>CM057457.1:183677500-188677500 GCA_016271365.2 Neoceratodus forsteri
GTTGTAAGGCTGCAGTAGAGGTTTGTAATGGGGCCTTGGCTGGACACTGGATCCCTGTTACCAGTTTGTTTATGACTAGAGACCTTGTGTCAGAGTAGTCCCTGTTTTTTCCCTAGTGCTTCAGTGACTGAAGGTACTAGGTTACAATACAAAGAGCCAGTGGTAGAAGTCTGGTTCACACACAGACAGATGTGTATGAGAGACACTTCACAGGTTACTAGATGTGATGCACTTGGAGAGAAGAAAGTTTTTTTCTGGACTGATAGCAGCTACAGTAAGAGGAACAGATCAGCCACACATTTCAGCATTGTAGACAGTATTCTCCATCCACACTCTGTATGGGGCAGGAATGTTAGCTTCATGAAGAAGTATGATAGGTTTAACCTGTTCTTCAAGATCAAGGTTGCCAGCCTCCATGATCAGGGTTCCTCCATTACTATTGTTAAATGCAGCAGGAGTCCAAGCAGCTAGGCAATAAAGAGGGCTGTTACTTCTTGGGAGGAGTTCAGAATATTGGAAAAAAACAGTTTGGCTCAGGTTCTGTCTAGTTTTTGATGCACCACCTCCAAACTGGATCCAGCCCCCACTTGCTTGTGTAAGTGTGAGTTGGCAGCTTAGGTCCTGATGTTTTGGGGAATTGCTAGGATTTTCCTGGGTGCGGCCAACAAAGTCCTGACACAAAATTAGAAAGCAGGTCTCACTCACCATAAGTACTCTTTGAAGAACTAGTAACAGCTACAGTACAGGCAGACTATTGTAGATGGGACATAAGTCTTCTTCTTCAGCCAGACTGACTGGGGGGGGGGGTAAGAGATTTTTAAAGGATGCTGCCAGTTATTATTATTATTATTATTATTATTATTGGGATGTGAATGGACCCCTATATTTAGGGTTCAGCAGTCACTTCTAAAATAAACCCAAAACTTTGCACTAACTTTGCAGTCGTTTAACCGATTTGCACTAAATTTTGCATGTCAATCAATCAATCAATCAATCAAAATCTTTATTTTGCCAGGCGGAACATCATTGAGACAAGTTCATTTACAAGATGAACCTGGGGCAAAACAATTGCCAACAGGGTTAAGACATCACAGGTTGAGTGAACGTACATAACAATTACATAGTAATAACAACATAATAACATAACATAATAACAACGTATATACCCAGCAAGTGTAAAGATGAAAGAAAGAAAAATAATAAAGGATGGTTCAATGCTAAAATAAAAAAAAAATGGTTAAAAATAAGAACAACATCTTTAAGCGAGTAAATGAACAATATAACCAGGAAGGGTGGTTAGTGTATAGGGGAGCTATTAAACAGCTAAAGAAAGAAATAAGAAAAGCTAAGGATGGTTATGAACTGTCTTTGACTGTAAGGGTAAAAGATAACCACAAAGCATTCTATACATATATTAATAGTAAAAGGAAGGTGCAAAATAACATTGGTCCCTATATTGATACACTGGGAGTACCCATAACTGATAACAAATGATTGGCAGATATGCAGAACTCATATTTCAGCTCCATATTTAATAAAATTAGTTCTATAGACAACAGGAACATGCAGTTTTCACAGGCAGGGCAAATTTTGATTGATCCTGATGAAGTACTAAAAAGACTAAGGGAAGTTAATGTTAATAAATCCTCAGGGCCAGATGGCATACACCCTAGAGTTCTTAGTGAATTAGCAGACAGTCTGTTCCAGCCTTTAACTTATATATTTCAAAAATCCTTGGATCATGCTGTAGTGGTACAGAGTTGGAGAGATACATTAGTGGTACCCTTATTAAAAAAGGGTTCTACCACAAACCCTGCAAATTTTAGACCAATTACCCTGACTTCAATAGTGGGTAAAATATTCAAAGGTATTCTAAACGAACACATTTCAGCTTATTTGACATTGCATGAAGTAACAGATGAAACCCAACATGGATTTACAAAAACAAGTTCATGTCAGACTAATTTGATAGCTTTTTATGAGAAAGTGAATAAAGCTTTGGACATGGGGAATGCAGCTGATGTTGTGTTATTGGACTTTTCAAAGGCTTTTGATAAACTACCACGTAAAGAATTAATTGAGGTACTGCTTGGTATGAATTTACCTACAAACATAGTAAACTGGGTAGAGGCGTGGCTGAGAAATAAGAGACAGAGGGTTGTTATCAGAGGGGAAATGTCGGACTGGGAGCAGGTCATGAGTGGAGGCCCACAGGGTTCAGTGTTGGGCCCATGTTTATTCAATATATATGTATCCTCTATTAAATGCAGATTCCCAAATGTGTGGATGAGCAAATTTGTGGATGACTGCAGGATTGGGGGAACTGAAAGCAATGCAAGCGAAATTCAAAATGTGCAAAAAAGCCTAGATTTGATAGTGCAGTGGATAGGGCAATATAGAAACATAGAAACATAGACTTTGATGGCAGATAAGGACCGCTAGGCCCATCTAGTCTGCCCATTTCCCTACCTACAGGATAGGCCGCAGATTCTAGTTAACCAACAGCCTATTTCTTTCTACCCCCCCACAAGAATTGCCTTATGTCTGTCCCATGCATTCTTGAATTCTCCCACAGTTTTAGACCCCACAACCTCCTCAGGAAGGCTGTTCCATCCATCCACTACCCTCTCTGTGAAATAATACTTTCTCACGTTGCCCCTGAACCGCCCTCCTTCTATTTTTAAATTGTGTCCCCTTGTTCTTGCAAGTCTCTTTTTCTGAAAGATATAAACTGGAATTGAATTTTGATAAGTCTGTGGTGATGCATCTGGGAAAAAGCAACATTAATCATAACTATATTTTGGGTGGTAGTTTACTTCACAAAACAGTGGGAGAAAGAGATCTGGGGGTGAGAGTGACAAACATAGAAACATAGACTTTGACGGCAGATAAGGACCACTTGGCCCACCCAGTCTGCCCATTTCCCTTCCTATTGGATAAGCTGCAGGTTCTAGTTAACCAACAGCCTACTTCCTGCAACCCCCCACTACAATTGCCTTATGTCTGTCCCATGCATGTTTGAATTCCCCCATTGTTTTAGACCCAACAACCTCCCAGGAAGGTGGTTCCATGCATCCACCACTCTCTCTGTGAAAAAGAATTTCCTCACCCTACCCCTGAGCCGTCCCCTCTATCTTTAAATTGTGCCCCTTGTTCTTCACATCTTTTTTCTGAAAGATGCTACCTCCTGGACTTTGTTGATTCCCTTGAGGTACTTGAAAGTTTCTGTCATATCCCCCCGTCCCTCCTTTCATCAAGGGTATACATATTAAGCTCTCTCAGTCTCTGTTCATATGGTTTCTGATGCAGACCCTGCACCATTTTAGTTGTCCTCCTCTGGACTGCTTCCATCCTGTCTATGTCCTTGCGTAGATGGGGTCTCCAAAACAGCACACAGTATTCCAGATGGGGTCTCACCAACTGTCTGTACAAAGGGATAATCACTTCCTTTTTCTACTTGTGATGCCTTCCTATACATCCCAGTATCCCCCTGGCTCTCCTTACTGACTTCTCACATTGCTTACTCACCTTTAGGTCATCTGATATGACTACCCCAAGCCCTTTCCATTTTGTTATTGTTCGTACCTCCTGCTATTGTGTACTCTTCTCCTGGGTTTTGCTTCCCAGGTGCATTACTTGCACTTCTTTGCATTGAATCTAAGTTGCCATATGTCTGACCATTCCTCCGACCTTGCCAAGTCCCTTCTCATCCTTTCTACCCCACCTTGTGTATCAACTCTGTTACAGATCTTTGTGTCATCTGCAAAGAGGCATACCTTTCCCTCCAGACCCTCTGCAATGTCACCTATAAAGATGTTAAAGAGGATTTAGTACACATTGTAGCTTGGTAGTCACGAAGGCAAACCAAGCATTAAATTGCATTTTCAGGCATGTAGGCAGCAGAGATAGTAGGGTGATTTTGCCCCTTTATCAGGCATTGGTGAGGCTGCACCTTGCGTATTGTGCGCAGGTATGGTCCCCATACAATAAAGTTGATATTAGAAGGTTGGAGGGGGTGCAAAGAAGAGCAACTAAAAGAATTATAGGATATAAGAAACTACCATACCAGGAGAGATTACATAGACTTGGGATGTTTTCCTTACAATATAGAAGACTTAGAGGAGACATGTGCATGATTTATAGGGTTTTTCAGGATAAACAATTAAGGGAGAACTTGGGCCTTAAAACAAGAAAGTTCTATCTATTTGAACCTACTGTAGAGGCCACATGTTGCAATTGGAACAAGAAAAGTGGAACACCCTAAGAAGGAAAAATTGGTTTAGCCAAAGGGGGGGGTTCAACTCTGGAATAAATTACCACGTGAAGTGGTACTGAGCAAAACTATGGATTCATTCAAAACTGATCTGGATAGATTTTATTCAAACAAGGAAAAGTTAATTTAAACAAATCTGGCAAGCACTAACGATGCAAGTCTAAGAAGCTTGAGAAACTTATAATATAACCATCGCATGTGACAAGATACTTGCACCAGAACATAGCAATAAGTTCAACAGGAGGTGGTGCCGTGTGAATACAATTGCATGGGTACAGATATATGGACATAATGTAATGAGCTAAATGAGCATGTAACATTAGGAACCAAAGATCTCTTGATGTGCCAAGTTTTGTTCTAGTCAGATGTGCAGGTGTGAAAATACGGAGTGTCAACAAATTTGAAAATTACCTTTTTTTTAGCTTAGTTTTTCTCCCCTTGGCCTCCTGGTCATCTCCTTCTTCCTGGCATCCTATTTGGGGGTGGGGGGGGAATTGTTTAACCAGGAGAGGCAGACTAAACTGAAGCTTGTTTCCAGGTGTGACCTGGGTGCACAAGGAAGTTAAGTGACCTGCTCAGGGTCACACAGTATGCAAGTGGGGACTGTGGGATTCAAACCCAGGTCTCCAGGTTTACAGCTCAGAGCCTTAAACCACTGCACTAACTGGCTCCTATCTGGCTGCCATCCATCCTGCACCCATCTTCCAACATGGGCCATTACCTTGCTACAACAACGACTTACCCCCTGTGGCGGGGTGTTGGGGAGCCCCCTAACTTACCCACCAGGACCAGATCCAGTACAGGTACCCTCTGGAAACAGCATGTTGTGTCGGATGACCATCAAGCTGCTTGACCTGGGCTGCCATTTTCCACATTTCTTTTTTTGGCAGCAGAGCATGCAGTGCCGACAGTGGGCATACCACAAGCGTGTCCACATGCAGCCTGCCTGCTGCTTCACCTCCATGCCCCATTGTACTGGGACAGACATGTCAACACCCAGCCTCCGCTAGGTGTCAGGCAAATGTTAGCCTCTGTTCCCCATCTTCCCAGGGAGAGGACAGCTGTCCTCCAGAAGCTCAATCCTCTCCCACCCTGGTCAGCCCCCAATGACCTGTTTATGATGCTTGGCCATCTGGTTATGATTATTGTATGATCCACAGGGAAAAAAACTAGTTTAACTCATTACCGCCTGGGTGGCCATTTTGTGTCGGGTGAACAATGGATAGTTCAGACTTCATATGGAGCTATTGGAGGTAATATGAACTGCCTTCTTTCCAGAAGGATAGTTTATGGCCTTCATCACCTGCTGCTGACTTTGATCTTAGAAACTAAATATGAGTTTTATAACATCAGGAAAAGGACTTAATTTGTCTGATTCCTGTTGGCTTTCTCACACCTTAGTGACAAATTGTAGGGTTGTAAACCTCATAGGAAATGGTTGATCTAAGGCTATCATATTTAGGAAATGTGTTTTCTGAAGTTCACATTAATTAAAATACCTCCTTGTAGATAATTTTGTAAGAATTAATTCTAAAAGGAGGAGCTAGCTGACTCACCAAAAGGGGGTGGGGAGATAGGGTTGAAAAGAACCCTGTATCTGGGGAATATGTGACATATCATCTTTGGACTCTGAGGAACTTCTACACTCTGAAAGCACTTTTGGTAGATAGGAAAGATTTTAAGTTTGTGGTAGGAGTCTTTGTTCTGTAACTTCCCATTTTTTTGTGATTGTGAGCTCTTGATATTTGTTCTGTATTTTATTTAACCAGTTTTAAACTTTTTAGTAAATAACGTTTTCTTTATTATACTGCCTGTGTCTTCTCAGTCATTTTTGAATGTCATTGCTGAACCGGTATTAAGTCTGACAACTGTAAGGGCTTGCATGGTGTTACTAAGCTTGAAAAAGGTAAGAATATACCTAAGGTATCTTATGGAGTTTTAAGGGTTCATTTTGAAAACCTGGCTAGGTGTCCCTGTGCAAAAGATTGCACTGCATCCCTCCAAAGAGGGTACATATCTGAGCCTGTTAATTGGGTAGGTGAGCATAAGGTTCACAGTTTGAATCCCTCCAGAACTCAAGGCTAATAGGTGATTCAGACCCAAATCAGACAGGAGGGTTACCCTGTCTGTTACCTGTTCACACTATTACACTCTGAGGTTGGCACTGTGGGAGCAGAGGGCCTGACCTGCAGACTGCATTTATGACACTGCTCACACTGAAAACACGGGTTGTCAGCATGGCAGGAGGCAAGGCATCACCGCCTCAGCCTTCCACGCCACTGGGTCAGCTAAAATTACCATTTTTGTGTAATTTCTTTGTGACCCCATTTCTCAGAAATGGCTTGGGTGTTCAGTCTGAAACATCTAGGGTATTACAGACTTGGGGAACAGATGTACCTTTTGAAGGTTTGGTGAAAAAATATTAATCCATTCAAGAGTTATAACATTTGACAGTTTCCCATTATTTCCTATGTGAAAAGTTTGATGTGCCATAAGAAATAAGATTTCTTGATCACGACTGAGAATCCTTTTTTTTGCAAATGTAGAATTCTCTTTTGTGCTGCCACCATCTTGTTTTCAGTTAGCGAGACAAACAAACCTAAATACTTTAAAAAGTACTGGTAGTTGGTAAACACCAACACTTGTGTTTACCTAATTGGGGCCTGGGGAATCAGATTCTGGGGTCAGTTTTTGAAAATAAATTCAAGAAATGTGTTTATTTTATCTGCAGAATTCTTTTCCCACAAATTGCAGAAATCTTTTACATCAAAATAGGATCTTTTGCTGTAAAATGGGGCAAAGGATTTTGTTTTGCCATGAAACAGGATTCTTTTTCCGCTGTTTGTGAAAATGATTTTTTATATAGGTGTTCGTCACTTCATGGAAAAGAAACAGTTTGGAATTTTGGGCTGAAGTTTTCAAGGTACAGAAGGTATGCCTCTCAAATGTGCCCTTTGCAGATTTGGTGACAATATATTACTGTGCTACAAAGTTTTCCAATTTATGTTTTGTTAATTTCCCATAGTATTACATTGTAGTGGGAGGTATACACAGTTGTTTCTTTATTGCTGCTCTGTGAAGAAATGGCTTGCACTTTTGGGCTGAAATTTATGTCATACAAAGGGCTTGCCCCACAGATATGTCTTTTGATAGTTTGGTGAAAATATATTACTTTGCTTTGGAATTCTGTAGCTTTAAATTTTGCTTCATTTCCAATAGGATAACATTGTAATGTGAGGTGTATGCAACCATTTCTTTGTCACCTCATTGTGAAGAAACATTTTTCAATTTTGGCATCATATTTTCAGGGTACAAAAGGTTTTCACTACCCATGCGCCTTTTGGTGATTTTGTGAAAATATATTAATTTGGTGTCAAGTTACACAACTTTGAAATGTTCCTGTTTTTTCTATAGGATAACATTGCAATGTGAGGTGTTTCTTTGGCACTGCACACTATGGGATACGAATGCATGGCTCATAGGGCCCAGTGCTCCCACATACAAATATGGATATCATTAAGGAGTGATGGGAGTGCATGGCCCAGAGGGCCCTGACCTCCCACAAGGAAGTAAGGCTATGATTATACTTTATCAAGAAGTAAGGAAATTCTTTGCAAAAAAATGTCATTAGTACATCATCCCTAATGCTCACCCTATTCCACAAGTAAATACGCTGAGATGGATACAATATAGGAGAATGGAGTGAGCGTTAGGGCTGACATTCCAAAGGAACACTCCCAGCACCTGTTGATGCATGGAGGGTGGGGTGGGGTGGGTGTTAGAGTTGGAAACCCTAACACCACATTTCCAAATTTTTGTCACTGGAACCCTACTTGATGCATTAACACAATTTTTTTCAAGGAACATTATATTATAGTATATTATATTGTATTATATTATATTATGTTATGTTATGTTATGTTATGTTATGTTATGTTATGTTATGTTATGTTATGTTATGTTATGTTATATTATGCTGAGTGTCAAGACTGTGGGGTGATGGAGGTTGGTGGCAGCAGGTGGCAGGGTGGAGGGAATTATTTTAATATATCTGTGAGGTGGGAGAGGGGTTGCAGATGGTTACACACAGGGATTTTGTGAAATTTTAGTTTGATAGTGAAGTTAGTACAAATGGGAACCTTGTACTTGGCAAAGACTTGACAAAGTTCCTGATGGCCTCACCAACCTGTAAAACATTTTCTTAAAAGCCTCTTTTTCTTCCATAAAGGTTTTTCTCCTGGGACTGAAGGTAGGTAGCTATCAGCCATGTGCCTGCTCCCCTGACTGTCAGTGTGGTGATGGTGTGGAGAATGGGGACAGTTTCATAAAGCCCGCCCCTCTGCTTTTTCAATTTTCTACCCAATCCCCTTGGGTATGACAGTACATAAGAGCATATGTGTGAAGGCAGACGGTATCCATTGAAGACTGCAACTGCAGGACGGTGCCACATGAAAACAGAGACTCAAACACAGCACCAACACTTCTGGGAGACCGCTGGTTCCCTCCCATCCCCAAGTTCCCCCCTCCAAGAGTTAATATCTATAATAAGGGGGTGGTGTGGGCAAAGCCCCCCACAAGAAAATACTTTGCCCAGATGTGGTTAAGATGTGGGTTCAGCTCCATTAGCATGCATCGCCATTCCACAGTTGCTATTATGACATGGAACCAAGGCAGACATATACTACAGAACCGTGGCCCCTCCTCCCATTAAGTCACTCACATCCTGCACTACCTCGAGGCAACCAAATTCTGAGATGGCTGGGCACCCTTTCCTAGGAGAGGAGGGCAGTTGCTGGGACACTCAGTTTTATCCCTCCAAGCCAACCCATGATGATCCAAGGCCTTTTCCAAATTTCTGTTGACAGCATGGTTGTAGGTGAGGCACAAGCACCACAGCCCTCCGCACTTCTAGACCAACTTAAAAAAACTCTTTTAAAATTATTTTATACCTCCCCAGCCACTGTGTCATAACCCAATCTCACCACCACCACAAAGACAATTTTTACCAGAATAATCCACCTGATCGGTTTGATCTTGTCAGTACCCTTGAGTATGTGTAAGACTGAACTCTTGTCCCTTCTTAGCCTCCTTTCTCCAAAGTAAATACATTACAGGCCTGCAGCCTCTTCTAATAGATTTTGTTACAGGGTGGAGCAATGGCAAGTGGTAAAGGGAAGGGGGTGGGAATGCGAGAGAAGCATCAGGGGTGAGAAATTCTAAAGGGGTGCCTTTATTGAACAGATTTTCACCACTGTCTGGAAGGAGGGAGGGGACAGCAGGAGGTGAGGTAGGAGGTCAGGTTGAGCCAGAGCTGAGAGTAGGAGTACAGGGGAAGGGTGAGGGAACTAATTAGGGTGGGAAGGGAAGAGGAGGCAGACAAAACAGAGTGGAGGATGGGGAGAAGGAGAGAAAAGGAAAAGAAGAGAGGAGGGGAAAACTGATAGCAGATACAGATAGTCAGAAGGGGAGGGGCAGAGTGGGAGATGGAAAAACAGTAAAGGTTATAGATTGTGGTTGTGGAGATAAGTTCCCAGGGTGCAGAGGGAGCAGTTAGGTGGGGAAGCAGCTAGTAACGAAGGTAAGAAAGGAAGGACTTGGAGCACGGGTGCAGGGGATGGAAGGGTGGCAATCATAGGGGACTCCATAATTCAGAGTATTCATTGGGGAAGGAAAGGGGACCCAAATACAAGCAGGAGGGTGGTTTGTATGCCAGGGATAACAGGGGGGAAGGTGGGCACAAGAATAAGGGAAATAGCAAGGGAGGTTGGAGGAAAATCTAATTTAATTATACATTTGGGAACCAACGACCTAGCTAGTGAGGAGGTTAAAATAATGTAAAGTAGGTTCAGGGAGTTAAGGAAGATCTGCAGGAAGGAAGGAAGTTTGCTGGCCTTCTCAGAGGTGATACCACTACCATGGGCCAGCACAGCCAAGAAAAGAAGAATAGAGGATTTTAATGAGTGGCTGAGGAAATGGCGCAGGGAGGAGATGTTTATCTGTATTGGGGACTGAGAGACCTTGTCAAACAAAGCACACTTTTCACCAGACAGGCTGCACCTCAATAGGGAGGGTTTGAGGGGTACTTAGGGACAAACTGGGGGAATACATAACCACTACACTTAATTTAAACTACTGGGGGGGGAGCAGGTGTGCAAGCCCACAGATTTTGAGAGGAGGAGGTCAGTGAACCTCACCCCACAGTAATGGAAGAAGTATGGAGGGAGGAGGTGGAAGGAGCGAGAACACAGTTAGCAAAGGGTAGAGGGGGTGAGGAACACATAACAAAGGAACATGGAGGGGTGTACATAGAGGGAGGGGATAAATGTGAATTGAAGATTAGAGGGAAGAGAAGGAAGGCCAGATTCGAGGTGGAGGGTGGTGTCTCGAATGCGTGGAGTCTTGGAAACAAGATAGATGACCAGCAGGCACTATTAGCAGACAGGAGGGTGGACATAGCTGCAGTAACCAAGACTTGGGCAACATCACACCATGAATGGGACCTTGTGATCCCTGGATATAAGCTATACAGGAGTGACAGGGTAGTCGGGAAGGGAAGGTGGCAGTTTATATCAGGGAGGGAATAACTTGCATGATGGAGGAGTCAGAAGAAGGGGAGGTGGAAGCATTATGGTTTCAGTTAAGGTCCAGTACAGGGAGAAAGGTGAGGTTGGGGGTGGTTTACAGACCACCCAATCAGGATGAGGAGAGGGACAGGGAACTGAGCTCACAAATATTGGAAGCTGTGGGGAAATGAGAGGTGGCAATTGTGGGGGACTTCAACCTGCCCAAGGTGGACTGGAACACACCATCCACAACATGTGCTAGGAGTCAGGTGATCCTGGAAGGACTGCAGAGTGGGTTCTTGACTCAGTGTGTCACTGAATCAACAAGAGCTGAGGCAATTCTTGATCTGGTGCTCACAAATGGGGAGCATATGCAGGAAATAATGGTCAGGGAGCCACTGGGTGGATGTGTCCATTGCACAGTGTGGTTTCAGTTGAATATGGGCAGGGAAAGCATCCTCACTAAGACCAAAATTTTGGATTTCAGGAGGGTGTACTTCAGGAAAAAGGATTGAAGTGCTAAGGAGCTATCTGGTGGGCATCAGAGTAGATATGGGGGTGGACCAAAGGTGATCTATCATTAAGGAATGAATACTTGTTGCCACAGATGAGTGCATTAGATTCAGGTGGAAGAAAACAAGGGCCAAAGTGCCCAGCTGGTCCAGTTCTGGGTTGCCCAGGCAGTAAGAGAAAATAAGTTGGCCTATAGAAAATTCAGGAAGACCAAGAGAGAGGTGGATAGGGAAAATTACGTAAGGTTGGTTAGTAAGGCAAGTAAGGAAGTCCAGCTAGCAAAGGTACAAAAGGAGCTACAGATAGCTGAATGAATTAAGAAGGGGGAGAAGGCCTTCTTTTGCTATGTAAGTGAGAAAGGGGACAAGAAGTAAGGGATTGTTAGGCTTAAGAAAGGGGTGCAGTGGGTGGAGGATAATGGGGGAGAAGCAGAGATACTAAATGAATACTTTTGTTCTGTCTTCACCAGGGAGAAGGATGGACCAGTGCCTTCAGGAGGGAAAAGGGGAGCAGGGTGGGGAGGAGAACACAGATGTAGTGATAGAGGGGGATAGAGTGAGGGAGGGGCTGCTGGCATTGAAGGTGGACAAATCACCAGGCCTGGACAGAGTATATCCAAAGGTAATAAAGGAACTGGTTGAGGAGCTGGCAGGACCATTGGCAGACCTTTTTAATAGTTCACTAGAATCAGGCATGGTACCGCAGGACTGGAGAACAGCACATGTAGTGCCCCTACACAAAAGTGGTCCCAAGTTTGATCCAGGGAATTATAGGCCAGTCAGTCTGTCCTCCATTGTGGGCAAGCTCATGGAGACCATACTAAAGGAAAGGTTGGTGGAATATCTAGAGGAATATGGTTTCCAGGATGCAAGGCAGTATGGGTTTATTGGGGGGAAGATCGTGTCAAATGAATCTGATTGACTTCTTTGACTGTGTCACTAAGACAGTAGACAAGGGCCAAGCAGTAGACATCCTCTATCTTGATTTCAGCAAGGCCATTGACTCTGTGCCCCACAAAAGGTTGATCAGGAAGTTGTTGGATCTCAGGGCTGGGGAAAAGATGGCCAGATGGGTGGAAAACTGGCTGAGGGACAGAACCAAGAAGGTGACTGTGGGGGGAGAGTTATCTGACACCAGAGAGGTAACTAGTGGGATCCCGCAGGGTTCTGTGCTGGGGCCAGTATTATTCAATGCCTTCATCAATGACATTGGGGATGGCATTAAGGGCAAAATGTGCCCATTCATGGATGATACCAAGCTCTGCAGGAGAATGAACACAGCTGAAGGGATACAGGACCTACAGGAAGATCTGGAAAAGCTAGGGAGGTGTTCCAGGATCTGGCAGCTTGGCTTCAATGCCAAGAAATGCAAAGCTAAGCATATTAGAGTGAAGAATCCCAGGACAGAGTACTACCTGGGTAGAGTCAAAGTATCCACATCAGAGGAGAAGGACAGGGGGGTGATGATCACTAGTGACCGGAAGCACTCCACACAGTGCAAGAAAGCAGCAGCAAAGGCAAATAAGATGCTTAGGATGCATATCGAGGGGGATCAGTAGTAGGAGAGAGGAGGTTATACTGCCTTTGTACAGGTCACTGGTAAGGCCGCATCTGGAGTATGGAGTTCAGTACTGGTACCCACACCTCAAAAAGGACATTAACCTGCTGGAGAAGGTCCAGAGGAGGGCTACAAAGATGATAGTAGGGCAGCAGGGTAAGACATATGAGGAGAGGTTGGAGCACTGAACATACTCCCTGGAAGACAGGGGAGAGAGAAGAGGGGACATGATTGGGACCTTCAAGTACTTGAAAGAGATAAATAAGGTAGATAAGGAGAGTCTTTTTAAGCTGAGTGGCAACCATAACACGAGGGGGCACAGTCTTAAGCTGGAGGGTGGGAGGCTTAGGAGGGAGGTTTTTCTATGTCCTTTATGAGGTGTGGCCTCTAAAACTAAACACAGTACTCCAGCTGGGGTCTCAGCAGCGAGCAATACAGTAGCAATACCACCTCCCTTCTCCTTCTGGAGATGCCCCTACCTATGCACACCAGCTCCCACTAGCTCTACTAATGGCTTTGTCACACTACTCTGCCACTTTGAGGTCATCAATTAGGATACTCCCAAGGAGTCTTTCTTGCTTGATGACTGTCAGTATCCCCCCAACCTATACTCTGCTCCTGGGTTATTGTGCCCCAGGTACATGACATGTCACTTTTTGACAGTGAACCCCAACTACCATGTTCTTGACCACTCCTTGAGTTTTCAAGATCTCTCCACCCCTTACTGGGTGTCCACACTATTACAGATCTTGGTGGCATCTGCAAAAAGGCATACCTTACCTTTCAGTTCTTTTGCATTGTCAGATATGAAGACATTGAAGAGGACCAGCCACAGTACTGAGCCCTGCGGCACCCTGCTGGTCACTCTCCCCTCATTAGAGTGAGTGTCATTTACCATCACCCTCTGTCACCTATCCATTAACCAGTTTACCACCTAGCTTCCCCCCTTTGGATTCCACCCCAGACTGCCCAATTTCTTAATCAGTCTCTTGCGTGGCACAGTGTTGAAAGCCTTGCTAAATTACAGATTGGCCACATCTATTATCCTCCCCTGCTCTAGTTCCCTGGTCACAAAGAGCCAAAAATCTCACTGAAGTCCAAGTAGGTTATGTCAACTGCCCTTCCTTGATCTTGTTCCCTGGTCACCCAGTCGAAGAAATCAATCAGATTTGTCTGCCATGGCCTACCCCATCCTGTAACCCATTGGATTCAGGATACTGTGGATTCTCTTCACCCCCTCCTGAGTGTCCACACAATTACAGATTTTAGTATCATTTGCAAAAAGGCATACCTTCCCTTCCATTTTTTTGCAGTGTCACTTATGAAGACATTGAAGAGGCTGGTCCTAGTTCTGAGCCCTGCTATGCTCATCTTGTTACCCATACATCATTAGAGTGAGTTCCATTAACTGACAACATCTGTTGCCTATCCATTAGCCAGTTTCACACCAAGTTCACCATTTTGGATTCCACCGCTAGGCTGCTCAATTTCAGTGTCCAGTGTGGCACAGTGTCGAAGGCCTTGCTAAAGTACAGATGGGCCACATCCATTACCCTCTCCTGATCTGGTTCCCTGGTCACCTAGTCAAAACATCAATCCAATTCATCTGGCATGACCTCCCCAACCACCCCATGAATCTATGCTGCCTGTGGCCTTGAAGCTCATTGGATTCAAGATACTCTACCAGCCTTTTCTTAATCAGGGTTTCCAATACCTCCCACCACCGAAGGAGACCAACCAAGCCCATAGTGTTAGTAGGGGCCTTCTTCCTGCTGACGCCTAATGTAAAGGGACCACATCTGCTCTTCTCCAGTCCTCCGGAACCATGCCCGTTTCCAGTGAACTGGTGAACAAGACCATCAGTGGGGTAACTCGCATCTTCTTGACTTCCTTTAGTGCCCATGGATGTATCCAATCTGATCCCATAGCCTTGCCCAAGTTCAGAGCTATAAGTCCCTTCAGTACTCTTTCCTCTGAAAATGGATTTGTGTCCACATCCCCTCTTTGGTCCTGCTACTCCCAGGTGGTCCTCCTCCCTCTCCCTCTACTGTAAAGACTGAGCAGAAGTACCTGATTAGGATGGCAGCTTTTTCTTGGTCTTTCTCTGCACAGTCTCCAACTGCCCCCATCTTGAACTGTACTATCCATACTCCTACTTTCATCTTCTCACTTTATTTTATTTGTAATATATTTTATCAGGCAAGCAAACGGTGTCCAAATGAGATCATTTCTACTTGTGACCTTGGGGGGGGGGTCAATCAATACAATATAAACAATTCTAGTAGTAAAGATGTACAAAGGCAATATACTGTATGTGCAAAGTCACCAAGTCATCCAAAGAACAGGAACAAAAATATATACAAAGTCACCAGTTAGCAGAGTGTTTACATAGAGTTAAATCACTTTTCTATTTGAAGAAAGTCTTATCTCTTTTAGCTACCTCTTTGGTGGCTATCCTTTCTTCTGTTTGTGCCTCTGCTCCCCGACCAGCTTTCCTGCATCCCTCTGTCTCACTTGGTATATCTCCCTGTCCTCCTCCCTTTGCATTTTCTTATACCTCTTGAATGCCCCCCAATTTTCCTTCAACACCTTGGCCTCTTCTTTAGAGAACCATAACGGTCTCCTTTTCTTTCTCATGAGAAGATCATGAGGGGAGTGAAAAGAAAAGAAAGAATATGAAGGCATTTTAGCACAAATAAGCCTGTTTACCCTTCGAGGGAGCAGGGGAAATTAAAAACAACTAAGTCACAGAGCTACAGGGAGGTGGTGAAAGAAGACTGCTGGAGACAAGTTGTGATTCACCTGCATTTTAAGCAGAAATAAAGATTATTTGCTATGCAATTCTGCTCAAAGTTGAGCCAGTCCAAATTAATTCATTGACATTTGCATATGCCTCCCATGTAGAGATGCAGCAAATTTAAATTTTGCTGGCAAAGTGCCTGCAAAATGGGCACTTTGCGTTGTCACTCCACTACATAGAGTGGCCAATGCAAAATGCTCACTTCACCTTGTAATTATTACTTTGCATTGTCATTCTGCCTTAATGCTAATTAAGGTGAAGTGACAACAATATTGGCAGCCCTTCACACACACAGTCACCAGAATTAATGTGCATCCCCAAATTGCGCATGTCTTGTGTCCAGAAAACTCCCCAGTGCTGACAGTGAAGAAGTGAAATGAGAGCACAAGAAATGCAAAGCCTCCCAGAATTAATGGCGCAGTCAGACGTCATGCGTGCCGTAGTCATACACAGTCACTAGAATTAATGTGCATCCCCAAAATGCTACTGTCTTCTGTCAAGAAAATTCCCCAGTGCTGATGAAGTGAAATGATAAGGTAACAAAAAATGCAAAGTCTCCCAGAATTAATGGTGCACTCCATCATGCGCGCAGTGGTCACACACAGTCACCAGAAATAATGTGCATCCCCAAAATGCTACTGTCTTGTGACCAGAGAATTCCCCATTGCTGACGAAGTGAAATGAGAGCATAACAAGAAATGCAAAGTCTCCCAGAATTAATAGCACATTCAGTTATGTGCGTAGTGGTCATACTCAGTCACCAGAACTTTTTACATCCCCAAAATGCTACTGTCTTGTGCCCAGAAAATTCCCCAGTGCTGAAGAAGTGAAATGAGAATGTAACAAGAAATGCAAAGTCTCCCAGGGTTAATGGTGTACTGCAAATGCACAGACAGATTAAGATTGCAATGCGCACTCAAGAGATGCAGACGCAAAGGCACACCAACACCTAACCAGTGTTCACAAGTCACAAATCCAAATCTGGAAAAGAATACCTTTTGCCAGTTGGGTGGGGGTGGTGGTAGTGCACGGCAGTAACAGTCCACTACCAGTAAAGGTACCACAAAGCAGTATAAAAAAAATATTGCAGGTGTGGTTGATAGCAGGTTCACACTGCTGCAATTACTCTGTGGCACAATAAAAGGTATCTGGTTTAATGGCCTGCATCGCACACACACTCACACACACACTACAAGTAGTGCGTAGCAAATTGAAAACCTTTAGTAATATAACCAAATGTTTTAAACAAACTTAAATTATACACTATTGCACCACAACAATCAGCCAAAAAATGTCAAGAATTACTAAAAGTATTACTGTGTGTACATTAACACAGTTATACAAGAAAACTAATCAAAACAGAAAGAGTGCCTTTTTCTCCCAGTTAATCTGCTACACCACAGATATGCCCCTCCCCCAAAGTACACTTCACAGTACACAGACTGACTGTTCTAAATTAACATTCAAAAATCCACACATAAACAATAAACACTTGACGATATGAGCACAGGAGGGTTTCCTACAATTGATGTACTAAACTGTGAGCAAAAAAAAAATAGCTCAACAAGGCTTTTTTAACAGCTTTTAGAGGATTTGAATCACAGAGCTCTGACAGGAAAATGTCTCCATCTTCCACTACACACACACTACACAGAACTGAGGCTGTGCAGAACAATCTAGAGCCCATGTGACCTGCAATCCCATGAAGCACTGCGAAATTCACCTTTGGAGCTCAAAAACAAGAAGAAGTGAAGCGAAGTACATTGATTTCAATGTATTTCGCCTTAAATTTGGCAGAGACGTAGTTTGGGGAAGATGGAATAACGTGAAGTCATTGTTTACAATGGACTTCACATTCCCCATTATAGTGTGAAGTACTCCGCTTTGTATTGAGGGGACTTCACAGATTCCACGATACTCCGTGAATCACTTTGCGGAGCGAATTTTGGCCACTTCGCCCACCACCACTCCCATGATGCTTTGCATTATTGGGGAAAGTGCAATTTGTGTTTTCTTTAAATGAAACATAAGCTGCTTAAGTTATAGTAAAGGCAGAGACATGTTCTTCAAAAAAGTATTAGATTCAGTTGCTTATGTTGGGTACTAAAATAAACATTTATCAGTGTTAATTCAATAAAGATTTTAGAAGGCCTTTTACTCTAAGAGGAAAGAACACCGTAAATTACTTGCAAGTGTACTACTGTATGTCTGTTCCTACCATCTCTTCATCAATCACAGTCAAACATCTGTGTTTCATATGGAGAATTGACTTTGTTTTCCCAAGTTGTTAGCAGGTAGTCTTACATATCTGCAATACTGAGGAACATTTCTTTAATTTTTCAGTGTTGCAAGACTTGGACTCACTTAACATTCTAGTCACATCAGTTGAAGCCTAGGTGCCCTCTCTAGATATGCAGTTTCCATGGCTAAATCAATGAATTTAGGGTTCTTTTACCAAGACAGGACTGGAAATGATGGGAGCTGTTTACGTAGTTTGGTCACATCAGTTGAAGCCTAGGTGTCCTCCCTAGATGTGCAATTTTCATGGCTAAACCAATGACATTAGGACTATTTTACCAAGATGAGACTGGAAATGGTTATGAAATTTCCTTAAAACAAGGAGAAAGGTTACAATATTGACAGTAAATGTGGGAAATATACATCATCATGTCTCATACTGCAGCCCAATAACAAAACAGATCCAGCCCTTGCTGGTAAAATACACTCATAACGGGATGACATTTGTTTTTCTTTAACAAACTCCATTGTCTGCTAGACTAATGACTCAGACCACTAGAGGGTGTGACACAATAAAGGAAGCACTGTGCAATGAGCAATGAGTACAGCCAATTGTGAATTAGGGAATTAACTCTGAATTCTCACATATTACTGCAAGTGTTATAAGGAGTTTGATGTAACCTTCAAAATACTGTGAAGGGAGAGAAACATGAATAAGGAAAGAGCGAGAGAGAGAGAGAGAGAGAGAGAGAGAGAGAGAGAGAGATTTATGGATTGATTGATCAATATCTGTTTCTAGGAGTTGAGAAAACTGTGGCCATGACACCTGCACCTAATTTTAAAATGAGTCCCCTTATATCAGTTATATGACAGTTGCCTGCTCTGTAATACCCTCTGGAATCAGACAGGGTGGCCATTATTGTAAGCACCAAATGGTGGTCACACATAAGGGAGAATCTTTCAGATAAATGGGTCAGAGACAGGCATGATCTGTAAAAAGGAAACAGCTTACCCAGCACAACTAGAAGATTCCATCATGAGCTGGATCCATTTCCTGCTCAAGCTCAACACAGATGAGGTAAACATAGAAAAATAAAACTTGCTGAAAGAAAAGGACAATTTGGCCCACCATGCCTCTCCAGGTTTTGCCTGCCTATTCTGTCTTGCAGATCCTACCTAGTCTCTGTTGACCCTCCCTCACCCTGCCTATTTACCAATATTTCCTTATGTCTGTCCCATGCATGTTTGAAACCCCCCACTGTTTTCGCTCCCAGCACCTATGCTGGCAGACCATTCCAGGCGTCTACCACTATTTCAGCAAAGTACTGTAGTACTTCCTCAAATCTCTCTTAAATGTCCACCCTTCCAGCTTCATTTCAGGCCCTCTTGTTCTGGTGCTGTTCCTCATTTTATTAGACTCCCCTTCTGTAGCTTTTTCCCCCCTGTGAGGTATTTGTAGATATCTAGCTTGTCCCTCTCTCCCTTTTCTCTTCTAGGGGTATACATCTTAAGATCCTTCAGTCTCTTCATGTAGGGCTTTTGATGTGACCCCCGCACCATTTTAGTTGCCCTGCAATGGAGTGCCTCCACCCTGACCTTGTCCTTTTTGAGATGCAGCTTCCAGAACTGGACACATTACTCCAGGTGGGGTCTCACCAGTGACTGACACAGTAGTAACGCCACCACCCTCCTCCTGCTGGTGATAATTTCTCCTTATGGACCCCAGCATCCCACTGGCTCTGCCCAGTGCCTTGTCACACTGCTGCCACTTTGAATTCATCAGATAGGATGACTCCAAGGTCTCTTTCCTGCTTAGTGACTGTCAGTACCTCCCCCTCTACACACAATTTTGTACTCAGCTCCTGGATTTCTATGCCCTACATGTATAACTTTTCAAGTTTTTGGCACTGAACGTCAGCCGTGATGCTCTTGATCACCCCTCTAGTTTTCTAAAGTCCCTACTGTTTCTCTCAACCCCCTCCTGAGTATCCACCCTATTACAGATTTTGGTGTAATCTGCAAAAAGGCATACCTTCCCTTTCAATTCTTTTGTAATGTCATTTAAACTGGTCCTAGTACTGACCCTGCTGGTCACTCTCCTCTCATTAGAGTT
The DNA here is from genome assembly GCA_016271365.2 of Neoceratodus forsteri. Lineage (NCBI taxonomy): Eukaryota > Metazoa > Chordata > Ceratodontiformes > Ceratodontidae > Neoceratodus > Neoceratodus forsteri. Next base: position 183,697,558 of record CM057457.1, read on the forward strand.
AGTGCAGTTTACCACAGCCCTCTGTCGCCTGTCCATTAACCAGTTTTTTACGCAGCTTACCACTTTTGATTCTGCTCCTAGACTGCCCAGTTTCTTTATCAGTCTCCTATTTGGCACAGTGCTAAAAGCCTTGCTGAAGTCCAAGTAGGCCATGTCAGCTGCACTTCCTTGATCAATTTTCTTGGTCACACAGTCAAATAAATCAATCAGATTTGTCTGGCATGGCCCTCTACTCCATAAATCCTTGCTGCCCTTGGTCCTGTAATCCACTGGATTCATGCTACTTCACTAGCCTTTCCTTTAATGGGGTTTCCATTATTTCCAGACCACTGATGTGAGACTCACCAGACTATAGTTGCTAGCATAAACTCCTCCCTGTTGATGCACTTATGGAGTCAGACTCTACTCTCCACCAGTCATCTGAAACCACTCCCGTTTCTAGTGAGTTGTTGAATAAGGCCATCAGTGGTGCAACAAGCACCTCCCTGAGTTCCCTTAACACTCTTGGGTGTATCCAGTCAGGTTCCATGGCCTTGTTCACTTTCAGATTTGTAGGTTCCCCTTGGTACTGTTTCCTCTGAAAAATGACTTTATGTCCACCCCATTCAGCATTCCTTATTCTCCTTGATGGTCTGGCCCCCTCTCCCTCCACTGTGAAGACTGAGCAGAAGTACCTATTCAGGATGTTTGCTTTTTCTTGATGTTCCTCTATACACTTTCACTCTGCCATCTTCCTTATTTTCACTACCCCCCTTGCCTTAGAAACATAGAAGTTGATGGCAGATAAAGACCGCAAGGCCCATCCAGTCTGCCCATTTCTTTTTCTACCTTATGAATGTGCCATCGGCCTTTGCTCTGTCAATGGCTTAGCTATTCATACTCATCTGTATTGCTCCCTTATGCCTATCCCATGCCTGTTTGAAGCCCTGCAATGTATTCATATCCACCACTTCCTGAGGTAGGCCGTTTCATTCTTCCACCACCCTTTCTGTGAAAAAGAACTTCCTCCTTAATCGGCCTCCCTCTAATCTCATGCTGTGTCTTCTTGTCCTTCTATTTTTCTTATATTGAAACATGTTAGACTCTTTCACCTTGTTAATGCCCTGAATGTTTCGATCATATCAACTCTCTACCTCCTTTGCTCTAGGGTATACATATTGAGCTCCATTAATCTGTCCTCATATGTTTTCTGATGCAGTCCCTGCACCATTTTGGTTGCCCTTCTCTGGACTGCCTCAATTTGGTTAATGTCCTTGTGAAGGTGTGGCCTCCATTACTGCATTACTACAGATGGGGCCTAACCAGTGTCTTTTAAAGAGGGATTATTACCTCCCTCATCCGACTTGTGATACCCCTACTAATACACCCCAGCATCCCCCTAGCCTTACCTACTGCTTTAGTGGTCTGCTTGGATGATTTCAGGCCATCGGTGATGATGATGCCCAAGTCTCTTTCTTCCCTTGTGACTGCCAGCAACTCCCCTCCTAGCCTATAGGTGGCTTTAGGGGTTCACTTCCCTATGTACATGATCTTGCACTTCTTTGCATTAAACCCCAGTTGCCACTCTTCTAACCATTTTGCTAGATTATTCAGATCTCTTCTCATTCTGTCTACCCCATCTGGATCATCTGCTCTGTTGCAGATCTTGGTGTCATCTGCAAACAGACAAACCTTACCCTCCAGCCCATCTGCAATGTCACTGATGAAGATATTGGAGAGGACTGGCCCCAGGACTGATCCCTGAGGCACCCCACTTGTGACTTGCATCTCTTCTGACTGTATACCGTTTACCACCACTCTCTATTTTCTGCCCATCAACCAGTTTGCCACCCAGTTGACAAACTTCTGACCACCACGAGCCTACCCAGCTTATTAATCAATCTTCTATGTGGAACAGTATTGAAAGCTTTGTTGAAGTCAAGGTAGTCGACATCAACTGCTCCCCCTTGGTCCACCACTCTGGTTACCCAATCAAAGAAATCTATGAGATTAGTTTGAGAGGACCTTCCTTTTGTAAACCCATGCTGTCTTGGATCCAGTCCTCCTATGGATTTCAGATGTTGCAATACCCTTTCTTTAAGGAGTGCCTCCATAATCTTGCCCACTACTGAGGTAAGACTGACTGGTCTGTAGTTCCCTGCCTCCTCCCTGCTACCACTCTTGTGGAGCAGGATCACATGAGCACTTCTCCAGTCTCCTGGGACCTCTCCTGTGCTTAGAGACTCACTAAACAGTTCTAATAATGGCTCTGCTAGTTCCACCCTTAGCTCCTTTAGTACCCTGGGATGTATACCATCAGGTCCCATTGCCTTGTCCACCCTGAGCTTATCGAGCTCTTGTAGGATGCTTTCTTTTGTGAAGGGACTAGTGCACACCTCCCTCTCCCTTGTGTCCATGGTGCTGAGCTGTGGGCCCTGCCCTACCTTCTCTTCAGTAAATACTGAGCAGAAGTATCTATTTAGGATACATGCTTTTACATGATCTTCTTCCTCACATGTCCCCTTATCCCCTTTGATCTTAGAAATACCCCCTCTGGACTTTCTCCTTTCACTAATGTATCTATAGAAAGTCTTGTCATCTTCTTTTACTGTTTGTGCTAGTGTTTCCTCAGTGGTTTGGGCCTTTGCCTGCCTTACTGCCTTCCCTGCTTCTCTTAGGGAAGTTTGGTATGCCTCCCTATCTTCATCCTGCTGCATTCCCTTATATTTCCTGAAGGCCAGCCTCTTGGCTCTGACCTTTTCTGCTACTGTTTTTGAGAACCAAAGTGGTTTCCTTCTTCTTTTGCACTTCCTTTTCTCTCTAACATAATGGGATGTTGCTTCAAGTATTGCATCCTTAATGCTTGCTCACTTTGCCTGTACCCCCTCACCTGTATTTCTTTTTGCCAGGGCTAGCTTAACTCTGTTGGCCATCTTATCTAAGTCAGTTCATATAAAGTCCCATATTTTTGCCTTGGAATGGGATGATTTAGTTCTAGTGACCAAAGTGAACCATACCATGTGATGGTCACTGGCCCCCAGGTGACCTTCTACCTGGAGATCTGAGATCCTTTCCCTGTTAGTCAGCACTAGATCTAGGATAGCCCTGTATCTTGTGGGTTGTTGTACCAGTTGTTTGAGGCCCTTCCCCTGCAGGGAATCCACCATGTGTCTAGTTCTGGCAGATGTTCCTGCTAGTATTGACCAATCTGTATCTGGCATGTTGAAGTCTCCCATTATCAGAACCTCCCCATTAGCTGTCATGTTTTGTATATCTTCTAACAATAATGTGTCTATGTCCTCCCCCTGGTCTGCAGGCCTGTAGACAACCCCAGTTTGTATGGCTGTCCCATTTCCTGTTTCCAGGGTGACCCACAGTTCTTCTTTCTCCTTATGTGTATTCTGAATTTCTGTAGCTTTGATATTTTCATTGACCCCGCTTTTTGCACCTCAGTCTCTTCTGAACAATACATAGCCAGGTACGGAAGTCTCCCAAGTGTGGTTTCTAGTAAACCATGTCTCGCTAATGGCTACTATGTTCAGTTTAGCCTCTGTCATTATTGCCTGCAGGTCTGGGATCTTGTTTCCCAGACTGTGAGCATGAGTGTATATGATTTTCCATTGGCCAGATTTCGGTGTGTTAGTTGTTGGGCGAGGGCTGGCGTTTCCCCTGTGCATCGTATGGGGAGCCAGACCTTTTTCCTTACTTGGTGATGCAAATGATCTACAAACATGCTGAACTCCTGTTTGACCACTAGATGAGGGAGGGTGGTTTCTTCCCATTCGACGTATGGGGTGTTGCACCCCTCTCCCCATTTGCTAGTTTAAATATTCTGCAAAGACATCAAACTTCTGCCCCATTGCACTGACTCCCTCATTAGTCAGATGCAGTCCATCAAATTTAAAGAACTTTCACTCCCAAAACTGTTACCAGTTCCCTACAAATGTGTGTCCTTTTTCCTGGCACCAGCCCTTGAACCACATGTTTAGCTCCCCTATCTCCCCTTCTCTGACCTTCCATCCATCTGTCCCCCTCTCCCAGACTGGCAGGATCTCAGAGAAGGAGATGCCGGATGAAATGGATGATAGTTTGTCACCCAGTCTGGTCAGGTGTTCCTTTGTCTCCACAACTGACTGGCTGGCGAGATTGTTAGTCCCTATGTGTACCAGGACGTCAATGTTTTCTCCTGCTTCCTGAACAGTTTTAGCAATGTGTTCAGTGTCTGTCCATGCTGATGTACCTGGGAGACATCTGACCATTACCCCTGGCTGGAGATAGGTATCAACTCCCCGAATCATGGAGTCTCCTATGATCAGAAGTTTTTTGGGTTTCCTTTTTGATTTTTTTGTTTTGGTTCCTGTTTTGGGTGAGTTTTGTTGTGCTAGCTCCTGTGCTGCAGTGTCCTGCTCTGGAGTGTCCTCTGCCCCTTTGTTTGATTTAGGAAATAGAGGCAGATACCTGTTTGTAGTTTTTATATGGTTTGTGGAGGTGATATGTTGGAGAGCACCGAGTGATGGGGCACCTGATTTGCCCCTCCTAACCACCTGCCAACCTCCCGGACCAACTACCATCTGAGGTCGAGGTGCTTCTGTTGGATGTTGGGGAAATGTTGGGCAGTTCTTATAATATATTTCCTCTTGAATATGCAATTTGAGGCACGCAATCTCTGCCCATGCTGCCTGGAGTTGAGCCCTTAGATCTCCAGTGGCCCAGCATGTAGGACAGTGTCCTAAATCCTGTAAAGCTGCCCTTCTGAAAAGTGTTCCGCAGTACCTGCAGTTAATGATGTCCATTCCAGATAAGTTACTGGGTTTATAACCTGGTCAGAATAATTAGAAGGAAGAAAATGAAAGCAAAAGTTTGATTTTGTGTTTTGTTTGTTTTTGTATAACTTGCTATAACAAGTTAAATTACTAGTGCTCCTGTAAATGAAGTCACTGTGTGGATACCCTTCTGCTCTACCCCTTCTTGCTTTGCTACAGGAAATGTCACGACTGTGTTACCCTATGAAAGGAGTGCAGTGTAGGGTGGTTGGGGATGGGGGTGGGTAGCTAGGCCCTTCCCCTGCCAAAAAAGAAGAATCATGGATGAATAAAACAAAGAGTAAAGAGCAGACACAATCAGCCAGCAACAAATGCAGTAGCCCTGAAAGCTTATCCTAATGATAGATAAAACTGTAAAACCTATAAAGCACCACCTGTAATATTTTAACAGAAGATATACCCTATAAGAACCACTTTGCTACAGAGAAAAATAAAGCAGTAAAAGAAGATATACCTTGCAAAAGTCAATTTGAATCAGAAGATTACAGCAGTAATCTGTAAGCATACACCTGTAGGCACACCCTGTAATAATGCAGCAGAAGGTACACCCAGCAACAACAATTTGAATCAGAGAAAAATAAAGCAATAAAATGTTAGCAAAAACAGTTACAATCCCTGTGAGTACAAAATAGAAATAACAACACACAGTAAATCTGCCTAGCCAAAAGAAGCATTAATCCTTTTCCTTGCCCTGGTAAGGCTTTTTGCTCTGCCTTCTTCTTGCTTATGTACCTAAAGAACATTGTGTCCCCTTTTGCTACCCCTTTGGCTATCCTTTCCTCTGCTTGTGCCTTTGTTCCTCTCACTGTCTTGCCTGCTTCCCTCTGTTTTACTTGGTATATCTCCCTAACCTCATTCTTCTATGTTTTTTTTTAAACTATTGCATGTCTCCCTTTTTTCTTCACCTTCATGGCCACTTCCTTAGAGTACCATAATGGTATTGTTTTCCTCCTGCTTTTAATGACCTCCTTCACACAGAAGCTGGTTGCCTTTATTATGCCTTCCCTTCATTTTTCCATCTGTTCCTCTATCCCTCTCCAGCAATCCTCATCTGCTAGGCTGCTTCGGAGGCAGGATCCCGGTTCTTTAAAATTCACCCTATTAAAGTTCAGAACCCTCATCTTTGTGTGGTTTGCCTCTGCACCCATCTTAATGTTAAACTACACTCTAATGTGATCAGTGATTCTCATGGGGCAGCTCACTGTGATATCTGCAATACTGCCTCTGTTAGTAAGCATGGCATGGGGTCATAACATCACCAGCATTGATAGCACAGTCGAAAACCACACAAGCAAAATGCCAAAATGAAAGGTAGAGCGCAGCAAAACACCGACAGCAACAAAAACAGCGAGCACTACCTTTCAAACCCTGGCAAACAATACAAAATTTTATATTTGTGGGGGGGGGGAGGCTGCCCCTGCACCCCCATTACGGAGGACTGAACACCCCAACACCCCCCCAATTAAAATAACTAACTCTGAGGGGGTATGAAACTCAGGGATGGGGAGAAACCTCAGGGGGGATGGGATTCCTGAGGAGGGAAAGGGGCACAAGACACTAAAATAATAAAATCAATTGTTTCTGTGATGAGGAATCAAACCCCAGGACACTGACACTACACTGCCATGGAAGCTGCTTGGGCAGCACACTGCCAACCACAGGCTTTCACCTCTTTCACTAAAAGTAACATAACTACAGGGACAGTGGCAATGGAGCTTCACTATTCTGTCCCTGTAGTTATTCTGCTTTTAACTGTTTTCACCTTGCTGTTTTTCACATACAGTTTTCAACTCTACATATTGACCTTGTACTGTAAACACCAGGTCCAGTATTGCCCCATCCACAGTGGGTTTGCTGACTAGCTGCTGGAGAAACACTACCTGAAGGGAGTCAAGGATTGGCCTGCTTTTAGCTGAAACTGCAGTTGAAAGTGTCTAGTCCACATCTGGCAATTTGAAGTCCCCAACTAGCACTACCTGTCCCTTTTTTCCCATTCTGCTGATCATTCTCCCCTTAGTGCTTTATGCAACTCCTCCACTTCTGTTGGAGGTCTGTATATTACTGCAGTACCAATTGCTGCCTCAGCTCCCATCTCCAGGTGGACCCACAGCACCTCCAGTCTTTCCTTTACCTCTTGGATCCCTTGTAGTTCCATAGTACTGATTAAATGCTTCCTTGGCAAGCTTTTAAACTAGACAAGGGGGGAAGTGCTGATAACAGGCAGGAAATTTCAAGCCTCCCCCAACAAAACATGGCAGGTAGTAAGGTAAACACTGAGGTACAGAGCTCAACACAGGCAGGACAGGGGTAAATGGAAAAATAGACAAGGGAATTAAGAGCAGGGATGGTGTAAAAAAGGATAAAGCCAACATTAAATGGAGGGCAATGAGTACCAATGCCCGTAGTCTGGGAAACAAGCTCCCTGAGCTAGTAGCCCTGATGGAAGATGAACAATTGGACACTGTGGCAGTCACGGAAACATGGTACACAGAGAACCATGACTGGGATGTCAACATACCAGAGTACACAGTCTACAGAAGGGACAGGGAAGGTAAAAGAGGAGGTGGAGTAGCTCTATCCATAAGGGAAGGAATCAAAGCTACAGAACTAAAAAGTAAAGGGGGAGGACAAGAGGCACTCTGGGTCACCTTGGAGACAGAGAATGGCATCACAATCCGCACAGGGGTTGTATACAGACCCCTGTCTCAAGGGGAGCAAATGGACAAGAAAATGATAGAGGACATTCTCAAAATGGCTAAAAAAAGGGAGATACTGTTGATAGGGGACCTGAATATGCCAGATATTAACTGGATAACATGTACTGCAGCCACATCCAAGAGCAGGATCATTCTCGATGCCCTGCAGGGGTCAGGCCTTAGACAGCTAGTGTTGGAACCCACTCAGGAGGGAGCAATACTAGACCTGGTACTCTCAAATGGAGAGAGGATCACAAATTTAGAAGTCAGTAGACATCTGGGAACAAGTGACCACTGCACAGTGTGCTTCACAATGAGCACAACCATGGAGATAAGTCATACAAAAACAAGGATGCTGGACTTTAGAAGGTCTGACTTTGGCAAAATGGGTGAATACCTGAAGAATGCACTAGCAAATGGCCAAAAAGGAGGGGTGGAAGAACAATGGAGAAAAATCAAAACTGCCATCATAGAGGCAACAAGCCTTTGTGTGAAACAAATAAAGAAAACAAAGCAGAGTAAAAAAACACTTTGGTTCTCAAAACAGGTGACAGGGAAGGTTAAGGAGAAAAAGGCTGCATTCAAAAAGTATAAGGAATCACAGAAGGAGCACGACAGGGAACTGTATCAATTAAAACAGAAAGAAGTGAGGAAGGCAGTCAGAATAGCAAAGGCCCAAACCGAGGAAAAAATAGCCAACTCAGTTAAGAAGGGGGATAAAACCTTTTATAGGTACATTATGGAGCATAGAAAGGTTAAGGGAGGGATAATGAAGATTAATAAAGGAGAGGGGAGGTGGGCAGAGGGAGACAGTGAAAAGGCAGAGATACTGAATGAATACTTTTACTCAGTATTCACAAAAGAAGATGAGGAGGAGTTACCTAAACCAGACAATAGAAGCACTCAGGGTAGGGGGGTTGACACCAGTCCATTCACAGAAGAAAGAGTCCTGAAAGAACTCCTAAAACTCAAGGTGGGCAAAGCAATGGGGCCTGACAGGATTCACTCCAGAATCCTAAAAGAACTAAGGGAGGACCTAGTGACACCACTGACCACGTTTTTTAACAAATCATGGCAGGATGGGGTGGTACCTGAGGACTGGAGGAGGACAGATGTGATTCCCCTTCACAAAAGTGGGAGCAAGGCAGAAACAGGAAACTACAGACCTGTAAATTTGACCTCAGTGGTAGGGGAAATGATGGAATCACTTCTGAAAGAAAGAATTGGTGAGTACCTAGAGGCCAGCAGGGCACAGGACCCAAGCAGCATGGATTTGCAGCAGGAAGGTCATGTCAGATGAATCTAATTGATTTCTTTGACTGGGTGACCAAAGTAATAGACCAGGGAGGAGCTGTGGATATGGCCTACCTAGACTTTAGCAAGGCATTTGACACAGTCCCGCACAAAAGATTAATAATCAAGTTAGCCAGCCTGGGAGTGGGTCCCAGGGTGGTAGCCTGGGTAGCAAACTGGCTGCACAACAGGACACAGAAGGTAATAGTGAATGGAACACATTCCAAAGAAAGAGGGGTTACTAGTGGAGTACCTCATGGCTCAGTACTGGGTCCAGTCCTCTTTAACATCTTTATAGGTGACATTGCAGAGGGTCTGAAGGGAAAGGTATGCCTCTTTGCAGATGACACAAAGATCTGTAACAGAGTTGATACACAAGAGGGGGTGGAAAAGATGAGAAGGGTCTTGGCAAGGTTGGAGGAATGGTCAGACATATGGCAGTTCAGATTCACTGCAAAGATGTGCAAGGTAATGCACATGGGAAACAAAAACCCAAGGGAAGCATACACAATGGGGGGTGAGATACTGACAATAGTAAAAATGGAAAGGGACCTGGGGTAATTATATCAGATGACCTAAAGGTGGGCAAGCAATGTGATAAGGCAGTAAGGAAGGATGGGGTGATACTGGGATGCATAGGAAGAGGCATCAGTAGTATAAAACAGGAAGTTGTTATCCCTCTGTACAGACAGTTGGTGAGACCCTATCTGGAGTACTGTGTGCAGTTCTGGAGACCCCATCTCTGCAAAGACATAGACAGAATGGAGGCTGTCCAGAGGAGGGCAACCAAAATGATGCAGGGTCTGCACCAGAAGACATACGAAGAAAGACTAAAGGAGCTTAATATGTATACCCTTGAGGAAAGAAGGGAGAGAGAGGTCATGATAGAAACTTTCAAGTACCTCAAGGGAATCAACAAAGTCCAAGAGGGTAGCATCTTTCAGAAAAAGAGATGTGCAAGAACAAGGGGGCACAATTTGAAGATAGAGGGGGGACAGCTCAGAGGTAATGTGAGGGAGCATTTTTTCACAGAGAGGATTGTGGATGCAAGGAAAAGCCTACCTGAGGAGGTCATGGAGTCAAGAACAGTGGGGGAATTCAAGAATGCATGGGACAGACATAAGGCAGTCCTAGTGGGGGTAGGAGGAAGTAAGCTGTTGGTTAACTAGGATATGCAGCTTATCTGTTAGGTAGGAAAATGGGCAGACTAGGAAGGCCAAGCGGTCCTTATCTGCTGTCAAATTCTATGTTTTTATGTTACTGGGATGCATAGGAAGGGGCAACATAAGTAGAAAAAGGGAAGTGATTATCCCTCTATACAGACAGTTAGTGAGACCTCATCTGGAGTACTGTGTGCAGTTTTGGAGACCTCATCTACGTAAAGACATAGACAGGATGGAAGCAGTCCAGAGGAGGGCAACTAAAATGGTGCAGGGTCTGCATCAGAAACGATATGAAGAGAGACTCAGAGAGCCTAATATATATACCCTTGATGAAAGGAGGGACGGGGGGACATGATAGAAACTTTCAAGTACCTCAAGAGAGTCAACAAAGTCCAGGAGGGTAGAATCTTTCAGAAAAAGAGATGTGTAAGAACAAGGGGCCACAATTTAAAGATGGGGGGATGGCTCAGGGGTAATGTGAGGACATTTTTTTTTTACGGAGAGAGTGGTGGATACATGGAACTGCCTTCCTAGGGAGGTTGTTGGGTCTAAAACAGTGGGGAAATTCAAACAAGCATGGGACAGACATAAGGCAATTATAGAGGGGGTTGCAGGAAGTAGGCTGTTGGTTAACTAGAATCTGCAGCTTATCCAGTAGGTAAGGAAATGGGCAGACTGGGTGGGCCAAGTGGTCCTTATCTGCCGTCAAAGTTTATGTTTCTATGTCTATTCCCTCTCTCACACACAGAGCAATTCTGCCTCTCCTCCTTATTTCTTCCGAACTGAAAGTAGCCTGGTTGGCCAATGTTCATGTCATGATTATCAGTGTACTATGACTCTGTTATGACCACAACTTCCAGGTACACCTCCACCATGATGGCCTCCAGGTCTGAAATTTTTGTTCAAGACTACTTGCATTGGCACACATGGCTCCCTAAGCCTTTTTTCTCTCCTTGCCTATACCCACTTCTCCCCTTTCTGCCTGTGTTGCTCCTGCTAACCCCCCCCCGACTCCGCTCTTTCATCACTGCAATCTATGTTTCTTGCCTCCTCTGCACCACTCTTTCATCCTAGTTTGTTCTTACCCCCTTGTCTTCCACCTTGTCTAGACCCCATTCAGCTTGCATCGCTGCCCTGGGATTTTTGACTACATGTCAATTTGCTCCAGTCAATGTGCTCTGTGACAACTGACGCCATACTGTTAGCTCCAGTGTCAATCAGCTCCCTGTACAAATCATTCCCGGGCAATTTGACGCTCGTATAAATTTAATAAAATAAACTCCAGGGGACACAATTTGGGAATGAATTGTGCAGGGAGACAGTTGACACTGGTGTTAATAGCCCGGTATGACTTGTCGCAGAGCACATTGACTGGGATAAATTAATGTCTCACTGAGCTTATTTCTCCTTCGGCCCTCCCTTCTTGTTGCTTCAGCATGCAGGGGATCAGTTTATGTCTCACTTTCTGATACCGCCGCCCCCTCAGCTAGTTTAAATGTTCATCCATGTAATGTTTACACCTCCCACTGAGGTCTGTGGTTTCCTTCCCAGCAGGATGGAGGGTATCATATCAAAAAAGGCCCATATCCTCCAGGTTGGCCCACAGTTGTGATGCACAGGAAATCATGACTGGGACATGGCCATATCAGGCTATACTTAGTTCAGGAATGATTGGGAGGGAAAGAAGAGAGGAGAGGTGTGCTATTTGTAAGGGAGGTTATCAAAGCAACAGAGGCACAGGGAATCTAGGGGTAATGGAGGGAGGGAGGGATTGGAGGTTCTGTGGGTCACCCAGAAGACAAGAATAGGAGCAACTATTTGCACTGGTATGATCTACAGACCTCCAACACAGGGGGAAAATTTAGATAAGGCACTGATGGTAGCCATTGACAAAATGGAAGAAAAAGGGAAGGTGCTGCTGGTAGGAACTTCAATCTGCAAAATGTGGATTGGATCCCCCCCAGCCACAACTACAGCTAGAAGCAGGACATACTGGCATCCCTGCATGGGGCATTTCTCAGGCAACTAGTCACAGAGCCTACTCCTGATGGGGCAATACTAGACCTGGTGCTCACTAATAGGGACAGTATTCAAGACATCAAAGTGGGAGGCCACCTGGGGACCAGTGATCACCTTACAGAAAAAAGGTTGTGGTGGAAGCAAACCATACAAGAACGAGGGTCCTGGACATCAGGAGGGCTGACTTGTAAAAAAAATGGGTGAAACCTCAGAAACAACCTAGTGAGGGAGAGAGGACCTGGTTGGGTGGAGGAACAGTGGGATAAGCTAAGGGAAGGCATAGTGAAGGCAACAAATCTGTATGCAAAGAAAGTGGGAAAGAACAAAAGGAAAATGAGACAGCTATGATTCTTGAAGGAACTGACTGAAAAGGTAAAGGCTAAAATGGTAGCTTTCAGTAGGTATAAAGATATGCAGAGAGAAGGGGATACAAAGGTGTATCAGGAGCAGTAGAGGGAGGCAGAGAAAGTGGTGAGGAGTGCAAGGTGTAAACTGAAGAAAGAATAGCTTAAGTGGTAACAAAAGGGGACAAGACATTTTTTAGGTACATAAGGAAAAAGAGAAAGACTGCTGAGGGATTGCGAGCTTAAGAAGGGCAGGTGTGGACTGTGCAGAGGAGAATCAGGAAAAAGCAGATATCCTGAACAAATACTTTTGTTCATTTTTCACAGATAAAGTGGAAGGGGATGTGCCACATAAAAGAAAAAGGGGCACTGGAGAGGGGGAGATAAACACAAGTCTCTTTACAAAGGAGAGAGTCCTGAAGGGACTTGCAAAACTGAAAATGGACAAAACTATAGTGCCAGACAAGGTACACCCAAGGGTATCAAGACAGCTGAGGGAGGTACTGGTTGCTTCTCTGACAGTTCTTTTTAACAGCTCACTGGAAACAGTAGTGATTCCAGAACTGGAGTAAGGCAGATCTTCTAAAGGTAATGATTATGGAGTATTTTGAATCCAGCGAATTACAAGACCCAAGGCAACATGGATTCATGGGGGGTCGTGACAGAGAAATCTGATAGATTTCTTTGACTGGGTACCCAAGGAAATATATCAGAGTGTAACAATGGCTGTAGCCTACTTAAATTTCAGTAAGGCTACTGACACTATCCCACATTGGAGGATCATAAGGAAACTAGAGAACTTAAAGTGGGCCCAAAGGTAATAAACTGGGTTAAAAAATGGTTTAGGGATAGGCAACAGAGCATGGTGGGTAAATGGAGTTCACTCCAGGGAAGGGAGGGTGACCAGTGGGGTCCCACAAGGCTCAGTACTAGGACCAGTCCTCTTTAGTGTCTTTATAAGAGACATTGCAGATGTACTGGAAAGGATGGTCTGCCTCTTTGTGGATGACGCCAAAATCTACAGTAGGGTGGACACTCCAGAGGGGGTGGAAAGAATGTGCATAGACATGAGAAAACTCAAGGAGCAGTCAAGGGCATGTCAGCTGGGTTTCAGTTTTAACCAGTGCAAAGTCATGCAGTTAGGGCCCAGAAACCTAGAGGCAGAGTATAGTATGGGAGAAGCTGTCTAGTTAAGAAAATGGAGAAGATCAGTATAGACAGTGGAATAACTAAATGGCTCCAAAGCTGGTTTAACAACAGTGTACAGAAAGTGAGAATATTAGAGGAATATTTGGATACAGTTGGTGTGACCAGTGGAGTGCCACAGGGCTCAGTTTTGTGCCCTGTGTTATTCTTATTATATATAAGTGATTAACATCTGAATATTAAAAACAAGGTTATGATATTTGCTGATGATATTAAAATAGGGGGGCCAGTATCAAATGAATAGCAAAGAGCAGATATTCTGGCTGATTTGAAAGAAATTGAAAGTTGGGATTTGAGGAATAGAATGCACCTAAGTACAGACAAATGTGCAGTTATGCACCTGGGGATACACAATGTAGCTCAGTCGTACACATTAAATGGAAAAAACGAAGAATCACTACATTAGAGAGAGACTATGGAGTTTTTGTTGACAACAGGCTATCATTCAAGGAACATAAAACAAGCATAATCAGGAAAACTAACCTAATGATAATATCTAAAGGAGTTTTATAAATAAAAATATGAAGTTTACGTTACCTCTGTATAAAACTTATATAAGACCGCATTTGGATTATGCATCCCAACTTTGGAGTCCATATACACAGACTGAAAATGATAGGGTGGAGAGGGTTCAAAGGAGATATACCAAAAAGGTTGAATCATTTAGAAACACAGGTTCTGATGTTAGACTACAAAAACAGGCTTGTTTTCCTTAAAACAAAGAAGAATAAGAAGAGATATGCTGACATTTTATAAATTTGTGAATGATCCAGGTTTGATGAGAGAGATGGGCATAGTGTTTCAAGATAAACTGGCAGATCTGAGAGGGCATAGGTTGCAGATCAGGATAGACACAGCAAGAAATAATAATAGGCATTTTTTATTCTTAAATAGAACTGGGAGATTATGGAATATACTTCCTGAAACTGTAGTGAAAGTTGAATCTGAAAATAGCTTCAAAAACCTATGAGACAACTGGATTTGGCCACTAAAACCAAATAGGCCCAAGATTGTGGGGAATGGTTAATATGGGCTATAAGCCTTCTTCCATTCTAGTACCTAGTATGAGTACCTAATAAGTGGTATTGATGGTCACCAAACAGGACAGGAACCTGGGACAAATCATATCTGATTATCTCAAGGTGGTGAGATAGTGCAGCAAGGCAGTGTGTAGGACTAGTGAGATGTTCAGATGCATACTGTAGGAATAAGTATCACCAGCAGAAGGAATAACGTGGTGTTGCCACTATATATATAGTAGTGGGCAAAGTGAGTGAAATTTGCTTTGCGGAGTAATCCACAAAAATACACCCATTTCGTGGAGCGAAATGCAAAATTATGCCTGGCAGGGTGGTGAAATTTCACCCAGAGGAATGGTGAAATGTCACCTTCCATGGCGAAATTCCACCTTCCATGGCAAAATTTTGCCTGAGGAAAGTGGAATTTCACCAAGGCGAAATTCTGCCTAATGAGGAAAAATTTTGCAAATTGCTCTGCCAGGCAAATTTGACCACTTCGCCAGCACTTCGTGGGAGAAATTTAAATTCTCTTCATCCCTAACTATATAGATCACTTGTGAGACCACACCTGGAGTACTGTGTCCAGTTCTGGAGACCACAGACTGGATTTTCAGAGCCCCTGAAATTCCTGCAGCTACAGGAAAAAACTGGTGCATGTAGGTCATCGCTTGTGGAGCGGCAGCCAAAGTATTCTCAAAGCAGGAGTCTGTTTATGACTGGCTCCCTGATTTATGGTAGCTTGTTTCCAGTTTTTCACTGCAGCTGTGCCAAATTGGTATCCCTAGTGGAAACTGGCATACCATCTCCACAGTGGCGTGGGCTGAAAATATGGAAGTCCACAGGTGCAGAGATTTCATGCTGCACCAGTTATTACAGAGTGGGACTTATTCCCGGGAAGGCTGAAAATCCAGCTGAACATCTCAGGAATGATATAGATAGCATGGAGGCAGTTCAGAGGGAAGAAACTACAATGGTGCATGGTCTACATCATAAGACCTACGAGGGAGAGTCATGTGATGGCAGCTTGCTGAATGGCAGCAGGGGCTTAGGGCTCTCCCCTCCAACCACTCTAGCTGCCATAATCTGCATTTCCTGGACCAGTAGTGCGGCCAAACTGGTATTATTGGATTGCCCACGTTCTGATTTGTGGCCCTCGGGTGGTTTTCTGCTAAGCCTCATGTTTTTGGCGGGAGATGGATGTGGATGAAGAAGCAGGCGCCCAACTAAACATACGCCGCCTGCAACTCCCGAAAAATCAGCGAAGAAGCCACGGAACCAAGCGGGTATGGGGGCGGAGAAGACCGGAGACAGGTCCCAGCAGTCGGGTCCCCTTACGGAGGACAAATTTATGCAGGAGCTGGCCCCAATTAAAAATTTCCTCCAGGATATCACAGCTGATTTAAAGTCGCTATGGGGCGATCTCTCTTCTCTCACCATGAGGGTGGCGGACTCAGAGGCCAGAACTTTCTCTTTGGAGCAGTGGAAGGCCAAAGCTGAAGCAGAGATGTCCGGGCTGACCCAGCAGGTGAAGAAACTCCAGCTGAAAGCCGAAGACCTGGAAGAAGCGAGAGCAGGAGGAACAATCTCCTCATTTTGGGCCTGCGAGGTTGGAAGAGGGCCAGATTTGATGGCTTTTCTACAGCGGTTCTTCACTAAAGTTGTTGGTCCCCCTCCGATCAGCTCAAATTATCACCTGAGAGGGCACATAGGTCGTTGAGGCCTCGTCACCATCCGCTCCCACGACCTATCATCATTAAGTTCTTGAGCTATATTGAAAGGCAGCATGTGTATAGCAAATCCAGAGCTGCAGATGATTACATAGGGGTCAGCTAAGCTACGAATTGCCCAGGACCTCCCTAAAGAAATGAGAATGAAAAGGGCTGTGTTTCACCCAATTGTCCAGAAACTGATCGCGGCATTCATTCCTTTCAGAATGGTGTATCCAGCCACCCTCAAAGTCTCAGTGGGCAGTACCACCTACAGTTTTGATTCTCCAGAGATGGCCCTCAAGGACCTTGCCACTAGACTTCCCGATCTCTTCAAGACCAATGGCTGAAGTGGACAGTGGACACTATTTTTCTGGGAGCTCTGATTAGATTCAGTCCAAAGTTTTTTTTTCTTATTTCCCCTTTTGGTTTCTCTTTAATATAGATATGTTGGTTTCCCTTGATACTCACCCTGGCCCTCGCATTACCTTTCTTTCAGGTTGAATTCTGGTTTTCTTACCTGCTTTGGCCGGCTTTCAGGTTTTCGCTATGAGCGAGGTCCTGGTCGGCAGAGCAGGGGTCGAGCTGGGCCGTGGCAACAGCTCCTTCGGTCCCCTCCCGGAACCTTATATTTAGGAGTGAGGTTTTCTGAGGTACTGGTTTTAAGTGTAGGACCCAGTTCTGGTCCTGTTATTATATGGTACCCCCTGGAAACATAATTCGCCCACCCAAAGGCCTACCCAGCTCGTCTCAGTTTGCCCCTTGTCCCTATTACTTTAGGGGGTGAGTAATAAAACCCTGCGTTTGGGGTTTTTTCTCCTTTCTGGCTTTCTTCCTCAAAGGGATAGGGGACAGCTTCTACTGCTGAGTGAGTCAATCGCTATGAGGTTGTTTCTTTTTCTGCAGTTTTGGCGGTTGGTTGGGGGCTTTTCCTGGGCCCGGCTTCTTGAAATTAGCTGAGTGGAGCCTATGGAAGGGGGGGTTGCCAATCCAGCCTCATCAACAGGTTTCCTGCTGGGCTTCCTCGGGGGGTCTAGAACTGATTTATTCTTCAGTTGGACGATTTTCAGCCCTTTTTTTTCCTTAACTGACCCCTGTGTGGTGAGGTGTTCTGGATTCACGTTGGGGATGTGGTCTCCGAAATCCTGGTTTTCCCATGTTGATTCTGTATGTTGCTATTTCTGGGACCACGCTGTACATAGTTATTTAGTCGGGGGGGGGGAGCCCTGCCAAATTGCATATCTTTATGACTGCACTCTAACTGTGTTTTTTTTCCTCAGGTTGTTGCTCCTTTTATTGCGCTCTATTTGGCAGGCTGGGGGGGCATGGGTTTTTGGGTTTCAAGTGTGCCTTTGCTTCCCTTTCATTTCTGGATGTCTCAGTCGTTGCTTCCTTATTACACTGTATTTAAAATGGTTATAGGTGCGATTAAAATAGCATCATGGAATGTCTGCGAGCTCAGGAGCAGGTTAAAAGAACTCAGGTTTTAATCATTGTGCTTTGCTACAAATAGACATACTATTCATTCAGGAAACCCACTTAAGCTGTGCAGAGATTAAGTTGCTATCTCAACCGCTTTTCACAGAACCTATGTGGTGGCGGATCTAATTCTAGTAAAGGGATTGCTATACTCATTAAAAAACATGTCCTGTTCTTGAGAGACCTGGCAGTGGTGGACCCAGATGGAAGATTTGTTTTGGTTAAGGGCACCCTTAATGGGAGCACTGTAGTCCTAGGTTCAATTTATGGGCCCGTTGGGGGTTGCCCTGATTTTTTCATGATTTTGGCCAATAAAATCAGTGCTCTCCTTCCTTCACAACTAATTTGGGGGGGGGATTGGAATGTCACGCCTTCATACCTTCTGGATAAAGACCCTCAAGACAGCCGGCCTCTTACACCCACCCAAAGGGCTTTGTATGATTTCCTGCAGATGCTATGGTTGTGTGATCCCTGGAGACTTCTTAATCCCTCGCTCCGGGCTTTCTCGTGTTTTTCCCCACCCCATGGGTCATGGTCGGGAATAGATTATGTCCTGATCAGTAAAAGTCTCCTTCTGAATATTCTTCAGTCTGGCATTGAGCCAATTATACTCTCGGATCATGCAATAGTTTGGATTAAGGTCTCCCGGATCCAATTCCACGAGATACTACCTGGAGACTTAATACTCAATTGTAAGGATCCCCATATGGTGTCACAAATAAGATCGTTGATTTCCCTCTTCCTTGCAGATAATCTAGACTCTACCCGAGATTTGATTCTATCTAGTGTTCTCTAAAATGTTATCTCCGAGGTGAGTTAATTAAATTAGCCTCTGCTAGGAAAAACAACGCAACAGAGCTTTTCCCTAATGAATAAAATTAAAGAACTGGAGCTGCTTATTCTCCGGATTCTCCATTAGCCTCTTTGGAGGCCTTTTGGCAACTAAAAGCGAATACAGGACCTTCTAAAGAAGAAGGCCGTACTGTCTTATTAGGAACCAAGCTAAGTACATTGACCATGGGAAAAGGCCGGAAGGCTTCTAGCTTTGCGTCTGGAATTGGAGGGCTCAGGATAATTCCATCCTTACAAACATCCACCGGTTCTATAGAAACCTCTCCCAGAGGAATCGTGCGAGTTTTTGAAAATTACTATAAGGAGTTATACAGCCTGCCCTTATCCCCTGCCCTCTTTTCGGATATTACAGCGTACTTAGCTGATATTAACATTCCTCAGCTTCTGTCGCCTCACAAAGAAGTTCTAGCCACTCCCCTTTCTCTGGGGGAGATAGAGAAGGTCATAGTTTCTATGACTTCGGATAAGGCACCCGGTCCAGATGGTTTCCCTGCTAATTTTTATAAGGTCTTCTCCAAAGATCTTGCCCCTATACTCCTTAAACTCTATGAATATCTTTTTCCTCCAGTGTTATAGGTCCTCGCTTCTAAAGCCACCATTCTTTTAATTCCCAAACCTGGTAAAACCCCTACCGATCCAACGAGCTATCGACCCATTTCTCTTCAAAACTACGATATGAAAATCCTCTCTAAAGTTTTGGCTGAAAGGGTCCAAGAAGGTCTGGACTTGCCTGCTTAGTCCAGAACAGATCGACTCGTGCACTCAGATCCCCTCAGACCATCTAAGAACCCTTTCTCACATCTCTCAGTACGCTGGATATCTCACCGCCCTATGGCCTTAGTCTCGTTAGATGCAGAGAAGGCCTTTGACCGAGTAGATTGGCCTTTCCTTTGGGCAGTGATGGGGAGGATGGGTTTCCCGATATCTTTCCGAAAGTGGGTTCAGATTTTCTATAGTGTTCCCTCGGCCAAAATATACTGTAATGGAGTTTTTTCCTCATTGTTCCGGTTACACACCGGTACCAGGCAAGGCTGCCCTCTCTCACTCTTTTTATTCAATTTATATTTGGAACCCCTTCTCATTAAGCTCAAATCCTCTGCACTCATCAAAGGCTGTTCAATACATCAGCGGGAACTAGTTCTCTCTGCTTATGCAGACGATATACTCCTGCATGTTGAATGCCCTGCCGATTCCTAAGATTTGCATTAGATGTTATTAGACAATACGGCCCTCTCTCAGATACAGGTTGAACATCTCAAATCTGAAATTTTTCCACTAAATGCTTATACTTATAAACAGGACCTGGCCAATTTTGGTATGAGATGGTCTCCTAGACCGATTAAAACCTAGGGATACATTTTTCATGAGCCCTCCCTTCTTAAAAGCTCAACCTAGATGATCTTAAAGGCCTTATTCAGCAGGATCTGCTGCGGTGGTCCACCCTTCCCATTTCTCTTTAGGGGTGGATTAATATTATTAAAATGAATGTTCTTCCCGTATTTTTTACCCTCTCAACTTACTAAATCTCTGGTTACCTGTTTCTTACTTCAGCAATTCCATGTGATGTTTTCAAATTTTATCTGGCGAGGGAAAAAGTGCAGCGGTCCTTTCTTAAACTATCTCTTCCAAGGATAAGAGTGACCTTGGCTCCCCAACCTTTGCTCTATCACTGGGCTGACCCACCCAGCTAGGTTAGGAGATGGCTCTCTGCTAACTCGGATCTTTTCTGCCCGGTTTGGCTCCAAATTGAGAAGTCGATCCTTTCGGAGGTTAGGGTGGATCCCTATGCAATTTTCTGTAACCCCCCTCAATACTCCCAAAATGGATCGCTGATCATACGATTCTCACTTCCCTTAAATCCCTTTCTCAATGTCTGCGCCTTATGAACATTTTCCCCGTACGGGATTTGGGTCAGCCTGTGATGCTTAACCCTAATATTAAGTTAGATAATTCTGTAATTGCTCCCGATTGGCTTCCGCAAATTAGAGAAGCCAATTTGGAACAACTCTACGGCCAGGATCCTCCTCCTTCAGTGGATATACTTGTCAAATCACGCCATTCCTAATACCCAGATTTTCAAAGTTTATCAATTGAGACATCTCATTGCTGAGAAATTTGGCACTTCCTTTAGTCAACCCGGTAGTTCACCCTTTCCTTTCCCAAATAATAACTCTTGCTTCTAAGCGCATTCTATCTAGTTAATATATTCCTTTCTTTTGAACTACAAGTTTCAGAATCTATTGAAGGCTCTAGCATTTGGTCTTCTTTACTTCCTGATTCCACTCTGAATTGGTCCCATATTTGGAAGGACCTTCACAAATATCACACACAGGACAGATTTCGACTTACTCAATACTATATTGTGGATAACATGTACTTTACCCTAAAAGCTTTTCAAGCTTAAAAGGCTCCCCATCCCTCTTTGCTCCAGATGTATGCAGGGTGAAGGGGATTCTTTGCATATTTTTTGGTCCTGTAGTAAGGTTACCCCATTGTGATCCTCTATTCAGGATAATCTCGACCCCTTGCTAGGTCTCTCAGGTTTTTTCACCCCTGAGATCTGTATTTTGGGTGACTACGCTAGCATAGATAGTGTGGAACGCCGGTATCACATGGCTTTGGTGTCCATTGCTGTTAAGAGACTGGTCCTTAGACATTGGACTGATCAATTGGCATTGACTTATGCTGAGTGGTTGGTTGAGCTCTCTGCCTATCTTAACACTGAAAATTTGGTGGCCAGTTTGCATTGCCGCATGGACTTGTTTCAGAAAAAATGGGGTAAATTGCAGGCATTATACTTGCACCTATGAGTTCTTGGCCCGTTCCCTGGTGCTCTCAAGGATAACTCGTGTTAGGTATATACTGTCAGTTGTACCTTTTGCTTTCGGAGTGAAGCATTTTCTTGAGCAGCTAGTATTTTTAAATGTCCAGTATGGATATAGTGACTGTTTGGCACACTTAGGTTGGAGTGGGGGATGGAGTGGGGAGGGGTTATAGTGGGGGAGGATGGGTGGGTGGAGAGATGGGGGAGGTTTTAGGGAGCGGGTTTGTTTGTTGGAAGGTGGGTGGATGGGGGGGTTTGTTTTTATTTCTTTTCCTTTCTTTCTGGGGTTTCCTTTGTTTTTGGTTTTACCATGTTTTTTCCTGTGAATTTCTATTTGGTGTATTCTATGGTTTTATTTTGTTTGTTAAATCAATAAACTTAAATTTCAAAAAAAAAATAAGACCTACGAGGAGAGACTGATGGACCTCAGTATGTACAACCTGGAAGAGAGAAGAGTGAGGGAGATATGATAGAGACCTATAAATACACTCACAGTGGTAAATAAGGAAGAGGAGGAGAGTATTTTTCGGAGGAAAACATGCATAAGAACAAGGAGATGTGCAATTTATCTGGCAGAGGATAAATTCAAGAGAGATATGAGGAAGTGCTTCTTCACTGAAAGAATGGTGGATTCCTGAAACAGCCTTCCAGTGGAGTTGGTGGAGGCCAAAAAAGTGATGAGCTTCAAGTATGCACAGAATAGGCACAAGGGAAACTTAGTGGGAAGCAAGGGGAGAGCCCGAGATCAAATAGGATCTGCAGTGACAATATAGGTGTGGGAAAAAATGGGCAGACTGGGTGGGCCAAGCAGTCCTTGTCTGTCATCAGATTCTGTTTCTATGTTTCCGTGTGCTACCTGCTTAATGTCTGTGACCAGTTCCCTGAACAGAGATGTTGCAAAATAAAATTTGCTGGTGAAATTGCCACAAAATGGGCAATTTTGCTGTGCGATGTAGTTCGCGAAATTGTGAAATTTCACCTGAAATTTTACAGCTCAGTGCCCTACTGCTGGTGCCCTTAAACATATCCCATTCCCTAGTGTCTAGTGGCCCCCCCGCCAATCACTGGCCCAAATTCAGCAATTTCCTGACCCCCCACTGAGATTTACATCCCTGGTGTCTAGTGCCCCCCCAGCCGATCACCTGGCCGAGATTGAATAATCCCCACCCCAGATTCTGTATAAAAAACACACGACTCCCTGGTGTCTGGTGGACCCCCCACCCTGTCATCAGATGGTTCCCCTACCCCGCTCCCCAATTTGCCCAGGCAGGCCACTGGCACAGCCCTCCACTCACCTCATGGTTGGCAGCTGACTGAGCACTTCAGTGAGCCGAGCATGTGCTTGTACAAGCACGTGTTCATTCATTGAAATGCTCAGTCTGGCTGCCAGCTGTGGAGATGATTGGAGGGCTGTGCCAGTGGCCTACTCAAGGTACTGGGGGGGGCAAGTGGGAAGGGGAACTATCTGATGACAGGGTGGGGGAGTCTACTAGACACCAGGGAGCTGTCTTTGTTCTTTAATATTTATACCAAATCTTGGTGCTGGGGGAGGTGAATGGGGAAAATTATTCAATTTGGGCAGGTGATCGGCCGGAGTGGCCACTAGACAACTGGGATGTACAGCTCGGCAAGGGGGGGAGCATACCTCTCAACCTCTTAGCATTAAAGATCATAGCACTAGCCTACAAAAATCATAGCAAATGGTTAGAATGTGGAGCACTTTCTTATTTTAAGGAATAAAATGTCTACAAATAGTGGGATATAGTTAGTAATAAGAAATGTTTCTCTCTACTTAGTTAAATGATTTAATAGTTTGTGTGTCCAGAAATAGCTCTAACATTATTAAGAACATCAGTAAACCTATGCGGAGCAAGGGTAAATTTGACTGTGAAAATCATAGCGATATGTGAAATTCATAGCAATTGTGAGGTATGGGGGGGATTGTTGTATTTGGGCCAGTGATCAGCTGGGGGGTGGGGGTGGGACCACTAGACACCAGGAATGATTTTATCATAGTGAAATTGCACCCCCTAGGGGCAAATTTCACCGGTTTGAGGGTGAAATTGTGTCCCCAAGATGAAGTTTCACATTTCGTTCTCTGCAAAATATTTTGTGAAATGCACGGATTACACAAAATATGTTACAGAGTGTAATTTTTCAAGTTTGCACAGCACTATCCCTGAACTTACCCTGCACTACCCCTCCTCCATCCCTCACCAGATGACATCCAGCTCCCTCTTGTGACCTGCCACCCTTGTGATCCTCAGGATCTGCTTGCCATCCCTCCCAGTTGAAGTGCCATGTAGCACTTTACCTCCCTCTCCTCTCCTCTCCTCTCCTCTCCTCTCCTCTCCTCTTCCTGTTCCCAAATCTATTCCCCTCATGATAGAGTTCCCCAATCAGCAGCTGCTTCCTGCTCGGTTGAGGATCTCTTCCCCCTACCATGGGTCTCCCATTTCGAGTACCCTCACATCCTCCATTACCACCTCATCAGGTGCCTCCTCCCAGCTGTCCTGTCCCACCTGCATGACAAAGGAATTTTGTTGTGGCATAGGCTATGGAGTATGTAATCTACCCATCATCCCTACCCTTCTGGAGCCCACCAAGGTCCAGCCATCTGCCGCCGTCTAGGCATCATTTGAAACAGTGTCTGCAGACTTGGTAGCCTCTGGATAGGGCAAAAGATCCACTGCATGCTTGCCAGCTTAGCTAGAAGTTCAGTGACCTCCATCCTCAACCCAGCAAGATGCGTGCAAATGGGCAGCACCTCAGTCTCTAGAATGTGTCCTTAAAGACTGCAGCTCCACATCCATGATACTGCACTATTCCCATGTTGTTTACCTACTTTGCCTTTATTACTACTGAACACAACCTGTCCCTTCTGCCTCCTTCCTGTACACTTTTCCTCCCTTCCTTTCCTTTCTGTATTTCTATTTGGTTTATTGCCCTACCCTAGATAGGGTGTTACATGCTTTCCATTCTTTCAGTATTTCTGTCAAAAACCCTTCCCAGCTCTTCACTGCCTCCTTACTCTGATTTTTAACGTTCTTTTCCTTCCCTTCTTTATTTGAGCTGGCTAAATTCCCCTGTCAATAAAACAGTTCCATGCAACTCAACCTTCAGGACACAACTGGAAATAAGCTTTAATAGTTTAATGTGCCTTTCATGGCGAAAAATTACAAATAAGTAAATAATAAATCACCTTACCCCAGATAGGGTGTCTCCTATTTCCCTCTGTTAGTAGCAACCTGTACTTATGTCCTTCAATGTTTTCTCAATGCTCTTAACCCACTATCTGTAGCTATCTTTATTGTTTCTTTTAAAAGTAAGTGTACACATAGCTTAGATTTATCTCACCTTGTCTCTTGTCTCCCCTGCAAAACCTGCTGTGGACTGCAGCTGACCTGCAGAAGCCTGCAGACTTTTTAGACACCTTAGGATACCTGTTCCACCCATGCTCTGTTCCACTCCCACACTGGGACATGAGCATGATGGGATACAGTGGGCAAGGGAGTATTTTTATAGTGATCCTCTTAAAAGGCACAAAGCCTCTGGCAGATCCACTTCCCATCAAACACCTAATTCACAGGGCTTTCTTAATCTTCTCAGCCTCAAGATTAATTTTCTGAGGTAGGTTCCCCACACTACCTATTTTAAACTGAAAGATAAATCTCAAAGTGCCCCAAACACTGACTACAAGTCATTTTCCTACTTACCTGCACTGCTACTTTCAGTATGAACAGAAATATACATATGTATGTTACATATATCTTTAAGTTAAATATGTATGCTTGCGCTCCTCTGTGTCAGCAATTCCTGCACTAGTCTATGCATTAATAAATTAGGTCATGTAGAGAACAGTGAGTTTGTCTTTAATAATAAACTCAGGATTAGAAAGTAAAAGTAGGCCAAGATGACACATCAAGACCACTCTCACTTCCCAGTGATAGTAATTGGTAGCAGCCCATTCCACATTAATTCGATAATTTTATTTTTAAAAGATATTTTATTCTTTCTATCAATTATATCCTGAGGTAGGCTATTCCATAACCCTGCAGCTTGCTGGGTGAATAATATTTTATGTTGTTAGTTTTAAACATACTCATCTTATTTGTTTCGAATAATCTCTAGCCTGCACGGTATTTTATTTATTTTAATGTATTTATTTATTTAAAATGTGTTAGCCAACTATGACCCAAAGGCACGAGTGCCCATTTTCAAGGACATGAAGACACTCTCATAAAGAACTTATACAATACATACAATGCTGTACATTTAATATCTACAAGATCTATAGATTCACTCAAAACATTTGCAGAGGAGTTCTTAAAAAGTATTTCTTCAGAACAGTTTTAAAGACTTGGTCAGACTGGACTTGTTACTTGTAGCTGGTGAGTGAACTCCAACTTTTTATTGCATGGCAAATAAAGGACTTTTAACCAAATGAGGTCTTACAGTGGAGGAGTCTACACTGGTCTGCCTGAGAAGATCTAGCCAAATGAGAGTTGAGTCTAACATTTATTGAGTTTCGAAAAATGCAATGTGCAGAATTCTTCAAAAATGTCCTAAAACTAATCAGGATAAAATAAATGCATCTTGATTCAAAGGAGAACTAGTTTTGGGAGTTATATAATGAGCAATGGTGAGTAGTCTTTGGACAGGACAGTACAAAACTGCAAATTGAGTTATACAGAACTCCAGCTTGAGAAATCAAAGTTTCAACAGCTGTAATCTATAACTAGAGGTGCAGCAAAATTTTATTTCACCATCGAAATTCCAGTGAAATCGGGAATTTCGCCCTGTAAAATATTTCATGAAATTTGTGCATTTTGCCAGAATTTCACTCATGCAAAATGCAGAATTTCGTGTAAAAAAAAAACTAAACAAAACAGCACCAAACACAAAGGTGTATAGCATCCAAAAAATCCATTGTACATAATTTTCAGGGAAGTTCCAGGGAGAGATTATTAGAAAAAAAAGGTTTTACCTCTACATAGTGGGGATATTCCTCAAGTCACTCCCCAAGGCTTACCATCGACAATGCTTGCTGGAAGTGGTAATGAAACTATAGGGAGCATAAACTACAGGGCTCTGCTGAGTTTATCCACTCTCTTTTCCATCTGGAATTCCCAAGGCATATTATAGACATCCTCGGCTCCCATTTTTTCCCAGAAAAATCTTAGTATGTCCTCTCTTTGGATTAGACACAATGACATCTAGGCTCCCGGCCTTCAATCTCCATTGCCTCCCTACTTCCAGCCTTTGGCTGTAGATTCGCTCCATACACATCTTTTACTTATGAGACTGAATCCATATACACAATGCAGCTCCAACTCCTGCTTACAGTAGTCTTTCTCTAGAATCATAAATGTGCCAAATGTGCCATATCAGGGATTAAAGGGCTGCTCCCAGCAGCCATTACCAAGCCTTCTATCTAAATGGTCTTGGTTCTTTCTTCGTAGAGGCCATAGTTCAATAAAACATTAGAAATGCCACTGCACAAGCACAACATGCCATTGAGAAGCCCGCATTAACGGATGGTGTTGTCCAGGAACCTTTACATTTCACCCTGGATGAATCAGTGCTCCTAGGGTTGTTAAATAATCAAATATTTCTTGGCACCATCCAGCTCTCGAACTCTTTGGGGAATAACTAAGTGTTAGCTCCAAATGGAAATTATATTAAATGACAGTAGTCATTTGCTAGAAAGTAAGAAATAGATTTAATTCAAAACTTTTTGAGCTGTCTGAATTAATTGCTCCAGCATTGAGCTGGGTTAGCTTCTACTATGGACATGAACTGTTGATTGGCTGCTATATGTGTTGATGTGTTACCTCACATGGAGCAATTTATGCCTTTTAAATCAGTACATTTGTTTTCTTTTTTTAATCAAGTTTGTTGTTTTAAGTAATGTTTTTTAGCTTTCATGCTGTAACTGTTTACCGTTGGCACTGGAAATTTATTGCCATGAATCGGTGTGGAGATCGGCTAATAGAGAAACGTGTAAATCTGCAAAGGACAAAGCTGAATCCGGTTAAATCGATTTAGAGTTTCTATGCAAACATCTGGTGTTTTCTCCCTAGGAATTACTTTGGACTATAAGCAAATGATTTTTGTGGCACTGAATTAAATACAGTCTATGAACCTTGGTTAAAGTAGTAGACCTAATGAAATCTGAACTTATATTTAGAACTCATTTTGCAATTCATTGACCTGATTGAATTGGTCAAACTATTTGAACTGAGTATGAGCTGATTATTGAATTCATTTCTACAAGCTATGAGTCGGTTTCTATTGAACTTATTTTTGTAAAGAAGCAATAAGGATGGTTATATACTGATGGATATGGACTGCTGGGAAAACGCTATTTTTTTAATTCCATGTAAATAGCTTTTTTTAGTACATACAGAGTTTGTTAGATTGTGCCCCTTTATAACAAATAATAATTGAACATGGCACAAAGTTCAAAGTACAACAAAACTGATAAACTCAGTAATTAGATAAAGGAAAGAAGCATGTGCGTAGTGTTTTCAGTCTGCAACAGCCTCTTATTGCTTTCTAAATATTTTAGTCCGGGGGACATAATCTGTGAATCCTTGCCTAGGAGAAATCAATGTATGTGCCTTAATTTAAGTAGATTAAAGGGTAAATGATTCTGATCTAAGGTACTAGATTGCTTGTTTAATGCAACATAAAATATAAGTTAATAATATTCTAAAGGAAATTTAATCGGTATTTAATCCATTGTCTTATTAAAAGGACTATTGCTTGATATTTATTAATTTGATAGGAAATGACTAGCTATGGAAATACATTATCTACCTGTGGATGGTATTTATTTTTGTATTTGTTACCATGTATTGATTTTCCTGCAAATTTTATTTTATTGTATATTTTAGGCATGTTTGTCTGTAATATTGTAAGGACCAAAACGGTTGAATAATAAACTAAAAACTAAACTAAACTTGTAAATGACCTAGCTACCATAAACAAGCATTGGTCAATACAGAATGTTTGCTTGCTGGCATTGGCATTGGTAGTGTAGGAGTTAGAGAGATGCATAATAGGAATGGCAGTGAAGTATTGAACTGAAGCCAACCCCACCACCACCCTGCAGAGACTGACAGGCATTGGGGTGTGCCTTTGAGTCGTCAAGTATAGCGGCCATGCCATTTCACCACACCCTATCCTGCAGACACCAACAAGTGTCACGGTGTGCCTTGGGGTCTTTGAGCCTTATGCGCACCCTATTCCATAAGGAAATACAGTGAGAAGGGTGCAATATAGCAGAATGGGGTGAACTTTGCGGGTAAAGAGTCCAAGGCACACATCAGTGCCCATCACTGGCTGCAGGGTGTATGTGAGGGTAGAATGGTATAAGCATTAAAGGCAACAATCCCAAGTCACACCCCAGTGGCTGGTTGCACAAAACTTGGCTTATAGTTAGCCTAAATATATTGTCTAAAGACTTAAAAATGATTTTATCTCAGAGGTGAGACTGTTGCACAAACAAAAAACTGTTTTGACTTACATAAGACAAGGCTTAGCTTGAGGTATCCTAGCAACACAGACAAAACTTTAAGCTGGACTTAACCATACACTGCTGGTGGAAAAAAAAATGGCTACCAACAGCAAGATTAGAGAGGTATGTTGCTACAGTCCCAAGTTAGAGCAATGTTATAGAAGAAACTATTATTGTGTAGTACAGTACTGATGCTAAATGTTTTAAAACAGTTTTTATTTTCTGCCTGTTTCGTGTGTTGATTTGTTTCCTTTTACATGTTTTTCACCCAACAAAACTGGTGGCCTGGAATCACCTGTAGGATGTTTCAGATGCAGCGACTTGCCTTGTAGCTTTTTTAGCTCCTCCCATACCCAGCGATGCCACCCCAGTCTCAATCTCCCTAAATGCAGGAACCCCCTCTGAGTCCACCCATGTCATACAGAGTGCTCCTCATACTCAGCTCACGCAATGCCATCACACCCCCATCCCCCCATCTATGGTCAGCCCATCTGGTGAGTCAAACAATCAGATGCAGTGCATTTTGTCTTGTTCCTTACTTGTTACTGCCTCGGAGGAATTATTTATGTAAAGGAAGCCCCTATGGACATATAGAAACAATCATGTGGCTAGTTTCTGACTTCTTCCACTCCTGACTGAGAGCTTGTAGCAGCTGCTAGTGTGGCTAAATGTATGGGAACTTCCCGCTGCCTCTCTTGCTCCTAAATTCTGTAACCATCGGAGATCAGTTTTGACTTGCAAGGGTGAAGGGAGACACTGGCCTCCTCCACACAAGATCCTTTTCCCTCTAGCTCCCACTCGCACGGAGCAGGCTGCTGCCTGAGTGCCGTATGCTCTGGGAGTGGAAAGCTGCCGCCTGGCTGCTTAACACTTTCTATTCACAGCGGTCGCTTGCTCTAACTGTGGCATTACCCTTAGCTTGCTTGCCCGCCTCACTGTACATCTCGCTGCCTGCAGCAAAACCTCTCAACATATCACCCCCAGATCGTGGAACATCATGACATGAAATGGTGTACAAGTAGGCAAAATTTGATACACTTACATACGACACATCATACAGTATATATGTGAGTGAAATACACAATGTGTGCTTTTACCATAACAACACATTTTTCACATCCATTGCAAAGGATCTTTGCATTAAATTTCTAACACTAAATGTGGGACAATCCTCTCAGTTTGGAACAGGGGCAGGGAACAAGGGGCTTTGATGAGATAAAATGGGGAACAGCATCAGGACCTATTGACCCCCCCAACAGGGAAAAGATTCTTTGTTTAAATACATTGTCCATTAGGAAAACTAGCCCTGTAATCCCTGTAACACCTCTAGCCCATGGATCACCAATAATAAATTATTTTAATTGAACTGGGCCACTATCCCAAAGCCCCCCCCCCCCTTTTCAGGCTATTGCTTATAATTACTGGCAAATAGGCTATCTAGGTGTCAGTCAGTTGTTTTTCTGAGTCTCCCCCCCTCACGATAACAACACTTTCTCTTCTCTTTTTCCATTGGTTTACAGTTTTTCTTTCCCTATATCTCTGCCTCTTCCTAATTTGCCTTAACTATTTTTTTTCTAAAGCTGCTCTCTTGAATTCCTATGTTGCCCTACACCCTCTTTGTATCTCTCTGCTCTCTGTCTCTGCATGCGCTAATGTATTTTTTTAATTTTTAATTGTTTTTCTCTTTCCTTTAACATATATGGCATGATGCTGACTGCCTCACCATCTGATAAGTATTATTCTATGTCTAACCTGTCCTATCCTTCTTATTCACTCCCTAAGAATCATGGATCCATTGTGACCCCTTTCCTACATTTTATTTCACAGGTCTGATGGACTTCATCTCTGCAAGTCCTACTTCTGGCTCCAGAGCACCCAGGTAAGAGACCCTTTACGTATTACCTACACTGACCCTATGTAATGGTTTGGGTGTGTGTGTGAGAGAGAGAGAGAGAGAGGGAGGGAGAGAGAGAGAGGGAGAGGAAGAGAGAGGGATAGAGAGAAAAAGAGAGAGAGAGAGAGAGAGATACTGAGACTATTAAAGTTACACATACCATAGGACCTTTTCTTTTTTCCAAAAAGCTTTTTGCCTTTGCAGTTGATGAAGTTGGGCTCGCAGTTCTGTCCCCGCCTCTTCCATCTGGCACTGACCTCCCTCAGACTGCTGAACCCAAAGTCCCCCCATGGATTTCCCCTCATAGTGGGACTGGGAAAGAGAGGGCTACCCTCCCTCCATGCAGTGACTCCCATCCAGAATTGTGCTGGAGGTCCAGGTGTTGGCACGGGACAGAGGTTGGTGGGCAGGGCTTTATGAAGCATGTGCCAACCATTTTTCCATTCTCTCCCCTTGGATCCCCTGCAGTTGTGGCACATAAGCATGTACATTTGGAGGCACACACATACTACAGAATTGTGGTCCCTCCCATCAATGTCTCTCATGCTTCTAGCACCACCCCCAGGCCTTCACTTGTGGCAGCCAGCTGCCAAGTCAGCATGCCTCCCCACCCTCCGAGGGGAGAGCTGTTTGACAGTTGCTCAGTCCTCTCCCCCACTGGACAACTGAGCATGTTCCTGAATGAGAGTCATTGTCTTGGTGGGAGGTAAGGTGCACAGCGCCCCTGAACTAGAGTCATTGTCTTGGTGGGAGGTAAGGCACACAGCACTCCTGAACGAGAGTCATTGTCTTGGTGGGAGGTAAGGCGCACAGCGCCCCTGAACTAGAGTCATTGTCTTGGTGGGAGGTAAGGCGCACAGCACCTACAGGGCCTCAGCCCTCTGAGCCACTGGGTCAGCCATATGTTGCAGCTATTTTTTTAATTGCATGAAAGTTTACCTGTTTGGTGGGATGTATGCTATGCTCAACAATTGCCACAGAGGTGTGTGCATTTATTTATATAGGTGTGTATTAAACAGTCTGTAGATACTTGTAAATAGTCAATGGTTTTCTGATTTTGATGGGGGGGTGAGAAGTGCAGTTGTCAATACCCGCCATGGAAGACTACTTCTGTATGTGTGTTTCTAATGTAGGATGCACACACCACAACATTTGTATTATACTGGAACTGCTGTCTTGGTAGAGCTATGGTCAGTTGCTGTTTCTGTTCATGGGTGTTTGTGTGTGTGTGAATGCTAGAGTCCTCAGCATTTTGTTGTTGGTGAAGAGTGGTGCATTTGATATTGTCAACATTTGACTGTGTGTGACTGTGTGTATGTATGGGTGGCAAAGTCTTTATCACTTTGTTGATATCAAACCATTTGATCATGGATAGTGAGATGGGGGGTGGATGATTCATTAAGCCACTGCCCATGCGTTGCAAATGTCTAATGCGTGGTCTACTGGTGCAGCAGAAAGATTCTCCACTGTGGTGCCAATGACCTGGGTTCAGGAACAGACTTGGGTGTCAAGGAGCCAGCCGAGGGAGAAAAGGTTTGAGTGTCTGGTGACTGCTTGCTTTCTCTTGGGGGGAGGGTGCGGTAGAAGACTGGTGCTTACTGACCCCTGGCAGAGGCCAGGAGACAGAAGTACATCTGATCCCACTATCCAGGGGAGCGTAACAGTTGCCGGTGTACACCATGCATCCTGCATGCCACGATCCTGGGGGAGAAAACTGGAAAATCGCAAACAGGCCAGTCAGGTGATGTCTTCCTGGACCCCCATCACCGGGGACTCCCGATCCACAAACTGTGCCTCAGTAGCACCCAGGACTACTGGATTGCTGGTAAGACATTTCCTTTCATAGGAAGGAGACGCTCGATGAAGGGATACATCAGGGTACCTAAGGGTGGCTGCGACGTGGGGCTGTGGGTGAACAGGAGCTACCACTGAATAAAAATCAGTCCTTGGATGAGGCCTGAAAGAGAGACCAGCAAGTGTACAGGGTGGAGAAAAAAAGAGAAACATCCAATGCATACACTCTTGTGTCATATTGCTTACTTATGTGACTGCATGTATGTTACCCTTTAGATATTGTAGATTTGGTATATTTGGCAGTAGGGCAGGAGGGGAAGAGGGAGGGTACCTAACTGGTGCATCAGCATAGAGGGATGCAGAAAAGCAAAACCTGGTGTGGCAGGAAAGGAGTCACTGTTCATCTGGTGATAAATGACCTGACAAAGGATGCAATAGGGGTGCTACAAGAAAGGTCTAGGGTGCTGGGGTGGGGCCTGAAGCAAGTAGCTTATTCAGTGGCCTTAACTGAGGTATTACCTGTGTATGGCTGGTTGGAGAAACATAGAAACAAAGACTTTGATGGCAGATATAACTGCTTGGCCCACCTAGTCTGCCCATTTCCCTATCTATTGGATAAGCTGCAGATTCCAGTTACCCAACTTTCTCCTTCCCCCCCCGCTATAATTGCCTAATGTCTGTCTCATGCATTCTTGAATTCCCCCACTGTTTTTGACCCCACAACCTCCTCAGAAAGGTGGTTCCATGTGTCCACCACTCTCTTCTTGAAAGAATATTTCCTCACGTTGGCCCTGAGCCATTCCCCCCTCTATCTTCAGATTGTGCCCTCTTGTTCTTGCACATCTCTTTTTCTGAAAGATGCTCCCCTCTTGGACTTTGTTGATTCCCATGAGGTATTTGAAAGTTTCAATCATGTCCCCCCCTTCCTCCTTTAAAAGGTTATGCATATTAAGCTCCTTTAGTCTCTCTTCGTATGGCTTCTGTTGCAGACCCTGAACCATTTTAGTTGCCCTCCTCTAGACTGCCTCCATCCTGTCTATGACCTTGCAGAGATGGGGTATCCAGAACTGCATGCAGTACTCCAGATGGGGTCTCATCAACTGTCTGTACAGAGGGATAACAACTTCCTGTTTTCTACTGGTAATACTTCTCCCTATGCATCCCAGTATCCCCCAGCCCTCCTTACTGCCCTGTCACATCACTTCCCTACCTTAAGGTCATCTGATATGACCATCCCCAGGTTCTTTTCCATTTTTGTCGTTGTTAGTACCTCCCTCTGTCAGTGTGGCTCAGTTGGTAGCACATCCGCCTCCGGACCAGAAGATCATGGGTTCTTGTCCTACACCCGGATTGGGCTTACACCTAAAAATTGCTGGCATCCGAGTGCAGTATTATGGGGGTGCCATACTGCTGGGGTATACCATCCTTCAGATGAGACATTAAAACAAGGACCCTTCTACCCATCCTTGTGTTGTCCTGATGGGTGTCCAGGTGGAAGTAAAAGAACCCAGGACACTCTTTGCAAAGAGTAGGGGACATTCCCAGTGTCCTGGCCAACATTCTCCTTCCCATAATCTGGTTCATGCAATTATCCAGGCTGTGTTGGTGATGATGTGCGATATGGCCACCGCTACACATTCAGTCACTTCACTACCAGCCTAACATTGCTTTAAAGTGATTTGGGATACACTGTGTATGAAAAGCACTATATAAATGCTGATTCTTCTTCTTCTCAAACCCCCCACCTCCTGTGTACTTTTCCCTGTGTTTTTGTTTCCCAGGTGCATTACTTTGCAATTCTTTGCATTGAATCTAAGCTGCCATACTTTTGACCATTCCGCCAACATTGCCAAGTCCCTTCTCATCCTTTCCATCCCCTCTTGTGTATCAACCCTGTTGCAGATCTGTGTGTCGTCTGTAAAGAGGCATACTTTTCCTTCCAGCCCTTCTGCAACTCTCCAATAAAAGACATTAAAGAGGATCGGTCCCAGTATTGAACCCTGCGGTACCCCACTACTTATCACCATTTCTTCAGAGTGTACTCCGTTTATTATTGCCTTCTCAGTCCTGTTGTCCAGCCAGTTTGTTACCCAGGCTACCACCCTGGGACCCACTCCCAGGATGGCTAACTTGTTTATTAATCTTTTATGTGGAGCTGTGTCAAATGCCTTGCTAAAGTCTGAGTAGTCCATGTCCACAGCCCCTTCCTGGTCTACTACTTTGATCACCCAGGCAAAGAAATCTATTAGATTTGCCTGACATGACCTTCCTGCTGTGAATCCATGTTGCCTTGGGTCCTGTGCCCTGCTGGCCTCTAGGTACTCAACAATTCTTTATTTCAGAAGTGATTCCATCATTTTCCCTACCATTGAGGTCAAACTAACAGGTCTGTAATCTCCTGCCTCTGTTTTGCTCTCACTTTTGTGAAGGGGAATTATATAAAACTCTAACTCACTGAGACAATGCTAGCCCATGGATCACCAATGATAAATTATAGTCCAAAGATTCTGCACTAGCCACCACCATGGCTACTACTTATAATTACTGGCAAGTAGGCCATCTAGGTAACAGTTGATGTTTTTTTTAGTCCCCCCCCCAATGAACAACTTCTCTCCTCTTTTCCTATCTGTTCACTGATTTTCTTTCTTTCCCTATATCTCTGCCTTCCTATTTAGCCTTAACTGTTACTTTTTTGTCTAAAACTCATTTTTTTAACTCCTATGTTGTCCTATTTCTACTTTGTATCTGTCCACTCTGTGTCTCTGCTCTCACTACTGTAGTTTCTCCATATTAACCTGTTTGTCTCTTTTCTTTTAATAGGTCTGACAGGATGCTGACTGCTTCACTGTCAGATAAGTATCACTCTACATCTAACCTATCCTGTCCTTCCTATTTACTTCCAAAGAACTAGGGATCCTTTGTTACCTCTTTCCTCTATTTTATTTTACGTGTCCAATGAACTTCGTTCCTTCAAGTCCTACTTCTGGATCCCTAGCACCCAAGTAAGATGTATGTGTAAGGTTACACAAACTGTAGTACTTCTTTTCCATAAAGCCTTTTGCCTTGGTGGTTCATTCAGGTGGGCTCTCAGCCCTGTCCTTGCCTTTTCCATCTGGCACTCACCTTCCCCAGACTGCTGAACCCAAAGTCCTCCCATGGATGCCCCCTCATGGTGGGGCTGAGGAGGAGAGGGCTGTTCTCCCCCCATGCAGTGACTCCCAACCAGAATTGTGCTGGTGGTCCAGGTGGTGGCACGGGACAGAGGTTGGTGAGCAGGGCTTTATGAAGCATGTGCCAACCATTTTTCCATTTTCTCCACTTAGATCCCCTACTGTGGTAGCACATAAGTGTGTACACATGGTAGCACACACGCTATGGAACCATGCTGCATCCCTTCGATGTCACTCATGCTTCTAGCACTATCCCCAGGCCTTCACCTGTGGCAGCCAGCTGCTGAGTCAGCATACCTCCCCACCCCAGGAGAGGAGAGATGTCTGACAGTTGCTCAATCCTCTTGTCCCCCTCCATGGCAACCCTCCAGCAACCTGAGCTTGTTCTCAAACTTGGGTCACCAACTTGGTGGGAGGTAAGGTGCACATGTGTGCCAATGCAAGGATCCTAGGAAATAAAAGGTCTGGTCTTGGAGCAACCATTGCAGAGATAAACCTGGATCTGGTGGCCATAACAGAATCATGGTACACTGATAATCACAACTCAGATTTGGCAATGTCAGTATACACCATGTAATGGAAGGAAAGGGGAGGTTGGTTTGGTGAGACTAATGGCAGAATGGCTAACAAAGGAGAGGTATTGGTTATGGGAGGATTTAATCTGCCAGATACAGACTGTGAGATTCTGGCCGCAGCAGCATCATGAAGCAGGGTTAACTACTCCCTTCAGTGGGTGTTTCGTGTTTCTCAGGTAGATGCTTACAGAACCCACTGGAGATGGAGCAGTGCTGGCCCAGGTACTTACAAACAGGGACAGAACTGCAGACATCACATTCGGTATCCACCTGGGTACAAGTGATCACTGCATGGTATGGTTTGGCATATGAATTGGGCAGAAGAAAAAAACACACTAGGACAAGTTTCCTGGATTTCAGAAGGGCACATTTTAAGGAAATAGGTGACTGCCTTCAGTTTACCTTGAAGTGGTGACAGCCAGGATGGGGGGAGAATGGTGTCACAATGGAAAAAATTCAAGTAGGGAATGACTAAGGCAATGGAACACAGTTTGAAGAAAGTAAGCAAGGGTAGGAGGAGAAAGAGGCAAATATGGTTCTCAAAGGATGTTGCTAAGGCTGTAAGGGAAAAGAAAACAGCCTTAAGGATGTGCAAGAAGACCCACAGAGAGGTGGACAGGGAGGTATATCTTGATTAACAAAGAGAGGCGGGAAGGAAGGTGAGGGCAGTTAAGGCACAAACATAGGCTATATTTGCAAAGGAGGTCAAAAGGAGGGGTAAGACCGTCTTCATTTATGCAAGTGAAACGAGTAAAGCAGATAATAAAGATCCAGGGTAGGAAACAGTGCAGAAAATGGGCAAAAAAAGCTAAAATTTTAAATGAGCACTTCTGCTCAGTATCCATGTTGGGGGGGTGGCAGACCAACATGTATCGGCAGGCTCTGGAGTGAGAGGGAGTGGACAGAAGTCCATTCTCAGGAGTGAGTATGAAGGGAATTAGAAGCCATAAAGGAAAGCATGGTAATGTGACCAGATGGGATTCTTTAAGTGACATAGCTGAGGAACTGGAAGGGAAGGTAATGTATATCACTTTGTGGATGATGCAAAAATCAGCAACTGGGTGGACACACAGGAGGGGGTGGAGAGAATGCAAAGGGATCTTGGGGAAACTATTGGTGTGATCTAGGTGGTGGCAGCTAGGTTTCAGTGCTAAAAGCAGTAAAGTTATGCACTTGGTGCAGGGAAACCCAGTAACTGTGTATAAGATGGGGAGTATTTACAGTAACTACGCAAGAGAGGGGCATTGGAGTAGTCAAATCTGATGATCTAATGGTGGTGGGACAGTGCAACAAGGCAATTGGTTACTGGGATGCTAGGCTGCATAGGGATTGGGTTTTCAAGCAGAAAAAGGTAGATGGTGTTGCCCATGCATCACTCATTAGTGAGATCTCACCTAGAATTCTTTGTACAGTTCTGGAGGCTACAACTCTGCAAGGATATTGACAGGGTGGAAGCGATCCAAAGGTGGGCTGCCACAGTGGTGCATGGGTTCTACGAGAAATCATATGAGGACAGGCTGTGGGAACTCAGTATGTAGTCCCTGGAGGAGAGAAGATGAAAGCCTGAAAGGACATGCTTGAGACCTGTAAGTACCTCACAGGGTTAAACAGGGTGCAGGAGGGAAGTCTCTTTCAGAGAATCAGGAGCACCGGAACATGGAGGCATGCAAAGAAGCTTGAGCAGGTAATGTTTAAAAGTGATGTGAAGAAATAATACTTCACAGAAAGGATGTGTGGATGTCTGGAACAGCCTGTTCTAGAAGGTGGTGGGGCAAAGACAGTAGGAGCCTTTAAGCATGCATGGGGTAAGCACATGGGCATAAGAAGTTGAGAAAAGGGAAGGGGATAGGGCTGTGTGGAATTTTCCAAATTCTGACAGAACAAAATTTTGAGGAATTTTCAAAATTACACCAAAATTCCACCAAATTGCTTCCCACGTGCCTGCTCCCCAGAGGCCTGAGGTTATTCCTGAACCCAGGTTGTTGGCACAGTGTGAGGCAAAGCATCCAGCATCTCAGCCCTCCGTGCCACCGGGATGTCCTAAGGGATGATTTTTCTGCAGGGAAAATGCTATTCTGTGGATCACAGCAGGCAGAATTCCGCAGAAGAATCAGCAAAATTCCAGAGGAAATTCCACCTGTGGAATGGTCATTCTGTGCTCATTTTTGTCAGCAGAATTCTGCATTCCACATAGCATTAGAGGAGGAAGGGACACCTGAGACTGATTAGAGTCCAGGGAGTAGTAATAGGCAAGGAAATAAGGCAGACAGGATGGGCCTACCTGTCCTTTTTCTGTCATCAAATTCTGTGTTTCTGTATTTATAGAGTACATGGATATAGATGAGTGGGACCCCTCTAAACCAGTAGTGCATATTCTACTCCCCCTTATGAGGAAATGCATGCAAAATACATGGGTCTCTCTGCAACAGCCAACTTTTGAAGTGTGGAACAACCAGGTTTTAAAAGTCTTACCGAAGAAGAGACTTACCTTCGAGATAAAGGGACAGACAAAAAAACCTGAAAGACAATGGGGTCCCTATACATATTCCCTGCTCCCAGTAGGTCATGCTGATATGTAGGAGGTGCTAAATGAGCTATATTACTGCCAAATGAAGAAATACACCAGACACATCAAAACAAAATGAAATCATTTTTATTATGCAGGCATGACAAACAATGTGATGAATGCAATCATTGCTTGCTTGTAAGTTTCCTGTTAAAAACATTTGGTTCTTCTAATGTCCAAGCACTGAGGCTTAACAAGCACTATAAGATATAAAACATGTAGTGTCTAGCTATATCACTTCCCCATCTCAGCATTTGACTGCCCTGTGGTGGAGGTGCATTGCTAGTTAAAACTCAGAGAAGCTTCAAAGGATAGAAACTGCAGTTTTGCAGCTTGTACATGCCACAACACTCATGCACTGGCATACTGCAGTGGCCAGGGAGATTGAGAAGAAAAAACAGAAAAATGGCAGTCAGACAGGCTTGATGAGCCCTGCCTGCTTTCCTTAGTACCAAACCGCAACTTGGACCTGGAGGATTGTGCTCTAGTGATGCACTCCATCCTCTGGCCCCACCATGGGGGGGGGGTGGAATTCAGGGTAGTTCCAAGGCCCTAGGGCCAGGAGAGGTGGCAGCTGGTCACAGGAAGGAGGGATAGTGCTTAGAAGCTGCTCACCTGAGCAGAGGATAAAAATCTTTATGGCAAATATATATATATATTTTAAAAAGAGCTGTGGTTGCCACACCTCAGCGTGCCACTCCAGAGGGACACTGATTGTGGCTGGAGGAGGTAGGCAAGATTGGTCCTCACCGGGACCATGCTTCCCCCAAACAAGCCATTGGGAGTAGGCCGGAAGGTCTGCACAGCAGGAAAACTTAAACTTTTGGCCCAACACACCCATCTCCTTGATTTTTTAAATACTCTGCTTGGGATCCTCCTTTGCTGGGGGTGGAGACAGTGCAAGAGGAGTGCCATCAGAAGGCTGCTTCAGGAGAAAAGGGGCGGTTCCTGTGCAGTAGTGGGCTATGACTAAGACTAATTGTGTTATTTGAGTGTATTGATAAAGAGTACAACAGCCAATGGGGGTGAATGTTTGAGTTGCCTGCAAATACTATTGGGGGGGATTGCTCTGATAAAGTCTGTAGGAGTGGGTGTGGATTGCTCCAATTATTTCTATAGGGAGTGGGCATGCTTTGATCTAGCTAGCTAAATGTTACTGCAATTGCTGCTCCTTGAAGGCTGTTGCAACTGATGCTACAGTAGTATTGTGCTGGCACTGTTTAGCGTGTGACTCAACAGTAGGGTTTATTTATTTATTTATTTATTTAGTTTTTGTTGACCGGGTAAGTGCACTAGACAAATCCTGCCTATTTTCAGGCACAACCCGGGGGAAGGGGATACAGATGAATGCCAACTGACCTTGAACCAGATTAAGCTGTTAAAAGGTGGGGGGTTAGCCTTGGAATGCTCTCCAGAATTAACTGTGAGACGGTGGGATACTGGGAGTAGCTTATGTTTCAGTAGGGATAACACTGAGACATACTTCAGAGAATGGAACCTGTGAGGCAGAGGTTGGAGAAAGGAATGGATCAGGGGGAAGGATTGTGGAAATTGGGGGAAGGGAAAAAGTAAGGGGTGTGACAGGAGGGGGACAGTAGAAGCATTAGGGGTGGGGGATAGGTGGAGGGAGGTGGATGGGGACATGAAGGGGAGAGGATAGTGGGGTGCAACAACTGCAGAGTGGCCATATTCATGAGCACCCTGTGGAGGCTGAAGGAGTGCCCATTTTGCCAAAGGCTAGGGGGACTGGAGCAGGAGTTATCATTATTAAAGGGAGAAATGGCTTGTCTAAAGGTCAATATGCCATGACCAGGAAAAGGTATTGAAAGGAGAAACTCAGAGGGCAGCCGGGTAGGGGATAGGAGGCAGGATGAAGGAAGGGGCAGGTGATGGAGTGCAAACCACATGGAGTCCAGGGGGGCTGGTGCCAGTGCTGGGGACAGGGGCAATACGGGTGCCAGCGCAAATGATCTTGGATATGCACCAGGCGCAAACAGGTATTGGCCATTAGTGAGATGATAGGGATGTGGGGAGGAGGACCTTACAACAATATTGAAGGGAAAAAGGACAGAGTGAGGGGGGAGCATGGAGGAGAAAAAGGGGGCATGAGGAAAATATGTATAGAGTGGTGAGTGCAGACGTGAAAGGAAAAACAAGGGCAGACAGAGGGAATAAAGTACAGAAGGTATAAGGAGCAAGGAGATGGGGTGGAAGGCAACGAAGGAAGCAGAGGGAAAATATGAGGGAATCTTAATGTTGGGGGACTCTGGTCCAGTAGGTGCTGGTCAGAGAAGGGTCGCTGTCCATGGCTAGGATGGGGATGGAAGAAAGGAGCAAACTGAGGGTGGAGGGCATGGAGAAGGAAGGGTTACAGTGACAGGCGATTCTATACTGAAGGGGATCAGGTGGGGGGTGGGGGGGAAGACTCAGTCAGATATGGGTGAAGACTGTACCAGGCTTGATAGCAGACAAGGCAGGGCAGGCTCTGACTAAGCATGTTAGGGGGAAAAAAGAAAACTCAAGTGGTAGTACATGTAGGTATAAATGACCTGGGGGCTACACAGTGGAGGAGGTAAAGAGGAGATCTGAAGAACTGGGGAGGTTATGCTCAGAAATGGGGAGCTCTGAGGCCTTCTCAGAGGTGCTACCAGTTCCAAGGGCTAGCAGTGCAAGAAGGGTAAGGATATTGGACTCCTGGCTGAGGGAACAGTGTAACGCACAAGCATATAGGCTGGTTGGAGGATGGGGGAGACATGGAGTAACAGAGAACTGTACTCTAAGGATGGGCTACATCTGAGTGAGGCAGGTAAGGGGATGTTAAAGAGAAAGTTGGAGGAATATATACTTTCAAAGGTATATTTAAACTAGATGGGGAGAGGCGAGTGTGCAGCTGTCATGACGGCTCACCAGAATAGGGAGCCAAACGAGCTGTCCGCCCAGAAAAATAGTGAAGGGAAGGGGAAGGGGTTGCAGAAGGAAGGTGGGCAGTGCATGGGGCCAAGAGGGGGGATGAATGGGAACAGGTGGAGGGTGGTCTCCCTAAATGCAAGGAGTCTGGGTAATAAAATAGTTGAGCTTCAGGCACTCTTGGTTGAGGAGAATGTGGACGTTGCAGCAATAACCGAGACTTGGACCACTCAACACCAAGATTGGGATCTAGCAATCCTGGGGTATAGAATATACAGGAAGGACTGAGGGGTCAGGAGGAGAGGGAGGGGTGGCAATCTATGTGATGGATGGGATCAGATGCATGAGAAATGAGGGGGAGAAAGGGAGAGCTGAGGCACTGTGGATGCAGCTCCTGGACTACAAGGGTAGAAAGTTGAGGTTGAGGGTGGTGTACAGACCTCCTGCCCAGTCCGAGGAATTGGACAAGGAGTTAGCAGAGCAGATTAAGAGGGTATGTAGGAAGGGGAGTGTAGTCATGGTAGGGGATTTCAATCTGCTGGGGGTAGACTGGAGCACCCCTGTCACCTCCAGTGCCAGGGAGCAGGTACTCCTGGACGTATTCCAGGATAGTCTCCTGACACAGCTGGTCATTGGGCCAACTCAGCTAGGTAACATGCTGGACCTGGCACTGTTGAATGGGGAGTCCGTGAGGGAAATAAGGGTAGAGGATCCACTAACTGGAAGTGACCACCAAACAGTGTGGTTCACACTCAGTTTGAGTAGGATGATTGGGGGCTCAGTAACAAAAGTGATGGACTTCAGGAGGGCAGACTTCAGGAAGATGCAAGAGATACTGCTGGGGTGTTTAGCAGGGGTTATGCCAGACATGGATGCACAAGAAAAGTGGGATATTATTAAACTTGGGATTGCAGAGGCTACGGAGTCTTGCACCAGGACTCAAAGCAAGAAGAGCAGAGCCAAGAAGCTAAGCTGGCTGAACAGCAGAGTGATGGAGGTGGTGAAGGCAAAGAGGGCTGCATGTCAGAAATTCAGGAGGATGGGGAGGGGGAGGACAGGGAGAAATACGAGAGTTAGTCCAAGGAGGTTACCAAGTGGGTGAGGGAAGCCAAAGCCTCAAGAGCCAAGGTTAGCTCAGGGCATTAAGGGAAGGGAAACATACTTTTTTTAAGTATATCAGGGGGAAAAAAGGAAGTGCAAGGACAACATAGTGAGGATAAAGAGGGGTGAGGAGTGGGTGGAAAAGGGAGCGGAACAAGCAGAAGCACTGAACGAATACTTTTGTTCAGTTTTCACACAGGAGAAGGGAGGTCCACTACCTATATGGATAGGGAAGGCAGTGGTAGGGGGAGGGGGATGACGGATGGAAGAATTGAGGAGAACAGAGTGTTATAGGTCTGAGACTACTAAGGGTGGAATGGCACCCGGACCAGATAGTATTCACCCCAGGGTGCTGAGGGAGATGGCAGAGGTGTTGGCCAGACTGCTGGTAGACTTGTTCAGCATCTCCCTGGACATGGGTTATGTGCCCCAGGACTGGAGGGTGGCCCATGTGGTGCGCATTCACAAGATCAGCCAATGGCATGAACCTGGAAACTACTGAACAGTCAGTCTCCCTTCCATAATGGGAAACCTTATTGGGGGGGATACTGAAGGAGAGACTGGTGGCATTTCTGCAGGGAAATGATCTCCAGGATGGACAGCAGCATGGGTTAGTTTTGTGGAGGTCTTGTCAGACCAACCTAATATAATATTACAACTGGGTTACAAGGCAGCTGGATAAGTGTCATGATGTGGAGGTCCTATACTTGGATTTCAGCGAGGCCTTCAATTCAGTGCCTCACAGATGGCTAGCGGGGAATCTGATGGCCGTAGGAGTGGGAGAGAAACTGGAAAACTGGATAGGAAACTGACTGAGGGGGAGGCAACAGCGGGTAGTAGATGTGGGGAGAGACTCTTAACAGCTAGGCCAGTGACGAGTGGAGTGACGCAGGATTCTGTGCAGGGGCTGGTACTGTTTGGCCTAGTCATTTTGGATATCTCACATGGAATTGGGAGCAGACTTAGACTGTTTGCAAATGATACTAACATGGGGGCAGTAGTTGATGAAGAGAATGGGTGGAGGCAACTACAAGGGGACCTGACCAAACTGAAGAAGTGATCAGAGAGATGGTAGATGGGCTTCAATGTAAAGAAGTGCAAGGTTATGTACTTTGGGGCAAAGAATCTGAAAAGAGAATATTGGTTGGGTGGAGTGAGGCTGAGGATCACTGAGGATGAGAAGGACCTTGGGGTGCTGATAACAGGAAGCATGAACAACTCTGCTCAATACAGGAAAGCCACAGCTAAGGCTAACAAGATGCTGGGGTGCATTGCAGAGGATTCATGTCCAGGCACAGGGAAGTGACAGTGCCACTCTACAAGTCATTGGTCAGGCACTTGGAGTACTGTGTTCAGTACTGGAACCCATATCTGAAGTAAGACATTAAAATGTAGGAGTGGGTGCAGTGGAGGGTGACAAAAATGTTAGGGGGGATGGAGGGAAAAGCCTATGAGGACAGGCTATGTGAGCTGAATATGTACACT
Organism: Neoceratodus forsteri; assembly: GCA_016271365.2. Taxonomy (NCBI): domain Eukaryota; kingdom Metazoa; phylum Chordata; order Ceratodontiformes; family Ceratodontidae; genus Neoceratodus; species Neoceratodus forsteri. Next base: position 183,741,975 of record CM057457.1, read on the forward strand.
CTGGAAGAGAGGAGGGATGGGGGGATGGGGGGATATGATTGATACTTTCAAGTATTTTTAGGGGATTAGCAAAGGCAGTGCCGGTGGGTTATTTAATCTGAAGAAAGGTATGGACACTAGAAGGCAGGAGCTTAGATTTTAGGGTGGTAGATTTAGGACAGAGATGAAGAGACCTTACTTCACAGAGAAGGTGGTGTCAAAATGGAACACCCTGCCAGAGGGGATGATATCATGTAAGATGGTGGGAAGTTTTAAAAGAGCATAGGACATGGAATGTGAGAGGGTCTGGGTAAATAGTACTGAGAACTGGGTAAAAAGGATTGAGAACGTCCTGATAGTGGGGGAGGGGTTGGGGCAGTTGCAAACTAGGGATGCTAGCTGCACACTCGAACAGACTTGGATAGACCATGAGGTCTGTTTTTGCTGGCAGATTCATGTGTGGCAGATACATGTGTGTGTATGTGTGTGTGTGTGTGTGTGTGTATATATATATATATATATATATATATATATATATTAGTATTTATATTATATTTTTCTTGGTAACATCAGATGAGGTATGGGAAATAGCAGTCCCTTAACAAGTAACAAGTGCGCTCATGTGTATACCGTATATATTTTTTAATATACAATATTAAGAATGGTTACATGCATTGAAGTATGTTTTCTTATAAATAACTATGGCAAGGTAAGTCTACTAGCAACAAATAAGCCTGGTACATAGGAGGCTTACATTAAAGTCTCTAAATAAGACCAATGAAATGCAAAACAATTTTTGTGCAATAGGCTTACATTTTTTAAGCACACCTTGATTTTTGTAAGACCAAAAACATGTCTTAAACATGTACTCAACTATTTTTTGCAACTGGCTGCTGATGCCTGTCAGTCTCTACAGGGTGGGGCGTTATGGCTGGAAACCTTAACACCCCAGGCTTTCATTGGTATTTTCACTCCAATTTTTCAACATGGTTTTTTTGTGAACCCCACCTCATGAACAGTGGCAATATCAGTTAATTAGCCAAAAGCTGATTTTGCAGTGACCATGCCATTTGGCACCACAAGTGTGAAAACACATTTCAAACAGGATGTGAAAAATGACAGCTGTACTGTTCATGAGAAGGTGTAAAAATGGCAATGTTGAAAACCTGGAGTGAAAATATAAAAAAACTAGTGAAGTCAAGAGCCTGCGTAGAAACTCTAATTAGTTTGGGGACTGTTTACAGCCGATTGTCAACACAGGCATTTTGGGACCTCTGCTTATGAACAGTGTCACTGTGATTTTCGTAATCTGTCCCGAGCACTGATTTCCCACAGTACCACGCATTTCTGTGCCATAAGTGTGAAAACACATTTTGGCCAGGGTGTGAAAAATGACAGCTGTACTGTTCATAAGGAGGTGTGGAAAAATGCCACTGTAGAAAATCTGGACTGAAAATATTACAAATTCGTAAATTTACGAGGGTGTGTGGAACCTGCGCAATGCACGCTCGTAACGCAGTCATTTTATGGACTTTTGTCACCAAATTTTCAACATAGCCATTTTAAGACCTCTGCTCATGAACAGTGTCACTGTGATTTTCTTAATCTGTCCCAAACATTGATTTTGCACACTGACTGCGTCATTGTGTGCTACATGTACGAAAACACATTTTGGGAGAGATGTGAAAAATGACAGCAGTACTGCTCATAAGGAGGTGTGGTAAAATGGTAATGTTGAAAATCTGGAATGAAAATATTAAAAATGTGTGAAGTTATGAGCGTGCATAGGAGCTGCGCAACACACGCTAGTAAAACAGTAATTTTGCGGAATTTTTTCACCAAATTTTCAAAATAGGGTTTTGGCAGGCCTACCTCATGAACTGTGATGCTGTTGTTTCAATACTCAGTCCCAAAAGGCGGTTCCGCGCAGTGACTGTGAAATCACCTTTCAGGACTGAATAACAAAATGACAGTGACTGAGTTCATGAAGTGAGGTCCCAAGAACCCCATGTTGAAAATTTGGTGAAAAAATTCCCCAAAATGGCCGAGATACTATATGCACCAAAGTTGAAACCCCTCAATTTATGTCATTAATTATACAGCTTAGAGGCATTTCTTCAGTTCGCAGTCGACTTTGGGGAGTGCAAACGTGTTCCTGGTCCACCGAAGATCATCACGCTGGGCTCTGGAGGTAAGTATGGAGTGAGGGGAGTGTGGGGAGGCAGGGTGCGCAGAGGGTGTGAGTGGGTTGGGGGAGGGGTGAGACAGTCAACGAGGAACCATTTTTTCTTACAGGTTTTTTTTTCCCCTTTTTCAGGAAGATGATATGGGACTTTTGCTATGTTGGGGTGGGCTCCCAGCATGGCATCTGGAAGGTTGTTTGGGGAGGCCAGTGGAGCCAATAGGGGATTGGGCACCACCATTGGCCATACAGACATCGGACTGTTGCCATGCTGGGGTGGGCTCCCCACATGGCAATTAGAAGGTTGTTTGGGGGGGCCAGTGGAGCCAACGGGGGATTAGGCACCCCAGGTGGCCATAGGGATGTTGGACTGTTGCCACGCTGGAGTGGGCTCTCAGAGTGGCACCTGGAAGTTTGTTTTGTGTTTTGGGGGGCTGTGGAGCTGACGGGGAATTGAGCACCCCCGTCGGCCATATGGTGTGCAGGTGGGGGGAAGTGTATGAGCACGCTGGGGTGGGCTCCCAGCATGCTAGTAGGCGTACAGGTCAGGGGGAGGAAGAACTGTCTATGACAGACAATTCAGATACATTGTGACATGCAGGCAATTTGCAGCAGTATGCAAATTGCCTGTCCGTTACCACCGCTGATTGCAGCAGTTTTTCACTTTCAGCTCTACGCTACTGCATCTGAACTGCTGTCATAGACAGCTCCAACATGTATTGGTGCAGTGAGACAGTGCCTGCAAAAAAGAACAGGGCACTGGAAGCTGAGTGGCACACCTATGAAAACTTGTATGGTGGCACTATGTTTCTTGCACATGCATGCAAGCAAGCATAAAAATTCCTTTTTGAGCTTGTGGACAAATTTCATTGAACCTACATTGGAATACTTGGGTCAGCACATATAGGACATGGAGGTCTGTATCTCTTCTTTACACTGTGCAGTTCTGCTCCTCACTGCACTGGGTATGCCGCTTGCTGTGGCACTTGTTGAGCATTTTTAGATTAAAGTTTTAGTTTTATGTGCTTTGAACTTGAACTTAATGTGAATTAAACTTAGGCTTATTTTACCCAGAATTTGTAATTCGAGCTCTCATGATTCCCCTATATTTGGGAATTGTGGGAACTGTTGACAGCCCAAGAAGAATTTTATCGGGGTATCGTTTTGAATTGTGGCTCCTTATCGGAGAGCAGGTGGCTCACTGAAGGGTTATCATTGGTCTCCAGAGTAAAGAAAATTACTGTGGGCGTGGGACTAGTGGCTCTGAGAGGACCAAGGAACTGAAGCAGGCTGCGAGTTTGTATAGACGTATGAAAAGCAGGGACAAGGAGGAGGAGAACAAGACCAAGAGTACTTAATGTGCATCATAATCATTAAGTAAAGGTATGACAGTGTTGCCTACGGTGTTGGGGGGGTTCTGCTCTACATTAATATAAGTTGTATTTACTATGCTCAGTGAAGTGCCGCTTTCTCTTTTTTTATCTCCCCTGGCAAGCCCGACTGAAAGGAGCAACTCTGGAAGGTGAAGTTTTCCAATGAAGTTGGCATGGGGGGTGAAATTCTTTATATGGTTCACCAGCAATTGGCCGGGAGGGGTGGGACCACTAGACACCAGGGATTTGGAGTCTTAGAAAACTCTTTTTCGTTTTATATTTTATTATCCTCAGCTTTCAAATATGGAATTTCACCCATGGGTGGCTAAATTCCACATTTTGACAGCAAAATTAACATTTCACCAGTGAAATTAGCAATTTGCAAGTGAAATGTCGCATTTCACCAGGGGGATTTCACATTTTGCACCCACTAAAATATTTTGCAAAATGTAGGGATTACATGAAATATTTTGCTGAGCAAAATTATTCAGTTTCACAACACTATCTATAACAGGAGACTGTAATCTACTAAGAAAAATTGGTGTGACTGAAAAAGGATAGTCCTAGAATTTGATATTAAACAATCTTTTTCAATAAAGCTGTTTATCTTTCGGGTTGCTGTGCATGCAGCTGTCAGCCCATTACCTGCAGTACATGACTGGTCATCCATCTCCCCAGACCCTACCACAATCTCCCACAGAGTGCACACCATGACAATGCCAGGAGGTGGAGAACCCCCCCGAGTCACAAATCCAGACAGCAGGGTTAGGGTAATGGTGTGGACCTGAGACAGGAAGGTGGGTTTCATTAAACCTACAGCCTGTTTCCTTTTCTTACCACCTTCCTAATGTTGGGCACAGCCCTTATAGGCCCTAACACATCACTGGTTCCCTTGCAGAGAAGCAAGCTCTCTGGTCCACCATTGGGGTCGCCAGTGTGTCAGAATCTGACACCATCCCTCCCTCGGCTGGAAGCACTGTCAATCAGCAGCATTTCCCCAACCTCTGAACCACCCAGCCAGCTTTCCAAGCTCATTCCTGAACTCAGGTAACCTGCACAGAAGTGTGACATGCTACCTTTTTTGGGCCATTGAGCTGCCCTCTGTTAAGCAATCTTTTAAGTGCTATAATTTTCCATGTCTCAAGTTTTCATGAGATTATTTATGTGATGCTCAAAAGATACAGTTCGTTCAGTTGTAAATCCCAAATAATTAAAATAGTCCACCCCCTCAGTCTCCACACACTTACTGCCCAAGATTGGGCTGGCAAGGATAGAAGATATATTTTGTCATGATCCAGATTACATATATTTAGTCGTTGTTACATTTCAGATTAGAAGACATTGTCCAGAAGCCAGTGCTGGATAAGGTAGAAGTTGGACTGCAAGGCTAAATTAATTTCAGCCAATGAATAATCTTTCATATAAAGTATTTTGTCATCTAGTTAAAAAAACATATTGGATTTAGGCAAAAGAAGAGGAAGATCATTTAAGAAAATTCTGAAAGAGAACAGGACCCACAACTGAGCCCTGAGGAACTCCTGTGTTTCTGTTCATGAGGGGTGGGCACCATGAAGAGAAACTTGTTAAGTTTTATCATCTAAGTAATATTTAAATAAATTTACTGAACATGGAGAAAGTCCTATGCCCTGAAACTTTGAGGGAAGTGACCATGGTTCACCAAATCAGAGGCCCAAAAAGATACAGTAATTAAGCACTAGCCATGTCCCCACTGTCCGAGGCCCTGTGCAAGAATGTAGTGAGCTAAACTACTACTGTTAATGCACTACAATTATAACAAAAACATGTTGCTATGCTGCAAGTATTTCATTTTCATTTAAAAACTGTTTAAGTTGGCCATAAACAAGTCTTCCAAGGATTTTTCTCTGAAGTGCTATACCCATTTGTTTCTGCAGATGCTTATTTTTCATAATATCAAACATAAGCAGTAGGTCTGACATCCTCCTGCTAGTCTTAAGGTCTGTCAGACCTGTATTGCCAAGTCTGTCCTGGTAGTCTAGGTCTCGTATTTCACTAAATAGTTTTGTAGTTTTATGCTGGACCTGCTCTATTTTCTTCTTCTTATTCTTATATAATTCACCATTACCCTCTTTGTACACTCCTTGCGAGACTACCATGCTGCCACAAAAAGCAGCACTACTTCTGGTGCTCATCCCCACAAAGCACTTCATGCTAGCAATTTCTCCAAAGCACCTTGTAGGTCAGCCAAAGATATATCACTTGCATCACCTGCCAGGAAACAAAATTAAGAAGGTTAAATCAGATGTTGTCACACGTATTCTTCAAAAGCTTGTGACCTTCATAGGCCAAGCATCTGATCTGTCCATCCATCAGCCCCTCAGATCTTGCATTTGTGGCAGCCCCAATGGGAAAGAAATTGGTGTTAAACTCTGAGTCCACATCCAGTGCCCTCATGGCTTTTTCTATGACACAGTGGAACTGGAATACTGTCAGCAGGGTTACGTCTTCATGCTGGAAGATTGTGATCCCCGCTTGCCCTCTGCACAATGTATTCCTGTACCTGTGTCCAGATATCCCACAATACTCCTGGGGAATGCCTCAGGCTGCACCAGTACCTTCAGACTATACCGTCCATCTTGCTCTTCTGGAGTCATACAAAACTCCCCCTTGGGCCACCACCATGTTCTCATTCCCCAAGTCCATCACAAGCCCTGGTGCTTTGCTTGGCTGGACTAATTTGGACAACCTAAAAGCCCAGCAGAAGGCCACCAAGAAGTATGGTGTGGAAAACACTGTCTCCGATGGAGATAAGCACACCATTGGTAGCTCATCCAACACCTGCTCCAGCAGGGCTGAACTAATCAGCTGATGCCTGTCTGGTCATTTTGGAACACCAGGGGACCATCTCTCCAACAGTTTGCGAAGTCAGAATGCTCGTGTGTTGTCCTCCAGACTGGTGACCTTAGAGAACCACAAAATGCCTGCCAAATGATAACTCACTGCCCTGGGATCAAACCTTCTCATTTCATGTTCACTAAGCAAAGACATAGTGGTCCACCAGCATGAGCCACATGGTCTGCAAATGCTGAGTCTGCTGCACACTCCAGAAGTTCTTAGTGCCCCTCCTGTATGCAGCCCAGATGCCGGGCACTAGCAAATTCCTGAATATCTCCTATGTTTCTGGATTACCAACTCTGAAAGTAAGGCTGGAAATTCCCTGGGATGTACCTCCACTTCTGGTGCCAGCTTCCAGAACCTCTGCAACTGCAAATGAAACAGAACATCAGCAATACTGTTATGCACACCTGGCGCATGCATAGATTTCAACTGGATATTAAGTGTCATACATTTGAGTAAAAAAAAACCTTGAGGTCACCCAGTGGACATTTGCCTCCACTCCCATTTATGGTGTAAGCCATCCTGGTGTTGTCTTTCCTGAAAATTACCTTTTTATCCCAAAAGTCATCAACCCATACCACTAGGGTAACCACAATGGGAAAAATCCAGTAGTATGACTTGTTTGGCCAAGTCTGCCTCCATCCAGGTATGAGTCCATGGGCCAGTTCACTATTCCCCGTGGAAGTAAGCACTGAAGTGAAAGCCCCTGGATGCATCCAGAAACTGCCTGGGCATCTGGCTGGTGGTTACCTCAGGCCACATAGATACCACCTTGAAGCAGTTCAGGAAGGCAAGCCAGACCTCCAGGTCCTCTCTTATGCTTTTGGTCACCAAGAACATGTGATGAGGCTTTTTACCATCCTGCACCCACCTTTTCCAAGTCGCACAACAACATCCTGCCCATGGGAATTACTTTACAAGAAAAGTTGAGGTTACTGAGTAGCTGCTGTAGTTCATGTAAGGTAATCTCCCTTGTCTTCACCACTCATGCAAACAATTCTCTCAGATGACTGTTTCCTGTGGCAGGTGAAATTCAGTAGTCATGGTGTCAATTTCAATGCCAGGAAAGGACCAAATGATGTAGGGCCCCTCTGTTTTGTCAAAAGCCAAAGGCACCCCCAGGTCAGCACACATCTCTTGAAAAAAGTCTAGGAAATGTCCACGGTCCGTGGTCCTGGACCTGGCCACAAACAAAAAGTCATCTATGTAATGTATGACCTCCATCTGACCCACCCTGCATGTCACAGCTCAGTATAGGAACATAATGAACTGCTTGAACACAGCGTAACATAATCAAGTATTTTTTCATGGAGAGGGTTGTGAATGCATGGAACAGCCTTCCTAAGGAGGTTGTGGAGTCAAAAGCTGTGGTGGAATTCAAGAATGCGTAGGACAGACATAAAGCAATTCTAGTGGGGGAGTAGGAGGAAGTCGGTTGTTGGTTAATTAGGATCTGCAGCTTAACCATTAGGTAGGGAGATGCGCCAAGCAGTCCTTATCTGCTATCAAATTCTATGTTTCTATGTATGCCACCGTGAACCCTATTGGAATGCAGTTGTTGACTTAGTACTGACACGCTAACTTCATGACCAATATATCCCTGTCCTCTGGGTGAACTGGTAGGAAATTGAATGTGGACTCAGTGTCTACCTTTGCTAGCAAGATCCCACCACCCTGACCACTTCAACAGCCGTGTGGAACAATGCATAGCATACTGCCATGTAATACAGGTCAATGTGGTCATTTAAAGAGCCCCTCCCTCCTGTTAAGACAAGTGACTGATTATCCTACTTTCAGTGTATTGTCAAGATAGCTAAATGGCAAGTGGAAATCGGGAAAATGTTGGACATCACTGTGAGCACATATTAGATTCTTATATTTTTATCAGCTGGTCTTGCCTTGTTCTTATATATGGGGGAATAAGATACTGTCATAGTGGGAGGCAAATAATGATGTATTGAGGCCTGAATGTCATACAGATTAGAGTATGACTTTGCGCAGTGGTGCTACATAGGTCACTCTATAAAAATAATATATACTCAGACTTTAAAGGTTAAAGTTTATGACTACCCCAATGAATCCTCTATTAGCCCTTGCCATTCAGAAAACCTTTGATTAGCTGACAGCAATGTTAACACCGAAAGCACTGCATACATCATCCATGGAGTTGTGTCACTATTTTACTAGTCTCCTTTGTTGGCTGTAAGTCTAGTTTACCCTCCTGTTCCTTGTGGCTTTGGGACTCATGCTTGAAGATTTTTTAAAAGTTTTAGTACTGCCTGTAGCCATGTGCTCATGCCTTCCAGACTTTGTTATGGAGATGATGATTAAGGAATGAAGCAGAGGAAGGAAGGAACACTTTAACTTGAGATTTCACAAACAAGAGAGGCTCTGACTGGCTTCCTTTTTGTATCCTCAGGGAGTATCTTGAAATGCTGTGCCCTGTGAGTTGCAGTATAGCAATGAAGGGCACTGCCCCCCAGGCACACATACACATTCTTCCATTCTGACTGCTGTTTTTTCCCTCTTGAAAACACACACACACACCCACACACACACAATACACACATCTTCCCATTCAGACAGCTTCCAGCTGCTGCTGCACTCCATCTGCACTGTCTTCTCCAGAAGCTGTTCAGACTTAGATTTGTCTTAGCACATTTCTCAGGGAAGGGCAATGAAAGTAGATGTGTTGGGGGGCTCCCTCTTAACCTTAACCTTCCAATCCAGCCACCTCCCAGCCAAAAGAGGTCTGAATACAAACATTTTATTACCATTGTCATTCTAATTTAAACTGAGCATTGCACCACCAGCCTCTGTCTGGTTGCATTGTGTATTTTACCAAATACAGCTTTTGATGTTGCACATGTCAAGCAAGATGCAAATGTCAGGGAAAATAAACTACTCAGTCTTACTCAGACACTAGGCACCTGGCACTTGACTCAACAAAAGAGATTTTGACTACAATCAATAGTTCACTTCAGTCACTGACTTGCCGTCTCATTGTAGCCTAGTTTGCATTTTTTTTCCATTTACTGCACTTTGAATGGCTGCTTGGCCACTGTGGTAATTAGTCATGGTGACTCAGTTGCTACAGAAAAGCATAGCCAACAAACTTCATCTCCAAGATGTCACTAGACATGCACAATGGGCCCTATTCACAAACAGGTCAGGGTGGCTACGCGCAATGCAACTTGGGTACGTGGCCACCCTCCATTCATGCCACTGCACCCCTTGATGGCATGCATGAAGCATGTCCCCCTCCCACACACTGGATCCCTGTCCAAGCATGGAGCTCCACACGTGGGTGGGCTGGGGTCTCCATGGTGGGGTGTGCCAGCACTCCGCACCATTTATGAAGGTGTGGAGTGCTGTATGCAGGGGCTGGCAGTTATGCATCTGGATGGCAGCCCTATAGGATACATGCCCCCTCCAGCTGATCCTGTCAGACCCACAGGTGCAGGTAGGGGGTCATCAGACCCCCATCAGACATTCCTGCAGGTGTTGGGGACTGTGGTCAAGCTGAGGGTGGGTGGACTTCATATGCCCCCAAGCCACTTGCCTGGCACTCTGCATGCCCCCCAGTAAGGTGGCACCTTACTGGTGCAAGGGATCCACTGCTGACCCAGGTAGGACAGATGACTGGCCATTGACCCAGGTCCGCAACCCCACCCCTGAACCTCTGTGCGAGTGGGGGCAGGGATGCAGAAGGGAGCCGGGCAGGGACCACTGCTTCATAAATGTCGTCCCTATATGGAACTCCCTAGGGTGCAATGCTTCACTCACTTTTATGTGCTGGCTCCTCACCTTTTTGTGAAAAGCGCCCATTTAGATTATTATTTTATTTTACAGGCAGAAAACTCTTCTGTACTTTTAGCAAATATATATATGACAGCAAAACTACAGATTAACACCACAGTTCAGAGTTTGTAACAGCATTTTTGGCATGTCACAGATTGTTGGTAATTTGGGTTTTTGAATAATTACTCCATTATCAGAGAGAAAGAGAGAGAGAGACAGAAAGAGAGAGAGAGAGAGACATTTTGTGTGTGTATGTGTGTGCGTGCGTGAGCATGTGTGTGTAAGGGCAGGGCTTATGACCCCCGAGAAATGGAAGAGTAAATTATTTTTAAAATCTATTTTTGGGTATCCCAAAAGGTAGACATATACTGTAGGTAGTCTGCTTCTACCTTTTGACAATGCATAAAGATATCTGTGGCTGGTTACAACCCTCAACCCATAACAAAATTATATTTTTTCACAAATTGTGTATCTTCTTTACTTACAGATTACTATTGGCCACAACTACAGCAGATTACTATTGGCCAGAAGTTAATGCAGGGCCTTCTAGCAATTAAAGATCATGAGGTGTTTCTGGTTCAGAGATCAGATTTGAGGAGCTTTGGAGGAAACATCAACATTATGTTCCCTTCAGAATGTATCACCCATCAAATGATGATCAATGCTTGCGCCTGGAACTAGTAGAGCAAAAATCTTATTTTATGAATATCAAGCAAATTTACATTCTCACTCAGAAATGAATGGCAGAGTAGTTTAGTGTTTAGCACACTGGCAAGGCAGCAATGGATTAAAAGTACAAACCTTCACCATGTGACATTGGGCAAGTCACTTAACTTAACAGTGCTCCAGTCTAACCAGCAGTGCAAACAGAGGAAAGCAGGATGCCACTGGAAGTAAGATGTTATGTCTCAGCTGACCTAGCATAGATAAATAAATTGTGAACAAAAAATAGATGCAGTGTACAGTTCTGACTTAAAGCTCTACACAATGAAAAGCGCGGCCATGGGAGTCTCTTTACATTCTTCACCTCCCTGTTAAATAGATGCATTAATTAGGGCTGGTCTGCATAGCAGTTGCAAAGTCAATAAGTGTTTTACATAGAAACCTATAAACAGAAACAGAGAATTTGATGGCAGAGAAGGACTGATTGGCCCATCTAGTCTGCCCATTTGTCTTACCTACTGTAACACAGCTGACCCTACTTGATATCTGGCTTCATCCCCCCCCTTTCCTTACCACTAAGGTTCTCTTATGCCTATCTCATGCATTCTTAAATCCTATTACAATGTTTGCCCCCCACCACCTCCACTGGGAGGCTGTTTCAGGCATCCACCACTCTTTCTGTGCAGAAGTACTTCCACACATCATCCCTGAGTCTTCCCCCTTCCAGCTTCATAGCATGACCCCTTGTTCTTCAGAATCTTTTTTTCCAAAAATGCTTTCCTCTAAAACCTTATTTATACCCATAAGGTATTTCCTCCAGGATGTACATATTGAGGTCCTTTAGTCTCTTTTCATAGGCTCTTTGATGCAGACCCTGCACCATTTTAGTTGCCCTCCACTGGACCACTTCTGCTCTGTCTATATCCTTATGGAGATGTGGTCTCCAGAACTGGACACAGTACTATAGCTGAGGTCTCACCAGGGATCTATACAGCAGTAACACAACCTCTCTCTTTCTGCTGGTTATAAACCTCCCTATGAAACCTAGTATCATACTAGCTGTCCCCACTGCCGTGTCACACTGTCTGGCCACATTTAGGTCATCTGATATGATTACCCCCAGGTCTCTTTCATGTTTGGTGGTCGTTAATACCATTTCCTCCATTTTGTACTCTGACCCTGGGTTTCTGCACCCTAAGTGCATGATTTTGCACTTCTTCATATTGAAACTTAGCTGCAACACCCTTGATCACTCTTAGTTTTCTTAGATCTCTATTAATTTTTTCTACCCCCCTGCCCCAGGAGTGTCTACCCTGTTGCAGATCTTAGTGTTGTCTACAAAAAGGCAAACCTTCCCTTCTAGCCCCTCTGCAATGTCAGCAATAAAGACATTAAAGAGGACTTTTCAAAGTACTGATCCCTCTGGCACCCTGCTGGTCACCCTCCCTTCCTCAGAGAGAACTCCATCTATCACCACCCTCTGTTGCCTAGTCCCTATCCAATTCCTTACCCAGTTAACCACCTTTGGGCCCAATCCTATGCTTCTCAGCTTGTTTACAAGTTCCCTATGTGAAACAGTGTTGAAGGGCTTACTGAAATCCAGATAGGTAGAATCTACCACTCCACTCTGATCTAATTCTCTGGTCACCCAGCCAAAGAAATCTATCAGGTTTGTTTGACATGACTGCCCCCCCAATGAGTCCATGTTGACTCAAATCTTGTAAGCCACTGGATTCAAGATATTCTGCAATCCTTTCCTTCAATGATTTTTCCATTAATTTCCCCACCACCGAAGTCAGGCTGACTGGCCTGTAGTTGCTTGCCAGCCTTCTCCCTGCTACCACTTTTGTGACATGGGACTACATTTGCACTCCTCCAGTGCCCTAGAACCACTCCTGTCTCCAGTTAGTGGTTGAACAGGATTATCAGAGGTGCAGCCAGCTCCTCTCTGAGCTCCTCAATATCCTTGGATGCACCTCATCTGGCCCCATTGCCTTTCAGATTTGTGAGTTCTTTCAGGGCTCTCTCCTCTGTAAATGGACCAGTGTCCACCTCCTTTCCTTCAATGCCCCTGTAATTTTTATGTGGTCCCTTACTTTCCCTTTCCTCTGTGAACACTGAATAAATGTATTTGTTCAAGATGCCTGCTTTTTCTTGTTCCCTCTCCATACAACCCTCCCCTTCCCTTTTTAGCCTTACAATCCCTCCCCTGGTTTTGTAGCTGTACCATTGAAAAACATTTTGGGTGGGAGATATTAGGGTACATGAGGAAGTTAATTGGTTCATGATTGGTTGTTAGTGCTTTCTGTCAAAAAATGTAACGTTGCAATTGGCTGTGATGCAAAATTTGCACATTAGCAAATGGTGAACCTCTCAAAGGCGTGTCCCTCATGCAGACACCACATCACTGCAACAAATGGCACTAATAACACTACTGCAATCCAACCCACTTCCCTCACAGACAATCCTGCAGGTTGCTGATTGCTCCAACTTTCACCTATGTCCAATATGAAGAGATACAGTGCTGGAGGTAGGTGCTTGTTCACTGGCAGCATGAGGTCTTCTGTGCATGTTGTGTATGATGTGGGCCACCCATCTGCTGCTGTCAGTTGATGGATGCTATTTGGTCCACTCATGGCACAAAGGCTGAGTTTGGGTCAGTCAACTGAGAGGAAAGAAGAGTGAAGAAAGAAGCAGAACACATGCGTGTGTGCTTGTATGTGTGCATGCATGTGTGCGTGTGTGTGTGCGAAGATAAACTTCCTTTGCAGCCAAGGGCACTCTAGTCTGTCAGGCTCTTCCTCTGCCTCATTATTTGTTAACTTTTGGTTGCAGCAATATTGAGACATAGCATGGTGTTCATCACCAACAGTCTTGGAGGCAGCTGCAGGCAAGCCAGGAAAAGTGGTGAATGAGGAAGCAGCATACAGGATTTCTATGGGATGCTGTTAGGGACACAAGTCATACTACTGTATGTACACCATACAGTAAAACACTTACATTATACAGTGAGATGCATACATATTATGCTGAAATGCATACATCATGTAGCAAAAAATATGCACTACGTAGTGACCATATACAACATATAGTGAAATGCATTCATCATATAGTGAAATGCTTACACTATATACTGAAATGCATATGTCAAATAGTGAAACACATACATTATATAATGCAATGTATATATCATACAGAGAAATGCATACATTGTCTACTGAAATACATATACAGTATACAGTACTGAAACTCCACATACACTATATACTTAAACAAAATACACTATAGATTGAAAAATCTGCATACACTATATACTGAAACAAATACATTTTATTGTGAAACACATACTGTACACTGTATACAGACATTTTCTATATATAATATACACTGAAACAAACTATGCAGTACATCATTGCTCTGTATAGAATTCCATCCCTTTCAAATGTTGTACCACAGTTCAAATGTCAAGGAATATGACTGTACCCTTCTGTGATACAACAGCATTCTGAAACCTCTGGAGACTGCACAACTCAGTTTAGTTCTGAAGGTGAAAGAACTGCCACATGCACATTTCGCATAGCATTATACACTATAAAAAATACAAGATGAGCAACTTTATGCACAATCAGTGTGTTCTGCCACCTCGGGGTTCTAATTCCCATGGAACTCTCGAGCTTCATTCTTGTGGTCAGAGGGATTCTGAATCCATCTGTGGCAGAACACACTGGTTATGCATACTTGCTCATCCATTATTCTGCACATAGTGTAACAGATAAGCTATATATTGAAATTAGCTCTGCCTGGAATGGCCTGCTTTTGCACTCATTTCCTGCTGCAGTTGAGGAACTGCTACCCTGGTAAGAGGATGTACTGTATAAATCCGCAGGGCAGAAGGTAACCAAAACAGGCCTATATTTTCTTCTGCTTCTCCCTTTTTATGGGGGGATTCCGTCATGTTTTGTTTGCACAACTTTAATAAAATTTCAGAACATTATGATGCGATTAAAAAAACTTTGTGAAATAATTGAAATATACAGAAGTTTATTCTTTTAACTGAGTACTTTGCTCATTTACTTGTTAAATACACATTTGTTTGGGAAACTAATACTTGGGATATTCATTACTTATCACTGCCATATCATGTCAACATAGGGAACTTCATAACGTTTTCTGTTATACAGTAAGTTGAAGTTTTGATCATATTTATGTGTAATCAATTACTGTGATAGTCCAGCAATGTCCCTGAGCTGAATGCTTCAGAATCATTGCAGGAACTGTAATAGAGTAAGCAAACAGTTTTTGTAGTTTGGAGTCTTCAGAGTTTTTTTTTTTTTTGTTAATTTTTAATATTTTAATAAAGCTTCGTGGTTAAGAAACAAAAATATATGTTTGTTGCAGCAATTCCCAAAGGGCCTATTTCTCATCTGGCATATGCAAGATTTGCACATTTCTGTTCTGAGTAACTCCATGCTGTGATTAGGGCTGGGCAATTTATCTTCTGCCAGTGGAATTCTGGAAAGATTTCAAATTTCACTTCCATGAAATTTTATGAAATGTTCATGAAAATTATATGACATTTCACCAAAATTGTGATGTCAGTTATTTCCATGTAATTTAAAAAGTGTTTGTTCACATTGTATCACATTTGTTAAACTGACTTTACAAAGGTTCAGACAGAAGTGTATCGAGTTTCAGATCCCTCTCTTTACAGATGACTGAGTTATAAGCCTCCAAACATTCAGACGTTTTAAAATTACATTTTCGCAATTATGTAAACTGAAGAATTTTAAGCTCCTGTAACTTAAAAACTAGAGAATGGAATATCACATATTTTGTTAGTTTCATTGACCCTAAATATTAGGCTTTGAGGCCACCCCCATGGCCCAGCAGCAGAGCATTGTGCTGCCTTGCTGACGACCCAGGTAAGGAAGCAAGCCTGAAAATTCATGTCTGGAGGCAGGCCATAGCTGAGACAGCTGCCGCTTAGCATTACATCTCAGTCGGGGAGACTTGGCAGTGGATTTCATCAATATAACACCCCTGTGGTTGGGCCAAAGAGCTTGCTCCTGCTCGTGAGAAACTGTGGCTGTGCAAAGCTGTCTGAGACACATCCCCCAACTGGAGAGATAGGAGGGAAGAAATGTGGGAGAAAAACCTGGTAGCCAGCGGAATGATGGCTGGATTCAGCATGATGAGCCCTGTGAACAGAGTATATCCCTGAAAGAAGAGCTGCCAACCAGGAGAAAAATCAATATGGAAAAAAAGAAGTTGTATGTGTCAATTCTTTAATCTCTTGCTCATAGGCTCGCCAAGATATAAGCAGCCAAAGATTCCAAAATTACATCTGTAATAAAATTTGAATTTCATGAGCTTTTGTGAAACTGTGAGATGTTGTGATACTTTTTTTTTAATTTTTAAGTATTTTTTTTAATATTTGTAATATTTTTTTCTGTCCGGCCCCCTCTTCCCATTGGGTCCTTTCCACCTGCCACCACCATGCCCAGGCTTACCCCCCTGGGTGGGGCCACTGAGGTGGCTACCCACTGCCTTTTGGACATTGTGGGCAAGCCCCAGATTATCCCCCCCCCCAGGTTGGGGCCATGAGAGCAGGCCTCCCCGGTGAGCATTGGGGGCAGTGGGTGCAAAGAAGAACAGGACATCTTGATGAGGGGGGCCTGGCATTTTTGTTGGTTTTGGTGCCCTGGGAGCAGGGACATGCAATGATGTCCAGCATCTGCCCCACCCCCCCAAACATGCTGGCCCCAGTCACTGCAGCACCCCTGGCCTCTGCCAGGGGTCTGTCAAGCACTAGACACTCTTCCCTTCCCCACCCCCAGAGAAGGAGAGCAGTCCTCTGGATGCTCCATCCTTCTTCACCTGGCCAGCCCTCTGACTTCCCAGGTCCATTCCCGAACCAGGGTCACTAGCGTCGCAAGCATAAAATCCAACCACTGCACCAATGGGACGGCCTGTTGTGAGACTTTTGTTGAAGCCATGCCCATACATTATGCCTGGTGAGTCATACACTTAAGTTGTCATTGTACAGGATGTTAAATACTGGGTAAGGTGGCAATAAGGTAACATTCATAGAAGCAAAGTGTCAGGTCACTATCTTAAGTAATGAACTATGATTAATAGTCATGGACATCACTATGTACTTGCCTGAATTTTTGCAATATGCCAGATAACCACTAGGGCTCACTGACTTAATGACTTGTGGAAGCACATGCACGTGCAGCATTGTTTCTGTACAGTGCCACCTGCTGACTCTTTAACAACCCTGTAGATGCAGTAACAATGTATATGTTTACTATTTGAAAAAAGTAGCACCAAGTGATGCCAAGACTTACAACTAGTTGTGACTTAGGCCATTGTGACAGAAGCAACTAGATACTTTTAGTCATGATGGAACATGATGCTGGGCATCACTGTTGCAGGAGTGTTGGAGGGGTATTGCAGGGTCATGATGCAGGTGCAGGTAAGGTTATACAGTGGTGATAGGTACTTTGTGTAAGTTAAATTCCACAAGTGGAATTCCAGTAACATTGCCTATTATATGTCCATGATGTTTTGAGGACATTTTGACAATGAGTAATTTCCAAAGTATTCACAATAAATGGTAACCTACTAAACCCCATTAATCCAGCTTAATTAAATTCCAGGACATATTTACTTTGGTATGTATGCCAAATATAGAGTGTATACCTGCAACTTCAGTGGAGCTATAAACATCAAAAAATTCTGAACATTTTCACACAATTTAACACATACTTAAATTGTGACATTTTGAACTCCTGCAACTTACAATTTACACACAATTACCTCTTTATTTAGCGGTTCCTATGACTATTCCAAGAAAGTATCATATTCATTTTCAATGATCTAGCTCCAAAAATGGCTAAGTTGAAAGCATAGAAATATTTTCAGAAATGTTCGCAAGAATAATTAATTGCCAGATTCTGAGCCCCTTTAACTTCCCTGACCCTCATCCAAATGTCAAGAAACATGATATACATTTAGGCCCCCTTCCTACCAATATGCATGTCAAATGTCATATGTCTACCTATTAAAATGACCAAGTTATATCCAATTAAAGAATTTTAGAAATTAAGAAAAGATCACAAACTTTTGCAAAATGTCATAGAATTTTGTGGAATTTTGAAAATCTTCCATGAAATCAGAATTTATTAATTTTACCCAGCCCTAACCATGATGCATCACTGGTGGCATTCACAGTCCCCAGCCACCCCATACTATATGTGCCTAGCACTGTAAGGCTGACAGAATGTTGTCAGCCACTGGGCCTCCACAAGTTAGCCTGCCTGCTCTAATCACATACAGTAGTGCATCCCTTGCTTATAAGGTATGACTGTAATGTTCTTTATTGCATAACAGTTTAAAGGGACATGGCCATCACTTTGCATTATATTATTTTTGATGTAACACCCACATTTTATGATTGCTTGCCATCCTTAAAATTCCTTGATGTTGTTGGTTGTTTCATCTGCTGCCTAATTGTAACTGAAATGTGTGCAAATGGTATAATTATACCTAATCATGTTTTGTTTCAGATCCTTGATCTACTCTTATTGCATACCTTCTGAACATTAGGAAGAACCCCAACAGCACAGCCATTTATGATGTAGTAGTCTCCTCTCCTCCCACTGCATCATGACTGGCCACACTGTGCTGGGGTGTTTTCAAATCCAGGAATAATGTAGTGTGAGTTGATCAAAGAATGTAAACAAGCATGTTTTTGTGTGGCACCACCAGTTGGTGAGCAATCTGTTTTTCACTTTTGAAAAGAAAATGTAAGAATAAGACTATCACCAGCAACATCAGCAATCTCTACGAATGTGACTGATCATTAAATGTATTTTTATGTTGGCGCACTTGCGCAGCCAACATCTTGCAGTAGTGCAGATTTGGAGGTGCAGTCACTGTTGGGCGAATGTAGGGCACACATCAGTAGGTACGTCCCTCATTCCCCAATAAGCCTGCATGCCGATGCCACACCATACATACATAATGTGGTGAGCACATCTAAGGAAAGGTCTGCTGCAATGCGAGCAAAGCTCGTCACATGCAGCGGACCTCCTGACATGCTTCCCCAGCAACAGAAATGTGGCGGCACACTGCCTGCCAAACTGCCAATTTTGGGGGTGCCCAATCCCCCTGTCAGCTTACCCTGCCCCAATGTATGTGTCAATGGGGGAGCCCACTCCCTGTTGGCATAAAGATCCCCCCATTTGTTATATACTGAGGGGGTGCCCAATCCCACTTAGCTCTTGCCCCACCCACTTTCCTTGTGTGCCAATGGGGGTGCCCAATCCCGGTTGGCATAAAGTAACCCCCCTTTTTGTTGTGTGCCGATGGGGGTGCCCTATCCCCCATCGGCTACAGCTTCCTCCCCACAAACAGACTCTGTTGGCATACTGGTATTCCACCCCAGCATGCCCCTGTGAAAACAAAAATGGCCCTGCAATGTTTTTTTTTTGTACCCTGTAAAAAAAGGAAATGGTCCCTTAGCGGTCTCTCTGCCCCCTCCCACAACCCACGCCCACCCACTGCGCAACCTGCCTCCCCACACACCCTCACCCCATACATACCTCCTTAGACTGGTGCAACCATCTTCGGTGGACCGGGAACATGTCTGCACTCTTCAAAGCCGCCCGTGAACTGAGGACATGCCGGTAAGTTGTATAATGGAATAAATAGGGTTTTTCCAACTTTGATGCATATCTCAGGCATTTTTTAGAATTTTGGCACCAAATTTTCAACATGGGGTTTTTGGAACCCCTCCTCATGATTTCTGGCACTGTCATGGCATTAGTCGGTCCCAAAAGGTGATTTCGCTGTCACTGCACAGAATCACCTTTTGGGACCAAGTAATGACATGACAGTACCACTGTTCAAGAGGGGAGCTCTCAAAAAGCCTATGTTGCAAATTTGGTGACAAAACTCCCAAAAATGACTGTTCTATGAGAATGCATTGTGCTGTTTCTACGTACGCTCATAAGGCCATGAATTTGTAATATTTTCACTCCGGATTTTCAAAATTGGCATTTTTGCAAACCTCCTGATGAACAGTACAGCTGTCATTTTACATATCCTGCCTGAAATGTGTTTTCGCATGTCCGGCAGAGAATAGTGAAACCATGTTTTGGGACAATTTGAAGAAATGATGGTGACACTGTTCATGTGCAGAGGTCCTAAAATGCCTATGTTGAAAATTTGGTGCCGACAGTCCATTAAATGACTGTGTTGCAAACGTGCATTGCGCAGTTTCCACACACCCTTATAACTTTGCAAATTTGCAATATTTCCATGCCAGATTTTCAACACTGGCATTTTTGCACGCCTCCTTATGAACAGTACAGCTATCATTTTTCACATCCTGCCCAAAATGTGTTTCCGCATCTGTGGCACACATTGGCATTATCACTGTGGGAAATCAACTTTTGGGACAGATTAACAAAAACACAGCACCACTGTTCATAAGGGGAGGTCCCAAAATGCCTATGTTACAAATGTGGCTACCAAACTGCAAAAAATAATTGGGTTACGGATGTGTGTTGCACAGTTTGTATGCATGCTCATTGCTTCACCAATATTTCATATTGTTGCTCCAGATTTTCAATGTTGCCATTTTTTTATGACTCCTCATGAAAAATACAGCTGTTATTCTCCACGTCCTGCCCAAAAATGTGTTTTCATCCCAATGTCACCAAATGCCACAACCACTGTGCAAAACCACATTTCAGATAACAAAGTAATTGTGCTGCTTTTCATGAGATGGCCTGACAAGAAACCCATGTTGAAAATGAGGAGTGAAACTACCACCACATGCCTATGGTATTATAGTTTCCAACTGTAGCACCCAACCTGGTACAGACTGACAGGCTTCAGGGGTGTGACTTGGGATCATCGGATGTAATGCTAATGCCACTTTACCCCTTGCCCCCACCCTGCAGCTTCTGACTGGCATCTTGGTATGCCTTGCACTGTTCAGCCACAAAGTTCACCCCATGCTCCTATACTGCACCCACATCCACGTATTTCCTTATGGAATGGGGTATGTATAATGCCCAAAGACTCCAAAGCACACCACGACACTTGTCAGTGTCTACAGGGTAGGGTGAGGTACAATGGCATGAGAGTTATAGCTGATGGCCCAAAGGCACACCCCAATGCCTCTTGCTCTCTACAGGGTGGGGGTGGGGTTGCCATCACTTCAATACTTTACTGCTATTCCTATTACGCATCTCTAGCTCTGGTGCTGCCAATGCCAGCACGACAACATTCGGCATTGACAAATGCTTGTTTAAAGTAGTGATACTTTGAGGCCTAAGAGAGTTCACAGTGTCCCTTAAAATTCCAGCCAGTTAGCCAGCCCAGTGGCGCAGAGGCTTGAGGCGCTGGCGCCTTACCTCATCCCATGCCGGCGACCAGGGTTCGGGAATGGACTAGGGTCATCGGGGGCTGGCAGGGGCAGGAGAGGATCGAGCATCCATAGGACTGCTCTCCTCTCCTGGGGGTGGGTAGTGGGGTCTTGTCACGCTGCAGCGGCCTCTGGTGGAGACCAGGAGTACTGCGCACGCATGCAAGGAAAACGAGGGAGTAACTAGAAAAGCGGAAATACCGCTTCACGGTAGCTGGATGATGGCTGCCCGGTGCTCTGAGGCCATCAAAGGTCCTACTGAGCTCTCCACCTCAGCAGCATCCCTGGGGTAAAGTAGGAGTGCTGGTCTGCCCCTTGGCTGGTGCCTTCCCCCTCGGAGGAGGGGGACCCATCCGGCCAAGGGTTACGCCAGGTCACCCTGGGGATCAGCTGCGATCTGAGGTGGAATCTCTGAGGACGGATGGGTCAGAGGACTGCCTTGGCAAGCCTGAAGGAGTGGCTGCCGAGGAGCACATAGGGGGTGAAAAAAGATAACACAAAAAAAAATTCCAGCCAGTTATATTTAGAACTCTGAGCACAACTAACATATTAATGTCATCTTAATTTAATGGGTGGAACACTAGTGTTGCTATTATATAGTGAGTCACCTAATATTCACTGTCTTTTTATTTTCATGGTAATATGAAACCAGCGAAAATAGCAAAAATAAAAAGACAGTGAATAATTCCTGTTATACAGCATAGCCTAACTTTGACCTTCACAGACTGTTTTCTTTTTCTTTCTTTTACTATAGAAATATTTATCTCCTTAATAACCTGGTGGATCTCTTGCCAAATGACCTGCCCATCCCTTCTATAGGACTTACCTGCTCTGAGATCCCCCAAGGATCCCCCCAAGAGAGACATATCCAGATGAGAGCAGAGCCTGGTCAGTAGTACAGAGTCTGTAGTCAACTGGTGGATGATCCTGCTGTTAGGAGTTTCCTATTTCAGTTTCATCCCCAGAGCAGCCAAGCATGCAATGATACCAGTGGATATGGAGGTATGTACTTGCATTTGTGCCTGGTAGAGCCCTCCCCCTTATGCCACTTCACTAGACTGTCACCCATCCTCCAGTAGGTGGTAGCTGAAAAGCAGAGCATCAGACCCCCCCCCAGGAGAGAAGAGCAGTCCCTGGGATGCTCGATTATCTTCCTATGGGCTGACCCTTGTGACCGAACTCCACTGTTGAAACCAGGTTGCTGGCATAGTAGGTGGTAATTCTACCATTGAGTCACCATGTCAGCCTGCCAAACTATGTTTCTATCAGTAATTAAAGGCAGCACTAAGATGAAAGAAGATGAAATGGCATTTTAATGACAGTTATTATAAAAGTTTTTAGTTGTATTACAATATTTATAAATTTGTTAAAAGTTTCGCAAGCAAAACAATATTGAAAAGATGCACTAAAAGACAAGTAAGATGACTCATTTTTGTTTACTTTCTTCGGCTTAAGAGACATTGGCCAGGATTGTTAGTCAGTTAGGGACCCATTTTCAGAAGGATGGCATGGTAATAAACACGTTATCACCGCACAAACTGGAAATAGCATAGATAAACAGGGGCCATATTCAGCAACCCCTGGTGATAACTTAATATGCATTTGTACCACCGTGGTCATGCAAACAAAGGATTCCCTCCTGCATGCAGGACACAGTGGTATATACAGAGGTGTTGAAAGGCTAAACAGCCAAAACAGTCAAAATTGCAGCACTGTTTATCACTTCCAAAACCCTGTCCTTGTTGGAGCACACAGCAGGGTTTGTTGTCACTTCACATCTGGTCATCATCCCAATACCCCCAAGTAGTATAATAAAATGATCCCAGGCAAGTATGGGTTCCTGCAGCCTCAGTAGCAGTTCAGATGCTCCCCATTATTAGAGTAAAGTTATTCATGTTGAACAGTATCCCTCCCACCCCTAATCCATTAACATGCAACAATTATTATAATAACATGGTCTCTGGCATCTAGTTGCCCCATCTCCCACTCACAAGTCTGAGACCCTTCCCCATCCCACCCACTCAGGTTCCTTCACCCCACCTCCAAGTAGCCCTTACTTATGTCAGCTGCCTGCCACCTCCCTGTTACTCCAGTCAGAACAGTCCCTCCCCCACCCTCCCTCATGACCATGGCTGGCCACTGTTTGAGTGAAAGGGAGTGAGCACATGCCTACTGCAGATAAAGCTGTTTCTACAGTAGGTGTGTCCTCACTGCCTGTCACTTAAATGGTGGCCATCCAAGGTGGCAAATGGAGGGGCTATCACACGGAGTGAACTGACAGCTGGAGTAAGTTTGGGGGCCACTGTGGAGAGCAGGTGGAGGGACCTTAGTGGGCAGGATGGGGAGTGAGCTCAGATATACGGTTGGGGGACAGACTAGATGACAAGAATCATTTTATCATATTAATCAGGATCATCTGAGTTGAGGATTACAATATGCCAGGGATCATTCTATTATATTATTCATGGTTATCTGAATGCAGAACATGGGGTGGGGGCTGGCACCGCTTTGCGCAAAGCATTTGTGCATTCATGGACTGAAGCATTGTGCAGAGATGCTAATGAGCCCATAATGGAATACAAATGGACCATTAGTGCCTTACATGTCCTATTAGCTTATTATTATGCTAGCAGCTGAAAATGGATCAGAGGGACAAAGGCACTATCATAATTGGGATATGCAGTCTCCCTTTTCCCTTTGAGCTCTTGTCCTGCAGGGGACTGTGATTGTGCATAGTCACTCTGTGCTGCGGTCCCATAGCTCCCTTATTCTGACAGGCAGTGCAAACCAGACAGAGCATGCTGCCTCTCTGGATATGTCTCTGGGTTGGATGCACACGGTCTCATATGCAGGGCTAAAGGGTGCATGGTGCTAAGAGCCTGCTCTGAAAATGGGGTCCATGTAACACTCTAAGAGGATTAGCGCTGTACGAAGTGTGATTAGCATGGCTGACAGCCTATTAGTATGGCTGGTAATTTTTCAAAAGGCACACATAGTATAGCACTAATCTGTTAGCATGGCACTAGTTTGTGCAGTACTGAAACTGCCAGGAATTGTGTTTTAACTACACACAAACAATCTGTCAGCATGCCCCATACACACGTTCAGTCTTGGTTACAATAAAAAAAGGAGTCCCTTGTAGTTCAGTGATCCCCCACTCACCCAGTCCAAGTAGGACTAGAACATTTATCCCTGGCAGTCTAGTTTCCTCCCATCTTTACCCAAATCCAATAGAAACAGAACATTTGTCCCTGATAATCTAGTGGCCCACTCCCATTATCTGATGCCCATCCCTCAGTAGTTGGTGACCATCCCCCATGGCATTCAGTGACAACACACCCTCTCTAATAAAAGTCTCCCCAGCTCCGAGAAGTTGACTGGCACTTCAGCCTCTGTTCACCACCACAACAGATTTTTGTCTGCCAATCAAAGAACTGTAGCAATTGATGCAGATCTTTGATCAGCAGGCAGCAGTCGGCGATGGCAGTGAGAGATGGGTAAGTGGCAGATGCCATCTCAGGGCCAGGGTAGGGGGCTGTCACCAGATACTGCAAGCAGGAACCACTAAACTATGATTCCTGGATTAGGTGTGGGAATGGGACTGCCATGTTCAGTGTCAGTGCCTCTGCAGGTTGCACACTTGCATCTGATGCTGTAACATTGGAAGGTTATGGATTTTAGCACCATACCAGGAGCCTGGGGTAAAATCCAACATTACGCTGTGGTGCTGAATGGTGAGAGTGCTGCACTCCTGAGCTGCTGTCATTCAGATGAGAGGTCCCAGCTGCCTGTTCTTGTAGCTATTCAGGTGGACATTAAAGATACCATAGCACTTCTCAAAAGAAGTAGCAGGATTTCCCTGGGGCACTGGCCAAATGTTCTTCATTCACTAAAAATACCAACATCAACTTAATCTGGCTCAGTTTCTGTAGCTTTCCATTTGTATTTGTACCCCCTCCCAGGATCAGGCTGGAAATAACCAGAATCGCCTAGTGCGCCTTTCCCAGTCAACAAAAACTAAATAAATAAATACCAGACTATTGTTGATAAATGTTCTATTTCTGCAGGCACAGGGGAAGGGTGGGGGCCTCTGGACTACCTGGAAATTTTTCCTTTTTATTGTAATCAGGACAAAGCGTGTGGGGGGGCTGTCTGTCTGTCTGTGCACAGTTAAAATATGATTCATGGAAACTTTAACTAGCACTGCACAGGCAGTCTGTTAGCACTTTAAGGAAGCATTAAGGTACTGGTATGCCCTGTATGCATTGGCATTACCCCACATTTGCACAGGTATTTGGCTGCACAGAGTGGTCCTGCAGAAACAAATCAGCATCATGCTGACAGAGTAGCAGTGTGCTAACTGTGCTTTAAAAACAGTACCAGCCATACTAACAGGTTGTCAGCCATGCTACTCACAGCACCGCTCTTTTCCTGTTTGTGTGGCACTAGCTGACTAAAACCTGGGCAATGTCTCTTAAACCTCAGAAGGTAAATAAAACAGGGCTATCTTATTTGTTTCATTACATGTTTTATTTCCATTGTGTTTTGCTTGCATAACTTTTACAAGTTTTGAACCATTGTGATGTGACAAAAAACCAAAACAAATATAACATAGTAGTTAAAATGGTTTCTTTATTCAGTGCTGCTTTCTTTTACTATTAAAAGCAGTTGCTTGGAAAGCTCAGTCTTAGGATATTTATAATATAATACAGTCTTATCATTTAAGGAGGGCTGCACATGTGTGTTGTGTGTTCAAAAACATTTAAAACATGTTTCTTATCCATATTAAACCATGGTTGCCAGAGTGTCCAGATTGTGCTTCAACACTGTGCTAGCCTGAATGAGTTACCATGCATGATTGTGGCCCAGCACAAAGCGCTGCATGTACCCATGATTGTCAGTGGTGATCATGATTGTCAGTGGATGCAAATTTTGGGGAAGTGTCACTATTGCAATCGGTAGCTAACTTTGAACTCTGGGGTGTGCTTTTATTTCTCATTTTGCAACTGCTGAAAGGTAAATGTTGGGTCCCTGTGGTTGCCTTAATCTGTCTTAGAAAATGAGCAAGACAAAAGATTACTTCTGATTGGCTGACAGACCCTTGCACCTACTGTATCTTGTTATTTCTTAACAATGCCCACCAAATAACAAGTTCCACTTGGCAGCACCTATCACCAACTGGTAACCCTGTGCCCACATAAAACATGATAGCTGCCAATTTTTTCATCTTGCTTAGTGAGACAGTGATCTAGAGGCCCTCCCCACCCAACTCAGTCCTCAGAACAGTCCCTGCATCTGGTATTACAGACAGCAGTATAGTAAAACCAAAAAAAATGTTTTTTTTCCTTCTTATTTTAGTAAAATGGGCAGAACACCAGCAATGTGACAAATTCCATCCTCCGATCAGCACCCCACTGTCATAATTGACAGTATCCAGCAGCACGACTCCATGTTCCAGACTGATTTGAGGAAAGTCCCGCTCCAGTCCCCGACCTTACCAAGCTGAAATGCCAAACAAAAATCTGTTCCCTGGCCACAAACAAATCATCCCCACATCAAGAACTTTCAAAATCAAAATACCTTCTTTTTTTTATTACCAGGGTTCATCAGGCATCGCGACTATCAGGGCTGCATGCCATTCCTACTCCACCACTGCCTCAGACTTCCTGCTCACAGTCGGGAATCAAAACCATTTTTTTTCCTATACAGATCAATCTGTAATGGTAGTGTGATCCCAAAACCTCTCACGGGGATTCTCAAAAGGTACATTAGCAAAACACTGCACTGTAATCTAATACAAAAAAGAGACTCTTATAAGCAGCAGCACCCTCTATTGGCACCAAAGGGACTATTTTACAGAACCTGCCATTTCTCTTCATTTTTATTAATATCACACCTTTTTTTTAAAAACTTTATTACAAAAAAAAAAAAATACTATTAGCCCATTTGCTAAGTGTAATGATACCCTCCAGGGTGGGTGTAATGGTATATAATGGACTTTCCAGAGGCTATAAGGCCCTCCGCCTGAGGCTTCAGGCCTCATTACTCCCCTGGGTGGTCTGTTATATCCCAATAACCCCCACCCTGTTGGGTATTATTACTTACAGCAGGTATCATGTCCACACTGCTGTCAACATGAGTTAAGGCAACCATGTTGGTTTAAAACTGTGCTCTGGCCAGACTTTGAGCAGGGTTTGAGAACCGTTTTAGAAAATGGATTGTAGCCCAGTTTCTAAAGTGTTACAATCTGGACACAAATCTTTTAAAACATTTTAACATAGCTGAAATAGTTTAAAAGCCCTAGTGTAACCATGGCCTAAGTAACGTCACTCGGGCATGCTCACTAATGGAGACCCAGTTCCTGGCAAAGCTCTGGCCTCCTTGCAGTGCATGATTCACATATTTTTTTAAGGGGTGGCTGGGGACTCTGAAAGTCACCAGTGAGTCATCATTGTACAGAGTTACTCAGAGCAGAATTGTGCAAATCATGCACATGCAAGCTGAGCTCCTAATGAGAACTGGGCCCTAAGTGCTGGCTGCAATAAATATATATTTTTGCTTCTTAACCAAGAACCTTTCTTAAACAAAATATTGAAAACAAAACTAAATCAAAACAAACTATGTAGACCACAACATTGGAAAGCTATTTGCTAATACTTATATGATCACAACTCCTGCCATCTACAGTATACATTCAACTTCACCTCCCCTTCCCTTTCCTCTCCCTCTCCTCTAAATATGTGCTTCCTCCATTACCCTCTGCCTATTGAAACTGTATGCCTGCCTTTGAAATTGTATGCCTGCACTTGTACCAATGTACCTTTGCCTGTATTGTGTTAAACCTAATTGTCCTATCTTGTACTGTAACTGTGTCTCCCGGGTCGTGCCTGAAAATAGTCACCTGTTGGCTAGTGCACCTACCCAGTTAACAAAAACTAAATAATAAAATAAAAATAAATAACTCAGAGAAGTTGATAGACCAGAACAGCAATTGACTGCACATAACAGCACTTCCAAGCAATAGAAAATCTGATCACAGCTTCAGCTTTTAACAGAAATATGCATGCAGTGTATTATGAACTTTTAACAAATATGCATGCAGTCCATTATGACTATATAGTGTTAAAATGATCTGTAATGAATATTCTAAGCATTAGATTCACAAACAAATATTTTTAACAGCGAATGAAGGCAGCACTTGGCTAAAAGAATGAAGTTGTATTTAAATTAGTCCTACCATTTTTTGTCACATTGCAATGTTCTGAAAAAAGAAACATGGTAGCTGTTAGTCCATTCGACAATGAAGGAGATGAAAAAAACAAAAAAAAAAACAAATGTGTTGCAGGTGATACCTTTTATTGGTCTCAGAAATAATTTTGTTTGTCTAATAAAAGGTATCACCTGCAACATATTTGTTTTTTTTCTTCTACATCGCAAAGTTCTGAAATTTAATTAAAGTTGTACAAGCAAAACAAGCTGGAAAAACCCCATAAAGGAGTGGAAGCGGATGAAGAGAAAGGCCTGTTTTGGATACCTTTAGCTTTAAACATCCTCTTAGAAAACCAGCATTCTATTGAGTGCAGCAGGAAATGAGTGCAGCGGCAAGCCATTCCAGTGGCGGAGCTAATTTCAGTATAGAGTGTATCTGTTTCACAGAATAGTTAATTTGTTGCAGTATATAGTGCATGCAGAATATTTCAATATATAGTGCACGTGTTTCATTATATAGTGTATATATTACAATATATAGTATATGTGTTCCACAATACAGTGTCTTTGTTTCAGCATATAGTGTATTGAATTTTTCAATGAATGTTTTATAAATTTCAATAATGTGTATATATTTTTGATATGTAGTGTATTTGTTACAGCATATAGTGTATGTAGATTTTTCAATGTGAAGTGCACATATTTCAGCAAATAGTGTATATATTTCAATATGTAGTGTATTTGTATCAGTAAATAGTGTAAGCAGATTGTTTTCAATATATTGTGTAGGTGTTACAATATATAGTGTTCTTATTTCAGTATGTAGAGTATATGGCTTTTTCCAATCTGGAGTGTATTAATTTCAATAGGTAGTGTATGTATTTCAGTAAATTCATTTATTTTAAAATTGGTGACTGCAAAAAGGCACACTAAACCAAAGCTTATTTTCAGGTATGACTTGAGGGAAAAAATTGCAGGAGAAACAGCAGACATAACACAGCACATTCTTGGTACAGCATATAGTGCAGACACTGTACAAGAAATAAACTGTCAAAGGCACATATCTTGGTACAAAACTAAAATACAGACTATAGGACATGAAGGTCATGTGTATACAAGTGCAAAAGATTTCTACAGGTATTCACAAAGGTAAGCACTGCAGTACAGTATTTTTATTTATTTATTTATTTATTTATTAGAATCTTGGAATTACAAACCTTTGAGTCATAGACTCATTTACAAATGCTCCACATCAGTAGTACAAAGAGACAAGGATACAAATAACAATGAAGTACAAAAGTCAATTAATTACATAACAGGTGAGATAAAACATGGCACATCAGATCAGTAGAGAGCAGGTATAATAAGCGTACTGCATCAAGCGGCATATATACATCTTAGTAGGGGATAAGCATGACAACACTAAAGTAACAGCAGTATAAGTGGACATGACTGGGAATAAAGTGTCTGAGTGATGAAAAGTACACATTATAATACAAATGGGTCAGACTACATGCAATTGAGCAAACACTTCCCAGGTATTTGTGAAACCCTAGTAGCAGAGACCACAAGTAGTGTATGTAATGTATGTGTTTCAACATTTGACATACTATACGCATTTCAGTATACACTGTATGCATCTCACTATATGATGTATGTATTTCACTAGTGTATGCAGTTCACTGCATAATGTATTTGTTTCCCTACATGATGTATATATTTCAGTACAAGATGTATACATCTCACTATTTAGTGTTTTTTACTATATGGTATATATAGTCAGAGGTCTGAATTACATTACAGTATCCCCTAACAACGTCCCATAGTTTTATTACATGTCAGGTTGCTACATAGATGTCAGATAAGTGTTGCTTGGTCCACCAAGTATGCCTTATCTACATTCTCACTACAGACTCTACTTGACCTACTGGTCTTTCTGACCTCCCCTTCCTTTCCACTATGATTCTCTTGTGCCTATCCCATGCATTATTGAAACACACAACTGTTTTCACCCCCCCCACATGTCAGCTGTAAGGCTATTCCAGAAATATATCATTCTTTCTGTGAAGAAGTAATTCCTCACATCTCTCCTGAAACTACCTCCATCAAACTTCATATCATGTCCCCTTGTTCTTGAGCACCTTTTTTTCTGAAACGTATTTTCCTTTTGCACATTATTTATCCCTGTGAGATATTTAGGTCTCTATCATATCCCTCCTCTCCCTCCACTCTTCCAGGGTGTACATGTTGAGTTTCATCCATCTCTCATTGTAAGACGCTAGATGCAGACCCATCACCATTTTAGTTACCCTCCTATAGACTGCTTCCACTCTGTCCAGGTCCTTCCAGAGATGTGGTCTCCAGAACTGGCCACAGTACTTAAGGTTGAATCTTATCAGTGATCTATACAGAGGCAACAACACACCTTCCTCTTTCTACTGTTGATATTCATTCCTAGGCAGCCCAACATCCCTATAGCCCTCCCTTGTTGCACTGCCTGGCCATCTTTAGGTCATCCAATATGATTACTCTAGGTCTCTCTCCTGATTGGTTGTCATCAATATCAATCCAATTGTTTTGTACTCCGCCCTGGATTTCTGTGCCTCAAGTGCATTATTAAGCACTTTTTCACATTGAAACCTGAGGCTCTTGACCACTTCTCCTTCTACTTTCAGATGCCTACTTGAAATTTAACTTCTCTGTTAATAACATCACTGTTTATAGTTTAAGTCATTTTTTTAGTTATAAAATAGTTAATGCCACCAATGGGAGCTCATGGTCTGTGTTAATTGAAAGGGCTGAGTGCACACAGAACATTTTGCTTATGTCAGCTTAGTAGTGGCAGTTTATCAGCTTGATGTCAAATGAGTAATACAACTGCCATCTCTGACAAGAAAGTTGAACTTCTCACTAAATCACCTTTCTGCACATCCATATTTACTGATTTGCAGACTTGTCATCATACAAACACACACATATATATATATCTATATCTACTTATCTATATACAAAATCCACACATGCCCCCACAATGCAAAGCATCATGGGCTGCATATGCAAATCACCACAGAATGTTATGCTGGTCCAACTTTAAGCAGAATTGCATGGTGCCGAAAGGCCTCTCACACAGTTTGCAAAGGGTGCTAACAGAAGACATAGACACGTGTTTCGTCCTACCAGGACTCATCAGTTCTTTGTCGGTTTTGAGGTTCTTTGTCTTTTAAATAGTTTTTTATTTTAATGGGTTCACCACAATATATCCAAGGCACACTGCCTCTAGGGTAGCTGGTCCAGTCCACTGGGGTGTCAAACAGACGAGGCATACTGATGAGTCCCGGTAGGACGGTAAACACGTGGTTCGTTATGTCTTCTGTTAGCACCCTTGCAAACTGTGAGAGGGCCTTCGGCACCATGCAATTCTGCTTAAAGTTGGACCAGCATAACATTCTGTGGTGATTTGCATATGCAGCCCATGATGCTTTGCATTGTGGGGGCATGTGATTTTGTATTTTTGAAACTTGGCTTCCCAGCCAAATGCCCTTTGGGGTAACCCTTGCCTCAGTGTTTGCGCACAGAGGTTCTTTGTCTTTTAAATAGTTTTTTATTTTAATGGGTTCACCACAATATATCCAAGGCACACTGCCTCTAGGGTAGCTGGTCCAGTGCACTGGGGTGTCAAACAGACGAGGCATACTGATGAGTCCTGGTAGGACGAAACACGTGTCTATGTCTTCTGTTAGCACCCTTTGCAAACTGTGTGAGAGGCCTTTTGGCACCATGCAATTCTGCTTAAAGTTGGACCAGCATAACATTCTGTGGTGATTTGCATATGCAGCCCATGATGCTTTGCATTGTGGGGGCATGTGTGATTTTGTATTTTCTTGAAACTTGGCTTCCCAGCCAAATGCCCTTTGGGGTAACCCTTGCCTCAGTGTTTGCGCACAGAGGTTCTTTGTCTTTTATCTATATATATATCTATATATCTATATATATCTATATATCTCTATATATCTATCTATATCTATCTATCTATCTATATATATATATATATATATATAAATTAGTTGTTCCCATGGCTTTAAGTGGTTTAATTAGGAACAGCTGTGAGTTGTTTTTTTTCCATGAAGGGAAGGTTTTTGAGTCAGTGTATGGATCAGAGTTTCCAGTATATTATGTTGATAAATTATAATGTTTGGTAGTAGTATACTAGAATATATTGAAGTGAAGTTGTTCTCATTCTTTTGTATAGTTCTAATGCCATACATTCACATAAATAAAATGTATGGCATTTATAACACTGCGTTCTGACTGTAAGATTTGCTGCATATCAATGTAAATGCAGTACTGTAGGTCATCTCAGGGCTTGGTTGTTATGTAACTTCTTGTTGCTTTCTACATAGTAATATTATGCACATTTAGCCTTCTGATGAAACCGCCTTTGTGAAAATCAAAATTTGGCTTGAGAATTGGAAAATACTTCAGAAATAAAAAGTATATATTGGCTACTTTTAAAAATTAACATTTTGTGTCTGCTATTGTGGGGGATATATGCTCTTTAAATTATCTGGGGGTAGTCATATCAGATGATCTAAAGGTGGGTAAGAAATGTGAGAAGTCAGTAAGGAGATCCAGGGGGATACTGGGATGCATAGGAAGGGGCATCACAAGTAGAAAAAGGAAGTGGTTATCCCTCTGTACAGACAGTTGGTGAGACCCCACCTGGAGTACAGTGTGCAGTTTTGGAGACCTCATCTACGCAAGGACATAGACAGGATGGAAGCAGTCCAGAGGAGGCCAACTAAATGGTGCAGGGTCTGCATCAGAAGCCATATGAAGTGAAACTGAGAGAGCTTAATATGTATACCTTTGATAAATGGAGGGACGGGGGGACATGATAGAAATGTTCAAGTACCTCAAGGGAATCAACAAAGTCCAGGAGGGTAGCATCTTTCAGAAAAAGAGATGTGTAAGAACAAGGGGGCACAATTTAAAGATAGAGGGGGGACGGTTCAGGGGTAATGTGAGGAAATTTTTTTTCACAGAGAGAGTGGTGGACGCATGGATCCACATTCCTGGAGAGACTGTGGGGTCTAAAACAGTGGAGGAATTCAAACATGCATAGGACAGACATAAGGCAATTATAGTGGGGGGTTGCAGGAAGTAGGCTGTTGGTTAACTAAAATCTGCAGCTTATCCAGTAGGTAAGGAAATGGGCAGACTGGGTGGGCTAAGTGATCCTTATCTGCTGTCAAAGTCTATGTTTCTATGTTTCTACAGTATGTATCTCAGATCATCTAGGTGCTACCTTTTCCGTAAGGCTACATTCAATCTGAACTACCTTTTTTGCCTCAGAGAATTGTTCTTTTTCTGTTTGTGTGAGATATTGCCTTGTTTTAGTTAGTTGCTGCCAGTCCCTCAGTTTGTATAGGGTATGTTCTTTCCACTTGCTTTGTGTGCTCTTGAAGTCAAACTGTAAAGTACAATTGGCCTCACAAACAAGCCACTGAAAAAATAACCGCAGACAAATTGTTTCATTCTGTTTTGTTCTCAGCAGAGTATTTTGGCTGTTGTCTGAGCTCAGCACAGTAGGTCAGCCAGTCCATAATGTGCTTATGTTTTATGTCCTACTGAGCTAAAAACAGTTAAGCATTGTAAAAGCATGAATATGCACCAGTTCTCTGGACCCTGATGAAGGGTTGTAGAAAGTATAAGAGTTTAATTGATCAACTGCTTGAAATATGTATGACAGTTATTAAAAATAGCACATACAATATGTACACATTTTAGAAGTGTGCAAACATGTGGATTTGGCTACAATAATGTTGTATAAATATGATCGTCAGAAGTGAACCACAAGGTAAAAATGAGTACAAGTCATTTGAAGCAAGGTATAGGAGGCCCATTAGCAAATGATCAGTCAGAGGTTGCTGTATAAATTGAACAAAATGTAAACTTGGAACCTAGCTCCATATCCATTTGCAACAGTTTTTAATTGTTCAATAATCCCTATGCTTGAAATATTTTTTATAGCAAAACATATCACATTTTGTACCATGTCTCAGTTTAATTTTTTTTCACAAACTGTTTCCATTTTCTTTGAAAAATCATTCAGGAAATTGGCTATTTTTTTTTTTTGCATCTTCCAATGAAATGGGATGTACTAGGATAAAATGGAGATCATATACTGTAGATCTGGTAAGTAGAATTTATTGTTTTATTAAATAGAACTCTCTCCATTGCTGATATATAGCCTATATATATATCAGCAATGGAGAGAGTTCTATTTGATAAAAATATATGGCACTGAACTATTATGCTTAGTAGTGTTTCCTCAAATCTCTTATTACAAGGACATAAGAGCTCTACTGTTTCAGAAATGTTGTATTACATCTTGCTTCCAATCTTCTTGTTGATAACAATTCTGATATTGAAACAGTAAGGGCTCTTCCATTATCAGGTGAAAGGAAGAAGTTAATCATCTATAGCAAAGGAATGTTTATTATCTTTCAACAACAGGACACCACCCATGTTTTTAGGAAGAATAAAATTACATTTTTGAGCTCTGTAAAAAGATGTTGCCTTTTTAAAAGGTTTCTATATGATATGAATATTGTAATGTTTTTACCAAAATCTGACTATCAGTGTGGTAGATAATGGGTAGTTGATTTTGTATATCCTGGTAATGACTTTCTGATCAAACTGGAGCAAATGCATGCTAAATAATGAGACAAGATGAAAATGGTATTTGGCCTGGTAAGTTGCTGAGAATTTTACAAAAAATGGAGCACAAGCATACATTGGCATAACCTATCAGATAGCCAAAGAAGCTTATTATACAACCATTGACCTGAGTTGCGGGATATAGTGTAAAAATATTGACACCTTGAGAAGAACTATGGATTGACAACAGTTATATTGCCATTAGCAGAGCGGTCAATAATTTCCCACTACAGTATATCTGAAGAACATCCATCAATATATGTTTAATTAAACATTAACATTTTGTTTCCCCTGCATTTAAAAGGGACTCAAATTAGGCATGGACATGCATTGCCACCCATTTATCTAACTATTGAGTTTTGTTAACTAATTTTCACCATGGCAGCCATTTTGTTTCAAGGTTAAGCAATGGGCAAAGTTCAGACTTCTAATAGTGCTGTTGAAATTAAAGAGTTTTAAAGAAACAGCTCCACTGAGCAGACTAATAAGAAACAAGTCTGCAATTAAAAACCATGCTGGACTGCACTGTAAGACATTTCCTTGTATGAAAAACAGCTGGGTGACAGATTGTTTGGAGGAGTAACCTTTCATGATTGATTCTTGCCACTCAAAACGTATTTACAGTACCTGTTAGTTTACTCACCTTAGCACTTAATTATTTGTAAGTTGACGTCAATGTATAAAGCAGTCATATGCTACTTTTTTAACACTGGAACTAAATGTAAAAGAACCCCATGTTCAGTCCAAAAGCAATTTTATGCTGGCATCTTTTGATGTTTTTAATGGAATCAGGCTGTGTTGTAGTGGTGGCAATGACAGTGTAGACCAATGGTCATTGGTGTGCATGGTTTGTGCATGGGAATCTTCTTTTGAAAATGGAATGTGAATGATGGTGGGAAATAGGTTTTTCAACTATTGCTCATAATTAGAGACTATTGTCCATTGTTAGGGCTGTTGAGGACAACAGTGCCAGATTTCTTTGTCATGTGACCAGGTTTCAACCAATCACAGAAGCAAATAACATACAGAATCATGGTATAATAAAATGCACTTTAGTTGGACTCATTTTTGCTATGGCAGAAGACTGCCTGGACACTTATCCAACACATTCATTAATTCCAGTTAAATACAATCTCAATATTAGCACAATGCACTTGCTTTGATAAAAAGGGATTGAACTGAAGTATAGCTTACAGACATAAGTAATCACAGAAACAGCTTAAGAAAGAAAAACAATTGTTAAAACCATAATAAAGGCTACTACATACAGTATAAAAGGTTTCCATTCCAGAGTAGTCCCTGATTTCACATACCAGCTATGCCCTACTGTACTTACCTCCTTTGACTAATGTCCCAAATTAAGTACTGAAAAGTTGCATTCACTTTGGGTTCTTTGTGTAAAAACCTTGAGCCCTTGTTTCAGATCAATTGGAATGTATTTGAATTGGGGGGGGGGGCTATTATGTCTCAAGTGTTTAATTTAAGCAATAAGGCATAACAGGGCAAGGGTTGCTTGAAATTTATCCCCAACTTGTGTGGTATGGTTTAAGGCATAGCTGAGTTCCTGAAACCACACAAGAAGTGGATGATACTCATATTGACCCATATCCTGGAATACCTCATTGCACTTATAAAATTGGTTTATCTGTGAAAACAAGCAAAAAAAAGAAATATGTATTTTTTATTTTAATAAAGATGCAATGAATAATGACATGATGTATCTGCCAATCAATACAAGAGTCACATGCATAACAATTATGTGTAGCTAGCATAATAGAGATTGTGTCACTGAATGTGAAATTATGCTGTTTTTTCTCCTTTGTCCATGTCTATGAAGTCTGTTTGTTATTTCACTCTCTTTCTCCAATCAGATATAGCTGTCAGCTCTGTAATGAAATTACTCTTAATCCTTACAAACATTTATCTATTTGATACTATTTCAATTATATTGTTCAAAACTTTGTTTCTTAGATATGATTACATATGTACTAGTTCATATACACTTATAAAAATCAATAAAATGAGGATCTGCTGCACCAGTATCCAGAACATTGTATGTTTGTATACAAGCATGATTTTCCTGAATTAGATAAACAACAAACAGACAAGTAAAAATGAACAAAAAAAATGGCATGAACAAGTAAACAATACAAGTTAATCTAAGGCAGGGTTGACTGGCTTGATGGCTTTTTTTTGGTGACAGTTCACCATCACTGCCAACACAAACAATGAACTTTAATGCAGCAATTCAACTACCAGCTTCAGAGGAGACACAAGTGGGTATGGAGGGGCAGGCAGGGGAAACTTAAGTGGCTATCAACACCATCAGCAGCTCCATGGTGGGAACCAACAGGGCATCAGGAGAAGGAGGTACTCAATATTCTAAACATCTCTTCATACACTATCTTCCCTGGTGCATTATCAGTCCTACAAAAAGGCCCTTCATGTATTACAATTAGACAAGCAAATACATTGTATTATTCTGTTGATCTTAACAGATTTAATCTTTTGTTACCCTTGGACTTTTTTTTCAATAGTGAAAGAACTAGAGGGACTACAGATAGATCAAATATAGGGGGCTTTGTTATAAATCATATCTTGCAGCAAAATATTCCTGAATCTGAAGTTGTATAAAAAGACTTGGGCACGCTGCCTTAGGAAGTAAGTTTAGCAACAGATATACATACAGTATTGCCCACCTGCAAACCAGACTGCTGTGTTTTTTCAAAAGGTTTGTGACAATCAGTTAGAAGAACTTTTTGAAAAGAACAGTAAGCCACGTTATATCAGCTGCACCAAATAAGTTATCTGGAAAATCAGAAAATGACTGTGAATCCAGTGGATAAGGGTGGCTCCATAGTAGAGCTGGGTGGAATGAGAACATTCTGATGGCTTCTATGAAATTCCATGGAATTCCATTGTAAATTTGCAGAATGTTTTAAAATGTGTTAATTTGGTCATGACTCATCTCTCTGTTGAGCTAAAGATGTGAAATGTGGCATGAATGAGTGTTGATATGTGCTCTCACAGTACAGTATGTCAAATGTTATGACATTAGGATGTATTGTCTCAACATCATATGTCTGTCATTTTATTTTTGTGAGAAATGTTATGAATGTTTCCATCTGCATATAGCTCAGGCATCTTTGGAGCTAGTAATCTGAAACTAGGTACATGTATAAATGTAATAATAACCCATTATACCTGAAAATGTTATGACATTTCTATGAATGCTTTCAAAATAACTGTATACTAAAATCTAAATTTGGGCAACATGTCTGGCTACCTATAGCACAGCCCTCTTTAAAGTTTTAGACCTAAAACTTGGTACACTTACCAATGTTGAACATTTCTCTAAATACTGAAACTGTGGAGAAATGTGACTAAGAAATTTTAACATTAGATGGAAATAACTGAAAATAAAATTTTGATTAAATATTTGGTCACCCAAAACTCACCCCTTCAATCTAAGACTCTGAAATTTGGTGCATGTATAAAAGCCATTAGTACTTGTATACCTGACACATTTGATATCATTTCAATATGTTTTGAAAACTAGACCAAAAAAAATAAATTTAGAATTTGGCAAAATTAAGTTACATTTTTGAAATGGATTAATTTGATTATAATAACACAGCCTTCTACTGAGCTAGAGATCTAAAATTTGGCATGCATACTTATTTGTGGAATTTCTAATGTTGTGCTCAATATCATGACATTAGTATACATTGTCTCAAATTGATTGGTGCTCAAAATCTGTCATTTAATTTTGTTTTATGAGACATTTCATGAAAATGTTTATCTGCATATAACTCAGGCAGCACCGGAGCTAGAAAATTGAAACTAGATAAATATATAAATGTATTAATAACCAACAAACCAACAAATTTATTATATTTTGATGAATTCTTTCAAAATTATACTAAAATAACTAACATCTAAATTTTGACAAAAATATTTGGCTGCCTATTGCACACCCTCCTTTAAATCTTGAAACTTAAAACTTGGTGCACAGACCTACATTGAATGCCTCTCTAAATACTGAAACTGTGTGGAAATTTCGATAAGAAATGTTAAAATCATATCGAAATAACTGGAAATGAAATTTGGATTATATGTTTGGCCTTCCATAACTCAGCTTCATTGCAATGCAGGACTCATAAATATGGTACACCTATGATGGCCAATAGTACCCATAAGCCTTCTAAATTTGGTATCTTAATATGTACTTTGAAAACTAGGCAAAAATAACAGAAATTTAAACATTTGCAAAATTCTGCAGAATTTGCAGGCAAATTCTGGGAAATTCCACAGAATCTGAATGGTAATTCTATGTGTCTTCCGATGGTAGAATTTTATATTCTGCACATTTTTACTCTATGGTGCTACAAGACACTGATCATTATATTGATGAGGTACAACATCACCTATCAGATAAGTTTTAAAGGCCCTTATCTACAGACCCTACACCAACTTTCAAGAAGGAGATAGAGTTGCTTCTAAATTCTACAGGTGATAATGGTACTATTTCAGATAAAGTGTAGGGCTTTTTATTTATGTATTTATTTATTTATTTTTATTTGTTAGCCGCGTAACTGCAAGAGCATCAAATGTCCATTTTCATGGAGGACCCAGTCAAATAACAAACAGTAATTTGCATACATGAAAGTCTCATGAAACATATGTACAAAAGGATCAGAAACACTAATTATACACACAGTAATACTGAGTCAATATAATGACACTGAGATGTATCAGTTTCAGTTTCATTTTCAGTTTCAATTTTATTGTATGTATACAAAAAAATTTAATCACATACAAAAGTGGACACATTACAAATAAGTCATACAATACAAACAATAAAAAACATATTTTATTCAACTCTTCTTTATCTGAAATAAACTCTAATCACACACTCCATTTTAATTTACTAGCAATTTTCTGTGCTAAACTTGCAATTGCAAATATCTGTTTTTTGCTTTTGATATTTAAAACCATCAATAATTTCTCCTGGTTATTCTTTACTCTCCACACATCAAACTGACACCGAGTTCTATCAACACAATACTTCTTTAAATTTACTTTAAAGGTGTAATATGATTCTGAGTGATGGAATGTGGATGCAAGTGAATTCCAATCCCTTAGACTTTATAAACAAATGAGCGTTGAGCTGAGGATGACCTATATAGAGGTAATCAAAAACAAAGTGTTGATATAGAGTGAGTTGATATCCATTTCACAGTTTAATCAAATCTGTAAATAATAAGTGAACATTACTATGCCAAAATCACCAAAAGTAAATTAATCTACAATAAAAACAATGATAGTCAAATGAAAACCAATTTAGCAAAGACTATAACATACAATGATGCGTTAACCTAGGGCTTCTCAATATAAAATGACACACATTGTGAAAGACAACTCTGACCCTATTTAAGGATGTCTCCACTGCAGCTGGGAAAAAAAAACTATAATCCATAATCAATAACAGATAAAATTAATGAGTGTACCTACACTTTTTAAGAATTAAATGAAAGGCAATTGTTTATTCTATAAAGCAAACCCAGTTTTACATTAACAATCTTAACCAAAAAAAAGAATCAATATCGGAACTATATGACAATATGCTATCCAAACAAAAACCTAAATACT
This sequence comes from Neoceratodus forsteri, assembly GCA_016271365.2. Classification (NCBI taxonomy): domain Eukaryota; kingdom Metazoa; phylum Chordata; order Ceratodontiformes; family Ceratodontidae; genus Neoceratodus; species Neoceratodus forsteri. Next base: position 183,782,872 of record CM057457.1, read on the forward strand.
TAAAACAATCTACCCTCTCTATGTCCACATTATGTACATACTTATTTATCAATCTATTAGGGAAAGCAGCCAATTTATTCCTGTTTCAAAAAAAAAACCCTCAAATTTAGTCTTAGATACATTTAATGTAATAATAAACCATTGTCATTCAACCACCTATTAACCAGCTCAATCTGTAAATCTAAAATTTAATTTTCACAACTACACCCACTATTCAACAAAACAGTATCATCCACATATAGTAAGATCTTTGAGTATGAAATAACCAAGGGTAAATAATTAACAAAAATACTAAATAACAAAGACTCTGAAATAGTGCACTGAGGAACCCCTGGATCAGTACCCACTAGTGAAGGCTTTACACCATCTAAAATTACTCATTGTTTTGTACCACCCAAGTAACTCTCTAACCAATAAATAACCTCAAACTTGCAACCAATGTCCCTGAATTTGGAGAGTAGGTGATGGTGATGCACCAAGTCAAATACTTTAAATTAAAAAAAAACAACAGCAACTGTTTCACCCCTGCCCAGGCCTCTTGGAGAAAGGCAGTCAATTCTACCAAAGCTGTTAATGTGCTATGTTCTTTTTTAAATCTATGTTGTACTGGAGATAATAAAACATGTTGTTTTAAGTAAACCATGATTTGATCAGAGACCACTTTCTCCAAGACCTTGGACAGAGGGGGCAATAAAGAGACAGGCCTGTAATATTTAACTGAAGACCTGTCATCACTCTTATACATAGGTGACACGGTCACCTGGATCCATAATTCAGGAAACACTCCAATTTTCAAGGAAAAATTAAATAACATCTTCTGTGGTCCAACCATTAAACCCATTACACAAGAAAATAATGTTAGCTCAATGCCATCCTCACTGTTACTTGTCCTAGTATTCATACTCTGTAAATATCCATGCACATCACTCACAGTCAACTCCCTAAAGTAAAAAAAAATATAAAAAAATGAAAAAGAATCATTTGCATCCCTCTATAATTCCCAGAAATGTACCACTAGCTATATTACAAAATACAGTTTAATTCCATGACTATCTCCAAGGGTGTGTTTACCTTACCATTAGTGGTAGTCAGAGAATCAATTTTTATCTTGTTTTCCCCAGAACCTCATTCAATATCTTCCAATTTTCCTTCATTCTATTATGATTTTCAAATTGTTTGTTTAAATAAAACTCTGATCTTAAAAGTGGATTTTCCTATTAGAATAACCCTATACACTATCCCTAAAATTCATAAGTCCTTAATTGCATCCCCTGGTAAACACATTGTTGTACCTGTGGGTTCATTAACTGAACTGTTGTCAAAATTTGTCAATGTCCACATTAAGTCATAGGTGATCAGTCTAATCTCATACGTAAGGGACATATTCAATATTCTGAATCATCTTCAGAATCTTCAGGTTGAGTCAGCATGGTGCCTCATGAATATGGACATGGAATCATTATTTAGAAATATTCCACATGAGGGAGGGCTGCCGGCCTTTGAGAAAGCGTTTCCCAGATTAGAGTTCTGTTTAGAGAGAGATGAATGAGATATTGATCTTGTTTACAGAGAAAGACTGAAATGTTGTACTTTTACTTTCTTGGGGGGGGGCACTGCCTCCAGGTTAACCCTTTAGAACTTAGACAAGTATCTTTGTACTAGGAGAAACAACAGATGTATCGATTGTTAGGCTCCAAAGGGTTAAAGGGACCTCCATGTTGTGGCCCTAGCAGCAAATTATGCAAATGTCTACCTGGGGGAGTAGAAGAATGATGTTCTGCTGAATTAGCAGAAAAAACATTTTTGAACAAAATGGCCACCTGGTTTTGATACACTGATGATATTTTTATGGTGTGGTGGGGAACAGTGGAGAAGTTGAATTCCTTCAGAGCCTTTAAATTTAAGATTCACAGTATCTTACAGACAAAGTAGCATTAACTTCTTGGATGCAAGTTTCCTTAAAACTGAATCAGGCAAGCTGGCTACCAAACTGTTTAAGAAGCCAACTGATAGGAATTCACACCTCCATTCCAGCAGCCATAATCCCTGCCACACCATGTAGACAATATCACTGCCAGCCAGTTTTACCAGGTCAGCAAAACTGCAGTGAACAATGTGAATATGTGGCTAGTGCAGCTACCCTGGAGCAAAGATTTATTGACAGGGGCTATGTGACTGGTACTATCCAAAAACCAAGACAGAAAACTGAAGTAAAAACTAGACAGGAATTATTTCAAGTGAAGGGTAATCATGAAGATGTGCTACATTTCAAATGAGCAGTTGTCACCTCTCGGCCCCCTTGCTGCTTGCATTTCTCTGCAGCAGCAGACAACCAATTGAGATGCTGAAGGGGCATGATCAGTTGTAGAAGAGCTATTTTCAAAATACACAGTGAACACATTCTCCAGTTTCACCACCTGAATCTCCAGTCTTCAACTTCATCTTCAGCTTCAGGGAAGAATGTAAGACTTACAGCCATCCATTTCCCTTCTCTTTGATCAGCTCAGCATCTGGTACTTCTTGGCCCCTCTTGCTGCTTGCATATCCCTGCAGCACCAAACAACAGATTTGGATGCTTGAGAAGTGGGACCACTGCCCCTTTTCAGTCAAGTTCTACTAGCAGCCCCTTCACACTTGACTCTCAGTGCAAAGGACAGAGCATAAAGGACATCAACTTGAGAAGTCTGAGTGGTGTTAGCCCATGTCAGTCATTGCCTGGTCAGTCTTTCTACTCCAGTCACAGTACATTTCTGACTGTTTGGGGGGTCTATTTGAGACTCCCCAAATAACTGACTATTGTCACTTCTCAGCTGACCCATCATTATCTGATTGCTTCCTCATAACCTCCTGCTATCCAGACCTTTTGCATTACTTTGCCTTAAGTTGCACTAACTAGCTCCTCTACATCTATACTACATTGCATAGCTCAGCTACATACTGATCCACCTAATTAATCTCTGCACTGCCATATCATCCAGGTAAAATTACTTGTTCATTTGTGGTTGCTCCATATTTGGGTCTTCCCTGTAAACAGATTTTTCCCTTGCTATACAACTTGCTGTTGTACAATTTTGTTAAGTGTAGCTGTTTTCTGCACTTCATATCCTTCTGAACAACGCACAGCCTTACTATTCAGTTGCAACATGTGTTTATTGTGGTTGCCCCATCTGGATCATACGTGTAAAACTTTTTTTTGCCTAGCCACCTGCTGTTGTTACATTTTGCACAGCCTAGCCTTGTTGAACTCTACACAACCTTCCATTTCAGTTAAAATATTCATTTTTGTGGTTGCTGCCTATCCCATCTCCTTTAAACTGTTTTCTATATTTATTTTGTATTGCCACCAGCTGATGCATATTTTGCTTGGGTAGGTATATTTTTCATTGCACAGCTTAATACTACAAAGCTTAATCCAACATTTATTGTATCTGTTTTATTTTTAGCTACTGCCTAGCTGGGTCACCTATGTATACTGTTTACCATGTAGTCCCCTGTTAGTGTTCTATTTGTTTAACTTAGCTGTTGATCACTCTGCCTAGCTGCTAACTATACTGTGCATCTGTCGCTTATGTTTCTTGCCTCCCACTTCAAAACTGCAATGTTCCTAGTACTCCTTGGCCTTCTCCAGTTCCCTCTTCTCCTCTTACCATCTCCATCCCATCCCCATCCAACTCTCCTACACTGCTTTCCACCCCATTTACCCCCCACCTCTACCCCTCTCCCCTCCTTCCTCCCTCCCTCCTATTGACTCAGTTTCCTCCTCCTCCTCCCATAACCTGTAGTTTCTCCTCCATGCCTTCTTTCCCTCCTCCCTTTCCCACTCTCATACCTGCTCCAAGGACAAGAAGCGTGACTCCATCCTTCTCCTAATTTTTCTGCACCTGCTCCTGTCTGATGATATTGAGTCTAACTCTGGTTCCTTCTTTCCCTCCTTCACCTTCTCCCTTCCCCCTCTGTTACCCAGATGGGTCTTAGTATGTTCCATCTGAATGCTGAGAGCATTAACCCAAAGCTTGACTTCCTCTCCTTCTGGTTGCAGTCTCACTGCCCTGATATCCTCTATATTTCAGAACCCCGGCTCTCATCCAGGATTCCAAACTCATGCCTGCCCTTCCTTACTACCATCTTTTCAGGCAGGACAGGGGAAAATGTGGAAGAGGCTTTGCTATCTGTAGTTAATATGATTTCTGAAAGTTTTCAAGTTAAAATTAGCTGACATAAGAGAAGGCATAAACTTAGGCTAACTAGAAATCAAAGAAAAACTCACTTTGGGGATTGATACCTCAAACTCTGCTTATTATTTAGACCATTGTAAAGGGCCTAAGTTAATTCATTTCTAAACGATGCTAAACTGCTAACTATAAATATTTTACTGTAGGATGTCTAACATAAGTAAGAAACTAGCAATGTGATTACAATTAAATCTGTATTTTAACCAGGACACCATGCATAATATAATCTTAAATGGGATACATCCCCATCATCTATCGCCATGACCCTGCATAATTTCTTCACCCCCAACTGCTCTTGTCCCTAATTTTTACTTCCATGAGTCCATATAACACCTAAACTCCCTATCTTCATCCATCTCCTGCCCCCTAGCCTCAGTTTTCACCTACCTTCTCCACCCTCCCACTTTAAATCCCTGTAACTCTTGCTGCTCAATCCCTCTTGGTTCCCCCTACAGCCCATCCTTTCTCCCACCCTCCCCTACCCTCTCACTGCTTGAACTACTTACCTTGACATTTCTTTCCTTTCTCTAGGGTTTAAGCTCCTGGCTTTGCCCCTGCACCCATCAGCCCCCTCCACCCTCACTCTCAACCCCTCTCACTGCTTGCCCCTATGGTTACTTCCTCCTTTTGGGGCTTAAGTTGCATCTTTTCAGTTCTTAAGCTGCCTCTCTTTTCTGCTTCCTTTCTATCTCTTTGTTCTACATCCCCCATACCTCTCCTACAGCAGTTAGTATAATTATCTTTCCTTTTACTCAATGTTAAGCTCTTATTAGATCGCTATACCAAATGTGTAAACCATTGTTCTAATTCCTATGTTATAAAAATGTTATTTTTACCTATGTTTGTAAAATGTGCAAACATTTGTTCTACTTCCGATGTTGTAAAAATGTTAGTTTTATCTATGTTTGTAAAATGTGTAAACCGTTATTCTACTTCCTATGTTGTAAAAATGTTATTTTTTCCTATGTTTGTAAAATGTTACTGTTGGATTATGTATTCCACTTCCCCCACCCCCAGGACACACTGGAAGATGAGCAACATAGTTGTTCAGTATGCCTTTCTAGTGATACTCTTCAATAAATAAATATAAATAGACAAAACTTTGTCTAATATCATAATTGAAAACCAAACCATGAAAACCATTAGTCATAAAGCATGGACGTTAAAAAAAAGTATTGCAGTCAAAGACAATCATAGTTGCTACATGGAATCATTTAAAATGTTAGTTATAACAAAATTTGTATTTCATTTACAAAAATCGAAAAGTGATTTAGTTCTTCTGATTAGTCTCTCATGATTGTGTTTTCTTTTTCTAGGCATTTGTGCATCAACTATATGCAAGCATGTCAGCAGATCCTGGACAAACAATGGATGGAGTTATCATGGACAAAGATCATAACAGAGCAGGGATGACAATGGATGGACAACCAGACAGTGTGAGGGCCTCATGTTTCTTAATGAGTGGGACATTATATTGAGTCATCACCATCAGTGGATGCCTAATGTTAAATTAGTTAAATATTTAGATATAGAAAATGTCTTCTTCTGGATAAAATGAGATTTAGATTGCCTTCAGTCAATGTTTTATATGTTGGGAAGCTCAGCTGTTTAAAAAGCTGCTGACGCCTCAAAGAAAACTTTGAAAAACAATATTTAGGTACAATTTACCTTGCATTTTTTTTCCTCCCCATTACTCATTACGGAGACATTTGCATGGAAACATGTTCTATATCTCTTAGAGTTCATCTGCCTCTTTAGCTTACTCCCTAATTCATGTCATAGTCCACAGTTGTGACATCACAATCTGTTGCCATGGGAGTAACTGTGATATCACACTTGGAGCATTATGACCTCAGGTAGGAAGAAAGCAACAGGAATAGATGATCTCTTCAGGAGCAAAATTCCCATTTTAATGCAAATGGCCTCAGTAACAAATAATGGGGAGTAGAAATACAGAACTAATGTGAAATACAAGGTGAACTGTGTCTAAATATTATGTTTTGCTAAAATTGCCCTAATAGTGTCTGCTGCTTTTTAACTGTTTAGAAAAAAATGTGAAGAAAAGATAAAAAGTCAGCTCACATTACTCATCAGGGTTGCTGTAATTACTACGAATGGCATCGCTGAAACTCCTGCTCCTCCTACTTTTAATATCTGGTGGGATACATCCAAACCCTGGTCCTGTTGCACTGAAGCCGACAAAAGCAGGAAAAGTTGGTAGTGGTCTCTCCATTATCACTCTAAATATCTGCAGCCTCCTTCCCAAATTGGCATCTCTTCAAACTCTCGCTGGACAAAAAAACCCTGATATACTAGCCATTGTGGAAACCTGGCTATCTCCCAGCACCCCAGATCATGCGGTCTCGCTTGAAGGCTACAATCTTTACAGACTTGACTGGAGCAAGCAAGAAAGGTGGGGCTGTGCTATCTACATAAAGGACAACCTCTCTGTCAACGCAGCTTCACCCCCACAACACGCAGGATGCAATCCTCCCTATCAAACTGCTTCTTGGTGCACAAAACAAAGTTCTCACAGTGGCCATGATCTATATCCTCAAAAGACCACCGTGCCAGTATTAAGTCTGTACTTGATTTTTGTTAGTCTGCAGCCCTCAAATGAGCTCCTCCTCCTCGGGATTTCAACATAAACTGGCTTGCCTCTGACACTGGCTTTTACAAAGATGACATCCTAGCAGCAAACCTGACTCAGATGGTAACCTCCCCCACCCAGAAAAATTACAAAACTGGTACAAGCACCCTTATTGACTGGGTTCTTACAAATCACCCTGACTGGATAAAAAACATTAAAGTCCTCCCTGACTCCCTCAGTGACCACTCCCCAGTGTCCTGTACCTGGTCTAATAAATTTCTCAAGCCACCCCCCAAAGTTATAACAAGCAGAGTATTGCCTTATGGGAATCTTATCAAGTTGAAAACCCATCTCCTACAACAGGACTGGACGCCAATCCTTGAATCAACTGATATTAATACCGCACTAGAATACTTCATTAAATCTTTCCAACTCTGCATGCGACTTATACGCCCCAGTAAAAGCGTAAAATCAAAGCGCTATCAAATCCATGGATTACTGCCAAACTACTTGCCGAGCTCAAGGTTCAGGACCACCTCTGGGCAGTTGCCAGAGACACAGGCTCACCTCATGATACCCTGAAATACAAGCAGGCATGAAATAGATGTACCTCACAAATTAGGCAAATGAAGAGCCTATTTCAAAATGCCTTGAATCCACCTGGGGTGATGGAAGAGCTTTTGGGACAACATCCGAAACATAATGGGTAAACAATCAAAATCATCACCTACCATTATGAAAGTTGATGGATCCACCACTCTTGACCCAAAGTCTATTGCAGATGCGCTTAATAAGACATTCACAGACCTTAGTGGGGTCCTCCCCCCAGATTTCTTCTCGGACTTACCTGTGCCTAGCCCAGTATCACAAAACACCCCTCGTGACAAACCACAATTTTACTTCAAGAAAATCAAAGTGCACAAAGCACACAAGTACATAAGAAAGGCCTGCTCCAAATCCAGAACAAGTAGTGACACGCTAGATCTAAAAATCCTGTCTCTCACCCTGGATGAAGTAATAACACCCCTTGCAAAAATTCTTAATCTGTCACTTTGCCAAAGTCAATTTCCCAACAAATGGAAATCTGCCATAGTTACGCCAGTGCACAAAGTGGGGGACAAAACCTCAACAGGAAACTATCGACCAATATCAATACTCCCTTCCCTCTCCAAAGCACTTGAATGAATAGTGGCAGACCAACTCTCTGATTACCTGGACAAATACAATCTACTCTGTAATCAACAGCACGGCTTTAGGAAAGGACATAGTATAACAACAGCCTTACTTGATTTCTCTGGAGAAGTCCACTCATCCCTGGACAAAGGGTGCCAAACAGGTGCAGTCTTTATCGATCTTACAAAGCTTCGACACAGTCCATCATGGCCTACTTACCTCCCTACTTTCTAGCCTAGGCCTGGCTGAAGGTCCTTGTGCTTGGGTTAAAAGTTACCTGTCCAATCGGTCACAGGCTGTAAAAATCTCTAATGAACTCTCCGACTTCAAACCAGTTCTCTCGGGTGTACCACAGGGATCAATTCTTGGACCCGCTCCCTCTTTAGCCTGTTCCTTAACTCCCTCCCAGATATCTGCCAGGAAAAATAATCTTATCGCTGATGATGCTGTAATTCTCTTCTCCCACAAGGATCCAAACTCCCTAGAAAAAGCCTGCAACTTGCTTTCTCTAGTGTTGAAAGGTGGTTCCTGGATAGTAAACTTGTGCTAAACCACAATAAAACAAAAGCCATGCTCTTCTCCAATCACCAAAACAAAAATAGGCATACTCCACTCACCATACAAACCTCTGCGGGAATTACACTGGACCAAGTAAATACTTTCAAATACCTTGGCATCACTTTTGACCAAGGGCTCACCTTTGCAACCCACATTGACAACACTGCGAAAACAGTGAACCAACGCCTTGGAATACTATTCCGTAACCGTCAATTTCTAAATCAAGCGGCATTGAGAATAGCTATACAGAGTTCCATAATCTCAATCATTGACTATGGCCTTATTATTTATGGCTCAGCTACCTCCACTGCTCTAAGGCGTATCTCAATCACTCTAAATAAGGCCTGCCGGCTCCTCATGGGGGCTCAAAGACTGACTCACACGTGTGATCTGTACTATGAATCAGGCTGGTTGAACCTATCAAATCGTCTTATTTATCTCACCTGCACAATGGCAAAACAATCTATCTTGGGACTGACTCCATTATGTATTCAAAACCTACTCCGACTGAATCCTGGCTCACGACACTCCACCAGATCTGAACACCAACCTTTTATGGTTCCGAGATGCCAGACTGCACAGGGACAAAGATCTTTTGCATACAGGGCCCCGACATGGTTCAATGCACTTAGTCCACCTACTCTATCCTCAACCTCCCTTGAAGCTTTCAAATCCATGCTCTATGCCCACCTCACCACCACTAGCAACTGTGATTGCGCTAGATAAAGACTACTACTCCTCATGTCCATCCTCACATCTGAGGCTTCTTCCTCCCTGACCAATGAACCCTCTGGTACCTCTACTACTTCCTGTCTCCCACCCAAACTCACTCCCCCCTCTTTTTTCCTGTCCCCTCTCACTTACTCTCCCGCTACCACCTTCCCTCCTCTCTAGCCTCCTTTTGGCGCCTAATGATCACCCTCTCCCTGGAAGTTTCCTTAACCTCAAATTGTCTACAGCTTGAACCTGTTATAGCTTGTTTTTCTATGAAACTTAAAAACGTTACTGCCTTAAACTGTTAATAGCAAATTTATGATGTAACTTTCCTGTCTGATTTTACCTGTAATGTGTATCGTGCTTTGTTAAATGTTCTTTGTGACGTGGAACCTTTGTAAAAGAGCCCTGGCTCAAAGGTATTAATTCCTAGACTAATAAACTAAACTAAACTAAACTATAATCAATCACCACTCTCAATTAATCCATCAGATTACAGGATTCCAAAGCTATTCCCAACATGTCTTTATTTAACACCTATTCATAGTACAAAGTCTAAGGTGCAGCAAGCTAATGTGCAAACATCTGTGCAACCAGCCAACTTGGCTCAAGAATGACAAGGACAACACTTAATGTTCTGCTTGTTAACCCACATGCTTTGTCAGAGATTTTTAAAAGTGTTAACTGTGTTGACTGCAAACTGGTATTTTTTATTCATTGAATTCTTGGATGACACCTATGAGTGGATGCTCGTTGAGAGGTTCCACGTCAGATACATTAGCACAAGAAGACACTGGTACTACTATAGATGTATGTAAGATTTTTTTTTTTTTGCTTGATGATTGATTATTTCTGTAGGATACAGATGATGCCACTGACATGTTATTTTACCTTTTAGATGAAATAAAACAGAAATTTATAGGTGATGTCCTTCATTATAAATGTATTGAAAATATAGGCAATGTTCTTCATTATGAATGTAGTAACAAATAGAAATGAATATGTTCAGTTAGTTAAACTAATAGATGTAGAATGACCATGGTCAATCGTGTTCAGTTATGATTACAAATGAACATGGTTGATGATGCTCTGACCATGTTAGACTGACAATGGCTTTTAACCATGGTCATCAACCATAGTCAAAGCGTGGTCAGAGCATTGTCAACCATTTCCTACCATGGTTGAATATGGTACCATGGCCAAATCCTTGCTTGGGTACTTTATGTTGTCTAACACAAATACAAATAATTAATAGTGATAACTGTGTATGGTATGTGCACTACACAGTACAGTTCCTCAGTTTTGAAAGGATACATTATGACTCACATGCATTGGTCTTAACTCTACAGAACCACAAGAAGGGGGAACAGCATTGGTGAGATTATAATTGTTTGAAATACAGCCACTGATCTGAAATCTCTGATTCTGACCACCAGCGTTAAAAGTACCTCAGAAACTCTTTTGCTAAGGCTATCTGTGTAGTCAAGGTCCATTACTTCAACTCCAACCCTCAATCCAATCTATGCTCTCTCTCCAACTTCTGGAAAATAGCTCACTCCCTTTTTGACCCCCCCACACCAACCAGCCACTCCCCTAAGCTGACAGGTCACTGGTATCCGATCATCTTGCTGTCGCCTCCCTCTTCAACAAATACTTCATTACTTGTGTAGCTCCCTCCCCAGTCCAGACACCCCCACCCTAACCCTCCTCCTCCTCAGCTGGTTTTCACTTCACTTCCCTCCTGTTTCTCTTCAGGAAGTCTTCCTTACCCACAAATCTCTCAGCTCCTCCAAATATAGCCCTGACTGCTTAGACCCCAAACTCCTTCACATTTCTCCTCCTGCCACTCTCCTCCCACTCACCCATCTTCAGAAATTATTTTTCTCCCTTTGCACCATCCTGCTCACCTGAAAAACCACTAAGGTACTCCCCCACCACAAAGGAGGTGACCCATCATTCCCTGGCAACTACAGGCCAATCTCTTTCATACCATCCCTAGCTAAACTGCTGGAGTCACTAGTCCATTCCAGATTAGTAAGCTTCCTTGACTCCTTCTCTTTCTTATCCCCCTTCCATTCTGGTTTCAGAAAAAAACACCCCACAATCACTCCCTTCTCAGCATAACTAACTCTATCCTTACAGAGATGGACAAGAGTCTCATCACAGCAGCTATTTTTATTGACCTTGCAAAAGCTTTTGGCTCGGTTTCACACCCACTCCTCTTAAACAAGTTGGTCTTTAGCCAGTCTCTCCTCTTCAGTGGTTCAGTGGTTCCACTCCTATCTGACCAGCCACCAACAATCTGTGCAGGTGGGTCCTGTTTTATCTCCCCCATCCCCATTCTCACAGGTGTCTCCCATGGCTCTATCCTAGGCCCCACACTATTTTCGATTATTTTAACGACCACCCCTCCATCTGTGTATCATTCTGTATTCATATGTACGGCAATGATGCTGTCATCTACACATTTGGCCCCTCCACATCTGTTGTATCATCCTTGCTACAACAAGACTTCCATAATCTAAAATGCTGGTTTCCTGCCAACCAGCTTAAAGTAAATATCAAAAAGATGGTGTCAGTGACCTTTGGCACCAGTCAAAAGTTATCAAGGCTATCTCCCCTCCCTGTCTTCTCCACCTTCAATGACATCCACCTTGAGATTGTCCACACATATAAATGCCTCAGTGTGTGGCTAGACAGCAACCTAGACTTTTCAGTGCACATTGATGCTATACACTCACAACTCCACCCCAAACTAAGCATCCTGTAGTGAAACAAGAACTGTCTCCCTGCTGACGTACACAAGGACCTGCTTGTCAAAGTGATCCTCCCCATTTTTGACTATGCTGATGTAGTCTACAGCACAGCCCCCCCCTCCCTCACTAGGCTTGACACCGTCTTCAATGCCTTCTGTCATTTTGCTACTGACTCTCCTCCCTGCACTCATCACTGATCCCTTTATTCTAGTCTTGCTATCACCCCCTGCCCTTGCATTGTCTCTACCACTGTTCCTCCCTCATGTGATCATGCTGGTTCACCCCCCTCTCCCTACCTATCATCTCTACTCTCCTCCACTGTTGCCTCCTTCTATCCCCTTCATTCCAGAGACTCCTGTTCCTTCTTGATTCTCCACCCTCTCTCTAGCAACAGCCTAGCAGCCTTCTGCTACTGTCTCCCCTCCTAATGGAATGGGCTTGGTCCTCTTCTTAGACATGCACCATCCCTGCTATCCCTAAAATGTTTACTAAAGCCTCCGTCCCGCACCACTAGATTGCATGTTCTCAACAGAAAGTTCACCTATATAAAGAAAAAGCCCTTTACAATGCCATTGTTGTGAGTGCATGGTTACTACACTATTTTGTTTCAGCATCATGTGTTCTGGGGTGATGGAATTTTCATTCTTCAGTGTTTATCCTCTAGGTACTGAAATTCTGCAATGTAAATTGACATTGTAGGTCACATGATGCTTTTTCCACCAGACCCTTGCCCGTTATAAAATAGAATTGGAAAACCAACAAATGTGGTTGACTGAAACATGTCACATGACTGTGCATTAAAATGCTTAAGAAAATGGGTTGAAAATTTCCTGGTCTCTGATTGGATGAGACCCTTGCCAAAAAAGTAAATTGATTACTGGCAGAGACTGGGAAGGTCAACCTGCCCCACCACAACCTATATTACTGTGCCAGACTCCAATATTAAAAAGGGAAAGGCAGCTATTTTTGTCTCTCACTTAGCAAGTGAACTAGCCCCCCAGCTGCAATTCAAAAGTTAATTTCTCATTACAATTATGTGCTTATTGGCACACAAACCACTGTTTTCTGTTATTCTTTTTCTGTTTTTCTTTTCATCCATAATGCTTCCTATAGCACTCTGCCTACTTTGTTACTACTACACAGACACAGCCAGCAGCTTTTCCCAGCTGCACTACTTCACAGCTTTCCCCAACTACTCTGCTTCATTTTCAGTAAAGTATCTTTCTCCTTCAAACAACCATGGCCCCAGTCACTTCACCTGCTCTATGCCTCTGTTTGCTATCTTCCAGTCCCAGTCACTATCAGGGCAAGATTAATTCCATTTAAAAACAAAACAAAAAGCGAGCAACTAATCCTTTTTTTTTTGTATACTTAATTTAAAACAGTGGAGATCTGGTTACAAGTCAGACAGATCAGGTATAACATGCTGCCAACTACAATGGTTGCTCATTACAAAGTTACAAAGCAGCTTAGGTAGAAACATCAATGGTAGCATTATCTTACATTAAATAGTCTCTCCCAAGGGACTTACAAGATAGTACACCCCATAGAGATTACAATTGGATGAACACATTAAAACAGTGGCACTACATGGGAATGGAAGGTTCAAAAGGCAATGGAGGTAGGTACTGGTTTAAAATAACGGGAAACCAGGGTTGTGCTATAACATCTTCTACTGGAGACCACATCTGATAATATTGCACTATTTGGCCCCTGACAAAATATTGAGTTCTTTCTAGCTTCATACATTCCATAAGTGAAGACATCCATTCTGATGCAGTAGGCATTTCTGCTGATCTCCAACACCGTGCTAATAATTCATGTGCTACCACATTTTCTAATCTCCACAAATCTGTAGAAAAAAATGAACCTCTTCCTCAGTCTCCAAGAGGCAGACCCAACAAAACTTCAGCTGGGTCTAATATTCATGGGCTTTGCAAAATCGAGGTTAGAATTTGGTGTACGCCTGCACAGAATAGTTGCACTTTGGGGCATTCCCAAATCAGGTGGAAAAGAATACCCTCAAGGATTTTGCATTTTGGGCATGGGGGTGACACTGATGGGTCTATCTTGTGGGCTAGGCATGGGGTAATGTAAGCTCTGAGGAGAACATTATACTGAACTGCTTGCAACCTATTGTTAACTGAACACTTCCCTATGTTCCTAAGAATGGACAACCAGTCTCCCCCATAAGACCCTCTGGAATTATATCTGATTCCCACTGGGCTTTCATTTTTGTTAAGGAGTCAGGGAGTGCCCCAAGCACCAGCTTATAACACTTCCTAATGGGTCTAAAGGCCGGGTCCATAGCTTGTCCCACAAACACCTCCTCCAGTGGTGATCAGCATCCCAATTGGCCTTCCAGCAGCTGAGCCCCCAGCTGGCATATAATCGTCCATATGTATAGATACACAAAATAGTGTGAGGCATGAATGCTGTATTTTTTAATAAGGGAAGGAAAGGGTAACACCTTGTCCTCTGTCCACAATTGGCCTAGGGATTTTAAATCCCGGCCATACCAGTTTTTTTAAATGTAGTTGTCCCCAGGCACCACCCCTCCCCCCACTGTTCAGCAGAAGAGTCAGAAAGGGAGTGTCTCTAGAAACTGACTATATCCCACATCCCAGCACCTAGTGAGTCTTCTGCCACACCTTCCAAGTAGCTCTAGTACAGGGGTTATCTAATTTAATAGGTTTGGATAATCATCTACCTCCCACCAGGAGTAAAGGAACATGTTTCCAAGCCCACCCTTGCAGGTATATTAAGTCCTTCTTTGAACATATCTTGCATAAAAGCCAGCTGTGCAGCCATATAATAGTACTGAACATTAGGGAGACCCAAGCCCCCTTTCCTGACTGGGTGCCACAAAATCTCTTTAATTTTTGGTCTCTGACCTTGCCAAAGGAGTTGAGTGATGGCACCCTCTAATGATTTTATAAATTTATGAGGGATCCAGAGGGGGACTGTCTGGAAAAAAATATAAAAATTGTGGCATCACCGACATTTTGATTAGATTAGCCCTCCCCAAGAGGGTCAGTGGAAGGGGTCTCCAAACTGTACAGTCCTCTTTAACTTTTTTAATGATGTCATTCATGTTAATTTTCACCTGTTTGGAAATTGCAGAAGGGATTATGATTCCTAAGTATTTAATCTGGTTGGTGCAAGGTATGTTGGTACTAGCTATGGTAATAGATTCCTGAGGGCCTGCCAGCGGCATCCACTCACTTTTCCTCCAATTGATTTTATGCCCTGAAAGTAGTCCTTATATGGTAAAAAGTTCTGATAAACAGGGAAGGGAGTCCTCTGGGGATCGAAGGAAAAGTAGGACATCATCGGCAAAAAGAGATATTTTATGCCCCCGCCCAATGTCGAGGCCTTGGATGCCTAAAGCAGATCTAATGGCCTGAGCCAGGGCTTCGATGGTGAGGACGTACAAAAGTGAGGATAAGGGGCAACCCTGCCTGGTTCCCCTGGTCGGGGAAAAGGAAGCTGATACCACATTGTTTGTAAGTATTTGGGCTTTGGGGGTGCAGTATAGTATACCAACCTCCTGGAGCATCTGGGAGCCCATGCCAAATGTTGCAAGAACTGCAAGCATAAAGGGCCATTCAACATGGTCGAACACCTTTTCGGCGTAAAGGGCTAGAAGCCCCCCCCACACTAGCCTGGGGCCAATTATGTATACTGTTCAGGGTCCACATCATATTATGCTTTGCCTGCCTACCTTTCACAAACCCTCCTTGATCTGGGTGTATCAGTCGGGGCAGTAACCCTTTGATCCTAGATGCCAATAACTTGGCTGTGATTTTATAATTGGCATTTAAAAGGGAATTGGGTTAGTATGAGATACACTTAAGAGGGTCTTTACCAGGTTTGGGCAGGACGGTAATGGTAGCCAAATACTGAGAGAGTGACAGGGTCCCCTGATCTAAGGCATCAGTCACCATGCGGAGCATCAAGGGGTCCACAGTGTCCCAGATCAGTTTATATAGCTCTGAGGGAAGTCAATCAGGGCCCGGGGCTTTCCTCTTTTTCATCCCTGACACCATCCTGCATAGCTCCTCTATGGTCACAAGGGCTACCAAGGTACCTCTGTCCTGATCCTGCAGGGTAGACAGATCAATCTTCCCCAAAAAGGTTACTGGGTCTGCTCCAGGTGGGAATTCAGAGGTATACAGGGTAGAGTAATATGCCCGGAAGGAAGTATTAATCTTGGTTTGGTAATAAGTGACCTCTCCATTGAGGTCTTCTATACCTAATATCGTCCATTCTGCCCATCTAGCCTTCACCATACCAGCCAGCAACTTCCCTGATTTATCCCTTTCAAAGAATGTATTAGATTTTGTTAACAACAAATTCCACTCCAACTTTCTAATGGAAAGCTGGTTTAAAGTACCTTTCAGTGACTTAAGCTCAGATATTGATTGTGGGGACTGTTGTACCATATTAGCCCTCTCCAAGATGCTTATTGACTTTTCTAAGTGATGCTCTTGAGCTGTATTAGTTTTCTTTCGGAAGGAAGAATATGGGACAGCTTCACCTCTAATGAAGGCTTTCAGGGTGTCCCATACTATACCACTACTCATATCCTCTGGGGGATTCAGAGAGACAAACTCCCTGATGTGGTCATTGAGTTGCAGGATAAACTGCTGGTCTAAAAGCAGAGCAGGGTCAAGGCACCACTGAGTCATACCGGGTGAGTCTACTCCCCTGGCGACTACTACTCAAAGGGGCACATGATCAGAGATCACCAACTGACCATATTCGGCTTTAACTATTTCCCCCACCAGATAAGTTGGAATAAAAACGTAATCTAGTCTGGTATAAACTCTGTGTGCATGAGAAAAAAAGGAATATTCCCGGGAAGCAGGATGGCTAAATCGCCAAGCCTCAGTAAGGGATCTACCCTCCACCAACCTGTGTAGAGCAGAGGCACTATGGGGTGCTGCCCCCCAGTGAGTCCCAGAATGGTCAAGTCTAGTATCCCAGTAAATGTTCATATTCCCCCCATGACTATGCAATCTGGGAAGGGAGAGATGGTGGTCGCCAAATGTGTAAAAAAGTCAGGTGAGTCAAAATTAGGTCCATAGACCGAGATCAAGGTGAGTTTCCATCCTCCCAAATCGACCACTGCGATTACATATCTGACCTGAGGGCAGCCACCCAAGATAGTACCCGATGGGGCAGGCCAGGTTGGAGCCATATAGCAGTTCCATGGGCCTTAGATGTAAAGGGGGCTGCCAAAAAAGTACCACCCCATGACTCCCCCAGGCGACCAGCCTCCTCCTTGGTGGAGTGAATCTCTTGCAGAAATACTAATTCTCCCTTTAGTTTCTTAATATATGACCATGCTCACTTTCTTTCAATCACTTTTTGCAAACCATTGACATTCCAAGATAAAAAAGTAATACTAGCCATTATTATATAGTAGCTTAGTTTGGACCCAAAGTGTCGACTGTAAGTCTGTGAGAAAAACAGAACTGACTCTGCTAATTTTACAAGAAACCCAACTGTTAGAAAAAAACTCCCTTGAAGAACCCCGCACCCCCCCCTCCGCTTACCCCATGAAACCAAACTTAGAACAATACATGGCAGTAGACAATTTTTGCAGTTAGTCCCCTCCCTTCCCCAGTAACATATTGGTTCCCAACTAGAACACAGTATAAAGTAACATCAAACCAGCAGTTACATACCCCCCCAAAACATTAACAAAATTTATTCTGTTCCCATCCACAACTGTTCATGGATAGAGTGCCCCATCGCCTGTTAATATAAGCATTCAATAAAAATTAAAATTGAGAAAAATTACATTTCCCCTGCTGTCCAATAAGAAGGACCAGGTGGGTGGTGGTTAGGGCCTGGTAGACACTCCTCCCAGTGACCCTTCCTTGTCCATAGATTTACTTGGGAAGTGGGAGCTGCCTGGGGAGCTCAGCAGGGTTGTCTGTCACCTTCTGAGGTACGGGGAACTAATCATCCCACCTAAATGGTGATTTCAGCTTTACCTCCATTGCTCTAACTATAAAATGTACATTGAGCTCCCTTATCAGGTGCCCCCACCTGCTTAAATGCAAGGTTCGATATAAAATAATTTAAGTTAGTTTAAGCCACCAACTAAAGAAAAAACACAGGTGCCAAAACGGATTGTTCCTTCATCCCCCCCCAGCCTCATATAAGCTCTCAAGGAGAAGAGCCAAATATTCATTCATAGTACTAGTCTCAGAAGTAGTAGTCCAAGTAACAAACAGTAGTCCAAACATCAACAAGAAAACTTCAAAATGGGACTACTCCAAGTCCAAAAAGAAGGTCCATGTAATGTTCCATCTTTCACTTGGGGACAATTAGCCCTATGATGAGTAGCGGCCCAGTCCTGCTTTCCATGCGGCTGTCTCTCAGAGAGTTACATGGCCAAAATATTCCCAAGACCAATTAGTCTGCAATGTCCCACATAGGATACCTGTAGGGGGAAGAGGAGAAGGGAAGGGTGGGGGTGCCCACTGATCCTGCCATGATAGACCCCCAAAGGTGTTATAGATCAGAATAAGGCTTAGATACCTCCCCCTCCACTCTCCAATCACCCACCACTGATATTTACAGTACCTGACAGAGATCCTGCTTACATGCAGCAAGCCGCTTAGCCTCTCTTCTGGTGCTCCAATTCTCTGGCAAAGTCCACTGCGAGGTCTGGGCTGGTAAAGGCCTTCTGTGGGCCTCCCACAGGCCAGATGATGAGCCTGGCAGGGTAAGCCAAAGTGAAGGGGCAAGAAATGGAGTGCAGTAGCTTTTTAACTTCAGCATAGGCCTGCCTCTGCAGTTGTAACACTCTAGAGTAACCGAGGAACAGGCTGACCTGGTTTTGTTGTGTCATAATCGCTCCCTTTTTCCAAGCTGCATCAAGGACTGGGAGCCTGTCCTGGTACCAAAGGAATTTAACTATAATATGATGAGTCTTCTGCTCCGGTGAAGGCCTGGGGCCATGGGAGTGGTGAGCTCGCTGGATTTCAAAGGTAGCATACTGTGGCAACTGTAGCATGTCCTTGAACCAGGTTTGCAAGTATCCTGCACAGTCCCTCCCCTCAAGCCCCTCTGGAAGCCCGATTATTCTTATATTACAACGGCGATCCTGATTCTCATGATTGTCCAAGATTTGCTTAAGGAGCTCAATGTCTTTAAGGACTTTCGTGAGGTCTGTAGATTGTCTAAATGTTAGATCCTCCTGATTCCCCAGTCGGTTTTCCAGTTCTCCTATACAGGATTCATGTGTCTTAACCGTTTCTGCTAGGTTATTGACCGTCTGCTGCATATGCTGGATTTGGGCTGTAACATTTTCAAATCCCGCTTCCATGCGGGTACCTAGATCATACTTTAAGTCTATCAGAAGATGCTCTAAATTTTGATAGCCTTCAGCCATAGCATCGATTGGACCTGATATGGAATTGTCCTGCATTGCTGAGATTTCTGGAGCAGGAGAGACTAGTTCTGCTGCAGGCCCTTGCCTGGGTCCATCTCATGCTTTTCTCTGAAGTAGGCCGTTAGCATCTTGGCTCGATTCAGGTGAATTAAAAGTTATTTTGGACTGTTTCTTCACTGATTTAGCTGGCACAGGCATCTGGACAGTTTAATAAGTTGAGTTGTTAGGGTTTTTTGGCAATCTAGTAGGGTGTAGAGGAAAAATAGCAGGCGATGTGGATGGAGCTCCTCGTTCAAGCCACCATTCCACTCCTGCGCTTGGTCATGCCCCCCCTCGATCAGCTAATCCTTAATTAGGAAACAGAAATGGGACAAGGAGATAACTATCAATGTTCATGTTTATACCAGTGGAAGAGAGGGGATTGCTTAAAGAAGGAAAAGCCAATGCTAAAAACAAAACCAAAAAATCTGGAAACCAGCAGCACCCTCTACTGACAATTGTACCAGTAGAGGGTTGACTTTTTAATTATAGTATTGCTTTTCACTATAATTTGTTTCTCCTTTTAACTGTTCAGTTTGTGCATATTTTATACAAAAAATCAGCAGATACCCATTCTCTAAGCACAATAATACCCTCCCAGAGTTGGTGGTATGGGCTATGTCTACCCTACCAGGGATCAAAGGCCATCCACATTGGCACTGGACCTCATTACATGCCTGGGTGGCTTTGTATAGCCCAATACTGCCTCTCATGTTGGGTAGTATTGCTTACTTAATTCACACCCAGAGTGTTGATCTTGTTTTATAGTTAAAAAATAATTTTTATAGCAAACCATTTTATAAGAACAATAGCACACTCCAGTGTGCATTAAATCATTTCAATATATTTCCCAGGCTGTGCATCAAAATGCTTTGATGCACACCCTATGGTAATGTTATTGCTTACTTGTCTCACTGACAGTGACCTAATGTTTCTTTAAGGTTGATGGGGAAAAATGGTTGGGGGTCTCAGCACACTGCTCTGTTTGTAAGTTAGTGAGACAGAGAGATAGAGAGAGAGAGGGGGAAAGAGAGTCTACAGTACTTTTGTGACAGTGTTATTCAGAGAATAAGTAACACCAAAGTGTGAAGAATAAATTTATTCTGACACCAAGTCGGTACTGTAACATCATAGAACACGAGCGCTAACCTCTCCCTAAAAATACCACTAGCAGCTTAATCTGGTTCAGTTTCAGCTGGTTACCATCTGTATCCCCGGTCACCCCTGAAAAAGGGATTTCTAGTCTCAGTGGGCCTACCCGGTCAACAGAACTCAATAAACAAATAAAGTATCCAAAGATGTCACAGTACTTATGTGGTGTGTGAGTCTATACA
Source organism: Neoceratodus forsteri (assembly GCA_016271365.2). Taxonomy (NCBI): domain Eukaryota; kingdom Metazoa; phylum Chordata; order Ceratodontiformes; family Ceratodontidae; genus Neoceratodus; species Neoceratodus forsteri. The sequence continues at coordinate 183,803,679 of CM057457.1, forward strand.
TTCTTCAAACTTAGGTGCTTTTTTTATACTATAGTATTATCATTTTTATGTTTGCTTGCATGCATGTGCAAGAAACATAGTGCCATCATCCGAGTTTTCCAGAGGTGTGTCAGCCTCTTCCAATTCAGTCAGCGTGTTTGCAGGCATGGTCGCAGTGCGCCAATCACTGCTCCAGCTGTCTATGACAGCTGAAAATGCAGTGGCATACAGTTGAAAGGAAGCTCTCTTAGTGAGCAGAGCCCCCAACAAGCCACGCCGCATATTGCGTGCTAGCGTGCTCCCATGCACATACTGTATAGCCGGCCAGGGGTGCCCAATGCCCCGTTAGCTCCACGTCCCCAAAAGCTTTTCTGGTGCCATGCTGGGGCCACCCACCCCAGCGTGACACACATCCGTATGGCCGACGCTGACAGGGGTGCCCAATCCCCTGTTGGCTCCAGCCCCCCCAAACAGCCTTTCCAGCTGCCATGCTGGGAGCCCACCCCAGCATGGAAAATGTCCCTCATCGTCTTAGTAGTAAAAAAAAAACCTGTAAATTAAAAAACGGTCCCTCGCAGTCTCCCTGCCCCCACCCGCACACACCCACTGCGTACCCTGCTTCCCCACACACCCCTCACCCCATACTTACCTCCGAGTCTGGGCGCGATGATTTTCGGTGGACGGGAACACGTCTGCACTCTTCAAAGCTGACCGCGAACTGAGGAAATGCCGGTAAGCTGTATAATGTAATAGATAGGGTTTTTTCAACTTTGCGGCATATCTAGGGCATATTTTGGAATATTTGCACCAAATTTTCAACATGGGGTTTTTGGGACCCCTTCTCATGAATGCTGTCACTGTCATGGCATTACTCAGGCCCGAAGGGAGATTTCACAGCCACTGTGTGAAATCACCTTTCGGGAATGATTAACAAAATGACACTGCCAGTTTTCATCAGGTGGGCTCTCAAAAGCCTATTTGAGGTGGCAGGCAATCTAAAAATGACTGTTTCTGGCGATGCATTGTGCAGTTCTCATGCGCTCGTAAGTTCACAAATTTTCAATATTTTCACTCCAGATTTTCCAACATTGCCATTTTACCACACCTTCTTATGAGCAGTATAGCTGTCATTTTCACATCTCACCAAAATGTGTTTCCATCCATATGGCGCACAATGGCACAGTCGATTAGTGTGAAATCAATGTATGGGACATGTTAAGAAAATCACAGTGACACTGGTCATGAGCAGAGGTGTTAAAATAGCTATATTGAAAATTTGGTGAAAAAATCCTAAAATGACTGTTTTAGGAGTGCACGTTGCGCAGTTCCTCATGCGGCTGGCAAATCTGCAATTTGTAATATTTGCACACAGATTTTCAACAGTGCCATTTACCGCACTTCATATGAGCAGTACAGCTACAATTTCCACATCTTGCCCAAAATGTGTTTCCGCACATTGCACAATGGTACAGTCGGTGTGTAGAAAACAATGTTTGGGACAGATTAAGAAAATCACAGTGACACTGGTCATGAGCAGAGGTCTTAAAATGGCTATGTTGAAAATTTGGTGACAAAACTCCATAAAATGACTGTGTTATGAGTGAGCATTGCGCAGTTTCCACGCACCCTCATAAGTTCATGAATTTGTAATATTTTCAGTCCAGATTTTCACCAGTGGCATTTTTCCCCACCTCCTTATGAACAGTACAGCTGTCATTTTCCACAACATGGCCGAAATGTGTTTTCACACTTTCAGCACAGAAATGCATGTTCTCTGTGGGAAATCATTGTTCGGGACAGATAAAGAAAATCACACTGACACTGTTCACGATCGGAGGTCCCAAAATGCTTGTGTTAACAATCTGCTGTAAAAAAATTCCCAAACTAGTTACATTACAGGTGTGCATTGCACAGTTTCTACTCACGCTCATGACTTCACCAGTTTTTTTAAGATTTTCACAGTAGATTTTCAACATTGCCATTTTTTACACCTCCCCATGAACAGTACCGCTGTCATTTTTCACATCCTGTTCAGAATGTGTTTTTGCACCTGTGGTGCCAAATGCCATAGTCGCTGTGCAAAAGCAGTTTTCGGCTAACAAACTGATATTGCCACTGTTCATGAGGTGGGGGTCACAAAAAACCCATATTGAAAATTTGGAGTGAAAATACCAATGAATGCCTCAGGCGTTAGGGTTTCCGACCATAACGTCCCACCCTGTAGAGAATGACAGGCATCAGGGGTGTGACTTGGGATTCTTGCCTGTCATGCTAATACCATTCCACCCCCACCCACACCCTGCAGCCAGTGAGAGGCATCAAGGTGTGCCTCAGACTCTTAGACCCCAAACTTCACCCCATTCTCCTATACCACTCATCTCACACGTATTTCCTGATGGAATGGGTGCGCGCATAAGACCAAAGACCCCAGGCACACCGTGACACTTGTCAGTGTCTGCAGGGTAGGGTGTGGTGAAATGGCGTGGTTGTTATGCCTGACGACCCAAAGGCACACCCCAATGCCTGTCACTCTCTGCAGGGTGGTGGTGGGGTTGGCTTCAGTTCAATACTTCGCTGCCATTCCTATTATGCAGCTCTGTAACTTCTACACTACTAATGCCAATGCCAGCAAGCAAACATTCGGCATTGACAAATGCTTGTTTAAACTAGATAAGCATTATTTTTTGTTTACTTTGGCTAAATCTTTGGCTGCAAGAAGCAGAATGTTTAAATTCAAAATTTTTAAAACACCAACAGTTTTAAACGTGAAGAAAAGTAAAAGAAAATAGTTTTTTTATTGAAAGGCCATAACTTGCAAAATAGAAAATAGCTTTTAAATGTGTAACAATGAAATTTTGCCCTAAGACAGCTTCACCATGAGCAGCTTCAGCCAGCTGCAGCACTGTCTTTAACAAGCATTTGTCAATGCCGAATGTTTGCTTGCTGGCATTGGTAGTATAGGAGTTACAGAACTGCATAATAGGAATGTCAGAGAAGTATTGAACTGAAGCCAACCCCATCACCACCCTGCAGATAGTGACAGGCAATGGGGGTATGCCTTTGGGTTGTCAGGCATAACGGCCATGCCATTTCACCACACCCTCCACTGCAGACACCGACAAGTGTCACGGTGTGCCTTGGGGTCTTTGGCCCTTATGCGCACCCATTCCATCAGGAAATATGGTGAGATGGGTGTAGTATAGGAGAATGGGGTGAACTTTGGGGCCGAAGAGTCCAAGGCACACCTCAATGCCTCTCAGTGGCTGCAGGGTGCAGGTGGGGGTGGAATGGTAGGAGCATTGCAGGCAACCATCCCAAGTCACAGCCCTGATGCCTGTTATTCTGTACAGGGTGGGGCGTTATGGTCGGAAACCCTAATGCCGCAGGCATTCGTTAGTATTTTCACTCCAAATTTTCAACATGTCTTTTTTATGACCCCCACCTCATGAACAGTAGCAATATCAGTTTGTTAACCAAAAGCTGCTTTTGCACAGCAACTACGACATTTGTCACCACAGGTGCAAAAACACATTCCAAACAGGATGTGAAAAATGACAGCTGTACTGTTCATGGGGAGGTGTAAAAATTGCCAGTGTCGAAAATCTGCAGTGAAAATATTAAACAATCTGATCAAGTCATAAGCGTGTGTAGAAACTGTGCAACGCACACCCATAATGCAATTAGTTTGGGGATTTTTTACAGCAGATTGTCAACGCAGGCATTTTGGGATCTCCGATCACGAACAGTGTCACTGGTGATTTTCTTTATCTGTCCCAAACAATGATTTCCCACAACGACCACGCATTTCTGTGCTGAAAGTGTGAAAACACATTTCGGCCATGGTGTGAAAAATGACGGCTGTACTGTTCATAAGGAAGTGTGGAAAAATGCCACTGGTGAAAATCTGGACTGAAAATATTACAAATTCATGAACTTATGAGGGTGCGTGGAAACTGTGCAATTGCTTACTCGCAGCAGTCATTTTATGGACTTTTCTCACCAAATTTTCAATATAGCCATTTTAAGACCTCTGCTCATGGCCACTGTCACAGTGATTTTCTTAATCTGTCCCAAACATTGCTTTTGCACGCCAACTGCACCATTGTGTGCTACATGTGCGGAAACACATTTTGGGCAAGATGTGAAAAAAACAGCTATACTGCTCGTAAGGAAGTGTAGTAAACTGACAATGTTGAAAATCTGGCATGCAAATATTAAAAATTCTCAAACTTGCCAGCGTGCATAGTAACTGCGCAACGTGCTCTCTTAAAACAGTCACTTTTGGGAATTTGTTCACCAAATTTTCAACATAGCCATTTGAAGACATTTGCTCATGAACAATGTCACTGTGATTTTCTTAATGTGTCCCATACATTGATTTCGCACACTGACTGTGCCATTGTGCACTACATGCGCGGAAGCACATTTTGGGTGAGATGTGAAAAATGACAGCTGTACTGCCCATAAGGAGGTGTGGTAAAATGGCAATGTTGAAAATCTGGAGTGCAAATATTAAAAATTTGCAAACTTATAAATGTGCATAGGAACTGCACAACACACGCTCGTAAAACAGTCATTTCTAGGAATTGTTTCTCCAAATTTGCAACATAGGCTTTTTGAGAGCCAACCTTATGAACACTGGTACTGTCATTTCCTTAATCAGTTCCAAAAGGTGATTTCATGCAGTGACCGCAAAATCACCCTTCAGGCCCGATTAACACCATGACAGTGCAAGAATTCATGAGGAGGGGTTCCAAAACCCCATGTTGAAAATTTGGTTCCAAAATTCCAAAAAACGCCTGAGATATGTATCAAAGTTGAAAAAAACCTATTTATTACATTACACAGCTTACAGGCATTTCCTTAGTTCGCGGTCGGCTTTGAAAAGTGCAGACATGTTCTCGGTCCACAAGATCACAAAGCCAGACTCCAGAGGTAAGTATAGGTGAGTTGGGGTGTGGGGAGGCAGAGTGCAGAGGGTGGGCACGGTGGGCAGGGAGACCACCGAGGAACTTTTGTTTTACAGGTTTTTCTTTTAGGAAGACGATGCGCACATGTGACATGCTGGGTTGGGCTCCCAGCATGGCAGCTGGAAGGTTGTTTGGGGGGCTTGGAGCTGACGGGGGATTCAGCACCCCCATCAGCCATAACAATTTTTGCCATGCTGGGGTGGGCTCCCAGCGTGGCACCTGGAAAGTATTTTTTTGGGGGGTGAAGCCGAAGGGATATTGGGCACCCCCATCAGCCATACAGTGTGTGCTTGGGGGGAAGGAGTGCATCAGCATGTAATATGCATGCTTGAGTGCATGTGGAGGGGCACTGCTCACTGAAGCAGAGCTCTCCCTTTCAACTGTATGGCACTGCATTTTGGATGATCACACTATGTTTCTTGCACATGCATGCAATCAAACATAAAAACTAAAGAAACCACTTATTAACATGCCATACAGTAAGTACCTCCCACTCTCAGCTGCAGTCAACTGTTTTCTGTGTGATCAAAGTTGTTCACAACATTCCACCTTTAAGAACAACTATTTGAGAACACCCCCAAAAATGCTAATCACTAGATCTGTATGGAATGTGAAATTCCAATGGCAGAATTTATATAGAATGGTAATTCCACTCCTGATATGCTTTATACCATTTATTTATAATTCTTTAGAATTCCAAAAAGCATTTCTATGTAGACCATAGAATAATAGTCAATGGTTCACATAGTCTGCAGAATGATATTCTGCACCCTGCGGAACTTGAATCTGCAATTTACATACACCCTATAATATGATTCCACAGTTAACATCCTGCTTTCTAAATTTTGGAATTCCATTTCTGACAAAATTCTGCTGAATTAGGAGGAATTTCTAAAATTCTGTGGAATTCTGGCAGAAGCAGGATTTAAGAAGTCTGCACAGCTCTAATAATCATGTAGTATAATTCTGAATGTGTTGTTTGAGATGTGCTTCATGTTATAAGGATGACATATCTTGCAGCTGGAGTAACAGGATGGCAACGTGAACCTCTGTGGTACTGTCTGTCCAAACTAATCCTGAGTGGTACTGTCTGTCCAGACTAATCCTGAGGGGTACTGTCTACCCAAATTACTCCTGAGTGGTACTAATCCTGGTGTAAGGCCTGCCCAATCTAATTTATAATTTATGTAATCCACAGAAAATTATGCTGTAGCTTCAATTAAAAGACTTTCAGAATCCTGTGGAATTTATTGACAAATTCCAAAAATACTTTTTAGAAACAGAATTGCCATTCCCCCAGAATTCAACCAAAGGAATTCTACATTCTGCACATCTATATTATTATAAATTGCAAAAAACATTGTTGAAGCATCAGTTAGGGTTAAACCAACAAAAGCAGGAAAATGTGGCATTAGGGTTTCCAATCTTAACACCCTATTCCTCACCCCATACAGACCCACGGGGGGGGTCATCTTGTGGCCATCAGCCCTAACACTCACCACATTCCATTAGAAAAAAGGTGACATGGGTACAGCATAGGAGAATGGGATGAGCATTAGGGTTGATGGCCCCAAGAAAGCCCCGTCCACCTGTGGGTCTGTGTAGGGTTGGGAATGGGGTGTTAGTGTTAGGGTTGGAAACCCTAATGCCACATTTTCCTACTTTTGTCAGTTTAACCCTAACTGATGCATTAATGCAGTTTTTTTACAATTTATTTCCTTACTTTTTGGGATAGTATAATTGTGTCATTATTTCCCTGTGGGCATGCTGCGCTCTCATCTCTCCATAGATGCAAATATGTATGTAGCTGTGGAAGCACATGGGCCCTCTGGCCCCTGCTTTTCCAGTTAAGGGACAATAGTAACAAAATTGTCACCATATCTATGTTATTACCCCACCTCATGTACCCGGTACAGAAAATTTTAAAATCCACACCAAAACATAATTCTGTGCAGCTGCAATGCCATTCTGTGCCAGTGTTGTGAAAACACATTTTGGGCAGGATTTGAAAAATGACAGCTATGACTTACATGAGGTAGAGTAACAAGAAGGCTAAGTTGAAAATATGGGGTGAAAATATTGAAAATGTCCAAAGTTACGAGAGTGTGCAGAGAAATTACAATGAATGGTCATGAAGTGGCCATTTTTTTAAATTTTGACCCCAAATTTTCAACATAGCATTTTTATTACCCCACCTCATGAACAATATGACTGTCATTACACAATTCCCACGGGAAAAGTGATTTCTCTAACCAACTTCAAAATCACCCTTCTGACTGGAGTTGCACAATGACAATCATATTGTTCATAAGGTGGTGACCCCAAACGGCCATATTGAAAATTTAGTATCATAATCTCAAAAAAAAAAATTTGAGTGTTGCATAAAAGCAAAATGCCCAACCATTTTCCATTCTGTTTCAAGCTCGCAATGCACCTCCATCTGTGGGCATGGAAACCAAGAAAGTGCTGCTGCTGTCACCCTCAAGTCAGCAGAACAATAGTGGAGCAAAGAGATAACATAGCAGGAGGGTCAGCACTTCAAATGATACAGGAGGATAATATAAAGGGAAGAGAGGACTCAGAATGGACACTGGCAAGGTGACAGGTTCTAGCCAAAAATTGGAAAAAACAGCAAGCAATGTTGTGTCCTCTCCTGGCAGATATACCAATATAGGAACTAGTTTACCAAAAAAAGAACTAAAAATTAATTTTACTCGTTTTATGGCATTATTTTGTTTTTTAAAATGCCCCAAAATATAATATATGTAGCCCATTTTTGAAGCATAATAATACCCACCAGGGTGGGCGATATGGACAATACCAGACCTTCATCGGGCTATAAGACCCTCCACCTGTGGTGTCAGGCTTCATTACACCCCTGGATGGTCTAGTATTGCCCAATATCATCCACACATTTTGGTAGTATTGCTTGTTTAATACACACCCAAGGGCAGAGGACACTCAGTGCAAGTTCCTTGTGCCTCACAACTCCCTTGAAGCACACATTAACCCATGTCAATCACCACCACATTGTATCTTATTACTTACTTATTACATATGGTAGCAATAGGGAATGAAGCAGGCTCAGATTTTGCTAGCAGCAGATGCAGACCCCAGGGATGCACAATTAATGAATATGAATTCCCAAATATCCCAAATAATGGGGTAGCTTGTACTCAGGACCAAATATTGAATTAAGTTTTATTCTTTGTGGCATTCACATTCATGGAAAGTAAAACAAATTCACAAGTAAAAAAAATTAAATAAAAAAAACCTTCTGTTATTCCCAGATGACAAGGTTGCCATGCTTGCCCCCTTCCTCACTCACTGTCATCTGCAGTTCTCCACCCCATCCATTTTCCCATACAGTGAATGAAAACAAAATTGCTGTTCTGCTAGACCCTCTCAAATCATTGTAATGATTCTCAATCCCTAACCCACACCCCCAGCCCCAAAAGGCCACATAAAAAGAAGGTTCCCAACCCCTTCTGATCCTGATTCATGATTTGGGGAGACAATAGTATGGAAATACAGTTTCATTTAGCATCCCTCCTTCTAATTCTGCAGCAATTTGTCACATCACTTGGAGAAACTGTCATTTGATAACTGTAGTGCCTTTTGGAAGGAGGGAGGGAGAAGTTAAGGTTGCTCTCATCGCCACTGATGAAGCAAGGATGACTGATTGGTCCTTGGAAGCATCTGTGTAACATGTATCACAGAAGAAGGATATACAGAACAGAAGTCAGAAAATTAATGTAATGTAGAAACATAAAAACACAGAAACTGTCAGCAGATAGGGACCGCTGGGCCCATCCAGTCTTCTCATAAGCCCTATACTTGTTTGTGGCCTATGACCCTACTATACCTGGTCAATGGCTTATCTCCCCTCCTTCACACCTCTAAGGTTCCCTCATGCATGTATGTTATGATGCTTAGGTGAGAGAGGGAGAGAGAGAGAGAGAGAGAGAGAGCGAGACCAAGAGAAAGGGCGAGACCGAATACAAGAAAAGGAAAAATGTCACATACAGTAATTTGTGTATTATTAGTTAGTGTCAAACCAAGATGTTGTGAAGTAATAATTCACTGACGAAGTGCCCCACTTTGCACTTTGCAAAGTTTTTGTGACATGGGCACTTCCCACTTAAGAAAAAAAAATACATTCTGCTGAATATTTTTCCGCAGAAAATGTTACTTCACAGAAAAAGTATTTCACAGAAACATTTTTTTCCAAAGAATGCAAATTTTCCTCCAAAGTGAAAACTTTGCCAAGCAAATTAACTCGGCAAACTGCAGAAAACTTTGCATATATACCTCAAAGCATAGTTTCCATACATTGCACATCTCTACTGCAAAGCATTTTAAATACAAATTGTAATGAGAATGAAATAATGTAACCTAATTAGGGATTGAACCTAGGCCCTCATAATTCTATTTAGATTATCTACCACTGAGTTATCAGTCTCACATGGCTAGCTAGAGCTTCCCACAGCCACTTTCTTTCTCAGGGTGAAAATACAACTAGGTAGAATTATGACACAGTGAACAGTAGAAAAGGTGTTGTCCCAGACAGAATTGTATAAGGCACAAACCAACAAAGAAGAACCAGAAAAGGCCCCAAAAACACTCCTAGGTTAAGCACTGAGTAAAAAAGTGAGTCTCAAAAGTATGTGAACTACAAATACATTTAATTTGATTGTAATCACATGTGGTGCAAAAATACTAAAATGCTGGTAATATCAGGTACTGCTCCCACATAAGATGACTCAACAACATTTTGTTCCAAACGCAGAAATGTTTAAAATAAAGTCCAGTGTTTAGAATGCTGCCAGATGGTTTTCTGTGGTGGCTCTACCTGATTTTACCAACACTTTCGTATGTTTGCACTGTAAGTATGATCAGATGGAATATATTTATACTTCATGTACATTTGTGACTCAGTTGTTTATTTAGTGCTTAACACAGGGTTTTTTTTGTGAGGCATTTTCTGGTTCCTACATCTGTGACAGGAATTTGTTTATGGTGCCATAGTAGCCATTGGTAAGCATTTGAAACACACATGTTGAGAAACGGAGAGAGAGAGAGAGACAGAAAGGAAGACAGATTCACTTCTGGGAGCTCCTTTATGTCAGATGAGTTTTCCTTAACAGGGCTGTATGTCAATGCATCATCCCTGCATGTTCCCACTGAATGAATCACTGTGCTAAGAAGGCAGGAAAGTGAGAACATACTGACTGCCCTTTTCACACCAGAAAGGAAAAGTAAACAAAAACAACCTCACATGCTTTGGAGTTGACTTGGAAAAAGCAACCACCTGCAAGAATGGCATCACATTGACATCACAGGGTGTTTGTGCCAATGGACACAAGTTTTTATGTCCTCACTCTCTTCAAAACCCCCACCCAACCCCTCACCCTTTCCTGACCAGCCACTCCTTGGCCAGCAGTCTGTCAGAACAACTGCTGCTAACCCTGTCACACTGGTGTTTTGTTTGCAGAATGGTTAAAGTTACTTCACTGGAAATTGAAGGAAAAGTAAACAATGTGGTGTCAGTCCTTTCTGAGGCAGACAGCCAAGCCTGGATAATCATTAATGAACTCAGCCTCCCGCTAACTTACTGTTCAGCCACTCTTACATTTCAGAAAAATCAATGTTGAGTACAATGGAACTTTGCTGTAGTATCATATAATCATAGAATCATAGAAGACTGTCAGCAGAAAAGGGCACTATTCCATGTTAGGATATTGCCAATCATAGCAGGGCTTGTAAAACATAACAGTCTAGTAGCCATTTGGTTGCTAACATATCTATGTGTATATATCTATGTCTGCAGTATATCTATATTCATTGCAAAAAAACTTTCTTAATGCAATAGTTAGGGTTAAAGTGACAAACGTAAGGAAATGTGGCATTAAGGTTTCCAATCCTAACACCCCACTCCCACCCTGTTGGTAGCACCAAAAACATTACAGTTTCAACTCTCTTGCCTCTTCACATATCAGGAAGGGCATGCAGTTTTTTGCAATGAATTTCCTTAATTTTAGAGATAGTATAATCATATCCTTATTTGCCTGTCAGTGCCCTGTGCTCCCATCCATCCATAATTTTTCAGAGATAGTGTTATCGTATCTTTATTTGTCTGTGGAAGTGCAGGGCCCTCTGGGCCTTGTGCTCCCATCCCTCCATAGATGAGTATATGTCTGTTGCTGTGGAAACGCAGGGCCCGGAGATCCCATGTTTCCATTTGAAGGACAACAGCAACAAAATTGTCAGCATAGCCTTCTATTTACCCCACCTCATGAACCCGGTAGTGAAACATTTCAAATACCAGACAAAACATCATTCTTCGCCATCACAATTTCATTTCATGGCAGAGGTGCAAAAACACATTTGGCAAAGATTTGAAAAATGGTAACTGTCACGTTCATGAGTTGGTGTAAAGAAATAGCTATGTTGACAATGTGGGGTGAAAATATTGAAAATTACAAAAGTTACATTCATGTGTAGCTTAATTTCAATGGATAACTATGTGGATTTAACATATTTTGACCCCAAATTTTGAACATAGCTTTCTTATGACCCTACCTTATGAACAAGGACAGAGAAAATGTCCAGGTCCTTCCCAAAAGATGATTTCACCAAGCAACTGCAAAATCACTTTTCAGGCTAGATTTGCATACTTCCATTGACATTGTTCATGAGGTGGGAGTCTCAAAAATGCCATTTTGAAAATTTGGTGCCACAATATGCAAAAATGGCAAAGTTATGCACCAAAGTTGAAAATCCCATTGAAATACATTGTACTGCACTTACTTTATTTCTCATACAGAAGTCACCGGTTCCAGCAGCAAGACGTTTCTTCAATCAGAGAGTAGATTTTCACCCTGGGACCTGTTCTGGTGAATGATGGTGTGTGAGGGAGTCTGGGGGGGTGCAGGGTGGTGAGTACTTAGTGGGAGGTCAGGTTGGGGGGGTTACATCGCAATGGACCACTTTCTTTTCTACAGATTAAAAAAAAATACATAGATGGACCATTTTCTTCTTTTCAGTCCTGAATGGAAAATGGAGGATGGGGGGGGTGCCACAGCAGTCAGGAGAAAGAGGGGAACAAGGTGGCCATCTTGCCAAACAGGAAACTGGAGCAAGTGGAGGAGCAGAATGGTCCCAGGCTGAGGAGGTAAGCAGCAGGCTTTGTTTTTTGTTTCTGGGCTTCCAGCTCCAGGAGGGGCCAATCTCAGGGTGGCAGCAGCTCCTGGAAGGAGCCAATAGAATGGAAAGCATGAGTATTTGAAGTGCAGCCAGTCTTTAAAAGGGCCTAGCCATGTCGCTCTGCCAAGGCAGTCCAGAGGAAGAGGAGAACAAGGCGGCCATCGCACCAAACAGGAAACAGGAGCAGTGGAGGGGCAGAGCAGCCCCAAACTGAGAAGGCAAGCAGCAGGCTTTGTTTTATTGTGCTGCTCACCCACCCCAGCCCTGACCACTATTAAATAGCCATTGAGGGGAGGAGTTGGAGCTGCAGAGCTGGGGAAATGTTGAAGGCAGGCCCTCTGGGGGGAAGAGTCTACAAAGAAGAGGATCAGGAAGGAGCTTATCATGACTTGGACTGAGAGCTGTGGGTGAGTCTGTTTATGGCATTACTGGCTATGGGGGGGTGAGGGGCAGGTTTCTGGCATTGTGTTGTAGGGGCAGTGAGGACAAGTGTGTAAGATCTGTGATTTGGTAAAGAAGTATAGATAGTACTATGCTGAATGGTACTGAAGACAGCAGGATCTTAATCTATGATTTAGGAAAGGATGTAGAGTCAGTACTATAAATGATTGTTTAGTTAGTAGTGCAGTGGCTAATGTAAATTGTTGTATAGTCAGTACTGTTTTGGCTCAGAGTATTGTACTGTGTTCTGGTAGATGGTGTCATTTTATGATCTGTGCAGGTAGAGGGGGCAAGAAATTGTAGCTAGGAACTGCACTGATAAACTTCTAGATAGGACTGTAGAAGTAGGGACTGGACTGGTTAGGAATTTATAGGTAGTACTGTATTTTGTAGGAAATTATAGATAGTACTGCATTTTGTAGCCGGAGTTGCTATCATGGGTAAGATAGTGGGCTGCAATGGATGTGGGACGGCAGTTTGGATTTACATATTGTGGAGGCTGGGGGGGATGTCCAGTCTGTCATAGGCTAAGAAGAATCAAGGAGGAGGTGCTGTGGTTTGGTAGAGAGTTGGAAAAGATGAGGGGTGGGGGAAAGCTGGGACAAGGGGATCTCCCTCAGGTAGCAACATGAGGACAACACAAGGGAGGAGCAATGGTTCGAGGGAGGGGATGGGGTGAACATGAGAACACCACATGGGTGGGGCATTGAATTGAGGGAGGGGATGGGGAGAGGATGTTGGGGCAAAATGAATGGGATGCCAGGCACTGGAGGGACAGCTCAGGTCATCAGGAAGGAGCCAGCATGCAGCATGGCACAGGGGGCAAGTAATAGGTTTGTGGTACTGGTGATATTGGGGGTGGAGAAGGGTGGAGAAGGGTCTCCAGGATGGAGCAGGAGAGGGAAAGGGAGGGAGGGGAATGCACAAGAGGTGGTAGTCGGTCAGCAGGGGGTGGCAGGGATGGAGGGGAGAGGGGCACAGCTGGAGTGACAGTTGAAGGGAGCAGGGATGCAGCGGTGTGCAGCAGGGTGGATAGAGAAGACATCAGGGGCATAGCAGAGGTGGCAGGAGAGAATACTGATGAGGGAAAGGTAACAGGGACAGATGAGGAAATGGTGTGCAAAAGGGAGAGTCAGGTAGGAGAGGAACAGAGACAGGGACAGACGGCGAATTATGAACAGGAGGAGGAGGAGTCAGGAGGAAGAGAAAAAGTGGCAGGGACAGAGGGGGGAATTATTGGCAGGAGAAGGAGTCAGGCAGGAGAGGAATGGTGGCAGGGATGGGTGGGGGAAGTATGTGCTGGAGGAGTCAGGAAGGAGAAAAATGGGGACAGGAACAGTTGGGGGAAGTATGTGCTGGGGAGGAGGAGTCATACAGGAGAGGAATGAAGGAGGAGAAACACATTCAGAGGTAAATATGGGGGGATACTTGTACTGGGGGATTCAATACTAAGGGGGATAAGGTGAGGTAGTAAGGGGAAAGGCATAGTGGTATATGGGTGGAGGCCATGCCAGGGATGACAGCTGAAAGAGTGGGACAGTCAGTCCTGAAATATGCTAGAAGAGGAAAGGAGAGGCCTCATATAGTTCTACATCTGGGGACAAATGACCTGGCTGATAGTACAGTAGAAGTAGTCCAGAAGAGGTTTGAGGAGCTGGGAAGTTTATGTGAGGGGGAAGGTAGAGCGGTAACTTTTACTGAGGTGTTATCAGTGCCCAAGCCGAGCATGGCTAGAAAACAATGGATCAAGGAATTTAATGAATGGTTGGGCAAATGGTGTCTCACCAAAGGATATGGGTTGATGGGAGGGTGGGGAAAGACCTGGGAGGACAGTAGTCTTTACGCTAAGGACAGACTTCTCCTAAATGAGGAGAGTAAAAAGGTGCTGAAACAGAAGACTGTGGAATATATTGAGGTAGCTGGGCATTTAAACTAGGAGTGGGGGTGGCAAGTATGTGGAGGGAGGGCACACAGGGGCCACAAGATGGGAAGCAGAGAAAGCTTAACCCCCCAGAACAAGGGCAATGAACTCGGTAGAAGCAGTAGAGGAGATGCTGGAAGTGGAAGGCAGAAGGAAGGGGGGAAGGGATGGAAGGTAGTCACTATGAATGCTAGAAGCCTGGGGGATAAAATGAATGACCTTCAGGCCCTCATGTTGCTGAGGGAGGTGGACATGGCAACCATAATGGAAACATGGGCCACCCATTACTATGACTGGGACTTGGCAGTCCCAGAATACAGACTATTCTGCACAGATAGGGAAAACAGGAGAGGGGTGGAGTGGCACTATATGTAAAGGAGGGGCTAAAGTGTGTTAGGGAGGAGGGGCAGGAGGGAGAAATAGAGTCATTATAGCTGCTAATCCAGGATTCCAGGAATAGGACTCTCCTGGTATACAGCCACCATCCCAGAGAGAAGAGTTGAACAGGGAATTTGTGGGGCAGATCAGAAGGGCATGCAGTAAGGGGAGTGTGGTGGTAGTGGGGGACTTCAACCTGCCGGGGGTAGATTGGAGAACTCTGGCCACCAGCAATAAAAGGGAACAGGTACTACTGGATGCCTTTCAGGGAAGCTTCCTGACACAGGTTAGTGAACCAACTGGGGAAGGGAACACTCTCAACCTAGTACTCACAAATGGAGAGTTGGTAAGGGATATCAAGGCTGACAAACCATTAGCAGGGAATGACCACAACTCAGTATGGTTCAGGTTGATTATGGGCAAAGAGGGGGCAGAATCCAACACAAAGGTACTGGATTTCAGCCGATCGTATTTTGCAAGGATGGGGGAGGTAGTGAGTGGGTACCTGGCCAGGCTCCAGCCTAGTATGAACATGGATCAAAGATGGGAACTCCTAAAGAAGGGGAAACTAGAGGCTACAAATTCCTGTAGCAGGACTCGGAGTAAGAAGGCTATGGTTAAAAGGCCTAGCTAGATGAGCAAGGGGGTTGTGAAAATGGTAAGGAGAAAAAGGGTAGCCTTTAAGAGATACAGGAAATCAGGGAGGGAAGAAGTATCTACAGGAGGCAGGGGAGGTGACAAGGGCAGTTAGAGCAGCAAAAGCCATTAAAGAGCTCAAGCTGATGCAAGGCATTAATGAGGGGGAAAAAAGCTTCTTCGGGCACGTCAGGGAACAGACAGTAAGGATTAAGAATGAAGGGGGATGGGCCAAAAATTGGAGAGAAAAGGCTGAAGCAATCATTGACTAGTTCTGCTTGGCATTTATGAAAGAGAGAGAGGGGGAGTGCTACCCGAGAGGCATGGGGGGCAGTAAATGCTGGGGAGGGAGTCATGGATGGGGTGATCACAGATGGTAGAGTGCTGGAGGGCTTGAGAGCACTGAGGGTAGACAAGGCAATGGGGACAGATGGCATTCACCCCAGGGAACTGACAGAGCTAACAGAGATCCTGGCAGGACGCTTGGCAGGCCTGTTCAATGCCTCACTGAATTCGGGATGCATACCTGACCATTAGAGGTTGGCTCATGTGGTTCCCCTGCATAAAAGCAGACCCAAGGATGAACCATAGAACTATAGACCAGTGAGCCTCACGTTCATCATGGAGAAACTAATGGAAACTATCCTGAAGGAGAGGCTGATGTCCCTTCTGGAGTCGGGGTGCAGGACAGTTGACAGCATGGCTTCTTAGTGGGCAGATCTGGCCAAATTAACCTGGTAGATTACTATGACTGGGTAACTAGGCAAATGGACAAGGATCATGCAATGGATGTCCTGCACCTGGACTTCAGCAAGGCGTTTAATTCAGTGCTACATGGGAGACTTGGAATAAAACTTGAAGGCACAGGGGTGGGAGCAAAAATGGTGTGATGGGTGACAAACTGACTGCAGGGAAGACAGCAGAGGGTAGTGGTGAAGAGGAACTCTCATCCCCAAGGGCAGTAATGAGCAAGGTTCCTCAGGGGTTGGTACTGGGACCAGTTTTGGATATTTATTGCAGACATTTCCGTGGGCATTAAGAGTATGATCAGCCTGTTTGCCGATGACACCAAGATAGGGCGGTGTTGGATGATACAGAGGGGAGGTAGGGTCTGCAGAAGGATTTGAAAAAGCTGGAGACCTGGTTGGACACTTGGCAGCTGGGGTTTAATGCCAAAAAGTGTAGGGTGCTGCATTTTGGGACAAAGAATCCAAAGAGAAACCACCAACTGGGGGGGAGTGCAGCTGGTGGAGACTGAGGAGGAGAAGAATCTAGGAGTAGTTATAATGGGATCAATGAACAACTCCATACAATGTAGGAAGGTGGCAGCAAGGGCCAACAAAATGTTGGGCTACATCACAAGGGGAATAACCTTGAGGAGGGGGGAAGTAATTTTGCCACTGTATAGATCACTTGTTAGACCTCGTCTCGAATACTGCGTGCAGTACTGGAGACCATGCCTCAAAAGGGACATTAAATTACTGGAAGGGGTGCAGTGCAGAGCAACTAAGATGATACAGGGACTGGGGGACTTACCATATACAAGAATGCTTAGGGAGTTGAACATGTACTCACTGGAGGAGAGGAGGTATGGGGGGACATGATTGAGACATTTAAATACGTGAGAGGGATAAACAAGATTGGTACAGATGGGCTTTTCAGGGTAAAGGTGGGGAGGGATACTAGGGGCCATGACATGAAACTGGAGTGGGGGAGATCCAGAAGGGAAATGAGGAGGCACTTTTTTATGGAGAGGGTGGTGGTGGAGTGGAACGCATTACCAGCAGAGGTGGTAGTCTATAGAACAGTGGGCTGCTTCAAGAGGGGCTGTGATAGGGCAGGGTGGAGGATAAAGGGAAGGGGTAAGGAGGAAGGGGTAGCTGCAGAATATGGCTGATAGCTGCAAAATCAAGCAGACTTGATAGACCAAATGGCCTTTTGCTACTGGCAGACAATTTTTTGTATGTTCATGTGTTTGTGCTAGATATTAGGGATACCACAAATTTCAAGACGGATGGTGATTGAAGGGTGGGAGTGCCACAAGACACCAGGGACAAATACAATCTTTATGGGGATGGTAATGGGATGGTGAGGGGTGCCACTAGACCCCAGGGATGTGATTTTTAATTATGGTGACAAGAATCAGAGGTTGGGGGGGTGCCACTAGACACCATGGAAAAAATCCCATAATTATGGTGCCAGAAATCACTGGGTAGGCCACTAGACACCTGGGAAGGTATCCCTTGAAGACAGTTATAGCAAAAAGGGTGATGGAAAACAGTGCAGCCACATATGGAAAAGACAGTGATCACCAAAACAGCAATCAACAGTTTTCCCCCTCCCTGAGTTGCGTCCCCCTGGAGTGGATTATGTTTAGTAAGCCCCCCCCAAAAAAGGTTATTGTGGCACTATTGTTGCCATTTCGGTGATTGCTGTTTTTGCCACTTGCCCTATGTGTCCATGCTGTTTTCCTTTAGCCCTTTTAGTCCTCACCATTTTTTGATCACTGATATATCTCATGGAATCCCAGGGAATAATCCCTTAATTATTGGGACTGTGATCAGATGGTGGGGGGTGCCACTAGACAGCAGGATTAAATAAAAGAAGTATTGGGATGGCATTCAGAGGGGGGCCACCAGATACCAGGGTGAAATCAAAGAATGATGGGGATGATGATCTGGGGGTGCACCACTAGACACCAGGAAAAGCATACAAATTATGGGGAATGGCAATTGGAGGGTAGGGGGAACCACTAGACACCAGGGAAAAATTTAAAAAATAATGGGGGATGGTGACCTGAGGGGAGTGCCACTAGACACCAGAGAAAATTCACATAATTATGGGAACAGCCTGCAAAATCCTTGTTTCATTTGATGGGATCCTTCTCCATTTCAAAAAAAAAAACCTCATAAACCAAAAGGTGAAGCAAATCATAAAAAAGGATTTAATATTAAAAAAAAAACATTTGCGAGTCACTTTCCCAACAGTTAACTGCAGAATCTACCTAACGGAGTCCCGATGAGCAAGATATGTGTCTTGCTCTCTTTACAGGATGTCATTTTTGAGAGTTTAAATTTTTTTTTTTTTTAAGAAAACAGAAAACAAGATAGCAGGAAATTAAAAGGAATTTTTAAAACAAAAAGTATTGGCCTCAAACAAAAAGGGATCATTTTGCATTCTGACCAAATTCTTTTTTTTTTCCAGACCTCTATCCAAAAGACTGTACCGAGCATGCTCAGAAACCGAAATTTTAAAATTGAATAACTTTGGAATGGATTAATATTTTTTCCTCAGACTAGCAAAACACAGATCTGTGGGGCAGTCACTTTCCACCCTGAAAATTGCAGACCAAACTTCCAATGCGTCTGTGCTCAAGGCAATGAGAGAAAACAGCAAAAAACATTGATTTTTTTCAATGTTTTTTTAACTGTATAGACCTTGGAATCCACACATCCAATCGGAAAGAAACTTGTCATGTCAATAGATCTACCCCCAAAACACCATGCATAAAAATGTTATGCAAATCCGTTAAACGGTTCTGAAGTTATTTAAGTTAATAAATTTGACAAAGGGGTACTGTCAGATTCCTTTAACAGAGTCTGCCAAGGAGAAAACAGCCTTTCCAACAACAGATGGCCTTTTCCATTATACAGTGCTTCTCTTAGGTCTCCATGGCACCCTAGCTACATTCCAGAGGCTCATGAATAAGCTGTTAAGACCCCATGCCCAGTATGCATCAGCATTTCTGGTTGATGTAATTATTTGTAGCCAGGATTAGGACTCCCATTTGGAGAAAGTGAAGGTTCTACTGGACACACTTAGAAGGCTAGGACTTATGGCTAATCCAAAGAAATGTGCAATAGGCTTGGCAGAGGCCAGATATATAGGATACAGTATACTGTGGGTAGGGGGCTGGTTAAACCCCAGTGAACAAAGTTGAGGCATTGCAGAATTGGCTTCAGCCTATTAGGAAGAAAATTAGGGCATTTCTGGGGACTGTTGATTACTACAAGCACTTTATTCTTCATTTTGCTACCTGGGCTGCTCCACTGATAGAACTGATTAAGGCAAAAGCCCCAGGCATGGTAAATGGAATAGTGAGGCAGAGCAAGCCTTTCTGGACCTGCATACAGCTTTATGTAGTGAGCCAGTACTCATAACACCTAATTTTGAGAAAGAATGCTTTCTACAAACTGATGCATCAGAAATTGGGCTTGGGGCTGTTTTCTCCCAGATGGTAGGTGATGAGGACCACCCAACCCTGTATCTCAGTCGTAAACTCCTAACCAGAGAACAGAAATATGCAACAGTGGAAAAAGAATATCTAGCAGTCAAATGGGTGACTGAGACACTGAAATGCTATTTATTCGGCAGACAGTTTACACTGATTACGGACCATGTTCCCCTAAAATGGATGCACAAGAACAAGGAGAAAATTACTAGGGTTACAAGATGGTTTCTATTCTTACAACCATTTAATTTTAAAGTAGTGCAGAGAGCAGGTTTGTTGCATGACAATGTGGACGTGATGTCCAGAGTCCAGTGCTTCCCAGCGATGGCTGCTCAACCTAGTGGTGCTGAGCTGGAGGTGTGTGACAGTGTGGTGGATGAAATTTATGTCAGCAGAAGACTGGATAAAGCTCTGTTCCCATTTTAGAAATACTGAAAGGGTTAAACAAAGTTTTGGAAGCATTCAGGTAGGGAGATAATCAAAGACAGAAAGTTCTGGAGCATCCAGATAAGGAGCTCATCAAACACATTAAGTTCTGGAAGTATCCAGGTAGGGAGCTAATCAACCACAGGTACAGTCAATGTTGATTAGGGCAGTGTATAAAACCTGCGTAGGCAACACGAGAGAGAGAGAGAGAGAGAGAGAGAGAGAGAGAGGCGGAAAGTTAGAAGCTGTGCTACAAATGGCAGGTTCAAGCTACAGAAGGCTTTGGAAAGGACTGTGAAGTTTGTAAGTGAACTTTATGACACTACCTGGATGCTGGGAACTAGAAAAGCTGGTAATCAGAGTTAGTGAGGGTTTATTTTGTTTAGTTAGCACTCAAAACATGAGTAGGATTTTGTTTATGTATGTTAAAGGGGCTGCAACTGCAATCAGTTGGAGACAAAGCTGCCTTAAACAAACTGCTGTTTTTTTTTATCTCAGACTGTGTATATTCTACTTGTACATAACTACACCAGCCCACCCCAGGGATAAAATGGAGGTCACTCTTCCACTATATATGTGTATATATATATATATATATATACACACATATATATATATATATATATATATATATATATATATATATATATATATATATATATATATATATATACACACACACACATATATATTATAGTGGCACGGTTGCACCACTATAGTTAGGGTTGAGCGGTCACTTGCATACTAAAGTCAAAAGTTTTGATGTTAATAACTTTGGACCTATTCAATGGATTTGCCTGAAGTCTGGTACACAGATTGGGGTGCACTAGATCTCTTGAACTGCCAAATTGCGTTTTGGTTGGAGTGCTGGTCTTTGTGTATGAAAGCGCTGAAAAATGCAAAATTATCCATTTTTGGAGGCACTTTCTTGGCATTCTTAATGTGGTCCTGCTCAGCTGTTGTGTGGTGTGCCACTCTGTGAAATGGCTCATTTGAAAGAGCTTTGGTGGCTGAATATGCCGCTTTTTGTTTGGTGAAAAAATATTAAGGCATTCTAAAGTTATGGCTCTTTTAAGTTCCCATTATAAGTCAAAGGGAAAATTTATATGTACAGTATATCTTGCGATTAAAGAATGGGGGTTCTGGCCATCTCACCCTGTCTGGCGGTCAAAGAATTTGCTGCCTCGCAGTTCAAGAATCGTTGTTCAAAAGGAATTTCAAAAATTCTTTGACCGCGAGATTCGCCATCTTGTTTTCAGTTTTCCGACGCACAAACACAAATATCTCGGCTCGGGGTCACTTCTGAAGTAAAACTTCCATGGGTTTTACTCAGAGGCCCCCGATCTATTGAGCAATGGCTTTGGTTCCTTCCAAATCGGTCTAAAAAATAGAGTTATAAGCTTTTAAATTCTTTGTTCATGGCTCGCTAATGATCTTTGATCATGAGCCTGCAAATTCATTGATTGCGAGAAACTTTGATCGCGATCGTGCATCACGAGTGAGGGACGAGATGGCTAGATTTTAAAATTGGTTTCTGTAGCCCAGGGGTACCCTATTAAGTAAAATAAGGGTGGGTTTTGGTCAGGAGGCTTCTCTCTTCCATATCTGAATTAAATAGTGTACTTTTTATTCTCCTTGGTAGTCTAGCAGCCCCCTCCCCATCATAGCAATGTACATAATGATGTATGTTATCTCTGGTAGTTTAGTGGCCAGCCCCGAATGAGTATCCTATTAATATCTTTCTTTATTGTCCGTGGTAGTCTAGTAACCCCCCATGTGTCTTTATGCATATTTTTGTAATACTTATATTCCTGGTAGTCTAGTGCCCCCCCACCCACGATTTGTCGTTCTTAATAATTAATATCTTATCCCTGGTAGTCTAGAGGTCCCCTCCCATCATATAATAAAATTGACTTCATTTAGCAATACCTGGTAGTCTAGTGGCCCTCCACCCCCACCCATCCATGACAGCCCACCCAGCACCCCCCAGCCGGTGACTGGCACAGTCCACCTCTGATCTCCATGGCCAGCCGCCGACTGTGTGTATTACCAGCGGCAATTGAAAGAGGTGCTCGGAAATTATTTCCTAATGCCTGTTTCTATTTCAGTCCCTGGCAGTTCACCTCCCAGACAGATACTTTAAACAACTTGACAGCATCATACATACGTTTATATGGGGGGGACAGGCTGGCCCAGATTCAGAGAGCAATACTACAACAACCCTTGATCAAGGGAGGGGGCTGGCCTCCCTAACTTCAATATATATTATTATGCAGCACAGCTAGCATTTTTAACTGTTGGAGAGTCCCCTATATATCCAGCCTAGTTGGAAATTGAGGGGAAGTAGATGGGAGTGGATATTAGAAGAGATCTCCTCTTACACTCATTGCAGCTGAGGTCATCAATCTCCTGCACCAACCCCTTTACAACGAACTTCCCCAAGGTCTGGAAAGCAGCTCATGTATCCACTGGGTTGTTGCCTAGACAATCCCAGTTTGCTTCCATCTGGTCCACCATGAAGGCCCTGCCTGAGTATAGCATTTACCTACATGGAGGCATATTGTGTTGGCAAAAGAAGGGCCTAGTATAAATCGGCACCTGTTTGAGGGTGGTTGATTTATTTCCTTTAGGGAACTCCAGGGACAGTGGGACCTCATTCTGCATGATTTGTTTGTGTGAGTTCAGGCAGATCTAAATTGTCAGGCTCCTGAGAGTTGCATATTAATAGCACCCAAGGGGACCTCTTTGAGGAACAGTTATTCAAGCCACAACCTAACTCAAATACCTTATCAATATACTATGAAATTGTCTTGAAAGGTCCTACAACCCCCTTCTCAATGTACACAATCTGCTTGGGAGTGAGACTTAGATAAAGTCTTCAGTCATGAGATGTGGTCTGCAGCTGTGAAACATCTCAATTTCTGTTCAAAGAACAACAGGCTGAGGCAGACTCAACTCAACTTCCTGTATAGAACTTATATTTCCCTTCCCAGTTGCATCTCCTCAACCCAGAGAAACCTAAGAATTGTCCCAAATGTGGTGCAGGTGAGGGAGACTTCCTGCACATGACTTGTATGTTTCCCCAAATCCTGCACAATTGACATGAAATACGTAAAATAATGAAAAAGGTCTTGGGAGTTGCCCAACCTAGGTCTCCCTTACAGTTTCTGTTGGGGACAGACTGGGGCAGAAAGTTGCTGTGACAGGATTTAAAGTTGTCATCCCTTGCATTATTAAACACCTGCAAAACACTGGTCTAGTGTTGGATTTCTGAAAATCTGTCCACCATCCAACAGTGGGCCCACAATCTGCTATATTGATTAAAGGCTGAATGCACCCAAGCAAACACTGCAGATAACAACTCAAGGTTTGAGATGATTTGGCACTGACTGGTCTGGGCCATGGAAGAGGACTTGTTCCCATGGTGATTGCAAAGGGGTGATGCTCTGTTTCAGTTACTTGAATGGACAGGGTTGGGGTTCAGTTGATGCCTCATCCTTGTCATAAAGCAACTCATTGTACAAATCCACAATGTATCTAATCAAACTATTCTTATTTGTTATAGTATTCTATATACTAGTATAATTTATGTTGTTTGACCTCTCTTCTGCTACCATATTCATGATGTACTTGACAGTTTAGCACAGTATGCTTGAAAATGTACTCTTGCTCTTTTTTACCAGCTTTATGTTATTTGTGCTGTACTAATGTTATATGTTCTGTATTCATGTTTTTTTATCTCAACTTTTTTTGATCTGTCTTCAATAAAAATATTTAAAAAATATTGAATGTGTAAAAAATAAATGTGTAGAGTGAAAGTGTCAGGACCTGCACTTCTGTAGGTGGATGGAGTCTTCCCATGGCACAGATCCCAAAGGGCTCTGCACATCTGTGCCTGTTCATGCAGATCCTGAGATGACCTGTGTGGATGAGGATGCGACTCTGCTATCTGAAAAAGAAAGGAAATTCTTTGCAAAAAACTTAATTAATGCACCAGTTAGGGTAACTTAATGTCACAAAAGTAGAGAAACATGGCATTAAGGTTTCCAATCCTAACTCCCCACCTCCACCCTACAAACAGCAAAGGAAAAACCACTAGAGTTATGGGTCTCCAGAGTCCTGATGAATCAGTGGTGGAGTCTTCCCTGGGGTTGTCAATCCTAATGCTCACCCCACTCCCTGAGCAAACAACATCTTTCATGATCTCCTTTCTGAGCCCTGTGTGAAGGAAGGTACAACAAACTGTGTTGGCAATATGTGGCAAGACATACTTCTCTACCTTTGAAGAGTGTATCACTATAAGGTGTTGCTTCAGACTGCAGGCTGTGGGCTGGGGGTGAGCATTAGGGTTCACAACCCCAAGGAAGACCCCACCATTGATTCACCAAGACTACAGAGACACAAAACCCTAATGTTTTTTCATTTTGCTGCTTGAGTGGTAGGGGTGGAGAGTTAGGGTTGGAAACACTAAAGCCGCATTTCCATACTTTTATGGCATTAAGTTACCCTAACTGTTGCATTAAAAAAGTTTGTTTTGCAAAGAATCTATTTATCTATCTATTCTAATATATATACATACATGTACAGTGTATGCATTCTGTTTATACTGTGTCTATATACATATATATATGTTTTTATATATATTCTCAGCAAAAAAAACTTCATTAATGCACCGTTAGGGTTCCTTACAAATATATTTTCTCAAAAAGTAGGGAAATTGTCTGCCAAAAAACTTTGTTAGTGGACCATTAAGGTTTGAGCATCAAAAGTAGAGAAATAACATCTTATGGTTCCCAGTCTTAAGACCTCACTTCCACTCTCGTTTTCTAGCCCAAACACCCCACCCTCACCTTGCATGCAGTAACAGGTGTGAGGGGTGTGCCTTGGGGTTGTGAACCCTAATGCTCACCCCATTCCAAGAGTTAGTAAGTTGTGATGGGTACAGAATAAGAGAATGAGATGAGCATTAGGGTTTGCAACCCCAAGGCACACCCTCACCTGTTCCTGCATGCAGGGTGGGGTGCTAGAACTGGAAACCGAGAGTGGCAGTGAGGTCTTAGGATTGGGAACCCTAAGATGTATTTTCCCTACTTTTGACTCTAGAACCCTAATGGTCCATCAGCAAAGTTTTTTTGCAGAGAATTTCCATACTTTTTAAGAAAGTAGAATCATGAGGTCATGTGATGGCAGCTTTAGGAGCAGCAGCAGCCCTCCATTGCTCCGCACCTCTATTGCATATTTCAGCCTTTTCATTCAGCTTTTACCTTTAATAGTGAGTTATAAACTACACTATCTGAGTTTTGCGAGATCCCTGGAGTTCAGTGGGATTGTTCTGCTATGGATATCTACATGAAAAAGCGACACCACAACATTCTCTTCCACCAACCCCGGAGAAGGGCAAGGCTGAAAAACACCCCAAGCACCAACCCGCAGGCTCGAGCAAATCTACTGCTGCAATGGGCACTCTCTCAGAAGAGAGATTTTGGGAAATAATGCAGCCCTTACAAGATAAAATAACTGAAATCTCAGATGACCTACAGCAGATTGAGTCTTCAGTTCAATCCTTAACCATTTGTGTGGGAGATTCGGAAGCCAAATTGGTTTCTTTGGAAAAAAAGCAAGAAAAGAACAAGCTAACAGTTACACAGTTTGGTCAGAGACTTAAAAAGCTTGAAGAGAAAATTGAAGACTTGGAGGGTAGAAGTAGGAGAAATAATCTCCTTGTTATTGTAGTACCTGAAAAGGAGGAGGAAACAGCTCCCATACTTTTCCTTCAGAAGCTGTGTGAGAAGATTGCAGGACCCTCCCCAGATAGAACCACTTACATAACTGAACGGTCCCATCATGCCCTCTGTCCTCCTCCACCGCCTAATTCTCCACCCAGACCCCTCATTTTCAAATTATTAAACTTCCTGGACAAACAACATATACTTGCAAGAGTTCAGGAACTGCAAGATGTCTTATGGGAAGGGCGCAGAATCAGGATCACCCAAGATCTCCCACAGTCAGTAAGGGTGAAAAGGCAAGAAATGCATCCGACTGCATCAAAGCTTATTGTGCGGGCACACCATTTTGAATGAGATACCCGGAGTCGCTTCAAGTGAAATCAGGTGATCAGTGGATCTCATTTGAAAATCATGACCAGGTGGTACAAGAGATTAAAGACCTCTTTCCTGATCTCTTTAAATGAAGAGACCTCTGAGGGTATGTGGAAACACCTTTATTTACTACAAGATGTGTATGTGTGGTATTCTTGATGGTTTTGCTGAGAGTTTTGAGGGAGTGGTCTACTCTTTCCAACGCTGGATACTTTATTCAAACAGCAGCTTTATGGGACTTTAGCTTGGTACAGTTCGAGCAACACCTGCTAAAACTGCCTTGACCTCATACTGAAACCCATCCTTCCTCAAGTTAACTTACTCTCTGTGAGGACATATGCAGAGACTGGGTCAGAGTTTTTTTAGTGATTCGGAGTGTTCTGTTTTTTATGCTCCAACTTATTATGACTCTCAACTAGTGCGGTGACTAGAAGTTGATTATAGCTTATTGTTTACCTGTGGCTGACTAAATGATGTTGTTTGCAAGAAATTCTTGATCAAGACTGAAAGCCACGTGATCTTTCGTTTCCATCTTCTATGGACTGTTGTTAGACATTCCTGTTGGCTCTGAATATGATTTATACTCAGTGGAACATAAGAATATCCATGGGACACTTTCTTTGGTTTTGTTTATAAGCCCCCCAGAGATAGACAGGGGCCAAATGTTCGTTAGGGGTGTTTTCTTTCCTCCTCTTCACACAGTGAAGAATCTACTACTGTGATGTCATACAGGAGAATATTAGTTTTATACACTGTTTTCCTTAACTAGTATGCAGCCTTGTAGAGGTTATTAGAATTATTGTATTGCTTGCATAATGTTAGATATCTCAAATATTCTGATTGCTATTAGTGTAACAGGGGAACAGCGCAAACGGGGGTGGAGGGGGGCCTTTTCTGGTGCAACTCATTCTTGCGCAAAGAAATCACTCACCAGGGTCAATATAGTGGTGCAGTTTACTGGAACTGGGGTTTGGAGATTTCTGTGTATAATAAGGGTTCTGATTTGATTAGTATAAGAGTAGGGTTATAGGATATAAGTGAGGATAAGTTTCCTTTTATGTTTTTTATGGTTTTTTGGAACAACAAATCAAGTGTGTAAATTCAACCTACATTTGTAGAACCTTTCTTAGTTCATGGACTGGTAAACCTTATGGGTTCCTTCAATTTAGATAGATTAAATCTACCTACCATTTCTTTCTCAAGCAATCATAATGAGTGGCCCCTATAATGTGATAAGTTGGAACGTTAAAGGTGCACAGGATAGGTGCAAGAGGCAAATTATTCTTTGACACCTCCATCAGTTAAAAACTGGGATTGCATGTCTCCAAGAGACACATCTTTGGTGAGAAGATGTGAATTTATTGTCTAAAACCTGGGTGGGACAAGAATATGGAGCAGGGAAGGCTATGTGTAGTGGGGGAGTTGCAATATTAATAGACAAAAAAATCCCCTTTAAATTGGAAAGAGAAATTTGGGACTCTAATGGTAGACATATTATTCTTCATGGAATCATGGAAGTGCAGCAAATTATTTTAGGGGCTATATATGACCCAAATTCTGAGTCCCCTCATTTTTTCATGCATCTGTTAGGTCTTCTGGCTGCTAACCCACCTGTATTGACCATTCTGAGGGGTGACTGGAACATTGCTCCATACTCACATGTAAATAGATCTGACTCCTGAAAGCAAGGATTATCCCTCCTCACAAAGGGCTTTACATGACCTCATGAGGGCAGCTGATCTTTTGGATGTGTGGAGAGTATTGAATCCCAGAGAATGCCAATATACTTTTTTCTCATCCCCACTTAAATCTTTTTCACAAATTGATTTTCTCCTTTTGAGCTCCTTTTCTCTTCCGGGCATAATAAATGCTGACATACATACAAGGGTCATTTCTGACCACTCACTTATTTCCCTTACATGCCTCCTTGGGCCT
The DNA here is from genome assembly GCA_016271365.2 of Neoceratodus forsteri. Lineage (NCBI taxonomy): Eukaryota > Metazoa > Chordata > Ceratodontiformes > Ceratodontidae > Neoceratodus > Neoceratodus forsteri. Next base: position 183,831,900 of record CM057457.1, read on the forward strand.
GGAATTAGAAGGGCTGAATAATCAGTTGCTCAAAAGACCTGACTCTTTGCTGCAGATCAAAAACTTTCTCTCCAGCTTTCTTGTTAACAATAAAGACTCAGTAACCAGAATAGACATGGCCTGGGCAGCCCTGAAATGCTCCCTTAGAAGTGAGTGTCTCTGGTTGTCTGCCACTAAATTCCAACAATTTAGATCCCAACAGGACACTTTGCTTTGTGCCATCCACCAACTGGAACATACTTTTAACCATCAATCTCCAGATGCTGATTGGGCTGACCTACATAGTTTACAGGCCCAATATTCGGCCCTCATGTTCCAGAAAGTGGAGCTTTCATTAAAACGTACTAAAATTAAATATCTTGACACAGGGGAGAAGGCGGGCAAGATACTAGAAATATGGCTCCAGCAAGTGGTGGCTTTTTGAATCATCCCAAGTATTTAATCTGATAAAGATAACCAACTTGTCGCTTCCCCCAGAAATATTGTTGATGTGTTAAGATCCTACTATTAGAGGTTCTATTCTGAAAAGCAAGCTGATCGACCCACAACTATAGCTATTACTGAACTATCTCAATTCTATTGATCTCCCCAAATTGCCCCCTCATCAAGTAGCATCATTCGGTAACTTGATTAGTATTCAAGAAGTCAGTGCTGCAGTTGAACAGTTCTCATAAGATAAATCCTCTGGACTGGATGGCTTTTCTAACAACTTATACAGGGTCTGCCTATCAGAATGTGCCCCTCTTCTAATGGAGGTATATAACTTCTGGTTTCCTGAGGGTATGTCAGAATCAAACTTCCTTAATGCATTAATTACTCTCATCCCCAAACCAGGTAAGGATCCCCTTTATCCTGAAAGTACCGACCCATTTCATTGATTAATACTGATGTTTTTTTAACTCTCTTTCTCTCTCCCTGGACCAGAACTCTCTCGGGCTATCCCCACTGGCCTAACCGCTCTACCTTCCAGCCGTGTATCCCATCATCTTCAAGGTAATCATGACCCCAGGGGCCGCGGAGGCTAATAGCCCTGGAGAGATCAAAGGGGCCAGTGATGGGAGACTGGCATTGGACATGTGGCAGCAGTGCTGGAGGAAGCCATCACCTACCCGGCCAAGGCGGGTGTTTCTCTTTTACACCCCTTAGTCCCCTTCCTCCCATGCGTGGGCACGTTCCCAACTTCCCTAAGCATGCAGCAACCCTGCCAGCTGGGCCACACCGAGTACATGCTGCTCACTGCTCTGCGATGTCCCTGAGCTCCACCGGGGGTCACCAGAGTACCGAGCCACCCATCACCCTCCCCCAGGGACAGGAGAGCAGCCCAGTGGGTGCTTCATCCTGTCCCTCCCCTGCCAACCCCCGGCACCCAAGCTCACTCCCGAACTAGGGTCACTGGTGTGGTGTGAGGTGTGGCATCCAGTGCCTCAACCCTCAGCGCCACCTGGAAGGCTATGATTAATACTGATGTTAAGATCCTGGTTGGGGCCTGTGTTACCTAACCTTATTGGTAGAGAACAAATTGGTTTCATGACAGGTCAGTCATCAGTGGATCACATGCGTAAACTAATGTGCATTCTCTTGGCATCCAGGGACTCGGATCTGCCTGCAGTGCTTGTATCCCTGGATGTCGAGAAAGCTTTTGACAGGGTTTCTTGGGATTTCCTTTTTGCAAATCTGACCCCCTTCGGTCTCCCTTTGGGATTCCTCAGATGGGTCAGATTGTTATACTCTTCCCCATCTACTCAAATTTGGTGCAATGGCATATTGTCTGATCCCCTTTCGCTTCAAAGAGGGACCAGAAAAGGCTTCCCCCTCTCCCCACTACTGTTTAACCTTTACCTAGAGTCTCTGATCTGAAAACTGATATCCTCCCCATGACTCCAGGGAATTAGATTAGGGGATCAACACTGCACCCTTTCTGTATATGCAGGTGATCTTTTACATCTTGAGAACCCCTTAACAAGTATCCCTTCTCTTATTGATGAGATTGATTGCTTTTCTGCGGTTTCCCTCTACAAACATAACCCCTCTAAAACCAAAGTTTTTCCTCTGAATAATAAAACCCCCCAGTCAGTATTGAACAATACTAACTTTCTGTGGGAACGCAACTCCCTTACCTATCTTGGAATTCAAGTCACCAGAGATGTCCCCACTATGCCTAAACTCAATCTTTCAGATTTACTGAATACAATCAAAACTGATCTAGATAGATGGGGAGGTCTTCCTCTTTCATTATGGCGATGAATAAATACTGTCAAAATGAATGATTTACCCCATGTGTTGTATCCACTTGGAATGCTGTTTTTTTTTTCTCCTCCAAAAATATTTTTCTAAGTTACAAGTCATGCTAACTGCCTTCTTGTGGAAAGGTAATGGCATTAGACGCTCTTACTTAAAACTTTCTGCAGCAAAACTGCAGGGAGATTTATCTACACCCTCTTTTTTCTCCTATTATTGCGCCCACCATCTCAGTAGACTGGCGTAATGGTCAAAGGAGATACCAGACAATGCCCTACAGGCTTACTCCCCCCCATGGCTAGATATTGAGAGATTCCTAGCTGCTCAACATTATTGTACTCTCCTTTCCTTTATATATGTCACTCCCAGGGCACTTCCTAAACCACTCCAGAATACCCCATTAGGTGAGTCAGTTAAGGCGTTGCACCAATTGCAAACACATCTCTCACATAATTGGCTCTTTTCATTGGACCAATCCATTATGGGCAATCCCCATTTTAAAATTAGACATAAACCCATTCCTTTGACCTTTTGGCATCCTTTGATCAATAAGAAGGAATCTGACCTATATGTTGAAGGTAAAATAATTTCCTTTCCCCTTTTTTGACTTCGATTTAATATGCCTGCAACAACTTTTTTCAAATATAAACAGTTTAAAGAAGCTATTTTGGCCCATCTGGGATATGGAGAGATACATTCAGGGCCCACTGATATTTTAAACAAACTCCTGCAAGTGGCTAGGGAACCCCCATTCAGTTTTTGCAGTCTATAAGGAAGTCCAATTACTTGACTCTAACTTACATTGGGGGTTTGTTACTACTGGTCCCAAGTGTTATCTCATAGTACTGAAATTGACCTCTGGAGGAAATTATGGCAAACTGTATATAAATTTGTTAAACAAGACAGATTGCACTTTATACAATTTAATATTATGCATAATCTATATTTTACCCCACTTAAACTTTTCAGACTGGGCCATTTGCCCTCCCCTGATTTTTCACAATGTGGCAATTTCCCTGGAACTTTATATCATATGTTATGGGCCTGCTCAGTAGTCCAGACCTTTTGACAATCCATTAGATAAATACTTGATCCTTTTTTGGGTCTTGATTCTCTTTTCACTCCAGAGGTCTGTTTATTATATCTTTTCCCAAAGGGCACTCCTAGCCTTAGAAAAGCACACTTGGCTTTGATTTCTTCCACAGCCAAGTTAATTATCATGAGATACTGGAAAGATAATACAGTCTTGTCAGTTTTGGAATAGCATAAGGAACTGTTATTTGCTCTCCAATTAGAGAAGTACATTCTATCTATGGGTAACCGATCTCATATTTACCACCTTAGATGTGGCCACTGGATGCTTTGCTTACTATATGGAAACCATAAGTGATTAACTTGTGCATTGTTCTGCATGTGTATTCTTATCTGACTGAATAGGTACACACTTGATAAGGGGTGGGTTAGGGAGGCTTTTAGAGGGTAGAAGTGGAAAAGTGGGAGGGGGGAGAGGGTTTTACCTCCAATATGTACTTTATTTCATTCTTGTAATTGCTAATGGATATGTACATTGTACTGGAGGTGATCCCCCTGAATGCTCAACTGCTACCCATATTTTTGCCAATATTATCATAATAGTGAGAAAAGCTAAATAAAGTTTATTGAATTAAAAAAAGAAAGTATAATCATAACGAATCTTAATGGTGCATTAACAAAGTTTTTTGCAGATAATTTCCTTAATTTTGAAAAAATATAATCAAAGTCTTATTTGCTTGTGGGACCACAGGGCCTGGTCCTGCGCTTCCACCCCTCCATAATGTTTTAAAAAGATTGTAATTGTATCCTTATTTCTCTGTGGGAGCATAGGGCCAAAATTCCTTACTCCTCTGAATATCTATGTGTGGGAGCGCAGGGACCTCCAGGCCCTCCGTTGCTATCCACACATCAGTCTTTGGTAGTATCCATATTTTTCTTTGGAAGCGCAGGGTCCAGATGGCCCTGCACTGCCATCCATGCATTACTCCTTAATAGTATCCATATTTGTGTGTGGGAGCACAGGACCCATGCCTCCTCTTTTGTAGTATTCATATCCTAAGTCACAAACGGTTTACCTATAGCGGGCGGCACCCTTGACAGTGACATCTCTGACAGTGACAGACACAATGCTGAGTGTCAGAATTGTACTGTTGGGGATGTGTATGTGTTTCCTTTGAGAGGCTGCCCCCCAAAACCCCATGTGGGAGGCTCCACCTGCACACACCTCAGTTTCTAAATATATATATATGGCGTGGTTAATGAATCCAAGATGGCGGCGGTGTGTGAGCTGCCTGAGGCTGGTGTTTAGAAGCTGTGTTTCTTATCTTTCGTTCGAGTGTTTCTATATTTTTTCTTTAAGTTTGTGTAATCTTAGTTCAGTTAGGGTTGCTTTAGTGAGGTAATTTAGTTTTTTTGAGTGTTTTTTTTGGGCTTTTTCGGTTTATTGTTCAGGTTGGCTGTTCTTCCTGTTATATGGGAGCTTAAGCCACCGTTACAGTTACGGCTGTGGTTACAGCCAGAAACTGCATGTATTTTAACCTTAATATTATTAAGTTGACTTATGTAACGGTTGTCTTCAGTAAATTGAGCCCAAATCCTGTTAAGATTTGCGTCCTGTGGAGCCGCTGTCAAACCTGTGGAGCTGTGAGAGCTGCTGCCTGCTTGAATTTGAAAGCCTGGAACTGTTGTTACTTCATGTGAACTACTGGTTTGACTGACCATATCCAGGGAGTCTACATCTATGTATGAGCAGCGGTGTGGTGAGAGCACTTTTTGCACATCTTTGTAATTTGAATCTCTTATGACTGTTCTAATTCAAGTTCGAACCTCTGTGAGCTGACATCTCTACAGTGATTTTGGCTGCTGTTGCTTGGAGTTTAGGGGTGCTGGGGGTCACTGAGTGTTGCAGAGTGGGAACCCTTCCTCCCGACATCTCAGGTTGCTTTTCCCCATTGCCTCTGACTGAACGGGAGTTTCCTTATCTGCCTTTGGGGAGTCAGAGGAGGATTTGAGGTTCTCCTAAGTTGCCCTGAGGGTATACTTTGTTGTTTACCCTTAGGACATCTGTAGTTGTGGGTCACAGGTGGTAGGGGATCCGAGTAGTTTGGGTGATGTGGAGGGGAGGTTTGGGTTATCCCTTTTACTATTTGACAAGGTTTGCACACTCTTGGCCTTTTTCCAGATAACCCTTTAAATGGAAATGGATTTTAATGGATGATTAAATCACAGTATTATTTATTGACTTGATTCTGAGATTTGGAGTCTAATAGGATTTGGGACCATGAACTGCTGAATTTAAAGAAGAATTACTATTGAGACATTTTTGGAGAGAACATTTCCTGTTGTTTGATTTTTATGTTTATGTTTGTAATTTGTGTTGGTGTTTGGGCAGTGAGAGTGCCCAAACTATTATTATTTTTCCAGGTAGTCTGAGTACCTGGGAATTTTTATTGTTTTATTTTATTATATGTTTTTGATCCCCTGGGTAGTGAGAGTACCAAGGGTTGAAAATTTGTTGTATTTATTATTATTTTGTAAGTTTATTTAATTATTTTTATTTTTGGGATTTGAACTGTCTTTAGAAATGGATTCTTAAGGGTGGTTTCTTTTTGGTTTGTTTGATTTATAATTTATTTTGGATTGTTTTAATTGATTATTTTATGGTAATAGTTTTAAGCTGCCTATATCTGGGAATGCTGGACAATTGAGATTTATTTTTTATTTTTTATTTTATGTAAGTGGTTGATTATATATTATTTGTTTGTATTTGATTTGTTTATTGTTTCTTTTTTGTAATGTGTTGGGGTGATTTAGCGACGGTTGGGCATTATTCACCCACCAGACTCAGGGAATTGTGTCCCTTTGAATGTCCACCATTACCATCTGACACCTATTTTAGGTATCGTGCTTTGGGCATTTTAAGGAAACATAAAAGAAGATGTTGAGCAGAGCCTGGTGGGGAACAGGAGGGGGGAGGGTGGATTGGGGTGGTGGGATCCAGGAGACACCCTGGGGTGAAATGGGGCCAAGATAGAGGCCATTCTTGTCTTGTTCCCATACCCAAGGGTTCCGATTTTAGTAGGCAGGAGCCGAGGTCTTCCCAGACAGCTCATCCAGCCTTGGCGGTGTTATGCAATGCCAGATCTATTAAAAACAAGACAGCTATAATAGCTGATCTTGTTGGATTAACTGATCTGGCTTGCATCACCGAGACCTGGCTGGATGAAAATCCAGGCCCTGTATTGGCTTCAGCAACACCAGCCGGGTTCTCGGTGATACACCGTCCAAGGCTGGATCGTAGGGGCGGGGGTGTAGCCATTATGTTTAAGACTGAGCTGGGCCTTGTAGATGTGCCTTTAGGAAGTACCAGATCCTTTGAATATATCTTGGGTGAGGGTGTAGGTTGTGGAATTCTCCTCATCTACCGTCCACCAGGAGATGGTGAATTCCTGCAGGAGATAGCAGACTTCATCTTTGACCTAGTATTGTGGTCCCCCAGACTGTTAATTCTGGGGGACTTCAATGCCTGGGTTGATGATGAACTCTCTCATTTTGGTCAAAATCTCCTCCAGTTGATGACTTCACTGGATCTAACACAGGTTGTTACCTCCTCAACCCATATAAAAGGTCATTCATTGGATCTGATCTTCCTTTTGGTTATGGAGATTGCTGACTTGAGGGTGGAACCAGTCAGCTGGTCTGACCATCACACCATAAGGTTCAGTTTCAGGGTTCCCCCTAATAGGTCTGCCCCTACGGAGATGGTTCAGTACTGCCCTTTAAGGGTATTAGTCCCAGTGACCTGACGGCGGTACTGGATCTATCATGCGTGTCTGGTGAATGCATGAGTCCAGATGATCTCGTATTAACCTATAATAAGGCTGTAGGAGATGCTCTGGACAAGATTGCTCCTGTTCGTGTTCGTCCTCTCACCCTCCGTTCAAGTAGCCCTTGGTTTGATGGCTCCTTGAAGGAGTTAAGGAGAGTTGGCCGAAGGCTGGAGAGAGTCTGGCGGAAGTCTGGTAATGATGCTGACAGGCTTAGGTTGATGGCACATTATGATGGCTATCAATCAGAAATCAACCGTAAGAAGGCAGAGTTCCTGTCCAGGGAGATTTCTGCTGCATGAAATTGACTGGCTCAGCTTTTCCGGACTGTTGACAGATTGTGCAATCCAATCTGTCTCCAGCCCAGAGAAGCCTTTTCTCAGCTAAGATGCGAGGAGTTCACTCGGTTCTTTGCAGATAAGGTTGCTAGCATCAGGTCTGGTATCGGTCCGACTCCTCCTCTAAGGGATTACAGTTGGCGATGGGAAGTACTATCCACCCAGTCTGTCTGGTCAGATTTTCACCCGCTGGAGTTCATTGATATTGTGAAGATCATCCAAACATTGCGACCAACCAGCTGTAGTTTGGATCTGGGTCCTACACCCCTCTTAGTAGGATGTGTTGAGGTTATCTGCCCGATCCTTGCTGACACTGTCTGGAAATCCTTGGAGACGGGGGTCTTTCCTGATCCCCTTAAGGAGGCGGTAGTTCAACCACTCCTAAAAAAACCCTCCTTGGATCCATACTGTCTAGCTATCTACCGGCCTATCTCTAACCTGCCTTTTGTTGGTAAGGTTATTGAGAAGGCGGTTGCGTTACAATTGGATGATCATCTTACAACTCACAATGTCTATGATACTCTCCAATCTGGTTTTAGGAAGAAGCATAGCATGGAGACTGCCCTTGTCCGGGTGTTGAATGACCTCCTAATGGCTAGAGATCGAAAGGCATGTACCGTTCTGGTCCTTCTCAATCTCTCTGCAGCATTTGACACTGTAGACCATGGTGTGCTGTTGGAGCGCCTTCGGATTTATTGCGGACTGTCTGGAACAGTCCTCAGATGGTTTCAATCTTACCTCACAGACAGGTCTCAGAGGGTTACCACTGGAATTTATTCCTCTGGTGCTCACTCCCTGCCTTGTAGGGTACCGCAGGGTTCCATTTTAGTGCCCATGTTGTTTGCAGTGTATATGCTGCCTTTAGGAGATATCATTAGGCAATACAGTCTGGGTTTTCACTGGTATGCAGATGATACTCAGCTGTATCTGTCCTTTCCGCCCGGGCAAGATGGTGCTCTCTCCGTGCTAGACAACTGCCTTACTGAAATCAGATTATGGATGAGTTCTAGCTGGCTGAGACTGAATCCTGATAAGACTGAGGTGTTGGTAGTGGACCCGGGTCATTTGGTGTTGGGTTTGGGGGTTGGTCAACCACCAGGCTTATTGCTCAGTGGTATGTCGCTCACTACCTCTGATCGGGTACGAAACCTGGACATTATTTTTGACGACGGCTTGACCTTAAAATCTCAGGTATCAGCCGTAGTCAAATCCTCTTTTTTTCATCTGAGGAATATCGCCCGGGTCAAATACCTGGTCCCACCGGGTGATCTTCCAACGTTGGTCCATGCCTTTATCACTACGCATCTTGATTACTGTAATTCCCTTTACCTAGGGCTATCTGGGGTTGATATCCATCACCTGCAGCTGGTGCAGAACGTGGTGGCAAGGCTTTTGACTGGGATCTCTAGATCCAGCCATATTATGCCTGTGCTCCGTGAACTGCACTGGCTGCCTGTTAGGTGGTGGGTCACCTATAAGGTTGGTTTACTAACCTTTAAAGCCCTACATGATCAGGGAGCTGGCTACCTGAAAGATCTCCTGGTACCCTATTGCCCCCTCCGTCCTCTCCATTCCGCCAACAAGGGAACAAGGGATTGCTGGAGATTCCTAGGGTTCAATTAAAAACATCAGGATCTCATGCCTTTGCTTTTTCAGCACCAACCCTGTGGAATTCTCTGCCTTGTTGGTTGAGAGAATGTCCAACTGTCGAGAAATTCAAAAATGAGTTAAAGACATATTTATTCAGTTTAGCATATCCTAGTTATGGCTGTTAATTTATGATTATTTTTATTTATGTGTATATGTGAATTTATTGTATAGCACCTTGGTTTTGAAAGGCGCTTTATAAATAAAGATGTTTTGATTTGATTTGATTTGATACAACTCCGAATCGGAGTTGTCTCAGGGAAGGGGCAAAACACCGAGTGATGCAGTGCCAGTGGGGACCATCACAGTGACGCAACCTTGTTGGTAAAATTCTGTCACTGTGATGGTCTTTGCTCTTGCAGTTTCACTGTGCAGATGGTACGCTGTCACAAACATCTTTGCAACACTAACCAGAACAGCTATCTCTAACCCTAACTCCAGAACAAGTACTATTTAATGGAGGGCACACATGACAGAAAGTATATCTCAGCACCCTGAACAGTATCAGATATATGCCCCACATTTTTTGTTTATTTATTTATTTAAAAATTGGTCACCGGGAAAGTCACACTGAGTCAAGGCTCATTTCCAAGTGCAACCTGGATGACAGACACAATACACAATACAGGGATACAAAACAATTGGATATGGTAAAGAAGCTTTTGTACAAAATATAAATTTGTGGAAGTAGTACACAAAATATATACAATTGCAAAGGGAATTGATATGACAGTGTGTAACACAGTTCAAGAAAATAAAAATGAAGGATATTTACAGTTGCAAGGGACTAATACAATAAGCTAATAGAACAAAGTATAGCATGGTGCAGGATGGGAGTGGAACAACTTCATTACATATGAAATTGCAAGCAGGCAGAACAGGATTACTTTGGTAAATTAGACAGAGGGTTAGGCAACAGGAGGTCAAGTCTAGGGCCTAGGACAGGTAGTGTGGAAGATGGAGGTGCATGCGATAGAAGGAGAGGGAGTTGGTTGGGGGGTGCAGAAGAGGGGCGGAGGATGGGATAAACTCCAACAGACACATAACCTAACCCTAACCTAACTCCAGAACAAGTGACATTTAATGGGGAGCACACACGACAGAGGGTATACCTTGGCAACCTGAACAATATCAGATATGTACCTCCACTTAACTGCAACAGACATATAATCTAGCCCACACACGAACCTGCACCCTAATGCTAACTCTGGAACAAGTAATATTTAATGAGGGGCACACACAATAGAAAGTGTACCTTGGTACCCTGAACAATATTACATATGAGACCACAAATAACTCAGATACATAACCTAACCCTACCATAACTCTAGAACAAGTTATATTTAATGGTGGCACACACATTGAAAGGTGTACCTCGGCACCCTGAACAATATCAGATATGTGTCCCCATTAACTCCAACAGATATATAACCTAACCCAAACCCGAACCCATGCGAATGCAAAAATTCCTATAGAACAACATTAGAACTTTCACAGCCCATAGCTCACTCAATATTTGGAGTTATCTATAACAATATATATGAAATGAAAGTTCTTACAGAGTACTACAACATTAATTCATCATATCAAGGACAGTCATCACAGGATGCCCACAGCACCCTGATATTTCCAGCAAAATTAAACATGTCACCAAATGCAGAATTCAAGGCTGATACCCACCAATGTTCACAGACATGGGTACCTCCTCTTGGACTACAAGCTTGCCAAGATTCAGACTATTCCTTTGAAAATTGACAGTTATGCCCTAAAAATCTGAAACCATATTTTTACTAATAATTCCAAAACAGCTGGGAGTAATGTGTAAATATAAATGTATGCTACTCTTTGGGGTGAGACCCATTGACTGGATGTGGCAAAGCCCCATTCTACCCTTTCCTGAATGTACACATTTCCCTTAACCATAACAGTAGCCCTAACCCTAATTCTTAAACTACCAGGAGTTAAGTGTCAGACAACATATATGTTACTCTGTGCATCAAGCTGCAGAAAGTGGATGGGGGCAAGTCCCCCTCCTAAGTTTTCCTGAATATACGCATTTCCCTTAACCCTCCATAATTTTTTTAAGAGATTGTAACTGTATCCTTATTTCCTTGTGGGAGTGCAGGGCCCTGCGCTCCCATCACTCCATACTCCTCTGCATATTTGTGAATGGGAGCACAGGGCCCTCAAGGCCTGGCACTGTTATCCATGCATCATTCTCTAGTAGTGTCTGTATTTCTCTTTGGGAGTACAGAGCCCTCCGGGCCCTGCACTGCCATCCATACATTGCTGCTTAATAGTATCCATATTTGTGTGTGGAAGCACAGGACCCTCTAGAACCTGTCCTCCTATCCATGTATCAGTCCTTAATAGTATCTGTATTTCTGTGTGGGACCACAGGGACCTCTGGGCCCTATGCTTCTATGCATGAAGTGAGAAAGAAACACTTGCACACACCTTACTTTACACTATTGTCCTATGGGAAATTAAACAAAATGTAAAGCCTCAGAACTCCAGAGCAAAGTAATATATTTTCACAAGCCCAGCAAATGTTACATCTGTGATGCAAGCCCTCAGTACCCAGAAAATGTCAAAGCAAAATTGCAAACCATTTCTTAACACCATAGTGACAAAAACGACTCTTTAAACCTCCCAGTACAATGTTATCCTATGGGAAATCAACCAAAATTCAAATCCACAGAACTCCAAGCCAAAGTAATGTATTTTCACCAAACCAGCAAAAAGGTACATTTGTGGAGAAAGCCCTTCTTAATCTGAACATTTCAGTACAAAATTCTATACTGTTTCTTTGCTGTAAGATGACAAACAGCTATATAGAATTTCATTTTTTGCAAATTGTAATTAAGAATCCTGTTTCATGATCAAGTATCCTGTTTAATGGACAAGAATTCTATTTTGTGATCAAAGAATCCTGTTTTGACCTCACATCTAAATTTTCCCATATGAAGTAATGGAAATTTTTGAAATTTTATAACTTTTTAATGAATTAATATTTTTTCACCAAACCTTCACAAAGCACATATGTGCCCCAATACCTATATTCCCTAAACATTTCATACCAAAACTCCAAGCCATTTTTGTGCAGCAGTGTGACAAAGAATGTGGCAAAAAGTGGTAATTTTCAAGTTTTTTGACACTGCCTATCTCTGCAACTGCACATCTGACCAGACCAAAACTTGCCACAACAAGATATCTTTGGCCCTCATAAGTGCATGAAAAATTTGTGAATCAGTTGAACAGTTGCAAAGTTATTAAAGTTCAAGATTTGGGGTTTAACACAGACGTGACCGTTGAATCCTAATTTACAGGTGCAACCATGCGTGTATAAATATATATACTGTGTCTATGTATGTATGTATATGTATATAAATATATATATCTATATAGATATATATATATATATATTCTTTGCAAACAACTTTTTTAATGCATCAGCTAGGGTTGTTACTAAAGTGACAAAAGTAGGGAAATGTGGAGTTAGTGTTTCCAACCCTAAAATCTTGCCTCTACCCTGCCAACACCAGCAGGCATTGGGGTTGTGCCTTTGGGTCATCAGCCCCAATGCTCACCCCATTACATAAGTAAATAAGCTGAGATGGGTACAGTATATGAGAATGGGGAGAGAGTTAGGGCTGATAACCCCAAGGCACACCCTGATGCCTGTTAGTGTCTGCAGGGTGGAATTGGGGTGTCAGGGTTGGAAACCCTAATGCCACATTTCCCTACTTTTATTGCTTTAGTAACAACCCTAACTGATGCATTAACAAAGCCTTTTGCAATGAATTTCCTTACTTTATCAGATAGTTTATTTGTATCCATATATGCCCATGGGAGGGCCCTCTGCACCCATCATCCATAACTGTCTTTATGTGAAAGTGGGAGTGCAGGGCCCTTTGGTCCCTGTGCACCCATCCCTCCATAGATGTATCACCAAATTATCAACATAGCCATCTTGTTTCCCCAGCACATGTCGCCAGTACAGAACATTTTCAAATCCCCTCCAAAACATAATTTTGCACAACTAAAATGCCATTCCACACCACAAGTGAGAACATACATTTTGTCCAGAATTTCAAAAATGACAGCTGTGACATAAATGAGGTCTGGTAATAAGAAAGCTATGTTGAAAATCTGGAGTCAAAATATTTAAAATTTCCTCAGTTACAAGCTGGCATACTGAAATTGGAACAAATAGTGCTAACTTTGGCATTTTTTTCATATTTTGACCGCAAATTTTGAACAGTCTTCTTATGACCTCACTTCATGAACTCTGTAGTTGAAAATTTTGAAATCTGTGGAAAAACACCATTCCATGCCACAGGTGTGAAAACACATTTTGGGCAGGATGTGAGAAATGAAGTTGTGCTGTTCAAGAGGTGTTGTGAAAAAATGGCTATGCTGAAAGCTTGGAGTGAAAATATAAAAAGTTATCAAAGTTACATGCACAGGTAGGAAAATTTCAACGACCTCATGTAACTAGGCCATTTTTAAGAATTTTTTCACCAAATTTTCAACATGGGCTTTTTAAGACTCCACCTCATGAACACTGGCACTGTGATTTCATTAATCAGCCCAAATGGTGATTTTGTGCAGCAACCATGAAATCACCTTTCCGGCCTGAGTAATGAAATGACAGTCACAATGTTCATGAGGTGGGGTCCCAAAAAGCCCATGGTGAAAATTTAGTGAAAAAAATGTCAAAAAATGGCTAAGATATCAACATAACTTGAAAATGCCTTTGAAATACATTATACGGCACTTTCCTTCATTTCTCAGTTTGTGGTTCAGCCTTGAAGAGTGCAGACATGTCTCAATTCACAGAAGATGACAGCAGATGGCCTCCAGTTGTAAGTATAGGGCAAAGAGTGGTGTGGGGTGGTGGGTGCTCATTGAGAGGGTTGGGATGAGGGAGGGTGATGACAGGGACAACAAAGGATCATTTTTTTTTCAGGGTAAAAATTAAAAAGACATCAGGGGATGGTTGTCTTCTTTACAGGGTGAAAAAAGACATGTTTTAGGATACTGGGAGTGGGTTCTTCAGTGTTCAACACTAGTGGGGGAGAATAACATGTCTGGAAACATGGGGAGTGGGCTCCTCAGTGTCCGGCACTGCTGGGGATGGGGAATCTGACTGCAGACACTTGGAGTGGCCTCCCCAGTGTCCTGCATTGCTGGGAGGGAAAACATTGCCAGTAGATATTATAATCAGTGAGAAGAAGAACATATTTAAACACAGATTAAATAAATACATTGCAAATAAAGGAGACTTGGAATATTATAAATTGTCATAATTTGGGGTCTACCATGGACTTCAGCTTTTTTGTTCTCCTTAATTCATAAGTGTCATAAGTGTCAATGGGTGTGGGTTTCCCAGTGTTCTACACTGCTGTGAGCAGGGGAGAACATGACCTGGGACACTGGGAGTGGGCTCCCAAGTGTCTCACACTTTCAGAGGGAGGTTACATATGTCTGAGGACACTAGGTGTGGGCTTTTCAGTGTCCCACACTGTTTGGAAGGAGGGAGAAACATCCACTTGTGGCCCCTCGGTATATCAATGATTCAATGATGTGAATGTCTGCCCGCAAGTGGATGCTAAATGTTCCAAAGTGTGGCATGTGTAGAAATAGGCTATACCTATTTTCACACACTTAGCATCCAGTTGCAATCAGGGCAAGCACATCATTGACAAGTAAAGAAAAGGCACATTTGCATATGTGCTTCTCCAATGGTTTAGAGGACTAGGCAGAGGACCGCAAGCCCAAGAGTTATGGGTTTGAGACCAGTATCTCCATATTTTTTCATCTTCATTGTAGGTGGAACAAGAAGTATGAAGAGGCTGGCCTCGAACCCAAGACTTCTGGATTTGAAGTCCTCTGCCCAGTCCTCTGCACTACCAGAGAAACACACCATCTACAGTGTTTTATCTTTATTTGACAGACTATGTCACTCTGGATATGTGATGCTTGAAAATGTAGCATTTGTGAAAAGAAGCTATACCTCTTTTTGCACATACTACATTTGTGAACATCACATATCCAGGTCAGTAAACAGAGTGATCCTGTCCTGGTGCACAGAAGATGGCAGTGCATGACCTCTGGAGATAAGTATACGGCAACAGCAGGGGAGTGGGATGGTTGGTGCATAGTGGGAGGATCAGGATGGGGGAAGGGTGGTGTGAATGATGAGGGACCGTTTTCTTCTTTTCAGCTTAAACAAAATAAAAGACAATGGGAAACAGTTTTCGTCTTTACAGGTTTAATCAAGTAAATGTTTGGGAACATTGGGAGTGGGCTCCCCAATGTCCCGCACTGCTGGGGAGGGGGGTCTTGTGCTGCTGACATGGGAATTGGGCACCCCAATGATGGCAAATAAATACATACCACTGTGGGAGTTGAGGGCCGGGGCATCTGACACCAAAGTGGGCATCCTGGTGTCAGATTTTGTAAAAACAATCATATTAAAATACAATGGAAATGGGAGCATGGATGATGCCACTAGATACCAAGGAATATAAGGACATGAGGTGCCACTCTGCAGCAGATATGGGGACAGTGATCGGTGGGTGGGGGGTATAACTGG
The DNA here is from genome assembly GCA_016271365.2 of Neoceratodus forsteri. Taxonomy (NCBI): domain Eukaryota; kingdom Metazoa; phylum Chordata; order Ceratodontiformes; family Ceratodontidae; genus Neoceratodus; species Neoceratodus forsteri. The sequence goes on from CM057457.1 coordinate 183,847,583, forward strand.
ACACTGGGGAAACACTGGCTCATACATGATCCTGCAGCCGGAAGCACAAGTTCCAGCTGTGGCTGTACTGTAGTACTCAAGAAATACTGCTTTTCTCACACATAGAACATGGCAGAAACTGTCCTCTTGCAATCTCCGCACCCAGGATATTGGGTGTTAAAAAAACATATTTGTGGTCAAAATACTAAAAAACAAACATCAGAATATAGCTAAATAGGCCATGTTTAGCTAAATTCTGATGATTGTTCCTTCAGTTAGAAGCATTTTTATATATTTTCTTTCTTTCATGCCTCTTATTAATGGGAAAACAAGATGGTTGACAAAACAGTGCTGTGTGAAAATACAGCACACTCCTGCGACACTATGTCACCCTGCCTGAGAAAACAAGACACCCTCCCTGGGAAAACAAGACAACATTCCTGTGAACACAGCACAGCTCTGCGAAAATTCATGAGGGTCCCTGTGACACTATGTGACCCTGCCTGAGACAACAAGATATATCTCTGTGAAAACAAGCTTGTTTTTGTGTGGGACACTTAACTTTTCCCTTACGAAACAATGAGAAAATAAAAAATTGAATAACTTTTTATTGGATTAATATTTTTTCATAAAACCTTCAAAAGGCACATCTGTGACCAAAAGGAATTCTACCCTGAACATTTCAAACAACATAAAGCCATTTCTGAGAAACAGCTGCAGAAAGTATTTTTTTAAAAAAGCTTAAATTTAAGATTTTTTGACACTTTCTGTCTCAAACACCACACCAAAGATTAACACAATATTTTTTCATCGAGTCCTACCCCTACAGATTATGCATGCCAAATATCATGCAAAGCTGTTGAACAGTTTCAAAGTTATTAAGGTTCAAACATTCAGGTTTTAATAGAAGTTCGCACTCAACCCTAACTATACTGGCACTGTCACGCCAGTATAATAGACAGACAGACAGATAGATAGATAGACAGATAGATAGACAGACAGACAGACAGACAGACAGATAGATAGATAGATATACCTTTACACATACATTATAGGGGCACGGTAATGCCCCTATAGTTAGGGTTGAACAGGGGTTTCTCTGTTAAACCTCAAATTTTGCACTTTAACAACTTTGGAACCATTCAACAGATTTGCACAGAAATTTGTATGTGCGGTCTTGTGGAGCAGATCTCTTGACATTTCCAAGTTCTGTTCCAATCAGATGTGCAGATTCTGAGATCAGGATAGTACAAAAGCCTTAACAATTGCCATTTTTCAGTCATCACCTTGTGCCCAGATGGTTTGGAATTTTGATCTGACAATTTTAGGGTATAAATAGCTTGGGTAACAGAAGTACCTTTCACTGGTTTGGTGAAAAAATATTAATCCATTCCACATTTATTCAGTTTTAAAGTTCCCATTATTTTCAATGGGAATTTCACTCTCCAGGATAGCTTCCTGGAATAAGAAAAGAATTTGGTCTCATGAAAAATAATTATTTTTTGTGAGGGGCCAATCCTGTTTCGTGTGGAAAAATTCCTTTTTCTTGAGGCACCATTTTGTTTTCCGTTTTTTCAAACAAACAATTAACATAACTCTCTACAATGATGTATTGCAGAGACACCAAAACATGTACAGTATCTTGCTCATTGGGACTTCATGAGCTGAATTCTTTAGTTTTTTTAGTATGAAGATGCCACTAGAATTTTTTTTTATAGAACATTTTATTAAGAACAGACAAATAAAGCCAAGTTCAAATATTGATAACAAGCATGCCAAACATCCTTCATAATAACATGAAGAAATAAATCATCATGTAAATATATCTATATCTATGCAGATAACAACAAACAACAAACCATACTACAGTTAAAAAAACTCAAAGAAGAACAAAACTAATATAACAATGAAGAAGAAAAAAAGAGCCCATACATATGTTATCCAGGAAGAACGTATTGCCTAAAAACTACTAGAGAAAATCGGTACCAGGTCATCCCTTAAACCTTGTTATAAAATGTGCAGAAAATGTCCTTTATCCTGATTGGCTGACAGCTTCTGTCAGCCATGTCCTTACCAGGACATATCTTCACAACTGGTACTATATGTGCCATGCGGAACACTCCACACAGTAAAATCAATACATGGTATCGCTCTCCCACTACTTTCAGCACCGCTCAATTAGCATTAGATAGAACCGAAAGAGTGGTCATAACCCAGCTTCACCACAGAAACAAACAAACCAAAAATACCTTGCAAGTCCAGCAGCTCCAACTCTTGGTCCTGTTAGTAATGTCTCCAAATTTGCCCACCCTACTCTTCTAAAAATCCAAGCTGCAACATGCGGGAAGTTTCTTTTTCTGTCATAGGTGTGATTCAAAAACTAGGAAGCCACTCTCTACAGAGGACGATGAGGGACACGCTTGCTCCCACTCAAAGCAGCAGTTATTGAAAATAGCAGCAACTAAGTGATTTAAGGACAGAAACCTTAAATAAAAAAAAATGTTTTCTGTATCTTAGCAGGGGACAGGATGATGGGGGGGGGATGCACCATCTGCAATGACATCAGAGAACAACAGAAAGCCTACAGCTTTCAAATATGCCTTAAAACTCAGTCCTCCTCATGGATCGAGCGAGCATGGCATCTCCTCAGAAATAAAACAGGGCCCCAATCGTCATTTTTATCAAAACTTGATTAAAAAAAAAAAACAGTCCACTAATGCTGCTCAGCAAGATGTCTACTAAGCCTGTTTGTGCCTGCAGTGGAACACGCTCACTCGCATGGAAACTGGTGGCTGGGAGACAACACTGTCAGAATTTGTACCAACCAAAGACAGTTAAAAGAAAAGACTGTGGGAAGAGGCTGTAAGCGTACTAAAAGCAGAAATGATAGATGATCTCAAAAATATGCAGTATATAGAACCCTCTACTGCTGTAGAAACAGTGATAGAACTACTGCAATAGAGGGACTATTTTTCATCATTTTCATCTATTAAACCTCTTTTACATATTTTTAGAATTTTCTTTTTGTTCTTCTTTAAAAAAATTACTTGGGGCTCATTTATAGCACAATAAGATTAGTGTACAGGCCTGATAGAATGCCCCAGGTGCTAAAGGCATTTCAGCGCAAGTGCCTCATGCCTCATAATGCACCTGGGACATGCTCTTATCAGGCCATAACCCACACCTCATTGTGTCTTATTGCTGGCAAAAAAGATGAAATATCTAGAAACTATTGTGTAACTTCATCTGATTCAGAATAAATTCACCGCTGACCACTTCTGGGTACATTATACTCCATCAGGGAAACCAAAATAGCCAGGCAAACCTTATATAATAAAAGAAAACCATATTTTATGATTCCACCCTTATAAAATTTAGCCAAAGTCCCAAAGCTGGATGATATCGTGGGAGTACCTTTCTTTTCCACAACATCACCTGTTGATAGGAGGTTGATTTAGACATTGTTTGTATCCAGTGCATCTGTGACAGACGAGTTTTAGACCTCCAATGAACAAGGAGCCATTTAGCTTACAATGCAGCTGTATAAAGAACTACCTTAAACTTTAAAGCTTGTAATATAATAATGTGGGATCCCCCATGAGCCAAAAAAAGGAGGAATGTGGAACTTGAGTGCCCAAAATCCACTCCAAGCATTCAATCATTCTTTTCAACCACTCCTCTACCAAAAAGTAGCCCCACAGGATATGATAAACTGTACCAATGTCTATACCACTCCCCCAACAAATAGCTGAGGATGATAATCCCATAGACAACAATTAGTCTGGTGTCCTGTACCATCTACTTAGCATCTTTTTTCAATAGGCTGAACTTTAGGGTCAAATGCAGCCCAATCAGCTTCAGACCAACATTTATTCCAATTATCTATTTCCAAGGGGGTATGAATTTCCCCCATCCATTTCAATCTACAGGGTTCCCAACTGGGGATATACACATTTTGTAAAAGCCTATAAATAACACTTGTGTGCCCCGTGATAACTTGAACCATACCTGTAAATGCTTAATCAGCTCATATGTATTAGTTAATAGCTCTTCATAATCCATGATGAAAGAATATGTCCCAATTGAAGATATCACCATAACTCTCTTGTAGAAAGATTACAGAGACCATGTAGCTGTGATAAAGATCTAAAAGAGCCACTCTCTGGGTCAAACAAATCACCCACTAGACGTATGCCTTTTGAAGCCCAAGTGGCAGTATGAATCACAGAACCCCCAACCCATATTTTAGGGTTATTCCACAAAGGTTCATATGGACCCAGATACTTGTAATTCCACCTCAGCAACTAGGCTGCTGTTTTCCAGACTTGTCTGGTATTTAAGATGGGATAAGTGACCTGATTTGGTTCAGGTAAAGGGTCCCTTAAGGCAACAGCCAAAGGCATGGTGCTTAAAATGGACCTCTCAATGTCCACCCACAGTGGAGTATGCTCAGAATCAAAATTAAGCCAACATAAAGTTTGTCTAAAACTATTAGCTATGTGATAAGCCCAAGACCAGAGTGATTGCATTCTTCCAGAGCACACTCAATACCGCAGCCCTTCTATTCGCCCCCATGAAGAAACTCCACGCTAAGGGAAGTTGCTTTAAGTGGATCACCCCAACCCCATTGAAGGCCCTAATGAAAAACCGTGATAAGACCTGGAAAAAATACAAGATCTCCTCCCAACCTGCTGACCTGGTGAGCTACAAAACTCTCAGAAACAGGTGCAAGGTGAAATTAAAATGGCAAAAAGAGAATAAGTCACGCAACTTCAGAAAAAGAACCTAGGGAACCCTAAATTATTTTGGACCCACATTAATGGGTTACTAAAAGGGAGCAGCAATTCTGAACCAGGCTCCATCGAGGTCAAAGGACAACTACTACATGACAACCCCCACATTGCCATGTCACTCAACCACCACTTCACAAACTTAGACTCCTACAAGGCTGGGCTACTGCCTCTCTACTCTGACACTTACACCAGGTCACCTCCTAACCTTGACCACCCAGCCTTCCATCTCAGACTGGTCAAACAAAAAGAAGTTCTATCACTATTAAAGAAACTCAAAACATCTGGTGCTGGGCGACCCAATGAGATTCACCCCAGGCTGCTGAAGGAAGGGGCACTGTACCTGGTCAGACCCCTTACCTGGCTCTTTAATTGATTTCTAAAAGAGGGGAAGTCCCCAAACAGTGGAAACAGGCCCATGTGGTCCCCATCCACAAGGGAGGCCGGTGGGAGTCCATCAGCAGCTACAGGCCAATCTCTCTGCTCTGCATCCTGGCAAAGTTACAGGAGAGGCTGATCTATGGGCAACTCCAGGATTACCTAGAGTACCATCAACTCCTGGCTCCCTCCCAGCACAGCTTCAGGACCCAGCATGGGACAGACACTGCCCTTATCAAATTCTCTATGGACGTACTCAGAAATCTGGATAAGGGGACCCCTACTGGTGCGGTCTTCATTGACCTATCCAAGGCCTTCAAGCTGGTCAATCACAATCTGCTACTGACTAAGTTGGACAATGTAGGACTTGACAGCCATTCACTAAGGTGGTTTGAAAGCTACTTAACTGGTCTCACTCAGAGGGTAAAATGGAAAGACTCCATTTCGGAGTCACTCCCACTAAAACAGGGAGTGCTGCAGGGGTTGATACTTGGTCCCCTCCTCTTTTCCCTCTTCACCAATGAACTGAGCCTCCACTCTGGGGGAAGCTCGGTGGTCCAGTATGCGGATGATGCTGTAATCTACCGACCCTCTGCTAATCTGCCAGACCTCAGCCCCTTGCTTCAAGGTGACCTGACTTCCCTCAAGAACTGGCTTGTTAACAATAGATTGGTCCTTAACGCGGATAAGACCAAGGCCATGCTGTTTGGTCCAAAATCCCTGGGACATGATAGAAAACAACACTTACACCTTACCTCCTTGTCAGGCACTAGCTTAGAGGTAGTTGAGTCACTAAAATACCTTGGCCTCACCCTGGACCAGGGCCTCACCTTCAAGAACCATGTAGACCAAGTTACTAAAACCTTACATGGGAAACTGGGCACCCTTTACCGACTGAAAAACCAGTTGATACCGGAAGCAAGGGTCTCCATCGCCACCAGCGTCCTCTTTCTGACAATCACCTATGCAGCCCCAGTACTCCATGGAGTAGCAAGGACCGAGTTGAATAGAGTCCAGGCCCTGTATAATAAGGTGGCTCAGTTCGCCGCCCAGTCAAACGCCAGGAATCACCACTGCAACACACAATCTCAGCTAAATTGGCCATCTCTGGATGCCCGACTCCAGTACCCTCTGTTATGCCAGACCTTCAAATTAATTAGCCAATCCCCTCCTCCTAGCCTATCTGGACTCATTGCATGAAAGACTAACACCCGGCTCCTCCGCACAACATATTGCACTCTCCTAGCTGTCCCCAGAGTAAGAATCAAGGCAGGAGACAAGTCCTTCGCTCACACTGCACCCACCCTGTGGACTCCCTTCCTCCCGGAGTGCAGAAAGCACCATCAATTAAAGCTTCCACACTAGGCTCAAGGCTCACTTGATTACAACCTCTAAATTCCACTGCTAGGCTCCTGGGAAAAAACCTCATGGTCATCTGAATCCCACAGTCCAATATTACCCTCAGTGAGTAAATCATACTATGTAACGTGGCTCACACCCTCCTCTTACATCCTTCATGTCTAGTCATATATTCTGCTAACCCCTGTACCCACCACGAATGCATGCTGTTCTCAGCACATGTAACCAGCTGTCTGTATATTACTGAATAACTTGTATCATACTGTATGATTGTCATTCATACTGTGACATTTACCATTGCTATGTAATCCCGGGTCACCCCTGAAAAAGGGACCTCCGGGGCCCAGTGTGCTTACTCGGTCACCAAAATGTAATAAATAAATAAATAAATAAAATATTCCATCCCCCCGGTTGTAGGGGCCCGCAATGCTTTCCACGCAAGACAAGGTGGTTTACCCTTCCAATTAAAACTGTAGAATAACTTATCTATTTTATGCCAAAAGCCAGGAGTAATATTCATAGTTAAATTATTAATACAATAAAAAAAGTTTCAGAAAACCCATCATTTTAATAGCATGATGAATGAAGTTTAGCCCACCTATTGAACTCTCCCATTGAACCATCTAGTACATTTTGTATATTCCTACTACCCATACCCTGCAGATCTACTGAAATATGCAACCCCAAGTGCCAAACCCCATTAGGTGCCCATTTTAACTTTTGTGGACTCGCTTACACCCAACTAGGATTGGCCTTACAAAGTAGAAAAATTTCATTTTTAGACCAATTAATCCTCAGTCTTGAAACTGTGCTGATGGAGTTGAGAACACTCCAATCAGTGGATAAAGAAGTTTTACCTTGGCTATAGTCAGAAGCAAATCATTGGAATATAGCAAGGTAGAAAAGGATTGATCCCCTATCAGGATATCATGGATCTCCTAATGTTGACAGAGAGCAGAATTCAGGGGTCCAGGGCAATCAAAAATAACAGAGGACTCAGAGGGCATCCCTGTCTTGTTCTTCAAAACAAGGAAAAGAATCTGATAAAACCCCATTCACCAATATTCTCCCCTTGGGTGAGGAGTATAAACCACAGATCCATGTTTGGAAGACTGCACCTGTAACTATCTCAGATAGTACAAAAAACAAATAATCCCATTCGATAGAATCAAATGCCTTTTCGGCATCTATAGCAACCAGTGCTGCAGACTCCAAACCCCTAATGGCCACTTGTATTAAATTTAAAACTGCCAGATTATTATTGCTACCCTGCTGTTCTTTCATAAATCTTCCTTGAGATTTATGTAAAATCAAGGGTAGCACATTTTCCAAATGGGATGCAAGGATTTTAGCAAGGATCTTGCTGTCCATGTTTAGCAAGGAAATTGGCCTGAAATTGGGACAACTCTTGGGGTCTATATTAGGTTTAAGAAATACAGTAATATGTGCCTCTTGCATTGAAGAGGGAGTTTTGAATAGCCTGAAAAAGCTTAAGCAGCCAAGGGGACAGGATTGGTTCAAAAGCTTGATAAAATTCAAAATCTGAGCTTAGGCCATCCGGCACAGAAGCTTTTCTGGTTGCCAAGGAACAAATAGCTGTTTGGATCTCTATCAAAGTTGTATCCTCCTCCAAGGACTGAGCCATGTTCACTGGCATATGGGGCAGGGTTATTTTCTCACAAAAGGATTTATAATCACTTTTGCTTGGGGAAACGGCTGAGCTATATAAAGACCAATAATATTTCTGAAAACTGTTAGCTATTTGCCCAGGGTCTGTAAGAATATGATCATCATCTAACTTCAAAAAGGGAATGTGCACTTCCATCAATTTGCATTTCAATCTACCATAGTAGCCACAGTCATGGTCAGATATTTCCAGATATTTCATGAAATTTCTAAAAAGTTTCTCTCTGCTGCTCCTACTGTGGAAATGCAGAAAGCAGGAGACTTCTCCAGAAATATCATAGAAATTTCAGGAAATATCTGACCATGTCTTTGGCCGTGACTGTATATGCAAGATGTTTGATCCCTTCTTCGCCCAATTCCCAGTAAGATTGTGACATAAAAAATAAAGTTCTAGAGGCCTGTTGGTGGAAAATAGTACGCAATTTATGTTTGAGGGATAAAACTTCCAAAATATGATGGTCTTGCATAGAAGGAGATTTATACACAACCTCTTCTAATGTTTATACTTTTTGAGTTAAATTTTCCACCTCCTGTTTCTGACGTTTATGTACTATCGAAGCTTAAGAAATTATATGGCCTCTAGTAAAGGCCTTAAAGACTTCCCATAATGTAAAGATTGAAACTTCTGAGGAAAAAAATTAGCTTCAAAATATAAGTCATTTCATCCTGAAGCCATTGCTTAAAATCTTCTGAACACAAGAGTGTGAGGTTAAAAAACCGTCTAGGCGATTTAACAACACTACCCTTAGACACCAAAACTAAGGAAATTGGGGCATGGTCTGAGATAACAATGAGTAAAATAGTCACATCCACCAAATCCCCTAAGATTCCAGAATTAAAAAGAAAATAATCTAACCAGCTGCATGTTTGGAATCTGTGTGATCTGAAAGTATATTTACAGATCTCAGGGCATAATAACAGCCAGCAATCCTGCAAACCATATTCAGAACAGATCAGAGTAACAACTCTTCTTGATCTGTGATGAGATGGGTGGACTTTTTCCAAAGAGATTCTATCTAAAAGAGGATCTAGAACAAAATTACAATCTCCTCCAAGTATAAGAATTGTGGAGTCAGTAACCCACTCCACCCACTAGCTGCAAAAAAAAAAATCTGGTTAATCAGGGTAAGGGGCATAAATATTATCCAAAAGAACAGAAACACCATAAATCTGCCCTAATACCATAATCCAACACTGGAAATGTTTTAATATTATTTAAATCCTTTTTCACAACTTGCTAACATTCTGTTTTGCAAGTCTTTTTCATTCTCAAGAAAAAGGATTCTGTCTAGCGAAAAAGGATTTTGGGAGAACCAAAGTCTGAAATCCTTTTTAGCAAGACAGGATCCTTTTTTGTGAAAATGAAAAAGGATTCACAAAAAAAGGATCCTATCTCATGAAAAAGGATTCAAAAAGCAACAAAGTCCAAAATTCTTTTTTGTGACACGAGATCCTTTTTCATGAAAACGAAAAAGGATTCACAAAAAAGGATCCTATCTCATGAAAAAGAATTCAAAAAGCAGCTAAGTCCAAAATCCTTTTTTGCAATATGGGATCCTTTTCCTTGTGAAAGCAAAAGGACTCACGGTAAAGGGTCCTTTCTCACGAAAAAGGATTTAAAAACAAAGTCCAAAATCCTTTTTTGACAGAATGAAAAAAACTCATGAAAAAATGATTTTTTAGCATGAAAAGGAATTTGGGACATAGTTCTTCGTGATTTCTTTGTCATGGCAATACATCTTTTTTCATTTCATTTGTCACAGAATTTTTCCTCATGAAAAAGGATCTATTACATCTTTCCCTTTGTGCTTAATTATGTTTCCATGGTGTCTAGGGTTACCCTCCACCCTCTGATTTTTATATAGACCATATTTTATTTCCATATATTTTCTCTGGTGTCCAGTGATACCCCCATGCCAAACCTCATTAAGTGTTTTTTCCTGGTGACTAGTGGTATCCCCCACTCTCTGATGCCTGTAGGCATCTTGTTTCATGGTTGCCCTGTTGTCTAGTGGTACACTCCACCCTCTCATGTCCCAAGCACTCTAAAAATACTAAAACTGTCCCTCAATGCCTTGATTTTTTTCAGCTCTTTAAAAAAAGTCCACCAGTGATGCTCACCCACCCCATCTGACTTCCCACTGTGCACCCACCACCCCACACCACCCTAGACCCTCTCACTCACCTGAACTGATCCCATTGTGAAGATCCACTCTCCAATAAAAAACACATTTTATTGCTGGAACCAGAAACTGCTGTATGAGAAGTTAGGTAACTGCAGTCAAATTGAGTGAGGGTGTATGTGGGTGACCTAGGGGGGTGTGGGGTGGAGGGTGGACAGTGAGAGGTTCTGTAGGGGGGGTCGGTTGAGCAACACCAGTAGACTTTATGTATCCAAAAAGCCAAGATTGTGAACTTTAATAACTTCGCAACCATTTGACCAATGCAGCTGCAGTTTTGCAAGTGCCTATGTGGACCTGGGATCTCTTGATGTGATAAGTTTTGTTCCAGTTGGATAAGTGTGTGAGGAGATATGGATTGTCATAAAACATGGAAATGACCACTTTTTGTCAAATTCTTTGTCATGCCACTGCGCAACAATGTCCTGGAACTTTTGTCTGAAACTTTCAAGGAATATAGGTCTTGGGTCACAGATGTGCCTTTTGAAGGTTTGGTGAAAAAATATTAATCCAATCTAAAGTTATTAAATTTTTAAGTTTCCCATTATTTACTATGAAAGCAGTTAGATGTCTCATGTAAAAAGGGATCCTTTATCATAAATGCAGAATCCTTTTTCACAAAAGCGGGATCTTCTGCTGCAAATGTGGAATCCTTTTCATGCTGTCACAATCTTGTTTTCAGTTAGAGAGGCAAAGAAGCTCAAAGTACAAGAAAAATATTGGGCTTTTGGTTAACACCAACAGTTGTGTTTACCTAAAAGGGACCCGCAGACTTGGATTCTGGGGTCAGTTTTTTTTATAACTTGTTGATAAATGTGTTTTTTATATCTGTGGAAATCCTTTGCCACAAATCACAGAAAACTTATTTTCTGAAACAGAATCCTTTTTCGCAATTTGCAAAAAAAGATGTTCTTTTTCCGCAAATTGTGAAAAAGGATCCTGTTTAGCGAAATACATCTTCTGTGATTTGCAGAAAATGATTTGTTAAATAACTGTTTCTTTATCTCTGCACAGCTACAAAATAGCTTGTTCTTTTGGGCTGAATTTTCAAGGTACATTGGCATTGTCCTACTGATGTGCCTTTTGTTGGGTTGGTGAATATGTGTTACTTTGCTGTGCAGTAATGCAGGATTAAATTTATCTTAATTTTCCATAGGATAACATTATAATAGGAGGTTTACCCATTCATTTCTTTGTCACTGCATTGTGAAGAAACAGTTTTTAATTTTCTTGTGATATTTCTAGCGTGCAGACGGCTTGCACCATCGATGTGACTTTTGCTGATTTCATTAAAATATATTAATTTGGTGTGGAGATCTGCAGGGTTATATTTTGCTTTGTTTCTCATAGAGTAACATTGTGATTGGGGGTGTATAGACCCCCTGTAACCTTGGGGGGGACTCCCTGTAACCTCGGGGGTTCCCCAAGGTTCGGTACTTGGCCTGATCCTGTTCTCCATTTTCTTGAATGACCTGCCCTGCATGTGCCAAAACACATCCATTCATATGTACGCTGACAACACGGCCCTTTTTATATCAGGCCCTTCACCCTCTGAAATGGCCTTTAGACTTCAGGAGGACTTCAATGCCATGCAGCTCTGGTTCTGGGCTAACCAGCTCTTTCTTAATCCCCAAAAAAATATCTCCCTAATCTTCAGCACAAGACAGAGGCTCGCCCAACTCCCCTCAACCCCCACCTATCATACTATCGAGGGGACTCCTTTGGAGACAAGCACCTCCTTCTTGAATCTGGCTCGACCAGCACCTTGACTTCTTAGTTCATATTGATGCAATACACAAGAAACTTCTCCCCAAGCTGGGCGCCATTTATTGTAACAAGGGCTGCTTACCCCTGGCAACCCGCAAAGCAATCCTACAACATATGATCCTACCTATAGTCGACTTCAGCGACGTAGTTTACAGTACCGGCCCCAAGTCCACCCTCACAAGACTCGACCCCCTTTTCCACTCTTTCTGTCAATTTGCATTGGATTGCACTCCCTCTGTGCACCACTGTGACCTCTACAAGATGTTAGACCTCCCCTCGCTTCAGGATCAGAGACTCACCCTCTGCGTGAGGTTAATGGTAAAATTCTGGATGCAGTCCCTCCCCCCAACCTAGACCCTGCCTTTGCAGTTCAACCCCCTTCAGAATATTCCCTCAGGAACACTGACTCCTGGTTGCTGCATGTCCCACTCATGACCACAGCCAAAGGCCAGGCTGCTTTTAACTACCACATGCCTAAACTGTGGAACTCCTTGCTGGCTGACATTAGGCACACTGACAACCCTCAGTGGTTAAACCAACTCCTCAAGTTACATTCCCCCCCTCCTGCTCGTGCAATCCTCTCCATAGTAATGTCATTTATCCTCCCTCCCACCCTTAACTTTACCATCTTTTCCAGCCAAGCCCCAGGACCTAGCACACTTCCAGAAGAAATATGGCCTGTCGCACCAGAAGTTATCACAAATGTTCACCCAGAGTCACTATCTATACTCAGCTCACACCGCAGGACTATGGGCCCTTGGAACTGTTGCAGATGATACTATGTTAGTTGGTGCCCTAGGCACAGAGGTTACAAGATATGTTATACTGTTTACTCCTGTTATGCTCTGAACTGTACATTCTCTGCACTGTAATGCATGTATGTCAATGATGTACTTGTCCTCTCCCCCTTCCCCCAGGATGCATCTGGAATCAAGCGGTACTCTGCTCAGTGCGCCTTCCTGGTGAAACTCTTAAATAAATAAATAATTTCTTTGTCACTCTACTGTGAAGAAACAGTTTGCAGTTTTCTTAAGAAATTTTTAGGGTACAGACAGCTTCTTCCACCATTGTGCCTTTTGGCAGTTTCATGAAAATATATTAATTTGGTGTTAAGTTAAGTAGGTTTCACATTTCCCTGTGCTTTCCATAGGAGACCATTGCAGTGTCAGTTTTTTCTTTGGGTCTGCACACTATGGCATTGGAGCATAGGGCCCTACACCATATTAAAAATGTTGCATGGATGGGGGGGCCCTGCGCTCCAACACGCAAATACAGATACTATTAAAGACACAGAAATAGGGATATGATTACAATATCTCAAAGATTATGGATGAATGCCACTGTGTGTTCCCACGTACATGTATGAATACCATTATTGAGTTCTGGGAGTGCAGGCCTTATCCATACTTGGTAATGCAGGGCCCATAAGGCCCTGCACTTCCATAAACAACTATGTAGAGGAGTATGGAGTGATGGGAGTGCAGGGCCCTAGGGTAATAAGGATTCAATTACAATTTCTCAAAAAGTATGGATGATCAGGAGCACAGGGCTCAGAGGGCCCTGCTCTCTCATATCCCAAAAAATGCAGTCAATTACAATATCTCAAAGATTATGGATGAATGGTAATGTACATTCCCAGGTGTGCATATGAATACCATTCTTAATATTAAGAATTACATTTTCCGCGTTCAGCATGGCGAGAGGATCTGCGACATCCAGGTATAAATATGACATGGAGAAATATTTACTGAAACAGAAAACAAATGTGGATACATGGAGCAACAGAAAGTAAGAGATAAAATGAAACCCAGATATGCAGGATTGTAAAAAAGCATTAAAATCAAAAGGAAAGAATTATACATACTAAAATTTTGGATGAAGGCATCTCTTGATAAAGCCAAGACACTTGGTGAAACGTTGAGGCTTGCCAATATTTAAATAAAGAAGAAGTTATCAAATCAAAGAAACACTGTCTACGGAACTGAATTTGTCAAGCGCCACCATATTTGACACTCTGTAATAGAGTTCATATTCGTATCTATCGACACATCAGGAGTGGAAGCAAAAGGAATATTTCAAAAAAAAATAAAAAAAAATTTAAATTTCCTGTGGGATTGTGCTTTACTTTACGATATGGATCTGCGCTCCCACAAGGAAATAGTGATACTATAAGAATGTGTCAGACATTATGGATGGATGGCACTGTGTGCTCCAATGTGCACATATGAACATTATTATGGAGTGATGGGAGTGCAGGTGTTAAGTATGTATGGCAGCACAGCACAGGATTCAGAGAGGTTTGTGCTCCCATATACAAATACACAGAGGACTATGAAGCCACTGGAGTAGTGGGCCCGAAGAGCCCTGCGGTCCCAGCAGGAAAAAAGGATGCAGTAACAATCTGTCAAAGTGTATGGAAGTTTGGGAGCGCATGACCAGGAGGGTTGTGTGCTCTCTCAAGGAAGGGAATAAAGATACAATTAAAATTTTGAAGAGTTATGGATGGTTGGGAATGTAGGGACCAGAGGGACTTTGCTTCCATAAGCAAGTAAGTCTGCAATTACAGTCTAAATAAGTTGAAATTTCTGTACAAAAAAATGATGTTGATGTACCAATAAAGGTTGTGAAATGGAGTCTTTGTGTGTACAAATGTAACATGCCACTCCATACTCTAAACCTAAGAGGCCACCACCAGTATGGAAGTTACAATGGTGCCCACCTGTCTCAACACTCCTGTCCTGTTCTCCGCCCGACTTCTCTGAGTGTTATGTTAATTTGGAAGCACAGCACCTATGTCAACAATAAAGGATGCACGGAAGTGCAGGGAAAAAAGGATTCTGTGATATTTTGCTCAAGCAGATGTGATTATCCAGTGGTTGCGATGGAGGGCATACATAGGTCTCTACTACTTGAGGTAAATTAAATATAGGATAAAGTATGGGGTGCAGTGTGTTACGAGAATTTAACACACACCCGAGTTGTTGGATGGCACATATGCTAGCCATCCAACAACGAGGGTGTGTGTTAAATTCAAGTTAAACACACTGCACCCTATACTTTGTTTTATATAATTGAAGGCTTCCATTTTTTTCTGGTAGTTCTGTGTTTTTCTGGTAGAAAAGGTAAAAAAGAAACGGGACTTTTACCTTCTGTCGAGTAACTGGTGTAATTTTGAACGGAGAACAGGTTTAATAAGTAACTAAATATTTAAGAAGAAAATAAAAAAACTGTCTTGATCCTTGTGTCTTTGCTGACGAAGCGAGTGTTTTCAAGTGCTAGGCCATTTGACCCACAGGGAAAAGGTGAGGGTTGAAAGGGGAGTGGTTAGGAGCCGTACAAACTTTTGTGTTTCGATTAGTCCACGATTTGAAATGTGCTGAAAATGTTTTTTTTATATAGGTTGTTGAGATTTTATGGAGCAAATGGCAGTGAGGAGGTAAGGTATGCTGACTGATTTTGTGTGAGAAAACACAGCGTGAGACCTCTCCTTCAGTTTTACTTTTGTCTCGAGTGCATTAGCATTGGAAGAAGCCGTGTGAATGCCGTAACACCTACTCAGGTGTTACGGTATTTAACATACGGTTTTTTCCATTGTAAAAAACAGAAGTCGTTAATTATAAAGCAATTACAATATGGTGAATAGTGTCAATATGTGGGAGTGTATGGTACAGAGCTGCTGTGCTCTGAAATGCAGATAAGGATATGATTAGGGAGTCTTGGTACTAGAGTCTAATATTGTTGTGTTGTTATGCAGGGGAATGATGATGTAGGCCCTGTGCATCCATTGTTATCTGTATGCTTGTACCTGTAGTTCTTCTGTGTACCTTCTCCCTTTCTGTCTTAGTATTGAAAATTAATGAAACACAAGAGTGATTATAATATTTGAAAAGCTAATTTTTTTATTAAGAAAATACTTTTGATGATATTAAAAAAAAATTTCCTTCTTCTGGGTATTTATTTATTTTTTATATAAAGCATAATATATTTTAAAAAAGTAATCTTTATTTTTTTTCTTTTCAAGTATTAAAATTTAAATTACATTTTTTTTATTTCTGTTTAGTTTTAATTTTGAAACACAGAACAAAAAATTAAAAAAGTATGTTTTTTATTACTTTCTTTTTAAAAATAAAGATTGTTAGAGAAGACTAATAAAAAGCAAAAGTAGATATATAAAAGCTTTTTGTGTCCAAGTGTGTTGGACTGATGAGGAGTGCCTCAGCCCAACATAATGATGCTGGGGGGGGTGACATTGGCCACTTCCTCTGCAGGTGAGACGACATGGAAGCAAGTCACAGGGGTATATCCCAGAGCAGTGGAGGAGCTCAATTTCCCTGATGATCTTCTTGGGGGAAGGCCTTGTCCTCTTGCTGCAGCAGGATGTTATTCAGTTCAGAAATTTTCTGTGACACCTGTCAAATATTTTGTTGCATGACTTCCTTGAGCACTACATGGTGTTTTTTTAGTCTAACTAGCTCTGATTGGTTGTTTCTTAGAGCCACAAGGTGCTCGTTTGCTGTTTGAAAGCCACACAACACAGTATTGGACAGATGTTGCAGTTGCTGTACAATCTCAGGGTATATATCTGGAAAGAGAAAGGAAGAAAGAAATATAGTTTAGGAAAGTTAGCAAAATGTGCTACTAGTTTTGAAGCGACACTGTTGATTGTATATGCAGTTTGGCACTGGCAGTCATTTGTGAGTCATGTTAAACATGGATAGTTACATTAGTTGGAGCTCTGTTGTGCATTAATGGGAATGGATATGATTGCTGGGTGTGCTCCCCCCCTCCTTCCCCTCCACATCTTACAATGTCAATCACTGGTACTGTAGAGAGGTAACAACATTTGGTAATGTTTCATTTCTTGTGGTGTGTGTGGTACTCTTTTTTGTTCTGGTGCTGTACTACTTGTAGTACTGATAGTGTAGATCATGTCATCTGAGATGACTTGTGGTACATTGATGTCCACATTTAGCTGCCATATTTGATATGCCTCACAATGTGCTTCTGAATGGTGATATTCCTGCCATGTAGGGGAAACTCAGTGAATTCCTCAGGCACTTACTTTCTAGATGGCATTACAAATATGATTGCAACCTTTACTCATATATATATATATATATATATATATATATATACACGAAAATTCCAGCTGAAACAGGCCTTATGGTTGATTGAGTCTGCTCGAGTGTGCAGCCCCTCCCTTCCCCCCTTCCTAGTACCCCTTATTCCAACTACCTCACCTGGCAAGAAGTTCCACTTGTCCAACACTCTTTCTGTGAAAAAATGTCTCATCATCTCTCTCCTGAATCTACCCCCCTCCAATCTCGGTTGGTGTTGTCTCGTGTCCATCCCCTTTCTCCTCTGGAAAATCCTTTCTGTACTAGTCTTGTTTATTCCCTTTTGGTACTTAAAGATCTCAGTCATATCTCCCCTATCCCTCCTCTCTTCCAGAGAGTACATATTCAGCTCCCTCAGCCTTTCCTCATATGGCTTGCCCTCCAATCCCTGGATCATCTTTGTAGCTCTATACTTTACCCCCTCCAACAATCTGATGTTCTTCTTCAGGAATGGGTACCAGTATTGCACACAGTACTCCAGGTGGGGCCTGACCAATGACCTATATAGGGGCAGGATAACCTCCCTACTTCTGGAGGAGATCCCTCTAGCTATACACCCCAGCATTTTGTTGGCTTTTGCCACTGCCCTTCTGCATTGGACAGAGTTGTTCATTCTCCCTGTTATGATCACCCCTAGGCCCTTCTGTTCTGTGGAGCAACCCAACTGAACCACATTTAAGTGATAATCCCTCCCCTGGTTCTGGGATCTGAAGTGCAGAACCTTGCACTTCTTGGCATTGAATCCCAGCTGCCATTTATCTGCCCACTCCTGCAGCTTATTCAGGTTCTCCTGCAACCCCACCCTGTGTCATCTACCACAGCTACTATCTTGGTATCATCTGTGAACAGACTGATTTTGTTCTGGATCCCATTCAAGATATCTACAATGAAAATCCCAAAGAGTACTGGTCTCAGCAAGGATCCCTGTGGTACCCCACTTGTCACCACTCTCGGTGATGAGAGTTACCCCCCTAGCACCACCCATTGCTGTGTTCCCCTCATCCAGTTCCTGATCCAGGTCACCGTTTTTGGTCTGGCCCCCTCATACTTCAACTTCCCTCCCAATCTTCCATGCGGCACTGAATCAAAGGCCTTACTGAAGTCCAAGTACAGGACGTCCACAGCATGGCCCATGTCCATTTCCCATGTCACCCAGTCATACCACTCTACCAGGTTTGTCTGGCATGATCTGCCCATGACAAACCCATGTTGCTGGTCATCCTGGATACCATTTGCCTCCAAGAAGCTCACGAGCCTCTTGCTTAGGATAGTCTCCATGAGTTTGCCCAAGATCGAGGTGAGGCTCACTGGCCTGTAGTTCCCTGGTTCATCCTTTGGCCCACTTTTATGGATGGGCACCACATGGGCCATTCTCCAGTCCTGTAGTACACATCCTGTGTACAGGGAGGTATCGAACAGGTCTGCCAGTGGCCCCACAAGGACCTCTGCCAGCTCCCTCAGTACTCTAGGGTGAATGCCATCTGGCCCAGGTGTTTTGTCCACTCTTAATGCCCTCATCCCCTCCAGAATCCTGACCTCTGTAATCCCTACATCTGTCATCCTCTTTCCCACTTACCCACCCTCACTTGCCTGAGATATTTGCCCCACTTTCTCCTGCATAAACACAGAGCAGAAGTACTCGTTCAGTGCCTCTGCCTGCTCCACCCTTTCTCCACTCACTCCCCCATCTTTCTTAATCCTCACAAGCTGGTCTTTGCTTCTCCTTTTCTTGCCTATGTAATGGAAGAAGTCTTTTCTCCTCTTTTGATCCCCTGCACCAGTCTCAGCTCTCTAGATGCTTTGGCCCCCCCAACCAGTCTGGTGACTTCCCTAGACTTTTATCTGTATACATCTTTATCTTCTCCCATCCCTGTTTTCCTATACTTCTGAAATGCCACCCTCTTGGCTCTGACCCCTTCCCTGTCCTCTGGTGACAGCCAACTGGGTTTCTTTTCCCTGTCCTTCTTGCTATTTTTCCTAGTACAGGTCTTTGTTGCCTCCACCAGCCCTCTCCTTATCATATTCCATTTCTGATCTGCATCCTTGTGTTGTTGAATGTCTGCCAGGTGATTGCTCAGAATTTCCCCCATCATCCTAAAGTCCACGCCCTAAACTCAATCACCCTTGTACCCATGCCCCATGTGTCCCTCCCCATGTTTAGTGTGAACCACACTGAGTAGTGGTCACTCCCTGCAAGTGGTTCCCCCACTTCCAGATTCCTTACAACTTCCCCATTATCCAATACAAGATCCAAAGTCCTTTCCAGCCATGTTGGCCCCTGTACCAGCTGTGTCAAGAAGCTGTCCTGAAATGCTTTCAACAGGACTCCCTCTCTTGCACTCATGGTGACAGGTGTACTCCAATCCATCCCCTGAAGTTTAAAATCCCCCACCACCACCATGCTTCCCCTCCTGCTTACCCTTCATATTTGATCTGCCAATTCCTGGTCCATGCCTCAACCCTGTGATGGTGGCCTGTACACTACCCCCATCCTCAGTGTCCTATTCCTCACATCCTGGAACTGTATCCACAGAGCTTCTGTCCTCCCCTCCTCCCCTTCCTCCCTTATGCACTTAATCCCCTCCCTCACATAGATCACCACTCCCCATTCACCTTGGCCCTATCCTTTCAGAATAGCCTGTACCCTGGGAACATAATATCCCAGTACTGGTACTGGGTGGACCATGTTTCCAAGATGGACAATATGTTCACCAATTCCACCACCAAGAGTACCTGTAACTCTGCAGTTCTGTACCTTAGGCTTCTTGCATTCAGGGATACCACCTTCTGGCTTGTTGCCTCCCCAACCTTACCATTCCTCTTCCCCCTCTTTGGTCCTCTCTGTGCCCCCTCCTCCCTGCCTTCACCTCTAACTAGGGGGGTGAGCATCATATGCTCCCCTTTCCGGACATTGTTTCTAACAACAGTCTCCTTGCCACCCCCCTTCTTAGTTTAAATCCACCCTTGTTGAAATATACCCCTCCATTCCCTGTTTGAGTATGCTCTCCCCCCTTGCTCAAATGTAACCTGTCCCATACATATAGATCGCTGTTGTCCCAGGCACTGCCCCAGTCTGACACCAGTCTGTATTTCCTGGTTCTGCACCATTCCCTCAGCCACCCATTGAACTCCTCTATCTTTTTATTCTCCATGTACTTGCACATGGTACCAGTAGTACCTCAGAGAATGCCACCGACACCCCCACCTCCTCACACTGTCTACCCAATTCCTTAAACCTCCTCATTACCATTGCCATTTTTTCCATGGCCAAGTCATTTGTTCACACGTGCACCACCACATGTGGTTTCATCCTCCCTCTGCTTTCGCACTTGAGAAGTTCCTGCCCTACCGTGTCTGCGGTCAACCCTGGAATTGCCTCGACCTGGATATGACTGTGCCTTTTCCCCTTCCTCCTCATCTGACCCCTTCAGTATGAAGTCCTCCAGCACCAACACCCCCCATCACTCTGATCCTGACCCCCCTTTCACTGTGATCTCTGTCCACTCCCCCAGAACCCTGTTGCCTCCCTCCCTCCTTACATCCCTCATCTGCATCTTTTGTGCTCCTTGTATCATTCCCCACTGCTGTCTCCCCTCCTGTTACCACCTCTCCTTGCTCCTCTACCCTACCCTTCCTCTCCAATCTATGTTTTCCATTGTAATTCCTGCCTCTTGGACCTTACCTACCCCTCTCTCACAGCTTTAATACCTCCCCTTCCTCTGCCAACACTGCAAACCTATTGCTTGATAACCCTGTCATGGTGCCCATTGCCTCCTTCCCTGATCCCTCCCTCCTCCTACTGCACCACTGCTCATCTCTCTGCAGTTCTCTCTCTCTCTGCATCTCCCTTCCACTCCTTAGTGGGGTCACTCCTGCTTCATCTCCACCCTCCCTTACTCTCCTTAGTTCCCTCAATGATCCCATTACTTCATCCTCCAATTTCCTTAGCCTGCAGCAAATTGGACAGCCTCCCAGTTTCCATGATAAATTCATCCAAACAGCCACCCCACATCCATTGCAACTCACTATCCTCCCTGTGCCTGCCGCCCTCCCTTCATGGTGCCCATCATTTCACCCTCTATTCTGCAGCCTCCACCCACATTATCCATTTCCATCCACTTCCACCGCCCCTCATGTTCCCCCTTTTGCAGCCCTTCACACCTACTCTCCATTATTTGAATTTGGCTTAATTGTATCCCTACACCTGTCCCCAGTCTTTAATCTCATAGTTGTATGCTCTATTACTAGTTCGATATCAGTCCTCTTTAACCCCCTGATCCTCATTTGATGGCTTTTACTCAGTAACACATTAATACAATCCCCTCAGTGTACTACATTAATACAGTAACACATTAGTACAGTCCCCTCACTATATTACAGCTCTTATGAACCCTAAATACTTAACACAGCCCTAAGTATGCTAGATCAGTACCTTAGTAACACATTACCACCTTTGTATGTATCAAATCTAAATATGACATCCCATAACAGGGCTCGCTTTCATATCATAACAATCATTGTATGAGACCCTTTGGGCTTGATAAATCTTTCTATCTCCACTCACCCACACACTCTCTGCCTGAACATTTACCACATGACTATTAGCTTTAAGAGTCAGTTCCTACGGGCAGCTTGTATCTTCATAAGCACCTCCTTCACAGCCTTCAAGCCCACCCCCAGTGGCTTTTCAGTATTTAAGAAAGCGTCCAACACAGGATGGGTGGGAGGGCTTTAACACAGCCAACAACTGTCCCCCCAACCAGCACACAAGCCACTAACAGTTACAATATCACAGCCCAAGTAACAGTTGCAACTCACATCACTTATTTAACTCACAGCACTAATTTAAAGTACAAACTATTCAAATATCACAATTAAAACAGAAGAAAATAAAACAGAGCCACATCCCTGAACACACCTCCCTCTTCTGTTCCCAAGTGAATAATGCAAGACAAGATGCTACCTGTAATTACCACCCCCCCAACCAGGCAAATAGCACAGATTTAAATTTAACTTTAAATATCATAGCCAACAACTGTTTCTCCAACCAGCACACAAGCCACCAACAGTTACAATATCACAGCCTAACAGTTGTAACTCACAGTACTAATTTAAACAGTTGTAACTCACAGTACTAATTTAAACAGTTGTAGCTCACAGCACTAATTTAACTCACAGCACTAATTTAAAGTACAAACTATTCAAATATCACAATTAAAACACAAGAAAATAAAACAGATCCACTTCCCTGAACACACCTCCCTCTTCTGTTCCCAAGTATATGTATTTAAATTATAAAACAGGAAGAGAAAATACTGTGACTGATTGCTTATTACCAGTGTATCTAATCTGTTCTATGCATAGGTAATAAATATATGAAAGCGGGATTGCATTTCAAAAAATTAAATTAATGTGTGGTTAGAACTCTTATTTTTGAAATGCCCCCATTTTTTTTTCTTACCGGTGATACAGTAATGGTTTTCTCACACACACACACACACACACACACACACACACACACACACACACACACACACATGCAGTAAACATATCAGCCCCAATAATAAATAATTTACTTAACTTCCACATAAACAAACACTGTTTCTGGTCACATTGATGAGTGTGCTGCCACTTGGTTCTTGGAGTTCCTGCTCACTCTCAGCTGTTAAAATGCCACAGTAGAGCAAGTCTCCCACTTACAGGTGCCAGATGGAGTACAAGTCCTGATTGGGGGAGAAGTTGAACTTAGCCTCAGAACTACTATGGATCCTACAATATGACAAATGTCTTATTGCAAAATATAGTGACACCATCAGGTTGCAGGTGGAAGGACTATTTTACCTCAAACCAACATCATCATTTCTGTTTTTAGAGAAATAGGTACTTTTTTTGCAATAAGAAAACTGTTTGTTTAAAAGGAACCCATTTAAAAGTGCAATAAGACACTACACCGAGGGCATAGAACAGATTTTACAGAACTTCCAGGGAATTAAGGCACTCAGCATGTGGCTTGTGCCTCATTACACCCCTGAGCATGCAGTAAAATCTGTTCCATGCACACCCTGTTGTGTCTTATTGCTTACATGTCAAGTACTATTCAGAGTTTACATTGCTGGTATTTCTTGGATGAACTTGAAAGATCCTCTACTGTCCCTGTCAGTTTGGTAGAGAACTCCATGCACTGTGCTTGTTACCTGGAAGACATAAATCTGACAGTCAGTCTTTATTGGAGGTCTGTGTGTGGGTACATTGGTGGCAGTAGGCTTACTGAAAAGTGAGGGGACTGAAGGTAGTCCAGTACAGTGAGTGCCTCACTGTGACCTTGAGTTTGTGGTAAAGTCAGTAACACCAACACCGTGTTGTGCCTTACTGCTTAAATGAGATGCTCCGAGGCTGTTGATGGTAGTAGGTTCCAACTATGGTTACAGTGCTAAAGGTACTTGGCTTTACCTTGTCCCTTAATATGCATCTGATCATGGGTGAAATGTGATACCAGCAACACTGTGATCAGTCTTATTGCTTAATTGTTGCAGAAATAAACAAATGTTAAGAAAATAACTACTGTTAGTTTGTTCTGTAACTAGTACTTGTGTCCTGATTGAGTCACTGGGTCCACAGGACACCTTTCGTGTGTGTGTATGTGTGTGTGTGTGTGTGTGTGTGTATCCAGTGAGGATGGCGACTGAATATGAGCGATCATCAAAAAGGTGACAGATTCAATTCTTTTCTCCTGGGCCCCTCTGCAAGGCTAGTGACCCTACGCTATGCGAATGTGAGGGTAGTAAAGAGTGACAGGAAGGGGGGAGAGCAAGGGGAAGGGAAGGGACAGGGAAGGGCTTTTGGGGGACTGGTGTGCTTGCTGCCTCCAAGCTAGCCATGTGGTGTGGATGGCTAGCTCAGGTGCAGCAGGTACAGGGTTCGGGACCAGGTGCATGGAAATTTTGCTACTGCCTGTGGCTGCGGCACTTAATTTTTTTGTGGTGTAGGGATTTTTCCCCCTCTCTTACTTGAACACCCTGGAGTTGAGAACCTATATTCAGAGGGGTGCAGGGAGCAAAGCCCCCCATGAAGGAGGGCATGAGGGTGCTGGGGGGGCACAGCCCCCCCTCGCAAAAATACTTTTTCATTGTCCGGATGTCAAATCACCTGGGAGTGTATATTGCTGATCTGCTTTTTAGCGATATACACTCACCATATTATGACATGGAACTGTGTGTGTGTGTGTGTGTGTGTGTACATAGGTTATCAGAGTAACATTCTGTGACTGCAACTAGGTACAAATATGAGCCGCTGTATTTTGAGAGGAATAGTTTGTAGTAAATGTTCTATGTTACTAATGTTGAGCACTGAAAATTAAAAAATGAAGAAAAACAAACCCTGCAATATGAAGAAACTACCCAAGATGCGAAAGTATTAGCAGGACAAACCTTGGTTTTGGACTGATTGATGACTGGGGTCAGACAAATATTTTGTATTTCACAGTAACTAGACAAACATGGTATTTTAGTTCTGAACAACTGTTTCTGGTTTGCTATGAAGCAGGTATTAACTTACAGTCTGGTCTGTGTGGTGTAGCATCTGCAGCAGTGGGTTCAGGTTGAGCTTGACCAGCCTGTGGCTCTGTTGGCTGTAGAATGGCATCAGAGTCAGAAGGAACCAGTGGCACATCCTCCTGTTCTTCTTTGTTGTTGCTTAGAAGAGGTAGTGGTTGCACAGTAACACTGGTTCCCTCCCCATCTTCTGAAAATAGAAAAAGTGATATATACAGCATATGTATATATACTGTATATATATCTATGGATGTATATGGAATACATAATGGGCTGCAGTGGAATAACACATTTATCTCCACTAGTGAGTGGTAAGATCCATAACTCATGAATGGTGAGTCTTACCACTCATGAGTGGAGATAAATGTGTTGTTCTACTGCAGTCCATTATATGTTTGATATATACCACATTATTTATGGTGTTTTTCCTGCTGTTTTACCTCATTTTAGCTTAAAACTGCCTTTCTTTCCATTGTAAGTTCCCTATCTGGCCCATTGTTCTCTGTGTTCCATTTCCAGATTCTAAGTGGAAATAACATGTTCTAAGTTATATAAATGGTGTTCTAAGTTATATAAATGGTGTTCTAAGTGAAAATAAATATTGATCCCAAAATAACATGATTTATTCACCCAATGTATTCACTACTGGTGTGATATATTTAAGCAATAAGGCACGACAGGGTGTGGTATAGCATGGGATATCATCACGCCTTGGGAGGCTGGGCATGACGCTGCAGGCCAAGTGCATCCAACCATCTGAGAAGTAACAATATCCCATGATATACCACACCCTGGAGTGACTTATTGCTATTATGAACTGGACTGATATTTTTTTCAATAAAAATAGATATACTTTTAAAACCTTTTGAAATTGCTTCTTTTAGCATGTTGGAAGAGTATGTTTTGACAAAATAATCCTGAAGGGCTCGGCCAGCAGGTGGCTCTGTTATAACTAACACTGTGTCACTTTGGTAACACTGCTCCTCTCAAGTATGTTCTCAGTGGGTTTCACTTGGTCATGCTGCCTAGTCTGGGACAAAGTGAATATGTGTTTAATTTGCAGTTTCTTTTCAGTAGTTAGGTAGAGCTTGTCAGTGCCATGATTGTGATTTTCTTTTTTTTCATAACATGACAGTCAAGCGCTAGTGATGCTGTGGAAATGAAGCTACTTACTAAGTCAACATCATATTCCTCAGGAGTTTGGCTGAGGTAAGAAATGTATGGCAGGCTTTGTAAAGTACTGGCAGTAGCAGAATTTGTAGGAGGGATGACATTTATTTCAATTTTTGGAGCATGGCTCCATCGACAGTTGTGCCTTTCTACAGTTTGGTGTGAGGTGGAAATACTGGCGGAGCGAAGCGATGTGTGGTGCTGCAGGTGAGGAGGCTGGTGGCCAGAGGTTTTCTGAAGCTGTGATGATGTAGCTCGATATCATCACAGCTTCAAAAACTTCTCGGCCAATCAGCGATGTCCATTTACGATCCCCACTTCATAAATATATTTATAAAATGAGTAGGGAAATTGCTGCTCTTTTATTGGATGATGAGCATCTCATGACCTTGTGTATATCAGAGCGCAACTGCACACCTGCACTTTTACCCCCCTCCAAAACAATTTTGCCATTTTATTAGATAGATAACCCACTCTGAAGTGTGGAGTTGCTCTCTGATATACGCACGCCTTGGTTGGTTGATGCACACCAAGGCGTGGGTATATCAGAGTGTGATCGCATACCTCAGAGTGTTTTTTCTATTACATACAGAGAAGTTAATTCAGAGCTGTGCTGATGTGTACATACTTAATTGCTATAGTCATGTAACAGTGGACTCTAAGGTAAGCTGTGATAAATTTTTATGGCTGCATGGTGATGTCACTATGCTGATGTATTGCTGAAAGTAGGGGATTGAGGACTGACATGACTGTGAGAGTGTGGCCTCCCACTTAGTAGTTTGGTTTGGTTGCATTACTCATATTACTCCATTGTTCTCTCCATTTACTACAGTGATATGTGTGTATGTGTGTATGTGTGTGTGTGTGTCTGCAACCCTGCCTGCAGTAGATCATGCTATTTCCAGATCCTCTTTATTAATTGTGCCTGTTAAAAGAGCTTAATGCAGTAATGGCTGTAATTCCTATTGAAGCACATTCATCATTTTAAGGGCATACAATAGCTTTGGAACAGCTATCTTCAATAAACAATGAAAAGATAATTTCCTTTCAATTTATTTATTTATTTATTTAGCTTTTGTTGACCGGGTAAGTACACTAGACAAATCCTGCCTATTTTTAGGCACGACCCGGGGGAGAGGGATACAGATGAATGGCAATTGACCTTGAACCAGATTAAGCTGTTTGTGGTAATTTTAGTGAATGAGGGAATTTGCCAGGACACCGGGGAAATTCCTCTAGTCTTTTCGATAAGTGCCATGGGATCTTTAACATCTACCTGAACTACCACCAATCCAGGCAGATGGGACCTCGGTTTAACGTCTCATCCAAAAGACGATGGCACTTCTTTCCCTGCACTCTGGCACTGCATTCCATTGTGTAGTATTCTAGCGTCTACTTCTCCTTGATTCAACATTACAAGATTTTGTCTTTAAAGAGATTGCTCCTCTTATGTGCTTATAATTTTTATTGCTACATAGTTACCTGATTCTGTGATATATGTGTTGATTTCCTGCAAAATATGTCTTTAAAACAAAGATATTTATAATAATTACAAAGTTAATGAAGGTGTGTGTCTTTCCTAGTTTTTTTTTTATTGCATCCATCTTCCCCTGCTCTCAGATTACTTTACAACATATTTGAGTCTTAACCTTTGATTATCCTGGTTGTTAATTTTCAGCTTTGTTGTGCTTTTAAATACATAGAAGTTAACATTTTATTTTAGCTGTCTTTCATTTAGTCTTTATTCCAAGGCATAAATTAGTGTTGGAGAGCTGATTAGCTGTCAGTGCTAATCAAAATGAAAAATGATTTGCAATCGGCCGGTTTTGAGTAGCAGTTTTCTAAAATGGGCATTTTTACTTTAAGGCATAACATTACTACTTACTATTGTATGTATTGATAAAATATATGTTGTACACATAGTTTGGGGACTGTATGAACCCCAGTCAAACTAAGGTAGACCTGGCTTGCAGCAGTAGAGTTCTCAACTTAACCACATCAAGCATCTAACCAACTGACATTTTCTGGGCTGAGGCTTCAGAAACAGGAGTCCTGAGTGCAGACAATATGCAAACAAAGTCCCACTGTTTGCCCTACCATGATCTGCTAATCTAAAAGTAAAAAAAGAGAACAGGAACACTGCCTCCCTTTGTTTTTTACTTATCTAAAATGTCCTTTCAGTCAACAATATTTGTAGATTTATATTCATGTTGAATTGTACTACTATAGGCATCACTGCATATTCAACATGAATTCTCACATTTAGCAATGTGTTTTTATTACCTTGGATGCTACCATTTTTAAACTGATTCACAACCAAACACCCAAGTGTCTACTATCATTCAATCAGTAGCTTTGTTAGTGGATTCCTGATTCAGTATAGAGTACTTTTTAGAGAGAGTTTGGCTGCCAGCATGATGGGACAAACATTTTTCATGTTACCCCTGACCGATCACAACCTTTAGCCTTTACCTCAAGGTGAAGAATTCTTATTGTGGCATCAGACATTTATCAGAGCAGCAGACCAGTGATATTTCTTCTTTACTTGCAGCTCTGGGGTGACACAACACAGTTCTCAGGCTCTCAAGCTCCTGGGTCCCGACACAGGTGCAGCAGTCTAGTCGATCACTTCTGTGGGCTTTACTAAGGGACAGCAGCTGCTCATGCTGCTAGTCTCTACCACTGCAAACTTTTTTCTGTGACTCTGAACATTGTCCTGGTCCTCTCAAAAGCGGTGCCAACAACAAAAGCAATGAACCAATAGGTTTGTTTTCAATACTTTCTAGCCATTCGGAAGCAATCAGAAAGACTAAATCCAATCTCGGTGGACACATGATTCTCAGCAGCCATTTTTGAAACTGGCTGCTGAGAACCTCATGGCCACCAAGATCGGGATTTGGCCCTTCTGATCCATTCTCCATAGCATGCTGCAGTTGCCCTAGAGATTGCCCATACATAACAATGATTAGCAATGCTGCTAATCAAGCCTACATTTGACTCACGATCTGTGGTTTTGGGATTCAAATTGGGATGTGAACCTGCTCATTTTATGCCTTGTCGTTCAGACCCTTAAAGGCATTGTGTTTTTACAGAGTTTTTAAAATTCCTCACCTCTTTCATTTTATTTTGCTGTCCAATGTCCATCTCCATATTTACATTTTTTATATCAATTTGATCAAGCTTCACAGCATGTGAGAGTAGCAAGGAGAAAGGTTCACAGCTGTAGATATAGCAGTCTGTGTATTGAGGGCCCAACAATCCTCAAACAGTTCACTGCCCCTGTGTGTATGCAGAGGTCCTAGAAAAGCTTATAAGGGACTCTGGGTCCATCATGTCCAGCCCCTCATTATAACATAGTCATTTAATGTTGTAAGGATCTCTGGGTCAAACATGTCTAACCCCTCAGTGTGACACAGTAATTAAATGTTGTAAGGGACACTAGGTCCATCATGTCCAACCCCTCTCTGTACATAGTACTTTAATCTTGTAAGAGACTTTGGGTGCATCATGTCAAACCCTTCACTGCAACATAGTAATTTAATGTTGCAAGGGTTTCTAGGTCCATCATGTCCAGCCCCTCAGTGTAACATAGTAATTTAAGGTTGTCAAGGACTCTAGGTCCATCATGTCCAGCCCCTCACTATAACATAGTAATTTAATATTGTAAGGGATTCTGGATCCATCATGTCCACTCCCTCACTGCAACATAGTAATTTAAGGTTGTCAGTGACTCAAGATCCATCATGCCCAACCTCTCACTGTAACACAGTAATTGAATGTTGTAAGGGACACTAGATTCATCATGTCCAACCCCTCACTGTAACATAGTAATGTAATGTTGTAAGGGACTTTAGGTCCATCATGTTCAAACACTCAGTGTAACATAGTAATTTATGTTGTAAGGGACTTGAGGTCCATCACGTCCAACCCCTCACTGTAACATAGTAATTTAAGGTTGTCAGGGACTCTAGGTCCATCATGTCCAACCCCTTACTGTAACACAGTAATTTAATGTTGTAAGGAACTGTGAGTCCATCATGTCCAACCCCTCACTGTATCATAGTAGTTTATGTTGTAAGGAACTTGAGGTCCATCATGTCCAACCCCTCAGTGCAACATAGTAATTTAAGGTTCTCAGGGACTCTAGGTCCATCACGTGCAACTCCTCACTGTAACATAGTAATTTAAGGTTTAAGGGACACTAGGTTCATCAAGTCCACCCCCTAACTGTAACATATTAATTTAATGCTGCAAAAGACTTTAGGTCCAATCCCTTACTGTAGCATAGTAATTTAATGTTGCATTACTTGGTATTACTTTACTTGGTATGAAAGAACAGAAGAAGGCCAGAGCCCATCGAGACTGTTCCCCACACTATGTGGGACATTATTTATCTATTATCCCTCAACCAAACATCTAATTTGTTTTTAAAGACAGTGGCACTAGTTGTCTCTACCAATTCTTGTGGCAAGGTGTTCCATACAATGGATGCTCTTATTGGAAAAAAGTTTCCTTTGCTGGTTTTATAAGTTTTTACTTCAAGTTGTTTATTATGCAGTCTTGGAACATGTCTCCTTTTGGAGAGTATTAGACCACATTTTTCCATTAGATCTGGTGAATTTATTAAATTAAAAATCATAAGCATATCACCTCTTAATCTTCTAGTTTGAAGAGAGAAGAGACCAGTAGCTTTTAATCTGTTCTGATAATCCAAGTTTGTTAATCTTGGAATCATTCTAGTTACTCTCCTTTGAACCTGATCAATAATTGCTATGTCTTTTGTTTGGTTTGGATTCCAGAAAGGGGAGCCATAGTCTAGATATGGTCTAATGTATGCCCTATACAATGGAATAAGGCATTGTTCAGTGCAATTAACAAAAGTGCATTTTATTTGCCTCAAAAGTCTGTTGGTCATGCAAGCAGTTCTAACACAGTGATCATTTGATGTACGTTTATTATTAACATATATCCCTAAATCTTTTTCACAATTTGATGAGTGAAGTGGTAGTCCATTTATATAATATATCGTTTTTGGATTATTTACACCGAAATGCACAACTAAACATTTGTCTTGATTAAACTGCGTATGATTTCCATTTGCCCAAAGTGTTAAGTTTTCCAAATCCTTCTTTAATGCAGAAATAATTTCTTGATTATTAACCTTGCCCCCCAATTTAGTATCGTCTGCAAATTTAACCATGAAGTTATTTGGCCCTGTTTGTAAATCACAGATAAAGAGATTAAACAATGTTGGTCCCAAGACCGACCCCTGTGGTACACCACTTGTCACACTACCTGAATCAGACAAGATGTCATTAATTCTGACTCTCTGAGAACGATTTGTCAACCAGTTTAAAGTCCAGTTGACAATATCAGGTGACAAACCTAGATTGTGCATTTTTAGTAATGAGTTTTTCATGTGAGACTTTATCAAAAGCTCTACTAAAGTCCAAAAGAATTACATTAGTAGGGATACCCACATCTAGCAGAGTACTTATATTATTGTAAAAATATATCAGATTGGTGGTGCAGGAATACTTGGGAGTAAACCCATGCTGATTTGAATCATAAATTCCTAATTTTTTACAATCTTGATCTATTAGAGACTTCATTACTCGTTCCATTAATTTACCAGCCACTGAGGTCAGGCTAATTGGACAATAATTTTGCACAGAACCTCTATTGCCTTTTTTTAAATATGGGAGCAACTATTGCCGAATGCCAATCATTTGGTACAATGCTTTCTTGCAAGGATTTGTTGAAGATAATTGACAAAGGTATAAAAATATTTATAGAGGTTTCGATCAGAAACCATGGATGAATACCATCTGGGCCCAGACTAGTATTTTTTTTTAGTTTTTTGATAGCCTGTATAATGTCAGTTGGATAGAACCTATGATAATCTATGTGGTGAACTTTAAATGTACTAATAGGTGATTTTTGAGAGAAGATGGAACAAAAGTACTTATTAAAGAGATTCGAGGTTTCTATATCAGACAGAGAAAAGCCACTGGTTATAATGGGACCAATGGTCCTTGATACACCTTTTTGTACTATTTATATAGGAGAAAAGAGATTTGTGACAGTCTTTTGTGTGAGCTAGTTTAAATTCTAGCATATTTTTTGCCAAATTAATAGATTTTTTTAAGTGTTTCACAGATAGTCTGTATTTATGCAATATAGTAGTTTTAAATGGAACAGAACTATTCTTAAATTTCCTAAAAAGTTTAATTTTTATTTTAATCTGATTTTTAATTGTCTTGTTGAACAAGGGGGGAATTTTTCCTTTATTATTAAATTTCTTCTTAGATGGAATAAAGGTATTTTCCAAATAATGTACAATGTTTTTAAAAAAGTCCCAAGCTTGTTGTGTTGTACAATTAAGAAGATTAGATTCCCAGTTTATGTTTTGTAAGTATTCATTGATTTTAGAAAAATTTGCTTTATTTTAATTTTTTGTACAGTATAACTTCCTTTGTGTAGTTTTAAACTGTTGAATTTCAAAAAAAATAGATGAACGATCACTGGTCCCAAGTGGATCCCAAATTTGTAAATTGCTAATTTGTTGCTCTATGTTAGTAAATAATAGATCCAAAATATTAGGACCTCGAGTGGGTTCAGTAACAAGTTGTTGTAATCCAGTACTAACTACAACATCTATTAGTCCTTTCTCGGCATAGAACTGTCCTGAGAATGAGTCCCAGTTAATATGAGGGAGGTTAAAGTCACCAAATAAGGTATGAGGGACTCTAAGTTCATCATGTCCAATGTTGTAATTGACTCTAGGTCCTTCATGTTCAACCCCTCACTGTAACATATTAATTTAATGTTGTAAATGACTCTAGGTCCATCATATTCAATTTCTCACTGTTTAACAAGAGGTATTGTAAGTCTCAGAAGGTACTGTACCTGTATTCCAAAAGAGACTTGTTACTTTATTTTAATTAACTGAAGAAAATTAATCCCTCCTGATACAGGGAAGTGAGTCAATTACAGTTTTATAAAACCTGACACACATGTCATCTAGGGTTTGAACAGTCAGCCTCAGCTTGATGCAGGCAACTGATGACTGGGCTTCAACTATCCTGGAGTCTGGGACATACCACTTTTACTGAGAGGGCAGGGTGTGGGCACAGGAAATGGTGAGAAGCAAACACAGGTGAGAGTCTGTGACAGCCAGGCACAAGAGGCATGGTGGTTAAGAAGCCAAACCCCAGTGCTGATCCCTGCCCCAACACTGGGTGCCCAATTCCAGGATTAGATGGCAAACTAAAATGTAAAGTAAACAACACATGCTGCTGAACCCTGGTGCCACCACACTCTCCCAATTCTGACACCAAGTGCCCAACCCAGGAGTCAGACAGTAAATGATATAAAGTAAGAGGACAATGACAGCCAAATCCCAGTGCTGCCAATGCTCCATTCTGACACTAGGTGCCCAGCCCCCAGACCCAAAAGTCAATGAAAAAAAGTAAGCAGTCAATAGGAGCCTAACTCCAATGATGTTTTAGAAAGAAACATTAGTTGTTTATTTGCACTAAACTATTGTAGCATTGCTCCCTGCTATTCATTGTACTATTGCATTTCTGTGTACTTGCCACTCATATATCAAATAAAAAGCAAGCTTTATTCCATAGTCAGCAGTAAAACTTTAGCCAGCTTCATATAAAAATCACATGCAAATTCATAGAATGAATACTAAAAACAACACAAATGCAGTAGTGCAATGAATAGCAGGGAGCAATGCTATGCCAGATTAGGGCAAAAACAACTAATGTTTCACTCCAGAAGAGGAGCTTCATCACAGTTAATAACTTAATGCAGAAATGCCCTTATATTGTCCACCACCAGTGATGTGTACAAATTAAAAATTTAAAACAACAAATGTGACACATCTTCAGGATACAGGAGGCACTTATAAAATTACAACTTGCAATTAAGGTAATGAAAAATATAATATAAAACTTGATATAAACTACCCAGAAGGTATATTTTCACAGTTGGTTAATGCATGTAATTAGAAAAAAGCTTTACATATAAACTACAATATCAGGAAATCTAAATATATATAGAAATCCTTTTTGTGAATGTTGGAGTGAAGCACTGAGGATATAAAATGTATTCATTTATATATCCCTTCTCTTGAGAGATATTTTCTTTAGGACTGTGGAACCAATGAACTCTGTAGTACAATGATTTAATTTGTCAGGAATATATACTGTAGTGTATCTAGTTGTTACCCACTGTACATTTTACTGTTGTTTGTTATTTGAAAAAAATAAAATAAAGCATATTGAATTTAAAAAAGAAAATAATCTATTATAAAAAAATAGATAAAAAGCAGGGTATTAATATATCAGATGCTCAGTCATAATGGATCTATACCTTGGGGGGGGGACTCGCTATAGCCCAGGTGTGAATGATTGCTTTAAACTTGTGCACTTTTTGTAAGTGCGCTATAAACAATTTTTATTTCCAATACATAAAGATGGCTTACTTTGCAATAGAAGTGTTTTTTATTGTATTATGACTAAATGTGCATCTCATATAAAAATGTCCTGCTTTTTATTCTTTTTTTAGAACACATGTCTGACATTAGTATTTGATATCATAGAGTTCACTGGATCCACAGTACTAGAGAGAATGTCTCTCAAGAGAAGGAATATATATGGATGAACACCTAAACATTTTATATCCTCAGTTTTTCACCTCAACACATGCAAAATGGGATCCAATATAAATTTATATTTACCGATATTGTGGTTTATATGTAAAGCTTTTTTTTTAATAATTACATCTACTAGCAAAGCAAACAAAGTCTGGTGGTCCATTAGGTGTAATATAAAATCTAAGGGTGAATCTTGCTCAGTGCAACTCCTATTTTCTTTACCTTTATGTTCTATATTTTGATCAAGTTCTTCTTTCTGTCCAATGGGCGCATTAACAAAGAGATCTACCAAATAGTTAGTCTTAGATGGAATATATTCAGGTGCATTAATATTCAAGTCTGTACATGGAATCATTTCAGTGCTGACTACTTCTGAACAACTTAAGGCGGGCCCTGTTTAATCAAGGCAATCATGCATCTTTGACTTGTTTACCTGAGCAGCAATCTCAGCAATATTTCAGATTCTTTGAGATGCTTAATTTGTTGTTTAACTGAATTAGTAGAATCATGTTGCATATTAATTGGTGAAGAGGTGACACTTGGCTTAAAATTAGCTTTTGGAATGTTCTTATCCCCCCCCCCCCAATTCCCAATTGTTATTAGGGGATAATAAATAATTTGTAATTTTCTTCCACCTTTATCTAGAACATTTGTCCTACTTGTCTAGCCTGTTCTTTTAAATTTACCTTTTGTCAATGTGTTGCCCCCCATTCTCATGGAGGATAGGTCAAAAAGTAAAAAGGAAACTTTATAGTAATATATTAAAAATGCACCTCCAAGTATGAGCAATTAGAGAAGCAAAAAATGTGTAAAATAAATAAAACAAACTAAAATACTGTAGCTTCTGTATAAATAAATGATTCTTAAAATCACAAATCTTGAATTTCACATCAAATAATAAATTTGGTTTCTTCCTTCATTCTGACTTCATAGTTGCACCTAACTGGAGCAGAGTTATGAATCTTAGAACTTTTTCCAGACTTGTCCCACGAACTCATGCACATCAGTCTGGAAAAGACTATATTGTGCCCTAAAGGGAAAAAAACATAATGCAGTACTAAAGCTGAATGCTCTAAAAAACCCACAAATATAATAAAAATGTATAAGTGAATGAAAAAATGCAGTTACAACTATTGAATCTGTCTTAAATTAAAATTAATTAAATTTAAATGAGATTCGACAGTGACACAAGTAAAATCCTCATAGTACATCAGCAAACAAAACTTACATCGTGATTAAAATATATATGAACAATTCAGAAAAGGCTCTGCTGCATCAGTTGAATGAACCTGATCACCACCCTCCAGAGATAACAGCTAACTTAAGTATGCCAGAGAGAGAAGAAAAACACTTCTCCAGAAGCTTATCCAATGGAGCCCTTCCTTGTCTGTGGTTCAGCTGAATCTGAAGCTAACATACTGTACACCAGAGCTGATAGCCAATCAACATTAATAGTGCCAAATTCAAATATCAAACTTAGCAGAGCAAATTATTAAAAAATAATGAAATTTTGTATATTATTAAAAATGAGTGTGCTTTATTTAAAGATAGATGTGCATAAGTATATACAGCACGAACACCAAGTCCTACTCTAATGTTCTTACAACAAACTCCATGGGTCACTCTTTATCTAGGAACACCAACATGCCAAAGTACCTCATAGAAAGAATAGGATTAAAAAAATATTTTAGAAAACTAAAAAAAAGTACAAGTTCTTGTTAATAACAGGAGTTCAGCCTGGCCTCTTGAGTTTAACTCTCAAAATCACTGCCAGCTCTCAAGCGGTTTCCAAACAATTCACACCTGATCAGGTCACTCTTGCAATGCAGTGCCACTGCCTCAACACTGTACTTCCACAGTTCACTGGCCCAGATCTGAGCTGCTTTCAGCTCTGCTACCCTCTTGATTCATGTCCTCCTTTGAAGATCAGATATCTACCACCAATCCTCTGCCTTCAGACCTTCAGTTCTCATGACTGTCACACTTATTCCTTTATTCCCTTGTTCTGTCAGTGCAGCTTGAACCACATTCCAGTTCCTAAGCTGCCAACATGCCAGCAGCACGCCAGCACATCAACATATGGTATCAGTTGGGAGCAATGAGGAAGAGGTAGCTGATTGTCAGCACTGAATAGGTACCAGAACACTCTAAAAGAAGGCACACTAAATTCAAAGTAGCATCATAATATTCCATTAGCTAAGTGGAGGGAAAAGCCCACAGACTAAGTTGATATACCTTTGTTAAAATGCTAAAAGCCTTAATACAAGAAACTTCCATGCTCCATACTCTGCCTCCTGTCCTCTGTCTGCAAAAGAGCAAGCCCCTATGGGGCCGCACACACAACAACTTCTGGTGTAACCATGACAACAGCAGTATAAGCAAACAGGAAAACCCACCTACTTTTGTTACCTAATATTTCCCAAAAGCTCACAGTATTGCAAAAAGAGTTAACAAGCTCTGGCAGAGCCACTACAACTGTGAATGTATTGACTAGATAAGGGTGTTTCATGGGCTTAAACATAAACATTTATTTATTTAAAAATATCAGATTTACAAACCTTTGAGTCAGAGACTCATTTACAAAGGTACCTTGTTGAAACTAATACAAAGACAGTACAGTTAACAAGTCAAAAAACAATGGCTCGGAGAGCAGACAGTTATAACAATCATTCACTGGAGATAC
Organism: Neoceratodus forsteri; assembly: GCA_016271365.2. Taxonomy (NCBI): domain Eukaryota; kingdom Metazoa; phylum Chordata; order Ceratodontiformes; family Ceratodontidae; genus Neoceratodus; species Neoceratodus forsteri. The sequence goes on from CM057457.1 coordinate 183,884,910, forward strand.
GTGGGTAACAGTAGATAAACAGATTACATAGCTTAGGCACACAGGCACCACATCAAGAAGACCAAAGCAGTTCAAACAATATACAATAGCCAAAGCAAATAGACATCAGGAGTCAAAGAGAAGCCCAGAGTGTTCACATGAAGGCTGTTACATACACTAACTGAATAAAAGTACAGTACATTAAGAAAGGGCATATTTAAGCAATAAGGCAAGACAGGTTGTGTGTTATCATGTAATAACGTCTTTCCTGAGGTGGGTTGAAGCACAAGGCAAAGCCAAGTGCTTCCACCACCCCGAGAGTGATGTTATTAGACGATAACTCACACCCTGGAGTGCCTTATTGCAATTATATAATGGCTTGTTGTTATATACAGAATAAAAAATTAATTTTAAAGGATGTTTTTTTAGTGTGGAAAAATATTTCTTAAGAGAAAATGCAAGGAATGATCAAAATCCAAAGCTACAGTGATGTCATTGGGTAATAACATCACTGTTTCAATGGGTCAGCAGCCAATCAGCTTCTCATATTTTTCCTTGCCATTGCATAATTAAAAATAATGCCACCATCTGTATTACAGTTACCTACATGTTTTGCACTTTATTCTATGCACTGTTATAGCAATCAACTCAACAGAACCAGGCCATCAAATACATGAAGGTACTGTACCCTAACTGAAAACACTGCTGAGACAACTGTATGTTGTGACAAGGTGGAAGACAAACACAATGTTGAGACAAGTTTTTGAAGACATTTGATGTGTTTAATTGTTTTTTTAAGAGACTGATATACAGTTCACACACAAAATTCATATAATATAAATGTACATATGCCCAAAGGCCAATGTAAATTCGACACATTTCATTACACGCTGTTCTCTTGAAGGAAGATAATACTATATAAGACCTAAAAATGGACATCAGGTAAATGTAAACTGGGGTAGGTGTGTTATTGAGGGTATTGCATAGTTTATCTTTTATTGCTGCTCCACCGGATCAGCAATATTTGCACAGGCTCTGCCCAGTCCAGATTTTACAGCACTGGTCCTGGTCTGGTGATCTGGGTTTTACCCATACCACACTGCATGTGGCCTAGTGATATACTGTACAGATGGCTGCAGAGGCTAACCCATTGAAGGTTGAAGTTTCAGAAAACCATTATGCTAAAAATATCAAGACTCACTCCCTCACCCCCCAGTCACAATTATTCCTCTACCAAAGTCATACTTAAATACTGGTGCCTGTACATTCACACCACTAAGCTTTTAATGCCAACATGCTTCTTCTGCTGCTGTGAGTTCCCCCATCAGTGAAGTCCCAGTCTGCTTGTGGCAGCCCCCCCAAACCAGATAATTTTCCAGGGAGCAGCTCTTTGCACCATATCAACTAAATTACTGCTAAACTATTTAAAAACATTTGTGGCAGCTCCCCCCCCCACACCAAACCAGATAATTTTCCAGTGAGCAGCTCTTTACACCATATCAATTAAATTACTGCTAAACTCTTTATTTAAAAACATTTTGTTGAGAAATTTTTGTTTTAGTATATCCATGGTCAGGAAAAATGAATTTGTAAAAGAAACCAAAATCTCCATTTATCAGTTCATTAAATCACAATACAGCATGTTGTGAATTTTTCAGATTCTATGTGTAACCTACAGTAAGTCAAACAGAAATTAGACACACAAATGCCTACCTATCTGCAAGTGAAGCAAATGTGGTTATTATTCAGTTGTAAACACCTATAGTCACAAAATGCAAGTTAAAAAGATTCAGTAGAATATAAACAGTAGCCCAGAACTGCCTGCCTGAGAATGAAGTTAGTATATTATTTGGAAAAAGGCAAGGCTGGGTCTCTTGCTATGCAATGTCCTGCAAAGTAACACACTGACTGCTCTTAGGATGGTGGTGTCAATTGGCTTAATGAGGTGCTGTGAAGTGCCTAGGGGAACTTGTTATGCAGAAAGTTCCAGGAAGTGTTTAACCCATTCTACTTCTGCTAGTTTTCTATGATGTCTGTACTATCCATTTGTAATCTGACACAGAATGACTCCCAGAAGATAATGAGTTAACTTTCAGTGGGCTCAATTAACTCATCAAGACAGAGGAAAAATAGTGCTCTAAAGATTCCTATACACACACAGGCAGCATAGTAATGAGGCTTCAGCTGAGGAATCTATTTTTAACACGCTATCATGTTGTTTGGTAGGAAAGATGACATCAGCACTTTTCTGAATGCAATACTCCTGTTGGCTCCTCCCACAGTCGTAAAAACTGGAATAACAGGTTCCAAGGAGTATAAACTCACCAGGAATGTTAGAAAAAATGACCCCTTCCCACTCATTCACAGGTGTCAATGAATGTATTTATTAACCATGCTGGTTCATCTTCTTGCTTCCCTCATGGTAAAAATGTGAAACTACATTTGTGTTATTTTAAATGAGTGATACATAGCTTGTCCAGGGGGATGGCAGCTCTGATAGTTGTTCCAGTCTGTCTTTTCACTGATATAAACTGAGCCATAAAAAAAGTAAGTAGGAAAAAAAAACATTTTGTTTCTACAAGTAGTTGTTAATTGCAGCTGGTATTTTTAACATGTGCAAGTCAACTCCACTTCTCAAACTTAAAAAGAAAAATACACTTCATCACAGACTGTGTTTACCAAGTACTGTGCCCATGATTAAAATAATTTGAACTCCCTCCCCCAAAGAATGTGCTCTCACATGAACCTGCATGATTGGTGGAGTGGAAAGGATGAGAAGGGACTTGGCAAGGTTAGAGGAATGGTCAAATGTATGGCAGCTTAGATTCAATGCTAAGAAGTGCAAGGTAATGCACCTGGGAAACAAAAACCCAGGAGAAGAGTACACAATGGGAGGTGAGATACTAACAACAACAAAAATGGAAAGGGACCTGGGGGTAGTCATATCAGATGATCTAAAGGTGGGCAAACAATGTGAGAAGGCAGCAAGGAGGGCTTGGGGGATACTGGGATGCATAGGGAGAGGCATCACCAGTAGAAAACAGGAAGTTATTATCCCTCTGTACAGACAGCTGGTGAGACCCCATCTGAGTACTGTGTGCAGTTCTGGAGACCCAATCTCCCAAAGACATAGACAGGATGGAAGCTGTCCAGAGGAGGGCAACTAAATGGTGCAGGGTCTGCACGGAGGACATGAAGAGAGACTTAGGAGCTTAATATGTATAGCCTCGAGGAAAGGAGGGAGAGGGGGGACATGATAGAAACTTTCAAGTACCTCAAGGGAATCAACAAAGTCCAAGAGGGTAGCATCTTTCAAAAAAAGAGGTGTGCAAGAACAAGAGGGCACAATTTGAAGATAGAGGGGGCGGCTCAGAGGTAATTTAAGGAAGTATTTTTTCACAGAGAGGGTTGTGGATGCATGGAATGGCCTTCCGGAGGAGGTTGTGGAGTCAAAATCAGTGGTGGAATTCAAGCATGCATGGGATAGTCATAAGGCAATTCTGGGGGGTGGGGGTAGGAAGAAGTAGGCTGCTGGTTAACTAGGATCTGCAGCTTATCCAGTAGGTAGGGAAATGGGCAGACTGGGTGGGCCAAGAGGTCCTTATCTGCCGTCACATTCTATGTTTCTATGTTTCTATGTTATCTATAAAGACAATTAAAAAACATATTTCTAAATGCAGTACTAACACCAATGCTTTCAAGGTTCTGAAACTACTAAAAAGACAAACTATCTATATATATATATATATATATATAGATAGATAGAATATGGTAAACATATATTGTTCCAGTTCTTGTACCACTTGGTCCAGATATGTGAATGAATTCATTCACATATCGGGATTTAGTTGTCTGGTATGGACTGCACTCCCATTGGCTCACGCCAGAACCATGGCATGCAGCCCTACCGAGCTGTCAGTCGGTGGGCAGTGGGGCGGCAGGCAGGTGGGTGCCGCCCGCCAGCACAATGGGGGGAGAGGGGCGGGGGCCCAGTGGGCGGTGGGGAGGGGTACACTAGACCACCAGGGTAGTAGGGTATTTTATGAGTTACAGATGCCCGCGATTAGCAGTGATTGGTCCACTGGACCACCAGGGATATTGGAAGTGGGGGGGTAATATACTGATGCCCGCGATCAGGCACATAGAGGTCCACTGGACCACCAGGGATATAGGAGGGGGGCTTATTCTTCTGCACAAATGCCCGCGATCAAGCACATAGAGGTCCACTGGACCACCAGGAATATAGGTGGGGGGATTTCTTTTACACAGATGCCCACGATCGGGCTGTAGGGGGCATCAGTCCCTGATGGCTGCTGCCTGGCAGGGTGCCAGGTGCAAGTCCTCAGGGATCGGCGCACCTGCATGCTAATGGCATGGAAATGGGGCCATAATGAGATGCAAATGGCCCCCTGTAAGCCTTGCATAAATTATGGCCCCATTTGCATGTCCCCTTTTGAATATTGCAGGTGCTGTGCATGGCACAATGGCACTTGCGCTAGCGCATCTCCATGCTCCACTCTGGCCACTTGCGCTGGCGCCCAGTGCCACTAGAGCCATGCACAGTGGGGTGGCTGGGTGCGATATTCAAAGCTGCTGTGCCATAGCGCAGCTCCGTTGAATATCGCCCAGGCCACACCCCTGCGCAATAAAGTTGAGCTGCTCCCAGGCTTGCACCACAGCCTGGCGCAGTTTGAATATCCGGGTCTTTGGGTATTATTCACACTTTATCTCTGGTTCAGTACTGTCTCTTTAAGATGTACATTTTTAAATAATGACATTACACCTTACCACTTGTTCTGAGGAAGACAACATTTGTGACATTGAAACGTCAATGGTCATGTGGACGTCTGGTTTGGGAGTATGACTGTCGGCGATAAATACAAATTGTTTAAAATTTCTATTTCTGCAATGTGGACCACAATAGTAATTGATTATGTAATGTGAGAACCTGAGCCTGCTTTTTTCCTGGATTAGTGCTGCTGTTTTGTTAAATAAAAAGTATTTATTAATTGATTGAACATCTTGTGGAGTGCTGACCTTTTTCGCTGTGGTGGCTCTGTGTTCTGAGTTGGTAATAAACTATTAAAGTTGCAAGCACAATGCCTGGAAAGTCTGGACAATTTCTGTTATGGTTCTTATGTGTAATTGCAAGTCCCACTCACCCTACTATGTCCCCTACCCTCATAACCCAAGCATAATCTACAAGTACAAAGTCACAGATTAAGGGTATGGTGCCTCAAACATGGTCCACATAATAAAATTGGTATAGAGCAACCATGATTCCCCCCCAAAACAACTCCTGTAACCTGGGTGAAATAAGTCAATCATATTACAATTGAGTACCTGCCCATTAAGTGATTTTTTAGCCATGTAAATGATTGTCACTAAAATATTGAGTTGGTAGGGCCGGCCCATCAGTGCAGTGGTTGGATTTCCTGGGTCATCGGAGGGCCAGTGAGGGGAGAAGGATTGAGCATCCCATGGACTGCTCTCCTTCTCTGGGGGGAAGGTATGCTGTGTGACCAGTGCTCGAGGGACCTCTGGTGGAGGCCGGGAGCACAACAGTGACTGGCATCAACAAGAATTTGAGGGGCAGGATGGAAGCTGGCATCACTGCACATTATACATAGATACATAGATACATAGACAGTGTCGGCAGATAAGGGCCTATGGCCCACCCAGTCTGCCCATTTGAGCTTGTAAGTTCAGTTTATGTTTTCCTAGAAGTCTGTTGCCCCTTACCCCTGACCTCCAGAATTCCTTTATGTCTATCCCATGCATTCTTAAATCCCGTGATTGTTTCAGCCTCCACCACTTCCTCTGGCAGGGTGTTCCACTTGTCCACCACCCATTCTGTGAAGAAATTCTTCCTCATGTTTCCTTTGAATCGACCTCCCTCCAACTTCATCCCATGCCCTCTAGTCCTGGAACACCTTTTTCGCTTAAAAATAGCGTATTCCTGCACCCTGTTCCTCCCTGTGAGATACTTGTATGTCTCTATCATATCCCTCTCCTCCTCTCCTCCAGGGAGTACATGTTCAGTTCCTTCAACCTGTCTTCATAGGACTTGTGATGCAATCCATGCACCATCTTTGTTGCCTCCTCTGAACCTTTCTACCCTGTCTATGTCCTTAAGTAGGTATGGTCTCCAGAACTGTACACTGTACTCCAGGTGGGCCTCACTAGTGTCTTGTATAGCGGAATTATGACCTCCCTTTTCCTGCTGGTGATGCCCTGCCTATACATCCCAGCATCCTATTTGCTTTACCTGCTGCCTTGTCACACTGTTTCCCTACCTTGAGGTCATCAGAGATGATAACCCCAAGATCCCTTTCCTGCTCAGTGCATGCTATATCCTCACTCTCCAACTAATATATTGTGCCAGGATTTTTGTACCCCATATGCATTATCTTGCACTTCTTTGCATTGAATTTCAACTGCCAAACCCCTGACCATTCTTCAAGTTTCTGCAGGTCCCTTCTCATTCTGTCTACACCCTCTGGTGTGTCTACTCTGTTACAGAGCTTTGTGTCATCAGCGAACAGTGAAATTCTGCCTTCTAGGTCCTGTGCAATGTCACTGATGAAGATGTTGAATAGGACCGGTCCCAGCACTGATCCCTGTGGTACCCCACTGGTCACTCTTCCCTCTGTGGAGTGACAGCCATTTACCACCACCCTCTGTGTCCTGCCACCCAGCCAGTTACCTACCCACCACACTACTGTCCTGCCCACACCCATATTCCCCAGTTTCTGTAATAGTCTTCTATGTGGCACAGTGTCAAGGCCTTGCTGAAGTCCAGATAGGCCATGTCCACTGCCTCCCTGATCCACCTCTCTAGTCACCCAGTCAAAAATTCAATGAGGTTGGTCTGACATGACCTCCCCCTGGTGAAACCATGCTGCCTTGGGTCCTGTAGTCCATTGACAACCAGATGTTCCACCAATCTCTCCTTCAGTAGTGCTTCCATGATCTTCCCCACTACTGAGGTGAGGCTGACTGGTCTGTAGTTCTCTGCTTCCTCTTTGTTCCCGCTTTTGTATAAGGGGACTACATCTGCTGTCCTCCAGTCTTTGGGTACCTCCCCTGTTTCCAGTGATCGGCTAAACAGGATAGCCAGAGGTTCAGCCACCTCTTCTTCTTAGTTCTTATGACCCTGGGTGCACCCCATCTGGCCCCATTGCTTTATCAACTCTTATTACTCAGTTCCTTCAGGACCTTTTCTTGTGTAAAGGACTTGTGAACATTTCTGCACCATTCTCAACCCTTGTACTCCTTCTTCAGACCCATTACCCTCCTCTTCCTCAGTAAAGACTGAGCAGAAATACCTGTTCAATATGTCAGCTTTACTGTTGTCATCCTCCACGCGGCCCCATCCTCCCCTTCAGTCTCACTATCCCTCCCTTGACTTTTCTTTTTCACTTATGTACCTGTAAAGGTTTTGTCCTCTACCCACTGATTTTGCAATGTGTTCTTCTGTCTGAGCTTTGGCTTCCCTTACTGACCTCCCTGCCCCTTTGCTTCTCCTGGTACTTCTCCCTATCCCCTTCTGTCTGTGTCTTTTGTATTACCTGAATGCAATCTTTTGGCTTTCACTTTCTTGCTACCTCTTTGGAAAACCATAATGGTCCCCTTTTCTTTCCTTTGCTAACTTGCTTAATGCATAATTCTGTTGTTCTTGTAATCCTCATTTTAAATACTGCCCACTGTTCCTCAACCCCTGATTCCTGTCCCATTCCTTAATGCCTCTTTCAAGTATCTCCATTTTCCCAAAGTCTGCCCCTAAAATCCAGGATACGTGTTTTTGTGTGGTTTGGTTCTGCTCTTTCTGTGATTTCAAACCACAATGACTGGTGGTCACTGTTCCCCAGGTGCTCCCCACTGTTACCCCCATCACACTGTCCCTGTTTGTGAGCACATGGTCCAGTATTGCCTTCTGCCGAGTTGGTTCCATGACCAGTTGCTTGAGGAAGGCACCCTGAAGGAGTCCAGGATAAATCTGTCTCTAGTTGATGCTGCTGCTGGGATGCTCCAGTCCACATCTGGAATATTGAAGTCTCCAACCAGTACTACCTCACCCTTGTCTGCCATGATTTGGATGGCTAGCATCAGCTCCCTATCTGTTTCTTCCTCCTGGGCTGGTGGTCTATAGACCACACCTGTGCGGATGGCTGTTCCCATTTTCCTTTCCAGCTTAACCCACAGTATCTCTCCCCCATTTTGTTCCTCCTGGATCTCTGTGGCCCTTATGTCATTTTTCACATACAGTGCCACTCCTCCTCCCTTCCTGCCTGCTCTGTCTCTTCTGAATATGTTGTAGCCAGGCATGGCCATCTCCCAGTCATGGTTATCATTACACCAGGTTTCAGTGATGGCCACAATGTCCAGGTCTGACTGCACCATAACAGCCTCCAGATCTTCCATCTTGTTGCTAAGGCTCCTGGCATTTGCACACATGGCTTTCCATGATTTTACCTCCCTAGACTGTTTCACTGTTCTACTCCAGCCCCTTCCTTGGTTGTCCTTTATCCCTGGTTCTCCTTGCTGTCTGTCCTTCTGCTGAATTTTGACCCTTTTCTGCCTATCTACCTCTTGGGCACTAATCTCCATCTTTTGCACACTGCTTTGCAGAGATAGCCACTCCTCTGGTTCACTGGTTCCACTGCTAGCTGTGGGGGGTGAGCAATTAGGTACCTTCCTTGCTGGCCTGCCATCCCCCTTTGCTAGTTTAAATGCCTGTCAATGTAGCATTTAAATTTATCATTGAGTGCTTGGATTCCCCTCCAGGATGAATGCAGGCCGTCAGGCTTGAACAAACCTCCATCCCTCCAGGTGGGTCCCCAGTCACCAATGAATCCAAACCCTTCCTCACAGCACCAGTTCTTCAACCATGAGTTAAAGTTCCTGGTGCATGCACTCCTATGATCTCCCTTGCCTCTCACAGATAGTACTTCTGAGAAAGTGACAGAAGTAGCTGCTTGCTTGAGACCCCTCCCCAATTTCTTAAACTCTTCCTGAACTTCCTTTGGCTCCCCATTTTCCAGGTCATTAGTACCTAGGTGGATAATGACATCCAGCTCACCCTCCTGTCTTGCCTTCCCAGTGATCCCCAGGATCTTCCTTCCATCCCTCCATGCCATGGCACCTGGTAGGCACCTCACCTCCCTATCCTCCTCCTCCTGTGTTCCTAGCTGGATCCCTCTTATGATGGAGTCCCCCACCAGGATTCACTTCCTCCTCCTCCTCTGGGGTCCACTGCTTTCCCCGCTGAGGTCACCTCCTTGGCTAACCTCCACATCCTTTCCTTCCACTTCTCTGGGTACCTCTATTTGGTTGTCCTCATTTTCCAGTGTGGCATATGAGTTCTTGAGTGGAATAGGATCTGGGATGTGCCTCTGCCTGACCGCTCTAACCCTCCCTGAGCCCACTGTCATCCAAGTGCTCCTCGTTCTCGGCATCCTTTGAGGCAGTTGCATTGGACTGGGTGGTCTCTGGATAGGGGTGATGGTACTCCTGACCCAGTTTACTTCCGCTCTGAGTCCCACCCCCAGTTGCAGGAGACAAAAATCCTGCCACCCACTGCCTTTTTGCCGGCCGCTGCCTGGCTGCAATTGGCTCCCAGACTGACTCCCGCCCTATCCCATCAATTGCAGCACCTTTCAGAGGGGTCGGGTGCCATGACCCCACCCTGGGGGTAAGCCAGGGGGTACCAGGAGGGTGGCCAATATGGGAAGCCACAGCTGAAGGGTCCATGACCGGGCAGATGGTGCTGGTGGTAGGAGGCACCAAAAAGTAGTAAATAAAAAAAAATATTGAGTTGGTTTATACATTTTGAAACCTACTAGCCAACCTGATCTACAGGTTACAAACTGATTTCTTCCACCATGGGGGTGACACAAGGCCAAGATACAGGTCTGCCACTGTCCTTTAAGGCTGTGTTGGTGGTTTGCTTATTAAAGGAGAAGTCCACCCAGAATGTGTAAAAAAATATGTTAAGTAGAGTGTTTTGATATGTATGTTAAGTCCTAGTATGTCCTTCCCTCTGTCTGCTATTAGAAGTTTTTCCTAAATTAGCCTGCTAGCTGTATGGTAGTTTAACGACACCTGGGGATCTCCATCACAAATAGGTTTATTGGCTTTCTTTCTCCTACGATGCACCCTGGTTCATGTGACAATGATGTAGCTATGCCCTTAGATTTAGCAGGGTCTGTCACAAAGATAATACTTCTTTCAGAGAAGTCACACTGCTGGATTTTGGGTGAGTGTAATCATTATTATTTTTTGATATTAGTACCTTGTGGTGCTATGTTACAATCTATAAGGCGATGTTCAATTTTTGCTACTTAGTACCGGTGCAAAAACTGAAAGTGACTGAGAGGAATAGAGTAAACAGTGACATGATTCAAATACACACACACACACACACACACACACACACACACACACACACACACACACAACAGCAGAACATAGCAGGACAAGGTACAATATCAAAAAATAATAATGATTACACTCACCCAAAATCTAGTAGTGTGTCTTCTTTGGAAGAAGTATTTTCTCTCTGTGGCAGAGCCGTGACAGACCCTGTAACAGGACACTGGCTTCCTGCAGGAGCAATTAGACATCACACCAAAGGGCACTCTGGGAAGACTAGAGGCCATAACAGAAACCAGAATGCCAACCTCCAAGGGCAATAAAACAGTTAGGGAAAGTTGGAAAAAACATCTCTCACAACCAGAGGAAAAGAAAACGCTGGGAACTGGATAGAACACAGAAAAAAAGACTACTACATATCTTTTTCTGATTTTAACATGGAGTTTTCCTTCAAGCTACAAGATCTTGCGTGAAACAGTATACATGTCCCAAAAATACAGTACAACTTGCTTTTACTATTTCTAAGTTCAGCATCTGTCTTAAAGAAAGCAACTGACAACTATGAAATGTGTATAGTATTTTTAAATCTATAACAGTTCTGCTGCTTTGTGGAGGGTGTACCACATTGCGTGCCAAGTAAGGCAAGGGTTATACTAGATGTAAACCTTCACAGGTATGCACCCAAAAAGTATTCTAATTACAGATCCACAATGTGTATGAAACACCAAACCTGTATGTAGAGATGCAGTAAAGTTCTTCTTCGCCCACGAATTATCTTCAAAGCCAGTAAATTTGCCTCCAGGGATCACTTCGCAAAGTTGTCCCCTCAAGTGATAATTCACCATTTGTAACTTTGCATTGCTTTTGTTTTTTATTTTAAGTGCAAATTGCACTTAAAAATGAAAAAGCAAGGAGATGTTACAAATTCAAAATCCTCCAAATCCCTGATGTCTAGTGCCCTCCCACTGATCACATACCAAAATGTAAAATATACTGTATATTTTAAATAGCTGGGGCCCAATTGCAAGATGCACGGTGCAGCTCATGGACGTATGTGAGTTGCACCATGTGACACTATGCCGGGGACCCTGTGCCCTATTCTAAGACAGGCAGGATTTCCGGCACCTATGCCCCATAACTTGCAGCAGCCACAGGCATGCACCACAGGAATGGTGCAACAGTCCTGGGTGCCACCAAGTCGTGGCCCGTGATTTAAGGCTCCCTGAGCCCCCCACCCCAAACACACACACAACCTCCTGGGGGCATTGGGGGGGTGGCTGGCCGGGTGGCACAGGTGATTGTGGGCACTTTAAAATACAGACCTGAGAGGTCCCCAAAATTCGAGGGGTGGGGGGCATGACTGTGCATGGGGGGACCATGGGGTAGGCTACAGTTCATGCTGTAGCTCTGTGAGGGGGCATGCATCTGTTTGCCAGGATGGATGCCCCATAGACCACCTCCATACAGGTCTAACCCCGCTGTGCCATGTACTGCCTTGGAATATCATAAGTGGGTTACAGCAGCCACCCTTTTGGAATAGGGCACAGGAGCTGCTGGAACCCACCCTTGCACCATGCCACAGTGGGTTGCTGGCATAGTGGGTGGTGGAGCCCCCCTTTTGCGCAACCCACATACGTCATGGTGCAAGCCACTTTTGGAATCATGACTTGTAGAATACATGGTGCAAGGTGTGATTTACACCATAGGATCCAGTGTAAATCACCTTGTGCCAGGCATACCACCCCTTGGAATTAGGCCCCTGATGTCTAGTGACCCCCAACTGATCACCTGCCCCAATGTAAAAACAGAAATATCATTTCAATCCCTAGTGTCTAGTTGTCCCCTGACCCCCCACCAATCGTGTGCCAAAATGTAACATACGTATTTTAAATCCCTGGGGCCTGATTCTAAGACAGGTCCACTGTGGTGCAGTGCAACGTGTGCCAACACACATGACGTAAGTCGCACTTTGCACCATGGGTTCTGCTAGCCGGGATTCCAAAAGGTGGTCTGCACCCAGGGGGACTTACACCACCCAAGGCCCCTATGGCATGGCAGAAGGAGGGGTTACAGCAGCAGCTGTGCCCAGTTCTGGAAGGGCAGCTGCCGTAACCCCTCATTGCCATACCAGGAGGTGCTGTGGCACTGTGGGGTAGACCAGTTCTGTGCTGGTGTAAGGGGTTTCCGCCATGCCCAACTGGCCGATACCTCCTTGCATGGCCCTGAACCACACACTGCCATGACACCCCAACCCCCCTTCCACATGGCAGCCCCCCTACCCCCATCCATACCGGGGTCCACCCGCTGGCTCCCAGTACCATGCTGTGGTGATGCCACCCCCCAGTGCCAGTGTGTTTCTGGCAACATCCCTCCCATGGCTCACTGGGGCTTGTAGGCATGTCTTGGGGCTTGGGGCTTGGGGATGGGGGTGATGTGCCCTGTCATTGGGTTTTTCAGAGGCTTGTGGCACCAAGGTCAGGTGCACCCTTCATGGAGGTGCTGCAAGTCACAGGGTGTAGATGCCAGGAACCCTGCCTGTTCTGGAATCTGGTGCAGGGTCCCTGGCATAGTGGCATATGTCACAACTCACATTCACCAGCAAGTTGCGCCATGTATCTTAGAATAGCACCCCTGGTGTCTAGTGGTCCCTTCTGATGAACATCATCCCCAATGAAAAAAAAAGTATTATCATTTCAATCCCTGGTATCTAGTGGTCCTCCCACCCTGCCAATCACCAGCACCATTGTTAAATCCCTATTGTCTGCTGGACCCTCCCACCACATCAGGGAGTAACCCACCACCCTGGTCCCCATCAACCTGCCCCAAGCAGATGACCAGCACAGCCCTCCATTCTCCACCATGGCTAGCCACCTGACTGATATAGAATGAATGAGCACATCCTTATAAGCATTGAGAGGATACAGATGTAGATCTGAAAAAGTCTTGCCTCTTTAGCTACTCTTTGACTATCCTTTCCTATATTTGTGGCTTTGTGCCACTCACTGCCTACCCTACTTCCTTTTGCTTCTCTGGGTACACCTCTCTATCCTTCTCCATCTGTGTATCTCTATATCTCCAGAATGCCACCCCTTTAGCCTTTACTTTCACAGCCACGTCCCTTGATAATTATAGTAGTTTCCTTGTCCTCCTTTTTTTGCCCACTTTTTTCATACAGAGGTTTGTTACCTTCACTATGCCATCCCTTTATTTGGCCCACACTCCTCAACCCCATCCAGGCACCCGCCCCCCAATTAGGTCATCTCTGAAGCATTCACCCATTTTTTTTAAATCCGCCTTCCTTAAGTTTAAGACCCTCTCTCTTGTGTGGTGTTCTCTGCCACCATTCTTATGTTAAACCACACTGTACAGTAATCACTGGTCCCAAGGTGGCAGACTATCTCGATGTATGCAATACTGACCCTTGTTGTGAGCACTAGATCCAGTATTTCCCCATCTCCTCTTGCAAGTTGCCTGGGAAATGCCCCTTGCAGAGAGTCTAGGTTGGCCCTGCTTCTAGTCAAGGTCATGGCTGGGATGCTCCAATCTACATCTGCTAATTGAAGTCTTTGTAGGAGAGTCAACTGAGGGCAACTACATGAGTAGCTCCCTAGGGAAATAAGTGGGGCAGAAATCCTGGAGACCAAATACATGGGGATGTGGGAAACAGAGAAAAGACAAGTACGAAGAGGAAGGGGTCTGACAGAGTGCAACACCTGCAGAATAGTCATCTTCAGGAAGGTCCTCTAGAGACATCAATGCTGCCTGATGTGCAGTATTTGCTATTTTTTATTTATTTATTGAAATGTTTCACCAGAAAGGCATGCTGAACAACAAGTTGCTCATCTCCCCGGTGCGACCTGAGGGGTAGGGAACAATGTTATAGAATACAAAGAAATGTTTCAATGTTGGAATACAATTTGCTTACTTGCATACAATGAGAGCAGGAGGGATTACAGGTGGATAACATTGGCTAACGATGCAACAGTTACGGCCCCTAGAATTCTGCGGCTGCAGAATTTTGTGCAGAACTTGCAATCTACCACAGAACTTCTGCGGTGCTTCAGAATTCACTCTTCTTGGTGATTTTTTTATTAATATTTCTGTTTATCCATAGAATCTGGTTCCCTTCACCTCTTTTTATAGCCAAAACCCCCCATATGCTCAGAATGTGATGTTGTCATTGCTGTAACATCATACATTAGCTAATGAAATGGCTGCATTCTGCAACAGAAATGAATAGTCACTTATCTGCCACAGCTCCCACTGCCAGAAGCGGTGGCACAGCACATCAGGCATGGTGATATTGCTCAAGCTGCACTACAGCCTAATACAATTTTCAATCTTATGTTATTGCACTAGGGCCAACTTAAATAAAACCTTGTCAATAGCACAGACCTATTAAGTCCGTACCTCACTTTGTACAAACTTATTTGTGCCTTTAAGGTATAGAGATGCCATCTGAAATGAATAACTGGTAAAATTAATTTAACTGCCATTTTTAAGAAAAATAAAGTAATTATGCCCAGGAAAGTGGAATATAATAGTGTGTAGACCTGTTGAAAGAATAACCTGTTAAATAAATAATTGCACTGTACGCATTTTTGCCAGGGTTATTGATTACATATTGTCATTGGTTGATAGAATTACCTAAAAGTTATGGAGAAATGTTGTGTGCAGGGACAGCTGTTGGGCCAGAGGGTAGCATGCTGTGTTTCTGTGCCAGCAACTCAGGCACAGAGATTAGCTCTGGGAGCTGGCTGGGCAGCACAAGGATTGGTGGAACACATCACTGCTCAGGGCCTAGGAAGGTATGGTGCAGTGTTCTGTGACACGGTGGTCACATTGTGATGGGCTGGAGTGCTCTATCTCACAATCGGTTCACATGCATGTCATGGTCCAATGGTGTTACGTAGTGTGTCAGGGGAAGCAGGTTGACAGGAAAAATGAGTTTTGCAATAACTCATTTATTCCATTTCCAATGGGACCTGTATGAATGAGGATGCAATTTCATGGAAACTAAAACATATATATATATATATAGATATTATGGTAGCACGGTAGTGCTACCATAGTTAGGGTTGAGGAGCCATTTCCATGTTAAACCCCAAATTTTGCACCTTAATAACTTTGCAACCGTTTGATGGATTTGCCTGAAGTTTGGAAAGCATGATCAAGATCCATAGGCCTTGCGATCTGCCAAGTTCCATACTGATTGGATATACGGTTGCGGAGTTATTAAGCGTGATCTGTGCGTCCGTTTATGCTTTTCTGAATTCTGTGGTAGCGCCACAGGTCAGACGGTTTGTGTGACCGCCCAAAATCTTCAGAGAATGTGCAGCTGGGGTCCCTGATGTGCCTTTTGAAGATTTCATGAAAAAATATTAAACGGTTCAAAAGTTATTCAAAAAACAGTTTCCCATTATAAGTCAATGGGGAAAGTTAACAAAAGTTCAACACTTTCGCAAAATGCATTTTACTTCGCAAACGGGCCTGTTACTTCACAATCGGCCATTTTGTTTTCAGTTGGTGATCAGAAAATGGTTGGCATTTAAATTTGGGACCCTCTAGCAATCTAATTTTTTTTGTATTCACCTAGTCGGGCCCTGAGGATGCTTGCCATGTCTTTATTTTGTGGTAAAACACCCCAGAAATATGTTTTTCAAATTTCTGGAAAAAGTACTTTCACAAATTACTTTCGTGCTCATGAAAGTGTCGCAAATTTTTGCGAAAGCTTTCGCAAATTGTGACAGTAATTTTCTAGTCTGTGGGAAAATGACAGCAATTCTTTGGCACTGCACTGCAAAATAACCGTTGGGAGTTTTGGGCTGAAATTTGGAGGAGCATGCTGACATCTCACAGATGTGCCTTTCAGTGTTGTATTGAAAAATATTACACAGCGGCAAAGTTATGGCACTCAAAGTTGACAGTTTTCCCATAGGATAACATTACGGCGCCGAAGCATTACAGGAATCCTTTGGCACCCTGCTGCAAAATAACGGTTTGGTCTTTTTCCTGAAATTTGAGGAAGACAGCCAACAGTACACAGATGTGCCTTTCAGTAGCTTGGTGAAAAAATATCACATGGCGGCAAAGTTACGGCACTCCAAAGTTGACAGTTTTTCCATAGGATAACATTCGAGCGCCCGACACTTAACAGAAATCATTTGGAGCCCTGCTGCAAAATAACGGTTTAGTCTTTTTCCTGAAATTTGGAGGAAGACAGCCAACAGCCCACATGTGCCTTTCAGTAGTTAAAGCGTATGGGATCGTGGGTCCTAACTCTCACCCCATTCTCCTATACTTCTGCTGATTTACACATGTCATGGGGTGAGAGTTAGGCTGACGATCCCAATGTGCACCCCAATGCCAGTTGGGGGTTGACGGGGTCCAAGGGGTTTTCAACCCTAACAGCTAATTTCCTCACTTTTGTCGCTGTGGAACAACCCTAACTAATGCATTAAATGGAGTTTTTGCCTCTAATATATATATATATATATATATATATATATATATATATATATACACACACACAATATACAGTATCTCTGTCTCTCTCATTGTATATACACACACACATATTTATATGTATGTTACTGATTGCATATAAATATATAAGTGATACACAGTGGGAACCTCATGAATGGTGTAGAAAGCACATACAAATATGTAAGTGATAGACAGTGGAGACCTCATTAATGGGATAGATAGCATGCATATAGAAATACCTTATTTATCACACAAGGTCCACTCTGCATATGTCATTTATGAAATAGGCTAGGACCTTAAGGGAAAGACATTTGTCTTGCTTTTTTAGGCATAAAATTATTTCTATAAGTCTGTTATTTTTTGAACTAGTGTTACTGTGATTTCCCCCATCCTGATTTCTATAACCACTGCCATGAAAGTGAAGTCAGGATGACAAGCTGACACTGTGATGTGGTAGTTTGTTAGTGGCGCAGAATTTCCGCAGAAATTACAAACCACCACCGCAGAAGTTCTGCGGCAAATGGTAGTCTTGCCACAGAACTTGGTCCCACTGTGCCACAGAAAAGTAGGGGCCTTGAGTATAGTAGATATGAAGACACATATAGAAAACTGGCAACAGTTGGTGACAGTTGTTAACACTGGAACACATATAATTACTTGGCAACAGTATGTAGTACTAGATGGTAAGGTGACCCAGTAGTAATTGGTAGCCATTAGTGTAACATAGATATACAAGATTTACAGTAATTGGAGTGAAGAGAGGAAGAATGGAAGGAGGGAATGAAAAATTGTGGCAGGTAGAATGGAAGAAGGGAAAGGAAATTTACAGAGCGATGCAGACAGAGCACAATTTTCAAGCAAACAGAGTTGACAGGGTGGACTAAAGTGCATATAAGAGGGGTACAGGGGTAAATTATAAGAGCTTAATTGAGTGTAGGGGTAGGCCAGTGTTAGGCTATGTTAACCGGAAGAGGGGTAGGAGGAAAGGAGAGGTAGAGTGTGGTAGGGTGGTGAAAGAGAGGTATTGTATGTGGGGAGCATCCAAGGGGGGAGTTGAAATTCAGTGTCCTGTTATCCCTATCTGGGCAGGATGGTGGACAGCCCTACTGGTAGGACACCAGTTATTGGTGATGAGAGTTATTTATATATAGTGATGCAAAAGAGGGGGATGTTGGGGGAGGGATGTTGTGGGAGGGGGTAGCAGAGGTCAACTATAGCTATGGAAGTTGCCATGGTACAGAAAGAATATAGCCTTTTCTGAAGCAGGACTGAATGAGGGCTAGTGCAGGCAGCCACTATGCCTCTTCCCCAAAGAATGCCTAGGGTCCACATGGGGTGTGTGTCTGTGAACTATAGTTGGCAGGCAGGGTTAGATACAAGAACCTTTGTATCTCAGGATACCAAGCCTGCTCTAGGGAGACAACTGTGATGAGCTTGGAATCCCAAAGGAATGACAGGCTAGAAAAATATTAGTAATAGGGAAATCCATCATCAGGGAAATGGAGGAGTAAATAAATGTGGGAAACCAGGGAAGTGGGATGATCAAGTGCCTTTGGGAACATTTGAAGGCAAGGATGAACAGAGAGAGAGAGAACTGTGAAATTCATGCGGGGATGGCTTGCTATCATTGTCCATCTAGACCTAATGGCTTTGCTTGCAGGCCAATTGTGGAGGTGAGAGATAGCTGTAGAAAGCTTGGAGGAAGGTTCAAGTTGACAGCAAACTCAGTATCTTTCTCTGAGGTCCTGCTTGTTAAGACTAGGGGAGAAGGGAAGTTTCTCATGATCACTCACTTCAATGTCTGGTTGAAGGAGGTGTGCCAAGTAGAGAGCTTTGAGTATGTGGGAAACTGGGGGTACTCCTGGAGGGATAAAAGAGTATACAAATGGGATGGCCTACATCCCTCAGAGGAGGGTACTGGAATGCTAGGGCACTTGTTTACAGAGTGTTTCAAGGCATCATTAAACAAGCAGAGGGGAGACAGATCACTTACTGATGGGTGCAACTACTCAACAGTGAGAGGTCTGGATCACCTCCCCCAGTCACAGAAGAAAGGGTTAGGAAACAGAGAGAAAACAAAGTGGAGATAATGAGATACAAGTTAAATTCCAGAAGCTGTATGGTATCCAAGAGAAAGAGGGGCATAGTAGACAGGGACTAAAGAGGCAGGTGGGGACGATAAAGGACACTGAGTTGGGGTGGGATGAAAGCAAGAGGCATGGAGGGCCATGAGCACTAAAGATAGGAAAATGGGGAATAAGACCAGTGGTCTATAGGCAGTGTTAACGGAAGGACGCTTAGACCTTGTGATGATCACAGAGACATGGCCACCAGTGCCTTGACTGGAATCTGACTGTTCCAGGTTTTACAATGTTTAGGAGGTATTAAGAGTTAGGAATGGGGGAGCAGTGGCATTAAACATAAAGGAAGGTAGAAAAGCCATGGAGGTCAGGGATATTGGGGAAGGCAAGTCCATAGAGACAGTGTGGGTTCAGGTGCTCACAAATGGGAGTTGAACATCAGGATAGGAATTATATATACTGTAGACCACCATCACAGAAAGAGGCAGTTGATGGAGAAGCACAGGATGAAATTAGAAGGGCAGAAAAGCAAGTGGAGATGGTGCTAATGGGGGACTTCAACATACCAGATATGGGCTGGAGTATCCAGTATCAGTAAGTAGCAGGAATCAGTTGCTTGTGTTCCTGGAGGCATTCCTGACCCCAAAGGTTGAGGAGTCTATATGGGAGGGGACCACCCTACACTTTGTCCTTATTTATTTATTGAAACACTTCAGCAGGAGGACATACTGAACAGTAAATGTTAATTTCCAGATGCATCCTGTGGGAAGGGAAGAAAGGAAAGTACAGCAGTGTAATTTAGAGTAGCAATAAACAAATAACATACAACAAGTGCAAGCCACTGTGATGATAACAATGCAGAACTACAAGCAGCATGTATACAGTGATTACAGTAAGTGCATTACATAACTGTAGCAGTTGTAATGGATAAGTGCTAGACATAGCTAGGCCAGATGGAGGGAGCCTGTGTAGGGTTAGTAGGTGATTGGGAGAGAATGAGAATGGGATTTACGGAGAGTATTATTGCAGGAGGTGCATGGTGATTAGATACAGTTGCAGGAGGGGGAGGTGAAATAGTGCAGGAGAGTGGAGAGCATACAATGCAATGGGGCATTTTGGATGTTAGCAGAAAGTGAGTTTCATAGACTGGAGAAGCAGTGGGAGAAGGATGTTTAGCCAGATTATGAGTTCCTGGAGGGGATGGCAAGGGTGTAAGCAATGCTACTCTTAAGTGAGAGAGAGAGAGAAGGAAGGGAGGTGAAGAGGGAGAAGATGATAGGAAGAGAGTGCTCTGAACCAGAACTTACCAAGAAAGTTAGCACAATGAGCCAAGCAATGATTATTGAGGGAGGAGAGTGCCGGGGATTGATATATAAGGAGAAGTGGTGAGTACGGGGAAGGCAGTCAAGGGTAAAGCGACAGAAGGAGTAGAAGATGGTGTAGTCAAATGTTGAAAGGATCATTCGCAGTAGAATTTCTCTGCAGGCTAGTAAGGGGATGCATTCATGATTCTGGTATGGGGCACCCAGCTTGGGGAGTAGTTTTTTGTGAATAGCACCCATATGGCCAGAGGAGTCAAGGTGATTATCAAGCCATACCCTAATATATCTGAACGAGGTAGTGTCTTCCAATGTGATCCAATCAAGAGTGTGGAAGGAGGAGAGGGAGGGGAGCCTAGAGAGTATCTGCCATGTGCCAAAGGTCATAGAGACTGTCTTAGTGATTAGAAACAGTTGGTTTGTGCATAGCCATCACTTGGCATTATCGAAGTCCTGCTGGGGGAGGATGCCACCATAGGAGTGGAAGGACTGGATGCATACAGGATGGTGTCATCTGCCTACATATGAATGGATAGAGATGAGCAGATGAAAGGGAGCTCATTAACGAAGATGGAGAAATGAATCAGACCAAGAGCTGAGCCTTGTGGTATCCCAGTGTGCATGGGAAGGGGTGGAGAAATTGAGTCCCCAATTCTGACTGATTGTGATCTTCCCACTTGGTAGGATCTGAACCAGTTGATGGTTATAACTGGCAGACCAGTGGCCGAGAGTTTGTTCGGTAATAGGGAGTGGGAGATAGTGTTGAAAACCTTGGCTAAGTCAACAAAGATGGCAGAAGAGATGAGGCCCATGCCCATTCAAGAGTGGATGGAGTCAGTTAGCCTGAGGAGGGAGGTGGATGTGGTGTGATTGTTTTGCAGAAGTCAGATTGGAATCGGATGAAAAAGGAGTTGGAGTCAAGGTAAGGATAGAGCCAGGAGAGTAGGACATATTCCTGCAGTTCAGCAAGGATGGGTAGGAGGGAGATGGGATGGTAGTTGCCTGCTGCAGTGGAATCACCACCCTTGGGAAGAGGGGTGACTGCTGCATGCTTCCAGGCATCTGGAACAGAGGCTGGTGCAAAGGAGAGGTTTAGAAGTGCAGCAATTGTCCATGAGATGGCAGGAGCAGAGAGATAGAGTAATTTGGCATCCAGGTCATCTGGGCTTTTGCCTTTAGATGGATTCAGGGCAAGGAGCACCCTATGCACAGTGGAGGTGGATACTGGGGAGAAAGAGAAGGAAGGAGCAGAATGCTCTGGGTGTAGAGGGGATGGGAAAGAGGGGGCAAGGAGGGAGGCAAGGAAGGAGGAGGTGTGGGAGGTAAAGAAGGTATTAAATTCTGTGGCTACTGTGAGGGGGTCCTGACAGGATGGAATCATCCACTCTGAGGACAGAGGTGGGGGGGCTATTTGGAGGGGAAAAAGGGAGTTGACCATCTTCCAGAATTTGGAATGATTGTTTATGTTAGCCCGGAAGGTGCTAGAGAAGTAATCAGCTTTGGCTTGTCTGACTATGCATGTACAGGTGTTATGAAGGTAGTGGTATCTTTCTTAATTATAAAAAAAAAATGAAGGTAGTAATACCTTTGATAGGCTACCACAGAGGGTGAATGTTTGTAGTCTTTCTAAGCTTGGTCCTGAACCTGTAGGCAGGTCAGGAGGTCAGTTGTGATCCATGGGAGGTGGGACCCCAGACCCTGGTGCGATGGAGTGGTGCATGGTAATTTCAGATGCTGAGTAATGTATATTTGAAATAAGCAAAGGCTACATCAACAGATCTGGCAGTTTTGATGGGAGACCAGTCTGCATTGGATAGGTCACTAAGGAGAGGGGTTAGGACTAAGTGTTCAAATGAGTGGATCTATAAGAGTTTGGGGGCTTCTAGGGTGCCAAATTTTCCATATAAAGAAAATGATGTGATGGTCGCATAAAGCATCAGGTAGGACACCAGCATTTATAATGCAGTGGGGGTGTGGGGCCAGGGTCAAGTCAATGAGAGAGTGGTAGTGGGTTTTATGGTTGAGGCATGTGGATTTGCTTATAAGTTGAGATAGATTTAGGGCAGTATTTCGGAACAAGTGGTGGAGTAGGAGGTGGCAAGCCAGTTCAGGTTGAAATCACCCAGGATAAGCAGTTCACCTGAAGAGGCAATAGTAGAAATGGATGTTAGTAGATCAGTGATGGAGAATGGGTGGAGGCCAGGACACCAGTAGGTGCCTGCTAAAAAGATTGGTGGGGAGGAGGGAGGAGGGAGGAGTGATTTTTATTAGAATCAGTTCATGGGAGGAAAGAACCGAGGAAGCCAGATTAGTAGTGAAGTGAATGGTGGATGGGAGGTAGATAGCCACCCTGCCTTTCCTACTAGCACATTCCTGGTGAATGAGATGAAGCCAGGGATAGAGACACATTCATTAGAGATGTTGTGGCTGAGCCAGAATTCTGTCAAGATAAGAATATCTGGTTGGAGAGATAAGACAAAGAGCTGGATTTGGTCTAGTTCAAGCAGGAGGCTTCTGATATTTAGGTGGACAGTTCTTAGTCCTTGAGGGAGTTGGGGAGGGAAGGGGAGTTGGGTCAGGTTTTGACTTGATGTCACTGGCAAGTAATAACAACAATGCAATAAGGAAAGGGGTAATGGTGAGAATGTGCTTCTTATGTAGCCAAAGGGGTGGGTCACATTAGCTTCAGGATAGGGTGAGATACTTGAGTGAGGGCCTGAGTAGGGCTATTAAGGGGAAGTGGGGGGCATGATGGATAAGCCAGGGGGCCAAACATAATGGGGCTCAGAGTGGGAGCAGAGAAGTGAGGTAGAGAAGGAACTGATATATGAACTGACATAATATAGGTGAGATTGCAGTGCAGGATCCATTGGTAACCAATTACTATCAATCAGTGTGGTTTACTGTCATATTAGAAGTGGAGAGAAACAAGTCATAGTCAAAAGTCATGGACTTCAGGAGGGTGGACTTTGGTAGGATGCAGGAAATGTTTGCAGAAAAGCTACAAAGGATGAAGGCAGTAGAGGGGTAGAAAAGAAGGGAAGTAAGAAAGAAAGCTACAGTATATTGATGTCACTAATCCCAGTATTAGGGTAGTAGGGTAAAACAAGAGGGGTAGGAACCACCGTTGTCCATACATGACATAGTAGAGACTGTGGGGGGAAGGGGAAGAAAGCCTTCAGAAAGTACAAAATCAGCTATGGCAAGGGGAATAGAATATCGAAGCCAAAAGGAGGCTTGCAAGGCTGTGAGCAGGGTAAGCAGTACATAGAACTGAAAATAGTGGCGGGGAGGAGGAAGTGGGATAAAACCTGTTTGACTATGTACAGTATGTGAGGGTTGCAAAACAAAAGAGGAAATAGTTAGATTGAAGAAGGGGAAAGAATGTAAGGATGAGGATAAAGGAACACAGACATACAGAAAGAGTTAATCTGTTAGTTATTTACTCTGGAGGATAAAAGGTCATTACTGGGCTGTCCAGTCACAGTAAGAAGAGTAGAGGGTGGGGCTGTCCCTGAGGTTCAGATCACAGAGAAAAGGATGCTGAAGGGACTGAATGTACTAAAGGTGGACATGTCTATGAGTCCAGAAGGGCTGCATCAAAGGGTGATAAAGGAGATGGGGCAGGTCCTAGTTGTACCATAGCTAAGTTCAACAGTTCACTGGAGACTGGGGGATGTCTAGGGAGTGGAAGATGGCAAATGTAGTTCCCCTGCAAATTAACAGACGTAGAGATGATCCTGGGAACTACAGACCATTCAGGTTAACATTGATAGTGTGGAAGAAGTTAGAAACCATAATGGCCAGCTCAGTGGCTAAGAAGGCTAAGGTGCTCTGTGCCTTACCTTACCCCAAACCAGTGACCCGGGTTTGGGAATGAGCAGAGGTCACCAGGGTTCAGCTGAAGAGGGAGATGATTGAGTGCTCGAAGGATACCGCTCCTCTCCTAAGGTGGGGTGGCTTGCAATTTTGGCCCTTTCCTGCCCTCAGATGGAGGCTTGGTGGTAGCACCAGCAGCTTTGAGTGACATGAAGGGAGGAGTTGTGGTTCTGAAGGTGTGTGTGCCCCCACGTTCATGCCTACATGCTGCTGCAGCAAGGGACTAAGATGAGAAAAGCGGAAAATGGTTGGCATGGACTATATGGAGCCCTGCCCAACCACTTCAGCCCTGCACCATCGACTGGTTGCCGGCCCCATCTAGCTGTGTGTCACAGAGTGGAGGGAGGATGTCCCTCCCTTTCCTGGCCCCAACATGGGGAGAATCCATAGAGGATCTCAGGCATGGTGGTCTGGTATGGGGGCTGCCATGTGAGAGGAGATGGGAACAGGGCTGAGAGCCTGCCCACACCAACCCTGGTGACAAAGCCTTTATGGCCAAAAAGAAACCCTAAAAAAGAAGAGGATGGTGGATTTTCTGGAGGTGAATGGACTTTAATATGTCAGACAGCATGGTTTCATCAGCAGTTAGATAAAGTTAGATGAGCCTGATTTACTTCTTTAATTGTGTGATGAAGATGGTGGACAAGAGCCAGGTGCTGGACATACTCTACCTTGATTTCAGTTAAGACTTCAACATTGTTCCACAGGGATGGCAATTTAAGAAGCTAGGAGCCTTGGGGATGGGGATAAAAATCACAAGGTGCGTGAACAATTGACTATGTGGCAGAAACCAGAAGGTAATTATAAAAGAGGAATACTCAGAAGTCAGGGAGGTCACCACTGAGGTGCCACTGGGATCACTCTTGGGCCTCTCCCGTTCAACAGTTTTTATATGTGAAATTGGAGGGGATCCAAGAGAAGGACTGTCTCTTCCCAGATGACACAAAGATCTATGGAAGAGTGCACAATGAGGATGGGGATAAGAAGTATAGAAAGAAGGCCAAGGCAATTCACATAGGGGCAAGAAGTCCAAGGAGTGAATACATTATGGGGAGATTCTTTTCAGAGTACAACAAAGGAAAGGGAACTGTGGAAAATAATATTTGATCATTTGAAGGCAACAGCAGAGTTCAACAGCTCAGTGAGGAAGGTGAATAGATTGTTGGGATACATACTGGAGGAAGGGGGATTAGTAGTCAGAGGGGCAGCATGATTTCGGCATTCTATAGGTACCTGGTTCATCCTCACCTGGAGTACTGTGCGCCATTCTGGAACACATACTTGAGAGATAGGGACAGGATTGGAGCTTTGCAGAGGAGGGTAACTAAAATGATCCAGGGCCAGCAGGATAAGATGTACATGGAGAGATTAATGAATTTCAACATGTACATGCTGGAGGCAAGAAATGAGAGGGAAACATGATAGAGATGTACAAATATATCCACAGGATTAACAGAGCAGACAGCTGACATTTTTTTGACACTGAATAGGAACACCAGCACCAGAGGAAACTTATTGGAACTGGTTGGGGGAAGGAGATTTAAGAAGGATATCAGAACACATTTACTCACCAAAAGGGTGGTGGTGGAGGAATAGGTTGCCAAGGATGATAGTCTGTGAGAAATTGATGGGGGTATTGAAGCATGTACAGAAAAGTTAAATGAGGTTGGTGAAGACAGTGGCAAAAGGGGAAGGAGGGAGGGAGCAAAGGGGGAGTGATGGCACAGTAGTACCTTCTTAAAATCAACATTAGATAGGTAGACATGGGCAGACTCAATGGACCACAGGGCCTTTTTCTGCTGACAACATCTATGTTTGTATGAATTTTCAAAATATTTTGCCAATTAGTCATTTATGACATCTCCACTGTAACTGTCATATAAAACTGCTAAAGCATATTTTTCTGGAATTCTTAGATTATAGATCCAGTGACACTGGGTTTTATACCAAATTATAGGTCTATACCTGCAAAAGTAGGGACGTTACAGACATCCATGTGTTTAGAAATGTTTACAAAAGTTTGCAAATAATTAAATAGTGAAGCTATGAACCCTTGTAACTTAACAGTGACTTAACCAAATCTCTCAATATTTAGCAGTTTCTATGTCACTTCCAAGAAAGTTATGCATTTCACACAAACAAGTGTCAGGCTTTGAGCCCCTATAAGTTTAAAGCTGCTCATCTACAGTAAATGTCATACTAATGAGTATGCCCTTAGGACACCTTATGGCAAGCATGCCTGCTGTCAGATCTCTATCTCAACAGATGGCTGAATTATTATGATCAAAGAATCAGATTTAAGAAGTTCCATGAAATTCCACATGTTCCTGGAATTTTTGTCAAATTTCACAGAAATTCTGTGAAACTTGTAATTTGCTTATTATGCATACCCCAATTCCATGTACAGTTCTGTCATGTAGCAGCATTAAACGTGAAGCCTTCTGCTTCGGAGGCAAGGGGATGTGTGTTTCACCTGTTTTATTACTTGACTGATGTTTTTATTTATTTAATGTGCTTTATTAGGAAGGGTCTACTGAGTTGTAACAACTCATTTTCAGAGATGTCCTAATGGAAGAGTACAAAGGAAGAACAAGAACACATGGATGCTATAACAGCAATGCAAATGTAACAGCTCATTTCCAGAGGGGAAGAGTACACAGGAAGCACAAAGGCACAAGGACAATATAATAGCAAGGCAAAACATACAAAGTACAATCAGGGTAACATTAAAAAGACTGACATATTCCTTATTAGAAATTATTCTTAAAATTACTAGATCTAGAAATAATAAAGTAATAAATTCAGTTTCAATTTATTTGATAATAGATCCATCTGGTAGATAATAGAAACATATAAACATAGAAATGTGTCATCAGAAAAGGACTCCATCGGCCCATCTAGTCTGCCCCACTAAATATCCATAATTTCAGTTTTTTATTCACCTGATTAACGTATGCACTCCGAATAGGCAACCAAAATTTGTTAGTCGATCTTTTTTTAAAAGCTACAAAATATCTCACTCCCTGTATATTAGGGGATGACTTTAATATAACTTTAAATGATACAGATCATTCCCTTCTCAGGGAAGAAATGGAATTCTAAAACAGCCAATACCATCTCTGGATTCATGGAGGAACTGGCTTTACTAGAAATCTCCAGACTAAATTTCAAAACTTAAAGAAATCTTCTGTTTCTCCCAATTTGTAAAATATACTCCATGACAGCCTTAGTTTTACTGTGAAATTCCATCTTCCATAAGATCAAAAATACTGATCATGAGGTCATCAAAATATCAAATCATGTGACAATTCATGTTTCTATAGAACTCTCATCTATTGCTTTGGATTTTGTGTGGAGATTAGATCAGTTTATCCTAAGAGAAAAAAAAAAAAGACTTTGTTGAGAATATTGCCAAAGAAACAGAAATATTCTGGAAATGTAACAGCAATCAAGGTATACTGATCTGGACAGTCTGGGACTGAAAGATTACTTGAGAGGCCTCTTCATCTCCTACAGTATACTTCATTTTACAAAAAAAAGACAATAAAATCAAGGGCTTGGAAAACAAATTGTTACTTGCAGAAGCTAAAGACAGCAACTCGGGCATCCAGGAAGACCTGCAGCACATTTTACTCATAAGCAAAATGCATAATAAGGAAGCAGAGCAAAAACTGTAGCTAAGAGGACCATGACAAGGATGAAGTCTAAGTACTATATTTTTCAGCAATAAGCCCAATGAGGTGCTATCATTTCAATTTAAATGTGAACAAAATAGGAATAGAATTTAATCTGAAAATGATCACCATAACAAACTACATTACAACACAATCAGTATAAATAAAACTTTTGAAAATATTTACAAAAACTTATACACCTCAGATATTAGCCCATCAGACACAGAGTTGGACTCTTTTCTTAACAACCTGCAACTTCCTCAGCTTTCAAAGGCAGATGTTGATTATCTCCAATAAAGAGATTTCTTTACCATAAATACTAGAGGCATAGGGAATCTGCCGCATCAAATTGTCAGGACCAGATGGTCTCACCAGTGATTTTTACAAAATCTTATTAGTATAGTGTCAAAACTACACTCAATCTTCCAACACATACAGAGTTTTGATGCTTGGCCAACTACATTTAAGGATTCTAATATATCACTGATAATGAAAAAAGATAAAGACCCTTCATCTTGTGGTTCATACCACCCAATCTTGATATTAAATAATGTTTATAAAATATTCACAAAAATCATATCAAAAAGATTGGGTAAAATAATTCACTCCAGCATCAGCGACAACCAGACTGGTTTTATATCAGGCAGAAGACTTACATACAATATCAGGTGATCACTTAATTTCATCCACCAGGCACAACCAGAGGATACATTAAAAAGCATTCAGTAGAGTCAACTGGTGCATTTTAGTGAAGGCTCTTTCTAAATTTGGCTTTACAGAGAAGTTCTTACAACTGAACAGTAAAATTTAAACTGTATCCAAAGCAAATGTTAGGACAGATGGTAAACTATGTAATCATATTGTGAAGGGGAACATGGTATGGGGGAGGTATTTTTCAGAGGAAAGGGTGCTCTAGAACAAGGGGTCATGCTATGAAGCTGGAGGGAGGCTGGTTTAGAAAAGATGGGAGGAAATATTTCTTCACAGAAAGTATAGTGAATGCCTGGAAAAGTCTTCCAGTGTAGGTAGTGTGGGTAAAAACAGTGGTGGGATTTAAAAAATGCCTGGGATATGAACAAGGGACTCATATGGGAAAGGAAAGGGGTGTAAGAGAAAGTGCTGTAGACATAAAAGGGTCTGCAATGAAATCAATCACAATGAAAAAGGGCAGGCTGAATGGGCCAAGTGGCCCTTATCTACCATCAGTTTATATGTTTCTATCTAATTCACAAAAAAAACTGTTCTTGCTTGACAATAAGCAAACATATAATTAGGTGTAACAGCCCACTTTCATCCTTTTCCCCAATTTTCTTCAGCTCACACTTCCTGATATCATCTCTGCCTCAAAGCTGGCTGAGAGATGATCTTCTCCTTCAAAAAGATTTATACCCAGACAATAAATTCACCTCTTTTAAACCTCTTTCTTAACAGGATGATCAGACCCAGTTCCCTAAATACAAACTTCTTTCTTATCTTTCGCCTCCCCACCCCATCCAGGAAGCTTTATGAGATAGCACCACATCAGAGAAATTCTTAGAAAATGTAAAAGATATCTGACTCCCCCACCACAGACTCCACTTGATTCATTATTAAGGAAATCAACTCTGGGTGTATCTCAAGATCTTTCATCTCTAAAGAACGTGGGAGAAAGATCAAGGGCTCACTTTTACTGAATAACAGTGGAATTAGAGTCTATCATAATTGACCTCAGTTTCCCAAAATATTAAATTAAAACTCATCCAGTTCAGTATTTTACATATAATTTATTACACTCTAGAAAAACTACACAATTTAATCTCTCCATTTCAGGTCACTGTCCCAAATGATTTACAGCCAAAGGCTTCATTATACATACGTTCATAATCTGCCCTTGGTTCACACAATATTGAGACAAGATATTACAGTTCATGTAAAAGTAGCTCAGCAGTTTTTCATTTGATCCAGACCTTATTTTGCTGACATTATTTAACACATTGCCAATATATGATAAAACAATTAGTTTAGTTCACTTACTCTTTATTAATGCAACAAAAATGATCCTTCAGCATTAGAAGGATCCTAAACCACCCTTTTTTGAAATTTACTTGAATCTCTCTATAGAATCATCTAAAACTGAATGAGCTCACTACAGTTGAAATGGGCAAATAAATATGATAAATATGAAAAGATGTGGCACCTCTTTCTTGCTACTTTACATTTCTAATAACCTTTTCTTTAGACTTTGATGGCAGATAAGGACCGCTTGACCCATCTAGTCTGCCCATTTCCCTACCTACAGGATAGGCTGCAGATCCTAGTACGCCAACAGCCTATTTCTTTCTACCCCTCACAAGAATTGCCTTATGTCTGTCCCATGCATTCTTGAATTCTCCCACAGTTTTAGACCCCACAACCTCCTCAGGAAGGCTGTTCCATGCATCCACTACCCTCTCTGTGAAATAATACTTCCTCACATTGCCCCTGAACCGCTCCCTTCTATCTTTAAATTGTGTCCTCTTGTTCTTGCACATCTCTTTTTCTGAAAGATGCTACCCTCTTGGACTTTGTTGATTCCACTGAGGTACTTAAAAGTTTCTATCATGTCCCCCCTCTCCCTTCTTTCCTCAAGGGTATACATATTAAGCTCCTTTAGTCTCTCCTCATACGGCTTCTCTTGCAGACCCTGCACCATTTTAGTTGCCCTCCTCTGGACTGCCTCTATCCTGTCTATGTCCTTGTGGAGATGGGGTCTCCAGAACTGGATGCAGTACTTCAGATGGGGTCTCACCAACTGTCTGTACAGAGGATAACAACTTCCTGTTCTGCTGCTGATGCCTCTCCTATGCATCCCAGTATACCCCCAGCCCTCCCTACTGCCTTCACATTGCTTGCTAATCTTAAGGTCATCTGATATGATTACCCCAGGTCCCTTTCCTTTGTTGTTGTTACTACCTCCCCATTGTGCATTCTTCCCCTGGGTTCTTGTTTCCCAGGTGCATTATTTTGCACTTCTTTGCATTTGAATCCTAGCTGCCATACTTCTGACCATTCCTCCAACCTTGCCAAGTCCCTTCTCATCCTTTCCATACCTCCTTGTGTATCAACCCTTTTTGCAGATCTTTGTGTCATCTGCAAAGAGGTATACGTTTCCTTCTGGTCCCTCTGCAATGTCACTGATGAAGACATTAAAAAGGACTGGACCCAATACTGAACCCTGCGGTACCCCACTAGTAACACCTCTTTCTTCGGAATGGACACCATTTACAATTACCTTCTGTGTCCTGTTGTGCAGCCAATGTTTTACCCAGGCTACCACCCTGGGACCCACTCCCAGGCTGGTTAATCTGACTATTAATCTTTTGTGTGGGACTGTGTCAAATGCCTTGCTAAAGTCTAGGTAGGCCATGTCCACAGCCCCTCCCTGGTCTATTACTTTGGTCACCCAGTCAAAGAAATCTATTAGATTCCGTCTGACATGACCTTTCCGCTGTGAACCCATGCTGCCTTGGGTCCTGTGCCCCACTGGCCTCTAGGTACACAACTATTCTTTCCTTCAGAAGTGATTCCATTACTTTCCCTACCACAGAGATCAGACTGACAGGTCTGTAGTTTCCTGCCTCTGTCTTGGTCCCACTTTTGTGAAGGGGAATCACATCTGCCTTCCTCCAGTCCTCGGGTACCACACCATCCTCCCATGATTTATTAAAAAGAGTAGCCAGTGGTTTCACTAGTTCCTCCCTTAATTCTTTTAGAATTCTGGGGTTCACCTTCAGTTTTAGGAGTTCTTGCAGAACCCTTTCTTCTGTGAAAGGACTGGGATCGACGCCCCTATCAAGAGTGCTTCTGTTAATTGGATTAGGCACTTCCCCCTCCTCTTTTGTGAATACTGAGCAGAAATATTCGTTCAGTATCCCTGCTTTTTCACTGTCCTCCTCTGCCCACCCACCGTTCATTCTATTCAGCCTTACTATCCCTCCCTTTGTCTTTCTATGCTCGCTGATGTACCTATAAAAGGTTTTATCCCCCTTCTTAACTGAGTTGGCTATCTTTTCCTCAGTTTGGGCCTTTGCTATTCTGACTTCCCTCCCTGCTTCCTTCTGCCTTAACTGGTACAGCTCTCTGTCCTGCTCCTTCTGTGTTTCCTTATACTTCTGGAATGCTATCTTTTTCTTCCCGACTTTCACAGCCACCTCTTTTGAGAACCATAGTGGCTTTTTCTTTCATTTTGATTTGTTTATTTGCCTCACACAAAGGCTTGTTGCCTCTGTGATGGCAGTTTTGATGATTCCCCATTGTTGCTCCACACCTCCTTCTAGCCTGTTTGCTAGTACTTTTCTGAAGCACTCTCCCATCTTGCCAAAGTCAGCCCTCCTAAAGTCCAGTACCCTCACTTTTGTATGGTTTGACTCTGTAGCTGAGTTTAACGTGAACCACACTGATTGATGGTCACTTGTTCCCAGATGGCAACCTGCTTCAAGATCTGAGATCCTCTCACTGCCCTTGTTTGAGAGTACGGGGTCTAAGATTGCTCCCTCATGAGTGGGTTCTGAAACTAGCTGTCTGAGGCCTGCCACCTATAGGGCATCAAGAATGGCCCTGCTCTTGGATGTGGCTGCAGCAAATGTGCTCCAGTTAACATCTGGCATATTTAGGTCTCCCATCAACAGTATCTCCCCTTTCTCTGCCATTCTAAGAATGCCTTCTATCATATCCTTGTCCATTCCTTCCCCCTGGCATGGGGGGTCTGTACACAACCCCTGTGCGGATTGTGGTGCCCTTTCCAGTCTCCAAGGTGACCCACAGTGCCTCCTCTCCTCCCTGTTTACTCTATTGTTCAGTTGCTTTTATCCCTTCCTTTACATAGAGAACTACTCCTCCCCCTCTTCTCCCCTGCCTGTCTCTCCTGTTAACATCCCAGTCATGGTTCTTTGTGTAGCATGTTTCCATGACTGCTATGATATCCAGGCATCCCTCTTCCATCAAGGCCAACAGCTCAGGGAGCTTATTGCCCAGACTATGGGCATTTGTACTCATTACCCTCCATTTCCTGATGGCCTTACTCCTTTTTGCCCCATCCCTGTCCCTCTTGCCTTTTGTCACTTTCTCCATTTACCCCTGCCCTTCTCCCTATTGACACCTCTATGTTGGTGTTTACCACACTTACTACCATGATTTTTTTTGGGGGCTAGGATTTCCCTGCTCCTTTCCAGTGCCTTCCCTCTTGGCTAGTTTAAATGCTTGCCAATGAAGCATTTAAACCTATCACCTAGGATCTTGGTTCCCCTCCTGGACAGATGCAGCCCATCATGCCAGTATAGGCTTGCATCACTCCAGGTGGACCCCCAGTCCCCAATGAAGCCAAATCCCTGAGCTCCACACCAGTTTTTCAACCACTGATTGAATCCCATGGTGCGGAACACCCTAGCCTCTCCTATGCCATAGATGGGCAGCACCTCCGAGAAGGTTACCGTGCTTGCTACTTGTCTAAGGCCCCTCCCCAATTCCACAAACTCTTCCTGCACTTCTCTAATCCCTTTCTTAGCCAGGTCATTTGTCCCTAGGTGGACAATGACATCCAGCTCCCTCCCCTGTGCAGCTGCTCTGGCAATCCTGAGGATTCACTCCCTGTCCCTCCAAGCCATGGCGCCAGGCAGGCACCTTACCTCCCTCTCCCCTTACTCCCCCAGTTCTACCTTCCTAACAATGGAGTCCCCCACCAGGAGTTGTTTCCTTCCCCTGCGTGGTCCCCTGCCACCCTCCTGTGGGTCTTCTTTGTGGAGGTTCCCAGCATCCTCCTTGGTCTCCACTGCGGGTACCTCTATAGAGGAACCACACTTTGCCAGAATGGCATAGGAATTGTGGAGAGGTACAACTGGAGGAATGTGCCTCTGTTCCACCACCCTCACCCTCCCTGAGCCCACTGTGGTCCAACTGCTCCTCTTTCTGGGCAACCTCTGAGGCAACGGCAGTGGCACTGGTGGTCCCTGGATGGAAGAGGAGGTCCCACAAATCCTGGCCAACTCAGCCAGGAGATGAGCAACCTCCTCCCTCAGCCCAGAGAGGTGCCTGCAGATGGGACAACACTGCATCCTCCAGAACGTCTCCCGGAAGACTGCTGCTCCACAGCCACTGCACTGCACCACTCCAATCATGTCTTATTTCTGGCCCCTTAACTGTTTGCAATCCTTACTCTTTGCTCTGTTTTTTTTCTCTCTTCTTACTTTCTGCCTGTGTGCCCTTTAAGCTCCTGATTGTCCTGTTCTGAGACAAGAATATCCTATATTTCTCAGTAGACCCCTTACTTGCTCAGAGGCAGACCTCCAGCAGTTAGAGGGCAGAGAGCTACTCTTGCCCTTCTAGGATGGTGGGTCTTTGGTGGCTCTGTGATCACTCACTTCCTGCTCCCAAACAGGAAGTTCCTGTTGTCAGTCAAATCATGTGCCTATAAAAGTAGAACTAGCTTTGGGTGGGAGGGTGGAGGGGAAGGAAGGAGGGCAATATAGTCCCAGTAGAGAAGTCCAGTCACACAGCAGTCCTTTCTCCTGGTGTCTTCTGCCCAGCTATTAGCAGAATCTTTCTAAGGCAGTCTTTAAATGTAGCTTCCTTCTAGCTAAGCCACTTCCCCTACTTACTAGATCTTTCTACAAGTAATTTAAACCTCACAGCTATTAAGTCCTTTCAATCACCAGAGATTTACACCTAGATAACTGTTCAGATAACCATTCAGTTCAGTTAACTCAGACAAACACACACTTTTTTTTTGTTTTGTTTGTTAGCTTTTTTTTTACCCTAAATTAAAGGTCCAAGTACAAGAAGTACAAAACCTTTTCTTTCTTTCTTTCTTTCTTTCTTTCTTTCTTTCTTTCTTTCTTTCTTTCTTTCTTTCTTTCTTTCTTTCTTTCTTTCTTCTTATATACCTTTAGCTAGCTGCCTGGGTCCTGTTTCACTGCTCACATTTCTTTTGGTAGTGATGAGCATGTGCATCTAAACTGAACAGGTTAGAGTTTATAAGGAGGTTTTTATTCCTCTATATTACTCTGTGATGACATGCACCTCTGACCCCCTCCCAAAAAAACACCACAGGAGGATGGCCTTATAGCCCCAAAAATTCAGGTATAGCCCATACTGCCCACCGTGGAGGGCATTATTGCACTTAGAATAGGGGTCTTATTTTAAATTGTAATAAAATATGTAAAAAATGCAAAAAATGGAATTACACCATGGAATGGCATAATGCACTTGCCCAGAGTCACGGCTTTACATTTTACACATAAAATTACTTGTGTTACAGTGCTCATGTTTATAAGCAAGCTAGGTTTTGACTCTCAGGACACAGGCCCCTACTAGAAAATACCTTGGAAATATAGTACTTACAAAAAGTCAAACATGACACATCACGAGTTTATGGGTGTTTCAGCACCATGTTCAACATGCACCTGCCTAAGGAGTGGTCTACTGTGGTTTCAGTCGAGTCACAGAAAAGATAGATAAAAGGTAAAATAGGAGTAAATTATGCTTCTAAGTCCAGCTGTCAATTTATATGGGGAAGCTAGTGCTAGATATGGCTAAAACTATCATTTTAACAAGAATCTAAAAAAATCTGCAAAAGTTACCCAGGACCAGATCAAACCATATGGTGTTATGACCTCTGAACCAAAGAAGCTCTGCAATCCTCCCCCTGCCTACCATTTCTGAGTTAATGAGCACCACATCGAGAATAACAGTTTGCTTTGTAGGTGTTCTGACCAGCTGCACTAGTAGGCATTCCTGCAATGTATTTAGCATGGCCTGACTCATGGGGCTCTTAGCTGCAGAAATGTCCCAATCTACATCTTGTAGCTTGAGATCTCCCACCACCATTATCTCCCCATTTTCTGCCCGCTTCAAAATCTCCATCCCTCATTCCCAATCTCCCTCATTCCTCTGTCCCAGCAGTTTGTAGTCCATCCTCATGAGTAGCTTCTTACTGGATGTGGTCATGAGCTGCAATTCTGTCACTCTTCCCTCCCCGATGGACAAAATGAGCTTGGATCAAATGGTTGTGGTGCTGTGCATGTTGGTTGGGGGAGGAGGTTATGATAGACAGTCAGCACAACAGTAGTTATGAATGTAATGAAATATCACCGTATGTTTGTCAAATCTGAAAGACAACAGGCTGCTGTCATTCAAATTGGACATTGTTATGGTTATACATCATTTGGTAAGTATGCAATTATCAATGTTGCAGTGGGACTATGGCTGCAGTATTCTTTATCTGAGCATTTGGCTCAGTGAATTTTATGTTTACTCTCATCAGTTGAGCTGAGCTAAGCTCCCATAGCCCTCTCCACTCCTCCAGTCCCCATGTCACATCACATGTGCATTGTGGGATAGCTTGTAGTTCATGCTGCTTAATAGTCACATGACTACTAAGCTGCTGAGTGGCTGGTAAGTGGCATGTGACTGGAATGTAGGGGGTGGCTTAAGGGACAGTGTTGTTTAGTCAGTGTGTATGAGAGAGTGAAAGCAATGAAGCATTGTCATTGAATGTGCTAGCTAGTAGGAGGAAAAGAAATTTGAGACAAAGGGCTCTATTCTCAAAAACTGGCACAAGCCACACCAAAAGTGAGCTGTCAGTCAACAAACACAAACTGAATACAGTACAGTACTCATTGAGAGCATAGTCGGTGGCTGGCTGTGGTGGTGAGCCATAGGCTATGCCAGTTGCCAGCTCAATTTGGAGACTAGGGGAGTGGGGTGGTGGGCCACTGCCTGCCAGGGTGGGGGGTGGGGGTCCACTAGACCACCAATGATGTATCCATATTTTGTAACAGATATCTGGGCTTTGGAGGGATGCGTACTGCAAAAAAAGTGGTGCTTTGCCACTGGAAAGATCAATCAGACATACCATACACTGAATGGATTAATGAGATGCTGAGTAACCTCCTGCTCGATAGGATGATAGCTAGTCTTGGTAATAGTATTGCAGGGTTTAACAAGAAATGGGTCAAATTATACACATTATTCTCCCTTTAACTTTTCCTTGGAGCGTCATCTCAATGTAGAGTCAAAGTTTTCCTTTTACTAAATTTATGTTAACCACTGTGGGCCAGATATTAAAACTGCGCTATTTTGTGGCGCAAGACCTTGCGCTGCACAAAATAGTTGCGCAGGGGTGTGGCCGGAGCGATATTCAAAGGAGTTGCGCTATTGAGCAACTCCTTTGAATATCACCCCCTGGCCACAGTCACTGTGCATGGCGCACTGGAACTTGCACCACCGCAAGTGGTCAGAGTGGAACATTCAACTGTTGTGGCTCAAGTATCATTGCGCCATGCACAAATTTCCAATATTCAAAAGGTGACATGCAAATGGGGCCATAATTCATGCAAGGCACAGGGGGGGCTATTTGGATCTGTTTATGGCCCCATTTGCATGCCATTAGCAAGCAGGTGTGCCGATCCCCGAGGACTTGCACTTGGCGCCCTGCCAGGCAGCAGCCATCAGGGACCGACGCCCTCTGCAGCCCGATAGTGGGCAAAAGAGTAAAACATCCCCCCACCCCCCCACTGGCCCGATCGCGGGCAAAAGCATTAAACTCTCCCTCCCCTGACTGGCCCGATCATGGGCAAATGCTGAAATAACCCCCCAACAGCCCATCGGAAAGTGTCCCCCCAAACATATCCCTGGTGGTCCAGTGGACTGATAAGCCTGATCGTGGGCTGCAGGTTTTACAACCCCTCCCGAACGTATCCCTGGTGGTCCAGTGGACCAATAAGCCCGACTGTGGGCTGCAGATGTCTAAAACACCCCTCAAGTAAACATCCCTAGTGATCTAGTGTCCTCACTCACCACTCATTGCCTCACCACCGCCTCCCCGCAGCTGGCAGGGGTAGTCACCACCTTCTCGCCTGCACCGCCCGCTGACCGACTGCCCAGTAGGGCTGCACCCCATTGGTGCAGAGCAAGAGCCAATAGGCATGCAGCCCATACCATACACTGCAGTCAGCGGGCGGCGGGCGGCAGGCGGTGGGATGCTGCTGCCCGCGGCTGTGGGGAGCAGGTGGTGGGGCTTCGTGGGTGGGTGGGTGGGGACACTAGATCCCCAGGGATGTTTACTTGGGGGTGTTTAGACATCTGCAGCCTGCGATCGGGCTTATCAGTCCACTGGACCACCAGGGATACGCTCGGGAGGAGGGGGTTGTAAATCCCCTGCAGCCCGCGATCGGGCTTATCGGTCCACTGGATCACCAGGGATACGCCTGGAGGGACACTTTGCTGCCCGCGATCGGGCTGGTGGGGGGTTATTTCAGCATTTGCCCGCGATCGGGCCAGTCGGGGAGGGGAGTTTAATGCTTTGCCGCGATCGGGCCAGTGGGGGTGGGGACTTTTACACTTTTGCCCGCGATCGGGCTGCAAGGGGGGCACAGGGAGTAGGTTGAGGGCCAGCCACATGTGGCAGCTGCTGTGTTCCGTCCTGCAATGTGGCAGCTCACCTGTGGGTGGCCCTCGACTTGATCCTTTTTTGGCTCAAAGTTGTGCAGGCACAGGTTGGGGGTTGCACCTGCACAACTCTGCACAGCCCGGCTGAATATCGGGCTGTGCAGTTTATGCATGGTTCCTCCCCCTCCAGTTCAGCATGCATTCATTTGCATTGCGCTGTTGCTCAGCATGTTTTCAGTGGCGCAACTTCCTCCTGCTGAATATCGCAGAATGGCGCAATTTCGGACTTGCGCAGGCACAACCTTATTGCGCATGGCGCAACCCTTTTGAATATCTGGGCCTATGCCTACAATTTTCTGTTGATTGTATGCTGTGGATCCTTAATGATCTGTTTTGTGATTATTTTACTTCTGTGGCAGACTTATGGTACTAGTTATTGATCTCTGTCAAAGGGGCAGGGGGGTTAGGGATGGGGGTGTTTGATTTATGTTTCAATGGGGTAGTGTTTTTGTTAGTTACTATTGTTAGCAATGTCCTTGTGTTTTGTTTGTTGCAAATATTAAACTTAATAAAGTATATTTAAATAAAACAATTGTTTTATTATTTTGTATCTGTAGTGTTTGAGAATTCAAGGGCAGCCTGTGTGATCTGAAGCAGTGAACCAGTTACCTCAGTCTTGGTGGTGCATGCCAGTACCTGGCTTGCTGTGGGAAGGCAACGGCATACACTGTAAATTTCCTTTAAAAAATTGTTCCACAGCAGTGACCCAGTGTACATCAATCAATCTCTTATTGTGAGGACGGTAGTGTGTGTCACAGAATTCCACTGAAAAAAAAGTGTATCAGTAGTTGGTGGTTTCAGGGGCAGTTTGTGATACACAGCAGTCACACAGTGAACCTCAGCCTTGGTGCCAGTGCCTTACTATGAGGAGGGCAGTCTGCAGCTCAGTATTTCACAAAAAAAATAATTTATTTTGTATCAGTAGTTGGAGGTTTTGGGGCAGTCTGTCATCTGCAGCAGTGACACATTGAATCCCAGTCTCAGTGCCAGTGCCTTGCTATGAGGAGGGTAATGTACAGCTCACAATGAAATAGAAAAAAAGTCGCACACAGGCGTTGCAGGGGTGCATAGCAGGGCAGCTAGCCCAAACAATTGTAAACCGAAGAAAATGTTATGCACTCATGGATCACTGAAATGAAACAAATAACACAGAAAATAAATGTTGCTGAATTTAGTGTGGCAAAGTGGAGGCTCACTGGCTTGAACTGGTTCCAGAGCTTTAGCCCCAAGCGGATCTTTATCAGGGACCAGGTCTAACCCACATCAGGAAATTCCACACATTTATTCAAGTTATTTAATGAAAAACATAGAAACATAGAAGCAAAGAATCTGATGGCAGATAAGGACAACTTGGCCCACCTAGTCTGCTCATTTCCCTACCTAACGGATAAGCTGCAGATCCTAGTTAACCAACAGTCTACTTCCTCCTACCCCCCACTAGAATTGCCTCATGTCTGTCCCATGCATTCTTGAATTCCCTGACTGTTTTTGACTCTGCAGCCACCTCAGGAAGGCTGTTCCATGCATCTGCAACCCTCTCTGTGAAGAAATACTTCCTCACATTACCTCTGAGCCATGCCCCCCATCTTCAAATTGTGCCCTCTTGTTCCTGCACATCTCTTTTTTCTGAAAGATGCTACCCTCTTGGACTTTTTGGATTCCCTTGAGGTATTTGAAAGTTTCTATCATGTCCCCCCTCTCCCTTCTTTCTTCTAGGCTATATATCTTACGCTCCTTTAGTCTTTCTTCATATGTCTTCTGGTGCAGACCCTGCACCATTTTAGTTGCCCTCCTCTGAACAGCCTCCACCCTGTCTATGTCTTTGCGGAGATGGGGTCTCCAGAACTGTACTCAGTACTCTAGATGTAGTCTTACCAATTGTCTGTACAGAGGGCCAACAACTTACTGTTTTCTACTGGGGATGCCTATCCCTATGCATCCCAGTATCCCCCCAGCCCACCTTACTGCCTTCTTACATTGCTGGCCCACCTTTAGGTCATCTGATATGACTACCCCCAGGTCCCTTTCCATTTTTGTTGTTGTCAGTATCTCACCCCCCACCACTGTGTACTCTTCCCCTGGGTTTTTGTTTCCTAGGTCCATTACTTTGCACTTCTTTGCATTGAATCTAAGCTGCCATACATTTGACCATTCCTCCAATCTTGCCAAGTCCCTTTCATCTTTCCACCCCCACCTTGCATATTCAACCCGTGCAGATCTTTGTGTCATCTGCAAAGAGGCACATCTTTTCCTTCCAGTCCTCTGCAATGTCACTTATAAAGACATTAAAAAGGACCTGCCCCAGTACTGAACCCTGCAGTACCCGACTAGTAATCCCCCTTTTTTCACTGTGGACTCCATTTACTATTACCCTCTGTGTCCTGTTGTCCAGCTAGTGTTTTACCCAGGCTACCACCCTGGGACCCACTCCCAGGCTGACTAATTTGTATATTAATATTTTGTGCTGGACTGTGTCAAATGCCTTGCTAAAGTCTAGGTAGGCCATGTTCACAGCCCCTCCCTGGTCTACTACTTTGGTCACCCAGTCAAATAGATCAATTAGATTTGTCTGACATGACCTTCCTGCTGTGAAACCATGCTGCCTTGGGTCCTGTGCCCCACTGGCCTCTAGGTACTCAACAATTACAGTATTTCCTTCAGAAGTGATTCCATCATTTTCCCTACTACTGAGGTCAAACTGACAGGTCTGTAGTTTCCTGCCTCTGTCTTGCTCCCACTTTTGTAAAGGGGAATCACATCTGCCCTCCTCCAGTCCTCAGGTACCACACCATCCTCCACTGATTTATTAAAAAGGGTAGTCAATGGTGTTACTAGTTCTTCCCTTAGTTCTTTTAGAATTCTGGGGTGAGTCCCATCAGGCCCCATTGCTTTATCCACCTTCAGTTTTAAAAGTTCTTTCAGAACCCTTTCTTCTGTGAAAGGACTAATATCAACCCCCCTATCAAGAGTGCTTCTATTGACTGGATTAGGTATATCCCCCTGCTCTTCCATTGTGAGTACTGAGCAGAAGTATTCGCTCAGTATCCCTGCTTTTTCACTGTCTCTCTCTGCCCAACCACCTTTCTCTTTATTCAGCCCTCATTTCTCATTTATCCCTGCCTTAGTCTTTCTATGCTCCCTAATGTACCTATAAAAGGTTTTATCCACCTTCTTAACCGAGTTGGCTATCTTTTCCTCAGTTTGGGCCTTTACTATTCTGACTGCCTTCCCCGCTTCCTTCTGCTTTAACTTGTACAGTTCACTGTCCTGCTTCTATGATATACGCAAATTACAGTAATGAAAATTGTGCAACTCTGGTGAAAACAAAGTAACAAGAGAAACA
The DNA here is from genome assembly GCA_016271365.2 of Neoceratodus forsteri. Taxonomy (NCBI): domain Eukaryota; kingdom Metazoa; phylum Chordata; order Ceratodontiformes; family Ceratodontidae; genus Neoceratodus; species Neoceratodus forsteri. Next base: position 183,926,506 of record CM057457.1, read on the forward strand.
AAAAAGCTTTTCAATTTCAAAGAGTGTACAATAAATACATTTGTAAATACTAATTTATTTTTTGACATTACATTAGATCCTCATTGCTGTTTTTGGTAAGAATGTACAAAACTCAGTTCAGATAGCATGTCTTTAAGGATCTAAATTATGTCAGAGGAAGAAAACCAAACACATGTTCACTTGGTCAAATCACAAAATTATGCAAACATAATAAATTACTAGTAAACTGCAATAGCTGCAAAAACAGGATGCACAATCATCACTTGGCAAGTAATGGCCCCAAGAAAAAAAATTGTTTAGGATATAACTATTCATATAAGAAGTCATGACATCAGTGCACTATCCCAGGGGATCATATGAAGCTCTAGTTTTGCACCTAGTCATACCTAAGGAAAAGAACATAACAAATAATGTCAGATATTAAATAATATAGTTGCACTTTACTAAAAAAATGCAATTATATAATCTCAGTGGATAAAACTAAACAAAAAGGGAAAAACAAAATATTATATTTCACTAGATTTCCAGTATTTTATCATTTTGGGCATTAGATCAATCTTATTGCACTGTTTATTTCACTGGATCCCCTAGTTTTTGTTAACTGACAAATGTTGGCATGGAGGTGGGGGGTGAAAAGAGTTTTTTTTTTTGAAAGAGAGAGAGAGAGAGAAAGGAATAAAAAAATGGAAAATATCATTGTTATGAGAACCCAATTAATAAAAACTTTCTTTTATAAATAAGGTGAGAAGTCAGTCTCTTCATTTAGACCCAGTGGTATACCAGTATTTAAGACCACAATCCATCTTGTTTCCTTTTGTAACAAAATCCATGTCCTGTTACCTTCCTTAGGTTGTCTGGGCACATTTTCCAGTGCTGTATATGGAGACAATCAGGTTTAGACACATGACATTTTAAAGAAATGGGCACCTAAAGCATTGGTCTGATTACCATGTAAAGTAGCTCTACTGTGTTCTTGTAATCTTAATTTTACTGGTCTACTGATTCTGCCTACATACTGTAAGCCACATAAACACCATGCAGCAATTGTAACTATAAATGGAGTACTACAGGTGATAAACTGTTTGATCTCCACTACTTTGGTCTGTTTGCCATGAGCGTGTGCACGCAGCGAACATCTTCCTATGCTAGAGCCTTTTGAGGGGGTGTGACATTCTTTGTCCAATGCAAAGCAGTTTTTAAGGGGTGAATTAGTGTCACACCAATCATCAGCCTGGCTGATCACGATGGATTCTTGGCTTGCTGGGCAGAGAAGTCATGTACTTGAAAACAAAAATCTAATCCAATCATGTGACAGCTCTTTCCTTTGATCTACACAGCAGAGCTGATCTGTCTGATCAGCCTGGAATTTCAAACATCCAGGGGCTCAGGCCAGCTGTAACAGAAAAACCCTGTGTGTGTGTGTGTGTGTCTCTCTCTCTCTCTCTCTCTCTCTCAGGGATATTGGCAAGCATATGCAGTGTACACAACTGTAGACAACATTTTTTAAGATGGGTGCATCATTAGAATGTCCCTGAGCCAATAATGAAGTTGACTTGCCTTCTGTCTCAGTGCTCTGTCTCCCTTCAGGGATCGGATTGCAAGCAGTACTTGCTGTTAATTGAAAGTCTCAGTGATACAAGCATATCTTAGTTTAATCATGATGGGAATTATAGATGTTTTCTCTTGAAAGCCTCAGTGATCCAAGCATATCCATTTTAAACATGATGGGAATTGCAGATTTTAATCTACCTCTACACAAACCAGAGACTGTGTTTGTAGAAACCTTGGACAGGAAATGGTTAACTCTACAGCTTGCTCTGCCATGGCGGGGGGGGGGGGGGGGGAGGGCGACTAAGACTCATGCTGCTCTGATAATGTGTCATGTCTGGGCCTTTAAAGGATGTTTAAACCCTCTTTTTACACATTTTGTTTTGTTTTTTAAATAACTCCATAGGCTTGTAAAGAGGAGACTGTTGTTTACATTTATGCTGAAACTGCATTTATTAAAGTAGGATAAATGCAGTTTTGTAGCATTTGAAAATTGTAAACAGAAGCCTCTCCTGAATCCAAAATCCTGCTCTAAAAACCTTAAAATTGCTGCCTTGATGATGTCAACGAATGAAGAGAGAGATGCCCAGCTCTGCAGATGTATACAAGCTGTATTAACCGTATTCAAATGCAAATAACTTTAACATGAAAAATGATAGCATGGTTCTGTGAGCACGAAAGTTGTTCAGCACAAAAATATCTACTAAATGAGTGGTGTTTCATTTATAGATACTTTTTAGATGTTTTTATAATTAGCAAAAAAAAGCATAAAATTCTTTTTTTTTTTCACTTTTTCAACAAATGCCAATAACTTTAAAACAAAAAAATGATAGCATGGTAATGTGAGCCCAACATTTGTTCAGCACAAAAATACCTACAAAATGAGTGGGGTTTCATGTATATATATATATATATATATATATATATATATATATATATGTATACATATATATACACACACACATATATACCTTTTTGTTTTTTGTAATTAGCAAAAAAACAGAAAATTCAATGTATTTTCACTTTTTGCAACAAACAAATCTAAATAGCTTTAAAATGAAAAAAAATCCAGCATGGTACTTTGAGCACAAAAGTTGTTCAGCACAAAAATATGTACCAAATGAGAGGTGTTTCATTTATATATACCTTTTACATTTTTTATAATCAGCAAACAAATGGCAGGAAATTCAATGTTTTTTAACTTTTTGGGAGGTATGGCATAAATGGAATATGCTACCCTCCTACTGGAAATATTGTTATTTTGTGTTCTCATGCCAATTAGCCTGATGACATCACTTGTGACTTTACCACTCATGATGTCAGTGAATCAGTCAGCACTCAAATAAAAATATCAACAATATTTCCAGTAGGGGGTAGAATATCCTTTATATATTCTTTGCAAAAAATGCCATTAATGCATCAGTTTGTGTTGCTATTAAAGTGACAAATGTATGGAAATGCAATGTTAGGGTTTTCAACACTAATTCCTTATTCACCGCCAAGTAGCCAAAGGGTGCAAAGCAACACAGGCAACCATAGACATCCATCAACAGGTAAGACAAACAACATACACCTCGTTCCACATGACACAAGCAACATTCATCATCATGGTCCAGTACTTCTGTAGCCGAGGATACAATTACACACTTGCACACCACCTGAGAAATGCTGTAAAAAATTCCCATAGAACCACATTGTAAATTGTAAGTAAGCAATAACACACAGCAGGGTGTGTGGCAGTTCTAAATTGCCAAATGCCCCAGTTGGATTGTAAGGCACGAGGTGCAGCTGGGTGCCTTCAACTACCTGGGAAGTGTGGTATATAATTCTCATAAGATTACATGACAAATTAAGAGATTAATACCACAGGGCAGGGTGTGGGAAAAGGCTAAATTGTTGCATGCCCCAGGTGGATTGTGAGGGAGGTTCTAAAGCATGAGGTTAAGCTGAGTGCCATCAATCACCTGGGAAGTGTGGATGTCTTAACTCAGGTGCCAAAGGTACACATACTGCCATGAAAGCACATGCTAAGGATGTAGGAGAGTCAGCAGGTGGCTGCTCTGAGAAGCACCAGGCCCCTGGCTTCTTCACCTGGAAACAGAGGTAACAGACATTCCAACTTAAATGGCACACAGCTGAATGACACTAAATGAAACCAAAAAAGGGAAACAGCAGCAGACTGAGATGTAGCTCTGCATAGTATGGAGAAGGCAGTTTTTATGTGCACTGACTAAATGAAAGGAAGAAAAGGAAGTGTCAGTGGGTGGCCGTGTGAGAAATGCAGAGTGCCCTAGATCACATTGCCGGATAACTTAAAGTGGGAATATGAGAATCTGTGGCTTACACTGTCATGGCAAGGCACCATTGATAGAGCAGGGAAAATAGTAATGGAAACATTAAGTATACAACAGTTTTGCACCACCTCCCCAGTTTGGAAGGCCAGAGGTGGGAGCTATTTGAGAAGCAAATTGCAGTTTGGTTAATTAGAGTAGAAAATCCTCAGATCATTTCTGACACCTGTATTCCTATACAGGTTGCACCTGCCACTGGATGGAACTGACAAGCAGTTTCTGATGCACTGGCTGCCCCCCAAGCCCCATATAATCTGCACAAGCCTGTCTAGCTATGGGACTGTGCCCCATCACAGCATTAGCCATTTCCCCAGAGTTCCATGACCATGTCCCAACCCTGTTTACAGGCTGTCTCTGTCTGACTGATATTTCCATGTGGCCTCCTACTGAGATGCATAATAACCCTGCCATGTATCTGTGATTCCTATTTTAGAAGTGTAATGTAGCTACAGCACTTGCTCGTATGCGTATACTTTCCACTCCCTGTTCCTAGTTTGTCATGCACGGGTGTCAGAAACAATCTGAGGATCCCTCTCCTCCAAATAACTAAACTGCAATTTGCTTTTCAAATAGCTCCCACCTCCTGCCTTCCAAATGAGGGGGTGAAACTGTTATATGCCAAATGTTTCCATTTTTTTTCAGTGCAGCCCACCTTAGACTCAGCACCTGCCAACCCTTGGTTGCCTCTTCACACTCCGGGGACTAACCTTATTCCCGGATCCCACAATACACCTTGGATTGCTCCCATTGGAGGGGCCACTGCACCAGCAGGACTTTTGTGGTGATGGAACAAGGGTGCCAGCAGGAGAGCCAACTGGCATTGCCACCTTGGCTTACCCCCAAGGTGGGGCGCAGAGCTCTACTGACTATAGTGGGTGATGGGATAGGTCAGCATCCCAGAAGTGACACAGTGTGTGAGTGGAACCAGGGTGAGTGAGCTTCATAAGTGGTGGCCATGATGTTTTGTTGGTTTTACCCCCAGAGTGGGGACATGTGATGATGTCCCATATCCGCCCCACATCCCACAAGTAATGGTGCCAACACAGGGGTACCCCATCCTCTGACAGGGGTCCACATCATGCTGGACACTCAATCCCCCTCCCTCCCAGAGAAGGAGAGCAGTCCCTAGGATTCTCAGTCCTTCTCCCCTCAGCCGGCCCTCTGATATTCCCAGGTCAATTCCTGAACCCGAGCTGTTGGCATCAGAGTTGGGCACCCTGCTCCTGCCCTGGTGGGCCAGCCAATGTTTCCATTTCTATTTTCCCCTGCTCTGTCAAAGTTGCACCCATCCACACTTCCTGTTCTTCCTTGCATTTAGTCAGTGCACATGAAAACTGCCTTCTCTATACAACCCAGAGCTACATCTAGCTCTGCTGCCATTTCCCTTCTTTTGGTTTCATTTTGTGTCATTCAGCTGTTTACCAGTTAAGTTGGAATGTTAGTTCTGTTTCCAGGTGAAGAAGCCAGGGGCCTAGTGCTCTTCAGAGCAGCCACCTGCTGACTCTCCCACATCCTTAGCATATGCTAACATGGCAGCATACGTGCCTTCGGCACCTGAGTTAAGACATCCACACTTCCCAGGTGGTTGATGGCATTCAGCTGTGTATTGTGCCTCACAACCCACTGGGGGCATGCAGCAATTTAGCACTGCCACACACCCTGCATGTGTTAGTGCTTACTTACAATTCACAATGTGATCCTATGGGAATCATATACCACACATTACAGGTTGTACCTCAGGCCTCACAACCCACCTAGGGCATGTGGTAATTTAGCATTGCCACACACCCTGTCATGCATTATTCCTTTTTTACAATTTACAATGTGATCCTATGGAAACCTTTTACTGCAATTCCCAGATAGTGTGTAAGTGTGCATGTGCATGTGTATCCATGGCTACAGAACCACTGGCCTACATTAAGCATTGCTGTTACAGATATCATACTAAGAATCATACTATGAAGAAGTAAGGAGCAAAAGGCCATTAGACCCATCAAGTTCTTGGACTGAAAATAGTATGAAACACTTTTATTTGACATCAAGTACCTATCAAGCCTGTTTTTAAATGTATTTTTTGTGAACTTATAATGATTTCTAGGGGTAAACTATTACATGGTCAGACTACTCTTTGTGAAAAATAAGCAGCTCTTTTTTGAGTTCTGAATTTACTCCTTGCTAATTAAAGCTGGTGTCCTCTTGTATTAACATTCAGGTGCTTGAAATCTAATTCGCAATCAATTGATAAGCTGCTGTCATTAATAATATCCCAAGTAAATAGTAGGTCCCCTGTGAGTCATCTCAGTTCTAAGGACATTAGATTAAATTTGAGAAGCCTGTTCTCATAGGAGAGAAATGTATTGGGAATAACTGATTTGGTGATTCTTCTTTGTATTTTCTCAATCCTATCAATATCCTTATGCATAAGGCTATCATAATTGGGATACATAGTCTAAATGAGGGTGGACATATGTGCAGTAAAGGGGTAGGAGAACATCAGAGTCTCTTGATGAAATATTATGCCTTATAGACCACCAGGTTTTGTTAGCTTCATTTATTGTATTGGTGATATGAGTGTCAAAATTTAAATTGGAATCAATGGTGATACCTAGATCTTTTTCATTTTCTTTATTGGATAATGGCTCATTAAATAAATAGTATTGATGTCTTTTATTAGCTTGGCCAAAATGTAAGACTGTACATTTAGATGTATTAAATTTTAAATTCCAGGTAAGTGACCATGACTCTAATGTACATAAGTCATTTTGGATAGTTCAACAATCATTGAGTGAACTAGAAATATTAACAATTTTACAATCGTCCGCATACTTAATGATGTTACTATGGATGTTATAGGATAAGTCAGAAATGAATATCTGGAATATCACAGGAGCCAAAACGGACCCCTTCAGGACTCTGCTCCAAATTGAATTCCAGTTAGACAAGTAGCCATCAATAATTACACTCGGTCTTGTTTCCTTTAACCTATTTTCAATCCAATGGTAATAGGAGGGTTAATTTTTACATGACACCAACTTTTGAATAAGTGGCCAGTGTGTTATGGAATCAAAAGCTTTCCTGAAGTCCAGTAGGATTACATCACAAGGAATTTTACTGTCAAGTTTGTCGCTGACATAGTTGTAAAAGCTAGCCAAATTTGTGACTACTGAGCACCCTTTAAAAGAAAACATGTTGACCAGGATCAATTGAGGATATTATCATAGAAAGATCATCTTTAATTATTCATTCAAATATTTTACAAAAAAATGGTGTTAACCTAATTGGACAATAGTTGTCCGGTGAGCTCTTCTCTCCTTTTTTGAATAAAGAGATTGCATAAGCATCTTTCCATTCTGATGGAACCATACTGGAGTGAAAGCTTTTTTGGTATACTATTTTTAGAGGAACACATAAATAGTCTTTCATCAGGAGAATCATGTCACCAGATTTACCATCTGGGCCAGGGGATGAACCCTTTTTGATAGAATCTAATTTGTTTTTGATGGTATCTAATAAAATATCCATGGGCACATCCACAGCTCCAGGATCAACAATAGAACCTGGGGAGGAATCATTAAAGGATTTACAAAAATTCTGATTAAGTGCATCAGCCATTTCCACTTTATTAATGATATCTGTCCCATTGATGTTTAAAGGACCCACTTTGTATTCAGTTTTTTTTAATTGAATTCATATAATTAAATAATATTTTATTTTTTCCTTTGAGAGCTTGATTGGCAATACATTTTTCTGTGTTTCTCTTGGATTTCTTAATTTCCTTTTTGCAGTTTTTTACATATTTTTTAAAGACAGCCACATTTTTATCACTTTTATTTACCATATATTTCTTAAATACTTTATTTTTCTTTTTAATCATTTTTAAACTTTGTTTGTTAATCACTTTGGGTGAGAGTATAGTTTATTTTTTCTTATTTTGGGAATAAACGTGCTTGCTGCTCCCAGAATAACTGATTTAAAAGAGCACCAAATTACATTAATGTAATCAAATGTTAACAATTCACTCCAATTTAAGCTAGGCAAATACTTGTTTAACTCATTTTTATTTGCCTTATGACACAGATAAACTCTAGTAGCTATTTCCGAGTCCAAACACAGTCAAAAAATTGAACTTAATGGCATTGCAGTCATTATTTCCTAAGGCATTGAAACCAAACAGTCAGAAATTTTTAATGATTTACTGACTAGTACAATATCTAAAATGTCTGAACCCCAAGTGGGGGAGGCAACACATTGTGATAAGTTTAACTCTTCACAAAGTTCTAAAAATTTCTTTGAAGGATTACAGGTAGCTTTGTTTTGTACCCAGTCAATATCACTCAGATTTATGTCCCCCATAACTATAATATTTCCTTAGCCTTATGCTGCTGCCATTTCAGACATAAATTCATTTAATATGAACTTAGCAAAGTCCCAATATAAATTTACCATTTTTGTAGTTGACGTTCACCCAAAGAGATTCAACAGGACTTGCTTTTGATTCGGTTTTACTGGCAATATTATTTATATTAAATTCTGAGTTAATGAATAACGCAATTCTTCCACCCTTACAATTCTCTTTACCTAAGTGAAGTAGAGTATATCCTGAAATGGAATTAACCCATTCAGGGTCAATAGGCCATCAAGTCTCTGTGATACCGACTATGTCAGGATGCTCTGTTTTAATTCTAGCATTTAGTTCATCAATTTTGGAACCTACACTACGAGTGTTAAATAATTGAAAGCATAATTTGTCTATACTTTTTCATATCTTGCAGGACTGATATTGACTTGTTTTATCCTCCCCCCCATCTACTGGTTTAAATTAATAGAAGGAATAGTGCATTGGAACTGCATACAAAGCTCATTAATTTCTGATCTATTTAAAAGAAGGCAGTCCTTTGCAAATCATTTGAAATTTTTGTTAAAAATATCCCAGTTGTCGATGAAGGAAAAATTTTGCTTTAAGCACCAGTTATGAAGTCTTGCATTGATACGTTCTATAGTATTGTTTTTTTTATGCCTTGCACATGGAACTGGGAGAATGCTAGAAATGTGGACTTTACAATTTTGGGATTTGATATTCTTTCTAAGATCTATAATATTAAAACATATATCTTTTTCATGGTCACATCCCACTGGTAATTGCTAGTTTTCTTTTAAACTTAGATTGTGGGCTTTTAGTGACACTGTACTTTCTTTGTTGTCTTTACTTAGAATTGTTTTTGGACTGTTGAAAATTTAAAATGTAGTGGTGGTGTATTTCTGTGCAGTCTTTAATTGCTGCAAATTTTGTCTTGGCTTGTCTGACTTGCCCTGTAGTTTGGGTGAGGGGTGTTAATTGTCTGACCTCTGACCTCAGCTAGGTGATAACTGGAGGTGGGGCTTAGTCAGAGTTGAGGTAGCAAGTGAGTTTTATTTTCTCAGAAGAAGCCAGAAGGGGAAGAAAACATATTCAATTCAGTGCCTTACAGTAACTGGTAATTGCTATTTTTCTTTTAAACTTAGATTGTGGGCTTTTAGTGACACTGTACTTTCTTTGTTGTCTTTTCCTAGAATTGTTTTTGGGCTGTTGACAATTTAAAATGTAGTGGTGGTATATTTCTGTGCTGTCTTTAATTGCTGCAAGTTTTCGCCGCTCCCTCCTCCCTCCTCCCCTTCCCCCAACTCTTACTTATATGCCTTGTTAAATCTAATTGACAGGAGCTAAACACAGGGTATAGTAAGGGGTGTGGAGTAGGAGGGGCATAAGGGGGAAGAAGCCCACCCTCAGCATGAGAAGTGTTTTGACTCATTTATTTATTTATTGGTTTATTTTCTTTTTTTTTTTAAAGAAAAGTATCTGAGGATGAGTGGCAGGATTTTTAGGACAGTAAAGTAATAAAAAGGGAACTAGGAGAGCTTCAGTAGCAGACAAGTAGTGGAATAGCAGTATAATTGCAGTATAATGTGGGGAGTGGTGCAATGCAGTGGCTGTGGGGCAGCCATATTCAGGCAGACCCTCTGGACACTGAGGTGCTGCCCTACCTGCATGCATCTCTCTGGACTGTGGGCTGAGGTAGCCAGAGTCAGAGCAGAAGTAAACTGGGTCAGGAGTACCATCACCCCTATCTAGAGACCACCCAGTCCAATGCAACTGCCTCAAAGGATGCCGAGAACGAGGAGCACTTGGATGACAGTGGGCTGAGGGCAGGTTAGAGCGGTCAGGCTGAGGCACTTCCCAAATCCTATTCCACTCAAGAACTCATATGCCACACTGGTAAACAGGGACAACCAAATAGAGGTACCCAGAGAAGTGGAAGGAAAGGATGTGGAGGTTAGCCAAGGAGGTGACCTCAGCGGGGAAAGCAGTGGACCCCAGAGGAGGAGAAAGCGAATCCTGGTAGGGGACTCTATCATAAGAGGGATCAAGCTAGGAACACAGGAGGGGAAGGACAGGGAGGTGATGTGCCTACCAGGTGCCACAGCATGGAGGGATGGAAGGAAGATCCTGGGGATCACTGAGAAGGCAAGACAGGAGAGTGAGCTGGATGTCATTATCCACCTAGGTACTAATGACCTGGCAAATGGGGAGCCAAAGGAAGTTCAGGAAGAGTTTAGGAAATTGGGGAGGGGTCTCAAGCAAATAGCTACTTCTGTCACTTTCTCAGAAGTACTACCTACGAGAGGCAAGGGAGAGCATAGGGGTGTATGCACCAGGAACTTTAACTCATGGTTGAAGAACTGGTGCTGTGAGGATGGGTTTGGATTCATTGGTGACTGGGAACCCACCTGGAGGGATGGAGTTTGTTCAAGCCCGACGGCCTGCATTCATCCTGGAGGGAATCCAAGACTAATGATAAGTTTAAATGCTACATTGATGTATTTAAACTAGCAATGGGGTGGCAGGCCAGGCAAGGAGGGTACCTACTTGTCACCCACCACAGCTAGCAGTGGAACCAGTGAACCAGAGGAGTGGCTATCTCTACAAAGCAGTGTGCAAAAGATGGAGATTAGCGCCAAGAGGTGGATAGGCAGAAAAGGGCAAAATTCAGCAGAAGGGCAGACAGCAAGGAGAACCAGGATAAAGGACAACCAAGAAAGGGCTGGAGTAGAACAGCAAAACAGTCTAGGGAGGTCAAATCATGGAAAGCCATGTGTGCAAATGCCAGGAGCCTTAGCAACAAGATGGAAGATCTGGAGGCTGTCATGGTGCAGTCAGACCTGGACATTGTGGCCATCACTGAAACATGGTGTAATGATAACCATGACTGGGAGATGGCCATACCTGGCTACAACATATTCAGAAGAGACAGGGTAGGCAGGATGGGAGGAGGAGTGGCACTGTATGTGAAAAATGACATAAGGGCCACAGAGATCCAGGGGGAACAAAATGTGGGAGAGATACTGTGGTTAAGCTGGAAAAGAAGATGGGGCCAGTCATCCGCACAGGTGGGGTCTGTAGACCACCAGCCCAGTAGGAAGAAACAGATAGGGAGCTGATGCTAGCCATCCAAAGGATGGCAGACAAGGGTGAGGTAGTACTGGCTGGAGACTTCAATATTCCAGATGTGGACTGGAGCATCCCAGCAGCAGCATCAACTAGGAGCAGATTTATCCTGGACTCCCTTCAGGGTGCCTTCCTCAAGCAACTGGTCATGGAACCAACTCGGCAGAAGGCAATACTGGACCTTGTAGCTACTGAACAGGGACAGTGTGATGGGGGTAACAGTGGGGAGCACCTGGGGAACAGTGACCACCAGTCATTGTGGTTTGAAATCACAGAAAGAGCAGAACCAAACCAACAAAACACGTATCCTGGAATTTAGGGTGGCAGACTTTGAGAAAATGGGGAGATACTTGAAAGAGGCATTAAGGGGAACGGGGCAGGAATCAGGGTTGAGGAACAGTGGGCAGTATTTAAAATGGGGATTACAAGAACAACAGAATTGTGCATTAAGCAGGTTAGCAAGAGGAAAAGAAGAGGAGACCATTATGGTTTTCAAAGAGGTAGCAAAGAAAGTAAAGCCAAAAGATTGTATTCAGGCAATACAAAAGACACAGGCAGAAGGGATAGGGAGAAGTACCAAGAGAAGCAAAGGGAGGCAGGAGGTCAGTAAGGGAAGCCAAAGCTCAGACAGAAGAACACATTGCAAAATCAGTGGGTATAGAGGGCAAAACCTTTTACAGGTACATAAGTGAAAAAGAAAGGCAAAGGGAGGGATAGTGAGACTGAAGGAGGAGGATGAGGGCTGCGTGGAGGAAGACAACAGTAAAGCTGACATATTGAACAGGTATTTCTGCTCAGTCTTTACTGAGGAAGAGGAGGATAATGGATCTGAAGGGAGTACAAGGGGTGAGAATGGTGCAGAAATGGACACAAGTCCCTTTACACGAGAAAGGGTCCTGAAGGAACTGGAAGTAATAAGAGTTGATAAAGCAATGGGGCCAGATGGGGTGCACCCCAGGGTCCTTAAAGAACTAAGAGAGGTGGTGGCTGAACCTCTGGCTATCCTGTTTCGCCGATCACTGGAAACAGGGGAGGTACCCAAAGACTGGAGGACAGCAGATGTAGTCTCCCTTATACAAAAGTGGGAACAAAGAGGAAGTGGGGAACTACAGACCAGTCAGCCTCACCTCGGTAGTGGGGAAGATCATGGAAGCACTACTGAAGGAGAGATTGGTGGAGCATCTGGCTGTCAATGGACTACAGGACCCAAGGCAGCATGGTTTCACCAGGGGGAGGTCATGTCAGACCAACCTCGTTGAATTTTTTGACTGGGTGACTAGGGAGGTGGATCAGAGGAGGGCAGTGGACATGGCCTATCTGAACTTCAGCAAGGCCTTTGACACTGTGCCACATAGAAGACTATTCATGCAAACTGGGGAATATGGGTGTGGGAAGGACAGTAGTGTGGTGGGTAGGTAACTGGCTGGGTGGCAGGACACAGAGGGTAGTGGTAAATGGCTGTCACTCCACAGAGGGAAGAGTGACCTCTGGGGTACCACAGGGATCAGTGCTGGGACTGGTCCTATTCAACATCTTCATCAGTGACATATGCAGGACATAGAAGGCAGAATTTCACTGTTGGCTGATGACACAAAGCTCTGTAACAGAGTAGACACACCAGAGGGTGTAGGCAGAATGAGAAGGGACCTGCAGAAACTTGAAGAATGGTCAGGGGTTTGGCAGTTGAAATTCAATGCAAAGAAATGCAAGATAATGCATATGGGGCACAAAAACCCTGGCACAATATATCAGTTGGGGGTGAGGATATAGCATGCACCAAGCAGGAAAGGGATCTTGGGGTTATCATCTCTGATGACCTCAAGGTAGGGAAACATGTGACAAGGCAGCAGGTAAAGCAAATAGGATGCTGGGATGCATAGGCAGGGGCATCACCAGCAGGAAAAGGAGGTCATAATTCCACTCATACAAGACACTAATGAGGCCCCACCTGGAGTACAGTGTACAGTTCTGAGACTTTACCATGTAAGGACATAGACAGGGTAAAGAAGGTTCAGAGGAGGGCAACAAAGATGGTGCATGGATTGCATCACAAGTCCTATGAAGACAGGTTGAAGGAACTGAACATGTGCTCCCTGGAGGAGAGGAGGAGAGAGGGATATGATAGAGACATACAAGTATCTTACAGGAGGAACAGGGTGCAGGAATACACTATTTTAAGTGAAAAAGATGTTCCAGGACTAGAGGCATGGGATGAAGTTGAGGGAGGACGATTCAGAGGAAACGTGAGGAAGAATTTCTTCACAGAACGGGTGGTGGACAAGTGGAACACCCTGCCAGAGGAAGTGGTGGGGGTTGAAACAATCACGGGATTTAAGAATGCATGGGATAGACATAAAGGAATTCTGGAGGTCAGGGGTAAGGGACAACAGACTTCTAGGAAAACATAAACTGAACTTACAAGCTCAAATTGGCAGACTGAGTGGGCCATAGGCCCTTATCTGCCGACACTGTCTATGTATCTATGTATCTATGTATCTATGTTAGTCCCAACATGTAGAATGACATTAGAAGGTTGGGAAATTAGACTATTAATTCTAGAAGAAATGTCAGCAATTTTAGTTCCTGGAAAACAGTGAACCCTCATCTTATTATTATGGCAGCATTTGTCAGCAAGTTTTATGATTCAGTCACCAATGATGATCGTAGGTAATGAAAAATATGTGTCATCACTAACAGAGACAGGTTCAGATGGTGTAGTGGTAAGTGGGGTGAATCTACTACTGGTCTCCAAAGGACTATCTGAACTAGCGCAGTTAGAAGAAGGGAAATGCATATTATCTTGAATATAGGCAGCTCTTCTGCCCTTTTTATAGTTCCATTGTGGAATGGATTACCATCCTTCATGACTTTCTGAATTTGACTCTCTTCTCCTTTTATTAGCGATAGGAGTAGTCTAGACATTGTGGGGGTTAGAGGCTAACAATAAGTAAACAAGATTTATAACAGCCTTAGCTGGAGGAGAAGGAGAAACAAGCGGATTCACAGATTCAACTGAACTAAACTGTAAAGAATTTGCATTGGCAGGAATTGCTGGAGGGGCCACATTATCATTTAACGTAAGAACTGAAAGCCCTTGTACCATATTATCAAAAAAGAATTCCAAATCTCTCAGTTCTTTCATAGTTTGTAGTTCAACCGTTAAAGTGGAAATAACATTTTCAAAGCAGTTCATTCCAAACTGTAAGAGCAATCAATGTTAGTTTGGATCTTATCATTATTTGAAACTGCGCATAGTACATGTTTACAGGTATTGCAAAACACTAACTTTTGCCCATTATTTAGGGTAAACGATACTATATTATCCGTAGAGTTACCCATTTTGGCCGTCTTACAAGAGGTAATTACTATTTGCAGAAGTAACAGCAACAATAACCCTTATGGTCAGACAGCACTAACCTCCACTGCAGGCCTGCAGAACCCACTAGACACACTCAACACACGCACAGAGACGCGCATGTCTCTGCACGCAGCTCCACATGCAGAGCCACGTATTTGCTGCACTCACGATGTGAGCAGCTTTTAAAGTCGGGACCCTGAAGTCCCAACATGTGACTAATTACGGGTGTCCCGAACCTAGCATCTAGGTGTGTTTTGGCTAAATATCTCTGCACAAGGTGAAATGACTCTAACACACTGTCAAGCAGTGTATTGTACCCTTAACTCAGTTACAACATTAGAAACACAGATCCTATGTTTGCAAACTGCAGCCCTGATAAGGACTGACCTCTGTAGCTCAGTTACAATAGTGTAAAAAGTAAAGCTACTACAGACAGTTTGTAGCAAAGACAGGAGCCTGTCTCCTGGCTATTGGTTGGCTCACAGGTCAGACCAGCTTGTCTCACTGACTGCACAGTACAATTAAAATGTAATGGGTAACAGGATTTGGCTCTAATGTGGGCAAATTTTAAAGTCGGGACCCAGAAGTTACAACACGTGACTAATTATGGGTGTCCCGAACCTAGCAACTAGATATCTAACTAATCTTAACTTAAAAAAAGAAGTTTAGATACTTTTTTAACAGAAGATGACTTGATTTTAAATATCTGGCAGCATGTCCTTTACTACCAATAGCACCGCTTGGTTGTGCTACACTACAGCAATGGAACTCACTCACTCTTCTCCCTCTTCAGTCCACAGCTTCCTTTACAGATATCTAAATCATCTTAAGTTAGAAAAGGTAGTTTACATTCTTTTTTAACACAAGATGCCTTATTTTAACCCTCTGCCGGCATGCCCTTTACCACCATTCAGACCACACAGTCATGCAAAGCATCTTGTACCCCAGGGCTTCTATACCAGTGGCAAATCATTCAGTGAGGAGCTGTGACCTTGTTTTTTTCAGAGGCCGCATCAGCGGTGGGAACCAGGAGGCAGCGTCCTGGCTGCAGAAGTCACATTGATGATGGCAGAGGGGATCTTCGGCCACTCCAGGGGGGATCATCACCCACATCAGCAGACTGGGAGAAGGCAGCTCCTAGTGTGGACCAATCAGCAAGCAAGGCAGGGGATTTGGACTGAGCGGCTGGACATAAAAGCTGACAGCCCAGCTGCTACCTCATTCAGAGGGAACTGTGTCCTTGTATTTTCTCCCACCCACCTCCTGCACCACCACCTTAATTAAGGGCACACTGGCTACCCATCAGGGTGGCACCTATCAAGAGGAGATGGGGGAGTGGCTGCTGGAGGAGTGGACCATGGGCTGAAGGTAGCTTGGCTCTCAAGGGTTGGATTCATGGCTTGAAGGGAGCGTGTATCTAAGAAGGAGAGTGGCAGTGGATCCTAAACAAAGGTACTGTGTCAGGGAGGCATTTCAAATGTCAGCATCACAAGAGGCTCTTCTAGGACTGGCTCACTATTGACTGATTGTGTATTTGGACTATTTTATCTATTAATGGAGATTATTAGAGTGAACATTTTTCAGTATGTGTGGGGATAAGGAGGATTAATGTTAATTGGATTAATTGTCAATGGAGGGGGTCTTTTACAGTGGAGGGGAATTTTCTGAGGGTGAGGTTTAACTTGACTTTTCTGAGGGGGAAGGGGTCATTTAAGATTACAATGGTCTTTATCCTTTGCTGCCTATAACACCTCGAGGTGCTTAAGGAAAATCTAAGATACTTTTAGGAACTTTAGAAATGTGCTGTGTTAAATGTAGGAGTGGTTTGTGGGAAGGATTACAGGGGTGTTTTTCTGATCAGGTTACTAGTAGTAGTAGTGGTAAATAATTTTTATTCAATCAGATGAATCAGGATAACTCCATTAAGCATAGTTTATTTTCAATGAGGTCCTACTGCACATACTACTGGGGGCTTTGGGTGCATTTTGATACTGTTAAGAGCCCTAAGAAAACACTGCATTTAAATTTGATTGATTTGTGGGTTCTGCTTTAAGGGAGAACACATTGGTAAAAGTAATAGGGCTATAGGTGCTGGCCGGTTGATAGAGCTGGTACAGTCCAAATGATGCATCACTTAGGTAACTATAGCAAAGATAGAGCTAGCACATGGGGGAGGGGTAAATGGATTCACAAGTACAGGAACAGAGGGAGGATAGTGGAGTTCAACAATCGTGTAGCGACAGTGTTCATGGAGACACTGTGGAATCTAGGGGGCTGCCCAGTGTGCAGAAGATTAGATACTTTAAAGAGAGAGATTAGATGGTTTACTGATAAGTTCATGAGCTTTTGGAGACAGGTGGGCAAGGAACTCCAGGGATAAATGGAGGAGAAGAGAGGGCAGAACCAAACAGCTGCACAAGGTGCCAGGAGGGGCAGAAGGGAACATGGCAAGCAGAAGAGGGAAGTCCTGTTAGTAATACATCACATAATGGAAGGACTAGTCAGAAAGGGAAGCAAACACTAGTAAAATTAGTGAAGAGGGGTCAGGAGTCATGCACCCTAAGGGCCCCCAAGGGAACGCAGGAAAGCATAATCATTAACATGCCAATTACAAACAATTACAGGGTGCTAGAAGGAAGGAGCCAAGTGACAGAGGAAAGAGGAGGGAATGAAGTGCCATCAGAAAGGGGCAATGAGGGAGGACAGGCAAGGGTAGAGGGGAAAACAATTCCCAAATTCAATCCAGGGGTAGAGAGGGAGACTATAGGAAGCAGAACACTAAGATAAAGGGGGGGGCAAGGAAGTGGATGCACATAGGCAACCTAGATGAAAGGAAGGAGTCCTAGGGTCCAGAGGAGGCCGGGAACAAGGGGGGTGAATGTCCACATGGAGACAAGGATGATGAGGTGGGGAGGCACTGAAACCAGTATAAAAAGCAGGGCACAAGGCAGAGAAGTAATGAAGGAAAGAGGTAATGGCTTCATAGAATTAGAAAAAGGGACAGGGGAGAGACACACCGGGAGTAGCAAAATAATAATCATTGGAGATTCTATCATCAGGGTTATAACATGGGGAAGAGAGGAGGACCCCCAGAACAGAACAATGGTAACCAGTGTTTCAGGATTGGTTACAGTGAATACACCACTAAGGGTAAAGGAACTGCTGAGTAAGCAGGGAAGCAAGCCAGAACTGGTGCTGCACATTGGTACCAACCAATAACCTAGTGAGGAGGAGGTGGAGGTGGTGCAGGAGAGATTTAGGAACATAGTAAGGACATGCTGGGAGTCCATGAACTCAATGGCATTTTCAGAAATCATCCCCATTCCTAGGGCAAGCACTGCTAGGAAAAAGGAGAATAGATGAATTCAACGTATGGCTAGAAGCCTGGTGTAGGGAAGAGGGGCATGGTTTTATAGGGAAAGGGGATGATATATGGTCAGACAAAAGACTATACAGTCGTGACCAACTTCATTTAAGCTGGGAAGGTTAGAAAATTTTAAAAAGCAGATTGAGAATCTACATGGCAAAATAGTTGGGTTTAAACACATAAATAAATATAATACAAAAGGTAGGAAACCAAAATGGCTTGATAGAAAAATCATTAAACTAATCAAAAGGAAAAACAAATACTATGCACAATATATGACAAATAAATCAGATCAAAATTGGAATATATTCAAAGAAACACAATGAAAATGCAAAAATATACTAATATTAGAAAAGTGAATAGCAGAAAAGCACTAGCAAACAGGATAGAAGGAGCAACAATGGGGAAACATCAAAACTGACATCACAGAGGCAACAAGCCTTTATGTGAAGCAAAAAACAATTCAAAATGAAAGAAAAAGCCACTACAGTTTTCAAAAGAGGTAGCGGGGAAGGTTAGGGAGAAAAATATAGCATTTAGGAAGTGTAAGGAAACACAGAAGGAGCAGTACAGAGAACTGTACCAGTTAAGGCAGAAGGAAGCAGGCAGGGAAGTCAGTATAGCAAAGGCCCAAACTGAGGAAAAGATAGCCAACTTGTTAAGAAGGGGATAAACCTTCACAGGTATATCAGAGTGTAGAAAGACAAAGGAGGGATAGTGAGGCTGAATAGAAAGGACAGTGGTGGGCAGAGAGGACAGTGAAAAAGCAGGGATACTGAATGAATACTTCTGCTCAGCATTCACAAAAGAGGAGAAGGAGGTGCCTAATCCAATTAACAGAAGCACTCTGGATGGGGGGGGGGGGTCGATCCGAAACCTTTCACAGAAGAAAGAGTTCTGAAAGAACTCTTAAAAGTGAAGGTGGACAAAGCAATGGGGCCTGATGGAATTCACCCACAAATTCTAAAAGAATTAAGGGGAGAAGTAGTGACACGACTGACTACCCTTTTTAACAAATCATGGGAGGATGGTATGGTACCTGAGGACTGGAGGAAGGCAGATGTGATTCCCCTTCACAAAAGTGGGAGCAAGAGAGAGGCAGGAAACTACAGACCTGTCAGTTTGACCTCTGTGGTAGGGAAAGTGATGGAATCACTTCTGAAGGAAAGAAATTGCTGAGTACATAGAGGAAAGTGAGGCACAGGACCAATACAGCATGGATTCACAGCAGAAAGGTCATGTCAAATGAATCTAATTGATTTCTTTGACTGGGTGACCAAAGTAGTAGACCAGGGAGGGGCTGTGGACATGGCCTACCTAAACTTTAGCAAGGCATTTGACACAGTCCAACACAAAAGATTAATAATCAAATGAACTAGCCTAACAATCCCTGGTACATAACATTCACTTTTTAATACAGTGAGTCCCCATCCCTTCTACATTTTGGAGGCCGATAAATGGGCTACAACTGGAAGATTTGACGCCCCAAGTAAGGCTACTATCGTATGAGCAAGCATGTACTCAGTTCCCAAACCTAAAAGGGTATTATTTTAAATTCCGGCAGGTCTGTGACTAATCAAAGCCTCATTCACGCAGGGCGACAACCTGGGAGGAAAACAGAATTGAACTGTCTAGACTGCTAAAGGTTGCAGACCAACCCCATTCTGTCTCGAGAACTTATAGTGAACTACAGAGGATAGACGTTGGCCTACCCGCTAACGTTAGCCCATATTGGAGGCAAAGGCTACAGATGATAGTAGATAGCAGAGATTGGGAACAGATATGGGTCAACAACCATAAATACATCAGGCAGGACAGATACAAGCTACAGCAATTTAACATTACACATAACCTATACTATACCCCAGCCAGACTGCACAAGATGAGCAAATTATCATCACCTACTTGTAGCAGGTGTGCAGCTAAAGAGGGGGATTTGTACCACTTATTGTGGGATTGTGCTATGATCCAGCCCTTTTGGAGGGCAATTTGCACCTCACTACCATCAATATTAGGTCTGGAGCTCCTTTTTACACCAGAAATTTGTCTGTTAGATAGTTTCCCTAGAGGTGAGATTAGACAAAGGAAATTATACATGGCTATCATATCAGCCACGGCCAAAGCGGTTATCCTTAGACATTGGAAGGATGCTTCCACCCACCAATCCTAGAATGGTATAAGGAAATCATAATGCGCATAACTAGAATATCACATAGCCAGAATGAACAACAGGATCCAATTCTATGGCTCCAAATGGGCCTGTTGGATGTAGTCCTAGTCAGTTGGTAGTTTAATCTCTTTGGCCGTTGGTAATGTCCTGTGGCTTGACGTACTCTCAGTGCACTTGCTTCTTTCCCATAATGAGTGTTTGCACAATGTCTCAATCTGATTGTAGATGCTGCTGGGGAGTGGGGTGGCCGGGAGGGTTGTGTTGTGGGTAAACTTAATTAGGATATTTGGCTAAGTGTCATGTCAATTTCTGTGGTTCTAGTCTCAACGAGACAGTTTCTATTACTATGTACTCTTGATAATGTCCTGTTTGATTTGTAACTGTTAGACTGAATAGATTGGCACTTTTCATGTAATATTAATGTGCTAATAAAGTAAATTGAATAACAAAAAAAATTAACTAGCCTGGGAGTGGGTCCCAGGGTGGTAACCCAGGTAAAACATTGGCTGGACAACAGGACACAGAAGGTAATTGTAAATGGAGTCCACTTTGAAGAAAGAGGGGTTACTAGTGGGGTACTGCAGGGTTCATTACTGGGTCCAGTCCTTTTTAATGTCTTTATAAGTGACATTGCAGAGGGACTGGAAGGAAAAGTATGCCTCTTTGCAGTTGATACAAAGATCTGCAACAGGGTTGATACACAAGGAGGCATGGAAAGGATGAGAAGTGACTTGGCAAGGTTGGAGGAATGGTCAGAAGTATGGCAGCTTGGATTAAATGCAAAGAAGTGCAAAATAATGCACCTGGGAAACAAAAACCCAGGGAAAGATTACAAAATTGGGAGGTAGTAACACCACAAAAATGGAAAGGGACCTAGGAGTAATCATATCAGATGACCTTAAGGTTAGCAAGCAATGTAAGAAGGTAGTAGGGAGGGTTGGGGGATACTGGGATGTATAGGGAGAGGCATCACCAGCAGAAAATAGAAAGTTGTCATCCCTCTGTACAGTCAGTTGGTGAGACCCCATCTGGAGTACTGTGTCCAGTTCTGGAGACCCCATCTCCGCAAGGACATAGACAGGATGGAGGCAGTCCAGAGGAAGGCAACTAAAATGGTGCAAGATCTGCAAGAGAAGCCATATGAGGAGAGACTAAAGGAGCTTAATATGTATACCCTCGAGGAAAGAAGGGAGACAGGGGACATGATAGAAACTTTTAAGTACCTCAGTGGAATCAACAAAGTCCAAGAGGGCAGCATCTTTCAGAAAAAGAGATATGCAAGAACAAGGGGACACAATTTGAAGATAGAGGTGGGATGGCTCAGGGGAAATGTGAAGAAGTATTTTTTCACAGAGAGGGTGGTGGACGCATGGAACAGCCTTCCTGAGGAGGTTGTGGGGTCTACAACTGTGGGAGGATTCAAGAATGTATGGGACAGACATAAGGCAATTCTTGTGGGAGGTAGGAAGAAATAGGCTGTTGGTTAACTAGGATCTGCAGCTTATCCTTTAGGTAGGGAAATGGGCAGACTAGGTGGGCCAAGCAGATCCTTATCTGCCGTCAAAGTCTATATTTCTGTGTTTCTATGTAATAAAACCAAAAAAAGGTATGAAATTCGTTTGGCAAAAACAGCTACAAAAACAGTAGTAAACAATTTTATAGTTATATTAATTCTTTAAAAAATATAAAAGAGGAACTATGATGTATTTATTGAAAACAATAAAAGTGTCACTGACCCTATTCTAATAGTGAATACATTTAATAACTATTTCTGTTTGTTTTTTTCACAACAATCTGGGCAACACAATCAGACTATACATAAAATTCATAATGGGACTCACCAGTTTATTAAAAATGATATATTACAACAGATTGACAAACTAAAAGAAAATGGTGCACTAGGTTTAGACAACATCACGCCTATGATGCTTAAACTAACAAAAAAGTCAGTATCACCCTGAAAATAATATTTGAATGATCCTTGAACTATGGTCTGATTCCTGCTGAATGGAAAAAAACAAAGGTGACTTCAATTTTCAAAAAAGGTATTAAAAGTCATGCTTCAGACTACAGACCCATCAGCCTTACATCAATACCATGCAAAATTTTGGAACCTGTAATGAAAAATAAAATACAAGATCAGCTGAAAACAGTTTCACTATTTGATACTGGCCAGCACGGCTTTAAATAGGGTCGGTCATGTACTTCTAATCTTATATGCTTTTATGAAAAAGTAAGCAAAATGCTAGATAAAGGTATCCCAATGGACATTATCCTTTTTGATTTCAGCAAAGCATTTGATATGGCCCCACATGGTGCTAAAAAGGAAAATTACACAAATAATAGTATTGACCCACACATTATCCAGTAGATAGAAAACTGGTTACAGGGTCAAACACAAATTGTTACAGTACGTGGTCATCTCTCAAACAAGGGTCAAGTGACCAGTGGCACCCCACAAGGATCAGTTATAGGACTGATTATCTTTCAGGTATTCATTGCAGATCTAGAGTATAGTATCACAAATGACATTATAAAATATGCAGATGTCACTAAACTGTGCAGATCATGTGAAAATGATACCCATATAGAGTCATTACAACAAGACATAAAATTGTATTATGGACAAACAAATGGGGCATGAAGCTCAATACAGATAAATGCTGTACAATACACATGGGTAAAAACAACAAACTTCATTCTTACAACTTAAATGGAATAGCATTACCACAAAACCTCTGAAAAAGACCTAGGTATTATTCTAGATCGTAAATTCATGTTTAAAGAACAATGTACATCAGTAATAGCAAAAGCAAACCAAACAATTACGGCTATCAAAAGAAACATTAAAAGTAGAAACAAGGAAGTACTTCTACCCTTATAGCTATCTTACGTTAGACCTATAATGGACTATGGAAGTCAGCTATGGTCACCTTACACCAAAGCAGAAATTAACAAATTAGAAAAGGTTCAACATTGGTATACCAAAATAATACACACACAAAAAAACAAAACCTATTCTAATAGACTAAACAACTTAGGTTTGCACATATTACAATTAAGAAGACAAAGCGGGTACATACTACTTGTCTACGATATTTTAAATGATCCTGAATTGATGACAGAATTAAATATTGATTACAAAGAGAACACCATGGGTGTTAGAGGGCATCCATTGCAAATAAAAACCAGTAGATTCAAAATAACCCATAGAAAACATTTTTGCAATGTACGTGCAGCCAATCTGTGGAACAGACTTCCTGTTAATGTTATATGTAGTTCAAATAAAGAACAATTCAAAAATAACTTGGATAATAATATTGCTACAGGTGCCAAACTACATTATTATATTCTATCCTAAACAGGAGCTAACCATTGGGCTATGGCCTTTTCTTCACTCCTATAAACTCAATGAAACTCAGTGAAACTGCAAAGGGGAAGTAGCTGGGAAGGCCAGACAACATCCCTCCCACATAGTCGATGAAATCAAGGAAGGTGGGGGAACAGTGGTCAGAGAGAGAAAGAAGGGAGGGGAAGGGAGGAGGATGAGGGGGAAGTATAGGATATTAAAATTAACACAAAAGACAGGGGTATGGGGGGACAAAGTGGACAGTCATCTCACTGAATGTGTGTAGTATTTGGAACAAAATGGCAAAGATGCAAGCCCTCCAGGCGGAGGGTGAAGTGGATATAACAGCTATTACAGAGACCTAGGCCACCTCATATCATTACTGGGATCTATCAATCCCATGATATAAACTATTTAGAAAAGGTAGAATAACAGGGAAAGGGGGTGGCTTATATCAAGGAGGGAATAATACGCACAAGGGAGGAGGAGCAGGAAGGGGAGAACATTGAGACACTGTAGTTGCAACTCCAAAGCAATAGGGGAAGAAAAAACAGGTTGGGGTTATATATAGATCACATAATCAGGATGAAATAATGGATGAAGAACTGTTTACACAATTGAGGAATGCAGCTGGGAGAGGGGAGTTGGTAGTGATAGTGGACTTCAACCTGCGCAAAACAGATTGGGGCACTCCTGCCACATCCTTTGCAAGAAGCCAGGTAATACAAAATGCAATTAAGGATGGCTTCTTGACACAGCTAGTGATGGGTCCCACCAGAGGAGAGGTGCTCCTGGACTTGGTGCTCACTAACGGGGAGCACATCAGTGGGGTTGAAGTTAAGAAGCCCATGCATGGAAGTGACCACAGCACAGTGTGGTTTAGTATAGACATGGGCAGGGAGGAAATCCCATCAAAGACTAGGACTCTGGATTTCAAAAAGGCAAACTTTAACAAAATAAGGGAAATGATTAGGGAGGACCTTGGGAGCAAAGAGAAGGGAAAGGGGGTGGAAAGACTATGGGAAGCCATAAAGAAGGCAGTTCATAAGGCAACAAGCAGTTGCATGAGAATGAGGGGCAAGAAAAGGGGGCCAGAAAACCAAGCTGGTTCAATAGGGAGGTTAAAGGAATAATAAGGCAAAAGAGGGCAGCATACAAGAAAAGCAAAAGAACAGCTAGGGAAGAGGACATAGAGGAATTCCGGAGGCTGGCAAAGCTAGCAGGTAAGGAGGTACAGAACGCCAAAGCACAGAAAGAGCTACAAATAGCTCAAGGAATAAAGAAGGGTGAAAAAGCCTTTTTCAGGTACATAAGAGATAAGAGGGACAAAAAGGATGGCATAGTCAGACTCAAGAATGGGGATGTTTTGGGTCACAGAGGACAGGTCCAAGGTGGAATTATTAAACCAATACTTCTGCTCCATCTTCACAAGGGAGAAAGAGGGACCAATACCAGAAGTAGGAAAAGTAGAAGAGGGAGCTGGGGGTGACTCATCTTGGACCATAGGGATTGAGAGGGTGAGGGAGGGGCTGATGGCACTGAAGATGAATAAGTCTCCGGGGCTGGATGAGATACACCCAAGAGTGCTTAGGGAGCTGGCTAATGAACTGACAGGCCTGCTAGCAACCCTGTTCAACAGCTCCCCTGGATTCGGGGGTGGTGGTGCAAGAGAATTGGAGAACTGTACA
This sequence comes from Neoceratodus forsteri, assembly GCA_016271365.2. Lineage (NCBI taxonomy): Eukaryota > Metazoa > Chordata > Ceratodontiformes > Ceratodontidae > Neoceratodus > Neoceratodus forsteri. The sequence goes on from CM057457.1 coordinate 183,951,820, forward strand.
TGTGGTGCCACTCCACAAAATGGGCCAAGGGAGGATCCAGGCAACTATAGGCCAGTCAGCCTGACCTCGATAGTGTGTAAGCTTATGGAATCAATAATAAAGGAGGGGTTGGTGAGCTATATGGAGGGGAATGGCCTATCGGACAATAAACAGCACAGGTTTGTGTCTGGCAGATCGTGCCAAACAAACTTAGTGGAATTCTTTGACTGGTTCATGAAGGCAGTAGACAAGGAGCAGGCAGTGGATGTTATATATCTAGACTTTAGCAAAGCCTTTGATTCTGTGCCACACAGGAGGCTAACTGCAAAACTGAAGGGACATGGGGTAGGGAAAAGAGTAGCAAGATGAGTTGAAAATTGGTTGGGAGGGAGAACGCAGAGAAACATAGAAACATAGAAACATCGAATTTGACGGCAGATAAGGACCACTTGGCCCACCCAGTCTGCCCATTTCCCTACCTACTGGATAAGCTGCAGATCCTAGTTAACCAGCAGCCTACATCTTTCTACCCCACCCCCTAGAATTGCCTTATGGCTGTCCCATGCATGCATGAATTCAGTCATTGTTTTTGACTCCACAACCTCCTCCGGAAGGCCGTTCCATGCATCCACAACCCTCTCTGTGAAAAAATACTTCCTTACATTACCTCTGAGCTGCCCCCCCTCTATCTTCAAATTGTGCCCCCTTGTTCTTGCACACCTCTTTTTTTGAAAGATGCTACCCTCTTGGACTTTGTTGATTCCCTTGAGGTACTTGAAAGTTTCTATCATGTCCCCCCTCCCTCCTTTCCTCGAGGCTATACATATTAAGCTCCTTAAGTCTCTTCATATGTCTTCCGGTGCAGACCCTGCACCATTTTAGTGCCCTCCTCTGACAGCTTCCATCTTGTCTATGTCCTGCGGAGATTGGGTCTCCAGAACTGCACACAGTACTCCAGATGGGGTCTCACCAGCTGTCTGTACAGAGGGATAACAACTTCCTGTTTTCTACTGGTGATGCCTCCCAATGCATCCCAGTATCCCCAGCCTCCTTACTGCCCTCTCACATTGCTTGCCCACCTTTAAGTCATCTGATATGACTACCCCAAGGTCCCTTTCCATTTTGTTGTTGTTAGTATCTCACCCCCATTGTGTACTCTTCCCCAGGGTTTTGTTTCCAGGTGCATTACCTTGCACTTCTTAGCATTAAATCTGACTGCCATACATTTGACCATTCGTTCTAACCTGAAGTCCCTTCTTATCCTTTCCACCCCACCTTGTGCATCAACTCTGTTGCAGATCTTTATGTCATCTGCAAAGAGACATACTTTCCTTCCAGTCCATCTGCAATGTAAACTTACAAAGACATTGAAGAGGACCAGTCCTATTACTGAACCCTGCGGCACCCCACTTAGGACCCCCTCTTCACCGTGGACTCCATTTACTATTACCCTCTGTGTCCTATTCTCCAGCCAATTCTTTACACAGGCTATCATCTTGGACCCACTCCCAGGCTGGCTAACTTGTATATTAATCTTTTGTGTGGGACTGAGTCAAATGCCTTGCTAAAGTCTAGGTAGGCCATGTCCACAGCCCCTCCCTGATCTACTACTTTGGTCACCCAGTCAAAGAAATCTATTAGATTTGTCTGGCATGACCTTCCTGCTGTGAATCCATGCTGCCTTGGGTCCTGTGCCCCTCTGGCCTCTAGGTACTCGACAATTCTTTCCTTCAGAAGTGATTCCATCATTTTCCCTATCACTGAGGTTAAACTAACTGGTCTGTAGTTTCCCGCTTCTGCCCTGCTCCCACTTTTGTGAAGGTGAATCACATCGGCCCTCCTCCAGTCCTCAGGTACCACCCCATCCTCCCATGATTTGTTAAAGAGGGTAGTCAGTGGTGTCACTAGTTCTACCCTTAGTTCTTTTAGAATTCTGGGATGAATCCCATCAGGCCCCATGGCTTTGTCCACCTTCAGTTTTAAGAGTTCTTTCAAGACCCTTTCTTCTGTAAATGGGCTGGTATCAACTTCTGTATCCAGAGTGTTTCTATTGTTTGTTTTAGGTACCTCCCCCTCTTCATTTGTAAATACAGAGCAAAAATATTTGTTTAGTATCTCTGCCTTTTCATGGTCACCCTCTGCCCACCCCCTCCCCTTTATTAAGCCTCACTATCCCTCCCTTAGTCTTCCTTCGCTCCCTGATGTACCTAAAAAAGGTTTTATCCCCTTCTTAACTGAGTTGGCTATCTTTTCCTCAGTTTGGGCCTTTGCTGTTCTGACTGCCTTCCCAGCTTCCTTTTGCTTTAACTGATACACTTCTCTGTCCTGTTCCTTCTGTGATTCCTTGTACTTTCTGAATGCTTTCTTTTTCTCTTGAACCTTCACTGCCACCTCCTTTGAGAACCATAGTGGTTTCTTACATCGTTTTGTTTGTTTATTTGCTTCACACAAAGGCTTGTTACCTCTGTGATGGCAGTTTTTATTATTCCCCATTGTTCTTCCACCCCTCCTTCCTGCCCATTTGCTAGTGCATTCCTTAGGCACTCACCCATTTTGGCAAATTCAGCCCTCCTGAAGTCCAGTACTTTTGCCTTTGTATGGCTTGACTCTATTGCTGTGTTTATTGTGAACCATACTGTTAGAGGGTCGCTAGTTCACAGATGGCTACCCACTTCTATATCAGTGATCCTCTCTCCATCTCCATCTGAGAGAACCAGGTCTAAGACTGCACCCTGTTGAGTGGGTTCCAATACTAGTTGTCTAAGGCATGCCTCCTGTAGGGCATCTAGAATAAACCCACTCATAGAAGTGGCTGCTGCAACTGCACTCCAGTTAACATCTGGCATATTCAGATCACCCATCAGCAATATCTCCCCTTTATCTGCCATTCTAAGTATACTTTCTATAATTTCCTTGTCCATTTCCTCCCCCTGAGAGGGGGTAGTAAGAGGGGGATCCTTGAGTGCAGAGGAGGTCACCAGCAGGATTCCACAGCGGTCAGTATTAGGTCCAGTACTATTTAATGTCTTCATAAGATACATAGGGGACGGTATCCAGGGCAAAATGTGATTCTTAATGACACCAAGTTCTGTGGAAGGGTGGATATACAGGAGGGGATTCAAGAGCTGAGGCAAGACTTACCCAGACTGGAGAAATTATCAGGGATCTAATAACTGGGGTTCAATGCCAAAAAGTGCAAAGTGATGCACATTGGAGCAAAGAATCCACAGGCAGAGTACTACTTAGGAAAAGTGCAGATAGCTGGGACGGTGGTAGAAAAGGACCTGGGGTTATGATAACAAGTGACCTGAAGCAAGCATTTCAATGCAAGAAGGCAGAGGCAAAAGCAGACAGGATGCTGGGATGTATAGCAAGGGGGATTAGCAGCAGGAACAGAGAGGTAATCATGCCTTTGTATAGGTCACTAGTGAGTCCGCACTTGGAGTACAGAGTGAGGTTTTGGAACCCACACCTAAAAAAGGATATCAAGCTGCTAGAGGGGGTGCAGAGGAGGGCAACTAAAATGATCAGAGGACAGCAGGATAGGTCATATGAGGAAAGGTTGGAAGCAATGGGAATGTACTCCCTGGAGGAAAGTAGGCTGAGGTGGGACATGATTGAGACCTTCAAATACTTGAGGGTGTCAATAAAGTTTGGTGCAAAAGTCTCTTCAACAAAAGGGAGAACACCACTACAAGGGGGCATAGTCTTAACCTGGTGGTGGGGGGGGATACAAGAGAGACGTGAGGAAACATATCTTCATGGAAAGGGTGGTGATGGCCTGGAATGAGCTGCCAGAGGAGGTGGTTGAGGCTAGGACAGTTGGAGCTTTTAAAAAGGCTTGGGACAGGCACATAGAGAAACAAGGGCGCAGCAGCAGTGACAGGGGAAAGGGAGAGGGCAGAGGGGAAGGGTGGGGCATGAGGCACTGGTGAAAAGCTGGGTCTCACCAACAACATGAGCAGACTAGATAGTCAAGTGGTCTCCTTCTGCTGGCAACTTTCTTATGTTCTTATGTTCTTAAACATCTCGCATTGACAAATCCTTGTTGTTAACTGTTACATTCCTTCCTGTGTGGTATATTTGCAAATATTGCATTTCCCTCATTTAAAGAAACCAACTGTTTTTTCAGTAAGCCATTTTGTGCCCTCTGGGAATATATCCATTGCCAGAAAGTGTTTTTTTAGTAAGTCTTTCCCCCTATATTTTTACCCTTACTTAAAGTCACCCTAGGTGTGGGTGATATGTTGTCTTTGAGGGTTTCATCTGTTAATAAAATTGGGCAGAGTTTGTGGACCAAATTGCCCACTTCTCCAGCTAAAGGATTATATTTAAGCAATAAGGCATGACAGGGTGTGTGTGTTAGTGTCTATTAACATCATTTCTGGGGTCGGTTGAAGCCACCTTGGTAGGCCATTATTGCTTCCACCACCCAGGAGTGATGTTATTAGACAACAGACACCCTGAGTGCCTTATTGCTATTATACAATGGCTCATTGTGTTGCATTTGGTTTGAAAAAAATACTCAGAGACAGATTTTGTAGTGAAATTAATTTTACTTTTTGTAATTTTTAAAACTGGTAAGGTTGACATCAAATAATCCCTTAGCAAGTATTGAATACAGTGTTTTTTATATTTAACTTATGTTAATTAATTGAACTGTTAATTTCTGGTAACTTTTTAAAATTACAAACTGTTCAACTCTTACAAGAAAGCAGATTTTTAAAACATTTTGCATTTTAATACGTTTTGTAATAAAGGCCCAGGTATTTCAACTGTAACATAGAAGTGCAGTTCATTTTTCTCTGGTGGTTCTATTTGCAAAAGTTGAAAACACACATGCTGTTTCCATGTATGTTGAAGCAGCCCTTTTGGAGTGCAGTGGAGAAGTTATGCATGCTAGTCATTGCTGGTGACATTTCTGTGGAGGTCCAGAGTTCATTTCCTGCATCAACCTCATTTCCTGGTTCGGTTTGTGATGTGCTGGGCTGACTGCTGGTTGCTTTGTGGGTCGCATGGGAAAGGACTTTACTCCAGAACTGCTGATCGGTAAGTTTAGCTTGCCAGTATGATCGGAGGGATGTTTTGCTCTTATGTCTAGTAACGGACATAATCTGTCTCTCTTCTAGCCCAGCTTCTGTCAGCAACTGTATCACCATAGCTTGCAGGCTGTGGAACATGTAAATTGTAGACAAGCCTGCGAGCTTACAGATGTGAGGGAGTATGCTGGTGAGGTAGTTTACCCCCATAGGCTCCAAGGTAAACCATACTTTTTCCTTGTGCAAGCTCTACTTCCATTTTCCTTCTTTGGTGGAGAAACAAGCATGGCGGATTGGGAGGCAGCTTCGAGATGTATTTTTTGAAGCATGCTACTGGGCACTGCAGGCTGTCAGGGATTGGGAACAAGGCTCCTTGGAGCCTTTGTCAGTCCTGCTCCAGGACCTTGGTGTGATTCTTTGTTTTTTCATTGAACAACATTGTAATATATTTAAGTCCATCTTCAGTATACTTTGTTGTGAAAGACTCGGGTCTCAGGGCTCTTTGACCCTCGCAGCCTCTCCATGCAAAATGAATTTGGAGCTCTAGACACACTCTTCGTACCAGCCCTTCAGCAGTGTTGGGGTTAAGAACTTCTGATTGTCAGATTTTTTGAAGGTCTGTTTTGGTGATGGGAGGGTGGTGACTGGCTAAGTCTTTACCTTGTCTACAAATATTTTTAAGGTGCCCAGTGAAAATGTTATTTGCCGCTTGGAAGTCTCAATCATTCATGATAATCATTGCTCTGCTTATAGGCGGCTCATTTATGTACCTGTTGATTTCCACCCTCAGCCCAACATAACTCAGGATGCTATACTCTTCCCCATTTGAGTTTCTCACACTGCCATTAAATTGTCTTAAAATATTGTTAAGGTCAGTTGCTATGACAGTTTTTAGAGCACATTCAATTTTTTTCTCTGTCAGCCAGTCTTGGATTATCCAAATGGCACAGGCAGTTTGTTGTTTTGTATTCATAGAAACATAGAAACATAGAATTTGACAGCAGATAAGGACCACTTGGCCCACCCAGTCTGCCCATTTCCCTACCTAATGGATAAGCTGCAGATCCTAGTTAACCAGCAGCCTACTTCTTTCTACCCCACCCCCTAGAATTGCCTTATGGCTGTCCCAGGCATGCTTGAATTCAGTCACTGTTTTTGACTCCACAACCTCCTCCGGAAGGCCTTTCCATGCATCCACAACCCTCTCTGTGAAAAAATACTTCCTTACATTACCTCTGAGCCGCCCCCATCTTCAAATTGTGCCCCCTTGTTCTTGCACACCTCTTTTTTTGAAAGATACTACCCTCTTGGACTTTGTTGATTCCCTTGAGGTACTTGAAAGTTTCTATCATGTCCCCCTTCTCCCTCCTTTCCTCGAGGCTATACATATTAAGCTCCTTTAGTCTCTCTTCATATGTCTTCCAGTGCAGACCCTGCACCATTTTGGTTGGCCTCCTCTGGACAGTTTCCATCTTGTCTATGTCCTTGCAGAGACTGGGTCTCCAGAACTGCACACAGTACTCCAGATGGGGTCTCACCAGCTGTCTGTACAGAGGGATAACAACTTCCTGTTTTCTACTGGTGATGCCTCTCCTATGCATCCCAGTATCCCCCAGCCCTTCTTACTGCCCTCTCACATTGCTTGCCCACCTTAAATCATCTGATATGACTACCCCAGGTCCCTTTCCATTTTGTTGTTGTTAGTATCTCACTCCATTGTGTACTCTTCCCCAGGGTTTTGTTTCCAGGTGCATTACCTTGCACTTCTTAGCATAAATCTAAGCTGCCATACATTTGACCATTCCTCTAACCTTGACAAGTCCCTTCTCATCCTTTCCACCCCACCTTGTGCATCAACTCTGTTGCAGATCTTTGTGTCATCTGCAAAGAGACATATTTTCCTTCCAGTCCAGGTCTGCAATGTAAACACAAAGACATTGAAGAGGACCGTCCTAATACTGAACCCTGCGGCACCCCACTAGTAATCCCCCTTTCTTCAGAGTGGACTCCATTTACTATTACCCTCTGTGTCTTATTCTCCAGCCAATTCTTTACCCAGGCTATCATCTTGGGACCCACTCCCAGGCTGGCTAACTTGTATATTAATCTTTTGTGTGGGACTGAGTCAAATGCCTTGCTAAAGACTAGGTAGGCCATGAACGGTAGAGCAGTGGGACATGCATCCCACGCCACCAGGAGGAGGAGAGCGGTCTCTGAGTGCTCAATGTTCCTCCCCCAGCCAGCCCTCCAGCAGTCCGAGTCTGTTCCCAAACCCGGGTATATGTGCCATGGCAGGCAGTTCATTCCTGTCAGTTTCTATTTTATCAGGAACTTCAGGCTGAAGGTCTAAGTGTCATTTTTTTTTCTTTTTGTTTCCCAATACTTACAAGACTTGATGATGCTGGTAGCTGGTTTTCTTCATTTTCAGAGAACCTTTTTTAAATTGTTCTGTCAGAAAGGAGGGAGAAGTTGACTGCAGGCTCATGGCAACTGTGAGGTGAGTCAGCTGAGTACTGATCCAGATGTTTACAATTACTGGTGATGAGGTCATACTCTGCCAGACCTAGCTACAGTGATGTTATTGCTCAATAACATCACCGTCTCTGGGTGCTGGCAGTCAATAGGATTCTAGGAAATTTCTTTGCCAATATATAATCTGTAACAAAAGTTACTGTGCAATCATTTTCTGAAGATTGCTGTTTCTTTTTATTTCTTTTGTGTCAGTAGTTCCTCTGTCTTTAATTGGAATACCTTCTCAAGAATTCTGTTTAAGTCCTTGAATTCATAACCCTTTGCCATAAATCTTTTGATTCACTCATAAAAAGCTTCATCCATTGAGCAATTCCTCCATAACCTCAATAATTCACCACAGGGAATAGAGGAAAACAAGCGGCAGGGATGTGCACTACAGACATGCAAGACAAAATTAGCAGCTGTCTCCTTATGGTAACGTGTTGTTTTTACCTCCAACCCTTGCATCCCTGTCAATTTAAGATCAAGAAATGTTATTGAGGGGCCGACCCCGCTGTCGCAGTGGGAGGGCTACTGCTCGCGGCACCAGCAACCCGGGTTTGGGAACAGACTCGGACTGCTGGAGGGATGGCTGGGGGAGGAACATTGAGCACCCAGAGACCACTCTCCTCCTCCTGGTGGGGTGGGATGCATGTCCCACTGCTCTACCGCCACCTGGGTGATCATGGGTGGAGGTGCAGCAGGGACTGCAGAAAGAAGGGAGGGGGGATGTGGGCTGGGGGCCAGAACACTCACACGTCATGACATGCCCAGCCCCTAGGCTCCCCTACCATGCCAACATCATGTGGGAGGGGACAGAAAAAGCAGAAAATGGACCCTTGGATGCCAGCGTAGATGGAGGATCTGGCTCCCAGACACCATAACCCGGCTCTTATGGGAGACCAACCAAGATCGCCTGACACACACTCTAATGAACTGGAGGGGGATATGTGGGGTCCACTCCTCCCCAACCAGGGGAGTAGGCTGAGGCAGCATGGAGGTGGATCTGGCGGCTCTCTGAGAGGTACCAGGGGTGGGCAGAGTGAGCATAAGATCCCCCAGAAGAGAGCGGCTTCCAAGGTGAGAAGGGGGCAAAAAAAAAAAAGAAAAGAAAGAAATGTTATTGAATTCCTATTCCTATCTGTGTCAAAAGTTAATTTCAAATTGTGGTCATTATCATTCAAATATTCCAGAAAAGTTGGTATAATAGCAGCATCTCTTTCCCACACCACCAATATATCATCTGTAAAATGGACCCAAAGAATCTTGAGCTCCAGAAACTGATTTTTTGTTTAATCAAAACTGTTTTGTTTTTCTCATAAACCCATAAAAAGATATGAGGGGGCAAATGCCACCCCTTAGCTGTCCCTCATTTCTGAGGGAAAAATTACTTATTAAATGTGCAGTTGTTATGTGTCAAACAAAACTTCAATGAGTTTAAAATAATATGCTCTGAGATTTCTGTGCTCGATTGAAAAAAGTATTCAATTGCAGCTAAGTCATCAGAATGACTGATGGAAGTATACAGGTTGGTTATGTCCATCGTAATCCAGCGATAATTTACATTCTAAATAAACCCTTTTAGCCTGTTCATTAAATCTATGTTGTCCATTAAGTATGATGGTAATTTAAATACTTTGGGCTGCAGAAAACTGTCAATGTTTTTTTTTATTTCTTTTTATTTTAAATTTGTTAACTGGGTAAGGACACTGGGCAAAGCACTTCTTCCGGACTGAGCCAGACGCAAAACAGTACAAATATTGAAACAGTAAAATGCAAATACTAGTATAAAAAACTGCAGCACACAATATCAAATATTACAATGATATATGTCCAAGAGCCATGGTTTTCTGCTTTTACCGGTAACACCGGTAAAAATCATGGAATCCTGCTTGGTTTGCAGATTTTGAATTCTTGAACCAGTGCCTCATGGAAATTGCATTTCACTGCACAGAATCCCTAAGATTTCAGCATCATTTTACATTTTTTTATTTTCTCTTTCTATACCCCCTTCTCACAGCATCAGTCTCCCCTTTTCAGAGATCCCTAAGCTGGGTATCCCCTAGCTTCACCCCCAGGTAATGCTCGGGAGCTCCTGTGGGCCTGCCCCCATCCTGCCTGGGTTGTACCTCCCAGGTGAGTAGGGAAAGGACCCCAGGTCACCCCTCCACAGTCCCTTAGTGTTAGTCGGGCAGCCCAATGGGTCCCTCATGGAGCCTGGTTATGAAGTCTGGGGCAGCTGAGTCCCTTCTACCAGAGGTTGATGTGAGGTGATTGTTCTGGTCTCTGTCCGTGAGGGCACTGGCATTCAAGGGGATCCAAGGAGGTAGGGCACATAGAGACATGCCACTGCTCCAGATCCTAGCTAATGTCTTCTCCTCCTGATCACTCAGCAGCCCCATTGTACCACCACTCATGGTCACCCCGGTGGCGGTAAAGCTGCAGGACCTGCAGCCCACCCTTCCCAGAGAAGGAGAGCAGGCCCCCAGGTGCTTGCTCCTACTCTCCTGGCCAGACCTCTAGCAACCTGAGTTTGCTTATGACCCCGGGTCACTGGCATTGTCAGCAGTAGCACTTCTGCAGGCTATTTACAGTGCTCTGTCAACTGTTCACCCACTTTGGTGTAAGAAAAAATAAGAAGATGGAGTGGCAACTAATTCAGTTTTAGTAAAATGTTGTACAGTGTTTAATGTTCATAATTCGCACTGTAGATGTGCACTAATATTGAAATCATATATTAAAATATTACATAGGGGTGTTGCTTCGGTTGGCAGTATAGCCTAGTGTTTAAAGTAACAAAAAGTGATTGAACTGGGTATATCCATCAGACTTGAGTTTGATTCCTACAACCTTCACTTGCATACTGTGTGACTCCAAGCAAGTCACTTAACCTCCTCAGTGCTCCTGGGTCACCCCTGAAAACAGGCAGTTCTGCCTAGTGGGCCTTACCTGGTTTACAAAGAATATAAAAAAAAATGCCAATATATGTTTACTACATCATACAGTAGTCAGGGTACCCTGTAATTTACCTGAGTTTTACTCAGGCTGCAATGATTTTGCATAGGTAAAGATAAATGTGTGTTTTATAAGCTTGTTTTTAGACTTTAGTCAGGTTTTAATTGTAATCTTTGCATGTGAGTATCTAGGTTGTATATTGCTAAGTGCAGGATCACTGTTACCAACTAGCTTATTTAAGTTTATAATCACAAGGACAATCCAAAATCCGCAGTTGTTTGAATGAAAACTAGTCTGAATGAAAGAATGTTCACAAGGAAGAAACTTCACAGTTAGCACCCCATTTAGGTCAATGGGATCATTTGCACCTTTTCCCTCACCTGCCGTTTCAGTCTCTGTGACACCAAAACGTTTTCTGATAGACTGCTTCCAACAAATAGCAAATGTTAAGTGTTTAAGTGTACTTGTGCTTGGCCAGTGGATTTTGAAAGCACAGTCAATGACACACAGAAGGGGCTTTACGATGCTAGTGGGCAGAGTGGTGCTGAATTCACATCTGAGCTCAGACATGAAAACTGAGAGACACCCTTTCCATGGAGACCAAGTACAACAAGCATTTGTCAATGCCGAATGTTGATTGCATCAGCCCGTTGAGCTCGTTCACTGCCTCTCTGTCACTCGCTTGTTGTGTTTCTCCTGGTGCTGAAGGCTGCTGTTTTGTGCTGGGCTCCTGCCTGTGCTGGCGCCCTTTTCTGTCCACAAAGAAATCCACAGCTGTCCCGACAGAGTTCCAATGAGGTGACTCACCCCCCCCCCCACAATAGTCTTCAGGTGAAGCTACCTCTGGCTGGGAGCTGCAACACTGGACTTAAGATTTGAAAGAAAGCGAGTTGTGCTCACAACAGAGGGAGGTGAACCTTACAATTTACAATTGTCTTTGGTTTGAAGCAGATTCCTTAGGAAAGATAATATTCTTCAGGTGGAGGATACTTCTAACTGAAGGGTGAAATAAGGAACTTAGAATTATCAGAAAAGGCAGTCTTTCAATCAACAGAGGGAGGTGGACCTTGGTTTACTTTTGTTACAATTGTTAAGATTTTCAGTGTAGGAAGAGTTTAAACCCACAGGAACTGAATACTGTTTTCTGTGTCTGTCCTTCTGCACAGCTGACGTGTTTTGGGGCTGACTGCTTTCAGAGCACAAGTCACCAGGCTGTTTTGTGGCTGGTGAGGTTTACCTATGTCTGACTTGGATGTTTGGATTTTTCTCTGTTTGATTAGCAGTGTATTTTCTCTGTCAGATTGTTGTGTTGGGCATCTTGCTCACAGGAAGGCACTCATCACAGCGGTAGGTCAGAGCATTTAGCTGATTGTTTCGTGAGGGCACAGTTTAGGCCCAAACCTCTTCCCATCCTCACCCCACCCACCCACCCCTGGAAATAGTTCCTTTATACCTGGTGTTCTGACATAATTTCCTCAAGAGGGCAAGGTGCATATCACTGTCATATCCTCTCTAGCACACTGCACTGACAATATAATCATACACATTATATAATACATATATTTCTATATAACAAACCAATCACACACACACACAAAAAAAAACCTAAACAAGGTAGACAGACATGTGGGGAGTAGTGCAATGTAATGGCTGTGGGGCAGCAGTCTTCTGGGAGTCTTTCTGGATGCTGAGATGCTGCCCTGTTTGCAGACAATTATCTTCCCTGAGGGAGGAAGTTGCCTGTCTTCAGGCCACACTGGACAGTAGTAAAGGAATCTCCTCCATCCAGGAAGTGCTAGAACCACCACCACTACCTCAGAGGTTGCGAAGAAAGCACAGCAGTTGGACCACAGTGGGCTCAGGGAGGGTAAGGGTGGTGGAACAGAGGCACACCCAGTCAGTTGTTTCACTCCACAATCCATACACCATTCTGGGGGAGCATAGTTCCCCTATGGATGCACCCACAGAGGAGACTAAGGAGGTTGCAGACAACTGTCACGAGGGAGGCCCTCAGGAAGGAGGCAGAGGGCACCACAGGGAAAGGAAGCAGCTCCTGGTGGGGGACTCAGTTATTAGGGGGATAGAACTGGGGAGAGCAGGGAAAACTGAAGTAAGGTGCCTGCCTGGTGCCATGGCTTGGAGGGATAGGAAGCGCATTCTTAGGATCACGAGAACAGCTGCATGGGAGTCTGAGCTGGATGTCATTGTCCACCTAGGGACAAATGACTTGGCTCATCATGAGATTAGAGCAGTGCAGAAGGACTTTGTAGAGTTGGGGAGGGGCCTAAGACAAGTAGCACACACAGTATCCTTCTCAGAGGTGCTGCCTGTCAGTGGCATGGGTGAGGCGAGGGTACTTGCACCATGCAGTTTAATGAATGGTTGAAAAATGGTGTGGAGCACAGGGTTTGGCTTCCTTGGGACTGGGGTTCCACCTGGAGGGACACTCAGCCTATACTGGCAGGATGGTCTGCATCTGTCCAGAAAGGAACAAGTCTTTTGGGCAATCGGTTTAAATGCTTCATTGGCAAGCGTTTAAACTAGTCAAGGGGGGAGGCACTGATAAACAGCAGGAAAATCCCAGCCTCCCCCTACAAAACAGGGTACTAAATGAGAAAAAGACCAAAGTAGAAAGGTCAGTGGGGATGCTGCTACAGAAAGTAAAGCCATCAAAAAATGGAGAGCAATCAGTACCAATGCCCGTAGTCTTGGTAGCAAGCTTCCTGAATTAGTGGCCTTGATGGAGAAGGAACATCTGGATATCTTTGCAGTCACAGAAACATGGTACACACACAACCATGACTGGGATGTAAACATACCAGGATACACTATCTACAGGAGGGACAGGGGGGTAAAAGAGGAGGAGGAGTAGCTCTCTGCATAAGGGAAGGAATCAAAGCAACAGAACAAAAGGGTAAACAGGGAGGAGAAGTAGCACTGTGGGTCAATTTGGAGGCAGGCAATGGCACCACAATCCGCACAGGGGTTGTATACAGACTCCCTTCTCAGGGGGAGGAAATGGACAAGGAAATTATAGAAAGTATACTTAGAATGGCAGATAAAGGGGAGATATTGCTGATGGGTGATCTGAATATGCCAGATGTTAACTGGAGTGCAGTTGCAGCAGCCACTTCTATGAGTGGGGTTATTCTAGATGCCCTACAGGAGGCATGCCTTAGACAACTAGTATTGGAACCCACTCAACAGGGTGCAGTCTTAGACCTGGTTCTCTCAGATGGAGATGGAGAGAGGATCACTGATATAGAAGTGGGTAGCCATCTGTGAACTAGCGACCCTCGAACAGTATGGTTCACAATAAACACAGCAATAGAGTCAAGCCATACAAAGGCAAAAGTACTGGACTTCAGGAGGGCTGAATTTGCCAAAATGGGTGAGTGCCTAAGGAATACACTAGCAAATGGTCAGGAAGGATGGGTGGAAGAACAATGAGGAATAATAAAAACTGCCATCACAGAGGTAACAAGCCTTTGTGTGAAGCAAATAAACAAAACAAAATGATGTAAGAAACCACTATGGTTCTCAAAAGAGGTGGCAGAGAAGGTTCAAGAGAAAAAGAAAGCATTCAGAAAGTACAAGGAATCACAGAAGGAGCAGGACAGAGAATTGTATCAGTTAAAGCAAAGAGAAGCTGGGAAGGCAGTCAGAACAGCAAAGGCCTGAACCAAGGAAAAGATAGCCAGCTTAGTTAAGAAGGGGGATAAAACCTTTTTTAGGCACATCAGGGAGCGAAGGAAGACTAAGGGAGGGATAGTGAGGCTTAATAAAGGGGAGAGGGGGTGGGCAGAGGGTGAAGGCAAAGATACTAAACAAATATTTTTGCTCAGTATTTACAAATGAAGAGGGGGAGGTACTTAAAACAAACAATAGAAACACTCTGGATACAGAAGTTAATACCAGCCCATTTACAGAAGAAAGGGTTCTGAAAGAACTCTTAAAACTGAAGGTGGACAAAGCAGTGGGGCCTGATGGGATTCATCCCAGAATTCTAAAAGAACTAAGGGTAGAACTAGTGACACCACTGACTACACTCTTTAACAAATCATGGGACGATGGGGTGGTACCTGAGGACTGGAGGAGGGCAGATGTGATTCCCCTTCACAAAAGTGGGAGCAGAGCAGAAGCAGGAAACTACAGACCTGTTAGTTTAACCTCAGTGACAGGGAAAATGATGGAATCACTTCTGAGGAAAGAATTGTCGAGTACCTAGAGGCCAGAGGGGCACAGGACCCAAGGCAGCATGGATTCACAGCGGGAAGGTCATGCCAGATGAATCTAATAGATTTCTTTGACTGGGTGACCAAAGTAGTAGATTAGGGAGGAGCTGTAGACATGGCTTACCTATACTTTAGCAAGGCATTTGACTCAGTCCCACACAAAAGATTAATATACAAGTTAGCCAGCCTGGAAGTGGGTCCCAAGATGATATCCTGGGTAAAGAATTGGCTGGAGAATAGGACACAGAAGGTAATAGTAAATGGAGTCTACTCAGAAGAAAGGGGGGTTACTAGTGGGGTACCGCAGGGTTCAGTATTAGGACTGGTTCTCTTCAATGTCTTTATAAGTGACATTGCAGAGGGACTGGAACGAAAAGTATGTCTCTTTGCAGATGACACAAAGATCTGCCACAGAGTTGATGCACAAGGTGGGATGGAAAGGATAAGAAGGCACTTGGCAAGGTTAGAGGAATGGTCAAATGTATGGCAGCTTAGATTCAATGCTAAGAAGTGCAAGGTAATATACCTGGGAAACAAAAGCCCAGGGGAAGAGTACACAATGGGGGGTGAGATACTAACAACAACAAAAATGGAAAGAGACCTGGGGGTAGTCATATCAGATGACCTAAAGGTGGGCAAGCAATGTGAGAAGGCAGTAAGGAGGGCTGGGGGGACACTGGGATGCATAGGGAGAGGCATCACCAGTAGAAAACAGGAAGTTGTTATCCCTCTTTACAGACAGCTGGTGAGACCCCATCTGGAGTACTGTGTGCGGTTCTGGAGACCCAATCTCCACAAGGACATATATAAGATGGAAGCTGTCCAGAGGAGGGCAACTAAAATGGTGCATGGTCTGCACCAGAAGACATATGAAGAGAGCCTAAAGGAGCTTAATATGTATAGCCTTGATGAAAGGAGGGAGAGGTGGGACATGATAGAAACTTTCAAGTACCTCAAGAGAATCAACAAAGTCCAAGAGGGTAGCATCTTTCAAAAAAAGGGGTGTGCAAGAACAAATGGGCACAATTTGAAGATGGGGGCAGCTCAGAGGTAATGTGAGAATATTTTCACAGACAGGGTTGTGGATGCATGGAATGGCCTTCCGGAGGAGGTTGTGGAGTCAAAACAGTGGTTGAATTCAAGCATGCATGGGACAGTCATAAGACAATTCTAGGGGGTTGGGGTAGAAAGAAGTAGGCTGCTGGTTAACTAGGATCTGCAGCTTATCCATTAGGTAGGGAAATGGGCAGACTGGGTGGGCCAAGCGGTCCTTATCTGCTGTCAAATTCTATGTTTCTATTTACTCAGTCATTCTGTTTCTCCTGGCGCTGAAGGTTGCCCTTTTGTACTAGGCTCCTGCCTCTGTTGGTGACTTTTTCTGCCCACAAAGAAATCTGCAGTAGTCCCAACACAGGTCCGTTGAGCTTGCTCACTCTCCCTCTCTCGCTCGCTCCTTCCATTTCTGCCGGCACTGCAAGCTGTCCTTTTGTATTGGGCTACTGCCTATGTTGCTGCCTTTTTTTGCCCACTAAGAAATCTGCAGCAGTCACGATAGAGCTCCATTGAGCCGGCTCACTCCCCCGCTATCACTTACTCATTCTGTTTCTCCTGCCGCTGCAGGCTGCTCTTTTGTACTGGGCCCTTGCATGTATTGCTGCCTTTTTTTTGCCCACAAAGAAAACTGCAGCAGTCCCAAAGAGCTCTGTTGAGCTCACTCACTCCCCCTCCCTCACTCATTCTGTGTCTCCCGCTGCTGCAGGCTGCTCTTTTGTACTGGGCTCCTGCCTGCGTTGGCGGCTTTTTCTGCCCACAAAGAAATCTGCAGCAGTCCCAACAAGTCCGTTGAGCTTGATCACTCCCCCTCTCACTCGCTCGTTCCATTTCTGCCAGTAGTGCAGGCTGCCCTTTTGTACTGGGCTCCTGCCTTCGTTGGCACCTTTTTCTGCCACAAAGAAATCCACAGCTGCCCCAACAAAGTTCCTTTGAGGTCGCTCACTCCCCCTGTCTCACTCGCTCATTCTGTTTCTCCTGGTGCTGCAAGCTTCCCTTTTGTACTGGGCTTCTGGCTCTGTTGGCTCCTTTTTCTGTCCACAAAGACAACTGCAGCAGTGCCGACAGAGGTCCACTGAGCTACATCACTCCCCCTCTGTTACTCGCTCATTCCATTTCTGCTGACGTTGCAGGCTGCTCTTTTGTACTGGATCCCTGCATGCATTGCTGCCTTTTTCTGGCCACAAAGAAATCCGCAGCAGTCCCAACAGAACTCCGTTAAGCTTACTCACTCCCCCACCCTCACTCATTCTGCTTCTCCCACTGCTGCAGGTTGCCCTTTTGTATTGGGCTTCTGTCTGCATTGGCGATGTTTTCTGCCCACAATGAAATCTGCAGCAGTCCCGACACAGGTCCGTTGAGCTTGCTCACTCCCCTCTCTCACTCGCTCATTCTGTTTCTGCCAGCGCTGCAGACTGGCCTTTTGTACTGGGATCCTGCCTGCGTTGCCGCCTTTTTCTACCCACTAAGAAATCCCCAGCAGTCACGATAGAGGTCCATTGAGCTCTCTCACTTGCTCATTGTGTTTCTCCTGCAGCTGCAGGCTGCCCTTCTGTACTGTGCTCCTGCCTGCATTGGCACCTTTTTCAGCCCACAAAGAAATCCACAGCTGTCCTGACAGAGCTCAGTTGAGGTCGCTCACTCCCCCTGTCTCACTCTCTCATTCTGTTTCACCCGCCACTGCAGGCTGCCCTTTTTTATTGGGCCCTTGTGTGCATTGCTGCCTTTTTCGGCTCACAAAGAAATCCACAGCAATCCCAACAGAGCTCCTTTGAGCTCACTCACTCCCCCTTCCTCACTCGCTCATTCTGTATCTCCCGCTGCTGCAGGCTGCCCTTTTGTACTGGGGTCCTGCCTGAGTTGTCAGCTTTTTCTGCCCACAAAGAAATCTGCAGCAGTCCTGACACAGGTCCGTTGAGCTTGGCCACTCCCCTCTCTCCCTCGCTCATTCTGTTTCTGCCAGTGCTGCAGACTGGCTTTTTGTACTGGGCTCCTGCCTGCATTGCCACCTTTTTCTGCCCACAAAGAAATCCGCAGCAGTCATGATAGAGCTCCGTTGATGCTCACTTCTCCTGTCTCACTTGCTCATTTTATTTCTCCTGGTGCTGCAGGCTGCCCTTTTGTACTGGGCTCCTGCCTCTGTTGGCGCCTTTTCCTGCCCACAAAGAAATCTGCAGCAGTCCCAACAGTGCTCCATTGAGCTTGCTCAATCCCCCTCTCTCACTCACTTGTTCTGTTTCTGCTGGTGCTGCAGGCTGCCCTTTTGGTACTGGGCTCTGGCCTGCATTGCCACTTTCTTCTGCTCACAAAGAAATTTGCAGCAGTCATGATAGAGCTCCGTTGAGCCCGCTCACTCCCCCTCTCTCACTCGCTCATTCTGTTTCTCCCGCTGCTGCAGGCTGCCCTTTTTTACTGGGCCCCTGCATGCATTGCTGCCTTTTTCTGCCTACAAGGAAATCTGCAGCAGTCCCGACACAGCTCCGCTGAGCTCCCTCAGTCCCCCTCTTTCACTCACTCATTCCATTTCTGCCGGCGCTTAGGGCTGGCCTTTTGTACTGGGCTCCTGCCTGTACTGCCGCCTTTTTCTGCCTACAAAGAAATCCACAGCTGTCACGATAGAGCTCCATTGAGCTTGCGCACTCCCCGTCTCTCACCTGCTCATTCTGTTTCTCCTGGCACTGCAGGCTGCCATTTTGTACTGGGCTCCTGCCTCTGTTGGCAGCTTTTTCCTTCCCACAAAGAAATCTGCAGCAGTCCCGACAGAGTTCTGTTGACCTCACTCACTCCCCCCTCTCACTCGCTCGTTCCATTTCTGCCGGCGCTGTAGGCTGCCCTTTTGTCCATGGCTCCTGCCTGCATTGCCACCCTTTTCTGCCCACAGAGAAATCCGCAGCAGTCACAAAAGAGCTCTGTTAAGCTCGCTCACTCCCCCTCTCTCAGTCATTAGTTCTGTTTCTCCTGCTGCTGCAGGCTGCCCTTTTGTACTGGGCCCCTGTGTGCATTGCTGCCTTTTTCTGCCCACAAAGAAATCCACAGCAGTCCCAACAGTGCTCCGTTGAGCTCACTCACTCACCCTCCCTCACTCGCTCGTTCTGTGTCTCCTGGCACTGCAAGCTGCCCTTTTGTACTATGCTCCTGGCTGCATTGGTGCCTTTTCCTGCCCACAGAGAAATCCGCAGCAGTCCTGAGAGAGCTCAGTTGAGCTCGGTTACTCCCCCACTCTCTTACTCACTCAATCCTAATCTGTTCCAAACACTGATTTCTGACAGCGACTACAAATTTTGGCCAGGATGTGAAAAATGACAGCTGTACTGTTCATAAAGAGGTGTGGAAATATGCCAGTGTTGAAAATGTGGCGTGAAAATAGTACTAATTTGCAAAGTTTCAAGGGTGCATGGAAACAGCACAACTCATGCTTGTAACACAGTCATTTTATGGACTTTCATCACCAAATTTTCAACACAGGCATTTTAGACCCTCTGCTCATGAACAGTGTCACTGTCATTTTTGTAATCTGTCCCAAACACTGATGTCCCACAGCGACTGAGCTATTCTGTGCTGGAAGTGCAAAAACACATTTCGGCCAGGATGTGAAAAATGACAGCTGTACTGTTCACAAGGAGGTGTGGAAAAATGCCAGTGTTGAAAATCTGGAGTGAAAATATTGCAAATTTGCAAAGTTACGAGCGAGCGTAGCAACTATGCAATGCACGCTCGTAAAACAGTAATTTTTTGAAATTTTTCTACCAAATGTGCAACATATGCTTTTTGAGAGCCCTCCTCATGAGCATTGGCACTGTCATTTCATTAATTGATCCTGAAAGGTGATTCCACGCAGTAATTGCGAAATCACCTTTTGGGGCTGAATAACACCATGACTGTGGCAGAATTCATCAGGAGGGGTCCCAAAAACTCCATGTTGAAAATTTGGTGCCAAAAGTTAAAAAAATGCCCAAGATATGCATCAAAGTTGAAAAAACCATATCTATGCCATTATACAGCTTACCGGCATTTTTTCAGTTCTCGATTGGCTTTCAAGATTGCAGACATGTTCCTGGTTAACCGAAGATCATCATACTTGGCTCCGGAGGTAAGTATGGAGTTGGGGGTGTGGGGAGGCAGGGTACGCAGAGGGTGGGCGTGGGTTAGGAGGGGCGCCGGACTCGACGAGGGACCATTTTTTGCTTTCCAGGTACAAAAAAAAAAAAAGACATTGCGGGACACTTTTTTTGCCAGGGCATTTCTGGACATTTGGCATGCTGGTGTGGGCTCCCAGCATGCCAACCGACTGTTGAGGGGCCAGCTGTTGCTGACGGGGGATTGGGCACCCCCATCGGACAAAAGCGGGGGGGTGCAAGAGCCAAGGGAAATAGGGCACCCCCTCAGCATACTCTCCTGCTACTGTTTCTGGAGGGGACTTATGCCGATGGGCAGTAGGCTCCCCTGTTGGCAAATCATAGCACTGAGGATGGAAGCTAACGTGTACTGGGGCCCATATCGGCAAAAACATGCTGCTGTGGGGAGGGGCACATTTTGCCGAGGGGGATTGGGCACCCCCTTCGCACATAGGTCTCACTCATATTGTTTGTGAACACGGCGGCAAACCACCGCCATGTTCACAAACAATATCAGAGCACTAGTATTCCAAGACTGAAATGACGCACGCTTCACCATTGCAGCGATGGCTGACGCTATAATGATGAGGCGGCCCCTGATTGCAGTGTCTAATTTTTTATAAGGTTGTGGCACGCTGGCTGAACTAGTGTCAGCAGCAGCATGTCACAGCATTGGGGAAAGTGGGCCAAGCCTTTAAAGACTATGGGGGCATTGGCCACAACAGTGCCACGCCTCCACAACCTGTTTCTGGAGGAAAGCTGCCGCAATATGTTTCTTGCGCATGCTCGCAATCAACATAAAAAGGCATCCACATGTTTGGGAGATGCATGATTTTCCATCTGAAGGTCCTCCACTAATCACTTGTGGATTTTTCAGATGAAGACACTTTATTTCAAAAAAGCAAATTCAGGCATTTTTTTTTGCTCCTCCTACCCCCTGCCCATCCACTCCTTCAGGCCTGCCAAGGCCCCCTACCACCAGTACCAAGTCTTGACCACCATCCACTGCCCCTTATTGCCATGCTGCCAGGCAACCTGAAGTAACCCATCATCAGGTGGCCCTCTACCCCTGTGGGAGGCTACCGAGGGGGAGAATCATCCCAAACAGCTTCCTGTGTATCCCAGGCACAGCAGGGGTCAGAACAGACACATGTGGTTGGGGCTTCGGGTTTATGGAGGAACCAGCAGCTGTCCTGTGGTTGATCAGTAGGTGTTTTCCCATTTTCTTGAGAGCATGACAGGCCACATGATGTCAAGGCACAAGCCGATGTCCATCACGCTCCCTCCCGCAGTGAGGTCCAACGTGTTGTCATGCCTCTGGCCTCCACCAGGAGCCAGCAAACACTGAGCTGTAAACCCACCCTCCCTCCCAGGAGAAAGCAAGTGGTTATTGGACACTCAATCCTTCACCCCCTCCCCCTGGCCAGCCCTCCAACAACCAAATCTGTTCCCAAACCCTGGTCAGTGTTGTCACAGGCAGAAATTCAGTTCAGGCAGTTAACTGATAGATAGGAAAAAACGAAGGTAGTCCACCTTAGTGGTGATGGTTCAGATTAATTCACATCTGAGTTCAGCAAAGAGACCAAGTAATTTGTAACTTGTGCATGTGGGATGTGGGTGTTGAAGTAAGGGGATCATAGCGCTGTCACTTCTGCCATCACCCTTAAGGGTTGTGGACTGCATTGTTGCTACTGCCATCACACCTGAGGGGTGAGGCCCATAATGCTTCTGCCATCACCAATGGTGGATGGGGAATGTAGTACTGATGCCATCCCACCTGAGGAATGGGGCCATAGTGCTGATACTGCTATCACACCTGCGGAATGGGGAATGTAGTACTGCTGTTATTACTCCTGAGGGATGGGGGCAATAGTGCTGATACTGCCATCACACCTGAGGAATGGGGAATGTAGTACTGCTGTCATCACACCAGAGAGATGGGGGCTATAGTGCTGATACTGCCTTCACACTTGAGGAATGGGGAATGTAGTACTGCTACCATCACACCTAAGGGATGGTGGCCGCAGTGCTGATGCTTCCATCACACCTGAGGGAAGGGGCCCACAGTGCTGTTGCTGCTGCTATCACACCAGAGGGATGAGGCCCTAGTGCTGTTGCTGCTGCTACCGCACCTGAAGGATGGGGGCCGTAGTGCTACTTCCATCACACCTTAGGGATGGAGGCTATAGTGCTGCTGCTGCTATCACATCTTGTACCTAAAATAACTTTAAATTGGTATAAGGATGAAAGGATATGCAATAGTACAGGCCAAAACTGCTAAAATGCATGTTAGCAGAGTTGAAAATTGTTAAATAAAGTACACAAAACCAAACACCAGTAAAACTGGATTTTGGTTTAGCAGACATCAGTGACAATATCATTTTTTACAATGAGCAAAACAGAATTTGCCTTTTCTCAGTCCCAGTAAATAATGTCCCTGCATATGTCTAAAGACAATAAGTGGGCTTTAAATTTGGCTTTAAACCCAGGCAGAGAGGAAACAGAAAATAAGGAAAATGGCAAATCATTCTGCAGACTTGGGGCAACAGATACAAATCAATGAGTACCATATTTGCTTTTAACTATGTTGGCTTCCAAAATAATGCCCTTATTTGATCTCAAATTAACTAGTGAATCCCTAATCACAACCAAATCTGACAGAGGAAAGGACCTCTTAGAATTTATAGCCTGATGAGCTAAACAACCATGGAATATAGAAATTTTGACTTTGGGGATAACCAGCCTAATGAGTTAAAGTGTACAATGATGCAGCATCTGAGGAACATAAAAAATAAAGTGACACATACTGTTGTATGCAGCACCAAGGACTTGAGTCTCCCTCACACCTAATTTATGGTACAGGGAAGAGACATGGTCCAGCTGAGGCATCAAAGTTCCCAGTGAAATAGATCTGTGAGACTCAAAGAACAAAAATGGTTTAAACTTGTACAGCATTCCCAACTTTTGGTTAATAGTCCTACCAACCTTTTTGACTTGAGTGTGAAACATCAGACCAGAGCCTAATAAGACCCCAAGATATTTAAATTCAGTGGCCTGCTCTAGCAGTATACCAGAGCAGTCATGAATCTGCAAGATGGGATTCTCCTTCAGTCTGATAGTACTGCCAAATACCATTGTCTTGGTCTTTTTCACATTCATAACCATAAAATTGGATGATAATCAAGAGCACAATAACTGGAAATGCTTCTGAAGTGCACTGTTAATGTGATCACTTGTTTGACCCTGATAAAACAGTACTAAATCATTAGCATAAAGAAGACAACTACTAGAGCTGAAGATAGATGAAATACAGTTAATGAATAATGAAAACAGGGGGCCAAGTATGGACCCTGCTGGACCCCACATAAAAGGGGTTGGGAAGTAGAAGACTGAGCCAATGGAAACCCTCTGTGACCTACCCTATAGATAGTTTTTAATCCAGACCCCAAATTATCTGAAATATCCATTTCCAGAAGCTTTTGACAAAGCAAGAGATGATTAATCAGGTCAAAAGCCCTAAAAGATGATTACATTTAGTGTTAGTGACCTCATCCCTGAAACAATAGGGTGTCCCAGTGGATATAACAGGTTTTTGTGTATTTTTGGAAATATATAAAATGTGGGTATTATGGAGTATTCTACTTTTGGAAATTCACCTTCTTGCATTGTAATCCAACCATATCTCAATGCCAAATCAATCAAATCATATAACTCCTTTTGAAAACAGGTCATGGGGTCACTTGAGAGTCTAGCATAGTTCTCAATAACATTTAAAAACTCACAAACTTTAGGCATTTATGTTGTTCCTGCATCATGACAATATTGCCTCCCTTATCCAATCTTTTAAAAACAATCTCCTCCAATCATTCTAACTCTATTAGTGCTTCATTTTCTTCCTCATTTTGATTTGTCTTGTTATACGGTTTGTAAATAACAAACACTTTGTCTATTTCATTCAATAAAAGTCTCTCAAAAGTCATTATTGTAGACTGTGGGACAAAATATGGATTTGGGTTTGAACTTATTTCATATAGACATATCTGCATCTGCAAGCACTTCTTCAAGCAAAGTATCTGTCCCATTTAGAAATTAATTTAGAGCCACTAAGTCTATCCAGTTATTTTCAATCCAAGGATGATCTTCTAGATCATTAATTAAAGTATTAATGGTATATGTTAGGATCCTGATGTCTGTTTCTGTTAAAGGAACTGAAACAATATTATGTACAGTCTTTTGATCACCATAGTCCTGATTGTTGGCTAGTGCTCTTCATTCCCTCAATTCTGCAATTGGAGAAGCCCATGTTGTTAGACCCCATGTTTAATTTCCCAAAGAAGCAATGCAGTTTGAATTTTCTAATTAGTTTAAAGATGTCCACTCTGATCATGAATTAATCTGGAGCAGGTGTCGGGATAAATGAGAAGCCATTAAGTAGTACAGTTTTTTTGTGAGAAAGTTAATTCAATATTAATTAAGTTTATGATTGAAATGTTTTGTTCCTCATTGATCTCTGTGCATCGGGAATTGACCCAATGTGCAGCTTAGTCGACAATAAAAAAATCAAGTCAATCATTTATTTTGTATCTGAAGTGTTGGAGAGTTCAGGTGCAATCTCTGATCCGCAACAGTGACACAGTGAACCTCAGTTTCAGTCCCAGTGCCAGTGCCTTGCTGTAAGGGGACAGTGTTCTTGAAAAAAACATTATTGTATCAGTACTTGTCTGGTGTCAACTGTTTCATAAAAAATAATGGATATGTGATATTTCTTTAAGTCAAAAGAAAATATTTCTGAACCAGTGGTAATAACTGCATATTCAGAAAGTAATGATAATGTTGCATTTCCTGAATTTAGTTTATTATATACCACTGCTCACTTGGAAGCTGAACCAAGCACAAGCAGCCAAAAATCCCATAGTTGTATAGCTGTTGACACCAAAAGTAAGACTAAAGCCAACAGTGAACTTGATATTGCAGAAAATGTGAGAGATTTGAGAACACATGAGGCAGGACTTAATCAAAGTTACTTCACTGCTCACAATGAACATTTGGAAGAAACAATGTCGTACTAGTGTCTTTGGTTTCAAAATCACAACTGGCTAGAATAATATGTTACACTAAATGCTGCCTTTTCCTATTCTTGTAGATGCTTTGGCCTATAATCTGGAGCCCTTATCCTAATAAAGATACTTTGTTAACAACAGGGTTTGTTAATTGGAAAAGGGCACTTGACTCATTTAGACAGTATGAAAAGACTTCATATCATGCAAACACAAGTGTTTATGTGCTGGACTTCAAGAGACAAAGAACAGTGGTGATATTGTCCACAAATTACAAGTAGCAAACATCAAAGAACTAAATGACAGGCGATGTCATCTTGAGTGCATCATTGCTGTCACATTATTTCTTGCTAAGAAGGACTTTCAGGGTTCACAATGAACCAAATGGTAGTTTAAGTAAGGACAATTTTCTTGAATGATTGGATCAACCAAACCAGTTTGATCCTTTTCTTCAAATGCATAAGGCACCCTCAAATGCCACTTACATTTCTTCACAAACTCAAAATGAAGTAATTACATGTTGCACAGAACAGGTCATTTCAAAGATAGTCAGTGAACTTATGTGCTGAGGAATGCATGCAGTTACGGCAGAAGAGAAACGAGATGAATTTAAAGAGCGGCTGACAGGTTTTGTAAGGTATATTGTACCTGAAACTGGAAGCATTATAGAGCATTCTATAGGATTCACAGAACTGAAGTCTTTTAATGCTGACTCCCTTGAGGGAGCACTGCAGAACTGTCTCAAAGGCAATGGAATTATAGGTGCCAAATGTGTGGTACAGACATATGATGGTGCCTCTGTTATGAATGGGGCAGTAGGGGGAGTTTAAGCTAAATTCTCCTAGCATCATTCAGAGGCTCTGAATGTGCACTGCTATGAGCATGTGCTTAATCTAGTACTTTGCCACACATGCAAATGCATCACAGGAGCAAAAAGACTTCCTCTGCACTATGGAAAGTATATATGAGTTTTTTTAGCCCTTCTTTTGTCCACCATCATGAGTTCCTCAATATACAGTGTCACTTCAGCTTGAGCCCATCAGAGATGGTTCAGTTGTCAGATATTTGCTGGTCTTGCCAGATCTGATCTACCAAGGCCATGAACTGCAATGCAGCTGTATTTCAGTGTCTCACTAACCTTCAGACTACAAAAGCCATTGGACTGCCAGTGCCAGCATCCTGGCAAAAATTAACCACAATGTATTGTCTAGTCATTTTCCATTCTCTTCTAGAAATAGCAGAAGGCAGCCATAACATTTTTCAAAAGGAAGATATAGATCTGTCCATGGCAGTAGATTCTGTGGACTCAGTTCATCGTAACATTGAAGATATGGGAAGTTAGAACAGTGGTAATGAATTCCTAAAGGAACCTGTGGATTTTGTACAAGAAATAATGTGGAAAAAAATTACAGCTGCAGCAGTTGATATGGTCAGATACAGTAATTCACAACATTTATGTGATATCTCTAGATAAATTCCCTGCTCACCTGCAATATCACTACAGGGCCAGCAGAGATAATCTCTTTAAAAATATTACAAACTATCTGGAAATATCTGGCCATGTCTTTTGCTGTAACTACATAAAGAAAAAAATAGCTTATTGAAGCATTATTAGAAGTGTGGAAATAAACTGATTCTCAAGTGGACTTTTGAAATAAGCTTTATTATCCATGCCTTGACAGAATGCTTGTTGAACCTAAACAAAGATTCTCCTGTGTTTCAGTTGAGATAATAAATGGCATTCATGCATGCAACCCATCCTCTGTAACTTTCTTACACTCTGATTCTCTAGCTCCCAAGGCTGACCACTATGGGACTGAACTGCAAAGGAGGAATGTTTTGTTGCAGCAAATTACCTGAAACGATAAATGGAAGAAAATCAAATTAATACAAAAGATGTTTATAGGCTATTAGACACTGTTACATTTCCAACACTGAAGCAGCTGGTCCAGGTAGCACTATATTCCAGTGACAAGCTGCAGCTATGAGCGCTCCTTTATTGCATTGCGAATTCTACATACTGTACATGCTCTGAGGCACCATGGGTCAAAACAGATTACATGATTTTATGTTTCTAGCAGCTGAGAAGGAAAGTATTCTGCATTGTCATTAGATTGGTTAATTACAAAGTTTGCAAAGAAAAGCAACAGAAGGCATGAGTTGTTATAACCAGACATAGAGAACAGCTAAGAGAACAAGAGAATACATGAAAATGAAAATGATTATGCCATATAATTTTACATTGTTCTTTGTTGCCCACTTTAGGACTGTATTTTTGAATGGGAACTTGCCATTCTGTGAAGAAAAAAACAAAACATTTTAATAAAAGGTTCATATGAGAATAAAATGTCAAATATGTTTGTATGTGCTCTCCCTACAGTAGTGTACCGACTCAATCAAAGTTCTGTGGTCAAGTTTATAGTTCTGATACATTTCAGTTTCACTCTCTGCCACTATCATGTGCCTGTGCATCCTATATTCCACCTTTGGTCAGGTGAGATAGGTAGGATAGACACGTGTTACATACGAACACACAAAATCTGACAGCAGATAAAGGCCTAGTGGTCTATCAAGTCTGCTTGAATCTGCAGCTAGCATCCCTTATTCTGCATAAACATTAAATTCCACTTTTCTGCAGCTAGCACCCCTTATTCTGCATAAACATTAAATTTCCCTTTTCTCTGTACTTCCCTTGGTGTACTATGCTGTACTTTGTTCAGCTATGAACCCATAATTTTATACTGTTTTATAAGGTTCAGGAAGTCCACCCGGCACCCCCCCACCCCCATTAATCCCGCTACCCAAATCTACTGATATTTAAGAAGAGGAAAGGTACTGATTCTATGATCTTTCATCTACAATATGAAGTGTTTGCCTAACAATGGAGCAAAAAGAGAAGCAGAGGACACAAAATAATGGAACAGAACTGGGGAAAAACTAAGGAAAAAGTAGAAGAAATGTTTTATTTTGCAGCAGAGAACACCTAAATGTCAACAGATTAGTGGGGTCTAGGTAGCTCCTGACTCCTGGCCTGTTGTTTTGGGACCCAGGCTTGAATAATATTTCATACTAGCAATGCATCTGCAAAATGATACTCACCTCCTAACACCATCCCTTCAGCCACCCATTAAATGTCTTAATGCCTTCTTCCTGACTCTTCCCTTATCCTCCCTCTGCCCCCACAGAAAAAGGACATCATAACAGGCCAGGGAAGCTGAGTGTGCCTTTCATCTGTCTCCTAACCTTCGAAAGTTGTGCTTCACCATCTCAATTGACTGGTTTGCCAGATTATTGGTACCCAAGTTTACCAGCAGACTAAGCTCCCCTACCCCTTCCTGTAACATCCTCCCTAATCTGTCTATGTCCAGGATGGCTGATGCATCTGGAAGGTATCTGACCACCCCTCTTTCCTTTCTCCCATTTTCCACCACCTCTTCTTCACCCCTCTAATCAGCAAGTCCCCAATCGCTAGGGTACTCCTTGCTGCATTGCTCCTCCTCTTACCACCAGGTCCCACCAAATCACTTTGTTCATCTTTCCCAGCTGGCTCTGAGCCTACACCAATTAAGTCTGGCACCTGCTCCTCCTCAAATGGTGCAAATGGATTCATTGTAAGAATACGGTGACCCTGGATTACTTACTCACAGCTGCCTCTGCCAGTCCTTCCTCTCATTGCTAAACTTTATCATCCGAGTCAGTGGGCCTCTGGAGACGAGGGGGAGCTGGGTGTGTCTAAGGGTACCAACTAAGCTTGGGATGCAGCCAGGATATCACCTCCCTTGCTACTATTGGCTATTTCTGAGATCTGCAAATGGCCTACAAATTGGACAGTGTCCTCTTCTCCAGAGCGTAGCCTGGGAGATGAGTGCCCCATAGCCCCTACAGCTGACTATGTCCCCTCTGTACTTGTGCTCCATAAGATCTGACTACCTCTGTTCCACAGTACATACATGACTTCTAAGAAAACCTAGCTATACTCTGGTACTATCTGTACTGAGCTCTACCTGCCTAAAACACTTTCAGCTATTTCCTACAACACCCTATCTTAGATAGGGTGCTTGTCCCTTAACCTTAATACAGATTCATTGTCACAGTATATTACATCGGGCTGCTTCAGATAGGGAATTCTCATGTTCCCTTTAAATGACCTGCCTAATGCTTATTGCCTTTCAGGTACCTCTTGTGACCTTCAGAGTCCCATGCAGTCCTACTGTCTTTCCACCCGCTCCCCATTCCTAAAGTCATTTTTTTTGCTTTTATTTTTGTTTGGGGAGGAGGTTGGCTCCTGGCACAGTGCCAGAAGCTGAAATTTTCTTTAAAAAAAAACAATATCTGGGGGGGGGGTTACTTGGGTTGTGAAAGGCATGGTCATAGAATAGCCTTGGCCACTTGGGAAGGGCTAAAGTGGTATATTTCTAATTATTTATACAAAGTTGAAATTATCTAAATTGGTCCAAAAGTTTGATTGGGCTGAATTCAAGGTAAAATCACTGAATTTTGACACATTTGCCAAATACAAATTCAACATCAACTCACCCTTAACACAGGTTTGCTGATTCAAGTGCAATTCTCTTTTACTAACAAGCATGCAAATAAAAATGTTATAAAGAGAGCAGACTGCATTTGGGGTCAACTTCAAGGGGTGAAGAATATAAAAACAAAACTGCTAATCAGTATCTGTGCAAAATGTTGGTCAGGCTATATCTAGAATATGCTGTATCGAATGTGATTTTTCATTACGACAAGTATATTCTATCTCTGGAGAAAGTGTAATGCAGATTTGCTAGGATAGTGTCAGTGGGATGAGGGACTTAAATGGAATTAAGAAGGTGCAGGAGGTGATCTGGCCCTTGAAAACAGGAGTAAGAAGAACTGGGGACAGCCAGAGGAGAAAGGATTGAGTGCACCAAGGACAGCTCTCCTCTCTCAGGGAGGTGGGTCACATCATTCTGCTACTTGCCTGCCACCTGATGGCAGCAGAGTGTGAACATCTACACATCGAGGGCCTGCCTTTAGATGCTGATATGTGGGTGTGTGCCTCCCCATGCACACACAGTGCATCATTGCTTAATTGGTGGCCGGGTGGGGATCAGCAGGGAAAAATACTGATTATAATAGATGGTGTACCAATCCTCAACAGGTCCCACACTACTGACTAGGCATGGCTTTCAAGCAATCAGGATAGTGCTCCAGAGATGTTTGGCTAGCCCTAATGGACCCAACATGGGAGGTACTCCATGGGGGACTCAGTTAGAGATGCTGAGAAATTTCATTTTGCCAGTGAAATTGCCATGAAATCAACAATTTGGCATGGTGAAATATTTTGAAATTGCGAAATGTCACTTGCAATTTCATCCATATATGCTCCATCATTTATTTTATTTTTCCCCCTCCCTGGTGTCTAGTCCCCCCTGGCCGATCACCAGCCAAATTAAGAACCCTCCCTCAGTCACTCAAGTTATCCCAGCATTTGTCCCCCAATCTTTGAAAAAAATCCCCTCCTCTGTACCTAGTGTCTAGTGGACCCCCCGGCGATCACCGCCGAATTGGAAATAAATAATCTGCCCCAGTCAGCCCAGTTGTTTCCCTCCCAGCCACATGACCCTGCCCCAATCTTCAAAATAAAACAATCCCTCCCTATCGCTGGTGTCTAGTGAACTCCCCACACCACACTAAGTCAGAGCACCCCCACTCCCCCATACCCGATTGGGCCACCTGCACAGCCTCTACTCACCTCCAGGACCACCAGCCTGTCTGGTGCTCAATGAATGAGTGCGTGCTTGTACAAGAATGCACTTATTCATTGAGCACTCGGACAGGCTGCCGGCCATGGAGGTGAGTGGAGGGCTGTGCCAGTGGTCCGATTGGGTCCTGGGGGAGTTGGTGGGCTCTGACTGATGACAGGGTGGGGGTTGGGGGTTTATTAGACATCAGTGACAGAGGAGGGGATTTTTATTTTTATTTTGAAGATTAACTAGAGTTATGGCTTGGGGAGGGAAAACTGGAGTTGACTGGGGAAGGGTTCTTTACTCAATTCAGCCAGTGATTGGCCAGAGGGGTCTCACTAGACTCAGGGACAGGGAGGGATTTGTTTTTGTTCAAAGATTGGGGCCAGGGGCCTGGGGATAACTCGCAGACTGGGGAGGGTTCTGATGGCTGGTGATCAGCCGAGGGGACCTCTAGACACCAGGGATGGGGAGGGGATTTTTTTAAGGACTGGGGGCCTGTGGTGAAATTGAGAATTTTTGCCTGTGAGCTGCAAATGTTGCAGTTCCAGGAGACGAAATTTCACCCAGCAAAATATTTCACGAAATGTACAAATTCCGAAAAATATTTTACCTGGTGAAATTTTACAGTTTCACACAACACTAGACTCAGTGGAGGAGAATGTAAACCCTGCAGAAGTCCAGTGATGTGGCTGAGAGGACCAGGGCAGAAAGGGACCAGTTGGTGGCAGGAGGACAAGTACTGTAGATGATGAAGAAAACAGGAGTGTGGGGTGGGGGCAACCTGTGAGAATGCCAGAGACGATGGATGAAATTCTTATCAAATGCTTCACTTTAGTGTTCACTATTGGTCTCCTGGTTGGGGAAGGGGGGTTGTTGGGAAGTCACATAGCTTTGGGGGTAACTATGATGCGCCAGTGTATAACAAACACAACTATTTGGTAAAGATTACATTATGTAAGTGCCAGGGGGTGGTCAACTTCCTTCAGGGTCATAGTGGAGCTAATGGAACATTCATTCAGGAGTCTGCCTGGACAGGTGTGGTGCCATGGGACTAGAAAGTGGCTATTGTGGTCCCCATCTTCTGGAAGGGAGAAATATCAGACCTAGGCAACTACAGGCTGGTCAGCCTCACGTCAGTGTTAAGCAAGGTCCTGAAGGCCATTGTCAAGAACAGAATACTGTCACCAGCCCCTCGGCACAGTGGCACTGCTACCGCTCACATCATCCACAATCAGGGTTCAGAAGTGAGCCCTGATAATCAGTGTTCCACCATGGGAGGAGGACTGAGCATCCAAGTGGATGCTCTTGTCCTCCGGGGGGAGAACATTAACACTCCACTGCAATATTGCCATCTGGATCAGCACAGGTGGCAGTGCAAGCTAGAGGTGCCAACATATGAGATGATTTGTGGCTGGAGCGAGGTTGAGGCAGCACACATTCTTGATGTGCACTGCTCCCATGGAAACTACTCACGGCTCCAGCCAATGGGCAGAAAGTAACTAATAGGGAAAACCCAGCCAGCCCCCACAGCATGAAGATTCAGGCCTTCTCATGCCCTGCACCCACCAAGGTTGACTGGATTAGCATCTCACTCCCTCCTTCTTTCTTCCCCTTGGGATTCTTTCCTATTCTCATGGATGGGAGGCCCTACTGTGGGGTTGGATGGCAGAGTAACAGGGCTGGAAGGACTCAGCAAACAGTCTGAAGAGGGTACACCCCTGGTAAGCCAGCCAGAGGAACACAAAAAGAATTAAAGAAAAGGACAGAACTGAAAAAAGGGACAGACCCTGGTTGAAGACACAGTTCTTGCTCCTTTTCTACATTGCTTTATGAAGAGCTGATAATGCCAAACAAATCTTATGACATTATTTGAGGGGGTGGCCAGGGAGTTGGGTGAGGGGAGAGCAATGGACATAGTCTATCTAGACCTCAACAAGGTATTTTATCTCTACTAAATAGAAAGCTTCTGGATAAAGTAAACCAGTGATGTATATGCCGGACAGACATAAGGTGGCTTGATAACTGGCTTTGTGGCAGGAAGCAGAGGATGGTGGTGGACGGACACTACTCCAAGTGGAGAAAAGCACTCAATAGCTTCCCTTAGGAATCATTGCTTAGGTCAATGCTCTTCAGAATCCTGATCAAACATCTAGAAGATGGGTTCTCTAGTAGGCTTCTAAAGCTCATGGATGAGACTAAGCTGGCCAGAGTGGTCAACTTTCTTGTGAATGGGGTGCAAACTTCTTGAAGACCTGGACAATCCAAGTGACTGGTCTGTCTTCTGGAGCCTCAGATTCTAAGTAACCATTTACAAGGCACTGTAATTGGGGTGGAAACACAGAAGTAGGAGTACCTACACAATGTATGGGGTGCGTTTTGTTGCAGTCAAGGGGGAAAAGGACCTGGTGGCCATAATAGACAGGGGTCTGAAGCATGAAAGACAATGCACTGTTACTGTCAAGAGGGCCAGCAGAATGTTGGACTGCATAAAAAGTGGGGTGACCAGCAAAGCAAGAGATGTCATCTTACTACTTTACAAGGCCCTGGAAGGAGTACTATATACAGTTCTGGTCTTCTCCAAACAAAAAGGACATTGAGACTGCCTACAGGGTGCAATACTGGACCATCAAATGATGGACACTATAAGGAGAAAAGCTGTGATAAGAGGCTGGATGCTATTAACATATTCATCCTGGAGGTAATGAGGCTGTGGGGACATGATCCCAGTCTTTTGCATACTCTACAGTATTGACACTGTTAAACAGTTGGAGATGTCTGATCTAGTGTCCAGCATTGGGAGGTGGAGACATGCCCTGAAGTTCAGGGGTGGTAAATTCATAGATAACTTTAGGAGACAATTTTTCTTCCATACGGCAGTTTACATTTTCAATAACCATCAAGTGGCTATGAACATAGTATTTGACTTGATAAATTAAATAAGTAAAGTATATTGGGTGCGCAGTCTCTAAACTTGGTACTGTTTGCACAGAATATGTATTTCAATCCTACTTATGAAGCAAGGGGGAACATGATGGACCTAGATTCCATTCTGACCTTAAACTACCATGTTGCTACTCCGATCTACTCTTGAAAAGTAAATTCTGGATTATAAATAGGATGAAGCACAAGAAACAAATTTACTTCATACAATAGCACAGCAATTGAAAGCTCACTGAATAACCTATTTAGTAGATATAAAAGGAAACAAGTTGCTTACTTCATATTGAATGCAAACATTTGAAAAAGACTATGCAAGAACGAGAGCTTGTCTAAAGAGCCTTGACTCCACCTTCTTCAATAGCAGTGCTGTGTTTGACTAATGGGAGACCGCTAGGAATGTGGATTGGTATTATAACCATCTGCAGTTATGGGATGAATGAGGTTTTGCACATGTTTTTGTTCACAGGACTGCTAGTTCTTTGCTCATTTCACTTGTTGTGAATTTGTTCATCCTTTGTTCTGTTGTTCTCAACTAGCATCATGGTCATGTATGGACTTAGGATTTCTGGAACTATAGTTATCTATTTGGGGAGCTGGTTAATGAACATAACTCAGTGTGTTATGGTACAGGGATCAGCCTCAGCTTGGAGACAGGTCATGAGTGGGGTCCCCAAGGGTGCCTGTATTGGGATGTCTGCTATTTATATCTCTATTGACAACCTTGGAAATGGGGTCTCTATCTGAGTGGACAAGTTCTCAGATGACACTAAGTTCACGAGGGTGGTTAATTCCAACGGGGAAGGGGATAAGGTATTCCCTTAAGATAGTGACTCAATTACAATGAGTCATTTTGGGCAAGGTAAGAATAACAATGTTGAAATGAGCTACGTGGGTTGAATATGTGGGTTTAATAATTACTTAACTGATGTTATTTTACCTGCATTACTGTTATGCTTTATTGCACAATTGTCCATATTGTACTTGAAATTGTGGTGCTTTGTTATTTGCACTCATGTTATTCTCACTCGTAAGAGTGTATATTTATATTTGTATGGTTGTTTGGACTTGCCTATTTGCACAAATGTTTAGCCCTACTTATAAGAGTGTATACCTAAATTGTATGTCTGTTTTAAATGTATGTACTGTATATTTACTTAGTACTTATGAACTGAAATTGAAGTAACACTTGGGACCTCATAGAAAATGAGCTTTGCTCAATTGTGTGTTCCTTATTCTTATGAATAAAAAGATCTACTATGACTACTACTACTACTACTAATTGCAATGTTGAAATGAGCTATGTGGATTTAATAGCACATTGTAACTTCAGCGTATTTGTTGTGGTAGGAAATCATAGGTGTTGTTGCTGTATAAAGTATATGGGGAGTTTTTTGTCGGACCAGTTCTGAGCTGGCCATGTGGTGTAGTGGTTAGAGACACCACATTTATGGAAGACCCAGAATTGGGACTGGCTGTTGGAAAGTTTTTATTGTTTTTGTTGCTGTTTAGCTTTTTTGTATGACTTTTCCTTGTTTCTGAGTATCTGCTCTCCCCGGAGATAGTTATATTAATAATGGGGGATGTGGGGGAGCGAAGCCTCCCAAAAAAGCAAGTGTAGAAGTGCTAGTTTTGCAGCATGGTATACTGCTATGCGTTGCTTTCCTTGGGGCTCTTTTTGGCTCATTGTTTTTTGTTGGCGACATTTTGTTGTCATTATTTTGACATGGAACTGGGGGATAATTTATAGTGGAATTTGGAAGTCCTGGGAAATCTGGGGGAATATGGGGGGAAATAAATTTCAATATTGATAAGTGCAAAGTCTTCCACTTGAGTCCTAGCAACATGGATCAGGTGTACTGTACCATATGTATGGCAAAAGCTGCCAACAGCTAATGAGGAAAAGAAACTGGCATCATAATGGATGGCATGCTGAAGCTATCACACATGAGTGCTGGGGCAGTGGATAAGGCAAATAAAATGTGGGGTTGTATATATATAACAGCACAACAAGAAGATGGAGCAATTTTAATCCTGCCCCTTCATTATGCATTAGTAAGGCCACATTTGGAGTGCCGTATACAGTTCTGGTCACTGCAGAATAAATAGCTCAAAGCAGCAGTAGAGAGGATACAACAGTGGGCTACAAGAATGATCAAGGAAATGAAAGGATTAAGCATAGGGAATGGTTGAGAAAGCTAGCTACATTCTCACAAAAAAAGAAGTGGAATAGGGGACAGCATAAAAAAGCATTAACTAATGCAGAGAGTGGTGAGCCTCTGAAGCAAACTACCAGAGGAGGCTGTATGTGGGTGGAAAGCACTGAATCTTTTCAATTCAATTAAATTCAATCTTTATTTAACCAGGAAAGTAACCTTCAGCAAGCTCATTTACAAGATGACTCCAGGAGGACGCAAGATAATTACATTGGTCAACAAAATAAAACAAAAAAACACAAGTGAAACACAGGGGGCATATATGCCATACGTGGTTTTACACATAATGAGTGGTACATATGGATACGATACGCATAAGAACAAATGCATAAAAACAATGGGCCCTATGCACAAAAAAATGTGTTGCCTATGCCTGATCTGAGGCACGTAGACAACCTCATAGATGAATGCCGTGCAGCAGGGGTCTTGTGGACTCCCAGTGGCATTCACCATGGGCATGTAAGTGTAGTGCAAGGCACTTATGAACCTGTCCCCAAAGCCCCTCAGTGATGTCCACACAGGGGGCGTGTTGGGGGCATGCCTGTACTACGTGGCATTAACAAAGTTGCATAATACCAGGCGGAGGGGGCGCCTGGTATGCCTGCTGAGACCAGTCATAACCCGGTATTCGCCTTTGTGTTCTCCAACTGCTGGGTGTGGCAGCACCACAGATTGGACCACCGTACTGCCCCAGACCGCTAGGCTGCAGGGAAGGGCTGGGGCAGCGGCGTGGGCGACTGCCTGTAGGTTGGACAGCAATGCCACTATACATGGCTCTTCTCCTCCCCTGTGGCTTCTGCAAGGGCAGCAAGGGATCCACTCAGGGACCTGGTATGGGCATCCGATTGGATGACCACCTGGGGCTGCAGCTCCACCCCAGACTGCCCGCATGACCATGTGCGCAGTGTGGGCGAAGCTGCAGAAAGGCACCCCACAGGTGCTAGTGGCAGTGAATACAACTTACCCTGCACCTGTCCGGTGCCGCACAGTTATGTGGGTTGGGTACACACCTCAGGTGCATTTTACGCACCCTTTGGAGCATAGGT
This sequence comes from Neoceratodus forsteri, assembly GCA_016271365.2. Classification (NCBI taxonomy): domain Eukaryota; kingdom Metazoa; phylum Chordata; order Ceratodontiformes; family Ceratodontidae; genus Neoceratodus; species Neoceratodus forsteri. Next base: position 183,988,689 of record CM057457.1, read on the forward strand.
CCCAATAGGTTTTACAGGGAATGCATAGGAAAGCAAATAATATCTACAATGTCTACTTATCCATTCTGGGGTCCTCCAAGGCTTAATCCTTGGCCTGTTTCTGTTCAGTTTTTTCCTCTTCACCCTCCCTCTTGCCTGCACTGGGCAGATGCTACTATACACGGATGACACCATTATTTTCTGTAGCCACCCTGATCCTACTCCTCTGCAAAGTGAAGTTCAGTTTGTTTTTTTTTAATCCGAATCATGGTTCTCCCATCATAAACTCATTATAAATTGCAAAAAAAACTTAAGTGATGATGTTTGCCAACCCAAACAAAAACAGAGGTGCCCCACTAAACATTCTGAACTGTCAGCTAACACTCCTTGAACAAGCACATAATTTCAAATATCTTAGCATCACTCTTGACTCCACCCTCTCCTTCCAGGAGCACATAACCCTGGTCTGTAAGGTGGCAAACACTAGGATTGGCCTCCTCTAACGAAATAGGTCTTGCATGCCAGCTGATGCCCTTCATGTGGCTGTAACCTGCTTGATCCTTTCCACTGATGATTATGGCATTGTTATCTATGGATCAGCGGTTGACACTGCACTAAGCAGAATTAAGGTCACCTTAAACAAAGCATGCTGGCTTGAGACTGGTTGTCATCAGTTCACTCATGTGTGTGACCTGTAAAACAAGACAACTGGTTAAGGGCTGGTAGTATAGCCTAGAGGTTTGAGCAATGAGCTGTGAATGAGCTTGGTACTGCCAGCAGAAAGACCTGGGTTTGAATCCCACAACCTCCACTTGCCTACTGTGTGACTCTGAGCAAGTCACTTAACCTTCCCAATGCTCCAGGGTCGCCTCTCAAAACAAGCACCTGTGCCTAGTGAGCCTTATCCAGTTACCAAAGAACAAAAAAAAAAATTAAAAAATTTAATTTCGAGGGACAGCTATCCTACCAGACCAGTTTGTTAACTAGAAGGTTACCCATTGGTCTCTCCCCTCCTGCACCAACCACTCAGACAAGAAGAACCTCCTGGAAAGCCATCTTCCTTGTTCTGTATTGCAGGACTTCCTTGGGGCAAATGACTTTCATGTATAGAGGTCCTCTCTGGTTGAACAGTCTGCCTGCCAAGGTCTCTTCCCCAAATAAAATAAACCCTTTCAAACTTAAACTTTGGCATCAACTCCTTGCCTCTAGTTGCTGTGACTACTACTAGCCTCTCCTGTTACTCTCCCTCCTCCGCCACTATTCTACTTCCTAATATGACAAAGTCAGCTCTGACTGCTCCAGTACTATTCCACCATTAACCTCTATTTCACCTTTTAAGATGACAATGTCACCTCTGACTGCTCCAGTACTATTTTCCCCTTCCCCTTATTTTCCCTGTTCTTCTCCCACTCTGTCCCTCTCTCATGCCCCCTGTCTCTGTCTCTCCTACTCCAGTTCTATGTCATAATGGCAATCGCAGAATAGCGATCGCTGTTTGGGCGAATGTACATAACTGAAAACAAATAACGGTGATATATACTCACAGCAACTAAAACTGGTGATGGTTTCACCATTATGCAGAATCGCCCCCTGCACCCCAGAGCCATCCCCCATATAAAATTCTCAACCCAGGAGGTGCATGTCAGGGGATGTAAAACTTGAAAAATAAAATACAGGAGCCAACGCAAAAGTGATCATGCCCCAGACCTGAACCCGGCACCCTCCCAACCCCAGCCTGCCACCCTACCCTCCACGCCACATGTCCAGCTTGGCAGCCAACTGCAGGACTACACCCCACATACCTTCCCTCCCCTTTTGCCCATCACATGGCATGGTCCTCCCCCGCAAGTGTGTTTATACGTAGATCCTATCACCATAGTCGCCCATCCCTATCCCGTCACAATAGCCCAGAACATAGACGTCATGATTGAGTCACCTTTTTTGCAGTCACTAAATCACGGTCGCCATGTTCACTGGATATCTCCTGTTCCCCGGCCTCTCTACTAATCCTGTACTTGCCTGACTGGCAGTTTAATCTCCTGATTGTATCTTGCATTTAATGGCTTGTTCGACTTTCAGTTTCGTTGTCTTTTGACTATAATCTGTTCTTGCACTTTGTTCTTAATTCGTTCTTGCACCTTATGTTATGTTATTGCACCACTGTATGTTTGTGAACTTTTCTGATGTGGAGCCTTTGTAAATGAGTCTTCTGACTCAAAGGTTTGTAATTCTGATACTTCAATAAATAAACAATAAATAAATAGGGGTCGTGAGGGCTCCAGGAGAAATCATCAGCCCTCCCCTGCATTCGCCCGACCTCAGAACCACCCCGAAGCACCAGAAGCCGGCAGTAGGGGTCATGAGGGCTCCAGGAGAAATCACCAGCCCTCCCTGCATTTGCCTGACCTCAGAACCCCCAGGCACCAGAAGCTGGCAGTAGGAATTAGGCGAGACTCCAGGAGAATGCCAGCCCTCCTGCATTCGCCCAGACCTCGGACCCCCAGGCTTACCGAAGTGAGCAGTAGGGGTCATGAGGGAGCTCCAGGAGAAATCGCCAGCCCTCCACTGCATTTGTCCGACCTCAGAACCCCACCCCCCGAAGCACCAGGTACTGGAAAAATGGCAGCAGAGCGCAAATTCAGGCGCCAAATTCAAACGGAAAACTGCTGATTTCTTTTACAAATCTATTTCAGCTTGTCCACTGCTGCTTCTCTGTACTTGTGTGTGCTCAAGTTAATTAATGTCGTCGCAGGAGTGCTGATAGTTTTTGCAACCCAAATTTTAGCCTGTTTCACCCTGCTTTAGAACTGTTTGCATAGTTGCTTTAAGTAAATATACTGTCTTTCACCAGTGTAAAGCATAGTTCCGAGTGGAGCTTTAAGGACTGTTATTTTTTCCCCTGGTAATTTGTTGGCTCAGTACGCGTTAAGGCAACTGGGTCAAACTAGCAGTCCACAGCAATAGGGCTCTCGAGCCCTTAATTCTATTACCACCTAAAATAAAAATCTGCTTCCAGCCTGTACAGAATTGTCTAAGCAGCTAGCGAGGTGAGGAAGCCCCGACTCCCGTAGTCTTTGGCGCCCTAAGAAGCGCTAGTGCCCATACAAACTTCCACAACAATCAAACTAATACGGGGAGCCTGTGCAGAATTGCCTGAGCTGCTCGAGTGTAGAGGCTGCCTTGATTCAGATCAGCACTACCACGCCAGCACCAGGATCACGGTGGCCAATTACCTCATGGTCTCAGACCCCCCCCACTACCGAAATTAGTTAGATCAATTCCTACTTGCTCCACACTTGTAATTCAACATCATAGCAAATCCCCTGCTCAGATTGCCTGTTTACTTACCGAAAGCTGTACTATTACTCCTCTCACTGTTTTTCTTTAAAACCCCCTCTTTTCCTCCACAGAAGCCGGCAGTAGGGGTCGTGAGGGCTCGAGGAGAAATTGCCAGCCCTCCCCTGCATTCGCCCGACCTCGGAACCCCCCCCCCCCGGAGCACCAGGTACTGGAAAAATGGCAGCAGAGTGCAAATTCAGGTGCGAAATTCTAACGGAAAACTGCTGATTTCTTTTACAAATCTATTTCAGCTTATCCACTGCTGCTTCTCTGTGCTTGTGTGTGCTTCTACCCCCCGGCACTATGCACTGGCTCCCCACCACCGCCATCACCACCCTTGGTCAGCTCTTCCTTTTATAGGCTGTACAGGCAGTAGTCACATGACTGAATAAAAGCCCACTTTTCCATTTACAGCTTATCAGCTGCCTCCAGTAGAGGGCACCTACCAATTTTCTCACAACTAAATTATATACCTGCCCAAGGATGTTGTTTTTCACTACATTCCTTTTCCTTTCTAGGGCAACACAAACCTCCTTACCACCCTCAACCCTCCCAATGAAGGAACCCCCACAGATCCTGCCTCCTCGGTGCATCCCGCCACCACACCTTGATGCTTCCCCTCACTCGCCAGTACTGGACTTGGTTCATGTCCACTATGGCATTATTTATGCTGCAATCCTGCCACCCTCTTTTCACCCGGGGTTCTCGATCTTAATATCATCAACCCTCCATCACCCATCAGCTTCCTCTCTTCACTGCAACACCAACGCATGCAAAACCTATTCCAGGATAAAAATGATGCATCTCTATGCCCTTATCTTGCTCCTGTCAGGGGACATAGAGGTAGACCCAGGTCCAAACCCAACCATCACCCCCACCCCTTTCACTCTCCCCAAAGGCCTACGCATATTCCACCTAAATACCTGCAGCCTGCAGTCCAAAATCTCGCTACTACAACCAATCGCATTAACAATATATCCCGACATACTGACCATCTCCTAAACCTGGCTAAAACCACATCATATGGATGCCGAAGTCTCCATCCCAGGATACACAATAATAAGGCATGACAGGCGAGGGAAAAGAAAGGTGGAGGCACGGCTACATATATCTCAAACAGTCGTCAATTCACTCCTGTGGAGATCCCCTCTCTACCTACAAATATAGACTCCACACTAATTAAACTATCACTTCCTTATACCTCTTCTATATATGTGGCATGCACATACTGCCCCCGTGCACACCCACTGATGATATCCTTTCCCATCTAACCACGTTACAGTCCCTAGCTAAAGGATGTGAGCTCCATGCCACAGGGGATTATAATGCCAGTTGGTTAGGAGTGGATGAAGCCCACCTGAAGACTAAAATAAAGGCCCAAAACCTCACGCAACTTATAAAAGAGCCTACCAGACTTAACCACAAGACAAAAAAACACTCCCTACTGGACTGGGCCCTCACCATGCACCCACGTAGAATCCTTAAAGCAGGCCTACTTCCTGACTCTATTAGCGACCATCACATGGTTTACCTGATAATGAAGGTTCATAGCCCCTCCACCCCCAAAGACTCTGTGCACCAGGTCATACAACACCCTAGACATAGTATCTCTCCTGGTGGACCTGGGCAGGGTAAACTGGTCCTGCATCACTGAGGCATCTTCCATCGACGATGCCTTTAATGCATTTAAATTCAGATTACTAAAAGTATGGGACAAGCATGCTCCACTGCGCACAAAAAGAGTTAAAGGAGCACATCTCCCCTGGATCACAGCTGACATAATCAGAAATTGCCACACCAGGGACCATGCCTGGAAAGCTTATAAGAAACTGGGCTCCCAGACCTCCCTTACTACCTACAGAGCCTTTTGAAATGCTTGCACAAATAGCATTCGCCAAGCAAAAAAGTCCTACTTCCTATCTTCCTTTAGCAAAAATTCTAACCACCCTATGGACTTCTGGAAATCCCTTAAATTCTTGCTCTCTCCCCCTACCAAACCACCTCCCCCAACAATTTTAGTAAATGGCACTCTCATCTCCGACCCCATCTGTGTTGCTGAAGCTTTCAACACCCATTTCTCCAGCTCGCTGACAACCTTCTATCCTCCCTCCTGAATATGCCCACCTCGACCCACCCACACAGCACCCACACCCCTAGCACTCACCTCCCAGTCCCATCTTTCGTATTCCAACCAGTATCCCCAGCAGAAGTCCTCCACGCCCTATGGGCACTGAACCCTAACAAAGGCAAATGCACATCATCTCTGGACACCAAGATGCTATTCCTGTCAGCCCCTGCCATAGCCACCCCACTGACTGCACTCTTCAATCTCTCTTTCTCTCTGGGTAAGGTACCAACAACTTGGAAAATGGCCACTGTCATACCCCTCCCTAAAGGCAGTGACCCCTCCTCCCCAGGCAACTACAGACCAATCTCCCTACTCCCGATTCTGGCCAAACTTCAGGAGTGACTGGTCCTGTCCCAACTCTCCCAGTTCTTGGACGCCTCCTCCTTTTTTACTCCTTTCCAATCTGTCTTCCGCAAATCCCATTCTACCATCACCTCCCTACTACGTGTCACCAGGGACATCCTCACAGGTATCGACAAAGGACACATCACCACGGCTATTTTTATAGATCTAGCAAAGGATTTCGATACCGTCTCACATTCCCTACTTATCTCAAAACTTACGGATGCAGGTCTAGTTCACCCAGCTATAGACTGGTTCCAAGACTATCTAGCGGGTAGGATACAAGTGGACAGACTGGCCTCTCACACATCAAACCCCCTTCCAGTCATTTCGGTAGTCCCCCAAGGATCAGTCCTAGGACCAATACTCTTCTCCATTTTTCTTAATGGCCTCCCCTCTGCATGCTCCCACTCTTCCATCCAAATGTATGCAGATGATACAGTTTTGTATGCATCCAGCCCCTCAACAAGCAGTGTAGCATCTCTCCTTCAGGAAGACTTCTCAGCCATCCAGCACTGGTTCATGACAAACCAGCTATCTCCAAACCCTAAAAAAATGGCGTCGCTTACGTTTGGCTCCCAACAAAGTCTCTCCCGCCAAACCCCGTGTCCCCCATTCTCAACCCTGGAAGGGGCACCCCTTGAGCAAAGAACTAGCTTTAGATATGTAGGCGTCTGGCTTGACCAACATCTTGATTTCACCTCTCACATAGACTCCCTGCATAACAGGCTGCTCCCAAAACTGGGAGCACTCTATCGAAACAATACCTGTCTCCCCAAGCAAACGAGGCATGCCATAGTACAAAAAGTGATACTCCCTGTACTGGATTATGGCGACATAGTTTACTCTATCGCCCCTGCATCAACCCTGGCAAGTCTAGACACCCTATTCCACTCCTTCTGTCATTTCATCCTCGACTCCCCACAATCCACTCACCACTGTTCTTTATACAGCTCTCTAGCCCTACCATCTCTACATGACCGCAGATTAATAAACTGTGCTAGGTTTGCTGCTAAATTCTGGACCCTCTCCCTCCCTCCCTATCTTGAATCTACTTTATCACAACAACCCCCCCCCCACGTACTCCTTAAGAGGCACAGACCCCAGACTTCTACATGTCCCACTTATGCGCAATACCAAAGGCCAGTCAGCTTTTAAATTCAGAATCCCACAGATCTGGAACACCTTCCCCGCCCCCATCAGACACACAAAATCCCAGTCACCGTACCAGACTACTCCAAGCACACTTCTCCTTCAGCTGCTCCTGCTAATGCTATAAGCTTTATCCCTCTATAAATTAAATATTGTACAGTAGTACTCCTGTTATGTGTTACATGTATATCTGTCTGTAAACTCCTGTATTGCTATGCCTGGAGTTTACGCTATACCTATACCCTATGTACTTCATACTCAAAAAACTGTATTATAATTGTACAAATCTTATGCTATGTTCTTTATTTCAATCTCTGTACTTGTAATTATTCTAATATATGCCATGTACTAGGCCTAGGCCCCCAGGTCGCATCTGGAATCGAGCATGTTGCTCAGTATGCCTTCCTGGTAAATCTCGAAAATAAATAAACAATAAGCAAACATAATACCTAGCTGAGACCATATTATGAGCTATTATACAAGTTCTAAGTTACTACAGGGAAAGTAAGGCCAAACTGGCAGATGTCAGCACACTGCAGGAAGGCAGCTGCAAAGGCGAACAAAATGCTGCGTTGTATTGCCAAGGGTATATCTTCAAGGAGAGGGAGGTGATCCTGCCATTGTATAGGTCACTGGTTAGGCCACACCTGGAGTACTGTGTGCAGTACTGGCACCCATACCTAAAGAGGGACATTAAGTAACTGGAGGGGGTGCAGCGAAGGGCACCAAAGATGATCCAGGGACTAGGGGACATACCCTACATGAGCAGGCTGAGGGAGTTGAACATGTACTCACTAGAGGAGAGGAGAGGAGAGGCAGAGGGGATATGATTGAAACCTTCAAGTATTTGAAGGGAATAAAAAAGACAGGCATGGAGGGATTATTCAAGTTAAGGGAGGTAGGGACACTAGAGGTCACAATCTCAGATTGAAGGGGGAAAGTTCAGGAGGGAAATGAGAAGACACTTTTTTATGGAGAGAGTGGTGTCTGGATGGAACGCGTTGCCTGCAGAAGTGGCATCCTGTAGAATAGTTCACTGCTTCAAAAGGGGATGGGATAGGGTAAGAGGAATGGTTAGGGGAAGGGAGGGAGGGGCAGCTGCAGTATGAGGGTTGTTAGCTGCACACTCAAGCAGACTCGATAGACCATAAGGCAAATTCATGTTTGTATGTATGTTCGTATGTCCTTTTGGGCTATGGAATACAGTGCCACAGCTGCCATGATGAAGGGTTCTTATCACAGTTTTGCCAGTGATATCATGCAGGATACTGTAAGAATAATATCCAATGGCAGATACTCCAATTTGTCATGCAGTAAAATATGACATTTTTGTCACAGTGTGCTTCATCCTGGGGATGGCACTAACAGTATACAGCACCTAAGACTTTGGGAGAGAAAAAGACATGGAATGGAGTAACCTGGCTAGTGTTGCAGCCAGCTGCAGGGAGGGCAGAAGATGAATTTGACTTGACCTGTGTGTTTTTTCATTTTACATTTCCTGTGTTCCTCTGTTCCTACGTCACGTTCTTTGAAGTTAGGAACATCAGAAAAGAGAATGAACAAATTCACAAGAGTACTGTGGACAAGAACCATGGATTTAAAACTCATTCATCCCCAAATACAGATAGTCAGGGTTATAATACCAACTCACATACTGAGAGGACTTGAGCTACACATACATAAGGATTATAAGAACAAGCAGAAAAAAAAACTGTGCCATTCTTGATAATGGCGGCCAAAAATGTAATTTTGCCACACTGACCATGTCCAGGAGACCTGCACAGAAGGAAATCCAGTTGGAGGGTGTGATTAGTCTATGGTAAGCCTCTACAGGTTATTGGTTGTTGTGTCTTTTCAGAGGAAAAAAATAAAGAATTGTTTTTGACTACTGGGAGAGAATGTTATGTCTTTTAGAGATGTTTAGTTCACTTTTATTTTCTGTTAGCTTGAATGGGTAACCAAGAGTTATTTTATGGGGGAACTATGTGTTCGGTATTGGTTGTCAATGTCCTTGATTGCTAATGAACAGGATGCTGGTTTTCCTGTTTATTTGGGGGAAGCTGCTTATCAGGCCAAGTCAGAATCTGTTGTGCAGACTGAAGCAGTGGTGATTTAAGACCCATACTGTAGCTCAATGTGAAAGTTACTTTAGCTTTTGGAAAGCATAATGCCTCTTTATTTCTGATTACTGTCTTTATTGGCTTGTGATTCCACTGGCATCACTAAAGGAGAGGGAAGGCTACATTATAGAGTGGCAGAACCTGGAAAGGTTCTGATTCTTATTAATTAAGAACCAGAACACGGTGGGCATCTGATTAGTTCTAATTATTTCTGATTATAAACATTCAACACAGTGGGGCAAAAAGAATATTTAACTCATAATTTGTTTGAAAAATACAATGAAATTAATGTGGAATGGATGACCAAACAAGCAAACCCTTTTGGAGAGGGAACAATAATAACACATATGGTTCTCCTGTGATCTCCTCTGGCACACCTGCATGGGCCCTTGTGAGTGCTGGATGAGGGGGGTCCTTACACTATTTTAAAATTCTCTACGGCCAGATTAGTGCTTGACTCAGGAGCTGCCTTGATAGGGCATCGAGCTGAAGCATTAATTCTTTTCTGCAATTCATGGGAAAAAGGACTGCTAGGATATCATTAACTCTTAGGACCTGATCCACAGACCAATTGACACCCATGAAGAGATGATTTGCACTCATATGGAGACCTCTGTGCATCCACAGACCCAAGCTGCATGACCTTTTTATACCCAATTCCATACCAACAGCAGTCGTATGTTTACGGCCAGGTTAGGGGTGGGCACAAGTGTGGGAGCAACCATTTGTCTGATTCCTCAGCAATTCTCCATGAAGCAGAGGGCCAGCAGAGGGGGCAGAGGCTATGCAGCCCTAAGGGCTGCAGTTGTGGTTACACATCCCCCTGCCCTGCTGCTGGACATTCATTGGGGTACAACTGGTCCCTTCTCCGCTTGCCTGTAGCCCTCTGTGGAATTAAGGATGACTGGAGGCAATACCAGCACTGCCTGGTGAAAACTGTAGAATATCCCTGGTGCCAATGTAGATACGGCAGTCCTTGGAACACTGCTGTACCCAGCAGCCCTTGCTGCACGTGGTATCAGGAATCCTGCAGCGTGCTGGCCAATACATCTGATTGGATGCCTAGTGTCTGGCATAGCACCACCAGTGAACCTGCCCAACACCTTTGCAGAGCACCCTGTGTATTGTTCCTTGGTGGACATAGGTCACGAAAGTGGGCATGCATGCTGGCCACTAATAGTGAAGAAAAATTCACCACATACAGTATATGCAAAATTTGCTAGTATCTGGGGTGTCCTTGTAGATCAGATCCTAATGGTCACTTTTGAGAAGGAGCTTGCAGCCACTGTACCCACCCAATCCTTTTGGGGCTTTTTTTTGGTTGCTCCCACATAGTGTGCATCTCTTAGATAAAGGCCACACTGCATACTTCTTTTTAATATGGTGGAGTGCTTGTTTTCTTTCTATAGGGGGTGCAATATGGACACCTCCAAGAAATATGTATAAGTATCTCTATTGTCCTCATGTTCTCCGCATTTACCATCTTATTTACAATAAGACTGCACTCCTTGAGTGATAAACTGTAGTGAGGGGGAGGTTTGGACCAAAGTAAGGTAAGCCAATATGAGAAAGTGGACTCACCAGCATAGGTTTTAGCCTGAGGAATGGAAAAGGTACAAGGGTCAGGAGGACAGAGGGAATAGAAGGTGGGCTGGGTGCAGGAGGGAAGAAAGATAGCAAGGGAGGGAGCCAAATCAGAACAATGATATAAGGGGGCAAATGGAGGAGACATTGGCCCTCAATGTAGGGAAAGGAGAAGGGGGAATATGGGGAGAAGTGATAGTTGCATGAGGAGTAGTCAAGAGCAAAGTATCAGAAGATTGGAACAAGTGGTCCAGTCTGGCAACTATGGATTTAGGGGCACCACTATAGACCACATCCCCATACCTCTGCCTATGCACTTGAGCATGCCCTTCATTTATCCTAGCTAGGCAAGGGGATTCAAAGAATATAAATAGAATAACAGATACAACAGTGGGTATTGCAAGGGAGTAATACCATCGAGAGATTCTGGGGACATGGGATACTCAAGAGCAAAGCTCTAGAGGTTCCCATGTCCCCAGAACCTCAAGATGGCATTACTCCCTTTTAATACCGACTGTCCTATTTATTATTTTTTTGTAATATATGGATCTGATAAAAAAAATAAATTTGTGGCTCTGAAAATGTTTTACACTATGCTGCAAGAACTGGTGCCCGACTGCTATGCTGAAGACTGCTTTAGTAGCATATTAAAATGACTTATCCATATATTACAATATGATTATAGATTTTTGACAGAAGTTTCTGTCTTGAATGTGAGGGAACAATTAAACCATTTGGTTACCCTTTTTCAACCTGGAACCTCTGGGGATTATTTTCTTCAGTACCTCTGTTTGTTGAAGTTAGTTGGAGATATCCAAAAAGTGGTTTCTGTGAAGTTCATATTGCATTTCTACTGTAGTTTTCTTGAACAGATTTGAGAATATCTCCTTCATACAAATCCTCTACATAATGAATGCCCTTTGGCCTTGAGAGGTTGAGAAAATCTGCCTGAAAGAAAGGATTATATGTGGGATAAAAGTATTCAAGCTAAGTTTATTACCACTTTTCTTTTGTATTTGTAGCCAAACTTGAAGGGTGGCAGACAAGAATTTATTATCCTTACCAACAAATAGCCATTTTTCTAGTTTTGAAAAAGAACACATCCCTGTTCTCAAATGGGTACCAGCTGGTTTCAAAAAACAACCATGGTAGAGGGTCCAGGCTAAAGAATCCTTTGATTTGTTCATTAATGTCTGCAAAGTGATATATTCCAGGTTAGGTAACTTTAATCCAATTACAATATAGGGTAATGTTATATTTTCCTTTTTTAATCCAGGTGTTCAATTCTTCCATATGAATTCCAATATCATTTTATTCATGGCTTTAAAACAGTGTCTAGGTATCATTAATGGTATATCCTGGAACATGTATAGCAGCTGGGGTAGTATGTTCATTTTAATCATATGAATTCTGCCCAAAAATATTAGAGATACGTTTTTCCATCTGATTAAATCTTGCTTAATATTTTGCACTACAGGATCCATATTTCATGGTATAAGCTAATCTAAATTGTCAGTTAGCTGATTTACTAAGTCAGTGTATTATGTTTTCACTACACATTAAAAGGCACCTGAAGAAAAGAAGTATCAATTTTTTTTTAAATGAACCGGGAAAGCTTCAGACTTAGCTCAATTGATCCTGTACCTGGATGCTTTACCAAATCTATTTTCTGATACAGGGTCATTAAGGTAGAAAATGACATCATCCATTAAAAATGAAACTGAGTGTTTTGTCACCAAAGTCAAATGATCATGTTTGCCAAATTCTGTGATTTGTGTGAACAATAGAGGGGACAGAGAACATCCTTGTCTAGTACCCATATGAAGCCAAAAAGCTTAGATATAGAGTTGTTACTCAGAATTCTTGCTTTTCATTATTAATAAATGAATTTCTCCATGTTCTGTATTTATCACAGAGGCAAAGCAATGCAATTTTATTTATAAGGTGCCTAATCCTGGAGTCTCTGTGCACCTAACAGAGATTATAATAAAAGCACAGGAAACATAAATAAATACAATAACAAAAATTCATAAAATCCTAACCACAGCAATTAACAGATAGAAAGCAATGGACTGTCATGTAAGGGGACTAGACCAGGATGGAATCAGAAATCTGCAAAGGCCAGGACAAAGAGGAGGGCCTTCAGCCTCTGCTTGAAGACCTCGATTGAGGGTGAGCCTCCAGGACTAAAGGTGGAAGAGAATTCCACAGGGTGGTCCCAGAGATGCTAAATGCACAGTCTCCAGAAGTCCTGAGCCAAACTCTGGGAATGTCCAGGAGGATCCTTGAAGAGGGGTGGAGGGAGTGAGCAGAGGTTGTCGTTGTCCGGAGCTTTGCCAAGTAACCTGGACCCAGTCTGTATAGAACTTCAAAGGTGAGAAGACCCACCTTGAAAAGGACCCTCCACCTGTCCGGCAGCCAGTGCAGAGCCCACAGGACTGGGGTCACATGACTAGACCTTGAAAGGCCTGTCAGTAATTGGGCCACTGCATTCTGTACCAGTTGCAGTCTATGAAGAGTCGCTCCCATGACCTCAAAGTACAGACAGTTGCAGTAGTCAAGCCTGGAGGTCACAAAGGCATGTATTATTGTCAGCAGGTCTCCAGGTGGAACGAGGAGCTTAATTTGGGCAATGTTCTGCAGATGGTAAAAACCACTAATGACCACAGATGACACCTGATCTTCAAAAGTCAATCTGTTATCAAGGATCACACCCAGGATTCACACTCTTGGGGAAGCCACCAATAGAACATACCCCAGGAAAAACCCTGTATCAGCTCCAGATGGCAACCCATTACAACAGCGACCAAGCTCATCCACTAGTACCTCCGTCTTGACCAGGTTTAGTCTCAGCCAGCTGGAAGCCATCCAGTCATTGATTTTAGCTAGAGAGTTGTTAAGCACATTGATAGCTCCTGATGTTCCTGGGGCAAAAGGCAAGTACAGTTGAGTATTATCTGCATAACAGTGAAACTTCATGCTGTACTGTCGAATGAGCTCCCCCAGGGGCATCATGTACACTGCAAACAGCATCGGCAACAAGATCAAGCCCTGTGGCACTCCACAAGACAAGGGCATTGGAAAGGAGGAGGAGAAATTCCATTCACCACCACCCGCTGCACCCTGTTTGAGAGATAGGACTCATCTGATGACAGTACCAGCAAGTCCACAAAACTCACAGAGCCAATCCAGAAGCACAACATGGTCCACAGTGTCAAAAGCTAAAGATAGATCGAGCAAAACAAGAACTGACCTCTCTCCTCTATCTCTAGCTCTGAGCATATCATTATGCACCCTCACTAGAGTTGTTTCTATGCTTTGTCTAGCCCAAAAATCCAACTGAAATAGCTCATAGATGTCTGAGGACACCAAGTGATCCATAGGCTGTTGTGCCACTAACTTCTGAATAACCTTGCCCAAAAAGGACAGGTTGGAGATAGAATGGTAATTTGCCAGGACGTCAGGGTCAAGGGAAGGTTTCTTCAGGAGGGGCCTCACTAGCGCATCTTTCAAAGCCATTGGGAATACCCCCTCCACCATCGAACACCTGGCAATCTTGGTGAACAACAAGCCAACAGCCTCAACACATCTCATTAAGAAATGCATTGGGGATGGGTCTAGTTCACAAAAGGTGTGCATCAGATTCAAGATCACCTTAGTCACTTCAGACATCTCCACTGGCCTAAACTCCTCCGAGACAGATGGAGTGATCTGAGTACCCCAGCTCGACCACTGTGAGGCAAATGCCTCCCTGGCAGACCCCCAGATGGATGACCGACACTCTGTTGGAGAAAAACAGAGCAAACTCTTCACACAAAGTGGATGACAATGCTTTTTTCAGCTGCAGGCAGGATGAAGAAGCCTGTCTACAGTCTGAAATAGCTGAGATGGTCTGTTCTTCCCTATAGCAATTTAACTGGACAGAAATTCTGCCTTCTTTTGGGAAATTGCCCCTTGGTACTCAGCATAGTGAGCACAAAAAGGCCAGCCTACCAGCCTCCAGTCGAGTCCTCCACCAGGAATGCTCCAACCTCTGACCCCTGATCTTCATCACCTTGAGGTCCATATCAAACCTCAAGTGAGAAACATAGACACATAGAATTTGACGGCAGATAAGGACCACTTGGCCAACCCAGTCTGCCCATCTCCCTACCTACTGGATAAGTTGCAGATCCTAGTTAACCAGCAGCCTACTTCTTCCTACCCCCAACCCCTAGAATTGCCTTATGACTGTCCCATGCATGCTTGAATTCCACCACTGTTTTTGACTCCACGACCTCCTCCAAGGCGTTAGATGCATCCACAACCCTCTCTGTGAAAAATACTTCCTTAAATTACCTCTGAGCTGCCCCCCATCTTCAAATTGTGCCCCTTGTTCTTGCACACCTTTTTTGAAAGATGACCCTCTTGGACTTTGTTGATTCCCTTGAGGTACTTGAAAGTTTCTATCATGTCCCCTCTCCCTCCTTTCTCCTCGAGGCTATACATATTAAGCTCCTTAAGTCTTTCTTCATATGTCTTCCGCAGACCCTGCACCATTTTAGTTGCCCTCCTCTGGACAGCTTCCATCCTGTCTATGTCCTGCTGGAGATTGGTCTCCAGAACTGCACGCAGTACTCCAGATGGGGTCTGACCAGCTGTCTGTACAGAGGGATAATAACTTCCTGTTTTCTACTGGTGATGCCTCTCACTATGCATCCCAGTATCCCCCAGCCCTCCTTGCTGCCTCTCACATTGCTTGCCCACCTTTAGATCATCTGATATGACTACCCCAGGTCCCTTTCCATTTTGTTGTTGTTAGTATCTCACCCCCCATTGTGTACTCTCTTCCCAGGGTTTTGTTTCCCAGGTGCATTACCTTGCACTTCTTAGCATTGAATCTAAGCTGCCATACATTTGACCATTCCTCTAACCTTGCAAGTCCCTTCTCATCCTTTCCACCCCACCCTGTGCATCAACTCTGTTGCAGATCTTTGTGTCATCTGCAAAGAGACATACTTTTCATTCCAGTCCCTCTGCAATGTCGCTTATAAAGACATTGAAGAGGACCGGTCCTAATAATGAACTCTGCGGTACCCCACTAGTAACTCCCCTTTCTTCAGAGTGGACTCCATTTACTATTACTCTCTGTGTCCTATTCTTCAGCCAATTCTTTACCCAGGCTGTCATCTTGGGACCCACTCCCAGGCTGGCTAACTTGTATATTAATCTTTTGTGTGGGACTGTGTCAAATGCCTTGCTGAAGTCTAGGTAGGCCATGTACATAGCTCCTCCCTGATCTACTACTTTGGTCACCCAGTCAAAGAAATCTATCAGATTTGTCTGGCATGACCTTCCCGCTGTGAATCCATGCTGTCTTGGGTCCTGTGCCCCTCTGGCATCTAGATACTCGACAATTCTTTCCTTCAGAATTGATTCCATCATTTTCCCTATCACTGAGGTTAAACTAACAGGTCTGTAGTTTCCTGCTTCTGCCTTGCTCCCACTTTTGTGAAGGGGAATCACATCTGCCCTCCTCCAGTCCTCGGGTACCACCCCATCCTCCCATGATTTGTTAAAGAGGGTAGTCAGTGGTATCACTAGTTCTACCCTTAGTTCTTTTAGAATTCTGGGATGAATCCCACCAGGCCCCATTGCTTTGTCCACCTTCAATTTTACGAAGTTCTTTCATAACCCTTTCTTCTGTAAATGGGCTGGTATCAACTTCTGTATCCAGAGTGTTTCTACTGTTTGTTTTAGGTACCTCCTCTTCATTTGTAAATACTGAGCAAAAATATTTGTTTAGTATCTCTGCCTTTTTCACAGTCACCCTCTGCCCACCCTCCTCCCTTTATTAAGCCTCACTATCCCTTCCTTGGTCTTCCTTCGCTTCCTGATGTACCTATAAAAGGTTTTATCCCCCTTCTTAACTGAGTTGGCTATCTTTTCCTCTGTTCAGGCCTTTGCTGTTCTGACTGCTTTCCCAGCTTCCTTTTGCTTTAACTGATACAGTTCTCTGTCCTGCTCCTTCTGTGATTCCTTGTACTTCCTGAATGCTTTCTTTTTCTCTTGAACCTTCACTGCCACTTCCTTTGAGAACCATAGTGGTTTCTTACATTGTTCTGTTTTATTTGCTTCACACAAAGGCTTGTTACCTCTGTGATGGCAGTTTTTATGATTCCCCATTGTTCTTCCACCCCTCCTTCCTGCCCATTTGCTAGTGCATTCCTTAGGCACTCACCCATTTTGGCAAAGTCAGCCTTCCTAAAGTCCAGTACTTTTGCCTTTGTATGGCTTGACTCTATTGCTGTGTTTATTGTGAACCATACTGTTCGATGGTCGCTAGTTCACAGATGGCTACCCACTTCTACATCTGTGATCCTCTCTCAATCTCCATTTGAGAGAACCAGGTCTAAGATTGCTCCCTCTAGAGTGGGCTCCAATACCAGTTGTCTAAGGCATGCCCCCTGTAGGGCATCTAGAATAACCCCACTCTTCGAAGTGGCTACTGCAACTGTACTACAGTTAACATCTGGCATATTCAGATCACCCATCAGCAATATCTCCCCTTTTTCTGCCATTCTAAGTATACCTTCTATCATTTCCTTGTCCATTTCCTCCCCCCTGAGAAAGGGGTCTGTATACAACCCCTGTGCAGTTTGTGGTGCCATTGCTTGTCTCCAAATTTACCCACAGTGCTTCTTCTCCTTCCTGTTTACCCTTTTGTTCTGTTGCTTTGATTCCTTCCCTTATGTAAAGAGCTACTCCTCCTCCTCTTTTACCCTCCCTGTCCCTCCCGTAAATAGTGTATCCTGGTATGTTTACATCCCAGTCATGGTTTTGTGTGTACCATGTTTCTCTGACTGCCACGATATCCAGATGTTCCTCCTCCATCAAGGCCACTAATTCAGGAAGCTTGTTACCAGACTACGGGCATTGGTACTCATTGCTTTCCATTTTTTGATGGCTTTACCTTCTGTTGCAGCATCCCCCACTGACCTTTCTACCTCAGTCTTTTTCTCATTTAGTACCCTGTTTTGTAGGGAGAGGCTGGGATTTTCCTGCTGCTTATCAGTGCCTCCCCCATTGACTAGTTTAAAAGCTTGCCAATGAAGCATTTAAACTGATTGCTCAAAAGACGTGTTCCCTTCCTGGACAGATGCAGACCATCCTACCAGTATAGGCTGGTGTCCCTCCAGGTGGAACCCCAGTCCCCAGTGACGCCAAACCCCTGTGCTCTACACCATTTTTTCAACCATTCATTAAACTGCATTGTGCAAAGTACCCTCACCTCCCCCTTGCCATTGACAGGCAGCACCTCTGAGAAGGATACTGTGTGAGCTACTTGTCTTAGGCCCCTCCCCAACTCTGCAAAATCCTCCTGCACTGCTCTAATCTCATTATGAGCCAAGTCATTTGTCCCTAGGTGGACAATGACGTCCAGCTCAGACTCCCGTGCAGCTGTTCTCATGATCCTGAGGATGCGCTTCCTGTCCCTCCAAGCCATGGCACCAGGCAGGCACCTTACTTCAGTTTTCCCTGCTCTCCCCAGTTCTATCCCCCTAATAATTGAGTCCCCCACCAGGAGCTGCTTCCTTTCCCTTTGGTGTCCTCTGCCTCCTTCCTGAGGGCCTCCCTTGTGACAGTTGTCCTCAGCCTCCTTAGTCTCCTCTGAGGGTGCATCCCTAGGGAAGCTATGCTCCCCCAGAATTGTGTATGGATTGTGGAGTGGAACAACTGAATGGGTGTGCCTGTTCCACCATCCTCACCCTCCCTGAGCCCACTGTGGTCCAACTGCTGTGCTTTCTTCGCAACTTCTGATTTAGTGGTGGTGGCTCTGGTGCTCCCTAGATGGGGAGGTTCCCTTCCTACTGTCCAGTGTGGCCTGGGGGAAGGTTCCCTTACTACTGTCCAGTGTGGCCTGAAGACAGGCAACTTTCTCCCTCAGGGCAGAGAGTTGTCTGCAAATAGGGCAGCATCTCAGCCTCCAGAAAGACTCCCGGAAGACTGCTGCCCCACAGCCATTACATTGCACTACTCCCCACATGTTTATCTACTTTTTTTTGTGTGTGTGTGTGTGTGATTGGTTTGTTATATAGAAATATATACATTATACAATGTGTATGCAATGTTGTATACAAACTGGTGCGAGAGCATCCAGAGCTTCGGAAATCACCCTTTTATAAGTGGTCACCACCTCCCCGGATCCAATCTTACATGCCGTGTCAACCCAAGATAGGTCAGCTAGCACCACCTTTCCCTCAGGGCTCACATCACTTAAAGGGTAGTAGCTGACCATCTCCACAGGGGGAGGGAATACTGGGGGGGGGCCCCAAACATGAACTTCACAGTACAGTGATCAGACCAAGTGATCTGATCAATCTTGAAGTTATCAACCTCAAGACCCATTTGGAACACCAGATCGAGTGTGTGGCCATGCTGGTGGGTTACAGAAGCAACAGCTTGTGGCAGGCCCAGGGAATACATCACCTGGAGGAGGTCGTAACTGAAACACTACGATTCGTTGTCGATCCAGGCATTGAAGTCCCCCAAGATTACAGACTCCTGTAGATTGTAAAGTCCTGAATAGAAAAGACCACTCCACCTTGCCTAAAACAGTTTCAGTATCCAGGGACACCACCATAGCACTAGAATTTGCTGCTTGATTAATTAATGTAAAACTCAAAATTTTCACTGTTAAATCATTTTTGCTGTTTCTGCTGAAGCTCTCAGCACTAAAATAAATGTGTGTTAAAATAACACTTTCTCCATTATAGTGAATGTGGGGCTAATGACAACACAAAATTTAATTCATGCAATTATGGTTGCATTTGTGTTTGCATTAAAATTACTTACGTGAAATTAACTAATTTTGCAGTGTGTTCAAAACATTTTTAATATGATATCTCCTTCATTTCTTGAAGTCCAGTTGGTCTCCCTTTTATGATTGATGGTATAATATTTTCTAATTGTGTCATTAATATCCTCGCAAAGATTTTATAGTCACAAGTAACAAATGAGATGGGGGATAGGAAGAATATAACATTGGATCTGTGCCTTTTGGAGATTACAAATATTAGGGCTTTATCAAAGAAAGGAGGTAGGATTGCTTTCCCTTTGTTGTGGAACTGATGATTCTGGCAAGGATGAGAGAGTGTCTTTATAGTATAGAAAGATGACATAAGCATCATCATTTTTGTCTGAATTAAAAGCATCAGAATAGGCAGTAGCTAGCAATTCTGACAAGAGCAGAACATAGTTTTTATGAGAATTTGAATTATTATGGTTGCAGTGGGCAAGCCCTGCAGATGTCTTGCAATCACTGTAGAGAAAAGGGAGCTTACCGGATACTGAATGGGCTTTTTAAATACTGGAGGTGAAAGGCAGTCATTGCATGTCCACTGCAGTATTTTGTCCATCTGTACTGGTGGAACACGACACTGTCTGCCATGTCCAAGATGGCCACCAGAGTTTTCTGCATGCGTGACGACGTGCACATGTGCACTAAACTCCTTCAGCATAGCGGCACAGTCTGCCATATCCAAGATGGCTGCTGGAACCCAGTGTGTATGTGCAACTCTGGTGACCATCTTGGACACAGTGGACAGTGCGGTGTGCCACCAGAGCTGGGCTGCAGCCATATTGGCTCTTGCTAGAACTTATTAGTTGTGCTGTGGTCCTCCAAATTTCATTCTAAGCTACTAAGACTAGAGCCCTTTTTTTATCTTGGCCCACCATTCTTTGTCTCAGCTTTGACTGGAGGGTGATAAGAGGGTATAAGTTTCAAGTAGTTTGCAGATTTAGGGAAAACTCCCTCATTTCATGAACATTTTTAGCTTTATATGTCATTATCCATGGTCTCCCATCTATTTGTTATTTCTTTAAAAGGTAGCAGATACTGATTGTCTGGTACACCTTTTTGCTTATGCTTTAAGAATGTCCAATTTCTGTAGGGGCTGTACAAAAAGACACTGGGTAGTCTGGTACCAAATAACCACACAAAAAGTTTACACCAGTAGGATACAGTGTACAAAAGGTATATTTATTGACACATACTGTAACCCAGAGCCCAAAAGCAGTTCAGCAATGTTTGACACTGTATGTGTCAGTGCTTTGTCAAGGACATCTTGACAAAGCTCTGAGACATACAGCATAAAATGTTGGTGGACTGCTTTTGGGCTCTGGGTTATGGTATATGTCAATAAATATACTTTTCTCACCATATCCTGGTGGCGTAAACTTTTTTGTCTGGTTATTTGGTGCCGGAATGTTCATCATTGTTTTGTACCTGTGCATTGTCTGAGGCACTAGTACTCAAGGGGAGTGACCCTGTTTCAGCATTTTATCCAAAAAAGACTGTTTGTACTCACAAGGTGGAATAAGGTATGCCCATTGAACTTCAGCAACCATGCTGCTAGCATTCAGTTGCGGCTGATGTTTTTACATTGTCCTTGCAGAGCTCTTTTATTTTTACTGTAATATCACTGGAAAAACAGCTATACTTAATTGCTTAATAGTTGTATTCCATTACTCTGAGTCAGAGTGAGCGTTTAGTGTATATGTGAGCTACATTAGAAAAAGGCTATAGGGAGGCAGGACTAAGAAAAGAATGCCACATGTCCCTCATGGCCCAGCAACATCTAGAACCACCCTCAGGCATCACCTCCCTTGAGAATTAGGATGACTTTGGCCAACTTACACATTATCAGAACTGAACCAGTGCAGAATGACAGGTTGAAAACGTTAAATAGAGGTGACACAATGGCAGGGACAGAGCGATAGAGGAGTTTGGAGTCAAGCCCATCCAGGGTATGGCCACCAGATGGTTAAAGTATAGATACATAGAAGATGATGGCAGAAGGGGACCTGTGGTCCATCGACTCTTCCCAAGTGAGGTATCCCGGGACCTATTGTGCACTGGCATTCTGTCCTCCTAGATACCCAGCCTAGCCCTTGCCAGTGCCATGTGTTTGTTCCCAATACTTGTCACACCCATGCTTAAAGTTTGATGCAGACTTTGCAGCCACCACCTCGGGAGGTAATCTATTCCAAGGTTCCACCACCCTCTCTGAGAAGTAATATTTTCTGATATTCCTCTTGAACACTCCACACTTCAATTTCCACTCGTGCCCTCTTGTGGTAGAATTGACATTCCTGGTAAAAAGCTGCACTTCTGGCACCTTGTTGATGCCTTTAAGGAACTTGAAGGTCTCAATCATATCCCCCCCTCTCCTGCCTAGTCTCTAGCAAGTACAATTTCAGAGCCCCAAGCCTCTCTTCATAGGTGATTTCCTGAAGGCCATGTATCATTTTTGTTGCCCTTCTCTGGACCACTTCCAATTCATCAATGTCATTTCTTAGGTGAGGCCTCTGGAATTGTACGCAGTACTCCAGATGAGGCCTCACTAATGACCAGTAAAGTGATAGTATCACCTCCTGATCCCTGTGGTCTATCCCCCTGCCAATGCATCATAACACCCTGCTAGCCCTGCTGTAAGCCTTATTGCACTGACTTTACTGCTTGAGGTCTTCCCTAATGATGACTCCCAGATCACGGTCCTCATCAGAGGAGCTCAGCTGGACTCTGTTTAGCTAGTGTTCTTCCTTGGGGTTGGCCTTACCCAGGTGCATCATGTTACACTTCTAAGCATTGAAGTTTAATTGCCATATTTGTGACCACATTTCCAACTTCTTAAGGTCCTCCTGCAGATGTCTGACTCCCTCCGTACTATCCACTTTTCTGCTGAGTTTTGTTGTCTTCCACAACCAGGGTGATGTTGATATTTATGCCCTCACTGATATTACTAATGAATACATTGAAGAGGACCGGCCCCAGGACTGTCCCCTGAGGCACCCCACTAGTGACCTGCCTCTTATTAGATTTACTACCACCCTTTGTTTTCTGTTCCTCAGCCAACTCCATACCTGCTTTACTATCTGTTCTGCTACCCCAAGGTCATCTAGATTTTTTAAAAGGCATCTGTGCGGGACTGTGTCAAATGCCTTACTGAAGTCAAAGTAAAGCAAGTCTGCCACATGACCTCTGTCCAACTCCTTGGTCACTTCGTCAAAGAATGTAAAAAGGTTCATTTGACATGACCTGCCTGTTATAAACCCATGTTGTTTGTAGTTCTGGTGGTGATTTGCTTTGAGGTATTCTACAAGATCTTGCTTGATAAGGGCCTCCATAAGTTTACCCACTACTGATTTGAGGCTGACTGGTCTATAGTTACTTGCATTGTCCCTGTCTCCACACTTGTGCAGTGGCACCACGTCAGCCATCTTCCAGTCACCAGAAACTACCCCAAACTCCAGTGACCTATTGAATAGGTGTGCGAGAGGATCTGCCAGCTCTTCTGCAAGCTCCATGAGCAGTCTAGGGTGTAAACCATCAGGGCCAAGACAGCAGAGCTGACAAAGTAGCAGAGGTAGAACTTGGGTAAAAGCTAAACAGAAGTAAAAGGAGGAAGAAAGAGAGAGGTAGTAGGGGAGGGGAGGATAAGGGCAGGAGTAAGCAGGCACAGGAAGAAAACATGTGATTAAAAGCAATAACTACCTCCATAGGAGCAGGAGCACCAATTGAGAGGGTGTGGGTAGGAGAATGAGAAGAAGGGTGATTAGATTAAAGAGGGTAAGAACAACCTTGTAAGGCCAGGAGAGGGACTTTAAAACATATTTTTTGGGACTGTGTCAGAGCGCAGTCACTATGGCATGTTATTCAACAGTGGCTGGACCCCTTGCTGTGACTTCATGAGGCCTTTATCTCTGTTCTTTGCTTAACTGGCCTTGGATTGGGAAGGCTCACTAGGCATCAAAGATATCAATGGTTCTTATCTCAGCCACAACCCAGAAAGTTATTGCTCATCATCGGGCTGATGACTTGACCCCATCTTATGGGAAATGGCTGGCTGCTATTCTGGAGGCTTTATGCATGCAGCAGATGATAGCTAATATGTGCCATCTTACTCATGTTTACTGTGCCTGATTGCAATCTTTATACATGCTGCTGCTTCTGACCTAGTCCGCTTGTTGTCACTGTTTCTTTTTTCCCCTCACTTGATACAGATCTCCTGATTCCTGGATTTATGTATTGATGTATTTTAGTGCTTCCCAACCTTTTGTTGATCAAGTTATTTGTGGTATTTTGTTACCTTTGTTTTTTTAGTTCTCCTAGAGCATTAGTAGGGGTACTATTTTCTTTTGGAGTTTGATGGGTTATCACATATTGTTCCCCCTAATTGTCTGTGATAGTTATCCTTATGGTTTGTGTGTTTATATTACAACATGATATTTATGTAGCTTGATTCATCTTATTGATGATTATTTCTTCAAAAATTTCAGTAAAGTTTACTCAGTTAATAAAAAGTACAATATTACAGAATTTGAATGGGAAATTAATGTTATTAAGGAAGCCAGAGATAAAGTACTCTGATTTGTACATCCTGATGGCATTGGTACAGGCATTGCAAAGCATTTTGTATTTGAGAAGGTCAGCAGATAACCCAGTAGCCATATACAATTTCCAGGTGGAATCTCTAGCTTGGAGGCAAGAAATAAGCTCACCCATCACCCAGGTATATGGTGATATCTCCTGACTCAAGACGTATGGGGTTCATGCATGGTTATCCCAAACAGAAGAAAAATATGACTAGAATTTGGAAAGGTCAACATCAACATCACATGATGAGGAGATGAAGGATCAATCAGAGGCAAGGAAGTCGTCTTGGAGGACAAAGGGGTTGAGAGACCTGAAGGACTAAAGCTGTGCGAATTTAGAGGGGTTTCAGGTGAAGAATCTTGTAAATGCAGTAAACCATGCAGTGATTGCTTCAGGTATCAGAGAGGGTGCCTGCCCAGAGCTGACCAGTTCAGCTCTTTCAAACTGTAGACAGATTGTGCAACCCAGTCTGCCTGTAGTCTCGAAGAGCCTTTTCACAAGTGGAGTGTGATGAGCTCATTCGATTCTTCATGGGTAAGGTGGCTGACATCAGGGCCGGGCTCCAACCAGAACAGTCTATGGGAGATGCTACTGATCGGTGCCCGGTCACCTTCCTTCACTTTTCCTGGAGTACCTTCGACCATCCAGAGTTCATCAATGTCATGCAGATTGTCCAGGGTATGCACCCTACATGCTGTAGTTTAGGTCTGGGTCCAACTACCCTGATTATGGGTTGTTGCAATATCATCAGCCTGGTCTTAGCATGGAAAGTCTGGTGCTACCTTGAGTCAGGCAAGTTTCCTAGCTCCCTGAGGGAGGCAGTGGTGACACCCCTCCTGAAGAAAACTTCTCTGGACCCAGGCTGCCATGCTAACTACAGACCTATCTCTAACCTCCCCTTTGTGGGGAAGGTGATTGAGAAAGTAGTGGCTGTACAACTGGAGAACCATTTGACCATACATGACATCTATGAACCTCTCCAATCCAGTTTCCGAAAGAGGCATAGTACACAGACTGTGATGGTTCAGGTGCTCAATGATCTCCTGATGGCAAGAGATCAGAAAAAACATTCCATCTTGGTTCTTCTTGATCTCTCTTCAGCATTTGACACTGTGGACCATGGGGTGCTTCTTGAACATTTGAGGTTCATCTGTGGCCTGTCTGGTACAGTCCTCAGGTGGTTTAAATCTTGCCTCGCTGGCAGAACTCAAAGGGTGGTGTCAGAGATTTATTCTTCCTACCCAGTCTCGCTGTCATGTGGGGTTCCTCAGTGTATATGCTACCCCTTGGAGACATTGTAAGATGTTATGGGCTGAGGTTTCACTGCTATGCTGATGATACCCAGCTCTACCTGTCTTTCACCTGACCAGTATAGAGCTCTCTTGGTATTTAATAACTGCCTCACTGAAATCCAGGGCTGGATGAATTCCAGTTGGCTGAAGTTGAACTCAGAAAAGACTGAGGTGATGGTTGTAGACTGGGTTGCCAGAGAAAGGGGTCAGGAGCTGGTATGTCCTCAGGACTTTTCCTGGGAGGCTTCCAGCTCCGTATCTCTGAATGGGTGTGAGACCTGGGGGTGATCTTTGATGATGGGCTGACACTGCAATCTCAGGTGTGGGCAGTCATCAAATCCTCTTTTTATCATTTGAGGAACATCTCCAGGGTCAAGAACCTGGTTCCATCCGGTGATCTTCCTACATTGGTCCACGCCTTTGTGACTTTGCGTCTTGATTACTGAAACTCCCGGTTCCTAGGGCTAGCTGGGGTTGATATCTGCCACTTGCAGCTGGTGCAGAATGCTGCAACCCGGTTGTTGACAGGAACTCCCCAGACTTGTCACATCTCTCCGGTGCTGCAAGAACTGCACTGGCTGCTAGTTCAGTGGTGAATCACCTTTAAAGTCAGACTTCTGACTTATAAAGCCCTACACAAACAGGGCCTGGGACTAACTGAAAGAGCTTCTGGTTCCTTATTTCCCTGAGTGATCACTTTCGGCTTGGCCAACAAGGGGTTGCTAGAGATCCCAAGGGTATCACTTAAATAATTGGGGGTCCATGCATTAATGTACATGGCTCCAGCCCTTTGGAATGCTCTACCCCATCAGCTTCAGGAGTGCGTGACCATGGAGGGATTTAAACAGGCCTTAAAGACATATTTATGGCACCAAGCCTACCTTGTCTGATTTAAATGAAGTCTGAATTTTAGTCATTTGTATTTTAACTGTCTTTTTATGGTATTTTCTTTTATCTTTTACTGTAATGGCGCCTTGATTCTTTGAAAGGAGCATTATAAATAAAGTTATTATTATTATTAATAATGCAGTTTGGTTAAGTAGAGAGGACTCTGTAAAGGAAAAAGAGGTTTGAGGAGGAAGGGTTAAGATGGATGGGCTGAGAGATGAGCTGCATGAGGTGGAGGGGACTGGATGTTGAGTAAGTTTGTTTGCAGCAGCTGAGGCCCAATTGTGGTTGACATCACCCAGTAACAGGAGTTCAACATCTGTAGCAAGGGTAAAAAAAAGGAAATGGGTCTATTCCCAGGTCTCTGAATACTTACCAAAATATTATTACAACTAAATGTAAATTCCTAGCTTTGAATGCAAGATCTTTAAACCAACTCAAATTAGCAGAACTTGAAGCCAAATGTAAAACTTTATATACAGGTGTGGTGGGGGTAATTGAAACTTGGTGGGATGCATCCTCAATTTCGTCCAGATAAATTCTAGGTTATAAGTTATATCATAAAAACAGATTAGATAAGCAAGGCGGAGGAGTTTGTATGTACATACGAAATTATATTCCTTCTTTTGAAGTGTGTTCTCCCTTTCCTTTGGAAAGTATATGGGTTCAAATCTTATTGAAGGAGCAGTCCTATATAACTATTGGTAACATCTATCGACCTCCATCTGCAAATTCAGATTACACAACTGATATGTTTAAAGAAATTACAATTTTTTCAGAATCTCAAGATACTGTAATATTTGGTGACTTTAACCTCCCTCATATTAACTGGGACTCATTCTCAGGACAGTCCTATGCCAAGAAAGGACTATAGATGTGGTAGTTAGTACTGGATTATAACAACTTGTTACTGAACCCACTCAAGGTCCTAATATTTTGGATCTATTATTTACTAACATAGAGCAACAAATTAGCAATTTACAAATTTGGGATCCACTTGAGACCAGTGATCATTCATCTATTCTTTTTGAAATTCAACAGTTTAAAACTACACAAAGGAAGTTATACTGTACAAAAAATTATAATAAAGCAAGTTTTTCTAAAATCAATGAATACTTACAAAACATAAACTGGGAATCTAATCTTCTTAATTGTACAACACAACAAGCTTGGGACTTTTTTAAAAACATTGTACATTATTTGGAAAATACCTTTATTCCATCTAAGAGGAAATTTAATAATAAAGGAAAAACTCCCCCTTGGTTCAACAAGACAATTAAAAATCAGATTAAAATAAAAATTAAACCTTTTAGGAAACTTAAGAATAGTTCTGTTCCATTTAAAACTATTCTGTTACATAAATACAGACTATCTGTGAAAAACTTAAAAAATTCTATTAAATTGGCAAAAATAAGCTAGAATTTAAACTAGCTCACACAAAAGACTGTCACAAATCTCTTTTCTCCTATATAAATAGTAAAAAAGGTGTATCAAGGACCATTGGTCCCATTATAACCAATGGCTCTTCTCTATCTGATATAGAAACCTCGAATCTCTTTAATAAGTACTTTTGTTCTGTCTTCTCTCAAAAATCACCTATTAGTACATTTAAAGTTCACCACATAGATTATCATAGGTTCTATCCAACTGACATTATACAGGCTATCAAAAAACTAAAAAAAAAATACTAGTCCGGGCCCAGATGGTATTCATCCATAGTTTCTGATCGCAACCTCTATAAATATTTCTATACCTTTGTCAATTATATTCAACAAATCCTTACAAGAAAGCATTGTACCAAATGATTGGTGTTCAGCAATAGTTACTCCCATATTTAAAAAAGACAGTAGAGGTTCTGTGCAAAATTGTCGTTCAATTAGCCTGACGTCAGTGGCTGGTAAATTAATGGAACAAGTAATGAAGTCTCCAATAGATCAAGATTGTAAATAATTAGGTATTTATTATTCAAATCAGCATGGGTTTACTCCCAAGTATTCCTGCACCACCAATCTGATATCTTTTTACAATAATACAAGTACTCTACTAGATGTGGGTATCCCTACTGATGTAATTCTTTTGGACTTTAGTAGAGCTTTCAATAATGTCTCACATGAAAAACTCTTTACTAAAATGCACAATCTAGGTTTGTCACCTGATATTGTCAACTGGACTTTAAACTGGTTGACAAATCATTCTCAGAGAGTCAGAATTAATGATATCTTGTCTGATTCGGGTAGTGTGACAAGTGGTGTACCACAGGGGTCGGTCTTGGGACCAACATTGTTTAATCTCTTTATCAGTGATTTACAAACAGGGCCAAATAACTTCATGGTTAAATTTGCAGATGATACTAAATTGGGGGGCAAGGTTAATAATCAAGAAAATATTTCTGCATTAAAGAAGGATTTGGAAAAATTAACACTTTGAGCAAATGAAAATCATATGCAGTTTAATCAAGACAAATGTTTAGTAGTGCATTTCGGTGTAAATAATCCAAAAATGATATATTATATAAATGGACTACCACTTCACTCATATAATTGTGAAAAAGATGTAGGGATATATGTTAATAAGAAACTTACATCAAATTATCACTGTGTTAGAACTGCTTGCATGACCAACAGACTTTTGAGGCAAATAAAACACACTTTTGTTAATCGCAGTGAACAATGCCTTATTCCATCGTATAGGGCATACATTAGACCATATCTAGACTATGGTTCCCCTTTCTGGAGTCCAAACCAAAAAAAAGACATAGCAATTCTTGAACAGGTTCAAAGGAGAGTAACTAGAATGATTCCAAGATTAACAAACTTGGATTATCAGAACAGATTAAAAGCTACTGGTCTCTTCTGTCTTCAAACTAGAAGATTAAGAGGTTTTATGCTTATGGTTTTTAATTTAATAAATTCACCAGATCTAATGGAAAAATGTGGTCGAACACTCTCCAAAAGGAGACATGTTCCAAGACTGCATAATAAACAGCTTGAAGTAAAAACTTATAAAACCAGCAAAAGGGGAAACTTTTTTCCAATAAAAGCATCCATTGTATGGAACACCTTGCCACAAGAATTGGTAGAGGCAACTAGTGCCACTGTCTTTAAAAACAAATTAGATGTTTGGTTGAGGGATAATAGATAAATAATGTCCCACATAGTGTGGGGAACAGTCTCGATGGGCTCTGGCCTTCTTCTGTTCTTTCATACCAAGTAATAAAAAGAAAGACAGTCAAGCAATGTGTCTGGTCTGGATCCTGGGGAGAAATAGACTCCAGCAGCCTACACAGGGAGGGAAAAGGGGATGGAATGCCTGCACACAAGTGGCTCATGAGAGAAAGGGGAGGAGATGAGGTGAACCAACTGAAAGTGGAGAGGAGGGGGAATAAAGATGGCAATACCACCACCCCTTTTAGAGTGGTCTTTCCTAAAGATTGAGCAGTCAAGAAGGCAATGACAGAGTCACTGATCCTAGGGAAGAGCCAGGTCTGAGAGACAAGCGGCATGAACGGCTTGAGAACTGAACCCACAATTGCATATGAGCTATGTTAGGGAGAAGACTTTCAATGCCTAAATGTAATATCTTAAGACCGTTAGTAAGATATAGGATAAAGAATGAGGGGGCAAGAGTGAGATCAATATTGCCAGCCAGGAGAAACAGCAAGCAAATGATGTTCTTATGTGAGCCTTGAGACTTTTGGAAGGAATAAGAATGGGTAGAGAGGAAAAAGAAGGCCAACCAGATGAGAGGATACACCAGGAGGATTCAAGGTGTAACCAGGGGGAATGGAGGAGGGAGATGGAGGCAGGTAGATGACAATGGAAAGGGAGAGGAAAGGTAAGTCAGGGGGAGGAAGAAGGGGACAGAAGAGGGGGACAAGTGAAGCAGCAAAAAAACAAAAAATAGGAGTAAAAAAAGATTGAGAGCAAAACCTGTGGGGGACAGGTTGAAGGAACTGTAGGTTCAGACTCTTAGATATGACAGCCAGGCAGATGTTGCTTTCAAAGCTGTTGAGTGGGGTATCATGTAATAATAGCAAAACGCAAATGGGGATTCAAAAAAGGGTGACTCAATTTGAGCACTGCAAAAAGTGCCACATGGTACCGCGAGGACAACTACAATGACTGCACCTGCAGGTTGCCCCCCTTCTCTGGAGCATATTCTTTTTCCCTGTGTCTGCCCCCGAGTTGGTTAATTAAAATGAGGGTGGTGCAGTTACAACAGCCCCCACAATGGGGTGGTAGGGTGGAGTCCCCACATAAGACAAAATCTGGACCTCGGCTCCCTGCAGTGAACATTCTGATCCATCAATGTATGTGCATGGTAGCTGTAGTTGCCATTGCCGCCATTGTTTTCACTGTTGTTGTGCTCGCTGTTGTGGCGCTCACTCTTTTTGAATCACCAAAATGAACATGGAACTGTTGACTAGCACTGGCACCAGGAGGTAAATTCAAGCAGAACCAGAGGGTTCAAAGCATTATCAGGCTGAACTGACTTACTGTATGTTTCTGCTCTTTGGGGAGTACCATAGTAGTGTGCCATTTTCAGCATTTGAGATGGGCAGGGACCACATGACCTAACTGAGCCAATCAGGGCAAAGCAGGAAGCAGGGGTCAATATTTAAGGAGTGATTTTACAGGCAAGCAGTGTGCTTTCACTGGGGTGACTAGTACCAGCACTGGGAGGTAATTTCAAGCAGAACTAGAGGGTTCAAAGTGATTTTCAAGCTGAATTGGTTTACTGTTTGTTCTGTGCTACATGAAGTAGTAACACATCATTTGAGACAGCTGAGGATGATGTGACCTAACTAAGCCAATTGGGGCAAAGCAAGAAGCAAGCTTGAATGTTTAAGGAGTGATTTTACAGGCAAGCAGTGTGCTCTCACAAGGGGGGTGACTACAGCCAGTACTGGGAGATAAATTCAAGCAGAATTAGAGGGTTTAAAGTGATTTTCAAGCTGAATTGACTTACTGTTTGTTTCTGCCATACATGAAATAGTAGTGTGCCATTTTTGGTATTTGCAGGGGTCAGGGACTGCATGACCTAACTGAACCAATCGGAGCAAAGCAGGATGCAAGGGTGAATATTTAAGGACTCCAAATCAGTGTGTCCCATCATTCTCAGGTCCCATTGCATGAGTGGAACAGAGCAGGAATGGAGCATCTGCTGTGTTCTGATATACTGAAACAGTCAGCTACAGAGTAGCTAGCTGCAGATGGTGGGTTAACAGCTAGTGGGTAAGGAGGAGCAGGCCCCAGGATAATGTAGGTACAGGTAAGTAAGTTGAAAATGGAAATTAGGAAACTCCCTATCTAGGGTAGTGTAACAAATAAGGTTCAGGCAAGCAGGTAAGGAGTAATAGATACCCAAAGCAACTTAGGTATAGGTAGGTGTGCTAAGTAAGGGAAACCAAGAGACTCTCTCTCTATGGTAGGGCACAAAATGAATTCCAGATAAGCAAAGGGGAAGTTAGGACTACAATGGGTAGAGAAAGGAGGCAGTAAGGTCCAGGGAAGTTTCAACAGGCACTAAGGTAAAAGAAGAAAAGAACATTAAAGTGTTGTGTTGTATTGGTTTGTGTTGTGGAGACGCATGTTTTTGGGACACCTTCTGCAAAATGAGGTACTGCCCGATTTTTACTCACCTTTCTGGGTTAAGGGCACAGGTTGCTGCACTCCATGCTGAATTGGCAATGGTGCAGTGAACCTTCTGCCCCACCCAGGGGCCACTAAGCCTGCCATAGCTCCATCAGAGGATGCCTAGGCAGAGGCAGATTGGTTAAATATTGGTGGGCTCCTGGATGGTGAGGGTGGCTGGAAGGGTGCACACTCCTCAGTCTCTACCACTGCAGAATTCCATTGCCACATTGGCAGGATGGGGTAGCTGGGAGGAGGCACATGTAGCAGTGGGAAAGTAGGAAGTGGGGGTCCCCAGAAGGGGATGCCCCAAGGAGGATGAAGAGGCCCCCAGCCATGGAAGAGGCAGCTGCTTGTAGGGATCTCTACTGTTAGGTGGATAGACCTGGAAGCAGTGGGAGAAAGGGGGGGAGAGAGAGGTGAAGTGCCTGAGAGGTGCTTCAGCTTGGAGGGACAGAGCATGGATCCAGAGGATCATGAGAGCAGCAAGGCATGGGAGCAAGCTAATTGCCATTGTCCACATGGGAACAAATGATCTGGCAAGGGACAGGGTAAGGGTAGTGCAGGGAAATTTCAGGAAGCTGTGGAGGGGCCTTAAGTAGGTGGCACACAGGGTGGCTTTTGCTGACATGTTTCTTGTATATAGCTGGGGAGAGGAAAGGTCACTTCACAGCAGGGCTTTTAAGAATTGTTAGAAGGCATGGTGCATGGTGGAGGGTTTAGGCTATATTGAGAACTGGGGGGCCCGTCTGATAAGATATGGGCCTATATAAGGGAGACAGCATGCATTCTTCCAGGAAGGGGACTGCAGTCCTTAGTGGGATGTTTAAATGCTACTTGGATGAACATTTAAACTAGCCAGGAGTAGAGGTGTGCAAAAATTAACTTCCCCTAGTGGAATTTCTGCAAAAGGCAGATTTTCACTTCCGTGAAAATGCGGAAGCCAAATTAGCAACTTTCACTGAAATTCTGACTTAGAACAGTGGAAACAAATTATAAATTGCAGATTATTGCATTAAACTGTGGAGAAAAAAAGTGTGCAGAACTGATCATTGAACTGCCAAATAATTACATCTACTGAGAAATAATTCATTAAACTGCGGAAAAGAAAATCCTCAGAAATGTTATTCTGCAGTTCATGTGTTTTCTCTCACAGAAATAATTGTGTGAAATGTTTTCATGCTGCACACATAAAACTACCCAAGTGATATGCGTGATGCAAGTATGACTTAAATGTTAAATTGGAACCAATTGCATGCATATGGCATGAGTGCAGCAAGCAAGTGTGGAAACCATGTTTTTTATATTAAATTGGGAATGACTGCATGCATGTGGCATGTGTGCAAAAAAGCAAGTGGTCACTGATAACTGTACACATAAAAGTTAAGTGACTTGCTCAGGATCACACCATACACAAGTGGAAGTTGATGAGATTCAAACCCAGGACTTCATGAATCCAAGTCTCCTGGCTTGCAGTTCAGTGCCTTTAACCACTAAGCCATACTGTTTGCACACATGTGGTGTGCTTGTACTTTAGTACATACTGTATCTGAATACATCTGCATGCATGTGGCATACTTGTAGCAAGTGTATGCTTTTCAGTGTTCTTCTCTCCCTCATCCCATTTTCACAGTTGAATTGTAGCACACATACCAATGGAAATACATGTTTTTCCCACACCCAATACCCAAACTTACCCACAAAACCACTTAATTACTTCTACCTGGCCTGTACTCCTACTAGTTTTTCTCCATAGTTTTGAATGATTACATGCAAACAGACTTTAAGGTGCAAACACAAACGTAGCAATAACTTGTCACAGACACCCCCCCACATGGCCACAGTCCCCCCCCATGCACAGACAATGTAGTGGGTATGGACATGTTGCTATAATTTAATATTCTTCAGGTGAAGCTACCTCTGGCTGGAAGCTGCAACACTGGACTTAGGATTTGCAAGAAAGCGAGTTGTGCTCACAACAGAGGGAGGTGAACCTTACAATATACAATTTTCTTTGGTTTGAAGCAGATTCCTTAGGAAAGTTAATATTCTTCAGGTGGAGGATACTTCTAACTGAAGGGTGAAATAAGGAACTTAGAATTATCAGAAAAGGCAGTCTTTCAATCAACAGAGGGAGGTGGACCTTGCTTTACTTTTGTTACAATTGTTAAGATTTTCAGTGCAGGAAGAGTTTAAACCCAAATGGACTGAATACTGTTTACTTTGTCTGTCCTTATACACAGCTGCCGTGTTTTGGGGCTGACTGCTTTCAGAGCACAAGTCACCAGGCTGTTTTGGGGCTGGGGAGGTTTACCTGTATCTGACTTGGATGTTTGGATTTTTCTCTGTTTGATTAGCAGTGTATTTTCTCAGTCAAATTGTTGTGTAGGGCATCTTGCTGACAGGAAGGCACTCATCGCAGCGGTAGGTCAGAGCTTTCAGCTGATTGTTTTGTGAGGGCATAGTTTAGGCCCAAACCCTTCCCATCCCTCACCCCACCCACCCCTGAAAATAGTTCCTTTATACCTGGGGTTCTGACATCATTTCCTAAAGAAGGCAAGGTGCATAACACTGTCATATCCTCTCTAGCACACTGCACTGACAATATCAGCATACACGTTACATAATATATATATTTCTATATAACAAACCAATCACACATACGGAGTAGCAATGTAATGGCTGTGGAGCAGCAGTCTTCCGGGAGACTTTCTGGAGGCTGAGATGCTGCACTGTTTGCAGACAACTCTCTGCCCTTAGGGAGGAAGTTGACCTTCCTCAGGCCACACTGGACAGTAGTAAGGGAATCTCCCCCATCCAGGGATCACCAGAGCCACCACCACTACCTCAGAGGTTGTGAAGAAAGCACAGCAGTTGGACCACAGTGGGCCAGGGAAGGTAAAGGTGGTGGAACAGAGGCACACCCTGTCAGTTGTTCCACTCCACAATCCATAAACCATTCTGCAGGAGCGTAGTTCCTCTATGGATGCAACTGCAGAGGAGACTAAGGAGGTTGCAGACAACTGCCATAAGGGAGGCCCTCAGGAAGGAGGCAGAGGGCACCACAGGGAAAGGAAGTAGCTCCTGGTGGGGGACTCAATTATTAGGAGGATAGAACTGGGGGGAGCAGGGAAAACTGAAGTAAGGTGCCTGCCTGGTGCCGTGGCTTGGAGGGACAGGAAGCGCATCCTTAGGATCATGAGAACAGTTGCACGGGAGTCTAAGCTTGACATCATTGTCCACCTAGGGACAAATGACTTGGCTCATCATGAGATTAGAGCAGGGCAGAAGGACTTTGTAGAGTTGGGGAGGGGCCTAAGACAAGTAGCACACACAGTATCCTTCTCAGAGGTGCTGCTTGTCAGTGGCATGGGTGAGGCGAGGGTACTTTGCCCCATGCAGTTGAAAAAATGGTGTGGAGCACAGGGGTTTGGCTTCATTAGGGACTGGGGTTCCACCTGGAGGGACACCAGCCTATACTGGCAGGATGGTCTGCATCTGTCCAGGAAGGGAACAAGTCTTTTGGGCAATCAGTTTAAATGCTTCATTGGCAAGATTTTAAACTAGTCAAGGGGGGGAGGCACTGATAAGCAACAGGAAAATCCCAGCCTCCCCCTACAAAACGGTACTAAATGAGAAAAAGGCAAAGGTAGAAAGGTCAGTGGGGGATGCTGCTATAGAAGGTAAAGCCATCAAAAAATGGAGAGCAATGAGTACCAATGCCCATAGTCTGGGTAACAAGCTTCCTGAATTAGTGGCCTTGATGGAGGAGGAACATCTGGATATCGTGGCAGTCACAGAAACATGGTACACACAGAACCATGACTGGGATGAAAACATACCAGGATACACTATCTACAGGAGGGACAGGAAGGGTAAAAGAGGAGGAGGAGTAGCCCTCTACATAAGGGAAGGAATCAAAGCAACAGAACTATAGGGTAAATAGGGAGGGGAGGAGGCACTGTGGGTCTTCCTGAGACCGGAAATGGCACCACAATCCACACAGGGGTTGTATACAGACCCCCTTCTTAGGGGGAGGAAATGGATAAGGAAATGATAGAAAGTATACTTTGAATGGCAGATAAAGGGGAGATATTGCTGATGGGTGATCTGAATATGCCAGATGTTAACTGGAGCGCAGTTGCAGCAGCCACTTCTAAGAGTGGGGTTATTCTAGATGCCCTACAGGGGGCATGCCTTAGACAACTAATATTGGAACCCACTCGAGAGGGAGCAACTTAGACCTGGTTCTCTCAAATGGAGATTGAGAGAGGATCACAGATGTAGAAATGGGTAGCCATCTGGGAACTAGCGACCATCAAACAGTATGGTTCACAATAAACACAGCAATAGAGTCAAGCCATACAAAGGCAAAAGTACTGGACTTCAGGAAGGCTGACTTTGCCAAAATGGATGAGTGCCTAAGGAATGCACTAGCAAATGGGCAGGAAGGAAGGGTGGAAGAACAATGGGGAATAATAAAAACTGCATCACAGAGGTAACAAGCTTTTGTGTGAAGCAAATAAACAAAACAAAATGATGTAAGAAACCACTATGGTTCTCAAAGGAGGTGGCAGTGAAGGTTAAAGAGAAAAATAAAGCATTCAGAAAGTACAAGGAATCACAGAAGGAGCAGGACAGAGAATTGTATCAGTTAAAGCTAAAGGAAGCCGGGAAGGTAGTCAGAAAAGCAAAAGCCCGAAACGAGGAAAAGATAGCCTGCTCAGTTAAGAAGGGGGATAAAACCTTTTTTAGGTACATCAGGGAGCAAAGTAAGACTAAGGGAAGGATAGTGAGGCTTAATAAAGGGGAGGGGGGTGGGCAGAGGGTGACGGTGAAAAGGCAGAGATACTAAACAAATATTTTTGCTCAGTATTTACAAATGAAGATGGGGAGGTACCTAAAACAAACAGTAGAAATACTCTGGATACAGAAGTTGATACCAGCCCATTTACAGAAGAAAGGGTTCTGAAAGAACTCTTAAAACTGAAGTGGACAAAGTAATGGGGCCTGATGGATTCATCCCAGAATTCTAAAGAACTAAAGGTAGAACTAGTGGCCACTGACTACCCTCTTTAACAAATCGTGGGAGGATGGGGTGGTACCTGAGGACTGGAGGAGGGCAGATGTGATTCCCTTCACAAAAGTGGGAACAGGGCAGAAGCAGGAAACTACAGACCTGTTAGTTTAACCTCAGTGATAGGGAAAATGATGGAATCACTTCTGAAGGAAAGAATTGTCGAGTACCTAGAGGCCAGAGGGGCATAGGACCCAAGGCAGCATGGATTCACAGTGGGAAGGTCATGCCAGACGAATCTAATAGATTTCTTTGACTGGGTGACCAAAGTAGTAGATCAGGGAGGGGCTGTGGACATGGCCTACCTAGACTTTAGCAAGGCATTTGACTCAGTCTCACACAAAAGATTAATATACAAGTTAGCCAGCCTGGGAGTGGGTCCCAAGATGATAGCCTGGGTAAAGAATCGGCTGGAGAATAGGACACAGAGGGTAATAGTAAATGGAGTCCACTCTGAAGAAAGGGTGGTTACTAGTGCGGTACCGCAGGGTTCATTATTAGGACCGGTCCTCTTCAATGTCTTTATAAGCGACATTGCAGAGGGACTGGAAGGAAAAGTTCGTCTCTTTGCAGATAACACAAAGATCTGCAACAGAGTTGATGCACAAGGTGGGGTGGAAAGGATGAGAAGGGACTTGGTAGATTAGAGAAATGGTCAAATGTATGGCAGCTTAGATTCAATGCTAGAAGTGCAAGTAATGCACCTGGAAACAAAACCCTGGGAAGAGTACACAATGGGGGTGAGATACTAACAACAGCAAAATGGAAAGGGACCTGGGGTGATATATCAGATGACTTAAAGGTGGGCAAGCAATATGAGAGGGCAGTAAGGGGCTGGGGGATACTGGGATGCATAGGAGAGGCATCACCAGTAGAAAACAGGAAGTTGTTATCCTCTGTACAGACAGCTGGTGAGACCCCATCTGGAGTACTGTGTGCAGTTCTGGAGACCCAATCTCGCAGGACATAGACAAGATGGAAGCTGTCAGAGGAGTGCAGCTAAAATGGTGCAGGGTCTGCACCAGAAGACATATGAAGAGAGACTAAAGGAGCTTAATATGTATAGCCTCGAGGAAAGGAGGAGAGGGGGACATGATAGAAACTTTTAAGTACCTCACGGAATCAACAAAGTCCAAGAGGGTGGCATCTTTCAAAAAGAGGTGTGCAAGAACAAGGGGGCACAATTTGAAGATGGGAGGGCAGCTCAGAGGTAATGTAAGGAAGCATTTTTTCACAGAGAGGGTTGTGGATGCATGGAACGGCCTTCCGGAGGAGGTTGTGGAGTCAAAAACAGTGGTTGAATTCAAGGATGCATGGGACAGTCATAAGGCAATTTAGGGGAGGGTAGAAAGGAGTAGGCTGCTGGTTAACTAGGATCTGCAGCTTATCCATTAGGTAGGGAAATGGGCAGACTGGGTTGGCCAAGCGGTCTTTATCTGCCATCAAATTCTATGTTTCTATGTATAGATATAAGTAAAGAGTCTCTTACTTGAGTACTAGGGAGACAGAGACAGGAGTCTTTACAAGATGATGCCCAAAGGTCAGAGTGCTGGAGTGTACCCCCTTGAAATGAATTGAGTCATTTTCTGTAACTATTTTATACATCATGACGGTGAGCTGGAGAATAATGAAGGCCACTGTTCTGCTAACAAGGAACTTGTTACTCGAGCGGTAGCCTTCATTAATCTCCAACTATCCATCAATAATGTATAAAATAGTAATTAAAAAATACCTCCATTCATTTCAATGGTGCACACCCCGCAATCTCCTTTGCCCTTTGTCAAAATGTGCCTGAGTGTGGAGATGTGGAGGTCATCTTCATGGGGCAGGGGGCATAAGCCTGACTATAGTGGGGCTCCAATAGTCCCAATTTTTCTCCATGACTCCATTCCATTCAATACCCATCTTCTATGTGTCATGAAGCCTCCCAAAGGTGAAGAAATGTGAAAAACACATCAATATTTCAGTCTTTCCTCCTTGCCCAATCCTCCTGTAAAACAATTATTTACTTTTACTTACCCAGCCATATGGCCAGAACCTTCAGCATGGCAATGCCACCAGCCCAGTTTTTAGTCCGCTCCTCCGTCTCCTTCACCAGAAGCTGAATGCTAGAACCGACCATTACAGGGCCCCAGCGTGGTTTGCAACCAAGTCGCCTCATCATATGAATCCACCCAACCTGGGTTTTTTTCTTGTTGCTTAGTTGCTGCTGTGGCTGCTGCCACACTACACTGATCAAGGCCTATGAAGGCTACCCATACCACTGTCACCACTGCTGCTGAGCCTAGCTTGCTGCCATGGGGGTCTGTGCTGTTTTTTTTTTTTATAAGGCAAGCCTAGTAGAGTAAGTAGATAGCCTAGTCTTGAGTTAGCTTCTAGCTCACCGTCTTCCCCTTCAGCCACCAGAGGAGATGGAGACTCACTAAGAGTAGAACAACAAACATATCCTGCCACAAAACTGTTGAGAGTTCAGTGTTCACTGACTCCTCCAAGCTGTAGTGTTCAGTCTGTCTTCTCTATGG
Organism: Neoceratodus forsteri; assembly: GCA_016271365.2. NCBI lineage: Eukaryota > Metazoa > Chordata > Ceratodontiformes > Ceratodontidae > Neoceratodus > Neoceratodus forsteri. The sequence continues at coordinate 184,028,162 of CM057457.1, forward strand.
TTGGAAAGACAGTGTCACACTTGCAAGGCTCATGCGCTCTTTCTTGGCTGGAGCTCATCTATATCACATGTGATTGTGCCACTGTTAATAGGTCGAGAGAGTGGACAACACAGTACAGACACAGTCAAGTCTGCAGAGTACCTGCAGCGTGAGCATACACAGGCCAGGTGGGCACTTATTGTGCAAAAGTTTAAATCCAAATTTAAAGCCATTACTGCCACCATAAGAGCAACCTAGGCACAAATATGAGGGGGGGACAACTGTCCCCCTCTGCCCTACCCAGATGGCACCCCTGCTTAATGGTAGAAATTCATTCTCAGGTGCTAATACAATGGTTTCCACTGTGTTCTGAGGTAACGTATCTCCATGTTTCATGATGTGTCCTGATCATCATGTGGGTTAGTGTCCCTCATTGTCCCTCATTTTGAGTGTCCACGTCCCTCATTTCAGTGACAAAATGTGAGGTATGGTGCATGCTTCCAAGACCCTACTCAGCACAAAGAGTGCTGAGCACGGCCATAGTGTATATGCTCTATACAGAATGACAAAAGGAAAGTAAGTGAGATAAAACAGTCATGAAGAAACACATTTGTAGTATTAAATATGCATAAGGGATTTACATGGTTCAAAACAGAAAAAGGATAGGCTTCACAACACAGAGGCCCCTGTTCGTACATCTGCAATGGGAGATAATGACTAGCTATATCCTAGGCATTTAATGCAATAAGCAAACACACTTTACAGATTAATGTTGATTTAATGACAAAAATCAAAAGCCATTCAACAACTTGCAAAAGGATCAGAAATAATGAGTTTACCTAATTTTTATGGGAATTCAAATAAAATGTATTTTAATTACTAATTGCTAGCAGTAGTATAAGAAATAGAAACTGATGTGTTTTTTTAGATGACATTTGCACCAGCTTAGCTGCTGCATACATGGCAAGCATGCAGCATGTGAACCTGACATAATGTTTAAATGATATTCACACCAGTTTAACTGCTAGCACTCATGTCAAGCATGCAACATGCAAACCTGATGTAATTTTTAGATGTTCACACCAGCTTACCTGCTACTCACATGTTAAGCTTGCAGCATGCGAACCTGATTTGTCTTTTAGACCTAGTTTGCATATGTTCACTTAGTGTATGTGAACCGCATGCAAACATTGCACAATTAAGCAAGTGGCATGCATTCTGCATGTACACAGCACACCTTTATTTCTGTAAGGGTTATTCTGCGGTTCAGCCCAACAATTCCACGAAACAGGGTGAAAATCCACCAAACACATTCAGAAGATTCCAATCTTGCCAATGGTGGAAGTTCAGAAAATTCCACGAAATTTCAGAATTTCCGCAAAAGTTCCATGAAAGCGGAATCTGCAACTTTCACCCACCTGTAGCCAGGAGGGGAAGTAAAACCAAGGGAGGCTACAATTTCCCCCTTTCCCAAATAATGAAGCAGCAGGGTGGGAGGGCCCAAGAGAAGTAAGATCCCCCAGGGTAGGGTCACAGAAAGATGGGATGGGGACAAAACAGAGGACAAAGGGGTTATAATTCAGAAAAATAAGAAGAAAGGAGTAAAGGAAGCAGGCAATGAAGAAGGTTACAAGGGAAGAGATGGGTCATGAGGAGCTTCAGGGAACAGCACAGGCAGAAGGGGGGAGCAAAGAAGCAGACTGAAGAAGAAAAAGAATCAGCATTTATATAGCACTTTTCATACACAGTGTATCCCAAAGCACTTTACGAGCAATGCTAGACTGGTAGCAAAGTGACTGAATGTGTAGTGGCAGCCATATCGCACATCAACACCCACACACAGCCTGGACAATTACATGAACTGGTTTTATGGGAAGGGGGAATGTTGGCCGGGACACTGGGAATGTCCTCTACTCTTTGCGAAGAATGTTCTGGGTTCTGTTACTTCCACCTGGACACCCACCAGGATGGGTAGAAGGGACCTCGGTTAAACATCTCTTCTGAAGGACGGCACACCCCAGCAGTATAGCACCCCCCAATACTGCACTCTGGTGCCAACATTTTAGGTACAAGTCCAATCCCAGTGTAGGACGAGAACCCACAACCCTCTGTTCCAGAGGCGAATGTACTACCAACTGAGCCACGCTGACAGAGAGGGTGTAAGGTATGGAGAGCCATGTGCACCAATACAAGTAGTCTGGCAATTAAAATTCCCAGCCTGGAGACTATCATGGCAGAAGCTAGTCTGAATTTGGTTCACTATAGCGGGAATCATAATGTACTGATAGCCATGACTGGGCTACTCTCTGTTCAGGAAAACAGGGAAGGAAGGAGGGGTTGTACTGTATGTGAGGGAGGGAATCGAGGCCACAGATGTACAGGGGCACCAAGAGGAAATGGAGGGGCTGGAGGTGCTATGGGTCATCCTGAAGACAGATGCTGAGGCCACTATCTCACAGGGATGGCATACAAACCTCCAATGCAGGGAGAGGAGTTGGATAAGGCACTTGGGAAAGCCATCATCAGAATGATACATAAGGGGGAGGTGCTGATAGTTGGCGACTTCAATCTGCCAGATGTGGTTTGGAGCTTTCCAACTGCAGCTTCAGTAAGGAGCAGGGCCATTCTTGACTCCTTTCAATGGGGCTTTTCTCAGGTAGCTAGTCAAATAACTCACTAAGGAACGGGCAGTGTGGGACCTGGTGCTTACAAACAGGGACATCACAGTGGGCAGTCCCCTAGGTACCAGTAATCACTATAAAGTGTGGTTTAACATTAAGATGGAAATAGGCAAACCACACAAGGACAAGAGTCCTGGACTTTATGAGGGCAAGTTTTAAAGAAGTGGTAGACTGCCTCACAGGTGGAATTGCCAGGGAGGCGTGAAGAGACAGTGGGGAAAAATAAAAGAGGGCATAACTGGCCATAGGTGCAGCAAAAAAGGATGTATGTGGGTTTCTGCTATAAACCCCCTCCAGGACGCTCAGCAGGTCTCACCACCCACCTTGAAGGGATGGGAAGCCTCTCCCCCACTAGGGACACCACCCTCCTTGGGGATTTCACCCTGGACTGGCTTAGTGCCCAGGAAATCTTACCAACTCAAGCTTCATAGCCTAGTCCTAATTATCACCATCCCCACCAGGCACAACCCTAGTACTCAGAACCATACACTTCTTGACTGGATAATCACCAACAGAGAGGACAGGGTGTTGTTATCAGGCACTCTGTCCAATGCCATTAGCGATCACTCCCCCAACTACCTGATCTGGGCCTCTAAAACTAAGAATCCACCCCCCTAAACTACTCTCCTTCCATAATTTCAATCACCCAGACATCTCCTCCCTCCTTAATGATGTTCGAGCGATAAACTGGTCAGCCTCCTACACCCTCTGTGACATGTCCGAGGCTGACAGTTTCTTCACAACCACACTCCCCCATCTCCAAAATCAGCATTTCCTCCTGACTATTCACCGAGTTAGGGGTGGCTGTACATGCTGGGTTACCAAAGATCTCTTGCCCATGATGAGGGAAAGGGATAAGCTATGGTCAGCCTACAAAAAAGCCCCCTCCCCTGCCCGATGGAATGAATACCGGCAGCTACGAAACCTTTGCAAACAGTCAGCCCTTGCCAAAAAGAATGCCATCTTTCAGAGCAAACAATGAGACAGTCTTGGTGACCCCCATCGCTTCTGGGCGAGGCTAGCTCATTACTCAACCCATGCAATCATAACATCATTATTCACCTTGACACTCCCTCCAGACTGCTGGCCGACCTTGTTGCTGTGGCTGAGGCCTTCAATAAAAAATTTACAGACCTGTCTGCCCTCCTTAGCAAGCTGCCACCCCTAGTGACCACTGGTCTCTCAGATCATCTCCCCACCCATACCCCTCAAACTCATCCCATCCCCTCCCCTCTTTCTACTTCCGGATAATCAACCCCAGGGACACTGCTAAACTGCTGAAGAGCCTGCCTACCCAGGGCAGCCTGGGCAGTGATGGTCTTTTCCCTGCTGTGCTTAAGCTTATATCACCTGCCATCTTAAAACCACTCACCTACCTCTTTAACCTGGCATTGACTACCTCCTCAATGCCCAGCACTTGGATGCATGCCAGGGTGGTCCAGATTTTTAAGACTGGTGACCCGCTATCCCCAGATAACTATCGGCCTATATCCTTGCTCCCACACCTTAGTGAACTCCTGGAAAGGCTTGTCTACCGACAACTGTCTGACTATATTGACACACACAACCTGCTGTCCAGACAGCAACATGACTTCCATAAACATCACTCCACCACATCTCCCCTCGCCCTGTTTACCAATCATATTCTTAGGAACATGGACCTTGGAAGAGCAACGGGTGGCGTCTTTGTCGACCTTTCTAAAGTTTGTGACCTGGTTAAACCACACCCTGTTGCTCTCCTCCCTCTGCACCCTTGGCTGCTCTACTGAGGCCATGCAGTGGTTCTAAAGTTACCTTTCAGATAGATATTAGTTGGTATGTGTTGGACCGTCCACCTCCCCTGCTCTCCCAGTCACTAGCGGTGTACACCAGGGCTTCATCCTGGGCCCACTCTTATTCTCCCTGTTCATAAACTCTCTCCCTCTGACTATCTCACTTGTGATGCCCTATTTTATGCAGATGACCTTGTCCTCTTCACTAACGACAAGGTTCTTAAGAACATATCCAGGGTTTTATGCGATAACTACTCTGCGGTGCACACCTGGTTCCACTCACATCACCTAATTGTTAATGCTAAAAAAACTAAATTCATGCTATTTGGATCTAAAATCTCCTTATCTAAGGTCGCAAAAGCTGGGTCCATCCTCTCAGTAGTCTCACTGGACGACACTGTACTTTAAAATGTACTAACTTTCAAATATCTAGGAGTTATTCTGGACCCATCCCTCTCCTTTTCTGATAATTTCTCCTCTATTATCCACCGTATTAAGCAGAAACTTGGTGTGGCTTATCAGATAAAGTCAATCCTGACCAGAGAAGCCTGTTTGGCCATTGTCCAAGGCAACCTGCTACCCTTGATTGACTACTGCTTCCCTATTTACTCACACACATCCTCTGCCTTGCGTGCGCTCCTCTACTCCACGTACAATAACATATGTTGTTCCACTCTCCTGGCACCATATTCCACTCACCACTGCCACTTCTACCAGACTCTTGGCCGGCTTCCACTACACTGCAGATTTGATTATGGGCTTGGCTGCCTCCTGGACAGCGCCATCAGGCATGGCAAAGCCTCCTCTTATAAGTCTCTCTTCAAGACCAGTACTCGTTCAAGGTGTTTGCGTGCATCCTCAGCCCCCCCCCAGGATATCCCAAAAGTCTCCTCGGCTATGGATAGCAGAGTGGCATCTGTTGCAGTTCTCACTCTTTGAAATAGAATCCCCACACCCATTCGCTCTCTGGACTCCCATGCCACTTTCAAGACACATCTCAAATCCTGGCTGCTTGATGAGGTCACATGCCATTGTGAGCCTGGATAACCCCCTCCTACCTTTCTGACTTTTCCTTCTTGGGCTGCTTTGGTGTCCCCTGCCCTCTCTCATTTCTTTGGACTCCTGTTTTACATCCATCACAACCTGCTTCCCAGGCTCTCCCACTTGGCTATTGTCTTGTACTGTACGTTTTTTTTTTTTATATCATGCATTAATTTGCACTGGCCACTTATCCTTTGTAAATAATTGTATAATAATTGTTGCTTATCATGATGTACTATTGTTTTTTTCCAGCCTCTCAATAATTTTGCTTTCCTATGTTACTTTCTTTGTTCACCAATGATATTTGCATATCCACGTGGCTTGTACTCATTGTATAACTTGTCACTACCTCTGTAACTGCCGCCTGTGTGGCCTGGGTTGTGCCTGAAAATGGTTCCCTGGATCAGTGCACTTACCCGGTTACCAAAGAATTAAATAAATCAAAATTCATAAATAAATTAAGGCAACCAGCCTCTGTGTGAAGGAAGTGAGTAAAAGCAAAAGGAAAAAGAGACTGTTATGGTTCTCTAGGGAAGTGCCAAGGTGATGCGGTGAAAAAAGGGTGGCATTCAGGAGGCATAAGGAAACACAGAGGGAGGAAGACTGGGAGAGGTACCAAGTAAAACAGAGGGAAGCAGGAAATGGAGTGAGGGAAGCAAAGTTGCTGACAGAGTAAAGGGTAGTCAAAGGGATAAGTAAAAGGGATAAGACTTTCTTCAGGTTCATTAGGGAGAAGAGGAAAGCAAGGAGAGGGATAGTGAGGATATGGAGGGTGGCAGAGGGAGACTGCACAAAAAAGGACAATGGAAAAGCAGATATCCTGAATAGATACTTTGGCTCGGTCTTCATAGTGGGGGGGGGGACCACCAGGGAGCAGCTGTAACAATGAGGGGAGGAACACAAGTCCATTTTCCGAGGAAAGAGTCCTGAAGGGACTTGCAGCTCTGAAGGTGGACAAGGTTATGGGACCAGACAGAATACACCCACAGTACCAAACTAATTCAAGGAGGTGCTTAACTGCCCCACTGATACCCTTATTCAACAGCTCACTGAAAACAGGCATGTCTCCTTAGGACTGTAGGAGAGCAGATGTGGTTTTCCTACATAAGAGCGGCAGCAGGGAGTAGACTAACAACTATAGGTGGGTCAGTTTTACCTTAGTGGTGGGGAAATAATGGAAACCCTGATAAAGGAAAGGTTGGTGGAGTATCTTGAATATAATGGGCTGCAAGACCACATGCAGCATGGATTAATGGGGGGTGAGGTCATGCCAGACTAATCTGATTGATTTCTTCGACTGAGTGACCAGGGAAATAGGCCAATGGAGTGCAATGGACGTGGCTTATCTGTACTTTAGCAAGGCCCTCGACACTGTGACACACAGTCAGACTGATAAAGGAATTGAGCAGCCTAAAGGTGGGATCCAAAGTGGTAAACTATATTAGAAACTGGTTAATGGATAGGCAATAGAGGGTGGTGATTATGGCACTCCCTCTAATGATGGAGAATGACCAGCGGGGTGCCATAGGACTCAGTACTGGGACCAGTCCTCTTCAGAAGTATCACTGCATAAGATTTAGAAAGGAAGGTATGCCTTTTTGCATATGACACCAAAATAGGTAACAGGGCGGACACTCAGGAGGGGTGAAGAGAATCCATGGGGATCTTGGGAAACTCAAGGAGTGGTCAAGAGCATGGCAGTTGGGGATGAATGCCAAAAATTGCAAATCATGCACTGAAACGCATAAGAACCCAGAAGCTGAGTACAGTATGGGGTGGAAGCACTGACAGTCAGTAAGCAGGAAAGGGACCTTGGGGTTACCATATCTAATTACTTAAATGTGGTAGGGTAATGTAACAAGGCAGTTGTTAGGAGCAATGGAATGCTGGGGTGCAGAGGGAGAGGTATCTCCAGTAGAAGGAGGAAGGTGGTATTTCCACTATATCATTCACTGGTAAGACCCCTACCTGGAGTGTTCTATCCAGTTATGGAGGCTGCACCTCTGAATGGACATAGGCAGGGCGGAGGCAGTCCAGAGGAGGGCAACTAAAATGGTACAGGGGTTGCACCAAAAGCCCTACAAGGGGAAACTAGCACATGTACACCTTGGAAGAGAATAGCGTGAGAGGGGACATGATAGAGACCTACCAGTACCTTACAGGGGTGAGCTGGGTGCAAGAGGGCAGTCTCTTTCAAATAGGAAAAAGCACAAGGATCAGAGGGCATGCAATGAAGCTGGAGGGGGAAGTTTAAGAGGAATGTGAGAAAGTACTAGTTAACTGAAAGAGTGGGCTATGCCTGGAACAGACTGCCAGTGGAAGTGGTGGAAGTGAAAACAGTAGGGGGATATTTCAGACCACCCTCCCTTCTCCTTACTTTCCCTTGGGATTGTATCCATCCCTTTGTTTTTCCTCCTTCCAGTTATTTAATAGAAAATATGTTGTCTATTGGATTATTCTGTAATAGAGTGTTTTATCCAATCAATTTGAAATTTAACACCACGTCAAGATGATGTCATTTATACATATTTATTGAATGTCTGTTTAAATGTATGTGGCCTAACCCTTGATAAAGCACCAGCTGGTCCGGAATGAATCAGGCAGGCTATTCATGTCTTGTGATTGTCTTTTTAATAAATGATAGCTTAGCCACATACTGGTTTTTACATCTGCAGAGATTGACTAGGCAGTGATCAGGTGGACAGATGCGATGGGCCAAGTGGTCCTTTTCTGTTGAAAAATTCCATGTTTCTATTCTCCCCATGCAGCACCCGCAGTGTCTTCAACCACCTGCTTCATGGGGTCCTCACTGACCGCACATGCCTTTTCTCATCAGCCCAAGTGCAGCAGTCTGACTGCCAGACTTCTGTTGCTGCTGTAGCTTTTGGGGGATGGCAAGTTGCTTTACTGGGGGGATCTGCAAAGCTGATTTAACCTGTGAGAGGAATGAGCACCTGACTGCTAGACTTAGAAACACAGAAACAAATTTTTATAGGCAGAAAATGACATGTGGTCCTTCATGTCTGCTCAGCTCTTACCTTATTCCCACCAGTTCAGTACTGGGGGGACCTACGCAGTGCTCCCTACTGGAAGAGCCACATTATTTCATAATTGAACTCCTCTGGACCCCTGACCTCCATACCTATGTCTCAAACCCACTATCTTGAAACCTGTAATCCTCTCAGTGTTAGCCACCTCCTTAGGCAGATGGTTCTACATGTCCACCACCCTCTCCAAGGAGACATGATTCCTCACATCCTTCCTGAATTTTATTTTCACCACCTTGTAGTTATGTTCTCATACAGCAGACGCCTCACATTGCTTGAACAGTTGCTAGCAATTCACTACATTGTGTTTTTTTTTTTTTATTTTTTTGCAACTTATTTACCTAGGATAGCCCAGCTGAGATGTAACATCTCATTTGCAGTAGGTTCTTGCTTGTACCCACTTCTGTAGCTGGGTGAATGGGAGCATTCAGAAGCTAAGTGACTTTCCGATAGTCACATAGTGCATATTTGACCATGGGGGGGTAACAGTTAATAGTGTCAGTGGCTCAGTAGGTAGCACACTCGCCTCTAAGGCCGGGAGATCAGAGGGCTGTGGGTTCAGTTCCCACATCTGGCACTTGGGTTAATATCCCAGTACTGACACTGTAGTGCAGCATGAGAGGGGTGCTGCATTTCTGAGGTGCCATCTTTCAGATGAGACGTTAAACTGAGGTCCCATCTGCCTAGATTGGTGGTAGTTCAGGTGGATGTTAAAGATCCCATGGCACTTATTGAAAGGAGTAGGGGAGTTTTTATTGTATTATTAAACATAATTAGAACAACTCAGTGTAATCAATTATACAAAGTAAGAACCAAAAACTTAATCTAACAAACTTATACAATAATCAGAGTCATTTAAAAAAAAAATTGATGACTCCTTTCCGTTTGTCAGATTATTTTTATACATTGTTTGAACTTAATAAAACGAAAAAACCCTTTCCACATTTTTAGTAACTGAGTCTGTGCTGTCCTTCGAGCATCCTGAGCGTAAATCCTCGAGAGTTCCTGTGAAACCAAAACACTAAAACAAAAGCAAGGCATTTTTCTTTGATATATTACCCACTGACACCTTGCCTGCCATAAATAATAACGTAAACATCCAAAAAATAATGACAATGTTTCTTCATGAAAATCAGAAAGTGTCGTTGGATAAACCCCTAAAACCAAGATTTGATATGTAAGAAAATTCATCCACTTAAAACCCCAAAGTGCCGCCAAATAAACCCACAAACCCTTTGCATAGGAACAGTGTAAAAGAAAATGCTCCATCGATTCCTCAGTATTTATACAATCCAAGTAAGGACACTTCCTTTCTTCAATGGCTTTTGTACTTGGTATTACCCTAACATTTAAACGGCCATAGAATATTAGCCACTGTGTTTCCCATTGCATTTGAGGCAATCTATGACAGTTAAGTTGGGCCAATACTTTAGATTCAAAGAAGAAGGGCAATCTTAAAACATGGCTCTAAAGGAAGTAAATTTGCCATTACCACCTGATAAAATTCTTTCATGCTATTACTCAGAATTGTCTCTTTCTCTATTTTCCATTTATATAATTTTTTGTGCAGCTGGTCTAAAATACTGTGGAATATAAATGTGAGGATTTATTTTTGGAGCCAAAGAAAGCCAATTCCTAAAGTATTTGTCCAATGATCTGAAATCCATTTATCCACTCCCTGCTTCTAATAGTAAGCCACTTTTCACTGAACACATAATGAATAAAGAGTGAACAAAAATCACTGGATCCACCATCCCAAGACCTCCTTGTTTTTACTTAAATATGTATAGCTTCTTTTAATGGGGTTTAATCTATTACCCAAACCATTTGAAAGAATAAACCATACAGTTTAGTTTCTAGATGCACTGGGAGTGGAAAATCATAGCTACATACTGAACACATGGTAAAAGAAACTGTTTGATAACATGTATGCATTTCAGTTTGGACAATTTCACTTTTTCCATCTATTGACTTTATTCTCCACTGTTTGTAGGGCTATATCCCAATTTTCAACTGGTATGTTCTGGGGCCAAAATGTATGCCCAAAACTTTAAGGGAGTTCTGGAAAATGGATACCACCCCACCGCTTCCTTATGACCTGTTGCTCGATAAATAAACCTTTTGTTTTGTGCACATTTATTTTTGCATTCGAAACTTTGAAAAAGCCTCAAAATCGGTCAAAAAATTTGCACATATGAATGATCTCGGAAATATACAATCAAATCATCTGCATAGGCCTGTGCCAGAAGATGTTTGTCCTAACGTATCATCAGAAATACCTGGCCACAATGGAACAGTAGTTAATTTTGTAGTAGGGATCCAAAGAAAAGATATAGAGTAGGGGCTAAGAGGGCAACCTTGACTTAACTCCAGTATGTAAATGGAAACATTCTGCCGTCTGACCTGTACCTATAGGAACACAATATTATGTTCATATAATTTTTAATTATATTAACAATGTGCAATGGAACTCCATAATGTATTAACGTTAGAAATAAAAGGCAAATATACCCTATCAAAAGCCTTTTCCAATCAGCGACCATCATACAATTGTGACTCCACCTTCAGAAAGATGTTCAATAACTTCTGTATGATCATTAAGGCTGTCTGAATTTGCCTATTAGGTATCCCACTAAACTGGTAAGGAGCAATTAACCATCTGGCATTTTTTAACCGATTATTCAAAATACTGGTGAAGATTTTATAATCTGAATTTAAGAGGTAATTGGTCACCAATTTTAATATTTTGTCTGTCTCCAGATTTGAATAAGTAAATCAGCAATCCCTCAGAAAAAGGGAAAGAAAACAGCAGTTTCCATAAAATACTGGAATAAAATATACAAGCATTGACTCAATTCCTTTGAAAAACTTTTACAGATTATTGAAAGGCCATCCTTACCGGTGAAATGTTTAATTTCAAATTCCTAATTACTTTTATTATTTCTTCTTGTGTAATTGGATCCAATAATGTTGAGATTTCAGCAACCTGGGGGCTTAGATGTTTTAAGATATGAAAGCATTTCTGCCTCTGTAATAAGAGAGGGGGTCTAGAGTTCGAAAATGCCCAATAATTGTTTCTCTGAGCTGAGCAACCTGTGGTGGCCAAAGAGCCTTCAGGTTTTGCAAAGAATCAATATTAGAAGAAGCCTTCAGATTTTTACAGGTTTCAAAAGGGTCCCCAATGGGGGATTTTTATGCTATTGGAAAAAATAGCCTGTAGGGTTTTGCTCTATCATATTGGAAATTCCTCATTTCCTCCTTTATATTACTTAATTTGGTCTGAATAGTCTAAGTGAGAGACATATGCAATTGTCATAAGTTTCTGCAGTTGTTGCCTAAGGGACAAATATCTCAAAACTTAAATTTTTTGTTTTGCCTTTGCCTTTTAACCAATTACATAATTCAACTTAGTTGTTAACCACCAATCTCCTAAATCCTCATAAAAAAAGCCACTGACAACCTGGCTGCAGAATATGTTTCACCCAGACTGTATATATGGTATATCTAACATAGTGTTATTCAGTTTCCACCTGAGCTGCCTACGTCTCAGGGAACCTGTAGATAATGAACTACAAGAAAGTAATAAATGGTCAGAAAATTCACAGTGGATCATCTTAAAGGAATCCAGTTGTACATTATGAGAGACAAACATGTAGCCTATTAGGGAAAACAATTTCCCTTTGTAAATGAATACTTGGCCCTTGAGAGGAAAGGAGATACAGTTAAATAAACCTGCTATTTTAACTATATTAGCTAACATGTGAGAATCACAATAAATTTTCTTTTTCTTCTGATTAGGTGAGTCAGAAATTGTGCAATTAAAGTCGCCTCCCAAAGCACCTTAACTGATGTCACCAAGTAGGGTTGAACAGCTTTTAAACAAGAAACTCTACCAGCTTTTGTCTGTGGATTGTAGATGTTAATAAATCGATAGCATATATCATGCCATTTTCCATCCAATATCAAGACTCTCCCTGGAATAAGATCTACTAAATTATGAAGTTTAAAGGAATAAGTATTGAATAAAATCCCAATACCATCTGCTGTATCAGTTCCAAAGGACCAATAGGAAGAGCCCCACACCCAATCCTGTTTGAAAGTAATGAGTTGTTCTGCTGAGTACATCCAGGTTTCCTGTAAAAACATACTGATAAATTTTGGTTTTTTATATAGTGAAAAGGGCTTGCTCTCTTAACTATATTAATCAAACTATGAGTGTTCAAAGAGCCCCATGACCACTGCATTAAGCTTATAAAAAAAGAACTACTTTATCATTTTTTTTCTTTTTTTTTCTTTTCTTTATAGTTATCCACTGGCTGAGATCGAGTGGAAGATTTTTGGGAGTCTGAATCTACTAATTCCATCTCTGTATCTCCCAAGGAGTAAACAATGCAGCATAAGAGTTGCTAGTCTCTATGGGAGGAGTAAGGGGGTTTGGGATGCAAATGCCTAGATGATTCATGCTAGTAGTGAAGGCCTAATATTTAAAGCCTTAGATGCTTCCTCAGAAGTCTCCACCGAAACCTCAGAGTAACACACAGGGGGGAAATACAAAAGCTCAGGTGGGCCCATACTTGATTTTCTAATGACTTCCATATCCGAAACAGTTTGTTCCACCTTGTCTGCTATTCCTAAGGATTTGTCAATGGGTGGTACTACACCAAGGGTCTGAACTTTGGTTTGAGAAGAAGAAACAGGTAGAGGGGGTTGTGAGCTAGGAGGGGAAAATTGTGCAGCATCCTGAGCTTGCTGAATTAAAAGCTCTGAATTTTACAGGATGTTTTATTTTTGCAGCCCAAGGGCAAACCCGAAAAGAGTGGCCAGATTCTTCACAAGCTCACATTTGAGCTGATTGTGACAGTACATAGTTGTGTGTCCAACTTCCCCATAGTTGTCATAACGTGGTTGGTCACAAACACTTGAGAAGTGTGTTTTAGCCCCACATCTGTAGCAAGCCCGGGGTTGTCCACTATAAAAACAAACCCCTCTGTCTCTTCCTAATAGAAAGGAATTGGGAATATGGACTACCCCTGTCTCAGATTGCCTCAGTTTAGTTTTATATTTCCATCCTCCCGTCCAAAACTGTTCAGAATCTAGGATAGGTTCCAGCCCACTTAAAATTTTACACTTAAGGGACAACCAAAATGATATATCTTCCACATGAACCCCCTCGTTTCTAAACATGACTGTAACATGTTTTATCAGGGGTTTAGTTAAAGGAATCACTAAGAAGGGGTCCATAGAGGAGAGAATTTAACCTGGTTGTACCTATCCCAGAATAAGTCCAATGCATGTGGTGTCCTAAAACTGATGTCAAAATTATCCTCTCCAGAGATATTAATAAATGCATACACATCTTTTGGGGTAAAATGCAAGGACTCTTTTAATAAGGTTTTCCCCACGTAGTGTCTATCTGGTCGATCCTCCAAACCCCTCTTTATAACGAATCGTGAACCGCATTCCGGTGCTGCTTCTTTTTAGTGTTAGAAAATAATTCAGACATAAGTGGTTTCTGAGGAACGGATTCCGTTGGAGAGGGCGGTGAGAAGAAGCAATAGGCTCCTGCAGGGTGTTACCAAATCTGTATTCAAAGAGGAAGGTAAAGATATCTGTGACTCCAGGGATGTAGCTCTCAGTAGAAGTTTTTCACCTCTAAACAGTTTTTATTGTCCTGCAAATCTTGCTCCAGCTTTTGCTGTTGTAAGTCCGGTTTCCACTCTGGTGAATGCTGTGAGAGGGTATAATCAGAGTCCCAAGTAGGATCAGGCTTCCATATGCCTGCTGCATTTTGCTTCCAACCTGCTCCTTTGAGTGCTTTATCAGGGGACCAGAGCTCTGAAACATTATGTGTTTGTAGACCAGATTTTATAAGAGGTATTTCTTTTTTTTTTGGAAAGAAGAATTCAGTAACTCAGTTTGGGAAACAGCTGAGGACTGATAAACTACATTATGCTGAGCCCCATGCTTTTTAAAACGAATCCAGCTGATTTGTCTAACCATGCAGACTCAGACGCTTTAACTCTGATGCAGACAAAGTCTGTTGTACTTCCTTTGGGGACTCTGTTTTCGGCTTTTCAATTGTTGAGGGCAGTGGAACTACAGCGGGCTGAATGCACTCACTAACCTCTATAGTACTGTTAGCAGCTTTACTAACAGTCAATTTTACTTCAGGAACTTCCCGCATAGCTGCTGGGCTATAAAGAGAGTGGTCTCGCCCTGCCAGGACTCCCGATTGAACCGAGTCAGCCATATTTTTATTAGGAGCAACGCTGCAGCTGTCAAGCCCCGATTCTACCTGCTGCAGAGTTAACAACTCAGGCTGAGCGGCTGAACGCTGAATTGCAAAGTCCATAGAGTGCTCAACTGCTTGCTTCTCCCTTACTCCTGTAACACACTGATTGTGTAGCGAGAGGAATCGCTTGCTGTACATTTTTAAAGCGGGTAAAGCAGATTGTAAAAGCCGGTTGTCTGTTTCAGTAGCGGCTTCCGAAATAATAAAAAATTGCTGCAAAGACTCACCATGCTCCACGGAGCTTTCTTTTAAGTGCAGTCCTGTATTTTTCAGTTTTAAACACCTCAGTTTCAGGGAGAGCAATATTGCAGGTATTAAGTGCATCCATGTCGTCAGGTTCCAAGCTGGATTTGAACCTTGCATCCAAAGATTCCTTTTCAAGCATTTCCTTTCTCCCAGTCCTTTGAGAATTTTTTTTTTCTTAAATCAACTGCTGTATCCTCCCAAAGAACCACTGCATCGTGAAACTCCATATCAGAATCCATATCTTGAGTATTCAAAGGGTCAGCCTCCACATTGCACACTGTGGGAGCAGAGGCCAGCTCTCCCACCAAGCAGACGTCCTCCTCCTCCTCCGCCATCTTGGTCCCACCAGAAAATGGGTCGCCCCTGTTCACAGGAAGCAGGAAGTAGGAGAATTTCCCCGGTGTCCTAGCCAAATTTCCCTCATTCACTAAAAAATACCACCAACAGCTTAATCTGGTTCAAGGTCAGTTGGCATTCATCTGTATCCCCCTCCCTCCCCCGGGTCGTGCCTGAAAATAGGCAGGATTTGTCTAGTGCACTTACCCAGTCAACAAAAGCTAAATAAATAAATAAATTACATTTGTTCTCCCTGTTCATTATTTTGATCATATACTTCAGTTAATACTTTGATTTAGGACAGTAGTAGGCCTAGGCCCATAAATGCTGTCCCCACTGCTCAGTGGTGGTACCTGACAATGTTATCCCTTGTATATAACTGACAAACCTCATCTTAAAGATTGACAGTTTTGGTGCATTCGCAATTTCCCCCGGCAACTGGTTCCACAATCTTATTGCTTTAGGCACAAAACCATATTTCCTAAGTTCAGTTCTTAGAACAGCATCCACCAGTTAGTATTTGTGCCCCCTCAAATCATATTTGCTGTCCTTAAACCCTAAACCTTCCATTTCTCTTTTGGCCTCATGGGATTACATTTTCAGGTCCCCGAGTCTTTTGCCTTAGGTTTTCCCCTTCTACTGTGTATCATTTTGGTCGCCTTCTCTGAACTGATTCTTAGTAATCCTTTTGTCCTTTTTAGGTGAGGGTTCCAGAACTGGGCAGAGTTCTCTAGGTGTGGCCTCCTTACCATTGACCTATAGAGGGGCAAGATCACTTCTCCCTTCTGCTGGAGAAGGCCCTGTCTATACACCCTGGTCAGTAGTCTTGAGGCTGACACTTGTGTGGCAACACAGTTCTCTCTCAATACAGAAAACAAACTAAATGAAAGAGTGGGGCGGACAAGCATCACAGTCTGGTTTATTGTGGGGAATGTAAGGCCAGGGCTAAAAAAAAAGCCTCTTGCAAATGTCTGCCCCCACACCCAAAAACAGAGGTACAATTACTTAAAAATTTATCTAAACCGTTTACACAAACACAGACACATCAATATTGCTCAGAAGCTCAGGGCATGATTTAAAGCATATATTTATTCAGTTTTTGCCTGTAGTTTTCCTTTAAATCCTGCAATATCCATCTATGCGGATGACACCATCCTGTATACAACTGGTCACAGTTCCACTGCTATCTCCAATATCCTGCAATCTGATTTCAACATACTCTCAAACTGGTCTATAAGAAATCATTTAGTGCCAGTCTAAAGCTGTTTTCATGCTCTGTGACTCAAACAAAAGTCAGTTCAGCTGCCCAATACCAGTCATTAAAAAAACCTCTGATAGTGATACACATACACTGAAATCAGTGACTGAATATAAATACCTTACTATTCTGCTTGAACAGTCCCTGAATTTTTCCTCACATGTATCCAGTCACAGGTTTCAAAGTCATACAGAAAAATTGATGGCCTCTAAGGAGTGTAGGAGATTGTCTTTCTCAAGGTATAAGAAAATGCCTTGATGAATGCATTGTATTTCTAGTATTTGACTTTGATGATCTGATGTCATTGCACAAAATTGCAGCTGTCCAAACTTGTTACACTGCTGAATGCCATCTGCTGATTTATCATTTGCTGCCTTATCTGGACCTATTTGTTTATTTATTGAATTTAATAAGTCTTTGATAACCGGGTAGGTGCACTGATCCTGGGGACCTTTTTCAGGCATGAACCAGGCCACAATATGCGGCACAGAAGTCACAGTATACAGTGGAATTACAAAGACAAACTTAACACTTTACAATTATAGGCAGATTGAAGCAGGAAACAAATTTACAAGAGTCATCAGTAATCATTAAACATATTACTAAAAGGTTAGTTCATATGGAAGAAAAATAGGTCACTTGTACAGTAATATACAGGGAGTGACTATGGAACAAATTAGGTGCAAGCAGTACAAGTAAGAGTGACATGTACATGTGACATAAACTAGGAATACATAGGCACTGGAGAAGTGAAACAAGGAAAAGGACAGGGGTGCTGGGAGGACACAGCGATGTGGAAAGGTGCAGGAGGACAAGACAGAAGCACTCATTGCTCTCATTATATGATCACCTGAACTGGATGTCGCTGAAGAATAGGTGTGTGCAGCACCTTGCATTCTATAGGTTCAAGTACTAGTTAAACAAACTCCCAAGTTACCTGAACACCTTGCTCACTCCTGCTACTCCATCCAGCCACAACCTTCATTCCCACATGGGTAACAAGTTTCTTACTCCCACTTGTAAGCAGAAATCTGGTCAACTTGCCCTAACTATTGACTCCCACGGGTTTGGAATAACCTTGCTTTGGGTAACAGCCTACTCACTAGCATAGCCACAGCCAAACAGTTCCCAATTCTATTTTTTTTTGTAGTTAGGCATTTATCCTTCGATTCTCCACCAGCTGCCCCACTCTGACCAACCTCCCAGCCCCATGATCTGACTTCTACGGGTCTTACTTTCCTTCAGCATCCTCTACCACAGGAGCTGTGAGAGGTGCCCAGTCTTTGGTGCAGAACCTGCAAGGGGTTGGTCATCATCCTGCCATTGGAAGTTGTTTTCTGACAATTTTCACCTCTACGCCCCATGGACATGCAATGAGCAAGACTGTGAGCTCCACCTCAGTACAGATGTTAGCAGGCTAATTTGGGAAAAACTCCTAATACCAGTCAGAGGGAAGGAAACACTAGAACTTCACATACAAATTAAAACACTCTGCACAACATATATTTTTTCAAGTTTTGGGTGTAGTTTTCCTTTAAGTACTGTATTGCAGTGGGGGGCGGAGACATCCAAGTTGATGTCAGAGCTCTCTCTGTAAGAAGCTCATGCAGCCAACTTTCTGTGGGAACAGCATGGGAGAACAAGTAGCTCAAGAGGATGGTGCATCGCAGAGATTCTGGCCACTGGTTGTAGCTCCCAGGGTTGTTGGTTTGCCCCCCACTCGAATCTAAGGCCACTGTACATCATTTAAATTAAAAAAAACTAGTTTTCAAGATTAAATATTTAACCATAAAAATTATCAAGTTCATAATTTTTCACTTCATTTAATTACATATGTTGTTTTAATAAATTCTGTAGTAAGCAGGATGATGGCAAGAGCAAGAGAAGAAACCACATACTGTATTGTGCCATACATAACTACTGTAAAAAGCAGATACTAGCCCATTAAATTCCTTAATTATTTCCAGTATAGATGCCAGGCACACTCTTCATTCAGTCTAATTTGAGGACTGATGCTGTCCATAAAATAAATCCAGAATACCTCACTTTTCAAAAGGAGGTCGGCTCATGTAATGTTCCCAATGGCGGGTTCAGTCACCTTTTCAAGCCCCCAGAAGTGTAGAGAGACTACTCAATGCTCAACACTGTTAAAGTGTTTAGCCACAGATGAATTAGTGTCTTTCAAATGGATATCACTTTTGTGCTCAGCTATACGTGTTTTTAACTTTCTCTCTTAGTCTTCCCTACATACAACTTGTCATATGGGCACTGAATCAAATAAATAACGTGATCTGTCTGGCATGTAATATATTGCTTAATGGGAAATCTTGCATTTGTATAGGGATGTTTAAACACAGTTTTTCTACTTGTGTTGTTGCACTGAAAACATCTACCACAGGGGAAACTTCCTTCCTTCCTTCAGGGGTCCTAATAAAAGTTGTTTAGTTATAACCTTGGGAACTTTGTGTACTGTGTGCACTAATTTGCCTTTGATTGTGGTTTTTTTTAGAGGTTATTAATGGTACATTAGCAAATCTGTTATTGCTAGTTCCCCCAGTCTGCAATATGTACCAGTTCCTGTACAGAATTTCTCTGATGTCCTTATTGCAGTGGCTGTAAGCTGTGGAAAAACCTATTCTATTCTGATTTTCCTTAAGCCTTCCTCCTTCCAAAATTTCTTCCCTTGGGGTATCTCCTACTTCACGTGCTGCTTCCTCAACTAGTTCCCTGCTGTAGCCCCTATTTTTGAATCTTTCTGTCATTTCCCCTGATATCTTTGTAAACACTCTCCACTCACTACAATTTCTCCTTGCCCTGATGTGCTGTGCTTTTGGGATACTTTCCTTCAGTTTAGGATCATGGTAACTCTCAAAATGTAATATTGTGTTCCTATTGGTAGGTTTTCTATATAAGGTAGTCTCTAGTCTCCCTTGTCCCTTATAGATAAGTAAGTCTAAAAAGCTACTTGTATTTCACTGCTTTCCATAGTGAAATGTAGATGCAGATTCCTCCAATTTAGGTATGTGCTAAATCTCTCTAGTTCCATTTGTTCCCCACTCCATAACATAAAAATATCATCAGTAAAGCGCTTCCATGTGCCAGTATTGTGGAAAAAGGGATTAGTGCCCTGGTTCAATACATGTGTCTGTTCAAACTGCCACATAAATAAGTTAGCATAGGAGGGAGCCATGGAGCTACCCAAAGCAATCCCCTTAATTTGCAAATAATATTTTTCTTCAAATTGAAAGTAATTTTTCTCCAAAACAATGTCTGCCAATTGTAGTAAGAAGTCTCCTTCGGGAAAATTATTCTGCCTACCCCTGAGACCCTGATCCAGGGCCTCCAACCCTTCCACATGGGCTATGCTGGTGTATAGATCCTTCACATCAAACGTGACTAGCACCATGTTTTCCCAATCCATTGTCTGGTTGTTAATTTCAGTCAGTATTTCCAAAACATGATTTGTGTCCTTAATATAGGTCTGGCCATGTGTGAAAGTCCACATACTTAGAGAGAGGTTCCAGGATGGAGTCCGCCCCGGAGACAATGGGTCTCCCTGGTGGGTTTAAAGCATCCTTATGTATCATTGGTAGGATGTAAAACGTTGGTACTTTAGGGTTTTGTTTCATTAACATACCTTTTTCTGTTTAAGAACACCAGCCTCTATCAAGACTTTGTTCCAGAATTTCCTGTATATCTTGCCTGATTTCATTTGTGGGGTTCCTGTCTAGTAGAAGGTATCTCTCGTCATCTTCCAACTGTATTAAACATTCCTTTCTGTAGTTTTCGTACTTCCATAAAACAATACCACCCCACTTGTCTGCAGGTTTTATGATAATATCCTTGTCTTCTTCCAGTTTTTTAAGGGGTTTTCTTTCTGCCCTTGTCATGTTGTTAACTCTAGGAGTTGTGTTTTTAATTTTAATCAATTCCTTTATTTGTATCTCTACTGCTTTAATGTAGGCCTCAGTTGTATTTGTGCCTTTTGGTAGGTCAAACTCGAAGTACTCCCTAGAGTGGTCTGTAGTTGCTGCCTCCTAGTTGTTTCTTCCTGTGGTTTATTTATAAACCAATCTGCTAGTCTCAGTTTGCGATAGAATTTTTGTAAGTCTATTTCTAATTGGAATGGATCCATTGGTTTTGTGGGAGAGAAGGAGAGACCTTTACTTAATACTTCCTCCTCTAAAGGGGTTATATTTCTCCCACTAAGATTGAAAATGGCTATGGGTTCCTCTGATGCCACCTACTGCCACCTCCCCTGCTTCTTCCTTTCCTTCCTATTGTACCTTCTCCACCCACACCACTTCTCTGGCCTCTATATGCCCCTCTGAATGAAGGACCTCTTGCCAACCCCTGTCCCTCAGATTGTATTGCCTGTCCTGTCTGCTTCCACCTGGTATTGATGTATCCCTGGTGTCTAAGGGGTCCTGGGTGTGTGAATCTCCCCCTTAAAAAGGTCATTGTTCCTCCTCTTGGCTTCTGTTATGATATAATGAAGTATTAACCAGACTGTCACCATTATCAGAATCTGTTTGATAATCTTGTGTCTGACAAAACCCTCCACTTCTGTAGATCCTTGGTTTTTGAAACCAAGTATATACTCTATTTTCTGAATAATCTATAATATCCCTTTTAAACTTTTTAAGTTTTTGCTGCTTAATAAAATCTTCATATTCAGTTAATTCTTTTTCTTTTCTAGTGTGCTTGTAAACTCCTGATGTTAAACCCATCCCTTGTAATCTTCCTTAGTGTCCTGAATTTCTGTGGTTAATCTATTACTCTCTTTTACAATAGCTTCTATGAGAGCCAATATAAAGTCGTTTGAACACTTATTCCTAATACCGGCCCATTTTTCATGGAGTTCTACAATCATAGAGCCTAGATTGGGCTCGACTAACACTCTAAGACCCCTAAGGATATGCTTATTTTTTATATAGTCACCTAATGAAAGTGCATGCCACTCAAGGCGAATATCTCTCTGTTCAAGGTGTTGTAATTTATTTAACAAGGTTTTGTTACTTGTC
The DNA here is from genome assembly GCA_016271365.2 of Neoceratodus forsteri. Classification (NCBI taxonomy): domain Eukaryota; kingdom Metazoa; phylum Chordata; order Ceratodontiformes; family Ceratodontidae; genus Neoceratodus; species Neoceratodus forsteri. The sequence continues at coordinate 184,049,838 of CM057457.1, forward strand.
TCACTCCATGTTTTACCTTGAGCTAATAAACCTAGAACTTTTTCTTGTTCTAATGAAAAATTATATGAAAGAAAGGAACTTTCTGGTCCCTGTTGAAACTTATGAAATGGAGTTCTATTTGGGCCTGTACTTGGTTTACATGTTGCAAGGTACTGTATATGCAATAAATATTGAAGCCACAAGAAGGAGCTGAGCTGGGGAGGAGGGAAGTAGGATTGTACCTGTTGTGTCCTGAAGAAGGACTGTAGGAGCTCTTGCCCTGAAAAAAAGGCCACTGAACTTGGTGGTAGTCAGTCATCTAGAAACCATATTGAATGGGAGTGCCATAGAGACTACAACACACAGTTACTCTTAAACTTCATTTTAGGGATTAGTAAAGAGGAAAACAGGTTAAATTCTGTAGAAAAACAGTCTACTAGCATGGCAGCTAGCAAGCCCCAGGTGTTGGTAAATTCACAGGAAGTAATCTTGTAAGTTATTTGAAACAGTGCTCTATTCAGAAGATTAGTAGCACATAGCTTCATTATCTTATAGTAAAAATGTCTTGCTGCCTGAGTAGAAGAGCTATGTGACATAATATGATGACTGGCAGGAGAAGAGGAAAGGTAAATGATAGGAGATAAGAAAGATATGTTGAATGATGGGAAAAAGTCTGAGGCAGTGTAGCAGTTGAGTTGCCCTGGCTAGTTAGCCTGTCATGCCATCTGTTCGCTGCTGACAAAAGTGACTTAGTGATTGAAGGGTAACAGGAGGGCACAGTAAACGACAGGAGGTGGACTGAGAGGAAACCTATATTTTAAAAAAGTGTAGCAGCATGCACAGAGAGTATATTTGGGCTCTCCCTCACCCTTTTGAGCTGATGTTATTTTATTTTATATACTGACTTTATTGTTTGTGTTGCCAGTAGTAGGCCCCCACACTTTTGACTATTTTTTGTATTCTCATTAATTATAATGCACATGAACACCACATTTTTTTTACTTTTCTTTTTTTTTGTACAACGCAATTCAGAAAAGGTCTAATTATCAAGACAGACTGAGGAAGCGGAGTGAAAGAGAAGTGGTGTACTGTATATTTTTTTACTATAAGTTTTTCTTTCATAGATGACTATCTGTTCAAGAACAGCAGATCAGTCAGAACTCAGAGTGAAGTTACATTCAGAAAAATGCTATCTAGTACAAAGAGATTTGGCATAGGGTACATGATAGGAGGAAGTCTGTGCCAGACAGTGCAGTCATTAGTCATTTACAAATTTAAGTTGACCTTACACATAAAAGATTGAGAAAAAATACACATATATATATGGGGTGTGACATTTTTTCATATATTCCTTATAATCAGAGAGTAGACCCTAGCTTTTAGCCTTGCTGTACAATAGTTCACTGGAATTTCAAGAAACACAATGGTGACTTGCATGAGACAGGACATGAATGACATAAAAGACAGGCTAAAGCAAACAGCAACATTCCTCTCAGTAGTAATATTCTTCATCAACATGCCTCCTTTTTCCTGCTGTCAATACTCTTCCAATATACCCCAGCATCCTATTAGACTTACCATAGGGCTTGGTACACTGGCTTGATTGTTGGAGGGAGTTACTAATGATGACTCCCAGGTCCCTTTCCTCTACCATAGCATTCAGTTTAAACCCTGCCATCCAGTACTCTGTCCTGTTTTTTGCCCGTTAGGTGCATGACCTTGTATGTTTTGGCATTGAATTTTAACTGCCAAACATTGGACCACCTCTCTAGCCTTAGTAGATACTTCTGCATCTCCCTGATAGAAACATAAAAATTGGCATCAGATAAGGACTGCTTGGCCCACCTAGTTTGCCCATTTTCCCTAACTACTGTAATACCTCAAACCTTACTTGATCTCTGGCATAGCCTTTCACTTCCTTATCCATTAAGGTTCCCTTTTGCCTGTCCCATACTTTCTTGAATCCCGTTATAGTTTTTCCTCCACCACCTCCACTGGGAGGCTGTTCCAGGCATCCTCTACTCTTTCTGTAAAGAAGCACTTCCTCATGCTTACCTTGAGTCTTCCCTACTCTAGTTTCATAGCATGCCACCTTGTTCTTCAGCATCTTTTTTTTCTGAAAAATGCTCTCCTCCTGTACCTTATTTATACCCCTGAAGTATTTGAAAGTTTTTATCATATCCCCTCTTTCCTTCCTTTTTTCCAGGATGTACATATTGTGGTCCTTTAGTTTCTCCTCATAGGATCTTCAGTGCAGATCAAGCACCATTTTAGTTGCCCGCCTCTACCCTGCCTACTTCCTTCCTGGAATGTGGTCTCCAGAACTGGACACATTACTCTAGATGAGGTCTCACCAGTGACCTATACAGCGATATCACCACCTCCCTCTTTCTGCTGGTGATACCCCTCATTATGCATCCTAGCATTCCACAATGACTCTTCCCACTGACTTGTCACACTGTTTGGCCACCTTTAGGTCATCAGATTTGATTTCCTCCAGGTTTCTTTCCTGTTTGGTGGTTGTCAGTACCACTCCCCCCTCTTGTATTCTGCCCCTGGGTTTCTGTGCCCCAAGTGCATGATTTTGCACTTCTTCACATTGAAACTTAGTCACCACACTGATCACTCTTCTAATTTTCCTAGATCCCTATTCATTTTTTTCCGACCCTCAAGGAGTGTCTACCATATTGCAGATTTTAGTGTAATCTGCAAAAAGGCATACCATCCCATCTAGCCCCTCTGCAATGTTGCTTATAAAGACATTAAAGAAGACCGGTCCCAGTACTGATCCTTGTGGCACCCTGCTGGTCACACTTCCTTCCTCTGAGTGAACACTGTTTACCACCACCCTCTGTTGCTTATCCTCTAACCAATTTCTTACCCAGTTTACCACTTCTGGAGCTACTCCCAGGCTGCCCAGCTTGTTTACGAGTCTCCTTTGTGGAATGGTGTTGAAGGCCTTACTGAAATCTAGGTAGGCCGCATTCATCGCTCCACTCTGATCTACTTCCATGATCACCCAGTTAAAGAAATCTATCAGATTTGTTTGACATGACCTCCCCCTAGTAAATCCATGCTGTCTAGGATTCTGTAAAGTGCTGGTTACATGATATTCCTCAATACTTTACTTCAACAGTGATTCCAGTATTTTCCACACCACCAAATTTCAAGCTGATTGGCTTATAATTGCCAGCTTCCTCCCTCCTACCACTTTTGCAATGTGAGACTACATCTGCTCTCCTTCAGCCCTCTAGGATCACTCCCGTATCCAGTGAGTGGTTGAACAGGACTGATTATCCTTCAATATGTCCTTGATGGCAGCTGGTAAAGAGGGGCAACAAGGTTCAACACCTCATGAAAGCTAACAGACTCAGCAACAGAAAAGTGATGCATTTTCAGAGCAGTCTTTGCAGATGTTGCTCTACTTAACTGCTGAGCAGCTGAATGATTTGGGGCATATTTATTTCTGTGTTCAAAAGCCTGCTGCATTGTTAACTTTCTCTGAGGAGTGACTCACACACTGAAAATGGCTGAAGGAGACAGAGAACTCTTTCTGCTTTCAATTGGGGAACTTTCTGAGTTTGATAAAGATCAAGCAGATAAAGGGGGTGATGATATGGTGGGCACATTTAAAACCTTGCTTGGTGTCTGCGGGGCTTTGCACTGGATATGGAAATATTTACATATACCACCATCTGTTTACCAGTATCAAGCACTGCAACAGTCTCTGCCATGTCACCTTGTGACTTATTCTTGGCCCACTAAAGTGGAGGTATTCACTGTAAGTGTCTTATAAAGGCTGATGTGCCAAGGTGGCCTGTCTGTCTTGCTCTACTGACAGAGGCCTTAAATAAGTAGCTTATTGCTCACATTCTGCTTTTTGGGTCAAGATGAAAAAATTTCAAATGGAAGATGATGCCTTTTTCACCCCGCATTGCAAATTCTGAATTATCTGGCATGTCTATGTTTGCTTTTATATTTTCCTCAATGTCCTCCGTGAATGACTGAGTGAGAGGCTCGCCCTCTGCAGAAGAGCCAGGCATAACATCCTTTGTAGTTTCCTTTTCACTGTCCACCAATGATCTCTCCTCTGGTAACAACCTTTTCCTATGATTTTTTGGTCTGGCATCTCAGAACAGCAGATTCCTCTGTCTTTGAGTCCTCATCATCAGAGTCCCCATCATGCAATGCTGCTGTTTCAGAAATGTACCCACTGCCACTGCTTTTCACATGGTTTGACCAGCACAATGTATGCATGTGTGTAAAGCTATCCACAGTTTCTCTTTTCCCAGGACAGTCCCTATCTTAGGCAGCATGTCCCCACAAGTTTTGCAAAATGTCACTTTTGTCCTGCTGTTTGCTTACTTGTCCCAGTTTTGTCCCTTATTTTTTGCTGACTGCTAATCCATGAGTGACAGTTATTTCAGCACCACTGTGGTGCTGCTCGGGCTGAATAGCGGTTTGCAACTTCAACCCCTGTGCCTGTGTTGCACCACAAGCATATCAGTGGGAGCACAGTAAAGCCTGTTCCTTCCTGTTAGATTAGACTGAATAGTAGTGCAAATGAGCGCATGTGGACATCTGCCTGCCAGCAGCTGAGAGGGACTCCAGACAGATAAGTGACCGGCAGCAGTGAACTAAGGTACCCCTACCTGATCAGCCGTAGAGAAGTGTGTGAAAACAATCTGGTGTGGTGGTGGGAGTCACTGAAGTGAAGTTTGCTCAGCAAATGAGGTGAGTGTAAGTGGGTTGGTTGGGACTGTCAGGAGGAGCAATACATGCAGCTTGAATGTCTTATCCCAATTTGATGCAAGTTTGCTTCTAATGAACTTTCTGTATATGGGGGCGGTGGTGGATGGGGAGGAGGGGAAGGTGGCCCTTCAGGGGGACCTGGAGGCTCTGGAAGGGTGGTCTAGAATGTCAAAACTGAGGTTCAATGCAGGGAAATGCAAGGTACCACACCTGGGAGCCAGAAGCCCTGGCCAAGTGTACACCCTGGGGGGGGAATGCTACAAGTCTTAATGGCTGAGAGGGACCTGGGGGTGGTGGTGGATGTCAAGATGAACAACTCGGAGACATGTAGAAGGGCAGGGGCCAAGGCCAACAGGATGCTGGGATGCATCACTAGGGGGATCACTTCCAGAAGAAGGGAAGTGATACTACCTCTGTACAACTGCTTGGCGAGGCTGCACCTCCAGTACTGTGTGCAGTTCTAGAGGCCACACTTAAAGAGGGACATTGAACTCCTGGAGAGGGTCCAGAGGAGGGCAACTGAAATGATCTGGGGCTTGGGGGACAGGACCTATGGAGAGAGGCTCGAGGAGCTAAATAGGTACACATTGGAAGAGAGAAGAGACCAGTGGGACATGATAGAGGTATTCAGGTACATGAGGGGGGTGAATAGGGGAGGCGAAGTCAGGGTGCTCCGAAGGAAGGGGGGGGCAACTAGATGGCATGGGTGGAAGCTGGAGGAGGGGAGATTCAGGGGAGAAAGGAGGAGGTGCTACTTTACTGAGAGGGTGGTGGATCCATGGAATGCACTGCCTGGGGAGCTGGTGGAGGCAGAGATGGTGGAGGGGTTTAAGAGGGGGTGGGATAGGTACAGGGGAAGAGTTCTGGAAGTAAAGGCCAGTGCTGTGAGAATATCTGGGGCTGGGAAGGGAGAAGCCTGAGAGGGTGAGGGGGCAGCAAGGTCAGTTCCCAGGGTGGGGGCTGACCAAAAGAATCAGATGCAAAAGACTGATAGGCCTATTCCACTGGCATTTTAGTATGTTACATAATAATTTGGAACTTGCTGCAGCAAAATGATGTATTGTTGTAATCTCGATGTTTGCTACTGGTGTGGGGTGGCATGGCCAGAACAAGCAGCAAAATTTAATTGATTGTGTGCGGCGGTGCCCATGGGACTGATACGGTGGGGTGGGGGAGGGGTCATGGTCAGGATGGATGGTCCAAGTTTAGGCCTCATAAAGTTTATTTTGTATTTATTTACTTTTTGTTGACTGGGTAAGTGCACTAGACAAATCCTGTCTATTTTCAGGCACAACCCAGGGGAGGGGGATACAGATGAATGCCAACTGACCTTGAACCAGATTAAGCTGTTTGTGGTATTTTTTTCATGAATGAGGGAAATTTGGCCAGGACACCAGGTAAATTCCCCTACTCTTTTCAAGAAATACCTTGGAATCTTTAACATCCACCTGAACTACCACCAGTCCAGTCAGATGGGACCTCGGTTTAATGTCTCATCCGAAAGACAGCACCTCTGAAGTGCAGCTCCCCTCTCATGCTGCACTACAGTGTCAGTACTAGGATATTAACCCAAGTGCCAGATGTGAGAACTGAACCCACAGCCCACTGATCTCTCAGCCTCAGAGGTGAGTGTGCTACCTACTGAGCCACTGACATCTGACGTTGGTAGCTGGTAGCTTTATGTGTGTGTATTCTTTCCTTTCCACAACATGTAGTGCCTGCAACTGTCCTTGTTTTTTTAAATAACTGTACCTTGCTAAATCTGCTTTACTTGACTGGTTCATCACCCAGACTTTACTTTCTGCCTGTTAACTGGCCTGTATTTGTTGACTGAGTGTCACCCGCAGCAGCAGACACACATGATGAGATCTCAGGATACAGTAAGGACTTGGAAGATGAGGAACCATAAACAGGGAAAGAGGATGCACCTACTGCATAGAACAGCTACTGTAGAAAAAAAGCACTTTTTGTGACTGTTTCATTTTTCTTCTGAATATATTTGCCTTTTTCTTCCTGATGCTGGAAGGTTGCTTTGCAGATCCACTCCTTGCAGATTTACTTTTATCTTAATGTCATTTAAAACATTTTAAAATTTAAATAACCGTTGCTGATCATGAACTAAGCCAGTTCCCTTCCAAGAAAAAAAAAAACAATACCTTCCTCATTTCTCTTGGGGAAACAGGTGGCAATAATGAGGGCATGTCTCAAGACAAGGTAACAACTGACTAACAATAGTAAGACTAAAAGTTGGGTCTACTACACAACTGCAAAAAGGCTGTTCCTCTCCTCCCAAAAAAGGATTTTCATGTGACACAAGCCTTTGCTGGCTCCGCTTTTCCATTTTTTTTTTTTATTGGAGAACACAAAAGAAAAATGGTTCTGTGTTTGCATGTGAAATGGGTGGTGATGCTGCAGACAGGGGCTACTACGTATCTGCCAAAGGGCTGCCCCTCTCTCCAAAGAGATATCACACATGACATGATCCTTTACTGGCTCAGCTATTGCAATTAATTTTTTATTAGACTACAGAAAAGAAAATTGGTCCTATACTTGCATGGGAAATGGCAGGTGACACTGCAGACAGAAGCTACTATGCATGCCAAAGGGCTGCCCCTACCTCCAAAAAGGTGTCACACATAATGTGAGCCTTTACCTACTCTGCTTTTGCAATTTATTTTTTATTGGACAACACAAAAGAAAAATGGGCCTGTGATTGTATGGAAAATAATTGGTGATGCTGCTGCAGACAGGGTCTACTAAGTAATTACCAAAGGGCTGCCCCCTCCCTCCAAAAAGCCTTAACACATGAGCTTTTCCCGACTCTGCTTTCACAATTTTTTTTATTGGACTACACAAAAGAATAATGGTCCCGTGCTTACATAGGAAATAGCTGGTGACGATGCAGACAGGATCCATTATGTAACTGCCAAAGGGCTGGCCCTTCCCCAAAAATGGCTTCACAGACTCCTACCAACCTCTGACACTCACACACACACACACACACACACACACACACACACACACAGCCCAATTCTCAAAGCTTTCAGATGGGCGCAAGGGGCTTGTGCCACAAGGAATGGCGCAAAGTGCCCCCAGCACCACAAGATGCTCAGGGGCGATTCTCAAAGGCAGTCTGTGGTAACTACAGGCTGCCTGCTCTGAAGGGGGCTTACACCATCCTTGTAGCACAAAATGGGTTGTGGCATGGCGCTAGGGGGCTTGTGGCAGCCACAAGCTATGGTATCCCTGATATCGGGATTCTCTAAACCCTTCCAGAGGTCAAATTTCTAAGTACCACTAGACCAGCCAGGGCTGATCTAAGGGTACTTAGATTAGTGCCCTTTGAGAGGGTTTAGTGTACCAGTGTGCTGTGTCCCGCTCCAAGCCCCGATCCACAGTTAAATAATTATTCTCAGTCCCTGGTGGCTAGCGGTCCCCAATCCACTGTTAAATAATTTAATCTCCATCCCGTGTGGCTAGTGGTCCCCCCATCCTGATCCCATTTTAAATATATTTATTCCCATCCCTGGTGGTCTAGTTGACCCCCCCCCAGCCCTGATCCCCTGTTCTACAATAGATACACTGCATAGCTGACCCCTTCAATCTGCCCTTAAAATGAACTGATATAATTCCATGGTAATCTAGTGGACCCCACCCTCACACCCCAGCAGGCAGTGCCCCACCATCGTGCTCCCCCCATCCCAAACCTGAGCTGACGACCTGCACAGCCCACTGCTCACCACCATGGCCAGCTGCTGAATGAGCTCTCAATGAGTGAGTACTGTTTATACAGTATGCACTCATTGACTGACTGCTCAACTGAGAGTTCAGTTGATGGCTGGCCATGGTGGTGAGTGTTGGGGTGTGTTAGTTGCTGATTCAGGTTTGGGATGGGGGGAGAGGGGGTGGTGGAGTGCTGCCTGGGTGGGTGGGGGTCCACTAGACTACTGCAGATTTTTATCAATTTATTACAAGGGCAGATCAGGGTGGGGGATCCACCAGGCAGTGTATCTATTGTATAATAGGGGATCAGGGCTTGGGGGGTACGCTAGACCAAGAGGGATGGGAATACATTTCTTTAAAAGGGGATTGGGGATCGGGGACCGCTAGCTAGGGAAAAAGAATATTTATTTACCTGGGGATCGGGGCTTGGGGGGAACTGCTAGCCTCCAGGGACAGAGATAAAATTATTTAACAGGGGATCAGGAACTGCTAGCCACCAGGGATGGAGTCAATATATTTAACTGGAGATTGGGGCTTGGTGGGGACCGCTAGCCACCAGGGATAAAAATGGAGGATCTGTGACACATGGGGCTCGATAGAGGAAGCCCACATTTGCTTCGCACAGCCTGCATCAAACTTCTCCCATGTACCATGTGTTTGTCACATAGAAGAAGTTGCTGCAAGTGTGGGGACTTGGGTACCAGGATCCCTCCTGTATCAGAATCTGGTGCAAGGTCCCTGGCACACCGGACTTTGACACAAGCTGCTGTTTGCCGAGGCATGCATCAGCCTTATCCCTCTTGGAGAATCGAGCCATCTGTCTCTGTGGTGTAAAATGTAAACTTTTAGTTTTATTCTGTAAATTGTAAAATATATTTTCTTTTCCTTTTTAAAGCTTTTTCTTTTTACTCTTTTCTGTAAACATTTTCTTGTTATAAAACTTATTTGAGCTGTACATTTGTGTACACACTGAAAGCATAATCTCTAGTCTGAACAGTCGTCCCATCTCTCTCTCTTGCTTTTTCTGTATTTTCTTTTTTTTTATTTACTTATCAATGTCCTTTTTCAAATTCTCTTCTGTTCTACTGTTTTCTGCAGACTGTAAAAGTGAGTGCCACCCCACGCACACACAATCTCTCCGAAACAGTCTCTCCTTTCTGTTTCTTTCCTTTTTTCTCTATTCTTCTTTACTCTTCTTAATTTGCATTCTCAATCATTTCTTTTTCTCAAGCTCTTTAGTATTTGTTTGCAAATCTGCAGACTGCACTCATGCACACACCCCCATACACACAGTCCCCTCTTAAGACAGTGTTTTATTTTTCATTTTGTAAAGTAAAGTTTTCATTGTTTTCTTCTTTTTAGTTAAGAAACTTTTTCCCTCCTCTTGCCCTGTCTGTCCCTGACTTCCCACTCCTTTCCTTCCTTGCTTTGACCTGCTGAGAAGTGCTACAGGTAAACAGCAGCAACCCCAAAATTCAGCTCCTTTCCCATTTCCACTGCCTGCTGAGTGGAAATGGCAGTGAGGTCAGAGCTGCATGGCTATAAATACACTCTAATTTGTGCAGGCACAAACCAGAGTACGTATGCCATATGCATGCCCCTTGGGTGCCCTTTGACCTCCCCTCTTCCTTTTAAGCCTGGCATATGACAGGCTTGCAAGCTGCGAGGCTTGGGGATAAAACATAAACACTACCAAACAAGCAAACAAACAAACAAACGGATCTGATCGGAGCTGGCATTGCTTGGGTCTCATGAAAACCAAGCTGCATGCATTTGGGGTGGCTCGGTGTTTATCAGAAAGGTTCCGCACATCATTGGTTCTGTGTACAATAGTCTCTCATACAGAAACAATAGAAGTGGACCATTCCACATGAAAGCTGATGGGAGGATGACCTTCATTTTACTTCTGAAATAAAAAATAAAGGCTTGAATCTCATAAATTATGCTAGCTGACTTGAATGATTTATAATAAATTGGAAGGGCCTCTGCAGGGTGTTTCTTATGACATGAGACTCCCCTTGCAAGTTTTATGCAGCCAGAAGTGCTCAGCTTTGCCTCACAACACTCCCAACTAAATCTCATGCTCAGAATCTCTTATATCATATTAGAAAATGGGCTAAAAAATTTAAGGATCCTGACTGGCTACCACATATACCAGGGGAGAACATTAACCTTCAGATAGAGCCCCCTAAAAACAAGGGCAAATTCAGGGTGCCCCATTACATAGGGAATCCATAGGCACCCTGAATTTTCAACTGGTATGCCACCATTTTTTTCCCCCTTGCTAAGCGGGACTTAAGCCAGTACCCGCTCTTCTTCTGTCTCCCATAGTAAAACTTGGGCAAAACAAATTATGTCAGACCTTTCGAAGAGAAACTAGCTCCCAATTCACAAACAGTACAACAAAGACCATTACTTCCGCTACCCCTACTGAGTTCGAGACGAGTGGCATTTTGTTTGTTTTCCATACCACAGATGGATATTCACCAGCGTTACGGAAAACAAACAAAATGCTGCTCCTCTCAGGCAAACTAGCGGTAGTGGAGCAACAGCTCTCTTCCTCCTAAAATAGCAGAAAATATTCTTAACTGCAGTACTTTATGTTAAATGTGTACTTACCTGAGTGATTTTCTGTATGTCACCTGCTGCTTGAAGTAATAAGACTTGTCTCACACACCCACTGTCCCAAACCACGCTTTCTTCCAAAAAGAACATCACTGCTCCAGTATTACAACAAGAAGACACCACAGCTAGTCCACCAAGTAAAAATCGAACAAAAATAAAATGTGGAGCATGGGGGCAAAAGTATTTCATAACAGCTGATGGGAAGGGGGGGTCCTACTAAGGAAATACAGTCTGCTGTGTGGGCATTAACAGTATTCCACCAGCTTTCTTTTTTCTTTTTTTTTTTTAAGTACGGAGTCTCCATGGGGACATAAGGCCTTCATTCCAATGCAGGCAGAGAAACTATTTAATTACAAAACTCAATTTAAATAATTTTTTTATTAACAATGTTTTATCAAACTTTTTTTTTTTTACAGTGCCCATTTTCTAAGAGCAATAATACCCTCCAGTGTGGGTGGTATGGGCAATAATGGACCTTCCAGGGGCTATATGGCCCTCCGCCTGCAGTGTAGGGCCTCATTACGCCCCTGGGCAGTCCAGCATTGCCCAATACCACCCACCCTGTTGGGTATTATTGCTTGCTTATACCACAGGTATCTAGTGTTGGCCAATCAGAACACAGAAAAACTGGCAGTTATCTCACAAACTACTAACTACATGCCCACAGAAGTTTATCCATATTCAGCCTTGCCTACAGTATGTTATCAATATGTTAACCATGCCCACAGTATATTAATCTGTAACCTTGCCAACAGTAGGTTATCTATATTCCCCTTCTCTGCCATCCACAATACCTATCTGCCCGAATGTCCACTCACTCTCCACCAACGTTCTACCATCAACCCTTCTACATTGCACAGAAGTTTATATTTTCTATCTCCAGCAGTACCTATTTCTGAGGCTTAGCAAATGAAACTGACCAAAGACACCAAAGCCAAGCAAGATGTGAGAGATGACTTTCTTGCTCATGTGAGCCAGGTCCAGGGGGGAGATAAGGAAAGAGAAAGAAAGAGAGAATGAGAGAAACAGCTTTTTGGCTTGCGGACACAAGAACTCAGCAGCAGTGACAAACAAGAACTATCTTTTTTTTTAATCTCTGCCCTTTAGAGATTTTGACTGTACTTCAAGCAGACTTACATGGTGAAAACTGGCTTTCAAAAGTACAGCCTTGACTCAGGGCACACGTACTAACACCAGCACTAATGCGCATGCTCAGAGTCATGGCTTTACTTTTCAAAGCATGAATTCAATGTGTAACACAGCTCATTTTGTTGCTAGGAGTTACATAAAAAAAATGTATATGTAACTCCTATTGATGTAATAGTAATAACATTCATCTAGTAGGAGTATACTAGCAATAACTCAGCATCTCCTCGGCATTTAATCATCCACAGAAACTGGTTATTGCTTCATATACTTCTACTAGATGAATGTTGTCACTTAAAGAGGCACCCAGCAGAGGCAGTATTAAAGTTTAACTTACAGTATATACAATAGTTTTTTTAAAGAAAGAAGAACATTGCTAAAAAGCTTATTATTAGGACATGGGGAGTAAAGATGCATAACTATTAGGATTATTACACACCTTTGGAGCAATCCTATTCAATCATCAGACTGCTTCAATTTCCCATTTGTCAACGTTGTGTACAAACTGCACAATGTCCATACACCAATGAGTTTGATACTGTTAGTGCAGGATTTGTTCACAGACAATCACAACAATTGATATACACCAATACGTTCAGTACTGGCAGTGCAGAGATTGTATACAGGCAAACACTGAGGCCAATATTTACCAATATGTTCGATATAGGAAGTGTAGAGACTGCATATAGATAATCACAGCAGCCAGTATACTGTATATCAATGAGTCTGGCAAGGGTGATGCAGGAACTATATGCAGACAAACACAGCAGCCAATATACGCCAGTGACTTTGTTACTGACAGTATAGGGACTGAAGACAGACATTTACAGTAGATAAATATACCAATAAGTTTAATACTGGAACTGCTGGGACTGTATTCATGCAAGCACAGCAGCAAGTACAGTATAACCAATGACTTTGATAGCATAGTGCGGTGATTGCAAACACAGCAGTCAATATTCTGTAATCCAATGAGTTTGATACTGGTAAGGAGGGAATGTATTTAGAAAAACATAGCAGCCAGTTTATAATATGGGAATATGACAAGCTGACATGTTGTTATCTAGCTGCAGTTAGATGATGGCACAACTACAATGGTGATGACAAACTTCCAGTTGGCAGGCCAAATCACATTTCAGCTATCAATGTACTACACTTTGCCTATCAAAATTTGAAACGGGCACCTATTTTTTCTCCCACTAAACATGAAAACAACAGCCAACAGAAACATCAGATACAGTGTAAGCTGCTTATAACAGACTACTCTGTGTATGGTAGTTTTGTCCTTGATAAGCTGCTGTCCATTTAGCCAGTGTTGCTATTTTTTTTTGTATTACACACAGGGACTGGCTCAGCTAATTACGTTGTAACTCACTCCCCCTGCCATCTGTCTCTCCTGTCTCTCTCTCTATATTCGAAAGCCGGTGTCAAAAAAGCACAAGTAAAGGTAAAGGTAAGCTAAAACCTCTAAAGCTGTTAAAAAGTGTTACAGTTAAAGCTCGGTGTCCACTCCCTTCCACCCACCCACTTGCATGCCTGCCTGTCTCAGTATCACAGGCTTCCTTCCTTCCCTCCTCCCTCCTCATGTCTCTCTCTCTCTCTCTCTCTCTCTGACAGTAGTTCACTTATCAGTTTAAAGATTTTAGCATGAATTGAGACAAGAAGCCTTAGAGTAAAAGTCAGACTTTGAAAAAATCATAACACAACATTTGCATTTCTGCTTCTGCTAAAGGGGGTTGAGTAGAAGGCATCCCAGTCTTTCTGTTAGGCACATAAGCAAGGACAGGAGCAAAGAAATACACACAAAAGTAAAAAAATGTTACTTATACAGTATTCAGCTGCTCTCACTCTTGTAATCTCACTCCAGGACTTCACTTCACCCTGTTCTCTCACTCTTTCTGTTGCACTTCATTCTCTTAACAGAACTAAAAGAACAAGCGTTTGTCAATGCTAAACATTTACACTTGTTAAACTATTTTTTTGTTTTTGATATTTTGACCCAAACTTTTGAAGAGACTTGTTTTAAGATTTGCCTGATAGGCATGACATGTACCATTTTTAATATATTGGCTGAAGTGTCATTCCTAGCAGAGGTGCAAAAACACATCTTGTACAGGATTTTAAAATTGACATGTCATGTTTATGAGATGATGTGCAAAAATTGCTGTGTTGAAAGTTTGGGGTTTAAATATTGAAAATTACCAAAGTTATGAGCATGTGTTCATAAATTTCAACATAGGCTCATAACTTAATTTTTTTTTCCCCCCCAAATTTTCAACATTTATTTATTTATTGAACTCTAGGATAACACCACGTGAGCTCAAAGCTCTTTACTAGGGCTGTGCATGGGCCAAATGGTATTTTCCAAATACCACGAATAGTAGGCTTCCCGAATATCCAGATGCATTTTCTGAATAGTTCACTATTAGGCCACTATTCAGGAACTACTATTCGGTGAGATTTTCATGTCTCGCAGAGATTTGTTGGCCAATCAAAAACTGTTTCTTGAACTCAAAGGCAAGCACACCCATGTGACTTCCTCACTCTGAGCTGGGAGAAGACAGGAGACAGTGGTTTCTGAGAGCTGCTCTGCAGTACTTTTGAGACCTTAAACTTGCTAAAAAAGAAATCAATTTTTGCTTCACAGGCTTTTTTGAGTCAGTATAGTTTTTTTGAGCAGTGTCAGAAAAGCTATGTTTGGCTTTCTGACAAGTATTTTGTCCTTATTGCTGTACTCAGTTACAGGGACTAGGAGGGCTGTCCACTAACACCCCTTCTCTGCTGCTGTCTGACATAGCTCCAGTGTGATTTTACTTGGGTGGAGCACATTTTATTTTTGTGTTTTTTTTTTGCTGTTGTCTGGTTCCTGGCTTGGTTCCCTGCATTACTGATGAGGGTGTCTGCTAACTCCCACTCCTGCAGGTCACTGCTTATAATTTGCTGTATATGTGCAAAATATTTGATTTTGTGAGGCTTCACCCTGCATGTGCATGCTTAATACATTTTTTCATGAGGCAGGGCCACACGTGTGCACAGCTGTGTGCACCCAGATTTTGAAATAAACTTCTTCAGTTCTAAGCCAGTCAGGCTTGACTCACTAAATTAGTATTGTTAGTCTCCTCTGGTTCTGGGGATAGATCCCTGTACATATGAAAAGAAGAAGAATCAGCATTTATATACTGCTTTTCATACACAGTGTATCCCAAAGCACTTTACAAGCAGTGCTAGACTGGTAGTGAAATGACTGAATGTGTGGTGGCGGCCATATCGCACATCATCACCCACACACAGCCTGGATAATTGCATGAACTGGTTTATGGGAAGGGGAATGTTGGCCAGGACAACAGGAATGTTCCCTACTCTTTGTGAAGAGTGCCCTGGGTTCTTTTACTTCCACCTGGACACCCACCAGGATGGGCAGAAGGGACCTCAGTTTAACATCTCATCCGAAGGATAGCACACCCCAACAGTACAGCACCCCCCAATACTGCATTCGGATGCCTGCAATTTTTAGGTGCAAGTCCAATCCCAGTGTGGGACAAGAACCCACAACCTTCTGGTCCAGAGGCGGATGTGCTACCAACTGAGCCACACTGACATGGTGGCTGACTCGACTCAACTCCTCTCCCCTCCCCCCCCACTTCTACAGCCCACTGCAACTGTACACAATTAAGCTGTGCTTGTGAAATATATCCCCCTGCAGTCTGTGCCATGTGGCACATGCATTTGTTTTGTTTGTTTATTGTTGTTTTGTTAATTAAACCATTGCACTTAGTGGGGCAGGCTTGTCTCACTGAGTTAACTGTATGTCATCTGTCTGTTCCTTGCTTGGTTCCATGTTTGACTAAACAGGCTGCCCTTTTCTTCCCCTTCTTAGTAGCAGTGTTTTTCTTTACTGCTACTTTTTTGTGGTGCAGGATAACTGGAAAGGTTGGTGTATTACTGTAGTTCCACAAGCACTAAGTAAAGCATCACACACACACAGGTACTACGTAGTAATAGTTTGTGTTTTACCCAGTAACCAGTAGTGACCTGATCCATCATGTCTTTAGCAATCTTGCAAACATGCTTGGTCCAGCCCCAGCAAAGCATCTGCACCACTAGCCCCAAGTGGTGAGGGACAGGATGATACACGACAAACATACAGCACATCCACACAACTACTGCTAGTGTTGTCCCTGAGCTGCCAAACCCCCAAACAATCTATGTAGAACAAAGAAGCACTCAGCGGGAGGGGTTGCTGTAATAAAATACAGTTAAGACCTGTGCAGCATAAAGTTGCAAATACATTTGTTTGTGCTAAGGCTGGAGAATGCCAATAGAGCCCTGGTGCTTTGACCAGAACCTGGTCTTTGTCAGGGTGCATGTCGGGAACATACAAACACGCTATGAATATACAACCCTTAAAGAAACACACACTATAAATAAGTGAAATTAAAATGAATGAGACTGAGATGCCCTTATGAACATAAGAACATACGAAATTTGCCAGCAGATAAAGGTCTAGAGGTCTCTCAAGTCTGCTTGAATGTGCAGCTAGCACCCCTTATTCTGCAGCTGCCCCTTCCTTCCACCCTTCCCCTTCATTAACCCTCCCCCTTGTCCTGTCCCATACCCTTTGAAGCAGTCCACTGTTCTACTGGATACCACTTCTGCAGGTAACACATTCCACCCAGCCACCACCCTCTCTGTAAAAAAGTGTCTCCTCATCTCCCTCCTGAACCTTCCTCCCTCCAGTCTCATATCATTGCCCCTGGTGTCCCTCCCCTCCCTTACTTTGAACAGCCCCTCTGTACCTGTCTTGTTTATTCCTTTCATGTATTTAAAGGTTTCAATCATGTCCCCCCGTCCCTCCTCTCCTCCAGTGAGTACATGTTCAACTCCTTCAACCTCCTCTCTTATGTTAAGTCCCCCAGCCCCTTGATCATCTTTGTCACCCTGCGCTGCACCCCCTCCAGTAACTTAATGTCCCTCTTCAGATACGGGCACCAGTACTGCATGCAGTACTCCAGGTGCGATCTAACTAATGACCTATACAGTGGCAGAATCACCTCCTCCCTCCTCCAGGATATACCCCTTGTAATACAACCCAGCATTTTGTTGGCCTTTGCAGCTGCATTCCTACATTGTACCGAGTTGTTCATTGACCCTGTAATGAGCACCCCAGATCCTTCTCCTCCTCTGTCTGGGCTAGCTGCACTCCCCCCCAGCTGCAAACTCCTCCTTGGGTTCTTCATCCCAAAATGCTGCACCTTGCACTTTTTGGCATTAAACCCCAGTTGCCAGGTGTCTGACCAGGTTTCAAGCTTTGCCAGATCATCCTTCAACCCCTGCCATCCCCCTAGGTCATCCACCACCACTCCTACCTTGGTATCATCAGCAAACAGACTGATCTTGCTCTTGATGTCCCATGTTATGTCTGCAATGAATATCCCAAACAACACTGGTCCCAACACTGAGCCCCTTCTTAATGCCTTGTGCCAGCCTGAGTTCCCCCTTCTTAATGGCTTGTGCCAGCCTGGGCCCTTGTAACAAAACAATCCACAACTAACATTCCCAAGGATGAAACACTGCATCAAGATTATAGAACATAGTTCATACTGTGGTGCCAGACAGTATGCAATGCAGTATCTTACAAAATTGCTGTAAAATGCTGCAGTATGCTGCAAGTAGCAGTGTAATTTAATGGTAATTAAGCCCTCCAGTCATCCAATATTTTGTGGCATGTCATTTACTGCAAAGTACTGAATTGCATCTTGTCTTGCTCCACTGTAAATATTGATACATAATACAATTCCAGAGAAGGTGGTGAGATAGGCTACATAGACAATGACATACAAGTGTCTCTCTTTATTCGATGGGCCCAAATGTTCTCCCCAAGCAAGCCTTTTAGTTCTTGTAGCATTGGTAACAGTACTACTACCACTAATGCCATTAGCAGTACTACTACTGCTAGTGTCACCACCTGTCCATCTGTACGTTCACTGTCACATCCTTTTGTGCAGTAGTAGGGGGGAATTAGAGCATGCATGCCTTGTGCAGCAAGCAGCAGACACCACCACCAGTGTCCCCACTGCTACCACTATGGCTGCTACATTCACAGCCAGTGTGCTTCCCACCACCACCAGTGCCATTCTTGCAGGAGCCACTCTTTCAGATGTCACCACTACTGCAGCCACTGCTACCACTATTCCTATGTCCATGGCTGAAGCAAATTCTACCCCATGTCTGTGACCATGAACACCCTCTAGTGCTTACCCAATGCAATGCTTGATATTGTTTTCAGAGTGCTATGTGTGTGTTGTGGTGGATCGAGTGTGCCACATGAAGCTTGTGGTGCATTAGTGAGAGCTCAGTGTTGGTGGCTGAAGTGTCACTGAGGTGTATATGGTATACGAGGTTCAGTGGGTGATTAATGGTGTTGCTGAAGTGCTTTTTTAAAGTTTCCTTAAAAAAAACACCTTTTCTGGCTGAATACCGAATACCGAATACCAAATACTTGCGACCCGAATACCGAATATTCGGGAAAAGGTATTCGAACAGCCCTATTCTTTACATTGGTTCCACATCATGATAACAATACAAAACTGGGTTGTACAAAATTACAAAGTTTGAGGATACAGCACGTGCAACAGGGATTATACATGTTACAGAGGAAGTTAGGATATTGGAGGCGGGGATAACAAAAGACGCTTAGACGTATAGGAATGCCTGAAAGGCAAACTAATCAATTGTCTGTAGGGACATAGGGTTAGCAGAAGAATAAGTGCTAGAAGAGGTGAGGAGGAACCTCAAGTGCAGGGATATTGTGAGGTAGTAAGTCCGGGCGGGGGAGGTATGAGGAAAGCAGGAAAAAGGGAGGAAAGAGGTAAGGAGGGAGAAGCATAAGTCAGGATAGGAGTCGGGGTGAGGGGTGAGGGGAGGATCATAACTCAGGAGAGGAGTTGAGAGGGAGGGTGAGAGAGCACCGAGAGGAGAGGGATCAAGGAGAGTTTAGGGAGGGGTGGGGTGGGAGAAGGATAGGGTGGTAAGGCATGGGAGGGTGGGAGGGAGGAGGCATGGGGAGGGAGGAAGTGGGAGGGGCAGGGGAAGAGCAGAAAAGACCAGGAAGGAGAAAGGTGTGGAGCTAAAGGTGACAGTCACAATAGGCGGCATTTAGCAGGAGTTGTTTGAGGTGGACTTTGAAAGCACCCAATGTAGGCAAATGAGCAAGATCTGCCTGGATGGAGTTGAACCAGAGTGGGGCACGGTATGCAAATGATCTTTGGCCTAGGGAAGTGTGACTTTTTGGTACTGTGAAGGTCTGAAGTTCAGTGTTACATGTGTGCCACTGGTTGATGCTAGGCACCAGGAGTTGACAGATCCTAGTCGGAACTGTTTCAAGGCTAATCTTTTTTGCCAGTAGGCAAGTTTGGAATTTAAGTTGAACATTGAGCAGGAGCCAATTTGCACTGAAATACAGGTCATGGTGTGAGTCATCCTAGTTGCTCCTAAGGTTAGCCGGCATGCTTTGTTTAAGGCTGTTTTTAAATACCTGAGTGCAGTGTCAGTGGCTGCGCCATAGATAGGCAGGCTGTAGTCAACAAGTGAGCCCTCAGTGCTGTGGACAACTATTTTGAGGGCTTCTGGGGTCAGACTGTGCCTGTGCCGATAGAGCATCCCAATATATTTATTAATTGCCTTGGCGGTGTTGTCAATATGTAGAGTGTAGGACGAGTTGTCAATAGTTATCCCCAGATATTTAAAGTGTTGTACCACATAGCCTTCTTATGACTCCACCTCATGAACAAGTGCAGAGGACATTTTTAACTCCTGTCTGAAAGGTTATTTCACGCAGCAGCTGTGAAATCACCTAATGGAATTCAAAAAGACCAGTAAGTCTTACCTCAGTAGTGGGAAAGATTATAGAGGCACTCCTAAAGGAAAGGATAGTTCAACACCTGGAATCCATAGGAGCACAGGATCCAAGACAGCATGGGTTTGCAAAAGGAAGGTCCTATCAAACTAAATTTCCTTTTTGACTGGGTAACCAGAGTGGTGGACCAAGGGGGAGCAGTTGATGTCGCCTACCTTGACTTCAGCAAAGCTTTCGATACTGTTCCACATAGATTGATTAATAAGCAGGGTAGGCTTGGGGTGGGTCAGAAGTTGGTCAACTGGGTGGAAAACTGGTTGACAGGCAGGAAACAGAGACTGGTGGTAAACAGTATACAGTCAGAAGAGATGCAAGTCACAAGTGGGGTACCTCAGGGATCAGTCCTGGGGCTAGTCCTCTTCAATATCTTCATCAGTGACATTGCAGATGGACTGGACAGTAAGATTTGTCTGTTTGTAGATTACACCAAGATCGGCAACACAGTAGATGATCCAGATGGGGTGGGCAGAATGAGTAGAGATCTGGATAAACTAGCAACATGGTTTGAAGAGTGGCAGCTGGGGTTCAACACAAAGAAGTGCAAGATCATGCTCATAGGGAAGAGAAACCCTGAAGCCACCTATAGGCTGGGAGGGGAGTTGCTGGCAGTCACAATGAAAGAAAGAGACTTGGGCATCATCATCACCAATGATGGGAAATCATCCAAGCAGGCCACTAAAGCAGTAGGTAAGGCTAGGGGGATGTTGGGGTGTATTAGTAGGGGTATCACAAGTCGGAAGAGGGAGGTAATAATCCCTCTTTACAAGACACTGGTTAGGCCCCATCTGGAGTACTGCGTGAAGTACTGGAGGCCGCACTTTCACAAGGACATTAACCAAACTGAGGCAGTCCAGAGAAGGGCAACCAAAATGGTGCAGGGACTGCTTCAGAAAACATATGAGGACAGATTAACAGCTCAATATGTATACCCTAGAGCAAAGGAGGGAGAGAGGTGATATGATCAAAACATTCAAACACCTTAAGGGCATTAACAAGGTGAAAGAGTCTAACATGTTTCAATATTAGAACAATAGCAGGACAAGAGGACACAGCATGAGATTAGAGGAAGGCTGATTAAGGGGTAATGCGAGGAAGTTCATTTTCATAGAAAGGGTGGCAGATGCACGGAATGGCTTACCTCAGGAAGTGGTGGATATGAATACAGTGCAGGGCTTCAAACAGGCATGGGATAGGCATAAGGGAGAAATTCAGATGAGTATGTATAGATATGCCATTGACAGAGCAAAGTCCAATGGCTCATTCATAAGGTAGAAAAAGAAACGGGCAGACTGGATGGGCCTTGCAGTCCTTATTTGCCATCATCTTCTATGTTTCTAAAAACACATTTTGGCCAGGACTTTAGAAATGACAGCTGTCATATTCATGAGGTGTTGTGAAGAAATGGCTATGTTGAACATTTGGGGTCAAAATGTGGAAAATTACCAAAGTTACGTGTCTGCATTCGTAAACTTCAATGTAGGCTCATAACTTTGTTGTTATTTAATATTTTTTACACACAATTTTCAAAATAGCCTTCTTATGACCCTACCTCATGGACAATAGTGGAGAAAATTTTCAACTCCTACCTGAAAGGTGATTTCGTGCAGCAACTGCAAAATCATCTTTCGGGATACAAAAATACATTTTGGCCAGAATTTGAAAAATTACATCTGTCACATTCATGAGGTGTCATGAAGAAATGGCTGTGCTGAAAGTCTGGGGTCAAAATATTGGAAATTACCAAATTTACAAGCCTGCATTTGTAAATTCCAACATAGGCTCATAACTTTATTGTTTTTTGAAATGTTTGCCCCAAATTTTCAACATAGCCTTTTTATGACCCCACCTCATGAACAATAATGGAGAAAATTTTCAACTACTGCCTACAAGGTGATTTTGCACAGCAACCACAAAATTGCCTTTCGAGACAGACTTACTTAATGTCACTTGTATTGTTCATGAGATAGTGTCCCAAAAAAGGTGTGTTGAAAATTTGGGGCAAACATATTGAAAAATGGCCAAGTTATGCTACTAAGTTCAAAACCCCATTGAAATACATTGAACCACATGCCTGATTTCCTCAGTTCGTGGTCCTGTGTTAAAGAGTGAAGACGTGTCTGCAGTCCAGAGAGGATTATGGTGTTGGACCCCCAGTGGGTAAGTAAAAGCTTTGGGGGTATGTGGGGTGGTGGGTGCTGAGTGGGAGGGTCAGGTGGGGGTAATAACAGTGCAACTGACATGGATAGATGTTTTTCTTTTTTTACAGTTTCACAAAAATAAAACAAACAACCAGAGATGGTTTTCTCTTTTACAGGTAGTGACACTGGAGCATCGAGCACCCACCAGTGTCACTGTTATATTTGGCAGCACCAGGATTGGGCTCACTGGTTCTACATTACTAAAAGGGGCAGGGTGTGGAGTGGCAGCCAGCTCAGGGGATTGGGCATCCTGTGCCCTAATAATAATGTGGGTTGGGCTCAGGAGTGGAGTTATGATGGGGCTGCAACAGACATTGATGGGCAGTTTTCTTTTTTAAAGGTTTAATATGAAAGAAAGAAAGAAAGAAAGAAAGAAAGAAAGAAAGAAAGAAAGGATGAGGGATGCGCACTGGAGGACTGGGCACCCCCCCCAGTGTCACTGTCATATCTGACAGCACCAGGGGTGGGCTCCCTGGTGCTGCATTACTAAAAGGGGCAAGGTGTTTAGTGGCAGCTGGCTCAGTGGATTGGGCACCCCCCATGCCCTAATAATAACATGGGTTGGGAGGAGTTATGGCAGTGGCTGCAACAGACATCGATGGACATTTTTGTTTTTTGCAGATTTAATATACAGTAATAAAAAAAGAAAAAGAAAGGATGAGGGATGGACATTGGTGGACTGGGCACCCCCAAGTGTCACTGATATATTTGGCAGCACTGGGAGTGGGATTCCTGGTGCTGCATTACTAAAACGGGCAGGGTAGGGGATGGCTGCAGGCACATGGGATTGGGCACCCCCATGCCATTGTAATAACATGGGTTGGGCTGGGGAGTGGCAGTTGCAAAAGACATCAGTACACGGTTTACTTTTTTTCAGCCTGACAGGCTTCTGCAGTGAAATGCTGCTCAGCACTTTGCTGATTGGCTTCATGTAAATCAAAAGACCGAAGTCGTCTCTTATTAGAGTGGCTCAGTCCTTTGAAGTACACGAGGTTCCAGCCCACCAGGCTGAGAGTGATATCAGGACCACAGTGCGTAGTCATTGAAGTACAGTAGATTGCAGAGCCTGTGCTTTTTATGTTGCTTGCATGCATGTGCAAGAAACATAGTGCCATCATCGGAGATTTTGGAGGTGTGTCACCTCCTCCTCCAATTCAGTCAGTGAGCTGGCAGGCGAGGCCCCTGTAAGCCAATGCATTTTGGAGCTGTCTATGACACGCTCCAAAATGCAGTGGCATACAGTTGAAAGGGGGAGCTACGCCAGTGAGCAGACAAGAAGTGTAGCTCCCCGCCTCCCCCGACACGCAGGCGCGCGCCCACGCAGTACTATAGTAGCCAACGGGTGCCCAATCCCAGTCGACTGAGCTGCGCCTCCCCCAGCGAGGAAGCACGCTGGGAGCCCACCCCAGCGTGGCAATCATCCATAGGCCGACGGGTGCCTAATCCCCGCCGGCTGAACACTCTCAACGTTCTGTATGTATGCTGGGAGCCCACCAGCATGGCAAACGGTCCCACGACATCTTTTTTTTTTTTATTTTAACCTAAAAATGAAAACGGTCCCGCAGGAGCACTCCCCACCCTCCCACAACCCGCACGACCCACTGCGCACCCAGCCTCCCCACACCACCCTCACCCCATACTTACCTCTGACCTTGGCGCGATGATCTTCGGTGGACCGGGAACACGCTCTGCACTCTTCAAAGCCGACCGCCGAACTGAGGAAATGCCGGTAAGCTGTATAATGGCCTAGATAGGGGAGTTTCAACTTTGTTGCATATCTCAGGTATTTTTGAGTTTGCTTACCATTTCAATATGGTTTATCTTCATCGAGCGAAACATTGCTGGCGGGTATTGCCCGTCTCGGCGGTGACGTTATGACTGTGCAGTGACCGCTAAATCACCCTTTGGGCCTGAATACTGCCATGACAGTGACATCATTCATGAGAAGGGGTCCCAAAAACCCCATGTTGAAAATTTGGTGCCAAAATTCCAAAAAATGACTGTTTTAGGAGCGTGCAGCAGTTCCTACTCAGGCTCATAAGTTCGTGAAATTTCAATATTGTCACTCCAGATTTCCAACATTGCCATTTTACCACACCTTCTTATGAGTAGTACAGCTGTCATTTTTCACATCTCACCCAAAATGTGGTTCCGCCCATGTAGCGCAGAATGGCGCAGTCGGTGTGCAAAATCAATGTATGGGACAAATTAAGAAAATTACAGTGACACTGTTCATGAGCAGAGGTCTTAAAATGGCTATGTTGAAAATTAGGTGAAAAAATTCCTAAAAATGACTGTTTTACGAGCGTGCATTGCGCAGTTCCTACGCACGCTCGTAAGTTCGCAAATTTTCAATATTTTCACTCCAGATTTTCAACATTGCCATTTTACCACACCTCCTATGAGCAGTATAGCTGTCATTTTCACATCCTGCACAAACGTATTTCCACCCATCTAGCGCATAATGGCGCAGTCGTGTGCAAACTCAATGTATGGGACAATTAACAAAATCACAGTGGCACTGTTCATGAGCAGAGGGCTTAAATGGCTATGTTGAAAATTTGGTGAAAAATTCCTAAAATGACTGTTTTACGAGCGTGCGTTGCGCAGTTCCTAGGCACGCTCATAATTTCGCAAATTTTCAATATTTGCACTCCAATGACTTCCAAATACCTAAACAGCACGTAGAAGCAAGCAACATTCGGCAGTGACAAATGCTTGTTTGAACTGCAATGGGCTCAGCAGTGCCACACCCCCAAATCTCTAAGTCACTCCTGACAAAATGTTTGGTGTGAAGGTGTGCATCAAATGTAAAAAACAAGGGTCTACAAAAATACTTTGTGTCTGTGTCATACTGTCTGGTAGGGTGGAGAGCAAGGTTCCCAGAGTTAATGAATGTTACTATGAACAGAATGAGGATGCAAAACCAGGAGTAAACTAATTAACACTTTCTTTAATACTTACTTCACACCTTATCACTGGCTTAGTCATAGCTAAGACAGGGCGATAATGACAGTGTGCTGCCCTGATTTGACAGTACTACAGAAAATAAGAACACTGAACCTTTGTCCACAAAATCTCCCAAAGTACACAAAAAATGAGACATAAAAATGACAACTTTAGAATGTTTTATTGCCCATGCCGAAGTTTAGGATTATTTTTTCCACTGGCGTAGTGACACATAACTAAAAATAAACAAATTTTACTTTTAAAACATATACTGTGTTTTGTGCTTGAATATTTTTTTCAGGGTTAAGTTCCATATGATAAGTGCAATAAGAAATTCCAGGCGGTGTTTAGTAGTGTGATCACTGCACTTCCAGGAACAATAATGCACTCAGCCTATGGCCTCATGCCTTATTACATCCCTGGCATGTGGTGATCACACTACTACCCACACTCTGTCATGTCATACTGCTTATGTACAGGAGTTTGATGCCTTTTATTAGACCAACATATGTTGTGTACAAAGGTGGTATAGTACACAAGCCTTTGGGGCCACACAGGTCCCTGCTTCAGGTGAAAAGCAAACTGAGCAACATATGTACACTTATATACACTTTGATGCATTGATTAAAAAAATAATTATGATAGAATAGTTGAGAAGAATCTATCAGGAAGAGTAGGTGGACAATGACTGTTAGGGGATGATTAGCAGGAAGTGCTAAGATATTCATAAGGGTAGCTGAATAGATGCATTGAAGTGGTAACTAGAAAGATATCCAGACAGGAAAATTTAATAATAAAGACCTAAGATAAACAAAGTGTAAGGTCTATATACACTGTGATGTATTGTTTCAAAGTAACTAAGGCAGGATAGGTGAGAAAAAAATAACAGGAAGAGTGGGTGGAAAATTAATTGTAACAGGTATATAGCTGTGAAGCAATGATTATCAGGAAATGCTAAGATATTTATAATAGAGGCTGCAAGGATGACTTGAAGTGGTACTTGGAAAGTATCCAGACAGGAACACAGAATAAAAAGAATTGATATAAAGAGGGTTCGGTGGGAGTCCCAGAAAGAAGAAAAAAAAAAACATATTTGATAAAAGCAACATAGAGTATTAAAGTTTCCCATAATGTGTCATAAATCCAGTGTCCTGATTGAAACTGTTAAAATTCAAATTAAATTATTTGATATATTTCAGTTCCCCTGTCCTTCTCTCCTGTGTGTTTTTGAAGTTGCCTCTTAGTATTACAACATACAGGTCTGAGAGGGAAGGGTGTGCTTGAAAAAAATGTTCTACCGGTGTGCTGATAATCTGGTTTACTATTATGTACAGTGGCGTGAAAAAGTATTTGCCCCCTTCCTGATTTTCTCTATTATTGCATATTTGTCACACTGGATGTTTTCAGGTCTTTAGAGAAAATGTAATATTAGATAAAGGGAACCTGAGTGAACAAATAACACTTGTTTTTTTTTAATTTCACTTATTTAATGAAAAAAAGTTAACCAACACCAACTGGCACTGTGTGAAAAAGTAATTGCCCCCTTACACTTAATAACTGGTTATGCCACATTTAGCTGCAATGACTGCAACCAAACACTTCCTATAATTCAATATCAGTCTTTCACATCGCTGTGGAGGAATTTTAACCCACTCTTCCTGGCAGAACTGCTTTAATTCAGTAACATTTGGTAGGTTTTCGAGCATGAACTGCTCGTTTCAGGTCCTGCCACAGCATCTCTATTGGGTTTAAGTCTGGACTTTGACTAGGCCACTCCAAAACTTTAATTTTACTTCTTTTTAGCCATTCTGATGTGGACTTGCTTTTGTGTTTTGGATCATTGTCTTGCTGCATGACCCAACTACGCTTCAGCTTCAGCTGACGGAAGGATGACTGGACATTCTCCTTAAGAATTTTCTGGTACAGAGCAGAATTCATGGTTCCTTTAATTATGGCAAGTCATCCAGGTCCTTAGGCAACAAAGCATCCCCACACCATCACACTACCACCACCATGTTTGACTGTTGGTATGGTGTTCTTACTGTGGAATGCTGTGTTTGCTTTTACGGAGACATTATGGGATCCATGTTGTTCAAAAAGTTCCACTTTGGACTCATCTGTCCATAGAACATTTTCCCAAAAGGCTTGTGGATCATCCAGGTGCTTTGGCAAATGAGAGATGAGCATTTATGTTCTTCTTGGTTAGCAGTGGTTTCCGCCTTGCTACCTCACATGAAGCCCATTTTGCCCAGTCTCTTTCTGATTGTGGAGTCATGAACACTGACCTTAGCTGAGGCAAGAGAAGCATGCAGTTCTTTGGATGTTGTTTTAGGATCCTTTGAGACTTCTTGGATGATTTTACACTGCGCCCTTGGAGTAATTTTGGCAGGCCGCCCACTCCTGGGAAGGTTCACTACTGTTCCAAGTGTTCTCCATTTGGAGATTATGGCACTCACTGTGGTTTGATGGAGTCCCAGAGCCTTAGAAATAGCTTTGTAACCCTTTCCAGACTGATAGAGGGCAACAAATTTTTTTCTGATCTTTTCAGGAACTTTCTTTGATCATGGCATAATGTGCTTGTTGAATCTTTGTGCTGGCAACGTGACTCTGATGGAAAGGGCCAAAATAAGTGAGGTTTATATTGAGCAGGGCTGGCTGTAATCAAGCCTGGCTGTGTTCAATCAGCTGACTCTAATTATCCCTTTAATTGGGTTGATTTAACTAGGGGGCAATTACTTTTTCACACAGTGCCAGTTGGTGTTGGTTAACTTTTTTCATTAAATAAATGAAATAAGTAAAAAAAAAAAAAGTGTTATTTGTTCACTCAGGTTCCCTTTATCTAATATTATATTTTGTCTAAAGACCTGAAAACATCCAGTGTGACAAATATGCAATAATAGAGAAAATCAGGAAGGGGGCAAATACTTTTTCACGCCACTGTATCAGTGGTGGCTCATCCTGGTTTGTAGTGGTTGCCTTATTTCCCCTATATAGTATCCATTTGTGCACATTTTGCACTGAACTAGTAAACCATATTGCTTGACTGACATGTGTAGGATCCATTTATTTTTACCATTGATGCGTCTGTACACCAAATGTTTTGAGTGTAGTTAAAGGGGAATTTTGGGGGGGTGTCATTGCCGAGTCCATTGTAGCTCACAATAGCAGGGGCTTGCAGTCTAGACCAATGACTACACACTGTGGTTGTGACACAACTCGCTGCTCACTGGGTGAAAAATTTGTGTACTTCAAAGGACCAAAGCCACTCCAGTCAGAAAGGGCTTTGGTCCTTTGATTTGCATGAAGCTTGACAGCAAGCAGCTGATCATCTTTCTACAACAGGTTTCACTTGTGTCCCTACTGAGATTAAAAAAACAGACAGTGGTCTCTCTCTCTATAATTACCTTTGTTCTGTTTATTTTGTTCCCTTATATACTCTTTATAAGTGGTAATCATCATTATGTGTAAACTTTTTTTGTGTTTTAACTATTTCAGATCTTATTTCCATTTACCAATGGAGCCTTTCAATTTTTGGTTTGAACTTTTTAAATTTTAAAGACTAATGTACTTCAGAACTTCTGCCTCCTTCCTTTTAATCTACTGTTTTGAAAACAGCATGTTTCTCCATTGTGCTCCAGAATCAATTCCATCAATATAATAATACTCGTCTCATTCAAAATGACTCTCCATCCATGCATAAAACTTTCTGTCTGAAGGCCATGAGAGGGATTCTTAAGAATCCTCAGTCTCCTCCATACTCTTGCAACTTTCAGATAGGCTTCAATACTTCTGTTATTACAGAATAGTTTGCAGCTTTTACATGTAAGTATTTCTAGGTTTTTAAAAGCTTCTGATAGTGATAATGCTTCTCAGCCTACATGCAGGTTCACTTGAACATCACTTTCTATTAAAAATGAGTTTGCTGCATGCCCCATGGCATTGAGGAGCCAGTTTACATAGTCCAGTTGCTTCCAGAGACATCTGACAACTCCCCTGCTGCATCAACAATGATCAGCGTATACTGTGCATACTAAATACAGTTTTACTCAAAAAATTAAAACTGAAACCCCTGTGTGAACTTTGACTACATTCTTGATGCAACGCAAAAGAAAATTCACATCAGACTCATAGTGCTCCTGATAAACACAGCAATCAAAAACATCAAAACCGGGCACTCACCCCATTGTTGAAAGAAGACACCACTTCATTAGGATTTTGCTAGTGCAAAGTGCAAGTATTTATTGGTGCCAGGGAGGACCAACACTTCTGACATGTTTTGGATCTCAAAAGTATGATCCTTTGGTAAATGTTCCACGACTAGTGTTGACACCCTCCTTATATCCTGGAACTAAATGTGTGCCATCAGTAAAACTCTCCATGATGACGTAATGTGAGGTCATCAGTACGTTCCAGCATATAAGGAGGGTGTCAGAAAGGAGACAAGAAATCATGCTATTGAGATCTAAAATGCTTCAGGAAGTGTGGATCATCCCTGGCACCAATACAAATTTGCACTTTGCACTAGCAAAATGTAATGGAGTGAATACCCGATTTTGTCATTTTTGAGTAACATACAGTATCAAAGTTTCTGTCAGCAGAAATATTATACAGAAATTGAATTTGACTGCAATTGAGAAAATCCTAAAGTGATGCATCTCAGTCATGAGTAGGACTGACTTATGATGAGGGTAAGGAAATCCTCACACTGCAGGTACAGTAAACTGATTACCGGAACACAGATAGTTGGATGCAGACAGTAGAAAAATCAAGTGGTTTGGCTCAGTGCAATTTTCACCAGTTTGTAAATTAGAGCCATGATGATGCGCAACTAAACAACATTAAATTGCTCAAAAGAAACTATAAAGTGCTGCTGCTTCCATTGTGCCTATACAGCCTTTGTTTACAATATTGGTGTCAGTCAACCATGCCCAGTGGAACTGTTCTGTGAAAACTACCATAGCGTTGTAAAGCCTGAAAAGTAAATGCCACTCTTTTATTAAGTTCAGTTACCTGTATTGATTAATTTCCCCCCAGAAAGAGCACACACATAAAATCTTCCGACCTCTGTACTCTGTTGGATTTGGCAGGTCTGCAACTGCCCAGATGCATCTCAGTCATGTGTACCCCTTCAATTCATTTTGTTAAATGACATGCTCACATTTTGTATTTCTCCCTCTGCATTTGCACTTTTTATAACATCTTGAAGCGTTGTTTAACAAATGCTGCATTGGGTTTTTTATACACCTATTTGTGGTTGCATAGTCCTGTGCAGGCTGACCCCCCCCCCCAACCAACAATACTTTTTAAGTTACACCTTATAATGTAATAACAGGTGCAAATGCAGAGGGAAAAAGATACAGAATATGGGCATGCCATTTAACAAAATATATTTGACGGGTGGATGTGACTGAGATTTATCCGGGCAGTTGCAGACCTACTGAATCCAGCAAAGTATACAGGTCGGCAGATTTTTCATCTGTGCTCATTTTGGAAATTAATCAGTCCAGGTATCTGGACATAAAACAGTGCTGTTACTTCTCGAGCTTCATGACTCTATGGTAGTTTTTCGCAGAATGGTTCCTCTGGGCATGGTTGACTGACACCAGTATTGTAAACAGGAGCTCTACAGACACAACAGAACCAGCAGCACTTTATAGTTTCTTTCAAGCAACTTTACTGTTGTTTAGTTGCTCATCATCACAGCTGTAATTTACAAACTGATGAAATCGCACTGACAGCCAAGTCACTCAATTTCCCAGCTTTCTGCATCCAGCTGTTTGTGCTTTTGTAATCAGTATGCTGTACATGCAGTGTGAGGATTTCCTTTCCCTCCTCATTGGTAAATCCTGTCCCTGCAGAAACTGATATCATCCCCCAAGCCCAGAGTGATGGAAATTGTTTACCAAGCATCAAACATTCAGAACTGACAAATGCTTGTTATTGTGTTGTTCTGGCCTGCCTTGATAGTGGTCTGTGAGCATATGTGGATGCAGGTCTTACATCTTGTACTGCTGCATAAGGTTGTTCCTCTAATTTATTGGATAGGTTGATATTTTAGCAAGGCCTAGCCCAGGGACAGCACTGCACTTTGGATTAAAATTCAGCACAAGGGGGATACTGGACAGCCCTGTAGAAATAATATCTAAGTTGAAGGGTAAAGCAAGACACTAAGTTTTGAGTTGGAACCTGTATATTACCTTTAAATCTGATGTACTGTGTCTCTGTACACTGTATATTAACATTAGTACAATAAAATGCATCACACTGTCAAATGAGCCTAGTTTTTCTGGGACCAGTTTGGCAATTAACATTCTTTCTTACAAATGAAGCAATGACTTGATGCCTGTAGTCAGGGTGATAGATGTGTATTCCATGAACATCATCTAGTTCAAATTGTATTTATTTAAAACAAAACAGATGGTAATTTATTAAGGCACATAAACCTGTGAATAGCCACAGCAAAATCTGAACCAGTGGTGTAGCTCAGAACTGAGTCATAGTCTACTGGGTGGTGGGTGCTGAGTCGGTAGACTGAGCCACATTGCTGTTTTCCAGCAATAAAAGTTAGAGGCAAAGCACTGAAAAATATGTTACAAAATGCTAGTATGTTAAAACATACACAAACAACACACACACACACACACACACACACACACACACACACACACTTAGTTCCAGCTTCTGATGAATTAAAGTTAGCTAAACATGCCAGCTGTAATACCAGCCTGCTACCACCTATTATGTTGTGTGTGTCAGTTGGCAAAATGAGCATTTATGAAACTCTGCCAAAAACTGAAGACCAAACTCTCAGGCAGCTTTCAACACCTTGCAATCAAGGCTTTCAGTTTGGCGGATGAAATATTCATGACAGCTGCCCTAGGTTGGGGTTTTCCAGCTGGAAGGGTCTGGCACATCATGATGAAATCATTTTTTTTTTTTTTGGTGTCCTGATTCAAAAGGGGTGGGGGAACCTCATTGGAAATTGTACCAAGCTCTCTTTGCAGGAGATCTAGCTTCAGAAAGCAAATGAGGTCGAAAGTGGAATGAAAGCAAGGATCTCATCTTGGTTTCGAGTGCAAAATGGTCCAGAGGACCCATGTTCATAAGTCAGTATAATCTTGCATACTGTACCCCCATTTTGCACTCACTTTTACAAAACCATTTTGGGAGGTTTGGATGTCTTGAGAATTTTACAATTGTACTTGCAAACAGGTCATGCTGAAAATCATTTGGTTCCTCTGGTCCAATCTACTCCCAGACTTAGGAGCTAAAATGATTCAGCAGTTTCCTCCCATGGCCTGAGTTGAGACAGTCCCCTGAATATACTGCTATATTCCTTTGTGTAGAGGGAACCATTTAAAAGCAGTGCATGCTGCAGTGAATTATTTAAGATTCAATGCTCCAGTAGATGACTTTGTATGCAGGACGCTTAGCCAGCACCACTTACTATGCTGGTAACCTAGATTCATGAGTGAGTCTGGGTCATCAGGGGTCAGCCAGTGGGGGGCAGAGAGGAAGATCAGGCATCTCAGAGGATGTTCTCATCCTCCTGGGGGAGGGTACTGCATCTGGCTATTGCCATCTGCAGACATGTGTGTGGAAGGGCATGCAGGACACAGGATGAGAGGGCCATGCTATGTATCACATGAACCTGCTGATGCATGGTCATGTCTGGGACATAGTCACAATGACAGCATCCCTATGGGGAGCAGCAGAATGGCACAAGAGGGGGGAAAAAAAGGAAGATGAAAAAAACATCATAGCTAGCAGGACAATCGTCGGACTTTGCAGGCCCTGCACTGATGATCCAAGTACCTCCCAGATCTGGATCTGTTGTTTAGTGGGTCAAGGGACTCCCAGTCACCTTGCAATGGAGGGCAAGCCATGTGGGACTGAGGTAGAGGTAAAACCGGGGAGAAGCAATGTGACAGGACTGGGAGGATCAGCAGGAAGGAAGGCCAGCCAGGGTGTAGTGGCAAACAAAATGTGTGCAGGATGCTTGTGCAGCAAGATAGTGGTTGTGCTACTACAAAAGGAGGTATCTGGTTTCATGTAAGTCTGCGGCCTTTCATTGACTCTGTTCAAGAGAATACTGAGATAAATGAGGAGGAATGGAATAAGGTACAGGGCAGGATTTAGAGAAAGAGTAGGTATGAGAAAGAAAAGGTTGCAGTGGAACTGAACAACTGTTATAGTGCACTCCAAAAAGAGGAGGAGTTTAATACAGGGAATGGAAATGGAAGAAAAGATAGACAAGAGGCAGGACAATCTGGAACTGAGGGTGCTACTAGAAATGAGGGGGAGGATAGGCCTTTAATAAATAATAGCCAGCTAAGAGAAAGTAAGGAACAATACGGAGGGGGGGGGCAACAGTAAACAGGAGGGAAATTGTAGTGTTGGGTGATTCCATCATAAGGAACATAGATAAATATATTTGTAAGGGAAGGAAAGAAACAACACATGTAAGCTGCCTGTCAGGATCCAAGGTACTGGACATTAGGAACAATCTGGAGGGATTCATGGATGGAGAAACTAGATCAATAACAGTGTTGTATGTGGATATAATGATATTGGAAGAAGGAAACGAGAGGATATACAAAATGACTTTGAGAATGTCAGAAGGAGATTAAAGGAAAAGGGATGTACCATCATTATAATTGAGGTACTACCAACACAAATGGGAGGAATGGAAAGAATAAGGGAAATAGCCACTTTAAACAGATGGTTAAAAGGGTGGTATGACAGGGAGGGGTTTAAGTTTCAGGAAAACTGAGAAGACTTTATGACTAACCCAGGAATGTATAGGAGGGGCAGGTTGCATTTAAACATGGATGGGGAAAGATGTTGGGTAACTAAATAAATAAATAAATTTAAATGACTTTAAACTAATGGGTGGGGAAATGGGGGGTATATCCATTCAAGCAGAGACCTATAGACAATCAGAGAACCCAAGTAAGGAGGAAAAAAGGGTAGACTAGGGGATCTGAGAGTAATACTGACAAACGTGAGGAGTTTGGTTAGAAAAACGTATGAATTTGAGGACATGATGAAAAAGGAGGCCATAAAGATATGCACTATGACAGAGAAATGGTGGGATGTGAATTACGGGTGGGATAAAACATATTAGATTATAATTTGTATAATAGAGATAGAACAGGAAGGAGAGGAGGGGGTTGGCAATAGATGTGGCAGAAGAGATAACAACACAGTTGGTGGAATCAGAGGATAACAGTGATCTGGAACAAATCTGGTAGAAAATCTATCCAGAAAAGGAAACGAGGATCTTGTTAGGATTAATTTACAGACCACCCTCACAGAATGGTGAGTTGAATGAAAATATGCTGGACACCTTAAACAATCTGGAAATAGAGAATAGGATTGGACTAATCGTTGATTTTAATATGCTGGGTATTAACTGGAAGGCCAGAGTGGGAAGGACACCATTAGAAAGGGATTTTGTCCGAACAATAAACGGTTTAGGAATGGAATAGTTTGTGGAGGCAGGAACAAGAAGGCAACACATTTTGGATTTAGTATTGAGTAATGTGGTGGTACAGATAGATAACTGTGAGATTATGGAACCACTGAGTGGAAATGATCACAAAGTAGTTATGTTCAAAATCAGGAGGTTGAAATACAAAACAAAAGGTAAAACCAAGATTAAATGTTTTAATAAAGCAGATTTTGAGAAAATGAGATAGAATTAAAAGAGTGGGATTGGGAGACAGAATTTGAGAATAAATCACTGAATGAAATGTGGGAGGTACTATTACAGGTGATAAAGGAGTTAGTAACTAAATGTATTTATTTATTTATTTATTGGGTAATCAAAATTACAACCTATGAGCTAAAAGCTCTTTAACAAAGGATCCTTGTTAGATAAGGGAGAGTAACAAATACATGAGTTAGAGAGACAGAGGCAACCATTAGGCATTGTCAAGAATCAACAAGGAGGACTTGAGTTTTTAACATACATGGGTAGGGGAAACAACAGCAGCAAGTAGGCATTGTCAAAAATCATCAATTAAGAACACATGGTCATTCATAATAGTATAAGCTCAGGCAAAATGTAACACATTACATTGAACAGATACAGAGTACACGGGCATGCCACATTTGTAGCACATTTGTAGCAGCCCAGATAGGCAGAGTTCACCAGCTTATATTTGTACAAGCTTTAGAGATCAGCAGGTAGTACCTTTACAGCCTTGTCAGTATCCTAAAGGTACCCATGTAACAACCAGGAGAGTCAGTACAGTTGATGGGATGATGTCAAAAAGTGAGCTAGGGGCAAGAGAGAAAGATAAAGTAGCAGCACTTGTGTCAGGGAGGTAAGCTGGATAAGTGGAATGGGGAAAGTGGTATGAGGGGGTGGAATGAGGATGGGTAGTTGGGTGAAGACACATAAGGGGGGAAGTGTAGGCAGCAGGGTAGGGGTCCCAGATAGGGGTCCAGGGGTGGGTGGGCAGTGGGAAGTGGGGTAGTGTAGTTCAAGGGCCACATAAATGTGTCTCAGAAAATAAGAAATATAATGCAAAGAGGAGACTACCCAGATGGATGTGTAGAGGGGTTAGAAGGATGGTAAGGAGGAAAGAAAAATTATATAGGAAGGCTTGTAAACTGAATAGTGAGGGGGAATGGGAAGAATACAGGAGCAGGACCAAGGAGTGTAAGAAAGGAATAAGGAAGGCTAAAAGAAATCAAGAGATTCATTTGGCAAGCAGGGTTAAGGAAAATTGCAAATCCTTTTCTAATTATGTAAACTGTAAAAGGGGATTGATGGTAGTGGGAACACAGTGACTGATGATAAGAAAACAGTGCAGGTTTTGAATAAATATCTAAGTACAGTTCTTAAACCAAGAAATAGGATAGTTCAGGGGAGTGACTGTACTAAATATGAAATAATATTAATTAGGGAAGGTACTATAAGAGAAAAATTAAGAAGTATTAAATCTAATAAGGAGCCAAGTCCTGATGATTTGCATCCACATATGCTGAGTGAATTTTGCAGAAGAGTTGGCAGCTCCAGTTACTAGAATATTTCAAACTTCATTGGACAGTGGCAAGGTTATATCCACTTGGAGGGAAGCAATAGTTATACCAATTTATAAAAGGGGAGCAAAGGACAATGTAGTAATTACAGACTGCTGAGCTTGACTTCTGTCCTGGGCAAGGAGTTGGAGAAGACAGTGAAAGAGGAATTTGAGGAATTTGTGAGTATGAATGTATTGCAAATTGGGACACAGCATAGATTCTTGAGGAGAAGGTCATGTTTAACAACTCTACTATGCTTTTACGATACGATCAGTAGATTACTAGATAGGGGGAGCCCAGAGGATGTGTTTTTTTGGATTACAGAAAGGCTTTTGATACGGTTGATCACTCTGAACTGATAAGTAAATTGGGGAACATGGGAATACATGGAAGGTTGGTAAAGTGGACTAACTCATGGCTAAATGGAAGGGTACAAAAGGTCTCACTAAGGGGTGAGCTATCTTACTGTATGGAAGTAATGAGTGGTGTGCCACAGGAATCGGTACTGGGTCCATGTTTGTTCAAGATGTATGTTTCTTCAGTGAGTTGTGATGGCACAGTATGGCTAACTAAATTTGCAGATGATTCTAAATTAGGGTTGATAATCAAAAATGAGGATAAGATAATGCTGGCCCACCAGCACAGCAGCAAGGCATCTGTCTGTGGTGTAGACATCCCAGGTTCAGAGATGAACCCGGGAGCCAGAGGGCTGGCCAGGGGGAGAAGGATTGAGCATCCTACGGACTGCTGTCCCTCTCCAGGGGGAAGGGGGGTAGAGTGTCCAGTGCAATGAGGACCCCTGGTGGAGGCTGGTGGTCCCATGCTGCCAGTGGCAGAGGTTTCATGGGGGGCAGGGTGGATGCTGGCATCATTGTACGTCCCCGCCCCAGAGTGAAAAAGCATAGTAAAAACTCTGGCTGCAAATGATGGCATCCTGCTCTGCCGCCGCTTCTCAGGGGAGCGGTGGGTGCATCTGGGGACTGAAGATCAGGCCACAAAAAGAAAAAAAAGTGAGGATGAGATAGAAAACTTGAGGAGGTAATTACATAGATTGGATGTTTGGGCAGAGAAGCATGCAATGGAATTCAACACAGAAAAGTGCAAGGTTATGCACTTGGGCAGAACCAATTTTAAAGCAAAATATGTATTAAATGGTACAGAGCATGCAGAAATAAGGGAAGAAAGGGATTTGAGAATAGTAATTACAGACAATCTCTCCTTTAAAAGGCAGTACAGTGAAATATTAAAGAAATGTTACAACTTCCTAGGATGCATTTGAAGACACATAGCAGGGATAGGAAGATTTTGATGCCATTGTATGCGTCATTAGTGAGACCACATTTACGCTACTGCAGTCAGTTTTGGGCACAGTATATCAAGGATGGGATAGGAGAATCAGAGAGGGAACAGAAAATAGTTAGAAGGAAAATATCAAGAATGAAGGCATTGACCTATTAGGACAGAATGAAGAGGTTGAGACTGTACCCATTGGAATACAGGAGGATGAGGGGAGATTTATGTTTGCTGTATAGGGCATTTGAAAATAGTGACCAGTGAGACTGTATTAGCTTGGAAATGAATGATGGGGAGTTTATAAGTAGATCACACAGCCTAAAACTGCATAGTGAAATCAACAACACAAAAAGGAGGGGAATGTGGTTCTCACAGAGAGTGGTGACGGTTTGGAATGGCCTTCCTCCGGAAATTGTTGGAAGTGGGAATATAGTGGCGTTCAAGACTAAACTGGATAAATATTGGCTAGATATTGGTATGAGGGGTTATAACCACTAAGCAAAATGTACAGTAAAAGGCAAATTGCCTCTCTATGCTCTAAGATAACCTATGAAAGCTATGAACTAACACCCTCAAGGGTTGATGGTATGGAATTATCTTGAGAAGGGTTCCAGCCCAAGAAGTGCCACAGCAGTGCCGTCCCTTGGCTGAAGGTACCATAGGGAAGATTCCCAGATGGAGAGAGGTGGTTGTATGGAAGAACTTTCACTCTTTGAACTACCAACTTTTGAGATACGATGGCATGGAACCCTTTTGTGGTGGGTTCCATGCCTAGAAGTGTTGCAGGAGAGAGGTCCCTTCGCTGCAGGTACATTAGGGAATATAAAGGACATTTACATTATTAGCCACACACCAAACACTCTTCAGTACTGTATTATTATTCATAACTTCTTTCAAAGGCCCCACTATTTGAAAGCGCAGCATTTCACCTTGAAAATCTTCTTCAGGGAGTTAGGGTCTATAAGAAATTTAAAAAAAAATACAATATTGGGAATTTTCAAAGTACTCATTGATGAACAATATACAGTAACACTAATAAATATCAACTCGTTGAACAAAGCCTGATACCATGTACCTTTCATCCACTCTAAAAAGAGAATCTTGTCATTCTATTGTCTCATTTGATATTTACAATAATATCATTATTATTTTAACAATTACTTCTCAAATAATATACTGTACTTAATTTGTGTTGAGTATGTTTAAATTAATGTCTATTTTGCATCCAGTGAAAACTATACTACTTAGTATTTCTATTATTTCACACATAACAACCACGCTCTAATATAATATTTTTTTAACATATGATAATTAATTTGTCTTAGCATCCTATTCCAATATTTAAAATATTGTTTTACCACACTCTGGTAATAATGTTGCAAAACAGAAATAATCTTTTGCAACTTCCTTTTAAATTGTGCATTATAAATAATGAAATTCCCACAATCAAAATATTTATAGAAACAGAAAAAAATAGAAGGTGTTGACAGATAAGGGCCTCATGACCCACCCAATTTTCCCTATTTTCTACATCATACTGTGACACTGTAGTCCCTATTCTGCCTAATGTCCCCCCCCCCTCCTTTTTACTTCTAAGATCCCTCTGGGTCCTATGCTTTTTTGAATCCCGTAACTGTCTCTGACATCATCACTTCTGCTGGTAGGCTGTTCCACTCATCTATCTTTCAGTGAAGAAGTGCTTCCTTACATTTCCTCTAAACCTCCCCCTTTCTAATTTCATAGTGTGAACCCTCATTCTTGAGCATATTTTCCTTTGAAAAATGCTACCTTTCTGCACCTTGTTTTTTTCCCTGTGAAGTATTTGTATGTTTCTATCATATCCCCCTCCTCCTCCTCTTATCCTCCAGTGAGTACATGTTCAATTTCTTAAGCCTTTCCTCTTAGGTTTTCAGATGCATGCCCTGTACCATTTTGGTTGCCTCCTCTGAACCACCTCATAGAAACATAGAAACATAGAATTTGATGGCAGATAAGGACCGCTTGGTTCACCCAGTCTGCCCATTTCCCTACCTAATGGATAAGCTGCAGATCCTAGTTAACCAGCAGCCTACTTCTTTCTACCCCCACCCCCTAGAATTGACTTATGACTGTCCCATGCGTGCTTGAATTCAACCACTGTTTTTGACTCCACAATCTCCTCCAGAAGACTGTTCCATGCATCCACAACCCTCTCTGTGAAAAAATACTTCCTTACATTGCCTCTGAGCTGCCCCCCTCTATCTTCAAATTGTGCCCCCTTGTTCTTGCGCACCTCTTTTTTTGAAAGATCCTACCCTCTTGGACTTTGTTGATTCCCTTGAGGTACTTTAAAGTTTCTATCATGTCCCCCCTCTCCCTACTTTCCTCAAGGCCATACATATTAAGCTCCTTTAGTCTCTCTTCATACGTATTCTGGTGCAGACCCTGCACCATTTTAGTTGCCCTCCTCTGGACAGCTTCCATCTTGCCTATGTCCTTGCGGAGATTGGGTCTCCAGAACTGCACACAGTACTCCAGATGGGGTCTCACCAGCTGTCTGTACAGAGGGATAACAACTTCCTGTTTCTACTGGTGATGCCTCTCCCTATGCATCCCAGTATCCCCCAGCTCTCCTTACTGCCCTCTCACATTGCTTGCTCACCTTTAAGTCATCTGAGATGACTACCCCAGGTCCCTTTCCATTTTGTTGTTGTTTGTATCTCACCCCATTGTGTACTCTTCCCTGGGTTTTGTTTCCCAGGTGCATTACCTTGCACTTTAGCATTGAATCTAAGCTGCCATACATTTGACTATTCCTCTAACCTTGCCAAGTCCCTTCTCATCCTTTCCACCCCACCTCTCGTATCAACTCTGTTGCAGATCTTTGTGTCATCTGCAAGAGACATACTTTTCCTTCCAGTCCCTCTGCAATGTCGCTTATAAAGACATTGAAGAGGACCGGTCCTAATACTGAGCCCTGCGGTACCTCACTAGTAACCCCCCCTTTCTTCAGACTGGACTCCATTTACTATTACCCTCTGTGTCCTATTCTCCATCCAATTCTTTACCCAGGCTATCATCTTGGGACCCACTCCCAGGCTGGCTAACTTGTATATTAATCTTTTGTATAGGACTGAGTCAAATGCCTTGCTAAAGTCTAGGTAGGCCATGTCCACAGCCCCTCCCTGATCTACTACTACTTTGGTCAGGTGTCAGCGTGACTCAGTTGGTAGTACATCCGCCTCTGGACCAGAAGGTCATGGGTTCTTGTCCCACACCAGGATTGTACTTGCACTTAAAAATCGCTGGCATCCGAGTGCAGTATTGGGGGGTGCTGTACTGCTGGGGTGTGCCGTCCTTCGGATGAGATGTTAAACCGAGGTCCCTTCTGCTCATCCTGGTGGTGTCCAGGTGGAAGTAAAAGAATCCAGGGCACTATTCGCAAAGAGCAGAGAACATTGCTGGTATCCTGGCCAACATTCCCCTTCCCATAAACTGGTTCATGCAATTATCCAGGCTGTGTGTGGGTGATGATGTGCAATATGGCTGCCACCACACATTCAGTCACTTCACTACCAGTCTAGCATTGCTTGTAAAGCGCTTTGGGATACTGTGTATGAAAAATGCTATATAAATGCTGATTCTTCTTCTTCTTCTTCTTGGTCACCCAGTCAA
The DNA here is from genome assembly GCA_016271365.2 of Neoceratodus forsteri. Lineage (NCBI taxonomy): Eukaryota > Metazoa > Chordata > Ceratodontiformes > Ceratodontidae > Neoceratodus > Neoceratodus forsteri. The sequence goes on from CM057457.1 coordinate 184,091,106, forward strand.
AGAAATCTATTAGATTCATCTGGCATGACTTTCCCGCTGTGAATCCATGCTGCCTTGGGTCCTGTGCCCCTCTGGGCTCTAGGTACTCGATAATTCTTTCCTTCAGAAGTGATTCCATCATTTTCCTTATAACTGAGGTTAAACTTACAGGTCTGTAGTTTCCTGCTTCTGCCCTGCTCCCACTTTTGTGAAGGGTAATCACATCTGCCCTCCTCCAGTCCTCAGGTACCACCCCATCCTCCCATGATTTGTTAAAGAGGGTAGTCAGTGGTGTCACTAGTTCTACCCTTAGTTCTTTTAGAATTCTGGGATGAATCCCATCAGGCCCCATTGTTTTGTCCACCTTGAGTTTTAAGAGTTCTTTCATAACCCTTTCTTCTGTAAATGGGCATCAGTCTTCTCTGAGGGTGCATCCATAGGGGAGCTGTGCTCCCCCAGAATGGTGTATGGATTGTGGAGTGGAACAACTGACTGGGTGTGCCTCTATTCCACCACCTTTACTCTCCCTGAGCCCACTGTGGTCCAACTGATGTGCTTTCTTCACAACCTCTGAGGTAGTGGTGGTGGATCTGGTGCTCCCTGGATGGGGGAGGTTCCCTTACTACTCTCCAGTGTGGCCTGAAGATGGACAACTTCCTCCCTCAGGGCAGATTGTTGTCTGCAAACAGGGCAGCATCTCAGCCTCCAGAAAGACTCCTGGAAGACTGCTGCCCCACAGCCATTACATTGCACTACTCCCCACATGTCTGTCTACCTTGTTTAGTTTTTGTGTGTGTCTCTGTGTGTGTGTGTGTGTGTGTGAGAGAGATTGGTTTGTTATATAGAAATATATATATTATATAATTTGTATGCTTATATTGTCAGTGTAGTGTGCTAGAGAGGATATGACAGTGATATGCACCTTGACCTCTTGAGGAAATGATGTCAGAACCCCAGGTATAAAGAAACAATTTCCAGGGGTGGGTGGGGTGAGGGTGGGAAGGGTTTGGAGCTAAGCTGTGCCCTATGAAACAATCAGCTAAACACCCTTTGTCCTTTTGAAGAGAGGGCCTCCAGAACTGGACACAGTATTCAATGTGTGGTCTTACCAGTGATCTGTACAGTGGCATTGTCACCGCCCTCCTTCTGCTGGTGATGCCCCTGCCCATGCATCCCAGCATCTGGCTAGCCTTCCCCACTGCCTTTTCATACTATTTTGCAACCTTTAGATCATCTGAAATAATCACCCCCAGGTCCCTTTCCTGATCTGTGTCTGTCAGTGCCTCCCCCACCAAAGTTCATATGTTGCCCTTGGATTTTTGTGCCCCATATGCATTATTTTGCATTTTTAGAATTGAATCCCAGCTGACAATTCCTTGACCATTCTTCTAGCTTTTTTAGATCCCCTCTCATTCTATCCATCCTTCTTGGTGTATCCACTCTCTTGCAGAGTTTTGTGTCATCCGTGAAGAGGCATACCATTCCTTCCAGTCCTTCAGTAATGTCAACAATAAAGACATTGAAGAGGACCAGTCCCAGTACTGATGCTTGTGGCCCCCCACTGGTTACTTTGCCTACACCAGAGCAGGTCCCATTCACCACCACCCTCCAAGTCCTATTGTTCAGCCAGCTCGCTGCCCATTTAACAACCTTAGTACCCACACCTAGTCTCCCCAGCTTGGTTACCAATCTTCTACTGTATGTGGAATGATGTCAAAGGCCTTGCTGAAATCAAGGTAGGCCACATTCACTGTTCCCTCTCCACCCCCTGATTGAATTCTCTCATTATCCAGTCAAAGAACTTGATCTGGTTAGTCTGGCATGACCTCCATCCCCTTGAAGCCATGTTGCCTTGAATCCTGAAGCCTGCCGGTGACAAGGTATTCACTAATCCTTTTTCTTAACAGTGACTCCATTATCTTACTCACCACTGGTGTCAAGCTGACAGGCCTGTAGTTTCCTGCCTCCTCCCTATTACCACTTTTGTATAGAGGGACCACATCTTCCCTCCTCCAGTTCCCTGGCACCTCCCCAATTTCTAATGCCAGGTTGAACAGGGATTTCAGAGGTGCTGCCAGCTCCTCTCTGAGTTCCCTCTGCATTCTGGGGTGCATCTCATCCTGCCTCATTGCCTTGTCCATGTTTGGCATCATTGGTTCCCTAAGGACCCTTTCCACTGTAAAGGGACTTGTGTTCAACCCCCTGCCCCTAATGCCCTTGTCCTTTATCTTTGGCCTGTCCCCTACCCCCTCTGTTGTAAACACTGAACAGAAGTATTTGTTCAATATGTTTACTTTTGGTGGTCCTTCTTTATGCTACCCCCTCCTTCTTCCTTCAGCCTTACTATCCCTCCCTTTAGCTTTCTCTTTTTGCTTATGTACCTAAACATTATTTTATCATCCCTTTTCACTGATTTGGTGATCTTCTCCTCCATTTGTACCTTTGCTCTCCTAACTGCCTTCCCTGCCTCCCTTTGCTTTTCCTGGTAACTTTCCCTGTCCCTCTCCCTCTGTGTCAGTTTATATAATCTAAACACTACTTTTACTTTTACTTTCTATGCTACCTCCTTGGAGAACCATAACGGTCTCTTCTCCTTTTTGCCCTTGCTAACCTGCCTGACAGAGCTTGGTAGCCTTTATAATGTGATCTCTTTTAATTTTGCCCACTGCTCCTCTGCTCTCCCATCTCCTCTAACCCTGCTAGGTTGTCCCTTAGGCATTCACCCATTTTCCTGAAATTAGCCCTCCTGAAGTCCAGGATGCTCATCCTCATATGATTTGATTCCAAAATAGTTTTTATATCAAATGACACTGAACGGTGATCGCTATTTCCCCAGGTGGTCCCCCACTGTGACTTCCATGTCACTGTCCTCATTTGACAGCACTAAGTCCAGTAATGCCTCCTCTTGAGTGGGTTCCATAACTAGTTGCCTGAGGAATTCTCCCTGCAGGGAGTCCAGGATGTTCCTACTCCTGGTTGATGCTGCAACAGGGAGGCTCCAATCCATGTCTGTAAGATTGACGTCCCTTACTAGCAATACATACCCCCATGTGAGCCGTTTTTTTGATTGCTAACATCATTTCTTTATCTACATCATCCCTCAGAGCTGGAGGTTTGTAAACCCTTTTTATTTATACTCTATACAATTCATTACTTTTGCAGAAACAATCAAAGCAGTGTTGTGTTATAATTTTTATACTAATTCTACTTACGTGTTTGTATTATTTCTCAACATGTATCATAGTATTGATTTGTCAGCAAAAATTTAATATAAATTAGCAAATTTCTAAAAGTTGCAAAAAGTCTTTACTGCCAATCAAATTTTTGACATTTTTTCTTAGCTTACTCAGCCTTAAAAGTTGAGTTCTCTGTGGTGCATGCCACTCCTATTGAAAAAAATTCACAAATGAAATGCGATTAGAAACAAGAGTATGTATTTGCACATTACAAAATGGCACAAATGTGGTTGCCTAGCTCATCATTTAGAGTGGCAGCATTTCACCTGGCAGCAAGGTTCTCCCTAAGTGATCCAGCCATCATTTCTCAACACTTATATAGCTGTAATGGAGAGGCAAACTCTAAGGAGATCCAGTGGATGATCAGATTATTGAGTCATCAACCATTCAAGCCCGCTGATGTCATTTCCACCCTTCCCCACTTCTTAGCTGTTGCTAAGCATCACTTTTTTTATACAAGATCATGGTGGTTATGTACGAAATGAAATTATAGAAATATTGACTACACTAGTATATTTTTTTTATTGAATGCAAAATACACCTTGATTTAAATATTCTCAACACAGGTTATGTGCAATATATTATTTGAGAAGTAATTGTTAAAATTATACCTATAAGGGCTTATGTTTTGCTTTTTATCCGGTTTATTATAAATATCAAATGAGCAAACAAAATGACAAGATTTACATTTTGAGTGGATGAAAGGTACTGTACATGGTATCAGACAAGTTTTGGTCAATAAGTTGACATTTATTAGTGTTATAGTGTTCATCAATATGTACTTTGAAAATTCCCAATATGTATTTTCTTTTAATTTCTTAAAGGTCTGAACTCCATAAAGAAGTCTTTCAAAGGAAAACTTTGGACTTTGAAATGCTGGGGCCTTTGCAAGAAGCTATGAATAATACAAGAATACAGTATAGAAGAGTTTTTGCTGTGTGGCTATTAATTTACTTGTTCTTGGGACTGTGCATTGCATACTAGCTAAAACCTACCCTTTCAAAAATTGGAACATGTTTTAGAAAGAAGTGGAGTACCTGTCAGAGTTGGATTTTGGACATTAAGGAATATTCCCCAAAACTCAGAGTCAAAGGCATAGAAAACTGTTGGGTCATCATTCCATTAAGGAGTGAGGGAAGACCACAGCTGTACTGAATAAAGGAGCAACCCTCAAAATACCATTTGAACTGGGGAAGAAGTGAACTATCTATTTTTATTGCCTTTAGCATGACAGAAAGGTCAACCCCTCTGTAGAAAAAAAATTCTTGGGAACCAAAGGTTTAGGCTGCCATCCCTACAGGCCATCTGATCGTATTCTAAATGTAGGTGTACCAGAACTACTGAAGCTGGTTGTGAAAAAACAAAGAAAACTGGGCAGCTTGAATAGCTTGAGCTATTAAACATAGTTTGAAGGATTTGGGAAACTTATTTCTAATACTGATTTTTTGAACATCTGCCTAACGGGATGATTATCTTCAATGGTGTCCCACAGCTGATATAGTAGATATGACTAAAGGGACCCAAACAGAAAGGCCACAATCTAGAAGGAAAGAGACTAGGCTTCCCTAATAAGGACCACTGGCTCCTGCAAGGAGCTGAACTCTGCTATGGAGGAATGCTGAACCTGCAAACCCATAGAAAGTCTACACCTAGGTGGGTGTCACAGAGTTGCAATTATATGACCAAAGGTGCTCTTGGTGTAAGTGCCCCACCCCAAAACAGCAAAGATCAGCATGGCCACAGTAACAGCCATAGATGCAGAGTTCAGAAAGAATCAACCCCACTGGGACCCATGAGGCAGCAGTGGAGGAGAATGAATAATGGCCCTGGGAACCCTGGGAGGAAAGGAAGCAGGGGAAGCAGCCTGGAGAACCCTGGAGTAGCAGGCAGAAGAAAAGAAAAACAGCCCCAGCAGCACCCCAAACTAGCAGAAATGGGAAAAAAAAGAATCTATAGGAACGACCACTGGAGCCAGACAGTAAGAGAGGCAACAGCAGGCAGAGGCATAACACCACTGCAGGGCTGGCAGGCAGAGAAAAACAGAACAGCCCCCATCACAGCAGCAAGCAGAGCAGTGGGCTGGAAGAAGAGCATGAGATTTGTGGAAGTGGAGCAATAATGGGGCTGCCACTGCTAACTGGGTGAGAGAGGCAATGGCCTGAGCAAGGAAAGCAAAGTGGGTGAATGGAGGGGAAGCAGAATGAATGCCACCAAGAGGAGAGCACTACTGGGAGCTGCATGGAGCAGTGCAACACAGAAGGAACCAGGACAGAGACGAGAACAATCAACTGTGATGGAGGGACCCAATAAGCTGCAGCTGTGTGGCAGAGATAACTGAGGACAGGAGGGAGGGAGGGCAGACAGAAACAAGCCAGAAGCCAGGTGGCAGAAAGTAAAGAAATGAGCATACAGAGGATTCCTAGAGCATGCATGCTATTTACGGTGCTCGGTGGGAGACATGGCGGGAACGCACACTGCCCCACTGCACCTCAGGCAACCCTACCATTTAGTGTAGATGGAATAAAATGGATCACAATCTTTCAGAATCTCTACTGAATCTGTAAAAGCTCACCTAATCATACAGTAGGTCTTGCTGAGTAGACACTCCAAGCTGAATGATAATGCAAGCTAATCTTTTAACACCCATGAAGGGTGGATGGGTTTGAGCTTCCTTGAGATTCAGGTCAGATTTTGAATGATCAGGTTTTTTTTTTAGTCTGGAAGAACTGCTGGTAGGGTTGGGGATAGGGGATGCCTCTAGATAACTACAGTATGAAACAGAAGGCTGTTCAATGCCCTAACAGTAAGGGGTGCAGCTTACCATTCTGTTTAAAACACAAGTTGCACTGATGGCCAGACATAGACTGAAACATCCTGGCTGCAGCTACAACTAGGAGCATTATCATCCTAGACCCTTGCAAAGGGCATTTCTTAGGCAGCTGGCTACAGATCCGACTAGAGAGAGAGAGGGCAGTGCTGGATCTGGTATTTACAAACAGGGATAGCACTGCAGACATCAACAGTGGGTAACCCACTGGGCACAAGTGATGATTGTACAGTGTAGTTTGGCATATGGATTGGACAGGAGAAAAAACACAGTATGATGAGAGTCCTGGATGTCAGGAGAGCAGATGTAAAAAAAACAGAAACTGACTTACGAAATACTTGAAGAGGTGATAGCCAGGGGAGTGGAGGGACAATGGAAATAAATAAAGGAGGGAATAACTAAGGTAGCAGCAAGCTGTTTAAAGGTAGTAAACAAGGGTAATCAGAAAAAGAGGCAGCTGTGGTTCTTAAAGGAGGCGACTAAGGCAGTAAGGGAAAAAAATGCTTTTAGGAAGTACATACATGGAGACCCAAAGAGAGGCAGACAGGGAGGTTTATCTAGATAAAACAAGAGAGGTAGGAAGAAAGGTAAGTACAGCAAAGGCTTAAACTGAGGAAAGGATCACCCAGGAGGTCAAAAATGGGGATAAGACATTTTTCAGGTTTCTTCCATGAAAAAAGGAAGACAAATGGTGGTATAGTGAGGATCAGGAGACTGGGGAGGGGGGTGCAGGGCAAGACCAAGCAAAAGCTAAAAGTTTAAATGAGGGAATGAACCAACAAGCATTAACAGACACTGGGGGAGTGGACAAAAGTCCATTTATGGAACAGAGAACCTGCCAGGTGTTAGATGCACTAAAGGAAAATAGGGTGATGGAGCCTGAAAGGATCCTTCCAAGGGTACTAAAGAAACTGAGCATGGTACAAGTGGTCCCAAGTATGGGCCACATGATACCACTGATGCTTGTAGACTTGCTACTTGCAGTGGGGACAGGTAGCATACTGGAGCCTTTCCCTGCTGCTCCTCCTCTCCCAGTCCTCCCTGCTTCACTTTCAGGATACCTTTTCTTCATCTTTATGGCAGTTATAGACAGCTTGCTGCAATCAGATCAAGCTTTTGACAAAAGGGGGCTCACAGGCACCCACTCTCATGAAAACTACACTGCAGTTGGATAAAGCATTTCACAAGATTGGGGGCTCAGGCAGGCATCCACTGCCACCCACTAAAACTACATTGTTGCTGGATAAAGTATTTCACAATATTTTTTTTTTGGTGGGGGATCATAGGTTCATAGGTAGGGTTTCAAGTCAAGTGGCCACAAAGCCATATGAGACTTGCCACATATCAGCGGAGATACCATCTAGTTTGGTCCCCCATAAAGTTATCTAATTGATGTTTGAATGCTCGCATACTGGGTGCCTCCTGGACTGTGGAGGGCAACGTGTTCCATACACTGACCACCTGCTGACTGAACCATTGTCCTTGCCTAGTAGTCCTATACTGTTCTCCTTTTATTTGCTTATCATGTGACTTTGTTCCTCTTTCTTTACTAAGTCTTGGTTGTAACCCAGCAGACTCACATCACACCCTATCCTCGTGTGCCCGTATACAAAACATAGGTCACCCCTAGTCTTCCTGTATGAGAGTCAGAACAGTCCCGGCTGCCTTAGTCTCTCACTGTATTCCTCATATTTCATACCGTTTATTCTTTTTGTATATCTTCTCTATACTCTCCCTCTAAGTTTAGTAATTCCACACCTTGTGGAGTAGTTAAAGGAGACACATATTCCAATACTGGTCTCACCAGGGACCTATATAAAGGGAGCAAGACATCCCTATTCCTGCTTTTTATATTTCTAAATATATTCTGCATTATTATTTGCTTTTTTTATAGCAGCTTTGTTATGTGTATCAAATTGAAGGTTACTAGTGATCCTCACTCACAGATCCTTTCCACTCTCTGTACAAGTCATTACCTTATTATACAATGGCAAGAAACAATCCTGGACTCTGATTGGTCAGTCTTGGGCTGGACTCATGATATTAAACCAGTACAACATCACAGGTCTAGTCTCAACCTCACTGTGACCCTGTAGATTATTTTTTTGGAGCTAGATGATTTTTTGGACCTAGAGCTCTTTTTTTTTTTGCATCTCCTCTTAAGAAACAAAAATATTTTTCCACACTAATAAAAACATTCTTTAAAATTATTTTTTATTTTATATATAACAGTGAGCCATTGTATAATAGCAATAATGCCCTCCACGGTGTGTGTGTCATTTGGGTTGACGTCACACCTCAGTTGTTGGATGCACTCGGCCTGTGGCCTCATGCCCTACCACCGGAGGCATGACGTTATCCCAGCATGACACACATCCTGTCAGGTATTACTGCTTAATTATTCATGGTATATACAGCACACTGATTGTTTACACCAAAATGAATCACCTTGCATTTGTTCTCGTTAAACTTAAGATTATGTTTTTTGTGCCCATACTTGCAGTTCGTTTAGTTGGTTTTGCAGATGCTGAATAGCTTCTGTATCATTAACTATTGCTCCCACCTTGGTGGCATCATCATACTTTTTTAACCATGCCCCACCTGACACTTGCATACTTGAAACCAGAGTGGAGAACAGCAGTGGTCCCAGGACCAACACCAGTGGCACTCCACTTGTCACTCTGCCCCATTTGGAAGTATGGCCTCTAATCTGTACCCTCTGTAAGTGACATGTGAGCCATGATTGTATCCATCTGACTAGGGCTGGGTCCACTCCCATTTCTTGAAGTGTTTCTATTAATTTTGAGTAAGACACAGAGTCAAAGACCTTTGCGTAATTCAGGTATACCACACTCACAGATTCAAAAATGTCTAAAAGGTTACTTGTACAAGTTAAGCTGGCACCCAGCCAAAACTATACTACAATTCAGTAAAGTTATTGACAAGGCTTGGGGCTTAGGCACCCAATAGTAAGAAAACTACACTCAGTTAGCTAATACTTTGGAAAAGATTTAAGTACAACAGCACAGCTTAGCACAGCACTGCAGCCCCCCACCGCTTGATTCAAACAAATATATAACTTCTCTTTTCCTTCCCTTTCCATGCCTGCCCGAGAAAAAACATAACTGTAGAACTGGCAGTTTGCAAGCAACTGCTCTTTTCCTTCAAATGGTAACCTTTGGAACATTTTTCTGAAAAAATGTACACAGCACAGCAAAAAGGTCCTTTCTCCCTTTATACCAGATGCGATGGCACACAGAGCTGCAGAACTCTTGTTTTTTCTGAGATTCCATGTCCTGTTTGGTTACTGAGCGTCAGGTGGCTGCCACAAGCTCAGTGTATCCTCTGTTAAAAAACCACTGCATCATGCTCACCAAACCACTGAAGAGCAGAAGTGAAGATGCTGCTCTTTGGACTGGCTTTGGCTGGCTGAAAATCACTGAAGTCTGCCATTTCATCAAATGCCCCATTGGCTTCCCAATCACCCTTAAGGAGCACCAGAATATGGGGCATGCTGCAAAGCTTGGTAGGGAGTTTAAGAGGGATGTGAAGAAACAGTTCTTCACAGAAAGGGTGGTGGATGCCATGAAGAACCTGGAAAAAGAGATGGTGGGGCAATGACAGTGGGGAGCTTCAAGCATGCATGGGATAGGCACATCAGTATAATAAATAGAGGTATAGCAAGGGAGGAGGACAAATATAGTGCAGGGTATAGTGATAGGCAGGGAAAATAAGGCAGGCTGGGTGGGCCTACAGGTTGTTTACTGCCAACACATTCTATGCCTCTATGTAAATTTGCTGGATCATTTTTACCATATTCGGAAATTACTGTACTTATCTGGGGGTCATATCCATCACAGGATACTTGGATACCATGAACATAGAACATAGACTATAGAATGTGTTGGCAGAAAAGGATCAGTAAGCCCCACCAGCTTGCTCTAGTTTTCTTGCCTATTGCTACTCTTTGGACCCTATTTGGTCACACATGTCCCTCCTTCCTCCCTCAGCTCTATTATACCCATGTTCCTATCACATGCATGGTTTAAGCTCCCCACTGCCTTTTCCCCCACCACCTCTTCTGGCAGGTTGTTCCGTGTATCCACCACTCTTTCTGTGAAGAATTATTTCTTCATGTCCCTCTTATACTAAGGAAACACATTCCTCAGCCAGTGCCACTACAAGACTCTTTCACCACCTTAATGGGACAGGGATGCTGAGAGGAGGCACCGGGGGTTGTGGCTATGGCTGGCAGAACTTGGTGGTGTTGTAACCCCTATTAAATAAGAAACAGAACAAGGGGGGAGAGACTGATTAGTTAGAAATAGTTGAATAAACATGATAAAATACATAAAGGGGCCAAATTCTGTAATATTTAACACAGAGGCCTAAAAGGAATAATGTAATTCATCATTTGTATGAAAAGTAAAGTAAAACTGCTTGGGACAGTGACTGTTCGGGGAGGGGGAGAATAGAGATATGCAAGTACCTAATACCATACCTACCAACACCAAACAGCTAAGATATTTTTATATTAATCCTGGTGGATATATTATGATGGATGTTCCAGAGAAGACCAGGCCAAAAAAGGATAATGTAATGAATGATCAAATGAGCAGCAGGAAGAGCCCTCCCACCCTACCCATGTGATGCAGCTGCATCTCATGTCCCAGTGTACTGTGGTGCGGTACACTACCTGCTCCATCAGGTGGTAATGTTTTCCACTACTTTGTCTACTCAGCAACATCTTTTAAGCAAAAAATGAAAGAGATCTTCTTACTGGCCTCCACCCAGGCAGTCACATCAGTCAAGTGCAGTGCAGACAATAATAAAATAAACAGTTTGGCCCAGCTGTGTGCACCTGATGAAACACAAGGATAATACATCCTTCCTAGTTCCAAGAAACAATTGGTGCCAGTGCCAAGTACGTTAATACAATCTCAGTCCAGATAGTTACTGTAACCGAGCTGTAGTATTACATCATACTACAAACAAGTAATGAATGAATTTAGTAACATTGTTGCCTGTAATCATAGCCAAACATGGTTATGGAAGGATGTGAAAAAATAAATCATCTAAAGAATAGCATGCAACCTGCTGTAAGACAATTAAATCAGTAACTATAGTTTTAACATCATACTACAGTACAGTCAGCTGATAAAATAATATTTTCCTTTTACACAACTGCTGACAAGTAGTAGAGGCACTGTAGTAAGCAGCAGTACTCACCTTCCAGATCAAATACTTAGTACTACCAATTAAGTTTGGGACATAAAATGTAGTTGCTTGCTGTATTATATAGACTCTGTACCAACTGATGTTATTATTTTTCTATGTATCTGTGTTCATTATGTTCATTCAAGTAATACTGGCCTGGCCTGGCCTGATCAGATCTGACTTGTTGCCACTATCTAGTGCGTGCCTCATGTATTAATATAGTAAGTAGACCCTACTGATTTTTAACCAAAGGCACAATGGAGGAAACTGTTTTGTGGATAGGGCCTTCTCAGAGTAGGGATTTCTCTAAATGTGACATAGCTAAACTGGGTTGCACATTAGGGGTTGTGAAATGGTCTCTCCTACACACCCCACTAGATGTGAACTCAGCCTTGGTGTTCCTTATTGCTGCTCTCTTCTCTGCCCAGGGTAAACACTTCCCAATCACCACCCAGAGAGTGTGGGGGAGGACACTTCAGATAGCTAACAAAAGAGCACCTTGCAAAGATGAAACAGAGGGATACTCTATGGGCTGCCCATAAATCCTCACCATCCCCTGCCTCCTGGAACAGCTACAGAAGGCTCCATCACCTCTGTAAGCAGGAAGCTGAATCTCTTATGGCTGACTACCTTAAAAATCAGTGAGTCTCCACCTTGAGTGACCCTCATAAGTTCTGGGTCTCAGCAGACTACAAAACTAAGCCAGGTACCAAACAAATCCCCATAAATCTGTCACTGAAGTCTGGACAGTGACTGAGCCCCTACAAGTCATTGAGCCCCTGAACAGTAAATTTACCAACTTATCAGAGTACCTGGCTAATTTTCCCAGTTAAGAACTCTTCACCTGCCATCCGTGATGGGAGTGTGCAAGAACATGTTATTACCTCTTTCATCTTTAATTCAACTTCTCTCTGTGAAGTCTGTCAGCTCCTCATGGTCCTCCCCAACTATGGTGGTACTAGTAGTGATGGTCTCTGTCCTCAGTCCCAAAAGCTTATAGCTAATCTTATCACCAAGCTCCTAGCCACCCTATATAATCTGTCACACACCTCCTTGACTGTCCCTACAATTTGAAAGAAGATACAGTTGTCCCTATTTTTAAATCAGGTGACCCAAAACTCCTTGACAATTACCAGCCAGTGTCTATTCTCTCCCACTTAAGTAAAGTTCTGAAGAAAATAATCTTCCGGCAAATCTCAGACCATGTATGCTTTCCCTTCACCAGCATGGCTTTAGAAAGGGCCACAGCACAGCCACCATATTGGCCTGTTTCACTGACCATGTTTTCAGGAGCTTGGATGAAGGGAAACATAAGGGAAGCTCACTGGAGCCGTCTTGATTGAACTATCAAAGGCATTTGACCTTGTGGATCATGACATTCTCGCACAGAAACTGCACTTTAATGGTTTCTCTGCAGCTACTATGGCCTGGCCTGGTAACTACCTTACTGACAGATCACAAGTTGTTTGCATTGGAGGTGCCACCTCTAGCACTATGGAGGTAAATAGTGGGGTACTCTAATGGTCCATACTGGGACCTGTCCTGTTCTCCATGTTTGAGAACCCTCTCTCCTCAGTGATAGCAGTGGTTGCCACATGGTAAATGATGTGATGATCTGATTCTTTATTGGAGCAACAAGAACCTAGGTGACCTGCCCTCTCCCTCTCCAGGGAGCCCAGTGCTACCCACAAGTGGTTTGCTGTAAACGGGCTGCTTCTTAATGACAAAAAAAAAATGAAGGCAATGCTTTTGGGTCCAAGCCAAGACACACTACATGTTGAGTGGGATCAAATACCCCCTCTCCCCTGAATATATGGACTCTAGTTGGATCCTATAGTCCAGGAGCCAGGTGCATTTATCAATGTGTCTAGTTCCAAAAGGTTTGATGACTGTTTCTTATGTTACAAAAGTGTGTAGAATCCAGATTTACATCTCTTATTCACTCAAAGTTTAACCTTTTCTTGGAAAATGCATTTCTTCAATGAAAAAATGAACTGTTGGTGAAAATTGTGTATATTATAATTAATGGTTCCTTCTTTAATTTCTATACTATAAGCTTTTATTGAAATACTACTGACATTGTAAAAAACAGCAACATATGTATCAAAGGCTTAATATTAACGTTATTATTTATTTTATTCTATATTTAACTTGAAATTATTAACTTTTTATGATGTTTTTTTGAACGTAAGTACAACAATCCGTAGTCTTGTTCACTGTCTTCATTATCTAACATGTTAAGCAAATCTGTCTCATCAATATTGACATCACAGTCACTGTCATAATTTTCTTCATTTGAATTGTTGTCGTGTTCATTCAATTGTTCACTTAAGGCAGGTGGTACAACTAAACATGTGAACCACTTTGGCTTGTATTTGCCATCTTCATAGATCCAGCCATTGTCCTCTGGCTTCAGTAGTGTCATTTCTGGTTTGTCTGCATTTTTCCATAACAATGAAATGTAATTTGTACAGCAGATGTGTTGTATCAGAGTTGATTTGCCATGATGGCAGTGAACTTACATCTGTTCCTTTGATCTCTTCTAAGGGTGCATCATTGTCACTAGGTCAAGACTTGGCATTGAACATACTGTAGTGAGCTGTGTTGACACTCTTTACTTTCTGTTCTTACAAGGTACACACAAAGCTCTCAATTGTATCCTCAGTTTCTTTAGACAAGTGTGGACATCCCAGTTTTCCAAATGCCTGTGTGTACTCTTTATTCTTTTCCATAATTGTTAGAGGTTGCACCTTCCCCTTGCCTTTGAATGCTGATGAATAATCACACCCTGTCACTGCATGGAGACATGGTAGAGCTGCACACATAGGTCTGCCTAACTCTGCTGACAAGTGGGATACATCTATGAATCTTCTTGTGGTATACTTTGAATGGCCAACGTACATGTGCAGTTTGAGATTATCGTTTAGACTTGCATGATACAGCAGAATGACTAGAATATCAGTATCATCTGCCCTGACCACTACATGCACATCTTCACCCTCATTTTGACTGCAAATGTAGTATATGTGTTGCATGATTCTTGTGTCTGCTTCTATGTGTTTGCTTTTTAGGGCCTTGCACTCTAGTCTGAGCATGTCCAGCTTCCACTTTGTATGAGTAACATGGTTCTCCTACTGCATACATGAGCTTTTTCTCACCTAGAACTTCACAGTACACATCAGAATTCCATGTTGTAGCTAAAAAACCTAGGAGTGCCATCTTGAATGAAGATGAAGACAGGGATCCAGCAAAGTCTCTTGGTCAGCTTTGGTCAGGACCAGTTATGAGATAGGAGAGTGGAGCGATGCTATGCTTTCCTCTCTTCTCTTGTTGAAGACCTTTGATAGAAGGTGACTTGTAACAGTCACTGACAAGGTGGACTTCATTTGCAGAAGTACAGCAAACAAGAGACAAAATGGTTTTTGTCACACCGTGGAATGTTGATGGCAGGTTTGTAAGACTTCTGATCAAGAACATGGCATCAACCACAGTAGCATATATAGCATTGGGGTGGCTACTTTTGACTCAGGTTTCTTCAGCAGTGTTGACTTCATTGTTGTGTTCATTGATCCATCAATGTTTCCTAAGGAAAAGGGTACCAGGGTTAGTGAGTAGGCAAACACCATTATAAGTTCAGCCGTTGAAATCATAGATAGCTGTAGCAAGTGTCCCAAGAGGTTTCAAGTTCCTTTCAACTCAATGATTTTCTTGTTCTTGTTCCTAATCTTCACCTTCATTGCATCATGTACAAAGTTCTGCAACTTGTATCTTCTGATGGGTTCCTCAAACCTACTGCCTTTGGTAATGCATTCATCTCTAAACACATGATACATCCAAGTACCTATCTCAGTAACCTGTAAGACTTCATTTGCTACCTCTTGTGATGCTGCTTTTCCACTACCTACTGAATAAAGA
Organism: Neoceratodus forsteri; assembly: GCA_016271365.2. NCBI lineage: Eukaryota > Metazoa > Chordata > Ceratodontiformes > Ceratodontidae > Neoceratodus > Neoceratodus forsteri. Next base: position 184,106,280 of record CM057457.1, read on the forward strand.
TTGCTGTCCTCAAACACATCTTGGAATGGATTCATGGAGGAGTCTATTGTGTTCAGCAACATGTTTAGATCCTTCGAGTCTTGTTTAACTCTAAAACTCATCAGGTCTTGGCTGGCTTCTTCATAGCTGACAAGACCAACGTTTTCCATAAGACTTCCAACAATTTTACTTTGGGCTGACCATAGAATGTTCCACCTCCTTCTTGCACTGATGTTCTGTGTCAAAGAAGGAATCCTGGTTAGTCTTGATGTAGCATCAGCATTAATTATCTGTTCCAAGTTCAAGTCTACATCATTTTTGTGAAATCCTCTCTTTAATCTTGCAATGGTTAATGCTCCATTCTCAAATGTTTTCCTTAGTCCAGGGTGGGTCTCATTCATGTTTAGCAAATTCATAAGGTACAGGGTCATCCACTTGGCATAGTTGTGGTGCCCAGTTGCGAAGTAAAGAGGTATCATCTTCTCCAACCTATATACTGAGAGAGGCAAGTCATTTGTCCTGATGGAATGGCAGAAGAGTTGGTACAGCTCTACCAAACTGCAGTACTGCCACCAAAATTGGGCAGTTGCACCATGCTCACCATGGTGTGTGGAATCTGAGAACATTTCATATGCTTCCATGAATTTCTTGAACTCAGCTGTATTCTCTAGGTCCACCATTGAGGAAGGTGATGAGTCATTAAGTAGCTGCTGCAGATACTTTGAGATCAGAAAGTCTGACAAACCTTTATATTGTATAAAAATAAAACACTGCAAATGTTTAGTTCTGAATGCCACTGATAGCAACTGGTGAAGCCTCTTTGCCTGATTGAAAAATGTTCCTTGAAGAAGTCCATTCAGGGATCCCAGTGCCAATACATCACTTTCAACAAGAATGTGATCTCCACCAGAACCATTCAGGAAACAACCAAGACCTTTGAAATATTTTATCTGGAATGTCCCAAAACATATGAAAAGTCTAACATATTCTGAGGACTTTGTGAACTGAATTTGTAGCACAGGTTTTGCTATGGCCAAGTCATAAGTAGTAGACATATAGTCCTCCTGGCATTCGTGCATAACCTTGATAGCAGTATTCATGGTGTCTTGCACTACATCAAGTCTTGTAGGAGGCTTTCTTATAGGGTTCATGTATGATATGATCTGCTGTGGCAGGTCATCTACAGAAACAAGGGCATTCCATCCATGCCACACTGGAGTAGCATCTACACTTGCACAAGATATCATCCAGGCAATGTCCCTTCTCTTAGCTTGCATGAGGTTTTTCGTTCAGAGCTTTCTGTCACCTTATCTTGATACTGTCTTATTTTTGGTTTTCCAGATGTACTGTAAATGGTCGAATCTCTTTCTCACCAATATCTAGAGCTCTTTTTCTTTGATACATTTGAATGCGCCTGGGTGCAGTATCTTGTTCCTATCATGCCATTGGCTGCAATATCTGCTTCTTTACACTTGGCAAATAGTCTTCTTCAAAATCTTCAGCCTTTGTCTTTGATGTTCTGCATCATTTGCTCTTTGATGTTAAAGATAGCCCTGCCTGGTCATGGGCATCAACTTCTGATCTTTGCTTATCTGTGTTTGTTTCTATTGTGTGTGATTCATTTCTTGCTGGCTCTTGGTCATCTGGGTCTGTTCTTGTCATTGCTTCTTCAGACCTTTCTTTGAGTACAGCTGTCTCCTCAATACTGGATGGTATGTTTTGGTATGCTATACCCACAGTGTCATGCAAAGTGTTGTGACCATCAAGTGTCTCTGTCATCTCATCATAATTGTTAAAAGTCAAAGCAGTGGCTAAATGTGACCGTATGAGCAATCCATCTGCTGTAGCCATATTCTTCTCTGTTATATTGGTTGTGACTGCAGTTTCGAGTTCCTCCACCATGGTAGCTGACAGTGACCAAACCTGTTCAAAACAGTTAAGACTTGCTTACTGCCTGCCATGAATTTAATACAAATGCCCAACATGAGGTGTTTTTGTGGTTTGATTATTCCCCTTGACACTGGAAATGCTATGTCATCTGCAATAGATTGAACTACCTTCTCCTGTCATTCACTGCCCACTTCTGATGAACCCATGAGTATAGCACGTAGGAATGCCTGAAGAACTGATGGCAGTTTTACATTTTCTTCATTAAGTCTTCAACTTTAACTTTGGTTTTACTATGAGGCTGTACCTTAAGGAGTTCCAACAACTGTTCTCTTATGTGTTGAGCTGCTTGTGCTTCCCTCCAGTCAGCCTGTTTCTTAGCAGACCTGATGACTGTACCTGCTTTTCTACGTTTGGTATCAAATATGACACCATATTTGAAGTGATCCACCAGTTTTGACTGCAAGCTCTGTGGGTCATAATTTGTGTCACACCCACTACACTCCATAACAATGTCCATGTACCTTCTTTGTACAGATAGCAATGATTCTTTGGTCACATCCATTTGTCGGTTGTCCATTTCTTGTGCTGTGTCTTTTATGCTGTCCGCTGCCCCGTAAGTTACACATGTTGTAAGATATTCAAAAGTCTCCTTTGACCCTTTAGGATTTCTTTTCTTGTATGGTTTGCAAAATATACATTCATTTGGGAATATGTCTGATGTAGATGCTGCAGATTCAGATAGAGCACTATGAACCTGGGAGTGAAGCAATTTTGCTGGATAATGCTTTATGATGTTTTTTTTAAAGTTTCATCAGCTGTAAGTTTACCAGAACTCTTACATGCAGTGAAGTTCTTGTAGCAGATATAATGGCACCCTGGCTGCTGGAGTAATGGTCAGGCAATTCAAGACACACCATGTTGTACTTTGACAGTGTTTGACTTGAACGCCTTTCCTTTGAATTAACTACTTTCTCCCAATGAGCATCATCAAAAGGTAACGGGTCTCCATGGTCTGTGCTAACTCCTGGATTATTGTGCAGGATGCATTGCCTCTGCAGTTTGTGAGAAGTCTTGCTAGCCATATCTGAGACATTAAATAAATTACATTAATAACTAAGTAAACCAGGTCTATTAAATAAATTAGATAAATTGAATAAATAAGAAAACTGAGTCTGTTACATAAATGTAAAACTTTTAGTTACTCTTAAGAAAGTGCATTTTCCAAGAAAATGTGCAAATCTGAATTCTACACACTTTTTTACATGAGAAACAGTCATCAAACCTTTCTGACCCAGACATATAGATAAATGCACCTGGCTCCTGCTCTACTACCTTGAACGGGTAACTGAGTTTAAATACTTAATGGTCACCCTCAGTTCCTCACTAACTTTTACAGATTGTATCAGTCAAGTTGTAAAGCATGAACCAGAAACTTCAAGTGTGTTTTAGGCTAAAGAATCTCATGACCCCAGAAGTGTGGCTGGTTATTTCCAAAGACATGCTTCTTCCCCTCTTGGACTACTGTTCCCCTATTTATAGCCAAACCTCCAGTTGCAACCTTGCTAGAGTCAACCCTACCTATAACAATTTATGTAGGTTTGCCTCTCTGGCCCCATTCAACACCCACCATTTCTCCCACTATTTCATGCCTGGCTGCTATCCCCACAAGCTCTCTGTGGTATCCCATGATGAGGGCACTGGAGAAAGGGTGCTGACCATAAAGGTGACCCACTACCCAGTGAATCCCTCAAAGTGATGGAAGGGTAGGCTGGCCAGATGGAGGGGTCAGCAAGTATAGTGGTAGGATATCACTATACGCATGCACTTGGGGGGCAAGTGAGCATGCACAGTGAGGGGACCTGAGGGGTTGTGCCACAGTGGTTGCTAAGCTGACCCCGTGGTGGGTTGCCAGCACTGGTCGATGAGGTACAGGGTTAAGGTCAAGGTGCTGGTGCAATTTTATTGTACCCAGCCTGAACCTTTTAATTTTTTTATGTTTTCACCCCCCGACATGCACCCCCCCGGAGCCGAGAATCCTTTAGTAGGGGGGTGTGAGGGGTGATAGGCACAGCCCCCCCACAGAAAACATTAAAATGTAAGTCCCTGTTGCTGTTTCACTGTGCATTAGGGTTTCAGAGTGCCAGAAATGTTCTTGGCACTCTAGACTTCTTGATAACGGAGATCGCATTTAGGCTTTTGCTGTTATCACATTGAACCACCCACTGTGACTTCCTTATGGGCACCTTAATTGATAAGGCTCTTCAGAACAGGAGAACCCCCCATAATCAAGCCTCCTCAATCTTAGGTCTGGCACATGGGCTCTCAGATCCTGCTCTCAGCATCTTCTTGCCTGCCTCACTTTACGCACAAGAGACCTTCCCCTCTTCAAATCACATTTAAACAAAAACATCCTTTTGACCACTGCTGTGTACAAGTGCCCCACCTGACCTGGGAAGGGTGGAATTCTTCTTCACCTGGCCTCAATCTGCTGGTCATGTTCCTGAAGCGTTTATCTATTCAGTCAATTCATTGCCTACTATTGGTACTGTATATATTGATATATATTATTCTGGAGCTATATATTACCTGGAGTCAACCTCCTAACCAGTCAGGCTGCTAATGTTCCATATTGCTAACCTTATTCTATGCAAGCACTGGGCTTTCATGCTGTGGAAACAGTTGTAATGTTACTTCTTATTTCATAACTGTCTTGAGTCTATCAATAGGGATCTATTTTGTTGTTTGTCACTTATTGCCTTCTCTGTATGGCTGTTACCCATTCAAACTGTTATGCATAATACTTTGCCTATACTTTGTGTACCTCTTGATCTGTGTGTTGTTTTCATGTACTGTTATGTGTCATCTTTATGGCCTGGCTCATACCTGAAAATGGTCCCTCAGACCAGTGTATTTACCCTGTTACCAAATTAATGACTAAAATAAAGAAATGCTACTGTTTCAGTCATATATCATATTTAAATTAAAGTGAAGAATGTTAACTTTCAGAAATGACAAATACTCATGTTTTCTGGTGACAAACAGTATCTTCTGTCAGTAATAATATTACCAGCTGAACTAAATAATTGTTCTGGATAGTTGCTACTCAGAGGGTAATTAATAGTACTTCATTGCAGTTTGCACTAAAGCAGGCCACATATTTTGTTTTTGACTTTCAGTATTTCACAGGATCAGCATTCCAATTAATATAGGGTTCTGCCAGGTACAGCTCAACAATGGTCTGTGCTGAGGCTGTGTTAGAAGATGTTGCAATGACATCTTGTCCAGAGACCTGAAGCTGAAGCATGTAATTGTGGTGGGGACAGTTCTATTTTTGGATGGTGGTGAAGAAGAAGAAGAAGAAGAAGAAGAAGAAGAAGAAGATTCTGCCACAGTGACCAAAGAGGAAGAGGTAAACATGCTGGAACACCAGAGTAGGGACCACCTAATGTTGTGCTGTGTTATGAAGAAGATCCTGAATTTGATGCTGTGCTGTTTCCTGACAGCATGCTGTTTAGCAATTATTTCTTGTTTATCTCAAATGAATTGTCGTCATCACTCAATAGTTGCTTTGATTCATATTATGGTTCCAAGATGGTTGCTTTAATATAGTGGTCAGACTGAAGCATGTTACATAGTTTTCATCTTCATCAATTTTCTTGATCATATGTCTGGTTATATCCTTTTGTATTCTTGTGGGCAACCTGTTGGTGTCAGCACCACTAGCAGCATGTGTCATGGAATTGTCTGAGTTCTCTAAAATGTCCCTAATCAGATTCAATCTGAATTAAAAAAAAATTAATTAAGGGTAACACCTGACTCAGAGTTGTTGTGTTGCACTCACCTCTCTGGTGATTTCCTCAAATGGCTGGAGGAATAAAATTACAAACTCCAGCATGTACCACTGTGGTGAAGTAACATAGATGTCTGCATCACCAATTATGTTTTACAAGGTATACCGCCTCACAGCTTTCTTTTGTTCCAGCAGCATTTGGAACATATAAAAAGTTGAATTCCATTGAGTAGAAATGTCTTGGATTAATCTATGCAAAGGTAAAATGTGCTCATACTGTTTTTATTTTTTTTTTCAAACAAGTGATGGGCTATACTTGAGTGATTGAAATGAGTGCACATTCTTTTAGCAGTGCTAATAAGAGTCTTACTGTCTCTGTCCTTATCAAGAAAACTGTGAGCTATTAAATCCAAGCAATGTGCAAAAGCAGTGGATGTGAACAAAGCCCCCCCAAGCTTTCCTTATGTTGGTCCCATTATCTGCAACTAAAAAGTCAATCGAGAGTACCTGTGACATGAGCCAATGCTGTATTGGTTGTTTGAGCTCCTTACTCATGTTGTATGAGTTATGTTGAGATAGAAAATAAAACATTCTTAGAACAGCAAACTGTGTTTCCCAAGACTTATCAGAACATGCCCTGAAGGGTTCAGGCTGACAACTTGTCCAGATCTCTGTTGTGAGATGCACCACCCTCCAACAGTTATAGCCAAAACTCATTTGAGTTCTTTACATATGACATTGTAGAGATCTGGAATCGCTGGTAAGGAGCAGTATTTTCTCTCTGGTATGTCAAGGTTTGATGTACTCAAGCAGCCATCTGATTCCTACATGTTTAAACACATTCTATGATAGCAAGTCAATGGCTATCACCTCTTGTAACAGCGAAGGGGGGGGTTGAGGGATTGTAGTTATTTATTTATTTAAAGTTTTGGATTGCAATACATTTGAGCAAATAGCTCTTTTACAAAGGTTCCACATCATAACACAAGTGACAAACAGAGCGAAAGACACAAGAGGGAGTTCAATTGAATGCAATGCTTACATACAGTTTATAATTTTACATGGTACACATAAAACAAATTAAACGATGCAGCTCAAGGCCTTCCCAGAGTATTGCTGGCATACGACCAGGTCTTAGCGAAGATACCTAAGTGAGTTCAATTGAATGTAACGCTTACATACAGTTGTATAGTTTTTCATTGAGCACATTAAACAATTGCAAGATGCAGCTCCAGTCCTTATCCAGAGTGCTGTTGGCATGCAGCCAGGTCAAAGGAGTACAGGTAATTGGGGCTAGGTAATGGGAGAGAGAAGGAGCAGGCTATAGGGTTAGTCTTGATAGTGGGGTGGTATGGGGGGATTGAGGTGGGAAGGACGGGCTGCTTCAGAAGCAGTCACATTTTACTATTTGGGTGAGGTGTTTTTTCAGTTCTTTTCTGTTTTGAAGTGGCTTATTTTATCAGTGTTCATTATTGTGGCAGGGAGACCATTGAGTCATAGTGGAGCCCTATAGCAAAAGGAACACTGTACCAGGCTAGTCCTTCTTAGAGGAATGCTGACAGCATTGCAGGTCATGCTTCGAGTCTGGTGGGGAGACATCTGGCTTTATGTTCTGTTTCTGAGATGGCAAGCTGTTTCCTTGAAGAAGGCACTTTTGAACACATGGCCACTATCAGTAACGCTAGCACTTAGAGTTATTCCAATGGGAGTGCTGAAGGTTTTTTCTGTATTGCTGTAGGTAGTGCCACTGCATTTATCTATTGGAGTTATCCTTGAATGTAGAGAGCTGCTGTCACTTTCTCTTCTATTCTCAGATATGGATTTCTCACTATTATTAGGACATCTGTCTATGTGCCTTTTCAGTGCTGAAATTCCAAAGGCTTCTTTCTTTTTACCTCCACCGATTGTTCATTTACAAACAGTGCATCCTGCCACCAACTCATTAAAAGCACTAATGGAAAAGTATAACTAAATAAAAGCTGATATATTTTCAGTTTTTTGTCAGGGAGTGGCACTGCAGATCAGTCACCTTTTCAGGTTTCTTTTCTGGATTTTTCTTGGGCTTGTTCCTGTTGTGCTTCATTCTCTTCCTCTAATCCACTGTCCTCTTCAGCCACACAAACATTTGCTTCTACTTCTTCCTCTGCTGCAATTTCCATCACCTCCAGTAGATCTCGTCCCCAGTCACTGCTGTCATCATCTTTATATTTACCCCCGTCAGGCTCAGCCTCAGATCAATCAGATGTTGTCTGTGAGGGACTAACAGTAGCACAGTATGCAGCTGTTCCATATCTGGGAGTGCTTCTGTGGGTGGTACACACCAACCCTTTAGTTTTAACTAAGGAATATATATTTGTTTAATTGGAGCTGGTCTAACAGGTACACCTTTATTGGTTTCAAGGATTTGCTTGGAAGATGAAACTTTTGATATAGCAGTGACACTTTCTTGGGTTTGATTTTGTTGGCCCTGTTCTTTGGCCGTCTCTTTTGGCTGCCTAAACTGCAGTCCTTATCGGAGACTTTGCCTGAATATTTTGATCCATTTTTTTTCTATTTTTAATGTTCTACTGTAAAAAAATATTCCTACTGAGTCCCTAGCTTCCAGACTCCCACACCTACATGTTATAGCAAAGTGCTAGATATAAAGAGTTGTATATTTTTTCATCATTTAATATTTAGTTGTAATACTTTTTTGGGGGTGTGAGGTGATACTAAGACATTGGTGGTTTGTTTAATTCCAGATCATCTTATTTATCTGAATGGACAGGCAAATCAAGGCCTGAGAGCAAGCTGAGTGTCTCAAGTTACTCTTCATTTAGTAAGAGGAGGGGTGCCCCAAGAGTTTTTACAGACTGATACCAAGGCCAGAGGAGTGTAATAGTTTCTATGGTAGTCTGTATTCCAGCTGCCTGTACAACTGATATGCTCAAATTACATCTGCACATTTAATGCCTTGAGAAGGAAGGACTTAATGCATTTTAATATTGGATACATATTTTTGTTCACTGCCACAAGACTAAAGATGCCACAGATATGGAAATGACCTCATTTGACTGCATGTACATTTATCTGCAGGATAATTGATATTCATAAGTGCAGCTGTTACGAAACTGGAGTTGCTTACAAATATGTCCTATGCTAATAGTTTAAAAGTCTGATTGCTTATGTTTAGACTTGTTTGAATGCTCAAGTCATGATATATTCAGAATGTGGCTTTCATGCATCTGAGTGGTTGCAGGAATAAGTTACATTGTTTGGAATTTTGCTTCAACTGTTTGAAAAAGTATTTTGACAGGTAAAGATTTATGGACACCATGCATGTGAGATCTCAAACAAAGAAACCTCTTCTCACATGAGATGTTGTGTCTTTTAACCTATTTCCTGAAGGTCTGTTTGGAGTGAACATACATCATTACAAAGCACAAGAGGTGAGAAGCAAACAAGTATAATTCTTATAAAGATATCTGCTTGGAAACAGTGTCTATGGACTATCTTGTGAACTATGGACTCCAGAGAAAAAAGACATCATCATTTGCAGAATGACACTGTGAATTAAACGACTTGTGTGTGGTACATATATCTGCTTGCCTTCAGACAACACACTAAAAAATAACTTTGTTTTTGAATTTCTATTAAAATAAGTACTATGCAGAGAGGGGTGGTACCAAGAACAGAACATCCAGTCAGGCTGCTGACTGATTTTAGTGTAATCAATTTTGATGCTGCAACAAGGGCGAGATTATATTTAGTTCTGAGGGGGTGCTTGGGACCAAACATTTCCTGGGAGGGTGCTTTGGTTCTGTACCTCCTGGGAAATTAAATGCCTGGTGCTGTAGCAACTGGCGACATTTTGCCTGTGCCATAATCGGCATCAAGAAAATGCATCTTGACACCATTTGGTAGAAGTGAACAGAAACTTGCTACTCACTCCTCATTTGCAAGATCCAATCAGAGTTGGTGAATTAACATATATGATATCATAGTGTCACTCACTATTAAAACCAGATATTCAAAAATCTGCCAGAACTTCTTCAAGAGAGCTGCTACAAGGTCCAGGTAGGTTCAAACTGTTGACTTACAGCTGATAAAACTTTCCCATCAAGAGCCAAGCCTGTTTCCACCCACCAAGTGCTGAGCTGCTTCTGTGTGTGTGAAAAGGGATCTTTGCCACAGTGTGTGAAGTTAAGCAAGAACCAGCAGGGCCACAGTGACATTAACAGCAGAGAAGAAGATTCTCATTCATTTCTGCATCATTAAGATCAAGGATGTAAATGAGAAAGGAAAAGTGTGGCCTACTGGGATTTGAACCTCAGATCTCTGGTATGCCGTTCCAGCACTCTAACCATTAAGCTACAGGCTCACTGGTCAAAGCGTCTGAGGAATTTCCTTACAGCCACACACACTCCTTTCTCTAGTGTTGCGCAATTATGCAACTAGGAATCAATGTTAGAAATGTCACTTCTCTCAGTGCAGTTTAACCCCTACAAGGTATATATATTTTTAAATCAAGGATGGAAATGAGAAAGGAAAAGTGTGGCCTACTGGGATTTGAACCTCAGATTTCTGGTATGCCGTTCCAATGTTCTAATCATTAAGCTACAGATTCACTGCTCAAAGTGTCTGAGGAATTTCCTTACAGCCACACACACACCTTTCTCTAGTGTTGCACAATTATGCAACCAGGAACCAATGTTAGAAATACCACTTTTCTCACTCCTGGAACACTGGAACAGCATACCAGAGATCTGAGGTTCAAATCCCAGTAGGCCACACTTTTCCTTTCTCATTTCCATCCTTGATTTAAAAATATGTATACTTTGCAGGAGTTAAACTGCACTGAGAGAAGTGGTATTTCTAACATTGGTTCTTAGTTGCATAATTGCACAACACTAGAGAAAGGAGTGTGTGTGGCTGTAAGAAAATTCCTCAGACACTTTGGCCAGTGAACCTGTAGCTTAATGGTTAGAGTGCTGGAATGGCATTCCAGAGATCTGAGGTTCAAATCCCAATAAGCCATACTTTTCCTTTCTCATTTTCATCCTTGATTTAAAAATATGTATACAGGCCCAAGAGAAAAGGGGGTACTTTCCTTGCCGTGTTTTCATAAGTATTATCTGGCTTTGCATGTAAGTAAGATAGCATATTGGTTTAAGCCAAGCACATCCACGCCTATACGCCATTATACACCGCTTTGGCTTTTTATTGAAAGAGACCTAATTAGAATGCACAACCTAGCTTTATGTACGGTAGCATACACTGCTTTCAAACTCCTCCCGGGAAAGTTAAAAGATACTCCTATTGGATGGTCCTTAAAGGTTTTACAACAGGTACAAAAACTCCTATGGGTTAACTGGCAATTTTCATTAGAACAATTGTTGACACAGAACCCTCACTTTCTAATTCAGCAGGTACCAATCTCGTTGAGATTCTGGAAAATTTCAGAAGGCCTTAAGCTAGGAGATTTAGCTCCTCAGGGTAAGTTACTATCTTATGAACAGGTTGAGGCCAAGTTTCCAGAAACAAAGGGCCAATATTTTAAATTCCGACAAGTCTCTGAATCAATCAGAACCCATTTGAACAAAAAAAAAATAATGAAGACAGACAGTAGAGTTGAGTTAATAGATTTGATTAAGATAGCCGACCAGCCACATTCTGTCTCTCAGGTTTCTAACGCATTGCAACAGCTTGACGATAGTCTCCCAAATGGGGTTGGTTATTATTGGACAGGTAGGTTAGGAATAGTAGAGAATAGGGATACATGGAGGAATATATGGTTAAGCACATATAGAAATATTAGACAAGATAGATATAGACTACAGCAGTACTATATTACATATAATATGTACTATACCCCTTTGAAACTATATAAAATGGGCAAATCAATGCAGTCTACATGTGCTAGATGTGGGGTGGAAGTGACATATACCATATAATGTGGGAATGTATTAAGATTCGGCCTTTTGGAAGGCAATCCGTGTTTCCTACCATAAGCTTTGGGTGTAGATGGTCTCTTTTCACCTGAAATTTGCCTATTGAATAACTTCCATAATGGTATGTCCAGGCAACAGAAAAAGTATATTGCTTTAATATCAGTGACTGCAAAGGCTGTTATTTTGAGGCACTGGACAGATAATTTGGCTCCTTCTATTGGTGAATGGTATAAAGAAATTACATTAGCATTGCAGGTGGAGTCCCATATTGTCAAAATTCATAACAAGATTGAGGGCTATTATTCACAGTGGGGTTCCTTAGATGCAGTCTTGACAGCATGGGGCTCTCGGAGTCACCCATAGGAAGTATCCCCTTGACAAGAAGGTTAAATGGGTTTTTCTTTTTACTGGCGTGTGAATGCTGTTATGGTTGAGTAATGGGTGAAGGGTGGGGGTTAGAGTGGCTGTGTTTATTAGTTTTTTCTTTTCTTTTCTTTTTCTCTTCCTTGTTTCCCATTTATATAGGCAATGTAAGCATTGTTGAAATGAGCTGGTAGTTCATGTGTATAATGCACCCAAGATTATTTTGTAAAAATTTTTTTTACCAGCCTTATCTGTTACTTACGATATTTGTAACGAATATGACAATAAAATAAAGTGAATTAAAACAATATATATATGTATACCTTGCAGGGGTTAAACTGCACTGAGAGAAGTGGTATTCTTGCATTATTAAGAAAAACCCACATTTTGTGCCAATCACAAGAGTCTGAGTATCACTTTAATATTTTCATATATGTTTTTTGTAACTTAGGAAAGGGGGTGGTTATATAAGGGTAAATCTTCTAACCTATATTAAGCATGGGTATACAAAGAAACATTTAAACATTTTGTATGCAAGAATAATGTTGCTATTTTTAAAAGTTTAAGACTGTATATTGGGCCTAATTACTTTGCAAGTTGTTTTGAAAGCTTTATTGCTTTGTATTTATTCTACTTCTTGCAATGAGCCACAAGATTTGATATCTAAGCAACAGTATTATTAATTATTATTTCATTAATTTATATTGCATGGGAATAATAAAATATATTTTTATATAACTTTGAGGTTGCCACATGCCATGTTCATTTATAAATTATAAGAATCTTTCATATGCAGTAGATTGAGAAGTAAAAACACGAGCCAATTTTCCAATGTTTTGCACGGCCAATAAAGGTATGGCTTGAGGCTGAGCTAAGTGGTCATAACAAACAACTGATATCCTAGCCTATTGTTCTGACAACTTGGGGTTGCTTGTCCTGGGGATAATTTGTTTGGTTAATATATAGTGCATACACCTTGGATCTATATAAAAATAGATGAAAAGTGTATATTGAATTGCTTATATGTAATTTTCTTCTGTTTTTGCTTGTCAATGATGTTCTAAAATGTAACTAACTGGAAAGTGAGAAGCTGATGCACTGAGAAAAAGTCTTAAAGAATAGTTTTCCTGACTGTCATTCTATCACTGCAATCAACTGAAGACATGTTCCAAGATGAGTGCACACTGGGGGGTGGTGCTCTAGAACCAACCAGAGAGTAAAAAGGAAAAGGTTCTGGCACATGCTAACTCAAAAGAGGGACACAAAATAATGATCTCAGATCAATTTTATTACACCAAGACACATTGTCTGGCCTGACATGTTTCGGACTGTCTGCAATCCTTTTTCAAAGGCTGAGGATAAAACACCACACTTAAATAGGGCCTGGGCCCAGGTGAATCACAATAAAAAAAATCATCACATCCTTATAAAAAAAAAAATGTGATTATTAAAGTGAATAACAATTAAAGTGCCAATGCCTGACACTAAACACAACAATGATATGGAAAAAATGATGGACCAAAAGAGCATAAGGAAAGGAAAGGAGGGAATGGAAGAGGGGGGGCAGGAAATAAGGACACATAAAAATGTCAATACATAACAATAAATAGACCGATATCAGTATTAACAAACTCACTTCAAATATTGCACAAGAAAAAGACTGAAAAAAACTACATAATAATGTATACCAAAACAGCATACATCATGCGCTCCTTGCAGTTTAAAAAGATATCATTTCAATTGATCTAAATGTCTTTTATCTGCTATCAAGAGAGACAGATAACAGAAGGCTTGTGTTATCTAATAAAAAAGTTTCAGAACAGGCATTTGGACGACAGTTCTCATGTTTAATAGCAAAGCATCAACAATTGCTAAACATATAAAAAAATATTAAAAAGAAGTGTGGAGATGAACACTGGATTGTAGAACAGGCTGTACATATCTGAAACTCTGGGACAGGTGATGATGCACCTTCATAGAAAAAAAGGAAGTTCTGCTTCCAAGGCTAAAGTGTCTGAAGTCACTTCCTCTGATACTCTGGCCATGGAGGGTGATGAGTTGCCTGTTTCTAAAAACTTAAAGAAAAAGGGAAAGAAGCAGAGTAACAAAACTTCACAGGAAAAATCTGTGGAGCAGCACCAGATCCAGTTGTGGTTCAACAACCTTGCCCTGATCAGCAGCCTTATCAAAATCAGCAGCCTTACCAAAATCAGGAGCCCTACCAAACCCCTCAGCAATACCAGAATCAGGGTTTCTCTTACGGAGAATACAACCATGGTAGAGGATATGGTAGAGGTTACAATAATCAAAGAGGTGGTAGAGGTAATAACAGAAGGTGTCACTGTTATAACAAGCATTTGTCGATGCCGAATGTTGTCTCCCTGGCATTGGTAGTGCAGGAGCTAGAGATGCATAATAGGAGTGGCAGTGAAGTATTGAATTGACACCAACCCCACCCCCACCTTGCAGAAACTGAGCAGCATTGGGGTGTGCCTTTGGGTGATCAGCTATAACACTCATGCCATTTAACTTCACCCTACCCTGTAGACACTGACAAGTGTTGTGGTGTGCTTTGGGGTTTTTGGGCCTTATACTTACCCCATTCCATAAGGAAATACGCTGAGATGGGTGCATTATAGGAGAATGGGTGAACTTCACGGCCGAACACTCCAAGGCACACCTTGATGCCTGTCACTGGCTGCAGGGTGGGGGGTGGGGTGGAATGGCATGAGCATTACAGCCAATGATCCCAAGTCACACCCCTGATGCCTGTCAGTCTCTACAAGGTAGGATGTTACAGTTATAAACCCTAACGCCATAGGCATTTGTTGGTATTTTTACTCCAAATTTTTAACATGGGCTTTTTGTGACCCCACCTCATGAACAGCGTCACTATCAGTTTGTTAGCTGAAAGGTGGTTTTGCACAGCGACTATGCCTTTTGGCGACACAGGCATGAAAACACATTTTGGGCAGGATGTGAAAAATGACAACTGTATTGTTCATGAGGAGGTAAAAAAAATGGCAACGTTGAAAATCTGGAGTGAAAATATGAAAATTGGTGAAGTCATGAGCAGGCATAGAAACTGTGCAACACATGTCCGTAACTCAATTATTTTTTGATATTTTTAACCACATTTTCAACACAGGCATTTTGGGACCTCCCCTCATGAACAGTGGCACTGTAATTTTGTTTATCTGTCCCAAAAGTTGATTTCCCACAGTGACCATGCCATTGTGCGCCACAGGTGTGAAAACACATTTTGGGCAGGATGTGAAAAATGACAGCTGTACTGTTCATAAGGAGGTGTGAAAAAATTCCAGTGTTGAAAATCTGGCATGAAAATATTTCAAATTTGTGAAGTTACAAGGGTGCATGGAAACTGCACAATGCACGCTTGTAACACAGTCATTTTGTGGACTTTCATCACCAGGTTTTCAACATAGGCATTTTAGGACCTCTACTCATGAACTGTGTCACTGTAATTTTCTGACAATGTCCCAAAAACTGATTTCACACAGCGACCGCGCTATTCTGCGCTGGATGTGCGAAAACACATTTTGGCCAGGATATGGAAAATGACAGCTGTACTGTTCATAAGGAGGTATGGAAAATGCCAATTTTTAAAATTTGGAGTGAAAACATTACAAATTCATGAAGTTATGAGCGTGCATGGAAACTGTGCAACGTACGCTTATAAAACAGCCATGTTTTTGATTTGTTCCACCAAATTTGCAACATAGGCTTTTTGAGAGCCCCCCTCATGAACAGTGGCACTGTCATTTCATTAATCAGTCCCAAAAGGTGACTCCATGCAGTAACCATGAAATTACCTTTCAGGACTGAATAACACCATGACAGTGACTGAATTCATGAAGAGGGGTCCCAACAACCCCATGTTGAACATTTGGTGCCAAAGTTCCCCAAAATGCCTGAGATATGCACCAAAGTTTAAAAAAAACCCTATTTATGCCATTATACAGCTTACAGACATTTCTTGCAGACATGTTCCCGGTCCACCGAAGATCACTGCGCCATGCTCTAGAGGTAAGTATGGAGTGAGGGAGGTGTGGGGAGGCAGAGTGTGCAGAGGGTGGGAGCAGGTTGGGGGAGGGCCACTGGAGTCAATGAGGGACCATTTTCTGGTTTGCAGGTTTAAAAAAAATAAACATTGCGGGAAGGTTTTTGTTTTACAGGGGCATTTGACACACTGGGGTGGGCTCCCAGCATGCTTTCTGGTGATTTTTGGAAGGGTGCTGTAGCCAATGGGGGATTGGGCACCACTGTCAGCACATACCAAAGGGGAGGACAAGAGCCGAGGGATTGGGCACCACCCTCCACACACAACAAAAGAGGCTGGGTCATTATGCTGACGGGGAGTGGGCTCCCCCATCAGCAAAATAAAGGGGGACTGAAGCTGACAGGGATTGGGCCCCCCATCAGCAAAGAAAGACTGTTTGGGGGGTGCATGATACTGAGGAGGATTGGGCACCCCTCAGCATACACTTTAAATGGGAGGGGGGCATTATGCCAATGGGGAGTGGGCTCCCCCATCGGGAAATAAAGTGGGTTGGGGCACTCTGCATGGCAGCAGTCAGTGCCACCATGTTTATTAAACTGCTTCACCAGGAAAGGCACACCACTTCATGATGAGCCTGGCTCTCATTGCAGCAGACCTTTTCTTAGATCTGGTGGCCAGTTTATGTGTTGCTGGCATCAGCGCCTGCAACTGCCTTATTGGGGAATGAGGGATGCACCTACTGATGTGTTTCTTGCATTCACCCACAGTGACTGCACCTCCAAATCTGCTACTACTGCAATATGTTGACTGGTGTGCACACACAAGCCAACATAATAAAGAAAAAGGTTATAGGGCACCCCAGAACTGGTTCCTCAAGTCTAGAAGAAATGAAACAGGAAATACAGGATGAAATGAGACAGGAAATGGAAAAATAAATGGGGAATTTTAAAACATTTTTTCAAAGTAATTTGTTACCCCTTCCCAGTTACCCCTGCTCTCATTCTCCTGAGCAAGCTTCTCTAGCTGCACCTAGTACAGGTGACACCAGTAATGCTAAGTGACTTATAAATTCTGTTCATTCTACTACTCCCCAGGTAAACAAAATGGCAATTGTTAACAAGCATTTGTCAATGCCAAATGTTTACTTGCTGCCATTGGCATTGGTAGTGTAGGAGTTACAGAGCTGTATAATAGGAATGGCAGTGAAGTATTGAACTGAAGCCAACCCCACCACTATCCTGCAGAGACTGACAGGCATTGGGGTGTGCCTTTGGGTCGTCAGGCATAACGGCCACGCCATTTCACCACACCCTACCCTGCAGACACCGACAAGTGTCACGGTGTGCCTTGGGGTCTTTGGCCCTTATGCACACCCCATTCCATCAGGAAATATGGTGAGATGGGTGCAGTATAGGAAAATGGGGTGAACTTTGGGGCTGAAGAGTCCAAGGCACACCTCAATGCCTCTCACTGGCTGCAGGGTGTGGAATGGTATCAGCATTACAGGCGAGAATCCCAAGTCACACCCCTGATGCCTGTCATTCTCTACAGGGTGGGGCTTTATGGTCGGAAACCCTAATGCCTCAGGCATTCATTTGTATGTTCACCCAAATTTTCAACATGTTTTTTTGTGGCCCCCACCTCATGAACAGTGGCAATATCAGTTTGTTAGCCGAAAGCTGCTTTTGCACAGTGACTATGGCATTTAGCACCACAGGTGCAAAAACACATTCTGAACAGGATGTGAAAAATTACAGCTGCACTGTTCATGGGGAGGTGTAAAAAATGGCAATGTTGGGAATCTGCAGTGAAAATATTAAAAAAACTGTTGAAGTCACGAGTGTGCGTAGATACTGTGCATCGCACACCCGCAATGTAATTAGTTTGGGGATTTTTTAAAGCAGATTGTCAACACAGGCATTTTGGGACCTCCAATCATGAACAGTGTCACTGTGATTTTCTTTATCTGTCCCGAAGAATGACTTCCCACAGCGACCACGCATTTCTGTGCTGAAAGTGTGAAAACACATTTCGGCCATGTTGTGAAAAATGACAGCTGCACTGTTCATAAGGAAGTGTGGAAAAATGTCACTGGTGAAAATCTGGCCTGAAAATATTACAAATTCATGAACTTACGAGGGTGCGTGGAAACTGCGCAATGCTCACTCGTAACACAGTCATTTTATGGGCTTTTGTCACCAAATGTTCAACATAGCCATTTTAAGACCTCTGCTCATGAAGTGTCACTGTGATTTTCTTAATTTGTCCCAAATATTGCTTTCGCACACCGACTGCACCATTGTGCGCTACATGTGCGGAAACACATTTTGGGCAAGATGTGAAAAATGGCAGCTGTACTGCTCATAAGGAAGTGTAATAAAATGGCAATGTTGAAAATCTGGTGTGCAAATATTAAAAATTCACAAACTTGCGAGCGTAAGTAGGAACTGCGCAATGTGCGCCCCTAAAACAGTCATTTTTTGGAATTTTGTCACCAAATTTTCAACATAGCCATTTTAAGACCTCTGCTCATGAACAGTGTCACTGTGATTTTTGTAATGAGTCCCATACTTTGATTTCACACCCCGACTGCGCCATTGTGTGCTACATGCGCGTAAACACATTTTGGGTGAGATGTGAAAAATGACAGCTGTACTGCTCATAAGTAGGTGTGGTAAAATGGCAATGTTCTAAATCTGGAGTGCAAATATTAAAAATTCTCAAACTTGCGAGAGTGCATAGGAACTGTGCAACACATGCTCGAAAAACAGTTATTTTTAGGAATTGTTTCACCAAATTTGCAGCATAGGCTTTTTGAGAGGCCACCTTATGTACACTGGCACTGTCATTTCATTAATTGGTCCCAAAATGTGATTTCATGCAGTGACTGCAAAATCACCCTTCGGGCCCGAGTAACGCCATGACTGTTCAAGAATTCATGAGGAGGGGTCCCAAAAATCCCATGTTGAAAATTTGGTGCCAACATTCCAAAAAATGCCTGAGATATGCAATAAAGTTGAAAAACTCCTATTTATTGCATTATACAGCTTACCAGCATTTCCTCAGTTCGCAGTCGACTTTGAAGAGTGCAGACGTGTTCCTGGTCCACCAAAGATCACCACGCTGAGCTCTGGAGGTAAGTATGGGGTAAGGGGGTGTGGGGAGGCAGGGTGAGCAGTGGTTGGGCGCAGGTGGACAGGGAGACCACTGAGGGAACTTTTTTGTTTACTGGTTTTGTTTTCGTTTGGAAGATGATACGAGACGTTTGCCACGCTGGGGTGGGCTACCAGCATGGCAGTTGGAAGGCTGTGGACATTTGTCACACTGGGGTGAGCTCCCAGTGTGGCAGCTGGAAGGCTGTTTGGGGGGGCCTGGAGCCGATGGGGGATTGGGCACCCCCAGTGGCCATAACAATTTTTGCCACGCTAGGGTGTGCTCCCAGCGTGGTTCCTGGAAAGCTTTTTGGGGGGCATGGAGCCGATGGGAGATTGGGCACCCCTGTTGGCCATACAGTGTGTGCGTGGGGAAGCATATGAGCATGCAATATGCATGTGTGTGTGCGTGCGTGCGGAGGGGGGAGCACTGCTCACTGAAGCGTAGCTCTCCTTTTCAACTGTACAGCACTGCATTTTCAATTGCTGTCATAAACAGCTGCAGTGTTCATTGGAGAACTGCGGCCATGCCTGCAAACACACTGACTGAATAGGAAGACTGGTGCCCACACTTCTGAAAACTCAGATGATGGCACTATGTTTCTTACACATGCGTGCAAGCAAACATAAAAATGGTAATGAAATTTGAAAATGAGATGCCAAAATAAATTAGAAATACTATCTCTGAGTCTGCACTTTCTTGGGAGGTGTCCAGAGTTGCTGTGCAAAGAGTGGGTCATGTTGGTATGCCGACAGGAGGTCGACACCACTACCGGAAAGACCAGCACAGCAGCAGATTTCACCAGAAAGTGGTGAGTTGCTGTGCTGGTCCATGCAGACACTGGTGGTGTGGTTCCCGGTGTTGCTCCCCCTCCCTGATCCAACTCCTACTCGGAGTTGGATATCTAGAGACCAGGCTGTGTGGTGGGCATAGCCCCCCCACATGGGGGTTCAGGGGGTGCAGCCCCCCAATTAAAACACACTGGCATCCCTGACACTACAATTCTTGCACTCGGCATTGTGTCTGTCGCTGTCGGAGATGTCGGCATGAGCGCTGTCGCAGTGCTATAGTAAAACCAGTCATGTCACAGTGAAACTGTTATGTTGTCAACAGTAAAAAAGCAAACAAATTCTACCTGGGTAACTTAATTCTAAAAATGAAATGCAGAAAGGTTTTACTTTGACATAAACATTGAAAACAGTCTGAATTGTTTGGGGAGGCCTGGAGCCAACAGGGGATTGGGCACCCCCATTGGCCATAACAATTTTTGCCACGCTAGGGGGGGTGTGCTCCCAGCGTGGTACCTGAAGCTTTGTCAGGGGCAGAAGCAACCCTGATGTCTAAAAGCTCTTTTGACAAACTGACGCCTTAGGAAACTCAAAAGTGATGACCATCCTCTCTTATGGCTTACAGATTGTAGGTTATGGAGAGGAAGCTCAGAAGCCCTTAGGTAAAGGGTGGTTAAGATTAAGGTTTGGCAAAATGGTAGTTACGCATCCAGTGTATGTTACCAAAAGAAACAGGTGATGATTTTCTATCTGGAAATGACTTTCTGAAAAAAAATTAGACCTATCATTGATTATTTGCATGGGGTTTTGTGGTCACAGATAGAAAGGCCTATTCAAAAGTTGAACAGTTTCGCAGTGTCAGTGGCTCAGCAGGCTGCACATTCACCTCTGGGGCTAAAAGATCAGAAAGCTGTGGGTTCTATCCTCACACCAGGCGCTTGAGTTGAGTTTCAGTACTGACACTGTAATGCAGCATGAGGGGGGGTGCTGCACTCCTGAGGTGCTGTCTTTCAGATGAGACGTTAAACCGAGGTCCTGTGTGGTTGTTCAGGTGGGCATTCAAGATCCCATGGTACTTCTCAAAAAAAGTAGGGGACTTTCTTATTTTAAGGAATAAGTACAACGCATAAAATACAAAAGAAATAAAGTACAATCCAAGCAAAAGTTATATGAGACTTAGCCATCACAGTTTGCTATCATAGGAAATATCAAACACTGATATACACATAATGTGTAAAGGAAGGTAGTAATATCCTAAGTCACAATTTCACAATCATATCGGGATAATCCAATCCAATACAGTTTTCATCCTATACTCTTCTTTAGAAAGAGTACCGCAAGCCATCTCTGTCTCCAGACCAATGGAGGTGTATGGTTTTTTTCCGTATACACACTGTGCATGTACCAAGGATTCTACATTCAAAACTACTGATCCTGGAGGCATATATTGCTGCTGAAAGATAAACTTACACCTTGTTTGCCATAGTGAAAATTTTATAATAGAGAAGATCATTCTTATTCTACCAGCATCTAAAGTTGTAGTATTAAAAAATAAACCTCCCATTATTTTCTCATATTTGGGGGTATGCCATATGGCAGTTTTCCATCTTAATGCTAATTCTGTCCAAAAAGCCACCACAAATGGACATGAAATAAAGAAATGTTCCATAGTTTCTTCAATCATTCTACATGTTTGTCTTGGGCACAACTGTTCATCTTGTTGTTTATGCTTAGCTTTTCCTTTCACTTGTAAACGTCCATGACAGCAAAGCCATATGATATCCACATCCTAGGTGGGATCCTATTATCATTTAGAAGTAATAACACTTATCCCTTATTCCTTTGAAATTGGGTGACATTAAGAAGGCATTAGTTTGTTTGGTATCATAGAGAAGTTTCCTATTAACTGAAATAATTTGTGAGGGTTCTAATTTCCATTTTCATATTTTTGCTACCACTGGTTTAAACAAGCATTTGTCAATGCCGAATGTTGGCTCGCTGGCATTGGCATTGGTAGTGCAGGAGTTAGACAGATGCATCATAGAAATGGCAGTGAAGTATTGAACTGATGCCAACCCACCCCCACCCTTCAGAGAGTGACAGGCATTAGGGTGTCCCTTTGGGTGTTTGGTAGTCCAGTGCAGGAAAACATGTCGGGCAGGATGTGAAAAATGACAGCTGTACAGTTCATAAGGAGGTGTAAAAAAATGCCAGTGTTGAAAATGTGGCATGTAAATATACCAAATTTGCGAAGCTACTAGGGTGCATGGGAAATATGCAATGCACGTTTGCAACACTGCCATTTTATGGGCGTTCGGCACCAAACTTTCAACATAGGCATTTTAGCATCTCTGCTCAAGTACAGTGTCACTGTTATTTCCTCAAAGTGTCCCAAGAAGTGATTTTGCACAGCTATTCTGCACCGGAAGTGCGAAAACACATTTTGGGCAGGATATGTGAAATGACGGCTGTACTGTTCATCAAGAGAAATGGAAAAATGGCAATGGTGAAAATCCAGACTGAAAATATCACAAATGCCTGACGGTACGAGCGTGCGTGCAATCTGCCAATGCACGTTCGTAACACAGTCATTTTATGGAGTATCATCACCAAATTTTCAACATAGGCATTTTAGGTCCTCTGCTCATGAACTGTGTCACTGTCATTTTCGTAATCTGGCCCAAACACTGATTTCCCACAGCGACTGCGCTATTGTGCGCCAGAAGTGCAGAAACACATTTCGGGCAGGATGTGGAAAATGACAGCTGTACTGTTCACAAGGAGGTGTACAAAAATGACAATGCTGAAAATCCGGTGTTAAAATATTGTGAATACGCGAAGTTATGAGCCTGCGTAGCAACTGCACAATGCACACTCGTAAAACAGGCATTTGTTGGATTTTTTCCACCAAATTTGGAACTTAGGCTTTTTAAGAGGCCACCTCATCAACACTGCCACTGTCATTTTGTTAATGGACCCCAAAAGGTGATTTTGCACGGTGACTGCGAAATCATCTTTCGAGGCCGATTAACGCCATGACAGTGATAGAATTCATGAGGAGGGGCCCCAAAAACCCCATGTTGAAAATTTGGTGCCAAAATTCCAAGAAATGCCTGAGATATGCAGCAAAGTTGAAAAACCCCTATTCACTCCATTATGCAGCTTACCAGCATTTCCTTAGTTTGCGGTTGGCTTTGAAGAGTGCAGACGTGTTCCCTGTCCACTGAAGATCGTCGCGCGGACTCCGGAGGTAAGTATGGGGTGGGGGGCTGAGGGAGCAGGAGTGTGCAGTGGTGGGTGCGGGTGGGTGGAGGGCATCGAGACTAAGAGGGACGGTTTTAGTTTTACAGGGGAAAAAACATCATGGGACAGTTTTCTGTTGCAGGGCATTTGGCATGCTGGGGTGGGCTACCAACGTGCCACCTAACTGTTTTTTTGGGGTGTCAGTAGCCGATGGGGGATTGGGCACCTCATCAGCTCACAACATGGGGATAATGCGACGGGATTGGGCACCCTGTCGGCAAACAAAGACAGCGATGGGGGCGAAGCTGAGGGATTGGGCACCCTCCTCGGCATTCAACAATTGGGGAGAGGTGATGCCGATGGGGAATGGGCTCCCCGTCAGAGTACAAAGACAGTGGGGCGCCAGCTGAGGGATTGGGCACCCCTGGCATTCCACATTGGGGGTATACCAGCGGAGTGGGCTCCCCGTCAGCACAGTAAAACAGTGGGGGGGTTACCGACAGGGGGATTGGGCACCCCGATGTTGACAGCCATAAGCTGCTCACCGACCATGCTGATAATGGCAGCGAGCATGCAAGCAAAGGGTCCGCTGCATATGACGAGCTTTGCTTGGATTGCAGCGGACCTTTACTTAGATGTGCTTGCCCCATTATGTATGCATGGTGTGGCACCGGCATGCAGACTGATTGGGGAATGAGGGACGCACCTACTGATGCGTGCCCTGCATTCGCCCAACAGTGGCCGCGCCCCCAAATCTGCACTCTCCCTATATGTTGGCTTGCGCTTGCATAGATTTCTACCATGCTGGCAGTACAGGGTGGGATTTCCAAAAGGTAATAAAAGGGGATAACCAACACTCAGCATAAGTAACATATATTGCAGAAGAGGGTGCCATATTATCAACTATACTATATTTGGCAAAAATACTAAAATAAAAGACGATAGGGTTAATAAGGCTTAAACCACCTTATTTAACTGAAAGATATAATATTTCCCTTTTAATAGGGTTAAGTCTGCTCCCCATACCACCTGGAATACCAGACTCGGGAGAGTGGTTTCACATACTGTTGGAATTGGATAGACCATACTTAAATACAGAAAAATGGGTATCAAAAACATCTTAATTATGAGCACTTTCTTTTTCTTTGCCTGTTGCCAGTGTTTCCATTGCAATACTTTTTGCTATCCTAATTCCAATTTTTCTTCCCAGTTTAGCAAGTTATTATCTCCCCTTCTGTATGTTATGCCCAAAATCTTAATAGGCTCCACAGAAATAGATACATCTGCAATATTATTAACATTCCCAGTGGAGTTACTTAAAATATATCCCTGACATTTATATATATTAAGAGATGCTCCAGTAGCTTCTAAGTACTTGTGAAAATGAGATATTGCTTTCTCTCCGGATTCAGTATTTGCCACAAATAAGCAGGCATCATCTGCATAGGCTGCTACTTTTATTGCCATAGTCCCTGTCTGAGGAAACAGACCAGTAATGTGAACATCCCCCTAAATTTTCCATAGTACAGGATCTAGGTAAAACACATATCGCAGGTGACTCATGGGACATCCTTGACAACCCCTCATCTTATTGATATATATGACCCTAAATAGCCATTTACTAGAGGAGGGGCTATGGCCTTACTATAGATCTTCATTATACATTTACAAAATGTGGGTATGATCCCATATGAATATAGTGCAGATTGTGAAAAAAGAGTGTGTTATTTTATTGAATGCTTTCCCCTGGTCAAGAGACATATCTGTGCATTTTATCTTCTGTTCCTTGCTCTACCAATTCCCTTACAATCAGAAGATTTTCAGCAATGTTTCTACCTGGGACCAAACATGTTTGTGATAGGGAGATCAAAAAAGGAGCTGCTTTAGCAAGGCACAGTGTCAAGATTTTCATTAAAATTTTAAAGTCCATATTTAAGATACTCAAAGGTCTCCAGTTATTTAGTTCCAGCCTGTTATTTTTCTTGTGTACAAAGATTTGAATTGAGATACCAAAATGAAAATCATATGTATCTAAGGATAGCATCCAGTTAAATATTACAAATAAAATTTCAATAAGTTCTGCACAAAATTTGTTATAGAATTCAGAAGGAAGACCATCAAGGCCTGGTACTGTATTATTTTTTAAATTACTGATAGCATGTCCAATTTCATCTTTAGAAATAGGGGACACCATATTCTTAAGTACATCCTGTGGTAGAGGTCCTACATTTATAAAATTCAAATAATGTGAATTTTTGTCTTGCTCTGTGGGTGGGGCTGAATATAAATTTCTAAGATGTGAATGTACTACATTTAATATATCTGGGGTAGAACGTACTACAGTACCATCTAAAGAGTTTAAGGAGGATATTGTCCTGTACCCGCTTTTTACAACTAGGGAAAATATCTCCACACACAGACTTCCCTGGTGTACATACCCTGTGCTCCATTAACAGGGATGCGGCTCTATCATATTGGAGCATCTCCATTTCCTTCTTTATTTTTGTGATTTGTGTTAAAAATTCTCTGTGTCCTGAATTAATTAGAGAATATAGTTTTGCTAAATGTCCTCATAAAGTGAGGTATTTTTTTGTATTTTTAAGTGGTTGCTGATTTTGCATAATGTATAATAAGAGTTTTTATCATATTTTTTGTTTCAGACCACCAAACATTAATATCCTCTGCCAGGCCTGCTACTAACATTCTGGCCTGAAATAAATCCTGAATCTGTTCATTTAGCTCATCATTGTTCAATAGTGTTTTATTAAGCTTCCAATAACTCTTTCCTATTGGGACTTGTTATACTAGACCAAGAGAGAAGGTTAAAATGACATGCTCTGAGGTTTCTAAGGGACAAGTCTCAGCTGTCAATACCGCAAGGTATTGTGAGATTAATAAGAAATCAATGCGGGTTGCATGGCTCCCTTTGAAATACTGTATGTGTGACCTCCCAGGTTATGTAGTTTTCTATAAGAATCTTTTAGTCTTGCAGTTTGAATGATATGTTGCAAACTAATAGTATCACAGAATTCTTTAGTGGTCTTAGCTCCCCTGTCAGCTTTAGACAGCTCACAGTTAAAATCTCCCACCTGTAAGATGTGCTTTGTAGTATGTAGATAGGGTTTTATGCTGTTAAATAAATCTGCTCTGCTCTTTTTTGTTTGAGGAGCACATATATTGATAGCACTCCAGGTTTATTAAGTCTGAAAAAATCAATCAGTATTGCACGCCCTGGAAGAATATCAATAATTCTAGAGATCTGAATGTCATGCCCCTTAAACAGCACTCTGACTCCATCACATGCCTCCATGCCATAGGTAAAATAGGAGGGCCCCTAACACCATAACTTTTGTGCCATTGTTACTAAAGAAGTTGTATTTAGCCTGGCATTCTGCAAAAAGCACACTTCACAATTCAAATCCTGCTGGACAGAAAATGTTATCAGGCGACATCTGACATTTTTAATGCTGTTAACATTAATTGAGGCCACCGACAGCAAGGCACCTACAGGTAACATGGTTGTGTTAAGGTCATGAGTTTGCACCCAACTGTGTGCTGTGCCTAGTTTGGGTACCCAGGCACCCCTTCCTAAGAGTGTCTACTGCAGGACAGGATAGGGCATCTTCCTCCGAGTCAGAAGTATGGATATGTTGGGAGGATAATGTGGAGTAAGAATCAGTATCCTCACTTGGTTCCAGATTTCTATTTCAAGGTGCTAAGACCTCAAACTTATTGGATAATAAAAGGCTTTGTGGGGAGGTAGTGGGTTTAGGCATCTTAGATTTTGAGTTGTGTTGCTTCAATGTCCTTTTTCTTGACACTACTGTCATTTCTGGAGGAGGCATAGCAATCTCAGGAGCAACAGGCAGAGCTGGAGTCTGAGTATCCACTGTTGTTTCTATAGGGAGAGGTTCTGTAGCTCCAGAAGCCTTGGATACAGAAGTAGGAGGAGTCTTATTAGTATCCAAGGTCTTGGATTGAGGTTCCTAAGGATCAGGCCATTCTGGAAGAACAGCCTGGTCTGAGGAAAGTTCCTGAACAGGGGTTACCTCCTCTGGGTTCTGAGGGGTATCTGGGGCTGTCTCACCTGTTCTCTCAGCTGTTTGTCATGCTGCTGCTATATCTTTTCTTTGGGCTCCAATGAGTATAGAGGCCTGGTTGGGCCTAGCTTCCCGATTGTGGGTGGTCCATGGGCAAGCATGATAGGAATGACCAGACTCCTCACATAGATTACATTTAACACCAGTGGGGCATTCTGCACTTTGATGACCATACTCTAAGCAGGCTGAACATTTTATATGATCACAGGCAGAGCTTAGATGGGTCTAGAATCCACATTTGAAACAAGTTTTGGGCTGGCCCGGGTAAAAACAGTGGCCCTGGTTCTGGCCCAAAAACAAACTATTAGGTAGGTGTTGTGGTCCTGTGTTTGCACTGTGCAGCCTGACTTTATAACACCGCCCCCCAGTGCAGATGTGTTCCTTTGTCAAATATGGGTTGTGGGGTTCCTAACACCTCGCAGTGTTGCTGCAACAAATGTGTGATATCGTGAACAACTACACCCTAATTTCTGAATAAAACGGTGACATTTTTGTATGGCAGGTTTCATCAAAGGTACTGCTCTGAAAGGTAGCCATAATGCAGAGTAACGTAATTTCTCATATTTAGTCCAAAATCTATCAAGACCCTGAAGGTTCTTAAAACTAACATCAAACAATGTGTCCCTAATGCATGAATCAGTGCATATATTTTGTTTGAGAAAAAAACATAGATTCTTTAATAAGATTTTTCCCAACATAGATTCTGTCTGGAGTCCGTTCTAGGCCTCCTAAGTACTGTAGGTGAACCACATTCCGGTGTTGAGCAGGTAAAGGTTGCTGAAAAAAATGATCTCTCCGTCGAAAGTTAGCCCAGGTTGTTTGTGCAGTTTCTGTCACAGGAGGTGGAGGAGGGGAGAGGTGCCTGGATCCATTCTTTCTCCCCAGGTAGGTAGGTAGGTAGGTTAGATACTTCAACTTCTGACTTGGAGGAGGAAGGTAATTGGGGCCATTGAGGAGAAGGCTGAGTGTCATGTATAACATCCTCAGCATGAAGGTCCAATTCTGAGTCAGTAGCAAAAGAAGTATTTTTAATCAGCAGTCCAGAATTAGTATTCTGTGCATTAGATAGATTAGGTTCAGCATTAGTCGAGGTTTCCAGTATTGGGCTGTGATTAGGATCGGGCACTCAAGTCCCAGAATTATTCTGCTTCCACCCTGCACATTTTAGTGAGGTTTCTAGTGTTTTGGAAGGAGGGGATTGAATCCGTGACAACATTTGGGTGTCTTCCCCTCTTCCTTTTCTAAGGTCTAAAGCAGCAGCAGCCATTTGAATGTCTGGTAATAGGATTACAGGCTCAGTACTCACAGCTGATGTAGGCTGTGGAGTGGAAATCACTGATAAGTCCAATGTGGAATCTGAAGTTACAGGCTGCAATGGAGGAGAAACTGATAGCAGCTTTCTCTTTGATGCTGCCATGTCACGCTCATCTGGGCCGTGACTCACCAGAGGATTAGAGCTGTCTAGAACTCTGAAGCTGTCGGCAGCAGCTCCGTTCTCAGAAGAGGACATTGTAGCCTTGTTACACAAAGCAAGCAGTGGATTTAGAGCAGGCGTGTCAATTGCTAGATCATCCATTAACACCACATTCTCTGGCTGAGGAGAATCCTCCAATAACATAGATTCCACCAATGGGCGATTCTGCAGAATTATTCTACATAACCAGTCTTCTGTAGAAGTATTTTCCAAGTCTGGAGCCAGAGGTATCATATGAGCTGCAATATTTTCCATTCCTTGTTGTATATCCATCGCTGATTCAATCTCCATAGCTGGACCTGCAGGGAGGGAGATCTGTTCTTAATCGTACAGTTTAGTGTGCGAGCAAGAAATACAGGAGACCAGTGCTCGTATGGTGGGCCAGCCAGACCCAATGAAGTACAGAACAAGAAAAATATATGGCACACAGGAACAAGGTGTAATTATTTAATTTATTATGGCAGACACGCCAAATAGTTCAAACCTCGTCCCCAAAAGACAGCAAATATACGGACAAACAGATGAACCCCGGCACTTCAACTCAAACTCGAGTCTTCATCAGGAAGTCTTTTGGGGATGAGGTTTGAACTATTTGGCTTGTCTGCCATAATAAAAGGAGATCTGCTCTCCTGCAGGTACACCAGGAGACTGACGAGGTTCTGGGTTGTCGGCCATAGTGACAGCAGCGCCCCATACAAAGAGTAGGGGAATTTTTTATTGAGCACAAAAATAAACATCCAGTGTTACACCACATATTCTGAAATATAAACAGTGGGAGAAAGGAAAAGAAAAAAATACAAATTCTATTATGTAATATAGCATACATAAAACCAACTTCAGGACAAATATTCTTAGTTTGCAGTACAAAGAAAAGAACTGTAAGCAAAGTTTTAACTAAGTTCATATTTAAATTTCCTAACTAGTAAAAGGGAGGGAAGTACAAGAAACATTAGGGTAAGGTCTTGTCCTCTATATAATATTGTAATTCTGTAAAGCATTAGACATCATAAAATTTCTCAGGCAGCAGAGCAAGCATTAGTACATCATTTCAGTGATACCTAAAAAATGCTTAGAAAGGGAGAAGGTACATTTGGAAATATAAAGGCCCCATATTGTATAATCAAAGGCAGGATAAGTCCATCTTCTGGACAATTACTGAAGGACAATAAAAGAATTTACCCAAATTAGCCCTCCAAAATCCATGCACAAGATGCCCAATACTTATCATGTTGTAAATTAGACATGGATTTCTGTTTAGAAAGATTGATGGATTTAACTTTTTTTTAGCCTCTTGTTTATGAGCCTTCTGCAGCACACAATCAGGGGCATCCAGCCAGCAGACCCCACCGGCCTGGAGGACAGCAGGCTCACTTGACTGTGGGTGTCCAGCATTGATGTCCCAGCCCATCAGAGGGTCTCCTTCATCTCTTCTCCCTGGGCTGGACCGGAACCCCCAGTGAGATTCCATGAGAAGCCTCCAGGTCGGTGGGGGCATGGCCATCAAGCTGCATGGTCACTCCCAGCCTTTTTCCACCAATTAGCCTTTGAGCTGGCAGTGCAATGATGCACAATGCAATGTGGGCCTCTTGCCATGCTCCTCCCCATTGTCAGTGCTGCAACTGTGCCACCCCTAGTCATCACCAGGGGTGGCTCAAGGGTGATGCATCCCCCAAGCCCACCCCAGAGGGAGGAGAGCAGTCCTGGGATACTCAATCCACCCTCTCCCCTGCCAACCCCTGGCAGCCCGAGTCTATTCCATAACCCAAGTTGCAGGTGTGGTGAGTATCACAAACCCACTCAGCAGGTCAGACCCTCTATTCCCAAAGTGCCAACCTCTGAGCACAGTCTTGTGAACAGTGTAACAGACAAGGTAACCCTCTTGCCTATTTTTGTGAGTTCGGATCAACCTTTGGTCTCAAGTTCTGGAGGGATTCAAACTGTTAACCTCTTGTTAGCATACCCAATGTACAGGCTCAGATATATCAGTCTTCGGTGGGCCAGATATCTTTGCCTAAGGGCACCTAACCAGATATAAAGAAATGAACCCTTTAAAACTTTAATAAAGACCTCAGATTTAAAACACCTTTCTTTCCAGTTTGGTACCATCATTCAAGCTTATGTTTAGTGTTTGCTATAACCATGTACTTTTCTTACAACTAAAAAGAAGTGAAAGACAGACCAAGTAAGTTCTAAAAATAGTTTTACTAAAATATTTAAAAATATGTAAAACACAAAATACAGAACTCTTATACCACAAGACATACACATCTTTTAAAAGAAACAAGGTTTAAACAGTGCAAATTCCTACTTATAGTACTTAGATTTGAAATCTTTCTAAATATCTACTTACAAGTGCTCCAAGGGTCTTTCCTCAGTCAGAGTCTAGGTAAAAGTGTGTCAGTAAAACAGAGTATTCCTTAAACAACTGTATGGGACGACCCATTTTTGTCTGAGGTCAGCTAGCTCCTCCTCTGTCAGATTATGTATAAAAAATATATATATCTTGTACAAAAGTATTACATTCTGCAACTTCAGCATAAATCATGTCCTTCAAAGGACACTTCTTTTGATCTCATAATAAGCTTCCTCCTTCCAGGACAAGACAGCATCTTTATGATTTCCACACTTCTATGTAATAAACTGGGTTTTCCTTCCAACGTCATAAAATGGATATGTTATAGCAACTATGGTTGTAATTAGACAGACAGGTTCCTTAATTAAGGCCTTACCTGTAACACATTGGCCCAGATATTCAAAAGAGTTGAGCCATGCGCAATAGGGTTGCACCTGCACAAGTCCAAAAA
Source organism: Neoceratodus forsteri (assembly GCA_016271365.2). Classification (NCBI taxonomy): domain Eukaryota; kingdom Metazoa; phylum Chordata; order Ceratodontiformes; family Ceratodontidae; genus Neoceratodus; species Neoceratodus forsteri. The sequence continues at coordinate 184,137,815 of CM057457.1, forward strand.
TGCACCATTCTGCAATATTCAGCAGGAGGCAATTGCACCCCCCCAAATCACGTTGAGCAACAGCGCAATGATAATGAATGCATGCGCAACTGAAGGGGAAGGAACCATGCATAAATGGTGCACTGTGATATTTAACAACATGTGCCATGTGCAATAGGGGAGCAAGTGGAAGTTGCACCATAGCAGAAATGAGCCAAAATAAAAGGGAGCAAGGGAGAGGCGCAAGAATGCTACAGGGAAGCCACATTACAGCCAAAGATAGCAGGGAAAACTGGGCAGCAGGGACACACAGGGCCAGGCAGAAAAGGGCACCTGGAAGCAACAGGCATGGGGGAAGGTGTGGGGAGACAGTGCAGAAGGGGGAAGTACACCACACAGCAGTGAGGCCAGCACAGGCAGGTGTTCCCGGTGCAGGGGAAGTAGCAGCCAGGACAGCGGGGGGAACACAAGCCAGGGACATGGCTAGTGCCACCTTCCAGATGGAGGCCATAATGAGGGGGGTCAGAAGGCGGGCAGCAGGGGGGCATGGCCGTGGAAGGGCCTGTCGGTGGTATGCCCCCAACAGGCAGTACCGAGCCCACACCAGCTTCGAGCTATACAGTGATACCGAGATTGTGGGCCGGTACCACCTGAATTGGGCAATTCTGAGGTGGCTCTGTGAGCTGTGCAGTGATGTGATGCAGGTACCCGCATGACGGAGCCATGCCCTGTCAGTGGAGATGAAAGTGACAGCTTGCATGTGCTTGCTTGTCATGGGTACCTTCTGGAAACAAACTGGGGACACCACAGGCATAACCTAGTCGGCCACGTCACGCCACCTCACCCAATTCCTCAGCGCACTGCTGCCACATGCTGCAGAGTACATCCATTTCCCCAGCACACCAGTGGAGCGCACATCAAACATACAGGAGTTCCACAGGGTAGCATGTATGCCTGGTGTGCTAGGGGCAATAGACTGCACTCATGTGGCCATCCGCACACCACCTGGCCCTGAGGGGGCTGCATGCATACATACATCGCAAGGGGTATGCCAGCATCAACTGCCAGGTGGTGTGCGATGCCAGGGGACGCATAATCAATGTCTGTGCCATGCACCCTGGGGGAGCACATGATGCCTTCATCTGGCACCAGTTGGCACTGTGCCACAGATTCAAGAGTGGGCATATCCCCACTGGCCACCTAGTGGGTGAGTATGCAAACCACATGGACAATCATAGGGCCTGGGGGAGCATGGTCAGAGGTGACATGGGTAGTGGCCTACATGGCCCGGGGCAGGGCGATGCTGATCCCTATACTAACCTCCACCCTGTACACACAGGTGACAGTGGATACCCACTCCGTTCCTGGCTGCTCACACCCTACTGGAGGCCAGTGACCCCATCGCAGCAATGCTACAATGAGGCACATGCCACCACACGTAATGTCATTGAGTGGGTGTTCAGGATGCTGAAGGCAAGTTTCCATTGCCTGGACACCTCTGGCGGTGCCCTACAGTACAGTCCCTCAAAGGCCTGTGGGCTATTCCTGGCCTGTTGCATCCTGCACAACATGGCCAATGAATGTGGAATAGCTGTACAGGTCAAAGAGGGGGACAGTGATGGGGACAATGAGGTCACCGGTGACAATGGTGATGGGCAGCCCCCCTTGGGTGATGGGACCCTCGACTGCTCCGGCTGGCACAGCTGCACTGGGACACCATCATGGAGGAGCACTCCAGCCAACCCAGGTAAGTCATGGGGCCATGTGCAACCAACAGTGGCTAAGGTACAACCCACAAACATGCATGGACACACACCAGGGGTGCATTCTGTCAAGGGAAGTCACCGGATATGGAACCACACACACAACCAGGGATGGGTGAGGTCTAACATGCCACGCGGATGGACACACACACACGCACACACACACAATGCACCAGACATGCACAAAGAGCAGGAGGCACACTGACCCAGAACAGCACCCCTAGCCACACACATGTCCACAGACCACCATGCCCACTGCCTGTCCATGTGCATGTGTCAGATGCTGAGCACCATTGCACATTGGTGTACAGTGCAATGCAGGCATCATCAAGTACATGAAATTGTGGACAGCAGCCGGGAGGGTGTGCAGATGGACTGTGTGTCCATGTGCAGGGCCGGGTACCCACCCTTGCAATGCCCACTGAAAGACACAATGCACACAGGGCAGCACCAGAGAGTAGCCACACTGGAAGACAGATCAGTTACGCGACACAGTGCCCCGGCTGCCACGGATGCGTGGGCGGCCCCACCGAGACCTGCCAGCACTGACAGGCTGACCACTGGCCTCATGGGGTGGCACCGATGGTCCCCCAGAGGTTCCACTGCATGAACGCAACCGTGCTCGTGCAGGGGTCTGCAGCACACCAAACATGCCTGCACCAGGCGTGCTCGGCATGCCCACAGCTGAACCCGGTGTAGACAGGTAGGGTGTCGCATGACGCCAGGAATGGGGGCTGGACAGTGCACTGCGTGGTGTCTGTGACCCATGGGCATATGACTGTGTGCCCATTGTGACCATGACAGCAGTGAATGCCTGTGTCTGCCTGTCAATGGCAGCGGTCACATCCTCCCGCAACCAGTCCATTCCTGCCAGGATCAGAGCGGTGTCTCTGCTGCGACGCTCCTCTGCCCACTCCAGAGCCACATGCAGTGCATCCACCGATGTCACAAGCCACATCTTCTGGTGGACTGATGCTTGCAGTAGGTGGGTGTGCTCATCCAAGAGGTCATCTGCCTCCTCGGCATCCTGTCCCTCAGGGTGAACGCAGCCCTGATGCTCAGCACCCCTTGAGGGTGGGGGCGTTGCACACCAGGACCAGGTCTGGGCATGTCCACAGGCAGTGCACAGATGCTGCCCCTTGACCCTTTACCCCCAAGCCCATTGGCCGACTGCTGATGCTGCCCCTCCGGATGCTGCTCCCCAGGGCTCACTGGTGCCGCCACAGTAGCCGCAACAGTCCCACTGTCCTGTACACTCACCATTGCTGCCCCACTGGTGCTGACAGGCACAACCTGGGAGTGTGATGACATGCAGGCCTCCACGGCAGCACCACCCACAGCCATGGTTGTGATCTTACCTGCTGTGTGGCCATCCCATGGCATACACTTGTCACTGCCCATGCCGTTGGCGACATCATCGGTGACGGACCTGGCCGTTGGCGACATCATCGGTGACGGACCTGGCACCAGCCCGAGTCACAGCATGCTGGCATCCATGGACACTGGCATGCTGGGACACGGGCAGGGCCTCCTCCACACCTGTTCCAACAACATCAGTGTGGACAGCCAGGTGGGCCAACTGTTGCACTGAGCCACGTATACCTGTGGAGGTGGGTGGGCCTTCCTTCATCTCCATCTGACTGTCCTCAATGGACAGGCCCACCACCACTGACCCATGCAGATGCTCAGGATCTGTAAGGGAAAACAAAGTTGCGTTACTGCATGTGACCTACCCTGCCCCCCCCAGACAGATCATGACCTACCATGCAGTGACGGGCTACCACCCGTCTGGAAGCCACCACCCAGAACACCCTTAATGGCACAATGCTGCATGCTTCCAGCAACCCTCTCCTCCTGTGGGGTCAGGTGTACCACTTCCGGCTGTTCCCCACCTGTCGCAGCTCATGCTGCCCTGATGGCAGCCACCTTCTCATTTATCCTTCTCCTGTCTGTGCCCATCTTCTTCTTGCACTCCTGCATGGAGCGCTGGTGGCTGCCATGCAGGTTCACTGCACATGCCACCTCCTCTCATGCAGCAACACTGGTCTGAGGTGTTCCCTGCCTTCCACTGAGAAGCAGCTCCTGATCCAGGTAGGCCTCAAACAGGGCATCAGTCTCAGCCTTGGTGAAATTAGGCCTCCTCTCCTCCCACCACTGTGTTCCTCCTCTCCCACAACTCGCTCAGTCATTATTTAGCCTGTAAGAATGACAGTTGTTACCTGTGACTGTGCAGTCCCATGCATGTCCCAAAATCCACAGTCCACACTCCCAAACAGCATGCAACTCACCAATAACTGCAGTAACCGACTATGGCCAGTGCAGCCCAATGTCTCACATTTATAGCGCAACCCATGCAAATGAGGCGAGGTGCAACTTTAAGTGGATGCAAATTGCAGTGCTGCGCCATTGAATGGCTGATTAACTGTTTTGCATATGACAACTGAATATTGCGCTGTTGCACTTTGCACAATTGCACAATTTGAACGTGCTGAGCCAAGGGCCTAGTTCCATGACATGCGCAGTACACACCTCACTGCACATGCCTGGGTTGCTGACGCAGGCGTCTACCATGCTGCTGATGTGCTGTGCACGGGAAGCAATGCAGGGCATGGCCATCATTGTGCCAGTGGTGCTACAGCGATGTTTACCTATATGGCGCTGTGGCACTGGGCCATCATAGGCGTACTGGGGCAACAGCGTGGTAGGCTGCTACTGGAGGTAGCACACAGGCATCCAATCACGCTACACACATTGGGTTCCAATGGCGCTGTGCCTGTCCGTGCACCAGAGCCTCTTGACCCTGTGCCCAACCTTTGCCCCCTAGGCGCCCTGTGTCAGACATGGGTGCACCACTATCTCGCTGTTCGGAGACAGCGCAATAGGGAATGGCAGCGCTGTACCACGCAGCATCTGCACGTGGTGGAGCCACACTGCAGAGCACCATTTTGGCTGACTGAGCTAGTAGAATGGCATGGAGGAGGGCTGCACAGTGGAGCCAAGTAGATCTGGCCAACCTAGTGGCCACAGTAGAGCCACTCTATGGACCACTGTTTGGAGAGGCACCCCTGGACAGGTCCAGGAGCCAGGTGTGGGAGGAGGAGGAGGTGGCCACTGCACTGAAGGAGGCCACAGGAAGGGGGCAGACAGCAGAGCAGTGCCGCCATAGGTATGGTGACCTGCGGAGAAGGGAACCAGGCCTGCTTGCTCACCTGCGGGCACATGCCAGGAGGGGCACGGTGCCACGGCCAGGTAGGTGTTACGTCCACACACTTTTATCTTTCATATGGGTGTCACGGTTGTATGTGTCTGGCACATGCGGGAGGGACCGTCCGGTGTTGGTTATGATGGTGTTGTCAGGGTGTGGGGTGAGTGGGTCTGGCTGGGTGGGAGTGCACACACCTGGGGGCAGGGGACTGTGCTACAGGATTGTACTGATGTTCCTCTTTCCATGTTTGCATCACAGGGCCAGAGGAGCAGCATCTAGCCCATGAGATGCGGTGCCACCAGGAGGACAGGGTCGCTAGGAGGGGCAACGGTCCACAGTGCCCGAGGGACCAGCCCGATGATGGTGAGTGCCACTCTCATGATTACTATTGCATGCTGTGCAACAGTGTGGGCAGTGGGGCATGGCCACCATCCATTGACACCACTGCCATGCATGCAACTTGTTACAGTCAGCACTGTCCAGTGGCACTGCATGTCTGGGAGTGCGTCGATGGTGGTCCATGCATGCACCAGGTACATGGCTGTGCCACTGCCTTTGCACCACATAGCCCTGTCACTAAACGGCCACGGTGGTGCTGTGCATGACTTGGCCGGTGGGTGTGTACAGCGGTCTGCATGGCTGTATGCACCTGGGTGGGCAGGTCTTGTGGACGTGATCACTCTGGGTGGTCACACACCATCACAGAGGCATGTCCCATGGCCGTATGCCATGCACAGTGGGTGGGCTGTATGGGGCTGTGCATTCACACCTATTGACTGTGCTCCCTTGTCCTAGGTGTCTGCCAGCTGATGGAGATTCGGGAGGCATTGAGGGAGATCCTGAATGTGGCAAGAGCTTCGTTGGAGATCCTACAACGGATCGACCAGCTTGGGGTCCGCAGGAGGCACCGGAGGCGGAGCAGTCAGAGTGGGGTGCGGGGCTCCCATTAACCATCCCTCTGCCCCGATATCCCCTACCCCCCTGGACCCACCCTCACACCCCTCCTTTCCTGTCCCATTTGTTCACCCCTGCCCCTTACCCACCACCACCTTGTTTGTGGCCCTCCCCCTAACTTTGTATATAGTATTGTAAATAGTTTGTTTTGATATTGTTTTTGAATACAGATCTTATGATATGAATACTGTAGTGGTCTCTGATTTGCGGTGGGCTATAGGTGCTCAGCTGCAGTGGTGTGCATGGCATCAGGGGTGGTGCAGTCGTGGGTATGTGTGTGTGTGTCCCTGGGGAGGTGACTATGGTGAGGGGGTAGCTATCAGTCAGTGTCTGTGGTGTGTGTGTTGTGCCCTGTGCACTGGATGACTGTGTGCAGTGGTCCATGGAGCATGCTCTGTGCCCCTGGTGCCCCTGTCAGCCCATCCATGGCCTGTGCAGCTGACACCCATGCATGTCTGTGACCTGCACGGTCTGCTGGCATGTCAGTGGTGGCTGTCTATGCAGGGCAGCCACTGTACCCGTCACAATGCTGGGTTGCCTCCTGTCACTGGTGTGGTGCATGTCTGCCTCAGGTGACACTGTGGCCTCCACAGTTGTTGACCCACCTCCATGCTGTGGCTTGTGTGTGTTGCAGGGGATGTGCACCACTGTCTGTGACTTGTACTCCGGGCAAATGATGGTGACATACAGGCCCACAGTGCCTGCGCAGGGTGGCTGCCGCTCCTGTGCCATGGAGGACTGCAGGTTGTGTGTACACAGTTTACATGGGCCCACGATGGGGGCTTTGTTGCCCCGCTTCTGCGTCCCTGTGTTGTTGTGCCCTTGGGTATGGGTGAGTGTCTGTCTATGCACTGTGAGGCATCTGGTGTCTTCCATGCACCACTGTGGGTGTCTGCGCTGGCAGTTGTGGCCAGTGCTGGGTCGAGGTGTGTCCTTGGGAGAGTGTGCAGGGTGCTGTACCACTGGTGGTGGTGTCCGGGCATGCCCTGTCCCGTGTATGGTACCTCGTGTGCTAACACATGGTCAGTCTCTCAGCTATACCTCAGGAGGGCTGTGCATGGTGGCACTGTGTATGCCGTCATTGCATCACTGTGTTCTGCCACCCACTGATGGGTGCTCGTGTTGGGACTGCCTTGCATGGTTCTGTGGGGCACAGGGTTGCATTGTCACTGTGGGGATGGTGGCATGCATGGGGTTTCCTGCAGTGGTGGATGCTGCTCCTGGGAAGGGTGTCTGGGGGTCACGGTGCAGGGTGTGATCTGCATTGGGGGGATCGTGTGGCACAGGGTGGCCAGCCCTCCTTGTGTGCCAGTCACAGCTTGCCAGGGGGTGTGATGGGGCACCATGGCACAGCTGTGGGTTGGTTGCTTGTTTCCATGGGCCAGTGGTTATTCCAGCCCTCCCCCAGTTGTGCAGTGCATGGGGTGTGAGGGGATGATGTCTGTTCTGCTGTGTGTTCCTCAGCCCATCTGTGGCATGGATGGTGGGCCCCTACCTCCCTGGTTGTGCAGTTGTATTGCCGCCCTGCTGCTGGGGGGCATCCCTGGTTGCGCTATGGTGCCTCTGGACTGCTCAGCTGAACAGCCCTAGTTGCGCTATGGCGCATCAGATCTGCTCAGCTTCCCCTCCCTAGTTGTGCTATGGCACAGGTGGTGCGATATGCAGTCGTCGACTGTAGGCGCAGGTTGGCCGGCTCAGTTTTTGAATATCGAGCCTCTTGCACATGGGCGCAATGGTCTTGTGCTTGCTCCTGCTATTGCACACTTTTTGAGTGCAGTTTGAATATCTGGGCCATTGTCTCTAAAAACTGAGTGTGTGTGAACTCACATGCTGTCAGCATTTATCTTATGGCTTGCATCTTTCAGCTGAAACCTGGGGGTGCTGAGTGAGGTCATTCTAAGAGCATCAGATATTTTTTAGCAGAGAGTTTCAGTCATGCATTTTATATTAAAAAAAAATTATACAGCACTCAGAGATGGCTGTCTATGTCACACTCCTCCCCACCTAGACTGAATTTGGGGGATCTATCCCCAACATAGGATAAGCTTCCCAAATCAGTTCACTCCTCATAGACCCTAGACAGCCCATCTGAGTTCTGGTTCTTCACTCCAGCCCTGTGTACGATTTTTAGATCATACCCTTGTAAAGCAAGACTCCATTATAGTAGTCTCACATTATTCTTTCCCATCCGCGTCAGCCAAATCAGGGGGTTGTGGTCAGTCTGCACCACAAAATGCTGCCCATACAAGTATGGCTCTAATTTCTTTAGGGCCCACATTATGGAAAGACACTCCTTTTCCACCGTGGAGTACGCTTGGTCCCTGGGAAGCAGCTTCCTGCTCAGGTACACTACTGGGTGATCTGTCCCATGGCTGGACATCTGGCTCAGTACTGCCCCAATACCCATGTCTGAGGCGTCCGTCTGAACTATAAAGGTTTTGCTATAGTCAGGACTTGCCAAAACAGGAGCACTGCACAGTGCCTCCTTCAGTCTAGTAAAGGCTTCCTCACAGGCCGGCCTCGGGTAATTTTCTTTGGCTTCTTTTTCTTTGTCAGGTCAGATAGGGGAGCAGCCAGGGCACTGTAGTTGGGTACAAATTTCCTGTAGTACCCTGCTGTTCCTAGAAAGCTCCTGACCTGCTTCTGGGTTTCTGGTCTGGGTAACGCCTGGATCACCTCGATCTTTATTTGGTTAGGACGGAGCTGTCCCTGGCCTACCACATGGCTGAGGTATGCCACTTCCCCCATGGCCACCTGGCACTTCTTGGCTTTGACAGTGAGCCTGGCCCTCTGTATCCTGTCCAGCACTTCCTTAAGGTGGGATAGGTGTTCCTCCCAGCTGGTACTAAAGATGGCAATGTCATCCAGGTATGCTACGACATACTCCTCAACACCATTTAACACCTGGTTCACCAACCTTGGGAAAGTGGCCGGGGCATTCTTCATTCTAAAAGGCATTACTTTGAACTCAAATAAGCCTATCAGAGTGATGAAGGCTGACCTCTCCCTAGCTCTGTCTGTCAACTCTACCTGCCAATACCCCTTTGTCAGGTCAATGGTCGTAAGGTAGGTCACCCCTCCCAACTTGTCCAGGAGTTCGTCTGTCCGGGGCATCGGGTGGGCGTCTGACTTCGTGACTACATTCAGTCCATGATAGTACACACAGAAATGAGTCAAGCCATTTGGCTTGGGTACAAGGACTACGGGTGAGGCCCAGGGACTGTGGGATCTCTGGATTACTCCTAAATCTGCATCTCCTCCTCTTCATTCCTAATGTCCTTTTGGACAGCCTCTGACACCCGATATGCTGTCCGCCATATGAGTGTCTGTCAGGGGTGTAGCCAGGAATTTTAAACTTGTACTCAAAACTGATGAACTGTTGCCCCCCCGTTATGTAAACATAAAACCAAAATTTACGCTGCCACACCACACCATTGCCCCCCCCACTAGCCATGTCTGAGTTCAAGTAATCATTTTCCTCCTGTAATCCTCCTTTCTTTGTTTTTCTGCCTGCCTGGTAAGTTGCTCTTGTTTGTGTATTTGGCAGGTGGTATCAGTGCCCCATAGTGAACAACAAAGGCAAAAGGGTTCAGCACCACACAGACACAATGTGACTCACAATGTCCTTGCATTCCTCTTTTTGTTGCCCCTGCCTGATTTATTGCCTCGTCTGAATTTTTTCTTTTTACTGTATTCTGTTGAGTACAGTGCGCATGCCTGCCAACACCCCTGGTGTCTGTGTCCCTGTCTCCACATCGTGTGTCACTAAGGAGGTTAGTCCAGGCTTGGCGCTAAACAAGGGGGCAAAGTTTGCTAAAACCTCCCTTACTTTCTGGATCTGGCCTGGAGTCAGCTGGGGACACAATTTTACTGCCTCCACAGAGGACTCCCACTTACTCTCTTCCAGCAAGTCCAGAAGGGGGTCTCTTTCATCCATCCCCTCTCCATGACTACACACTGCGAACTCCATGTCAGCCCTATTTGCATATGGCTTCATCATATTGACATGGTACATCCTTTCTGTCTGTCTACGGTCAGGTAACTACACAATGTAGTTCACATCATTTACTTTCCTAACCACTTTGTACGGTCCTGCCCACTCAGCTTGCAGCTTGTCTTTCCAGACTGGAATAAGGGACATGACTTCCTGACCCACCGTGTACGAGTGAGCTCTGGCTCTGCGGTCTTACCATACCTTTTGTTTCTGTTGGGCAGCTTTCAGGTTGCTCTGGGCTGTCCTCAAAAGCTCCTTCAGCCTTTGCCTAAACCTAAGGATGTAATCCACAAGGGGAGTTCCCTGGGTGGCGTGCTTGCCTTCCCAGTCCTCCCGGATCAAGTCTAGGGGCCCACGTACCCAGTGTCCTTACAAGAGTTCGAAAGGGGAAAATCCTGTTGACTATTGGGCACCTCCCTGTATGCAAACAACAGGTGGGGAAGGTATTTCTCCCAGTCCCTCCCATGCTGTTCAGCAAATGCCCAGAGCATTGACTTTTGGGTACCATTGAATCATTCCACAAGTCCATTGGCTTGTGTGTGATACGTTGTCATGCATCTCTGCACCACCCCACACTTCTCCCATAAACATTTAACCAGGTCCGACGTGAAGAAACCCCCTCAAATGGTGATTACCTCCTGTGGAAAAACAACCCGGGAGAGAATCCCAAAAAAGACATCTGCCACTTTGTACGTCCTCAGTGAGGATAGGGTGACTGCCTCTAGGTACCAGGTGGCATAATCCACCACAGTCAGGATGACTCTCTTCCCCGAGGAGCTGGGGGTATTTAAAGGCCCCACAGTATCCATTCCCACCCTCTGGAATGGCTCCTCCACTATGAGCAAGGGAATTAGGGGGGCTTGGGTTTTCTTGCCAGTTTTCCCTATTTCTTGGCACCGGTGACAAGACCTGCAATACTCCTTCACCTGCTGGGTGAAGTTAGGACAGTAGAAATTCTGGGCCAACTGCTGCATCGTGCACACAATTCCCAGATGACCAGACAAGGGAATATCATGTGCAATTTTGAGCAACTGCTCACGATACCTCTGGGGAATGATGAGCTGCCTGCCTAGCATCCCTCCCTCTGTCTGTTCTGCCTGAGTATACATAAGTCAATTTTCCCAATAAACCTTATGTCGGCTGTCACCTCCTTGTACTCTGTCAGAGTCTGTCCAAGCCTACAGCTTCTCTAAACTAGGGTCACTCCTCTGATCAGCTGCAAACCCCTCACACATTCCCAAGGTATGGGACAAGTCCCCTTCAGTCGCTAAACTAGGGTCCCTAACACTAACATCAGGGCCCTCAGGATCACTGTCAGTCCCAACCCTCGGACAACGGGTCACCCCTCCCTCTTCAGAGTAGCCTTCCGTAGCGTGTGGTCACCTGCCACTGGGGACATTTCTTCCCCGTTTTTATCAGTCTCCATATCAGGAGACGCAGGCTGGGGAAAAAGCGTCTCAGTGGTTTCCACAATGGCTTCTGTGAGGTTCAGGGAACTACAATTTTCCCTTGCCGCTTGGCTGTGGGTAACTGCACATACCATCCGCTGTTGAAGATTGTTACCCAGGATCACATCCACAGATAATGTTTTGGCTACAGCCACCTGTTGCACAATTCCCCCAGTTTCACCCTAGTCTAGGAGAACACTAGCCAGTGGCAATGTTTTCTCTTCACCAGTAAACCCTTGTACAGTGACTTATTTATTTGGTATAAGCTGGCCAGGCTGTACCAGATCCCTCTTTGCTAATGTCAGCGATACCCCTGTGTCCCTTAACCCTTGCATCTGCACACCATTTACCATGACTAGGTGCATGTGTTCCCTCATGTTCACTGACATGCTCCCAGGGACACACAAATAAGCCACTTCTTTTCTATCACCCTGTTGTGTATTATTGCTTGTCTTTTTGGGACACTGTCTGGCAATATGCCCAGTCTCTTTACACAGCCAACATGCATTTCTTACTTCAGAGAAATCTTTTCTTTGAAACCTGGGGCTAACTGGTTTCGGTGGAGGTAGTGAGGGTTTTAGCTGCCCTGAAGGTACGCTTTTCCCTTTCTGCACTGCCATGCCCTCCCCATTCACTCTCAGAGCAGGTCTACTCTTGGCATTTTGGTCTGAGAGTTCAGCAGCCTGTTGCACTGCTTTTGGATCTCGATGCTCTAGCCATATTTTTAACTCTGCTGGGCATGTCCAATAAAACTGTTCTAATAAAATCACATTTTCAATTTTATCAACAGAGGTTGCCTCAATTCCTTCCCACAAGCATTTTAAAAGACTGACTGAATTGTTTCATGGCTAGCTCCTCATAGCTCATATCAGGACTTCTCCTGAGTTTATGGAATTTAGCTGTGTTTGATTCAGCAGTTAATTCAAACTTTTTTAACAGTACAGCTTTTAACTTGCTGTAATCATCACTGTCCTTATTATTCATTTGACCCAATGCATCCCGAGCTTTCTCAGTAAGTAGCATGGATAGTTGAAAGCTCCAGGACTCTCTAGGAATTTTAGCCTGAATACAAACTTTTTCAAAAGAATTTAAAAAGGCAGCCACATCCTCCCCTTCCATAAACTTGGCTATTAATTTGGAGTTCAATTTGTAACCCACTCCTGCAGTCTCAGTTAAACCCAAGCTACTTACCTGCTCTGGTGCCACTGGTCAGAGTTGTAGCTTCTCCAATTCAGGTTGCCACTGGCGCTCCTCTCTCCTCTCCTCTGCTTCTCTGCATTCTCCCTCTCTCTTCTCCTCTGCAGCTCACTGGCGCTCACGCTCCTCATGGTCTGCCTCCCTCTGTTGTCGCTCTACCTCCAGTTCCATCCTGCGCAACTCAATTTGCAGTTTGACTACCTCTGGATTCAGGATACTGGTGACCATCCCCTGCTGCCGTAGCCCTTCACTGACAATGCCCCTGCTTTCCTTTTCAGTCATGGTCAGTGACTCACTGTTCTGGGTATCTGCTACCATCATGGCCTCTATGAGGTTCTGCTTTTTGGCTGTTACCTCGAAGGGGACTCCCCTGTCCCCGTACAACTGCTTCAAGTAATCTACAATGTGCCTGCTGTAGTCGGAAGCCATCTTCTTCTTCCCTCACTACTGCTACTCTGACTTGCATTTTAGAAAAAAAGTTAAATGGGTAGGAACTGTACTGTATGTCAAGTGATATATAGTTCTGTTTCCTTTTTTAAATAAAACTCTGCCTTTTTCTTTCTTTGTAAGAGAGCTTACGGTCTCAGCTGACACTGAACAATAAAGCTTGTGATACAAAAATTATGCCACCGCTGCCAACCAATCTTTCACAAACCCACTCAGCAGGTCAGGCCTTCTACTCCCAAAGTGCCATCCTCTGAGCGCAGTATTGTGAACAGTGTAACAGACAAGGTAACCCTCTTGTCTGTTTTTGTGAGTTCGGGTCAACCTTTGGTCTCAAGTTCTGGAGAGATTCAAACTGTTAACCTTTTTTAGCATATCCAATGCACAGGCTCAGATATATCTGTCTTCGGGGGCCAGATATCTTTGCCTACGGGCACCTAACCAGATATACAGAGATGAACCCTTTAAAACTTTAATAAAGACCTCAGATTTAAAATGCTTCTCTTTCCAGTTTGGTACCACCATTCAAGCTTATGTTTAGTATCTGCAATAACCATATACTTTTCTTACAACTAAAAAGAAGTCAAAGACAGACCAAGTAAGTTCTAAAAAAAATGTTACTAAAATATTTAAAAATATATAAAACACAAAATGCAGAACTCTTATACCATAAGGCATACAAATCTTTTAAAAGAAATAAGGTTTAAACAGTGCAAATTCCTACTTACAGTACTTAGATTTGAAATCTTTCTAAATATCTGTTTACAAGTGCTCCAAAGGTCTTTTCTCAGTCAGAGACTAGGTAAAAGTGTGTAAGTAAAACAGAGTATTCCTTAAACAACTATATGGGATGACCCATTTTTTTTGTGAGGTCAGCTAGCTCATCCTCTGTCAGATTATGTATAAAAAAATATATATCTTATACAAAAGCATTACATTCTGCAACTTCAGCCTAATTCATGTCCTTCAAATGACACTTCTTTTGATCTCATGATAAGCTTCCTCCTTCCAGGACATGACAGCATCTTTATGATTTCCACACTTCTACGTAATAACTTGGGTTTTCCTTCCAATGTCATAAAATGGATATGTTATAGCAGCTATGGTTATAATTAACTCAGACAGACAGGATCCTTAATTAAGGCCTTAAATGTAACACATTGGCCCAGATATTCAAAAGGGTTGCGCCATGCGCAACAGGGTTGCACATGCGCAAGTCCAAAAATGCACCATTCTGCGATATTCAGCAGGAGGCAGTTACGCCACTGACAACAGGTTGCGCAACAGCGCAATGCAAATGAATGCATGCTCAACAGGAAGGGGAGGAACCATGCATAAACTGCGCAACCCGATATTCAGTCGGGTTGTGCAGAGTTGTGCATACGCAACCCCCAACCTGCGCCTGCACAACCTTGAGCCAAAAAAAAAAGGATCAAGTTGAGGGCCACCCACAGGTGAGCTGCTGTATTGCAGGGCACAACACAGCAGCTGCCACCCCTGGCTGGCCCCCAACTCGGTCCCTGTGCCCCCCCACCAGCCCGATCGTGGGCAGAATGAAAAACAACCCCCAGCCACACATCTCCGAAGCCCGATCGTGGGCATACAGTGTCATGACCCCCCACCCACACATCTCCGAAGCCCGATCGCGGGCATACAGTAACATGACCCCACCCACACATCTCCTGAAGGCCCGATCATGGGCAGAGCGTGTATCAACCCCCAGTGCCTGATCGCGGGCAGAATGCAAAAAGCCCCCCCAGCGAATATCTCCCTGGTGGTCAGTGGACGTAATACCCGATAGCGGGCAGAATGTCAGATTACAACCCCCAAACATCTCCCCTGGTGTCTAGTGTCCCCCCACCCACCACAAGCCCCTCACCCCGCTCCCCCGGCAGCCAGCGGCGGCAGCATCCACCGCCTGCCGCCCGCCGCGCGGGGCGGCAGGTGGGTGGATGCTGCCGCGCCGCCGCCGCCGGGGAGCGGGGTGGAGGGGCTTTGGGTGGGGAGGGGACACTAGACACCAGTGAGATGTTTGGGGGTTGTAACTTGACATTCTGCCCGCGATTACATTACGGTCCACTGGACCACCAGGGAGATATTCGGTTGGGGGCTTTTTACATTCTGCCCGCGAATTGGGCACTGGGGTTGATACACGCTCTGCCCGCGATCGGGCTTCGGGAGATGTGGGTGGGGGTCATGATATGTGCCCGCGATCGGGCTTCAGGAGATGTGGGGCGGGGGGTTTACATTGTATGCCCGCGATCGGGCTTTGGGAGATGTGGGTGGGGGAATGTATACACTGATGCTGCCTGCGATGGCGCTGCAGGGTGCGCCGGTCCCCTCGACGGCTGCTGCCTGGCAGGGCTGCCAGGCGCAAGTCCTCGGGGATCTGCGCACCTACATGCTAATGGCATGCAAATGGGGCCATAAATAGATGCAAATGCCCCCCCCCGCGCCTTGCATAAATTATGGCCCCATTTGCATGTCACCTTTTGAATATCGGAAATTTGTGCATGGCACAATGGTACTTGCGCCATCGCAAGTTTAATGCTCAACTCTGGCAACTTGCGGTGGTGCAAGTTCCACTGCGCCATGCGCAGTGGCTGTGGCTGGGGGGTGATATTCAAAGGAGTTGCTCAATAGCACAACTCCTTTGAATATCGCCCCGGCCACACCCCTGCGCAACTATTTTGAGCAGCGCAGGGGCTTGAGCCTCAGAATGGCGCAGTTTGAATATCTGGGCCATTGTCTCTAAAAACTGAGTTTGTGTGAGCTTACATGCTGTCAGCATTTTTCTTATGGCTTTCATCTTTCAGTTGAAACCTGGGGGGGGGTTGATGAGTGAGGTCATTCTAAGAGTATCAGATCTTTTTTAGCAGAG
Organism: Neoceratodus forsteri; assembly: GCA_016271365.2. NCBI lineage: Eukaryota > Metazoa > Chordata > Ceratodontiformes > Ceratodontidae > Neoceratodus > Neoceratodus forsteri. The sequence continues at coordinate 184,153,680 of CM057457.1, forward strand.
ACAGTCAGTCATACATTTTATATTAAAAAAAAAATGATCACGCAGTCAGAGCTGGCTGTCTACATCATAGTGCGAGATGTGGCATCCATCACCTCAACCCTCAGCTCCACCATCCCGGCCAAGAAAGATAGATGGATTTTAAATCCATTAAAATCTGATTTACCATTTGAACACCCATCTAAGTTTTTTGCTGTAATAGCTGGACACATCTAGCTTGCCACAGAAAGTATCTACAGAGCACAAAAATAATCCTCAGTGTACTAGCATGGTAATACGTTCATCCTTCCATTTATGTAAAAACATGGTCCAAAACTACACTGTAGGGACACTCTAGATAAAAATGTTGCATTGTTTCCAGATTTACAATGCAAGTGTCCCAGAAACACATTCTATCTTCCATGGATTTATGTTTAAAATTACCCTGTACACCAAGACTCCCATGGCATGATAGCCACGTAGTGTCCCAAAGTTTCATTGGAAGTCTAGAGTTAGTAAGTTGCAAAAATACTAAGGAATTATCTACTTCAAGGCCTTGGGTATCTAGGAGGCTATGTGTTTCTGAATAGCAGGACTGGAGAATGTTTGTATATAGCTGTTTGCGAGTGACTGTCTGAATCAAGTTACAAACCAATTTCCATTGCTTAATTTTAAGCAAAGTGGGGATCAAAAAATGAGGTGGTCCATATTTTCTAAAATTCCTAGGCAATTCAGTGGGAGTTCTAAACCACACCAAGCATAAAAGGGTAACTAGAATTACTAAGACAGAGACCCAAAAGGAGGGGGAGGGATGCAATAGGGACGGAAATAAAAATGTAAGAAATAGACTATGAAAAAACACTAAAGGATTAAGCATTCTTACTCCTCCGAAACAGTAATCTGGGTAAGTATAAATTTGTTTTATAGGGTTTAGGCAGTTGCCCCAAAATCCTTCAAAAAATATATTGCTAGTTCTGGCTTCTAAGGCGAAGGCAGGGGGTACACAGAAGCTGTATGCAAGAAGAAAGGTAGTACTAGAGTTTCCAGCAAGAGTACACATTTTCTTTTAGCTATAGACCATCCCTTCCAGGAGGCTACCACCCTGTCAGTTTTAGCCAAAGCTAAGTTCCAATTATAGACTGTGTCATCCGGCCTATCAAAATAAATTCCCAAAATTTTAATCGGGTCCTGAGCAACTGGGATATTAACTACATGATTCAAGGGTGGAGAGGGGTGAAGGAACTGGGAATACATTTAGGAAACACTTTTATGATAGTTAAGCTTTGAACCTGAGAATGTCTCAAATTCAGTAAGTAAGGATGTTATGTCTGAAGAGTTTAGCAAAGGGGTTGTACAAATACATAGATCATCAGCATAAGCACTTATGACAGGGGCAGAAAGTCCATTGGGAAGCAGCAGTTTGGGAATATGGGGATGATGCAGAAATCTTAATAAGGGATCTATTTGAAATACGTATAGGAGAGGACTTAATGGGCAACCCTGTCTTACACCTTTTCTCCCTAAAAATGCTTTCCCTGGAGAGTTATTAATATATGGGGTAATCCAAGCTGTACTGTATAAAAGTTTTATCCATGAAATAAATTGTTGGGGAATATGGTAGTGCCATAATACTTGAAATAAATAGCTGTGTTTTACCCGATTCGAAAGGCGTCTCCTCATCCAAAGAAAGAAAAAGTGCAGGGGCCTCTGTGGAACATGAATATACTATATCTCTAAGCAGGGAAAGGGTGTGTAATAGAGATCTGTTAGGAATAGCACATGTTTGTTCCTTGGTAATAACCTGAGCAGAAATAGGTAATAGCCTTTTCAATAGTACTGTAGTAAAAATGTTATAGGCTACATTTAAGAGACTATGAGGTCTCCAATTCTTAATATTAGATCTTTCACCTTTTTTGAAGAACAAAATCATAATGGCATCTGAGAAGCATCTTGGGATGGAATGAGTAGCTAGAATATTTTTAAACACACAGGTTAGTGCAGGGGGAAAGATGGCAACATAAGCTTGGTAGAGTTCAGCAGTCAATACGTCAGCTCCTGGAGAGGTACATTTTTTTTTGTTTCTGAATAGCACAGACAGTCTCTTCTACTGTTATGGGGCGAAAAGGCCTGTAACTGTTCCACAGGAACCTCTGAGATAACTATGCCTGTAAGAAAGGGTGTAGGATCTAGTATCTCAGATGTAGAGCTGAACATAGCTCCCAAGTAAGACTGAACAATTTGTTTTATTTGAGGAAGTGAGGACTGAACCATTGCATTAACCGGATCTGTAAAGTGGTCTTTAAATGTGGCAAAAATTCTGTCAGAGCAGCTTTTGTAAATATCCAAGGAAGATTTAGTGGTTTGAATTCCACATTGTGCTTCTAATTTTAATGAAAGTGTTCTATTGTATTGATAAGCTGCCATATCAGATTTCAAATTCTCAATCTGCTGGGAGTAATTAACCTTGGTCTTAAATGCTAGAGATATAGGCCCAGATATTCAAAACAGTTGAGCCATGTGCAATAGGGTTGTGCCTGTGCAAGTCCGAAAATGCACCATTCTGCAATATTCAGCAGGAGGCAGTTGCGCCCCCCCAAATCACGCTGAGCAACAGCACAATGATAATGAATGCATGTGCAACTGAAGGGGGAGGAACCATGCATAAATGGCGCAGTGCGATATTCAACAACATGTGCCATGCACAATAAGAGAGCCAGCGGAAGTTGTGCCATAGCGGAAATGAGCCAAAATAAAAGGGAGCAAGGGAGAGGCACAAGAACACTACAGAGAAGCCACATAATGGTAAAGTCTAGCAGGAAACACTGGGCAGCAGGGACACACAGGACAGGCCTGAAAAGGGCACCTGGAATCAACAGGCACAGGGGAAGGTGTGGGGAGCCACAGTGCAGAAGGGGGAAGTACACCACACAGCAGTGAGACCAGCACAGGCAGGTGTTCCCGGTGCAGGGGAAGTAGCAGCCAGGACAGTGGGGGTAATACAGAAACAGCAGCCGGGGGGGTGAACACAAGCCAGGGACATGGCCAGCGCCACCATCCAGATGGAGGCCATAATGAGGGGGGTGAGAAGGCGGGCAGCGGGAGGTTGTGGCTGTGGAAGGGCCCGTCGGTGGTATGGCCCCAACAGGCAGTACCGAGCCCGCACCAGCTGTACAGTGATACTGAGATTGTGGGCCAGTACTGCCTGAATCAGACAATTCTGAGGTGGCTCTGTGAGCTGTGCTGTGATGTGATGCAGGTACCCGCATGGCGGAGCCATGCCCTGTCAGTGGAGACGAAAGTGACAGCTTGCATGTGCTTGCTCACCACAGGTACCTTCCAGAGACCAAGTGGAGACACCACAGGCATAACCCAGTCGGCCACGTCATGCCACCTCACCCAATTCCTCAGCACACTGCTGCCACATGCTGTGGAGTACATCTATTTCCCCAGCACACCGGCAGAGCACACAGCAAACATACAGGAGTTCCACAGGATAGCACATATGCCTGGCATGCTAGGGGCAATAGACTGCATCCATGTGGCCATCTGCACACCACCTGGCCATGAGGGGGCTGCATATATAAATTGCAAGGGCTATATCAGCATCAACTGCCAGATGGTGTGCGATGCCAGGGGGTGCATAATCAATGTCTGTGCCACGTGCCCTGTGGGAGTACATGATGCCTTCATCTGGCACCAGTCAGCACTGTGCCACAGATTCAAGAGTGGGGATATCCCCACTGGCCACCTAGTGGGTGAGTATGCAAACCACATGGACAATCATAAGGCCTGGGGGGCATGGTCAGAGGTGACATGGGTAGTGGCCTACATGGCCTGGGGCAGGGTGATGCTGATCACCAAACTAACCTCCACCCTCTACACACAGGTGACAGTGGATACCCCTCCATCCCTGGCTGCTCACACCCTACCAGTGGCCCATGACCCCATCGCAGCAACACTACAATGAGGCACACACCACCACACGTAATGTCATCGAGCGGGTGTTCGGAATGCTGAATGCACATTTCCGTTGCCTGGACACCTCCGGCGGTGCCCTACAGTACAGCCTCTCAAAGGCCTGCGGGCTATTCCTGGCCTGTTGCATCCTGCAGAACATGGCCAATGAATGTGGGATAGCCGTACAGGTCGAAGAGGGGGACAGTGATGGGAACGATGAGGACACCGGTGACAATGGTGATAGGCAGCCCCCCCTTGGCCGACGGGACCCCCGACTGCTCCGGCTTGCACAGCTGCACCGGGATACCATCATGGAGGAGCACTTCAGCCAATCCAGGTAAGTCCAACAACATCAGTCTGAGCCGCATATACCTGTGGATGTGACTGTCCTCAGTGGACAGACCACCACCGCTGACCCATGCAGACACCCAGGATCTGTAAGGGAAAACAAAGTCGCATTACTGCATGTGACCTACACTGTCCCCCCATAGACAGACCATGACTTACCATGCAGTGATGAGCCACCACCTGTCTGGAAGCCACCACCCAGAACACCCTCAATGGCACAATGCTGCATGCTTCCAGCAATCCTCTCCTCCTGTGGGGTCAGGTGTATCACCTCTGGCTGTCCCCCACCTGTCGCAGCTCATGCTGCCCTGATGGCAGCCACCTTCTCCTTTATCCTCCTCCTGTCTGTGCCCATTTTCTTCTGGCACTCCTGCATGGAGCACTGGTGGCTGCCATGCAGGTTCACTGCATGTGCCACCTCCTCCCATGCAGCAGCACGGGCCTGTGGTGTTCCCTGCCGTCCGCTGAGAAGTGGCTCCTGATCCAGGTAGGCCTCGAACAGGGCATCCGTCTTGGCCTTGGTGAAATTAGGCCTCCTCCTCCTCCCCCATCACTGTGTTCCTCCTCTCCCACAACTAGCTCGGTCATTACTTAGCCTGTGAGAATGAAAGTTGTTACCTGTGACTATGCAGTTCCATGCATGTCCCAAAATCCACAGTCCACACTCCCAAACAGCATGCAACTCACCAATAGACTGCAGTAACCGACTATAGCCAGTGCAGCCCAATGTCGCACTTTTATAGCGCAACCCATGCAAATGAGGTGAGGCACAACTTTAAGTGGATGCAAATTGCAGTGCTGCACCATTGAATAGCTGATTAGCTGATTTGCATATGACGAATGAATAACCAGCTGTTGTGCTGCGCGACATGTGTTGAACATGCTGAGCCAAGGGCGCAGTTCTGTGACATGCGCAGTACACACCTCACTGCGTATGCCCGGGTTGCTGACGCAAGCTGCTGATGTGCTGTGCATGGGAGGCAATGCAGGGCATGGCCACCATTGTTCCAGTGGCGCTACAGCAATGTTCACCTATATGGCGCTGTGGCACTGGGGCATCATAGGCGCAGTGGGACAACAGCACATTAGGCCGCTACTGGAGGTAGCACACAGGCACCCAATCATGCTACATGCATTGGGTTCCAGTGGCACTGTGCCTGTCCATGCACCACAGACCCTTGACCCTGTGAACCAACCTGTGCCCCCTAGGTGCCATGCATCAGGCATGGGTGCACCACTATCGCGCTGTTCAGTGACAGCGCAATAGGGAATGGCAGCGCTGTACTGTGCAGCATCTGCACATGGTGTAGCCGCACTGCAGATCACCATTTTGAGCTGACTGAGCAAGTGAGATGGCGTGGAGGAGGGCTGCCCAGTGGGCCCAAATTGAACTTGCCAACCTGGTGGCCATTGTTGAGCTACTTCATGGCCCACTGTTTGGGGAGGCACCCCTGGACAGGTCCAGAAGCCAGGTGTGGGAGGAGGTGGCCAACGCCCTGGAGGAGGCCACAGGAAGGAGGCAGATGACAGAGCAGTGCTGCCACAGGTATGGTGACCTGAGGAGGAGGGAACCGGACCTGCTTGCCCACCTGCAGGCACGTGCCAGGAGCGGCACAGTGCCACGGCCAGGTAGGTGTTACGTCCACACACTTTTATCTTCCATATGGGTATCACAGTTGTATGTGTCTGGAACATGGGGGAGGGACCGTCCAGTGTTGGCTGTGGTGGTGGTATCAGGGAGTGGTGTGGGTGGGTCTGGCTGGGTGACAGTGCACACACATGGGGGCAGGGAGACTTTGCTACAGGATTGTACTGATGTTCCTCTCTCCATGTTTGCACCACAGGGCCAGAAGAGAGGCATCTGGCCAGGGATATGCTGTGCCAGCAGGACGACAGGGCTGGTAGGAGGGGCGACGGTCCACAGCACCAGAGGGACCGGCCTGATGATGGTGAGTGCCATATCTCCATGATTACTATTGCATGCTGTGTAACAGGGTTGGCAGCAGGGCTTGGCCACCATCCATTGACACCACTGCCATGCACGCAACTTGTTACAGTCAGCACTGTCCAGTGGCACTGCATGATTGGGAGTGTGTCGATGGTGGTCCATGCATGCACCAGATACATGGCTGTGCCACTGCCTTCGCACCACATAGCCATGTCATTAAACAGCCATGGTGGTGCTGTGCATGACTTGGCCGGTGGGTGTGTGCAGCAGTCCGCATGGCTGTATGTGCCTAGGTGGGCAGGTCTTGTGGACGTGATCACTGTGGGTGGTCACACACCATCACAGAGGCATGTCCCATGGCTGTATGCCATGCACAGTGGGTGGACTGTATGGGGCTGTGCATTCACACCTATTGACTGTGCTCCCTTGTCCTAGGTGTCTGCCAGCTGCAGGAGATATGGGAGGCACTGCAGGAGATGCTAAGTGTGGCATGGGCATCATCTGAGATCCTGCAAAGGATTAACCGGCTTGGGGTCCAGAGAAGACACAGGAGGCAGAGCAGCCGGATCGGGAAGCGGGGCTCCCATTGATCATCCTTCTGCCCCTGATTTCCCCTACCCCCCCTGTATCCACCCTCATACACCCCTTCTTTCCTGTCCCATTTGTTCACCCTGCTCCTTACCCACCCCCACCTTATTTGTGGCCTTTCCCAACATTTGTACATAGTTTGTATATAGTTCTTTTGATATTTTTGAATACAAATCTTTTGATATGAATACTGTGGTGGTCTCTGATTTGTAGCGGGCTATAGGTGCTCAGCTGCAGTGGTGTGCATGGCGTCAGGGGTGGTGCAGTCATGGGTATGTGTGTGTGTCCGTGGGGAAGTGACTATGGTGTGGGAGTAGCTATCAGTCAGTGTCTGTGGTGTGTGTGTTGTGCCCTGTGCACTGGATGACTGTGTGCAGTGGTCCATGGTGCATGCTCTGTGTCCATGGCTCCCCCGTCAGCCCGTCCATGGCCTGTGCAGCTGACACCGCTGCATGTCTGTGACCTGCATGGTCTGCTGGCATGTCAGTGGTGGCTGTCCATGCAGGGCAGACACTGTACCCGTCACAATGCTGGGTTGCCTCCTGTCACTGGTGTGGTGCATGTCTGCCTCGGGTGACACTGTGGCCTCCGTGGTTGTTGTCCCACCTCCATGCTGTGGCTTGAGTGTGTTGCAGGGGAAGTGCACACCACTGTCTGTGACTTGTGCTCTGGGCAAATGATGGTGGCGTACAGGTCCACAGTGCCTGCGCAGGGTGGCTGACACTCCTGTGCCATGGAGGACTGCAGGCTGTGTGTACATGGTTTCCATGTGCCCACGCTGGGGGCTTGGTTGCCCAGCTACTGCATCCCTTTGTTACTGTGCCCTTGGGTATGGGTGGGTGTTTGTCCATGCACTGTGTTGCATCCGGTGTGGTGCATGCTTCCACTTACCACTGTGGGTGTCTGTGCTGGCTGTTGTGGCCAGTGCTGGGTCAGGGTGTGTCCTTGGGAGGGTGTGCAGGGTGCTGTACCACTGGTGGTGGTGTCCAGGGCATGCCCTGTCACATGTGGGGTACCTTGTGTGCCGATGCATGGTCAGTCTCTCAGCTGTACCTCGGGGGGGCTGTGTGTGGTGGCACTGTGTATGCCATTGTTGCATCGCTGTGTGCTGCCACCCGCTCATGGGTGCTTGTGGTGGGGCTGCCTTGCATGGTTCTGTGGTGCACAGGGTTGCATTGTCACAGTGGGGGTGGTGGCATGCATGGGGTTTCCTGCAGTGGTGGATGCTGCTCCTGGGCAGAGTGTCTGGGGGTCACGGTGCAAGGTGTGCTCTGCACTGGGGGGATGGTGTGGCATGGGGTGGTCGGCCCTCCTTGTGTGCCGGTCACAGCTTGCCAGATGGTGTGATGGGCCACCATGACCTAGCTGTGGGTTGGTTGCTTGTCTCCATGGGCCAGTGGTTATTCCAGCCCTCTCCAATTGTGCAGTGCATGGGGTGTAGGGGGACGATGTCTGTTCTGCTGTGTGTTCCTCTGCCCATCTGTGGCATGGGTGGTGGGCTCCTACATCCCTGGTTGTGCAGTTGCATTGCTGCACTACTGCTGGGGGACATCCCTGTTTGCACTATGGCACCTCTGGACTGCTCAGCTGAACATCCCTTGTTGCGCTATGGCGCATCAGATCTGCTCAGCTTCCCCTCCCTAGTTGCGCTATGGTGCAGGTGGTGCAATATTCAGTCGTCGGCTGTAGGCGCATCTTGGCCAGCTCAGTTTTTGAATATCGTGCCTCTTGCACATGGGTGCAATGGGCTTGCACTTGCTCCTGCTATTGCTCACTTTTTGGGCGCAGTTTGAATATCTGGGCCATAGTGTCCAAAGGTTGCTTACATAAACAGGTGTATTTGAAATATGCTGACAATGTCCTATTTCTTTCCACTTTTAAAAGTAGGTCACATTTTGTGTCCTCCCACCAAGCTGTGGGGGAGTAGTAAGCATCTATTACAGAAACCCTAGCTTGTAACAAATTCAGACCATTTTTCAAGATAAAGGCATCTAAAAATAGTGAACTATTTAATTTCCATCTGCATTTTGGGATAATGGGAAAGGGGCCTCCCGCTGGGGAACATAATAAAGACACAGCCGGATGGTCCGATGTTTCACAGGGAATCACTGCTGCCTGACATACTTTAACATTTAGGGGGAAAAAGATATAGTCGATATGGATGGCAAGGGTCTCTCTATAATATGTCTTGGCACCCATAGGGCGTATCACCCGATATCCGTTCACTAATTGTGCAGTCTGTATCAATTTTAGCAAAGTAGCAGTGTCACTAAAGGTATTATGGGCATTACTCCCTCTATCTGCAGAAGAAAGCCCACAGCTGAAGTCTCCACCAAAATAGACATACCGGGTGGTAAATAAGTACAGCTGTATCTAAAGAAACAGAGCGAATATAGCAGCCATACTTTGTGGAGTGTTTACATTACCTGTAATTAAATGAAATTTGAGTGGTCCATAAGCTCCATCAATCATCAGGACCCACCCAGGGACTACGTCTAATGCTTCAGAAATTCAGAATTTGAATTCTAAAAAAAGGATACCCACCCCATTGCAAGTGTCTTCTCCATGTGACCAGTAAGAAGGCCCTAATGTCCATCTACTCCTAACTTGGTCAAGTTTGTGCCTAGTCTTTAACCGAGTGTCCTGTAAAAAATAAAAATCATGTTTTAAAGTATCTAACAGAACTAGCATGGTGATTTGCTTTCTAAATGATTTAATGCTGCACACATTCAATGTACAGCACCTTAGTTGAGTGGGGTTAAGCATCCTATGTTTCAGCGTATATGATAAAAAAAAACATGGAATAACTTTCGGGTCTCACCTATTTGGGAACTGTGTTCTTTGAGAAGGTTCTATATGGGTGCTGTCCTTGTCTGATTCAGAAGAGTAATCCATCTTAGAGGAAGATGCCCTGGAGGAATCAGAGTCAGCATCTTCCTCCTCAGTGTCTCCCCACTGTCTTCTCTTAGCTAAAGCTTAAAATTTATTCCTTGTAATGATGGTTTTGGTGGGAGTACGAGATCCAGATTTTCTCTTCCCTTTCCCCATCTAGACACTGTAACCAGAGTAAAGGGTTCCTCAACGCTGGGGGGATGCTGTCTTGTCTAACTGACTCCGACATCTGAGGAGTGCCTTCCAGAAGCCGAGAGTCGACTAGAGCAGCTACTGTCTCTATTTGAAAAGCATTTGAAGGGGACAGGGGAGACAAGGCTTCAGGGGGTTCTGGGGCCTCTGTTTCTCTAGGATCTGCTATAGGCTCAGGGAAAGCTGTGGAAAGGGAAACTTCCTCCTGTCTTGCAAGGGCCTGTGCTTATGATTCAATAATTATCCTAGTATGATCTTGTGGGACACGGTCCATCCAGTTGTGCTCAGCCTATGGGCATTGAGGGTAAGTATGACCATGCTTATCACACAAGTTGCATACTCTGTGGTTGGGACATCCTAAGCTAACGTGACCATAGGCTAAGCACAAAGTACATCTGGGCTGATCACATGTATAACTTAAATGAGTTCAGGAACCACATTTGTGGCATGTATGAGGTTGCCCTGGATAGAAAGATATACCCCTATTACGTCCTTTATGAAAGCTACCAGGTAGATGTGTAACTCCCTGCTCAGTCTGTTGCAGTTGTACCTTAATTTTCCACCCTCCTGTCCAAACCAAGTCTTCATCCAAAATAGGGCGTGGGGCATCTAGTAAATCACACCTTTATTTTAGCCAATATTGGATATCGTTTATATTGACTCCCTCATTTCTGAAGAGCAAAGTAATGATTTTAATCAATGGTTTAGTGAGAGGAATCAATGAAAAGGAGGCCCACAATGAAGAGGTTTTAACCTGCTCATACTGCACCCACAATTTCTCAAGCATACAAATGTTCTTAAAGCTTATATCATAAATGAACTCTCCTTTCATGTGAATAAAGGAAAAAAAGTTATGTAGGGCTAATCCCTAATGTGTCCTAATCCCTAATGTGTCCTTTAGCATATTATGCAGCACTGTCCTGCAAGAAGGAGCTGTAGTCACATCGCCTAGATATTTTAGGTGTACAGTATTCCTTCACTGAGCAGGCTCACCAACAGATTTGAACAAGTCCTTCATTTTAAAGTTAGCATCATTTTTTGCCTGTATAGGATCTAAAGGCACAGCATTCTTATTTAAGGTAGGTTGCATCTCGTTGGGACCCATGAGTTGGTCAGAAGTCCCGGACTGCTGGCTAGTATCCAAACAGGATATTGACTGAAGTTGTGTAGCAGATTGAGGTTCTCTAGTCATGTCTGAACTCTGAGAAGTAGACTGCAAGCCCAAAACAGGATTCTCCGTTGTTGCTGAAATAATGTTTGCCACTGCAACAGGTCCAAAGGAAGTCCAAGATGATCCATCTGTAGCTTGCTGCCAGCCCGCGGCTCTCAGGCCAACATCTGGAGACCAGGTACCATCTGGGTCTAATGAAGTTCTAATCGTAGGTCACAGGTGTAATTGAGACATTTGTAAGGGAGTCGTGATATTAGCAGTAGTATCAGTGTCCTTAGCAACAGGATTAAGTTCAGTAGGGAGCGCAGAAAATTCAGCTTCAGGAATGGCATCCTGTGTTTGCTCATCATCTTGAATGAGTTTTAACAAGAAACTTTTATGCTGGTAAAACATCTGTCTAAGCTGAGATTCAGAAATTTCATCCTGGTTTGTACACACCTGAGGAGTCACGGCAGGATTAAAGTCAGTTAATAAGACAGCTCCAGCAGATTATTCTCGATTGGTATTAGGATGCAGCATGCCTTTTGCAATCTCTTGTTGAGCAGTAGAATCCACATGCAAAGAATAATCAGTAGTTGTAGGTGGAAAATCAAACCTAGTAAATAGATCAGCTCCTCCACCTCCTCCTCCTCCTCCACCATCTTGGAAGTCGGACATCTTGCAGCAAAATGGCCAAGGGTTCCCCCTACAGCAGAGATGGGGAATTTCCCAGGTGTCCTGGCCAAATTTCTCCCATTCACTAAAAATATCACTAACAGTTTAATCTGGTTGAATTTCAGTTGGTTACCATCTGTATTCCCCTTCCCCTGGTTGCCCCTGAAAAAGGGACTACTAGTCTCAGTGGGCCTACCGGGTCAACAAAATTCAATAAATAAATTTGGAAAAAGTCTTATGGTTTCTAAACAATCAGAGTCATGTTACCTTCAGAAAGATGATGCCATGATTAAACTGAATTTTGTATGCTCTGATGTATCTATATTGGGTAATTCTGAAAATCTGGCTACATGGAGAAATAAAACTCATGTGGTTTGTTTGTCAAAACAAGATGTGGTAAGATCTGAGATTAATGCAAGAGGTTTAACCTACTTCACAAAAGAAGCAAAACCCCAGTTTCTCAGAATGCCATCCTGTTTCTGATACAGAGACATTAGACTCTGAATACATAGCCTCCACAGAGGACTGTGGAAAGAAACTACCTCTGAATCATAAGTCCTTTCTCTGTAAAATGAAGTCAGAGAAAGGGGAATTTAATGTGCCAGTTAGAACATAAAACTTGCAGGTAGTCAGTTCTGTGTTGTTCCTATGCTATAATCATTGTGTCATCAGTGAACAGTTTTACAAAGTGTTAAAAAGGTGAAGGCCTAATTTGGCATTTGTAACTAAAGAAGGGTGGCTAAAAGATGTCCCAAACCATAAAGGAAACCTGAAAAGTACTTGTAACTGTGCCTTGAACATCTAGATAGTGAAAAAGAATATACAACACCCTGTGAATGTAGTTCAAGGTTTGAAATCCCTCATATATCTTGGGATAGATCTACTTCTACAACTGGGTGTGTATATAGACCTAGCTAATGGTATTCCATGGTCATGAATAAGAGGGAACCCTCACTTAATAAAAGTGATACCAGAAGCCTTGAGATCTGGACAAACTATTCCTAAGTGCATCAAGTGGTGAGTGAGTTCACTGCAACAGTTCCAGGTAATATAAGGGGATTTTCTGTTAGGATTAGTGTAAAGAAAGGCCAAGAAATGCCTGACCAAACTGCATTGTTTGTGCCTAACCAGCAGTTTAGTGATATGGGTTTAAAGATACATTCCACACCTTTCTTGGATATGAGCAGCAGAGTAATGCTAATGCATATGTTGGTGTATAATCCTTCAAAACAGCTTGTCAATATAGAAGCTAACTATGAGTTAGGAATAGTAATAGGTAAATCCTTTCATGATTTGGAATTAGTTGTTCCAGTTTATTTTATTTTATTTTTTATTTTAGTCTTTGGTAACTGGGTAAGGCCCATCAAGCACAAGTGCCTGTTTTCAGGGGCAACCTGGGAGCACTGGGCGGTTAAGTGACTTGCTTAGAGTCACACAGTATGCAAGTGGAGGTTGTGAGAATCAAACCAAGTTCTGGTCTGCTGGATGTACCAAGCTCGTTTACAACTGATTACTCTAACCTCTAGGTTATATTGTCAGCGGGGAGCAACCAGAGAATTTTACCCAGTGAAATGAGACAGATGGGCGTATTAAGTCTTTCCTTCATGGTTTAATTGTCCTGCAGGAAATCTGTCAAGTGAATAAGAGGGAAATACATACATGAACATTAAAGATGATTATTTTGTGCTGTCCATCCCGGAACACCTTAAAGAAGTACCTGTAGTTGATAAGGAACATGTTTCTGACATGATTAATAATAAGGTAGAGTTAGTTGAAAACTTACCTTTCCGAGATTTTAAGGAACAAGTTGAATTAACTTTATAAACACGTAGCTGTGAAACTGAATCAGAAAAGGAACTTGTTTGTGAAGTGTTCTTTCAGTTGAAAACCATGTTTTCAAAGGATGCTTATGACTGTGGGGTAAGTGACTTGCCTGTTACCAGGGTACGCACAGACTATAGTAAAGGGCCAGTTTATTTATGCCAGTACAGAATACCACTAACATCTTACGAACACATGCAAAAGATCCTGGATACCCTGATAGAGTGAGGAATTATAAGATAAGTGCATTCTGTTTACAATTCCTTCATTTGGTCTGTACTGAAACCTACAGGAAAATGGACACTCACCATTGAGTATAGACAGTTGAAAAAACATATGCCTTTGTCTCATTGGCCCAAGATGTATCTGAATCAAAGTTTGACTGAAGTTAAGGGTGCAAAATATTTCACAATTCTAGATATAGCAAATGGATTTGGGACATTAAAAGTGGATCCAAAACACCAATATGAAATGTCTTTTATCTTTGGAAACTGACAATATACTTGGAACAGGTGTCCTTTTGGATATTTGAATTCCCCTACAGATTTTAATATCATTTGCATAATGCCATGCCTGATGCTGAAAGTAGAGGAAATCTGGTTTATGTGGATAATATGCTAATCAAAAGTAATTCTTTTGAGGAACCCCTGGAAAAGGTAACTTATGTTTTAAGTCAGTTGAAAAATGTTGGTGCCAAATTGTCTTTGACTAAGGGACAATGGTTCAGAAGTAAAGGAAACTATCTTGAGTATGAAGTTGGACCTGATGGGCTCTGCCCAACAGCATAGAAGCAATTCAGAAAACTGGTCCACCCAAAACTTAAAAAGAGTTACACAGCTTCCTTGGAATCTGTAATTACTCAAGACAGTTTATTCAGGACTATGCTGGAAGAGCCCATCCTCTCATCAGGCTACTGAAAAAGACAGAACCCTGGGTGTGGGGGGGGGACAAGGAAAAGCTATGCAGGCTTTAAAAGGTAGACTGAGTCAAGCACCATGTCTTGCTTATCCACAAATGGATGATTTTTATCTAAAGACAGGGTACACTGACAGCAGTGTCAGTATGGTGTTATATCAAAAACATGATTCAGGCAACCGTGTTATGGAATTATGCTAGCAAAACTTTGAGTAATGTTGAGAAAACTTTTTCAGAGTGTGAAAAAAAAACATTATTTTCTACTGTATGGGTAGTACAATGGTTAAAAACAACTTAATTTGTGGTAAGAAAGTTGTTATTGAGACTTGCCACAACCTTTTGTTTTTCATGAGAGCAAGAAACTTAGGGATGGTAATGTGTCACATAACAGGATTCTGGCCTGGACCTTAGCACTCCAGGGCTTACCTTTAGAAATCAAATATGCTAAGAACAAAAGTAATGTTGTAGCCCATGGGTTGGCAGATCTACATAAGTGTGCTGTAGATGGACATCTGGTACAAGATCCTGAACAATCTACAGAATTGGAAATAGTACAAAAGCAGCACAGACACCACAATTACGATGAACATGTGTGTATGAATTTCCTAGGGCCTAGAGCATATGTGGATAGTTGTGCACTCCACCAAGATAGAAAACTACTTTCTGGTTTAGGAGAGGTATGGCATGAAAATGTATCATGTTCTCCTATTAAATACCAGATTGGTTCCAAGTCTAACCATTATGCAGATATAGCAGTTGTGCATATAGCCATATAAACTGCAGTGCAGCATTAACTTGCAAAATATTGTAATTTGCAATGATTCTGCTTTTGCTAAGCATTGTTTCCTTACACATTTATTATACTGGAAGGTGAATGCTATGAACAATTCTAGACGTAAAATGGTGGCACATGTAGAACTTATAAACGTGGTTTGAGTGTTTATTGGAAGAAACTAAAAGGACATTCCAATGTTCAGGGACCAGACAAAATGGGAATTAATAAGCTGATGTTCTGGCTAATGAAGGTGCCCTAACTGGAGAGGTATGGAATTTTGTTTCTACTGTCCAAGTTAGTGTAAATGTGGCTACCTGTCAACAAATCAACAGGAAAAATAAAATGAGGTATTATACTTAAATAGTGATAAACATGATTTTGATTTAGTGAAAATGTAACAGGATTAGAAAACAGCAGGAAAATGTTATCATTTCATTAAGGATCCCACTGTAAACATGATTTCTGAATGTGACCTACAGATGAACCATGAGCTGAAAGCCATGTATGACAAAAAGGTAAATTCCATTCACAGAATTATCTTCTGGCAAGAACTGGTGAAAAGTCACAAAGACCCAGAAGGGTAGTTCTTTTAGGTCATAGGAGAATTATGTTATAATATGCTCATGATAAACTGTCAGGAGTACATAAGGGAGAACAGAAGAAATGATGAGGCATTAAAAGAAGTAGCCTACTGGCCTTACATGTACAGTGATGTTACAGATTATGTGCAAGAGTATATAATACATTACAGATTTCAGTCTTCACTGCCCAAACACAGAGCACCACTGCAGGTAAAAGAAATTGACTGGATTAGTCCTGTTACAAGGTATTCAATGGGTAACAAACACCTTTTGACAGTTACTTGTTTATTTACAAAATGGGTCGAATGTTTACCTGTTCCAAACAATACAGCTGAAATCACAGCTTTATTGTTAATAAATCACGTGTTTAGCTATTGAGAGTGGAATCTGATAGAGGTTCCCATTTTACAGACAAAGTTATAGAAAACATGGAAAATACTAGAGATTCAGAGGTTACATGTTTCCCATCATCCAGAATAATCTGGACAGGTGGAGCATGCCAATCAAACAATTGTGTATATTCTAAAGACATATATTAGTTAATCTGCAAAAGACTGGGTTGTAAATTGTCACTTGTGTTAATAGCT
This sequence comes from Neoceratodus forsteri, assembly GCA_016271365.2. Classification (NCBI taxonomy): domain Eukaryota; kingdom Metazoa; phylum Chordata; order Ceratodontiformes; family Ceratodontidae; genus Neoceratodus; species Neoceratodus forsteri. The sequence continues at coordinate 184,170,085 of CM057457.1, forward strand.
TAATGTGCTACTCCTAGTAAGTCTACAAACATATCTCCTTTTGCAATGATTAAGAGATGGGTGAAATTCAGGAATTTAGTTATGTTAAATATTTTGTAAAATTTGTACATTTTGCGAAATATTTCGCAGATGCTAAATGCAAAATTCTGCTGCAAAATGTGGAATTTCATAACGAGCAGGTGAAATTTTGCCACCCTCAGCCACAATTTCTCATTTGAAGGGGATGAAAATCCATTTACAGACTATTTAAAAATAACAAAAAAGTGTTTCTCCTACACAACCAGCAGTACTGCACCACCTAAATCAGTGACAATTTTTCTTTTTTTTTTTTTTTTAGAATACTATTTGTTAACTTCTCGTCCTTCTTAATATTTTTTTTTAATAACTACTGCTTTGCCCTCCCCTGGGCCTACCCCTATGTCCAGTAGCACTGCATCACCTAAATCAGTGTCAGCTAATTTTCTCTGGTGTCTTGTTTTTTTATTGTAGAACAGTATGCTCCCTGTTTGTCCACCTTAATTATTTTTTTTTTAGTAACTGCTGCAGTGCCGTTCCCTATGCCTACCCCTGCACAGTCAGCAGTGCTAGACCATCTAATCAGTGGCAAATTGTAATTTCCTTGGTGTTTTGCTTGCTTGTCTTTTTTATTACAGAACTGTAGTATTTGTTCTTGTTCTTCTTAGTTTTTTAATAACTGACTGCTTTGTTTGGCCCTCCCCTGGATCAACCCTACACAGCCAGCAGCACTGCACCATGGCACCTAATCAAAATGGCATTCGCTCAGACAGAAACACACAGCCACTTTAATTTTCTTATGGTGCTTTTTTTCCTTGTAGTACTAGCAGAAGTAGAATTAAACTACCTAATTGTGTCTTCTTTTTTAATCTGCTGAGTTCACCCACCAGACTGCCCAGTCTCTCCCTCTTCCTCTCTCTCTCTCTCTCTCTCTTCTCTCTTCTCTCTTCCCCCTGCTCATGCCAACTCACTGCCTGTTCATTCTCTTCTGCAGCTGCATGGCATATTTACAGAGTTTATAAACCCTGAGCGCCTGGTGTCACATGGCACCTTTTTCTGCTGCTTTCCCTATTGGATGTTGCCAGCCACATGTGCAGAAACTATATGTGGAGCATGGTCTTCCGACAGCATCACTGCTGTCAGGAATGTAGCCAGGTGGGCAAGAGTCCTGACCTCTGTGTGCTTCCAGGGGTAGGGGTAGCTAGCATGTGACACACTTAACCCACCTGACCTAAAGCTAGCCCTGTCATGGTATACAAGGAGAAGATGAAGTTATGGTCATCAGAGCCAGGAAGTAAGATGGCGCTCTGTTACAGCAGATGCCTGACACAGTGAGAAAAGCTACCAAACCTGTAATGCTCACCAACAGACACAGAACCAAACTTATTCAACAAAGTCCATATTTATTTGAGTCCTAAGAAAGTGCTGGATCAAGGGGGTGTTTCTGATTAGTGGTGGAATAATCCACCCAGCCCTAGTAGTGGCAAGGAAGGATGTGGAGGTCTGTAGGCCCCAAGGTGGCAGTAAGAAGACCCAGAAGAAGAGGCACTTACTTCTGATGGGGGATTCGATGATTGGGGATAGTATTGAGAACTCTACAGGAGGGAAGGAGGGAGATGAGATGCCTAACCAGAACCTCAGCATGGAGGTATGGGGAGTGGCTTGGGAGGATTGCTAAGGTGGAGGGGCAAGAGGGTGAGCTGGACATCATTGTCTATCTGGGGGAAAAATGACCTGGCAGGGGACAGAGCCAGGGTGGTATAGGACAGGTTTAGGGAGCGGGAAGGGGCCTGAAGCAAGTAGCACACATGCAAGCCTTCACTGAGGTACTACTTGTACAAGACTTGGGGGGAGGAGAGGGTACACTGCACCATGATCTTCAACAAATGGTTTAAGGCGTGGTGCATGGAGCAGAGTTTAGCTACATAAGGGACTGGGGTGTTACCTGGAAAGATAAACGCCTCTAAAAATGGGATGGTCTCCATCCATCCATCAAAAAGAGGAATAGCAGTCCTGCATGAAAGGTTTACATGCTGCTTCAATGGGCATTTACACTACCCAAGGGGGACAGAAGAAAGGAGGGAGGCAGTGAATGTTCTCCACCAGGTGATGGAGAAGCAGTGAAGAATAACCCAGAGGAAATAAATTCCCCTGGGGTAGTGAGAGTAGGGACAAGGAAAGAAGGAATGGGATAGCTGAGAGGTGGAGCTAAGGCAGAGAAAAATACTATGGAGGCTGGTAGAGGGAGAATAAAAAGGGGAAGGGCAGCACCACTGAAAAAGAAGGGGGAAAGGAGAACAGCATGGAGGCAAAAGGGGTGGCGAGAAATGTGTGCCAACACAATTAGCCTAGGAAACAAAATTCCTGACCTTGAAGCTACCATTGTGGAGGCAGACCTAGATCTGGTGGCCATAAAAAAATCATGGTGCACCCACAAGCCCAAATAGGAGGTGGTCATACTGGATTACAACATGTTCTGAAAGGATAGAGCAGGGAGGAAGGGGAGTTGGTTTATATGTAAAGGAAGGTATCAAAGCCACAGAAATATAATGACACAGCAGAGAAAAGGAGGGGCTGGAGTTTTTTGGAGTTGGTTTGGAGATGGGATCTGTGACCTTTGAACAAGTGGGGGTGGCGTACAAGTCACAACACAGGGGGAGAAATTGAACAGGTTTTTGGGGGATGCCAGAGGCAAAATGTCAAGCAAAGGAGGAGTAGTAATTATAGGTGACTTTGACCTGCTAGATGAGGACTGGACTATCCAGGGCACAGCTGCAACTAGGAGCAGGGCCATCCTAGACCTAAAGGCTACAGGACCACCAGCAGCATGGCTTCACAGGGGGGAGGTCATATCAAATGAATCTTATAATTTTTTTTGACACAGTAATTAGGGAGCAGGATCAGGGAGGGAAGTGGATGTGAGCAGGGTAAACATGGTGCAGAAGGGGAGTTTTTTTTCAGAGGAGGAGCACCAGAACATGGGTGGGGGACCATGCTATGAAGCTTTTGGGGGGGAAGTTTAAGAGGGATGTGAGGAAATAATTATTTACAGACAGAGTGATAGATGCTTGAAACAGCCTGCAAGAAGAGGTGGCAGGGGTGAAGACAGTTGGGAGCTTCAAACGTGTGTAGGATAAGCACATGAGTATAACAGAGGTGTAGGAAGGCGGGACATCTGTGACCAAACAAAGATCAAGATGTACTGTTAGGCAGGGAAAATAGAGCAGAGTAGATGGGCCTACCAGTCCTTTTACACTGACACATTCTATGTTTTTATGTTTCTAAACTTCCCACCCTCTAAGCTTCAAGGCAAGCCTCCATGGTCTGGTGTTCCTCCTCCTGTGAAAGAGATTTACAACCTACACATTGTTCACCCCCATGAGGTACTTATTAGTCTCAATCATATCCCTCTTTGCTCTCCTCCACAGAATACATAGTGAGCTCTCATAATCTCTCCTCATATGGTTTTTCATGCAACCCTTGCTCCATTTTGGTGGCTCTCCTCTGGACTGCTTCTACCCTGTCAGTGCCCTTGTGGAGGTGCAGCCTCCAGAACTGGACACGAGTACTCCAGGTGAGGTCTCACCAGTGAGTGATACAATAGCAACACCACTGCATTTCTCCTGTTATAAATCTCCCATTCTATGCACCCCAGCATCCGCTAGCTTTGCCTACTGCCTTGTGTCACACTGCCCTGTTGCCCTGAAAGCATCAGATATGATTACCCCAGGGTCCCTCTCTTGCTTAGTAACTGTACCTCCCCCAGCTTTTACACAGTCCTTGAGTTTCCCCACCCTAGGTGTATGACTTTGCACTTTTTGGCATTGAAACCCAGCTGCCACACCCTAGACCACTGCTCTTGTTTCCCCAGATCCTTCTGCATTCTCTCAACCCCATCCTCAGTTTCCACCCTGTTGCAGATTTTTGTGTTAATGTATCTGAAAAAAGACACACCTTCCCCTTCAGTTCCTCAGAAATGTCTCTTATGAGGACATTGAAGAGGACAGGGCCTAGTACTGATCTCTGTAGTACTGCACTGGTTACTTTCTCATCCCTTAAATGACTGCCATTTACTACCACCTTCTGCATCCCATCGTTCAACCAGTTAGATATCCAGCTTACCACCCTCTCTCTCCCCCCATGGCTAAGTTTCATAATCAGTCTTCAGTGTGCTACAGTCAAAGGCCTTACTGAAGTCCAACTAGGCCACATCCACTTCCCTCCTCTAATCCACTTCCCTCATTACCCAGTCAAAGAAATCTGTGAGATTTGTTTGACTCAACCTCCCTAATGTGTAGCCATTCTGCCAGTGGTCCTGCAACTCAGTTGTCTTTAGGTACTCCATCAGTCTCTCATTCAGCAGAATCTCCATCAATTTCCCCATCACTGACGTGAGACTGACAGGTCTATAATTGTTAGCATCCTCCCTTCTGTTCTTTTGCAAACAGACCACAGCCCCCTTCCAGTCCTCTGAAACTACTTCTGTCTCTAGTGAGGTACTGAATACTGCTGCCAGAGGGGCAACTAACACTGTGTTCAGTTCCTTTAGTACCCTTGGTTGGATTCCCTCTGGCCCCATCACCTTGTTTTCCTTCAGGGCTTCCAGTCCCACACTGAGTCTCTTCCAAAAAGTGACTTGTGTCTACTCCTTCTTCCTCTAGGTTCATGCTAATGTATGCCATTCCATCCCCTTCCCCTCCACAGTGAAGACCAAGGAGAAGTATTCTAAAATTTTAGCTTTTTCTTTGTCTTTGTCTGCACAATTCCCACCCCATTCCTGGGTCTCCTGATTCTCACTGTACTACCATTTGCTTTCCTCTTTTCGATCAAATACCTGAAGAAAGTCTTACCCCCTTTTCTGACCTCTGGGTGATCCTTTCCTCTGTTTGAATCTTTGCTGACCTTATCCTCCTTCATGCTTCTCTGTGGTTATCAAGATATGCCTCCTTGTTCTTCTCTGTTTGTGTCTCCTTGTACTTCCTAAAAGCTGTTTTTTCCTCCCTTACTGCCTTAGTCATCTCCTTTGAGAACCATAGTGGCCTCTTCCTCCTCCTCCTACCCTTGCTTACTTCCTTCAAACAGCTTGCTGTTACCTTAAATATTCCCTCCTTTATCCTTTTCCACTGTACCTCTACTCCCATCTGCTATTCCTCTTCAAGGTATTTCCTAGATCAGTTTCCCATTTCTATAAAATCTGCTTTCCTGAAGTTCTGGATCCTCATCCGAGTATGTTTATTCTCCTGTCCAATCCATATGCTAAACCACACTGAATGATGATCGCTTGTACCCAGGGGGCTACCCACTGTGATGTTTGCAATGCTGTTCCTGTTCATAAGTACTAGATCCAGCACAGTTCCATCTGTAGTGGGTTCTGCAACCAGCTGCCTAAGAAATGCCTCTTTCAGAGAGTCTAGGATGGTCCTGCTTCTAGTTGTAGCTGTGACCAGAATTCTCCAGTCTACATATGGCAGATTAAAGTCCCCCATAATCTCTACTTTCCCTTTGCTTGCCATTCTGCCAAAGGCCTCCCCAAAACCCTATCTAACTCTTCCCCCGTGTTTGTGGTCTGTACACCACCCTCCTGCAAATAAAGGCCCAAGACCCTGTCTCTAAGCCAACCCTGAGAACATCTAGCCCTTCCTTATCCAGACTGTATCCTTGTATCTCCATGGACTTTACATCTTCCCTCACATATAAAACAATCCCCCCCTTGCCATCCTGCCCAATCCTTCCAAAACATGGTGTACCCCCATATGGCCACATCACAACTGTGGATGTTGGTGCACCATGATTCTGTTATTGCCACCAAATCAAGAACCACCTCCACGATGATATCCTGAAGGTCAAGAATTTTCTTTCATAGACTCCTTGCATTTGCCACATTGCTCTCCACTCCGTATGTCCCTCTCTGCCTTTAAATGCCCTCCTTTCCTGAGTCCATGCTTCATCCTTCCCTTGTCCCTGGTACTGACCTCCCCTTTTTATGTTGGTTGGCACGCTTGCATGCCAGCCAACATCTTTTGGAAGTAGCAGATTTCAGAGGTGTGTCAGTGTGGGCAAATGCAGGGCACACATTAGTAGGTGCTCCGCTCATTCCCCAATAACCATCATGCAGACGCTCACACAAAATATATGTAAAGTGGTCGCTATATGTAAGGAAAGTGCCACTGCAATGAGACACAAGCTCGTCATGCAGCAGCACAATAACACACCTTCTGCTGTTCCTTTCCTGGAGAAGTATTTCAACAAACATGGAGGCAGTGACTGCCACCGACGCCTGCCACACAATGTGTAGACAGCTGACTTCAGAGGTGTGCAATCCCCCTGTCATCATGTAAAATCATCCTCCCCCAAGATTGTGTGGCACACTGGGAGCCCACCCCAGTGTGCCTCCCCATAAGGGAAGCTTATGGTCATCGGCATGTTCCTCCCCTGCCCCCATTCTGTGCCACACTGGAAGCCCACCACAGTGTGGCCAACATTGCCCCCCCTGAAGTCATGGGCACACTGGGAGCCCACCCCAGTGTGCACAACACCTGTAAAAGAAAAAACTGTCCATAGTGTTCCTTTGTTTTGTTTTTACATACCTGAAAAAGAAAATGATCCGTCACCGTGGGGTCCCTCCCCAACCCACACCACCCTGCACACCCCACCTCCCCACCCCCACTCCCTACTTACCTCCGAGATCGCGCAGGTGATCTTTCGTGGACAGGACTGACGTCCTGGACTGTTCAAAGCAGACCACGAACTGAAGTAATGCTGGTAAGCTGTACAATGGCATAAATGTTTTTTAAACTTTGGTGCACATTTCAGCCATTTTTTTTGAATTTTGCCTTCAAATTTTCAGCATGGGGTGCTTGGGACCCCACCTCATGAACACGTGCACTATCAACTCATTAGTGGGGCCTGAAAAAGGTAATTTTGTGGTCACTGCACAAAATCACCTTTCTGGACCGATTAACGAAATGACAATGCTACTGTTCATGAGATGGGGTCCCAAAAACCCTATCTTGCAAATTTTCAAAAATTCAAAAATGACTGTGTTCTAGCGTGCATTGCCAGTTTCAATGCACACTCATGACTTTGCCAATTTTAATATTTTCACTCCAAATTTTCAACATTGCCCTTTTTTCACACCTCCTTATGAACAGTACAGCTGTCATTTTCCACATCCTGCCTGAAATGTGTTTTCACACATGTGGCAAACAATGGTGCGGTCACTGTGGGAAATCAATGTACAGGCCAGATTAATAAAATCACAGTAGCGCTGTTCATGACCGGAGTTCCCAAAATGCCTATGTTGAAAATTTGGTTATACAAATCCCCAAAATAATTGCGCTTTGGGCGTGCATTGTGCAGCTTCTATGCATGCTTGTGGTGTTACCAATTTTTCATAATTTCATTCTAGATTTTCAACAATGCAATTTTTTACACCTCGTCGTGAACACTGCAGCTGTCAGTTTTCACATCCTGCCCAAAATCTGTTTTCGCACCTGTGGCGCCAAGATGCAGAGTCACTGTACAAGATCACCTTTGAGCAAAAAAACTCACAGTGCCACTGCTTATGAGGTGGGGTCACAAACAGCCAATGTTGAAAATTTGGAGTGAAAATACCAACAAATGCCCTGGATATTAGGGTTTCCACCTATGCTGCCCACCCTGTGCAGACTGACAAGTGTCAGGGATATGACTTGCCATTGTTGGCTGTAATGCTCAAGCCATTCCAACTCCCCCCACCCTGCAGCCAGTAACAGGCACTGAGGTGTGCCTTGGACTCTTCGACCCCAGCGTTCACCCCATTCTCCTACACTGCACCTATGTCAGTATATTTCCTTATTAAACTGGGTGAGTGTAAGGCCCCAAGACCTCAAGGCACATCACGGCACTTGTCGCTTTCTGTGGGGTAGGGTGAGGTGAAATGGCATGAGCATTATGGCCAACACCCAAAAGTACACCCCAATGCCTGTCACTCTCTGCATGGTAGGGCTGGGGTCACCAACAGTTCACTACTTCATTGCCAGTCCTATTGTGCATCTCTCTAACTCCTGCACTACCAATGCCAGTGCCAGCAAGCCAACATTCAGCATTGACAAATGCTTATTTACTCTCCCTCTGTCAGTCCTCCCTAATTCTTGTCTCAGCCTTAGAACCACCTCCTGACACTCCCATCCCTCACCCTTTTTCCATCCCCTCCGGTACCCCTGGAGAATTTATTTTCCCTGGACTTCTCCATTCTCCTACTCCATTTTCTGGAGGGGGAGTACATTCACTGCCTCCCTCATTTTTCTGCCTCCCCCTTGGCTAGTTTAAATGCCCATCAAAGTAGCATTTAAACCTTTCACCCAGGCCTGCCATTCCACTCCTGAATAGATGGAGGTCAACTCCCTTGTACAGGCCTTCATTCTCCCAGATGAGATCCCAGTCCTCGCTGAAGTCAAACCTTCCCTCCTGCATCATTCCTTCAACCAGTAGTTGAAGACCTTGTTGTGGTGTTCATTAGCTTCCCCACCACACACTGTACACAGGTAGCACCTCAGTGAATGCCATCGTGGATGCTACCTGCTTCAGACCCCTTCCTAGCTCCCTAAACTTATCCTGTACCACACTTGCTGTGTCCCTTGCCAGGATGTTAGTCCCAAGATGGACAGTGATACCCAGCTACTCCTTCTGCCCTACTGCTGTAGTGATCCTAAGGATATGCTCCCCATCCCTTCATGCAGAGGCACCAGGAAGACCTCTTCCCTCCCTCATTCCCTCCTGTGCCGCTTTCAAAATTATCTCCCTAACAACTGAGTCCCCCACCAGAAGTTGTTTACTCTTCTGCTGGGGTCCTCTGCTTCTCACCTTGGGATGTTCCCTTTGGAGGACCCTCACATCCTCCTTTGCCACTACCACAGATTCCTTCTCCTGGTAGTACTGTCCTGCCAGAGTGACACAAGAGTTGTGTAGTGGCACTGGCTGTGGAATGTGTTCACAACCTCCAACCCCTTCCCCTCACAGAGCTCACCACAGTCCAGCTGGCCTTCCTTCTTGGCACCCTCTAAGGCAACAGTGCTGGACTAGGTAGACCCTGGTTGGGGGAAGGTCCCCTGAATCCTAGCTAACTCAACCCAGAGTCTAGTGACCTCATCCCTCAACCCACTGAGGTGAACACAGATGGAGCAACACTTCAGTCTCTAGAAGGTTGTACTGAAGACTGCTGCTCCACAGCCACTGCACTGCACCACTACCATCACTCCCAGTACTACTTTCCCTTTACATGGGTGCATTATCTTGCACTTTATGACATTACATTTTAACTGTCAGACCTTTGACCACCCCTCTAGCTTTTGTAAGTCTCTGCATTTCACTTATCCCCTATTCACTATCCATATCCCCTCATGATTTTGTGTCATCTGCGAAGAGACACAGCTTGCACTGGATTCCTTCTCCAGTGTCACTAAGGAACATTTTGAAGAGGACCAGACCCAGGACAGATCCCTGTGGAGCCCTGCTCATAACTTCCCTCTCTTCTGATTTAACCTCATTGGCCACCGCCCTCTGCTACCTGTCTTCATGCCAATTACCCATCCAGTTCACTCTGAGTTTAGCCACACCCAGGTCTTCCATCTTCTTGAACAATCTTTTGCATGGTACTGAATCAAAAGCCTTGCTGCAGTCAAAGTACAGCAGATCCACAATGTGGCCTTTGTTCCATTTCTTTGTCACCCAGTCAAAGAAAACTATCAGATTAGTCTGGCAAGACCTTTCTGCCACAAAATAGTGCTATTTACTATCCCAGAGTCCATTGCTTTGCAGGTAGTCTATGAGGCCCTTTTTGATCAGTAATTCCATCAACTTCCCATGATAGAGGTCAGACTGACAGGCCTGTAGTTCCCTGGTTGCTCCTTATCCTCTTCCTTATGAAGGAGTACAATGTCTGCCACCTCCCAATCCCTTGGAACTTCTCCAGACCTTCAGACTTCTACAAGTAATCCCCCTCCCTATACACCCCAGCATCTTTATAGCCTTACTGTAGCTTGACATTCTTTCCATATGCCTTAATGCACTGAGAAGGTGGTCTGAGATAATTTGCACCAAACTCTACCTTCAGCAAACTCTGGGTGTGCCATTGACCCTTTGCTGGATTTTAGTACACAAGGATCCTAGCACCAAAGTCCCCAGAGCGGCCATAAGCTGAGTCATGTGCCAAACAGGTGATACATGGGATGGGAAAGACAGATGCTTCTGACAAGTCATAGTACAATACTTGAGAAGGGCACCAGTGCAGACATTCAGTGCCCATAGCAGCCTGCAGCGGTGTATGAGAAGTGGGGCGCCAGGATGTGGAATACTGCTGTGTGTAATATATAGGCTTGTACAAGCACGTGTTCATTCATTGACATCTCAGTGGGCTGCTGGCCATGGAGGAGAGAGGAGGGCTGTGCCGGTGGCCTGCTTGGGTTTGAGTTGAGGGGAGCAGGGTAGTGCCACATTGCCTACAGGGGTGTGGGGCAGGTGTGCACTAGACCAGCAGGGAATACAATTTTAATTCAAGAACTGTGGATCTGGGATGGGGGGGTCACTAAACCACCAGGGAGAAAGTTTTTTTTTTTTTTTTTCACTATACAGCAGGGGATCAGGATGGTGGGTTACTCTGGGCACTGGGGTATGATGTCCTGGAATGGTCAGTTGGGTGATTTAGTGAGGGGGATGAACTGCTAGCCACCTGGTATTTGGGGGATTTTGGTTAAAATCAGGGGCTGATGATTGAGTGGGGCGAGGGACCACTAACCACCAGGGATTTATTATTTTTATTTTGGGCAGGGATGGGGGGCAGCACTGGACACCAGGTAATGATTTGTTCTCCAATTTGAATTTTAAAGGTGAAGGAATATTTTAAAATATTGGGACACAATTTGCAGCATCCACACTATTGGGAGGGTCCTGAATAGCCTACAAAAGGGGCAAGAATTTAGGTGACTTGTTAGTGCATAGTTTCCAACCAGTATTAAATGCTGCACCTGCTGCCTCTACCTGGCTCCCTCCTCTCCTGAATGGTACTTGTCAGTGTGGATGCTGCAGATTTTGTTCCAATATTTTAAAATCTACCAATTCTACAAGTGTTAATGCCACATAAATATTTGATGTTAGCTCTGTTAACTGTGACACTTGTAATGTGGTCTATTTAGCCACATGTTCATGTGAAGCCTTTTATGTGGGAAAAACATCACATGCTGTTAAAATTTGCATTGGAGAACATGTTTGTAGTATTGACATAAATAATTGTGGCAATGCTTTGGCTAACCATATTAGCTCACAAGTGGATGTGAGTTACGAACATATGAACATAAGAAAACGCCAGCAGAAAACAGCCTTACTGTCTACCAAGTCTGCTCGGTTGTGCAGCTAGCAGCCCTTATTTTGCAGCTGGCCCTCCCTCACTTGCCCCTCCCCTTGACCCTCCCTGTTGTGTTGTCCTCTCCCCTCCTGAAGCCCCCCACTGTTCTACTAGATACCACCTCTGCCGGCAGTACATTCCACCCGGCAATACCCTCTCTGTAAAAAAGTTTCTTCTCATCTCCCTCCTGAACCTTCCCCTCTCCAGTCTCATATCATGGCCTTGGGTATTCCTCCCCTTGTTTAGCTTGACAAGCCCCTCCATATGAGACTTCTTTATCCCTTTCATGTACTTGAAGATTTCAATCATGTCTCCCCTTTCCCTCCTCTCCTCCAGTGAGTACATGTTCAAGTTCCTCAGCCTATGTTTGTATGGTAAGTCCCCCAGGCCATTGATCATCTTTGTCACCCTGTGTTGCACCCTCTCCATTAACTTAATGTTCCTCTTCAGGTACGGATGCCAGAACTGCAGCACAGTACTCCAGGTGTGGCCTCACCAGCTATCTATAGAGTGGCAGAATCACCTCCCCCCTCCTTGAGGATATACCCCATGTGATATAACCCAGCATCCTGTTTGCCTTTTGCAGTCACCTTTCTGCATTGAGCTGTGTTGTTCATTTCATCTCTAATAAGCACCCCTAGATCTTTTGTCTCCTCTGTCACAGCTAGCTGCTTACCACCCAGTTGATAGCCCCTCCTAGGGTTTTTAGCCCCAAAATGCAGCACCTTGCATTTTTGGCATTGAAACCCAGCTGCCAGGTGTCTGACCAGGACTCTAGCTTTGACAGATCCTCCTGCAGCCCTTGCCAACCCTCCAGGTCATCCACCATGGCTCCTATCTTGGTTTCATCAGCAAACAGACTGATTTTGCTCTAGTCTTCATGCTCACTGAAATGTCTGCAATGAATATCCCAAAAAGCACAGGTCCCACTACTAAGCCCTGTGGAACTCCACTCATCACCACCATTGGGGATGATAGCTGTCCACCCACCACCATTCTTTGCTGCTTCCCTTGCAGCCAGTTCACTACCCAGCCACCAACTTCATCCCCACCCCGTAGCATGAAGTTTACTTCCTAGTATCCCATACGACACCGAGTCAAATGCCTTACTGAAGTCCAGGTCCAGGACATCCACTGAATGGCCCTTGCCCATTTGTCTAGTTACCCAATCATAGTACTCAACCAGGCTGGTCTGGCATGATCTGCCAGTGACAAAGCCATGCTGCCTGCTGTCCTGTAGCCCACTAGTCTCAAGAAGGGACCCCAGCCTCTCCTTCAGAATTGTCTCCATCAACTTTCCTATGATGGATGTGAGGCTCACCAGTCCATAGTTCCCCAGTTCATCCTTGTGGCCACTCTTATGGAGAGGTACCATGTGAACCATCCTCCAATCCTGAGGTACACACCCTGAATCCAGTGAGGCATTGAATAGGTCTGTCAATGGACCCACTAGCACCTCGGCCAGTTCTTTCAGTACCCTAGGATGGATGCCATCCAGCCATGTTGCCATCTGTACCCTCAGTTCCCTCAAACCTTCCATCACACTGTCTTCTACGATTACCTTGTCAATCACCCCCTCTCCCTCCATCCCTGCCTTCATGCCATTTTGGTCCAGAACTGTTAAATTGGGCCAATCAATACCCTGGGACCCTACAGAGTCGGCTGACCAATAGGAAACTGTTTGTCCTTGAGAGAGGTATTATGGACCATGGCACTTTTTTCGCACCACTGAGAGCCGGAAGAAGTAACTGGCATGCTCAGCCAGCCAATAAGAATGGGTAGCGCCCGTATGAAGTGGAGTGCTCAATGCTGCCCAAGACAGATGCGTTGTGGCTGGTGAGGAGCTCTGTGCTTCTGCGCTGGAGAGTGTTCGTGTGGGAAGCGCGTGAAGGCCGGAGGCAGACGTTTTTTCCAGTAAATCCAAAGCGGACTAAAATTCATTGGCGGGAGGTCAGAGGAGGCTGAGGTCAGCACAGCTACCCACCAGGCTCAACCTGTTGGAGTACTGTAGAATTTGCTGAATCACGCTTGTTCCGAGGGAGAGCTGAAGCTGCCGTTGCAGCATTTCAGCGGCCATGAGTTTGTGTGAGCCTTGGAAGCAGCTGCCTGGTGTGGTACCCCTCTGTGGTTTGCCATATAAATGTGTGAGGAGGTTGGTGGAATTCAGGCTTAGCCCTGCCAGTGGTGAAGGAATTGTTGCTTGCTGGATTCGTGAGTGCTAAATCAGGGTAGCTCCCTGTTAAGTTTGCAACAGTGGTCTTAAGTTGTTAAATTACACTGCTGACTGCCTAACTGGATTTTCTTCCTATCTGACCGAGGCAGGATTTGTAAGGCTGTCTGTGATAGGGCCCCAACCAGCTGCCACGGTGGACTAGCCATTAGGGCTTGGGTACCCATGGACAGTAAATCATAGGGTTAGGCCTGTGCACAGAGCCCTAGGTAGATAATTATAGTGATAAGCTAATCAACTTGATTCCCCCTGTCCTTGTTATTTCTCCCCTGAATAAATCAGATTGTTTTTGTGCAACCACACCCTGGCTATTGTGTACATTACTGGTGAACTGCTGCTAGGTGACTACAATATAACTGTGCCTTATTTTACAGGGGGTCTTCGGAGGGAGTGGAGAGGTATTAGCTGGAGGGGTGAGAAAATTGGTGAAAAGTGTTACTTGTACCCAGTGTGAGCCACTAGTGGGATGAACAGGGGGTTGCGGTAACCCAGAGGGCTGTAACCGAAGCAATCTTAACAAGATCGACCCTGACCTCTGGGTGGAGGCACCCATCCACGGATCCGGGACCCTTACCCTGTCTCTGTGGGGGCAGGCAGGGGTAGTAGCCTTAAGGGTAGCACCTCCGGGGGTTACAAATTGGAGGCACCGCTGGTATTTCTGTCCCCTAGTGGCCAAGTGGAGAAGCACATAAATGGAAAAAATGGAAGGGGACATGTTGGGAAAGATTAAACTGGGACCCATCAAGACCATGGTACACAGACTGATGGGTTGGGGTGAAGCCGAAGAGCTAGACTCTCAGAAGATTGTGTTATTGTTAGATGTGCCTTTGGGAACCCCAACGGCTGATATAATTTCTGCTGCAGAGCGAGTAAAATGTTTGGGTAAAGTGGAGGTAAAAGGGCGTATGGCTGATTTGCTTGACCAGACGCTGCAGGTGTTACTTCTATGCAGTGTGGCTATCAACCCTGAGAAGGTACCTCCTGTGATTTATCCGGAGGACGCTTCACAGGGATGGAGGCTAATTCATATTTGAAGTGGGTCAGTTACTCCTGGGGGGTCTCCTCAAATGAACAGTTTTAAAGACAAACTGCTTAAATTGTTGGCCATGGAGGGGAGGACTACCCAGGAGCTGTTACAAGCCTTTGAGTTATCCAGTGATGCTACCCCTCAGGGCTCCCCTGGCACCTCCCCTTGCCCACCCAAGAGTTCTGTGCTGGCTTCCCTACCCCTAGTGGTCCCCTCCATACAGCTTGATTCTTACTGCAAGTTAAAACTTTTCTCTGGTATGGTGCCGGTACCTCCAGGGGAGGATGACCTGGAGGCTTGGATGGACTATGCCACCCCTTTAATTCAGGAATGGCAATGCTCTGAGGGGGAGAAAAGGAAGCAGCTGATGGAGAGCTTGAGGGGTCCTGCTTTAGAAGCCATTAGATTCTTCTGGGCCACCAGTCCGGAAGCCATCTCTCTGCTTTAGAAGGGGTTTTCGGGAGTACAGAGACTGGTGAAGACTTATTATGGAAATTCAGGTCTGCTAAGCAGTGGAGAAATTAAAAACTGTCCGCTTTTGTCACTAGAGTGGAGCAGGCCTTGCAGAAGGCCTATAGGAGAGGGGAAATCACTGCTGCAGCCCTGAATTAGGTTTGGTTAGAACACGTTTTAAAATCTGCCATATTTTCTAGTGTAATACTGCTGAAACTTAAGTTACATGATCGGCGGGCCACCCCGCCTGAATATTGTCAATTAATGCGGGAAATTAGGGAGGTGGAGACTGATGAAGAGGGGTGGGAACCCTGTGTGGGGGGCAGTAAACCCTAGTGGGGCCCTGAGTCTAACACCCCTGAGGAGACTGGCTTGTCTGAAGAGTCTGAGGGATCCCCAGAGTTTCCAGGTACTGTGGGAATGCGAGTTGTTTCCTCCGACCCCCACGTGGAGAGTGAGTTAAGGGCTGAGATCAGGAATTTGCGAGAGCTGGTGAGGGACTTGAGGCAGTCTACTATGTACCTTTCCAGGCCCGGGGACCCTGAGTCATGCAGAAACCTGAACCCCAGCCAAAGAGAGCCTTATCACCCCTCTCAGAACCCCCCACAAAATAGTAACCCCCGGGACGCCAAGTTC
Source organism: Neoceratodus forsteri (assembly GCA_016271365.2). Taxonomy (NCBI): domain Eukaryota; kingdom Metazoa; phylum Chordata; order Ceratodontiformes; family Ceratodontidae; genus Neoceratodus; species Neoceratodus forsteri. The sequence goes on from CM057457.1 coordinate 184,185,826, forward strand.
TGTTATCATTGTGGGGAAGATGGGCATTTCCAACCCGAGTACCAGAGGCCGGAGAATTTAAGGAAAGTCAACAACAGACTGATCACTTGACACCACCAGGCCCAGTCTCTGGCCCCCAAGAAAAGTTTTGTGACTCAGGCCCATGCCCAGCCGGCTAGCAATGCTGTGGCCCAACTGGTCTGATGTGGTCAGGCCATCCATGGAGACCCAGGTGTGAGTAAATGGAATTCCCACTTGAGCTGTATTAGACAGTGGCTCTCAGGTAACCATCATGTTTCAGGACTGGTACCAGGCACACTTATCTGAGGTGCCCCTGCAACCTCTGACTGGTCTACATGTATGGGGGTTGAGTGACAAGGCCTATCCATATTTGGGATACATCCGAATCTGGTTATCTTTCTCTGCAACTGTGGGTGGAATAGATGAGCAGGTGGAAACCCTAGTTTTAGTTTGTCCACCCACTGGACTGTATGATGGGGTGCCTTTGTTGATTGGGATGAATGCACACATGTTCGGACGATTGGCCCAATTGTGCTCAGAGAAACGAGCATTCCAGACTGGGAGAGCTTTGAGCATACCTGCTGTGATTAAACAGGCAAGGGCCACTCAGAAGAAGGGTAGTCCGCAGGAACCTGAAAGGCCCGGCCAAGGTGGTGTGGAAAAAGGAGCCGGCCCCGGTGATACTGGCCCCGAATGCCCAATGTGTTCTGCATGGAGAAGTATGACTAGAAATAGATGTTAAGAATAAGTTGTTGATGTTGGATGCACCTATGGAGGGAAGACTACCTGAGGGACTGTTGGTCAAACCCAGCATCTTGCCGGTTAGAGCTCATGCTTATGTTAAGAGGGTGATGGTTCCAGTGCATAATGTGTCCAACAGAGAGATTTGAATAAGAAGGGGGTGCACCTTGGCCAGTGTACATTGTGCAGATATTGCGGTACTACCAAACAGAAAGGGTTCCAAGACAGATGACAGAGTTACTCCTGATTTGTTTGACTTTGGTGACTCCCCACTGCCAGCTGAATGGAAACGAAGGGTCAGTGAGAGGCTTGCCAAGAAAGACCAGGTTTTCTCCCTGAGAGAGTGGGATGTGGGATGTGCACAAGGGGCTGAGCATCACATTCGGCTGCATGATGAAAGGCCTTTCCGAGAGAGAGATCCCGGCGCCTGGCCCCCGCTGATATAGATGATATAAGGCGGCACTTACAGGAGATGTTGGCCGCTGGTGTAATACAAGAGTCCAGGAGCCCCTATGCCTCCCCCATTGTAGTAGTAAGGAAAAAGAATGGGGCAGTTCAGATGTGTGTAGACTATTGCACTTTGAATCGCTGGATCATTCCGGACCAGTATACCATGCCACGCATACAGGATGCATTGGATTGTCTAAATGGCAGCAAGTGGTTCTCTGTGTTGGATCTTCGCAGTGGATACTACCAGATCCCGATGGCCCCAGACGACCAGGAGAAGACTGCCTTCATTTGGCCCCTAGACTTCTATGAGTTTGTTTGGATGCCCCAAGGGATTTCAGGTGCCCCAGCCACTTTTCAGTGTTTGATAGAACGGGCTGTGGGGGACATGAATCTACTCAAGTGTCTGGTCTATTTAGATGATGTTATAGTGTTTGGCCGATCATTGAAAGAACACGAGCAACGATTATTCAAAGTCTTGGATTGATTGGAGGGGTTTGGCCTTAAGTTGTCTATCGACAAGTGTCAATTCTTCCAGACTGCTGTGAAATACGTGGGCCACATAGTGTCCACTGAAGGCATAGAGACTGACCCTAGCAAAGTGGAAATGTTGACCACTTGGCCACAACCCAGGAATTTGAAGGAGCTGCAATGATTCTTTGGGTTTTGTGGATACTATAGGTGGTTTGTTAATGACTATTCTGGGTGATTCGCCCGCTCCTTAACCTCACTCAGGGGTATCCACCTACGCACAAAAGGTATAAGAAGGTGGTGCGCCTTAGGCCGAAAAGAAGTATTTCTGGCCGAATGAGATGTTTGGGGATCGTTGGACTGCTGAGTATGAGGAAGCTTTCTATGACATCATATATCAACTTACCCATGCCCCAGTGCTGGCCTATGCTGACCCGGCCAAGCCCTACATTCTTCATACCGATGCCAGTCTACAAGGATTGGGGGCTGTGTTATATCAGGAGCACTCGAATGGTTTGAGACCTGTAGAGTTTGCCAGCAGGAGTCTGACGCCTTCAGAAAAAAATTATCCAGTGCACAAACTAGAGTTCCTAGCCTTGAAGTGGGCCATCATTGTGCAGTTTCATGATTATTTGTATGGTGCCAAAATATTGGTAAGACTGATAACAACCCTCTGACTTATGTACAGGCCTCTGCCAGGTGGTTGCCACTGACCATAGGTGGCTTTCTGCCTTGGCCACCTACAATTATGCTGTAGATACAGGCGGGCCTGAACCATATAGATGCAGGCTCTCTCTCTCGGAGGCCTGTGCCACAGACTGATTGGGTCAAGTTGTCTGAACCTGGCATAAGAGCTCTCTGCCAGAAATTTGAAAAAGAGGAACAGGTGTCTCCTGACACAGTGAATTGTGTGGTGGATTGTTTGGGGCTGTCTGAAAACTGCATACCTGCTGCCTACTGTCATTTCTCTGCATTAGACACTAGCTCCCTGCCGCAACTCAACAATGATAGTCTCCAACAGGCTCAATCCTGTGATCCTATGACAACAATGGCCATGGAGGTTTTGCGGGCTGGGAGGGATGTATCCAAGTTACGTTCCACTGATCTAAGGACTACCTTGTTGTATAAAGAAGGGCCCAAATTGAAACTGCTCAACCAACTACTATATAGAGAGACTGTGAATAAGGAGGGCCGGGTAAACAAACAACAACTGGTGCTGACATCAGCTTTTAGAGAACTAGTCCTAAGGTCCTTGCATAATCAAATGGGGCATCTCGGCATAGATCGAACACTTGAGCTGGTGCGGGCTTGATTCTATTGGCCGAAAATGAGTGCAGATGTAGAGCAATATGTCAAGACCTGTAGCTGCTGTTTGCAATGGAAGGCTCTACCCCAGAGAGCTGCTCCCCTGGTCAACATTACCACTAGTGCCCCTATGGAGCTGGTCTGTATTGATTTCCTGAGTTTAGAACCCGATCTGAAAAGTGTCAGTAACATATTGGTGGTCACTGATCATTTTACCTGGTATGCACAGGCTTTCCCAACCAAAGATCAGAAGGCAACCACGGTGGCTAAGATACTTGTTGAAAACTTTTTCGTCCACTATGGGGCCCCACAGCGAATCCATTCCGACCAGGGAAGGGACTTCGAGAGCCGTTTGATTAAAGAGATGCTGTCTTTGTGGGGGGTACAAAAGTCATGAACCACCCCCTACCATCCTCAGGGAGACCCTCAGCCTGAAAGGTTTAACCATACATTGCTTGACATGTTGGGCACATTGCAACCAAAAGACAAGCCGAGATGGAGCCAGCAGATTAGCACCCTAGTTCACGCCTACAACTGTACGAAAAGTGATGCCACAGGATTTTCCCCATACTGACTGATGTTCGGGAGAGAGGCTAGACTGCCAGTGGATGTGTGTTTTGGGGTTTCCCCTGATGGGGTGCAAGCCGAGAACCATTTACAGTACGTGAAGAAATTGAAGGCCCAATTGAACCATGCCTATCAACTGACCCAGACCCTGGCTGCTAAACGAAACCTGGCCAACAAAGAAAGATATGATAAGAAAGTGAAAGCAATGGAGCTAAAAGAAGGGGATAGAGTGTTACTGAGAAGTCTGGGACTGCATGGGAAACACAAAATTGCTGATAGATGGCATCACCTCCCCCACATTGTTGTAGGAAAATTGACAGATTTACCTGTGTATAAAGTGCGGCTTGAAAACAATTCCAAAGATGTAAAAACTATACATAGAAACCATCTGCTGCCAATTGGGCAGATCCTGATTCAAGCCGAATCTCCCAATGCCCCCCCCCCAGGCCTATGACTAGATCTGCTGCCAGGAAAAGCACCAAACCTGTTGATTCTTCAACTGGCCCACCCAGAGGGTTTCGCCCACTGTCTGCAGAAGGAAATGCTCAACCATTAGTGTCAGAAGACGACAAAGATGATAATGAATACTATCCCTCTTATGAACTAAGTCAGTTACTTCGGGGCAATCCCCTTGTTAGCTCTGGAGATGAGGCTGGGCCTGTTGGACTGTCTGAGCCTCCAGCTTTGTCTCCGGAACCAGTGTCTTCAGGGCTTGAACTGAGTAACAGCAATGCCCAGAGGGTGGGATCCTTGAGCATGATTGAACTGTCTGGTCTGGCTGCATTATCTGATTTTTCAGAGGAAGAGAGTGAAATGGGGGAGCAAATAAGTGATATGCCAGACCCAGAAGAATATTTTGAATGCCATGATGGTTCCTCACCGGTGCCTAGACAGCCCCCAGCTGAGCCCAGTGGGGTGGATCCGGGGATAGAAGGTCAGGCCCGCAGTAGTACTATGAGCACTGAGCTTTTTTCCCCCATAGAAATTCCTGTTGCTAATGTCACTGAAACTGAATTGGAGTCAGGGCCTGGTTCAGAATCTCTCGAGACCCCTAGGCACTCTGGCCAACAAATACGGCCAGTAATAAAGTTGAGTTATGAATCTCTGGGTCAGCCAGTGGACTTGCCCTTGAATGTGGTCCACAAAGGGGTGTACGTGTCCCCGAGTTCCTTGCCTAAGCTAGCCTTGGGGGATGACTCCAGCCTGTTGGTATTACCTTTTGAGTGTGATGCCCCTGCTTTAGGTAACCTACCCATAACTGCAAGGGAAGGGTTCCCCCCAGTCCAGGGTTATGAGCAGGAATTAATGACCTGAGTTAAGAAAGGGAGCAAGGGTTTGTGTCTATAAGGTTGTATAAACCATAGTACTTTGTAAAATGTAATATTCATGTATGTAAGACAAAGTGTGATCTAGTGTTAACCAAGATATTTGCCTTACAGTGATTCAAGGGTAACTACTTGATGCGGACGCTAAGTTTTTCCAGGCCAGGGAGAGTGTAACCCCCTTGTAAATGGGGCTTCATGAACTCTTGCTCAGAGCTCGTTTTATGCTCCATGCCTGGGTAGTAATCGGCATAAATGCCATTTAAATGGGGAACAGTTGAGTGCTCCTAAAAGCCTCCGTGAGCTGTCCCTTTAAGGGCTGCCTACTGCAGCCGTAAACAGCTAAAATGGAGGGGGACTGTGTGTTTGTATGCCCAAGTCCCCCCCAGGACGCTGAAAAAATAAGTCCAGTCTACCATCGCTAGTGGTCCAGAGGGAGTTCTGTTGGAGGATGTGATTGTTTGTGGGAATGATGTAAAATAACAATCATAATGTGGTTGTTCTAACCTGCCTTCCTTTTGCAGTGAGGACTGTTCGGTTGTCTCCCCCATTTTGGTCCAGAACTGTTAAATTGGGCCAATCAATACCCCGGGACCCTACAGAGTCGGCTGACCAATAGGAAACTGTTTGTCCTTGAGAGAAGGTATTATGGGCCATGGTGATTTTTTCGCACCACTGAGAGCTGGAAGAAGTGATTGGCATGCTCAGCAGCCAATAAGAATGGGTAGCGCCCGTATGAAGTGGAGTGCTCAATGCTGCCCAAGACGGATGCATTGTGGCTGGTAAGGAGTGAGAAGCTCTGTGCTTCTGCGCTGGAGAGTGTTCACGCAGGAAGCACGTGAAGGCCGGAGGTGGCCGTTTTTTTCAGTAAATCCAAAGCAGACTAAAATCCGTTGGTGGGCGGTCGGAGGAGGCTGTGGTCAGCACAGCTACCCACCAGGCTCAACCTGTTGGAGTACTGGAGAATTTGCTGAATCATGCTCGTTCCAAGGGAGAGTTGAAGCTGCTGTTGTAGCATTTCAGTGGCCGTGAGTTTGTGTGAGCCTTGGAAGCAGCTGCCTGGTGTGGTACCCCTCTGTGGTTTGCCATATACATGTGTGAGGAGGTTGGTGGAATTCAGGCTTAGCCCTGCCAGTGGTGAAGGAATCATTGCTTGCTGGATTCGTGAGTGCTAAATCAGGGTAGCTCCCTGTTAAGTTTGCAACAGTGGTCTTAAGTTGTTAAATTATACTGCTGACTGCCTAACTGGATTTTCTTTCTATCTGATCGGGGCAGGATTTGTAAGGCTGTCTGTGATAGGGCCCCAACCAGCTGCCACGGTGGACTAGCCATTAGGGCTTGGGTACCCATGGACAGTAAATCATAGGGTTAGGCCTGTGCACAGAGCCCTAGGTAGATAATTATAGTGATAAGCTAATCAACTTGATTCCCCCTGTCCTTGCTATTTCTCCCCTGAATAAATCAGATTGTTTTTGTGCAACCACACCCTGGCTATTGTGTATATTACTGGTGAACTGCTGCCAGGTGACTACAATATAACTGTGCCTTATTTTACAGGGGGTCTTCAGAGAGAGTGGAGAGGTATTAGCCGGAGGGTGGCCAATTGGTGAAAGTGTTATTTGTACCCAGTGTGAGCCACTAGTGGGACGAGAGGGGGTTCTGATAATCAGTGGGCTGTAGCAAAAGCAATCTCCAACAAGATCGACCCGATCTCTGGGTGGCGGCACCCATCCACGGATCAGGCCCCTGTCTCTGTGGGGGCAGGCAGGGGTAATGGCATGGAGTAGCGCCCAGGAGTTACATATGTAATCTCTTATCTCCGGTTTTCAACACTCTTTTGCCCTCCTCGGCTCAAGTGCAGTCTATCCTTCGAGTAGAGACTACTTTTTCTCGCATGTCCCTCCCCACCCCCACTAGTCCATACCCCTTGGCCTGACACCAAGTTCCTAGCCATTTATTAAATTCCTCTATCCTCCTTTTTCTTGCAGTGCTCACTCTAGGAACAGGAAGAATCTCTGAGAAGGTTACTGATCTTCCTGTTTCTTCACGTAATGGTCCTAGTTCCTCAAACCTCCTCTGCACTTTTTCTACCATCCTATTGGCCAGGTCATTGGTCCCCAAATGCAGAATTAAATGAGGTTTCTCCCTACCCCTTCTAGCAAATTTCAGTATGGACTTCCCCACCCTTTCCGCTTTCATTCCTGACATGGCTTCCACCATATGCGACTATGCCTGTCCCCCCTGCTACCCCATCTGACTTCCCTCAGTATTGAGTCTCCTAACACTAAGATTTCACCCCTTTCTCTGACCCCATGCTCCCCATCCTCCCCTCCCCTGCCCCAACACCTCTTCTTCCTCCTGCACATTAATTCCCCCTTTCACCCCATCACCATTTTCTCCTCCCCCCATGCCCCTTTCATCCTGGCTACCATCAGTTTCACCTCCAGGCTCTTCCCTTTCCTCATTTCCCCAAAGGACTGTGTACTAATTTTCTGAAGACCCTTCTTTCAGGCCTACCTCCATTTCCCTCATGTTAGCCCTTCCTCCCTTTCTGCCTCCTTGTCCTTTTCCCCTTATTTGTTCCCCCCTTACGCCTTTCTGTCCATCCCCCTTCCCCTCCTCCCTGCAAAATGCTTCTCTTCCTTACCTTTGTGTTCCACCTTATGACCCTGGTTCCCCCTATTCATTGACTCACAGTCTGGGTCTCCCTGGTCCTGAGTCCCCACCTCATACCCTTTCCCCTCTCCTCCCCCCTGTCAGCTTAGATTGCCCCCCATCTTCCTTGCTGTCTCCATGCACTGTTGGACTGTAACCCACCACGGCCCACTGTGCCTCCCACAGCTCCTCCTGCAGCACAGTGATCTCTTTCTTAAGCTTCCCAATTTGGATGCACACTAAACATCCCCCCACTCTCCAAGCAATTTTAAGAAAGACTGGTGCTGCACAGTTGTTGCAGCCCACCACTCTTCCCAGCTCTCTACAAACCCACCAGCACCCCCCCTTTACTCGATGAAGGATCCCTCTCCCTCCCTCCCCTAAGCCTCCGCCTCTCCTCTTCTACCATTCCTGGACATGTTCCCTTCTGTACCTTGTTCCCTCATTAATTCAATAAGTTTACAGTGGTTGAGCAGCTTACTACAATCTCTTACCCCTCCTATTCCACTATAGCTGTCAATCCTATAGAGGCTCCATCAACAAAAAGTCTATGTAGCTTCCTATTTACAGTTCTATCTGTTGTTACAATTACACTTTCACTTCTTACCCACTATATCCTTCCTGAGCAGTCTCCTCTTAAAAGTCCTATCTTCCTCCTACATTGAGTGTCACTAAGTCTTCTGAGCAGCCTCCCTTTAGAAGACCTATCTCTCTCCGTCACACTTAGATCTATCTTATAGAAATCTTACTTGAACCTGTCATGTTTCTCCCATAGGTTGTTCCATGCTGAACAAGACCAACACCCAATTGCTCTATATGTCCACTTGAATAAATGCACTGCCACTTAATATAATGCAATTATAAAAGCTAGTCAATAAATGCACTTATCACCCAATATAAATGCAGTAACAGAGCACAACCACAGTTCTTTGCCCTTATATAAATGCAATTTTCAATGCATAGCCAATAAATGCACTCTGCACTAACTATAAATGCAGTTTACAAGAATAGTCACAGTACTTTATTCTAGATGAATTTACACTGGCTGATGCGTGGACCTCACATCTCCTGCACTGTTTTATACTCTGCCCTATGTCCGTTCTTCATTCGTTAGATCCACTGCTGGCTGTGGTTCCCGAGTCTCCTGAGTCTATTTAATATGGTGGCGGTGTGGAGTGGGTGGGTGGGAGAAAAAATCACAAAAGAGAAAGAAGAAGGGCGGCTGGGATCCTACTTTATAAGACCCTGCTGCCGATTCAGGATTGGTGTGCTTCTTTGCACGCTTCCCTGGTTGGCTCCTGTCAGGAGCCTTATCCCGATTGGCTATTTAAGAAGCCCTTCTCTTTGCGGCTCCTGCACCACTCCCAGCAGCTGCTGATGTGGCTTGCCCTAAGCCACTGATGTGGCCTGCCTTCCTAGCTGCAGGTATGGCCTCCCCCATGCTGGGGCTACCACCCCCCCTCCTACCCTTGGCCATGGACTGTCTGCCGCCAATACAGTATTTTGTGGTATTGAATGAGTCAGGTTGGGCAAAAGGGGAGGCAATCTGGATGCACAGACCCTTAGGAGAAAGGCAATGTGGATAGTACAGCTGGGAGCTCTCTATGCTTCTGGTTTGAATGAAAAAAAAATTGATTATGTGCCTGTAAATAGGAAGTCAAGACAAAACATTATTTGCATTATGTATGGTATGTGTTCCAATACTGTAACTAACCCATCATTTTTCTTCTTTTTCTATTAGCATATTACTTGATCCTTTGCCTACATGAGGGATAGCCGAATATGCATGTACTCCAGAAATTACCACGGAGTCTACATATTGACGTTTTGTAATGTATAACTTATTCTGCTATTTCTGGCTTATCCTGCAATTGTAATTTGCTATTAGATATTGTCGTTAAACTGTTGTTGTGCTTTAACTCTGTAGATTTTGTACTGGAATCTTATTGACTCTAGTTTATTATTAATGTTATTGTGGTTAATTTGATGTCTGTCACTTTAATCAGATTGTATTTAACTGGCACAACAACAACTTACAGGATCCCCCCCCCCCCCAGATGAAGCCTCATGGTGATACCAGTTAGGGGACTGCACACTTTTTTCCTGTAGCTGCTGCTGCTAGTTTAGCAAACTGTGAGTTTGCTTTGTGTGACATTTTACATTTTTGTAACAATAAATGCGATTGTAGCCTATATCGGTGCCAGTCCATTGTGTTTCATGGATTTTATTATTTGACTCAGCATGGTGGTTACTGTTGAGCAAGAATTGTTTGCAAAGCTTCATCATAGCCTTCAGCTTAACTGATGTCACTGGGTTTTAGAACACATACTGTAAGTTACAAGAAAATAACTCAGGGAGGAAAATAGAGTTGCTTTGCTAAGTGAACTTAAGGGGAAATAGGACTATTTTAAAACAAACACACATACAGTAAATACCTTGAAGTTATTAAACAGACTTCAGACATAATCGAATTACCAATAATATCAAACATACATTACAAATTTAAATACACCGTATGCTATCTTTAAAAAATATGTTAATATCAAATAGCAATACTCATAAAATACTGTGGCTGCCTCAACAAGTAATAAAGCAGATACAACTTAAAAACTTCCTCAGTTTGGCAATAGATTTATTTATTTATTAAGCATCAGTTTACAACCTTTGAGCCAGAGGCTTGTTTACAAAGGTACCTCGTCATAGAGAGGACAATACAGTGATAACAACTTGGTACAGAGAAACAGTGTACAGTTTTTTTGAGGATACAGGAGGACAAATGAGATCAACAAATTACCACATACAGGATTGGTGAAGTTACTAGAACTAGAACATCAGAAAAAAAAAAAAAAAACATAGGATATCAATACAGTGTGTTTTAGTGGAGTCAACAGGGAGGTAATAGGAAAAAAGGGTAGAGAAGGTAGATGATTTGTGCAGCCAACAGGGTCTTTGTCAGAGAGTGAGCAAGATAGCTTAGTAACAGCAACAGCTGCGAGTAGTGAAAAGGTGATTCCGGAGGGTAGTTTTAAAGCAAGAGATTGTGGGGGTGTCTGAGATACTGGCAGGGAAGGAATTGTACCAAGAAAGGGCACGGTAGAGGAAAGCCCGTTGTCCATGAGAGGTCCTTGCCCTAGGTACTTTCAACTTGGTTTTACAAGAGTACCGTGTTGAAGCTAGTGAGTTTACTTGGTGGATAACGGCAGTCAAACCAGGAGGAAAGAGCTCAAGGAGAGTTTTTTTTGTAAGGATGCAGGTTTGATACCTAAGACGTTCGTCAAGATTGACCAGATTTGCCTGGGAATAAAGATGGCAGGTATGTGTAAGTCTGGGAGCACCTAAGATTAGTCGACAGGCCTTATTTAGGTCTGTTGGATTTTGTTTAGCGAGGTCTGGTCAGCAGCCCTGTAGACTGGTAAGCCATAGTCAACAAGATGACAGAATGGGAGGACATAACTGCGTAGCTTGGAGGGCATCGGGGAGACAGCGCTTTATGGAAAGGATTCCCAACCCATTATTGGTGCTGGAGGCTAAGCTGAGATATGGAATGGAATGTAAGGGTACAAAAGTTATCCCAAGGTATTTGTATGTGTAAACTTGTTCGAGTGGGAACATAGAGCTGACGTAAGACTTGAAGTTGGAAATTACTAGCTTTGTTTTGGGGTGGGAGAAGATCATAGATTTGGTCTTTTTAAGATTGATAACCGGTCAATGTTCTTTAAACCAGGCTTCCACATCTTTATAGGATAATTGCAGGGAATCTTGGAGGGTGGTGGGGTTACGGTCAGAAGCGAAGATAATAGCATCATCTGCATAAAGGAGGAGTTTACCAGCACAGACACCTGGCAGGGTGTTGAGATAAAGTGAAAAGAGCAGGGGCCCAAGAATAGAGCCCTGGAGAACCCCAGATCGGATAGGACAGAGGTCAGAGAGGGTGCCATTGATTTTTACACGCTGGGACCGGGCAGACAGACAGCTGGAGCACCATGAGGCAGGTCCTGCAGCAAAGCCAGCATGGCTGAGTGCATCCAGCAGGAGAGGATGGGATATGGTGTCAAAGGCTTTTGACAGATCGATGAACACTGCACCAGCAAGATAGCCCAAGTCCAGGGAGGAATGGAGGAAGTTAGAAAACTCGATGAGGGCGGTATTGGTGCTGTGCCCAGCACAGAAGCTGTGTTGTTCAGGGCAGACAATACTGTATTTGGTAAGAAACTCAGATATTTGGGAGGATACTACTTTCTCTAAGGCTTTTGAGAGTGGTGAGAGGATTGAGATGGGACGATAATTACTGGAAAGGGCCCTATCTCCGCCCTTATGTATGGGAGTGACAGTGGCAATTTTCCAGGCTGATGGAAATTGTCCTAGACAGAGTGATTTGTTGAAGAGGCTACTGATTGGGGCGATGACCTGTCCAATGCCAGGCTGAGAAGTCTGGGATCCAAGGAGTCACTGCCAGTGGTATTGCTTCTTAGGGCCTTGGTCAGATATGGTCTGACTTCATTGGCAGTAACCTGGTGGAAGTGGAAAGATGTGTGTGAGGGAGCAGGGTCAGGAGAGTGGGGGGGTCAAAAAAGTTGCTGGGGAGTACAGAACTAAGGTTAGTAAAGGATTCATTGAGATGGTTAGTAATGAGGGTAGGATCAGTAGAGATAATACCCTCAATATTGATTTGGGAAGGCGGAGGAGAGCGTGTACTACCATTTAGTTGTCTGATGTTATTCCAGAAGGTTCTAGCATTCCCCCAGGATGAGGTGAGTGAGGTCTGATAATGATCGGCCTTTGCTTTGCATTTGGCCCAGGTACATTTATTTCAGGCAGCAGCATATGCCTGTCTGTAGGCAGGGCAGCCAGTTTCCATGGTTAGGTGCTACAGGTTATCCCTGTGCCTAAGGAGTTGGAGTAGGGAAGGAGTGACCCAGGGAGTATGCCATACCTTGGAACGAAGTTTGGTTAGGGGTGCGAAGATATCACAAGCTTTGTTAAACATTAAGGTGAAGAAGGCCAGGGCCGAATCAAGGTTGGAGGCGGTCTCAATGGGAGACCAGTCAACTTGGGCTAGAAGTTGCTTCAGGCCTCTCAGCCCACCTGGTCGCAATCACCACCGTAGGGTGGCCTGAGCAGTGGGTTTGGTTCGGGACGTAATTCAATGGAAAAGAATAGGGGAGTGGTCACTGATTCCATCCGGAAGGACTTGTAAATTGCAATCTTGGTTAGGTCAGTTGGTGAGGACTACATCCAGAAGAGTGCTCGACCCCTTTGTGGGGTTCACTCTTGTTGGTTGGATAACAAGTTGCGTTAGGTCAATAGCAGTAAAGGAGTCGAAGATGGAGGAGGATTCGGGGCTAAGCCAGTTGATGTTTAGATCACCCATGAGAATATGCTCAGGGGAATGTGGTAGAGAGGTGAGATACTCTATTAGAAGGGCCAGGGCCTGAGTTTGATTTTTTGGGGGAATATAGGAAGAGGTTAGAAAGCTGGGGCCTTTAGAGGGGGTCAGGGGTAAGTTTTAGGGTAAGGGCCTGGGCTCTGAGGTTAAGGACAGGGGCTGGGAGGGCTACTCCAGGAAGGGAGTCTTTGATATAAATTGCACAGCCTCCACCTCATCTCCCTACACGGTCTTCTCAAAAGAGGGAGTAGCCAGGGAGTGAGACAAGGGAGTCAGGGGTAGAGTCAGATAGCCAGGTTTCGACTAGGGAGATGATGTCAGGTTTGTGGACAGTGACCCAACATTGGAGCGAGTCAGATTTCTTCAGGAGACTGCAGATATTCATGGAAGCAATAAGAAGCCCAGGGGATCTAGTCAAGGAGTTATTGTGGGTTGGGCCAGGGTTGGTATGAATGTTCCCTGACAAAAGTAGGAGGAGAAGTACAGCCCTGATCAGGGGGGTAATCATGGTAGTAAGTGCGGCAAACACCAACATAGAGGTGTCAATAGGGAAGGGCAGGGGTAAATGGAGAAAGTGACAAAGGCAAGAAGGACAGGGATGGGGCAAAAGGGAGTAAGGCCATCAGAAAATGGAGGGTAATGAGTACCAATGCCTGTAGTCTGGGCAACAAGCTCCCTGAGCTGATGTCCTTAATGGAAGAAGGATGCCTGGATATCGTAGCAGATGCAGAAACATGGTACACAGAGAACCATGACTGGGATGTTAACATACCAGGTACATAACCTACAGGAGAGACAGGCAGTGGAGAAGAGGGGGAGGAGTAGCTCTCTATGTAAAGGAAGGGATAAAAGCAACTGAACAAAAGAGTAAACAGGGAGGAGAGGAGGCACTGTGGGTCACCCTGGAGACTGTAAAGGCACCACAATCCGCAAGGGGTTGTGTATAGACCCCATGTCAGGAGAAGGAATGGACAAGGATATGATAGAAGGCATTCTTAGAATGGCAGAGAAAGGGAGATACTGTTGATGGGAGACCTGAATATGCCAGATGTTAACTGGAGCACATTTTGCAGCCAATCAAAAGTAGGGCCATTCTTGATGCCCTACAGGTGGCAGGCATTAGACAGCTAGTTTTGGAACCCACTCATGAGGGAGCAATCTTAGACCTCATACTCTCAAACGGGCGGTGAGAGGATCTCAGATCTAGAAGTGGGTTGCCATCTGGGGACAAGTGACCATCAAACAGTGTGGTTCACGTTAAACTCAGCTACAGAGTCAAGCCATACAAAAGTGAGGGTACTGGACTTTAGGAGGGCTGACTTTGGCAAGATGGGAGAGTGCCTCAGAAAAGCACTAGCAAATAGTCTAGAAGGAGGTGTGGAGCAACAATGGGGAATTATCAAAACTGCCATCACAGAGGCAACAAGCCTTTGTGTGAAGCAAATAAACAAATCAAAACGAAAGAAAAAGCCACTATGGTTCTTAAAGAGGTGGCTGTGAAGTCAGGAAGAAAAGATAGCATTCCGGAAGTATAAGGAAACACAGAAGGAGCAGGACAGACAGCTGTACCAGTTAAGGCAGAAGGAAGCAGGGAGGGAAGTCAGAATAGCAAAGGCCCAAACTGAGGAAAAGATAGCCAACTCAGTTAAGAAGGGGGATAAAACCTTTGATAGGTACATCAGCGAGCGTAGAAAGACAAAGGGAGGGATAGTGAGGCTGAATAGAATGAACGGTGGGTGGGCAGAGGGGGACAGTGAAAAAGCAGGAATACTGAACGAATATTTCTGCTCAGTATTCACAAAAGAGGAGAGGAAGTGCCTAATCAATTAACAGAAGCACTCTTGATGGGGGTGATCCAGTCCTTTCACGAAGAAAGGGTTCTGCAAGAACTCCTAAAACTGAAGGTGGACAAGCAATGGGTCCTGATGGAATTCACCCCAGAATTCTAAAGAATTAAGGAGGAACTAGTGAAACCACTGGCTACTCTTTTTAATAAATCATGGGAGGATGGTGTGGTACCCAAGGATTGGAGGAAGGCGGATGTGATTCCCCTTCACAAAAGTGGGTCCAAGACAGAGGCAGGAAACTACAGACCTGTCAGTCTGACCTCTGTGGTAGGAAAAGTGATGGAGTCACTTTTGAAGGAAAGAATAGTCGAGTACCTAGAGGCCAGTGGAGCACAGGACCCAAGGCAGCATGGGTTCACAGTGGGAAGGTCATGTCAGGCAGAATCTAATAGATTTCTTTGACTGGGTAACCAAGTAGTAGACCAGGGAGGGGCTGTGGACATGGCCTACCTGGACTTTAGCAAGGCATTTGACACAGTCCCACACAAAAGATTAATAGTCAAATTAACCAGCCTGGAGTGGGACCCAGGGTGGTAGCCTGGTAAAACATTGGCTGGACAACAGGACACAGAAGGTAATTGTAAATGGAGTTCACTCTGAAGAAAGGGGGTTACTAGTGGGGTACCGCAGGGTTCAGTATTGGGTCCAGTCCTTTTTAATGTCTTCATCAGTGACATTGCAGAGGGACTGGAAGGAAAAGTATGCCTTTTTGCAGATGACACAAAGATCTGCAACAGGGTTGATACACAAGGAGGCGTGGAAAGGATGAAAAGGGACTTGGCTAGGTTGGAGGAATGGTCAGAAGTATGGCAGCTAGGATTCAATGCAAAGAAGTGCAAAATAATACACCTGGGAAACAAGAACCCAGGGGAAGAATACACAATGGGTGGGGAGGTAGTAACAACAACAAAAAAGGAAAGGGACCTGGGGATAATCATATCAGATGACCTTAAGGTTAGCAAGTAATGTGAGAAGGCAGTAGGGAGGGCTGGGGGTATACTGGGATGTATAGGGAGAGGCATCACCAGCAGAAAACAGGAAGTTGTTATCCCTCTGTACAGACAGTTGGTGAGACCCCATCTGGAGTACTGTGTTCAGTTCTGGAGACCCCATCTCCACAAGGACATAGACAGGATAGAGGCAGTCAGAGGAGGGCACTCAAAATGGTGCAGGGTCTGCAAGAGAAGCCGTATGAGGAGAGACTAAAGGAGCTTAATATGTATACCCTTGAGGAAAGAAGGGAGAGGGGACATGATAGAAACTTTAAGTACCTCAGTGGAATCAACAAAGTCCAAGAGGTAGCATCTTTCAGAAAAGAGACTTGCAAGAACAAGGGGACACAATTTAAAGATAGAAGGAGGGCGGTTCAGGGCAATGTGAGGAAGTATTATTTCACAGAGGGTAGTGGATGCATGGAACAGCCTTCCTGAGGAGGTTGTGGGGTCTAAAACTGTGCGAGAATTCAAGAATGCATGGGACAGACATAAGGCAATTCTTGTGGGGGTTAGGAAGAAATAGGCTGTTGGTTAACTAGGATCTGTGGCCTATCCTGTAGGTAGGGAAATGGGCAGACTAGATGGGCCTAGCAGTCCTTATCTGCCGTCAAAGTCTGTGTTTCTGTGTTTCAAAGTCTGTGAGGTGTGGAAGGCATTTTTGCGTCGAGAGAGATAGTAGGAGTGGGAGATCTTAGGGACATAAGGGGTGGGCAAAGAGGTACAGGATGGGCGGCTAGTACAATAAGTTGCCCGTAGGTGCAAAGGGGGGAAGCTAGGTGGGGACTGGGGGGAGGGTATGATAGGTTGGGGTGCAAGAAGATAGTAGAGAAGGAGGGAGGCGACTCTGATGAGCTGTTTAGCCTTTCCTGTCAGGCCAACTGGCAGCAATCTAATGCCAAAAATGCTGCAGAGCTCATGCTTAACTTGGAGATGATGATACTTGCAGTACTACAGACAAGTCTTTTGTCTCTCTATTTTTTCCCTCCTCCCAGGCTGATCTTTTTCCCTTGACCCCCTCCCCAGCCCCATCACTCAGCTTTACTTAGACTTAATGGCCCTCTGTTTTGCGCACTTTTACCTCCTATGACAGGGTGTTAGGAATCTATTTTAACCTGCACCCACATGATTCAGATGGGGGCCATGCCTAGGTCTTCGATGAGGGGCCTGTGAGGGGTCAGGTATCATCCTGCCAGCCAGGGCGCTTTTATGGTTTTCCTTCCCCTGGAGGAGCATGTGTAAAATGCCTTCATGATATGACAGTGCACAGTTCCACATGCTGTATGTTGACAGACACCACTCCTTCCTCCAGTCAGCAGTCCTAAGTATCCTTTCCCCTTGCCACTGCTTGGGGAAAGGCTTATGCTGGCATCTCATTCCACCATCCCCAGAGGAGAATAGTCCATCAGCTGCTTAATCATCCTCCCCGGCTGACTTTCTGATGCCCTGAATTCACCACTGCCATACTAGTGGGCCAGCATGGCCAAGTCTTTTGACACTGCAGTTAGTGATTATTGATCTGCAGTTTTAGCATCATGAAACCTGATCCCAACAGATCTCAAAAGCTAAGCAGGGTCAGGCCTGGTTCTAGTCAGATGGAAAATCTCAAGTGAATATCAGGTGCTGTAGGAGGTGTTGTTGGTAGTTCTGCAGGAGACACTCTCCCATGAAGGGGTCCCAGACATACAGGGATTCCTGTTTTTCACAGGAAAATTAAGTCTTTTACAGGGAAATTGTTCCCATAGACTTGCATTGTTTATAGGGGGAAATGGAGCAAATCTGCTTCCATAGGAAACAAAGCAGTCTACAGGAAAGTACAGGAAAATGTCCTGAAGTTACAGGAAACATGTCAAATCAGTGTGGGAAAGCCAGCCCGGTGGCGCTGAGGGCAGAGGAGATGGTCGTAGCACCTCACACCACGCCAATGACCTGGGTTTGGGAGTAAGCACGGCTTGCCGGGGGCTGGCAGGGGCAGAGAGGGATTGAGCGTCTGAAGGACTGCTCTCCCTCTCCAGGAAGGGGGGATCCATGATGGTCGGTGCCCGACTAGCCCCTGGCGGATGCCAGGGGGCAGAGATGCACACTGTACTCAGGGGAGGAGTCAGGGGCAAATGCCTGAATAGGGGCGTGTGCGGACGCGTGCGCGCTCACGACTGCCGGTGTCATTGCATGCCCACCGACTCAGGGGAATCTTGGAACAGGGAAAAAGTGGCCCCCTCCTGTGGCTCGATGGCCGTCTGTGAGTGTTCATTGAGACGCTGGCACCCGAGCTGGATCCGTTCTGGGTGGGGAGTTAGGGGGCTCCCTGCCACCCCACTGAGGGGGGTAAGCCACAGGGGCTACAGGGTGCCAGTGGTCCTGGACGCGACAGACGGCGGCTGGATCCTAGCTGACAGGATGGGAGAGACCAGCTGGGGTGCAGTGAGGCCACAGGAGGATAAATAAATAACTGAAAAAAAAAATCAGTGTGGGAGCACTGCTCTAAATTATAAGAAATCATACTGACCTCCCATTATGGCATTTAGGGGACACTGCTGTCAGGTGCCATTTTTCAGATTTGATGTTAAACCGAGGTCCCGTCTGCTCATTCTGATGAATGTCACAGATTCCATTTCACTTCTCTAAATGATTAGGGGAATTTCCTCAATATCCTGGTCAGATTTACCCATTCACTAATCTACCAACTGACTAACCTGGTTTACTAAATCATTTTGTACAATACCTCGGCATAGAAAGTATGAGATCTTATGTGTGATATTTTAGCACAAAAACTGCTGCATTCCATCCCCAAAGGTGTCTGCACGTAGTAACTGTTCAGTAAGAGTTTTGTATTGCTGGTAAAGTACATTGAGATGCTTGCATGAAAGGCACTATATAAACAAATAATTATTGGTTAGTGTATTTACTGACAGGACTGACAAATTTCAAATGCCCTATTAACCAGTTTCTGTCCATATTAACTGGTCCTATAACACAGCATGAGTGTCAATTAAATGAGATGCATTAAATTTTTTTGTTTGTTTCTGTATAGCTTTCAAACTGTGACTCAGCAGAGATGCTTCATGCACCTTTCCCAAGCTATGTGCATCAGTTAAGTGCACCCACGCATGCATTGATTACCTGGGGCTGCACTCCTCTTCAGAGCTCTCTGTTCATGGCAGTATTGCTTCTCTCACTCAACCAGCCTTTTTCCTCAAATGGGGAGGGTCCTCTTCAGCACTCTGGTGCTTTGTCATGCAGTCGATTCCATTCATAAAGAAGAAGGCAGTTCTGTGGAGGTAGGGACCTTGTGCAGAAAAGGGCAGCAAGTTTAAAGGTGACCCATAAATTAACTCCAGCAGCCTGCTTCCGTCCCACATACCATTGTAAACTGCTGCAGGAGTCCAAGGCTGCTTTCAGTATAATTTTTAAGCAAATCTGCACATTTTAATTTATTGCCGAAACTTTTTGGCAAACAAGGAAGTGGCAGCTGGGTCCTGATCAAGACAGCACAAATTAACCTGGGTATTCCATCCAGGTTTGTGACGTTAACATCAATACTATCATGGAGCAGCAGGGGAGGGGGACTTTATATGCTTATTTTATGACTTTCACTGAGGCCTTCATGCCCAAATTAATATCTGCAACAATGACTCGTTCCGGTGCTGCTGTAGGTTAATTTTGGGTATGAAAAGATACCAATTCACAAAATATGCATGTAAGTCCCCTCTAATCAGACAATATTAGTGTTAACAACGTCACAAACCTAGGTGGAACAAACCAAGTAAATACCCTCTCGATCGGGACCGGGCGTCACTTCCTTGTTCTAAAAATTCAGCTAATAAATCAAAAAATAATACTGGCAATATGACTACCTGTAGCAATTCTAACGATAATAGACGGGATACAAACTGCTGGAGTAAATTTGCGGGTCACCTTTAAGCTGGAGGCATGTTTCTTATGGCTTAGATAATGCATAACAAAAGCAAAAGTGACACCTGATTTGTGGACCAGCAATTATGTAATATAAACTATATGGGGTTGTCATTATTAATTTTTACCCCCCACAAGGTGCGATACCATCACAAACCACTCATGGTTTACACTTGTGGTTTATGCGGTATGACACATCTCGGGTGTGTTAAAAAAACTCATAAAGTACAATCCACTATACATTTTTCTATACAGTATATAATTAATAAATACGTGATCCAGAGCAGACAGCTGCTACCATACAGTTATATGAAGGAACCAAACCTACAGCCCACCAAAGAGCTATGAAATACAATACTGGTGTGGAATACAGTCTTGGTTGAAACAACTAAGCAGCACAGATTCCTTGCCCACACCTGGTATTGTTTCAAAGCAGGTATTTACAGTAGTGATGCATACTCACTAGCGAATAACTAACACATTTAACATGTGAAAATGTAAAAATGCTGACATTTGTGAAAGTCAGGTTACACAGAGACATAGAAGCAGAATTTGTTGGCAGAGAAGGACCACTTGGGCAACCTACTGTAGTCTTCCCCTTTTTCATGACTATACTTTCACTGCAGACCTTGCCTGGTCTCCAGCTACCCCCATTTCCCAACTAAGATTCTATGTACCTATCTCATGCATGCTTGAAACCTACCACTTTCTTTGCCTCCTACTACCTCCACTGGAAGACTGTTTCTGGCATCCACCACTCTTTCAGTAAAGAAATACTGCCTTACATCCCTTCTAAACATTTCCCCTTCCAGCTTCATTGCATGTCCCTTGTTCTTGTCCCCCTTCTCCTCTGAAAAATACTCCCCTCCTGTACCTTGTTCAATCCCGTGAGGTATTTATAGGTCTCTATCATATCCCCCCTTCTCTTTCATCTCCTGCAGGGTATACATATTGAGATACCTTAGCCTCTCCTCCGAGAGGTTCTGATGCAGCTCCTGCACCATTTCAGTTGCCCTCCTCTGGACAGCCTCCACCCTTTCTATGTCCTTCTTGAGATGTGGTCTCCAGAACTGGACACCTCCAGGTGAGGGTCTTTGCAGTGATGTATACAGTGGCAATATCACCTCCCTTCTTCTGCTAGTGATAGAAACATAGAATTTGATGGCAGATAAGGCCCACCCAGTCTGCCTGTTTTCCCTACCTACTGTAATACCACATATCCTACTTGATCTCTGGTTTTTACCCTCTCCTTCCTACCTGCTAAGGTTTCCTTGTGCCTATCCCATTCATTCTTGCATTCCATCACAGTTTTTGCCCACACTACCATCTCTGAGAGGCTGTTCCTCATATTCACCGCCCTTTCTGTAAAAAAGCATTTTCTTACATTTCCCCTGAGTCTACCCCCCTCCAGCTTCTTAGCATGAACCCTTGTTCTTGAACATCTTTTTCTCTGAAAAATGCTGCCCTCCTGAACATTATTTCTACTTGTGATGCCCCCTTCTTCTTCAGCACCTTTTTTTCTGAAAAAACTTCCCTCCTGTACCTTATTTACCCCTTTAGGTATTTAAACGTCTCTATCATATTCCCCTCTCCCCTCCCTTCCTCCAGGGTGCACATATTGAGGACCTTTAGTCTCTCCTCATAGGGCTTTTGGTGCAGACCCTGCACCATTTTAGTTGCCCTCCACTGGACCGCCTCTACTCTGTCTATGTCTTTCCAGAGATGCAGTCTCCAGAACTGGCCACAGTACTCTAGATGAGGTCTCACCAATGATTTGTACAGGGATAACACCACCTCCTTCTTTCTGCTGATGATTACCACTCCCTATGCACCCTAGCATCCCACTGTCTCTCCCCACTGTGTTGTCACACTGTTTGGCCACCTTTAGGTCATCAAATATGATTACCTCCAAGTCTCTTTCCTGTTTGGTGGCCGCCAGTACCATTCTCCCCATCTTGTACTCCACCCCTGGGTTCCTGTGCCCCAAGTACAAGATTTTGCACTTTTTTGCATTGAAATTTGTCATGCTCTTGACCACTTCTCAAGTTTTCTTAGATCCCTCTTCATTTTTTTTTCCACACACAGCCCAGGAGTGTCTTCCCTGTTGCAGATCTTTGTATCATCTGCAAGAAGGCATACCTTCCCTTCTTACCACTCTGCAATGTTGTTAATAGAAACAGAAACATAGAAATTGTCAGCAGATAAGGACCTCTATGCCCATCCAGTCTGCCCATAGGCCCTATACATTGTATGTGACCACTGACCCTATGTGATCAATGGCTTTTCATCACTCCCTCCCCCCCTCAAGCTTTTCTTGTGCCTGTCCCAGGCATGCTTAAACCCCTCCACTGTGCTTGGCCCCACTACCTTCTGTGGCGGACTATTCCAAACATCACCCTTTCTGTGTAGAAAAACTTCCTCACATTACCTCTTAATCTACTGCCTTCCAATTTCATATTGTGCCCCCTTCTTCTAGTACTTTTTCTACATTGGAAAAGGTCCCCCACCTGCACCTTGTTTATGCCCTTGAGGTACTTTAAAGTTTCAATCATGTCCCTCCACTGTCTCCTGTCCTCCAGTGAGTACATATCGATGTCCCTTAGTCTCTCCTCATATGTTTTGTGGTGCAAGCCCTGCACCATCTTTGTTGCCCTTCTCTTGATAGTCTCCACCTTATTTATGTCCTTGCACAGGTGTGGCCTCCAAAACTGCATGCAGTACTCCAGGTGAGGTCTTACCAATGTTTTATACAATGGCATCACCACCTCCCACCTCCTGCTAGTGATACCCCTGCCTATGCACCCCAGAATGTTACTGGCCCTCCTCCACGCCTTTGCACACTGCTTTGATACCTTAAGGTCATCAGTGATGATAACCCCTAATTCCCTTTCCTCTTTGGTTACAGTCAGCTGTACCCCCCCAACCTGTAGCTCTCCCCAGGGTTCCCTCTACCCAGGTGCATTATTTTGCACTTCTTTGCATTGAACCTCAGTTACCACATCTCCAACCATCTTTCAAGCTTCTCCAGGTCCTTCTTCATTTTCTGCACCTCTTCTGGAGTATCCACTCTGTTGCAGATCTTGGTGTCATCTGCAAACAGGCAGACCTTTCCTTCCAGCCCCTCTGCAATGTCACTAATGAAGACATTGAACAGGACTGGTCCTTGTACTGATCCCTGTGGTACCCCACTGGTCGCTCCCTCTCCCCAGATAGTACCCCATTTACCACCACCCTCTGTCTCCTGTCTGTTAACCAGTTCCTAACCCAGTTCACCACCTTGTCTCCCATGACCAGACTACCCATCTTGTTAATCAGCCTTCTATGTGGAACGGTGTTGAAGACTTTGCTAAAATCTAGGTAGACAACATCTACCACCCCTTCCTGATTTATTTCCTTAGTCACCCAATCAAAAAAAAACTATTAGATGCATTTGACATGACCTTCCTGCTGTGAATCCATGTTGCCTCAGATCCTGAGCTCAGCTGGATTCCATTTGTGCCACTATCCTTTCTTTCAGCAGTGTCTCCATGATCTTTCCCACCACTGAAGTGAGGCTGACTGGCCTGTAGTTCCCTGCCTCCTCCCTACTGCTGCTTTTGTGCAGTGGGGCCACATGTGCCCTCCTCCAGTCCTCTGGAATGATACCCATGTTGAGTGACTCTGTGAACAGGGCTGTCAGAGGCGCTGCTAGTTCCCTTTGTAGCTCCTTTAATATCCTCTGGTGGATGCCGTCTGGCCCCATGGTCTTATCCACCTTCAGCTTTGTGAGTTCTTCCTGAACTCTCTCCACTGTGAATGGACTAGTGTCCACTCCCCCTCCCATTGCCTCTGCAACCCAACTGTGGTCCTTGACCTCCCCTTGCTGAATACTGAGCAGAAGTATTTGTTCAGAATTTCTGTCTTGTCCAGATCCCCCTCCTTACATTCTCCCTTCTCCCCTTTGAGTCTCATAATTCCTCCCCCGTTTTACTTCTTTCACTGATGTACCTATAAAATGCCTTATCCTCTTTGTTTACAGACCGTGCTAAGCCCTCTTCCGTCTGTGCTTTTGCCCTCCTAACAGCCTTCCCTGCTTCCCTCAAACATTCAAGGTACACCTCCCTGTCCTTCTCCCTTTGGCTCCCCTTATATTTCCTGAAAATCAGCCATTTAGCCCTGACTTTGTCCTCCATCTCCTTGAAGAACCATAGTGGTTTCCTTCTTCTTTTCCCTTTAGCCATTATCCTAATGCATGGGTTTGTTATATCCACTATGGCTCCTTTCAGTTTTTCCCATTGTTCTTCCACCCTCTCTATTACCTCTCCCTTACCCAGTACTGCCTGTACACATCTACCCATTTCAGTGAAATCCACCCTCCCGAAATCTAATACTCTTGCCCTTGTGTGGCTTAATTGAGCCCATATCTTCATACTTAACCACACCATGTGGTGGTCACTGGACCCCAGCTGCCCTTCCACCTGTATTTATTTGACTCTGTTCCCATTAGTCCAACCAGGTCCAGAATTGACTTGTCCCTGGTTGGCACATGCATCAGCTGACTGAGTTCAACCCCCTGCAGGGATTCTAGGATAGCTGTGCTTCTGGCTGAAGCAGCCACCTGGGTGGCCAATCCACGTCCGGCATATTGAAATCCCCCAGTAGCAGGATTTCTTCTTTAGCTGCCATGTCGTGTATGTTCTCCACTAGTTCTCTGTCTACTTTCTCCCTCTGTGCTGGAGGTCTGTAGATCACTCCTGTGCATATTGCTGTTCCGTACCCTGGTTCAGGGTCACCCACATTATCTCGGCCTCCTCCGTCCTTCCTGTACTTCTGTTGCCTTTATACCATCTCTGATGTACAGGGCCACTCCCCCAACCTTTTTACCCTTCCTGTCCTTCCTGAACAGTGTATAGCCTGGTACATTGACTTCCCAGCCATGATTAGCAGAGTACCACGTCTCTGTTATTGCTGCTATGTCAAGGTCTGCATCTGCCAACAAGGCCTCCAGGTCTGGAACCTTATTTCATAGGTTACAGGCATTCATTAGCATGACCGTCAATGTTTTACAATCTGCCCTCCCTCTGCTCATGTTCTCCCTCTCCAGTGTCTTCCCCCACCCCGGTTTTCTTTCCTATGTGCTCTTGCCCCCTCTGTGTCACTCATTATACATTCTTCACCTGCCTGCTCCTCCCTGCCTGCTTTAGCTATTTCTGTAGTCAAATTATGTTCCTGCATGTTCCCATGGAGGGGCGTTCTTAAGCCTCCTGACCCTCCTGGCTCTCCCCCCCTTGACCAGTGTAAATGCACACAGCTGAAGCATTTAAACTTCTCACAAAGGACCAAGGTCCCCTTCTCAAACAGATGCAGGCTGTCCTCCTTATATAATCTTGCATCTGGCCAGGTCAGGCCTCAGTCCCATGTGAATCCAAAACCTTCCCTTCCACACCAATCCTTCAACCAGGAGTTGAAGGTACAGATGTGGAGTGCCCTAGCTTCCCCTGTGCCTTGGACAGGTAGTACCTCTGAAAATGAGACAGCGTGCTGTCTTTTTCAGGTTTCCCCTCAGTTTTCTGAAATCCTCCTGGACTCTGGCTAACTCCACCCTTCTCCTGGCCAGGTCACTGGTCCCCAGGTGGACAATGACATCCAGCTGCTCCCTCTAAGCTATTGCTGTAGCGATCCAATGGATCTGCTTCCCATCCCTCCATGCAGCGCTTCCTGGGAAGCACTTGACCTCCCTCTCTCCCATGCTAGGTGTCCCTAACTCCACTCCCCAGACAATAGGGTCCCCCACTAGGAGAATCTTCCCCCTTCTCCTGGGTCCCCTGCCTCCCTTCACTGGGGCTCCATCCTGGAGGACCCTCCTGGACTCCCTGGTCCCAGCCTTGGGTTCCTGAGTGGGGCTTCCCATTCCTCCAAAACAGTGTTGAAGTCACTAATTGGGACTGGTTGGGGGATATGCTTTTGACCCCCTACCTCACCCTCTCTGAGCCCACCATAGTCCAATCACTCATCTTCCCTGGCATCCTTTGAGGTACAGGTTGTGGACTTGGTGGTCTCTGGGTTGGGGTGGATGCCACCTTCAGCTTGCCCAACTCTGCTCAGAGACAGGCAACCGCCTCCTTCAGCCCAGAGTGGTGCCTGCAGACAGGGTAGCATTGCAGCCTCCAGAATGTCTCCCTGAAAACAGCTGTTCCACAGCCACTGCACTGCACCACTCCCATCATGTCTGTTTCCCTCCTCTATCAACTGCCTGCTGAAGACAGCTATTTATCTCCCAAATATTTGATTTTTTTCTTTTTGTTTTTTGTTATGCTTTCTCTCTTTGCTACTTTCTGTATGGATGCAGGATGCTGCAAGTCCCTATGAGACCCACCCCATAAATGTAGGGCAGGCCCTGGAGTGGGAGGGTGGGACTACACTACAGGCTGTATCCAAAAACAATCAGCCAAGGAGTCCTCTAGCAGTGGCTCCTCACTCCACTCACCATGGTTGAAACACAGCCAGTTACAAACACACAGTCACAAAATTATCAGCTAGAATCCTTCAATCCTGCCAAACTAAATGAAAAAGCACACAGAAATGGCACTTAAGAAAATACCTCAAATTCAATTACACATAGTCACAAACTCACCAGCCAGAATCCCTGAATCCTGCCCCAACTAAATGAAGAATCAAACTGAAATGGCAGTTAAGACCTCACATTCAAAATACACTAATCCCAGTAATATGATGCCTACACTTAAAGTTCAGACACAGCCAATTACAAACACACAGTAACACACTTATCAGATAGAATCCCACAATCCTGCCCAAACTAAATGGAAAAGCACACAGAAATGGCAGTTAAGAAAATACCTCAAATTCAATTACAAACACACAGTCACAAACTCACCAACTAGAATCCCTCAGTCCTGCCCCAACTAAATGAAGAATCAAACTGAACTGAATAAAGACATTAAAGAAGACTGGTCCCAGTATTTATCCTTTCAGCAACCCTCGGTCACCTTCCCTTCCTCGGAGTGAACTCCATTACTACCATACCTATGAACTCCAGCATTCCACTGGCCCAATCTACTGCCTTGACAGACAGCCTTGCCACCTTGAGGTCATCAGATAGAATTACTGCTAGGACTCTTTCCTGTTTGGAGACCATCAATACCTCTCCCCTCAATATTATACTATGCCTCTGGGGTTTTGTGCCCTACACTGCCATACCCTTGACAACTCTGAGTTTTCTCAGGTCTGTATACATTCTGTCTACCCCTTCTGGGGTGTCCACCCTATTGCAGATTTTGGAAACACCTACAAAGAGTCTTTCCTTCCCGCTCTATGGCAGTGTCAACTATAAAGACACTGAAATAGACTGGAGCCAGTACTGAGCCCTGAAGTACCCCACTGGTTAACCCTTCTTTCCTTTGAGTGAATTCCATTTACCACCACCCTCTGCCACCTAATCATCAACCAGTTGTGTACCCAGTTTACCACCTTAGCACCTACACCAACTGCCTAGTCTCCTAATGAGACTTCTGTGTGGTGCAGTCAAAGGCCTTGCTGAAGTCTAACTAGGTGACACCCAATACCCCACCCTGATTTATTTCCCCAGTCACACAGTCCAAGAAATCTGATAGGTTCATCAGACATAGCATTCCACAATCCTTTCCTTCAAAAGTGATTCCATTAACTTCCCCAGCACTGATGTCAGACTGACCAGCCTATCGTTGCCAGCCTCCTCCCTGATACCACTTTTATGAAGTGAAACTACATCTGCCTCCTCCAGTCTCCTGGAACCACTCCTATTTCCAGTGAGTTGTTGAACAGAGCTGTCAGTGGTGCAGCCAGTACCTCCCTGAGTTCTGTCAATACCCTCGGGTGTACCCCATCTGGCCCCATAGCTTTGTCCACTTTCAGATTTGCAAGTCCTTTCAATACTCTCTCCTCTGTAAATGGACTTGTGTCTGTCTCCCTCCCCCAGTGTTCCTGCTGCTAAAATGTGTTACATCCCCTTTCCCATCCACCATGAAGACTGAAAAGGACTACCTCCTCCTCTGCACAGTCTCTCCTGCTCTTTTTAATCTCACAATCCCTCTTCTTGTTTTTCCTCTTGTCAATTGTGTACCTAAAGAAAGGTCTCCTCTAGAGCTGTGCAGAAAGAAAATTCCAAATTTGTGGAATTTCAACAAATTCTGCACACTTTCATGGAATTTTAACAACATTTTCTCGATTGTTTAAAATTTATTTTTTGCTCTTAACTCAGCCGTCCTTTAAGTTAGAGCTCTGAAATTTGGCATGCTCAGTTTTTGCTAAAAGTTCTAATGATATGCCCAATATCTTGAAACTAGGATGGATTGTCTCAAAATGATAGGTGCTCAAATCTGTCATTTTAATTTTATTTGGAAAATTCATGAATATATTTATCTGCATTTACCTCAGCCATCTATTTAGTCAGAGATCCTAAATTTGGCATGATTACTTGATGATAGGTGTTCTACCAATGTGCCAAATTACATCACATTAGGATGGCTTGTCTCAAAATTATAGGTGCTCGAAATCCATAATTTTATTTTTTGTGGGAACATTCATGAAAATGTGTATCTGCATATACCTCAGCCATCTACTGGGCCAGAGATATTACATTTAGTATGTTTACTTGATAATAGGAGTTCTAAACATGTGCCAAACTTCATGACATTAGGATGCATTGTCTCAAATTATAAGTGCTTAAAATCTGTCGGCACAGGGTCATAATGTCGCAAGACATTATGCTGTATGGCAAAATCGCACTGCCAATACAGTGCAATTGCTGCCTTGCAGCATAAGTCTTTTTTCTGTGGGGAGCTCCACCCCTACACACCCCGTTCCCAGAGGGCTGCAACTCTGAACCCCCACCGCCACTAAGGATTCTCAACTCTGGGGGCGGTATCTCGGGGAGCATGCAATGTTGTAAAAAAATAAAGTGTCTGGGACCAGGAATCAAACCCAGTCCCAGATGCAATGCCTAGGTTCCTGCTGTAGTGGCTCAGTCCAGTGAGCCACAGCAGCTGCTTGACAGAACCTAGTCCCAGCAGAGGTCTTATCCTCTGCCTGGGATTGTGTGAATGGTGCAATACCGCATACAGCACTATATGCGGCATTGCGCCATTTGCTGTCATGGAAAGCATTGTTTCCGGATAGCTATAATGTCATGCACTGTTAAGCATACAACATTATTACCCAGTAGGAAATCTGTCATTTTATTTTTTTGGGAAACATTTTATCTGCATATGACTCAGTCACCTTTGGAGCTAGCCATATGTAAATTAGCACAAATAACCTTTTTGTAATGGCTATAGAATCTTCTAAATATGGAGAGAATTGGATTATGTAAGGAATAAGACACAATGAGGTGTGGTTTATGGCCTGATAAGAGCATGCCCCAGGTGCATAATGAGGCCTTTAGTGCCTGGGGAAGTGCTCTTATCAGGCCATAAATCACACATCAGAGTGTCTTATTCCACTTATAAAATGGGTCCTCGAAGTAAAAATTAAAAATTGAAAAAGGAAAAAGCTGTCAAAATGAAAAAAAGATAAAAACGTTGTTTTAGTTATGAGACTAAAAATAGTCCCTCTTAGGTACTGACCTGTGCTGTATTTAGCTCTGGTCACCAGTAAAGGGACACACACACTGCACTGATTAGGTCCTCACCCCCCAACACACACACTGTATGTGTTTTTCTTTAGTCCTCAGATTCAGATTGTGTGTTTTTAAAAAAAAATGACAAAGCCAATTTTACAGGGAGCGCTCATGTCCCCCAGCAGCCAATGTAATGCAGAGCATCGTCCTTTAGAGTGGGTCTTCTGGCTAAATGAGCATGGCTTTCAAAAGAAAGCCACTATAGAAGATTTTAGCAGTTTGTGACTGTGTGTTTAAAAAA
Organism: Neoceratodus forsteri; assembly: GCA_016271365.2. Lineage (NCBI taxonomy): Eukaryota > Metazoa > Chordata > Ceratodontiformes > Ceratodontidae > Neoceratodus > Neoceratodus forsteri. The sequence goes on from CM057457.1 coordinate 184,215,364, forward strand.
ACCTGACATCTGCGGTTTTACAGGAAGCGCTCCTGTCCCTCTGTAGCCACGGTGCAGATTGTCCTCTCTTATAGCATATCTCACTAACTGAGCACCACTTAAAAAGAGAAGCCACTATGGAAGATTTTCAGCATGACTGCAGTGACCGTGACTGGAAAAATCACCACGTATACATGCAGATCGCATTATCCAGTAAGGAAAAGTAGCATGCAAACACGGTGAAGGAATTAGCTAGGGATTGTTAGCTTTTCCTAATCAGTCTTGACTCACTATGTGACTGAGTTTTATGGGTGTGGCCGTTTCTTGCCAGCACGTGCAACTATGTTGCTTAGTGAATCACAGGCAGGTGTTTGTGAATGGATGATCTCTGGCAGTTCTTTCTAAGATGCAGGCACCAGAGGTAAAATTCACACTATAAATATTTTACTGTACTTATGGGGTAATTCAAGTGCACTTCAGTAATGAAACAGAGTTGGGGGGGGCATGTGTTGCCGCTCGGTTTCTACAGCACAGCAGTTGGCAGTCCCAGTATGTTGGTGCAGTGATATCTCTCCTGTGTTGAGTTCTGACTGGCTGAAGAGGTGCCAGTTGGCACAATATGCCCTAATAAGGACACGGCCACAGGTACTTCTCAGCCAATCAGGATGCTGAAAACTCCAAACCCATTTTATAAATATTTTTAAGTTACAGGGATTCAAAGGTTTACAACGTAAATATTTCCAAAAGTTTGTGAAAACATAGAAACATAGAATTTGATGGCAGATAAGGACCACTTGGCCCATCTAGTCTGCCCATTTTCCTACCTAACAGATAAGCTGCAGATCCTAGTTAACCAATAGCTTACTTCCTCCTACCCCCCCACTAGGACAGCCTTATGTCTGTCCCATGCATTCTTGAATTCCGCACTGTTCTTGACTCCACGACCTCCTCAGGGAGGCTGTTCCATGCATCCACAACCCTCTCTGTGAAAAAATACTTCCTCACATTACCTCTCAGCCGTCCCCTCTATCTTCAAATTGTGCCCCCTTGTTCTTGCACATCTCTTTTTTGGAAAGATGCCACCCTCTTGGACTTTGTTAAATTCCTTGAGGTACTTGAAAGTTTCTATCATGTCCCCTCTCTCCCTCCTTTCCTCAAGGGTATAATATTAAGCTCCTTTAGTCTTTCTTTGTATGTCTTCTGGTGCAGACCCTGCACCATTTTGGTTGCTGTCCTCTGGACAGCCTCCACTCTGTCTATGTCTTTGTGGAGATGGGGTCTTCAGAACTGCACATAGTACTGCAGATGGGGTCTCACCATCTGTCTGTACAGAGGGATAACAACTTCCTGTTTTCTGCTATTGATGCCTCTCCCTATGCAGCCCAGTATCCCCCCAGCCTTCCTTACTGCCTTCTCACATTGCTTGCCCACCTTTAGGTCATCTGATATAATTACCCCCAGGTCCCTTTCCATTTTTACTGTTGTCAGTATCTCACCCCCCATTGTGTACTCTTCCCCTGGGTTTTTGTTTCCCAGGTGCATTACCTTGCACTTCTTTGCATTGAATCTGAGCTGCCATACATTTGACCATTCCTCCAACCTTGCCAAGTCCCTTCTCATCCTTTCCACTCCATCTGGTGTATCAACCCTGTTGCAGATCTTTGTGTCGTCTGCAAAGAGACATACTTTTCCTTCCAGTTCCTCTGCAATGTCACTTATAAAGACATTAAAAAGGACCGGTCCCAGTACTGAACCCTGTGGTACCCTGCTAGTAACCCTCCTTTCTTCACTGTGGACTCCATTTACTACTACCCTTTGCATCCTGTTGTCTAGCCAATTTTTTATCCAGGCTACCACCTTGGGACCCACTCCAAGGCTGGCTAACTTGTGTATCAATCTTTTGTGTGGGACTATATCAAATGCCTTGCTAAAATCTAGGTAAGCCATGTCCACAGCCCCTCCCTGGTCTACTACTTTGGTCACCCAGTCAAAAAAATCTATTAGATTCATCTGACATGACCTTCCCATCGTGAATCCATGTTGCCTTGGGTCCTGTGCCCCACTGGCCTCTAGGTACTCAACAATTCTTTCCTTCAGAAGTGATTCCATCATTTTCCCTACCACTGAGGTCAAACTAACTGGTCTGTAGTTTCCTGCCTCTGTCCTGCTCCCACTTTTGTGAAGAGGAATCACATCTGCCCTACTCCAGTCCTCAGGTACCACCCCATCCTCCAATGATTTGTTAAAGAGAGTAGTCAGCGGTGTCACTAGTTCTATCCTTAGTTCTTTTAGAATTCTTGGGTGAATCCCATCAGGCCCCATTGCTTTGTCCACCTTCAATTTTATTAGTTCTTTCAGAACCCTTTCTTCTGTAAATGGACTGGAATCGACCCCCGTGTTCAGAGTGTTTCTCTTGTTTGGTTTAGGTACCTCCCCTTCCTCTTCCTTTGTGAATACTGAGCAGAAATATTCATTTAGTATCCCTGCTTTTTTACTGTCACCCTCTACCCACATTCCCTCCCCTTTATTAAGCCTCTACAGCCAATGCCCCAACTCTTACATGGCTAAATTGGACACACTCTACCATCGAGCACTGAGGTTTATAACAGGACTCCCCTTCAACACACATCACTGCACCCTATATGCGGCAGTGGGGTGGACATCACTAAAGTTCAGGCGCCACAGAAATGCTGCTCTCTGGACCTATAGCGCTATCTCTAATAAGCTGCCTTACTATATCTCTTGCTGTCTTCCCCTGAGTATACAGTAATTGGGAAATACGCGTTAAGAAGTTACTCAGCTATTACACTTAAAGTACCCAAAGCAAAATCCCGCTTTGGCAGGGCAGCCATAAGCTTCGTGCTACCTACCTTATGGAACAATCTACAAAAAAACCCTCAAATTAAGCACTCTAATCAGTATAAGTGCCTTCAAGATTCTTCATTTCCATACAATCAGAGAAGTATGTAACTGCTTCACCCACTCAGACCCAGTAGCGGTGTCTGCACTGGTATATAGCCATGCCTAGACCCAATTTTAAGTACTGACCCCCCAAATTGCTCCTCACCAGCCTAATTGTTCTCTCTCTTATTCCCCTGTCTTATCAACACTAGGCCCATCCATCCCCTTATTTTTCCTTTCCCAACCTTGGATAGGAGCTCACTACCCTGGGTTGTGACATCCTACCATGCCCCGTACTTTATAGCATTCAATCCCGGGGCTCACACATACTCCTTTTCTCCATCCACCTTCTTTACATCCCATTTTACCAACTCCTTTCTGTGCACCGTACCATCCTAGCCTTTCTCTTCCTACCTCCCTTCCTTCCCCCCCTACCTTCACCTCTACCTGGTGTATATTTTTATTTTTATTTTTTTCTTCCTACTTCCTCCTGCAACCTTAGATAACCTGCTTTATCTTCCTATAGACACTTCTATGTATACTGTGTAGTCTGCACAATATCTGTATAATTCTATGTACATTTTTCTTCCTTTCTGTAAAGAGTATTATCTGTATTGCCTTGTAAATACCTGTGTTGACCTGTATATACAATTGTTCATGCTCCATCCAGGTCCATCTTGCAAATGAGCTTCTGCTCAATGATGAGCGCCTGTTTAAATAAAGACTTGATTGATTGATTGATTGAAGCCTCAGTATCCCTCCTTTGGTCTTTCTTCAATCCCTAATGTACCTATAAAAGGTCTTATCCCCCTTCTTAACAGAATTGGCTATCCTTTCCTCAGTTTGGGCCTTTGCTATTCTGACTACCTTCCCAGCCTCTTTCTGCTTTAACTGATAAAGTTCTCTGTCCTGCTCCTTCTGTGTTTTCTTATATTTCCTGAATGCTATCCTTTTCTCCTTATCTTTCCCTGCCACCTCTTTTGAGAACCATAGCATTTTTTTCCTTTGTTGTGTTTTGTTGATTTGCTTTACACAAAGACTTGTTGCCTCTGTGATGGCTGTTTTGATTACTCCCATTGTTCCTCCACCTCCTTCTTGCCTGTTTGCTAGTCAGCCTCTAAAGTTCAATACTCTTGCTTTTGTATGGCTTGATTGTATGGCTGTGTTTATCGTGAACCACACTGTTTGGTGATCGCTTGTTCCCAGATGGCTACCCACTTCTAAATCTGAGATTCTTTCAAAAACTCAAAAATATGGATATTTGTAACTTCTCTGCTCTTGCAGGCATAGACTTAACATTTGATATGGATAAATTGGTTTAGCAGTTTTAAATTTACAGTGGAAAAAAACAAAAAAATATCGGTAACATTTCTGAAATATTTATGGTAGCATATAGAAGAATCATTCAGAATTATTTTGTGGAACTTAACATTCATTATGCACATACCACTACTTCATTTGATAAGCTGGGCTGAGCTTTCTGCAGTTCTGCTGTTCTTCTCTGAGTGACTACCTCCCCCTTCTCTCTTAGCATAGCCAGATTCCCTCAGTTGAACTACTGATCCTACTGATATCCACTTTGTTCTTTACAGGTACAAAATCCCTTAAAACATAAGTCACCTACTCTTTTTCCTATCAACCTATCCTGTTGGAATAGCCAGAATTCTTCCTTCTGTGTGCCCCAGTCTTCCCGCACTACATCTTTTTGAATACCTCTAAGTACCAGACTTGCATATACATCAGACTCGTTGGATCAGCAATTTACTGATTGTGATCCTTATATATTTTGCATTCAGTCTTGGCATGTTGAAACTACATGCTTCCTCGCTCCAACTGGGGGGGTCTACCATTGGTGTACCACCCAGCTCAGCTGTCTATTTCTTGTGGAAACGTTGCATCTAACTCCTGCAACTAATTTATTTATTTAAAAGATTTACCAGGAAGGCAGACTGAGCAGAGTACTGCCCGATTCCAGATGTGACCCGGGTGTGAGGGAAGAGAAGAATACATAAATACAGAGAAATAATTACAGTGAAACATTACAGAGGATGGAGAACATGTACAGTACATAACAATTATGTCACAGGGTAAAATGAGCAGCCCAACAGCTTCTAGGGTAGGCATGCACATTTACAGTGGTAGGTAGTTGTGTGGGGCACCAGCATATGCAAGTACAGTACTGTGCATATGTAGCCAATACAAGGAGATGCTAGGCTTAGTGTAAAAACAGGTTTTTGTCACATGCACAGGCAGGGGTAAAATGAGTTTTGAGGAAGAAGAAGAGGTGCTGAATTGGAGGGAACATACCGATATCCAATGAGGAGTGAGTTCCACAGTTTAGGCACGCAATACTTAAAAGCTGCCTGGCCTGCCGTGGTGTACATGTGATGGAGAACCAAGAAGCATGAGTCATAGTTTCTGAGTAGATGTGCGGGGGGGGGCAGCTGTTAGAACTTGAGGAGAGGTATGGTGGCAATGATTTGGTCCAGAATTTAGCTGTTAGCCTAGTGCAGTGGGATTGTCTCCGATCATGGAGTGAGAGGAGGTCAAGGGTCTTGTAGAGAATGCAGTGGTGAGTGGTGGGAGGGCAGTCAAGGGTGAAATGACAGAAGGAGTGGAAAAGAGGGTCCAATCTGGCTAGGGTGGACTTGGGAGTGACACTGTAGACATCATCTCCATAGTCTAAAATAGGGAGGATCATTTTCTGCACAAATGCATGTCGGACCGGCAGTGGGATGCATCCAAGGTTGCAGTATAGGGCACCCAACTTGGGGTGTAGCTTTTTATGGATAGCATCGATATGTACAGAAAAGTCGAGGTGCTGCTCAAGCCAGACCCCTAGGTGCAGACCTCCAGTGGAGTCCCATCCAGGATGTGGAAGATAGGGGTGGGGGTAAGCCAAGAAAGCCTCTACCTTGAGCCAAAGGTCATCGAGATAGTTTTCTTGGCATTGAGAAAAAGCTGGTTTGAGTGAAACCAGAGCTGAATGTCACTGAAGTCCTGCTGAAGATTGGTCACCACTTAAGCAGGTGAGGATCTGGAGGTATACAGCACTGTGTCATCCACATACATGTGAATGGATGTGTGAGGGCAGGAGAGGGCAGGTCATTAAAGAAAATGGAGAACAATAGTGGGCCAAGTACCAAGCCTTGTGGTACACAAGAGGTAACTGGGAGGGAGGCAGAGATGGAGTCACCATTTCTGACAGATTATGACCTGCCTACCAGGTAAGAGTGAACCAGCTGGTGGCCTCACTAGAGAGCCCTGCAAGAGAAAGCTTTGACAGGAGGAGTGAGTGTGAGACTGTGTCGAACACCTTTGCCAGGTCGATAAAAATAGCTGAGGTGATGTGGCATTTGTCCATACCAGTATGAATGGATTCAGAGAATCTGAGGAGGGAAGTGGTGGTGGAGTGGGACTTCCTAAAATCAGTTTGGTAAGGTGAGAAGAAAGATGAGCAGTCGAGAAAGGTGGGTAGTTGAGTGAGGACTAGGTGTTCCTGAATTTTATCTAGAATGGGAAGAAGGGAGATAAGGTGGTAGTTAGCAGGTACAGATGGGTCACCTCCTTTTGGGAGGAGAATGACAGTGGTATGCTTCCAGGATGATGGGATAGAAGCAAGCAAGAAAGAGAGGTTGAAAAGTGCAGATAGGGATGGTGATGGCCAGGGTGGACAGGTAAAGCATTTTGCTGTCCAGCCTGGAGGGGCATTTACCCTTGGAGGGATTTAGGGTGAGGAGGGCATTGAAAACTTCAGTCAGTGAAATCTGACAGAAGGAAAAGGAGGGGGTGGGAGGGGCAGATTGGGCTGAGGGGATTGGAGGATTGGAGGGGAGGGATTGTAAGGGTGAGGTGGGAGGGTGGACGAAAGTGATGAGGTGCAATTTGTGAAGAAGGAGTTAAATTCTAAAGCCACTGTGAGGGGCACCATCACTGCCGTGCCGCCTAAACTTAGAGCAGGGCTAGGGGGCTGAGAAGGAGGGGTGAAGAGCAAATTGACAACCTTCCAGAATTTTGCAGGGTGGTTCAAACTGGTTTGGAAGGAGGCTTTAAAGTAGTTAGCTTTGGCCTGGTGGAGTAACCTAGTGCACGCATTTCACAGATGGCGGTACTTTACATGTGTCTCACATGAGCCAGTGGCTTTGAAGGACTTCCACACACGATCCCTGGCTCTGAGGTTAGCCAGGATGTCAGCTGTGACCCAGGGCAGATGGGCACCTCTCACCCAAGCCCATTTGAGTGGGGCATAGTGGTCCCAGATAGCGAGGAACCTGGAACTGAAGTACTCCAGAGAGGAGTCGATAAAGGCAGCCTGGGGATGAAAGACAAATCTGTGTTAGTCAGGTCATTTAGAAGAGAAGCAAGGTCCAAGGAATTATAGGAGCATGTCAGAAAGGTTCTGGGGAGGTGGTTTGGGCCAAAAGACCTTCCTTCCTTACTGAGTCAATCATGTGTTGGTCACTTATGGAGTCTGGTAAGAGGCCTGAGGCAAGTATCTGGTGCAGATACAAGGTAAGGGACCTGTCTAGGAGAGAATGGTTCTATGATTTGTGGTTCAGACGTATGGGATCTGTGAACAGTTGTGACAGGTTTATGGCGGCCATCTGCTAGTGAAGCTTGGAGCTAGCACTGGCTAGCCAGTTGCAGTTGAAGTCACCAAGGATATGGACCTCCTCCCCTTAGCATGTGTTTTTAGGATGCTCAAGAGATCCAGGATAGTAGGCATAGGGGAGTCGAGAGGACAGTAGCATCCTGCTACAAAGATGGGAATTGTGTGAAGGAGGGAGGAGGAGAGTTTTATCAGCAGGGCATCAAAGGACTGCAAGGGAAATATAGCATTACAGGAGTAAACTGCAGGGAGGATGAGATGTGCATTGCTATACCTCCATCCCTTTTTCTGCCTGGTTGATCATGCCTAATGACTGTGTACTCAGGGATAGAAATTTCAGCATTCAGGATGTGTGACTTCAGCCAGGTCTCTGAAATAATCAGAATGTCAGGTCTTAATGATAAGACTATTGGCTGCAGCAGGATTTCTTTGTGCAGTATACTGCAGATGTTTAAGTGGGCCAGTTTTAAGCCCCTAGGGAGTTGGAAGAGAGTGGAGGGGGGTGGGCCCAGGATTTGGCGCAATGTTTCCAGCTATTAGGATCAGTAGTGTTCGCATTTGCATGGCTTTATGCATGGCCCACTGAAGCTTGCGGGGAGACATATATATCCAAAAAGTATGAGCTGGGGTTGTGTGGGCTAGGAATTTCAGGGCTAGTATCCCATTGTGAAAGTTGGGTTGCAGGATTGAATGGGGCGACTATCCATTTGCTTAGGTGACCTATGGGAAGTGGACAGAAAGCAGAGGAAGCAGGGGCTGGTGAGGGGGTAGACAGAGTGTTACTTGCCAGCTGATAAGCCTGCATCTCTGAGTAGGAGGATGGTGGGAGAGATGCCCAAGGGACAAGAACAGGGATAATAATCAGGAAAAGAGGCAGCATGGTAAGACTGAGTAGCTGGGTAGGGAACAGAATAAGAACCCTCCTAGTGGAGGAAGACAATCAGCTGCAGAGGGAAAGTGTGCTGATAGGCTCAGCATAGCACGTGACCTACAATCTACACTATATAATTAAACGTTCACCAAGGTGGTGGTGGGGGTAGTGGAGGCAGCTGATGCAAAGCATCAGTGGGGCTCTCCAGTGTGCCCAGTAAGCAAATTGGATTGAATCAGGTGCTTTAGCTAGTACCTGTTGCTGAGACACAGCTCAACTCTTGCTGGGAGGGCAGACTTCTGAGTGGCCCTTGCGACCACCTATGGACATCCCAGGGAGAGCAGCAGAGAAAATTACAGAGGAGAGCAGGTTAAATACAGATAAGGGGAGATGGTGCTAGGCAGGGGGAGGTGTAAAGAGTTAGCCATGGCAAACCAGAACAGGAGTTATTTTATGCAGCCTGAAGCTATTCTCCTGAGGGCTAGCCCAATACATCGGCCTATTACAACCCTGAAATTACCAATAAAATTGCTAAGATAGATTCAGTAGTTTACATGCACTTCTAGGAATTAATTTATGAAGCTGTAACATTTAATTTACACAGCCTAAGCACAGATCATACAGAATTAAATTAAGTACTCTAAAGAAAGTTGAGTAGCACCTAGAATGAATAAACGGTGTGGAGATTTAAATAAGCTAAGGCACTGCACTGCAGTATGGATCTGTTTTAAAAGCACCCATGAGACTAAGCGTGACCCTGTTTAAAGCAGAGAAATTAACTTAAAGTACATTTGTAAACTGGAGAAAAAACCCTAGAAACTGAGCAATTGTGGTTAAAATAACTATTTGGACTGTTCTGCCAATATAAATTAAGGGCAGTTAGTCTGTTAGTTTAAAGTCCAGTTTAAAATTTTTTTTAAACATTTTTGGCGCCAAGAGTGTGAAGTCCATTTTAAAAAAGTTTTGGCACCAAGAAGCTACCATGGCTCTTGAGTTGCTCTCCAGTGTGCCCGTAAGCAAATTCGGATTGAATCAGGCATTTCAGCTACAGGTAGTACCTGTTGCTGGGAAACAGGTTGACTCTTGTGGGGGGAGGGCAGGCTTCTGAGTGGCCCTCGTCACCACCTACGGATGTCCCAGGGAGAGCTGGTGACTCCCTGCACCACTTGCCTCTAATACCCCTTTCTTTTAATTTGAATCCCCCAGATAAGGTTGAGTGAAATTAGCAAATTTCAAATTTTGTGGAATTTTCACAAAATTTCAGTTTTCACAAAGACTCATGGAATTTGATTTTAAGTACAGATGTTATTTTGCAATTTATGGCAGTAATCAATTAATAAAATTGACATACAGTCCCCTCTTAAGGTATAAGAAGCTGCCCCATTTAATGGCATTGCATTATATAGTTTTAAAGTTTCAAGGGTTTAAAAATTTGCAGTTTACATTCTTACAAAATTGAATTTAAACATTTTGTGAAAGTTTGACCACTTTTAATTCAGTCTCATATAAAGCTGTGAATATGAACTATGCCAGAAATGACCATGTGATAAAGTAGCTTAAATGTTTCAAATCTGGTTAAATTTGGATACGTTGTTTTAAAATTAAAGGGAAATAACTGAAATTTAGATTTTTGCAACAAGTTTGGAAGGCTATACGTCAGCCCCATCTGAAGCTAGAAATCTGAAACTATGTATATATATATATAAATGTAGCGATAACCAATCTACCTTTAACATTTTATAACATTTCAATGAATACTATCAAAATGATACTAAAATAACAAAATCTTAATTGTGGAAAAATGTTTGGCTACCTATAACTCATCCCCCTTTGAAGCTTGAGACTTAAAATCTGGTGCACAAACTTATGTTGTATGTTTCTCTAAATCATGCAACTATGGAGAAATGTGGATAAGAACTTTTTAAATTAGATTGAAATAACTGAACATTCAATTTTGATTAAATGCTTGGCCACCCATTACTCCACCCACTTTGGTACACTTATATAAGCTATAACTAACTGTCTACATATCAAATCTGGGGTTAGTTGAATACATACTTTTAAAATTATTGCACAATAACTGAAATTTAAAATTTATCAACATTCTGCAGAAGTTTCAAGCAAATTCTGCAAAATTCCATGGAATCAGAATGGTAATTCTGCTGGCATTCCACTGGTAGAATGTTATATTCCACACAGCTCTAGTCTTGTCCCCTTAAGTTACCTGTTTGGCTATCATTTCCTCAGTGTGTGCCTTTGTGCTTCTTAATGCTTTCCCTGCTTCCCTCTGCCTTTCCTGGAATACTTCCCTACCCTCTTCCTTCTTCCCTCTGCATCTTTTTGCACATTCTGAATACTGTACTAGCCTTTTAGCCTTAACCTTTTCAGCAACTTTCCATGATAACCATAGCAGTCTCTTTTTTTTTCTTTTATTGTTTTCTCACTTCTTTTATGTAGAGGTTTGTTGCCTTCACTATGCCTTCCCTTACTTTGGGCCATTGTTTCTCCACCCCACCCCAGCTAGTTCCCACTGCTATGTCATCTCTTAGGCATTCACCCATTTTTTTAAATCTGCTCTCCTGTATTCCAGGACCCTCATTGTTGTGTGGTTTGATTTCGCTGCTTTCCTTATGCTGAACCACACTGTCCGTGATCATGGTCCTCAGGCGTTCTCCGACCTTGACATCATAGAAACACAGATACATAGAGGCTGATGGCAGAAGGAGATGTCTGCAGTATTGTCCCTGTTAGTGAGCACCAGGTCCAGTATTACCCCATCTCAAGTGGGCTCTCTGACTAGTTGCCAAAGAAACACCCCCTACAGGGACTGCGGCTAGGAGGCTGCAATCTACATCTTGCATATTGATGTCCCTCACTGATAGCACATCCCCTTTTCTGCCATTGTACTAATGGCTTCCTTTAGTGCCCTGTCTAGGACTTCCACTTATGTTGGAGGTCTGTAAATCACCCCAGTGTGAATAGAGGCTATATATCTTTTCTTCAGGGTGACCATAATACCTCCAACTCCTTTCCCCCCAATTTCCTTATATTTCTGTTGCTCTGATAACTACCCATACATGCAACAGTACACCTCTGTCCTTCCTCCCTCCCCATTCTAGCCTTCCTGAACTGAGTATAGCCTTGGATGGCCATGTCCCTGTCATGATTCCCTTGCACTATGACTCATTAATGGCCACAATATCCAGGTCAGCCTCTACCATGATGGCCTCCATGTCTGGAATTTTAATTCCAAGACTTCTTTCATTTGCATACATGGCCTTCCACACCTTTCTCACATTTTGTCTACAGCCTCCCTTCCTTCTCTTCTGCCCTGCTTCCTTTTCCCTTCTCTTTTCACAGCTTTAGTTTGAACCCCCTTTGTCTGCTACCACTGTGTTGTTTTCTTTGTCCTGCTTCCTATGGAATTCTCCTCCCCTTGCATCATCCCTGCTTTCAATTTTAGTCTGTTACAGAGGAAGCTCCTGCCTTCCTTTTGACTTTCACCTCCCCCCCTCAGCTAGTTTAAATGTTCATCAAAGTAACATTTGAACCATCCACTGAGGACTGCAGTTCTCTCCAATGTAGCTGAATCCCTCCATCTCTACACCATTCCTTCAACCACAAGATGAAGTTTCTGGTGTGCAGAACCATTTCCTCCCCCAAGTTGAAGATGGGCAGCACCTTAATGAAAGCCACTGTGCATGCCACCTGCCTGGGACCCCTTTCCAGTTCCCTGAAATCCCCTTCACAATCTGAGCAACATCTCTAGCCAGATCATTACTACCCAGGTGGACAATGACATCCAACTCACCCTCCTGCTCTGTCACCCTAGCAATCCTTAGGATCTGCTTTCCATCCCACCAAGCAAATGCACCAGGTAGGCACCTTACCTCCTTCTTTCCCTCTCTTCCAATTCCCAAATCAACCCCATAACAATCAAGTCCCCCACCAGAAGTTGCATTCCTCTCTGATTGGGTCCTCTACCTCCTATCTTGGGGCATCCCCTACAGAAGACCCCCACAGCCTCCCTTGCCACCACCATGGGTGCCACCTTCCGGTAATCTCATCCTGTCAGAGCTGTGAACAAATTATATAGTATATGGTTGCCCTTGTTTGTGGATGGATTTTGGCACCTTTCTAAGTGTTGTTGTAGTACAATTCAAAGGTCACAAAAAGCTGTTATAGTAGTGTTCTGATGTCACAATGATACTACAACATTTTGTGACTTTTGAACCACCTGAATTATTATATCACTTTGAAAACCCAAGTGTGTTACAAGGCATAGTGTTTTGAGGTGCTCAATGCTAAAACAGTTAAAACTCCTGGCCTTTAACACCCCAAAGGGGAGTTAATGCCTCGAACATATCTCCACAGAGTGAGACAGCCAGCAGCAGTTCACGTACAGCATTACCAAGGAAAGCCACACCATTGCTGATGGAAAAGGATTTCTAAGCAAGTTTAAGTTGTCGTCTAACATCAAAGTACAGCAACCTGAATCAGGCTGATGAGTGAGAAGGACGGAGGGAAACTGAGTGTTCTGTTCTTTTCCCCATTAGTGTGCAGGCTAAAACTCCATCCACACTCAAGGGCAACCATATACTATATAAAACAGTGTTTGGGTAACCATATGTATCAAGGCTGTGTTTCCATCTCAGGACTGAGATGTCATCAGGGACCTCTCAAGCTTTGCACCCAAGGTCCTTATGATGTCATCTTGTCATCTCAAACCCTCAGTGAAAATACAGCCTTGTTGCGAATGGTTACCCATGCACTATTCTATATGTTGTTCACAGGCTGAGGAATGTGGCTCTGACCCATCAACCCCAACCTTCTGGAGCCCACCACAGTCCAGATGGCCCTCCTTCTTCTAGGCACTCTCTGGGGAAATGTTGGTAGACTCGGAGGCCCCTGAGTGTGGGAAGAGGACTTCCAGATCCTAATCAGCTCAGACTGGAGTCCAGCGACTTCCTCTCTCAACCCAGAGAGGTGTTTGCAAATGGGGCAGCACTTCAATTTCCAGAAGGTCTCACTGAAAACTGCAGCTCCACAACCACTGCACTGCACCACTCTCCAAATTCCCATTGCTTCACTCTGCTTCTACTAGAAATTACTTGTAACCTTACCTTAGTTATGGTGTTTCTAGTGTTCCCCTTTTTGCTTAACTTTATCCCACATTTTAAGTACTGGTAGAATTTTTAATAATCAGTGGGCACATAAAATGTGAAAGCAAAAAAGGTTTCTGAATCTAAAAAACAGAAATGGCTGTATATTTGAGAGGGTCAAAATGAAAAACTCTGGACCCAATTATCAAAGAGGGCTTAGAGCAACACGAGCTGTGGCAAACAGCAGCTTGCATTGAAGCCCAGTACACCAGGGAGCCTGCACCATATTTTGGTACAGGAGGGGTCCCGGTGCCTAAGTCCCCACGCTTGTGACAACCTCTCCTACGTGACAAACGCATGGCACATGGGAGGGGTTTACCGCAGGCTCAGTGCAGCAAAGGCTGGTAGTCCCCTCATCCCTGATCCCATGGTAAAATAAATTAATTCCTGTCGCTGGTGGTTTAGTGGACCCCCCGTCCCTGATTCTCAATTTCACTGATAGATATTAGTAATATAAAACCCCTTCCCTAGTGGTCTATTGGACCCCACTTCCTGATTCCCAATTTTGCTCATAAATATAAATATAGTAAAACCCCTTCCCTGGTGGTCTAGTGGACCCCCCATCCCTGATTCTGCCTGTAAATATCAATAATAAAAAAAACCTTGCCTGTGGTATAGTGGCCACCCCCATCCTGATGCCGTCTATAAATATAATTAATAAAAAAACCTTCCCTGGTGGTCTAGTGGACCCCACCCCCCATCCTAGTAGGTAGTGCCCACTACCCTGCTCCTACAGCCCGAAACTGAGATGGCGACCGACATACAGCCTTCCCCTCACCTACATGAATGGATGGCAACTGAACTGTCACTGAGCGTGTACTGTATAGTGTATGCTCTCATGGACTGACAATTGTAAATCCATGAGCGTGTACACTATACAGTGTGTGCTCAGTGACAGTTCAGCTGGTGGCTGGCCATGAAAATGAGAGGCAGGTGTGCCAGTTGTTGGCTCTGTTTCAGAATGGTGGGAGAAGGGTGGTTAGCACTACCTGCTGGCATGGGTGGGGGTCAAATAGATCACCAAGAAAGTTTATTTTAATTAATTATATTTGTGGGCAGCATCAGGAATCAGGGAGGGGGGCCACTAGACCACCAGGAAAGGTTTTTTTTTCATTATTTATATTTATGGGCAGACCGGGGGGGCCACTAGACCATCAGGTACAGGGTTTTTATATTATTCAAATTTACAGGCAAAATCAGGGATCGGGGGTCCACTAGACCACCAGGGAGTTTACATTAAACATAATGGGGGATTGGGGCAGGGGATGGGGGGGACCACGACACATTGCCACAAATTGCTCAATTGCCCCAGAAGGGTATACTCTAAGTACCCTTAGACCAGCACTGACTGGTCTAACGGTACTTAGAAAATTGCCCTCTGTGACAGCTTTGAGAGTCACAATACAGGGAATGTGGCAACTTGCATCTGCTGCATGCCCCTTGGCACCATGCTGCAGCCAATTTAGTGGTGCAAGGCTGGCTCAAGACACCTTTGGTGCATGCAGCCTGATTTTGATGTAGGCTGCTTTTCAGAATAGCTCAGGGCATATTGCTTGATGCAAGGTGCCACCTGCATCATTTATGTTTGATGCTGGCACTTTGCATCATTCTAAGGGCTTTCCGAATCATGCCCTCTGAATATGAAAGGAGGAGGGGAGGGGTGTGGGGCAGCTGCTGATTAGGGAGCTAGCTGCAATCTCGAGCAGCCTAAATATACCCAGATGGCCTTTTGCTGCTGGCAATTTTTGTATGTTCTTAAAATGCGGGCGGAATTACAATTCCACATCAATGAAATATTCTCTTTGTTTTCCATGTACTTCCATTATGCTAATTTTAATAGCACTGTCATGCAAAGCTAGCAAAGCACACATGGTACAGTTTGCTGATTTCACAAGGTATTTTGTGTTACATGGATTCCTATGCTTAGCAGAATTATTTCAAATCTTCTTATTTCTATTGTGTATGCAGCAATGTATCATTGCATATATAAGGTATTGATGAGAGCCACTGCCTGCCTGCTTTTGTTATAGAAATTTGTAGACTTGGCTAAGACTTGTGAAACATGCATATTTAGGGTAACGCTTCCTTCTGCAGAGGCATAGTCTGTGAGAACATCCAGTTTAAGATATTGACACCAAGGAGACAATATTGTCTTTGACAATCATTCAAGTTCTCAGACTAAACCAGATTTAATAATACCAATGCATAAAAAGCAAACATCTCTAAACACTGCAGAATAGTATAATATTGATTCCACTCTGCAGTATACAGTACAACAGGCATACATATACATGGATGTATTGCTAACTGGCTTGGGGGAAGGAAGTAAAGGCACTGCTCTTGAGTGGAGAGTGGTACTTGTCACAAACCCGCTCAGCAGGTTGGGCCCTCTGCTCCCACAGTGTCAACCTCTGAGCGCAGTATTGTGAACAGGTAACAGAACAGGGTAATCCTCCTGCCCGCTTGTGGGTCTGAATCACCTTTAGTCTCAAGTTATAGAGGGATTCAAACTGTGAACCTTATGTTAGCATACCCAAATGTACAGGCTCAGGTAATCTGCTCATCGGGGGGATGGCAGATATCTTTTGCCTAAGGACACCTAACCAGGTATCCAAAATGAACCCTTAAAACTCTATAAAAGATCTTAGGTATATTCTCACCTTTTCCCAGTTTAGTACACCGTCAATCTTTGTACAGTTTTAGTCAGTCTTAACTGTCTATACATCACATGCAAAAGAAAGAACTTCGAAGACACACAGGCAGTCTCTTTAAAATAAGATGTTTACTTAAAAATGGATAAAAATATGGCAAATTTAAACACAGAACAATATATCACAAAGCATACAATCACTTAAAAGAAAAGCAAACTCCAGACAAACTCTACCAACATACAGTAGACTTTTTCTATCTAACGTATACCTCTACAAGTGCCTTTAGTCAGATCTGAGATCTTGTTCTACAGAGTACAAAAAGAAAAGTCACAAAGATCAGGCACAAGTCATAGATTAAACTGTGCCTCCACATACTCCCCTTCCATGATATCATCAAGCTCCTCCTTTTGGAATATAAAAAATATACAAAACAGGATGTCTTATCAGGAGGTATATTAAATGAGGTGACATCAGCAAAACCACATTTCCCAATATGACTCCTTAATTCACATCCCCCTCTTTGATCTCGAGCAGATCGGAGGCAATATAGCGCAGTGGTCTAAGGCTCTGAGCTGCAAATCTGGTGACATCCAGCAGATCAGACCTGGGTTTGAATCCCACAGCTTCCACTTGTGTACTGTGTGATCCTGAGCAAGTCACTTAACCTCCTTGTGCTCCTAGGTCGCTCCTGTAAAAAAGCTTTCAGCTTAGTGTGCTGTACCTGGTTAAAAAAAACAACTAAATGAAATCCTCTTTTCCCAAGGATCAAAGGATTTTATATAACTTTAGCACCATGATGGGAACATGTTTTTCCTCTGAGATATCATAAAAGTTTACGAGCCCTATACCCTGGTAGCTGGTTGACTCCAATTAAGTCAGATAAACAGGAGATCCTTAAATAAGGCTCTTTAGTATTTTTAATATTGATTCCACACTGCAGTATATAGTACCTAAGGCATACATCTACATGGATGTATTGCTAACTGGCTTGGGGGCAGGAAGCAAAGGCACTGCTCTTGAATGGAGAGTGGTACTCAGTGTCAACTCTCAATGATCAGTACTGGGACCGACCACTCTGTTTAACATTTGCATCCATGGTCAAAAAGCTGGGGTCTACAGCATGCTGCTATCTGGTGACACAAAGCTCTCCATGATGGTGAAGTTCCTTGAAGGTGTCAACAAACCTTAGGAGGACCTGAATATGCAAGGTGATTGGTCAGATTCCTGGAGTCTCAGATTCTATGTAACCAAATGCAAGATGCTGTACATTAAGAGGACAAATAGTGGTAGGACCTGCAGACTGTGCAGGGTTCTTCTTTGCAGTGGAGAAGGAAATGAACCTAGGGATAACAATAGATATAACGGGTTGAAGCATGACAAGCTGTGTGAGTGGCTACTGTCAAAAGAGTTGTCAGAATGCTGGGGCCATTCAAGGGAGGGAAAGCAGCAGGGCAAGGTAAATAATTCTGCCACTTTACATGGGCCTTGTCAGGTCTTACCTGGGGCATGGTGTGAAGTTCTGGGCTCCCCTGCACAAAAAGGACATAGAGGTAGTTCAGAGGGTTCTATACAGCACCACTAAAATGATCAGGGGTATGGAAGACAGAAGCGATGAGGTGAGGCTAAAGGCTCTTAACATCTTCACCCCAGAGAAAAGGAGGCAGAGAGGTACCATGATCTCAGTCTTGCTGATATTCAAGTGTATGAATGTTTGACCTTATTTTTTATTTACTTTTATTTATTGAAATCTTGGATTAATTTTGTTTGAACAGAAGCTCTTTACATAGCTTTCACATCAGAAGATAACAAAGTTAGGGAAACAGTTACAAGTACTGTAGTAAGTACATTGCAAATGTCACCAGGCAGACAACTTAAAGGATATTAAAGTCAGGTAAGTTATACAAAAAATAAGACAAATAACCTTATGTCCTCCAGTAGGTCATGAGGAGATACATTGAAACTCAGAGGTGCAAATTCAGGTGTAACATTAGGAGACACTTTATTTTTCAGTAGGTGGTGAACCTCTGGAACAGCCTACCAGAGAAGAGAGTGGACATGAAAACAGAACAGGCCTTCAAGTAAGTTTGGAAATTTTTCTGCTTACCATCGGAATAACAGGGTACCCTGGGTAGTAGAGTGGGTAGAGAATCTCTATAAAATGGTATATATTTGTACAGCTTACTTAATTTATCTCTGCTTATGAAGTGGTGGTGGGGGGGGCAAGGAGGTCCATTATTATTAGTCATTTCTAACCTTAAATTTCTATGTCAATAAGTCACTTATTTCAATCAATTGTGTCCTCCATCTTCATGTCTTCCTCTTCTTGCATTTCTATACTTTCTTTTGGGAACCAATCACATTTCAATCAAATTGTTTTTAAGAGCCTAGGGTCACCCTTCTCTCTCACTGTTATTTGCTGTGGTCACAATTACATTTATTTTCACAGAAAACAAATTACCTTATTACAGCATACCTCACTCTGCAAACACCTATATTAGCTAGGTTTTTTTATTTTCTATCTTTGCCTCCATTTCTTCTCACCTACTACCAGATCCTTTTTCCACCAGCCCAAGCCCTTCTGCTTGCCGTAAGAGTCCTCCAGGAGTCCAAACCACTTCCAGTATCTGTTCAGTGTCATCTCCAGAATCCTAAGCATTACCCACAGCTAGTATGCTGTGGATGGTTTTTCAGTCCCCCAAGATGGAAAGAGAACATTAATTTAGTACTTCAGGCCTGGCAGAAGGAGATGAAAAGGCATGGAAGGAGGCAGTAGGGTCCTGCTTTGATGAGGGAGGCAGGACAACTCAATATGCCTTGGGCTATTATGGTATTTTATTATCCCACTAAGCCCTCCCTTATCCCTTTCCCAGGGTGAGATCCTGAGAAATGACCTAGCTGAGCTCCTATTAGGGTCATCAGAATGGCAAGAGAGCCCCATACGACCTTTGGAACTCCTCTTCTATCTCCACTTTGAGTATGTGATGCCTCCTCATCACTAGCCAGGTGATTGGGTGTGTGCCAGTTTAAGGCTACT
This sequence comes from Neoceratodus forsteri, assembly GCA_016271365.2. Lineage (NCBI taxonomy): Eukaryota > Metazoa > Chordata > Ceratodontiformes > Ceratodontidae > Neoceratodus > Neoceratodus forsteri. Next base: position 184,234,571 of record CM057457.1, read on the forward strand.
CCAGAGTGACCATGCATTCCTTCATGCATGACACCCCTTACCTCTGGGCCACCATGGGGCAATTGTGTAGTGGGAGGAAGTACCCTCCCTGCCTGAGGCAAGAGGCACCTGAAACAGATACCAGAACCCTGCCTCGTCGGTTGGCACTGGATGTCCTGGTCTCTGGATGCAACCCCAGTTCATCTGGCTGTCAAGCAGTAGCACTGCTGCTGCATTGGCTGTTTGATTTTGTGTTGCCTATTCCTCACTACCTGACCTGATCAAGACTAGTCAGGAACCATGGGAAATTTATGGTGCATGCACAGCACTGCCTTTCTGTGGCTACAGCGGACAAGATTCATTGCAACATTCAAACCCTACCTATTTATTTATGTTTTTTTTTTTGTTTTGATTTGCCCGGGGCTTATTTTGTTTTTGCTACTCTCACCCTGTGCATCCACTGGCATTTAATGTCTCTCTCTCTCTCTCTCTCTCTCTCTCTCTCAGTGCTGCTTCATTTGGAGTCTTGACTTCAATGGCTTATCCAATGAGGAGGAGCCTTTAGGGCAGTGTCCTCTCAGGATGGAAATTGTATCTATTCTGCTGTGAAAAATAGCAGAAAATATGAAACCACCAACTAATGAAAAATTCCACAGAAAAAGCAAACCTCTGCAGTGTTCAGTTTTTCAATAGACCATGCTTCTGTTATGTAAAAAACAAAAATGAAGTTTACTTCAAAAAAAAAAAAAAATCACAGTTTACTTGACAGAGAACAGATCAGCAAAATTCACTCCAAATTTATGCTACTCTATTATAATGGCAGGTTATAACCTGGTTTCCCTTAGGGAAAAAATGCTCCCCAGTTATTATAGACAGAAATATGTCTACATAATCTAGAATTATGCTGACCTGCAACCGTCTATCAACATTCTCTATTCTCTCCCCCTTTTACAATTTTCGAACTGTTATGTTTTTCCACTATTTTTCCATTCTTCCTATATAATAATGTGTTTTTACTTGTTTTTATTTGATATTTGCTAATAATGTTATGTTTTTGTTTCTCTTATTGTAATATTATTTTTATTTTACTCTTATTTTTCATAGCTTTATTGTTAGTTATCTCCTTCTCTCTTCTACCCCAAGACACATCTGGAAATGAGCTGTTATTAAGGTCATCAGTATGTTCTTCCTGGTTAAACTTTTAAATAAATAAATAAATTATCATGCCACCAGAATCCCAGATTCTACGTATTCTGAGCTTACCAGCTGATTCATTCTGCCATGCCATTTCTGATTTTCTTGGGTTTCATCTTGTCCCCATAGGACACCAAATGTTGTAGCTCCAAGGTACCTATGCTGGCACAGAGCCCAATAGGCATCTTCCCTCCATCTCAGAGGCTTCAGTTGCACCTCCCTCTAGTCACACAATGTGCCAGCCTCATTTATGTTTTTATTAGCTGGGGGGGGGGCATTACAGTGTGGCTTGCTGGCTGTGTTTGTCTGTCAGTAGTTTGGTTTTTGTGGATTTTCATGTGTTTCTGCATGGAGGAACTGGACCATTCTTGGACATGACATCTATGAATGTTTCCTGGACTAAAAAATAGTAAAATATAGAAACATAGAATTTGATGGCAGATAAGGACCGCTTGGTCCACCTAGTCTGTCCATTTCCCTACCTAATGGATAAGCTGCAGATCCTAGTTAACCAACAGCCTACTTCCTCCTACCCACCACTAGAATTGTCTTATGTCTGTCCATACATTCTTGAATTTGCCCACTGTTTTTGACTCTACAACCTCCTCAGGAAGGCCGTTCCATGCATCTACAACCCTCTCTGTGAAGAAATACTTCCTCACATTACCTCTCAGCCGTTCCCCCTCTGTCTTCAAATTATGCCCCCTTGTTCTTGAACATCTCTTTTTCTGAAAGATGCTACCCTCTTGGACTTTGTTGATTCCCTTGAGATGTTTGAAAGTTTCTATCATGTCCCCCCCCCTTTCCTTGAGGCTATATATCTTAAGCTCCTTTAGTCTTTCTTCATATGTCTTCTGGTGCAGACCCTGCACCATTTTGGTTGCACTCCTCTGGACAGCCTCCACCCTGTCTATGTCTTTGTGGAAATGGGGTCTCCAGAACTGTACAGAGTACTCCAGATGTGGTCTTACCAACTGTCTGTACAGAGGGCCAACAATTTCCTGTTTTCTACTGGTGATGCCTCTTCCTATGCATCCTAGTATCCCCCCAGCCCTCCTTACTGCCTTCTCACATTGCTGGCCCACATTTAGGTCACCTGATATGACTACCCCCAGGTCCCTTTCCATTTTTGTTGTTGTCAGTATCTCACCCCCCAATGCGTACTCTTCTCCTGGGTTTTTGTTTCCCAGATGCATTACTTTGCACTTCATTGCATTGAATCTGAGCTGCCATACATTTAACTATTCTTCCAACCTTGCCAAGTCCATTTTCATCCTTTTCAGCCCACCTTGCATATCAACCCTGTTGCAGATCTTTGTGTCATCTGCAAAGAGACATACTTTCCCTTCCAGTCCCCCTGCAATGTCACTTATAAAGACATTAAAAAGGACTGGCACAAGTACTGAACCATGCGGTACCCCACTAGCAACTACCTTTTCTTCACTGTGGACTCCATTTACTATTACCCACTGTGTCCTGTTGTCTAGCCAGTGTTTTGCCCAGGCTACCACCCTGGGACCCACTCCCAGGATGGCTAATTTGTTTATTAATCTTTTGTGCTGGACTGTGTCAAAATGCCTTGCTAAAGTCTAAGTCGGTCATGTCCATAGCCTCTCCCAGGTCTACTACTTTGGTCACCCAGTCAAAGAAATCAATTAGGTTTATCTGACATGACCATCCTGCTGTGAATCCATGCTGCCTTGGGTCCTGTGCTCCACTGGCTTCTAGGTACGCAAAAATTATTTCCTTCAGAAGTGATTCCATCATTTTCCTACCACTGAGGTCAAACTGACAGGTCTGTAGTTTTCTGCCTCTGTCTTGCTCCCACTTTTGTGAAGGGGAATCACATACGCCCTCCTCCAGTCCTCAGGTACCACACCATCCTCCCATGATTTATCAAAAAGGGAAGTCAGTGGTGTTACTAGTTCTTCCCTTAGTACTTTTAGAATTCTGGGGTTAATCTTATCAGGCTCATTGCTTTATGCACCCTCAGACTTAAGAGTTCTTTCAGAACCCCTTCTTCTGTGAAAGAACTAATATCAACCCCCTAGCCTGAGTGCTTCTATTGACTGGATTAGGTATGTCCCTCTGCTTTTCCATTGTGAATACTGAGTGGAAGTATTCATTCAGTATCCCTGCTTTTTCCCTGTTGCTCTCTGCCCAACCACCTTCCTCTTTATTCAGCCTCAGTATCCCTGCCTTAGTCTTTCTTTGCTCCCTAATGTACCTATAAAACGTTTTATCCCCCTTCTTAACCGAGTTGGCTATCTTTTCTTTGGTTTGGGCCTTTGCTATTCTGACTGCCTTCCCCACTTCCTTCTGCTTTAACTGGTACAGTTCTCTGTCCTGCTTCTTCTGTGTTTCCTTATACTTCCTGAATGCTATATTTTTCTCCCTTACTTTCCCCCACCACTTCTTTTGAGAACCATAGTGTTTTTTTTCTTTTGTTTTGATTTGTTTATTTGCTTCACACATAGGCTTGTGGCCTCTGTGATGGCAGTTTTGATGTTTCCCCATTGTTGCTCCACCCCACCTTCTTGCCTGTTTGCTAGTGGCTTTTCTGAGGCACTCTCCCATTTTGAAAAAATCAGCCCTCCATGAAGTCCAGTACCTTCACTTTTGTATGGCTTGATTCTACAGCTAAGTTTATCATGAACCACACTGTTTGGTGGTCGCTGGTTCCCAAATGGCTACCCACTTCAAGATCGGAGATCCTCTCTCCATCCCCATTTGAGAGTACCAGGTCTAAGATTGCTCCCTCCCGAGTGGGTTCCAAAACTAGCTGTCTGAGGCATGCCTTATAGGGCATCGAGAATGGCCCTGCTCTTGGATGTGGCTACAGCAAAGATGCTCCAGTTAACATCTGGCATAATCAGGTCCCCCATAAGCAAAATCTCCCCTTTCTCTGCCATCCCAAGGATGCCTTCTATCATTTCCTTGTCCTTTACCTACCCCTGAGATGGGGGTCTGTATACAACCCCTGTGCAGATTGTGGTGCCATTTCCAGTCTCCAGGGTGACCCACTGTGCCTTGTCTCCTCCCTGTTTAACCTTTAGTTCTGTTGCTTTGATCCCTTCCCTGACATAGATAGTTACACCTCCTCCTCTTCTTCCCTCCCTGTCCCTCCTATAGATTGTGTACCCTGGTATGTTGACATCCCAGTCATGGTTCTCTGTGTACCATGTTTCTGTGACTGCCATGATATCCAGGCATCCCTCTTCCATCAAGGCCACCATTTTGGGGAACTTTTTATGTAGACTACGGACATTGATACTCATTACCCTCCATTTTTTTTATGGCTTTATTTCTTTTTGCCCCATCCCTCTCCTTACTACCTTTGTCTTTTTCTCCATTTTCCTCTGCCCTTCTCCATATTGACTGCTCTAGCTTGGTGTTTACTTCACTAACTACCCTGATTTTTTTTGGGGGGGCCTAGGATTTCCCTTCTCCTTTTCAGTGCCTCCCCCATTGGCAAGTTTAAATGCTTGCCAATGAAGCATTTAAACCTATCACCTAGGATCCTTGTTCCCATCCTGGATAAATGCAGACCATCACACCTGTATAGGCCTGCATCCCTCCAGGTGGAGCACCAGTCCCCAATGAAGCCAAATCCCTGAGCTCTGCACCAGTTTTTCAACCAGTCATTGAATCCCATGGTGTGGAGTACCCTAGCCTCATCCATGCCATAGACAGGTAGCACTTCTGAGAAAGTTACCGTGTGTGATACTTGTCAAAGACACCTCCCCAACTCCACAAACTCCTCTTGCACTGCTCTGATACCATTTTTCAGCAAGGTCATTTGTCTCTAGGTGGATAATGACATCCAGCTCACTCCCCCTTGCAGCTGCTACCATGGTCCTGAGGATTCATTTCCTGTCCCTCCAAGTCAATGCGCCAGGCAGGCACCTTACCTTACTTTCCCCTCCCTCCCCCAGTTCTACCCCCCAACAATTGAGTCCCCCACCAGGAGTTGTTTCCTTCCCCTGTGGAGTCCTGTGCCACCCTCCTGTGGGTCTCCATTGTGAAGGGTGCCAGCATCCTCCTTGATCTCCACTGTGGGTGCCTCCCTAGAGGAACCATGCTCTGCCAGAGTGGCAAATGAATTGTGGAGAGGCACAACTGGAGAGATGCACCTCTGTTCCACCACCTTCACCCTCCCTGAGCCCACTGTGGTCCAACCACTGCTCTTTCTTGACAACCTCTGAGGTAGTGGCAGTGGCCTGGGTGGTTCCTCGGTGGGGCAGCAGGTTTTCTGAATGCTTGCCAGGTCAGCATGGAGACGAACAACCTCCTCCCTCAGACCAGATATTAGCATTCTCATCATAAATCAACTTTTTTGGAAGCCATCAAAAGCAAAAGTAAGGTCAGTAAATCTGTTATACAAGCTCTGAGCTGTGGAGTGCTGCATTGAATCTATATTTCTGTCTGACTTGTTCCTAAAGGATCTGTGCTTGTCTTTGAGGTCTATTCACAACCATTTTGGAGAACAAAGGGAAGACACTAACAAAGGATTTTTACATCCTACATATGTCCCAGGCCAGTGTTCATTACCTTCAGGAATTTAACACATTCTAGGTCTTTGATCTACAGTAATAACAATTTAATGGTCCCCAGTAGTTCACCATTTCCTGTGGATTTAATTATTTTTCATCATTTGACTCCTGGTACCTTAGACAAGATTACTATATTACATATCCCTGAACATAACTATCTGCATGGTTTAATATTACTACATCAAGAATGCAACCTAACCCCATGAGTGGGCCAGGGTAAACCAGGATTAAGGAAAATGGCTTGAAACTTACTACAATAAATATCTGTAGCCTAATTCCAACGATGCCTCAACTGCAGGCGTGGGCCGACCTAGATAACCATGATATACTTTGCCTGACTGAGACCAGGCTATCAACCTGGGTCAGGGATAATGAGATAGTACTCCCAGGTTACAATATTTTTAGATGTGATAGGAATGGGAAAAGAGGTGGCGGCTGTCTCATTTATTTATGGAACACCCTACAAGGCGTTGTGCTCTCTATCACAACCTGTAGCATTGACCATGAGCTCCTTGCAGTTAGAATAATTTTTGGTGAACATAAAAAAATCTCTGGTCATTGCGTGCATCTACCTCCCATCGAAAATGGTCAAAGACAGTCTAATTAAACTACTAGGGTCCTTGACTGGTGTTAACAACAACTGTGAGCTCATCTTGACTGGGGACTTAAACATCATTTGGCTCAGTAATGAATCGACCAACCAGAAGGATACCATAGCCAGCTCCCTCCTCATGCAATAAGTCATGGAGCCCACTAGAATGAACCATAAGACCAGTAAGTACATGCTTCTGGACTGGCTCCTTGCAAGCTCACCTGACAGGATTACCAATATTTTGGTGCTACTGGATTCACTAAGTGACCACTCCCCTAACACCTGTCTGTGGTCCAATAAATTCAAAAAAGCATTACCTGTCTTTGTGAACAGTAGAATTCTCAGGAAAGGGCAGCTCTCAGCTATCAAGAAGGCACATTATCAGATTGATTGGTCTCCCCTTAAGGTACTGCATGACCTTGACATAACACTCCAGTACTTTATTGATAACTTTAATACCGTTTGTGACAGATTTGCTCCATTCAAAAAAAGGAAAACACATAGCCATAACAATGGGTGAATTACTAATGACCTTCTAGATCACATGAGGGCAAGGAACAACCTTTGGTATTAAGCCAGAACCTCCTATAAGCCCAGTGACCTTCAAAGATACAGGGCAGCCAGAAACAAATGCACACATCTCATCAGGAATGCTAAGGTTAATTTCTACAAGGATCAATTGGAAAGAACCTGGGGTGATGAAAGGCAGTTTTGGGACAATATAAAGGCACTCACAGGGAAGGACGACAAAACACAGCCATCACTGCTAAACATTAATGTCACAAATACCATGGACCCCCATACCATTGCCAAAGAGTTCAACTCCACCTTCATGGATCTTAGCTCTGTTCTACTGACTGAATACCTCAAGCCTATCAAAGCTGATAATAGATGCCCACCGGACATCAACTCGCACCCTCAATTTTACTTCAAGAGAGTCACTGTCAAAGAAGCACTGGGTTATGTTAAAAAGGTCCTGGAGAAAAACAGAATGGGGTCTGACAACATTGATATGAAACTGCTGGTGCTGGCAATCAATGAAGTCATCACTCCCATCACTATGATTTTCAATAAATCCCTCCAGCTCACCAAATTCCCTTTTCCTTGGAAACAAGCTCTGGTGACCTAGGTGCATAAGAGAGGTGATAGGTCACTGACCACAAACTACAGGCCCCTCTATCCTCTCCCCCATCTCTAAAGCAGTGGAAAGGATTGTGGCAGACCAATTTACTGACTTTATTCACAAATACCAGCTGCAATGTCCCCAGCAGCATGACTTTAGGAAACTCCACAGCACAGACACTGCACTGGTGGATTTCATTGAGTATGTCCATAAGACATTGGATGAGGGAAAACTGGTTGGGGTCATCTTCATTGACCTGACAAAGGCATTCAACACAGTTTGCCACCCACAATGCTTGTCTCAACTACATGCCCTTGGTGTTTTCCCAAATGCCGCACTATGGTTCCAGGATTACCTAACCTTCCGGTCTCAAAGGGTCAAGATAGGTCACTCCTTATCGGCATCCAAGGAAGTCTCACTAGAGGTGCATCAAGGGTCCATCGTGGGTCCACTGCTCTTCAGCATGTTCCTGAACAACCTACTCAGTGCCTGCACTAGCAAAATCATTCTATTCATCAATGATGCTGTCCTACATAGCTGTCACTCTCACATAGAGCACCTACAGGCTGAGCTACAATCATCCTTCCAGCAACTGGAGACCTGGTTCTACTCCCAAAGGTTGCTACTAAACTACAAAAAAAACAAAAAAAACAAGACGATCCTCCTCTCTAGCCCCCAACTAAAAAGGAAATGCCCAGAACTAACAATCACAAATGACCTGACTGCTCCACTGGAACAGGTTCACTCCTTCAAGTACCTGTGTGCCATTGTGGATGATGCCCTCTCATATGTTCAGCACATTGACATGGTGGTGATAGCTGTGAACACTAAATTAGGGATCCTGATTAGGCACAAGAAAAGCCTAACTGCTGAAGCCCTCCGGCTCTCAGTCTCCAGCTCTGTCCTCTCCCTTGTCGACTATGGGCTGATGGTTTATGCCCTGCCACTGATACGGCCCTCAAAAGGGTTGCTACTGCCCTTAACAAGGCTTGTAGACTATTGCTAAATGCTGACCTCTTCAAGCACAATTGTACCCTGTATGGTCTAGCCTGCATACTACCACTTCAATCCAGAATCAGATACCAAACTTTCCTGCTAGGGAGAAAGGCCATGCTCTTCCTAACCCCTACCTGCATTGCAGACCTGGTAAAGGAAGCAAGCTAAAAAATACAACACACAAAGAACAGTGATAACACAGCTTGATGTCCCATTTCATAGAACTTCCCTAGGACAAAGATCCTTCATGTACTGAGCTCTACTATGGCTAAATGAGATCCCTGCTGCAGCTTTTAATACAACAAATGTTCGGTCCTTTAAAAGAGAACTGAAGCAATACCTACTGAACTCAAATGCCTGTGACTGCCTTACCTAAATCCATATCTTCAACCTGGATACCCCCTCTTAAACACCTCTGACTCGCTTACCTGAGTCCATATCCTCAACCCGGATACCCCCCTCATCTGTCTGAGCTTTTCTCCTGTTTCACCTACCCTGGACCCCCACCTGCCATCCCTTGCCACCCCCTTTCTAGCTCCCTCCAAATCTCTTCCCTCCATACTCTCCCAACACCTCCCTTTTCCACCCAGTCTCCCCCCTAAATATTATCCTTCTCCCAATTCTTTTGTCTCTCTCACTCTCTCTCTCTCTCTCTCTCTCTCTCTCCTCTCTCTCTCTCTCTCTCTAATCTACCCCTCGTTCACACTCTCCCCCTTTCTTTCTCCTACCCTTTCTGATACTGTACCTTGACAGGCCCCCTGGGGCAGCTATGCTCAATGTTGCTAACTGGGAATCTCCTCCCACTGTTTAATTTCGGTTGTCTAGGTTACTCAGATGCATTATTTATCTATTTTCTGTCTTACATAGCAATCTTATGTTTTGTGTTAACTGTCAGGTTTTTGTTATGTCTCTGCTGTTTTACATCCTGATGTGGAACCTTTGTAAAAGAGTGTATGCTCAAAGGTTGTATTCGAATTACCAAATAAATAAATAAATAAATATTATTATTTTTTTTATTTGTATCTAGGAGAGGCCCACTGAGGTGAAGCAGCATCTTTCTTGAGCCTTTGACGTCCAGTACAGTCTGCCTTCCATTGTAACTATTTGCCACAGTCCCTTTTGTCTGCTGCTGGCTGTCACTCCTAAATTTCTGACCCATTCCTTACCTGTCATTGTCTAGTGGTCTAGTGCAGAACAATGAGATGAAGAATTTGGACTAGCTGCCATGTTGTTGCTGGCAGTTTCACAAAATGGGGATTAGATTGGTCAGATGGTTTTATTGAATTTAGAGTCTCTATAAGATAAAAAACTGGTGTCCCATACACAGTCACAATGTTGGTAAGCTGCATTTGGATGAGCAATGGTCTTCTTGTGCCACCCACCAAAATTGCCTACCACAAAAGGGTGCCACTGTGTGCAGGGGCAGAATGTTCCCTGTGACAACAGCATACAGAGAGTGCAGTTCCAGATGTTAGTAGTGGCACATGGCTGCATGAACATTAACATTCTGGACCTGCAACTGATGGAGGAGAAGTCCATTGCATGGAATCAAGCACATAATGCCATTCCAAGGCGCATGCCATGGGCAAGTGGCACTACTGCTGATGACACCCCCACCCTGAACCTAAAGGCCCACTTGTGGTCCACAGTGATTGCAATGGATGTGGTCCCTCAACTGTCTTCACTGGTGACCATGTGTATCCCAACTTGCATCCCTAGTTAGATGCAATTAACTCCCTGGCACCAGTGGATCTCATCTCTTAGGCATTTTTTCTTGACATCTTTGTTTTAGTGGTGCTGCGCTCCTACTGACCTTTCCCCATTCTGGAATGAATGTTCTGGCTTACAAGGCAGCAACCCCTTGAAGAACCACTTTCAGCAGTCTGCCCATGGGGTTGATGTGCCATTCAGTGGTGGGGGCAAGGTGATGGAAACCCTTTCTGCATGGCACAGCAATTCCATACATACTGGCACCCTCATTACCGGGGCTTCCCATGCTGCTTTCACTATTCTAGTGCACTGAATTGTGCACTAGTGCAGGAATTTTGTTGTAACCCTTTTTTATAGATCAAAAAGTGGAGCAAGGTAGTAATATGGCTCGGTGGTCCTTGCAACCACTTTGCAAAGCCAACTAGTGTCTTTGTACGGGGCCCTTATTTATTTATTTGTTTTAATTCCCTTAAAAAAGTTTTGAAAGCCAATTTGGACACAAAATCTCTTAGCGTGATTTCGAATTAAAATAAGAACTGGTCAAAATCAAATCCAAACCAATAGGTGTTTACCTGGGTTCTGGTCAGAAACTGTGAATTCTGATTTTGCAAAACTTTCCAAAATTCTGACTTTGAAAAAAATCCATATCCTCTGAATGTGTTGCACTAATCGTCACCCTATTCTACAAAAAGTTCTGGTTGAAATGCAGAATGATACATGTGAACCATGAAATGATAGTTCTGCTGAATTTGAATCTGCAGTTTAATATATTAATCAAAAATACATGCAATAATTCTGCAGTTCTATAGATAACAGAGTGGTGAGTTCTGCAGAATTACAGTCTATAATTTTTTTTTTCTAAATTCTATTTTCGCCTCCCTTGAGCTTCTGGGAATTTACTCTATAACAGCCCTTTTGGTCCCCAGCTCCCCCACACCTGGGACTCCCTGGGAGACCACTGTAGCCAGCATGGTGGGTCCCCTCTGCTCTGAAGGCTGAAAGGGGAGGGAGTAGAGTATGCTAATCCTGGGTTCCCTGGTGATGGCCAGAGTGGAGCAGGGCTTCATTACGCTTGGTAAGGAGGTTTCACTTTGGTAGGTTGCCCTGGTGGAGTGGACGTGCAATGGCATCTAGGCCACATCAGGCATGCTCCCACACCCAATGTGCTGACGTCTGCCACTCCACCAATCCTGTAGCATGCTTCATACCCAGGTGCACTGACTCCCAGCAACACTTTTTCAGACAGATTAGTGCAGGTGTCCGTGACCCAACCACCCCGAAGGAGTAGAGCTATCCAACAGATTTTAATCCTCCTCCCTCCAGCCAACCTTCTGGTGTTCTGGGTTTGTTCCCCAACCCAGGTCTTTAGTGCTGCAAGAAACAGCACTACCACTGCACCGGTGGGTCAACTCTTACAGTCTACAGTTCAATACACTGACGTACAATACATATATTCATTCCACAGCTTTAACTTGGAATTTCTTGAAAGGTTTGAAAGTGCATTAAAAAAATTTTCAGAAGTGAAATTCTGACTTTTCTCAGCTCTTGTTTACCTTCTTCTACTTAAAAAATAATAAATGGGAAACAGGCCTTGTAAAGGCATGCAAATTGTTTTGAAATAGAAGCCTGACTGTATGAAAATGCTCACGAGACCTAATAAAAAGAAAAAAGTTATACTTGGCTATACTCTTTAGGAAAGACAAGGTGGAAAGGAAAGGAGGAGGTGTGGTGCTTTATGTGAGAGAAAGCATAAAAGAGACAGAGGTGCAGAGAATACTGTGGGGGTTGAGGTACTTTAGGCCACCCAGGAGACTGGGAATGGAGACACTATTTGCACTGGAGTGATCTACAGACCTCTAGTATGGGAGGAGTTAGATAAGGTACTGGTGGAAGCCACTGGCAAAATGGAAGAAAAGGGTGTGGTGCTACTGGTGGGGGACTTTAGTCTGCCAGATGTGGACTGGAGCCTCCCAGATATGGCTTCAGCTAGAAGCAGGGACATCCTGGGCTTCCTGCAGATGGGTGTGTTGTCAGACAATCAGTCAGTGAACCCACTCATGATGGGGCAATACTTGACCTGGTACTAACTAATAGGGGGACAGTGTGTTGCAGACATCAAAGTGGCAAGCCACTTGGGAACCAATAATAACTGTACAGTGTGGTACACTATAAAATAGCTGCAGAACTGAACCACAGAAGGGCGAGGATCCTTAACTTTAGGAGAGCACATTTCATAAACATGGATAAATGCCTCAGGGATTACCTGATAGGGAGGATGATGTAGGTGGGGTGGAGGAACAGTGGACGAAGATAAAAAGGGCCATAGTGAGGGCAAGAAACATCTGCATCAAGTAAGTGAGCAAAAGCAAGAGGAAAAAAAGACCACTATGGTTCTCGAAAGAGGTGGTAGAAAAGGTAAATGCCAAGCGGGTAGCATTTAGAAGGTATTAGGAGTCAAAGAGGGAGGATGAGGATAGAGAAGTTTACCAGAGGAGACAGAGGGAAGCAGTATGGAGCACAAAGATGCAAACGGAAGCAAAAGTAGCCTTGGTAGTAAGGAACTTGGAGAAGGCTTTTTTTAGGTATATAAGTAAAAGAGGAGGACCAGGGTTGGGAGTGTGAGGTTAAAAGAGAAGGAGGGACTGTGCAGAGGGAGATCAGGAAAAGGCAGACTCCTGAACAGAAAGTTTTGCTCAGTGTTCACTGAGGAAGGAGAAGAGAAGGGACCACAAAAAAGTTATAGGAGCATCGGAGGGAGGTAGATGGACACACGTTCATTCTTGGAGTGAGTTCTGAAGGGAATTGCTATTGCTAATCTGAAAATGGGCAAAGTGATGGGGACAGAGGGGGTGTATCCAAGGGTACTGGGGGAGCTCTGGGAGATTCTGGCTGCACCTCTGCCAGTCCAATTTGACAACCGTTGGAAACAGGAGTGGTTCTGGAGGAGGGCACATGCAGTCACACTACACAAAAGTAGCAGGGAAGAGGCTGGCAATTATAGACCAGCGAGCCTAACATCGGTGGTGGGAAAGTTAAAAGAATCATTATTGAAGAAAAGGATTCTGAAATATCTTCCAGTGGGTTGCATGATCTGAGGCAGCATGAGGGGGGTATGTCAGATGAATCTGAAAGATTCATTTGACTGGGTGAGCAAGGGGCTAGATCAGGATGGAGTGGTGGATGTGGCCTATCTAGATTTCAGTAAGGTTTTCAAAATTGTTCCACATAGAAGACTCATAGGCATAGGGTGTGTGTGTGTGTGGGGGGGGGTGACCCTGTACATCAGAGATGGTATAAAGGCTACAGAAATTTTGGGAAGACAGGGGTAGGCCGAGGCAACGTGGGTCACCCTGAAGCCAAGGAATGTAACAGCAGTACACACAGGGGTGATCCACAGACCTCTGACACAGAGGGAGGAAGTTGACAGGAAACTAGTGGAGGACATACTCAACATGGCAGCTAAAGGAGAAATCCTGCTACTGGGGGATTTCAATATGCTACATGTGGATTTAACCACCCAAGTGTCTGCTTCAGCCAGAAACACAGCCATCCTAGAATCCCTGCAGGGGGTTAAACTCAGGCAGCTGGTGCATGAACCAACCAGGTACAAGTCGATTCTGGACCTGATATGAACCTATGGGAAAACAGTTGAAGAAATGCACTTTGAAGGGCAGCCGGGGTCCAATGGCCACTGCATGATATGGTTCAACATGGCAACATGGACTCAAGTATGCCTCACAAGGGCAAAAGTATTAGATTTTAGGAGGGCGGATTTCACTGAAATGGGTAGATGTATACAAGCTATCCTAGGGAAGGGAGAGGTAATGGAGGGGGATGAGGAACAATGCAAGAAACTGAAAGGAGCCATAGTGGGGATAACAAACCAATGCATTAGGATAGTGGCCAAAGGGAAAAGAAGAAGTAAACCACTATGGTTCTCTAAAGAGGCGGGTGACAAAGTCAGGACTAAAAGATTGAGTTTCAGGAACTATAGGGGACCAAAAGGGAGCAGGGCAGGGAGATGTATCTTGAATGTCTAAAGGAAGCAGGGAAGGCTGTTAAGCTAAGGTGCAGACAGAGAAGGATTTAGCATGGTCTGAGAAAAAAGGGGATAAGGCATTTTATAGGTACATCAATAAAAGAAGAAAAAATGGGGGGATTGTGAGGCTCAAAGGGGAGGAGGGAGAGTGTAAGGATGGTGATCTGAACAAGGCAGAAATAATAAACAAAATACTTCTGCTCAGTATTCACTAGGGAGGGGGAGGGCCAAGGACCGCAGATGGGTAGCAGAGACAATGGGGGGGGATAAGTGGACACCAGTCCATGCACAGCGGAGCGAGTTATGGAGGAACTCGCAAAGCTGAAGGTGGATAAGGCCATGGGGGCCAGATGGCATCAACCCAAGGATATTAAGGGGAGCTGTGAAAGGAACTGGCAGGGCCTCTGGCAGCCCTGTTCATGGAGTCACTCAACATGGATGTGGTTCCAGAGGACTAGAGGAGGGTACATGTGGTCCCACTGCACAAAAGCAGCAGTAGGAAGGAGGTGGGGAACTACAGGCCAGTCAGCCTCACTTCAGTGGTGGGAAAGATCACAGAGACACTGCTTAAAGAAAGGATCGTGGCACACCTGGAATCCAGGGGTGCCCAGGATCTGATGCAACATGGATTAACAGCAGGAAGGTCATTTCAAATAAATCTGATAGATTTTTTTGATTGTGTGACTAGGGAAGTAAATCAGAGAGGGACAGTAGAAGTCACTCACCTAGATTTCTGCAAAGCCTTCGACACTGTCCCACATAGAAGGCTGATTAACAAGATGGGTAGTCTGAGCATGGCAGACAAGGTGGTGAGCTGGGTTAGAAACTGGTTATCAGACAGGAGACAGAGGGTGGTGGTAAATGGGGTACAATCTGGGGAGAGAGGGTGACCAACAGGGTACCACAGGGATCAGTACTGGGACCATTCCTGTTCAATGTCTTCATCAGTGACATTGCAGAGGGGCTGGAACGAAAGCTCTTTTTTTTTGCAGAGTTATTTTATTAAGTCTTTGGTAACCATGTAAGGCACACTAGGCACAAGTGCCTGTTTTCAGGGGTGACCTGGGAGCACCTAGTGGTTAAGTGACTAACTCAGAGTCACACAGTATGCAAGTGGAGGTTGTGAGAATCAAACCCAGGTCTGATTTGCTGGATATACCAAGCTCATTCACAGCTTATTACTCTAACCTCTAGGCTATACTGCCAGATGACACCAAGATCTGCAACAGGGCAGATACTCCAGAAGGGGTGCAGAAAATGAAGAGGGGTCAGGAGATGCTTGAAAGATGGTTGGAGATGTGGCAACTGAAGTTCAATGCAGGGAATAACGATCTCGTTATCTGGTCCATTGCGGAGACCAAAGGAACACCTGACCAGGCTGGGAGACAAACTGCCATCCATTTCGTCTGGCATCTCCTTCTCTGAGATCTCACTGGTCGGGGGGGGGGCAGACAGATGAAAGGTCAAAGAAGGGGAGATTGGGGAGCTAAACATGTGGCTCAAAGGCTGGTGACAGGAAAAAGGACAGAAACTGGTAGGTAACGGCAACAGTTTTGGGAGCGAAAGTTCTTTAAATTCGATGGACTGCATCTGACTAAGGAAGGAGTCAGTGCATTGGGGCAGAAGTTTGATGTCTTTACAGAATAGTTAAACTAGCAAATGGGGAGGGGGTGCAGCACCCGATACATCGAACAGGAAGAACACCCCTCCCTCCTCCGCTAGTGATCAAACAGGAGTTCAGCATGTTTGTAGTTCATTTGCATCACCAGGTAAGGAAAAAGGTCCAGCTCCCCATACTATGCACAGGGGAAAAGCCATACCTTGTCTCACAACTAATGCTCCAAAATCTGGCCAATGGAAAATCATGTACACAAATGCCTGCAGTCTGGGAAACAAGATCCCAGACCTGGAGGCAACAATGACAGAGGCTAAACTGGACATAGTAGCCATTAGCGAGACATGGTTCACCAGTAACCACACTTGGGAGACTTCAGTACTCAGTTATGTACTGTTCAGAAGAGACGAAGGTGCAAAGGGGGGGGATGGCCCTTTATGTCAATGAAAATATCAAAGCTACAGAAATTCAGAATACACAAAAGGAGCCAGAAGAACTGTGGGTCACCCTGGAAACAGGTAATGGGACAGCCATACAAACTGGGGTTGTCTACAGGCCTCCAGTCCGGAAGAAGGACAGATACATTATTGTTAGAAGATATACAAAACATGACAGCTAAAGGGGAGGTTCTGATAATGGGAGACTTCAACATGCCAGATACAGATTTGTAGATTGGTCAATGCCAGCAGGAATATCCGCCAGAACTAGACACATAGTGGATTCCCTGCAGGGGGAGGGCCTCAAACAATTGGTACAACAACCCACAAGAGTCAGGGCTATCCTGGATAAAGTACGGACTAATGGGGAAAGGATCACAGATCTCCAGGTAGAAGGTCACCTGGGAGCCAGTGGCCATCACGTGGTATAATTCAATTTGGCCACTAGAAGTAAATCATCCCATTCCAAAGCAAAAATATGGGAGTTCAGAGGAGCTGACTTTAATAAGATGGCCAACAGAGTTAAGCTAGCCCTGGCAAGAAGAAATACAGGTGAGGGGGTACAGGCAAAGTGGCAAGCATTAAGGATGCACTATTTGAAGCAACATTCCATTGCATTAGGGAGAAAAGCAAGAATAAAAGAAGGAGGAAACCATATTGGTTCTCAAATACAGTAGCAGAACAGGTCAGAGAAAAAAGCTTGGCCTTCAGGAAATATAAGGGAAATCAGTGGGATGAAGATAGGGAGGCATACCAAACTTCCCTAAGGGAAGCAGGGAAGGCAGTTAGGTAGGCAAAGGCCTAAATCGAGGAAACACTAGTAAGAAATGTAAAAGAAAGGGAAAACACTTTCTATAGATACTTTAGTGAAAGGAAAAAGTTTAGAGGTGGTATTGGTAAGATCAAAGGAGATAAAGGGGAGTGTGTGGAGGAGGAGGACCAAAGAAAAGCATCTATCCTAAATAGATACTTCTGCTCAGTATTTACTGAAGGGAAGGTAGGGCAAGGCCTACAGCTCAGCACCATGGACACGAGGGAGGCAGGTGTGCATAAGTACCTTTACTAAAGAAAGGGTCCTACAAGAGCTCGCTAAGATCAGGGTGGACAAGGCAATGGGACCTGATGGCATACATCCCAGGGTACTAAAGGAGTTAAGTGTGGAACTAGCAGAGCCATTAGCAGAACTGTTTAGTGAGTCTCTGAGCACAGGAGAGGTCCCAGAAGACTGGAGAAGGGCTCATGTGATCCCACTCTGCAAGAGTGGCAGCAGGGAGGAGGCAGGGAACTACAGACCAGTCAGTCATACCTCAGTAGTGGGCAAGATTATGGAGGCATTATGGAGTATAGCCCAGCACCTGGAATCTATAGGAGCAGAGGATCCAAAACAGCATGGATTTACAATGGGAAGGTCCTGTCAAACTAATCTCATAGATTTCTTTGACTGGGTAACCAGAGTGGTGGACCAAGGGGGTACAGTTGATGTCGCCTACCTTGATTTCAGCAAAGTTTTCAATACTGTTCCACATAGAAGATTGATTAATAAGCTGGGTAGGCTCAGGTGGGTCAGAATTTGGTCAACTGGATGGCAAACTGGTTGAGGGGGCAGAAAACAGAGAGTGGTGGTAAGCGGTATACAGTCAGAAGAGATGCAAATCACAAGTGGGGTACTTCAGGGATCAGTCCTGGGGCCAGTCCTCTTCAATATCTTCATCAGTGACATTGCAGATGGACTGGAGGGTGAGGTTTGCCTGTTTGCAGATGACACCAAGATCTACAACAGAGCAGATGGTCCAGATGGGGTGGGCAGAATGAGATGAGATCTAGAAAAACTGGCAAAATGGTCTGAAGAGTGGCAACTGGGGTTTAAGGCAAAGAACTGAAAGATCATGCACATAGGAAAGAGAAACCCTGAAGCTACCTATAGGTTGAGCGGGGAGTTGCTGGCAATCACAAGGGAAGAAAGAGACTTGGGCATCTTCATCACAGATGATCTGAAATCATCCAAGCAGACCACTAATGCAGTAGGTAAGGCTAGAGGGATGTTGGAGTGTACTAGCAGGGGTATCACAAGTCATAAGAGGGAGGTAATAATCCTGCTTTACAAGACACTGGTTAGGCCCCATCTGGAGTACTGCATGTAGTACTGGAGGCCGCACCTGCAGCAGAAGGACATTAACAAAATGGAGACAGTCCAGAGAAGGGTAAACAAAATGGTGCAGGGACAGCATCAGAAAACATATGAGGACAGATTAACAGTGCTCAGTACGTATACCCTAGAGCAAATGTGGGAGAGAGGTGATAAAATCTAAACATTCAAACATCTTAAGGGCATTAACAATGTGAAAGAGTCTAACATGTTTCAATCTAAGAAAAATAGCAGGACAATAGGACATAGAATGAAATTAGAGGGAGTCCGATTAAGGGGCAATGTGAGGAAGTTATTTTTCACAGAAAGGGTGGTAGATGCATGAAATGGTTTACCTCAGGAAGTGGTGGATGTGAATACAGTGCAGGGCTTCAAACAGGCATGAGAGCAATACAGAGGATTATGAATAAATAGGCCATTGACAGAGTAAAGGCCTATGGCACATTCATAAGGTAGAAAAAATGGGCAGACTGGATCTGCCATCAACTTCTATGTTTCTATAATGCACCTGAGTAGAGGGAACCCTGGGGAGAGCTACAGGTCAGGGGAGAGGAGCTGACTGTAACCAAGGAGGAAAGGGACCAAGGGGTTATCATCTCTGATGACCTTAAGGTATTAAAGCAGTACACAAAGGTAGCGGAACACCTTAAGGTATCAAAGCAGTGAACAAAGGTGATGAGGAGGGCAATTGGCATGCTGTGGTGCATAGGCAGGGTTATCACTAGCAGAAAGTGGGAGGTGGTGATGCCATTGCATAAAATATTAGTAAGGCCTCACCTGGAGTACTGCATACAGTTCTGGAGGCCAGACCTGTGCAAAGACATAAACAAGGCAGAGACAATCCAGAGAAGGGTGACAAAGATGATGCAGGGCTTGTACCACAAAATGTATGAGGAGAGACTAAGGGACTTCAATATGTACTCACTGGAGGAGAGAGCAGGGGGACATGATTGAAACTTTCAAACATGGTGTAGGTGAGGGACCTTTTCCAATGTAGAAAAAGTGCTAGAACAAGGGGGCACAATATTTAGTTGGAAGGGGTAGATTAAGAGGTAATGTGAGGAAGTTTTCTACACAGAAATGGTAGTTGATGCTTGGAATAGTCTGCCACAAGAGGTAGTGGGGACAAGCAGAGTGGAGGGGTTTAAGCATGCCTGGGACAGGCACAAGGGAACCTTGAGAGCGGAGGGAGTGATGAAAAGCCATTGATTACATATGGTCAGTGGCCACATACAATGTATAGGGCCTATGGGCAGACTGGATGGGCCTGGAGATCCTTATCTGCTGACATTTTGCATGTTTGTATGTTTCTGTGTAAGCTGGCTAGTTTGAGGTGGGTCCAAAAGTGGTTAGCTAGGTAAGAACTGGTTTGGGGATAGGCAGCAGAGTGTGATGGTAAATGGTAAATGCAGCTCACTCAAAGGAAGGGAGGGCGAACAGTGGGGTGCCTTAGGTATCAGTGCTGGGACCAGTCCTCTTCAGTGTCTTTATAAGTGCAATTGCAGAAAAGCTGGAAAGAGAAGGTCAGCTGACCCCAAAATCTACAATAGGGTGGACACTCCAGGGGTGTGTGTGTGTGTGGAAAGGATTAGCAGTGATTTGAAAAAAACTTGAGGAGTGGTCAGGGGTATGGCAGATGGGTTTCAATGTGAAAACAATGCAAAATGATGCACTTGGTGCATAGAAACCCTGAAGTAGAGTACAAAATTGGTGGGGTGGTACTGACAACCACCAAACAAGACCTGAGGGATAAATATGATTTAAAGATGGCCAGGCAGCACAACAAGGCAGTTGGGATGGCTAGTGGGATACAGGGTACATGTGGAGAGAGGTATCACTAGCAGAAAGGAGGAGGTGGTATTGCCTTTGTATGGCTTGCTGGTAAGACCCTACCTACAGTACCATGTCCATTTCTGGAGACTACATCTCTGGAAGGACACAGACAGAGTGAAGGTGGTCCACAGGAAGGCAACTAAGATGGTGGAGGGTCTGTATCTGAAGCCCTATGAGGAGAGACTAAAAGAACTGAATATGTATACACTGGAAAAGAGGAGATAAGGGGGGTATGATAGAGACCTTTAAATACCTAATGGGTGTACATAAGGTACAAGAGTGAAGCATTTTTCCCAATAAAAGGTGCTGAAGAAGAAGAAGGGGCGCCATATGAAGCTGGTGATGGGCAAATTCAGGAGAAATGAGAGGAAGTACTTCTTCACAGAAAGAGTGGTGGATGCCTGGAACAGCTGTCCAGGGGAGGAGGTGGGGGTAAAAACAGTGGTGGGATTCAAGAGTGCATGGGATAGGCACAAAGTAATCTTATGTGAAAGGAAGGAGAGTGGTAATGGACTGGAGATCAAGCAGGATCTGTGGTGATAACTGCAGGCAGGAGAAAACGGGCAGACTAGGTGGGCCAAGCATTCATCTGCCAGAAAATTCTATGTTTCTGTTTCTCTCTTTATGCTTGTTTCCCAAGGTTTATAAGGCACATAGAGTTTTTACTTTACAAAACGGAGTAGAAGGTTGAGAAATCAGGTTAATAAATAGTCACATTTACAGAGTGATCTCGTTTTTTTATTACATGATGTTGTGTGTTCCCATTTATTATTTTGTAATTATTTCCCCAGATTGTCCTAACTTTCTTGGGAAACTTTCCCCAGGGCAAAGCTGTTATGAGCAGAAGGAATCCCTGGTTTCTACGTAACCAGCTGTTTGAGTCGGTTCATGCCAGAAAAGTTTTATGAACTTGTTACCGCAAACTCAGCTGCTATTCTGCTGGCATCAACTTTAAAAGCTGGTTCTCAACATCTGTAATTGCTTCTGAAACTATAAAACTAATAGCTTTTACATTTTATTTTTACTATTTGCTTACCTTTTGGAAGTGTTTTTCTTTTCACTTCCTTGGAAACCATTCCTCAGTTGTGCCTGGTACTCAGTAGACTTAAGAGGGCAGTTATTATATGACAGTGATGCATCATACCTCTGGCCCTGTAGGCAAACTCTTCACCACTCAGGGCTCTATTATCAAAGATGCTTGGCAGAGTCACAGAATGGGAGATATGCTTTTGAAAATAAGACTCTCAGATTTCAAAGTATTTTATGCATTGAAAGTGCTTAGCTGTCTCACACCGCTCTGTGCAATTTGAACCTCTTAAATGCTGTTCTTAATTAGGTAGGATGTCAGTTACTTTACCACCCACAGTTCCATCTACTGCATACAATAGTAGCCATTGCCAGCAGAAATAGCAGCAATCAGTACACCATGCTGTGATGTGATAGCAAAGGCTATCACAACAATGTAACTTACTGTAATTCATTGGTGGTGATAGCAACTGTTCTCGGTACTGCAGTAGCAAACACCATGGCATGTTAGCGCAGTGAATGGCATTGGCTGCTATCGCATGCAGTGGAGTAAGCCATGATGCAATACTCTGTGATAAAAATGGCCGGTCACACTTTAAATGGCAGTTAACCACACTGTAACTGCATTGCAATTGCAATGTAGTTGCCAGCAACAAACATCTAACTACAGTGTAATTATCCTGTTGCATGTAATTAATGAGTCCCACTTTGCTGTTAGACAAATTGGAGTAACTGCCATTGCACTCCTCCTGAATTCTGCAGCACGTCACAGGCAGAAACTGTGAACAGAGTGTTACATTTTGTAGCATATTGTTTCACATTGTAAGCCTAGCTCACACCTACCTTGACACCCAAATTGTGTATAAAGAATGATTGTTACATCACAGCCACTCACCATGCTCACCAAGCACACTCTGCACCCTCCACAAATTCTGTATACAGCATTCTCCTCTATGTGTCAGGCACTACCCATTCACACCCCACACCCTGTACCCCCTGCCTTCAAATTTTGCATACAGCATACCCTCCCACATCACTACTACTTGCCATACCCCTCCTGCACCCCATACCCCCATAACACCAAATTATGCGTATAGCTATAAAGATAGCAATACAGCATCTTCTTCATGCATCCCAGTCCCTCACCATGCTCACTCACTGCATACACTCTGCACTCACACCAACAATTATGCTTCTCGTGTACAAACAAGAATCTTCAGCACGGCTGATGCAACCCTACCATCAATGACACAACTAACCTCCCATTAACATTGTGGAGCTACGGGGGAGCTGTTGGAATAATTTTTACAGCATCAGTCAGTGGGTCTATGACTTGTTTTGGAATTTCTGTTTTGGAGTACAGTTGTAGGGAATTTCCAATATTGCTTCTGACAAATTTCATTGAATGTGGGAAATGTAGTGGAATATTGAATTTCTCTAAGTTGGCAATTTGTGAAAATATTTTTTCTGTGATTTCAGTTTTTTCCCCTTGACGTGCAGATTTTTTTCTGTGACTTGATTACTTAGTGTTTGGCAGCAAACATCTTTTTTCTCACGAGGAAGGAACAGATGGCCACAATTTGGGTTCTTTTTTTCAGTGACTTGTTTTTCTACCATGACCTAATGAGTTTTTCAACACCAAGACTGCCAGTATTTGGAACCATATTTCCTCTACTGCCCAAATCAAGGACTGTGGTGACAGAGTCAAACAGACCTACAGTATGTCATGGTTAACCTCTGAGAAGAGCTCCACTGCTTAGATGAAAAGGATGTTTTAAGGATGGCTGATGGCCAGCACTGTGCCATGTTTATACTGGACCCTGCACCAACTTAGCTACTGAAGGCTGGGTTGGTTTTATTGTCAATGCATATTTGCATGAGGGTATCTTGCTGGCATCCATGAAGGAGGCAGTGGTGAAGTTCTTGCCTAAGAAGGCCTCAATTAATGCTCCTTTACCTCCCATCCCCTTTTGCTACCTTAGGTCACACAGAATTGCTGGACAAAGTCAATGATAATGAAAAACTGTCCAGGACTAGTCTGAAATGGTTATGGTCATTACTTAGATGAGGGAGGGAGGGAGGGAACAGTCTGTAGTACTCTTCCTTACAGAAATAAAGGTGTGCTGTGTACATGCAGAATGCATGCCACATGCTTAATTGTGCAATGTTTGCATGTGGTTCATGTGCACAAAGTGAACCTATGTGAACCTGGTCTAAAAAGCAAATCAGGTTCGCATGCTGCAAGCTTGATATGTGCGCAGCAGTTAAACTGGTGTGAATATCATTTAAACTTCACATCAGGTTTGCATGCTGCACTCTTGCCTTGTGTGAAGCAGCTAAGCTGGTGCAAATCTCATCTAAACAAACATCAGTTTTTATTTCTTATATTACTGCTAGCATTAGTCATTAAAATACATTTTTATTTGAATTCCTATTAACATTATATAAACTCATTAATTCTGAACCTTTTGCAAGTTGTTAAATGGCTTTCGATTTTTGTCATTAAATTGCCATTGATTTGTAAAGTATTGTTTGCTTACTGCATTAAATGCCTAGGATATAGCCAGTCAACATCCCCATTCCAGATGTTTGAAGAGGGTCCTCTGTGTTGTGAAACCTATTCTTTTGTTTTGGATCATGCTAATCCCTTATGCATGTTTAGTGCTACAAATGTGTTTCTTCATGACTGTTTTATCGCACTTACTTTCCCTTTGTCATTCTGTATTGAGCATATCCACTATGGCCATGCTCAGCACTCTTTGTGCTGAGTAGGGTCTTGGAAGCATGCACCATACCTCACATTTTGTCACTGAAATGAGGGACATGGACTCTCAAAATGAGGGACAATGAGGGACTCTAACCCACATGATGATCAGGACACATCATGAAACATGAAGATACAGTACCTCAGAACACAGTGGAAACCAAGCTTTAGCACCTGAGAATGAATTTCTACCATTAAGCATGTGTGCTATTTAGGTAGGGCAGAGGGGGACAGTCCCCCCTCATATTTGTGCCTAGGTGGTTCTTATGGTGTGGCAATAATAGCTTTAAATTTGGATTTAGTCTTTTGCACAATAAATGCCCACCTGGCCTGTGTGTGTGCTCACACTGCAGGTATTCTCCAGACTCAACTGTGTCTGTATTGTGTTGTCTACTCTCTCCACCTATTAGCAGCACAATCGCATGTGATGTGGATGAGCTCCAGTCAAGAGCAAGCATTTGTCAATGCCGAATATTGATTGCGTTGGTGTGTTGAGCTCGCTCACTGTCCCTCTGTCACTCGCTCAGACTGTTTCTCCCAGTGCTGCAGGCTGGCCTTTTGTACTGGGCTCCTGCCTGCGTTGCCGCCTTTTTCTGCCAACAAAAAAATCTGCAGCTGTCCCGACAGAGCTCCGTTGAGGTCGTTCAATCCCCCCTGTGTCACTCACTCATTCTGTTTCTCCTGGCGCTGCAGGTTGCCCTTTTGTACTGGGCTCCTGCCTCTGTTGGCGCCTTTTTCATCCCACAAAGAAATCTGCAGCAGTCCCGACAAAGCTCCATTGAGCTCGATCACTCCCCTTCTCTCACTTGCTCATTCTGTTTCTCCTGGTGCTGCAGGTTGCCCTTTTGTACTGGGCTCCTGCCTCTGTTGGCGCCTTTTTCATCCCACAAAGAAATCTGCAGCAGTCCCGACAAAGCTCCGTTGAGCTCGATCACTCCCCTTCTCTCACTTGCTCATTCTGTTTCTGCTGGCGCTGCAGGCTGCCCTTTTCTATTGGGCTCCTGCATGCGTTGGTGTCTTCTTCTGCCCACAAAGAAATTTTCAGCAGTTACAATAGAGCTCCGTTGAGCTCACTCATTCCCTCTCTCTCACGTGCTCATTCTGGTTGCCCCGCCACTGCAGGCTGCCTTTTGTACTGGGCCCCTGCATACGTTGCTGCCTTTTTCTGCCCACAAACAAATCTGCAGCAGTCCCAACAGAGCTCCGTTGAGCTCACTCATTCCCCCTTCCTCTCTTGCTCGTTCTGTTTGTCTTGCCGCTGCAGGCTGCCCTTTTGTACTGAGCTCCTGCCTGCATTGGGGGCTTGTTCTGGCCAGAAAGAAATCTGAAGCAGTCCCGACACAGCTCCATTGAGCTCTCTCACTCACTCATTCTGTTTCAGCCGGTGCTGCAAGCTGGCCTTTTGTACTGGGCTCCTGCCTGCATTGCCACATTTTCTGCCTGCAATGAAATCCACAACAGTCACAATAGAGCTCCGTTGAGCTCACTCACTACTGCTCTGTCACTCGTGCATTCTGTTTCTCTTGGCGCTGCAGGCTGTGCTTGTGTACGGGGCTCCTGGCTGCATTGGCACCTTTGTCTGCCCACAGAGAAATCCGCAGCTGTCCCGACAGAGGCCCGTTGAGGTCGCTCAGTCTCTTCTCTCATGAGCTCATTCTGTTTGTCCTGGCACTGCAAGTGGCCCTTTTGTATGGGGCTCCTGCCTGCATTGGCACTTTTTTCTGCCCACAAAGAAATCTGCAGCAGTCCTGATAGAGCTCCGTTGAACTCACTCAGTCCCCCTGTCTCACTCACTCATACTTTTTCTCCCACCGCTGCAGGCCGACCTTTTGTACTGGGCCCCTGCCTGCATTGACACCTTTTTCTGCCCACAAAGAAATCTGCAGCAGTCCTGACAGCGCTCTGGTGAGTTCGCTCACTCCCCCTCCATCACTCGTTCTCTCGTTCTGTTTCTCCCAGTGCTGCAGGCTGCCCTTTTGTGCTGGGCTCTTGCATTGGGGAATTTTTCTGCCTACAAACAAATCTGCAGCAGTCCAAACAGAGCTCAGTTGAGCTTGGTCACTCCTCCCTCACTCGTTCGATCTTAATCTGTCCCAAACAGTGATTTCACACAGCGATCATGCTATTCTCCGGCAGGAATGTAAAAGCATAATTTAGCCAGAATGTGAAAAATGGCAGCTGTACTGTTCATAAGGAGGAGTGGAAAAATGCCACTGTTGAAGATGTGATGTGAAAATATTACAAAATTGCAAAGTTACAAGGCTGCTTGGAAACTGTTCAATGCACGGTTGTAACACAGTCATGTTATGGAGTTTCGTCACCAAATTTTCAACATAGGCATTTTAGGACCTCTGCTCATGAACAGTGCCACTATCATTTTCTTAATCTGTCCTGATTTTCCACAGCAACTGCATTATTCTGCGCCAGAACTGTGAAAATACATTTTGGTTAGGATGTGAAAAATGACAGCTATACTGCTCATAAGGAGGTGTGAAAAAATGCCACTGTTGAAAATCTGACGTGATTATATCACAAATTTGTGAAAAGGGGGTGTGGAAAGTGTGCAACGCACACTTGTAAATACACAGTCATTTGATGGGCTATCATCACCAAATTTTCAACATAGGCATTTTAGGACCTCTGATCATGAACAGTATCACTGTCATTTTCTTAATCTGTCCCAAACACTGATTTCCCACAGCAACTGCTCTATACTGTGCCGGAAGTGCGAAAACACATTTCGGCCAGGATGGGAAAAATGACAGCTGTACTGTTCATAAGTAAGTGTGGGAAAATGGCAATGTTGTAAATCTGGAGTGAAAATATTATAAATTTGTGAAGTTACGAGCATGCATGCAAACTGTGCAACACATGCTCATAACACAGTCATTATGTTTGTTTGCACGCATGTGCAAGAAACATAGTGCCATCATCGGAGATTTCGGAGGTGTGTCACCTCCTCCTCCAAATCAGTCAGTGTGCTGGCAGGTGTGGCCCCTGTAAGCTAATGCATTTTGGAGCTCTCTATGACACGCTCCAAAATGCAGTGGCATACAGTTGAAAGGGGGAGCTACGCTTGAGTGAGCAGCGATTAGATAAGGCTGCTCATGCGCGCAGCTCCCCAACAGACGCACGCACTGTATAGCCATGGGGTGCCCAATCCCGCCGGCTGTGCTGCTGCCTCCTTCTGCCCCCAACGCTACAAAATGCCACGCTGAGTGCCCACCCCAGCGTGGCAACAAATCATATAGCCGATGGGGGTGCCCAATCCCCAATCAGCTGCACTATCCTCCCCACCCCCAGTAGTGGGTGGCACGCGGGGCCCACCTGGCGTGGCAAACGGTCGTGATAGGCCAACGGGGTGCCCAACTCCCGTCGGCTGAATGGCCACCCCAACATCCTTGTGCCATGCTGGGTGCCCACCCCAGCGTGGCAACTAATCATATAGCCGATGGGGGTGCCCAATCCCCCATCAGCTGCACTGTCCTCCCCACCCCCAGTGGTAGGTAGCGCGCTGGGAGCCCACCAGCATGGCAAGCATTCGTAGAGCCAACCAGGGTGCCCAATCCCCGTCGGCTGAATGGCCACCAACATCCTTGTGCCATGCTGAGCCCACCCCAGCATGGCAAACATCCACATCGCCTGCTTTTTTTTTACCTGTGAAGAAAAATGGGTCCAACGGTGAGTCTCCCGCTCTCTCTCTCCCACAACCCGCACCCACCCACTGGGCGCACTCCAGCCTCCCACTCCCCTCACCTAATACTTACCTCCGGACCTCGGTGCGACGATCTTCAGTGGACCGGGAACACGTCTGCACTCTTCAAAGGTGACCGCGAACTGAGGAAATGCCGGTAAGCTGTATAATGGGCTAGATAGGGGGGATTTCAACTTTATTGCATATCTCAGGCATTTTTTTGAATTTTTGCACCAAATTTACAACATGGGGTTTTTGAGACCCCTTCTCATGATTGATGTCACTGTCATGGCGTTATTCCGGTCTGAAGGGTGATTTCGAGGAGTGACTGCGCAGTGGCTGCGAAATCACCCTTCAGACCTGAATAACGCCATGACAGTGACATCAGTCATGAGAAGGGGTCTCAAAAACCCCATGTTGAAAATTTGGTGCCAAAATTCCCAAAAATGACTGTTTTATGAGCGTGCGTTGCGCAGTTCCTACGCAGGCTCGTAAGTTCGCGCATGTTTAATATTTTCACTCCAGATTTTCAATATTGCCATTTTACCACACCTTCTTATGAGCAGTACAGCTGTCATTTTTCACATCTCACCTAAAACGTGTTTTCCCACTCCATGAAGATAATGGCGAAATGGGTAAAGTAAATCAATGTACAGGACAATTAAGAAAATCACAGTGACACTGTTCATGAGCAGAGGTCTTAAAATGGCTATGTTGAGAATTTGGTGAAAAAATTCTAAAATGACTTTCACGAGCATGCATTCCACAGTTCCTATGCATGCTCGTAAGTTTCTAAATTTAATATTTTCACTCCAGATTTTCAAACATGTCCATTTTATTAAACTCCATATGAACAGTACAGCTGCAATTTTTCATATGTCGCCCAAAATGTGTTTTTCGCACATGTAGTGCACAATGGTGCTGTTGGTGGCCAAGCAATGTTTAGGACAGATTAAGAAAATCACAGTTACACTGTTCATAAGCAGAGGTCTTAAAATGGCTATGTTGAAAATTTGGTGACAAAAGTCCATAAAATGACTGTGTTACGAGTGAGATTGCACAGTTTCCACGCACCCTTGTTAGTTCATGACTTTGTAATATTTTCAGTCCAGATTTTCACCAGTGGCATTTTTCCACACTTCCTTATGAGCAGTACAGCTGCCATTTTTCACAACATGGCCGGAGTGTGTTTTCACACTTTCAGTGCAGAGATGAGTGATCGCTGTGGGAAATCATTGTTCGGCACAGATAAAGAAAATCACAGGGACACTGTTCATGATCGGAGGCACCAAAATGCCTGAGCTGACAATCTGCTGTAAGAAATCCCCAACCTAATTATATTACGGGTGTGTGTTGCACAGTTTCTATGTACGCTCGTGACTTCACCATTTTTTTAAATATTTTTACTACACATTTGCAACATAGCCATTTTTTACACCTCCCATGAACAGTACAGCTGTCATTTTTACATCCTGTTTGGAATGTTTTTGCACCTGTGGTCTAAATGCCGTAGTCGCTGTGCATAAGCAGCTTTCGGCTAACAAACTGATATTCCCCCTGTTCATGAGGTGGGGTCACAAAACAAACATGTTGAAAATTTGGAGTGAAAATACCAACGAATGCCTGAGGTATTAGGCTTTTCAACTGTAACGCCCCACCCTATAGAGAATGACAGGCATCAGGGGTGAGACTTGGAATTCTTGCCTGTGATGCTCATACCATTCCACACCTTGCAGTCAATGAGAGGCATCGAGGTATGCCTTGGAGTCTTTGGCCCCAAAGTTCACCCCATTCTCCTATACCGCACCCATCTCACCGTACTTCCTAATGGAATGGGGTGTGCATAAGGGCCAAAGATCCCAAGGCACACCGTGACACTTGTCAGTGTCTGCAGGGTGGGGTGTGGTGAAATGGCGTGGCCATTGTGCCTGATGACCCAAAGACACACCCCAATGCCTGTTCATATCTGCAGGGTGGTGGCGGGGTTGGCTTCAGTTCAATACTTCACTGCCATTCCTATTATGCAGCTGTCTAACTCCTACGCTACCAATCCCAATGCCAGCAAGCAAACATTCGGCATTGACAAATGCTTGTTTTATGGCGTATCGTTACCAAATTTTCAACATAGGCATTTTAGGACCTCTACTCGTTAACAGTGTCACTGTCATTTTCTTAATCTGTCCCAAACACTGATTTCCCACAGCAACCTCACTATTATGCGTCGGAAGTGCGTAAACACATTTCTGCCAGGATGTGAACAATGACAGCTATACTGTTCACAAGGAGGTGTTCCAAAATGCCATTGTTGAAAATCTGGCATGAAAATATTGCAAATTCACGAAGTTACGAGCATGCATAGGAACTGTGCAGCAGACACTCTTAAAACAGTCATTTTTTTGATTTTTTCCACCAAATTAGCAACATAGGCTTTTTTAGAGCCCACCTCATGAACACTGACTCTGTCGTTTTGTTAATCGCCCCTGGAAGGTGATTCTGTGCAGTGACCACAAAATCACCTTTCGGCGCTGATTAACATCATGACAGTTCAAGAATTCATGAGGAGCAGTCCCAAAAACCCCATTTTGAAAATTTGGTGTGAAAATTCCCAAAAATGACTGAGATATGCATTAAAGTTGGAAACCCCCCTATTTACTGTATTCCATTATACAGCTTACCAGCATTTCCTCAGTTCAAGGTCGGCTTTGAAGAGTGCAGATGTGTTCCCAGTTGACCTAAGATCATCGCGCCCGAGCTCAGGAGTAAGTGGCGTGTGAGGTGGGTGTTGGGCAAGGTCGCGCAGAGGGTGGAGTGCGGGTTGTGTGGGGGGTAGGAGGAGCGCTGAGGGAGAGTTTCCTTTTTCAGGTTAAAAAAAAGATGCTGTGGGACTGTTTTAACATTACAGGGGCATGTGGCACGCTGGGGTGGGCTCCCAGTGTGCCAAAGGACTCTTGCTTTG
The DNA here is from genome assembly GCA_016271365.2 of Neoceratodus forsteri. Classification (NCBI taxonomy): domain Eukaryota; kingdom Metazoa; phylum Chordata; order Ceratodontiformes; family Ceratodontidae; genus Neoceratodus; species Neoceratodus forsteri. Next base: position 184,265,228 of record CM057457.1, read on the forward strand.
AGGGGCAGCAGTAGCCGATGGGGTTGGGCATCCCGTCAGCACACAACAAGGGGGCTTAGATTATGCCAATGGGGATTGGGCACCCCCATCGGCAGACAATAAAAGTGGGGGGGCGGGTTGGTTACAGAATGCCGACGGGGACTTGGCTCCCCTGTCGGCAAAATCAACATAATGGCACTGAAGCCAACATGGATTGGGGTCCCCGTTGGCAAATGAACACGGTGCGGAGGGGTTATATTGTTTGTGAACACGGCGGCAAGGCACCGCCATGTTCACAAACAACATCAGGGTTTGGAAGTTTCACCCTGCAATGATGGGTTGCTCCCTCATTGCAGCGGATGGCTGATGCTGCAATGATGAGGCGGCCCCTCATTGCAGCGGCAAAATTGACACAGGTTGGTGCCAACGTTCCAAATTTGGGTCACCAACAGCATGCAATGGCATTGGGGGAAGTGGGACAAGCCTTTGCAGGCTGTGGGGACATTGGCCATAACAGTGCCGTGCCTCCACAACCTGCTTCTGAGAAAGCTGTCCCAATATGTTTCTTGTGCTGTGCGCAATCAACATAAAAAGCACATGAGCCTTGCAAGTGCAACACTGTCTTTCCCATCACAGAGTAGACAGACTGCACACTACAGCTTGGAGGAGTCAGTGAGCACAGAACTCTCAATAGCAATGTTGTGGCAGGGTATTTTTGTTGTTCTGCTCTTAGTCTCCATCTTCCCTGGTGGCTGAAGAGGCAGAGGGTGATCTAGAAGTTAACTCAAGACTAGGCTACCTACTTACTCTACTAGTCTTGCCTTGCAAAAAAAAAAACCAGCACAGACCCGCACGGCAGCAAGCTAGGCTTAGCAGCAGTAGTGACAGCAGTGTGTGTGGCCTTCATAGGCCTTGATCAGTGTAGTGCGGCAGAGGCCATGGCAGCAACCAAGCAAGAAACCCAGGTTGGGTGGGTTCAGATGGTGAGGTGACTGGGTCGCAGACCATGCTGGGGACCTGTGATGGTCGGTTCTTGCATCCAGCTTCTGGCAAAGGAGAGAGGGAGAGCAGACTGAAAACTGGGCCAGTGGCACACTATGCCAGGCTGCAGGTTCTGGCCATGTGGCTGGGAAAGTAAAAGTAAATAATTTTTTTACAGGGGGACTGGAGAAGGAGGAAGGACTGAAATACTGATGTGTTTTTCATGTTTCTTCACCTTTGGGTGGCTTAATGACCCATAGGGGATGGGTATTGAATGGAATGGAGTCAGGGAGAAAAATAGGGACAAAGTTATTTTGGGGGGCAGAACTTCAGTCAGGAAAAAAATTGGTTAGTAACTGGGTGGGTTTAAGCTCAAATCTGTGCACTGCTCTGGGGTATATACAGTAGGGCTGTGCACAGCCCAAATATTATTTCCAGAATATCATGAATAATGCACTATTCATTATTTAGATTCCGAATAATGAATAGTTCACTATTTGTCTGGTATTTGGGAAACAATGTTTAAAAAAAAAAGACAAGAACTAGCTCCTTTCCTCCTCTGCCAGCCCATGCAAACAGCAAAAATCCCAGCCCTCCACCCTTTGACAAAAAAGCATACTCCCACCCCCATCCCAGCACCCACAAGTTGATTTTTTTGTTGTTAAATGCCCCCAATAAAATAGTAATACAAACTGGGGGTATCGCGTGACCATGGCTCTACCCGCCTGCTTTCATGGTCGATCTGTAAACTTCTGTGCTCTGTCTGTGCTAATTAAAAAAAAAATCATAATACATCATGACCCCTGCCCCATCCATAGCATCTGTCCCTGGCACCCACCCAGTCCAGCATCCAGGCAGAAATCCAAGTTGAGCTGAAAAGATGCCTGGCACAACCCTCCCTCCTGCACAGCTGGCTGTCTACTCTTGCATGAAAGTGCTTGTGCACTTGCCATAGTAAAACCAGCTGATCATGTGAAGCAGGAAAACATAACCCCAAAGAGACTGAAAAAGTAAATGCTGTTGTCGTCTGTTAGCACACCTGATCAGTATTGTAATAATATTTCCCAACCCTCTGAGTGTCTCTGAATAGCGCTCCCCCCCCGCCACACACAGTAAGGCTAACAGGGCTGCCCAATCCCACGTTGGCTCCGCGCTCCCCCCCAGAGTTCTAGGTGCAATGCTGGGAGCCCACCCCAGCGTGGCATAATAGAGAATGGTGACGGAGGGGGCCCAATCCCCCGTCCTCTCAATTAAACCCCCCCAAAAGAAACAGACTTCCAGTTGCCACGCTGGGAGTCCACCCCATCATGGCACATGTCTGTATGGCTGACAGGGGTTCCCAATCCACTGACCCCCCAAAAAAATCTTCCAGCTGCCACACTGGGAGCCCACCCTAGCGTGGCACAAGTCCTGCGTTGTCTTCCTAAAAAGAAAAAAAACACCTGAAAAGAAAAAAACAATCCCTCGTTGATTGTCTTTCCCCCCAACCCACGCCCACCATCTGCGCATCCACCTCACCACACCCCTACCTCACTTCATACTTACCTCTGGAGGCCGGCGAGACGATCTTCGGTGGACCAGGAACACGTCTGCACTCTTCAAAGCCGACCGTGAACTGAAGAAATGCTGGTAAGCTGTATAATGGAATAAATAAGTTTTTTTCAATTTTGATGCATATCTCAGGCATTTTTTGGAATTTTGGCACCAAATTTTCAACATGGGGCTTTTGGGACCCCTCCTCATGAATTCTGGCACTGTCATGGCATTAATCTGCCCTGAAAGGTGATTTCACTGTCTGGAACCACCATTCATGACCGATTTACGAAATGACAGTGTCACAGTTCATGAGGAAGGCTCCCAAAAACCCTATGTTGAAAATTTGGTGAAAAAATTCCCCAAAATGACTGATTTAAGAGCATGCTTTGAGCAGTTCCTATGCACGCTCGTAAGTTCACGAATTTTTAATATTTTCACTCCAGATTTTCAACATTGCCATTTTACCACACCTCCTTATGAGCAGTACAGCTGTCATTTTTCACATCTTGCCCAAAATGTGTTTCCGCGCATGTAGTGCACAATGACGCAGTCGGTGTGCAAAATCAATGTTCAGGACAGATTAAGAAAATCACAGCAATTCTAGTTCATGAGCAGAGGTCTTAAAATGGCTATGTTAAAATTTTGGTGACAAAAGTCCATAAAATGACTGTGTTACGATCGAATTTTCAGTCCAGCTTTTCACCACTGGCATTTTTCCACACTTCCTTATGAACAGTACAGCTGTCAATTTTCACACCATGGCAGAAATGTGTTTTTGCACTTCCAGTGCAGAAATGCATGGTCGCTGTGGAAAATCACTGTTCAGGAGAGATTAAGAAAATCACAGTGACACTGTTCATCAGCAGAGGTTCAAAATGCCTGGGTTGACAATCTGCTGTAAAAAATCCTCAAATTAATTACGTTTTGGGTGTGCGATGCACAGTTTCTATGCACGCTCATGACTTCACCAGTTTTTTTAATATTTTCATTGCAGATTTTCAACACTGCCATTTTTTACACCTCCCCATGAACAGTACAGCTGTCATTTTTCACATCCTGTTCGAAATGTGTTTTTGCACCTGTGGTGCTAAATGGAGTAGTCGCTGTGCAAAATCAGCTTTCAGCTAATGAACTGATATTGCCAATGCTCATGAGGTGGGGGTCACAAAAAAACATGTTGAAAATTTGGAGTGAGAATACCAACAAACGCCTGCGGCATAAGGTTTCTGACTATAATGCCCCACCCTGTAGAGACTGACAGGCATCAGGGGTGTGATTTGGGATTGTCGCCTGTAATGCTCATACCATTCCACCCCCACCCACACCCTGCAGCCAGTGAGAGGCATTGAGGTGTGCCTTGGACTCTTCAGCCCCAAAATTCACCCCATTCTCCTATACAACACATATCTCACCATATTTCCTGATGGAATGGGGTGAACATAAGGGCCAAAGACCCCAAGGCACACCGTGACACTTGTCGGTGTCTACAGGGTAGGGTGTGGTGAAATGGCATGGCCATTATGCCTGATGACCCAAAGGCACACCCCAATGCTGGTCAGTATCTGCAAGGTGGTGGTGGGGTTGGCTTCAGTTCAATACTTCACTGCCATTCCTATTATGCAGCTCTGCAACTCCTACACTACCAATGCCAATGCCATCAACCAAACATTCAGCATCGATAAATGCTTGTTATAATTAGTACAGACAGAGCACAGAAGTTAATAGATCAACCATGGAAGTGGATGGGCAGAGCCGCGGTCATCCGATACCCGCAATTTGTATTACTATTTTATTGGGGGCATATATGACAAAAAAAAAAAACAACTTGTGGGTTCTGGGGGAGGAAGGGAGTATGCTTGTTTTACAGAAGGTGGAGGGCTGTGGGTTTTGCTTTTTGCATGGGCTGGGACAGGAAGGAGGGTTCTGGTTCTTATTAATTATGTTACTGGCCAAATACCGAATAACGAATACCAAATACCAAATATTTGGCAACCGAATACCGAATATTCAGCCGAATATTCGAAAAAAGGTATTCGCACATCGCTAATATACAGATGAATCTTATACATTTGAATTTTTCCTGATTTGCATATCTCATTTCAGTCAAATCAAATAAGTTGTACCTTTTAGAGATGTTACAGGCATTCTAGCGCTGTCCCTTGCATTCACGGACAGTTGAGCAGTACAGTATGCACAGACTATTGGAGCCCCACTATAGTCAGGCTTATGCCCCCCAAGTGAAGCTGACCTCCACATCCTCACACTCAGGCACAATATGACAAAAGGCAACAGAGACTGCAGGGGTGTGCACCACTGAAATTAATGGGGGTATTTTTTAATTACTATTTTATACATTATTGATGGAGAGTTGGAGATTAATGAAGGCCACCACTCGACTAACAAGGGCCTTATTAGTAGAACAGTTTCCTTCATTATTCTCCAACTCACCATCATAATGTATAAAGCACCAATAGAAAATAACTCCATTCATTTCAAGGGGGTACTCCCCAGCACTCTGACCCATGGAGTCTTAAGGACTCCTGCCTCTGGCTCCCTAGTGCTCAAGTGAGAGACCTTTTAGATATATCTATACTTGGTGGGTTGTCTGTAGCAGCATCGCCGTACTCACTACAGTGTGTGTGCATCGAGGGGGACTGGCCATGTGGGTGTGTATGTCGAGTTATTGCTACGTTTCTGTTTGCACCTTAAAGTCTGTTTGCATGGAAGCATTCAAAACTATGGAGAGAAAATAGTAGGAGTACAGGCCAGACAGAAATAATTAAGTGGTTTTCTGGGTAAGTTTGTGTATTGGGGGTGTGAAAAATATTGGTTTCCATTAGTATGTGTGCTATAGCTCAACTGTGAAAATGAGATGAGGGAGAGAAGAAAACTGAAAAGCATAACAGTGGCTACAAGCACGCTGCATGCATGCATGCCGATGTATTTAGATACAGTTTGCATTGAAGTGCAAGTGAGCCACATGTGTGCAGACAGTATGGCTTAGTGGTTAAAGGCACTGAATTGCAAACCATGAGACTTGGAGGAATGAAGACTTGAGTTTGAATCTCATCAACCCCCACTTGTGTATGGTGTGATCCTAAGCAAGTCACTTAACTTTTATGTGTGCAGTTATCAGTGACCACTTGCTTTTGTGCACGCATGCCACATGCATGCAGTCTTTCCCAGTTTAACATAAAAATCATGGTTTCCACACTTGCTTGCTGTTCACATGCCATATGCATGCAATTGTTTCCAATTTAACATTTAATTTATACTTGCAGCATGCACATCACTTGGGTAGTTTTATATGTGCAGCATGAAAACATGTCATATAATTATTTCCGTAAGGGCTGTTCACATTAATCACATCCTATTGCACTTGACTGCAAAGTCCCTCAGGGATCAGTCTTGTCTGCCATGTTGTTCATGGTGTACATATTACTGCAGGGTAAGATCATAGAATGGTAGAGTACAGAGTTTCACTGCCCTGCAGATGACCCCCCCCCCCAGATATACCTGTTTTTTGTTCCTGACAGGCAGTCATCAGTGCTGTGTTTGGAAAGATGCTTTAAATAAATCATTCTAAATGGCCTCAAACTGGCTGGCAGTTAACACAAGTAAGACTGAAGTTCTTGTGGCTGGGTATGATAGGCCACTATCAGCTATAAAAAAGTAGTCTCAGTCTCCTTATCTTTGACAGGGTGCAACTGATGGCAGTTGGGGTTGTTTGCCTCCCAGAAGTAGTCCTTCACAAACAGTTGATGTTTGTTTCTCAGGTGTCTTTTGGGTCAGGTAGTGCTTTTATCATCTCAAAATTTTTCCAGGCTTTGCCCCCTTCTTGCTACTAAAGGCCTCTACACTGTGGTGCTAGCCTTCATCTCATCTTGATTTGGCTACTGCAATGTGCTCCTTAAAATCCTACACTGTGATCTGTTGCTTCACCTGGAGGTAATCTAGAACACAGCAATGAGGTTTCGCACTTCTGTTTGGAAGACAGACTGCATTTTTCCATTGGCTGCAGGTCCTGCACTGGCAGAGTGAGTCAGCACATTGAACACAAGATTCTGTTATTAACTTACAGGGCCCTGAACAAGCTGGACTCCAGCATCACAGCAACATGGTGACCTCTACACCCAAGCTAGTGTGATGAGTTCAACACTCCAGGAGCTTTCAAAGATGACACCCTCTTGGACACTAGTGACCAACCTTTTGTGGTGGCTTCCCCTATCCTGCGGAACTCTCTTCTGGTTGTATTCTGGTCCTCTCACTCCTGGGACTCTTTTATTTATTTATTTATTTTCTTTATTTCTTTATTCTCCTCTGCTGGGGGGGTTGTACCTATGGTTCCCCCCATCCAGCTGTCTCCTCGGCCCTGCCCCAGCCACAGCCAGAGCTCTCCAACCCCTATGTCCTGCCCCTCCCAACCACATCACAGTAGGTACTTACCCCACACATCATGGAAGCTAGGGAGAGGACACTAGGGGAGCTAACTTAGGTACTTCTGATGTGACACTGCCGGATCCACCTTCACTGTGCACATGGAGGCGTTTTCTGTACTTGATCATGGGCATGCAGTAATGCCAATGATGCTGCCTTGCACGCATCCGCACAAGGCATGTCCGAGGCTGGCCCATGTCAAACCCACATCTTAACCACAGCATGCATGCACCAAAACCCAGCTGCTGCCAGGAGCCAGTGCATCCATGATAGTCCCTTCCCACCCTCCCCAGAGAAGGAGACCAGTCCCTGGGATACTTGATCCTCCTCCTCCCCAGCTGACCTTCCAGTACCTGAGGTTGCTCCTGACCCCAGGTCGCTGGTGTGGCACGAGGTATGGCATCCAGCACCTTAACCCTCAGTGCCTCTGGGCTGGCTACTCCTGGGCCTCCTTTAAACATAATTTACTAGGTTTTTAAGGACATAAGGGGGCACCATGGCCCATCGTGAATGTCCCCCACTCCAGTGGGAGATCAAACCAACTTGTATTTTGAGTATGTCTCATCCAGGGCTCTTGTAAATTCTTTGAAAGAATTGATATTTACGATTTCCTGGGGGGGTCTATTCCATGCTTTAATTGTTCTAACAGTATAAAAGTTATCTCTTAAATTTGTTCTGGCCATTGGCACCACTAGTTTCTTATAGTGGGATTTCATATTCTCCCTAATTCTACTAAATTCCAGTTCACATTCTTTAGTGAGTTTGTTAGATTGGAGGATTTTAAAGAGTTAGAGAAGATCACTCCCTGTCTCCTAGAATGTAAGGTATGCAAACCGGTCTCCCTTAATCTTGTATCATAAGGCATGTTTGTCAATCTAGAAATAAATTTTATTGCAGACATCTGGACTTGTTCTGATTTATATTTTTAATGAGGTATGGAGACCAAATCTGAGAGCTGTAGTCCAGAAGGGGGCATATATAACTCTTAAAAAGGGGAATGATAGGCTGTTCAGTTTTACATATAAAGGTGTGCTTGATTCTATTTTTTTTAATTTTATTTTATTGAAGGTCTAGGAATTACAACATTACTTTACCTTGCCCCTGGCCTTCCTGGTGACTGTTCTGCACTGGTCAGATGAGGTTAGATTGTTGTTTATAAGGATTCCCATATCTTGTTCAGTAGTGGAGGTTTCAAGTATTTTCTAATTTAGGATAAAGGAATAATTAGGATTATTGTGACCATAATGCAGAACAGCACATTTTTTTAGAATTTAGGGACATACCACTTTTATCTGCCCAGTTTTCGATTTTACCCAAATCACTAATGATGGTTAGATGTTTCTGGAGTGAGTTTACTTCACCCCCCCCCCCCCCCCAGCTTAGTATTATCAGCAAATTTTATAAGTTTATTTTTGAACTCTTTATCAATATCATTGACATGTATACCAAGCAGAACTGGGCCCAGGACAGATCCTAGTGGAACTCCACTACTTACTATACCCTCACTGGACTTGGTGTCATTATATCGGACATGTTGAACCTTATTTTGAAGCCAACTATGTATCCATCTTATTAAACATGAATTAATCCTATATACCTGTAGTTTGTTAATTAAGGTGTTATGGGGCACTTTATTGAAGGCCTGGCAAAGTCTAGTAAAATTACAGCTGTTGGAATGCCATTATCTAAATTCTTACTGATTTGTTCATAGAACACTATATGGTTTGTAGCACATGACCTTCCCTTTCTGAAACCATGTTGAGACTCATCTCTTCGACCTACTGTAGCTGTTCCATATTTATTTCAAGTCTTGTTTTAATTATTCTTTCCATGAGTCTGCAACAGTAAGAAGTTAAACTTATTGGCCTGTAATTTTCTACTTTTGTTCTATTTCCTTTCTTGTGAATTGGTACCACCTTGGCCGAACGCCAGTCCCTCGGTACTATACCCTCCTTAAAGGAAAGATTAAAGATTATAGATAGGGAATAGGCCAGATGTCTAGCAGTGTTTTTAATACTTTAAGATTTATAAAATCTAGTCTTGGAATGGATGTACTATTGGTTTTGCTTAATTTGTGATAGACTTCTTGTGGGGAGAAACATTCTATTTCGCGTACATTGACTATGTCAATTGATATGTTAGGTTTTTGAGAAAACACTGAGCAGAAATAACTATAAAATTTATCAGCAATGATTTGATCATTTTCAATAATGATGTTGTTATCCATAATTGGACTCATAGTTTTGACCGATGGTCTGCTATTTGAATTTATGTATGAACAAAGTAATTTAGAATAATTTGAGTGTGCTATTTTAAATTCAATATTAGATCTCATTTTCCTGATTAGATATTTCAATTGCTTTTGCTCTTTAATATAAACTAGTTTTTTGTGGTTTGTTTTATTATTGTGGTATCTAGTGTAGGCTTTATGTTTGACCTTAAGTTGTTTCTTGACACTGGATATAAACCAGTTGGGTACCTTTCCTTTTGTGTTATATTTATTTCTAGAGGGTATTAGTTCATCCTCTAACTCTAAGATGATATATGTAAAAGTTATCCAAGCTTCTTTGGTTGTTTTATTAATGAGTACAATATCCCAGCCTGTAACTGAAAGTCATTCAGAGAGTAAGTCAGCATTCACTTTATTATAATCTTTGATTTTGGTCTGAAGCTGTGTTTTCTGCCTAACAACAGATACTCTACACTGGACCGTATTATGGTCACTATTCCTAAGTGGATGAAGAATAGTGACTTCAGTAATGTCCTCATAAATGTTAGTCAGAACTAGATCCAAAGTGCTGTTTTCTCTAGTAAGTTCCAACATGAGTTGGTTGAGACCATTAGTGCATGCTTCAATGAACTTCTGTTCTGCTTCAGACTTTCCAGTGATTTGAACACATTCAATTCCTGGGAAATTAAAATCTCCTAGAATAATTACATCCACTGAATTGCATGCTTCATTAATCTTATTTATGATGTTTAAGGTATAATCTATACTGGACTTTGGTGGTCAATAACAGCTATCAATCAGAACAGCTTTTCATCCCTGGAACTCAAGTTTAACTCATAAGGATTCCAAAGCAGGGTCAGAGTTTGATGAAATATGATGTAGATATGCAGATATAGAATTATTTATGTAAAGACACACCCCCTCCACCTTGCCTGTCTACCCTATTTTTGTGGAATAGTCTATAGCCAGGGATATTCATTACCCATTCACTTGAAACATCCCACCATGTCTCAGAGATAGTTGCCACATGAATATTGTTATTTATAAGAAAATTTTCTTTTTAGACAGTTTAGGCTTCTAGCATTTAACATGAGGGCATTGCATCCATGTAAGTGATTTTGTGGGGCGTTTTTATTTTTGTGAGACCGAATGAGGTTTGCAAGAGGTAACCCCCCCAGACATTAGTTTAAATGCTGTTTTATGTAAATTTCAATTATTTTACCATCCCACGAGAACAGGTGTGGTTTTTCATCAAAATCTTGCTAATGTGTCAGACAAGCAAAACCCTTTGACCAAACACCAGCACCTTTGCCAATTGTTTACAATTTTATTTTATTAGTCATATCTGGGGTAGCTCTAGGCACACTGAGGCTTTCAGAGAAACAGATTTTACAGTTTTTTGCAATGAGTATTTCACTTAAAATTACAAATTCTTTCTGTATATCCTATATAGTAATTTTATTAGCATTATTTATCCCTGCATGTATTACAAACAGGGTATTACCCTCCTTATTCAATATGTTGTTCATCATTGTTGACATGTCAGAAATCTTGGCTCCCCTATAGCTACAACATGTTCTGTAATTGTTATCAGTATTACAAACAATGTGATCAATGTGCTTGATCATTGAGTCACCTATTACAAAGACCTGCCTGATTAAGGGTAATCCAGGTTGATTTGATTCATTTCCCTCTCCTACTGTTTGGCCAGGAGTGATAGGTTCAACATTAGTAGTGTCTGTATACTCTCTGAGGGGATGACTGGCAAGGGGTTATATCTTATTTGATGAAACAGGAATTTAGAAACATAGAAACATAGAAACTGTTAGCAGAAAAAGGTAGAGTGAGCCTGGCCTTTTCTGCCTACCTACCTTCTAGACAGAGCCTCAATTCCCCTTGACCTTCCCTTGACAATACACAAATACCCAACCTCACTATACCCATATTCTGTCCTAGCAACCCCCCCGCCTGCCACCGACATAATATCTTGTCCTAAAAACCTATGCATTCTAAATCTTCCCCCCACTAGTTCAGCAGGTATGACATTGCTCAGCAGTTTGTTCCATTCTGTTACCACCCTTTCTTAGAAAAGTACTTTCTGACATGTTTTTATTTCCCCCTTCCCTCCAGCCAGTTTCAAGGAGTTTCCTCTTGTGGAAGTATTTTTACTTAAAGTGAACAAGTCTCTAGTTTATGCTGTATAGGAACTTAATGTCCCCTCATTTCCTCCTACCCTCCAGTGTACACGTGTTCAGATCCTCCAGAAATTCCTCATACATCCTCCCCTGATGCCCCTTAAGTTGTATGGGCTGATTGTTTCTGTAGCCCTAGCATGTTTGTAAAAATTTCTTTGTAGTCATGGTGTTTTTAAAATATTTTCTTATCTTCTGTTTCTTATTTAAAATGTGATTGCAATTGATCATTTATCTGTTGCTGTATTCTATTTGAATTTTTGTAAAAGCCCACTGATTCTTGGAGGGGCACTTTAAACAAATAAACTACATATACAACTACTAGGACATTGGGCATGGCAAGATTTTAAAACAATATTCTGCTAATCTTATGTATGAGAAATGTGGAAATTTCATGGAAATTCTGCTTGTGGAAAAATATATAAATGCTATGTGAATTTCACATATGGAGATAGAAATTCCACAGAAGTCTGTTTGGGGGTCTGGTGTGAGAAGTTGGCAGAAGTGATGCTAGGGTTGCTGTATACATGATTTAGTGGCCAGAGGGTACAGGGTATATGGTAGTCATGGTAAGTGACTGGAAAGTGGAAGGAGATAACCATTTTCAAAATTGTGAGGGAGGAACCAGATGATACAGAATCTGGGGTGGACTTCCTGAGTGGCTGGTATGCAGGAGCTGGTTTCCCTATGGTCCCCTGCATCGGATACACATCTGTACACAACATGACAGAAACTCTGTCACTTTGGATGAGGGTCTGGCACTTTGGATGCAGATGATGGATCAGATTGCATAACAATTTTAATTAATGCTTGAATGAAAATAAAATTAATCTTGGTTGTCAATATTTTCCATTTAATTAAAGCAGCTGCACCATTGAACAGGAACATGTTGTGCCCTCACACTGAGAGGGGGTTAAAAATATTATCACTGTTTAAATTTTAACTCACACTTCATCATTCTAGATGTACTGTATACACAGTTACAAGTTACAAAAATATATGCCTCCCACTACCAGAGCCAAAAAGAAAATCAATTCAGTTCTAGTTCATTAAGTGATAGATCATAGATCAATGCTTTTCTAAATGCTATCATGAAATAAAAAATACAAATTGCCAAATCACTACTTTTCACAGTGAACAGAAGAAAACAGAAAAAGCAGTAAAATAATCTTATTACTGAAAATAACTAAATTAGAACCATAGTCATAGTTCATAAAGGAAAAATGTCAATTGAGCCAAATGAGCCTACTCCAGTAGCTGGGGTCACTGGTGGATAATCTGTTTGAGTTATGACATTGGATGCTTCAAAATCTTGTGACTCCTCCATATCTTTGCTCACTGCAAGCAATCCTTGCTGCAATAAATTATTGATATGACACTTCAGCAGTAGCAAAAAACAAACAAACAAACAAAAAAAGTATGCCCTGCAAGTATTACTTTTAAACGAACTGGGTCCTGAAACACAAACTGTGCCCCTGTCTCCAATAGGTTTGAGCTGAGTTCAGGAGATATGTTCTCCTCCTTTAAGTCTCCCTTGTAAAGCCTAGAAAAAAAAACATTTTTGAAATTGCAACTTCAAAGGTTTTTGAAATCCTTGCTTTTGTTATTAAATTCATATTTTGTTCAGCTGATGCCAGCGTAGTTATTATTGCCAGCATAACAGAGAATAAAGCATCAGTTGTCATTGATGCTGTATTTCTATTTAAAGCAAGGTCCTCTTTTTTAATAGGCAACTGGAGTACTTTAACAAACAGTAAATTAAACTCATATGGATCTGTAACCATGTAATTCAAGGCATTTAAAAGCTTTTCTGTGCCAAAAGAAATTGGTAAACCCAAAATTAAGACACCGTGGGCCAGATATTCAAAACTTTACGCTGGGTGCAAACCATTTGTGCAGGTTTAGTGCAGGATTAGCCAAGGGTCCGCTATATTCAAAAGGACAAATAGCACGCACAAACTGCATTAGCGCTGAGCAAAATCATAATGTATGCAAGGGGCAAACTGAGGAGGCGTGTACATGAATGCAGGCATAATGCTATATTCAATGACTAGTGCTGTGCAAACTGGTTTTGCGTGACTTAGCACAACACTTTGTGAAGTGCAAATTGCCACCCAGGAAAAGGTAGTCTTAACCCTGGGCAATCCAGCTTTGCACGATATTGTGGCTTTGCCCGGCATTTGTGTGGCTTTTGTGTGGCTTTGTGCAACCCTAATCAATAAGTATGACACATAGAAAAAGCCAGACATAGAGGAAATATGCTGCTTACTGATGGCATCACAATGATGCCATCATCTGCCACCAGTCTCAACCATGCCAGGCAGTAAGTTGTGACCCAGCCCCCAGTGGACACCATGGCAGTGTGGCCATACAGCATTCACTTGCAGACCACCCTTCTGTGGACACCAACAGATGCCAGCACACACATGGAGCACTGTGGGCTAGGAGGGGTTGAGGGGAGGGTGGCCGGGCTGTGCCACAGACCGGGTGCAGCCACAAGGCTGGGACACATCACGCAGTGCACATGGGCCAGTGTTGGGAATACCCCAACACCAATGTGCCTATCTGATCATGCATGCCCCCCCAGCCACATACCACACAGCTGTACAAACACCACAGCACACACAGCCGACCATGTATACGCAACTGTGAGCATCCCATGCCAGAGGTGTAGCATCTGTGGGTTACACAACAGCATAACAGTAATGTCCACAGTCATTAAACACCTGCAAGCTGGGCCTGTCACTGTGTACAGTGCAGTGGTCATCACTACTCCACACACCATAGGCATTGTTGTGTCCCTCACACTACTGACCCCCTTGCTACTGTAGCACCTGCTGTGCACTGTAGCGTGACCTGCAGTGTGACAGTTGCATGCAGCACCGCCTGCGCCTATGCTGTGTTGTCCTCTGGGGCACAATATACTATGCTGTACTTTATACATGTAGCCTGCAGCTACCATCATGCACTGCCAGACTGATCTACAGGTGGAGCTGAGGGCAGACCCGGCCAGCCCTTGTACTTCCAGACTGACTTACAGGTGGAGCTGTGGGACCCTGCAGTAATGCTGGGCAAACTGCGTACAAATCAGGGTATAATGAGATGCTAATTTGGATTTTTGCCTAGAGACTAACTAATTAGACTCATTAGCATGTCACTTTTGAATATAGCAAAGTTTAGCCCTGGGTAAATGTGTTTGCACCGGACAAATGGCTTAGCTTCATGCTAAACCCACACAAATGTGTTAGCACTGAGCAAACCGTTCAGGGAATATTGTACAGGTCTGCACACTGTACTTTCATATGCGCTGCTGCCTGCAGCTGTACTGAGTCCTTGCATTTACTGGCACACACATTAGCCACTTCTCTTTTTCTCTATCTACCTTCACGTTGCTGTGCACTTGGCTGCTGTTGTGGTGTGCACTTCCTGGTTGCTATATTCAGAGCTGCCTTTTTCCCGGGCTATGCTTGCACTGCACTCCCAGCCCAGATTGCCCGGCTTCCTTAGCATGCTGTATTCAGCAGGGCTAGCACTGGGGCTATCCCTTTTGAATATAGTGGGCTTTTGGGTCCGGGCTAATTTAGCACGCTGGACAGTGTTAATTTAGCCCCAGAAAAGTTTTGAATCTCTGGCCCTGTGTTCCCTAGAGATGTTTTCTAAGTATTCAAGTTTGCAACGTAGTAAAGCATTGTCCTTCACAATTATATCTTAGTTGGCAATTAAAGTTTGAATTTCAGATTGCTTTTGGTTAGAGACATCAGTACAATGTTTTATTTGTTGAGAATTTTGCTCCATTTGGTTGCTGACCATTGTAAGCGTTGATGTCATTGCATCAAATTTTAAACTCAATCAGTTTATTTAATGCAGTTTCTAATATTTTACTGGAATTGTTCAATAGTCTGTAGATGGATTTCAGCGTGTCAGAAGATACCTGCTCCTTTGGAGTTTTGTGCTTGGTAGCCATGCATGTGCTACAAAGGGAGTCTGAGCCAGACTAGGAAGACTTCTCCTCTGAGATGCCATGGGATCCAAAGCTCCTGTGCCTCAATCCTGCAGGCACAAAAATGTGACCAATGTTTTTACCTTCTTTTCTAACATTTGAAGTTCTGTAAGCTCTTTTCTGGATGTACTGTATTTCTGTTTTAGAACAATTCACTGAGCTTAATCCTCATGAAGAATGGAACAGAAGGTCAAGATGCTTGGAAAGAATAAAAGGTAGTTTAGAAAGCATGAAAGGTAGTTTAAAACATTAGCAGCTTTGAGAACAGAATCACTATGCAGTCATGTTGCTTGCAACCACTCCCCTTCTCTCCAAAAAGATGGTCATCCCTGATGTGGATTTTCTGTAGTACAGCATATCGTCATGGTATCCCTCATGTAAGACCACAAGTTCTGGACATATGGTCTGATATGGCTAACCATAAAATTGGAATAGCAGCTCCCTGAGTGAATTGATGCTGGAGATAACTGGTCTCCCAGCTGGGGATACCAAGATGTTGTGTACCTTGGGGGGAGTACATACGGTTGAACTGATGGCATGAGGATTATGAGAACTTCAAACTCATCATGACTGATTTCTCTACTGGCTAATGCCATAATGAGATATCCATCTATGGACTTAAAAGTTGAGTGTGGGGTCACATGATACTGGTTGATAATATTTTTGATTACTGAGTTAGCAACAGACTTCCTGATTATGGCACCAGGTTACTTATAGCACTGGAATAATAGCGCAGTATAAACCGTGCTGTAAAAAGCTCGAAAACAATGACAGTGATGGGGTAGAATAGCTTTAGCAAAGCACCACAACCCCTGTCACTGTCTGCTGAGAGGAGGAAGGGCTGAAGTAGCTTTAGGTGTGGTGCCAAGTCTCGCTGCTTCTGTGGTGGAGTGACTAAGGTATTATCACTTGGAGCAGTGAAGACCTGGGGAACATGGTTTGGGTCCCCATCTCTTGATATTGGCCTTTTTTTTCTAGAAACGAATTTCCCCCCTCCCCAGTTTCTTCCCATCTCTGAGGTCCGCACCCCTTCGGAGTTGATTATATTAATTTCAGGGGGTGTAGGGGCAAAGCCCCCCACATCTGGAGGTGTAGGGTGCATAGCCCCTCAGCAAAAAAAAAAAAACTCTAATGTTTTCCTGTGTGGCTCTATTGTTTCTGCAGCGTTTTGGTGTCAGTTGGTGTTTTCACTGACCTTACATTTGTATTTAGTGTTTTACTGCGGGGCTGTTGACCCTGCTATTTTTTGTTTGTGGGATATTGACCCCATGCCCATTATTATAGTCCACAGTATCTTGGACTACCACACTACCCCCTTTATTAGCCCCCTTAAAGGAGAATACTCCTGCATATTTATGATTTGGATATGTCTGATGTATTTATTATATATTACATCAAGTACTGTACATATGTCAATAAGAGATCAGCCATTTCTTCTGTTGCAACACATATCTAGAGTTTGGGGCTCTGACACAAGGTAGTAAAATGTCAAGCAAGCCTCCATTTACATGCAAATGAGTCACTTGTAATACAGCCCTTCCCATTCCTTGATGTCACTGCAGCAACAGTGCAGAACAAAACATAAGGGTATCAATGCTGTCTAGCCTGATTTTAATTTAAGTTTGCAATGGCTTAAGGCAGTTCTGTCATGCAGCTCATACAGGGAGTAGTATTTGTAGCCTTAATACTGTATGTGTACAGCAAATAATACATCTAATAGTATTTTATTCACAGGAAACAAAAGCTGTTTCTTTGTACTGCTCATTTATCTCTGTGAGAGAGTTGTAATATGTTGTGGACAGCAGTAGACTGAATCAGTCAATCAACCAATCAACCAACCAATCAATCAATTAAGCAGTCAGTCAGTCACTCTGTATTGAACCAGGTGAACACCCTTGAGAAGATTCATTATGAAGTGGGTCTGGGCAATTTACCAAAGGATCATACACAACTGAATTATACACATCCCCTTTCAGCAGCCTGAAAGTGGAGAGCTAGATCATTTACTTTATAAAGTGTATTGTTTTACATTTCAAGTGCTCCTTGAATCTGAGTTTCTGACTGGAAATACCAAGACACAGAATGCATATGACATGGGAGGAGTGAGCTAAGCAAATACAGAGCACTACAAACACTGAGACTGATTAGTTTCTTTACTTACAACAGCTGAGGTGTAGCATCTGATTTGTAAGGGACATCCTACTTCAAATGCTGGCATTACAAAGTGAGGGGGGCTGCCACAGCTTATCCTTAGTATCTTGAAAGTGAAGTGCTGTAGGTCTCATATCACTGCTAATGATTTATAAAGGGAATTGGGGCACTATTAAAGTCATGGACCTGAGGGGTCATCACAGTTTCCAAGGAGGTTAGGGGAACTTCTTAAGGGGTAGAGAGTAAGGAACTATAGTAGGATTTGAATCAAAGTCCCCCAGTGCTTGTGCCTGTGCTTTAACCACTACATTATCCTTCTTCCATAGGCTGCAGCTGCTTTCCTGGTAACCTATTCCTTGTTATAGCTGAATTCTTTATTGCCTTACAGCAGCCATCCAATCACTGACTGCCTAGTTACAAAGGGAAAGATTGTTTCTCACTGCTGGTGTCAATCAAAACAGAGAATGCTAACACACACACAACATAATACAACAGCTGTATAATATCACTTAAAACTCTTGATATACCCAGTGTCATGTATTGGGTAAACTGTTTTTGCTAACAGAAACAGTAACACAACACATACAGGCACTTCCTTATATGAATACTGTATATACCTCAAATCAGTGCTGCATCACACTTACATGGTCCTAATCCCTATTAGACATGCACTTCAGGATGTGCACAAACATTGTGGGTTTGTTTTACTGATGGAACTGCATTTAGTGCAGCACCATTATCTGTTGCTCTGATGACATCATCCTCCAGCAACATTGATGGTAAAATGGAGGACAAACACATTGATAACTTCTGGGGGCTGTATATTTTCATTTATAATCTAGATTTGGACAGCAATAGGACTGCTGGTAACTGGAGGAGGCACACAACAGTTACACATAAGGAGTTGGGAAAATATTGCTGTGAAACTATGGGAGACTTCCCCTTTAATAGTGATGGCTGTGTTTTTTTCTAAGGACTTAAGTTCTCGATGTGCATTGAAACCTAGAAACACAGAATTTGATGGCAGATAAAGACCACCTGGCCCACTCAGTCTGCCCATTTTCCCCTGCCTATCCTATCTTGTCACTGCACACCATACTTGATCTCCTGCTCGCCCCCCAGCTTCCAAACAAACATTCCCTTTTACCTATCCTATGCATGACTGAAGCCCACAACTGCTTTTGACTCCGTCACCTCCACTGGAAGACTATTTCAGGCAAACACCATTCTTTCATTAAAAATCTACTTCCTCAGATCTCTCCGAAATGTTCTCCCTTCCAGCTTCATTGCATGTACCCTTGTTCTTGTGTATCTTTTCTTCTGATAAATACTCTCCCCATACCTTATTTATCCTCATGAGCTATTTATAGGTCTCTGTTATATCCCCCCTCCCTTTGACTTCCAGGGTGTACATACTGAGGTTCTTTAGTCTCTCTCTTTGTAGGGCTTCTGATGCAGCCCCTGCACTGTTTTAGTTGCCCTCATCTAGACAGGCACCCCCAACCCTGTCTGCATCCTTCCTCAGATGTGGTCTCCAGAACTGAACACAGTACTCCAGGTGGGGCCTCAACAGCGATCTATATAGTGGCAACACCACCTTCCTCTTTCTGCTGGTGATGATACCCTTCCTTATGCACCCCAGCTGGCCCTATCTACTGCCTTGTTGCACTGTTTTGCCACCTTGAGGTCATCAGATATGATTATATCAAGTCCCTTTCTTGTTTGATAGCTATCAATATCTCATCTCCAATTTTTTACTCAGCCTCTGTGTTTCTGTGCCCTAGGTGCATTATTTGCACTTTTTTGCATTAAAACCACTTGACCATTCATGGAGTTTTCTCAGGTCTCTGCACATTTTTCCACCCCCCTCTGGAGTGTATCCCCAATTGCAGATTTTGCTGTCATATGCAAAGATCCAGATCTTCCCTTCCAGTTCATCTGCAGTGTCACTTATCCAGACATTATCATATCAGTAAAGGTTTATAAAAATGGAACAAAGGGGCTGCTGGTGAGCTTTTCCAGGTCCAATTCAAATGCTTTTATGAAGACACCCACCAGAGGATTACATGGTGGGATTAATTAGGACTTCATGCAAAACTCATCAGTCTGCCATTTCCATGGCATGTTGTCTGGCTTCTGAGTTTGTATCAGACAGTTGTACTTTTTCCTTGCATAGAAACTGGTGAGAAACACATGTGTTTGCTTCTGAATAGAAGCATTGAAGATTGAATAGCCTTCCAAATTTTTGCAGGTCCAAATAAGTGTCACTGTGATTGAGCAAGGCAGTCGGAACAAATTTCAAGCCTTTACTTAGCACACTGAGTTAAGCTTCTGACAATTGGTAAGATCACAAAATCATAGAAATTTGATGGCAGAAAAGGACCACACTGGCTCATTTAGTCTGCCCTTATATCCACCCCTCTCCCACCTTGTTTTACTAGCTCAGAACTTTCCCATCTCCTCCCAACCCCATATATCTGTCCCATGCCCTCAAGAATCCACCCACCATTTTGGATCCCACCACCTCCTCAGGTAGCCTGTTTCAGGACTCCACCACCCTCTCTGTGAAGAACTTCCCCTCACATTGCCTCTGTTTTTCCTTCCTTCCAATCTGAGGTGCTATGCCCCCTTGTTATAGCTTCCTCCTTCCTTTTGAACAATCTACCCTCCTTCACCTTATTGCTCCCCTTCATATACTTAAAAGTTTCAATCATGTCTCCCCTCTCTCTTCCAGTCTTTAGTGGGTGTAGATTCAGCTCCATCTACCTCTGTTCATATGTTTTTCCCTGCATCCCATGCACCATCTTGGTTGCTCTTCCCTGAACCCTCTCCATCCCCTCAATGTCCCTATGTAGGTGCAGTCTCCAGAACTGTACCCCATACTCCAGGTGCGGCCTCACCATTGTTTTGTATAGTGGCATTAGCACCTCCCTTCTTCTGCTAGTTATGCCCCTTCCAATGCAGGCCAACATACCATTTGATTTCTCACTGCCTTGCTGTACTGGTTCCCTACCTTAAGATCACTTGATAAAATAATCCCCAGATCCCTCTCCTGCTCTGTTTCCTTGGTTTCCTCCCCCAAGGGTATAAGCTGCTCAAATATTTTTCCACCCCAGGTGCATCACCACACACTTTTTCAAATTGAATTTTAGTTGCCAGGTTTCCGATCACCTCTCCATTTACTCCAGGTTTTGTCTCATGGCCTCCACTCCACATTGGGTGTTCACCCTATTGCAGACGTTTGTATTGTCCACTAATAGGCACACCCTACTCACTAGTCCTTCCACTAGATCACAGATATAAATGTTAAAAAGTAGAGGTCCCAATACTGACCCTTGAGGCTCCCCATTCATCATCCCCTTTATTCTGGAATGTACCCCATTTAAAACCACTGCTTAGCTCCTTCCCATCAACCAGTTTTCCACCCATCTAGTTACCTTCTGGCTCACCCCTAAGCTCTCCAGCTTATTTACTAGCCTTCTGTGCAGGACGGTGTCAAAAGCCTTAAGGAAGTCCAGATAGGCCATGTCCACTGCCCCTCCCTGATCCACTACCTGCATCGCCCAATTGAAAAACTCTTATCAGGTTGGTCTGACATGACTTCTCATTAGTGAAGCCATGCTGCCTTTCATCTTGCATACCACTGGCCACCAGGCAGTCTACCACTCTTTCTTTGACTAATGCCTTCATTACCTTTTCCACCACAAAGGTGAGACTGACAGGGAGGTAGTTTTCAGCTGCCTCCTTGCTTCCCCCCTTGTGTAGTGAAACCACCCCCACCCTCTTCCAGTCCCCAGGCACCCACCCTGTATCCTTGGGCAAGTTAAACAGTCTTGTCAAAGGTACTGCCAGCTCCTCCCTCAGCTCACAAAGTACCCTTGTGTGCAAGACGTCCAGCTACATTGCTTTATTCACCTTTAACCTGCCCAGTTCTTCCCTTACTATATCAATTGTGAACATTCTAGAATCCATTCCCCTACATTCCCCTCCCTTCCCCGCCAGCTCTGGTCCTCTACCCTCACCCTCATTCGTGAAGATCAAACAGAAGTAGCTATTTAATACCTCCACTTTTTCAAAGTCCCCCTCCAGTTTTATTCCTCCCTCTCCCCTCAGTCTCACTATTCCCTGCCATGTCTTCCTTTTTTCTCCCACATATTTAAAAAAGATTTTATCTCCCCTCTTGATGATGATAAATGCAATACTTTACAGCAGTTTGTCAGTGATTTGGATAGCCCCCTCTCCACAGAATTTTGTACTTTTATTGTTTCCTGTTCATCCCTAGTTGTTGGTTGTTATTATAAAATGGGTAGCCTTGCTTGTAGAGCAGAAAGCAGCTAACTAAAAGAAGCTACATTTTCTTATTAATTTAACACTTGTATCTTTAGCAAGAGTCAGTGTCTGTTGAGTTTAAGCAAACAGATACTTTATTAGAAGTAGAAGGGGCCTTATTTAGGCACAACTCAAATTATTGCCTGCTAGGTTTTACATGTCGTAGACTGTGTCTGGTAGGATCTTCTACATTTTCTATTGTAAATTGTGTTGTACTGTGTGAGCCCTGCTTTACTGCCGATGAGGCAGGAAACAGGAAGAGAGCTGGCAACCAGGACAACGGTATACAGTCCTGAAACCAGCTATAGTGGGCTTTTACTGATTAACTAGCATTCGTTTTCACTCCAAAACTGTTTTGCCTGTTAATTAGTGGATTACTTGGTGGGCCTCACTGTTTCTGTGGAGATACTCCGTGCTGCTCATTGTGAGGACCCTGTGACCCCTAGGTGTACTTCCTGGTCATCACTCACTTTCAAAGCTTGCCCCTGCAGCGAGCAGGGTGAGTGTGTGCAGGGCACGGGGCAAAGTGCACGGAGACGCGCGCAGAGACACACACGTCATGTATGTCTGCCGTGTCCGCTGGGACAGCAGGGACCAGGGCCCTGAAACTGTAAGTAAACGAATTATTGCTGTAGTACACATTATATAACCTGGTGTTTTGCCAGACATGTTAACATGGAGGCTCCAAACAACTATTGCCAGTCATGTGCTATGTATGCCACTGGCCCCCAGACTAGCAACTTTGTATGTAATAAATGCTTGATAGTAGAAACCCTTCAAGAAGAAATCGACCATTTACTGGCTTCCACAACAGTTGGTCCTGAGATTGAAGCACTGGAGGACTATATTGACCCCATGCTGGGTCAGTCTTTATCTTTAATTCCCCCATCTGCTGACAAGACAGCAACTGTTATAAGTACTAATGTCATTACCTCCTCTACTCCTGCTGTATTTCAAGAGGATTCCAACTGTTGGACAATGGTACCCAAGGGTAAATCACAACATAGGGGGGACAAATTGGATGCAATGTTTCACCCCTACCCTTATTCAATAAGTACGATGCCCTTAAGCAGGACATAAATGTTCCATCCCGTGATGTCACTATCAATACCACCTGTGGTGATCCCCTAGTCAGCTGCCCAACCCCCAGGAGAGAGAACAACTGTACTGTGTCTCCCACACCCAAACAAAATAAATCCCGAACAAAAGACCAAAATCACGATTCAGTGATTTTACTATCAACTTCTAGCAATATGGATTCTCACCCATCAATTAAACAAATTTTTGTTCTTGGTGACTCAATTATTAAACACCTGGATCACCCAATATGTAACATGGACAAATTCAACCATACCTGCTCCAGCTTGCGGGGTGCTCGTGTATCCGACATCACTACTACTGTAAAAAACATATTGAAAGGGGTTGGTGAAAATCAATTATTCATAGTACACACAGGTACAAATGATATAAATAGAGGTAGTATTGACGAACTTAAACAGAACATTATAGCTTTCAATAATGTACTAGCGGAAAAAATAGCATAGCATGCTTCTCAGAGATTCTACCCGTACCAAGAGCACCTGATAATATTAATACAAGGATTAAGGCCTTTAATGACTGGCTCAGATGATGGTGTCTCCAACAGAACATTCTCTGTCTCACATATTGGGAAATCTTCTATCTAAAAGACTCACTGTACTGCTGGGATGGACTCCACCTCAGTCGTAGGGGTAGCTCACTCCTGGGTAAAAACTTTACAACAGCCATTAACAAACTTTTAAACTAATACCCGGGGGTGAGATCAGTGACAAAAGATCCTGTTCTCTAAAGAGACCTACTACGGACACTTCTGAGTGTGAGGTACTCAGTCTAAATGCCAGATCTTTAAACCAGGTTAAAATAGCTGAACTAGAAGCTATGTGTCAACTGAATAAATACGGACTCATCTCTATTACAGAAACTTGATGGGATCCTGATACTTCTTGGATCCAGCACATCCCAGGGTATAAACTATATCATAAGGACCTCCAGGGACAAATGGGGGGGGGTATGTCTCTATGTTAGAGATGACATATCCTCATTCCAAATCCCCACAAGTGATACTGAATCAATCTGGGTTAACATCCAGCTCAAGGGTTACCCACAACTGATGGTAGGGACATGCTACAGGCCCCCGACACCTAATAAAGAATATTCTTCATGCCTAAATAATGAAATCTTAGATATGGCCTCTAAAGGAAAAATCCTTATACTGGGTGACTTCAACCTGCCTACTATAAATTGGTATTCTTTAACTGGAAGTACGCAGGCTGAGAAAGACTTAATCACACTCATGGTTGATATGGGCCTTGAACAAATCGTTACAGAACCAACACGAGTGACAATATACTGGACTTGGTTATTACAAATATAGGAATCTAATATCAAAGTTATAATTGGTGCCCACTAGGATCAAGTGATCACTACACCATTTCCATTACACTGTCATTTTGTCAACACATCACCAACTGTACTGAATTGAAAAATTATAAAAAAGCTAATTTCAATGCTATTAATAACCAATTAAACTCAATTTCTTGGGATACAGTACTATCCTCCCTTTCCATGGAAGAATCCTGGGACTTTTTCAAATCCACCATTTATAACTCAGAAAAACTGTATGTTCCTATAACAAAAAAATATAATAAAAAGGGGAAAATACCCCCGTGGTTTAACAATACTATCAAAGCCTTAATTAAGAACAAGCAGAGGTTATTTACACGAGTTAAAAACAGCAAGGGAGACACCAAAAAGATATTGTTCGCTCAATACAGGGAAACTCTAAAATCACTAAAACAAGCCATTCTACAATCTAAAAAAAACTTGAGTTTCGTCTGGCCCATACCAAAGACAACTATAAATCACTATTTTCCCACCTTAACAATAAAAAAAATAAATAATAGACACATGGGGCCCTTATGTATACATGACACAATTATATCTACAGACAGAGATATGGCAGAGACATTTAACAAGCAATTCTGCTCAGTATTTACCAAGAAAGAGGTTCCTAAGCACTTCAAACATACTAACAATGTTACCCCCTCTTACATCATCACCGAGGATGATACACTAAAAGCAATTGTATCCCTAAAACCCAATTCCAGTCCAGGCCCTGATAACATCAGCCCCGATTTCTAATAGAGACAGACGTCGCTATTGCTAAACCATTTTCAATTATATTCAACAAATCCTTATATGAGGAAATTATTCCTCAGGACTGGACAATGGCTACTGTGGTCCCAATCTTTAAGAAGGGTAATCATTCCAGACCAGAAAATTATCGTCCGACAAGTCTGACTTCCGTTATAAGCAAGATCATGGAGAAAGTTATTAAGAAACTACTAGAGTACGAATCTATTGGGGGTAACTTGACTGACACCACACAACATGGCTTTAGACAGGATACTCTTGTACTACTAACTTGGTTTCCTTCTATAATCATGTCAGTACAGCATTGGATGATGGCATCCCTGTGGATTTGATATTTCTCGACTACAGTAGAGCATTCGACAAAGTCCTTCATGACATCCTACTTGACAAAATGAATGATATGGGTTTTTCTTACTACATAATTAACTGGGTCTCAGGTTGGTTGAATGGAAGATATCAGCAGGTCAGAATTAATGGCACACTTTCCTCACTGAAGTGTGACCAGCGAGGTCCGCAGAATCCGTGTTAGGATCCACCCTGTTTAACATCTTTATTAGTGATCTGCAGGCTAGCCCCAAAATTGTTCTCTCAAAATTCGCTGATGACACCAAGCTGTGTGGCTCTGTTCTTACATTGAAAAACAGAGATTCCATGAGGAACAACTTAAAATCCATCGAAGAATGGGCAGTTTTAAACAAAATGACACTCAACTCAGACAAGTGTCATGTTGTACACTTTGGTAAGAACAACCCTAGGCAGACTTATTTTCTGAACAGTGTTGCCCTTCATGTGTCACCATTAGAATGAGATCTCGGGGTAATCATTAATAATAAATTGTCATCTAGTGATCATTGCAGGATGATAGCTAGGAAATCTAACGCCTTGCTCACTCGGATCAAGTTCGTTTGTGTCTAGGACACAGGAATGCATAATCCTTGTACAGGGCTTATGTCAGGCCCCATCTGGACTATGGATCCCCTGCTGGAGTCCTACTTGGGGCAGAACGTTGACAGAATTGAGAGGGTGCAGAAGAGCCACAAAAATGGTCCCTTATTTATCCAAACTTGACTATGAGGAAAGATTAAGAGTTACAGGTTACACTCACTATGCACAAGGCGTGCCAGAGGTGACCTTCTCCTATTATACAAAATCCAGAATTCTCAGGAGTTAATGCACCACTGTGGCTTACATTTCTCTACCAGTTGGACTTCCCCACGGTATCATAACAACCAGATATTTGTATCTAAATCTAAAACAACAAAAAGCTTAAACTACTTTACAGTAAGAACCCCCAAATTGTGGAATCTCCTCCCACAATACTTAGTGGACAGTAGTTCTAATATAGTCTTCAAAAAAGGGCTGGATTGCTGGCTCGAGTTTAACAACTTCAAGGTATAATTATCCCACCAATGTGGTGGGGGACAATCTCGATGGGCAGTAGCCTGCTTTTGTCCTTTGAAACCAAGTAAAGGATTTCAAGCAATCTGATTGGTTGTTAGCCGTGCATTAGAAGTGCCTAATGCACAGCTAAATCTAGAAACCCCATTTAGAATACACAGCGACCCATTTTATAAGTGCAATAAGCCACTCCGGGGATGTGCGCGGGGTGGGGGGCTGAACACATTCTGCCTACAGCCTCGTGCCTCACCCCCCCCAACTGTACATTAGAACTGTCTAACACATACCCAACTGTGTCTTATTGCTTACATATTGTGCTGTGGTCTTTTTTTCCCATGCCTTGTGCGCCTCTTTTTTTTTATTTTGTCTGTTTATGCCCCCTCCTCCCCCGCAGCCTTACCTTCCCTCAGGCCCTACAAGGCATCGATGCTGGCTGCACCTGGACCAGTTCCCTGAGATCACCTCCAAGCTGCTTTGGTTTGCCTCCAAGTGGGGAGAGGGGGAGCAGCCTCCCCTTACCACTCCCCCCACCTGCTTGAGTCTTCATCAGGTGCACCCAGGGATCATCCTGCGAGTAAGGGGCTGCATGCCGGAGGCCATCTTCAGGTTCAGCTGCGGGGGTATTTTCCTGTGTTGCCCCTAGCATCGAGGGTGTCAGCACTCTAAGAATTCCAAGGGATGAAGGCACGTCACTACGTGACAGCTGTACTGGAACTTGGCCAACATCCTCCCAACCCACAGCATCCCCAAACTGCACCTCCACCTGTGGTCACCCAGGTAACAGTACTGCAGTGGGGATGGCTACCCTCCAAACCAGAGGAGGAGAGTGATCTTATGGGATGCTCTATCCTCCTTCCCCAGGCCAGCTCTGACGACTCAAGTCTGCATCTGATCCCAGGTCGCCAGTTTCCTGTGCAGTAGCGCTACCACTGTGCCAATGGGCTGGCTCTTGTGCACCTCCTTGATTCAGATTCCCACTGAATTGTACAATCCTGGGGCTTCTGCCTGGCACTGGCTGTAGGCTGTGGATAGGTGGAGTACCTTTTAAAAAACTGAGAGATGAAGTCTTCTTCCATGTACTGTTGGCCAGAGGCAGTTTCTCCCCCATCAATGATTATTCAAAATAGGTTTCAGGGTAACAACTGGTTGTAATTGGTTTATCTCATGTTGTTTCCGTAGGACAATGGGAAGGCTATGCCTGAGGTTCAATGGGTGGAGCAACAACGTCACTCCCCTATCAGGCCTTAAAAGCCCACTCCTCCGGGACTGTTCCAGGATTCATTTCTTCATTGCAGCCAGAGGCGCTGCTCCTCCTAGCTCCCTCCTGAGTCTCTTCTCTCTCTCTGGTACCATAGTGTTGCTTGCAGCACCTCCAGCCTATGGCTATCTCTGCTTCTAGCCTGCTGCTTGTCTGTAGCTTGCTCCTTCCTAGTGCTGACTCTGTGTCTCTATCTCTCTCTCTCTCTCTCTCTCCATCCCCCTCTCCTGCCTTGTTTGCTTTCTCAACCTTGCCTCCATTGTTTTGTTCACTGGGAGCAGCCCTCATTCTCCCCCATGTGCTGCACCTGCGCTTACCAGACCAGAGCCAGCGAATCCAGCCTTCACTTCCTACTTCTGCCCAATCTCTCTCCTTGTGCTTGGCTGCCTCCCCAACTTTCCCTCAGTACCTCACCTTCCATGCTTTCTTCAGGGATCTTTCCCCACTGCCTCTCCTCTGCACATCCATCTCCCCCTCCTTCTCCATTTCTGCACTTAGTGTGCCTTGCCTCGGTGTTTTCCCTTCTCTCCCTTTTGTGCCCTGCTGCACTCTGGTCCTCACGCCTGTGGAGGGCTCCTCCTTCCTGCTTTGCTGTTGCCCCCCTGCCAGCTTCTTGTGCTTCCCATGCCTGCACCTGTGCAGTGTCTCATTTGAGGATCCAGTTGCCCTCCACTACTTGCTGCCTCTCTGCCAAGTGGCTGTCTACCTCTTGGTAGCCTGCTCGGTTCTGCCCTCTTTGCTTCCCCATTTGCCAGCTGCTTACATTTTCTTTTGGGCTCTCCATGCTTGGCCCATCACCCCTTTCCTTGCAATGCTCTGCCTTGTCTGCCTCGGTCCTTCTGGGGTTTCTTGCTTGCCATAGCACCCCTCGTCTCTCATGGTGTTATTAGTAGTTGTTCTCATCCACAGTGCAGGACCTGTATCCATTCCTTGTTCATTCTGCAGCTTTCAGCTTCATTTGGTGTTTTGCCTTCTAGCACTTTCTTACTTTATTATCTTAGTTCACTCATCAGCCCTGCCTAGCTCCACGCTGCTGGCATTGAATCACTTATTTTTCTCTCCCTGTTTTACTTTAATTTGCTTTAATTTCCAGTGTTTGCTTGGTTGTCTGGTGTTCCGGTGCCTGAGTAGGGTTCTCCTTTGCTCAGTCCGACCTCAGGGTCTACTCATTCCCATTGATTAATCAAGCATACTTCTCATTGAGTCTTATGCTGCCTCATCAGACTGCTGCACTCCTGTGGTTATTATCCACAGTATCTGGCAGTATAGCCTAGAGGTTAGAGGAATGAGGTGTGAACAAGCTTGATACATCCAGCAGACCAGACCTGAGTTTGATTCTCACAACCTCCACTTGCATACTGTATGACTCTGAGCAAGTCACTTAACTGCCCAGTGCTCCCAGGTCACCCCTGAAAACAGGCACTTGTGCCTAGTGGGCTTTACCTGGTTACCAAAGACTAAAAATAAAAAATAAAATTATCACCATCAGTCTCCTCATGACCGCATCTGGGTCTCCCTCGCTCATCCAATCTCTCTGTGGGTCTGCTCCTTTACATTGACTACTTGAGAATAACCCTCTTGGGTCCGTGCTACCTCATTTCACACTGCTGTCCACTTGGAGACATGCCTTCCATGTCTATTGCCCCTTGGCTTGGGGCTGGCTGCATTGGCTTCTCATCAACATAGAAACATAGAAACATAGACTTTGACAGCAGATAAGGACTGCTTGGCCCATCTAGTCTGCCCATTTCCCTACCTACAGGATAGGCTGCAGATCCTAGTTAACCAACAGCCTATTTCTTCCTACCCCCCACAAGAATTACCTTATGACTGTCCCATGCATTCTTGAATTCTCCCACAGTTTTAGACCCCACAACCTCCTCAGGAAGGCTGTTCCATGCATCCACTACCCTCTCTGTGAAATAATACTTCCTCACATTGCCCTGAACCGCCTTCCTTCTATCTTTAAATTGTGTTCCCTTGTTCTTGCAAGTCTCTTTTCTGAAAGATGCTACCCTCTTGAACTTTGTTGATTCCACTGAGGTACTTAAACATTTCTATCATGCCCCCCCTTCCTTCTTTCCTCAAGGGTATACATATTAAGCTCCTTTAGTCTCTCCTCATATGGCTTCTCTTGCAGACCCTGCACCATTTTAGTTGCCCTCCTCTGGACTGTCTCTGTCCTGTCTATGTCCTTGCGGAAATGGGGTCTCCAGAACTGGACACAGTACTCCAGATGGGGTCTCACCAACTGTCTATACATAGGGATAACAACTTCCTGTTTTCTGCTGCTGATGCCTCTCCCTATACATCCCAGTATACCCCCAGCCCTCC
This sequence comes from Neoceratodus forsteri, assembly GCA_016271365.2. NCBI lineage: Eukaryota > Metazoa > Chordata > Ceratodontiformes > Ceratodontidae > Neoceratodus > Neoceratodus forsteri. The sequence goes on from CM057457.1 coordinate 184,295,245, forward strand.
CTACTGCCTTCTCACATTGCTTGCAACCTTAGGGTCATCTGATATGATTACCCCAGGTCCCTTTCCTTTTTGTTGTTGTTACTACCTCCCCATCCATTGTGTATTCTTCCCTGGGTTCTTGTTTCCCAGGTGCATTATTTACACTTCTTTGCATTGAATCCTAGCTGCCATACTTCTGACCATTCCTCCAACCTTGCCAAGTCCCTTTTCATCCTTTTCACGCCTCCTTGTGTATCAACCCTGTTGTAGATCTTTGTGTCATCTGCAAAAGGCACTTTTCCTTCAGTCCCTCTGCAATGTCACTAATGAGAGACATTAAAAGTACTGGACCCAATACTGAACCCTGCGGTACCCACTAGTAACCCCTCTTTCTTCAAGTGGACTCCATTTACAATTACCTTCTGTGTCCTGTTGTGCAGCCAATGTTTTACCCAGGTTACCACCCTGGGACCCAAACCCAGGTTGGTTAATTTGACTATTAATCTTTTGTGTGGGACTGTGTCAAATGCCTTGCTAAAGTCTAGGTAGGCTATGTCCATAGCCCCTCCCTGGTCTACTACTTTGGTCACCTAGTCAAAGAAATCTATTAGATTCGTCTGACATGACCTTCCCGCTGTGAACCCATGCTGCCTTGGGTCCTGTGCTCCACTGGCCTCTAGGTACTCAATTATTCTTTCCTTCCAGCATCACTTTTCCTACCACAGAGGTCAGACTGACAGATCTGTAGTTTCCTGCCTCTGTCTTGGTCCCACTTTTGTGAAGGGGAATCACATCCACCTTCCTCCAGTCCTGGGTACCACACCATCCTCCCATGATTTATTAAAAAAAGTAGCCAGTGGTTTCACTAGTTCCTCCCTTAATTCTTTTAGAATTCTGGGGTGAATTCCATCAGGACCCATTGCTTTGTCCACCTTCAGTTTTAAGAGTTCTTGCAGAACCCTTTCTTCTGTGAAAGGACTGGGATTGACCCCCCTATCAACGGAGCCCCTTTCCCTGCCTAAGCAGGTTCAGAGGCATCCTCTATGCCATTCTTTATCTGACTGCCTCTGGTTTACCAAGTCTGTTTTGTAGGCTCACATAAGCCATCAGACTGCCTCAGCAGTCCTCTCTCTCCTCTCTTGCTTTTGAACGTCTAGTTGCAGAGACATCACTCAGAACCCTCAACAGCTGTCCTTTTACAAGGACAGAGTGAGAGCTTCATCTAAATTGGAATATTTTCCTTCTTCCTTGATCTCGACTCTAAATTACAGTAGCTGAGCAGTCAATACTCAAAACAGCCTTCAGCCTGGAGGGAAGGCGACCTAGGCCTTGGATCCCCAGAGGTTTCCTACTCAAAGGGTTTTTTTCCTCTCCTCCATGCCAATGGTCATAATATTAGACAGGGTTAGTGCTTTTATAGGTTCCATAGTTAGGTTCCACTGTTGGATGGAGTTGGATGGTGGCCCCAGCTGTTCCCTCTCTCCTTAGGAAGTCTGCCCTTGCCCTTCTGCATCTTGTCAGCTTTCATTTCATTCATTGTCCTCATCTGATCTCATTTTCCTCTTGTCCTTCCCATCTACATATATCTCCTTACTTTCCAGTCTTGACATATTCTGATTTTTCGCCTCTTCGATACTCAACACCCTTTTGGGTATTCTTCTTGGGCTACTTCCTAAGCTTCCTTTAGCCAAGGGAATTATTCCCATGGCACCTATAAGGGGGGATCCCTCCTCTAGGGTTCCTTGCATTGTACCCCAACATGGTGGTGTCTCCCACAGATAGAGAGGCGAACAGACACGATGTATCGAAATCACACAAGCATACATCTCATCCAGTTGTGTAAGCACAATTGAATGGGAAGGCTATGCCTGAGGTTCAATGGGCAGAGAAACAACATCACTCCCAATCAGGCCTTAAAAGGCCATTCCTCCTGAACTGTTCCAGGATTTGTTTCTTCATTGTCCCACCATCCTCCCCTCCTTCTCCTCCAGTGGCACATCTCTCTTTCCTGTTGACTTCTTCCTAAGCTACCTCTAGCCAAGGGAATTATTCCCATGGCACATATAAGGGGGGAACCCTCCTCTACAGTTCCTTGCATTGTACCCCTACAGGGTGGAATATCCCACAGATAGAGAGGTGAACAGCCACAGTGTATCGACGTCACACAAGCATACATCTCATCCAGTTGCACAAGCACAACTGAACACAATTATTTAGAGTTCTGTTCATCTCTAAGCATTTTTTTTATGTTTATATGCTTTGGTTTTTTGATAAAATTTAATTTTAGTTGTTTCCAGGTTAGCTTTCAGTGTGTCATATTCTGCTGATGCACTGAATTGCTGAATAACCTCTTCCTTAATTTTTAATACAGTTGCTAGTCATACTTGAGCTCTGGCAGAGTCTCACAAAATTAAACATTTACTATATGTAGATGGTCTCTGTGGAGTTGTCTGCAGTAGAAGCTTTGCACCCCAGATTTACCTGAGTGTGCTTCAGCAATTCAGCTATGTATTACTTAGACAACCACAAACCTTAATAATACTAACTATACTCTGGTCCTTCTTGGAGTTGTTGCTACTTGAACTGCTGGTTGTAATTGGTGGGGTGTGTTTCTGTGCCTAGCTGATGTATTTCCATTGTATTCTAGGACTTCTTGACTCATCCTATCTGGGTGGCCCTCATATGCTTCTGTTTGTGCCATGACTTCAGGTGTCCTTTTATATTTGTATTATTTCAATCATAGCTTCCAAGTCTTGCCTATGTGTTAAGACCATGTTACCCACTACAGACCTCCCTTTAAGCTCCTCTGCTGGACCTGCTGACAGTGGGTTTAACACTTCTACTCCACATAGCCAAGGCATATTGCCCCAGCCAACCCTCTTCATTTTGTCTTATACATTAAAAGCCTTATTATCCTGTGGTATCTCCCCATTCCTTCCTTGTTGGATGTTATGGTTTGTAAAGGGCTGGCCTTTCATTGCTATGAATTTACTTATTTGTCTGCTTTGACCACTTGGTGGCTGGTTTACCTGCTCCTCTGTTGGGGCAGCATGACAACTATCTTGAAACATCTGTTTATGTTGAACCTTCTAGGGCTTATTCCTAATAACTGCTGACACTATACAGCATGCATCACAAGGATCATTGTTATTTGCTCTCCTACTATCAGTTGAGATAGCTGCAGAGAAACTATGTCTCAAGCATTAGCCTGTTAACTTGGGCACTAGTGGCAATTCTCTTGCCCTTAATAGGAGATATGAAGCCCAGTCCTAGCCCTGGTGCTTCCATTTCATAGATTGCCTCCCATTCTGATGCCAGTAGGTCCAGCAAAAAGGGGTGAAGAATGGCTCATATGAACATTAACAGCCTTAGACTAAAACTCACCTGGGCTGAAGGCCTGGGTGTCCCTGTATACCCCTGATAGTCTTGCAGTTATTGAAACATGGCTGAAACCTTGCATTCTCCTCTATAAGATTGATATCCCCTGTTATAATGTGTTTAGAAAGATTGTGTGAGCAAGAAAGGAGGTGGTGTCCTCCTGTATATCAGATCCACATTAAGGGTTCAAGAACTTCACTCCTCATTCTCTGTTGAAAACTGCTCCTAAATGCATCATAGTTATGATACTCTTGGGAAACACAGAGTTTCTATTTGCAGATTGTGTCTGCAAACCCCCTTCTATGGCCCAAACAGTCTCTGACAATATTTAAATTTGACAAAAAAGTGCATATCAGCCTCTCAAAGGTGCTCCAGCCCATAAAACTGATGCAAAAGGATGAACAAAGCTGGGCACACACCAATAAGCTAAGAATACTAAAAGTTTTTTTTATTTAAAGGTTAACAGCAAGACAGGTTAACCGGGCTAACACCTCTACATATTGACCCAGTCACATAGGTCTTCCTCAGGGGGTCTCTGACAATATCACGGCTTGTCTTGGAGAACGGGTTCTGGGGAAATAATTTTTCTCAGTGACTTCAGCCTAAACTGGTCCAATGGAGGCCTCAGCAGTTTAAAATTCCTCTCACGGATGCTCACCTTTGCCAAATAATTGGAGAGCTCACTTGTTTAAATCATAAAACAGGGAATCACACTTTAGTAGACTGGGTCCTGGTCAGTAGATCTGACAGGGTTCGTGCAACTAGGATTATTTCGGATTCCCTAAATAATCACTTCCCAGTATGCTATATTTGGAGAAACTGCCTCACTAAGCTACCTCTTAGAATCACAACAGTTAGGGACTACTCCAGATTAAATAGTAATGCTTTCCTTGAGAATCATGCCGATGTAAACTGGGAGGTCATTAGTAGATCTAAAAATGCTAACACATCTTTGGACTTTCTATAAAAACAGCTTCCTTAGTGTCATAAGAAAGCACACCATGTATCGTTCTGTCATACTTTGTCTCTAGTATTACTATGCTAGGATTCTCCATCTTATATTCATGCCTCAGTCAATGTATTATGTTGTATTCATACTGGCAGTGCATTGCTGCACTTGTTGTATTGTGTTTTGTGCTCCACTTAATTGTACCAGTGCTGCATTCTGTTTTATTGCATATTGTAATTTCTGTGTACCGAAAATATGTTGTATAAGGGACCTCCTTGTAAATGCTTGTGCCTAACAGAATTTATCCCTTAACAATAAACTGAACTGAACTGAACCACATTGGTGCAGAGGAGACTACAAAGTCTGCTCCAAATGGCTAACTCACAACTCTTGTAAACTAGTAGAAGCAGAGGGAGAAGGCCTGAAGTACCCACAGGGTCTCTGTTCTACAACAAGACTGGCAGGACTACAGGAAACTGAGAACTTCCTGCAGAAGTAACCTAAAAAAGGTTAAAGGAAGTTATGTGAAAAACCTAGAGACCTATAATCTACAACACCTGAAGCATTTTTGGTTCCAAGTAAACTATTTTCTGACAGGTCAAGTAGAAGCCCCTAAATGTGACATTATTTGCAACACCAAAACCATTAGTGTCCCAACACTAGTTGCTGATGTGTTTAACTGATTCTTCATGGATATTGATATGTTTAAGGCTCCTCTAACTGGGGTACCCATGAATGCTGTCCTTGACCTTCCAGACCTCCGATAGTTGTCCTGAATTTCATTTCAGATTGTTTACTAGGAAGTTGGTACTTACTCAGCTGAAACATATAAAAGTAGAAAATTCTGCTTGTCACGACAACCTTGGGCTTAAACTACTCAGATCTGCTGACCCTATCCTTGCCTCTCCATTGATGTCACTTTTTAACATGCTCCTACTTCAAGTTAAAGGGTATTCCCCCTTCTGACAGTGACACCAGCACAGCGACCTACCAACCTGTCGACAAAATTGACAGGTTGCCAACAGATCGCAGTGTTGGTGCACCCGACACAGGGGCACACTGTCTCCCAGTCCTACACCCCCTTCCTGGATCAACTCCAACTGGATTTGAGAATCCTAATTACAGGGAGTGCCATGGGCAGAGCCCTCTGCATGGGAAGTTCAGGGGCAAAGCCCTCCAATGAGAAAATAAGACTGGGAGACAAACGGGATTTATGCCATCTACAACTTGCGGTCGACATGAATCCTGTCGATGAGGTGCCGGTTGACAAAAGTGTTGTCGAACTGGCATCATAGAGCCAAGGTGAAGTACCCAACAAATGGAATGTTGCTCATGTGGTTCCGGTGCATGAAGTGGGAGCCAAGGAATACATAGAAAATTACTGCCCATGATCCTTCCTCTGTACCCTGGCCAAAATATTGTGTAAAAAAAAATTGGTTTATAAAAATGGCACAAAGACTGCTGCAAGGGGGATTCCAGAAATGGGGCAGGTAGTAATTATGGTAGAAATAGTCAAAAAGGACTTCCAGGTCTGGATGGGATGCTCCTATGGGTGCTCAAGGAACTGGCATTGGAACTACACTAGCTGAACTCTTGGCAGGGCTATTCAATAACTCACTACAAGCAGGGGTGGTTACAAAAGATTGTAGGGTAGTGAACATAGTTCTGCTCCACAAGAGAGGTGACAAGGAGCAACTAGAAAACTACAGGACTGTCAATCTTACATTCATTGCAGGTAAACTAATGGAGACATTAGTCAAAGAGGACCTAGTGGATCACCTAGAGAGAAATGGGTTACAGGATGGTAAACAACATGGGTTAGTGGCAGGGAGGTCTTGTCTGACCAACCTGATAGTGTTTTTTGACTGGGTAACTAAGGCAGTGGATAAGAAACAAGCATTGAATTTACTAAACCTTGACTTCAGCAAGACATTTGACTTGGTGCCACACAGGAAACTGGTGAACAAGGTAGAGTATCTGGGTACATTGTAGGACTTACTGTAGGTGGTTGGGTAGCTGGTTGGGGGTAAGACAGCAGAGGGTGGTGGTACATGGGGTCAAGTCAAGGTAGAGGGAGGTCACAAAGGGGGTTTCACAGAGCTCAGTCCTCTGGTCCTTTTCAATATGTTTATCAGCAACGTACAGTAGGAGAAGGAATACAGGGCAAGATGTGTGTCTCTGCAGAAGACAGTACGCTCTGTAGCAGGGTAGACTGTGAAGAAGAGGTAAAGAAGCAGAGAGATCTGTAAGGTTAGTGATGTGATCCAATGTCTGGCAGTTGAAATTCAACACCAAAAAGTGCAAACTGATGTACATAGAGAACAAGAACCCCAGGACAGAATATTGGATGTGAAGGGTTAAGCTGGACATTATGTATGAAGAAATGGACAAGGTAGTCATCATAATAGACTCCTTAAAGCATTCTTGCCAATGCAAAAAGGCCTACAGCAATGCAACTGGAATGTTGGGGTATATTGGGAAAGGCGTTAGACAGCAGAAGGAAAGAGGTAAAACTGCCTTTCTATAGATCATGGATAAGATTGTATCTAGAATATTCTGCCCAGTTCTAGAGTCCCTACCTAAGGAAAGAGAAAGACAGGCTGGAGATGGTGCAGTGTGGGTTATCCAAAATTACTCAAGACCATAAGTGCAGATCCTACGAGGATCAGTTTATGGCTGTGATCATGTACTCCCTGCAGACCAGAAGGGAGAGGGGCAATATCATAGAGACCTTCAAGTTCCTGAAAGGAATGAACAAGGTAGACTGCGATGAAATATCCAGCAGGAATGGAGAATCAAAAACATGGGGTCATGAGTAGAAACTGGCAGGGGAGATTCAGTTTTGACAGCAGTATCCCTGCTCTTAACTGTTATGCTGTAATCTAACAAGCATTTGTCAATGCCGAATGTTTGCTTGCTGGCGTTGGCATTGGTAGTGTAGGAGTTAGAGAGCTGCATATAAGGAATGGCAGTGAAGTATTGAACTGAAGCCAACCCCGCCACCACCCTACAGAGACTGACAGGCATTGGGGTGTGCCTTTGGGTCATCAGGCATAACGGCCACGCCATTTCACCACACCCTACCCTGCAGACACTGACAAGTGTCACGGTGTGCCTTGGGGTATTTGGCCCTTATGCTCACTCCATTCCATCAGGAAATACGGTGAGATGGGTCCTGTATAGGAGAGTGGGGTGAACTTTGGGGCCGAAGAGTCCAAGGCACACCTCGATGCCTCTCACTGGGTGCAGGGTGTGGAATGGTATGAGCATTACAGGCAAGAATCCCAAATCACACCCTGATGCCTCTCAATCTCTACAGGCTGGGGCGTTATGGTCGGAAACCCTAACGCCTCAGGCGTTCGTTGGCATTTTCACTCCAAATTTTCAACATGGTCTTTTTGTGACCACCACCTTATGAACAGTGGCAATATCAGTTTGTTAGCCGAAAGCTGATTTCGCACAGCGACTATGCCATCTGGCACCACAGGTGCGAAAACACATTTCAAACAGGATGTGAAAAATGACAGCTGTACTGTTCATGGGGAAGTGCAAAAAATGGCAATGTTGAAATTCTGCAGTGAAAATATTAAAAAAACTGGTGAAGTAATGAGCGTGCGTAGAAAATGAGCAATGCACACACATAATGCAATTAGTTTGGGGATTTTTTACATCAGATTGTCAACACAGGGATTTTGTAACCTCCGCTCATGAACAGTGTCACTGTGATTTTCTTAATCTGTCCCGAACAGTGATTTCCCACAGCGACCACGCATTTCTGCGCTGAAAGTGCGAAAACACATTTCGTCCATGGTGTGAAAAATGACAGCTGTACTGTTCATAAGGAAGTGTGGAAAAATGCCAGTGGTGAAAATCTGGACTGAAAATATTAGAAATCCATGAAGTTACGAGGGTGCGTGAAAACTGGGCAATGGTCGCTCATAACACAGTCATTTTATGGATGTATTTCACCAAATTTTTAACATAGTCATTTTAACACCTCTGCTCATGAACAGCGTCACTGTGATTTTCTTAATCTGTCCCTAACATTGTTTTTGCACACCGACTGCGCCGTTGTACACTACATGGGCGGAAACATGTTTTGGCCAAGATGTGAAAAATTATGGCTCTACTGCTCATAAGGAGGTGTAGTAAAATGGCAATGTGGCAAACCTGGAGTGAAAATATTGAAAATTCGCAAACTTACGAGCGTGCATAGGAACAGCACAATGCATGCTTGTAAAACAGTAATTTTGGGGAATTTTTTCACCAAATTTTTAACATAGCCATTTTAACACCTCTGCTCATGAACAGTGTCACTGTGATTTTCTTAATCTATTCCGAACATTGATTTCACACACCGACTGCGTCATTGTGTACTACATGCATGGAAACACATTTTGGGTGAAATGTGAGAAATGACAGCTGTACTGCTCATAAGGAGGTATGGTAAAATGGCAATGTTGAAAATCTGGAGTGAACATATTGAAAATTTGTGAACTTACGAGTGCACGTAGGAACAGCACAATGCATGCTAGTAAAACAGTCATTTTGGGGAATTGTTTCACCAAATTTTCAACATAGGGTTTTTGGGGGCTTACCTCATGAACTGTGACACTGTCATTTTGTAACTCAGTCCCGAAAGGTGGTTCTGTGCAGTGAACATGAAATCACCTTTCGGAGCTGATTAATGCCATGACAGTGACAGAATTCATGAGGTGGGGTCCCAAAAACCCTATGTTGAAAATTTGGTGAAAAAATTCCTCAAAATGCCCAAGATATGCACTAAAGTTGAAAAAACCCTATTTATCACATTATACAGCTTACCGGTATTTCCTCAGTTCGCTGTTGACTTTGAAGAGTGCAGAAGTGTTCCCGGTCCACTGAAGATCATCGCACCGAGCTCCAGAGGTAAGTATGGTGTGATGAGGGGTGTGGGGAGGCAGGGTGCACAGAGGGTGGGCAGGGGTTGGGGAGATTGGGTCAGGACAGTCAGCAAGGGAAGGTTTTTCTTTCAGGTTTCTTTTTTTTAACTTAGGCAACGGGACTTGTGCCATGCTGAGGTGAGCTCCCAGCGTGGCAGCTGGAGAAACTGTTTAGGGGTGCCGTGGAGCCGATGGGGGATTGAGCACCCCGTCAGCGCATATGATCTGTTGCCATGCTGGGGTGGGCTCCCAGCATGGCACCCTGCTCAATCTCTTAGGGGACGTGGAGCCGACAGGGATTGGGCACCCACGCACGGCCATATGATCTGTTGCCACACTGCGGTGGGCTCCCAGCATGGCATCTGGAAATCTGTTGGGGAAGCACAGCACAGCCTATGGGGATTGGGCACCCCCATCGACTTACAGTGTGTGCCTGGGGAAGCACGAGCACACAGTATGCGTGTGTGTGTGTGTGGGGGGGGGAGCATGCATAAGCACGCGATATCTTATCACTGCTCACTGAAGCTTAGCTCTCCCTTTCAACTGTACAGCCACTGCATTTTCAACTGCTGTCATTGACAGCTGCAGCATTCATTGGAGAACTGCGGCCACGCCTGCAAACACACTGACTGAATTGGAAGACGGGTGCCACACCTCCGAAAACTTGGATGATGGCACTATGTTTCTTGCACATGCGTGCAAGCAAATATAAAAATTTATTCTGTTCATATGTCATGTAATGTGTGGGATTTAATGGGAAATTAACCCTGGAAGCCTCATTGTACTGTTGCTGCATAGCTGAGTTGTTTTGTATCTGCTTGTTTTTCTGAACATCCATATCATACATGTATACTTTTATGTTGCTGTATTATATGTTAATTAACTCTGGGTTGCACCTGAAAAAGAGAATCTAGTCTCAGTGGACCTACTTGGTCAACAAATTTAAATAAATAAATTAATTATTTTACAGCGAGAGTGGGTGAACCATGGAGCAGCATACCAGCAGAGGTGGTGAGTGCAAGAACCATTAATGGTTTCAGACACAACTGGGACTGAGTAAAAGGCTTAATAGTTACTCAGGGGGATAGTAGTAGGGCAGGGGGCCAGGGGCAATTGAGATAAGATGAGGACTAAGCACCCAACTAGCTAATAGGTCATGGGGAGGATAAGGTATAACAGGCAGACTGGAAGGACCAATGGCCTTTTTCTGCTGACATGTTCTATGTTTTGATGTTTCTATGAAGTTTAGTACAGATCTGTATCTACTGTAAGGATGAGCTGGTGCCAGATTTGCATTTAGTGAATCTGCAAAATCCAGCACTTAAGACACTGGTGAAACGGATCTGAAGGAATTTGGTTTCCCTCTGATAATTGTTGAGCTTCAATATAATGATACAGCATATTTTACAGGGAACACACACTAAGCAAGTCCAAGTTGTTAACTTTCAGAAGCCAATGAGTGACATTAGATCTTAAGAACTCCTCATGCTGCACATATCACAGTGCCATGTCCAGCTCTATAGCACGGGGAAGGACCTGGCTATTGAAGGAGTTCCTTTTATTTGAAAAAGTGACTTTTGATCAGAAAACATTTGAAATCATGAGAGAATTGTCTTATTATTCTAGTTAGCTAATTTTCACTATATTTAATGTCATTTCAGGCAGGCAGGAGAGTGCAGTTGCTCTGCAAAGGAGAGAAGACAGTGGACACTATGAACCTGCACTGGCAGCTGCAGGCCCTCCAGCCAGAGTAGAACAGATTGAATTTAGCTGACAGGGAAAGGTGCAGTGGGTGGTCAGTTTTTAAAACAAATGACTGCATTTCACAATTTTTGTTTACTGTATGCTGGTGGTGGTGAAGAGGACAAAGAAATACACCGTTTTTTTTCCATTTTATTTTATTTGCCTCTGTAGTGGGAGCAAGGCAGGATGCATTTATTAGACTGGAAATACATGAACTCTGCACTGGCAAGACCTGATCGAATATAAGGCCTTTTCCTGCTGGAAAATTCTTAAGTTTGTATGTATGTTCATATGGGAAAGATGTAGGGGGATTTTGAAGGATTCATTTAAAGAAAACTTAATCCCCCACAAATGTGGGGCTTAACTTGGACTCATTTTAGGCAGTGTCCCCACTGCTGCCACATCCTGCTGCCCGTGATCTGTTTGCTCCAGCTCCCGAGTGCTGCCTGATTGGTGGCGGACAGGAGGAGTGGTATTTCAACCACAGAAAGCTGTTGTTCCAGTGCTCAGTGTGCCTGTTTTGATTTTCACTGATTGCGGACACCTGCAGTATCCCCCCCACCAACTGCTCTCTGGCTCCATGGACTCCAGTTTGCTTCAGGAGGTCTGGAGAGGCATTGGGAAGGGGAGAGAAAAACTGCTTGTTTTTGGTGCCATGTATACCTCTGTTCCTTGTGGCTCCAGCTGCACCTCCAAGGTGACTCCCATTGCCCTGCACAGAGTATGCTTTCCGTGCTCGATGCAGGTGGGGGATTCCCTCTGCATATGCTCTGAGCCAACATGATAGGAGATCACCAGTGTGCTAATTAAACCTGTGGTCAGTTTTATTTAAATATGAACAGAGGCCCTGTAAGATAGCTTTGTTGGGGCAAGGCTCTTCTTCTGCTAAGCTGGCTGCCATCATTGTGACCCCTGACCTCATCAGTCAGCCAATAGGAGGTCAGGCATTTCAGAAAAGGCCAGAAGTGGATCATGGGACAGTGACTATGCAGTATGCTAGGTGCCCTTTCCTGTAACCAATAGGGTGTTGAGTGAACATTCTGCATACTAATTATTGTAACTGACAGACCCTTTGACCAGTTGGACACTGCCCTTTCCCAGTGAAGTGTTAAGGGCAGTGCCAGAACTGTTCAGTCCACAGCTTGCTCTCTCACAGAGAGGATAGCTAGGGCTGCTAGCCCAAATGCATTTTGGGGAGGCCTGCCTAAGCTTTAATGGCCACAGTGCAGAAGGCATTTGAAACGTTTCTACATCCATGAGGAAGCAGCCATAGTTAAGTGCTGTTAGTGTGCTGTTAATGCCAGAATGACACCTGAGAGACTGTTCCTGCATTCCCTGTGAAAAAAGGAAAAAAAGTGTGCTGGTCCAGTAATTGTGCCACAGATGCCAGTCTGCAGCACGGCCTACAACTGTGTATGCTGCTGATCATTAGAGCCTGGATCGAGATTTCAGATGGTCTAGGGACATGGCTGATCAGTGCTACTGCAAGGTACTGGCTAGTGTCTCACACGATGGTCTGGAAGTCTTCATGTGTGTGTCTTTGACATGAGGTCTCTGGTCTAGTATGACTACTGTTTACTTTGAAGAGATTTCTTTTTTTATTTATTTATTTCAATTAGGATTAATACCTTTGAGTCAGAGACTCATTTTCAAAGGTTCCAAGTCAAGGACAGAACAGTACAGTAGAATACAATACAATCAATACAGATAGCAGAGATCACAGGGTAGGTATCATGAAATCAATATAGTGTCACATGAGGTTAACGACTTGTTAGTTTCAGGTACCACTCAACAATAGATAAAATGCATTTCATAATTTGTTGCAGGGTAGGGCTAGTCAGGTAGGAAATAACATGTCAGCAATATAGCGATGTTATGGCAGAAGGATGACAGGGGAGTGGGGTAAGCAACCAGAGTGGTGTTGTTAAAAGGAGGCGTGTGGGTAGGGAAAAATGAGAAGGGGAAAGGTGGTAGAGGAGGGTGGTAAATCGATTTATGGAAGGATTGGGTGGTAGAGGGGGTAGTAGAGAAAAGGCGAATGAAACAGGAGGATCGGTAGATCATTTGTTTGCCCAGTTACAGGTTGATACACTCTTTAGATGGGAACGTAGCCCTCTTTTGAAATGGCTCAGCTTTGTGCCTCCAGTCAGCATGTCAGGTAGTTCATTAAACCATTTGGGGCCCTTAAAGGTAATGGATTTCTGGGCCAATGACGTGTGCTTGAAAGAGACTTGGAGTCCACATTTTGACACACTTCTGATTTGCTTTGTTTGCACTGCCTTCTTGAGAAGACTGCATAGGGATTCAGTCACGAGGCCTAGTTTTGCTTTTTTTACAATCAGTCAGGTTTGGTATTGGGCTCTTAAGTGCAGAGGGAGGAAGCCAGTCTCGGAGTAGAGGAAACAGGTGTGAGTCTAGCAGACTGCCCTAAGTGCCAGATGGCAAGCCCTGTTAATGAGTTTTTTTATCCTGTTTAGGTCAGTGTCTGACCCTGCTATGTACATTGGTAACCCATAGTCAATGAGTGACAATACAGTGCTGCCTGTAGCTAATTTGAGGGCCACAGGTGTCGTCGAGTGCTTGTTTCCATAGAGGATGCCCAGTTTCATACTGGCAGTTTTGGCAACTTGATCAATGTGGTGGGAGAAATTGAGAGTGTCGTCTAGGTAAACACCCAGATATTTAAACAAGGAGACTTGTTCTAGTGTGTCACCTTTAAGGTTCTGAATTCGAAGTGGGCAGAAATTCCTTTTGTTCTGAGGGACCGTGAACAACATGCTTTTGTTTTTTTATGGTTTAGTAGCAATTTGTGTTGGCAGAACCAGGTTTCAAGCTTGTGGAAGCTATCAAGTAAGCCTTCTGTGATGGCCGAGTGGTCCTTGCCTGGGACCGATATAATGGTATCATCTGCATATAATATGATGCTTGCCACGCAGGCTTCAGGGAGGTGGTTATTGAACAGGCTGAAAAGGAGTGGTCCAAGTATGGACCCTTGAGGTACTCCAAGGGCCACTACCTTTGGGTCTGAGAGTGTGTCACTGATTCTAACTCGTTGAGTTCTTTGTGACCAATCCTGTTGAGAGTAATGCATTTAGTAACAGCTGGTGATTAACTGAGTCAAACGCTTTTGTGAGGTCAATGAAAACTGACCCCACCGCCATCCCTTGGTCAAGTACGTCGTAGAGCTGGGTGGTGAAATCCACCAGTGCAGTGATGGTAGAGTGTTTTTTGTGAAAACCATGCTGATTGTTGCAGAGTAATTTGTGCCTATCGAGGAAGTCAGTGAGCTTTTCTGAGACTATTCTCTCGAGTGCTTTGGAGAGGGGCCGGAGGATTTAGATTGGCCTATAGTTGGCAGTGAGTGTTTTTTATCACCTGATTTGAAAACTGGTGTAACCAGCAAGGATTTCCATGTGTCAGGGAACATGCCCGATCTTAGACATTCATTGAATACCTTTGTAATCGGGGCTGCTAACTCATAGAGTGTTAGGGCAACCAGCTTCATATCAATTAGATCACTCCCCATTTTGGTCTTTCCATGGACCCTCTTTATATGCTTGATGGTCTTGGATATTGTGACTTGCCTGAAATAGAAGGGTGGCAGCCCACCCCTTGTTGAGGAGGGTACAGTGTTGCTGTGCAGCAGGTTATTCTGTGGGTTTAGGAACTCTGTCTACGAAGCACCCCTGAGAGATCAGAGAATGTGGCATTGAACTCGCTGGCAATCAGTAAGGGTTCCTGGATGGCCCCTTCGTCAGTGGTAATCAGGTCGGGTGGTGCCCTGAAAGTCCTTCCAGTGAGGGATTTTAGTGTGTTCCAAAACCCTTTGGAGGACCCCCAGCTTTTGATAAGGAGATCCTAAAAATAGCTTGCTTTCACTGAGTCAATGAACCTAGTACAGAAGTTCCTTGCAGCTTTGTATGCAGATACATCCTGCAACTTTCCTGTGGCCTTAGCTTTGTGCCACAGGTTATCTCTATCACGCATTTGATCTAGGAGTGTGGTACTGAGCCAAGAGGTGTGGGTTCCTTTGACTTTTTTGGTTTTTAGTGGGACGTAGATGTCGCAAGCACAGGTGGAAGAGTTTTGGAAGAACTCTAGAGCAAGGTTGCCATCAGTTGCATGGCCCAGCAGTAACCAGTCAATCAGGGATAAGTGGTGTTTGAAAACATTTAGTAGCCCCGGTCCTAGCACATGATTAGTAGTGATCTTCGGTGGGCACTTTCTGAACCTGTTTGTCCAGGTGCACATGACTGGCAAGTGGTCACTGAGGCTATCAGGCAAAACCTTTACATATGATAAGTGATCAGGATTGGAGCAGAGTAGCCAGTCAATGTGTGTACTGGTTCCTGTTTTGTAGTTTTGCCTTGTGGGAAGGGTAACCATCTGAGTAAGGTAGAGGCCAGCTATTAGGTCTCTAGCTACGGTTTCCTTATTTGAGTGCCAGTTGATGTTGAAATCCCCAACAATTACATGCTCCCATTTTTTCCCCATCTGCTGCAGATTCTCCTCAAAGAGTTTAAGCCCTGCAGCCTACTTCTCTGGAGGTATGTAGACCATTGTTAGCAATAGTACTTTGTGTTGCTGTCCAATGGTGAGTTTGAGGTGGAGGATTTGTGTCTAACTTATGTGCAGGCTGCAGTCCAGCATCTGCACTTTAATGTCATTTCAGACATAGACTAGGTAGCCACCACCCCATTTGAAAGAGTGCTGAGAGGTCCAGACAACTGCTGAGACAGAAAAAGCCTGCAATCAACCAGAGTGACTGACCAGCTGTTAATGTGCTCAAGAGAACCTGCACTTACAGAGAAGAGGAAAAGGAGCCCAAGTTGTCAAGGGAGCTGGTAACACCCTAACTGTGAATACACTCAGAGCTTGCCTTGCAACAGGGATTGTATAAAGTCTACCTCACAAGCTACAGCTGTGACCATCAGCCGAGGATCTACAAATATCTTAGTTTGAGGTTTGCAGTTTAAGCAATTGCATGGCCTGTGGGGTCTGGGTTTAAAAAGCATTTTATTCTGTTATAAAATGCACCACTGCTGGCCAACCAGCTGCAGCTTTATTGGACCTACAGCATTTCTCCATCTGGGTACCCAGTAAAGCACAGTGAGCACTTATATGCTTTACTGGGGTTTAAACTGATACCAGTGACCAGTATGCAAGATAGGAGGCAGTATAATGCAGTGGTTTAAGGCTCTGAGCTGCAAATCTGGTGGCATCCAGTAGACCAGACCTGGGTTTGAATCCCACAGCTTCCACTTGCATACTATGTGACCCTGAGCAAGTCACTTAACTTTCTTGTGCTCCCAGGTTGCTCCTGTAAAAAAGCTTTCAGTTTAGTGTGCTATTCCTAGTTAAACAACTAAAAAAAAAAAAAACAGTGGGTAGTGCCCCAGTACAAGTGGGCTGGTAACAACATAGGCTCTACAGTATTTGCAACAATTGCATTGACTGGTGGAGGGTGGGCATTACTGTGTTATTAGTGCTGCTTAAAGTATATTTAATAAGCCTAGTCAGGCACCTATTGTAACATAGACCCTGTTTCTAAAATTTACAAGTTACCACTAAATAGAGTTCTGCATTGCATTCACCTATCCCTTGTGAATCTTCCCTAATAAATATTTGATTGTTATTTCACATTTCATCTCATGAGCATATTATTAGTAAGCCATTAATTATACCTTTTCTGATTTTAAGGTTGCAGTGTGATTTTTCATGTATAGGGGACACTATGGGGAGGTGGGGACGTATTGCATACCAGGGGGTTGTACCACCTTGACACTTGTCCCACTTAAACTTAACTCTGGATGGAGGCACCACACAGATTTAAAATATTTGGATATGAACCCCCCCCCAATCAGGAAAACAGAAACCCAGGCCCATCAACCTTGTTAGAGCCCACAAGACAGGGGTAGTAACCACAACATCCATGGTGACATGATTATAGCTTTGGAGGCACCACTGGGATCTCCTGTTCACTAGTCAAACACCACATGGACACATTACAGTTTGGAATAATTTGGTACCCTCCTGTCAAAACTTTTTTGACAAAATTGAACTGAACTTTTGTCAAATCAACAAGTAACCTTTTGCTGAGAAATACAAAGCCAGATTCTTTCATGATCTAAACAAGATGCTCTTTCTAAGTGCAGAGGTGGAGTGTAACAGTATAAGGAAAGCCCTGCTGGAGACTAAACAGTAAGAGGGAGAGAAGATCCTGGCTTTCATGGACAGACACAAGTCCTGATGCTAAGTGCATAGGTAGAGGGAATACTGGACCCCACAGATATGAACAGAGCTTGAGAGGAGCTGATACTTCGAGGAGCTGTGTATTCTGCACAAATATTGGCTAATCTGGGCCTGAGAAATCACCTGAAACAGTTGCCATTTTATGGACTACTTGCGCAAGAAGCCTGTGAGTTAGAAGAAATCAAGTCCTATGTATGGCTGTAGACAGCCCAGTGCAAGACGGGTCTCTTGTCAATGCCAATGAGTGTAGATGGAGATGAAGTGTGGGCAGGCACAGGCCGATGAGCTAAAGGAGCTGGTGAATGAGTTTAGAGAGCTCAGTTGTCACAGTTGGTGAATTTGTGTGAGAGACCTCCCAAGCAGGGATCCACTGTGGTGGGGTGCCCTGGACAAGTACCAAAGGGTAATCTGCCAACATCCCAGATGCACAAGGGCCAGCTGCTCCAGGAGAGGAAGTCGTTGTCTGACTATGAAAGAATCAGCCAGGTGAGGGAGTCCAGGGGAAAGAATGTCACGTGATGTGAGAAAGTGGAACATTCCAAGATGTATGCCCCATAAGCCATCACATGATGGGAAACAACCTCTGAAGGGGATCTTCTGTTACTGGTGCAGAGAAGATGGACATTTATGGAGTATATGCCAATCGCTAAAGAATAAGAGAATGGAGAGTTAGCAGTTCAAGTAAGGAGCTATGGATTAGAGAACTTACGTATGGGACTTGAGGAGAGAGTGCCCAGCAGCTAGGGACATCAAGAGCTCTTTTTGAGTGATGGCATCATCCGCAACAGAATGGGTCCGAGTGCCGAAGATACCAGCCATATCTTGGTGGCAGAGGATGCCAGTGAGATAGAGAGATGTGTGGAGAAGTTTTTGCTCTGCTAATTGATGATGGAAGAGGAATTGTCAGAACAATCTGTGCTCAGCTCAAATTAGCACTGAAAAACTGTCCGAAACTGGGGGTCCAGGTAGGAGGACTCAAAAATTTTGGGAGAAGAACAAATTATCTCAACTGTCAGAGGTCTGAACTGCTACCTTCTGAAAAAGACAAAGAAGAAAAACTGGTGGAGAACCAGATTAGACTTTGTCCAACCACTGCTGGATCTGAAAGGAACAACAGGTGACAGGACTCTTGCAGAACCCACACCTATGAGAACTTATATGGACTCTAATGCAGAACCATTTGTACCCTTAGATGCAAGGCCAGTATCTGAGACTGTACTTGTGGAGGAGAGAGGTGGAGAATTTCTGGACCCAGATGTAATTGTGGCACCCACTTGGAATGAGGAAACTTGATCACTGGTTGATGAAATAGGGAGTGCATGTCCTAATGCCGAGGAAGAAGTGACTGCTCCACTAAATCACTGTGACAGAGCCACCACACCCTTTCTGGAAATCACCTATGGCTCTCCAAGTGTCTCTACAGATCTGACAATGCTTGCTGTTTGCAAAGGCATATATATGTTATCCCCAGATCATTGCTTAGAATTGACTTAAGATATACCAGATCCCTATCACCCAGAGTGGGTGATGCAGTGAAAGGTAAAAGAAAAAGGTGAACACTAATGTTGACACCTACATGTTTTTAAATGCTGTTGTTAGCTAGCTGCATCTGTGTGTATGCCTACTCCAATCAGGAAACAATAGTCTAGGTCGAGTGTTCATGCTGGATGAATATTGTGTATACTGTTACCATTACACCTGAATTCTGTTAAGTGAATTGATGTGGAGCTTATCTTGGGGTCAACTAAGCTGGTGTCCCAACTACTGCCACATTCTGCTGCCCTGTTCTGTTTGCTGCAGCCCCCGAGTGCTGCCTGCTCGGTGGGAGACTGAAGCAGCAGTGCTTCAGGCACAGAAAGCTGCTGTTCTGGCACTCAGTGTGCCCATTTTGATTGCCACTGATTGAGGCCACCTGCAGACTCCCCTCCAGTACTCTCCAGCTCCAGGGATTTCAGCTTGCTCCAGGGGGGTCAAGAGAGGCCTTTGGAGGGGCAGAGAAAAGCTGCTTATGTTTGTCATCATGTACACCTGTGCTCTTTGAGGCTCCATCTGAACCTTGAGGGGACTGCCCATCACTCTGTGTATAGCATGTTTTTGGCACTCACAACAGGTGGATGATTCCCTCTGCATATGTCTGGACCCAACCAGATAGGAGAGGACCAGTGAGTTCATTAAACCTAGTGGTCAGTTTTGTTTAAATAAGGACAGATGCCCTGTAAAACAACTTTGCTGGGGCAAGGCTCCTCTTCTATGGTGGCCACCATCTTTGCAACCCCTGACCTCATCATTCAGCCAATATGTGGTCAAGGAACTTTGACTGAACCAGAAGTGACTCATAGGAGAGTAACTGTGCAGTATCCTTGACACCCTTTCCTGTAACCAGTAGGGCACTGTGAAAACATTCTGTATACTAATTATTGTGGTTCCATGTCATAATAGCAATCACAGAATAGTGATCACTATTATGGCGTGTGTATATTGCCTAAAAGCAAATCTGCAATATACACTTTCAGGTGACAGAACATCCGGAAAGGTAAAAAATTGTTTTTGTCGGGGGGTCTGTGCCCCCCTCATGAGGGGCCTTTTCCCCGCAACCCCCTGAACATAGATTATCAACTCCAGGGGTGTGCGTGTTGGGGAAGGGACAAAATCCCTTTTCTGGAAAAAATTAAGTGCCGCAACCGGAGGTAGTGGCAAAATGTGTATGCACCCAGTCCCGAACCCTGAACCTGCTGCACCAGAGATAGCCACCCACACCACCACACCACACAGATATTCGGTGGCAGCAGGTACAACCATCTCTCAAAATCCCTTCTCTGTCCCTCCTCTTCTCCTCTCTATCCCCCCTTCCTGTCGCCATCCACTACCATTGCGGTTGTATACCATCGTTACCCTTGCAGGGTAGCCCACAAGTATAGTGCTGAATATGAGTTGTCGTATTGATGTGGCACCCATATTCGGTCACTATACTCACGGTATGCCATTATGGTGATTGACAGCACTTTTGACCAGTTTGTCACTACCCTTCGAGGGCAGTGCCAAAACTGTTCAGTCAGCAATTTGCTCTCTCTTACAGAGAGGAAAGCCAGATCTGCTGACCTAAAAGCATTTTGAGGAAGCCTGTCTTCAAGGGGTCACACTATGTAGGTGGAAAGGGGGAGGCTCAGAGGAAATGTAAGAAAGTACTTCTTCACAGAGAGGGTGGTGGATGCATGGAATAGCCTCCTTGTGGAGGTGGTGGAAACTAAAACAGTTACAGGATTCAAGAATGCATTGAATAGATACAAGGGAATCCTGGAAGTATGGAGGGAAGACAGAAGACTGAGTAGGGTCTGCGGTGTAGCTGTAGGTAGGGAAAAATAGGGCAGACTAGATGGGCCATAAGGTTTTTATCTGCTAACATCTTCCGTGTTTCTATGTTTCTGTCTGGGCTTCAAGAACCACAGTACAGGAGGCATTTGCAAGGTTTCTACAACCACCAGGAAGAAGCCAGAGAGACAGTAAATGATGCTTTTTTTTCTTCTTGGTTTGGTTTTGGTGTCATAGCAACACCTTAGAAACTTTTCCTGCCTTCCATGTGAAAGAAGGTAAAAGTGTGCTCATGGGTGCTGGAACATGAAGAAGTGTGTGTGCTAAGGTTCAAAAAGCATAGGGTAAAAAAAGTGGATTTTGCAAGCCACTGTATTCACACACAATTGGGGCTATTCTCCATTGGGGCATTTTACGCTCGGATTGCACATAAATTGCATGAGTGTGCAGGGTGCGGGGATTCTCAGCCCCAGGCACCCACAGGGTATCTGTCCACAGCCCCACCTCCCACTGGCATGCAGGACCATGGGGGGAAGGCATATGGGTGTGGAGCTGTGGACCCAGGTGGCATCCAATTGGATGCCTGTCTTGGGTCCAGGAGTGGATCCCTTGCTCCAGGGGGTGGCACCAGTCCTGGATCATGGAATGTATGGGAAATCACCTGAACAGCAGCCCCCAGCCCACCCAGGCAGCCTGGTGTGCTGGGACAGATGTTTGCAGGGGGACCCTGTAGATGCCGCGCCTCACCGGTGACCATTGGGGGGGGAAGTGTAGGCACTAAAAGGGTCAATGACAACTTAATAAGAATTTTTAAAAACATAATATTAGGACACAAAACAGGTTATATTTCTTATTAGCTTTGTTTTTTATCACCATTATTTATTATTGAGGTCAAATGCATGAAAATAGGATAGTTGTTCCTTGAAGGTTCATTAGCTCCTATTGCTTCTTCCCAACTTGATGTAATAATATTGTGATTGTGACATTGAAGTTATTTCCATGGCACCAGACTATTGTGTCACAAAACAGCATTATGATTTCAAGTAGGGAATATGCTATAGAGGCAGATGAACTCTTGGGGATAAAGAGCATGTTTTTTGTGGTGATTTCTTCAGTAATAAACAATGGAGAGGAGAAATCAATAGAAGATATATGAAATACAAGCTGAATTATGTCTAAATATTATGTTTTCAAAAGTTTTCCTAAAGGTGTCTGGTGCACTTTAAGGCAGATCATCAAGGCTTAGCGGTTTCCATGCTGGCCTGGCACTCTGCTCCTTGGAGAATTGCGTGGAGTGCGGGTACAACCCTGGCACACCCCTGGCAACCCATGATGTACAGCTGCTCAAGCAGCCAGGGGATCTTGTGCGCAACCGGCTGGCGCAACATTTGTATATGCCACTGGGGGTCTACAGGGCCCCTGCTGCGTGGCTGTCCAAACTCAGGGATGCCTACACGCCTCACATACACAGCACGTAAGCATCGAGAATAGGCCCCAATATGCTCACATTTTGTAATGCAAATCACAATAGAAGTATTGTTTCTCACTTATATAAAAAAGAACATTTTAAAGCCATTTCAGGAGTAATTGATCCCATGAATTCAAATGGCAACAAATAGTCAAGCTTTGCATCACTGCAAGGTAGTTCCAGCAGTTGCACTGCCATAGCAGTGAGCTTGACTATTTATTTATATTGTATCCACATTGCCAATGTCTCCTGAAATGACTTGCAGTTTTGTATGTCTTTAATGAAACACATAAAAGTTGCATATCAAATATATATTTGTATTTTCAGGTAAGAGGATATTTATTAGTACATAAACAATGGGTGTGAATCCAAGCCTGTAAATCATTTCGTAAACTTAATTGATGCCAACAAATAAGGCATCAAATCTCCAGACTATGCAAGCCAATAAAAGTCACTCAAGTTGTAAAGGAGAAGTATCCAACAGACAAGGCAAAGAGAATATAATAAATTGCCTCCGGAATAGCAGTAGAAACTGATCTGAACTAATTTTAATAGAAACATGCAAACATAGAATTTGATGGCTGATAAGGACTGCTTGCCCCACCCAGTCTGCCCATTTTGTTCCCTGGCTATACTCTCACCATAGATACTAGCTGGTCTACAGCTCCTCCCCTTTGCTTCCCACCAAGATTCCCTTCTGCCTATCCTATGCATGCTTCTAGCCCACCACTGTTTTCATGCCTGCCACCTGTGGTGGAAGACTGTTCCAGGCATCCACCTCTCTTTCTGTGAGAAGTACTTCCTCACATCTCTCTTGAATTTGCCCCCTTCCAGTTTCATTGCATGTGCCTTTTTCTTGTGCATCTTTTCATTTGAAAAATACT
Source organism: Neoceratodus forsteri (assembly GCA_016271365.2). Taxonomy (NCBI): domain Eukaryota; kingdom Metazoa; phylum Chordata; order Ceratodontiformes; family Ceratodontidae; genus Neoceratodus; species Neoceratodus forsteri. The sequence goes on from CM057457.1 coordinate 184,318,129, forward strand.
TCCCTCCTGTACTTCATTTGTATAATTTATAATATGGGTTGAAAAAAGGAGGCAATCCAATTGATCAAACAGCATCAGGTGACCGTTGAGTAAATCTCCTATTTATTTATTTATTTAATAACATTCAGAATTACAGTCCTTGGAGTCATAGACTCCTTTACAAAGACTTCACCTCAAACAACAATAAGGACTTACATATAGTATTAAGCAGTACAGTGTTCACGTATGAGAAACAAGAGAGAAAACAAGGAATGGAATTTTGCATACAATATTATACAAAATTATAAATACAGTGATCAGGGAAGAAAGACCATACACAAAACCACACAGATGGTGGAATACAGAACAATAGTCTTTGGGAGAGAAGGACCCAATGTTATTCATAATATTTAGGTAATACATGAATACACATTTTTTTCTGTATATAACACCATTTCTGAGGTAAAGTTTATACTATTTAATCAACAGTTGCTGTGAATGTGCCTCAGGCAATATCATTGGGCAGAGCAGTATTCGTTATCTGGTGGAGAAATCAGACCTGAAAGGAAGCCATTGAAAAAGTACAGAAGCGAGACACAACTCCAGCGCAGTCATCAGGGATAATGAGGACCCGTAAATTACAGGTAGTGAACTTACTGTTAAAATTGTGTTTTTATTGAGGGAAGAGAGTTACAGTGCAGCTCAGACAGTGGTGTTGTACTGCATTATTATTTTGTCAGTACCCCAGGAGACAGCTTGAGCGAGTGCCAGTAGCGGGGAAGTAAGGAGAGAACATAGGGACAGTGATTAGAGATACGCAGGCATCCATATTAAATATGGGAGCAAGCTCCAACCCACTGTCACTGTTAACATGCTGCATACAGGGTGTGTGCTGTTCCTCCTTTCTGTGAGAGACAGAGAGAGAACAGCGTGCGTGCTTTCCAGTTTGAATGTGGGAGAGATCTCCGACCTACTGTAATTGTTAAAGTGCTGCATACAGTCTGTGTGCTGTCCCCCCTCCATGTGTGTGAGAGAGAGAGAGGGGGAGAGAGAGAGAGAGAGAGATAGAGAGAGAGAGAACAGTGTGGGTGCTTTGTATTTGGAATGTGGGTAAGTGAGTGTCCTCTGCCATCCAAGTATTAAGTGCTAATGATATGTTTCAGAGTATAAGAGGCCAATGCCATGAAGAACAAGAGTATTTGGACTGCAGGTAAGCTAACGCCCTCTTCTGTCCAAATGTTCGCTGGCTCACCACATACTCTGTGTTCCTATAGCCAGCAAGTGCTAGTGCTTGAAAGACAGAGAGAAAGACAGAGAGACAAAGCCAGCACTGTAGATAGAAAGAAAGAGAGTGAGAGAGAGACAGACAGAGACAAAGAGGTGCAGAGAGAAAGAGAGAGACAGACAGCGAGGGCCAGGGCAAAGTGACTCATGCATGTATTATTTTTTTTTATGAACATACAAATGTCAGAAATCATTTCAGCACTCTATGGCTGGCATTTGTATGATCAAGCTAAGTAACATATGCATGAGTTCTGGGGGACTATTTTTTAAGTCGGCAGGATACAGTAACATTTTCCATATTTAAACAGAAAAAAAACACATATAAGAATATTTTTTTTGTGGTTTTTAAACATAATCCGTTATAAGCACAATAACCCACAACAAAGTATGGGGTTATAGGGATTTGATCCATGCCCAGGGTACTGTGATGGCACTCAGCCTGCTGCCTCATGCCTCACAATGCACCATGAGGCATGGATTAAATCCCTATAACCCCATACCCTGATGTGGGTTATTGCTTATTACCTATCATATCCCTCCTCTTCCTTCTCTCTTCCATGGTGTACACATGGATGTTATTCAGTCTCTCTTCCTGAGGTTTCTGATGCAAACCCTGCACCGTTTTAGTTGCCCTGCTTAGGACTGCCTCCCCTCTGACTATGTCTGTTCTGAGATGTGGTCTCCTGACCTGGGCACAGTAATCCAGGTGGGGGTCTCACCGATGATCTATACAGGGGAAACACCGCCTCCCTCTTTCTGCTGTTGATACCCCTCCCTATGCACCCCAACATCCCTCTGGACCTACACACAGCCTTGTCACACTGCTTCACCACCTTGAGGTAATCAGATATGATTACTTCCAGGTCCCTTTCCGGTTTGGTGACCATCAATACCTTTTCTCCCATTTTGTATTCTGCCTCTGGGTTTCTATGCCCCAAGTGCATGATTTTGCACTTTATTGCATGGGATTCCAGCTGACATGCCTTTGACCACTACTCAAGTTTCCTCAAGTCTCTGCACATTGATTCCACCTTCTCTGGAGTATCCACCCAATTGCAGATTTTGGTGTCATCTGCAAATAGGCAGACTTCCCTTCCAGCTCATCTGCAATGTCACTTATAAAGATATTAAAGAGGACTGGCCCCAGTACTAAGCCTGTCTAGTACTGAGCACTGTGTCATACTGCTGGTCACTCTCTCTTCCCTGAAGTGAACTCCATTTACACCCTCTGTCATCTATCCCTTAACCAATTTGTTACCCAGTTTACCACCTTGTGACCCACCCATCAGCTGCCTAGTTTCCTTACAAACTTCCTATGTGGAATGGTGTACAAAGCCTAAGTCAAATTTAAGTAGGCCATGTCCACAGCCCCACCCTGATCTATTTGTCTGTCACTCAGTCAAAGAAATCTGTCAGATTTGTCTGACATGACCTCCACCCTATGAGTATGTGCTGTCTCGGGTCTCGAAATCCCTTGACATCAACATGACATGGTATTCCACAGTCCTTTCTTTTAGCAGTGACTAATTCCCCACCACTGTCCTCCTCCAGTCCTCTGGAACCACCCCTTTTCCAGTGAGTTGTTATTAAGGATTATCAGGCTGGCCCATTGACACAACAGTAGTGCTACCACTCATGACGCCAGTGATCCAAGTTCGGGAATGAGCTTGGGTCACTGGGAGCCGGTCGAGGCGAGGAGGATTGAGCATCCAAGAAGATGCTCTCCTCCAGAGAGGGAGGAATCCATGCTCTGCTGTAATACTGCCACCTGGAGTTCATAGTTGGCAGTGAAGTTGGAGAAGGTAGCAGGGAGGGAGGGTCCTTGTGAATGCTGGCATGTGGATGTGCACATAATGTGCAGAGATGGGCCTTGACATTACTGCACATGACATCTCTAAGCAAGTAAACAAAGAGAGAAAACTACTGCGGCCCCCAGCACTTCCATGATGATGACAGCCCCCAGTGCATCTGAGTTCCCCTGACTCCTGCAGCACTGAGAAGCACTGCTTGTTGCAACAAGATGTCTGGGCCCCCCCAACCTGGCCCTGCCTGGAGAGCAGAAGCCAAGGCTACATGGAGGTAGATGCCCAGGGCTGGAGGCAGTAGGGCATCAGCAGAGGAGTTGGAGGGTAGAGGGGGGAAAAATAGCAAAAAAAAAAAAAACTGTCGGAGGTGCAGCCAATACCTCCCTAAGTTCCCTCAGTATCCTTGAGTGTAGCCCGTGTGGCCCTATAGCTTTGTCCACTTTCAGATTTGTGAGTCCCTTCAGGATTCTCTCCTTTGTAAAGGGACTTGTGTCTACCTCCCCTCCACAGTGTCTCTGTTGCTTTTATGTGGCACATCCACTTCTCCTTCTGTGAAGACTGAACTGAAGTATTTGTTCAGAATATCAGCTCTTTCCTGATCATCCTCTACACAGTCCACACCTGCCCTTCTTAACCTCTTAATACCTCCCCTAGTCTTCCTCTTTTCAACCATGCACCTGAAAACTGTCCTGTCGCCATTAATTACTTCCTTGGGCTATTCTTTCCTCAGTTTGCGTCTTTGCATTCTTTACTACTTTCCCTGCCTCCCTCAGTTTCTCTTGATACACCTCTCTGTCTTCTTCCCTTTGTGTCTCTTTATACCGAGTCCTAGAGACTATCCTTTCAGCCTTAACCCCTTCAGCCATTTCCTTTAAAAACCATAGCAGGCTCTTTTTCCTCTTGTTTTTACTCACTTCCTTTTTGCAGAGGTTTGTTGTCTTCACTATGCCTTCCATTATCTTGGCCCATTATTTTTCTACCTTATCCAGGTCATCCCCCCTGCCCCATTAGGTCATGCCTGAGGCATTCACCCATTTTTTAAATCTGCCCTCCTGAAGTCCAGGATCCTCATACTTGTGTCGTTCGCTTCCAGCGCCATCCTTATGTTGAGTCATACTGTAATGTAGTCATGCACTGTCCCAGGTGGTCTCACCTTGACACCTGCAATACTGTCCCTGTTAGTGAACACCAGGTCCAGTATTGCTCGATCTTGAATGGGCTCCCTGACTACATGCAGTTACCTGAGAAATATATCCTGCAAGGAGTACAGGATGTCACTGCTTCTAGCCGAAGCATCTTCCCACAAACTGCGGAGTTTGGGAGTGTTTGCTTGGAAAGTTGCATTTTTTTATGTTAAATTTTAGATATACAGTAGTTAAGAGGGTATGATAAAATATATGCTGGGAAATGCTCAAGAGATTATACTTTGTAGAAAATTGACCCCACATTCAAATTTGGGTATGCAGTAGCAAGCTGAGAAAATATTGGGAGTGCTAGGTAAGAGGAGGATATGGCGGAGATTTTAGGAATAGAAATAAACATTTAATTGTTGTACTTCCAAACATTTTTAATGAAGTTTACTTATTTAACAAAATAAATAAACATTTTGTCAGATACACTTTTGCCAGGTGGCTATCAAGATTAACTGACTCAAAATATATCCATTTTTGATTCCGAACTTGCAGCAAAGAAATATTACATCATATATATTACGTCAGTGGCTCAGTAGGTAGCACACTCACCTCTGAGGCCAGGAGATCAGAGGGCTGTGGGTTCAGTTCCCACATCTGGCAGTTGTGTTAATATCCCAGTACTGACACTGTAATGTAGCATAAGAGGGGTGCTGCACTTCTGAGGTGCCGTCTTTCGGATGAGACGTTAAATTGAGGTCCCATATACCTGGATTGGTGGTAGTTCAGTTGGATGTTAAAGATCCCATGGCACTTATCAAAAAGAGTAGGGGCAATTTTATTGAAATAAACACATAAAAATATACATATGAATAACAGAGAAAAAACAATAAAGGTCAAAACAAGCTATTATCCTCTAATTAATACAGTAGAGAACTCAAACACCAAAAACCAAAACCAAATCATACAACCCATCGTCCCCTTATGCTATCCCCAAAATGAAGACTGTATGATGCTATAATATAATAACTAGTCTTAAATTAAATGTCCACAGTTACATATTGTTTTCCTATTCAATTATTAACTGAAAAGGTCAATAAATCAAACAACTCTATTATTTGTATTTGATAATATGCGAAAAACCTTTCCACCAAATTCTAACTTTCTTCCCATTATACAACTGCGAATCTGAAATAAACACCTTATTCAATACATTAGTTACATATTCTCTAAAACCCTGAATCGAGGGTTTCTTTTGATGTAAAACCCATTGGCATCTTGTTTGCCATAAGCAGTATCTTAAACTAGCAAAGAAAACACGCAAAGTCCCTTTTTCATACCTTTGTAAAAATGGAGGAAAGGATCCAATTACCAAGATATCGTAATTAAGATTGGCCAACCAAGGAAAATCCCATACTTTAGCCAAATAGTCCCATAATTTAGATGACACTGAGCACTGTAGAAAGAAATGTTCCATTGTTTCCTCCTGGTTAATACATTCTGAATAAGGACATATCCTCTCTTCTTTAGCTTTATATTTTGCCGTGCCCCTAACGTTTAATTTTCCATATAATGTAAGCATTGAGTTTCCTACATGTAATCTGGTAACCTTGGTTATTCAACTGTTCCAAAATGTCCGCATTCCGATCTATAGGACAGTTTTAAAAAATAAGGTGCTGCAGAGTAGTTCAAGTCATTAATTCTTTATATAATGTCCTCGAAGAACTCCTTATAATTTGATTTTTAGTCACCTTCCACTTATATAATTTCTGTGCGGCGGCTTGAAGTAATCTGGCAGAGATAAATGCCAGGATAGTTTTGGAGCACAATGCAACCAGGCTGTATAATAACGTCTCATTAATCTGTTAAAGAAGGGACCTCCTGACTCCTTGTCCCACCCAAATCATTTTTAAAGAGCAAGAAAAAAATCGAGAAACAAAAAAAAACTGGATCTACCATTCCCAATCCGCCTTGTTTCTTTCCTAAGTAAGTAAAACTCCTTTTAACCGGGTTCAATCTATTCCCCCAAAGTAACTGAAAGCAAATACTATAAAGCCTGGTCTCCAATTTTACTGGTAATGGGTAAACTGCCACAATATACTGTAAACTTGGCATGATAAATTGTTTCAAAACCTGAATTCTTTTTATTTTGGTAAATTTAAACCTTTTCCATCTGCTGACTTTCCCATCAATTTTATCCAAAACTAGTCTCCAATTATCATCTGGACAATTCTGAGGACTAAACTTTACCCCCAGGATTGTCAAAGGCTCTGAAGTAATTTTAATAGAATTCCAAACAATCGGGTCTTGATGTAACATCCCTAATAATAAACCTTTAGTTTTGTTTAAGTTAATCTTTGCATTGGCTAAAAAGGCATATTCCTCGAATTTTGCAAAAAAAATTTTGAGTTGTGAGATTTTTGAAAAGAAGAGGCATACATCATCTGCATAAGCCTGGATAGTAATCGAAGAGTTAGTCCCCGGAATACTTACCCCATGCCACAGAGGGACTAAACTTACTGCTCTTAATAATGGTTCCAATGAAAATTATACAAAAGAGGGCTTAAAGGGCAACCCTGTCTGACCCCACAATTTACCTTGAAACCCTCCCACTTCTCCTTTAATATATGGAAACACTTGACCTAAGCTGTATAAACTTTTTATTAAATTTAATAAGCTCAACGGGACCTTAAAGAATTCTAAGGTAGAAACAAAAATACATGACTAACTCTGTCAAAGGCTTTTCTAAATCCAATGTTAGTAAAAACCTTTCTCCCTAATTCATTAATTTTTTCTCAATTATGTCTCTAATTAAACACAGGACCGACTGGATACTCCGATTAGAATGCCGCAGTGTTGCACTTGCGTAAAACTATTCTTTGCTAAATCTCTCAGTCTGTTATTAATCAGAGTCATAAGGATTTTATAGTCAGAGTTGAGTAACGTAATTGGTCTCCACTTTGAAAACACCTTTATCCCCTGACTTAAATATATAAATTTGTAGCCCGTCCGAAAGGAATCTATGCTCACTCCTAGTTTCAGAAAGTAATTAAAACTAATGCTAAACAATTTATAATTTCTAACTGAAATGTTTTATAAAAAAAGGTTGGAAAGGCCATCTGGGCCTGGAGGCCTGATGAGGTTCAGTGAATTAAGAACTCCTTTAATTTCCTCATGAGTGAATGGTTGTTTCAGTTTCTTAGGGTCTCTGGCTCAGGGCATTCTTTATAGGAGGCCTAAAAGTTTTAATCTGGATTAAAGAGGAACGTGCTTCTAAATTCCTAAAATGCTTATGAATTATTTCCTATATCCTGTACTGAAAAACTTTCTCAGTTCCCTGATATAAAAATTCAGAGACACATGCTCTGTGACCACTTTACATAACTCAAAGGGTCACGAACACTGATTTCCTCATATGATTAGACATAATGGCTTGTAAAGTTTTTGCTCTGTCATATTGTAAAACTTTCATTTTGTTTTAATTTCTGCTATTTGGGATGAAAAATCATCCCTTGAGGTATTAGCCCTCGTAGCAAAAACTGTAACTGGTTTCTTAACTTTAAATAATTAAAAAACTATTTTCTGACAAACCTTCCCATATTTTTTCAGCCACAGAATACAGTCTTCTTTGGTTTCCTGCCACCATGTCCCTAAATCCTGATACAGGAAACCCACTGATAACCTTGCTTGTAATATTAGCTGTATAGAATTCTGGACCAAATTATCCTGTAGAATAGTGGTGTTCAGTTTCCACCTAGATCTCTGTCTCCCCTACCCTCTGTAAAGTATGTTGATTTTTAACAAAGCGTGATCTGAAAATTCGACCGGATTATTTGAGGACTGTTAGACGAAACATTTTTTGAAATAAAAGATAATCAATAGTATATCCTTTCCTTGTTTAAAAATGTACCCTTTGGCCCAGTCGACCTTTTATCCATACAAGACAATAAATCTGCAGTTTTTATAATATCTTTTAAACATGATGTATCACAGTATATTTTTTCTTTCCTTTCTTGGACCCTTTATTTCGTCTCCCATACTACAATTAAAACCCTCCCAGAGGATGGGGATAGTTGTCACTAAAAAGGTTGTATGTCTTTCATGCATATTACCCGTCCTGCCTTGGTTTGAGGGTTATAAATGTTAATTAGACGAAGGGTTTGAGAGTACCAATTCCCTCTACAATTAACGTTCTCCTGGACACAAGTCTATTAATTTATGCAGGACAAAATTATACAATTAAAAAGAATACCCACTCCGTCTGCTCTCTCCTCCCGAAAGACAAAAGGAAGGCCCCCATGGCCAATCTTTAGAAAAGGTAATACCCTGATTCTTAGTAAACATCCATGTTTCCTGTAAAAATCACTGAAATTTTAAATCATGAGTAAATGAAACACTGCCTGTCTCTTCTGAGCCTTTAATAGACTATGAGTGTTTAAAGTCGCCCATGAAAAATCATTTCCATGCTTCAATTTTACTAGCACTAATGTTCATTATTTTTCTTCTTTTCTTTTTTCCTTTATAATCCTCTCTAGGGGCGCTAGGCCCTCTTGAACTGAAACCTGCGAGTCCAGTATCTCCATATCTACTTCTGAATCTCCCAAAATAAGGTCTCGTAAGAATTTTTGATTCAATAACTTCTGGTTCTGGGGGTAACTGTGGTTTAATGGTCCTACTGGATCTTCTAGGGGCCAATGGGGTTTCAAGGTGGGTCTGGCCTGCTTGTCGATTCCCATTTGATACTGAATAACAAACTGGCTGCAATAGCTCAGGAATTTTTTTCAATTCCTTTCCCTTTAAATTAGCTGGTCCTTTTCCTTACCCTTCGTTTCTGCCATGCCGGGGGATCTACAGTGCTCTGTAGTACCAAAAGGATTTGCCAGCGTTTTCCTGTCTCCTGACTTTCTCTAGCATCCTGTGCTTTTGGATGATCAACTCTAAATTACCACAAGCGTTCTTATTCTGTGCAGCCCATGGGCAATCCGAAAGGCATGATTGTGTTCTCACATAAATCGCATTTAATGGCATTTGTACAGAACATGGTCACATGCCCCACTTCTCCGCAGTTATCACATTTAGGCTGATCACATGAGCTAGATAAATGTGTTCTTGCACCACACCTATAACACGCCCTAGGCTGTCCACTATAAAACACCACCCCTATCCCTCCCTAATAAAAAGAGTTGAATGTGCTCAATTCCATTGCTGTCTGGCGTAATTTTACTTTAAATTTCCACCCTCCCGTCCAGAACTGTTCTGAATCTAGAATTGGTTCTGGGTCACTCTGTACCTCACACTTCTGGGACAACCAAAATACAATATCTTCAACATGTACCCCTTCATTTCTGAACATTACCGTTACATATTTCATTAAAGGTTTGGATAGAGGGATGACAAAAAAAGGGGTCCATAATGGGGAGAACTTAACTTGATTGTATCTTTCCCAAAAAAGTTCCAACAATGCAGGAGAACGAAAACTTACATCAAAATTATCCTCCCCTGAGATGTTAATGAAGGCAAAAACATCCCGAGGTGAAAATTTTAAAGATTCTTTTAATAATGTTTTACCTACAAAATATCTATCAGGTCTTTCCTTTAAACCCCCCTTGTATCTAATACGGACAGCATTCCTCCGGGGTGCCGCTTCTCTTTTACTGTGGGAAAATAAACTGGACATAAGGGGTTTCACAGGCCTTCCCCACCTTCGTTGCACTCCTCACTTGCCCTTTGAGATACAGTGCTATCTTCCTGCATGAGTTTCTTATCCCTATTTCCCACTCAAATCCACAGTTATGACAGAAGACTTTACAGATTTAATATTAGACTGTTTACCCCGGTTGCCACTCTGGCCCAGATGTATTTAAATCTAACGTTTTATCCCAAGCAGAGTCCGTGTCCAGATCCCTGGCCTAATTTTTTCCACCCTCATGCTATTAAAGCTGCTTGTAGGGGACCAGTTCACATCATGTTCTAAACGTTGAGGATTTGAAGAAACCATGTCTTTTCAGCCCTCTGTCCATCAACACACTCAGTCCCCAATGTCTCTTTGAGTTTATGTTGTTCCCTGTTGTTTGTAAAAAAGTCTGTCACCCCTCTTGTGAGCCAGTCCTAGTTTGAAAACTACAGGGGCTTTAGGTTCCACTCCACATACTCCAGATTGGAAGGTTTAAATACAAACCCGAATCTTTGTTCAAGTGAAATGTGGGAAGGGTAATATAGTGTTCCCAGTACTTACAGCCCCTTTATGCGACTCATTGTTCGCTCGAAGCATGTTCTGGCTCATTTTAAATTCGCTCTCAAGCCACATTTTCCAGCACTCTTTGCCCGGTTCTGTAATATATCTGCCAACTCAACAATTCTTTCCTCCTCCGAAGATCCCCAGCTGCCTCTACCGACACCAAGCCAACTCCGATAAGCGCCACCGTCTTCCGGGTTCCACGCTCTTCCCTTCCATATGCCAGTTCACTCTCACGGCCAGAATTAAAGGCGAAGATAGCTATTACACCGACCTTGGGATTCTCCGCTATGATAGCTCTTCGAGAACTCCGACCCTCCTCCGACTGTCTCTCCGCGCTTGACCCGCTGTTGTAGCTGCACAGTAAACTGCATCCAAATCCATACTTGAAAGCGGTCTCCGACTCCACATACTGCTGTCGACCGTTCACAGGGGCATCAGCCAACACCACCTCCACCTTCCCCTCCATTGCTGGAAGTGGCCATGTCGACCTACACACACCTACTGGCTGAAGCTCAGCAGAAGCAGGGAATTTCCCTGGTGTCTCGCAGAATTTCCTCATTCACTAAAAATACCACCAACAGCTTAATCTGGTTCAAGATCAGTTGGCATTCATCTGTATCCCCATCCCCGGTCGTGCCTGAAAATAGGCAGGATTTGTCTAGTACACTTACCTAGTCAACAAAAACTAAATAAAATAAAATAAATAAATATCTAGAAGGTGGTCAGAAATCTGTTCTAAACAGGAGAAATGGTGGGTGCGTGTTGAATAAAATGTATCACATGGAGAAACTGACATGCACTGTGATATGCTGAAGGAAGCATTTGACAATAAATGGGCACTGTGAATTGTATGTATCATCTCAAGAATCATCACTCCGCTGCCAAGGCCCTCTTTGTACCTAATGTTCCCTGGACACCAGTATGAAGTCATTGGGCAAGAAGGGGCTGGTCACTGGCCAGACCATCTAACCCTAAAATGCCTGGGGTGCATAGCCACAATAGCAGACTTCTGGGTGGCAAAGTCTGCACACCCCTGGAGCTGCAGAATGGGTGCCTTGGCATCTTTCAGGATTCTATGTAGTGTGAGTTCATTCCACTTTCTGCCCCTCACAGTCAAGCCAGTGAGTAGCTGTGCACACCTGTACTGGATTGGGTGCTGAAGGAGCAGAACACCAATTTGTGTCAGCTGCAGAGACCAGAGCATGAGTATAGGGGGGGCCTCCATGGTACAAGCAAGCCCTGCACAACCATACTGGGAGGCATATAGACCTTCATGAATTTGTTCCTTATATACTGTAACTGTATGGAATTGTTTTGAGCTGCCTGCTGAAGTGTGGAATTTTCTTGCAACTAGCAAAGGCTGAAAATCCTAATTTCTGTGTTATTCCTGCCTGTATATTTAGCTGATATAAAATATTGAATAAAAAAAAAAAACCTTTGAGCTCGGTCTCCTTATTTAAAAAAAAAGAACAGCACACACAAGACCATCATATTAATTTAGTCTGAACTTTGTCCCATACTTGACTGAATGAGGACCCAGTGTCACTAATACATAATGTTGAGCATGCCCTAAATAAATTGCATCTTTTTCTTTTTTTATCCATGCTTTATGCGCCTGCTGTCCTCACGTCACCCCCATCTGCTCAATCCCCCCCCCCAGCCCCTTGACTCAGTTCCTCCAGGATCTTACCTTGGAGGCGTTCCTAGCCACAGGATTGGCTGTCCAGGCCACCGGTGTGGAGCCTGCTGGGGGTCGATCACCATGTGCCACAAGGTGTTTTCCTCCATTTTTTCCCAATTCCTCTGCATAGCTGGGACACAACATGTCAGTGTGTGTACATGAGGCATACGCTTGCTGCTGAGTCCCTCAGCATGCACCCTTCCATTGATGCCCCTGTCCCTTTCTACCCTCAGGCCTCCTCCCGGGGACAGTCATCCAATGGTGCAGCCAAGTCACCCTACCTAAGACAGGAGAGTCATCCTCTGGATGCTCAACTCTCTCCCTCCCTCCCTGGCTGACCCCCGGCAACCCACTTGCATCGCAAACATGTATCGGGGCATAATATGAGGTAAGGAATGGATGCCTCAGCCTTCCAAGCCACTGTTCCAGCTCTTTGCATCTTTTTTTCAACTCCTGAAGTGACTGCAAGTGGTGATTTCTAAGGTAGTATTGTCCTCTGAGCTTAAGCTTTATACTGTTTTAAATCTAGTAATAGCAGCTTTAAAACTATAGAAAGATTACGTTAATATGGTAAGCATTTCATTAGAGATCTGTCTTAACAATCAAGTTAAGAATTAAAGCAATTATGCAATTTACTTGAAAAAAAAATTTGATTAGTATATTTGGCACCCCGGTCAGGAAACAGGTACTTTCTGCTCCTCTCCCCTTCCCTTCAAAAATTGTTCAAAGGTAGATAACTTACAGTTGAAGATGATGGCACAGTCAAATCCTATAGCACTAAAAAACAAAACTCAGCAGTCAAGCAGAACATACACATTGTGGTTATATAATCTTGCACAGAACAAGAAAAGCAGATCTGAAAGAAAACTGCACTTCTTATTCTGGAAACTCTTTTCATAGAGCATGGGCGAGTTGGTGGTGGATAAAGGTGCTATTTTTTTAACTGGGAGTGGTCATAAGTAGTTTTAGGTACCAGCCTGCCAGGACCTTTCATTTCAATTGAAAACTGAGCTGAACTCAAAACATTATAAAGAAGGCAATGACTGCTTCCCTCCTGACCTCGTATTCATTAAAGGGGAACATTGAAAACTCATGGGTAAAAGTTTGGGTGCCACAGACCTTGCACCCATAGGTTCCTCCACCTATGAATGAGCTGAGTCAGTGATTGCAACACAGATGCCAGCCTGCAGCATGGCCTACAACTGTGTGTGTTGCTGATTATCAGAGCCTGCACTGAGACTGCAGACAGTCTAGGGACATGAACAGTCTGTGCTATTGTTAGGCACTGGCTAGTGTCTCACACGAGGAACTAGAAGCCTAGACTTGTGTGTGTGGCATGTGGCCCCTGATCGAGTGACTGGTCTTTTCACCCTGAAGTAATTGACAGTGTTGAGAGTTCCAGACAACTTCTGAGCTAGAAAGAGCCTGAAACCAGCTGAGAAGCAGCCGTGATCTGCACCTTTGCTTGAATCATCCAGAGCGACTGATATATTGTTCATCTGCATGAGAGAACCTGTACCCGCAGAGAGGAAGAAGAGGAGCCCAGGTCATCAGGGGAGCTGATAACACCAGAACTGCAAGTAATTTCAGGGCTTGCCCTGCAATGGGGATTCTATATATTTTCCACCAAAGTTACAACTTTGGCCCTCAGACCAGGATATACAAATGCCTCAGTTTGAAGCTTGCCATTTAAGCAATTACAATGCCTGTGGGTTTGGGTTTAAAAAGCATTTAATTCTGTTATAAAGTGCACCACCACTAGCCAACCAGTTACAGCTTTGTCAGGCCTATGCTGTTTCTCCAGCTTGGTATTCAGTGAGGCACAGGGAGCTCCCAATTGGTTTACAGGGGTTTAAAGTGGTAGCAGTGGAAAGTACTGTAGGCGGTGACCCCAGTACAGGTGGGCTGCTAATATCACAAATTCTACAAAATTGCCAGCAACAACATTGCTTTTCCTTGTGAAAGGTGGGTATTACTGTGCTACTACCACTGCTGAAAATGTATTTAATAGGCCAAGCCTTGTCAGGCATCTGACTTCAGCCCTGTTCCTAAAGTTCACAAGTTATCAATTAAAAGAGTTCTGCATTGCATTCCTCTTTCCATTGTAAATATTTCCAAATACATTTTTTATTGTTGTTTTACATTTCATCTCATGAGCATTTTATTAGTAATAAGCCATAAATTCCACTTTTGCTGATTTTAAAGTTGCATTGTGATTTTCCATGAATGGGGGGACACTGTGGGGATGTGGGGAGGTGCAGCATAACAGGGGGTTGTAACACTCTGATACCAGGTTAAACTTATGTCTGGGTGGAGGTGCCATACAAACTTAAAATATATAAATATGAACCCCCCAATCAGGAAAGTAAGAACCCAGGCCTCTCAACCTTTTTTGAGCCAACAAGGCAAAGGTAGTAACAGCAACATCCACAGCAACCAAGTTACAATGTTTTTTTTTTTTTAATTCCCTATTTATCCACCTCACTCAGGAAGTCTTCTCTTTCCAGTGGCAGCCCCCTACCCAGTCACCCACCAAAACCAGGACTTACCTTTTTGGTGGCTGCCTGTGGTGGGTGGTGCAGAACTGTCAGGGGCTCTACCATCATCTGCTGTTTGAGCCTTGCTCCCTGGTTTACAGCTTCCCCTGGACTGGCATACATGCAGTGACATATATGCTATATGTAAAGACACAATGATGCTCCCATGTCTGTACCTGGCCAACCAGTTCAGTAACTATCACATCACCCAGCTTCCACTAGGTAACGGTGAAGCAGTGACACATGCTAGCCTCCCTCCCCGAAGGAGGAGAGCCATTGTAGGACACTCAGTCCTCCTCACCCAACTGGCCTCCAAGCAGGCCCAGTCCATTCCTGAACTGAGGTCACCAGCATGGCTGGTGGTGAGGCCACCTGCCTCAGCCCACTGCACCACTGGGCCAGATCAAAAATTGTTATTTGGCTAACTGCTGGTGCTGCAGCAGGGCACAGAAATTGATCTTCTAAATTTTTTGCTTGCATGTGAAGGCCTGCCACTCAGTCAGAGAGGGAAAAGTAAATCAAACTTCTGTATGAGACACAATGTGTGCTAAAAGGGTGTGGTGTGGTCTGTCAGTGGATGGTGTAGCCTAATGGTGTCATGCTTTCCTGTTACCTTGAGAGTCGAATGATTTTGCATGAACCCGGTGTGCATTTCATGAGGGCATCTAAGAATCATGAAAGATAATTGTAAGTCATCATTGCCTGCATCTGGCAGCAGCTATGCCATGTCATGTATTGTTGTACGTGTCTTGTCAATTCATGTGAAAAAAAAAATTAAAAGAAGAACAAGAGGAGAATAATGAGGAGGTTATGCAGATTGTAGTGGAAAAAAAGGAGCTGGTCATGGTAGGCAGTGTCTAGGTGTAAAATCACAGTCATGGAGCTGTGAGGGCAAGGGCTGGGAGCATGGTACAGCCAACCTTATTGTTTTTATGTACATCCGTATTATGTTTTATGTACTATGTACTCTGCAACCAATGTCCTGTGCTCTCCTGGGTCATGCCTGAAAATAGGCAGGACTGTTGCCTAGCGCACTTACCCGGTTACCAAAAGTTAATAAATAAATAAATAAAGATACCATGGTTTATTAGTCTGCAGAACTTGATTATCTCCACTCCTATGTCAGTGGAAGCAGCTTTCCCTAATATTCATCCAGTGCATCTGATAATAAAATAATCCTGAGCAATCCAAAAGCACACCAGTTTCCCCTTCCTTCTTCAAGTGCTTTCTGTTCTGTTTCTTTGGATAATAGTCCTTAGAGCTGTGCAGAATGTAAAATTGTACCAGCAGAAGTAAGGCAGAATTACCATTCTGATTCCATGAAATTTTGCAGAAATTCCATAAATATTCTGCAGCCTTAGCTTCTGAGGAAGGATTTGGTTGGTCCAAAAATTAAAGCACTTTGTTCTTTTTGTAACATCTACATTAGTCCAGTAAAAGGTATCAAACCATTCGCTTCTGGATCTGTTCTTAAAAGGACCAAAACGGCAACTAAACAATTTGTTTATCATAAAAAATTTTGCAGAATTTTCCCAGAATTGGGATTTTAATTATTTTGATCTATATCAAAAGTATGCATCCAAAGGTTACTATATTTGAAATGTGTACATGTCCATAACACATATAGACATACACAAAGTTTCTGATACTGTACGTAATGTAGAAACAGACTATGATGGCAGATAAGGGCCACTTGGCCCACCCAGTCAGCCTGTTTTTCCCTACCTACATTCTTACTGCAGACCCTGCTTGATCTGTAGCCCTTTCACCTAACCTAACTCTTAAAGTAGCCGAGTTATACTGTAGGTGGTCACAGAGCTAACCAAATTTAATTTTCACTTACATTCCACTAATTTTAAACTTTCTTATCCAAACTTCTCCCAAAGTTCATAAATTGAAGAGATTTGTAACATATGTATATGTACCAAGTTTTAGATCTCAAGCCTCGAAGTGGGCTGTGTTATAGGCAGTTAAACATCTTGACAAATTTTAAATTTCAGTTATTTCAGAATCATTTTTAAAGCAGTCATATAAATGTTACAAAATATGTCAAGTATATAGGTACATACCCTGTACATATCACAGCAGCAAGAGACAGGAGTGCGGTGAACCAAACGTTGCTCTTTGTCTGCCCTGGGCTGTCCTTTTGGGCTACTGGACTTGATTTTGATTTGCCCTTGAGAGATCTTCCAATTGAGAGGTGCCTGTTGCTGTGGGTGGGGTATTCTTCTAGCATGGAGTGGCTTTTTAAAGTGTCACTCATGCATCAGTTGTGCTAAGGGCTCCCTAGACTATCAGTGTAAGCCAATAGTGTGGTGAGTCAAATCAGGCTCTTTGTCTGCCCTGGACTGTTCTTTTGGGCTGATGGACTTGGTTTCAATTTGTCTCTCTGAGCCCTGTGTGATTCTCCAGTGGAAAGGTGCATGTTACTAGGGGTGGAGGATTCCTGTCTATTTCTGTGGCCTAGGCCTAGCATTCCTCAACTGCGGTCCTGAGCCAAAAGGTCAGAGTACAAGGCTGTCATACTGTGGGCATCCAGCTGTGGAATCACCTGTCGGTTGGCCACTCTGCCTGTTCAATGTACACCTGCTGCTACCCCTCAGTAGTAAGTACTGGGTTGATTCCACTTCTTACTATTGTGTCTCTCAGACTTTAACTGTAATTGTTGGACTGCTACTGCCATAGGCAGTAATTACTTTAACTGATCTTTCCTCTGACTGTGTTTAAACAACTGCATTTCTATCTCTTGAGGTGTTTTGTTTTAGAACTTAATATGGCTTTCCTTTCTACTGCCTACAGTTATTTACTTGCACTGGCTTACTTTTTACGTTGGTTGTGTACATGTGGCAAATGGGATTTTGGGTGTGTGTTGCTGCTGAGCCCATTGCAGTATGCAAAACCAGGAGCTTGTAATGAGCTCAGCAGCTGGCACAAATGACCACTTGGTGTGGTCCTGACGCAGCTCTCTGCTAGGTGGGCTGAATGATTATGCACTTCAATGGGCTGAAGCTGCTCCAGTCAGAGAGGGCTTTGGTACTTTGATTTGCTTGAAGCCCACATCAGTAAACAGCTGATCGGCTTGTGGAGTGAAAGGGGAAGTCTTGCTTAACAGTGGCTTCCAAAAAAAAAAAATCTTCTCCCCAGACCAACAAAAACAGCACCCCCCCCCCCAGTTAGGAGAGAAGAAAATTTAGAGGGGATGGGAGTGGAAAGAAAGGTAATGGTAGTAGGGGTAGTGAAGATAGAATTTGAGTAAGGGGAAGATATTTAAGGCGGATTATAGCAGGAGCAGTTAAGAGGAAAGGTAGTTGTGTAGGGCTGCTCCAAGAGAGTAGTCAGAGGAGGAGAAATGTATTGGGGGGGGAGTTCCAGGCTTTAGGGAAATTATAGGAAAAGGCAGACTGACTGATAAGTGTGGAGCAGTAGGGGAGTGCCAGAGTACGAGTTTCTGAAGATCTGAGGGAGTAGGGAGGTGGGGGTGGGGTTAAGAGAGAAGTGAGGAGGTAAGGAGGGAGTTCATCCAACCAGTATTTTGAGGTGAATTTGTCACAGTGGGACAGGCATCTGTTAGCAAGCAGGTGAAAAGAAAGGGCATGATAGAGCTCACAGTAAAGGGTCTGTGGGGAAGCATCAAGAGCAAAGTGGCAGAAGGAGTTAAAGAGGGTGTCCAATCTTGCCAGGGAGGACTTGGGGGTGGCATCATAAACTACATCACAGTTGTCAAGTATTGGGAGTATCATCTTCTGGACAAGTTCATGCCTGGCCGTAGGAGGGATGCAACTACGATTCCTGTGTAAGGCACCAAGCATGGGGTGCAGTTTTTTCAGGATGGCATCAACATGTCCAGAGAAGCTGAGGTGCTGGCTCAACCAGACCCTAAGGTATCTGAATGAGGTAGTGCCCTCTAGGGTTGTCCCATCCTGGGCATGGAAGGAGGGTAGGATGGGCAGCCTTGAGAGTCTCTCGGTTGTGCAAAAGGCCATGGAGGCTGTCTTCTTGGTGTTGAGGAAGAGCTGGTGGGAGGAAAACCAGAGCTGAGTATGGTGGAAGTCATGCTGCAGAGTGGTTGCCACAGCAGCTGGACATTTGCCAGAGGTGCACAAGACAGTATCATCAGCATACATGTGAATGGAGGAGGAAGGGGAGCAGACATGGGGAAGGTCATTTAGGAAAATGGAGACTAGAATGGGACCAAGCACTGAGCCCTGAGGGACTCCAGTGGTGATAGGGAGAGGATGGGAGATGGATTCTTTGACCTTGACAGGTTGGGTTCTACCTGTGAGATAGGCCCTGAACCAGTTTGTAGCAGATGTGGACAGGCTAGCTGTCATGAGGGAGTTTATGAGGAGTGCATGGGAGACAGTGTCAAAAGCCTTAGCTAGGTTGACAAAGATGGCTGAGGTGATGAGGCCATTGTCCATCCCAGTAAGGATGGAGTCAGTGAGCCTGAGTAGGGAGGTGGTGGTGGAGTGATTTTTCCAAAAGCCAGATAGGAATGGGGTGAAAAAGGAGGAGTCAGTGAGTTAGGAGGTAACCTGGGAGAGGACCAAGTGTTCTGGAAGCTTAGCGAGAGTCGTGAGGAGAGAGGTCAAAAGTTTGCAGGAGAAGTAGGATCACCGCTGTTAGAAAGGGGGAGGACCACTGCATGTTTCTTGGAGGAAGGGATGGTAGTGTACGAGAAAGAGAGGTTGAGGATGAGCGATAACAGAAAGGTGATAACCGGGGCTGAGAGGTACAAAAGCTTGGGGTCAAAGTCATCTGGTGAGGAGCCTTTAGAAGGGTTTAGCCAGAGCAAGGCAGTTAGAGTCTCATCAGGGAAGACCGCTGTGAATGAGAAGGGGGGTGGTATGGGGTAGTTGAGTGCTGGAGGGGGGGTGCAAGCATGGGGGGGAGATGGGAGGGACTTTAGAAGGACAGAAGCACATGTGGTGTAATAGGAGATAAATTCCTTGGACACAAGACAGGGGTCAGAGACAAGGGAGTTGTTAATATTTAGCACAGGGGGAGGGATGACATGGGGGGATAAGAGAGCTTGGACCACTTTCCAGAATTTAGAGGGTGGGTTGATATTTTTGAGGAAGGCAGATCTAAAATACTCAAACTTAGCTAGTCTAGTAGCTTTCTTGGCAAATTACTGGTTGGGTCTTGCTTGGGGTTGTTTACAGTAATGCTCACCCCTTCCCTCCAGACTGTAGCCTCCAATCTGAAGCACAAGGTACAGGCCCAAGCCAGTGCCTCATAGTGATACACTCTTTAAAGGTAGAGAAGTGTGTCTCACCACATGTTGCCAACACAATTTGTTGTAGCTTACTTGCAGGCCCAGCGTGAAGTAAGGAGATAATATATGTTGTTGTTTGTTCAGGTAAAGGGGTGGGCATTAGAGTTGAGAACCCCAAGGAAGACCCCGATACTGATTCACCAAGACTCCAGAGACCCAAAACCCTAATATTTTTTCTTTTGCTGCTTGTGGGTGGTGGTGGGGAGTTAGGAAACCCTAAGACCACATTTCTCTACTTTTGTGGCATTAAGTTATTCTAACTGGTACATTAATGAAGTTTTTTGCAAAGAATTTCCTTTCTGTTTGAGATAGTGGAATCGTATCCTCATTCACGCAGGTCCCTTCAGGGTCTGCATGAATAGACGCATGTGCCCTGCACCAAGGCAGGACTTTGTTTATAGAAGTGCTGGGCCCTTGCAGGTCTTGTACTTCAGTGCAGCATCAGATGTGAAGAATTCATGGGGCTGTCTGGTGGGCTATGGAAGAGCAGCACCCTGTGATCCCTGCACTTCCATGTTGCCACAGATGTAGATGTACAAGGCAAACAGTGCATCTGTCAACCAATACACAGGTCCCTCTGCTCCCATGGGTGCAGAGGTCCAGGGCCCTATGCCAAGAGGACAGTTGTCTTCACTATATGGTACCCGGGCCCGTGTGGACAACCCTGCACCTTTCATTTCTGGGCTGGACAGGTGTTGCCTAACAGCACCATCCCCCCGCCCACACCCCATCTAGCTGGTGACTGAGATTACCCCCTAACTCTGTTCACTAGCAGAGGATCACAAAGCATACCCACTGGGATCAAGAGTGGCACTACAAAGTTTTTTAATAATTGTTTTTAGCAATTTTGACACCACCTTTTCATGATACAAGTTTAATAATTCACCTTATAAACGTGACATGTACCATTTATAGTATGCTGGCTGAAATGTCATTTTGCACCATAACTGCAAAAACACATCTTGTCCAGGATTTAAAAACTGACAAGTCACCTTTATGAGGTGGTGTGGCAAAATGGCTATGTTGAAAGTTTGGAGTCAAAATATTAAAAATTAGTGGAGCTATGAGTGAATGTTGAAATACCACAACCAACTGTACCACCACACCCCACCCCACCCCCACCCTCCACACATTCACAAGCATCGGAGTGTGTCTTGGGGTCATTGACCCTAATGCCACCCCATTCTCCTATGCTGCACCATCTCTGCTTCCATACACATGGAATGAGGTGAGTGTTAGAGTTGATGACCCCAAGACCCACTCTGACACCTGCTGGTGTGTGGAGGTGTGGGTGAGGTGCAGTGTGACTGTGCAGGTGGGGTGGGGTGTTAGGGTTTGAACCCTAATACCACATTTTCATACTTTTGTCACTTGCAGCTGGTGCAGAACACGGCAGCCAGGCTATTGATTGGGGTCTCCCGTGTGAGTCACATCATACCTGTGCTGCGCAAACTGCACTGGCTGCCTGTATAGTGGTGGAACACCTTCAAGGTCAGTTTACTGACCTATAAGGCCCTACATGGACAGGGACTGGGATACCTGCAAGAGCTCCTGGTTCCCTACTGCCCCCTCCGACTTCTCCGCTCAGCTGATGAGGGATTGCTAGAGGTTCACAGGGTACGACTGAAAACCTCAGGGGTGCTAGCCTTTACGTATGTGGCCCCTACCCTGTGGAACTCTCTATCTCATTGGATCAGAGAGTGTCAGACCATGGAGAGCTTTAAGGAGGCCTTAAAGACTTACTTGTCCCTTCTTGCCTTTGCAGATTTTAGATGCTATAACTGTTTATTGTAAATTGGTGTATAAGCTGGTTTACACTGTGTTTTTACTGTTTTATTTCACATGTTTTATTCTTTTATCTGTACAGCGCTTTGACAATTTTTGAATTGCGCTTTAGAAATAAAGATTATTTTTAATATGAACCTTAACTGGTGCATTAACAAAGTTTTTTGCAATTAATTTCCTTACATTTTGAGACAGTGTAATCTTACACTTATTTGGTTATTGGAGCGCAGGGCCACCATCAGTTCAGAGTGTGTTGTGGGAGCACAGGACCCACGCATGCATATAGAAGTTGTTCCTTATTGTCATGTGGAAGAGCAGGGCCCTTGGTATCTATTTGTGGGAGCACAGAGCCCTCTGGGCCCTGTCCTTTCATCTATCAATAAGTGTAGACAGATTGTAATTTACCCTCATCTTCATGTGAGGGCCCTGCACTCCCATCACTCCATAATGTTATCCATATGTGGGAGCACAGGGCCCTTTGGGTCCTGCCCTTCCATTTATCAATAATGTTGAGACATTGCAATTAACCCTTGTACTGCCAATGGGGATATATATTGGGAAGGGCATGCAACCTGGAATTGGTGGGGAGAAAGAATCGGTACCAGGAGTGGGCACCCTGGTCCACTTAACGGAATAGATAGATAGATAGATAGATAGATAGATAGATAGATAGATAGATAGACAGACAGACAGACAGACAGATAGAGAAACAAAGAGACACAGACAAGCAAACAGAAGAGGGGATCGGTGGCTCACTAATCTCACTGCAGCTCGCAGCTTGACTTCCAGCTGCAGAACTCAAGAAAGTCCCACTGTTCTAATGCAGAGAATGCAGGTGAATGGCACCTCTAGTTAAGCTGGGCACCCTGGATTTTGGGGTCCCATGAAAGGTATTTCTGGAAAGTTTTCAAAGAAACAAACAGCAGAATCTAACTAAATGGGTCCCGATTAGGTAGGTTCAGGTGTCTGTAATTTTTAAAAAGAGATTATTTTTATGCATTTTCAACGTTGATGAGTTTTAAATAAGAAAGAAAATTATGGGTAACACAATCGGTATTCTTGTCAGCATGAGAGGTAAATCATAAACGTAAGCAATCATGGTAATTTTTTTTACCGTTCATGAGGTAAATCATAAAAATGAGCAATTGTGATGATTTTTTTTTTTACCTTTCACGCCAGGATGTTAACTCTAATGACATTATAACTATGAAATCATATAATATTTTGTCATGAAATCTTCCTAAGGTACACCCTTGGCATGGGCCCCTTCAACCCTGTAAATTTCATGAAAATATTTCACATCATCTAGGCTATAGGTGAGAACAAAAAGTACCCAATGTAAGTATAGGGAAACCAAACATTTTTTCCCTGTTTTTGGGTGCTCTATATCTTGAAAACTGAATAAAATGCCATCATGAAACATTTCACATCTTGAGACTGGTAGCCTGACCATGCATGCCAAATTTTGGTCTATTTCATTAAACAATGCCAAAGACTGGGCCCAGTGGCATGGAGGGCAGAGGCACCCATGCCTCACAAGCCATCATACCGGTGATCCGGGTTCAGTGATGTACCTGGGCTGCTCGGTGGTTGGCCAGGGGGAGAAGAGGATTGAGCTTCCCAATGGACCATCTCCTTCTCTGGAGAAGGGGGCAGCCTGATCTTCTGAAACATCAGCACCTAGGTGACCATGGATGGTGATGCAGGTTGGAGCAGCAATTCTGAGTGGGGGATGCTCCCTGATGAAAGACTTCCAGCATGTTCTCGATGTGCACACATCCAAGCCATCATCCCTGTGGAGCATCTGTGGGTCAAGTAATCATGGGAAGAAATGCAGAAAATACTGCCAGTGCAAGGATGCCGCCCCAGCAAGCATCACAGACTCCACACTGCCTACTTGGCGAAGGGGACCACCGGACATAGTGTGGCACTTGGGGGGGTTCAGGGTCCCCCTGACAGCCTTGTCACTGGGGGAAATTTGTGGAGGAATTAGTGCCTCCCCAGTAAGTTTCTGAGATGTCCGGTGATGGGGTTGGGGGACTGCATGGGTTGAAGGGTGTCACCAGGCAGAGTAGGGAGCAAAAAAATAAGCCAAAGTTATTAAGGTGCAAAAATTGGGGTTTAACATTAAACAGCCTACTGAACCCTAACTATAGGGGAGCTGCTGCACCCCTATAATACCTAATTAGAAAGCAAGTCCAGGGACACTACACCAGTCAAATAACAATTAGTGATAATGAAAAAAGTGATAACAAAATAAAGTGCAAATCAGTGCAAAAAAGACATAGTTAAATTATTTGATTGATGCACTGTATAAAAGCTGTCAGGGTGCTTGGCTAGTTATCCTCTTGACATAACACGCATGTGTGAAACATTGACAGTCATTTGCTGAGTGAGTTACAGGTCCAGAGCATGCTGATGCTGCATTTTTAATTAAGTTTTAAATGGAGTGGGAGTGGAAGTGTGTGCAACAGTTGGTTAGTTCTTAATACCTATTTTAATTACCCTATTATACTGTACTGTTTTCCTCATTTTCCCATTTTGTTTTACTCATTTTCTCCTCACAGGTTTCAAGTTAATTTACTTCCCTACCAGATTAGCTTGTTTATTACAGGTATCCTTGATTCATTATGTTGCTTGCACGCATGTGCAAGAAACATAGTGCCATCATCGGAGATTTCGGAGGTGTGTCACCTCCTCCTCCAATTCAGTCAGTGTGCTGGCAGGCGCGGCACCTGTAAGCCAATGCATTTTGGAGCTGTCTGACACGCTCCAAAATGCAGTATGATTGAAAGGGAGCTAACGGCTAGTGAGCACCGATAAGATATCAGCTGCTCCTGCGCAGCCCCCCACAGCCATGCAGGCATCGCGCCTCGCATGCACTGTATAGCCGACGGGTGCCAATCCCTGTCGGCTGAGCTCGTCCTCCTCCCCGTGGTAGGTGCACCGCTGGGGCCCACCCCAGTGTGGCAAGCGGTCCTTGTCGCGACGGTGCCAATCCACCGTCAGCTGAATCCCATCCTTGTGCCATGCTGAGCCCACCCCAGCGTGGCAAATGTCCCATAGTCATTTTTTTTTTAAACCTGTAAAACGAAAACAGTCCTGCAGTGCATCTCCCACCCCTCCCACAACCGCACCCACCCACTGTGCACCCAGCCTCCCCACACTCCCACCCTCACCCCATACTTACCTCCGACCTCGGCGCGACGATCTTCGGTGGACTGGGAACACGTCTGCACTCTTCAAAGCCAACCGCGAACTGAGGAAATGCCAGTAAGCGTTATAATGTGCTAGATAGGGGGGTTTCAACTTTGTTGCATATCTCAGGCATTTTTGGGAATTTTTGCACCAAATTTTCAACATGGGGTTTTTGGGACCCCTTCTTATGAATGATGTCACTATCATGGCGTTATTCAGGCCCGAAGGGTGATTTCGCGCAGTGACTGAGCAGTGACTGTGAAATCACCCTTCAGGCCTGAATACCACCATGACAGTGAATCATTCATGAGAAGGGGTCCTAAAACCCCATGTTGAAAATTTGTTAAAATTCCAAAAATGACTGTTTTAAGAGCCATGCTGTACAATCCTACACAGGCTCGGTGAGTTCAAGGAATTTCAATATTTTCACTCCAGATTAACATTGCCATTTTACCACACCTTTTACCACACCTTCTTATGAGTAGTACAGCTGTCATTTTTCACATCTCACCCAAAATGTGTTTCCTACCATGTAGCGCAGAATGGCGAGTCGTTGTGCAAAATCAATGTACAGGACAAATTAAGAAAATCACAGTGACACTGTTCATGGGCAGAGGTCTTAAAATGGCTATGTTGAAAATTTGGTGAGCATTCCTAAAAATTACTGTTTATGAGCGTGCGTTGTACAGTTTCTATGCATGCTTTCGTATTAAGTTCCGCGAATTTTAATATTTTCACTCCAGATTTCCAACATTGCCATTTTGCCACACCTTCTTATAAATAGTATGGCTGTATCTTTCAC
Source organism: Neoceratodus forsteri (assembly GCA_016271365.2). Classification (NCBI taxonomy): domain Eukaryota; kingdom Metazoa; phylum Chordata; order Ceratodontiformes; family Ceratodontidae; genus Neoceratodus; species Neoceratodus forsteri. The sequence goes on from CM057457.1 coordinate 184,343,846, forward strand.
ATCTCACCCCAAAACATGTTTCCGCCCATGTATGGCACAATGGCAGATTGGTGTCTTGAAATCAATGTCACAGGATAAATTAAGAAAATCACAGTGACACTGTTCATGAGCAAAGGTCTTAAAATGGCTATGTTGAAAATTGATGAAAAATTCTAAAAATTACTGTTTTATGAGCGTGCGTTGTACAGTTCCTATGCACTTTCGTAAGTTCGAATTTTCAATATTTTCACTCCAGATTTTCAACATTGCCATTTTACCACACCTTCTTATGAGTAGTACAGCTGTCATTTTTCACGTCTCACCCAAAACGTGTTTCCACCTATGTAGCGCACAATGGCGCAGTCGGTGTGTGAAATCAATGTACGGGACAAATTAAGAAAATCACAGTGACACTGTTCATGAGCCGAGGTCTTAAAATGGCTATGTTGAAAATTTGGTGAAAAAATTCCCTTCAGATGTTCTGCAATATTGCTAATGGAGACATTGAACAGAACTGGCCCCAGGACCGATCCCTGCAGCACCCCACTGGTCGCCCCCTCTCCCTAAACTGCAAACCATTTACCACCACTCTCTGCCTCTTGTCTGTTAGCCAGTTTCTAACCGTTTACCACCCTTTCCCCATGTCCAGCCTACCCAGCTAGTTTATCAGCCTCCTATATGGGATGGTGTCAAAGGCTTTGCTGAAATCAAGGTAGCGTTGTCCGCTGCCCCACCCTGATTCACTTCCTTTGTCACCCAGTCAAATAAATCAACCAGATTTATCTGACATGATGTCCCCACTGTGAATCCATGTTGTCTATGGTCCTGGTTCCGATGGCATCTAGATGCCCCACTATCCTTTCTTTAAGCAATGTCTCCATGATCTTCCCACTACTGAGGTGAGGCTGAATGGCCTATTGTTCCCTGCCTCCTCCCTGCTGCCGGACTTGTGTAGAGGGACCACATGTGCCCTCCTCCAATTCACTCATGTTGAATGACTCAGTGAACATGGCTGCCAGAGGTACTGCTATCTCCCTTCGCAGTTCTGTTAATATCCTTGGCCGTATGCCATCTGGTTCCATCGCTTTGTCTACCTTCAATTTAGTGAGCTCCTGCAGGACTCTTTTGTCCACCTCTTCACCCCTTGGCAACTGCTGTACTGCTGTGGCCCTTGCCCCTTCCACTCTTCTGTGAATATTGAACGGAAAGACACAGTGGATGTCTTGGGAGGAAGGCATGAAACTGTCACTTCCAAATACCTAAACAGCACATACAAGCAAGCAACATTCGGCATTGACAAATGCTTTTTTTAGTTTTGATATCCTGCATTTGGTAGACAGCACTTACCTTACTTGGCTTTCACTCCTTGGAGTGAAACTTGTCCTCCCATACTACATGTAAACTGCAGTGTGTGTTTTTGACTTGTTCATTTCTACTATGCTGCTCCTATCACTTTTTCTCTTCCCTTTCCTTTCATCCCTCACTTCCATCCCCCTTCCATCTTTCCTAACTCACATGCCATCTATCCTCCATACCTCACCCTCTCCCACCCTCCTATCCTCTTGTCTTCCCATATTATTTCACTATCCCTGGCATAACGGTTGCAGTCTCCTCTTATCTTCTTGGCTTCATCTTCAAGCCCTCAGGTACCGCCTACCTTTCTACATCACTAACTTATTCTTCAAACTCACCCCCTTCTCCTTCTTCATATAATTGTCAGTTTATCTTAAGCTCCTCATCTCCATGTTGCTTTTAGTTGTAGGAGATATTGAGCTCAACCCTGGCCCTTCCTTATCTTCTCCACTCCCTAAAACTTTGAGAATCTCCTATGTCAAAACCCAAAGTGTCCTCCCTCACATCAACCTGTTGCAACCACTTATGGTTAACCGTAAATCTGATGTGTTGGTGATCTCAGAATCTTGGTTCTCCTCTAAGATTTCTGATTGCTCTGTTGCCATCCCTGGTTTCACCATTATTCATCAGGATCAAGCAAAGAGAGGGGTGGTGGAATAGCCATTTACCTCTTCTCAAACATTCAGTTTGAGCCTGTGCTCTCCATCACTATGCTCTTTGCCTATTAGGTGCTTCTTCTCAAACTCTCCCTTCCCTTCTCTGCCCCTATATTTATTGCTGGGGTCCACCACGGTCCTGGCATGTCCTCACCTTCAGTAACTGAGTTATTTACCTCCATCTCCTCCCAGGCCACTTCTGGTGAGTTATTCATGCTAGGTGATTTCAATTTAAGCTGGCTCTCCCCCCTCTTCAGAAATTTTACCTGAATGTTAAGTGCCTCATTTTAACTCAGCTGATTTCTCTCCCTACTCACTCTAGTTTCTAATGTCTACATCACTCCCTCTTGGATTGGGTCCTCTCTTCCCATCCACATCGAATTGTGAATGCTAACACCCTTCCTGATGCACTCAGTTACCAGACTGGTCCCCTATTCCTACAGCTTAAAATGTGAACCAAGCCCTCAAATTCTTCATCTCTAAATTTATGTCTATCTGGAATCATCATGCCCCATCCATAGAAGAACCATGGTCTGAAGTTCACATCTCCCATGGATGTCAGCTGAGTTACTGGCTTGTCACTGTGCACGTGACCTTGCCTGGAGGACTGACAAATCCTCTGACTCTACTTCTGTCTTTATTAATTACTGGAATCTTCAAAATGCCTGTACTAGCCAGCCTGGTGGTACTGAGGGTTGGGGCACTGAACGTCATAGCTTGCACTACGCCAGAGACCCAGGTTTGGGAATGAGCCCAGGCCATTGGGAGTTGGCAGAGGGGGGAGGCCAAGATTTGGATTGAGAGGCCATCAGGCAGCTCTCCACTCTCTGGTGGGGATCCAGCTGCTCCCACTGCAGGGCTACCCCCAGGTGGAGGCCCGGTAGTAGTGCAGTCGGGGAGTGACTCGAGTTGGGAGTGTGTCACAGGTCACTGCATGCACATGATTACACACGTGTGTGGGCAACCAGGGCAATGGTGGGGAGAAAAAAACAGAAAAACTCAGAGCTGGTAGGCTTCTTGATGGCACCGAGAGCTAGAGATGTGTGAATTTGGAAACTTTTGCCCAGCAAAATATTTTGCGTAATTAGCGCATTTTGTGAAATATTTTGCAGGCCAAAATGCAAAATTTCGCCCATGGTTGGGCATAACATTTCACTCCGAAGCTGGTGAAATTTCCTTCATGGGTGAAATTTCACACCCGAGGGTGAAATTTCACCACCTGCAGTAAAATTTCTCTGCCTGCAGGAGTAATTTCACATCCTGTTGTGAAATTCTGTTTGGCCCCTTGGCCAGTGGACAATGGCCAAAGTTCTTCCTGGTGTCCAGTGGCCCCCCCAGTCGAAATTGCATAAAATAAGCCCCCCCAAGTTACCCTGCCGACTCCATTTGTTTAATTAAAAAAAAATTCACCCTCATCTCCCTCTGGTGTCTAGTGGTTCCCCCAGCCCCAGCCGATCACTGGCCTTGAATATAAAATAAGCACCCCCCCAAGTTACCCTGGTTGCTGCCTCGCTTTGTTATTAAAAACAAAATTCACCTTCATCTCCCTGGTGTCTAGTGGACTCCCACCCCCACCACATCAGTAGATAGCAGCACCCACCCAGCTTCCCCAGTACCCTGATTGGGCCACGGATAGCCCTCCACTCACCTCCATGGTCAGCAGCCTGACTAAGCGCCACTGAGCACTTGAATGAATGAATGCATACGCGCTCATTCATCCATTCAAGTGCTCAATAGTGCTCAGTCAGGCTGCCGGCTGTGGAGGTGAGTGGAGGGCTGCGCCTGTGGCCCGATCGGGTACTGGGGAGCAGGGTGGTGGGTGGGTGCTGCTATTCACTGTTGAGGTTGGGGGTCCACTAGACACTTGTGAGGAGGGTGAATTTTTTTTTTTAAACAAATGGAGGCAGCCAGGGTAACTTTGGTGGGAGAGTGCTTATTTTATGTTTACAGCCAGTGATGTCCAGTGGGGGAAAACTAGACACCAGGGAGATGAGGGTGACTTTTTTTTAAACAAACGGAGGCGGCATTTGTGTTTACGGCCAGTGACGGCCAGGGGCCACCGCTAGACACCATGAAGTGAAGGGTGAATTTTTTTTTTTTATAACACAAATGGGGGGGGTGTGCAGGACAACTTGTGTGTGTGTGAGGGGGCTCAATTTACGGACTTGTGGCTGGCAGCGATGGGTGAAACTGAGGGCAAAATTGCGAAATTTTACTGCAATTTTGCAAAACGTTTCATCTGGCGAAATTGCCTATTTCGCGGCAATTTCATCAAAGAAATTTTATTTTACTGCATCTCTACCCACAGCACCCAATCCAGGCCCCCCAGTGTCTAGATGTTGGTCTCTGGGGGGGGAGGAAAATTGACGCCTTCTCCCTGCCACGTGGGGGGAGGCAACCTGTGGGGGGATGCCAGGTGGGTCAGTTCAGGAAGGTTGGGGTCCTGAGACCAATCCCCTCAGAGAAGGGTCTGGAGCCACCTACCAGAGCCGTTATGTGTCTCTCCCATCACCAAGGAGGGAGGTAGCGACAGGGAGAAAGACAAAGAGATGGATAAAAAAACACTGCATGTATTAAAGCTACTAGGTTTTCGAAGTCTGGTCACTTTGCATCCACTCTTCAGAACAACCTTGGTGAATCCTCTAAGTTCTGAAAGGGAATTCACTGACATTTCCCCCCTCTGACCCAGTCCCATCTCTTGTTTTCAAGAGGACCAATTCTTCTACCTCTGACCCTGGTATAGTCGCCTCATCTTTCAATTCTTTTTTTCATCTGCTGTGCTCATTCACTCCTCTCTTCCTCTTCCTCTTCCTCTTCCTCCCCCTTGCTCTCTTTTTCTCTTCCATCTGACTCTTTTCCTCTACCTGTCCTATGACCCCCACCTCACTTTTTTCTTTTTCACCCACTACTCCTGTTGATTCTCTTAAAACCCTCTTGGCTCTACATCCTCGCAAGGGTGGGAGTCCTAATGGTCTTGACCCTAAACTTCTATTTCTCTCTGCTCATGCCACTGCCCTTCTTATTGCCTTCCTCCTCAACCTCTCTTTTTCATTTCCTGTGTCCCTAACTCTTGAAAGCTGGCTACTGAAATTCCACTACCTGAAGGGAGTGGTCTCTCTTCCCCTGGTAACTTCTGATCTATCTGTCTCCTTCCCACTTTGGATAAATTCCAGGAACTCTTTGCTCTCTCCTAACTCTCCCCTTGCCCTGACACATCCTCCTTCTATATAAGGAGGGCAGTGGCATGAGCAGAGAGAATCCAACTACTATCTATCAGCTTAGGTGTCCTCCAAGGGTTTGTCCTTAGCTCAATTGTATTCTCCATTTTTCTAAATGACCTCCCCAGTGCCTGCTCCTCTGTGTCCATTCATATGTATGCAGATGATACAGTGCTCATTCCCTCTGACTCCTCTGCAACTGGCCTCACAAACCAGCTCCAGCTGGACTTCAACAAAATCCAACTCTAGTTCCAAGGAAATCAGTTATCCCTCAATGATAAGAAAACCATTTCTGTGACTTTTGGCACCAGGCAGAGGCTTGCTAGAGTCTCCTTCCTTCCCTCCTTTCATACCCTTGATGGTGCAGCTAGTGAAGATATCTCCTTCTTCAAGTACCTTGGGATTGGGCTGGATTGCTACCTTGATTTTTCTGTTTATCTGGATGCTATTCACAAGAAGCTCCACGACCATCCCAAGTTTGGGGCACTATACAGAAATAAAAGAAGCATTCTGATTCCTGCATGCAGAGAAATTCCCACTAAGATGATTCTCCCCATTTTTGACTACAGAGGCATTGTTTATAGTGCTACTCCAAAATCCACTTTATCTAGACTGACCATCTCTTTCTCTCTTTCTGTCACTTTGCCATTGACAAACACCTATGTACACATCATTGAACTCTACTCTTGCCTCTCCCTCCCATCTCTATTTTTATCATGAAATATTTTATTATTTTCCAGCATTAGAAAACAAACAGTACGGTACATATGGTGAAGTATGAAGGTACAAAAACATACATCAGCACTATGTCATTTGCATGTCTGCAAACTATCACATTATGCACACGTCTCTTCATCAGAAGAAACTGTAAGGGGAGGATATCAAGACACAGATCAAAAAGAAAGAAGTTTCAAATTGTGTATTCAGTCTAAAAGCAAAGAAGTCTTCCATAAAGAACAGACTTTTTCATTTTCTCTACTAGGGATGTCCTTAAGGCTCCCTCGCCTCCCTTGATGCCAGGTGCCTTACCCACTGCACTTCCTTTATCTCCCAATACTGGTTTGGCTCTCACCCATCATATCTCTTGGTCCGATGCCAACAGCAAACCTGCGCCACAAACCATCCAGCGACATTGCCTACTCCCAGGCGGCCTGCGTCGCCGTAAACTGTACCTCTCACAACTGGATTGGTCACCAATCAGGCTTGTTCCATCCATAGGCGAGACATTGGATTTTTTCATTCTCACTTTTAACACTGCCTGTGACCTCTATGCCACCTTCGCTAGAAATCGCACCAAAAAGCAAAACATGCCCTGGGTTACCCCCTCCCTCCTTCACAAACTTAAAATGAGAGACAACCTATGGCACATTGCCATGGAATCTGGCAAGCACAGTTGATAGGCAAGCGTATAAACACTGAGTGCAATATGCATTTGGGCCATTCAAGCAGGCCAAAGCCCAGTACTACCAATTAGCTCTGCGTCTCCTCCTGGGGTCAGCTAGAAACTTTTGTGATAATGTAAAGGAGCTGAATTGGAAATCCCACTCCACACCCCCCTCTCAACTCTCCTTTAATGGAACCGTCTGCTCTGACCCCCTTGGCATTGCAGACTGCCTAAACCACACTTTCTCAGACCTGAGTTCAGTCCTGCCCAGTAACTTCTTTGACCCCATCCCAGTAGCACCACTGCCCGCTCTTCAGAGACCTCCTTTCTACCTATGTACCATCTCCCCATTGGAGGCTAGACCCCTTCTGCATAAAAGCCATTAGTAGTAACATCCCCGGCACTGACCTACTGGACACTAGGCTACTTCATCTGATGTTAGATGTTATCCTGGTCCCACTTACTGAGCTGCTGAACTGCTCTCTGTGCCTGGGGCAGTTCCCCAGCACATGGAAAACCACCATCATCACTCTCACCCTAAAGAGTGGCGATCGAGCGACCCCAGGTAACTATCGACCTATCTCCATCCTCCCCCCACTCTCTAAGGGCCTTGAAAAAGTAGTTGCCAACCAGCTTGCTGAATACCTGGCCATACACAATATCCTGTATTCTGAACAGCATGGCAATCATGCTGGCCACAGCACCACAACCACGCTACTTGAATTCTCCAACTTCCTGCACTCCGCTCTTGATGCAGGAAGTCCTGCCGGTGCCATGTTCATTGACCTCTTCAAGGCCTATGACATGGTTTGCCATGCTCTCCTGCTTGACTCCCTCAGATGCCTTGGTTTCTCCCCCAGCTCCCTTGCGTGGTTCACCAGCTACCTCTCTGCCAGAACTCAGTGTGTAAAAATCAACAGCACCCTATCTGACACACGACCTGTCTGCTCTAGGTTCCCCAGGGCTCCATTTTAGGCCCTCTCCTCTTCAGTCTCTACCTCAACTCCCTCCCCTTGGCCTGCCCAAGTAAGATCCTCCTTTACACGGATGACGCTGGGCTCTTCGCCGCTGACCCCAACCCCAACCCCAACACACTTCAGGCCACCCTCCAACAAGCTTTTCATAGAGCTGAGCATTGGTTCGCATCACGAAGGCTAGTGCTGAACCTAAAAAAGACCAAAGCTATGCTCTTCTCACATCGCCAAAGCAAAGCCAGTGGTGCCCCTCTCGTGATACTGCCTAGCACACTAAACCCCATTGAGCAGGTTTCCTCCTACAAGTATCTGGGCATTACCTTTGATTCGGCACTCTCCTTCCATTCCCATATCAATGCCCTTTCTGCTGCCACCAATGTCAGGATTGGACTGTTATGCCGCCATAGGGACTGCCTACCACAGGATGCCCTTAGATTGGCAATCACCTCCTCTGTCCTGTCGCTAATCAACTATGGGCTTCCCATCTATGCTGCAGCTGACAGCACTGCGCTTGCAGGAATCCAGCTCTCTATAAACAAGGCCTGTAGGCTAATGCTGGGAGCCCCTAGGCACACCCATACATGCCTGCTGTACTCCACCACCAACTTGCTCAACCTTGAAGAAAGACTCCGCTTTCAAACCTGCCTTCTTGTAAATAAGACCCTGCTGGGGATCTCTCCCCCCCAAGGTTGCCACCTCCCTGCAGCATGCCTCCCCCTCAGTCTCCACCTGCAGCATTGTCAAAACCTCCCTTATTGTCCCCAGGGTAAGGACCTCTATGGCCCAGAGATCCTTTTGCTATTGGGCTCCCTCTGGGTTCAATTCCCTCCCAGCCAATATAGCTGACTCCACTAAGCTTGGTACTTTCAAGGTCTCCCTCAGAAGCCATCTGACAAGCACTCACTGCTGCTACTGCACAAAATCCCCCACCTGCCCCTTACCTTCACCCCTAGGCTGGGTCTGCCCTGTCTACTTTTGCTGTATATACCTGGGGTCTAATGCAACATCTGCTGACTAATGTAATAAAATAACTCTGGTTGCTACCTGACGTGGTACTTGTGTACCTATATTATGACTACTGTGGTCTACCTATTACCAAACGTGTACCACCAGTGACTGTCTGTAACACTGGTTGCTTTTTCAATCTAAGCGTTATGTACTGTACTGTTTTGTGTGCTGTGATGTATTGCTCTCTTGACGAGGTGCCTTTGTAAATGAGTCTATGACTCAAAGGTCTGCAAAACTGATGATCTATTAATAAATAAATAAATCTTGCTTCTCTCCTTTCTTTCTCCCTTCTTCCTCTTACTACCTCCGCAATTCTTGCTCTAGTTCTCTTGCCCGCCCTTCAATGAAATCTACTGCTGGCCACACTGCCTTCTTGTTCATAGAAACATAGACTTTGATTGCACATAAGGACCACTTGGCCCACCTAGTCTGCCTATTTCCCTACCTACTGGATAAGCTGCAGATCCTAGTTAACCAACAGCCTATTTCTTCCTACCCACTCAAGAATTGCCTTATGTCTGTCTCATGCATTCTTGAATTCCCCTACTGTTTTTGACCCCACAACCTCCTCAGGAAGGTGGTTCCATGCCTCCACCACCCTCTATGTGAAAAAATACTTCCTCACATTTCCCCTGACCTTCCCCCTATATCTTCAAATTGTGTCCCCCTTTTCTTGCACATCTCTTTTTCTGAAAGATGCTACCCTCTTGGACTTTGTTGATTCCCTTGAGGTACTTACACGTTTCTATCATGTCCCCCCTCTCCCTCCTTTCCTCAAGGATAAACATATTAAGCTCCTTTAGTCTCTCCTCGTATGGCTTCGGTTGCAGACCCTGCATCATTTTAGTTGCCTTCCTCTGGACTGTCTGCATCCTGTCTATGTCCTTGCGGAGATGAGGTCTCCAGAACTGGACACAGTGCTCCAGATGGAGTCTCACCAACTGTCTGTACAGAGGGATAATAACTTTCTGTTTTCTACTGGTGATGCCTCTCCCTATACATCCCAGTATCCCCCCAGCCATCCCTACTGCCTTCTCCATTGCTTGCTAACCTTTAGGTCATCTGATATGATTACCGCCAGGTCCCTTCCATTTTGTTGTTGTTTTGTTTCCCAGGTGCATTACTTTGTACTTCTTTGCATTGAATCCAAGCTGCCATACTTCTGACCATTCCACCAACCTTGCCAAGTCCCTTCTCATCCTTTCCACCCCCTTGTGTATCAACCCTATTGCAAATCTTTGTGTTGTCAGCAAAGAGGCATACTTTTCTTTCCAGTCCCTCCACAATGTTACCTATAAAGACATTAAAAAGGACTGAACCCAGTACTGAACCCTGCGGTAGCCCACTAGTAACCCCCCTTTCTTCAGTGTGGACTCTGTTTACTATTACCTTCTGTGTCCTGTTGTCCAGCCAATGTTTTACCCAGGTACCACCCTGGGACCTACTCCCAGGCTGGCTAATTTGTTTATTAATCTTTTGTGTGGGACTGTGTCAAATGCCTTGCTAAAGTCTAGGTAGGCCATGTCCACAGTCCCTCACTGGTCTACTACTTTGGTCACCCAGTCAAAGAAATCGATTAGATTCATCTGTCATAACCTTCCCGCTGTGAATCCATGCTGCCTTGGGTCCTTTGCCCCACTGGCCTCTAGGTACTCAACAGTTCTTTCCTTCAGAAGTGATTCCATCATTTTCCCTACCACTGAGTTCAAACTGACAGGACTATAGTTTCATGCCTCTGTCTTCCTCCCACTTTTGTGAAGGGGAATCACATCCACCCTCCTCCAGTCCTCAGGTACCACACCATCCCCCCATGATTTGTTAAAAAGGCTAGTCAGTGGTGTCACTAATTCTCCCCTTAATTGTTTTAGAATTCTGGGGTGAATCCCATTAGGCCCCATTACTTTGTCCACCTTCAGTTTTAGGAGTTCATTCAAAAACCTTTCTTCTGTGAAATGACTGATAATGCCCCCCCTCCATTCAGAGTGTTTCTATTGATTGGATTGGGTGCCTCCCCCTTCTCTTCTTTTGCAAATACTGAGCAGAAGTATTAGTTCAGTATCCCTGCTTTTTCACTGTCCCCCTCTGCCCACCCACCATCCCCTTTATTCAGCCTCACTATCCCTTCCTTGGTCTTTCCTCGCTCCCTAATGTACCTATAAAAGGTTTTAATCCCCTTCTTCACCGAGTTGGCTATCTTTTTCTCGGTTTGGGCCTTTGCTATTCTGACTGTCTTCCCCGCTTCCTTCTGCTTTAACTGGTACAGTGTTCTGTCCTGCTCCTTCTGTGCTTCCTTATACTTCCTAAATGCTATCTTTTTTTCCCCTAACCTTCCCCGCCACCTCTTTTGAGAACCATAGTGTTTTTTTTTTCTCATTTTGATTTGTTTATTTACTTCACACAAAGACTTGTTGCCTCTGTGATGGCAGTTTTGATGTTTCCCCATTGTTGCTCCACCCCTCCTTCTTGCCTGTTTGCTAGTGCTTTTCTGAGGCACTCTCCCATTTTGACAAAGTCAGCCCTCCTGAAGTCCAGTACCCTCACTTTTGTATGGCTTGACTCTGCAGCTGACTTTATCATGTACCACACTGTTTGGTTGTCCAGGATAGCTACCCACTTCTAGATCTGAGATCCTCTCTCCATCCCCATTTGAGAGTAACAGATCTAAGATTGCTCCTTCCCGAGTGGGTTTCAGCACTAGCTGTCTGAGGCATGCCCCCTGTTGAGCATCGAGAATGGCCCTGCTCTTGTATGTGGGTGCAGCAAAGGTGCTCCAGTTAACATCTGGCATATTCAGGTCCCCCAGCAACAATATCTCCCCTTTCTCTGCCATCCTAAGGATGCCTTCTATCATTTCCTTGTCCATTTCTTCCTCCTGAGATGGAGGTCTATATATAACCTCTGTTTGGATCGTGGTGCCATTTACAGTCTCCATGGTGACCCACAGTGCCTTCTCTCCTCCCTGTTAGTTCTGTTACTTTGATCCCCTGCCCTACATAGAGAGCTACTCCTCCTCCTCCTCTTCTACCCTCCCTGTCTCTCCTGTAGATTGTATACCCTGGTATGTTGACATCCCAGTCATGGTTCAGCTTTCCTATACTGTGGGGTTCTTTCCCCCTTCCATTCACTCTGCTACTTTGTTTTCTACTCTGAAATCTCTCCTCTTTGCATTCACTACTACAGTTGCTTCTGATATTGGTGTGGACTCCTAGTCACCTGTAACACACCCAACTCTGTCAAAGGCACTGCCTGCTCCCCTAGTATCAGCCATTTCTCCCTGTTTCTTATTTTGCTGTTTCTTACTGTTAATGTACCTTTGCACATTCCAAAATTTACTGTATGGTAATTTACTGCTTGACAATTTATTATTTGGTGTTCCTGAATTGTATATTTTTTGCTATACTTATTTCCATATTATTGTGTTATTTTACATAGAAATATAAAAACATAGACTTTGATGGCAGATAAGGACCACCGGCCCACCTAGTCTGCCAATTTTCCTACCTATTGGATAAGCTGAAATTCAAGTTCACCAACAGCCTACTTCCTCCTACCCCCACTATAATTGCCTTATGTCTGTCCCATACATTCTTGAATCCCCCCACTGTTTTTGACCTCACAACCTCCTCAGAAAGGTGGTTCCATGTGTCCACCACTCCCTGCATGAAAAAATATTTCCTCACATTGCCCCTGAGCCATCTCCCTCTATCTTTGAATTGTGCCCCCTTGTTCTTGCACATCTCTTTTTCTGAAAGATGTTACCTTCCTGGACTTTGTTGATTCCCTTGAGGTACTTGAAAGTTTCTATCATGTCCCCCCTCTCCCTCCTTTCCTCAAGGGTATACATATTAAGCTCTCTTAGTCACTCTTCATACGGTTTCTGATGCAGACCCTGCACCATTTTAGTTGCCCTCTTCTGGACCGCTTCTATCCTGTCTATGTCCCTGTGTAGATGGGGTCTCCAAAACTGCATGCAGTACTCCAGATGGGGTCTCACCAACAGTCTGTACAGAGGGATAACCACTTCCCATTTTCTACTTGTGAACACTAAAAATACCACCAACAGCTTAATCTGGTTCAAGGTCAGTTGGCATTCATCTGTATCCCCTTCCCCCGGGTCGTGCCTGAAAATAGGCAGGATTTGTCTAAATGCACTTACCCAGTCAACAAAAGCTAAATAAAATAAAATAAAATAAAATAATGCCTCTCCCTATGCATCCCAGTATCCCCCTAGCTTTCCTTACTGCTTTCTCACATTGCTTGCCTACCTTAAGGTTATCCTATATGATTACCCTCAGGTATTTTTCCATTTTTGTTGTTGTTACTACCTCCCCCCCATTGTGTACTCTTCACCTGGGTTTTTGTTTCCCAGGTGCATTACTTTGCACTTCTTTGCATTGAATCTAAGCTGCCATAAGCCTGATGATTCCTCCAACCTTGCCAAGTCATTTTTCATCCTTTCCAGCCTCCCTTGTGTATCAACTCTGTTGCAGATCTTTGTGTCATCTGCAAAGAGGCATACTTTTCCTTCCAGACCCTCTGCAATATCACACTTTGTACCTGTTCTCTTCTCCTTTCTTCCCCCTTCCCCTAGGTCACATCTAGAAATGAGCTGGTACCAGATCAGTATGACTTTCATGGTAAAACTTTTGAAATAAATAAATAAATAAATGTATTCTAGGTTTCAGACTCCTAGCTTTAAAGGGGACTAAGGACTGTTTTGGCAGCCAAATATTTTTTCTTTGACTGGGTAACAAAGGTAGTAGGAAAAGGCCACACTGTGGATTTATTCTACTTAAATTTCAGCAAGGCTTTAAACTCAGTGCCAAATAGAACAAGATTGCTGAAGAATCAGGAGGACATGAGCATGACTATAGACATAGTTAGAAGGCTAGGAAACTGGTCTAAGGAAAGACAGCTGAGGGTGGTGGTAAACGGGGTCAAACTGGTGGAGTGGGATTCCATGAGTGGGGTGCCACAGGGATCTGTCCTGAGTCCTGTTCTCTTCAATATGTTCATCAGTGACATAGAAGAATGCATCCAGGACAAGGTTTGTCTCTGCAAATAAGATGAAGCTCTGTGGAAGGGTAAATAGTGGCAAAGGGATTGGGGAGATGAAGAAGGATCTACAAAGGCTAGAGAGGTACTCTAAGGTTTGGCAGTTGAAAGATACGTAAGAAATACGAAAATATCTTAAACAAGCATTTATCAATGCTGAACGCTGGTTGCTTGTTAAAGAGCAGATACTGTATCTAGTAAAACTATTTTTTTTGCAGGTTGTTACCTTTGAGCTCGAGTTAGGAAGATCGGCTGCTTTTTGCTGAATGATGTCCGGAGCAGCACATGAGAATGAGTGAAACTGCTGTCTGTCTCTGTCAGTGACATCGGGCTGAGACTAAAGCCAGAGAGTTATAGATAGTTCACTGCTGAACAACGTTTGTGCAAAACCCTGCCATTCAAATAAAGTGAGTCCACCAATAAACACAACAACCATCAGTGTAGGACTATTTTATTTATTTATTGAAATGTTTCACCAGGAAAGGTGCACTGGCAACAATATGCTTGTCTCACGGCACGTCCTGGGGGAAAGGGTAGAGGGATAAATACAGAAAATGAAACAACTTCAGTACATTCAATGACATACAGTAGTTACACAGCCAGAGAACTGTATGAAACAACAACCAAGGCACTTGCTGAGCCTTACAAATATATGAGGCAGTTATATTACATAGTGAGACTGGCAGGGAATTTAGTTTAACATAGAATACATAAAAGAGACAATGTAGAAAATACATTGCCTAATACATAGGGATCGATATCTATACCATGACATAACCACATGCAGCATGAGGCAATACAACATACTGTAGGATTGCCGTGAGTTAGGCACTGACACGGGACAGGAGCTTGGCAGGCAGAAGTTTAAGACTAGCACCAGACAGGATGTGGAGGCAATACAACTAATTAAAGTAGAGGTTATTTGAGGATTGTAAATGAGTATTCTTGGGGTTTGGGACTGAGGTGGTAAATTGGAGACAAAAGTGCTAAGGGGCAAGAAGTGCAAAAAGGGTGCAGAGTGACATGAAGCCAGGAAGGGGGCATGTGCAAACACAGCTGGTATTTAGGTAGTTAAGTAAATCTGATGTGAGACTGTCATTAATAAATAATTACTTTATGTATTTAGACTCTTTCTCTACCTATTTCTGCTTGGCAGCACTTGATGTCATTGTAGTCTGTCAATTCAAAACAATGGTAAGGTTAATTATGTTGTATTTATTGCAAGAGTAATCGTTAAAATTAATGGCATACATAATGGGACAGAAGATTAAATAAATTGACCACTATACATTATGTTTGAAATAGGAAAGAGGTTATGTCAGTTGCGACTGATTATCAGGCTGTAAACTGAGGGGGCACATCAAATGGAACTGTCATTTGTAAGCTCTGGATGGCCGGTTGATGCTTGCATGCATCCATTTCTTTACATTTTGCTTAAATCTGTGTACCAGTACTTAGACCAAGATGAGAGCAGCTTTACTGGCAAAGACAAAAGTCAGTATCTTGTCCGATAGGGCACAGGGACACAGTCCATTTACCTTGGTTGGTATGCGAGAGGGGAAAAGGAGTGTAAGTTGAGGAGGGGGGTGGAATTAGTTAGCAAGCAACACTAAAAGTTATCAACATCTTGATTCATGTCCACTATACCACTATTTTCAGCATCAACAGGAGCAGCGGTTACATAAAAACTTAATAAGTGGGGATTCCTGTATGGTCAGAAAATGACAAGATCAGAAAGTGCATGGCAGAACCTAAATGACAGCATAGATGTCAGCACTCAAAAATGAAAGTTATGTTGCTATGCAAGGACGTCTGTAATCCAGTAAGCAGAAAAAAGTGAAAGACAGCAGTTACAGCAGTCAGCACTATCCTATCATACATGCCTAGAATCATTTTAATGTATGAAAGGGAGCTATTGTATAGAACTACTGTCATGTTGTCAGATAGTTTGTGAGGTGCACAGTGTCATCCCCGATAACATCAGAAGGCATAACTACAGTGTCAATTAGTTCAGATCATGACCAAACCCCAGTATTCTCATTAGAAACAAACAACAGAATAACAGGGTGCCAAAATAAATTAAAACAAATGTCTCCTTATGACAGCAGTGACCGTCCGTGTTCATTGTTTTGAATTGACAGGCTACAATGACAGCAAGTGCTGCCAAGTAGAAATAGGTAAAGAGTCTAAATACATAAAGTAATTAATTATTAATGACAGTCTTACACCAATGGTAGTTATGTTTATTGGTGGACTCATTTTATTTGAATGACAGGGTTTTGCACAAATGTTGTCCCACAGTGAATTATCTGTAACTCTCTAGCATTAGCCCAGCCCAGTGTCACTGACAGAGACAGACAGCAGCTTCATTCATGTTCATGTGCTGATCCCACCTGTGCTTCACTGGTGACCCACAGAAGAGCACATCCACAATATCTGGATGAGAATCAGCAGAGATGACATCTGATCGAGAGCACACAGCGAAGCCAGAGCACAATACTGGCATTGACATCATTTCTGCTCGGGTTTCTCCGACTGATGAAGGAGACATTTTTTGAAAACCAAACGGAGCTTCTGCGTATGAAAGGATGTATGGGCTCTTAGAAGCAGGCATGAGTCATCTGGGGACATTATTTAGGAAAAAACAGCCGATCTTCCTAATTCGAGTTAAAAACAGAGTTTTACTAGATATCTGCTCCACAAGGAGGTTTGCAGTTGGGCGGAAGAGCAGCTGTGTAGGTGGCAATGGTTGCCCAGGTAAATAGATTGCCAAAGGGGAGAGAGAAGGAGGGTAGCTTGAGGAGGCTTGTGGTCAGGCGGAGCAGTAGCTGTGTGATGTTGCAGCACTCCATGTCTCTTTCTGGGGTTGGGGGCAGGACTGAGAATGCAAATCAAAGGACCAAACCCTCTCTGATTGGAGTGGCGTTGGTCCTTTGAAGTGCATGACCGTTCAGCCAACCCAGCAGACAGTTGTATCAGGACCACCCCAAGTGGTCATTGGTGTAGACTGCCAAGCCCATTCCGAGCCCCTACTTTTGTGTACTGCAACAGGCTTGGCAGCGACCCCCCCACAAAATCCCCTATTGCCACAATACATTGGCTTGTGCATGCACGCAACCAGCGTAATGAATGATGGACTGAAAACCAAGTTCTAAAATGTGAATTGATCTGAATGAATTGCAGGCATCCAGCAGCTAGCCATCTGGCGTGGTGGAGGAGGTGTATGTCTGTGGTGCAGGAGTTACTGGGTTATGGGCTGGCGAGGGGTGAATATGTTATTTTTATATTGTAGTTTGCACTTAGTGTTTTTTTTTGGCTACCGTTCCTTGATCCCTGCATGTACGCTCTGTGGTCCCCTGTCCCTCGTTCCAATGATTTGAGCCAACCATTACACCCCAACATAAAAATATACCATATATTGGTCCTGGTGAGTGTGTTGAAACCATCACTCATTGTGTTTTTTGTGTAGTGCACCGTCACCATATCAGTTTTCGGCAAGGTGCGCTCGCGGTCATAATAGGCGCTATTTAATTTTCACCATTATGACATGGAACCAGCAGAGAAAAGGGACCAGGGAGTCATCATTAGTGACACCCTCAAACAATCAAGCTAGTGTAACAAGGCATATAATAAGGCTGATTGTATGCCTGGGTGTATTGGAAGTTTTTTTTTTTCATTAATTCTCTTTTTGCTCCCTGAGTCAGTGGGGATTTACGCAATATCATCTCTTTATTGTGGTCTCCCAGTCCCTCCAGTCCACCTCCCCAGAACACTGCTTTCACCTATATGGTGGGGCCCCCTCAGAGAGGGGACAGGAGAGGGGAAGTAGAATATGTTAATCTGGGTCGTGGTCTGAAGGAAAGGAGAGCCAGGAGCTGAGAGTTGCACTGCATGGCTGAGGGGGTTTTACTGCTTGTAGTTGCCCCAGTGAGGTGGACATGCAATTACATCCATGGCACACAGCAGACATTCCTGCATGCCAACATCTGCCACAACCACCAATCCCCACAGTGCTAGATTCCCTGGTGTACCAATCCCTGGCCACTGTAAGGAGTCAGGATGTTGCCAGGAGCCTGTATCCACCCCACCTGGAGGAGAATAGTTGTCTGCTGAATGCTCAATCCACCTGCACTCAGCTGCCCCTGCAGTGCTCCAGGTTTGCTTCCATTTATGGGCTGTCAGTGCCACAGGCGACAGTGCTATCACTGTGCTGGTGGGCAAGCCCTTATGGGAAGGGGTATTGAAAGAAGGAAAATGGAGGTACTACTACTTCTATATAGGTCACTGGTGAGGCCACATGTGGAATACTGTGCTCAGTTTTGAAGTCCTGACCTAAAGAAGGACAGGGATAGGCTAGAGATGGTGTAACGCAGAGTAACCATGATGATTCAGGGCCAACAGGACTGATCTTATGAAGAGTGTCTGATGGCACTAAACATGCACTCACTGGAGACCAGGCAAGAAAGGGGGGATTTAATAGAGATATTCATGTTCCTGAACAGAATAAACAAGCTGAACTGCAGTTACCTATTTAGCAGAAGTAAAGAGTCAAGAACCCAAGGTCATGGGTGCAAACAGGTTGGGAGAGGTTTAGCAGGGATGTGAGAATGTTCATTTTTCGGAAAGGGTGGGGGAGTAGAGCTGTGCAGAATATAAAATTCTGCCTGCAGAATGAACATTCCGATTCAGTAGAATTCCATGGAATTTCCATGCAAATTTGAAAAAATTTCACAAAATTTTAAATTTCAGTTATGCCATTATAATTTTAAAGGTATGCATCCAAATAACACCAATTTCAGAATGTAAACAGAACCTCACAGCTTACAAGAGTGTATCAACTTTCAGAGCCATACATTGAAATTGGGTGGAGTGATAGGTGGTCAAACATTTAATCAAAATTTAATTTTCAGTTATTTTGAGATCATTTAAAAATTTCTTATCAAAATTTCTCCTCAATATCTGGATTTAAAGAAGCCCCTATAATGCATATATATGCACCATGTTTTAAGTCTCAAGCTTCAATGGGAGCTGAGTTATAGGTAGCCAAATATTTTGCCAAAATTTGGATTTCTTTGATTTTAGTTTAATTTTGATAGTATTCATTGAAATGTTACAAGAATTAACAGGTGCACAGGTTATCACTACATTTGTATATGCACATAGTTTCAGATTTCTAGCCTTAAATGGGACGGAGTTATAGCCTGCCAAATATTTTGTCACAATTTAAATTTCAGTTCCCTCTCTTCCTGAGGAGTTCGTGGAGTCAAAAACAGTGGGGGGATTCAAGAATGCATGGGACAGACATAAGGCAATTCTAGTGGGGGTAGGAGGAAGTAGGCTGTTGGTTAACTGGGATCTGCAGCTTATCCATTAGTTAGGGAAGTGGGCAGACTAGGTGGGCCAAGCGGTCCTTATCTGCCATCAAATTCTATATTTCTATGATATCCAAGTTACAATAGTTCTCTTGTCTGCAGAAGCTAAGGCCCCTGTGGAGCAAGCACTTCTGCAGCAAAAGATACACAGGCACTGATTAAAACATACACATCGACTTCTAGCTGCAGAAGCACATGCAGTTACATGGCCTGCACTTCTGCTGCTGCAGATGATAAATCCATGAAACCCAAATTACAATGCTACTTCTGTCTTCAAAAGCACAGTCTCCTGTGGGGCCAGCTTTTATGTATGCACAGGTACACATGACTACTACAAGACATATACACTTACTTCTGGGTGCAGCTAGAAATCCTGGATTCTTAAATCACACCACTGATTCTGTCTTCAGAACCACTGGCCCTTGGAGCCACAGATACAAATACACAATAACCAAATTATAACAGTTCTTCTGTCTGCAGAAACAAAGGCCCCTATGTGGCAAATATAGAAACATAGAATTTGCCAGCAGATAAGGACCTCTTGGCCCTCCTAGTCTGCCCATTTTTCCCTGCCTATAGTATGACCATTTCCTAGTTGATCTCCAGCCCATTCATGCACCCCCTTCCCTTTCTCTGAGATTTCCATATGCCTATGGTATGCATTCTTGAACCCCACCACTGTTTATTTTGCCTATACCACCTTCGCTGGAAGACCATTCCAGGAATCCACCCCTTTCTGTGAACAGTACTTCCTCAAATCTTTCCTGAATGTACCCCCTCCAGTTTCTTATTATGCCCCTTTGTTGTTTGTTTGTAAAAGTTTATTCCTTACAAGTACAAGGAAAAGGATATCACAATTGAGTGATTAGACTCATTTACAATGGGGTCCATAACATAAAAAACACATTCATACATACACATAGTTCTGTAAAATCCACGTCATACAGAATATAACAATATCAAACTCACGTATAACTTATCTATTAATAACCATAATACAAATAACATTTTCATTCTTTCTTTTTTTTTGTTTTAAAATGTGAAGTCCTAGTGTTAACCTTTATCCTTGAGCACATTTTTTTCTGAAAAACACTTCCCTTCTATATCTTATTTACCACCATGAGGTTTTTAAAGGTCTCTATCATATCCCCTTTTCCATCCTCGCTTC
The DNA here is from genome assembly GCA_016271365.2 of Neoceratodus forsteri. Classification (NCBI taxonomy): domain Eukaryota; kingdom Metazoa; phylum Chordata; order Ceratodontiformes; family Ceratodontidae; genus Neoceratodus; species Neoceratodus forsteri. Next base: position 184,364,013 of record CM057457.1, read on the forward strand.
CAGGGTATACATATTTAGGTCCTTAAGTCTCTGCTCATAGGACTTCTTCTGCAGACCTTGCACCATTTTAGCTGCCCTCCTCTGGACCACCTCCACTCTGTCTATGCCCTTCCAGAGATGTGGTCTACAGAACTGGACACAGTACTCTAGGTGGGGTCCTACTAATGATCTATACAGAGGCAATATCACCTCCTTCTCTCTGCTAGTGATACCCCTCCTATGAATCCCAGTATCCCACTAGCCCTCCCAGCTGCCTTGTTGCACTGCTTAGCCACCTTTACATCATCCAATTATGATTACCCCCACATCTCTTTCCTGCTTGGAGGTCATCAGTACCACTCCTCTCATTTTCTACTCTGCCTCTCGGTTTCTGTGCCCCAAGTGCATCACTTTGCACTTTTTCACATTGAAACTCAGCTGCCATACCTTTAACCATGCCTTAAGTTTTCTCAGGTCTTTGCTCATTCTTTCTTCCCGATGGAGTGTCCATACTGTTGCAGATCCACAAAGAAGCAGACCTTCCCTTCTACCTCCTCTGCAATCTTACTTATAAAGACATTAAAGAGGACCAGTCTGAGCACTGATCCCTGAGGCACCCCGTTGGTCACCCTCCCTTCCACTGAGTGAACTTAATTTACCACCACCCTCTTCCACCGATCCCTTCACCAATTTCTTACCTGGGTCACCACCTTTGGACCCACTTCTAAGATATCCAGCTTGCTTACTAGCCTCCTATGTGGAATGGTGTCAAAACCCTTACTGAAATCTAGGTAGGCCTCATCTACTGCTCCATCCTGATCAAATTCCGTGGTCACCCAGTCACACAGATCTTTCAGATTCTTGTGACATGACACCCCCGCCCCCAGTGAACTCATGCTACCTCAGGTCTTGTAATCCACTGCATTCAAGATTCAAAATATTCGGCCAGCCTGGTGCGCTGAGGGCTGAGGTGCTAGTCACCTTACCTCGCACCAGCCTGCGACCCATGTTCGGGAACAAGCACGGACTGCTGGGGGTCGGCAGGGGAGGAGGAGGATTGAGTATCAAATGGCTGCTCTCCTTCTCCAGGAGGGGGGGATCTGCAAGCCCCCACCACAATACTGCCAACTGGGGGAGCTTGGGTGGTAGGTGCGGTATAGGGGGGAAGCAGTACTGGAGGAGCCAGACATCAGCAGGGGGCTGGAGCAGGAGGCACATCTCAGCGTGTCTCCTGGCTCATTGGCCCTCATTGTATGCTAACATTTAGGGGGGCAAGGAGAAAGAGTGGAAAACACTCCCACACTGGCACTGGTAGACGGGTCCCGGGGGAACGGCTCTCAGAGGAATATGGGTCCTAAGAGTAAGGTGCACGCTCTGATCAATACTGGCAGGAGTTGGGGCTGTGCGGCTCCTCCACCCCACTGGGGGGCAATCCGGAGATCTAGGTTCCATGGAGCGGGGCATCCATATACACCTATGGCACTGGAGGAGCTTGGAGGTGGTCTATGAGGACCCTGAAGAGTGGGGCCATTGCGGGCAAGGTAGGGGGCAGAAAAAATAGAGTTGAAAAAAAAAAATTCAAAATATTTCACGATCCTTTCCTTCAGCAGTGACTCCATTAACTTTCCCACTATCGATGACAGCCTGACTAGCCTATAATTGCTAGCCTCTTCCCTGCTGCCACTTTTGTAATGTGGGACTACATCTGCCCTTCTCCAAACCTTAGGAACCACTCCTGTTTCTAATAAGCCATTAAAAAGGACTGTCAGAGGTGCAGCCTGTACCTCCCTTAGCTCCCTCAATACCCTTGGATGCCTCCATCTGGTCCCATTGCTTTGCCCACTTTCAGATTAGTGAGTCCCTTCAGGACACTCTCCCCTCAAAATGGATTGGTGTCCACCTCCTTCCCTTGAATGCTTCTGTTACTTTCTGGTGTCCCCTCCCCTTCTCCTTCTTCTGTGAACACTAAGCAAAAGTATTGGTTCAGGATGTCTGCCTTTTCCTGATTCCCCTCTGCGCAGCCCCCCTTTCCTTTTGTAATCTTATGATCCCACCATGATCTTCCCTTTTTGCTTATTTATTTATTGTTAACTTTCACCTCTTTTATTAAAGGAGAACTACTAGCAGAGATGAAGCCCTGACTACTTCATCGATTGGGGCTTCACCTCACAGATCCCCCTGCAAGCACAATATTACATGAAGTGTTTTTATACCTTATTATTCGTAAAAAGTGCCTGAACCTCTGTAGAAACTGGCATCTTGAAGTATGGTGGTCCTCACTCCTCAAGATCACGCTGCTAACATTGCGATATAATGATGCATCTTTGCCCCTACCTCAATGGTGCCCTTACAGTATGTACAGAGATTTAATAATCTACGTATCTCCCATGCCCAGTGCTACTTTTGCAGAGTTAGGCAAATTCTGCAAAAATAGTGCTGGGCATGAGAGATACAGAGATTATTAAATCTCTCTACATAAGGGCACCATTCAGAAAGAGAGCAAAGGCACAACATTATGGTGCGGTGTTAGCAGCGTGTTCTTGTGGGAGTGAGGACTGCCATACTTCAAGATGCCAGCTACTAACAAGGTTCTGGCACTTTTTATGACTATTAAGGTGCAAAAACACTTAATTTAATACTGTGCCTGCAGGAGGATCTGTGAGGTGAAACTCCAGTCTATGCAGTGGCTGGGGCTACATCTCTGCTCATAGATCTCTAAGTTTTGACTGTGAATTTCTATGTGATGTGGTTATACTCCAGTGGCTATTAAAGCTATCAGTGTGTCACCAGCAATGCAGGGTGGTGGAAGGGAGTTGTACGGGGGCATAGAAACTTGTTTGGAAGATCTACCTGTGACATATGTGAGTAAATCTCATCTCTATCAATTGCATTAGCCTATAATCCAAGGAGAAAAATATGTTGTGTCAGCTCCAGCTATGTTTGGAGATCAGTTTGATGAATTTATTGTAAGAGCTATACTAAATGGAAAAACCCTTAATAAACAGTTAATTTAAAAAAAAAAAAAAAGCAAGATGGATAACCGAGGCACCGGCAGTTCTATTGCGTCTATCTGGTTAAGCTAAGAAAGAAAGGAGGGGATGATAAAATAGTCACCCAAGCAGGAACCACAGAACTACAACAGCTCTAGTCAACTAATCAGATGAAGTAGTGATAGAACAGAGGTATTATTACCTCCCTCCTTCTGCTTGTGAAATCTCTCCCTATGCACCCAAGCCTTCCACTAGCCCTACCCACTGCTTTGTCAGACTGTTTATCCACCCTCAGGTTATCAGAAATGATTACCCCCCCGTCCCTTTCCTGTTCTGTAACTGTTAATACCTTTCCTCCCAGTTGGTATGTTGCCCCTGGATTTCTGTGCCCCATGTGCATGATTTTGCACTTTTTTGCATTAAAACCCAGCTGCCAAACCCATGACCATTCTATGTTTTTTTTAAATCTTCCCTCATTCTTTCTACTCCCTCCCTTTCTGAGAAATTTTGATGAAATGGAATTGTGTGGAGTTTCACAGATTTATATTAGAATCCTGTACATTCCAAATTTTCAGAATTCACCTAGCTCTAGTCATCAACAAAAATTGCATTCTGGGGAAATTTATGATTGACCACTAATATAGTTATGGGGGGGTGTAAGGATTCCTAAGTGTGATATCCCCCAAGTCAATGGCCAAGATCTAACAGTTGGCCATGTTATAGTCACTCAAACATTTCCTTTAAAAAAAAAAGTATTACAAACTGAATACTCTACATGTGCAGAGAGTTAGTCTATTTATTTACTTTTTTTTCCATTAGTACTTTGTGTTCCTCCGCCCCTGGCTAGCCCCCTTCTGAATGGACCTCATCACCACCAGCGTCACACCAAGTGTTCTGGGACTTATCCTTTCATGTTTACAGCAGGGTGTTCTTTGTCATTGGTGTGGGGCCAGGAGTCCCATCATCATCCTGCAGCCACAGGGGTTTTTCCTCCATTTGTCTTCCCCTGTTGCCCCTGCAGCCATCCAAGTGCAGTGGCATCATGGGTGAGTTACTTCTCCACAGAGATACACTCAAATGCCTGTATTAGCTGACTATGTGTGTGCCTGAAGCTGCACTACTGCCTGGACACCTCCAGGCAAGAGGCAAGCAGCAGGTCCCAGAATCCCCCTCCCAAGGGAGGAGATCAGTCTGATGGGACCCTCAATCCTCCCTCCCTTGGCCAAACCCGGAACAACCTGACTCCATTCCCGAACTCGGGTCACCAGTGTGGCAGGTGTTAAGGTGCCAGTGCCTCAGCCCTCTAAGCTAATGGGTAGGCTTTTTTTTTTTAAGGAAAAATTTATCACATCCATGACTTCGCTAATTTGAAAAATATTGAGCAAAAACTTGGGGATACCATAGTTTTAACCCCCCCATGACTACATGCGGTCAAAAATAAATTATACCCAAAATGAGCATTTGGGGTTACTCTCCAAAATGGCTGCTTTGTGAGTGGCATGCAGGGCCAATTGTGAACTTTATCACAGCTCTGGCACAATCTGTGTGTAATGATACAGCTGCAGGACACTCAGGAAGTCCATTGATAACATTGCTGTGGGTCTGGTGCAATGTGAGTGATGATGCAGCTGCTGTGCATAAAGCCCACATAGTCATATAGGAACATAGGAATGTGATGACAGAAAAGGACCAACTGGCCCAGCCAGTCTGCCCAGTTTAACTATTGACCCCCACAACTCAGCATACCCCTGTGTTTATCCCATGCCCTCTTGACCCCCCTGTTGTCCTCTCTCTCACCCCCACCCTGGGCACCCATTCCAGTTTCCCACCACCCTCTCAGTGAAGAAGTACTTCCTATGGCTTACCTCTAAATTCCTCCCCGAAGTTGTAATTCATGTCCCCCTCTTGGCCACTCTTTTAGCTGGAACAGATTCTCCACAGACACTTTATTTAGGCCCCTAAGGTATTTGAATGTCTCAATCATGTCACCCCTCTGCCTCCTCTGCTCCAGTGAGTTCATGCTTAGAGCTTTCAGCCTCTCTTCATATGGCAATTTATCAAGTCCCCATACCATCTTTGTCACTCTTCTTTGTACTCGTTCCAACCTCTCTACATCTTTCCTGAGGTACGGCCTCCAGAACTGGACCCCATACGCCAGGTGCGGCCTAACCAGCTGGGTGTACAGGGGAACTATGACCTCTCTCCTTCTGCTAGAAATTCCCCTCCCTATGCAACCCAGCATCCTGCTGGCCCTTGCCACTGACCCTCCACACTGCTTATCCACCTTCAGGTCCTGTGAAATGATGATACCTTGGCCCCTTTCCTCTTCTGTAACCTGCAGGGATCTAACCCCATCCAATATTCAGCTTTTTTGTTTTTTCTGCCTAAATGCATAATCTTACATTTAGCCACATTGAACGACAGTTGCCACTCCCTGGACCAGTTCTCTGACTGCTCTAGATCTCTTTGCATCATCTCCATCCCTTCCCTCTCATCTGCTCTGTTTCAGACCTTTGCATCATCCGCAAACAGACTCATCCTCCCCTCCAGCCCCTCTGCTATATCCCCAAAAAAGATATTAAACAGAAGATGCCCTAGCACTGACCCTTGGGGGCCCCACTGATGACTGTGGATTCCTTTCAGGGTGTCCCATTGAGCAATACCCTCTGTGTTCTGCCTTCCAACCAGTTCCTGACCAACTTTATCACCCCCTTCCCCAATTCCAGGCTACCCATTTTGTGCAATAGCCTCATGTGTGGCACCGAGTCAAATGCTTTTTTGAAATCAAGGTAAGTCACATCCACTGAGCCCCCCAGATCCACCACCTTGGTGATTCAGTCAAAAAACTCCAACAAGTTCATTTGATAGGATCTGCCCTAGGTGAACCCATGTTTTCTCAGGTCCCTAAGTCCATTAGCCTCCAGGTAACTGTTAATCCTAGTTTCAAGCAGGTTTGCATGCGTTTTCCAACCACAGATGTCATGCTCACTAGCCTGTAATTGCCCACCTTCTCCCTCACCACCCCCTTATGAAGGCGTACTACATCTGCCCGTTTCCAGTCATTGGGTACCACTCCAAATCTTAAGGATTTGTTGAATTGGATGGTCAGGTGTTAAGGCGTATACAAAGGTGTATGCAATGTAAATTACTGTAGTTACAGTACCCATCTCTAGAACAGCAAACATTCATTGCAAAAAAACTAAATTAATACACAAGTTAGGGTTTCTTCTTAAAGGGATGCTGTCAACAACCCCCGGCCTCAAACTGCCCCTAGTTTAAAAAAACTAATTTTATGATTGTTTACATTCTGTATAACATGCTGGTGTAGCTAGATATCCTGTGAAAACAGCAAATGCAAAAGGGTGACAACAGAAACAGCAACAGCAAAACAGTGCTTGCCATTTTGGCAATTTACGATTAGAGGTGTGCGAAGCTGGAAAAATTCGCTCCGCGTAAAAATATGTGGATTTCCACTTTTCAGCAAAGTTTTCTGCCCTGCAAAGTATGACTTCAAAGACTACTGGTGGATTTGTGAAATTTCAAAGTCAAAAACTTCGAAACATGTTAAAGTTAATTTTAGAAGTGTCCCAGATCCACAAAGCTGGAACTTCACCGGAGTTCAGCATAACAAGCGAAGTTTGCAATGTACCATGGGATATGAGGTCACATTGCTGAACAGCAAATGAAAAGCTAATTTGGTTATTCTGTGAGTGTAGTGTGTCAGAGAGAGATGTAGAGAGCAGAGCTTGTACTTGTAGATTAGAGTCAAAAATTAAAAACATTATATAAAAGAGCATTTTGGTGGTTAAATTGTTTCACAACTCTGTTCGTGAGTGCCCTTTTTACACACAGTACTTTTTTGTGATGATTTTCTCCTGTATTCTTTACTTGAAGTATTTAGTTTTCTGTTAGTAGAGAAGTAGTGGTTTGGTGGCTTGTGTGGGGGTGGGTAGGAGCAATTTAGAAGGTGTACTTGTCTTCAGAACCAAATCAGTGGGCCAGTGCCCTGTCTTTTCTTAAGAAAAAAAAAATCACTGTCCTCCTGACTGCAGTAATTGTTGCGTGTCCCTGCTTACACACCTGTGCTAGGAGAAAAATCACTGTCCTCCTGATTGCGATTTAACCAGAGTGATTGTTGTGTCCCTGCCGGCACACCTTTATTTAGAAAAAAACTCACTGTCCTTCTGACTGTGATTTAACCAGAGTGATTGTTGTGTGTCCCTGCGTGCAAGCTGTGCTAGGAAAAAAATCACTGTCCTCCTGACTGCCATTTAACCCGAGTGATTGTTGTGTACCTGACGGCACACTTTAATTTAGAAAAAAAATTACTGTCCTCCTTAGTGTGATTTAACCAGAGTGATTGTTGTGTGTCCCTCCATGCACACCTGTGCTAGGAAGAAAATCACTGTCCACCTGACTGCAAATTTAACCCGAGTGATTGTTGAGTCCCTGCATGCATACCTGTGCTAGGAAAAACAAAATCACTGTCCTCCTGACTGTGATATAACCAGAGTGATTGTTGTGTCCCTGCCAGCACACCTATATTTAGAAAAAAAATCACTGTCCTCCTGACTGTGAATTTGACCAGAGTTATTGTGTGTCCCTGTGTGCACTGTGGAATGACTGGGAAGAAAAGGGCAACTAAAGGGAGATGCTGTGGAGCAGCCACAAAGAACATTGCTCAATTTTTAGTCCCTAATAGTGGTGCAGGAACCAAAAATGTGTCGGTGAGAGCAGAGAGACAGCATTCAGATGACTCTATGGCAGGCAGTAGCAGTAACAGCAGCATATTATGCCCTGGTGTTGGCTTTCCTGCCTCTAAGTTTTTCTCTGCCAAATCTGTGGCAGACATGGTGATGTATGTGTCAATGTCAAGTGACACAGTGACAGGAAGCAGCAGCATCACCACCAAACAAACTGTGGACCTGGAGGCAGTTGGTTTTGAAGTGCAGTTTGAAAGTGGTACTGTTGGTGATGGTGGTTAGTGTCACTTATGAGTCGTGCTCATAATTCAGGTTCTTGTATGCGTGTGCTGAGTAAGGAAAACACAGGGCAAACAAGTAATAAAGGAAATATTTATTAGTATAATACTCATGCCAAAGCATGTAACAGGGAGTTGCAAAAAGGATGATTTCCACCATTCAGCCCCGGGGTTACATGTACTAAATAAATCTAAACACAAAACGAACAAATGTATGGAAAGAACACTAAAATCTTAGAGACTGGGGAGGGGCTGTCTGGCAGTTACATATATACACTGCTGATAAGAATCCAACATTTGGATAAGGCAGACAAATACAATTGGATATAGTATACAGAATGTAATATCTGGGTGGACCCCAGGAAGCAAGAGTGCATGGTTGGCATATATCTTAGAAAATGATAGTTCAGCAAGAATAAGTGTCATCTGTTCTTATTTCCAGACAGTCTGGAAATAACTGCAATGTAATCAGAAAAGCATACAATGTGTCACAGTAGTGGAAACCTACAGAATATGAATGATTATGAGTATAGCAGAATACATGGCAGAAACATAGCATATAGGTAAATGCATTACTGACAAATATGAGCATAGCATATATAATAAAGGACACTATTATAAGTAATAAAACAAGATAAAACATTATAAGACTGTGGTAAGGCACTAATACTTGTAGGTGTATAAGGTTACAGTTATATGTGGGTCAGTTGGTGGTATATAACCCAGGCATAACAGTGGGAGGCAGAGCCTGATAATGTGTGTCCAGTGGCAGTGGGTGAGGGTGAGGTGGTGCATGTGGAGCAGCATGAGGATGCCAGTCATGAAGAGGAGGTGCCTCTGCCTGTCACAGAGCCTGTTGCTACTGAGGAGGACAGACCTGTAAAGGATGATGAGAATGCCAGCTTTTTTGCAGACTATGAAGTGGATGATGCATCAGATGACATGAATCCCTCATGGGTGCCCAAAAAGAAAAGGCCAAAACAGGGTGTCACAGAACATGTATTTCCTGTTGCCTTAACTGCTATAAACACCATGGAAAAGGACCCCCCAGCACTGTTTCTCCCAGTTTTCAATTTTTACTGTCACCCCACAACATAACAAAGAGCAAATCATCTGCTTTGCTATCTCAGTCATCTTGGCACCAAGTGAATACAAGACCCCATAAATCTCTAGTGTGGGATCTTTATGTTCTGGACTCATCTGACAAGAAAGTGGCAATTTGCTAACTGTGTCCCACCCGAGTAAGTAGGGGTAAGAAGGGTAGTCACATCGGCACAGGTGGGCAATATACACACCTTAAAAACAGGCATTCAGTTTGGTGGTGTCAACACCAGAAGGCAACCAGCACCAGTGGTTCTGGTCCATCCAAATCAGTGGGCAATGTAAGCCAAATACACCCAGAACTACATAAGGGAGATGGAGATGCAGGTGAGGAGGAGAACATGTATGTGGTACTGGATGAGGAGGATTCTGGAAGTGGACCAAGTAGTGGTCCAAGCAGCAGGACTACCACCTCAAGTCAAAGTGTGATCGCTACTCCAGTCATGAAAAACAAAAAAGGTGCTGAGGTGTGTCATGCAGCGCCTGTGAGTACCATTGGCAATCCCCAGTCAAGGTGCAACCAATTAATGGCACAAAGACAAGGCAAGCTGTTTGGTACACCACCAGGTAAATCACCAGGAAAGCAAGCCATCTCCATCTTCTCAGTTCCGTTGACTTAAGTATCCAGCAACAGCAGACAGCAGTGCAGACACATTCTGGAAAGTACTGTACCTGAAATTATAACAACAGCAACAGGAAATATTGACTATTGCATCAGGCACAATTTACACTGGAAATGCCCACACCTTCATCAAAGGTAAATTAAATAATAATTACTGGTACAATACGACAGTTACAGCTGGATGGTATTCATCATGGCCCTGGGTTAGTCAGTCATCATATATGCTTGTGGAATCCAGTCCTTCACTGGCAAAAATTACAGACACAAGGAATACCTGTAATGAAGAATGGCAGAGACAGTGATTTACAATCAATGGAACAGAAGCAAGGCCCTCCCCCCAAAAAATACTTACCTACCTGATTGGCAAATGTTGTGAATTAAAACAACATCTATGCTGTATGTGTCTGGCAGCAGCAGTATGATGTCATCAGGAACCATAACTGAAAATGAATGAAAGAGCAGTACGAACATATTAGCCTTTGACTGGGTACCAATACCCCCACCCCCATTATAAAGAAATTTAAAAAAATACTTATCTTTGCACTATGTGTCAGCACCATAATTCCAATTCCACAGCGAGCAAGAGTCCATATCTCCGCAGCAGCAGCAAAGCCCCCTTTCCTTAAGCTCTGCCCTCCATTCTCACTGTCAACACAGCAACTTGATATTTGTGCTGCATTACTGGGATGGGATGATAAAAGCTCAGCCTTGCACAACTACGCAGCAATGTTTAACTTCTCTTCCATTTTTCTAATGTTGTTTTTCCCAACTCCTATGGGCAGTGCAACATCAGTATCTGGCAGCAGGAATGCGGTGTCTCTCTGGGGACACAACTTTTCATGTCTTACTGGCATATAGGTGGTAGCAGTCGTGGTGGTGGTGTGGTGGTGGCAGGCCCTCAACCAATAACTACCAGAATCATGTTCATCTTCCCTTGCAATTTTCTTATGTGATTTTCAACACATTGTCTGGCATGTGCAGGAACAGTATTTACCTAGGCAGAGGTTTCACTCTGGGGACACAACAGTTGATGTCTGACTAGTAGGGATGGGTGGACCGACCCACCAAAAATCAGACCCCAACCCCGGATCCAACGTGGTCCGGTGAACCCGGATCAATAAGAACCATCGGCTGAAATATACTGAGTCCGGGTCCACCAACCGGGCATGCCTTACTGGCTATTTAAATATGAAAAAAAAGAGCAAGGAATGCAAAGATTCATTGAGGGGTTGTCAACTGTAGCATTTTTCATCTCCTTAAAGTTTTAAACTTACAAAGTTTACAGCATCAGCTGCAAGTAAACCTTCCAGCTCACTGATGTGGTGTTTGATGGGTGCCACTTGTTTTGCTCAGCTCAGGTGTGTGTGTGTGTGTGTGTGTGTGTGTGTTGGGGGGCACTGTGAGAGCCAGAGGGAGGGAGGGAGGGAGGAGTACTGCACTTGCACACCATGTCACACTCAGTCACAGTCACCTGACCATCTGCTAGTTTGGTCAGGTGGTACTGTACTGAAAAGGTTGTGCAGCGGGAAGGGAATCCATTAGTGAGAGGAAGTGACTGTGGAGTGCGGACAAAGCCAGGAGCAGCTCAGCTCCATGATATTTTCTGCGTGTGAGTGGCACTCATCTGCAAAAGCAGAAGTAGCTGTAGCACAAGGTTGCAACTTAAAAAAAAAACAAGAAAGAAACATTAAAAAACAACAAGAGGATTTATTTAAGAGGAAAATGCGGCAGCTTGGAGGGGGGCAGGAACGATCAGGATTCAGGAAGGGAAGGGTAGGCCACGAGAGCTCTGCACACGTTACTAATTTAGAAAAGAATTTAGAAACAAGGCAGGCCAGGTAAGCAATGAAAAAAACAAAAAGGGGTCTTAAAAAAAATAAAAACGTTTCTGGGGAAAGCCTAGAAGGGAAGGGCAGAGATTCAGGAGCGTGCTGAAATTTGTGAGTGGCTTGCTGGTGCAACTTGCCAAGTTGCCAGACAGTTTCTTTAAACCTCTGCTGCCACACTGCATAGTATACAGTGCCACAATTTCAATGACAAAAAAAAAAAACAACTAAGGAACAACAGGGCCAGGAGGAATAAATAAAACTTAAAAAAAAAAAACAGCTCAGCCTGTCAGGGTGGAAGCCAGGGAAGGGGGCAAGGGTTAAAGTTGATTTTGAGTGAGTGAGTAACTCTTGGGATCGCTGGATGATTAGAGAGATCTATTGTGAACAACAACAACACAGTCTCAGTTTAGTTCCCAAATCCCAATACTGCCTGTGGGGACTTAGCAAAGGGAGGAAGAAAAGTTGCTGTGAGGCCCTACTCTGCTGTGTCTAGGAGTCACTGGCACTGCTGTTCTTTTTCTTGCCTGTCACACATAAAACAATAAACAAAGACCCTTTTCGTATACCTATAGTTGCATTGCATCTCACATTGGTCAACTTGTGTTTACCTGGGGTTGTGAGTGCATTATACCGTTGTGGAGGCAGGGAACAGACTAAGAGAGGACAACTGCATGACTGCCATGTATTCAACTGACTAGCACATCAGTGCAATAAGTTCTCAGGTTTCATTTCCTGAAACACTGTTTACAATTCCATGTGTGTGCCATAAATCTCAGTGCCATTTTATGTAATTTTCAGTTTTCCTCACGTTTTGTATTATAAAAGGTTCTGATTAAATCAGAACTAATCAGAACTTATCAGGACTTTAGCCTGGATCCTGATCCTGATAGTAAGGGTCAGGACCTTTTCAGGTCTGCCCATCCCTACTAACTGGCATAGAAGTGGCAGCGGTGGTAGTGGTGGGGTGGTGGTTGCAGGCCCTTCAACCCATAACTACCAGAATCATGTTTATCTTCCCTTGTAATTTTCTCATGTGATTTTCAACACCTTGTCTGGTGTGTGCAGGAACAGTATTTGCCTAGTGAAAGCAGTTTCTCTCTGGGGACATAACTTTTCATGTCTGACTGGCATAGAGGTGGCAGTGGTGGTGGTGGGGTGGTAGTGGCAGACCCTCAATCCATAACTACCAGAATCATGTTAATCTTCTCTTGCAATTACTGTGTATAATACGTAAGCATTAATCTATGACAGAGGAGGGCTCTACTAGGGGATTAATGACTGGTTGGGGTGCATGAGGCTGCAGGCTTCCAACCAACAACCACGCATTAATCCCCTAGTAGAGCATGACTCTGGAGTGGATTAATGGTCTTGTAATGTGGACAATGTGCTAAAGAGTTTTGCTTTATTCTTACCTGTGAAATATTATAGATACACACACTTTCGTTGCTTTGGAATATATGTTTTTCAATAAAAAATGTCTACTACTTTTTTTTTTCCCCTTATAACCATTTCTATTCATATAGTGGTATTTTTTGTTTACACTGTAACAGGTTTCTGATGGAGAGTACAGACAATGATTACTGTAATTGTTGCTTTATTTTTGATAACTACATGTAGTAAACTTTATAAATTTGCTCCGTTGTCTGCTTTACTCAATCTTTCTTAATTGTGCTCAGATGGATTCATACCTAATTTGTATATTTGGGTCATGTCAGCGACCTATTATGTCTTCTGCTGTAATCATGCTCATTCGCTGCTGTTCTTTTTATTCTTACAGCATTTCTGCACTAGTACACTACTGAAAACATGTAAACCTTACATGCAGATGCTCTTCTGTTATATATACATGTCACTTATCTGCATTGTGTGAGGTGGAAATACTTGCTCTCCATGTGCAGGGTGCCTGCCTTACTCCTCCATTTCTTTGCAACTGCTTGTCTTGCTTTCTTTCTGCTCTAGGTGTCTCTCTCTGCGTTAATACAACAGTGGCCATTGGGTGAGTGGGTGGGTGAGGACAGATATATATTTATACAACCACACAGCACTTTTCTTGATGCTTTTCATGTTGTACTACCAAAGTCGAAATTTTTCTATGCGACTTTTTCGTTGTGTGTGTCACAGGAATCGCACTAGCAGGCATTACTATAGGCTGATTTCTATACGTGACTTTTTCGTTGTGTGGCTGTCACAGGAATAGCACTAGTGGGTATTACTGTGGGCTGATTTCTATACGTGACTTTTTCATTGTGTGGCTGTCACAGGAATAGCACTAGATGGGCATTACTGTGGGATTAATACCCACTGAATTTTGCTCAGCTGTTTGTTTTGAACCAATCCCAGTGCTCCGTTTCAGTGACACTTAATTCCCATGTTCCAGTTGACATTTGTGGATTGCTAGAGGACACATGAATCACTACAAACAAAAGGAAGGAAATGGGTTCATGTGTAAAGATTAAAGAGAATGTCTAAGATTTTTGTAATGGTTTTTAAAATACATTAGTCCATTACCTCATGCTAGCAGCAGTCATTTGGGCCTAGAAAGGAATTTTTTTCAGTGAGTCCACTACAGAAGGGAAGAGATTGAAAATTGTGCTGAGCAGATAGCCAGTTGAACTCTTCCACTTCCTGGTCAGCTGGCTCCAGCCCACCCCTTCACTCAGATTTTTTTTGATGTCTAACCAGATAGCGGGAGGGGATGTGCCACATGGCAGTCAAAGGAGGACATTTTCTGAACTGTTTGATGCTGTATATACTAAAGGAACCTTTGATATAAATGAAAATCACTGCCCAACTAACAGGGATCCTATTAGTTAAGCAATGACTTTAATTTATAGCAAAGGTTGCTTTGATATGCATTTTACTGTTTCGAAAATTTCATCCGTTGACTTCTATGTGGCACACTCCTGTGTTCTGCCTGGTTAGACATCACAAACTGCCTGAGCATGGGGGTGGGGCTGGCAGGTCAACAACTGAATGGGTTGCTTGGCCATCTGTTCAGCACAATTTTTGATCGCTTCCTTCATATAGTTGACTTAAGGAAAACATTCCCTTCTGTGCTCAACTGGCTATCCCCAGAATAATAATAATAATAATAATAATAATAAATTTAATTTTTAAAGTGGATTTCAAATTTTCAAAGCGCTGTACAAAACACATAATAAAAATCAATTATAATTCAGTATAAAACACAGATAAAAACTACAGATTCAACAACAGCTTATACAGGATACTATAAGAAGGCAATTTGATAGAGATGAGTTTTTAAACCCCTCTTAAATTCCTCCATGGAGGTGCACTGCCGTAACCGACGCCACATAGAAGAAGGTAATCAATTTCTGATTTAAAATGCCATTAACAAAATCTTAGACATTTCCTTTAAAGAAAACACAGAATCGGAAAGGGACAGGCCATGGTCATCAGAGAAAGATGAATGCTTAACTGTACCTGAGGATAGATTTAAGGAAGTGAGAGAGTGAAAGGATGGAATGAAATTTACGAACATACAAAATTGCCAGCAGAAAATGGCCCATGGGTCTATTAAGTCTGCCCAATTGTGCAGCTCTTAGTTTCATATCACTACAGCTGCCCCACCCCTACCCAAACCCCTCCCGTCTTCCTCTTTCCCAGTCCTTTCCCCCTTTGTGTTCTTGTCTGTACTAACCCTGCCCTTGGCTCTATCCCAACCCCGCTTAAAGTAATCCACAGTCCGTTAAGCGATTAACTTCTCCGGCAGTGCATTCCAACCCTCCACCATTATCTCTGTGAAGTGGTGCCTCCTCATCTCCCTCCTAATATGGACCTCGACAGCTTATAACAGTAACACAGAAAAGTTTAGAAATAAATATTTGACAGTAATTAAAAAGAGGATAGAGATTATGTATATAGAGAAAATATTTTTTATAACTTTTTATATGTCTTTTGGGGGAGGGGTGTACACAACGAGGGGGAATAGGGACACAGCATGGAAATAACAACAAATAATAAAATTGCCTATGACACAAAAACACAACACGAGTCATGACAACACCAGTCACACTGTGAGACTCATCACACAGCACCACTGCTGCCACTAGCTGTGCCAGGACCACCACCGCCATGCAGCTCAGACAGGACAGTGAGAATCTTCTCATGACTGAAAATAACATTATCCAGCCAATCTCTCACTTCCTGCCAAAACTTATTGAAGTCCTGGTGCAGCTGTTGCACCTCATCCCACAGTACTGCCACATCCCCCTGTGTGGTGGGGTTGTGGAGTCCATATCACTGCTGCTGCAGCTGCCTGTCTTGTTGTTGTTCCTCTCTACGGCCACCATGCTGACTCACAGTAGCATGATGGACCACCTCCCACTGCTCTCCTTCACCACCACGTGTTCCACCCACCTCACGCTCCTTTGCCAGCCACTCTGCCAGGAGGAGGGTCCAGAGGTTTGTCCGCTGGCCACTGGTCCCAAGGTGGCTGCCTTGTTTCCCCAGCCTTACAGTGTGACCACAGACCTTGCAGATGGCCACTGTTTCATCTGTAGGATCTACATCAAAGAACTCCCACACAACAGATCACCCAGGGAAAGGGGGAGAACCATATGCTATGGTGGCAGGGTGCTGGACATTGCCTGCCATGGTTGAGCTACTGGGGTGGAACTGGCAACATTGGGACTCGGGACTGGGGCAGACACCATGGGCTCCTGCTGGAGGGGGCTGTGAATACTGCTAACGCTGCTGTTCCTGCTCCTGCTGCTTTTGCTGCTACTGCAATGGAGCAGCAGAATTCCCATCCTTATCTTGGGGGGGGGCTCACTCATCCCTCTCACAAATGCACTCCTGTTGATCCTAATCCTAGTTGCCACACCCTTCTTCATCTCCTTCTCACTTTAATCCATTTAAAACAAAAAAAAAATTTAGGAAATGAGAAAAAAAGAGGCACGCATACACACACACACCAAACACTTTCTAAACTAACCAAAACAAATATACAATAACAAAAATTTTTCAGTGCAAAATAAAGATGAAGATATCAATGACAGACAGAGGAAGGTGAAAAAAAAATAGAAAATGTACAAAATTAAGTATTTCAAATAGGATTGGTTTGCTAGGTAGTTCTGAGATCTGCTGCTGTATGCTTCACTCAGCTCTGAATGCGAAATTACACTGATTCTTGCCTGACTGGGGCCTACCATGTGACATGCAGGATGTGAGTTACAGGACAAACCCATTTTTTCAAGAACTTCAAAGTTAGGAACAAAAGTCAAAGTTTACTTCAAATGTTACATGCAAAGTAATGTCATTAAAAGGCAATTTCACAAAATCTTTCACAGGGCTAATTTGATGACTTCAATTGAACTTCGCAGGCAGAATAAAACTTTGCAACATCTCTATTTATGGCTTTCCCCCTCCCCAAGATGTGACCCCCCAACGGAGTTGGTTATCTATAGTAAGGGGGGGTGCGGGGTTGAGGGGGGGCACAGCAAAAAGTGCACTCGCTTTATGTGGCCGTGCTGTTTTGCCATCACTATTTCGGTCATCGCTGCTTTGTGCTCGCCGTTATGACATGGAACCAGGTAGCTAGTAGTTTGATCCTGTTTTCTTTTTTCCTTTGAAAAGTGAAAAACAGACTGCCCACCATACTGGTGTTGCCACAGCAGAATGTGTTTCTATTCCTTAATCAATTCTCACTGTATCTTTCCTGGACTTAAGAACACCCACAACACAATATAATGACTCCAGATACAGTGGGAGGAGAGGTGACTATTGGATCATGAGTGGCTGCATTTTGGAGCAGTGTTCCTGATGTTCATGAAGAATGCAATAAAAGTAGATCAAGAACTTGAAACAAAACAAGGATGGGTATCAACTCACCATTAGCATGCATGTGATTCCCCTTCACAAAATTGGGAGCAAAACAGAGGCAGGAAACTACAGACCGGTCAGTTTGACCTTGGTGGTAGCGAAAATGATGGAATCACTTCTGAAGGAAAGAATTGTTGAGTACCTAGAGGCCAGTGGGGGACAGGACCCGAGGCAGCATGGATTCACAGCAGGAAGGTCATATCAGACAAATCTAATTGATTTCTTTGACTGGGTGACCAAAGTAGTAGACCAGGGAGGGGCTGTGAACATGGCCTACCTAGACTTTAGCAAGGCATTTGACACAGTCCCGCACAAAAGATTAATAAACAAATTAGCCAGCCTGGGAGTGGGTCCCAGGGTGGTAGCCTGGGCAAAACACTGGCTGGACAACAGGACACAGCGGGAAATAGTAAATGGAGTCCACAGTGATGAAAGGAGGGTTACTAGTGGGTTACCGCAGGATTCAGAACTGGGGCCAGTCCTTTTTAATAGAAACATAGAAACATAGAAGTTGATGATAGATAAGGACTATCCAGTCTGCCCATTTCTTTTTCTACTTTATGAATGTTCCATTGGCCTTTGCTCTGTCAATGGTCTATCTATTCATACTCATCTGTATTGCTCCCTTATGCCTATCCCATGCCTGTTTGAAGCCCTGCACTGTATTCATATTCACCACTTCCTGAGGTTGGCTGTTCCTTGCATCCACCACCCTTTCTGTAATAAAGATCTTCCTCATGTTACCCCTTAATTGGCCTCCCTCTATTCTCATGCTGTGTCCTCTTGTCCTGCTATTTTTCTTATACTGAAACATGTTAGATTCTTTCACCTTGTTAATGCCCTAAAGGTGTTTGAATGTTTCAATCATATCATCTCTCTCCCTTCTTTGTTCTTGGGTATACATATTGAGCTCAGTTAATCTGTCCTCATATGTTTTCTGATGCAGTCCCTGCACCATTTTGGTTGCCCTTCTCTGGACTGCCTCGACTTGGTTAATGTCCTTGTGAAGGTGCGGCCTCCAGTACTGCACACAGTACTCCAGATGGGGCCTAATCAGTGTCTTGTAAAGAGGGATTATTACCTCCCTCTTCCATCTTGTGATACCCCTACTAATGAACCCCAACATCCTTCTAGCCTTACCTACTGCTTTAGTGGTCAGCTTGGATGATTTCAGGTCATCAGTGATGCTGACGCCCAAGTCTCTTTCTTCCCTTGTGACTGCCAGCAACTCCCCTCCCAGCATATAGGTGGTTTCAGGGTTTCTCTTCCCTATGTGCATGATCTTGCACTTCTTTGCACTAAACCCCAGTTGCCACTCTTCTGAACATTTTGTTAGTTTATCCAGATCTCTTCTCATTCTGCCCACCCCATCTGGATCATCTACTCTGTTGCAGCTCTTGGTGTCATCTGCAAACAGACAAACCTTACCCTCCAGTCCATCTGCAATGTCACTGATGAAGATATTGAAGAGGACTGGCCCAAGGACTGATCCATGAGGTACCCCACTTGTGACTTGCATCTCTTCTGGCTGTATACCGTTTACCACCACTCTCTGTTTTCTGCCCATCAACCAGTTTGCCACCCAGTTGACCAACGTCTGACCCATTCCGAGCCTACCCAGCTTATTAATCAATCTTCTATGTGGAACAGTATAGAAAGCTTTGTTGAAGTAAAGGTAGGCGACATCAACTGCTCCCCCTTGGTCCACCACTCTGATTACCCAGTCAAAGAAATCTATGAGATTAGTTTGACAGGACCTTCCTTTTGTAAACCCATGCTGTCTTGGATCCTGTGCTCCTGTGGATTCCAGGAGTTGCACTATCCTTTCCTTAAGGAGTGTCTCCATAATCTTACCCACTACTGAGGTAAGACTGACTGGTCTGTATTCCCTGCTTCCTCTCTGCTACCACTTTTGTGGAGCGGGATCACATGAGCCCTTCTACAGCCTTCTGGGACCTCTCCTGTGCTCAGAGACTCACTAAACAGTTCTGATAATGACTCTGCTAGTTTCACCCTTAGCTCATTTACTACCCTGGGATGTATGCCATCAGGTCCCATTGCCTTGTCCACCCTGAGCTTCTCAAGCTCTTGTAGGGCCCTTTCTTTTCTGAAGGGACTAGTGCACACCTCCCTCCCCCCGTATCCATGGTGCTGAGCTGTGGGCCATGCCCTACCTTCTCTTCAGTAAATACTGAGCTGAAGTATCTATTTAGGATAGATGCTTTTATATGGTCTCTCCTCACACACACCCTTATCCCCTTTGATCTTAGCAATATCCCTCTGGACTTTCTCCTTTCACTAATGTATCTATAGAAAGTCTTGTCACCTTCTTTTACTGTTCGTGCTAGTGTTTCCTCAGTTTGGGCCTTTGCCTGCCTTACTGCCTTCCCTGCTTCCCTTAGGGAAGTTTGGTATGCCTCCCTATCTTCATCCTGCTGCTTTCCCTTATATTCGTTCCCTTATATTTTCCGAAGGTCAGCCTTTTGGCTCTGACCTTTTCTGCTACTGTGTTTGAGAACCAAAGTGGTTTCCATCTTTTTTTGCACTTCCTTTTCTCACTAACACAATGGGATGTTGCTTCAAGTATTGCGTCTTTAATGCTTGCCCACTTTGCCTGTACCCCCTCACCTGTATTTCTTTTTACCAGGGCTAGCTTAACTCTGTTGGCCATCTTATCAAAGTCAGCTCCTCTGAAGTCCCATATTTTTGTCTTGGAACGGGATGATTTTGTTCTAGTGTCCAAATTGAACCATACCATGTGATGGTCACTGGCACCCAGATGACCTTCTACCTGGAGATCTGTGATCCTTTCCCTGTTAGACAGTACTAGATCTAGGATTGCCCTGTCTCTTGTGGGTTGTTGTAACAGTTGTTTAAGGTCCTCCCCCTGAAGGGAATCCACCATGTGTCTAGTTCTGGCAGATGTCCCTGCTGGTATTGACCAATCTGCATCTGGCATGTTGAAGTCTCCCATTATCATCACCTCCCCTTTAGCTGTCATGTTTTGTATATCTTCTAACAGTAAAGTGTCTATGTCCTCCCCCTGGTCTGGAGGCCTGTACACAACCCCAGTTTGTATGGCTGTTCCATTTCCTGTTTCCAGGATGACTCAAAGTTCTTCTGGCTCCTTAAGTGTATTCTGAATTTCTGTAGCATTGATATTTTCATTGACATAAAGGCCACGCCACCCCCACCCCCCTTTTTGCACCTCGGTCTCTTTTGAATAGTACATAACCAAATACTGAAGTCTCCCAAAGTGTGGTTACTGGTAAACCATGTCTCGCTAATGGCAACTATGTCCAGTTTAGCCTCTGTCATTATTGCCTGCAGGTCTGGGATCTTGTTTCCCAGACTGCGAACATTTGTGTACATGATTTTCCATTGGCCAGATTTCATTGTGTTAGTTGTTGGGCAAGGTCCAGCATTTCCCCTGTGCATCATATGGGGAGCCGGACCTTTTTCTTTACCTGGTAATGCAATGAACTACAAACATGCTGAACTCCTGTTTGACCACTAGCTGGGGGTAGGGGTGTTCTTCCCATTCGACATATGGGGTGCTGCACCCCTCTCCCCATTTTCTAGTTTAAATATTTTGCAAAGACGTCAAACTTCTGCCCCAATGCACTGACTCCCTCCCTAGTCAGATGCAGTCCATCAAATTTAAAGAACTTTCGCTCCCAAAACTGTTGCCCGTTCCCTACAAATTTGTGTCCTTTTTCCTGGCACCAGCCCTTGAGCCACATTTTAGCTCCCCTAGCTCCCTTTCTCTGACCTTCTGTCCATCTGTCCCCCTCTCCCAGACTGGCAGGATCTCAGAGAAGGAAATGCTGGATGAAATGGATGACAGTTTGTCACCCAGCCTGGTCAGGTGTTCCTTGATCTCCACAACTGACCAGCTGGCTAGATCGTTAGTCCCTAAGTGTACCAGGACATCACTGTTTTCTCCTGCTTCCTGAACAATTTTAGCAATGTGGTCAGTGTCTCTCCACGCTGATGTACCTGGGAGACATCTGACCATTACCCCTGGCTGGAGATATGTATCAACTCCTCGAATCATGGAGTCACCTATTTTTTTTTATTGAAATCTAGGATTACAACCTTTGAGCTACAAGCTCATTTACAAAGGTTCCTCATCAGACATAAAGGCACAGATAAGCATAGGACAATACAAGAAATTGTGGAAAAAGAAAAAAAAAACAAGACAAGGAAGGCTGTAGAGCAATTAAAATACAGTAGGGACAGGTGATAGCAGTTTCTGTAACATTTCCTAAGAGATAAAAGAAATGTAGGAGGGAAGTAGGTTATTTGGGCGGCATTATAGACCTAGAAGAGAGGTGGGGGTAGACAAAGACAGAGGCGGAAGGATGGCGGTAACCTTGGGCACAGGGTCACTTTGTCATAGTGGTTAAGTTATGTTAAGGCAGAGGGTGGGTAAGAAAGTGGAGGATGGGGTGGGTTGAAGATTATGTGGATAGGGAAAGGGGGTAGGGAGTGGGGGGAGGGGAAAATGGGAATGGAGGTATGAGTGATGCTGGGTGGGTAGCTGATAAGTGCAAATGGTGGGGGGAGTTCTTAGTCAGTTACAGGTAGAGGTGAATCAGGGAAAGCAGGGGCAAGTCTGCTGGCTGGTGAACTGAGATTTGAGTGCTGATTTGAAGAGGCCAATTTTGCTGATAGCAGTAAAGTCAGGTGGAAGTGCACTAAGCCAGAGTGGGGCCCTGTATTCAAAGGATCTCTGACCTTGAGAAGTTCTCCGGAAGGGGACCTTGACTGAGAGCTTGTTAGATGCCCTGGTGGTCCTAGTTGGCTCAATTTGGTGCAGGAGGGAAATGCACCCAGGTGGTAATAGGCCAAGGGTTGCTTGTTTGGCTAGGAAACATACTTGGTAACGGGTCCTTTCAGCTACGCTTAGCCAACCTGTTTGTAGGTAGGGATTACAGCTGCGGGTGAGGCGAGGGGCCCCTAGTGCTAGCCTGGAAAGGGACCTGGGGGTAGTCATATCAGATGACCTAAAGGTGGGCCAGCAATGTGAGAAGGCAGTAAGGAGGGCTGAGGGGATACTGAAATGCATAGGGAGAGGCATCACCAGTAGAAAACAGGAAGTTGTTGGCCCTCTGTAGAGACAGTTGGAAAGACCACATCTAGAGTACTGTATGCAGTTCTGGAGACCCCATCTCCGCAAAGACATAGACAGGGTGGAGGCAGTCCAGAGAAGGGCAACCAAAATGGTGCAGGGTCTGCACCAGAAGACATATGAAGAAAGACTAAAGGAGCTTAAGATGCATAGCCTCGAGGAAAGGAGGGGGGGCATGATAGAAACTTTCAAACACCTCAAGGGAATCAACAAAGTCCAAGAGGGCAGCAACTTTCAGAAAAAGAGATGTGCAAGAACAAGGGGACACAATTTGAAGATAGAGGGGGGACGTCTCAGAGGTAATGTGAGGAAGTATTTCTTCACAGAGAGGGTGGTAGATGCATGGAACAGCCTTCCTGAGGAGGTCATAGAGTCAAAAACAGTGGGAGAATTCAAGAATGCATGGGACAGACATAAAGCAATTCTAGTTGGGGGTAGGAGGAAGTAGGCTGTTGGTTAACTAGGATCTGCAGTTTATCCGTCAGGTAGGGAAATGGGCAGACTAGGTGGGTCAAGCGGTCCTTATCTGCCATCAAATTCTTTGTTTCTATGTTTCTGTTTCAGTTCTACCAAGAAAAGAGGCAGACTAGGCAACCAGCAGCATTAACACATTTTTGAGAACTTGGGTTTTCAACTAGAAACAGTGTGATGCAAAAAGGGTTGACAGTGTCTCCTTAAAGTGACAAAAGTAAGGAAGTGTGATGTTACATTTTTGTGTACCCTAACTCTACCCACCCCCATGTACCATCTCTATGAATCCCACTGAAATGAATGCTAAAAGCACACTCTAGATTTCGAATGCATGTTTTAAAGAGCTAGTGTACTGCTTAAAAACTAATATTAGTTTTTAAAAGTAGCCAGCCATTATCTTTTATATCTGAGGTATTTTTTTCATTTCCCTTTGGTTAATTAGAAGATTGTTTTTCCTGATGTTAGTAGATGTGATGTGTGGGACAGCACTTTTCCTCGCAGCTAACATATCTATTTCTGTTCCCCCCCCCCCACTGCATCATCAGCATTGTGACCTCACTGACTGTGACATCATTGTTGCTTAGGAACAGCCACTCAGTAGCTGCCAGGTCAGTTACCTGTGATGCCACTGTCAGTGAGATCACAATGCTGATGATGTAGTTGGGGGGTAGAGACAGATATGTCAGCTTCTAGGCTGACAGCTGTTCCACACATCCAGCACAATATTATCACATAGAAGACTCTAATGAAAAAAAGGAAAAAGAAAAGTACCTCAGAAATAAAAAGTTACAACTGACTACTTCTGGAAATTTTTATTATTTTCCTGTCTGACTGTTTTGGTTCCATTATCTTTTTAACATCAGAAGAAAATAACTTAGAATGAAAAATACAGTTACACCCCATGACAAACACTGTTTTTTCCAGACAGGTTTTTCTCCCCATGGTTGGTGTGGGTGGGTGCTCAGTCCCGTTCCCCACCTCATCTTGCACAGCACCTGCTGTACAGGAGTGCCATGTCCAAGATCCCCCACAGATTTTCCTTGGTGGTGGGGCTAGGATGGGGAACCTTATCCTTCCACTACCCAGTGACAAACATCCAGAAGGAGCAAGCAACCAGACAATGGTGCAGGGTGGATGTAGGTGGGCAGGGCTTCATTTAGCACATATCAACCCTTTTCCTCTGTTCCCCTTGTTACCCCCTAGCTGTAGCTGAACATAGGCATATACAAGGGGATGCACATGCCTACAGAACCATAACCCTGCCCTTCTTGTCAGTCGGGCTGCTGGAACTAACCCCAGGTCTCCACCTGGGGCAGACAATGACCTAGAGATGGTGAACCACCCCACAATGGGAAAGGAGAGCTCTCCTTCGGATGCTCAATCCTCTCCCTCCCCAGCCAATCCCCAGCACCCTGAGGTTGTTCCTGAACTTGGGTCTCAGGCATAGGAAAAGGTAAGGTGCATAGTGCCTCAGCCTTCTTCACCTCCGGGCTGGCCTAAACACTGCCTTTTGTTGCTGCAGGCCGCTCATAATATCCACTCCACGCCTGATGCAGTTTATGCAATTATGCAGCTGGTTCATGAGTGCCCAACAGGGCCATGTTAAAGTCTGATCTAGGTCTTGGACAATTTGTGTGATGATATTCAGTGGGTAGTTTGCAACAAGTGCAGTGCTCATCATGAGGTGCAACTGTGTTTCACAAAGTATTGCTATTATATTCAAAGATGGCCATTTGCACCATGCACCCATTAGTGTCGGGCATGAGATAGTGCACAGCCTGCCTCATGGACATATTCAGAGAGGCAGCACACTCCAATAGGTGTGCACTACCTGGCCGAATGTGGGAGCTGTGGGTGTGCAGCACACAGTGATACTAACACATCCACCTGCAGGCATGTGACTTGCAGGAGTAAACAGGACTGCACCTTTGCTCCTGTAAGTCATGTTCAGTGGCCAGCATGCTAATAAATACATATGTCTTGCAAGCCACTAAAGGGCCATTTGTCTGCCATTATGTGCATATTAGCATCTCCACACAATGATGCCATGCACAAGTGTGCTGAGGCATTGTACAGAGCAATGGCCATCCCCTGATTATATAGATAAATAGATACATAAATTCTGTTGGCAGATAAGGGCCTATGGCTAACCAGTCTGCCCATTTGAGCTTGTAAGTTCCCTTTACAATCTTCTAGAACAGGAGTTCTCACACTTTGTCATAGTGAGCCTCCCCCAAGCCTTGGAAAAGATCTTGAGCCTCCCCCTAATATAGAAATAATTTTGGGCCTCCCCATAGTTAGAACGGCTATCATACTTTGCACATTACAGGAAGACTACAATGAAGTGCATGTGAGTAGTTGAGGGTATTCTTATTTTATTGACTCTATTATTCTCCCTCTCTATAAGCCCCCCTCCCCAGGTCAGCCTACTCACTCCACACTTCTGAGTTTTGGCCATATTTACCCCTTGTTGCAATACCTCCGTGAGTCAGACTATTTTCTTTGTCACTTTTACCCTGCCCTTAAACACCTTCTCGGCACAGCCGTTGCCCGGGGGGGGGGTTCGTATGGTTCGAAAGAACCCCTCTTTTGAAACTCCCCCCTTTTTTTCATAATTTGTGACATTTTTTCATTACTTCTTTTTATTTTGTGACTGTCACAGAGTGCTTATGCATACATGATGAACCCCAGCACTTTTTCTCTGCATGCATGCCCCTCCCATCTGCTACCAATCAGCTCCCTCAGTGCCAGTAAGATGACTGGAACTGCTTTGTGAGTCTTTCTCCACACCGTCCCCCTATGACTGGCTGGCCAACTGCAGCTCATGTCAGCATCGTGAATGTGACTGGAATATAGCACGCTGCTGCCCACAATTCATACTGTCAGCTAGCACTCGAGGAAGATGGAGCATGGTGGCAGACTCAGAGATGACATCTCCAGGAGAGCAAAAAAGAGGTAGAGGACCTCGACTTACAATATTATCAGTTATCAGCAGGTCAATTTTGCTGGCCACTATTGACAAAGATGTGTCCCTTAATAACTGCTTATCAAGGAATAGGCTGTGCAGTTGAACAAGGGAGCTGTTCAGTGGGTGGGCTGAAGATTTAGAAATAAATTACTTAGATCCTCCTCTATACAAAGTTGTCATGTTTCATATGCTTGTTTTAACTTTTCATAAGTTAAGCAAAAGAGGTACCACAGTGGAAAGGCAATGCAAGTGTTAGGAAGGGTCTGGCTGGGATCTACACTGCCACTTCCCCATCCCCTCTCTTTTCTCCTCCTTGGTCCTGTTGGCTCCAGTAACCACTATTCCCTTCATTATGTCCCAACCCTACTTGAATCCTCTGATTGTTTTTGCACCCACCAATTCAGCTGACAGACTGTTCCAAAGTTCCACCAACCTTTCCGTAAAGTAGTACTTCCTCACATCTCTCCTGAACCTACCTCCTGTTAATTTCCATTCGCGTCCATGTCACCGCGAATTGGTACACAGGCTTTATAAATAATACCCCGCAGTTCACTTTAATTCCTTTAAGGAACTTAAAAGTCTCTATCACATCTCTCTTGTCCCTTCTGGTCTCCAATGACTGCATATTTAGTGCCTTGAGGCGCTCCTCATAGGATCTGCCTTGCTGTCCCTGAATCATTGTAGTTATTCTGTGCTGCACTGTCTCCAACCTATCCTTATCCATTCTGAGGTGAGGATTCCAGAACTGGGCACAGTACTCTAGGTGAGGCTTCACCAGTAGGGTTACCACCTGTCCCTATTTTCTCAGGACAGTCCTGATTTGGGCAGCTGTGTCCTGCAGAAAAACATGAAAAATACTAAATTTCCTGATATTATAGTAGAAAAAATATTTTCTGATTTTCCTCTAAATGTTGCAAAAAAAACTATAATATCTTAACTAAAATACCTTAAAATAACAAAAAACACAAGAAATAACTAAAATACTACAACACTTAGTCTTAATTCTTATTATTTAGAGAAAACGTGTCTGTTGCATTGGTCAAGATGACATCTTGTCCTGCGAAAAATTCAGTTTCAGTAAGAAACGTTCCACTTTGGGCTTCTTTAAAGGTGGTAACCCTATTCACCAGGGATTTGTAGAAGGGAAGTATTACCTCCTTTCGTCCACTATCAAAACCCCTATCGATACATCCCAGCATCCTGCTAGCCTTGCTGTAGGCCATGTTGCACTGACTCAATTGCTTAAATGGTATATTGAGTTGGGGAGGGTGAGGGTTATAGTAAGGGGTAAAGGGAGCTCAGATATGAGTTATATAGACTTAAAATAATCCACAACAGAGCATACCGTAGCCCATGGTTTCTGGGAGCTTATCAGCCCCAGAAGCAAGTTAATAGTGCAGTAAGTTAGTAGTATACAATACCTAGCCAAAACCAGCTACAGACTCCACATTGAGGTTCAGTGCATATAAGTATACATACACAGATACACACACACACACACACACAATCTGTGCCAGCCAGATAGTAATAATTGTCCTTAGAGCGGGAGGTGGAGGAGAGCTCACAGATGAGTTGTTTTGGTTTAAAATAAGCCACACAGTGAGCCACAGAGCATCTAGTACCCCAGAGCTTTTGGGGGCCTGGCACCCAAGACCCCTTATCTACACACCAGTAGATACAGCTGCAGATATTAAAACTAATAACATAATATATGTGAGACAATGCCTTAGATATATTACAGTAGCAGCATCTTGCTGCCCTCCAGTACTGAATACATATATGTATTCACCCTGCATCCAGCCAGATAATAATTTTGCTTAGAGCAAGGGGTGTAGGAGATCTCAGATATGACTTCTTTAGCTTCACAATAAGCCACAAAATGAACCACAGAGCATCTAGGACCCCATGGCGTCTGGGGTCCTGGAGCCCTAAGACCCACAGCTTTTTTTTTTAAAGGTTGCAGACTGCAAGTCGGCTCGGTAGCGCAGAAGGCTGAGGTGCTGGTGCCTTACCTCATACTACACTGGCAACCTGGGTTTGGAAAAACCTTGGGTCACCGGGGTTCCAGCTTGGGGAGGAGGGCTGGAGTGGGATTGAGCCATGGCTCTCCCCTCCAAAGGGGTGGCTGCCCACCCATCTATAGTCTCGCTCCCACCGGGTGGAGGTCCAGTGGGTGATTAGGCAGTACGGGCAGTGACAGAAGTCGGGAGGGGTGGAAGGGGCCACTGGATCCTGGTGTGTGCCTCCATGTGCGTACATGCATGTGTACACCGTGGCCCTGGGGGGATAGGGAACAAAAGAGAAAAATGAAAAATGTATGTGAAAAAGAATAAAATGAAAGGTTGCAGACTGCATAAAAAGAACCCCCGTTGGAAAAATCCTGGCAACGACCCTGTCGGGGACCATTTTGCTCCCTCCTGGCCTTGCTCCTAGTATCTCTCTGCTTAGCCTTTGTATTTGTGCTTTTCTGCAGCCAGTTTAATGGGTCAATTGTTATCTTGTTCCTATTCATTTGTATTATTTTGCATTTTGTTTTACAGTTTCCAAGAATTGTATTTCTTCCATTCAGATGTTCCCCATGTTATACCAGGAAACAAATGTTTGTTGAGTGTGTTTTCCTGGTAACCATTTTGTACATAAATTCACATGCCATTATTTGCTTTCAGTTTGCTGCATCCTTTCACACAAAGCATCCAAAACTTGACATTTAAATATAGTACATTTTAAGGCTTGTTTGAGCCTCCCCCTGGAACAGGTTGTGGCCTCCCCAGGGAGGCTGGCCTCACCAATTGAGAAACCCTGTTCTAGAAGCCTGTTGCCCCTTACCCCTGACTTTCAGAATTCCCTCATGTCTATCCCACGCATTCTTAAAACCCATGATTGTTCCAGCCCCCACCACTTCCTCCGGCAGGGTGTTCCACTTGTGATTGCTGATCGGAGCCATCCAATAGTGTGAAAATCCAATATATCCCTAGCAAATTAGTGTCCCCACCTCTGATCACTGGTCAGAGGCATTCAATAGTGTAAAATTCCTATTCTGTCATAATCTGCTAGAATACTCCCCCAATCCCCAGTCCAATATATCCAATAGCGTAATATCTCTATTTCCCTGGTAGTCTAGTGGATCCCCTCACCGCTGCCTGATCACTGGTACAACACCCCCCTCCCCAGCCCTCCAATTCAGCAGCCTCCTCCCCACTTCCTGTTGGTACACAGCTCCATCAATATGACAGGTGTAAGCATCCACTGCCAGCCAGTTAGAGATGTAACCAGCACAACCCCTCTGCCTACCACCTCAGCCAGCCATCTTTGAGTGACAGGGGGTAAGTGTATGTCTGCAGTAGACACAGCTGTTTCTACAGCAGGAAACACCTAAATTATCATATTCAGTTGTACTACTAATGAAGTCAGTTACTTTGCTCAACATTACAATGTTGCCAAAGTACCTCTATATACTGTAAGTTGACTGATGTTCTGGTGAATTATAAATAATTTGTTTTACATTTTATTACTCTCTGTCTTTTTAGTCCCTTTTCATCATTCTTTCTTTTTCTGTCATTAATGGACCTGACACTATATGTAGAAACATAGAAACAGAGAAACATAGAGTTTGTCTGCAGAGAAGGACTACTTGGCCTTCCTAGTCTAGCCATGATTTCCCTGCCTATTTTGCCACCACAGACCCTGCCTGGTCTCCGGCCTCTCCCTCCTTGATACCAGTTATCTTTTAAACCTATCCCATGCATACTTGAAGCCCACTGGTGTTTTTGCCCCTACCACCCCCACTGGATGATTGCTCCAGGCATCCACCACCCTCTCAGTGAAGAACTACTCCCTCCTAAACTTTCCTCCTCCAGCTTTATTTCATGCCCCTAAGTTCTTGTATACCTTCTTTTCTGAAAAATGCTCCCTTCCTGTACCTCATTCACCCCTGTGAGGTACTTAAAGGTCTTTATAATGTCCTTCCCCATTCAGAAAGTATGTGTTTAGATTCCTCAGTCTTTCCTCATAGGACATTTGGTGCAGCCACTGCACAATTTGTGTTGTCTTTTTGTGGATGGCCTCTACCCTGTTTATGCCTTTGTGAGGTGTGGCCTCCAGATCTGGACACAGTACTCCAGGTGTGGTCTCACCAGTGACTAATACATTGGCAACACCACCTTCCTCCTTCTGCTGGTCATACCCATTCTTCTGCACCCCACACACCCCTGGCATTCCCAATTGCTTTGTTGCATTGCCTTGTCACCTTAAGGTCATCCGTTATGATTACCACTAGGTCCCTTTCCTGTTTAGTGACTGTCAATACTTGCCCCAAATTTTATACTCTGCCTCTGGGTTTCAGCATGCAAGGTACATGATTTTGCATTTTTTTATGTTGAAACCTAGCTGCCATACCCTTGACCATTCCTTGAGCTTTTCCAGGTCTCTGTTTATTCCTTCTCTCCACCCCTCTGAAGTGTCCACCCTATTGCAGATCTTTGTGTCATATGCAAAGAGGCAAGCTTCCTTTCCAAGAGCCCTGAGACATCCCGCTGATCATACTGCCTTCCCCCAAGTGAGTACAGTCAACCACCACTTCCTGTCACCTGTCAGTCAGTTATGTACCCATTGTACCACCTTGGTTCACACCCCCAAGCTTCCCAGTTTTTTATGGGGCCTCCCATGTGACATGGTGTTGAATGTCTTGCTGAAGTCTAAGTAGGCCATGCCATCTGCTCCCCCCGATCTAGTTCTCTGGTTACCCAGTCAAAGATATCTCTCAGGTTTGCCTTACATGATATCTCTCCCATAAAAACATGCTAAAAACAATGGGCAAGCAACCAAGGGAAAGCAATCACATGAGAGGAAGAACACAAGGCAGGTAGAGCAATAGTGAAAAAAGTTATAACATTAGTTTAATAAACTATCCGCCACAGCATGTCAGAAGAGAGAGAATATCATTGAAAGAAATAAGTGAGGATTTAATGGTATTTAAAATGTGTTTTCTATCATGTTTAAGGCTGATCTCACCTACTGGGTTCTTTCTATACCCCAACATATTTTTGGGTATAGACAAGCGGCCTAATTTATAGTTATTAAGAGTGGCAGGAAAAAATGGAAGAAAATTTGTTGATTTTTGATGTTGCTTTCCGAGAATGTGATACACAGATAAAGGCACTTGTCAGACGAGAGTCCACCCTGCAACAGTGGTGCAATGCAAATTGCCGACCCAGATGTTAGAGGGTGCAAGTAAGGTTTTCAGCACCCACTAGCATTCTATTTAACAACTCCAACTAGGACATTGCAAGGCATTGTGCTAGGCAGATGGTTTAATGCCATACTGCAACCTGATAGTAAACAGGCATCCCACCTGGAGGTCTCCATCCTCCATATCCCCACGTTTGATTAGGGCCACAATGAGTCAGTGCCCACCTCATCTCCCTGTGGCCCAATGGCAGATGTCTGGAGGTCCTGTGGACCACCAAGCACTCCATCAGAAGTGTCCCAGTCATCTAGTGCTACCCCATCCCAGTCTCCTGAGCCCCACCCCACCTCACTGCCTGTCCTGTGTCCTGCAGTCTCAGCCCACAGGTTGGAATTCTGCAATGGGCTATAACACTACAACCCACTTTACCACCTGCCTGTATTAGTTCTTCAGGCTGTGAGCTGCAAGTCTCCAGGATTGAGAAGAATGCTGCTGTGACTTCTTGAATGCACTAGCAGATAATGGGTTCATGCAACACCCCCAGATGCGAGCTGTCACAATTGAGCATGTCTTTCCTAGCCCAACAATTTTAAATACATTTGGCAGTTCCTTTCCCCTTTCCCATATGGTTGCAATGCAGTTTCTGACTGCAAGTTAAGGAGCTGCAGCTCCTAACTGGTCACAGAGACTGTTTAGCACCATTGATTGCAAGTATGTGTGTGTGTGTGTGTGTGTGATCTTGAAATGGAGAGTATGCTGAGATCCGAAACATTTTTTTAACTAACAGAGCCACACAGAACTTGAAGAAACATGAAATCACCACCTCACCCCCACCCCAAAAAAAAAAATACTGGTTCAAGGAGGTTTGGAATTGATCCAAGCCAATTCTCTAAACCCTAATTATAGTACAGTATATTGTAAAAGAGAAATCATTGTACACATATGCAAGTGAAATCATCACCTTTTACAATACAGGGAAATACAATTTTATAGGGAATCTTTCACACTGAAGCATCACAAAACACTTTATGGATGCAGCAGTCAGTGCAAAGTAAGAAAACAACATAGTAAAAATACAAAATAGCATGTGGATTTCGGTAATCATACACTGAATTCCAATAAAAGAGTGGGTCTGTTCTGGATGTTTCAGGAGTGAAATATGTGACAGTGGTGATGGGTGAGCTGTTTATTTCAAACAGGACATGATATAACCAAAAACCTTGAGTTTCACATGGCAGATCCCAAATCCTACCTACAAAACGTCCTACAAAAACATTCTTTGTCCAGCTGAAAGCAGTCTGCAGAGAGCTTGGGCTGTCTAGCTGTACCAGGCTCTCTCCGCTTTGTTGAGCAGAGCATGTGTGTTTCACAGGAAGACTACTTCATTTGGACTGCAGCACTGCTCTGTCTAGTGGGAAGGGAGCCTTCTAATTACACCATTAGTTCACTTCTCAGCTGCCAACAACATGAAATTGGGGAGGGGGGTTCTCTGCCAGACAGGAAAGTATAAAAATCAGCATTTCCACGAAGACTAAACAGGTGTAGGCCTGTCCGGTAGCAACACAGCCATGTCTCAGTACAAAACTGTGCTGTGCTCTCGGACTTCAGGGACCAGTGATAGTGGGAACTGGGAGCAGTATTGTACAGGAAAAGAATGCACCGTAGAAACATAAAACATACAATGTGATGCCAGTTAAAGGACTGCTTGGCACACTCAGTCTGCCCGTTTTTCAATACCTACAGTATCACCACAGACCCTACTTGATCTCTGGCCTTTTTTCCCCTCCCCCTTCCTTTCCCACAAGATTACCTTATGCCTATCCCATGTATTCTTGAACCGCACCACTACTTTTGCCCCCACCACCTCCGCTGGAAGGCTGTTTCAGGAATCCACAACTTTTTCTGTGAACAAGTACTTCCTCACATCTCTCCTGAACCTACCCCCTTCCTGTTTCATAGCATGCCCCCTTGTTCTTGAGCACCTTTCTTCTGAATACTTCTCTCCTGTACCTTATTTACCCCTGGGAGGTATTTAACGCTCTCAGTCATATACCTGCTCTCCCTCCTCCCTCCTCACTTCCAGGGTGTACATAGTGGGTCTTTTAGTTTTTCCTTGTAGGGCTTCTGATACCCTGCACCATTTTAGTTGCCTTCCTCTAGACCGCCTCCTCTCTGTCTATGTCCTTCCAGAAATGTGGTCTCCAGAACTGGACAGTACTCTAGTTAGGGTCTTACCAGTGATCAATACAGAGGTAATATCATCTCCCTTTTTTTGCTGGTGATATTCTTCATTATGCACCCTATCATCCCACTAGAACTCCCAACTACCTTGTCGCACAGCCTGGCCATCTTTAGGTCATCAGATGTGATTACCTCCAGGTCTGTTTCCTGCTTGGTGATAATCAATACCAGTCTACCCATTTTGTACTCCCAGGATTTTGTGCTCACATGCATTATTTTGTATTTTTTTGCATTGAAACCCAGCTGCCATACCCCATGACCACTGCATCCACACCACTGGAGTGTCCGCCCTATTGCAGATGTTGGCGTTATCTGCTAAGAGGTAGACCTTCCCTTAGAGCTCCCATGCAATGTCACTTATAAAGATATTAAACAGGAATGGACCCAGCAGTGATCCCTGAGGCACCACTCTTCATCGCCCTTCCTTCCTTGAAGTGATCTTCATTTACCACCAGCCTCTGCCACCTATCTCCTAAGTAATTTCTTTCCCAGTTTACCACCTTTGTACCCAATCCTAAGTTACCCAACTTGATTACATGTCTCCTATGTGGCACAGTGTTGAAAGCCTTACTGAAATCTAGGTAGGTCACGTCCACTGCTCCACTCTGATCTAGTTCCATGGTCCCTCAGTCAAAGAACTCTATTACATTTGTTTGACATGACCTCCTCCCATAAATCCTGTAGTTTACACATGTATGACAGAAATGTACCTTTTACCAAAATTGTTTCTTTCTGAGTCACTTAAAAAAAAAAATATATATATATATATATATGAAACATACCGTATAAAATCTATGTATGACACACTCATAGGCAAAGCAGCATGTAACATACACAGTACAACATGCATATAATGCTTTTTTAATATCATGAATGCATTGTCTATATACAGTTGTTCATAAGTGTGTCTCATATATACTGAATGTTTTATATTTCTCCACTGTTTCATTTACTTTAAATATACCAACATGTGGCCAATATGATATACTGAAAATGTATTTTTGCCAAATACTGTATGTAAAATATATTATGTTTCCATATAGGGGTTAGAAGGACGAAAGTTTTCCCAAGATTCTTTAGAGGGACTCAAAAGGTTATCGAGGAGTGTTTTCCAAAACATTACTTTCCTGCTGCTAGAGCCCCCTGGTCTTCTTATGTGGTATTTTTATTTTTTAGCACAACTGACATGGCAAAAAGGAAATGTGAGGGTGGGGTGGGATCCAGGATGTTCCCTGCACTGGCTGGTCTATAGTAAGGTGAATAGTCTGAGAGAAAGATAGGTCAGCCTGGTAGCATAGAGAGGTGAGGTGCTGTAATGCTCCTTACCTTCAGCCACATCAGTGGCTTGAGTACAGGAATGAGATCAGGTCACCGGAGGTCGGCAGGAGGGGAGAGCTGGGAGAGGACTGAGTGGCCACTTGGCAGCTCTCCTCTCTTGGACTGGGGTGGTAAGGTTTCCCACTCTTGGCTGACACCTAGTGGAGGTCTGGTGTCAGAGCGGAGGTAGGTCAGGGGGATGATGTGACATCAGGAGGGTGGAAGGACCTATGGTTCCGGGAGCAGATGCAGCCTCCACGCACACTCAGCCACCATGCTGCTGCAGTTCCAGGACTCAGTGAGGGAGAAAAACATAAAAAACTCTATGGGCCAGATTTTGAAAAGGGCAAGAATGAAGCAAGTCCCAGGTGTGCCGAAGAGATGGTGCACCAGGCTAGTGGCATTCACGTGACTGGCGATCGGAATTTTCT
This sequence comes from Neoceratodus forsteri, assembly GCA_016271365.2. Lineage (NCBI taxonomy): Eukaryota > Metazoa > Chordata > Ceratodontiformes > Ceratodontidae > Neoceratodus > Neoceratodus forsteri. Next base: position 184,399,106 of record CM057457.1, read on the forward strand.
ATCCCATGCACCAAATGCCACAAATTACACCAACTTCTTGTGGTATAGCTTGCAGCAATCCTGGGGGCATGCTTCATGGAGTTTGTGCTAGATATTTGGTGCAATCTGCCGTAAATTGTGGAAACTGTACAACTCACCTGAGACTGTAAAACTGAGGGCAGCTGTGGCAAAAGGGTGCAGTGCACCACCAGAGCCTAATCATCATGGCACAGGGCTTGGCGCAAGCCATGCACCACACTTTAAAAATCTGGCCCTATTTCTCTCCGATGCCAAGCATGACAGTCCCTGGTGTTCTAGGGTCCCGCTCTATGCAACTCCCCACAGGTTGGACGGCAGGAGCAGTTGATAGGGCTGGGGGCTTCCAGGCTAAAGGGTCTGATGATGGCAGAAGGTGACAGAGGAGGATAAAAAAAAATTCTATAAAAAGCTAGCCCGGGGGCGCTGAAGGCTTGGCACTGACAGACATCTTACCTCATGCTATGCCGGTGACCAGAGTTTGGAAATTAGCTTTGTTTGCTGAACGTGGCAGGGAGAGGGTGGGAGCAGGATTGAGCTAGCCACCAGGCAGCTCTCCTATCTCATGTAGGGGTGGCAGGTTGTCCCCGTCTCATCTGACACCTCATGGAGGCTGGGTGCCAGATCAAGGATGTCAGGAGGCAGACGTAATGTCTGCTGGGTGGATGGGGAAGTGGGCTGGCAGTGTATGTGCACCCTCATGCATATGACCTCACCACATGCCATGACTCTGGGCTGGGGAGAAAAGCACAGTGGAAAATGGAAGGCACAGAGGAAATGAATGAAGCCCATGCACCATGCCTCCACCCACTATGTCACTGGCAATGATTAGATGTGGAGCTGAGGGAAGGATTGCCTTCCCCCTCCTGACCCTGCCAAGGTGGAAAATCCATGTGGGTAAGCCGAGGGCACTGCAGATGGTTGAAGGAGGTGGCCTAGAAGCACAAATAGACAATGAGCAAAAAAAAAAAGCTCTTAAAAAGAAAAAAAAGAAACATATATTTTGTTGACAGGAAAGGACCACAAGTGCCAGCGGTCTGCCCTTACTCTACCAACCCCATATGGTGGCAAGGGGCTGAATGTGGCTCCTAGCTTCCACCACCTTCTCTGAATGTTTCTTCCTTTTAGTGATACCCTTGTGCCTTCCCCACAGAAGCTTGAATCCCATCACTGTCTCAACTCTACCACTTCCCTGGGCAAACTGATTCATCCATCTGCTACTCTTCCCATGAAGAAATGTTCCCTCTTGGCCCGGTGGTACTGAGGGTTGAGGTGCTGAATGCCACACTTTGCGCCATGTCGGTGACCCATGGTTGGGAACAGGCACGGGCCGAAAAGGGTCGGTTGGGCAGGAGAAGGATTGAGCATCTGATGGACTGCTCTCCTTCTCTGGGGAGGGGGGGTCTTAGTGTTGGCATCCGTTTGCCCCCTGGCAGAGGCTGGGGGGCAGGGTGCCATGCAGCAGTCAGGCAGAGCTGGAGGCAGATGCTTGGAGGAGAGCATGCATGGATGCATTCATGCTCCAACTCCATCAGAGTCATTGCATGTCCCCCGGCTCCAGGGGAGAAAATTGAAGGAAAAATGGAGTGGCCATGGCGCAATAATGGATGGCACATGCAGGCTCTGCTCCCAGCTAGACATGGCATGGACCCACTGAAAATTCGGGCCTTGGTAGGGGGTTGGGGGAACCCCACCAATCCTGCCGGGGTGGGAGCCCTTGAGTTGGGTCAGTGCCGGCTAGTGGACACTGGGGGATGGGGCTGGGAGTGCCCTCCAGAGGAATGCTGGCCAGGGGAAAAAAAATAAATAAAATAAAAAAATGTCCCCTCTTGTAACCACATATGTGTTCAACCTAATTACTGTAGCTCCCCACACTCCACCCTGTTTAGACCCTGCAGTTGTTTAAAGGTCTCAGTCATGTCCTGCTGGTTCTCCTGTTCTCTAAAGACATCTTATTGAATGTAACCATCCAAAACAGAAAAGAAAGCAAAATGAATTCTTTGTCTCTGTTACTTTAATAATCAATAAGATTCAATGTGCTTACACAACTTGGTGCAGTGTTGTGCTTATGCAACATGTTCGCTAAACCTTTGTGACCATTTGCCTGTCTGTTCCTTGGGAATACCACCCTGTAGTGATGCCGAAGGTAAGGAACCCTGGAGGAGGGTTCCACCCCTAAAGGTGCCACAGGAAGGATTCCCTTAGGCTAAAGGTACCTTAGGAAGGAGCCATGAGGAGAGAGGTGAGCCACTGAAGTAGGGAGGAAGGATGGTGGGGCAAAGGAAAAAACTGCTTCTGAGTGAATCACGAAGGGTGGCGGTAAATAGCTCAGGCAGGGGGCATATTTGGTTGCTTCAGTCCACTGAACAACAGGCTAAGCCTTTCAATTCAATGTGTTTACACAACTTGGTGTAGTGTTGTGCTCATGCAACTTGTTGAATAGACCTTTGTGGCTGTTCACCACTCTGTTCCTTGGGAATACCATCCTGTAGTGGTGCTGAAGGCAAGGAACCCTGGAGGAGGGTTCCACCGCTAGAGGTGTCACAGGAAGGATTCCCCTAGGCTAAAGGTACCTTAGGAAAGAGCCCCAAAAAGAGTGTAGAGCAGAGAGCATTGCAGGTTAACGAATAGGAATTGTGTATTTAGGATCTTTCATGAAGGTCAGCAGAAGACAGTGGGTAATGTATAGAGAACTTCACATAGGTCTGAATGACTAGATAGCAAGAGAGCATGACATCCTAAGGAGAGTGGGAATGGCAAAGGAGGGCCACTATCCATCTCTATCCAACAGCAGAAACCTACCTAAGCAATCTGGTGAACATGATAGTAAACAACTAACTAGATATTATGATCTTTGGCGTGGAGGAAAGGGGAAAAAAAACCCTTTGAGGAGGAAACCTCTGGGGATCAGCCAAGGTCACCTTCCCTCCAGGCTTGGGATATTTTGTTTAGTGATGGCTCTGCTGTTGCAATTTAGAAATCCAATTCAGGGAAGAATCAGTTTGGAGGAAGGCTCTCCCTCTGTCAGGAATGCCATGATGGGCTGTGCACACACTGTGCAGCAATGGGACACCACACATGGGAGTACCATCCCCCAAGGAGGGAGCAGGAGAGCAATGACTGCTGAGGCACTCAGCTGACCCACACAGGCCTAAGAACAGACCAGGTGAACCGGAGGTGGCTGTAGGGAGAACAGCTTAGAAGGTGCCGCCAAACCCACTTGGCAAGCTAAACAACCCCCTTGGGCTTAAGGGCCCCATCCCTCACACCTGAAGTCTTAAATTCTACATCAGGAGGTGCTGCCAACATGTCTACATGGCTAAAGCTCCACTCAGAGTGATAAAAGTCCCAATATGGTCCAGATAAGAAGGACCCCACCCTAAGTTTCGCATGCTTAACATGCGGACTTCGTGGATGCAGAGCAAGACTGTCAGCCACAGGGCAATCCCTGAGCCATAGAAATTAATGATCATGGTTGGCATGCCTGCAATTATGAAGGAGAGGATAAATTCAAGTGTTAAGCATTTGTGGACCCTCATGCAGGTCATGCACGCTATTCATCAAGCACAAGAGAATACTAAACCTCCACCTTGGTTAGTCTCAACAATCATAAGACCCCCAGGTGAGTCTGACAAACTGAGCAGAACATGAATTCTCATAACCTCCAGGGAATGCATTTCAACCAGTTCCACTAAGGAAACCAATCTATTTGTGAAATTCAGAATTCTCCACACTGTACATTATTAGCCAAAGTAGTAAGTTAGGTAGTACATTATTAGACAACTTAGTACATAGATCGGTGCATAAATTCACATTCTTTTATATCTATTGTGCACACGGTATATTAATATGGAGACATATCTTAATAAATGAGATATAATATAACTGAAAATATATAGACAATCCATGCCAGCATGTTTCATTAGGGAGGCCAAATTATTGTTAAATAAAATTTTCGTTACTGCTCAGATTCAAAAGCTTGCACAGGAACTCTTGAATGCCATCTCATAACTAGGGAGGTTAGTAGTAGTTACTGACCAGAGATCATTCGTATATCTGAAACACTGGAAATGTTGTCCATGAGGAATGCAGTACAAATTATTTAGTGTACTGAGGAGCAAGGTTAAAATTCGTACAACTTACATAAAAGCTTGCTCCTTTGGCTATCTTAAACCACGATGCCCTGCTGCGATACCACAGTCCCCTGCCATGGAAACAACATTGATGAAACAAGCAAGCCACCGTGATACCGTGCCAATACAACTTGTCATTACAGATTAAAGTCATGAGCCTTATACATTAAAGTTCCAATAACAGACTGCACTAGTCATCCACAATGTTAAGTGAAATGCTGTGGCAATGTGTTGCACAAAATAATTTTTGACTCTAAGCTTAAACTGCAGCAGAGGTGGAGTTCCCAAATGAGCTAACAATTTTTTATTCAATTAGAGTCACAACCACTATGGGCTGGGCAAAACTTTTCAGGTTAGTTTAAGGAATGGGCCTGCGACCTTCAGTACAGGACAGCTTGGGAGTCACTTGCATTGAGCAATGCTGATATTGTGGGCACTGATGTGGCTGTAAGAGAGGAAGCAGCTTGGTGCATGAGCTTAGTATTGCAGTTAGCTCCATAGGCTTGTACTGCCGACTCCAAAGGGCAAATGACACTAAGGAGCAATCCCAAAAAGGAGTGTAAACAACAAGGGAGGGAGGGATGGAGGGAAGCACGGATGAAGAGCACAAGCTGCGGAATGGCAACACAGAGGAGAGACCAATGAAGAACGAAGACAAAACAGGGGGAACAACAAAAATGCTAGCAAACAAAAATCTGAAGGAGTACAGCAAGATACGAGGGGATGGAAGGTGGGAGACACACAAGTCATGGAGCAGCAAACACAAATGGTGGAGGAGGGAGGGAGGGAGGGAGGCAGAGGAGACAAGCGAGGACAAGCAGTCAGACAGCTGCAGATGGCAGCTTCAAAACAAAAGCACGGGGGCGGGGGGCAAGGAGAAGCACGAGCAGCAGCCAGAGGCAAGCAAAACATGGGCCTAAATGAGCGGAGGAAACAAATGAGCAGAAGCTGAGCATGAACCAGCAGAAAATTCAAAGCATGAAACAGGGGATGCCCCCAACAGAGCCTCCAGCTGCTAAGGAAAAAAAATGCTTCTGAGTGAAGCAGGGAGGGTGGCATTAAATAGCTGAGGCAGGAAAGAAACATTAAATTACATTTGTAACAAGACATACAGTTAAAAAATATCATAAATAATCATACAGTCGCATTTGTAACATAACATGCAATTAAATATATTATATCTGTGAAATATGCATTTAATTACAAGTGGCATATCTGAAGAACATAGTACATACTGGTAAAGGGAGAAGAGACCATGCTGAGATGCAGGCTGGGGGGGATGGAAGGTTTAATAGATGACGTGAGTCATGAAGAGGAGCAGAGGTACAGGAGGACAATTAAGGAAGGTTAAAGCAGAAGCAGTTAGATGAGAGAAAGTTATGTAAGGCAGAGGCAAATGAGTGGGAGGAGGAGGAGGAGGAGTGCCATATTTCGGAGGGGGAGGGAGTTCCAGATTTGCAGGAAATGATGGGTAAATTCTGACTGACCAATGAGAGTGGTACAGCGAGGGACCAACAAAGTGTGAGTGTCAGAGGATCTGAGGGAGTGGGAGGGGGAGGTGGGGAAGAGAGTGAGCATGAGAGGTAGGAGGGAAGTTCTCATAACCAAAATATAGAAGTGAGTTTGGCACAATGACTGAGGCACCTGTTGGCAAGCAGAGGAAGGGAAATGGTGTGGTAGAGGTCTCAGTGATGAGTGCATGATGGAGCATCAAGGGCAAATCAATAGAAGGAGTTAAATGGAATGTCCAATCTGGTTAGGGAGGAATTGGGAGTGGCACCATAGGCTACATCCCAGTAGCTGAAAATGGGGAGGATTAGTTCATACCACACCATAGGAGGGATGCAACTATGATTCCTGAATAAGGCACCAAGCTTGGGGTGCAATTTTTTCAGGATGGCATCAATGTGGCCAGAGAAGTTGAAGTGTTAGTCCAACCAAACCCCATGGTATCTGAATGAGGAGGTGTCCTCTAATATTTTCCCATCAAGGGTATGGAAAGACGGTAAAGGGTGGAGTGTAGAGAGTCTCTGCCTACTGCCAAAGGTCATGGAGACAGTCTTTTTGGCATTTAGGAATAGCTGATGTGAGGTAAACCATAACTGTACCTGTTGGAAGTCAAGCTGAAGGGTGATTGCAACATTAGCAGGGCATTTGCCAGATGAGAACAGGACAGTGTCGTCAGCATACATATGGATAGAGGTGGAGGGGAACCATATTGAGGGCAAGTCATTTAGGAAGATGGAGAATTTTTTAAGGAAAGTACTAGCCCCTTAAAATATTTTAGATCTAATCTAGAACTTCCTTCTTTTCTACACAAGAACCTTTAGTTTTGCTATTAAAACTGAAATCTTCCCAAACATCTCCATTATGCTAGGGGGGATTTCAATTTAACACTAGATATCTTTTTGAACAAGTCTAAGCCAACCCCACAGATGCACCCCAAAGCGGTGCTCCCATTGCAGGAGGCAATGAAAGAATGGGGACTGATTGATATATGATGGAGAGACTATCCCTCTGAGCGAGATTACTCCTTTTTCTCCTCGGTACACACTACCTACAGTCGCATAGACTTCTGGCTGACTAACCCACCTGCAGCTCATGACATTGTCTCCTCCAAAATAGACAACATTCTTGTATCTGACCATGCCCCTGTCTCTTGTACATATACACCTTCAGGACAAACTGGCTCAAGCCCTGGGTGGCATTGTAATCCCTTACTAATTAGGGACCCTTCATTTCAAGCACTGGTACGAAACACTGCCGAAGATTACTTCGCTATTAACAAGGTCACTGACACCTCTGCTGCTACGGTCTGGGAGGCTTTTAAAGCTGTCCTACTGGGCCACATTCTAGTATATGTATCCCAAAAACACAAGGCTAGACAAGCCGACCTGACCCATCTTCAAGCTGAACTCTCAGCGCTGGAGGCCCAGTTCAAACTGTCCACAGCAGGCAGGCCAGACTCAGTGAACCTCTGAACCGTAGTTGGGTTAAGATACCGTATTAACACAATGCTGCACCAAAAGGCAGAACGGCTGATGGCCAGGACCAAACATGCACATTGGGAGGGGAGACAAGGGTGGTAAACTCCTTGCATACCAGTTAAAGAAACAGCAGGCTGCTTCCCGCATCCACGCACTTAGGAATCATAGTGCAGAGGTGGTCACTGACCCCGAGTAGATCAACGCCTGCATGCAACAATTTTACCAACAATTATACCAGTCGCGTACCACCCTTGAGCAGAGTCAACTAGAGTCCCACTTGTAGGATTTCTGCTCTACACCCGGCATTCTTTGGCTGGCGGAACACATGAAGGCTGCACTGGACAAGCCCTTCACAGAGTCAGAGCTAAGGCTGGCATTATCCCAACTCGCTAAAGGGAAATCCCCGAGCCAGATGGCATGACTACTGAGCTGTACCAACTCATGAGCTCTGAAATCAGTGTCCCATTGCTTTCCACTCTTCAGGAGGCTCACACGACTGATATTCTCCCACCTACCATGCGAGAGGCACTCATCACCCTTCTCCCCAAAAACTAGGATGATCAATTGAACTGTGCCAGCTACTGCCCTATATCCCTAATATCAGTGGACAATAAAATTGCAGCAAAGATGCTTGCTAGTTGCATGATGGAAGTCCTACCCTCCATAGTGCACCAATCACGTTTTGGGTTTACTAAAGGAAGAGCTGCTGTTGATAATGTCCGCCTGATTCTTAACCTTAAGTGGCTGGCCCTGCGCTCTTCTACCCTTATGGTTGCAATGGCGGTGGATTTCTCGAAAGCCTTTGACTCAGTTGAATGGCCCTATTTAGATGCAGTACTTCAACTCTACAGCTTTGGGCCATACTTTAGGTAATGGATCCGAGTACTATACAATGGACCACTAGCTCGTATCCTCACTAACAAAGACATATCCCCACCCTTCCCATTGCAGCGAGGTACTCGACAAGGCTGCCCGCTCTCGCCATTATTATTCCTGGTTGCACTAGATCCTCTTACTCAGAAGCTACAGACCACTAATGAGATCAAAGGTATTCCGGTAGGAGAGCACTCATATCTACCGGCCTCCTATGCGGATGACCTGCTCCTTACACTCTCTCATCCACGAGTTTCTCTGCGCCCAACCTTGGATATACTACATACATTTGCCCACCTATCTAGCTTGAAAATCAACCAAAGGAAAACTAGTGTTACCCCCATAAATGCAACCTGCTCCAAAGACTGTATACAAGACTTGGGGCTCACCTGGGTGCCCAGCAAACTCACCTACCTGGGCATTCACATACCGTTCGACTGGAAGTATATTGAATCTAGGAAGTTCTCCCCTCTCCTAGAACAGTAACTGTTGAAGTATCTCACTAGCTCTGGCTTAATCTCTCCCTCCCAGGGAAGGTTGCTGTGATCCAAAAGCTTCTTTTGCCTAGAGTGGCATATCTTCTCAACAACCTCCCTATTGCCTTGTCACAGAAGGTCTTTCGACAACTAGACATACTTATCTCTCAATTTCTCTGGGAGGGTAAGAGACCACAGTGGAGCATTCATAAGCTATGAGCTCATTGGTCTACTCCCCTGGCTACAAGGATACCACTGGTCCTTCCTCGCAGCTCAGGCCACGAAATGGTTTATTCCTACACTTTCTCCTCCTGCACTGTAGGTTCAGCTAGAAGCTCAAATTCTACAGGAGACTCCCCTTGGCCTACTTCTGACCAACCTCCCGATGCCCCAGAGTACGCTCATGCAAGTCATGGTTGAAACCAAGAAAGTGTGGTTCCGCCTTATGACTGCAGCTTGGACCCAGAAACCTGCATGTTTTCTGCCATTCAGGGACCTTAATCTCTGGCACAATTTGCTTCTAATGATGGATAATAAACCATTCAACTGGCCATCGTGGGACAAGAGTGGGATACACATAGTCCAGGACTTATACTTACCTGACTCTACTACACTCATGTCATTTGAACAGCTTAAAACCAACTATTCACTTCAGTCTCAAGACTTCTGGAAATTCTTGCAGCTCCATACTGCAGTTCAGTCCATTAGTTGGTCTCAGATCGCTGACCTGAAATGGCTCTGGTTATCCACATTGCATTTAAAACCTTCCTCCCGGGGCCTAGCAGCTACGTTTTATAGTACCTGGTGGGAGGCACAGCCAGACCATACAGAAGGTTGTAGAATTGCATGGAGCAGAGACTTAAACTGCCCCATTACACCAGAAGTATGGTCTCACTGCCTTCATAAGGCCCACTCCACCTATAAGTATGCTAAGAGTCGGCTGATTCAGCTCAAGATTCTGCTTCGCTGGTATCGCACTCCAGCAGCCCTCCACAAATGGGGTATCCTCCCCAATGCTGAATGTTGGAAATGCCATAAAGAGTTCAGCCCATATCTTACACCTCTTGTGTCCATGTCCTACTCTGGCCTCCTTCTGGTCCACAGTGGAAATGGACTGCTCAGGTGTTCTAGGACAACCTATCGATCTCTCCAACCCTATGCTGTTACTTGGAGACACCACCTCTCTGGAACAGATTGAGTCACAACCATGAGAGTGGACTCTAACAGCTCTTTTAGAGGCAAGAGGCTGTTATTGATGTCCTGGCGGCAGCCTTCCCCTCCTGCTATCTCCCTATGGCACTCCACTCTAGCCAGGCTTGCCACTTTTGAGAGGCTCACTTATGCCAATAGAGGACAATTATTGCTATACCATAACAAATGGGAAGCATACCTCAATTCAGCTCTCTGCCGTGTGCCTCCTCCCCTTCCCAAAAACTGCCTGCCTGGATAGATCATAGAACCTAGCTCTTAAGTGACTAGTCCCGTAATAAGGATCTGCATGTTGACTATGACAATGCCATTTTGTACGTTGGTACTCTCCTATGCTAACTCCCACCTGTGTCTCCTTTTCTTCCTTTGGTCACTTTCTGGCACAACACTTGACCTTAATAGATTCAAAGTATTTAATGGGAGACTTGTTTATACTGGTAATTATAATTAATGTTTTGTACTCTGCTTCCTGAGTGCAGGTTTATGAAACAGTGCACAGTTGTTTTAAAGGTTATGCTACTATTTGTACTGAATGATGAGAGATCACAATTTAAGATTATTGTTAGTCTTTCTGGCTGAGATGACAGCTTGGTGTAAACTTCCTCCTAGATGACCATAGTTAACTATGTTGCTCATGGGAATACTGTGTTGTATTTCTTAATGTACATGACCTACTGATTTTAATATGGACCTACTGGAAAACAAGAAAAATTATTCTATGATAAAAAAAAAATAAAACTGAAATCTTAGGCTTGCCCTTGTGGTTGCTGACTGAACTGCTGCCCCAAAATTACTTTGTGATGTCACACAGGTACTGGGATGAAGTAGGGCCATTTACCGCTATGCTACCCGACACCCAAATGGCTCTCAATCCATTTGGGTCTCACTCTTTACAGTCACAGCTCTACTGCTTGGTCCCTTCATGGCAGAGGAAGAGCATACAGGCCTTTCTGTGACTGAAACTCTGCCATAGGAGGCATTAAAGCAGCTCTCCCATAGACATGCTACACAGAAGTCCCTGTGCTGAGGTGTGGGGTCATAGGAAGGAGAGCTTCCACCCATGTCACCAATTGCTCACTTCCTTGTTTGGTAGTGATACATTTTTATATTTTTTTACATTCTTTTTTCACTGATCCTCAGCCTCTCTCCAGTGTGGGACACATGGTGTGACCTGGTCCCTCCTGCCTGTAGCCCAAGTTCCTACCTCTTGGCCTGAAGCTCCTCCTCGCATCCTCCGACAACCCAGTTCCCTGGATCTAAGCCGCCTTGAGCAGGACCATGAACTCCTCTGGTTACCTTTCTGAAATCTAGACAGGCTGCTGAAGAGTGAGTGGAGCACAAGGGCAGGCTGTAGACCCGGCACTGGGAGTGGAGGTTGGCCACTGGTCCCCACCTTCACCTATCAAGGATCAGGGCTTTATGCCTGTAGTTCCCTCCCCCTAGGCTCGGATGTGCAATGCATCCAGCGCAGGGGTGCATAGCCCCGTGCGTGCCTACAGGATTACTGCTGGAGCCAATCCCTGTGGTTGCTGGATCACGAGCTTGTTGTCCCCCCAGCCACTGTCAGGAGTCACCAGAACCCGGGATCGATACCCCCCTCCTTCCCAGGACAGGAGAGCAGTCCTCTGGATGCTCAATCCTGTCTTCCCATGTCAACCCCCGGTGGCCCAAGCTCGCCTTCGAACCCTGGTCATCAGCATAGCATGAGGTGCCACCAGGCCGGCTGTAGTAGCACATTTTAATAATAAAAAAGAAATGGAATAAAAAAAAGTGTTTCCACCTCAGGGCTGGGTAGAAGATGGTGTTGGAGTGGGAAGAGGGGGTGTTTGCTGCTGAGGAGGATAAGCCTGTAATGCCCCTCTATTAATTGCATGCTTTAGAATGAACTGCTATATGTCTGAGGGACTCCAAATGCATAATGGAGAAAGGCAGGGCTGCCTTCTGTCACCCATTTTAATTATTTTGGCAATGGAGCCTTTTTTTGGACATCTGAGAAAAAATAAAGTGATTAAAGGTTTACAAAGAGGGGACAAGATGTACAGATGTAATGCTTACAGACAACCTTCTATTGCTGCTTGTTGAACCTCTTAATAAAACAGGTAGTACTAGAGATGGAGAGTTTATTCCAAATTTCCGGCAATCAGGTTAGAAAAACTAAATATATAGTATTGCTTCCAAATTTACTATCAGATGCAACAAAACATTATCATAATGTAAGGCTAAACCCTATGTTAAACATTTGGGAATAATTTTAACTGTTGATAGTAAAGAGATTAAAACATAAACCTGGTAGAATCTAAAACAACTTGAGAACTGGGAGGAGCTTTTACCATTGTGGGGGGGGCAGAATAGTTGTGCTTAAAAAGTTCATTATGCCACATAGCATACTTATTTAAAGGCTTAATCTTTCCTATCCCTAAGCTGAATATTGATAAATTTAAATCTTTAAGAAATTCCTCTGGAGAGGAGGTCTCCCCAGAATTGCCTGAGAAACCCTTTGTAAGCACAGAAGTGTTGGAGGAATGGGCTGCCAAAAACCATATACTTATTATTTAGCACAAAAAATATGCACGACATGGCAACGGGCAAATCCAAAACAAGGAAAACATCTGAATCACAAATTTTGTTATATAAAGCAAATAACAGAGATACAGCAAAAAATATTAATGAGCGATATATTGTTTATTACAGAAAATTGTAAACATGTAAATTGCAAACTTATACAATAAATCACTTTCAGTGTGAAATCCATGCCTAAAAATTGCCTTACAGATTCCTTGGCTCTGCTTTACAATTGACATAAGGATTAAAGGGAAACGTCCACCTAAAATCGGGCTCTGCCTCAGTGTGAGACAGGGCCCACTTTGCGTTTTCACAAACAGTTTTTTTTTTTCTTACAGTGCCTTGTTTTATTTAGAACTTATCTGGTTGATCCTGCATCCCTCCCCGCAGGCATTTTAAATCAAAGAGCCCTTAACGGTGCACGCACAACCTCCCGGGGCTGTCCCAAGAATGAAGTATGATGAGCAGAGCAGCCACGGGAGCATCAATAGGTTTACTAAATAGCCAGAGCTTTTAAAAGTTCTAGTTTGAAATGTACATGTCTCAGTGCTATACTGAGACAACTACCAGTCTATAATTGGTCTCAGTATAGCACCGAGACAGGTACATTTCAAACCAGAGCTATTAAAAGCTCTAGCTATATATTAAGCCTATGGATGTGCCTGTGGCTGCTCCCTGCATCATACACCACACCATTCTCTGGACAACTGTGGGAGATTGTGGGGGCACTGCTAGGGGCTTTTAGATTTTAAATGCTGGCAGGGAAGGAAAAAATTAAAAACCTTTTTTGTGAAAATGCTAATTGGGCCCTGCCTGTGGGGCCCAATTTTAGGTGGACATTTCCCTTTAAAGACTTTGAAATTAAATATAAGCCCCTGGTAAAGAAATTAAAACTATGAGGTGGTATATGATAATAGGCCCTTCTGGATTATTGTACATTTTTTGCCACAAAAGTTTTTATTGATATTTTCATACAACATGAACAACAATCCATTTACAAAGTTTTCATCCATAATACCTAACACACAATGTTCCAGGAACAGAACATGGTAGAAGAAAACAACTGATAAAAACAAAGGTTTATCGAACAAGTTGCATAAACACAACACTGCACCAAGTATGAGAGGAGTGCCAGAGGGACACATGATCATTCCCTTGACTATCAATGTACTTCAGGGAGGTTATTACAGTTGGAAGCCTGCAAGAGGGAGAGTTGGAATCTTACATTTGTTTGTCATTTATTAACTCTGAGCTCATCTGTATGGGTTGCAGGTCGGGGGTGGGTCACTAAGTCATCATATGGGAAAGTAGTCAGGGAGCTCTATATGGAGCATACTGGTTGGTTGATACACCAGTCACTCTATAGTAGGTTGTGATCAAGAGGGGTATTATGAAGTCATCTCAATCATTAGGTTTGTTCTGAAGGGTGTCTGATGAAATTTGTCCAGGAAGAGGTTCCAAATTTTCTGTCAAACTGTTATCTTGTGAACTATCTGATGGGAGGTTCTTTCATAACAGGCAGTGAGGGACAGGAGATTGAACCATTCCTCATAGGACTGGGATTAAGGGTCCCTCCAGTGTCTAAGTAGCACTCTTTTGGCAGTCACCATTGCTCTGTTTATTCAAATAAGTTTGGGCTGCTCCCTATGCATCCCAGTATCCCCCCAGCCCTCCTTACTGCCTTCTCACATTGCTGGCCCACCTTTAGGTCATCTGATATAACTACCCCCAAGTCCCTTTCAATTTCTGTTGTTGTCAGTATCTCACCCCCCATTGTGTACTCTTCCCCTGGGTTTTTATTTCCCAGGTGCATTACTTTGCACTTCTTTGTGTTGAATCTAAGCTGCCATACATTTGACCATTCTTCCAACCTTGCCAAGGCCCTTTTCATCCTTTCCACCCTATCTTGCATATCAGACATGTTGCAGATCTTTGTGTCATCTGCAAAGAGACATACTTTCCCTTCCAGTCCCTCTGCAATGTCACTTACAAAGACACTAAAAAGGACTGGCCCCAGTACTGAACCCTACGGTACCCCAACAGCAACCACCCTTTCTTCACTGTGGACTCCATTTACTATTACCCGCTGTGTCCTGTTGTCCAGCCAGTGAAAGAAGTTGGGGCCTTGTCAGGCTGGGGTTTGCTTGGGGTAGGCCAAGAAATGCTAGATGAGGGTCTCCTATCCCTAAGTTAGGAAGTACTGAAGAGCAAGTAGTCCATACCTTGCTGCAGAAGAGGTCTATGGCTGGGCAAATACAGAAGATGTGTGATAGTGTTGCCTGCTGGGAAGAGCACCTCCAGCAGTTACTATGATCCAGTAAGCCTGCTCTATAAAGCCAATGAGGAGTTCTATAGGCCCTGTGCAGGACATTAAATTAGAGGGATTTGGCTTGTCATTCTCTGGATGCCTGATATGCATTAGTCCACACTTGGGCCCACTCCTGTAGAGGAATTATTATGCCAAGCTCCAGTTCCCACTTTTTCCTCAGGCCTGTGGCTGCAGGTGGAGATGGGGATGGGCACATGCCCAGAAGGTCTCCAGTTTGGCAGTCAGGTGTTGTGCACCATCTAGGGTGACAACCCATTTGTTAAGTTTTTGTGGCTGGGGAAGAACAAGATCCTAAAATATTTTTTATTTTATAAGGTTTCACATTTGCAAGTATTTCCAAAAATCGGACTGAGGAAGGTAATATTTCATTTGGAGGTTATTAAAGGAATAGAAGTGGCTTGTCGCTGGGTCAAAGAGGTCCTGGAGAACAGTGGAGACTCTCACCTCCCACTCCTTCCAATAGACAGGTGTGTTATCAATAAGCAGGCTTGGATTATGCCAAAGAGACCTAGGTGGTGACATTTGTGGGTTCCAATCAATCTGTCTGTTATACTTGTCCCAAATGTGCTTGGTGTACTGTGGGCAGGGGGACATTTCTGTAAGAAGAGACCAATATGGGAAAATGATAGCCAGTGCCACCGGTAGCTGGCCCTAGGCTAATTCCAGTGGGATCCACCTGGGTATGGGTGTGGTTAGCTGAGGTGCATAGCTGATCACAACCTGGCATAAGATTGTAAAGTTGTGATTTAATTTTGTATCCAGGAGCCCAAATCCTCCCTCTTTGCAAGCTCTTAAGCTTTATTGTGAGGTAGTTTGCCTTCCCATATAAAGGTAGACATTCTGGCCGCTAGTTTTTGAAATAAGTTGTTTGGAAGGTTGAGGGGTAAATTAGTCAATATGTACAGTATCTTAGGGAGGGCAATCAGTTTCAAGGCATTGATCCTGCCCTACAGTGAGAGGATATGGGTTTTCCAATGGAAAATATCGGACTCCAGGGCATCCAGCATTTTCAGGGCATTAGCTGCTAACATAACAGGAACTGTAGGTTTGATAATAATGCCTAGGCATACTACTTCATCCACTGCCCACTGGTAGGGATCTGGATCATTGTCCTTTAAAGAATTGTGAACTAGTGTAATAAATATGAATTGTTTGGAGTTTACTCAGTTTGAGTGTATATTTCATTAACTAGTAAACAAGAAATTTAGTAATGTTAATAAAATTAACTGGAAAAAAAGAAAGAAAGACATTTGAAACTAAGTTGTGGAAACAGTACCAAAACAGATTACAGTAAGAGCATGCCTAATAATATATGACACAATACAGAATACACACAACATAGCATACAAAAATGGGGGAAATGGAACTGGGATTGTAAACAATTGTCAGAACATAGCTGAGGTGTATATATAATATTAAAACCTGCAAATAAAAGTGACATAAAAGCAAAGAACAAGTTGATACATTACAAACTAATAAATAGGGCATATACACTGCAGAAAGACTATAACATGGGTGCCAAAGAAAACAATATGTGCTGACATGGATACAGTAAGCAAACTCTGGTCAGAGTCGATACTGTTGCTCAGAGCAATGGCGAGCAATGGCAATGCAGCGAGAGCAAGAAAAAGAATTATCGGAGCTCTCACCACACCAGAGTCTGCCGTTTGTAAGATGGCGGTGCTGACATGGCACATGCGCGTTACTCATGCATGCACAGTTTGAATAGGTGCCGCCATCTTGTCCAGGGCAGCTGTCACTTCCACAGTTACAGAAGAAAAAGTAGACCACAACTAAGGTGGTGTGTTCATGCAGCCCATGGAAGAAAAGGGCCACATAAACAGCACCAGTGGAATTTTGCCACAGCAATGTGGAAGCACACTGGATAGCAGTCTGGTCACGTGCTTCCACAGTGCTCTCCTAACCTCTTTGATAACATAACATCTGAGGTGAGGAGCTCTGCCCACACAGCCATAAAAATGGGCATCCCTGCACCAACTTTGGGAATGTGAAATTATTAAAAAAATGGTGGCAACAAACAGTAATACAAACACAAAAAAGTTATAAAAATAAAAATGTACTTAAAATTGCAAAATACATTGCTCAGTGATTACTCAAATCTGTCGTACAATGAAGGTATAGATAAAGGGACTACTTTAGAGACACTGGCAACTAAACAGTTACTTTTGGGTAACTGGAATGTGTAAGAGTTAAACTGTTTCAATACACATAGATGGTTGTCTATATTTCTGGACACCATAACTGGAAAACTCACAGATAATATTCTGGAGGCAGTAGATATGACTATTGGGAAATAAAGAGAACTAGAAACATTGTTTCCACCAATATTACTTTTAGAATGAAATAACAGTAACTTAAAAACCCACATTTGTAACACTATCATTATATGAGTACCCTGGAAATTAAGCTTTCATACAACATTTCATTTGTTTGTCTTCTTTGTTTATTTTTTAATGACATACAGATTCAGTTTTTGCCATATTGGTAATTGTAAGAAAAGATCGAGAAGCAAATGGTTTGATACCTTTTATTGGATCAACATAGATGTTACAAAAAGAACAAAGTGCTTAAGCTTTTGAACCAAATTCTTCTTCAGAAGCTTATGACAGTTGTTTATAAAATTACATACTGCATACTCCCAGATCATTCATAAAAAAACAGAAAGAATTCTCATTGGTTTAAAATACTCGTTTAAACCATAACCACAGTTTACATCAGAGAAATCACATTTTACCAGTTTGTTCTTAGCTTAGGAGCCATTCAAGGTCAAATGTCCCAGAACAAGATAAAAACTCTTTAAGCAGAAAGCCAACACTTTTCAACATAGTAGTTTCATCCATGATGGTTTCAGAAGGGGCATGGCTTGGAAAATATGCAGATGATAGTAAAGTGAGAGCTATTGTCAATAATCTGGAGGCAGCCAGTAAGCTACAGAAAGATCTGAGCCAACTTAAGCAATGGGTAAAAAAGATCAAACTAAACTTTAATTTGGACAAAATGTAAAGTCATGCACTTAGGTCCAAGAAATGAGAAGTTCAAGTGTGAATTAAATGGTACCCTTTTAGAGGAAACAAGCAATGAAAATGACCTTGGAGTGACTATCACAAATGACTTATCCTTTAACTCTCACACCAGAACCAAAATCAAAATAGGAAATAAATTATTAGGATGCATTTTTAGAAACATCAAAAGTAGAAATCCATCAGTGATTGTTCCCCTGTACACATGTCTTGTGAGACCACATCTCAAGTACTGTTCGCCACTTTGTGCACCACAAAACAAGAAGGGTGAAGTATTGATTCAGCGAGTACAGAGAAAGATAACCAAAATAATCAAGACAGTGCATCAGAAGAGTTATGGTGATAGACTACGGGATTTGGACATGAACTCAATGAATTATAGAAGGTTAAGGAGTGATCTATGCTTGGTATTTCTTGTATCCAGAGATAATTATTTGTGGGAAACCATTGGATTAACATGGCAAGTCTCCACTAAGTGCATACACACACACGGGCTAAAAATAAAAGGTGAAATAAGTAGAACAAACAAGAGGAAAAAAATGATTTTTCCAAAGAGTAGCTACAGCATGGAATACCCTTCCAGAATCTAAAGGTATGAGTAAAACTATGGAGTCTTTTAAGACATCTTTAGACCAATACATGGGAAATAGAAAATATGAGTATCACCACTTAATAAGTGGTGAGCAATAATGGATCTTTGTACCTCCCAGATCATATTACCCTATTAATCCTATGAATCCTATGAAATTCTGAATGTCTCAGTTTGTTTGTGAATACAGTCTAATAAAAAACAAGAACTTCAGATTCAATACTCACTGAAGTACGTGTTAAAATATGGTATAGTGTATGGTGGAATGCTGTTGAGCATGGAAAGCCATGCTCAAAACAGCATTGTTGTGATGTCTTGACTGCGTCACGATGATGTTATGCTGCACTGAGTATGTCACCAGTGCAGCATAACAACATCGAACGTAGTTGCACATGTGCAATAAAGGGGCTGCAGTGGTGAGAGACCAAATGGAAGTTACCAGCGCTGGAGCAATGTGCCACAGTAAGGAATTTTAAAATTATTTAGGGGACATTGTTTGCCAGGAATAAGTGCCCATACACTGTTAAAAATTGTGTATGAGCAACTCATACACAGGCAAGGTTAATTTCTGATCTCGTGGTTTCTGTGGTAACAAGACCTCTCGAGCTGTGCTCTCCAGTTCTCTTGTCACCATGGAAACCACACGTTCAGAAAATAACCTTGTTGTATATGAGTGCTCATATACAATCCTCTATATCATTGTATGTTAAAAACAAGCAAACAATATACAACAGAAATGTTCTATATATAGCATTAGGATTGTATAAAGATTACCAAGTGTGAGCAACTGTTTCACATATCTATACATTATACAACCTATCTAGAGACATTTTCCCAACTATACATTCAACCAGTCATTATATTACATAAACCTTAAGACCTCCAGTGCTGTTACAGGTTATTATATAAGATACTATCAATTATCAGTATAAGAGCCAAAGTAAACAAGCATTTGTCAATGCTGAACATTTAAAGCTTTGGAAGATGTCTGCTCCCACACCTTGTTTATGTCCTTGAGGTACTTGAATGTTTTGTGCCTTGTGCCAGGCTACCCATCTAATTAATCAGCCTGCTATGTTGGTTGGTGTCAAAGGTTTTCCTGAAGTCAAGGTAGGTGACTTCCACCGCCCCTCCCCTGATTTACTTCCTTACTGAGGCATTAGGGTTTCCAATCCTAACACCAACCCCACCCCCACCTTGCAGAGACTGACAGGCAATGGAGGGGTGTCTTTGGGTTATCGGCCATAACAGTCATGCCATTCCACTTCACCCCATCCTGCAAACACTGACAGGCATCATGGTGTGCCTTGGGGTTTTTGGCCAATACACTCACCCCATTCCATAAGGAAATAAGCTGAGATGGGTGCAGCATAGGAGAATGGGTGAACATTATGGCCTAAGACCCCAAGGCACATCTTGATGCCTGCTACTGGCTGCAGGGTGGGGGTGGAATGTCATGAGCATTTTGGCCAATGACCCCAAGTCACCCCCTGACATCTGTCAGTTTCTAGTGGGTGGGGGTGGGGCGTTATGGTTTGAAACCCTAACACCTCCGGCATTTGTTAGTATTTTCACTCCAAATGTTCAGCATGGGCTTTTTTGGGACCCTATCTCATAAAAAGTAGCACTATCATTTCGTTACTCAATCCCGAGAGGTGATTTTACATAGTGGACGTATCATTCAGCCTCATAGGTACGAAAACACATTTTGGTGAGGATTTGAAAAAAATGACAGCTTTACTGTTCATGAGGAGGTGTGAAAAATGGCAATGTTGAAAATCTGGAGTGAAAATAATAAAAATTAGTGAAGTTATGATCGTGCATAGAAACTGCACAACACACACTCGTAACGCAATCATTAGTGAGAATTTTTTCACCAAACTTGCAACATGGGCTTTTTGGGATCTCCCCTCATGAACAGTGGCACTGTCATTTTGTTATTCAGTCCTGAAAGGTGATTTCATGCAGTGACCATGAAATCAACTTTCTGGACTGAATAACAAAATGACAGTGACATGTTCACGAAGTGGAGTCCCAAGAACCCCATGTTGAACATTTGGGGCCAGCATTCCTAAAAATAGCTCTGGTTCTAACTCATTGGAACCTCGTCTTCTTAAGCTGGCTGCTCCACTCATTGCCTATCCGATTGCCAGAATCTACACTTTATCCCTTAGCCATAGCACCATGCCGGACTTTTGGAATTCTGCAAGAGTAACGCCTGTCTTTAAAAAAGGTGACCCAAAGGACATGGCTAATTACAGACCTATAGCAATTCTCTCTGTCCTTAGCAAGATCATAGAGAAAATAGTTGCATCACAGACCATTGACACCCAGCATGGTTTCAGAAAAGGACATAGCATCACCACAGCTCTTCTTCAACTAACTATTGATATTCTGTCCAACATGGATTCTGGAAAACTCACAGGTGCCATCTTCATTGACTTCACTAAGGCTTTCGACCTTGTAGACCATCCCCTGCTTCTCTCCACTCTCCATAAATTCCATTTCTCTACCCCTGTTGTGGAGTGGTTCTGTAGCTACCTGTCAAACAGGTCACAAGTTGTCAAATTTAACTCCTCCCTGTCCAACACGTCTACTATCAACCTTGGGGTCCCCCAAGGCTCTATTCTTGGGCCCCTTCTGTTCTCAGTTTTTATCAACAATGCAGCTGTGGTCCTGGAATGCTGCTCGGCTATTCTCTATGCTGATGGTCTGATCATCTATACTAGTTCTGCTAGTATTGCCTGCATAAACACATCACTTACCTCAGACTTCAGTAAGGTCTTAGACTGGCTACTAGACCGTAAGTTCATACTAAATGAAAAGAAAATGAAAGCCATGCTCCTAGGTTCCGCATCGAAGATTAAGGCCTGTTCTAGTTTGCTAGAGGTTCTTCACCTAGGAGGAATTCCACTTGAAAATGTTACTTCCTTCAAGTATGTTGAGATCCTGCTGGACCAGTCCCTGGATTTTATTCTTCACATTCAGTCCTCATGCAAAGCTGTAAACTCGAAACTGGGAGTAGCTTACAAAATGAGCTACATGCTTACATCCTCTGCAAAATTAGCAATTTCCCGAGGCATTCTGCTCCCAACCCTTACTTATGGTGCCTCTATTCTTACCTCTGCCCATAAAACCTCCCTATTAAAATGGGACGTAACTTATAACAATATATGCTGATTTGCCTCTTTGTCACCTTGACTCAAACATTACTGCCTTCTTTATAAGGATCTGAATTGGCTCTAGCCCTCTGCCAGTAGACAATACTACCTTGGATCACTAATGGACCCAAATATCCGGGAGAAAAAAAAAACATACAAGCTGGCGGCATTGCTGGTCCCTCAACCATCCTCCCATGGCCTGCGATTAGCTGACAAATCCTTGCTCTATGTTCCAAGATGTCGGAAGACTAAAGGTACAGGGGTCTTCCAATTCTCTGCTCCCAGGCTATGGAATGCTCTTTCACTCAACCTCCGGCTGTCTCAGTCTAACTTTAGATTTAAAAGTGAATATCATCGTTATCTATCCTTAGCTGATGCTTGTACATGCTTTGACCCAACCTGAAGCTCCTGAGACTTACCAATAATGTCACCCCTGCTCTAATCCAATTCCAAGACTGGCTCCTCTTCCCCTCCCCATATTTTTCCTTCTCTTTGTAAATAACTTCTTGACTACTAGCTCTCTTCCTTCTCAAACCTTGTTGCTGACCATCCACTGTTGTTTTGCCAATTACCACCCCTGACCTTCCTTCTGTCAGTCTTTCTTGTTATGTTTGAACATTCCTCACTTTTCTAACATACTAACATACTAAAATGCCAGCAGAATAGGCCTAACGTTCTTTCGTGTCTGCTCGTTTGGTCAGTCCCCAACCTGGGTGCTGACCTTGCTGTCCCCCTCACCTTCTCTGGCTTCTCCCTTCCCGGTCCCGGATATTCTTGCTGCATTGGATTTTGCTTCCAGAACCCTTCCCCTGTACCTGTCCCAACCCCTCTTGAACTCCTCCACTGTCTCTGCCTCCACCAGCCCCCTAGGCAGTGCATTCCATGCTCCACCACCCTCTCATTGAAGTAGCTCCTCCTCCTTTCTCCCTGAGATCTTCCCCCTCCAGCTTCCAGCCATGCCCTCTAGTGGCCCCTTCCTCCCTTCCTTGAAGCACCCGACTGTTCCTCTCCTATTTACCCTCTTCATGTACCTAAAGACCTCTATCATGTCCCCTGGGTCCCTTCTCTCTTCCAATGTGTACATATTTAGCTCTTGAGCCTCTCCTCATAGGTCCTGTCCCCAAGCCCCAAATCATTTGGTTGCCCTCCTCTGGACCCTCTCCAGGAGGTTAATGTCCCTCTTTAAGTGTGGCCTCCAAAACTGCACGCAGTACTCAAGGTGCGGCCTCACCAAGCAGTTATACAGAGGGAGTATCACTTCCCTCCTTCTGCAGGTGATCCCCCTAGCGATGCATCCCAGCATCCTGTTGGCCTTGGCTGCTGCCCTCCTACAAGTCTCAGAGTTGTTCATCTTGACATCCACCACCACCCCCAGGTCCCTCTCAGCCATCGAGACCTGTAGCATTCCCCCCAGGGTGTACACTTGACCTGGGTTTCTGGCCCCCAGGTGGAGTACCTTGCATTTCCCTGCATTGAACCTCAGCTTCCACTTTCTAGACCATCTTTCCAGAGCCTCCAGGTCCCCCTGTAGGGCCACCCTCCCCTCCTCCCCATCCACCACCGTCCCCAGTTTCGTGTCATCTGCAAAGAGACTCATCTCACTCCTGATTCCTGTCCTTATGTCCGATATGTAGGCGTTGAACAGAAGGGGCCCAAGGACTGATCCCTGTGGGACCCCACTAATGACCCTCCTTGGGGATGAGACTATCCCCCCAACTACGACCCTCTGGGTCCGGTCCTGGAGCCAATTGCCTATCCATCTGATCATCTGGTTCCCCACCCCCATTTCTCCCAGCTTATCCAACAGGCCCTCATGAGGAACAGAGTCAAATGTGTTGCTGAAGTCTAGAAAGAGGACATCCACTGGTCTACCCAGGTCCAAGGCACTTGTCACCCAGTCATAGAACTCCACCAGGTTTGTCTGACACGATTTCCCCGGGATGAATCCATGCTGTCTATCGTCCAGGCACCCTGACTTATCCAGGTCCCCCCCAGCCTCTCCTTGACAATGCCCTCCATCACCTTGCCCACCACCGAGGTCAGGCTGACAGGCCTGTAGTTCCCTACCACCTCCCTTGATTCCCCCCTGTGGATGGGCACTATATGCACCACCTTCCAGTCTTGGGGCACCACCCTGTCCTCAGAGAGATGGTGAAAAGCTCTGCCAGGGGTTTTGCCAGGACATCTGCAAGTTCCTTCAGCACTCTGGGATGTAATTTATCCGGCCCCGGTGCTTTCTCCGTCTTAAGGGAGCCGAGGGCTTCCCTCACTCTCTCTGCTGTGATTTCCACTTCCGGTACCCCTTCTCCCTGCTTAGCCCTCCCCCCACCTTTCTCTCTATATAACCTTACTGTCTTATTAACCCTTTCACTCCACAGGTAAGGTCCATAGTTTCTGCATTTATTATATATCTTACTTAATAATACCATTATTTGTATAATGCTTGCCATTATTTTTTGTTGTTTCTACTCATTGTATTTTTGTAGCACTGCTGTACTGTTCCTCTATTTGTATTACTGTACCCATGTTGCTATTGTTCCACTGTTCTCTTTTTGTTGTACTCTCCCTGGTCATGCCTGAAAATAGTCATTTTATGGCTAGTGCACCTGCCCGGTTAACAAAAACTAAATAAAATAAATAAATATCAACCTAAGTTGAAACCCCCCTATTGACTCCCATTATACAGTTTACCTTAAAATCTTCAGTTTGCTGGTTGCCTTTAAGGAGTGCAGATGTGTCCCGCTCTACAGAAGATCACTGCTCCCAACCTCTGAAGGTAAGTATGGGAGGGAGATTGCGGGGAGGTGGGTGCTCAGTGGGGGAAGGGATGGGGGAGGGGACTGGGGAGACAACGGTTGTTACAGGGAAAAAAAGAAAAAAGTCTTCAGGGGACCATTTTCTTTATATACAGGTAAAAAAATGTATACATTTAGGCACAGTGGGGTGGGCTTCCAGTGTGCCACAATAGGAGGGGACATGCTGACATGGGGATTGGGCACCACGATGTCAACCAATATTACCGATGGGTTTGGGGGGGAAGGGCACATCCAACACTGGTAGTGGGCATCCCAGTGTTGGAAAAAAATAAACAATTACTTTGGCACACTAAGGTTGGTTCTCAGTGTGCCACATCAATGGGGGAGGGGGAATACATGCCAAAACGGGGATTTTGCACCCCAATGTCAGCTTTCTGTGGAGTGTGTGGCAGGTGGCAGGAGCTACCACCTGCTCATTTCTTTATTGAAATGTTTCACCAGGAAAGGCACAATGAGCAAACAAGTTGCTTGTGGAGCAAGACCCAGGGACAGAGTGCTCGGCGGGCAGGCTCTGACCTGGTTGCATGGGGGAGCGGTGCCACTGCAATGATGAAACTGTTCATGATTGCAGCAGCAGGTTTCTTTTAACTCCTTGGCTCTCTTTCAAGCTGCTATCATCGGCAGCTTCCCCACTGATTGGTGGCTGCAAGAGGCACCCAGTAAAGCGTCTATTACATTGGGTGACCCTGACAGCTATGCTACCCTTACAGCAACACCAACACAGTAAAATACACACCTATTGGCAAAATCGACAGTTTGCCGACAGGTCACTGTGTTGGAGTGTCCAAGACAGGGTCATGCTGTCTCCTGGTTCTGCAGCCCCACCCCAAATCAACTCCATCTGGAGTTGAGAATCCTAAAGATGGGAGGGTGGGGGGCAGAGCCCCCCACATGGGGGGGTTCAGGGGAAAATACCCCCAGAAAAAAAATAGGACCAGGAGATGCACAGGAATCATGTAGACCACAACTTGCGGTTGACATGATTCCTGTCGATGAGATGCCGGTCTACATAAAGGATGTCGAACCGGCTTGGTAGAGTCACAGTTACACAACTCTCATTTCCCGTTATTGTCTTAAACATTTGGTGCACAAGTACATCAAATGCAAAAACAACCTGTCAAGGACCCCCAAGTGAACAAGATCATGCATCCTAATATGTTCAGGATTCAAAAAAGTGCAGTATATAATCAAACTACTATATGTACAGTAAGTCTAAGGAATCAGAATAAAACCCCAATAGGATAACCCCCCACCCACCAGGGGAAGATAACTGGTTAGAAGAAAGCAATTATTCACTATGTGTGTAAACCAAGAGTCCCACCACACTGCAGCATCACCATATCACATACCTGAACATAAGCCCACCTAAACACAACCACCATCTCCCCACCACATCCGCCACACCCACACAACCTCCCCCACCCACACAAAAAAAAACACTGTGCCCCCTCACCACAAAAAAATCAAAACACAAACCAAAGAGACGCTGAAGTCCCAATACATGTCCATCACTTGAAGCAAAGATATGTGGAATAATTATTCCACTTAAACATCCACAGACATTTCCTTCAAAGGATGGTCACACAACAGGACTTCAGCGTTTCTTTTTTAGAATCCCCTTTTTTTTTCTGAATCAAAACTTGGCATGTTGCCCACTTGATATGTTCCATATCTTCTCAGGGAGTCCTTTGCCAGTCATCATTCTTCAGAAATGGTCAGGAGGTCTCAGTCAACAGGTCCCTTTGCCCTTTGCGCAATGAGAAGCCCAGTAACATAGAAAAAGAGACAATTGTTCTTTAAAGAGTCCATTTTAATTGATTATTAACACATTGGTTCCCCACCAAAGAACTATGTGTGCGTGAGGGGGTACAGTGTTCCTTCCCTTTCCTTCCTTTCCGTATGGGTGGGCCTCACCCACACAGAAAGGAAGGAAAGGGAAGGAACATAGTGCCCCCATCCACACACATATAGTTCTTTGGTGAGAAAACAATGTATTGATAAGCAGTTAAAAGGGACTCTATAAAGAACAAGTGTCTCTTTTTTTATGTTATTAGGCTTCTCATTGCGCACAGGAGCATGGGCCAGGGACGTGCTGAAGTCATGTTCTGTGCCCATCCTTTGAAGTAAAGGTCTGTGAAAGTTTAAGTGGAATAATTATTTCACAAACCTTTGCGTCAAGGGATGGACATGTAGTGGGTCTTCGAAGTGTCTTTGGTTTGTGTTTTGATTTTTGTGTGGGGAGGGAGGCACAGTGTTATTTTTTCCTTTTTGTGTGGGTGGGGGAGGTTGTGTGGGTGTGGTGGGTGCAGTGGAGGAAGTGGTGGTTATGTTGAGGTGGGCTTATGTTCAGGTACATGATGTGGTGGTGTTGCAGTATGGTGAGACTCTTGGTTAACATACATAGTGAATAATTGCTTTCTTCAAACCAGTTATCTTCCCCCGGGGGGAGGGGGTTATCCCATTGTGGTTTTATTCTGATTCCTTAGACTGTTACTCTACATATAGTAGTTTGATTATATACTGTCACTTTTTTGAATTCTGAACATATTAGGATGCATGATCTTGTTCCCTTGGGTGTCCTTGACAGCTGTTTTTTTTTACTTTGGCTCTTATACTGACAACTGATGTTATATTGTATAATATCCTGTAACAGCACTGAAGGTCTAGGTTTATGTAATATAGTAACTGGTTGAATGTATAGTTGGGAAAATGTCTCTAGATAGGTTGTATAATGTATAGATATGTGAAACAGTTGCTCACACTTGGTAAACTTTACACTCTCCTAATGCTATATATAGAAAAAAACCTGTTATATATGTTTTGCTTGTTTTTAGCATACAGTAATATCACATTTTAACATGTACTTCAGTGAGTATTGAATCTGAAGTTCTCATGTTTCATTAGACTGTATTCACAAACAGACTGAGACATTCAGAATTTATGTTAGTAAAGCTTTCTGCTTGAAGAGTTGTTATCTGTTGTGGGACATTTGACCTTGAATGGCTCCTAAACTAAGAACAAACTGGTGAAATGTGATTCCTTCAATGTAAACTGTAGTTATGGATTAAATGAGTATTTTAAACCAATGAGAATTCTTTCTGGTTTTTTTTTTATGTTGATCTGGGTGTCTATAGTATGTAATTTTATAAATAACTGTCATAAGCTTCCGAAGAAGGACTTGGTTGGTCTGAAAGCTTAAGCACTTTTTTTTTGTAACATCTACTGTATGTTGGTCCAATAAAAGGTATCAAACTATTTGCTTTTGGATTTATTTTTTAATGAGATGCATGAGAAAATAATCAAAATATATGAAAAAAACATTCAAAAAAATGTTTTTAAGTCAGTGGGGACTGAAGACCTAGTCTACTCACAGAGACTTAGGGCCTGGTATTCAAACATTTGCACAGGTAAAAACCAGTGTTTGCCCACACAAACCAGGTTTTGTGCCAGAGCCCAGTATTTAAAAGCATTGGTTGTATCAGAAAACAGGATTAGTGCCAGTGCAAACCAAAATTGGTGGGAGTATGTAAATGTAGGGGCAGGGACAGGAATATTGGCCCAAGCAGATTTGCACCATGCAAATAGGTTTAGCATGGTCCTTTTGCATAGCACAAATACTGCCAAACAAAAACCCCTCTTACTCCACGCAACCCTAGCAGCTGCCGGAGGTAATGCAGACAACAAGAAGGTAGGTCACTTGGAAAGCTCACCCACCCCCTGTGGTCATGGCACACCCTCCAATCACTAGTTCATACTTAAAGAAAATAACCTTCTTGCTGCTAGTGGTACCTGGTCCTCTAATCACCAGCCCCCAGTAGAAAAAAAAAAGCCTGGCGCCCCAGGCTCAATCCCAAACCTGGGTTGCAGGCATGGAACTAGGTGTAGCGACCAGCGCCTCAACCTCCAGTGCCACTGGGCCAGCTGTATTTGTATTTTTTTAATTACTGTTAATATTTCAACTTATTAATTTAGTAACTTGAATATGGTTAATGCTAAGGTAGTGGTAAATGAATAACTGATTACTTATACAAGGGGATTTGGAAAGTAAGTCTGTAATATTTTTTATGTACTTATAAGCATTGAGGCTGCAGATGAGTTTCATTCTGAATCTCTGGAAATGGTGGCATTTATTTGGCATAGATTGGGAAGATAGCTCTGGAAGACTTTAGAGTTCTTGGACCAAACTGTCAGTGCCAATACCTCTGGGAAATGGATATCAGAAAGCTTAGAAACATAGAAACATAGAAACAGAGACTTTGACAGCAGATAAGGACCGCTTGGCCCAACTAGTCTGCCCATTTCCCCACCTACAGGATAGGCCACAGATCCTAGCTAACCAACAGCCTATTTCTTCCTACCCACCACAAGAATTGCCTTATGTCTGTCCCATGCATTCTTGAATTCTCCCACAGTTTTAGACCCCACAACCTCCTCAGGAAGGCTGTTCCATGGATGCACTACCCTCTCTTACAGAAGTGAGGCATGATTTGAGTTATGTTATGGAGCCCAGTATTGAATCCTGAGAATGGTCATGAAGCAAAATGTCTCAGCGTGTTAATTTCAGATCCAGTTCCTTCACCCTACACTTGTGGTCTGAAGTACAGGCTGGCAGTGTGGGCCTGGCTTTAGGGCCATTTGAATGAATACAGGGTAGCATACGCTGCAGGGTATTCCCATAAGGCTTCTTTAGTGCTAGGCCAAAGTCGGCAGTATGGTTTGGCCCATTTTGGGTGATATGACAGTGATATGTTACTTCATATTGAGTTTGAGTAGCTCTAAGTACCAATATTGCTTTTCGGTTACGTGGATACATTTCTACACTTGATATTGCCACCTGTTGGGCCTACCTGATAGGCCACTAAATGAGGTGTGTGGTAGTCAGAGTGGCAGGCTACTCCTTTGGGTCCCTGAGTAGGTCGTGCCTCAAGCAGCACTGAAATTAGCCATCTTAGTTCAGATAATTTCTCTGATTATATTTGTTGATACTGCATTTCCTATTATTTTATTCTTCCATAATTTAGATACTTATTAGAGATACCATCCATGTCCTTGTATAAATTGGATATGAATCTTTATTTTCTTGTTAATAGGTTTTGAATACTGCTTTATAAAAATTGCATATTTTATTTTAGTGCTCAACATCCTGTATATATATTTTATGAAATACATATTTTTTTAGTACATTGTAATGGCAACCGCCGAACAATAAACTCTACTTGATGATGATGATGATGATGAAGAACAGAGTCCAATCTTTGTTTATTTTCTTGTGTATGGCATTAGCGCAGAGCATGTTTCTTTCACTAAGGGCCTCTTTTAGATCTCTATTGTCCAAGGGCATGAAAGTTTTTTACTCTCTGTTTAAGCAGGGATGCATGTTTGTTAATAACCCCTAGAAAAAGATTTTTGAAAATAGGTGTTGCTTGATGAACTGAAGGTGCCAGCTAGAACTGTTTCCACTGTATGACTTTCAGGTCTGATAGGAAATATCAGAGATTAAAGTTGGAAAAATGTATTTTGATGACGAATTTAGGTAGAGGCACATGAGCTTTTGATTCCTGTGACACAGGCATCCACATTATGATCACTAATGTCATTGTGGAAGAAAGCTGAATGAGTAACTTTATGTGGCCTGTTTGTTAGTATAAGGTCTATTAAAGAAGCATTTGTGGGATTTAATGGGTTAGGTCTTGTTGGTTTGGAAATAAGCTGCACAAGACTGACTTCATCACAGAGTTTTTTAGATTAGCAAATTTTTGAAAGATCCAGACCATAGGTCTTCAAGTATTAGGGTTTCATTTGGGTAGGAGATAACCAAGCAGGTTATGTGGTGTAGGAGCACTAGGTCACATCTGGAAGGTCTGTAACAGACAATAACCATGACGGTTTCATTTTTGTGTAGAGATGTCTTAATGAGCTAATGTACTGCCTGGAAACTGCCTGCAATTAATTGTAACTTTCAGATGTAGTAAGCTATCATTTGTTATATCTCAAGTATTTTTTCTTTTCTGTTTGCTAATTAGAAGATTTTCCACCTGGCAGTACAGGGGTGTTGTGTGGAGCAGTACTCTGTCTGAAGGGAAAAAAAGTCAGTTCTGTACCTCCCGCTACATCAACGCAGAGACCACACTGACTAAGACATCACTAGTAACCAGTGAGAACCATTTTTTCACTGCCAGGTTTCACTTTCATAGGAAGCAGTAGGGACTGGCTCTCCCTAGTTACTAGTGATGTCACAATGTTCTGCATTTTGATTGGTAGCTTATGAAAGTCCCTGTTGAGGTTGCAAGGACTGTGATGCCTCAAGGTGTCTGGTCTCATTTCTGATGATGTAGTGGGAGGAATAGAAGTGACTTTTGTTTCCTTCAGACTGAGTGCTGCTCCACACATCACCCAGTACTGCCAGCTGAAAGTCTTCACAATTAGCAAACAGAAAATAAAAAATACTTCAGATACTGGAAGTGATAGCTGACTGCATCTGAAAATTACTATTAATTCCAAGCAGTACACTAGCTCTTTAACAGCCAAACACTCAAATTCATTTGGCACAGAGTGGGAGCTATCCAGGGTAGACATGAATCTGTCACTGATATAGTGAGCTAGACCACCCCCTCTAGATGATCTATCCAGTTAGAATAGATTACAATTCAGAATAGCAGTATCATAGGGTCGTACACAACCACTAAGCCAGGTCTTGGTAAGAGGAAACATATCTGGCCTACTATGTAGTACTCATGTTTTAACCTTGTCCAACTATTTTAAGACTGCGCTCATTTATAGACATTAATGACAAGCCATTTTGCATAGCATATTAAGTGGGGGGAGGGTGCTAGGGTTTGTGGGCCTGGATTAATTTCCACATTTCCTGAGTATAATAACAAGATTAAAATCATTTGCTTGTGTAGCGTAGGTTGTCAGCCAGTCCTGAGTACCAACTCTGGGGCCCTCATGACAACTAGAGGGGGCCAGCCCTGGTCTTTGTGAAACAGAACCATGATCAGTAAACCTTCGGTGGTGTGGTGCCTCCATCTGAGGACTTGGGCAGAATAACCAGTGACTTTTCCTCTTCCCCAGCAACAATACTTCCACCTCCCGAACCCTTCCAGACACTCCCCCAATACACAACACTCAAAAACAGTTGTGGAGACAGCAATTACCATAAGCACAGCAAGTATTTATTATTGTAGGGCATAGGACTGGCAACTATGGCTAAGAAAATAAGGTTTGATAAGGCACTTGTACAGCACTTTCCAATAGCAGTAACTATACCAGTAATGCCATCAGTAACATGCAATGCAACTTCCCCCATGCTCCCACCCGTCTGGCACCAGACCTGTCCCTATGTCTTTTGAGGTACCCCACTACTGTGGCAGGCCTGCAGTGCAGTGGGTTGGCCAGCATTTGAGCCATAGATGAAGAAATAACACAAGGCAAAGCAACTTGGAACAACAGCAACCATTTGTAATTCCCCTGGTGGCAAAATTGTACTTAGCTGACATGGTGCAGGTGAGAATGATGTCCTTGGCTTCTGATCACTCTGGTGAAATCCTCTGGAACACTTGGTAGACAGCAGCTAGGGCAGGAGCTTCATGTCTAAAGAGGAACCACAATTCCATTGTTCTGGCAGAAACAGTTCATTGCTGACCCCGATCCCCGGCTGGGGGCTCAGGCAGAGCACTCTGGGGTGCAATTTCCTTGAGCAGCAATTAGGCAAAAGTGTTTTGTAAATCAAAAAGTGAGATTCTCTGAGCTAAAGATGAGCTTCAGACTCTCAAATGTCTTATCTTGACTCTTCACCACCCTCCGGTGAACTTAAGCAACTTTTGTAGCAAACAGTTTGGAAAACACAGCCCAAATTAGCATCAGTCCACTTGGGCTCTATTGCAAACAGTTCCAGTTTCTTTTTTTGATTCTTCAGTCCCAGCACTGTATCTTAGTGCCAGCAGGAGTCTAGACTATCCATCACAGTTTGGGGCTCCAGCCCTTGGTGCAGTCTCTCTTGGTCTCTCTTCTCTTTGGGGAATTGATTTTTGGTGGGCTCCTGGGGCTATTTATAGCCTTCCCCAGGCTTCCTGCTGATTGGCTTAACTCTTCCCAGGCAAAAAACAGTCATGCTGTTTTTTCTCTTCTTCATTCCTGCTGTAGCAGTGATTTCCACCTTTGTTTGTGCTTCCCCCGGACCCCTCCATCAGAATTAATTGGGCTGGGGGAAAGTCTTTTTAGCTGGACCAGTCCTCTTAAAACCTCACAGGGGGTTGGGGCTTACAGTTGCACATATGGAGGATGCAACTGAGCCTCTTTTTAGTGAATAATAATAATAATAAACTTTATTTTTATGGAGCCTTTCAAATACCAAGGCACCTAACAGTATTAAAATCACAAAACAAACATCTCAACAACAAAGATTGTATAAAATCACTGATATCATCAAACAGTTAATCGCCGAATACTTGGTGCCATAAAAAAGTTTTCAAAGCTTGCTTAAATCCCTCCATGGTCGTGCACTCCCATAACCGACTGGATAAACAATTCCAAAGGGTTGGAGCCACATGCATAAATGCTCCGGCCCCAGAAGATTTCAAACACACCCTTGGAATCTTTGGCAACCCCTGGTCAGCTGAGCGGAGAGATCGCCCAGGGCAGTAGGGGATTAGAAGCTCTTTCTGGTAGTAAGGACCTAGTCCGTGTAGGGCTTTAAAAGTTAGAAGATTGACTTTAAAGGTGATCCACCACTGTACTGGCAGCCAGTGCAGTCCACGTAATACCAGAAAAATATGACAGGACTGAGACTATCCCGTCAAAAGCTGGGCCGCTGAATACAGAGTTTTGCTTGATATTGCTGTAAATGTAGGGGTACATAAAAGCACTCTCCTTTGATAAGGGGCATAAATTAACAGGAGAAATCTGAGAAGAAGAGGCTTGGCAGCAGTTAGTTGCAAGGCTAGTCTGGTGGTATTTGTACACAGGAATGAGGCAGAACCATCAGAAAGAGTTTAATAACTAAGTACTGGTAATAGAGAAGGGGTGAAGGTATGGGGAAAGACACAGCCAGGCAGCAGAAGAGAATTAGAACTCCTAGTGACCTCATCTTAGGTAGTACAATTTGCCGTAGTATGCAGGTAGCAGCAGAAATAGCTGGGCTTCCCAGGATAGATTTTAGCTGCAATGTAGCACCCAAAAAATAGTAATACAGATGACAACAAGTATTACCAGTTAAACGATTGCAAGCTGTACTGTGATAGATATTTATGCAGTTACTGATGAGATGAAAGTAACGCTCCCCCCCTCCCGATTGGGTATATCTAAGAGGAGGCATAAAAAGTACAATACAACAAGGAATAACTACATAGGACATCCTGACACAGTGTGTAGCTGAATTAACACAATTGGATATAAGCTGGAATATGGTGATAAGTGACTTGGACCCAGATAGGAATGCCACTTGCAATTAATTTGATACAAGCTTTTATGCAGTTTCTGAGGAGAGGAATGTAGTGCCCAACCAGACAGGGTGTATCCAGAAGTCATTAGCAGTGCAGTACAACAGGATGTAGCCCAAAATACATAGTGAAACATAATGCAGCAGGATTACCCATACAGATACAGGCTGCAGAGGGGTGAAAAGTAACTTCTACCCAATTGGAAAAGCAAAGTGATTAGCAGTAATAGTGCACAGTAACTGGTAGCATAAAATGGCAGAGTGTAATATAATGGAATCAAACTACAGTGAAGTGCCACGTACACAAAAAAAGTGCAGCTAGACAGTGGTGTAAATAGCACAAGCATAGAAATGCAACAGTCTATGAGGAAGCCCTTAATGTCTGCAACACTTCTTACCAGATGTGTTCTCTTGTAGTTAGGGCAGAGTATTTAGCTGCAAGCTGCCACCCTGGGTTGACTCCCGGGCAGACTCCCTTGATGTTCTTTGTACTGGACAGAATCCCTTGATGTCCTTTGCACCAGGCACACTCCCTCGATGTCCTTTGCACTACAGTCCTTAGCATGGAAGGACCACAGCACAGAAGAACTGCTTGAGTTTAGGGGCCTTCGATTAAAATCAGAAGATTGGTAAGCTTAGCAGGGTGCCTTCTGATTGATGGAGTAGTGCAATGGGGGTCCGCGTTTAGGCAACTGCAGGTGGGCATTGGATGGCTGTAGGAGCTGACCCAGGATGGCTTCCACTCAGCAAAATGGGGACCCCCAATGTGACGATCTCTTGTTGGGAGGAACACTGTGGCATAAGGGGGCTCCTCATGATCACCAGCAACTCAGCAGCAGCACTGGTAGAGTGGTGGCAGATGTAGAAAAGCAGCACTTTAAATGTCCTTAGCAGCTCCTAATAGAAAATGGCAACCTGAGTAGAGGATCGTCTGATTGGAGGAGCAGTGCATGTGATAGTGGTTCGACTTCAGGCAACTGCAGGAGTGGATTGGACAGCTATAGGAGCTGACCCAGGATAGTTTTCACTCATCGAAATCAGGAACACTGAGGCAATGATCTTTTGCTGAGAGGATCACTGTGGCATCTGGGAGCTCCTCACGACCACCAGGAGCTGAGTGGCAGTGCTGAAAGAGTGCTAGCTGGTGGTTTTCTTTCTGTTCTGACAGGAGGCATACAGCTCCAACTTGGAAATACCCCATTTCCTGAAAACTTGTTTGTTTCAGGGAACCACTCATGAGATTATATATTCTGCAAGTAAGTCTGCCAGGACATCATCTTTTCTTGCTATATGAACTGCATAGATCTGAACTTGGATGGTGTGTGCTAGATCCCAAATTGTTAGTGGTTCTTTTTACAGTTTTGAAGATCAACAAAAAAGAAAAAAAAACAAAAGAGTCTTATTCTGAGGTCAGCACAAAGTAGTGCAATACACCACTGTGCATACAAAATAGCATCTTTATTGCACATAATATACATAAAAAACAATTTCTCATACACCCAATATTGTGGAAAAATTGCAATTGCTGAAGGCAAAAAAGCATATAAGCAAATAGTGCAAATACTTCACTACAGTCTGAGTCCTTTGTAAATATGCATGTGTTTCACAGTGCAGGCATGGTGTCTTACAATGGTGGTGTGGAGCAGTATAAAGAACTTGCCACAATGTGAAAAACGGACCACCAGAAAACCGACATAAGTCCTCATCTAAGGCATACGACTGCTTGTCTAGAACACACCAGGCTCCATCAAAAGATGTAAGGAGCCTTGTAAACACCAAAAAAGTGCCGTAAAACACTGTGCAAAAAGCTTTGTAAAACACTAAAAAAACACCAAAAACACTCATGGCACAGCGAGGACTCAAGCAGGAAACTACTTCCACTTTCTGATGTGCTTACACATCGACCGCATAATGGGTCATCATCAGAGCATAGCCAGTAGTGTTAGAGGTGCTGTTTAAATAGAGCTTCCTCTGAAAAGACTGCAGAATTAAAGTGCACAGTACCAATCAATTAAAAACATATACACACATACAATCACAACAAAGCCATGACAGTCCCACCATACAAATAAAGTGCCAATAAAAACTTCAAGATACATAAGGATGCAATATGTCAAATTCCTACAGTATATATACAGACACAATATTTGCAAACCAAGCTAGCTTTTCTAAAGATCCCTTAATACAAATTGTATAATCATACCCCTAACACCATTACATACTTTAACTGCATGTTATGAAAAATCCCTTCATATCGTCAAATAACAGAGACACTGGCTAGACTTATATTTATTAAGAGCAGATCCAGCAAGTCATGCTCTCTTGGTGGCCACGGCATAATAAGTCATGGCCACCAGTATAAAACAGTCACAGCCTCAATACCCATAGCACATATAGAAGTACAGAGAATCCTGGCTTATATTTAATATTCTAAGAGCAGTGCCGGCAAGTCATGCTCTCTTGGTGGCTAGAGCATGGCAAGAAGAAAACCTGCTGATGTTTATCACTGAGTACAATACCTTGGCCCCTAAGATTGGGAATATTATAAAAAAAATACTGGCCTATCATACCGTCAGATTTGAGGCTTAAAGACTTAGGAGACAAACAACTGATGATAACATATACAAGAGGGAGGAGTGTGAAAGACATGTTAGTCCAGTCATATGTCCCAGTACAAAGAGAGGAGACTAAAACCTGGTTACCCCCTTTACCTCATGGAAATTATAGATGTGGACATTGGCCCAGACATTCAAAGGGGTTGCACATATTTTGGACTGTCTAGTACAGTATGCCCTGAAAGCTCATTGGTCCACACAGAGGACCAATGGACTTACTGCCCATACTGTACCTGTCATTCAGCAGGTGGCCGGGTGGTGTGCAGGAGGGATGCAGCCGCCTGCTGATGTGAGGGCAGGGTGGGCCAGTGGTCCTGTGTGTGTTGGAGGGGTGGGGGGTGCCACTGGATCACCAGGGCTGTAGGTGTATGTGATTTACCGCGATCGTGGACTCGGGAGGGAGGGGGGTCCACTAGACTACCAGGGAATGTTGTAACTTACATGTACCATGATCGCAGCAATGGGCAGGTGGGGGGGTTCCACTAGACCACCAGGGATGGTCTTATGAACATATATCGGGGAATCAGGGACTCGGTGGAAGGGGGGACCACTAGACCACCAGGGATGGTCATGTATAATAATTACTGGGGAATCAGGGACTGGGGAGGGCACTAGTCTACCAGGGATTTCATTTTTACACATATACTGCGTGATCGCGGCTATGGGATGGGGGTTGCCCTGGGATCTTAATCATGCTGTGCAGGGCACCAATCACAAGTCGCTGGGCTGCCATGCACAAGGCATGCAAATGGGGCCATAATGACATGTTAATAGCCCTATTTGTACCTTGCATATATTATGGCCTCATTTGCATGCCCTCTGCTGAATATCGCAGGTGATGTGCCTAGTGCAACTGTACTTGCGCTGGTGTAACCCTGTGCTCCCTATCTGTGGCTTGCACTGGCACAGTGCCACTGTGCCACTGTGCCATGTGCAGTATGTGTGCTGACCCTGCCATATTCAATGGTGCTGCACCATGGCACATCCCCATTGAATATCACCTGGACCTGGACCTGGCCCCGGTGCATCACAGTTACGCTCTGCCCAGGCTTACACCACTGCCTGGTGCAGTCTGAACATCCCAGCCATTGTGTACATTGACCTAATACATCTAATGTAAAAACTTTTAGCCACCTGGGGTCAGGTTACAAGCATGACATTAACTCCTTCATAAATTGTAGTTCTACTGGAGTTATATACATGCCATTGTGGTATGTCATACATAGGACAAACAAAAAGACCTTTGAAATTAAGAATAGGTGAACATAAGGGGGTGATAAGAAATGTTAATACAGAGTACTCAATGGCCCACCACTATTAGAAGGAAAGTCATGGGTCTCCAGCTTCCTTAAAGTTTGTAGGCCTGGAAAAAGTAGAGACTGGTCTATGTAGGGGTGACCTGGGCACAAGGCTCCTCCAATGACAGGCATTTTGGATTTTTGAACTGGATAGTATGGCACCAAGTGAACTGAATAATGAGATTCCCTTGTATAGTTATTTATAAAGTACACTTTATATTTATAGAATGTTCTATCTAACTTAGACTCTTGTTCAATAAGTGGCTATGACTTGTCATGCTGTGGCCACTGAGGGAGCATGACTTGCCAACTCTGCTGTCAATATCTGTAAAATGTTAGGCAATATGGATTAAAACGGTGGCCATGACATGCCGTGCTCTGGCTATAAAGAGAGCATGACTTTTTGGCTCTGCTCTTCACAATATAGCTTATGCTTCTGTTATCAAGCTTTGTGGCTATGCTTTGGTTGTGGTCTAATTATAGAGAATATGATGAACACACTTCATGTTTTAAAGAAGGGTGATGTAATTGATGAGCTCAGTTATTGCATCTGGATTATACTGGTGGCCACGACTGCTATGCTCTAGCCACCAAAAGAGCATGACTTGCCGGCACTGCTCTTAGAATATTAAATATAAGCCAGGATTCTCTGGGCTTCTGTGTGTGCTATGGGTATTGAGACTGTGACTGTTTTATACTGGTGGCCATGACTTATCGTGCTGTGGCCACCGAGAGAGCATGACTTGCTGGCTCTGCTCTTAATAAACATAAGTCTAGCCAGCGTCTCTGTTGTTTGACAATATGAAGGGATTTTTTTATAACATGCAGTTAAAGTATGTAATGGTGTTAGGGGTATGATTATACAATTTGTATTAAGAGATCTTTAGAAAAGCTAGCTTGGTTTGCAAATATTGTGTCTGTATATATAGGAATTTTGACATATTGCCTCCTTATGTATCTTGAAGTTTTTATTGGCACTTTATTTGTATGGTGGGACTGTCATGGCTTTGTTGTGATTGTATGTGTGTATATGTTTTTAATTGATTTGTACTGTGCACTTTAATTCTGCAGTCTTTTCAGAGGAAACGCTATTTAAACAGCCCCTCTAACACTACAGGCTATGCTCTGATGATGACCCATTATGTGGTCGATATGTAAGCACATCAGGAAGTAGTTTCCTGCTCAAGTCCTCGCTGTGCCATGAGTGTTTTGGTGTTTATTTAGTGTTTTACAAAGCTTTTTGCAGAGTGTTTTACAGCACTTTTTCGGTGTTTACAAGGCTCCTTACGTCTTTTGATGGAGCCTGGTGTGTTCTAGACAAGCAGTCGTATGCCTTAGATGAGGACTTATGTCGGTTTTCTGGTGGTCCATTTTTCACATTGTGGCAAGTTCTTTATACTGCTCCACACCACCATTGTAAGACACCATGCCTGCACTGCTAAACACGTGCATATTTACAAAGGACTCAGACTGTAGTGAAGTATTTGCACTATTTGCTTATATGCTTTTTTTGCCTTCAGCAATTGAAATTTTTCCACAATATTGGGTTTATGAGAAATTGTTTTTTATGTATATTATGTGCAATAAAGATGGCATTTTGTATGCATAGTGGTGTATTGCAGTACTTTGTGCTGACCTCAGAATAAGACCCTTTTGTTTTTTTTTTTGTAGTATTTTCAGCTCTGAGGTATTGTCACACTCATCTTTAAAGAGCCCTCTTCAGATCTGTGGGTCTGTTATGTTTTTTCTTTTACTAGTTTTAAAGATCTGTCATGCCCTTGTTTGTCAATATAAGACACTGTTGTAGTGTTGTCAGTCCTCATCTGCAGGTCATGACCCCTGGACATCTCTGAAAGGGACTTAATAGAAAGAAGTACTACCTTGAGCTTGAGCAGGTTAACTTGCTCCTAATGCTTTGCTGGCCTCCCCACACTCTCATCTGTATGGTGTAAGATGTGCCCTGACCATCCTATAAGGGAGTTATCTATTGTCAGAACTGTATTGTGCATTGCCTATTGAATAGTTTAAGTGCTGCAGCTGTTTCCAACACTTGAGAGAGGCTACAATTATTTTCTGTACTGGAATAAGGGTAGTCAGTGATTGTTCTGAGTTTTCACCAGTACCCTTTCAAGTACCACTGAATTACTGTCATGTGCTGTCTTGCCCAGTGAACCACTAAAGTTGTGACTAGGGGCGTGCAAACAACTTATTTCGAACATCTGCCAAGCATTTGTAGTCAGAGGTCCTAATTATTCATTATTTATGCTTTGTTATTCATTATTCAGCCATGGAACTAGCTGTGAAACTATAAGATCTCCTGAGACTGTGTCCAATCAGAGGCCACTTTGAAAGCTCATTGAAGACAGGTCATGTGACCCAGCACTTGTAGAAGCTTCAGGCAGGGGAGACAGATGACTTGATCTGCTGCAGATAAATAATCTTGCTTTTATTGAATCTCCAAGTTTTATAGAAACAAGAAATAATCTACTTGAATTTACTTATTTAAAACTAGACAAAAAGAGATGATGAGGGCACATTCTCACTGATAGTATCAGTGACAGTTATTACTTTAAATGGTATTTTTACCTTTGTTCCTGTGTCATTGAGGCACAGGTCAGGAGGCATACGATGACCAGGAGCAGTTGTAAAATTTGCAATGAGTGTTTTATTATTATTAATAACAGCAAAATAAAAATAAGTGTTTGTTCAGCATAACTATTTACAAAGGCAGTACAAACAGAGAAAACAAAGTCCTTCACCTGAGGGTATCTCTATTTCCAAGTTTCAGTCTCTCAGTCTCTCCCTCCCTCCTCTCTCTCTCTCTCTCTCTCTCTCTCTCTCTCACTGTAGCAAAGCATTGCTGCTCTTTTATAAGCCTCTGTCTGGGAACTTGTTAAGAAGACATTCTGTTTTTCAGAAAATGTTCTTGTCAATTTCCTTCCTTGCAGGTATAACAAAACAGTACATGGTGTCCCAGAACTGATCTCATGTTTAGCATCTGCAAAAGAGCTAGTATTGCATTCCAGGTTAACCTCCTAAGTTCCAAATACTGTTTTGCAATCATTTCAACCATATAACTATATACATTTGCAAACCAAGGGATCCCAGTTTCACATAAAGATTCACACATATTTTATAACATCAGATACACAAGGGGAAGAAAAGATAGAAACAGCAAGTGGAGGCAGAGAGATAGTGTTAGGGGGTATAGTGAGACGGTCGGAGTGGCCAGTTCCTAGATCTCACAAGAAAATTTGACTGCACATTCAGACAAGAGACAGAAAAGAAGAGGATAAAACAGATCCTTGCGTTTAACTCTTTCTACATAAAAAAAATCTTTCTATATAACAAATGGAACAAGGACTTATTCAACCCTGTCACACCCTGGTGTCAGACAGTGCATACTGGTGCTGGTGGAGACTACAAAACACACTGTGGCATGCACTAGGGGATATGGTGCTGACAGAATGAGGCAAAAACATAGAAGCAACAAAGAAAACCAACACACTATAATGCTTAAATGCTCAAAAGATTTATTTCAAAATGTGTCACAATGCTGCCATCTCCCAACACTTAGAGGCCTTTGCCTCTTCATCGGGGTGCATGGCTTAGTAGAACGGAATCTTGTCATTCAAATACGCTGCTCATAAATACAATGGGTTATTGCTTGATATGGCAACCAGTTGGGTCTGCTAATAAGGGATTGTAATCACGTAAACCTGTAGTGCGCAATCAACAAAAAAGAAGTGCATTACTTTATACAACCAAGGGTAAAAAATTACAGTTAATTCCTAAAGAGAAAAACCTTCACTGAAATAGAAACACCTGATATATATATATATATATATATATATAAACATTACAAAAAATCTTCTTTAGAAATAGTTAATTTCATGGCTAAATATTCACTGGACTGCAAAAGCTGGAAAACCCATACATGAGGTAAAAAGGACACAATCAGGAGAAAGTAGCAAGAGACTAGAACAGCACAGAAAGGAGGAGAAGGCAGAAAATCAAAGGAATAGCTAACCTATGTGAACAAAAATGTTAGATAAAAGAAAGTGGGTGGTAGGGGAGGGGGTGCGCGTACAGGAAGATATAAAAGAGAAAAAAGGGAAGGAGCAAGACTATAATCAATATTTCATAGAAATTAATTATTACTATGCACATACAGGTAGTTTTTGGGCAAGGGATATCAAATGAAAAAGGAAACAAAAAAGGGACTCTCAATCCACACAATACAGTTCAAGAGAAATATTAATTTTAGTATTTCATCTAGTTTGCAACATTAGTATGAAATATGTGATCTCACTGAGTTAACTTAAAATCAAATTGCCACTGTAACTACAATACAAGTCACATTAAACTGTCCCTGGCTCCAGCTCACTAGTTTAGTGCTTTTCAATGAGTTGCTTATTGTGTGCACTGCTCATTGCACTGCATTAATAAAAGTTTCCTAATGACTAATAGCGCAGTGGTTTAAAGCTCTGAGCTGCGAGACTGGGGTTTGAATCCCACAGCCCCCACTTGCATACTGCGTGACCCTGAGCAAGTCACTTAACTTCTTTGTGCTCCCAGGTCGCACCTGGAAACAAGCTTCGGCTTAGTGTGCCTTTCCTGGTTAAACAATTTTCCCCCTTTCGAGCTGCCTTTCAGTTGCAGCTTACTTTGCAGCTCCCTGGAAACTTTTAACAATGCAATGCAGTGATCAGTGCAGGCATTAAGCAACCCATAAAAACTGAGTTGGAGCCTGATTTCATTAATGCAGTGTGCAGTAGAAATCTATCTAATCCAGTTTACATTTGGCATTTATTTTGGGGAAAAAAAAGAATTCCAGGCAACTGAGCTCATTATCTGAGAGCTCAACCACTGATTGTCACTGTCCCAATAGATAACATTATGAATAATGTACAGTAGTTTGAGGCTCCTGAGAACTGAGCTACGTACAGTTCTACAGGTGTCCAGACTGCTTCCAGGAACTCACAAACTGCATTACAGGAATAATGTAATGTTTTTTAGATGCTAAAGTAATTTTTTTTCTAACTGCAGTAATCGTAATGCTTTTAATGATTCACCTCTGTGATTCACCTTTAAACTACATATCGCACACTCTGCGCTCTCACTTTCCCAACCCCCCAATGCATATGAGGTTTATTCACTGCTAAACTGGACATATGTACTGCA
Organism: Neoceratodus forsteri; assembly: GCA_016271365.2. Classification (NCBI taxonomy): domain Eukaryota; kingdom Metazoa; phylum Chordata; order Ceratodontiformes; family Ceratodontidae; genus Neoceratodus; species Neoceratodus forsteri. The sequence continues at coordinate 184,441,833 of CM057457.1, forward strand.
CTGCTGAAAAAGAAAAGTTTTCTAGCCACTAACATCTTGGCAATTTCAAATATAGGTACCAGTGTGTTTTTTTTGTTCAAGCCCTGCTTTTGCTTTCAGTTACAATCACTGATCTTGGATGTCGGTCACAATCATTCACTTTCACTTTCACTTTCCAGGTCCTCCAAGCAGATCATTTAATATTTTTGTGGGAGGGGGCAGGAGAGCTGCTGATCCATGATAGAGTTTAGGGAAAGTACCTAGTAGCGCTACAAATTCTAAAACGTCTGTACTGTTTGTGAGTACAGAGCACTGTATACAGTAGTACGTGAATCAGGAAGGGGAGTTGGGGAGGATAAGAGTACCAAAAACAACAGCCAGGCAAGCAGGTGGGCAGGTAGCAGGCGAGCATTGTAGTCTGCTGTCTAACTGTATTATAAATTAAACTAAAACTAAGGAAAAGTAAAGTAAAGTTTATTAAATAAAGTTAAATTCTCTACCTCGTCTGCCCTTATGTTTTTTGTTTATTATGAACGGGGTTTACTGTACAGTAGAAGTAGGTGAGAGGGAAGATGGTGGATACTGTAGTGTTGGAATTATTATGTACAGCACAGTACTGCACTGTAACTGCATTTGAAAATGCATTACATGACACCTGGAGTGGCAGCCGAGGCGAATTTACAATGGTTGGAAGTGCATTGCATGTGATCTGATGACTAGTTGAAAAAAAAGTTTGTGTTTTAAGCATTTACAATTGCCACTGTATTAGCAGCACACATTACAATGCCTTATAAAATGGGCAAAGGATTTCAAGGAAGCTGATTGGCTGTTAGTCATGTGTTAGAAGTGTCTAATGCACAGCTAAAACTAGTTCTGTTAAAATGGACACAGCACATCCAAGAAATCCTTGTGCCGCTCTTTGAAAATTAAAAAAAATACAGCAGTGGGTAACTACCCCCCCCCCCCACGAGAGTCCACACCCTAACTTTTCTATTTCTGGTGTGCAATAAGCTGCTTCTTTTTGCCATAACACTCATTAAAACAAACAGCAATCCCCCCTTTTTTTTGTTTTGACATCTATGGTGATTAGGGTTACCACATTTTAAGAAGCCCAAAGTGGGACATTTCTTATTGAAACATAATTTTTTTCAGGACAATATGTAACTGTGACCAATGCAACACACTTGTTTTCTCTAAATAATAAGAATTAAGACTAAGGGTTGTAGTTTTTTAGTTGTTCCTACGCAGGGGTGCAGCCAGGGATTTCAGATCTGCACACCAAGTGGACTCACTGTTACCCCCCCATTAGAGTGAGCTACTCCCCACCCCCAGGGTGTAGCCAGACAATATACAAATGTACACCAGGACCGTGTTTGTTGCCTCATTTGGCACAATAAATACAATTTTTGTATCTCATGACAGTGGTTGTTGCCATGCATGGGTAAATACAAATGTCATGTATTGTTCCGTAAGACACCCACCAGCCCAGAGCCCGTAAAGTTGTATTGTCCTTGAGATGCAAAGAGAATATTAGTGACCGGTCCTTCTAGTTTTGACTCCTATGAATAAAATTACAGAAAGGTTCAATATTTTCTTTGTTAGTTTTCATGGAAAAAGGAAACAGTTCAGAGCCTATTTGCTACCCCCTTAAATAAAATTGCACACCATGGAGTGCTTGGAGTATGCCTGCCTACACCCATAGTTCCTAGTGTTTCTTATAATTTTATGGTATTTTACTTAAGGTATTATAGTTTGCTGCAACATTTAGAGGAAAGTCAGAAAATGTTTTTTTTCTACTACAATGTCAGGATATGTAGCATTTTTCATGTTTTTTGCAGGACACAGCTGCCCAAATCAGGACTGTCCTGCAAACTTGGGACAGGTGGTAATCCTAAAAATCTGTTTTCCTGCCCACCCACCAAGTGCCAGCTGCTCACTCACTCCATTCATTTCTCTCAACTACCACTGGATTCCACTTGCACTCCAGATACCTACCTTACATCCTCCCTTATTTAATTTTTTTATATAAACTTTACATTCACAACTTGCTTTCCAATGAAAAAATACAGAGAATCTCACTCAGCTCCTCAGACTATAACAGTCCATTGAGATTGCACTCGAATGCCTGATTCATTAGTTACAGTCGAGAGTCTTGAGCTTCCAGTTCACAGGAACAGCACAGTCATACCTCTCAGCTCTTCCACTACATTTTAACAGAGTTTTAAAAAAGAATAATTAAAACAAAATCACTTTTCGTCTGCTGAATACCTGTAGTCACTGCTGCCCTGTGCTACTGTGTCCTGTCAGTGGTAAGCGCACACTCGTTCACTCCTTACTTTCTCCTCATCAGCACTTAAAGTGTAACAAACAGAAAAAAAAAATGCACAAAAAAATACACAACATGCTGCTGTGTTTTAGGTATTCAAGATATGTGAGTGGGACAGGGACTCAGGAGTGTGTATGTTCAGTGGAAGACTGGTTACCATAGATACCATCTTGAACTACAGTGGCCACAGTGAGTGAAAAATCCAAAGGGGCAAAACAAATACTGTTTGTTTCAGGCAGAGGAACTATTTTACATCAAAACACACTAAACATTTTAATGTTTTTCTATTTAAACATGCAACTTTAAAGTTTTACACTCGTAAATTACAGAAGCCCATTTTATAAGTTCAATAAGACACTTTAGGGTGTGCGTTACACAGTTCTAACACACAGCTGGGGGCTAGACATACTCGGCCTGCTGCCTCGTGCCTCACTACACCCCCTAGCCATGTGTTAGAACTATCTAACGCACACCCTGTCATGTCTTATTGCTTTCAGAGCAGTGAGCTTGAGGAACAGTTTGATCTGACTTGTACTGTAACTTTTTCCAGTCTCCAATGGGACATACTGTAATCTGAAAAAATATAAAGAGATGACATGTTAGTAAAACACAGCCATTAGTGCTTACAAAGAGAGGTCAATACTTAAAGTGCCAAACTAATTAAAGAAATACAGTATAGTCAATTTCCTCATTCAATCCTCTTGGATGAAGGGATTTTAGATTAAAAAATCCAGTGGGATTCTAAGAGACTAGTCCTATTCCCCCCCTTTAATCCTTGATGAGACATGTTCAATTCCTACAATCTTCACCAAATTTTTCTTGCTCTGATGGAATTCACAAAAATGTTTACCCATGTTGCCATTATGAATAACCCTTAGATGTTCCAAGACCCTTTCTTTCAGGGGATGAATAGTTCTACCTACATAAATGCATGTGCACACTAGTATATACAACACAAAAATGGTTTGGCACATGCTGAATTCATGAATGGACACTTTTATATTAAGGTCTGCAATTTCAAAAATGTTTCCTGGAACCATTTCGGCACATACAGTATAGTTCCCACACTTGAAAAAAACTTTTATTGGGGGCAGGTGGTACCCAATCGGGGTGAATCCTTCTCTCAGTGGTAAGGTGACTCTGATTCATTAAATCTTTCAAGTTGCTCCCTCTGCTGAAGGTAATTCTAAGGGGTTCTTGGAACAGTCCCAGAATATTACAATGGTACAATATTTGCCAGTTAGACTGGACAATTGTCTTGATATTTGGTGCCATATTGTATTGTATTCCAGGACATACATTATGGAATTTGATGTATTTGCACCCCTAAGTTTTGGTCTAAGCCAATTACCTCTCACAGCATTTCCAGTTTTTAATAAAGCCTCATTGAGAATTTGTTTAGAATAACCCCTGTGCTCAAAACACTTGTACACCTCAGTGTCCTGTGCCTCGAAGTCACTTTGCTCTGAACATCTAAGGTGAAACTGCAAAAACTGGTCATAGAGTATAGAGGGTATTAATTGGAAGGTAGCACTTGCTGCATGCAACAGTGTGTTGCCTATGATATGTTTACAAAAACTCTTTATAACCTTTTCTCCAACATTATCAGAAACATAAGATCCAGGAAATGAATGCAATTTGTTTCAGATTTAGCTGTAAATTTTAGATTGAAATCATTGACATTTAAATTACCAACAAATTCAACAACCATTTCCCTGGTTCCATTCCATATCACCCATATATCATTGATAAAATGGTTCCAGTGCACCACTTGCCCCAAGAACCTGTTACTCTTGAGGTAAAAGAAATATCATTCCAATGGTATAAGGGGATCCAGAGGGAGGAGGATAGGGAGGTGTATCTGGTAAAACAAAAGGAGGCAAACAAAGCTGTAAGGAGCTCAAAGGCACAAGCTGAGGAAAGAATAGCTCAGGGAATATCAAAAGGGGACAAACATTTTTCAGGTATGTGAATGAGAAAAGGAAGACAACGGGAGGGATTGTTCCTTTAAAGAGAGAGTGGGTGATTGTATGGATGGGGATCAAGAAAAGGCAGAAATCTTGATCAAATACTTCACAGTAGAAGGGAAGGAGGAGGGACCTTGAAAATGCACCAGGGACTTTGAGGGGAGAGAAGTGGACACCAGTCTGTTTTCTGAGGAGAAAGTTCATAAAGCACTTGCTAACCTGAAGGTAGATAAAGCTATTGTGCCAGACAGGGTAAATCCAAGGGTGCTGAGGGAGCTCAGGGAGGTACTGACTGCACCTCTGACTGACTTACTGAACAGATCACTGGATACCTGTGTGGTCCCAGGGGACTGAAGAAGAGCAGAGGTATTCCCACTTCACAAAAGTGGTAGCAAGGAGGAGGTGAGCAATTATAGGCCTGTCGGCCTGACACTGGTGGTGGGTAAGTTGATGGAAACACTACTCAAGGAAAGGATTGTAGAATATATTGTATCCATCAGGTTACAGGATCCAAGGCATCATGGTCTCATGAGGGGAAGGTCATGCTAAACAAATCTAATACATTTATTTGACTGGGTGACCAAGGAGTTGGATCAGGGAGGAGCAGTGGACTTGGCATACCTGGGCTTCAGCAATGCTTTTGACACTGTTCCACATAGGAGACTGGTAAGCAAGTTGGAGGGCTTTGGGATGGGTAATAAGGTAGTAATCTGGGTAAATAACTGGTTAGCTGATAGGACACAGAGGGTAGTGGTAAATGGAGTTCACTCCGAGGAAGGGTTGGTGACCAGCAGGGTACATCAGGGATCAGTGCTGGGACTGGTCCTCTTCAATGTTGTCATAAGTGACATAGCAGAGGAACAAGAAGGAAAGGTCTGCCTGTTTGCTGATGACAACAAGATCTACTACAGAGTGGACACTCCAGGGAAGGTGGAAAGGATGGGTTGGGATCTGAAAAGACAGGAAGAGTGGTCAAGGGTATGGCAGCCAAGTTTTAATGCAAAAAGAGTGCAAAATAACGCATTTGCACCATAGTAACCCAGGCTTGAAGTACAAAATAGGCAGAATGACACTGATGATGACAAAGCAGGAAAGAGACCAATGGTAATCATATCAGATGGCCTAAAGGTGTCTAGGCAGTGTGACAAGACAGTCAGCAGGGCAAGTGGGATACTGGGGTGAATAGGAAGAGATATCTCCAGAAGGAAGAGGAAGGTGGTGCTGACCCTGAATAGATTGCTGGTGAGACTGCACCCTGAGTACTGTGTCCAGCTCTGGAAACCACCCTCAGGAAGGACATAGAGTGGAGGCAGTCCAGAGGAGGGCCACCAAAATGCTGCAGGTTCTGCATCAAAAGCCCCATGAAGAGAGGCTAAAGGAGCTAAACTTGTACACCCTGGAGGAGAAGAGGGAGGGGGGGATATGACAGAGACCTTTAAATACCTGATGTGGGTAAATAAGGCACAGGAGGGAAGTATTTTTCAGAGAAAAAGATGCTAATGAACAAGGGGCATGCTGTGAAGCTGGAGGGGGAGAGTAATTTCAAGAGGGATGAGAAGATGTACTTCTTTGTGGAAAGTGTGGTGGATCCCTGGAACAGCCTCCTGGCAGAGGTGGAAGGGCGAAAACAGTGGAGGGGTGCAAAAATCCTTGGCACAGATACAAGGGAATTGTAGGGGTAAGGAAGAGAGGGGAACTGTAGTGGTGAGGAAGGAAGGGGAAGAGATGGTGCCATAGATCAAGTGTGGTATACAGCATAAACAAAATGGGCTTGGTTGGCCCAGAGGCCTTATCTGCTGTCACATTTTTATGTTTCTTCCCATTAGCCCAATTAAAGGCTGGTGAATGATGATGCCATAGTGGCACCCATGGCTGTACCTTGTTTTTGAAGGAAACTTTTCCCACTGAACATAAATAAATTACTTTCTAAAGATAAAACTGGCAGTTTGTTGCAGAAAGTGGACAAGTGGGGCACCAGCACCATCCCATCCCATCTTTTGAGAAAATACTCCATGGCAGATAAGCCTAACCAATGAGGTATACAGTTGTACAAAGAAGTTACATGTAACCCAATCCAAATGAATTCAGTTTGCCAGGTTATGTCTCTGATTTTATTCATGAGGTGGGTGGAGTACTAGGTATAGGCTCTAAAATTTGCCACAATCCATTTTAAGAAATAATCGAGGAAGCTATTCATGTTCTCAGTAATTGATCCTACACCTGACACTATGGATATTCTCGTGGGTACAGCTCATTTATGTGTTTACGGATAAATTGGAGCTAGAATGGAATTAGCAGCTTTCAAAATGTCACACTCTTGTGCGATTTCATTTGCTTCTAATGCTTCATCTTCTAGATCATACAGTTCTCTAGTGAATACCTTAGTTGTATTTTTGGTGAATTCTCATATGTGGGGGGGGGGCACTTAATCTAGTCACCTCAGCTATGTAGTCCTTCTTATCAATTAGGACTACATTCTACCCCCCAACCCCATTGTTTGCCTGTCATATGTCTTTGTCCTCATATTCATCAGTTCATTTACTGCAACAGATTCCTGGGGTGAGAAGTTCTTTCCTTGTGAGTTTCATGTCCTTTTGAATAACCCCTCCACCCCATGTAAGAATTTTCTTTTAAATAATGTTATAGTGAGGTTGTATACTCTGGGGCAGAAAGTAAACTTAGGTTTAAATAGACCTCATCTGTTTGATACTTTCCTGTCTACTCCAGGGGTGTCATGGACTCTACCAGGAGTCTGGCCATCAGAAGTTTCATTCAAGCTTTCATTCTCAATTAGTTTGCCAAGATTGACTAGCAAATCAAGTGATACCTCAGGGGAGTGGCAGATAGATTACTTTCCTCTAACACTGAAATTAGCACAGACAGATCATTTCTGAAGTATTATCACTATCACTGTTGGAAGAAGCATTTAGGTTAGTTTCTCTACCCATGTTGTTATCTGCAATGAAAAGAAAACTGAACAGTTCAACAAAATGAATAAACTTGTTGACTCAAGCAGAGGGGATGAAACTTCATTCTTGTTTTAGTACCTTTTGCTGTGTTTCAGTTAAAGTTCTGTTTGACAGATTTATTATTTCTTCCTCACTTTCTTGGTTGTTTGGCAGGTTGCAGTTCTGTTGCTTGTGTTTCCTGCTGCCTCTCTTCCCCCTCGTTTTTCATTTTTTGTTTTATCCAATTTCTTCATGCTTGTGACTTGTGTTGTTTGATTCTTGGTGGTGTTGTCTAAACAAAGAGCTGATTCACCTTGGTACTTTCCCTCCATTTCTGAGTTTGATGTGTCACTGGCAATTACTACTGGGCCTAAGGTAGTGATGGAGACATATGTGTGTTCTTTCCCTGATTGCCCTGTCTCCCTCTGGATTTAGAATGTGTGTAGTTTCTTCTCTGACTTCTATATCTTAACTGGCTGAGTGTGCAGTGCAGTTCCACACAAATATGTTCCTCTTTAAATAGTCCTGCTCATCTCTTTCAAATGTATGCTTCTTTCTGATGACTAAGTCTCTCTTAACTTTATCTAAAAGTTAAATAAGCAGTTCCTATGTTTCTTTCAACAATGACAAGTCTTTGAATCATGATAAACATAAACATTTTTGCACTTGTCTTCTTTAATATTGTAATGGGAGAAGATGGAAGATTTGATACCTTTTATTGGACCAACAAGTGTCTTGTACAAAGATGGAATTATACACAAGCTTTCAGGGCCACACAGGTCCCTTCTTCAGGTAAATCGCAAAACTGAGCAACATAAGCAGTATTTATATCCACTGTGGAGCAATTAGAAATCAGGAAGTGAAGTAGGAAGGTGATAAAGTGGACTAGAGATGAAAGTCTAAGATGCAAAATAAAAACATGAGAAGAAATGGGGAGGGGTGCTAAGTAGGAACAGGTCCGTAGGAGATGAAAGGAAGCTAAAGGGAAGACAAAAGCTCGCAGATAGGATCTGAGATCAGAGGCTGGCTGTAAGGGTAGAATAGACAGGAGATGCCTAAGAGATACAAGGATCAAGAAATTAAGGGAAACAAAAGAACTAAGGCCTAGATAAACAGAGTGTGAGTTAGTATAAATAAAGGTGTGAAAACAAGAGGGAGTGGGTGGGACTGAGCTAAAGAGTTAGTAGGAGAGGCAGGGAGGATGTGACATACAGGTAAAAAAGGCAGATCTGGCAGAACTCAGGGAAAAAAAAATAATAATAAGAGAAATACAAAACCAAAGTGTGATAAATAATGACATGATTTAGTACACAATAAAAAAGAATTACAGTTTACCATAGTATGTCATGAAACCGATGTCCCGATTCAGTCCAGAAATGTTAGATTTAACATATTTCAATTCCCATGTCCTTCTATCCTGTGTGTTTCTGAAGTTGCCTCTTAGTATCAAGACAGATAAATCCAAGAGAGAGTGATTTGTTTGTGAAAAATGGTTTCATACTGGAGTGCGGATAATCTGGTTTACTATTGTGTGATGGTGGTGATTCATCCTGGGTTTCAGTGGTTGGCTAGTTTCCCCAATATAGCAACCATCTGTCCATGTCTTGCAATGAATTAGGTAAACCACATTGCTGCACTGACATGTGTAGGATCCATTAATTTGTATTATGTTGTTCTGGCTTGTCTTAGGGAACAAAAAAATGTCAAGATTTCTGATTTTTGTCTAGTTTTAACAAGTGGATGGAAATAAATTCTTTCTCTGCAGCAGTTCAAGTTGTCTATCTCTCCTGCCAGAAGCACCTGTAAGTGTTGGTTCACATGACCTGACTTCAGTGAGAGTCCAAAGTGGCCTCTGATTGGTCATAAAGTCTTGAGAGATACTAAACTTCTGCCAAATAACAAAATTCTGAATAGCCCCAAATAATGCAGATTATTAATTTTTCTTCCTGAGCAATAGATAGCTGACAATTTGTGGTATTAAGGAAATACTATTTGTTACTTGCACACTCCTAGCTGTGGCTGTCATGAGGCCTAGTAGACTGGAGGAGCTCTTTCCTCCTCTGAATGAGGTGGCGAACTGTATCAGTGTGAAAACCATTTCCTATGGTTGGAAAGTTCTGGCATGAACTGTGTCCAGTTCTGCTCCAATGACGTGCAGGTTCTGTGTGCGTTCCCAGATGGACTTCTCTAGGTTAAGAATGAAACCCAGCTTTTTCATCATGAACGTTGTTTGTATCATGGAAAACTGAGCATGCTCTCTGTGTCTCCCACACAATATCCTGTCATCTATACATAGGTAGACCATGACTCTATTTCTCTGACATTCTGTTGCCACTAGAACCATGCATTTTCACCCTTCGTGCTAGGTGAGACAAAAAGACATGCCTGAACTAATGCTGATCCTGAGCAACCCTGAATTTTAAGTATCTTCTATGGCTTTCTTTGACTGAATTATGGAAGTAAGCATTCTTCAGAGCCTGTGAACAAGAAAGTCATTTTGCTGCACAGACAGCATTACTATTTGTATAGTGACCAATTTGAACCTTCCCTTCTTCATGTGCCTGTTCAAACACCTTAAATCAAGAACTGGCTGCCCTTCTCTTAAGTTTGTGAGAAAAAAAAACATTTTCCCAGTTCCTTTATATGTACTTTCTCTGCAGCATTCAGAGACAGTAACAGTTGAACCTCCAATGGTGATTTCTGCAGCTGCTCTTGTGATCTTGATTGGAATTGAATTTCTTTTGCCTTGATCTGGTAAGAAAGGTTAGGCTGATGTTCTCTTTACACTTCCCACTACCCACTTGTCTGTAGTACAGATGATGAAAAAGGTGGTTCCCCACAGGCAGCTGAGATGTGGTGACATGTAACTCATTGATGGTTAGTTTTTGGTTGAGAAGGATGAGCTGGGCTGCTTGCCTCTGTTTGCTCTTCCAGGTGCATAATATTTGTGTTGTAAATGTTGTCTAGTGTAAATAAACAAAGAAATCGCCATCGTAAATGTTAAATTGTGCTTGGAGGTCTGCAAAAGCATGCATGAGGCCCCCCTCAAAGAAGACCCCCATAGTGTGTAGACCCAGCTTAGCCCACTGTATTAGTGCTTGATGAATAAACACATTGGAACCTCTTTTGGGTTTACAAACTGCTATCATCTTAGCCATGGGTGACAGGGTTTTTTGACATTTTGTATGCTTATGGGCCAAAATCTATACCGTTAGTGGATTAGCAGTGTAAAGGTTGTCCAGCCTTGGAGCAGCCTGGCACTACAGTGCCAGAGAGGTACCCATTTGGGATGCCGAAATGCATCACCCCGATGCTCATGTTCCTGACCCCAGGCACCCGAAATATGGTTGCCCGATATCGGGATATTACCCACAGCGGAGTAGGAATCCTAAAGTACGGGGAGTGTGGAGTGCGGGGGGCAAAGCCTCCAGAAACATTTACCAGGGGTAAAATCCCAATGTCGGGCAACCTTGTATGGGGCACCTGGGGTCGGGAGAGCGAGCATCGGGGCAATGCATTTCAGCATTGCTTGGTATATCTGCCAGAGATAAGAGCCCAGTACACAGTACTTTGCCCAGATCTTCCTCCTCTAAGCACTAACGGGGCAATTTCTGACAGGTGTTTGTATTTCGCAGGAAGGCAAGTTTGGCTGCCAATCAGTAAAATTTAAAGTTCATCAGTGCATAGTCCACCATTTCCACTGGTTGCTGCAAACACGTATGATTGATTCAGGAAGGATTAGTTTTTCTATATCAAGCGGTGAATGAGAGAATTATTTGGTTCAAAGAAAATGCAGAAACCTTCACCAGTAGTGTCTGGAACACATACTGACAATTTAGCAGTGTACACATTTTTATCACATTTATTCTGCCCATGAGATTAAGGGGCAAGTTCTGCCATTTTACACATTTATTCTTTAGAACTAGAGCAGAGATTTATAGTTATTCTTATACAGAGTTATGGCTAGGCAAGCAAGGTGAATTCTCAGGTATTTAATGCTGTCTGCAACATTAAGCTCCAGGGGATTATTGGCAGAATACGGCCTATTTAGTTGATCCACTGTTAGAAGCTCACTTTTGCCCCAGTTCCATATTCTGTTAAGAGCTGCTGTACTGCAGCTAGACATTTGGCTGGGTTTTTTAAGAACATGAGAATGTTATTGGCGAAGAGAGCCAGTTTGTGCTCCTCCTCCTGGTCGCCAACCAATCTCGCTCTCATTGCAGTCACCAGTGGCTCCAGCATCAATACATATAAATGTGGTGATAGGGGGCATCACTAATAGGTTCCTCTGGTAAGGGAGAAGTGGTTTTTAAGGCATCCATTGATTAAGATCTGTGGTTCTAAGGCCTGATACTGTGCTCCCACCCATCAGATAAATTGGGGTCCTAATTGAAACCATTTAAGGGTTTTGAACATGTAAGCCCACTCCATGTGGTCATAGGCCTTTTCCACACCCAGTTCAAGGACCACTGCCCCATGCTTAGCTGCAGTCTTAGACCACTGATGTATTACCTTTAGGGTCCATCTAACATTGTTTTTTCCTGGCGCCCTTTCACAAATCCAGATTGGTCCTAATGAGTTACTGCCTGCAGTATCGACTCTAGTTTAGTAGCTAAGACTTCTGCCACTGTTTTATAGCATGCTGTGAGTAAAGATATAGGTCCATAATGAGGAATACAGGGAATGAGGGAGTGGTTCTTACCCAGTTTGGCCAGCCCTGTTATCATTGCTGACCATGCGGAAGGGGGCAACTTACCTGTCTCCAGGCCCTGAATGATCATGTTATACAGAAGGCCACAGATATCAGGCAGGAATACTTTGTAAAAGTTAATTGGTAGGTCAGCAGGGCCCAGAGCTGTCCCCCACCACCCCAGTGCCTTGAAAGCTCATTCCACCTCCCACTGAGTGATACGTTGATTTAGGCCCTCAGTCAAACTGTTTGCTGCTTTATTTATAGGGGCTTTTGCCAAGAAAGTTTCATATTAAGTATTTAGGTGGGTGCATTCGCAGGAAGAAATATAAAGCCTGGGTGGGGTGCGCCTCTTGGATATACATAGACATAGACACTGTCAACAGATAAGGGCCTATAGCCCACCCAGTCTGTCCATTTGAGCTTGAATGTTCCCTTTACGTTTTTCTAGACATCTGTTGCCCCGACTTCTAAAAGCCTCTTATGTCTATCCCATGCATTCTTAAATCCTGTGATTGTTTCCGCCTCTACCACTTCCTCTGGCAGGGTGTTCCACTTGTCTACCATCCTTTCTGTGAAGAAATTCTTCTTCACATTTCCTCTGAATTGCCCTCCCTCCAACTTCAACTCTTGCCCTCTAGTCCTGGAACACCGACACCAGATCTTTTTTTGCTTTTTTGCTGGAAAATAGCGTACTACTGCACCATGTTCCTCCCTGTAAGGTACTTGTATGCCTCTATCATATCCCCTCTCTCCCGCCTCTCCTCCAGGGAGTACATATTCAAGTTCTTCAGCCTGTCCTCATAGGACTTGTGATGCAATTCCTGTACCATCTTTAATGCCCTCCTCTGAACCGTCTCTACCCTGTCTATATCCTTACATAGGTAAGGTCTCCAGAACTGTACACAGTACTCCAAGTGGGGCCTCACTAGTGTCTTGTATAGTGGAATTATGACCTCCCTTTTCCTGCTGGTGATGCCCCTGCCTATGCACCCCAGCATCCTATGTGCTTTACCTGCTGCCTTGTCACACTGTTTCCCTACCTTGAGGTCATCAGAGATGACAACCCCAAGGACTCTTTCCTGCTTGGTGCATGCTATATCCTCACCCCCCAACTAATATGTTGTTCCAGGGTTTTAGTGCCCCATATGCAATATCTTGCACTTTTTTGCATTGAATTTCAACTGCCAAACCCTTGACCATTAATCAAGCTTCTGCAGGTCCCTCCTCATTCTGTCTACACCCACTGGAGTGTCACCTCTGTTACAGAGTATTGTGTCGTCAGCAAACAGGGAAATTCTGCTTCTATGTCCTGTGCAATGTCACTCATGAAGATATTGACTAGAACCAGTCCCAGCACTGATCCCTGTGGTACCCCACTGGTCGCTCTTCTCTCTGTGGAGTGACAGTCATTTACCACCACTATCTATGTCCTGCCACCCAGCCAATTATCCACCCACTGTACTATTGTTCTGCCCAATCCCATATTCCTCAGTTTGTTTAATAGCCTTCTATGTGGGACAGTGTCAAAGGCCTTGCTGAAGTCCAGATAGGCCACATCCACTGCCCTACCCTGATCCACCTCCTTTGTCACCTAGTCAAAATATTCAATGAGGGTGGTCTGGCATGACCTTCCCCTGGTGAAACCATGCTGCCTTGGGTCCTGTAGTTTATTGGCAACCAGATGTTCCACCAATCTCTCCTTTAGTAGTGCTTCCATGATCTTCCCCACTACCAAGGTAAGGTGACTGGCCTGTAGTTCCCCGCTTCCTCTTTGTTCCCACTTTTGTATAAGGGGACTACATCTGCTGTCTCCAGTATTTGGGTACCTCTCCTATTTCCAGTGATCAGCTAATCAGGATTGCCAGAGGATCAGCCACAACCTGTCTTAGTTCCTTTAGGACCCTGGGGTGCACCCTACATGGCCCCATTGCTTTATTGACTCTTATGCCTTCCAGTTTCCTTTAGGGCCCTTTCCTGTGTAAAGGGACTTTTCCCCATTTCTGTGCCATTTCCACCCCTTGTACTCCCTTCAGGCCCATTACCCTTCTCTTCAACAGTAAAGACTGAGCAGAAATATCTGTTCCATATATCAGCTTTACTGTTGTCATCCTCCACTCGGCCACCATCCTCCCCTTTTAGTCTCACTATCCCTCCCTTTGTCCTTCTTTTTTCACGTATGTACCTGTATAATGTTTTGTCCCCTATACCCCTGATTTTGTGATGTGCTTTTCTGTCTGAGCCTTGACTTCTCTTACTGACTTCCCTGCCTCCCTTTGCTTCTCCTCGTACATCTCCCTATACCTTTCTTCCTGCATTTTTTTGTATTGCCTGAATGTGATCTTTTTGGTTTTCACTTTCTCTGCTACATCTTTGGAAAACCATAATGGCCTTCTCTTCCTTTTGCCCTTGCTAACATGCTTAATGCAAAATTCTGTTGCTCTTCTAATCCCGTTTTGTCTCTGGGGTATTCCAGGATGTGTTGGGCTCTCTGTTGGACAGCTGGGTAACACTACTCGGGAGCACATAGATTGATTGTCATGGTTTCTGGTGTCGGCAGAATGCTGGCGTTGTAATTGTCGTCAGCATTCTGTTTGTAGCACCAATGTGGGTAAACCAATATTCATGATATGTAGTACCCATGGTTGCTAGAATTCAAAAAAATTGGTGGAGGTGATTCTTAAAGGAAAAGGATAGCTGTTCAGTATAGTAAAGTCTGTTGACAATGGTTATCCTGTGCTGGGTGGTGACAACATTTCTGAAGCCAGAGTCTACTAATGGCTTTGCAAGATGTAACCAAAAACATATTGAATAATGTTCTAGGATGATCCTGAAGACAGAGGAGATGAGGCTGGGGAAGGACCAGAAAATATGCCTGTGATCAGCCCTTCTTTCCCCACATTTCTACCAATATGAGCCCCAACTCTCTTCTATTTAAGTTGCCTGCACAATAGGACTGCAGAAGTAGTGAGAGTGGTATTTCCAGGAGAATTCCCTCCAAAAGGGTGAGGAAGTAATTTTAACATTTGGCTATGTCCATTTAAGCAAAGAGGCTAGTTGAAAAAGCACAACTGTAAGTGGTAATAGGGCAGACTAGGAGGGCCAAAGGTGCTTATCTGCCATCAATTTCTATGTTTCTGTTTCCTGAAATGTCATGATTCCATCTATCTAGTATTAACCTGGATCTAAAATCAAGGTTTAAGCCAATGCAAGGTGGTGCAAGGTGGGAGCAGCTCTAGAAGGTAGCCACCATCTTGCCCTGCTGGGACATGCCCCTCCCTATTGCCCTTCTTGACCTTCTACTGTACTCTGCTCCCGATAGGGTGCCTTCTATTACCCCACCTGTAGATGTTATCTTCTTGCTTTTTTCTCCTGCAGTTACCCACTGCCCCACCACCTGTGGCTGCCTACAGTTTAACAGTCAGAGCATTCAGATCATTAGAGTACGTCCTTGCCATGTCAGTCCAGCAGAGCCTGCTGCTTCCTTGTAGACACCTGCTGAAATACCTCTCAACTGTACCACATTACGAGGATCGTTCCTCATTTTACTTCAGAAAAGGTCCCTGTTCCACATTGTGAGGACTTGTTCCACATTCAAAGTCAACATTTTAAAGCAAAAATCCATAGTAAATGATGGAAAAAATACCTTATTCAATTAATAACAGACATTCTGAACATAAATGCAACATTTTAACAGTGTTTTGAGCTTCTTAGGTAAAGATTTGATTAAGTGTTCCACATTTTGCCCATTTGTTCCACATTTTGACAGGCAATGTTCCACATCTGGGGGACAAAAGGTTGAGAGGTATGCCTGCTGACACCTTAGACACATTCAGATAGCTGTACCACTCCTTCACTGTTCCACTCGCATGATGGAACATGGGTGGTTTTCAGGGGAAGCTGTGTCACCAGACATTTTAGAGTTTCTCAGCGTTTTTAATATGGTAACACTCTTTGGAACTAGACAGAGGCTAGATATGATAGCCATTGCCATTTAGAAACATGGAAACAAAAAAAAAGACAGCTGAAGGGTACCTGGGGTCCATCTAGTCTGCCCATTTAGCTTGTTTTTTTTTTGTAGGTGCCTTAAGGCAAAATGCCTTGCACAAATCCCAGTTTAGCCATTCCTGATCTATGCTCAAAACACTTAGAGCACTCAAAATGCCTGTCTGCCCTACACAAGCTAGTGCCATGCCACACCGGTGGCATGTTTTAAAACCTGTGAGCTTAGCAAGATTTTTGTGGTTTTCTACAGATTCTGACTCGGACATAAAACCAGAATGGGCAAGACAGCCACAATACTAACCTTTGTCATTGAGTACAGTGTGGTATACTTTGACTATAGTCTTTTTGAGCTGTCAATTTACTGCATATATTTTTAAATCGCCCACAGTCCTTTTGAGTCCAATAGTGTTATTTAAGCAAACCCAGCTCCAGCCTGGCTAGCACAACATAACCCTGACCTCATATCCCTAACTGAGATATGGTTCACCCCAAAAATACCTGACTCCACCCTTACTCTAGAGGGATATACCCTTTTCAGACAGGTAAGGCTTACAAAAAGGTGAGGTGACTGCCTAGTATATCTGAAGGATCACATTCTGGTACAACTGCTCAATTTAGGTGACAATTCCATTGAGATACAGCTACTCTCCATAAAACTATTACAAAGGGAGAACAAAAACTCCCTTGTAATAACAACAGTCTTCATACCCCCTGGTAAACAGAACCCAGAGCTACAAAAATTCACTGAGCATATCGGTAGCATCAACAAATAATGGGAAAATATAGTACTAGGAGATTTCAACACTAATTGGCTGGCAAGTGACACCATCCCTCAAAAAGATTTGGTCAACAGCCTTTATTTAACACAAATGGTGAAGAAGGCAACAGAATTAATTACCACACAGGGAACTGTACATTGATTGACTAGATCCCTTATAGTAGCACTCAATATGAGCGTGTATTATTGAGCGACTCAGTATGAGCGACACAATAATTCGCTTCCTACTAGAGCCAGTAGTAAAGAATAGCTGTGAATAGGAGAAGTGAGTGTAGCATTCAGGGATATGCACTACACTCACAAGGGAAGGGGATAAAAGAATTACGTGGCCCAGGTCTGCCAAGCTGCTCATGTGGTATGATTGAGCCACTGCGCCTAGAGCATGAGGTGCCGGGTTTGGATCCTGGTGTGAGTAATGTTTTTACTTCCAGGAGGGGTTGCTATTATTTTCAAAGTCTACTCCCCATGGAGTTGAGAATCTTTATGTTGGGGGGTGCATGGGTGTCTTGCCTAATCGAAGAGTCACAAAGGAATAATCACACTTGGCATTCGCACATCAGCACAATTTATTGCAAGCAAAAGATAATTACACTTCATTTAGCAGCAATGTCACTATCAGCATTAATGATTACACTTTAGCATTCATTCATTAGCAATATTACTATCAGCATTAATATATACTTCAATTAAGCAAAACATGATACATCACCGATTCTATGCTACATCCAAGCCTTTTCCCAGTAGCTGGGAGCCCCTTATCAGCCTGGCTAGGAGTCTTGAACGGGAGAAAGTTCCACAGCGATCGTCCACCCTGCAGATGGAGGCTTCCAACCAGGCATTGAGAAAGCTACATTTATATCTTATTCTATGCTAAAATAACAGTGCAGCCTTCATAGTGTTGTTTTGCCACATTCTAGAAGCTGGCGGGCTCCCAGATGCTGCAAATTCACACCATAAGAACTGCTCAGAATTCCTACACTGCTAGGGTCACTGTGCTCCAAACACTGGCCGGGTGCCTAGAACACTATGAGGCTAAGCAGAAGTTTAAACAAAACTACAAAAAAACAGGTTGCCTGATATGCGACCTTCAAGTCAGCAAAATACACTGTCTGAAGCAAAACATAATAATGAGGCTATCTAAAGAGCAAAACACCAATTAAATGAAGCAGCATGTAAAATGGAGTCACACAATACAAAATGGAGTATAAAATGACATACATTACATGAAATAGCATACAAAATGGAGTGACAATAATCAACATATTATACTATCACTACATTCGGTCCTTTGATTATTGTGAATACGATTTGTATGATATTGGTACCATAGCAAAATTACTACGAATATAACATGATAAGTAACAAGTCCAAATAAGCAAGATATGATAGGATGTATCAGAATATTTAACACTTTTGTAGCTGATGGAGACCATCCTGTAAAAATATCTCACCAATAATGAGTAGTCTCTTGTTGAATCTTGGAACTTAAATCAATCATTTTATTTTTAACTATCGTAGTTTGCACCTGACTTTGCACTAATGATTTATTTCTTATTGCCAAATGAGCCTGCATTACATCTGTTTCCTGAATTATCTGTTTAATTTTATTTAATGAGATACTCAATCTTGATTGATCTAAAATATTGGGCTGCAATACAAAATAAGCTTCTGCTCATTATCAGGGACAAAGGTGTAAGTAGTATTTTCCCCACAAATGAGTCACATTTCTTAAACAACCTGAAAAGGGACGAGTTAAGTTATACATCCTAACAGTATTCTCCTGATTAGTTACTATACAAACATACTGAGGTCCTATTTCTGTAAACATGGTAAAGGTTATGGGTAAAATTGTCCATTGACACAAATTTATCGAATGCTCCAGTAAACAAGGTTCATAAAGTCTGGAATGCTGTCACATAGTATTCCATCAGCTGTTTTGAACACAGACTTAAGTCATGGGTGGTGTTCTGACTATCTATATAATCTCCGTTAAAATGTAGTAGCAAAACTCAGGATCAAATAATGGGGGACCAAAATTACAGGTAATATTACATATTTACACATTATTTCAGGGTCACTAACATTATAATGTACCAATTGCCCTGAACAATAGGTATCTGTGCATTTTACTGTGGTGGATGACATTACAATCCAGTGATTACTAGGAATCCATGATTTGAACACGGTCCTCCACACATATTCATTATTACTCATTAAATCACTCTGGGCCTTATTTCTTTGCATTATAAAATACATATGTCGCATTGTGCGTTCTGTCCAATCAATAAATCACGAAATATTTTCTGCTACTCCCATTCCCCATACCTGTGAAGCATTAAATAACTGCAAGAACTCAAATCATAATTCAAAGTTAATCTTTGGGGTAAGAAAACAGTTGGCATCCATTGAGTTTGTAAGTTAATTAAGCTAAATACATCAATTCCTACTGCCTGAAGCCTGTTAGTCAGTGTTTCTATATCAACACTATTTAAAATTCCATGCCTGCCCCTGCTCCACCTAATAGCGTATCATACCAAGCTCTTTTATATTTGCATTTTCTACTAAACATAAACGTTATGTTAAAATGGATTACATTTTCTGATACCGCTGCACTACTGATGTACATGTGGATGGAACCTTAACTATACTATCATTGCTAATTACAGGATGATTTTTCAACACTGTAATGTGTCTGCCAAGTAGTTCTATTAGTTATTGCAGTAGCATTCATGCAGAATAACGTGTCTATGTCAATCAAAGTAATACTTGCATTGAAAAAGTCTGTTTGATTCATGCAGCAATCAAGTCTATGTTGTACAGTCACCATGCAACTATTCGATAAGTTGCAGCATCTAATAACAGTCTGGTTCTGTAATTTAATCCAATTTGTGTCCTGCATAGGTTGGACATATAATCGTCCTGCCATTGTCTCAACTGGTTTCCAAATGTTCACATCTGGTGAAAAGTAATGTTCACTATGGACATCCTTGGTTTTCAGGGCAAGTAAAGTTGTCTTGCACCGTAAACTGGTGGAAGATTTCAACCCCATTGTACAAGTGGGTCGTCAAGCTTCAATATTCTTCCACCTGGGGTAATAGACTTTACCGAATGGACCGTGAGAGAGTGTTATTCCTTTTAGAATCCATTGAAGAACCTAGAAAATACACAGACTGATTATTCTCGAAGATAACGTGTTGCTGGTACATATTCCATCTCTCTTTCCTGACCTGATAATTAACACTGTGTTGTCTCGTCTGGTGGCTATCACCTCAGCTGGTTCAGGAGGAGCCATTTGGGTTTGTAACCCATATTTTGGTACCATTATTAAAACCTCCTGTAGATCTAAAACCTTTATCCCCTTGCTGTTAAGGTGTGGGGGCTTGTCCCTTTATAGGGTCCTTTGTTAACTGGAATAATCAACAATTGAGCCACTCTGTCATACTGTTGAATTAACAGATTTTGTTCTCTACTATTCAACAAAATTACTTTCACTTCTCCTTGGTAATCACAATCAATCACCACTCCCAAAATTTGTATTCCCTTGAGGGCTAGTTCTGATTTAGGTGCTATCCAACCAAAATGTCTCAGTGGAATTTGTATTCTAATACCAGTTTCTATCACTTGAATGTTTCTGCTGTTTATTCTGTATTCTTGAAGGGCATGTAAATCAAGTCCAGCAGCTTCTGGGTTGCCCTGCAAGAGACAAGAGCTCCTGGTGTAATTTCCCAATATAACACTGTTTCTGTAGTTGAGTAAGCCTGCACTTGCAAATTAGGAGTTATCATTCGCATTAAGGGAGTCTCAGATTCTCCAATTGGTCTATTATTTAAAATCTGTAATGCTTCATGCAAATTCTCTTTCCATTTTCGTAGGCTCCCCCCGCCCCCAATTTCCTAAACTGTTCTTTCAGCAATCCATTCATTCTCTCAATTAACCCTGCTGCCTGCGGGTAATAAGGGATGTGAAATACCCACTGTATGTTATGGGCTTGAGCATAAGCTTGTACTATTTTCCTCCTAAAATGGGAACCATTGTCACTTTGTATCTGCAAGGGTATTCCATAGTACAACATAATTAAGTCAATTGCCTTAATGGCGTTTTCTGTGTAGCTTGTTTACAAGGGTATGCCAATAAATACCCTGAATATGTATCTACAACTGTGCAAGCATATCGACATCCTCCACTAAGGGGTAGAGGTCCAATGTAATCAATCTGCAAATTTGTCCGGTAATTTTCCCTCCCCAATTGTCCTTTCACAATATGAGGAGTTGGTCTTTGTTGCCCATGTTGGCATATAGGACACTGAGCAATAACAGTTTGACCAAATCAATGTTAGAGAGTACACCTACTATATGCCCACCTGTAAGTGGCTTTCTCTCCCAAATGTCCACATTTTGATGTGCCCATTTTGCCAGCCCTGATAACTGCTGACTTTGAGTTTCTTCAATATCACTGGAAGAATCTTAGCTCTTTCATCTGCAACAGAATTATACCATCGTTCTAGTGTACCTGAAGCACAATGAGCATCAACATGAAATACAGTGGTCTGAGTATTTTGCACCATAGTCCATATTTCCTGCCACAGTTCTTTCCCATATTTCTTTCGAATAAATTTTCCACTCATCCTTAGCCCAAGTGGGCAGCCAGGTTGTTAAACCATTGGCTACAGACCATGAATCAGTATAAATATGACATGTACCTGGGTTTCTTGTCTCAAAGCCTGATATACCTGCATACAACTCAGCATATTGACTGCTTTCCCTTCTCTGATGTTACCAAAACTTTTCAGTGTGTGGGACAATAAGCTACTGCTTTCCAGTATCTCCTATTTCCCACATATTTGGCTGAGCAGTCTATAAACCATACATGTGCTCGGTCAGAAGCGGGCAGCTCATCAAAAGGCTTGCCCCATTTCACAGGTGATTCTTGAATTTCAGGCATTTTCCCTCAACCTGTTCTCCCTCTAGAGAATTTCAGCTACCTTCTCATGGAGGCTGCTATTCCCCCAATTCCTACTTGCTCGATCCTGAATATACCATTTCCATTTGATAATGCTAGCTTCCTGAGCATGTCTATTTTGTGAGTTCTAGGGGCTTTTTACCCATTGCATAATGGGTATCTCTGTCTCAATGCTACCTCATGACCCCTGTCATTTGTTCTGTCTCTATCAGAGCCCAGTAGCATGCTAGTAGTTGTCTCTCAAAAGGTGAGTATCTGCTACCTACCTCTGGGAGTTTCCTATTCCAAAAACCTATTGGCACTTTCTGTCTCCCTTGCTTCTGCCACAAACTCCAGTTTGCATACTGCCCAATTCTGGACACATTTAATTCTACCTCCCCTCCTGCAGGGGCCAAAGGTCTAAGGCTTGCTGCACTGCTTCTTAGCCTTATCAAATGCTTTTGTTGCTCATCCCCCATTCAAACTCGTATTTCTTTCTGGTCACTTTAATAAGGAGCTAGTATTTGCCCTAAATGGGGTATATGCTGTACCAAAATCAAACAAACCCACAAATCTTTGTGTTTCAGTTTTGTCTTGTGGAGTTGAAAAGTCCAGTATTTCTCTGTAGTGCCTTGGCAATATTTCTCTATGCCCCTGTTCCATTGAATTCCCAAAAATTTTACTGTTTGGGAAGGACCCTATACCTTGTCTGGATTAATTTCCCATCCTTTCTTCCTCCTTATGATCAATGGTCTCATCTAGTAACTGCTGTACTTTATCTTGATCAGCCTCCTGGATCAAGATATCATCAATGTAATGAGAAATCTGCATGCCATCCGGCAACTTCAACTCATCAAGTGTTCTGCCACCATCCGGTGGCAGATGAGTGAACTATGTACATATCCCTGAAGTAATCTAGTGAAAGCATATTGCCTCCCTGCCATGTGAAGGCAAACTGGTCCCAAACTTTTCCTCAATCGGAATAGTAAAGAATGCATTAGCTAAATCAATAACTGCATACCACCCCTTTGTGCCTTTGTATTTGCTCTATCAGGGTGACGGTGTCTGGAGCGGCAGCCGTCAATGAAAAGTGTGCCTTGTTCAATTCCCTATAATCTACTGTCATCCGCCATGACCCGACACTTTTCTTGACTGGCCACACAGGATTGTTCCAAGCTGTTGTTGTGGGTTTAAGTACTCCTGCCTCTAATAGATCTTTAATAGTGGCAGTTATCTCCTCATGCCCTCCTGGTATTCTATACTGTTTCATACAGATAATTTTTATAGCAGGTGGAATGGCTACTGGAGGCATCTGCACCTTCCCCACTACTACTGGTCTTGCTGAAATGTAAGGTTTTACTCCAAATTGATATTGTCCATCAGACAATTGCAACGTCATCCCTTTAGTATGTCTATTCCTATAATGTATTCCGGAATTGGAACAATCATTACACAATATTTTCTCGGGGCAGCTGACCTATTTTCAGTTCCAAAATGGTCTGTACTGCCTCAATTTTTACCTCCTAATCCTGTAATTACCACTCACTGACCTTTGTGTTTTGCTGGGTTCCCATAAATTAATGAGGCCTCCGCCCCAGTGTCAATTAAAGCTCGTACTTTTTGGGGTGAGCCACTTTTCCAATTAATTTCCAATTCTACATGAGGTCTAAAATCCTCCTAGCCTACCCTTCTACTGGGGCTTGGCCTTCATTTCAGTCATATTTTTAGGTTTTCAGTTGCTGCAACTCCCTAACGGGTACAAATCACTAGGATACAGATCTGCATAGTCCTGCTCGGTCGGGGTGACTCAATGGATCCCTGAGTGGGAGCCCCCCCCCACCCCGGGACATACTTTCATCATCAAACTCTGCCGGGGGAGCAGTTGGACTTACAGACTCCCCTGAAGAGACATGTACATCTGTCTTTAACTTTGAATTGATCTGCTTATTTACTCGCTTCTTAGTGTTCAATCCCCTCTTTTTGTACATTTCCCACATATCAGGGGTACTGATCCCATCAATGTTTTCCCTTGCCACCCCATCCTTTAAGAGAGCCAGGAACATATCTCTCCTAGAAACTCGACCCTCAGGATTGGACCGCTGTTTATCCTGTCCTGAAGAATCATATAAACTAGACCCCTTTGGGCCCCAATCTCCCAGTTCCCCTAACTGCCGTATTGCCTCTAGCACTACACCTACTGTTTTCCCCGTCTGATTAATCAACAAAGTCATCATTACTGCCTTATATGCAGGTGGTGCAGTTTTGATAATCTTATTACGTACAGACACTGGCACAACAACACTCATTAAATCAGCATGGTCTTCTGTGGAGACCGCAACTCATCATTTCCATTTTAATGTTTTGTATACAGTCCTTTAGGTAAACCATGGTTTACTATCCTCCGACCAGTCACTCACCATCGGATACTTGTGTTTGCAAGCCATAGCCACCACGTCCAGCATCGTGGCATAGCCCTGCCCCTGTATTCGGAGGGTCCGAGACACCTCCTTCACCACAGGGTCATAGCTTAGTGACAGAAACCTAGGGACATCAGTTTCATCTAAGCTTACTCCATCCACCCTGTGTCATACAACCTCACCAGCCATCTCAACAAACTCTTTCCCGGGTGTACCGCTCCAGGAGGTCTGATACCTCCTGTTGAAAAAATCCTCCACTACATCTCGATTCCTAGGATTTCCTGATCCAACACTTCAGTATGTCTTCTAGACACTGGCTGTGCATGCAATATTGGAACCTTGACGTCCCTCAGCCTTTTCTTCTTTATCTGAGGCAGACCTTTCCTCATCTGTAGAAAACCAAATATCTCCATCCCATGTTTCAGGATCCCGATGGGCTCCTGCCTAGCTATTACTAAGCTTACCTTTCCTACTAACTCTGCCCTCCTCTTTTATATTTGTACTGTGCCACTCGGACAGCTGCATTTTCTGCAACTGTCCGATAGGTATCAATTTATCACTCAGCAAATGATTTTGACATTGTAACATCACAGCTTTACTTTCCAAATCAAACCTTTCATTCCAACTCTGCCTTTCACAGAAGTCCCACTACCTTTTCATGCATCTTCCTATAGGCAGACAATAAAATCACCCCTGCACCCCAAGGCAGCACATTCTTTCCTTTTGCCACAGGCACTCTTTTCATACATGTAACAACATCTGCAGGCTCAGAATCCTTTAAACAAGATTCCCAGTGTTCCTCAACCCTGCACAACATGACCACTCAGTGGCTAAATCAGCATAAGGTTGGTTTCCCAACCAGGAATTTCCACTTGTGCCATGCAACATTAGACTCTTTTCTTTTAAACATTTTTACTTCACCTTAGTGTGTACTTTCCTTTATGAATCCTGTCAGACTATGCAAAATTGTCTTGCCTAATCGAAGAGTCACAAAGGAATAATCACACTTGGCATTCACACATCAGCACAATTTATTGCAAGCAAAGATAATTACACTTCATTTAGCAGCAATGTCACTATCAGCATTAATGATTACACTTTAGCATTCATTCATTAGCAATATTACTATCAGCATTAATATATACTTCAATTAAGCAAAACATGATACATCACTGATTCTATGCTACATCCAAGTCTTTTCCCAGTAGCTGGGAGCCCCTTGTCAGCCTGGCTAGGAGTCTTGAACCGGGAGAAAGTTCCAGCGATCGTCCACCCTGCAGATGGGCTTCCAACCAGGCATTGAGAAGCTACATTTATATCTTATTCTATGCTAAAATAACCATGCAGCCTTCATAGTGTTGTTTTGCCACATTCTAGAAGCTGCCAGGCTCCCAGATGCTGCAAATTCACACCATAAGGACTGCTCAGATTCTACACCTGCTAGGTCACTGTGCTCCAAACACTGGCCGGGTGCCTAGAACACTATGAGCTAAGCAGAAGTTTAAACAAAACTACAAAAACAGGTTGCCTGATATGCAACCTTCAAGTCAGCAAAATACACTGTCTGAAGCTAAACATAATAATGAGGTTATCTAAAGAGCAAAACACCAATTAAATGAAGCAGCATGTAAAATGGAGTCACACAATACAACATGGAGTATAAAATGACATACATTACATGAAATAGCATACAAAATGGAGTGACAATAATCAACATATTATACTATCACTACAATGGGGCAAAGCCCCCCCCCATAAAAAAAAGATGCATTTTATTTTTATAGAGGACCATCGCTGTTTACGGCGGTCTCTCTATTGTGAAGTCACCCTTTTGCCACAGGTGATTTTTTCATCGCTCTATTAAGCAGTGTGATAAGGAACTCATCCTTATCACATAAATCTGATGGTTACAAACCACCCAGAAAGAATCGATGCAGTAACAGTACTACCAGACATAATTAGCGACCACTCCCCTGCATTGTTTAAATGGTCCAACAAAATTCTGAAGCCATGACCCACTACCACCAAAAGTAGAATGCTCTGCAAAGGTCAGCTAACCCATCTCAAATACCACCTCTCTCAACAGGACTGGTCCCGCCCTCGACTCCACCCAGAACCTGGACCAGGCACTGGACTAGTTTATAACCAAACTCACCAGGGCCTGTGACATATTTTCCGCTGCCCAGAAATGCAGAACTAAAGGGCCCAAATGGCTGGATAACTAAGTCCCTATACCAGGGATCATCTTTGGCACAGGACCAAAGCAACGGGTAGGCCAATCAACCTCCAAAATGATAAGACTTCCAGAAACAGAGGCACAAACAAAATCAGATCAGTCAAAGCCAGTTACTACAGGGAACAGCTCAAGAACCACTGGGGTATTGGGAAACTATTCTGGGCCAAACTAAAGGAAATAACCTTTAAAGACAACAAAGCGCAACCCACCATTTTAAACCACGCTGGGGTAACCACACAGAATCCCTTGAACATAGCAGATATATTCAAAGTATCCTTCACAGACCTCAGTAGGATCTTCCCCCCAAACTTCAACCCAGAACAGACAACCAAAGAAATGACAAGTCCCCAGAATACAAACACCCCCCATAAAACTGAACTGCCCTGTTCTACTTTAAACAGATAACCGCTGACACAAAAAATGCATTAAAAAAGTACTTGGAAAAACAAGGGATGGCAGTGACTCTATAGACATGAAGATAGTAGCCCTCGCCCTGGATGAACTTATAGCCCATGTCACAAAGATATTAAACAAAGCCCTCCAGCTTGGGCAGTTCCCCAAGCAATGGAAAATGGCCCACATCACACCCTGATTCAAAAATGGTGATCTGGTCTTACACTCTAACTATAGAACTATCTCCATCCTATCCCACTATCCAAAGCCCTGGAGAGGGTTGTGTCCCACCAGTTAACTGAATACCTAAACAAATACAATATATAATGCACACAGCAACATGGCTTCCGCAAAGCCCACAATACTAGCGTCACTCAGATAGTATCCTAGAAAAGTAATAATTTCTTTACTATTATAGCATCTAAACAGTGGAACTTACTCCCACAAGACCTCGTTGACTCAAATAACATCAACATTTTTAAAAAGAAGCTTGATAATTGGCATAACTTCACTTCAGCAAACAACTAATGTCCCACATTGTGTGGGGGATAATCTTGTTGGGCCTAGAGCCTTCTTTTGTCCAACACAACTCAATAAACTCAGTAAACTCAGTAAACTAGATTAGTAGCAGATACCTCCCATTTGGCCAGATAGTTGCTGTGGTAGGATAGCAGTGCTATCTGACCATGGATCCTACCCTCTAGGATCCAGTGCATGGATCCTACAGTATAGTACAAATGTTATGGATCCTGTGGATCCTAGCAACAGATCCAGCTCAGATCCTAACTATTTGACCTAGGATCCCTGGATCTGACCTAGGATCCATGGCTATCTAACCTCGGATCCTAACTATCTGACCTAGGATACCTGGATTTGACCTAGGATCTCTGTATCCTAACTAGGATACATCGCTATCTGACCCCAAGTCCTAACTATCTGACCTAGGATCCCTGTATCTGACCTAGAATCCCTGTATCCTGACTAGGATACATCGCTATCTGACCCTGGATCCTACATTTGTCTTTGGTAGGATTTCTGGTAGGATCCTAGGTTGGATACCAGAACTATTTAACAGATAGAGGTAGGATCCACAAAAGCACTATCTGAGCAACACTACACAATGCCACCACCACACTCACTGAGTACACAGACTTCATTCATAGTGCCCTGGATAGCAGGAAGCAGGTGAGGTCCACCTACACTGACCTCACTAATGCTTTTGACTCGGTGAACCACCAACTTCTGTTAACAAAACTATCCGCCCTAGGACTGTCCCCCGATACCATAAACTGGTTCTGCAGCTACCTCACAGATAGAACTCAGCAAGTAAAAGTCAATGGAACCCTGTCCAGCATTAGGAAGGTGTCCCCCAGGGATTCATCCTGGTATGTCTTGTTTTTAGCCTATTCCTCCACATCCTCCCCAATGCCTCCTTCTCTAATATTCTTCTATATGCGAATGATGCAGAAGTATTTGCTAGTAACAATCAGCTAGGTCCACTTAGCAATGAGCTACAAAGCAGCTTCAAGGAGCTGGAACAATGGTTCTACCAGAACAGGTTGTTCCTCAATTACAAGAAGACTAAAGGCATGCTGTTCTCAAGGCACCAGGCTAAGAGGAAAGCAAGAAAGATAGATATACTCAATGAGAAGGGTGAAACACCTGAACAGGTAAAAACATTCAAATACCTCAGCATCACACTAGATGACACCCTTACTTTCAGTCCACATATTGATCATATTATCAAAACCGTGTATGTAAAACTAGAAATACTATACAGAAACTGCAACTCTATCACACCAGATGCCATGATCATTGTTGCCACCAGCTCTATACTATTGGTTATCGACTACAGATTGGCAGTCTACAGCGTAGCCTCTGACACCTCGTTAAACAGAATCAAAATGGTCCTGAACAAAGCCTATAGACTAGTCCTTGGCAGTCAAAATATTGAAAATTGCCAATGCTATGAACCTATATTCACAAATTATAAAGCAGGCTCATAACTTTGTTGTTTTTTAATGTTTTACACCAAATTTGCAACATAACCTTTTTATGACCCAACCTCATGAACAAAAGCAGAGAAACATTTCAAATCCTACCCAAAAGGTGATTTTGCATAGCGAATGCAAAAAAATCACCTTTCAGGATGCAAAAAAACCCATTTTGGCCAGGATCTGAAAAATGACAGCTGTCACATTTATGAGGTGCTGTGAAGAAATAGCTATATTGGAAATTTGGGGTCCAAATATTGAAAATTGCCAAAGTTAAGAGCTTACGTTTGCAAATTTCAAAGCAGGCTCATAACTCCATTGTTTTTTTAATATTTTTACACCAGATTTTCAAAATAGCCTTCTAATGACCCCACCTCATGAATAATGGTGGAGAACATTTTCAGTTCCTGCCTGAAAGGTTTTTTCATGCAGTAACCACAAAATCACCTTTCAGGACAGATTTATCTAACATCACTTGAATTGTTCATGAGGTGGGGTCCCAAAAAAGGTATGTTGAACATTTTGGGCAAAAATATTTAAAAATGACCAAGTTATGCCACTACGTTTAAAACCCCATTGAAATACATTGAAGCTAAAAATTCCATTGAAATACATTGAAGCGCTTACCCCAGTTCGCTGTTGGACTTTGAAGAGTGAAGACGTGTCTCCAGTCCATGGAAAATTATGGTCACGGATCTCCAGTGGGTAAGTATGGGGTGGGGTGTGTGGGGTGGGGGTTCTGAGTTGTAGGGTCAGGGGGGTAACGGAGCAGCAGACAACAAAGGATGGTTTTCTTTTTTTCATGTAAAAAGAAATGACAAGGGACAGTTTTCTTTATTTCAGGGACAGGACACTGGGGGACTGGGCATCCCCAGTGTCCCTAGGGGACATTATTGCAACAGTTGAGGACACTGGGGGACAGAGCACCCCCAGTGTCACTGATTTATGCTTGGGGGGGCCACAACAGACTTCAATGAATGATTTTCTGCTTTTCAGGGGGGAAAAAATGATGAGGGACAGTTTTAGATATTGGGGGATTGAGCACCCCCAGTGTAACTACTATGTGTGTGGGGGGGAAGGGTGTTGACAGGGAGGGTTGGATTGGGGACAATTAGGGCCACTAGCAACAGACATCGATGGATGGTTTTCTTTGTTGCAGGCACACATTCCAGGCTGACCATAACAGATTAGCCTGGCTTGTTGCTGTACGACACGAATCAAAGGGACGGCAACTTCTTTTGAAGTTGGTGCCATCACCAACCAGCAAGCCAGAAACTCCATCATTGTTAGCCTGGGTGCTGACTGGTGTGGCACTGTCACGCCCCTGCAACACTGCTCTGTACTGAGTGGACAGTGTCACACCCCTTAAAGGGCACTGTCACACCAATGTGTTCACTTTCATTTGCGTGCGCAGCAAACACAAAAAGACAAATACATGCCACATTGACTAAAACAAAGATTGGAAGAGAGAGCAACTATTTAAGCAACAAGGCATGACGGGGTGTGCATCGTCACTGAATAATGTCAAACCTAGGGTGGGTCGAAGCACGAGGCTGCAGGCCGAGTGCTTCCCGCCCTAGGTGTGACGTTATTCAGGAACGACGCACACCCTGGAGTGCCTTATTGTGATTATAATATGGCTATAAAAATCTGACAAGACTTTAGTGATTAAGCAACAGGCATATGAAACAAATCAGAAGTTATAAACTTTATTATAATTAATTTAGACATAAAATGGAGATAAAATAGTCTCTTCAAGTTCTTTACTGCATCCTCCAAATTGCTTACACTGATTTTTTTATAGCTGATTTTTTTACCTTGAGCTTGGCAATATTTGTTATACTCCTGCTTTTATCTCATTTTTCACTTTGCAAAATGGAACACATTAATATTGACAGTCCCTTTTAGTGTCCCTATAGAGATCAATCGTGCTGCGGCAGAGGCATCCATTAGGTTATTTTCTGTGTTTAATTTTTTTTTTTTTAACAGGACTGAAGACTGTCCTAGCAAACAGACAAAAAAAACAATTAAGCAATAAGGTATGACAGGGTATGCATTGTGGTTGGGTAGTGACACACCTCGAGTGTGGCATGAGGCGTAAGGCATCGCCTAGTACCTTCACTTCAATCACCCAAGAAGTGCCATTACCCCACCACAATGTACACCCTGCAGTGTATTTCTGTGATTACAAAATGGGTCCAATATGGTTTTTTTTGGGGGAGCTGAAGGAATGCACCAAATCAAAAAAGAAACATTTTTTTGACTTTTTTAAAATAGCCCCAGCATATACCTGCACTGACATGCTATCTCAGGTTTAAATATTATGTATAGCAAAATTCATGTATTTTTAATTAGCTCTTAAATCCTCTAGTTTCCCTCACCACAACCCTTTCCCTCACCTTTCTTTCTTCTTCATCTTTATATTTCCTCCCTTTTCTCTGTCTTGTTTAATTTCCATCTTGCCAACATTCAAGAGATGGAATGTTTACTACAGATAGAATGCAAGAATTCAAACCTCTGCTCATTTCTGCTGGCATAATGTTTATGTACCCCCCCCAACGGCCCCCCTTGTTTAACTAGCAGGGCTGCTTCTCTCACCACATAGCGTCTAGGGGCAAAAGAGAGGGGTGAGGGTTTACAGAACAGTTTATTTACACATCTTTCTCCGAGCCTGCTATTACAGACAGGCAACCCAAGTGTGGCAAATACCTGGCACACACCTGGTGGAACCATTTACCATGGCCAGCAACCCAGGTCCCTGGGAGAAAACATTTGCTCATAATTGTGATAGGTTTCTACTTCAGGACAGGAGCACCCAAGTAAATCCAGACACAGGGGAAGCAATAACAGTACTGTCCAAACCAGGTTGGGATTCTCGAGTGTGGCTTTATTCACATACACAGAGAATAATCACAAAGCGAAGATGGACCCCCACAGGATTACTCATACTGGCAATGCAGATTATTGAGGTGCAGAAATTCCTGAACTTCCCATTTAACATAGGCATACTGAACACACACAGCGAACTCTCAGGTTCTGAAATGGAGACTGGCACACACAGCCAGTTACTGGTACATTTCCTCTCGACTAGGCACACATGGACAGTAATAGGACACTTTCCCATTGATTAGGCATACACAGCTAGTACTAGGACACTTTCCCATTGACTAGGCACACACGACCAGTACTAGGACACTTTCCCATATTTCATGAGGAATGCTAGTGGCACACACAACCACCAAAGTGCACATACAGGCTCACAAAGAATCCAACCCACATCTGGGTAACTATTTCCATCAGGCACTGGCCAGATGCGCTGACTGAAAATTGAACTGGTGCCCAAACTGAACCCGGAGAAGTAAACTGGTTATCTGAGATGGGGGGTCTCCCACCTTTT
Organism: Neoceratodus forsteri; assembly: GCA_016271365.2. NCBI lineage: Eukaryota > Metazoa > Chordata > Ceratodontiformes > Ceratodontidae > Neoceratodus > Neoceratodus forsteri. Next base: position 184,473,901 of record CM057457.1, read on the forward strand.
GCTTCCAAGTTTATACTCAGCCAGTCATCTGGTTAATAACACCCTCACAGAAAACTTGTAGATGCTATCTTGAAATGTTTTTCACACTTAAAATACTACATGACTAAAAGTCCTGTACTTGGGCAGTCTCACTCTCTAGACTCTATCATAGGCAGACACTTTCAAAAACAGACACAGTCTAGGTGACAGGGTCCCTTTGTCAGAGAAAATTCACCAAAAGAAAAGTAGGTGCCCCTCCTGGGCTGACACAAAAGTACTCACAGGTTCTGAAGTTGTCACAGGCAGCTTCACTAGACAGACTGGGTGAGGGGATTGCCCTGAACCCTGAAGATCACCCCCTCCCTCCTGGGATGGTGCAAAGGAAAACTCACCTGGCAAGGTCTCCATCACTTCAATCACTGTCTTCTATGTTCTTCTTCCAGGGTGAGAACAAGGCAGCATGGATTCACAGCGGGAAGGTCATGCCAGACAAATCTGATAGATTTCTTTGACTGGGTGGCCAAAGTAGTTGATCAGGGAGGGGCTGTGGACATGGCCTACCTAGACTTTAGCAAGACATTTGACACAGTCCCACACAAAAAATTAATATACAAGTTAGCCAGCCTGGGAGTGGGTCCCAAGATGACAGCCTGGGTAAAGAATTGGCTGGAGAATAGGACATAGAGTAATAGTAAATGAGTCCACTCTGAAAAAGGGGGTTAGTAGTGGGTACACGGGTTCAGTATTAGGACGGTCCTCTTCAATGTCTTTAAAAGCGACATTGCAGAGGGACTGGAAGGAAAGTATGTCTCTTTGCAGATGACACAAAGATCTGCAACAGAGTTGATGCACAAGGTGGAGTGGAAAGGATGAGAAGGGACTTGGCAAGGTTAGAGGAATGGTCAAATGTATGGCAGCTTAGATTCAATGCTAAGAAGTGCAAGGTAATGCACCTAGGAAACAAAACCAGGGAAGAGTACACAATGGGGGTGAGCTACTAACAACAACAAAATGGAAAGGGACCTGGGGATAGTCATATCAGATGACCTAAAGGTGGGCAAGCAATGTGAGAGGGCAGCAAGGAGGGCTGGGGGATACTTGGATGCTTAGGAAGAGGCATCACCAGTAGAAAACAGGAAGTTATTATCCTCTGTACAGACAGCTAGTGAGACCCCATCTGGAGTACTGCGTGCAGTTCTGGAGACCAATCTCCATGAAGACATAGACAGGATGGAAGCTGTCCAGGAGGGCAACTAAAATGGTGCAGGGTCTGCACCGGAAGACATAATGAGAGAGAGACTTAAGGAGCTAAATATGTATAGCCCTCGAGGAAAGGAGGAGAGGGGAGACATGATAGAAACTCTTAAGTACCTCAAGGAATCAACAAAGTCCAAGAGGGTAGCATCTTTCAAAAACAGAGGTGTGCAAGAACAAGGGACACAATTTGAAGATAGAAGGGGGGTCAGAGGTAATTTAAGGAAGTATTTTTTTTCACAGAGAGGGTTGTGGATGTATGGAACGGCCTTCCAGAGGAGGTTGTGGAGTCAAAAACAGTGGTGGAATTCAAGTATGCATGGGACAGTCATAAGGCAATTCTAGGGGGTTGGGGTAGGAAGAAGTAGGCTGCTGGTTAACTAGGACCTGCAGCTTATCCATCAGTTAGGGAAATGGGCAGACTGGGTGGGCCAAGCGGTCCTTATCTGCCGTCAAATTCTATGTTTCTATGTTACCCAAAACACAGTGGTAGCTCTCTGTCAGAGCTGTCTGAGGAGCTGCACAGCAAGCTGCAGCCTCCTCCTGGAACTCCTACTCAGGACTGACTGAACATTCTAAATCTAACATCCCTAGAACTAGCACAAATGTGGGTTATGCTGCTGCAAGAGTTCTAAAATTACATCACCCTCTAGCTCAGCTGAGACTGACACTAGAGCTTGACAGTGTGAAATCCATTTAACTGGCATTTCACTAGCTGCATTTCCTTGCCTGCCACTGGTTCTAACTGGGATTCCAGTAACTCCTGGGAACAAGGGGGTTACATTTACTTTCACTAGCACACAACAGAAGGCATTAAATGGAACCAGGGCTTTTGTTTTATCTGTAACAACACAGATTTCCCTGGATGGGGGATTTTTCATGGTAAGCAAAGAAACACCACAAATTACAATGCTAAGGAACATAGAAACATAGAATTTAATGGCAGATAAGGACTGCTTGGCCCACCTAGTCTGCCCATTTCCCTACCTAATGGATAAGCTGCAGATCCTAGTTAACCAACAGCCTATTTCCTCCTACCCCCCACTAGAATTGCCTTATGTCTGTACCATGCATTCTTGAATTCCTCCACTGTTTTTGACTCCATTACCACCTCAGGAAGGCCGTTCCATGTATCCACAACCCTCTCTGTGAAAAAATGCTTCCTCACATTACCTCAGAGCTGTCTCCCCATCTTCAAATTGTGTCCCCTTGTTCTTGCACATCTCTTTTTCTGAAAGATGCTACCCTTCTGAACTTTGTTGATTCCCTTGAGGTACTTGAAAGTTTCTATCATGCCCCCCTCTCCCTCCTTTCCTCGAGGGTAAACATATTAAGTTTCTTTAATATTTCTTCATATGTCTTCTGGTGCAGACCCTGTGCCATTTTAGTTGCCCTTCTCTGGACAGTCTCCATCCTGTCTGTCCTTGCGGAGATGGGGTCTCCAGAACTGCAAGCCGTACTCCAGATGGGGTCTCACAAACTGTCTGTACAAAGGGATAACAACTTCTTCTTTTTACTGGTGATGTCTTTCCCTATGCACCCAGTATCCCACCAGCCCTCCTTACTGCCTTCTCACATTGCTTGCCTACCTGAAATGACTACTCTCAGGTCCCTTTCCAATTTTGTTGTTCTAAGTATCTCACCCCCCATTGTGTACTTTTCCACTGGGTTTTTATTTCCCAGGTACATTACTTTGTACTTCTTTGTGTTGAATCTAAGCTGCCATACATTTGACCAATCCTCCAACCTTTCCAAATCCCTTCTCATCCTTTCCACCCTACTTTCTGTATTGACCCTGTTGCAGATCATTGTGTCATCTGCAAAGAAACATACTTTTCCTTCCAGTCCCTCCACAATATCACTTATAAAGACATGAAAGAGGACCAGTCCCAGTACTGAACCCTGCAGTACTCCACTAGTAACTCCCCCCCTTTCTTTGGAGTGGACTCCATTTACTATTACCCTCTGCATCCTGTTGTCCAGCCAATTTTTTATACAGGCTACCACCTTGGGACCCACTCATAGCCACCAGGGATATTTGGTTTATTTGTAGGGTGGGTGAGTGGAGGGACCGCTAGCCACCAAGGCTTTTTTGGGTAATTAGGTTGGGGGAAATCCTAGGCAGAATTTCCATGAAAGTTTGGAAATGGATTTCCGAACTTTCATGGAAGCGAAAGTCAGACTTCTCTTGAATTCCGTCTGCAAAATTTTTTTTTCATACATGCCTAGTGAGAACAGGGCAGGCTTTCCATACTGTAAGTGCTACTGAAAGTAAAGAGACTGACAGCTCTGGATAATGATGCTTTCTGTGTCATCAACAGGCTACTGTAGGTGCAATATGGGCAACTACAGTGTAGGATTTTCCCACACTTTGGTGAATTCAGTGCTGCTGAAAGGAGAGAGACTGACAGCCCTGGAAACTGACACCATATGTTTATTCATTATCACAGGGCAGCTACAGTGAAGGCTTTCACATACTGCAAGAGATGTACTGCTTGTATGAGGTATGTGATTGTCTGTGCTGAGGAGTGAAGCCCCAAGCCAGATACACTGTGTGCAGGTACTGTACACTGCAGGCTTCCACAATACAGTGATGAATTTAATGCTGGTGCAAAATGAGAGACAGACAGCCCTGGAGACTGAGGCCCTTTGTTTATCCACAGAGACAGCTACAATGTGAGCAGGTGCAAAGCAGGCTTCAGCATAAAGGTGATCAATGTAATGCTAGTGAAAGGTGTCAGATTGACAGCAATGAAAAAATAAAGCCCTCTGTTGATAGACAGGACAGGGGTAGACACGAGTCCCTTTACAGAAGCCGAAGGACGGGAGGTGCTAAATAAACTAAAAGCAGACAAAGCCATGGGACCAGATGAGATGCTTCCCAGAATCATTAAGGAACTGGGGGCAGAAATAGCAGCCTCTCTGGCACTTCAATTCACAAAATCCTTGAAGAGCAGTGTGATACCCAGAGATTGGAAAAAGGCAATAGTGGTCCCACTTCACAAATCAGGCAGTTGCAAAGAGACTAGTAATTACAGACTGGTGAGCCTCACATCTATAGTAGGGAAACTAATGGAGACACTACTCAAACAGAGGATCATAGCATTCCTCGAAACTAGCAGCCAACAAGACCCTAAACAGCACAGTTTCACAGCAGGTAGGTCATATAGCCCTCCTACGGCTAGGCGTGAACTTGTTCAGAAGATGATACTGCCCATTTTCGACTACTGTGACATGGTCTATGGGGCTGCCACTAAGTCCTCCCTGGCCAGACTGGACACCCTTTTCAATTCCTTCTGCTGCTTTGCCCTGGATGCCCCCCCTCGTACCCATCACTACGATCTTTATCTTGCCATATCCTTTTCCTCTCTTACAAATAGGTGACTCTCCCACTGTGCTAAATTCACCTCCAAGAAGTGGTTGGGTAAGCTCCCTTCCTACCTAACCTCCTCCTTTGTAACACCCCCGCACCCTCCCATTCTCTTAGATCAACTGGCTCCCGTATCCTGGTAGTACCCCACTGATCCACTCAAATCGCCCAATCTAGTTAGTCTCACCGCCTCCCAAAAATTTGGAATTCCCTCCCCCCCAAATCCGGCACCCATCCTCCACCTACTCCATCAGCTCTGCCCTCAGTTATTACCTTGCACCTAGCTACTCCTGCCATGTCCCTCCCTAATTCCTTCCTCTAAGCCCTGGACAAACCCTATCACCCTACCCTCACTTTCATTTTACTCTGTGCACCCCCACACCCCCAAATCTCTAGCCCTTCTCCCCTTCACCTTAATTGCCCCAAGGTCCCTGAATGCTCTCCATGGGTCCCTCACCTTACTCCCCAAGGGGCTTGCATCTCTCATCTACTCCCTTCCCCCACCATCTTATAGGGGTCTCTCTCTGGGACACTGCCTTATCCCCTTCTCTCTGGTCCCCCCAGTCCCCTTGCAGGGTTCCTCACATCCTGAAAGGATCTTCAGGTGCACGACTCTTCCCCCTCCCTAACCTCACCCCTCCATCCCCTTGCCCCTTTTCTTTCACATAAGTACTTGTTTACTTATTAACCTAGCACTTATTATTGTTCACTCTTTCTACATGTTATGCTCAACACTGTTGTAACACTGTTTGTGACACCTGCCTTACAACTGTATGTTAATGTTGATCTATAACTTGAATGTTTAATGTCTCATTCCAGTTGTACCCCTTCCCTCAGGTCACACTGTGAGATGAACGACTTGTTACTCAGTGTGCCTTCCTGGTGAAACAGTTCAATAAATAAATAAATTAAATCTGCTCAAGTTTTTTGACTATGCTACAAAAATAGTAGATGATGGTGGGGCAGTAGATGTGATCTACCTAGACTTTAGTAAGACCTTCAACTTGGTTCCACACAAAAGGCTGGCAAAGAAGCTTGTCCACACAGGGGTTGGTCCAGAAGTAGTCAGATGGGTGCAAAACTGGTTACAGTGCACAACCCAGAGGGTACAGGTTAATGGAATGCAATAAACGGAAGGCAGGGTGACCAGCTGGATGACCATGGGCTCAGTGCTGGGGTGTCTGCTCTTCAATGTTTTTGTAACAGACATCACTGATGGACTGGAAAGGAAGGTGTGTCTGTTCGCAGATGACACCAAGATATGTAACAGGGTGGACACCTCAGAAGAAGTGAGCAAGATGGAAGCTGACCTCAAGAAACTAGAAGAATGGTCTGGAGTGTGGCAGCTGAGATTTAATGTCAAAAAGTGCAAGGTCATGCACATAGGAAAGAAAATCCAAGAAAGGAGTATTACCTAGGAGGCGAAAGACTGGCTGCCTCAAACCGAGAACGAGATCTGGGAATCATAATCTCAGATGACTTGAAGGTTAGTAAGCAGTGTGAGAAGGCAACATTGAAGGCCAACAGAATGCTGGGCTGCACTGGGAGGGGAATCATGAGCAGGAGAAGAGAGGTAGTACTACCACTGTATAGCTCACTGGTCAGGCATCACCTGGAATACGGAGTCCAATTCTGGAGGCTTCACCTCAGGAAGGATATTGACCGGGTGGAAACAGAACAGAGAAAGGCAACAAAAATGATTCAGGGTCTGCAGTACATGTCCAATGAGAAAAGATTTAGGGAACTTAATATGTACTCCCTGGAGCAGAGACGAGAGAGAGGGGGGACATGATTGAAACATTCAAGTACATAAAAGGCATTAACAAGGAACAGACCCAGGAACATTTTCACTTCAAGAAGTGCTCCAGGACCAGGGGACATGACCTCAGGCTGCAAGGAGGGAGGTTCAATACCAAAACCAGGAAGTTTTTCTTCACAGAAAGAGTGGTGGATGCCTGGAACAGTCTGCCCGAGGTTGTGGGGGTCAACACTGTGGGAGGATTCAAGAATGCATGGGATAGACAGGAGAAAGCTCTGACTACAAAGGGCAACTAGAGTGTCAAAATAGGTCTAAAACAAATGGGCAGACTAGATGGACCTAGTGGTCTCCTTCTGCCATCAACTTCTATGTTTCTATCTTTCTAGATAATAAATTTATTTATTTAGGTTTTGTTGACGGGAAAGGACGTCTAGATAATTCTGCCTATTTTCAGCCTTGTCCTGGGGGATGGGAGGATACAGATGGAAACCAACTAACATTGAACCAGATTAAACTGTTGGTGGTATTTTTAGTCAATGGGGGAAATTTGGCAAGGACGCTGGCAAAATTCCCCTTCTCTTTTTGAGAAGTGCCATGGGATCTTTAACATCCATCTGAACAACCACCAGAACAGGCAGACAGGACCTCAGTTTAACATCTCATCCAAAAGACGGCACCTAAGGAGTGCAGCATACCCCTCATGATGTACTACAGTGTCAGTACTGGGGTTTTATCCCAAGTGCCTGGTGTGGGGCTTAAATCCACAACCTGCTGATCTTCTGGCCTCAGAGGTGAGTGTGCAACCTATTGAGCCACTGATACTGGTAGATGAAGACCATCGTCATTGCAAGACCAACCTTGTTAGCACAAGTAAATTCTTTTTTCTCCTTTTTGTGCTGTGACTTAGAGGTCATCTGGCAGAAACTTCTTAAAAGAGGTGCTATTTTGACATCTATCTTAAACTTACGTGGACCAATTTTCAGACTTCTGAGAATTGCCCACATGCAGCAGGAGTGGTTGTGCAAGAAAACCACAGTTTCTGCTGCACACATGTGACTTTTTAGAATTATGCCCCTTTGCTTCATTTTGACTTATAGGTCACAACCCCTATCCTTCACCTGAACAAACAGACAGACAACATGATTGGAGGAAATGGCCACAGCCATGTACTGTATTTATTAAACAGCCAAGTTAAATTATATATATATATATATATATATATATATATATATATATATATATATCTCAAGAAATGCACAGCAAGGTAGTCACAGCTAATCATTTGACAGCTGTATCAACCAAACTATACTGGCCCTCCACCTCTCTTTGGAAGGGAAAACACACTAGGCATAACCTCATAAAGGACTTGACCACTGAGGTATAAGGGATGACTTTATGTGGACCAGTCTCCAAGGCACCCTCCCCCCATCAGAGGATACTGTTGACTGTGGGCTGAAGCCCGAGAGTTATCCTTTGCCTATGACTGACACCCTTAATGGTAACCAGTTGCCAAGGTCCCACCTCTCTCCAGCCTCAGAGTAATCTGCCAGAAAAGGTGTGAGATTCCCCGTTAACCTCTTGGTAAAATCCTGTGTGACTACCATGCCACTGCCATGACTCCATAACTGTGATGCCCTGCTTAACCTAACCACACACTGTACTACTAACACCCCACTGAACAAGGCAAAAAGAAAAAGAAACCCCTGTGAGAAAAAAATGACAAAATTCCTTCTCGACCTCTAAGATGATCCCCCTTAGTGGGACAGTGAGTTCATTACCTCAAAGCTCCTTGTGCTTGCTTTTTTGAGGAATGGGATTGGATGGGTACCTGCTAGAGAGGGAGAGGGCAAAGCCCTTGCAACACAGTCTTAAATCAACAGTGCTTCTCTCCTCCAGCAGGTAGCTCCCACCCCCTGAGAACCCAGCCTACCTGCTTGGCCCTGCCCCTAGTGGGTGGAAGCTAATACCCCTGCCTGCTCAGGTGCTATCTGGGGGGTGCACACAGACAGACCTTGCCTGCTGCCATACCATCTAGGTTTCTGCATTACACAATTTACATCCGCTTGCATAAAGTTATTGGTGCAGATTCTATATTTGGCATTACCAGGTGTAGTATCTGTGCAAGCATGAGACTTTGACACCTATGTGTTAAAAATGACGAACATAGTATTTTTCCCAGAGTGGGGCTCTTTTCCCTCACCTGTGAGTTTCATATGAGTATGTAGTCCCTGGGCCAATCTAGAATCTTTCAAAGTTAGGCCCCTTAAGTTGTGACTAAACTGCGTAGGGGGACTGGCGGTTATTCATTGGAAGTCAGGACATATAGTGTTTTAGCTAGGAAAACTGCAAGACTGGGTCTTTGACAACTTCACTAATTGATAACTTACAGAAGAGAAGTTAGAGTTGTCTTAGAGGGAGAAGGGGGGTCTGATTCATTACAGAGTGAGATGCAAGCATTTCTGTTCCCTATACAGTTTTATAAAATGGGCAAAGGAAATCCTGTGTCCTGATTGGGCAGGACCCATGTCCTTCTAGGACAACAAACCTGCGACTAAACTTTTAATGCTAAGCAGGATCCAACACTGCCCACGTATCCATGTTTGCCAGAAACATTTGAAAAAAAGTATTCTAGCAGCCATGTTAGTATAATACAAAACAGTAACACCCCCTAGCGGGAGGTGGGAGGTGGTGATGCCATTGTATAAAATATTTATAAGGCCTCACCTGGTGTACTGCATGCAGTTCTGGAGGCCTCACCTGTGCAAGGACATAGATAAAGTGGACACTATCCAGAGAAGGGCAACAAAGATGGTGCAGGGCTTGCACCACAAAACATATGAGGAGAGACTAAGGGACCTTAAAATGTACTCACTGGAGGAGAGGAAAGTGCAGGGGGACATGATTGAAACTTTCAAGTACCTCATGGGCATAAACGAGGTGCAGGTGGGGGATCTTTTCCAATGTAGAAAAAGTACTAGAACAAGGGGGCACAATATGAAATTGGAAGGGGGTAGATTAAGATGTAATGTGAGGATGTTTTTCTACACAGAAAGGGTAGTCAACGCTTGGAATAGCCTGCCACAGGAAGTAGTTGGAGGCAAGCACAGTGGAAGGGTTTAAGCATGCCTGGGACAGGCACAAGGGAAGCTTGACAGGGGAGGGAGTGATGAAAACCATTGATCACATGGGGTCAGTGGCTACATACAATGTATAAGGCAGTATAGCGCAGTGGTCTAAGGCTCTGAGCTGCAAATTTGGTGACATCCAGCAGACCAGACCTGGGTTTGAATCCCACAGCTTTCACTTGCATACTGTGTGACCCTGAGCAAGTCACTTAACCTCCTTATGCTCCCAGATCGCTCCTGTAAAAAAGCTTTCAGCTTAGTGTGCTATACCTGGTTAAATAAATAATAAGGCCTATGGGTAGACTGGCTGGGCCTAGCAGTCCTTATCTGCCAACAATTTCTATGTTTCTTTGCCCTAACATAGATAAAACCACATTTGTTACACTTTTGAATTCCATACCACCCCCGCATAGCACCTAGCACGTTGAATATTGTAATAAAATCCCAAATACTTTATCTCACCTTGTCTTTACATTTTTTCCCCTTTTGTTGAAGGCCTGTAATCCATGGTCCCAGAGAGAATGACCTCCCACTCCAATCATCTGCAGTCCTGCTCATTCCATATCTGTCCCCCCTACAGACTTTATTCCTCAGTTGCGACACTGTCCATGAACGCTAACCCCCCCCCAGTGTAACTACTAGATGGACTGCACATTAATAATAATAATAATATCTTTATTTATTGAGTGCCTTTCAAATTATCAAGGTGCTGCACAAAATTTAAAAACAGTTCCGACAGGAAAATCTAGAAGTCTTTTTCAAGAGACAAAAACTGCTCAATTGAGCTGCAGTACCTTGCAGTTGCTCATGAAGTTGCTGGTGCCTCACTCCACTGGCAAGCAATGCCTAATACTGATTTGTGGTTGTGTCACTTGGTGAGTGAAAGAGAAGCTGGGTTGTTGCTCCTTCTTCTAAATAGATTGATTTCATTGAGTATTAAAAAACTAAACAACAGCATTGATCCACTGAGTGCTCCAGTCAGCAAAACCAGAAGTCGCTCCCAGAAGTCACCAAAAACTGCCAAAAGCTCCTACTGTACTATGGAAAAACTTAGTAATTTGTAAAAAGTAAATAAATTAATTAAAATGAAAAAGACTTACATCAAGAGCCAACTACAATGCTGGTGCTGGAAGGGAAACAGTTCTAGGAGTGGGGAATACACAGACTTTGGAGTGAAAACCTCATTCATAATGATTGATTTTCCTGCAACTTCCACAGTACAAGCACTCTCTACTGGCAAATAAGCCAGTACCTAAACATTACTTTTACAATAATAAGAGAACTAGTGTACATTTAAAATCTGACAAAAAAAACATTTTGGAAACCATTCTTCATCTTTTTTGTTCATATTTTTTGGCATGAAAAATTTACCTGTGGGGCCCATTTTATTAGAGCAATAAAACACTCTGGGGTGTGGGTTGTTTTCTGTCAAGAGCACTTCCCAGGTGCTGAAGGCAAGTGGTACAAGTGTCTCGTGCCTCACTACATATCTGGGGTGTGCGCTTATCAGGCAACAACCCACACCCTGTCATGTCTTATTGCTTACATATGGCCACGTACAAAAAATTCAGAGAAATCAGTATTAGGTTCAATTTTAGAAGTCAGAGACAGCTATTAAACAAAGTAACAATGAACCACACTTGTCCATCCCTGGAATATTACTAGGAGATGAGGTTCTTGAAGTTGGTGTTAAATAATCTGCTTATGTAATTTCAATGAAGCTTTATATATTTTATGTTTTCATGTATAAGTCATTAGTTGAAATATCTTGCCGGTTATGATTTGTTGTTACCGTAGGCTTCAGCCTTATGCAGCTTTGTTTCATTGTTATATGAAAATCTTAATAAACATTTTTATGGCAAAAAAAAAATCAGTATTAGGTACTTGTCAGAATTCCTGTAAATGTTAAATAAATAAGTATAATTTTCCTATAATATCATGTGTGGGGATTGAGATTCATACAGGGTTTAGGGACAACTACTTCCTGGATAGCACTACCCATATCAGTTAAGTACATATAACTTAAAGAATCTGTGTGACAATGAGTAGCCTCAACATATGTAAGTAGCCATTACCCAGGTGGGCATACAAGATAGAAGCATTCAGGTAACAGGCCAGAGAGGAAATCCTGTTATGCATATTTCTGGTAAATATCCCACTGTTGGCAGAAGAACAGTGCAAGAAACATTCCAGCACACACGCATGTTGCAGCCACAGTATTTTGTATTATGACTATTTCACCACATAACATACATTTATTCTACTCTGTGTTTCAAGAATAACTGATTGTCAAGCGCAGACCTCACAACTGTTGTGTTTGTAGCATTACTGCCTACAGTCATGCAGAAGACTGCTATGTCCTACATAAGTGTTCTGTGATTGCAGAAACTCTTCATTACCACATTCATTTTAAACACATTCAATAAATAAGTTGGAAAATGCCTGTTGCAAAGCCTGGGAACAGCACCTGGAAATTAAGAAAATGAATTCTCTAGTACACTGCACTAGCAAATTGTAATTGCAAAATAAATTATGTTTACAAAAGTATGTATTGGAGTGGAAGCCTGCTCTTTAAATTGTGAAAACTGAATCCTGTGGCTGTTCAGAGGGGCTATAAAACATTGGGCCGTTGTTTTCAGAATGTCGCACTAATAAGGCTGACTAGCTCCCCCTTGTCACAGCATATCGTTATATTGTTCTCTGAGGTGCTCCGCAGATCGAGGAGGCAGACACAAGGTGCCTATTGCTGGTGGACACATCCCATAATGAATGCAATGACTTCTGTGCCCTAGGCTCCCTGCCCACATCTGTGCAAACAAAAACCACAGACTTGCTCTCAGGTGGCCTATTACATGTGGAAAATTGGATGCATTCAGTCTTCTGCCAGATATAGTATGTCTCTTCTCTCAGTCTGGCCTGCACAGCTTTATAGAACATTGAGCAATATTCTGCAGCAGTGCAATAGACTGTAATAAATGGGTCAATTTTATTATTTTTTGTTTTATTTAAACTTTTGTTAACCAGGTAAATGTAATGAGCTAAGGCCCATTTTCATACAATACCCAGGGCTTGTTTAGATAGCCAAAAGATGTTACAATAAATGTCAAATCATATAAATAGGACAAACATCAATACAAATTATACAAAACTTGTACAATTAAGCTGAGCACGATAATATATCATAAGCTATTGTTTAAAAGTGTTATGACTAACACATTTGTGTAAATGATTAGGCAAGGAATTACAGTTTCTAACAACACATACTGACATAGCACTTTCACCCATATTACTTGAAACTCTCAGAACCACTAAAAGCATAGTACTGTTAGACTGTAAGGATCTGGCTTCTTTTTTTCTTTTTTTTTGTTCAAATAAATTAAAAAGGGGAGAGTCAATTTTTTAAACAAAGTATCTTATTGCTTATTTAATGTCACTTGCCTTGATTTGTGCCCATCATGGACAGCAATGAGTAATATCTCAATAATGCATGCACTAATACAAAGAGAAAACATAAGTAAAACCTGTTGTTCCTTTCATTTCTTTGCACTAAACTTATCCAGAATAACCCAGCTGACATATTATTATTTTTATTTATTAAACACATTCACAAAAGTATCAACATGCTGTTCATCACAAATACACAATAATCAATGCAAGTAAAAAGATTGCCAAATCCGAATAAAACCAATACAAATTAATTACAATTAAACAAATACATTTTACGAGCACTTCAAAACCTCAAAACAATTGGAAGATTTGTGAACATCAAGTGGTAAAGAATGTCAAGAATTGGTCCAATCAGAGAAAGGTCACTCTACTGAGGCAAACAAAATGTATTTAGGTTGGACCTACCTTTTCTTTTCAGTGCCCCGCTTACTGCATGTCCCTGTTGTTCAATCCTGCTGAGCTCATGAATGAATGAGTTTGCCATTTTTTGATGCTATTAAACAAAATAGCTGGCAGTATAAAGAAAAGTCCCCAGAGTTTGGCAATAGGAGTATTTTAACAAGCCAAGCTGCATTTAATAAAGAAATCACCATCAGAATGTAAAAACGGGACTCAGTGCATGTGCACCACTGGCACTTGTGCTCATGCACTGAGTCCTGTGGGTGCACATGCGCTTAGTCATGTTTTTACATTCTGGCAGTGATTTCTTTATTAAATACAGTTTGGTTTGTTAAAACACTCCTATTGCCAAACTCTGGGGACTTTTCTTTATACTGCCAGCTATTTTGTATAATAGAAATGATAAAAAAAAGACATAGCTGGCAAGGGCCATCACTAAGCCAATCCGACTGAAGAACTGTCTCTACCCATTTTATAAATAGGAAAAAAACTACTGAGTGACAAGCTACAGTGGTGCCTGCCAGGATGATCCTGAAGAATTTTGCAGAATTCTGCAGGAAACAGTGGAGCTCAGTGGCAGTTCTACAGGAAACTGTGACACAATGCAACACTGCATCTGATCCTTGTAGACACCACTGTACTTTAACATTTTAAATGTAAAAAAATGTCAAACAAAATATGTAGGTGATATTTAAACATTTTGCTAGTCGCAAATGAGACTAGAGCATTAAAACTCAATTGCGACCATTTAACATTTCATACTCCGTATTGGATTTGTGGGAATAGCAATCACAAAATTGGCAGTGAGCGCTAAAAGATTTTTAATGAGTAACTGCTGCAGACCAGATTCTGAAAAACTGAATAGGTATCTTGGCAACATCTCATTCCGGCAGTAGTACAGGTCAAAAACGTTTTTGACACACCATTTGGAAATTTAATTTGAACCCACTGGCTCTTTCTGATGGAAAGGTTTCTTTTTGCTAACAAGACCTGTGATACATGATAAGATACTCTGAATCTTCTAAATTGAAATCCAAGATGTAGTGACAGAGAACACGGGTACACTACTGTTACACTGCGGTTCTGAAACATTGGCAATGAAAACTGCTAGAAATGAAGCTACAAATGCCTGTACTGTTCCCATAGGATGCGATCTTACTGAGCCATGCAGATGCTTTCTTGCAAGTGGGAAGCAGTGCAGAATGCAGCAAACAATCTTGTGGGGCAGGAGTTGTTAGGATATAGGTCTCCCTTTGCCATTAGGATTATTTGACCCAAACAACTAAGATGACTGCTTGTGTTCCCGTGATCTAATGATGCAGAAATGGACCAATTGTCCTACATCAATTGAATATAGCATAACCACTCTCAGGATTTCCCAGGTTAGGGAAAATGTTGACAGAATCAATGACTGATCAATATTGAATGCCCACACTACATTTGGCTGAAACATGGGGTGTGGACAAATAACCACATTAGCCTTGTCAAACATTGTAGAAGGGGAGTCTGCAACAAAAGCTTTTACTCTGACGCCAAGCAAGCTGAGGTAATATTTTCCAGGTGAGTAGCCTTAGTCTACATGTGGCTACCAGTTTAAACATGAAGTTTGTCAGCCTAATAAGGACCAGGTAAAGAACCCAATTTGTTTCTGTATTGTTAACCAGTGCCAGACATAAGGAATTCCTCTGAAAAATGTTATGAAGGGAGGAAGCTGATTAATGGGGGTCTCAGAGACCATCCTCATGGTGAACAAAAATGTCTGACCAGTGGGCATTAATAGATAAGTGCTATAGGCCAGATTCTGAAAAATCTAACAGGTACACCTGCACAGTCTCATAATGTTAGGTGTACAGGTCAAAATCATTTTTTACACACCATGTGGAAATTCACTTTGATTTGAACCCATAGGCTCCTTCTTGTGGAATGATTTCTTGTTGCTAACAAGACCTGGATATCACTATCACTACACTGAACCCGGCAATCTCTATTTCTTACCAAGCTCATCTTGCAGCTAAAAATCTGAAGGTTCAAATGTAACAGCTGGCCTTGGAACTGAGACTGCAAAACAGGCTGCAGAGGAAAGTCCCATGGTACCTGGGTCACTATCATTTGAAGAAATGAGTACCAGATTTGCTTCAGCCAGTGTGGTGTTGTACATATCATTTTATGTCATTGGGCAACGGGATTGCAAGAAGGTCTACAAAAAGTGTCCTGTTCACTGAGGCTTGACGGCATCATGTCAGGAAAAACTCCATGCTTGTGAGTTCTCAGGCAACTGAGTGCAGTGTTGCATTGTGGAGGGACACAAAAAGTCCCATTTCCAGCATGGGTATTATCAATTTGGGACTGCATGACTTTGTATGGTAAAGAGCACTCTTGAGGATCTGATGCTACTGCGTGGATGAAACTGTTGGCAAGCATATTGCTCATTCCTGGATTTGTGCATCCTTACCTAAACACTGTTGTCTGACTGTAGTTAAACTAAATAGATTTGAATGCCGTTCGCTACAACATGAAAGCCAAACAGCACTGCAATCATCAATAGAAGATTTATATAAGAATTCTGGTCTCACTGAGGCCAGCCAGCTTGGGTCTAAACACCCTAGCCATACCTCCCTAACCCATGAAGTAAAATCCATTGTCACCAGCACTTGAGGATATGGGGAGGAAAACAGAAGACCTCTGAGGAGGTGCAGGTTGTCAGTCTGCCACAAAAGTAGCCAGTTATGTTGTCACCTGTAAGCGTGACCCAGTGATTGGAATGCATTCAAGCACTGAGCAATTACTCTTATCATCCACTAGGACTCCTCCTATTAAGCTTCACAAGGGGAACTGGAAATCCAGCACATCCTTGAATTGTAGTCTCTGAACTGAGACAAGCTGAGACTTTGGAAGACTCAAAAATACTCTCATGGTTTCTAACAAGGAGCAAGCTACCCAAACTGTTTCCTGTGTTGGAATGCTAGATGGACTTCATATGAGCTTGTAATACAAAAAAAGGGAATACTGTGCTTGGATCCATTGTTCCCTGAAATTTATCACTAGAACTGGGAAGAACTTTATAAAGAGACAAGGTGCCAAAACAAGCCCCATAGTCAATGCTCTGAACTAGAAGCAATGCAGACCCACTCAGAGTTTGAAGCACTTGATGTGGCTGGGATAGATTAGTATGCACTAGTATGCATCTTGTATGTTCATAGAGACTAGGCAGCCTTCTTTTCAGTTGCTGAAGGACAAAACACCCTGCTTGCTGGGGATCACTAGTGTGAATCTCCCTCTGCAACTTAATCTGATGATGAGTGCAGTACCCAGTCTTGCAAGGCAAGTGCCTGGATATAGAAAACACTGCACCTTTGTTGAAGAATTAATGCCTGTAGGACTTCATCCACAAAAGCCTAAAGATGCATAACACAACCTCATCCTTTGCCTAGTTACTTACTGGCCCAAGCCACTGGGTCCATAATCATAGCCAGATAGTCACGAGAGAGAATGCATTTGGATCGGCAATATTCTTGGGCACAGCAAAGACTATACAGATTGAGCCTAGGCTGCATGTGTGAGCACATAGATGATTGAAAATTCATACAGATACTAATAGCACACTAGCAATATATTGTAGGACAGCTAGTACTAATGGCACTAGACATGTTTTAAAATTTTGTAGCATTGAAAAAGTAAGAATGGGACCTAGGGGTGGGACTCTGGATGACAAATTAACTCAGAGGGAGTCCTATTGGATATTTACCTTAGGGGCAATGGAGCTACCAGGTTTAAGTGATCAAATTGAACTTATACCCTCTTTTAAGAGATGATGCGTCCACTATAAGATTAGATGTTTTGGATTATCACTTGATGCATTACTAATGTTTTCTTCTCCATATGTGTTCTCTTTCCAGGAGACAGAGGAAATGCCTGTGCCCACCTCTCAGTCTGGAGTTTAAATGAAGGGACACTTTGTAGGGAGGAATGTAACATTTTGGTAAAAATAGCTGCAGCCTAAGTATAAACACTGCTTTGGGTTTTAATATAGTTGTTAATGTATATTTATTCTGAATTATATGTTGTTTTTTGTTTTGTAATTTTGTTTATTGCACTAAGCACTTTTGTATCTCATAACACAAATGTTTGTACTGTCTCTTTAAGACATAAACTATTTATACTCTTAGCCTGCCTTGTGGGGCCATCCCCCTGATGATGTACTAGGTACAAATCTGGTCAGGGTTCCACTCAGTGGCAGCCTGCTTTGAGTGTATATGTGGCCGTATGTAATATTTTAAATAAGAAAGTCTTGTTACAGCAGCTGAGGAGTGCAGATAATATTTTGTTGCAGGGAGATATACTCTGTTCCTAACCCTAGTGGTTTATACTGTCTACAGTGTGCTCATTTCATGGATCTGTCTGTTTTGATATTTCTAAGGGTGTATATAGTTCTTTTTTTTTTTCATCCTGCCCTGTTGGCGGGTTGTGTTACTGTTTTTTCTACTGACTTTAAATATTGAGTGTATGGAACAACTCTTTTTGATTTGGGGGGACTATTACTACACTGAATATATGTATCAGGTGAGGAGGTTCTTTTCCTTCTGTCCCTTAGACTGGGAGAGCCCTTGTTTCATTTTGGGTCCAACTGGGGGACCACCTCTATTTGTTCTTGGAAATTATTATTATATTGTATTTGCTTGCATGGCAGAAGGCCCCTTTTATTTAGTAGTCCCTTATAGCATGAGGGTTTTCGCTAATCACTTGGTCTACATGTTTACAGTGTCCTTGTCATTCCTTACTATGGTGACCTTCACTAAGGTATTATTCTACAATGTCAATGGGGTACATATCCAGTCAAGCGATCTTGCCTGTGCCATTATTTCAGACAACAATGCACAGAACTCAGCTGTCCCTGAAGGAACACAGAAAATGATTACAGTTTGGTTTTAGTCAGATCTTTCATTCTTCCCATAAACTGGCCATTGATGGGGGGGGGGGGGTTGACACTCCTCAGATGAGGGCTTACTTTTAAAATTCAACACTTTGAGGATGATACAGAGGGTATATATGTTGTTATGGGTAAGCTATATGGATGCCCTCTTACATTGGTAAATACCTGTTTTGCTCCAGGAACAAACCATAAAGCTTTGGCCTCCTTTTTTTATGCATTACTTAAAATGCTCCAAAAGCAACTACTTTTGGGTGTGGGGGGACTTACATTTCATCCTTAATCTTGACCTAGATGCATCTAACATGAAGGCTTATAGATTTTCCGTTGCACAAAAATATTTGCAAAACATTCTGCATCAGCTGGGTTTCCTTGATACCTGCTACCACCTACACCCTCCTCGAAGGGATTACATACATTTTTCACCTCACCGTGGTAGTTATTCCAGTTTGGACTATCTATTTACAACAATAGAACATACTGATACTCTTCATGATGTCCAATATAGCTTACTAAATCTTTCAGATCATACTCCACAATGCACTTTCAATCTGAGGAAACTGAGTTGCCAAACTACCTGACGATTGCACCCCAGCATCTTTCGGGACCAACAGCTCCTAGAGGAACTCACAACCCAAGTATCACAGTTTCTTACAGAGAATGATACTGGCGAAGTCACTATAGGCATTCTTTGAGATACATTTAAATCTGCTTTCTCAGGGGTACCATCATTACCCATTCTTCTGCCCTACATGGGGAGGGAGAACACAAGATACAGGACCTGCAACATACTGTGCACATACTGCAACTGTTCCTTATGCAAGGCAGTAGTACTGTGTGAGCACAACTTTTAGGCACAAAGGCTCAACTTCAAAAACTACTTGATCAAAAAGTGGAGCATGCTCCTATTTATCTTCACCATCGCTACTAGGAGGAAGGGGACTGGGGGGCGGAGGGGGGCTGCATTCTGGCTTGATGCCTTACAGCGAATGAAGTGGAAGCCACTTACTAAGCTCCACAATCCAGAAACCAGCACTATGACCCATCATGCAGTGGATATTTCAAACATAGTTAAAACCTTTTATTCTAAACTATACATGCCAGAGGGGGTACCACCTACAGAGTAGCAGATTCATTCATTTTTATGTCATGCTCATCTTCCTACACTACCCCTGAGAAGGCCTAGGCATTCTTTTCATCTGGTACCTTAGATGAAAGTTTGTTTGGTATTCGCTCAGCTAAAACTGGAAAATGCCCAGGTATCAATGGATTTCCTTTTGGATTTCATAAAACTCATCCATAGGGAATCTATTCACCTCTTTACCTCTCTATCTTTACCATTCCCTTCAGGAGGGAGACACACCTCCCTCTTCATGACAATATGCTATTATGACCGCTCTCCCTAAACCAGGAACAAATCCAACCTCCCCGGCTTCCTGTCACCTGATTTCTGTATTAAATTTTGATGATAAGTTATTTATGTCTATATGAGCACTTTGATTGGCATGTTTTCTCCCCTCCTTGCTGGACCAGGACCAGGCTGGCTTTGTGCAGTAGCATCAAGCACATGATAATGTCCATAGCTCTATTTTGTTATCAGAGCATGTCACTAAATGCTCTATACCCCTGGTACTGGCTAGCTTGGATGCTGAGAAAGCATTTGATTTTGTGTCTTGTTCTTTTCTATGGGTCACATTATCTGTATTTGGTTTTCCTCCTGATTTTATTACAATGTTACAGTCCCTTTACTCTTTGCTGCTAGTCTAAGTTAAAATTAATGGAACTATCTCATTGTCATTTGCCCAGGGCAAGGCACCCAGCAGGGTTGTCCTCTTTCCCGTTTTGTTTGCGCTATATATAGAGCCCATAGCCTCATATATAAGGAGATATTGTACTATACAGGGTATTCCAATGGGGGAATGGGACTATCTTATAATGTTTTCTGATGATATTTTGCTTACAGTTACAGACCCCACAGACTCTTTGATAGCAGTCTCTGAAGTCTTGGCTTACTTTGAGTTCCTGGCAGGTTTACATGTAAACAGATATGAAACTGAGGTTTTAGCCTTTAATTATACACCTCCTTCCCATATTAAAGCTTTATTTAAGATACAATGGAACAGTAATTCTTTAAAATATCTTGGGGTGCATTTAACTAAACATTTGGATCACATGAAACCATATAATTATGAGCCTATAACTAATGATATAGCACTGGATTTGAATCAGAGGTTGCAACTGAATCTTTCTTTTTTAGAGTAGAAGTTCTACACTTACATTTTCTCCCAAGGTTATAATTTTATCTGCAAACCCGTCCACTCTTTCCTGTCAATTATTACTTCAGTGATTGGCACAAACTGATTTCTCATTTTATCTGGAACGATCATCAGCACAGAATTCGATTTTCATTATTGCAATTGTCTCCTGAATGAGGTGGGATTAGCTTGCCTAATTTATAGTTTTATGTGTTAGCTGCCCAGCTTTTCTTGGTTTGTCTTTGAACATGTAACCAGTAACAGGCTCATTGAAAGGACATTGAATTCACGCTTAACAATCTACATAATATAGGTTGGGTTCTTTACTCTTCACATCGAAACTATATTCCCTTTTCTAATTGTTCCTTCTATACTGCAACGACTTTTTGGGCATGGCATAGGGTCTGCAAGCAGTTCTTAGATGAGCTGGCCCCTCTTCTTGAAGCCCCAATACAGAAGCAAACAAACCTGTTACATTTTCTGGATCCATTTCTATGCCAATGGGGCTTGGCAAGGCTTAGTTTATTTTCAACAGTTGTTAGATTCCCAGGGGGTCTGTTCTTTTTCTGATTTATGAACTCAGCATGGTTTGCCATACTCGGATCATTATAGATATCTACAGATTTGAGCCCATATACACAGTTTATCCATCAGTTGTTGATGACTCCCAGACTCCCTTCCAGCAGTGATTGCCCTGATCTCTTTCCAGCAACAAGGGGGGTTCAAGAGCATCTAATTGGTGTTCTGAATGCATCACTTCATGATCAGTTAAGGGACTCTACCTTCTCAATTTTAACTCAGTGGAATAAGGAGCTTCAAACTTTCTGCAACCTTTCCCTTTGGAAGAAATATTCTCTCTCAACCTATAATATCCTGATGGTGCCTTATCTGAAAGAATTTGCTTGGAAGTGTCATTCCTAATTTTCTAAGACACAGTGATTATGATAAATAATTTAGGGGACAGGGCATGGGTCTGCTGTCGGGCCTGTGGTGAACAGAGGGTGGATCATGCCCATATTGTTTTGTCATGCCCACTTCTCTGATCCTACTGCTCAGCTATCTCTAATGCCTTAGAAACAATATTTGATTTTTCACAAACTCTGTCCCCTCTCTTAGTCCTTTTATATATCCCACCTGATTTCTGTATGGTCCATGGCAGGCAACTTAAACTTTTGCTGACCCTACTCATATTTGCTAAAGAAGTGATTACAAAATTATGACTTCAACCTAAGCTCCCTACATTAACACATTGACTTGCTTTAGTAGATACCATTTATCAATTTGAAAAACAAACATATTTTTTTCTAAATGTGATGCCATCATTCAAGGAGACCTGGAGACACTGGGTGTTTTATAAATTGCAAACTGACTCTCCATTTGTTCCTTAACTTATTTTTCACTTCAGGTGTGAATTTTATAATCCATAGCATCACTATTAAACAATGGGTAATTTGCCACTGGAGAGGAGTCCCTTGAGATTCCTCCCTGCCTTGCTTGTATAGATATCTTTTCTATTTTTTTTTTATCTTTACATTTAACACAAAATGGTGATTTCTTTTTTGGTTAAATCTCATTTTTTCTGTATAATTTACAACTGTAGTGATGCATGATGTGTACTTCAATTTGCTTTTGGTGATGAATTGTCCTTTGATCATGTGCCAACAGCAATAAGTTCCACAGCACTATATATACAGTGTATGGATGAGCTTAATTACGAATGGAATTCAGGGAATTGTTAGACGTATTGTACCATCATAGTAATGTCACACTGCTATTGTACTATCTTGAGTACGCCACTATGATGGTACATCAACTTAGATTTTCCTTGTGCTCCTGTTACCCTGATATTTGCCCAGATCCCTCTTTTGTTTCACAGAAATGTCTGACAGTTGTAAGTAGAAAAACAAGCAATTGATGATGGTTGCAGCTGTTTTTCCAAACCTACTGTTTCAGATAGGCACCATTTCATAAAGGAGCAGGAAAACCATCAGACAGTGAAAGAAATGGAATCAGATATCAAAATATTCCAAAATTACCTGGCAGACATAGGAGAAACCTGAAACATAACTGACATCTCTGTGGCGCATCTGGATGTCATTCTGGCTAAAATGATCTACAAAATAAAAAGAATTGATGGCAGTGAATATGAGCCAAGCACATTAAGGAGAATACGTGGCAGTATAGATCACCACCTATTGAAGCATAAATGTAGGCACCCCATTTTCCATGGAAATCAAACAGAATTTAAAGATACTCTAGCCTTATTATCAGTCAAGCAAAGATTTCCTTCTCACAGACACGGAGAGAGTACAACTGGAAGGTTTTGGTGGGTTTCTTTTTGAACTCCAGAGGAGAATCTTGCTTTCAGAGCAAGTAACAGCTGACTAGAACTACAACTTTTCTAACTGATAAATCATTTCTATCTCAGCAGGAGTCAGTACCTGTTGGGATTAAGCAAACAGATACTTTATTAGAAGCAGGGGTCTCATTTACTGTAAGTAAATACATAAAAAAGAAGAAAGTCACTGTGTGTTTCTCTGTTTGAGGAAGGGGGCTGTATCAACTTAATTTGCTGAGTCAGGAGCAGAGGGTGAAGTTAATTGGGGGTGTGGCTTAGGAGCTTAGGAGTACAAAAGCAGGTGTCTCCCATTACAGCTTCCTGCTGTTAGTTTTCGACAGAGGAGAATTTTGCTTTCAGAGCAAGTAACAGTTGACTAGAACTATAGCTTTCTTACTAATTGCCCTCCTTCCCAACCCTCCACCCTCCCACACTAAGCCAGTTCTACTTTTATAGCCACTGGATTTGACTGACAACAGGAACTTCCTGTATGGCAGTAGAAAGGGAAGGATCACTGAGACACATTAGTTTCATCAACCTTGAAAGAACCTAAAAAATAGCTCTTTCTCCCCCCTGGCTGCTGGAGGTCTGAATCCAAGCAAGGAAGAAGGAGACTACTGAAGTCTACAGGAAGTTCCTGTCCCAGAATAGGAAGGGCAAGAGTTGTAAGGGCACATAGGCAGTAGGAAAGTAGGTGTAAAAATACATAGAGGAAGGAGACAGTAAGCATACAAAGCAACAGGAGAGGAGACACAAAACAAGGCAAGATGGGAGTGGTGCAGTGCAATGACTGTGGGGTGGCAGTGTTCTGGGAGACCTTCTGGAGGCTGCGATGCTGCCCTATTTGCAGGCAACTCTCTGGTCTGAGGGAGGAGGTTGCCTATCTTCAGGCTGACCTGGCTAGGATTTGTGAAACCTCTTCCCCCACCCAGGGACCACCAGGGCCACCATCGCTACCTCAGAGATTGCCAAGAAAGAGGAGTGGTTGGACCAAGGTGGGCTCAGGGAGGGAGAGGGTGGTGGAAAAGAGGTGCATCCCTCCTTTTGTACCTCTCCACAATTCATATGCTGTTCTGGCGAAGAGTGGTTCCTCTATGGAGGCACCTGTAGTGGAGACCAAGGAAGATGCTGGGAACCTAAGAAACATAGAAACATAGCAACATAGACTTTGACGGCAGATAAGGACCACTTGGCCCACCCAGTCTGCCCATTTCCCTTCCTATTGGATAAGCTGCAGATTCTAGTTAACCAACAGCCTACTTCCTGCAACCCCCCACTACAATTGCCTTATGTCTGTCCGATGCATGTTTGAATTACCCCACTGTTTTAGACCCAGCAACCTCCCCGGGAAGGCAGTTCCATGCATCCACCACTCTCTCCATGAAAAAATTTTCCTCACATTACCCCTGAGCTGTCCCCCCTCTATCTTTACATTGTGCCCCCTTGTTCTTATACATCTCTTTTTCTGAAAGATGCTACCCTCCTGGACTTTGTTGATTCTCTTGAGGTAATTAAAAGTTTCTATCATGTACCCCCCATGTCTCCTTTCATCAAGGGTATACATATTAAGCTCTCTCAGTCTCTCTTCATATGGTTTCTAATGCAGACCCTGCACCATTTTAGTTGCCCTCCTCTGGACTTCTTGCATTCTGTCTATGTCCTTGCATAGATGGGGTTTCCAAAACTGCACACAGTATTCCAGATGGGGTCTCACCAACTGTCTGTACAGAGGGATAACCACTTCCCTTTTTCTACTTGTGATGCCCCGTCCTGTGCATCCCAGTATCCCCCTGGCTCTCCTTACTGACTTCTCAAATTGCTTACCCACCTTTAGGTCATCTGATATGACTACCCTCAAGTCCCTTTCCATTTTGTTGTTGTTAGTACCTCCTGCTATTGTGTACTCTTCTCCTGGGTTTTGTTTCCCAGGTGCATTACTTTGCACTTCTTTGCATTGAATCTAAGTTGCCATATGTCTGACCATTTCTCCAACCTTGTCAAGTTCCTTCTCATCCTTTCTACCCCCCTTGTGTATCAACTCTGTTACAGATCTTTGTGTCATCTGCAAAGAGGCATACCTTTCCCTCCAGACCCTCTGCAATGTCACCTATAAAGATGTTAAAGAAGACTGAACCCAGTACTGAGCCCTGAGGTAATCCACTAGTAACCCCCCTTTCTTCGGAATGTGTTCCATTCACTATTACCATCTGTGTCCTGGTGTGCAGCCAGTTTGCTACCCAGGCTACCACTCTGGAACCCACTCCCAGGCTGGCTAACTTGATTATTAGTCTTTTGTGTGGGACTGTGTCAAATGCCTTGCTAAAGTCTAGGTAGGCCATATCCAAAGCCCCTCCCTGGTCTATTACTTTGGACACCCAGTCAAAGAAATCAATTCAATTCATCTGACATGACCTTCCTGCTGTAAATCCATGTTGCTTTGGGTCCTGTGCCCCCCTGGTCTCTAGGTACTCAACAATTCTGTCTTTCAGAAGTGATTCCATCATTTTCCCAACCACTGAGGTCAAACTTACAGGTCTGCAGTTTCCTGCTTCTGCCTTGCTCCCACTTTTGTGAAGGGGAATCACATCTGCCCTCCTCCAGTCCTCAGGTACCACCCCAACCTCCAAAAAGAAGACCCACAGGAGAATGGCACAAGAACCCACAGGGGAAGGAAACAACTCCTGGTGGGGTACTCAATCATTAGGGGGTAGAAGTGGGAAAGGAACTGGATAGCAAAGTAAGGTGCCTGCCTGGCACCATGGCTCAGAGTGACAGGAAGTGAATCCTCAGGATCAAGGGATCAGCTGCACAAGGGAGGGAGCTGGATGTCATTGTGCACCTAGGAACAAATGACCTGGTAATGAATGGGATCAGAGCAGTGCAAGAGGAGTTTGTAGAGTTGGGGAAGGGCCTTAGAAAAGTAGTATGTACAGTAATCTTCTTGGAGGTGCTGCCTGTCTATAACAAGGATGATGCTAGGGTACTCCGCACCATGGGATTCAATGAATGGTTGAAAAACTGGTGTGGAGCTCAGGGTTTGGTTTCATTGGGGACTGGGGAGACATCTGGAGGGATGCAGGCCTATACTGGTGCGATAGTCTTCATCTGTCCGAGGGGGGAACCAGGATCCTAGGTGATAGTTTTAAATCTTTCATTAGCAAGCATTTAAACTAGGCAAGGGTGTAGGCACTGAAAAGGAGCAGGGAAATTCCAGCCTCCCCCCACAAAACTCAGTAGTTAGAGAGGTAAACAGCAAGGTAGAGAAGTCTGAAGTGAGCAGGACAGGGGTAAATGCAGAAAAAAACCAGTAAGGACAGGTATGGGGCTAAAAGAGGCAAGGCTATCAAAAAATGGAGTGTGACAAGTACCAGTGCCCACAGTCTGTGTAACAGGCTCCCTGAAATAGTGGCCTTGATGGAAGAGGGATGCCTGGATATTGTGGCAGCCACAGAAACATGGTACAAAGAGAACCATGACTGGGATGTCAACATACCAGGATACACTGTATACAGGAGGGATAGAGTGGGTAAAAGAGGAGGAGGAGTAGCCCTCTTTATAAGGGAAGAGATTAAAGCAACAGAACTAAAGAGTAAACAAGAAGTTGATGAGTCACTATGGGTCACCCTGGAGACAGGAAATGGCACTACAATCCACATGAGGTTGTGTACAGACCCCCATCTCAGGTGGAGGAAATGGACAAAGAAATGACAGAAGGCATCCTTAAGATGGCAGAAAAAGGGGAGATATTGTTGATGGGGTCCTGAATATGCCAGATGTTAACTAGAGTACCTTTGCTACAGGCACATCCAAGAGCAGGGTCATTCTTGATGCCCTACAGGGTGTATGCCTCAGACAGCTAGTGTCAAAACCCACTCAGGAGGGAGCAATCTTAGACCTGGTACTCTCAAATGGGGACAGAGAAAGGATCTCAGATTTAGAAGTAGGTAGCCATCTGGGAACAATTGACCACCAAACAGTGTGGTTCACAATAAACACAGCCATAGAGTCAAGCCATATAAAAACAAGAGTATTGGACTTTAGGAGGGCTGACTTTGAGAAAATGAGAGAGTGCCTCAGAAAAGCACTATCAAATGAGCAAGAAGGAGGGGTGGAGGAATAATGGGGAATAATCAGTACAGCCACCACAGAGGCAACACGCCTTTGTGTGAAGCAAATCAACAAACCAAAATGAAGGAAAAAAACACTATGGTTCTCAAAAGAGGTGAAAGGAAAGGTTAAGGAGAAAAGGGTAGTATTTAGGAAATATAAGGAAACAAAGACGGAGCAGGGCAGAGAACTTTATCAGTTAAACCAGAAGGAGGCAGGGAAGGCAGTCAGAATAGCAAAGGCACAAACTGCGGAAAAGATAGGCAACTCTGTTAAGAAGGGTTATAAAACCTTTTATAGGTACAATGGGGAGTGAAAAAAGACCAAGGAAGGGATACAGAGACTTAATAAAGGGGAAGGAATGTGGGCAGAGGGTGACAATGAAAAAGCAGGGATACTGAATTAATATTTCTGCTCAGTATTCACAATGGAAGAGGAGGAAGAGGTACCTAAACCAAACAGGAGAAACACTCTGAACAGGGGTTCGATACCAGTCCCTTCACATAAGAAAGGGTTTTGAAAGAACTCTTGAAACTGAGGGTGGACAAAGCAATGGGGCCTGATGGTATTCACCCCTGGATTCTAAAAGAACTAAGGGTAGAACTAGTAACGCCACTGACTACTCTCTTTAACAAATCATGGGAGGATGGGGTGGTACCTGAGGACTGGAGGAGGGTGGATGTGATTCCCCTTCACAAATGTGGGAGCAGGGCAAAGGCAAGAAATTACAAACCCTTTAGCTTGACCTTAGTGGTAGGGAAAATGATGGAATCACTTCTGAAGGAAAGAATTGTTGAGTACCTAGAGGCCAGTGGGGCACATGACCCAAGGCAGCATGGTTTTACAGCAGGAAGGTCATGTCAGATGAACCTAATAGATTTCTTTGACTGGGTGACCAAAGTAGTAGACCAGGGAGGGGCTGTGGATATGGCCTACCTATATTTTAGCAAGGCATTTGACACAGACTCACACAAAAGATTAATATACAAGTTAGCCAGCCTTGGAGTGGGTCCCAAGGTGTTAGCCTGGATAAAAAACTGACTGGACAACAGGATGCAAAGGGTAATAGTACACAGAGTCCACAGTGAAGAAAGGAGGGTAACTAGTGGGGTACCGCAGGGTTCGGTACTGGAACTGGTCCTCTTTAATGCCTTTATAAGTGACATTGGAGAGCACCTGGAAGGAAAAGTATGTCTCTTTGCAGACGACACAAAGATCTGCAATAGGTTTGATACACAAGGTGGTGTGGAAAGGATGAAAAAGGACTTGGCAAGGTTGGAGGAATGGTCAAATATATGGCAGCTCAGATTCAGTGCAAAGAAGTGTAAGGTAATGCATCTGGGAAACAAAAACCCCGGGGAAGAGTACACAATGGGGGGTGAGATAATAACAACAACAAAAATTGAAAGAGACCTAGGAGTAATTATATCAGATGACTTAAAGGTGTGCAAGCAATGTGAGAAGGCAGTAAGGAGGGCTGGGGGGATACTGGGATGCATAGGGAGAGGCATCAACAGTAGAAAATAGGAAGTTGTTATCCCTCTGTACAGACAGTTGGTGAGACCCCATCTGGAGTACTGCGTGCAATTCTTGAGACCCCATCTCCACAAAGACATAGATAGAGTGGAGGCTGTTCAGAGGAGGGCCACCAAAATGGTGCAGGGTCTGCACCAGAAGACATACGAGGAGAGACTAAAGCAACTTAATATGTATACCTTTGAGGAAAGGAAGGAGAGAAGGGACATAATAGAAACTTTCAAGTATCTCAAGGGAATTAACAAAGTACAAAAGGGTAGCATCTTTCAGAAAAAGAGATGTGCAAGAACAAGGAGGCACAATTTGAAGATAGACGGGGGACAGCTCAGAGGTTATGTTAGAAAGTATTTTTTCACAGAGAGGGTTATGGATGCATGGAACAGCCTTCCTGAGGAGGTTGTGGAGTCAGGAACAGTGGGAGATTTCAAGAATGCATGGGACAGACATAAGGCAATTCTAGTGAGGAATAGGAGGAAGTAAGCTGTTGATTAACTAGAATCTGCAGCTTATCCATCAGGTAGAGAAATGGGCAGAATAGGTGGACCAAGCGGTCCTTATCTGCCGTCAAATTCTATGTTTCTATGTTTCTACCAAACATTTTGGTATCACTTCATCAGATGCTTGTTGAAGACAATGTGGGGGGAAAGGCTCCCATGTTCACATTTTCTGGGACTGTCCTGTGATACACTCTTACTGGCAGGCTATTCATGATGCCATGCAGGCAGTTTTAGGCTGTCAGTTCTCTTTTACCTTTACCAACTTTATATTGGGCTTTCCAGACCTCCTTCAAGGACCCATTGGTAAAATCAAACTAGGCCAAATCTTGCAGATAACCACCCTTAAATGCCCGATGATACAACAACTTTCTCCCCCAACCTCCAAAGCTTACTTAATGGAAGAGGAAAGTTTCTGAAATAGACACCATGGAGCATATCACTGCAGTCCTTAGATTTGGACTACCAACATTTTTAAAACTCTGGCAACCTTGGCACTAATGGTGCACTTCTACCACCTGAAGAATATATTCTTTAGAGCAGTCCCAGTGGTGTGGAGGGCTGAGGTGCTCTATGCCTTATCTCCTGCCTCACTAGTGACCTGGGGTTGGGAATGAACTCAGGTTGCTCGGTTGCTGGTGAGGAAAGGAAGGATCAAGCATCCCAGGATAGATCTCCTTCAGCATCCCAGGGAGGGGGGAGGATGCGATCCGTTGCTTGACTGCCACCCAGCGGTGTCTGGATGGCAGCTCATGTGGCGCCACTAAGAAGGGAAGGGAACCCCATGTTCAGGTCACTGGGGATGTCTCCACAGAGATGGAGCACATACACTGTGGCCATTGCACTTTCTGTGGGCCCTGGGGAGAAAATGGTGGAAAAACACCCTGGTGGTGGGATGAAGCCCGACCTTCCGCAGGCCCTGCACTAGCAACTGGGCACAACCACAGTCATGTAGCAGGATGACTGTGAAGTAAGACCCAAGGAAACTGGGTGATGGGGCTGGGGAGGTCAGTTGGAAGGGGGCTGCCAGTCAGGAACAGGAGGAGAAAATGTATATAAAAAAAGGGAAAAAAAGAATATACTGTTTGGGCTATAGTCTTAATGTCAATATGCATTTTCCCTTGAGCCTTACTGAATTTTTGATTTTCTTGTAGCAACCATGGTGTATCTTTTTCAGTCTTTCCCAGTGGGATCCCTTGACATACTTGCATTGGATTGAACCATATTTCGCTATTACCCTCTCTATTATAAATGGATTGGGGGTGTATGTCTGTGGGCATTTATTATGGGCCAGTTTGTTATTCTTGCCCTACACACATATTTTCTTGAAGCTAGTATTGTTATTAGGTTATGAAATCCTTTCCTTTTTTACCCTTTTACTGAAATGTGTCATTCTACAGGGGAGTTATCCCTTCTTCAGTGTTGACTGTATTGCATTTAACTTTCTCCTGTATGCCATCCTAGATCTGTTCAATATACTTAAGTTTAAAATTATAGGCAAAGGTAATAAACCAAACCAGATGCACTGATCCCTACAGACATTGAGAAACTGTACAGCAGTGGGACACTAGGCTTCACAATCTAATGTCACTGCTGAATATGGTATTTATTAACAAAGGACTGTATTTTGATCTATGTACAGCCGAGTAGTGCAGTCTTCCTTGGGGGAAATTCATTCTACAAACAGACTCCGAGGGACAGGAATATCTTTAATATAATGAAAGACAAACCAAGACCTGAATGGGGGAAAATCCCCATGACATTAGAGTCATCTAACAGAGGATGTATGCGAATCCTAGCAAACCTGACAAAGACCCCCTGCTGCATAGTAAATACAAGAAATATGCCAGTCAGAGACCTGCCAAAATGTTGTCAGCTGATGTACCTTTTTATTTAGTGCACAACATAAATTATAAGCCCAGAATGGCTTTGTGGTATAGAACCATGACTGTGGGAGAAAACAAAATCAGGAATAGGATGCAGACAATAAAATCATCCTCAGTACTGCCAGCTGACAAATGAATTACAAATCATTCAACCAGACAAACTGCAATTCAGTGTGTAGCTGATAATGAAGTGCCACCAATAGATGTTCAGCAGGTATCAGGCTGCCGCAGTTTGTAATCCATTAGTAACTACAGTTACTGTACTTGTATGAAGCAAAGCAAAAATGAATCTCTCTGATTTTTGCAAGGCAAAGCTCAATTGAAACTCAGCTCTCTTCCTGCTCTAACTCATGCAGTCATCTCACTGCCACCATAACCCTTTGTACCAGAAACTATTCCAAAACATCCACTGAATAAACTGACCAACTTCAGCTTGTACATGAATAACTATTTTGTACCCAGAAAAAAGTGCCGAATTGCTGTAATCCATGATACCTCATCTGATGATGACAAGTACAAAGGTAAGCCACTTCATTTACCCCCCATCCCATCTCTCTCACAAACAAATGATACATTTTCACTTTTTTTTTCTTTTTTTCCAGGTACATTTTCTAAATGTTCCCTTTTCAAGTGAAGATCGCAAGCTTCAGGACTGCAGTTAACATTTACTCTACCCGTTAGTAGTTTCATGACACTTCTGGTGGTCATTTCAAACCACCAGTTACTCACAGCGTCTTCCACTGCAAACACATGTCTGCTGAATGGATTTTATTTTCTTTTGTTGTTAACATAAACATTCTGCATTTTGATGATACTTAATGGTATAAATAAAAATCTTAATGTTGGAAATGTGAATTGTCTGAATGTCTTGCAAGCAAGGTAAGAGTGTGACACTTTGTGATACGACCACTCATGGTGTGGGCAGAGATAAGATTACTTAGGTTTAACTTCTTCAAAATGAATTTTGCTTGCTGCAAACTCCTCAAGAAGTGATCCGTTGTTGTGCACTGTAGCCCATACACTATAAAAGACAATGGAACGGTGGCAGTAAACAACAACACTGTGTTCACTTCTCTCTCGAGGTCTACTTGGTTGTCATGACAACCTCTCAAACTAAACACAGCATTATTGTGTGTTTTTTTTTTTAATTAGGTATACTTTATTGAATTATCAACAAGAATATAACAACACTATATGGAGACAACAACACAGTAATCTAATATAATGAAACAATAAAACAATAATAAAACAACTCCCCAATATCTTACTACTATCCATCCATCCCAACCCACCCAACCCATGCTTGAGTAAAATATAGCACTAATAACTGATGACTCATACATTAGGAGGAAAGCATTGTTGTTCATCATTGCTCATCAATTATCCTTTATATTCTGTGGCATGATGAAGGTTCTGCAGAAAATGTCATGGCTGTGATACCATAGAATTCCAGGGAGCTTGAGTATGACCAGATCTGATCCACACTTGGACATTATGGCTCATCCAGAAATGGACGTCCCTTTTGGAGGAAAAGGCTGGGTATATGGAATAATTAATGCATCCAATGTCTGTTTCTTGGAGCTAATAATCTGTGTAACAGAAGGACAGAAATATTGCCTTCTGAGAAAATTGTGTGCACTTCAAAGCATTCTGTGTAGACATGCAGTAGAAAGGTCACCAAAAGGCCACACTCCAATCATTGAGATGGAACTCATCAAAAAAAGCCCAGAAAATGGTTGCTATGCCAGCAGTGCAAATGTACAGTGCTAGTGTGTGCCTGCCAGGGATACACTTTAGCCATGAAATTCTGTGAACATGAGAACACTTCCCAATGCTAGTGGAAAGCATCAATTCTCCTATTTTTAGACTTGATGTGTCCACCTAAGACAGCAGAAGTGAATTAAGTAATGGCCACATGTTTGCCAAGCTTGCCAAATGGGGTCACCAGATAACCTTATACTGCTACCCTCTGTTCCACTAGCAAAGATAGTCAGGTGTGCTGTGCCAAGCAATGAAAATTTAAGGGAACTCTGCACAAAAATTGCATTAAAAAACTCCACAATGGAAAACATGGTGCTGATGTCAAGGGCTTGGCACCATCTTCTGCACTGACACAGCAATCATGTCAGCACCATACTCAGCACTGATAAGCCCCTTGCTTGGCACCATTCTATCAGTGTCAAAGTCATTTGTGCGAACCTCAGAACTGACCTTGAACCATTTTATACAGTACATCAATGTTATGTCATGCCATGAATGTGGCTCAAATACATTGAAGGGTCTGACACCAGGCAAGTCTCAAAAGAGACTTTGATTAGCCTACCTCCTGACCATTCATGTCCTTAAAACGTTGCCTGTAGTCATAATAATGTTAAGAAATAGATATAAAGTAGGCAACACTCACTAATGAGCTTGGGAGCTGAAAGGCGGTGGTTGGTGCCACAGTGCAGTGGCACCAAACATTTCAGTGCATATCAAACACTGCAAGTGTGAAAATGAGCCACCATCTGATATCAAGTAAAACTGCTGAAATCACCACTAAATATTTCACAAATGAAAAAACACTTAGATGGACAACTATGATGAAATAGACAAAAAAACCTGTCTGGATCAATGAGACAATTTGGTTGGCTGAAGCCCTGTCTAGCTTATAGATTTTGGCTTCACTAGTGCATACCTTTGTAACATCCTGCCTTGACTACTAGAAACATAGAAACATAGAATTTGTTGGCAGATAAGGACCACTTGGCCCACCTAGTCTGCCTGTTTTTCCCTACCTACTGTATCGCCACAGACCCTACTTGATCTCCAGCTTATCTCCCCCCCGTCTTATCACTAAGGTGCCCTTATGCCTATTACATGTTTTCTTCAACCCCATTACAGTTGTTGCCCCCACCACCTCTGCAGGGAGGCTGTTCCAGGTGTCCACCACCATCTCCGTGAACAAGTAGTTCCTCACATTTCCCCTCAGTCTACCCCCCTTCAGCTTCATTACATGATCCCTTGTCCTTGAGCATCTTTTTTTCTGAAAGATGCTTCCCTCTTGAATTTTATTTACACCTGTTCCTGTGAGGTATTTGAAAGTTTCTATCATACACCCCCATCCCTCTGTTCCTCTGGTGTCTACATATTAAGGTCCTTCAGTCATTTCTCAGTGGGTTTTTGATGCAGATCCTGTACAATTTTGTTTGCCCTCCTCTGGACCGCCTCCACTCTTTCTATGTCCTTCTGGAGATGAGGTCTCCAGAACTAGACAAAGTACTCCAGGTGAAGTCTTACCAGTGATCTATACAGGTGTAAAACAACCTCCATCTTTCTGCTGGTGAGCCCCCCTCTCTATGCACCCCAGCATCCCACTAGCTCTCTCGCTTGCCTTGTCACACTGCCTAGCCACCTTTAGGTCATCAGACATGATAACTCTCAGGTCTTTTTCCTGTTTGGTGGTCATCAACACCTCTCCTCCCATTCTGTATTTCTCCACTGGGTTTTTGTGCCCCAAGTGCATGATTTTGCATTTTTTTGCATTGAAGCCCAGTTACCATACCCTTGACCACTCCTCTTAGCTTTACAGATCACCTCTCATTTTTTCCACCCCCCCAGAGTGTCTGCCCCGTTGCAGATTTTAAAGTCATTTGCGAACAGGCAAACCTTTCCCTCCAGCCCCTCTGCAATGTAGTGAATAAAAGCATTAAAGAGGACTAGTCCTAGTGCAGATCCCTGAGGTACCTGCTGGTCATCCTCACTTACTCAGAGTGAACCCCATTTACCACCACCCTCTGTCTCCTATCCCTTAGCCAATTTCTTACCAAGTTTACCACTCTGGTCCCACTCCTAGGCTACCCAACTTGCTTTCTAATCTACTATGTGGAATAGCATCAAAGGACTTGCTGAACTCCAGGTAGGCCACATCCACTGCTCCTCCCTGATCAAATTCGCTGGTCACCCTGTCAAAGAAATTTATAAGGTTCATTTGATAAGTCCTCCCCCAGTGAATCCATACTGTTTTGTGTACTGTAAGTCACTGGACTCAAAATATTCCACTATCCTTTCCTTCAACAGTGATTCCAATAATTTCCCCACCACTAAAGTCAGGCTTATTGGCCTGTAGTTGCCAGCCTACTCCCTATTACCACTGAGAGTGGACCGGAGGGGTTGGGGGTTGGCAGTCTGTTTTAGACAAGATCTGGATCTCAGGGAGGTGCCAGTTGGTGATACCAACTCCTTTGAGTGCATAGTGAGTGCAGGTGCAGGCTACAGGACCCTTCTCATCTACCGTCCACCAGGGGATGGGAGGGAGTTCCTGAAGGAGGTTGCAGACTTCATCACCAATATGGTATTGGAGTCTCCCAGATGGTTAATTCTGGGGGATTTCAATGCCTGGGTTGATGATGAACTCTCGCCATTTGGTCAAAACCTCCTCCAATTGATGGACTCATTGGGCCTGTCATGGGTTATTACCTCTGCAACCCATGGGGGGGGCACACATTGGACTTGGTGTTCCATCTGGGGATGGAGATATCCGATGTGGAGGTGGAGCCAGTTGGATGGTCTGACCGTCATGCCCTGAGGTTTAGATTTGAAGCCCCCCAAAATAGGCCTGCCCCTAGGGAGTTAGTACAGTTCCGTCCTTTAAGAGGGGTTACCTCAGAAGGCCTAATGACGGAGCTGGACTTCTCGGGTTTTCCAGGGGATAGCATGGATCCAGGGCCTTTGGTCCTAGCTTATAATAGGGCTGTTGTTGAGGCCCTGGATGTCATTGCTCAAATTCGTGTTCGTCCCCATACTCTTCACTTGGGGGCTCCCTGGTTTGATGGGGAGGTCCGTGAGTTGAAGAGGAAGGGACAAAGATTGAAAAGACGCTGGCGGAAAACTCAACTGGAGGTGGATAGATTTGAATTATTAGAAAATTATAAGCTCTACCAATCAACAATTTCCCATAAGAAGGCAGAGTTCCTGTCCAGGGAAATTGCTGCAGCAAAGAACAGACCATCCCAGCTCTTCCAGACTGTGGACAGACTGTGCAATCCAGTCTGTCTTCAGACTGGCAGAGCGTTATCACAGGTACAGTGTGAGGAGTTTGTGAAATTCTTTGCTGGCAAGGTATCCACCATCAGGGATGAGATCCACCAGCACCCTTCCTTTGGACCCTGCACTGGTTAATTGGGTGGTACTAATGCGCAATTGTCCTGGTCCACCTTTAGCCTACCAGCAGTAATAGATATAGTGAGGATCATCCAGACTCTGTGACCTACCTACCTACTATAAGTTGGATCCGGGCCCTACTCACCTGGTGGTGGGGTGTGTAGATTTTATCTGCCCAGTCCTGGCTGGAATAGTGGTGGTATCATTAGAGAGAGGGATCTTTCCGGATCCATTAAAGGAGGCAGTAGTACGCCCCCTTTTGAAAAAATTCTCTCTTGACCCCGACTGCCCAGAAAATTACAGACCAGTCTCTAACCTCCCCTTTGTAGGGAAGGTTATTGAGAAGGTGGTCACTCTGCAACTGGAGGATCATTTGTCGAGCCACAATATCTATGACCCTCTCCAATCCAGCTTCAGGAAAAGGCATAGTACAGAGACGTCTCTGGTTCAGGTATTGAATGATCTCCTGATGGCGAGAGATCGGAGGACCCATTCCATCTTTGTTCTCCTGGATCTCTCAGCAGCATTTGACACTGTGGATCATGGGGTGCTGCTCGACTGCCTGCGGTTTTTCTGTGGTCTAAGGGGAGCAGTCCACAGTTGGTTTCGATCTTTTCTGGAGGGCAGATCACAGAGAGTGGTGTCCAGAAATTACACCTCGGCCCCTCATTGGCTGCCCTGTGGGGTACTGCAGGGGTCGGTGCTGTCCCCTATGTATTCTCAGTGTATATGCTTCCATTGAGGGGGACATTATAAGGCAGTATGAGCTGAGTTTTCATTGTTATGCTGACAATTCTCAGTTCTACCTGTCTTTTGTGCCTGAACGGGAGTCTGATTCCATCACAGTGTTTAGTAACTGCCTCCTGGAGATTCAGGATTGGATGAGTGTGAGTTGGCTTAGGTTGAACTCAGAGAAAACTGAGGTATTGATTGTGGACCCTGGAGGGAGGACAATGGGGGCTTGTACTGGGAAACCCTCAGGTTTATATCTTGGGGGAGCCCCGCTTCTGGCCTCTGGTCAAGTGCGTAACCTAGGCGTGATATTTGGTGAAGGTCTGACTATGAAGGCG
This sequence comes from Neoceratodus forsteri, assembly GCA_016271365.2. Lineage (NCBI taxonomy): Eukaryota > Metazoa > Chordata > Ceratodontiformes > Ceratodontidae > Neoceratodus > Neoceratodus forsteri. The sequence continues at coordinate 184,510,989 of CM057457.1, forward strand.
TAGGTGTCAGCCATAGTCAAATCTGCCTTTTTCCATCTGAGGAACATTGCCCGGGTGAAACACTTGGTCCCACCTGAAGATCTTCCCACTCTGGTCCATGCCTTTGTCACCAGCCATTTTGATTACTGCAATGCCCTCTATCTAGGGCTGCCGGGGGTGGATATCTGCCACTTGCAGCTTGTGCAGAATGCGACGGCCAGGTTGTTGATGGGAGTTTCAAGATCTAGCCATATGACACCTGTGCTGCGTGATCTGCACTGGCTGCCAATACAGTGGTGGATCACCTTCAAGGTCGCATTGCTGACTTTTAAGGCCCTACATGATTTGGGACCCCACTACTTGAAAGAGCTCTTGGTACCTTATTGTCCTACCCACTCTCTTCGCTCCTCTGACAAGGGATTGCTAGAGATACCCAGGGTACATTTAAAGACATGTGGAGGTAGATCATTTGCCTTTATGGCACCGACCCTGTGGAAATCTCTACCTCATCGGATATGAGATTGCCTGACCGTGGAAAGTTTTAAAAAACAGCTAAAGACTTTCCTTTCTACACAAGCATTTGCTGGGAATGTTATTTATGGATGTTATTTATGATTGCTGTATTTATTGTTTGTGTAGTGAGTTTTAAAGTGGTTTGAATTATTGTAAAAGTGCCCTGAGCTTGGGAAGGGTGCTTGAAAGAAATACATTTTTAATTACTTACTTACTTTGTGAAGTGGGACTACATCTGCCCTCCTCCAGTCCCTTGTAACCTCTCTTGTCTCCAGTGAGTACTCTACCTTGATGCTCTATATTAAGGGATTTCTAGAGGTTTGCCTCTTCACCTGCAGTTGGTGCAGAATGCAGCAGCCTGACTGATTTGCTTCAGTCTTCAGTCTGAGCATATTATGCCTGTGCTGCAGAACCTGCACTGGCTTCCTGTATGCTGGGATAGCACCTTAATGATTTGCTTGTTAACATACAATGCACTACTTGCTCTGGGCCATGGATACCAAAAGTACAGTAGTAGCCATCTCCACTTTCAAACATATGGGGCCCGATTCTCAGAGCCCTTACACTGATGCAAGGTGCCTGCATCAGACATAAATAATGCAAGTGACACCTTGCATCAAAAACTGCATCCTGAGCTATTCTCAAAAGCAGACTGCATGCTCTAAAGGGGAATGTGCAGTATTGTACCACAAACTGGGCTGCGGCATGCTGCTAGGGGGATTGTGGCAGATGCAGGCTGCCACATCCCCTAAATTGCTATTCCCAAAACCCTCCCAGAGGGCAAAGGAATAAGTACCATAATACCATCCAAGGGCTGCTCTGATGGTACTTAGAAATCCTCTGGGAGGGTGTGTCAATGTGCCACCCCTCAAGCCCTGATCTCCCATCATTTTTATAAAAAAATCCCTGGTAGTCTAGTGGCCCTCCCCATCCCAAGCCCTGATCTCCTGTTATAAAACATTTCTAGCCCAGATCCCCCATTAGGTGAAATTCAGAAATACCTGGTGGTCTAGTGGACCCCCCACCCAGCAGTGCCCTATCACCCTGCTCCCCCCATCCTGTAATTGAGCCAGTGACTGGCACAGCCCACCACTCACCACCATGGCAGGCCGCCGACTAAACACTAAATGATCGTCTACTGTATATAGTTTGTGTTCAGCAACTGACAGCTCACAAAGCCCACGGTCAGGTGGGTGAAGTACTGGTAGATGCTGGTGGGGTGAGTTTGTGTGTCTTGTGCAATAAAAGCTTTTAACTATGGACCAAGCTATGGGTTCATTTACTTGCCAGTATGCACACTACTGCCTGTTAGCCACTCTCTATTTTGACACAGATGTACTGCAACAAACGTATAAAAGCCAGAGTTTGCTATTCAAAGAAATATTTATTTCTTTTGAAAAAGATAGAAAAATATATTTAGCTTCTTACTGTAATACATTGAGCTCAGAATACTTGGCAGTTTCTGACATCACAATACCAGAATTCTACTGAATTCTTTTTACTAGCAGTGTAAAAAGCAAAGGTGAAAACTCACTTGTTTCACTGCAAAAATATTTTATTATAAAAGGTAAACAAAGTAATTACCAACACATGAAAATACAATAAATGAAATAGTTGTCTATCAGAAACAAACACCTGCTCTTTCACTAACATTATCCCACGTGATCCCATACCTGCTCTTGCTATAGCTGTATTTTTACCCCTCTCCCCTCCTTTAAGTCATGGAGTGTCAAACCATTGTTAACTCAAAACCACTGTATGTTCACAGAATAACCAAGAAGTCAGATTCCTTTAAAGGCTTTTATTGTTCAACAACCAAACAGTATCACAAAAGTGATTGTTTTGATCTGTATGGCCTGCTGATGTTCAGCAAAAATATCTCAGTATACAGCATGGAACAAAACCAAAATTCACAACTCACAAATATTCTGCTTTTTTGGTGAAAACTGCAGGGTTATACAGCATAGCACAGCACTTTTTTTACATTGACAAGTTTGCCATGTACTGTAAATATAAATATTAAGAAGGCAATAATATGCAAATACGCATTTCAGATGGCAAAAGCAAAAATAAAGACACACAAATACCCTGCTTTTTGGGTTTTATATGGGACAGCATAGTCTGCAATGTAGAACAGAAAAATAGTTCAGTATACAGCATGGAGCATACAACTCGCAAATATAGTACTCTGCTTTTTTGTGATAACCACAGGAGATGGCATGATTTTATACAGTATGGCACATTAATTTTTCTACAATGACAGTTTTGCAATTTACATTAAATATAAATATTTCAAGGCAGGAACATGCATGTCAAGTCTGGTTATAGTTGAAGTCCTATAAAAGTTTGTAATTCTGAACCAAGTCATTATTTTCAGTCCATTTTGTGGACTGGAGGAGGGTGGATGTGATTTCTCTTCACAAAAGTGGGAGCAGGATAGAGGCAGGAAACTACAGACCAGTTAGTTTGACCTCAGTGGTAGGGAAAATTATGGAATCACTTCTGAAGGAAAGAACTGTTGAGTACCTAGAGGCCAGTGGGGCACAGGACCCAAGGCAGCATGGATTCACAATGGGAAGGTCATGCAGGACGAATCTAATAGATTTCTTTGACTGGGTGACCAAAGTAGTAGACCAGGGAGGGGCTGTGGACATGGCCTACCTAGATTTTAGCAAGGCATTTGATACAGTCCCGCACAAAAGATTAATACACAAGTTAGCCAGCCTTGGAGTGGGTCCCAAGATGGTAGCCTGGATAAAAAATTGGCTAGACAACAGGACGCAAAGGGTAGTAGTAAATGGAGTACACAGTGAAGAAAGGAGGGTTACTAGGGTTCAGTACTGGGACCAGTCCTTTTTAATGTCTTTATAAGTGACATTGCAGAGGAACTGGAAGGAAAAGTATGTCTCTTTGCAGACGACACAAAGATCTGCAACAGGGTTGATACACAAGATGGAGTGGAAAGGATGAGAAGGGATTTGGCAAGGTTGGAGGAATGGTCAAATGTATGGCAGCTCAGATTCAATGCAAAGAAGTGCAAAGTAATGCACCTGGGAAAGAAAACCAGGGAAGAGTACACAATGGGGGGGTGAGATACGGACAACAGTAAAAATGGAAAAGGACCTGGGGTAATTATATCAGATGACCTAAAGGTGGGCAAACAATGTGAGAAGGCAGTAAGGAAGGCTGGGGTGATACTGGGCTGCATAGGGAGAGGCATCAATAGTAGAAAACAGGAAGTTGTTATCCCTCTGTACAGACAGTTGGTGAGACCCCACCTGGAGTACTGTGTGCAGTTCTGGAGACCCAGTCTCTGCAAAGACATAGACAGAGTGGAGGCTGTCCAGAGGAGGGCAACCAAAATGGTGCAGGGTCTGCACCAGAAGACATGCGAAGAAAGACTAAAGGAGCTTAATATGTATACCCTTGAGGAAAGAAGGAAGAGAGAGGACATGATAGAAACTCTCAAGTACCTCAAGGGAATCAAAAAAATCCAAGATGGTAGCATCTTTCAGAAAAAGAGATGTGCAAGAACAAGGGGGCACAATTTGAAGATAAAGGGGGGACGGCTCAGAGCTAATGTGAGGAAGTTTTTTTTCATGGAGAGGGTTGTGGATGCATGGAACAGCCTCTCTGAGGAGGTAGTGGAGTCAAGAATAGTGGGGGAATTCAAGAATGCATGGGACATATATAAGGCAGTCTTAGTTGGGGGTAGGAGGAAGTATTCTGTTGGTTAACTAGGATCTGCAACTTATCTGTTAGGTAGGAAAATGGGCAGACTAGGTGGGCCAAGCGGTCCTTATCTGCCATCAAATTCTATGTTTCTATTATACAGTGATACTGAGTATTGCCTCTTAGTAGGACTGTGCAAAAACCTTTTCCCAAATATGTGGCGGCATATTCATAATTGGGCAACCAAATATTTGGGTATTTGGGAAAAGGTAATCTGCCAGCAACCCCAAAAAAAAGAAAGAAAATGCCCTCTCATCCCCCAGCCCCAAACCAGGTAAATATGTAAACTCTATCCCCCCACTCTCTATCAATAGCCCAGTCACAACCTCCTCCCCCAGCACTCACAATTTGTTATAATATTTATACAGTAAAACAGTAATTAAATACCCCTGATGGGTGACCAGCTGAACCCACCCATCTCCATGGTTGGCTGCTGTCTTTAAGAATTGGGAGCTGCTGGGTGGGCAGGAGTAGGGTACTTTGTGGTGGTGGGGGGGCATAAATTATAGAGAGGTGGACAGGTTGAGCCGGTCACTCCACATTGGATTTAATTACTTTTTTTCTATATAAATATTATAACAAACTGTGCATGCTGGGGGGAGAAGGATATGATTGGGCTGTTGACAGTGAGTGGGGGGAAGGCATTTACATTTCACTTGCTTATTTGGGGCTCAGTGAGGAGGGTTGGGGCCCATTTCTTTTTTTTTTATTATTTTGCAAATGGCCGAATACTATTTCCTGAATATGAATAGTGCCCTATTTGAGAAGCACACCCAAATTTTAGGGAGCACTACTATTGCAGAATTTGGAAAATACATTTCAGCTCCTGCACAGCCCTACCTTTCAGTCTGACATCTGTAATTGCATTTCTTTGATTCGATAAAGCCCCCCTCCCTTATATACTGTTCCCCAACTTCAAGACAGCCATCATTCTGGAGCAGATTGGCTGACACTGTCTCACATCATAGTTACGTCATGCCACCCTGCTCCCCAACATCTGATTTGTCTGCTCCTTAATCCCCAACATGTGATTTGTCACAACTCAAGGCCATGCCTACTGTACCAGTCCCACTACTGTACAAAGACTGTGCATTTTTGTGGCATGCAACTACTTTTTAAGGAGAGTTGCAGATCTAGAAACCACCACCTTTACATTATTACTATGACCCAGAAACTGGATGAGAGACATAGCAATGCTGTTTGTGAACTGTGCAAAAACTGAACTCCAATGCTAGCAATAAAAAAAATATCTTACAGAGACTGGAATCAGGATTTCACTCTCTGCCCTCCACAAACATATTCAACTATGCAAAGAACATTGACACAAGGCAACAGTGTTCCTTAAGTGGGTATGTTTGACACTATAAGCACCATAAGCAATGCAGAGAGATGGGCTGGTGTTGCCAGAGTGGCCTTGAGCAAGCTATACTACACTGGAATGTAATGAGATGGTCTGGTGCTACCTCTGTGACCTTGCGCAAACCACACTACACTATACTACAAGGCAATGAGATGATCTGGTGCTGCTTCTGTGGCCTTGAATCAAAACTACACAGCAATGAATGTAAATTCACATTTTTTAATTCACAGGAAGATTTGGAACATGAAGGCTCACATGCCAACAGAGTTCTGACCTGCTACTGAGTGTTAAAGATTTGATGGAGTGTCACACATTTTGCCTATTTGTTCCACATATTGAGAGGCAATTGGGGATAAAAGGCTGAGAGGTACGCACACCCCTAGGCAGTGACATGGTGTGGTAAAGATGTTGCAAAGTTTTAATTCACAGACGAAGTTATGGCTAAGTTGCCAAATCCCCCTCCACAGATAATTTCATTATTAACTTTTTCTGATTAATAGGAAATTCGCCATTGGTAACGTCACCTGGCAACTTTGCCTGTAAGTTCTCCTTGGGGTACACCAAGGTGAAGTTAGGTCAGAATGAAACTACTGATACATACAGTAAAAATCTCAAAGTTTGCAGTCCACCTCCCCCCCCCACTCTGTAGCAACCTGAAGACCCTGTGCCTCCCCCACTCCCCTTGGTACTACCACCACAGACTACATTCACTCATCAGTCTCAATCAGGAGCAACTGTAACATTTTCTGACCTGTGTGTGATCCAGTTACACTCTTGACTGCCAGCGTGACATGCTGGCAAATACATAGAGTATTGCTACCACTGCAATTGGGCTTAGTACAATTTTTTTCCCCAGGCCAGAGTCAAAATGTATCCCTGGTGTCCGATGTGCTGTAATGCACAGAACAGAGCTAACAGCTGTTAGGCCACTGGTCCACATATCCATAGTAGGGACCAATGATCCAGATTAGACTCAGTGTCACCACCACCAGCAGTCAAGGTGACACAAGCAACCTCCTCCATGACCACTGTTTCTAATTCTGAGTCAGAGATTTTGCTACCTCTCAGACTGATCCAGGCACCAGGTCTAGTGTGTTGAGGGAGATGGCGGAGGTGTTGGTCGGGCTGCTGGCTAACCTGTTAAACACCTCCCCAGATACGGGGTATGTGCCACAGGACTGGAGGTTAGCTCATGTGGTACCTATCCACAAGAGTGGCTCAAAGGATGATCCAGGTAATTATAGACCTGTCAGTCTCACTACCATAGTGGGTAAATTTATGGAAGCGATCTTGAAGGAGAGACTGGTAACCTTCCTGGAGGTCAATGAGCTCCAGGATGGGAAGCAGCATCTGCTCGTCTCTGGGAGATCATGCCAGACAAACCTAATAGAATACTATGACTGTATCATGAGGGAATTGGACAAGGGTCATGCAGTGGATGACTTATATGTGGATTTCAACAAGGCCTTTGATTCGGTCCCTCACTGGTGACTGGGGGCAAAGCTGAAATACGTAGGGGTGAGGGCTAAGATGGCTAACTGGATCAAGAATTGGCTGGATGATAGACTACAATGGGTGGTTGTGTGGTGGGGTGCAACTCTCATCTCCTATGCCAGTGACCAGCGGTATGCTGCAGGGCTCTGTGCTGGGGCCGGTGTTGTTTGGTCTGTTCATATCGGATATTGCACATGAAGTTGGGAGCAAGATAAGTTTGTTCACTGATGACACCAAGATAGGGGCTGTTGTGGATGATACAGAAGGGTGGTAGAGGCTACAGGGTGACCTAACCAGATTGGAGGAGTTGTAGGCAAGGTGGCAATTCAGTTTTCATGCAAAGAAGTGCAAAGTCATGTACTTTTGGGCAAAGAACCCGAAGAGGGAATATTGGTTGGATGGGATGCGGTTGGGTGTCACTGAAGAGAATAAGGAACTAGGGGTCATAGTAGTGGGGAGCATGAACAACTCTGCTCAGTGCAGGAAGGCTGCAGCTAAGGCCAATAGGATGCTGGGGTGCATTGCAAGGGGGTTCTCATCCAAACACAAGGATGTGATCCTGCCCCTGTACAGGTCCTTGCTCAGGCCACAGTTGGAGTACTGTGTGCAGTGCTGGCATCCATATCTGATGAAGGATATCAGGCTGCTCGAGGTGGTGCAGCACAGGGCAACAAAATTAATACAGGGGATGGAAGGAAGAATCTATGAAGAAAGGCTGAGATGCTTGAGTTTGTACACCCTGGTGGAGAGAAGGGATCGGGGGATATGACTAAAACTTTCAAATACTTGAGGGGCAATCAACAAGTCTGGCACAGAGGGGTTGTTTAAGCTGAGGAAACAAAGGGACATGAGGGGGCATGAGCTAAGACTGGAGGTTGGCAGAATCAGGAGGGAGATGAGGAGGCATTATTTCACTGAGAGGGTGGTATCAAAATGGAATGCTGTACCAGAGGAGGTGATGGCATGCAGTTTCAAAAGAGCATGGGACAAGGCAAGGGGGGCTGGGTAAACAACACTGAGCAGTTTCCAAGGGTAAGAGGGGAATGGGGTGGAGCAGCTGTAGTATGAAGGTGCTAGCTTCACATTGGAGTAGACTTGATAGATCATGAGGCCTGTTTTTGCTGGCAAGTTTCGTATGTTCGTGTGATCCCCTTGTTGCTACCTTCCCCAGCACCCACCAGCATGGATGCCACAGATGTGGAGGAGAATTTAATTTGGCAACACAAATGCCACCACCCCACTGCCACCAGCTACACTTTTGCTACTACTACTACCGGTCCCAGAGCCAATGGATGAAGCTGATGCAGAAGTAGTTTTTTTAGGTGCAACAACATTTTGCCCAGAGTACATATGCACTTTGTGGATGCCTTGCTGGCCCCTCTTCCTTTACTCAAGCTTCTCTTTCCAGTCATTTTATATATTTATATTTTTAATATTGCAAGGAAAAAAAATAAACAATGCAATGAAACTAGATACCAGCCACTGCAGACAACACCCCAACCCACTATAGAGATTATTAGTCTTTTTTCCTTTCTTGGCTGCTTAGAAACCAGAGATTGTGATGTGGTGGTGGCCGAATTTATACACTCAGTGGATGCCTGTAATGCAGTCATTTGGGTTATTTTTTAACCAAATTTTCAACATGGCCATTGTGGGACCTCTCCTCATGAACAGTGGCACTGTGGTTTTGTTACTCTGTCCCAAAAGTTGATTTCATACAGCAGCCGCACCCATTGTGTGCCAAAAATACAAAAACATGTTTTGGGCAGGATGTGAAAAATGACAGCTGTACTGTTCATAAGGAGGTTTGCAAAAATGGCAATGTTGAAAACCTGGAGTGAAAATATGAAAAATTCTTGAAGTTTCAAGCATGCATGGAAACTGCACATTGCACACTCATGACATAGTCATTTTTTCGAATTTTTTCACCAAATTTTCAACCTTTGCATTTTGGGACCTCTGCTCATGAACAGTGTCACTGTGATTTTCATAATCTGTCATGAATGTTGATTTCCCACAGCGATCGCGCCATTGTGCACCACATGTGTGAAAACACATTTCAGGCAGGATGTGAAAAATGAAAGCTGTACTCTTCATAACGAGGTGTGAAAAAATGACAATGTTAAAGAAAATCTGGGTAGAAAATATTAAAAATGCTCGAAGTTACGAGTGTGCATGGAAACTGCCCAATGCCCACTCGTAACACAGTCATTTATTTTTAATTTTTTCACCAAATTTGCAACATAGGCTTTTTGAGAGCCCACCTCATGAACAGTGGCACTGTTGTTTTCATTAATTGGTCCCAAAAGGTGATTCCATGCAGTGACCGCGAAATCACCTTTTGGACTGAATAATGAAATGACAGTGACCGATTTCATGAGGTGGGTCCCAAGAACCCCATGTTGAAAATTTGGAGCCAAAAGTCAAAAAAATGACTGAGATATCCACCTAAGTTGAAACCCCCTTCCCCATTTATGCCATTATACAGCTTACTGGCATTTCTTCAGTTCGAGGTTGACTTTCAAGAGTGCCGACGTGTTCCCGCTCCACCAAAGATTGCCATGCCAAACTCCAAAGCTAAGTATGGGGTGTGGGGGTGAGGGGGTGTGGGGAGGTGGGGTACAAAGAGGGTGAGTGTGGGTTGGGGGAAGGGGGACCGCAAACAATGAGGGACCGTTTTCTTGTTTTGCAGGGGAAAAAAAATATGGGGAAGGTTTTTGGTTTTACAGGTGACACTAAGACATTTGGGCACACTGGGGTGAGTTCCCAGGGTGCCACCTGGGTTTTTTTTGGGTAGAGGAGTGGAGCTGATGGGGATTGGGCACCCCGTCGGCAAATAAAGCATGTCTGTGGGGGGGGGCCTGATGCTGAAGGGGATTGGGCACCCCCATTGGCAGACAAATAAAACTGGGAGGGCATTATGCTGATGGTGATTGGGCACCTCTGTAGGTAAACAAATTGAACTGGGCACCCCTGAAGTCAGCTTTCTAGGATTGCGAGAGGTGGACGGCAAGAGCCGCCGCCATGTTTATAGAAATGTTTCACCAGGAATGGCATGTAATGGCGGAGTGTCAGATCTGCCACTGCAATGACGAGCCTGTCTCTCATTGCAGCGGCGGATTTATTTCAAGTTGGTGGCACTCTCTGAAACTGCTGTCATCGGCAGCATGCAAACTGTTTGGAGGCTGAGAGACACACTGGCTAAAGCATCCCCTGGATTAGCCGCAACACTGACACACCTTTGAAAGTGCTAGTACAGTGTTACTACCAAAAAATGTTTCTTGCGCGTGCGCGTAAGCCAACATGAAAAAGAAGCATGGTGGTAGAGGTAGAAGGGGAAAGGAATGTGAGCATTAAAAAGAGAGGGGGGAAGGAGGGAGGGCAAAAAGAAAAAAGGAGGCAACAAGCAGAGTGGATGCAAAATCTGGAAGGCCATGTGTGCAAATGCTAGAAATCTATTAAATAAGATTCCAGACCTAGTAGCCATCATGGCAGAGGTCAACCAGGAAATTGTGGCCATTACCAAGTCATGGTGCGCTGAAAACCATGACTGGGACGTGACTATACCATGTTATACTCTGCTCAGGAAGGACTGGGTGGGAAGAAAAGGAGGGGGTGTGGTGCTTTATGTGAAGGAAAGCATAAAAACAACAGAGATACATGGAATATAGGAGAGGAAGAGGTACTGTGAGTCATCCTGGAGGTGGGGAATGGATCCACTATTTGCACTGGAGTGATATACAGGCCTCCAGTACAGCCAGCGGAATTAGATAAGGCACTGGTGGATGTCTTGTAGCTGTAGTACTCATTTAGGCCTTTGTTTTGATATATAGGTTTTCTTGAACAATTTACGGAATCCATTTTTATGGCTGCAGTGGGCATAGCCCTGCAGCAGTCTTCTGAGCACAGTACAGAAGGGAGCCTACCAGATACTGAACTGAATTTTAATAGTAGAGGTGAACAACAATCACTGCGCATTCACCACACTATTTTGTCCATCAGTAGAACACAGCACCATCCACCATGTTCAAGATTGCCACTGAAGTTTCTGCACATGCACGACAACTCACACATACGCACTGAACTCCATGTGGCATGATGGCACAGTCCTTCCAAGTATTCTTACTGGCTGTAGTTCAAAGTTTCCCCTGAAATTCCACACCCATGCTGGCTTCACTTCTCAACAGAAGGAGCGTTGTCAACTTCTCCTTTTGTAGCAAAATCAACATACATATATTTCCATTCCAGTATGTAGTCCTGGATGACTGAAGTGGGGTTACTAACCGTCTCTGTATTTATCAGCAGTCAGGATACTGTTACATGATTGGAACCCAGGGATTCAGTTCATTCAGGAATATACTGTAGTAAATCAAGCTCAGGTCTGTGGGGGAGGTCAGAAGAACTTCAACTGGGCAAGGCAGGTATATAATAAGTCAAGATCAGGTCTGTGGGAGAGGTTGGAAGGACTTCTGCTGTGTAAGGCATACCCTGAAGTATACACATTCAGGTATATATTAAGTCAGGCTCAGGTCTGCAGGGGAGGTTGGAAGGACTTCTACCAGGGGTGTAGTGCTGCAGGGTCACATGGGAGCACTGACCCCTTACTTATTTATGAGGGGGAGTGGTGCTCCCACACTTTTTTTAAAGTGAAGTAATTTTTTTTTAATATTGCAGATATTTCTCAGAGTTGGCGCTTTCTCATTAACACTGACTCTGAGTTCTTTTTTGTGGCTTTGGTGTACTGCTGCCATAGAAATGCATTTCCTGTGCTGTGCATATGCTAGGAGGCGTCTGAGATGCAGTGTGCGTGCCCGAGCACGAGTGGTGATGTATGTAGTGCTGAGACGTTGCCAAGTTGATGGCCATACTGTCTCAATCTGACTGAAACACTGAGGAGATGGTCTTCAATCCTGGAGAAGGGCTAGTGGAGGCAGATGGTCAGTCAGAGGAGGTCTTTGTTGTGGAGTCAAAAAAACAGCATCACCACTGGCCATTATTTTATCCGTAATTCGCAACATGATTGTATTGGAGTTAAGGGTCAGGCTGAGTAAGAAGGGTGCCAAGGCAATGTGGGTGGTAGTGGAGGTAGCTGGTGGGCCTGGCTGGACCTTCTTTTGTTTCTAGTGGCTTGTGGCACCATATTGAGACTCCTGTCTGATGGTTGGAAAGGAATCCTGTTCTCTCCTGATTCACTTATTCACTTCAAGCCCAGTGTGAAAAATGTTATACAGTGTGATGCTTGGCCAGATGGTTATGATTGTTCTATGATATTTGTAATATAGAATGTGGTATGTGAGTGTCTCACATGAGACATCCTGTGCTATGGGTGCCCCCCCAGGACAGTGAAGTGCCAAGTGACCCGAAACCAGGAGGTAATTAAAAGATTAGAGATACTCAATTAAGGGTCTCCTGTTTTTCTATCTTAATTAGAACTGACCCAGCTGCCAGGATATAGGGATTGTAAACTTTTATGACGTCTTAAAGGAAAAGCATGTTATAACACCATGGTGTGAAAAGTTGTAAATTCTCTGATGCCTTGGGAACAGGAAACCATACAAGATCAAAGGAAAGGCTTGATTAAAGACTGTCATAATTTGGGAAATTAGATTTTGCTGAAGTCACAGTATTTAAAATATCTCCTGACAGGAAGATCATTGTTTGTGTATTTTTTATATTCTAAAATTAGAAGCTAGATGACTCAGAAAGGGTGTGGAGAGACACCGTTTAAACTGAATACTGTGGCTGAACTTAGTGACATTTCTTTTTGGGCTCTTAAGAAACAAGATCTAACTTAAGCACTGTAAAGAGGTAATCCATTAGAAATAAAAGTCTAATTGTATTGTGGTAGGAGTTTATGTTTTGTACTTTAACCTTGTTCTTTTAAGTGATTGCATGCTTTTTGATATAGTGTTCTATGTTTACATTTTACATATTTTTATCCATTTTAGTAAAAATATTATTTTGAAAGACTGCCTGGTTGTGTCTTCGAAGTTCTTTTTGCATGTGACATATAGAGGGTTAAGACTGACAAAATCTATTTAGAGCTTGATGGTGTTACTAAAGTGGGAAAAGGTAAGAATACACCTAAGGTCTTTTATAGAATTTTAAGGGTTCATTTCGGATACCTGGTTAGGTGCCCTTAGGCGAAAGATATCTGGCATCCCCCCAAAGCAAATTATCTGAGCCTGTACATTTGGGCACACTAGCATAAGGTTCACAGTTTGAATCCCCCCAGAACTTGATACTAAAGGTGATTCTAACCCACAAGCAGACAGGAGGGTTACCCTATCTGTTGCCAGTTCACAATATTGCACTCGGAGGTTGGCACTGTGGGAGCAGAGGGCCTGACCTGCTGAGTGCGTTTGTGACATACAGTAAGGGATATTTTTTTATTCATAACTAGCTTGTAGTGGGCTGAATTGCCAAATCACAAAACCCTTTTAGCCACAGTTAATGCTTGCACAAAAAGATAAAGAGCTGGTTTAACTGGTGTGAAAAATAAAAGACTGCAGTGATCAGCACCATTGTGCATCGGTTGCAGCTTGTTAAGAAATGATCCTGATTTCATTAACAGAAAGGAATTTCTGAGACTCAGGGGGCATAGGGAAATAGATTACTGCCCCCCAAAAACATACGTGCACAATTTTGTAGTCAGAAGTCATTCACTATATTTACCCTCCTTGTGGTTTTATATTTTGGCCCCTTCCCCAAGCACACACTTTTTGGTACAATTTACTACTACTATTCATATCATAAAATATGAAATAAATATTTTTCTACAACATAAATTGACACAACATAAGCAACTACACACATCACGATGCACAGTATAGTAACGCTACATTACTGCACTCACCAGTTGGGTTTTAGGCATAAGGCGCAGTTAAGTTACTGAACTGATAAAAACGAGTTTTTAAGGTTAAAATCAAGGACAAATTAAAGCAAAATCTAACCATGTAGTCATGTGAAATGAATGCATGTTTATATGACCAGTTTTAAGTAATGTGATTTCTTGTTTTAGCCAAGTCATTTCATAGTACCGTATCAGTCTAATCCTTAACAAGAAAAGTTTCAGTGATACACTGTGTACATATTTAGATATACAGTAGACATATAGGTTTGAGTTTGACTTGCGAGAGCTGTAAATTAAGGAAGCTGAAAACTCTTGTGTATTTCAAATGAAAGAATTCTAATAATCCTGGTATTCAAACGATGTGATGCAGAACAAAAACCAACGTCTTTAGCTTGAGAATGGTCTGGTGACTGACATATAATATTCTTGCTATGGGGGAAAAATGATCAATTATTTCAAAATGAGTACCCTGAATGCAGGCTTGTTATGTGGACTTTGATACAAAGTACTGCGAATCAAAAAACAAATATCTATTTTTGAAATGTTACTCCGAGTGAGGACATGAGTTGCAGCCTCCAGGTCTCTCAGTGGCAGTCACAGACAATAGGAATCAACATGTTGTTCACAGCACTAACCAATTAGTTATCATGTGGCTGGCTACAGTGGCTGCAGTTGGATGTTTGAAAGGTGACAGGAGTGGTATTTTCAGCTTCAATTTTGGCAAATTTTTTAATAAAAAATGTATTATGATACTGATATTGGTTGTTTGTAACAAGTCAGAGAAGGCTTTAACACCAGCCAAATAGTGTCAAAATAACCCTCAAAATGCACCAGAAGGCATCTATAAAATCAAATCTTCTGCGGGTTGGGGGAGAACATGGTTTGTAGAGACCTCACATTTCTTATTTTAGCACTGCACCACTGACTTCTACTGCGTAAGGCATACCCCAGCATGCACAAATGCACCAAAGTGTAAAAGTATTATATTTCACTGGGAAAAGCTTACACCCTAGGGCTTTTTGCTATACCACAGGTGGACTACTCCTTTGATTTTTGCATTCCCATGATTTTGTTTCTTTTCCTAGTCCTGGTTGCATTGCATGTTGGTTGATGGTTGTTTAATGTAGCTAGTAGCTACCCTCTCCCCCCCCACCCCAGACACACAGATAGGCAAAAGTATTGAGAGTAATCTACCTTTAAGTACCTGCTCTACACCATAACAATGCAGCACCCACATTAAAAGCAGGTGTCTACATTAAGTGAGGCTGTTCCGGTGTGCAAAAATCTAAATAAACAAATAAAAGGGTACTGTGAATTATTAACCGAACACATAAGTGTTGCCAAAAATACTTGAGATGGCCCACTGTCTCCACTCCTGTAGCTCAGAAATGAGTCCCACTATTTCTTGAAATGCTGCCATGCACTTATACAAAGGGGAGATGTGGCTAAAACAGGTCATGGGCCTCGATATATCCCTAAGCTAAATCTAATAAAATGGAATTACTGCACTCAAGTTTATCAGAATATATCCCAAATCAATTTTAGTTTTGTTTTTTAATATTCCTGCCACCACCACCCCACTATAATTGTTTCTGTATAGTTCTGTAACATTGTTTCCTTTAAGTCATGGTAATTTATTTGCACTTTGAAAAAAATACAGATTTATGCATTTGTTTCTTTAAAAGTAAGAATATATTTACTGCACATTTAGGAACTCTGACAGTGTCAATAGAAATAGTGTTAATCTTCCCTAGTGTTGTCACAAGGAACCTTCCCTAAGATATGGAATACATCTGTCGCTCTGCATAGAAATCGGAATTGTTTATTGTACAGTGTATTAGGATTAACGGGAAATGCAAAGCATACTTGTTGGTCCCTGCTTATACTGGTAATATGTTACTATTTATTTTGAATAACATTCACAATTTACATTCAAATACAACTTGCCTAATACTGTTCATAAACTGGTCTGCACTTCCTTTTACAAACAAGCATTTGTCAATGCCAAATGTTGTTTTGCTGGCATTGGCATTGGTAGTGCAGGTGTTGGAGAGACACATAATAGGAATGGCAGTGAAGTATAGAATTGACATCAACCCCACCCCACCATGTAGAGAGTGACAGGCATTGGGGTATGCATTTGGGTCAGTGGCCATAATGCTCATGCCATTTTACCTAACCTTACCCTGCAGACTCTGACAAGTGTTGTGTTGTGCCTTGGAGTCATTGGGCCTTATGCTCACCCCATTTCATAAGGAAGTATGTTGAGATGGGTGCAGCACAGGAGAATGGAATGAATTCTGGGGCCGAAGAGTCCAAGGCACAACTGGATGGCTGTCAGTGGCTGCAGGGTGGGGGTGGGGGTAAAATGGCATAAGCACTACAGCTGACAATCCAAGGGTACACCCCAACACCTGTTAGTCTGTTCAGGGTGGGATGTTATGGTTAGAAACCCCATTACTCTGGGCATTTATTGGTATTTACACTCCAAATTTTCAACATGGCCTTTTTGTGACCCCACTTCATGAAAGCATGTGGGACCTCTGCTCATGAACAGTGTCGCTGTTATTTTGTTAATGTGTCCCGAACGTTGATTTCCCACAGTGACCACGTCATTCTGCACCACATAAAAATGTCAGCTGCACCATTCATAAGCAGCTGTGAAGAGATTGCAATGTTGAAAATCTGGAGTGAAAATATTAAAAATTCTCGAAGTTACGAGCGTGCATGAAAACTATGCAACACACGCTCATAACAGTCTTTTCTTGGAATTCTTTCACCAAATCTTTAACATAGGTATTTTGGGACCTCTGCTCATGAACAGTGACAGTATGATTTTCTTAATCTGTCCCAAACATTGATTTTCCACAGCAACTGCGCCATTGTGCGCCAGATGTGTGAAACCACATTTTGGGCAGGATGTGAAAAATGACAGCTGTACTGTTCATAAGAAGGTGTACAAAAATGGCAATGTTGAACATCTGGAGTAAAAATATTAAAAATTCTTAAACTTATGACTGTATGTGGACACTGCACAACACACGCTTGTAACATAGTCATTTTGCAGAATTTTTTCACCAACTGTTTAACATAGGCATTTTGGGACCTCTACTTATGAACAGTGTTACTGTGATTTTCTTACTCTGTCCGGAACATTGTTTTCCTACAGCGACAGCACCACTGTGCACAAGATGTGCAAAAACACATTTCAGGCAGGATGTGGAAAATGACAGCTGTACTGTTCATAAGGAGGTGTGAAAGAATGGCAATGTTGAAAATCTGGAGTACAAATATTAAAAATTCTCAAAGTTACAAGCGTGCGTGGACACTGCACAATGCACGCTCTTAACACATTCATTTTTTGGAATTTTTTCACCTAATTTTCAACATAGGGATTTTGGGACCTCTGCTCATGAACAGTATTACTGTGATTTTCTTACTCTGTCCAGAACATTGTTTTCCTATAGCGACTGCGCCACTGTGCACCAGATGTGCGAATGTGGAAAACTACAGCTGTACTGTTCATAAGAAGGTGTGAAAACATGGCAATGTTGAAAATCTGGAGTAAAAATATTAAAAATGCTCGAAGTTACAAGTGTGCATGGGCACTGCACAATGCATGCTCATAACATGGGCATTTTTTGGAAATTTTTCACCAAATTTGCAACATAGGCTTCTTGGGAGGTTACCTCATCAACAGTCACACTGTTGTTTTGTTAATTGGTCCCAAAAGGTGATTCCACGCAGTGACTGCTAAATCACCTTTCAGGACAGAATAACAAGATGACAGTGACTGAATTCATGAGGTGGGGTCCCCAAGAACCCCATGTTGAAAATGTGGTGCCCAAATTCAAAAAAATGGCCAAGATATGCACCAAAGTTGAAAAAAAAAACATTTATGCCATTATACATCTTACCAGCATTTCTTCAGTTCACAGTCAGCTTTAAAGAGTGCAGACGTGTTCCTGGTTCACCTAAGATCATCGAGCCAGGCTCTGGAGGTAAATATGGGGAGAGGGGGGTTGTGGGGAGGTGGTGTGCTCAGAGGGTGGCTGCAGGCTGGGGGAGGGGACAGGACAGCGAGGGACCGTTTCCTTTGTTTCAGGTAACAAAAATAAAAAATTCACCGTGGACCGTTTTCTTTTCTTTTTTTTTTTTTTTACAGGTTTGGCCACGAGGGTGGGCTCCCAGTGTGGCACATTTCTGGGGTATGTTAGCCACACTGGAGTGGGCTCCCACTGTGGCACACTATCTGGCTGGGACAGCAGCAGGACAATGTGGAAGGGGGGTTAACATGCCAACAGGGGGATTGGGTACCATCATCAGCAAGCATATCTGTGTTTGGAGGCATGATGCCGAGGGGGATTGGGCACTCCCTCGGCAGACCACATCAGTAAAGAAGTCACATATGCTGACAGGGGCATTGGGCACCCTCTGCCCTATGTCAGCTTCCTAGGGACTGTGAGCGGCAGGTGGCGGGTGGTGAGCCACCGCCCACCATGTTTATTGAAATGTTACACCAGGCAAGGCACGCCTGAGGGGTCACTCCCTCATTGCAGCTGACTAAAAATGTTTCAAGTTGGTGGCACATTTTGCAACTGCTGTCATAGACAGCATGCAATCTAATTCGTGCCACAGAGCCCAGCCCTAAAAAGCAGTGGCGCCACTGGCCACAACACAACTGTGCCTCCAAGACCTGCTCTTCCACTTCAAGCAACCCCAATATGCTGTCTGCGCTGTGCACGCAAGACAACATAAAAAAAGACTTTTTTTTGCAACAGCACCTGTGTAAAGGTTATCCCACCTGAAAAAATAAAAATGATTAGTAAGTAGTATATTATGTTCCTGCATATGCCTCAACTCCAAGCCTCACAAAAAAAAAATCAAGGACACATGAGGAAATTCTGGGATGCATCATAAAAAGGGTAATGTCAGTTCATGAAGCTGTTACAGTAAGTGATTTAGTAATAAATCATTTTCTGGTGGCGAACTAGACTGTGAAACTGTTGCTTAGGCTGGCATGATTTTGTGATTCAAATCTCTACTCTTCAGTGACAAATACACCAAATTTAGGAGCATCAGGGAAATCTGAAAAGCAAAGTCACGGATGTGCCTGAAAATCAGGGACTGTTAGTGGTATCTTTGCTGTGGCAAGCACCCTCAAGCTTAGAGGGGCCTGGTGTAAGAAATACCTCTTTAGGTTCTGGAACAAATGGACTCTAGGTCTCAGGGTGGCTGTAGCTAACAGCAGGATGTCAGACAGTGGCACTTCATTACTTGATGCAAGAGTGTAAGAATGACAGCACTTGCCTTTTGCTCCTCTCTTGTAAGTAGTCCCCAAACCCATCATACGCATGAACCGTACTTATGGTGTGGTAGGCGGATATAGCTTAGTGTGCTGTGTTCTAGGGCTGATGATATGGCCAGATAGAAGCAAAAGCTGACATTTTCATGAACCTTTCCTCAATATTTTCAGCAGGGTTCTGTCAGTGCCTCTGAGATGCTGCCATCTTTTTCAGAGACTCATCAGACACATCAAAGGTATGGGGATTTAGACGTGCAGTGAGCAAGTCAGGTCCTTGTGGTCATGCCAGGTGGAGGCAAGTGCTAGACTACATAGCTGCCAGGCACCATGGAGGTAAGACAGTGCAGATTAGACTGCATGTCGTGATGGTATTTTATGGCTAGCTCTGGCAGACATGGAGGAGTTGGCTACCAAGATTGTCTTTGCATCCCAGGACCCTATATCATTACAACAGGGTACAGTGGTGGGTGTCTGAGATAACAATTCATAGTAACTGTAGTTACCAGCACATGGGTGGGGGGAACATACAGTACATAGTTTATAATAGTGCTGTGCAGTTTAAAAATTACACCGAAATTCTGCCGAATTTCGCCACAAATGGAATAGTGAAATTCCGCAGTAGAAAATAGTTGTGGAATGATTTTCTGCAGAACAAATGCTGTGCTATGGAATATTATTCCGCGGATCTCAACATTTTCTGCTGAAATTCTTGTGGAATAATTTTCCATGGAAAAGTAGCCTTTTCCACAGAATATTATTCCGCAGATCATAGTATACGGAATTCTGCTGAAGAACCAGTGAAATTCTGGCAGAAATTCCGCTGGCAGAATCGCCATTCCATGCTAATTCGCTAGTGGAATTCTGCATTCTGCAAAACACTAGTGTATAAGTCTTGCACCTTATAGTGTCACACAGGGCAACAAAGGTGGTCATGATGTGCACATTGTTCAATGGCCTATGCAGCCAGTATTGTGTTATGCTTGTGCAACTGTGTTACTTAGGTTTTGGCTGTTCACACTCTTTATTCCAGAGGAATTGCCACCCTGTAGGGGTACCAAGGCAAGGAATCCTCTAGAGGGTTCCACCACTAGAGGTGCCACCACTAGGATGATTCCATTGGATAAGGGTACCTTAGGAAGGATCCCCAGGAGAGAGGCCATGCCACTGGAAGAGGAGGGGAGGATGGCAGGGCAAAGAAAAAGTGCTTCAGAAGTAGGCTGAGGGGAACTGCTTATATAGCTCAGGAAGTGGAAGTGGCTGGCTGCTTGTCCATTGAACCAAAGGTGGAGCCTACTAATTCAATGGCTTACACAGCCAGTATTGTGTTATGCTTGTGCAGCTGTGTTACTTTGGTTTTGGCCATTCACACTCTCTATTCCAGAGGAATTACCACCCTGTAGGGGTACCAAGGCAAGGAACTCTCTAGAGGGTTCCACCCTCTAGAGGGTTCCACCCCTAGAGGTGCTACAGGATGATTCCCTTGGATAAAGGTACCTTAGGAAGGATCCCCAAAAAGAAAGTAGTAACATGAAGCATATAAGTAATCAGTTGTTGAGACATAGTAGTAGATGAAGCATCAAGGGGCTTGATAACGTACTGGGATACGCATGCTAGCAATGGCATGGGTTAGAAGGATTGCAAGAGAATAAGGGGACCTCCTAAGGAGAGAGGGAATGGCAGGAGAGGGGAAACAGCAAGTAAGGGACACCATCCACCTCCATCCAACATGGATCCTATCTAATGGAACTAGGAAATGCTAACTAGATATTATGACCTTTGGGATGAAGGAGAGAAAAAAAAAACTTTGAGGATGAAATCACTGGGGATCCAAGGCCTAGGTCACCTTCCCTCCAGGCTTTGGGATATTTTATTTAGTGACATCTCTACTGCTGTGATTTGGAAAACCCAATAAAAGGGAGGTGGAAAATATTCCAATTTGGAAGAAAGCTCTCACTCAATCCCTCTAACAGGAATGCCGAGGATGGTTGCGAGTGCCACTCTACAACAATCTACAACCAAGGCAGGAGGAGGATAGCAACGACTGCTGAGGCACTCACCTGGCCTACCAATCTAAACATAAACCAAGTGAGCCATTGGCAGTCATGGGGAGAATAGTTTTGAAGGGTGCCTCCAAACCCGCTCAGGCAGCTAAAGGGGTCTCCATGAGAGCTCCACCCCTTCGACGCTGAGTCTTAACTTCTACAACTTGGGCTGCTGTAGGTATGGTTGACGACTATAGGTTCACCTGGAGTGAGGACATTCCCAGCTATGGGCCAGGTGAGAAAGACCCCACCCCAAGCTTCACATGTCCAAGATGCGGACTGTAGATGCAGAGTGAGACCATTGGCTGCAGGGGAACCCTGCACCAGAATAGTATGGCTGGCTTGCCCCAGGGACTGATAAGGAGCTGAATGAATATTGAGTGCTGAGCTGAATGAGCATTGAGTACTGAGACCTTGCAGAGGGCAGATGGCAGGGAGCAGTGAGAATGTTTGGCGTAATCAGGGGTTGATCTGGACATAGCTCAGTAATGCACGGTAGTTGTACAGGAAAGCATAACAATAATTGGACCTGCACATATGTCAGTAAGCAATAGGAATAGTCAAACTGACACACACTGTAGGTCTGCAAACCATTGTAGCAATGATGGGACATGAACATAAATGAGGGCAGTAGTATGATAGTGGGGCAAGCCAGCCAGGCATTAAAAAGCCAAATCAAGGTGACAAATACTCTGAGGATTTTCGGTGGTGAAGGCAGGATTTAGAACTGAATAATTAGCCACATGGGGCCATGACTCCCCAAACACTTCCCAATCCCCACAGTAGGACAAACAAGAAAATGATGGAAGGGTCAAGAACCACATGCAGAAATCCAAGCTAGTTAACAGCATCAGCAGTAGCTTTAGCTGACCTCAAAGTAGAACAACAGTGTACAAACAGGGAATAGCATCAGCTATGAGTGGTTGCATTCTTTAAACATAGAAGGAGATAAGCACAATCCTGTGAAAACAGCTATGACCACAGGGGAGGTAGACTGAGCAGGGGAAAACATGATTGAACTGCATAGCAAGGTTCAGAGGGAGCTTGAAGCAGGTGAAAACAATTAGGCGTAATAGCATGGGGAGTAATTAGGCCTGTAGCATGGGAAGTAGCTAAGGTTATCACCTACTCGGTTTTTGACCGAATGGATTCTGTTTTCTAGGTCCAGATTTGGTCCTTCTGTTTTCACCATTGCAAATTCGATTTTTAATGTGGGTCAAGCAGCATCTGTGAGATCCTCCACTAATAGTTTAATTTTCTTCTCATCTGATGGTAAGCAAGTGTCTGACATTTCAGTGTGCTTGCTTGCTTGCAGTACATGCTAATCAGGAAGTGCCTTCAAGTGCAGGGCACTTAAAAAGAGCCAAATGTGTCCCTGTCTGCTCAGTTGTCACCTCTAACTTCACACCAGCAAATTAGAACATTATTCATTGTAAGGGTGAACAATACCTCCTTAATTAACACCTTCATTTTTCTGAAACCCTCCTTAGACGTTCAGACAGGCACCACATTAGGGTAGTTGCCTGTCCCAGTGTGGACTGTATAATCTGTGTTTCAGAAACCTTACCTGCTAATCCAGTTTTATTTAGAGGTAGTACCTTTTCAGTCATTTTGAATGCTGACATATGTGTAAAGCAGATTCTGTTAAATCCTTCACCATTTTACTTGCATGTTCATATTACAAACAAATTCGGATGTCACGCAGACCCTTGTTTGTATACCAGTCAATCTGAGAGGTGTAAAGTAGGGCCATTAAGACATTAGTAGCAAATCAACGTAATCCTTTCCAGGCTGCATTCTGAGTATAGTCTTTGACTGCTGTGATAGGGAATACTTTTATACCTTTAAATGCTCACCAGTTTTTCTTTTAGGGTCTGTCATGTATGTTAATATGTGTTACCCCTTTTGTTGTTAAATTAATAATCTAATTTTTATTTAGTTTCCTAGGAATATTACACCCCTCTCTCCTCAGTAGTTATTGCTGTCTGTTTTCATACTACCTGGATATCCCAGGAAGACAATCCCAGGCCTTTTAGATGAACAGCACAGAATAGAGTGGCTAATGTCATGCTAAGCCACAGAAATGAGAAAAGAAAGAGAGTAGTAGCTGATGAGGTGAAAGAAACACAATCTAGATTTGATGGCACTGCAAATTTAGGTCATTTATCAAGCATTTCTCAAAATATTGTGTTTTTTTTTTACCAGAAGAGGCACACAAAAGTTGAAGATTGTTTACAGGTGCAACCAGGGAGGACAAGGGATTTTAGTGACTTGCTCAAGGTCACACAATATGCAAATCTGGGCTGTGGGATTCAAAACCAGGTCTCCAGGATTGTAGCTCAGAGCCTTAAACCACTGCGCTATACTGCCTCCATGCTACATATCACATATCATGCCATCTGCTATGTATGACTGACATGGAAAGAAATAGGGTATTTCACAGCATAGAATAGTTCCTACCACTTTTAAAAAGTTCTCTGACATTACAAATAAGTTTAGAGTAGGAGCAATGGGAGGGACAGTAGCACATTTTAAATGGCAGATGATATTTGTAATTATATCTCATCCACCAATACTGGTATAGTTTATTTATTAATTTATTGAAAGAGTTTTACCAGAAAAGGCCACCTGATCCAAAATAGCTAGTTGTCAGAGGTGTCTTTGTAGTCACTTGATGTGTGAGCTAGGCTGTGTATACAGGATGCAAAGTCCCCTGAACCCCCTTTCTAGCCCCACCAAATGTTAACATACACTGAAATTTAAAATATTTAAATCTAAGTCAAACAAACCAAAAATAATAATCGTGATGTAATTTAAAGAAGTTGTACACAATGCATTACTGTATCATCAGCAATTCTGAATAAATCAAGCGAATCAGAGTCCAAGCAATGCCCTCATTAGTCATAAAAGGGGCGTGGTTAGGGGTGGAGTTTGGGGTGTGGTTTAGTATTCGGGTTTCATCTCATCCAAAGGTGGCAACCCTAGAAGCAGCTTTGGGTTGTGTAAAAACACAAGTACTAGGTACAATAGCAATGGGAGTAAGTAAAAGCTGAGAACCAAATCCCCCCAAAAAGAAAACAAAAACACAAACACAGAAGAAATAGGGAAGGAATAAAAGGAAGCACACAGCTGGGGGCAAGATACAAACCAGAAGCAGAGGAATAAAAACACAGAATCCAGCAGAAAAAGCAACAAGGTGGGGGGGGGAGGCAGGCCCCAGCTAGCTGCAGAGAGCAAATGGACAGAGCTTCCGGACCGCAAGGAAAAAGTGCTTCAGAAGGAGGCTATGGGAACTGCTTATATAGTTCAGGAAGTGGGAGTGGCTGGCTGCTTGTCCTTCGAACCAAAGGCGGAGCCTACCAATTGTTGTTTAGCTACATCTCTGCCCCTTGCTGGAATAACCACCAAATAGGCATACAAGCACAATAAGCACTATGACAAGACAGGGTTTGGGCTGTTGTGGGATACCGAAACACACACCTTTAAACCATTCATTATCCCCTAAGTTTGTGTTATTGTTTTTTAAAATGTGGAACAAACAGATGAAATGTGGGATACCTCATCAAATCTTCAAGGTAAATTCTCAGAATACAGTGGAAATGTATGTTTTTATACTCACAAAGGTTGCTGTTCATAAACCAATACATGTTTAACATTCAGTGTTTGGATTTCTGCCTTAAAATCATAGTGTAGAATGTGGGACAGTGCCCTCTCAGTGTGGGACAAATGACTTTTATGAGGTAAAATGTGGAAATGTATGATGGCACATAACTGTATGGCTTTAGAATGCCATGATGAGCCAGTCAGG
The DNA here is from genome assembly GCA_016271365.2 of Neoceratodus forsteri. Lineage (NCBI taxonomy): Eukaryota > Metazoa > Chordata > Ceratodontiformes > Ceratodontidae > Neoceratodus > Neoceratodus forsteri. Next base: position 184,536,075 of record CM057457.1, read on the forward strand.
AACAATTATTTTCACAACCCATTTTCTACATTCTGCTAAGAAAACATGGTTGTAAGAACTAGCCCTGAGTTTAAAAGGGGAGGAGCAGGTAATAGAGGTGGGTGATGTGGCTAGAGCTTGTTTATACCTTTTTGATATTTTTATTTTTTTCATTGTCTTTACTGTTTTATGTCTGTATCTTTCTGTCTCTGTCTCTGTCTCTGTCTCTCTCTCTTTCCTTGGTTTGGCTTCTAGTTTCTAATTTAGTGATTAGTGATGGAGCACGGTCATCATGGTGTTCACTCCTGTGGTGGGGACATCTGTCTTCATTGGCCTCAGTTTTTTTGGGAGCTCCCTCCCCAACACCACCTTACCTTCTCATCCTACCAGCGCAGCAGTGGCAGCCCCATCACCTGATCCTCCAACTGGGCCATGCCCACAGCAGTGGGAGGACATTATTGCTGCACCTGTCCCAGACTATCAGTAGAAGCAGCAGCAGGAGGAAGAGATGGAGGGGCAAGAACCCCTGTGCCCTCCCATGGTTCCACCACCACTGACACTATCTTTCCCCACCTGCAGAAAAGGCCTCTGTCCAGCAGCAGCACCTCACTACCAAGGCCACCCATTCCCCAAGTCATCTCTTGTGTGGTCTTTTTTAACCTGTGACCCTAGTGACCACAGCATGATCACTTGCAACCTATGTAATAAACATGTCTACTGGGATGAACAAGAAACCCACGTGGTTACTGAGGGTCAGAGAAAACATCTCAGGCCCAGTGGGAGGAAAAGCAGAGGCAAGCAACAAGCGGGGGTGGTGGAGGTGGTGGCATGACCATGCTGGAAGTGGTTCATGGAGGGTGTAAGGGAAGATCCCATGTCATGGTGGGGTGGCAGGCACTCCCTGTGGAAGCAGCATCATCCTCCACTGAAGTTCAAGCTCATCCTGAACCAGCATCCCAGGCAACACCCGCACTGTCACCTCCAGCATTAGCAGTTGAGCTTACCACTCTAAAGGAGGAAGGGGTGACCTCAGTCAGAGGCTTACTGAGGCAGAGAAAGATATTAAAATTATTATTGCCAACCTGAGGAAGCTGCTGGAGGCTATGTCAAAGCTCTGTCATGGTGCTGTAGGTGGTTGTGGGCCTGGCATACAGTGAGCTCTTCATTCACCAATTAAATTTTCTAACTGTGTTACTTTAACTATTTCCTATCCTTTTTCTGTTCTTTACTTCCAAGTGTCCTACTACCCCCCTCAAAGAAAGAAAAATACAAAAAAAAAAATTACAAACCACAGAAAACAGGAAAAATAATTCACACAAAACACTGACTACAACAGCACAAGTGCAGCTCAGACAGAAAAGGCTGCCTTTTGTTTGCTGGCAGCTACAGTAGCTAGCTAACATAGCTTCCCTTCCCCATAGCACTGCCCCACTACACACAATACAGAAAACAAAACTGCAGCTTTAAAGTAACTAAATCAGGAAAAAATACCACAAATAATTGGTAATCTAGAAGTACAAGGCACATTAGACACTTCAGGGAGTAAGCTGGTTGAAACAAACTGTGTTTCAAATGCTTTTCAAAGTTTTTTGGGCACAGAGACTCAGAGCAAACTTTACACCAACTCTGTCTTCGTAAAACTGCACTGAATTCATCCTACACATTGCAATATAGCTCATGACAGCACCATGTGACCTCTAATCCAATGGATCATTACAAACTTTGCCTAGGGGGCACAATCCACAGGTGAAGTTACCAAATTCACCATCTGCAAAGTGCTAGCTGTAAGGCAAAGCTGAACTTCACCTGGCAGATTAAATTCACAAAGTTGGGAAAAGTCACACATTTCTCTGTGGAGCAAAGTTTTCTAACTTTGACCCCACTAGACTTGAGCAAGCTACACTACAGCGCAAAGCATGAGATGGCTCATCGCTGCCTCACCATTAACTAATATGCATTAATGTCTTGCCATGATGTTTTCCAAATTGTGACTCAGCTAACAGAGGAGAGCGATGGGAGCAGTGCAGCTGAGGTCCATAAGAAACTCACAGAATGAGGGTACTCAGTAGCCCAATCATCAATCAGATGACTGCAATGCCAAAACATATGGAGTTATGGTAGAGCACTGTAAGAGAGATACTGTGCCCACTTCATCACTATATATAACTGATTTTCTGGGGAGTTTATGCCACAAAAGTAATTTTAAAACCTGTCTTTCCAAGATCTTCATCTTTTGCTAATGTTGTGACCTGTAAGAATGTATGTGGTGGATGTCCTACAGAAAATGTACTATTCGTAAAAAAAGTGAGATGCTGAGGGCCCTTTTTTTCACCCATCAATAAATGCTATCTCATCTATGAAGCCAACAAACATGAGTCTGGCACAGGCTAATGAGTGGCTGGAAAAAAAATGAACACTTTTCAGATGTTAATTTTACCGGTGAGAGGTGAGAGTGCCATAGCAATGCAATCTTATTGCCCCATAGCATTTTAGAAAAAGGATGTCTTGTACTGACACCACAGCCCAACACCCTCCACCCCACCCAGAAAATACATGTCTGGCGTGCCATCTCACACTGTGAGCCAGGGCCAATAGTACTGTTCAGTGGCATCATGAAGGGTGATTTCTTCAGAAAGGAGGTAGTGTCCAAGACAATGGTGCTCTTTATGGAGTGAGTGTTTGCAGATGGACATCAGCTTTTCCAAGGTTAAGTATTGGTAGAGAAATTCTTAACTCTTAAAGGCGCACTCCCTCTTTTAAGCTTTCTACTCTTTAGGCACCCCTCCACGCCTATTGGAACCTCATTCCAGCCACTTTCTCCACCTTCCCTCTGCCCCTTTTCTCTTCTCATTCACCTGTTTTCCCCACAATTCACTCTGCCCTTGCTCCCAGCTTTTCCCTCCTCCCTTGACTAAGCCATCATACCTGTTCTTCTCCCCCTCCTTTGGCTTCTACCCACTACCTGGCTTTCCTACACTCTCTTCCTCCTCCCAAAACTCCCTCACCTCCTGATCCCCCTCTCCCTTACTATGAAGCCCCACAACCTGGCATTGCTGTCAGCTGTCTTCTTTAGTCTCCTTCCTACTTATAGACTCTCCATTAATAACCACAGACACTCCTTTTCTCTCCAGTGCCCCTATATCCACCTCTGCCACTCTCATTCTTTGGGTGCTTTACTCTTGTCCCTGCCCCTCCTCTCCCTTGCACTACAACCACCACCATCTCATTCCTCCTCTTCTCTGGCTTGCTACCCTCCCCATCAAATCACTTTCGCTTATGGATCCATCTCCCTCTCCCACACCCCATGTAACTGCCTTCTTAAACTCTGCCTCTATCATGAATTCTCCCCCTCCTATGACAAACTATCCTTCACAAAACATTTTACTAGGCTCAGATCATATAAGATTCCTACCTTTGCCTCCAAAAGGCACTGGTGGCTTCTCCTTCTTCTTCTTCTTATCCCAGACTCTATCCACCCCAACCCTGTACCACCATTCTCAGCTGAGATAAACCACTCCCCCCACCTGACACTCCAAACAGTGTAAACTTCTCCACCTCAATTTTCAAAGCTTTCTGGTGAAAAAAGTCTATGCTAGAATCCTGGCTCTCCGAAGATTCCTTTGATGTCATTGCCCTCACCGAAACATGGTTCTCCAATAAGATATCATCCAACAAAATTAACATTGAAGGTTTCACACTAATCAGGAAAGGCAGGCATGGTAAAAAGGATGGTGGCTGCATTTTTTTGATAGCTAACCACTTCTCAGCCACTGTACTTGACCCTCCACTATCCACCCCTACCCTCAAATCCCTTTCAATCAATCTCATTATAGGGAACAACAAGGTTATAACTATCAGCGTCACCTGTCTCCCTCCTAGCACTCCTGCCCATTAACTGGATGATTTTCTTTCACTATAGGACTCCCTTCCCCTGGGGAGGGAATGGATAATCCTTGGAGATTCCAACATTAATTGGCTTTCACCACATACTACCTCAGTCAAGAATTCTGTCATCAGTCATGGCCTGCACCAGCTCATCTCTGTCCCCACTAGGACCAATTACAGAACTGGGTATGAATCCCTACTAGACTGGATACTTGTCACCAGCCCCACACACATCACCTCCTCAGGGATACTTCCTGATGCAATTAATTACCATTGCACAGTCCACTATTCCTGGTTATTCAAAACACCTTGCTAAGCACACAAAATCATCCAGACTAGGAGATTATAAAGACTAAACCTAGCTGAATTTTCTAACGCAGCTCATGCCATTGACTGGTTCTTCACAGAAGCCATCAGCGATATTGATCTCACCCTTGATTTGTTCTGCAAAAACTTCCATTCCCTTTGTGACTCACTCATCCCCATCAAAAAAAAGAGAGTCAATGGAAACAGCCATGAATGGGTTTCCCCTGGCCTCCTTAAGTTAATGAGACAGGGCATGGTCAAAATATAGAAAACATAAACACCATCAACTTCTGCAACAGTACAAAACCCTCAGAAACAAGTGCAAAGCTGTGATCCGGTTGGCAAAAACCTCCTTTCTCTTGGAAAAACACTACAATGCTGCTGGAAACCCCAGATGTACTTGGAGTGTCCTCAGTAACCTAATTGGAAGAGGCCAATTTGATGTCCCAATCTACCTGTCTTTTGATGGAGTAGCTGTCACCGATCCACCCAAAGTAGCCTCGCTCTTTAATTGCCATTTTGCTGATCTTGACAAACATATGCCAAACTCCCCTCTGCCCCGGGTCCTTCCTTCCCTCTGTCCTCCTATCCTCACCCTACTTTCTTTTTTATCTCTCCTCCACTGAGGTAGTAAAACTAATAAAAACAATGACCCCAGGCCCTCCGTTGGTCCTGATGACATTGACTACAGGGTGCTTAAGCTGCTTTGTAAATCTCTGGCCATTTTCCTTACCAATATTTTTAACTACTCACTTTGCACTGGCTCCATCCCCATTAAATGGAAAAGTGTAATCATCAAACCTCTGCACAAATCTGGTCCTAAAGACAACATTTGGAATTTCAGACTCATCTCCCTTCTTGCACCTCTCTCCAAAATCCTAGAACAAATTGTATTCAAACAAACCAGTGACTGTCTTTTAAAATATAACCTTCTGACCGATGCCCAGCATGGTTTTTGAGTTCACCATAACACTGAGACCGCCCTCATAAAATTCACTAATTTCATAGATAGAGCCATTGAGGAAGGATTATACACCGGCTCAGTATTTGTCGATCGAACAAAAGCTTTTGACCTCGTTGACCATGACATACTTCTCCTCACCCTGACTCATCTTCTCTTCTCTCCTGATATTGTCAACTGGTTTCGGAACTACCTCTCCACCAGGTCACATCAAACTTATCTAAACAGTATTCTTTATGATCCCTGCACCATCAAATATAGCATACCTCAGGGGTCCATCCTCGGTCCTCTACTCTTCTCCCTTGTGACTACCTCCCTCTCTGAAATCTGCACAGACACATAGATTATTCTCTATGCAGATGATGCTGCTCTCTTTTGTAAAGATAAAGACCCCACCTCCCTCATTAATAAGCTCTAGCATGACTTTAAGCAATGTCACACTTGCTTTTTGTCCAAGGGTTTGGCACTTAATTCCAAAAAAATGAAGGTCATGGTTTTCGCCAGCCCCAGGAGATCCCTAGCCTTTGATTCACACTGCATGATAATGATGGAAACTTGATTGAAAGGGTATTTGAATTTAAATACCTTGGACTTCTCCTCTGCTACCACCTCAGTTTTGACTTGCACATTAATCTGACCATCAAGAAAGCCCACCAAAGACCAGGAATGCTTTACAGGGTAAAACCATATCTAAACAAGGACTCCAAGTCCCTCCTTGCCTATGGTTTCCTTCTCCCTCTTTTTGACTATGGAGACTTAGTCAATTTCCCTCATCCATTCCAAAAAAATCTCAGCAAGCTTCACAGCACCTACCACTGTATTATTCATTTTATTTCTGGTCTCCACAAACTAACTCACCACTGTGATCTGTACAGTCTATCTAACTGGTCCTCCCTTGAGAACCGTCTTAATAGAAAGATTGTTACTTTCTTTCATAAACTTTCCCTGGGACTCCTTCCTGATAATATCATAGCTCTCTTCCCTAAGACAGTCCACCCTAGGACCACAAGAAGGTCCTCCACCATCTCTTTTTCTGTCCCTTTCTGCCACACAATCCACAGCCAAAACACTCCCACTTTAAAGGGCCCAAAACTTTGCAACTGTCTTCCCCCTGATCTTCACCACTGTCCCTCTGCCTTACCCTTTAAGTGCAACCTAAAGAAGCATCTTTCCTCCTCCACATCATGCAGCTGTCAACTGCCCTAGCTCCCACCCTTACTATACCTACTGTTCTGCCTCCTCACCTCTTACTTTTTATCTCCCTGCTTCCTGGGGTTGTAACCCCTCCTTTTCCATTTCCTTTACCCATGGTAGCACTTAATTCCCCAGTGTATCGGCACTTAGGCTCAGTCCCATCAGCCTCTACCCTCCCTAATTGCTTCCCCCCTGCTCTATCATTTCCTTTAAACCGTGTACCATAGTGACCAGCTCCTTATTGCTCGCCTTATGTTCCCTGAAAATCTATTGTTGGATTATTTCACTGTTTTTCTCCTTATGTTCTTTGTAACCCTGTTTTGTTGATATCTGTAACTTTGTATGATGTCTCTACACTGGACACTTGTGAAAATGGATAAATTTGCTCACACACCTTCCAGTATAACAAATAAACTGAAACCGAAATATTTCACAAAGACAGTTGCACTGTGTTCATGGTGGGGATAAACAGCACAGTATTCTATGTATTTACTTCCATGTGTGTTTTTTCTTTTGTACAAATAATGACCCAAAGTCGTCTGTAACATTCAGGGTGCACAGTATGTAAAAGAGAAGGGAGTGAACTGGGTCAAGATGCCACCTGGATCACCAGGCCTGAACCAGGTTGAGGCATGGCATCAGATGAAGCACTACATTTAGAGGTGTGTTAAACCAAGGAACAGTGCTCAGCTAATATGGGGCATAAGACACTTTTGGAGGACACTGCTGAGAGTTTCAAACTGTAATAAATATAGTGATCTCATGGATAAAGTGATGCCAACTGTTGTTCATGCCAACAGTTGTGCCAATGCAATGTAAAAGCAATGATTACTGAACAGTCTTTTTTTAGTCTGACCAGTTATCAGAATTAAACCCTGTCTTTCCCACAATAAGATTTTTGTTATTTTTTGGCATCCCACACCTTTGCTGTGTCAGGATCTAACATGAGGCCTAACACCTAGCCTAGCAGCATCCTGAACTGTGATCTCAGGTTTGCTAATTGCAGCTGTGGGGATGGGTGTCAAAGATAGCTCGGGTTGGTTTCACATTCTGATGAACTACTGTGTAGTACCACAGATTGTACCATGGTGTCAGGTTCCAGTATCTAGCTGGCCAGCATCCTGAGGTGTGATCTGAGATTTGCTAAAGCTGGCTATGGGGTTGGATGCCACAGAAAACCGAGAGTGTTGGAATGATCATGAAGGAGGCAGCAGACTAAAGGAAAAAGTACTCCAAGAAATAATTTTGTATTGATTGGCTGAGGGTGCCATTTCAAAATAAAGAGCAGCGGACCCCATGCTCTTAACAACTGTACTTAAAACCTGTCATATTTGCTGTAGTGGGCATGTGGCCTTACAATCCTCTTTAAAACTAAAATGCAAGTTTCCTTATATTTGCTATGAAAGCTCTGCTTTAATGCTCTTGTTCAACTCTAAACGGTGCCATCGTGCTATCATGAATGGAATGTGGTGCTTTCATGGCGAGATTAGATTACCTACTGTGGGCTAAATGTACTTATGGTTTCACATACAGTAGCAAACACACAGACTCGGACAGTCCCAACAGGATAACTATATCTAGAGTTTTTGAAATGTGCCACTCTCAGCTGGATACCTGGACACTTTCTCAGCTCCGAAATATTTTGCATTTATCATCTTGTTTTTTAAGTGGGGCATGTGGGGCAGTGTAGGTAAATGTAAGATGTGAACACAGAGCAAGTGTATCAAACTTGCTTCCCAGACACCTGGTAAAGTTTAATATTGGAATCCAGTTAAAGGAGTGATGGAACTCCAACTGTGATGTACAAGCAGTCTTCAACATTTGCACACTACCCTATCACATATCACCACACTCAGTGATACAGCACCAGTTGGATGCTGATTCTAATGCTAACTCTAGCTCCCTATTTTGGGGAGAGGAGAGGCTTGGATGGGTACAAACATTTATAGAAAGTAACTGAAATGGAAGTAATTGCATTGAACTGCTCCTCTGCTCTGCTAGTTTGTTGTATGCTGATGTTCTTATTGGGTGTCTGATGTGTAAAGTTGTGTTTAACTTTGTGTGACCCATGTTTCCTGAAATGTCACCCCCACAATATGAATTTCACAGAACATGTCATCTGTGTGACTTTTGACATTCAGAGTGTTGTCTTCGTCCGATCCTGTACATTCAACCAATATGGCAGCAATGCAAGATGTGCAAGGTGGTATGGTGGAGAGTGTGGGGAGGCTAAGGATATACCCCAGAAAGCTGTGGAAGGTGTCCCTGTCCACTTACTAGGACTTCCCGGAGAGGATCATGATCTTGCAGGTGACCAAGCCTGCAGAGGCAGGCACAGTACACACCTGTCATAGAGTACTAGTCCATGCTTTTCAAGTTTGTGTGTGTGCATTGTCACTGATGTTGTCTATATCTTTATTTCTCCACAGAACTTCAGTGGGCATCTGGGACAGATCATCCTTGAAAGGTGTGAACAACCTGATGGGGCCACATCCATGGTGGTAGCCTGAAGGAAGCCCTGACCACTATTTATGCCAGAGTTCCTCTCCTAGAAGGTGGGCAGCAGGGACACCCACTACAAAAATGAAGTGAGGGAGCTGTGGGCATTGGAGGAGCCATCAAAGGTACTGGGAGGTAAGTGGCACTGTGCCTGCTGTATACAGATGTAGCCTTGCATATGCAGCCCGCTCATGTTTGTCATTTGTTTTCTTTTTGTTTCGGTAATATTGTGGTCTTCTATTCAATTTGGTGTTGGTGGAGAGGGAGCAGACAGACACTCCCGTCAAGGGTTCCAGTGGTGATTCAGAGAAGAAGGAGGGGTAAGAACAGACACAGACTAATTTGTCCATCCATTTATGGTATAGACTGATGTATTATGTTAGTAAACATTTCTATACTGTACTACATCTGTGTCATTTTTATTCTGGCAGATGACATGCCACCTAATGGGTCTGTCATACTATGGCTTGGGGTTGTTCTAAGTTACTTGCAGCTAGGGCCCTCCTCTACCTTGGAGTGTTACAAGTGTTTCAAAGGGCCCCCTCTCCTCAGTCAAAGCTGTATCCCCGGGCCTGTAGGTTCATTAAGTATTCAGCTGGGAATGGCACAGAGTGTTTCAAAGGGCCCCCTCTCCCCCTTATTCCTTTGTGAATGTTGCAGAGTGTTTCAGATGACCCCCTCTCCTCAGTCAAAGCTGTATCATCTGGCCTGCCAGTTTATTAAGTATTCAGTTAGGAATGATGCAGAGTGTTTCAAGAGACCCCCCTCCTGCTTATTCTGTTGGAAATGGCACCAAGTGTTTCAAACAACCCCCTCTCTTCAGTAAAATCTGAATCCCATGGCCTGCTGAATCATTAGGTATTCAGTTGGGACTAGCACAGAATGTTTCTCCTCAGTCAAAGCTGTATCCCTGACCTGAATTCAGAGGATACAGTTGGCACCAAGTTTTTAAATGACCCCCTCTTCTAAGTCAAAGCGGTACACACTGGCTTGCTGAATCCTTAAGTATTCATTTGGGAATGGCAGAGAGTGTTTTCAAAGGATCCCCCTCCCCCTGCTTATTTCACTGATAATGACACAGAGTGTTTCAAAGGATCCCTCTCCAGACATTGATGCAAGGTTAAAAGGTGTGTATTAGAGTTTTTATTGACCTAGGTTACCTATTACCTGGGGTGCCTGCATACTGCTGTCCACAGACCATGCTTGTGAGTGATGCATGCGCTTTATAAATCCTGAATAGCAACTTCTGCAGGACACCACAGGAACCCATGTGTCTGAAAAAGTCTGATGTCAGAATGAAACAAACAAAACACATGAAGTTGGAGGGAGGGCAATTCAGAGGAAATGTGAGGAAGAATTTCTTCACAGAAAATGTGGTAGGCAAGTGGAACACCCTGCCTGAGGAAGTGATGGGGGGTGAAACAATCACAGGATTAAATAATGCATGGGATAGACATAAAGGAATCCTGGTGGTCATGGGCAAGGGCAACAGACTTCTAGAAAAACGTAAAGTGATCTTATGAGCTCCAGTGGGCAGACTGGGTGGGCCATAGGCCCTTATCTGCTGACAGTATCTATATATCTATGTATCTGTGTAAATGATAATGCAAGTCCGATGCCCAATGCCATGGCGCAAAATCTTTGAAAATGGTGATGAACCACTGTACCTCTTATTGTCTTTTATACCATCACATCCACTCCACTCCACTGGAGTTAACTTGCTTACTGTCCCCTGATCTAGACTGAAGCAGCTGGGGGGACAGGGTATTTAAAGTCACTACTCCAGCTATTTGTGATTCACTTCCAGAGTGACTGCTGGGGAATACCTCAGTGGAGGCCTTTAAGAGAGACTTGAAAATGTTCTTGTTTGAAAACACCTATCCATAGAGATAAATGAGTAAATGACATAATTATGAACATATGAAACTGCCAGCAAATACAGGCCAAATGGTCTATCACGTCTGCTTGATTGTGCAGCACAGAAGTTAGACTCCTGCTGCTCCCCCTACCCCTTGCCCTCCTCTCTTCCCCCCTCATCTTCCCACTGACTAGTATCTTGCCCTTAATCATATCCCAACCCCTTTTAATGCTCTCCACTGTTTTAAGACATACCACTTCTTCAGAGAGCATGTTCCATACCCCTACCACCCTCCCCGTGAAGTAATTCTTCCTTGCCTCCCTCCTGACTCTACCCCCCCACCAACTTCAGGCTGTGCCCCCCTAGTAATCCCTTCTCCCTTTAATCGAAACATGCCCTCTGAACTGACTCTGTTGATGCCCTTTAAGTACTTGAAGGTTTCAATAATATCACCCCTTTTCCTTCTCTCCTTCAATGAGTACATGTTGAGGTCCCTCAACCTATCCTGGTAAGGCTTCCCCTCCATACCTCTGATCATTTTAGTTGCCCTCTGCTGTATCTCCTCCGGTAACCTGATGTCCTTCTTTAAGTATGGATTCCAGAACTGTCCACAGTACTCCAAGTGTGGCCTCACCAGTGACCTGTACGGTGACAGAATGACTTCCTCCCTCCTAGAGATGATTCCTCTAGCAATGCACCCCAGCATTCTATTGACTTTTGCCGCTGCTCTCCTACATTGAGACGAGTGGCTCATATTCTTTGTGACCATTATCCCCAAATCCTTTTCCTCCTCGGAGACAGACAGCTGAACCCCTCCCAGATGATAACTGTACCCAGGATTCCTCGTACCAAAGTGCATGACCTTGCACTTCTTAGCATTTAACCCCAGCTGCCAAGTGTCTGACCATTGCTCAAGTCTTCCCAAATCTTCTTGGAGGCCTTTTCCTCCCTCTGCCCCATCCACAACTGCACCTACCTTGGTGTCATCGATGAATAGACTGATTCTGCTCTTCACTCCAACTGCTATGGCAGCTATGAAGATGTTAAACAGCACTGGCCCCAACACTGAACCCTGTGGGACACCACTGGTGATTGCACTATGAGTTGAGAGTTCCCTCCCCCCACAACCACCCTCTGATGTCTGTCCCCCAACCAGTTACCAACCCACTTAACCAGTTTCTCCCCTGCTCCCAGGTTCCTCAATTTACTAGTTAATCTGCCATGCAGTACCGAATCAAAGGCCTTGCTGAAATCCAGATACAAGATATCTATGGTCTGACCAGTGTCTAGTTTTTTTGTCACCCAGTCAAAAGAGTGAACCAGGTTTGTTTGACATGATCTCCTGGAGACAAACCCATGATGTTTGTCATCCATAAGACTGTTCACCTCTAAGAAGGTCACCAACCTTTCCTTTAGGATCATTTCCATGAGCTTACCCACAATGAATGTCAGACTGACTGGTGTATAGTTACCAGGCTTGTCCTTGGGACCGTTTTTGTGCAGGGGTACCACATATGTCATCCTCCAGTCCTGAGGCACGCACCCCATCTGCAGGGAGATATTGAACAAGTCTGCCATTGGTACCGCCAGGACCTCAGCCAACTCCCTCAGGACTCTAGGGTGCAGCCCATCCGGCCCTGGAGCCTTGTCTATTTTCAGTGACTTAAGGCTCTTAAGCACTCTGCTCACAGGAATCTCCCTATCCATTATCCTATCTCCTCCCATGCCAGTGTTGCCCTGCCCCTGCAGTATTGGCCTATTTCTCTCCCTGGTAAAAACTGAACAGAAGTACTCATTGAGCACCTCTGCTTCTTCAACCACCTTCTCTACCCAACCTCCATCCTTCTTTATCCTGGTGATTTACTCCTTGCTGTTCCTCTTCTCCCTTATGTACTTGAAGAAGGCCTTGTCCCCCTCCTTAATCCCCTCTGCTAGCCTCCACTTCTTTGAAGCCTTGGCAGCCCTCACAGCCTTGTTCACCTCCCTGGTTTTCCTTGTGTATTCCTCCTTATCCTCCTCTCTTTTGGACCCCTTCCATCTTCTGAAGGCCGTCTTTTTCTCCCTCACCCTTATCTGCATCTCCTTTGACCACCAACATAGCTTATTGGTTCCTGCCTTCTTACTGTGTTTCTTCGTGCAGGTGTTTGTGGCCACTAACAGGCCTTCCTTCAGGATGGCCCATTTCTGGATGGTATCCATGTCAGGGGTGATGCTAGCCAAATGCCCCCAAGGATGTCAGCCATCCTGCAGAAGTCATCCCTTTTGAAGTCCACTGTCTTGTTTTTTGTAGATGTCCCCTTCCTGCCCATATCCAGGGAGAACCAAACTGTTCGGTGGTTATTATCTGCTAGGGGGTCCTGAGTCCATACATAGTCTCCATCGGTCAGACCAAGATCCAAGATGTTCCCCTCCCCTGTCGGTTCCTCTACCTTTTGTGACAGGAATACATCCTGGAAGGCTTCCAGAATGACCTGCTCCCTAGCACTTGTGCTAGACATGGTTTTCCAATCCACCTCTGGTAAATTGAAATCTCCGACCACCACAGTGCCACCCCTTCCACAGTGTTTCCGTAACTGATCTGCCAGTTCTCTGTCGATGTCCTCTGACTGTGAGGGTGGTCGTTACACAGCCCCCAGTCTGACCATTTTACCTTTATTGTTCTGCAGTTGAACCCATAAGGCTTATGGCCTCCCCTTGCCTCCCTCCTCCCCACTGCTCACCATCCCTTCCCTCACAAATAATGCCATCCCTACACCCTTCCCTTTTGTCCTATCACTGAGATACAGTCTGTATTCCGGTAACATGATGTCCCAGTCATGTCCTATGTTCCAGTATGGTCAGAAGCCATATGAAGAAAGAATAAGAGAGCTTAATATGTATACCCTTGAGGAAAGGGGGGGGGACATGATAGAAACTTTCAAGTACCTCAAGGGAATCAACAAAGTCCAAGAAGGTAGCGTCTTTCAGAAAAAGAGATGTGCAAAAACAAGGGAGCACAATTTGAAGATAGAAGGGGGATGGCACAGGGGCAACATGAGGAAATATTTTTTCACAGAGAGAGTGGTGGATAAATGGAACAGCTTTCCTGAGTTTGTTGTGTGGTCAAAAACAGTGGGGGAATTCAAGAATGCATGGGACAGCCACAAGGCAATTATAGCGGGGGATAAGAAGAAGTAGGCTGTTGGTAAACTAGAAGCTGCAGCTTATCCAATAGGTAGGGAAATGGGCAGACTGAGTGGGCCAAGCGGTCCTTATCTGCTGTCAAAGTCTATCTTTCTATGTTTCTATGGTTGACCCATGTCTCAGTTTTGACAGCTATATCAACCTCCCCTTCTGCCATTAATGCTTGGAACTCAGGTATGTTGTTCCCCAAGCTCCTTGCATTTTGTTACACCACCCTCCAGCTGGATCCACTGCTTACCCCAATACTCCCCTCTCCCTGCTCCACTTTTTGATTGTCCCCCCTTCCTAGTTAGCTGGGGGGAAGGCACATTGCCTTCCTCTACTTTTGGCTCTGGCTGCTGCCCAGTGCTAAGCCCCCCAACCAGTCAGTTTAAATTATACTTGGCTGTAATGAACTCCCTCAGTTTCTGTCTCAGGACACAGGAACCCTCCTTGCTCTGGTGAAGCCTATCTGGTGAGTAGAGGTTCTTGTTATCCCATGTAGCCCCTCAACCTGCTACTAAACCAGACCCCATAGTTGTACACCAGTTTGCCAGCCATACATTAAATTCTATGATCCTCTGTTTCCTGGCTGAGCTTGCCCCGAGTACTGGTAGGATCTCAGAGAATGCAACTGTTTGCCCCTCAATGCTGTACAACCTGCCCAACTCCCTGAAACTATCCTGCCCTTCCTATAATCTTCTGCCCTCCAGATCATTGGTGTCTAAGTGCACCACTATGTGGGGCTTCACTCCTTGTCTTCTTACACATTTAATGACATACTGGCCTACTTTATCTGCCATTATACCCGGCATGCATTCCACCCAGATAGAACTCTTCCTGGCTCCTTTGCCCCCCCCCCCACCTGATATCTTTCATTATTGAGTCACCCAGTATGATGATCCTCTGTTCTAATCCCTGCAGCCCCCCAATTTTCTCACCCATAATCTGCCTCTTACCCTGCTGTCCCATCCCTCCAGCACTGTCATCATCCCCTTTTGTTTCTGCTTCCTCCATTGTGCTTTCTCCAGGGAGAGAATCTTTTCTCTCACTAACATAGCATTTCTGCCCTCCCTCCTGTCTCCCATTATCCATGTGATCCCCTCCCTCTCCTATATCCTGGTCCCCCAATTTAATTAACTTTTCCATTCCATCATGCTTGCCTCCTGGCTGGCCTCCCCTTTGTAGGCCACAGTCTTGATATGGACCCCTTTTTTTTTATAATTTTGGTGCCATTATATAAATGCAATAATATACTTCAGGGCTTATGGTTATTGGGTAATTACTGCACCTCACCCCCACCCTGTGGTTGAAGGGAAGTTGGCTAACACTTCATGTTTCCAACCCACGGAATGGGGGCATGCGGTAATTACCCAGTAGCAAGATGCCCTGTCATGTGTTATTGCTTACATTATATTACTTGTTGCATTATGAAGAGGCATTTAGGCAAAAAATGGTACATGACTCAAAGATGGAATGGGACAAAATGGATGCCTTGTCCACTCATTGCTTAAAAGAATACCTAAAAGGACTCTGGTGGTATAGCATCCGATTGGGACTGAATTGGGGGCCACTGAAAGATTTTCCTGTATGCTGGGGAGAATGTTCAGGGTTTTGTGAAGATTTCCCCATCAATATTGTGTATTTCTGGTTTGCTAGTTGCCTGAATAGTTGGCTTGTCTATCACCTAAAGTCATTCCTACTCTAATGCAGTGTCCTGTTTCTCTCTTCCATAAAGGGTCATCTTTTAAAATGTTTGTAAAGAAGCTGGTGTAGTTTTGCAGCTGCATCCTATTGATTATATGTTTCCTGGCTCTTTCAGACTGCTGCTCATCATTTCCTGCCATTCCTTACTTTTAGACTCGATCTGATTTATAACCTTATTATTTGCAAAAACTGTATTAATGCACCAGTTAGGGTTCAAGTTGATGCCACAACAGTAGGGAAATGTGGCATTTGGGTTTCCATCCCTAACTTCCCATCCCCCAAGCAGCAAAAGGACAAGCCCATGCAAGCTACTGGAGACAGCCATCATCAGGTAAGACAAACAACATAAAACTGTTTCCAGATGACACAAATGCAGTAACACTGATGTGCTATCTTTGTTGATTTGTATCTGTGGCATGCATACTACAAGACATACACACTCACTTGTCAGTGCAGATAGAAATCCAGGATACTCAAATCACAACACTGCAACTGTGTGCAGAAGCACAGGCCCCAGCAGCCAGAGATGCAAATTCATGATACGTAGATTACAAGAGTTATTTTGTCTGCAGAAGTGCAGGCCCCTAAGGGACAAGCACTTCTGTAGCCTCAGGTACTCATGCACACTATAAGACATGCACACACTTGATGGGCCTGCACTTCTGCAGCCACTAATGTAATATATACACATTGAACTCTGGCTGCAGAAGCATGGGAGCCACAAAATCCATGATACCAAAAATGCAACAGTATTTTTCTCTGCAGAAGTGCAGGCACCTCAGGGGCCTGCGTGTCTTCATCCATAAGTGTAAGACGTAAACAGTAACTTCTGGTTTCAGACAGGCAGGACCCTGTTACACAAACAGAAGTACTGTTGCAATGTGGGTATCATGGTTTCAGCAGCGAGTGTAGAAATTGTTCAAGAGGTGGCAGGTTTTCAGATACAAAAACTGCAACAGTACGTCTATCTGCAAAAGTGCAGGTACCTGAGGGGTCTCCTCAATAAGACATACACACTGACTTCTGGCTGAAGAAGTGAGGCATGTTTGGGGCCTGCCACTACACAAAAGGAAATCCTGTTGCAATGTGGATATCATGGTTTCAGCAGCAGATCTAGAAACTGTTCAAGGGGGAAGCAGGATTTTAGTAATGCAGCTACATATAGAAAACCATGCAGTAGCAGATCCTACTATCTAGTTAGGCATCTCTTGCAGCATGCATGAGTACCTCTGTATGCAAAGGTGCAGGCCTCATGGCCTTCTCTCTGCAAAACATACTGTATGACATACAAACACAGATGTGGTCACATATACAAATTCATGAAGGTGGCACATCAGTGCTACTGCATTTGTGTCATTTGGAAACATGTTGTTTGTCTTACCTAATGAAGGCTGCTTGTGGTTGCTTGTGTGGGCATGTCCTTTTGATGCTTGGGGAAATTGGGAGTTAAGATTGGAAACCCTTACGCTACATTTCCCTACTTTTGTGGCATTATCTTGAACCCTGACTGGTGCATTCACGTAGTTTTTGCAAAGAATTTCCTTGCTTTTTGAGATAGTGGAATCATATCCTCATTCATGCAGGACCCTTTGGGAACTGTGTGAAGACATGCAGATGCACAAGGCCAAATGTAAGAAAGGGAAGACACTGTCCACTTATGGATGTGCAGGGTCCTTACATTCCCTGCAATTCCATGCAGTATCTGATGCTAAGAATTAATGCGGCTGTCAGGATGGGTGCAAATGTGCTGGGCTTCTTGCTCTCTGTGCTTCCATGCAGCTGCAGCTAGAGACACACAGGGGAAAGAGTTCATCTCTGTGCCAATGAACAGGGCCCTATTCCACCCACAGGTGCAGATGTGCAGGGTCCTATGCCAAGAGAAGAGTTGTCTTCACTATATGCACAATCAAATGTTATAGTGAGAAACCTATTTATGCTGTAAAATGAAAAATTATGATACACAATCACACTTCAAGTCGAGCAACCAATTTTTGCCACAAAATGAAAAATCATGCTGTGCAATCAAATTTCATTCCAAGAAATAAATTTTCTGTTGTGAAACTAAACATTCTAATGTGCTATTAAATTTTATGCTGAGAAACCAAGTTTCAACTGCAAAACAAAAAATCCTGGTGGGCAATCAAATTGTATGCCGAGAAACCAATTTTTCTATTGTGAAAAGAAAAACTCTGATGGCCAATCAAATTTCATGCTTCTGTTGTGAAAAGAAAAATCATGCTGTGCAATCAAATGTCATTTTATAAAACCAATTTTCTGCTACAAAACCAAAAGTTGTGATGTGCTATCAAAGTTCATGCTAAGAAACCAGTTTTCTGCTGTGAAATTTTTCATATATATCTATTTATTTATTTGTATGGCTAAAAAGCCTTCACAAAGGAGAGAGGAAAAAAAGGACAAAGAAGTACAATTACAATTACAAATTTGCACATACATTATAAACAGCCAAGCTATTACAAGTAAGCATATCCTCCATATAAATAAAAATGTTAAAAAAAGACAATACAGTCATTGAAATACATTATCTTAATGAGAGCACATTCTGAAATCTACCTCATGTCACATTCTATTCTGTAAGGTTATAGGGTACTAGTGGATTTATTTAAATAATTCTTATTTTACTTCTAATATTCTTAATCATTGAAAAGTAATTTGCCAATCTATTGACTGTCCACAGATCTTCTGTGTGCATCAAAATACTAGTTAATTCCACTTTATTTATTGGATAGAGGTCATTTAAAAAAGGGGACAGCCAATATGCCCATTGTTTCATATACCAACTACAATCCCACAAAACATGGAATAGATTCTCTTTTCCTCCAATCCCACAGTCACGTTCATCAGATAATAGCTCCATTTTTTTATATCTGAAGTCCAGGACCTTACTGGGAAATTGTTCAAATCTGTAAATTAGGAAATTAGCCTTCAGTACAGGGTTACTTAGAATATCCAAATTCTTCTTATAACAATGGTTATAGTTGTTAGCAGCAAACCACTTCAAATAGTGGGATTTACTTATCTCTTCCAGATCAGTTTTGTTTCAAATATTCCTAATTTTATTATTAACATATCTTTTATACTTAACACTTATCATTATTCCTCTTTCAACTGCCTTCTTTAAGCGCAACAACTTATATTTTCTTAAATCTGAAACAACTGAGTTCAACCAAAATCCTGTGAAATATGCAATATATTGCCAATATTCTTTTTCCTTAGGACACTTCTTAACCAGAGTATCTTCACTTTGTCTAGTACCTCTAATCCAAAAATTAATTACTTTAGCTTCCATTACTGTCTTTATATTTGTCAAGCCTAATTCAGACCTAATATAAGAGGCAGGACAGGAATGACCCAATCTAAGTGTAGTCCTTAAAAATCTATGTAAAGGGCCCATCAATTTATTTGTGTTTTTCAAATCCCATATGTCATACCCATATGTTACTTGGGTTTCAAGTTTAGCTCGAATCACCTGAATTAAGGGTTTTATAGACATACCTCCAAATTTACAATTAAATCTGTATAAACCAGCTAATTTTTTTTTAATTTTCTCCAATCATATCTTCATGCCTCTTCCAATTACAATGTTGAAGATGCATGTTAACTCCAAGATATACATAATTGGATACCTTGTCGATTTTATCACTTCCTATATATCAAGAACCCTCATTTATTTACTCCCCAAAACTAATCCCTGTGTTTTACTCATACTGATTTTCAGTTTAAGTGCTCTCGACTTTTCTTCCAGATACTTCAATTTTATTTGAAGTCCTCCTTTTGTAAGGGACAGCAAGACAATGTCATCTGCATATGCTAATAAGGGAAAGGGGAATTCCTGAATTTTGGGTGAATCCTGGTCCACTATCACACTATCTTTCGACAGCTTATCCAAATATAGGGTAAACAAAAGTGGAGCTAACATGCATCCTTGTCTTACTCCTTTGTTACTATTAAAGGTACTAGATAATGGCCAGCTGACCCTAATCTTATATTGGTCCAAGTATCTGAATATAAGTATGCTAGTATTGCCACCAGGTTTGGATCAATACCTCTATCTATGAGGATTTGCCAAAGAATCCTTCTTGAAACACTGTCAAAGGCCATACTATAATCGATAAAGGCAGTATATACTTTCTGCCCCGTAGCTTTACATACTTTTCAGCAAAGTGAAATAGAACAAAAATATTATCAATGGTAGAAAAGTTCTGTCTAAAGCCAGATTGATAAGGGGAAATACCACCTGTTTTCTGTACTTAAACTTGAAGTCACCCTAACAAGATTTTAGAGAATATTTTGAGATTTATATCTAGCAGGCGTGCCGGCCTGTACCTAGTAGGGTTGTTTTTTGGGTCCTTTTTGTGCAGTGGCACAATATTTGTGCCTTTCCAAGTATCCAGGGAAAGTTCTCTCAGAGATACATCTATTATAAAAGGCTGTCAACAACCTATACCATAATGGAATATCTGTGAGATACACTTCAGCCGGGATCCCATCCGGACCTGGGGCTTTTTGTTTCTTTAAGGAATATATGGCAACATACGTTTCATCCATTGTAATCAAGGGTGAAAGATGGATCTTCACTTCATTCACTTTTGATACAATGCTCTCATTGGGGTCATAATATATCTTGGTAAAATGTAAAACCCAATTTTCTTCTGATATATATGTATCTATACTGCCATTAAAGTTATCTGTACCTTTTGCTACAAGTGTCCAAAAAGATTTAGCATCTTTATTCTGGATAGCCCTGAGCATTTTCACCTATTTAGCTACAAAGTAATGTTTTTGTTTTTTTTCTGCTAGTAATTTTTTTATATATTCTTCTCTTAGTATTTATCTGGAATAAAATTTGTTTATTTCTGCAGTTGTTATATTCCCTATAAATTTTTCTAAGCTCAGACTTAGCTTTCCTACAGTCTGCATCAAACCAGGTTTCTTTTTCCTGATTAACTCTCCTATATAAAGGGTATTTTATAGAAACATGTATTAATGGTATAATATTAATTTCAGAATCATGTCTTCAAATAATTCTATGAGCAGCCCTAGTTTCAGAAAACAAGAGGTTATTTATTACCATTGTTTCCTCATTTCCCTCATTTAGTTCCATGACTATAGAAAAGTGGTCACTTTCTGCTCTAATTTGCACCTGACACTTTTTCCAGAACCCCAGTGGACCAGACCAAATGGCTAGATCTACTGTGGAAGCTCCCCATGTGGATACAAAAGTAAATTCACCTTCACTGTCTCCTTCACATCTCCCATTTAATGGATATAGGTTGTTCTCTTTTAATATTTCTATCATTGCATCACCACTTTTATTTACAATTTTATCCTTTAATTGTCTACTCATTAGTTGTTCTGTATGAGAATTATAAGTATAGAGGGAATATTCAAGGAGACCATCCTATTCAGGCATTTAGAACCCCTAATATCAATATTTCAGCTTTTGGAAAAATTTGCTATGCATCTTTTAAAATCTCTGAAAGCTCACGCCATATCTTGTCTGAAAAGTGATGGGAATTATCTGGGGGAACATAGCAATTAAGAACTAGTATTTCACACTTTTTTGTCCTTAGTAAAACAACCAAACAATTATTGGAAGATTTCCATATCTGTGCTTTGTAACCTGTTCCAATTTTTACCAGTGTAATAATTTGCCCTGAGAGCCTGCCTGCATCCTTAATTTTGGAACCTGGAATCTGAAAGGTCTCATATCCATTCAGACCAATAAATCAGTCTTTCATATGCCATGATTCCTGTAGGCAAATCACCTCAAGCCCTGTTAGGTAGTTAACACACTCTCTATCAGCCCAGATATGCTGCCAACCAGCTATATTCCAGGTTATAAATTGTTTACCATGGGGGGTCATCCTCTCACTCTCTCCATTAATAACTGGATTAGTAAATAGTCAAACATCCTCATACCCAGCTAAAAGCATGAATCTATTGGCCAGCGAGACTGGGGTCTTAGTTCCAAATTAATCGGTCAACTTCTCTGTTCTCATTAAATAACTCACTGGGATCCACAATGTGTAGTCCCAACAGGTCCAATTTCGCTGAGCATACTAATAACAGATCTTTTAACCTCTCATTATTAAATACTACATCAATTTTACTTCCTTCATGTACTCGACTGGCCTCAAAATGACCCATGTCTTCAGCTGGTATTTGCAACAGGTTTGTCAACATGACTGTTAAAACCTGTGTCAATTGTAAATCTGTTTCTTGCACCGTTTGACACATTCCAAACAAAGACACTGTATTGCCACCAACCACACAGTCCTTGGTTTTCCTCCTGCTTTCAAATGTATCCTTATTTAGATAAAATATTAATATTTTGCTGTTATAAAGCACTGTTTCTCTGTTAACCCAGATGTAATTGGATATTCATGGGGAGATTAGATAAATGTCAATTATAGTTGCTCCCCTTATCATCATCCCTCTAATCTCAACCACATCCTCTTCTGATATTTCAGTGTCTAACTCTTTAGATAAATACTCAAGGACTGTGAGTTCTAGACTTGCAGTTTCCAAGTTACTCCATCTCTGTGGTCCATACAGTCTAATTATTGGTAAATCATCAGACTTGTGCAGCTGCAGTCTTTCCCCTCATCTCTCTCTATGCTTAATTGCCTCAACCTGTAATTCATCTAGTTCATTGGTATTTCAATGTTTCCCAGGGAATTTTATGCATACCCAATAGCTCATGATTTAATTCAGTAATCTCTTTTTCTAGGTTCGTAAACTGACTTCTCAAATTATCATTAGATAACACTTTAGATTTATCAGGGCCAAAAACTGTATTATTTCATTCTGTTGCTTGACTAGTCTCTCATTCTCTGTATGATTACTAGAACCTAGTGCTTCTGTCAAGATATGTCTTTTATCTGAACTTTCTTTCTTTTCCTTTTCTTTACATTCAGATGTTTGCTTTCCTTTTTTTTTCTTTTCCTTTTATTCTTTCTATTCTTGTGTTTTTTAACTTTTCCTTCCCCCTTCAAGGTTTCCTGAAAACTAACAGTGTTGAAGTCAGGCCTCAGTTGATCCTTCTTCTTATCAATTATTCCTTGCTCCTCACAGTAATTTTTTATTTCCATTCAATCTAACTTTTCCAAGATTCAGTTGATCTTTGCTTCATTATAAGCAATATGCACTCTCATGTCATCAATTGCATCCTTATTGGTTATTAACTGCCCCACTATAATCAATGGAGCATTACTGGAATTCTCAAGTAGGGCGATTAATTTCTCACTCAGTCTCAGTGAAGTATAATTGTGATTGGTTGGCATCTCATGGCACTCCAGACATTACCTCATGGGTTACAGCCCACCTGATAGGCTAATGATGCACATGACCCAGATCAGATTTCCAGTATATCCAGGTCCCAGGAACCCCTGCTCTCCAGTTATAATTTGTGCATCTGAATAGGCAAGAAGCATCCAGAGAACCCCTGTCTGCTACTATCTTTAAGGTAGGAAATGTCTTATTTAACCTTTCATGTACTGTTATTCAGGAAGCTGTGAGAGCATTTTGTGATTATGGTTTAAGATGGAGCCCCTGGCTCCCAAAGATTCTGCTTACAAAGTTCCAATTGTTATGTGATTCCTGCCTGATGCTTTCCTCGCTCCTGGAGGTCTCTCCAGGCATTCTGAGCCCCTTCCTGATGAAATCCATCATTTCCCTAGTGGGCCCTTCAGGCCAAACAGTGTGTTACCTCTCCGTGCAGCCACGCGGCAGCACACGTCCCCACTAGCAGGCCTAAGCTGCCAGGAACGCCCCACGAGTCACCTCTCTTCCCCGCGACTCTGCGGTCCTATCTAGGCCTACACTCAGAGGCCTTCTTCCTCATCCCACCACGAGTCGCCTCTTTCTCATGACTCTGCAGCCTATCAGTACCCCCGTGAGTCACCTCTGTCCCCGCGACTCCGCGGTTCCCTGTTCCCAAGGCTGTTTTCAGCCACCGCTTGTCCACGGCTGGTAGGTCGGCCCGCGAGTCACCTCTGCTCCCCGCGACTCCAAGGATCATCCAAGCACTTACCTGGCTCCATCGGCGCATGACTCGAGCTAACCTCCGCCACGCGGCCCCTTCAACTACCAGATCATGGCCTATCCTACTCGCGAATTGCCTCTGCTCCCCGCGACTCCGCGAGATCTCAGACACTCCTCCAGCCACCTGATTCCCCAGACCTCAGCCTAATCCTCAACCGCGAGTCACCTCTGTTCCCCGCAACTCCACGGCACCTCCTCTCGCTGACCGCAAGGCCCAACTGGAAGGGGATGAGGCCTGCGTGACGATCCTGGCCCATCGGCCCCTCGGAGGGAGAATGGCTAGCGACGAGGAGTAGAGCATTCTTGGGGTGCCATTCCCTTCTCCCAGGCCTCTAGCAGAGCGAGGCCCGGGGACAAACTCAGGGAATCTATCTTCGCAGGAAGCATCCATCTCGAGAGGGTCCACGCCCACGCAGGCCCAGCCCTAAGCGCTCTCACTTAGCTTCCTCCTGCCTCCTGCTACTCAGGAGGGAGAAACAACAGCAGCGGGGGGGGGCCCTCCCGAGAACAACCTGGCCTCCAGGGGCCTCATGCACTCCTCTCGTTCCATGGAGGCAACGTAGTGCAGTGGATAAAGATCTAGGCTATGATCCTGGAGAGCTGGGTTTGTATCATAGCCCTCAACTTGCTATAAAAAAAAAAACAGACAACTGGGAGACTCCACGGTCCACTCGGGTCCCTCTCATAGTGACCCCAGTAGGACACTGCAGAGCCACTGCCCAGGTACCTCACACAGCGACCCAGGCAGATCCTGCGATCCCCATCCCCCATCTTGGGGGGGTCGTGGCCCCCTCCCACAGCGAGCCCGCTCTTCCGAACAGAATTGCATGTCTGGGGATGGTGAAAATGGTTTTAGACAGAAGTCTCCACCCTCACAGCTCGGGCTAGGGGCCCTCACATAGTGCCCTTACCACAGCAGCCTCCTAACTTGGTCTAGGGGGGAGAACACCAGAGTCTTTTCCTCCGCTCAGACCTCTCTCTCTCTCTCTCTCTCTCATCTTGCAGATGGTTAAAGCAAAGAAGTGCACCACGTGCAGCGCCGCCATCCTCCCTCAAACTCCAGGCCCCCTATGCGCAGCCTGCCTCATGAACGACGAGCTGTCTTCAATGGAGAGAACCCCACCACTAGCTCCCTCTCTTCCCGGCCCCAGCAACTCGACGTGGGTGGACCCGGGCTCTCTACTGATTCAAAACCAACAGGCGGCGGTGGCCATGATGGAGAGCCAGCAAAACTTCATGCTGAAGATCATGGAGAAGCTGGAGGCACTTACACAAAACCGAGCTAGACCATCCAACATGGAGCCTCCCCGTGAGAGAGACCCCCCAGAGGAGCTACCGGCACCAGAGGCACTGCCCCCCAGCATTCCCCAGGATGGCAACACTGAGGAGAGAGAGAAAGAGGATGAGTTCGATGAGGAAGACGAGGAGGAGGAGCATGGCATGGATTCTGACTTAGAGGACCTCGACAGACAGGCAACTCTGTCCCTGACCTCTAAACTGTGCGCATTCAACTCAATTCCCAGCCTCATGAAGGTCATCAAGGCCACCATGGGCCTTGCCATGGAGGAACAAGAAGACGAGAAGAAGGAATCCAAGCTAGACCCTATGATCCAGCTAAGGACCACCACCCCAGAGACCTTCCCAGTCTGCCCGGCCATTGAGGAACTGGTTCACACAGAATGGCAATCCACGGATCCGGGCAGAATGCCGAACAGAAGGAACTTACTCAAAATGTACCCGATTCAGGGTGACAAGTCCGACGCCTGGTGCAAGGCCCCCTCCATCGACCCCCAAGTGGCAGCCTTGAGTAAAAAGACTGTGCTGCCGTGCGGCACCATAGCACTCAAGGACCTGACCGACAAGAAAATTGAGGACATGTTGAAAAAGACTTTTGAGATCGAGGGTACCATGGCCAAGGCAATGACAGCGGTGATCTACACCTCCAGGGCACAGATCCGCTGGTTGGAGGAACTG
Source organism: Neoceratodus forsteri (assembly GCA_016271365.2). Classification (NCBI taxonomy): domain Eukaryota; kingdom Metazoa; phylum Chordata; order Ceratodontiformes; family Ceratodontidae; genus Neoceratodus; species Neoceratodus forsteri. The sequence goes on from CM057457.1 coordinate 184,561,664, forward strand.
CAGGAGCAGGAAAGTCCGAAGTCGAGGGAGGTTGAACTATTAGGCTGTATCCTCGATGCAGCCAAGTACCTCGCGGACATGGCAGTGGACTCTCTACGCCTCCAGGCCAGGGCGGCCGCCATCATAAATCGGGCCCGCAGAGCATTATGGCTAAAACTCTGGGATGCAGACTCAGAATCTAAGACTTTACTTCAAAATTTACCCCTTAAAGGGGGTCATGTATTTGGGGAAGGCCTACAGGCTTATCTGAAACAGAGGAAGAGGTAGGGACCTCTTAAGGAACAGGTCAAGACCCGCACATCTACCAGCTGCTAGGCACGAGGTTTCAGCCCAGAGCCAAGAGCCAAAACTACAGGGAACCCTACTTGCAAAACCACTCCTTTCGGAGTGGGGTCCCCACATCCTTCTCACGCAGTCCCGCCTTCAACAGCTACAAGTTCCCTTCCTCCTTTAGACCCCGAGGTCAAAGGTCCGGAGGCCGTGGAAGAGGATTCAGGGGAAAACAGTGATTCCATTTCCCTGGGGATCCCTCGGTACCCTCCGGTCGGCCAACGGCTGGCTCTGTTCGCCCACCGCTGCGAGGTCACCACGTTGGACAGGTGGGTCCGGGACGTGGTCTCCAGGGGATACACCATAGAGCTGACCCACCAGTCCATACCCCAATGGTTTGTCTCATCTCCCATCTCCAAAAGGAGGGCCTCACCACACCAGGTACAGGGTATCCTGGAAGACCTGATCCAGAACAGGGCCATTCAACCAGTCCCAGTTCAGGAGCAGGGGGAAGGCGTGTACTCCATCTTCTTCCTAGTGCCAAAGAAGTCGGCAGACCTCAGGCCCATCCTGGACCTAAAACACCTGAACAAGTACGTGATCCCACGTCAGTTCAAAATGGAGACGGTCCGATCCATCCTAAGGGGAATCAGGGTAGGCGACTTCCTAACCTCAATCGATCTAAAGGACGCCTACCTACATATCCCCATCATCAAGAACCACAGAAGGTTTCTACGCTTCCACATCTTGGGACAGCACTTTCAGTACCAGGCGCTTCCATTTGGCCTGTCTTCAGCCCCCAGGGTCTTCACCAAGGTCTCCATCACCTTGGTGGCCAGACTCAGGGAACAAGGGCTGGACATAGTCCTGTACCTGGATGACTGGCTCATACGAGCACGGTCCAGGAATCAGGTGCGAGCCCACACAGACTTCACCATATGGGCACTCAGGGACCACGGATGGGTGGTGAACGAGGAAAAGAGCCACCTCCACCCAACCCAGCAGATCAAGCATCTTGGGGCCACCATCGACTCAGCAGACGGCTGGGAAAAACCATCCCCTGAGCGGATCCGCACCCTCCGGCACCTGGCTGGTCATCTGAGGTCACACCCATGCACCACAGTAGCAGAGGTCGTGAAACTCCTGGGCTTCATGGCCTCCTGCATCGACCTCGCCTCGTGGGCCAGGTGGCACATGCGCCCACTCCAAAACTTCATCCTGGCAAGCGGAGCACCAAACGAGTTCAACCGACACCACCCGGTACAGCTACCGGCAGGAGTGCGATCCTCCCTGAGGTGGTGGACCACCCCGGGAAATCTGACATGGGGGTCCCACTGGAAGCACCTCCTCCGATTCCCATCGAGACAGACGCGAGTCTCTCCGGCTGGGGAGCCTGCCTGGGAGACGAGTCTGCGCAGGGGACCTGGTCCCCAGCAGATGCCCTACTTTCTATAAACGTACTGGAGATGAGAGCGGTGTTCCACGCTCTCCAGGCCTTCCACCACCTCATCCACAAACAGCTGGTTTTGATCAAATCAGACAACCGCGTGACGGTGGCATATATAGCAAAACAGGGGGGCACCAGGAGCAAGGCCATGTCACGCGAAACCGCGAAAGTGATGAACTGGGCCCAAATCCACCTGACCCACCTGGGGGCCGTCCATTTAGCTGGGAAACTGAACATAAGGGCGGATTGGCTCAGCTGTCAACAGATTCACCCTGGAGAATGGCGTCTACACCCAGACCTGTTCCGCCTAATCCAGACGACGTGGGACCCAGTGTCCATAGACCTAATGGCCTCAAGGGACAACACCCAGGTGGACAAGTACCTGTCTAGATTCAGGGATGCGCACTCCCAGGGCACAGACGCGCTGTCTCAGGAGTGGCCTCGCAGAGGCGCATACGTGTTCCCCCCTCTACCTCTCATTCCTCAAGTCGTGGAGAAGATTCGGAGATCCCAAGTCACGGTCACCCTGGTGGCCCCGTATTGGCCCCGAAGAACATGGTTCGCAGCAATCACAGAGATTGCTCTGGCCAGCATCCGAATCCCTCCCCGGCCAGATATGCTGTCGCAGAGTTCCGTGCTGCACCCGGCCCCTCTGACCCTGAAGCTCATGGCCTGGCTCCTGAGAGGGAACAGCTGTCGGCTCACGGGTATCATGAGTCGGTCATAGGCACACTGCTCCGATCTCGTCGCGCCTCCACCACCTCCACATACGAGAGGCAATGGGCCATCTTCGCACAGCGGTGCCACCACCGAGGCTCGATACTGGAACAAGCGGATCTTCCCACTATCTCACTGTTCCTGCAACAGAGGATGGATAAGGGGTTGGCATCCTCCTCCCTGAGGGTGCAGCTAGCGGCCATAGGGGCGGCCAGAGGCCTGGTCGATGGGCACCCTCCAGGAGCTCACCCGGATGCTATCCATTTCCTATGGGCCGTGGATCTCATGCTGACCCAGGACCAGACCCGGGGTTGCTCCTTGGGACTTAGCCCTGGTGTTGGACTCCTTACGGGCACCACCATACAAACCCCTCACGGAAGCAGACCTTTTCTGGGTAGGCCTGAAGACCGCCTTTCTCGTGGCCCTCTGCTCGGCCAGAAGATTCGGAGAGCTGGGTGCACTGTCCTGCGCACCACCATTCACCACTTTCACCCCCATGAGTACGTACTGACCATCCCGCATTCCAACCCAAGATCCCCACCAAGTTACATAGGGAACAGCCAATAGACCTACCCACCCTGACCCGTCCTTCCTCCCAAGAAAAGTTGTTCCGGACCCTCTAGGCGTCGGATCGGCCTCTCAGTCTACTTGGCCAGAGTCTCAGCCCATCCATAAGGTGGGGAGACTTTTCATATCGCGCCAAGGGTCAAGCGTCAGGGCAAGCAGCATCCAAGACCACCATCGCAGGGTGGATCAAACGGTCGTGGCTCCATGCCTATAAGGGAATTCATCTGACCCCACCGCAGGGGCTCAGAGCACACTCCACTAGGGAGGTTTCCACCTCTTGGGCTGAACGAGCACTGGTATCCTCTGAGGACATCTGTAGGGCGGCCACTTGGAGCTCCCTACACACCTTCGCGAGGCACTACAGGCTGGAGCAGCTACAGGACTTCAGACCAGCCTTCGCCTCCCACGTCCTCGCAGCGGCCACACATCTCGGTCACTCCGACACACCCGAATCCCACCCAGGAAATTGAACTGCTTCTAATCTCCCATGAGGTAATGTCTGGAGTGCCATGAGATGCCAACCAATCACAATGGGTGTTTACTCACCTGGTAAAGGTGATTGTGTTGGTTGGCATCCATGGCACTCCAAGGCCCTCCATCGGGCATGATCAGAGCTCCCCACAAGAGAAGAAAAGGAAAAGCTGGAGGTCCCTATTCCTGAAACCTCGCCACGGCATTAAACGAAGTCAACCTGGTTCCCGAGGTAGGTGTAGAGAATAGGCACAAACTCAGGCCTCCAGCCCCATTATTGTACCTTGTCACGTGCATGTCCCATTTTAATGATATCTATTGTGTGCTTTGCTTGTTTGTGTTATACTTTATTCCTTTCAGCTATGGAAAATTCAAACTGGAGAGCAGGGGTTCCTGGGACCTGGATATACTGGAAATCTGATCTGGGTCATGTGCATCATTAGCCTATCAGGTGGGCTGTAACCCATGAGGTAATGTCTGGAGTGCCATGGATGCCAACCAACACAATCACCTTTACCAGGTGAATAAACACCCATTATCACTCACCAATTCATTTGGCAAGTTAATCCTATCACAATAAGCGCAATGCTTTGTGTAAGTAGTCTTCCCTTCTAACTCTCTGAGACCCACTATTGTTTGTTGTAATTTTTCAAGTACTGCTTTCAATTCACCATTACGTGGGGAGTCATAGAGTGTTTCAAATCAGTGCTAGATTCAGTGCTAAACTTTGAAACCTCACTATGCCAAAGAACTGACAAACACTCCAAGCTTTCTGTAATTCCCACGACTGTCAATTTTACTCTCTATCACATTCACATTTTGATTGATTTCATAGATTTCAGGATCAGAAATATCTGTATTACTATAATCCAGCCCCAGCACAGTCGAAGAGTTGGATCTAGAATCATTTAAAGAAACAGATACTATTGAATTACTTTTATGTAAAGCTACAGGCCCACTTGGTGTTGAAGTTATATTTTTCTTTATTTAGATGGTCCATTATTTTAGTTTGCCTAGTACCTTTTATTTGACCTTTGACTACTAATTCTAATAGAGTGATGGGTTATCGTTCTTTGATCTTTGCATTCTGATATTGACCATTTTAAATTTAATTCTAGTGTATAAATATGCAGAGATCCAGTCTATAACATGCTATAACACTTACTTTGTATCACAAGAACAGTTGCAAAAACAAACTTGAACAACAAGTAGTCAGATATTTTTAGTAATATAGCAATGTCTCAATAGTCTTGAGGAACCCTTGAGATACAACATGCAAAGTTCAAAGGCCCAGTCTGTGCAATTTGTGCAATTTTTGCAATTAATGCAATCTGTGCAAGGGAGCAAATGTCCACTACTCCACTAGTCCATGACTTCAGTACCAAAACTTCAAAGTGGGAATTATTGCAGAAAGCGCAGCTGTCTCCATAATACTGTGTGTGCGGCTTGTATCATTCTTAGACAATCCCACTTGAAATTGTCAGACTTGTAAGTTTCATCCCTGTAAAAAGTCACCTAAGCATTCTTGAGGTGTGCTGAGTAACTCAAGGGACAGACTGTTTGCAAACAACCCAGTCCACAAGCTTATGTCTTGATGATTCACTATAAAGTGAAGAGAGAGAGAAGATTTTGTAAGAAGCAAGCTGCAAACACCTGGTCCAAGAATATTTACAAAGGAACTGTTTAACTTATTTTTAGCAATCAACTTACAAAAAAAACTCTAGTTATAAAAAGACCAAACTCAAGTTCATTAAAAACAGTCAGCTTACTCATTTAAAACTGTTTTAAAAAAAGCTAAAAAAAACGGACTTACTTCCTACTATTGATTCAGTTCACACTGCTAAGCACCTGAAAGTATTGGAAGAAACAGAATCCTAACAGCACTGCTTTCTCTTAACCGCACAGTGGACTAAGCCAAGAAAAACAGTAAAAAAGGAAAAGCCCATGCTGACTGTGTTAGCCGTTCTGAGAGTCCTTAGTGCCTATCTCTACAACGAAAGCAGGCAAGGCATCTGGTTATTTTAAAAGAACCAGACAGACTACTTTTCAAATGCACTATGCTGCAGCTCATGGCTAGACTGCAAGGAGGAATGCAAGCTAGCCCCTTCCCCTAGTGATACTTATAGTAAGAGCCGGAGGTCACATGAAAAGCATCCAAAAATTACATGAAAAATACATGAAGGTAAAATTAAAAAGGAAAAGTAAAAAAATAATAGAAAACAGGCTGACTTTCTAGAAACATTCTTTCTTTTATCACAAGACATGCAGGTGACAAAAAAACTCAAAAACTTGACAGTAAAAAATGCTATCCTTCACAGAAGGGATTACGCTGCTTAATTTAAAACAAATGGAGAAAAGGAAACTAGTCAAATACTCTCCCTTATTTAAGGTGTTTTGGCAGAGTTGGGGTCACAAGTCTTTAACAATATGAGAAATGCGGGGGGGGGGGACGCCTCTTCGCCAATCCGACTGGCATCTACGTTAAACCTCCATGCCGAGTCATGGCAATTCTTGTATATCTGTTCTCCTTTCTTCACCACTTCACCTCACTCTTTCACTCTCACACTCCACACTCCTTTTTGAGGACTTCACTGCCACTCGGCCATGCTCGCCATCCAGAGCTAAACCTGCAGGTAAACAGAGAAACAGAGGGAGCCCCAAACAGCCGGATAGCACATACAATAAGATTTTCTGGAAAGGTCACACTTTCATGACATAGACAGCGTACCTTTAAGAAAATTAAAACTCGCAGTGTGACTTTACATACAGAGCCTATTCCACAAACTCTGCAGTGTGTAACATGTACTATCCTCTCTGCTGTGAAATTAAAAACCATGGTGTGGAATCAAACGTCATGCTGAGAAACCAGTTTTCTGCAGTGAAACTAAAAATTGTGCTAGGCAATCAAGATTTGTTTCCAACAGAACTTTCTTGATTTGTAATTAGAAAACAGTGTCACAAGTCAGAAACTTTCTCGTTGACTTCCTCTGTCTCCCTAATTGTAAATCTGACAAACTTTTCTCATTCCTTTTTTTTAAACGAAGGAAAATGTTGCACAATATTGTTTGTGATTCTTCTGATATCAAATAAAATACTTTTTTCTGCTCACTCTGGTTTACTTATGTCACTACTAATTTTTTTTTTATTATTATTATTGTTTTGGAGTGGGTCAGAAGACTTCTGCCTACTCGCCATTCCTGCTTCTGCTTCACTTGCTGGGTTTGCTTTCAAAGCAGATTTCTAGAATTGTGCATGCCTCCTCCAGGAAATAACTTGCTCCCCTCCAAGGGTGTAGGCAGGCATACTCACTGTACACATTTGAGTACAGTTTTGTTGAGTACCTGTCACAAATTATATGCCTTTCTGTTAGCATTTTCTTTCTAATTGGTAGTATTTGGGTTAGAGTAGGCCACTGAGGAGTGTCTCCGTTCAAACTTCTATTGTTTACGAGACATATACATGTATAACCTCTTTAGAGATTAGAAGAATCATCTGACAACAATCTTACTTGTTTGGAAAGGGGTACCATTTGGAGAGGATGTGTACATGTTTTAATTGGGAGGGGTGCAACTGTTGGAGACTGTGGTGTGTACAAAATGGAAATTTCTGGCTACACCCCTGCTCTGCTCCCCCTGAAATCAGCCTTTGCTCTTCGGTGTGTGTCAAATACACTATTGTTTGTTTAACTAGACATACTGGAGCAACACCTGCTGGCTGTACTGTCATTCAAGTATCCTAATAATGTGATAATTCAAGAAGCCACAGTAGCGTTACTGTATTTTAGACTTGTTTTAAAAAGCATCAGTTTTGATGCTTTCCTGAAGCACCCACCAGTAGCTTACCAGTTAACAGTTTATCTTCAAAATGTTTCTTTTCATATTTTGCTATGGGAAAAGAATCATAAATGAGAGCTGGCCACCATGTCCCTTCCCCTTCCCAGTCCCATGTAGTCCAGCTTTGCTACTGGGGTACTCATGCACTCTCACAGTTTAGTATATAAATTTAAATATCTAGGAGTCTGGTTGGATAATAAACTCACCTTCGGTGTCCATCTAAATGAGTTAACACCTCTCTTCTCCACCTGCACTTGCTGTACATGTCAGATTTGTCCAAGTACTGAGTTTGCATATTGTATATGCTCACCAGTGTGCACAACCTAACCCCATCCTTTTTACTCCAACAGCACTTGCAAACTACCTCAAGCCTGCTCCTGGTACACTCATGCACTATAAATGGTGTATTGCATTATTACTGTTTTGTACGTTCATATGTTCTTTTGTATGATTTTGGACATGTATTGTAATTTACCCAATGTCCCACTACTGTTTATTGTACAATACCTTGTGTTCCAACTGTTGCACAATCTTATAATGTTGTACTGTTTGTACTACCCACATACTATTGTAACTGATCATCCTTCACAACTCTATGTAACCCCTCCCCCAGGTCACACCGTGAGACAAGCAACTTGTTGTTCAGTGTGCCCTCCTGGTGAAACATTTCCATAAATAAATAAATAAAATGAATAAAAAAGCTAAGGCAGCGCCTCAATATTTTCTACCGCATAAGATGCCTACTCACCCTGGAAGCTAGAAAGTGGCTGGTTCAAGCAACCTTTTTTCCCCTGATTGACTACACCAACTTCTTATACAGCCATTGTCCCCAATATGCTCTCCAAAAACTGGATACGCTCTATCATCGTGCACTGAGATTAATTCTTGACTTGCCCTTGTATACTCATCACTGCTCATTGTGCCAAACATTAGATTGCCCATCTCTCTCCACGAGGAGGCTTATAAATGCCCTCATGTGGCTATTCCGGGCTTTGTTCAACAAACTACCACCCTATATCTGTGACCTGTTTGAATGCTGGAAGGGTGTCTATGGACTAATGAACTCCTCCTTTGTCTCCTTAAGCTACCATGAACAAGGACATGTCTTGACTAAGCTGCCTTTAGCTCTTTTAACCAGCGCTTTGGAATAACTAAAAAATTACTTAAAATCTCCATGCTGCTCAGCCATTCTATATTTAGGGGGCTGCTCTACAGAGGCCTGAAAATGGTGTGTGGTTGTTTCAGGTAAAGCCTTACCCCACTCAACTAAGTCCCTAAATCTCTGTAATCCTGGGCTGCCTATTTCCTATGTTAACCAGCATCTCTTTAGAGCAAACACCTCCCTCCTCCTACCTCCCCCCTTTCATCAATTAGCTTCGCAGGGGGCCTCATTCTATTAGGCTGCCCTATTTTCCATCTCTTCTATGTGTCTGATACCCTTTCTTCCCATTGCCCTTCTCTATGTCCCTTCTCCCTCTCCTCACTTGTACTCTATAAGCTACAACCTGTATACGCTGCACTTTAAATGCCTATATTTGCACTTGGTTTACATGTCTGATTCGACCAAGTACTGAGTTTGTATATTGTAACTGTCTGTACGGATGTCTACTTTTGTATGAAGTGTTGTCTACTGTAAGCAAAAGTGTCCTCTGTGTCCAGGACCATCTTGAAAATGAGCTTGTTCAATGATGTAACTGCCTTGTTAAATAAAGTTTGATTGATTGATTGATGCTGCAGGAGTTTGTAGTGCATGGGGCATGCTTCATTGATAGCAATCGGAACATAGTTTAAAACATGTATTTTTATATTTTAGAGATCAACTGAGGGTAAATAAAAGCCAAAGCTCAACTAACAAAAGCCTCGTTAGTTGAGCTGTGGCTTTGATTTGCCCTCAGTAAATCTCTAAAATATAAAAATACATGTTTTTAATCATGCTCCCATCACTATCAATGAAGCGTCCCCATACTCTACAAACTCCTTCATCACAAAACGTGGGAGTGCGAGGGTGACACAAAGCTGGACAACATTGGGACTTGAAAGGGGAAGGGATTGGGTGGAAAGCTGTCACGTACAATCTCGTCCCTTTCACAAAATATGAAATGGAAAATTTTAAAAGATTAAGGCCCCAATATTGAGAGTTGGGTGCAAGTACAATGCAGTCATTTGTGCTGCATATGTGCTTGATCAGCTCTGGGTCATATTCAGATGGATATTACTCACTCTTGGAGCAGTGCTATCCAACTGAATATTTGTTCATGTCAGCACAGTGGTCAGTGAATCTGTGTTGTGCCAACATGGACCAGGGCTGTATATGGCCCACAGGAGATAGTGCTGCCTGAAATAGAAACACAGAAACATAGGGCCAAATTCTATTAGGTTGGTACAAGTTACCGCCAAATGTGACTTACGCCAATTGCAACTGCGACATTGACCCTGTGCCCTATTCTAGATGGGACAGGGTCTCTGCAGCTAAGTCCTGCGACTTACGACATGTGGCCAGGTACACTGAACGGAGGTGTGCCTGGTGGGCATCTGCAAGCCCTAACCCATGGTCTCAGTACTCCTATGCCCACCACCGCTGGCACCCGCAAGGCTGAGGCACCCTACCCACTGTCGTGGGTCCCCATATCCTACCATTGCCTGCGTACGGTACAGTATGTACAGTACAGGCATATGTATATCCATCCTGTAGTACACCTGGTAGGCTAGTGGCCCCACACACAGCCGTGCCAGTCCACACAGCACCCCCTACCCCTCCCAGCCCTCAACTGGCACAGTCCACCTCTCACCTCCATGGCCAGCCACCAACTGAGTTCTGTAGGAGTGCTACTGTAAAGACATGCTCGAAATTGAATTTCTGAGTGTGTCTTTACAGTAACCTCCTGAGCTCAATCGGCGACTGGCCGTGGAAGAGAAATGAGCTGCCAATCTCAACTGAGGGATGGGTCAGGGGTGCTAGGTGAACTGGCATGGCTGGAGTGAGGCCACTAGACTACCAGAGCTTTTCTGGGTGTATGCCACATTTGCAGTGGCAACTGGGGGTCGGGGCATGGGCTGGGGATGAATGCCACCCTGCGGGGCATTTCGCAATGGAGGATTGAGGGGGCTGGGGGTGTGAACAGCCTTGAGGGGCACTTAATGGACACATCAGGGGCAGCTGGTGTGGGCAGCCCTGTGTGGCACATTATGGACACTTCCGGGGTCGGGGGGGTGCAGCCCTGTGGGGCACCCACTGGGGTATATTGGGCATAGGGGAGGGAAACTGTGGCATGACTTCTGGACTGCAGGTGGGTCTACAGGTCCCCCAGGAGGTTGTCCATAAATTACACCAGCTAAAAGCTGGTGTAATGTACATTGCTGGTTCTCCTCCGGGGGTTCTTGTATAATCCCAACATTGGGGACTTTGTTGCTGCCCTTCTGGAATGGGGTGCAACAGCTGCTGTAAACCCCCTACTGCCATATCGCAGAGGGTTTATGGCACAACTGCTGGCATAACAGCTGTTCCACACAAGGGGCCTGGGCCATGTCGCAGGCCACATTGAAGAACTGCACATGTTGCAACTGCTGGCGTAAGTTGCTGCACGTGCCATTCTACTTGGTGCAAGTGCCGTTATGTCAGGCATAGCTGTACTAGAAATGGGGCCATAGACATCACAGCAGATAATGACAACTTTGCACACCTAGTCTGTCCATTTCCCTAACTACTGGATAAGCAGCAGATCCTAGTTAACCAACAGCCTACTTCCTCCTACCCCCACTATAATTGCCTTATGTCTGTCCCATGCATTCTTGAATTCCCCCACTATTTGTGACAGCATAACCTCCTCAGGAAGGCCATTCCATGTGTCCACTACCCTCTCCATGAAAAAATACTTCCTCATATTGCCCCTGAGCTGTCCCCCCTCTATCTTCAAATTGTGCCCCCTTGTTCTTGCACATCTGTTTTTCTGAAAGATGCCACCCTCTTGGAGTTTGTTGATTCCCTTGAGGTACTTGAAAGTTTCTATCATGTCCCCTCTCTCCCTACTTTCCTCAAGGGTATACCAGGGTTCGAAACTGGAACCTACTCACCCACCAAATGAAGGTGGATTTCATGTCGGGCGAGTGAAAGTGCCACTGAAGAGCGCCCACCGGGTGCCTTGTCTCTTTTAAAACTGATCCTGCTGTTTCCCAGCATGTCCACTAGTGGCCACTATGGAGTGCTGCTGGAGATTGCCAAAAGACAGCGAAGTTAGCTCCTCTTCCTGCTGTTCCCCTGCTTGGCTACTAGTGACCACTCTGGAGCACCACCAGAGATTACCAAAAGGGTGGCCAAAGTGAGCTCCCACAGATGAAACCTCACGAGAAGAGGAGCTCTTACTGTGGAGAAGCCAGTCCTTTGAGAGGAAACTCCATTTCTTGCTGGTGCCATCTGTAGTGCCACATAGTAGCAGTTTGAGTGGAAGTCCACCGTGTAGTACTGTGACCAGTCTGGTTCCACAATCCAGTGCTGTAGCTGCTCGAGAGTCCAGGAGTGTCAAGAGGGAACATCGGGTGTTGCCTGGTTGGTGATAGGAAGAGAAGACCAGAAAACCCAGAGAGTGAAGACCTGGAAGCTAAGTATTAGGGGTCATGGGGGGGGGAGAGATTGCTGCTCACACACAGAGATCAGAGTCAATCTTCATAGTAACTGGCTCAGACCATGTATCTCCGATCAGGAGTCTCGTCAGGTCTTGCATCCATTTGATTATTTAAAAGTGTGTCATCAGGTGCCACTCTGCGGGAGAAGGTCGGATGGTGGAGGCAAGCACATATGGGGGGAGGGCTCTCTAGGCAGCAAGCAAGCACAGCAGTGAACATTAGGCTCAGTAAAATAAAATAAAATGTTCACTGTGCTGTGCTGCAATTTGTCTAAGTTCCTTGTGACTTTTTGTGTGAGACACTAGAGTGTAAATCTCTGGGGGACTCTTCCATGCTGCTGTCCTGAGACAAGGACTGTGTTTGGGCAAAGCTGAGGTAAATCAGGACAGCAGCAGCAACTGCTGAAGCTGAAGGAAGCAAACTGACAGACTATGTCAGTGACTCAGTAGCAGGTGGTGTTGCAGCTCTGCAGGGTCATTACAGCTATCAGAGATGACTGTGTGAAGATACTGGCATGACAGGGAGACAGTTCTGATGAGCAAGTCATGACAGATGAGACCAGCATAGGCAGGATATTATTGTTTTATTTGCTAACTCAGAGAATGATGTAGTAACATCTGAGTTAGGAAATAAAATACAATGCCTATGCTGGTCTGTTACTTGCTCAACAGACAGCTGTCTGTTCCTGTCATGCCTCTCAGTATCCTCTCACAATCATGTCTGAAAGCTGAATGACCCAGTTTTATGCAAAGCTACAACACAACCTGGCTTACTGGTCACTGAGTCAGTCACCCAGAGTAATGACAGACAGCTTGCTCCCGACCCTTCACTAACTTGCATCAGAAATTACTGCTGCTGTCCCTATTTTTTTCCTCATGCGCTTTGCTGTAACACAGTCCGTCTCTCATGTAGGAACAGCATGAATAATGGGTGCACCTTAATAGATGCAGAATCAGGTGACTCACTGACCACACAGTATTAACCAGGTTTGTCCCCTGGTCAAAGTTATGTTTCTTCAGGAATATCCTTGTAACAGTTCAAAGTAAAAGAAGACTACAAAACACATCCATTTTGCATTAAAGTCTAATTATAAAATGTTTATTACGTAATGTTGATGTTGTACTGCAATAAACAAGTTTATTTTTTAAAAACTGTGATTTTTCATCATTTTCGTGCCAGGCCAGTGAAGATCCTGTCGGACTGGTGGATTTTTCCAGTCAGTAGCCCTGCTGGCTAATGGCCAGTAAAGTTAGTTTCAACCTCTGCATACATATTAAACTCCTTTAGTCTCTCTTCGTATGGCTTCTGGTGGCTTCATTGGGGACTGGGGTTCACCTGGAGAGATGCAGGCCTATGCTGGTGTGGTGATCTGCATCTGTCCAGGAGGGGAACCAGGCTCCTAGGTGACAGGTTTAAATGCATCAGTGGCAAGCATTTAAACTAGCCAAGGGGGGAGGCACTGAAAAGGAGAAGAGAAATCCTAACCCCCCAAACATCAGGGTTGTTAGTGAGGTAAACACCAAGATAGAGAAGTCGATAGGGAGAAGGGCAGGGGTCAATAGAGAAAAAGGCAAAGGCAGTAAGGACAGGGATGGGGAAAAAAGGGGTAAGGACATCAAAAAATGGAGGATAATGAGTACCAATGCCCGTAGTCTAGATAACAAGCTCCCTGAACTGGTGGCCTTGATGGAAGAGGAATGCTGGGATATCGTGGCAGTCGCAGAAACATGCTACACAGAGAACCATGACTGTGATGTCAACATACCAGGGTACACAATCTATAGGAGGAACAGAGAGGGTAGAAGAGGAGGAGGAGTAGCTCTCTAGGTAAGGGAAGGGATCAAAGCAATGGAACTAAAGGGTAAACAGGGAGGGGAGGAGGCACTGTGGGTCACCCTGGAGACTGGAAATGGCACCACAATCCACACAGGGGTTGTATACAGACCCCTTTCTCAGGGGGAGGAAATGGACAAAGAAATGATAGAAGCCATCCTTAGGCTAGCAGAGAAAAGGGAGATATTGCTGATGAGGGACCTGAATATTCCAGATGTTAACTGGAGCACCTTTGCTGCAGCCACTTCCAAGAGCAGGGCAATTCTCAATGCCCTACAGGGGGCATGCCTCAGACAGCTAGTGTTTGTACCCATTCAGGAGGGAGCAATCTTAGACCTGGTACTCTCAAATGGGGACAGAAAGAGGATCTCAGATCTACAAGTGGGTAGCCATCTGGGAATAAGTGATCACCAATGTGGTTCACGATAAACTCAGCTGAAGCACCAAGCCATACAAAAGTGAAGGTCCAGTACTTCAGGAGGGCTGATTTTGTCAAAATGGGAGAGTGCCTCACAAAAGCACTAGTAAAAAGGCATGAAGGAAGGGTGGAGCAACAACAAGGAAACATCAAATATGCCATCACAGATGCAACAAGCCTTTGTTTGAAGCAAATATACAAATCAAAATGAAAGAAAAATCTACTATGGATCTCAAAAGATGTGGCAGGGAAGGTTAAGGAGAAAAAGATAGCATTCAGGAAACATAAGGAAACACAGAAGGAGCAGGACAGAGAACTGTACCAGTTAAAGCAGAAGGAAGTGGGGAAGACAGTCAGAATAGCAAAGGCCCAAACCGAGGAAAAGATAGCCAACTCAGTTAAGAAGGAGGATAAAACCTGTCATAGGTACATTAGGGAGTGAAGAAAGACAAAGGGAGGTATACTGAGGCTAAATAAAGAGGAGGGAGGGTGGATGGGCAGAGAAGGACAGTGAAAAAGCAGGGATACTGAACAAATACTTCTGCTCAATATTCACAAAAGAAGAGGAGGGGGAGGCACCTAATTCAGTCAATACAAGCACTCTAGATAGGTGGGTCGATATCAGTCCTTTCACAGAAGAAAGGGTTCTGAAAGAACTCATAAAACTGAAGGTGGACAAAGCAATGGGACCTAATGGGATTCACCCTAGAGTTCTAAAAGAACTAATGGGAGAACTAGTAACACCACTGACTACCCTTTTTAACAAATTATCGGAGGATGGTGTGGTACCTGAGGACTGGAGGAGGGTGGCTGTGATTCCCCTTCAGAAAAGTGGGAGCAAGATAGAGGCAGGAAACTACAGACCTGTCAGTTTGACCTCAGTGGTAGGGAAAATGATGGAATCACTTCTGAAAGAAAGAATTGTTGAGTAGCTAGAGGTCAGTGGGGCACTGGACCCAAGGCAGCATGGATTCTCAGTGGGAGGTCATGTCAAATGAATCTAATCAATTTCTTTGACTGGGTGACCAAGGTAGTTGACCAGGGAGGGACTGTGGACATGGTCTACCTAGACTTTGGCAATGCATTTGACACAGTCCCACACAAAAGATTAATAAACAAATTAGCCAGCCTGGGAGTGGGTCCCAGGGTGGTAGTCTGGGTAAAACATTGGCTGGACAACAGGACACAGAGGGTAATAGTAAATGGAGTCCACAGTGAAGAAAGGGAGGTTAATAGTGGGATACCGCAGGGTTCAGTACTGGGTCCGATCCTTTTTAATGTCTTTATAAATGACATTGCAGAGGGACTGGAAGGAAAAGTATGTCTCTTTGCAGATGACACAAAGATCTATAACAGGGTTGATACACAAGGTGGGGTGGAAATGATGAGAAGGGACTTGGCAAAGTTGGAGGAATGGTCAAATATATGGCAGCTTAGGTTCAATGCAAAGAAGTGCAAAGTAATGCACCTGGGAAACAAAAACCCAGGGGAAGAGTACACAATGGGGGGTGAGATACTGACAACAACAAAAATGGAAAGGGACCTGGGGCTAGTTATATCAGATGACCTAAAGGTGGGCAAGCAATGTGAGAAGGCAGTAAGGAGGGCTGGGGGGACACTGGGATGCATAGGGAGAGACATCACCAGTAGAAAACAGAAAGTTGTTATCCCTCTGTACAGATAGTTGGTGAGGCCCCATCTGGAGTACTGTGTGCAGTTCTGGAGACCCCATCTCCGCAAAGACATTGACAGGGTGGAGGCTGTCAAGAGGAATGCAACCAAAATGGTGCAGGGTCTGCACCAGAAGACATACAAAGAGAGACTAAAGGAGCTTAATATGTATACCCTCGAGGAAAGGAGAGAGAGGGGGACATGATAGAAGCTTTTAAGTACCTCAAGGAATCAACAAAGTCCAAGAGGTAGCATCTTTCAGAAAAAGAGATGTGCAAGAACAAGGGGGCACAATTTGAAGATAGAGGGGGGGATGGCTCAGGGGTAATGTGAGGAAGTATTTTTTTCATGGAGAGGGTTGTGGATGCATGGAACAGCCTTCCTGAGTAGGTTGTGGAGTCAAAAATACTGGGGGAATTCAAGAATGCATGGGACAGACATAAGGAAATTCTAGTGGGGGTATGGAGTAAGTAGGCAAGTAGTGGTTAACTAGGATCTGCATCTTATCTATTAGGTAGAGAAATGGGCTGACTAGGTGGACCAAGCAGTCGTTATCTGCCATCAAATTCTATGGTTCTATGTTTCTAGAGCAGTACCAGGTACGCTCTGGGACAAACTCAGTCAGAGCATTCAAATGAGCCCACTGTGCCTGTAAGGTGCTTAAGGGCCATCTACATGCCAATTACGGGATGCTTTGCATGCAGCACAGTAGGACCTCAGTGTCCCTTACAGTCAAAAATATAAGCCCTGGTGTCATATTGGTTCCCCCTAGCCCCAAGTTGCCCGTGTCATGTTCTTTAAATTTTTACTGATGGCATAGTGGTCCTTCCACCCCCACCTGATCACCCATTGTCACCCTCTTTAATATGTTCTGGGGTCACAGTGGTCCTGCACCCCCTGATCACTCCTTGCCACTTTCTTTTAATATTCCCTGGTGACATAGTGATCTACCCACCCCATCACCCCTTGTCATATTGTTTTTTTATATTTTTTGGTGGTCTGGTGTGGCCCCTGACCACCCCCCTGATTGTACAGGAACCCCCACCTTCCCAGCCATCAAGAACCCCCAACCCAACACCCCCTCCCCCGTTTGATGGCCTTGTACAATGGTGGCTTGTACAGCCCTCATCTCATCTCCTTGGCCAGCCACTGTCTGACAGTAATGGAGAGCAATCAGGTACTTGATCATGCACCATGACTGTGAGATGGTGGCCAGCTGGGTATGTGAGAGGAGGGAGCCACCATTGTATGGACCAGCACATACTAGTACAGTACCTCAGGGCTCAGTGTTAGGCCCTATTCTATGTAGTTCATATGTTTCTGATCTGCATTATGGCATAATGGGTGCCATCGGCAAATTTTGCTGATGACACCAAACTCAGCCAGGTAGTTGACACAGACCCTAAAATAGAAAACTTCAAAAGGGATTTAGTAACCCTTGAAAAAAGGGCCAATCACCATAAAATGGAATTTAATTTAGCAAAATGTGCTATCATGCACTAGGGAGTACTATTCCATGTACACAATATTATTTAAATGGACATCCATTAAAGAAGGTTAATATAGAAAGGAACTTGGGCATCATAATTAATACTACCCTGTCGGCTAGTGATCATTGTAGACATGCAGCCCAGACTGCAAACAGAATCCTTTCATTCATCAGAAGAGCCTTCACTTCTAGGCATGAATGTTGTGTTTTACCATTATACAAATCTTACATTAGGCCCCATTTGGATTGGGCATCCTCTTTCTGGGCACCCTCACTAGTCAAGGGCATAAAACTATTTGAAAGTGTTCAAAGAAAAACCACTAAATTGATTAATGGTATTAATCATCTGTCTTACCAAGATAGATTAAAAAGATTAAATCTTCTTGATCTGGGTGTAAGAAGACAAAGAGGAGATATTATAGTTTTATTCAATATTTTACAAGATGCTGACCTAATGATGCAGTGTAATTTACCTTTTGCTTACGAACCTGGTAATCTGAGATGTAACACAACACAGCTAATTGAACAGAGGGCTAATGCAAATAGAAAAAATGATTTTGCAATCAGAATGGCCACACTGTGGAAAAACCTACCACAAATTATTGTGAATTCAGAAAATCAATACCAGTTTAAAAACAGACTCGACAGACTTATTATGGGACAGGGTACAGCATAAGCCCACATGGGTGTGAAGGTGGACTCGATGGGCCAAGTGCCATCTTCTACCTTATTACATTGAGTAACACTCAAGATGAGGAGGGTGCAGGGCAGAAGTTCTTGGTGGGTGGGCAAGGGGGGGATCCCTGTACAGTTGGAGGGTGGGAGGACCCACTGGACCAACAGCGAATAAGAAAATGAAATGACAACATGAGAGCTCCAGGGACCTCCAAATATGGCCCTGCCTGGAGTATTAGTGCAAACCAAGGTTAGTGCTGGTGATAAGCATGATTGAGCTGGCACTAACATTTGAATATTGGGCCCCAGTAGTTTAACTCCAGTGCAGGTAAGGTCACTGCTACTGTCTTGGCTTTGTTGTTAATACAAATATTCATTATGTACATTACATCTTTTATTTTATTCCAGTCTAACTGTAGCAGAAGTTTTATAATAATTGCTGGTTAGGTGTGATTACAACCTATAACCAGTGCATCCAGATGTCCATTATGCACATTACAGTTTTTAAGGGCAAGGCAAACTGTTTCAGCTGTTTAATGCATTCCCAACTGTTTTCATGAGGAAATCTCAATCATATTAAAAAAAAATTAGACACTGCAACTCTTCCATACCATGCCACCCAGAATTACTAAATTTACCTTTTGGAAAATCCACCACATACAAACTAAAACGGTCTCACGACTCCCTATCTACCTCTCATTGATGGCCTTCATTATCAGAGAAACCAGCCAGCCCAGCATGACAGAACACCAGTGCATACAACCAAAACTGCTTTCTCTCTGGGGCTATATTGGAAACAGTAATTAATTAAATGTATTTATTTATTAAATTGTTTAATGCAAGAGAAATATAGAGTTACATAAGTAATCTCATATACAGATGTGTCCTGGCTGGAAGGGACTGGGATAACTACATACATACATGTACTGTAAATAAAAGATAATTACAGTTGCTAACCCATGCCTGTACCTCAAACAGAAACTCATGTGACTGCTGGAAATTCAGTTGTTGAAAGAAAACTATATATAGTCTTTCAACATGATTGTGCCAAATGAGGGGGTTCCAATCCCATAGTTTCACTCTTCAAAGAATTTGGCTACAATACCAATAGGGTTCTTGGAGGTGCAACCAATAAGTCTCTTCTGAACAAGGTGCCAATCCCTATTAGTGTGAACATGCATGGCAGTCAGGCATGTACTCAGAGTCCTGCTACCACTTGATGACATTAAAGGAATAAATGTAGCATTATTTTAAAAGATAGTCTTTTTCTGTCTAGCTGTTACAGGGGGTAGGGGTGGGGCCAAACTTCTGCAACTGGGGAGCAGAAAATAAAGTACCTTCAAGGTTTATAGTAAACCTGTGGTTTTGTATTATTTTACTTGCCATTGGACTGCTGCTTTTTATGGCTACAAGATGCCCATGTGCAGTGTTTTGACTCTTTGTAGTTTGCCATTGAAAGTTTTTTGTTTTTTAATCATGCTTTTTACTGGCCTTAGGACTGGCCAGGCTATTTTTCCCGACACACCCCCGTCAGTAATTGCTTCCCACAGAACTTGCCTAGTCTCCTGCAGATTTCCCCTGTGGTGAACAAGGAGGGGGAGCATCATCCCTACACCCCCCCCAAAGCACAGTCTAGATGGTGTTCCTGGGCAACAGCAAGGGCAGGGTAGAGAGTTGTACTTCATTCCGTGGCCCCAAGCAGTTTCCTTTTACTGTTGCCCCACCACCCAACAGTGTGCAAGAACACACGTGTGCATGTAGAGGTATGCATGCATGATATGCCTGCTGCCAGACATATCCCCATGGAGTCACATTGACTATCATGCCACTACCCTTCCACATGATAGTAGTCTAGGAGCAGAATGGCTTAACCCCCCCCCCTTCAGGAGAGGAGAACAATCCTCCAGATGCTCAGTCCTCTCCCACCCTGAATGACCCTCTGTGGCCAGAGATTAAACTCAGGCCACTGACATGGCAGGAGGTATGGCATCCTGTGCTTCATCTTTCTATGCCACTGGGCAGGGCCAGATTAAGGTAACCTGGGACCCTAGGCCCAATAGAAATCTTGAGTCCCCTCTTACTGTGACCATTCCCTTTTGCCTCAAAGGGACCCAGTCACAGACTGTAAGGCACCTTGGGAACCCATTGACATACAAACTGTATCTCATGTTAAGATGCAGTTTGTATACAAACAGATATGGGCAACAGAATACAAATCAACATTTATATCCTTCTGCTCTCCTCTGTCATAGAAGTTGTCAGTGTATAAGGCCCACCTGGGTCACCTAGTCCACCCTGTTAATCCAGTCTATAGCCCCTCCTTATCTCCCTGTAAGTCCTTAGATTTTTCCCCACATTTTGGTGCTAAGATTCCTTTATACCTATCCCATGTGTTCTTGTAGCCTATAATTGTTTAAGCTTCCACCACTTCCAACGGGAGTCTGTTTCAAGCTCTCACCCCCCCTGTCTGTAAAGAAAAACTTCCTGACATTCCCCATCAGTCTCCCCCCACCTCCAGCTTCATTGTGTGATACCTAGTTCTTTAGCAAGCCTTCCTCTGGAAAATACTCCATTCCTGTACCTTGTTCATGCTTGTAAGATATTTATGTCCCTATCATATCTCCCTTCTCCCTCCTCTCTTCCAGAAAGTACATGTTTAATTCCCTGAGTCTGTCCTCATAGTGCTTTAGGAGCAGGTCCTGCACCATCTTGGTTGCCTTCCTTTGAACCCCTTCAGCCCTGTCTATATCCTTTTGGAGGTAGATCCTCCAGAAAAGTACACAGTACTCAAGGTGGGGTCTCACTAACTTTATGACTTCCCTTCTTCTGCTGGTGATCCCTCTGAATATGCACACCAGTATCCTGCTGCTTTTCCCCACCACCTTGTCACACTGTTTACCCACCTTCAGGTCTTTGGAAATAATCACCCCAGGTCCCGTTGCTGTCTTGTGACCATCAGTCCCCCTTCCCCCTGATTGGTACTTAGCCGCAGGATTCATGTGACCCAGGTATATGATGTTGTACTTTGTATTAAAGCTCAGTTACCAGGCCCTTGATCACTACTCCATTTTTGCTAAGATCCTCCCTCATTTACTCCACCCCCCCATTGAGTTTCCACCCTGTTGCAAATATTGGTATCATCCGCAAACAGAGATGCCTTCCTGACCAGCCCTTCAGTGACATTGCAGATAAATTTATTGAAGAGTACTAGACCTAGCACTGACCCCTGTGGAACCTCACTAGTCACTTTGCCTTCCCCTGAGTGAACACCATTTACCACAATCCTCTGTTTCTCACCCATCTAAACACCTTTGGTCCTACTACAGGGCTATTTAATTGTTTACTAGCCTACTGTGTGGGATGGGGTGAAGGTTTTGCTGAAGTCCAGGTAGTCCACGTCTACCCCCCTCCCCCAATTCACTACCCTGGTCACCCAATCAAAGAACTCAATCATGATAGTCTGGCAGGATCCCTCTCCTGTGTACCCATACTGCCTTGGATCCTGCAGCCCACTGGCCTCCAGATATTCCACCAACCTCTCCTTCAGCAGTGTCTCCAAAACCTTGCACAGTAATGAAGTCAGGCTGGCAGGTCCATAATTCCCTGCCTCCTCTCTGCATCCACTTTTGTGTAGTGGGGCATCAGCCCTCCTCCAATCTCCTGGAACCACCCCTGTTTTCAGAGACAATTTGAAAAAGGGACATCAGAGGTGCAACAAGCTCCTTCCTGAGTTCCCTGAGCACTTTGGATTCCATTGCCTTATCCACTTTTAGCATCGTATTAGTGACAGTACACGCCATTCTCTAGTCTCCCTTTTCCCAAAGCATGTGTCACATACTGTTTGATTTCAGTCTGATAATCTACAGTGCTCCCATGACTATCCATCCATTTTCATACAAGCAAAATTAGGTGGATAATCAAGGGTGGAAGATAATAAGGGCAATGGAATAACTATCATTTTGTGCAAACATTTGCTGGATAATCGAGGGGTCATTGTATGCACAAGACTGCTCTCAGCATACGTGATTGCCACCTTTCTTACACTACATAACTTACTGCAAGTGCGATCTTACTTCCTGATATAGCCCCACCCACAAAACCACATAGGGAAAGGGTTGTATTGCTCTAGGTAGGCTTATAATGGTCAGGGTTGGTGGTGGCCTTCAGATACTATTTATTTACTTTACAGGCAGCTGTACATTAATTAATCAATCAATCAAATCTTTATTTATCCAGGCAAACATCAATGAGCAAAGCTCATTTGCGAGATGGACCTGGTTATTGCCGGGCCAAAATACATTACATAAAAATTTACAGTCAACAGAGACAAATAACATCAACATGTACAACAAATAAAAATAAAGTATGCGTACAATGCAACAACAGAAATATACAGAGGCAGGCATACAACAGCTCAGAGGGCGACTATAGTATATATAGGTGGTACTTAGATAGCTTTGGAGAAATATTGACAAGAGTGCAGGGTAAGCAACTAGGTGAGAGAATGGTGAGGAAATGTAGCTAGTATGATACCCAGTCCTGGTCAGGGAGACACAGCTAAGTTGAGGGGATGTATAGAATTCCCAGAAAACTGAGGCAGGAGAACAGAGAGGAGGAGGTGCAGTGGAGGGGGCGGCATGGTAGGTGAGCCAAGGTATGTGGAGGAAGGGGACCAGTGGCCGTTCCTAGATATGCAGTTAAATAGGGTGCAGGGTGCCTAGGAATCAGAGTCAGGCTAAGGGAACGGGGGGAAGCAATTATGAGATTCCCTCACAGAGTGATAATATAAGGCCTTGAGGTGGATCCAGAGTGATGGGGATGCCCGGAAACAGCAGTTACTGTAGTATATTCCACTGAGAGCTGAGAGCCTAGGATACAGGGCAGGTTAGGGATGAGGGAAGCAATTGCAGGGTTCCCTCACAGTCCAAGCATATAAGGTCTTGAAGGAATCCAAACTGATGGGAATGCTCAATATCAACAATTTTTGCAGTTTATTCCACAAAGATGGCAGGACAAAGCTAATTGCTTCGGATGAGACATTAAACCGAGGTCCCTTCTGCCCATCCTGGTGTTGTCCTGGTGGGTGTCCAGGTGGAAGTAAAAGAACCCAGGGTACTCGTTGTAAAGAGCAGGGAACATTCCCGGTGTCCTGGCCAACATTCCCCTTCCCATAAACTGGTTCATGCAATTATCCAGGTTGTGTGTGGGTGATGATTTGCGATATGCCCGCCACCACACAGTCAGTCACTTCACTACCAGTCTAGCATCGCTTGTAAAGTGCTTTGGGATACTGTGTATGAAAAGCGCTATATAAATGCTGATTCTTCTTCTTCTTCTAATTGCTGCTCTACCAAAATGGGAAGAAACCTTGGAAATGCACAATGTGATAAAGGAGGAGCTTCTTAAGGCATATATTCCTTGTGTGCTTAGCAGGAGACAGTCAATAATGTTTTGAGGAAGCTTTTTCATGACAGCTCTGAAGGTCCAAAGAGCCACATTTCTATTATGCCTAAACATGACGAAGGACCACCCAATGGCTGTGTACAAAGAGCAATGGTGAGTGGAAAGGGGAAGACCTGTTATAAACCTAATTGCTCTGTGGTAGAGTGTATCCAATTTAGCGAGAGAGGCTTTTGGGCACTGACTATATATACATAATGGGGTGGCATTTTATGTATATATACAATATATATGTATATAGCTTCATAACATATACAGTTGGCTGCAAATTAAACAAATATGATCTAAATGCCACTGCTTTCCTGATGGCATGGTGAGCCTATCGATAGCACTGTAGCCTCTTTGCTACTTACTGTCATTAAAATGTGGATTTGTAGGTGGTGTTAAAGATCAAGCTTAGCCATACTATTGCAAATTGTAACAGAAATTGATGGCAGATAAGGATTACCAGGCCCATTATAGAAATGTTAAAGGACTCCTTTTTCCTTTTTTCATAACTTCGATTATCATTTTCATGACCATCATCGCCCCAACCCAAACTCAGTCATGAACCCTGCTATTAATATTGCCTGAGAGGAGAATTGCATTTAACAATGATAATCTAATTCAATTCAAGGAGTGTACAAATTAAAACATTAGCCAGTATAGCCTGGTGGCTACAGCCCCAAGCCAAGAACCACCCGGAAAACGTGTGGACTTAGAACACTTGGATTGGGGAACCACAACCTCTATCTGCATACTACGTGACCCAGGGCCATGGCATGTCAAAGAACATCTATGTGATAATGAGATGCATCGGGAACTTGGAACAGGGTCTCCAATGAGCAGGCTCTGATGGCTCTCTGATCCTTTCAGTATGAATGATAGGGCCCCCCAAATGCACAAGATGAGGCAAGAAGTGGACAAACTACTGCAGGGGGGTCCCATTTAAGATTTGCACCAGTCCCTCTCCCTATCAGGAACACCAATTGTGGGGTAGGGGATTTTTCTAGCTACTTCTTCCCACCTGGAATACCAGAGGGATGTGAGACAAAGCAAAGCAATGAAAAGGGCCTGTTTTCACCTTAAAGGTCAGTCTGACTGGGGCCCCACAAAGCTATCACCTGTTTTTAACAACTAATCAGGGAGGTGAGCTTCACATTCAAGCAGACAAAGCAAAGGAAAAGGGCCTGACTACACCTTAAAGGTTAGTCTGGTTGCAGCCTACTGAAGCTATCAGCTGTACTTAACACCTAATCAGGGAGGTGAGATTCTCATCACAGTTCAGATCCTGCCTTGTTCATCTTATTCAGCAGCCAAGTCCATTACAAAAAATTCATCAGAAAGAAATAGGAATGTAGAAAATATATTTGGGGGATTTGGGGGGGGGTCTGTCTGGTGGGGGTCCTAGGCTAGTGCCTATGTTGCCTATGCCTTAATCTGGCCCTGCCACTGGGCTGACATAGCCCTTGAATGTTTTTACACTCACTGCGCCTACTGTGAGTCTGGCTTTCATTCAGTTTAACCTTCTTTTTAGATAATATGTTTTGTCCAGCTTCCTAGAATCTACTGTGGGCTTTAACCATGTTTGTAACATGGCAAAAACAAGCACACTGGAGACAAGAGAAGGGATTGGTGCAATAGCATCAGGTGATACAAGAGCAACACGGCATTATTCCACGACAGATGCTGTGTTGCTTGTGAAATACCAAAACCAGCCACAGAGGGAAAAGGAGCACTGTTTGCCAGCTGCAAATGTGAGAGCAAAGTGTGCTTTCTAGCCATGTAGCCACCAACATTGCTGGCAGTATTGATGCAAACAGTGACGAGTCCCCTAGTGACCAAGCATGACACATAGCAAAACAGACTGTATCAGAGTGCACAAAGCAGTTGGGCAACAAGAAAAAGTGAGGAAAAGAAAAGTAATCTTGCAAACACATGCTGCTAAAGTAGGAGGCAACAACCCCATTGCAATCGGACCGAGAAACAGAATAAATGTACAGCAGGGGAGAGCCACGCACACTTCCAGTCAAGAGTATGCAAATCAGCAGCAGCAGCAGCAGATATCGGAACTCTGAAATGTGAGTGTTGTAGACCTCCCAGACAGCTTGTAACAATATTAAGCATGTAGAAATGCAAAACAGTTATAGAAACAGAGAGAAGTGCAGTAAATGAATAGTAACCTGTGGTCTTGGGTTGACCACATAAATATATAAAAAGATGTAACTTGAGAAATGAAAACAGTAATGAAAGTGCACTCAACAGATTATGTGCATAGAGAAATTATGGCAGTCATTGTTCCACACAACAGAAACAGGCAAAAAGCTAAGCTTCACCTCAACCATGCCATGTTACATGTGCATTAAGCCATGATGAAGGTGTCATCTAATGGGGAATTAATGCATGGTTGGCTCATTGTAGGCACTCGGCCCAACGATCCCAACCATGCATTAATTCCCCATTAGATGACACTTTCATCATGGCTTAATGCTTTCGCACTTCACTGAGGTTTGGCATCCTTCCACATCTTTGAAATACATGTCTTAGTATTAGTCCCAGTTTCCTCAATTTTCCTTCATAAACTAAAACTTATGTGAGCTGCTCTCCCCCCTTCCCCCCATACCCAACAGTACTATTGCTAGTTCTAATGGAATGGGCCTTAGAGAAGTCCAACTTCGTACATGTATAACACAAGTTCAGAAGTATGTCAGTTGCTGGCAGTTCACAGACACTACTTATGAGGAAGCGTGTCTCTTTTCTTGAGGCTTACAGGACATTGACCTGAAACAGCTGGGTTCAGTTTCTTGAGCCATGATATGGTGTAATACGTCCTGTCAAGGACATTGAACTGGATCTGCCTTAATTTACTATTTCTAACAAACTTATACAGGGACTTAAGTATTTGATCCCATTGTTGATCTGTTTAAGTTCCCTTAATATCCATTTCCAGGAAATACTTCATAGTGAATTATCTGAAAATCAGAAAAGGGCATGTCTAATGTTTTTCTGGCAAAAGTTGACAAAGAAGTTAGATTGGAGAAAATGTGTGTCCTTTTAAATCTAGCCCTGTGGCTAATCTCTAGGTGTCACCTTTAGGTCTGGTGCCTAAAAAAGTCAGGTGACTTTGGCCTGATGCACTATCTATCATTCCCAGTGGGTGAATCTGTCAGTGATTTCATTAACCCCTGTTATCAGCAGTTTCATATACTTCATTTGATAAGGCTACGGCGTTGGTACAGTACAGCATGCAATGAAGCGAGGGATCTTCAGTGGTGAAGTTACATAGAGACTTTATGGTTGAATACTAGCAACTGAAACATCAGTTTTATGACTAGTCATGTCCCAGGGTGAAGACCAAGCAGCTGTCTCTGTGTGTGTGTCTCTCTCTCTCTCTCTCTGCCTCTTTTCCTCCCTCCCTCCCTCCTTCTCATTTTTAAGACCCTGATTCTGGGGATGAGCTAAAACCAAAGTGTAATTCAGGTGAAATGGCTAAATTTAGCAATTTCTTTATCAGCAAAGGAACCTTGAAGTTTTCAGTATCATTTCGGCACTTTGGACAAATGATACATCATCTGTAACTATATCTGTCAATAATTTATGTTGGGTTGTGTATATTTCAGTATCTGCTTATTGCGGAGTGGTTAGTGTTTGTTCTTTGTATTATTATTTCTTCATGTACACAGTAACCAGTTTTGTACTGTACCATGTCTTTTTGTTTCTGCTCATTTCTGAGTTGTAGTGTAACTTATGGTTACTTTTCTCCAAGGATCTTCCTGAAAATGATCCCAGCTTGATGGAGTTTATTCTGGTTAAACAAATAAATGCAAATTACTGTGATCATATGATGAAGAAAATAGCTCTGTTAACATCACAAGACTGGCAGCAGCCAATTAGAAACTCTGAAGATCATGACCTGCTTCCACCACATATTTCTTTGGTGTTTCCAGCTTGGCAGAGCAAGAACTGTTTGTAGGCGTTTTTTCAGTTCATTCAAACAAATAGTTTGTTTCTACAATCTCTTGCAGATTAATTCACCATTATCATGATCAGGTAGTGTCTACCTGTAGATCAGAGTAGAGCAATCTGTTAAAGAGAAAGGGCCTGATTTTTAAACGAGGACATAGGGCTTGGCCCAAAATGTTCACCGCACCTGCAGCCAAGGGTTTCCCACAACTTGCGCCTGATTTTATAACCCGGGATGCAAGTTGTGACATTACCCTCAATTTCAATTTATGGCAGCTTGTGTCAAAGCTGTGGTGCAAGCCCCATAAACCAACTCCCCCATGGATGCAAAGGTATGCTGGGGGGAGCTGGCATAACTGAGCTGTGGCACCGCACTGGACATGTGGCAGGAGGATTGTGGCATGAATTTTTACAAAATTTCTCTTGTGGCCCCGTTTGATGCAAGTCAGCACTTGTGTCAGACCTTGACAGCAAGTCTGTGGTGGTGACCACTTACCTTTCCAAAATCAGGCCCCTAGTGTAAAATGTCATTTTTAGCACTCCATGATTTGTGGAGTCACAAGTCATTCATTATAGTGTGGTCATTTGTTGCAGACTCACAACTATATTTAACTTTTTCCTCCCTGAAAGTCATCCTCCTGTTTGATTCGCCTATTGAAGCAGCTAGAGACTGGCCATTGCACATTGTTGGCTGCTGATATGGAAGGTGTATAGTGGGAAGAAAGCTGTCTCACCTAACATGGTTGCATTTAAAGACAGAGCACATCAGAATAATTAGGTGAGCTACTTACTTTCGTGTTTGAATGACATTTGTATTACTGTTACTCACTTTGTGTAACACTATTCTGTTATATTCATTCACATTGATCAAACTTTAAAAAAAGCACAGGATAGGTACAATGGCATCATAACACTGAACAGCAGTTAAGAGAGGCAGGTAGGATAAAGGGCAGACTAGATGGACCTTATGGTCCCCTTCTGCCATCACATTCTATGTTTCTATGTTTCTTTGAAAGCTGTTTTCTTTTTCACGATAGGTGCAGTGAGAATGCCGAGATGTGAAGCTGTTACTATAAGTGTGACAGAAGCTGATGCTCAGATAGTGGATAAGAGAGACTCCCATGTATTTTAGTCTGTGTCTCCATATTTTTTTATGTTGGCTTGTGTGTGCGCAAGCAACATCTTGCAGTAGTAGCACTTTCAGAGGTGTGTCAGTGTTGTGGCCAATGCAGGGGATGCTTTAGTGGGTGTGTCCCTCAGCCGCCAATCAGTGAACATGCTGGCGATGACAGCAGTTTCAAAGAGAGCCATGGAGTTGAAAGAAATCTGCCACTCCAATGAGGTGCAGTTTCCGCATTGCAGTGGCAGATGACAAGCCTCTGGCCATGTGCATTACAGTGCACAGTAGTGCGCATGGACGGAGTTACCAGTGGAGTTTCAATGTGCCTTTCCTGGTGAAACATTTCAATAAGTATAATAGTTGTGGCGTGGCTTTCCACAATAACGACTCCTGCTGCCTGACACACACTCCCTGGAAAGCTGACCTTGGGGTTCCCAATCCCCATGTTGACATGTCCCCCTCAATTATGTGGCACACTGGGAGGCCACCTCAGTGTGCCAAAGCACAGCAGCTCATGCCGCCCACCACACAGTCCTGCAAAGCCAACAACAGAGGTGCCTAATCCCCATGTCAGCATCCCCCCATTATGTGGCACACTAGGAGTCCACGCCAGTGTGCTGAAACATGGTGGCTCTTGCCACCCACCACACAGTTCCGCAAAGCTGACATCGGGGGTGCCCAATCCTTGTGTCACCATGTATCCCCTCCCCCATTAATGTGGCACACTGGGAGCCCACCCCAGTGTGCCAAAATTATTGTTTCTGAGACTGGGATGCCCATTACTGATATTGGTTGCACCGCCTGCCCAACCCGTCTATGTTCTTTGCCGACAACAGGGTGCCCAATCCCCATGTCAGCAATGGCATGTGCCCCCCACATTGTGGCACACTGGCAGCCCACCCCAGTGTACTTAAATTTTTTTTTAATTGTTTCCACCTGTAAAATAGAAAAACAGTCCACTGTAGTCTATTTTATTTAACCTGTAAAACAGAAAATGGTTCCTCATGGTCTCCACCATCCTCCTCCCCCAATCCGCATCCTCCCTCTGTGCACCCACCTCCCCACACCACCTCACCCCATACTTACCTCCAGAGGTTAGGAGCAATGATCTTCTGTGGCGCCGGACACGTCTGCACTTTTCAAAAGCTAGCTGCAAACTGAAGAAATGACGGTAAGCTTTATAATTGAGGGTTTCAACATAAGTTGATATCTCAGCCATTTTTTGGAATTTTGGCTGCAGATTTTCAACATGGGGTTCTTAGGACCCCACCTCATGAACATGTCACTGTCATTTCATTACTCGGTCCCAAAAAGTGATTTTGTGGTTGCTGCAAGGAATCACCTTTCGGGACTGATTAATGAAACAACAGTGCCACTGTTCATGAGGGGAGGTCCCAAACAGCCCATGTTGAAAATTTAGTGAAAAAATTCCTAACAATGACTGCATTATGAGTGTGCATTGTGCAGTTTCTACACACACTCGTAACTTCACAAATGTTTTATATTTTCACTCCAGATTTTCCATATTGCCATTTTTTCACACCTCCTTATGAACAGTACAGCTGTCATTTTTCACATCCTGCCTGAAACATGTTTTTACACCTGTGGCGCAGAATGGTGTGGTCGCTGTGAGAAATCAACTTTTGGGACAGATTAACAAAATCACAGTGCCACTGTTCATGAGGGGATGCCCAAAAAGCCCATGTTGAAAATCTGGTGAAAAATTCCTAACAATGACTGCATTATGAGCATGCATTGTGCAGTTTCTATGCACTCTCGTAACGTTGTCAATTGTTCATATTTTCACTCCAGATTTTCAACATTGCCATATGTTCATACCACCTCATGAACAGTACTGCTGTCATTTTTCACATCCTGCCTGAAATGTGTTTTTGCACTTGTAGCACCAAATGGTGCAGTCGCTGTGCAAAATAATCTTTCAGGGAATGAACTGATAGTGCCACTGTTCATGAGGTTGGGTCAAAAAAAGTCCATGTTGAAAATGTATTTCCAACTGTAATGCCCCACCCTGTAGAGACTGACAGGTGTTGGGGGGTGACTTGGGATCATCAGCTGTAATGCTAATGCCATTCCACCCCCACCCTGCAGCCAGTGACGGGCATCGAGGTGTGCCTTGGAGTCTTCAGTTCCAAAGTTCACCCCATTCTCCTATACTGCATCCATCTCAGTGTATTTCCTTATGGAATAGGGTGAGTGTAAGGTCTGAAGACCCCAAAGCACACCATGACACCTGTCGGTGTCAGCAGGGTAGGGTGAGGTGAAATGGCATGAGCATTATGGCCAACAACCCAAAGGCTCACCCCCAATCACTGCCATTCCTATTATGCATCTCTCTAACTCCTGCACTACCAATGCCAATGCCATCAAGCCAACATTTGGCATTGACAAATGCTTGTTTTTGTAACGTGGTGATATTAGTACATGGTAGTTAGCAATGTTACTATGGACTGTCACTGTGACAAAACTGTCCTGTCACAGGCAGCATGGTAAAATTTGCACTTCAGAATGGATTCACAGTGACAGTGCTGTATGTATAATCACGAGTGTTGCACATTCACTAAACAGCTGCATATTTCATATGTTATGCAGTGTACCATGTTTTTTTTTTAGTTTCACAGTGTCCAAATCTCTCAAAACACTTCTTACTTGCACAGAAGTCAAACAGAGCAAGAATGGAGACACATTACTCACAAGTGCAAGACAAAACAGATACCACTTTTATTCCTGTATGCATAAAGACTACCTATTTTAACTGGCTGTCCCATAACTGTATTACTGATCTACAGATAAAAACTCCCCACACCAGAAAGTTCACTGTTACTACAGAGATACTGAGACATGAGAAAATGTCAAGTGCTGACAATTTAAGGAGCGCTGCAACAGCTTCACAGCTGTCACAATCAAAAATGATTGACAGTGTGGCTCACACCACCTCACTCATGCTGCGATCACTTCTAAATGGTGAGGAACAGTCTCTGTAAGCTCCCACTTTTGAAAACAAAAGAAAATCACACACACAACATGGTATTTTTATTTAAAAATGAGAGAAATCTATCTAATTCAGCTATGATGATTACAGAAATGGTATTACTAACAGCTATCTACCATTTCTGTACTTTAATTCCTTGTAGCCCAGTTTGCTGCTGCATTCAGCCTGTCTGCAGGGGCAATATACTGTACAGTATGTGCCTTAAATTAGGGCTGCAGGTTTGGTTCTACAGAAGAATTGAACATCTCAAGCGTTGGGTGCTGAATTCTTTTGGACAGTGGCAAACTTTCAGGGCAAATAGGTGGACTTTTGGTTCAACAGGGCCCAATGGTGCGGACCAGTTGGACCAGTGAAACTGCAACCCACAGTTCACACCTGAAAGAGTTAACCAGGGTACAATGTGACTCACAGCATTGTTTTGGAGCTAGTTTCAGCTTACCACTACACGCACCAGCGGGAAAGCTAACTTGTACACTCGTCCTTTGGCAGTTAGCTACCTCAGGCAGAGCTGTGATTAATTTCTAGTTAGATAGCTGGGAAATTCTTCAAAACAAACCAAAATCTTCAACATTTCAATCCTGCAACAGGATGGCTGCTGAAGGGGTATTCTTACAAAATAAAAGAAGAAACAAAGAACAAAGAGGCAGACTGAGCAGCAGTGTCGCAGGCTTGCAGCAGGCCTTTGGGATCAGGGGCTTGCCTGAGAGGGGAGAGGGGGAGAAAGAGTCTGTACTCGAAGGAGAAAAAGTGTGCTTGGGGCTGGACAGTGGGCAGATGGGGCATGAGAGGGTGTCTCCCAGTGCCAACTTGTTGCCCCATAAATTTAATCTCAGAAGTGCAGCACACATTTTTTTTTCATTGCAGAACTAGCATTTTAGGAGGGCATTACAAATACAAACTGATTTTGACTGAAGCCACTGACAGAAGCCTGGGGTGATTTTTTTTGGGGGAGGGAGTTACTCTTATTAAATAATTTTTCTGGGCAGTAAGTGAATGCCGGCTGACAGCAGAACAATGCCTGGCCACTGGTAGTTGGCACCTTGGTGGCATTACATAAAAAAATATACAATTCATCATTTATAAAGGCTTGAAGGTAGTTTTTTTTATATTTGTCATATTGTTGCTATATTAGTAACATTTATAACTTTATGTGAATGTATTTGTGTTATTTTGGAAGACTGTATGTACTATGGCATGTCTTAGTTTATGATGTTATAATTACAGTTTGTATTTTTAGATAGGAATTGCACAGGTCTCTCTTGTAAACTGGGTTACTGGTCCAAATGACATGTATTACCTGTATAAAAATAAACTTTTACCTACCTACCTACTATTCATGTTTCTTTCTGTGCCAGTTTCAAACTCTTTACACTACATTTGCCCAAGTTGCAGAGTTGCATGCAGCAGTTACTTCTTCCTCCTCTTGCATCCTGAAACAACCTTTTGCAGTGTGATCTGGGCAATGGGCAGGGTGCCAAATGTATGCCGGCAGGCAGCATGCCTGTGCTTGACCCTTGGTAGTTGGCACCTCAGTGGCACTGACATCCTGTAATAAATATTAATATATATATATATATATATATATATATATTTGTAATTTTTTTGTGACAGTTTTCAAATTTAAACTCTTAGTATTCATGTTCCCCCAAATTGCTGCAGTTCTAGAGTCCTGAGTTCTGAGTTCTGAAGCAGCCTGTGTATGTGTGTCATCCAGTGTGAGCTGAGCAGTGGACAGCAAGTGTGTGTCATCTGGCAGTGTGTTGGTGCCCAACCCCTGGTAGTTTGGTAGTTGGCACCTTGGTGGCATCCCATAAAAAAAGTAAAAACAAAATAAAAATTCCCCAGATTCCCTCAAGTTACTGAAGTTCCTTCTTCTTCCTCCTCTGGAGTCCTCAAGCAGCCCATGTGTGTGTCATCCTGAGCTGTGCTGTTGCAGTGTGATCTGAGCAGTGGTCAGCAAGTGTGTGCCAGATGGCAATGTGCTGGCGCCTGGACCCTGGTAGTTGGGACCTTGGTGGAATCCCATTAACAAAAGGTAAAAAAAAAATAGTGTTTTCTTTTTGTGTCAACTTTCTTATTGAAGCTTTTAGTCTTCACATCCCCTAAGTTGCTACTGATCCTGAGTCCTGAAACAGCCCATGTGCATGCATCGTCCTGAGCTGTGCTGTTGCAGTGGGATCTGGGCAGTGAACAGTGAGCATATGTCAGCTGCTAGTGAGTCAGTGCATGGCATCTGGTAGTCTTTGGTGGCATCCCATCGATAAAATAACTATAAAAATTACAATAAATGAGAAATAACATCCAAAACTTAAATAAAATAAAGTCTTACTCTTTTTCAATCATCACCCAAGTGGCTGAGTCCTGTAGAAAGCATTAGGAAATGAAGTAACAGTGAGGCCAAGGAGACAGTAGCATGGAAACATGCAGTCACATAAAAGAAAAACCAAAGTGGAGTGAGCTTGGTAATAGACCCTCTGCTTCCATGAGAATGACAAGTATAGAGGAAAATGACAGTAGTGGTCGAACAGTCCATAAAGTATCAGGATTTCAATATGAGCAATCATTGTAGAAAAAATAAATAAGAAAGGACTGCATTAGGTAGTGACACAGGCAAAGGAGAAAGAGCAAAGTGATTTGTTGCAGGTTGGGAACAGAGATACAGACTTTGATTATATACTGACAAAAGTGACAGTGGCAGCAGCAGATCTGCGGAGGAGGTGGAGGAGTTGGAACAAGTGGGAGTTTGACTAGGGGCAGGTGCACATAAGAGATCAAAAAAGACCAAAACTGGTCATCTTTGAAGGTTCATGCTCAATTACATCAAGCCCTGCATTACAATAACCTCTTGGATGTTTCCCAGCCACTGTGTAATAACCCTAACTTTCGATTAGAGGGGTGAGTGCTTACTTCTGATAGATTCCCTCAATTACTGGGGAAAAAGTGAGTGATCTCCTCTCTAATGGCCAACTCAGTCCTTGCCAGGAGCTATTAAAGATGTTTAATCTCCTGCCTAAATTTATTTTCAGGGTTTACCAACTTCAGCATCTTTTTTTTTTTGGCTGGTTTGGTACAGCCACCTGGTTTAATAATCAAGGTGACTTTCTTCAAACTTTGCAATCTCTGGCTTCGCAAACCCATTCAGTAGCCCAAATTACTTCTATCCTGTTCCCCAAACCCTATCCAGAGAGTACGGGATTTTCCCAATATTGGTATGCATCATTCCCTGCTTTTCCCTTCAACTGGGAGCACATCTAGACAGACCTTTACCTTTATACGAAGAATGACAAGCTCTGTCTAACCCAGTTCTATATCTTACAAAACATTTATTTCACTCCAGTTAAACTGGCTAGGATGGGGAAAATGACTTCCTCCCTCTGCACCAGGTGTGGGCAGGGAACTGGGTCTTTACTTTCTGTTATTTGGGAATGCTCCAAGATAGCCCCCTCCCCCCATGGGATATGATTAAACCAAAGGCGGACCCTCTTCTGGGTCTAGAGGATTAGTTTACCCCTGAAATTTGTGTTGTTGGGGATTACTCGGGTGTAGGGATTAAGGAACAGAAATAGTATCTATCCATGATTTCCTTATCTGTGAAGAGAGTCATGTTACGCCACTGGAAAGATCAGGTGGATATTTCTTATGCAGAGTGGCTTAATGAGCTGTTGAGTGATCTCTGCCTTGAGAAGATGGTAGCCAGCCTCTGTAATAGAATGGCTGGTTACAATAAGAAAAGGGGTAAACTGGATACATTGTTTTCTCTTGAGTCTTCACCTTGAGTGGATTGTTGGAGCACTGCCGTCAGCTTGATACAGTGTATCTTTATGCACAGCATTCTGTTTTTATCTTAGGGTTAATCATCTTGTCCATTGTCATTTACAGAAAGTGTTGTTGTTTTTTTTGGTTTAATGGGTAGGCTTACACCATTGCATCGGATCATTCTCTGTTTTTTGGGGGGTGGGGGGTATTATAGAGATGAGTTTGTGTTTGTTATTTGTTGTTGATGTTATTTTGTATTTGCATTTCTTGTATTACAATATCAATAAAGCATATAAAATTAAAAAAAAAGACCAAAATTGGTGGTAAAGCAAACAAAAAAAAAGAAAAGAAAAAATGCCTCAAAACAACAAAAGAAAGTGTTTACCCCCCTCGCAGCGACATTTCACCAGCGAGGTCCCCCACAGCAACTATAGCACCTAGCCGCAGTGCGAGACCCGCTGGAACCCGGCACTGCCTGTCAGGGGTCCTGCACCCCCCCCCCCCGATCAGCTCATACTGGAGTTGAGAATCTTTAAGGGGGGGTGCGGGGGGCAAAGAAAACAAAGACATTCATAGCAAACCGGCAGCCGACTGCAGAATGCGGTTGACCTGCCGGTATCGCTGACAGGGCGTTCGACAGAATTTCTGTCAGACTCCTGTCATGAATCCAAAGGAAAGCACAACAATAAGCATGTGAAATGGCAGCAGATAAAGAAGACACACAGGCAAAACTGGTGTCTCAGGACACATGGTAGTACCATTCTCTGACCCTAGAAAACTTGTGGAGAAAGAGGAGAAGGGTATTGATATGGAAGCAGCCACCAGTAGCATACCCATTACTCAACAGCTGACAGTGCCAGCAGGAAAGACCAAACCAGTGATGTCAGTGATGTGAGGTTTCTTTACAGTAGACAAAAATGACGGACATATGCAGTTTGTCTTTTATGTAAAGGCAGGCTAAGTTGTGGTAAGTAGGGAACAAGGCGGGGAAGATAAACCATGAAAAGGCATTTGTTGAAGTCCTGTCCAACAGATCACAGTATGAGAAGGCATACCAACACACGGCATTGGCATCAGTAGCAGCACCAGGCAGTGAAATTGATAATGTTGATAATGATGATGGCCAGAGGGAAAAGAACATTGGGAGACTGGGTAAAGATGAAGAAGAAGAATGTCTTTTAAGTGGTAGCTAACGCAAAACTCCAACATCTTCCAGTCATACATTTTTTTTAGCCCATTGACTCCCACACCTCCTAAAGGCTGCAAATACCCAGTCATTTTCACTCCCTGGGGTAACACAAAATAGTAGGCAGTTGTCACAAGCAGAAAAAAAAATCACTCAACTCTCACTGGTCCAGTCCCTGGTAACGGGCCAGAAATACAAAGCCAACAGATCAGAGGCAAAAAAGTTAACAAGAGCAATTGTTGAAATACTAGCTACTGACCTGCTGCTAGTCTTCTTTTTGAGCAATGCTGGTTTTCTACCCCCAATGCAAGTTACAGTGTCAAGTTATCAAGTCCCCAGTATACCTACTTTACCAAACTTGGATCTTCTTGATTTGTATCAGCATATCTAAAGGACTGTGTCACATACCCTGAAATCGTCATTTGTTCCAGCCATTGACATCAGGACATCAGCCCACACAGGAAAAGCAGCCAATGAGGAGGCACACTTAGGACATGAGGGCAGAAGGTATCTTTTCGGGAGCTTGCAATAATACTATCATCACCACAAAACTATACTATTAAAAGTGATTGACAGTACTATTAGCAGTGATTGACAATACTATTATCACTGAACCTTTGAGGGTATTACCTGATTTTTTTTGTATTCATTACAGACCTATTAAATTGAAGATCCATATGGTAATATCAGATAATGCAAAGAAGATTGTAAAGGCAGTTGATGATAGTGATTAAACAAGTTCCATGTATTGCTCACTGTATAAATCTGGTAGTGCAAGGATTCCTAGATGAGGAAGGCACAATTGTGAAGACACGTGTAAGTCTGTTCAAAAAGATTTGTGGTCATTCTAGCCATGCTGTAAAGGCATGAAGCTGTTACAAAACATTTAGCAGAAGAACCACCTTCCTATCCACCACCTGAAACGGGATGTGGCAACAAGATGGAATTCCACCTATTACATGATGGAATCGCTGCTAAAACAACAAAAGGCTGTCCACTAGTATGCCATTGAGCATGGTATTGGCAAGGGAGACATAAACATTAGCCCAAATCAGTGGCTCCTGATGGAAACCCTCTGCACTGTGCTGAAGCCCTTTGAGGACATCACAAGGATGGTAAGCACTGATGCAGCTGGCCTAAGCCTAGTACTCACCCTCATTAACCTGTGAATTCTTCGTAGGAAACTTCAGTATGAGGAAAAGGAGGATACCACTGCTCTCAGTCTAGTAGAAAGGATAAGATCACATTTCTGGAAGGACACAGGCATTTTAAATATGTGTACAGACACTCTAGTGGACCCTCATTTCAAAGACATATTTGAGACATTCTTTGGTGCACAAGAATGGGGTAAGGATCAGCAGTCCTCTGAAGCCTGGCTTATCCATCTGGTCTTTGTACATATGGCACAAAACAAGAACAGGAACACAAACAGAACAGAAAACAACATTCATCACCATTCCTTGTTGCAATCACACTGACAGGCCAGGTGAAGGATTGAGAAGAAGGAAGATCCCAATGTGTTTCCACTGTTATTACTGAATGTCAAAGGAATCACTCATTTTTGTCTTCAAGTAAATCTGCTGCTACTGCTGCCACCCCCCATCAGCCATCAATGTTAAACCACTATGGGAACAACTGTCTGACTAAGGCTTGATGAAAATCTATTGCACTGGTACCAAAAAAAACAACATTTGGCCCTCTTTGTCATAGGTAGCTGTTGAACACCTTAGTTGCCCACCTGCAGGTATATACTCAGAGAGGATTTTCAGTGCTGCAGGCAATATTGTCACCAACAGGAGAACATGTCCTTCGACTCAAAATCTAGAGATGCTCATTTTTATGTTTGCTTGCACGCATGTGCAAGAACCATAGTGCCATCATCTGAGATTTCGGAGGTGTGTCACCCCCTCTTCCAATTCAGTCAGTGTGTAGGCAGGCGCGGCCCCTGTCTGTCAATGCATGCTGGAGCTGTCTATGACAAGCTCCAAAATGCAGTGGCGTACAGTTGAAAGGGGGAGCTATGCTTCAGTGAGCAGTGATAAGATATCGCCTGCTCATGCGCAGCTTCCTCTACACACACACACACACACACACACACACACACACACACACAGACACAGAAACATACTCACGCATACTGCGTGCTGCCTCCCCACACACGTATGGCGAAGGGGTGCCCAATCCCGTCAGCTTGTGCTGCACTCCCCCCAAAGCCTTCCACATGCCACGCTGGGTGCCCACCCCAGCGTGGCAACTCATAGAATAGTTGACGGGGGTGCCCAATCCCCTGTCGACTCCACTGTCCTCACCCCCCACGAGTACTGGGTGCCATGCTGGGAGCCCACCCCAGCATGGCAACTGATCATATGGCTGACGGGGGTGCCCAATCCCCCATCGGCTCCATGGCCCCCCCGCCATCCTTGTGCCACGCTGGGAGCCCACCCTAGCGTGGCAAACGTCCCGCTGCCGCCTTTTTTAAAAATCCTGTAAAGAAAAACGGTCCACGCAGTCTTCCTGCCCCTCCCCACAACCCGCACCCACCCACTGCAACCCAGCCTCCCACACCCCCCACCCCATACTTACCTCCGGAGCTCGGCACAATGATTTTCGGTGGACCGGGAACACGTCTGCACTCTTCAAAGCCGACCGCGAACTGAGGAAATGCCAGTAAGCTGTATAATGGGCTAGATAGGGTTTTTTCAACTTTGTTGCATATCTCAGGCATTTTTTGGAATTTTTGCACCAAATTTTCAACATGGGGTTTTTGGGACCCCTTCTCATGAATGATGTCACTGTCATGGCGTTATTCGGGGCTGAAGGGTGATTTCGCAGTCACTGTGCAAAATCACCTTTCAGGCCTGAATAACGCCATGACAGTGACATCATTCATGAGAAGGGGTCCCAAAAACCCCATGTTGAAAATTTGGTGCAAAAATTCCAAAACAATAACTGTTTTACGAGTGTGCGTTGCACAGTTCCTACGCAGGCTCGTAAGTTCGTGAATTTTCAATATTTTCACTCCAGATTTTCAACATTTCCATTTTACCACACTGTCTTATGAGTAGTACAGTTGTCATTTTTCACATCTTGCCCAAAATGTGTTTCCGCCCATGTAGCGCACAATGGCACAGTCGATGTGCAAAATCAATGTATGGGACACATTAAGAAAATCACAGTGACACTGTTCACGAGCAGAGGTCTTTAAATGGCTATGTTGAAAATTTGGTGAAAAAAATTCCTAAAAATGACTGTTTTATGAGTGTGCATTGCGCAGTTCCTATGCATGCTCGTGAGTTTGCGAATTTAATATTTTCACTCCAGATTTTCACCAGTGGCATTTTTCCACACTTCCTTATGAACAGTACAGCTGTCATTTTTACAACATGGCTGAAGTGTGTTTTCACACTTTCAGCGCAGATGCATGGTCACTGTAGAAATCATTGTTCGGCACAGATAAAGAAAATCACAGTGACACTGTTCATGATCGGAGGCACCAAAATGCCTGAGTTGACAATCTGCTGTAAAAATCCCCAACCTAATTATATTACAGGTGTGGTTGCACAGTTTCTATGTACGCCTTGTGACTTCACCATTTTTTAATATTTTTACTGCAGATTTGCAACATTGTCATTTTTACACCTCCCCATGAACAGTACAGCTGTCATTTTACATCCTGTTTGGAATGTTTTTGCACCTGTAGAAGCTAAATGCCGTAGTCGCTGTGCATAAGCAGCTTCGGTTAACAAACTGATATTCCCCTGTTCATGAGGTGGGGTCACAAAAAAAACATGTTGAAAATTTGGAGTGAAAATACCAACGAATGCCTGAGGTATTAGGGTTTCCAACCATAAAGCCCAACCCTGCAGAGAATGACAGGCATCAGGGGTGTGACTTGGGATTCTTGCCTGTAATGCTCATACCATTCCACACCCTGCAGCCAGTGAGAGGCGCAGTGCGCCTTGCACTCTTCAGCCCCAAAGTTCACACACATTCTCCTATATTGCACCCATCTCACCGTATTTCTAATGAAATGGGTGCGATAAGGGCCAAAGACCCAAAGGAACACCGTGACACTTGTCAGTGTCTGCAGGGTGGGGTGTGGTGAAATGGCGTGGCCGTTATGCCTGATGACCCAAAGGCACACCCCAATGCCTGTCACTCTCTGCAGGGTGGTGCTGGGGTTGGCTTCAGTTCAATACTTCACTGCCATTCCTATTACGCAGCTCTGTAACTTCTACACTATCACTGCCAATGCCAGCAAGCAAACATTCGGCATTGACAAATGCTTGTTTAAAGTCAGCCTGTCCCTTTTTCCGAAGCACTTCTTGCCATGGTTGATGGATGATCATTCTCCTACCCTTCAAGCTGGGTTAAATACACAGAAGGATAATGAGGCAGATGAGGAGGGTTTCTGTGCCCTTAGATTTTTTGGAACCAGTAGTCTACAGTACAAACACACTGTGGGATGCTGCACTGTTGTCATCATTCAGTCTTCTTTGGATTAATGTTTGGTGAATTTTTGGCAGGCCTACACAAGCAGAATAAATATATTTTGGGACATGGTTACCCATGAAAAAAGCATGTCCAACACCTATCCATGGCATAATCAGGAGTCTTGTCCAAGTGTGTTACTGTCCTAGTGGGTATACAATTTTTGGAGCCAGTAGCCCATACTGCTGGATGCTGCACTGTTGTTTTCACTCAGTATTCTTCACATTAATGTTTGGTCAATTTTTGGCAGACCTACACAGGCTGAGTAAATAATTTTTGGGGCAAGTTGCCCAGGAAATCAGTGTGTGCAGCACTTATCCGTGGCATAACCAGAAGCCTTGTCCATTTGTGGCACTATCCCAATGGGCACACAATTTTCAGAACCAGTAGCCCACACTGTGGGATACTGCACTGTTGTTTTCACTCAGTCTTCTTTAGATTAATGTTTGGTGAATTTATGTCAGGCCTACAAAGGCCAAATAAATAATTTTTGGGACCGCACTTGCCCATGAGACCAGTGTGTACAACACTTATCTAAGGCATAATGAGAAGCCTTGTCATGTGTGGCACTATCCCAATGATCACACAATTTGTGGAACCCAAAGCCTAAGCTATGGGATTCTGTATTGATATTTTGTGGCATCCATAGACCTTACAACTACAACCATTTTATATAGCATTGTCAGTTAGCCACATACTCTTGTTTTTTATGACTACTAGCATTGTCCATGTCTGTCACTGACTGAATGGACACACTGTTTGCAACCAGTACCCCTCAGTGTGGCCCACTATATTATCCTGATGTTTTGGGTGCTTCATCAGCCCAGTGCATTATGTTATTTCATTTTATCACATTTTCTAATGCTTTGCAATGATCAAACTAGTGCAAACTACTCCACCATGAAGAGAACATTGGCAAACGTTTTGCAGTTTGACGGTCAAAGTTTGCATGGTCGAACTTTCAGAGGTTTGCAGAGAGCTACCCTAAATTTAGTTTGTTGTGCATTTTGATGCTCTCTTTTGAGGGGATTGCATTACATATGATTTGAAACTCAATAAGCCAAATAAGTCATGATGTTAGTGGGGTACAGTCTCTAGTCATGCTACAGACATAGCTATCACCAGCACTGAAATAATAACATATGCTGCAAGGAAGCTAGAGTAATGAATATTCACTGCTTACCTCATGGCTTATTACACCATATACTTTTTTTTTTAAATTGCCATTTAGCCTCCTCCCCCAGCCTGACATCACCGACCCATCCGGAGATCCAAGGCGGACATCTCCCTGCCTCTCACCCTACCAAATGACCCCCAGATCCCCATGGAGCTGCAGTTTATCCCCAAGCGGGGATGAGGTGGGGGCCTATAGCATCCCATAACTTACATTTCATAGGACCAGGGTCGATGGGCAGGGGAGGGCACATTGAGGGAACATCCCCAGAACTCCATCTTCTTGGTGACGGCAGGCTTATTTTCCCACTTTTTACTCCCTGACATGTGGTGTGAACCCTTGATGTCATGACACAAGGTGCAGATGTCTACCAAACATTGTGGCATTGCCCCTCCTGCAACTGCAGGACTTGTTGCTTCCCGAGCCTTCACACAGGGTCAGGCAAGCTGGTGGCTATGTCCTCCTCCCTCCCTGGAGAAGCGAGCAGTCATGGGACGCTCCAGCCTTCTCCCCCAGCCAGCCCTTCAGTGACACAAGTCTGCTTCTGAACCTGGGTCACTGGCGTCGCAAGCAGAAATCCAACTGCTGTGCCGACGGGCCGGCCTGCACCATATACCTTTGTTTATATTATGCTTTATGTCCGCACCAGTACCTGTACTTCATTGTTAACAGAAATTGTTATTAATTTATGTATGTATTAGTTTTTGGTAACAGGTAAGTGCACAAGACATATGGATACCTAGTTTCAAGCATGATCTGGCACCTAGAGAATAACATTTTTCCTCATTACTAGTGTAGATCCCAAATTATGGAAGTGGGCTATTGTTAGTCCAATACACAAAAGGGGTTCTTAGTTATTAAACAAAAAATTATACATCTATTTTCATATTGACAGATTTAGCTTAAGTACAGGAAAGGTATACAGAAGATAATGAAATCTTCACACAGTTTCAGCATGGATTTCAGAAAAATTGTAGTACCATGACTTCCTCGACATGGTGACAGAGTGTATGTCCATCACATTCCCTACACCCATCAACCTCATCACAATCCCACATCACAGGTTTTGGCAGGTGCCTGGCAGGCATTTGAACCAAACCCTATTTGTTTTAAAGTTGGCCCATGGGGGGGTGGCGCTGTGGAGCCTGAGCAACATGAACGCAAGTTTACACAGCTCTGCACTGATGCTTAAAATAAACTTTATTTTTGGAGGTTTACTTGCAACTTGAGTGTCCAAAGTGGTGTAGAACTACAGCTGATGATGTTCTCTGCATAATGGTGAACCCTAAAAAGGCCAGTCAGGTTGGTGAAAGCTGGCGAAATCCCATAAAGTTGGCCTTGGCTGGGCCTGCCACAAGATCATCCCAGCCGGGACCAACTGAGAGTGATGGCACCCTTTGGGCCATAAGATGCAAGTGCTTTTGTCCTCAGTGTCTACTACTAACAGCAAGCTCAATGACTATGACAGAAACCTCAATGGAGCAGGTCAAAGGAGAGGTAGAAGAGCTCAAATGACATGCAGACAAATGTAAAGTGGGGACAATGGGCCAAGCACAGGAGGCACAATTACCAACAATAGACTTGAACTGCTGGAAAACCAAATTCAGAATGCAAATATATGCATTATTGGCCTCCCAGAGGGCCTGGAGATTGATAATCCCTGACTCTTTATTAAAGACTGGCTATTGGAACAAGCTAAGGGTTAGGCAGATCATGCAGACTGGAGAATTATGAAGGTCTATGGGGTGCAGCCCTGTGGCAAAACAACGGAGGGGGCTCCCCGAGCATTAATGGTGGTTGCAGACAGTACTGGTACTAGAGGTCAGATTCTTAATATAGAAAATAGGCGTGGGCCCCTTAGCATTGAAGGAGAGGCAGTTCATCTTTTTCCTGATGTATCTTATGTGACCCATCAGCAAAGAAAAAAATTGGATGGCATGAGGTTGAAACTATGGGAGTTGAATATCATGCTATTTCCAACATGCTGTTTCCAGCCAAGCTTCACCTTGTACACAATGATCAAGTCTTTATCTTCACAGACCCCCTTGAAGTGGGCAAAAGGGTTACTAAATTAGAAGCCTTTCGGAAAAGACAACCAGACCAAGGTGTCAAGAAGTGGGGAATGTATTCTTCCACTTTACAGAGCTTATGTGCGTCCCCACCTGGACTACTGCTCTCCTTTATGGAGTCCCTATCTTAGGCAAGACATTAATGCACTGCAGGGAGTGCAGCATAGAGTGACCAGCATGATTGATGGATGGCAGCAGAAAAGCTATGAGGAATGACTTGTAGATTTGGATT
This sequence comes from Neoceratodus forsteri, assembly GCA_016271365.2. Taxonomy (NCBI): domain Eukaryota; kingdom Metazoa; phylum Chordata; order Ceratodontiformes; family Ceratodontidae; genus Neoceratodus; species Neoceratodus forsteri. Next base: position 184,606,115 of record CM057457.1, read on the forward strand.
TATACTTTTTGGAAATGAGAAGGACAAGGGGTGACATACTCTTGATGTTTAAAATTGTTAATGATAAGGAACTTATGACACAGTTGGGATTGAACTTTAATACAAGGGAACATGATCATAGAAGTTATAAGTTTCAACTGTCTTTAACATATCCTAAACTAGACCATAGATGCTACTTTTATACCCAAAGAATTATACCCATATGGAATGGACTACCTAATTCATTATTCAATAATATGAATATAGATACCTTCAAAACCAACCTTGATAATTTTTTATTAAATAGGATATAAACAAATTCCAGGATCTGGATATGTACTTATATGGGCTCCAGCCTTCTGTGCATCTACTACTCTTTGTATGTAACTTAATATGTGACCAGTATCACCCAGTGAGCGTTACATGAATTACTGGAGAAGGGACTTATTTAACCTCTAAGTATGTAGCGGAGCCAGTACAGGGTTTGTATTTCAATACTATCTGTTGTAACTGTTTTATAAAGTTTATGGCTTTTATCTTTACTGATAATATTTTATTTCTTTCATGATTAATAAGCTGAGGGTATGATTATTATGCTAACTACTTGAAAAGGGAGGTGTAACTGTATCCCACCAATCACTTCAGGATGACCTTCAGCAGTTGATGGAGAGGTACTGTGGCTTCCACTTATGTCCATATTCAGCTTAATGGGGATGGACTTACCCCCATGATGGACACTTCTTTAGTTATTAATGTGGCATCCGACAGCCCTATTCAGGGCACAGCTATTTGAAGGACACTTTATGGACATTTATTAAGAGTTAATACCACTTGCTCTTGTGCTACAGTTTCATGCATTATTGTTACAGGTTTAATTGATAAATTTTGTTCAGCCCTCCAGATTATAGCAACCTACTGTACCAGGAGATACTCCTGTACTGTTTATTAATAGAAATATATCTAATTCCATCTGCTATAATTGTTTTGACATTTCCAGGCTATAAATGTATAATATCGATATGTGTTTTTTTTTATTTACTTCCTCCTGGCCTTGGCCCAGGGGAATGCTTTCCTACAATCTTGTTGGCTGGGCCCCAACATACCGGGAACCCAGTATTATGATGCATGATACTGGGAGATTTTTTTGCCTTTGGTTTTCTCCCAGTTCATCCCTACCCCCTGAGAGTGCCGACACCAAGGACTTACGTCCAGACATATGACGTGCTTGCACATGCAGCTGTCAAGTGTTCACAGCACCCTCCCCACCACAACTCCCTTGAGGAGCTGTTGCACCTTGCTACCCATGCTTCCACAGGCAGCAACACTTGCGGGCATTGCTGCCCAGTAACCCACCCCTCCCAGAGGAGGAGAGCATTCATTGGGATGCTTAATCCTACCTCCCCCAGCCAACCCCCATTGACCCAAGTCCATTCCCAAACCTGGGTCACCGGCATAGCACGAGGTGTGACATCCAGTGCTTCAACCCTCAGTGCCACCAGGCCAGCTATATCGATATGTGTTTATAATGCAAACTAATAAAATATCATTTAAAAAAAAATTGGCTCATTAAGACTTCACTGTTCTGCATGCTCAGGTTTCGGGCCATACATTAAGAAGATGGGGTAGTGTTAACAAGCAACACCTGGGCCCAGTAAAGGGAGATAAGAGAGAGAGAGAAAATGTGTGAATTTGTTGTAGTAACCTGGCCCAGTAAAGGTAGATAAAGAGAGAGAACAGGTATGAATTTGTAGTAACAACATACAAAGAAATATAAATGACATAACAACAGATGAAGACTCAAGGACCATCCAATCTGCCCAAGATCCCCACCTTCTCCATATTGATCAATGGCCAGATAATGTAGTTACCCTATGTGATGAAGACTTCAGGAATGATACCGAATACGCAGACAGTGCTAATATCTGACACCAGAAAGCTAAACAACTCAGAATCTAGAGACTATAAATCAATAGGGTTTTGATTTCTTTTGTTTATAGGTATGGGCTGAAGAGAAGCTATTTTATGTTGGAACTGCTAAAGCTAACAAAGAAAAGCCAGTTATGTTTTGATCTTTCTTGAAGTCTGATAATCAGCCCATGTTTCAGTGTTCCTGAAACTGCTTAGGCAAGGCAAGACAACCTTTAATTCTATGGTGCCCATTGCAGATCACTCAGAGTGCCTTACAGTGAAAATGCAACAATAAAGATTACAGAATAATAAATGATAAATGCAACCTTAAATAAACTAGGCATGCTTAAAACAGTGTGTTTTTAAAGCTCCTTGAAAGGCATCCACAGTGTGGGCGATGAAGCACCCAGTGGAAGGGAATTCCACAGAATCTGACCATCAACCCCAAAGGCTCTGTCACCTGAGAGAAAGAGAGAACAAGAATGAGAGGACTGTTGGCTGAAAATATCTGAGTTCCTTTAACTTCTTTTTTCATGTCAAACCTATATACAGGGACTATATTTTGTAAAACATTTTGTTAATTCTTGGTCATTCAAATAAAGACTACAACATTTGTAAACAACACGAAGGGCCCTCAGCAGCTCTGCTGAAAATGATTGATGTTTCTGCTCATTTGTCCAGTAGGATAGAGTTTGAGAAATGTTATCATTTTGGGGGTATAATTTTAGCCTATCAGAACTGATTATTTTTAAACTTTCCAGACACTCATAACAGTAAGAGGTTCTGTCTTACAAGCAATTCTAAAATTCTGAAGTTATAAGTTCTATTGCCATGGTCTGCTTCCCACACAGAGTTTTCTCTTATTTTCTACAAAATACACTTTAATTTTAAATTCAGGTTCCATTTTTTTAAACAGATGTCTTTAACACACTTTAAAATATGTCATATGTACAGCTCCAGCATATCTTATTGTTATAAGAGTGCCTTGACTTCTCAGGTCCATTGTATGCCAGAACTGCTCAGCTTCCATGCTCAGTTCTGTCACCTAAAGAACTGGAGAATGCACTGTTAAAACCATACAGTATCAATTCCTGACACTTCAAACCATGACTGTCAGCCTTATTACTGGAGACAGGATTGAATTTCACTGGGTCACAAGGATCACAAATTGCATACATGGCCATTCTTTTTTTAATTTTATGTCAATAAGTGTATATTATGAAATGAGTGTAGTATCATGTTTAACTGCCTGTTCCACTGTTTCTTAACCTGCAAAAGTGAAAGCCACAGTTGAATAGAGTGATTGATTAAGAAAAGCTTTTCCTTTGCAACGTATTGCTTAGGTATTTATTTTTTGGATTGTTTCTTATACCATGAAGATTAAACATAATTTGCATTAATTATAGCCCTTTTCATACACATTGTATCCAAATGTGGTTTACAAGCAAATTAAACGAGTGCCTGGTAGTGAAGTGACTGTCATTGCTGAGTGGCAGCCACATGCTGCTCATCAACACTCACAAACAACACTTACAGTTACCTGAACTGGTTTTATGGGATGGAGAATGTTGCCTGGAACTCTCCCCATTCATACAAAAAGTGCCATGGGCTCTTTGACTTTAGTCTGGACAGTCACCAGAGGTGGTAGAAGTGATCTTGGTTTAACATCTCATAGCATATCCCAGCAGTACAGCAATCCCCTAGTATGCCACTAGGGCGCCAATGTTTGGGGAATGAGCCCAAGTCCTCTTTGTTGGACAACGTGTTCAGTACTGACTGTATGATTGACATAGATTGTGCGATTGTATGGGTTATTATACTGTTTGTAATATGTATTGTTGATAACATCTGCAGATAGTTATAAGCTACATGCTGTTCCATAAACATCCTCTTCCCCTTCCATATCCTTCCCCCTTCCATTTCCTCCTACATTTCACATTCTTTCTCATTCCTTCCCTTCAGTTGCCACTGTTACATGATATTGTAACCATATCCAACTGTAGTAGATTTAAGCTGAGAACAACCCCCTCTACCAACCACAACATGCAGTCTGTACAAAATCCACTTGGCCATGACAATGGTCCCTGGTATCCTACAGGTTACCCTAGGGCCTCCCTTCTTCATCTCCTCTACTTCCATCCACCTGCTACCTCTTTCTCCTCCCACCCCACTGTCAGAATCTTCTTAATAACTTTATACAACATCCTTGACCACTTCCTCCTTCCTTTGGCTTCCTTCAGGCCATTGTGTTCATATTATTTAATTGCTGTGACTTCTTATATGTTTGTAATCACTATTGTATATGCCATGCTATTGTTATCAGATTCATGGCATCTGTTTCTGTGCAATCACATCTTATATTGTTGGTTGTGTAATCCTTGTGTACATTATGATTATGTGTTGTCCAGGTCCATCTTGAAAATGAGCATTGCTCAATGGTGTTCGCTTGGTTAAATAAAGATTCTGATTATTTTTTTGATTGAATTTAAATCAATTGCTGTGGCTGTATTCACTGTGGGGGGGGCATGGCTGAAAACAGGACCTTGGTCCTAGTTCATTTACCTGGACAATAGAAGTGGGCAAAGTGGCCACGCATTGCTTCAGAGAGAAGTTTGTGAAGTTTCCACACATTGCGTAGTGTTTCCTTTGCACTTTGCAAATTTTTTCCCCTGCAGAAACAAAATCTGCAAAGTATGTATTCTTTGTAAAAAAAAAATCACACTTCACAGAATTTGAAACAAAAACTCCACAAAATGAAAAGTTTTCCTACAAAGTATGAACAGCCTACTTCATGAAAAGTTTTAAAATTCTGTGAAATGCAAAGCGAGCTACTTCTCGAGAACTTCACCTACAAATTAATAATTCTAAACAATTCTACCTGAAAACATAAAATAAATGAAACTCTGATGCTGACTAGAGTCTGAGACTTTCTGGTCAGGAGGCATATGTGCTACCTACTGTGCCAAATGGACAACGTGTAACTTCTATCACTGCCATTTTGTGCATCACAAACTATACACCACATTATCTATCTATATACTATCTATCTATCTATCTATCTATCTATCTATCTATCTATCTATCTGTCTGTCTGTCTGTCTATTTCAAAAGTTTTATCAAGAAAGACATACTGAGCTGGTAACAACTAACTTTCAGGTACATCCTTGGTGGAGGGGGTGGGAGAGAACCATACAATATTACATGGGTGCAATAAGTACAATAAATTAGCAATTGTGCAAAAGGGAAATAGCCTTTTAAAGAAAATTAACACAAATAAATAAATGTTGAAACTACAGCAAAATGATAACCAAACATTGAAGTTGGAAACACTGAAGTATTTATGATTGTCTATCAAGTACAATCTCATTGGTTTCTGTACATCTATTTTTCATGAAAGCCTTCACTGCAAATACAAACCACTATTTGATGAAAGCCAGTGAATCCCAGCAAGGCCAAATACAGTGACCTCTTAAATGAGTTCATAAACCAGCCATGGCTTTTAGCAATCAAGCAGAACCAGGTAAGTGAGTCTACATGCACCAGTTTTATGTAACCATGGCAAGGCCACATACAGTGCAATGCAAAGTCAGCAGAAAATGTTTAAAGACATAGCCGTGACTAATGGAAACAGAAGAGCCAAACTTTCGCCCTTAAAAAACACAGAACACCACTGAAATAATCTTGTTTTCTTTGGATTTCCTTGCTATTGTACAGAAATCAGCTGAGCAAGCTATGATAGATGATTGAAAGTACATAATGTATAACCCTCTAATGCAATGCATCGTGGATAACAAGTGGCTATTATGAAAGAAGTATGACTTGCTTAGCTTTAAGCATAATAAGTAGTAGTAATGATAATAGTAGTAGAAGTAGTAAAAACCTCTATTTTTAGACAAGATAGCACTCTTAGAACCGAAATGCCCTATTTTAAGAGTTGTCCTGTTGTACAGAACTTGCAGCTACACATTAAGAAACAAGAACACATTGTCATACTGTATACAGTATCTGATTGACAGCCTGAAGGAATAAACAATACATAAATTAATCAGGTAATCTCATGATGTTTTCCATTATTTTTTTAAAAACATCATTCTGCTAACATGCAAAACTCCACCGGCCGTCTTAAACACTGCAGGCCATACCGTGTTCTGACCAAATTTTTAAATAGCATGGTGAATGCACAGTGATTGTTGTTCACCTCCACTATTTAAAAGTCCAGTTGGTATCATGTAATCCTTTTCTCTACTGTACTCGCCAGATGTCAGCAGGGCAACACCCACTGCAGCTGTAAAAAGGAAAATCGTTCCTCCAGTTGTAATCTGCCTCAGTGCTGCCTTTCCCCAAGTCTCAGACCTTGTCTGCCTGCCTCCATGAAGTCTCCACCTATGTTGGTGGACTAACCATGAGGAGGAAACCATGGAGTGCATGGGCAGAGATAGGGTTGGAGCAGGAGGTGAGATGACATGGTGTGGCTGGCTACAGGGGAGGCAGACGAGAACAAAAAAAATCAAAGGTTTTTATTAGCATTATCTATGAAGGCAACAAATTACCTGTCCTCCTGCATGAAGGAAGAATTCAACCTCATGGGGAAATGGGAAAAGTTAAGAAAAATAAAAAATGTGCAACTGTTTATGTAATTCAAACATTCTTTTTTTGCAAGCATTATGGAGCTGAATATTCTTAGATGTTTTACATTCTGGTGGTGAGAAGAAAGAGGGCGGATGTGATTGAGGCATACAGATATCTACACAGTAGATAGGAGAGAGTTGTTCTGAGATGAAACATAAGAACCAGTGGAAACTTCATGAAGGTGGCAGGGGGAGGATTTAACAAGGACACGTGAAAGCATTCCTTCACAAAGAGCATAAAGAAGAGATGGAATAGAGTTCCAAGGGAGGTTGCACATGCAAAATCACTGCTGGCAGGACCACTGGCAGATCTCTTCAACTGCTCTTTGGAAACAGGGAATGTGCTGGGGAGCTGGAGGACAGCAGACGTTGTACCCCTGCGCAAAAGTGGAAGTCAAGGCCAGCAGGGTAATTATAGGCCAGTCAGTCTGCCACTTTCATTACACTAAGCCTCAAAACAAGAAGCAAAAAATAGCTAGCTTTGCACACCTATATGAAAAGTAAGCTACAGATCTGGGGCAATGCCTGTGATGATGCAACTGCACTGGGGCACTCAAGGGCTATGTTACAGGTTCAGTGCATCATGTACAATGATGCAGCTAAATGTCTAGACTAATTTGTGTCATGATTTTGATGCTTTCTGACAAGTACAGTGTTCATCCTGGGGTACAAGAATGGCGAAACCTAAAGGTGTTATTTGTTATACAATATATCTTTTTCCAAAAGTATAGAATTTAAATGCAACAAGCATTTGTCAATGCCAAATGTTTGCTTGCTGATATTAGCATTGGACATGCAGGAGTAATACAGATGGAATGGCAGTGAAGCATTGAACTCACGCCAACCCACCTCCACCCTGCAGAGATGGACAGGCATTGGGGTGTGCCTTTGGGTCATCACCCATAACGTTCTCAGCATTTCACCTCACCCTATCCTGTAGACACTGACAAGTGTTGAGGTGTACTTTGGGACCCCATTTCATAAGGACATAAGCTGAAATGGGTGCAGTTTAGGAGAATGGAGTGAAGTCTGTGTCTGAAAAGTCCAAGGAAACACCTTGATGCCTGTCACTGGCTTCAGGGTGGGGGGTGGAATGGCATGAGCATTACAGCTGGCAATCCAAAGGCACAACCCTGATGCCTGTCAGTCTGTACAGGGTGGGACATTATGGTTAGAAACCTTAATGCCCTGGGCATTTGTTGGTATTAGCACTACAAATTTTCAACATGGCCTTTTTGTGACCCCCACCTCATGAAAGCATTTAGGACCTCTGCTCATGAACAGAGGCACTGTGATTTTGTTAATGTATCCTGAACTTTAATTTCCCACAGGGACCATACCATTCTGTGCCAGATGTGCAAAAACACAGATCAGGCAGGATGTGAAGAATGACAGCTGTACCATTCATAGGAAGGTGTGAAGAGATGGCAATATTGAAAATCTGGAGTGAAAATATTAAAAATGCTCGAACTTCCGAGTGTACATGGAAACTGCACAATGCACACTCATGACACAGCCATTAAGTGGAATTATTTCACCAAATTTTTAACAGAGGTATTTTGTGACCTCTGATCATGAACACTGTCATTATTTTCTTAATCTGCCCCGAACATTGATTTCCCACAGTGACCATGCCATTGTGCACCAGATGTGCAAAAACACATTTCAGGCAGGATATGAAAAATGACAGCTGTACTGTTCATAAGGAGGTGTACAAAATGGACAATGCTGAAAATTTTGATAGGAACTATTACAATTTTTTAAAGTTACAAGTGTGCATGGAAACTGCTCAATGCAAGCTCATAGCAGTCATTTTAAGGACTTTTGTCACCAAATTTTCAACATAGATATTTTAGGACCTCTGCACATGAACAGTGTCACTGTGATTTTCTTAAGCTGTCCCGAACTCTGATTTCCCACAGCAACCATGCTATTCTGCACTGGAAGTGCAAAAACACATTCCAGACAGGATGTGAAAAATGAAAGCTATACTGTTCATAAGGAGGTGTGGAAAAATGCCAATGCTGAAAATCTGGAGTGAAAATATTACAAATTTGAGAAGTTATGAGGGTGCATGGAAACTGTGCAATGCACACTCATAACACAGTCATTTTATGGACTGTTGTCACCAAATTTTCAACGTAGGCATTTTAAGACCTCTGCTCATGAACAGTGTCACTGTGATTTTCTTAATCTGTCCCCAACATTGATTTTGCACACTGACTTTGCCATTGTGCACTACATGTGCGAAACACATTTTGGGAGAGATGTGAAAAATGACAGCTGTACTGTTCATAAGGAGGTGAGGTAAAATGGCAATGTTAAAAATCTGGAGTGAAAATATTAAAACTTCTTGATGTTATGAGCGTGCATAGGAACTGTGCAACACACACTTATAAAAGTCATTTTTGGGACTTTTTACACCAAATTATCAACATAAGGTTTTTGGGGGCCCACTTCATGAACTGTGACACTGTTGTTTTATTAATCAGTCCCAAAAGGTGGCCGTGCAGTGACCAATAAATCACCTTTCAGGACTGAATTACAAAATGACAGTGACTGAGTTCATGAGGTGGGGTCCCAAGAACCTCATGTTGAAAATTTGGTGAACAAATTCCTAAAAATGGCTGAGATATCCATTTAAGTTGAAAAAAACCCTATTTATGCTATTATACAGCATACCAGCATGTCTTCAGTTTGCGGTAGCTTTGAAGAGTGCTGTTGTGTGCCCGGTCCACCGAAGATCATTGCGCCAGGCTCTGGAGGTAAGTATGGGATGTGGGTGTGTGGGAAAGTGGGGTGCACAGAGGGTGGGCATGGGTTGGGGGTGGGGACACCAGACTCAGCGAGGGACCATTTTCTTTATTTTTACAGATGTTTTAAACAAAAGGACACCGCGGGACTATTGACATGCTGGGGTGGGCTCCCAGCATGACACTTAAACAAAAGGGCTTACCTTGTTGTGGAGTTCATGCAGCTCCAATCTCTCCTCAGTTCTGGGAGCTGTGGTGGGACTCAAGCCCTGAAGCCGTCAGCGCCGCAACTGTGGAAGTGTTTATTTGGACCCTGCCCTGCAATGCGGAAGGGTCCAGGGTCCGGGAGGGAGAATGCCCCCTGTATTGCCACACAAGGGGGTTCGGAGTGGCCCCAGTTGTCCTTATGTAATTCGAGGCCGCTCGAGGAAAAGGAAAAAAAAAACAACAAACAAGCCAGGCATGGCCATGGTGGTCATGCGCATAGCATGAATGTGCTACATGGTGGGATTAAAGAAGCCATGCTTTTATTAACACTCTGCCATGTGGCCGACAAGGAAATCAGTGTTTCCCCGGTCAGCAGTTAAGCAGAAGGGCCAGGGAAGATGCGCACAGTGACTGGACAAGTTCTGGTCATGAATCCTGCCATATTTTGCCCTGACAGTGGGCTAAATCAATAGCGGGAGGGGGCAAACAGCAATACTGGAGCCTGCCAGATCCCCACGCTTCAACTTCAGCATTTACTGTACTGTGCACGATTCTTTATCCCTGCTCAGAATACATGAAAGCTGACACTATTAAAAAACAAGTCTCATTTGTGTTGCACTAAGTCTATAGTGCTGAAGCAGTTGCTGAGTACAGCTGAAGTGGATACTGCCAGTAACAGAATCATGTATCAGGAGTCTGTGACAAAAGAGACAGAGTGAGGCAGCCAGTACCACACTGCTGAAACCTGATCGGTATAACGATGGGCTAAATATGCAAATGCCCTACATGTTACCACCACTTATTGCAGAGGTCATTTTCTTTCAACTGTACACTACTGCATCTAAACGGCTGTAATAGACATTGCGGCCATTCATTGGTGAGATATGGTCGAGCCTACAAAAAGGATCATGGCATTGGAAGAGGGGGTGGCACACTTACAAAAAGTTGTATGGTGGCACTATGTTTCTTGCACATGTATGCAAGCAAACATAAAAATTACATTAAACATCTATTAGCATTATAGCATACAATATAGGGAAATAAAGCAAATTAGGGCTTAATCTTTGGAACCTTGGCAAAATCAGTGGTGTGGTGTTCCTCAGGGTTTGAATTATCATGCAGTGCAGGGTTGGCTTTACCCTAATATTGGCAGTAACTGTGCAATAATTGCACGTGTCATTTACACTATGTGACAAGACAGTGCAGGTATTAAGGTAATACCAGACCTGTGTATCATAATTGTTCTAATTCCATGGAACACCACACTGCCAGTTTGCTAAAGTTCCAGAAACTTGGGAGTACAATTTTTTTCAGTCCCCTACTTTGCTGCTGTAATGCTAATAGGTGCCTTACAAATGTCTTTGCAATTGATATAGTCTATTATTGTACACAGGTGCTGTAGTGCCTGTAGGTTAGGTTTGAATTAGTGTTTGTGTCAAAACGGAATTTCAACAGCTTGTATCTTGGTGGTCTTGGCCCCTAGGACTGAGAACTTTGACATGCACATCCCTATGTATTGTTTTCTAGATTGTCAAAAATTAGTTTGGTGGTTCAAAAGTTATTAATTAGTGAACTTGCATAAAATACAGTTGATTCTTGTCTTTTTTAATTTATTTACTTTGTTAATCAGAGCTAGCAAAAAAACTAGGCAAACCAAAAATAGGAAACTTACAGGTCATTAGAGTTTGATTCCTGGAAGTACTTTTGTGGATCTAATAATGACATTTTATTTTGTTTTAAAGCTAGAAAGTTTTAACATTCATACATGCATTGATTGTGTTTTGACTACTTGAAAATATGGTTGAAAATATGCAATGCTTTTTTTCAAGTTAAAGTTGAGCATGAACAAAAATGTTAAAAGTTAAAAATGGTAAGAATACAAAACTCCAAAAGGTTGAAAGCAGTGGAGTTTGTCAGAAGGCAGTCAAATGAAACTTGTGAGCTGACTTAAAAAAACAATAATTACAGCTAGCATTTCAAATAGAAAAATATTGTGACTGCATCAAAAAAACTGTTGATATGGACTTTAACAATTCATTGCATGCATAACAGATAGTGTGTGCTCTTGGTAAGGCACAACAAAAAAAGTAATAAAAATAACCAAGAATACAACCAAAAAGTAGAAAAACACACTTATTCTTTGGTTTGTAAGTTACTTGGGAAATTGTAAAAACTCCGACAAAAAATGAACTAAGTCAGACATAACGAAATGTTTAAAGCCACAAAACATGAAACCCGGAGAGAAAGGATAAAAAAATCCACTCTGAGCATTCTGAACTAAATTGAAGTCATATACGTGCAAGCTATTATGAAAGTTATTTTTCATGTCATATTGTTGGTAGGTGTCACAGATTGGTCTTTTCCCAGAACTCAGTCTGCACTGCTACCAATTTTCCCAACCCTTCAGATGCCCACCTGAAAGGGTTACCTTGGTATGCTGCCACCACCCAGCTGCAATGTTACTCTGGGTATCTCTGTGTCCAAATTCCACTAGAGCCACTGCTCACATAGTACAGAGTTCTTTCACAAAGGGCAAATGACCCATCCTTGTTGTCACAGCTGGGAACATGTTGTTTTAGATATGGTAACTATAAACCTTTCTCTTTGAAAATGGATCACAGACTTGTTAATTTGCCCTGGTTGCCTATGCTTGAAACGACTCTGTCAAAGAAAGTATGAAGTATTTAAAAATAATGTTTCATACTCATGATATTTATAAATATTGCAGGATGATGTACACTAAAGACTATGGGGAATATAGTATTTCTACACAGATAAAAATAAACACATTCAAATAGAGATCATACAGGAAAAACCTAACTCAAAGCTAACTAAATTCTAAGTAGAGTAGAAAAAGCTTAACCCCAACTAGGAACTGGAGAGTTATGGCAGACTCAAACCTGTGATGTTGCCATCTCAAAGTTCCAAATGTAACTGACTTCTCATTGCAAACATACAACAGAAACACCTTTAGCTGGCCAGCCCACTATCCCTGCATCAATGAATTTGTTTTTCTGACATCACACCCTGTTTTTGACCTCTGGGGACCACCATTTTCCCAGACTAGTCCAAACTGGATCTGCTATTTGGAGATGGGTCTTTTTGTTATCCTTGCCATCTCCCCAGCTGGAAATATCTGCCCTTACCTAAGCCACTGTTAACATTTCAAACATGCCTTTTTGTTATGAAAGGGACTCAGCCCACTGAAGTTTAACCAAGACTAAAGCTTTTTAGACAAAGACGTCTGCTACCCACACCCACTTGTTTCTACTGTGATTACAAAGGGCTTTTGCTAGCAGATTTGCTCTACCTGCTATGCCCCAAGTTCCCTCTCTCAGAGTTAACAATTCCTTAGTCCTTTAAAGCACCTCCCTTTCTTTACTGGGCTGTTGGTTATTAGCAAAACAAACCATCTGCATGGCCATGTTGTGACCCATTGCAGTGCCTACAGGGCTGGATTTACTATTATGCAAATTAGTGCATAGGGCCCAAGATATTATGGGGACCCTCTGAGTAGCCTGTGATGATGGCGATCCCAATTGAGTGCTTTCCAAAAGGGTAACTCAATCACAGCAACTGTGCACAGGGCTACCGGGTAGGGAGGGCAACCAGATGGGGTTGCCAAATATTGTGACAGGATGTCGCTATATATACTTGCGCATGTGGGGAAGGGACCACGCTGTGCAATGGGTGGGAGGAAGGGAGGGTTTGTGGGGTGCAGTGCAGTGGTGGGCTGCCGAGCTGGCCATGTGGCATGGTGGGTTGGTGGCAGGCTAGGGTTGGGAGGGTGCTAGATTTGGTTCTGGGCATGCGCTCATTTCTTGTACCAGTCCAGGAATTTTTTTTTCATTGTCTTTTGTATCCCCCCCAACATGCACCCCCTAGGAGCTGAGAATCCTTTAGTAGGGGTGTATGGGAGGGTGAAGCCCCCCACATAAAAAAAAAAAATAATCCAAGTCTCTGGTGCCCTTTCGCTGTGCGCCAGGAGTGTACATCGCTGAAATTGATTTTCAGCAATGTACACTCGCACTAATGGCGATTGTCTTTCCGTGATCACCATCATGACATGGAACCAGCACTCTGTGTTTGATGCCACAGTGCATGAGGTACTCACAGCAATGTTTGTGGTTTTAATTTTTAAGCTCAGAGTTTTTTAAGCTCCTTTTTTTCTTTGCACCCATCATCCCTTCATTTGGATTGGCTGATCAGCACTCACTTCCTCCAGTCAGACTGTGACTTACTTACTGCGAGGCAGCAGCTACATTTGGTCTCAGTTGCCAGTTTTCAAGTTAAGCATAAGTAGCTGCAGCCATTGTTCAAGCCCATCACCCGCTAAGTTATTTCTTTTTTGTGATGTGACCTGATAAGGAAAATAAATGGTGTGCCAAGTGGTGGAGCAGGAAGGAACCATAGAGAAGGAGGGCCAGGAGCAGGCGGCAAACATTTCTAAAGTCTGAGGTCTGGACTCATACTCTGAGGCTTGGAGCCAGAGAGCACAGCTCTGATCATGGCCTGGGGGGTCAGGAATACAGAGCACTGACTGACCTGAGAAAGATGAGTTGCATCCCTGATAAATGACAACACCAGCTATATTATTGCAAGCAACTGTGTGGCACACTGAGCTGTGCAGAGTCCTCCTGGGTGTAAGTAGAATCCTGAAAGAAAACTGCAGGCTTGCACCTGTTTCAGTTGTCTATTAAGTGTTCATGTTAGCATTTTCAGTACAGACTAGCCTGCTCCCCGACACAGTCTGAGGCTTGTCTTGCAACTAGATGGGATCTTGTGTTATTTTCTGCCAAAGGGCTTCTAGTGCTGTGCTGAAAATTATACCTAAAAACACCCTGAAAGCACTAACTTTTATACCCCCAACCAGAATAGATACTCTTTTTTCTGGGAATGTCATTAGTCATCTCAGAGTAACCTGTGTGCCACAGCTTGGGCAGGCATTAATCAGTTGTGATTTAGAAAGTATGGTGCCAGATGGCAATCTATGTGTATGTGTGGGGTTGACTATTACTCAATGTGCTCTCCATGAGGCTGCCAGCTGCAATAGTACCATATGCCACTAAAGCATTAAGACATGGCCTGTCTGACAGGGGCTGGGTTACGGTTAGGTGGGTCATGATATATGAAGCATTGTGTTGTCAGTGAAACAGAATAATCCATTTTCAACCAATAGCTTATCATTATTTTTTTTATTGTGGTGTGTATGTGGTGAGTGGGGGAGAGGTGTCCCACAGCAGTAAGAGTGATATGAGAGGAGAGCAGTCTCTGTGCCAATCAAGTTATAGCAGCACTCATTGAGGGGAAGAAATGAGGTTAATGGTGCTCAATCTCTACTTTGTCTCAAGTGTACAGCCATCAGAAAAAAAAGAAGGAAAAGATTTAAATAACTGACAGCTGTAAACACAACTTAAAATGCGGGACATGAGTTTATGTATTGAGTGTCTGCATGACACTGTGTAGGTGAGGGTTGGTGACACCGGGGTGGGGCCCATAGTGACTACTATGCATAGAAACCATGGCCATGTAAATCCAGCTCTGTTTTTTTCTGCACCCGCCCCAATCAGGTCTGCTGTCTGCATATGGAGAGGCAAGTGGGGAGTCAAGTGAGCATGCTAGTATCTATCCTTAGAGATCATACTTTCTTTTTTTCCTCTATGCATCTATCCATCCACCACCCATCGTCCCTCCATTCAGATCATCTGACCAGCACTCATTTACTCCAACAGAACTGTGTGTTACTTACAGTACTGTGAGGCTGCAGCTGCATTTAGCACCAATCACCATTTCTCCAATTAAGCACAACTGGCTGTAGCCATCATTCAAGCCCATCATCCACCGAGTTCTTTTTTTTTGTGATGCGACCTGATAAGAAAAATAAATGATGTGCCAAATTGTGAAGTACCAGTGCAGAAAGGAGCTATGGAGAAGAAGGGCCAGAAGCAGGCAGCAAGCTTTTTTATAGTCTGAGGTCTGGACTCACACTTAGAGGCCTGAAGCAATAGAGTGCAGTTCTGGTCATGGCCTGGGGGTCAGGAATAAGGAGCACTGACTGCTTGAGGACAATGCATGGTGTCCCTGCTTAATGGCAGTACCAGCTATATTTTTACAAACAACTATGTGGCATGCTGAGTGGTGCAGAGTCCTCCTGGGTATAAACAGAGTCCTGAGAAAAACTACAGGTTTGTACCTCTTTCAGTGTTCTCTTAAGTGTTCATTTTGCTATTTGCAATACAGACTATCCTGCCCCCACAGCTTGGGCAGGTATCAGTCCGTTGTGATTTAGAAAGTACGATGCTGGTTGGCAATGTGTGCGTGTGACCACTGCATAATATTCTCTCCATGAAGCTGCCAGCTGCATTTGTGCCATTCCCCACTTAAGCATTAAGGCATGGCCACTCCGACTGGGGTTGGTTATGATTGGGTGGGGCATGATACATGAGGGATAGCATTGTCAGTGAAACAGAATGATACATGTTCAACCAATAGTTTATAATTATTTTTGTTGTGTGTGTGTGTGTGTGTGTGTGTGTGTGGTGGGGGTTCATGGCAGTAAGGGGGCTATGAGATGAGAGCAGTCTCTGAGTCAATCAAGTCATAGCAGCACTCATTGAGGGGAAAGAATGAGGTAAATGTTGCTCAACCTTTTTGCCTTAACTGCATAGTCAAGAAAGAGAGAGAAAGAAAGAAAGAAAGAAAGAAAGAAAGAAAGAAAGAAAGAAAGAAGGAAGGAAGAAAGAAAGAAAGAAATTTAAATAACTGATAGCTGTAAACACAACTTAAAATGGGGGACATGTGTTTATGTTTTGAGTGTCTGCATGATACCGTGTGGGTGGATGGGTGGGTGGGTGGGGGGTGATACCTGGATGGGGCCCATAGGGATTACTGTGCATAGGACCCATGTCCATGTAAATCCAGCCCTGGGTGCCTAATGTCCATGTCATAGGACTGCAGCACCACACTCCATCTTTACAATTTGTGGGTTTTCCTTGAGGTCCTGAGGAGCCATGTGAGGGCCTAGCCCACGATCAGATGCATACATGTGCACAATGATCTTCAGAGAATAGTCAGCACTTGTGAGCACAGATGCTTGACACAATGTCTCCTTCAGTTGCCAGGATGCTATCTCATAGTGATCCATCTGCTGAACTTTTTTTTGCTATTTTCTTCCTTGCGAGATCAGACAGGGGTTTGTCCATACTACTGAAGTTTGACACAAACTTCAGATAATACCCTGTCATCCCTAGAAAGGCCCATACTTTTCTCTTTGTTGTGGGAATGACCCAGCCCTGTAAGGCCTCAATTTTTATTTGTTCAGGCCAGATTTACTCACTCCCCACACTATACCTAAAATATGACACCTCTGCCATTTCTATTTGGCATTTCTCCACCTTGACTGTCATCCCTGCAGCCTTCAGTCAGCGGAGCACCTCAATCACATGCCTGGCATGATCATCCCATATCTGGCTGTAGATGGCAGTGTCATCCATGAACACTAGAGCAAAGTCTCCTTCCCCAGACAGAATGTGGTCCATGAACCATTGAAAGGTGGCTGGCACAATCTTCATCCTGAATGGCATTACTCAAAACTTAAATAGGCCAAATGGAGTGATGAAGGTTGACCTCTCTGGCTTCAGGTGTCAGGAGTACCTGCCACTAGCCCTTTGTCATGCCTGTGGTGGTTAAGTACTCAGGAACATGGCTCCCCCTAACCTCTCTAGGACCTCAGACCTCATCTGTCTTGGGAATAGAATATGCAACTGACCGTAAACTGTTGCATTTGCAGTTGCTGATGCAGAATATTGTTGTCACATTCTTCTAGAGGACTACTGGACTCCTGGATTACCATTAGAGCCAGTATTTCCTTGATCTCCCCCTCAATGGCATGCTTCATTCCCTTGGGGACTGTTTAGGGTGACTGCCCCAGTGGGGTCTGGGACCCTCTATCCACATAGTGCTCCAACAGTGTGGTATACCCCAGTTTCCCCATGAACATTTCAACAAAGGTATGTACAGTAGCACCCCATGCATTTCAGCAGCTTGGGCCAGTGCCAGCCTCCCCGAGAGGGTGACAACATCCACTGAAGATTCTCCCTTAACCACTTCATGGAGATCCACCAGCAGGTTTACTTCTGCCTTCTCCTCTACATAGCTGAACACAGCCAGGTCCATCTTGCCCAAGTCATGGTAGGGTTTCATTATGTTTATGTGGTACATCCATTGCTTGTGCATTCTGTTGTGTAGCTCCACCATGTAATTAACATAATTCACCCTCCTGACCACTGAATAAGGTCCTCCCAAGAAGCCTGTAATTTATTCTGTCAGGCAGGGATATGTACCATCACCCATTGCTCAGCTTTGTACTCCTGGGCCCTGGCCCCATGGTAGTACCACATCTTCTGTCTTTGTTGTACAGTCACTAGGTGCTCCTGGGTGAGCCCCATGGAATCCTTGAGCTGTGACCTGAAATTCAGGATGTACTTTACAACAGATTCACATTGAGGAGCAAGCTCATCATCCCATTCATCCTATACCAAATCAAGGGGACCCCTTACCCTATAGCCAAAAAGGAGTTCAATGCAAATAAGAGATAGAATAAGTACTTGTCCCACTCTTTTGCATGCTGTTCTGTGAATGCCCTTAACATAGATTTAAGCCATGCATTAAGTCACTCAACCAGACCTAAGTCGGTGATGGTATGTGGAGGACCTGAGATGCCGCACCCTACACTTTTCTCAAAAACTAGCCATTAGTGCAGGTATGAAATTGGAGCCATGGTCTGACAGACTCTCCTGGGGGAAAAACCACACCCAAACGAATTCCTCCAGCAGTTTGTTCGCCACATTTTCCACCTTATTGATGGATAAGAGCTTGGCATCTGGGTGGCTTGTGGCATAATCCATGACCATCAAAATGTTCTTCTTACATGTGCAAATTGGGGTGCTGACTGGCCCCACAATGTTCTCAGCAACTCACCAAAATGGTTCTTCAAATATGTGCAGGGGAATCAAAGCTGCCTTAACCTTGTCCTCAACCTTCCCAATCTCTGACACTGCAGAGAAGTCTAGCAGTAGCTTGCCACATCCTTAAAGATACTGGGCCCAATACTCAAATCTCCCAGAATGGCACAAGGGGCTTACACCACAAGGAATGGTGCAAAGTGCCCCTTGCACCAAAAGATGCAACAGGAGTGATTCCCAAATGCAGCCTATGTCAACTGCAGGCTGCGTGCGCCAAAGTGGGGTTGCACTGTCCTTGCAGCACAAAATGGGCTGTGGCATGGTGCTAGGGAACATGCGGTAGCTGCAAACTGCCATATCCCCTACTTCAGTATTCTCTAAACCTTCCCAGAGGGTGAAATTCTAAGAATCCTTAGACCAGCCAGGGCCTTCTGGGAGGGCTAACCACTTGTACCACTCTTGGAGCCCTCCCTCAACATGTGTTGTGGTCCCCCATTCCAATCCCCTTTTAGTAATAATAATCATGGCCCTAGTGGTCTAGCAGCCTCCCCGGCCTTGACATGCCCATATAATGAAATAAAAGTATAATTCCCTGGTGGTCTAGTGGACCTAGCCCCAATCTGCCTGTATAATAGTGGACCCTCCTCCCTATCCCCGATGTGCCCAGATCTATTTTCTGGGTGGTCTCGTAGAGTCCACCCCCCACTCCAGCAGGTAGTGCCCACCACCCACTCTCCCTATTCCAAAACTGAGTCAGTGACTGGCACAGCCCTCCTCACAGCACCATGGCTGGCCGCTGACTGAGCTGTCAAGGAGCACATACTGTGCCAGCTTCAATTTTTTGTATGGCCAAGGCATAGTGTCTTCTAGCTATCTACTCTTACTGACAACAACATAAAAATGGTAGTATATAGAGAATCTTCTTTGGAATATATTTTTTCTGTGACTGGACAGACAGCATTTTAATTGGTAATCCATTTCAGATCCCAACCACTGCCAACAGTTTGTCACAGACTGGTTCTCCCCCAGAACTCAGTTTTCATAAACCTTCAGATGACTGAAAGGATTGCCTTTATATGCTACCACCACCCTGCTGCAATCTTACTCTGAGTTTCTCTGTGTCTGTATCCCACTAGAATCACTGCTCACACAGTACAGTGTTCTTTTCCAAAGGGCAAATAACCCACCCTTGTTGTCACATCTGAGAACACTTTGCTTAAATATGGTAACTTTGTAGCCTGTCTCTTTGGAAATGGATCATGGACATGACAGGTTATCCCTGGTCATCTATACTCAAAATGACACTGTCACAGAAAGTATGAAGTATATAAAAATAACATTAATACTCCTCGATATTTACATATGGTACAGGATAATACAATACAGTACAGTGTTTCTACAGAGATAAAAATAAACACATTTGATAAAGATAGAGATCACACAGGAAAATCCTAACACAGAGCTATTTATATTCTAAGTAGAGTAGAAAAAGCTTACACCCTACTGGGAACTGATGAGTTATGGCAGGCTTGAACCCGTGATGTTGCTAGTTCAAAATCCCAAACATAACTGACTTCTCATTGCAAACATACAACAGAAATACCTTCAGCTGGTTGGCCCACTATCCCCACATCACTGGGCTGACCTGTCTGATATCACACCTTGTCTCTGCTTTCGAGCTCTGGGGACCACCTTTTCCCAGACACATCCAAATCAGATTTGTTATTTAGATCTTGATCCTTTTATTCTTGCCATCTGCGCAGCTTGAAACATCTAGCCTTACCTTAGCCACTGAGTACATTCAAAACTTATCTGTTTTATGAAAGGGACTCAGCCATGTGAAGTTTAAGCAAAACAAAAACCTCTTAGACCAAAAGACATCTGCTACCCACACCAACTTGTTCGTACTTTGAGTACAAAGAGCTTTTTACACAAAAGACCACTCTCAGCTGAGATCCCTGGATTTAGATCACAGAAGACTGCAATTTTCAGCTACCACCAAACCTTCCACCTCAGCCTAAATATCTTATAGGATCATACATTATAATAAAATAAAAAAATAAAACACATGAAAAATACATTGCAAGTTGTCACAGTTGGTCTGCTGTGCAGAGAAAGTTAGGACTCACCAACTGTTTTGCAATGGGCCTTGTGCATCTTGCATGAAGCAAGTTATTACTCACATTTAGCTTAATGAAGGGCCCTTCCCACAATGCACAAAGCAAGTTAGGACTTACTTTTGGGCCCTGCTCAAGGCAGGGTAATACTCTACTTCCTCAAAAAGTAAGAAAGTGCATTACAAAAAACTAAGTACTGCACATGCTAGAGTTATAAAGCCTCAAAAGGATGGAACTGTGCTGTTACCCTCATGACCCAAGGCCAAGCTACAGATCTGGGGCCATGCTCCATGAGGCTGCTACTTCAAACTATAGGCTTGAAGCCCATTGTGATGAAAGTTTTGACTCATCTCTTGCTTCAAATAGGGCCTATAGGACCCTGTTCAAAGACATTTATGACTGATGCTGGGGGCACAATCTGAAGCAGCAGGTATGGGTATGGCTCCAGACCTGTAACATGAAGCAGCAGATTCACAGGGCATGGACCTGTAGCTTAGCCTTGTGTTTAGAGGGTAGGGGCTAAGCGAGGGGGATGAGAGTTAAGGTTGCAAAAAACAATTAGGCAGTGTAATAATTCCCTACCTCTGAGTGGTCAGACTCCAGCTAACCTCCAATTACCAATTGCCTCATACATAATGTCTTTCACAATGGGGTGCACCCCTCATATGCTTTCCCAATTATACCAATCTCTCCAGGCTACTTCAGGAGTTTACTTGTATGAAAGTGGTGTTGAAGCAGGAATCCAAGATGGACTCCCCCCCTCATAGATGCAGAGACATGGAAGTATGTTTGTCAAGCCATATGCAAGGTAACATGCTCACATAAATTTTTATTTATTTATTTATTTATTTACAGGTATTCATTAATTCTCGGATTACAAACACATTTGAACCAGTGGTTCTTTTACAAAGGTTCCACATCATGGGAGGACAGTCAGTTGACATTATGAGGACAAATAAAACATACAGCACAGTGGGCACAAGCTATAAAAATTCAAAACATTTAACGTGCAATCAGTATAGTGACTTTCTCAGTAGTAATTGTATTGAAAGACCTTAAGAGGGAAAGCGGCAGCCGGGGGCTGAGGGGAAATGAACAGAGAGGGAGATAAGGGTAAGATAAATGGGGCAGGGTAGGGGGCTCCAGATGGGCAGTACTACGAAAGACGAGGTTAGGAAGAGAGGAGTTGGTGGGGGTTAGAGGAGTAAAGAGGGTGTAGGTGGTAACTTATATTAAGAGTGAGGTGGGAGCAAGGTTAGAATGGTAGGGAGGAAATAATGGAGTTGCTGAGGAGGAGGGGCAAATGTAGACCATAGGAAGGGATATATGGGTATGAAGAGTGGAAGGATATCTTAGAGGGGGCAGTCATAGCTGCTAAGTGCAGTGAGGTGTTGGTGAAGTTTGAACTTCAATGGCCTTGATTCGACATTGATGTCTGAGGGGAGACCATTAAGCCAGGTAGGAGCCCTGAATATAAATGATCTCTGAGCCTGGGTGGTATGGCAGAAAGGGACAAGGCAGGGCTGTTGGGATGAGCTCCAAGTACTGTGTAGATTGAGACTCTGTATAAGAAGATGCCAGGTGACTGGGGGTGTTTGACCCAGGGTTTTTTTTTTTTGGAAGTAGGCAGGTCTTATACATGATCCTGCCCTTGAGGTGCAACCAGCTGGTCTGCCCATACAGGTCACATGTATGGGTGTGCTTGTAGGCCCCAGATACCAGTCAGCAGGACTTATTAAGTGCAGTGATTATTCTTTTGAGGGCTGTGTCAGCAGCAGCACTGTATATGACTAGCCAATATTCAATTATGTAAAGGACTGAGCTGGTGACTTCTAACCAGAGTGCTCAAATAGTGTTGATGCCTACATAAACTCCTGATCCTCGAATTTATTACCTTAGTAATAAGGTTGATATGTGTGGCATAAGACAATGAGCTTTCTAGTGTTATTCCGAGATATCTGAATTCATTAACTTATTCGAGTGACAAACTGAGGTTATTCAGAATTGTTAAGTGGACTGATTTATGCCTGTTGTGTGGACTAGCAAAAAGCATGAACTTCATTTTCTCATAGTTCATTAACAGTTTATGTTGAGTGAACCAGATCTCTACCATATTGAAGTTAATGGAAATATGCATGGAAACAGCTCATTACATTTTTTCGTACCCCAGTGATTACTGCTCATCATTCACCCACTAACTCCTCAGCTTGTTGGAGAAATTGTGGTGAGCTAAGATCATCACACTATCCTGTAATGTTGGGGTGCCCTCTTCTACAACCTTTTTGCAAGCTCTTGAGGAGGAGCTGGAGGCCCAGTTCGGTCACTCTCTCTTAGCATACTGCACCATTATTTTTACTGCTGCAATACCCAAGGGTCTATAGGGATCTCAACACTTGTTATCTACTAGGACTATTATTAACAGTGGCAAAAAAAGCAATCATCTGGTGTTGGCTAACACATAATATCCAAGATGTGGCTGGATGGAGAACACTGGCACATCTGGTTTACAGAATGGAACAAACTGCATGTACTCTAAATGAACAACAGGAAGAATGTTCCTCCCGGTGGACTTCTTGGCTTGTTCATACCATTGGCAAGGGTCCCAATATTGATACCATGAGTTAGCGGGCTAATAATCTGGCTATACTGCTCATCTTCTTATTAAAAAGAATGATGGATGGCTGCCTCCCCCCCCCCAGTTCAACCCTAGACCCTCCCTAATCCTATCTGGTTTGAGTCACGTCAGCTTAAACATAGTAGACGGTATACTTATGCCCAGGTTATCTGCCACTTACAAAGATTAAAATTAGATTATTGCATACTTGTCACTGTCCTGGCTGTGCTATAAGAGAGACACAAATAATGATGCACAGGTTGAATATGTTAGCATACTAATACATTTTATTTAATACCTACTGTACATGCTGATAAACTGCTGCCTCTATGTACTTGTCTAATGTACCGTATTGTTCCTGGAAAAGTTGAATAAAGATTATATTTACCAAAAAATTTGAAAAAACCCTAAAACCACATTTACCTCCTTTTACGGCTTTATAAACCTATTGTATGCCTTACCTGTTTGTTTTTGCTTTATAGCTACACATCTATCTATCTATCTATCTATCTATCTATCTATCTATCTATCTATCTATCTATCTATCTGTCTGTCTGTCTGTCTGTCTATCTATCTATACATATACTGAACATAAAAACATAAGAATATGATGGCAAATGGGTACTGCTTGATCCATCTAGTCTGCCCGTTTGTTTGTTTATTTATCTATCTAACTATCCCTCTCCCCTAGAGTATACTTCTTTGTTTCAGGATCTCAAAATCCCTATCCCACAATAACTTAATAATAATAATAATAATAATAATACATTTTATTTTGCATAAGCCCCTTTCGGGCCATCAAGGTGCTTTACAAAAAGATAAACACAACAATATTAAAACAATGAATGTAATAATAGAATAAATAGCATACAGATAAAATAGATAACAGGGGATCAGAATTATGTGGATCCATCATAAGTGAGACTCCATAAAAAGGTTTTCAATGCCTGTTTAAACCCCTCCACAGTCATGCACTCCCGGAGCTGACTGGGTAGAGAATTCCACAGGGTTGGGGCTGTGTGCATAAATGCACGGGCCCCAGAAGATTTCAGAGACACCCTCGGAATCTCTAGCAACTCCTCATCAGCCGAATGCAACTGTCACACCGGGTGGTAAGGCACAAGAAACTCTTCCAAGTAGTCAGGGCCCAGTCCATGTAGGGCTTTATAAGTCAGTAAACTAACTTTAAAGGTGATCCACCACCTAATCAGCAGCCAGTGCCTATCACGCAGCACAGGTGTTATATGGGATACTCGCGAAGCCCCACTTAATAATCATGCTGCTGCATTCTGCACAAGCTGCAGGCGGTGGATTTCAACCCCAGAAAGCTCTAAGAACAGGGAGTTCCAATAATTAATGCAAAGTCACAAAGGCATGGACCAATGTAGGCAAGTCCTTGGACGGAACTAGGTGCTTAATCCTGGAGATGTTCCTAAGACTTGATGATGGCCGACACCTGAGATTGTAAAGTTAGCCCATCATCAAGCACTACCCCCAGGTTTCACACCCATTCAGAGGATAGGATCTGAGAGCCCCCAAGAAAAAGTCCAGAGGGCTGATCTGCCCTAAACCCCTTTATCCGGTGACCCAGGTCCAGTACCATCACCTCCATCTCTCCGGAGTTCAACTTTAACCACCTCAAGTTCATCCAGTCCTGGAGTTCAGTGTGGCAGGTATTAAGTACCAAGACAGCTGTATCCTGGTTGGGGGCAAAAGACAGGTAGAGCTGGGTATCATCAGCATAGCAGTGAAACCTTAACTCATACTGTCTTACAATGTCTCCGAGGGGCAGCATATATACTGCAAACAACATGAGGGACAGCACTGAACCCTGAGGGACTCCACATCGATGGGAAAAAGGGTCCGAGGAAAGAATCCCAGATACCACCCTCTGACTCCTGCCAATGAGGAAGGATATAAACCACATAAGGACTGTATCTGACAGTCCACAGATGGATCTCAGATGTCCAAGCAGCACCTCATGGTCTACAATGTCAAAGACTGAGGAGAGATCAAGGAGCACCAAGATAGAACGGTTCCTCCGATCTCTCGCCCTCAGAAGATCATTGTAAGCACCCGAACCAGTGCCGTCTCAGTACTGTGCCTCTTTTGAAAATGGACTGGAGAGGTTCATAGATGTTATTGATGGTCAAGTGGTCATCCAGCTGTACCACCACTACTTTCTCAATCACCTTCCCTATAAAGGGAAGGTTTGAGATCGGTCTGTAGCTGGCCAGAGAATCTGGGTCCAAAGAAGCTTTCTTTAGGCGGGGATTATCACTGCCTCCTTCAGGGAGCTTGGAAACTCACTGGATTCCAAGGAGCACCAGACTATCTGAGCCAGGACTGGGCCGATCATATCCCAACAACCCATAATCAAGGAAGTTGGGCCTGGATCCAAACTACAGCACATAGGGCACATACCCTGGACAGTCCGCATGACATCTGCGAGCTCGGGCAAGGCAAAGGTACTCCAGAAGGCCCGAGGTGAGGTGACCAAGCACCGATCATCAGCAACCCCCATAGAATGAGTTGAACGAACTTCCGATCTGATGTTGGCCACCTTATCCACAAAGAACCGAGCAAGCTCATCGCACTCTATTTGTGAAAAAGTTCTACGGAGCTGTGGACAGGTTGGGTTGCACAACCTGTCAACAGTTCGGAAGAGCTGAGCTGGTCGGTTCTGAGTGGCAGCAATCTCCCCGGACAGGAATTTTGCCTTCTTATGTGAGATCATTGATTGGTAAATCTTATAATGTTCAACCAATCTAAGGTGGCCAGCAACCAGGGCAGATTTCCACCAACACCATTCTAACCTACGTCCTACTCGCCGCAACTCCCTCAAGGGTCCATCAAACCAAGGGGCCCAAGGGCAAAGGGGGAGAGGACAAACATGGATGGGAGAAATTAAGTCCAGAGCTACTGAGATGGCCTGGTTATAGGCCACCACTAAGGTGTCTGGACTTGAGCTGGTCACAGGAAGCTCAGAATGGTCAATCACTACTGCTAGGCCTTCAGAACTCAATTCCCATAAAGGGTGATAACTGACCATCTCCACAGGGGCAGGCCTCCGAAGGGGGGCACAAAAGTTGAACCTCATGGTATAATGATCAGATGAACCAACAGGTTCCACCTCCAAGTCGGAGGCCTCGATTCCCAGGAGGAAAATCAGATCAAGAGAGTGACCAGGTTTATGGGTGTCAGAGGTAACAACATGTGTAAGGCCCAGAGATGTCATAAGCTGGAGGAAGTGTTGTCCAAACTGTGAGAGACTGTCATCGACCCAGGCATTGAAGTCTCCAAGAACCATCAACCTGGGAGACTCCAATGCCATGTCAGCGACAAAGTCCGCTACTTCCTGAAGGAATCGCATCTCTTTCCCGGGTGGATGGTAGACAAGAGCTAACCTGCAACCTACACAAGCCACCATGGTACACTCAAATGATTCAGCTTCCTCAACTGGTACATTCGTAAGGTCCAACTCGGTTTTAAAACAGACCGCTACTCCCACCCTAGCGGTCCAATCTCGAGCGGTGTATCACCGAGTACCCGGTCAGAATTGCAGCATCCAAAATGGGGCCAACATTTTCATCCAACCAGGTCTCAGTGATGCAAGCCAGATCAGTTGTTTCAATAAGATCTGCAATAATTGCAGCCTTATATTTAATAGATCTGGCATTGCATAACACTGCTCAAGTTGGATGGGCTTCAAGGGTCTTCCCGGCTGCTTGTCTGCCACACAAGGCAGTGCCCTTGGGTATGGAGACTAGATATGGAGCACCCTGTTCCAGAC
This sequence comes from Neoceratodus forsteri, assembly GCA_016271365.2. NCBI lineage: Eukaryota > Metazoa > Chordata > Ceratodontiformes > Ceratodontidae > Neoceratodus > Neoceratodus forsteri. The sequence continues at coordinate 184,633,077 of CM057457.1, forward strand.
TCCATTTCACCCCAGGGCATCTTCTAGGCCTGGCCAAACTGATGTGAGAGGTGCATTCATTTGTCCTCCAATGTCCACACCCCAACCCCCACACCCTCTCATGTGGCCAATACCCAGCGCACGACAGCACTTGTAAGTTGATAACAACAAAGGGGGGGGAAGGGGTGGAGGGCATGGAGAATGGAGGGTGAATAGCACATGACTGGGGGGGGACTTACACATTTCACAGTAAGAATCAATATCAGTATACACAGCATTCAGGCACCCAACCTAGAAAGACCCCCAAAAACAACAATAAAAATTAAGCAACAATATCCACCCACTAAAAGATATACATAAAATACCACCCTGCTCCCCACTATTTGGATGATTCCAATCCCAGAATCTATTTCAATCCCCTCTCACAGGATTCAAAACACAAATATAAATCCCCCCCCCAGCCCTCTCACAGCCAAGAAATAGGAGAAATTCCAGGCACTCTCACTGCCCAGAATAAAATAAATCCAATCAAATAAAATTAAAAATAAACATAAACATAACCTTTGATAAAAGAAATAAATAAAACAAATAAAATGTGGATGCCCAGGTCCTTTCACCACCGGGAGACCACAAAACAGTTAAAGCGTAGACGCAAACAAAAATAATCCAGGAGAGAAGTCATCCAAAGGTGAAGGTTAATCTAACAGGTAAATCCAATCCGGGATAAGTCCAGCCAATGAAGTCAGATACATCCAAACGTGCAATAAATCCAACAATTTAGTAAATCCAAGCCAGAATGGGTTCAACCAAGAAAAATCCAACGAACAGTTGGAAGCAACTCAGGCCTGGCAGAATCCACACCTAGAAGACCCCAACCAGAAATATTCTGCTGCACCAACACAACACCCAGATCAAGGCCACACAGTAGCCAGTCCTGGGAGTCTAGGGGTACCATAGGATCACGAGGCAACTCCCTGACTAAGGTTCTCCTGGGCCCCCATGAAGCAGCAGAATCCAGTCAGTGATCCCAAGCAGAGTCAGGACAGTCTCATAAACACAAACTTCAGACCCGCCAAGACACAGTCAAGGGCCCACCACTCGATGCCTAAACCCAACATACCAACTGGTACCTTCAGGAGCATCTGCTTAGCTCCCATGACTCCTTCCTAAGACAGACTCCCATGAACGATTTATTCAGCTCCCACAACTACTCCTCAGAGCGGACACCTCTGTAGGGCTGCAGCCTGAATCAGAAATCCCCACTTTCCTTCTTACATTCAACAGGGATCACAGCAATCCTCAACACCGACCACACAGTCAACTTTGGCTCAATCCAGAAAACGGCTCCACACAATTCACTGAGGTATCGGGAACAACACTTCTGTCAGAGATTTTGTATTTCCCGATGCAGTAGCGGCATCCAACAGCACCACCACATGTAGCGGAGCAATTAAACAGCCAAAACTACCATCAGACAGCAGTCTTACTCCAGGCTTTTGCCTAGCCAAAGCAGTTTGCAGTTTGCAGCACAAAATAAAATGAAGTAAAACAAACTAAAAACAAAAATAAAATAAAAAAAATGTAAACTTAAAATAAGACCGAATAAAATAAAACAGTATGCAGCTCACAGCTTGCCCAGCCTGGTGGCCATTGCCAATAATCTCTAACCATCTTTGCCTCCACCACCTCCTGTGGCAGTCTGTTGCAGGGCTGTGTGACCCTCTCAGTGAAGAAGAACTTCCTGAAATTGCTCCAGAATTTACGTCTCACCAAATGTCTGTTGTGTCCTCTGGTTCATGCCTGTTTATTTTCCTGGAAGAAGCTCTGACCATGTACCAAGTTGTTTCCCTTGAGGTATTTAAAAGTTTCTATCATGCCTCCTCTGTCTCGTCTCTGTTCCAGGGAGTACAAGTTTGATTGTTTTAGCCTTGTCTCGTAGGATTCTTGGACCATCTTCATAGCTCTTCTCTGCACATACTCCAACAATCCTTTATAAGGTGCAGTCTCCAAGAACCTGTACAATGGGATTATCACTTCTTGCTTTCTGGTTGTAATACCCCTGTCTATGCATCCAAGGATGCTACTGTCTTTTTGTGATGCCTTCTCACATTGCTTTCCCACCTTTAGGTCATTTAATACCATGTTTCCAAAGTCTCTTTCAAGATCTGCAACAGCTGGTGTTTCACCACCTAATGAGTATTTTGTCCCTGGGTTTCTTTTTCCCAGGTGTATGACTGCAGTTTTTGGTGTTGAATTTCAGCTGCCAAGTTTTGGACCATATTACAGTTTCTTGAGGTCTGACACCATCCTTGTCACTCCCTCTTGCGTGTCCACCCTGTTGTAGAGTTTAGTGTCATCTGCAAACAGGCATACCTTACCCCCCAATCCAGCTGCAATGTTGCTGATGAGTATGTTGAAGAGTATTGGTCCCAGCACTGACCCCTGTGGCCCCCCCTCTGGTCACCCTCCCCTCCAGAGACAGAGCGCCATTTACCAGAACTTTTTTGGTCCTCTACTGTAGCCAGTTATTCACCCAGTTTATAATCTTACTTCCTATACCTGTGTTCCACAGCTTGTTGATCAGCCTTCTATGTGGGATGGAGCAGAGGCCTTACTGAAGTCTAGATACACAATGTCTATGGCCCTGCCCTGGTCTACCACTGTAGGCGCCCAATCAAAATACTCCACCATGTTTGTTTGGCAAGATCGTCCAGTTAAGAAGTCATGCTCTTTGGAGTCAAGCTTCCCTCTGGCTTCTAAGTATGTTATTATTCTTTCCTTTAATAAAGATTCCATGATCTTCCCTATGATGGAAGTGAGGCTGACAGGTCGGTAATTTCCTATCTCCTCCTTGATTCCACTCTTGTGTTCTGGTACTACAGTGTCTTTTTTTCCTGTCCTCTGGTACCTCTCCACCCTCTAGTGATTTGTTAAAGAGTGTAGGCAGTGGAGCAAAGAGTTCCTGTCTGAGCTCTTTTAAGACACGTGGATGTGGTCCATCTGCACCCATGGCTTTGTCTGTCTCTATTTTTTTAGTTCCTGTAGGACTCTTTCTTTTGTAAATGGGCCATCACCTGTCTTCTGGTTGTGGTGTTCATTTGTACCATGTGTTGGACCATTTCCATTATCTTCATGTGTAAATACATATATAAATTAAATAATAGGTAAGGGTGGTATACAAGGATCTATACCCATCGAGGGGGATAATTAGGGCCACAAGCCCAAAGGTATACTACAGAGTGTTCACCTTTACTCATTGTTTGTTGAATGTAATACATTAGGATGGCTATTATTATGGAAATCATATCTGTGATCACATTATGGCACCTAAAGGTCTCTTGCAGCAAGGATGGAATGGTGTGTAGTGAGTGCATGTAGGAGTTTGGGGATTTATGAGTTTGGGAGGGTTTTGTATGTCTTTTTTCCAGGTTCTTTTGCAGCTTGTTAATTGGTTTGGCCCACTTCTTAATGATGTGTTAATTGTGCTATCAGTATTGTTCCATAAATTGTTTGATTAGTGTAGGTATGTAGCTTTAATTAGTGCAGGTATATACAGTAGCTGTGATTGTTTACTAGGTTTACTAGGTAAGTGAGGACAAAAGGAAGCTATGAAGCCTATCTTGATTGTCCCCCACATGTGTGGGAAATTACACTTTGTTGTAGTTTTTGGAGAGCCAATGATCTACGCCCTTTTTGAAAGATTCAAAGGTATTAGTCTACTAGCTCTTGTGGTAGCTGGTTCCAGAGCCTTGGTGTTCTTATCGAGAAGAAATGAAGCCTCCTCTTTGTTTTTGCTTTACACACCATTAGTTGTTGATTGTGAAGTCTAGGTACTATTTTTCTTTGTGTTTTAACAATACCACATTTTCCCATCAGAGAGGGCGATTTGAGAATTTTATATAAGAACAGAAGATCACCTCTGGAGCGCCTAAACTCCAGTGAATGTAGGCCTGTTTTTTGAAGCCTCTCTGGATATTGTAGTGATGCTAAATGGGGCACCATTTTTGTTGCCCTTTTCTGAACTCTTTGAATCACTTGAATGTCCCTGACCATGTATGAACTCCACACTGGTGACCCATAATCTGTATATGGTCTGATGTATGCTTTAAACAATGGGATAATACATTCCTCTGTCTTAGATATACAGTAAATGTATGGTTAATGCACCTAAGTAGTGAATTAGCGGTTTTAGCTACATGATTACAGTGATTGGAGGAGCATAATTTGTCATCTATCAGGATGCCCAAGTCTCTTTCACATATTGGAGAATTAATGATAATATTGTATAGTATATAAGTTTGTTTGGGATTATTGTAACCTAAGTGGAGAACAGAACATTTTTCTGTATTGAATGTCATTTTGTTTTTCTGTGCCCAATGCTCTAATACTGAGAGGTTGTTTACTAATAAGTCCATATTATAGTCAGAATCCACCCTACCACCTAATTTTGTATCATCTGCAAATTTTGAAAGTATGTTCCTGGAGTTAATCTGCATGTCTGAGATGAAAATATTGAATAGCACTGGGCTCAGAACTGATCCCTGCAGCACACCACTGGTCACACCCATATCACTGGAATAGGCACCATTGATCCTAACATGCTGGGTCCTGTTGGTTAACCAGCAATTGATTCATTTTATTATGTTACAAGAAAAACCTAAGTCTGATAGCTTAGCTAGGAGAATATTGTGAGTAACCTTATGAAATGCTTTGCTATAATCCAGGAGGATGACATCTATGGAAATCTTATTGTCTAGTTCTTGGTTGACAGTATTGTAAAAGGCTATTAAATTGGTAGCGCAAGAAGAGCCTGGCTTGAACCCATGTTGTGAGTGGTCGATAATGCCTAGAGTTTGCATATCTGCCTCTAATATGCCTTTAATAATTTTTTCCATTACTTTACATGGAATGGAAGTAAGGCTGATGGGGTGGTAATTACTCACTATGGAATGGTTACCCCTTTTAAGTATAGGCACAACTGCAGCAGTTATCCAATCAGATGGAACTGATCTTTCCGCTAATGATTTATTAAAAATAATGGAAAGTGGTGTGGCAATATTTTCAGCTGTTTCAACCAAAAATCTAGGATTAATTAAGTCTGGTCCACAGCTGGTATTTGGTTTTAATTTTTTTTAACAAGGAAACCACTTTAGAAATAGTTATGGTGTGGTTATTTTCAGTAGAACTTTATATGATAGTATTTATATCAATTATGACTGTATGATTTGAGAATACTGATGCAAAATAGATATTAAATGTGTCGGCTGTCTCTTTATCAGATGTAATGGTGTTTGTGCCATTGGTCAATGACCCAATTTGTCTGTTACTGCCTTTTTTACTATTGAGATAAGAAAATAGGGATTTGTGATTATCTTTGGAATGGGATATGTGGAACTTGAGGTTGCATTTTGCCTTCCTGATAGTCCTTTTTAGTTCTTTAATGGCAGTTCTACATTGTCCCAGTATGAGTTCTTTTGTGTCTGTTGTGCATTTTTTAAACGAGTAAATAGTTTTTTCTTCTGTTTGATTTTCCTATAAATATCATTATTTAACCACAAAGGAATTTTACTTTTACTGTTATATTTTATCCGGGCTGGAATATAACCTTTTTTTAGGTCTAGTATCTTGTTTTTAACAAATACCCAAGAGTCTTCCAGGGTTAAAGGTGATAAAATTGTTTCCCATGGGGTATTTTTTAGGCTGTTGTTTATTGCCTCAAAGTTGGCTTTGTGGCAGTTATACAACTGAGCATTCTGAACTATTATGCTAGATTCATACTGTTGATCAAATACAATGGTATGGTGGTCACTATTCCCTAGTGGGTCTGATATTAAAAGATTTAAGACTTTGTCCTCAATATTGGTAATCACAAGGTCTAATACATTACATCCTCTAGTGGGTTCTTGAACAATTTGCTCAAGCCCTAATTCATTTATTGTTGAAATAAAACTTTTTTCGACAGCTGTTGTGCCCTTAGTAGTAAACCAATTTATGGATGGCATGTTAAAGTCTCCCAGAATCAGGATATCACCTTTATTCGTCATGTGACTGATGTTCTGTATTAATGTGTTTGTATATTCTGAATCCGAGGATGGTGGGTGATAACATGTGCCCAAGATTAGTTGTGGGTATTCCTGAAACTGAACGGCTACCCATATACTTTCCATTTGTGAAGTATGTGGGTATTCATGTGAATTAATTGTGTCTTTAATATAAAGATATATACCACCTCCTTTTTTGTGAAGTCTATCTTTTAGGTATAATTTAAAGCCCGGTATGTCTTTCATCCAGGTTGAATCTAGGTCCCACTATGTTTCTGTTACTGAAATGATGTCAATATCCAGTAAGTGAATTTTGGTTTCAAGCTCGGAGATTTTTAATAAGTTTAAGGACCTTGCATTAAGACATAATATTTTGCAAACCTTAAATGTTGGAGGCTTATTTGTTAGAGTCTTGGGTGTCACCCCAAACTTGATGTCAGTTTAAACAGCTGCTAATGTGAGAGAATTCTCCTGCCTAAGATGGAACTACCTCTCCTGCTCAAGTGGAGCCCATCTCAACAGAAGACATAAGAGTTGTCTACAAAATTTTCCCAGTGTGTAAGGCATTTTATTTCCTGTGACAAATGCCATTTTCTCAGCCACTCATTGTAGGATTTAATTATGTTAGTAACATATTCAGTTGCTCTTGGTACTGGCAAAACCTCCCAAAAACATATTTCACAACCCATGTCGGTCAGGATGTTGTTAAGGCAGATGGTATTTAACTTCATTTGGTTTAGGTGGCATCTATTTATATCATTTGTACCAGTGTGTATTATTACCAAGGGGTTTACACCAGAATGTTTCAGTATGTTTGGAGCCATCAAGGTTATATTGGATATACCTGCTCCTCTGAAGCTGGAGCAGGTACGTTTACTTTTATCTGGATTACACACCGTCTTGTCAATGTGCTTAATAATGGAGTCCCCTACTACAAATACCTGCCTGGGAGAATTCACCTTGCTAGTTGTTATCGTTCCAAGGTTAGGTGTAGTCGATTCTAGGGGGACTGGGCTTTTGCTTTTGGATTTCACCTCCATCTGACTGAGTGTAGGTACAGAGGTAGAGATATTTTTTTGCTGGTGGTCATAAGAAGTGGAGGTACCTAATAAATCTGGGTCCAGAGTATCATCGTCTTGTGTTAGGACCTCAAACTTGTTATGTGTCTGCACCACTGGTGCACTATTGAACACTTGGCCACCCCTGCACTTTGTTTTACCTTTGGGGACCTGTGACCATGTTTCATCCTCTGGGTTGGGTTTGGTACAGGTGCTAATACTGAAGTGGCCACTGAATTTGTTGGTTCTAGTACTGTATTAGTGCCACTACTGTGATAGTAAAGTGATGCCATTTCATCAATGTATGACTCTAATGAGTGTAAGTCTGGGTCAGAGGGGCTTTTAGTGTGCAGAATATTTAATTCATCCTGTCATACCTTGAACAACAGACTTCTGTCACATACAAAATTCTCAATTTGTGGCCCAATGGCATACATTTGACAACTACCACACAGATTTTCGTGGGTCCCCATATTATGTTATGTTTGGCCACAAACTTTCACTTAATATATTCGTGGTCTACCTCAGGCCCTTCCTAGCATCTATAGTATTTGCTGTTGTTGTGAAAGATATATACACAGTTGTAATTTGTCTGACCTACCTCCCTGCTGACCCAGCTGACACAGCAGACATGCGCTGAGATGCGTGTGTCTCTCCGCGCGCAAATACGTGCGCTCGCTCTGCTGACTGGAGCTGTGCCTTATAAGGAGTGGGCGCAACAGGAAGTAGTGTGTCACTTCCTGCCAACCTCTCACCCCAACACAGAATGTTTTAAAGTTCAAAACAGTTTGTTTTAAATCCAACACAGTTGCCACCTCATGTGGTGGTCTTAATATGTTGTTTCTGCACTTCCCCTGCAAAAAAGCCAACTAGCAACAAAGGTGCTGTAATTGGGATGTGGCTTGGTCCTCCACCTTCCCACACTACCTTTGGGCAAGCAGCTAAGCACCTTTTGAGACAGAATGTCTCACTTGTTTCCAAGGCAACCTGAGCCCAAACACAAACCTCTCTCCAGAGGCACGTACTGTTCCAATTAAAGTTTAAAATGCTGCAAAGTTAAAAGAACAAGTCAAAATCAGACAGCATGTAGGAAATACTATCGTATGTAGTAGTATATATTTGAATTGAAAGATTAATCACAGCTATACAGGGAAATAATTGATGGCCTTTTCTATGGGGAAAAGTTCCCATCTGTATTTTATATCTATATCTATATCTGTCTCTATAGCTATATCTATATCTACATCTATGTCTATGTCTACATCCACATCCACATCTATGTCTATCTCTATATCTATATGTAGGATATACAATGGAGACCTGTGTGATACATTATTTATCTACACAAGACCAGAGTAATTTGCAATTTGACCTTAGGTAACCTCATGAGTGGTGTAAGCCATGATTGATGTGTCCTAGGTCAAACTGCTTGAATGCAGATAAACAATGTATCACACAGGTCCACATTGCATGTCCTGTTTATAAAAAAGCTGTTGATTTTTGGGGAGGGGGTGACTGACTGGTAGAGTTTATCAAACACATGCGTGATAAATTCTGTGCTCTAAAAATTTATCACACGTTATGTGGAGATAACATGTTTTATGACATTGGATTTACAGCATGTCCATTCATAGTCTTGTGTGTGTGTGTGTGTGTGTGTGTGTGTGTGTGTATATATATATACACACACACACACACACACATACTATATATACACACACACACATATATATATATATATATATATATATATATATATATAGTAGCACCATTGTGCCACTATAGTTAGGTTAAGGCACTTCTATATATATATATATATATATATATATATATATATATATATATATAAAATAGATAACCCACTCTTAGATGTGCAGTTGCGCACTGACATACGCACACAGACGCAGGCCGAGTGCATCAACCACCCAAGGCATGCATATATCAGAGCGTGACAGCACACCCTAGAGTGGGCTATCTATCTTCTAAAATGGCAAATTTGTTTTAGAGGGGTAAAAGTCTAGCCGTATGGTCGCACTCTGATAAATGCACGGTCATGTGATGTGTTTTATACAATCAGAACATTGTATTTGGAGCTTTTTCTTTAACCCATTTTATGATATATATTATAGTGGCACGGTAGAGTCACTATAGTTAGGGTTGCATGGCCACTTTTGTGTTTAACCCAATATTTTGCACTTTAATAACTTTGGAATTGTTTGTTCAATTTGCTAGAAATTTTGCATGCTCAGTCTGGTACATAGATCTCATGATCTAGCAAGTTTTGTTCCAGTTGGATGTGTGGTTGCAGATCTGCAGAGTGCCAAAAATGTTGAAATTCACCACTTCATTTGCAAATTTTGAGGTCACCTGTAATTCTGAAACATATTGCAGGTGTGGTCTGAAATTGTTAGGGTATATGGGGTCTGGATCACTAATGTGCCTTTTGAAGAATTGTTGAAAAAATTATTCATCTGTTCAAAAGTTATAAAACTTTAACATTTCTCATTATAGCCTATGGGAAAAAAATATATGTCTGCCTCGAAAGTACTTTTTACTTTCACTAAAACACTTTTGACTTTCGCAAATGGATTTTGTAGTGTTGCAACTCACAAATCTGCCATCTTGTTTTCAGTTAGGAACTCAGATAAAACACTGGGGCCCAGATATTCAAAGCATAGTGCGACGCGCACACCAATAGTGCGGGAATAGTGCAGAAATAGTGCGGAGCAGCCATATTCAAAGGACCAGTTAGCTCGCGCTAACAGCATTAGCGCGGGGCAAACCAATAATGTATGCAAGGGGCAAATGGAAGGGGGGTGGCCAAGAGAGACACGGAAAGGGATATTTAAAGGCCCAGCAACATGCTAAGACACATAGTGTGACACATAGCATGGCGCTAGTTACCACCTATAAAAGGCTGGTCTCAACCCAGGGTAAAACACAGAGGAGGAGGGAACACAACAGGAAGTGGGAATGTGTGCAGTGCCAGTAGCAGTGATGCTGCCATTGATGGCAGCTGTAGGAGGAGGAGGAGGAGAGGGAGCAGGCACAACATGGGCCACAACGCAGGCCAAGGAGACGGTATGCTGCAAACAGGTGGTACTGGCCCAGGGTCTCCTTTGAGACCCTGCCTGATGACCACATCATTGGCCGGTACAGGATGAAAAGGGGAACGTTGAGGCAGCTCTGTGAACTCCTGCATGAGCAGCTGCACTCAAACACCAGACACAGCCATGCCATGACAGTGGAGGAGAAGGTAACAGCAGCGATGTGCTTCCTTGCCACAGGAACAACGAACAATGTGGGACACCATCGGGGTAACGCAGTCTGCCACCTCACGCATCCTGACCCAGTTCCTAGAGGTTTTCCTGCCACATGCTGGGGAGTTCATAGTATTCCCAGCACGGCAGCAGAGCGCAGAGAAACAATGCAGCAGTTCCATCGAGTTGCACACCTACCATCCATACTGGGTGCCATTGACTGCACCCATGTCCCCATCCATGCACCACCTGGTGATGGCAGTGATGTGTATGTAAACAGAAAGGGGTACCACTCCATCAACTGCCAGGTGGTGTGCGATGCGGCTGGGTGCATCAGCAATGTCTATGCACAGTACCCCGGCAGTGCCCATAACGCCTTCATCTGGCACCAGTCCCAGCTGTGCCAGGCTTTTGAGGAGGGCAGGATACCCAGTGGGCAACTAGTCGGTGAGTAGTAGCATACAAGGCATACACACAACAGCATGGATGGGGGCAGGCATTGTAGGCCAGGGAAGGGGTGTGGGAGGGCTACATAGAGGTGCAGGACAGCATCCAACAGACTGCAGTACGGCACTAACAGGTACACATCTCTTGACAGGGGACAGCACCTATCCTCTGCGACCCTGGCTGCTGACACCAGTACTCCGACTGGCCACAACAGCCGAGGAGATGTACAACGAGGCACATGCCAGCACAAGGAACATCATAGAGAGGGTGTTTGGCATCCTGAAGATGCGATTCAGATGCCTAGACACATCAGGCAGTGCCCTACAGTATACACCTCAGAAGGCATGCCGTATCTTCCTAGCCTGTTGTATGCTGCACAACATGGAAAGGAACCACGGGATACAGGCACCAGAACCTGAGGGACAGTCCAACAGTGAGCCAGAGCCAGCGGTCAGAGGGATAGTGGAGCAACTTGAGAGGAGGGAACCTCGCATGGCACACAGGGCCAGAGAGCACAGGGACAACATCATCAGGACACTTACACACAAGAGGGTAAGTACAGACTGCACAACAACTTGAAAGAGTACAATGAATAATCTATTTAATGTGCACAAAGAAACAGAACAGTGACACCAACAATCACAACAGTAACACAACACAGTGGAATAGACAACATGTGTGCATGTGGTGTGATGTTGGGGTGTGCAGGACACATGTGGGGGGACAGACAGAAATGGTGTACTGTCAGTGGGGAAGCGTGATGTGTGCTGTGAGGGTAAGGGGTGCAACTGTGGCAGTGGAAGTGTGCGTGTGCATGTGATGGAGTGCGTGGGTGTTTGCTATTGTGTGCGTTTACTTGTCTGCACGCGCTTGTGGGTGTGCCAATGTTTCAAAGGGGGCGATGACTGCACAGTGACGCAGTGTGATTGTGACCATCACCGCCTCCTACCACCACGCATGCGACATGCACCAGTACCCTGGGTCACAGACCCTGGTGTGCTCTGGGCCGAGGACAACGCTGATGAGAATGGTGAGGCAGGCAGGGCCGGCCTCCTGTGCCCCCCCCGGGGCAGTGGAGCTTGACAAGGTGAGTGGATGACCACGGCGGTGCTGGGTTCCTGACGGTGTGCATGACGCTCTGGAGCTGGACCCACTGGCAGCCCTGCTGCCATGGGTTGCCCGCCTGTGTGCCCCTGTGCCATCTGCACCTGACCAAGCATCCCATGCTGGTGACCCCCATGCACACCACGCAGTACATTACCAATGTCGACCACTGCAGCCATCAGACCAGCAAAGCCACGGTCGATCGCACCCATCAGGCAGCCCAACCTGTCCTCCGCCCGCTGTTCAGCATGGGCAAAGCCCACTGAGATGGCCTCCCTCATCTGTGCCAGCTCATGTCACAGCTCCCTCCGTATGCCATGCAGGTCCATATGGGCCTCCTGCTGGGAAGTGACAGCAGCCTGCAGGAGTGGGCGGGCACCATGGGCATCCTTCTCCAGGGGCACAGACCCCTCAGCTGCAGCTGGCACAGGTGCCTGCTGCACAGGAGGAACTGGATGCTGTTGCACACCAGGCACAGCCTGCTGCTGGCGACTACTGGTGGTGGTCTGTTGCACTGTATGGACCGGGACCCCAACATGGGTTGGATACTGCACATCCTGCAGTGCAGAGATGTTCCCCACACTGCCCACCACTGGATGCACAGGGACAGCCACACCGGCAATGCTGAAGACACCACTGGCACCTGTTCCATGGTCTGCCCGCAGCCCCACCCCTGGATCCCCCTCCACAGGCACATCCAGGTGTTGGGAAAACTCTGACACATCAGTGTCATCACCACTGGTCACAGTGACTAGTAGGACCTCCCCTACACCCACATCTTCCGTTTGTGCATCATCCAGGTACCCAGTGAATCCCAAGCCCCCTACTGAGGTGTGACCCCGCTCCCCAGGCAGTTGCAGCCCCTGTCCATGGGATTGCCACACATGAATTCTCTCTGTCCGGCCATGAGTGGCACACAGCCTGGATGTTGATGAGCGTTCTCCATCATCCTCCTCCACAACCTCTGGAACATGGCCGGACATCCTTGGCTGCTTCTGTTGTTCCACAGGCCTGACAGACACCGCTGTGGAGAAAATAGGGACAGGGTCAGTCACCTGTACATGAACACTGTGCCCTAACACCACCACCACCACCACCACACCATGCAGACCCCAGGACACGTCCCTCCCTCACACAAGCCCGTTACCACATGCACCCACCCAACCCACAGTGACCATGCCATTGCCATGCAGCTTTTTGGCAGCTCATAGTGCACCCTGTGTAGGACACCAACAGCAGGACCATGCACCCATGCCATCACAACATGCAGGGTATACACATGCGAATACAGACCTGTCCTGGGCAGTGTGAGAGGCGTCTCACACCCACCACCCGGCACACCTGCGAATGCCACCATCCTCAGTGTCAATGCCACCATGGCCATGAGTGGCTCCTCCACCCACTGCTGTTGTTCCTGTGGTCCTCCACCAGTCCTCATTTGGTCCCACAGTTGATGTGCCTCCTCCTTCTTTGCACGTCGCAGAAGGTCATTCCAATGCTTTCGCACAGCCTCTGTTGTCCTGCCACGTCCTCCTACAGCATTGACAGCAGCTGTCACCTCTTTCCAGGCTTGGCGCATCACTGCATCCATGGCCCTGTGCATGCATTGCACCTGGTCCCTCTCCTTCACAGCATGCACGAGTGTGTTCAGTTCATCTTGGAAGAACTTGTGTGCACATATGTGCTCTTGCCGTGCTGCCAAACCTATGGGTCAGTCGAAAGGGGACATGCGTCAGCAGCCGTGTCAGTACTGCATTGCATTATGCATAGACATCACAATGCCTGCCCCTACAATGACACAGGCCACATGGACATGTCACAGTGCATCAAGTGCATGTACCGTGCACACGGCCACATAGTCACTGTCCGTCCTGTGTCTGGGCAGCGAGCCCTGTACCCACATGTGCACTGCTATCACCCGTGGCTGGCATGTGCACCCATGACTGGGGCCACCCCTATGCCAACCACCTGGCACTGTACTGTGCCCTTCGTGATCACTATATTGGGTGCGTGGACAAGTGCACTGGCATGTAGACAATGTCAGGACACCAGGCACAGTCCACATGGTGCATGGGATGGCACAGTGCCAGGACCCTGTGTACTTCCTGCAGGGGGGCCACAGCCTACCATGCCACACATCCAGGGAGTCATGTCAGTGAGGCACTGTTGCAGGACACACCACGGTAGTGCACTAGTGCCCCTGCCTGGTGGCCACAGTGTGCAGGCACTGCCACATGGCACAGTTCCCTGCAGGGGAATGTGCACAGTGCACTGGATGGTATGATGCCCAGGCAGACGTCTATGACTGTGCACCATCACACAGCACAGTGCTTGCCTGTGGTCCAACATGTGTCTGACCATTCACCAGAAGGTACATCTGTGTGCTTCAGTCTGTGCTGACCCTGTTCTGAGCTCTTGCCATTCCGAGTGTCCAATGGCAGTCATACGTACCTGCCTCTCACTGCTCATCCCCCTGTTGCATCTCTCCACTAGTCCCTTGTTGGTAATCAGTTTCTGTATTATGCTGCATTACCACAACACAACACTGGTGGTGCACTGCTTGCCCTTTTATAGCCCATCCAGGCAATCAAGCCTGTTAGGCATGCAAATCAGCACATAATGATATGCTAATCACACAGTTTCCCCATGCATACACAAGTACCCCCATTTGCATACTCCAGCTGAATATGGCCCTGCGTAGCACCGTGCTATCACATTTGCACTGTGAAAAAGCCAGCGGAGGACTGTGGAGGAACGGCTGTACTATCCCATTAGCGCAGTGTGTATGTGCTTAGCACGACCTACATGCATGCTCGTGAGGCCCCCATGTCCGCGTTATCACCCTGGCATAGCGTGATGTAGCACCGCGTTAGCCAACACAGCACTGCACTATACGCATACATGGTACACAACCTCAGGGTCATGCTGGGGGTCGCGCATGTGCAGTGTGAATACCTCCGGGAAGCGCCGTGCTATGTCATGTGATAGCGTGGCGCTACAGTGGTTGTTGAGGGAGAGTCCTGGGAGTGCCAACTGTGTGAATAGACAGGTTGTGGGTTCTACCAGCTGGTTTAGAGATGGCAGGATGTTCCAAATAGTGTGCAATGGTGCACAGGGACAGGTGCTGGGGGGAGGTCGAAACTGCCAACCTTGTGCAGCTTGTGATGAAGAGGCATAGGAGGCTCTTTGGGGAGGTGAGGAAGGAGGATCTCCCACGAATGCAGGTGTGGGACACAGTGGCTAGGAAACTCACTGCCCACACTGGAATACCCCGGAATGCTGAAAAGTGCCCCCACAGGTACACGGACCTGAGACAGAGGCAGTGGCAGCAGCTGGAGCGCTACAAGTGCATGGTGTGTGATGGTACTGTGCCTGTGCCAGGTAAGTGGTGTTGCATGTTGATTGTACCAACATGTCAGGCTGCGTGTGTGTGTGTGTGTGTGTGTGTGTGTGGAGGGGGTGGGGTGTGTGTGTGGGGTGTGTTTGTGTATCTGTGCACAGGTGTGTGCACTGATGCATGGTGCTGTTGCACACTGTGAACAGGTGGGGTGGCACATTTAGGCCCCCTGAGGCACAGTGCATGCTGTGCCCATTGCTGTGGGAGGCGGGTTGGGTCATGCTGTTTGGCGTGTCCCAGTGCATCACCAGCCTGCGGCCGGCAACATCATGTTGCAGGGAACCCGCTCCTGGTGGACTGTCGATGTACACACACGGGTATGCGGATGTTTCATTGGGAGCTGCAAAGGCCAGTATCACAGTAGCGCGGCACCATTGATCACTGCTGTGTGTGCCTGGCGAATGTGCCATGGGCACTGCCACACTCTCTGTGGGGGTCCTCTCTGTTCACTCCATGTGTGTGCATTGTTGTTAGGGTTGCATGTGCATCTTGTTGTGCTGCACGTGGTGTATGCTGTGTCATGCTCTAACACCACTTTATCATCTGTCCACTGTAGAGCAGATTGAACAGTCCATGGTAGGAGGAGGGAGTCAGCCCAGGACCCAGGAGCAGAGAAGAGGCAGTCTGAGGCTGCCATTCCTTCCACAGTGGGTGCAGGAGAGCAGCCCTGAGAGTGGTGGCGTGTTGCATGAGTACCTGTTTCATTGCTCTGTGATCTGTGCCCTTTCACTAGGCTGTGTATCACATCTGGGTTTCCAGCCACTGACTGGTCTGGTGGCATTTCTGCAATGGGCAGTGGGCCAGTGTGGTGTGGCAGTGTGCTGTGCGGTGCACCTGTGTTGCACACCATGGTTGGGTGCTGTCAGTCTGGCCTGGGGGGGTACTGTCAGCTTGCATTGCCATGCGAGTGACTGATGGTGGTGGTTGCTCTGGTGGCGAGTGTTCCATGGGGACAACATGTTGTCAGCTGACCTGCCCACCTCTGTGGTCCATCCATACCACCACCCACAGGGCATCCACATTTGCACAGGTGGTGGTGCCTTGCTGTGCATGCGGGACAACACGCACCATGCCTTACGGGCATACCTCTCCTCCTTCTGTCCACCAGCTGTGGAGCATTGCCTATCACACTGTGCTACATCCTGGCACTGTGCCATACACATTGTGGAGTCCTTCCATGTGTATCTCATGGCGAGGTTACTGTGTTGCAGTTTAGTTACAGGGTACTGTTATCACTGTGCTATTACATTATGTGCATTGTTGCCTGCCAATGGTGACCATGGCTGTGGAAGTAGTACTCACAGGGTGGGACAGAATGGTCCTGTTATTTGGGTTGGGGACATTTCCATGTACCATGTCACAGTTGGGTGGTATGCTTTCAGTGGTCTTGCCTGGTGGCATGTGACAGCCCTTCACTGACAGCGTCTGTGCCCTGGATGACTGTTATCCCCTGGCCTGGGTCAGTCATTGGCAGGCCACTATCATGGTTCATTGATGCTCCTGCATGCCTGTCATTGTTGTTTGTTCTGTGCTCTGCATTGCTGTACATTTCCATGTTTGGGTGGGCAGCATGTCCCAACATGTGGATGCCCTTGTGCATGTTGTGGTGTGGCCCTTGCACTTAACTCTCCGGGTTTCCAGCTGTGTGTCTGCCGTGTCTCGCTGTGTGCTGTATCGGGGTAGGCAGTGTCTCATGTTCCTGGTGCTGTCAGGATCATTGTCATCATGTGTGTTGGGTTTTGTGTTGGTGCCTGTTTTGCCCTGTGCTGCTTTGTGGAAATCTTCCATGTTGTCCTACCAGTGCAGAACTCAACTCCGCCATGGATTGCCCATTGGGACATGCTGTCCATCTCTGTATGGACACCTTTGGCTGCTGTTTGCCTCCTGTCTGGTGTACCATCCACATGGTCTCACCCTTCCTCTTGTAGGTCCACTCCGGGCATCGCTGTGGCGACAAAGCCCAAAGAGTCAGAGGGCACCGAGAACCTGCTGTGCTGCATCGTTAGGCAGCAGAGGACACTCATTGAGCAGCAAGCCATCATAATTACGGAGACACGGAGTGTGGTTAATGTTCTGGAGGCTCGTCTCCCTGATCCAGCGGGCAACTAGTTATGCCCTGTTTTCTTGACGTCTTTCCTCACCACACCCCCTCACTGGACTTGTTTATCCCTTCCTTGACTATTGTCATCTGTCCCTGTGTGTGTCCTCCTCCCCTTTACACCCTTGTCCTGTGTCTTCCTGGCCCTCCATTTGTTATCATCCTTATGTTTTCCTTTGTAATCCTTTTTTAGCCGATAGTGCTTACCTTTTTTTTTCCCTGTAGTGGGCATTTGGGGTTGTGTGTTGGGTGGGGGATGTTGCTTGGTGGGTATGATCTTGTTCTGTTTCTGTGTTGTGGGGAGGGTTCTACAGTGGTGGGTGGGGTATTTTTGATTCTGGGTTTTGTTCTTTGGTTTGTTCTGTGTTTTATTCACTGTCTGTAATATTTCCGTTGCCTTTACTTTTCATTATTGTTCATTACAGTGTTTTATGACATTTTACTGTGTCCTGTGTCATTCTTGGGTGCTGGGGTTCCGCATGCTTTGTACTGTTGCTGGTGTTTTCCACATGGGTCTGGGTTGTTGCTGGACATTCCCGTGCTTGTGTAGCATCCTCCTGGATGTGCACTGTGGTGTGCTCCTGATACCTCATTCCAGCATGTGTTTCCTTGCATGTGTACCAGGGTCAGTCTGTCTCTGCACTGTGTTCCATTGTGTGTTTGCACTGCCTGGCTGGGGATATATTCAGTGCTGTCTTGTGTGCTATATTCAGTGCAGTCTTATTCCTGTGCTGTTTTTGCTCTGCACTCTTGGCCCTGTTTGCCCGGCTTCCTTTGCTTGCTATATTCAGCTGGTTTTGCCCTGGGCTATTCCTTTTGAATATGGCTGGCATTTTGCTCCTGGCTAAGTTTGCATGCTGGGCAGTGCTAATTTCAGCCAGGGGCTAACCTTTGAATATCTGGCCCTGTAATTCAAAAAAACTGCCCCTTGGTAAACACCAACAAATGTGTTTACCTAATCGTGGCAAAAGGAACATGATTCTGACATTAGTTTTTCAAAATAATGCTCAGAAATCTGTTTTCAGTTTTTCCATTGGAAGTGTTACAAATTTGTGAAAGTACTTTGCAAAACTTTTGAAATTTGCGAAACCTTCACAAATGTACTTTCCAAAATTTGTGAAAGCTTTTGCAAAACTTTCACAAATTTTGTGAAACCTTTGCAAATTTGCAAAAGTACTGTTGAAAAATTCTATTTCATAGCCACTTCATAACAAATAAATGGTTAGAACTTTTGGGCTGAAATTTGCACGGTAGAAAGGGCTCGCCCCACAGATGTGCTTTTTGCTGGTTTGGTGAAAAAATTTATATCAGTTCCATGGCTATAACATTCTGAAGTTTAGAAATTTCCCATAGGTTAACATTGTGGTGTCCACGGCACTTTTTGGTGCCTATATCTCGATAATGTTTCAAAATATGGATTTTTTGCTAAATACAGCATAGTACCCCTTTAGGTGATCTAAGCATGCGTGTAGGTTACCAGGCAATGATTACAACTGAGGTAGAATTTTTTCCAGTGTTCCTATGGTTACTGAGATATTGCACCATTTGTATCACAAGGGTTATTTGAAAATGTCTCTAGGTCTGCAGTGTGTCTCTATACTTATGGGTAGATTGGTGCACATGGCCCAGAGGGTGCTGAGCACCCACATATGGATACTATTTGGCAGTAATGTGACTGCAGGTTCCCACAGGGAGATGAGAGTTTATTAGAATGTCTCTACACTTATGGATAGATGGCGGACCCTGCACCCCCACAAATGGATACCATTATGGAGTGATGGGATCATTATGGGAGTACAGGATCCAGAGGGCCCTGTGCTCCCACAACCAAATATGAGTAAAAATACACTGTCTTAAAAAGTAAGGCAATTCATAGCAAAAACTCCATTAATGCATCAGTTAGGGTTGATATTACAGTGACAAATGTATGGAAATTCAGTGATAGGGTTACCAACCCTACCACCCCAACCCCAACCTCCACACACCAACAGACATCGGAGGTGTACCTTAGGATCATCAGGCCTAACTCTCACCCCATTCTCCTATACTGTACCATCTCAGCTTCTTTACACATGGAATGAGGTGAGAGTTAGGCCCGACAACCCCAAGGTACACCAGACTCCTGTTGGTGAGTGGAGCATGGGGGAGGGGTGGTAGGGTTGGTAACCTTAACACTGAATTTCCAGTCTTTTGTCACTGTAATAGCAACCCTAACTGATGCATTAATAGAGGTTTTTGCATGAATATATTGTATAGGGCTGCAGTCATGCCCCTATAGTTGGGGTTAAACGGTTACGTCTATGTTAAATGTGAAACCATTGCACTTTAATAACTTCACAACCATTTAACTGATTTACATGAAATTCCACATACCCAATTGGGGACTACAGATCTTTTGATGTGTCAAGTTTGGTTCTGGTTGGATGCATGTGTGCAGAGATATAGAGTGGCAAAATCTGTGTTTACCAATTTTTTGCCATTTTTCTGTCATGCTGCACTGCAGAAATGGCTTGGAATTTTGGTCTAAAATTTTCAGGGAACATAGGACGTGCCTCATAGATGTGCTTTTCTGTGGTTTGGTGAACAAAATATTAATCCATTCCAAAATTATTAAATATAAAAATGGTCCATTATTTTCAAAGGGAACATTTAGATGACCCGCTCCAAAAAGGATCCTTTGTCACAAATGGTTAATCCTTTTCTGCAAAAGGGTCATCCTGCACTCAAATGGGAACTCTTCTTTCATGCTGCCACCATCTTTTTTTCAGTTAGTGAGGGAAGCAAAATTAAATAACTTAAAAACATGATGCATTTAGCAGAAACCAACACATGTGTTCTGCTAATCGAGACCTGTTTCAGGTGTTTCTGACGTTAGTTTTTTGAAAAATTATTTGGAAACCGTTTTTAAAACATGTTGAAATCCTTTTTCATGCCTTTTTCAATTCTCGGGAATCCTTTTTTTGGAAATTGCAAAAAAAGAAGCACAAAAAAGGATCCTGTTTGGCAATTTGTGAAAAAAGAAATTCCTTTTTCTCAAATTGTGAAAAAAGAAACATGAAACAGGATCCTGTTTCACAATTTGTGAAAAAAAAATAATTTTTGAGGTAAACCTAAAGTATGCTAAAATGAAGTGGCCATCATTCTTTACTCTCCTTCCATGGCTTGAAAGGTGTCGGAAGTGCATTCTGATGCAGGGATGAGCTATTCAGTAACATTGGTGATGCCAAAGGGCTACAAACAATGGATTTTACTAATTGAACCTGACAAGGAGGCATTAAATGAAAAGTCATGCCTATTACATAGGAAGCTGGGCACCCATCATGGCAGACTACAACAGACGAGGCAAACTTTAATTAAATTAACTGGCAAAAGGATCGGACCTTCATCTCCATTCATCAACAGATACCACTAGCTGGGGACAGCAAATTTCATTAACCTACCAGTATTTATCACTTTTCTGGAACTTACTTAATTTATGGACTCAGTTCATGGAAATCCTCTCGGGGGCCACTCACGTATAATGGCTTTTCCAAGGAGTGGGACTGCAGACAAACTAATCAATGATTCCTTAGGATATATTACCCATATGCTGGAGTCCCTATTACTGGATTGGCAGAAAATAAAAACTGAGCTAGCAGGGACTTCAGGGGATGTCAAGAAGCTGCAGAGTCGCATGAACATCTCCAAGAAGTGGACAAACTAATTGGAAGTCCACCAGCATGCCATCCTGAAAAACAGGAGGACCATCAGATAAAACTTCAAAAATAGCGGTACAGGGCAGAGGATCAGGAAAACTGGGGGTGCAGGAACAACATAAAAATCCTGGGAGTCCTGGAGTGCCTGGTGGGTCCCAACATGAATTCCTCAATGAATTTATACCTCAGTTAATGGGCCAGTGTTGGAGAGGGGCAGTGGATTAGAATGTGCTCATGGAGCAAGGGCTCAACCCCCAGTCCTAGGAAATCCCCAAGACAGATAATAGCATACCTGTTAAGATACTTGGTAAAGGTAAAGCTCTTGAGGATGGACAGGGAACTTGGGAAGCTTGCTTGGAGAGGTACTAAAATTTCATTGTACAGAGACTTTTCCTATGAGGTGGCAATGAGGCACAAAGCATACTGCCCACTGAAAGCAACATTGCGAGAGATGGGAATCAGGTACCACTTTAAGGGTCTCACCAGTCTTAATGTAACTAAAGAAGGGAAAGGTTTCATGGATCAGTCACCCCAGGAAATAGCACAATGGATTAACAGACACTGGCTGAACCAAAATGCTGGCACTACATCTCCCAGACAGCTTTGGAGTCCACATGCTCATCCAAAATCTCTACAGAATGAGGCAAATGACACTCAGCCACTGGGACAAGCTAGATAGAGAAGTAATTGGTCAGCTAACGCATCACCTACTAATGCCAAGCAGCTAATCCATAAACAAGGGGAGCTGGCACCTTTGCAACCAAGCAAAGCAATCCCAGAACCAGGTCATCAAAGTGGCCGAGAAAACCACCGGAGTCCTCTCCAACAGCATACCAACACAGGTCCCATAGTAAAGCCAACTGAAAAGAGCAACTAAAGAATTTTCTGACATCACCACCAGATAAGTTCTCCAGAGATGAATCCCACAGCAGTGATGAACCGGATCATCCCAGGAATACTATTTCGGAGACAGATCCCCCAGTAAACCTCTTTGGGAACTGGACAGAGGCAACTGCTGCACTTGATGAGGAGAAAATGGATAGCTCAAAGGCTCCAATGGCACCAGTCAAATTGGGGAACAGAACTTTTGCAGAAAAGGACTGACAAATTTGGGACTGTATAACCTGTTTACCACTGGAAGGTGATGCTGGGACTCCTCAGCGGATGTGAATGCTGAATACATCTAAGCTGGTATGGTCTATTTCCTTTTTTTTACCATTTTTCCAGCAATTTAAATCCACAGCTGAACAAAAGAATAAGGCTATAATCGGGTACTTGGGAAGAGGGAAGCAACAACAAAAGGAACAAATCTCAAATAGGGACCAATGAGAACTAACTTGACAGTTGCAATGTCCATCCCTCACTGGGCTCTCATCATGTGGCTAGCTACCAAGGTGTTTGCCCATAGGCAGATCCTGCACCAATATTTCTCTGACTCTCTATTAGGAAGAAACCGCTACCACTACTTGCATCAGATGACACCATTTATTGGAGGTTTCAGAGATGGATAGGACACTTATTGTCTGGGGCCAGGGAGAGTGATCACAGGGTCATCCTCTCCTTTGACATGCACAAACCACCAAGAGGCTGGTTGGGGTTGTGGGACCCCCCGAACGTGGAAGCCAAAAGTGATAATGTAATTCTACTGATTTTGATACATCACAGCAAGATGAAGGAGGGGCCAGGGTAAAATCAACTGTAAGTCTTCCCCTGAGTGTGCTGACACATAACCAGTCTAAACAGTGGCTAACTGATAGTAAGGGGCATTAAATTAATATAAATTGCTATGGCTGAGACTAAGTATGCAAGGAGTGAAATTGTCCCACTCCTTCCCCCCACCCCCCTAAAATGCACCCCTGGGCACTTGGCCCTACTGCTGTTTTCAGGAATCTAGCAGCATAGAGAAAACAGATGCAGACAATATGCTTTCCCAGACCCAGTCTCTTACCCTCCCACCCCCAGCCATACTCACTTCATCTCACAGTACAGAGAAAATAGCAGGCTTGCACCATTCTCTAGGTAAGCCGACTAGCTGATATACTTATCACACGGGGGATATTCCCCAAGAAGGAGGAGACCTTGGGAACACACCAGATGACACCGAAAAAAGGTTGCCTCTTAGACAGACAACTCATGATCAGTTAACTAGATTCAGACAGCAATGAGACATGCTTTTTATTAAAAGCTTACATCCCCAGGTGACACCAATGAGGCAAGGTTGAGGAACTTCTCACTGAATTCCCCTCTTCCCATCTTGTGTACTCAACTTGGTGCCCCAGTGAATTCACAATAAGTACTATTTCATTACATAGCTCATATTGCGTGTTTTATAAGCTTTTCTGTTAAGTAAACCATGTAAACCAAGTAAATCATGCACATAGGGAAGAGAAACCCAGAAGCCACCTATAGGCTGGGAGGGGAGGAGTTGCTAGCAGTCACAAAGGAAGAAAGAGACTTGGGCATCATCATCACTGATGACCTAAAATCATCCAAGCAGACCTCTAAAGCAGTAGGTAAGGCTAGGGGGGTGTTAGGGTGTATTAGTAGGGGTATCACAAGTCGTAAGAGGAGGTAATAATCCCTCTGTACAAGACACTAGTTAGGCCCCATCTGAGTACTAGTGCAGTATTGGAGCCACACCTTCACAAGGACATTAACCAAATTGAGGCAGTCAGAGAAGGGCAACCAAAATGGTGCAGGGACTGCATCAGAAGACATATGAGGACAGATTAATGGAGCTCAATATGTATACCCTTGAGCAAAGGAGGGGAGAGGTGATATGATCGAGGCATTCAAACACCTTAAGGGCATAAACAAGGTGAAAGAGTCTAACATGTTTAAATATAAGAAAAATAGCAGGACAAGAGGACACAGCATGAGATTAGAGGGAGGCCGATTAAGGGGGAATGTGAGGAAATTCTTTTTCACAGAAAGGGTGGTGGATGCATGGAATGGCTTACCACAAGAAGTGGTGGCTGTGAATACAGTGCACGGCTTCAAACAGGCATGGGATAGGCATAAGGGAGCAATAAAAATGACTATGAATAGATAGGCCACTGACAGAGCAAAGGGCGATGGCACATTTATAAGACAGAAAAAGAAATGGGCAGACTGGATGGGCCTTGCGGTCCTTATCTGCTGTCAACTTCTATGTTTCTATGTTTCTAAACAATAGGTTAGGTTAAGGTTAGGCATAGGTTCACCTCAACTTTTTTCTGATTCAAGTTAACACTGCTTGAGGACCTACAGTTGCTACACTATAAAAACATTTTGTTGATAACTCACTTCACTGATCTCTTCTCTGCCCAGGTCAAGACAGAATTTACCTAAAGTACCTGCACAAACCAAGCCTCCTAGGAGGACCATCCCCCTACTTTATGGTGATCCAGTCTCTGGTAACCACTTTTAGGAGGTAAGTGGAACTTGGGTGTTAGTGGCTGGATAGTAATCCCAGCAGCATGGAGAGAGTGGTGAGATGTGTCTCATGGAATGCGAAGAGTTTGAATCACACTGTCAAGTGCACAGCAATTCTGCAGCATCTCAAATCAATAGAGAGAACTTGCCTTGATCCAGGAGACATACCTCATGGCTAAGATGGTGAAATGGTTAAAAAATGTGGGTTGCGAGAATACTCCACAGTTTGGCCCTAACAAAATTAAAAGGAATGGTTATACTGGTAAGCAAACGTTGTCCCTTGGCAGAAGAATGCATTAAAACTGATAAGTAAGGCAGATGGGTGGTGGCGCAGTTCTTGTTTCCTGGTGGGAGGGTTGTAATGGTTAACTTTACATGCCCCCTATCAGGATGATTCAGACTTCTTCCCTCAAATCAGTCAGGCCATCTTAGATGTGAAAGGAAGTGAGGAAGACATCCCTCTCATTGTGGGGGGTGACTTCAACATGGCACAAGACATCTTTTTAGACAAATGAAGGCCTACCCCAGAGTCGCACCTCAGAGCCAAGGTGGCCTTGTCATGGATGGTAGAGGAATGGGGGCTGTCTGACTGTTGGCCAAGAGACAATCCATCAGGCAAGGATTATACCTTTGATTTGCCTGTCCACAGAACCCATAGTTGCATTGGCTTTTGGTTGGGCAAATGGCTAGGCAGCACAAAGAATTGATGATGCAACTATAGAGCCAATGATCAGTTTGAACCATGCCCCAGTGAGCATGTTATACACCCTAGTGGGAGCTTAACCCTCATCCCCAAGATGGTGATGCAACACCTTATTGTTGAAAGACCACTGAGTTTAGAACTCGGATGCATGAACAGGCTAGGATCTTCTTCCAGATTAACTCCACAGGGAAGGTGGGGGCAAGTACTGTTCGTGAGGCATTCAAAGCTTACCTGAGGGGGACCATAATTTCATACACAACTGCACAAAACAGGAGAAGGTGAAAGGAACATGATAAGCTTCTGCAGGAGCTTGAGGCCCTAGAATAACAGTTCAGGCATACCCCACATCCACCTGCCATCCTAACTGCAGCAACCACTGGGCTAAAATATAAAATAAACATCCTTCTGCAAACAAAGTTGGAATGGTTGTTGCTAAGAGCTAAACAGAGTCTCTGGGAGCATGGATATGCAGGAAGAAAACTCTTGGCCTACCACCTTGAAAACAGATAGCCAACTCTCAGATTCAGGCCCTGAGGACCCCCACAGGGGAGATAGTTCAGAACCCCCTATACATAAACATCGACATGAGACAATTTTACTGAGACCTGTATGCCTCCAAGAACCCCACAAACATTCTGCAGGAAGAGGGGATTCAAGCCTTCTTGACCCCCTTGCAACTTCCTCAACTAGCCCCCAAAGAACTCCAGGTTCTGGAAAACCGATCTCCATGCAGGAGCTAAAGGATACACTCCACAAATTAGCTAAAGGGAAATCCCCAGGACCAGATGGCATGTCAGCAGTTATACCAGATGTTGGCAGAGGAGATATCTCCTCCACTCCTTGCGTTCTTCAAAGAGAGGCCAAACAAAGAGGTTGCCTCCCACCCAAAATGAGGGAAGTTATTTTCACTTTGCTCCCGAAAAAAATGTTTGGACTTCCTGGGATGCTACAATTTTAGGCCCATTTCCTTAATATCAGTGGACACAAAAATAGTAGCCAAGGTGCTAGCCACCAGGCTAGAGCAGGTTCTAACTTGCTTAATCTACCCATCACAGGCTGGTTTTTGTAAAGGCAGAACAGAGGCTGACAACATACACATGATACTAAATCTCAAATGGGTGGCATTACACTCAACAACACCCATGGTGGCTCTGTTGTAGACTTTTGTAAAGCATTTGACTCAGTGGAATGGCGGTACCTGAATTCCACCCTGGAAGCTTATGGTTTGGGCCCTTATTTCTGAGGTTGGATTTCTACCCTGTATAACTCCCCTTCTACAAGAGTCATAATAAACCAAATATTTCCTCCCCCTTTGAACTCCAAAAAGGGACTCAGCAAGGGTGTCCGCTGTCTCTGCTACTGTTCCTGATAGCTTTGGACCCCCTATCTAGGAAACTGATGCAGGACAGGGAAATACTTGGTATAGAGACCATGAGTAAACAATACTTGGCCAATATGTATGCGAATGACCTCCTGCTGATAATAGCTGATCCAGCCAAGTCCCTATCCCCTCTTCTTAATACCCTACAGGAATACACCTCTAGCTCAGGACTCCAGGTGAATAATAAAGAGGTGACTATTTCACCACTAAACTTGGCATGTACCAAAGACTACCTTCAAGATGCGCCGGTGGTATGGGCACCACAAAGCTTCTCTTACCTGGGGGTCACCTATATGGCCAACTGGAGGAACATGATAGAGGCAGATTAGACCCTGGTGCTTGCCTCTTTAAGAGCTGAAATACAGAGATGGCTCAAACTGCACCTCTGACTTAAAGGGAAGGTGGAGAACCCTGCGAATGTTTATCCTCCCCAAAATAGTGTCTTTGTTCTGTAACCTCCCAGTCATAGCCACCCCCTAAAATATTTCGGGATCTAGATAAATTAGTGACTTGGCTCCTGTGGGAGGAAAAGGCCCCAAGGCTAAGCAAAGTCAGACTCAAGGGGCACTGGTCAGCTGGGGGTCTGGGTCTTTCATGGTCTAAGGGCTACCACCTTGCCTATAGGGCAACTCAAGCTACAAGATGCTTTCTGCCAATAACAGGGTTAATTCTTGTCTGGACAGGATTGGAGGTAGATCTGGCTGGCTCCCCATGGCTGGGAACCCTCCTGGGGATCTCCATCCGACCCATGGAGACAGCATCCCTGGTTCTGTCATAAATATGGAAGGCATGAACACCACTGTATGTAATTGACACAGGTACCCAGACTCTTCTGGAGACCTCCGTTCAGATATACTTACCTCTGGGGCAACCTAGATATCCAAGTAGGGGGAGCAACTATTAAGTGTCACTCCTGGATAGCAAAAGGAATCAACACACTGGTGGAAATTATGGCTCCAGGCACAGAGGTGTGTGCTTTCCTTTCAACAAATGCAAGAAGTGTATCAGCTCCCTAAAACAGACTTCTGGAGGTATCTTCAGATTCTGGACCTCATACATGTAACATAACAACATTCAGGTATGGGAAAAGGGTGGGAATGGCTTAGACAGCTATATCAACAAGGTTAATCAAAGGGGGTTGCAGGGTGGCTCTATAGACTACTTAGAGGCTCTCAACTGCCCACTATGGATAAATCCAGGACATACTGGTCCCAGGACCTGCAGACTGACACTCCACCCAGCACCTAGAAGTGGTGTCTTAAAGATGACCACCTGACCTACAAAGATGCCAGAGGCCAACTTATTGAGATGGTACCATACCCCAGAAATGCTACAACGCATGGGCCTTCTCCCACATTCCAAATGTTGGCGATCTCAAGCTCACAATACTAACTTGTTAAACATACTGTGGCTGTGCCCTGTACTAAAACATTTCTGTGTGGGTGTCCTGGAGGACTGTTCCAAAGTCATAGAATCTCAGGACCCCACTGATCCCACCCTTTTATACCGGGTGACACCACACTCATATCGACATATCCAAAACAACTCAAAAACTGGCTGGCAGCAGTTCTCCTCAAGACAAAGAGAGCCATATTGATGAAATGGCGACTGACCAAACCCCCTTTTCTTCTCACCTGTTATGCGACAGTGGCCAAATTGGTATAGTTTGACCATCTCTCCTTTGCCAGCTCCAATCAGACACAGGAATACCTCAAAAAATGAGAACCATACCTCCATTCGCACCTCTGCTCAGTACCACTACCAACGCCTTGCAACCCCCCCCACTTATGAATAGGCTACACCCTTTTCCTCACTCCTTTGCCTAGACCTTTCTTTAGATAGGACTGCACTACTAGGTTAGAATCCACCTGAACCAAGTGGTGAATCTATAAACAGCAGCCTCAGATAACCCTTAGGGTTATTAACACTGAATGGGCATAGTCTTCTCTATCACAATCTGAATTACTATAGTAAGATGCCTAACAAGAGCAATTGTTCCTCTTTAGTTAATGTCTGCATGATAAAGCAGATTAACTTTTGGAACTGTTTAAAGGTGATTCATAGAATGCTTCACATCTGTGGAACAGTTGTTTAAGGAACATAGACTGGTCCTGAATTATAAAAAAAGCTAAGACTATTATGTTGTCTACCCCCCAAAGCAAACTCAAAACCTTCCCCCTTGCAATCACAAATGATTGCAGTTCCACTTTTGAGCTAGTTCGGCATTTTAAGTACCTGGACATCACAATTGATTCCACCCTATCATATGCCCAGCACATTGCCAATACCACAAAGGCCATCAATACAAGAATTGGGATGCTACACCGACACAGGCACTGTCTTACTCATGAAGCCCTGAACATGGAAATTCATAGCTCTATTGTATCTCTCATCAACTATGGGCTAGTGATCTATGGATCTGCAACAGATACAGCCCTCCACCACATCTCCATTGCCTTAAATAAAGCATGCCATCTCCTCACAAGTGCTGCCAGACTCATGCACACCTGTGATCTCTATGCCATGGCAGGTTGACTGCAGCTTGATGGAAGAATCAGATATCAGACTTGCCTCCTCACCAAAAAAGTCTCCTTTAACCTCTGTCACCCGGGTACAGAATCTTCTGACCATACCTCAGGGCTCAAAACTGACCAGAAGTGCTGCCTCTCATGTTTTCCATGTACCAATGTGTTGCACTTCACTGGCTCAATGCGGCTTCACTTATTGTGCCCCTTTCTTGACAAATGTGCTACCTCAAGACATCTGACACTGCAGCGATTGGTGATTTCAAGCACAAGCTTTGTCAACACCTACTTGCCATGAATACCTGTGCCTGCCATTGCTAGCTCCCATCAATGACTTTACCTACAACTTATGAAGTCAGTAATTACAACCAGTCAAGGCAATAATCCCCACTAGCACTTATTCACCAAGTCAATTGTTCCCCTGGAGTAGCAATGACTCAACACTTCCCCTATAGTTCCTGCCCTTCCTCTATGGCACTACCACCCCCCCCACCCCAATCTACTACCCCACCCTCTTATCTTCCCACATTTCCCCTCCTGTAACCCTAACTATAGCCCTCTCTGCTCTTTTCTTTCCCTGTACTCATTCCAATTGCTGTTGTGTCCCCAGGATGCAGGCATACATTGTACTATGCCACAACAAAAGGTTCAAGCACCATCCTCTCACCCCCAAAAATGAAGCAAGGTACTAGTATAATTCTAAAGTGCAAAAGCAGCAATTTTATTGGAAAAAAACAAAAGGTCAGACAAACATCCTGCTTCCTATCTCTCCAAATAGGGAAGCCAAGCAGCAACCCCTGTAAACAGCCTCCAACTGGTTTCATGCTAAGGCATTATCAGGCATTATCAGGGAGTGTCTAAGGTTCCCAGAAAAGAAGGAGTCTGGTGAGTTTTTTTACAGAGAAGAGGAAACAAACACTTTAGAATTCCTTAACACAGGGATAAGTATATCGACAACAGATATTATTAACTCTAGCTCCAATGAAAAAGCATACATCCATATAGTCATAGAATCCATATTTCTGTTCTTATGACCTCAAAAAATCCCAATACATAAATATTTCACTTAAAAGTGAATAATTGTTGGCTATATCAAGGACCACTTATTTTTGATCTATTGGATGCCTAACATACATCCACATACAGCTCAGTTAATATTCTCCAGGTAGAAGGTCACCTGGGTGCCAGTGACCATCACATGGTATGGTTCAATTTGGCCACTAGAACAAAATCATCCCATTCCAAAGCAAAAATATGGGACTTCAGATGAGCTAATTTTGATAAGATGGCCAACAGAGTTAAGTTAGCCCTGGCAAAAAATAATAAAGGTGAGAGGGTACAGGCAAAGTGGGCAAGCATTAAAGAAGCATTACTTGAAGCAACATCCCATTGTGTTAGTGAGAAAAGGAAGTGCAAAAGAAGAAGGAAACCACTTTAGTTCTCAAACACAGTAGCAGAAAAGGTCAGAGCCAAAAGGCTGGCCTTCAGGAAATATAAGAGAACGTAGCAAACTTCCCTAAGAGACACAGGGAAGGCAGTAAGGCAGGCAAAAGCCCAAACCAAGGAAACATTAGAACAAACAGTAAAAGAAGGTGACAAGACTTTCTATAGATACATTTGTGAAAGGAAAAAAGTCCAGAGGGGTATTGCTAAGATCAAAGGGGATTAGGGGGCATGTGAGGAGGAGGACCATGTAAAAGCAACTATCCTAAATAGAAACTTCTGCTCAGTATTTTCTGAAGAGAAGGTAAGGCAGGGCCCACAGCTCTGCGCCATGGACACAGGGGGAAGGAGGTGTGCACTAGTCCCTTCACAAAAGATAAGCTCAGGGTGGACAAGGCAATGGGACCTGATGGCATACATCCCAGGGTACTAGAGGAGCTAAGTGTGGAACTAGCAGAGCCATTATCAGAACTGTTTATTGAGTTTCTGAGCACAGGAGAGGTCCCAGAAGACTGGAGAAGGGCTCATGTGATCCCACTCCACAAGAGTGGTAGCAGGGAGGAGGCAAGGAACTACAGACCAGTCAGTCTTACCTCAGTAGTGGGAAGGATTATAGAGACACTCCTTAAGGAAAGGATAGTGCAACACCTGGAATCCATAGGAATAAAGGATCCAAGACAGCATGGGTTTACAAAAGGAAAGTCCTGTCAAACTAATCTCATAGATTTCTTTGACTGGGTAACCAGAGTGGTGGACCAAGGGGGAGCAGTTGATGTTGCTTACCTTGATTTCAGCAAAGCTTTCGATACTGTTCCACACAGAAGATTGATTAATAAGCTGGGTAGGCTTGGGGTGGGTCAGACATTGGTCAACTGGGTGGCAAACTCATTGATGGGCAGAAAACAGAGAGTGGTGGTAAATGGTATACAGTCAGAAGAGATGCAAGTCACAAGTGGGGTTCCTCGGGGATCAATCTTGGGGCCAGTCCTCTTCAATATCTTCATCAGAGATATTGCAGATGGACTGGAGGGTAAGGTTTGTCTGTTTGCAGATGACACCAAGATCTGCAACAGAGTAGATGATCCAGATGGGGTGGGCAGAATGAGAAGAGATCTGGATAAACTAGCAAAATGGTCGGAAGTGTGGCAACTGGGGTTTAATGCAAAGAAGTGCAAGATCATGCACATAGGGAAGAGAAACCCTGAAGCCACCTATTGGCTAGGTGGAGAGTTGCTGGCAGTCACAAGGGAAGAAAGAGACATGGGCGTCATTATCACCGATGACCTGAAATCATCCAAGCAGACCTCTACAGCATTAGGTAAGGCTAGAGGAATGTTGGGGTGTATTAGTAGGGGTATCACAAGTCAGAAGAGGGAGGCAATAATCCCTCTTTACAAGACACTGGTTAGGCCCCATCTGGAGTACTGAGTGCAGTACTGGAGGCCACACCTTCACAAAGACATTAACCAAATGGAGGCAGTCCAGAGAAGGGCAACCTTAATGGTGCAAGGACTGCATCAGAAAACATATGAGGACAGATTAACGGAGCTCAATATGAATACCCTAGAGCAAAGGAGGGAGAGAGGTGATATGATTGAAACATTCAAACACCTTAAAGGCATTAACAAGGTGAAAGAGTCTAACATGTTTCAATACACGAAAAATAGCAGGACAAGAGGACACAGCATGAGATTAGATGGAGGCCAATTAAGGGGTAATGTGAGGAAGTTCTTTTTCACAGAAAGGGTGGTGGATGCATGGAACAGCCTAACTCAGGAAGTGGTGGATATGAATACAGTGCAGGACTTCAAACAGGCATGGGATAGGCATAAGGGAGCAATACAGTTGAGTATAAATAGATAGGCCATTGACAGAGCAAAGGCCTATGGGCAGACTGGATGGGCCTTGTGGTCCTTATCTGCTGTCAACTTCTATGTTTCTATGTTTCTAAAGACTTTTTTATATTAGCTGAGATAAAGTGTTTAGTTTGTGTGATATAAGGCATGTTACACATCTCTTACATTTAAAACAGCCTATTGTTTTTTTTTAACCATGTTTCTTAATAAGGAATGTGACATGAACTCTCTTGATTAACTTGTTGTGTATGTGTAAACTTTATTGTATGCCCGTTTCTTATATTCAATGCCAGCTTTAGATTCTGGGGGGGAGAGCAGTGAGATAACTCATTAACATTATAATAAACACATCTATGGAGGGCTGGGAGCACAGGGCCCCAAGGGCCATGTGCTCCCACAGGAAAATAATCATGTAGTTATACAGTCTGATAAATTATGCATCCATGGGAGCACACAGACCTGTGGTTCCTGCAGTCCCACTGCCAAAGAAGGATTTAATTATACTACTGTATCTCAAAATGTAAGGAAATTCATTGCAACAAAACTTTGTTAATGCACTAGTTAGGGTTGAAGTGACAAAAGTAGGGAAATGTGTTAAGGTTTCCATCCCTCACACCCCACTGCCTTCCTGCAGGTAGCAACGTGAAAAACCATTGTGGTTTCACCTCTGCTGCACCTTTGCAATTTAGGGTTGAAGTGTGCCTTGGGTTTGTCAGCTCTAACACCCACCCCATTCTAATATGCTGTACATATCTCAGCTTATTTACTGAATAAATGGGGTGGGCGTTATGGTTGGCGACCCCAAGGCACACTGCACAACTGATTTGCAAAGATGCAAGAGAGGTGAAACCATAATGCCTTTTTGTGTTGCTGCCTGCAGAAGGGAAGTGGGGTGTTAGGATTTGGAAACCATAACACCACATTTCCCTACTTTTGTTGCTTCAACCCTAACTAGTACATTAACAAAGTTTTCTGCAGTGATATATATATATATATATATATATATATATATATATATATATGCTGAAAACTCCATTAATGCATCAGTTAGGGTTAAGGTGACAAAAGTAAGGAAATGTGGTGATAGGGTTTCCAACCCTAACACCCCGAACCCTACCCTGCATACACCAACAGACATCGGGGGGTGCCTTGGGGTAATTCTCTCTAACATTCACCCCATTCAATAAAAAGATAAGTTAAGATGGGTACAGTATAGGAAAATAGGATGAGAGTTAGGACTGACGACCCCAAGGCACACCCATGATACCTGTTGGTGTATGCAGAGAAGGGGTGGAGTGTTAGGGTTTAGAAGCCCTAACACCACATTCTCTACTTTTGTTGCTTTAACCCTAACTGATGAATTAATGGAGATTTTTGCAATTAGTTTCCTTACTTTTTGAGATAGTGTAATTGTATCCTTATTTGTCTGTGGAAGCACAGGGCCCTCACATCCCTCCATAGATGCATATATGTATGTAGCTGTGGAAGCACAGGGCCCTACAGGCACTGTGTTTCCATTTATAGAACAACAGTGACCAAACTGTCAACAGTCATGGCATTAACTAACCTCATGTGCCCGGTGCAGAAAATGTTCAAATCCCACCAAAATATTATTCTGTGCAACTGCAATGCCATTCCATGGCACAGGTGCAAAAACACATGTTGGCCATAATTTGAAAAATAATACCTATAACATACATGAGGTGGGGTAATAAGAAGGCAATGTTGAAAATGTGGGGTCAAAATATTTAAAATTCCCAATGTTTCTAGAGTGCATTGTGAAATTGCAAAAAATGGTCATAGCTCATCATTTTTAATAATTGTGACCCTAAATTTTCAGCATAGCCTTCTTATGGCCCTGCATCATGAACAATATGACTGTCATTACACAAATCCTGTTGGAAAGGTGATTATGTCAGTTGACTGCAAAATCACCTTTCCAACAGCAATTCCATAATGACAGTCCTATCCTTCATGAGGTGGAGTCCCCAAAGGGCTATTTTGAAAATTTGAGGTCAAACTCTGAAAAAATGCCAAAGTTATGCATAAAAGTTGAAACCCCCATTGAAATACATTGAACGGCATTTACCTTAGTTTCTCATATTGCAGTCACCGATTCCAGCAGCAAGACATGTCTTTGATCGGGAGAGCAGATCTCAAACCTGGGACCTCTTCAGGTAAGTGAGGGGGTGTGGAGGTGTCAAAGGGAGTGCAGGGAGGTGGGTGCACAGGGGGAGGTTGGGTGCAGGTACAGGTGTGATCGACTATGAACAGTTTTGTTTTTACAGATAAAAATAAAAAAAGATGGTATTATTATATATTTATTTATTTGATACTTCAGAATACAACTTCGAGTCAAAGACTCTTTTGCAAAGGCTCTTCATCATAGGTACAGAAGGCATACAAATGCTCACAATTTTACAAATACAATAGGTGGCAGGCAATTACACAATTATACATAGTGATAAGAGCAGGCCTAGGGGGCCCTAGTTATGCAGACAAGACAAAAATGATGTAATATCCCCGGTGAAATAACCAGAGTCATAGCTAATGTGGTAGATAACAATTGAATGCTAACAGACTAGGGAGTCAAGAATTGGTGCACTGGCATAGGAAACCACAGGCCACCACAGCATCCGGGGAACAAGGATCAGTTGCAGTCACAGGCTGCTTGTTCAAGGAGATAGCTCCTGAGGGTAGATTTGAAAGGGCAATGTCGAGTAGTAGGGAGATGGTCAGTGGGAGGTCATTGAGCCACATGGGTGCCCAATATAAAAAGGCCCTTTGACACAGCATGGTTCTGCAGCACAGAACAAAGTGGGAGGATCTAGAGGCACTGCTGGAGACTCGGCAGGGGGAGGCTATTGAGATGAGGGAGTCAAGACCAGTAGGGGAAATTCTGAGGTATATTTTCTTTGCAAGGATGCATGTATAGTATTTACGTCTGGCTTCAAAATTTAACCAGTCTGCAGACATATACAGGTCACAGGTGTGTGTTAGCCTGTCATGGCCCATGACCAGCCTGCAGGCCTTGTTCAGGGTAGTCTAGGGAGGTTGGGTCAGCTGAGCCACAGATTACCAGGCCATAGTCAACTAGGGAGAGAATAGATGAGTACACTGCCAGATGGAGAGCCTGAGGGGAGAAGAAGTGTTTTTGCCAGTATAACAGTCCAATCCTGGTATTCAGAGCAGGCAGGAAACCTTGAATGTGGTTATGATAGGAGAAGTGGGTATCCAGGGTTAACCCCAGGTACCTGAAAGAAGAGACTTGCTCAGTAGGTACATTGGCAGTATTACAGATGGTAAGGGTAAGGTTACTGATGCAGGTTTTGGTGGTGGGTAAAGACCATGGATTTGGTTTTATTACAGTTAAGGATTAACCTGTGGGCAATGAACCAGGATTCTATAGCTTGGAAGTGCTCCTGGAGCAAGGCTTGGAGTGCAGAGGCGTATGGATGGCGTTCAAAGATGATGACGTCATCTGCATAAAGAAGCATTTTCCCAGGGCAGGATTGGGGGATAGGGTTTAGGAACAGACTAAAAAGGAGGGGCCAAGAACAGACCATTGGGGGACCCCAGAGCAGACAGGGCAGAGAGAGAGGAGAGAGGAGAGAGTGGAACCCATCCTAACTTGTTGGGATCGGTCAGATAGGTAGCTGGAAAAACAGAAAACTACCTCAGAGACAAGGCCCACTGATGGGACGGTATGGAGCAGCAGAGCGTGATTGACAGTGTCGAATGCTTTGGTAAGCTCTAGAAACAAAGAAACATAGAATTTGATAGCAGATAAATACCGCTTGGCCCACCTAGTCTGCCCGTTTACCTACCTAACGGATAAGCTGCAGATCCTAGTTAACTAACAGCCTACTTCCTCCTACCCCCCCACTAGAATTGCCTTATATCTGTCCCATGCATTCTTGAATTCCCCCACTGTTTTTGACTCTATGACCTCCTCAGGAAGGCCATTCTATGTATCTACAACCCTCTCTGTGAAGAAATACTTCCTCACATTACCTTTAAGCCATCCACCTCTATCTTCAAATTGTGCCCCCTTGTTCTTGCACATCTCTTTTTCTGAAAGATGCTACCCTCTTGGACTTTGTTTATTCCCTTGAGGTATTTGAAAGTTTCTATCATGTCCATCCTCTCCCTCCTTTCCTCGAGGCTATACATCTTAAGCTCCTTTAGTCTTTCTTCATATGTCTTCTGGTGCAGACCTTGCACCATTTTGGTTGCTCTACTCTGGACAGCCTCCACCCTGTCTATGTCTTTGAAGAGTTGGTGTCTCCAGAACTGTACAAAGTACTCCAGATGTGGTCTTACTAACTGCCTGTACAGAGGGCCAACAACTTCTTGTTTTCCACTGGTGATGCCTCTCCCTATGCATCCCAGTATCCCCCCAGCCCTCTTTTCTGCCTTCTCACATTGTTCGCCCACCTTTAAGTTGTCTGATATGACTACCCCAGGTCCCTTTTCATTTTTGTTGTTGTCAGTATCTCACCCCCATTGTGTACTCTTCCCCTTGGTTTTTGTTTCCCAAGTGCATTACTTTGCACTTCTTTGTATTGAATCTAAGCTGCCATACATTTGACCATTCCTCCAACCTTGCCAAGTCCCTTTTCATCCTTTTCACCCCTATAGACAGATCCTACCAGTTGTCTGTTATTGAGGGCTTGGTGTATGAAGGATGTATATTCAAGGAGCACAGTAGTAATGCTATGCCCACTATGGAAACCATGCTGGACAGTGGAAAGGCGGTTATGACAGGAGAGATATTCAGCGAGTTGGTCAGAGACCACTTTTTCCAGTGCCTTGGAAAGGGGGGAAGAATAGAGATGGGGTGGTAATTGTTAGAGGCAGTGCAGTCTCCCCCCTTTAGTAGGTGGCATGATAACTGCACATTTCCAGGATGGGGGAAATTGCCCAAGGCAGAGGGACAGATTAAAGATTTTCATAATAGGGGAGAGAACCTCATCTAGATTGAGTCTTAGGAGTTTTAAATCGAGAATGTCACCACTATACCTGGAGTTGTTGATGAAACTGGCAATATATCTTTGTGCCATGTTGGGGGAGATAACTCAGAGACAGAAAGTGGGGAAGACATCTGGTAAGGTGGGAGCAGGATTACTGGACAGAAGGTGGTCGAAGAAGTTTGGGGAGGTACACTGCTGAGGTTGGAGAAAGTGTTGTTTAGGGTGTCTGCAATGGTTATAGGGTCCTGGACTATCAAACCACTGAGAGTGAGCTGGGATGGTGGAAAAGGACCACTTTTCCAGTGATTTTCTTAATGTTGTGCCAGAAATCATGCCCAGAGTTCCAAGTCAATGAGAGAGCTTGACGATAGTGTCTTGCTTTAGCTTGGTGTATTGTCCAGGTACATCTGTTTCTGGCTTCTCAGTAGAGTTGCCAATCACGTGGATGCCTGGAGTCTAGAGCCCAAAGCAAGAGGTTGTCCCAGAGATGCATCATATCAAACAGGGCTTTGAAGGCCCAGGGATTGTTTCTATTTTATATATATATTGCATTTTCAGTGGGGCAAAGGCATTACAGGCATAGTTGAAAGTATTGATAAAGTAGGAGAGGGTGGAGTCAACATCAATAGCATTGAAAATGGGGACCAGTCATATGCCAGTAGGAAGGCCTTGAGTCTGGGTAAAGAGCCTTTTTTTAAATGCCCAAGATAGGTAGGGGTGGATGGAGAGGTGAGGGACTTGTTTGACCACAGACTTGTAATGGGGGAGTGATCGCTAAGAGTGTCAGGGAGGATGGTAACCTGAGAGATATGCTTTGGTAAGTTAATGAAAATGAGGTCCAGTAGGGTGGAGGTGCCAGTTTTGTCATTTAGTCCAGTGGGGGACTGGACCATATGGACAAGATCCAGGGCAGCAGCAAAGTCCTTGAAGGCAGTGGATGAGTGAGCCAGCCAGTCTATGTTAAAGTCACCAGCAATGATGGTTTCCCCATTGTTAGGGAGTAGCGACAGTGTAGTCAAGACTTCATCAAAGGAAGGCTTTTGATTCCATGGCGGGATGTAGGTGGCCATGAAGTTAAAGGTTTTCCCATGATTGCCTAGCAGTATCTTGGCCACTAGGGCTTGTGCGCCAAGAGTAAGGGGTGGAAGGGGAATAGGGAGAGCTTACATGAGGTTCTTTATATAAATAGCACAGCACCCACCTTTTTTGCCATGCCTGTCAGCTCTAAGGACTGAGTAGCCATCTATGGTCACTGCAGAGTCTGGGGTTCCATGAGATAACCAGATTTCAGTCAGGGCCAGAATGTCAGGAGAGTGTTGAGCAATTCAGGACTGGAGGAGGTAATTTTTTTCAACAGGCTACAGATATTAATTGAAGCAATAAGTAGGCCATTATGTTTCTTCCTTGGGAGGGGTGGGACACGGGAGGGCCAGAGTTGGGGTGGACATTACCAGATAAAAGAAGGAGGAAGAGAGCATGACAAAACAGGGACGTACTGAGGAGTTTAGAAGAACTGAGTCCACAGTGGGATGTGTGGTGAGGGATGGCAGTAGTTGCAGGCACAGGGAGAGAGTGAACAGTGGAGGCCAAGAGTAGTTGAGGGGGGAGGAAGTAAGGGTGTGGGCTAGTAGGCAGAGTCAGTAAAGTCAGCACAGGGAGGTGGCTGGAGGTGCCAGGTGTTACATAGGTATGGACAGTTATGGGCTCATTCATGAGTAGACTAGGGAGAAGAGCAAGTAGTAGCATCAGGATAGGTGGAAGGCTGCAGATCAGTAGAAGAAAGCAAAGCAGGCAGCTCATTTGGAGGAGGAAGGGTGTGAACATTATAGGGATTAGTAGGAGGAGGAGGTAGTATAAGGCAGACAAGGTGGTGCAATGGAATGGTGTCTGCTTTAGGTGCAGATGGTAGAGAGTTTGATTCCAACTAGGGCAGCACCAAGAGTGGTACAAATGACACACAGGGACAGTAAGTTCAGAGAGAAAAATGGAGGATAAGGCAAGACTGAGTGGCATAGAATGGAGGAGAATGGAGGAGAAAAGGGAGGAACAACACTGACACCTGGTGGACAGTCAGTATAACTGCAGATGAGGAAACAGGCTGATTGTACAAATTAAAGAGGTCACGTGACTTGATGACACATAAATTAAGGGATGACCTTGGGTGAGCGGGTGGCTGGGGTGGGCGGGGAATCGATGCAAAATGTTGGCAGGTAAACACCTCCAGCAATGCTCCAGGATTCAGGCTAGTTACCTTATGAGCCTCCCTCCATCTGTTCCAGATGCTTTCTCACCTGTGTGTGGAAGGGGGGGTTCTGAAGGGGTCCTGTTATGGGAAGGAAGACAAAAGAAAGGATTAGACCTGGTGCCTTCGGCAGGAAAGGCAGGCAAAAGACCTGGTGCTGCTGGCAGTGTACCTGTGCTAGAAGGGAGCAGGCCCTACAGGTAAGCACTAAAGATAGAACAGAGCAAATGCCAGTCCATGTGGTCAGAACAGAGCTATAAGAGCAGGTATCACAATTAGCCTGGTAAATACACTAGCACACTATAAGACGCTGCTGCACTGTGACACCATATCATTTGTGCAGCACCACCCTGAATGAAATGTGCTGCTTAGAGCAATCCCCAGTAACTAGCATTGCAAAGTGCCCCTTAAGGTACCTCTGTGAATAGGGAATATCACTCATAGGTTACAGGCTCCCCTTAAAATACCTGGCAGATACGATAAAATGTAAGGCACCCTCACAGTCAGAACAGCCACTAAGTAAACTATCAGGTAATATCTGCAGATAAATAAACAAAGTCCAGAAGTCATAGTTTTGAGCAAGTTCCTCAGTGCACTTCCCCACAGTCAGATGCAGCATAAATACAATTAGTTTGATTATTTTGTTATTTTGTTGTTATTCTTTTAAGTCCTCTAACAACTGCAACAATGCTCCAGGATTTAGGCCAGTTACCTTACGGGCCACCTTCCATCCACTCCCGATGCTTGCTTATCAGTGTGTGGAAGGGGGGGTTCTGGAAGGATCCTTATGGACCATCCTTCATTTGCTCCCGATACTTGCTTGCCTGTGTGTGTAAGGAGGGGTTCTGGAGGGGTCCTTGTAGGCTTCCCTCTGTTTGCTCCTGATGCTTGCTTGCCTGTGTGTGGGCATGGGGGTTCTGGAGGGGACCTTATGGGCCATCCTCTGTCTGCTCACGATGCTTACTCACCTGTGTGAGGGATGGTTTTCTTATTTTCAGCAGCAAACACGCATGGGAGGATGGGGATACCACTAGCCCCAAGGAAATAAAAAATATGTACTGGGGATTAGGGAGGGAGGGCCATTAGAACACCAGGATATATTAATAATCACAAATATAGCAGTATACCATGTCCCAACCTGCATATTTCACAGGCGACACTGTCCACTCATAAAAACAATAAAAAGACATTGAGGGACAGTTTTCTTATTTCAGCATTAAAATAACATTGTAGGATGGGGGGATGCCACTAGCCAACAACAAGATGGAGACATGGGCATCGGGGATCGAGGAGGCAGGGCCACTAGACCATCAGGTAATTTTAATCATAAGTAATAGCAGTATACTGTGCCACAGCCTGCTTGTTCCTCAGACAGCAATGTACAGTTGCACACTGAGGACAAACATTGATGTTCGCAATACAACCGAACCCTTTTTTGGCAATTTGCATAAAAAGATGGTTGTTTCATGAAAGCAAGTGCCACAGTTTGTGGCAAAGCAATGGCTCAGATAAAATGAACACGTCTCTGAGCATACTTTTGAAATACTGACCTCAGAATCTGATTCTTTGGGCCCTGAATAGGTAAACACAGCTGCTGATGTTTATCAAGTGGCAGTATTTTTTTTGAACTAATTAAGTTTGTTTGCCTTGCTAACTGAAAACAAAATAGCAGCAGCATGAAAGAGCATTTCCAATTTGCAAAAGAGGATGACACTTTCGTGATCAAGAAATAGTCTTTCACATGACACATCTAACTTTTCCCATAGGAAATAACAGGAAACTTTAAAATTTAATAACTTTTGAACAGATTGATGTTTTTTTCACCAAACCTTCAAAAGTCACACGTGCAACCCAAGCCTGATATACCCTAAAAATTTCAGTCCAAATCCCCAAGTCATTTCTGAGAAATGTCATGACAAATAATTTGCACAAAAATGGTAATTTTCACATTTTCTGACACTCAGGATCTCCTCACCCGCACATCTGACCACAGCAAAACATGCCACATCATGAGATCATTGGCCCCTGATGGTGCATGCAAAAGTTCATATGAATCAGTCAAATGGTAGCAAAGTTATTAAAGTGCAAAATGTTGGGTTTAACAGTGACATGACCGTTGAACCCTAACCACAGTGGTGCAACTGCACCTACAAATATATACATATATATATATATATATATATATATATATATATATATATATATTCTATGCAAAAAAGTTAGTTAATGCATCAGTTAGGGTTCTTCTACAGCGACAAATTTGAGGAAATTCGACATTAGGGTTCCCATCCTTGCACCCCACCCCCACCCTGCCGACAACAACAGGCATCGGGGTGTGCATTGGGGTCATCGGTCCTAACTCTCACCTCATTCTCCTACACTGCACCACCTCAGCTTTTTTACACATGGGATGGGGTGAGAGTTTGGACTGATGACCCCAACACACACCCCGATCCCTGTTGCTGTGGGCAGGGTGGGGGTGGGGTGCAAGGGTGGGGACCCAATGTCGAATTTCCTCACATTTGTCACTGTAGAAGAACCCTAACTGATGCATTAATGAAGTTTTTGCATAGAATATATATATATATATATATATATATATGTGTGTGTGTGTGTATATATATATATTAATTGCAAAAAACTGCGTTAATACAAGTGTTAGGGTTCTTTTGTAGTGAAAAAAGCAAAGAAATTTGGCATTAGGGTTTTCAACCCTAACTCCGGCTTCCCTTCCCAACACCACTCCACCTCCCCCAGCCCCCATCCCCACTGGCACACAAACAGACAGGCAGAAACACACACACACACACACACACACACACACACACACACACACACACACACACACACACAACTATGGGGGCAGTACAAGGAAATACAACCAATCACACAGTCCCAATCTCCACAAACACATACAGAGTGCAACCTGTTCAGAGGAGGGTAAACAAAATGGTGCAGGGTATGCAGCAGAAAAGATACAAGGAGAGACTAAATTAGCTTAAGATTCATACCGTTGAGCACAAGAGTAGAGCAGGTACATGGTGCAAACTTTCAATTATGTGAAGGGAATTAACAAACTACAACATGATAACATCTTTCAGAAAAAGAGATGTAGAACAACAAAGGGCAACAATTTAAAGATAGAGGGGCAATGCCTCAGAGGTAATGTTAAAGACAATTTTATCACACACAGGCTTCTGGATGCATGGATCAGGCTTCCTGACAATGTTGTGGACTAATGAGGAGTGGCAAACTTGTAGAA
This sequence comes from Neoceratodus forsteri, assembly GCA_016271365.2. NCBI lineage: Eukaryota > Metazoa > Chordata > Ceratodontiformes > Ceratodontidae > Neoceratodus > Neoceratodus forsteri. Next base: position 184,675,955 of record CM057457.1, read on the forward strand.
TACATAAGACATAAGGGTATTCTAGTCAGGGTCAGGAAGAAGTAATGCGTTGATTAACTGGAATCTGTACCTTGTTGATGACATATGGAAATGGACAGTGTTACTGTGCAAGTATTCCTTATCTGGTGTCAAATGCAATCTCTTAAATATATGTTTCTATCTGCATATAAATTCTGTAATTATTACAGTATCAGCAACCCGTGACTGCAATGTAGCAAGACACTGCATATTCTTTTCTACGCTGTTCATGGCCCTAAACAGTATTCACAACCATTTCAGGTCTGAACAGAATGTTTTTTTCAATTCTTCTGTCAACAAGCATTATTATAACAGAGAACATTTACTAGGTTGTGATACATGCCTCTCCATTACAGGGCACCTGCCTCTATATTCTATAGGTTACTATTGTTAACTCTTAATAACGTTTGTACATCCAAAACACAAGACCTGAGTTTGATTCTCAGAAGCTGCATCTGTATACTCTGACTGTAAGTAAGTTACTTAAGAGACTAGTGCTTGTAGCTCATTCCTGAAAACAGATAGTTATTCCTAGTTTGTGTCAGCCTGTTACAAAACATTACAAAATATATATGTATATTAAGTCTTCATGGGAATTGATTAAGACATCTCTCCTGGAAGAAGTTGTACATTATTGTCCTACTTTGTTCTTGTATTTCTGTATTTTCTGAAACATGCTATGCTCTTGTAATTTGTAAAGGTTATACATGTAAAAGATGCTTTACTATCTCCTTGTATCTTTTGTGCTGCACATCCTGCACCATTTTGTTTACCCTCCTCTGAACAGGTTGCACTCTGTGTATGTGTTTGCGGAGATCGGATCTGTGTGATTGGTTGTATTTCCTTGTACTGCCCCCATAGTTGTGTGTTGTGTGTGTGTGTGTCTGTGTGTGTGTATGTTTCTGCCTGTGTGTGTGTGTGTGTGTGTGTGTGTGCCAGTGGGGATGGGGGTTGGGGTGGAGTGGTGTTGGGGGAGCCGGAGTTAGGGTTGAAAACCCTAACACCAAATCTCCTCACTTTTTTCGCTACAAAAGAACCCTGACTCTTGCATTAATGCAGTTTTTTGCAACGAATTTCCTTACTTTTTGAGAAAAAATAAATGTTATTTCTGTCACCACACCATAAAAAAGAAAATGTTACCTTACCGTTATACTTTTTAACAAACAATACCATATCCAGCTTCAGAGATCATCTCTATATAGCAGCATTCCATGTTATTCTAGTGACAGACATTTATACCTATTTCTAAATACCTCACACAATTTCTGCACAATTTCTTTCTGCTGTCCGCACTATTAAAATACAGAAAACAGAAGAAATTCCTCAATAAATCACAGAAATATCAAAAATAGATAGTAGTGTCTGTGACCCCTAATGCAATTCTGAAATGTAACGCAAAGCAAACCACCACCATTAACAGTATGTCACTTTCATACCAACTATTATCTTGCTGTGAAAACTGTCACACATGCAATTACCTCCAACCACCCTAGACAATAACTCTATAATAGATATATCTAGAATAATGAGACAAACAAATTAAAAAAAAATTCAAACTTTTTATGTATAATTAGTATCACAAATAGAAAACTTACTTTACAGAAATGTTTTAAAACTCATACATAACTAAATATACAAATAACTTAAACAGTAGGAATAAATGCAGAAAAAATAAATAAAACATTAAATTAAAGTTGTGTGAAAATAAATAAAAGTAATGCATCACACTAAATAAATAAGAACAGGGTGGGGAAAAATAACTGTAAATAAATTATTCTGTTAAGAAAAACTATGTACAAAAAGTGGCCAGGAGTGACAGAGGGGTGCTGGCCGCTCAGGCTGTGGGGACTTGGGGAGACAACGGTGTCGAGGAAGTGGAAGGCTGCTCAGGAGTAGGTGCAGCTAGGTGCCCCTCTTGTGCAGCAGCTGTAGATGGCGATGTTGGAGGGGCACCTTCGAGGAGCTCTTGCTGAGGTTCTTGAGAGGGCTGGTCATTCTCTAGATGTTGCAGGTCCTGTTGCAGAAGCTGATGAATTGCTTCTGTGACCTCCAGCTGGTTCTCAGCCAGTCATACCATGAGACCGTGTGTGGACTCAAGCGAAGCAACAGAGGCCTCCTCCAAATCCCTCAATGACTGGATTGCTTTGGTGAGGCCCCTGTTGCTCTGCTCAAGCCCACAAGTGGCAACTAAGGCGGTATGTTGCAGCAAATCTATAATTTCAGCCCCCTGCTGAATTATCTCCCCCATCTGTCCAACTAAATAATTCATTTTTGCTGCAGTATCACGGGCGTGTTTGGCAGCAGCCTGGTTGCCACTCTGCACAGTCTCGAGCAGCTGGCTGAGGGTGTTGCTGATCTTATTAAGAATGGCAAGTTGCTCTGTGTAGACAAAAGGAAATGGAACAAGACTGATGTTACTAGATGGTACTGTACTGCACTTTTCTAAAATAGACTACACAAACCGTCTGTCAACAATATATTTAATACCTCAGATGTATTCCAATCTATGCCACTTACAAAAAAAAACTGAGTCGACTTAAGAACACTGTTGTCAATGTTTGTTATACACACAGCTACTCTCACCATCACATATACAATAATAAAAGACATATTCTACCTGAATCACATTCTGTCAACCCCACAATAGGTGCCTATTTACAGTATCCCTTAAACCAGTTTATTAATTAGTATATCAAGTATGTGTAGAACTTCTAACATTAAGAAGCATCAGCACCTCTATGTACTTGCACTTCTAAAACCCTGCTGCACAATGATGTCATGTTGAATCACATGTGCACAGTGGTACTATTGCCATTATGGAACATATAATTACACCCAGCACTAAACAGCCAGTTATACAAATTCATGTTCACTCTACTTGAAAACTACTTCAAGCAGATGCCACGTTTGAAATTTCACTACTGAAAACACCAGCACCCCCCCCACATGACATGTGCAGACATGTTGTCTATTTCAAGCACTAAATACTACACTATCACACTCTATGCCCATTTAATGCGTCTCAACACCATTCCAGTGTATGTCTGTGATACTATGGTGCAACTGAGACATTGTTACTCAATATCTCAAACGCTGACTCATACCATTTTGGTAAAACACCATCACTGCAGTGCTGTGTGATCTGTTAAAATTTTTCAGATGTATCTACCTAATACAAAATAGTTACATAAATCTGTCTCTGACAGTGTTTTACAACCTAAGTCACATATACAGTAAAAGGTACAATAATTGAATCTCTACAGTAAATTAAACACCAATGAAGATGAGAAAAAATAATGTTATACTGCCTGTCTCTGCATACTTGCCCATCCACTATTGTCTATCTATTCAACTTCTTGAATAGACATATATCCAAACAGATGTGAGATTTATTAAAGCCACACAGTTCACCAGCAGGCAGTCAAGTAAGGTGATGTACAGTTGTGACACATACTGTACTCCTTATTGAATACTTCATAAGAGGACATTGAGGATGACATGTAGATTCTCAACTAAGAATATGTATCAATACTATACATATACAACCTAGCTATTACTTTTATTCAGCCCTCTTCATATACACAGTAGATAGAAAAAAAATGTTCATGTCTGATACATAACATTAGATATGCTGATTTAGCACTACACATTCCTACCACATACCATTGTGCTATATGATACTGCTATCTAACTCTTTCATAAGTCCCTGTTCTATACTGTATTTGTGTGTGTCTGTGGCTGCACCTTACTTAATCCTTTACTGTACTGGGAAGGAAATAGTCCATGGGAGGCAATCTCGTAATCACATGTTATGACTGTATAAAGATGGCTCTGGTACTGCCTACCTGATCACCAGGCTTCAACAGTAAATAGTGAAGGAATGATGCCTGACAGGGTGGGTTTAATGCTGGAATAATATTCCACCTCTCATGGTTTGGGTCTGAGTCCACCAGACAAGTGCACCCAACACACAAGATGGAATGTTAGCACAGCATAACACCCACCAAGAAGTGCATAATTCATATGATACAATGGCTTGTTGTTATATATGGAATACTATAATATTTTTCAATAATGTTGTCATCAGTGTGCAAAAAAATAACTTTTCTCAAGAGCACATGCAAAAAAATAAAGGTGCAGCCATAATCTCCACAATGATGAAACTAGAACTGTTAACCACAGGGATGTAATGCCAGAGTAACATCTCTGCTGTGATGGGCAATTGAGCAATCAGACCCAGGATTGTTTCTTACCATTGTATAATAATCCAGCAACACCAAAACGAAGAAGGAATGGAACAAAGGATACACACAGTCGAAGCTACAGCTTTCAGAGTGAAGAGGTCTGGATCAAAACAATAAACTCAGAAAGAACAGGCTGACTAACAATATTGTTATAGATAACCATGCCAACACCCAGTTACTGTTTTGAGGAACAGCATTTTCACCTGGGACTGTAAACAAACTGTAGTACTACTATCTCTGAAAAAATCAGTATTGTCAACACCCTATACTAATCTTTAACAATAAAGACACAAACAATATAACAAGTAATCACGTTCCTCAGCTGGAGGCCCACCTATATCTGCAGGTGTCGAAGGATGACCTGCTGCTGGAGATTGTGGCATTCCCTCCACAGAGGGTTCAATCTCGACAATCTCTATACCCTCTGTAGAGTCTTCTCCTCCAGCAGCACCCTCTGCAGATGGTTCATCCTCTGTAAAACATAGTGAAACAAAATGAGTAACTCATCTCTCCATATCAATATTTGCATACATAAATATACATATCACCACTACCAGTTGTGCAATATCCTTAATCTTCACAAGTATCATACTATGTAGTGCTCAGCTAATCACAGTGCACACATCTGATCTACTAATTAGTATAGTAAGTAGAATTATTAGCAGCTATGTGCAATCATCTCATTTTCAATTAACGAAATTGCTATACTCTCTCACTTATAAAAACACCTTCATAGGTTAATACTCATCATGACATTAAACACATACATACAGTAAATACTTCTTCTTACAACACTTGCTCATTAAAATATGTTGAATACATAATATAGTCTAAAATTTGTTCTCACTAGGAATTTCAAATGTAACAACTATATAAGTAATAAGCAAGCAATAATATCCGACAGGGTGGGCGGTATTTGATTTTTTGGGAGGTGACACGGTGTGTGTTCAGTCCTCGACATCACTGATTGGACAGTTGGAAGTAGGAGGTATGTGTGGGTCCAGAGCTGGCTTTCTTTTTTAACCGCTCTCATCTTGGGGGGGGGGGTATCACAGTAAGTGCAGATGACTCAAATCATGTCTGAGAAATTTGTGTTTGCCGTAGAAATCAGTCAGTTTTTTGGGGTACAGTTAATTCTGTGTGGAGAATGTTGCATTTTCTTTGCACTGTATTTTACTACTTTTAACTTTGTGATGGCTCAGCCGCTCAGTTTGCTGACCACTAAGCGACAGAAACAAATGGCGGACATTTGGAATGCAATAGAGGGGTATTAACCAATTGGAGAGCAGCCTGGGCACCAACATCTTGGTGATGGGGCATGCTAGGCTGACCTTTTTAATAGGTGGGCATCTATTGTCTGATAGAGACCCAGCTAGAGAAGTGTCTGAGCCAATCAGATGCCTCAAATAGGTTTGCACATTTTCTAACATTATACAAAGTAGATATGAGAATAAGTAACATCAGCAGAGATCTACACAAAGTATTCTCATGCCATACAACAGTCATACTACCTATCAAATGACAATACATACATCAGTACATTATTGTAACTCACCCGTAGAGTCAAGCACAAGTAGCTGCTCGACTGGAGCCCCTAGAGCTGTACCTTCCGGGAGTGGTTGCAGCTGCACAGGATGGGAGGATGCAGGTTCTGTGGGTGTTCTAGCTGTGTAAAAAAAAAAGAAAACAACTAACAACACCGTCAGCTTGCAATGTGACAATGGACACTGTTAAGAAACGAATACTATGGTTCACACAATCTCCCACTGTGCTTTTCTTTTTTTTTTAATTCAAGTTTATTGAAATGTTATTGGCACATGAATGAGAACATTACATGTCTACAGAAAACATGTGACAGAATGATGCCACTTACATTGTGTGAAAACAAGAACAGCAAAACATTTTTTATATTATTCTCTCCCCCTCTATATAGTCGCCTTGCCTATCCTCTCATTCCACCCGCCCTCTCCCCCCCCTATAATGCTTAAGTTAGATCTGTTCATCGGTGTTCATGCCAGAGTCAACTTGCCTTGCAGTAGTTGACTAGGACTGAAGTAAGTAAAGTGTTTGGAAGGGGCTCCATACCCGCTTAAATTTTGAGAGACTGTCCCTTCTCATGGCCCCAAGTTTTTCCATATTTAAGTTAAAAAGTAGTTCTTGTAGCCATTCTGCGTAATTAAGTGGGGTATTGTCCAGCCAGTGCTTTAGTACTATTTTCTTGACAGAGGATGAAATCAAGGCCATATAGTATCTTCGGGCTTTAACTGTGATACCAGTATAATCACCTATCAGGCAGATTTCAGGGGTAAAGTAGTGTTCAATGCCCAGTAAAGGGTCTGCTTTATGTTTAATTTGGTCCCACAGCACTTTTATCAATGGGCAATCCCAGAAAATGTGAAATAGATCCCCAACTGCCTGAAGACATTGGGAGCATGACTGATCTGGTCTGCGTCCGATTTTACATAATTTGGAAGGGGTCCAAAACAAATTATTTAAGGAATGGTATTGCATGACCGTAATCTATCCTGGGTGACATACTGGTACGTGTGGCGCCAGATTACATCCCAGTTCCGCTCTTGGTCCCCGAGTCGACCTAGCCAGAATCTGGGTTTATTATCAATGTCTGTGTAGACTTGGTCAATCAATGCTTTATAGACTTTGGAAACCGCATGTGGTTCCCAGGCCAACTGGGCCAGGGATTCAAACCATTCCCCAGTTATATATACCCTTCTTCTAGTTTATTCTTGAATTTCTCCAACAAGTGTTTGAGCTGATACACTTTGAAAGTCTGGTTAGGGCCTATATTATATTTAGCTAGTATCTCTGCAACTGAAAGACACCTGTCCCCGTGCATAATATCCTCAATCTTTAAACCTTTCAAGTGGGGAAGCCAGGATTCGTTTATCATTCTCCCAACGATCTTCAGATTGGGGTTGTGACATATTAGCTGATGTCTGTCTGTACTCGGGAAGTAATGGAGGGAGGCACATAACTGAATATGGATACGTAAGGAATCTCTTATTGGGGTGGCTACTAGTTTAGAGGGCAGAGTTCTTAGAGAGGAATAGAGAAGAACTTTCGGGTCTATGCCCACATCCTTTATCATTTTCATTTCAAACTTGACCCAAGAGGGTACATAAGACAATAACTCCAAATCCGTGGAGGTTCCCAATGTGCTTTTCTAATAAATACCCTGCAAACAAATTACATCTGCCTATGTTTCAAAGTAATCATTTGGAACATGAAAATATTACTACATGTCGTATCTTCAATATTACATACAGTAGAATGCTACCACACAAGTATCATTGTCTGCTTTCAAAGAAGCTAAGTACTGTTTCCTCTCGTTTCTTAGTAAAAAAGAAAACAGCATCACCGCAAATACACTCCTCAGTTTATTATTACTAACCTGTTATTGTAAAATATTCTTTCCTTACATATCACTAATTTCACAGGTATAATACTGCATATTATATACTTACAATATACTAATAAATGAGAATACCTCATCTTAATATAAAATAAAGCAATCTTGTTAGTCACAAACTTACAAATCATAGGTAGCACTTGAGCCTCAATATTAACAACACAACAGTTTCAAATATATACTCACAGGTGTGATGACGATCACCAAACTCCAGATTTCCTGCATCCTCCCACATAGCATACACTATGTCATACCACTCCTGGACACTCCTTTGCATATCACCCACTGCTGACTTGGCTTTAAAAAATGGCTGGCGGGTGATCTTCCACTTCCTTTGACATGCGTCAGGAGATTTTCTTATCTCCTGCCTCCCCAAGGTGCGACTAACCTGAGAAAAAATTAAAAACAAAAGTACACTGAGTGTTTTGTGTAACAGTAAAATGAATAACTTAACAAAGATGACAACCTAACCACAAATTCAGCAACTGTGACAATATCTACAGAAATGCACAGAGTATTACATATGAAAAGAATAATACATTACACACTTTCTTGCATTGCGATAATGAAGACATGCGACAGAAGCAGTTAGCATAGTCCACAAGGTCAAACATCAACTATATCAAATTACCCAGTTTTACCATTTAAAACCAGAACAAGAGACACCCTTTAGTTCACTTCTTCACACAACACAATAGCATGTAGGTACATATTAAATATTAAACATATGTGTAAGAAATATTAATAGAGAAGTGCGACACTGGGTGCTGCATTGCTAGAAGCTGACGTGCCATGTCCTAAGCAATATTCAACAGTGCAACACCATGGCTCAGCACCATTCAATATACTATCATGGCTACCCACATTGTTTTTCTTCGACTGATGCCACACCACCTCAAGTGACAAGACAGTTGCAGGGTGATGCACCAGCGCAACTGCACTTGCAACAAGTAGAGGAAGTGCAAGATTCAGTGAAGAAATAGACATGGGCCTATAGTACATGCAAACCACAAATGGGCATATTTGCTTTTTATTCTAGCCACATTAACATACAGGTACACAAATTGCTGTAAGCTTCCACCTGGCATAGTGGCAGTCTTCAGTCACTAAGATTAAGTTGGCCTGCACTTCACTGGCAAAGCAACCTATTACCCGATAATATGAATTGGTAATACAAAGTAAGCAATCTATTCTGCTGCTCCAAAATACTATGCACATCCTGTCACAAACCCACTCAGCAGGTTAGGCCCTCTACTCCCAAAGTGCCAACCTCTGAGTGCAGTCTTGTGAACAGTGTAACAGACAAAGTAATCCTCTTGTCTGTTTTTGTTAGTTTGGATCAACCTTTGGTCTCAAGTTCTGAAGGGATTCAAATTGTAAACCTCTTGTTAGCATACCCAATGCACAGGCTCAGATATCTCTGTCTTTGGGGGGCCAGATATCTTTGCCTACGGGCACTCAACCAGGTATACAGAAATTAACCCTTTTAAAACTTTAATAAAGACCTCAGATTTAAAATGCTTCTCTTTCCAGTTTGGTACCACCATTCAAGCTTATGCCTGCTGTATGCTATAACCATGTACTTTTCTTACAAATAAAAAGAAGTCAAAGACAGACCAAGTAAGTTCTAAAAAGAATTTTACTAAAATAGATAAGAATGGGTAAAACACAACAATACAGAACTATTATATCACAAGACATACAAATCTATTAAAAGAACAAGGTTTAAACAGTGCAAATTCCTACTACAGTACTTAGTCTCTAAATACTTGCTTAAAGTGCTCCAAAGATGTGTCCTTGTCAGAGTCTAGGTAAAAATGTGTCTCTGTGAAGTAAAACAGACTAAATTAAAAGCTGGCGTTTACCCCACCTCTTTTCAGGAGGTCACCTAGCTCCTCCCTTTCAGGATATATGAAAATGTATATCTTATACAAAAGTATTACATTCTGCAACTTCAGCATAATTCATGTCCTTCAAATGACACTTCTATTGATCTCCTAATAAACTTCCTCTCTCTGGGACATGACAACATCTTTGTGATTTCGCACTTCTATGTAATAACCTGGGTTTTCCTTCCAACATCATAAAATGGATATGTTATAGCAACTATGGTTGTAATTAACTCAGACAGACAGGATCCTTAATTAAGGCCTTACATGTAACACATGGTCTCTAAAAACTGAGTGTGTGTGAACTCACATGCTGTCAGCATTTTTTTCTCCTGGCTTGCATCTTCAGCTGAAATCTGGGGGGGGGGTTAGTGAGGTCACTCCTAGAGCATCAGATTTTCAACAGAGATAGTCAGTAATACATTTTATATTAAAAAGAAATAATACAGCACTCAGAACTGGCTGTCTATGTCACACAGCCCAATCATTAGGATATGTGTTGTTTAAATAATATAAATATATACATAGTGCTCCAGTGGACTGGCCCCACTCTGACCACATATTTTTGGAATGCAGTATTCCCAGCAGCCCACACAGTGTGCTCCCAATCCCAATTGCACAGATTCTAAAAAGAAGAATGTGGTGATTAAACAGTATCCCCCTCCCCACCTGGCCACTCAGACCCACCACCACAGCAACACCCACTCAGCAACATGTGGCACACCCCCAGTCACAAGTCATCCGCCCACCCGCTGACTCACAGAGTACACTAAAGCTGTACAGTAATTGTTGAACAGCATAGATCAATATGCATACACACCATACTACGCAACACAATAATAAACATGAGACTAAACCCATTAATATATCAGCAGTATGACATTCACCACTGTGCTAACACCCATTGTCACATGCTCTGCAGCAATACACACAGACCAGTAGTATATGGTGTCACTCAGCAGCCTAGGAAACAGTTTTGTTGGTCATGATGTCCTGCCCAATACAACTACCTGGGAGCAGACACATGGGTCTCAGTGCCTGTCTAGGCAGGATGGTACTGCTGGGACACCTACATTTGTTTCTGCTTTCACAATGTTCACAATCAGGCTTCACACAAACTCCGCTGCACCAGCAAGGAAATCTAAATGTAATTTCCAGTATATACAACACTGTGATTAAGCTGTGAATGGCACACTGTAGCACCAACAATCAATGAATTTGCAAGATATACTACTGAACCCACCATTGTCATTTATCACATGTATAGCCATGTAAAAATATGTAAAGTCTCAATCTAACCAAACACCTACCTTGCTCCATGTATGGGTCAGATTCAGGTTAGTCGCACGCATGATGATGCACGCATTTACATGCTCTCTCACAGCCTGAACTAGTGCCAGCACCTCTCTGTCAATCCAAGATTTTGGCATTTTCTATCTGTAATAAAAAAAAAGAAAGACAAAAAGAGATATCAAAAAACATATTCAATATTATATTGATACTGTTATATCTTACTACTGTTTCTGTTGCTTAACACTCACAATGAAATATGTGTGATAACTTATTAATTCTGAGGTAACAATTAGTCTATTATTAAAACACATCAATGCACTCCCTCCCTAACATAACCAAAACAGCATAGTCATCAAATATTCACAGCTGCATTCACAGTTGCTGTACTATCTGCTTTAAAAATAAAATAAGCTGTATTATCAATATATTAACAGGATACTGTGATAGGGCACATCAAATGGCTGCACACCATTCAGGCACACTGAGGATTCTTCCAACTATTCCTCAAACAAGTGAAGTACTGGTATGAACAAATATTTATACCCAACAAGATGGACAACATTTGAGAACACCATAGTACCTAGTTGTGGAATACCACCCAAATGATCATCCTGTACAGCATTATAAAACTTACAAAATGGATACTGTGTGAGATATATTGAAAATACATATGTTTGTAACTCTTCATACTATTTTTATTTGCACTTGCACTTGTATGTAAAACAAGTAATACCTCCACTTGCTTTTTAGTTGTCTTCTACACATCCTGTTAGCAGACAACCCCCGCCAATCACCAGACACATTAACACAGTGTTAAAATGTTGTCATAACTACACTCCTCCCCCCCCATTAGCAGGAGACATACACACGAGCAGCATTTGAATATAAATTCTTTATTTCACTGCTTTAGAAGTTTACTTCTTTGCAGGTATTGCACAGCCACTACTCAGGAACCAATGAACTGCCTGAAACTTAACAAGATGGTTATACAAGATGACACTTTACAAATGAACTACCAAAAGGTGAAAGTAATAGTTTTTGAGAAAAAAATATTGTACCACAAAGAATAAGCAACCTAAGTTAAAAGTCATAAGTCTATATTCTTTCATTCGCTCACTGATATAGCAATTGTAGAAATGTGGCACATAACATGGTTAATTCCTTTGACACGTAACTAAGTGACACTGGAAAAATTGCACCACATTACTACACAAATTCAGGATAACCAAATATTTTGTTACCTAATGTTGCATGTTTTATAAATAGTTATTTAAGAGTTGACATCTACTGCACATTTAACTACCCTCCCACCATTGCAATAAGGCATACAAAGATCTAGGTGTCTTATGTCATTTTGTCATGACTCAATAAGAAAACAGTGGTCAAGACAATGAAGCCTCACAGAATACATCCTATTGAACAGTGACGTAAAACAAAAAGAGCAATACTTACCTGACAGTAGAGTATTAGCACAAGAAAAGCAGGTGACAGTTATCGATCTGTTTAAAGAAAAACAGAAAAAATATTGCAACACTTTAAAACAACACACACATTTTACACAGCAAAACAGTATCACTGAGTTCCGCAGTCAATATACCCTACCAACACACAATACACTACATCGACAGAATATGTCTCTTCATGTCACAAAGCCATCCCTTCCTTGCCAGTTCATGTTCAGAAATATACATCACATTTTCACCCATACTTGGAGAATGCATCCCCTCCTTATAACTGACCATTCTCAACTGTTAGTAAAAAAACAAAAACAAAAAGTAAAAAAATTAAACACTAACACAACGCACACCCTACATCATATTAACAAAGACTACAAAACAAACAGCATTTTGCACAGTAACAGCCAACCAATATGTCACGTAACCCACCTAAAAAAACACACAATATCAAGTAATAATGAGCATCCTACTCATCTATTGACAATTATCGTAACACTTCTCTGCTGTAAAACATCAGACAATCTGTGTTTCCCACACACTCACAACCTAACAGAGAACAATGTGCAAGATGTAAACAGTTCTGTTTTTTGACCATTTATAGTGGCTCTAAAAAGAGCCATATTTTGGCAGTGTATATGTGATGTACTTGAGAGGCACCATCCTACAGGCACACAATCACAGAACTGTAAGGACACTGTGTCAAAGGTCCCCAACAAAAATGTTATTACCAGTGTTAGAGAGATGCACACCATCTTTTAGATATAGCCAATATTTGTCATAAGTAATTTGGGGGTGACGAATGGTATGCATTCCAATAACACGGAGGAATCCAGATATTTGTATGTTCACCTTCCTGTGTGATCTTTCAAGTGCAGGACAGTAATCCTCACCTTTCCAGATCATGCACTCTGTAATATCTGAATACAGGATTTTACACGATGGTAACATACTGATAAGATGCTGCAAGTCAGACTGTGCAGCTTCTATTAAGTCAATTGCCGTTTTGTTACCCAAATCATTGCCTCCAAGATGCATAAGTAGTATGTCTGGTTCTGGGTGTGTCTCCAATAAGTGGTGCATGGTAGGCATGAGCTGCTTCCACCTCATGCTACCCTTCCCAAACCAAGACACTGAGCATCCAGGTAGGTGTAAGTCATTCCCAAAATGACTACCTCTACTGAACACTACTGCCCTTCTCACCAAACTTGATCCCACTATCCATACAGTCACTGTAAATATTTTTGCCATGCTGAGTGACAAATCTCAATAACTCAGATGTAGAAATATCACAATTGTGTCTGTCTGACTACCAAGTACTACCACGTCTAATCAGCACAATGACCACTATTCTATTACATCATCCCGATAAATACAGTCAAAACAATCACAAATAATAACCTGTTCACAGATTGGCTAATTCAGCCTAAAAGATCTAGCTATGTAAATAAACCGTCTTTCTATTGGCATAATGTTTATTAAACATTCTTTTTTGTTTTGGGGGGAGAATACTGTCTTCTGATTGGCACACTTCATGACTTGCCAACAACACAAATTTTCATTGGTCTAACTTACTAGCCATAATGCTCTCTCAAACTAAATTCCCTCTCTTTTTCAGCCAGCAGCTTGAGTGGTGAGTGGAACCATTACTTAGTACTTGAGAAAGATTATGTACAACAGTTACCAACAGTACTATAATAATTAGACTGCAGTGGTCTCATAACTACAGTTGAATTTAACAGTCAGCAATTACCAGTGAGAATTACTGTTATTGCATTTGTAAAGTTAAATATATAAATTTGTGTCTCTGTTTTGAAAATGCAAATGCACTACCTAGTTAACCTAGATAACACACAATATCATTCTAGGTCAAGATTCCACAACAGGGAAAACACACGCATATGTAACCAGATATTCTCAGTGTTGTCAGATCACCAACTAATTGTCACAAACAAAACTACCACTAAATAACACTAAATTTACTTTACACACTAACTGGTAACTTGTCAGATAGTGTCAGAGTCAAATAGAGAACTCTAATAGCAAATGCTAAACATGAACCACTATTTTCGGCTACAAAAAAAGTTCCTAGGACAGTAACAAATTTAAAGAGGTAGTTTATAGCATCAGGATTATTATTTTCTTCTGTTTGGAGTTGCATGAGTTAATGTTTATTATTTTGTCTGCTTTGCAACATGTTTAGGTAACCATGTGTATTTGTAACTAAAATCCCTGTTCTGATCTGATTTGTAGTGCGGAGAAATGGTGAAAGGCAGTCACGCGCATGTGTTTGTTCAGCCAGTGAGAGGAGAACTGTCAGTCATCAGTCTGATGTTCTTAAAGCGAATCTACTGATAAGCCTAAAGGTGAGACAGCTCGACAGTTGTTTGTGTATCTTTCAAAGTTGTGAAGTTCACTGCATTGTTTTTAGCTGTGAACACTCGTGACATTTTTAAACTGTCTTGTACCATGTGTTTGGATAGCATCATCTGAAGCAGTCATTGTGCTTTCTTCAGAGAGAGCGCCAAATAGACAGAAAACAGGGCTGTTTAGGAATGATTGTGTCTGCGTCTATCAGTGTGCTCGTGATAAGGAGCTTGTTTTTTTGGCAAGTGATTTTTTTTTGTTTGTAGGAGTCATTCTCCTTTTAGATCATCATATACTGCAGGGTATTGTACTGTCATGTCTTGTTGGAACTGATAGGCTCCGCGTAGTGTTAGCTGTCAGATAAATGGGTGACGGATTCTTCTAAAAACTGTCATGTCTCCCCCCCTCGCCACCACTTGCATTCAGATACATCTCCTACTATTTGCAGCATGTTTCTTAAGACATTTGCCCTCGTGGGCACCCCTCACCATTTCCATACCTTGTTGTGAAGTTGTAGAATTGTTTTTTTTTGCCATGGTCAATGCACCCCCCCCCCACAACACACAAACATATTCTCGTTGTGACTCCTCAGCTAATAGCTGTTATTTTTTTTATTTTTTTTGACTGGGTAGTGGTGTCCATCACCTTTCTCATGAGGTATGTAGTGACAAACTTGTGTTACTTTATGACGTCATTGTTGCCATCCCCACAGTCTTACACCTCACGCTAATGAAATCCCCTTGTCTATGTTTTGTGCACTGTGATTGCATAGATTTACTGTGGGTTTCCTTTAGCACAAATTTTTTTCTAATCTGTTTTTTGGGGGGGGGTGTCAAATGCATCTGTTTCCATTAAGGGTTGTGTCATACTTTGTGTAGTGTAATGATGGTTGTGCCGATAAGTGATATTTTCCATCTCCCTCAGTAATGGCACTAATGGTAAAGGTGTAGCTGGGATGTATTCTATCAGTGAAACATGAAGATATTGAATATAATTATTTTTAAGCCAGTAATTGCACAGATGTGTTCCTAAATGTATGGGTAGAGTTGTGATTCATTCCTCAAACAGGTCATGTGTTTGCAGAATCATATTAATACCTGATGATTGGTTACAGTAGGATAAATCAGTGAGAGGTAGTCTTACAATTGTCATTCCTGCTCTGCTGACCCTGTCTGAATCAAACCCTATTCACACACTGTCCATAATTTATATCTGTGTTACCATAGTTGTACATGTCATCTATTAATTTTTTTCAGTATTATTTCCTAGTTATGCACTTTGACCAGATCAAAAATTGGGAAGAGGGGGCAGCATTAGTTGTGATTATGCCCTGTGGGGGGCATGATTCAATGGCTATTTGCTTTGACTAATCTGTCATATATGTTAGTATATGTCATGCTAAATTGACACTGTAATCAAGTGTCACCTTGCTGTGCATAACATACTCCATGACCCTCACCCCACTCCCCACCCCCGGCTTGCCAATATTCTGTTTCCACACTCTGTTACTCATAGGAATAGTTCCCCCTTTCCCACCCATTACCTTATCTGTTAAGAATGTACTGAGTCCTTGCAGTATAGATATGCACAACAGCTCTATCCTAGAAAACTGATCTACATATGTAACTGTTTTGCTGCAAGCCCTACTTTCTGTTGCTTGACCTGTCAGGTTGTGTGCAACATCTAACCATCTGGTCCACTGAAAGGGAGATTGAGGCATATATCTGTTGACCATCACAGGGGGACAGCAACTGAGCTGTCAATTATGAATTATTATGTGCATACAGTATGTGTCTAGTGCCTGATATGGCAAGTGACCGGTCACCTAACTTGGTTATTGAAAGTTCATTTGGTGGTGTGGCACTGTTTGTGATAATATTGACCTGTTGGTTGCAAACTTCTGATTTGGGATGTGTGTTCGTATTGAATGGCTTTATGCATTGGTTTTATTGTGTTAGAGGCAACCCTTTTCCCTGTCCAACAATATGTCATGCTTTGTCTGATGGCCCCTGAAACCTATCCTTAAACACAGACAGTTGCACAGAGACACACAGACTGTGGAGCTGATTTTTAAGGGTTATGTAAGGGTTCTAAGAATATCTGTGATCCTTACCTCCTCACTATGCCTATCCCAGTCTCTGTTAATGCTGCCCATTGTCTTCCACAAGATTACCTCTTCCAGCAGTGCATTTCCAAGGCCAGGATATTCAGACTGTGCTGGGCAATGGTGCAAGTGTGGGCACAGTGCTACTGAGCTGTGCTGGGGCCAGGTCAGGATGATATTCAAAGGAGATGCACCATGTGGCATCATCATTGAATAGGGCACAGAATGCGCATAGCGCAAGAAGAATGCACCAGTGCATCCCCCAGATGGGGGGACTGGGAATGCTCCAGCGCAAGTGTGGTTGCGCTGTGTGCATTAACCTCGATAGTCAGATGTGGGCACGCAAATCGGGCCATAATATATGCATGGCACAAATGGGATCATTTGCATGTTATTATGGCCCCGTTTGTATGCCTTGTGCAGTGCAGCCCAGAGAAATGCTCCTGGAACCCTGTGCTTCTGCTGTCACCATGCAGTGACACTCTGGCAGGCTAGCAGACCCCTTCCCTCCTGTATGCCTGATTGCTGGCTTTTGGTACAGTTAGAACAACCCTGGTGATCCAGTGGATTCCCCCCTCCTCGGTCTGTCCAATCGTGGGTTTCTGATATGTAAAGTGAATGACCTGGTGATCTAGTGGTTTCCACCTCCCCACCCATCCACAGAGGACCTCCATCTACCCAGTGCCCCCCACACCCACCATCATTGGTGGGAAGCAGCACTCTGATCACATGCCGCCTGGCCACAACCCCTTTAAATATCTGGGTCAAAGTGTCCACTACCTTCTCTGTGAAGAAGTTTAGATTTTCCTCCAATGTCCCACATGGTTTCTTTTACTTTTTGCACCACCTTCACTGCTGTCATCACTGGCATACAAACTACCCTCCTGCTTCCATCGAGTCCACTTTCCTTCCACATTGAATAACCCTAATTATGGAGTCTCCTATGATTTACTCAGCAAAAGGTGAATGCATTTCACAGTACAGGATAGTCTGCAAGCAAAATATACAGTTCATAAACAGTGTTGCTGTTATTTGATCCCCAGGACCAATGTCATCCACATTGTGATATTTTTCTACCAAACCGCCCATGTGGGGGGCTCTGCCCCCTCCCCCCAATGCAGATATATAGGATTCAAATGTTGTTACTGATCTTGCTTAAGGATGGGGTGCAGGACCGGGATAGAGTTTGACAGTGATTATGGCAGTTTATTGCAGTGAAAAATTCGAAGTTGTCAGCATGGACATTTTCACTACAATAGTGTCGCCGTCATTGGAGCACACTGGTCTGGCATTAACAACAACACTTAAAACACTTATTGAGGTTGTAATGACATCAGAATACATCTCAAGCTGTACTCCTGAGGTTTATAATGATGTAATGCAAACCACTTGAGGTGCTGACAGAGTGATTATTAGTCAAATACCAAACATTGTCATCTATGCTATGACTCATCATTTTGTTGCTGAGTAATATTTTTGAAAATCTTTGTAATAGCTTATGTAACACTGAACTGATAGAATTGATTGTATTGACACAGATGAAGAAAGTGTACAATTTTATTACAAATCCGAACAGTAACATCTCTTGTAATTCTCATGCCATTGCAGATGAAAAGGCGCTAATGTTTAATTATCTGAAGTGATCGGAGTATAACATTTGATGTGCATTCGCAGTAGATACTCAAGTTGCAATTTTATATTCCCTTTCCTATTCTGAATTTATTTTGTATTGCGCAGCAATATTCCAAACACTTCCTTCAATTAATCCATATGACAGTTTCTAACATTTATGTCAATTTTTTTTTCTTTTTCACACGTAAAGATTCATCTTTATTTTGTACAATATGTAAGTGAAGATCTGCCTTAAACAGTTGAATGAAAGAGTTGAATAGACTGTCTTTCTATCAAGCATGTATGTCACTTCAAATGATCTGAATTGCTGTCTCCACAATAAGTTTTCAAGTACATCCCCTACTCTTCTGTGCCCCTCATTCATCAAGTCAATAAATCATTCTAATTTATTCTCCTGTAATAAAGTCAATGATATTATCACTTATATTGTTATAGGCATCTCCAACATAACAGGCATGTCTTGGTACTTGTTGAGATGCAAAGTAGAGGGTGATTGTAAAGAAGTCATGTGTTTTTCTGTTTCAGCCTTGGTAAAACATCATATGGTAATCGTGTAATCTTTTTGAAATGTCACATCTTTAAAAGCATTGCAAGACAGTTACCGCATATCTGTTAGATGAGTATGGGTCCAGCAGTAAGTCTATGTCCTCATCTTTACAGAATAATGAACACATCTCAAATGCATCAAGGTTCCAGTTCAGATAGTGAACAAAGTGTCGAGAGTGATGCATCTTTTTCTGATAAAAGTAGTCAAGATCATGAGCATTTCGTCTGTGCCCCAGTTGGATTAGGTATTCGGTCTTATCAGTTTGAACCTTCTGCATCAGAATCAGATGATGATGATCCAGCTGAAGATCTACAAAACAGAGAGCAGCATGTGAGGGTTGGGAATGTGGAATGGTAAGATTACTGCGCTCTAAAGGTTGTTTTTTGAGCAGGTATATGTGGTTTTTTGATTTCAGAACCAATGTCGTTTTGCTTACAAAGGACATAGATGGAAGGGAATGATGACAGATAGCAGTAGTATGCTGATTTCATTTCTGATGTTAAAGTGATACATTGTAGGTGAAGTTGGTTAGCAAGAATGCTGGAAAGGGTGTGTGTCGTGCTGGGATAATGGCATGCCTCAGATGGTTGGGCTCGAGGTCGTGGGCCAAGTGCGTCCAGAAGCTGAGGTGTGATATTATCCCACAATGACACATGCTCTGCAGTATTACGCAAGAGAGTGTGGGTGATGCCAACATTCACCAACCTGGTATGCTTGCCTTATGATGAGCATGCCGAGTGAGAAAGTACACCAGAAGTGGGTAAATCCTGGTAGTACCTACACATTCAAATTGAATAATGTGGTTATAGTATACCGTATTCAGTCTTGCATGGTGTGTTTTTTGCTCAACAGGTGATGCTCACTGGGTGACTAACCACATGCGTGGGTGCATCTTGCCATCACCAACACTCTCGAATGGGATATTGCTATTACACAATGTATTATAAAAAGGCATTACTAATATGTGCTGTGCTTGAAGTTTTCATATTTAGAGGAGATATGCTGCTAAATACAACATACTCTGATCTTTCTTCACTGTGAATGGACTGGTGTCCATTTTTCCCCCCACCACCATTAACTCGACCAAGCAAGTGTGGCAATTGTCCCCCCCCCCACTCTATATTGATTAATGAGTGGAAGTATTTGACTGGCAGTATAGCCTAGAGGTTAGAGAAATGAACTGTGACTGAGCTTGGTACATCCTGCAGACCAGACCTTGGTTTGCTTCTCTCAACCTATATAAGTATATAAGTCTTCTTTCACTCTCACAACTCCCCCCCCCGCCATCTCCTAAAGTATGAGTTTTATTTAACATGGATCTTTTGTTTTTTAGGTGCACGTGTTATGAATGTGTGTCAATGCTAACAGAGACTGAGAGCACATGTTGTGTGGAAACCCGAGTCATTCAACCTATGCTGCTGGAAACTAATTCCCATTGCATCACACAACATCCAGGGTTCAACGTTATTTGCCTCAATGTCTGGAGTTTTCAGTTGGTGTGGAGTGAACTTAGACGTCAGTATGTGAGACCACATGAGGGACCACTTCACAAGAAGTACCATCACGTGTCTTATCGCCGCTTTGTCAGATGGTGTTGGGGGGTATTAGGCCGACACATACATGTTACTATCCCATCATGTGTTGCGCATGTCATCAGGTAGACTTTTCCACCACCTAATGAAGGGTCGGAATTTGTTGGATTTCAGTACCCAGCCTTACACTAGCATGCAGTTTAATTAATAGGCTATGCCAGTTAATTTTTATTAGCAGGTCCCATGGCAATTTTAAACTCATCAATCCATTTCAAAATGCATACTGCATGGATGGTATTATTCTCAAGCAGAAAAGTCATGTTATCATTTAGTATGAGTTACCTGTTACATTATGTAAGCAGTAATGTGATAGCAATTTTTCTTATTATACACAAACTGTATTAGTTGTTTGTAATATGACTATAGACCATTTTCTGGAAACTTATTTGCTATAGCAATGCATTTAAGTGACAGCTATTATTCTCAAATGTTAAGTGTACAGTAATAGCACAATGTAGTCCTGATTCATTAGACACTGAATTACATTTTACTGCTGACGTAGGAAGAATTAGAAGTGTGCTGCTGCAAAACTTTGTAATTCAATAACAGCTATATACCTATGACTCATTAAAGTGTGAAACCAATCCTTTCACAGTGTCTTCTTTACTGGGCCTTTCAAATGCTGAGCATAATGGTGGAGACACTGTGACTGACTGCTCAATGTGTGTATGCAGTACTGTTTGAAGCTCAGAAAAAAAGATCATTTATGTACTCTAAAAGAAATGCAGATATACACTGTTATTACATGTTGCAAACTGAAAAGACTGAAAATGTGTTTTTCCTGCAGACCACAGTATGGAAACAGAACATTACATCAGTCATCAGCTTGATTTTTGCTCTGGCTACACATGCAGCATTATTTTCCAGCTTAGAAATGTTTTAGCAGTAAAGTGCCATCAGGCCCACATAGTCTGCTCACTTTGTCTACTGTTTTTACTATGTTTTTTTCACCCCGGCTCCATCCACCACCACCAACAGTCCCTTACATGTCTGCCATAGTATTGTAATGCATGCCACCCTCTGTATGAAAAGTACTTCTTAATGTACCCATTGAATAGTCCAATTTCAATATGCAAACAATGGACCCTACTACCCTAATTCCGTGTCAGCCGTAAGATGCTGCACACTGGCTCTTAGTTGAGACCTTTGTATACTTAGCAGTATGTGGTGTGTTACGAGGTGCAGATGAGTGACTCAACTACACAAGAGGAGGGTAAATTCCTAAAAATACGCACCCTTGAGTATCTTGTTGAAATTATACAGTGGACCCATGTGTGAAATAAAGGTACAGAGGCCCGGATATTCAAACTGCGCCAAGCTGTGGCGCAAGCTTGGGTGCAGCTCAACTTGGATGCGCAGGGGTGTGGCCTGGGTGATATTCAAAGGAGCTGCACCATGGCTCAGCAGCTTTGAATATCACACCCTGGCCACCCCCAGTGTGCATGGTGCAGTGGCACTGCGCCAGTGCAAGTGGCCAGAGTGGAGCATGGAGATGCACTAGCACAAGTGCCATTGTACCATTCACAGCATCCACGATATTCAAAAGGTGACATGCAAATGGGGCCATAATTTTTGCAAGGCACACATGGGGCCATTTGCATGTCATTATGGCCCCATTTGCATGCAGAATGCCTGATCCCGGCGACTTGCGCCTGGCACTCTGCCAGGCAGCAGCCCGTCGAGGACGATGCCTGCAATGTCGCCGCGGGCATCTGTTTTAATAAAGAACCCCCATCCAATATCCTGGTGGTCAGTGGACCACACTCTGTCAATCGCGGGCATCTGTACAACAGAAAACGTCCTATTACCCTGGTGGTCTAGGGTCCCCCTCCCCACCACCCACTGGCCCCACTGCCCCGCTCCCCTCCAGTCAGCTAGTGGGCGGCGAGCACCCACCCACATGCTGCCCACTCTGTCCATGACTGATACCTCCAGTAGGGCTGCACCCATTAGTTTCACAATGAGCTAATGGGTGTGCAGCCCATACAGACTTACACATTCCAGATATGCGAATGATTTCATTCACATATCTAGAATGTGAAGTACAGTATGGTTGCATGCCCATTGGCTCACGCCAGGAACCAATGGGCGTGCAGCCCTACCAAGGTGTCAGTCGGGTGGTGGAGGCAGTGGTGGGTGCTGCCGCCGCTGGCTGACTGGGGGAGCGGGCAGTGGAGCCCAGTGGGTGGGTGAGGAGGGAGGTACCATAGACCACCAGGGTAATAGGACATTTTCTGTTGTACAGATGCCCGCAATCAGGCAGAGTGCGGTCCACTGGACCACCAGGGATATTGGCCGGGGGGGTTCTTTATTAAAACAGATGTCCACGATCAGGCAGAGTGCAGTCCACTGGACCACCAGGGATATTGGATGGGGGTTTTATTTTTATTAAAACAGATGCCCGCGATTGGGCAGAGTGTGGTCCACTGGACCACCAGGGATACAGGATGGGGTTTTGTTTTTATGAATGCTCTCGATCGGGCATGGGGGGGCACTGCCAGGTGCAGCCAGAACTCGGGTGGCCACCCACAGGTGGCAGCTGCCTTGTTGTGCCCTGCAATGTGGCAGCTCACCTGTGGGTAGCCATCAGTTGTTCCTTTTTCCTTTGGCTTAACTTTGTGCTGGTGCAAGTAGGGGTTGTGCATGCATGGCTCTGCACATCCTGGGCTGAATATCGGGCTGTGCAGGTTATGCATGGACACACCCCCCCTACCTGTGCCTGCATACATTACTATGCGTTCCGGCACATCGGGATTTGTGCAGTGCACTTTTCCCTTTTGAATATGGAGCTGGGGCACATCAGTGGGTTGCACATGGTGCAGCACTGTTGTGCCATGCACAACCCTTTTGAATATCTGGGCCAATGTGTTTAATTAAGGTTTTAATACATGAACTTCTCAGCGGAGTTTGCTGCAGGATTTACCTACAGTGATGGACTTGTTTTGATGAAAGAGTTTACACAATTTACACAAACTCTTGTAGAATTAAGCTGTAAGCCACAGCAGGGTGTGGGTTATGGGGTGATTTACCATAGCTGTAGTGGGCAAATCCTCACTATCAGTAGTAACTCTCCCGATAACCCACATTTTCTGAGTGGCTAGTTGTGATTATACCAAGGCACTCGACTGTGGGAGGCTTGCACTTTTTCAATTGGTTATCATGTGATTTGTAATTGAGGTAAGGTGTTGGCCTGCTAATCTAATTGGTTGTTGTTGGATGCCCATGCTATCATCGGCATATTTAATGGCAAACTTTTGATATAAGTGATGCAATTACAATAAGTATACTGGATGAAAACAAACAGAAGTAAGGTTTATTACTGTATGTGCAAGTAGTGCGAACTTTCCTTATGGAACGGCCACCTTGCTTGAACTTAGGGAACACTATGTTGTACACATGCTCTCCACATCTGTTCATGTATTGATCGCTTGCTGAGTTTTCATTGTAATGCAAGGATGATAAGAGCAATCTGAAATGGATGATGCACACAATCTTGTAACCAGAATTATGGCACATTGAAGTACAATGACTGCTTGTATGTTATTAAATGAATAGTACCCTTTTGAATGAAAATGACTTTTCACATAGATTGCAAATGGTGTATGCAATCAGTAGTACACAACAGGGTAGGTGGTATTTGACTGTACCTGTTCGAGCACAGGCATACTGAGGAGCTTATTACCCCTGTATGGGCAAGTGTAGTAAAATACTTCGTATGAAAATGTAAAGAACATACTTGCACATTTTTATGCTGGAAAATAAATTATTGTTTATTTTACACATGAATTAGCTGAGGAAACATCATCCCACTCCCATCAAATAGGGATAAAAACAACAACCAGGCTGAATTTGCTCTATTATCTTCATAAGTGATAAGTAAAAAATGAATGCTACAGTACAGCCTTACAATACCTGCTATACATGCCAAGGTAAGAGAAGTGATACAGTTTTGGAGCAAAATAATTGATAACAGAATGGAAAGCCTCCACTGAAGAAGTCTGGCCATGAGGAGACAGTTTACATATGTTGTTCACCAATCGTTTTCTCATCAATGTGTCATTTAATTTTGATGCAGCCTTAGAACCTTGCATAACGACATAGAACATTATGACACATGCAGCAGTTATATGCGTACTTACTACTTGATTATAATCAATACAGTTCTTAATTAAGTAATAAGGCATGACCAAGGGTTATGTTAATGGACTGTTAATCACCTTCTAGGGATGTACTGTGGCACGAGGTGTAGCCGAGTGCCACATGCCCCTAGAGGGTGATTAACTGACCATTAACATAATCCCTGGGAGTGCCTTATTGCTATTATAATAAAACATGTTTTTAAACAGTGTTAAACCTTGTTCAGCATATGGCTAAGCTCTACTTGTATGTTAATAAAAGATTAACATAAGGCTGTTAGAATGTTTGCAGCCAATCGGAAAGCTCCATTTCTCATACCCTTTTTATAATGTCCATTCTTCATAGTCACATGCTTTTAACATCCCCCAATCAAAAGCCTTATTCCCATCTATCTTCCTTAGGATTCTACAGGGATACAACTGTTACTGCCAACCCCACCTCACCCTCCCTACCCTTTACCCCTAGTAATGCATTATTGCTTAATTAATGCAAGGGAGTTGGGTTTATAACAGCCAATGTAATTGATGCATTTCTTACAGCCTTTCTATAACTTAGGTTACAAACAACATTAGACTGTGGCATCGAATAAGAAGATGCAGTTAAACCCACCAGGCACTATCCATTTCCTTCGAGCCTCTCATCCTTCCAATGGGCCATGAGCACATTTATTAAATGGATCCCCATGACCATAATGCATGTTTCTTACATGATTAAGAATACTTCTCCATTTTGCCTCAGCAATGTCTCCATTTCCTTCAGATGTTCCTGCTAGCCAGTAAACATGATTATTTATGGACTGCTTCCAGGAACCTAGTGCTTCACATTCTTTGATGACAGATAATTTTTCAATTGACTTTACAATGCCTGCATTGAAATCATAATGTTGTAGTGGTAAGTACTAATTCAGAGTAAGATAACTTCAAAGCAAGTAATATAAAGAAGAATAAGACCTGGTAGTAAAAATGGACTCCAACATTCAGTGAACTTGCCCTTTGCAACATGGCAGACTTCAAAATAATGGGTAAATGACTCAGCCCAGTTGTCCTTTAAATATTTCTCAATTTGCCTGTGGCGATCTGTCACTAACTCTTCAATCCTACCTCACGTTGTCACCTCACTCAGGCATCATTTTAATCCCTCCAGTTCCATATGATAACTACCGCCAGTTTGATTGCTCTGTTGATAGTGAAGACAACCTTCATAAGTAATCAATAATTGAAAATGAGCACATCCTGTTACTATCCTGTTCATCTATTTAAGAAATTAATACCACAGTAAAATACTACTATATATCCTGCAGTTATTCACTGTTGATCTCTAACAGTGGTCCTGTCAAAATAACCTGATACTATTATTTAGGGGTAGAGACAAGAATGAAGATGTGGATCACAAGTTGGCTTTGTGGAAGGCTCTGATGGGTGGTAGTGGGAGGGGAGCTGTCAACTCCAAGGCCAGTTGATGAAAAGTGTACCACAAGTCTCTGTGTTAGACCAGTATTATTTGGACTTTTTATATCAGACATTGGGCATGGGATAATAGTAACAGGGACCATGTGCATATCAAAGGGGTTTTCATCTAGCCAAAGAGGGGCGGTCATGCCCCTCTACATGCCAGCTAGGTCGATGAGTTATATATATATATATATATATATATATATATATATATATACACACACACTGTTTGTCCCTGCTTCCTTTACTCACAGATAAATTCTCAACGTGCTACCATACTAACCTGAATTAGCTCAAGGTGGAGAACTTTACTATTGCATACATCCATAATAGTGTAGCACCCATATTTTGCACTGTAACCAGGGCTATCGCATCTTGCATCACCCCTAATAGAAGTGACACATTTGTCTTGATTATGTCTGATTTCAACATTTCTTTTTTTTTCTCCCACAAATTTTGAATACACTCGTGAAGGTATCGCTTCTGATGCATAAAGAATGTTGATCTGCTGATAGTGGTGACATTTGCAAATTGCATTACTCTCAACACTTTGGAAGGCAGGGCACCAGCAAATAAAATGGCAGAGGATAGAATGATATTGAACTCTGGGATCCCAGCCATCACATTCTGACTTTTCCACATGTACACTTTCCTGTCAAGACATACATAGTGAACTTATGCAAATCAACTCAGCATAACATAACAGCTCTATATGACTTTCACTGTTTCATAACATTCATCAATGATTGCATACATTCTCATTGATGTATGTGACATGACACTTATGATCACGATACATTTACCTGCACGTTAAGCAAGTTTGCTTCACAATGACCATATTTCCTATGATCTGACTAACTGCTGTAAATATGTCAGGCATGTAACAGTACAGGCAGATGGAGAATAAGTGGAGCAGACATGTTTCAGAAACTACATAGAACTTCTCTCTTATCAGACTACTGGAAGAAAAACTAAGAAATATGTTAATAACCTATGTATGCCACAATAAATTATTAACAAAAGTTAATGCTATGCTCAAATATATATATATATGTATATATGTCATTTCTCATACTAATAAAAGTACAGTAGTTACAGTACAAGTTCATGAACTTCACTATTTTTTGTCAAGGCCTATAGAACTTGCCAGACTGTGTATGAACAGTACTACATGAAGTACATGAAGGTGAGAAAGATGGGTTGGTCATTAAACCAAGTGGAGGGAAATAATAAAAGGTATTACTCCACTACAAATAGTCGCACTCAATGTCTCAATATGGAGTAAGGATTCAAAATTGATGGGTAGAAAGAATATAATTCTACTAGGAGGAATGTAGGTAGGGCATAAGGGATTACATTTAAGAGTCTACGTGGTATGACTGTGCACCATGCAAGGAGAAATTACCAAAAGAGTGTGATAGACAAGTTGATCAAGTATGGAGGCCCTACAGCATCAGGTTACAGTGATATCAAAATGCAACACTTAGAGAATGGTTTGGTAATTCACTCAGAAAGTATGTATGTTATCGTGCAACTCATGAAGCTAAATCATCATATAATAATAACGGAAACATTGACCACTATCTGCAAGTAATACTAATATTCACATTATGTAATCCTAGCTAAAAACATAATCATTAGTCACCTATTCTGTGATGATGTGCTATCATCATCACTGACAGGTTCATAATCCTTGTCGTTAGGGTCGTCTGTAAATTCCATGTCATCAGATTCCACTTCAGAGAGGTCTACGGGTTTTGGTTCATAATATTTTGGCAGCATCCTTGACTTTACCAATGTGCTAACTGAACGCATCTTGGGAGATACTTGCACACCTAATGTTTCAGAATTTAAAAAACACATAACTGGGTGGCATGTAAACGTTACAACATATGTATACATTTGCACAATAGACACATAAAGAACAATAAGAAATGTGATGACCCAGTTACACTAACCTTTGTCACACCCTTTCTTAACTGTTTGAGTATCTTTGCTGCAATGCCTTGACTTCCCGGTAGGCATTCCATACACATGATCATGCAATATGTCAGCCTTATCAGGAGCACTTTCATGTGTCATTATATCAATTGGTTCTTCAACTAATTCAGAATTGGCCTCCAACTCACATAGTATGTCCACATTATGTGTCAACAATGTATCTGAAGTAGAGGGACAAGACTCAAACAGCAAACTGAATGGTGAACTGTATGTCTCACTGCCTTAGCATGCTGCATCTGCAGGAAAACTGCTATCTCCTATCAATTGTGAGCTAACAGTTGCTCCTCTGGGGGAAACATCATTGCCATGTGTTCATTTTTTAATCCACAACTCAGTCATCTAGTCATGAAAACAGAAAAACTTTACTTACTTACAATTTGCATATGCTGAACCAGTCAGTCATACTTCATTTGACAGAGGTCAGCAATACTTTCAATACAGGAATATAAACCATTCTGATAATGAACATAGAGACCAGTGACTCTGCATGACCATGCAAGCTGACAAGCCACCAGAGGGCATGGTTGGAGGCTGGAGGGAGGGCGTATTGGGGGGACAAAAGTGGCAAAACTACACTGAGAGGGTGGTGGAACCAATGAATGCACTGCCTGAGGTACTGGTGGAGGTGTCTATGGTGAAAAAGTTCAAGAGAGGCTGATGCAGGTACAGGAGGGGGATGAAGAGGGGGGCCACCTGTCTGGGGAAGGGGATCCCTGACTGTGGAAGGGGGATAGGGACAGACATCAGGAAGATGGTTATGGTGCCCATTTAGGGTACAGACTTTGTGTGCAGCAAATAAAAAAAAACAAAAAACGAAAGAATTAGCCAATATGGTTATCAAAACAGGTGGCGGGGAAGGTTAGGGAGAAAAGGTTAGCAATTAGGAAGTATAAGGAAACACAGAAGGAGCAGGACAGAGAACTGTACCAGTTAAGGTAGAAGGAAGCAAGGAGGGAAGTCAGAATAGCAAAGGCCCAAAACTGAGGAAAAGATAGCCAACTCGGTTAACAAGTGGGATAATTCTTGTGTGGAGGGATTGGAAGAAATAGGCTGTTGGTTATGGTAACAAGGATCTTCAGCTTATCCTGTAGGTAGGGAACTGGGCAGACTAGGTGGGCCAAGCAGTCCTTGTCTGCCATCATAGTCCATGTTTCTACATTTCTATGACTCTCTAGCAGACTTGAAAGACCATTGGGCCTACTGTGCTTGCATTTTAGTATGTTAGTATGTTAAATGCATAAAGGAACCTGTTTGACCAATCCATAAGTAGTGTATCCTGTGAAATTGAGCCACAGATCAGAGGCGTACAAAAATATATTGCCAACTAATGATTATCTGGGACTGCAAGGAGATCTGTTTATGGCACCCCTCAACATCTCCTGAATACTGATAGCAGCTGCCAGCCACTTCCATAAACACAGCCCCTCTGTCTCAAACTGCCTTAAGGGTCAGTTTCCTGCCCGTTCACAATTCTTGCAGCACTTAGGCTTCAGGAAAGTCACAGCCAAGGTTGGAGGTGGAGGCAGATTGTGGTCTGTGGCTGGGCTAACACAAGGTCACAGACAAGCAAAAAATTAAAAATATGACTACAAATGTAAGAAACAGCGCTTAAAAATAATTTAACTGTCAAATATTACCCTTCTTCTATCTAAGTTCTCCATAGCTGTTCTAGTTTTCTTATTTTGAGGTTCATCACTCAAAGAGTAAATTGTCGGCACTGCTCCCTTCTTTAATTGGCACCTGTAATAACAAATGTGCAGACACAAATTCTCAGTGAAAATCAGCAAGATACTTTCTTATTTCACTTACACAGTACATGTTTTATTGACAGAAATATGTATCACTTATATGTTACATCATGATTCTTTATGTCCCAAGCCAGTTCCTAACATCCAAATTACATAAATTGTCAATGAAGCAGTTACACTCTGATTGACTGACATTCCCTGGTGCTGTATGCAAACACTTTCAATTTATGGCAGCAAATTACCACACATGTATTCTAGGGTTCCACTTATACAGTCCACACCAGTAGGGGCTGAAGGATCAACATTAAAGGGCCCCATAGAAGAATGACAAAAATTGTAAGGGGATGCATTTGTGTATTGCTAACTGACATAGGTAGGTGACAGTGTATGCAGAAGTACCTGACAAGGCTAGAGAAATGGTCATAAACCTAGAAACTGTTATTCAATTCCAGAAAATACAAGGGGCAGCATTTTCAAACATAGGAGTATAATAAAGTACCACTGCATATCAGAAGAATATAGGGGTGCTTACTACATGAGCAACGAACACCTCTGCATACCATAGGCAGACAGCAACAATAACTGAAATGATCTGGATATATATTCAACAGGAATATAACCTCATATAAGGGGGATGGTGAGTCTCACAATTTAGGGTTTCTACCACTAAAGTCCCACCAAAGGATGCAGTCTATCATTCGTCAATTTCCTCTCCCTGAGATGAGGGACTGTATACAACCACTGTGCAGATTGTGATGACATTTTCAATTTCTAAGGTGACCTGCATTGAAACCTATCACCTACGATACTGATTCCCCTCCTGGATCAATGCAGACCATCCAGACATTATAGGCCTACATACCTATACCCCATTTTCAGCATCGCACTGAGGGCCAATTTTGGTGTCCCCACCTCCCCTCTTGGGTTATTCATTTTCCCAAGTCCCAGATGTTCAACCTGCAGTGGACTGGTCACACTTACCCACATCCTGTTCCTGACTCATCCCCTATTAAACCTGTCGACAGGGTATGTCTCTACCAGCTCCCTGGGCAGCACAATCCATGACTCCATCACATTTTCAGTGAAACAACACCTCCTCTTCTCCCTCTGAGAATGCCCTCTTCCACCTTACACCCATTCCCTCTCATTACCCCTCCTCCTTCCTTGTAGCACCATGACTGGACCTCCCTTATTTATCCCTTTTATGTATTTAAAGACCTCTACCATGGCCCCTCTGTCCCTCATGTGACCTATCCAAGCAGTTGTACAGGGGAAGGATCACTTCAACCTGTCTAGAGGTAATCACCTTGCCAATGCATCTCAGCATCCTATCTGACCATGCCACTGCCCTCCTACAGGTCTCTGAGTTGCTCATTTTGACATCTACAAATACCCACAGGTCCCTTTCACCCTCCATGACTTGTTATTTGTATCCTCCCAGGGTATATCCCTGGCTGGGAAGTCTGACTCCCAGGTGCAGACCCTTGCACTTACATGCATATATTTTTATTTCCAGTATCCCAACAGCCTTTCCAGATCCTCCAGATCATCCTGCAAGGCCATTGTCCCCTCATCCTCATACACCACTGAGCCCAGCTTTGAGTCATCTGCAAAGAGACTCATTTCACTCCTGATCCCCCTTCCTTATGTCAGAGACATAGGCATTCAACAGGAGTGCCACCCACATTGGCCCCTAGGGCACCCTACAAGTAACCCACCTTGGGGATGAGGCTAGCCCCCAACCACCACCACCCTCTGAGTAAACTAAGACAGACAATTTCCTATCCATGCAAACACCTCCCTACCCCCATTTTCTTCGGTTTAGTCAGCAGCCCATTGTGAGTTACAGAATCTAGAAAAAGGACATCTACTAGAATGCCCCAGTACAAGTACCTCGTCACCCAGTCATAGAACTCCACAAGTTTTGTCTGGCATGATCTTCCTGTAAAACAGCCTTGCTGCCTATCATCCACATACCCAGCTTGCTCTGGTAACCCCCCTAGTCTTTCCTTGGTGATATCCTCCATCACCTTGCCAACCACCAATGTCAGCCTAATGGGCCTGTTATTTCCTGCCTCCTCCATTAACCACAGGCCATGTGCATCCAACCCCAATCCATATATTTGACCTTTGTATGAGCCAAGGAGCATGTGAGGTAGAGTATATGTGGGAGCTCAAAGCAAAGTCAGGGCAGAAATGGGCAGGACATTGGACAGGCCAGCATCGAGACAGGAGCAATCAGTCAAGTGGAGGGGGGGAAGAGTTGGGTGAACAGGGATGCAACAGGGTGCACACAAGCAGAGAGTTGAGATGGCACAAGACTGAAGGGGTGGGGAAGGGAAGATAAACAGAGAGCAGTATATGGTAACCTGACTGGGGGTCCCAATGCCACATATTCGGGTGATTGGATCAAGGAACAGACAGAGGCAGTAACCTTTTATGCCCAGGCTGAATGGGATCTGTGGAGTGTAGACAGACAAAGGATTCTGGACAGACACTAACATGGTTAGTGACTTGATGGGTAGGGGTAGAGGTCAAGGTGCTCCTGTTGGGTGACTCCATGTGCAAGGGTTTTCATTGGGAGGAGGATAGGGAAGGAAAATTCATCCCAGTCGAGGATAAATATATCCTGGGCCTGTCTGAGCACAAGGACAAATTAGTACTATAGCCAGTAGCAAGAGAATTTGGGGGCTTATCAGACTAATACAACTAAAATCCCTGTGACTGCAATGACTTGGCAGCCCCCACCATCATGCCTTTTACTGTAAATGTATTTAACAAACTAAATCTCATATAAAATAAACAACATTACATATACATGTGAGAATCAATATAATTGATATCATCATCCACTAAAACAGTATCCATTCATCAGGTTTATTATGAGGCTAGGGAGAATATGTCCCACAAACAATGAATCAGGGTCTACAGAGGTTGTCAGTAACTAAGACTCACTTCATTACTACACATGTACTATACAGAGTCATATACAAAATGTACAGGGTCACAAAAAATGAGTATTTCCCCCTCACAAGCTTGCTCAGAGGTCAAGAGTGACATCTACATGCCAATTGCCATCATATGCAGTGTACAACCAACCCATGTGCACAGAAGGATGACCGGATGCCCATTCAGGATGAAAGCAGATTTCTCCAAAGGTCAAACTACATATATAACACTAAAAATTTTCGATTGATATACAAAAATTCTAAAACATGTACCCATTCATAACCTTCATATGAAAATAGAAATTATAACTGCTAGCAGATATTCCGTAGTCCTGCATCGCAACACTGCAGATATACCAGGGTGCAATACGAGACACATACTATTTATTTTACTAACTATAGCATATGTGGAATGGCCCTTATTTCCACCTCATAGCATGCTGAAAACTAAGTAGCATCTAAAAAAAAAAAACTGTCAACATGGGAATGCACCTTTGCAGTACAGGGATGTAATTCTGTTCATGCAAATAAACACATACCCATTTAATCAACCAGTCTGTGTCAAATTCAAAAGGTATCTACTCAATTACAGAGACATATATTGACACGCTCGCTCACTCATCTAACACAAAAATAAAACATACATTTCTTTACAACACTTCAAGACCAGTAACCCAAAGCAGTCTTCCTATTATGATGATCAAATACAAAGGTGCCATGGAAAATGTACAGCACACACAGGGACAACAAATACATTACAAATTAACAGTTTTGGGTCTCACCACTGTAATTATGGAGCACATGATAGCCCCCCATAAGTGAGTGCAAGCAAAATCACGGACATTAGGGGAAAGAGTGCCACATAGATTTGTATATATGCTACCAAAGTGCAGCTTCAGTGAAGCCAACATTTTTCTACTTTTCTGCATGGTGCTTACGATAGGGTGCTGAAAGTAAACAATTTCTTAGTCTGTTTTCAGTGGGATGCCACTTGAGGAACACAAGAGTCAAGACTCGTACATCACAGTTCGAAACTAGGTATAACTGTACATCCATAGTTCCCAAAATATTAATTACTGCAATACTATGCACATTTATATTTCCACAAAAAAAACCAAAGGAAAGGGTGAGGACAACATCCTATCACTCACTTACACACACTTTTTGCTTTGCACAGCCAATCAACTCACCCAGGACTGCACGGCATGCCAGCAATTTTCCTCCCTTCTGAACTAGCATCGTAGTCGTCCACCATAAAATGAATACTACATAACACTGAGTGCTTTGAAGGTACAAAATTCATTCTGTGCTGCCGAACAAAAGATATCCATTTTTTTCTCACACATTCATCTATGGGAAACAAGTGTAAGAACACATTTGCCAATGCTGTATTGCCACACGCAGAAACAACACACCTTTTCAGCATTCTCGCAGCTTAAAATTTACTACAGAACCAGAACAAATTTCAAAATATCTGTTACTTCCTTCAATTAAGTAAAACTCAACCAATAGTGGCATATATTAACAAGACATTGCAGAACACCATAAAAACAGCCATCTGATTACAGACTGAGCAGTGGAGGTTGCCAATGTAAACCACATAGCTCATGCCAGCTGTGTGAATTCAACAGCTGTGAGTCAAGCGCATCACCTAACCACACTTCCCAACTGGATGAATGACTTCTGTCCCCCGCAAATAAACCCAGAACTGTCAGTGACAGCAGGCTTAGTGAGGACAGATAAAATTATTATTGTCTGCTGTTCAAAACTATCCCTATTACAATTTAAAGCATCAGGCTTAACACATATGAGCACAGTACTTCCTAACAGTCAACAAAAATGCAGCAAGAACACTCAGGTGGCACTACCTCTTTAACAAAACTACTAGACAGCAGATTTATTCACTATATTTAAATATGGAAATAGCATAAAGTAAGCTTCCAATAAATCCCTATGCAGTTGTTTCCCTTGGACAATTCTAACTGTTAATAATCTATTTTCATGGCTTTTCCAAAACGAATCTATTACTAAAACACATATAGAGAAACTGAATGTATTGACAAACTGTGTCACATTTTTCCTGACCATGATGCAATCAGAATTTCACAGTGGCTCAAAACCCTATAAATCACCCCAAAAAATCAGCATTGGCTACCAAGATCAGCCAAAAAAGCATTTACAGCCCTTCCTAACTTGCCAATTAACCAGAAAGCCACTTCTAATAACTTTTAAGATAAGTTTTGCCAAGTTGAATGAAATTTAGCTCAAGCACTCACTGTTATGCTGTTATCTCCTTACTGCTCGATTATTCGATCTAAAATGGCACCCAGAGTGTTATTCTTTGATTCTATTGGCTCAGAAAAGTCACATGACAAACTTAGCCATTTCTTAGATTATGACCGTGCAATTTCTTTGATCGCAACTCACATTGTTTGTCAGGATCGATCGCGAGCGTGCAAAATCTTTGATCACAAGAGTAACGCGAGACTTTGTTGTAAACTGTTTCTGACAGTGAAAAACCAAAGGTTTTCAAAGCTTTTCAACAAAATAAACCCTGACAGCATTTCTATAATTCATAAGTAAGGAATATAGTGTTTTTATTTATTTTTAAAACATTTGCAAATAATTATTGCATTTTTTAAGACCTTTGACCGTGAGCATGCAAATTCTTTAATCGTAACTTGGTTTGACCGTGAGCATACAAAATCTTTGATCATGAGAATAAGGCAAGACTTCATTGTCACAGTATCTCTGGTTGATAAAAACAGTAAATTAAATAATTTTGAGAACACAGTGAACCACGAGGGCTTTCATAGAATTCATAAGTAACCAAAATAGTAAAAATAGCTATGTTTGAAACATTTGGAAATAGTTTCCGCATTTTTACAATCTTTGACTGCAAGCAGGCAAATTCTTTGACCATGACTTGCTTTGGCCATGAGTATGCACTGTGAGTTGACAAATTCTTAGATCATGACGAAAATGCATGATTTCAGCAAAAAAAACAGTAATACTTAATAAAAACTCAATTCTTAAGATAATTTGTAACCACACTATGTTCACAAATGTCTATTAAAACATTAGAAGTTGTGTCTGCCATGAAAAGTAAGCTAAACAAGCTTCTATAGTAATTTCATATGCTTTATATGTTCTTTGTTCGTGAGACCGCAAATTCTTTGATCACGAGCGTGTTTGACCACAAGGATCATTCCTGAGGCGACAAATTCTTTGATCGTGACAAAAAAAATCAAATTTTGAATTTTTAACTCATGCAACATTCCATTGCTTCACTTTCCCATTCAATTGACATCACATTCATGTTATTATGTCATCAGAACAATCAATAAACTAATATTATATCAACAACACAAGATTATTAATGCCATCACCACCTTCAGACTGACCCATTGCAATATCATTACCACGACTGAGTAATACAACATTTCCTATCCCATCATCATAATATGTCAGCATAAGTGCATGGAACTATATCACAACTAATATTTAACAATTTCACAAGTTTAAACTTGCTACTACCCAAGCGCATCAACCAATGAAGTCGCCACACATATTCTTTTTTCAAGTATTGTCCGGGTGATAACTGTGTGCAATATTCAGACCACACCCCAAGACACAGAAAAACTAAATTATTTCTGACAAACTAATGCAAATTGTAGGAGAAAATTAATTTTTTGTTACAATACCTTGGCTTGAATTTCTTATGCACTATTTGTATTTTGCTACCATGTGGCAAATGTTTCTTACTACTGAGCATATTCTTTTCACTTTTCTTAGGAGACTACAACCATGAAGATATTGAAGAAATACTTGACCTATTTCATCATGGCCATTTGCCGTAAAACCAGAGCACAGACACAAAGTGCTAGCTGTACTGCTTGTTCATTGTCATGCCATGCAAGAACCAAAGGTAAAACTTCTCGACAGAAGCATAAAAAATTGTCTTCTGTTCACAGCAGACACAGAATTAAGCATGCACATTTAAAAAAAACAGAAAGCCTCCTCTAGGAAAACTACAACAAGTAGTCTTCCTAGAGAAACAGTACAATCACAACGTCCAGCACTGTCATCAACAAAGCGTAGACATGTGAGACAGAAAATAAATGCTAGGCGTATTATCTCTGCTAGTGCACAACACAGCAAGGCAATGTTTTTCAGAAAGCTGGTCCACAGAGCTAGGATCGAACATGTGACCTCCAAAATAGTGAGACAAAAAAGAGAACAGACTGCGTACTAAGATCTCATCGACTGCACTTAAAAGTAAGATGATTTGTCAATGTGGCTCTAGCAATACATTCCCAATTATGGGTTGAAATGATGTCAGCCATTGATAAATTGACTACAAAGATTGAGGAGATGAGAAACAAAATTTTAACTTTTG
The DNA here is from genome assembly GCA_016271365.2 of Neoceratodus forsteri. Classification (NCBI taxonomy): domain Eukaryota; kingdom Metazoa; phylum Chordata; order Ceratodontiformes; family Ceratodontidae; genus Neoceratodus; species Neoceratodus forsteri. The sequence goes on from CM057457.1 coordinate 184,713,206, forward strand.
AACACTTAAGCAGAGAAAATACCTCTGTCTTGTGTTTCAGGGAGACTGGTTTCATTCAGAGTACTCAGAAACATTTTTCTGGGAAGAGACATACCATGCACACAACAGAAACATCAGTTTAACAATTGATGAACATGGAAAAGTGCAGAATGTCTTAACTCTATCCCATGAAACCCTTCATCTGGAGATTGAGAATGAAGTTGAAGAGGTTGAAAGTGACGCAAAGTCATCAGCTAAGAAATGGGCATGTGACAGCACATGCAATGTTAGAGAAGAATATATCATATCTATAAAAAGTTTCCTCTCAACAATTCTAACCATGAAGAGATCTGAATGACACACTCTACTTCACACCATTGACAAGTGTGAGATTCGGCCTCACAAAGGCCTGATGGGTCACTCCCTCGCATGCTTAGAGACCATGAACTGTGACAGCACATTTCATCACTTTTGTATGCCAGCAGTGCATAACTCTGGCATCCGCAAATTTGTTCAAAGGTTGTATCAAATGAGATCTGTCATTCGAGACTACATGCTATTTCAAGCATTACTCGATGATGGAGATGTCGAAGAACTTAAGGAGTTAATTAAACAGTTGCAAAGAACCCATAGATTGAGGTCTACTGCTACTGTGCACGAAGAAACAAACACTGCTCAGACATTGCTGGTGAAGGAAGATCACCTTCTACGACATTTTGGTCATAAGTTTGCTAAATTTGAAATAAGCAAAACAGAAAAATTTGATACAATCTGTGTATCATGTGAACGATTGTTCTACAAACACTTATGTGTCACAGTGGACCTGCAAAACATTCCACGTTGGAATGAAATGTGGGGATGTCTCCATGCATACCTTCGCTTAAAGTCTGACTTTGAAGTAGTCACAACTGTGTCACTCTGTTCTTACTGTCATAAAAAAATTAAGACTGACAGTTTACCCCCTCGTTCTGTACTCAATAAAATGGAAGTAGAACCAACTAACTGATGAGATAACAGTGTTGAACTTGTTTGAAAGGATTCTATTCAGACCATGAAGCCATTTCAAATGATCATCAGGCTGAACACAAAGACATGAGACCTACCGAATAAAGAACTTGTACGCTCTCTCAAAGGTTCTGTTGTCTACTTGCCGTTACCTTTGCAAGAAAATGTCAATACTATTTCTCAGGACAATAGTGTAGTCATCTTGGTAAATGGTGTGCCAACAAAGGCCAAAACAATATGGCAGGACATTGTCAATGTAGACAACCTAAAGCATGCTTTGTAATACCTAAAAGAGCACAATTCTTTTTATGCTGACATTGACATCGATGCATTTGGTGGTCTTTCTACAGATATTGCCACAGACAACTCTGACAAAGCAATACTGGAGAAGGTTGACATTGCAACTGTACAAAATGTGTATGAGCAATTTACCATACACCCATTGCATGGCAAAGACCCAGTAATGGATAACACTGATTTATATCAAATGAAGCAAGTGGAGGGCAATCCTGTAAGTATATGGTAGGCTACTCTAGAATCTCATTGTTTTCCTGATCTATTTCCACTTGGTTCAGGTGGTTGATTAGATGCACGAGAACTTCGAATACCAGGAGCTGAGTAAAGGGCCTCACAAGTACTACATAAGGATGGCAAGTTTCGAAGAAATATTTCATACCTGTTCCACCTTCTTTGGGAAAGTGAACTTAGTGTCCTATCTGCTAGTATTGACCATACATTGAGACTTGGAACAGAATTCAACAGTATGACAGCTGCACAGTTACTACAGAAGTTGCAGACCAAAGATGAAACACTGCAAGTCAGTATTTCTTCCATTTTGTCTAGCATGCATGGTACTAAGGAATATTGGTACAGATGACACTCTGAGGTTATGTGCAAGCTGAGAGAGTTTGGACCAGCAACATGGTTTGTAATGCTGAGTTGTGCTGAATATTATTGGGATGATCTGCTTGATCTTCTCAGATGGGCAAACTCTGATGTTGAGAACATCCAAACAATGACTCTCAATGAACTTTGCTCACTTGAGCCAGTAACTGTTTCACATTACTTCCACCACCGGTTCCACAGTCTTTTGAAATTCATACTGTCTAAGACAAATCCTCCCCTCGGTATTGTTGACCATTACTTCTGGAGGGTTGAGTACCAAGCCAGTGGAGCCCCACACATACATATGTTGCTGTGGGTAAAAGATGCCCCATGAATTGGAGACAGTGAAACAGCTGACATTCTAAGCTTCATCTTGAAGTATGTCACATGTCAGACACCAGACAGGTATGACAGTGCAACACTTTGGGAACTGGTCCAGAAATTCCAACGACACCTCTGTGGCAAATACTGTTGTAGAAAAGTTAAGAACAAAGGTCAGTGGTACACTCACTGCCATTTGGCTTCCCAAGGTGAGCTTGCCTAGCTGCTTCACTGAATGATGTATTTTCAGCCATGGAACACCACCTGAAAGCAAAGTCAACAAAGTGAGTCTATGAATTACCTCGCACAGAATCAGAAGTCTATATCAATGGCTATAGTTCTTCTCTTCTGTTGATGTGGCAAGCAAACACTGATGTTCAATTTGTTGCAGACAACTCAATGGCTCTTATAAGGTATGTTACATCATACATTACTAAGCACGAGCAAACAAACCTGCAAGAAATGTGGAAAAAGCTGTCTAACTATGATAGGTCAATGTCTTCCAGGCTTTGGTCACTAGGGCTAAAGACTCTGTCACACTGTGAGTGCGGTGCCTATGAAGCAAGTGACCGACTCACAGGTGTATGTCTATATGGTAAATCAGACTCCATTCATTTCTTGAATGTGAATCACAAGCAGAACAGGCGCTGTGTTCTTAAGAGCCATGAAGAGATTGAAGACTTAGCTGCTACAAGACCAACATCCACAAATATTCTTAAGAGCAACTTAATTGACAACTACTATCCACAGCACCACAGTGCTATGGACAATCTGTCTGTTTGAAGTTGTTCAATGGTATGACTACAAGAGGGGTGTTCCTTCTGACCCAGAAAAAGGCATATATAAAGTCATTGGGTTTGATGTCTCACTTGTTAAAAAGTGAAAACCATTGCTAATTGACCACTGCAAACTAACTTGAGCACAACAGAAAGCAAAGAACATTATTACTTTGCTCTATTGTTTCTGTTCAAACCTTGGAGATCAGAATCAGAATTAAAAGGATTGTCTGATATGTATGAACAAGAGTTCATGGAAACATATCATACCTTCCAGAGTCATGTCTCTGAGACATACATTGAGAGACTTGAAATGGAAAAAGAACAGCTAGAGAACACGAAGAAAGTCCTAGATGATGACACACTTGTAACATCACAGGAAATGGTTGATGTGGAAGGAGAAGGCACTCTTGGTGCTCCTCTTCCTACTAATGACCCAGCTGTACTAATGTCAGAAGTTAAGGGCACAATGCAACAAAGCATGTACTTGTCAGAGTCGGGTACCGACATTGTCGACAAGTTGAACTCACACCAAAGAGTCGTGTATCACTCCATGATACATGCTGTGAAACATGCTATTCAGCACAATACCAAGCAGTGTGTTTGCAAGGAATAGACACCAATCAGGATGTTTGTTAGTGATGCTGCTGTGACTAGAAAAAGTTTCTTGATCGAAGCTATAAGCAAAGGAGTGCGTGACCTTACCAATATGGCAACATCTGTTATTGTTGCTGCTCCTACAGGTTTGGTAACTTATAACATTGGTGGTATCACACTTCATAGGTTATTCATGTTGCCCATTGAGCATGAAAAGAGTGGCAATTACAGAAAATTGTCATATGATTTTGCCTCTGAACTGAGGTCAATGTTTGACAAGATGCATTTGCTGATAATTGATGAGATCAGCATGGTCTCAAATGTTCTTCTCACATTTATCCATCTACATCTACAGGAGATACTAGGAATCAGTGATGACATGCCATTTGGTGGTAAGAACATTCTTGCTCTTGGAGAGCTCCTTCAGCTGGATCCTGTAAATGGCAAGCATGTTTTCTGTAGTCTATCCATTGAAGAGGCAAAGAAAACAATTAGATGCATTGGTGGAATCAGTCTGTGGGAGTTCTTCTCATATGTTGAACTCTCACAGAACATGAGACAGCAAGGTGACATGTCTTACAAAGCATTACTTGATGAGGCACATATTGGTGCACTGACACCCACCCATGTTGAGATGCTAAGACAGCGCATGATCACAAGAAATGATGCTCCTATTCAGGATGCATGTGATATCTTTGCACATGTCCATAAATCTAGGGTACATGTTGTATGTCTATTATCAAGGCTTAAGCAGTGTGCAAAGTTCAATGAGATTATGCTGAAGAGAGAGCAGCAACCTATTGTCACTCTACCATGCATAGATACCATAGATGGCATCACCCTATCATGATCAATGGTCAAAAATGGTTGAGCATCTCAAAGATCTCACAAGTGATGTGTCATGCACAGCTGGCTTGAAGCTGTGCTACCACTGTGTAGAAATGCAGGTATCATGCTTTGCAGAAACATTGATGTCGACTGAGGTCTTGTGAATGGAGCCATGGGATACATCCAAGAGTTTCTGCACAATATACAGAGTACAGCTGTGGAGTTTGTAGTTGTAACATTTGACAACTGTGAAATCTCTCACCCAATAGACAGAGTAACAGTCAAGTCTGAACTTGTGAAAGACATATATGTGACAAGGAAACAATTTCCATTGTGTGCTGCTTATGCAGTCTCCATACACAAGTCACAAGGCCTCAGCCTCGATAGTGCCATTGTAGATATAGACACTGGTATATTCAAGGATGGCATGTCTTATGTTGCCTTGTCTCATGTAAGACAATTGTCTGGAGTACACATAATGATTCTGGCAGAAAGCAAAATACGTGCTGACACAAAATGCATAGTTGAGTACAACAGATTACATGCATTGTACCAACCAAATGCTCCTTTACTACCAGTTTCCCAGATATGCATGTGTCACAGCGATCACAATCAATAAAGGATACAAACTGAAAAGACAGCGCACTAAAACTCCACAGTCATCACCTCAGTACTCCATTAAAGAGCACTCTCTTAAGAAACTACTCGCATCTCCACCTGCAAAAAAATGTGTTGGAGTCAACACACTGCCAGCATTTGACAACAGCACAGGAGTAAACTGCTATGCAAACACAACTATGCAAGCACATCTCCACATCCCTGAGTTTGCTAATGTGTTAAACTCTAGTCAGTTGACACCTCTGTCGGAAGCATTAAGGAGAGTCATAAGAGGTACTCAAGACCAGTTCCCCAGTTTACAAAGCTTGACTCCTCTATGACTAACTCTTGGTCAATATGCAGAACAATCAATGTTTGCTAACAATGCACAACAAGATGTCACAGAGTTCATGATGGGAATGATAAACAGTTTAGTAGATGATGGCATTGATCTGCGCCAACCCTTTAAAGTTGACTATGTGTCCAGGTACACATGTTTGTCATGTGGCTACAAAGAATCACAAACAACTCAGGATATGCTCTGGCTGTCTGTCTATGTCCCTGAACAGAGAACTGTGAAATTCCACAAGTTATTTGCTAATGCAGAAACTGTTTGGCTCTGCCAAAGATGTGGTAGTTCTTGTGTATGCTCTCTGAGAGTTACATATTCAAGTTCATACATTATTGTACTGCAGCGCTTTAACCCTCAAGTCATGAAAGTCACAACGCCAATTTCACACTTCATTGCTGGGAGAACTATGTTCTCAGGAACTCAATTTGACACCCATGCAATAATCTTCCATCACGGCCTATCCATTCACTCTGGACACTATGTCACTTGGCGAAGGTTCAGAAAGGGATGGGTGGAGTGCAATGATACAGTATGCACCCTGAGGGAAAGACTCCCAAGAAATCTGAAGGATGCATATATCATAATTCTCTGCTGCACCAGTGTTGCACAATGTATGGAAGAGTGATGCTATTTAATCACAGCATATCAGTAAACCAGCATCTCTGCAAAAATAACATTACATCTACACATTCCATCCAAATGTTTTTCTCAACCACCAATGTACATATACATTTCCCTTACAACCTTCGTCAAACACTACTAGTGTGTGATGCAACCCATGGTGACCTACTTGTTGCACAAAATCACCACAGCCCATGTTGATTTATCAGATTTCTCTGCCATTGCAGAAAGACACCACAACAGTACAGCAATGCAGCTACCTGTGGTACACAACTGCTTGTGTATCAGAGTGCTATCCTCATAAATCAGATGCAAAACAAGACTGTTTTCGTCATTAATCACAATCCAGTTTGAAAAACATTCCATTGTGATATTCAGCATTTGCAAGTTAGATGTACTCACAACAAAAAAACTGCATTATTACTGTTCAAGTAGACTTGAGGGTATTGAACTGTAATCAATAGCCAGTCAGTTAGTCATATATTTTTGCAGATGCTTTGCTTAACTTTACATATCTCAGCACATATTACTGTGTACTCACTTGTGTCACAGTAGAATCTTACATGGCAATGACAAATTCAGTTACCTATTGAAACACTTATTAGAGATGCAACTACTGTTCTCAACATATTGTGCTGAGAATTCTATTTGTTTCAACAACACACATCAGGAAAAGTTCTCACTCATTTTCCTGTTGTTGTCTACATTGTTGACCTTTACTATGATGCTTACTAAATTGACTTCTGCCAAATCCAAGCAGACTCGAGGTTGCTGGATATTATTCAACATCAGTTAGTAAGTTATGTCTTGGCAAATGTAGCTATCACACCCATATTGAGAGTATGACTACCTACACCATGGTGTCATCTCTACTACTATGCTGAAATTGTTGAAAACAATGTGATAGAATTTTCTATCACTGTTCTTGCACTCTGAACACTGAAGATGACAAACTATTACACAAACATTCAACTCAGACTTGTACATATGTGTATAATGCTGAGCTTCAAATAACATGTATATAACATATACTGACATTCACATGTATATGTTTGTTTTAAGATAACAGAATATATAAATTATATGAAGACATTAATTTTCTGAGCTACATTATCTGCCACTGGCCTATGATGACTTACAACACTGGATATGACCAACTATTGACAATTAATGTGACTCAGACTTGTACATATGTATATAATACTGAGCTTCAAATGAATATACATAAGTTTAATAGACTTAGAAATGTGCATCTTTCTTTTTAAAAAAAACAGTACACAACAATAACTTACATAGATACATAGACAGTGTCAGCAGATAAGGGCCTATAGCCCACCCAGTCTGCCCATTTGAGCTTGTAAGTTCAGTTTGTTTTCCTAGAAGTCTGTTGCCCCTTACCCCTGACCTCCAGAATTCCTTTATGTCTATCCCATGCATTCTTACATCCCGTGATTGTTTCAGCCCCCACCACTTCCTCTGGCAGGGTGTTCCACTTGTCCACCACCCGTTCTGTGAAGAAATTCTTCTCATGTTTCCTCTGAATCGTCCTCCTCCAACTTCATCCCATGCCTCTAGTCCTGGAACATCTTTTTGCTTAAAAATAGTGTTTTCCTGCACCCTGTTCCTCCCTGTAAGATACTTGTATGTCTCTATCATATCCCTCTTCCTCCTCTCCTCCAGGGAGTACATGTTCAGTTCCTTCAACCTGTCTTCATAGGACTTGTGATGCAATCCATGCACCATCTTTATTGCCCTCCTCTGAACCTTCTCTACCCTGTCTATGTCCTTACGTAGGTATGATCTCCAGAACTGTACACTGTACTCCAGGTGGGGCCTCATTAGTGTCTTGTATAGCGGAATTATGACCTCCCTTTTCCTGCTGGTGATGCCCCTGCCTATACATCCCAGCATCCTATTTGCTTTACCTGCCTCCTTGTCACACTGTTTCCCTACCTTGAGGTCATCAGAGATGATAACTAAGATCCCTTTCCTGCTTGGTGCATGCTATATCCTCACCCCCAACTGATATATTGTGCCAGGTTTTGTGCCCCATATGCATTATCTTGCTACTTTGCATTGAATTTCAACTGCCAAACCCCTGACCATTCTTCAAGTTTCTGCAGGTTGCTTCTCATTCTGTCTACACCCTCTGGTGTGTCTACTCTGTTACAGAGCTTTGTGTCATCAGCGAACAGTGAAATTCTGCCTTCTAGGTCCTGCGTAACGTCACTGATGAAGATGTTGAATAGGAATGGTCCTAGCACTGATCCCTGTGGTACCCCACTGGTCACTCTTCCCTCTGTGGAGTGACAGCCATTTACCACCATCCTCTGTGTCCTGCCACCCAGCCAGTTACCTACCCACCACACTACTGTCCTGCCCACACCCATATTCCCCAGTTTGTGTAATTGTCTTCTATGTGGCACAGTGTCAAAGGCCTTGCTGAAGTCCAGATAGGCCATGTCCACTGCCCTCCCTGATCCACCTCCGAGTCACCCAGTCAAAAATTCAATGAGGTTGGTCTGACATGACCTCCCCTGGTGAAACCATGCTGCCTTGGGTCCTGTAGTCCATTGACAACCAGATGTTCTACCAATCTCTCCTTCAGTAGTGCTTCCATGATCTTCCCCACTACCGAGGTGAGACTGACTGGTCTGTAGTTCCCTGCTTCCTCTTTGTTCCCACTTTTGTATAAGGGGACTACATCTGCTGTCCTCCAGTCTTTGGGTACCTCCCCTGTTTCCAGTGATAGGCTAAACAGGATAGCCAGAGGTTCAGCCACCACCTCTCTTAGTTCTTTAAGGACCCTGGGGTGCACCCCATCTGGCCCCATTGCTTTATCAACTCTTATTACTTCCAGTTCCTTCAGGACCCTTTCTTGTGTAAAGGGACTTGTAGTCCATTTCTGCACCATTCTCACCCCTTGTACTCCCTTCAGACCCATTACCCTCCTCTTCCTCAGTAAAGACTGAGCAGAAATACCTGTTCAATATGTCAGCTTTACTGTTGTCATCCTCCACGTGGCCCCCATCCTCCCCCTTCAGTCTCACTATCCCTCCCTTTGTCTTTCTTTTTTCACTTATGTACCTGTAAAAGGTTTTGTCCCCTCTACCCACTGATTTTGCAATGTGCTTTTCTGTCTGAGCTTTGGCTTCCCTTACTGACCTCCCTGCCTCCCTTTGCTTCTCCTGGTACTTCTCCTATCCCCTTCTGCCTGTGTCTTTTGTATTACCTGAATGCAATCTTTTGGCTTTCACTTTCTTTGCTACCTCTTTGGAAAACCATAATGGTCTCCTCTTCCTTTTCCTCTTGCTAACCTGCTTAATGCATAATTCTGTTGTTCTTGTAATACCCATTTTAAACACTGCCCACTGTTCCTCAACCTCTGATTCCTGTCCCATTCCCCTTAATGCCTCTTTCAAGTATCTCCCCATTTTCCCAAAGTCTGTCCCCCTAAAATCCAGGATATGTGTTTTTGTGTGGTTTGGTTCTGCTCTTTCTGTGATTTCAAACCACAATGACTGGTGGTCACTGTTTCCCAGGTGCTCCCCCACTGTTACCCCCATCACACTATCCCTGTTTGTGAGCACAAGGTCCAGTATTGCCTTCTGCCGAGTTGGTTCCGTGACCAGTTGCTTGAGGAAGGCACCCTGAAGGAGTCCAGGATAAATCTGCTCCTAGTTGATGCTGCTGCTGGGATGCTCCAGTCCACATCTGAATATTGAAGTCTCCAACCAGTATTACTCACCTTGTCTGCCATCCTTTGGATGGCTAGCACCAACTCCCAATCTGTTTCTTCCTCCTGTGCTGGTGGTCTATAGACCACCTGTGCAGATGGCTGTCCCCATTTTCCTTTCCAGCTTAACCCATAGTATCTCTCCCCATTTTGTTCCTCCTGGATCTCTGTGGCCCTTATGTCATTTTTCACATACAGTGCCACTCCTCCTCCCTCCCTGCCTGCTCTGTCTCTTCTGAATATGTTGTAGCCAGGTATGGCCATCTCCCTGTCGTGGTTATCATTACACCAGGTTTCAGTGATGGCCACAGTGTCCAGATCTGACTGCACCATGACAGCCTCCAGATCTTCCATCTTGTTGCTAAAGCTCTTGGCATTTGCACACATGGCTTTCCATGATTTGACCTCCCTAGACTGTTTCACAGTTCTACTCCAGCCCCTTCCTTGGTTGTCATTTGTCACTAGTTCTCCTTGCTGTCTGCCCTTCTGCTGAATTTTGCCCCTTTTTTGCTTATCCACCTCTTGGGCACTAATCTCCATCTTTTGCACACTGCTTTGCAGAGATAGCCACTCCTCTGGTTCATTGGTTCCACTGCTAGCTGTGGGGGGTGAGCAAGTAGGTACCCTCCTTGCTGGCCTGCCACCCCCCCTCTTTGCTAGTTTAAATGCTTGTCAATGTAGCATTTAAACTTATCATTGAGTGCTTGGATTCCCCTCCTACTTTCTTTGTTTACTGTTGTTCCAAATGAACTATATCCATGCATTTAATGGTTTTGCATTGCATTAGGTGCTACTGTTGATAAAAGTAATACCTTATAAGAGATGTATACATGTTACTATCTGGCCTATTCCCACTGTTTAATTCATTTCTATACATCTGTGCAGATCTATACAAATCATAACTGATCAAAAAATACTTACAATGATTGTATACTTCTGCTTTACAATGCAAACAATTGGTGTGCTCTTGCTGTAACAGGATCATTCATATTTTTGGAGGTCGGGTGAGGAATTTTTCCCAGTTCCACAAATAAATAATACTTCTAAAAACTCATAAATTAGCAGCTTTACCAACAATTTTGACAAGAGTTTCCTCACCACACCATAAAATATGAAAATATGTTACACATGTCTGTGATACTTTCATATTTTTTTGCTCCTTGACATTGTTAGATCTAACTAACAATAAATAACTGCTACTTTAACATAAGTAGCACCAACAAATATGTACATATCACTAATTAGCTACAATAGTACTCAAATAAGAAATGAAAAAATGTCAGGCATTTAACTAAAACAAAATAGAAACATAGCAGGAAATTAATCTTCATAATGTTATTCTTGATTTCAAACTAAAAGTGTCTACTCAGATGTAAAATATCCCCACCAAGTATAACACTACTAGAATAATCTACACATGTGGTTATCCTATAGGGAAATGTATTAATGCGGCCATGAGAAACCCTTAATGTTTCTTACTGTGTCATGTGAAGATGTAGTCAGTAACAAAACACCATTAAACATAAATCAGTTACTAAATAGCAATATTCTAATCAGTTGCACAAAATTACCACTACAATGTTGAAAACCACATGTTAAATAATATTTTGTTAGTATCCATTCTCTTAACATGTAAGTGGTCACTGAATGTGATAATAAAGTACTGTTAATAGACACATAACTAATACCATTCAGCAATAAATGTAGAAAAAAATAAACATTTGTTAACAAAATTCTCTAACATTATCACCCATACAAACCATTTTTCAAATATAAAGCAATCTTAGTTGTAAACGCTATTCACATACAAAAAAATATGTATAGAAAAGAAACACAGTAGATAAACTCAAGGAAATGCCAACAAACAAAATATATCCTCAAAAATGATAACAGATATATGAAGCAAACTGTTTTTTGCCCATCCCAAGAGCAATCAAACAATTTGGACTATATATATATTAATAGCTAAATAATAAACTAATTGTTAACCTTACTCTATGTCTCCTGAGTTTTATTTTAAAGCAGTTACTGTTATAGAGTTGTAATACTGATCTACTTGTCTTCTGTTGCACTGTGACTGCATATCCCTGACTATGCAGACTAAGTAAAACACTAGAGAGAGCATCTACTGGAAGTGGTCAGTAGGGGGGGTGGTGGTAGAGACACCTAACTAACTGTTTCATAGAACAGATCTCACATGGGTGCAGAGTCACAATAGTATCAATTCTTGTCAAGTTACTTGTTCCATCCCCACTCACCACCTCACAGATAATGAGGAGAAATTGCAAGTATCACAGTGTACTCTCAGCATCAATCTGCAATGTACCATCTCTAGTTATAAGGGTGTGACTACACCTGTTGATCCACTCATTGCAGATTTCGCAAAAAGGATGTTAATACCCTTTCTGCCTCTATGCATACATGTGGAGACATGTCTCGCTGTGCCTTGCCATGTGGGCCACATACTGAGCCCAGCTCACAATGCCTGTAACTTGCAATATGCATTTTAACTTGTGGACATGTGTTCTGTCTATTGGCCATGACTTCTCATCCACGTTCTTGCAATCTGTGTTCAGGATTCTAAATATGAACCACATGTACCCACAGTTCACAAGAACTGGTTGCAAGTGATACCACACATTACAAGTTTACCCCATTCCAACATACCCTCAATACCTTACCCACACAGCACACAACACAACAAATCAAGTGTGTGGTATATGTGTTAGACCAGATGGCACATGCTTACTCTGCCAGAACAATGTCACATGTTCTCAGGTTATTTGTTCCATCCTCAGTCACCAACTGGGGGGTGGGATGGGTTTACAGGAGAACTAACGATGCTGAGAATGCATTCTGATCACCATTTGCCAATCCAACATCTCCACTACTAAGACTGTCACCACCTCTATATGGGGGCAGTACCACCTCACATATTATGAACAAATATAGCAACCATTGCTCTATACTCTCAGGAACAATCTCCAATCAACCACCTCTAGTACCGACACTGTGACTACATCTGTGAATCCAGTCATTGCAGATTTTACAGAAAGGAGGTTAATCACCCTCTCTGGCTCTATCTACACATGTCTAGGCATCTCTCACTGTGACTTGCCATGTGAGACACATATTCAGCCCAGCTCACAATGGCTGACACTTGCAATCTGCGTAGTGAGTTCTGGGCATATGTGCTCTCCATTGACCATTACTTCTCATGCAGGTTCTTCAAATTTGTGTTCCAGATTCTACATACAGTACCAACACAGTCACTGTCACCTATTTCCAAAAACTCCTCAGATATTTGCAGATAGATGTAATGCTTTCTCCATTTCTACAGTAGTACCAGTGGAGAGAAACTCTTTAGAACTTTTGTGAAATTTCTGGTAATATCTGACAATGTCTGTGCATACAGCTGTGCTTGACACATGAACCCACAGCTCACCAGACCTGTTTGCATATCAGAACACACATTGCAAGTCTCCCCATTCCAAGATACCCTCAATACCTGACCCAACTACAATGAACAACAAATCCAGTGTGATCTGTGCATGGTAGTACAAATGGCACATGAGTTCTGTGCCAGAATGGCATCAGGTATTCTCGACTGACTTGTTCCATTCCCAGTAACCAACTCAGTGGGAGGATATAACTCATTCAGGGGACAACTTATGATGATAAGAGTCAACTTGGAGCATCATTTTGTAATCCAGCATATACAGTACTAAGACTGTCAAAACATGTATGGAGGCAATCATTGCAAATTCTTAAGCAACTAGGTCATAGCCCTCTGTGGCTCTATCCATGCATGTAAATTACAGCACCACAGACAAGCGAGAAAAAATTACTGGCAGCCGTGGATCTGTTTAGACACCTGAGGCTGTAAGATACCATCAGAGCTGTGAGCCAGAGGAGGTTTCTCTTGATCTGAATGTCAACATGACTGGGTGGGGGGGGTGTGGGCATCCAACAGTGTAAGGGAACCCACACTGTTGTGTGTGCTTTTCTTTCAGAGTTGAAATTGAAGATAAGTGTTGGAGGCAAATATCTCTCCCCAACCAAGAAAAAAAATGACAGTTGTTTCAAACCAAGTGCCCAGTGCTTCAGCCAATTGTGAAGCAGGCTGGCAACAATGATATCTGACTGGGCATCAGCCAGATTCAGGGTGGCACTATTTATTTACTGGACATCTATTGAAAGTAAATGTACACCCCTGCCAGGGGTACCAGCCAATCAGAGCCCAGGAAATAAATAGCCCATTTTCTAAGAAACAATACATTATCACTGCAGTTTTCATCAATAAGACATGATGTAAGCACCCTCCAAATTCCAAATTAAAAGACCAAACCATTTCCAAAGTATTCACTCATAAACATTGGTGAAATTTCCCTATCTATTCCATAATGAAAATCTGGCCATTTTGTCCCTCCCTCACGATCAAAGATGATGATCAAAGAATCTTACAATCTCACGATCAAAGAATTTGCAGGCTCATGATCAAAGAATTTGCAGGCTCACGAACAAAGATTTAAAAAACTTATAAATCAACAAAATTGAGGGAATTGCTGTAAACCACCACCAAGGTTTAACAGAATGAAGCCCCCTGAGTAAAACCCACCCTAATTTGACTTCCTACGACACCCCTGGGCTGAGAAAATAGTTTTTTAAATTGGGCCATCTCATCTCTCACTCACGATTGCAATCAAAGAATCTCCTGATCAAAGAATTTGCAGGCTTGTGATCAAAGAATTTGCAGGGTCACGATCAAAGAATTCAAACTCTTTAAATTTAAAAAATATATAGAATAGTGGTTCATCAGAATGAAGACCCCTGAGTAAAACCCACCCTCGTTAGACATCCTACGACACCCCTGGGCTGAGAAAATTGATTTTTTCTTCCAGCCATTTCATCCCTCACTCACAATGCATGATCACGATCAAAGAATCTTGCAGTCAAAGTCTTTGAATCCTCACGATCAAAGAATAAAAAATGGTAAAACATGAATTGTTGACCAGTTTGAAGTAAAACAACACCATGGTTCGCTAGAACAGACCCTCATGAGCAAAACCCACCCTCATTTGTGTCCCTAGCCCACCCCTCAGCCAAGATGTTTGTGTTTTTAGGTCACGATGCATGATCACGATCAAAGATTCTCACGATAAAAGAATTTGTCAGCTGCGATCAAAGATCGTTAGCGAGATGCGAATAAAGAATTTAAAAGCTATTAACTCTATTTTTGGACCTATTTGGATGGAACCAAAGGCATGGCTCGATAGAATCGGGGTCCCCTGAGTAAAACCCATTGAAGTTTTATTTCAGAAGTGACACCTGAGCTGAGATATTTGTATTTGTGTAATCAGAAAACTGAAAACAAGATGGCAGGCTTCATGGTCAAATAATTTTTGAAATTCCTCAGGATCAATGGCTCTTGAACTGCGAGGCTGCAAATTCTTTGACTGCCAGGTGGGCCGAGATGGCCAGAATATATGTTTTGTATGCATTTTATCTTTATTCTTTTATTCTGACCCACTTTTCTGAGGGGTCACAAAGGTCCCAGTTTTTCCCCCGATGTCTAGTGGTAACCCCCACCCTCCAATGTGCCTGTAATTATTGGTGGCACTGGTATTTCCCCTTAAAGTCCCTTTTTATTTATTTTTCTGTTCCCTGAAAAAATAAAACTTCCCTCAATGTGTTTTATTTTTTTAAACCTGTAAAAAAAAAGTCCATTGTCTATCACGGCCATACCCCCAACCCGATCACCAACTGTACACACACCCCTTCCCACACCCACTGTGATGTCCCCCTAGACTGCCACTAACCTATGGAGGTCCCATGTTAAAAACCCTCTCCACTGATGGAAGACACATCTTGTTGCTGGAATCGGTGACTACAATATGAACTAAGGTAAATGCGCTTCAATGGATTTCATGGACAGGTACAACTTTGAAGCATAACTCAGCCATTTTTTGAGATTTGGGCTCCCAATTGTCAACATGGCCTTTTGGGGACCCCAACTCATGAACAGCATGGCTGTCATTAACAACTCCCACCAGAAAGGTGATTTCATGATTGGTTGGTGACATCACCTTTCCAGTGGGATTTGTGTAATGACAGCTATATTGTTTATGAGTAGGGGTCCTCAAAAGGCCATGTTGAAAATTTTGGTGTCAAAATTTCAAAAAAATGGCTGCATTATGTGCATTCTTTGCAATCTTGCTATGCATGCTCATAACTTTGGACATTTTCAATATTTTCACCCCATATTTTCAACATTGTGTTCTTATTACTCCACATCATGTATCTGGAATGCAAATGGTTGTGTTCCTACACCCTTTTAATCTTTAAGGGACTTTAGTAAAGGTGCTTCAGTGCTAAATAGTAGGGTAGTCCATGATGCAAAAAGTATTCCTAAAAGGAATGTTTCTATCAGCACTCCAATAAAAAGAATAGCCCCAAACTAGTGTTACTTTACTAATTCTTTTTCTTCTATTCTTTCTTTTTCAAGGCAGCATCAAAAATGTTTTAACCTTCTGACACATGCATGTGTGTTTCAACTTGGTTCTATAAAGTCATGGCAGAGAAAAAAGTCACTGTGCCAGTTACATGCATTTGTCATGTGTGGAGTTTTTAGCTGCTCTTTTTCATGGCTCAATAGCTTATTCCTTTAGAGTGAGTCCCACTGAATGTGCAGGCATGTTTTTTCCATTGTTTCTGTCTTCAATTTACAGGTTGTCCTTGCACTGAATAAATCAGGGTTTGCTGCTGCATGCACCCGCGGAGCTGTTGACACTTCCATGAACTCCATGGCACTGGAGCTGATGGAGCACTAGAGCTCCAAACCTGAAGCACACAGTACATGGTCACAGAACTCTGAACAGTGGAAGCAGCAGCATGCAGAGAGGGGCAGCACATGACAGCTACCAGCTGCTGGACTCCCAGAGCCATGAAAAGGAGCACCAAAAAACTCCACACATGACAAATGCATATAACTGGCACAGTGATTTTTTTCTCTGTCATGAATTTATAAAACCTAGTTGAAAAACACATGCATGTGTCAGAAGGTTAAAACGTTTTTGATGCTGCCTTTAAAAACAAAGAATAAATGAAAAATAATTAGCAAAGTAACACTAGTTTGGGGCTATTCTTTTTGTTAGAAAGTTGATAGAAACATTCCTTTTAGGAATACTTTTTGAACCCACCTCGTGAATGTCACAGCTGTCATTTTTCAAATCATGGCCAAAATGCATTTTCACGTCTGCAGCACAAAATGGTGTTTCAGAATTATGTTTTGGTGGGGATTTGAAAATTTTCTGTGCTGGGTATATGTGATGATGTCATAGGAAGGCTATGTTGAAAATTTGGGTCAAAATTATTTAACATGTCACAGTTGTGACTACAGTACTTGTTGAAATTTCACTATGCATGCTCATAACTTTATGAATTTTAAATATTATGTGCCCAAATTTTCAACATAACCTTCTTATTACACCACCTCATGTACAACACAGCTGATATTTTTCAAATTGTATCCAAAATGTGTTTTTGTACCTGCACTGTGTATTGGCATTGCAGTTGTGCAGAGTTACATTTTTGCAGGGATTGAAAAAGTTTCTGCACTGAGAACATGAGGTGAGGTAATAACATGGCTATGGTGACAATTTGGTAACTGTTGTGGTACAACTAGAAGTGCAGGGACCGTAGGTCCCTGTGCTTCCACAGCTAGATACATATATGCATCTTTGGAGGGATGGGCATGCTGGATCCAAAGGACCCTGGGCTCCCACAGTAAAATATGGATATGATTATACTATCTCAAAATGTAAGGAAATAAATTGGAAAAAAGCATTGTTAATGCATCAGTTAGGGTTAAAGTGACAAAAATAGGGAAATGTGGCATTAGAGTTTCCAACTCTAAAACCCCATTCCTCACCCTGCACAGACCCACAGGCAGGGGGGACAAAGGGGGTTGTCTTGTGGACATAAACCCTAATGGTCACCCAATTCTCATGTGCTGTAACCATGTCTTCTAATTTTGTAATGGAATTGGGTGAGCATTAGGGTTCACATCCCCAAGACAGCCCCATCCCCACCACCTGTGCAGGGTGGGAATGGGGTGTTAGGGATTGGAAACCCTAACACCATATTTCCCTACTTTTGTTGTTTTAACCCTAACTGATGCATTAATAAAGTTTTTTGATATATATATATATATATATATATATATATATATATATATATATATATATATATATATATATATATATATATATACACACATACACATATATATTTGCATAAACAATCATACCAGATAGGATGCAATGCAGTAATGCTGCGGTATATCACAAAATGTTGCAATAAGCTGCAGGGAACAGTGTATTTCAATAGCAATTAAGCCCTTTTTTACTGTAGTATTTTGTGACAAGTCATTTACTGCAAGTTACTGTGTTGTATTGTTGCTAGTTCAGCTGTGTGTGTGTGTGTGTGTGTGTGTGTGTGTGTGTGTAAGTAGAATAAATAATGGGTAATAGTGCTATACAAGGATGTATACCCATTGAGGGGGCTGATTAGGGTTATAAGGCCATGAGCCTGAAGGGGGAGTAGCTTTATTGCCCTAATTAGTCCCTGAGATGTGTATACTTCTGAGTGTTTCACCCTTATTCTTTGTTTGTTGAACATAATACATTAGGATGATTATTGTTATTGTCATTGAGATCTCATTTGCAACCATGTTATGGTACCTGAAGGTCTCTTGCAGCAATAAGGAAATGGTGTACAGTGAGTGCAGGTAGAAGTTTGGGAATTTCTGGGTTAGGGAGGGTATTGTGTAAGTGTCCTTTATTCCATGTTCTTTTGCAGCTTGTTAATTGGTTTGGCTAGCTCCCTAATATTGTGTTAATTGTGCTATTAGTGGCATTCCATAGGGTTTAATATAGTACAGGTGCATACTTTTCATTATTGCAGGCATATACTTTTAATTGTTTAATTCGAGTAGGTTTATACCTTTAATTAGTGCAGGTATATATCTGTAATTGTTTAGTGCGAGCATGTACTTTGATATGATAGATTCGTCACAGGTAAACAGGGAAATAAATGATGACTATATATATATATATATATATATAGTGGTGCGGTAGAGCCAGTATAGTTAGGATTGAGTAAGCAGTTTAATGTTACGCCCCAAATTTTGCACTTTAATAACTTTGCAACCGTTCTACAGATTTGCATGAAATTTGGTATGTGTGATTCATGGTGTAGATCTCCTGACATACCAACTTTTGTTTCGGTGCAGTTTTCATGCAGCGCATAGTGAAAAAAGTGTGTTTTTCACTTTTTGGGACCAGTTTTTGCTGATTTTTGCCCATCACACTGTAGCCACACTGTTTGGAATTTTGGCCTTAAATTTTCAGGGTAGAAAGGAATAAGCCAGCATTGGTTTGATGAAAAATATTAATCTGTTCCAAAGTGATTCAGTTTTGTACTTTCAGGTTCTGAACATGGTTCAGTCTTTTGGATAGTGGTATTTTCTGCGAACAAGGATTTGCCTCATGAACAAGGATTTTGACAGCTCATGAATAAGGATTTAAAAAATCCTTGTTCATGAGAAAAAAATCCTTGTTTGAGAGCCACCATCTTGTTTTTCAATTTTACTGACAAACAAAACCTTGTAACTTGGTACAGGGGTGTCTTCTGTGGACATTAAAGTATGTATTTTGTTCAGGGCAACACCCTCTACAAACCCATGACTTTGGTTTCCTTTAGTTTTGTCAAAAAAATAGCAATTTTATAATCCTCGTTTGCCACTCACTTCCGATCCTTGTTCGAGAGGTGTCAAAATCCTTGTTCGTCAGACAATCCTTGTTCATGAGAAGTCAAAATCCTTGTTTGAGGGGCTGCTGGGTGATTTACAAGGCAGCACATTTGTTGTTTGCTCTGCAGTGTTGATTTTACTTTCAGAGCTAAAAATTATACGCATGGCTTCTACAACATGATGAAAAGTACAGAAAGAAGCTGCTGAATGTAAATTATCTTCTACCAGAAATTTATTTCCCCACAGCAAGGGGAGGGCAGCTCCCATATGGGGGGGCAATATCTATTGCCAGCCCCGAGGGAGAAGGAGAAGGAGAAATGTCCTCACCAGTTATAGGACGTTCTGATCCCGGTGCCAAATCCAAACAGCTAACCAAGCCTTCGTTTTTGTAGATCCAGAACATGATCTTGGGGTTCCAAGAGGAAATACACTTTTCACTTGACAAAGTGAATCTCTCGCTTGGTAATATTACAGCCCACTTCCAGTAAATAGAGAAGAAAATCACAACTGCTGAAAAACAGGTCAAAGCTGCTGAAAAAATGAATGAGACTTTCTCTAATCATTTGCTTACAACAGAGAAGTGCAGTGAACGCTGCTCTACATGAGCAGTTGGTTACTATGAACAAGTTGGAGAAGATTGAAAATACACTTTTGTTAAAGAACCTACACCTTATTGGTCTTTCTGCTGAAATTCCTAATCAAGATTTGAAAGACTGTATAGAGAAACTGTTTACTATTCTTTTCTTGCTTGAACAACCTTTGGTTCTTGAGTCAGTTTCTGACTGCAGTAAAAATCAGTGCAACCAGGTTGAGATGCGGCATTGTAGTACGTAATCTGCACTTTCTCTTCAATTGCTGAAAGGACTCAATTGTTGAACCTGGCCAGACAGCGAAGAGGCATTCTATATGAAGGAACCAAACTGCACCTTTACCCAGATTTCTCAATGGCTACCCAGCCATGACAGAAGAGATTTCTGAACATCAAATTCAAATTTGTGGCGGCTGGGATATTGGCCGTCTTTCAAGCTCCTGCCAAGTTAAAAGTGATATTTCAGAATAAAACATATTTCTTCACTGACATGGACAAGGCTAAAGAGCTCAATGAAAATAACATTGCTTTCACTACCGATTTTCACTCTGACTTGGAGGAAGAAGCTAGTGAGACCCAATATACACCAGTAGGCCTGTGAATATAACAAGATGTGCTAGATATTTTCACTAATCCCTAGATATCTGGACAATTGTTTACCTTATGTTATTGTTTGGATTTAAAGAATAACTATAAGTTTAAAAAAGCTTATAAAGAGGAGTTTAAGCTTGGAGTATTACAACATTTCAAATCTCTTTTTTTTTCTTTTTAATCTCCTAATTTACTCTTTTTGTTTGGTACTTTTCGACCCCTTAAAAAAATAAGAAAATACATGCTATAGTATAATTAAGGGTGATGTATGCATTTTGAGATGAAATTTTCTTTTTACAACGTATTAAATGGGAAAATATTTTCTCTCTGGAAATAATAAAGTATAAAAAAAAAAACCTTGTTTGTGAGATTAGGATAGATGGCCCTATCTCACAAACAAGGATTTTTCATGAACAAGGATTCTGATATCTCATGAACAAGGATTATGAAAAGGAATCCTTGTTCGTGAGATGTCAAAATCCTTGATCATGAGATCAGGACCAGATGGCCCTATCTCATGAACAAGGATTTCTCATAAACAAGAATTCAGCTCGCGAACAAAGATTTTGACACCTCACAAATATTATAAAAGGGAATCATTGTTCGTGAGGTGTCAGAATCCTTGTTTGGGAGAAATCCTTGTTAGCAATGTGTCAAAATCCTTGAGGAGAGGACCAGATGGCCCTATCTCACAAACAAGGATTTCTCACAAACAAGGATTTTAACACCTCACAAACAAGGATTCAGCTCACGAACAAGGATTTTGACACCTCACAAACAGGGATTTTTAAAGGTTGCTGTTTCTTTGCCAGTTCACTGCAAAGAAACAGTCAGGATTTTTGGCTTGAAATTTGCAGGGTATAAAGGTGTTGACCCACAGATGTGACCTATGCTGGTTTGGTGTAAAAATTGGCATGGTTTCCATAATTATGGCATTTCAAAGTTGATAAATGTCCCCTAGGATAACACTGTGGCCAAAGCAACACATTTTGGTGGCTATCTCTTGAAAATGGTTCGCGATATGGCTTTTTTACTAAGCATGCATGCAGGTTGCCAGTCCATCATTGCAACTGTAGTAGAACTTTTTCTAAGGTTGCTATGATTACTGAGATATTGCACCATTTGCAACATAAGGGTTACTTGGAATGTGTCTAGGCCTGCGCTGCATCTCTACAATTATAGATAGGTGGCAGCGCAGGGCCCAGTGAGACCTGTGCTTCCACATATGAATACCATTATGCAGTAATGAGACTGCTAAGCTATCTATTATGATCCAGACCCTGCACTCCCACAGGAAGATGACAGTTTATTATGGGCCCTGTGCTCCAAAAAAACTGATACCATGATAGCTCAGAGCCCTATAAGATTACACTTTATCAAAAAGTAGGGAAATTCATTGTAAAAAATGTTGTTAATGCATCAGTTAAGATTGACATGACAAAAGTAGGGAAATGAGGCATTAAGGTTGAGACCCTAACCCCCCACCCTTCCACCCCACCCTTACCCTTCACAGACCAACAGTCAATGGGGTGTGCCTTGGGGTCATCAGGCCTAACTTTCACCCCATTCTCCTATACTGTATTATGTCAGCTTTCTTACACGTGGAATGGGGTGAGAGGGCAGATGACCCCACGGCACACCCAGTTGACTGTTGGGCTGTGGAGGGTGGGAGTGGGATGGTAGGGTGGGGGCTTAGGGTCTCAAATATAACACCTTATTTCCTACTTTTGTCACTTCAACTCCTAACTGATGCATTAACAAAGTTATTTTGCAATCAATTTATATGTGTGTATATATATATATATATATATATATTCTTTCCATACATTATCTTGCCTGTACATATGTCATATGCATAATAATATTTTCCCACTATTTCACATATTTAAAATATATGAACAGCCATTTTTTTAAGATACTGAAAATCAATGTTCTACTGTACATGGAACATATATAGTTGTCTGGTGTGGGGAAAGCATTGTTATTGATTAACTTTGAAGGCAGGCAATTACTGCTAGCAGCTGAGCCAAAAATATGCTGTGCACAGAACACATTCTGCCAAGAGGAAACTATTTTCCTACATGTGTATTTTTTTTCTTTAAATTACTGCTTGTGCAAGGTAAAGGACTGACTGCAATGAAACCCCCTAGTTCATTCACAGTTCAGGTACAATACTTTTGGGTTTCTCTGCATTGGTCTGTCAAGTTCCTTCTGTACTCTCCTGGAGGCACCACCAGACCTATTTCAATTGTAATGTGAGAAACAATTTGAACCAAGATCTCCAGGCATGAATGGCCAGTGCTTCCACAATAGGTGAACCAGCTCACTCAGTAAAAATTACACAGCAGGTTACATGTTTTTCTGAAACAGTTTAATGCACGTAAGACACATTTTGTCCAAAGACTAGATACAGTTAATACTGAAAAAAGGTGATTGCTTGTACTGGAGTAGCAAGTCATCCCACTTCCTCTTAGTTTCTAGGCTGTACAGACCCAATATCTCTAGTCTACTTAATGGCAATCACCTTTTTTCTCATACACATCTCGCATAGCGCCTACTCCCTAAGGAAATCCAACCTTATCCTATTAGATGTTCCCAGGACACGTACCACCACTGGCCAAAGAGCTGTCTCATATGCCCTACCAAACATTTGGAACCAACTACAAGCCATGCTGAAGCTAACCAGCATCGTATCAATTAACTCCTACAAAACACTAGCCATCTCTAAATTAAAAGACATATGTAGGTGCTACTAGACCACCAACGCCAAGTCAACTTCCTAGGTACCAACTGGCCCTCTACTTATTAAGCTGAAATGTGTTGCATAATTTAGGGCAAGGTTAAAGCTGGAATGTACTGCATATATAGCATAAGGACTTCTATTGTGTATACCTCTTGTATTATATATTTTTTCTTTGTTGTTCTACATTTTATATCTCCTGTCTATGTAATTGCGAACTGTATGTGTATGTGCCTCAGGACCTTCTTGTGAATGAGCTTGTTCAACGGAGTCTTTCCTGCAATAAACTTGAAGTTCACCCCTACTATTTCAGTGGTAATATTCTAATCAGTTACCATCCCTTATACAGTATGTCTATCCAAACTAGTTTTGAACAGAATAAAATTCTCACTGTCCACTATGTCTGCCAGGATTGAGAGCCACATATTTACCACTCACTGGGTATTAAAATATCATTGATGATATGTTTCAAAGGGTTTTACTGTCCATCTTTCCTTGTGCTCCATCATTATCCTCTCAGTTGTTTTAATCTTGAATTCTAATTGTTTCATCATGTCCAGATCAGACATGGGCTTGTACTGGAGTAGCAAGTCATCCTGCTTCCTCTTAGTTTCTAGGCTGTACAGACTCAATATTTCTAGTCTACTTTCATATGAGTAATTCTGCAATCTATGAATTACTTTAATAGCCCATCTTTGTAGCCCTTCCAGATTGTTTATACCATTGGCTAATACTGGCCTACTAAATTGAGACCAGTAGTCTAAATGGGGTCTTAGAAAGGATTTATACAGGGGAGCATTAACATCTGGCTTTTTGACACAAAACCTCTCCTTTGATACTCCAGTAATCTGTTAGCATTACTTTACATATGCTCAGTTTGTCGTGTGTACTTCACGTGCTATGTGATACAAATGCCCAAACCCTTTTCTTTCCATTACTTTGATCGGTCACCCTCCTATTCTTTACATGTAACTCAGGTTCTTCCTGCCAAAGTGTAAATGTTAGGGATGTACACAGATAGAAACAATGGCTGCAGCAAGCCCATGAGCAGTGGTGCAGTAACAGATGGCTATCCTCAAACATATATGAACAAAAACAAAAATTACTCTATGCAAAACAGAACTGGAATTTCAGTAAATACTAGTAAATGAATTGACTTTATCAGTCAGAACTTGACACACAAAGTGGTGAGTACAGAACTTCTGATAGGACTACTGGCTTCCCAGTATCTTGAGGGTGAGGAAGAGCTTGTGTGCTTGAAGTACTGCCAGAGCCAGTCATCATCTCCCAACCTCTGACAAAGTGGCTGTGGGCATGGCACAAAACATTAGGTCAGTGGTGGTCTAGTCCACCTATGTAGCCACCTAATGGAGTAGTCAGGACTATGCTGTATTTATTGTTTTATATTATCAACTAGTGCATCATTTGTTTTTTTGTTTTCCAACTAGGGGAGATGAGTGATGTCTCCCCACACATAGACATTGGTCCTCTCAGAAGCTTAGTACTCACATGTATGTTGCCCTTTCTGTTTATGTTAAGAAGGTTCAGCCTGGTACTTTTGCCAGTCTGAGCCAGAAGGTTATGGGTTCTTGTGTCAAACCGGGGCATGGACTTACTGAATTATGACAAGATAGTACAGTAGAGCAGTGCAGAATATAAAATTCTGCAAACAGAATGCCTGTGAACTTACCATTCTGATTATGTTGAATTTCATGCAATATGCATGAACACTTTGTGGAATTTCAACAAATTTTAGATTTCAGGCATTTTGGTCTAGTTTTCAAATTACATATCCAAATTATACCAAATTTGGCAGTTATGCAGGTACTGATGATCTGCATGAGTGTACCAAAATATTAGAGACCTAGATTGAAAGGGATTGAATTATCTGTGGCCAAAGATTTCATCAAAAATTAATTGTACTTTTTTTAGTTTAATTTGAAAATGTCTTATCCAAATTTTTCCACAATTTCATGATTGAGGGAAACATAAAACTTGGTTATGTGTACCAAGTTTTAAGTTTAAAGCATTAAAAGGGGCTGTGATATAGGTAGCCACACATTTTGCCAAACTATAGATTTTAGTTTACTATAATTTTGAAACCATTCATCAAAATGTTATAACATTTTGCAGGTATATGGAGTTTTTACTATAGTTATAGATGAACCATCATATTTCTAGCTCTAAAGGTGCCTGAGTTATATGCAGTTAAACATTGTCATGAAATTTCCTACAGAAAATTAAATTACAGACTTACTATCATTTTGAGGTGACACATCTTAATGTCATTATATTTGGCACACCATAGGACTCATATCAGCAAGTAATCATGCCAAATTTTAAACTTCTCGCTCAATGGAAGGCTGACTTATGACCGAATGAATAAATTTCAAACATTTCACAGAATTTCATCAATCTTTAAATTTCATTATTTGGACTAGTTTTCAAAGTACATATCCAGATGCTACCAAATTTGGCAGGTATATAGTTACTAATGGCTTTTATAAGTGTACTACATTTCAAAGTCCTAGCTTGAAAGAGGTTGAGTTGCATGGCCAAACAATTAATCAAACTTCAATTTTCAGTTATTTCCATCTAATTTTAAAAATTCTTATCCACATTTCTCCACAGTGTCAGGATTTAGAGAAACATGCAATGTGGGTATGTGCACTAACTTTTGAGTATCAAGCTTTAAAGGAAGCTGTGCTTTAGGTAGCCAAACATTTTGGCAACATTTTGATTTTAGTTATTTTAGAATCATTTTGAAAGCATTCATCAAAATGTTATAAAATGTTGCAGGTATGAGGGTTTATACTACATTTATGTATGTTTCCAGTTTCTGATTTCTAGCTCCAAAGGTGCCTGGGTTACATGCATGATACAAATTTTCATGACATTTCCCACAAAAAAATAAAATGACACTTTGAGCACCTATAATTTTGAGATCTTGCATCCTAATGTGAAGATACTTGGCACACTATTAGAGCACCTAACATTAAGTAATTATTACAAACTTCAGATCTCTAGTTCAATGAACAGCTTCACTATGACCAAATTAATACATTTCAAAATTCAATGAAATGCTGATGAAATTCCATGAAATTTCTTGGAATGTCATTGAATTCCATCAAAATTCCATGAATTCATAATTTTCTAATTCCACAAAGCTCTACAGTACAGTGCTCCCTCAATTATCCTCCACCCTATTACCTGCCACCCTCACTTATCTGCCAAACTGTGCTCATATACAATGTTTGTTATTCTGTTGCTCCTATATATCCACCACCCTTGATTATCTGACATCCTATTTTATTCACCCAATTTTGCTTGTATGACAGTGAGCAGATAATTAAAGGTGCACTGTACAGTGCTGGAGGGAGTGAAATGATTATCATTCTTTGGGAAAGATACTAAACTGAGGTCCCTTCTGCTCAACTGAGTCACTTACAAAAATGTACCATTGTGGAAAGGTTTAAGCATATTCATAGTGCTCAAAAGACTAGCATACTGTATAAGTACAATATTATTCTACATTTAGTGGAATAGAAGATGATGAACATTGGTGCCACCTCAAAACCTGAGTGTATAGGACTGCATGCAAGGCCCCTGACTTTCCTCTCACTTTCAGGTCTCAAGCACTCTCTGGTACCTTGTGGGAGACCACTCTCCTTGGACTGACTTATCAAGTACCCCTTCCTCTCCCTGATCACATACATCCAATCTAAGGACTCCAGTGGACATTCCATCCATCCATCTGATGCTCCCCCTCCCATCCCCAGACATATTCAATCTTCTCTTTCTGATAACTGGTAGGACCCCCACTTGACCTAGTAATGTCACTCTCTGCCCTGGTATCTAGTCCTCTCCCTCTCACTCTCCTGTACCCTTGGTTGTGACATGTGTCATTAAGATAGTCCACAAACAGCTGACATAGTGTTCCTCTACAACATATTGATGCTTCTACCTCATTTTCTGTAACTCATCTATGTATTACTGGTACAAGTGGTTCCCCCACTCTTTTCTGTACCTGTCCCTGCCCCCCAAGTTAACATGGCTGTGAGAATTCACAAGGATTTACTGAACTTCAGCACAACTTTGAGTACTGTATATATTTTCTATATTCCCATCTTCTTTCTAAGGACAGTTCATAAAAACATTATACACTGTAGGAGAACAATACTGCAAATCAATGCACAGGATGAAGGTTCAAGAGAGATATGAGAAAGTATTATTTTACAAAGTGGGTAGTGGAACCTTGGAACAGTCTGCTAGTCAAGGTGGTTGGAACCAAAACCATAAATGGTTTCAAACACAGTTGGGACAGAATGAAGTCTATAGAGGCTACTCAGGGCAAGAGTAGCAGAATAAGGTCAGGGGAGATGATACTGAGGGCTAGTACCCTGGAGGACGTTTAGATCCAGGTGATAGAAAGGGAATCATGGGCAGACTGGAAGTACCATCAGTCTTTTTCTGCCATTACTGTCAATGTTTCTATGAATTAAGCTGTTTTTCCTTGTTACTTCTCTCCTTTTGCAGCCCTGATCACAAATGTGGACATTTGTGTCACTTTAATTCCCATGCACTCACCTGGTCAGAACAGCAAACTAGCAGAACACAGAATTCAAAGGCAGGGGTCTGTGTTTTCTTTTTGAAAAACAGCAAAATGGGGTGTCACATCAACCATATTATTATGGGTATGATGGCACAGTGATTGCACTAATCCTCTGAATGTACAACCCAGTAGACCAATACTTGTGGTACTAATAAGCACATGTCTTGGCAGTTCTAGGCTGGCATCTTGGGTTGCAAAGTAATGCTAGGTGTGCCTGTCCCATAGGAGTCAGATATTGGACTGCTAGAATGCATATCGCATCATAAAGATGAGATCTTCAGACAACAGGGTTGTGGACTGTGACTGGCTGTTAACTGATATTATGAAATGGGTAGAAAGAATGCTGGCTCCTGATTGGCCAAGAGGTCCTTTCAGCTGAGCCATTATCCCAGCACAATGGCCCAACTGAAAGTACTGTAGCTCAACAAAAATATGTTAAAAAAATATCAAACTTACTAAAAAGGAACCATTTCATAATCACAATAAGGCACTCCAAGGAATGCATTATGGTGAGCTAATGGCCCTTCTTGGGTGGTGGAAGCACTCAGCTTTGCCTTGCGTTTCAATCCACCAAAGGTGGGACATTATCCCACAATAATGTACCCACTGTCATGCCCTATTGCTTATATAACTGATTAGGAAGTAGCATTAATGGCAAACTTTTAGAAACATCTGGCAGCTTCTCTCTCTCTCTCTCTCTCACACACACACACACATAGAAGTATAGTATGGGAAGGGTAGCATAAAAGTCTTCATTGTCCCACAGCAGTACAGAACACCACCAAGCTACAAAGACCTAAAATGGTAAAATCAAAGAATAAAGGCAAAGGTGCTCAGATTATTTTTGCTTTGTCCCAGTGATGTAAACTGCTATA
Organism: Neoceratodus forsteri; assembly: GCA_016271365.2. Taxonomy (NCBI): domain Eukaryota; kingdom Metazoa; phylum Chordata; order Ceratodontiformes; family Ceratodontidae; genus Neoceratodus; species Neoceratodus forsteri. Next base: position 184,742,121 of record CM057457.1, read on the forward strand.
CTCCCTTTAGCAACAATATTTCATGATGGAAAACAGCTGGACTTCAATATCAGTAAGCATTATGTTAGCCCAATCATGCTTTTAGAAGCTTTTGGTATGCCAAGCCTCTGAGAATGCTGACCCCCTCAGTCCATGAATTTGTGATACGAGGTTCATTATTAAATGAAAGGTGAGCATTACCAGTAATTATCCAACTGGGAAAGGGCCTGCACATGGGTACAAAAAGTTAATTATGCACCTGCACATCTTTTTTGTAAATATTAGACTTTTTTTGTTCCATTTCAATTTAAAAATATTTGGATTTTTATGATGGTATTAATGGATGTTCCACATGTCCATCACAGTCACTTAATTGGTTGGAGCATGATGCACCCTGGGATGCACTTTGTTCCCTTAACTATTACCAGTGAGCCAGTACCTGGTGATGGACTTACATTCTGTTCATTATTGTTTAAATGTACACACCCCTTCCTAGCATCATAACACTCCAGAAAGTCAGGAACACCACCTCAGGTCCTTTGTGTTATGACATAATTACAGCACCTCATTAGGACTGGCCCAAAGCCCAGCATCACTGCTGTCAGCAAATGTATTAGAGGGGCAAGACCCAGTGTTGCTGATGTACAAATAAAGTGATCCATAAAAATTGTTTTTAATTATGTATGATGTGTGTCCTGTTGGTGTGGTTTCCTGTATGTATAATGTGTTTTTAATGTTTTATATATTACAGCATTTCATTGAAAATATCTAGCTGGTGATGGAAAATATTTTTTTTTACAAGAGAAATGTTGTTTCCAAAAAGAAAGGACTCATCGCTGCTTTTCACCCTACTGTTCACTGCTCAGATTGTTTGCATTTTTAGTAGGTTAACTTTTGAGGACTACTTTTGTTCCATTCCTCACCAGGTGTTAAGGATTCAAAACCAATAGTTTAAAAAAAATTAAAGGTCTGCTTGAAACAAAGTAAATTTAAATTACATTTATTGTACACTGGCCATTTTGAACCATTTTAGGAGGTTTAGGGGTAAAGAGTAATTTTTTTATAATTCACTTACACAGGATACTCAGCTAAAATGCAGTATTTCATTGTCAGTGGGGTCCTACTTTTACTCATTTGTATTGCTGGGTAGGAAAAAACACTGACAGATTAAATGACTTGCTCAGGGTCAAACAGCAAGTGAAAGGGCTGTTGTTGGATTTGAACCTGGGTCTCCAGGTTTCCTAATTTTTGTTCTATAAACTAATCAATGATGCCACTCAAACCATGCCTTTCTTACAAAAGTAGGTGTAAAGTGTCTTTGTTGCAAATACTTTGTTGGCCCTCTGCTCCTCTCCCTGATTAGGGAGCTAACACATTCAGCAGTTGCATTAGTGTAAAACACAGTGACCTAATGGCAAGCACCAGAATGAACCACAGCATTTCTTTGTGCAGCAGGAACAACTTTCCAAACAAGATACGTCATAACAGATTATTTTTTATAAGTGTGCATGCACTGGAAATGCTTGCAGTCCTTTAGAATCCCTGGTAACATTTATAAACCAGTATAATCATTTAGCCTGTAGGATCAGTAATGTGATTTTCTCAGATTGGAGTATCTTATTAAAAGATCTAAGTTTTTATTACATGATTGCCCCAAAACTGAGAACTTCATTCTCTTAGGCATCTTCATTAAGCATGTATTTGAAGCAGTCGTTTCAAACCAGAAATCAATGCATCCAGGAACCGGCTGCCCCCTAAACATAACGGTTTTTACAAGTGTGGGTCATGTAATGTTTGTAAATTTGCCATGAATTTATGCATCCAGGCAATAATAAATCATTTTTTATCACCTCTTTTGTGGTGCACGTGAGTGACTTTGTGTTCTATGTGGCATGCTGCACTTGTGGGCATATATATGTGGGCTGTACAATATGGAAACTAAACGTACACATACAGGAACATATAACAGCAATCATTAATAAAAAAACAACACAAATGTACTTGACATACATTATAAAATAGCGCATAATTCAAATCCAGCATCACTTAGGTTTATGGGGATAGCTAGGCTGTTTCCAATGCCTCAAGGTGGAAATAGATTAAATGCTTTACTTAAATGTGTGTAAGCCCCCTTCCCCAGTGTTTAGAGGTATGCCAGGTGGTAAGGTCTGTGAGGAGGGGGCACTCACAGCAGAAACCACAGAACTTCCTTACTGTGATGGCTGGCATTGATAGGAGTTCATTGGTGCAGGGGCACAGACTTCTTCTGGTTTTGGGCTGCTATAAACTTTGGTTAGTATAGACAGGTGTACCGGCCTAATCTTTCAGTTTATGATGCAGAGGTTGGTATCTCTGCAGATTCCTGTGTAGACAGACCTCACCTTTCAGAATTTGCTTGTTCATACTGGAGTTCATACTGGATTGTTAAGACAACCAGAAGGCTATAGCCCATATAGGTTGTCCCCACTATTTCAGTGAAGAAAACCAAAGTTACCAACTGATAAATATCTGTCTAAACCTGCCTTAAAAGCATTAAAACTAGAAACCTCTACTAAATCTACTGGTAATCTATTCCATGATCTGACAACTCTGGGTCCGAAGCTAAATTGTCTCAGCTTTGTCTTACAATATTCTTATTTCAGTTGATACTTATGACCTCTTAAGTTATAGTTTAGTTCCTTAATTTGAAGGCCAAGATCATGTTTTAATGATTTTTGTCCCATAATTTTGTGGATCAGTAACAGATCACCTCTAGCTCGTCTCATGTCCATTGACCACAACCCTAGGACCCTTAGTCTTTCTTCATATGGTTTATCTCTGATCTCTTTTACAAGTTTTGTACAGGCCCTTTGTGGCTTCTCAACCATTTTTATGTCCTTCCTTAAATATGGACTCCAGACTGTGGAACAATATTCTAAATGAGGTCTTACATAGGATTTATAAAGAGGCATCACCACTTCTTTATTTCTTGATTGGAAACTTCTTTGAATGCAGTTAACCAAGTGCATAGCCTTGTTAGCTGCTATTTTACAATGGGGACCCTTTTTTAGATCATGACTAATGTATACACCCAAGTCCTTTTCACAGACAGAATCCTTAAGTTTTATATCATGTATATAATAGTCTTGTTTTATACTTCCCTGTCCCATGTGCATTATTACATATTTGTCTAAATTAAAGTGCATGTTATTTTGTTTTGCCCACTCTGATATATTGACTAAGTCTTGACCAAATTGTAGTCTATCTTCAAAGGTGTTTACAACCCCTCCCACCTTAACATCGTCTGCAGACTTTATTAATTTATTATTACCAGTTGTATATAAATCAGAAATAAAAAAGGCAAACAACAATGGTCCCAGCACGGACCCCTGTGGCACCCCACTTGAGACTCACACTTCATCAGACAAAAGACCCTGTACCTTAACCAATTGAGTTCTATCCGTCAGCCAGTGTTTAATCCACCTAAAATACTACTATCAATTCCACAAATTTTCTAATTTTAGGATTACTATGTCATGAGGAACCGAGTCAAAGGCACAACTAAAGTCTAGCATTACCATATCCACGTTATTTTCCTGGTCTATTAATTTCCTAATGTGTTCATAGAAACTAAATAAATTAGTCTCACAGGATCTGTTCCTGACAAATCGTGCTGCGTTTTTTTTCACTCATTCCCATGTTCGAGGTGTAGGTTATTATCTCCTCATATATTATTCCTTCAATGATTTTACAGACCACTGATGTTAAGTTTAGGTCAGTAATCTGCCGCCTCTGCCCTACTTCCCTTAATAAATACAGGGACCAGATGAGCTGTTCTCCAGTCCTTTGGTACATAACCTTCATTCAATGACTTTTTCCCTATTAAAGTAATAGCTGGTGCCAATACATCTCCCAGTTCCTTAATAAATTTTGGATGCACTGCATTTGGGCCAGCTGATTTATCTGTTGTTTGTATTCTTTCAAGAACTTTATCAACAGAGACTATATCCATCTGTATCTTATTACATGTTACAGTCATGTTATTATCTATTTTGTAGCCATCCTTAATAAACACTTTTCTAAATGTTCTGCTAAATTCCTCCATTTCCCCAGGTTTCACAGATATTTCACCGTCAATAAGTAAGGGTCCTACAGCATTGTCATTTCCTTTTTTGTTATTCACGTATGCAAAGAAACTCTTTGTATCATTTTTGGATGCTGCTAGTTTGTATTCCAACTTTTTTTTGCATTTCTTATTTCATACTTAACTTTATTGTAGTATTTTTTTTATACCTGGTACTACTAACCTCTGTTTTTAGCTGCTTCATCTGCCTGAATAGTATTTTTTTTCCTTTTACATAGTTTAATGATTTTATTATTTAAGCAAGAAAGTTTTTCCCTACTGTTATATACATTCTTTCTGGGAATATGCTCAGATATCACATTATTTAGTGGCTTGACAAATGCTTCCCATGACTCTTCAGCTGATAGCTCATTCATTATTCTACTCCAATCTAATTCACTAAATATATTTCTTAATTCCTGATAATTAGCTTTATTATACATTATCTGAGTTGTTTTTTCCCCTGATTGGTTTTCTTTTCTTATTGATTGTAAATGTAATGGTTAGAAACATAGAAACATAGACTTTGACGGCAGATAAGGACCACTTGGCCCACCTAGTCTGCCCATTTCCCTACCTACAGGATAGGCCGCAGATCCTAGTTAACCAACAGCCTATTTCTTCCTACCCCCCACAAGAATTGCTTCATGTCTGTCCCATGCATTCTTGAATTCTCCCACAGTTTTAGACCCCACAACCTCTTCAGGAAGGCTGTTCCATGCATCCACTACCCTCTCTGTGAAAAAATACTTTCTCACATTGCCCCGGAACCGCCCCCCCAAATTTAAATTGTGTCCGCTTGTTCTTGCATGTCTCTTTTTCTGAAAGATGCTACCCTCTTGGACTTTGTTGATTCCACTGAGGTACTTAAAAGTTTCTATCATGTCCCCCCTCTCCCTTCTTTCCTCAAGGGTATACATATTAAGCTCCTTTAGTCTCTCCTCGTATGGCTTCTCTTGCAGACCCTGCACCATTTTAGTTGCCCTCCTCTGGACTGCCTCTATCCTGTCTATGTCCTTACGGAGATGGGATCTCCAGCACTGGATGCAGTACTCCAGATGGGGTCTCACCAACTGTCTGTACAGAGGGATAACAACTTCCTGTTTTCTGCTGGTGATGCCTCTCCCTATGCATCCCAGTACACCCCCAGCCCTCCTTACTGCCTTCTCACATTGCTTGCTAACCTTAAGGTCATCTGATATGATTACCCCCAGGTCCCTTTCCTTTTTGATGTTGTTACTACCTCCCCCCCACTGTGTAATCTTCCCCTGGGTTCTTGTTTCCCAGGTGCATTATTTTGTACTTCTTTGCATTGAATCCTAGCTGCCATACTTCTGACCATTCCTCCAACCTTGCCAAGTCCCTTCTCATCCTTTCCACACCTCCTTGTGTATCAACTCTGTTGCAGATCTTTGTGTCATCTGCAAAGAGGCATACTTTTCCTTCCAGTCTCTCTGCAATGTCACTTATAAAGACATTAAAAAGGACTGGACCCAGTACTGAACCCTGCGGTACCCCACTAGTAACCCCTCTTTCTTCAGAGTGGATTCCATTTACAATTACCTCCTGTGTCCTGTTGTCCAGCCAATGTTTTACCCAGGCTACCACCCTGGGACCCACTCCCAGGCTGGTTAATCTGACTATTAATCTTTTGTGTGGGACTGTGTCAAATGCCTTGCTAAAGTCTAGGTAGGCCATGTCCACAGCTCCTCCCTTGTCTACTACTTTGGTCACCCAGTCAAAGAAATCTATTAGATTCGTCTGACATGACCTTCCCGCTGTGAACCCATGCTGCTTTGGGTCCTGTGCCCCACTGGCCACTAGGTACTCATCTATTCTTTCCTTCAGAAGTGACTCCATCACTTTCCCTACCACAGAGGTCAAACTGACAGGTCTGTAGTTTCCTGCCTCTGTCTTGTTCCCACTTTTGTGAAGGGGAATCACATCTGCCTTCCTCCAGTCCTTGGGTACCACACCATCCTCCCATAATTTATTAAAAAGAGTAGTCAGTGGTTTCACTAGTTCCCCTTAATTCTTTTAGAATTCTGGGGTGAATTCCATCAGGCCCCATTGCTTTGTCTACCTTCAATTTTAGGAGTTCTTGCAGAACCCTTTCTTCTGTGAAAGGGCTGGGATCGACCCCCCCTACCAAGAGTGCTTCTGTTAATTGGATTAGGCACTTCCCCCTCCTCTTTTGTGAATACTGAGCAGAAATATTCATTCAGTATCCTTGCTTTTTCACTATCCCGCTCTGCCCACCCACCGTTCATTCTAGTCAGCCTCACGATCCCTCCCTTTGTCTTTCTAAGCTCTCTGATGTACCTATAAAAGGTTTAATCCCCCTTCTTAACAGAGTTGGCTATCTTTTCCTCAGTTTGGGCCTTTGCTTTTCTGACTTCCCTCCCTGCTTCCTTCTGCCTTAACTGGTACAGCTCTCTATCCTACTCCTTCTGTGTTTCCTTATATTTCCTGAATGCCATCTTTTTTCACTCTGACTTTCCCAGCCACCTCTTTTGAGAACCATAGTGGCTTTTTCTTTCATTTTGACTTGTTTATTTGCTTCACACAAAGGCTTGTTGCCTCTGTGATGGCAGTTTTGATGATTCCCATTGTTGCTCCACCCCTCCTTCTAGTCTGTTTGCTAGTGCTTTTCTGAGGCACTCTCCCATCTTGCCAAAGTCAGCCCTCCTGAAGTCCAGTACCCTCACTTTTGTATGGCTTGACGCTGTAGCTGAGTTTAACATGAACCACATTGTTTGATGGTCACTTGTTCCCAGGTGGCAACCCACTTCTAGATCTGAGATCCTCTCACTGTCTCCATTTGAGAGAACGAGGTCTAAGATTGCTCTCTCATGAGTGGCTTCCAAAACTAGCTGTCTGAGGCCTGCCACCTGTAGGGCATCGAGAATGGCCCTGCTCTTGGATGTGGCTGCAGCAAATGTGCTCCAGTTAACATCTGGCATATTCAGGTCTCCCATCAACAGTATCTCTCCTTTCTCTGCCATCCTAAGAATGAATTCTATCATATCCTTGTCCATTCCCTCCCCCTGACATGGGGGTCTGTACACAACCCCTGTGCGAATTGTGGTGTCCTTTCCAGTCTCCAAGGTGACCCACAGTGCCTCCTCTCCTCCCTGTTTACTCTTTTGTTCAGTTGCTTTTATCCCTTCCTTTACATAAAGAGCTACTCCTCCCACTTTTCTCCCCTGCTTGTCTCTCCTGTAGGTTATGTACCCTGGTATGTTAACATCCCATCATGGTTCTCTGTGTACCATGTTTCTGTGACTGCTACAATATCCAGGCATCCCTCTTCCATCAAGGCCACCAGCTCAGGGAGCTTGTTGCCCAGACTACAGGCATTGGTACTCATTACCCTCCATTTACTGATGGCTTTATTCCTTTTTGCCCCATCCCTGTCCTTCTTGCCTTTGTCACTTTCCCCATTTACCCCTGCCCTTCTCCCTATCACCACCTCTATGTTGGTGTTTACCGCACTTACTACCATGATTTTTTTTGTGGGGCTAGGATTTCCCTGCTCTTTCCAGTGCCTCCCCCCCCTTGGCTAATTTAAATGCTTGCCAATGAAGCATTTAAACATATCACCTAGGATTCTGGTTCCCCTCCTGGACAGATACAGCCCATCATGCCAGTATAGGCTTGCATCACTCCAGGTGGACCCCCAATCCCCAGTGAAGCCAAATCCCTGAGCTCTGCACCAGTTTTTCAACCACTGATTGAATACCATGGTGTGGAACTCCCTAGCCTCTTCTACGCCATAGATGGGCAGCACCTCCGAGAAGGTTACCATGCATGCTACTTGTCTAAGGCCCCTCTGCAATTCCACAAATTCTTCCTGCACTGCTCTAATCCCTTTCTTAGCCAGGTCATTTGTTCCTAGGTGGACAATGACATCCAGCTCCCTCCCCTGTGCAGCTGCTCCGGCAATCCTGAGGATTCGGTCCCTGTCCTTCCAAGCCATGGCACCAGGCAGGCACCTTACCTCTCTATCCCCTTCCTCCCCCAGTTCTACCTTCCTAACAATGGAGTCCCCCACCAGGAGTTGTTTCCTTCCCCTGCATGGTCCCATGCCACCCTCCTGTGGTTCTCCTTTGTGGAGGTTCCCAGCATCCTCCTTGGTCTCCACTGCACGTGCCTCCATAGAGGAACCACACTTTTCCAGAATGGCATAGGAATTGTGGAGAGGTACAACTGGAGGGATGTGCCTCTGTTCCACCACCCTCATCCTCCCTGAGCCCACTGTGGTCCAACCGCTCCTCTTTCTTGGCAACCTCTGAGGCAACGGCAGTAGCACTAGTGGTCCCTGGATGGAAGAGGAGGTCCCACAAATCCTGGCCAACTCAGCCTGGAGATGAGCAACCTCCTCCCTCAGCCCAGAGAAGTGCCTGCAGATGGGACAACACCGCATCCTCCAGAACGTCTCCCGGAAGACTGCTGCTCCACAGCCACTGCACTGCATCACTCCCATCATGTCTTATTTCTGGCCCCTTAACTGTTGTTTGGAATCCTTACTCTTTCCTCTGTTTTTTTTTTGTCCTTCTCTTCTCTCTCTACTTACTTTCTGCCTCTGTGCCCTTTAAGCTCCTGATTGTCTTGTTCTGAGACAAGAATATCCTATATTTTTCAGTAGACCCCTTACTTACTCAGAGGCAGACCTCCAGCAGCTAGAGGGAGCTGGAGAGCTACTCTTGCCCTTCTAGGATGGTGGGTCTTTGGTGGCTCTGTGATCACTCACTTCCTGCTCCCAAACAGGAAGTTCCTGTTGTCAGTCAAATCCTGTGCCTATAAAAGTAGAACTATTTTTTGGTGGGAGGGTGGAGGGGAAGGAAGGAGGGCAATATAGTCCCAGTAGAGAAGTCCAGTCACACAGCACTCCTTCCTCCTAGTGTCTTCTGCCAAGCTACTAACAGAATCTTTCTAAGGCAGTCTTTAAATTTAGCTTCCTTCTAGCTAAGCTACTCCCCCTACTTACTAGATCTTTCTACAAGTAATTTAAACTGCACAGCTATCAAACCCTTTCAATCCCCTGAGATTTACACCTAGATAACTGTTCAGATAACCATTCAGTTCAGTTAACTCGGACAAACACACTAATTTGTTTTGTTTTGTTTGTTAGTTTGTTTTTTTACCCTAAATTAAAGGTTCAAGTACAAGAGTTCTACTTCTTTAGTCCCAGTAGAGAAGTCCAGTCACACAGCACTCCTTCCTCCTGGTGTCTTCTGCCAAGCTAAGGTTCCATGATCACTTGTTCCTACTGGTGGTCCAATATCAATATTCTCACTATCCTCTGATATATTAGTTAGAATAACATCTAGGCTATTTTCACCCCTAGTTCATTCATTTACACATTGTTGGGTGCCTGCTGCTGTCAACATCTCATATATTCTTGCTCCTAATTGATTTTTATGTTTTTTTTCCATTTCCTTCAATTTCTGGTATATTCAGGTCTCCTATTATCAATATGTCAGTATCTTCTGATAAAGTAGCCATTTTTTCATAAATCCTTCTATTTCCCCCACTGAGGTGTCAGGTGGTCTGTAGAAAACTATCAATTTGTATGGCTTACCCTTTAGTCCCATAATGTCCTAAGCGATTACCTCAATGTTACCAAAATCTTCCTCTATATTAATGTTTTGACATTTAATTTCATTCCTAACATATAGTGCAACTCATTCCCCTCTCCTAAATGCTGTTTTCCCTCTTATAGAGTTGATATCCAGGAATACGCTGGTTCCATTCTGTATCTATATTCCACCAGGTTTCAACTATCCCAGCAACCCCATGTCATCTTTTTCCAATATCAGCTCTAATTCAGCCATTTTGTCCTTATTTAAACTTCTGGCATTAAACATCATGACATTTGTCATAGCCCCTATCTTTATGTTTGCATTTCTGAGTATGGGCTCCTGGGGTTTTACCTGGGAACCATTCGTCCCCCTTCACTCAGTTTAAATGTCTATCTATTTCATTTCGTATTCTTATCCGAAGTATTCTACTCCCCCTGAAACTTAAATGCAGTCCATCCCTACAATAGAGTTCTTTTTTATTATTAAAGGTTTCCCAATGTTTAATAAATGAGAGCCCCTTCAATTTAGTCCAGTTATATATACTATCATGCATTAGCCAATTCTATTTTCTTTGCTTTATAAACAGATGCTCTTGGTTCAGGTAGGATTTCTGATATTAGAATGTCACTTTCTTTTTCCTGTAATTTCTGAATAAGTTCTTTAACATCATTTTGAAAAGTTACTAGGGATTTCCTGGCCACATCATTTATACCTAATGCACTACTGCTATCGGTCTCGGTCCGGCTCCGGTGAAAATATTATCCACCATGTTGTATAGATCACTTGCCCCTGCTCCTGAGAAACTATTCACCATATTATTTGCCTTGTCTTCCCTGCAGATATATTTATCCATGTATTTTATTATTGAATTTCCAATGACTATAACTTGTCTTTGGTCCAATTTAGATATCTGTTCTTGTGTATTTATAATGTTATCTGGTGCCTCCTCATACTGACTAATTGATTCAGCTAATGTCTGATAGCTATTAGCCACCGGAATCTGACTGTCCCAGTTGTCTTCTCCAGTTTCCCTTTCAGTAGTAGTTTCTCTTTCCATAATACCAGAACCAGTGGTATTCTCCCTCTCTGTTTCTATAATGCAGTTGTCTGGTACTGGCTGTAATGGGCTTCTACCTCTTCGCTTTCATTTAACAGTGGTTACTTCACTTAATTTTGTTTTATCTGTGTCAGTACTTATACCCCCTATTTTTTTTTCCCAATCCATTAAGTGGTTGTCTATTTTCCCTTTCAGTATTTGTTATATTTAAGCTGCACAGTGTCTTCAACTTTGCAACTAGCTCTAGTTGATTACTAGCCACCTTATTTAACCTCTCACTAATTAGGGTAATATGATGCTGTAACTCCTGATTATGTATGCACTTTCCTCACACATATATGCTGTATAATCTACCCCTCCTCTTCCATTTTATGCATACTGCAACTTGCACATTGTATCAGTAGGTCCCCATCCTTAGAAAGAATAGCTGTTGCCCTATTCTGACCGTCCATGTTCAGTACATCACAGTTTAGATCTTAGTCTCACTTAGTACCTTACTTTTACCTGTTATGGTTTCTAATCTCTGGTTTATGATGTGCTCCTGGCTCCTTGCTCTCACGCGAACATACTAACACATGCTGATGTGCGTGTCTTTACGCGCATCGCCGCTTACTTCTTCATGCACACACCCACTCGCACTTACTCCACTCGTCAGAGGGGCTCCTTTATCTCACTAGGACAGGAAGTATCGCAGTTTCACTTCCTGTCTAGTGATCCCCAGCTCGATCTCAATATTGTGGAAATTCCTAATACCTTTTACTGACTCTTCATGCAGAGGACTTCTAGTGGGAGTTCTCTGCACTGCCCTTCACCTGGCAAGTGCCTTTTAAATAAAACACACACTTTGGTGTCCACTCGGTATCAGGTCCTGTTGCTAAGCAATTATGCAACCAGGACCAATGCCTCTCACCAGAGGTTTTCTCTATTTCAAGTGCCAACACATTAAAAGTGTGTAATTTAAATATAGCCGCATAGAGATAGTAGTACTGTGCAGCCTGACATTTGGCAATAATAATCCCCGCTCCTTGGGGCACTCCTTTATCTCACTAGGACAGGAAGTATTGCAGTTTCACTTCCTATCTAGCAATCCCCAGCTCGCTGCCATTATTGTGAAATTCCTAATATCTTTTACTACCTCTTCATGCAAAGGATTTCTAGTGGGGGTTCTCTGCACTGCCCTTCACCTGGCAAGTGCCTTTTAAATAAAACATACACTTTGGTGTCCACTCGGTATCAGGTCCTGTTGCTTACCCCTGAGAAAATTGGTGGATGGCCTGTCGGGGGGGCCTATTTCTGATTTTGGATGTTGTCAGCCCTCCGGGCCCCATAGCTCAGCCTAGGAATGCCTGATTTACAATTCCAAAGTGTCATTTTTGATATTTATTGCCATGCCAAGTTGGATGGAACAACTTAGAAAATCCAAAATGGCCATCAAAATCCAATATGGCCACCATATGACTATTAAATACTTAATTTGCTAATAATTTCCAAATCCCTAGCTTCCAAGATACCTCATGCTGTGGCATACATTTGTTTGGGTAATGACAAGTCTATGTTAAAAACTGGGTGTGAAAATATTTTAAATTTACAAAGTTATGAGTGTGCATATCGAAATTGCAATGAATGGTGATAATGCAGCCTTTTTTTGACATGTTGACCACAAATTTTCAACATGGCCTTTTGGAGAGCCCTTCTCATGAACAATATTACTGCCATTATGCAAAACTCACCCAAAAGGTGAATTCACCAAGTGACTGAAAAATCACCTTTTGGACAAGAGTTGTGAAATGGCAGTCATATTGTTCGTAAGGTGGGGTCCCCAAAAGGTCATGTTGAAAATCTGGGGTCAAAATCTCCAAAAACAGCTGAGTTATACAGAAAAGTTGAAATCCCCATTGAACTACATTGAACTGCATTTACCTTAGTTTCCCATGTTGCAGTTGCTGGTTTCAGCAGCAATGATGTATCTTCAACTGGGAGAGTGGATCTCAAGCCTGGGACCTCTTAATGTGAGTGAGGGTGTGTGGTAGTGTCAAGGGGTTGTGGGGAGGTGAATGCACAGTGGGAGCTCAGGTGGGGTGCAAGTGTGATCAATGATGGACTTTATTTTTACAGGTTCAAAGAAATCATCGAGGGATAGTTTTCTGTGTTTCATGAACTCTTACATATATAAGGGGGCAGCCACTAACCACCAATGAAAGGAAAAACAAATATATGGGGATCAGAGGGTGAGGGGTGCCACTGGACACCAAGGAAAGATACGTGAGGGTGAGAGGCACCACTAACATCAATGAGTCATAGTAAAAAAAGAAATATAAGGATTGGAGGGTGGTGGGTGCCACTAGACATCAAAGAAACAAATGGAAAGGTTGGAGGTATCACTAAAACCAATGAAATAAATAAAAAAAGTAAACTCTGAGGCTCAGAGGGTGGGGGTGCCACTAGACATCAGGGAAATTATTTATATTAGATGAGCAGCGCTTGGCGGGTGGTGGGTGCCACTAGACACCAGGGAAATGTAGGGGTAAAGGTATTGGAGGGTGGGGAGCCCACTAGTCACCAGGGAAAAATATTAGAGTACTGGGGAGGGCAGTGGAAGGGACAAGCAAGTATTCTCGAATGACGGAAAAAGGATCCTTTTTCATGACTCGTGATACGAAAAAGGATTCTTTTTTCATATTACATGGTCATAAAAAAAGGATGCATTACATTAAAAAAACTCATTTTAATGGCATATTTCTAACTTTGAAGTGCAAATTACACCTAACATGGTCCCGATGAGCCAGCTAGGTGTGGTGGTCTCACTCCAGGATGTTATTTTTGTGGCTTTTGAAAAAAAATTTAAGCAAAAACAGAAAACAAGATGGCGGCTCACGAAAAAGGATTTTATTCTCATGAAAAAAACAATGGGTCTCGTGAGATAGAATCCTTTTTTGCAAGATCAAATATCAAATCCTTTGTCAAACTTTCTCCCTCTATCCTGAAAAGTGATCTTCCCATTAAAAACAATGGCAAATGAAAATTGAATAACTTTGCAACAGATTAATATTTTTTCACAAAATAAAGCATGCCTGTTCTGTTATCCAAGTTGTTTCTACCCTAAAAAAATCACACTAAAATTGCACACCAACTGGACACAAGGTGATGATGAAAAAACTGCAAAAAGTGGTGACTTTATTACTTTTCCACTGTCTGGATCTCAAACTCTGCACATCCAACCAGAACAAAACTTGTCTCATCAAGTGATCTACCCAATGGTGCAATGCATACCAAATTTTGAGCAAATCCAACTAGCAATTACAAAGTTATTAAAATGCAATATTTGAGGATTAACATTAAACATGCTACTCAACAATGACTATGGGGGTGCTATTGCACCCCTATATTTCTCTACAAAGAACTTTGTTAATGCAACATTAGGGTTCCAGTGACAAAGGTTGGGAAATGCGGAGTGTCTTAGGGTTTCCAACCCTAACACTCCACCCCCAACCTGGGTTTCCAACCCTAACACCCCACCCCCACCCTGCATGCAGAAACAGGTGTGGGGGTGGGCCTTGGGGTTGTGAAGCCCAACACTCACCCCATTCCATGAGTACATAAGCTGAGATGGGCACAGTATAGGAGAACGGGGCAAGCATTAGGGTTCACAACCCCAAGGCACACCCCCATGCCTGTTCTTGCATGCTGTGTGCAGGTGAGCAGTTTAATTTTGTTTCCCTCGCTGATAGAAAACAAGATGGTAGCAGAATGAAAAAAGATTCCTAATTTGAGGCAGAAGATCCTTTATTTGTGAAAAATGATTCCACATTTAAGATAAAGAATCTTTTTTTGAGCTGAATATCTAACTGGTCTCATAGAAAATAATGGCAAACTTTAAAATGTAATAACTTTGGAATGAATTAATATTTTTTCACCAAACCTTCAAAAGGCACATCTTGGACCCAAAACATATATACCCTAAAATTTCTGCCCAGAATTTCACACCTTTTTTTTTCACTGTTGCATGACAAAGGATTTTAACAAAAGTGGTAATTTGCAAATGTTTTTGACAATCTGTATCTCCATATTCACACATCCAACCAGAATAAAATTTGCCATATCAAGAGATCATTGATCCCAGATGGTGCATGCAATATTTCACACAAATTGCTTAAACGGTTGTGAAGTTATTAAAGTTCAAAATTTTCAGTTTTACACAGAAGTGAAGACTGAACCCTAATATAGGGGTGCGACTGCACTCTAATGCATCAGTTAGGGTTGCCATGACAAAAGTAGGGAAATGTGGCCTTAGTGTTTCCAACCCTAACATCCCACCCCCACCCTGCAGGCAGCAACAGGTGTGAGGTGTGTCTACGGTTGGAAACCCTAACACCACATTTCCCTACCATTGTTGGGGCAACCCTAACTTATGCATTAACAACATTTTTTGCAATGAATTTCCTGACTTTTTGAGATAGTTTAGTTGTATCCTTATTTGCCTGTGGGAGCACAGAGCCCTTTGGGTCCTGCACTCCCACCCTCTGTAATTGTCCTTATTTGGCTGCGAGAGTGCATAGTCCTTCAGGCCCTGTGCTCCCACTCTCTGTAATTATCCTTCTTTGGCTGTGGGAGCCCATGGCCCTTCAGGCCCTACACTCTCATCCTCCATAATTGTCCTTATTTGGCTGGGCCCTGCATTCCCACCCTCTGTAATTGTTTCCTTACTTGAGTGTTAGAGTGCAAGGCCCTCTGGGCCCCTGCACTCCCATTGATCCATAATGTTTGTGCACTGCACTCTCATACCTCCTTAGATGCATATATGTATGTTGGATGCACATAACAATGCAATTGTTACATATTTTCACGCCAAATTGTCAATATACACTTCTTATGACCCCACTTCATAAACAATGGTGGATAAAATTTGCAAATCATGACCAAAAGGTCATTTTCCCAACGGACCATGGAATCACTGTTTGGGTTGGATTTGCATAATTCTACCAACATTGTTCATGCTGTTTCATTATACAGTATATTTTGAAAATTATCCACTGCAACCAGTGTAGGATTCACCTTGAAGTTATTTAAATTATTATTAATCCAATTAGTGGAGGGGGATTGTGTTGGAATCGTGGGTTGGTAGTAGTTAGTGTATGAATGTGGGTGTATGGTTTTATTTTGATATGTAAGTAAGTGAATGTATGTTGGTTGCCTGTATAGCTAGAAGATTGATTGATTATTTGTTCTTTGAGTGAGAATTCAAGTAAGTTTAGTTTTAAGGTGTGACAGATAGTAATAGGATTTGCCTGGGTATGAGATTTTGCAGTATCACTTATTCAGCAGCTCTGCTGTGCAACCTTCATCTTTTTGCTGACCTCCCCTTGCCAGCTACAGCAGTGAGACACTCTAGAGAGGTTGGCATTGCAAGGGGCTGGGTGGGTGGGCAAGTGGCGGAATACTGGTGATGCAGCAGGGGTGAGTGTCATTGGGGTGGTCAGGTCCAGGAGGCACCATGAGGCAAAATGGGACCATTACAGAGGCCAGAAATGTTTGGTTCCCATTCCCAGGGTTTCCACTGGACTAAGTGGGCAGGTAGCCAATGGACTGGACCGGTCCCCTTCCGGTGGTGCTATGCAATGATAGGTCAATGAGAAATAATACTGCAATTATGGTGGACTTAATTTCTTTGGTTGGTCTGGCTTGCATCACAGAGACCTGGTCGGTGGAAAATGTAAGTCCAGTTTTTGAGGTATCTATCCCACCTGCATACTCTGTAGTGCACTGCCCAAAGAGGGAACACAGGGGTGGGGGTATGGTCATCTTTTTTAGATCTGACTTGGGCTTCTGCATGCACCCAGTGGGGTATATTTCATAATCTGAATGCATGGCTGTGCATGGGGGTCCAGGTGCAGGTTGCAGGGTCCTCCTCCTTTATCATCTCCCAGAGCATGAGGGGGAATTCATGCAGGAGGTCACAGACTTCATCACTGACAGGGTGTTGGAGTCACCCAGATGGTTGATTCTGGGAGACTTCATCGCCTAGGTCAATAATGAACTCTTGCATTTTGGTAATGACTCCCTCCAGATGATGACATCACTGGGACTCACACAGGCTGTTGCTTCTGTGACCCACTGCCACAGCCACAGCCACAGCCATGTCTTGGATTTAGTATTCTCACTGGGGCTTGAAATTACTGACCTCAGGATTGATCCGGTCTCTTGATCAGATCACTGCATAGTAGAGTTCTTATTTTTTTTACTTTCTTTTTATCCCACCTGTACTGCCCTCTCAATCCACTCCTTCAGACCAATCAACTCACAGACCACCATCATGGAGTCTGCTTCTAGAGTGCCTGGCCTCTCCATTTATTTCCTTGATGCCCGGATATCCCCCCCCCAGCTTGGGCAAGGGAGGGCTCCACTTCCTCGTCCTTAATCCAGAGGAGTGCCAGCACAGTGGGGTCTGCCCATAGAGTGGTGTCTAGGTGGCACAGATTGGTCCTCATCTAGGACCAAAGAGGGGGCTTTTCCATTTTCTCTGTTCCCCCTGCCTCCCCTGAGGATGCCGGCTTGGGTAGGCGATGTGCTGACACATGTTGCTACCAAGTGCCTTATGGCGTCCTCCCCTCCCCTACTCCAATGCCATGGGAGCCACCAAAGCCCTGAAAGTCAATGTTCCCACCAACCCTCGGGGTGTCAGGTGCATGAAGCACCCCTGGGAACCCACCCCAAAGGAGGAGAGCATCCATTGGGATGCTCGATACTCCTTCCCCCTGCCGACCCCCAATAACCTGAGTTTGTTCCAGAACCTGGGTCACTGGTGTGGTGCGAGGTGTGGTGTCCAGTGCCTCAACCCTCAGCACCACTGGGCCAGACCCTGCACAATAGAGTTCTTGTTCAGGGCCACCCCTGTTAGTCCCTCCCTTGTTGGGATGGTCCGCTACTGTCTTTTAACGGTATTGTCCCCCGAGGGACTGATGGCAGTGACAGATGTTTCTAGTGTGAGTGCTGCATTTGCAGTGGTGTTGGGCGAGGTGGTGGCAGCATAAAATAATGCTGTCACCAAGGTGCGTGATACCATTGCACCGATTCGTATCAACCCAGGTCTTCTCACATGAGATCCGTGTGGTTTGATGGGGCTCTCATTGAGATGAAGACCATGGATCCAAAGTTGGAGCACTGTTGGAGGAGGACCCGGTCCCAGGACAACAAACTGGCTTTGAAAATTCACTATGGTGAATATCAAAGGGCAATCAACCATAAGAAGGCAGAGTTCCTTTCCAGGGAGATTGCTGCAGGTAGGGACAGACCAGCTCTGCTCTTTCCAACTGTAGACAGGCTACTTCATTCAGCCTGTCTGCAGCCAAAAAGAGCAGCTTCAGTAGCACAGTGTGAGAGGTTCACTCAGTTCTTCTGACAGGGTGTCCTCCATTTGGGCCGGGATCCCTCCAGTGGAACAAGATCAGTCCCGCAGTGTAGGGCCTGGTATGTAAAGAGGCGCTTCAGTTGTCTGGGATGAGTTTCAGCTGGTGGGGTGGCTGAGGTCATTGAGGTAATCTCTAAGCTGTGACCCACTTTTTGTGAACTGGACTGGGGACCAACGCATCTCTTAATGGGATGTGTTGGGTTCGTTGGTCCAGTGTTCACTAAAATTGTCCAGTGTTTGCTTTTGGAGGGACTTTTCCTTGATGCCTTAAAAAAGGCATTGGTGAGGTCCCTGCTGAAGAAACCATCTCTTGACCCTGACATCTTGGTGGATTATCAGCCAGCCTCCAATCTTCCATTCTTGAGGAAGATAGTAGAGAAAGTGGTGTCTTTGCAGCTTGAGGCCCACCTGATGGCCTTTGACATCTATGAGCCACTCCAGTCTGGATTTAGGAGAAGGAATAACACTGAAACAGCTTTGGTCAGGGTGCAAAATGATCTCCTCAGGGTAAGAGACAGGGGAGAATCATCATTAATCATTTTCCTGGATCTCTCATCAGCATTTGACACCATAGACCACATAGTGCTATTTGACTGCCTTACAGAACATTGTGGACTCACTGGCAAGGTCATCGCCTAGTTTGAGTCCTTTCTGACAGGTAGGATGCAACAGGTAGTGATAGGGAATTTCTCCTCCTGTCCGAAGCTCCTGACCTGTGAAGTTCGTCAGGGCTCGATCTTGTTGCCTATGTTGTTTGCAGTGTACATGCTTCCCCTGGGTGACATCATTAGTCATTACAGTCTGAGTTTTCACTATTATGCAGGTCATACCCAGTTGTATATACCTTTGCCCCAGGACATCTCACACTGTGG
Source organism: Neoceratodus forsteri (assembly GCA_016271365.2). Taxonomy (NCBI): domain Eukaryota; kingdom Metazoa; phylum Chordata; order Ceratodontiformes; family Ceratodontidae; genus Neoceratodus; species Neoceratodus forsteri. The sequence continues at coordinate 184,761,121 of CM057457.1, forward strand.
AGGTGCTAAATAGATGCCTATCTGACATACAGGACTGGATGTCCTCTAACTCACTGAGACTTTACCCTAACAAGATGGAGGTATTGGTGATTGAGCCTGGTCACCAGTGGGATGTGGTCACAACCAGATCGGGAACAGGGTTGTTCCAGGGTGCCACCTCATTGGTGGTGGCCACTAAGGAGAGAAATCTGGGTGTCATCCTTGATGACAGTTTGGCACATAATGCACAGGTGTCTTCCATTGTCTGGAGTGTTTTTTACCACTTAAGGAATGTCGCCTGAATTAAACACTTTATCCCACCTGCTAACCTGCCCTCACTGGTGCATGCCTTTGTTACTTCTATTTTTTTTTTTTGTGAACTGTTTTTCCCACCCGGTCATCAACTCACCAGGGCATCTCTTGGGTGAGGACCCACTCACCCAGCCTCTGCCGCCCACCTGAACCCTGACCACAACTGAGGAATCGGGTAATGTGCCTCTCCTCTCCAACAGTAGGAGGCAGGAACACAGAGAGTTAAGTCAGGCCAGGGCCAGCATTGGGCATGAGGGCTTGGGTACTAGAGCCCCACCATCACCTCCCTAGTAGCCAGGGTTTTTCCTCTGTGTTTTCCCCCTTGGGTGCAGAAGTGCAATGACATCTGCGCATGTAGTACTGAAGTCTGCTGCAGCCCCACCCCTACATTGATGCTGCTCCTGTAGTGACTCCAGTCTCCACCTGGGGCAGCTCATGGAGCGAGGCAGTCCCTCAACCCACCCCTGGAGGAGAGAGAGCTGACCTCAGGATGCTTGATCTCCTCCTCCTTTCCCTGCCGACCCCCAGTGTCCTGAGCCTGCTCCTGAACCTGGGTCTCTGACATGGCGCAAGGTGTGGCATCCAGCACCTCAACCCTCAGCACCATTGGGCCGGCCCCAATACTTTGTTACATCTAGGCTTGATTACTGTAATGCTCTATATTTCAGTGGCAGTGGAGGTAGCCTCCATTGACTGCAGTTGGTGCAGATTGGGGCAGCCAGCTTGTTGATGGGCCTTTCCAGGTCTGCTCATATAACTCCCATCTTACATGAACTTCACTGGTTGCCTGTCAGATGGAGGATTGCCTTCAAGGTGCGGTTGCTCACCTATAAAGCCCTATACAGCTTGGGTCCTGGCTACCTGACTCACCTCCTGACCCCTGTCCACCCTGTGCACTTACTCTGTTCCTCCATGGAGGGCCTCCTGATTGTTCCAAGGGTGAGTCTTAAAACATCAGGCAATTGTGCCTTCGAGGTAGTGAGGCCAGCCCTTTGGAATTAATTTCCTCGGTCATTAATGGAGGCTCCTCCCGTGAAAATTTTCAAGTGAGGCCTTAAGACAAACCTATTCAAACAAGCATTTGATGTCCACTAATTTTAAGGGTTTTATAGTTTTATTATTTATTAATTAGTATTTTGTATTAATTATCTGACTCTGATTTTAAATTGTTCTAAATTGTTTTAATCTGTTGCACCTCTTTGTAAAGCACCCAGAGCCTCCATGATTGGACACCCAAGAAGTACATTTTTACTTACTTACTTAGATTGGATACATTTTTGTCATGTACAGCTCACTATGAAGAAAAATTGCACCTGTCAAGGTGTATAAATACCAGCTGGAATTATTCATTACTATGGATAATGAAGAATCAGAGGGACATAACAAAAGCAAGAGTAAGTACTGTGTAATTGAAAACTACATTTATGGGGAGTGGTCAAGATGGTGGCAGCCAGTTAGGAGTGTGTTATGTTTTCTCTGCAGTTTGGGACCAACAAATGTGTTTTGAATATGAAAAAAAAGACTTCTCTGAACCAACCTTCTAAAGCACAGAAGTGGAAGGAAAGAGGAAACCAGCTCAACTGTAGGTACCATCAACTCATTATTTTTGAGCTGCCCCAGGTCAGAGATAGTTCAGAGCGAAGGCCCTGGTGCCTCACTTAATGACAGCTTCACTGACTGTAGTTCTACCCCTCATCCTTCCAAAACAGACCAGTAGGATGGATGTTTTAAATCCTAACCTTATTACCAATGCCCTGCCCGAGTAACCATTGCCTCAGTGTTTTTGTGCTGAGGTTCCATGAGCCCCATATCCAGAGCTGCACCAAAAATAGCACACAGTTGGGTCTGAGCTATATTCACTCAGTTGGAACTCACTAATGGGGCCCACTAACTGACTGAATATTAGGCCATCTTGGCACATAACTAAGTAGATAAGGACTGCGCTGACACTGCCCAAGGCTGTATATGGCCCATTGAAAATACTGCTGCCCAGAATGGTATTGGGCCAGGACTCCTGTGGGCCATATTCAACACAGATGAACAAATGAGTTCATTGGGAATCTAAGGCACTAAGGGGCCATCTATATGTCCATTCTGGGCTCATTTTCATGTGCAAAGCCCCTTAGTGCCTATGTTGTAAAATGCTACACATTGCCCTGGTGTCTAGTGGACCCCCTCCCACCATCACCCATGTCATTTGTTTAGTCTCTTCCTGGTGTCTAGTAGACACCCCTCCCCATGATCACCCCTGTCATTCATTTCATTCTCTTTCCCTGGTGTCTAGTAGATGCCCTCACCTGATCACTCCCGGTCCCAAATATATTGAAATCCCTGCTGGGCTAGTACCCCTCACTGAGTAACACCTCCCCTTTGATGGACAACCACCACCTGCCCACCTGCTGAGGTCCCCTGGCCCAAACTCCCCCTCACCACAGACAACACATACCCTATCATTGGTATTAGAGTAGTGGCTGGCCAATCACCTCATTGGACAGGCACCATCTGACAAAGTGTGATCACGAATACTTTCATGATACAGTTAGTGTGATCATGTTGCTGTGTTTGGGCAGTGCTACAGGAGCCTCTCAATATGGCCCAGAGTGCTGTCATAAATCCAAGTTTGTGTAGGCACTAATTCAGTTAGTCTCTCGCTAAAGTTTTGAATATGGTACCCCATGTTTTTTTTAGAAAGGGAACAAAAGACACAAGCAGAAAATAGAAAGGTAATTATAGCTACTGTATTTCTCATTTGAAATATATTTGTTTATTTCACAACATCAAGCTAGATGCATTGATATTGTAAACTGATCAGACTGAAAAAGGCCTGCAAGGTTGTGAGCAGCAAATCAATATTTTGCAGTTACCAGATGCTGAATGACAAACTCAAGTTCAAACACTTAATGCACTATCATCTAATGCATTGGGATTACATACAGTCTTAGTGTAAAACATTAGAGGTTATAGAAAATAGTCAGAGGCATAAAAATTTGCGATTCATTTAACTTACCCAGGTATTGGGTTCACAATTTGATAATTTGTGGGACCTGCTTAAAGGCAGTTATATCAATGCATTAGCTGTACCCCTTGATAATGTACCATTATTATCAAAAGCCTCTATAATGTCCAATAAAAGAACCACAACCTGAAGACAAGGTTGGCCTGCAAGAAAATCTACAGACAGCATCATTATAAGACTGGCAAGTGCAGTAACAGTGTCTAACTAATTTTTATGATCGCTTGCTCGCATGCGCAAGAAACATTATGTGACAGCTTAGGAGAGAATCGGGGTTTTGGAGGTGCGTCACTGTGGCGGCCAATGCCCCCACTGCATTCTGAGGCTTGGCCGTGTTTCCCTAATGCAGTGGCATGATGCTGTTTACACTAGTTCAGCAAGCATGCCATCAACTTGAAACAATTCGCTGCTGCAATGAGGGAGTGACCTGTCATTGCAAGGTGTGCCTTCCCTGGTATAACATTTCAATAAACATGGTGGGTGGTGGATCACTGCCTGCCACTCACAGTCCTTAGGAAGTCAACTTCAGGGGTGCCCAATCTCCCTGTCAGCATATGTGCCACCTTTACTGTTGTGGTCTGCTGAGGGGTGCCCAATCCCCCTCAGCATCATGCACCCAAACACAGACATGCTTGCTGGGGGTGCCCAATGCCCCTGTTGGCATCTTAACCCCCCCATCACATCAGCATTTTCCTGGTGCTGCACCCCAATTGTGTGCCACACTGGGAGCCCATGCCAGTGTGGCTAACATGACCCCCTCCAACCAAATGTGCCACACTGGGAGCCTACCCCAGTGTGGCTAAAACCTGTAAAAAACAGAAAAAGGTCCACAGTGATGTTTTTTAATTTTGTTACTTGAAACAAAGGAAATAGTCCCTTGCCATCAGTTCCCCTCACCCAGCCTGCACCCACCCTCTGAGCACCCTGCATCCCCACATCCCCCCTCACCCCTTCCCCTCCAGAGCCCGGCGCGATGATCTTCTGTGGACCGGGAATGTGCCTGCACTCTTCAAAGCAGAACATGAACTGAAGAAATGTCAGTACACTGTATAATGTCATGAATGGGATTTTTTTAAATTAGGTGGATATCTCAGCCATTTTTGCAAATGTTGGCAGCAAATTTTCAACATGGCATTCTTGTGACCCCACCTCATGAATTCAGTCACTGTCATGTCGTTATTCGGTCCCGAAAGGTGATTTCATGATCACTGTGTGGAATCATCTTTTGGGACTAAGTAATGAAATGACAGTGTTACTCTTCATGAGGTGGGCTCCCAAAAAGCCTATGTTGCAAATTTGGTGAAAAAATTCCCAAAAATGACTGTGTTATGAGCATGCATTGCACAGTTTCTACGTATGCTCGTAACTCCCAGAATTTTTAATAATTTCACTCCAGATTTTCAGCATTGCCATTTTTCACACCACCTTATGAACAGTACAGCTGTCATTTTTCACATCCTGCCCAAAATGTGCTTTCACACATATGGTGCACAATGGTGCGGTCGCTGTGGGAAATCAGTGTTCATGGCAGATTATCAAAATCACAGTGATGCTGTTCATGAGTGGAGGTCTCAAAATGTCTATGTTAAACATTTGGTGAGAAAATTTTCACAAAATGACTGTATTACAAGCGTGCATTGTGCAGTTTCCACGCACACTCGTAACTTTCAGACTTTTAATAATTTTACTCCAGATTTTTAACATTGGCATTTTTTCACACCTTCTTATGAACAGGACAACTGTCATTTTTAACATCCTGCCTGAACTGTGTTTTCGCACATCTGGCACAGAATGGCGTGGTCGCTGTAGCAAATCAACATTTGAGATAGAGGAACAAAGCCATAGTGCCACTGTTTATGAACAGAGGTACCAAATGCTTTCATGAGGTGGGGGTCACGAAAAGGCCATGCTAAAAATTTTTAGTGCAAATACTAACAAACGCCCGGGGTGTTACTGTTTCTAACCATAACATCCCACTCTGTACAGACTGACAGGTGTCAGGGGTGTGTCTGGATTGCTGGCTGTAATGATCATGCCAATCCACCCCCATCCTGCAGCCAGTGACAGGCATCAAGGTGTGCCTTGGACTCTTTGGCCCCAGAGTTCACCCCATTCTCCTATACTGCACCCATTTCAGCGTATGTCCTTATGGAATGCGGTGACTGTTAAGCCAAACACCCCAAGACACACCTCAACACTTGTCAGTGTCTGCAGAATAGGGTGAGGTGAAATGGCATGAGCGTTATGCATGACGTTATGCATGACGACCCAAAGGCATACCCCAATGCCTGTCCATCTCTGCAGGGTGGAGGTGGGGCTCACGTGAAGTTCAATTCTTCACTGCCATTCCTATTCTGCATCTATCTAACTCCTACACTTCCAATGCTAATACCAGCAAGTAAACATTTGGCATTGACAATTGCTTGTTTACACATGCCTTTAAGCCCAACAGAGACGCGCTTATTCATTTAGCCTGTTTGAGAGAAGTAACAGAGAATTGGAAATTTTCTTCATCCTATCATTCTCAACCAAACTAAGCAAAAATATGTAGATTCCTTAATTTCAGATCTGATGTGATAGAACTTAGTGGAAGCTTTTTAATTCTAAAGCCTTAATATTTAAATATATGACATGCCTGGTAAATGTTTTGCCCTATTTTTCTTATATAAATTAATATTCCTTTTTCTTTAATGTATAAAGAAAATGTCATGAAGAGTTTAAAAAAGAAAACTGCATGTACTAATGTAAAAGTTGCTTCTTACACAAAGAAGCTAGTACACAGCAGAATTTAATGAATTAATGTGTTCAGTCTGATATCATCCAAAACAGTTGGGCACATGGGCATAATGACAGTTAACTAGTGCTGCACACAATGTGGAACTGTGCCAGCAGAATTAGAGTGGAATGACCATTCCACTGGTGGAATTTCCACCGAAATTTCAAGTGGTCCTATTGCTGCATTCTGCTTGCTGCAATCTGCCAAATTATATTCTGCAGAACAGAATTTTTCTGTGGAAAATCATTCTGCAATTCTTTCATAGAAAATATTAAGCTCTGCAGAATAGGATTCTGTGGAAATGTAGCGGAAAACCTATTCTGCAATTTTTTTGCCTCGGAGATCTGCCATTCCACTTCTGGCAAAATTTGGTGGAATTCCATCAGAATTTCAACAATTCCACAAAATTCTGTTCTACTGGAGTTTGAAAATTCTGCACACTATTACAGTCAACCAATTTGCATGCCAAAATGTCTGGTGTTTTAAAAATTACAATAAGTTATATCTGATCATAAACATTTACAATGTGCAAAATGCCAGATAAAAAAGATCATCTCTGCAAAGATGTGATATCCATAGAATGCAAGTTAGATGAGCAGACATTCATCTAAATGCATGAAATCTTAACAGGAACATAGAAAGCATTTGTGAAGGGAGAAGCTTTGCCAGCACATCAAGGCCTACTCTTTGTGTATGAAAATCCAATGTCAGTGCCCATTTCTACTACATGAGTGAAAGAAATGGCTAATAAAAGTCCCCTCCCATTCTAGAAAATATTCAAATTACAAATGGCAATTGTATTTGGCAATGTTAAACAATACGCAACTGCCTATTACTTGGCTCCCTATTTATTCTTAAATCCACATGGGGGGAAGAGTAATTGTCAGTTGTGTCTTGTTCAGCATGGCCACTTAAATGCTTTATTCATACCTTGAAAATTTTCTAGAAGATGTGGGGACTGTCCTTTACCATTTCTCACTCGCACAGAAAAAATGGACATTGGCTTTGGATCTGTATAAGCTGCAGGCCTTGATGTGCTGGCCAAGCTTCTCATATCACAAATGCTTTCTTTCTGTTAAGCTAGCACATGTTAAGATGAATGACCATTCATCCAAGCTGGCTCCGCTCTTCTTTTAGATACTACATCTTTTTACAACTGGTGTTTATTCTAACTGCTGTTTTTGCACATCATATTTTTTTATTTTATCAGATTTAACATCTACTTTGCTTCTCTTTGGCTGGACAGGAATTCTGTCCTTACTCCCAGAGCTCAGTCATGCTTAGATGTGGTGGGTAGACACTCCAAGAGTCATTGATGGTTACCAGACTAGACCATTAGCCTTGAAGGTGGCTGTTCTTACTATTCAGCTGAAGGGAAATTTAAATTACCTTGGTAGTTAGACTGTGCTTTTAACTTGCATTCATTTAGCTGGAGGAGTTTATCCCATCGGTATAGGCTCCCCATCCAATACAGTTCTTCAGTGCCCCTGGAGCCTAAATCCTTGTTCTCTGTACCAATCTGTTAGCCATGGAATGGAAGTCTTTAATGTGCTTGTTCTGCTAGCTTGCACATGACACCAGTGGTATTTCTACAAATAATACTGTCCCTCCGACATCCTGCTCCTCAACCTGTGACAGCAGTAGTTGTTTTAGTAGTAGCTCCAGTATTTCTAGAGGTATTTCTATGGATAGTACCTCTTATGCCCTGCTCCTCAACCTGTTACATCAGTAGTATTTCTACAAATAGTACCTTGGATGTCCTGCTCCCCAATCTATTGTCCAGTTCCCCAAATTTTGAAGCTGGACTCTCAGTCTGTCTTTTTCTACAGTACATCAGTTATGTCAATATGAACAATAATCACCAATTCAATCCCATCTCTTTCTAGAATCATGTCACCCACACCCAGAGATATGCCATTATAGCACCAGGTAAACTATGCATCAGGCACTCTCTGGATTGTAACTGCAGAGTTTTCTACTGTGTCCATAAATTATATTCTGTCTTCTTTCTCTCTGTGACCCACTCTCCATGCCTAGTATCCTCAATCTATGCTAATAGATCTTGTAGTCTGAACCCACTTTGTTGCAGGCCATCTAAACATAATTCCCCTTCCTTGATCATCTGAAATACTGCCAACTGCTCCTCATGATCACATGGTAACACTTACATATGCAGGACAGATTCAGTGTACATGCCTGAATATTTGTCTATGTACAGTTGCAGCAATTCATATGGTCAGATATTTCCTGAAATTTCTGTAATATCACTAGAAAAATTCCTGGCCTCACTGCAGTACTACTACCATAGGGTCACCAAAGAGAATCTCTTTAGAAATATTGTTAAATATCTGGGAATATCTGACAATGTCTTTTGCTGCAACTGTGTGTGTGACAGATCTATGATACCAGTTTGACAACTATTTCATCTACCGGCATCACAGTGACAGATATTATTTTGACCGCAGTTGCAGTCGGCATAAATCCATATGGAAAACAGGTCTGTTTTTCTATCAGGGGACTTTTCCCCCAAAACCCCCCATATGGTGGGCTCTGCCCACCACACCTCCCGTACTAAATATAATCAACTCTGAGTAAGAGTTGATTGGGGGGGTGCAGGACCAGGAGGCAGAGTGCCTGGGTCTCAGGCACACCACTGCAGCAAACTGTCGATGTTGTCGGCATTGACGTTGTTCGCAGTAATGGTGTCACTGTCAGGGAAGCATACCATATAGGACAGTGTGTCAGTATCAGACTGATGCTGGGGGAACCACAAAGGAAGGATGACATAAGGGAAGCTGGCAAAGACTCCTCAAAAAATTGGGGCTAAAAGCAATAGGAATGTAGACATCCAGACAGGGGTTCATAATAAAGTAAGAAATGGAGTCATTGAACAGGTGCACACAGAATGAGTGAGTGCAGGAAATTAAAGGTGAAAGGGAGGACAAGAAGACTGGTGCTTACAAGTAGGGGAAGAGTATAGGCACATGCCTGAAGGTAGTCTGCCTAAATTCCAGGTGCCTGGGGAACGAAATTAGTGAGCTTAAGGCAATTGTGGTGGATTCAGGATTAGACCTTGTAGCCATTAGAGAAACATGGGCCTCCAAGAATAATGACTGGGACATAGAAATAATCCATGTGTAGCTGAGTTAGGGGTACAGGATAAGGGGGTGGTGTAGCCCTTTATGTCAAAGAAGACATAGAGACAGTTAAGGAGTGGGCCGTCAGGAGAGGGAAGGGGGACAGAACTGATGTCGGTGCAGCTCCTGACTGCATTGGGAAAGAAACTACAAATGGGATGGTCTACAGACCTCCAGGACAGGGGTACTAGGGAGATGGGGAACTAGAGGCAGAGATGCAGAAGGGTAAAGCAAAGGCAGAGGTAGTGGGGTGGGGATCTCAACCCCCCAGATGTAAATTGGGACATTGCGGTAGCCAGGAGTTTGGCCTTGTGAAATACGTTGCAGGACTGTCTGCTGGTGCAGTTGGTCAGAGAACTCAGATAACTGCCATTCTCAATGTGGTGCTCACCAACTTAGAAATGGTAGGGGGGATGAAGACTGAGGAAACCCCTGTGGTCCACTGGCCATAATCCCATATGGTTTGAAATGGCTTTAGATACCTGTATACCCTCATCAAAAGCTGTGGTTCTGGATTTCAGAAGAGCAGACTTTGATCAGATGAGGGAACTAGTCAAGGGTAAGTTAAGGGGACAGGACAAAATCAGGGGAGTGGAGGACCAGTGCATAGCAATTAAAGGGGCCATTCTACAGGCAACTAAGTCATGCCTGAGAATGGTTACCAAGAGTGACAGGCAAAAGGAGCCAATCTGTTTCTCAAAGAATGTTAGGGAGGCAGTGAGGGATAAAAATGGATTTTCCTTACATTCAAAGAGAAAAAGGGAGACCTGTTAAGGATGAGGGAAACCAAGAAGGTGGCAGGGATAAAAAAGCAGATACAGAACTTCATATTGTGGAGGGGGTCAAGGGGGGAGTTAGTTCTTCAGATACATTATGGAAAAAGGAAGATGAGAGGGGGAATTATTAGGCTAATGGGAGGGGCAGGATAATAAAGAAGGATGTGCAGAAGGCAGCCATTTTAAATGTGTACTTTTACTCACAGTTTCATGTTCACAGTGCTGGATAGTGGGCTCTTGCTTGAAAGTGTCATAAAGGCTAATGTAAGAGGAATTTCAGAACTGGGACAGGTGGTTTTTATGAGAAAAAGGGTCATAAAAGGGCTAGCAGCCCTGAAAATAGACATGACTCTAAAGCCAGATCAGATACACCCAAGGATGCTAAGGGAATTGGCATCTGAACAAGCTGAAACCCTGGCAGGGCTGTTCAGTAGCTCTCTCCTGTCAGGGATAGTTCCAGAAAGATTAGAATGTAGTGGAGTAGTCCCACTCCACAAGGGAGGAGACAAAGAGCAACTGGGAAACTACAGACCCATTGGTCTTACCTCCGTAGCAGGTAAACTAATGCAGACACTAGTCAATGAGGACCTAGTGGACTACCTGGAGAGAAAGGGCTCCAAGATAGTAGGCAGCATGGACCTGTGGCAGGGAGGTCTTGCCAGACTGACCTGATAATATTCTTTGACTGGGTAACTAGGGTAATGAACAAGGAACAAGCAGTGGATTTTCTCTACTTTGAGTTCAGTAAGGTGCTCACCACTGTGCCACACAGCAAGCTGCTGAAGAAGTTAGAGAATCTTGGAAAAGTGAAGGATCTATTTAGATGGGTGATAAGCTGGTGGAGGACAGCATAGGTCAGTGGTAAATGAGGTCAAGTCAGGGGAGAGGGAGGTCACAAGTGTGGTGCCACAGGGTTCAGTCCTGGGGCTGGTACTTTTTACTGTGTTTATCAGTGACACAGAAGAAAAAAATACAAGACAAGATATGTCTCTTTGCAGATGATTCCTAGCTCTCAAAAGATATGCCGCTTTGCAGATGATACCAAGCTCTCTGACAGGGTAGACAGGGAAGAAGGTGTTAGAGAGCTGCAGAGGGACCTGCAAAGATTAGAGAAGTAGTCCAAAGTTTGGCAGTTGAAATTTAATGCCAAAAAAATGCAAGGTGATGTACAGAGAGAACAGGACCTCAGGAAGGAATATTGGATAGGAGGGGTTAAGTTGGATATCACACTACCACTGAGAAAAGGGACCAGATATTCAAAGCCTTGTGCCTGGCACAAATCTGTAGCACTGGAATAGCACCGCATTTGCACCAGACTGCAATATTCAAAAGCACTTTTAGCACCGGCACTGTATGATAGTGCCAACGCTAAAAGCTATTCTATGTGTGGTACATAGCTCAGTGCTTGGATATGTAAGAATGAGTAAGATAAGAATAGTGCTTAGATACATTTGAGCTGAATTGGTATATGGTTCAGTGCTTGTGGTACATAAAGATGGATAAGCTGTGGTTGGTGCTTAGATAAGTTTTTACTGGATAAGATATGGTTGCTGTTGTGAGCTTGATCTTTGGCCTTTCTCGATATCCCACCTTTGAGGAATGTTAGGTAAGTGTAGGAGTGAAGGCCCAGCACAAGGTGAGATATGAGTGCAGGAGAAAGAGAGGAGGCAGGGGAGGATGGAGGGTGAGTGCGACTCACTCTAAACAGAGGGGGCGTTAGCAGAATGCTTATGAAGAGGATGGGGAGGAGCTATTTCCCTCCCCCGTAGAACCTCAGGCAATGCCTTCCAAATGTATGCAGGGGAAGGAGGTAGGGGAGTGGCCATGAATGCCAGTGCACTGGCATATTCAAAACAGTAGCACAGTGCTACAGGTTGTTGCGCCACCAGTAGCGCGGCGCAAAATACTGCCTGCAAAAAGCACGCGGTAAGTGGTGGTGGAACCCAAAGTAATTAGAAGTGACACTTCGAATTACTACCATAGTAATTTGAAGTGTAACCTCTAATTACCACCAGGTACAATCCTGGTAGTTTAGTGCCCCCCCCGCCCACTTGTATGGTAAGGGGGTAGGAAGAAGTAGGCTGCTGGTTAACTAGGATCTGCAGCTTATCCAATAGGTAGGGAAATGGGCAGACTAGCTGGGCGAAGCGGTTCTTATCTGCCATCAAAGTCTAAGTTTCTATGTTTCTATTGCCAACAAGGGTGCCCAGTCCCCCTGTCCGCAGCATGTATCCCCCAACTCATGTGGCACACTGGGAACCCACCCCATTGTGCCCAAATGCCATATTACTATTTAAATAATGCCTTGCTAATGGGGGTGTCTAATCCACCTATTGGCAGCATGTATCCTCCTCAAGTCATGTGGCACATGGGGAGCCCACCCCAGTGTGCCCACATATATTTATGTACTGTTAGTTCCTGTAAATAAAGAAAACCATCCCCCGACGTGTTATTTGTTATTTAACATGGAATAAAGAAAACGATCCCACATCGTCTTCCCAGTCTCCCCTCCCCCATCCCCACCCTCCCACTGAGCAACCACCTCCACGCACCCCCACCCCACCCCATGCTCACCTCCAGAGGTTGGTGCTGTCATCTTCTGAAAACCAGGACACATCTGCATTCTTCAAAGCCAAACCATAAAATGAAGAATCAAAGGTAAGCACCGTTCAATGACTGTCACTGGGGGTTTCAACTTATTATGATATCTCAGCCATTATTAGGGATTTTGACACCAAATTTTCAACATGGGGTTCTTGGGACCCCACCTCATGAACACTATCACAGTCATTTAGTTACTCAGTCCCAAAAGGTGATTTCGCAGTTACTGTGCTGAATCACCTTTAGGGACCAATTAACAAAACAACAGTGCCGGTGTTCATGACGTGGGGTCCCAAAAAGCCCATGTAGCAAATTTGGAGAAAAAATTCCAAATAATGACTGTGTTATGAGCATGCATTGTGCAATGTCTACACACGCTTGTAACTTTGCCATTTTCTAATATTTTCATCCCAGAGTTTCAAAATTGCCATTTTGTCACATCTCCTCATCAAAAGTACAGCTGTTATTTTTCACATCCTGCCCAAAATGCGTTTTCGCACCTGTGGCACAGAATGGCATGGTCGCTGTGCAAAATCAACTTTCAGGATGGAATAACAAAATTACAGTGCAACTGTTCATGAGGGGAGGTCCCAAAAAACCCATGTTGACGATTTGGTGAAAAAATTCCACAAAATGACAGAATTACGAGTGTGTGTTCCGCAGTTTCTATGCACTTGTCAGGTCACCAAAGTTTCATGTTTTGTCTCCAGATTTTCAACATTACCATTTTTCACACCACCTCATGAATAGTACAGCTGTAATTTTTCAAATCCTACCAAACATGTTTTTCTGTACCTGTGTCACAAAATGGCATTACAATTGTGCAGAATTATATTTCCACAGGGCTTTGAAGGTTTTCTGTACTGGGTACATGTGGTTGGATGATAAGAAGGTTATGTTGAACACTTGGGGAGAAAGTAATTTAAGATGTCAGTTATGACTATCCTTTGCGATTTCGCTATGCCTACTCGTAACTGTATGTGTGGAAGCACGGGGGCCAGAGACCCCTGTGTTTCTACAGCTAGATACATATGTGCATCTGTGAAGGGATGGGAATGCAGGATCCAAAGGACCCTGGGCTCCCACTGTGACATATGGATACTGTTGCACTATCTGGATAGAGGGATGGGACCCTGCACTCCCACAGCAAAATGAGGATACAATTACACTTTCTGAAGAAGAAGAGAAATTCATTGCAAAAAAACTCCATTAATGCATCAGTTAGGGTGAATACTATAGCAACAAAAGCAGGGAAATGAGGCATTAGGGTTTCCAACCCTAATTCCCCACCCCCAGGGTTCCCAGCCCTACCACTCCACCCCCACCCCTCCACTATCCACATACCACTAGGAATCTGGGTGTGCACTGGGGTGGTCAGCCTAACTTTCACCCCATGCTCCTATACTGCACCACCTCAGCTTGTTTACACATGGAATGGGGTGAGAGTTAGGCCATCGACCCCAGTGCACACCCAGACAACTGTTGGTGTGTGGAGAGTGGTGGGGTAGAGTGATAGGGATGGGAACCCTGGGGGTAAGGTATTAGGGCTGGAAACCCTAACATCTCATTTCCATGCTTTTGTTGCTATATTATTCACCCTAACTGATGCATTGACAGATTGTTTTGCTCTCTCTCTCTCTCTCTCTATATATATATATATATATATTATAGGAGTTCAGCTGCATCCCTATAGTTAGGGTTGAGTAGACACTTCAAATGTTAAACTCAAACTTTTGCACAAAATTTCTTAAGCGTCTTCCTGTGGTGCAGATCTCTCAATCTGGCAAGTTTTATTCCAGTCAGATGTGTGGTCTCTGAGTTACAGAGAGGTGAAAGAACATGTTTTTACCCATTGACTTTGCTGGGATTTTTCTTTGAACTTGCTACAGTCTAGAGGGTTTGTTTGTTTGGTATGAAATTTTCAGGACAGAAAGGGACTACCCCACAGATGTGCCTTTTGCTAGTCTGGTGAAAAAACAATAAGCCATTTTTAAGTTATTACAATTAAAACAATTTAAAATATTGTTTCTGAGCATGCTCAGCAGACACTTCAATATAGCTGCATGATACAAAAGAGGAATCCTGCATTGTATGAGAAAATTCATCTTTCGTATGGCCGCCATCTTGTCTCCAGTTTGCCTGAAATTCAAATCTGGAAACCTCCCAAAATGATATTCTGGGGAGGAACCAACCCATGTAGCTTGCTTATTGTGAACCCCTAGGTGCATTCTGCACTTTTCAGTTCGGAAAATTCCCTTAAAATGTGTGTTATTTAACATTTAAATTCTTTGTTCATAACAGCGTCATATGGCATAGATCTTAGTTCATATGGCAAGATACAAACTAGGATCCTACTTCATGAGTCATACGACGTAGGTTCTTAGTTCGTATCTCATCATACAAACTTCGTATGACTCTGATACAAACAAAGAATTTAAATGTGGATATCTCATCCATTTTTTGGTATTTTCTCACCAAATTTTCAACATAGGTATTTTGGGACCCCACCTCATGAACACTGACACTGTCATTTCGTTACTTGGTCCTGAAAGATGATTTTGCAGTCACTGTGCGGAATCACCTTTTGGGACTGAGTAATGAAATGACAGTCCCAGTGTTCATGAGGGGAGGTCCCAAAAAGCCCATGTTGAAAATTTCGTGCAAAAAATCTAAAAAATGGGTTTGTTACAAGAGTGTGTTGTGCAGTTTCTATGCAAGCTCATATTCGCCAATTTTTAATATTTTCACTCCAGATTTTCAGCATTGCCAGTTCTTTATGCCTCCTCATGGACAGTGTAGCTGTCATTTCTCGCATCCTGCCTGAAATGTGTTTTTGCACTTCTGTCACAGAATGGCGTGGTCACTGTACAAAATCAACTTTTGGGATGGACTAACAAAATCACAGTGCCAGTATTCATGATGGGATTTCCCAAAAAACCCATGTTGAAAATCTGGTTAAAAAATTACCAAAAATGGCCATGTTACAAGTGTGTGTTGTGCAGTTTCTATGCACACTCATAAATTCGACAATTTTTCAAATTTTCCCTCTGGATTTTCAACACTGCCCTTTTCCACAACTCCTCATGAACAGTATACAGCTGTCATTTTTACATCCTGACCAAAACATGGTTTTGCCCCTGTGGTGCAGAATGGCAAATTTGCTGTGCGAACTCAACTTTCAGGACAGATTAACGAAATGACAGTGACATTGTTCATGAGGTGGGGTCCTCAAAATGCCATGTTGAAAATTGGGTGAAAACAGTCCTGAAAATACCCGAGTTATGTATGTCCATTGAATTGTGGCATCCGCCATGCCTTTCAGCACCCATATCTCAAAAACAATTTGAGATACAGATTTTTCCCTCTCCGCAGCTTAGTCCACCTTTAGGAGAATTAAGCTCTCATGAAGTTTTCGAAGTCATGATTAAAACTGCAGTGGATTTTTTTCCATAGTTGGTACAGTTACTGAGATATTGCCAAATTAGTGTTACAAGGGTTACTTTTCATGATTATGGGGCTGAGGTATGTTGGTACTTATGTGTAAGTGGGAGTGCAGGGCCCAGAGGGCCTGCTCTCCCACTTATGCATATCTTTATGCAATAATAGGTAGTGTGAGGTGCCAGGCCCTGCTCTCCCACAACCACATACCAGTTACATTACACTTTCTCAAAAAGAAGGGAAATTCATTGCAAAAAACTACGTTAATGCATCAGTTAGGGTTTTTATTAAAGCGTAAAAAAGCTGGGAAATTCGACATTAGGATTACAAACACTGACACTCCCCCCAACCCCACCCTCCACACAACAACAGGTGTCGGGATGTTCCTTGGAGTCACTGGGCCTAACTCTCACCACATTCTCCTGTATTGTACCATCTCATCTTGTTTACACATGGAATTGTGTGAGCATTAGGGACCACGACTCCAAGGCATGCCCCAACACTGTTGGTGTATGGAGGATGGGAGGTGTTTAATAAAAGCCCTATCTGATGCAATACTGTACTTTTTGCAATTAAAATATATGTGTGTGTATATATATATATATATATATATATACACATATATATATATAGATAGATAGATAGATATAGATAGAGAGAGACACAGTTATACAGTCCCCTAGAGTGTCCCTCAGTACAAAGGACAGCCCTCTGTGTTCCTCTCACTATAGCCCTGACCTGCATTCGTCCCTCCGGGGAACAGTGGTGCACACACAGAGACTGTACAGTACATCCATAATTTCAAGCAGGGAGTTATATTATTCTGTGGTGCTACATAACTCTTACCCTGTGTACATATGAAGGTAATGGTTTCCATTACGTCCTAAGTTTGTCTCCATGTTTGTGGATGTGCCTCTCATTATGGGGACCAGTGTCCCTCTTTGTTCCACATTGAGAGTGTCTATGTCCCTCATTCCAGTGTTGACTGTGTGGGAGATATGTACTGAGTATGCCTGCCAACACCCATGGCCTGCAGCTAACAAACTGTTTCTCAAGGCTGGCATACAGCTGGAACTGTGTGCACACCCCAGCCTGTGGCTTTTAACTTGTATGGCTAGTCTGACCTACAGGTGGAGCTGTGGGCATCATCCAGCCTGTGGTTTTTGACCTGTCATTCCAGGCTGACCTACTGGTGGATTTGTGTGCACCATGGACTAGCACCTGGCAATCTTCATGCTAGTGTATGCTAAGCAGGCCTTAATGAAATGCTAATGTGGCAGTTTGCATACAGATTGCCTAAGTAGGCTCATTTGCATAAGAGCTTTGAATATAGTAAACTTTTGCCCCTGGCTAACCTGTTTACACTGGGCTAATGTGTTAGCACTGTGCAAATGGGTTAGCCCTGGGCAGATCTCACATCAGCATAGCACAGTTCTGCAGTGCGTGGTCTGCTTTTTATTTTTAGTTGTTGTGAAACACCTCTTTGCAAGCACACACATTGTCCTCCACCTGCATCTCCAACTTGCTCCACCTCTGTGTTCATTGGGCTGCCATTGCATTTTGCACTTCCCTGTTGCTATATTCAGAGCTGTTTCATTTCCCGGGCTGTTTTAGCACTGCACTCCCAGCCCAGTTTGCCTGGCTTCCTTAGCACGCTATATATTTAGCAGGTTTAGCACCGGGGCTATTCGTTTTGAATACGGAGGGCTATTGGTTCTGGGCTAATTTAGCACACTGGGCAGTGCTAATTTAGCCCCAGGGCAACGTTTTGAATATCTGGCCCCAGAAGTTAATCAATCAGTCAATCACTTTATTTAACCAGGCATAAACACCATTGAGCAAACTCATTTTCAAGGTGGTCCTGGGCATTAATACAATACAGTACACTTCATAAGATTACAATTACTGTGGACAATGGTGCAAAAAAAAAAAAAAACATTGTGAAGGTGCCGGTCAATATGGGTCTATTCATACCAGTCAACATAATTAACATGCAAAGGTATAAAGGTATATAATGATAAGCTTTACTGAAATGAGAAGAGACAACAATCCCATATGGTCTCCGCTAAGTAAGGGCTCATACCTAAATGATGAAAATAAGGAGGTATTAAGGAATAGGGTAGACATTGGTGTGAAAGAGTAGGCAGCCAAAAGGGAGGTCAGAATAGGTAAAAGGTAGAGAATAGGCAGGGCCATCTTGGATTAAGGGAACAAGGCTTGTAGGTCCTAGGTTTTTGTTATTAGGAATGTGGGGTGGATGAGATACTTAGGCATAGGATTTGAGAGTGGCACCCGGGGCTTAGAGGTCATCGGCGTCTGAAACAGTTGCATGATTCCTTCAGATAATCCGTTAATAGAGCTTTGAATGTGAAAATGCTTGGAAGTGAGGATAATTTTAAGAAGTCATCATAAGCAACTTTTTAAAACAATCTAGCAAATGTAACAAGACCTACAGCAAGGCCACCAGGATTTTATTTTATTTTTTATTTATTTATTGCAGATTCGGATTACATAACCTTTGAGCTAGAGAGATCATTTGCAAAGGTTCCACATCAAAAATCAAGGTGCAGAGACACTTTAGAGTTACACAAGTACAGCAGTTCCTCAGTGAATCAAACAAAGTTGCACAGACAATTGTGGGTAGTACATAGGACAAGGAAGTGCGGTACAATAGAACATAAAGGTACAAGTAAGCAGTCAACATGGCATTGTCATGTTTATTTAAGTGCTATAGGTTGGAAGAGAAACTTAGGTGAGGTATTGGAGGTTGGAGGGAGGATGTACTGCCTGTCTAAGAGGGGGAGCTTAGGTCAGGATGTTAAGGCATGCCAGGAGGGGGGTTGACAACAGGAGGAAGGAGGCGATACTGTCTCTCTATTGATCACTGATGAGGCTGAATGTGGAATACTGTATGCAGTCTGGAACCCCCTCCTCAGAGAAGACAGAGACAGGCTAAAGACAGTACAGCACAGGGCAACCAAAATGATTCAGGGTCAACAAGGCAGATCCTATGGGGAAGGGCTTAAGGCCCTGAACATGTACTTGCTGGAGACCAGAAGGGGGAAGGGAGACATGGTAGAGACCTCATGTTCCTGCAAGGTATGGGGAGAAATATTTCACAGTGCTGGAGAATCAAAAACATAGAGACATGAGGGGAAGCTGGCAGGGGGAGATCCAGGAGGGATATAAGAAAGTGTAATTTATACAGAGAGTGGTTGAGCTGTGGAACAGCCTATTTGCAGAGGTGGTGGGTGCAAGAACCACTAATAGCTTCAGGTATGACTGGGACTGAGTATATGGTTTGATGGTTACACAGGGGAAGCAGCAAGGCAGGAGCAAGGGGAGGTAAGGGCAATAATCCTGACTAGACATTAGAGTCTGGGGTAGCATAGGGTAGAACAGGGCAGACTGGATAGACCAGTGGTATTTTCTGCTGACATTTTCTGTGTTTCCATGTTAATGTGAATGCATATGTGTATGTGGCAGCAAGCCTGAACATATGTGTGTGTGTGGGCGCACTGTGTATGCACGCGGGTGTGTCTCTTAAAGAGAGCATTACTGTAAGTATGAGCATATGTTTGATTATACAATAACTGCATACATGGGTGTTGATGACGTGTCTTTGCATACATGTATTTATGACTTTCTGTACCTTTGTGTAAGTTAGTGCCTGTCTGCTTATGCATTCTTCTTGCTGAAAAACAACCCACATGATTTATACAGTCAGCACCTGTTATCTCTAGCTAGATCTTGTTTCTAAATTGCTCTTTTAGTTTCTTTTTTTTGTAATCTTAAAAAATGGTTCTGCCCCAGAAGTGTTAGTGGGAGACAAATGTTATTTTTTTGCATTATAAAGTAGGTAACAATAAAATATATCTAGATGCTGCAATAATGACAGAAAGAAATCTACATATATTAGAAAACCAGTATAAATATTACACATGAAATGGGGTATTCTGTGATATATGTTGGGCACAAATAGGACAACACAATAGAAACATTTACTGAGTGCAGTTGATTCTTAGACCTCAGTTTCTTTCTAGCAGCAAAGCCTTTGATAGGCAAGTTTAATGCTTACAAGCCAGTTTTTCCAGACAGATCTTTTCACACCTCATACAGTAAAGGCTCTGCACATGATACGGGAGCCTCCTATGCATATAAAAAGTGGTAAGGAAACTTCGTAACAGCAGGCAGTGTCACTAAACATTATGGAATTTCAGTGTTCATAGCAATTGAAGTAATGATCATAAAAAACTGAAAATAAAAATAAAGGCATGATTTTTCCAAACATATGTTTTTGTTTTAAAATGAATTTATAAAAGGCTTTGTTTCTGGTCCCAAGGGCGTACCCTATAAAAGAGCCACATGATCTACTGTAAGTCTTAAATCAAAAACACATCTGGACCAAAATGAGAACCACAGCCTCAGAACAAGTGTTATTTCTCTAAGGGTGGATCATACAGTGATGCCACTTCTGATTATTAGTGATGTTGTGAACATGAGCTATAATGAACAGTATTCGCTGATATTGTTTTTTTTTTTCTGAAGCAGTAGCTACTCAGCAGTCCAACGTACGAAGATAGAGGCCCCAATGCACAAAGGGGTGAAGTGGCTATGCTCCATGTATCTGGGGTTTGTAGCCACTCCACACCCATTAACCCCCACGTGAGATGCACTAAGGAGGGCATGCAGCTGTCATGCACCTGAGCACCAGCCCCATGGACTGCAATGCACTGGGGTGGGCTGAAAGTGTGCCAGCACTACACATCATGTGGTAATGCATGTAGAGCTGGCTGTGGGGTACAGTGGAGGGCACAGCTTATGGCAGGGGAGGCCCTGACATAGCAAACTACTCACCCCCTGGAACATGCCCCTCCAGGTGCCATGGACCTGGAAAACAGACACAGAGCCACCCCAGCCCACTAAGATGATGGTGAGGGCTGAGGAAGCTGGACAGGTGTTCTAGCTGCAAGCATCCTCCCCACACACACCATAGTGGCACCCACAGGCTATCAACCTACACCTGCCCGAGACAGCAGCACCCAATTTGGCAGCCATTGGCAGCCTCCCACCTGCCATTGTCATCTGTGTGCCTTTCATTAAGTATCACCCCCTGCACACCCATCCCTAGACCAGCAACCCCACCCAGAGTGGTAGTTAGAGGTACCTCCCCACTTCCCGCATGGCACTGCCGGCCAACCCCACCACCAATCCCCCTGGCATGTGGTGGTGAATAGTGCCCCCCCATCACTGCCAACAGATCCCCCCACCCAATCACAGCTACCCACTCCAGGGCCACATCACAGGAAGGCTGTCGGCTTTGCCCTTCCCTCACCGCCACAGCTGCTGGCCGTAGGTCTTCCACGGTGTGTACTGCCAACGTGCACCCAACCGTGTAAGAGATCCACTCTGTGTCCTAGTCCAGGCAACCAATTGTATGCCTGGCTGGGTCCATTGACAGGTGGCGGCTGGTAGTGCATACCAGCCAGTGCGCACCTGTCCATGAGTGCACAGCTATGCGAGCGGGGTATGCTCCGATTCTGCGTACCTTCACCCCAATAGTGCATAAGGGCCAATGACTGCAAAAAAACTACGTTAAAGCACCAATTAGGGTTGAAACATAATGCCATAAAAGTAAGGAAATGAAACATTAGGGTTAAAACTTCCCCTGTGTTGTGGTGATTCTGTGTCCTGATGTTCCATGGGGTTGTTTAAACACTCATGCAATGCAGCATTGACACTGTCCACACTTCAGCACTATCTGTCCAAGCTATTAAAAAGATTAATGCAGCAATACTTGAATACTGAACACCAAAGTTAGGGCAACACCAGCACTGCATCCTGTGATCATTTAAACCCTGAGGACTGTGTTTTTCCATTGCTAACTTTAACTCTTAGATTAGCAGGTGCCCTTTTACAAATGGATTTACTGTAGAAGAGAGTGCATCTGCAAAATTGCCAGTTTCATCTACAAACTTGAGAGCTGCATTGGTGTGTGAATTACCTATATCAGAGTAAAAATGGATACATTTCATGTTTTTTTGGCTCAACTCTAGCAAAATAAATGCTAATAGCAAATTTCACCAAACTTGTCACATCAGGAAATTCTGTGCTACAGATCATGTTTACAAAGAATTTATGAAATCCATCAAGAAATGGCTAAGTGGCTAAAATTGCAATTTAACATTAAAGTGCCTACTCAAGCCTTTATACAGATGTGTTACAGCACTACTATAATGCTTGTAAGTCTGCTTTTATTGCTAAACAATATATATTTAATAGGATGAGAGAGTGTGTGTTGTTTTTGAGGAAAACATCGTACTTGGCTCAGGTCAGACACAATATTGTTTATGCATCTTGGTGGACAATGTGCACAGACCCATGCTGCCAAGCCGCCATCCCCAGCAGGCTGATGGGCCCGTAGCCTCACTGAGGTCCCCCCATCACCACTCCATTGCCTGTCCCCAGCCATATGTTGCATCCCCTGTCCCCCGCCTCAGTGTAGCACCATCCCCAGTACTGGACACCCCCTAACACCACACAGAGGTGTCTATTGCACCCCGAGCCCCAATCCAAACCTTGGACACCAGTGGTCAACCCCCACTCAAACCCCATAATTTCCCACTGGTGCTGCAGTCAGAGAAGGCCAGCGGCACAGTTCTCCTCACACCTCCATGGCTGCTGGATATCTTTCTTAAGCAGGGCATGCATCAGCTGCATGTGCCCTGCGTAAGTCAGATGGCCTGCAGTCGTGGAAGTGTGAGGAGGGCTGTGCCACTGGCTGTCCAGTGCCTGGCACTGACCAGCAGGTACATGGGGTGGGGGTGGGCTGGTGCCGGGGGTACAGACCACAAATGGGGTGGGAGTGCAGCGGGATCGGGGTGTTCTGAATTCTGTGCCATCCCCAGCCATACTGCACCAGGAAAAGCACTCATGACTGTGCACCTGTGGGGAGGAGGCTGGTCCAGGGACAGGGCATGGAGGTGTGGGGAGATGTTCATTCAGACCAGGGTGCAGTGTGTGTGTGGGGGGGTGGTTGCATGGGTCCTGGGGGTCTGGCTGGACCATGTCCCAGTAGCAACGGGTACTGTGCCCTGATGTATGGGCACCCACCAGTTCTGCTGCCCCAGCCCTCTCCAGCAGCCTACTGGGCTGGGGTGGCATGGTGGGTCATCACCCAGTCATGCCTCAGTTGGTGGGTCAAGTCTGTGGGGGTGCGTGGTGGGTTAAGGCAGGGTCCTGACTGCCATAACCTGTACAGTCCTCCACACCCCTGTGAATAGCACATCCCACAATGGTGCATGCCAGTTAGTGGAGGCATGCCCCACCCACCCTGTCATGTTGCTGTCTGCGCAGCCCGGGGATCGGGCACATAACTGCTGCATGTCCCATCTGCCGGACCCTGCTCTGTGGCATTCAGACATAGCAATGCCAACATGCCTGGTTTACTCAGTGTGTTGGCATTGTGCATAGGGCACATTATGTCTAAACATCACTTAAAGCCTCATGCTGACAATAAAGTCACATGATTAGACAAGAAGGAACCTGACACTGAGCACCGCTGTATTTACTGGGCAGTACTACTTACAAAATCCTTGCATCTAGCTCTCCCTCATGCTTATCCAGCCTGCTCTGATTCTCTGCAAGGTCTCAGGTTCCAAGACAATCATCAGCTAATTTACTGTTAATATCTCAGTTCAGTGGGTCAGCGCTCCTTTGATTATGTTGCTCCCAAGCTCTGGAACAGCTAACATGTCTGTGTCAGGAAGGCCAGCTCTTTCTGGTCCTTAAATATTTATATGAATGGTAATATGAGAATTAAAGAGAGACCTGTAAAGGCATGAACATTGGTTCAAAGTCTGTTATCTAAAATTCAATGCCAATAAGTGCAAAGGGATGCACATAGGGAAGAAAAACTCAAGAATAGAATATTGGATGGGAGGGGTTCAGCTGGACACAACATCAACAGAAATGGTCCTAGGAGTCATTATTCATGACTCCCTTAAACAAACCAGCCAGTGTAACAAAGCCTTCAGCAAGTCTACCAGGATGCTAGGGTGCATTGTGAGTGGATTAGACAGTAGGAAGCAGGAAGTACTGTTACTTCTGTATAGGTCACTGGTAAACATAGAAACATAGACTTTGACGGCAGATAAGGACCGCTTGGCCCAACTAGTCTGCCCATTTCCCTACCTACAGGATAGGCCGCAGATTCTAGTTAACCAACAGTCTATTTCTTCCTAATCCCCACAAGAATTGCCTTATGTCTGTCCCATGCATTCTTGAATTCTCCCACAGTTTTAGACCCCACAACCTCCTCAGGAAGGCTGTTCCATGCATCCACTACCCTCTCTGTGAAAAAATACTTCCTCACATTGCCCCGGAACCGGCCCCCTCTATCTTTAAATTGTGTCTTCTTGTTCTTACACGTCTCTTTTTCTGAAAGATTCTACCCTCTTGGACTTTGTTGATTCCACTGAGGTACTTGAAAGTTTCTATCATGCCCCCCTATAGAAACATAGACTTTGAAGGCTACACCTGGAGTATTGTGCCCCATTGTGAAGTCCCCATCTAAAAAAAGGACAGGGACAGGCTAGAGATGGTACAATGCAGGGTGACCAAGATGATTCAGGCCCCTGAAGGCAGATCCTATGAGGATCAGCTAAAGGCACTGAACATGTACAGTGCTGCCAGCCAGGACGCAGTGGTAGAGTTATTGCAGTAAACAAGGCAATTTCAAAGGTAGTCAGTCTGTTTTGTCATGCAGTAACTTGAGACACTGCATTGCATCATGGCTAGTAGATTGAATTAACTCAAAACTAGAGAAAAGAGGGGCAATATGATAGAGACCTTCAAGTTCCTCAAAGGAATAAACAAGGTGAACTATGAAGAGCAATTTCCAAGGAGCGCAGAAGCTAGGATAAGGGGTCAGGAGTTGAGGTTGATGGGGAAAGGTTAAAAAGGATGTACAGAAACATAGAAACATAGAAATTGACAGCAGATAAGGACCGCAAGGCCCATTCAGTCTGCCCATTTTTTCTACCTTATAAATGTGCCATAGGCCTGTACTCTGTCAATGGCCTATCTATTCATACTCATCTGTATTGCTCCCTTATGCCTATCCCATGCCTGTTTGAAGCCCTGCACTGTATTCATATCCACCACTTCCTGAGGTAGGCCATTCCATGCATCCACCACCCTTTCTGTGAAAAAGAACTTCCTTACATTACCCCTTAATCAGCTTCCCTCTAATCTCATGCTGTGTCCTCTTGTCTTGCTATTTTTCTTATATTAAAACATGTTAGACTCTTTCACTTTGTTAATGCCCTTAAGATGTTTTAATGTTTCAATCATATCACCTCTCTCCTGCCTTTACTCTAGGGTATACATGTTGAGCTCCGTTAATCTGTCCTCATATGTTTTCTGATGCAGTCCCTGCACTATTTTGGTTGCCCTTCTCTGGACTGCCTCCATTTTGTTAATGTCCTTATGCAGGAGCAGCCTCCAGTACTGCAAACAGTACTCCAGATGGGGCCTAACCAGTGTCTTGTAAAGAGGGATTATGACCTCCCTCTTACAACTTGCGATACTCCTACTAATACACCCCAACATCCCTCTAGCCTTACCTACTGCTACAGTGGTCTGCTTTGATGATTTCAGGTCATCTGTGATGATGATACCCAAGTCTCTTTCTTCCCTTGTGATTGCCAGCAACTCCCCTCCCAGCCTATAGGTAGCTTCAAGGTTTCTCCTCCTTATGTGCATGACCTTGCACTTTTTTGCATTAAACCCCAGTTGCCACACTTCAGACCATTTTGCCAGTTTTTCCAGATCTTTTCTCATTCTGCCCACACCATCTGGATCATCTACTGTGTTGTAGATCTTGGTGTCATCTGCAAACAGGCAAACATTGCCCTCCAGTCCATCTGCAATGTCACAGATGAAGATACTGAAGAGGACTGGCCCCTGAACTAATCCCTGAGGTACCCCACTTGTGACTGCATCTCTTCTGACTGAATACCATTTACAACCACTCTCTGTTTTCTGCCTGCCAACCAGTTTGTCACCCAGTTGACCAACTTCTGACCCACCCCAAGCCTACCCAGCTTATTAGTCAATCTTCTATGTGAAACAGTAGCGAAAGCTTTGCTGAAGTCAAGGTAGGCGGCATCAACTGCACCCCCTCAGTCCACTTACCCGGTCAAAGAAATCTATGCGATTAGTGTGACAGGACCTTCCTGTTGTAAACCCATGATGTCTTGGATCCTGTGCTCCTATGGACTGCAGGTGTTGCACTATCCTTTCCTTAAGGAGTGTCTGTAGTTCCCTGCCTCCTCTCTGCTACCACTCTTGTGGAGCAGGATCGCATGAGTCATACTCCAGTCTTCTGCAACCTCTCCTGTGCTCAGAGACTCACTAAAAAGTTCTGATAATGGCTCTGCTAGTTCCACCCTTAGCTCCTTTAGTACCCTGGGATGTATGCCATCAGGTCCCATTGCCTTGTCCACCCTGAGCTTAGCAAGCTCTTGTAGGACCCTTTCTTTTGTGAAGGGACTAGTGCACACCTCCTTCCCCCCTGTGTCCATGGTGCTGAGCTGTGGTCCCTGCACTACCTTCTCCTCATTAAATACTGAGCAGAAGTATCTATTTAGGATAGATGCTTTTCCTTGGTCCTCCTCCACACACTCCCCCTTATCCCCTTTGATCTTAGCAATACCCCTTCTGGACTTTCTTCTTTCACTAATGTATCTATAGAATGTCTTGTCCCCTTCTTTTACTGTTCATGATAGTGTTTCCTCAGTTTGGGCCTTTGCCTGCCTTACTGCATTCCCTGCTTCCTTTAGGGAAGTTTGGTATGCCTCCCTATCTTCATCCCACTGTGTTCCCTTATATTTCCTGAAGGCCAGCCTTTTGGCTCTGACCTTTTCTGCTACTGTTTTTGAGAACCAAAGTGGTTTACTCCTTCTTTTGCTGTTGCTTTTCTCTCTAACACAATGGTATGTTGCTTCAAGTATTGCATCCTTAATGCTTGCCCACTTTGCCTGTACCCCCTCACCTGTATTTCATCTTGCTAGGGCTAGCTTAACTCTGTTGGCCATCTTATAAAAGTCAACTCCTCTGAAGTGCCATGTGCAGAAGTACTATTTTACAGAAAGAGTGATTGAGCCATGGAATGATCTGCTGGCAGAGGTGCTGGTTGCCAGAAACATAGACAGCTTCAAATACAGCTGGGATAGAGCTACTGTAAGAGTATAGTAGCTACTCAGCAGGATGAGGGAGGAGGAAGCACTGAAAACAAAAGGGGTAATAGGGTAAGCATAGAACCCCAGAGACAATAGGTCACATGGTATTATAAGGTAATTTTTTTATTTAGTTTTTGTTGACTGGGAAAGGAGGACTAGGCAGTTCTGCCTATTTTCAGCCTCGTCCTGGGGGAGAGGGATAAGATGGATGACAACTGACACTGAACCAGATTAAGCTGTTGGTGGTATTTTTAGTGAATGGGGGAAATTTGGCCAGGACACCGAGGAAATTCCCCTACTGAATGGTAGGGGAGCTGCTGTCCATGTTCAGGATGGCCACTGTGTTCCTGACTTTGGAGGAGGAGGATGTGCGGAAGGCAGGGGAGAGGGTCTCCTCCCCAGCCTCGGCTAGCCTAGAGACCGAAGAAATTAGAATTCACTTTTTGCCGTTATGTCTGGATCTGTGGTAGATTCCTGTATTGTTCTGGATGCCAACCTACCAGTTGGCATTGACTGTGTTGTTGATAACTTCCGCGAGCAGGTTGGTGACAGATGGGAAAGAGGGAGTCCAGCCATGGGAAAAGTAACTGTTTTGCCTTTGGAATTGCTGCAAGGAGAGAAACTTCATTTGGCTGCGAGTCCGAACACTGTAACCTTAATCGGACAACAGGTGCCCGTATGTTCGGTCCCAAAGGAGGAAGTACAGCATTATTCATGTAGCATAGAACCGGCAGTTTCTTTACCCTCAGATTCCAAGAAGCCAGCTGGTGTAAAGAGTATACAGATAAGTAAACCCTTGGGGATGACAGGGATGTGTCAAAAAGGGAAAGCATTACCTCTTGTGGGGGAACAGGATGGGAAAAGTTAAGAGTCGGCCTTGGAAGCTGAGGGATGGATTCAGGTTGCCAGACCCTGTAGATCCAAAAATCCATAACTATAATGGACAGTATGTTACTGTCAAGGGGAAAATGATTCCCAAGGAACAGAGAGCTTCTCAGTTACCTGGGTCACGTGTTGGAGTGCCTGCTGCAGTGGGTCAAATTGAGTGTGTAAATTCTGCTGAACGCAGCATGGGGGACGATGTTGTAGAACATGTTAATGCAGATGACTATGGGGATTCTGGCATTAAGGAACCCACTGTATCAGTACCTGTTGTTGAGAAAGATGTTCATTCTCGTTTTTCAGGTCCTTTGCCTCAGACTGACACTGTACCAGTAGGGATAGGGATGGGCTTGCTACAAGACCCACAAAAACAGAAACTGTTTTAATCTTAACTTAGAATGGCTGACTTGTTTAAGTCTAACACTAGGGAACCTTCCCCCAGAAGAAATGCAATTCATTTGCTGTACAAGGGTGGATTGGAGGATCCTCCAGATAGGCTGTATGTTGGGAGACGCTTATTGAAAGATTCCTTAAAGTTTTATGCCTCTGAGGTGTTTGCTTTGATTCATACTGATGAAAATAATTATGATATCAGTTTAAAAACAGTAAAAGCCTTAGACAGGTTTTGGTTTAAGTATAACAGTTTAAAGAGACACCTTTGTGGGCCCCATTTTTAGCCATTCCAATCACAAAACCAGCTGTCCATACCATTACGATTATTTTCAAGAATGAGGGAGTGGATGTTGCTGATATTTTGAATTGGCTTAAGAAGCAGTGTGAGGTATTGGAACATCCCTCCCCAGTGATAGATTCAGAGAAGTTTTGGACAGGGGGGGTGGAGGGTAAAGTGTAAACTGTTTATGACAAACAATGGCATTGTACATTTACCTAGTTGTCTGTTTTGGGGTAAAGATAGAGGTTCTTTGTTTTATCCGGACCAGCCTAAATCCTGTCATAAGTGTGGGTCAAGGCTCCATCTGAGTAATGCATGTGACACCCCGAAATGTTCTCATTGTCTAGAAACTGGTCATTTTTCTTCAGCTTGTAAGAATTTATTTCGTTGCAACCTATGTGAAGAAAGGGGTCACTCGTATGTTAATTGTCCTTGGGCCTCCCACAATCTAGGTGATCACCTTTCTCATGAGGTATTGATTACTCAGGCACAGAAAGAGTTGTGCACTGGCCTCGGAGAAAAGGATGCAAGATATACTTCAAGAGAAGGTGGCTCCAGTTCCACCAAAGGAATTGAATCCCTCAGAGTCATGGGGCTCATGCGTAACACGCTAACCTGAGGCAGTTGGATCTAAGAGTCCGGTAGGGGTCGAGGAGATTGCCCTTTTACCTGGGGAGGATATGGATTTAATTGTTGTTTCAGAGAAGAAGGGGTCACTTGGGGAAGATCTTTTGGCAGAGCTAGGTCAGAGGGTATTGCCTCCAGTTGCTTTGGAGGAACAGGATATGGTAATTGTGGAAGGGGGTGGAGATGCTGGACGGCAGGACATAGCAGGTATAGTCTGCTATTCAGATGCTGTATCGATGCCCCCCCAAAACTCACATAGAGCCTTTTAAGAAGGCAGAGTATAAAAAATGGACTAGAGACAAAATAAATACTCTTGCAGAACCCAAGAGAAAGGAGATGCACATGGTTAACAAGAGGGGTAAAAGTCTTTCAAACAAATTTGCGGTCCTGCCTGTTGAACACACGATGGAGGGCTCTGAAGCAGAGAGGGACTCAAGTTCTGATTCCTCCTCTGTGGCTTCTTCCTTGGGTACTTCTTCGGAATTGGAAGAAGGAAATTTAGGGAAGAAGAGATGGTCTACCAGGTCTAAAACTGTACACTAGTAATGTTTCTTTTTTTGGTTTGTTTTTTCTCTCTCATGTGTCAATTTAGGGTATTATCCTTAAATGTCAATAGTATTAAGAATAGTATCAGGAGCGATGTGGCTTTATCTGCGTTATGCTCACTGCATACTGACATTGTACTACTTCAGGACACCAGGATAAAAACTTTTAAGGAGATAGCACATTGTACCAATGGATGGTGGCAGGGGGTCACATTTTGATCCCAGGGTCAAGATAGGTGTAATGGGCTGGGAATTTTGTTTTCCAATTTAGATTTAAAGGTCACCAGGCTTATTGATTTAGTACCAGGTAGGGCCTTAATTTTAGATATCTTCTATAGGGACACAAGGATTCACCTTATTAACTCCTATGCTCCTCAGGGGAAAGCTTTGAGGGTTGATTTTTTTCATAAAATTCAGTCTTTTTTAAGTACTTCAATGATTGTAGTCTGGGAAAGTGACTTTAATTGTAGTATTCAAAGGGAGGATCGTGGCCTACAGACACATAAAATGTTTTGTGATTCCAATGCCTTATGGGAAATGATAGGAATAGCACAATTAAAGGATGCATACCGGGTTTGTCAAGCAATAGGGGGGTTTACTTTTTGAAAAGGGTTTTTGAAAACAAGAATTTATTATTTTTTGTTTCAAACAAATTACGTGTCTCAAGGTCAGAAATTAGGGAATTCAGTTTTTCTGATCATTCAGCTGTAATTATTGATTGGCAATGGGACAATTCTTTTAAAGGGGGAATCTTCCTGGAAATTAAATTATTCCCTTTTGAGTCAGAGAGAGATAGGTATCAAAGTTCACCAGTTATGGGAAGCAAGGATTTCGGTACAGTGTATGTACGATTCTATAACTGATTGGTATTTGGATACTAAGACAGCATTTAAGACCTTTTTAAAAAACATGTAGGAAAAAGGAATAGGGACAGGTATTTTAAATATTTACAACTTAGGAAACAGTTTCACAGATTGATTTCCTTGGCAGATAGTACTGGGCGGGATTTAACTTCTCAGATACAACAGATTAGAATAGAAATAAACTTTTATCAGTATGATAGAGCTAAAACGTTGCAACAGGAATTCCATTTTAGAATGCTTACTAAAAAAAGTACTTTTGACCCATTTAAATAGAGTCAACAGACTTCTAAAAATAAAATTATTTGGGAATTGAAGAATGAGAATGGTATTCTTCATACTGATAAGGATGGTATATTATCCATAGTACATGACTATGTAGAAAACTCTTTCAGTCATCCTCCTGATATTTTTTATGCGGATTGGTATATTGGTAAATTGGACTGCAAAACTTTATTATTGGACCAACAGGTGGCTTTAACGGTTCCAATCACTCTGGATGAATTCAAGGGAATCATTTGGAAGTTGTGGAATGATTCCTCTCCAGGCCCTGATGGTCTCACAGCTGAATTTTTTAAGTTTTGTTGTTGTGACACCTTTTGTATAGAATTAGCACATTTATACAATGACTTGTTAAATACTAATGACATTCCGCATTCTTTAGTAGAGGCTGACTTAATTTTCTTGTTCAAGAAAGGTGATAGGTCACGATTGCAGAACTGGAGACCTATTTGTCTCATCAATACTGATATGAAGATACTGAGTAAAATTTTATTGAATAGATTGGCACTTTGTGCAGATATCTTAATTTGTAAATATCAAGGGTGTGCTGTTCCTCAGAGAGGTATTCAAGGGAATTTAATTAATTTATGGGAAATATTCCATAGAGGTAATTTGGGAGAAAATGGTTTTGTCCTTAGCCTTGATCAGAAGAAGGCTTTTGATTTCCTTAGTCAAGATTATTTGTTTCTAGTTTTATTATCTTATGGGATCCCTTCAACCTATGTTGGTTGGATAAAAAGTCTATACAGGAATGCGACGATGAGGCCTATAGTGAATGGGTGGAAAGATAAACAGATTGGGGTGTGTAGGGGTGTCTAACAAGGCTGCCCAATGAGCTCCCTGCTTTATGTATTTGGGACAGAAATTTTGGGTATTAAATTTGGAAAAGGGAATATAGTGGTTTTGAATTGGGAAGAGAAGTTAAAGAAAGCAGAGGGAAAGAGAAAGGTGGATACATGGGACAACTGCAAAACAAAAAAGAATACTTTTGATTAAAACCCTGATAGTCCCCCTTTTGTTGTGTGTTAGCTATGTTTTTCCCCCTCCCAAACCCTTGTTAACTAGACTTTATAGTCTTTTTTTTTCTGAGCTCTCTGGGGTAGCCGATTGAACCCTATTAAAAGAAATTTGACATACAGGAGTATTCAGGAAGGTGGCATAGGGATGTTGCATCTTGTGGCGTTTTATTATAGTGTTTTTCTACACTATAATGTTGTGGACCGGGCACATACTCAGCAGTTTCATTGGTATGCTGTGCTGAAGGAATGGACAGTACCTTGCCTAAGGGCTTGGGAATATGGGAAAAGTAGATTATTATAACGTAATCAATTTATTCCGCAGGAAGTTAAAGAAATGTTTCAGCAGATTATTGCTTGGAAGGTACCATATGATATGACTTATTTCAAAACAGACAGAAGTTGTATGATGGAATGGTAATGGTACAGTGTCAGGAGGCAGTCAATCTACCTTATTTTGTTCCACAGCAGAATCTGAGGATTTTCACCAGCTTTTAAATAAAAGGTTACCAGTTTATGTTTGTGATGTGGTGTGGCTGACACTTTACGGAAAATTGAATGTGAAGAATAACAATAAGCACAAAGCCATATCAGAACGCTATTGTTTAAGGCACGGTTGTCAACAGATCTTGGAAACACAAGACCATTTATTTTTAGACTGTCCATCTGCGGCACAATTTTGGGCTTAATTGTAGACAAAATGGAAATGACATTATTTAAGGAGTTGACTTATGCAGAACTTATATATGTGACATTATCTCAGAAGTGGAATCAGTTTACAGTCAAAAATCTTCAAGTGTTTTTTTCCATCTTTAAGTATTATTTGTGGCAAGCACGATGCAAATGGGTGCTTCAACAACACTTTGTTCTGCTAGAAGTGGCTGCAAAAAATGTGCAGGTAGCGCTTGGACAGATATATGCAACTGATATGAATGCTGTATTGAAAGCAAGATTGGATTATCTCTGGATAGGATGACAGTCTTTTCTCCAGAACCTTTGAATTGGAAATGCAAAGAAACCTATATCACTTTTTGGATTGAATCTTTTGATGGAATGAGTGATCCTTGGTTTATGTGATGTCTTGGTTGTTGAATAATATTTCCCTTTTCCCCAACAAATTCCCCTACTCACCTGAGGGGGACTTTCTGGCTGTCCAAGATGGTGGACGACAGTCCTGGTGTACAGGAGGTTGCTATGGAGGTGGGAGAGTCTGTCTCTGCTCATTCTTCTTCACTACCTGAGATGGATCTGGAAAGTCCTGCTGTACCTACCGAGATAGTTTCCTCCATACCTGTCCCTGCTCAAAGAGAGTGGGGTGACTATTGCTGGTGATTTGGATCAGAACCTTGCTGCTGACCTGATTTCTAACCCTACTTCTGATATCTCTGAATTGCCTGATGTTTTGGACCTACCACCACATACTTCAGGAGAGGCACTGGAACTGTTCCATTTGATCGAGTCAGAAGAGCAGTCTTTTCATTCAAAAAAATCAGCCTTATTGCTGAAGATTTGGCGGTTGCATGTTGACAGTGTCCCTGGCCCTGTCAGGTTGTCTCAGCTGAAGCTTGGACCTACTTCCGCTACTGCACTGCCGTCTGCTGAGGAGACTGCTTCTACTGTGAGTGCGCCTATGATTTCCCAGTCTTAACCTTCTTCTGTTGTGTTGCCTAGTGCTCCAGTTCCTACCCCTGACTCATGGTTGGTTGACCAAGCTCTCTGAGATGCCAGTTGGGAACATAACCCCTCTTCAGGCCAATGGACCTCTGGCTCCTCACTGATTCAAATGCCAACCTCTCTGGTACAGACCGTTTCTCTGGTGGTTCACGCTGTTGCTCCTACGGTCTCTGTCCAGGATGAGCCTAGCCTACATTTTTGATCCTCTAGCTCTCCCGGACAGTCTCTCATTGACCCAGAACCCGGTTTTGGCTCTCTCTCACTTGCCGTCTTTTTCTTCGGCCCCCTCTCCAGGCCCTAACCATGTACAGGCTCCTTTGAACGTTCTTCCTGACAGACAGAAAAAAACATTTTCTTCCCTGTTTCGGCTGCTTGTTTTGCTGGCCAAGCGCGATAATTCGGTTAGGCTTTCTTATGTGGAGGGTCTACAGGAGCCTCCAGACCATCTCTTTGTGGCCAGAACTTTGCTGAAGGATTCCATGAAGTTCTTTACACATGAGATCTATGCCCTTATCCATATCTCTGGTGAGACCACCTTTGACATCAGTTTTCAAACTTCCAAAGGCTTAGACGGGTTTTGGTCAAAATACCACACTTTGAAACAATCTGCCTTGTGGTCACCCTTTCTTGCTATCCCTTTGACCAAGCCGGCATATAAAACTATTTCTATTCTTTTTCGCAATGTAGGTGTGGACCTGGTGGATGTCCTACATTGGCTGAAGCTCAGATGTACAGTTATTGGGGACCCTGAGGCTATTCTGGATTCTGAGAATATCTGGACTGGTGGCTGGAAAGTGAAGGTTTTGTTAAAAACTGCTGATTCTGGTGTTGTTCACTTACTGAATTAATTTTTTTAGAGAGGGATTGGGGGGTTTTGTTCTACCCAGGTCAACTAAAGGCCTGTTACAAGTGTGGGAATCCCTCACATTTAAGCAGTGTTTGTGATACTGTTAAGTGTAATCTTTGTGGGGACTTGGGTCACTTAAGTTCCTCTTGCTTGAATGAATGTCGCTGTAATCTTTGTGATGAGCTGGGCCATACCTTTCAGAATTGTACGTGGGCAGCTCATAATCAGAAGCACCATGATGGAGGGGCTGACCAACACTTTCTTATTACTCAGGCTCAGAAGGCTAAAATTCGCAATAGACCCTGTTCTACTGTGCTTTCTCCAGCCCCCCTTGCGCCCCCCCCCATTGCTCCACATTCAGTCAAGGCTGATTCTTCACCTTTAGGTGGATCTGCTGTAGTCGCCCCGTAGTGCCTCTTCCGATTGTTGTGGATCCCCAGTTCAGGCACTAGTTCTGATCTCCCTGATGCTATGCCACCCCCCCCAGGAGCCTTTGCAGGTTGTTTGCAGATGATCTGCCCGCTCTAAGCTGAAAGATACACCACCTCCTTCAAAGGCTGTTTGCATTGCCCCAGTCCCTTTATCTAACTCTTATGATGTCTTGCAGGACAATTCTGCAGACTCTGGTGAGGATGCTGATTCCTCCTCAGTTCCCTCTTCCCATCCTGAGGGCACTATGGTTACAGAGGTCCCTTCTCTGGGTAGAGGGGCTCAAAAATCTAAAGCAAAGTCTAAATTGAAGGTGGCTGGTGGGAAAGATAAAAAGAAATAAGGCTGGTTGCTTGTCTTTTTTATTTTCCCACATTTCTTTGCCATGTCTTCTCACATCTTTTCTTGTTACTCTCTGAATGTGGACAGCATTAAGAGGCCGGATAAACCTAATACTGTTTTTGCTTTCCTAGCTTCTTTGCAATGTGGTATTATATTTTTGCAAGATGTTAGGTTTCATACCCTGCATGAATTGAAACAAGCTCAGAGATTCTGGTTTTCAGGTCCTTCCTATTGGTTAATGGGTCCTGATCGCTGTTCTGGTATGGGGATTATGGTGCATTCTGTTGCCTTTATGGTTTTGAAACCTTTTGATGTGGTACTGAGTTGTGTGTTAATTCTTGATGTTTTACTTCACCAGGTCCCATACCGCCTTATCTGTTTGTATGCTCCCCAAACTAAAACTGCCTGTATCGACATTTTTTCCCAGATTCAGCCATTTTTTCAGACTTCCAAGCACGTGATTTTTGCGGGTGATTTTAACTGTGGGCTCAGTCTTTAGGACAAAAGGTCACATGCTACCACCCGGAAGTTGTACTGTGACTCCTGCTCCTTGAATTCTTTAATTTGTACTGCTAGCCTGCGGGACGCTGTTTTGGAATTTATGAAGAGGCATTTCCTTACCTTCCAAAAGGGTCTTCTGGCAATCAGGATTGATTATGTTTTTTTGTCTCCTCACCTTGCCATTTCTATGGCCAAAGTTACTCCTGTGAAGTTCTCGGACCATGGCTTGCTCTCCCTCACATTTGATACTTACCCCCAAAGGGGCCCGGTGTCTGGAAATGTAGTATTTCTTTGTTAAGGATGACATTTTTCTTAGTTCCCTGAGCCATGTTTTGGCAGCTAGGGAGTCTGTTCTGATCTGCTATGAGAACTCTGTACAGTGGTGGGAGGATTCAAAGCGTGCTCTTTTGAACCTCCTTCAATGGTATGGTAGAACTCAAAGCACCTCTGCCTACTTGTCCTACTTACAAAACTGCCAATGTTTTCAGTCCCTTTTATTACTGGCTCATACCACTGGGCAAGATCTGACTGCACAACTTCAGTCTGTCCAGACAGCCATGTTAGATTTCTCCAAACAAAAAGCAGCCCACCTCTATTGACAACATATATTTGGTACTCAGGGTAAGGCCCATGAACTTGCCCCTTTACCCATAACGAGTCACAAGTAGATATGAAAGGCATTACTGATTTTCTGGATGAATTGGGTACTCTTCGTACCTCCCCATGTGACATTATGAAAATTGTGACTGCCTTTTCTGGTAAATTGTTCTTGGACCTCCCTTCTGATGTTGGGAAGATTAGAGACTATTTGCATGCTGTTTCTGTTCCTGAGCTGGATCCTCAGGTTCTTGCTGGTCTCAGTCAACCTATCACTCAGAGTGAGGGACTTGAGGTTATCCATCATTTGAAGCCACGTCACTCCGGGTCCTGATGGCCTACCTAATGAATTGTATAAGCTTATGAGTGACTCTCTTGGGTCTGAATTAGCGTTGGTGTTTAACACGATGTTGTCTTTTGGTGTTGTTCCTCTTAACTTTAATAAAGGAGCCTTGATCTTTTTACATAAGAAAGGGACTAAATCTGACCTGCATAATTGGAGACCTATCTGTATGCTTAATGCAGACTGTAAACTTTTTTCTAAAATTTTAGCCAGCAGATTATTACTTAAAGTGGATCTTGTCATTTCCCCTGAGCAGGCATGTATGATCCCTCAGTGGAAGTTTCAGGATCATCTTATTCGTGTGCAGGAAATTTTTACCTCTGGGTATTCTGGTCGGTGTTTGGGGTACGTGGTCTCTCTGGATCAGAGGTCAGCTTTTGATTCTATTTGCCATGACTTTCTATGGGAAGTTCTGTTACATTATCATGTTCCCCCGTCCCTAGTTTCCTGGATACAGTGACTCTATAAAACTGCTACTGTAGTACCTCTTGTTAATGGTTGGTTGAGTCCCCTGGTCCCTATTAAACAGGGTGTGAGACAGGGTTTTCCACTGAGACCCCTTTAATATGTTTTTTTTATTGACCCCTTGTTACATAGATTGAATACTTCTCCTTGCATTGTTCCAATTTCTAGCTCTATGATTCAGGATACACCCTCCTCTTTAGCTTATGCCAATGATTTATGTTTGTTGACTACAAACGCATCGTCAGTCCTGGCAGCTCTTACTGAGTGTTCTTCTTTTGGTTTGCTTTCAGGGATGGCTCTGAATCTGGACAAATGTCATGCTTTTGCACTTAGTTCCTCTCTAGAGCATACCTCCTGTATTGGTCCCATTCTTATTTACCCATCTTCTCTTATGGTATTGGGTATAAAATTTGGCCCTCCTGGGACTCATGTTCAGAACTGGGAGGATAAGCTTGCTATTGGTAAGTTTAAGGTTTCTCAGTGGAATCACAGTAAAACTGGGAAAAAGAAAAGGATGTTTTTGGTAAAGACTTTTTTGATTCCTATTTTCTTATTTATGAGTTATGTTTTCCCCATTCCTAAATCACTTGAAACCCCTCTTTTAAATTTGTTTTTTCAGGCTATCTGGGGCAGTCGCCTTAACCCCATTAAGTGAGATATTCTACATTTACCCAACAGGAAGGGTGGCCTGGATATGGTGAATTCCCTTCTTTTTTTTTACTAGTGTATTTTTGATGTCCAATTTTAGGCCTCTTTTAAAAATTGACAGTGTGGGTGGGAAAGTTGGCTCTATGGTAATTGTAGCTCTTGGTTCCATTCCTGGGAACGAAATTCCATTCCAGTTTTGAGGGGTTCAGAAGTCCTTCACTACATGAAAGACACATTTCTTCATTTGAAGCAATGAAAGTTACCCCACATCAGCTTTTGTTGGTTTCTTCCCAAAAGGCTTTGTATAAGAATTTGAGTTCTTCCCTCTGTCCCTCGTTAGACCCTTTTCCAAAATGTGAGGCTCTGTACAGAGCTTCTCTGAAGTCCCTATTGATAAATCTTAGGATCCCGGTCCATATGTGGGACTTCCACTGGCTCTCTTACCATGAGAAGATTAACGTCAAGAATAAACATAAGCAGCTCTCTGAAAGGTTTTGTAGTAGGCCTAAGTGTACTATGTCTCAAGAAACTATTGATCATTTATTCTTTCAGTGCTCCTTTATTAAAGATTTTTGGCAGTTCCTTGCTGCCCAATGGGGAGAACCGTTATTCTCTACTGTTTCGTATGTAAATCTTATGTATGGTTCAGTTTCTCCTGCTTGGGGGAAATGGAATCTTGAGACTTTGTGTGTTTTATTTTCTATCATCAAATGGAATATCTGGATGTCTCACAGTTTTTTTACTTTACAGCAACGTCAGTGCTCTTATGTTGAATTGTGTAACAAAATTGTTGCAGATGCCCGCGTTGTTTTTTGTCAGACAGTTGGCATCTTTCTTCCCTGGACATTTCTGAACTTTGGAAGCATTTGCCCTGAATTACTGGTTCAGATGCAGCTGTTAATTGACTTATGGGGATTGATGGTGTTGTTTTTTTTTCCTTTTCTAGACTTATTGCACTTCTTTTAGGATTTTCTTTTCCTGTTTTGTTTGCTATTGTTTTTTTTTTTTTTTTCTTCTTTGGTTGTTTATCAGTTTTTTTTTTATTTTTTCTGCATTGTTCATTTGGAAATGTACCGATCTGTCATTTAATAAAACTTTCCCCTACCCTGCCAGTAGGGAGACCCTGTGACCATTGGGCTATGGATGGCCACTTCCGGTAAGACACCAGAGGAGATGGATGTGCTGGAGGTTGGGGAGCAGGTCTCCTCCCCTGCCTCTATCACTTTAGAGATCAAAGATGTTGCAGAAAAAGAAGTAAATAGAATAAGCTGACAGCTGTTTCCGAGTTCAGAGATTGTCACTGCTACGGGAGTTGAGGATGATCAGAGCAAGTATTGGTGGTTGTTGTGGGATGAGAAAGAAATTGAACTACACCATACACATTTACAACAACAAAGGCCTGCTATAAATGTGGTTCTGTGGGACACATCAGTAGTATTTGTGATAAAATACAATGCTCATTGTGTACTGAATTGGGGCATTCCAATAGTCAATGTTTGAATGAATTGGTGTGTAGTTTGTGTGAGGAAAAGGGCACTCCTACCAAAGTTGCCCTTGGGCTGCACATAACAGGGACCAGCAGACAGACAGTGAAGAACAATGTCTTTTTATTGCTATGGCACAAAGAAAATGAACAAATGCTGCCCAGATGCCCCCCACTCCCTCCTACCATGCCTGATCCAACACCACCCCCTCCTAAACATGTGGACCATCCCACATCTACCAGCACAAACCCCACAATAGGAGAGTTGCCTTCAGCTGAGGCTTTGATTTTTTCTCTCCCAAGGACTTCTACTGAGATGACCCCTCCCATGAGTACAACACCTGATGATAGAAAGGGAATGTTAACATGCAAACACCAAGGCAGAGATACTCCCTTACCAAAACTTGCAAAAACACATAACATACCTTTGTTCAATAGAGTTTAGTCATTACCAACTGACAAAAGTGACTTTGAGCCTGAAACTGACTTGTCCTCCATCAAATTTTCAATTTGTGATGCTGCATCAGAAATGGAGGGGGACATCCCTTCCAATGATTTAGAAAAAAAAAGGGAAATCTAAGCATAAACCTTTTAATTAATATTTATGCCATGCAAACTAAAGTGGAAAGGGTGTATCTCTTTGAACTGACACAACCATATTTACATACCGTACAAGCTGTCATATTTGGTGGAGACTTCAATTGTGGTTTAACAAAAAGTGACAGAGGAATACAAACTATAACCCATAAGACTTATAGTGATATGAGTTGTTTATCTCATATCATTAAAACAGCTAACCTAACTGATGCATCACGTACATTTATGAACAAAGTTATACCTACTTTTCATAAGAGATCATAAGCTACCCAAATAGACTTTTTCTTTATTTCAAAATATTTACCCATTTAAAATGTCACCACAACAGCTGTGGAATGTTCAAATCATGCTTTACTATACCTCCACATTAGAGCACCCCACACAAATGGGTCTGGGATATGGAAATTTAATTCCTCTTTTCTTTCAGCTGGACAATATATTTCACAAATCACATATTTTTTACAAGCCAGAAAATCTGTATTTTGTTTGTATGACTCACCTCCCCAGTGAAGGGACGACACAAAACATACTTTGATTATGTGGCATTTTGGTATTGGTCTGCCACAATGGACCCTTACCTTCTTCCAAGATCTGCCAGACCCATCTCCTGCTTCTGTAGTGGATGCCTTCTGGAACTTAGGAATAACAGACCGATGCATAAAGTAAATGTAGATGTAAAGGAGTTTATTCTCATACTACAGAGACAGCATACCAAAAGAGTCTAGCCTGGACAGCAGACTCACATGACTGACTGACCACTGAGAATTCCAGAGATTCCTCCCAAGCCCCTCCTAAAACAGTAATAATACATCAACATCTGTTCAGAGCTCTTAAAGGTGTGGCAGCAGGCCTTAAGCCCAATGCTAAAGTGTATTCCACACCACCCCTGGGGCAGTGAATGTGAGCACCACACAAACAAGCAAACATTATAGAATACAAGAAAAGTTTAAAAAAAAATTGTCCTTGCCCGGTGGCACAGAGGACTGAGGTGCTGGCACCTTTCCTTGCTCCACGCTGGTGACCCAGGTTCGGGAACAGACTCAGGTCACTGGGGGTCTGTGGGGGGGGAAAGGATTGAGCATTTGTAGGACTGCTCTCCCTCCTAAAAGGGGGCCACATCACCTGCAGCAGCCCCGTGGAGACTGGGAGCACTGCATGAGGGTTGCAATAGAGGAAGCTCCAGAAAAGGGAAACCACTCTGGGATTGGCTGATGATGGCTGCCAGTCTGCCAACACCTCCAAAACTCCCAATGGAGCCATGTCCACCTCAGCAGTGCCCTGGGCCAAATAGAGAGTGTGCTGGATGCCCGCCCCGGTGCCTTCCCCTTAGAGGAGAGGAACCCACCCGGTGAAGGGTTAAGTCGGGTTATCCAGGGGAAGGCTGCACTATGAGGTAAGGAGGCTTGTGGGAGTAGTAGGGGTTGTTGGGGACCATGGTGGACCAAAGGAGTGGTGGGTCCCAGAGCACATAGGGGGATAAAGAAATAATGCAAAAACAAAAATTGTTAGCAGAGCAGGACAGCAGGTAACTGAACAGTAGACCACCATGATGGGAGGGAAAGAGGGATCTGGACCATAATGATGACCATTCAGAGATGTACTAGGGGTAGGGAAGCCACCTTAGCAACTTGAAGCTTATTTAGGGTGCCAGGTTCTACAGTGCAGGGGAAGGGAAAAGGAAGAAAGGGAATGGGTATCAGCTGGAGAATGCCCAGCCCACAAGATATGAATATTGCAATAAGCAGTGGCAGAGTAATAAAAATATACATGGAACTGTGCATTTGAAGAGATATTCCTGAAAGGAAAAAGGATAATGCCATACATGCAGTACCATGGGCAACAGGTGCACTGGAATGAGGTACCAGGAAGCATTTTCTGCAGAAACTATTGAGAGAATACCACTAGAAGAATTACTGAGTCTGGTTACACAAAAGTTCAAGACCGTCATTGACTTTTTCGGTCAGTGGGAATAGTGGCATGTGTTCCCTGAACCACTTGTTGACAGGCTAGAGTTAGAGTCACAAGGGGCTGCTGATTCCCTATAGTGCTGTACAACAGACAGTAGCTCTGAGGGCATGCAGGCCTCACACCCAAAGTAAGTAGCTTTTGTTACCTTTTAACAGTATTTGCATCACTAACTGCATAAACTGCATTGGTCATCGATGTTTCGTGTTTAGGGACAAACAGGACACACAAGGAACTGCAAAAGGGCTAAAAAGAAATGGTTTATGTTTCCTTTATGTTTTTTTTTCTGTAGCCCTCAATGAGGAAATAAAATGGAGCTGCATTTTCTGATAGACAAATGTTTACTAGCATACTACCTCTGTAAATACTTTTCCTAGGGTCATTACAACAGCTTTCTATCAAGCAGAACAATGTTTTATGAAGGGTTTGTAAAACAAACAGCATTTGGAAAAGTCAGGGGAGTTTGATGCAGCAATTAGACAGCTGAAATATCAAGCTGACTGCAGGCTGATATTTCAGTAGCTTTTCCTGATTTTTGGTAGCAAAGGAGTGCATAGAGCCTCTAGTTGCCTTCTAAACTTTTAAATCCTACATAGCAGTATTTTGGAGAGGCACTGGGGAAAAGCGCTTTCTTTTAGGAGAAAGCATTTAAAACAGGAACCCAGTGCTTATATGAGATTTTCAGGCTGGGGTGGGGGTGGGGGTGTTTACCTGTTCTTTTCATTCAAACAGTAGTAACTTAGACAACAATCCAATGATGACATTTTAGCGTTTAAGAAGCTAAGAAAACACAATGCAATAGCAAATAACATATATAAATGCCGAAACATAAAGAGCACATAATGCATAATCCTTGTATTTTCACATGTACAGAAACTTTAATGCATATAGTAAACTGTACCACAGGCGTCCTAAAGATGCCAAGGATTCTTTAGCTCACTGACCCAAGAAGTAAGAGAAGAAATTGCAAGAAGGTTACAAAGAGGGTGTGGGGGGTGCCTGGAGGTTGCCTGCCTCCAAACAGGAAACAAAGGGATAGCTATAGAAGAGGGAAAGAGAGATGGTTGCAATCAGAAAGAGAAAAGAATATGGATCCTTAACCAGTGGCAGGGATGAAACTTATCACAGTCGTCATAAGCAATCCACGAGTTCTGTGAGCTGTCAAAGTCACACCACTTGACTCTGTAAGTTCAGGGTCTGTTTACATATTTCTTTCTTAAAATCTTCTCGCTCTAGTACACAGTGGTGTGCCCAAGAGAGTACTGAAAAGAGGAAGAAGGCTGAGATGTCCCAGGAAGTTCATCTGGCTGATGATCAGGCAAAACAGAATCTGGCTGGAGATTGTCAGGAATGTGAGGGGCAGAAGCAACTGGTTGCAGGTTATCAGGAGGAACTTCTGATTCAGACAGGATAGCAGGCTCAACTGCAACTTCATTACTGGGTGGACTGGGATTATCTGGAATGGTGTTACTTAAGTACCCTTGTTACAGATGATTGCTGTGGACCTTGTTATGTATGAGCTTTCCATCAGATTTGCGTCACAAATAGACATGAACTAAAGAAAGCTTTTCCACTATGTAGAAAGGACCAGTCCAAGGGTGAAGCAGTTTCTTTGTGGAGCCCAGAAGTAGGACAGGTTGATACAGGTAAACAATGTGCCCTACAGAAAATGAAGGCTCTTGAGATTTGGCTGCTGATGTGCGCTGCATGGCAGATTTTCTCTGACCCAATGTGGTGACTGCTATACGTCCAGCCAGTTCAAGCTGTTCTAGTACAGGAATGAAGAATGAAGAAGCTGACTTTGTAACCTCTAGCAGAGAGAGATCCCTGTCCAATGGAGCTCTTGGATGGCATCCATGGACC
The DNA here is from genome assembly GCA_016271365.2 of Neoceratodus forsteri. Classification (NCBI taxonomy): domain Eukaryota; kingdom Metazoa; phylum Chordata; order Ceratodontiformes; family Ceratodontidae; genus Neoceratodus; species Neoceratodus forsteri. The sequence goes on from CM057457.1 coordinate 184,805,035, forward strand.
AAAAAAAAGGGGGTGTACTCTGTACTGTCAATACAAGGGCTGGTGTTGTAGGCAAATTGCACAAATGGAACAAAATGGTCCCAATTGTTATGCGTTTCATCCAGGTACTTGGAGAGTCTGTTTAGAATGGTAGACATCATTCTTTCACTCTGTCCATTGCACTGCAAATGATGACGTGTTGTCGAGATGTTTGCATGTTTCTCGAACAATTGTTGAAAGGTAGTTAGTGCTTCTGTCAGAATGCAGATATGAGGGTGTATCGTGACAACAAATAACAGTGTTGAGGAAGGCACTTGCTACTGTAGCGGCTTTTATGTCTTTTAGGGGAATTCATTCCAAATACTTTGTAAGGTAGTTCACAAAAACAAGAATATATTTGTTATCAGAGTCAGAACATGTAGGCAAAGGTCCCGGAATGTCTGTGCTAACTCTTTGAGAGTTCAGTAGCTACAGGCATTGCAATGATGTGTACTTTTGTTGGTCTGGCAGGAGGCTTCCTTTGGGAGCAGGGCTGGCAGGTTTTGACAAATTGGACAATGTCCTTGTTCATGTGAGGCCAGAAGAAGTGAAGCCTTGTCTTTTTGAGAGTTCTGTGGATTCCCATATGACCTCCGGAAAGTGGAGAGGCATGAGTGGAGAGAAGAACTTCGTTAACTAGAGAGGCTGGCACAACTAGCTGTACCACGAGTTCTATTCGCGCAATGGCCCTTGCCTTCCTTGGTCCAAATGTGAAAAAGCACGCCGTCATTGAGGAAGTATTGCGAAGCAAAGAGAAATACATCCAGGCGACGTTACTTCTGTTGTGGGAAAGTTCCAGACTCTAAGTAAGAGAGTATGTCTGTAAATCGAGGATCTGCTCTTTGTTGCTTTTGAACAGTTGCCAGGGAGAAATCAGAAGTAGAGGAGTGAGAGGCTCTTCAGCTGCTTGCCACATGTGAGGATTTGTTTTCTTTTTTGATGACGCAGGTGGTAGCAGCAAGGCAACTTGAGGTGCCATAGGAGTAGAGATGCAGCGAATTTAAATTCCACCGGTGAAGTGAACACAGTGGGCACTCCACGTTCTCTCATGGCGGAGTGGGCTATCGAAGTGCTCACTCCGCCTTGTCATTACCACTTCACAGAATGGCAATGCAAAGTAAGGCGAAGTCACTGTTTTTAAGGGACTTCGCATTACCCATTATGATTCTAAGTGATCCACTTGGTGTTTTAGATTTGGCAGCCCTCCCCCCCCCACACATCACATGACTTACAATACTGAAAGTTACATGCTCTTTAGCTAGGCAGGAAGGAAGTTTTGTGACTGCTGATACTTTGAGATCAGAGCGAGGAGGAGGAGATCTAAACTTTGATTTAGACCCAACAGCTTTTTTTAGAAGCTACATTTTTTTGTCTTTTCTGGCTGTACTCTTTTTTACTTAATTTGTTCTTTCTGTAAATTGTATTTTTCTTACCCATATAAGTAGTTAGTTGTTTGTCTGTGTGACTGTGTGTGTGTTGTGTGACAGTGTGAGTAGTGATTGCTCGGACTGAGGGAGGTCAGTTGGAAGGATGGACCAGGGTGAGGCAATGTCTGGGGTGGGGGCAGCTCTGGGAGAGCATGGTAGTGGTAAGCGTCATACCGTGCACATGCATGGGGGGCATGGGATCCCATTCCTGTTGGACTGCTTGAAATGTGTGAGTGACTCTCCCCCACCCTGGAAGCAAGACCAGCACCACCTCTTGTCCTGACTATGAGGCAGTTGAACCACCAACACCACCAAGTCCAGCACCAGGTCTTCTGGAGCAGGATGTTCCTGTTCCCCTGGGCCCAGGTGTGGATCCCATCCCTGTTCAGCACTATGACCAGTCAGCTGCCAGTTCATCTGGCCCTCCCCTGCCTGTGCCTGGTCCTCTCAGCACCTCTGTTGTTTGGCAGTTGTTTGACTGTGTCCGGGGGGACAGCAGTGTGGTCAAGTGCCACCTATGTGAGGTGGAGGTGTGCCATAGCCCCTGGGGACTCACCTGGGGACTGGGGGCCAGCACACTCATATGCTCAATAACCACCAGTTTGAGTGGCAGGCTGCCACAGAATGGACCGTGCCTGCATCTGCTGGCCATTCTGTGGCAAAGGGTGCACCTGTGCATGACAGCATCCCTAAGAAAAGGAGGGCCACAACAGCACCTGCTGCTCCATCAGCACCCCCACCACCACCACCAGCAGGTCAGCCTGTAGAACGTGTGGACCCCAGAGAACTGCGTGTAACACAGGCTGACTTGGCAGTTCTCTGGAGTGCTGTTGAGGAGAACAACGAGAGGGTGAGTGCTGTGGAGCAGTGACTGGATCACATAGAGGGACATCAGTTGCAAATTATGTCCATGCTGGAACTGCTGCTGGATCACCATGGGGTCCCGCATTAGTTTTTTTTTCCTCACACCATGTGCCCCCCTACACCTTCCTTGCTGTGTTATAAAATGCATTCCTCCACCATCCCCGACCCTTGTATGTAATTATGCAATTTTTTGTTGTCATCCATATGTATTCTGAGCAGTGCAAGTACACTGTGCAAAACTGCATGGGTGCAGTCTTCTTTCCAGTCATGTATGTACTGCAGACACTCTCCAACTCCCCGACTTAAAAACACTCATTAATGAGTACAATGGTGGGGTGGTGAAGCATGGAGAGATACTACAAAACAGGCTTACAATACATCCAAGTAACTAGTAAAAAAAATGAATGTTGTGATTCGTGACGTGATTGTAAATCGTGATTTGTGACTGCATTTCTGACTGTGATGATGAACAACATGATTTGTATCACGAGTGACTTGTGATGATGGTCCTGATTTAAAAACGCATATTAATGAGTATAATGTTTATGCAAAATTATGCACCACACCTGCCCAGTACTCTGAAGGGAAGCCAAAGAAACAACTGTGACTTAAATTAGAGATGGAGATTGTGCCCTAAAGAGATGCAAATGCACAGACAGATTAAGATTGCACTGCGCACTGAAGAGATGCAGATGCAAAGGCACACCACCTAACCAGTGCTCACCATCAGAAATTCAAATCTGGAAAAGAATACCTTTGCCAGTTGGGGCAGGCCACAGGGAGGGGGCAGTGTACTGTACTGCTGCAGTAACAGCCACTAGTACTAGTACCAGTAAAGGTACCACAAAGTAGTACAAAATTTACACAGCTACAGTGGATAGCAGGTTCACATTGCTGAAATGAAAAAACTACTCTCCTTAGTAATGATATTTCTTCTAATGGAGTCTTGCTGTATTCTGACTATTGCAGTTAGCCCCAGCACTCAAACTGCCCCGGAGAGTAGAGGGTTAATTTTCTATGCAGAGCATAGAACATTGAGGTCAAGCTCGGTTCAAACCTCTGTCTGCTGCACTTTGAAGTGCAACTGTCAGATTCTTATGAGCTAATACTAACTAAGTACTATGTGGAAATTGTAAAATTTTTACTAGCCAAATGGCAACCAAATATTTTGGATCCCCTAAAGACTCAAGTCAAGAAATTCAAAATCAAAAACCAGGTAGTGAACAACTTAAGACTGTTAAATTAATAATATAACCCACTTCCCCTCTCTAAAAGGAGGGAGCACCTAAATGCACCCCTTGGGTGCAACACTGCATCTGCCAGCCCACTTCCCAAAAGCAGGTTCTGAGAGGGGAGGTAGGGAGGGAGGGAGGTCAGAATACAGCAAGACTCCATTAGAAGAAACATAATAACTAAGGTGAGTAATTTTTTCTTCAAACAACATGAAGGCTTGCTGTATTCTGACTATTGCAGACTAGCAAGCAGTACCTCCATGGAGGAGGGAATCTAACCAACCTTGGGAATAGGCTCTGCAGTACTGCTGTACCAAACTGAGCATCACTCCTAGCCTGGATGTCCAGGGAGTAATGCTTAGTAAACGTATGGACTGTTTTCCAGGTGGCTGCTTTACATATCTCTAGCAAAGGAATATCCCTGGCCACAGCCAGGGAAGCAGCTGTACCTCTAGTTGAATGAGCCCTCAGGCCTGAGGGAGGTATTTTATTTATTTATTTAGCTTTTGGTAACCGGGTAAGTACACTAGACAACTAGTATGCCTATTTTCAGGAATGACCAGGGAGATTACAACAATGGGGTACAGGGCATAGTACATCATTACAGCACATCACAGTACATCATTACAGCACAGCATCATGTGTAAGCACAGTGGAGAGCATCAACACAGAGAAAAGACAGTTCATCTACAGGTAAAACAGTAATAGATCTTAAACACACATTATATTGTAGCTCTACCAGATACGTTGTAGTGCAACCATTGTAGCACTACCTGAGTTGGTGGTAGTGGACAAGTAGTAGAAAACAAAGAATAAAAACTCCGTCTGGTGTACAGGGCATACAGCATTGTGCAGGGGACACCCAGGGTTGGGCAGGATGTTCCTGCAAGTACGATCTGGGGTCCAAATGGACGAAGGCCATTTAACTTAGGGAGGCCTAGGGCAACCACAAGCTGAATCAAGTTTCAGGATGTCCCACAAGGATTTACAGAAGTACTGATGTGAGGTGGCCAAGTGGACAGACTCAGGAAGAGAGTTCCAAAGTATGGGGGCACGTACGGCGAAGTCCCTGTCTACCATGTGGGTCCGAGAGGGAGGAACTCTTAGCATCCCCGGAGCCTGGGACCTGAGCTGGTAAGGGGAGAGGTCAGCTGGTGGTAGAAGCAGGGCCAGCCCCTGAGGGGTTCCAGTTCTCTTCACTTTGCCCACTAGGCACCCTAGTCCGAAGTCCAGGTATTTGGCTGGGGAGAGCCAGTGTAGCTTTCGTAAAGCTCGCAGTGGTGCATGAGACACGGGGCAGCCAAGGCAAAGTGACAGATGTTGTTATACGTCATATGCCACCTCGTGAGATGGATTTTTGGGGAGTGACCAAATAGGTGCATTCCATAGCTTAGAGAGGGAAGGAGTACACCTCTCACCAGGGCCAGTCTGACCGCCGGGGTAAGATTGTGTTTGGCCCTATAGGCCAGTCCCAGCTTCTCATAGCAGAATTGAATACAAGAGACAATCCACCTGGCAATAGCTCTCTTAGTGGCAGGTTTACCCTCGCCCACTTCCCCATAAGTGAGAAACAACTGAAGGGAGTCAAACCTGTGAGCCTTAGTACGCTCAATGTAGTAACTAAGTGCTCTTTTAACATCCAAACTGTGTAAACTTCTTTCTCCTGAAGAAGAATGATCAGTGAAGAACACAGGGAGAGACATAAATTGGTTCAGATGAAAATCTGAAACCACTTTAGGTAAAAACCTCCTATTAGTTCTAAGGACAACCTTATCTCTATGGAATGAGATAAAATCAGACTCCACTGACAGAGCTTGCAATTCACTGATATGCCTGCCAGAGGAAATAGCTACCAGGAACACAGTTTTCCAAGTCAAGTACTTAAGCTTTGCTGAAGACAAAGGTTCAAAAGGGGGTTGCATAAGCTGAGCAATGCAAACATGAAGATCCCTAGCAGGGGTAGGATCCCTAAAGGGGGGATTAGTATGAAGCAATCCCTTGAAAAATTTACTAAATACAGGTTGAGATGACAGTGAAGAAGGCTTTTCTGCTGACAGAAAAGCAGAAACAGCTGACAAATGTACTTTGAGAGTGGCTGATCTGAGGCCTAGGCCATTAAGATGAACCATATAATCCAGAACTGTAGACAATTCAGCAGTGTCTGGGGATATATGCTTCTCGGAACAACAAATGCTGAATCTTTTCCATTTGGAGTTGTACGTTTTTCTGGTGGCAGGCTTTTGAGAGGCTTTGAGAATATCCAGAACTCCTTGGGACAGATGCAAATCTGCATACTCTAACTCTTCAAGAGCCATGCCTTGATATTAAGTGACCGAAGACTGGGGTACCAAATCCTCCCCGAGAGAAGGTTAACAGATTGTTATTCCTGGGAAAAGACAGGGGAAGATGGACTGCTAGGGACAGCAACAGTGGGTACCAAGGCTGCCTGGCCCAGTCTGGAGGAATCAGAATCACTTTGCAAGGTTGTGACCTTGACCAGAACCTTGAACAGTAGAGGAAAGAGAGGGAAGGCATATAGAAATTTCCCTTCCCAGTTCAAAATCAGAGCATCCAGAAGGACTGAGCCCAATACTGGGGGTCTGCAACAAAACAGAGGAAGTTGGTGATTGTCTGGGGCTGCAAAGAGATCTATCTCTGAGTGCCCCACTTTGAAAAAATCATTTTCAACACCAGAGGGTCCAGTGACCATTCATGATGGCCCTGGGAGATCCTGCTCAATGTATCTGCTAGCACATTGTCCTTCCCTGGAAGGTGGACTGGTATCAGAGAGGTCTGCAGAGAATAAGCTAGGGACCACAATTTCATGGCTTCCATGCACAAGGTCATGGACCGAGTGCCTCCTTGCTTGTTGATGTACCACATGGTGGTGGTGTTGTCTGTCCTGACCTGAGCCACCTTGTTCTGCACTGACTGACAGAAAGCTTGTAGGGCCAGAAAGACTGCCCTGAGTTCCAAGAGATTGATATGAAGAAGGGATTCCTGAGGGGACCACAGTCCAGGGGCTGTAAGAGTCCCCAGATGGGCTCCCCACCCCAGTAGAGAAGCATCCATGGTTAGGACCACAGAGTGAGACTGAGTGATGAATGGGACTCCTTGCCTGTGGTTGCCCTTATCCTGCCACCACTGGAGAGCCTGGATCAGAGTCTGGGTCACTGGAACTAGTTTGCTTAGAGAATATTTCTTCTGAGACCAAAGGGCCCTCAGGTGAAACTAAATGTCCCTCATCCAAAATCTGGCCCCTTGGACCACTGCTGTAGAAGCTGCCATGTAGCCCAGAAGCTGAAGGAAGTGCCTTGCTGGCTGAGAGACCAGAAGGTGGAATGAAGAAGCCAGCTCTACAATAGCCATTGCCCTTTTCAGGGGAAGAAAAGCTCTTGCTTTGACTGTATCCAACTCTGCCTCTATGAAGATGAGGAGCTGTACAGGCTCGAGAACTGACTTGGGAAGATTGAGAAGGAATCCTAGGGAAGTGAGCACTTGCTGAGTCACTTGAAAGTCTGACTTGACTTGGTCTGGGGACTGACCCACAATGAGCCTGTCGTCCAGTTATGGAGATATGGAAATAGTTTTCCTTCTTAAAAAGGCCACTACTACTGCTAGCCATTTTGTGAATATCCTTGGAGCTGATGTCAAGCCAAAGGGCATAGCTTTGAACTGATAATGGCCTGAAGGCAATTTGAACCTGAGGTACTTTCTGTAGGAGCACCTGATGGGAATGTGAAAGTAGGCATCTTTTAAGTCCAGGGAGGCTAGCCAGTCCCCTGGCCTTAGAGAGGGAAGGATTATTCCCAGAGTCATCATTTTGAATTTTGGTTTTAAAAGATGTTACTTCAGGTATCTTAAGTCTAGGATGGTCACCACTCCCCTGTCTTTTTTGGGGTAAGGAAGTATCTGGAGTACAGACCTTTGCCCCTGTGCAATGTAGGAACTCTTTCTACAGCCTTTAGAGCCAGTAGAGATGAAACCTCTGCCTCTAGGGCAATGGTTTCGGAGATGCTTACAGGTGGAAAAGATCTGGCCCTCAGCTTTGGAAATTTCTTGAAGCTGAGAACCAGCCCCTGGCTTACCACCTCCAGGACCCACTTGTCTAAGGTAACAGACATCCAGTCCTGGATGAAGTAAGCCAGCCTGCCTCCTACAGGAATGGGGGAGTCGACTCGGGCTGACACATCAGGGTGTCTGCTTGGCAGGGGCCTTAGGTTGAGGGATGGATGCAACCCTGCTCATCCCCCTTCTGCCTCTCCCTCTGAAGAACCCCCTCTGGGGAAAGGGAGAAGAGGCCTGTGTTTGGTAGAAAGGCCTATGAAAAGGTCTGCCCCGCCCCTAGCCTGCTGCCTTTGAGAAGTTGTCTGCCTTTCCTTGGCCTGTGCACTCCTATAGGTGGTCCTATACTCATCCATCTTTTTCATGTAATTCTCTGTCTGCTCCCCAAACAGAGAATTACCCACCACAGGGAAATCCATGACCTTAGCCTGGGTGTCCTGTGAGAGACTAGTATATCTGAGCCAAGCCATTCTCCGAAGAGCCACAGATGTAGCCATGACTCTAGAGAACACATCATTGGAGTCCACAGCAGCATGGAACTGTACCTTAGATGCCTCAATCCCATCAGCAGCCACCACCTCCAGCTCCGAGGCTAGCTGGGGGGAAGCCTGCTTAACCAGTGCCAGTACAGTGTCCCACCTGGACTTCTGGTACCTGGCTGCATAGGCCATATAAGTAGCCTGCCTGAGTCCCAAGGCGGATGCCATGTACTGTTTCTTTGCCATGGCATCCAGCTTCCTAGAATATTTATCTAGGGTGTGTGAAGCCAAGGGTATATTAGCCTTATCACAGGCTGCAGCCTGCACAACTCCAACATGGCTGCATTGTTGATACAAGTACTCTGTACCAGAACTTGATAAGGTGTACCTTTTGTCCATCCTTCTGTTGACAGGAGGTACAGAATTTGGAGTTTTTAAAAACATTTGTGTCTGTTTCCCAAAAGACTTATGAAGGGGAATAGACAGTCTCGTGGACTCTGGGATGTCCATCATCTCCACATAATCAGGTTCCTCCTGTTCCTCTACAGCTTCTTCCACAGGGAGCTGGAGGGTTTCTGCCACTTTCCTGTAAAACATGTAGTGAGAAGGGGACTCAGAAAACTTAGGAGGGGAAATACCAGAAGGCCTGTCTGGGGAGATGTCTGGTTCAATGGGCTCAACCAGAACTCCCACACCATCGTCGTCATCATCATCATCATAATCTTCATCCCCCTCCAAAATCTGGTTCATAGAAATCTTCAGGGGCATAATCCTGAACCGGAGGAACCGACCGAACCAAGCGCCTGCCAAAAGGTGCCGGATCAGATGGAACTGGACATAGCAATTCTACAATCTTTATCACATTGGCAGTCTCTTCATGGGTCAGAAAATGGGTCTCTGGAACTGAACCAGACAATTTTTCTTTTCTTTTTCTTTTTGTAGGAACCAATTCCTCAGGATCAGCTCTCCTGTTGCTTGAAGAAGTATCACCCTGGTCAGAGGGCACTTCCTCTGGTTCGGTCGGAACTGAACCGGGCTGGCCATCCGGGTCAGCGAACTTCACAGCCTCCTTATCCCTGAGCCTACCTAATCTTTTTTCCAGGGTAGAATTAGGGACATTTTTACAGATTTGGCAGTCTGAATCGAGGTGGTCAAACCCCAGGCAATAAATACAGGTGGTGTGGGGACCAGCCTTAGCAAAGACCTCCCCACACACACTGCAGTGTTGAAACCCAGTGGGCCCGGTTTTTCTTTTGGGTTTCTCAGACACAGCCATCCTAACCACAAACTTACCCTTTTTATGGAAAACAACCAGGCAAGACACCCTTATTGGTTTCTAACTGTGTCACAGGTATTGGAAAAAAACACAAGAAAATGCAGTTTTTTTAAAACTGATAAGGACCGGTAACCATACTCTAAGTTTAAAAACAAAGACAGAATATATAAATCATTAAACGGCCGGTTCAGCCGAACTGGTCAAAAAATAAATTTTTACAATTTTCACAAGTTTACTATGTTTAGTTCATGACCTAGTACTTTCTATACCACAGACAGAGATCTGAACCGAAACTTGCAAAAAATAATCGGTAAAACTGAGGACTTTAACCAACTTATGAACCGTGAGCAAAGGAGAAATCTCTGGAATGGCCGTTCAGTTAGGCGGAGTAAAGAATCTCATAGTTGCGCTTCAAAGTGCAGCAGACAGAGGTTTGAACCCAGCTCGAGCTCAACGTTCTATGCTCTGCATAGAAAATTAACCCTCTACTTTCCAGGGCAGTTTGAGTGCTGGGGCTAACTGCAATAGTCAGAATACAGCAAGACTTCATGTTGTTTGAATATGTGGCACAATAAAAGGTGTCTGATTTGATGACATGCGTCACACACATACTCACACACACACACTAAGTAATGTGTAGCAAATTGAAAACTTCAGTAATATAACCACATATTTAAACAAACTAAAATTATGCACTGCTGCACCACAACAATCAGCAAAAAAATGGCAAGAATTATTGAAATATTACTGTGTGTAAATTATCACATTTATACAAGAAAAATATCACCAAAACAGAAAGCACTGTCTTTTTCTCCAAGTTAATCTACCTACGCCACAGATAAACCCCTCCCCCAAAGCACACTTTCACTGTCTCTCAGTACACAGACTGAATGTTGTACATTAACATTCAAAATCCACACACAAATAACAAATGCTCGATGATTTGAGCACAGGATGGTTTCCAATAATCGATGAACTAAAGTTTCAGCAAAAAAAAAAATATTCAAAAAGGCTTTTTTGAACAGCTTTTAGAAGGTTTGAATTGCAGAGATCTCTCAGAGCAGATTGTCTCCTACAGCTTCCTACACACACTGCCCCAAACTGAGGCTGTGCAGAACAATCTAGAGCCCATGTGACCTGAAATCCCATGAATCACTGCAAAATTCACCTTTGGAGCTTAAAAACAAGGCAAAGTGAGGTGAAGTACATTGTTTACAGTGTACTTCACCTTAAGAATTGATGGAGTAGTGGTTTGGGAAGACGGAGTAATGCGAAGTCATTGTTTTCAATGGACTTTGCATTACCCATTATAATGCAAAGTACTCCGCTTCGCGTTGCGGAGCACTCTGCGAATTCGCTTTCACTTCATGCTCCACTTTGCAGAGTGAATTGGGGCCACTTCGTCCATCTCTACATAGGAGTGTCCACAGGAAGCACATCTGTAGCATGGAAGGGAAGAGCTTGTAAGTAGGAGTCTTCGTCTGTTGAGGATAATGCGGGAGGATACTGTCTCCAGCTTATACTATCAGCATTGGAGTGACCTCGACCTGGTCTGTACTGAATTTCAAAGTTGTAGCATTGCAACATGGCAATCCATCAGGTGAACTTGCCTACTGGCTCCATCTGACAACCGTCTGAAGGCCGAGTGATCAACGAAAGCTTTAAAGGAGAAGTAGTGAAGATAACAGTCAAATTTCTTTATGGCAAATACCATGGCTAGGCATTCCTTTTCTGTGATGCCATAGTTTTGCTCAGCTGAGGAAAGGGAGTGCCTGGCATAAGAGATAACCCGTTCTGTTCCATCTTGTACCTGAAAAAGCACAGCACCCACTGCAAAGAAACTAGCATCTGAGTAGAGTTTGAAGGGTTGATCGAACCTTGGGCAGGCCAATACTGGAGAGGGGATCAGTTTGCCTTTTAAGATTTCAAAGGCCACTTGGTACTCAGAAATCCAAGAATATTCACACCCCTTTTTGGTGAGGGCATAGAATAGAATTGCAAGCTATGCATAGTTACAAATGAATTTTCTGTAGTATCCAGACAAGCTTAGGAAAGCTCTAAGGTCTTTGTGATTGTTAGGTTCTGGATAGTCTCTGACTGCTGAGAGCTTGTCTGGGTCTGGAGAGATGCCTTGAGAATTGACAACATGTCCCAGGTAAAGAATTTGTTGCTGTGCAACACAACGCTTCTCTGGGTGAAGCTTGAGGTTGGCTTGTCGGAGATGGTCAAACACTTCCTTGAGGTGTTGGAGGTGTTCTGGAAAAGTTCTGCTAAAAATGATAACATCATCTAGGTAAACTAAACAAGATTTCCAAGACAACCCACTTAGTATGGCTTCTATAACACGCTGAAATGTAGTGAGACTGTTCCGAAGTCTTATAGGCAGTCATTTAAATTGAAAATGCCCCAAGTGACAGTGCCAGGCTGTGTATGGATGAGAGGCTGGATCAATGGAGACTTGGTAGAACCCACGCTGTAGGTCTAGAGTGGTGAGTAAGCTGGGCTGGCCATGCCAAGACTCTCTAAGGCACCCTCTGTGGTGGGTAAGGGATGAACATCTTGCATTGTGTAAGCATTAAGCTTTCTATAGTCTACCACGTAGCGATACCCTTTGTCCTTCTTTACCACTGCAGACACGGTGCACCTCAGGGATTTGTAAACTCTTCAATGATGTCTTGGTCAAGCATGTCTTTGATCATGTTTTCTAGGACTTGTTTCTGTTTGTGTCCCACCTTGTAGGCTCACTGGTGGATGGGTTGCTGACTGGGATACACCTCAGTAGTGTGTTGTAGGACATCATAACATCTGAGCTTGTTATCTGGACCAACAAGACATCTGGATAGCCCTTGAGGAATTTTAAAAGTTGTTCTCTCTCTCTGTTGGGGATGCCGTGAGTTTAGAAGCAGGTTGTCGTGTACTGAGGGGAATGCTGGTGATGCTGGGGTGGTTGTGATAGAACACACTGGACTAATATTGGTAGAACCAAGCTGAGGTTCTTGCATAAGATGGAGCTGGTCCCCTGTAGACAAGCAAACAAACTTTCCAATAGTGGCACCCTTGGAAATGACTACTGGCTCATCTGTGAAGTTGCAGCATTTCTGGAAGGCTGTTCCACCATGCACAGCAGACAAGGTGTTCCCTGGAAGAAGACCTGATGAATGCAGAGCAGGGGAGCCTGTGATGATGCCAACCACACCTTGTGGAAGAGGTTCACTTCGTATCTTGGCAATCAGAGCCATCTCAGTCTTAGGAGGTACAGTGACAGACCCTGTTGCTGTGAGTTGTCTCTGAGGGTCTAGTGACAGTTTGTTTGATGCAAAGTCTAGGATGGCTTTGTGAGCTTTAAGGAATCCATACCAGGAATCACCCATGGTTGTAGCTCAGGTACTAGGTAGAATTTGACAGTAGCTTGCTGTGAGCCAAAGTGTAGCTTGAGATGGACCACGCCTTTGATAGATACCTTAGCGGCATTGGCTGTAATAATGTACTTTAGATCAGCTGGAGAGGCATTAGGTAAGTGATGAACCACTTTTTTGGTCAAAATACTAATGTTAATAAATGAGATTTCAGCTCCAATGTTGACCAAGGCATGCATGGATCAATCTCCGATGGTTAGGGGATATAGTTAGATAAGAGTGGTGATCTAATCACAGGGACATTGGCCCCTTGAAGCGGGAGAGTGCCAGAGTGTGTAGTTGGAGGATGCTGTCTGCTTGAGTTGTGAGAGTCAGAGGGGCAGCCAGTTGAAGTGTTCCCCTGCCCAACAGGAGCCCCTAGTGTGTTGGGAAGCTCTCATTTCCCTGATGCTGGAAGTAGTTGTGATCATTGTGCTGATTATACTGTGGTAGGTGCTTTTGGGTCCTGTTATCTTGGCTATTATTATGGTACTTTAGCTTTTGGCAAACGCCAGCAGTTTGTCCTCTGTATCCACACCACTGGCAGGTCACAGGCTCATGTGAAGGTGGAGGTGGTGCAGGTGGCTATTGAGGTGGCTGCAGAGCATTGACAGAAGTAGTCAAAGAAGAAGTTGAGCTCAGGTGTAAACTATGGACAGTCATGATGAGCTTGTCTATCATGGCTTGTTGCTGCTGGACACGTGTTGTTAGTGCAGACAGTTGTGATGAATGAGGTGCCAGTGCACTTGTGGCCTGGAACAATGAAATGGACTCCTGTGCAAGTTATGCTGCTTGGATTGTGTCCATCCATGTTGTTGTCTTCTGCTGAATGACATAAGTGCAGAGTTGAGGAAGCAGGCCAAGAACAAAAGCCATGATTTAATCTTTTCTGTTTTCTTTAGACATTTGCAGCATGACTCAGTGTCAACTATGAAGGTTTCCAGGGACTCAGAAGATTGCATTCTGTGTTCTCACAGCTGTTGTTCCAGTAACCAAGGGGGATATGCGTGGACAAAATGGTCTCAGAAAGTCATATACAGAGTAGCAGCATTTCCTTTCCCTTGTTCTGGAAGTGCATTAAACCAGAAAATGACAGTACTTCTCAGAAGCAGGCACAAGGCATTGGAAATATGCAAGGGATCAGTCCAACCATTGAAAGAAATCCAGGCTTGGAATTACTCAAGCCAGTCAACAGCATCTTCATGAGGCAAAGCTAAGAAGGCAACTGGCTGTAAGCTGGTATGGACAGAAGACTGGGGAGACATAGTTCTAATGTATGCAAGATCTGCTTGAATGGCTTACATAGCTGGTGCTCCTTGGACTGAGAGAGCAGCTCGGATGTCCTGCAGGATGGTTTCTATGTTGTTGCTCCACTCCGGTGAGGTGTGTGAGGGTGGAACTGCAGATGTTGCGGACTGTTTAATTGTGTCATTGTCAGACATTGTGGTTGGAGGTATACTTTGCATCCCTGAGTGAAGGCTGCAATTATGAGAAGGAGTTGCCTTCATGCAGGAGATGTGGCGTAGTGGAGCAGATGGAGAGCCATGGAGAAAATTGTTTTTGTAGACCAAAGTACAATTATTTGTAAGCAAAGTCCATCAAATGATGTATCAATAAACAATTCCAACTCAATTCTGTGTCATCTGTTATTTCAATAAAGTTTCTATTGCAAGATGCAGCTATTTATTGCAGTGTCCATTCATTTCAATGGGTTGCCCCTCAAAAACATTGGCCATCATTACTTTCCATGGCATGAGGTCATTTTGAACAAGCTGGTGCCCCCTCACAAAGATGGCTGCTGAACCTGTAGCATAGGATTCTTGGCTAATTTGACATTCCCAGTATGGCTGCCAACAGGGGGTAACGGTTGCTTCCTGTTTTGTAGTTTTGGCAGTGGCTTATGTCAGGGCAGCAGAAAGAATGCAAGATGGCCATTCTGCAGTCTGTTCAAAAGATAAATGTCAGACTTTAGTTTGGCTGAGTGACTCCCAGGTTATCCAAAGTATTTGTGTTGAGAGATGTATTGCTCTCTTCAAGGTTCAGAAGCCTGGAATACTTTCTTCAGACAGAATTGGCAAAACAAATGTCTGCATATTGGAAGGCACCTATAGTTAAAAATAACAGAAAGCCATATGTCTCTGGTTTAAGAGTTAATGAACAGGCAGTCCACAGTGGTCCTCAGGCTTGTATGATTGTAATTTATAGTTCATTCAGTTAGCAGGCTTGTAATATGCAGCACACATTTTTTTTCTTTCACAACCTACAATCTTAGAGAAGGGCTGCTGTACAAGCAAGATAGACAAGCAAGATAGGGTCTGTGCAGAAGAAGGGCCCCACTGTCTACCATGTGTGGCATTTTGGTATTGGTCTGCCACAATGGACCCTTACCTTCTTCCAAGATCAGCCAGGCCTATCTCTTGCTTCTGTGGGGACATCTTCTGGACCGTAGGAATAACAGAGCGATGCATAAAATAAATGTAGAAGTAAAGGAATTTATTCTCATACTACAAAGACAGCATACCAAAAGAGTCTAACCTGGACAGTAGACTCACACGACTGACTGACCACTGAGAATTCCAGAGAGTCCCCCTAAGCCCCTCCTAAAACAGTAAAAATACATCAACATCTGTTCAGAGCTCTTAAAGGGGTGGCAGTAGGCCTTAAGCCCAATGCTAAAGTGTAGTCCACAATTACATTATTGAAGAATATTAGTAAATAAAGTAAGGATGCTATATATTTCCCATATTTACAAAACAGAAAATACATGCAGAAATTAATTTCTTTGTCATATATTTCTTCACAAATTAAAACAATTAAGACAGAAATTATGGATTTTCACCAGAAAAAAAAGCTGAATCTTTAAAATTTCAACAAACATTCGGAACACAAGGTACATCACATATGTTATGTCCTTATGATACCTGTAACACTAGAATTCAGCAAAAACAGCTATTCTGTCTCCAGGACGCAGATGGTGTAACATATTTTGATCAGGATAAAATACAACAGATAGTCACTCAATATACCCTAGAATCCTTTTCGGAGATTCCTGTTAATCCTTTGACACTTTGAAAATTCCTGAGTACACTGCATATACCATTGTGTCACTCACATATCCTTCAAGAAGTTACACAAGATATCACATCTGCAGAAATTCTAGCTGCTGTAAAATCTTTACCAAATAATAAGTCCTCAGGGAAAGATGGTTTGACTGGAGAACTCTATACACATATACAGTACCTGATATTCTTTCTGAAGAATTAGCAAGTCTTTTCTTTTATGTTTAATACATCCTCATTCCCTTATCAATGATTGAGAGTGTATTAATTTATCTATAGAAAGTGCAGATGCCAACACCAGCTACTTACAGCCACTTCCACAAAACTGCCAAAGTGCCAATATTTCCAAAATGAAAGGAAGCAGATCCTTCCTTGGTTTATGGTGCTATTCATGCTAAACTTTATTTCCAAAATGCACAGTGCTTCCTTATCCATGCATGCTGCAACCTCCTACAGCAATGCAGGCTAGTGTCCTAATGTGTCTCATGCCCCCTGGTGCTTAATCACAGGAATAGCATGCCAACACACCAATGCCAATAAATATAACATGATTTAAAGTGACAGTGTAGATATAAATTATGTTACAAACAATGCTCCTTTTTTAAAAAAAAATTCTTTTAAGTAATTTTACCTTTTATATCATATTTTGTACACAGGATTTTTTCTAAAAACTGATTTTCAGCTAGTCTATCCATTCAAAAGTTCATATGGTTATTACTGTATATAGTTATTAAGTTTATAAACTCCATCTTGTTATAATGTTACTGTTAGCCATTTTAGTTTGCAGTTTTAATATTATTTTTACCACTTCTGTTATGTGCACAATTGTCTCCTTTAACTTTTTCATGGTTTCCCATGAGGATCCACTTAGCCAATGATTACTTGAATGGAACTGTATTTGAATGGGGCAAGAAAGTGAGATTTAGCCCTAATTCTAGAATGCAGGACAGTACACCCACCAGATGCATTCTAAGAAATACAATTAATAAACAAGACAAAAGACAAACGGAAGAACAAAGCAGTTTTGAGGAGACATATTTAGGTGAAGAGGAATATACTGAAGACACAGACCAGGGGAGGACACTAGAAGGCCCGAGATGAAGCCAACGCATAAATCTTAACCAGACCCCAAAAAAACAGATCAGGAGGGGGGCCGGAAGAGGAGACCATTAGGAAAAGGGGAAACAAATCCTTACGGAGATAAGACAGACATCTATAGATGCTTTATAGATGACATCTTTATCATCTGGACAGGAACAGAGGATGAACTCTTTGATTTTGTTAAGTTCCTGGAACAAAGTAATCCAAATCTGCATTTCTTTTTGTCCTTCAGCCCCACACAGATCAATTTTTTGGACCTAATTATAAAAAAGGATGAGCTAGGAGGAATAGAGACAGATCTATATAGGAAATGTATTGATAGGAATACACTCTTACAGGCAAATAGCAGTCACCCATACCACACTATAGCAGGTATCACTAAAGGGCAGTTTCTAAGAGTAAAAAGAAACTGCGGTAACAAGGAAGTATATGAGAAAAGAGCAAATGAACTAGAAATTAGGTTACAAGAGAGAGAATACCCTGCAAGAGTTATCACCAGAGCTAGAGAAGAAGAGGATAGAAAGCAAAGGTCATGCAGAAAAAGACAGAGAAAAGAGAAAAAGGTGATTTAAGAATAAACTTTGAGAGCACCTATAATGCCCAATATGATGAGATTAGTAATATAATCAAAAAACACTGGCATATTGTGAGTCTGGACCCAAGCCTGAAGGATCTTAGTAACACAATGCCTAGAATGGTACATAGGAAAGGCAGGAGTTTAAAAGACATACTGGTTCACTCAGTACAGCCTAAACAAGAATAAGTAAAAATGTGGTTACCAAGGAAACAGGATGGGTGCTATGGATGTGGGAACTGTAAATTGTGTAAATCCCTGATACAGACTAGAAGTTTTATGAACCCTAAAACAAAAAGGGAGACAAAAGTAAGAGGGTTCATAACCTGTGCAACAGAAGGGTCATCTATATGGCCCCCTGCATATGTGCATGTTTATATATAGGAAAAACAAAAAGAAAACTGAAGGAAAGAGTAGGGGAACATCTGAGGGCAATAAACTACAGTGACCAGAAAAATGCACTTGCAATCCATATGGGAAAAGTCACAAATCCAAAGGAACATACCTGGTCATTTCTGAGGATAGAAAAGCCCATAAAGAGCCAGAGGGAGGTGACTATAATAATGTCCTATTTAAAAGAGAACAATATTGGATCTTTGCCACAGAAGGGTCTAAGAGATCGGATCTAAATGAAATAATTGACCTTAAACCATTTTGAAGAAATGACCCCCCATTCCAGATTTTTGTTACCTAGAAAATGATCTGTAATACTGTATATCGAAAAGTGTTTGAATGGCTCCGTTTATATTCATTGATGTGTTAATTCTTATTTTTGTCTGTTTTTTATAGATACTTCTGCTAAACTTGAATGCTAAGTGAATCCTCATGGGAAACCATGAAAAAATTGAAGGAGGACACTGGTGCACATAACAGAAGTGGTAAAAATAATATTAAAACTGCAAACTAAAATGGTTAACAGTAACATTATAACAAGTAGGAGTTTATAAACTTAATAGCTATATACAGTAATAATCATGTTAACTTTTGAATGGATGGACTAGCTAAAAATCAGTTTTTAGAAAAATTCCTGTGTACAATATTTGATATAAAACGTAGAATTACTTAAAATATTTAAAAAAAAGGAGCATTATTTGTAAATGTAATTTATATCTGCACTGTCACTTTAAATCATGTTGTATTTATTGGTATTGGTGTGTTGACATGCTATTCCTATGATTAAGCACCAGGGGGCGTGAAATGCATTAGGACACTAGCCTGCATTGCTGTAGGAGGGGGCAGCATGCATGGAAAAGGAAACACTGTGCATTTTGGAAATAAAGCTTAGCACTGATAGCACCTTAAACCAAGGATCAGCTTCCTTTCATTATGGAAGTATTGGCACTTTGGCAGTTTTGTGGAAGTGGCTGTAAGTAGCTGGTGCTGGCATCTGTACTTTCTCTTGCTTTACTTGTTTACCAGCCAAGCACAGCTCCCAGGTGCAGGCCCAAAAATCCTTTTTCATTAATTTATCTATATAAAAATGGAAACAGACAATTATTAAATATCTGGAGACCTATATGTCTACTTAATACAAATTTCATAATTTTAACCAAAATTCTTAATGCCAGACTTCTACACCTAGCTCCTCATATTATTTCACCAGCTCAAGCATGCTCTATTCTGAAAAGAAATATCTCCGACCATTTACTACTCTTACTAGAAATAGTCATTAGAAGTAATACTAATGAAATCCCTGGATTTCTTTGCTCTTTAGACCAGAGGAAAGCATTTGGTTAGGTTAGGCATACATATTTATGGATGGTATTACAAAGTCATTGTGTTCCACAAACATTTATCAAATGGATTTGGGGCCTCTACAGAACAGCAACAGTCATACCACTTATTAATGGTAAATGTGGCGCGATGATTCCCATAAAAAGAGGGGTACGTCAAGTATGCCCATTCAGTCCACTGCTTTATGTTTTTTGTATCAACCCACTATTAAAAAAAATAAATAATAATCTAAGTATTTAACCCTTACAGTCACCTACAAATACTATACCTTTCAACTGCATTGCCTATGTAGATGTTTTATGTCTTTTTTATCACAGAAGAATTTTATTGATTTTGTAGAAGATCCATAGAACACAGCACATACTACAACCACAGAGTCATAGCAGCAGGTAGTATAGCCAGTGAGTAACATTTTTAAACTGGTATATCATATCACTAAGTGTGCAGCCAGCAAGAATGCCAAACAGTGCAGCTTAATAAAGGTACAGAGGAAAAACCACCAGTGTGGATTTAAAGACAGCATCAATGGTTAGAGAGGTGCCAATGGTACAGACAGGAGAATTATTGTAAGAGGGAGGAATCTTGTAAAGAAGGTACTGTAGGTAGGCATCCCATTTCACTGTGTATCTGTCCAGTTGACCCTAGTGTGCATAGGACAGATATTCAAAAGAAGCTAGTCAAGCCAATGCAGCATGTCAGCTCTTTCAAGAGGGCAGATCCGTTTGGCAACAGTACATGAGAAGAAGGCGCTTGACCTCCATAAGGGCCAGCATAATGCACTCCTGAAGAGGAGTAGGGAGAGCCCTTAGCAAAGTCATGTCTCCCAACAGGAGCTTTGGGTCTTCCAAAGATACTGCAGAGCCCACAATCTGAGTGCAATCAGAGGCTACAATCAACCAGAAGGGCAGCAGCATTGGGCAGGCCCATAAGACATGCAGAAGGTTCGCTTCCGATTGTTGACAATGCCAGCAATTAGAATGATCCAAAAGGCCACAGTTACACAGAACCACTGAGGTGCAATACCAATGTAGGAGAATTTTAAGCTGGATAAACCAACTTTCATATCCCTATATTGCTTGTGCCTATCCCGTAAATACTGGGACAAGGTAGCTTCCGGAATATTACAATTAAGAGCCCCAGCCCATTTGAGCCTGCTCTAGACTGAAGGAGCTGGCTAAGCATCTCTCCAGGTCCTGTAAAATTGGCCAATGAGACCGTGCACAGTGGTGGATTTGTGAAGCAATCCCAGCCACTTCCATTTACTGTCAGTTTCATAATGCCTGGAGAGCTCTTGGAGAGCACTGCGCAATTGGAGATACCTCCAAAAATCTGCAGAGGGGAGCAAAAATTTAGCTTGCAACTGTTGATAGGAGAGCAGGACATCTGAGTCTGCCACACATATATCTTGGACCTTAAGGATGCCCTTCGATTCCCAAGTAGGCCAACTGAGGGGCAGACTCCACAACATTAGGAGAGGGTTACGCCAAAGAGACACATACTGGAAAGGAGATGCCCAGGCAGCACGGGGTGTATTGGATAGGGACATGAGGGCTCTCCGTGCCTTATGAGTCTCCAGCATGATGGGAGAGAGTGTGAGAAACTTTTGTCTCGAGTGGAGCAACACCTCAGGGGAGCTGCCCCCAAGCAGACCGGTTTCCACCTGTACCCATGGAAGCTCATGATGCACCCTCGGTACAAACCAACAGGAAGCAGATACCATCATGCATGCTAAATGGTAACCCTTGAGCCAAGGGACCCGAAATCCACCACGAGTCCAGTGCACACAAAGCTTCTGTCTACTCCACCTTGGAGGTTTTCTATCCCATATGTAACTGAACATGAGGCAGTCTAGGGACTTCAATAATTTAGGAGAGAGTGACATTGGCAAGTTATTGAGGAGATACGTGACCTGAGGGAGAAACAACATCCGCACA
Organism: Neoceratodus forsteri; assembly: GCA_016271365.2. Taxonomy (NCBI): domain Eukaryota; kingdom Metazoa; phylum Chordata; order Ceratodontiformes; family Ceratodontidae; genus Neoceratodus; species Neoceratodus forsteri. The sequence goes on from CM057457.1 coordinate 184,826,193, forward strand.
GCTGCTACTCTTCTGGGTAGGGACAGCTGAAGCTTACACCACCTTCCCACATCCAGGGACAGTTGAGCCAAGAAGGGAGAAAGATTGGAAGACTCCAACTCTGACCATTGGTTGGGGATATACATGCCTAAGTAGGTAAACCCCTTATCTGCCCAAGCAAGCTCGGTACCACTAAGGCAGTCTCTGAGACAGGCGGAGTCCATGGGGACCAGAATGGTGTTTTTCTGATTAGCGCTCAATCCTGAGAGGGTATAGAAGTCCTTGAGGATAGCTAGAATTGCTGGTATTGACTGATGGTGGTGGGAGAGGGTGAACAACAGATCGGCTGCATATGCCGCCACCAGGTGGGAGGTGCCATGAACCTCAACACCCAAAATAGTTGGAGAGGCAAGAAAAGTCCAAACAAGGGGATCTAAGGCTATCATAAAGAGAAGTGGGAGAGAGGACATTCCTGCCAGGTCCGTCTCTGCAGTGAGAAAGGGGGAGAGATAGTAGTATTGGTGAGGATGAGTGCAACAGGTAAGCAGTACAGGGTATACACCCATGGACAAAAATGAGGGTCAAAGCCATATCTCTGAAGTACTTCGTGCAGGTAGTTCCACTTGATTGAGTCAAAAGCATTAGTGAAATCAACAGCAAGGGCCGCCTTAGGGATGGACACCCAGGATGCTACCCATATGAGATTGAGCAATAATCTGGTGTTGTCAATGCCTGATTTGCTTTTCATGAAGCCTGCCTGTGCAGGGTGAATAATAGAGGGCAGCACATCAAGCAACCTAGTGGTCAAAATTTCAGCTAGTATCTTTGTGTCAACTGGCAATAGAGAGAAGGGGTGAAAGTTTGCACAATTAAGTGGGTCATTAGACTTTTTAGGGGGAAGAGTAATAAGTGCCTCTCTCATAGTAAGTGGGAGGGATTGAGCTTTATGGGCTTCTTTAAGGGCCTGAAGTAAAAGACCCATTATTTCAGACCCTAAAGCATGGTAAAGTTTCACCATCATACCGTCTGGGCCTGGGGCTTTCCCCGGTGCCATGCAGGATAAAGCTTGCCTCACCTCTATGCCCTCGATCAGGGCATCCAGCTGGGTTGCTTGGATCGGTGTCATCACTGGTGTGACTAAGTCTTGGCAGAACTGGGCTAAACCCTGCTGCAACTGGGAAAGGGACAGGGAGGAATGCGACTGATACAGGGAAGTATAAAAGGACCTCATAGTTGTGTTAATGTCCTGTGGGTCATGAACAACTTTCCAAGAGGCATCTCCAAGGGCATGGATTCGTGAGAAGGCTTGTTGTTTGCGCAGTCTAAAGGCCAAAAGCCTGCAGCTTTTCTCATCTCTATCCCAGTAGTTATGCTTCACTCTGAAAAGAAGCCACTCCGCCTTTTGGTTATAAATAGTGTTGATTTGATATTTCAAGTCAACAATCTGACGAAGAAGAGAGGTATCCCTACCCGGGAACTGTAATGAGTGAAATCTCTGTTCCAAGCCTGCAAGATCTGCTTGCAGTGAGGCTAGGGTCACTCTGCAGGCCCTGTTCATAGCAGCAGAGAATACTATGATGCGACCATGCAGGAGAGCCTTAAAGGCCTCCTAGACTGTACCCGCGGACATCTCTCCGGGTGAGTTAGTGGAGAAATAATCACAGGCTGCCTGTGAGATCACACGGCAGAACTTGGGGTCTTTAAGAAGTAGGGGGCTACATCTCCACCAGGTGCTTTGTGGCCGCTGCCCCATTGAAGTATAAGTGGTAAGAACTAGAATGTGGCCAGATATTATAATGCTCCCAGTTTTGTTCTTGGAAAGGCCCTGAGCTGCAGCTACAATTGCCAGCCAGAAATCAATGTGGCTATGGGTGGCATGAACATGGGAATAAAAGGTATAATCCTGACCCATTGGGTGATCCCTCCACCACATATCCGCTAGGCCACACTCCTCCTGTAAATCCTGCAGTGCTGCCTTGGCTTTGGGGTGTGTTTGAGGGAAGGGATTCAAATTATCCAAAAAGGGATCAGGAACCATATTGAAATCACCCCCCACCAGAATAGGAGTGTTAGGGCCCTCTGGAGTCAGAGAAAAAATGGCTTGACTGATGGCTGGAAAAAAATTAGCATGGTCTTCGTTAGGGGCATATAGGTTGGCCACAATAAGTTACCCAGTTGGGGATGATAACTTAGCCACCACCCATCTCCCATGTGAATCTTTCAGAGTATCATCAGCCTTCCAAGGTGATGATCATCTCATTAAGATCACCACCCCTTTGGATTTATTCGGGGCAGAACTGGCATGTACCACTCCCACCCAGGATTTCTTCAGCCAGGGCACAGCTCAACCCAGGAGATGGGTTTTCTGGAGTAGAGCAATGTCCGTGCAAAGAGATCGAAAGTAGTGGAGCACCTTTGTGCATTTAATAGGGTGATTAAGGCCCTTTACATTCCAGGAGACCAAATTGGTGCTGTTGGAAGGGAGAGATGACGGGGGGCCATATCCTTGAAAAATAGGACAGAGGGTACTTACTCAGACCACCAGTTAGAGAAGGGATAAAAGGAGTACCAGAGGTAGGGGGTAGGGGGTTCCACTCTCTGGAAGCACCTCTGACGTACCTTTGGCACCAAACTGTAGAGGGCACAGTTGAATATGTGCAGGCTGCAAAAAAGGCACTGGCACAGGAAACAGGCTAATAGGAAAAAGAACACATAGAGAAGATATGAGCACTTACAAAAACAGATTTAGAAATAAAACACTATCACACCAATAACACCTGAAGTATTATACCTCAGAAAGGGTGTAAACAAGCATCACTGCACCAGTGGATTCTGGGCTAAATGCAAAAGAAAATGATGGCAAGCCACCACTCTCAGCTGCACAGGCCTTAGGAACCCAATTTGGGAGCAATGTGAGGAAATATTTTTCACAGAGAGGGTGGTAGACACATAGAACAGCCTTCCTGAGGAGGTTGTGAGGTCCAAAACTGTGGGAGAATTCAAGAATGCATGGGATAGACATAAGGCAATTCTTGTGGGGGTAGAAAGAAATAGGATGTTGGTTAACTAGGATCTGCAGCTTATCCTGAAAGTTGGGAAATGGGCAGACTAGGTGGGCCAAACAGTCCTAATCTGCCGTCAAAGTCTATGTTTCTATGTTTCTAAGAGGCATCTGGATAATCAGCCCAGTCCACAGCAGTATCGGTATCCATGTCTGGTAAATCCTGGCATTCTGGGTGAACAGGGGAAGTTGGCTGGGTGTAGTATTCCCTTGAGATTTTTGCTGGTGGAGCATTCATTTGCAGATCGGAAGGCATGGTGGTGCCACTTTGTGCCCTTTGCCGATGTCTAGGGTTAGATCCAGGGGGCCAAGGTGGTAGGGATGAAGTGCAATATGGGGCAGAGTGAACTATTACCATCAATGGAGGAGGCAAGTGATCAGTTAAAGCAACTGAGACAGGGGGACCAGTATAGGCTGCTGCACGTCCAACTGAAAAAGAGTCTAACAGCAATGGCTTACTCTCCAATCTGATCCCCTAGTGGTTGCCTTGGTGCTTGGTTCCCAGAGCCTCCTGGGATTTGTAGGAGGGAGCAGGAGGTTAGGCCAAAATTTGCAGAGCCACTTCTCAGTTAGCACAGGGTGATCTGCCACCAGTTCACGCCCATCCTTGGAAACCAACAGGTTGATAAGTCCCCGAAATCAAAATTGGAAATTGTGCTGGTATAAAAATTTCTTGATTGGCCCAAACGCCCTCCTCCTGGCTGCTGTTTCATGTGCAAAGTCATGATAAAAGGATACCAAAGAGCCCTGCCAGCAGACCTCTCCTAAGCCCCTGGCTGTCCTCAAAATATGCTTCTTTGTGGTGTAATGAAAGAAGTTAGCGACAATGGCTCTTGGGGTCTGAGTGTGCTTGTCCCTCTTATCAGACATGTGATGGGCCCTCTCAACTTCCATGGGGCCTCTCCATCTGTCTCCAAGTAACACCGGGAGGTTTTCATTTGGGGAGCGCTCCATGGACTGGCCTTTCACCCCCTCAGGTAGACCAATAATATGCAGGTTGTTGCACTGGGCTTGATTTTCCTGATCATCCACCCAATCCCACAGAGTAGCCAGTCATTCTTCCTGCATTTGGAGTCTGTGTAGCAATTTAAACTGTTGCTGCTCTTACGTATCCAACCTTTATTCTGACACATTCATTTTATCTTGGAGCTGTCTGACATCAGCCACTGTAGTAGAGAGGGAGAGACTAATGTCATCAACTCTCACCAGCAAGGTCTCTAGCATATGAGTAATATACTGCAAGGAATCCCCCACGGTGGCAGGTGGGACTGGTGACTGTGCTGGTGGCTGGGTGCCCCGAGGCTGTGCAGATGGCAGGCTGGGGTTGGACATATTCTCTGATGCAGCAGAGCAGTATCTGGAAATGGCATGACCAAGCAAATGAGTGAGTGCTCCGTGGATCGGTCTAAAAGCCACTAGTGCAAGTAACCATGGTGAGGCAGGCAGGTAAGGGCCTATGTGGCCTATGGCACTGAAGCAACTCACGGATACCCGGTGCTGCGACTACTGCAAATTGCATCAGAATCCACTAACCAATGTTGCCGGTCGGTAGAGAATAGACTACCCAAGCATTTAGAGGGGCAGGGGGGTCCTGATGTCCACAGACTATGCTGCCAAAGGGTGGATGTTGTTCCATTAGGAGAGATCTGAGGAGATTAAGCTGCCATTACTCCAGCAGTCAGACCACATCCCCAATGATTTATGTTTTTTAATGCAAGATGAACATTTCACTACTACTGCACTTGATATTTGTAAACAATATGCCTCAGTTTCTGGAGCTTCTCTTAATTCAGAGAAATGTAAAGGATTACAGCTGGGCCCTACTGGACTTTATTTACCAGCTATTTCTGGAATTCCACTTTTGCATACCCCAATTAAAACTTTGGGACTTTTTTTTGGAACGGGAGCTTTAGATATGATAAATTGGATGCCTAAGCTAGAAATAAGTAAAGCCATAGTCGTTAAATGCAATAAGTGGAAGTTAAGTAAAAATAAAATGATAGTACTTATTAAAACTTTCCTTTTGCCTCAATTGACATCTTTAAGTGTGATATTTTCCCCTTCTAAACTATTAGAAGTCCCATTTTTGAGTATTTTTTTTTCCAAGCAGTGTGGGGCAGTCAGCTTAACCTGCTAAAAAGAAACATTACTTATTTACCATACAAACAGGGAGGCCTTAGTATGGTAAATCTCATAGTCTTTTATTTTAGTATTTTTATTTATGCAAATATAAGACCTCTGTTAATTAATATGGAGAAGGCATGGGCTCCTTCATTTTACCAGACTGGACAAAAATGGTTTAGGCCATGGGATAATAATACACTTTTAGTGATAAAAAATACACCTTCTATCCCAATATATTTCAGGGAAATATTTGTTAAATTTAGATCATGGAATGTTAATAGCCGTGTTTTAATTTCCAGTACTAGAAAACAACTATATACACACATTATTGATTTTCATTATACAGAACGAACAACTTTCCCTACATGTCCAGCACCATTACGAGCATCTTTGCTACAACTTCTAGCAGAACCTAGGATACCTGCAAACTGTGGGATTTGCATTGGCTAAGCTGCCATGAGAAAATAAATGTTAAAAGTAAACAAAAACATAAGCAGCTTTCAGAAATTTATTGTACAAGAGAATCTTGTAAACAACAAGAGGAGACAATAACACATCTGTTTTTTTCATGTAAATATATATCAGTATTTTGGAACACTTTCTCCAGACATTGGCCTACACCAGACTTCTCTACAGTTACTTAATGAAATTCTAATGTATGGCTCTTACGAAACTGTATAGAAAAAATATTGTAACAGTACTCAGTTTAATTTTTACAGTTATACAATGGTGTATCTGGAATGTAAGATGTGTTTTTTTTCTTTACAACAAATAGATAACCTGTGTTTAATGTTAATTCATCAGATTACAGGGGCATTGAAAACTATCTACCAGGAGGAAGTAAAAAGATATCCCAGACTGGTTTTAGAAGCACACTGGTGAAATGTGCCTTGGATTACAAATACTGATGTTCATATTACCTGAATTGATTGTATTTCTTTTTGTTTGATTTTCTGTAATAGCAATAGAATGCAGTATTTGTTAATGTACTTTGTGATTTTTCTTCATTAGTAAACTCCCCTGCTCTTTTTGAGAAGTGCCATGGGATCTTTAACATCCTCCTAAACTACTACCAGAACAGGCAGATGGGACCTCAGTTTAACATCTCATCCAAAAGACAGCACCACCCTCATGCTGCAACACAGTGGCAGTATTGGGATTTAACCCAAGTGCCTGGTGTGGGGATAGAACCCACAGCCTCCTGATCATCTGGCCTCAGAGGTGAGTGTGCAACCTGCTGAGCCACTGACACTCCATATGGACAGACTAGATGAACTGTCTTTTTCTGCCATCATTGTCTATGTTTCTAAATAATACTTTCTTTACCAATGTAAATGTTTTTCATGAATTTGAATGTAATCATCCTCTGACATGTTACTATGTATACGTATGTGTTATTCTTGTGCATTTTTAAGTATGTGTTGTTACTGTATATGTATTCTTATGTATTGTTCTTGTGCATTTGTTCTTACAGTATGAATTGTTCTTGTGTAGGTATATTTATGTATTGTTCTTGTGCATGCACACTTAGGTATAGTTTTTGTACATATATTCTTATATGTTGTACTTGTGCATGTATACTTATGTGTTGTTCTTGTGCATGCAATCTTAAATATTCTTCTTGTGCATGTATACTTATAAATTGTTCTTGTGCATATATATTTGTGTACAGTACTTGGACATGTATACTTATGTGTTGTTATTATGTTCTCATGCATGTATCATTAACATGGTGGAAGAGTCTAACATGTTTCAATATAAGAACAATAGCAGGACAAGAGGACTCAGCATGAGATTAGAGGGAGGCCAATTAAGAGGTAATGTGAGAAAGTTATTTTTCACAGAAAGGGTGGTGGATGCATGGAATGTCCTGCCTCAGGAAGTGGTGGATAGGAATACAGTGCAGGGCTTCAGACGAGCATGGGATAGGCATAAGGGGAACAATACAAATAAGTATGAATGAATAAATAGGCCATTGACAGAGCAAAGACCTATGGCACATTCAAAAGGTAACAAAAATGGACAGATTGGATGGGCCTTGCGGTCTTTATCTGCCGCCAACTTCTATGTTACTATGTTTCTATGTATACTTTTGTATTGTTCTTGTCCATGTATACTTAGGAATTGCTCTTGTGCATACATGCTTATGTGTAGTTTCTGTGCATGTAAACTGTATTTATGAATTGTTCTTGTGCAGGTATACTTATATGTTGTCAATCAATCAAAATATTTATTTATCCAGGCGGACACCATTAAAGCAAGGCTCATTTGCAAGGTGTACCTGGTCATGAATAAATCAAAGTATAGTACAGAAGCAGGTATACAAAAAAGCAATAATATACAAGGAAGAAAAAGTATATACAGTGTATACAGTACAGTACAAGGTTGAAATAAAAAAACAACAACATTATTTTACAATTGAAGAAGTCAGCAGATGTACAATCAACCATAAGCATACAGGGGTTATAAGCAGAGATCTTTTGAGTGATGCAGCCGGCAACTACACATATAGGGGAAAGAGGCTGTGTATGGGGTGGCAGGTTAGAGAGGTAAAGAAGAGGAGAAATATATTACTGATGACTCGGGGAAAAATTGAGCTAAAATCACAGAAAGTGACGATGGCTATTGTGTACTTGTTTATTATGATAATGACGGAGGAGGGGTAGATAACTGGGACACTACTATGGATGGGGTGGGACTTTAGCCAGGCTGGAGTGGACAGAGAAGGGTAGGTGCAGTAGGAAAAGTTAATGGGAAAGAATGAGAGCCAGGGGTAGAAACATGGCGAGTGTCAGGATGGAAAGGGGGAGTTGCAGAATTAATGGGCTAGCAGTGAGGAAAACATTTGCAACGTGCTTTTATGTAGCAATTGTAGAGCGCCTTGAAGATATTCAGGCTAACAGGGCAGCTCAGCTTCAAGTTCCTTTGTAAACTGTTCCACAATGTGGGTAAAGAGAAGCTTAGAGCAGCTTTGCTGAAATGAGTTTTGACCCTTGGAACTTGGAGGGCAATTAGGGAATAGCTCCTTAGAGCATAGGTGCCTAACACACTCCGGGGAATACAATCTGAGACATATGAGGGTAGCTTGTTGGTCACCGCTCTGAAGGCCCATAGGGTGGCATTTCTATTCCTCCTATAGTGAAGGGAAGTCCAGCCTAACGATGAGTACAGGGATCATTCTGGTATGGAAAGTGGAAGGTCAGTAATGAACCTGATAGCTCTGTGGTAGAGGGTGTCCAGCTTAGCCAGTGCAGAGGCAGTGCAGTGGCTGTAGAACAGGTCCATGTAATCTATTAATGATAGAAAGATAGCTTGAACCAGTTGAATCTTGGCCTTCTTTGTGAGCAAATGGTTAAATATGTAGAATAGTCCTAATCTTTGCCTTAGTTTCTTCTGTAGTTCTTCGAGACAGTCAACGAAGGAAAGTTTATGATCGAGCCAAACTCCTAGATATTTGTATTTAGCTACATACTGTAGTGTTTCTCCAAGAACAGTGGTAATTTGTGGGATAGCCCCCAGCAGGAATTGCAGCATGCAGGAAGGAGGAGAAGAGCATGGCTTTTGTCTTTTTCGCATTGAACAAAAGCTTTTTGTTTATGAGCTGGTATTGTAGAAGGTTAAATTCAGCTTGGAGGTCTTCACAGGCTGCTTCCGGCATGGGACGACTCAAGTACAGTACAGTGTAGTCCGAGAATAAGTGGATGTTGGCTTTTTTGATGGTGTCATTGATGTTGTTAATGTAGACTGCAAAGAGGAGGGGACCAAAGATAGAGCTGTTCTTGTACATATGTTCTTAAGTATTCTTCTTGTGCTTGTATACTTATGAATTGCTCTGCATATATTGTATACTAATGCATAGTTCTCGTGCTTGTATACTTATGTTTTGTTCTTGTGTTCTCGTGCATGTGTACTTATGAATTATTATTGCGCATGCAAAATTGTGTGTAGTTTTTGTGTATGTATGTATAGAATAAATTATGGGTAAGGGTGGTAAACAAGGATGTATACCCATCAAGGGGGCTAATTAGTGCTATAAGGCCATGAGCTGAGTGTGCCACCCTTACCTGTAGTTTGTTGAATATAATACATTAGGATGGGTATTATACTGACATTGCAATTGCAATAATTACCAGGTTTGTCATTTCTGTGTTTCTACCCAAGCTGTTTTCCATAGTGCAGAATCCTCCAATATAAGGAAATATGGCTGGGCTGGCCTGTACCTTAGTTTTTAAATGCAGGCAGTAGTGGCATGTGGTTGTGAACAGGAGTGGCATGTGGTTGCGATCTGGATGAGTGGTGTGCATTTGTGGTCAGTAGAGTCTTTTTTGTGATTTTGGAAGCAGCACCTGTGGTGGGAATACTATGTAACAGTGATAACGATCATGTGGCATCTGAAGTGAATACTTTTTTAGGTGAAGAGGAGGACAATGAAGACCCCAGCAATGCCCCACCCTGACCCCAAATGTTCCAGGGAGGAGCAACAGAAAAAACAAATTCCAAGGATGTACAAATGAACTCAGAGAGGGGGGAAGAGGAAACATGCAGAGAGGCAGAGGGTGGCACCAGAGGAGACCCTACATAGGCAAGAATTGAAAATATCATTAACCTAGCTAAGCATGAACTTACGCCTACTGAAATTGCAATGTTAAATCAGGGACTCTCTTCGTACCAACTTGCAGATTTATTTTGTCTGATACCAGCATGGAAGTCAGCAAACTGGTCCGTAACCTCAGTCTGAAATCCTTTTTATCTTGGCTCGTGCTTGCACGGCCAACATACTGCATTAGTAGCAGATTTGGAGGCGTGGTCACTGTTGGGCGAATGCAGGGCACACATCAGTAGGTGCGTCCTTCATTCCCCAATAAGCCAGCATGCAGGCACCACACCAGGAATACATAATGTGACAAGCACATCAAAGGAAAGATCAGCTACAATGACAGCCAAGCTCGTCATGCAGTGGCTCCAAAACACACCCTCCCTACATGCCTTTCCTGGTGAAGCCCTTCCATTAACATGGTGGTGCTGACTGCCGTCACGTGGACAACCGACTTTAGGGGTGCCCAGTCCCCCTGTCGGCATGCCCCAACCCACATCATTTGCCGATAGGGGTGCCCACTCCCCATCAGCATAATGGAACCCCCTCCCATTTAAAGTGTGTGCCAAGGGGGTGCCCAATCTGCCTCGACATCATGTCCCCCCTTCCCAGTTTCATTTGCTGATGGGGGAGCCCACTCACCATTGGCATAATGTCACCCCATTTGTTGTGTGCTGATGGGGGTGCCCAATCCCTGCCAGCTACAGAACCCCCCAAAAAAACAACACTCAGGTGGCACGCTGGGAGCCCACCCCAGCGTGACAAATTACCCTGTAAAAGAAAAACAGTCCTGTGTTGTTTTTTTGTTTATTTTAAAACCTGCAAAGCAGAAAACAGTCCCTCGTTGACTCCAGTGGTCCTCCCCAACTCGCATCCACCCTCTGCGCACCCTGCCTCCCCACACCCCCCTCACCCCTTACTTACCTTCAGAGCATGGCGCGATGATCTTCGGTGGACCGGGAACACGTCTGCACTCTTCAAAGCTGACCGCAAACTGAAGAAATGCTGGTAAGCTATATAATGGCATAAATAGGGTTTTTTCAACTTTGGTGCATATCTCGGGCATTTGGAGGAATTTTGGCACCAAATTTTCAACATGGGGTTATTGGGATCCTCTTCATGAATTCAGTCACTGTCATTGTGTTATTCAGTCCTGAAAGGTGATTTTGCAGTCACTGCGTGGAATCACCTTTTGGGACAAATTAACAAAACGACAGTGCCACTGTTCATGAGGGGGGGGCTCTCAAAAAGCCTATGTTGCAAATTGAGTGAAAAAATCAAAAATAGCTGTTTTATGAGTGCGCATGCTCTTAACCATGTGAATTTGTTATATTTTTCACTCCAGATTTTCAAAATTGGCATTTTCCACACCTCCTTATGAACAGTACAGCTGTCATTTTACATATCCTGGCCGAAATGTGTTTTCGCATATTCAGCACACAATAGCGCGGTCGCTGTGCGAAATCAGTTTCTGGCACAGTTTGAGAAAATGACGGTGACACTGTTCGTGAACAGAAGTCCTAAAATGCCTATGTTGATAATTTGGTGATGAACGCCCATAAAATAACTGTGTTACAAGTGTGCGTTGCGCAGTTTCCATGCACCCTTGTAACTTCGCAAATTTGCAATGTTTTCAAGCCAGATTTTCAACATTGGTAATTTTTCACACCTCTTTATGAACAGTACAGCTGTCATTTTTCACAGCCTGCCCAAAATGTGTTTTTGTACCTGTGGCACACAATGGCATGGTCACTGTGGGAAATCAGCTTTTGGGACAGATTAACAAAACTACAGTACCACTGTTCATGAGGGGAGGTCCCAAAATGCCTACGTTGAAAATGCAGCTAAAAAAATCCCCAAAATAATAGGGTTACAGACATGTGTTACGCAGTTTCTACGCATGCTCATGACTTCACCAATTTTTCATATTTTCACTCCAGATTTTCAACGTTGCCATTGTTTTACACCTCCTCATGAACAATACAGTTGTCATTTTTCACATTCTCCCCAAAATGTGTTTTTGTCCCTGTGTTGCCAAGTGGCATAGCTGCTGTACACCACCTTTCGGCTAACAAACCGATCGTGCCACTCTTCATGAGCTGGGGTCACAAAAAACCCATGTTGAAAATTTGGAGTGACAATACCAAGAAACGCCTATGACCTTAGGGTTTCCAACTGTAACACCCCACCCTGTAGAGACTGCCAGACATCAGGGGTGTGACTTGAGATCATTGGCTGTAATGCTCATGCCATTCCACCCCCACCCTCAGCCAGTGACAGGCATCGAGGTGTGCCTTGGAGTGTTCAGCCCTAAAGTTTACCCCATTCTCCTATACTGCACCCATCTCAGAGTATTTCCTTATGGAATGGGGTAAGTATAAGCCCAAAGACCCCAAAGCACCCCACAACACTTGTAAGTGTCTACAGGGTAGGGTGAGGTAAAATGGCATAGGCGTTATAGCTGATGCCCCAAAGACACACCCCAACGTCTGTCAGTCTCTGCAGGGTGGGGGTTGGGTTGGCATCAGTTCAGTACTTCACTGCCATTCCTATTACGCATCTCTAACTCCTGCACTACCAATGCCAATGCCAGTGAGACAACATTCGGTATTGACAAATTCTTGTTTTAATAGGCAGAAGGACGTGGAAGAATCCATTGATGTTCAAGAGGTAAGTTCTGAGACTGAATTAACATCTGTGCTTAAAGGGACTTTTTGGAAATGTTGTGAAGAGGATGCTATTTATCTAGACCAGCAAACAGATAATCATTATTTTCACAATGTTAGTAATGAGGAGATGCCAGCACTAAAGGGGCTTGTAATAATAAATTATTAACTGTCAAGCCAGCTGACAAGGGAGGCTGTATTGTTGTCAAGGATAGTGATAGATATGATACTGAAGTGCATTGACAGCTTAATGACATGAGGTATTACATCATGTTACAGAATGATATGACTAAAAATTATAAAAAGATTATTGATGCCTATCTGGCATTAGCCAAATTGAACAACTGGTTGCCCACACAGGTGGTGGATTACTTAGTCTCAGATCCTATAAGAGCTTCATTTTACTGTCTCCCTAAGATACATAAAAATATGGCTGATCCACCAGGGAGGCCTATAGATTCAGGTAATGAGTCTCTTATAGAGCCCCTGGCTAAATTTATGGACTTTTGTATAGGTTCACTTGTGAAGGAGTTGCCATCTTATATTAAAGACACTGGGGACATTTTACAAATTTTAAATGACTTAGCCATTGATGACAGCTGGTTGGTTATGTTAGATGTGAAATCATTTTATTCTAATATTCCACACAATCAAGGTTTGAGTGCTCAGGAAAATTATTTAAATAACAGAGCATCAAAGAAATACAAAATCACACATCCACCCATAATGCAAAGCATCATGAGTTGTATATGCAAATCACCACAAAATATTATGCTGGTTCAACTTTAAGCAGAAATGCATGGTACCAAAAGGCCTCTCACACAGTCTGCAAAGGGTGCCAACAGAAGACACGCATGTGTTTTGTCCTACCAGGTCTCATCAGTGTGCCTTGTCTGTATGACACCCCAGTAGAATGAACCAGCTACCCTAAGTTGGTCTATCTGGGTTGGGTTGTGGTGAGCCCAATAAAACAAAAAAACAAGCTACACAAAGAACCTTAGTGCCTAAGCACTGAGGCAAGGGTTACCCTAAAGGGCATTGGCCAGGAAGCCAAGTTTCAAAGAAATACAAAATCACACATACCCACATAGTGCAAAACATCATGGGATGTGTATGAAAATCACCACAAAATATTATGCTGGTTCAACTTTAAGCAGAAATGCGTGGTACTGAAAGGCCTCTCACACAGTCTGCAAAAGGGTGCCAACAGAAGACACAGACACGTGTTTCGCCCTGCCAGAACTCATCAGTGTGCTTTGTCTGTATGACACCCCAGTGGAGTGAACCATGAAAGAGCATCAGATGACCCACCTACTGAGGTATTTACTCAATTGGTACAGTTTGTTTTAGAATATAACACCTTTTTCTATAAAAATGAGTTTTCCTACAGAAAAGATGGACTGCCATGGGGGTTAGTTTTGCCCCAATTATGCTAACCTTTATTTGGGTAAATGGGAAAATGATGCTGTATGTAATGATGCTGTCAATCTTTTCCTCCACAAAATTGATTTGTGGTGATGTTTTATTGAAGACATCATTATGGTGTGGCGGGGGAGTGAGAACGAACTTTTTCAGGTTGTAAAATTATTGGATACTAGTAATGAAAACTTATGATTCAGTGTCTCCTTTAGTAAAAAACAGATCAATATTGTGGATCTCATAGTCATGAAGGTTGGTAAAGGAGGCATTACTACTGGTCTATATAAAAAAATCAAGTGACAGAAACACCATTTTACTAGCCAGTAGTTGCCACCCATGACATACCATTTCTGCTATTCCCAAGGGTCAAGTTTATCCACACCAAAAGGAATTGTGGTGACACTGTTAAATATGAGGGTAGGGCACATGAACTTATACAAAGGTTACAAGTGAGAAGCTATGCCTCAAGCCTGACTGAGAAAGCTGGAGAAGAGGTGGATGCAATACTAAGGGATACTCTACTTGAGGAAAAAGAGGTTGTACATACAGTAGTGGAGGTCCTCAAATTAATGTTGTATCCACAAACAGCCCCCAATCTAAAGAACTCAGGTCCATCATTCAAAAACATTGGCATTTGGTTCATTTGGACCCAGGTTTAAAACATCTGTCCAACATTACCCCCAGGCAGGTGTTAAAAAGAGGCAAAAACATGCAAGATATTGTTGTGCACTCAATCCAGCCCTTGCTGATAGACCACTTATGTGGCACACCTCTAGATCTGATGGCTGCAGTAAATGTGGCAATTGCAAATATTGTCCAGTGGTCAATACTTCCAGGGTATTTTAAAACCTTAAAACCAACAGAGAACTATGGGTAAGGGGTTTTATCACATGCAGTACTGAAGGGGTCATTTATTTAGCAAGTACGAATCTAATAGATTTCTTTGACTGGGTGACCAAAGTAGTAGACCAGGGAGAGGTTGTGGACATGGCCTACCTAGACTTTAGCAAGGCATTTACCACAGTCCCACAAAAAAGATTAATAAACAAGTTAGCCAGCCTGGGAGTGAGTGCCAGGGTGGCAGTCTGAGTAAAAAAATGGCTGGACAACAGAACACAGAGGGTAATAATAAACAGAGTCCACTCTGAAGAAAGGGACATTACTAGTGGGGTACCACAGGGTTCAGTACTGGGAAAGGTCCTCTTTATTGTCTTTATAGGTGAAGCAAAGATCTGCATTAGGGTTGACACACAAGATGGGGGTGGAAAGGATGAGAAGAGACATAGAAACAGAAAACATAGACTTTGATGGCAGACAAGGACTGGTTAACCCACCCAGTCTGCCCATTTCCCTACCTATTGGATAAGCTGCAGATCATAATGAACAGCCTACTTCCTCCTACCCCTCACTAGGACTGCCTTATGTCTTTCCAATGCATTCCTGAATTCCCCCATGTTCCTGACTCCACAACCTCCTCAGGGAGGCTGTTCCATGTATCCACAACCCTCTCTGTGAAAAAATACTTCCTCACATTACCTCTGAGCCGTCCCCCCCTCTATCTTCAAATTGTACCCCCTTGTTCTTGCACATCTCTTTTTCTGAAAGATACTTCCCTCTTGGACTTTGTTGACTCCCTTGATGTACTTGAAAGTTTCTATCATGTCCCCGCTCTCCCTTCTTTCCTCAAGGGTATACATATTAAGCTCATTTAGTCTTTCTTTGTATGTCTTCTGGTGCAGACCCTGCACCATTTTGGTTGCCTTCCTCAGGACAGCCTCCACTCTGTCTATGTCTTTGCAGAGATGGGGTCTCCAGAAGTGCACACAGTACTCCAGATTGGGTCTCACCAACTGTCTGTACAGAGGGATAGCAACTTCCTGTTTTCTACTATTGATGCCTCTCCCTATGCATCCCAGTATCCCCCAGCCTTCCTTACTGCCTTCTCACATTGCTTGCCCACCTTTAAGTCATCTGATATAATTACCCCCAGGTCCCTTTCCATTTTTACTGTTGTCAGTAACTCCCCCCCATTGTGTACTCTTCCCCTGAGTTTTTGTTTCCCAGGTGCATTACCTTGAACTTCTTTGCATTGAATCAAAGCTGCCATACTTTTGACCATTTCTCCATCCTTGCCAAGTCCCTTGTCATTCTTTCCACTCCATCTTGTGTATCAACCCTGTTGCAGATCTTTGTGTCATCTGCAAACAGACATACTTTTCCTTCTAGTTCTTCTGCAATATCACTTATAAAGACATTAAAAAGGACCGGTCCCAATACTGAACCCTGTGGTACCCCACTAGTAACCCTCCTTTGTTCACTGTGGACTCCGTTTACTACTACCCTTTGCATCCTGTTGTCTAGCCAATTTTTTATCTAGACTACTACCTTGGGATCCATTCCAAGGCTGGCTAACTTGTGTTTTAATCTTTTGTGTGGGACTGTATCAAATGCCTTGCTAAAATCTAGGTAGGCCATGTCCACAGCCCCTCCCTGGTCTACTACTTTGATCACCCAGTCAAAGAAATCTATTAGATTCATCTGACACAACCTTCTTATTGTGAATCCATGCTGCTTTGGGTCCTATGTCCCACTGGCCTCTAGGTGCTCAACAATTCTTTCCTTCAGAAGTGATTCCATCATTTTCCCTACCACTGAGGTCAAACTAACTGGTCTGTAGTTTTCTGCCTCTGTCCTACTCCCACTTTTGTGAAGAGGAATCACATCCGCCATCCTTCAGTCCTCAGGTACCACCCCATCCTCCCATGATTTGTTAAAGAGAGTAGTCAGCGGTATCACTAGTTGTACTCTAAGTTCTTTTACAAATCTTGGGTGAATCCCATCAGGCCCCATTGCTTTGTCCACTTTCGATTTTATTAGTTCTTTCAGAACCCTTTCTTCTGTAAATGGACTGGTATCGACCCCCATCTTCAAAGTGTTTCTCTTGTTTGGTTTAGGTACCTCACCCTCCTCTTCCTTTGTGAATACTGAGCAGAAATATTCATTCAGTATCCCTGCTTTTTCACTGTCACCCTCTGCCCACATTCCCTCCCCTTTATTAAGCCTCAGTATCCCTCCTTTGGTCTTTCTTCGCTCCCTAATGTACCTATAAAAGGTCTTATCCCCCTTCTTAACAGAGTTGGCTATCCTTTCCTCAGTTTGGGCCTTTGCTATTCTGTCTGCCTTCCCTGCCTCTTTCTGCTTTAACAGATAAAGTTTTCTGTCCTGCTCCTTCTGTGTTTCCTTATATTTCCTGAATGCTATCCTTTTCTCCTTAACCTTCCCTGCCACTTCTTTTGAGAACCATAGCGTTTTTTTCCTTCATTGTGTTTTGTTGATTTGCTTTACACAAAGGCTTGTTGCCTCTGTGATGGCTGTTTTGATTATTCCCCATTGTTCCTCTACCCCTCCTTCTTGCCTGTTTGCTAGTGCTTTTCTGAGGCACTCTCTCATTTTCCCAAAGTCAGCCCTCCTAAAGTGCAGTACTCTTGCTTTTGCATGACTTGATTGTATGGCTGTGTTTATCGTGAACCACACTGTTTGGTGGTCGCTTGTTCCCAGATGGCTACCCACATCTAAATATGAGATTCTTTCACCGTCCCCATTTGAGAGTACCAGGTCTAAGTTTGCTCCCTCCTGAGTGAGTTCCAATACTAGCTGTCTGAGGCATGCCCCTTGTAGGGCATCAAGAATGACCCTGCTCTTGGATGTGCCTGCAGCAAAGGTGCTCCAGTTAACATCTGGCATATTCAGGTCCCCCATCAACAATATCTCCCCTTTTTCTGCCATTCTAAGGATGCCTTCTATCATTTCCTTGTTCATTCCCTCCCCCTGAGAGTCCCCAGCACTATTGTTCTTCCCCCATCCTGGACTCAGTTCTTTGTCCAAAGGGTCAACATAGAGCTATTTATGATGTGTGATATAATGATTTAGGCCTTGATTTGGTCATATTTAAAATTATTGCTTAACTTTTTTTGTACTTTCCGTTTTTAGATAACGCACTGTTTGACTGAATTAGCCATCTTTGATAACTTAGGAAGTGCTCATCAGATTAACCATGAGGATGAAATATTCTCTGTCATTTCTTGTGATGTTATGTTTGGGTCTCCTTGGTAATTTTGTTTATTCAGCTTAAGACTCCCTATTTCTCCTAACTTTGCACATTGTAACCATTTCTGTTAACTATGATGTCACTTTGTACATATCACATTGATTCCTGCTGCTTTAATGAGGGTCATTACATAAATATGGCCAGCAGGGATAGCAGTTCAAATGCTTTTAATCTCATCTTTACAAATATAGTGTTTTACATGTTGTAAATATGTATTTATTCGCCTATACCTATAGGTCACTATTGACATTTTTGTGCTGTGTCTTAAAGTAGTTTTATGTTTAAGGGGAACTGTGCAATGTGTCCATCAGCCTTTTAGAAAGTACCCTAGTGTCAAACTCATTAGGCAGTGATGCAAGCAGGTGGAGTGCGGTTCCTAACTTTTGGCATCCATAGCCAGACAGGCCATATATGTGGAATACACTCTATGTTTGGAACCATGTTTTGGAATTTCAGAAACTTTCTTTGCCTGTGTTCGTCTGCACCTGATCACTGATCAATAAAGGACTTTCACACTTAAGGTATGGCTTTATGTTTATTTCTTATATGACAGCCGAATCTAGCAGGGGCCAGTCCATAAGACCGCATTACATATTTGAAATTGACCATGGCACTGCTTCTCCCTTGTGTGGTTTCTCTCCAGTACCTCCAGTCCTGGTATACTAGGATGTATACCCATCACGGGGGTTAATTAGGGCTATATGGTCACGAGCCAAGTGTGCCACCCTTATCCATTGCTTGTTAAATATAATACATTAGGATGGTTATTATACTGAGATTGCATTTGTGATCATTTACAGGATTGCTGTTTTTGTTTTTTGGCACAAGTTGTTTTCCATAGTGCAGAGTCTTCTTTTATAAGGAAGTGTGGCAGGGCAGGCCCATCCCTTAGTTTATAAATGTGGTTAGGTGGCTTGCGATCGTAGTCAGGATGAGTGATGTGCATTTGCAGTCGATAGAGGTTTTTTTTGTGATTTTGGAAGTGGTTGGGAGCAGCATTTCAGAGAGCTCTGCAGCAACAATATAGAGGGCATGGCATCTTAGGAGAGAGACAGCAGCAGCTTTCAGGGACATAGCTGTTTGGTGAAAAATGGGAAAGAGTAAATTGGTTCATTAATGTGTTAATTAGTTGTAATTAGTGTAATCCCGTAGGGTTGTAGGTAGTATTTAATTAGTGTAGGTAAATAGCTTTAATTAGTGTAGGTATATACTGCAGCAGTAGTTATTTGATTAGTGCAAGCCTATACTGTAGCTTTAATTAGTGTATGTACAGTATATAGCAGTACTTGTCTGATTAGTGCAAGTTTGTACTTTTAATTGATAGATCAGTCACATGTATACAGGGAAATAAATGATGGCTTTTTCTATGGGGGAAAGTTCCCCTCCATGTATTATACTTTAGTATGGTTCCTGTTTATGTATACTTATGTGTTGTTCTTATGCATGTATACTTCTGTGCAGTTCTTGTGCATGTATACTTTCGTATTGTTTTTGTGCATGTATACTTATGTGCAATTCTTGTACATACACACTTACATCCTCAATGAGACTGGTATGACTCTCTTCTGGTGGCCTATTGTTCCTTACTTACATATCCTCTCTACAGGCAGGATGTGCAGTGGGCCGTGCTGGGAGACCAATTTAAAAAGGCTTCCACAAAATGGACCACATACAATTTATTGCATGAAATAAAGAAATAGGATTCCTAAAGTGACCAAAAAAGAATGGAAGAATAATAAAACCATAAAAACACAGGAAAAGAGAATATCTGAGCAGTAGCGTAGCAAATTCCCAAAGGGCCTGGGTGCAAGGCGATGTTAAAGGGCCCCTCCCCGGTTTTGAATAAACATCAAAATTATGATTTGGGTCCCTCAAACCTCATGGGCCCGGGTGCCACTGCACCCCCTGCACCCTTGTAGCTATGCCTCTGTTTCTGAGTAAAGAACTACAGGCCACTGGAAGAGCGTCATACCAGTCTCCTTGAGGAAGGTGTAATCCCCAAAACATTGGAATTCATTTGACTGGAAGTGAATATTTGAATACAAATATCCTCTATGAAATACCTTACTTGGAGAGTGGGCTTGATGTTCCAGTTCGCTGCATAGCCCATGAACTCCATAACAGGCAGATAAGGGGAGGGAAAAATAAACAGTGCCACATGTCTACAGCATGTTCATAGTTTAACTGATCATTACTTATCTAAGGTGGAGAGTTGAGTTAATATTTACTAGGCTGATATCTTAAATTAGAGATGCAGTAAAATTTAATTTGGTGGTGAAATTCCGGCAAAATCTCCAATTTCATCCTGTGAAACATTTCGCGTAATTATGGCCTTCTGGCTAGATTTCACTGCCCAATTTCACCCTGCACTTCTATAGAGCGAAATCAAGTGAAATTGGGCTTTTCTCTCTGTTGGTGGTCACATGGTCGATTCTAAACAGGTAGGAGGTCAGTAGTTCATTTCCTGTGCTACTTATCTCTAGAGGAAGCAGGCAGCATCTAGACTCAGAGTCAGAGCCCTGTGACTGCAGAGTGCACTTTGATATAAACCACTTAATTTGTGTTATTTTTTTCTAACTTTTTCTTGTTTGTCTTTGTCCTGTTTCATATTTTAGTACCTGTAGATTGTGTGTGTGTGTTTTTTTGGGGGGTTTGAATTGGTGATGGGCATAATGGAAAAGGGTAGAGGCAGTGGGTCACCTGTACGCCACCTTGACAGGCATGCATTTCAGACATCCAGTAAAAATGAAAATGCCACAGCAGCAGGAGGCTGTTGGCCCCAGCACCCAGCAGCAAACAACTGTGCCCCCCTCCCCAGCAGTAGGAGGTGACCATGGCCCCTCCACTGCAGCAGCAGGAGACAGTGCCCCCTTCCCAGCACCAGGAGGCTACCATGGCCCCTCCACCACAGCAGCAGCAGGATACTATTCCTTTTATAACTTAAGGGAGTGGCAGCTCCACTGCTACAATGCCAACTGCTCAACAGAGAAAAGGATTGCTCAAACTTCTACTCCACTGACCCACTCAGCCCTCCCTCCTCCTCCTCTACTGCACTGCTGTCTTTAACATTAAGCTTGACAAGAGAAGTCCCACCAAAAGCTCTGGTATATTTTTGGTGTTGTTGCCAGTGCAACGGGTGCTTGATTTTCAAGTGGGCATGCTGGCCACCGGTGCCTGTGTGGCTGCCCTTTTTTCCATGACTGAAACGTGCTTGATACAGGTGACATATTGCTATGGTCTCATCAGCTGCATCAAGCATGGAACAAATCCCAAACTAGGGACTTTGCACCTCTAGATTTGACATGGTACTGGGACTTCGACAATGGAGCCAAAGGTGTGGAAGTTTTTTGCTCTTAGGGCCACTTGCATGACTCCCACCATGCTAGGTGGGGGGTGGGTTACTGGACTGCTTGTTGTAGGCTTTTTGATAGCCTCACCCTCAAGCTTGGCATCTAAATTGACTACATCATCACCCTTCAGTTTTTTCACTTCTGACCCACACAGGAGATCCAACACCTCATCATCATCTGTACTGAAACATATTATACCCTCCTCCTCCTCCTCCTCCTTGTCACTGTCTACTTCCAGAGAAACTTTTCCCTTAACTGGCATCTCCTCACTGTGGGGGGGGGGTGCTGACTTCCTTATCTCCTTCTCCAGGAGAAACAGACTTAAGCTGGACAGTATCACCCTCACCACCATGAGCTCCACCTTGATCGGGAACTACAGTCACACCAACAACTTTTTTCCACCTCCTTCTCCTGGACCTCTGTGTCTCCACTGGTGTGAGTGTCTCCCTTATTTTTTTTCCAATTGTTTAACCAGGTGAGACACACTAAGCTGAAAGTTTGTTTACAGATGCAACCTGGGAGCACAGGGAAGTTAAGTGACTTGCTCAGGGTCAGACAGTATGCAAGTGGGGGCTCCTGAATTCAAACCCAGGTCTCCAGATTTGCAGCACAGAGCCATAAACCACTGCACTATACTGCATCCATTATTCCCAGCATCATCCCCAACAAGCATGCTAGCTACAGACTGGGAAGTAAAAAACTGAGTCACAGACTTGAAGATACTTCTAACTTCAATTTTGCTGGCCCTGGCTGCCACAGCAGCACCGGAGCCCACGGAGGGCATTGATTCAGAATAGGTTTGCTTACTGGAAGTGGAACTGTATTTCTACTTTTTGCAACAGACTTCTTTGAGCCACCTCCCACCCGGTCACCTTTCACTGAACTGGAAAGTCTCTTGGCAGGCATGTTTATATGCTTGTTCCATTTGCCTTTCTCCATAAGTATATGATAATGTATTTCTATTTACTAAGTGTGAATAACACCTGCAGTGCTATCTGCAAAGGGCAAATAGAAATTGGAACATGTAGCAGCACTGTAGTCTTTACAACTACCTATAATTGCTACTATAGCCTATTTGAGTGTTAAAACACAATTTTATTTTTTCATTACAAAAACACAAATTAAGTTACATGGGGTACCAGGAGGACAGAAGTAGGAAACTTTAAATACCAAACCGACAGAAAACACCACCACAAGAAGAATGTGCAGTGACTCTGAAAAAATGCTTAAGTAGTTCTTAATAAAATGTCAGTTTTTAAATGGAATGGTTGTTACACAACTTGATAATACCCAGGTAGGTACAGGTTGGTTTACGCAAACCACATATAAAACCAACCACACAGAACACCTCACAGTCACAACACAATCTACCCTCCGGATAAGTGGTGTCTGGTTAAAGCAAATACTGCACTGTGTTAGTACTTACTAAATACAGTTTTGGGTTATACATACATCAGATGGAAGGAACAACAAGATTTGAAATGAACAAAGTTGCCTCCATCAATCTTGCAGGGACTACCACTCTCATGAAAGCTTTGTTATTTTTTATATAGTACGGGTCAGGTAGTAAACACCAGTGGTGTAACAGGGAAGAAAGGGTTAATATGGTAAGTAGATCAAACAGAAAAACAGGAACACTGCAATGCAGAGGCTAGATCACAATATTAATTTCTGTGAGCAATTCAACAATGCAGTGTGCCTTGATATTAGAGATGCAGCGAATTTAAAATTAGCCGGCGCAGTGGACATGAAGTGGTCACTTCGCGTTACCATTCAGCTACGCGAAGCGAGCTCTGCAAAGTGCTCACTTTACCTTCTCATTTTGACTTCACGTTGCAATTCCACCTTAACACGAAGTAAGGTGAAGTGTCAACAATATAGGCAGCCCCCCACACATCACATGGCTTACAGTACTGTAAGTCACATGCTTTAGCCAGGCAGGAAGGAAGTGAGTCAGAAAAGCAGTTACTTTCACTTTCTCCTTTGTAGTTGTAGAAGGAGGAAGCCTTTTTGGTGTAGAGAGAGGAGAGTTTGTTTGGTAGTTGGTATCTTGTGATTTTGAGCACAAAAAACAGCTTTTTTAAAAGCTACATCTTTGGGTTTTTTGTAGTGTGTTTTTTTTTTTAGTTTTTTTTTGCTACAGATTTTTTTTTGTAAGTTTTGTTTTGTGTGTGTGTGTGTGTGTGTGTGTGTGTGTGTGTGTGTGTGTGACTGTGTGAGTATGTGTGTGAGACTGTGAGTGCATGTGAAGGAGTATTGAGGAATCAGTCACAGTCTGAAGGACTTGTGCACGATGGACCCTGGAGGACAGTCTGTGGCTCATGGACGTGGGCAGAGGGGAGGAGTGCACACATGTGGGGGTGGTCGGGTGTCTTTGGACCGCTCCCGACTCTTGGGTATTGCATCTCCTCCTCTGGAAGCAGCAGCAGCAGCACCAGTGTCACTGGTGGTGGTGCATCCACTGAGTCCGCCACTACCACCACCAGTAGCAGCTGCAGGGGCTCCAGCAGCATCCCCTCAACTGCCTCCAGAGATATAAGAGGAGCCCCAGGTGAATGAAGTTACTTCTGACAGTACATCTGGTCCCCCCCACAGCTCACCAGTGTGGCAGTTTTTTAACTGTGTGTGGGAGGAGACAGCACCATTGTGGTTTGCCATCTGTGTAGTGTGCAGGTGTGCCATGGCCCCTGGGGGACACATTTGGGAACTGGTGGCCAGCACATGCACATGGCAAACCACCACAAGGAGGATTGGCAGGCTGCCACCGAAGGGGCCAGGCGTTCACCTGCTGGCCCTTCTGTGGCAGTGGCAGAGGGTGCTGGGGATGTTGTGCCTCACCACCGCAGCAGGAGGAGGGCAACAGCAGCAGCTGCTCCACCACCGCCACCACAGCCACTAGCACCACTCTCACCACCACCATCACCACCACCACTGCCTGGGTTTCCTGCTGCAGTGGACCCCGCCACAATGCCTGTAATGCAGGTAGACATTGCACTGGTGTGGGTGACACTCGAGGAAAGCAACGAGAGGGTGGCTGCTGTGCAGTAGCAGGTGGATCAGATCCAGCAACAGCAGCTGCAAATACTGTCAATGCTCCACCTACTGCTGGAACACCATGGAATCCCCCATTAAGGGATTTTTTTCGGGACTCTTCCCCCCCCCACCCCACTGTGTAGTAGTGTTTTGTGTATTTTTGTTGTTGTTTAATAATAGACACTTGCCCTTTTGTTATATGCAATGCCTCAGTAATGTTGACTTTCTGTTGTGGAGAGCTTGTGGACAAGCTGGTGTGAGCAGTGCAAGTATGATGTGCCAAATTGCATGTGTGCAGTCAGTGTTGTTGATATGTGTGTGTGCGTGTGTGTGTGTGACATCAGACATTGTGCAGCGTCTTGCAAACATATATTGCTGTTGCTGACTTGTTGCAGTGTTTATGGTATAAAGAATAGCGAGCAGAATAACGTATATTTTATTGTCACCATCATCATCAGTGGACTAAGTGATATGATACTTTTTTAAAGGTGTCTGGCCAGAGTGCACCTTAGTCACATACTGCACACATAACTTTTAGGAGAGCATGTGTTTTTTGTGCTATGATCTCTGCAAAGTCATGTGTGCACTGTGAGTGACTGAGGTGCACAGTGAACTGATACCTCTGAAAAAATATCATATCACTTACTCTGCTGGTGCTGATGGTACCAATAAAAAAAATATGCATCATGTATTCTTTGTTATCTTTATTCTTGACACTGCAACAAGTCTTACCATATATATGTTTGCATGAAGCTGGACAATGTATGCACACACAGGAAAAAACACTGACGGCACACATGCAGTTTAGCAAAATATACTTGCATTGCTCAATCATGCTTTTTGCAAAACACTTCAAATCTGATTCATGAGTCCTGACACAAAGTAAACATTACTGAGGCTCTATAAATATTTAGTTTGTGAAATAGACATTAAAGAGATTCACCAGCTTACAGCATTGAACCCGATATATGGGCGCCTCATGTCCAGGGGAATCTTTCTTGCTCCACATGCCCTTACATAGTGTAATACTTTTCTGCTAAAAACACCCTTAATTTCATTAAAGTGTGTGACATCATGGAGAAATTCCCGTTCTGAAAAGTGACCCAAAGTCTGCCTCCCACTCTCCGCAACGTTAGGATGTGATGCCAGGTAGAGTGCAGGTGCGTGCTCCATTATAGTAAATGTCCAGCAGCTTTCTGAATGTTTTTTTATATTATAATGGTTAGTTTGTGGTGAAACATGTGGGCACATTTCCAGTAACAAGAGCCTTGTTAGTGGAAACGTGCCAACGTTTCACCACAAACTGACCATTATAACATAAAGAAACATTCGGAAAGCTGCCAGACATTCACTATAATGAGCATGCCCCCATGCTTTCCCTGGCATCATGTCCTAAGGTTGCTGAGACTGGGGGCAGAATTTGGCTGGCTTTTCAGAATGGGAATTCCTCCATAACGTGACACACTTTAATGAAATTACGGGCGTTTTTGACAGAAATGTATTGCACTATATAAGGACATGTGGAGTAAGGAAGATTCCCCTTGAGGTAATGCACCCGTATATTGGGTGCAACACCATAATAACTATGTAACGTGGTGAATCTCTGTAAAGCAACAGTGCAACAATCTGTTGAAAACTCTGACCTATGCTTTTTAATGCTATTTTACATTGCCACTTTACTTACATCCTGACTTGTATGATACTATAATTTCCAGTATTTGAATCTGTGTTGCTACTTTTTTTCATGTCTGAAATAATAAAAGGAGCACTCCTTTTAATATGCTGCTGACCATGTCTTTGCCAGTATTTTCCGCTGCTTTTCTCCATCCGTTGTTATATATCACTTCTGTTGTAAAATTAACAGTTATACAGCAGGCAGTATTTTATGACCTCACAGAACAATATTTATTGAAAAACAGCTGCAAATAGTGCTAAAAACCTGGTCAGAACAATATTGAAAGGTGTGCTCCTTTTTTTTTTTCAGACATGAGAAAAAGTAGTAGAGCAAACAGAAATTGTAAAAAGAATGGTATCATTCAAGTCCTGACTTGAAGGTAACTAGTGGCTGGTAATGTAAAATAGCATAAAAAAGTATGGTTAAAAATTGTCACCACATTCTTGCAATGCTGCTTTAATAGACAATTTCAGTATGACATCATGTGCTCAGAATCACAACACACAAAATGCAGCTGTCTTGGTGCATAAAATTGACAAGTGGTAATGAAGTCAAATGTGAGCGTTACACCACATGCAAAGTCCCCCAGAATTAATGGCGCACTTAGTCATGCGTGCAGTACTCACACAGAGTCCCCAGATTTTTTCTGCATGCCCAAAATGCAGCTGTCCTGTTTGCATAAAATTGACAAGTGGTAACGAAGTGAAATGGGAGTGTTACACCACATGCAAAGTCCCCCAGAATTAATGGCACACTCAGTCATGCGTGCAGTACTCACACAGAGTCCCCAGATTTTTTCTGCATGCCCAAAATGCAGCTGTCTTGCGTGCATAAAATTGACAAGTGGTAACAAAGTCAAATGTGAGCGTTACAGCACATGTATAGTCCCTCAGAATTAATGGTGCACTCAGTAATGCGTGCAGCACTCACACAGAGTCCCCAGATTTTTTCTGCATGCCCAAAATGCAGCTGTCTTGTGTGCATATAATTGACAATTGGTAATGAAGTCAAATGTGAGTGTTACACCACATGCAAAGTCTCCCAGAATGCTGATAGGTGAATTTCACTAGGTGAAATTTTCCCATGTCGCTCAACACTAATCTTAATCAGGAAAAGACACTTCACAAAGGTATGGATCCAAGTTCCAAGAGCCTATGGAACAAAATAAGCATCTCTGTCCATATAAAAATAGTCCATCTGTGCCAGAGTTGGTAAAAAGTATGTTGGGCATCATTAAATAATTCTGTTTTTCTTTCCATTCTGTATACAAGCAGAACCACATTGTAACATTTCATTAGTTGGGGTTTTATCAGTAAGCAACAACATGATTATGACTTTTTTAGCTATTGTTATCAGGATATGTAGCAATTTCAATGCGTTTACCCAACGACTACAGTATGCTTTGGATCTGGAATAGTAAGGAAAATTTATGAAGGAGATAATAGGTGCCTGATCCCAAAATACATTTCCAGGTCCTGGATAACTCCCTCTCAATACCCCTGAAGGTAGGAACATACCCAGAAGATATGTGTCTGATCCGCATTCCTGGTACCACAGCCTCTCCAACAGTGACCCCATTGTAGACCCATAAACATGGCTTGTACCACAGGGGTATGAAAAAAACACTGTGCGTTTCCATGCAAACTCCATGAGATATGGGGCAGAAGTGACTTTGAAAGATGGTAGTGCACATTTTATTTTATCCATGTTTACATGGAATGGGCTGTTCTTAACTCAGTATTCCATCTAATAGGAATGTGTTCCATAATAGTTGTAGTATGTTTCTGTAAACTCCTGTATAAATGGCCAAACAGGTGCTGCCACAGGTTGTCTGTTTGTGCGCCCCCCCCCAAACTTACAAAACTGTGTGCCTGCTTTTCTGGGAGTAAGGGCTGAACCTTAAATATGTGGGTCAAATGCTGTAAATGCACAGCTGAAGAGATCAAAAGTGGTCAATATTCATAAGGGAATTAGCTGCAAGGTGGCAAAAGAAAGGAAGCCATGGGAATTTGGTACCTGATGTACTGTAGATGTGTTAGGCTTAAACAGCTTCAATGAGGGAAGTATTTAAAGGACAGTCATTAGGTAAGAGAGAGCTGTACACCAAATTTGGTGGTTAGTAAAAGATGAGGACTGAGTTGCTTTATGCCTGACATCTAAGGTCATTTGTGTACTGGACATAAAATTTGTAAAAGAGACAGCCTGGTGAAATGGCATACAGATATTTTTCTATGGGGTATTAAGGTTTATTGAAAGCAAATTCTATGTGCTTCCAGGGTGGGCTATATGCCTGTGTACTCCATAAGCATACTGTCCTTAAATGGAGGTGGTGGCTTACTTATGCAGGTTGGAAAGTTGATGCCATCTTTAACCTCGAGTAAATGTAATGTAACCCCTAGGTGGCGCTACTCCTAGACCTACAGCCCTGTGTACTACCTACAAGCTAGGCTGAGGGGTTTGGGTTCTTAAACTTATATTAGGTTCAAACAATTGTGCAGTGCCTCCACTCAGAGTTTAACTTTACAGTGGGCTGGCTGTAACCTGGTACAACCCCCTGAGATGGTATACCACCCACAATTACCATTTTGGCCCCCAAAACATGACACAATATTCAGTTCCCCACATTTCAGCAATTAAAGACTCTCTCTCTAATAATATGCTCACAACAATCATTTTTGAAAACAAGTAACAATAGTATTTATTTAGGGGACATAGGAATTGGGATGGGGAAACAGGAGGAATAGCAGTTATGCAGATCAATATTTACAAACTTACACATGATTTTTTTTGTTTGTGCTAGTGAACCCTCCAGCTGGGTAACTACTATCTAAGCAGAGAGGAGAATTACATTTCACTAACCAGGAATGATATCCAAAGCCCTGGCTATCTAAGCTGCTGACTAATCAGATGTCACACCTTGATTTTCTCACACTGGTACCAGTTTCCAGACACATGTGAAACCCCGCAGTCTCACACAATACCCTGGGTATACAGATACCAAAGTCCTGGATTGTGCAGGCATGGTGGATTTTGCAGCTGGTGGCATTGGCTGGTTTTGACTTAAAAGGAAGGGGTTAACTTGGAAGGCAAATAAGAAACAACCACTGTAGATCCTGGAAAAGCGCATGGTTTGCCCTGCTTGTTGCAGAAGAGCAGGGATTGCCCTGCTTGTCACAGACTGAATATTTCAGGAGAACTGTAATCAGCATGGTTACCACTGGTGGAACTTGGACTGGCAATCCTGAATATTCAGCACATTTAAATAATTGTCACACCCATAGAAACATAGAATCTGATGGTAGATAAGGACCACTTGGCCCACCTAGTCTGCCCATTTCTCTACCTAACGGATAAGCTGCTGATCCTAGTTAACCAACAGCCTACTCCCTCTACCCCCCCACTAGAATTGCCTTATGTCTGCCCCATGCATTCTTGAATTCCCCCACTGTTTTTGACTCTACAGCCTCCTTAGGTAGGCTGTTCCATGCATTTACAAGCCTCTCTGTGAAGAAATACTTCCTCACATTACCTCTGAGCCACCCCCCCTCTATCTTCAAATTGTGCCCCCTTGGTCTTGCACATCTCTTTTTCTGAAAGATGCTACCCTCTTAGGCTGTGTTGATTCCCTT
Organism: Neoceratodus forsteri; assembly: GCA_016271365.2. Taxonomy (NCBI): domain Eukaryota; kingdom Metazoa; phylum Chordata; order Ceratodontiformes; family Ceratodontidae; genus Neoceratodus; species Neoceratodus forsteri. Next base: position 184,855,831 of record CM057457.1, read on the forward strand.
GAAGTATTTGAAAGATTCTATCATGTCCCCCGTCTCCCTCCTTTCCTTGAGGCTATACATCTTAAGCTCCTTTAGTCTTTCTTCATATGTCTTCTGGTGCAGACCCTGCACCATTTTGGTTGCCCTCCTCTAGACAGCCTCCACCCTGTCTATGTCTTTGCAGAGATGGGGTCCCAGAACTGTACACAGTACTCCAGATGTGGTCTTACCAACTGTCTGTACAGAAGGCCAACAACTTCATGTTTTCTACTGGTGATACCTCTCCCTATGCATCCCAGTATCCCCCCCCAGCCCTCCTTACTGCCTTCTCACATTGCTGGCCCACCTTTAGTTCATCTGATATAACTACCCCCAGGTCTCTTTCCATTTTTGTTGTTGTCAGTATCTCATCCCCCATCGTGTACTCTTCCCGTGGATTTTGTTTTCCAGGTGCATTACTTTGCACTTCTTTGCATTGAATCTAAGCAGCCATACATTTGACTGTTCCTCCAACCTTGCCAAGTCCATTTTCATCCTTTCCACCCCACCTTGCGTATCAACCCTGTTGCAGATGTTTGTGTCATCTGCGAAAAGACATACTTTTCCTACCAGTCCCTCTGCAATGTCACTTATAAAGATATTAAAAGGGACTGGCCCCAGTACTGAACTCTGGAGTACCCCACTAGTAACCCCCCTTTCTTCACTGTGGACTCCATATACATTTACATTTATATTTCTTGAATGTCTAAGCCAGATGGAAAACTGTCATTTCCAGATTTTAAGCACAAATTTGCTTTTGAAGTCTCAGACCCTTAAATGTGGCATGCGGGCTATGGCTTGCAGCTCCACTGGACAGTCTTGACTGGATATTAAAATGGATGCCTCTCAGCATATTTATACGTCACTTTTGGGCTCACAGGGGCCCCTCATAGAACACGTGGACTCTCCTGGGTCCCTCAAAGAACATTTGGACTCTTTTGGGTCCCTCATAGACAACTTGGACTCTCTTGGGTCCCTCACAGATAACTTGGACTTTCTTGGGTCCCACATAGATAACACTGTTTAGGCTGTCTTGGGTCCCCCAGAAACAGCTACGATCTGCAAAAACAGTTCCAGAGCTCCACCCGCACTGGGCACAGGGCAGTCAGGGCAAGGTGAGAACTGAAGAACTACCTTCTATCGAGCAGTCACTTTGGGCAAGGTGGCCCAGATTGATTAAGCTTGTTTGTTCTCTTGCACCGGGGATACAAGAGTACTTACTAAGATTCATAACAGATGACCTCTGCTATAAACGGCTCCTGATGGTCTTCAGTCCTCTCACAACTGAGGTTCTTTTCAGTGCTCTCACTGCTGCTTGATGTTATCTATTTTCAGTCCACATCTTTCTACAACATGGGAGGAGGGCTAGCACTTAGGGGACATTCTGGCAACCCCCAGGCTAGCAGTTTACCAAACTACATTACTTTTGAACTTTAACCAAATACAGAAGGCAAAATCTATCCAGCTTAGAGAAGATTTACAGGATTCCTAGTCTTGGCTGCATGGCTGGGGCCTGAGCCCCCACCCCCGAGGGCAAGCTCCTGCTCGAATCTTTCTCGATCTCCCTCTCGAAGCTAGCAAAATGCTGGAAAACACTGTCTCTTATAGGGCTCTTCCATGGCTCCTGATTGTCTGTGGCTTTTGGTTGCAGGGCCTCCGAGTGGCTGGAGGACTTGTCAGTCACAGAAATGAATAATGCATGAGCCTCACTCGATGCACTGTTGGTCTGCTGTTTTGATGCCTAGAATAGAGATCCCTGTAAGTCCCCATTAGCTTTGGTGACTGTCGCACAAGTCCTAGCTTGGTTATCCTGGCTTTCCGATTGACTGTGGCTGCTTTTGCGATGGCTGCTTAACCCACTGTCCCTTAACAGATTATATACAGTCCCAAATCACAGTTCTGGTGTAGCCAGAAATAAGTAAATATTTGCCCCAATGCCCCACAGTTCTTTAGCCCAGGTTTTGTACTTGCTGTCACTACACAGAGAAAGGCATTTGCCCAGTCCATTTTCCTGTCACTGCTGCCAATATTTAATGAGTCCTGATTTGCAGCAGTAGGCAAGCTGTCATTTCTCTGAGTCTCAAAATTACTGGTGCAGCCAGGAGCAACGCATTTATTTGATTAAACACTCCCCCCACCCCCCGTAACACACTTTTCCCCACATACAGTTGCAAGTTAACAATATTTATTTTAAGCAGAACATTTTTTTTTCTTGTTTGGCCCGCAGCCGAAATACATCTGCCCCAGGGCAGACAGGTCCCATGAATATTTAAATGCGATTGGGGCTCTGGCTCATGAGTATTAATGAGCCCTGATCAAATCTCCTTTGCAGATCTCCTTTAATTTTCCAGGGACCTGCCATTCAGTGGCCTGTCCATGGTCACTGGGCCCCACTTAGCTGATGAGGATCCCGGGACCAACGGAACACTCCCCAGATTGACTGCAAATTAAAGCAGTCACAGATTAAATGTGTCACTCATGCCTGCATGATCCCCACTGCCCAGAGGGCAGAACTGCAAGCAGGCAATCGCGGTTTACTTCCTCGAGACCCGGAGGACTGGATTGTTGCTTGGGATGGCTAGGGCTGGGCACCAGGAGCAGAAAAGGACCTGGGGGACTAAAAAAAAAAATGCAGGCTGAAATGGGAGGGGCCAGGAAGAGAGCAGGAGGACAGAGCTGCATGGTGACAGGTTTAGCTCCCATTTGGCAGGGGAGTTACAGTAATATGAAATATTTAACCCTTGGGTGTCCCTCCACCCTGCAGATAAATCAGGAAATGTACTTGTCCCAGGACTGTAAGTATGACCTGAAGGGAAAGATGGGCAGGGGGTTTGTAGGAGGTACAAAATGTGAGGCAACACATTCTGGCTGATTGCCTCCACCTGGTTCAGAAAGCCAAATTAATTTGTGAGCAAAGTTGTAAGTCCCATTATACAGCGGTAGTTATTGTTTCAATATTGAGTAGTTCTAGATGTTCATGGCTTCTGGGAGTTATAATTCCCACCCAGATAGTTTACTGCTCTCTGGATCCATCGAAATGGAAAATGGATCCTGGTTCCAGGTGATATGGTATAATTAAAAGAGAGCACCTCTGTCTTTAGGATATTGAGGTGGCCAGGGCTTCCTAATACCCTAAAAGATCCCAGACATGGGGGGACAGAGGTCTGTGGAGACAGCAAAGTTAGCAGAATATCATTTGTGAATAGTGCTATTTTAAATTCACATTCACTGATTGAGATTCTTTCTATAATGGCCCTCTGACATATTGCTACCACAAGAGGCTCAATGTGCAGGGCAAACAAAAGTGGGGATAGTGGACAGCCCTGACGTGTCCCCCTTTCTAGGGTAATAGGGTCTATCAATGAGTCATTGATTTTGATGTAGGCCTGCAGTGACTGGAAGAGCACCTTCAAAAGTTCCACCCATGCTGGCCAGGTGGTGCTGAGGGTTGAGGCACTGGACGCCACACCTCGTGCCACACCGGCAACCGGAGTTCAGGAATGGACTTGGGCCATCAGGGACTGGGAGGGGAGAGGAAGGATTGAGCATCCTGTGACTGCTCTCCTTTCTCTGGGGAGGGGAGTGGCACAGCATCATACTGTAGCGGCGACTGGCGGAGGCCAGCTGCAATACAGTTGTGTGCACAGCAAGGGTTGGGGAGCATGGCAGGCATCAGCATGGATGTGCACAATGCCATTGCACGTCCAGCTTCCTGGAGAAGAAAATCAGTGGAAAATGGCACGGCGACCTCAGTGGCTGATGGCCGTACCCCACACCCCCAGACACGAGAGGCGCCTTCGCTGGGGTGTGGCCGACCCTGTGCACATGGAGTTTCACCCATTCCTCTGGGAAGTCACATGCCAAGAGTACCAGCCACAGAAAGGGCCTTGAGACCTGGTCAAAAGCTTTCTCAGTGTTGAGACTGGCAAGGACCAGGGAGCTAATCCTCCGAGAGGCATATTGCAGAAGAAGCAATGCGTGGCACATGTTATGGTACCCTGCCTGTGCCTAACAAATCTAGCCTAGTCCCTGTCCAGCATCAATGCCAGAAATATTTTATGTTCACAGTCTAAAAAGGTGATTGGTCTATAGAATGCTCAGTGGTTATAGTCTATAGAATGCTCAGTGGTTATATTCATTTCCACATTATGGGGCTAGCTGATATGGAAGCAAATTTCCATAATGGGAGAGATCCTTCATGAATGGATTGATACACCCAAAGTAATGGTGATAGGAGGGTTTCTCCAAATTTTAGGAAGAATTCCACAGGATACCCGTGGGGATTTCCCTGTCTTTGACTTCCACAGGATAGACTCAATCTCCTCAGTCATGATAGGATGCATGATGGAGGCAACATGGGTCTCTGAGAACGTTGGACGCTTCAAAGAGGAGAGCAAGCGCATCATCAAGGGAAGGGAGGACACTGGCACAGCCCCATACAGCTGTTGGTAGTAGGCCATCATGATTCACTGTATTTCTATATGGTGATGACGTACAGTTTATGACTCAGGATCCCTTAATTCAGTAATACAGGCCTGGGATCATTTAGTCTGTAACAACAAGAGGAAGGATGTGCTATTAGAACTCTACTACTCTACTGGGCTTAAAAACTAGAACTCTACTACTGGGACCTTCAATTTAGGGTAAAAAACAAACAAACAAGCAAAAAAAAAATGGGTTAGTGGGCCCAATTCACAATGAGGGCTGCGTTCGGCACATGCTGCAGCAAACTGCAGCTTGTGTCAAAGCCTCCTGCGCCAGGGACCCTGCACCCAATTCAGGTACGGGAGGCGTCCCTGAGCCTAAGTACCCTTACGCGTGGCAGCACCCCTCTTGCATCTAATGCATGGTGCATGGACGGGGTGTGCCACAAGCCCCTTGCGGCAATGCCCAGCCAGTACCCCCATCCCGATGGCCCCAACACATGCCAGTGGCCCTCCCAGTGGTGGTTGAGCCCCCACACTCCAACAGATAGTGCCCACCCATCCCCAGATAGGGCAGGGGACCAGCATAGCCCTCCACACACCTCTGCAGAGGTTCCCAACTGCCCGGAATTTGCAGCGGACTGTACAGTGTACACGCTAATATTAGCATGTAAGTGTACAGTCCGCTGCACATTCCAAGCAGTCGGGGACCTCTGTGGAGGTGTGTGGAGGGCTATGTTGGTCCTCTGCCCTATCTGGGGATGGGTGGGCACTATCTGTTGGGGTGGGGGGCACTATGCCACCATGTGGGTGGCACTAGCATAAACTGTATTGGGGCAACATCAGGTTTTTGGGTGGGAAGGGAGCAGTACTAGTACCATGGGCTGCATAGGGGATGGGGGGTGTACATTACCATGGGCATGGGCCCTGGCACCACTGGAGAATTGTGGCATTGTGCCACATACAGGGGTTGCACCAAGTAGATCATATTCTAAGTCCCCTTAGACCAGCCCTGGCTGGTCTAAGGGTACTTAGAATTCTGCCTTCAGGGCACAGTTCATGAATCCCATGCCCGGGCTGTGGCAGCTTGTGTCTGCCGCAGTGCCTCTTGCACCTTGTCGCAGCCCAGCTTTGGGCACAGGGATGGTGCAAGCCCCCTTTGGGGCAGGCAGCCTGCGGTCGACATAGGTCACCTTTGTGGATTGCGTGGAGGCAGCCCTGGACGCAAGGTGCACCTTGCACCATATCTGTTCGGTGCAAGCACCTTGCGTCAGATGCAGGGCTTTGTGAATTAGGCTCCATGTGTTTGAGCTGGGTGAAGGAAACTGTTATCTGTGCAGTTAGCTAGGTGAAGAAGGGAACTGTAAATTGGGGGAGTGGCTTAGGCAGCAGGAAGCCAGGTGTTTGGATTTAAAAGTGCCCTAGATAGCTTTTGTCAGAGAACAAGAGGAAGAAGGTGCTGTTAGAACTTTACTACTCTACTGGGACTATATAGTCCTCCCTCCCTCCCCTCCACCCTTAGTCAGTTTCACTTTTATAGGCATAGGATTTGACTGACAACAGGAACTTCCTGTTTGGGAACAGGAAGGAATTGATCACAGAGGCACAACAGACTCACCATCCTAGAATGAAAAGAGTAGCTCTCCATCCCCCCCAGCTGCTGGAGGTCTGACTCTGAGCAAGTAAGAAGGAGACTACTGAGGAGTACAGGAACTTCCTGTCCCAGAACAGGAACAGCAGGAGATTTAAGGGCACGGAAGAAGAAGTAGGAAAATAGGGACAAAAAAAAAATATAAACAGAGAAAGGAAAGAGTAAGCACACAAAACAATAGCTGAGGAGTCACAAATAAGATGTGATGGAAGTGGTGCAGTGCAGTGGCTGTGGAGCGGCAGTCTTCTGGGAGACATTCTGGAGGATGCAGTGTTGTCCCATCTGCAGGCAGCTGTCTGGGCTGAGGAAGGAGGTTACTCGTCTCCAGGCTGAGTTGGCCAGGATTCAGGGGACCTCGTCTCTCAACCAGGGACCACCAGGGCTGCCTATGCTGCCTCAGAGGTTGCCAAGAAAAAGAAGTGGTTGGACCACAGTGGGCTCAGGGAGGGTAAGGGTGGTAGAACAGAGGTGCATCCCTCCATTTGTACCTCTCCACAGTTCATACACTGTTCTGGCAGAGTGTGCTTCCTATATGGAGGCACCCACAGTGGTGACCAAAGAGGATGCTGGGAATCTCCATAAAGGAGACCCAGAGGAGGGTGGCATGGGACCCCACAGGGGAAGAAAACAGCTCCTGGTGGGGGACTCCATTGTTAGGAGGGTAAAACTGAGGGAGGGGGAGAGGGAGGTAAGGTGCCTGCCTGGTGCCATGGCTAGGAGGGACAGGGAATGAATCCTCAGGGTCATGGCAACAGTTGCATAGGGGAGGGAGCTGGATGTCCACCTAGGGACAAATGACCTGGCTGGGAAAGGGATCAGAGCAGTACAGGAGGAGTTTGTGGAGTTGGGGAGGGGCCTTAGACAAGTAGCAAGCATGTTAACCTTCTCAGAGGTGCTGCCTATCTATGGCATGGGTGAGGCTATGGTGGTCAGCACCATGGGATTCAATTGGAAGGCTCTGCCTTTGGTTCAGTGGACAAGCAGCCAACCACTCCCACTTCCTGAGATATATATATATATATAGCAGTTCCCCTCAGCCTCCTTCTGAAGCACTTTTTCTTTGCTGGCTGGAGGCTCTGTCCATTTGCTCTGTGGCAGGCTGCCCCCCCCCCCCATCTTGCTGCTTCTTTCTGCTGGACTCTGTGTTTTGTTCTTCTGCTTCTGGTTTGTATTTTTGCCTCTGGCTGTGTGCTTCCTTTCATTTCTTCCATGTTTCTTCTATGTTTGTATCTTAGTTTTGTTTTCTTTTGGGGGGGATTTGGTTTCTCATCTCTTTCCATTTGCTTGTTCCTATCAGCTGGCTCTTTTGCAGCTCCTGCTACTTGCTTATAGTTACTCCCATTGCTATTGTTACCAGCACCTGTGTTTTTACACACACCCAAAGCTGTTTTCCATGCTACAGGCCTAATTGCTCTCCATGCTATTAAGCCTTTTTGTTTTCACCTGATTCAAGCTTCCTCTGAACCCAGGCTCCCTCTGAACCCTTGCCATACAGCTCTATCATGTTTTCCCTGCTTAATCTACTTCACAGCACTGTGATTCCCTCCTTACATGCTTATTGACTACTACCACTCATGGCTCATGCTATTCCCTGTTGTACACTGCTGTTCTACTCTGAGGTCAGCTAAGCTACTGCGATGCTGTAAATTAGTTTTAATATCTGCATGTGGTTCCTGACCCTTCCATCACTTTCTTGTTTTTCCAACGGCGGGGACTGGGAAGTGTTTAGAGAGTCGTGGCCCCATGTGGCTACTTACTTCTGTTCTAACTCCTGCCTCTGCTACCGAAAATCCTCAGAGTATTTGTCACCTTAATTTGGCCTTTGAATGCCTGGCTGGCTTGCCCCAGCAATGAATTGCTGCCCCAGCTTACATTCATGTCCTATCATTGTAACCATGTTTTACAGACCTATGTGCTGGTCTGACTATTCCTACTGCTTACTTGACCTACGTGCTGGTCCAACTGTTGTTACCCTTTCCCCCTGCATTGCTCTGTCTTACTGAAATACATCCAGATCCACCCTTGTTCATGCCACCTTTGTTCCATGCTCCCTGCCATTTGCCCTGCAAGTTCTCAGTACTTATGCCCATTCACCCCTCATCAGTCTCTGGGGCATGCCAGCTATTCCATGTGGCACAAGTTCCCCTGCTGCCAATGGTCTCGCTCTGCACCTAGTCCGCAGCTTGAGCATGTGAAGCTTGGGGTGGGGTCCTTCACACCAGGCCCATAGCTGGGAATGTCCTTGCTCTGGGTGGACCTTTTGTAGTCAACCATACCGATGATACCTCAAGTTGTATAATTTATGACTCAGCCATGAAGGTAGGTTACAGCGATATCCTTTAGCTCTAGTGTTTCCACTATAACGGTTGCCCATTGGCTTTAGTGGTTCCCTAGCAAGGCACCTTCACAGCATTCTCCCAAAGGCCACCTCTGGTTCACCTAGTTTGTTTTATAGATAGGTAGGCTGGGTGAGTGCCTCGGTGGTCGTTACTCTCCTCCTCCCACCTTAAAGTGGTGGTTGCAGAGCTATAATCTCACAACCCTCTTCGGCGTTGTTAGAAGGATAAAGTGAGAGTTTCCCTCCAAATTGTATATTTTCCATTTCTTATTCTTTGGGGCTTCCAGATTGCAGTAGCAGAGCCGTCACTAATGAAATTATCCCACTCCTGGAGGGAAGACGACCTAGGCCATGGATCCCCAGAGATTTCCTCCTCAAAGGGTTTTTTTTCTCTCCTCCATGCCGAAGGTCATAAAATCTAGTTAGCATTTCCTAGCTCCATTAGATAGGATCCGCTATTGGATGGAGGTGGATGGTGTCCCTTACTTGCCGATCCCACTCTTCTGCCATTCCATCTCTTCTTAGGAGGTCCCCTTATTCTCTTACAATCCATCTGACCAATGCCATTGCTGACCTGTGCATCCCATTATGTTATCAAGCTGCCTGATGTTTATCTATTACTACATTTCACAGCTACTGATTGCCCATATGCTTCATACTATTACTTTCTTTTTGGGGATCCTTCCTAAGGTACCTTCAGTCTAGGGAATCATCCCTGAGCACCTCTAGGGGTGAAACTCTCTAGAGGGTTCCTTGCCTTTGGTACCCCTACAGGGTGATAATTCCTCTGGAATACAGAGTGTGAAAGGTCAAAATCTAAGTAACACAGTTGCACAGGCATAACATTATACTGGCTGCATAGGCCATTGAATTGGAAGGCTCTGCCTTTGGCTCAATGGACAAGCAGCCAGCCACTCCCACTTCCTGAGCTATATATAGCAGTTCCCTTCAGCCTCCTTCTGAAGCACTTTTTCTTGCGCCACCATCCTCCACTCCTCCTCCAGCGGCAGCGCCTCTCTCTGGAGGATCCTTCCTAAGGTACATTTAGCCAAGGGAATCATCCCACGGCACCTCTAGAGGTGGAACCCTTTAGAGGGTTCCTAGCCTATGGTACCCCTACAGGGTGGTAATTCCTCTGGAATAAAGAGTGTGAATGACCAAAACCTAAGTAACACAGTTGCACAAGCATAACATTAAACTGGCTGCAAAGGCCATTGAATCAACGGTTGAAAAACTGGTGCAGAGCTCAGGGTTTTGGCTTCATTGGGGACTGGGGGTCCATCTGGAGGGATGCAGACCTATACTGGTGTGATGGTGTGCATCTGTCCAGGAGGGGAACCAGAATCCTAGGAGATAGGTTTAAATACTTCATTGGCAAGCATTTAAACAAGCCAAGGGGGGAGGAACTGAAATGGAACAGGAAAATCCTAGCCCCTCCCAAAACAAATCAGGGTACTTAGTGAGGTAAGCACCAAGATAGAGAAGTCGATAGGGAGAAGGGCTGGGGTAAATGGAGAAAAAGGTAAAGGCAGTATGGACAGGGATGAGGCAAAAAGGGGTAAGGCCATCAAAAAATGGAGGCTAATGAGTACCAATGCCAATAGTCTAGGTAACAAGCTTCCTGAATTGGTGGTCTTGATGAAAGAGGGATGCCTGGATATTGTGGCAGTCACAGAAACATGGTATACAGAGAACTATGACCGGGATATCAACATACCAGAGTACACAATTGAAGGGTAGCCGGAATTATGTGGGGGAAGAGCTCCTCCCCCACAGCCTATTTAAACCTAACACCTGACTTCCACTCTGCTTAGAGCGAGTCGCACTCACTTGTCATTGGCATGGTTGGTCCCCCCCACCTCCTCCTCATTTGCCTCCTGCTCCCTGTCTTGTCTTGCTCGCTCCTCTCCCCTTCCTATTTCTGCTCCTCCCACCCTGCTTCCTCCTCTGACTGCTTTCTGTTATTTCTGGGGGGGGACCTTCTGCCTGTGTTCGACCGCTGCTGCTCCCGCCTTACCAGCTGTTTGTTTTTTATGTGACTGGCGTCCTTGTTCTCCGACACTCCTCCTCCGGCACACTTCCACTCCCATACTACAAACCACAGCATAGCCGTGGACCGGGCGCTCGTACCTCACTGCTGTTTGCTGCCCCGACTCCTCTGCTTCTCCATATTAAAACTCCTGCTTCCATTTTGCACTGCTAGTGGTTTGCCGATGCATCCACCTTGGCTGTCCTGTTTCTCAATGTCCCTTGCTGTTTCTTCTCAGCGACCACCGTACCCTGCTGTTGCTTAGTTCGCTTGACCTATGGAGCCATTCCTACGTGCACTACTGGGCTTTCCTGCCTAAGCCTCCTCGCTTGCTTCGATACGCAGCTACGACTGCCCTCCACTGCTTCTGCTGCTTCCCCGAGCCTACCTCCATTGCTCCAGCACTTCTCAGTGTTCTGTCCTGCTCGGCACCATCTGACCGCCATTCCTTATTGCCTGCAAGTCCGTATTTCAATTTCCTCCTTCCGACATTGCGCTACAGGAGATCAGGTCAGGAGCCTCATGGCGATAAATGTTCGCCACAGGCAACACAGCCTCAGAAATTTACTGTTTCCCTTTGCAATTACCATTGCATCTTTCAGGTAAAATGGCTATCCAATTGTTTTTTCTCTTATACTGTGTGGCTGCTTATGGTCTGTTATTGCACTTACAATACTGGCACGATTACTGTGCATCTTATTGTGCTGCCCTTACATGTTTCTTGGATCTAATTTGCTACAACCAAGGAATGGACTTAAGGAAACCTGGCTCATTGTCACGTGCTTCTCATTCTTGTGGGGAGGTAGCCTTTGGCATCTTTACCCTAGCCGTTATAAGACATTCATTCGCTTGCAGCTGGGCAGGCTTATGTGCTTGTATTACTATTCAAGTATTACAAACTGAGTATTGGATCCCAATTGTAGATGCTTTCCTGCTCCTACCTTACACTTTCCATGAGGTCTGGGGACATTCTCCTACCTAATCACTCTATTCAGTGAACTATGTGGATGCCTGACAGACTTAACACCTTCACTCCCTCTCCCTTGCGGTTTGTGCCAACCATCTTCAATTCAGTATTTGGACTGCATCATCACCTTATTTACTTCTTGAATGCCTGATTTCCATCTATTCATAGAGCTGTTTCCATGTCTCTCGTCCATAGAGACAGACTGCACATGATCTCCTTCCTGTGCCTGGATGTATTCCTTCTCCTATTTCATATTCCAGCCATTACCTGGACTCATCCACATTATCTGGAACTGGCCACTCTTGCTCGCCCTAATCATCACAGTCCTGCCTCTGGCTCTTTCCTAGCTGTCTGGAATCTGTCAACTACGTGTATTCGAACTTGCAAAAGGCCTCACTTCTATCTCTCAACTAAGGCATTTACACCACTCGTACCTCACTACGCTGTACTTCAGCCGATATTCCACTGACACCTACTTGTATTCAGCGTACATTGCCTTCCAGCATTCAACTACTCAGTCAGTATATCCTCACATATTGGACACCCTCTTCTGCTTTTGAATGCTTCCTACCGACATGCTGCATTGATTCAGATCTACTGCTTCAATTCCTGCCTGGATTCTCAGCGCATCTCAACTGCCTTCGGATTTAAGTGTACCATCTGCCCTCTTCGCTGCTATTGACTTAAATGTGAAGTCGTCTCTCGGGGAAGACTTTCTAGCTTTAGATTGCTCAATTCATGCTACTTATCATTTGAGTTCACTATGCTCATCATGGACTTTCTGGATTATCTTCCTTGCAACTTGTCGTCTCAAAGTTATTCAACATGGATTCCACTCTCCTGTCATTTCGGCCTGCTCATGGATTTCAATCTTGAAGTTTACCCGATGGATGCTTGCTCTATTCACCTTCATGTCTCAATTCCGTATGTCTTCAGTTCTCCATTTCTCTGGATCTGGTTCAGATTCAACTCAACCTGCCTTCGCCCATCGGGCTGGGAGGTTTCTATTTTACTCATCTGCTTCTATGACCTGACTTTGCCCATCAGGCTGGGAGGATTACCTACTAATCACCTGCTTCTCTGACCTGCCTTCACCCTTCGGGCTGGGAGGTTTACCTACTTCTGCTCTTCTTCTGTATTGCCCTGCTCTGGCCTGGAGTTTCCCTCATTCTACTATACGCCTACCTGCTGCTGTCTCAATGGCCAGCAGCTTTACTGGATTGCATTTGGACATTTCTTCGTTGTCATCTATTCTTGGATGTTTGCCCTGCTGCCTCAGACATGGAATTACTGCTACTTCTCTTCCTATGGAACTTAGTCAGCATCTCCTACAGATTTCATTATCTTGGTTAGGCTTTACCGACTTCAGACCTATGACAACGCTGCTACATTTATTTCAGCCTCCTCAGTTATATCCATCTAGGACTCTTCAGGTCTCGTCTGGTTTTCTTCCTCAAACTCTGCATGCCTTCAGTTTGGATGTTATTCCTCGTCCGGTAGCCATATCTGCCTCAAGTCTCTTCCATGAGATTTCTATCTTCCTTGATCTGCATACATTGGTTCTCAGCATCATTACATTCTAAGTCTGCCTTTCAGCTGCAATCTACTGTGCTCAAGGATTATTCAGATGCGTCTCATGGAGGCTCTCTGCAGCTCTTCCTTTATTAGTTGACCCTCGTAGGTGTAGCTGCATTCATTTACCTGGAGCTACTTGCCTCTCGTACCTCTACAGCTGATGGATTGCTGCGCATCTTGTCACGGGACTATCTCCATGCTCAATTTCTGCCAGCGGACATTCCTGGGTCTGGCTGCGCTTCTCATACTGGAATCAGCCACCTCTCTCCTACCTCACAGCTATCGGTTCAGCTGCACTTTCTTCAGGGACTAATTGCCACGTCCTGTTTCTTCTCATCTGCCTTCGTGTGTGCAATCCTTGCTCCTCCTACCTCTCACTTCGGATTAACAGTCCACCTGACTTGCTTACTTTTGGGCTCACCATATTCTACTTTGGATGCTTTATACCTCACACCAGTGTATACGATTATCCTCTACAGCTTGCCATTATTTCGGTTCTACAGTCATTGCCTTCATTTCAGTTCCTAAGACTATACTTCACTCATCAGAACTGGTCTCATCAGTTGGTAGCCTGGCTTCAAGCCTTCTCTCATTACACATACTATACAAGCCCTCTATTAGAAATCAGGAAGTTGTACTACTTCTAGTCATCCTGCCTCGTTAATGTCAAGTTTGGATGTAACTATCTGCGTCAGGTCTCCTGTAGTGAATTCATCAGTCATCAACTTCATCTCCACCATCATTCATTTCCTGGATGATGCCTCTATCAACTGAAGTCCAGAAGAAGGTTCTTCATATATTCACTCTCCATCATTCTGAATTGTACATGGAATCTCGGATTCGGAGTTTATTAGGAAGATATTACTTCACTGGAGATTTACAATTTAGTACTTCTTAGGATCCATTTATCTGGATTAAATTCTACAAATTAGAATTCAGATTTAGCTGATTAATTTAGTTTAATTAGGATCTATCTCTTTTAGTATGCCCAGAAGGACGGACAGATCAGTAGCCATGGATCCTCAGAGGTTCCCCCCAAGGGGGGTTTTCCTCTCCTGAGTGCTACTGGTCACACTCTCCAGAGTTGGAGGAGGTGATCATCTATTCATATCATTAAGTTGCTATGCATAACTTCTTCTGCATTCAGTTACAGAACAATCATTGATATTTATTCTTTTTGAGGCTTTCATAATTCTAAACCAAGCTTCCTTCCTACAGGTGGGATACAGAGAAAGGCCAAAACCATCAAATATTATCAAACATCTCAATTCAAGCATCCAAGTACCTAAGCACAATACATTCTATTCTATTTCCTAGTAAACATTGTCCTCTTTATGCTGGCCTCTGTATCCAACTACCATATTCATCATTCAACTATATGTTACATAAGCACTGAGCTATGAACCACATATAATCAACAGGAGGGACAGGGAGTGTAGAAGAGGAGGAGGAGTAGCTCTCTATGTAAGGGAAGAAATCAAAGTAACAGAACTAAAGGACAAACAGGTAGGAGAGGAGGCACTGTGCATCTCCCTGGAGACCAGAAATGGCACCACAATCCACACAGGGGTTGTATACAGACCCCCATCATAGGGGAGGAAATAGACAAGGAAATGATAGAAGGTATCCTTAGGATGGCAGAAAAAGGGGAGATATTGTTGATGGGGGACCTAAATATGCCAGATGTTAAGTGGGTACCATTGCTGGAGCAACATCCAAGAGCAGGTCATTCTCAATTTCCTACAGGGGGCATGCATCAGACAGCTAGTGATGTAACCCACTTGGGAGGGAGAAATCTTAGACCTGGTACTCTCCAACGGGAATGGAGAGGATCTCAGATCTAGAAGTGGGTAGCCATCTGGGAACAAGTGACCACCAAACAGTGTGGTTCACAATATACACAACTGCAGTCAAGCCATACAAAAGTGAGGGTACTGGACTTTAGGAGAGCTGACTTTGTCAAAATGGGAGAGTGCCTCAGAAAAGCACTAGCAAACAGGCAAAAAGGAGGGGTGGAGGAACAATGGGGAAACATCAAAACTGCCATCACAGAGGCAAGAAGCCTTTGTGGGAAGCAAATAAACAAATCAAAAATGAAAGAAAAAAACACTATGGTTCTCAAAAGAGGTGGCGGGGAAGGTTAGGGAGAAAAAGATAGCATTCAGGAAGTATAAGGAAATACAGAAGGAGCAGGACAGAGAACTGTACCAGTTGAAGCAGAAGAAAGTGGGGAAGGTAGTCAGAATACAAAGGCCCAAACTGAGGAAAAAATAGCCAACTCAGTTAAGAAGGGGGATACAACTTTTTTTTATAGGCACATTAGGGAGCAAAGAAAGACCAAGGGAGGGATAGTGAGGCTTAATAAAGGGGATGGTGAGTGGACAGAGAGGGACAGTGAAAAAGCAGGGATACTGAACTAATACCTTTGCTCAGTATTCACAAAAGAAGAGAAGGGGGAGGTACCTAATCCAATCAATAGAAGCACTCTGGATAGGGAGGTCAATATCAGTCCTTTCAGAGAAGAAAGGGTTCTGAAAGAACTCCTAAAACTGAAGGTGGACAAAGCAATGGGGTCTGATGGGATTCAGTTTAGATTTCTAAAAGAAAAAGAACTTAGGGGAGAACTGGTGATACCACTGACTACACTTTTTAACAAATCATGGGAGGATGGTGTGGTACCTAAGGACTGGAGGAGGGTGAATGTGATTCCCCTTCACAAAAGTGGGAGCAAAGCAGAGGCAGGAAACTACAGACCAGTTAGCTTGACTCTGTGGTAGGGTAAATGATGAAAAGAAATAATTGTTGAGTACCTAGAGGCCAGCTGGGTACAGGACCCAAGACAACATGGATTCACAGTGGGGAGGTCATGTCAGATGAATCTAATAGATTTCTTTGACTGGGTGACTAAAGTAGTAGACTGGGGAGGTGCTGTGGACATGCCCTACCTCGACTTTAGCAAGGCATTTGACACAGTCCCAAACAAAAGATTAATAAACAAGTTAGCCAGTCTGGAAATGGGTCCCAGGGTGGTAGCTTGGGTAAGAAATTGTCTGGACAACGGGACACAGAGAGTAATAGTAAACAGAGATCACTCTGAAGAAGGGGGGTTTACTAGTGGGGTACTGCGGGGTTCAGTACTGGGTCCAGTCCTTTTTAATGTCTTTATAAGTGACATTGCAGAGGAACTGGAAGGAAAAGGATGCCTCTTTGCAGACGACATAAAGATCTGCATTAGAGTTTATACACGGGGGGGGTGGAAAGGATGAGAAGGGACTTGGGAAGGTTGGAGGAATGGTCAAAAGTATGGCAGCTTAGATTCAATGCAAAGAAGTGAAAAGTATTGCCCCCAGGAAACAAAAACCCAAGGGAAGAGTACGTAATGGGAGGGGAGTATTAACAACAGCAAAAATGGAAACGGACCTGGGGCTAGTTATATTAGATGACCTAAAGGTAAGCAAGCAATGTGAGAAGGCAGTTAGGATGGCCCGGGGGGATACTGGGATGTATAGGGAGAGACATCACCAGTAGAAAACAGGAAGTTGTTATCCCTCTGTACAGACAGTTGGTGAGACCCCATCTGGAGTGCTGCATGCAGTTCTGTAGACCCCATCTCTGCAAGGACATACACAGGATAGAGGTGGTCCAGAGGAGGGCAACTAAACTGGTGCAGGGTCTGCAACAGAAGACATACGAAGAGAGACTAAAGGATCTTAATATGTATACCCTTGAGGAAAGGAGGAAGAGGGGGAAAACTTTCAAGTACCTCAAGGGAATCAACAAAGTCCAAGAGGATAGCATCTTTCAGAAAAAGAGATGTGCAAGAAGAAGGGGGCACAATTTGAAGATAGAGTTGGAACTGCTCAGGGGTACTGTGAGGAAGTATTTTTTCACAGTGAGGGTGGTGGACACATAGAACAGCCTTCCTGAGGAGGTCATGGGGTCAAAAACAGTGGGGTAATTCAAGAATTCATGGGACAGACATAAGGCAATTCTTGTGGGGGGTAGGAAGGAATTGGCTGTTGATTAACTAGGATCGGCAGCTTATCCAATAGGTAGGGAAATGGGCAGACTAGGTGGACCAAGCAGTCCTCATCTGCCATCAAAGTCAATGTTTCTATGTTTCTATGTTTAACTCCCTGGCCAGTAGTCAGGCTCCTTGTGCCCCCTTCAATACCTATGCCATAAATAAAAAAAGGGATTGTTCGACCCTATGGTCCAGGATGGCATGGATGTCTCTTTTTTTCCATTGGATTTAGGGGCAAACTGAGGGGTCAACCTGCATTTGCTGAGACTGTAACAGCTGAAGAGAGTTTTGCAACTCTTTCAGTATAGTGTCCTTCTGTTTCTTCTGCCATGCTCCTTATGCAATCAAGTCTCCCCTCTGAATTTCCTTTAACATATCACAAAGGATTGCTGGGTCTAAGTCCTGTATGGTGTTTTCCTGTAAAACTGGTGAAATACGGAACTCCATGAGTTAAAAAAAGTAGGATCCTAGAGGTAAGACAGTTTAAGTCTCCAAGATGTAGTTCTCTTAGGTTTTCCTAAATTGAGGTTGGCCCATTCTAGGGCATGATCTGAGAGGAGGATTTTGCCATAGCTAACTGTGTGGCCCACATCCATCACTCTTTGCAGGCATGATAAGGTTATCTATACTGGCATGTATTTGAAAATGGGTAGAACAGTGAGTATACAGTGTTTGGTGGTGGTGGAGGCAGAGCCAGACATCCACCAGCCCCAAATGGTGGAAAGTGGCCTTGAGGTATTTCTGGAACTGGGATCTCTGATATGAGCTAGGGTGAGATGCATCAGTTTCCAGGTTCAGAGTGACATTACGGTCACCTCCCAGGAGTAACAGACTGTGTGTATAGGGGAGGGGAGTAAAGTGCTAATAAATGATTATGCTTGTTTTTTAGTGCATCCCAGGGAAAGTGTTTGCAAGGGTGGTTGGCCTACCATAGAGTGTGCCAGAAACAATGACATAGCAGCCTGCATCATCATGGTGGACATGCTCTACTTGTATAGGGAGGGTCCTACTTGACAACATCAGGATCCCACGTCTGTGGCCCAAGGGATGAGAGGAGGCACCCAATACCACAAAACCCTGTCTTTTAAAGTTGAGGTGTTCGCTATGGGATAAATGCGTTTCCTATAGAAATATAATCTCTGTTCTTTCTCTATGTAGCATCTGAAGAATTCTGGACTGGTTGTTTGGGTTATGTACCCCATTAATATTGTTCATCAAGAATTTAGCATACTGAGCCATGACAATGTAAGGGGGTTGTGCTGGGTTGAAAAGCAGAGATTAGATATGTCCACAGGCCTGGTAAGAACCGCACACATCAAGGTCTTCACATCAGTAAAGTATAGTAGTGTCTGGCATAGAAGAATAAGGAAAATGACTTAAAGAGCTAGTGTACTGCCTAAAACTAATATTCATTTTTTAATAGCAGTCAGCCATTACCTTTTATATTTGAGGTACTTTTTCTTTTCCCTTTGGTTAATTAGAAGATTGTTTATCTGATGTTAGAAGGTGTGATTTGTGGAACAGCATCGTGCCTAGCAGCTGACATATCTAGCTCTGTTCACACCATTACATATTCAGCACTCTGACCTCACTGACTGTGAAATCACTGCTGCTTAGAAACAGCCACTCAGAAGCTGCCAGACCAGTCGCCTGTGATGTCACTGTCAGTGAGATCACAATGCTGATTATGTAGTAGGGGGAACAGAGATAGATGTGTCAGCCTCCAGGTTGACAGCTGTTCCACACACCCTGCACAATATTATCACTTAGAAGACTTTTTAATGAGCAAAAGGAAAAATTAAAATATTTCAGAAATGAAAAATTACAACTGACTACTTGTTGAAATTTGAATCATTGCCCTGGTTTTTTTTTTCCACTAGCTCTTTTAAACAGGATATATAAAGAGCAGTTAAGTAAATGGGACACCAGCTAGACTGCAGACCACGATGCAGTGCTTAATAACAATGCACAATGAACTAAAACAGACAGTAACAAGCATACTTCCTAGGTAGGGGGCTCCACTCTGTGCAGCCCCTAGGCAGAACCAGATGGTAGGCTGTGCATGAGAGATAGCCAGTTGGTTGCCTCCGGGCTTTCTTTGCAACCAGTGGTGCAGTACCTAAGGAAAAGTTAAGTCACTGATTAGGAAATGTCTAGTGATGGGTGGAACGCGTTGCCTGTGGAAGTGGTATCCTATAGAACAGTGGACTGCTTCAAAAGGGGATGGGATAGGGTAAGAGGGAGTATCAGGGGAAGGGAGGGAGGGGTAGCTGCAGTGTAAAGGTTGCTAGCTGCACACTCGAGGAGGCTCAGTAGACAATTAGGCCTTTATCTGATGGCAAATTCATTTGTTTATATGTTCGTATAAGTTCCTCTGCCCCCAAATGGCTGTGAGTGATTAAAATAAGAAAATTCCCAGTGGTGTGGGGAGGTCAGGCGAAGGTTAAGTAAGCCATGAACTGTAAAGGCCAACCTCAGAAGATCCAGGCCTCTTATCAAGCCATATAATCTTGTGGCCAGGAAGGGAACTGGGAGACAGCCTCCCTGGCCACACAGGGAAATGGAGGAAAGTGTTAATATATAATTGCATTTGTTTTTAATGTAGCCCAGAGGAAAGTGTTTGCCAGGGTGAATGGGCTAGCATAAAGTGTGCTGGAGACAATGCCACAACAACCTGCATTATCATGGTGGACATGTTGTACTTGTATAGGGAGGGTCCCCCTTGACAATATCAGGAACCTATGTCTGTGGCCCGAGGGATGAGAGGAGGAGCCCAATACCACAAAACCCTGTCTTTTAAAGTTGAGGGGCAGGATTTTCAAAAGATGGCGCAGGGTGTGCGTCCAGCCCTGCACCAAGAGACTCTGAATTCTGCTGTGCGCTGCTCCCCTTTGCTGTAAATACACCTGGTTTTCCATTATCGGGTGCAGCTGCAACAGTTTCTCTGCTTTCCAGCAGCTTGTGCCACATATCTGGCACAAGTACTGGTACTTTGTCCCCTAGGAGTGGCGCATGCTACACTACAAAATTTTGGTCTATGTACCGGCGCTCGGCTCAAGGGATGGAAAATCCTGAATGATGGCCAGTGCGTGCCACAAGCCTTGTGCGCCATATGTCCGACACACAGGGGGCATGCGGCATTAATGGGCATTTGAAAATATGGCCCGAGGTGTTTTCTATGGGATTAATGTGTTTCCTGTAAAAATATAATTTCTGATCTTTCTTACCATAACCTCTGAAGAATTCTGCTTTATAACAATACACAATAAACTAAACAGACAGCAACAAGCATTCTTCCTAGGTAAGGAGCAAAAATCCATACAGCCCCTAGGCAGAACTAGATGGTAGGCCCTGCATGAGAGATACCCATTTGGTTGCCTCCGGACTCGCTATGCAGCCAGTGATGCAGTATCCAAAGAAAAGTTAAAGGAAAACTACACCCTCATATCTTCTAAATGTTATTTGTTTCCATGTCAATAGACATCTCTTTTCATGTAGCTGTAAAGGATGTATGCAAACATTTTAGTTTGTTTTTACTGTTCATACTAGGTCCTGTGACTGCCCTGGGTGTCTCCATTTCATGGTTGTTGAAATCGCATTGTTCCTCAGAGTTGCATTAGCATATGAGAACATGATGTCAGATCACCCATTTATACCATGTATCTTTATGCTGAAAGAACAAATACCTTGCAAAAACTCTGGAAACTCATAAACTGAGGAAAGGTTAAAGGGAAAAAATCTGCTTTATAACTCAGACAGTTTGCAAAGCTCACTGAAGGTACATGTGGTATTCCACACTTTTTTGCAGCTTGTTTCTTTTAAGACTAATTAAGCAGGCAGACATACTGGGGAGTTTAAAGGGTGATTACGCATCATGTTCTCATATGCTAAAGCAGTTCTAAGGGACAATGTGATTTCAACAACCATGAAATGGAGACCCCCAAGGCAGTCACAGGGTCTAATATGAACTGTAAAAACAGACTAAAACATTTGCATACATCCTTAACAGCTACATGAAAAGAGTTGTCTATTGACATGGAAACAAATAACATTTAGAAGATACGAGGGTGGAGTTTTCCTTTAAGTCACTGACTGGGAAGTGTCAGATCAAGTTCCAGCTGATGGGTTTCTCTGCCCACAAATGGCCAGGAGTGATTAAAGTAAGAAAATTCCCAGTGGAGTGTGGAGGCTGGTCAAAAGACAAGTGAATCATGAACTGTAAAGGTCAGCCTCAGAAAATCCAAGCATCTTAACAAGAATCTTGTGGCCAGGAAGAGAAGGGGGACCACACTCCTCGGCTCCAGAGAATGGATGTGAGAGGGGATGAGTCTCTAAATGGGAAGCCCCTGAACCATCAGCCCAAGCCTATTATAGATACTAGTAGAAGCTTGATAGCCACTGGGACAGATCACTTACAAAAATATCTGCTACTGTGGCATGCAGCCATGTGAACCAAGGCTGGGCAGCTCTTTGCAAACTTATCTCAGGCACATGATTTAGTGTGCTAAAAGGAAGGAGGAGGGTGCCCATCTGCACTGACCCAGCTAGTGGGCCTCCCAGGTGGCAGCCCCCATCTCCCCAATCAAGTTTCTGTCAGCTGCTGGCTATAGGATGCCAGTGGGAGCCAGGCACTGAGGAGGACTGACAAAAGTCATCCCAGGCTCCTTTGAACCCCCGAGCGTTGTTATCTGAGATTGCTGTTTGCCCACAGTTAACCTGACACCTTAGTCTACGGCAAACCAAAGCCTGGCTTAGGTGAGGACCCCCCGCCCAAGGTGCTCCCCCAGCAATCTGGTGCCCCACTCACATACTTGAGAGCTGATGTCACAGTTTAAATATCTCAACAGTCCATCCAATTGAAGTAAAATGCAGTAGATTAACTTGTTGCTAGTTCAATATTAGTGGAATGCTGAACTATTATCGGGGGACACCTATCGAACTTCAGGGCAGGGCCTCATTAAGATCAAGCACCGGGGGTGAAGGATGACCAAAGGATCAGGGTAGACAGATGGCTTGCCTGGATTTCACAGCTGATCATGGAAGAAGTAGAATTTCTGTACCTCGTCGCTCAAGGTCTGCCTTAACTTCATCGGGTGTGTGGTATACAATTTCACCATCAGCATATTGTACCTTTAGCTTGCTTGGCAAAGAGGGTAGTGGATGCATGGAACAGCCTTCCTAGGGAGGTTGTGGGGTCTAAAAGAGTGGGGGAATTCAAGAATGCATGGGGCAGACATAAGGCAATTCTTGTGGGGGGCAGGAAGAAGTAGGTTGTTGGTTAACTAGGATCTGTGACTTATCCTGTAGGTAGGGAAATGGGCAGACTAGGTGGGCCAAGCAGTCCTTATCTGCTGTCAAAGTCAAAGTCTATGTTTGAAATTTGATGTGTGCCAGCCCAGAGATAAGAAGCATATGCTCACCTTTTTTGTTGGATCGCGGACACATAGTCATTATCCAAAGAGATTTGTTCTCTTGGTATATTATCCTTTTTTGGGACCATGACTGTGAGAAAAAACATGCTTCTTTGTGACATATCCTAGGAATTTTAAGTTAGTGGAATGCAGTCATTCCCAATGTGCCGGTTTTGGTCCAAGTGCTCTTCGAACTCGTTCAAGCTCTAGCCCAGGTCAAAGGGGAGTTGTAAACTAAATTTTTAGCAACTGCTCCACAATATCTGTTATTTTAGCACCTTCAACACCCTGAGCTACCCTGTAAATCTGCAGATTTTTTTCTTGTGGCTCTCCCTTCCATGCCCTGGATCTTCCACTCTGTCTGCACCTGGCAATGATGCAATTGTAAAAGTAGGTCACCATGTGGTCTAACATGTCTGAAAGAGAGGAGTTAGCATTTCACAAGTCATGATGATCTGCTTTAATAGTATCTGTTTCTTGGTGAACTCCTACCAAGAAGTTGCACACTTCAGTGCAAAAAGCTAAGAGTTTCTGCAAGATTTTGTCACTAGTAACAACCATTAGTGAACCACCAGGCTCTGAGAGGGATGAGGAGGCCACACTGCTTCCAGCACTCAAGCAGAATCTAGGAAGTGGTGAGGATGGTGCCACTGAAAGAGTAAAGCTTTTATTTTTCTTTCCCTAGCCTACCATCTCTAGCAGCGCCTAGTATGCAATTATTATATTTCTTTATCTGTTTTTCTCCCTGTGCTCACCAACCCCCATCCACTAACCTCCCCTGCCCCATCTCCCTGGCATCATCTAGGACATACCTTGTCTGGCTCTTTTCCCAGGGCATGTCCCCCCCCAGCAGGGTCAGCAGAGTCCCCCTCAAGCCCCACCAGGAATAGGATTCAGTTCACTAGGAAATACCCCGTTAGCTGGGTGCAGGGCCTATGGGAGATGGATGTCATCCTACCAGTCAGCATTTTCCCCATTTTCTCCCTGGCACAGAGGGAGTGGTGTGCAGTAACACCAATGGTTGTGCTGTGCATACTCCTAAATGCAGCATGTTGGTTGTCTGCCCAGCCTCCACCCCCTCCTTGCATACAGTCAGTGTGCTGACCCCCTATCCAAGCTAATACTAACCACTGGTCCCACCCCTCCCCAGAGGAGGAGAACAGTCCTTGGGATGCTCGATCCTCCTCCCTCCCTGGCCAACCCTCCAACTCCTGAGGTCACTTTCCCAACATCAGGTCATCAGTGATGTGAGCAGTAGCATGAGTGTTGCACCGGTGGGTCTGCCAATAAGCAATCATTTTAAAAAAGAGTCTTCAATGACTTGTACTGTGGCACAATGTCAGCCAGTTGTGAAGTGGTGCTATGCTCTCAGGCTGCCATTCCTCAGCATGACATCACTGGAATTCAGTATGCTTTGTTTTTGTGCATGTATATTTTGCACTGTTTTGTATATATTAATGCATTGTTCTTATGCATGTACACTAATGTATTGTTCTTGTGTATGTATATTTAAGTGTTGTTCTTATATATCTATACTTTTGTCTTGTTCTTGTGCATGTATACTTATATGTTGTTCTTGTGCATCTCCAAGTTAGCTTTGTGCAGAGGCATTGACCCAGAGGGCTTTATCTATTTATCAAAGTAAAACAAATAAAATAAAAAAAACTATGCTGAGGCTGACTGGGAGTTCGGCACATCACACAAGAGTGAAACACAGCTCCTAGGAAGGGAGGGTGCCACTTGTCTGGCATTCACTCTCAATATGCTGGCTGGCCAAGGTTCTGCATTGACTTTATAGGCATCTGCTCACCCACCTTCCTGGCCCGAGAAAGAGTGCTACTATGTTGTTCATGATCATCCAGGAGGGAGCCAGGCAGAACCAAGGGGAAAATAAGCATAAAAGAATTACCAAAAAAAAAGAAATAAATAAAAAAACATTGGGAGCAACAGACTGAGTCACACACAAATAGCTGATCAGTGAAATTTGGCAGATCTGACATAGGCTACTTCTGAGTAAGCTGAAGTGCCCCCTTCGCTGTGTTATCAACCTCTTAGAACAACATTAGCTTTACGCAATTTGCCACTTGCAATGCACTCTACTCAAGCTCTCTGCAGTTTTGAGTCATTGACCTGCAAATTGATGACTGAGGCTCACAGGGTATCCTTTAGTACAACTAAAATGAAGCAGGGGTCAGCGTCCTGGTG
The DNA here is from genome assembly GCA_016271365.2 of Neoceratodus forsteri. Classification (NCBI taxonomy): domain Eukaryota; kingdom Metazoa; phylum Chordata; order Ceratodontiformes; family Ceratodontidae; genus Neoceratodus; species Neoceratodus forsteri. The sequence goes on from CM057457.1 coordinate 184,880,473, forward strand.
TCCAAAGTACAGTATCTAATTAATGGGACTATTAGAAATGTCTTCCGGCCTGGTATCTGTTTTACCTAATACCCAGCTGCACTGAAACCCAACCTGCAATTCTGCTTAAAATCAGAGCAAAACAGCTAATGTATCAAAACTAGAAATGTGTAAAATTATAGACTTCCTTGTCCACAGATTTCCATAACAGAAACTGCCACTTATATTCCTGTTGCTCTGGATTATGGTGTCATTGTGTGTAGAACCTGTTCTTCCTCCATATTAACGAAACTGGACCCACTCTACTGTAGAGGTATCTGCTTTGTTATTGTACTTCACACAGCTATTCCACACATCATTTAAATTGTGTAAATGCAGAAGGGTGGATATCACTGTCTGTTAGTAAATAAAGGCAGCTTTGTATTTAAAGCTATAGAAACACAGAAATACAGAATTTGATGGCAGATAAGGACCGCTTGGCCCACCCAGTCTGCCCATTTCCCTACCGAATGGATAAGCTGCAAATCCTAGTTAACCAACAGCCTACTTCCTCCTACCCCCAACCCCTAGAATTGCTTTATGTCTGTCCCATGCATTCTTGACTTCCACCCACTGTTTTTGACTCCACAGCCTCCTCAGGAAGGCCATTCCATGCATCCACTACCCTCTCCATGAAAAAAATACTTCCTTACATTACCTCTGAGCCATCCCCCTTCTATCTTCAAATTGTGCCCCCTTGTTCTTGAACATCTCTTTTTCTGAAAGATGCTACCCCCTTGGACTTTGTTGATTCCCTTGAGGTACTTGAACATTTCTATCAGTCCCCCCTATTCCTCCTTTCCTCAAGGGTATACATATTATGCTCCTTAAGTCTCTCTCTTCATATGTCTTCTGGTGCAGACCCTGCACCATTTTAGTTGCCCTCCTCTGGACTGCCTCCATCCTGTCTATGTCCTTACGGAGATTGGGTCTCCAGAACTGCATGCAGTACTCCAGATGGGGTCTCACCAGCTGTCTGTACAGAGGGATAACAACTTCCTGTTTTCTACTGGTGATACCTCTTCCTAAACATCCCAGTATCTCCCCAGCCCTCCTAACTGCCCTCTCACATTGCTTGCCCACCTTTAGGTCATCTGATATGACTACCCCCAGGTCCCTTTCCATTTTTGTTGTTGTTAGTATCTCACCCCCTTAGTGTTCTCTTCCCCTGGGTTTTTGTTTCCCAGGTGCATTACCTTGCACTTCTTAGCATTGAATCTAAGCTGCCATACATTTGACCACTCCTCCAACCTTGCCGATTCCCTTCTCATCCATTTCACCCCACCTTGTGTATCAACCCTGTTGCAGATCTTTGTGTTGTCTGCAGAGAGACATACTTTTCCTTCTAGTCCCTCTGCAATATCACTTATAAAGACATTGAAGATGACCGGTCCTAGAACTGAACCCTGTGATACCCCACTAGTAACCCCACCTTTTTTCAGAGTGGACTCCGTTTACTATTACCCTCTGTGTCCTGTTCTCCAGCCAATTTTTTACCAGGCTACCATCTTGTGACCCACTCCCAGGCTGGCTAACTTTTATATTAATCTTTTGTGTGGGACTGTGTCAAATGCCTTGCTAAAGTCTAGGTAGGCCATGTCCACAGCCCCTCCCTGATCTACTACTTTGGTCACCCAGTCAAAGAACTCAATTAGATTCATCTGACATGACCTACCTGCTGTGAATCCATGCTGCCTTGGGTCTTGTGCATCTCTGGTCTCTAAGTACTCATCAGCTATTCTGAGAAAATTCATCAACATATAAGACAGAAACATATACCAAGTAAAACAAACGGAAGCAGGAAAGGTAGTGAGGGGAGCAAATGTGCAGACAGAGAAAAGGATAGCCAATGGGGTCACTAAAGGGGATACAACTTTCTTCAGGTACACAAGTGAGAAGAAAAAAAAGAAAGTGAGAAGACAATGCAATGGGAGGGGTAATGGGGAAGGCAGCAGGGAGAAACTGCACTGAAAAGCATTCAGAAAAAGTAGACATTCTGAACAGATATTTATTTATTTGCTTTTGGTAACCGGGTAAGTATACTAAGCAAAATTGCCTATTTTCAGACACGACCCGGGAGAGTACAGTCAAACAATACATTGCGATTCATACAAGATAACAGCATCTTTACATTGTTACAAATTCATACAGAGATCACAGCAGCTTGACCTAGGTACAGAGATGCTAAATAAATAGTGGCAGATGTGAGGAATATCTAGTTATGCATAGGCAATACAACAGCATAACAGGGTACAGAGTCAATCAGCTCCATATTGGCAGTAGTACAACACTCTATTTTTCAAGGAACAAAAAAGAATAAACCCAGACAGGAAGTGAAAGCAAAGGTAGAATGGTAAGGTATATAGAGACGAGCAATAGGGGTGACATTAGTAGGGCAGCAGGTAGGAGGAGACACAGCAGGGGAAGGCCAACATAAGTGCAAATCCTTAGCTCAGGCAGAGACAGGGAGCTGGGGAGCCAGATCAGGCCTGTAGAAGTGCAAGGCAGAATCAAATAGGACAGAATGCGAATCTAAGTGCAGTTACATGTATCAAGGGATGCAAGGCAAGTAAAAAGAGCTTTTTTGAATCCAAGGTGGATTTTGGTATATCTTAACTCAGGTGGAAGGCACTTCCAGAATTTTGGGGCATAGTAGGAGAAGGAAAGGTCACATGTTCTGGTGGTACATTTAGGGACGGAGAGCATTGCTAGAGATGAGGACCGAAGAGATTGAGTACAGACACAGGGGGTGAACATCTCAGCTAGGCCAAAGGGAAGAGAGGAACACATTATGTTGTCAATGAGGCAACCTAAGGAATATGATTGTCAGGAAGAGGGGGAATAACCATCAGAGGTCAGAGTACAGGGCACAGAGGTGTTTTAGGTGAGGAGCTGATGAAGCAAATCTGCAGACATTGTTGTAGGTGACATCCCATGAATGAAGGACATTTTCTGCTCAGTCTTCACAGTGGAGGGGGGGATAGACTACCATGTAGCAGCAGAAACAAAGGGCTGGGAGGTGGGGTGGACACAAGTCCATTTCAGGGGAAAGTTGACAAGGCTATGGGACCAGCTCGGGTACATCCAAGGGTAGTAAAGGAACTCTTGGAGGTACTAGATGCCCACTGATGGTCTTATTCCACAGCTCACTAGAAAATGGTGTGGTTCTGGAGTATTGAAGGAGAACAGACATGGTCTCTCTGCATAACAGCAGCAATAGGAAAGAGGCAAGCAACTATAGGCAAGTCGGTCTCACATCAGTGGTGGGGAAATTAATGGGAACCCTGTTAAAGGAAAGGTTGGTACTTGAAAACTTGGAAGTCTCACGTGCATCGACAACCTATCAGATGGACCCTAAATACCCTATCTGAAAGAACTGGAGTGCCTCAGAGGATACCCTCCATTATTCGATGTTTATGCATCCCACTGACTGACATTCCGCAGTCTGCATAAACCAAGAATTAGATTTCCGCAAACTGCAGGAAATTTACTCACAGTTTATGTAAACAGCAGAAGATTAATCCATAGTTAAGCAATAAGGTAGGACCTGGGGTAGATTAACAGTATGTCAACCCTCACTCCCCTGGGGCATAATGTGGCTTGAGGTGCAGCCACGTGCTATATTGCTCCTAGGGGTGATTATCTGACTGTTAATCCAACTCCTGAGATTGTCTTTTTTCTATTATTAAAAATTTATTCACAAAGAAATGTTTTTAGAAGTGTACCTTTTGAATGTTTTCCTCTTTAAGAGGGTGGTTTTGAGTAAAATAGTTCAGCCACCAACTGTTCAAAAATACTGATTCAGAATCAGAATGCAACATTCTAGCTATTCATTAGTGGTCCTAGAGGATGGAATGCTGATGAGAAGAATTCATGCACCATGGTGTGGTGAGCAAGTGAGGACTGAGGTTTGTCTCATCTTCTGAGGAGAGGCAGGAATAACAGTTACAGATGCAATAAGACAGCTTTATTACTACAGCTATATTTGTCATTTGCACCCAGAACATCAGATGCTGAAGATGTGTTAACTCCTGCCTGGCTAAAATCAGTTACTGGATGTCCTCCAGCTGGTTGTGACTGAACCTGGATAGGATGGAAGTGCTGGTGATCGAGCTGGGTCATGGGCATGATTGGAGAGTACCTGGAGCTGGCACAGGACCTTTTCTGGGGTCAGCTCCATTGGTGGCCTCCCCAAGGGTGCATGGTCTTGGCATGATTCTGGACAGCAGATTGACACTTGAGGATCAGGTGTCTACTATTGTCAAAAGTGATTTTTACCACTTGAGGAACATTGCTAGGATCAAGCCCCATGTTCTGCTTGAAGATCTGCCAATGTTAGTGCATGCTTTTGTTACTTCTAGGCTCGACTACTGTAGTTCTCTTTACTTCTGGATCACGGGAGCGACCCTCTGTAGGTTGCAACTGGTGCAGAATGCAGTGGATCTGTTACTAATTGACCTTTCTGGGTCCATGTGACCCCAGTTCTGCATGTTCTGCACTGGCTGCCTATTAGGTGGAGGGTCCTCTTCAAGGTGGGCTTGCTCACCTTTAGGGCTCTATAAGGACTGGATTTGGGCTACCTGACTAAGATCCTAACACCTGCTACCTCTGTCCACTCCCTCCGCTCCTCATCTAGGGGCCTTCTGGATGTTCCCAGGATTTGTCTCAAGACATTGGGTGACCGTGTCTTTATTGTCTCTGAGTTGACCCTGTGGAACTCGCTTCCACCTGCCTCCACCTGGGAGGCCCATTCTACTGAGGCATTCAAGCAGAGGCTCAAGGCTCACTTCTTTTGCCTGGCCTTCCTTGAGTAGTTTGTTCCCCCTTCCCTGACTGTTTGTGCTATAACATATCTGACCTCTGCTTTTATTATAAATTTTAGGATTTTATAATAATGTATTTATACTGTGCGTTTTATTATTTTATTTAAGTATATTTCCTGTGTTGTTTTTATTGTGAGGTGCCCAGAGCCTCTGGGATATGGCACCATAAAAATAAAGTTTGCCTTGCCTTACAGCCCCTCGTGTCATGCTGGAACATAATCAGTTATATAAACAGGTGCAGCATAATACAGTGTTTACAATGATTGCCAGTTATATATGAATAAAACAGCTATATACAACACTAATACTCGAAGAAGGCTGCCTAGAGCCTTATGTCTTCAGATGCTGATGCTAGCACTCTGTAGACACTGACTACACAACCTGGTCTGGGGCAATTAGTAGCATAACAGTCTGTTATAAGGAATAGTCTAAATTGTTTAGCCATCTTTGATGATAAACAGTGTTTTGATGGGGGAGTAGTGATGGCTAGCTAGCTAGGCTCAAGCCTGGGACAGTATAGTACCTGATCAACTGATTGGTCTCATTGGCTAGCAGAAGAAGTTGAAAACAATGGTGGTTGCATGAAGCTGAAAAGGCAGAAGATGAAGAAGATGGAGGCTAGTTCTGGAGATGAAGAGATCGAAGATGAAGAAGGCCGGTCATGGAGATGAAGAGGCCAAAGATGAAGATAAAAAGGATGATGGCTGGTCCTGAAGCAGTCCTTTTGCTGCAGTGGATGGTCCTTCAGAGTGTCACTTATGGGTTTCTGCCCAGCCGAAGAAGGAAACACTATGACCACCTAGGAGAAAGCTAAGTAACAATGCGCCAACGCCCTAACCACAGTACTGCGGAGCAAACCTCACTACCCTTAGTCCGGGTGACTCTTATGATAACTACACGGGGAAACAAGCAAGACAATGGCACATAAAGCAGACATGCTACAATAAATAGAAATGCAGAAGTCACGTTTATTCAGGATAACACATAAGCTCACAGCAAACACTGCTGCTCCAGTTCAGACCTCTGGCATGTCGAATCAAATGATTCTTCTGAGCTGGAGCAGCAGTGTTTGCTATGAGCTGAATAAAAGAGACATTTGCATTTCTACTTTATTGTAGAATGTCTGTTTTGAGTGCCACAACCTTGCTTGGTTCGTTTGACTTTGTTTCAGGCTGGCCACCCATTGTGAGTGTGCACCAGCCCAGTTCCTAGGAGTCGCAGCCTATCTTGTTGGATTTCTAACTACGCAGGGGGACTGGCTATAGCTACTTCTGGCTACTGCAGTCTTTTACATCTTCTGGTGCACTCTTGGGTCTGGAATGGCAGGGATCTGCAGGCGTCATCTGGCTGGGTGGGAATCAGGTAGAGCTCAGCCAACAAAATGGAGGAGGGCCTCTGGACAATGGGAGTTCAGGCTTCCAATGTACTGTTTTGGTTAAGGTGTTCACTGAGTCAGGCTATATACAATAATTCAAGTTGTGGGCAACAGTGGATGGGCAGCCCGTCCATACCCCAAGCACAACAGTTCAGACTTAGGGGAAGGATGTGGTAGGCAGCTGAGGCTCATGACAAGGTAACAGTTTAGGTCACGGGATGACTGTAACTGGGCAGCTCATCTGTTCTCCAAGCACAACAGTTCATTTGTTGGGGGGGGAGGACTGGCGCAAGCAATCACAGTTCATTGCAGGGCAGACAGTTCAAGCCCTGATGCAAAATAGTCACAGTTTGTTGCAGGGCTGGCAGTTTAAGCCCTGATGGAAAGCAGTTCAGTCCCCAGTGCACAATAGTTCAGTATCCAGGGGCTGATGACATTCTGGGGTGCAACCCAGGGATGGAGAATGAGGTAGGCAAATACAGTTTGGTGCAGGGTACTGTGCCCACCTAAAGACAGGGTCCAGGTGACGGGCAATACAGAATGTAGTCCAGGTTGTGTTCACAAGCCATGGGCACACCAGCTGCCGGCAAGCAGCCCAGGGGAAATGGGGTGGCCAATAGGAAGTGATTTGGGGTAGTCCAAAAGAAAGTGTTGGGGCAACTGGAGTGATTTCCCCCCAAAATTGGGTGCTTACCCTTTAAGTTCATGATGGATTTCTCTGAATTGGCCTGCAGGAGGAGGTACTACCTGGGCCCGCCCCTCCTGAATATGTATGAGGGGGCTGTGTCCTGGCTATACAGTATGCCCAAGCTTAGCTCCTCCCTTCTGATACGTTAATATAAGGGACTTTGTTCCTGGCCCTGCCGCTTATGAGTATTTAAGTGGGGCTGGGGCCTTGTGATGTAGTGTGGCTGGACTTAGCCCCACCTCTCCTACACACTAATAGGAGGCCTTTGTCTTTGGCCCTGTCACCTGTGCTCTCTGAGTGAATTTTGCAAATAACCCCCTCCTTTCTTTTAGCCCACGCTAACCAACCTTCTGCTTGCCCCCCTCTTGTGGGGCGCCTGGGCTTATTGCAGTGCCCCTTGTTTCCTTGTGTGGGTGCTCTGCCCATTCCTATCCTCTTTGCCCCTCTATATGGTGTCTACAGTGCTAAATATAATAATTTTGGGCTCATAGCCCACTCACCACTTGGCCTGAGTCTCCTGGTGCTGGAGGATCAGTGGTGGTATTTTATTTGGTGGCTGGGAAGCTGAACTCCCACTCAACATCATGTGTTACTGCTCTGCCATTGCTGGGTAGAACTCTGGGGTTCCAGTCAGTGACAAGAGCCAGGTGGAATACTGGGATGCATAGGAAGGGGCATCACAAGTAGAAAAAGGGAAGTGGTTATCCCTTTGTACAGACAGTTGGTGAGACCCCATCTGGAGTACTGTGTGCAGTTTTGGAGACCTCACCTACGCAAGGACATAGACAGGATGGAAGCAGTCCAGAGGAGGGCAACTAAAATGGTACAGGGTCTGCAGCAGAAATCATATGAAGAGATACTGAGAGAGCTTAATATGTATACCCTTGATGAAAGGAGGGAAGGGGGGGACATGATAGAAACGTTCAAGTACCTCAAGGAAATCAACAAAGTCCAGGAGGGTAGCATCTTTCAGAAAAAGAGATGTGTAAGAACAAGGGGAGACAATTTAAAGATAGAGGGGGGACCACTCAGGGGTAATGTGAGGAAATCTTTTTCACGGAGAGAGTGGTGGATGCATGGAACTGCCTTCCTGGGGAGGTTGTTGGGGCTAAAACAGTGGGGGAATTCAAACATGCATGGGACAGACACAAGGCAATTGTAGTGGGGGGGTGGTAGGAAGTAGGCTGTTGGTTAACTAGAATCTGCAGCTTATCCAGTAGGTAGGAAAATGGGCAGACTGGGTGGGCCAAGTGGTCCTTATCTGCCATCAAAGTCTATGTTTCTATGTTTCAGTCACTTGTTTCCACCCAGACTCAATTCACCACCACACACCATGGTCCAGGCTCACAAATGATCCCCCCCCCTCGAAGCAGCATGGACTAAACAGCTCCATGTGGGTCCACAGCTGCTGTAGCACTGTGCTCACTGTGTGCGGAGGGGAGACAAGAAACAAAATGGAAATCCCATGGACCGCCATCAGAAACTAAAAGGACTCTGCCTCAGTCGGGTGGGGGGGGGATGAGCTCCACAAAGGGCCAGAAAGAGGACAACCTTGGGAAAATCAAAACCAGAGCCAACAAAAAGGAATGGGGAAAAATAAATAAAAAGAAAAAAAGAAAAGAAAAGGGAGCCAGCAAAAGATGGGACCCCAGTAACCCACAAACAGAGGGGAAAGACAGGGGAACTGCGAGGGCAGCCCCAGGCAGGATGCAGCATGAGGCACCCAACAGAGGGAAACCCCAGAAAACTATGGAAATTAAAACACAAACCCAGGAAAAGGAAGCCCACACTTGAGAGCTGCTGCCGAAAGCCTGGGGAACCACTTGGCTGAGGAGGAGCAACAACCAAGGAGCCATAGACCCAAGCTTCAGGTGAACCTCCAGATGTCCATACCCCTGCATTCTCCACTCAGTGAGTCACCTTGGTCCACAACTATTTCTCTGGCTGGTGGGAAGACCTTTTCTGTCAGGGGTGGTCTTGGCTGCTGGCCAGGGGATTGGGTCCCTCAACCCAGGGACAGCCCTCCTGGGCTGATTTATGGGCCTTAGGCTGGCCCAGTGAGATGGCTGGAACTAGAAACCCCTGTAGGCATTGGCTGGGGGCCAAGGGAAGGGATGGCAGGGACAGAACAAAAGAGCAGTGTAGAAAACTACAAGGAAGAGGGGAGAGAGAAAAAAGAGAGAAACAAAAACAGTCAGCAATGCAGCTTGCTGTCTAAGTGGGTGGGTGGGGATTAACCCTTTCCCTTCCTCTTATTGCCCCTTCTGGTCTGAGCCCCTGCCCCTGGTCTACTTTGTCTGTAGGTGCCCCCCACCCCAAGACTGGCCTGGCAGTACTTTGGAGCCCTATAATGGTAAACAAGCTGCAAATAACAGTGTAACAGAGAATAATGTGAGGCTTTCAGAATGCTGAAAGTCAAACAGGTAGCAGCATTTTCAAGACCATTTTTATAATGTAAATTAAAGACTTCTGGAATTCAGTGGAATTTATTGAAATATTCTTTAAAGCATTTCAGAAGCAGAATTGCCATTCTTTTTAAATTCAGTCAGCAGAATTACCCATTCTGCACCACTCCACCCACTGGCCTGCTACGCAGCAACACAGCAACACAACTAGAGGTCTTTGAATGGTATAGCAACACCTACAAGATTCTTTGCCATGTGAAAATCTCATAGGCACTGTCGCTGTTTCTGGAAGTGAGTCCCCAAATCTGTGGCTTGTTCTTTGAAGCCTGCTGCAAGGTTATTGCGGGATTCACATTTTGTGAACCCATTTTCTGCTCGCTGGTGGGCCTGTGACCCTTACCTACTCCCTATTCCAAAAACAGGCCCTGGCATTCAGTGGTACCCCCGAGTCTAAGGTCACCCACAGTGCTATCCATTTACTGTGGCTTACAGCACAAACCATCTCCAGACTCCTTAAGACTGTAGCTTAGCGTTACTTCAATCCTACTGCATGCTGGGAACATTCATTTTTAAAATGCTATCTTATTTCACTTGCAATTAAATAAAAAAAAAATCTTTGGATCATACAATGCTGTCTTCTAACAGGGAGAAAGAAGAGGACGGACCAGCTGTAGGGGAAGAGTTCTTCACACATTCACAACTTATGGTACAGTTAACTCTCAATCACAGGAAAAAAGAAGCCATTGAGGGGGAAGTGCATAGTAACTACTGATGCAGCCAAGTTTTAATTCACCAGTGAAGTTGGTGTCAATTTGGAAATTTGCAATTCATGAAGCTTCATGAATTTACCAGATGGCACACTAACTTTACTAGTCTATTTTTTTATTTTTTAAAACAAAGGTGTACACTCCCTTCCCCCACCAGTTGTGCTGTAAGTTCCAACCCCTTCCCGCCTCCCAGATACTTTTGTAACAAATCACCCTCCTATCCCGCTATCACACTCCTCCTCCCTGCCCTGGTGAATTTATATTCTTTTACCCTTCCCAACACCCATGTACCAACCCCCCCCCAAACCTGACCAGACCCCAATGTTGAAGAAAACATTCCCAACCAATCTCCTGGCCCCCACCACCCTCTTCCCCCATCAGCACCCAAAAAATCAATTTTTTTTTCCATTTATTTATTTTATTGTAATCAGGTGAGTACTCGGGTCCAATGATCCATTTTAGGAACTATCTGGGCCATTCCAATGGCACTTGGGTTAATATCCCAATACTGAAACTGTAGTGCAGCATGAGAGGGTTGCTGCATTTCTGAGGTGCCATCTTTCAGATGAGATGTTAAACCAAGGTCCCATCTGCCTGGATTGGTGGTAGTTCAGGTGGATGTTAAAGATCCCATGGAACATATCGAAAAGAGTAGGGGAATTTTGGGGGTAAAATAGGAAAATAAAATTCAATAACAATCCATAATTGAGCCATGTCCAATGGAAGGTAGAAGAGGCTAATCAGTCCATGTACACAACATGAAAAAACATCATCATTATAAAAAATAGAAAAAAAATTGTCCTTTTTTTCTTTCTGTCTTCTTAAATAAAAAATGCGGCATGTTGTCTTCTGATATTCCAAGAAAAGCGTAGCCTTCTTTTTCTTTCTTCATAACAAAGATGAACAACCAAACCACTCTAAATCCAATTTCTTTTTAGAAAACTGTTTCACATCAGTCTCTTAGACTTGTTGTAAAGAAATCTGTAAATTGTGTGCAAAAACTTCTTTGCTCATAGTATATTGTTGCAAAACCCATTTACAGCGAGACTACTAAATATAATACTTAATAAGTCCAAAAATCACTTGAAGCATCTGTGCGGAAAAAGAATTCCAATTTGAAGAATAAGTAGAGAAAATCAATTCTTCATACGAAAGAGAAGATAGCCACTGGATTTTCCAAATCTGAATAACTTCATCCCATAACTGTAGTACATAAGCGCATTCTAAAAAAAGATGTGCTTGATTTTCCAGAAGACCGTGACAGGTATCCCTTGGACAAAACCATTTGTTTCTAGATTTATGTTTATTGTTATTTTTAACATTGAGCTTGCCATGAATAGTTAACCAAATGAGATCCCAAGCAAATTCAGGAAGTCTGGCATTCGTCAGTTGGGAGACTGCTAAACTCAATCTTCCACCCGGGCAATTGAGTAAATTAACTGGTTCCTGATAGGAGGCTTGTAAGATAAAGTCATAGACATGTATTTTAGGAGTCACCAAAAGCTGGGTGCATGGGACTTTCCATTTTATAATTTTCTGAAAAATGGGTTTCACAAATGGTGGTATAATGGTCACCCTAGATAATAACTTATCTTTCCCTTGGAACCAAGCATCAAGACAGATATTAACCCATTCAGAAATACTGTTATGCCAAATCTGAGTTTTCCAGTCTTGCCAACTTATAATATTAACATATAAAAATAGACTATAATAAAAAAATTATTGGATTAACCATCCCAATGCCACCTTCTTTAATAGGCCTATAAGTGACATCCCTTTTAATAGGGTTCAAGTGACTACCCCAAAACGCTCGGAAGAAAATACTAAACAATCTCATTTCAAGTTGTACAGGGGGAGGAGAAAACACTGCTAATATACAAGAATATAGGTATCAATAAACTTTTTATTAATAAAATACGTTTACGTTTAGAAATTTGCCGGGAGGCCCAAGACTTGGATAAATCCTCTGCTAGTTCCATTTTTTTCTCCCAATTCAAAGAAGCTAAATCCCCTGGTCCAAACAGTACACCCAATATAGGGATGGGCTTACGTGACAAAATAATCCCGGCATAAAAGGCTACTACTAAGTCCCTTCCACCCAATTGTAGACCCATACTGTTATCATGATTAATATGGTATCCAGAGACCTTAGAGTAGTCTATTAACAGTCTAGTTACATCACCTTCCTTTGTCTGTTTATCCAAAACTAACACGATATCATCTGCATAGGCTAAGATAGAAATTGGTGAGTAATCTACTGATAATGAGAGACCTATTATCTGGTCACTTTGAAGAACAGTTCTCAATAAAGGGTCAATACAAAATACATACAATATGGGACTGAAGGGAAAACCCTGTCTCACCCCCTCTTCTTATACTTATGTGAGTACCTAGCCAGTCATTCACCCTAGGAATCACATTGGCTGCTTTATAGAGAGATCTAATCCACTGAATAAACATGTCAGGTATACCATAATAGCGCAAGAACAAAAATAGATAATCATGGGAGATGGAATCAAAGGCCTTCGGCTGATCTAGGCTTAACAGAAAGCCTTCAAAAATGTCAGTTTGAGTCTTATGAAATAATTCCCTTAAGATAATTAAATTGTCATGTATCCCACAGTGTTTGATAGAACATGTTTGTACTTCACTGATCAAAGCGATAGAAATTACACCCAATCTATTAGCCAGAATTTTCCCAGGTATTTTAAAATCTGTATTCAATATACAAATAGGTCTCCAATTACATAATTTGGTTTATCTCCCTTCTTATATAAAAGGATTAGTTCTGCAAGAGATAGGGCATCTAAAAATCTAAGGTGACTATAATAATGCCTATATTAAACGCCTGAGTCAATTCAGGAAGCAAGTCATCCACATATTGTTTATAAAACTCAGAATTCAGACCATCAACTCCTGGAGCAGTACCCCGAGAAAGGGAAGAGATCACAGATCGTACCTCCCCTTGTGATATAGGTGCAACTAAAGTCTGTGTATGATGTTCTGACAATCGTGGAAGCTGTAATTTCGATAAATACATTAAGCCATAATGGACTCAGAAGAAGTCCCTAACATCGCAGACACATATTGATGTACTATGTCTAGAATACCACATTTAGAGCTATGCAGGTTTCCTTTATCATCACTTAATTGTATTATCCTTTTTGTTTCAACCCATTTTGAATTATCTTCATATGGATCAAAGGTCTGTTTATTACCAGCAGCTCCAAACCTCAATTCATCCTGCAAGGATTTAGCCCTATTGTATTGTATATAATACATTTCTTTTTTTAAGAACCCTAATTTGTTTAGTATAATCAATACCCAGCCATGTTCTGAAAAAGTAACTTAAAATCAAGTTTAGAGTCATCCCACCAAGTAGCAAAAGAGTCATAAAGACAAATAACAGACTACCTTGCTACCCATAACTGTTCCCATTTTTTACTGATAAGTGCATTGTCTATTAACGTGGCATTAAGTCTCCAAAGGTTTTTTCCACAAGGAGACATAGCATCCCAATCAATCTGAATTTCAAGTGTCCTGTGATCAGAAAAGGCCAAGTCCCACATCCTCTCCATAATTACCTTCAAAAATTTTGAAACAAAAAGAAAATCAATCCTTGTAGAATGGGCTCCCCTAATATATGAAAACTCACCATGTTTATGAATAACCCTAAAGGAATCAATTAAATTAGAGGTAGAAATAATCTCCTTCAAGAATTCACTATCACAATACAGTTTATTAGTATTAAATCCCTGATCCTCTACTGATAAGTTACAATTAAAGTCCCCCCCCCCATGACGGTTCTAGCAGTATGTAAATTGGTAGTTGAATTTTCTTAAATAAGTCAATCCAATTACTCTTACCCTGTGGAGCATACAAATTAATCAATCTTATCCTAGTGTGGACATACTGGATATCTAAAAGCAAGGCACATCCAAATTCTATTTCCACAAGTCTAGAAACCTTCAAATCGGAATTTAGAAATAAAATACCAAGCCCATTATATAAATCTGAATCCTGTGACTAAAAAGAAACCCCTTCATCCCACAACTTAGTGGCTTGTGCAGTTTCCAACAGGGTTTTAAGCCTAGTGTCTTGTAGGCAAATAATATCCACCCTATGCTGTAATAAGGCTGTCAGAACGGTCACCCGTCTCTTATAATTTTTGAGACTGTTGACATTGATAGTCAGAATTTTAGGAGAGGCCATTCAAAAAACAGAAAGGGATGTATGCTTGAGGAGAAAAGCTATTTCCCACAAAAACCTCATGTTTGAGACCTAGTGTACCATTTTTCTTAACAGTTTCTGAGGAAACCGAATCTTTCAACCTAGAGGAAAGACCTTTAGATAAAGAAGAGACTGACGAAGAATCAGAATCAGCATTGTCAGAATCTTCTAGGGACAAAACTTTATATTGATTTATCGTGGACCATTTAGGTTTATCTTGAGTGATTTTTCTACCCTCCCTTTGAACCCTGCTGTCCTATCTGATTTAGCCCGAGTTCTCTTCTTATAAACATCAGTCTCAAAAGGGAGTTCCTTATCTAACAGGGGTGGAGATGTGATTCCTCTTCACAAAAGTGGGAGCAGGGCAGAAGCAGGAAACTACAGACCTGTTAGTTTAACCTTAGTGATAGGGAAAATGATGGAATCACTTCTGAAGGAAAGAATTGTCAAGTACCTAGAGGACAGAGGGGCACAGGATCCAAGGCAGCATGGATTCACAGAGGGACGGTCATGCCAGACAAATCTAATAGATTTCTTTGACTGGGTGACCAAAGTAGTAGATCAGGGAGGGGCTGTGGACATGGCTTACCTAGTCTTTAGCAAGGCATTTGACTCAGTCCCACACAAAAGATTAATATACAAGTTAGCCAGCCTGGGAGTGGGTCCCAAGATGACAGCCTGGATAAAGAGTTGGCTGGAGAATAGGATACAGAGGGTAATAGTAAATGGAGTCCACTCTGAAGAAAGGGAGGTTACTAGTAGGGTACCACAGGGTTCAGTATTAGGACCGGTCCTCTTCAATGTCTTTGTAAGCGACATTGCAGAGGGACTGGAAGGAAAAGAATGTCTCTTTGCAGATGACACGAAGATCTGCAACAGGATAACAACTTCCTGTTTTCTACTGGTGATGCCTCTCTCTATGCATCCCAGTATCCTCCCAGCCCTCCTTTTTGCCCTCTCACATTGCTTGCCCACCTTTAGGTCATCTGATATGACGACCCCCAGGTCCTTTCCATTTTTGTTGTTGTTAGTATCTCAGCCCCCATTGTGTACCCTTCCCCTGGGTTTTGTTTCCCTGGTGCATTACCTTGCACTTCTTAGCATTGAATCTAAGCTGCCATACATTTGACCATTCCTCTAACCTTGCCAAGTCCCTTCTCATCCTTTCCACCCCACCTTGTGTATCAACTCTGCTGCAGATCTTTGTGTCATCCGAGAGACATACTTTTCTTCCAGTCCTCTGCAATATCGCTTATAAAGACATTGAAGAGGACCAGTCCTAATACTGAACCCTGTGGTACCCCACTAATAACCCCCTTTCTTCAGAGTGGACTCCACTTACTATTACTCTCTGTGTCCTATTCTTCAGCCAATTCTTTACCCAGGCTGTCATCTTGGGACCCACTCCCAGGCTGGCTAACTTGTATATTAATCTTTTGTGTGGGACTGTGTCAAATGCCTTGCTAAAGTCTAGGTAGGCCATGTCCACAGCCCCTCCCGGATCTACTACTTTGGTCACCCAGTCAAAAAAATCTATCAGATTCGTCTGGCATGACCTTCCCGCTGTGAATCCATGCTGCCTTGGGTCCTGTGCCTCTCTCTGGCCTCTAGATATTTGACAATTCTTTCCTTCAGAAGTGATTCCATCATTTTCCCTATCACTGAGGTTAAACTAACAGGTCTGTAGTTTCCTGCTTCTGCCTTGCTCCCACTTTTGTGAAGGGGAATCACATCTGCTGCCCTCCTCCACTCCTCGGGTACCACCCTATCCTCCCATGATTTGTTAAAGAGGGTAATCAGTGGTGTCACTAGTTCTACCCTTAGTTCTTTTAGAATTCTGGGATGAATCCCATCAGGCCCCATTGCTTTGTCCACCTTCAGTTTTAAGAGTTCTTTCAGAACCCTTTCTTCTGTAAATGGGCTGGTATCAACTTCTGTATCCAGAGTGTTTCTACTGTTTGTTTTAGGTACCTCCCTTCATTTGTAAATACTGAGTAAAATATTTGTTTAGTATCTCTGCCTTTTCACAGTCACCCTCTGCCCACCTCCCTTCCCTTTATTAAGCATCACTATCCCTCCCTTGGTCTTCCTTCACTCCCTGATGTACCTATAAAAGGTTTTATCCCCCTTCTTAACTGAGTTGGCTATCTTTTCCTCAGTTTGGGCCTTTGCTGTTCTGACTGCCTTCCCAGCTTCCTTTTGCTTTAACTGATACAGTTCTCGGTCCTGCTCCTTCTGTGATTCCTTGTACTTCCTGAATGCTTTCTTCTTCTCTTGAACCTTCACTGCTACTTCCTTTGAGAACCATAGTGGTTTCTTACATCGTTTTGTTTTGTTTATTTGATTCACACAAAGGCTTGTTACCTCTGTGATGGCAGTTTTTATTATTCCCCATTGTTCTTCCACCCCTCCTTCCTGCCCTTTTGCTAGTGGCATTCCTTAGGCACTCACCATTTTGCAAAAGTCAGCCCTCCTAAAGTCCAGTACTTTTTCCTTTGTATGGCTTGACTCTATTGCTGTGTTTATTGTGAACCATACTGTTCGATGGTCGCTAGTTCCCAGATGGCTACCCACTTCTACATCTGTGATCATCTCTCCATCTCCATTTGAGAGAACCAGGTCTAAGATTGCTCCCTCTCGAGTGGGCTACAATACTATTTGTCTAAGGCATGCTCCCTGTAGGGCATCTAGAATAACCCCACTCTTTGAAGTGGCTGCTGCAACTGCACTCCAGTTAACATCTGGCATACTCAGATCACCCATCAGCAATATCTCCCCTTTTTCTACCATTCTAAGTATACTTTCTATCATTTCCTTGTCCATTTCCTCCCCCTGAGAAGGGGGTCTGTATACAACCCCTGTGCAGATTGTGGTGCCATTGGATGTCTCCAAATTTACCCACAGTGCTTCTTCTCCTCCTGTTTACCCTTTGTTCTGTTGCTTTGATTCCTTCCCTTATGTAAAGAGCTACTCCTCCTCCTCTTTTACCCTCTCTGTCCCTCCTGTAGATAGTGTATCCTTGTATGTTTATGTCCCAGTAATGGTTTTGTGTGTACCATGTTTCTGTGACTGCCACGATATCCAGATGTTCCTCCTCCATCAAGGCCACTAATTCAGAAAGCTTGTTACTCAGACTATGGGCATTGGTACTCATTGCTGTCCATTTTTTTATGGCTTTACCTTCTGTTGCAGCATCCCCCACTGACCTTTCTACCTCGGTCTTTTTCTCATTTAGTACCCTGTTTTGTACTGAGAAGCTGGGATTTTCCTGCTGCTTATCAGTGCCTCCCCCCTTGACTAGTTTAAAAGCTTGCCAATGAAGCATTTAAATTGATTGCTCAAAAGACTTGTTCCCTTCCTGGACAGATGCAGACCATCCTGCCAGTGTAAGCTGGTGTCCCTCCAGGTGGAACCCCAGTACCAAGTGAAGCCAAACCCCTGTGCTGCACACCATTTTCTCAACCATTCATTAAACTGCATGGTGCAAAGTACCCTTGCCTCACCCATGCCATTGACAGGCAGCACCTCTGAGAAGGATACTGTGTGTGCTGCTTGTCTTAGGCCCCTCCCCAACTCTACAAAGTCCTCCTGCACTGCTCTAATCTCATGATGAGTCATTTGTCCCTCGGTGGACAATGATGTCCAGCTCAGACTCCCGTGCAGCTGTTCTCGTGATCCTGAGGATGCGCTTCCTGTCCCTCCAAGCCATGGCACCAGGCAGGCACCTTACTTCAGTTTTCCCTGCTCCTCCCAGTTCTATCCCTCTAATAATTGAGTCCCCCACCAGGAGCTGCTTCCTTTCCTGTGGTGTCCTCTGCCTCCTTCCTGTGGGCCTCCCTTGTGACAGTTGTCCTTAGCCTCCTTAGTCTCCTCTGTGGGTGCATCCATAGGGGAGCTATGATCCCCCAGAATGGTGTATGGATTGTGGAGTGGAACAACTGACTGGGTGTGCCTATGTTCCATCATTCTCACCCTCCCAGAGTCCACTGTGGTCCAACTGCTGTGCTTTCTTCACAACCTCTGAGGTAGTGGTGGTGGCTCTGGTGCTCCCTGGATGGGGGAGGTTCCCTTCCTACTGTCCAGTGTGGCCTGAAGACGGGCAACTTCCTCCCTCAGGGCAGAGAGTTGTCTGCAAGTAAGGCAGCATCTCAGCCTCCAGAAAGACTCCCAGAAGACTGCTTCCCCACAGCCATTACATCGCACTACTCCCCGCATGTTTATCTACTTTTTGTGTGTGTGTGTGTGTGTGTGTGTGTGATTGATTTGTTATATAGAAATATATATATTATACAATGTGTATGCTTATATTGTCAGTGCAGTGTGCTAGAGAGGATATAACAGTGATATGCACCTTGCACTCTTGAGGAAATATGTCAGAACCCCAGGTATGGGGAACTATTTCCAGGGGTGGGTGGGTGAGGGTGGGGGTGGGGTGGGCAGGGGTTGGGCCTAAACTTTGCCCTCATGGAACAATCAGCTAAAGCTCTGACCCACCGCTGCGATGAGTGCCTTCCTGTCAGCAAGATGCCCTACACAACAATTTGACAGAAAAATACCCTGCTAATCAAATAGATAAAAATCCTGACATCCAAGTCAGACACAGGTAAACCTCCCCAACCCCAAAACAGCCTGGTGGTTTGTGCTCTGAAAGCAGTCAGCCCCAAAATAAGTCAGCTGTGCTTTAAACTCTTCCTGCACTGAAAATCTTAATAATTGCAACAAAAGTAATGCTAGATCCACCTCCCTCTGTTGCTTGAAAGACTGTCTTTTCCTGATAATTCTAAGTTCCTTATTTCACCTTTCAGTTAGAAGTAGCCTCCACCTGCAGAATATCTGCTACAAACCAAAGACAATTGTAAGGTTCACCTCCCTCTGTTGTGAGCACAACTCACTTTCTTGCAAATCCTATGTTCAGTATTGCAGCTTCCAGCCAGAGGTAGCTTCACCTGAAGAATATTAGCTGTTCTGATGAGTTTGCTATAAAACACTTGCTTATAATACTATTGTTCTCAGGTCTGTAAGACTCTTCCAAAGCTATTGGCTGATAAGTAGCTATGATGTAAGCACTTCCTGACACAGTCTGGTCTGACCTTTTAAGGCACACACAGATAAACACACAAAACAGTGTCCACCCCCTAGGGCACTCTCTGGGTCAAATGCACAGCCTGTACCTGCACTTCAGGACTTATGACAAATTCTTAGCCCAGGGTTTAAACTCTTCCTGCACTGAAAATCTTAAGAAGTGTAACAAAAGTAAAGCTAGATCCACCTCCCTCTGTTGCTTGAAAGACTGTCTTTTCCTGATAATTCTAAGTTCCTTATTTCACCTTTCAGTTAGAAGTAGCCTCCACCTGCAGAATATCTGCTACAAACCAAATACAATTGTAAGGTTCACCTCCCTCTGTTGTGAGCACAACTCACTTTCTTGCAAATCCTATGTTCAGTATTGCAGCTTCCAGCCAGAGGTAGCTTCACCTAAAGAATATTAACTGTTAGTAGACTACAGTGGCCTTCGTTATTCTCCAACTGACCATCATAATGTATAAAATAGTAATAAAAAAAATCTCCATTCATTTCAAGGGGGTACACCCCAGCACTCTGACCCATGGACATCATCTTTTAAAGACTCCTGCCTCTGACTCCCTAGTAGACAGGTAAGAGACTCTCGACTTATATCTACACTTGGTGGGTTGTCTGTAGCAGCATGGCCACACCTGTTGCAGTGTGGGTGCATGAGGGAACTGGTCATGTGGGTGGATATCGAGTTATTGATACTTTTTGTGTTTGCTTCTTAAAGTCTTTTTGTGTGGAAGCATTCAAAACTACGCAGAGAAAGGGCCAGACAGAAGTAATTAAGTAGTTTTGTGGGTAACTGTATGTTTTGGGGGTGGGAAGAACCTCATGTTTCCATTGGTATATGTGCTACAGTTTAACTGTGCAGCTGAGATGAGAGGGGACAAGAAAACTAAAAAGAGTAACAGTGACTATAAACATGCTGCATGCGTGCAGAGGTATGCAGATTTGTACTGAAGTACAAGCAAGCCATATGCATGCAGGCAGTATAGCTTAGTGGTTAAAGGCACTGAACTGCAGACTTAGAGACTTGAAGACCTGGATTTGAATCTCATCAACCCCCACTTGTATATGGTGTGATCATGAGGAACTCACTTAACTTTTATGTGTGCAGTTATCAGTAACCACTTGCTTTTTGCACGCATGCCACATGCATGCAGTCTGTTCGAATTTAACATAAAAAGCATGCTTTCTACACTTGCTTGCTGCACACATGCCACATGTTTTCAGTCGGTTCCAATTCAACATCTAAATCATGCTTGCAGCACACATGTCATATTGGTAGTTTTATGTTTGCAGCATGAAAACATTTCATATCATTATTTCTTTAAGGGGAAGCAGTGCACAGTACTGAAGCTCAAATGAAACAGTTTATTCAACCACACTGTTGCAAAAAAGGCCCACTACCTGGCACACTGACAGCCTCGTCAAGGGAGGTGCAGCACTATAGTTGAATAAACTGTTTCATTTGTGCTTCAACAGTATGTGCTGCTTTTTTAAAATGTTATTTTAACCAAAACCAGAGCCAAAACCTTCCAGTTTTGCCCACCCCTAGCATAAACAGGGTTTGAACCCTGTTTTCAAAAGTATAGGACCATTATACTGCAATGGCTGAGCCACAAAACTGTATAACTGCATGCAAGACAGAACACATAAGGCTCTGCAAAGCTAATCAAATGACTGAGTTGACTTTTTTGGGTTCTGTGGGGAAGCTCTACACTCTTTCAAACTTCATTTAAAAATATCGCTTAAACTTGGGGGAAGGGGCAGCTCCTTCTTCTGCGCTCAACTTGACTCTCCTGTTATTACTTAGGATAAAGTTTACTTCAGTTGATTCCTCAAGTGAATAGTGTTTGAATATTCACAACTGAATAAGGGTCAAAAAGTCAAATGCTAGAAAATACGGAAAGGCCTATGCATTGTAATATTACATTAAGATAATTACCAATACTTGCTTTGAATTTACATAGTAGTTTAGCAATCTCTTATGTCAATTACATAGCTCATCTGGTAACCCACAGCGACCTCACAGCCAAAAACACTGTGACCACATGCTGCTGTTTAAAGTGATTAATTAAACTGTATTGAAATGATTCAAATCTCCCAGCCAAACAGCAGATGGAACTGAGGAGCTGAGGTCTCATTCTGAACTGAAGGGATTTTTTTAATCTTTTATGGGTTGCTGCTGTACTTTGGCTCTGACATCTACTTAAGTTCTCACAATAATAACATTATTATAATGTCCCACTTGCTTGGATTCCAAGAACAGCCTCAGATGAATTATCTATCTATCTATCTGTCGGTCTGTCTGTATATCCAGCTATCTGATCTGTCTTTCCTTCTGTATGACAGACAGACAGACAGAAATTGTAGATAGACATTTGCTACTTCTGTTATCACATCCTCCATCTCTGATGTGGTTTCCCTCTGACCTTGTTCTGTATGGTACTACTTTGCAATTCACTGCTCATCCATCCCCCTCATGCCATGCCTGTCTGAGGGATCTCTCCTTGTCAGCTTCACTCAAATTTTTGTAAGCTTCTTACTCCTGTAAGAACCCCCTCTTAATACTGAAGATCTGGGGTTTACCTTTCGGGTTCATAGGCCCCATCAGCTCCAGTGCAAGTCTTGACTTCCCAGGCCCCCAGGTCGGCAGCTAATGGAAACAAGCAAGGCAGAGAACTGGCTCCACTGATCCTTGCAGCTGGACCCACATTGTCAGTCCCTCAGCCCTGGTGCCAGAACTGCACAGCATGGTCAGGACTGAGAAAAGAAGAAAATCACTATTTGTCACAGGATGGAGTCCTCACCAACCTCAGCATAGGCAGCAGGGTCAGGAGCAAAGGAACAGTTGGAAGGCAGCACTAGGTTCTAGATACAGAAACATAGAAACAAAGACAATGATAGTAGAAAAAGATCAGTGGTTCATCCAGTCTGTAACTGATGTTTAAGCAGCAGAGCCAGGACTGAGGATTTAGAAGTACGATGGAGCATGGGGATATGGTATTTCCCAGCCCCAAGGCATGCAGTCTGACCAGGAAATAAAGAATTTGACATTGTTCTGTGTTTTGACTTCCATACACATGCACAGCAGCCCTACAGATGGA
Organism: Neoceratodus forsteri; assembly: GCA_016271365.2. Taxonomy (NCBI): domain Eukaryota; kingdom Metazoa; phylum Chordata; order Ceratodontiformes; family Ceratodontidae; genus Neoceratodus; species Neoceratodus forsteri. The sequence continues at coordinate 184,902,959 of CM057457.1, forward strand.
GTCAGAGCTTTGATCAGAAATCAGGAGGCATATCCGATGATTCAGCACCAGTTCCAGTTCAACACAGGTAGCAGAGGTTGGATGGAGCATGAGTGAACCAGCAGGAGGCTGCAAAGCAGAGGAAAGCAGCAAAACATTAATGCAAATGTACCACAATCCTCCTCCTCCCTGCCTCTTCTACCACTATGCCTAGTGAAGAGGGGGGTGGGGCAACAACCGCAGGGGTGACTCCAATGTCTAGAGTGATGTGATGGTTTTTCTTACCAGGTACCACCCTACATGTATTTGTAAAGTCTCAGATCTGGCTTTCCTCCCCACACACTGGAGGACTTGTCCACTGGGGTGCCCTCTATGTAAGTTTCTGTTCCACTGGAGTGGAACTGTCTGGAACAAGCTAGCTGTCGCTGTTGGAGAGAGAGAGAGTACTTACCTCCTCTCCTTTTCTTGGATACACCAACTGAACATCCTGTTTTTCTGATGGTCTTTGTGTGCTGGTCTTGCACCTGCTGCATTGGGTATCCTGTCATGTTCTTACTCCCCAGGATCTGGATGCAAATGGAGGTAACTTTGGTTGGTAAAAATATAGATTTTTATGTTCCTCTACAATGCACACATTTTTATCCAGGACAGATAACTTGAGATAAAGATAATTTATTCAAATTCAAATTATTAACTTCCTTATTTGGTTTGCAGTACCACAGAAACATTGAATTTGTTGGCAGAAAAATACCACTTGGTTTACCCAGTCTGCCAAGATGATCCATACTTAGTCCGTCTACTCAGACCCTAACAGGTCTCCAGTGACTCTACCTCCTTTCTGCCTACTTATTAAAATTTACCTTTGTCTGTCTCATGTATGGTTGAAGCTCCCTTCTGTGTTTACCTCAACCACTTTTACTGGCAGTCTGTTCCAGGCTTTTACTACTCTTTCTGTAAAATAGTACTTCTTTATATCCCTCTTAAACTCCCTGCCCCCCCCACTTCTTTGCATGCCCTCTTGTCCTAGTACTCTGACTCTCCTCCCTGTTCACCCCTGTGAGGTACTTGTAGGCCTCTATCATGTCCCCTCTCTGCTTTCCTCTCTTCCAGGGTGTACATGTTAAGATCTCTCAGTATCTCCTTCTAGAGCTTTTGGTGCCAGCCCTGCACCATTTCATTTGCCCTCCTCTGGACTGCCTACACCATATCTGTCATTTCTGAGGTGCGGCCTCCAGAACTGTTCACATTACTCCAGGTGAGGTCTCACCAGCGAGTGATATAGTGGCAACACCACCTCCCTCTTCCTACTGGAGATCCCTCTTCCCATACATTCCAGAAATGTTGCTAATTTAGAGGCATTATACACTGAATCTGACCTATTGTGTCTGGGATAGGGATAGGGATAGGGATAGGATCTGTGACTGACAATCTTTGTCACTTCAAAAACTTTTTCTTGCAATGAAGTGTAGTGTGCCTTAGTTCATGTATCTTTTATTTATTTATTTATTTAATTGGAATTACAACCCTTTCAGCCATAGACTCGTTTCCAAAGGCTCCACGTCAGGTACAGAAAGAAAACAATACAAGTACTATTGAGTGCATACAGTGCAGTGCAACAAATTAAACAGTAGGATACAGTAGGTGTCCTCCAGGCAAGAGGATTATATCTGAATTCACAAGGCAACCACACTATAACTGGCTCATGATAGATGTGGAATCTTTATGTACATCTATCCTGCAGCACAAGGAGGTGGATGCATGCATGAATTTTCTTGGGAGGGGCCCTTTGAAAGGTAACGTGACACTAACAGCCTGGACTTCATGCTTCATCACAGTTATTTTGATTTTGACACTATTATACGCAAATCTGTGGCATGCCAATGAAGGCATCAGTAGCACCCTCCTTTGCCACCCTCTATTTGGGTAAATGGGAGGAAGACTACATTTACATTGTAGAAACCAATCCCTTCCACAAAAACATAGTCACTTGGTACTGTTTCACTGATGATGTACTTTGCATCTGGGACCATACCAGTTCAGATGCAGAAAACATTCTCACTTGGTTGAATCATAATAACTTAAATTTACACTTTACAAGCAACTATCAGGCACACAGTACTGACTATTTGGATTTCACTTTTACAATCACTGAAAACAGCTATAAAGTCACAACCAAGGGTTACAGAAAAGCCACTGCAACTAATAACTTTTTTCTAGCCACATCACACCACCCAAAGAAATTAACGGACTCTATCCTTTTTAGTCAATTTTTATGACTTAGAAGAAATTGTTCTGAGATAGAGGATTTTAATGCACAGGCTGAGGAACTCAAGCTGATGTTTTTGCAGAGAGAATATTCCAATGAGACTTTGGATACTGCACTTAAAAATGACAGCATCATTGACTGGAAATCCCTGCTTACACCAAAAATAAGTGAGATAGCACAGCAAGAACAGGTTTGCTTCAGCACACAGCACAATCATTTGTCAGTGAAAATGGGGCGGACATCCACAGATTCTGGCCCATTCTATTAAACGATCCAACACTTGCCAGTCAAACAGGCCCAAAACCAAGGATCACCTTTAGAAGAAGCCAGACTCTGAGAGACTCTTTGGTGAAAAGCCAGTTCATTAGAAACAGTGGTGGGAGTAGAACATGGCTACCTACCAAGCCACAAGGATTGTACCAATGTGGCAATCGTAACATTTGTGGCTTTTATAAACAGGACAAGAAATTTGACCATTCAAATAAAAACAAGACAGTCAGCATCAGACAATTCACATCCTGTGTCACTACATTTGTAGCATATGTCATATGGTGTCCCTGTAACACACTGTATGTAGGATGTACTATACACGTTTTGAAAACTCACATTCAGGAACACATAAGAGACATAAAAAACTACAATTTGCATAAAAAATCCAGTGGCAGAGCATTTCTTCCACCATTACAGCAGTGACAAAAGGGATTTTTAAATTCATGGGTATTGAACAAATTCACATAGGGAAAAGAGGGGTAATAGACTACAGTGCTTATTACAATGAGAAATGTATTGGATATTTATACTGGATGCCCTTACCTGTGATGGCCTCAATATAGAAACAAAATTCAAACCATATTTATGAGTTCTTGTTCAACATATGTTTAGCATGCTACAATATAGGAATTTATGTACAGATTGCTGTTTAGTGTTGATGTTTGGATTAAAACTATAATTGATCACCCCATTGTTTCTGCCTAGAGAACGGTATTAGATTTTACTGGGTCAATATACAGGTAATTAATACTTTTTCTGACTGTGTTGTGTTAATCTACACTAGAGTAATCTTTTTTTCACCCTCAACCTCAGTCTATCCTGTACTTCACCTTTGACTCCTCATATTCTTAGCTAGATCTTAAATGACAATGTTTAAATTAATCTTTGTTCTCTTTCCTATTTTTCTTCACAGACTGGAGAATTAATCACACACAGGATTATCCTGTTTTAGCAACGTCATATAAAGTTGTTAACCAGCTCCCTACTCTGGTAAAATGTTTCCATCTCACAGTTCTTTTTATCCTTATCCTAAATCCCAGTACAATAAACTGAAAGCTCAATCATGATGTCCTGAAATTTAAGTTTTGGTCAAATAACAGAAAATTAAAGTAAATTACTTATTATGCATGATGTTATGATTTTGAAATGAGAAAAATTATGGTAATTGTTTTGTATATAAAAAATTTGATTTTTTGTTCATTTTATTGTTTACATGACTGTTTACTTTGCATCTTAAATCATGTTGCTTTCTGAATATTGTTATATCTTTTCTTTAGTTCCTATGTTCATGCTATTAACCACACTAGATTTAATAGAATGTATGTCTGGCATTGCAATGCACTTAGGTCATTTAATGATGATGTCATAATTAAATGCCATTGACTTCAATATAAAAGTGTGGATTTCACATCAACAAAATGACCCCCTTAGGAAGCTCCATAGAGTGAAGTGCAGGGTCTGGAACACAGTGGTTCATTCCTGTAGGTATACTTTGTTGCTATTAACTGTTTGAAACACATGTGGCAAAAAGAAATGATTGCAAGTCTTGCTTTGAACTTATACAGACTTGTGCCACTTATTTCTCCAAGTGTGCAGGTCAGAACTGTCTTTTTGCATTCCAGAAAACCACTGGCCCAACCTCACTGCTTTATCACACTGCCCTGCCACTTTGAGGTTATCAGCTATGATAACCCCCAGGTCCCTGTCCTGCTTAATGACTGTCACTAGTCCCCCATCCTCTACTCAACTAATAGGTTCCTATGCCCAAGATGCTTGATTTTGCACTTTTTGGGACTGAACCCCAACTGCCATTTTTTAGACCATGCCTTGAGTTTCAACAGCTCCCTGCTCATAATCTTCTCCCTTCCTGGTTGTCTATTCTATTGCAGATTTTGGTATTTTCTGCAAAAATGCATGCCTTCCTTGCAGTTTCCCACCAACGTCATTTATGAAGACACTGAAGAGGACCAGTCCCAGTACAGAGCCCTGTGGTACCCTGCTGTTCACTCTTCCATCATGAGTGCTGTTAACCACCACCTTCTGCCTCCTATATGTTCAATATATTGAAATATTGCCTTTATTGTAACCTTGAATTTCATGTCTACTTTCTCTGCACCCTGTACTACCTGACTGTATTGTATTGTTTCTGTCTCCTAGGTCGCTCCTGAAAAAGGGACCTTCCGGGCTCAGTGGGCCTACCCAGTCATCAAAATTCAATAAATAAATATGGTTAACTGGTTTCTTACCAAATTCGCCACTTTGAATCTCACCCCCAGGCTGCTCAGTTTCCTTATTAGTGTCCTGTGTGGCACAGTGTTGAAGACCTCATTAAGGTGCTGCCAGCCTCCTCCCTGCTGCCTCTCTTATGTACAGAAACCAGGTCTACTGTCTTCCACTCCTCCTGAACCATGACTGTTCCCAGACAGTTGCTGAATAAAGCCATCAGTGACCAGCTACCACATTTATGAGTTCCTTTAGTACCTTTGAGTGTATTCCATCTAGTTCTATAGCCTTGCCAACTTTAAGAAATGCAAGTCCCTTCAGGACTTTTTACTCTGAAAAAGGATTTGTGTCCACATCCCCCTTTGTTATTTTAGTTTGCTCCCTGATGGTCTGCCCCACCTTCCACCACTGCTAAGACTGAGCAGAAGTACCTGTTCAGGGCGTCTGCTTTTCTTAATCCTCTTCTGCCTAGTAACCCCCCACCAACCTTCTTATCTTCATTATGTCTCCCCTTGCTTTTCTCTTCTCACATAGGTACCTGAAGAAAGTCTTATCCCCATTAGCTACCCACTTGACTTTCCTTTCCTCTTTCTGTGTTGTACTTACACAGTGCCCAAGTGACATATATCAGAGATTGTAAATCAAGAAATATTCCCACCTATTTGTGAGTAGGGAAAAGGGAACCTGAAGTGTACCCCACCCTGTTAGGAAATATGACTCTGTAACTCTAGGGGAGGTTAAATACACACTTTGATTAAAAGCTTGCTGTCCATCAATGAGCAAAGTGTAGTGTATTCAGTACATGCGTGGTCTTTGACAGTTCAGTCTGTGGCTGGTTGCAGTGGGGAGTGGAGGGCTGTGACAGTCGCCAGCTGGAGGATGGGATGGGGGAGCAAGGTGGGAGGGCACTGCCTGCTGGGGTGGGGGTTCCACTAGCTCACCAGAGTACACTATGTAAGTATTTCTGGGGAAGATTTTGGATAGGGAGGGGGTCTGCTAGACTACCAGGGAAAGCTATTTAATTACTTATAGGGACATCAGAGAGAGGGAAGTGGGTCCAGTAGATCACTAGGGAAGGATACATTTAAAGTATATGGGCAGATTGGGAATAGGAAGGATGGTCCACTAGACCACCAGGAATGTGATTTGTTTATTTCAAGGGGATTGGCTCTGGAGGGGACCGCTAGCCTCCAGGGACATGAATTACTATTATTTGAAAGGCAATCAGAGCTGCGGGGGAGTACAGCACATTGCCGCATATGTCTAAACTCTCCCAGAGGACACACTTCTAAGTACCGTTAGACCAGCCCTGGTTAGTCTAACAGGACTTAGAAATTTTCCCTCTGGGAGGGTTTTGTGAATCCTGACTTAGGAGATATGACAGCCTGTGTCTGCTGCAAGCCCCCTAGCACCATGCCACAGCCCATTTTATGACACAAGACTGGCACAAGCCCCATTTGGTGCAGACAGCCTGATTTTGATACAGATTGCCTTTGTGAATTGCTCTAGTGCATCTTTTAGCACAAGCCGCACCTTGCGCCATTCTTTGTGGCGCAAGCCCCTTCAGAGGAGCATTCTGAATCAAGCCTCTTATATTTTGCTCACCACATCAACCATCTTGTTCCATAGTAAACAGATGGTTGAGAGCCTAAAGATGCTAGACAGCTCATAGTGACAAGCTCAGTACTGTCACTATTTGACTATGGCCTCCTGTCTACACAGCTACCTGCAACTAAATTCCTAGCAGAATAAATATGATCTGTAATAAGGCTTGTCATGTTGCACTTGGGGCTGACAAGCACACCCATAGCTGCACTGTCTACACCCAAACAAATTTGTTACCCCTACCTAGCAGATTTAAGTTCCAGACATGTCTACTAGCCAAGAAGATGTTAACATAGAAACATAGACTTTGACGGCAGATAAGGACCGCTTGGCCCACCTAGTCTGCCCATTTCCCTACCTAGAGGATAAGCTGCAGATCCTATTTAACCAACAGCCTATTTCTTCCTACCACCACCACCCAAAATTGCCTTATGTCTGTCCCATGCATTCTTGAATTCTCCCACAGTTTTAGACCCCACAGCCTCCTCAGGAAGGCTGTTCCACGTGTCTGTGAAAAAAATACTTCAACACATTGTCCCTGAGCCATGCCCCCTCTATCTCCAAATTGTGTCCCCTTGTTCTTGCACATCTCTTTTTCTGAAAGATGCTACCCTCTAGGACTTTGTTGATTCCACTGAGGTACTTAAGCATTTCTATCATGTTCCCCCTCTCCTGCCTTTCCTCAAGGGTATACATATTAAGCTCCTTTAGTCTCTTCTCTTATCGCTTCTCTTGCAGACCCTGCACCATTTTAGTTGCCCTTCTCTGAACTGCCTCCATCCTGTCTATGTCCTTGTGGAGATGGGGTCTCCAGAACTGGACACAGTACTCCCAATGGGGTCTCACCAACTGTCTGTACAGGGGGATAACAACTTCCTGTTTTCTGATGCCTCTTGCTATACATCCCAGTATCTCCCCAGCCCTCCCTACCACCTTCTCACATTGCTTGCCAACCTTAGGGTCATCTGATATCATTATCCACAGGTCCCTTTCCATTTTTGTTGTTGCTACTACCTCCCCCACATTGTGTAATCTTCCCCTGGGTGTTTTTTGTTTCCCAGGTGCATGCGTTAATGAGCGTAACATCCCCCTTCCCAGCCCTAACGGGTCAAGGTCAAAATAACGCAGCTAGAACCATGCAGAACAAAACCATGCCATTGAAACAGCACCTAGTAGAAAACATAATTAAACTACTGTTCTGCAGGGGGCTTTTGCCCCTGCACCTCAAACACATGTATAACAAACTTCACAGGGGGATGCAAGTGGGGGGAAGGGGCGACATTTGGGTGATGGGCAGCAGAAGAGAGGGAACCCATGGCTGCCACTGGGGAGGGGTGGGGGTGAATGAGGACAGGGGAAGTTGGTGTGGTGCAACAGCTTGGAGATTGGGGAGTTGAAGGAGGGAAGGGAAGGGTGGGGCAGCAGCAGGTCAAGTGACGAGGAAAAAACAAACATTAAAAAATATGATGCAAGTGAGACCCGAAGCCAGAACACAGGCATTGCCACCATCAACAGCCTGTAGCTCTACCCACTGAGCCACAGGGACAGTGCAGTGGCAACCAGGCATATTGAGGGTAAAAACAGCAACAGGGATAGCATTGATATGTCCGTGCTATACTTTTCCAGTCATTGTTTTCACTTGCGCATTAGTGATGGCACAGTTTTGTTCCCTGCTGTTAAATACATGCTATATATACTGGATACCAGCCCAAGCTCATTGCTTCCACCCTGTCACCAATCTCTACAGCACCAGGAGCATAGCTCTGAATGCTCTTGAACTGCCTTTTCTCCATACTTAACTGGGCAAGTGTTCATTCCCTGTTAGGGACACTAGCTGGTTGTATGAGTGGCCTGATATGTTGCTTAATCTACCTAATTTTGATCAGTTTAAGAGAGCAATACAGGCAGCCCTAACAGTTCATTGCAACTGTAACTGCTAATCACCCTAAGCCCCTCCCTGCGTACACTTGGAACTGTGTCTCTGAGGCCAGGTATCATTACTATGCTTGTTTTACTCTGATTCTGTCTACCTGGCTTATTGTAAAATTGTCTGCAATTGATCTAGCCTATTTGTACTTGTTCAGCTATATTGTACTTGTTTGACTTCATTCCAGTGGAACTTGCTTATTGTGTTTGTTATGTTGCATTGTAATTTCTGGTATTGATGTGGAATCTTTTCAAAGCACACTCTTGCTCAAAGGTAATTATCTGAAAGTTTCAATAACTAAATAAATAAAAACATAAACTTAGTGTACTATGCAGAAACATTTGCAATAAACAAGAAAAACATGATTAGCCAAATAACTTTAATCCCTTAAGAGCAAGAAACTTTTCAGCACAAATTTAAACACTTACAGTATGGGGACACAGTCAGCTTTATTGCTGAATTTTAATCCCTGTTTAAGTATGTGCCGAATGCTATCTAATGCCTCTTCCTGTTATGTGTGTTGACATACTTTCATAAAATACCAGTTTCTTTACTTTTCCTATATTATTAGCTATATCAGGTGACCTGCACTTATTCCCATCTGCCACTGCTCTACTCTGATCACACTGGAACATGGCGCCACAGCGCCAGTAAACTTGTTCAGGTACAGGTTTCGAGAATGTCATGCAATATGAGTTGAGGTCAGATGTAATTAATATTCATTGTAACAAATGCACAAATGTCATTCCCATTGAAAATCTTGTCTCTGGGAATGCACATTAGTATCAACATTGATGTGAATGTACTACAGCATTGGGGCCCAGTAATAAGGGCTGTTCACCTGAGATAGCTAATAATATAAAAAAAAAAAAGTAAAGAAACTGATATTTTATGAAAATATGTCAGCATGTATAACAAAAAGAGGCAGTTACATGGCTATTGGCACATACTGAAAGAGGGATTCAACCAATGCATAAACAAACATGGCTGCTGCCGTAGAACCAGCAGCCTCTGATTCCCAAGGACTACTGTAAATGGGTCACATTTTCTACCTGTGAATTTCCACTAATGAGGAACTCAGGTTTTGCAGGATCCAGCCATGCTAACTAAATACATGGGAGAGGATTTTTGAAAGGTGGCGCAGGGCGTGCATCCAGCCCTGCACCATGGGACTCTGATTCTGGCTGTGTGCCAATCCCCTTTGCCACAACTCCACCTGATTTTCCATTATTGGGTACAGTTGCAACAGTTTCCCTGTTTCCAGAAGCTTGTGCCACCTATCTGGTGCAAGCACCGATACTTTGACCCCCAGGAGTGGTGCATGCTAGACCATGAATTTGTGGTCTAAGGAGCGGTGCTGGGTGGAAGGGATGTAAAATCCCAGATGATGGCTGGTGAATGCCACAAGCCCTGTGTGCCATATGTTCAGTACACAGGGGGCATGCAGCATTATTTGGCAGTTGAAAATCTGGCCCATGTTATCTGTCTGCCAATCAGGTGTTGAGTTTCATCCAATATAAGAATCACTTTTGAAAAGATCTGGGTGAAGTTCAGATCAGTTAGACATCCAGAAGACCATGTGAGTGAAAGACTCAGAGAGCCTAAAGCTACACAGTGACTGTGGGCCTAGAAGTTTCAAAGGTACACTTGTGTATTAAACATTATAATTTGTTATCTACAGAGTGAGCATGTCTTACTAGAAGCACAAGAAAGAGGTGATTGTTGGAAAAAGGCAAACACTGCTTCAGAGTTGTTCATGCTGGGGATCTTCCAATGAGGCAGGCCTGGAGACTATGTGGCCATAGTCTGAGGGCAGACAGGGTTCCAGCCATAGCCCAGAAAGAGCAGATGTTATGGTGCCAATGATCTTACCTCTGTCCACAGCTGCTGTTGTGAGTCACATCCAACCAATCCTCACAACCAGAGAGTTGGAGTGTGACCTCCCCAGATAGATGTCTTGCTCCTCAAAAATGCCACCAAAGCATCAAAAGGCATGAAAGGTGATGTGACCACAGATCAGTGATAGGAACTCAGCAGTGAGGTCCAGCTAAAACAAACTCACTGAATCCTGATCCTAACTGTGCTGGAAGGTTGTCCAGACTGGTGATAGAGACTGAGACACAGCCTAGTCAAGAGGTACCACATTTCTTCACTGCCGTCACAGAGAGATCATCCCTTAGACATCACCAGAGCTAGGACTAAGTTTCAGCCCTGCTATGCCATGGAGAGATAGATAGCTCATGGTTTAGGTTAAAGTCCTGGGCAAGACTGTGAGATAAATTATAAGCCCAGACAGAAGAACTGCCTAGTCCATTGGGCTCATACTAGTAGGATTACAAATAAGGGACCCTTTTTTTTTAAACTGTTTAACATGTTCTCAGAAGATATTTGTATTCTGCATGCACCAGTGGGCCTCAACTTCATGCTGGCCACCACCTTCACAGCAAGGTACCCACTTCAACCAGTGGAGAGCTTTCCCATAAAGCTTTTGAGAGGAAAAGCCAGGTATACTGGTTGATGGGGAGGTTACAGGACGGATGGGAGGAGCCTATAGCTTGTTACAGTAATAGCATTATTATGCTGTAGCTGCATAGAGTATAAGCCACCCCAATTCAATTTTTCCCTTGCTACCCCTTGTTCTTTCCCTTCCCTGTAAATACATTTTTGATTTATTGTCTCACCTGCTAAATTGGGTGTATTTGCATTTTCTTTTCAGAGTCATAGTTATAGTTACTGCTTGAGGATTGCATTATTGTTTTGGGGGGATTTATTACTATAGTAATAAGTACAGTATCCAGGCACTCTATTTAACTTTCAGTGGAGGCACCATATCATTTTACAGGCACGCTTTTAAGTTGTCTGCGATCATCAGAACCTTGACACCCCCAGAGAATTAAAGATACTGTAAAGAGAAACATGATGCCCTCGAGAGCCCAAGACTTACACTCATGACACAGTCTCCTACCTATCATACGCTATATTCTTTGGCTCCTATTGTCAAAACCATCCTGTCTTCAAATCAAGGGATCAAGGTCCACTTTTTTGATCCATACAATTCGAACACTGTCATCCCTTCATTGTTCACAGTGGGTTTTGTCTTAATGCTCACAGATCTCTACTACTTTTGCACTGTGGCATACTGAGGTTATGCAATAAGGCATGACCAGAGGTTAGATTAGATTAACTAACTGCCCATCTGAACCAAGGAGTTGCATTATTGCTATTATAAAAAACATTATTTATAAATGTGCTAAAATTGTACCTTTTGACTGTTCTCCTCATTGTGAAAAAGATTTGTAATGGTCCACCTGCAAACTGCCCGAGAATGCTGGCTCAGCGTATCAGAACATATCTTTATGGTCATTCAGCAGTGGCTGGAATGCTAGCAGGTACTGTAACAACTTCATCAAAAGAATTAATGCACCATGGTCATAAGGAGGCAATATAGCACTGTAGTTTAGGGCACTCAGCTGCAAATCTGGAGACCTGGGTTTAAATCCCTCAACCCCCACTTGCATACTGTATGACCCTGACCAAGTCACTTAACTTCCCTGTGCTCCTAGGTCTAGGGTTACCACATTTCAAGTAGCCAAAGTGGGACATTTCTTACTGAAACATGATTTTTCGCAGGGCAGTACCTCACCTCAACCAACACAACAGACTTGTTTTCACTATATAATCAGAATTAAGACTAAGAATTGTAGTTTCTTTGTTGTTTCCATTGTTTCTTAGCATTTTAAGGCATTTTAGTTAAGGTATTACAGTTTTCTGCAAGATTTAGTGGAAAGTTAGAACATTTTTTTCTTGTATGAAGTCAGGACTTGTAGTACTTTTTATGTTTTTTTGCAGAACACAGCTGCCCAAATCAGGGCTGTCCTGTGAAAATCAGAACAGGTGGTAACCCTACCTAGGTCACACCTGGAAACAAGCTTTGATTTATTGTTCCTTTCCTGGTTAAACAATGTCCCCTTTTCCCTATAAGTCTGAACATGGCAGTTTAACATTGAGTATTAAAGCAGCAGTGGAATGAAAGTGGCAGCAATTTTAACCCTATCCGTTTCTTACTAAAAAAGATTCCAGGCATGTTCCATTTTAATTTGATGGTGACATTTTCTAATTACACTGAAATGAGCATTTTATAAATGTTTTCAATTAATTTTTTTTCATAAAAAAAAGATGGCTGCCACATTTGGCATCACAATAACGCTGTAGACCTGGCAAAGGTGAGGATCGAGAACATAAAAAAAATTCATGTTGTGCAACATAGGAGGTATCTACGCAACATAAGAGGTATCTATAAAAGTAGATTTGACAGCTATGCTAATATTTTTATAAACTGTGGTTGAATCTAGCTTTTGAGAAAATAAGTTGTTACATTGCTGCTTTAAATTAGTAGCTGAAACCTTGGTAATACACTGGCAGCTTAGACTTTATACTCTTTAGAGTGATGTCTAGTAAGCATCCATCTTTGGTTCATTTACTAATGAAGTTTGTTTCTCTGTAGCATACCAGGCTGGCCACTTTGCCCTGCTCTGTTGTACAATGAACAGCTATTTGTCCTCTATACATTGTATTGTGTTCTTAGTACTGTTTTTTGCAATTTGAAAATTATTTCACTAAAAAGGTTTGTGTTAATTAAATTGGTAGCTGAAATAAAAAGCAATGATTGGCAAAGATCCAGTATATGACTGACCATACAGTGATAATGATGAATACATGTTCAACTGACATGGCACTACTCAGCAGTATTGACACATCCTTGTGTACCTACTTCTTCTCCTTTCTCTGTGAATGACCACTTTCACTCTAACCGCTCTGCCCCATTTCCTGCCACCTTCCCCAATCCTTATTTCACCTCACCTTTCCCTCTCACCCTCCACCTTCTTTCCACTGTTTATCTTCACGTACCTGAACTTTGTTCACTCAAATCTATCTATACCTATTTGACAAAGCACCTTGGGCAGCCTCCTTTTATTAGGTTATTTTTGATTTCCTACCAATTCATAGTTTTAATTTTAGCTGCAATGTTAATTTCATATTGTCATTTTAAATACTTTTTTGTCAAAATTTTATGTAATATCCTCCATTGTATGTCTTTCACCCTTCCCATCGATGTGGAACCTTTGTAAAAGTGCTGTTATGTGCTCAAAGGTATTTTAATCCAAGAATGAATAAATAAATAAATGTTTACAGGTTTTGATTTCTTTATGTATGTTTTATTTGTTAAAAAATCCATTTTATGAATTGAATAACACACTCTGTTTGCATTAAGCTATAATGGATGGATGCCCCAGTGTTATAAGCCACACGGCCAGTGACCTTGAGCCTCACTGCAAATGCTAAGGCATGCAGCAATAAAGCTTAATGTACACCCTGGCATATGTTGTTGCTTACTTGTCCAGTTGTTTCTCCATGGAGCTCCCACATTGACTGTGTTTGAGATTCCACCCATGAGGACTGGTTTTGTACTGTGAGGGAACTGTGTGGCCTGCACCAAAAGCCCTACAAGAAAATACTTAAGGACCTAAATATCTATTCATAGGAGGAAAGAATTGAGAGGGGAGATATGATAGAGATTTTCAAATACCTTAGGCAAATAAACAGGGTACAGGTGGAAAGCGTATTTCAGAGAAAACTCTGCACATGAACAAGGGAGCATGATATGAGGCTGAAGGGTGGAAGGCTCAGTGGTAATGTTAGGAAGTACTTTTTCACTGAAAGTGTGGTGGAGCCATGGAACAGCCTTCTAGCAGATGTGGTGGAGGCAAAAAAATATGGGGGTTGAAGAGTGCATGGGACAGACATAAGGGTACCCTCGAGATGTGCAGAACAAGAGAGCCACAGATCAAATAGGATCTGGGGCTGCAGCAGTGACTGAGTAGGGAAACGGGCAGACTAAGTGGGCCGTATGGTCCTTATCTACCGACAGATTCTATGTTTCTAGGAAATCTCACAAACAATGCTCCTCAGGGGTGTATCAACAAAACAAATATGTCCTAAATTGATTTTCTTCTATTTTCCATGTAAATAAATAGAATAAAAGATAAGGAACTGCAGCATGTATTAGAAGAGAATAATATTATCAAGAGGTTCTTGTGGCAAGATAATCTTGACAGCAAAGCTCCAGGGGTTCTCATTTGAACAGAACTTTAAGATAGTGTTACAACCAAGTGAAGCATAGCTCCGCTATCTGTTTTTTTTCTTTTGTAATATATGGATCCAAGTGTTTTTACAGAATGAAGAAAAAATGTAGTTAAACAGAAAAGGTTGTCAGGATGTAGGGTAGTAGCAGGAGTTTCTGATAAGAGCATAATTTTACCTCAGAAAGTTGATGCAATCAGCAGGAAAGTTTCTGATGAGTGCCACTGTAACTCAGATGCTGGCTGGCTGTTACTGTATAACATGGTTATAGTAAAAGCCATCCAGTGCTCTCCACAAGGATTTCTAAACATGCACTAATGATTCTATTTGAAGATACTATTGTTTAGCTCTCTGAACGATGGTATTATGAGATTCCAACAATAGTATTAGAAGATCACAGTAATATTATTATGGGGAAATAACGCCACAAGTATAGTATTATGAATTACTTTTTTTATTGATGTTCTATTGATAACAATTAAAGCACATTCATACATTACAAATGGCTATGTTATGAATGGGCTATAATGTTTACTGCCGGTATCTGTCTGGACATAACTGTTAATGTGCTGTTGATCAATTATTTTTCCTCAAAAATAAAATAACTACGATGATCGTTGCCATCATACATTGTTTTCTTGGCAAACATCCTTCCAAAAGGGTTGCAGACAAGTGGCAAGTGAAGTAATCATCACACCCAATAAGGGCACGTCATTAGCACTTGCACAACTTTATATCACTGCACCATCCACTTAAAGCATCAGTGCAACGAAATTGGGCAAAAAAAAAAAATTACCCTACCTTTTTTTTCATTACAAAAGATTCCAGGTACCTTCCAGTTTTATTTGGTGGTAATATTTTCTAGTCCCATCAAAATTTGAGTAGTTTATAAATGATCTAATTTATCTTTTCCCCAGGACAAAAATTGCCACCACATTTGGCTTAGAAATACCACTGTAAACTTGATAAGCATTAGGATTAAGAAAAAAAAAATCTTTTGGTGCACATCAGAGGAGGTACCTAGAAAGGTAGATTTGACAGGTATGTGGATGCCTTTGTTAATTGTAGCTGAAACTAGCTTTGTAGGAAAAACATTTTCTGAGCACTGCTGTTTTAATTCAATTCATTGGGTCTGATTCACAAAGCCTCTAGAATGACACAAGGTGCCTGCATCAAACATAAATGATGCAAGTGGCTTCTTGTGCCAAAAGATGCACCAGGAGCTATTCAGAAAAGCAGCCTACATCAAATAAAGGCTGCATGAACCAAAGAGGGCTTGTGTCACAAAATGGGCCGTGGCATGGTGCTAGGGGGATTGTGGCAGATGCAGGATGCCATATCCTCCATTTCAGTATTCACAAAACCCTCCCAAAGGGCAATACTCTATGTACCCATTGACCAGCCAGGGCTTGTCTAAGGGTACTTAGAAGTGTCCCGTGGGAGGGTTCTTATATTTGCAGCAATGTGCTGTGCCCCCCCCAAGTCCTAATCCCTGTTTCAAAGTTATGAAAATCTCTGGTGGTCTAGTGGACCCCTGAAAAGCCCCGATACCATTTATTACGTAAATAAAATTCCTGGTGGTCTGGTGGACCCCCCCAGCCCCAATCCCAGTTAATAAATAAAAATCCCTGTTGGTCTAGCAGACCCCAAATCAGCTCTGATCCCATTTACTAAATTGAAAAAAACCCTGCTGGTCCACCTGACCCCCCAAGCCCTGATCCTCATTTCCTATACATTTCCAACTTGGTGGTCTACGTACCCCCCCACATCACAGGCAGTGCCCCACCACCCTGCTCCCGATCCCATTCTGAGCCAGCGTCTGGCACAGCCCTCTGCTCTCCACCATGGCCGGGCACTGACTGAGCTGTCAGTTAGAAGACTGTATACAGTATGCGTGCATACTGTAAGCAGTCTGCTAACTGACAGCTCAGTTGGTGGTCAGCTGTGGTTGAGAGAAAAGGGTTGTGCCATGTGCTGGCTCTGGAATGGGATGGGAAGGAGTGGGGTGGTTGGTCACTGCCTGCAGGGTTGAGGCCCACTAGACCACCAGGTTGTAAGTGTATAGGAAATGGAGATTGGGGCTGGGGGGAGGGGCCACTGGACCACCAGGGTTGTTTTTCTAAATTTAATAAATGGGATCAGGGCTGATCGGGGGTCTGTTAGACCACCAGGGACATTTATTTATTAACTGGGATCAGGGCTAGGGAGGCTCAATAGCCACCAAGGACTGATGTCCATGGTGCTATTGCCCAACAGCCACCCTGTAGCTTGTGGCATACCTTCCAGATGCACTCGTCTGTTTGGCACAGGCCCGGGCTTGCTGCAAGCCATGGGACTTTGCCACCAGGACCCTACCAGACAGTGAATCGTTCCAGGGTCCTCAGCATACCAGTGGTCGGTGCAAGCTGCCTTCGGCTCAGCTAGCAGCATCCTTTATGAATCTGGCCCATTGCGTCCTACTTAGTCTAGAAAAAACAAATATTAGACAGATGGTTATCAGTAATAAGGCTGTTATTCCATCAAGGTGATTCTTGTGACATCATAAGCCATAAAAATACAGCTTGAAGGGTTTATGATGTTACCAGAATCTTGAGCTGAAATGTCAAACCCAGCTATTGAAGGTTTCCTGTTTTTTTTTTTTGTCACATAAGGAGCTCTCCGAACATTCTGATTGGCATTCCATTTCGTAATAAAATTGAACTAATGGCAGAACAATGAATATTAAGACTTCCTGATGTCAGAATGATGGTATAATCAGTTTTTGATGTTGCTGATTCTCTTCTTATAATTCAATAAATTATCATATTATTGTGATGGTTGTTTTTCCTGCTTTGTGCTCTTCTTGCCACATAACCATGACTATATCCAATCTGAGTATGGATGCACATCCAAGCATATCAGTTGTATTATTTTCTGTACAATTCTAATATTGCCATCAAAGAATTAATGCACTGCATTTCTTATTAGTTATAGTTTTAAACTAATGTTTTATCTGTTTATTATTTGCTCATGCACTATGTAAGCAATACTACCGGACAGGGTGGGCAGTATTGGGCAATACTGGACTGCCCAGGGGCGTAATGAGGCCTGACGCTGCAGGCAGAGGGCCTTATAGCCCCTGGGTGGTCTAGTATTGCCCATTTCACCCACCCTGGAGGGTATTAATGCACTTAGAAAATGGCTACATGTGCCATTTTTCCGTGTGAACTTGGGAAAATAAAAAAAAATTACAAAACAATGACTAGAAAGAAAGTAAGTGTGTTTTGTTTGTAAAGTAGTCCCTCTGTGCAGTTCCATCTCCTATACCCTCCCCAGCAGTGGTCATTAAGCCATTCTGTTGTAGTTCCCCCAAACATAGACACTTGTCCTAGACAACACTTCCAAATTAGACTCCCCAAAACACACACACACACACACACACACACACACACACACACACACGTTGGGCAACTCTTCTAAATTAAGCTGTCTATTATGAGCGGGAAATACAGTGCGAGATAAGGAGCTGTACATATAGGGAAGTTGATCCATGCGGCAGCAGAAAAAGGGAACAAAAACAGTTGTAAACATTTAAAAAAGGTTTGTTTTTTTCCTTACCAGTCTGTCCCAGATGGCAAATTAGGAGCCAGCACTAGAAGGTGTCTGCTAGTGTTGTTGTGTTCCATGGAGTTTGAATTGCCATAAAACAAAAACAAAACAAAAAAAAAAACATGCTGGTATGCTGACTGAGAAGTGCAGCTAGGAACCGTAGAAGCAGGAATTGTTTGAAGTGACTCCCACGGATAGAGTCGCACTGCCGGGTCATGGCGGTTGTGAGAGCGAGTGGATGGGGGATGGAACTGGAGGCTGGGAATTGTTTCATGAGTCGAGTGTGGTTTTCTATGTGGAAAAAAAAATAAAGAGTTTTTGAAGATGGGAGTGTTTTTATTTGTTTCTGTACACTGCTTGGAGGAGTGAAGGGTAGTGGGACTTTTCACTCGCTTAGCGAGGGAAAAAAATGGTGGCAGTTTCAAATTGTGTGCCCAGTGCTTCAACCAATCAGGAAGCAAGCTGAGCACAAGGATACCTGCCTGGGCATGAGGCAGGTTTAGGTGGCACTTTTTATTTGCGGGGCATCTATTGAAAGTTAATGTACCTCCTTGGTAGGGATACTAGCCAATCAGAACCCAGCAAATAATAAGCCCATTTTCTAAATAATATTGTTCTGTTTTTAAATGTAATTTTTTTGCACGTTTTTCTAGGGATGTTGCATATCTCTGTATTGATATTCACTATGTATCATATATTACCCTTGTACAACCCTTCCCCCAGATGCACCTAGAAACAAGCTGCTCACAGTTCAGGGTACCCTTCTGGCTAGTTATTTTATTTTATATCTTGTAATATTTTATTAAGTTATTCAATTTTGACAAGCTACATAGGTACAGAGCAACAAACCTGTTGGTTGGTTCAACCCAAGCATATAGCAGTGGTAACACTGTAGAAAACATTCAGTTACACCAAAACAAGGCTTATTCTTCAGTTACACCAGTTCCAATACTTCTAAGAAAACTCAGAAGAGCCAGCTCGCTCAACTCTCTATTAGGAAGGATCAATCAGGTTCTTTAGATAATGTTTGCCAGATAGCCTATTGTACTGGTATTTAGATTACCATAGGGACAGAGAAGACAAAGTAAGAGAAGTATGAAACATAGACTAAGGTGGTGGAGAGCAAGACAAAGGCTACGAGGGAGAGGACACCATCTCTACTACTTCCAACTCAAATCAGACCAGCAAAGGGGGGTCTGTAGTGGAGGATCAGCTACCCTACAAATGTGAGAATACAGATAGGCATCCCATTTCAAGTAATAGTCAGCAAGCTTAACTTTGGCTACCACAGTAAGCCACTTGAAAACAGCCAGTCTGGCCATAGCTGCCCCGCCATTGAGGAAGTGATGGGGGGGTGGCCTGTCGCCACTTCACCAGAATAGCTCTTTTCGCTTCCATAATTACTAGAAGAACCCACACCTTACTGAATGAGGGGAAGGGGTTCAGTATGGAGGTGTCCCCCAACACAAGGAGATAGTGTTGAAGGGATATTGGCATGCCTATTATATCAGAGCAGTCATTCAAAACTTGGGCCCAGAAAGTGTGAATGGTTGGGTAGGTCCACAGGATGTTAAAAAGGTGGGCAGGAGAGGATTGACATCTCCAGCAATTATCTTGTAGAATTATCTTAAGATTATAAAGAACTGTAGGGGTTCTATACCATCTGAGGAGAATTTTAAGTTGATTTAACTGACTATTTGAGTCCTCATAGGCCGTATGGGCCAATCTGAGGCACTCTGACCACTGCTGTTGGGACAAGGGGTGGGGAAGGTCACGTTCCCATGTGGATTTACTGGAAGCAGTGACATCCTGCTGGGAATCTTCAAGGGTTTTATAGAGGGTGCCTATCAGGCCCCTATGCTTATTGGGGTGTTGGAGTTTCTCCAGGCAACTCCAAACATTCTGGGTTGGCCAAGATTTAAGGAGAAGGGTTAGGGCACTCCTTAGTTGAAGAAATTTCCAAAAGTCTTGTGAGGCCTGTCCATATTTTTCCCTGATCTGTTTGAACGACATTAGTGTCAGGGTAATAGGGAGGAGAAGATCACCTACCACCCTAATATGCCTGGCGGCCCATGTGGATCAATTAAGCGATTTGTGGTCTACCTTGATAAGTGGGTTATGCCAGATCGGCGCGTAGCATAAGGGCGGGAGATAATTTGTGCTAGGGATACCAGCTAGTGCCATTGCCTGACACCAGGAACTACAAGTTTCTATCATGAGGGGGGTTAGATGAGGTCCAGAGGGTTTCTTTCTAGAAAGCAAGGAGCAGAGAGGGATGTCCTTCAACAGGGAGATTTCTAACTCTACCCACTGGGGGGGTAGAATGAGGGGCAAACCAGACTACTGCTTGGACCATTCAAAAAGCTAACTGATAGCCCATAAACCAGGGGAGGGAAGGGCCCCCTCTAGTCCAATGGGCACAGAGCTTCATACGCCCCCATCTAGGGGCTCTAACCTTCCATAAAAACAATGCAACTAACCTATCTACGGCCTGAAATATCTTTTGAGAGAGAAGGATGGGAAGGTTATTGAGCATGTGTGAGACCCTGGAAAAGATAAACATTCTCACAGCTTCTACCTTTCCTTTCAAGGTTAGGCGCAGCTTTCTCCATTGCTGGACATCGGCTGCAAGAGATACCAAAAGAGGGGAGAAATTAGCAGTTTCCGAATCTTTTCAGGCCGTCGTAATAAAGATGCCCAGATATTGGAAACCTTGAGGAGCCAGGCAATATCGTTTCCTGTGAGGCAGTGTCTATTACATTGTCTATTCAGGGGAGAAAGTGTTGTTTTCTTTTGATTTACTGTTAGCCTGACAATGAGGCGAATTCTTGCAGGATTGACAAAATAGTGGGGAGGGAGGACTGCGGATTAGAGAGAGTGAGCAGCATATCATCTCCATAGGCGTTAACTAAGTAAGATGATTTTTCCACTGGGATCCCAGTGATACTTAGGGTATGGGTGAGCTTTCTGACCAGTGGGTCTAAAGCTACAAGAAAGAGGAAGGGGGAAGGGGACAGCCCTGCCTGGTGCCCCTGTGCAAGGCAAAAGGGAGGGAACTATCTCTGTTGGTAAGAATCTTGGCCATGGGTGAATTATACAAAGTGGATATCCAGGAGCAAAAGGAGGGTCCAAAACCATACAGTTGGAGAACCTGGTGGAAGTAGACCCATTCCAGGGGAGTCAAATGCCTTGGCAAAATCGACTGCCAGGGCAGCCATTGGTGTTTCAGATTGTGGTGCTAACCATTTAAGGTTTAGTACGAGACATAGATTATCAGCGCTCGATTTCCCCTTTGAAAACCCTGTTTGCGAGGGGTGAACCAAATTTGAAAGGACTGGGGACAATCTAGATGCCAAAACTTTGGCCAGTAACTTGGTATCTTCTGGGAGAAGTGATATGGGCCTGTAGTTTGAACACATCAAACTGTCCGAGGACTTTTTAGGGATTAGTGTGATAAGGGCTTCACGCATGGTGTGGGGGGGGGGGGAATATACCATTACTGTGTGCCTCCTGAAGAGCACCCAATAGAGGAATGGTAATCTCATCTTGCAACTGCTGGTATAGCTCAACTGACATCCCATCAGGTCCCGGGGGCTTCACCTTCAGACATTCGAGATAGGGCTAGACAGAGTTCGCCTTGACTAATTGGGGTATCCAGGGAATGGGCTTGCTCCTCTAAGAGTCCAGGAACTTGTACCCCTTGGGAAAAAAGCTGCAACCACTGGGCTAGCTCATCCTCTGAGAAGAGGTACTGAGACTGATAGAGTTCTTGGTAGTACTTTTTCATAACCTCATTAATAGTCTTAGGTGCCATTGCAACCTTACCCAGTTTGTTTTTGAGAGCGAGAATTCTGGAGGAGGCTTGTTGTTTCCGGAGGGAATATACTAACAGTTTCCACCCCTTATCTCCTCCCTCCCATGACTTATGCTTAGCCCTAGTTAGTTGCCACTCTGCTTTTCTGTTTAACAATATGTTAATTTTATATTTTAAGCCTGTGATGTCAGCCAAAAGAGAGGAGTTAAGTGGGTTAGAGGTAGACAGCTTAAACCGGTTTTCCAAATGGGTAAGCTCATCCTGCATCTCTTATTTGTCTCACCCTTTCTTTGTTTTTGGCCGTTGAGAAAGAGATAATTCACCATCGAAGAATAGCCTTAAAAGCTTCCCAAACTGTGGTTGTGCAAGTTTCCCCGGGGGTATTGATAGAGAAATATGAGTGGGCCTTCTTCTTCAGATAGTCTCAAAACATTGCATCCTGCAACAGTAGCGGATTGCATCTCCACCTTGTAGAGGGTGAAATTTGCCCCTGAGGAAGGAATGTAATCGTTACTGGAGTATGGTCTGATACAAGTATGCTACCAATAGTAGGGGAGCCCACCCCAGGCATAGTTAGCTAGCCAGAAGTCGAGCCTGCTATGTGTCCTATGGACACTGGAGAAGAAGGTATAGTCCCGTCCTTCCAGATGGGTGAGCCTCCATGGGTCACCTAACCCCCATTCTGACATTCAAGTATTTAAAGCATCTAGGACTTTCGATCTAGGACTTTTGGATGGGAATTGGGGTGTGGGGATGAATTTATCCAGGAAGATGTCCTGCACCAGGTTATGGTCTCCTCCTAGCAGAATTGGGATGTCACTCTCAGCAGTGGAGAGGTCTGTGAAGGCCTGACTCAGATATGATTATACTTCTCCTACGTCATTGTTATAACTATAGACAGTGGCTATTATGACCTTGCCTCCAGGATACGATAGTTTAGCCACTATCCACCTCCCTTGCGAATCCTGATGTTGGGCCTCAACTGTCCAGGGTCTGGATTTTCTCAGCAGTATGGCCACACCTCTGGATTTCGTGGATGCACAACTGGTCAGTACAGTCCCTACCCAAAGCTTTTTAACCATTGCGCTGTGCGACTGGTAAGATGCTTCTCCTGGAGTACAGCTATATCTGCACCCATGGAATTCAAAAACTGCAAAACTTTGATGCAGTTTACCGGGTGATTCAGCCCCTGCACATTCCAGGAGACACATTCCCAGCCGTGTGGCGCAACAGGAGTCAAAACCATTGCAACACACCAATGGGCACTTAGTAGAGAATGAGGTCCTCACCCAAACAGCAGTAGCAGAAGAGGCAGAAAAGGAGGAGGGAGAAAGGGTCCTCGGCTAGGAGCCTGTGTCAGGATATGAGCAGAAGATAGCTTCGAAGGGTAAATGTTGAGTAGGAAGAAAAGAGATGATGGTGTCTAGCGATCCTGTCTTTAACTGAGAGGAAGCCTGAATAGACCAAAGAAAGCACACATAGAAACATAGAAACATAGAATTTGATGGCAGATAAGGACCACTTGGCCCACCCAGTCTGCCCATTTCCCTACCTACTGGATCAGCTGCAGATCCTAGTTAACCAGCAGCCTACTTCTTCCTACCCCCACCCCCCAGAATTGCCTTATGACTATCCCATGCATGCTTGAATTCCACCACTGATTTTGACTCCACAACCTCCTCCGGAAGGCCGTTCCATGCATCCACAACCATCTCTGTGAAAAAATACTTCCTTAAATTACCTCTGAGCTGCCCTCCCCCATCTTCAAATTGTGCCCTCTTGTTCTTGCACACCTCTTTTTTTGAAAGATGCTACCCTCTTGGACTTTGTTGATTCCCTTGAGGTGCTTGAAAGTTTCTGTCATGTCCCCACTCTCCCTCCTTTCCTCGAGGCTATACATATTAAGCTCCTTAAGTCTCTCTTTATATGTCTTCTGGTGCAGATCCTGCACCATTTTAGTTGCCCTCCTCTGGACAGCTTCCATCCTGTCTATGTCTTTGAGGAGATTGGGTCTCCAGAACTGCACACAGTACTCCAGATGGGGTCTCACCAGCTGTCTGTACAGAGGGATAATAACTTCCTGTTTTCTACTGGTGATGCCTTTCCCTATGCATCCCAGTATCCCCCAGCCCTCCTTGCTGCCCTCTCACATTGCTTGCCCACCTTTAGGTCATCTGATATGACTACCCCCAGGTCCCTTTCCATTTTTGTTGTTGTTAGTATCTCACCCCCATTGTGTACTCTTCCCCTGGGTTTTGTTTCCCAGGTGCATTACCTGCACTTCTTAGCATTGAATCTAAGCTGCCATACATTTGACCATTCCTCTAACCTTGCCAAGTCCCTTCTCATCCTTTCCACCCTACCCTGTGCATCAACTCTGTTGCAGATCTTTGTGTCATCTGCAAAGAGACATATTTTCCTTCCAGTCCTTCTGCAATGTCGCTTATAAAGACATTGAAGAGGACCGTCCTAATACTGAATCCTGGTACCCCACTAGTAACCCTCCTTTCTTCTGAGTGGACTCCATTTACTATTACTCTCTGTGTCCTATTCTCCAGCCAATTCTTTACCCAGGCTGTCATCTTGGGACCCACTCCCAGGCTGGCTAACTTGTATATTAATCTTTGTGTGGGACTGTGTCAAATGCCTTGCTAAAGTCTAGGTAGGCCATGTCCACAGTCCCTCCCTGATCTACTACTTTGGTCACCCAGTCAAAGAAATCTATCAGATTCATCTGGCATGACCTTCCGCTGTGAATCCATGCTGCCTAGGGTCCTGTGCCCTCTGGCCTCTAGATACTCGACAATTCTTTCCTTTAGAAGTGATTCCATCATTTTCCCTATCACTGAGGTTAAACTAACAGGTCTATAGTTTCCTGCTTCTGCCTTGCTCCCACTTTTGTGAAGGGGAATCACATCTGCCCTCCTCCAGTCCTCGGGTACCACCCCATCCTCCCATGATTTGTTAAAAAGGGTAGTCAGTGGTGTCACTAGTTCTACCCTTAGTTCTTTTGGAATTCTGGGATGAATCCCATCAGGCCCCATTGAGTTGTCCACCTTCAGTTTTAAGAGTTGTTTCAGAACCCTTTCTTCTGTAAATGGGCCAGTAACAACTTCTGTATCCAAAGTGTTACTCCTGTTTGTTTTATGTACCTCCCCCTCTTCCTTTGTAAATACTGAGCAAAAATATATGTTTAGTATCTCTGCCTTTTCACAGTCTCCCTCTGCCCACCCTCCCTCCGCTTTATTAAGCCTCACTATCCCTCCCTTGGTCTTCCCTCACTCCCTGATATACCTACAAAAGGTTTTATCTCCCTTCTTAACTGAGTTGGCTATCTTTTCCTCGGTTTGGGCCTTTGCTGTTCTGAGTGCCTTCCCAGCCTTCTTTTGCTTTAACTGATACAGTTCTCTGTCCTGCTCCTTCTGCGATTCCTTGTACTTCCTGAATGCTTTCTTTTTCTCTTGAATCTTCACTGCCACTTCTTTTGAGAACCATAGTGGTTTCTTACATCGCTTTCTCACACAGGTTATATAACAGTAAGTACTATAAATTTAACAATATATAGATATGTAATAACAAGCAGAGTTCAAATTTCTAATCAAGAACAACAGCAACTCAGTTATTGGTGCTGGGTTGTGCATGTGAGAAGGGATAAAGTAACCCTTAAGCCACACTGCTTCAGACACCAAAAAGAATAGCGTGAGAGGGAGAGGTCACACCAAATGAATGTGATCTGTTCCAGACCAACTCCATGTACTTGGACATGAGAGCTACCCCAAAAGTGTCGAGATAAGCCAGCGACCGCTCCCTCCCAAAGCCACGTAACGGGGGGGGGGCACAGCCAGCAGTGAGCAGGCTGTGATTGCCTGCCCGGGAGAGAAAAAAAGGGGGGATACCTATCAAACCATTCAGGACATACCCAGCCACCAATGGTAGGGAACAGCAGTAGTGGATAAAAAAAAAGAAAGGAACGTGCAGAGCAGGGCACCCTTTAAATGGAGGAACTCAACCTGCAACATATAGGCACCAGGCTCACTGTAAGTCTTGGGCAACATCTAGAAATAGATGTCCATTCCACGGGCTAGAACTGCATAATTGTAGCATCTACACGTGGATAGATACAGGCCAAACCTGACCTTGCAGTGAAGGGAGATGGGAGAGAGGAACACAAGGTGCAAGAAGTGGGTGCCAGGCAAGTCCCAACTACGCCCCTGACTGTCCGGAAGAGAGACTAGCAGCCTGCAGTTCCCTAGAAATGCAGGAAGAGAAGTAATTTATATGACAGGAATTCACAGGTGTTACTCCTATCAAGGGTAGAACAAGGTGGGGGGGTTGGGTAAATCCACTTGCCCAACCCATCGGTCTGTGGGGGGGGCCCAGGTTAAACAGAATACCAACAATGGAGTATGTATAAGAAAAACAGCTTATTTATCCTGTTCCTTCCAGGCCTCCCCATTTTCACGTAGTGAGTCCATCTTGTCAGTATTACAAGGCATAGCTAGGGCTTCTGCAAAAGTTTTTAGTCCAGGTTTCAATAGGCCAGCACTTGCAGCAACTTTGCTTTCGTACTCTCCATCGCCGTAGCCCAGTCAAGGGTGGCTGGGTCCTCCGATAGATCCGCAGGTGGGTCCTCAGCACCGGCTAGCTGTAGTCCTTGATCTGTTGCCATCAGGTCAACCTTAAGGAGCTTTTCAGGTGGAGATGCAGAGGCTTTTTCCAACCCTGTAGCAGGAGGGCTTCTTGAGCATTGCCGCTGCCTCGCTGGGAGGGGTTGATCCACTGGGTGTATGGGCTTGGGCTGTTGACTGTTACCAGATACATTTTGGTTTGTATGAGCCAATGAGTGCCTGGACCCTAGGATGGATGGAGCCCAGAGCTGCCTATGTGTGGGGGAGACTTTATGAGGTGGGCCAGCCCGGCTGCCATTGTTGTCCCCTGGGACAGCATTACCTTTTTTCTGGTTCCTTGCTCTATTCGGCCCCTTGGCTCCCAGAGGCATCTAGGAGATGTAGTTCCTGGCAGCAGATTCGGCCAATGGCTCTGAATCCAGGCCTCAGCATCTCTGGGAGATTTTGCAATAAAGGATTGGCCCTTTTTAGATATCTGCAGTGCGGATAGGCCCTTGAAGTGATATTGTATTGAGTTCCAATTTAAGTTCTTCTTCAGAGGGTTATACGCTTTACATTTTGCCACAACCTCCTGTGAAAAATCCCTGTAGAAGGATATAATGTTTCCTCTCCACGTTATCTCCCCCAAGTCCCTTGTAGCCCTCAGTAGCCATTCTTTGACTGAGATGCATAGTAAACATGCAATTATAGTCCAAAGGCCTTTCGAGTTATTTGGGTTGCCAGTGATTCGATGTGCTCGCTCAACTCCCACTGGCTCCTTCCAACATTCCCCTAATAGCTGAGGGATCCATTCATTTAAGAACTTTTCAATATTTGGGCCCTCCATTCCCTCTGGCACTCCGATGATCTGAATATTATTGCCCCTGCTACGGTTTTCTTGTTCCTCTGCTGTATGCCATAGTCGGGCCAGTTTATCCTAATGTTCCTTAAGTTTATGCAGCACATTTAAGTGTTGATCCTCCAGCTCTTCTTCTCGCTGCTCTAGCAGATTGTGTTGGTCCTCAAGCCTCCGGACATCGGCGACGTTGCCTGCCAGGGATGCACCAATCATATCTACCCTGGACAACAGAGTTTCAAGCAGCTTGTTAATGTGCCTAAGAGCATTCCCCATGTGCACTTGTTCAGGAGGACCAGGGTGCACTCAGGCAATGACTTCCTCTTTATCACTGCTGAGCGGATCCATCTCCATGGAATACTCAGTGATGTATAGCTAGAGGATCATAAAAATGAAAGCTACTGTTGGAAGCTGTTAGGGTATCGCTCACCTATTCACAATCAGCGCCTGATTTAGAGTTTTGAGTGGGAGAAGTGAAGGAGGAAAGGTACTGCTGCTTAATTCAATAATGATACTGTTACATGCCTTAGAGCCATGCTCAGGCTATTATGGCCTAACGAGACGAACAGGGCCGATATCCACACGGTACAGCAAGCGTAGCAAAGGTGCGGCTAACCCCGAAGAACTTCCCGAAATGGAGACAGGGATAGGGAAGGATAAAGTTGCACAAAAAAAACAAGCCTTCAGTCCAGCTGTTTAAATCTCAAATACTCGCTGGGCTGGGGCAGAGCAAGCAGTTCAAGCAGCCATCATCTCCAGGTCCAAGCCACACCCCCCCCCAGCTAGTTAATTTATACAAAATAAATGAATACATTAACTGAAGATTGATAACCGGGAGAAGTACATTAAGCCACTGCTCTTTTCCAGGTACAACCCAGCGGGAAGGGGTTACAGAGGGGTATAACCAGTACAATCACTACAGGTAAACAATAATGACAATATATGTGCTCAACGAAGAAAATGAAGGGGATTGTGCAATAGAAACATCTGATAGACAGTATGAAGAGGAAAACAAATGTGCAAATAAAAAATAAACTATTCAAAAATGCAACATTTTGTAAAACAAAAACAGTGGCCACAATGGGAGGGCTTTAATCCTGAGGTTCAATGGGTAGAGCAACATACATCACTCCCCCATCAGGCTCATAAGGTCACTCATCCTGGACCTCTCCAGAATTCGTTTCTCATTGCGGTCGGAGGTGCTGCCACTCCTGCCTATGTTTCTCTCCCCTTATTATGTACTTTGCAGTGCCTCAGGCCACCAGCTTGCTCGTTTTTTCTAGGCTAATCTGGCAGCTTGTTTCTCATGCTGCCACTGGCTATGCAGCTCTTCTGCATTCACTCCCGTGTGTCCCATCCTTCTTTCACTGCCTTTCTCACCCCCCCAACTCCTGCCTGCCACTCGTGCATGCAGACATTTTGTTCTCTCCTTCAGTGTGTCTGTTCTCTCCACACTCCATTTCTCCTAGCGTTCGTTCCCTCATCATTCCCCCCTCTGCTCCCTTGTACCTTCCTGCCTTGCAGCATTCCCTTGGAGTGCTCTGGTGCTCTGACCAGTTCTCATGCTTCTCCTCATTTAATTTGGCCCTTCCTGCATCGGTCTCATCTTGGCTCCCTTCCCCTGCTTGCAGAGGAGATTCTGGAGTTGGCTTCCCCGAATCTTCCCTGGGAGAGAGAAATGCTGCCGGCCCTCAGGGCATGCTGCCCCCTGCCCAGCTCAGCTCCGCTCCTCTGCTCTCCCTCACTATTGTGGCTCCAGTCACCACTTTACTGCCTCTTCTCCCATTGCATACTGCAGCTTCGGTGAAGAGATAGAAACAGAGAGTGGTGAATGCTGCAGCTGCACCTTTCCTAGTTAATAATGCTCTCCTTGTTCTACTCCCATTTCATGCTCTTTCACCGCTTTATGCTTCAGTTCCCTACTACACCTCACAGAGTCAAGAAAATCTATTTCAGGGACTCTTTCATTCATGGGTACCTGAACAAAACCTCTTGTTTTGGTGTTATGGGGGCTCTTGCTTTCTCTGCTTGTATGGAATCCTCCACACCACTGCTGGTGGGCAATGTTGCAGCTCATACCAGGACATGCATCTCTTCTGGATCTTTTCAATGGGCTGTTTAGGACTGCATGATGGGCTGTCGTCGGCCCATGCAGTGTAATGGTCCATTTGTGGGTGCTTCTCCTAGCGCTCTGCAAACTTCATAGCTGTGGGGAGTTTGTCTTGCTGCCCTCCTGGAGCACCAGTTTCCTTCTCAATTTTGTTTCATGGTCTGGCTATTTGCTGCCCCTCTCCCTTCATTCCTGGCTTCTCCCTGTTTGTCTTTCTCTTCAATATCCTGCAGGACTCCATCAAGGATTCACTCCAATTGAGGTCTGCAGTCAATGTTTCTTTTGGGCGTACCTATCATGACTCCTATACTATCTCATCGACCTGCAGTCATCCTGCCGCATGTATCAGGTTCATGACTCTGGTCATCCTTCACTCATCCTTACCTCAAGGTTTATCTATTTACTTGAGCATTCCAACCATTGAATCCTATGCTACCTCATTGACTCCGACCTCTGGGTCTAATCTTTCACATAGCATAATCAAGCATGCCTTATTAGCCTCAGTGTCTACTTATTTGCATTGCTCAATCAAGCATACCTCTCATTGGGTCTTATACTACCTCATTGACCTGCCGCCCTCCTGTGGTAATCATTATCATCAGTCTTCATCATTGACTCATGTTCCTTCTTCGATTTGTGCTTTCTTTGGGGGCTTTTCCCCTATCCCGTCATCATCTTCCCTACTCATATTCTTTTCTTTAACAAATCCTTCTCTTCACTGACATACATCCTCAAATCAAACATTGTCAGCCTGGAGGGAAGGTGACCTAGGCCTTGGATCCTCAGAGGTTTCCTCCTCAAAGGGGGTTTTTCCTCTCCTCCATGCCAGTGGTCATAATATTAGTTAGAGTTAGTGCTTTCTTAGGTTAATTAGTTAGGTTCGGCTGTTGGATGGACGCAGATGGTGGCCCCGACTTTCCCCTCTCATCTTATCAGAATTCATTCATTCATCATCCTCACCTCTTCGATGTTCGACACCAAATTGGATATTCTTTTTGGGCTTCTTCCTAACCTACATTTAGCCCATGCAATCATTCCCATGGCACCTGTAGGGGGAACCCTCCTTCAGGGTTCCTTGCGTCGTACCCCTACAGAGTGGCATATCCCATGGATAGAGAGGCGGAAAACCACAAAGTAAATCAAGTCATGCAAGCCTCATCTCATCTAGTTGCATAAGCACAATTGAATCAATAAAATTACAGCCTACACAGGGTACTAGAATTGTACTGGATGCAAATTTGTAACAGAATGTCAAGGTATAAAATAATTGTATAAGGTACAGAGATAAGTAGTAGTGAAAGGATAAGACTAGGAGAGGCTTAGGGCAGCAGCATCTGGATATCATCTTGAATGCCACCCTTACTCTTGCTGTGCAGAGCTAGTCTCCTTCAGGAATATGCTTCTTCCTGCTTTGAAAACCTTTTATTTATTTTTATTTTAGAATTTTTGGTCAGGAAAGGCACACTGAGCTGAAACTAATTCCTGGTGTGTCTGGGACAATTGGGAGTTTAAGTGACTTGCTCAGTGTCGCACTGTATGCAAGTGGAGGTTGTGGGATGCAAGCCAGTGCCTTCTGGGTCTCTAGGTTACAGCTCAGTGCTCTAACCTAGGCTATACTGCCTCCCTGAGACCCTGAACATGAGAAAGAATTTCTTCACAGAACGGGTGGTGGACAAGTGGAACACCCTGCCAGAGGAAGTGGTGGGGGCTGAAACAATCCCGGGATTTAAGAATGCATGGGATAGACATAAAGGAATTCTGGAGGTCAGGGGTAAGGTGCAACAGACTTCTAGGAAAACAAACTGAACTTGCAAGCTCAAATGGGCAGACTGGGTGGGCCATAGGCCCTTATCTGCCGACACTGTCTATGTGTCTATGTATCTATGAACAATGCTACTTTGACTTTCTCATTTGCATTTGGCTAGTTATTCTATTCATTATGTCTACAGTGTAGAATATATAGTCATGCATCACACTAAACAAGTATGGAAAATGATGCATCCTTGTCTTATTCCTGCCTTCATCACAATCTTCAATTATATCTCCACTCCAGTTCCAATGCACACATGTTTTTTTATAGGCTTTTAACCACATGCACAGTCTCACTAAGAATCCCATAGCGCCTCATAACATGCTACATTCGCTGGCATCACGCTGATTCATATGTTTGCTTGAAGTTAGATAATGAGCATAAAGTACCATGGAGAAACCTGACATCGTTGTGTATTATAAGAGGAACAATTAAACATAAAAATAAATGTTTCTCAAAATGATTTTTTTGGGGTCAAATTGCGGATAAGAAATAGTGAGACACTTGACATGAATATACATTTTAAAGAACTCCTAAATAATCATTTTCCCACCACTACTACAATAGTAGCCAGCGACATGATGCAGAATATTCAGATAAATCACAATATATCACAGGAAATCCACTTTCATCTTGATTGTATTTCTGTGATATTGTCCAGTATATCCAGATAGCATAGTTTATTTTATTTTTGCATTTGTTAACTGGGATTGAATCTTGAGTAGAAACCTGCCCATTTGAAAGAGAGTCCCATGAAATAGTGTAAGCATAGCTAACTTACAAGTAAAATAATATATAAAAATAGATTCAAAGCATTACATTGCAATATTTGTATTATTTTATGGTAAATCACTGACACTGATGGGTTGAATTAAAGTACAGTTTTAACACATGTTTAATATTTATATGTGAATATATATAGCATATAGTGTGTTTTGTCTGTAGCAACCAATGCGTATGAGGCATAATTGGGGTCTATTGTACCAGGACGCTGTTCTGGAAATACTGTAGTACTGAGATTATGAAGAGACTGTTTCAATGAATAGTGCATGCCATTTTTAGAATGTAGCATAATTATAAACAATACAACATATAGTATGAAAAGTGATGTATTCATATTTAAATCAGGTAAGAGTTTGTGAGTGACCTGGTTGGCTGAAAGAGAAACCCTCCTGGAATTGTATGTTTATAGGAGTTTAAACCTACAGTCGAAAGCTCCAATGAACACAACTGTATAAATGTACAGTTCCAGACTGGTTTTACTTTCATATCAACCAACCCCTAATTACTACAACTGACTGATGGTAAAAAATGCAAATTCACCATTCTGAGTCTGCAACTCAAAGTGAAACTATCGACACACTTCACTAGAAGTTGTCCAAAATTCAGAACTATTACCTAACAGAAATTTAAAAAAAGAATCCTGACACAATTGAGTGTTATTAGATGGGATACTAATGTATAAATGAGGTGTGCACCTCTGTACACCTCAAGTTGTGTACTTCAACCGCACCACAGGCTGAAAGATGCACATAAGGTTTAACAGCAGTGCACTTACAGTTTAATTTAGACATATCTGATGTATATTTAAAAATGCTAATTAGGTGCATCTCACTTGATGTGTAGATCAGTGGTGTAGTTGATGTAAAGTATGTCTACAAAATGCTGATTATGTACACCTGAGTGATGTGTACACCTCAATCAGAGGTGCAGTCAGGAGGTGTAGTATTGTGTGTATAAAGGTACATCTCGATGAGGTGTATATCTCACCAGTGATAAGGTCCGGAAGTGCCTCTTTATGTATTTAAAAATGCAAATTAGGTACACTTCAGTGAGGTGTATAAGTACCTCCCCAGTAGTGAAGTCACAAGGTGTAGATTTATTAATTTACTAAGTTTGTGATTACCAGGTGAGTGCACTAGACAAAGTAACTGCCCATTTTCAGACACAAACTTGATGGTTACAATAGGAAGCAATACCTTGGAATACAAATAGATCATGAGTACAGCATGTAATCAAATAGATACAGATACAATACAATCCAATAGATTACTTGCACAGAACAATATGGCCAGGGGAGCTGTAAGAAAACTCTAAATACATGGAAAGTCTATTGTTCAAAAAATAAATCATGTTGGCTTCATTGGTTAATTTCAAGCTGAACTTTTAAAAGTATTAACAAGGAAGACAGTTCCATTCCTCTTATTCCTTCACCACCACTAACTTAATTACAGGACTCACACAACGACCAAAATCCTAGGAATTTGTGCTTTAAATACATGCAATAGATAAACAGAGCACTGTCTGCAGGAACAGTGCACAAAATAATTTTTTTTATACATTTGTCACTGGAGAGGTGAACCATACAATAAGTACAGGAAAGTACCATGGAGTTTCAGGTCCACACCCAACTAGATGGACAGAAGAGATACAAAATGTGAAAAGAAAACTTACACACCATATTCAGATCTTGAAACTTTCTAAAATATTAACAGGCTGTTAATTCAAACAATGAATCACCTTGCTTTGAAAAAGATGGGTTATTTTGTAAACATTACCCAGCTAAATATACACAGCTTCCATTTTTGCCTGAGAGCAAACTGCTAATAACCAGGAATTACTGTAGTAGAGTTCAGAAATCAAGCTTGTCAATGGTGTCCCTGCAGGTTCAAAAAAAATTTTCCTCAGTATCACATGGCAGACGTCAAGGTGTGGCTGAGGTGAAAATATAAAGTCAGTAA
The DNA here is from genome assembly GCA_016271365.2 of Neoceratodus forsteri. NCBI lineage: Eukaryota > Metazoa > Chordata > Ceratodontiformes > Ceratodontidae > Neoceratodus > Neoceratodus forsteri. The sequence goes on from CM057457.1 coordinate 184,936,896, forward strand.
GATGCACAAGAGGAATGCTGTATATTAGTAACATTACAGGTGTTTAAGGCACAGTTGAGGTACACACTATTTGAGGCATTTATGAGGTGCAGTTGAGGTGTACAAAGTGCGTAGACCTCAAACAAGGTATACACCTCAGATATGTCAGGGAACAGTCAGCATGCTTCTGTTAAAAATAAGATTGTTTAATTCAAGGAATTTTCTAGCATCTGAAAAGATTAGGGGCTTCAGCCACTCCTCTCCCACCAAGTAAAAAAAATAAACAGGCCAGGGTCAGTTTTGAGAATTGAAAATCTTTTTTCTGTGGCTAATGAATAAAGATTCTGAGCTGCAGCTCCTAATGGCCACTCCTCATGAAATCCTTGCTTTTAATTACAAACCATTTCTATTTCTAAAACATTTTGGACCCAATTTTCATAGATTCTCATTTATACAGGCAAAAAGATTGTTCCAGATGCAGATTAATGCCAGTAACAAACTATTGTCCAAAGTACAAAGTGTATGCTATTGGCATGCTACAATATACCATCCTCTCTGAGCCAGGCACTATCCCAATTGTTCACGTAAGCAATAATACCCAACAGGGTGGGCATTATTGAGAAATACCAGACAGCCCGGGGCATAATGAGGCCTGATGCCACAGGTAGAGGGCCTTATATTTATTTTATTTTATTTATTTAGTTTTTGTTGACTAGGTAAGTGCACTAGACAAATCCTGCCTATTTTCAGGCCTGACGCCACAGGTGGAGAGCGTTATATTTATTTTATTTAATTTATTTAGGTTTTGTTGACCAGGTAAGTGCACTAGACAAATCCTCCCTGTTTTCAGGCATGACCTGGGGGCCGGGGATACAGATGAATGCCAACTGACCTTGAACCAGATTAAGCTGTTGGTGGTATATTTTTTTTTTAGTGAATGAGGGAAATTTGGCCAGGACACCGGGGAAATTCCCCTACTCGCCAGTAGGTGGACGGCCATCTTGCGGCTAGATGGCCACTCTGGGGAAGTCACTGAAGGAGATGGACATGAGTCCAGTAGGGAGGGAGGCCTTTCTACTGGCCGAGAAACAGAGTTTGGAAAGTTCGTTGCTTGTGGCAGATGGTGAAGGAGATGAGATTTTTCATGAAGCAAATTCTGTATTGGAGCATTTGGTATTTGTGAAAAGGATATGGATGTCAAAGTTTCAAAAGAAGCAACAGGCTCACAAGTCGAGGAAAGTGGGCTGATGGAAAGTAATACAGTTGCAGCACCCCGCTCTTATCAAAGCTTTACATCATCGGCTGGTTCAGCTGAGCGTTCTGACAAACCGTCCACAGGTGCTGACAGGAGGAATGAGGAAGTGGAGAGCCCATCAATGGCGCTCAAGATGGGTGAGTGCGATCAAAGCAAAATCTTTCTCCCGGCTGGCAGCTTAGTCGCTGATAGTAGCAAGTGCCTAAAGTCATGTAAATTGACTGTTTCTGATGTGCAATTTGAACACGCATCTGTTAGTCCAGAGGGATTTAAATGCCCCTCATGGTTACTGTGCATAAAAGAACTGACTCACATTTCCAAACAGCAACTACCCTTACAAAAGAGTCAGAGTTTGTGTTTTTTTCACAGTCGGCTACAGGTATTGCACACACTGAGCCTACTTTAATAAAAATCAAATGGGAGCTACTGACCAGAAAAGGGTCACAGAATTTTGTTTTTCAAAGCCTTTAACCCCTAAACCCCGGGTCTTATCTACAAAGGGGGCAAAATCTTTAATGCAGGAGTGCAAACAATCAAAGGCAAGTGGTATAATTTCAGAGGCTGTCTAACACTCCCAGGGGTTGGGGAAACTGAGTTACATGACGATTCCTGGACCCCCCAAAAAGCGCTGCAGGGAGCAGGATGGGAGAAAGGGCCTACAGGGGTTTGGACTCCAGATCTGGCCTGGGATTCTCCATTTGATTTGCAATCAGCCTCCCTTGAGTGGCAGCCTAAAACAGATCAAAATGATATTCATAATGGTTACAAGGCGAATCTGGCTGTGGGGACTACTGTTATGATGACTCAGTCGACTGAACTCGAGCCTAAAGCTCCCACAGTTTTGGTAATTTCCCCTGAGCCTCTGGTTCAAGAAGAGAAGGGGAGTTTGGAGGTTACAGGTCCTACAAGAAAGCCCCTGTTATCCAAACTGTTTTCTAAATCTAAAAGGGAAGCTGCTCCTCGGAGGAATGCAGTAAGAATACGCTACAAAGGCAGATTGGAAACAAGACCTGATAGACATCATGTGGGAAAATATTTAATTAAGGATTCTTTGAAGTTTTGACCAAGAGACCTGTTTGCATTTATTGATATCTCCGGGGAAGACAATTTTGACATCGGTTTTCGATCAGCTTATAGTTTACACATGTTTTGGAAACCCTACGGACAAGTAAAGTTTTTTCTCATGTGGACCTGCTTCTTGGTAATTCCACTCACTAAACCTTTAATAAAAAAATGTCATGGTTATGTTTAGAAATGAGGGGGTCCATGTGGAAGATATCACCTACTGGCTATCCCAAAAGTGTGAGGTTCAAAGTAATCCAGAACCTATTTTGGACTTGGAGCAGTTTTGGATGGGGGGGTGGAAATATAAAGTAAAGCTCAGACAGTCAGACACAGGGATTGAACACATTCCTAATGCTTTTTTGGGGAAGGACCGAGGAGTATTCTTCTATAGTGGACAGCCCAGGGCATGTTACAAGTGTGGGGCTGAAAATCATCTTTCTAGTGTGTGTGACCAGCCTAGATGTGATAATTGTGGCGAAGTAGGCCATATAACTATGCAGTGTGCTAACCACACAAAGTGTGACTTGTGTGATGATTTTGGCCATGCCTTTAGAGAATGTCCATGGGCTGTTAGGAATAAAGCCTTGTGTGGCAGTACTGACTTAATCATTCAACAAGCCCAGGATGCAGTTTCTACACAAGAATGGCCCAAGGTAGATGCTCCACCACCCCTTTATCAGCAGGAGTCAAGTGCATCTGTTTCCTCTTTAGGCCCCCCCCCCTTCCGTTTTACCTTCCTTCTTTGATGGACCTGTAAACATTGTCGCAATTGATTCAGAAGTGGCAAACTTTTTGGAACCAGTTTTTTAAAATGATCCCACAGATGCAGAAAGTACTAGAATTGACAGTGCAGGAGTGTCTCCCCTTCCTCCACGACAGTCTAGTAGGCATGTGAAGGCTGGGGTTGCACAAAGGAGTGAGTCTATTGAATCTCCTAACTCATATGCTGCCTTGTTTACCTCTTGGGGTGATTCAGAAATGGATTTTGGAGATTCAGATTCTCAAAAATCCATACACGGTAACATAGGCACCCCTATAGAGGAATATAATGAAGAAAAATGGTGGAAAAAATTGTTTTTTTTTCTCTCCCTGGTTGACTTAAATGGCTGGTTTTCTTTGGGGTTCCCTTATTACACATAGCTTGCTAAATTGTGTTAAAAGACAAGCTGTTTTTCAGCTTCTGAGGGACCAGAACATAGGTGTTAGTTTTCTTCAAGAAACCTGGATGTTTTCCCAAGAGCAATTAGCTTCTTTTCAAAGGGATTGGCCATGGGGACCATCTTATTGGTCTTTTGGCAGAGACAGTGCAGATGGTATAGGGATTTTGTTTAATTCTTTTCATTTTGTTTTACACAAACTAGTGGAATTAATTCCTGGGAGGTTACTAATCATTGATGGTCTATGGCATTCTAGACCTTGTTGATTTATTAATATCTATAATCCTCAGACAAAAGCCCTTAGATCAGAATATATGAAACAAATTCAGCTATTTCTGATTTCCTCCCTTCATATTTTTTGGGGTGGGGACTTTAATTGTAGTCTCAACCCGAGGGAGGATTCTAACAAAAAAATGTATTGTGACTCAAATTGTCTGGCTAGTATTGTAAAGACAGGGGATTTGGTTAATTGTAACTATTCAGCTTCATTAAAATCTAACTTTACTTTTTTTAAAGGGAAACTGGGCTCCACAACTGATTATTTGTTTCTTTCTAAAACTGTTCAAATAGGACAGTTTAAGATTGTCCCTGTAGAATTTTCAGATCACTTACTAGTTCAGGTTGAAATTGGATCTTCTCCCTCTTTTGGGCAAAAATATACTAGATGGAAGTTAAATACCTCTATCCTAAAATAAGCTGTAGTATTAAATTCTAATTCCCTTATATTACAAGCTAGATTATCAGTGGCCTTTCTTTATTCTGACTTAGGCCTTTGGTGGTTAGAAACGAAGAATGATTATTGCACTTGGTTTAAAAAATATGGCTTCCGAAAAAGGATTTCGGATTTTCTGTCGTATTTGAAATTAAGGTCCCAATTGACGTACTTGATTTCCTTGGCTAACACATCCAGGTATGATTATTCAGCTCAAACTGAAAATATTAAAAATCAAATGAAATCTTTCCAGTATAAGAGTCAGATCTTGCAAGCCATCTTAATAAACCATTCTGTTAAAACAGTAATTGGGGACCCATTTGAATTATGTAAAAAACGTAAAGACTCTACAGCTTTAGATCATCTAATGCAGAATCAGACTAAGGCGGAGGATGAAAATAGGATTAACTCCATGATAAGTGACCATTTTGATGATCTAAAACCAAAAATTGAGCCATCAGTGTCTGAGACTGCTAGTTATTTGGGGGTGCCTCCTAATCTGCTGGATCCCCAGGATATTACACAATTAGTAGAGCCTTTTTCTAGTAAAGAAATAGGAGTGGTGATTAATAAATTAAAGGATAATATTACTCCAGGTTTGGATGGTCTTTCTAATACTTTTTATAAGACTTCTCAAGCAGACATAACAGCATGTTTACTTTTAGTTTTTCAGTTTTTTATGTCCAGAATATGGATTCCAGTTTCTTTTACAGATGGGTTAATGATTTATATATTTAAATCAGGGATTGGGGGATATCAAGAATTGGAGGCCCATTACTATTTTAAATTCAGATTATAAAATTTTTACTTCTTTGTTAAACAACAGATTATGATTAATTGTGAAAAAAGTTATCTCTCCTTTACAATATTGTGGAATACCTGACAGGCATATTCAGTCTGCTCTAACAATAATCAGAGATGTAATAGAGGTTCTTTCCATAGAAGGAAAATCAGGATATGTGTTATCAATAGACTTGGAGAAAGCCTTTGACAGGGTAAATCATGTTTTTTTTTATTTCAGGTATTGGGGTTTTGGGGGATTCCTGCTTCATTTGTAAGGATTATAAAAGCTCTTTATAAATCAGCCAAAGTCTATCCGGTGATTAAAGGAAAAATAACAACTTGTATAGTAAAGAATACAGGGGTTCACCAGGGGTTCCCACTAAGCCCCTTATTATACATTTTTTCATTAGAACCTTTACTACGGGTTCTCACTATCCCTCTAAGATGGGAAGGAATTCATAAGCCATTATCCAATAATCAACTGATAGTACAGGATTTTGCAGATGATGTCTGCCTATTTTTTTTAATACCTTGGAGCAGATGGCAGAGTTTTTTAATGAATTTAATCTCTTTTCCATACTTTCCAATGCTAAGTTAAATCATAAGAAATCCAGAGGTTTTTCGATTGGGAGTGTTACTCATACATTTCTTTCTGTAAATGACATACTTTTCTCAAATGAGCCATTATCTATTCTGGGTGTTTTATTTGGGCCCCAGAACATGCCAGTTGAGAATTGGGATTTGTTACTAAAAAAGGTAGAAGCTAAAATAGTCAGGTGGAAGCAGTTTAAATTGTCTAAACTCAAAAGAATCCAGGTTCTTAAACAATTTATTTTACCCTGTTTACAATACATTGCTCAAATGTTTCCTTTACCAACACATTTTTGAAGCTAGATTGTACAGTTGCTGTTTTCAACACTTAAACATAGAAACATAGAATTTGATGGCAGATAAGGACCGCTTGGCCCACCCAGTCTGCCCATTTCCCTACCTACTGGATAAGCTGCAGATCCTAGTTAACCAGCAGCCTACTTCTTCCTACCCCCACCCCCCAGAATTGCCTTATGACTATCCCATGCATGCTTGAATTCCACCACTGATTTTGACTCCACAACCTCCTCCGGAAGGCCATTCCATGCATCCACAACCCTCTCTGATGAAAAATACTTCCTTAAATTACCTCTGAGCCACCCCCTCTATCTTCAAATTGTGCCCTTGTTCTTGCACACCTCTTTTTTGAAAGATGCTACCCTCTTGGACTTTGTTGATTCCTTGAGGTACTTGAAAGTTTCTATCATGTCCCTCTCCCTCCTTTCCTCGAGGCTATACATATTAAGCTCCTTAAGTCTCTCTTCATATGTCCTCTGGTGCAGACCCTGCACCATTTTAGTTGCCCTCCTCTGGACAGCTTCCATCCTGTCTATGTCTTTGCGGAGATTGGGTCTCCAGAACTGCACACAGTACTCCAGATGGGGTCTCACCAGCTGTCTGTACAGAGGATAATAACTTCCTGTTTTCTACTGGTGATGCCTCCCTATGCATCCCAGTATCCCCCAGCCCTCCTTGCTGCCTTCTCACATTGCTTGCCCACCTTTAGGTCATCTGATATGACTACCCCCAGGTCCCTTTCCATTTTTGTTGTTGTTAGTATCTCACCCCCCATTGTGTACTCTTCCCCTGGGTTTTTGTTTCCCAGGTGCATTACCTTGCACTTCTTAGCATTGAATCTAAGCTGCCATACATTTGACCATTCCTCTAACCCTGCCAAGTCCCTTCTCATCCTTTCCACCCCACCCTGTGAATCAACTCTGTTGCAGATCTTAGTGTCATCTGCAAAGAGACATACTTTTTGTTCCAGTCCTTCTGCAATGTCGCTTATAAAAACATTGAAGAGGACTGGTCCTAATACTGAACCCTGTGGTACCCCGCTAGTAACCCTCCTTTCTTCTGAGTGGACTCCATTTACTATTACTCTCTGTGTCCTATTCTCCATGGGGGAATAGACTGAACCCAGTCAAGAGATGTTATACATATTTGGCTAAAGATAAGGGGGGAATTAGGTATGATGGATCCAGTGATTTTTTGTCATGTATTGTTTATCACGCATAATTTAAGATGTTTACTGTCTCCAGAAAGTAGAGATGGTTATTGGATAAGACAATCCCTAGAACGGTATATGAAAGCATGGATTAATTATCCTCCAAAAATGTATCCACATATTCATTTTCCAGCATATTTCAGACCAACAGCTCTGAAGTTGTATAAATGGCAAGTATCAAAAGATCAAATTTCTTCAAATGTCATGAATCCTCTTTATAAGTCTATAATGTCTAGTGCTTATCCAAAGGACCCTTGTTTCAAGAATTGCCCCTCAGTCAGTAATGAAAATATTTTAGTCCAACTAGATAACCCCAGACTTCCTATATATATGTGGGAAATTCAGTGGCTTATAATGTATGGCTGTTTGAATGTTAGGGGAACAGCTAAATATAAAGCTAGAGAAGAGAGGAACTGCCCTTTTCCAGGATGCATCAACTAGGAAGAAACAATGGAGCATTTTTTCCTGACTTGCTCATTTTCTAAATCAATGTGGAATTATGCTGCTAATAGATGGAATATGTCTTTGTTGTCATTTATTGATTATGACACGTTAAGTATTGGGGTGGTGTGACCTCACTTAAGAATTTATGACAAAAATACTTCATTGATTTTTCTTGCATGTTTAAGATTTTGTTTATGTCAAGTAAGAGGTAAATGGGTTATTTACCAGAAACTGAGTACGGCTGAAGGGTATTGTTGTTATGTAAAAAATGAATTGTCGAAAGTTTACTTAAAAGACAAACAATCATATAATGTAGATAAAGTCAAACTCTGGTGGAAAGGATTTTCCCATATCATTAAATATAAATAGCTAAATTATTAGTGTCCCCTTTTGGGGGAGACCTTTTGAGAGTGATACTGCTTTGTTTTGTGGGTTTTTTTTTTGGGGGGGGGTTCTTGCCCTAATTGAATATCATGTTTATTTTTCTTGTATGTTTGTTTTAAGAGTTATTTGTATACACTATTGTAAATAAAAATACCGCTACTCTTTTCCATAAGTGCAATGGGATCGTTAACATCCACCTGAACTACTACCAATCCAGGCAGATGGGACCTCAGTTTAACATCTCATCCGAAAGACAGCACCTCAGAAGTGCAGCACCCCTGTCATGCTTCACTACAGTGTCTGTACAGGGATATTAACCCAAGTGCCAGATGTGGGAACTGAACCCACAGCCCTCTGATCTCCCAGCCTCAGAGGCTAGTGTGCTACCTACTAAGCCACTGACACTGCGGCATAGCCCCTGGAAGGTCCAGTATTTCACAATAATGCCCACTCTGGAGGGCATTATCGCACTTAGAAAATGGCCCATCGGAAAATGTTACTCTGTGAAGAGCCACTTGGACTGGCTTTTATTTTTAGCTGGGCATCTATTGAAAAAATAAATGCCCAGCTTGGAGCCTGTCTCAGCCAATCAGGTTTAAGAATTGATTGTTGCCATTTTCTAAATAAACCACAATCCCCTACTAACCACAGGAAGAATGTGGCCAAGAGTGAGCTATGGGGCATGCAAGAGCAAACAGACAGTTATGGCTTACAAATAACAATAACTCCTGTGGAGCAATCTGCCATATTTGTAAATCCCTATGCAAATGATCCCATAGGCCGAGCAATGAAAAGGAGGGTCTTGAGGTGATGTAGGTCATTCTGGAGAGAGGCTCTGAGACCGGTATCTGTGACAGGGAAGTGTACAGACCTTAGCACAGGGCGAAGAGTTGAATATGACACTTAAGGAAGCCATCATCAGAATGACAGATATGTGAGAGGTGCTGCTAGTTGGTGACTTCAATCTGACAGACATGGAGTGTAGCCTTCCAATCATGACTTTGGCAAGGAGCAGGGCCAACCATGACTCTTTAAAAGGGACTTTTCTCAGGTACCTAGTCAAAGAATCCACTAGGGATGGGACAGTGCTGGACCTGGTGCTTACAAACAGGGGCAGCACTAGAATTCCCTGTTGAATCCTTAGTAAGGAGATGAAATGCTAGGACCATTAGTCTCAGATGCCTGGTCTCCTCTCTTGAGTGCGTATATGCCTGCTTGATCTTTATCTTTTGATTTTACCTAAACTTTTTTTTTGTTTGTATTTCATTCATTTTATGTGGATTTGCACCCTGTAGAAAAACTCTAATTCTCTATATCCACCTGTATGTGTGCTGTATGCACTATTTGTACTATTAAAGAGAGAATATTTTTCCTAAATTTCAACATTTAATTGTGTTCCATTCTATGTGCTTCTCTTTTTGTTTTGCAATGGAGCAGTGCTGGATCTCGTGCTTACTAACAGGGCAGCATTGTAGATATCACAGTGGGCAGTCCCTGAGTACTGTTGATCACTGTATAGTGTGGTCTAATATAAAGACATGAATAGAGACAACCACATGAGGATGAAGGTCCTGGACTTTTGGAGGGTGCATTTTAAGGAAATGGGAGACTGCCTTAGAAGCTACCTTGAAGGGAGAGGGAATTGCCAGGGAGGAGTAGAGGCATAGTAGGAAAAACGAAGGTAGGACAGAATTAAAGCAACCATCCTCAGTGTGAAGGAAGTAAGTAAAAGCAGAAGGAAAAAGATTAAGTTATGGTTTTCTAAGGAAGCAGCAAGGGTGATGAAGGAAAAAAAAGAGGGGCATTCAGAAGGTACAAGGCAGCACAAAGGGAGGAGAACAGGGAGGTATAACAACTAAAAGCAGAAGGAATTGGACAAGACAGTGAGGGGAGCAAAGCTGCAAACAGTGGAAAGGATCACCAAGGGGTAGATAAGAGGTGCAAGACTTTCTTCAGATATATAACTGAAAAGAGGAATCAAGGGGATGGATAGAGAGGAATAGAAGGGAGGCAGGCGGGACTACACAGAAAAGGAACAAGAAAAAAACTGATATCCAAGACAGGAACTTCTCTGCAGTCTTCATAGTGGAGAGAAAGGGAGACTGACCCTGAGTAGCAGGTGGGGTATGCATTTTCAGAGGAAATTCTCCAGAACGGATATGTAGCTGTGAGGGTGGACAAGGCTATGGGACTGCATGGGATATAACCGAGGGTACTAAAAGAACTCAGGTGCTAGCTGCCTCATTGACAACCTTGATTAACATCTCACTGGAAACAAATGTGGTTCTGGAGGACTATAGAACTGCTGACACAGTCTCTCTGTATAAGAGTGGCTGCAGGGAAGAGGCTAGCAATTACAGACCAGTCAGTCATACTTCAGTGGTGGATAAATTAATGGAAAACTACTGAAGGAGATACTTGAATCCAATGGGTAACAAAACCATAGTCAGTACATGTTCACATGGGAATGTTATGCAAAATGAATCTGATAGGTTTGTTGTTGTTTTTTTGTCCAAGGCAATAGAACAGATAGCAGTGGATGTGGCCTGTCTGGAATTTAGTAAAGCCTTTGACACTGAACCACTCAGGAGGCTGATAAAGCAATTAAACAGCCTGGGGTGGGGTCAAAAGTTGTAAACTGGATTAGAAACTGGTTAACAGACAGGAGACAGATTGTGGTGGTTTACAGCACTCACTCTAATGATGGGAGAGTGACTCTTGGGGTAGCACAGGGCTCAATACTGGGACCAGTCCTCTTAAGCTTGAGAAGTGGCAAAAAAATGGCAGCTGGGGTTTAATGCTGAAAGGCGCAAAACCTTATATAGGTACATTAGGAAGTAAAAAAAGACCAAGGGAGGGATAGTGAGGCTTAATAAAGGGAGGGGAGGTGGTCAGAGGGTGACAGTGAAAAGGCGGAGATCCTGAAGGAATACTTTTGCTCAGTATTCATGAAAGAAGAGGAGGGGGATGTACCGAAACCAAACAATAGAAGCACTCTGGATAGGGGGGTCAATACTAGTCCATTTACAGAAGAAAGGGTCATGAAAGAACTCCTAAAACTCAAGGTGGACAAAGCAGTGGGGCCTGATGGGATTCACCCCAGAATTTAAAATGAACTAAGGGGAGGACTAGTGACACCACTGAGTACCCTTTTTAACAAATCATGAGAGAATGATGTAGTACCTGAGGACTGGAGGAAGGTGGGTGTTCTTCCCCTCCACAAAAGTGGGAGCAAGGCAGAGGTAGAAAACTACAGACCTGTTAGTTTGAGCTCAGTTGTAGGGAAAATTATGGAATCCCTTCTGAAAAAAATAATTGTTGAGTACCTAGAGGTCAGCAGGGCACAGGACCCAAGGCAACATGGATTCACAGTGGGAAGGTCATGTCAGATGGATCTAATAGATTTATTTGACTGGGTGATCAAAGTAGTGGACCAGGGAGGGGCTGTGGATGTGGCCTACCCAGACTTCAGCAAGACATTTGACACATTCCCACACAAAAGATTAATAAACAAGTTAGCCAGCCTGGGAGTGGGTCCAAGGGTGGTTGCCTGGGTAAAAAAATGGCTTTACAACAGGACACAGAAAGTAATAGTAGATGGAGTCCACTCCAAGAAAAGGGGGCTTACTAACAGTGTACCACAGGGTTCAGCACTGGGACCGGTCCTTTTTAATATCTTTATAGGTGACATTGTGGAGGGGCTGGAAGGAAAAGTATGCCTCTTTGCAGATTTTTTGCAAGGTTGATGCACAAGGAGGGAGGTGGAAAGGATGTGACGGGACCTGGCAACATTGGCGGAATGGTCAAAAGTATGGCAGCTTAGGCTCAATGCAAAGAATTGCAAAGTAATGCACCTGGAAAACAAAAACCTGGCATCGGGGTGTGCATTGGGGTTGTCGGTCCTAACTCTTACCCCATTCTCCTATAGTTCACCACCTCAGCTTGTTTATACATGTGATGGGGTGAGAGTTAGGGCTGACAACCCCAACGCATACCCCGATGCTGGCTGGGGTGGTGGGGTCCAAGGGGGGGTTCAACCCTAACATAGAATTTCCTCACTTTTGTTGCTGTGGAACAACTATATACATATACACACGCACACACACTTTGCAAAAAACTACATTAATGCATCAGGTAGGTTTGATATCAAGCCATGAAAAGAAGGGAAACATGACATTAAGGTTTCCAACACTAACACCCCATACCCACCCTGCACACATCAACAGGCATTGGGGGTATGCCTTAGGGTCATCAGAGTAACTCTCACCTCATTCCATAACTAAATAAGCTGAGATGGGTACAATACAGGAGAACTGGGTGAGCATTAGGGCTGATGACCCTAAGGCACATCCACTGTGCCTGTTGGTGTGTGCTGGGTGGTGGTGGGGTGTTAGGGTTGGAAACCTTAACATCATATTTCCCTCCTTTTTGCAGTTTGATATCAACCCTAACTGATGCATTAATGTCATTTTTTGCAGATAATTTCCTTACTTTTTGAGATAGTGTAATCATAGCCTTATTTGCCTGTGGGAGCACAGGGCCAGTATAATTTTTTAGATAGAGCAATTGTATCCTTATTTGCCTGTGGGAGAGCTCCCATCCCTTCATAGGTGTGTATGTGTAGGTTGCTGTTGAAGGGCTCTGTGCTTCCATTTATAGGACAACAGTGACCAAATTGCCAGCATTGCCATTTTATTACCCTACCTCATGTATCTGGAACAGAAAATATTTGAATCCCCACCAAAATGTAATTCCATGCAACTGCAATGCCATTCCCCCTCTGGAACACTGCATGCAGTTCTGGAGGCCCCATCTCTGCAAGGACACAGACAGGATGGAGACTGTCCAGAGGAGGGCAACTAAAATGGTGCAGGGTCTGCACCAGATGACATACGAAGAGAGATTAAAGGAGCTTAATATGTATACCCTCAAGGAAAGGAGAGAGAGAAGGGGAACATGATAGAAACTTTCAAGTACCTCAAGGGAATTAACAAAGTCCAAGAGGGTAGCATCTTTCAGAAAAAGAAATGTGCAAGAACAAAGGGGCACAATTTGAAGATAAAGGGGGGACAGCTCAGAGGTAATGTGAGGAAGTATTTTTTCATGGAGAGGGTTGTGAATAAATGGAATGGCCTTTCTGAGGATGTAGTGGAGTCAAAAACAGTGGGGAAATTCAAGAACACATGGGACAGGCATAAGACAATTCTAGTGGGGAGTAAGAGGAAGTAGACTGTTGGTTAACTAGGATCTGCTGCTTATCCATTAGGAAGGGAAATAGGCAGACTAGGTGGGCCAAGCGGTCCTTATCTGCCATCAATTTCTGTTTCTATGTTTCTATTCCACACCACAGATGCAAAAACACATTTTGACTAGGATTTGAAAAATGACAGTTGTGACATACAATACATGAGGTGAGGTAATAAGAAGTCTATGTTGAAAATTTGAGGTCAAAGTCTTTTAGATTTCAAAGTTACGAGCTTGTGTAGTGAAATTGCAATGAATGGTCATAACTTTGCCACTGTAACATATTTTGACCCCTGATTTTCAACATAGCCATCTTATGACCCCACCTTATGAACAATATAATTGTCATTGCACAAATCCGGCCCAAAAGGTGAATTCACCAAGCAACCACAAAACCACCTTTTGAGTGGGAGCTACATAATGACACCCCCATTGTTCATGAGGAGGGGTCTCAAATGGGATATGTTGAAAGTTTGGTGTCAAAATATGTAAAAATGGCAAAGTTATGCACCTAAGTTGAAAATTCCTTTGAAATACATTGATTTCCCATACGAAAAAAGGTCTTTTTTGTGAGTCGTCATATGAAGCAAGATCTTTTTTTGGATGATGCTGATACAAAAAAAGAATTTCAAAGTTAAAATTTAAGAGCATTTCTCGAGCAGTAAAGTGCAGAATGCAGGTAAGGAGAGTCCTGATAAGCAAGCTACATGTGTTTGTTCATCCCCAAAATATCGTTTTTGGGGGTTTCCAAATTTGAGTTTCTCAGGTAAAACTGAAAACAAGATGGCAGCCATACAGAAAAGGATTTTCTTCAAACAAAAAAGGATGATGTCATATGCAAAGTATTTCTATTTTTGTTTCATATAGCTGTCTTTTAGTGCTTTCTGAGCATGCTCAGAAACTATGTTTTCAAATTTTTTAAATGCAACAATGTAAAAACTGCTTATTATTTTTTCACCAGACTTGTAAAAGGCAAATCTGTAGGCCAGACCCTTTCTGCACTGAAAATTTCAGACCAAGATTCCAAACTGTCTGAGTTGTAGGCAAGCTCAAAACAGAAAATTATGTGTTTTTTGACGTTTCTTTGTCCACCTGGATCTCTGAAGCAGCTTTAGGGCATGGGCTGAGATTTTCAGGTAGAAAGCCATTGCTTCACAGATATGCCTTTGGAAGGTTTGGTGAAAAAATATTAATTAGTTCAAAAGTTATTAAACTTTAAAGTTTCTCATTATAGCCTATGAGAAAAAAATATATGATCTGAAAGTGAAAGCAGGTAAACAGCCCCAACAACTAGTTTCTTTGCCAAGTCATCGCAAGAAAATGGTTAGGATGTTTGGGCTGAAATTTGCGTGGTGGCAAGCCCTTGTCCCACAGATGTGTCCTTTGCTGGTTTCGTGAAGAAATGGATACCAGTTCCATAGTTATAGCACTCCGAATTTGCAAATTATCCCATATGATAACATGGTAACTTCTACATCAAACCCAAATTTGTGAAAGTTAATAACCTTGGAAACCTTCAATAGATTTACATGACATTTGGCATACATAATATCTAGGTATAGGTCTCTTGGTCTGCCAACTTCTGTGGGAATCCATTGTACATTTTCTGAGACACAGAGTGTTGAAAAAACAGAAAAATCTGTGTTTTTTTGACATTTCTTTGTCCACCTGAATCTCTGAAGTGGCTTCAGGTTGTGGTCTGAAATTTTCAAGGCTGAAAGCCTTTGCCTCACGGATATGTCTTTTGAAGATTTGGGAAAAAAATATTAATCCTTTCTAAAGTTATTAAACTTTAAAGTTTTCCATTATAGCCTAAGGGGAAAAAATACATGATCTGAAAGTGAATGCAGGTTTGCACCCCCCAAAACCTATTTTAGTGCCACTTAGTAGCAAGAAAATGGATAGGACATTTGGGCTGAAATTTGAAGGGTGGCAAGCCCTTGCCCCACAGATGTGACTTATCTGATTTGGTGAAGAAATGGATACCGGTTCCATAGTTACAGCACTCCGAAGTTGTGCATTTTCCCATAGGATAACATTGTGGTAGTCATGGTAACTTTTGTCAGCTATATCTCAAAAATGGTTTGAGATACAGATTTTTTGCTAAGCGCTGCTTATCACACTTTTAGGGCTCTGCACTCCCATGGTTACATTATGTCACAGGGACACGAATTGTGCTGACTGTCACTACAGTGGCAGCACGATGCCACCAATTGGCATTGTGCAGTTGCTGTACAAAAGTGTATTTTTTGCAGGGGGCTTAACCCCCCCACACCCCCATCACTTTAGATAACCAACTCCTAGTTGGTGTTGGTTTGGGGGAAGGGTGAACACCCCTGGGACAGCAGCATTAGGAAACCAGCAGACCATCACAGAGAACTGTCGATTCTATCACTGTGATGGTCTTCGCTGTGTTCCTGTCACTGTGAGAACAATATACCCACTCCACAGCCACATATGAGTAACATTACATTTTCTCAAAAAGAAGGGAAATTTGTTGCAAAAAATGTTAATATCAGTTAGAGTTAGGTTGTCAGTGGCAAAAAGTTTGAAATTTATGTTAGTTATTAACCCTACCCCCACCCCAACTCTTCCCACACCAGGTGTCTTTGTGTGCCTTGGGTTCATCGGCCCTAACTCTCACCCCATTGTCCTACACTGTACAACTCAGCTTCCTTACAAATGGAATGGGGTGAGAGTTAGGGCCGACAACCCCCAGGCACACCCCGACACCTGTTGGTGTGTGGAGAATGAGGGTCGGGGGGTTAGGGTTGGTAACCCTAACATCAAACTTCCAAACTTTTGTCACTGTAATGATAACCCTAACTGATGCGTAAACAAATTTTTTTCCAATATATATATATATATATATATATATATATACACACACTGTCAAGTGTAATGCGCCCCATTCCAGATTAAATAAGCTGAGATGGGCACATTGTATGAGAACGAGGTGAGCATTGGGGTTAACAACCCCAAGACACACCCCACACCTGTTGCTGCCTGCAGGGTAGGGGTGGGGTATTAGAGATGGAAACCGTAATGCCATATTTTCCTACTTTTATCACTTCAACCCTAACTAGTGAAATAATGATGTTTTGCAAAGAATTTCCTTACTTTTTGAGGTAGTATGATTGTATCCTCATTTGTCTGTGGGTGCGGAGGGCCCTTCCATCCCTCCTTAGATGCATACATACATACTGCTGTAGAGGGCCCTGTGCTTTCATTTGTATTAAAACAGGAATGAAATTGTCAGCATAACCTTCTTATTACCTCACCTTATGAATCCAGTAATGAACATTTTGAAATCCCCACTAAAATGTGATTCTGCTTCACTACAATGCCATTGCTTGCCACAAATGCAAAATCACAGTTTGGCCAGGGTTTGAAAAATGACAGCTGTCATGTTCATGAGGTGATGTGAAAAGATGGTTATGTTGAAAAATTTTGAATAAAAAATTTTAAAATTGCAAAAGTTATGAGGAAGTATAGCAAAATTTCAATGATTGTGCATTTTGACTGCAACATTTCAACATAGCTTTCTAATGACCTCACCTTATGAACAAGGGCGGTGGACATTTTCAAATCCTGCCCAAAGGGTGATTTTTCCAAGCAGCCACAAAAATAATCATTCTGGACAGATTTGCATAATTTCACCAACATTGTTCATGAGGCGAGGTCCCAAAAAGGCCATGTTGAAAATTTGAGCTCAAAATATTCAAAAATGGCAAAGTTATGCCACAAAGTTGAAAACCCCATCACAATACATTGAACCACATTTACCTTTGTTTCGCATATTGCAGTCGGTAGTTCCAGAAGCAAGATTTGTCTTCCAGTGGAGAGTGGCTCTTCATCCTGTAACCTGTTCAGATGAGTGAGGATGTGTAGGGGGTGTGGGGTTGTGTGGGGTGGTGGATGCTCAGTGGAAGGTTGGGGTGAGGATATCAGATTGGTGAGGGACCATTTTTTTTTACAGGATAAAAGCAAGCATTTGTCAATGTCAAATGTTGTCACGCTGGCATTGGCTTTGGTGGTGCAGTGCAGAAACACATTTTTGGCAGGATGTGAACAATGACAGCTGTACTGTTCAAAAGGAGGTGTAAAAAAATGGCAGTGGTGAAAATATGGCATGTAAGTATTGCAAATTTGCGAAGTTACAAGGGTGCATAGAAAATGCACAACGCACACTTGTAATAGTCATTTTATGGAGTTCCAGCACCAGATTTTCAACATAGGCATTTTAGCATCTCTGCCATGTACAGTGTCACTGTCATTTCCTCAAACTGTCCCAAAAAGTGATTTCGCACAACGACTGCGCTACTCTGCACCGGACATGTGAAAATACATTTTGGGCAGGATATGTAAAATGACAGCTGTACTGTTCATCAAGAGGTGTGGAAAATGCCAATGGTGAAAATCCAGAGTGAAAATATTACAAATGCACATTACGAGTGTGTGTGCAAACTGTGCAATGCACGCTCATAACAGTCATTTTATGGAGTATCGTCACCAAATTTTCAACATAGGCATTTTAGGACCTCTGCTCATGACCAGTGTCACTGTCATTTTTGTAATCTGCCCTGAACACTGATTTCCCACAGTGACCATGGTATTCTGCGCCGGAAGTGTGGAAACACGTTTCGGCCAGGATGTGGAAAATGACAGCTGTACTATTCACAAGGAGTTGCAGAAAAATGACAATGTTGAAAATCTGGTATGAAACTATTGTAAATTCATGAAGTTATGAGCGTGCATAGCAACTGCACAATGCATGTTTGAAACAGCCATTTCTGTTTTTTTTCACCAAATTTGCAACATAGGCTTTTTGAGAGCCCAACTCATGAACACCGCCACTGTCCTTGTGTTAATAGGTCCCAAAAGGTGATTCCATGCATTGACTGTGAAATCACATTTTGGGACCAATTAATGTCATAACTGTGACAGAATTCATGAGGAGGGGTCCCAAAAACTCCATGTTGAATATTTGGTGGAAAAATTCCCAAAAATGGCTGAGATATGCTTCAAAGTTGAAAAAAAACGATTGATTCCATTATACTGCTTACCAGCATTTTCTCAGTTCGCGGTCAGCTTTGAAGAGTGAAGACGTGTTCCCAGTCCACCAAAGATCATCGCACCAAGCTCCAGAGGTAAGTATGGGGTGAGGAGGGTGGGGAGGCAGGGTGCGAGTGGGTGGGTGCAGATGGTGTGTTGGGAGACTGTGAGGGACCGTTTTCTGCTTACAGGTATTAAAAAAACACATCATGGACAGTTTTCTTTTTTTTTACAGGTGGTTTCTTTTTTGGGAGGGTACAATAGCCGATGGGGGATTGGGCACACCCCATCAGCACAGAAGAAGGGGTGACATCATGCCGATGGGGAGTGTGCTCCCCATTGGCACTATCGTGAGGAAAGGGAGAGGATCGGATGCGGCGGGATTGGGAACCCCATCGGCAAACAACGAAGTGAGGGGAATCATGCGAGGCAAGGGGAGTGGCCTCTGGCCGGTACATACTTTGGCAGGGCAAGCTACCAGGATTGGGCACCCTCAAAGTCAGCAGTTTAGTGGCCACTGTGCTGCCATGTTTCCAGCTGGTGAGCACGTAGGAAGGGTCCGCTGCATGTGATGAGCATTGCTCGCATTGCAGTGGACCCTTCCTTAGATTTGCTTGCCTGGGTGGTTTGGCGCCGGCATGCAGGCTGATAGGTGAATGAAAGACCCATCTACTGGTGCATGCCCTGCATTACCCAACAGCAGCCGAGCCTCCAAATCTGCACTATCTCAAGATGTTGGCTGCGCAAGTTCGCCAACATAAAAAGACATTTAGGGACTGTTTTCTTTATTGCAGGTAGCCACTATCTAAAGGTGGGGTGGGTGCCACTGAACACCAGGGAAGCAATAAATTCAGAGGGGGATGGTGACCAGCGGGTGGGAGATGACTCTAGACACTAGAGAAAATAACAATACTAAGGGGGACAGTGATAGGAGGGTTGTGGGTGCCACTAGACAATCAAACTAAGATGCAACTTGTGTTTTTTTGGTGCCTTTAATTTAAAGCAATATCAGTTACAAAGGGGTACCACTGAACACAGTGAAAGCTTATATTTATCTTGTGGTGTGTTTTTCTTACAAAAAAAAATATACAGAAAGGGTAATTGGAGGTTGGGGGTGCCACTAAGCACCAGGGAAAAGTCTTAAAATTAGGGTAAAGTGAATCAGAGGGTGGAGGCATTATAAGACACCAGGGAAAAATTGTGTTATTAAGAGAACAGCAATCAGAGGGTGGGGGTGCCTCTTGACACCATGAAAAATATTCTGCAACACAAAAGAAATAATTTTTCCTCACAAAAAAGGATCTTTTTTTGTCACTCATATTATAAAAAAAGAATCTTTTTTGTATCATGCGATATGAAAAAAGATTTATAATGTTAAAAAAAACAGACTTTAAGGGAATTTCTCAAACAGTTAAGTGCAGAATCCAGCTAAGGAGGTCCCCATAAGCAAGCTACATGGGTTGGTCCTTCTCAGGAATGTCATTTCTGTGGGTTTTCAAATTTGAATTTTATGGGAAAACAGACTACAAGATGGCAGCAAGCAAAAAATAATTTTTCCCTCATGAAAACAGATGAAATCAATATAAAGGAAGAATGTTTTTTTTTTCATTTCATGCAGCTATTTTAAGTCCTTACTAAACATTTTGAGATCCCATTTTTAAAAATTTCAAAATTTTGTAAATTTGGAATAGATTACTATTTTTTTGATCAAACAAGCAAAATGCACATCTGTGGCCCTGACCCCTTCTACCCTGAAAGTTTCAGACCACAATTCTAAATGGTCTGTCTGGTAGTCAAATTCAAAGAAATCACATTCAAACCAAAGGGAAAAAACTATGTAAAAATTAACTTTTTTCACTATCCAGATCTCAGAAACAGCACATCCAACCTGAACAAAACATCCAGAGATCCAACAAACAAGACCACACATATTCAATATCATGCACATCCATTCAATGGTTACAAAGATATGAAGGTCAAACTTTTGGGTTTAAAACAGCAAATACAGTAGTGCTACTGCAGTATTAATATATATATATACACACACACACAAACACACACACACATACATATATATATATATACACATATATATATATATATATATATATATATACATATATATATATAGAGAGAGAGGCACACAGACATACACACACACATATATATATATATATATATATATATATATATATATATATATATATATATATATATAACGGCAATTAAAACAGGCACTCAGAAATGATTTCCTACCACCTTTTCAATTGCCTCTGGTAATAGACACAGTCGGCAGCTGGCTGTGGAGGTGAGAGGTTGGATGTGCCAGTCACCAGCTGGAGAAGGGTGGGGGGTGCTGGGTAGGTTGTCATGGATGGGTGGGGGTGTGGGGAGCCACTAGACTACCAGGTATTGCTAAATTGAAGTAAATTTTATTATGATGGGGGGGACCGCTAGACTACCAGGGATAGGAATATTAATTATTAAGAACTACAGATCGTGGGTGGAGGGCACTAGACTACCAGGGATATAATTATTACAAAAATTTGCATAAAGACAAATGGGGAGGCCTTTAGACTACCACAGATAATAAAGAAAGATATTAATATGATACTCATTTGGGGGGGCACTAGACTACCAGGTATAACATAAATCATTATGTACATTGCCATGGTGAGGAGGGGGCTGCTAGACTACCAGGGGTAATAAAAACTACACTTTTTAATTCAGATGTGGAAGAGGGAAGCCCCCTGAGCAAAACCCACCCTTATTTTACTTAATAGGGCACCCCTGGGCTATAGAAATTGATTTTAAAATCTGGCCATCTAGTCCCTCGCTCTTTGTTCACAAGCGAGCAATTTCTTTGACCGCCAACATGCAAATTCTTTGATAGCAGGATTCTTTGATCGTGATCGTGATCGTGTTTCGCGAGTGAGGGATGAGATGGCCAGATAAAAAAATTAATTTTCTCAGCACGGGGTGTCCTAGCAAGACAAATGAGGGTGGGTTTTACTCAGGGGGATTTGTTCTGATGAACCATAGTGGTAGATTACCGCAACTGTATAAATTTTGTAAATGACACTAATTTTTATTCTTTGGTCATGATCATGCAAATTCTTTAATTGCGAGCCTACACATTCTTTGATCATGAGACTGTTTGATCGCAATCGTGCATCGTGAGGGTAGGACAAGATGGCTAGATTAAAAAATCTATTTTCTCAGCCCACAGGTGTGCTAGGAAGTCAAATGAGGGTCGGTTTTGCTCAGAGGGCTTTGTTCTGTTGAACCATGGTGGTGGTTTACTGAAATTCTTTCAATTTTGTAAATAATTAAAGTTTTTATTCTTTGTTTGTGAGCCTGCAAATGCTTTGATAGCGAGCCTGCAAATTCTTTGACTGTGAGATTCTTTGATCACTATCTTTGATCATGAGCACAGGACAAGATGGCCAGATTTTTTATAATGGAATAGATAGGGAAATTTTACCAAACTTTAAGATTTAATGACTTGGAAATGACTTGCTCTTTTTACTTGAAATTTGGAGGGTGTTTACAGCATGTTCTGTAGATGTGTACTATGGTGTTTATGTGTTGCAGAAATTTTTTTTGCGGAGATATTGCATGATGCACTTTACGTGTTGCGGACAGTGTTTTGCTTGAGGTGGTGGCTTGAAATTGATAGAATACATAGCCTTTGTGTCATGGATGTAGTTTTCAGTTGTTGTGTGTGTTAACTGTCAACAGGTGCGGAACTGTGCCAGTCTGATGAATAAAAATCTCATACGTTAAAATGTTATATCTCGGACACGGTTTGGTCTTTTTACTTGAAATTTGGAAGGTGTTGACAGCATGTCATGTGGCTGAAAATTACAGTATTTCCATGTTGGAAAATATTTTTTTTGATGCAGATATGTCATGGTGCAGTTTACATTCTGCGGACAGCGTTTTGCTCGTGGTGGTGGCTTGAAACTGATAGGATACCTAGCCTTAGTGTCATGGATGTAGTTTTCAGCCATTGTGTGTGTTAGATGTCAACAGGTGTCGAACTGTACCACTCTGATGAATGAAAATTACAAATTTTGACAGATCATATCTTGGACACAGTTTGGTCTTTTTACTTGAAATGTGGAGGGTGTTAACAGCATGTCCTGTAGATGTTAATAGAGGTGTTTACGTGTCTGACAATATATTTTTCAGACATATTGTGTGGCACAGTTAACATTTTGTGGACAGCATTTTCTATTGTTGTACTAGATTAACATTTGTTTGGTGGCTGGCCTTGCTGTTATGTATGTACTTTTTAGTCATTGGGTGTGTAATGTGGCCTGACACTTACAAGTTGGTGGGAGCACGGGGCTGCGCAACTTTCTACTTTTTTATTCTTTCTTAAAAAGTAAGGAAATTCTATGCAAAAAACTTCATTAATGCATCAGTTAGGGTTCTTCTACAGGGGAAAAAAGTGAGGAAATTCGATTTTAGGGTTCCCACCCCTTGCACTCCACCCCAGCACACCCCCACCAACAATCATCGGGGTGTGCTTTGGGGTTCTTGGCCCATTTTCCTACACTGCACCACCTCAGCTTGTTTAAACATGGGATGGGGTGAGAGTTGGAGCTAAGGACCCCAATGCCAACCGATGCCTGTAGGTGGGGGTGCAAGGGTGGGGCAAGGGTGGGAACCCCTAAAATCAAATTTCCTACTTTTTCACTGTATAAGAATGCTAACTGATGCATTAGTTACGTTTTGCATAGAATATATATATATATATATATATATATATATATATATATATAGTACAAATCACATTAAACTGTTCCACCAATTAGTTGCTTTAGCATATCTGACTGAGTTGCATAAGTGTCGCTGGATTCAGCACAAACCCCTGCACAAACTCTTTTTTTAAGAGTTACAACTCTGTTTTAAATTGAAGTGTGATTGGGTTTAAGGTGCATGCCAAATGAGTAGCAAAAACATGTTATAAACATTGCTCTTGAGCTGATTAAGTGTTGGAAAACAATGCAGTAGTAAAAAACAATGCTAAACTAACTCATTGGTGGGACAGTTTAATGTGACTTGTACTGTACAGATACATATATATATATATATATATATATATATATATATTATGTAGCACTGTAGTGCTCCCATAGTTAGGGTTGAGTAGCACTTTTAAGGTTAAAGGGTGAAATTTTGTACCTTAACAACTTTTCCACCATTCAACATATTTGCCTGAAATTTGGCAGGCATAGTTGGGCATAGTAGATCTTGAGATCTGCCAACTTTCATACCAGTCAGGTATACAGCTGCAGAGTTATTAAGCAACAACCAAAAGCACAATTACGCTTTTTTGCGAATTTTTTGGTCTCACCTACAGGTTGCACGGTTTGTGCTACCTGTCTGAAAACTTCAGGGAACATGCAACTGGCATCTCAACATACACCCAATGCCTGTTGGTGGGGGTAGGTGCGGGTGGGGTGTAAAGGGGGTGGGAACCCTAACATCGAATTTCCTCACTTTTGCTGCTGTGGAACAACCCTAACTGATGAATTAAATGAAGTTTTTTGTTATAAATTTCCCTTCTTTTTGAGACTGTGCACTATAAATAGTGAAGTAATGGCAATGCAAATACAAACTCAAATGCTAATGCACATGGTGATGCTAACGTAAACGATAACGCAAACTGTAATAGAAACACAAGTGCAAACGTTAATGAAAACAGAAACTCAAGCACATATGGAAATGCAAACTGTAACATGCACAGTCACGGTAACGCAATTGGAAATGCTGACACTTATGGTAACAACAACAATGACGCCAAAGGAAACACAAATAGAAATGTAAATGTAAATGGAAGCATGTATGCAAATGTAAATGGAAATGCACACGGTGATGCAAAAGGAAATGCAAACAAAAGCAGTAATGGAAATGCAAATGTTAACAGTAATGCAAGTGCAAACAAAAATGCAAAGGGTAACGTACATGATGAAGTAGACGGGAACGCTAACGCAAATGGTAATGGAAACGCAAGTGGAAATGCTAGCTGTACCAGAAAGAAAACGAACAGCCTTTTCCCCTCCAAAAGCTGCATAAAGAAACAAAGTGAATACAAAAGAATGTATGCATAATAATGGGCCTCGGAGCAGAAAATTAATACTTGGAATACTAAATTGCTTATATCTCAGGAACCATACGATGTAGCAAAAAATAAAATGTCATATAATTTATGACTTCCTGGCTAGTTTTGTTTTAGCCCTCAGCAGGGGCAAAGCATTTTCTGATGAAAAGTCCATATCTTGAACCGTTTCTGAGATACGGGCCCCGAAAGGCACAGTGGACGCCGTAATTTATTTATTTATTTGCTTTTTTTAACTGGGTAAGCACACTAAACAGCCAGGTGCCTATTTTCAGGTGCGACCCGGGAGAGTTTCAGGTAAAGTGAGAACAGGTACAGTAAGGAAGACATTGCAGCAAACAGAGAATGACAGGCATCATGGGGGTTACAGTCAGTGCAGCATACAGAGAATAACAGACATCACGGGGATTACAACAGGCATCTAACAGTATTAGAATAACTGAATGGTACAATAACAATACAGTAGTGGTACATACAGGGTCATTAGGTTGTAAACAGTATTAGATGACTAAATGGCACAAAACATTCCAGTGAAGATATGTACAGGGAGGATTTAAATAGAAAGGCATACTAGGAAAGCTTACAGAGAGTAAACGGCCTTTGTAGGGACAACCGTAGGTAGCTTGACAGTATCTAAGAACTATGTGGGACATGATCAATGCTGTAAAAGTATGTACAGGGTGGGACTGAGTATGCATAACAGGTACATTCTGGGGAAAAAGGGACTGGGAGTAAATGCACGAGGGGGGGAAGACGAACAGTGCCTAGTCAGGTACTAATTATTCAGTGAGGTGCATGAGGATAAGTGCAGACTGGCGCTGAGGCCTCCATCCAAGAATTAGCCTGGGTGGGAATAAGTGGGCTATGCTAGAAGGCTATGAGGTGCAGGGACACGCTGAAGAGGGTATTAAAAAGTTCCAGAGGGAGGCCTTAAAGCTGGTACCGGAGGGGGAGGACCGTGTTAGTACAGGCAGTGAGTTCCACATTTTAGGGGCATAGGTGTGGAAGGCCCAATCACCCACAAGGGTACGGGTTCTCGGGACCAGGTGATTCAGTGACGCCCTGGATCTTAGGAGATAGGAAGGGCTGCCAGGTTTGGGGGGAAGGGCAAGAGCAGGAGGGGTGGCCGAGTGGATAATGTTGTCAATGAGGTTTCCAAGTATGAAGGTACAGTGTTTCTTCAGGGGGAGCCACTCCAGATGCGAGTAGAGATCGCAGCAGTGAGTGAGGGGAGGGGCGGAGAGTGCGAATCAACATATACTGTTATATGCCGTGTCCCATTTTGAAAGGCTTGATTTGGGCACGGGGCAAAGGTGACGAGCCAGTAGCAGAGTGTAGGGAGGAGGACCCCCCTGGCTATAGCCGAACAAGCAGCCAGAGTGAGGCAGTTTTTGGCTTGGTAGGCTAGGCCAAGCTTTCCATTTGTGGCCTTGCAGATGTTCCTTATGTGGAGGGTTAGGTCCAACTGTGGGTCCAGCATGATGCCCAGGTACTTGGCAGCAGCTATGGTCTGGAGGGGAGAGCCGTCGGACCCAAAGATTTGCAGAGGGGCAGGGCAGGATTTAATTCTGTTTGAGGAGCCAAAAGCATGGCTTGAGTTTTCTTGAGGTTCAGGGTAAGCCTGTGTTCACCTAGCCAGGTTTGGATGCACATGAAGTCTGAGTTTAAATGGGAGTTTATAGTGGAGATGTTGTGGGAGCTGGCCAGGATGATGAGGTTATTCCACGTACATGGTGGAGAGGCCATAGGCAGGGACGGACAGCAGTTCATTGTTGAATAGAGTGGGGCCCAGTACGGATCCCTGGGGGACGCCGCAGAGGACTGGTGAGGGGTTGGAGAGGGTCCAATTGAAGCAGGTATACTGCTGCCTACTGGAGAGGTAGTTAAGGAACCAGGTGTGGGTGAGAGGGAGAATCCAAGGGATAGGAGCATGGAACAGAGGAGGGAGTGATCGACCCTGTTGAAGGCTTTGGAGAGGTCCACAAAGATAGCACTGGTGAGTTTGCCTTTGTCAGCAGCAGTCCTAATCTGTGAGGTGACTACAACAAGGGCAGTGGATGTGCCGTGTCCTTTCCTGAACCCGTGTTGTGCGGGAGAGAGGATGTTGTAGCTCTGGGTATAATGGGACAGGTGGGAGGTGACAGCTTTCTCCAGTAGTTTGCTAGTGGCAGCCAGAATGGTGATTGGGCGGTAGTTGGTGGGGTCTTTCGGGTTACCCTGTTTTAAGACAGGGACAACCTTGGCCACTTTCCATAATTCGGGGATGATCACGGTTTGAGGGAGGTGTTGAAGAGGTGCGTGACCAGCATGGCAAGAAGGTGTACTCCTAGTCTGAGCAGTTTGGGCTCAAGACTATCGTGCCCTGGCCCACTATGGGGGGAGAGGCCAGCGAGCAAATTCTGGGTCTCGGTTACTGAGATTTGTTGACGGTGGAAGGGGGGCCGGGTGAGACCAGATGGGAGGTGCGGGGTTTAGGAGGCTGAGGATTGGGAGGGGGAGATAGTCGGAAAACATGGAATTAAAGGCATTTGCAGTGGTAAGGGGGTTATTACAACTGACCCCACCAATGAGTAGGTCAGTGACCTGGACTCTGGCGGACCCACCAACCATGTTCTTGATATTATGCCAAAAGCTTCTTGGGTTGTTGGCCAAGGCCAAAAGGGTGGATCAGCAGAACTCACTTTTTGCTGAGCAGATTGTCCTTTTGCAGGAGTTTCTGAGGTGTCTGTAGGCTAGCAGGTCATCAAGATTTTGGGTGGTCTTGTAATGTTATCCTATGGGACAAATCATCAACTTCAGAGTGCTGTAACTTTGCAGTCCTGTAATATTTTGTCACCAAACTGCCAAAAGGCACATCTGTGGGATCTTGGTTGTCCTCCCTCCAAATTTCAGCCCAAAAGACCAAACCATTCTTTTGCAGCAGGGTGGCAAATATTTCCTGTTCTTTTGGGCATAGTGTCACAAAGTAGTGTCGCAAATCACGACACTTTCGCAAAAACAATCACAAAAGTGTTACAAATGCGACACTACTTTGTGACACTATACTTTACAAAAATTTGGAAAACATATTTCTTGAGTGTGTAACCCCCCTTAAAAAGACATGGGTAGCATCCTCAGGGCTTTACTAGGTGAGCACAAAAAGAATTATGTCCCTAGAGGGTCCCAAATTTAAATGGCAAGCATTTCTGTGACTAGTAACTGAAAAAAAATGGCTGACTCACGACACTACAGGGGCCATTTGTAACACTAAGAACTGCATTTGCGACACTGTCGTATAATTTAACTTTTCCCATTGACTTTAATGGGAAACTTGTTTTTTGAATAACCTTTGAACCGTTTAATATTTTTTCATGAAATCTTTGAAAGGCATATCAGGGGCCTTGGCTGCATGTTCCCTGAAGGCTTTGGACTGGTCGCACAAACCGTGTGAACTGTAGACGTGAGCAAAGAATGTGCAAGAAAGCGTAAATGTGACTTTCTATTGTGCTTTATAGCTCTGCAACCGTATTTCTGGCTGTTACAAAACTTGGCAGATCCAGAGATCTACATTACTGCTCCATGCCTGCCAAACTTCAGGCAAATCTGTCATATGCTGGCAAAGTTATTAAGCTGCAAAATTTCACACTTTCACCTTAAATGGGGTACTCAACCCTAACTATAGTGGCACATAATATATACAGTATATATATATAAATAAATATATATATTCATTGCAAACAACTGTGTTAATGAATCAGTTAGAATTGCTTCTGCAGTGATAAAAGTGTGGCAATGTGATGTTAGGGTTACCACCCAACCACCCCAAGCTCCATCCTCAAACCCCTGACTCTGCACTTCCCCCACCCCACCCAAACAAATACACACATATATGCAAGCAGTACAAGACACATCCATCATCACGGTCCAGCAACTGTATGAGTTCTGCTGCCATCAGAGTGCCTTGTGGGTACACATGCATGCTGGGCACCATGGGAGATGGCCCACAGTAAGCATTTTTGTGTTACAAACATCAAAATCAAGATTTAAGCAGTTGCCTATATTTTAATTTTTAAGAAATGATGAAACGCACAGTATGTTATCTATAGATAGCTGTGTTGGAAATAAGAGTCTACATAGCTAGTGCAGCATAACAACATAGAACACGGTCGCGCATGCACATACTGGTGATCCACAATTCTTGGGAAATGGCCATTGGGGTGAGAGCTGTCCATGGAGGTGAGCAAAGATAAAAAAAAAAGGAAGGGCACCCATTGCCTTTTTGAGAGACCATACACTACAAAAGACACTATGATCACTCATACACTCCAAAGATATTTTTAAACTCTCAAGTTTTCCATGGTAACTAGACCTCTCAAGCTGCTCTCTCAAGGTCTTTGATTACCATGGAAACTGCTAAAGTGAAAAATATCCTTGTTGTGTATGAGTGATCATCCACTATCCTCTATTATATCAGGATTTCAGCAAAACCTTTGATTCCATACCTTGCAGGAGCTCATAAGAAGGGTGAGTGACTTGGGGTGGGGGACAAGCTGACCAGATGGAAAGGACATTGGCTTAGGGGAAAGATTCAGAGGGTGGTTACGAATGAGGCATGCTTAGGGGTCAGGAAGATATCAAGTGGGGTACCACAAAGATCAGTCCTTGATCAGGCACTATTTAACATTTTCTTCCACAACACAGGGAAGGGAATCCAGCGGAAGATCCATCTCTTTGTAGGCAACCCTGTGCTCTGTGGCAGAATGGATACTGGGTTGGGAATATGGGGCATGAAAAGGTATCTGGGGAGGTTAGAAATGTGGTCCAGGATATGGCACCTCAGAATGTTATGCTCAAAAGTGCAAAGACCGACAAGGTAAGATACCTCAGATTCATCACCAGTGACAGCCTCAAATCTGTTGTCCAATGCAACAAAACAACTGAGAAGGCTAACAGGATGTGGAAATTCATAGAAAGAGGGTCTTCCAGTTCAGGGAGGAAGGTTATATTGTCCCTGTACAGATCTTTGGTGAGGCCACACCTGGAGTATTGTTGGCAATTAGAATCCGTCCAGAGGAGGTAAAAAGTGATTCAGGTCAGCAGGGGAAATCATAGCTTTTAGTATGTATGTATGTATATATGTGTATATATGTGTGTGTGTGTGTGTATATATATATATATATATATATATATATATATATATATATATATATGTATTTATTTCAAATATTTTACCTGGAAAGACATACTAAGCTAGTAGCAGCTCATTTCCAGATGTGTCCTGTGATGATAGGGATGGGGATAGTACACTGCAATTAATAAATACAATGTACAGCAAATGCAGTAGTATGTAATAAGTACAACAAAAATAAGAAATGTGCAGGTAATTCTTCTGGGCAGGAAATATGCAATACAACAGAAGTGCAGAAGAACAATATGAATAGTATGCAGTGTGTAACAATGCAGTGCTAAGCAGGGGTTTGGATAATGGAAGAAAATTGGCAGAGGGAAGACAAAATTAATTCATTGCAGGCTGGAGGGCAGCAGACAACATCCCAGGACCCAAAGTCTAGGGTAATTACAGGGTGAGTAGTGAAATTACAGAAGAGAGATTTCAGAGTGTGAATGAAAGGAGGAGAACCTATGGAAAGGGGGAGAGAGAGCGCCGGAGTTTAGGGAAGAAGAAAAAGCATGTATCTTGACCAGCAGAGAATTCCATTTGGAGAGAGCAAGAGAATAAGAGAAAGAGTCACAGAGAAACAAAAACATAGACAGTGATGTCAGAAAAAGATCAAATGTCCATCTAGTCTGCCAAGAGTTCCCTATCTGCCCCGGGACCTATTGTTCATATGGGGTTTATCCTTCCTGGTCCACCCAGCTGCTCCCCTCCCTACAACTACCAGCCTGAGCAACCACTAAACCCTTTACTCTGTCCCAGGCATCTTGAAACCATTTATGGTCTTGGCCACCATCACCTCCACTGGCAGACTGTTCCATGGCTCCATCACCCTTTCCGTAAAATAAAACTTCCTAACATCCCTCTTAATCCTTCCCCCCATCAGTTTCCACTCACAACCTAATGTTCTTGACTCTGTTCTCCTGCTAAATAGTCCCCCACAGTTCATCTTGAACTTGAACGTCTCTGTCATATCAAAGTACACAGTAGGCTATTGAAGGAAATGCAAAGCAAGTAATGCAAAATGTAGCATATTGATAACACCTCAATAGCAACAGTTCTGCAAAATTCAACTGGCATGAAAATGAGGGAGGGAAGGGTGATTATGAGTAAAATGGGGAGTTAGTCAAAGGGTTAGTGCACCGGACTTCTGGTGACATCAGGACCCGATATGGTGGCTTGATTCGCTTGCTCCATCTCCGACCGAACATTATCCAGTTTAATCGCCCTAAAAAGAATGTCATCCCCAGCCAAATTCAAAAGAAACAAAGTGGGGAAACTGCACCTAACCCTGGAGCAAAAGCTAAACGTCCTCCTGCAGGAGGAGGAGGGAGAAAATTCATTCGCAATGGAGGCCGCTGGGGAAACGATCCAGACCGAGCCACATGGCAGCCTTCCAGGGAGTGAGCTTGCCAAAACAATCAAACAAACAGCTTGCACAGTGTCTAAAATAGACCGAACTCTCTCTGAACTTCGGACTGATCTGGGAAGAATGGAACATAAAACTGACCAGATGGAACTTTGCCTCTCAGAGGTCTCAGAGCAATCCGACAGGCAAGACCGATTTCTGCTATACTTACTAGCCCGGGACCATCAGTTAACACATAAATTGAATGACCTTGAAGGCAGAAACCAAAGACAAAACCTCAGGATCCATAGGGTGCCTGAAGGGCTTGAGGACGAAGCCAACAATACCATGATCTTCATTCAGGGTCTTCTCAGATCGGCTGTAGATCTCCCCGAGGGCCTAGACCTCAGTCTTGACTGTGCGCATTGTTCCCTGGCCCCAAAACCAAGTAATCCAGAGGCCAGACCTTGATCTTTTGTGGTCCATTTTACCAGATATGCCAGTAAAGAAGAAGTGCTTCAGAAAGCATGGATACAGAGCCCCTTGGATTTCAAGGGCCACAAGATTTCTGTCAATAATGACTACTCGGCCGAGGTCCAGGAGGCCCGGAGGGT
The DNA here is from genome assembly GCA_016271365.2 of Neoceratodus forsteri. Lineage (NCBI taxonomy): Eukaryota > Metazoa > Chordata > Ceratodontiformes > Ceratodontidae > Neoceratodus > Neoceratodus forsteri. The sequence continues at coordinate 184,968,316 of CM057457.1, forward strand.
GATTTGGCCAATTGTGAAGTTACTGAGAGCTAAAAACATCAAGGCCCAAATACTGTTCCCAGCAAGGCTAAAGATCACATCGGATAAAGGTACCGAAATCTTTAAAGACCTTCTCTACACCTCTACATACCTGGAAGATGTGGGGGATCACGACCCCACCCCTAGCAAGAGAAAGGCTCCAAAGAGATTTACTGTCATCGGCGTGGTCTGTTGCAAGGCAGGGTATTCTCAGGCCAGGTTTCTCGACATGACAGGCACAGACTTCCCTGCGAGTAGATATTGGAGAAGTGCTGTGGAGGCTTGGCGATCCCACTCTGATAAACAAAAACACTCCTCACCTGAAACAGGCATCAGCTGCAAGTGAAACAGAGGTCTCTGGCCCTTCATATACCCCGACCACCTGAAGCTATAATGAAGAGAGAATTACGCTACGGAGGCCTCTTCCTCCCCGAGATATCCCACAATCCCCTCCCAGAGACTGTTGGACCTACGTGACCTCGCTGCATCCTAGAGTTCCCCCCCCATCTGTAACTTTTTCCGGACTGTCCTGATCACCCCCCCTTCTAGGTGCTGGGTCCACAGTGAGTAATTTTACCTGGAGACAGTGACTTGTTCATGGTATTACCCAATGCCTTTTTACCTAGTGCTTGTACTCAAAGACATAGTGAACTATGTTTTATCGAAGCACAGATCAGTCTTGACTGGGCTCGTCGCCCCGAGGGGGTTGGGGCTTTATAAACTAAATGGAGTCAGTTTGATGGGCTTGGTGAGCTATTTAGGCTCAAAATGTTTGTATTTATGTCCAGTTGTTGCTTCATTGGTCTTTGGGGGGGTGAGGGTGGTTGGAGTCTCCGGGGGGGAAGGAGTAGGAAGCGCCAACACAGACACCCCTGACCGGTAGTGTGTTTATGCCCTTCCCTGGGATGGCTTCCCGAGCTCGCTGTGGTCTGCCTAGGGAATCACCACCAAAACTGGTCGCATATGGTGATCAGGAAGCTCTTGGTGTGGTAATCCACGCCACCTAACGATGTTTTGAGGTGCTGCTGTTCAATTTGTTTTGGTTCTACTTATCTGAGATTCTTGTTTTGATGCCTAAGTCAATTGAGCTCTTCATAAATGGAAAGCCTGCATGACTGCGCCTCTTGATTAGTTGGGTTGTTTCTGCTCTGGATCCCTGGCCCCAGTCCCGACCGGTATTCTGGCCAGAGGGTGACCCAGGACTGCGTTTTCAGCTGGGCCCGGGAATGTCATACAAACGACTAGACCCTTCCCGCTCCAGACTGAACTACACCCCCTCCAGATGGTTTTGCATAACCGTTCAATGGGTTCCAGAGCCTGGTTGATGGGGATCCCCCCCGCCATGAAGGTCTGGAACACAACGGGGCGCAGAAGTCCGGCTGACTTCCCCTCATGGGGGGAGGACATGATATTAAGGTAGAGAGGGTTGAGGGGAATACTTAGAACAGAAAGGGCTGGGAATAATAACAGTGATGCTTTAGTATAGAAACATAAACTGGGGCTGATTATAAACATTCCTTGAGGTGAGGTATCTCTTCTCCCTCATGGTCTTTCTGCTCTGTAAGTTCAGGCGGATGGGCAGTGGGCACATGTTGGGATTCCGTTTTTTTTCTGTAGTTATGCAGATTAATACTGACAGAAGGGGAAGGGTTTACACTCCTGGTTATACCGGGACCCTCTGGAGAACACTCATTGTACTTCTGAGTGCTCCACACTGTTTTGTTACTTCAGACACCCCTTCACTGACAAACACTGGCCAGCCTCTCCTTGGAAGTCATTTCTACAAAGTCTGGGTAACCAGGCCAAGAGGAGTCTCGGCTGAGGTAACTCATCATTCAATTCAGCTTATGGCTCGAAATCAAATGAAGCCGGAGCAAGTGTTTATTTGTTTTAAAACAGTTAAAAGTTATTCTTGCTGTTGTGTTAAAAGTTATTATTTTATAAGAAAAGCTCTGCTGAATTGTCACATATGTAAATTGTCATTGCCGGAAGAATCCATGTTACAGAAAAGGAATGTTTTCTTTGGATGGAAAGACCATGGCTAGCTATGCTACCAAGTTCTTGTCCCTGAATGTAAACGGGTCATCAAGCCCAGTGAAGAGGAAGAGGATTCAACATTTTATTGCATCTCAGGGTTGTGAGGGTGTCTTCTTGCAGGAGACCCATCTCTCTCCTCAAGAAGCTCAGAAACTTAAATCTAAGTCCTTTCCAGTGATATATGCGTCTTCCCTCCTAGAGGGCAGAAAGAGGGGAGTCAGCAAAGCTACAGTTTCAACAACAGGAAGTGATAGAGGATCCAGAAGCTAGGTTCATTATTGTGGTGGGGACCATCCAAGACACACCAATAACCTTAGTCAATATTTATGTCCCCCCCCAGGCTCCCTACTCAGAGTATACTTGAATATTTTACAGTTGGTTGCTGAAAAGGCTAGAGGAGTACTAATAATGGGGGGTGACTGGAACATAGTTTCAAATAGGGCCCTGGACTCACCCTCCCAGATACTAAAACTAGATGTAGCTAAAGCTCGATCTCTTAGAATCCAGTTACAGCAGATGGGCCTGTGTGACATCTGGAGGGAGAAATATCCCAAGGCACGGGAGTATACATGCTTCTCCTCCAGGTTCAAGGTTTTTTCCCAGTTGGATATGTTTTTCACCTTTAAGGGAGACTTGAATAGATTTACATCTACATGGGTGGGCACATCCATCCTTTCAGATCACAGCCCCGTCTTCTTGGAGGTGGAGCTGGGACTGTCCAAACGAGCAACGCACTGGAGACTGAATAGATCTGTACTTCAGGGCGAAGGAGTTCTGAAGGAACTTAGAGATTTCCTGAAGGTCACCCTAGATGAAAACATGAAACAAGAGGTCTCACCACAGATATTATGGGATACCATCAAAGCCTCTCTCAGAGGCAAAATTATAGCAATAACATCCCGCAAAAAGTAGCAGCTAAAGAAAAACCAACAGAAATTAATATCACAGATTAAAGAGCTTGAGGATGCCCAGAAGATTCAGTGGGAGGAACCCAGGGAAAGGGAAGGGAACTACAAATGTGTAGGGAGTCACTATATAACCTCCAAAAAATAGAGGTAGAAAAAGCTTTATTTTATTTAAAACAAAGGTACTATGAGGGCAGGCCTCGAGGTACCAAACTTTTGGCATACAGGTTGAGACATTTTGCAGCCAAAGCTGCAATAACCAAAATAGTCTCACCTCACACATGCCAACTAGTCAGACAAACTACCCAGATTGCCGATTCATTTGTGGAGTATTATTCCAACCTATATAGACTGTTGGAGACCACCTCTAAGCAAGACAAACTTGATTACTTAAATTCCATTCCTCTTCCCTCCTTGCCACCAGATATAGCCCAAACTTTGATTAGGCCCATTACTGAGGAAGAAATCATCTCCTCAATCAAAAAGCTTAAGCCAGCCATGTGTCCAGGCCCAGACGGGTTCAGTCCCGAATTCTATAAAATCCTGGCTCCAGAGGTAGTGCCCTTCATCCACAAGGCCTTTTCGGGTATTTGGTCTGAAGGTGGTCCTCCCCCTCCTTCCTAGCAATATGTAACCATTACAATCCTACATAAAGAGGGTAAAGATCCCTCGAAGTGTGAATCTTATCATCCCATATCCCTACTAAATCAGGACTACAAGATCTTCACTTCCTTAATAGCCTCGAGAATTAATCCCATACTCCCAGAGTTAATACATCCAGATCAATCAGGTTTTGTGATGGGTCAACAAGCACCTGACGGTGTGCGTTCAGCCCTGGATGTGGTAGACAAGATTCAATGAACCTGGACTCCCGCCTGCCGGTTGAATCTAGATGCCGAAAAGGCCTTTGATAGGGTCTTATGGGATTTTTTGTTTTTGGTCCTTGAACACATGGGGTTCCCTGAATCTTTCATTGAAACCATGAGATCCCTATACACAGGACCTCAGGCATACGTCAGAGTTAACGGGGAACTGTCTGAGAGTTTTCCCCTTGGCAGTGGCACCCACCAGAGCTGCCCCATTTCCCCCCTCCTCTTCGCCCTGTATATTGAGCCTCTGGCTGAGGCTATCAGGAGGGCACAGGATGTGACGGGAATAGAGGTGGGGGGGTGTCCAGAAGAAAATCTTGTTGTATGCTGATGACATACTGCTGTCACTATCCCAGTCACATAAATCTATAGAACAAGTATGGTCCATCTTGGAGAACTTTGGGAAGCACTCAGGCTACTCTCCGAACAAATTGAAAATGGAAGTACTGAGCTTCTTCTTTGACCCTCCTGAGAGCATTTGCCAACTCCTCCCCTTGAACTGGACAGCTGAGGGGATGAAATACTTAGGAATTCATATTACCAAAGACTCATCCAAGTTGTTCAAAGCAAACTACACTCCCCTAACCAACTCCCTGAAGAGAGAGATTTTGAGAAGTGGTCCCTGATTAATCTCCCTATGTATGCTAGAATTCAAGCTATAACCATGAATGTATTACCTAAATTTCTATATTTGTTTCAATGCATACCCCTCCACATTCACAAATCTGTATTTCTGGTCCGGAACAAGATGATTTCCAGATTCATCTGGTCAAACGACAGACCAAGAATCAGACTGAAAACATTGCAGACCCGGCAGGAAGATGGGGGTAGATCTCTACCCGATTTGGTGGACTATTTCCTCGTGGTGCAACTGAAACAGTCTCTTCAGTGGTCCAGTCCCAGCTCCACCTCGGGTTGGAGGGAAATGGGGGGGAGGAAGGGGGGAGAGGTTACCTCTCAAAGCCCGAGTGGTGACCCCTTTGTCGACTCGCCATCACCCTATGCCCAGGTTAAATTCAGTAGGTGAGACCCTCCGTGCGGTACATAGACTATGGCAAAAATATAAATTGCTACCCTCATTGTGGTCTCTCAAAAAGCTAGCCTGGGCTGAAGACTTTCCTCCAAACCGTATTGACCTTACTTATAGACACTGGACTAGGATGGGCCTGACTTACCTTGGACAGTTCACCCAGGGGACCCTGCTCTTGGACTTTGACTCCCTGAAGAATAGATATGGCCTAAGGAACACAGACCATTTTAGGTTCCTTCAGGTACGAACATATATAAATTCCCTCCAGAAGAGAGTGATGGACCCGGAGAGGGCAGTTCCTCTTCTGGAAGTCATTCAACAAATAAAGACATCAATAGATCAGAAGGGACAGATTTCAGCCCTATATAAGGCCTTGGGGACCATAAAATCAGACCATCTTATAAAAATTAAAAACAAGTGGCAGGAGGAGGTAGGGCCTTGTTTTCCACCCCTCAATTGGAAATCGATTTTTAGTATAGCCAAGCTAGCAACCAGATCACCTCTCTGGCAAGAATTTGCCTGGAAGGTGCGGATCCATTTCTTTTATACTCCTGAGATGCTAAATAGAAGAAACCCATCCTTGCTGGCCGGTTGTTGGAGAAGCTGTGGAGAAGATAGTGCAGGTTATTTATATATTCTCTGGGCATGCCCCAGGCTTACTAGGTTCTGGGCTGACATTATATCAGCAATAAAAGAAATATTAGCCATTACCCAGCAATTGAATTGGATTGAAATGATTTTGGGGGTTCCCCCACAGGAGTTCAAGGGACCAGATTCGAGGTACCTCTGGGCAATTTTAACAATAACCGCCCTTAAAGCGATAACTAGAACCTGGCTCAGCTCATCAGTACCACAAAAACAAGACTGGAAATCGATTATTAAGGGCCTTGCTGAACTAGAGGAGCTCACCTTTAAAATAAACCAGAAGACTCCTCGTTTTGTCCAACGGTGGTCCAGGTGGATAATTTGGCAACAGTTAACCGAAACAACAATGGCAGAAATTTGAGGAGGAGCAGGGGATCCTCTCCTGGACTTGGGTGTCCCATACTCATATGGGTGTTTGTAAAATTTAAGCCAAAAAAATGCTGTCTACCAGAAGTAGGCCTCTTGCAGGCCAGAAGGAAAAGGAGATTTGACTGAGGGAGGTTACTGGGTGTTTTTCTCTGATTGTGGCTATAAAGTCTTTCAGTTGTACACACAATCTGAACAATAATGAAGTATGCCATGACTGTATATATCATGCTAAGTCTGTACCTGTGATTCTTGAAACTGTAAATAAATTACTGCAGAGCTTGAATAAAGATTAAAGTTTTAAAAAAAGGGTTAGTGGACCAATAAACCAGGGTAGTAGAGGAAGGGAGCGTATGGAGGGAGGAGCAGTGGGATTACCTTAGGATCAGCGGCAACTGCAGGAGTGAGTAGTGAAGTCATGAAGGAGGGATTTTAGTGCTATGGAAAAAGGAGCATTGCGAATTGCAACAGGGAAGGTACTCCAAAGTTCTGGAAAGTGAAATGAGATAGAAGCTTGACCAGCAGAGGATTTTACATGGGGAGAGTGAGAGAGTGGGTGTCAGAGCTGAGAAGATAGTAAAAGTTAGCAGAAGGGTAGTAGTGGAGGGAGGAAAGGCAGAGGGGTAGGAGCTCAGCCAGAATTTGGAGACAAAATGGCCCAATGAGTGGGGAACCTAGCAGCAAAGGAGATGGAGGAATACAGGGAACACTGGAGGTTTCAGGGGAGGTAATACAGGGCAAAGTGGTAGAAGGCATGAAAGAGGAGATTCAGTCTGGCAAGGGTGGGCTTGGGGGCAGCACTATATGCAATGTCGCTGTAATAGAAGATAGGTAGAATCATCTTAGTGATAATCTCTGTAAAAGCAGGAAGTAGGATACTTGGTTTGTTCCAGTAAAGTGCCCCAAGTTTAGGGTGCAGCTTCTTGTGAATGGTGCCCGGATGGGAGGTGAAGTCCAGATGACAATCCAACCATACTGCAAGGTATTTAATGGAAGAGACATCCTCAATCACAAGACCATCAAGGATCTGGAAGGAGGGGGGAAGGGACAGAGTGGCAAACCTCTGCCTAGAGCCAACAGTCATTTGAGACCAGGAGTCATCAAAGAAAGGGGAGAACTGGGAAAGGATCAGGTGTTCCTGAAGTTTAGCCAAGGAGGAAGATGGGATGGTTGTTGCCAGGAAGGGATGGGTCACCTCATTTGGGAAGGAAGATAACAGTGGCTTGCTTCCAAAGATCAGAGAGTGAGGCAAGTGACATGGAGTGACTGAGGAGGTGGGTGGTGGGAAGGGCAATGGCCAAGCAGATACAGAGAGGAGACTGGGGTCAAGGCTCTTGGGGTTCTCCCATTTGCATGAGTTAAAAGCATGGCAGGCCTTGAAGGTTGCAGAGGGAGACATAGGGGAGAAGGAAAGGGGGTGGTGGATGAGGAACAGTATTGGGCAGATGAGGAGGGGGTGTTGGGGAGGTGGAGGGAAAGAGAGAGGGCACAGGTTGTGAAAAAGGAGATGAATGTTGAGGTGACTACGGTGGTATCAGAGATGGGGAGTCACTCACCCATCTTGAGAACGGGGGGAGGAGGCTGGGAGGGTGGGGAGAAGTGGGCATGGATGATCCTCCAGAACTTTGAGGGGTGGTTAAGGTTGTTTTGGAGTGTGGAATCAAAGTAGTCAGCCTTAGCATGCCAAGTAGCTCTGGTACAGGTGTTAAGAAGTGGCTTATATTTAGCAAGGTCAGATGGAGAATCAGTGAACTTGAGGTTCTGCCAGGCAAGGTCATGTGCACAGTGACGGGGCAGCAACTCAGCTATGAACCAAAGGAGGTATGATCTTCAGACCCAAGTTTTCCAAAGGAGGGCATGATGATCCCAGGCTAGAAACATAGAAACAGAATTTGACGGCAGATAAGGACCACTTGGCCCACCCAGTCTGCCCATTTCCCTACCTAATGGATAAGCTGCAGATCCTAGTTAACCAGCAGCCTACGTCTTCCTACCCCCAACCCCTAGAATTGCCTTATGACTGTCCCATGCATACTTGAATTCCACCACTGATTTTGACTCCACAACCTCCTCCGGAAGGCCGCTCCATGCATCCACAACCCTCTCTGTGAAAATACTTCCTTAAATTACCTCTGAGCCGCCTCATCTTCAAATTGTGCCTCCTGTTCTTGCACACTTTTTTTGAAAGATGCTACCCTCTTGACTTTGTTGATTCCCTGAGGTGCTTGAAAGTTTCTGTCATGTCCCCCCTCTCCCTCCTTTCCTCGAGGCTATACATATTAAGCTCCTTTCATCTCTCTTCATATGTCTTCCGGTGCAGACCCTGCACCATTTTAGTTGCCCTCCTCTGGACAGCTTCCATCCTGTCTATGTCTTTGTGGAGATTGGGTCTCCAGAACTGCACACAGTACTCCAGATGGGGTCTCACCAGCTGTCTGTACAGAGGGATAATAACTTCCTGCTTTCTACTGGTGATGCCTCTCCCTATGCATCCCAGTATCCCCCCAGCCTTCCTTGCTGCCCTTTCACATTGCTTGCCCACCTTTAGGTCATCTGATATGACTTCCCCCAGGTCCCTTTGAGAGAAATTTGGAATTAAAGAGCTCAAGAACTGTACTAATGTTGCTGGCTGTTAGTATGTGGGACCAGTCAGTTGCCATCAGGTCATCAAGTAATGAGAATAGATCTAGAGAGTGAAAGGATCTAAGTTATATTAATTTGGGAGACGGAGGTTGGGTTGGTGAGTCTTGCATATGAGGAAGCCCATATGTTGATAACTGAGGGTGTTAGGGAGGGCACCAGCATCCACAATGCAGTGGTGGTGGGAGAAGAGGCTCCAATCATAAAACAATTAGTTTTTTTTTGTGTGTTGCGCGAGTCCCCTGGGTTAGATAAACTGATTGTAACCCACCCACTGGTTGCATTGTAATTGTAATTCTTAATGTTTGCATTCAAATCTGTTGTGGGAATGATTATTTTCCAAACACTGGACTGTGACTTCACTGTAAGCCCAAGCAGTAAGAGCTGGTAGAAAACTGTGAAGCTCTTTCTTACAATATCGTATGAGTACTGTATCTCCTATGACGTGCAATATATTAAAGAGCAGCCAACACCTCCAGGAGAGCATTAAAAAGCATATTTTGGCACAACTCAACTTATATTTAACATTAGCTCTTATTTCTGCTCTCCATTATTACTGACATGAAAACAGGATCTTTGTTCACTAACAGACAACTTGCTACTATTTCTTATTCCACACCTGCTATTATAATACTCTACTTATGACATCACAGTTTGTCCCATGGAAACAGACTGCGACATCACAACAGAGGATCATGAATTCGAGTGGTGAATGAACTGCTGGGACATATAAGCCTATATTTTCAAAGAGTTGTGACAGATGCAACAATTAGTTATGTCACTTTTTTATCTCATATCTCAGCTGTGCCTGCACCAGAAGGGTGCGCTACCACCAAAAGATGGCTGCACAACAGTCTGCTGCCCCCACACTTGCATCCAGATTAGTGGTGCAAAAGTGGTGCAGAAGTTACACATTTGCACAAAATATGCCACAATTATGACACAAATATGTGTCACGTTTGAAGCAGCTGTTAAAATATGGAGTGATTACATGTCACAGCTGCGTGCTGCACATTTGCATGTCTTGATGCAATTGCGTCATTTCTGAAATTTTTAAAAATACCAGCATTGAATTCTGAGTATTAAAGATCCAATATTCAAGCAAATTTCTTTTTATCATGTAAGAAGGGATGAGAAATCTGTATGACATATAAGCTAAATTGTGTCTAAATGCTATGTTTTCAAAGTTTTCTCAGAGTTGTCAGCAGCTCTGTAAGAAAAACACAGAAAAATACTTGAAATACAATTGCATTGAACTATCCTTCAGTTCCTTGATAAAGAAGTCAATATGATCCTTTTTTTTGCATCCTTCCAGTGCCTGTGGGAAGCTGTAGCCACCAGCCTGAATGTCAGACTGAGAAAACCTGTTCCAGATGACGACTTGGGATTCTTGCATGAGCAGGCAACATGGGAAAAAGTTATTTTTCTGGAAACTGAAAATCATGTGGAAGTCAATAAATAAAGAATTTACCAAAATTCAATCAAAATTAAAACCTCACTTGAAAAAAGACAGAATGTAAACCTTAACCATCTGTGACTTCTCCGTTTCTTCTTTTTCTTTCCTTTACACTTCTTATTAAAGCCAGCCGCCAGTTTTCCCTCTGCGCTGACCAATGTTGAGTGCTGGAAGAATGTTTATTTAACATTCATAATTTGTTTATGCTTTAGCAAATGACACCCCTTGTGTTTGCATGCCATACTACTTTGTCGTGTGGTTGTTGTGTTTCAGGCTGACGTTGATTCATCTCTGTGTGTGTCTGTTCTAAATAGGAATCATGTGTCAAACAAAACATGACCCTGCCAGACTACCACATCGGATGCTCCATGTGAATCCATGGTACTGTATACACTTCTTTGAAGATATTTAAATTGTCGTTTGAACTCTGCACATGCCTGGAAGATTATATAGTATGGATGGATGGGGCATGAAATTTCCATGATAACATTCCAGCATCAGAATGGTAGGAAGTTTATTAATTTCTGACATTAAGCACTAACAAAAACTGAATGGATAAGCCAGTTTCTCAGCAGTGCTATAGAGAATCTAGGTTTATAAAAGGTAAGAGAAATCCTATATTGCAACTGGTGATTTTTCAGTTACATGACCATGCATTTATTAAATCATAATTGCATAGTTCAGTTAAAATGTCTTTTCTGTTGAATTCTTTCTTTTATTTTTATTGGGTGTTTTTTGCTGTTTTTTGGTTACAGTTTCTGGCCAGGAAAGAAACACTAAGCTGAAGCTTGTTTCCAGGCTTGGTGTACCCAGTTCTCTAGATTTGCAGCTTGGCGTTTTTTTTTTTTTTTTGTTAATATAATGTTTATTGAACTTTTCCAGGTATAGCATGGTACAGCAATCTTAATGAATAATTAATACAGTTCTTACACTTAGAGCTTACTTCTGAAATAAACAAAGGCCATATAAGTAGCAAATACATGCAAGACAATCTTTCCCCTAAGGTACAGTGCGGTGAGAGAGGTGTAATCAGTATTGAATAGTCAATAATCTATTTAAGCAATCATTTGCCAACAAAGGTCAACTTGTGCATTATGCAGATCCTAGTCCTATGCATGGCCTGTGTCAAACATGTAGGGGAGGGTACCCATGGGACAAGAGGGACAGTAGCCAGGCCCGAAGAGAAAAAAAACAAAAACAATACAGGATGTCCCGTTCTATAAAGAGGGCGCCCTGCCAAGCCATTGGTTATTAATTCATCTTTAAGGAGCAAATGTAGGGTCTCTGCTCAAGGTGTAAACTAGCCACTGATTCCATCAGTTAGAACATAACTCAGTGCAATCATTAAGAAAATATGTAATTTTCTCCATTTGGTATACCTGGTGAACCAGTGCTCTCCAGGTGGTCACATAAGAGGGGCTTGGGGTCAACCATAATTTAGTGATTACTTTTTTTGGCCACTGTTAATGGTCTTTTAATAACCATCTAGGGGCGTATTGTGGCGTGAGGCATAAATGTCATGTGCTCCTAGATGGTGATTTATCAATTGTTAACATAACCTCTAGAAGTGTCTTATAGCTATTATAACAATGATTTTTCTGCTAGTGTGAAGCCTTGCTTATCATATGATTAGACCAGACACATATGTTTCTCAAAGAGTAACGTAAGGCTAATAGAATATTTATAGCCAATCAGAAAGCTCTATTTCTCAGATCCTTTTTATAATGGCAAAAGGCTGATGATATATAGAATAAAGTATGGGTCAGGGTGTGTAACAAGATTTTATACACACCCGAGTTGTGGGATGCTACATAAACCCTGAGGGCGAAGCCCGAGGGGTTTGTGAAAAGCATCCCACAACGAGGGTCTGTGTAAAATCGAGTTTGATACCCAACCCATTTTTTATTTTATATAATTACTGGGTTTGCCTTTTTTGCCTCAGCAATTATATAAAATAAACAGCTCTGTGTATCCTGCCAGTGTATGCCAAGGTTGGTCCTTTTACTCCGGTGCTGAGATTTTTGTATTTTGAATTGTTTTTTTTTTCCATTTCTTCAGGTCTTTCTGTGCAGGGTATAAGGGGGGAGAAAAGAAAAGGACTTACCGCCGAGTTGTTCTGGGAGTTCTGTTTTAGTAACACAGAAGCAATGAGCGCTCTTGGCTGGTTGCGCTGCTGCGTGAGCATGCACAGAGGAAGGGAAATCGTGCACGTGTTTGCCATTATAAACGCTCCTTTATAACGGCAAATTACGCCACAGTTTCCCTATGGGAAAAAGGCAGAGCCGGTAATTATAAAACAATAATGCCCAAACAACTAGGAATTTCCCTTTGATTAACCCAGCAAGAGCTTGAAGCCCATAGAAATGCCCAGTTGCAAGGGTGTTGTTACAGTTTTAAGTCTTATTTTGCTACAACTGTTTTTCTTAAAAGGCATTTTAGAAATGTTAGCCTTGATATTTAAAAGGTTTGCGACCTGTGCAAGCAATTAGCACTAACACTGCACCCATGCAGTACCTGTTTCCTGTATTCTGCCAGCAATGCTGCACCTGTCATTAGTTTTAGTGGTCAACTGCATAATTAATGTATGCAGCACCTAAATGATGGGGTGGTGACATGAATATTGGGCACAGCACTTTATTCAATGCATTTGTGCTGCACTAATGGAATAGTGCAGCAGCTTAGTGAAGCACAGTTAATGACTATAAAAAGTAGGTCTAAAACTGGAGCAAACCCCAGAGGCAGGGAGAGGCACTGCAGCACACACACACACACACACACATATGCACACACACACACATATGCACCTGTGCACACAAGCACTCACACGTGAGCGCACACACACACACACAGCAAAAAACAATATGGCACACATCTTGTACCTGATGCAGGCAGTCATGCAGGATAAGGAGCAGGCCAGTGCCCCCCTAAGCCCCAGTGTAAGCCCCAGAGGCACTACACTGCAAACAGAGAGTACCATCCATGAGTCACATTCAAAGTCCTTAGTGGCAAACAAATCATGAGCTGGTACAGTCTCAGCAGGCCCATGATCATGCAGCTGAGTTAGTTACTGCATGACAAGCCTCGGACAGACACCCAGCACAGCCATGCATTGTTTGTACAGCTGAAGGTGACAGCAGTACTATGCTTCCTGGCTGCTGGAACATTTCAGACACCAGTGGGAGACACCACCAGTATCTCACAGTCTGCTACCTCATACCAGTTGGGCCAGTTCCTGGATGCCCTGGTCTCCCATGCTGGGGATTTCATCATATTCCCCAGCACACAAGCAGAGCAAACAGTAACCATGCAGCATATTTATTGAGTTGGGCACCTACTGGCCATACAGGGTGCCATTGACTGCACCCATGTTGCCATCTGGGCACCCACCGGTGATGGAGTGGAGGCGTGTATGAATAGGAATGACTTACATTACATCAACTGCCAGGTGGTGTGTGATGCAACAGGGTGCATCATTAATGTCTTGGCACAGTACTCTGGCAGCACCCATGAATCCTTCAGCTGGAAAAACTCCATCCAGTGCCAGAAGTTTGAATGTAGGAAAATCCCCAGTGGACAGCTTGTCAGTGAGTATACGTCCAAAATCTCTCCCCCCCCTTTAGTGCCAATGATGTCACTAACCAATGCCCTTCACCTACACTGGGCCACTGTGCCACATTCTACCATGATTGCTTCAGTGTCTCTTAAGCCATTGTATGCCTCTTTCTCTGCTCCCGACCATCACTGACTCTCTTGAGATACAAGGTGATGCACCACGAGCTGACATGCTAATGTGTTAAGCATTAAAAAAGCTTTGCCATTCTGAAACTGCTTACACATTTTAAAAGGCAGAAAAAAGGTAACCCTACTTAAAAAAACAAAGACAAATATCAAAATATAACAGGGCATTGCATAAAATTAGCATTCCATGGCCCTACCAGAAATATTGGTGGTGTTATTCTCAAATGCAGTTTGACCTTTGGCTTCACTTCTGGCAGAGCCATGGCAAATCCTTTATTTATACAACATACCTTTTGAGATAACTGCCCAGTTAAAAACTACTATCTCTCTGAACATGAAAAAACTGATGTATTTTCATGGTGCATTTTGACTGTCATAATGACAGCTTTCCTTTGCAATAGTGTATTCTTTAATAAAAATACAGTAGTACAGTAGATCTTAAAACAAACCACTCCCAAACAAGTACGAATAGAACAATGCAGTTGTCTAGCACTGAATTCTATCCCCCAGCTCCAAGCCTTGCAGCACCAGCAAAAGAAGTAGAAAGTTAGCCACATACTGCAAAGTCACAAGCACTTTTTTACACATTCGCAATCACAATCATGTTTATCCCAAAACATATGTCTGTGTAAACGGAACAGACATGGCCCAACTAAAGCTATCATATTTATCTTCATTTGAGACTGGTTCTATAAGATATCTCATGGGCAGACTGGGTGGGCCATAGGCCCCTATCTGCCGACACTGTCTATGTATCTATGTATCATCTGTGGCTTTGCCACTCATGAGAGATCATAATATCATTGGCTCCTCATAAAGATAAATATATCTTGATATTTTCATTCAAGTCATGTTATATGCTGTATATTTATCTGTCTATACACATATTCTTTGCAAAAAACTGAGTTAGTGAAACAATTAGGGCTAAGCCTAAACCGACAAAAGTAGCAAAATGTGGTTTTAGGGTTTCCAACCCTAAAACCCCTCACCCACCCCTCAAGCAAATCGGGGTGGAGTCTTCTTTGGGGTTGTCAATCCTAATGCTCACCCCACTGTATACACACCTGAAACATACACACCTGTGTCCATCACATCTAAGCTTTTTTGTTACTGCAATGGGGTGAGATTTAGGGTTGGCAAGCTAAAGAAAAACTCCACTCCTGATTTGCTTCAAGGGTGGGGATGGGGTTTTAGGGATGGAAACCCTAAAGCCACTTGTCCCTCCTTTTGTTGGTTTAACCCTAAATGTTGGATTAACTCATTACTTCCAATAGCTTTATATGAAGTCTAAATCATCCATTGTTTACCAGACACAAAATGGCTGCACAGGTAAAAAAACACAGTTTTTGCAAAGAATTTGCTTACTTTCTGAGATAGCACAATGGCATACAGGGACTGAAAGCACTCAGCAATGCCTCATGCCTTACCCCACCTCCAGGGACTGAAAGCACTTGGCTGTGTTTCATGCCTTACGATACCCCAGGGGGCATAGTAAGATACTTGGCTTTGCTTCATGTCTTACCCCATGCCCATTCACTGAAAGCATTCAGCTGTGCCTCATGCCTTACTATACACAAGGGGTTATAAGGCATAAGGCTGTGCCTCATGTATTACCCCATGCCCAAGGACTGGAAGCACTTGGCTGCATCTCATGCCTTACTATGCCCCAGCAGGTGTTGTAAGGCACTTGGCTTAACCTCATGCCTTACTCCATGCCCAGTGCCTGAAAGTACCCAGTTTCACCCAGTGCCTTACTACATTCAAAGGGGTAGTAAGACACTCATCTGAACTTCGTGCCTTATGTCATGCCCAGGGGCTGAAGGCAGTCAGCTGTGTCTTGTGCCTTACCCCGCCACCCAGAGGCTGAAGGTACTCAGCTGCTTCTCATGTTATGCCCAAGGGTGTACTAAGGCACTCGTCTATGCCTTGTGCCTTACCCCATGCCCAGGGTCTAGAGTAGATTTTCTGATTCCAGAACTAAAGATATTAGTTGCAACCACAATTTTGGGGTCATGAACCAGATTGCCAATTGAGATCCATGTTTTCTGGTCACACCAACTGAGAACCACTCTTTCTGGTTCAAACCACTTTTTTCCGGTTTTCACCAACTGAGAACCAGGCACTTTTTTCTGGTTTGCACCAAGTGAGAAGAGAACCACTTTTTCTGGTTTGCACCAACCAAGAACCACATTTTTTGTTTCGCACCAACAAAGAACCACTTCTTCTGGTCCGCATTAACTGAGAACCACTTCTTCGGGGTCGCACCAACTGAGAACCACTTTTTCTGGTTTGCACCAATTGGGAACCACTTTTTCTGGTTTGCACGGAGAACCATTTTTTCTGTTTTGCAAACTGTGGCACTCTGTATCTCAAAAACCATACAAGATACTATCAAGAAACTTTAAAAATCTTGAGATGCTGATGTCCTAACTGTGCATGTCAAATGGACTATTTTCCTCAAATGATGCCAAAGTCATTAAGGTGCAAAATTGTAAACCAGATTACCAACTGACAGCTGTTTTTTCTGGTTTGTGAACTTTGGCACTCCATATCTCAAAACCTGTACAATATGCCATTATAAAACTCATTTCTTGAGACTCTGACAGCTTGAATGTGCATGCCAAATTCTGGGCTATTTTGTCAAACGACACCAATGTTTTTAAGGTGCAGATTTGTGAACCAGATTACCAACTGACAACCACTTTTTCTGGTTTGTGAACTTTGGCACTCTGTATCTCAAAAATCGTATAGGATGGCATCAGGAAGCTTTCCACATCTTGAGATATTGATGGCTTGACTGCACATGCCAAGGTTTGGGCTATTTTGCTAAACAATGCTAAAGTTATTAAGGTACAAAACTGCAAACCAGATTACCAACTGAGAAACACTTTTTCTGGTTCACACCAAGTACCACTTTTCTGGTTTGCACCAACTGAGAACTGCTTTTTCTAGTTTGCACCGAGAACCACTTTTTCTGGTTTGCAAATCTTGGCACTCTGTATCACAAAAACTGTACAACATGCCATCATGAAACTTTCCACATCTTGAGAGTCTGACAGCCTGACTGTACATGCCCAGTTATGTGCTAATTTGTCATACAATGTCAACGTTTTTAAGGTGCACAACTGCAAACCAGATTACCAGCTGAGAACCACTTTTTCTGATTTGTGAAACTTGGCATTCCTTATCTCAAAAATTGTACAAGATGTGTCACAAAACTTTCTATTTCTTGAGCCTCTGACAGCTTAACAGTGCATGCCAATTTTTGCACATTTTCATCAAATGACACCAAAAGTTATTAAGGTGCAAAATTGCGAACCAGATTACCAACTGGGAACCACTTTTCTGGTTCAAACCACTTTTTTCTGGTTCACACCAAGTGAGAACTACTTTTTTCTGGTTTGCACCAACCAAGAACCACTTTTTTTGGTTCACACCAACAGGGAACCAGTTTTTCCTGGTTCGCACCAAGAACCACTTTTTCTGATTCATACCAGCTGAGAACCACTTTTTCTGGTTTGCAAACTTTGGCACCCTCTATCTCGAAAATTGTATAGGATGCCATCAGGAAGCTTTCCAGATCTTGAGATACTGACGGCTTGACTGTGCATACCAAATTTGGGGCTATTTTCTCAAATGACACCAAAGTTATTAAGGTGCAAATTTGCAAACCAGACTACCAACTGAGAACCACTTTTTCTGGTTCATGAAATGTGGCACTCCGTATGTCAAAAACCATGCAAGATGCCATCACAAAACTTTTTTTTTCCTGAAAATCTGATAGCTTGACTGTGCATACCAAATGTTGGGCTATTTTGTCAAACACCAAAGTTATTAAGGTGCAAATATGTGAACCAGATTACTAACTGACAACCACCTTTTCTGGTTTGTGAGCTTTGGCATTCTGTATCTCAAAAACTGTAAAAGATGCCATCATGAAACTTTCCACATCTTGAGACCCTGAAAACCTAGCTCTGTGTGGCAAAGTTTGGGCTATTTTATCAAACAATGCAAAAGCTATTAAGGAACAAAACTACAAACAAGATTACCAACTGAGAAACACTATTTCTGGTTCACACTTAGAACCACTTTTTCTGGTTTGCACCAACTGAGAACCATTTTTTCTGGTTCACACCAACTGAGAACCACTTTTTCTGGTTTGCAAATTTTGGCACTCTGTAGCTCAAAAACTATACTATATGCCATCACGAAGCTTTCCACATTTTTGAGACTCTGACAGTACCTCTAACTCTAGTACCTCTAACTACTCTAAGTCTGGTCCCCTCCCCATATCTCCTCCTCCTACCCTTCCCACCTTGACCATTCCTCCAATGTTTTTTTTTTCCTGTGATGTACTGTATTATACTGGCTTATTGAAACCTTTATAATTTGCTGACCATTCTATGTAACATGTCTTGTTTGTTTGTACATTGATGACATGGAACCTTTGTAAAAGAGCCATTGGCTCAAAGGTAATAATTCCTAGAACAATAAACTAAACTGACAGCCTGACTGCATATGCCATATTATGGGCTAGTTCTTAAAAATGATGTCCAAGTTATTAAGATGCACAATGGAAAACCAGGGCCAGGATACCCTCATTACCCTGTAACCAGCATGACATGGAACCTTCATAAAAGAGCCTTGGCTCAAAGGTACTTTGTAATTCTATACACAAATAAATAAATAATAAATAAATAAATAAGGATTCACGAAACAAACCCAAAGTGCATGCAAATGTTTGTGCTCCACTTCCGGCTGCGCTGGTGGGCAATGGAACTATTCCAAGTCAGATAGCACCGTGTGCTATCTGACTGTGAATAGGAGCAGGCAGGGGCAGCGCTAACCCAGGAAAACCACCAAGAAACCCAGTAGTGCTGCCCCCACAGCCAGCAAAAAGAATTGGCTGCAACAATAGCTCACACACTCTAAGCCTCTATTCACTAAGGGAGTCATGCAAATGAGCCTATTGGGTATGCAAGGTGCTATTGGCCATTAGCATGTTAATTATGGTCCCATGTGCATGGCCCATGGGTGGCTTAGCCCCCCTCCAGCCCATGCCTCATGCAGCCACATTCCATGGTGATCCAGTGCCCCCCTCCTCTGTTCACCATCCCCAAACACTGAACAGTATTTTCTGGTAGCCTAGTGATGCCCCCAGTTTCTGATCACCCACCTGGCATTTTAAATATATTTTGCATAATGTTGTGATCCCTCCCTATCCCCGATCACCCACCTGACAGTGTAAAAGATAGATTTCCACAGTGTTGTGTCCCATCCCAGTGCCTGATCACCCACACAATATTGATAAGCCCCTTCACGTAGTGTAGTGGTCCCCCTGCCCCACCCTGTCACCGATCGCTGTCCCCAAATACGCAAAAACCCAGACCCTGGTTGTCTCATGGTGCCCCCAACCTCCTACCCTCTCAGGTAATCACCCACCACCCTGATCCCTCAACCTTAGCATGACCACTGGTTGGCAAGCAGCACAATCCTCCTCATTCCTTCACAGCTGCCTGCTGACTGAACTGTCAATGACAGCATACAGTATACAGTATACTCTACATGCCCATTGGTGGTAGATTCCAAGAGAGCCTAGGTGTCTCCATTAGGGTCAGTTTCATGCCGGAAGAAGTACTCCAGCAGGGCTGAAGCCAATCCAGGGGTAAAAGACAGTTCACACTTTAGTGAAAAGCAGAAATGTATAGAGACTGCACTGGCTAAAGTGTGGAAAGGGAGTGACAAGAGGGTTCAATATCAGTTTCTGTGAACTCACGTGAGGAGGAACAAAAAATCCTGTTTGTTTTATAATCCCCCATTTGGATATCTGACTTTGTCCTGCATCCAAGTTCTCTAACCCCTTTACTTTGCAGCTCTGATAGCCCTGCTGTGTGCCAGTGGAGCCCAGAGATCAGCTTTAGCTTTAGAAGGTAAGGTGAGTGTAGTGGTATTCTGGTGTGGGACCCCTTCCCTGAAAACATTGTGCCATCAGTTATACCCCCAGACCAGAGAGGTGGGCTTACATCTTTAAAGACAAGCAGCTATGATGTTCGAGCAACAGATTTTAAACAGTCTCTTAAGGAAATAGTTCAATCAAATCCCTTAGGCACTTTTAAGATGTGCAGTCCTTGGCCAAGCACTAGCTAACTACACCTTTCTATATCTACTGGTCTGTATTTGCAGATAGGGATGCAGCTGCACAGCAAACACTGGGTAACATCTTCCATATGGATTCTACAGGCTGGCTTAGTTAAACGTGCAGCAGATCTAGTCCTCTCCCTTGTGGTGAAAGGTGCCAGTCTGTGATAAATCCTGTTGAACTCATGTTCCCAGGTGGGTACTGTAAATTTCAGGCTTTGATTCTAAGTCCAGTCACAATCTCAGCCCAGAGGCTGAGCCAAAAACAAGACTGTCTCTTTGCCAATCAGGCAATTATTGAGCTGACAGGGCACTCTACTGCAGTTCTGATCCTTATAGTTCCAGTGTTTAATGGCCAGAAACATTCTCAAGGGGGCCAAAGGACACTATGATGGATTAATCCATTTTCACACTCATTATGTACTGCATTATAAAGTCCTCTGTCCCTCTCCCCACAGTGTGTTTATGACTGGAACGGGTAGGTCACATGAGGCATTACTGCCTCTGATTGGCTCACTGGCTTTCTAGATCTAACAGGGTCCTCCATCCCCATCCCCTTCCTAAGATCCTGTGGGGCTGGACAACAACAAACATGATGGCCCTCAATAACTTTTTGGGGCATTTTTTTTCAAACAGCTACATCCCGCATACTGGTTTTAAACTGTCTTGGTTGCTCCGCCTGGCATGCACAATGCAGACTAGTGAGATATTAGTGCTAGTTAACCCCTTCTTTGACCATCAGGGTTCAGCTAGAGTAAGAGACATCACTGAATGCTCCTGGAGTTCCATTCTAAGTTAGCATGCACCTTCTTGCTGACTACCTGCCTGCCCTTCCTGACAGGTAGCTACATTTTAAGTAGTAGGTCTCTCAGGGTGGGTTAAGCACTTGACCCTGATCTCTTGGTGAGGGTGCAGCAGCCACTAGTATCCATGTGTAAGCTCCCCTTCTCCAGTGTCAAGGGCTGCCTGATGGTATGGAGGGGAAGGGTGCCAGATCATAAGTGCCATCTGAACAGTCTTCTGAACATACAAGCTGAAGCATGAAATGGCAACAGAGAGAATCCTATCTGTAGATGTCTTCACAAATGCACTGGATGCCTTTGAACCCCCTTGGATAACGCTTACCCTATCAGGAGCACTGCAGAGCAGGGTCCACTGTCTCTAACCCTTCCACTGCTCTGGGTACCAGGAAAAGCAAAAGAAGGATTACTCCAGAGTCCATCCATCTGGGCCATGGGGAAATATATTAGCTTCTTGGAAATAGAACATAGTTAATTCATATAAGTGCATGCTACAATCAAACAAGTTGGATACCAGATTCTGCCAAAAACCAGCACATTTATTTCATAGGTTCCTATAATGATTTAAGGACCCAAGAGCAAACTCACTCGAAAGTTAAACACAGCTCCATAGGGTTATTAACATATATTGGAGAGAGAGCACATAGCAGCACTTAGGCACAGTTCTTAAATCAGCGTACAGCAGATTACTACAGCTTCCAGGACTAATTGATAGAGCCCGCATTTTTAGTAAGTACCTGACTTTTTCCACGGAAACCTATCTTTTCCTCCTTGCAAAATTCCCATATTCATTCCATGGCTTAATTCCTCTGCAGGGGAGTGATTTACTTCTCTAGTGCCACCGGGGAGAGTGGACCCTGGGATGATGAGCAGCATAGGTTCCATGACTGCTCCCAAATAAAATAAATTCCTTTTATCCCTTTCTTAGCTGTTACCGGTGCTTACAGTTATCTCAGACCTTCCAAACTTGAGTTCCCCATCAGAGCCGAGTGGATCACACAAACAGTTGCAGTGGCTCCCTTTCTTGCCTTACTGTTTCCCGAGGAACCTTGGTCCTTTAAGGCCTAAAGACCCACCCCAGACACGTACATGGTGGGTCCCGGGATGTGTCCGAGACATGGACATGACATGTCCCATTGAGTCCCAGGCCATGTTCCTCCCCTTTAACAAATTTCCTGGGCTGAGATCTTTTGTTCTCTCCAGATATTTCTCTCACTCTGACCTTCCCAGGGCCTGCTACCTCCAGAAATAAGTGTTCAACCAAACTCCCACTGGGGGGGTTAACTTAAAAACCCCTGGAACCCCATTGACCGCTACTGCCCAAACTCCCTCCCTCCCTCGGAGCTCCAAATGCACTGGTGCACCACCACTGTAATGCCAACTTGTCTAAGCCTGGGGGGAACCCCATACAGAAACTGCCCTGCTTCCAAACTGCCAATTTCTGCCTCTTTCTACTTCTCTCTCACCTATTCAACTCCTCCCCAGCCTTATATACTCCCTTCCCCCTAATGGCAGAACACCAAACATCCCCTAAGTCACCTAAGATCCTTACCAGTGCCAAGGCAGGGCTATGCCTGAGGCTAGTAAGCCCCACCCCAGTGAGGGGGGGCTTATACTCTCCCCACACTTAGAAAACCCATTTTCTCCTGGAAATGGGGGCAAAGCACAGCCAGGCCAGGCAATGCACTCTCCCCAGCCCCACTGGGATGCCCACCCAGCAAACTAATAACCCTACCCCCTACTTGTCCCTTACTATTAACCCTTTAAACACGTTAAATCTGGAGAAAACATTTCACAATGTGCCAGGCTGCATAAGTTAGAATGCCTCTGAACTGCCTTGGATAACTCTTACCCCATCAGGAGCACTACAGAGCAGGATCCACTGTCTCTAACCCTTCCACTGCTCCAGGAACCAGGAAAACTAAAAGAGAGATTACTCCAGAGTCTGTCTCTCTGTGGCATATGGTAATTAATTAGCTTATTGGAAATAGAACATAGTTAATTCACTTAAGTACATGCAACACTCAAATGAGTAGAATACCAGATTCTGCCAAAAAACAGCAAATTTATTTCCTAGGTTCCTATAATGAATTAAGGGCCCAAGAGCAAACTCACTCGAAAGTTAAACACAGCTCCATGTGCCTATTAACATGAATCGGAGAGAGAGCACATAGCAGCACTTAGGCACAGTTCTTAAATTAGTGTATGGCAAATTACTACAGCTTCCAGGACTAACTGACAGAGCCTGCGGCTTCTTTCACAGAACCCTATCTTTTCCTCCTTGCGCAATTCCAAGATTCATTCAATGACTTAATTCCTCTATGGGGGAGTGATTTACTACTCTAGTGCCACCAGGGAGAGGGGTCCCTGGGGCGATGAGTAGCCTAACCTCCACAGCCACTCTCAAATAATACAAATTCCTTTTATTCCTTCCTTAGCTGTTACTGGAACTCACAATTATCTCAGACCTTCCAAACCTGAGATCCCTACTAGAACAAAGCGGCTCATACAAACAGTTGCAGTGGCTTCCTTTCTTGCCTTACTGTTTCACGAGGAACTTCTGCCCTTTATGGCCTAAAGACCCACTCCAGACACGGCATGGTGGGTTCCGGGACCTGCCCTAGAAATGGGCATGGCAGACCACTTCAAGTCCCAGGCAGTGTTCCTCCCCATTAACCATCTCCCCAGACCAATGTACCACCTGGGAAAAGGCATGCCAGTGCTGCCACCAACCAACGGCCCCTGCTGTAGTGCTTCCAACACTTCAACAGCCCCACTGGCCCAGTACTCATACCTTGTGAGTGAATCCAGGTCCCCCATTTTCCTGCTGAGATCTTTTGTCCTCTCCAGATGTTTCTCTTGCTTGGACCTCCCCCAGGTCTGCTACCTCCAGAAACAAGTGTTCACCCAAACTCCCACTGGGGGTGGTATAACTTAAAACCCCCTGAAACCCCAATGATCACTACAGGGTGAACTCACTCCCTTCCTCTGAGCCCCAAATGGACTGGCACACTGCCACTTTAAGGACGACATTCCTAAGGCTTGAGGGGGGGGCCCCCAGAAACTGCCCTGCTTCAAAACCACCAACCTCTGCCTCTCTCTCCCCTACTCAACTCCTCCCCAGCCTTATATACTCCTAAAGGTGCTGCCTCCTAATGGCAGTACACTTAAAATTCCCTAAGGCACCTAAGATCCTTACCAGCACCAAGGGGGGGGCTTTGCCCTAGGCTAGTAAGCCCTTCCATGGGGGGGGGCTTATATATGCAAGCCTCTGGGCACTGAAGAAAAAAATTATGGCCTTCTGTGTGCTGTGTGGTCCCTGCTGCAGCGTCTCAGAGGGCTGGGAGTGAGTGTCCAGTGCTTCTCATGGTCATGAGGCAGAGGCTGTGGCATGAAGCAGGACTGGTTCCCAGGAGAAAATCAAAAAAGGTAAGCCCCTTCCCCACCCTTTTGGGATGTTACAGTATACAAGCCTTTAGGGCCATATGGGTCATATGCTCAGGTGTTAATATTACATCTTAAGAAAGTACCTATGTTGTCTTGAAAGGTTGTGTTACTATAACATGCATCTTAGTAGAATTACTGCACAAAATGTCCATCATCAGAGATGCTTTCTCTGACTCATGGGTTTAGCTACTGTTTATCATGGAGACCTGGTTAAATGGTTCCCTGGACTAATTTATTTTGTGAAAGTTGTTCCATCTGGATATTCTGTGATACACTACCCCTTACAGGAGTGCAAGTGAGGCAGTGAGGCCTTCTTTATTAGGTCCTATCCAGGTTAAATTATTTGGGGTGAGAAAAATAGGGAGGACACTGCAACCACAATGGCTGGAGTTCATATACATGGGTTAATAAATAGCAACATACAACACTGAGACACTTACATCTCAGAGCACAGGTACTACTGTACATAGTACGTTAGGCCTGTTTATGCTTAGCATTCTGCACCATTCTCAGGGGTGCTGAGCTGCTGATCCATTGCCAGAGGATAAGTGTAGACACAACTGGGAGGGCTCTATATCATAATGGTAATCACAGAATAGTGATTGCTGTTACGGTAAGTGTACATTGCCAGAAAAAAAAGGGCGATGTACACTCACAGCGATGAAAATGAGTGACAACCAAAAAGGTTGTTCTGCGGTGTCTGTGCCACCCGCATCCTCCCTAAATATAGCTTACTAACTCCGGGGGGGGGAGGGTATGTCACAGAGGGGGTGAAACTCCGGGAATGAAAACAACAAAATACTGCAAAAAAAAAGCATAAATCTGTAGCCCTCCCCACCAGAGCCAGCAACCCTCACCAGTACACCAAGGTACCAGCTTGGCAACTTCCCACCACACTACACCTTACATACCCTCCCTCCTCTTCCTGTCCCCCTTCCCTTCTTCCTGTTGCCCTGCTCTAACCATCGCAACCCTTGCAGGGCAGCCCACATAACAGTCACTACTCTTGCAGGGTAGCCCACATAACCATCGCTACCCTTGCAGGGTAGCCCACATAACAGTCTCTACCCTTGCAACGTAGCCCACATGACAGGCATTGAAAGTGAGCCACTCATATATGAGTGGCTCACTTTCAGTCACCATTATGATGGGATAGTGTGGGCTTATCTGTTCCACTCCTGTGAAATGCTGCTGTGGTATGAAAGGAAACCTATTTATAAGCAAAAAACACAGGGGCACGCTGAGATAATCATGGAGTTCTCAGCAGCACTCCTTGTGCCATCTGCTAGTAAGGAGTGACTGCATGCTGAGCTGGGCTGTGGTGTCACCAGTTGAGAAGTCAGGGTCCCTTGAGTGAGTGCTTTTGAATGCATGGCTAGTCTGAAATGCAGGGTAGTTGTCCTCTATCACTGCCATGAGGTGAAGTGGATCTCTGTTGGGATTTCACTGAGAAGTCATCTGCTCTGGTGTCTTCTTCAATGAAAGTGATTATTTTTGGTGATTTCAATGTGGATGGTGCCTTTGGTTATTTTGCCAGGAAACTCCTCTGGCTCACTGAGAGGCTGGGACATAGGCAGGACATTTCATCAGTCACACGTGAGAGCTATCACACTGTGGTCCTTGCATTTATGGCAGGAATGGAGACAGAGTGGACCCTGTCATTTAGTCAGAACATTGCATTGTTAAGTTCAATATTGAGTCCCCAAAACAAGGAATAATGTGTGGGCACCTATACACAATGAGCCTGTGTTTCCATTGAGGGCTTGAGATACCAGTGTATGGACCTATAGAGCGAAGCTTGAGAAGTCCATGTTGGTATCTCAACCTCGAGATGGAAACACAAGGAGAGCTGTGTATGGTGGCACATATTTTATATATAACTGGGGAGCATTTCCTGCCATACAGAAACCCAGGTTATAATTCGCCATTATAACCTATGGGTTATAGTGGTGAACACACCCCTGGTTTCCAGTGCTCCATGCATGCGCCTGCCTCCACTGTTTCCCGGCACCAGACACTTTGCCAGTCGACTGGACTCCACCAGGATCACTCGCAGTAAGTGAAAAAAAAAAAGAAGAAAATTGCTTCTCTGATCTTGACTTTGCTCACTGCTAACCTTAAAAAAATAAAGGTTTTGGCAGCCGCTCAGACACAGACCATCCACAGACTACGGACTGCCCATCATCCACACCTGCAGCTGTTTTATTTTATATAATTACTGTGGCAAGAAAAAGCTTCCCAGCAATTATATAAAATAAAACATGGGGTAGTGTGTTTAACTCGAGATTTTAGACACACCCCTCAGTGTGGGAT
Organism: Neoceratodus forsteri; assembly: GCA_016271365.2. Lineage (NCBI taxonomy): Eukaryota > Metazoa > Chordata > Ceratodontiformes > Ceratodontidae > Neoceratodus > Neoceratodus forsteri. The sequence continues at coordinate 184,994,718 of CM057457.1, forward strand.
GCTTAAATAAACCCCTCAAGTTTCACTGTCATGGTTTATGTAACATTATGAACTGGGGTCCACAAATGGAGGAAGCTGATAGGCCAACAGCTCTCTGAAGCCGTGATGATATCTAGGTACATCATCACAGCTTCAAAAAGCCTCCAGCCACCAGCCTACTCACTTCCAGTGCAATGTGTCTCCATGCCTCACAGTCCAAAGTGAGTTAGACCTTTAGTCAGCTTTAAAACTATTCCCCCATACATCTCACCCACAGCACCCGCTCTCCAAACAGAAAAAAATTTCTCACCCAGTGTCCTCACAGAGCACCAGCTAACTGCAGTACAGAAACAGCCCCTCACTGCCATTGACAAGCAATATTTTTCTTTATTTTCCTCATGACAGTATATTTTCCCCACAAGATGCTGCCTCGCATCAAATGGCAGTTCACGTAAATCTACAAACCGCTCCTCGACAATCTTCCCATCGAGATAACGGCTTTAAATGTAAGCCGCAATACCTTACTGAAGACATGAGCACTGCAGTTAAACAAGCACAAAACAGTTCAGTAGTGAGAAAAAAAAAGAGGTACATTACTAAGGAACAGACCACAAAACATACTATTTTTCTTTCAGGCTGGATTTGGGAGAGGGAGCAGCAAAGCACACAGGGAGATGTCTCTGCACTACACTACCTTCTACCAGCTCCTACAATAGCGCCACCTCCTGTTTTTAGAATGTGCATAACAGCTTTAGAAGGTGCACGATATAGAGAATAATGGATGCCCACCAGTAATATGCCTATTAGATCATAGAGAGGTTTCTAAGGTGACCACTTTAACCTCAAGAGTGCAGCTTGAGAGGTTCAGTAGCCTTGGGAATCATGAGATGATCTAACATGGTATGTTACTGACAGGGCATCCGTCCATTGTTTTTTATAGTGTAGGATGCCAACTGCTAAGTTCAAAACTAAAACAAATAGTTTAGGAGAGTATCTGGGATCCCTACTTTGCTTGTTCCCCCACTGTGCCGCTCTATGTTGCTTTTGTTTTAATAACCATGGTTGCCTTAGGTGCATGTGCTAGCACTGCAGCATTGCCAGAAACTGCAGAGCACACCAGAACAGCTTGGCTGTGCCTGTGTGGGTTATGGGGTGGAGCAGGTGGGAGTGCACTGCAGATGATGAGGGAGTGGGAGCCAAGGCATGCTGTGTTTGTGTAGGGGAGTGGTCAGAATGGAGAAGGGAGAGTTGGGGACTGCCACTGCCAGCACAGCAGAATGAGAAGATGGAGGAGTGAGGAGTCAGTCACACTCACGACCGAGACAGTGTCACTCGGGTGGGATGAGAGGACGCAGGTGCACACAGTCAAGAAGATTGAAAAAAAATACACTTACTGTGCGACGCCTCTCCTCCTCTCCCAGTCCCTAGAGTAACAGCCTCAGCAGCAGATTAGTTCCTCCCCCAGACCCTCATCCTCCAATGGGGCATTCGGGCAGAGCTGGTGATCATGTGACTTCAGTAATGGCAGTCCAATCGTAGGTGCTGCCTTTCCTTTATTGCCCCTCTGCTGCAGTGAGCTGCTGAGTGATTGGTGATATCAACAGGCAATATAACGTCACACAGCAGCCATTTGCAGCAGAGTGTTCCAGCAGGCAGCAATTCTGTGTGTGAGAGCTGGGGGAGAAAGCATGTTTTCTCTGGATTGATTCCTCAGTGCTTGTTATTGTAGTAGTACTAATAAAAGTACTACTGTTGAAGTACTACACTACTGTACTTGTACTGCTTCACTCACTGAGGGGATTATTAGGGGAGTTTAATAATTTTAGTGATAGGTGAGGTCACAGAAAGAATAATGATTTAAATATTTTTTTTGTTCTACTGGCTGGCTTAAACAGAACACAAGAGCAACAGCAGTGAGTAGTATAGGGAAAGGGAATTCAGAATGATGAGTATTTTTGTACTAAATAAAATAGCACTGGCTTGAAGAGACAGAACAAGAGCGGCAGCTGAGAGAACAGTTCCAGTTTTTTTTTTGAGGGGCTTTAATCTTTGCTGTGTTCTCACTGTTCCTCTGAATATATCATCTAGTTCGTTTACCTACTGTGCGCCTATACTCACCTCTGCTCACAAATCTGCGCTGCACAAATGGGATGTTACATACAATAACATATGCCGATATGCCGCACAATCCCCACGACTTCAACATCACTGCCAGCTATATACTGACCTTGGGTGGCTCTCCCCCTAGGCCGTCAGGAGCTACTTCTTGGCCTGTCTAAATGACTCTATCCTTAGACAAAATCAGCCTGCTGCACTTGTGAAGCTCCTTCTCCCTTCGATTCCAAACCGCACGCTTAGATCTGCTGACAAAGACCTGCTGGATATTCCCCACTGCCGCACCAATAAAGGTACCGGCTCCTTCCAATATGCAGCCCTTAAGTTGTGGAACCAGCTCCCTCTGGACCTCAGACATGCACCATCGCATCCTTCTTTCAAGCGTGGGCTGAGACTACACCTGGCCACCTTAGATCAATGCACCTGCTTTGACCCTACCTGATCCCTGAATCTCCTCTGTCTCTACTCCCTACTCCCCTGCTACTGGTCTCCATACTTCCCCCCCTTTTTGTTTTCTCTCCCCCATATTCCTACCCCTCTCTCCAAGCACACCTATCTTTTATCTTCAAATTTAATTTTAAACTATGAATATGTTTTGTAATGTTTGCATTACTTACTGCTACTTGCGTTATTTTTTCCTTATTATTTATTGATTATATCCTCTGCGCTACCTGGGCACTGCCTAAACTAACTACAGATGGATGTTGGTACAGTTAGACCTCACCTCCTCCCTCCCCCCCTCTTGCCTACCTTTACTGTAGTATATCCACGGCCAGGGACTGCCACTGGCTTTTTATGCCCAGCCTCGGAAACACGAGCTCGGCTGCACCTACCCTCCTCCTACCGCTAAAGCCATATCTCAAGCCGCTTTTCCTCCTGTCCACCCCTCCCAGTTTCCTCATCCCTGACAGTGGAGCCATGAACCTGGGTCCCCCTAGCCTGCCGCTGAGATGTCTCTGGCATCTTCCCTCACTTTCCTTGTGCAGCCTGCTGCCACTCGGGCTGGTTGCTGCTGGCCGCCAGGTTACAGCTCCTTCCTACCCTTCCTGCCATCTGTTTTTTGCTGCTGGGTGCTTTAACTGTCTCCTCAATATGGCCCACCCCCCTTCCTCCTGACACGCTCTGGCCGACTACCTCCACCACGATTCTTGTTGCCTACACCCTTCCCTGCCACTCCACATCATCCTGCCCGGTCGGGGAACGTCAAACTCGGCTAACTCCATATGCTTTCCCCGGTAAAGCCGTAAGTTTCCCTTGTGGCTCTAAACTCCCTTTCTTTACCTGTTACCTGTGCCAACACTCCCCTGTAACACCTCCTCGCTCTTGGCCTACTGCTCATTGCCCAGTATAGCCTATATCATGTTAGACTAGCTGGAACTGCCTCTGTATATGTTTGGAATGTACTCTGTATGGTTTTTGCCTCAATTTGTAATGTTGCTTCCTTGTGTTATCCTGTTTTGTACTCTCCCGGGTCATGCCTGAAAATAGTCACCTGCTGGCTAGCGCACCTACCTGGTAAACAAAAACTAAATAAAATAAAAATAAATAATTTCCCAGGCAACTCTTTTCCTTCTGTCACGTAGGTGAATGATGATAACCAGGCATCATCTTCCACTTCTTCAGTCTCAATAAATAAAAATAAAAGTGTCTGTAATACCACCAGCCCACCACCACAGTCTGTTGTAGAGAATGCACACCAACCACATATTGCTTATACAGGAGTCACTGGCACTGCAAATCAATGTGCAACTTGTAGCATTCAAAGCTATTTTCCAGCATTGTCTAACATTTCACAGGCACAGCCAGTATCTGATTCTGTACTGGAAAAAAGAGGTAGGAAAAGTTCTTCTGTAGTGTGGAATCATTTCTCTATATGCCCAAATTATTCCTTTAAAGCAGTATGCATTCATTGCAAAAGTAGATTTAGTAGGGGGAAGTCAGCACGTAACCTCTGTACAACTGCACTGATTAGACATCTCCAGCACCAGCATCCAACAGTGATGAAAAAGAATACTTTTTTCTGCCCATTATGTCTTGAATACCTGTGAACCCTGCAAATGAATGTCTTATCCACCTGCCAATACTGCACCTGTATGTCGTTTTGTATTTTACTCAGGGCATGCTAGCCCGTAGAAATGATCTGCCTAATCAGTGTAACTCTCTGCATGCACAATCTGTTTACTTTTTGATGTGGAGCCTTTGAAAAGGAGTCTATGACTCAAAGGATTCTAATTCCAGATATTCTAAATAAAATAAATAAGAATATGAATACTAATGATGATGATGATCGCTTGGATGATGTTGACTTTTTTGACAATGATGATGATGATGACCACAGCAGGTACTTATGCAGTACTCCCACACAGCTTGCAGAAGCAGATATCAAATCTGTTATTTCACAGTGCACAGAAGAAAGTTCATCACAGTCAGCACAAAAAATACTACAAGACCCCATCATGTCCCTCAGGAAAGAACTGCACATTTTCAAACACCATTGCACTCTCAGGTATTCAAGAAAAAAAAACAGATAACTTTAAAGGCAGCGTTTGCTGCAAAAAACAAATTTCAACCAGGTCATCAAACTGCAGTAAAAATTGACCGCCTAATTACAGAGATGATTTAGAGCCATATGCCAAAGAAGAACACTTCGGGTTTCAGCAGCTATTACAGGAATTACAACCTAGGTATCAAATGCCTTCACAACATACTTTTTCCAATCGTACCATACCTGAAATCTATGAGGCAGTGAGAAATGCAATTTCCAGTCAATTGACACAGGCAATGGGGGGATTTGTTCACTTTATGACAGATCTTTGGAAAAACTTTGCACCACATGCTTACTTATCTCTCACAGCTCACTGGGTCACATTCAAGGAGTCTGCAGCATCATCAGCAGTACAAACCAAAAATGTCAGTCAACTTAGTTTTCTTCTTGATGAATACAGGGATATGACACTACTTAGTGTCTCCAATGGACACTGAACATACTGCTGTAAATATAAGGGCAGTTTTGGAGAAACTGTGGCAAGAATGGATTGTGTCCAAGGGCCTTACCATTGCTATGACTGTGGCTGATAATGGTGCAAATATTACCAAAGCTCTTCGGGACTGTGGTAATGAGCAGAGAGTTAATGTGTTTTGCTTTGCACACACTCTCAATTTGGTTGTACGCCATGCCCTGCAACACCAAGTTGACGTATGCAACCTTGTTCCCACTGCATGTAAAATATGTGGCCACTTTCACAAATCTGTAAAGGCCACATCCATTCTTAGGCAGTACCAAAGTGAGTACAATGTACCATCTAACAATCTCATCCAATATATAGTTACTCGGTGGAATTCCACTTATTATATGTTGGAGCGTCTACTGCAGCAGAAGTTGGCAGTACATAATGTGGACTTAGTCTGTGAAATCGGGGGCATGATAATGCAATGGAAGTTGTTGGAAGAAGTTGTGAAAACACTAGCACCATTTGAAAATGCAACAAAGGTACTCAGTAGTAACAGTGCATCCATTAGACAAGTTATACCAATGGTACACATCCTTTTCAAAGAGACGGCTGATACCATGGACAATAATGGAGAGAAAGGGCAATCACAAGAGATTACAGAACTTGCTAGCATTTTAAATGCAGAGATGCACATAAGATTTGATTCTGTTCTTACAGACAAGAAATATGTAATTGCTACCATACTAGATCCTCATTTCAAGGACATCTTCTTGGTGCGAGACAGTTTGCCAATAACAAATATCAAGACACAACTCATTGATGAGATTCAGGAGGTCCAAGACAGAATGGATGGCAATGGCCAGCAAAAACCATCACCAAGGCAGTCACAGTAGAACTTGACAACTACTAGTTCTCTTGCATCATCACAGCAAGCAGTGCCTCCTTCCTCTTCTCGTCCACTTCACTTTAAAGTTAATAAAACTGATGATATCTGGAATAAGCTAAATGCCCTGAACTGCTCAAGACCAATATCAGAACAGTCATGTATGCCTAGCACTGAAAGAGATCTGAATATTTACCACATGGAGCCTCAAGAGATCAATCCTAAATGTGACCCTCTTATATATTGGGAAAGCAAGTGCTCTGTTTGGCAAGCCACGGCTCAAGTTGCAGTCAAATACCTTGAATGTCCACCTACAAGTGTGCCTTCAGAGCACATCTTTAGTACTGCTGGCAATGTTGCATCCTCTGCTAGGAGCAGTTTGGACATAGAGCATGTTGAACATTTAACATTTCTGAAAATAAACCTGCCTTGACTTAATTACAAGTATTATACTGGTACATAAACCTATAATTCTAGAATCAGTGAGTGAGTGCCTTAGTGTGTGTTTCACATACATGAACTCTCCCTTCTGCCTGTTTTCATTTACTGTGTGTACCTAAACATGCATAGGGGATTATTTAAAAAAAAAATACACAACCAACCATAACAGATTATGAGCAAGCACCAGAGATGATTTCACTGCTCTTGAATGAGGCATGTGAAACAGTTCATCATTATTAAACAAAAACATGCCAAATGTACCAAGACCCCATTCAGGAACACTGTGGGGACCTACAAGCCTACTACTACCGGTTTCACTTCATCAGGGGGCGTTCACCAGTGGCTGTTATACTTCATTTAAACTCCACACTTAAAGTGACCCACCAATAAAATAAAAACATAAAAATACAGCTATGACCCACTGGAAGTAAAAATATAAGAAAAAAAGAAAAAGAGCAGAATGGCTACACAGTGATAAATTCATATAGGCACCCCAGGTCATGGATCCAAAATGCATTCAAAAGGTAAAGAGCAATGAAATCATCACTTGGGTATTTGCTCGTAATCTGTTTTGATGGGACTGGGTAGTACTGGAGTTTGTGCTTTTTTTGTTCTGATTATTCTCCTGTGCACACCCAGCCAGCGGGACATAATTTTAATTTTTCACACTATTTATTTTCCTTTATCGAAGCTCTCTTGCCATCATCATCATCATTCCCCTAACATCAGTGCCGTGGGTTGGAACTGTGGAGGAGGAAGTATGTTGCCCCTGGGTATGCTGCTCTGTCCTCAGTAGCCTAGCAGCTAGCTATAGCTACGATATGTGTTTTCCTCAGTTTCAGCAATGCAGCAGCACATAGCTATTACCTCACTATCTTATTTTTCAGACTTCTATTTATTTTCCTTTACCTAAGCTCTCTTGTCATCATCATCATCAACATTTCCCCAACATCAGTGCAGACATGGGGAGTACTACCTAGGGGAGCATGGGTGGGTGGGTTGGAACCATGGAGTGCACATCGATCCGTGAAGTGAAACTTTCTGCCTGTGAATGGCGGAATTTCACTGTTGGTGGGAGAAATTCTGCCATTCACAGGCAAAATTCTACCATTCACAGCAAAATTCCCATCAAAGTCACACAGGCAAATTTTCAGCCTAATAGGTATTGCTCCACAGAGGTGAAGTGGGTGACTTTTTGCTGGAACTTCACCAGCGAATTAACATAACATCTCTATCCCCAACACCGATCAGAGATTGCCACGACAGCATGGATGGTGGTTTGGAACAAGATGTAGTGATCTCTAAACTAGATGGTATAATGAAAGACGTCAGCAAAGTAGATGCATCAGTTACAAACCTGAAAGCAGATCTAAAACATACAGATGCCCACACAATAGCAAGGGAGTTGATGGTCAGGGAGCTGACAGACAGAGTAGGGGTCCATGATAGAACCATCCTGTACTTACTGAACTGGGAAAGGAAAAGGGATCTGTAAACCTTTATAGATGACCAAGAGAACTGTGCACACCAGAACAATTTCTGGCTCCATGGAGTCCCTGATGATATGGAAAAATCCTTTCCATCTAGGGAGGATTTTGTTGGACAGTTACTACAATCTGTGCTGAAAATCTCATACAACATTCCCCTACCAACTGAGCTAGCACACAGATTCCTATTGCAAAACCCCACTGACCAGAAAGCCAGACCACGCTCCATTATTACAAAAATGCTATAATACCCCAAGAGGCAACTGATTCTTCAGACTGCCTGGACAAGCAAAGTCTTGCAACTCAGTGGTCAGTATATCCTTTCTGACCAGGACTTTTCTGACCCCTCAATGAAAAATGCAGGGCAGTCAGAGAAATAATAAAACAGGTCAAGGAGGAACAGATATGGATCCAAATGAATTATCCAGCTAGACATAAAATGTTGCACAGACTCAGGTGCCCAGTTTTATGACTCCCTTCAAGAAAACTGCACCCACCCTGCAGAAACTAGATCTTAAATGTCCGATCTGAAAATGGAGAGCCTGGAGCAAAATCTTTCCTCTATTGCCTAGCATTGAGCAGGAAGACTGAAGAGGGCTAATTTGACAATGAGTACCCTGTCTTACCCACTATAAGAAGATCTTCAGAAACACCATGAGGGGGAAAATCCAGGTTCCAAACAACATGATCTTAGCAGATGACATCAGGAATGCAGGCAGCTCCCACAAAAAAACCCTGAATTCTAGATAGTTTCATCATACTAACTGCCTGCACTGTACGGTACTATTTCTCTTTCTACACCTTGATGTGGCACTGTTCTCCATAGTATCAGGCATGCCTCCACAGTTATGGAGCTTATGGGGACCATGAGGACTGAGCAGCCTTGGATGGTATTCTATGCTTACTGCCTCTGACAGACTTTTATGTACTCTATATGTAAGCCCCCTCTGGGAGCTTATGAGTAACAAAAGGGTTAACTCCCAGTGCCATCTGGGACCACCTGCAGAAGGGCGGCCTGGTTGGGTGGGGAGATATAAATTGGGAGGATTGGCATGAAAAGGGGGGGATCTGGTCTGTGAGAGGAACCGTGGTTCAGGACCACAGTAGGGTGATTGCCACCTTGGCCCCGCACCTCATGCTATCTGCAGTGTGGCAGCATCGGGGAGTGAGAGTGTGGAGCATTCTGGGAGAGAGAACAGCCAAAGCAGAGATGTTTGCTGGAGGAAGCTCATCCATGCTGCAGAGGGAGAAGAGGTGGTGGGCAGTGATGAGAGCCTGCCCTGTCCCTCACCTGTGATTGTAAGATGGCACCAGAGAGAGACAATTGTGGAATGAGAGGGAATGGGCAGATAGCACTGGGAGCCCAGGCATAAGTCTCTGTGAACAGCCCCTTGTATGGGTAGTCCCAGCCGTGTGTCTGGTGTGCCCATCATGTCATCCGCAATTGTGTGCCCAGTGATTGAGAGAGGGAATCAGTCCCAGAGTGTCGGCCAAGAAACATTGCAGCAGGTGCAGTCTGCAGGGGCTCAAGCCCCAGTAGTTCCAGTCCTAATCCGTGGCTGAAGAGTAGTGGGGTTTGCGCTGGCAGACTGGCACAGATAGGGCCTGTTTAGACCACATCTAAGTTTTTGCTGGAGAGAAGAGGAGAAGCAAATTTTCTACCACCAAAATAAAGGAAGCCTGATTCAGCTCTAGGGAGAAGCTAATGGGAGATCTTCATAATTGAGAGTGTACCAATGTGTGAGGTACTTTCGTGCCTTGGAATCAATATCTGTCTGCATGTTACCCCATGCTCCATGGAGTGGCTTTGCAGTCTGCCCCTTGAACTAAATTGAGTTTATGAGCTTTTATTCCTTGTGTGGACAATGGACTTATTTATTGAACTGTTTTGGGGACTAACCCCTTTCCTCCCTTCAGTAGCAGTGCCCTGTGAAGTTTGAGGCACCCTGAGGAAATCAGTGAACAAGGTAAATATAGCCATTCTGGGATAATGTCTGCTGCATGGTTGCCTCCCTCCCCTTGGACATTCCATCATACCCCTAGACATTGGGGAGAGACAACAACATGGGGGCTCATTCAGGGTGATGTTTTGGGGTGCCTATTCTGCCTGGATTGTATTTGGGTGTCTCAGCAGGGAGAATACTGGAGGCACAGATGAGACTGGACTTCAGTGCTTTGAGCCCACTGTTATTGATTTGTGAAATTTCACACCTTCTGGGAAGCGGCATCTGGGAGCCTGGCCTGAGGAAAGTTCTGTAACAGCATGTGAGGGTATGCCCCCTGGAGCATCTGTTATTGGTCATGGACACTGGTTGCTGGGGAGAGGACTGAGACAGAAGTCAGAGGTTATGGCTGGAGAGTGGTAGAAAAAACAGAGAGAGAGAGGAGCAGCAAACTACGCAGTTCAGGTGTTTGTGAGATAAAGAGTGAGAGACTTGGAGCAGCAGCTTTATCTGCATTGAGAAAATGATGCAAGCACCAGCACCATTGTTCAAGGAGGTGACTGTCTCTGCTACGATGCTGTGCTGGCTCTTGGAGACAGTGGAGACAATGACCACCAAAGACCAGTGCATCATCTGCAGTTAAAAAGGCCCAGGTGTTATGGAGCAACTGATATGCCCAATATGCTCCCATGGAGCTGCAAAAGCCCCTGAAGCTTTTCCACCCTACATGCCTTTGTGAGGTTGGCCTGGACTGTTCAATCTGCATAGTTCTGATACCACCAGCACAGCAGTCTGGGAAGAAGTACAGCCAGAGCTCAACACCGTAGTTCCACCAGAAAAGGGTGCTAGCCATCTGCCCAATTCTTCTCCAGCCCTGGGTTCTGAAACTCCTGCTGGCAGAGGGAGAGATCTTGGCCATGGGGCCAAGTTATTGCAGAAGCTGCTACCCGCCAACTCTGGCACTGCACCTAAACAGCATTCTAAGGGGTTTGCCTGTAAAGGCAAGGAGCAGCCAGATGTCAATGTAGAGGATGTGGTGGAGGAAGATGGGGACAGGTCAGAGTCAGATCGCTTGGAGGAAAGAAAAGGAGCTGGGGACTGTCATGGCCAGTCTGAACAACAAGCTGATCTTTGATGAGCAGATCCTAGAAAGAGACATACCTAAACTGTATAAGCCACTTACATTTAGGTTCCCTAATAACGCTCCCACCCTGCCAGGGGCATGCCACCAGTGAAGGGAGAAATTGGATCAGCTCAGACCCACTGACCCTAGGGTCCTCACCTACTGGACCAGAGTGTTGCTCCCAGATGGACAAGCTCCCTGGACCAGCATATGCAGCATCACAGAAACGTCCCAAGCCAAGAGATTTGTTAGGTGCTGAATCAGTAAGAAGTAACCTGGAGATTGCTATCTTTATCTCCCAAAGCACCTTTGGGACATAATGGAGGAAAATTGTACCAACTGGGTTTTCCATGCCATGTTGGATAAAGTGTATACTAAGCACTGCCTTTGCTCATCAAGTACTGGCTTACAACTTCAAGAAGCCCAGTGTCATGCCAGTGCCATAAGTGATATGCACGCCTACAAAAGAATCACCTTGTTTAAAACATTTGCTGTCATCCAGAACAATGATGGGAAGCTCACAAAATATTATGTGATCAGCTAGGACTCTTTCAGAGAGGAGGTGACCAAGCTAGACCCCCAGTTTTACCACGCTCATGGAGGCCGCAAGTCATAGGTCCAGCTCCCAATGGGACCCATCAAATCTGCAGGACTGTTACTGTGTGAGATCATGAAAGGCTCCTCTGTTTGGACATTAAATAAGGACTGCTCAGCCCACCAAAAATCTGGTGAGACCAACCCTTTTTGTTCTTAGCTATTATTCTAGTGTTTTTGTTGCATTACCAGTTAATAGAGTTGAGTTTTCCAAGCTTGACGTAGGAGGAAGTTACAGTTTAGTTGAACAGCAGCCAAGAGACTGTGCATCTAAAAACATCTCATAGACTTTTCGATATCAGAGACTGAGTACTATGGTGCTGGTGAAAACAAAAGAAAGGATATGTGTGTGTGTGTGTGTGTGTGTGTGTGTGTGTGTGCACGCATGTGTTACTGAGTGTTCATCAGTCCTGAAACTTGCCTTTTTTAAAAAGTTGCCATTACTTGAAAAAGTTACCTGTGCCCCTGTTGGAGCTGCAGGATGCCATTTATGTGCTTTAATAATATCTGGTGGGATAAGTGGGGTAGGCTTAAACATCTAATTAGCTAATCTGGGTGCCAGAACTATAGGGAAAGATGACATGGCTTTTGGGTAATGAGGAAGCAGGGGTTGGGCTGCCACCACTGTGGTTTAGGCAATCCTTCCGAGGGTGCGGTGGGTGGGTCTCCAAGTACCCTGGGTAACTTAGGCTTCCGGATAGCAGTAGCTAGTATGGGTAGTGCAGTGGTTTGAGCTGAGAGGTTTCCACTTTTACTGTGGTGATGCCAGCAGTGCCAGGTAGCACATGGCAGGGGGGGAGTGCACATATCTCCTCCTGGGTGTCCATTCCATGTAACTGGGGCAAGCACTTACCTGGAGGTGAGCGTTTGTGTGGTGGGAGAGTGTAAGCCCCCTCTAGGACCTTACAAGTAACAAAAGTGTTAATTTCCGGTGCCATCTGGGACTGCCTGCAGGCGGGCAGCCTGGTTGGGCACAGAAGATATAAACTGGAAGGATTGGCATGAAAAGAGGGGATCTAATCTGTGAGAGGGACTATGGTTCAGGACCAGGGTTGGGTGATTGCCCCCCCATCCACAGTGTGTCAGCATCAGGGAGTGAGAGTGTGCAGCATTCCAGGAGGGAGAATGGTCGAAGCAGAGATGTTTGCTGGAGGAAGCTCATCCATGCCGCAGAGAGAGAAGAGGTGAAGAGCAGTGGTGAGAGCCTGCCCTGTCCCTCCCATGTGACTGTAAGATGGCACTGGACAGAGCCGATTGTGGAGTGGGTGGGAACGGGTAGATAGTGCCAGAAGCCTGGGCATAAGTCTCTGTGGGCAGCCCCTTGTATGGGTAGTCCCTGCCATGTACCCAGTGTACCCATCATGTCATCCACAATTGTATGCCCCAAGGTGGAGAGAGATAGAGAATCAGTCCTAGAGTGTTGGTCAAGGAATGTTGCTGCAGTTGCAGTCTGCAGGGATTCAGACCCCAGTAGTGCCAGTCCCAATCCATGGCTGAAAAGTAGTGGGGTTCATTCTGGTGGGCTGGCACAGATGGGACCTGTCTAGACCAGCATCTAAGTTTGTGCAGGAGAGAAGAAGGGGAGAAGCAATGTTGCCAAAATTTGAACCAAAGCCTGATTCAGCCTCTGAGTATGTTGCCGCCACCAGAATAAATGAAACCTAATTCGGCTCTTGATGAGAAGCTAGTGGGAGATCTTCATGATTGAGAGAGTGTACCACTGTGTGAGGTACTGGTATGCCTTGGAATCAGTTTCTGCCCCCATGTTACCCCATGCACAATGGAGTGGCTTTGCAATCTGCCCCTTGAATTAAACTGTGTTTATGAACTTTTATTCTTTGTGTGGACAATGGACTAATTTATTGAACTGTTTTTGGAACTAAGCCCTTTCCTCCCTTCAGAGGCAGTGTTCTGTGAAGTTTGGGGCACCCCAAGGAAATAGTGACCAAGGAAAATTCAGCCATTCTGGGGTAGTGTCTTTTGTGTGGTTGCACCCCTCCCCTCAGACATTCCATTGTACCCCTAGACATTGGGAAGGAGGCATGCTGCATATACATGTACTTTTTCTCTTTTCCATAGTTTATGTTAACTGTTTCAGAACTGTAGTGTGGTCAGAAATTCCTCATATTAGTTCATACAAGAAATTTGAATGTATTTTGTTTCACCTAAGTTTATGACTGCACTAGCCGTTCCTGGGAAGGGGGTAGTTGCAGTCACCAATCCAAAGTTTCTGGAACTCGCAGGCAAAGTGACATAAATCACCATACTGAGCAAACTTAGATGTGAGGGGGTCCTTGTTCTTTTCTGGTCAGTGGTTTCCCTGCCACTAGTGGGGCTAATGGTTAATCCTAGTCATTGCAGCCATGCTGGCTATTGTTAATGCTTCCTGGAACTTAGGCCACCTCCCAGTGAATGTTACCTAGTGCCTAATTTCTTCTCTGATACCACATTTGCACCAAATCACATGCCACACCACATTATGCAAGGTTATACCTGGACGGTGGGAGGGTGCACTCACAGGGGTGACCAGACCAAGGTCGGCTCGGTGTGCCCATCAGCTGTCTCCTGACCAGAACAGCTGAAGCTACTTGATAGACAGTCTTGGTCTTGATCACTGAAAAAGGTTGTGGTGGACATGGAATATCAATGGTAAGTGCCACTGGTACTTTCAGTGGTCAGAATGTTGGGAGCAGGCCTTGGCACAATGAGCATGTGGCAGTTGACGAGTGGTCCTTCAAAGGGGCAACTGCCAGCTGGAGGGGGGACACCACCCATTACCTCAAAATTGGCTGTAAATGCTTTGTCAACTGAGGGTGGTGTGGAACATAGATCAGGAAGGGGGAGGGCATCAGGGGACTGGTGGCTGCTGACCCCTGCCTTGGACTGGGTATGATACATTCTCTTGGTAATTTGATTTACCTTCTATCAGCCATAAATTTTGCCCATGGCTTGTAGTTATAGGCTGGTACTTTAATTCTCCAGCACCTGTAGCAGTACAACTACAGGTTAGCAACCTGAGACCACTACTGGTCTCAGATAATTGGGTGAGGCTTGCAATCCACTACAAGCACACTAGCCAACTAGCTACACTCTGCCCACACCATGATAGGCAGACAACATCTAACCTTAGGTGTAAAACAAGGCTCTCAACACTGTTACCATGGTTGTGTGTTACTTGCCTTGTGCCAGTTGTTCATATTTCCATTCTACTGGTTATCATTATATTATTTTCTATGCTAAAAGGGTGACAATGATGAGGGATGGTGATCTTTACTTGTTTGTGGTGGGGTGGAACCCGGGGGTCCATGTGGGTTACTGGATCAATGCTTCATTACTCTGCACACTAACCATTAAACATGGGCACCCATAATATAGTTTGCCTTAACATTCAAGGGATGAATTCATTTATTAAGACAACAGAAATGTTATCCCACCTAAAGCAGCTTCAGTGTGACATACAGTTTCTTCAGGAAACCAGACTTTTTGATCTGGAGCACCAAAAACTCCGCAAGATGTGGGTGGAGAGGGTAGTAGCAGCCTCCCACACCTCAGGGAAAAGGGCAGCTATTCTCCTTTATAGAGCTATTCCCTTGGAGATTTCTCACTCAGAGGCCCTGGAGAATGGTACAACGATTCTTGCAGCAGGGGAAAGTTTTGGCCAACCCTGCACCTCCTCAGTCTTTATGCCCCAAATTCAGACACCCCTGCTATCTTTCAGTGGATATTTAATAAAGTAGCCACTTTAAGGGAGAGCACTATACTCCTAGGGGGCAATTACAACTGTGTAAATACACCCCCACATAGGACATACATCAGGCAATGCCAGCACTAATAAAGTGATGAGCAGGATGGGTTAAGCGGGTTTGGAAGATTTGACCCTGACAGATATTTGGAGAGTTGAACCCTGGTAAAAAATACTTTACATTCTTTTTAAATATGCACAAATCTTATTCCAGGATCGATTCATTTTTAGGTGGCATTGTGAACCTTCTCAAGTTCATTAAATGCACCATTCACCTCAGGGTCCACTCAAACCATGCAGCTGTCCCACTTGAGCTCCGAGGGGATAGGACATGGGTCACTTTTTGGAGAATGAGTACCTCCCTGCTTAACAGAGACTCAATTAACAGCTACATTAAGGATGATGAGGGGATAGATGTCACAGATATGTGGCGCTGGGTTGTTCTGAAAACCAAATTGAAAGGGGTAATTATCTCCTTTGCCTCCAGACTTAATGAACAACAGGAAAAGCAATCCAAGCTGGAGGCCTCTTTAAGGGATCTAGCGACGAAATACAAATTAAGTGGGGTCCATGGAGGTCACAGAACAACTTGATCAGACCAGAAATGAACTTCAGACTTTGCTTGATTCTAAAATTGAAGACAATCTGAGATATCTAAATCAACTGCACTTTAAACACTGGAAAAGCACAGGCCTCCTACTGGCTTTCGGCTTAAGAAAATTACAAGCTGACCGGTGTGTCAAAAAGGTTACACTCCCCACCCAAGTGATCATAACATTAACCCCTGAAGAGATTGGCAACCACTTCAGGCTATTATCAAACTATTTATAAATCTGATAAGGAATGTGGGACACATAACACTATAATACAGGACTTTTTAAATAGTGTGGAGTTGCCTCAGCTTACAAATGGAAAGGCCTGGATTGACAATCCATTTCTCCAGCTGAAGTAGAGCATGTTGTTAAGGACATGAAACCTGGAAAATCCCCTACTCCCCAGGTCCTGAAGGATTTAATGCAGAATTTTTTAAGACCTTTCAGCACCATTTTGTTCCCATATTGACTAAAGTTTTTAACAAAGGAGATGATATCAAAGCCTTACTGGACTCTTGGCTGTCTGCTTTTATCGTGATAATACACAAGCCAGGTAAACAGGTGAATGGGTGTGATTCATATTGCCCTAACTCTTTATTAAATGTAGATTCCAAGATATGTACAGAAATGTTAGCAACTGGAATGAATAAAATTCTACAAAAGCCGGTGCATCCTGATCAGTCTGGGTTTATGCGCAATAGACAGCTCTCTGATAATATCAGGCATTGCCTTAATATATTTCAGGAAGGGGAATGGGGTGTTGAACAATAAATAGATATATCGATCAATGCTGAAAAGGCCTTCAATAGTCTCAGTTGGGATTTCCTTTTCACTACCTTAACTAAATTTGGTTTTGGAGAAAGGTTTCAAGTTTGGCTCAATGGTATTTACAATCAACCTACGGCAAGGGTTAAAGTTAATGGTGCTGTTTCAGACTCCCTGTTGGTAGGTAGAAGTACTAGGCACGGATGCCACCTCTCACCTCTATTGTTTGCTCTTAGTATTGAACCATTAACGGCGCTGGTGAGGGCACACCCTGGGATAGAGGGCATCTAGAGGGGTAGAAAATCAGATCGCACTTTACGCCACCTACGCTATGCTCTGTCTTAGAAATCCAAATCATACCATCCCTATCCTACAAGTAATCATGGAAGACTTCAGCACAGTTTCAGGTTTCAAAATAAATGCCAGAAAGACAGAGGTGGCTTTAGTCAGTGGAACAGTGGCTCTCACGCTAAGACAACTAATTCCCTTTAAGTGGGTCAGTCCACAGATAAGGTACTTGGGTATTCACATCCTAGTGGGACTGGTAGGCCTGTACCAAGCAAACTTTGGCAAACTGCTTAACATATTCCTAGCTGATTTAAAATGTTGGGAACTGCTCCCTCTCTCCCTTTTTGGAAATATAGAGTCTCTTCACATGGATATAGAAACATAGAAACATAGAAGTTGATGGCAGATAAGGACCACAAGACCAACCCAGTCTGCCCATTTTTTCTAGCTTATGAATGTGCCAAAGACCTTTACTCTGTCAATGGCCTATCTATTCATACTCATCTGTGTTGATCCCTTATGCCTATCCCATGCCTATTTGAAGCCCTGCACTGTATTCATATCCACCACTTCCTGAGGTAGGCCGTTCCATACATCCGCCATCCTTTCTGTGAAAAAGAACTTCCTCACATTACCCCTTAATTGACCTCCCTCTAATCTCATGCTGTGTCCTCTTGTCCAGCTATATTTCTTATATTGAAACTTGTTAGACTCTTTCACCTTGTTAATGCCCTTAAGATGTTTGAATGTTTTGATCATATCACCGGTCTCTCTCCTTTGCTCTAGGGTATACATATTGAGCTCCTTTAATCTGTCCTCATATGTTTTCTGATGCAGGCCCTGCACCATTTTGGTTGCCCTTCTGTGGACTGCATCGATTTTGTTAATGTCCTTGTGCAAGTGCTGCCTCCAGTACTGCATGCAGTACTCCAAATGGGGCTTAACCAGTGTCTTATAAAGAGGGATTATTACCTCCCTCTTATGACTTGTGATAACCCTACTAATAGACCCCAAGATCCCTCTAGTCTTATCTACAGCTTTAGTGGTCTGCTTGGATGATTTCAGGTCATCTGTGATGATGATGCCCAACTGTCTTTCTTCCCTTGTGGTTGCCAGCAACTCCCCTCCCAACTTATAGGTGGCTTCAGGGTTTCTCTTCCCTATGTGCATGATCTTGCACTTCTTTGTGTTAAACTCCAGTTGCCACTCTTTTGACTATTTTGCCAGTTTATCCAGATCTCTTCTCATTCTGCCCTCCCCAGCTGGATCATCTACTCTGTTGCAGATCTTGGTGTCATCTGAAAACAAACAGACCTTACCCTACGGTCCATCTGCAATGTCACTGATGAAGATATTGAAGAAGACTGGTCCCAGGACTGATCCCTGAGGTACCCCGCTTGTGACTTGCATCTCTTCTGACTGTATACCATTTACCACCACCCTCTATTTTCTGCTTGCCAACCAGTTGGCCACCCAGTAGATGAACTTATGACCCACCCCGAGCCTACCCATCTAATTAATCAATCTTCTATGTGGAATAGTATCAAAAACTTTGCAGAAGTCAAGGTAGTAACCATCAACTGCACCCCCTTTGTCCACCACTCTGGTTACCCAGTCAAAGAAATCTGTGAGATTAGTTTGACAGGACCTTCCTGTTGTAAACCCATGCTGACTTGGATCCTGTGCTCCTATGGAGTCCAGGTGTTGCACTATCCTTTCCTTAAGGAGTGCCTCCATAATCTTGTCCACTACTGAGGTAAGACTGACTGGCCTGTAGTTCCCTGCCTCCTCTCTGCTACCACTCTTGTGGAGCAGGATCACATGTGCCCTTCTCTAGTCTTCTGGGATCTCTCCCATACTCAGAGACTCATTAAACAGTTCTGTTAATAGCTCTGCTAGTTCCACCCTTAGCTCCTTTAGTACCCTGGGATGTACGCCATCAGGTCCTGTTGCCTTGTCCACCCTGAGCTTAGCGAGCTTTTGTAGGACCCTTTCTTTTGTGAAGGGACTTGTGCAATTCTCCCTCCCCCTGTGTCCAATATGCTGAGCTGTGGGCCCTGCCCTACCTTCTCCTCAATAAATACTGAGCAGAAGTATCTATTTAGGATAGATGCTTTTCCTTGGTCCTCCTCCACACACACACACCCCTTATCCACTTTGATCTTAGCAATACCCCCTCTGGACTTTCTCCTTGCAGTAATGTATCTATAGAAAGTCTTGTCCTTTCTTTTACTGTTCATGCTAGTGTTTCCTCAGTTTGGGCCTTTGCCTGTCTTACTGCCTTCCCTTCTTCCCTTAGGGAAATTTGGCATGCTTCCCTATCTTAGTCCCGCTGAGTTCTCTTACATTTCCTGAAGACCAACCTTTTGGCTCTGACCTTTTCTGCTACTATTTTTGAGAACCAAAGTGGTTTCCTCCATCTTTTTGCTCTTGCTTTTCTCCCTATCACAGTGGGATGTTACTTCAAGTATTGCATCCTTAATGCTTGCCCACTTTGCCTGTACCCTCTCATCTGTATTTCTTCTTGCCAGGGCTAGCTTAACTCTGTTGGCCTTCTTATCAAAGTCAGCTCCCCTGAAGTCCCATATTTTTACCTTAGAATGGGATGATTTAGTTCTAGTGGCCAAATTGAACCATACCATGTGATGGTCACTGGCCCCCAGGTGATCTTCTACCTGGAGATCTGTGATCCTTTCCCTGTTAGTCAGTACTAGATCTAAGATAGCCCTGTCTCTTGTGGGTTGTTGTACCAGTTATTTGAGGCCCTCCCCTGCAGGGAATCCACTATGTGTCTAGTTCTGGCAGATGTTCCTGTTGGTATTGACCAATCTGTATCTGGCATGTTAAAGTCTCCCATTATCAGAACCTCCCATTAAGCTGTCATGTTTTGTGCAACTTCCAACAGCAATGTGTCTATGTTCTCTCTTTGGTCTGGAGGCCTGTAGACAACCCCAGTTCATATGGCTATTCCATTTCCTGTTTCCAGGGTGACCCACAGTTCTTCTGGCTCCTTATGTGTATTCTGAATTTCTGTAGCTTTGATATTTTCACTGACATATAGGGACACTGTCCTCCCCACCACCATTTTTGTGCCTCAATCTCTTCTGAACAGTACATAACCGGGTACTGAAGTCTCCCAAGTGTGGTTACTGGTGAACCGTGTCTCGTTAATGGCTACTATGTCCAGTTTAGCCTCTGTCATTGTTTTTTGCAGGTCTGGAATCTTGTATCCCAGACTGTGGCCATTTGTGTACATCATTTTCCATTGGCCAGATTTTGGTGCATTAGTTGTTGGGTGAGGTCCAGTGTTTCCCCTGCATGTCATATGGGGAGCTGGACCTTTTTGCTTACCTGGCGATACAAATGAACAACAAACATGCTGAACTCCTGTTTGATCACTAGCTGAGGGGGGAGGGGTGTTCTTCCAGTTCGATGTTTCGGGTGCTGCACCCCTCTCCCCTTTTGCAAGTTTAAATATTCTACAAAGACTTCAAACTTCTGCCCCAATGTGTTAACTCCCTCCTTAGTCAGATGCAGTCCATCGAATTTAAAATGTTCTCTCCCAAAACTATGGCCAGTTACCTACAAATCTGTGTCCTTTTTCCTGACACCAGCCCTTGAGCCACATGTTTAGCTCCCCTATCTCCCCTTCTCTGACCTTCCATCCATCTGCCTCCCTCTCCCAGACTCGCTGGATTTCAAAGAAGGAGATGCCAGATGAGATGGATGACAGTTTGTCTCACAGCTTGGTCAGGTGTTCCTTGGTCTCCATAGCTGACCGGCTGGTGAGATCGTTAGTCCCTATGGGTACCAGGATGTCGATGTTTTCTCCTGCTTCCAGCACTATTTTAGTGATGCAGTCAGTGTCCCTCTACGCTGATGTACCTGGGAGACATCTTACCATTATCCCTGGCTAGAGGTAGGTATCAACTCCCTGAACCATGGAGCCTCTTATGATCAGAAGTGTTTTAGATTTCCTTTTTGGTTTTTTGTTTTGTTTTGGTCCCTGTTTTGGGTGAGTTTTCTAGTGCTAGCTCCTGTGCTACAGTGTCTTGCTCTGCAGTGTTGCTCCTTTGCTTGATTTCAGAGATAGAGGCAGATACCTGTTTGTAGTTTTTATATGGTTTGTGAAGGTGATAAGTTGGAGAGAACTGAGTGATGGGGCACTCGATTTGCCCCTCCTAAGCACCTACCAGCCTCCTGGACTAACTGCCCTCTGTGGTCAAGGTGCTTCAGTTGGATGTTGGGGAAATGCCGTGCTGTTCTTATAATATATTTCCTCCTGAATATGCGATTTGAGGCACACAGTCTCTGCCCATGTTGCCTGAAGCTGAGCCCTGAGTTCTTCAATGGTCCAACATGTAGGACTGCATCCTAAATCCTGCATAACTGCCCTTTTGAAAAGTGTCCCACAGTACCTGCAGTTAATAATATCCATTCCAGCTGAGTTGCTAAGTTTATAACTTGGTCCAGGAAATTAGAGGAGGAAAATGAAAGCAAAAGTTTGATTTTTGTTTTTGGTTTGTTTTTGTATAACTTGTTCTAATAAGTTAAATTACTTGTGCCCCTATAAGTGAAGTTACTGTGTGGATACCCCTCTGATCTTCCCCTTCCTGCTTTGCTAAAGGAAATGTCATGACTGTGCTGCCCTATAAAAGGAGTGTAGCATGGGATGTTGGGGATGGGGGTGGGTGGCTGGGTCCTTCCCCCGTGGAAAAAGAAGAACCATGGATGACAGAAACAAGGAGGGAAAAGCAGAAACAATCAACCAACAACAAATGCAGTAGCCCTGAAAGCTTAGCCTAATGATAGATAAAACTGTAAAACCAGTAAGCACAACCTGTAACAATTTCACAGGAGATATACCCTGCAAAAAAAACTTTCTACAGAGGAAAATAAAGCAGTAATAGAAGATACACCTTGCAAAAAACAATTTGAATCAGAGAAGAATACAACAGTAATCTGGAATCACAAAACAGTAACAAACCTGTAGACACATCCTGTAATAATGCAGCAGAAAGTATACCCTGCAACAGCAATTTGAATCAGAGAAGATTACATCAGTAAAATGTAAACAAAAATCAGTAACACACCCTGTGAGCACAAAAGAAAATAGTAAAACAAAGTAAATCTGTCTAGCCAAAAGAAGCCTTAATCTTTTTCCTTGCTCTGATAATGTTGTTCCTTGCTCTGTCCTTACAAGCAAACCTAGAAGAAAAGAGTGCAGGTAAAGCTAGATGCCTTTGCCAGCAAACCAAGTCTTCCACCTCAAAAACACCAAGTAACCTGACCTTTTAACTCTTCCTTCTGTTGGAAATTACTAAAACTTTGTCAGCTCCACCCCCCAGTTACACTCCTAATTCCCTGGAAGAGCTGTGTGAGGAAAACAATTAGCTTCTTCAATGTGAGAAGGAGACTGCAACACCTTTGAGACCAAATAGAAAACATTTCAGCAAATAAATAGAATAAAATAGTAGCAAACAGTAATTTTGCTTAGCCTAATGACAGATAAATAAAGTCACAACAATGCAAGCACCACCTATAACAATTTCAAAGATCTACCCTGCAAACAAACACATTGCTACAGAGAAAAATAAAACAGTAACAGAAGATAAACCTTGCAAAAAACTATTTGAATAAGAGAAGATTACAACAGTAATCTGTAAGCACAAAACAGTAACAAACCTGTAAGTATACCCTGTAATAAAGCAACAGAAAGTGTACCTTGCAACAACAATTTGAATCAGAGAAGATTACAGCAGTAAAATGTAAGCAAAAAACAATAACAAACCCTATGAGCACAAAAGAAAATAGTAACACACAATTAATCTGCATAGCCAAAAGAAGCCTTCATCTTTTTTCTTGTTCTAATAATGATGTTTCTTGCTCTGTCCTTACAAGCAAACCTAGAAGAAAAGAACTCAGGTGAAGCTAGATGCCTTTGCCAGCAAAACTAGTCTTCATCCAAAGTTTTTGTTCCTTTTTCAAACATTACCCCTTAACATTCCCAGGGAGGAATGGGTGAGACTAAACAAAGTCGTACATTACTTTATATGGTGGGGGGGCAGGCAAAAAGGCATGGGTTAGTGGGATGACATGAAGAAACCTGGGACAAATGGGGGGACAGGCACAAGTTAAGTGGGATAATATGCAGAGACCCAGGATAAATGGGGAGATAGGTTTACCAGATTTAAAACTTTACTATCAGATGGCGTAACAGTTATGGATAGTTTATAAAAAAGTGACCTAAACAATGTCTGGGTGGCAGTGGAACAAAACAATAATGTAGGACACACCCCTTTACTGATGTTTGATGCCCCTGAGAAACTCACTGCTCTCTCAGCCACAAACACATTGCTCAAGCAGCTTTATTAAAAGTGTAAAAGAGTTTGCGAAGAAGTAAATATTACTAGCTCCCCATCTTGTTTTACACATACTGATAGATGTCTTGAGTTTATTCCACCCAAGACAGACATCATATATACTAGCTTTTGATTTGAATTTTATGCTGAGGTTGTTTTATTCTTGGTCATTTTATTCTCTTATTTTTATTTTCTATGTAAAGCACTCTAAGCCCTTGGATTCATTCATTCATTCATTCTTTATTTTTATAAGGTGTTTTTCTTATAACCAAAGCGCCTGTACAATACATAAAACAATAAATAATTAAACAAGATTAAAACTGTCATGAATCATTAAAAGCTCTGCTAAAAAGATATGTCTTTAAAGCTCCTTTGAAGCTTTGGACAGTCAGACAATTTACTACAGCGAGTTAGAGAATTCACAGGTCGGGGCATAAACTAAACGATCTTGCCCCTGAAGTTTTTAAATGGACCCTGGGATCTCTAGCAATCCCTCGTCAGTGGATTGGAGAGAGCGGGGAAGACAGTAGGGACAAAGGAGTTCTTTCAGGTAAGTAGGTCCCTGATTGTGTAGGGCTTTATAGGTCAGCAAACCGACCTTGAAGGTGATTCGCCAGAAAACTGGCAGCCAATACAGTCCGCAGAGCACAGGCATTATATGACTAGACCTAGAAGATCCAGTCAACAGCCTGGCTGCTGCATTCTGCACTAGCTGCAGACAGCGAAGTTCAACCCCCGGTAGCCCCAGGTAAAGGGCATTGCAATAGTCAAGGCGGGAGGTAACGAATGTGAGGACCAACGTTGGAAGATCCTCTGGAGGAACCAGGTGCTTCAACCGGGCAATGTTCCTCAGATGGTAAAAGGAAGTTTTGACCACCGCTGACACCTGAGATTTAAAAGTCAGACATTCATCAAATACTACGCCCAGATTTCGCACCTGGTCCGAGGTCGTCAGCTGGACACCCCCAAGCCATAAGCCTGAGGGCGATCCAGCTAACAAACCCACCTCACAGCGACCCTTGTCCACAACCAACACCTCAGTTTTTTCAGGGTTCAACCACAGCCAACTCCCATTCATCCAGTCTTGGATCTCAGCAAGACAGTTGTTAAATACCGAAATGGCAGCATCCTGGCCGGGCACAAAAGACATATACAGCTGGGTATCATCTGCATAGCAATGAAAACCTAGACCGTATCATCTAGCAATCACTCCTAATGGCAGCATATACACTGCAAACAACATGGGCACCAAAATGGAACCTCAGAACCCCACAGGATAGGGAGACTGATGCCGAAGAAAAAATTCCCAACACCACCCTCTGAGTCCTACCCTCGAGGTAAGATCGAAACCACCTGAGGACTGTATCACACAAACCACAGATAGATCGCAAATGCTCCAACAGCTCACCATGGTCAACAGTGTCAAATGCCGAAGAGAGATCAAGAAGTACCAAGATGGAACAGGTCCTACAATCTCTCACTATTAGGAGGTCATTTAGTACCTGAACAAGTGCTGTCTCGGTGCTATGCCTTTTCCTAAATCCAGACTGGAGAGAATCATAGACATTGTTGTTGGTCAGATGATCATCCAGCTGTGCTGCAACCACTTTCTCAATAACCTTACCCACAAAGGGTAAGTTAGAGACAGGTCTGTAATTTGCTAGACAATACGGGTCCAAGGAGGACTTCTTCAAAAGAGGCTTAACTACAGCCTCCTTAAGAGGATCTGGGAAGGTCCTCCTCTCCAAGGACCTCCAGACTATCACAGCCAGGACTGGGCCAATTTTATCCACACAGTCCACTAAGAGACGCATGGGACCAGGGTCCAAATCACAGTTAGTCAGTCGCAGTGCTCGGATGATCATCACAATGTCGTTGATTGTGGGGAGGCTGAAGTCAGACCATGCAAACTGGGTGTCCGACATCTCCTGCCGACTATCACAACTCCCATTGGAGAGGGGCAAGCGAACATCTGATCTGATTTTGGCAACCTTATCTGCAAAGAAGAGAGCAAACTCCTCACACCATTCTTCAGAAAAGGCTCTTCTGGGCTGAAGACAGACTGGATTGCACAGTCTGTCCACGGTCTGAAAGAGCTGAGCTGGTTTATTCTGTGCAGCCGCAATCTCTCTGGACTGGAATTCTGCCTTCTTACAAGAAATTGCGGATTGATAGACCATGTAGTGGTTCATCAAACTAAGTTTGTCATCATCCAAACTGGACCTCCGCCAGCGCCTCTCCAACCTTCATCCAACTCTCCTCAACTCCCTCACGGTCTCATCGAACCAAGGAGACCTGGGAGGAAGAGTGAGAGGACAAACACAAACAGGTGCAATGGAATCCAGGGCCCCTGTCACCACCTTATTATAGGCACGTACCAGGTCTTCCAGATCCAAGCAATCTATCGGTAGACCCAATAGGTCCAGCATAGCCAGCAGGTCATCTGGGGAAACACCCCTTAATGGGCGGTACCAGACCATTTCCGCAGGGGCTGACCTAATAGGGGTGGCCTCAAAACTGAACCCAATGGAGTGATGCTCCAACCATCCGACCAGTTCCACCACCAAATCAGATACCCCCATCCCCAGAAGGAACACCAAGTCCAATGAATGACCACCAATATGGGTCGAGGAGGAAATGACCTGTGTGAAGCCCAGTGAAATCATCAACTGGAGGAAGTCTTGACCAAAATGTGAGAGTTCATCATCGACCCAGGCATTGAAGTCCCCCAGAACCAACTATCTGGGGGACTCCAATGTCAGGTCGACAATGAAGTCTGCAACTTCCCGCCGGAAAACATTCTCGTCACCTGGTGGACAGTATACAAGAAGTATCCTGCACTCCACACCCTCGCCCAGGATGCACTCAAAGGACCTGGTGACTCTCACTGGTACCTCCACTAGGCCCAATTCTGTTCTAAAACAGATGGCAACACCCCCGCCCCTATGATCCAGCCTCGGGCAGTGTATCACTGGCAACCGGTGGAACTGCTGCCAAAACTGGTCCAGCATTTCATCCAGCCAGGTCTCGGTGATGCACGCCAGGTCAGATGACCTAACAAAATCAGCTATAATAGCCATTTTGTTTTTAATAGACCTCGCGTTGCAGAACACCACCCAAGTAGGATGAGCCTCCGAGGATGACCGTCTTACCTGCTGATTATAGTCAGAACCCTTGGGTATGGGCACCAGACAGGGAGGACCCCTTTCCTGGGCCCATTTCACCCCAGGGCATCTCCTTGTCCCCACTATCTCTATTCGCCCACTCCTTTCCATTCCTCCTCCAGACCCAGCACCAGCCCTCCTCCTCCCCCCCTCACAATCCCCAGAGCCCTACATCTTTTATAGACCTCCAGCGGTAGGGGGGGACAGGAGAAAGGACGAAGGTCCCTGAGTCTGGAAGGGGAATAGTAACTGACTGTCCTACTATTGTTCCAGCACATAATTAACACTACAACAAACAATCTAACTATTATTAACCCCCCTCAAAACACTTAGGTAAATACAACTACTCAACAATAAATAACATGCAATTAATAAACTATAAATCTAATAAACACAATAACCAAATAACCGAGTAACTTAAAAACTAAATATAAAATATAATATCTATTTAACAAATCTATACCCCTTAATTCAAATGTCTAATAAATAAGTAAAACCTATCAAAGTTTGTGTTATTGAGTGTCCAAAATGTGCCTTCAGATCTTTAATTTGTAGATTTCATATTATCTCTCTGCCCTCACCCACAATGCTCTCACCACTGCAGGGGATAGGGTGCTATATAAATAAAACTTGACTTGCCTTGAATTGCCAGCTGGAAGAGACTGGGCCTCTGTAAATTTTCTCAGTTTCTACACAATGGTACAAGTAACTAACTCATTTGCCCAAAGGTAGGTAGAATTTTCCTTACAGAGGTCAGATATTTTTAGATACATGCTGGTAATCTCATTCCTCAGGGTGATTTCTTGGCTTTAGTCCCTCTAAAGAGATCCCCACCCTCAGATGACAGTGATAGAGTGCACCAGTGAAGGACAGATTCAAAAGAAGTATATTTCTCACTTAAAGATCATGTACAAAGCTGGCCCCGTGGTGCTGAGGGTTGAGGCACTGTACGCCACACCTCGCTCCATGCCGGCACCCCTGGTTCAGGAATGAGCCAGTGTCATCAGGGGTTGGCAGGGGAGGAGATGGACTGAGCATCCATTGGACTGCTCTCCATCTCCGGGGAGGGGGGGTATCCTGCCTCAGTGCCTTGGCGGCCTCTAGCGATGGCTGGGGGCATTGCAGGACACTGGCAGACAAATGGAGGGACCTACTGTGGTCAATACTGGGGAAGAGTGAGTGCAGTAGCACGCACACTCCTGTCCATTGGCATCATTGCACACTATGCACAGGGGGAGAACAAGGGAAAATTGGGCTTCAGTCACAGCAGCATGATGGCCGTCTTCATAGGGGATTGCTCGGGCAAGGAAAATGGCACTGGATCCGGTCTGGGAGGATGAGTGTTGAGTGACACTCCACCTCCCCCCCTCGGAGGGTAATCCACGGGAGTATGCCACAGGCCAAGCTGAGGGATCCTCGAGACGGTGGCCGGAACCCTGGGGTAGCCTGGACGTGATAAGGTAGGCAGACTGGTCGCCCAGGGGAGAAAAAGTATAGTAAAAAAAATATATATCATGTGCAAAGGTTTTTGCATATTGTTAATAAAGCCTGAATTCAGGTCCCTGTGTCATGATTAATATTTCCTGAAAATTTCATACTGTTTGGTTATGTGGTTTTCTTCAAATCTGTATTTGTTAGCTTACGCTACAGTGGCTGAAAACAGTGGAGTTATTTCTGTCTCTCTCAGTCAGGCTTGGTGAGTGATGTCATCATCTTGGAATCCTGTACCTTGCTGCTTCAGATTCCCAATCACAGCAGACTATAGAACTAATGGTTTGCGCTCCAGGTTTCTTACAAACTCAGTCTGTGATTTGTGTTTGGATAGATTAGCTTAAAATCTATTATTCTCTTCTTATAAAAGTTGACCATTTGAGGTTCAATGTTGAATTGAAGTTCTGGAACTATTTCTCTATGAGCGATCAACTTGTCTGAATCACAGCTCTTAGTTCTTTCTCATCAAAACAGATTTTTTCTAACTATATGACACAGGGTTGTTTAATGAATATAAAATAATCGAAATTTTGTTCATTCATAGAAATAGTTTGTCCTTGATGTAGCCTTCATAGATATATTCATGTAAGAACTTTTTTTTTCATTTTAGATTGACAAACAGGTGCCTGTCACATTCTACTATTTCAAGCACATGTACTGTCTGAACTCACAAATTTCAGATCTTTGGTGGTTTCTGTGTGAAAATACATCATGTTTGTGTATAAAAAGAAACACTATATGGCATCCCAATGCACCATGTATTTTCCTCACAGTTGTGCAGCTGCACTCTACTGCCACCTGTCCCCTGCCCCAGAATCTGCCTGCCTTCTGCTCCAGACTTGAGGCTGCTGCATCCTGCTGGCCACTGTCATCTCCCACACAGTCAGGGATTGTGCATCCTGCTGCCTCCATCCCCTGCCTAAAGAATTAGGGTTGCTGCACCCTGCTGCCCCCTGCCCAAACAGTTGGGGCTGCTGCACCACACACTCTGTCTCACTGTTAGGGTTGCTGCACCCTGATGCCCCCCATTTCCAGCCCCACAGTCGAGGCTTCTGCACCATGCTGCCCTCTGTCCTCTGTCACCAAAGCCAGGGCTGCTTCACCCCCACAGTCATAGTCACGGCACCCTGTTGTCCCCTGTTCCTGTCTCCACAGGCATGGCTGCTATGCTGTGCTACACCCAAGAGTCCCATGGCCCCTGCCTTCAATGTTGGGGCTGCTGAACCCTGCTATGCACATCTATTGCCCCAAATGGGCTGGGCTAATGCACCATGTGTGCTCTGTGTCATGATCAGGGCTATTGTACCCTGATGCCCACATGTGTTCTGCCCCACATTCAAGGCTTCTGCACCATGCTGTCTTCTGTCCTCTGCCACCACTGTGCCCTGCTGCACCATGGAGTCCCTTGCCTCCACAGTTAGGGCTATTGCACTATGCTGCTCCCTCCTACAGGAATAGGGGCAACAGGCTGTTGTGGCCATGACTGTGGGGTGGGGAAAGAGGGTAGCAGAGTGCTGCAGCCTCAACTGTTCAGCCAGGAGACAGGGGTGTTATCAAGGTACAGCAGCCCAGACTGTGGAACAGAGTGCAGCAGCCATGCCTGTTTCAGACAAGGGAAGTGGACAGTAGGGTGTAGCAAAGGATCTGACTCAGGTGGCAGGGGTCAACAGGGTGCAACTGCCTCAACTGTGGAGGCACACAACAGGGTACAGCAAATGCCCTGCCTCTTGTGGCAAGTATCAGCATAGTGCATCAGCCCTAACTCTGGTGGCATGGGGCTCTAGGGCACAGCAGTCCACAGCAACCCCAACTGTGTAGACAGGAGCAGGGTGCAGCAGTCCTGGCTGTGGTGACAGGGGACAGAGGGCAGCATGGTGGAGAAGCCTTGAATGTGGGGCAAGATATAGGGGGCGTCAGGGTGCAGCATCCCTGACTGTGAGACAGGGTGTGTGCAGTGCAGCAGCCCTGCACATTTTGGGCACTGGAAGTGTGTATCAGTGTGCAGCAAAAGCCCCACCTCAGGTGGCTTAGGGCAGCATGGTGCAGCAGTCCCAACTGTGAAGGCAGGGGACCTAGGACTCTAGGACTTAGCAGAGCACAGCAGCCCTGACTGTGTAGACAGGAACAGGGGACAACAGGTGCAGTGTCCATGACTGTGGGGGAGGGGAGCAGGGTGCAGCAACCTCAACTGTTTGGACAGGGTGCAGCAGCCATGATTCATTAGGCAGGGGATAGAGGCAACATGGTGCACAAGCCTCCAACTGTGTGGGAGAAGACAGTGGGCAGCAGGGTGCAGCAGCCTCGAATATGGAACTGAAGGCAGGTGGCTTGTGGGGCAGGTGACAGGTGGCAGTACAGTGCAGCTGCCTCAACTGTGGAGAGGAGACACTGTGCATCGGGATGCCCTGTAATGTTTCTGTTTATACACATACATAATGTATTTTCACACAGACACCACCAAAGAACTGAAATTTGTGAATTCAGGCAATACATGTGCTTAAAATAGTAGAGTGTGACAGGCACCTGTTTGTCAGTCTGACATTAAAAAAGTTCTTATATGAATGTATTTATGAAGGCTACATCAAAGGCAAACTGTTTCTATGAATGAACAAAATTTAGATGTATGTTATAGTCATTAAACAACCCTGTGTTTTATATATATATATATATATATATATATATATATATATATATATAAACTTTCTGTTTACTGTTTGAACTGCAAAATAAACAAATTCATCAATACAAGGTAAGACTCCACTTTCTTCTTTCTGTCACAGATCTCAAAAGAAAGAAAAATCAGAACACTTCAATTATATACAACAAAACTTTTGGTGCAGTGTGTTTAACTTGAATTTAACACACTGCATCCCATACTTTATCCTATATTTAGAAAATGGCTTTTTAATTTCCTGGTCTCTGATTGGCTGGTAACCCTGCCAGAGGGGTACACTAACTTTGAACAGACGAACAGGACAATAAAAGTGCCAACTCCTGTGCCCCTTTACCCACTGTGATAGCTTTGTGCCCATCCTGCTTTCTGATTGGCCGAAAGCACCTGATTGAATTTCAAATTGCAGCCATTTTTTTCTCTCACTTAGCAAAAGAAAGTGGCCTTCATGGCTCCATAGTTCAGTGCCAACTGTCTGATAAAACCTCACACAACCTCCCCTGAGCTCAATTCTCGCTACACTTTTCTTTTTTCAGTATCATTTTTTTCCTGATGGTACATTCATTCTCCATCTCTCTCTTTCTCTGTCTCTCTCTCTCTCTCTCTCTCGCACGTTGATCTCTTACATCATATGCACACATTCCCCTCAACTGTTCCAACAACTATGTTTCTTCTGGGGTAGATGCAGACTTGTTTAGTGATCATAATATTGTTTACTGTATCAAACGGAAAATTAAAGTGAAAGGACCCTCAAGGCTCTTGAAGTTTAGATCTTATAAAATGTTTGATTATTTTTCCTTTTTAGCAGACCTAGGAAATATTAAGTGGGATCATCTAGAACTAATACTCGATATAAACCTGGCTTGGGATTATTTTGTGTCAGAATTTCTCCTTGTATGTAACAGGCATATGCCAGAGATTACTAGGAGAATAAAAGATAATTCTGCCCCATGGTATACCACTAAACTTTTTAAGTTGAGGCTTGCTAAAAATAAAGCTTGGGCCCAGGCACGAGCTTCAGGAAAGATTTGTGATTGGTAACAATACAGGAAATCAAGAAACCTGTATGTGGCCACACTAAGGGATATTAAAAATAAGTACTACATGGCGAAAATCAAAAAATCAATAGGGAATCTGGGAAATCTGGGGGACTTATAGGGGAATTAAAGGGACAGACAAAGGGTAAGACACCTATTAATTTATCTGGGAAGGAATCCTTCGGGAGAGAGTTGCCACTTGCTGATAGGTTTAATGATTATTTTATAGAGTCGGGCAATTTCTTTGATAGCACTAGTGAACCTCTTTTTAACCCCGTAAGTCGTATGGAAGGGGACTCTAAATTTGTTTTTGATGCCGTATTGAGTGGTGAGGTGTTAGAAACTTTGTTGCAATTAACATCTCTGGGAGTAGTGGCCCTGATGGTTTGTCTCCAAGGTTGTTAAAATATGCAGCAACCTCCATTTCGGACCCATTAACCTACCTGTTCAATCATTCGATAGAGGAGGGATGTATCCCAGAAGGTTGGAAGTCGGCCAGAATCGTCCCCATTTTTAAGAGGGGGTGATCCTGGTCGACTGACAAGCTATAGACCCATATCTATATTACCTCTGATTAGTAAGGTGTTGGAGAAACTGTTGGCAATACAGTTGATGGAGTACTTGGAAAGAGAAAAACTGATGGATCCATACCAGTCAGGTTTTTGGAGGTCTCATGGCACTGTGATGGCCGTGTTGAAGGTCCTGGATGAGATCAGCAGGGCAATTGATGCCCAAGGTTATACTGGTGCAATTGTTATCGATCTCTCCAGGGCTTTCGACACGGTTGATCATCAGAATTTGCTTATGAGACTGTCCAAGTTAGGGATGAGCCGTTCAGTTTTGGATTGGTTTATCACCTGTCTTTCTGACAGATGGCAGGTAACAGCTGTAAATGGAACTGTGTCAGCTATGCAGGTAGTACAGAGGGGAGTGCCCCAAGGATCAGTTATGGGCCCTTTATTATTTTTAGTATATCTGAAAGATCTTGGGCAATATGTGGGGGCCTCTCGTTACCACCTGTATGCCGATTATACCATCTTATACTGTTCAGATGAATCAGTTTCAGTAACACAACGTACACTGCAGAAAAGTTTTAACAATGTGGAAATATAGAAACATAGAAACATAGACTTTGACGGCAGATAAGGACCGCTTGGTCCACCTAGTCTGCCCATTTCCCTACCTACTTGATACACCGCAGATCCTAGTTAACCAACAGCCTATTTCTTCCTACCCCCCACAAGAACTGCCTTATGTCTGTCCCATGCATTCTTGAACTCTCCCACAGTTTTAGACCACACAACCTCCCCAGGAAGGCTGTTCCATGCATCCACTACCCTCTCTGTGAAAAATATCCTCACATTGCCCCGGAACCACCCCCCCATCTTTAAATTCTGTCCCCTTGTTCTTGCATGTCTTTTTCTGAAAGCTGCTACCCTCTTGGACTTTGTTGATTCCGCTGAGGTACTTAAAAGGTTTTATCATGTCCCCACTCTGCCTTCTTTCCTCAAGGGTATACATATTAAGCTCTTTTAGTTTCTACTCGTATGGTTTCTCTTGCAGACCCTGCACCATTTTAGTTGCCTTCCTCTGGACCCCTCTATCCTGTCTATGTCCTTGTGGAGATGGGGTCTCCAGCACTGGGCACAGTACTCCAGATGGGGTCTCACAACTGTCTGTACAGAGGGATAACAAACTTCCTGTTTTCTGCTGGTGATTCCTCTCCCTATGCATCCCAGTATACCCCAGCCCTCCCTACTGCCTTCTCACATTGCTTGCTAAACTTAAGGTCATCTGATATGATTACCCCCAGGTCCCTTTCCTTTTTTGTTGTTGTTACTACCCCCCCATTGTGTAATCTTCCCCTGGGTTCTTGTTTCCAAGGTGCATTATTTTGTACTTCTTTGCATTGAATCCTAGCTGCCATACTTCTGACCATTCCTCCAACCTTGCCAAGACCCTTCTCATCCTTTCCACACCTCCTTGTGTATCAACCGTGTTGCAGATCTTTGTGTCATCTGCAAAGAGGCATACTTTTCCTTCCAGTCCCTCTGCAATGTCACTTATAAAGACATTAAAAGGACTGGACCCAATACTGAACCCTCGCGGTACCCACTAGTAACCCCTCTTTCTTCAGAGTGGACTCCATTTACAATTACCTTCTGTGTCTTGTTGTCCAGTCAATGTTTTACAGGCTACCACCCTGGGACCCACTCCCAGGCTGGTTAATTTGATTATTAATCTTTGTGTGGGACTGTGTCAAATGCCTTGCTAAAGTCTAGGTAGGCCATGTCCACAGCCCCTCCCTGGCCTACTACTTTGGTCACCCAGTCAAAGAAATC
Organism: Neoceratodus forsteri; assembly: GCA_016271365.2. Lineage (NCBI taxonomy): Eukaryota > Metazoa > Chordata > Ceratodontiformes > Ceratodontidae > Neoceratodus > Neoceratodus forsteri. The sequence goes on from CM057457.1 coordinate 185,028,689, forward strand.
TATTAGATTCGTCTGACATGACCTTCCCGCTGTGAACTCATGCTGCCTTGGGTCCTGTACCCCACTGGCCTCAAGGTACTCAACAATTCTTTCCTTCAGAAGTGACTCCATCTCTTTCCCTAACACAGAGGTCAAACTGACAGGTCTGTAGTTTCCTGCCTCTGTCTTGGTCCCACTTTTGTGAAGGGAATCACATCTGCCTTCCTCCAGTCCTCGGGTACCACACCATCCTCCCATGATTTATTAAAAGAGTAGTCAGTGGTTTTACTAGTTCCCCCCTTAATTCTTTTAGAATTCTGGGGTGAATTCCGTCAGGCCCCATTGCTTTGTCCACCTTCAGTTTTAGGAGTTCTTGCAGAACCCTTTCTTCTGTGAAAGGGTTGGGATCGAACGCCCTATCGAGAGTGCTTCTGTTAATTGGATTAGGCACTTCCCCCTCCTCTTTTGTGAATACTGAGTAGAAATATTCGTTCAGTATCCCTGCTTTTTCACTGTCCCCTCTGCCCACCCACCATTCATTCTATTCAGCCTCACTATCCCTCCCTTTGTCTTTCTACACTCTCTGATGTACTTATAAAAGGTTTTATCCCCCTTCTTTACCGAGTTGGCAATCTTTTCCTCAGTTTGGGCCTTTGCTATTCTGACTTCCCTCCCTGCCTCCTTCTGCCTTAACTGGTACAGCTCTCTGTCCTACTCCTTCTGTGTTTCCTTATACTTTCTGAATGCTATCTTTTTCTCCCTGACATTCCCAGCCACCTCTTTTGAGAACCATAGTGGCTTTTTCTTTCATTTTGATTTGTTTATTTGCTTCACACAAAGGCTTGTTGCCTCTGTGATGGCAGTTTTGATGATTCCCCATTGTTGCTACACCCCTCCTTCTAGCCTGTTTGCTAGTCCTTTTCTGAGGCACTCTCCCATCTTGCCAAAGTCAGCCCTCCGGAAGTCCAGTGCCTTCACTTTTGTATGGCTTGACTCTGTAGCTGAGTTTAACGTGAACCACACTGTTTGATGGTCACTTGTTCCCAGATGGCAACCCACTTCTAGATCTGAGATCCTCTCACTGACCCGATTTGAGACTATGAGGTCTAAGATTGCTCCCTCACGAGTGGGTTCTGAAACTAGCTGTCTGAGGCCTGCCACCTGTAGGACATCTAGAATGGCCCTGCTCTTGAATGTGGCTGCTGCAAATGTGCGCCAGTTAACATCTGGAATATTCAGGTCTCCCATCAACAGTATCTCCCCTTTCTCTGCCATTCTAAGAATGCCTTCTATCATATCCTTGTGCATTTCCTCCCCCTGACATGGGGGTCTGTATACAACCCCTGTGCAGATTGTGGTGCCCTTTCCAGTCTCCACGGTGACCCACAATGCCTCCTCTCCTCCCTGTTTACTCTTTTGTTCAGTTGCTTTTATCCCTTCCTTTACATAGAGAGCTACTCCTCCCCCCTCTTCTCTATTGCCTATCTCTTCTGTAGGTTATGTACCCTGGTATGTTAACATCCCAGTCATGGTTCTCTGAGTACCATGTTTCTGTGACTGCTACAATATCTAGGCATCCCTCTTCCATCAAGGCCACCAGCTCAGGGAGCTTGTTGCCCAGACTATGGGCATTGGTACTCATTACCCTCCATTTCTTGATGGCCTTACTCCATTTTGCCCCATCCCTGTCCTTCTTGCCTTTGTCATTTTCCCCATTTACCTCGCCCTTCTCCCTATCGCCACCTCTATGTTGGTGCTTACCGTACTTACTACCGTGATTTTTTGGGGGGCTAGGATTTCCCTGCTCCTTTCCAATGCCTCCCTCCTTGGCTAGTTTAAATGCTTGCCAATGAAGCATTTAAACCTATCACCTAGGATCCTGGTTCCCCTCCTGGACAGATGCAGCCCATCATGCAAGTATAGGCTTGCATCACTCCACGTGGACCCCCAGTCCCCAATGAAGCCAAATCCCTGAGCTCTGCACCAGTTTTTCAACCACTGATTGAATCCCATGATGCAGAACACCCTAGCCTCTCCTACACCATAGATGGGCAGTACCTCCAAGAAGGTTACCATGTGTGCTACTTGTCTAAGGCCCCTCCCCAATTCCACAAACTCTTCCTGCACTGCTCTAATCCCTTTCTTAGCCAGGTCATTTGTCCCTAGGTGGACAATGACATCCAGCTCCCTGCCCTGTGCAGCTGTTCTGGCAATCCTGAGGATTCGCTCCCTGTCCCTCCAAGCCATGGCACCAGCCAGGCACCTCACCTCTCTCTCCCCTCTCTCTCCCCTTCCTCCCCCAGTTCTACCTTCCTAACAATGGAGTCCCCCACCAGGAGTTGTTTTCTTTCCCTGTGGGGTCCCATGCCACCCTCCTGTGGGTCTCCTTTGTAGAGGTTCCCAGCATCCTCCTTGGTCTCCACTGCAGGTGCCTCCATAGAGGAACCACACTTTGCCAGAATGGCATGGGAATTGTGGAGAGGTACAACTGGATGGATGCACATCTTTTCCACCACTCTCCCCCCCCCCGAGCCCACTGTGGTCCAACTGCTCCTCTTTCTTGTCAACCTCTGAGGCAATGGCAGTGGCACTGGTGGTCCATGGATGGAGGAGGAGGTCCCACAAATCCTGGCCAACTCAGCCTGGAGATAAGCAACCTCCTCCCTCAGCCCAGAGAGGTGCCTGCAGATGGGACAACACCGCATCCTCCAGAACGTCTCCTGGAAGACTGCTGCTCCAGAGCCATTGCATTGCACCACTCCCATCATGTCTTATTTCTGGCCCCTTAACTGTTGTTTGGAATCCTTACTCTTTCCTCTGTTTTTTTCTTTCTCTTCTCTCTCTACTTACTTTCTGCCTCTGTGCCCTTTAATCTCCTGATTGTCCTGTTCTGTGACAAGAATATCCTATATTTCTCAGTAGACCCTTACTTGCTCAGAGGCAGGCCTCCAGCAGCTAGAGGGGGCCAGAGAGCTACTCTTGCCCTTCTAGGGTGGTGGATCTTTGGTGGCTCTGTGATCACTCACTTCCTGCTCCCAAACAGGAAGTTCCTGTTGTCAGTCAAATCCTGTGCCTATAAAAGTAGAACTAGCTTTTGGCGGGAGGGTGAGCAATCACCTGAGATTTACACCTAGATAACTGTTCAGATAACCATTCAGTTCAGTTAACTCAGACAAACACACTATTTGTTTTTTTGTTTTGTTTGTTAGTTTGTTTTTTTTACCCTAAATTAAAGGTCCAAGTACAAGAGTTCTACTTCTTTAGTCCCAGTAGAGAAGTCCAGTCACACAGCACTTCTTCCAAACTACTAACAGAATCTTTCTAAGGCAGTCTTTAAATTTAGCTTCCTTCAACTCGAAGTTAAAACTTAATTTCTCAAAAGCTAAATGTATGTTGTTTGGGTCTCCTATGAAATGGAAAGATGACTTGACTTTGGAAATTGTGGATAATAGAGGGGAGGGTTTAGAGTTATTTAATCAATATAAATACATGGGATTTTGGTTAGATAATTATGGGTCAGGAAATTTGCATGTAGATAATTTGATCTCCCAAGTTAATAAGCGGGTGGGTTTCCTGCTTCGGAATAAAAATTGCTTAGATTCTGTGACATTGGACCTGACAGTTAAGATGCAGATTTTCCCTTTAATCAATTATGGGGATGTTTTATATGACGGAGCCACTGGGGATCGAATAACAAAGTTAGATGTTCTAGTTAATCATCTTGCCAGACTAATTCTCAGGTGTCCAAAACTTACTCATCATTGTGAATTGTATGAAAGATTAGGTTGGTTATCATTAACTAGGAGAAGAATGATACATAAACAGCTGTTTGCACATAAATGTAGGCTGGGTTCCGTCCCTATATATCTAAAGAATAGATTTTCCTTTAAAAGTGTTGAATTGACATTGAGAAATCAAGTTGTTACAGATATGGTTGCCCCCCCCTTGTAAAATCAAAACATTCCTAATATTTATTTAGTAATTATATTCCGATATGTTGGAATATAATTCCTCATGAATATAAGCAAAAGATTGGTAAGCCCTTATCAACATCCCATCTAAGAAGACACCTGATTTCTACACAGGAACCTTGTAATTGTTATTGATATTCTTTTTTTCTTTTATGTTTTTGTATTGATGTTTGTCGTTTGATTGTATTTATTATGTTGAGTGTTGACCTGTATTTTGTATTTTTGTAAAGGTTACCATTGCGAATGAGTTTTTACTCAATTGGTTTTTACCTTCAATAAACAAACAAACAAACAAACTGCAGTCACTAAATACCCTAAATACCACATTTATATTGTTTGTTTTTAAGTAAACAAAATCTTACTGTCAAACCGTTAGATCATCTTTTAAAAGTATTACCCCCAGAGCCCAACTCTCCCCAGACTCCATGCTCAGTAAGTAAAGCCCATACAAGTAAAGCCTGTCACCTTCAAAGAAGTGTCTCACTCTTTCCCGGTGTCCTCACACCCACCACTGACACAACTTCATTAGGCTGACAATCTCTCTCTTGAATCCCCAGATTCAGCCTTGGCTCTACTGCAGTTCAAGAACCCCATGCCCCTAATCAGGTAACTGTTATAAAATTAATTCGTACCTTGGAACTTTCCCTGCTGACCGGTTGCACTGCTGATGATATCTACCTCGGCACCACTGCTGATGTCCCGTTCGGCACCGCCACTGATGTCCCGCTTGGCATAACAACAAACATGGGAAAATAAATGGTATGACAACTTCAGTAGTAAAATAAAAAAAATTGCGGTCTCCCGAATCTTCTCCATCGGGGACGGGGGTGGGTGGCATGACAAGCAACTCCAAAAGGCAAAACTACAGAAGCTCAACTAAATCAAATGTCCTTAGCTCAAAAAAGCATTGTCAAACAAATGGAAGAACTATTTTTTAACAAAATAAATACAATTCTTAACTGTTTTAACAATTTAACATGATTTTTTTTAAAACAGACATAATACAGTGCCCATTTTCTAAGTGCAATAATACCCTCCAGGGTGGGCAGTATTGGGCAATACTGGACCTTCCAGAGTCTATAAGGCCCTCTGCCTGCAGTATCAGGCCACCTAATGTCCCTGGGTGGTCTGGTATTGCCCAATACTGCCCACCCTGTTGGGAATCATTGCTTACGTAATGGACTGCCCAGGTGCATAATGAGGCCCGACACCTCAGGCGGAAGGCCTTATAGCCACTGGGAGATTGGGTATATCCCATAACACCCACCCTGGAAGGTATTATTGTACTTAGAAAATGGGCTATAGGTGTAATTTTTTGGAAAAGTGTATAAGTATAAACAAAGAACCTTAGTGCACAAGCACTGAGGCAAGGGTTACCCCAAAGGGCATTGGCCGGGAAGCCAAGTTTCAAAGAAATACAAAATCTCACATACCCACATAATGCAAAGCATCATGGGTTGAATATGCAAATCACCACACACTATTATGCTGGTTCAACTTTAAGCAGAAATGCATAATGCCGAAAGGCCTCTCACTCAGATGGCAAAGGGTGCCAACAGAAGACACAGACACATGTTTTGTCCTACCAGGACTCATCAGTGTGCCTCATCTGTATGACTCCCCAGCAGAATGAACCAGCTACCCTAAGTTGGTATGAGAATAAACATTTATATATAAAAAAATAAATAAAAAACAAAAAAAAGTAACTTTTCTAGTAAAATAGTCCCTGTACTGCTGGAATCACCACAGAATGGCGCTGCCATTTTGTGTGTCTCTGATGAGCTTGTCCTCCTGCTTTATCTCGCCCTCCACTCCTTCACAAACATGAGAGCACTTTATATTAGCTCCTTGGATCAGCACTGTTTCTTGAACTCACATAGACACAGAGGAGAGCCCTTTATTTTAGCTCCTTTGATCAGTGCTGTCTGAATGGTGGAACATAGCCTGCTGATGAATTTAAAGACGGGTACCTGTTTCTTTCTTTCTGAAGTGCTTTGAGTCAGCAGCTCAGTTTAACAGCCGGCTGTGCCTTGACATGTAGCACGATCATGTTCAGTTAAGGAAAGTTCAATTATTAAAAAAAAAAAGTTTACTGTGTTGTTGCAGGGTTTTTTCCATTGTCCTGTGATAGTGCCAAGGAGGTCACTCACGCTAAGCGAGTGTGGGAAAAATGGCTAGCAGATTTCGAAATTCGGGGTGCCCAAAGATACTCTTAGTAATAGAAGTGAATTGGAACTTGTTTTCAACCGGGTGTTGTTAAGAAAAAACACCACCAGAACCAGGGTGTTTTAACCAATCAGAGTGCAGCTTTTCATTTACCCATTTTCTATCTAAACACAAATCACAAACTATGTTTGTAAGAAACCTGGTGAGCAGTAACTCTATAGCCTGGGAATCTGAAGCAGCAAGCTACAGTACTCCAAGATGACGTCATCACTTCCCAAGCCTGACTGAGAGAGACAGAGATAACTCCACTGTTTTCATCCATTGTAGAGCAAGATAACAAATGTTGATTTGAAGAAAACCACAAAACCAAACAAATTGAAATTTTCAGGAAACTCTAATCATGAAACAGGGACTTGAATTGAAGCTTTATTAACAATATGCAAAAACCTTTGCACATGATCTCTTTAACAGAATGTTACATGCAGCAGCACAGGGAGACACTCTCTCCCATGTACCAGATGGCCTGGGAAACAGACACAGGTAAAGAATTAACTCCCCAGTGGTGGATGACAGTCTGGGAAAGAGTGTTCTGCACATCTGTCTCTAATAACTGGGAGGAATTTAGATTGAAGATCATTAGTTTCTTTTTTCTCACCCCCAACTGGGAACAGAAATCATAGACCAGGTCACACAGACTACTGTTGGAGAGGCTATGGGGGCACCTTTTCATATTTTTTTGGATTGTACGGTGATCCTGCCCTTTTGGTCAGACATAGGCCTGAAATTGGATGCCATTCCAGGTACTGCTGGACCCCTAGAGCTCATAATATTAGTATTAGATATCTGGTCCCCAGGTAAATACACTGATCACCAAACGTTTTCCGGTGTCAGTGGCTTAGCAGGTTGCACACTCACCTCTGAGGCTGGAAGATCAGATGGCAGTGTGTTCTAGCCCCACACCAGGCACTTGGGTTAAATCCCAATACTGACACTGTAGTGCAGCATGAGGGGTGTGCTACACTCCTAAGGTGCGGTGTTTTAGATAAGACATTAAACTGAGGTCCCATCTGCCTGTTCTACTGGTAGTTCAGGTGGATGTTAAAGATCCCATGGCACTTCTTGAAAAGATTAGGGGAATTTTTATTGAAGACTTGGACTTTATTACAATAACAAAACATAATGTAACAGTATATCAAAAAGGAAAACAAAAATGCATACACATCCAAAACAGAAAAATGAATACATAACATAATAATAACAGTCTAATTAGTAGACTCTAATACATAGACCCCCTAGACCATATCCATCAAGGAATAATTAAGTAATCCATTTATCACAATTTATCCACAAATGTTTCACTTTTTCTACTGGAAAATATACCATATCTAGCTGAAAAATCCTGTTTAATGCTTTCTTGATATTGGTAAGTCTTTTTTCATAGGAAACTTTCCTTTGCTGAAGCATCCACATACAACAGGCTTGCCAAATAAAATATATTGGTACAGTTAAGACAATATAAACGGTGTCCACATGGTATTTACCCCAAGATCATGAGGAAGGGCCATATACCACCTCTGGGTATGAAAGGGATAAAAAAAGAGGTTCCTCCCATTCCTTGGCCAGATAATCTCAGAACTGTGTAACATAACTGCACTCCAAATATAAGTATCACTGTGTCTCTAAAACCTGTATGCAAGAATCTCTGGGGCAATACCTTTCAGATACCTGTTTGTGTTTGTTGTTTCCTCATACACTTAACCTGCCATAGTTTCCTAACCATACACTGTCCCACACAAAGGGGCGGATTCTTGAATTGGCCAACCATTTAAGCACATCCCTTACTTGGGTAGCCTGGCAAAGGGGAAGAGTAACAGCAATCTGACATTCAGTATTCAATATGGTTCTGTAAAGGGTTTTCCTTTCAGACATTTGAAACTGGAGAGGAGATAGTTTCCACTTTATTGCATTCTTAATTCAATCTAGGCCATACTGAGGCACAGTGGCCACTTTGGCAAGTAGCTAAGCTTTCTCAAGGTCCTGGGGGAGAGAGATGGCTGTAACCATAAATTGATCAAGGGTTTGCATAACTTTATACCAGGTTTTAAGGCAGTGCCAATGTTATAGCTGAAAAAAAGGCTGAAAAAAAGGACAATGGGGTGAACCATATTCATACCCATGTCTGTAATTAGCCAATATGTAAATTCCCTCTTAATGGGATTGAGTTTAGAGCCCCAAAAGGCTTGAAAACCCCCCACTATATAACCTATTGATAATTCCATGGGCAGTGGGTAAACATGGCTATGGTACAAAAATATGGGGACTAAGAGTGTCTTGATTAATACCTCCCTCTTTTTTTTTTGGAGGGTTGTTGCCCTTTCCAACTAGCCATGAGCCTATTGGCTCGAGTTAATCCATTTTCTAAGTTTATTTAGTGAGGCTATATTACCAGGACCAAATTCGAGTCCCAACATTTTTATTGGGTCTGGAGTAATCTTGATATCTGCAAAATTACCTGATGCAGGAAGGGGAACCTTAACTAGTGTGACTCCTATACTTTTTGCTATACAGTACAACAACCTCAATTATCTAAACACTGATTATCCAGATCTCCCTATTGTCTGAACTCTGACATTGTCCCCAGAGATCATTTGCCTAAAGTTATAGACCGCCGATTATCCAAACTGTCGATTATCCAAACAAATTTGATGCCTCTCAGAGCATTCGGATAATCGAGGTTGTACTGTATTGATTCTGGACCCAGATATCTCAGGCAACCTTTGCAAGGTAGTAGACAAGGTAACTTCTCAGGTATCAGAAGCTAGCATTAACACAGGGTCATCAGCATAAGCCAAGACTTTTATCTGTGGAATCTCTGGGCTGCTGGAAAGCCCTCGTATTTCATCAGTTAGCAGAATTTTTCTTATAAGTATATTAATATCAAACTCATATTGGGATCAGGGGGAACCTTTCCTAACACCCCTATGAACCTGGATACATTTTCCATACCTTCCATTGACATTTGGTATGATTAAGGGCCCCTGATACATGTCCTGAAGCCAACAGGCAAAAACTGGTGGTATGTCAAAGGCTAGCAGGGTGGAAATGAGGTATTCGTGGGCCAGCCAATCAAAGGCCTTCTCTTGGTCTAACCTGAGTATGTACCCCTGCAATCCTCCCTGCTCTCCTCTGAAAAAAGGTTGCCTGAGAACTATTAGATTGTCCTGTTGCTTCCTATTGGGTACTGCACAGGTCTGTGAAGGACAAATTAAATATTTTGCATCTATCAATAGTCTGGATAGCAGAATTTTACTTAAGATTTTTAAGTCTGTATTCAGGAGGCTTAGGGGCCTCCGATTACGTAAATCTGATTTTGGACCTTTTTTGTGTAATAATAACAGTATAGCCTCATTCATGGATGCAGCATACTTTGAAGAGGTTAACATGTGGTTGCAAAGGATGACAAGAGCTGGGACTAACTCTAAATGGAAGATTTTATAGACCCCAGCCCCCAACCCATCAGACCGTGGGGCTGAATCCTTTTTTAACTGCTGTATAGCTACCTCTACCTCTTCTGCAGTGACTAGTTTAACTAAGACCCTGTCCACACTCGACGCTTGGTACTGTTACCGTGGGTCGCAATCATTACAGAAGTTTGCAAAAATGGTCTGCGTCCACAATGGTAACTGTATCTGATGTGTTTTTGCTACCGAGCTCGAGACCTATTGGAAGGTAGTCTCAAGATTGGTAGCAGGGACGTTTGCCACGTGAAAACACTCACATATTGGAATACTCACCAGTGTGGATGAGTGAGTGTTTTTGATCTTGGTACTGGTTGCACAAGGAGCTGTGCATGGAGGGGAGACCCACCTAGCGATGCAGACAACAATGGTAAGCCAGCCTGTGGTTTGGGGAAGTCTTAAAACATTTTATATCCATTCCTTTAAAATGAGATAAGCCAGAGCACAACAGTAACAACCCTGAACAACTATGGTGGGTGGAGGTAGCTGGTGGGAGAGGGGTGCAGGTTAGCCCAAAAACTATACTTTATGGGCATAACTGGTAGAAGTGGGATTAAATATATAATGGCTACTCACTCTACAGTTTCACCACTGTACTGTCACAGGAAGGAATCCACATTCTCGTCTGCTCAGTGCGGATGCGAGGCAGGTGAGGGCAAGGAATGGGGAGCACGGTTGCGGCAGATTGCAGATGGACTGTAATGGTAAGGCTTAAACCATTACTGATACCGTTATGCTACTGCTAGCACAAGTATGGACAGGGCTTAAGTCTTGTGCATCCCATTCAGAGACCTGTGGTAAATTAAGGGAGCTTAGATAACTCTGGGCTTCTAGGGTTTATGGCATGTCACCAAACAAAGATTGTACATATTGTTCTACTATTTTTAAAATACTCTCCAGCTGGTCAGTTGTGGAGACCAAGGAACACCTGACCAGGCTGGGAGACAAACTGTCATCCATTTCATCTGGCATCTCCTTCTCTGAGATCCTGATGGTCTGGGAGAGGGGGGAAGATGGACGGAAGGTCAGAGAAGGGGAGATAAGGGAGCTAAACATGTGGCTCAAGGGATGATGCCAGGAAAAAGGACACAAATTTGTAGGTAAATGTCAACAGTTTTGGGAGCGAAAGTTCTTTAAATTTGATGGACTGCATCTGACTAAGGAGGGAGTCAGTGCATTGTGGCAGAAGTTTGATGTCTTTACAGAATATTTAAACTAGCCAACGGGGAGAGGGGTGCAGCACCTGTTACATTGAACGAGAAGAACACCCCCTCAGCTAGTGCTCAAACAGGAGTTCAGCATATTTGCAGCTCATTTGCATCACCAGGTAAGGAAAAAGGTCTGGCTCCCCATACGATGCTCAGGGAAAATGCCAGACCTCACCCAACAGCTAACGCACTGAAATCTGGCAAATGGAAAACCATGTACACAAATGCCCGCAGTATGGGAAACAAGATCCCAGACCTGCAGGCAACAATGACAGAGGCTAAACTGGACATAGTAGCCATTAGCAAGACATGGTTCACCAGTAACCACACTTGGGAGACGTCAGTACCCGGCTATGTACTGCATACCTCTCAACCTCCTGCCTCATAAATCAGGGACAAGGCTTAAAAAAATCAGGGACAAAGGACCAAAATCAGAGACACATCTTCAAAATTAGAGATATCCACCCAGAAAGTTGGTAGAATATGGGGCTTAGTGCAGAATGCATTTTCTAAAGATGAACAAGTCTGTAACTTTAATGCTTGACATTGTTTTGTGCTTACAGTCCCCACTGTTTAGCCACAAAAACACAAATTTTAGAAGGGACAAAGTAAAATTTTGAGGCAAAATCAGGGACATCCCTGAAAATCAGGGACACTTGAGAGGTATGATGTACTGTTCAGAAGAGACTGAGATGCAAAAAGGTGGGGGGTAGTCCTTTATGTCAATGAAAATATCAAAGCCACAGAAATTCAGAATACACATAAGGAGCCAGAAGAACTGTGGGTCACCCTGGAAACAGGAAATAGGACAGCCATATGAACTGGGGTTGTCTACAGACCTCCATATCGGGGAGAGGGTATAGACACATTACTGTTAGAAGATATACAAAACATGACAGCTTAAGGGGAGGTTCTGATAATGGGAGACTTCAGCATGCCAGATAAAGATTGGTCAATACCAGCAGGAACATCCAGCAGAGCTAGACACATAGTGGATTCCCTGCTGGGGGAGGGCCTCAAACAACTGTTACAACAACCCACAAGACACAGGGCTATCCTAGATCTAGTAATGACTAACGGGGAAAGGATCACAGAACTCCAGGTAGAAGGTCACCTGGGGGCCAGTGACCATCACATGGTATGGTTCAGTTTGCCACTAGAACTAAATAATTGCATTCCAATGCAAAAATATGGGACTTCAGAGGAGCTGACTTTGATAAGATAGCCAACAGAGTTAAGCTAGCAATGGCAAGAAGAAATACAGGTGAGAGGGTACAGGCAAAGTGGGCAGGCATTAAGGATCCAATACTTGAAGCAACATCCCATTGTGTTAGGAAGAAAAGCAAGAGCAAAAGAAGGAGGAAACCACTTTGGTTCTCAAAAACAGTAGCAAGAAAGGTCATAGCCGAAAGACTGGCCTTCAGGAAATATAAGGGAACACAGCAGGACGAAGATAGGAAGGCATACCAAACTTCCCTAAGGGAAGCAGGGAATGCAGTAAGGCAGGCAAAGGCCCAAACCAAGAAAACATTAGCACAAACAGTAAAAGAAGGGGACAAGACTTTCTATAGATACATTAGTGAAAAGAGAAAGTCCTGAGGTGGTATTGCTAAGATCAAAGGGGATAAGGGGGAGTGTGTGTGGAGGAGGACCAAGGAAAAGCATGTATCCTAAATAGATTCTTCTGTTCGGTATTTACTGAGGAAAAGGTAGGGTAGGTCCCACAGCTCAGCACCATGGACACTGAGAGGAGGGGAGGGGAAGGAGGTGTGCACAAGTCCCTTCACAAAAGAAACTCTCCTACAAGAGCTCACTAAGCTCAGGGTGGACAAGGCAATGGGACCGGATGGCATATATCCCAGGGTACTAAAGGAGCTAAGGGTGGAACTAGCAGAGCCACTACCAGAACTGTTTAGTGAGTCTCTGAGCACAGGAGTGGTCCCAGAAGACTGGAGAAGGGCTCATGTGATCCCGCTCAACAAGAGTGGTAGTAGGGAGGAGGCAGAGAACTACAGACCAGTCAGTCTTACCTCAGTAGCGGGCAAGATTATGGAGACACTCCTTAAGGAAAGGATAGTGCAACACCTGGAATCCATAGGAGTACAGGATCCAAGACAGCATGGGTTTATAACAGGAAGGTCCTGTCACACTAATCTCACAGATTTCTTTGACTGGGTAAACAGAGTAGTGGATCAAGAGGTTGCAGGCGATGTTGCCTACCTTGACATCAGCAAAGCTTTTGATACTGTTCCACATAAAAGATTAATAAGATGGGTACGTTTGGGGTGGGTCAGAAGTTGTTCAACTGGGTGGCAAACTGTTGGCGGTCAGAAAACAGAGAGTAGTTGTAAATGGTATAGTCAGAAGAGATGCAAGTCACAAGTGGGATACCTCAGGGATCAGTCCTGGGGACAGTCCTCTTCAATATCTTCATCTGTGACATTGCAGATGGACTGAAGTGTAAGGTTTGTCTGTTTTTGTAGATGACACCAAGATCAGCAACACAGTAGATGATCCAGATGGGGTGGGCAGAATGAGAAGAGATCTGGATAAAGTGGCAAAATGGTTGGAAGAGTGGTAACTGGGGTTTAATGCAAAGAAGTGCAAGATCATGCCCATAGGGAAGAGAAACCCCAAAGCCACCTTTAGGTTGGGAGGGGAGTTGCTGGCAATCACATGGAAGAAAGAGACTTGGGCATCATCATCACAGATGACCTGAAATCATCCAAGCAGACCACTAAAGCAGTAGGTAAGGTTAGGGGGATGTTGGGGTGTATTAGTAGGGGCATCACAAGTCGTAAGAGAGAGGTAATAATCCCTCTTTACAAGACACTGGCTAGGCCCCATCTGGAATACTGTGTGCAGTACTGAAGGCCGCACCTTCACAAGGACATTAACAAAATGGAGTCAGTCCAGAGAAGGGCAACCAAAATGGTGCAGGGACTGCATCAGAAAACATATGAGGACAGATTAATGGAGCTCAATATGTATACCCTAGAGCAAAGGAGAGAGAGAGAGAGGTGTTATGATTGAAACATTCAAACATCTTGAGGGCATTAACAAGGTGAAAGAGTGTAACATGTTTCAATATAAGAAAAATAGCAGGACAAGAGGACACGGCATGAGATTAGAGGTAGTCCGATTAAGCAGTAATGTGAGGAAGTTCTTTTTCACAGAAAGGATGCATGGAACGGCCTACCTCAAGAAGTGATGGATATGAATACAGTGCAGGGCTTCAAATAGGTATGGGATAGGCATAAGGGAGCAATACAGATAAGTATGAGTAGATAGGCCATTGACAGAGTACAGGCCTATGGCACATTCATAAGGTAGACAAAAAATGGGCAGACTGGATGGGCCTTGCAGTCCTTATCTGCCATCAACTTCTATGTTTCTAAGTTACTAAGAAGGGTAGAGGCTATTTGTCCAGAGGGACCATTGAGTTCTGTAATAACCCTATTCTCCACACTGGATTTGCACTCTTTAAAGGGGTCTAGTGATCCCTTTTGTACATGTGTACCAAACCTATGTTCTTGAGATAAGGACTTTACACTATTGTACTGAAAATCTGCCACCTGGGTTCTAATGTTATGTATCTGTGCACTATAATCATGGCCGATGACTTCAGACTGTGAAATTAAATGTTGTAAGTGCTGTCATAATGGAAGATCACAAAGGTAATCTTTGTTGGCCACATATTGAGTCTGATTCTGAAAGAGGACCTGCCAGGATTTTTTTGTGTCTTCCGAATGGACACTCCAATATGCATCTATTAAACCTGCAGTAGAAATGACATGTAGTGTGGTGGTATCACAAAACAATTTAGAGGTCTGAAGCCCTCTATCTGTTTGCCTCAATCCACAATTAAAGTCTTCTAATCAAACAAGAAGTTGGGAGGTATGTAAAAAGGTTAGATTTCCCTGAACAATGCAACCCTTTGTGCTTTCGTTTGGGGTGCATATGTAGCAATGAGGCAGAACCTCTCCATGTGGTATGAAATATCCAGGAGCAGTGTCCTTCTCAGATGGATGTCAACCAATCTGGAAACTCTTAAGTAAAGGGTTAGCCAGGAGAATGCCAACCAAATCACAGATATCTTCTCCTGTAGACCAGAAGGAAGGACCTAGGGGACAGAATTTAGATGCCTGCTGTAGCTCAAGATGTGTTTTTAAATAGGTGTCTTGTATGCACAAACTATCACTTCTGCTTTCTTGAAGTGTGACTAATACACCCACCCACTTTCTTTCACATTTAATGCTATTGATATTCAGTGTTAAAAAAGAGAGGCTGTGTATCAGGAGGAAGAGAAAAACGGGGAACAGGACCATTAGAATTAGATAAAAGGGTGACTAACGGAGTCTTAGTCTCATCTGACGAGTCCTTTTTGCTATGGAACCCCCCCTTCTGTATCAGTTGTGGAGGCAATAGAAGAGGTGTCCATCCCTTCCTCCCCCAAATCCTCTTCAGTCATGTCAGAGTGGAGGGCAGCAAAGAAATTACCTTTTTTCCAGGAGCAAGGACCTGTGTCCTGTTTTACCCCAGGTTCCCCACATTGTATGCTTCTTGTGGGCTTTCCCTAACTGGGACCATTTCTTCTGAGCTGCAGTTTGATGGATCTCTCCTTTTCTGGAGGATGAGGGGGGCTTTTCATTATTAGCTACCTCAGCTGAACTTTCAGACACAGCAGTACCACCACCTCTTTCTACTGTTCCTGTGGCTAGGTTTTCCACTGCTTCAAGAATCTTCCCAGGATGCATGACTATACTCTGAGGGTTTGGGTTGTCTGGAGTTGGGTTAGCAGTCTTGGGCCATAATGTTTCCTTGACTGCCCGAATGCTCTGTTCTGCCACTCTTTTAGCTTGCAACTGCTGAGCTGTATTTATCAAGCCTTCATGAGAGGGGCAGTCCTCCCTGTTATGAGAAGCCCAAAGGACTACGTCCATAGGCATGACCAGTCCGCCCCCAAAGATTGCATTTGATGTGTTCATATTCTAGGAAGTGGCTACAATGGAAGGTGTCACAGGCTGAACTAAGGTGGGTGCAGGAGCCATATTTAAAACAGGACTGAGGTTGTCCTATGTAGAAGAGGGAACCACAATCTTTTCCCCAAGATAAGGAGCTAGTGATATGTACAGGCCCTGAATTAGTGGAGTATAACTTCACCCTTTACCCTCCACCCACCATCCCAAATCTGCTCACTGTCTAGCATGGGCATTGGTTTCCTAGGACCTCACATCACTGTCTTAACCAAAATAAGATGTCTTCCACATTCACCGCCTCAATTGTAAACATTACCATGATGTTCTTGACTAGTGGTTTTGTAAGGAGAATGGCTTGGAAGGGAATCAACACAGGGTTATTTCTCTGTACCTGATACTGGGCCCAAAACCTGTCCAAACTGGAGACATTTTTAAAGCTCACATCATAGTTAGAATTGCCAATGCTAATGAGCACAAATATTTCTGAGGAAAAAAACTTCATAGACCCCTTCAATAAGATTCTGACGATGTGTAACCTATCCGAAGGAGATTCCAGCCCCCCCCCTTGTACAGCAGTCTAACTGTGTTCCTTCTGGGGGCAGGTTCACCTTTGTTCTGGAACAAATCTGATAGTTCAAACATGGGATCTAACCTGGCTTGACTATTTGGGTCACTTAACACTTCATCAGAGGGTCCCATCCGTGCAGGGTCTTCTGCTGCCAGACTGACATTAGCACTGGGCCTTACATCTGGATTAATCATTGTATTATCACCAGTATCATTATCAGTAGTATTATTTTCAGCAAGCATATCAGTAACATTATGTGAAACAACAGTAGTAGAATCTTTACCACGGGGTTCGTTGGAGCTCTTGCAGTTTGCAGATTCAGTGGCCACCTCTTCCGCTGATACTGAAGAGTATTCTTGGAAAGTACTGTCCGTAGGATCAGGAAACCATTGTCTGTCTGGTCCCTGCACCCAGTCCGCATCCTCAAGGGTGTGGACCAGCCACCAGTTCTTAGCCCCAATGTCAGTACTGTGAGGGGTTTCAGTTTGTTTACTTGCTGTGGGAGTAGTCCATTTTTGTTTGCTCCATCCTGAGAAGCCTTTGTCTTTCAGAAAGGAATGCACAATTTCAGTACTATTGTGGCATGGTATTGGGTCCTGAACTGTAGCAGCTGTGCACCCAGTAGTAGTGTCCTGCCACCCTGTACCAAGCCATTGTCAAGACGGTTTGCTGTTGTGTACTGAAATGTTGGAAATTGGAGCCTGCGGCTTTCAGCACATGGCCTCCTGGCCATTCATACTGCCAGCCGCACTGGGAGCTACTCTGTAAAGTTCATTTTGCTGTACCTCTGGTAACCTGACAGGAGCAACTGAAACTGCCACAGGCTTTGATGCTTCTACATCAGCAGGCCTATGACTCATGCTGACAGTGGGAGCCAAGAGTTTGGCAGGTAAGGGCTGTGTCTCTAAGGTATTTAATTATTTTTCTAACTCCTTAGCTTTCTTTAAACAGCATTCCTTTTCTGCTTGTAGTTGCTGCATTTTTTCTTCAAATACAGACTTTTTAGGATTAGTCACCTCCATGGCAACTTGATTCACATTTTGTAGAACACTGCACAATACCTTAGCAGGTGAATTCACTTCTTCTCTGAGTTTTTCAGATGACAAAAATACTTCATTGGCAGTATCTTCTTCTGAAAAGTCTGCCAAAGCCATTATAATATCTACAGCCTCTTGAGTTGAGAGATCAGGGGTGGAGGCCTGCTCCCCTGTCTCCTCCACATCCATCCTCTCTGCAGTATCCACCAAAGTAGCATGTCAAAAAGATGGCCAAGGGTTCCCCCTGCTGGAGAGTAGAGGAATTTCCCCAGAGTCCTGGCCAAATTTCCCCCAATTCACTAAAAAATACCACCAACAGCTTAATTACATTCAATGCCAGTTGCATCCATCTGTATCCCTCTCCACCAGAATGAGGCTGAAAATAGGCAGAACTGTCTAGTCCTTATTTCCCAGTCAACAAAAATTAAATAAATAAAAGGCATTTCTAGATATCCTCTTGGCAGCTGCAAGTAAGGCCATCACCAGAAGGTGGCTTTCCCAAACTTGTCCTAGACTAGAAGATTGGATTTCAATAGTTAACATACATCAAATGGAGAAACTCATGGCCAACCTGTGCCTCCAAACAGACAAATTCCTTGGGGTCTGGCTACCTTTCATGCATCTAATTGATGAGCTGGAAGGTAGCTCTTTCATCACAGCAAGCAGAAAGATACTGATCCACTTGTATGGGTCTTCTCGGATATCACACCTCACCATATGTCACACAGGGTGTAGACTTGTTACATGTTTGTTCAGTTAGTTAGATAAATATTTATTGTGTACTGTACTGCATATGCTTAGTTTAAATTGCCGCACACAGCTGAAATATTAGGACGGTCATGTAATTCCACTGATTGGACCCAGTGGTTCATGCTATGCAGGGGCATCACTTACATATTATGAGAGACACTTTGTTCCCTGTACTGTTGAACATCAAACAGGAACTGATTTTCAGAAGTACTGAGGATCTGGGAAACCACCTAGTGTGGGGTCATGTACACCTTTTGGGAAATTTCATAAGAATGCTATGCATTTCCTCTTATCTTTTGTAACACCAATTCAAGGTCATATATCATGTCTTTTTTATTTTGCTGTCTGAAGTTTGGATTATGCAATAAAAAAGTTTGAAAAAAAAGTTCCATTGTGCCAGTTCCTCAAAGTACAAGTTGACAAGCTGTGCAAGTGGTAGTAGTGAAGACTGGAGTTGGTAATAGTGGAAGAGTGAATATGTGTCATGGCTATGGGGCTGTGAGAACAAGGGCTTCTAAGTGCATAATACTACAGCCAAAGAAACCATGATTCATTTGTCCCCAGAAACCCATTGGTTGCACTCCAACTGTCACCCTTCCAGCCTGGGTTTCAGAATCACCACTCCACTGTCTCCTCACTGCTGTCTGTCACTGATTCCGTCTTCATCAGGATGGATCAGGGACTCAATACAGCTGCTATAGTCATTGATCTGGCCAAAGTCTTTGATTCAGTGTCCCATTCAGTCCTGCTCCTCCTTGATAAGCTGAGCTCCACTGGCCTCTCAGCTACCACTGTTACTTGGTTCCATTCTTACTTAATGAGCCAACATTATTGGCTCCCACCACTACGGCTTTCGCTCTGATTGACCCTAGTGCCCTATAGCTTCTCTCCCTACAGATTTCTCCTTCCTGCATCTAATTTTGGGCTTGGTGCATAGTTTGAACTGTATATTTTCTCCCACCCTTACCCCGTCCTCTATTAAATACGCTTCAGACTCCGCCCCTTTCATCATCATTGGCCATTACTGCCTCTCTAGTGCGTCTTCAGTTACTGTCACCCCTTTTTCTCACTTGCATTCCCACAGCACTGATTCCTACTGCTTCTGTATTAGTGTCTATCCCTCCCTTCCTATTCTGACCCAGGTAACTCATTGATCTCACCTCTAATAGGTGCCCCTTATTTCTTCTTTTTGCTTCCTTATCCCCTACTGAGTCTCTCCACTCTGTACCCACATTGCTCTGCCCTAACCTACTTCCTTCTCTGGATTCCTTTGTCCCACACTGCCTGCCTGACTTCAATCATGGGTAGTCTATCTTGGCTAATTTCTCTATCCTGCTTTATTCTCTTCAGCTGTTGTGCAGACTGGTTCATAGCTGAATCCTTGCACCACTCTACTGGTAACAGTTCTCCTCCACCTCCTTGTTTTATCAGGCCTGAATCCTCACATGTGCTCCTTTACATCCCCTGTCTTCCCAAACTAGATACTGCATTACTGGGGCTCTGGCTCCAAAAACTCCTCCGCACACCTAACGTGATGCCTGCCCTTGAAATGTTCTCCTCCTGTGCCTTGGTGTGCATACATGTTTCTGCCCTCCTTCTACTGGTCCAGGCTGGGAACATTGAGACCAACCTGGGAACATCCTATCATACCCCCCTCACACACACCTCAACATCCATACCCCTGACTAAAGGTTTAAGAGTCGCTCACATGAACATTAGTAGCTTATGCCCTAAAATGGCCAAACTGGAAGCCTAGGCCACCAAGATGTCTCCTGACATCTTGTGCACATCTGAATTCTGGTTAAAACCTGCTATTAAACAGCATGAAGTGTCTCTACCCGGTTATGGCATTCTCAGAAAAGATAGGATAGGTAGGTGGGGTGGAGGCGTACTGATCTACTACAGATCTGGTCTAGACGTCGCTGTTCTTCCTGCTCCTGACATGGCATAATCTCCTGCTGAGTCTCTTTTCATTTCCCTTACACTTGGAAATGTTAAGAAACTCATCATTGGATGTGTATATATGCGCGCTAGCCACACCTCCATTAGTCTGCCCTCCCTCCTAGCCTGTCTTGCCAGCCATCCAAGCCATGACCTTATACTTTGTGGTGATTTTAACATAGATTGGCTACATCCAGATGCAGAAACAATACGTGCCTTGCTTGCTGACTCTAGCTTTACCCAACTCCTCCAAGATCCTACATGTATTAACACGAAGTCTGGAAATATACCCTACTTGATAGGATGGGCACCAACTGCCTGCAGATGATCAAAGTGATGGGCATACTCTCAGACTGCATAAGTGATCACTCTCCCACTTTTTGTGTGTGGAGAAACAACTATCCTAACCCACCTCCTAAGATCTCCCTGGTTCGAGACATGTCTTGGTTTGACGCTGACAGCTTTATCACCACCATCAATAACATTGACTGGCGCCCCATCAAAACACTCCCTGATATAAATCAAGCCTTGGATTTCCTAATTTCTACCTTCACTCAAATAGTAAATCAGCATGCCTCCAAGACAAAATGCAGGTCCAAGGGAGTTAAGGCTCCATGGCTTACCAAGGAGATTAGGACGCAAGTGTCCCTCCATGACAAAGCATAGTACACGTACAAAAAGAGTGGAAAGCAGAACACCTTTGCAACCCCAAGGAATTCTGGAGGCAAGTCAACTCCCTAGTAAAAGGAAAGGCCATGGAAAACCCAAGCTCTATCACTGTCAATAGATCCACCCTCGATGACTCTGTTTCTGTCGCCACCAGTTTTAATAATTTCTTTACTGAACTCCACAAATACACCTCATTCTTTCATAACTCCTCCTCTCCAACCTCTGCTCCCCCAACTACCCTTGGGGAACATCCTGAGTTCCATCTGAAATTGGCCACACTCAAAGAAGTGCAGCAGCTTCTCTCTAACTTGAAACCAGAGAGGTCTCCTGGTCATGACTCCCTAGAGCCAAAATTTCTTAAATTGTGTGCCCCAGCCCTGGCCTGCCCAATCTGTGTCCTATTTAACTGGTCCTTCCTCTCTAACTCCGCTCCAGATAAATGGAAGGTGGCAGTAGTTGTTCCAGTTCACAAGGGGGATTCCAACTCCATTGTTGACAACTACCGATCAATCTCCATTCTTTGCCCAGTGGCCAAAATCCAAGAACACATAGTTTATAACCACCTCCAGGACTACCATGACTCACACAGTTTACTTTCCCCTTCTCAGTATGGCTTTAGAAGATCAAAAAGGAAAAGGGAGAGGGCATCTCGGATTTCTGATATTCTCTCTCAAATTAGGAGTATGGAGACTGCTCTTTCTCCATCATCTTCCGAGACATTCAAACAAGACTTAACTAAATTGAGAGAAGCCTACCTAGCTATGCTAATGGAACAAGCTGAATTTGCAATTTTGAAAACAAATGCGGTATATACCGATCAGGGTGAAAAGGCGGGCAAAATGCTAGCACTGCGTATTAAGCAACAGGAATCCACCAGACTCATTCCTGCTATCCATTCTCCTAGCGACAATTCCCTTAAGGTCTCTCCCTCGGAGATAGCAGAGGAGTTTACAAAGTATTTCCAGGATTTTTATGGCCCTATGGCCAATTCCCCATCTAGGCAAAGACTTTATGAATATCTGAGTGATTTACAGTTGCCAACTCTTACACAATCCCAGCAAAAAATTCTGGAGTCTCCCATCTCTGAGGGCGAGATCGAAAGAGTAATCAAATCTCTCCCATTTGATAAATCTCCGGGCCCTGATGGGTTTACTTCCAATTTTTATAAGGCTTTCTCTAAGCAACTGATTCCCATTTTGCTCCCGCTTTTCCAGGCCATTCTCTCTGGTTAGGTGACTGATCCCTCTCTTTTTGAGGCACTAATAGTCTTGCTGCCCAAACCAGACAGACCGTTGGATCAGGTTTTAAGTTATAGGCCGATTTCCCTACTTAACCATGACATTAAAATCCTGGCAAGATTACTAACCGACCGTGTGGAGGCAGTACTTCATTTTCTAATCGGGGCAGATCAGGTTGGTTTTATGAAAGGGAGATCATCGGTTGACCATCTGAGGGCCCTGTCTCACATCTTCTTGGCATCCAAAGATGCTCATCATCCAATGGTCTTGATCTCGCTAGATGCCAAGAAGGTGTTTGACAGGGTTCATTAGGATTACCTATTTGTTACGATGGAAGCTTTCAGTTTTCCCACGGAATTCCGGAATTGGGTGAGTTCTCTATATAAGTTTCCCTCTGCCAGAATTTCATGTAACGGGGTTATTTCTAACCCCTTCAAATTGCATGTAGGGACCAGACAGGGGTGTCCCTTATCTCCCCTTCTCTTCAACATCTATTTAGATCCGCTTATCAGGATCCCAGGGCATACCGGGTATCTCTCTAGGGGAGCAGATGGTTAAAGTGGCAGCCTATACAGATGACCTTCTGCTGCAGGTAACACACCCACTCACATCTATTCCCGCTATCCTAAAGCTAATAGAGGATTTTAGTAAAGTCTCAAACTATAAACGTAACATAGGAAAGACGGTGTTTTTTCTTCTTAACCATAGGGTTTGCAAACAGGATATTATTGTGTTTGGACTCACCTGGAAGTCTGACTATGTTAAATACCTAGGGCTTCTTTTAACAAGGAATACAACGCAGCTCAGACAATTAAATATCGATGCACTGGTACACAAATTAGATCTTGATCTTTGTAGGCGGACCCTACTTCCCCTCTCTCTATGGGGCAGAATAAATTTAATCAAAATGAATGTTTTCCCCCGTCTGTTCTACCCCCTCAGCATGTTAAATATATGGCTTCATCTGTCCTGAATTAAAAAAGTGCACGGTATGATCTCCACTTTTATATGGGGCGATAAGAAGGCCAAGATGGCATTCCATAAATTAGTAACTCCGAAGGCCAAAGGAGGTTTAAGACTTCCCCATATTAGGTTATATTACTGGGCCAGCTAGGCCAATAAATACCTCAGATGGCTGACAGTGGATCAACTGTCCGCGGCTGCTACATACATCCCTACTTGGTTAGCTGTCGAGTCTGCCTCCTTTAAAAAACATGTTTTTTCCCCTGCTGCGCTGCTATATACCAAAATTAGTTCCATACCAGAGTCCCTATGTAGTTCTCCTGTAGCTGTTTCAATCAGGGTTCATACTCAGTTGTGTGCATTTCTGAGATATAAGAATCTCAAGGACTTATTTCAACCCGTAATAGGCAGTCCCAATTTTTTATGAGAAGGTAAGCCTCTCCCAGCCACCTGGCTTCCTCAGATAGGAAACTGTCATTTAGAGGAGTCTCTGTCACCCAATAGTCAATGGTATTCTTCAGCTGATGTTATGTGTAAGTTTTCGATACCTCGTACAAGTATTTTCAAGATTTTCCAGTTTCGTCATCTCCTGGTTAAGGTAATGGGCTTTACCCTCCCCCCAGCTCCTTATATCAGTTTTCATGTTACCTTAATGGAGCTGGTGGGTCTGCCTCATGCCGTATCCAAAATATACAGTGTTCTCTTTACCTGAGCCTACCCTGACAATTATGCTGCCGTCTCCTTTTGGGCCTCTCTCTTTCAGGGCAGAGATCTGGATTGGTCTCTCCTGTGGCAGAGTTGCCATAGGTTTCTCAAGCAGGATAGAATCAGATTAATGCAATTCAAATCTTGCACAATATTTATTATTCCCCGCAGAAACTTGTTAGGCTTGGTCTCATGTCCTTTCCCCTTTGTACAAGATGTCAGTCTCAAGAAGGAGATCTTCTCCATATTTTCTGGAGCTGTTCTAAAGTCGTCCCACTTTGGACTGTGATTAAACAGTGTGTTGATCCTCTGCTGGGGCTGTCAGACTTGTTCACCCCCGAAATTTGCCTTCTTGGGGATTTCTTCTCCATTTCGGTGGTGAACAGGAGGTATCACATAGCTTTGATGTCAATGTTTGTCAAAAAGGTGGTGTTAAGATACTGGAAGGATACGGAGGTACCAACATATGTTGAATGGCTTCAGGAGTTACTTGCAAACCTCAGAATTGAAAGGACTATTGCCAGTTTATTTAACCAACTTAAGAAGTTTGATAGGATTTGGGGACCACTGCAAACTCTCTATACACTTCAAGTTTAAGCACTATTAGGCTATATTCACAGGTATAGTGCTAAAGGTGTAAAGAGACGCTGGGTTGTTCAGGGTGGGGGTTGGGTTGGGTGGGTGGGGGAAGGGGAGAGCGAATCATTCTGTATCTTGTATCCGATGTATACGGTCATGTAATGCACTGTTATGCTTCGTTCTCTGTATTGGAAATTTTAATAAAATTTGAATTGAAAAAAGAATGGCTTTAGAAGGAAGAATAGTACTCTCACCACCCTGATAAAAGTAACATCCAACATATTCCATGCTATGGACAAAGGCTTCACCACAGGTGCCATCTTCATTGATCTCACTAAGGCGTTTGATCTGGTAAATCACAGTCTTCTGCTCCATCAGCTTCATCTCCTTGGTCTAGACAATAATGCTCTGAACTGGGTCAAAAGTTATCTGTCCAGTCACTCCCAGAGAGTTAAGTGGGATGGCTCCCTCTCTGAACTATGCCCAGTTACCCATGGTGTACCACAAGGATCCATTCTGGGTCCTATATTATTTTCGCTCTTCATCAATGACCTCCCTCGTTTCTGTGGAAGTGCTTCCGTACATCTATATGCAGATGATGCAATCATCTATCACTCCTCTCAACACATTGACCATATCAATCAAGACCCTGCCTCTGACTTTGCTTCCCTTGAAGACTGGTTCAATTTCAATCATCTTGTTCTTAATTCAAAGAAAACTAAATGTATGATATTCTCTCATTGTCCTAAACCTAAGCTTACTCCCCCCTCCTCTTAGTATTACAACCCTTAAGGGTGATACCTTAGAGATAGTCCACTTCTTTAAATACCTGGGTTTCACTTTGGACTCAGTGCTCTTTTACAGTGTTCATGCCTCAATTATTGTGAAATCCCTTAACCAGAAACTAGATCTCCTCTATCGAACACGTCCGTTTCTCACATCTGCCTCCTGCCTGAAAATTGCCTCTTCCTCCCTTCTTCCTCTCCTAACCTATGGTGCTCCCCTACTACTTTCAACTAACTCTTCCTCCCTGTCCCTCCTCTCTCAGGCCTACCACAGGGTAGGATGGTTTGCCTTGGGGGCAAATGCCCATTCCTGGCACTGTGATGTCTTCTCCTCACTGGGATGATTTCCTTATGAAGCTAAATTGAGGTACTCCTCCTTGTGTCTCGTATTTAGGCTCATCCACAAATGTATGCCTCCTTTCCTTGGTGAGCTAATACAACTCTGACAAGCATCGTGTACCCTATGATTTGCCTCACTTCCTCTTCTTGTCATTACAAAGCTATGTCTAGCCACCTCCAGGAGATCTTTTTCGTTTGCCGCTCTCTCTGACTGGAACTCTCTCTCTCCCACCATCCTGTCTAGTTCCTCTCTTCCACTGTTCCTATCCGAGTTGTCTGCCTCTCAATCTGTCTCTTTACCTTGCTCTTGCTTCCCCTGATGATGCTCCTCTTGACTCTCTCCTTCCCCCATTCAACTACTTTACCCTGCACTTCTTCCTCCTCTCTCTCTGTCCCTTGCCTTATCCCCCTCCCTTCTCTATATCTTTCCCTCAAGTTCTCATCTGTATATGCACTGTATAATGATTTGTTTAAGTTTATATCTTGTGCTTATACTCACCACTGTATTTATTGATCTACTACTTGACAAATATTGTTCTGTAATGTATTACCTCTCTGTTTCTGCACTGCTACTTTATGTTATTCAACCCCGGGTCGACCCTGAAAAAGGGACTGTAATTGTCTCAGTGGACTTTCCCAGTCACCAAAACTCAAATAGATAAAATAATCGGTACAGGCTGGAGGCACCCGGTTACCTCCCCTTTCTATCCAGGCCGGGGTTCACAGGGCTCCATCCTAGGTCTCATCTTTTCTCCATCTTCCCAAATGACCTCTCTTCTGCCTGTGCCAACTCACATATACACATCATCTTCACCTTCAGTCCCTCCAACACAGAGGTGGAACACCTGCTCCAGCAGGATTTCAATAATGTTCTGCAATAGATCCAGTCCAACCAATTCAGAGTCAGCACTAAAAAAAGATGTTCTTGACCTTTGGTACCAGTCAGAAACTGGCCAGACTCACTGCCCCTCCTTTTTTAACCACTCTGGATGACTCACCTCTTGAAACAGTTCAGGCTTTCAAGTACCTGTGGCTAAACAACAAGCTTGACTTCTCAGCCCACATCAATGCCATCTATGCAAAACTCTTTCTCAAGCTTGGTGCACTGTACAGCAACAAAGACTGCTAATCTCCATATGTTCGTAGGAAGTTTGTTACCAAAATGGTGATCCCTGTCTTCAACTACATGATCTGGTCATTGGCACTGCCCCTTCCAGTTCCCTCACCAGATTGGATGCCCTCTGCAACTCTTCCTGCTGCCTTGCTGCAGTCTTCCTCCCTCATGCACACCATTGTTCACTGTATTAATCCCATTCCATCTTCCCGTTGCCCACACTTTGCCAGGCTCACTGTACCTCTTTCATATGCACTACTGGTATGGTTTTCTTCCCTCTTACCTCTCCTCTCTTCTGTACCAACTGCTTTCTGCTTCCTGTTCCCTTCATTCAAGGGATCATCTCCCCTTTCCACTCCTCATCCCTGCTCTTCTACTGGGCAGTCTGCCTTCTCCTATTGACTTCCCTCACTCTGGAATCAGCTCCCAACCTCCCTCCAACTCTCCCAATCCCCTGGATCTCTCAGGCACCAGTTGAAACTTCAACCCATTTCCCTTCCTCCTGATACCCCACTCAGCAAGTCTTAAACATTCTGGTAAGCAGCCAGTTGGGTCCCTGCTTCTGCCTTGTTTCTGTAGCATATCACTTCAATCTCTTCTCTCCAGTGCAACGTCAGACATCAGTCTGTCCTTCAGGTCAATCACCTGTTGTCAGCAGTGTGATGGTCACTGAGTATTGCTGCCACTTCTAAATGTGCACTTGAAGGTGTTCTTTTTGAGCTCTACCACACTTTGTTCTCTGCTTAGATAAGTTCTGTATTTATTCAAACTTTGTATAAAGTTTTATCTAATATTCCACAGTTTTTACACTTATGCATTGTGCTGTGGTTTTCCTAGGTTTCCCTCCCCAGGGCTGCACCTGGAAATGAGGTTTGGCTCAGTGTGCCTTACCCAGGTACCAATTTTCAAATAAATAAATACATATAACTAATGCCATCAGCCTACTCTGCCGGTCATCCACTGCATCTGGTGATGAAGCCATCCTGAGCAATCCTGAAGCCCACAAGATTCTTTCTATTCCTTCTTTAAGTGTTTCCACTTACCCTATTCCAGATAGAAAAGATCCATCTGGAAATATAAAATTCTAGTTCCTATAAAAAAATCTTGATTCACCCCCCAGTTCCTCAAATTATACCTACCCTGTTGTCACCACTGACTGCTTAAAACAGCATGAGGAAAGGGAGTCAAGATGCAAGCCTAAATCATTAGTCTGAGTTTATTTGTTATTTTGAAAGTATTTTACCAGGTAAACCAAACAGAGAATAGGAGTCTTGCTTATGGATGTGACCTGGAGGGAGAGGTAGGGAAGGTTGGAAAGAGGGAAGAAGTACAACAATAGCAATTAAATAAAAATAAAATGCTAACAACACAAATTGATCATATAAGTTACCATAGTAGTATACACAGCATACATACCGATTATCTTCAGATATAAGCTGCAGCTTCTATTAACAGTATTGGTTTTACAGCTGTGACTTATATCTGAGGGCAGCTTGTATTTGAGGGTGGCTTTTATTAGCCTTTGTTTTACCAGGAGAGACACACTAAGCTGAAAGCTTGTTTACAGGTGCAACCTGGGAGCACAAGGAAGTTACGTGACTTGCTCAGGGTCACACAGTAGCTTTTATTACTAATTAGCTCATGTAGTACTGTAATTGACAATCATCTGTGAGACTGTTTAAAAGGCATGTCAGATGTGGGGGTTGCAGAGAGCTCACTTCTTTCAAATTTTGTAGAAGCTGTCAACCTGTTATCTGTCAGCATGTCAAAACACAAATCTTTTGATCTGGATTTCAAGCTCGCTGCTGCTAGGAGAGCCAAAAAGGAAAGCAATCATCCTGTGGCACCTGCCCTCCACATAGAGCAGAAACAGCTGAGAGAGTGGCAGAAAAAGCTGGAGACCCTAAAGGAGAAGGTGTCTTTTGTTAGAGGTGTGCCAAACCTCTGTTGTGGAAACTGAGCCATCCCAAACCCATACGGCTCAGTTTCCATGAGACCTGAGCCGAACCTTGCCAGCTCAGCTCGGATCTCTAATTTTTTTTTCTCCCCTGAGCTTCTGCCTGTCATATGACAGGCAAGGATCTTGTCAGGTGGTGGTTCCCCTGGATACTCAAGTTTGCGCATGCACAAACCGGAGTATCACTGAAAGAGATCTCTTCCTCTGCACCATTTCATTTTAGCCACCGAGGAGAGGGAGTTCTTCAGCAAGTGGAGCCAGTGGTCAGGGAGGGGAGTCGGAACTGCAGGAAGGGAGAGTTGGTCTGTCACATAGGAGTCTGAAGGGAGCAGCACGGAGGAGGAGGAGGACCAAAAAGAGACAAACAACAAAAAAAAAAGAAGAAAAAAACACCAGTACTCTGCAATTGGGTGGAGACTTCATGGGTCAGAGACTAGGGAGCAGGGATCAAGACTCTGAGGCGTCTTGCCTGGACTCCCACTATACCATCAATGAAACAAAGAAACAGAAAAAAGAGTAAAAAAAAAAAACAACAACCCAAAGTGTGAGGGTCGGAACTCAGGCCAGGGACTGACTTTGTGTGTGTGTGGGGGGGGAGAGGAAGCCAAGGGCTCCATATCCACCCACACCACCAATGAAACATAAGGAAAACAAGTTCAATAAGTAAAAAATAAAAAAGCAAACTGAGAGGGTCGGGACTCGAGCCAGGGACTGTATGTGTCTGTATGTGTGTGTGCGTGGGGGGGTGGCCAAGGGCTCAAAAGAAACTTTCCTCTCTCACCACCAATGAAACATAAATAAAACAACTCAAGAACAAGTTAATAAAAAAAAACTGAGAGAGTCGGGACTTGGGGCAAGGAAAGGACTGCTGTGTATGTTGGGGGGGACAGGAAGTGCTGCAGAGTAGACTTGCATTGTTTTGTTGGCTGATTCCAGCAGCAGCAGATTCCTAGTACTCAGTGCCTCCACTTACATACTGTTTGACTCTGAGCAAGTCAGTTAACCTCCCCACTTCCCAGTGCACCTGAGTCGCATGTCTCCCCTGAAAACAGGCACCTGTGCTTAGAGAACAGTGTCCTCACCAGCCATTTCCCACACAAGCAGGAGCTGAGACAGGAGGAGTTTGTAGTCCTGTCAAATAAAGGCTTATGTCAGTGTCACATGTGAAATGTTTTTGGGGAGGAGATAGCCAAGCAGTTGAGCAGCCTCTGTCTGAAAAGTGTCACTAGCCATTTCCCAAGCAAGCAGGGTCTGGGACAGAAGGAGGACCATATTTTTTTTTCTGTAGTCCTGTCAAATAAAGGCTTGCATCAGCGTCACATGTGAAACATTTTTGGGAGGGATTAGCCTCGCAGTTGAGTGGCATCTGTCAGCACAGTGCCTCCAGCCATTTCCCAAACAAGCAGGAGTTGGGACAAAAGGAGTACCATATATTTTTTTCTGTACTCCTGTCAAATAAAGGCTTGCATCAGTGTCACATGTGAAACGTTCTGGAGAGGGGCAGCCCAACAATTGAGCATCCTCTGTCTGCACAGTGTCACCAGCCCTTTCTCACACAAACAGAAGTTTGGACAGGAGGACCATATTTTTTTTCTGTAGTCCTGTCAAAGGCCTGCATTAGTGTCATGTGTGAAATGTTTTGGTGAGGCGTAGCCTGGTTGTTGAGTAGCCTCTGTCTGCATAGTGTCACAAGCCATTTCATAAGTTTCATAAGTTAGCTAAGAAACAACAGCTTGCTCCAAGAAGTCTCTTTTAGTACAATTATGTTCTTACGTATACATACAATTTGTCCAAGTTATTCTTAAAGGAGGTGCTAGAAGTACCGTTAATTCTTTCAGATGGTAGTTTATTCCATAGGGACACAACCCTTTGGTTAAACTAATGACTCCTTTTGTTAGATTTATATAATTGGCCTTGGAGATGGTAGTCATGTGCTCTAGTAGTTTTAGTTATGATTTTCAAATCCAGTCCCATACATTCCCATAAGTCACTGTTTTGAAGTGCAGAGTAGACCAGACACAAGTCTCTCCTAAGTCACCTATACTCGAGCGTGTATAAATTTAGGTCTCTTAAGTCTCTCTTCATAGGGGAGACTTTGCAGACCAGCAATTTTCTTTGTTGCTCTTCTCTGGTCTCTCAATGTTTACAATGTCTACTATATGGTAAGGGCTCCAAAACTGAACCCCATATTCTATGAGTGGCCTCACCAGTGTACTGTACAAGGGCAACAGGACCGATCTATCTCTACTTTTGATATTATGCAGTATACAATGCATCATCCTATTAGCTCTATTAACTACTTTGGTGGTTTGCTGTTTAAAGGAAAGATCATTAGAGACCCAGATACCCAGATCTTTCTCACAGTCTACTTCTTTTAGGATATGTCCAGCCAGACTATAACCAAATTTAAGATTGTTATATCCAAAGTGCATAACACTGCACTTATCCGTGTTGAATTTCATCTTATGATTAATTGCCCAGGAACTTATTTGGTTCAGTTTAAGCTGTAAATTCTTGGCATCAGCTTCAGATCTTACAGTAGGCC
This sequence comes from Neoceratodus forsteri, assembly GCA_016271365.2. Classification (NCBI taxonomy): domain Eukaryota; kingdom Metazoa; phylum Chordata; order Ceratodontiformes; family Ceratodontidae; genus Neoceratodus; species Neoceratodus forsteri. The sequence continues at coordinate 185,059,700 of CM057457.1, forward strand.
CTTTTTTACTAATGTCTGCAAACTTAGATATCCATACTCTGTTGGATGTATGGATGGATGTTACAAAGATGTTGAATAACACTGGGCCCAGGAACGAGCCCTGAGGGACCTCAGTGGTCACCTCTCCCCAGTGAGAGTGATATCCCCTGATGCACACTCTCTGCCTCCTATCTTTAAGTCATACCTCTAGCCACCTTACAATATGGGGTTCTACTTCCAGTGTATGTAGACTGTTAATAAGACCATCATGGGGCGCTAAATTGAAAGCCTTGGAGAAATCGAGGTACACCACATCTAATGGTAAAGCATATTCTAGAGCATTGCTCACTATTTCAAAGAAACTCAACAGATTGGTCTGACAGAAGCTCCCCAAACTAAAACCATGCTGAGTAATGTCTGAGTAACCCTTGGATTTTATATGTTTGTCCAGGTGTTCTTTAATGCAACCCTCCATAACCTTACATAAAACACTGGTCAGTCTAATAGGCCTACAGTTACTCATGTCAGACTTGACACCTCCCTTATGAAGTGGTGTCACTGTAGCCCACTTCCATTTATCAAGCACCATGTCATCATTTATAGATCTTTCAAACAGGTACCCTGATTGGACCACTTAGTTCTTTTTCCAATTCCTTAATTAAACACGGATGGATGTAGGCCATCAGGCCCTTGCGATTTGTTTACTTTAATGTTGTTTAGTTTCTCAAATACATTATCAATCTTAAATTCCATAATGTTATTGGTATCAGAGCTATTATCAGTGCATCTAGTTTGACAGTTTTTAGGTTGAAAGGTGATTACAAAGAAATCATTAAATGTAGCTGCTGTTTGTTTTTCACCAGTTATTATTTCTCCTTCTTTTTGTAATGGCCCCACTCTAACTGTTCCATTCCATTTCCCACACAAGCAGCATTTGGGACAGGAGGACCATATTTTTTTGTGTAGTCCTGTTAAATAAAGGTTTGTGTCACATGTCAAATGCTTTGGGGAATAAGCAGCCTAGCAGTTGCGTAGCCTCTGTCTGCAAAGTGTCACCGGCTATTTCTCACACATGCAGCAGTCGGGACAGGAGGACTATATTTTTTTCGTGTAGTCCTGTCAGATAAAGGCTTGTGTCACGTGAGAAGCATTTTGAGGGAGATGGCAGCAGTTGGCAGTTGCATAGTAGCCCCAACTTTTAGTCTATAAATCCTTATGGTGCTGAGGTTTCACCATAAGGCAGATAACTACTGTCAAGTCAGTGGCTACTGAAGTACTTTTGCCTTAAGATTGTTAGTATTGCCTGTTTTGGGGTCCATCAAATCGTGTCTTAGCTACTCATGACAGGGATGATCGGCAATATGGATGAGGTGGCAATGTGGGCTGACATGCACAGTAATAAATCTGTAGAGCCTTTCAGCTCAAAGTCTGTACCTGTCCTAATGATTGGCCATGAAAAGTGGAAGGTAATTGTGTGTTTGGCAGCCATGGCTGATGGATGCAAGTTGCCCTCTTTCATTGTCTTAAAGGATAAGAGAATCCCTAAAGAAACTCTGGGAGTTGGGTTTTAAAATGCAGAGATTGCTACAAGTCACAGGTGTGCAAAGATATGGCATACCAGACTTGTGGGTATCTAAAGGGATTTTCTATCCCTTGCGGTGATGTGACACTGGTTAGACCATGTTTTTGTGTTCTAGCCAGCATCAATACTGGATCCTTTTCATGGAGTTTGTGGCCAATGTTTGGTGTAAGCTGCCATAAATTGGGTACATTGTTGAAACTGCACCCTAGTTACTAAAATTGGGTGCAGTTTCAGCAATCTTTTTTTCCTTTACTTTCTATTTATGCTCCTCCCTGCTCCCGAGCACTGCATCTTTGGGAGTCACCAGGGCATCTGCCTCCTTCCTCATTTCCTGGAGCCCTTGGTGACCCCCTCCCATGTAGCCTTGGCAATTCCCCCCAGGCGAGACGAGGTGGGGTCCATACACGCTAAGCTTCAATGTTTTGTTGGGGGTCAACAGATGGGATAGGCAGAGGAATGTTGGAGGTCTGTGCCGGGCACTTCATCTACCCAGCACTTGAGGAGCTGTTTTTCCCTGTTCCTGCTGGCATGACATGTGTCCTGATGTCTAGGTGTGAGTGCCAACATCCATCACACCTCTCTCCCGTGAAAGTGGCTTTCATGCCTGTTGCATCTTTGGCCTCTGCCAGAGGTCAGTCAGGCTCTGTGCCTCATCTCCCCTCCCCCCTCCCCCAGAGAAGGTGAGTGGTATTCTGATGCTCAAGCCTTATCCTACAGCTGGCCCTCCATCTCCCTGGGCATGTTTCTGAACCCAGGTCAGCAGCGGCATGAACGGTAGTGCTACTGCTGTGCCAGCAGTTTCAGCAATATGTTTAATAATGCAGTGATCCAGGGCTGGACATAAGACCTACATCAATCTTCTAAAATCTGGCGCAGGGTGTCTCAGAAGTGTGGTCACTATGTCACCAAATGGCTGGATGAGTGAAGAACTGACTGTCCTATGGCTGGAAAAGATGTGTGGGGATCAATGGCTTTTAGTATGCATTTCCTTGTGTGGGATGTCTTTCATTGCCACATTTTCACCAGCTGTGAAGAAAGCTGCCAAAGCCAAAAAAAAGTATTATTGGTGTAATCTTGGGTGACTGCACCGATGACTTACAGCCTACCAGCATGACTTGGAATGCTCCTTTCATGTCAGCATACAAGGAGTGTTACAACCAATGGATGGCCAAGGAGGAATTGGAAACTACTGCCAGCGGCAACCACAGGGCACCAAGCAAGGACAAAATGCTTTAGTGGATCAAGCTGCCCTGGTATGCAGCCATGCAATAAATGATTGTAAAATCATTTAAGGTACTGAGCAGAGCATAACAGTGTTTTACTATACTAGCAGTGTAGCCTTTATTGACCATATGTTTACCTTTTTTTCTCCTAGTTGTGCGCTACCACAAGCATAGACCCTGATGTGATCAGCAGTACCAAGCAGGGAGGCGTAACACAAGGTATCCAAAGTAAGCTTATTATGAAACTTGCTGAACAGAAAACAACATCTGTTGAAACTTCACATGCTGAGGCCACTGACACTGAAACTGATCAGAAGCCAGAAAGCTGTTCCAATTCTAATCTCAGTAGCAAATAGGAGGTCGAATGAATTGAACACTACAGAGACTGTGGACCCATAACTAGCTAACTAAAATTATTTTTTGGATTACTAATTTTCACATGCTTTCTTTATGCTTGAATTGGTAAACATAATACAAGTAAAGTAGTGACTCGTCACTTCTGGACATGTTGGAAAAAAATGAAGAATGACAACTTTAAGCACGCCAACTCACCAGCACATATGCTTAACCAAAAAACCAAACTGTGGGGCTTGTTTTTTTTTGTATTTTATTCAAAGAGAATCCATAATCTAGATTCCTGAAATAAAAATGAGCAGTTCACAGGATTTTAATGAGGTTAGTATAGTAGTAGGTTTGGCAGTATAGAGAACAGCTCCAGGTACTTGAAATTGCATATTGGAAATTAGGGATGTGCAAAATTGGCAAATTCTATTCTGCAAAATATTTTGTGAAATTCACCCATTTCACAAATGTGTTTGTGGAAGTGAAGTTTGGAATTTCAACCGTGGAATGCAAAATTTCACCAGCAAAACAGCGAAATTCACCTTTTGCTGGTGAAATTTCACCACTTTTCCAGTAAAATTTTGCATTTCTTGGGTAAAATTCTGCATTTTGGACCCCACAAAATATTTTGCATAACAGGCGAATTTGTGGGAATTTTGACAGTGAAATATAATTTCGCAACATCTCTATTAGAAATACCATACCAAAAATAAAAGTAAACAAAGCCACAGTGATTTGCTAGGGTAATGTTTACAAGATGTGTGTAACCCCCTTGTTCCCAGGGGTTACAAGAATCCCATTACAATTAGTGGTAGGCAGGGAAGGTAGCTAGTGATTTTCCAGTAAATGGATTTCACTCTGTCTCTTCCTCTGTTATCAGTCTCAGCTGAGAGCTGGAGGGGTGATGTCATTTAGCACTCTCGCAGCAGCATAAGTCACAGCTAGCTGTTGTGAGAGAGGGTGGTAGAATTCTGTAGTGAGTTGGTGGTTGAAGTCTGCAGAGTGTAGTTGCAGATCCAGCAGCAGCACTGATATAGAGCTGCAATTTGTTTTCTTTCTCACCCTAGTGGAGTTCAGCAATCTTCCAACTTGTGTGAAGAGGTGGAAACCGACTCCAAGGGATTTTCTGTGTTTCATCCCAGGAGGGATGGAGCAGGCTGCCAGGATGTTAGGGGCAATCGCCTTGATCCTACCAGGACTTTCGGTGAAGCTTCCTTGTGTACATCTTCTGTGAGTATTTTTGTTTTGTGTGAAACTGCCCAGTTGGTAACTGCATTTTAAGGGTTGATTCTCTGACAGAGGGACCTTGTCACCCTAAACAGTTTTAAAAGTTGGCTGTCCTCTGTGGAGTCCACTATGTGACTATCCAAGTGAACAGAACTTTTACCTTTGACACCCCTGTGGTGTCCTGTGAGGATGTTATGTTTGAAATACAATTCTAGAGAGCATCTTCAATTCTGGTACAGTGTGAGGTGTATTTACCAGATGGATGGCCGAGTATGAACTTGGGAACAAAAGGTGGGAGACCCTCATCTGGAGTGACAAGTTTAGCACTCTGAGTTCTGAAGGGCATCTTTGTTCTTTTCTGTCAGTGCATGTGGCCAATGCCTTAAGAAAGTTCTACCTCAGTGAGTGGGTTTTCTCCAGTTCTACCCCAGTGAGTGGGTTTTCTCCAGTTTACCCCTTATATGTGGGTGCTGTGAGTGTGGAGTCTGTAGTGCTCTTTTGTGGTCTGTGTGCCACACCTTATCCTATTCCATATGGGAAGTGACCAAGTACTGGCCATGTGTGCCATTTCCAGGAAGAAAGTGTGTGTTCTACAGGTGGCTAGTTCACAAGTTCTACAGTCATCCTATGCAATATGGGAATTTAGTGCTGTACCTCAGATGTCTGCATTTACCATGTGTGTAACCCTTGGGGGTCCATCTTTGCTGTGTGTTGTTCCTACTGTGTTATGGAATAAAGCCACACTCCAGAATCCCAACCTGGTTTTGACAGTTATGTTATTGCTTCCTGTGTGTGGAATTGCTTGGGTACCCAAGTCCAGAAGTGCAAACCTAGCATAGCCCTGAGCAAATTTTTTCTCCCCGGGACTTGGGCTGTGGCCATGGTATTGGTCCTAGCAAGCTGTGTGCTAGGTAGTAGCTGCACTTGGTTTGTGTTTGTTTTTATAATGTCTTCTCCATCTTATCATGGCATATCTCACCTTATCTAATGGTGGCAAAATCAATGTAACCATCTCCCCTCTCTTTTCCCCTAGACTATGGGAGGTATACCTACTGGTTAAATAAGCGGGCAGTGGGGGGTTACATATGAATTTAAGATGTTATGTTGTTATACCAGTATTTGGTCTTGGGTATAACTCAGTTACATAAAACAGGTAACACAGCTCCAGAAGCTCAAGAAAATCACATACTATATGTCATTGAATACAAGTCGCAGGTACAATTCAAGGGCAGCTTTTATTATAAACATCCAAATCCAGTCATGGCTTGTATATGAGGGCAGCTAGTATTTGAGGGTAGCTTGTTTTTGATGATATATGGTAGATTCCACAGCAGTTGGTGTACCATAAAATACAAAGCAGGCTTCAGATTCATAACAGAGATACACAGCAGTCAGGTAGGGCACTCACAAGTGGACAAAGAGTGTTGTTTTAATTTGGATTTAGTAGTGAAGACTGAGGGGGAGCAAGTAATGTCAGAGGGCAACTATTCCATTCTGTGGGCAAGCAGTGGCTAATTGCTGCTTGGCCAACTTTTGTTTTCTTCAGTGGGGGGGTTATGAAGCTTTTTATCTATCAAAAAATGCAATAGGTAGACAGGGCTCATGGCTGGAGAGAAAAGGCCACCATGGTAGGGACAGAGCTTGTTAGCCCAGAATTTGTCTCCAAGCAATGTTATGTGGTAAGCATGCCTAGAGTCTAGATTGGACCAGCCTAGAGTGGAGTACATTTGACAAAGCTGTGAGTATGAGGTGCACAGTTAAGGCCAAATTTGCACAGGTGGGGTTGAATATGCTATTCAGCTTGGTGAGAGACTGTTTAGAAGCAGCTGCATAAACTATATTGCCAATCCAGGGTAGGTAAGATCATATGTTCAATTATGTGTTTTTGAGGTGAATTAGACACTGCTCTGCAAAGTGTGCACCTAGTTTAGCAACACATTTGGATAGGATGGCATTAAAATGTGGTGAGAAAGACAGATCTTTATCAAGTATCATGCCAAGGTACTTAACCTTATTCATCTTATCCAGTAAAGCCTTATCCAGAGCATGGATACACAGAGGATCAGAATTGATCAGCCAATGTTTGGTACTAAAGAACATGCAAATAGTCTTCTTCTGGTTTAAAGTAAGCTGATCAGCCATAAAACAAATCTGTAAATTGATTAAATCTAATTTGAGATCTCAGTTGATATCAGAGACAGACCGATCAGAGGGGTATTAAACCAAGTCATTGCTTTACAGGTGAAGGTTGCATGCAGAAATACTGTACAACTAGGAGTTCATTAATGAAAACAGAGCAAAACAAGCATTTGTCCTTGCCAAGTGTTGCTTGCTGTCATTGTCAGTGGAAGTGCAGGAGTTAGACAGATGCAGTATAGGAATGGCAGTGAAGTATTGAACTGACACCAACTCCACCCCCACCCTGCAGAGATGGACAGGCATTGGGGTGTGCCTTTGGGTCATCACCCAAAACGGTCACAACATTTCACTTCACCCTACCCTGCAGACACTTACAAGTGTTGAGGTGTGCTTTGAAGTGTTCGGGATCGACACTAACCTTATTCCATAAGGAAATACACTGAAATGGATCCAGTATAGGAGAATGGGGTGAACTCTGGGGCCAAAGGGTCCAAGGCTCACCTTGATGCCTGCCACTGGCTGCAGGGTGGGGGTGGAATGGCATGAGCATTACTGTCGACAACTCCAAGTCACAACCCTGATGCCTGTCAGTCCATACAGGGTAGGGCATTATGTTCAAAAACCCTAACACCCTGGGCATTTCTTGGTATTTTTACTCCAAGTTTTCAACATGGGCTTTTTGTGATCCCACCGCATGAACAGTGACACTATCAGTTCGTTAGCTGAAAGGTGATTTTGCATAGCGACTGAGCCATTTGGCGCCAGAGGTACAAAAACATGTTTCTAACAGGATGTGAAAAATGACAGCTGTACTGTTCATGAGGAGGTGTAAAAAAAATGGCAATGTTGAAAATCTGGAGTGAAAATATAAAAAACTGGTGAAGTCATGAGTGTGCATAGAAACTGAGCAATGCACACGCGTAATGTAATTAGTTTTGGGATTGTTTACGGCAGATTTTCAACATAGGCATTTTGGGACCTCCGCTCATGAACAGTGTCACTGAGATTTTCTTAATCTATCCTGAACACACTGATTTGCCACAGCGACCGTGCTATTCTATGTCAGAAGTGCGAAAACACATTTTGGCCAGGGTGTGAAAAATGACACCTGTACTGTTCATAAGGAGGTGTGGAAAAATGCCAATGTTGAAAATCTGGACAGAAAAGATTACCAATTCGTGAACTTATAAGGGTGCATGGAAATTGCACACTGCACGCTCATAACACAGTCATTTTATGGACTTTTGTCACCACGTTTTTAAGACCTCTGCTGTTGAACAGTGTCACTTTGATTTTCTTAATCTGTCCCGAACATTGATTTTGCACACTGACCATGCCACTGTGGGCTACATGTGTGAAAACACATTTCAGGTGAGATGTGAAAAATGACAGCTATACTGTTCATAAGAAGGTGTAGTAAAATGGCAATGTTGAAAATCTAGAGTGAAAATATTAAAAATGCTTGAAGTTACAAGCATGAGTAGGAACTGCGCAATGCACACTCGTAAAACAGTCATTTTTGGGAATTTTTTCACCAGATTTTCAACATAGGGTTTTCGGGGGACTACCTCATGAACTGTGTCACTGTTGTTTTGTTAATCAGTCCCAAAAGGTGGTTTCACGCAGTGACCGCAAAATCACCTTTCTTGATCGAATAACAAAATGACAGTGACTGAGTTCATGAGGTAGGGTCCCAAGAACCCCATGTTGAAAATTTGGTGTGAAAATTCCAAAAAATGGCCAAGATATGCACAAAAGTTGAAAAAAAAAACATTTATGCCATTATACAGCTTACCGGCATTTCTTCAGTTCGCAGTCGGCTTTAAAGAGTGCAGATGTGTTCCCGGCCCACAGAAGATCGTCGCGCTAGGCTCCAGAGATAAGTATGGGGTGAGATGCGGGTGTGTGGAGGTGAGGTACACAGATGGTGGATGCAGGTTGGGGGAGGGGGCAAGAGAATCAACGAGGGACCTTTTTTTCTTCTAGATCTTTTTTTTTAAAGATGATGGGGGACTTTTGCCTCGCTGGGGTAGGATCCCAGTGTGGCACCAGGCAGTTTGTTTGGGGCGGGCAGTGAAGCCAACAGGAGATTGGGCACCCCTGTTGGCTGAGGAGACTTTTGCCACACTGGGGTGGGCTCCCAGGGTGGCAGATGGAAGTTTGTTTGGGGGGCAGTGGAGTTGACAGCGGATTGGGCACCGCCATTGGCCATACAATGTGCTGGGGAGACACATGAGCCATGGTGGGATGCATTATACTGACGTGGATTGAGTATGCTGTCGGATTTTTTTTCTTTACGTACTGAAATGTTTCACCAGGAGGGCACACTGAATGGCGGGCGGCAGCTTTCTGTTGGCTTCCTGGGGACTGTGAGAGGCTGACAGAGAAGCCATAGCCATGGGGACACCACACAATCAGTTGTTTTAGTAGCTTGTAATGCACCAAAACAGCTGATTCATGCTGATGTGGCAGATTTCTTGACGCATTGTGGCCTGCTACCTAACTGCTAAAGCAATGTGTTTCTTGCACATGTGTGCAAGCAACACAAACAGTGGCCCTAGTACTGAGCCCTGTGGAACACCCAGGCTAATGGGGAGAGAAGGAGATTCTGCTTGGTCCACTTTAACAGTTTGCTACTGATTAGAGAGGTAGGCACTAAATCAGAGCAGTGTTGTTCTATTAATATCTGAGACTTCTAATTTTAACAGAAGCAGTGTTTTACAATGTCAGAAGCTTTGGTCAGATTTACAGAGATGGCACCAGAGCCCTTACCACTGTTCATATTCCTAGAGAGATAGTCAGTGATTCAATGGAGAGAGAGACAGTGGTGGAGTGGTTAGTGTGGAACCCTGACTGAACCAGTACAAAGAACTCAGATGTGTTTCAGAATTTAGTGAGCTGTGTACTAGTAAGTCTGTCTAGGGTTTGAAAGAGTACTGGGAACAAGGCTATTAGACAGTAATTATTTAAATTACATAATGCACCAACCTTATGGAAGTGCACTGTTCCACACAAAGGGAAATTCAGTTGTAGCCAGGGCACAGTTGAAGACAGGCACCATCTGCTATGCAATAGCAAAAGTACCTAGAGATAAAAATTTAGGAAACAGTTAATCACAACCGGTGTTGGTCATGGGATCGAAGGCAGACTGATCCCTGAGGACATCCAGTGATTTGACAGGAGAGGAAAAGCTCTCATACTTATGAGATGGGGTGCAGAGAGAACAGGCTCCTAGTAAAGTACCCTGACTAGCAGACAACAGAGATTTGGGAACCTATATAAAATTAAGATATAAATACTGGTAACCCCTTTAACATATGGTTCCAGCGCTAGTTTCAAATGCCTTAATACCTAGGCTTCCTGGTTATTATAGCATTCTGAGATGAATCTCAATAAAGTTCTGTTCTCACCCCAAACAAACACTGTCTCGAGACCACACTTTCAGCCACTTACCATTAGCAGCTCGCACAACTGTGAAAGCACTCACTGTCACTGTCTGTTGGCTCGTTTCACACAGAAACAGCAGTTTTCTGACTGTTCTTGTTAGGTTCCAGTCCAGTACAAGTTTAAAAACGTACTGTTGAAATAAATGCACTGAATGCCAAAGATTAATTTTGTCTTAGCTCCTAATTAAATAATTGCAAAAGTCCCTGTACCAGCAATTATAAAAAATAATGTCTATGCAACATTAATGTTATGTGTTTTTTTTTACTCCCCCTTGGTGTGTGATGCCTTCATAAACCTCTTGAGCTTTGTAAGTAAAAAAAAAATGTAACACAGTTGCATAACCATTACTCTCTATTTAATGCCTTGGCAGCTGAAAGGTTATCAGCTGGCTGGATTGAACTAGGTCTGGGTCTTGGTACCAGGTGAATTGGTAAATCATCAATCATGGTTCTTGAAGATCAGTCATGACTGATCATTCATTAATTATCAAATGTTATCATAAGCTCATCAAAGGACATTATGGTCTAAGATCATCATTTAGATCATGATTTAGTCATCAAACATGAACTTTCAAATCACCAACTGATTATTATTGATTATTTTTGTAAGCTTAAATCAGCATGATGGTTGTGGATGATCAAGTGATGATCACTGATGGTTATATTAGTTCAGCATTATATGATTGCAAATCACTGAAGTAATACTTTAAAGTTTTATTTGTTACAATTATGAAAATATGAATATCATGTCAGCAAAGACAAATGATCAATTATAATGTAAATCTTGTGACGTCAAATTTTAATCCCATCAAGAAAAGTACACACAGTGTCTGGCATAGTATACACATTTGCATACCTAAATTGCATATTTCAAAAGCACAGTTTATGGACCAAGACAATGGTCATTTCTATTTTTAAATTAATTTTGCATTGACAGTATTAGTTTGCTGACTATTAGAAAAGGGTTTAAGCACAATACAAGCACTTTTAGAACTCACCACAACCATGAAAGTAACCACTTAATGGAGCTATTTAAACCAATATGATCTTTTTTAACTCCAGTAAGGTGTGAGGTATCAGAGAAAGTATAATTGAAAGCAATGAGCATCTACAAAAGCGGTATCATAACTGATCATTCCAATAAAGATGTCTAAATACAAGATACATTCCAAAAGTACAGAGAAAAGATGCATTGATTTTTTTTTTATTTATTACTGAAATCTTGACAATGGGCAATCATGAAAACTCATGATGATATAAGATCATCATTAATCACAATCACCATTTCTATAACTTCATTATTTTTGATTGGGGGTCATTTAACATTGATGTTTAATTATTGTTAATTATGATCACAGTGATGGTTTTTGAAGCTTAAACATGATCTTTGAACATAACTGATAATGATCATTCATGATACATCAGCATAAAACCATACTCTTTTTAGCTGGGAGAACAGACTGCTGACCAGAAGGATTGAGTAGGCTGCTTACTATCTTCGAGAATTTTTTAGGATCTGCTGTAGAGAGTAAGAATTTATTTTTTGAAAGTAGGCAGCTTTAACTTTTCTGATCTGAATTGTGAGAAGATTATGTACCAGTATTATGGTACCAGTAAGCCCTCATCAAAGGAAAGCCTGAAGTTCTGGACTTCAGTAGGGAAGACTTCTGTAGCCCCAATTAGGAGCTCTGGCTCTGTGCATAGGTCTATAAGACCTTAAAGGGATATCCTCTTGGTCCTTTGGGAGGCTGAGTCAGCTGGTCTGCTCCAAAGTTCTAAAGGGGAGGAGCCAACTAGCTATAGCTGTAAAGATGCATCAGTTTCATCAGTTTTGTGGGAGCTGCCTGGACAGCATGTTGTACCAGAGATCCCTCTGGAGGTTTTGTTTCCTAAGAGTGGTACCAACCAAATGTCTTGGGAATCATGGTAGCTGCCATTGATAAAGAGGCCCCCAAGGGTGAATCCCTGTTAAGGAGATGAAGATTCCTGAAAGAGAATTCTGTTCTGAGAGGTAAAAATTGACACTATCATTCCTGAGGTGGAATGTATTTTTTCTAAACTTAGTGACTGTGTTTGACACATTTTTGGTGCCATCCTTCCCTGCAGCCAGGCAAGAGAGGGAAGTTCATGGACCTTTAGAGTGTGTCATTTGGTCAGGGACCCTCTGCACCATGGGATCAGTGTTTGGGAGAGGGAGAGAGACAGAATCTGTGGCAACTTGGAACCACCCCCCCGGGTGACTGCTCTTCTAGCACTTCTTAAATTGTGTGGCAATTCACATGGATCACCAGAAGTGGGTACTAGCTAGAAACTATGTAATTAATTTGGTTCAGGATCCTCTGCAGCACAGGGGTCAGTGCTTGTGACAGTGAAAAAGGTCATAGTTGTGGCACCTGTGGCCACCTGGGGTGATGGCATCTCCTAGCCAGTTCTAAACTGTGGGGCAATCCCCACAAGTTCAGACTTCTGGTATCAGAGCTGAGCAATTTTTGGAGCATATGTAGATCTATGGGCTTGTAGTTGGTTGTCATATGCCCACAGGAGGTGGATGCACAGGAACTCAGTGCAGGGCTACTGTGTACCATTTGTTGGTAAGCAGTTAATGAAAGGTTATCGGGGATAGAAGGAAGATTGGAGTCCCAGGCAGCTCTGTGGAGCCCAATGTCCCTTGCTATGTAGCATGCCTTGCTCTGTAGAAAATTTCAGGTAGTACATTATAATTAAATTGCTCCTCATCTGATGCCTCTGGGTGGAATCAGAGAATGTAAAGATTATTCTGGGGACATGTGGTTAAAAATAGGGGTGTGCGAATACCTTATCCTGAATATTCAGCTGAATATTGTTTTTTCTGTGATCCTCCCAGTTCCTAGGGCTAATGTTAAACTGACTAATAAAATTAAACATATCAATTCCTGGCTCAGAGCTTGGTGTCTTAAACAAAACATCAAATGCCTTACTCATTGGGAACAGTTTGCTGACAATAAAGCGTATTATGATAAGGATGGCCTACACCTAAACAGGCAGGGTAAAGAGGCTTTAGATTTCAAAATTAACACATACATTGATGTTTTTTTATGCAAAACTTCAGGGTAGAAACTGTTATGCTATTGCCAGGTATTGATCCTACCGGTTTGGAATCTGCTAATTCCTTACATGATATGGAACGTAATATTAAACTACTTTTATTGAATGCTAGGAGTTTAAATAATAAATTAAGTGAACTTCAAGTAATATTACATAATGAAAATATAGACATATGTGGTATAACAGAAACTTGGTTCAGTGAGGGCCATTGGGATCATAACATAAATGGATATTCCTTATTTAATAAAAAACAATTATATTCCAAGGGTGGTGGAGTAGCTGTTTACGTTAGAGGTAATATTACATGCTCGGAGGTTGATTTTGACTCAGAGCCTCCTATTGGCTTGGAAATTAGTTGGATTAAAATTGAAAATAAAAAACTCCCGGTAATGTTAGGTTTATGCTATAGACCACCATCCATGGATACTGCCAACAATGATAAGATGTGTGACTGACTGGAGAATATTAATTTTAAAACTGATATTATTCTTATTGGGGACTTTAATTTTCCTGATATAAACTGGTCCAAAGGTACTGGTTTTAGTAAACCGGAAAAAAGATTTATTAGTACCATATCGCATTTAGGACTTGATCAGTATGTTGAATCACCTACTAGGAATAACCATACACTGGACTTAATATTCTCAAATATTAGAAACATCAGTGAGATGGCTAGTACTATGGCACCTTTAGGAAATAGTGATCATCTAGTCATCAAATGGTCATTTAATCTTTCAGTTAAAAAATCCTGTGGGAAACCGAATTTAAAAATTTTAACAAAGCAAACTATAAGGCAATTAAGGAACATCTATTGAGGTGGAATTGGCAACATGAAGTGTCTGGATTATCGGTAGAGAATATTTGGGATAGAATTAAGGAGGAAATCACATTTTGTATTACTGAATGGGTACCAACTAGAGTAAAGTATACTGGACAGAAGAGGTCCCCACCTTGGTTCACATGTAAAATTAAAAGGTTAGTTTTAGCAAAAAAAAAAAGCCTACAATAAATATAAGAAACATACCACAGAACAGAATTGGTCTAAATTTATGAATAAAGCAAAAAAGGTAAAAAACTCCATTAGAAGGGCTAAGCAGGAAGTAGAAAGTAGTCTAATCAATTTACATCATGACAACAGGAAAAGGTTTTTCAATTATATTGGTTCTTTCAAAACTTCTCCTACCTTAGTTGGACCATTAAAAATTGATAATGTTGACATCAGTGATGAACAAATCATGGCTGATGAATTTAATAGTTATTTTTCTAGCACATTTAAAAAAAAGGGTTAATTCCTATGTATAAAACCGTTTAACTCTGACTCTGTAGTTCAATTTAATGTCGCTGAAACTTTTTATGTTATAGATTCTTTAAAAACTTCCACATCCGTTGGTTCTGATGGAATTCCAGCCATTTTTATGAAAAATCTTTCATATGAACTGGCGGGTGTATTAACCTATCTATTTAATGAATCACTACATAAGGGTATTGTGGTTAAAGATTGGTGTGATGCAATAGTCATTCCTATTCATAAATCTGGATCCAAAAAGGAAATAAATAATTATAGACCTATTAGCCTTACCTCTACCATATGTAAAATTATGGAGAGGTTAATTTTAGGTAAAATCAACACTCATATTATGGATAAAGGTTTGACTGATATATTCCAACATGGTTTTCAACCCGATAGATCTTGTCAGACCAATTTGATAGATTTTTTTGATCCCGTGAGTGAAGCATTGGACCATGGTCTGCCAGTGGATGTCATCTATCTGGACTTTGAAAAGGCCTTCGATTCTGTGTCTTATGACATACTTTTCAACTGCTTAGTTAAATTAGATCTTAATAAATATTTGATTAAATGGATAATGAATTGGTTATCCAATAGACGACAGTGTGTTGTTCTAAGAGGTTTTTATTCTCCATGGACCACTGTTACTAGTGGAGTCCCGCAGGGTTCTGTTTTGGGGCCTGTGCTATTTAATATTCTGATTGCTGGTATGGATACTAAGTGTGGCAATTGGATTAGTAAATATGCTGATGATGCCAAACTGAGTGGGATTGTTAACAATCCCAAGTCTATATCTATTTTACAAGATCACTTAAATTATATATCTGATTGGGTTAACCTTCACAAATTGAAATTTAATATCAGCAAATGTTATGCATTTTGGAAGTAATAATATATGAGCAAATTATTACATTGAGAACCATACCCTGAAGGATATTACAACTGAGAGAGATCTGGGTGTCACTATTAATAATAACTTAAAGTTACTGAACACCTGAATTTTACCATTAAAAAAAGTTCAAGATTGAGTAACTGTATATTTAGAAATATTAAAAGTAAAGAACCATCAATAATGATTCCCTTATACTCTAGCATTATAAGAGCTAATTTTGATTATTTTTCCTCATTTTGTGCTCCCACACAGATGGGTGACAAAATATCCAGGGAGACGGTTCAAAAAAGGTTTGTTAAGAATATAAAGGGTATGGGAGGTCTGTCTTATGAAGACTCAAACAGCTCAATTTGTATAGTATGGAATATAGATCTATACTTGGGGATCTCTGTTTGCTTTATAAAGCAACCAGAGATGAATATTTGTTTGAAACATTACACTTAAAATGGAACAATACAACTGTCCAAACCCATTTGCACAACCTAAAGCTATTTTTATTTATTAATCGAACCACGAAAAGAACTAACTTCTTTACTCAACGAATAGTTCCAATTTGGAATTCTCTGCCTTATGATATAGTGAATTGTGTAAATTTGATCCAATTCAAAGTTCAACTCGATATATATATGAAGGACTCCAAGTTTGTAACCCACTTAGCCTAAGTGGCGTGATCATAATGGGCTTGTCCCTTGATCGTGTAAACCACCTATGAACCTATGAACCTATATTCTATTGGGGCCCCAAATATTCAGGTATTCAGCATTCATATTCAATATTTGGTGGTTGCTTTTTAAAAAATAAGATAATGAAATAGTCCCCCACCTTCCTTCCCAGTCCAGTTCACTTAATATAAACAAGCTCCCATCTCCCCACTCTAAGTTAGAACACCAAGCTCACTTTCTTCTCACCACACCCACAATTTGACAAAAAATTAGGAGAGTGGGGTGTTCGTTTTTCCTTGTTTTCCTTTTTCCCCCCAATATGTATAGGCATGAATACTGCCACTATTCATTATTCCAGAGCTAAATGATGAGTAGTGCATTATTCTTGGTATTCGAGAAATACTATTAATATCATGCACACCCCTAGTTTCGAGTGTTCTGAGTTTGTTTCCATATTTGCAATGATGTCTCCCACAAACTGTAAACACAAAGGGCCCCATACTCAAGTGTGAGACTGGTCCCAATGTGCACTTCGTGTGCAAAAATGTTTTGTTTTATTTCCTATTTAATGCAGTATCGTATATCGTATCAGACTAATTTTGCTTAGTTCTAGGCTGACATCTTCTGTAACTACAAACCCAGAATCCCCCACAGTAGACATCAGATCAGTTGGCAGCAATGGGAGATTCAATAGCCTGCAGTGCATGTAGAGTTTATATAAGCTTTGATCTTTTGTTTGTGAGTCCCATTGTCCTCCCTGGGCTAAGTACAATCACAGAGAACTGTATTTAGCATCTGGAGAAAAGCAGACATGGAAAACATCTGATCAGAGATTATAAAAGCTCTAACATTCACTGCAGGCTATTGAATCTCCCACTGCTGCTTATTACTCTGATGTTAGCTGCATGGGAGTCTGGGATTTGAAGTTACAGAAGATGTCAGCCAAGAACTAAGCAACCTTAGTCTAGATACATAGATACATAGATACATAGACAGTGTCGGCAGATAAGGGCCTATGGCCCACCTAGTCTGCCCATTTGAGCTTGTAAGTTCAGTTTGTTTTCCTAGAAGTCTATTTCCCCTTACCCCTGACCTCTAGAATTCCTTTATGTCTATCCCATGCATTCTTAAATCCCGTGATTGTTTCAGCCCCCACCACTTCCTCTGGCAGGGTGTTCCACTTGTCCACCACCTGTTCTGTGAAGAAATTCTTTCTCATGTTTCCTCTGAATCATCCTCCTCCAACTTCATCCATGCCCTCTAGTCCTGAAACATCTTTTCGCTTAAAAATAATGTTTTCCTGCACCCTGTTCCTCCCCTGTAAGATACTTGTATGTTCTATCTTATCCCCTCTCTCCTCCTCTCCTCCAGGGAGTACATGTTCAGTTCCTTCAACCTGTCTTCATAGGACTTGTGATGCAACCCATGTACCATCTTTGTTGCCCTCCTCTGAACCTTCTCTACCCTGTCTATGTCCTTACGTAGGTATGGTCTCCAGAACTGTACACTGTACTCCAGGTGGGGCCTCACTAGTGTCTTGTATAGCGGAATTATGACCTCCCTTTTCCTGCTGGTGATGCCCCTGCCTATACATCCCAGCATCCTATTTGCTTTACCTGATGCCTTGTCACACTGTTTCCCACCTTGAGGTCATCAGAGATGACAACCCCAAGATCCCTTTCCTGCTTGGTGCATGCTATATCCTCACCTCAACTGATATATTGTGCCAGGGTTTTTGTGCCCCATATGCATTATCTTGCACTTCTTTGCATTGAATTTCAACTGCCAAACCCTTGACCATTCTTCAAGATTCTGCGGTCCCTTCTCATTCTGTCTACACCTCTGGTGTGTCTACTCTGTTACAGAGCTTTGTGTCATCAGCGAACAGTGAAATTCTGCCTTCTAGATCCTGTGCAATGTCACTGATGAAGATGTTGAATAGGACCGGTCCCAGCACTGATCCCTGTGGTACCCCACTGGTCACCTCTCCCTCTGTGGAGTGACAGCCATTTACCACCACCCTCTGTGTCCTGCCACCCAGCCAGTTACCTACCCACCACACTACTGTCCTGCCCACACCCATATTCCCCAGTTTGTGTAATAGTCTTCTATGTGGCACAGTGTCAAAGGCCTTGCTGAAGTCCAGATAGGCCATGGCCACTGCCTCCTCTGATCCACCTCCCTAGTCACCCAGTCATTAAAATTCAATGAGGTTGGTCTGACATGACCTCCCCCTGGTGAAACCATGCTGCCTTGGGTCCTGTAGTCCACTGACAACCAGATGTTCCACCAATCCCTCCTTCAGTAGTGCTTCCATGATCTTTCCCACTACCGAGGTGAGGCTGACTGGTCTGTAGCTTCCTGCTTCCTCTTTGTTCCCACTTTTGTATAAGGGACTACATCTGCTGTCCTCCAGTCTTTGGGTACCTCCCTGTTTCCAGTGATTGGCTGAACAGGATAGCCAGAGGTTCAGCCACCACCTCTCTTAGTTCTTTAAGGACCCTGGGTGCACCCCATCTGGCCCATTGCTTTATCAGCTCTTATTACTTCCAGTTCCTTCAGACCCTTTCTCGTGTAAAGGACTTGTGTCCATTTCTGCACCATTCTCACCCTTGTACTCCTTCAGACCCATTACCCCTCTTCCTTAGTAAAGACTGAGCAGAAATACCTGTTCAATATGTCAGCTTTACTGTTGTCATCCTCCACTGGCTCCCATCCTCCCCTTCAGTCTCACTATCCCTCCCTTTGTCTTTCTTTTTTCACTTATGTAACTGTAAAGGTTTGTCCCCTTTACCCACTGATTTTGCAATCGTTCTTCTGTCTGAGCTTTGGCTTCCCTTACTGACTTCCCTGCCTCCCTTTTTTCTCCTGGTACTTCTCCCATCCCTTCTGCCTGTGTCTTTTTGTATTGCCTGAATGCAATCTTTTTGGCTTTCACTTTCTTTGCTACCTCTTTGGAAAACCATAATGGTCTCCTCTTCCTTTTCCTCTTGCTAACCTGCTTAATGCATAATTCTGTTGTTCTTATAATCCCCATTTTAAATACTGCCCACTGTTCCTCAACCCCTGATTCCTGTCCCATTCCCCTTAATGCCTCTTTCAAGTATCTCCCCATTTTCCCAAAGTCTGCCCCCCTAAAATCCAGGATACATGTTTTTGTGTGGTTTGGTTCTGCTCTTTCTGTGATTTCAAACCACAATGACTGGTGGTCACTGTTACCCAGGTGCTCCCCCACTGTTACCCCTATCACACTGTCCCTGTTTGTGAGCACAAGGTCCAGTATTGCCTTCTGCTGAGTTGGTTCCATGACCAGTTGCTTGAGGAAGGCACCCTGAAGGGAGTCCAGGATAAATCTGCTCCTAGTTGATGCTGCTGCTGGGATGCTCCAGTCCACGTCTGGTATATTGAAGTCTCCAACCAGTACTACCTCACCCTTGTCTGCCATCCTTTGGATGGCTAGCATCAGCTCCCTATCTGTTTCTTCCTCCTGGGCTGGTGGTCTATAGACCACACCTGTGCGGATGGCTGGCCCCATTTTCCTTTCCAGCTTAACCCACAGTATCTCTCCCCCATTTTGTTCCTCCTGGATCTGTGTGGCCCTTATGTCATTTTTCACATACAGTGCCACTCCTCCTCCCTTCCTGCCTGCTCTGTCTCTTCTGAATATGTTGTAGCCAGGTATGGCCATCTCCCAGTCATGGTTATCATTACACCAGGTTTCAGTGATGGCCACAATGTCCAGGTCTGACTGTACCATGACAGCCTCCAGATCTTCCATCTTGTTGCTAAGGCTCCTGGCATTTGCACATGGCTTTCCATGATTGACCTCCCTAGACTGCTTCACTGTTCTACTCCAGCCCCTTCCTTGGTTGTCATTTATCCCTGGTTCTCCTTGCTGTCTGCCCTTCTGCTGAATTTTGCCTTTTCTGCTTATCCACCTTTTGGACACTAATCTCCATCTTTTGCACACTGCTTTGCAGAGATAGCCACTCCTCTGGTTCACTGGTTCCACTACTAGCTGTGGGGGGTGAGCAAGTAGGTACCGTCCTTGCTGGCCTGCCACCCCCCTTTGCTAGTTTAAATAGATACAATGTATGATACTACAAGAAAAATGTAAGTAAAACAAAATATTTTTTGAATGCAAAGTGTTCAGTGGGACCAGCCCTACACTTGAGTGTGGGGCCCTTGGTGCTGACTGTTCCCCTTTAAGGCCAGTGCCCATTTAGAGCAGGAGCCAGGTACATTTATCTATGTATCTGGGTCAGAAAGGTTTTATGACTGTTTCTTATGTAAAAAAGTGTGTAGAATACAGATTTACAACTCTTATTCATCCATAGTTGTACATTTTCTTGGAAAATGCACTTTCTTAAGAGTAACTAAAAGTTTTACATTTATGTACTAGACTCAGGTTATTTGGTTATTTATTTAACAGATTTTTTTAAGCAACAATTTACTGAAGTTAAGGGAAATTCACAGTCAACCTGGAATGCACTTTAATTTGTTAATGGGTAAGTCCAAAGGGAGTGAAAATTATGTAATAGAAAAAGATGGTAATACAATTGTAGATCCTAAATTGGTGGCAGAAGCCTTTAACTCACACTTTACTAACTTGGGGAAGTACAGTTCTACCATGGGTAATATGGAAGGATCCATGGATTATTTAGATACTGTTTTAAAACTAAATTGCAACAAATCTGCTAATGATTATACCATTTCAAATTTTTATTTTTGTTTTTTACAAACTAAGGATATAGTTGATTTTGTTACCAAAATGAACCCTATGCCCACTAATGGATCAGATAATATTGATTTTAGGTTTTGAAAAGGGTCATAAATATTATGGCTATTCAGTTAACAACATTATTTAATTATTCCCTTTGTCAAGGAGTTTATCCAAATGTGTGGAAGAGCACAGTTGTAAAGCCTATTTTTAAATCAGGTTTAAGATCTAACCTTAACAACTATCGTCCGACTTCTTTGTTAGCTCCCCTTTCTAAGATCCTGGAAAATACAATATCATTTCAATTGACCGAACATCTCACAAAACATAACCTCTGTTCTGACTCACAGCATGGTTTCAGGCATAACCATAATACCAAGACAGCCTTGGTGAGGTTCACTAGCCAAGTTACTAAAGCAATAGATGATGGAAATCTTGTTGCTGTGGCTTATGTGGACCTCACCAAGGATTTCTATCTTGTTGACCATGATGTGCTTCTGAAACAGTTATCTGGTGTACATTTGTCAGAAGGGGTGATCTCCTGGTTTGGTGACTATTTATCTAATAGGAACCAGAAGACATTAATCAGTGGAACATTATCTGGGCCAGCAACATTAAAATGTGGAGCCCACAGGGCTCCATATTGGGTCCTTTGCTTTTTTCATTATTTGTGAATTCTTTATCGGTTAATTTTACAAATACTGAGTTAATATTATATGCTGCTGACACAGTCCTTTTTGTTATGGTCCTAATTTGTCCACTCTTCAAAACATATTACAATATGATTTTAATTTATTACAATACTGGCTTGATAAACATAAATTGGTGTTAAATTCTGCTAAAACCAAGACTATGGTATTTTCTCACCCCAGGAGATCACCAATAATGGAACTTATTATCTTTGACAACTTGGGTACTCCAATAGAACAAGTCAAATTGTTCAAATACTTAGGTACACTAATTGATTGTCATCTAACATTTGAGTCTCATGTTCTGGATTTAACTAATAGATTACACAAAAGATTAGGGGTACTTTATCGAATCAGATGCAATTTAACAGTTGATATTAGGTATCTACTTACACATAGTTTATTATTTTCTTTATTTGACTATGGGTCTACAGTATATTCATATACTTCTGACAGAATTCTATCAAAACTTCAGACTACATATCACTCTGTAATCTATTTTGCTACTGGACACTCTAGGTTAATGCATCATTGTTTTCTCTATAAACGCTTTGGTTGTTTGTCAATGGTGGGCGTTTCAACTTTAGGTCGCTAATGTTTTTACATAGGGTTCAGTTGGGTATAATGCTACTAAGTATCCTTAGTCTATTTCCTAGGATCTTAAAATCCAGCAGTACAAGATTGCAGAGTAGAGATGATTTTGTGATTCCTTTTTTTCACACAGCCTTTTGTCAAAACTCATTAAGATTTGCTACTGCTAGGTTGTATAATAGTCTCCCTAGTAGTGTTATTAGTCAAAAGAAGTTAGCAAGTTTTAAGACAGCTCTTAGAAACAATTTGTTAGCAAATTCAGTTTGCAAATGTTTTCCTTAATGTATATATAGTGATAGTTAATTATATTGTAAAGTTTGTTTGTCCTGTATCTTTTTGTAAAAACTGGACGTTTTAAAAATTTGTTTGTCCCACAAACCCACCAGTATAAAAATAAAATGAAATGAAAATTTATTTAACAGGCTCAATTTACTTTGTTATTAATGTAATTTATTTAATGTTTCAGATATGGTTAGTAGGACTTCTCACAAACGGTAGAGGCGATGCATCCTACACACTGATCCATGAGTTAACACAAACCATAGAGACCCTTCAACTTTTGACAATGCCCATTGGGAGAAAGTAGTTGATGCAAAGGAAGGGCATTCTAATCAAACACTGTCAAAGTACAACACGTTGTTTCTTGAATTTCCTGAATGTTACTCCAGTAGCCATGGGTATCATTATATCTGCTACAAGAACTTCACTGCATATAAAAGTTTTGGTAAACTTGCAGCTGATGAAACTCTAAAAAAAAGACATTGTAAAGAATTATCCAGCAAAACTGCTTTGCTCCCAAGTTCATAGTGCCCTATCTGAATCTGCAGCATCTATGTCGGACATATTCCCAAATGAATGCATACATTCACAGATTCCACACACCATGGTGAGCATGGTGCAACTGCCCAATTTTGGCTGCAGTACTGCAGTTTGGTAGCATTGTATCAACTCTTCTGCTGCTCGGTCAGGACAAATGACATGTCTTTCTTTGTATAGAGCTTGGAGAAGATCATACCTGATTACTTCACAACTGGGCACCACAACTATGCCAAGTGGATGACCCTGTACCTTATGAATTTGCTAAACATGGAGTAGACCCACCCTGGAATAAGGAAAAAAAATTGAGAATGGAGCATTAACCATTGCAAGATCAAAGAGAGGATTTAGCAAAAATGAGATAAACTTGACCTTGGAACAGACAATTAATGCCGATGCTGCATCAAGACTAACCGGGATTGCTTCTTTGACACAGAACATTAATGCAAGGGGGAGGTGGAACATTCTGAAGTCAGATTGAAGTAAAATTGTTGGAAGTCTTATGGAAAAAGTTGGTCTTGTCAGCCATGAAGAAGCCAGCCAAGTGCTGAAGAGTTTTAGAGTTAAACGAGATTCAAAAGATCTAAACAAGCTGTTGAACACATTAGACTCTTCCATGAATCCATTACAGGATGTGTTTGAGGATAGCAATCTTTATTCAATAGCTTGTGGAAAAGCAATATCACAAGAGGTAGCAAATTAAGTGTTACAGGTTACTGAGATAGGTACTCGGATGTATCATGTGTTTAGAGATGAATGCATTGCCAAAGGCAGTAGGTTCAAGGAACCCATCAAAATATACCAGTTGAAGAACTTTACACATAATGCAATGAAGGTGAAGATTAAGAACAAGGACAAGAAAATTGTCACATTGAAAGGAACTTGAGACCTCTTTGGATGCTTGCTATATCTATCTGCATCTTCAACAGTTGAATTTATGATGGTGTTTGCCCACCCGCTAACCCCAGTACCCCTCTCCTTAGGAAACATTGATGGATCAATGAACACAACAATGAAGTCAACACTGCTGAAGACACTTGAGACCACATTCCAAAGTAGCCACCCCAATGCTATAAATGCCACTGTGGTTGATGCCACATTCTTGATCAGAAGTCCATCTTGTCAGTGACTGTTACAAGTCACCATCAATCAAAGGTCTTGAACAAGGGAAGAGAGGAAAGCATAGCATCGCTCCACTCTCTTATCTCATAACTGGTCCTGACCAAAGCCAACCAAGAGACTTTGCTGGATCCCTGTCTTCATCTTCATTCAAGATGGCACTCCTAGGTTTTCTAGCTACAGCATGGAATTTGGATGTGTACTGTGAAGTGCTAGGTGCTAAGAAGCTCATGTATGCAGTAGGAGAAACTTGTTACTCATACAAAGTGGAAGCTGGACATATGCTCAAACTAGAGTGCAAGGCCCTGACAAGCAAACACATAGAAGCAGAAACAAGAATCGTGCAACACATACACTACATTTGCAGTCAAAATGAGGGTGAAGATGTGCATGTAGTGGTCAGGGCAGATGATCCTGTTATTCTGGTCATTCTGCTGTATCCTGACAGTCTAAATGATAATCTCAAACTGCATATGGACATTGGCCATTCAGAGAATAACATAAGAATATTCATAGATGTATCTCGCTTGCCAGCAGAGTTAGGCAGACCTGTGTGTGCAGCTCTACCAGGTCTCCATGCACTGACAGGGTGTGACTATTCACCAGCATTCAAAGGCAAGGGGAAGGTGCAACCTCCAACAATTATGGAAAAGAATAGAGTACACACAGACGTTTGGAAAACTGGGATGTTTCCACCTGTCTAAAGAAACTGAAGATACAATTGAGAGCTTTGTGTATACCTTGCATGGACAAAAAAGTAGAGTGTCAATGCAGCCCGCTACAGTATGTTCAAAGTCAAGTACTGACCAAGTGACAAAGACTCACCCTTACAAAAGATAAAAGGAGCAGACATAATCTCACTGCCACTAGAAATGCAGTAAAGTTTAAATCCACTGGCATAGTGAACGTGAACTGGGTAACGTCGAGTTTGAGGATCACTACTTGAAATTCCCATAAAGAAGTCAAAATTTGCCTTAATTTACTTTGTGCTGGCCACTTCGCATTCACTTTGAGTTGTAGTTGGAGAAGGTGAAGTTAGTAATAAACAGGACACTGGTCACATGCCCGACTGTCTCTGCAGGTCGGCAGGTCACATGATTCAGGAAGTAACTTAAATAGGCAGGAAGTAAATGTTTTACTTTCACTTTCTGTTATAGAAAGAGTTGTGCACATCACTGTTCTGTTTAGAGCAGTTTATGTGTGTGGGTTGTTGGTGATTGTGGAGTGCAAAACTTGCTTGATTTTGCTTCTTTCAGTTTAAATCTTTTTAGATTTAATTTGTTAATTAGTGTAGGAAGTTTAAGTTAATTTTACAGTCTGTTTTTGGTTTTAAAAAGTTTTTTGCGTGAATACTTTGGTAGAGTTACTAGTACTTGTGGTAGGTTTTTTTTTTTTGGTGATGGATGATTGGCGTGGTAGAAAAAGCAGTGGCCAGAGGGGGCTATGGATGCGGGGTGGCCTTGTCAGCCCAGTTATGTTAAGCAGGACCAGTTTTGTGCCCTCAAGTGCAGACACAGCCAACTCTGCAGCAGCACATGTCTCCCTGGGGACCCCACTGTTGTGCAGTGCAAATTGTGCCAGGTGTTTGTCCATCATGGGCCCAAGGGTGGGCATCTTGGCATTGGTGGTCATCAAACCCACCTAACTGTTCACCACCAGGGTCTAATGGGAGGTCAAGCTGCAGCCACTCCTGCAGCTGTGGCCAAAGCACTTCATCCACTTACGTGTCAGCGGTGGTGCAGGGAAATGCAGGCAGCAGAGGTGGGGGTTCATGCAGCTGCACCCAGTGAAGATAACCCACAGCGTCCTGTGACCATGGCAGACCTGGCTGTGCTGTGGGTGGAGGTTGATGCCCTGCTAATGATGGTGGAGGAAGCCCTGCAGCATCTTTCTGGTACTGAGGAGCAGAACGAGGAGATAATAGCCTTGCTGCCTGATATCAGTGGTGGTCAGCAACCATCCCCACAGGGCCCTTAAAAAATTATTTTGTATGTCAATTTAAACCCCCCATGTGTCTCCTCTGGTTTTATTTATTTTTCCTAATTAATATTTTTGTTTTGATGCACACTAAGTATGTAATTTATGTTCAGGTAATGTTTTATTTGTTATTTTTATTATGTGTTACTTAAAGGGGACAGGATTTGATTAATTATTTGCAGCTGTTTGAAATATGTCTATTTTCATAAATTATATTAATTCATGTAAAGGATTTCATATTTAACTGTGCCTGAATAAAAACTGAAGCTGTCAGTTTTGTTTTGTGTTATTTTCTTTGTATGGACAAAATTCTGTGCAGTTCCTTTCATGGAACCAAAAATTTGGAGTTTTGACTATGTCACTTCATGTTTTCAGAACTGTGGGCACTGTACTGATAAGTTTGTGCTCACATGTCTAAAACCATGAAGTGACAAAGTCAAAACTCCAGATTCTTGGTTCCATGAAAGAAACTGCAAAGAATGTTGTCCATACAAAGAAAACAACACAAAACACAACTGACAGCTTTGGCTTTTATTCAGGTACAGTTGAATACTGATCCTTTACAGGAATTAATATAACTTATGAAAATAGAGACAGTACAAGCAGCTGCACATAATTAATCAGTTCCTGTCCCCTTTAATTTACTTTATGTCATACATGACTTATGGCATGCAAAATAGAGGATTCTGCATGCTTTCATTACAGGTGAAACTGTTGTGCTATTATGCATGCTGCAATAAAAGTGTTTTGAAGATGGCTTTTGGTCTCCACAATTGCCACTGCGCAGAAAGCACGCATTTTCCTCACAGTTGGCAACAACATGACTTACTATTAAATAAAACTGAGTAATGATGAGTAACAAAAAAAATATTATTCCTGAAAGCATAATGGCGTAGGGTGGTTGAACATTTTGGGGAGGTGGTGAATCGCATTTACCATTATGAGGGTAAAGAAGAATCAAGATCAAGAAAAACAAGATTAACAAAATTTCCCCCCAAATATCTGCTTTTATTTATTTTCTTAAGCCCTATTTATTTTCATTATATACTAGTATGACATTTATGTTCAGTTCATGTTTTCTTTGTGATGTTAATTTTGCTAATCCTGTATTTGTTTACCCTCAGAATGGTAAATTTCATTCCCCACCTTCCCCTAAGCCCCCCCCCAGGCCATTATGCTTTCAGCAATAATAATTTTTAATTTCATACTCATTACTATATTTTATGTAGTAAGTCTTGTGGCTTGCATGTTTGCTGACATGCCGTACACTGCATGCTTACCTGTAATTAAAACTTGGGTCTCCAAAATGCCGTCTGCAAGACATTTGTATTGCAGTGTGCATTGCAGCCTGACAGTTTCACTGATAATGAAAGCACATAGTGTCTGCCATTTTCCAGACCACCAGTCATGTAAAAAATAAAGTAAATTAAGTAACACATATGAAAATACTTGTTAGCTTTATGAACATTTAGTTCAAGCACCAGTGCAGTTAGCACAATACCATCATTCGTTACCCAACCAAACATGACCTGGCCCCCACAAATGTGTTATGCTGTGTGTGAATGTCCAGCTGTTTTAATTTCATGAAAGCCCAGATGAAAAATAAAATGCAAGGAATGTGACACAGTGTGTTAATGCCACTTGCTGCTGCTGATGCTTTTGTCCCACTCTTTTATTTCATGAAAAGGCCAGACTCCAGATGAAGAGAAATCATATGAGAAAATGTGCTGAAAAGTCTCAATTATTTTCTGATGCACTGATTTATGCTTGCATCAACACACCCCAACTCCTGCATAAGTGTGCCCACTAAAATGGCTGCTGTCAAACTGTTATGAAAAGACCAGACT
Source organism: Neoceratodus forsteri (assembly GCA_016271365.2). Taxonomy (NCBI): domain Eukaryota; kingdom Metazoa; phylum Chordata; order Ceratodontiformes; family Ceratodontidae; genus Neoceratodus; species Neoceratodus forsteri. The sequence continues at coordinate 185,087,323 of CM057457.1, forward strand.
CCAGATGAAGAGAAATCACATGAGAAAATGTGCTCAAAACTCTCAAATATTTCCTGACACTGCTTTATGCATGCACCCACTCCCATGACAACTATGGCACCTGCTGCTGTACCTGTACATCTGTCTTCTGCTTCCTGTGCTGACTGGGCTGATGCACAGTGTCTTGACAACTGATAATAGCTACAGATGACCACTGTGTGAACAACGATGTGATGCTGCTGTGGCGGTCTGAAAGTTTGCTGCGCTGGCTGTAGCGTGATGCCCTATGTGTGTGTACTCATACTACCATTGGTAAGTTACTATATCTTGCATGCTCATGTTTTTCCACAGAACCAGACGTTCAATTTTTATATACATAATACATGTAATCATTTCTGTTTTTTTCTCTCACAGGTCATCCAGTCATACTTGGGTTGTGCACTTTTTGGCTTGCTGCAGAATTTGGCTGTAGGAAAACTGTCAAGCCAGGAAAGGAAAGTATTTTTAGGGCTGTGGGAGGAGCCCACAGCAGTGTTGGGACTGTAGCTCTAAAATGGCTGATCTTGGAACTGCCTTTTTGGACGTTTGGATGTATTCCTCCACAGCTACAAAATAGTGCACTCCCCTTCTGATTTTTGATATTTGCTGCTCTATGTTAAAGGCATCTGAAACGGGGGGGGATGCTACTGTATTGTACCTCAGAACTTCTCAGGATATGAACAAAGAAAACCTTTTTTAACTGCTGTTTCTATCATCTGTTCAGCTCAGTCTAATAGATTAATTCTATTTCTTTCAGCAATCTAGGGGTTAACTCATAAGTTGTTTGGAGTTTACTGAACCTCTGAACCTCAGACTGCAGTGTCAGATTACAGAGAGTACAGTTTGTAGCCTATGTTAGCTATCTAATTCCTATGGGCACACACACACACACACACACACACACACACACCAGCAGCAGCATGATGATTGTGACTAAACAGCACTATATAGCACCAACAAGAAAATAACTTTAGTCATTTGGTAGCTCTTCACAGCCCTATCAGCTCTGGCTAGAGTTTTTTTTTTTTTTGGGGGGGTTGTTTCATTTGGAAGCAAGTTTCATTAATGGTTTTGTTTTGACTTCTTTACAGGTTTTCTGTGTGTATCCTCCAGATTCATACCAGTTGCATGTGTTCTTATTTGAAGAAAGCACCGATGGCAGCACACAGCACCAAAATGTTACCTGCAAACAGATGAAAAAGAAACAATTCTTACTTCATTGCACTAACACATCCTTTTCTAACTAAGTGTAGCTGTTACTGTTTGTTATATCCTGCTTAACAGATACCAAATTTTAGTAAGCCACACCAAGACCGACTGACAAGTTTAGTGCATATGACATGCAGTGGCCCAGTGTCTTAAGTTACATTCCAAGATGTCTTGTCATGACCTAGATAAAACTTTGTTCAACCCCATGGCTTGCTGAAGTAAGCCAGTGACTGATGTGCATGAAAAATATATTATCTACCATACATGTCACCTACTTTGTATGATTTACACTGGCTTGAAAAAATAAAATATCTAAAAGAAGTGATGAAATTGCACAGAAAATTCACAACAAATTGAGATCTCTGAAATCTGGGGTGGATGGGAAGCCAAAAAACTACTGTGGCTTGCAGATGCAGATTGGGCACTAAACAGGTGCAAACACACAGATGCAGATTGCACAGTATAATGAGATGCAGCCGCACAGGCACAACAACACCTTAACCAGTGGTCACACAAATCCAAAACTGGATAGAAGGAAGCAGTAAAAATACAGCAGATGGAAAACCGATTCAGAGTGCGGTGATTACTGTGTGGCACAATAAAATGTGTCTGACCTGATGGCATGCACACACACTCACACACTGCAGGTAATGCGACGAAAATTAAACAGTGTGATACACTATGTAACCAAATCTTTTAAACAGAATGAAAATATGCACTGCACCACAACTAACAGAAAATAATTATCAAAAATTACTTCAGGTATTACAGTGCATACATAAATACACAAATACTAACATATACAACTAGTACAAAACAGTTAGAAAAGACTGTTTTTCTCATGTGACTGTCACTCCGCCGATCACTACAGATATGCCCATCCCCCAAAGCACATTTCAACAGTGTCTGTCAGTACATAGGCTGAATGTTCTACATTAACATTCAAAATGCACAAAAAAACAATCAACACTCGATGATCTCAGCACAGGAAGGTTTCCTGCAGTTGATGTACTAAATTTTGAACAAAATAATTGGATCAAACGTGATTTTTTTAAAGCTTTTTCAATGGTTTAATTCTCAGAGCTCTGAGAACAAACTGTCTCTAGCTTTCCACTACACACATTATGCAGAACTGAGGCTGTGCAAGACCGTATAAAGCCCATGCGACCAGCCATCCCATGAATCAATGCAACATTCACCTTAAACAGCAATAAACAGGCAAAGTATAGTGAAGTCCATTGAAATCAATGGCACTTTGTGTTATAATTAAGGGGTAAGGCAGTAAAACAAGGCAAAGTAGCGTGAAATCCATTGAGACAATGCTCTTTGCATTCCTAGTTTAAAAGTGGAGTAATTCGCTTTGCGTTGTCGAGCACTATGCAGATTGGGGGCTAATAAGTGAAGTGCTCTGCATAGAGAAGTGGGGGCACTTTGCCAGCCTCTAGCTTCCACCATGCAGATCAACTCTGACACAATGCATCTGCAATGCAAATTACATTTCACTGTTATGGAAAAATGCAGACAACTCAGTAATGATACTACTGTGAAGCCAGAGGACAATGGCTGGACCTATGAGGATGGCAAATACAAGCCAAAGTGGTTCACATTTGAAATTGTACCAGCAGCCTTAAGTGAACAATTGAATGAACATCGCAACAATCCAAATGAAGAAGATGACAACAGTGACTGTGATGTCGATATTGATGAGACAGATTTGCTTAACATGTCAGATAATGAATACAGTGAACAAGAATATTGATTGTTGTACTAAGGTCCAGGAAACGACATTAAAAGTTGATTGTTTCAAGTTAAATATGGAATAAAATAAATAGTAGTGTTAATATTAAGCCTTTGATACATATGTTGCTGTTTGTTACAATGTCTGTAGTATTTCAATAAAAGCTTATAGTATTGAAATTAAAAAAGGAACCATTCATTAAAATATACACAATTTTCACCGACAGTTAATTTTTCATTGAAGAAGTGCATTTTCCCAAAAACAAAATGTTCAGCTTTAAGCAAATAAGAGTTGTAAATCTAAATTCTACAAATTGTTTTACATAAGAAACAGTCATCAAACCTTTCAGACCTAGACACATAGATACATGCACCTGGCTCCAGGACTAATTATTTCCCTACATTTTGAATGTCAGTAATAAACATTTCAGTTACAAAATGTTATGAGATATACAGAATCTGCTCTGCTGGTGGTGGGTTTTATCCTAGCCTCTGCATAGCTGCACCCTTTCCCTTTCCAGTCTCATAGCTCTGCACTTTATATGGACACCATGACAGGCCAATAACAGAGGACCACCCTGAGATCACCATCTATAGGCCCATAGCAGCTGTTACTGACAGGTGTTGGGGTTCCCAACTCTTCCCAATGCACCACAATAGTGAATGCCATCCATGCATTCCCACCCTTATCCCATCTAGAGATGTGCGAAGCTGAGAAACCTTCACTTTGACAGAACTTCCTGAAGTTGGCCAACTTTGCTAAGTTCAAAGTGTAGACTTCATAACATTTTTTTGCTGGATAAAGTGTCATCAAAGTGCCCAAACTTCACTTGCAAAGTTGCAACTTCATGGGAAAAAGTGCCACTTCACCAGAAAAAATGTGTGAAGTCAGCAAGTCAAAAATGGTGATGATAATAGGAACTTTGCGAAGCATCGCAAAGTCGAAGTTTTACAAATTTACAGCTACTTTGCCGATGAAGTTTAACTTCGCTATATCTCTAATCCCACCCAGCATGTTGTTTCATCCTAAAAACAATTCTTTTGGACTGCCACTAGGGGTGCTAACCAAGTTGGCAGCTTAATCACTAGCTCTACAGCCCAGAAGGAATTATTCATATAAATCCTTTCACTCCTGTTCACTGATCCCTCTTCAAACTGCAGGTACTGAGGAAACGTAGACCAAGGACTCCAAATATTGTTTTTATTATCCAACGGAAACTTAGAAATTGGCAACAAAAATGCTTCCAAACATGAGCGGCCTTACATGGAAGGTCAAGCATGGCAAATCCTCAACTATCTCAGACCTGGGAGCAGCCCTTGGTCGAGGTGATGTTCGGCCAGCTCTTGGCACAAATGTTGCAGGTAACGGCAGTGACGAACCGTAACACCTGGGTTATGCAGACTCTTGAGGCCAGGATGCTTCATACTGTCGGGTCACCATGACCAAACTTCAGGTACAGGACTTGGCAGATGCTCTATGGGAACAACAGCACACCATCCAGTCGATGAGGAGCAAAATCGATGACCTTCAGAACAGGTGTCCTCTCAACACTCTGTGATTTCTGGGACTCCTGGAGTGCATTGAGGGGCATGAAATGGAGGGCTTCCTGCAGCTAGCCTTCACAGAAATGCTGCATCTTGATCCATCTCAGCCTCTCCAGGTGGAATGTGTCCACCGATCACTCACCTCCATGCCCAAGGCCCAGGACAGGCCTCAACCCATCATTGTCAGATTTATTGACTACAGGGACAAAGAGAAGATTCTGGCTAAGGCAAGGGAAATCCAGAAGGTAGTGTAGTAATCAAGCAGGATTCACATCTTTCAGGACTTTTTGAAGGAGCTTTCAGATAGGTGCAGGGTCTACACCGAGGTGAGGCACACTATGCACAGGATCGGGCTCCTGTTCTCCCTGCATTAACTGGCCACAATGAGGGTAGTGCAACAATGGGGTGCTGGTGAATTTTGACTTGCCAGGTTCTCTTAATGACTTGCTGCATAGCAACTGGATGAGGGAAACCAGCCTCCACATGCTCTAGCCACCTCCCTCTAAAGCTCAGTCTGAAAATATGGACCGCCACTCTCCACTCCAGACCAACAGGCCCAGAGACTCACAGGATGTCAGAGAACAGCAGTGAGAGCTTCCTCTGAAGGCCAACTATAAGAGACACTCTTCATAGAAGCATGGGAGGCAAGATCACCCCTCGGAGCGTGTGCAGGCCGACTCCATAAATGACTCCCAGATGGAAACAGCAACTCCTGATCCATTACAGGGATTCCCTACATCCAATAGATTCAAACTCCTGCAGCCTCACTCCCCGGAGCAGCACTCGAACACCTCCGGAGGTCCCATAGAATGCCAGCCCACTCCTCTGATAAGGTCCGACTACTCATCTAGTTCTGTTCCCCTACCCCAGAAGGCTGACAACAGATCGAGTTCCATGATACACAACCTACAGAAAACCTCATATGGGGCCGTTTCCAGATCCGGGAATCCTGTTTGCTCTTCAGGCCTGCTGGCTGTAACATGATAAACCCTCTAATATTATTATTGTATAATATTTGTATTATAAACAAATGTGAATGTCTGTTTATGCACAAAACTGGCTGACTGCTTCAGTGAGTGACCTTTGACCCAGGGTTTCAGTGGTGCTGAAAACAACAAGATGTTATAAACAGACCGGGGAACCTAATTAAAAAACCTTCTTTCCAGAGGGATATTTTATTTCCTTTTATAACCTGCTCATGCTTTTGAAGTTGGTTACCATGTATGCATTTTATGACATAGCAGGAAGGGAAGTAATTTGACTGGTTCCTCTTGGTTTCTCATGTAGCTGAGAATTAGTGACATGAGTGTGGGATTGTGAAGCATCAAAAGAAAATGTTTGATCAAAGAGACCCATATTGTGGGAAATGGCTAGTTGCTTATTTTTCAAAGTAATAACATACATCCTTGTGGATAATTATGTAAGAAATTAAATGTATGGGAGGATTTAACTGTGACCTCACAAAAAGGGGGTTGGGAGATGGAGTCTGAAAATGAACATGCATTTGTGGAAAATGTGGCATATTATTCTGGGCTCTGAGAGAGACTTAGTTCTCAGGACTTGAAAGCACTGAAAGGATAACAACTAGATAGGTGGGAGCTTGTGTTATGTAACTTCCCATTTTTTTATGTGATTGTGAGCTCGTAATATAGAGTGTTCTGTATTTTTATTTCACCTGTTTTACAATTTTTAGTAAACCACATTTTCTTTAATATACTGTCTGTGCCTTCTCAGTCCTTTTTGCATGTGATTGCTGAACCTGTGTTAAAGTCTAACAGCTGGTAAAGGGACTTGATTGTGTTACTAAGCTTGCTTAAAAAGGTATGAATACACCTAGGTCTCATATAGAGTTGTAAGGGTACATTTTGGAAACCTGGCTTGGTGCTCCTGGGTGAAGGATTGTACTGAATTCCTGAAGAGGGTATATATCTAAGCCTGTTAATTGGGTATGCTAGCTTAAGGCTCACAGTTTGACTCCCTCCAGAATTCGAGGCTAATAGGTGATTCAGACCCAAAACAGACACTAGTGTTACCCTGTCTGTCTTCTGTTCATACTATTGCACACAAAGGTTGGCACTGTGGGAGCAGAGGGCCTGACCTGTGGAGTGTGTTTGTGACACTGGCTTCGATCCAATCACCAACACCAAAGACTGGCGAGACCCCAGACTTGTGGTCAGACAAGTAATATTTTAATTTGTTGCCTCTATCAGGTTCTCTTGAAGCTAACCAGGTTGGGGGTTATGCTGGGGGTTCTACTCGGTGGCTGTGGAGGGTGATCCAAACTTTTTCTGCGATATCCAATCCATGCCGTTCGAGTTCTGTGACTTCTAGAACACCCCTCACCCCCCAGCCTAGTCACCATTCCTGCTAGCTGTGATTGCAGCTGAATTGCCCCGCTCCCATACCAGGAGGGATTTGTAGGGGCCTGACAACCTGCAGCAATGTACTGGTGATACAGTTGGAGGCTCGCTGTAAAACCATGATTGTTTATAGGGTTTTCAGTGTTCCTCCGTCCTCCTGCAATATGAACATTAATGCTTGGCTCGGGGCCTGTATGCTCCCAGGTTTCTGGGGGAGGGGGTACTGGTAGGGGTATTCTACATATGTGCTGAGCTATCCGGTTCACTAGCCAAGATTTTGTCCCACTACATTTTGAGTATGCAGTTATGGCTAATGCACCAAGGGAAATCCAACTTAGGGCTCTGAGCAGAGCTCGAGTTCTCAGGAGGCCTGTGCATCCCTCCAGTAGCAGAGGCATTGGTACTTGGGTACCTTGAACATTGCTATCTCCCTGATCTGACCTGAACAAAGAGTGCCCTGAGACCTGCTTCTCTAGCTCAGCCCCCCCATGCATCCTCAGCTTCCTGTACTTAGGGAGATGCTAAGTCCCCCTGAGGAAATTTCAGGCCCCTCCACTTTTGGGGATGAGGCACCCCCCCATCCCCACTCACTTCCTCTCCTCTCCTCCTTTAGATCCCCAGGTACTCAACCAATACAGCTAGAAAATGAGCTCCCCATTACCTTCTAGGGCTATAGTGAGCTGAGACCTTAACAGCTAGTCTCACTGAGATGACAATTTCTTTCCCCCGGCTCCCCCCCACTGTACAGGGGGCTTTACAACTGAGGGATTGCACCCTGGAAATAGAGGTTGGCCTACAGCAGGATTCTGTGGCCAAGGGGAAGCCTCTATCTCCCCACCATGCATGAATGGTTGTGCAAATTGTATATAGTTACTATATGTGTTACTGTTTTCTATTGTTTCAAGTGACACACACACAGTCATTGCTAGATAGTAGGGTAAAGTCAGTTGTTACTTCCTAGGAGAGGTCACCTCACTCTCTCTCCCCATGCTCAATTCATACCCACGGCAACTTGTTTCCCCTGGGGGTGCCTATCCTGCTCCCAGCCACCAGGCTCACTTTGATATATCTCCTTTATAGATATCTTCTCCCTCTCAAATAGGTGATAAAACATTTCTGATATGGAACGTTAGGGGGCTTAACACCACCAATAAAAGGAAGCTGGTGCTGCAACACCTTAAGCGGCTGGAAGTGGAGGTTGTGTTCCTGCAGGAGACCAAGCTTACTGGGGGGGACCACAACAGACTAAAGAGGCAGTGAGTGGGACAGATCATACATGCCTCAGCCCCCACTAGAAAGAGAGGGTTAGCCATACTGTTCCACAAAACACTGCACTGGAACCTTGTGCGTAAGGTGAGTGACCCGGAGGTAAGATGGGTAATTGTGCTTATGGCTACAGGGGAGGGACCCCTGGTGCTGAGAAATGTATATGCCCCAAATGAAGACTCACCCTCCTTTTTTCATAAACTGGCCCAGATGCTGGGCACTCTGGCCTCCACTGAGACCCCAGTGATAGTAAGGGGGGAATTTAACTTATGATTGATCCAATTTTGGACAGATCTTCCTCCAACACAGAGCCCCACTCCAGGGCAGTACTGGCACTTGCCCAGTTGCAACAGGACATGGCCCTCACTGAAATTTGGAGGGTTTTCCACCCTTCCCAGTGAGATTACACCTTTCACTCACCGGTCAATAGCTCCCACAGTAGCATAGACTTTTGGCTTACCTCTCCCAGTATTACTAGGAATGCCACTGACACCTCCATCCATCCCTTGGTCATTTCAGACCACGCCCCAGTGCGACTCTCCTTTACCTGGGGCCCCCCTCCCACCACCTCTCAGTCCTGGAGGTTAGACCCCTTATTACTCTGAGATCCTGGTTTCCTCCCTTGGCTCCAATGGGAAACCATGGACTTCTTTAAGAATAATCACATCACAGATACCTCTGCAGGCACCACATGGAAGGCATTTAAAGCCACCATGAGGGAGGCAATTATGGGGTTCACCCACAAGTGCTGGGAGAGGAGGGAACAGCACCTTAAGTCACTAGAAAAAACAGCTTCAGGAAATGGAGATGGGTTTTAAGGCCCTCCAGAAACCCTCCATTCAGTCGGATACAGGTCACCAGGTGGCCAAATTAAGGATGCAAGTGAATGAGCTCACCTCCAGGAAAGTGGAAATCTTGATTATTAGACTAAAACATAAGTGCTGGGGGGGAGAGTGAAAGGGCATAAGATCCTCATTTATCGCTTAAAAAAGCAGCAGTTGGAAAGGCATATTGCTGCCCTGGTGGACATGGGTATAAGACCCACACTTCGATGGAGGGGATTAATCAAATAATGGCTGAATTGTATTCATCGCTATATAAATCTTCTAGACAACCCAACCTCATAGGTGTTCTCCCCTTCCTTAACTCCCTACATCTTCCCAAAATTTCTGAGCAACAGGCCCAGACCTTGGATGCCCCAATAATGCCATCACAGAGGCAATAAGCCTTTGTGTAAAGCAAATAAACAAATCAAAATGAAAGAAAAAGACACTATGGTTCTCAAAAGAGGTGGCTGGGAAAGTCAGGGAGAAAAAGATAGCATTCAGGAAGTATAAGGAAACACAGAAGGAGCAGGACAGAGAGTTGTACCAGTTAAGGCAGAAGGAAGCAGGGAGGGAAGTCAGAATAGCAAAGGCCCAAACTGAGGAAAAGATAGCCAACTCAGTTAAGAAGGGGGATAAAACCTTTTACAGGTACATCAGAGAGTGTAGAAAGACAAAGGGAGGGATAGTGAGGCTGAATAGAATGAATGGTGGGTGGGCAGAGGGGGACAGTGAAAAAGCAGGGATACTGAACGAATATTTCTACTCAGTATTCACAAAAGAGGAGGAGGGAGTGCCTAATCCAATTAATAGAAGCACTCTTGATAGGGGTCAATCCCAGCCCTTTCACAGAAGAAAGGGTTCTGCAAGAACTCCTAAAACTGAAGGTGGATAAAGCAATGGGGCCTGATGGAATTCACCCCAGAATTCTAAAAGAATTAAGGGGGGAACTAGTGAAACCACTGACTACTCTTTTTAATAAATCATGGGAGGATGGTGTGGTACCCAAGGACTGAAGGAAGGTGGATGTGATTTCCCTTCACAAATGTGGGACCAAGACAGAGGCAGGAAACTACAGACCCATCAATTTGACCTTTGTGGTAGGGAAAGTGATGGAGTCACTTCTGAAGGAAAGAATTGTTGAGTACCTAGAGGCCAGTGGGACACAGGGCCCAAGGCAGCATGGGTTCACAGTGGGAAGGTCATGTCAGATGAATCTAATAGATTTCTTTGACTGGGTGACCAAAGTAGTAGGCCTGGGAGGGGCTGTGGACATGGCCTACCTAGACTTTATTTTTTTCAATTCAAATGTTATTAAAGTTTCCAATACAGAGAACGAATCATAACAGTACGTAGTATGACCATATACATCGGATACAAGATATATAGTGATTCGCTCTCCCCACCCCACCCACCTACCCGACCCCCACCCAACAACCCAGCTTTAAAACCTTTAGCACTATACCTGTGAATGTAACCTAATAGTGCTTAAACTTGAAGCACATAGAGGGTTTGCAGTGGTCCCCAAATCCAATCAAACTTCGTAAGTTTGTTAAATAAACTGGCAATAGTCCTTTCAGTTCTGAGGTTTGCAAGTGACTCCTGAAGCCATTCAACATATGTTGGTACCTCCATATCCTTCCAGTGTCTTAACACCACCTTTTTGACAGACATTGACATCAAAGCTATGTGATACCTCCTGTTCACCACTGAAATGGAGGAGAAATCCCCAAGAAGGCAAATTTCGAGGGTGAACAAGTCTGAGAGCCCCAACAGAGGATCAACCCGCTGTTTAATTGTGGTCCAGAGTGGGACGACTTTAGGACAGCTCCAGAAAATATGGAGAAGATCTCTGTCTTGAGATTTGACATCTTGTATAAAGGGGAGAGGACACGAGACCAAGCCTAGCAAGTTTCTGAGGAGAATAGTAAATATTGTGCAAGATCTTAAATTGCATTAATCTGAGTCTGTCCTGCTTGAGAAACTTATGGCAACTCTGCCACGGGAGAGACCTATCCAGATCTCTACCCTGAAAGAGAGAGGCCCAAAAGGAGACGGGAGCATAATTATCAGGGTAGGCCCAGGTGAAGAGAGCACTGTATATTTTGGATACGGCATGAGGCAGACCCGCCAGCTCTTAAGGTAACCTGAAAACTGATATTAGGGGCTGGGAGGGGAGTCGAGCCCATTACCTTAACCAGGAGGTGACAAAACTGGAAAATCTTGAAAATATTTGTACGAGGTATCAAAAACTTACACATAATATCAGCTGAAGAATACCATTGACTATTGGGTGACACAAACTCTAAACGGCAATTCCCTATCTGAGGAAACCACGTGGCTGGGAGAGGCTTACCTTCTAATAAAAAATTGGGACTGCCTATACAGGTTGAGATAAGTCCTTGAGATTCTTATATCTCAGAAATGCACACAGCTGTGTATGAACCCTTATAGAGACAGCTACTGGGGAACTACATAGAGACTCTGGTATGGAGCTAATCTTGGTATATGACAATGCAGCGGGGGAAAAAACGTGTTTTTTAAAGGAGGCAGATTCGACAGCTAACCAAGTCAGAATGTATGAAGCAGCCACAGACAGCTGGTCAGTGTCAGACATCTGAGGTATTTATTGGCCCGACTGGCCCAATAATATTCACCGATATGGGGAAGTCTTAAACCTCCTTTGGCCTTTGGGGCTGCTAATTTATGGAATGCCATTCTGGCCTTCTTATTACCCCATATAAAGGTGGAGATCATACCGTGCACTTTTTTAACCCAGGACAAGGAAAGCCATATATTCAACATGTTAAGGTGGTAGAACAGATGGGGGAAAACGTTCATTTTGATTAAATTTATTCTGCCCCATAGACAGAGGGCAAGTAGGGACCACCTCCGAAGGTCAAGATCTACTTTGTGTACCAGTGCATCAATATTTAGCTGTCTGAGCTGCGTTGTATTCCTTGTTAAAAGAAACCCCAGGTATTTAATATAGTCAGACTTACAGGTGAGTCCGAACACAATAATATCCTGTTTACAAACCCTATGGTTAAGAGGAAAAATCACCGTCTTTCCTACGTTAAGTTTATAGTTTGAGACCTTACTAAAATCCTCCATTAGCTTTAGGATAGCGGGAATAGATGTGAGTGAATGTGTTACCTGCAACAGAAGGTCATCTGCATAGGCCGCCACTTTAACCATCTGCTCCCCTAGAGAGATACCGATATACCCTGGGCTCCTGATAACCTCCTGATAAGTGGCTCTAAATAGATGTTGAAGAGAAGAGGAGATAAGGGACACCCCTGTCTGGTCCCTACATGGAATTTGAAGGGGCTAGAAATAACTCCATTACATGAAATTCTGGCAGAAGAGAACTTATATAGAGAACTCACCCAATTCCGGAATTCCTTGTGAAAACCGAAAGCTTCCATCATGATGAAAAGGTAGTCCCAATTGACTCTGTCAAACACCTTCTCTGCATCCAGTGAGATCAAGACCTTTGGATGAGGAGCATTTTTGGATGCCAAGAAGACATGAGACAGGGTCCTCAGATGGTCAACCGATGATCTCCCTTTCATAAAACCAACCTGATCTACCCCAATTAGAAAATGCAGTACTGCCTCCATACAGCCGGCTAGTAATTTTGCCAGGATTTTAATATCATGGTTAAGTAGGGAGATCGGCCTATAGCTTGCAACCTGATCCGACGGTCTATCCAGTTTGGGCAACAAGACTATTAAAGCCTCAAAAAGAGAGGGATCAAACACTTGACCAGAGAGAGAATAGCCTGGAAAAGTGGCAGCAAAATGGGAATCAATTGTTTAGAGAAAGCCTTATACAAATTGGAAGTAAACCCATCAGGGCCTGGAGATTTATCGGATTGGAGAGATTTGATTACTCTTTCAATCTCGCCCTCAGAGATGGGAGACTCCAGCATTATTTGCTGGGATTGTGTAAGAGCTGGCAACTGTAAATCACGTCTACCTAGACTTTAGCGAGGCATTTGACACAGTCCCACACAAAAGATTAATAGGCAAATTAACCAGCCTGGGAGTGGGTCCCAGGGTGGTAGCCTGGGTAAAACATTGGCTGGACAACAGGACACAGAAGGTAATTGTAAATGGAGTCCACTCTGAAGAAAGAGGGGTTACTAGTGGGGAACTGCAGGGTTCAGCACTGGGTCCAGTCCTTTTTAATGTCTTTATAAGTGACATTGCAGATGGACTGGAAGGAAAAGTATGCCTCTTTGCAGATGACACAAAGATCTGCAACAGGGTTGATACATAAGGAGGCGTGGAAAGGATGTGAAGGGACTTGGCAAGGTTGGAGGAATGGTCAGAAGTATGGCAGCTATGATTCAATGCAAAGAAGTGCACAATAATGCACCTGGGAAACAAGAACCCAGGGGAAGATTACACAATGGGTGGGGGGAGTAGTAACAACAACAAAAAAGGAAAGGGACCTGGGGGTAATCATATCAGATGACCTTAAGGTTAGCAAGCAATGCGACAAGGCAATAGGGAGGGCTGGGGGTATACTGGGCTGCATAGGGAGAGGCATCACCAGCAGAAAACAGGAAGTTGTCATCCCTCTGTACAGACAGTTAGTGAGACCCCATCTGGAGTACTGCATCCAGTTCTGGAGACCCCATCTCTGCAAGGACATAGGCAGGATACAGGCAGTCCAGAGGAGGACAACTAAAATGGTGCAGGGTCTGCAAGAGAAGCCGTATGACGAGACACTAAAGGAGCTTAATATGTATACCCTTGAGAACAAGGGGCCAGATCACGGCTCTTGATGAATGTTAAAAAAGCAAAATTAGTGTATTTTTCAAATAAGAAATTAAAATCACAGATTCACATTGTTACATACACAAATAAACCTATAGAACAGGTGGATAGTTATTGTTATTTGGGGGTGACTTTTGATTCTTTGATGACCTTTGACACCCACATAAATAACAATATAAAAAATGTGATCAAGAAATTAGGAGCTTTAAGATGAACCACTAAATGTTTACAACTTAAGGATAGGAAAAAAGTGGCCGAACAGTTGATTATGCCAACCCTGATGTAGGGGGATTCTATTTATAGAACAGCAAGTAAATATCAGTTGAGTAGATTGGATAGGGTGCAACACAGAATAGCTAGATATGTTCTGCAGTGTTCATATCGAACCCATCATTGTGAAATGTTCACAAGATTGAATAGGCAGGCTTTAGAAATGATTTCTCAAGGGGGGACCACATGATGCAAGCTACCAGATAGTCACTCCTCTGTACAGCTCCAGCCTCCCGTCTCTTTCTAATTGTTATCTGGTATATTTTCTCGATCTCTAAACCTACTAATTTGTGCTATTCTGGTTCCCTATAACTTCGTGCCCTTGCAGGGTGATTTTGAGAGAGAATGGATGTCTACATGAAAAAGCAATAGCAGAAACACACCCCGCCAGTTACACCAGAAAAGGCCCCAAACAAATCCCGGGCTTCGAGTGGAGCGGAGAAGGGAGACACTTTGAATCAAGGTGCGGATCAGGAGCCACTCACATTGGCTAATTTCTGGAAGAATTCAAACCATTTTGAGATGAGATTAAGGAGATGGCATCAGAAATGAAGTCGTTCATGAGAAAAATGGAAGAGATTACTCTTGCTACCTCAGACAACACTACCAGGATCTTCTCTTTAGAGAAGCAAGTGGAAAGGATTGAGCCTGAGAAGGCAGCTAGCACCAGAAATTGTCCAGATTTGAGGCTAAGCTTGAAGACCTCGAATGTCACAGCCGGAGACATAATGTAGTGATCCTTGGGCTACCGGAGGGAGAGGAGGGCCAGAATACCATTGCTTTTGCCCAGAAGTTGGTGGAGAAGATTGCTGGCCCTTCCCCATTTGGGGCCAAATATATTATAGAGAGAGAGCCCACAGGTCATTAAGACCAAAGCCCCCTCCTGGAGCAATGCCCCAACCTATAATTTGTCGTTTCTTAAATTTTTTAGAGCGACATTTTCTGTACAAAGTAAGAGAACTCCAAGAAGTTCATTGGGAGCAAGCTAAGCTTAGAATAGCGCAAGATATTCCGGGTTCAGTCCATTTGAAATGTGCGTCATTTCATCCGGTTGTCTCAAAAGTCATTGCTGCTGGACTTAAATTTCGTATGGGATACCCAGCCAGGCTACAGGTACAGGTGGCTGATTCCTGGGCTACCTATGAAGATCCCGAGGCAGTGCTTGATGGCTTAAAAGTATCCCTGCCAGATCTGTTTAGGGACACATTAAAGGCCTCTGGACTTTCCTGACAAGACAAGAATCAATCTGAGAAGGCTGGGCAATCATGTACAGGAATCTTCTGGAAATAATGCGGTTAAAAATTCTTGGACTCTCATCTAAGCCCGATTAAGGGGCTGAAGGGACCCTTCTATTATCATAGTGATCCAATTATGGATACATATTCTTGTTTGTTTTGTCTGGGTCTGGGGTTTCATGTAATTAAGAGATTTCTCGCTAGTTTTCATGTTTGGAGGAAACAAAGCCAACCCAGTAATATTTAATCTCCCCTCCCCCTGTAAGAGTTTGATAAGATTGGGCCTGGTAAAAGTTTATGGCTTTTGGGGGAATTTAATTACAAGGACTGTGATGCCCTTTCCCTTGTAAAGCACCAGTGTGCAGTTATGCGTTTGCAACACAGGAGGGAGCTTGTGTTTCATGCATTAAGTATTACCGGTCGCTAAGGCTGGAGAATAGCGGGGGTTTACAGGCGCAAGGGCACAACAATTTGAAGGAGAGGTACAGGAGCCTGTCTCTATGGGGCTGGAGAGCTTATTGAGATAACAGCCCGCATGGGAATTTTATGTATTGCTGTGGCTGGCTTCCTAACCTCGCACCACGCAGTGCCTTTTGATATCTAGTAAGGCACATACCTTAGCCAGCCACGATGCTTCTAGTAGTGACAACTTACCTATGTTGGCTTGCTTTCAATGGCTTTCATTAGGGGATAGGCGAGGGATACAATGGCCTGTACTGCAATAATGTTGAGTCCTCTTTTCTTCCTTGTTGTTAATATTCCAAAAAGGGGGACTGAATTATAAATTATGTAGGGTTTGGGGACAGTTTTTCAGGGGGCTGGGGGAGGAGTAGAAAATGGAGTATTGCTGAACCTTGTTAGCGATAAGAGGGGGGTTTGGGTGGGTGGTTTTTGGACAATGTTCTGGGGTTACTGAAGTTGTGGATTGTTCGAGGGATACTTGAGTGGGTGGGGAGGGACAGAGGCTTAATAAGGGGAGGGTTGGGGGGTTGGAGATCGGCACAGTAGGTTCAGGGGAATAGAATCACCTGGTTCATGGTTGCAGTATACGATAAATCTCTACCTGGATTTATACCTGACATTATAGATGGCTCAGAATATTAATATTGCTACGTGGAATGTGAAGGGGATTAGCAAAAAACTGAAACAATACCAGGTACTTAAACACCTGAGTCTGTTGTGTGCCCAGATATCATTTCTACAAGAATCTCACTTAGTGGATTCTGAAGTATTACAACTTCGGAGACAACAGATAGTTCAGGGGTTTTTTTATGCTTCAGGGGAGACCAATAGTTGTGGGGTCATGATACTGATTAATAGAGACACTCCATTTGTCCCTTCTCAGGTGTTTAAGGATGCAGAGGGCAGATATGTCTTAGTTCAGGGTACTATTCGGGCCATGCCATTAGTTCTTGGTAGCATTTATGGACCAAACACAGATGATTCCTCTTTTTTCATGAAACTGATCTTTACGATCCTTCCTATACTCCCTATTCCAATTATCTTAGGGGGAGACTTTAACTTGGTCTCTGATCCTAATCTTGACAGATTGAGCATTGGGTTGAGGGGACTGTCCCCTGGGCATAGGGCCTTTAAGGAAATGATGGATCAGTGTGGGTTGTGCGATGTCTGGTGAGTTACACATCCTAATATCAGGGAATATACTTATTGTTCGCCAGTACTTGGTACGCAATCTCGCACTGACTACCTGTTAGTCTCTCATGAGCTCTTGCCGGGGGTATTTTCCACCTCGATCCAATCGGGTCCAATATCAGATCATTCCTTAGTGCTGGGTAATCTGGCTTTCCATAACATTCCCAAAAGAGAGACCAGATGGAAATTAAATGAACAATTACTAAAAGATGAAAAGTATTGGGGATTGGTGAAAGAGCAGATAGACTTTTTCCTTTCCACCAACCCAATAGACAGTGCAAGGCCGGATATTTTATGGGGAGCCTTTAAGGCTTATATAAGGGGCATTCTCATTAGTCTAGCTACAATGAGGAAGAGGGCACAGGAAACGGAGTTACTGTCCTAATTGTCCCAGATACGGGCATTAGAAAATATACAGCCAGATAAAATTTCTCAAGAGGAGTCACAGAAGCTATTAATACATAAGGATAAATACTTGGGAATGTTAAGAGAAAAGGCAGAACTCACTATTATCCACACAAAGGCCAGTTTTACAGATCAAGGAGAAAAAGAAGGTGCACCTGCTGGCTTTACGTCTAAAGCAACAAGAGTCAGCAAGATTTATACCCCCAATAAGGTCACATTTAGACGGGACCCTGAAGGTATCCCCCTCAGAGATAGTTCAGGAGTTTGCTACTTTTTATGAGCAATTATATTGGGATATGGATAGTCCTCCACCCATTGAAAAACTGGAGGAGTATCTCAGGGAAGCACATCTTCCGTTACTATCTAACTCTCAAAAGAAATTTATATCTTCCCCTTTATCATAGGAAGAAATAGTGGCATTTATAAAGGACTTGCCTGTGGGTAAAGTCCCGGGTCCAGATGGGTTTTCTGCCTTATTTTAAAAAGTCTTCAGGGATCAGTTACTACCTGTGCTGCATCGTCTCTATTTGCACATTTTTTCTGGAAAGACGGCAGATGCACATTTGTTTGAAGTGTTGATAGTTTTGTTACCTAAACCGGACAAGGACCCAGAATTGATTCAGAGCTACAGGCCAATATCTTTGCTGAATCAAGATGTCAAGATTCTCTCGAAGATATTGGCAGATAGACTAACCCTGGTCCTCCCAGATCTGGTGGGTATGTCTCAGGTGGGATTTATGAGAGGAAATGCATCTTCAGACCACCTGCGTACCCTCTTGCATGTCTTTTCAGAGTCCAGGGATGCCATATATCCTGTGGGGTTGGTCTCCCTGGATGCCGAGAAGGCATTTGATTGGGTTAATTGGACTTTTCTATTTCAAGCCCTAAAGGCATTTGGATTCCCATCCATGTTCATAGATTGGATCAGGGCAATTTACCGGTCTCCTACAGCAAGGATTTCAGGGAATGGGACCTTCTCCAAGTCTTTCATTTTGCGGTCAGGTATGAGGCAGGGATGCCCCCTCTCTCCACTACTTTTCAATCTTTATCTGGAACCCCTTATTCAACATATTCTCAACAATGAAGGAATACAAGGTATTCCCATTAGGAAGGAGGTAGTGAAAATAACAGCGTACGCTGATGACCTCCTTTTACATCTGGCTAACCCGGTAATATCTACCCTAAACATGTTAAGGGAGGTTAACAGATTTAGTAGTTTCTTGAATTACAAGTTAAACCCCAATAAGACAACCTTTTTCCCTCTTAACCATAAAGTTTTCAAGACTGATATTATCTCTCTGGGATTATGCTGGTCACCCCGGGCTATTAAGTATTTAAGTATAAAACTAAAGCGTAATCCTTCCTTATGGTTTAAAGAAAATCTGGACCCTCTCTTGCAGGGGAATCACTCAAGATCTAGAGAGATGAGACAAACTCCCATTATCTTTATGGGGTTGTATTAATATAATCAAGATGAATGCATTTCCCCATTTATTTTATCCTCTGTCACATCTTAACTCATTTGTCCCCTTAGTTTGGTTTCAGAAAACACATAAACTTTTTACCAAGTTCATATGGTCTAAAAAGACCTCTAGGTTGGCATATCACAAGCTAGCTGCACCCAAAAAAGAGGGGGGGCTGTGGATTCCTTACTTGCCCATCTACTACTGGGCTAGTCATTTGGCTAAATACCTGAGATGGGTAAGACCGGGCCCGGATAACATGAGCCTGGCTTGGCTCAAGATTGAATTAGACTTTATCCAATCTATGAACATGGACCCTTCAACCATGCTTTATCTAAAAATTTCTCATTTGCAGAATATTAACAAATGTCCCACCATCATGACCTCACTAAGAGTACACTTGCAATTGTGCTCTTTTCTGCGTTATAATCAAAGTAAAGATCTCGCTCAATCCATTTGGAACTCCACGGCTTTCACCATAAACAAGTAGAAGATTTCCCATTTATGGTTGCCTCATTTAGGAGAAGGGATAGTATCCTCATTTTTGGATGAGGCTGGAGATTGGCTCTCATTCCCGGAGTTCATTTACAAATTCGAAATTCTGGAGTCTCAGGTTTTTAAAGTGTTTCAATTGAGGCACTTGTTAACCATGGTTCTTGGGGCCACTCCACCCCGTCCAGCAGCCTTTGCATTGGTATCTGAACTCTCTCCTTTTCTCGTCTCCTCAGGTGTGATCTCTAAGATTTATCAGGTGTTGTTCCGATGGCGGTTTGGATGCGGTAGTGGCCCCACTAACTTTTGGGTTTCATTTTTTCACCAATATACTTTTAACTGGCCCGTCCTCTGGATGTATTGCCATAAATATGTATCCCAAGATAGATTACGTCTCATGCAGTTTCATATCCAACATAATTTGTATTATACCCCAACTAAACTGGTGAAATGGGGCCTTCTTGATACCGATAGGTGTAATAAGTGTTCCCAGGACACAGGGTCACTTTTTCACCTAATTTGGTTGTGTCCCTGGATAGTTTTGTTATGGGAACTTATAAAAGCCAACCTGGATCCTTTATAGGGTTTACTGGACTATTTTACACTGGATGTTTGCCTGCTGGGGGATTTGTCTTCCATAAAGGTTAAAATCCAGAGATTTCATATATCCATGGTTGCGCTTTTGGCCAAAAAAATCATTCTTAGGCATTGGAAAGAAGGGACCTGTCCAACATATCAGGAGTGGATCAATGAGATTTTAGCAAATATACATACAGAGAAGGCTATTGCCAGCCTTCAAAACAGAGTACATAGGTATAAGATTATCTGGAATCCCCTTCACACTCTAATTACGGTGGCTATGGAATAATGTGCAGTCGAGATTACCAACCTATTTATTTATGGTAAAGGTAGTTAGTGGGTAACAACAGTATTAGAATGGACTGCTGTGCCAGGGAGGGAAGGGTTGGGGGCAGTATGACTTGTCTTATGAATCTCATGTCAAAATGTTCTGCACCTTGAAATCTTGAAAAGCGCTCAATTAAATAAATTTTATTATTATTATTATTATTATTATTATTACTGCCTCCTGTAATGTGAAAAAAGTGGTGAATAAACTTTGAATTGAAAAAAAAAAGAAATGATTTCTCAAAAAAATTGGTTAATATTGATACTCAAATAAAAGATATTCTACCACGAACATTATATTACACAAATACTTTTTCCTAAAATTAGTAAAGGAAGGTATGAGCTATTAAGATCTGTGCATAGACATAGAGTCTGTTCTATAAAAATCTATAACAAATATGGTAATAGTTCCATTCAAAGTCAGGCAGCAAAAGTATGGAATATCTTACCCCCTCCAATAAGATCTTTAGAAGACCACACGATTTTCAAAAATGAAATTCTGAAACTTTGCAAAACAGAGTGTAATTGTATGATTGTTTGGTTAGGGTGTTTCATTGTGTAATTCTGTATTTTTTCCTTTGTATTTATGTTCCAATGTGATTTTTGGATATTGTTTATTCTTTATTGTATGTATTTTGTATCTATTTTGAGTAATGTTATATGTTTAGATGCAACTTAGCTAGTCATACATAGGACTATCTTGAGAACAGGATTGTATAATCCTAATGATAAGAATCTGCTGTATAAAAATAACGTATTTATCTATCTATCTTTATCTATTTTGAGGAAAGAAGGGAAAGGGGGGACATGATAGAAACTTTTAAGTACCTCAGTGGAATCAACAAAGTCCAAGAGGGTAGCATCTTTCAGAAAAAGAGATGTGCAAGAACAAGGGGACACAATTTAAAGATGGGGGGGCAGTTCTAGGGCAATGTGAGAATATTTTTCACAGAGAGAGTAGTGGATGCATGGAACAGCCTTCCTGAGGAGGTTGTGCGGTTCTAAAACTGTGGGAGAATTCAAGAATGCATGGGACAGACATAAGGCAATTCTTGTGGGGGGTAGGAAGAAATAGGCTGTTGGTTAACTAGGATCTGTGGCCTATCCTGTCGGTAGGGAAATGGGCAGACTAGGTGGGCCAAGCGGTCCTTATCTGCCATCAAAGTCTATGTTTCTATGTTTCTAATGGTAAAAGAAGTTGCCACCACTCTACTGTCCCTTAAGAAAGGGAAGGCCCCTGGAGGGGATGGATTCCCCCTGTAGATATGGCAGCTTCTGCAACCCACTGTCTGCCCTATTTTACAACAGGTGTTCATGGAGGCACTGCAGGCTGGTGCCCCCCCCCTCATTCTGGGAGGTGATAATCACCATCCTGCACAAGAAGGGGAAAGACCCTCTAAAAGCGGACAGGTACCAGACCACCTCACTTTTGAATGTGAATAGTAAGGTGTTGGCCAAACTGCTGGACAACAGACTTAACTTTCACCTTCACAGTCTGATTCACCCCTCCCAGGTAGGGTTTGTCAAGAGCTGATTCAGCGCAGATCACGTTAGATCGCTAGTTAACTTAATACATAAAGCCAAGCACTACCCACACCTGCAGTAGTAATAGCAATAGACTTTGAGAAGGCCTTCAGCTCCCTGGAGTGGGACTTTGTCCAGCAGGTGCTGCACACCATGGGGATGAGGGCGGGTTGCAGAGCCTGAATTAGGGCTATTTACTCTTCCCCTGCTGCAAAGGTGCTCACCAACTTTATGTTGTCCCCCCTCTTTCCTCTTAGGTAGGGGAACACTCCAAGTATGCCCTCTATCCCCACTACTTTTTGTTCTTGTGGTGGAACTCCTGGCCATGGCTATCAGACAGAATGTACTAATCCATGGGGTAACACAAGGGGAAGAGGTCTGCCCTACTCTCATGTATGCTGATGACCTGCTGCTCCCTCTGGTGGACATCGTCACTGCTCTCCCACCCCTTCTGAACACCCTGTCTGAGTTCGCCACTTTCTCCAGGCTCTACCCTTGAATTTTAAATGTACCTCCGACATGGTCACCCAGCACAGTCTCCGTTGGTCACCTGAGATAATCACTTACCTGGGTATTAGCATCACCCCTGACCTCAACAAACTCTAGGAAATGAATCTGAGACCACTACTGGCATCCACACGAACGGAGCTAGAGAGATGGAAAGCTCTCCAATTCACCCTGGTGGGTAAAATATCTGCAATAAAAATGGTCACTGCTCCCAAGATTATGTACCTCCCATGACACATTCCCCTGAAACGCCCTTAATATTGGTATACCAAGCTGGACTCCCTGCTTGGGGCATTTATATGGGATGGCAAGAAGCCTAGGTACAGTAGGAACAAGCTAAGGGCACACTGCACAGATGGAGGGTGGGGGCTCCTGTGGTTCAGGGGTACAAATGGGCCTTCAAGGCCACAGAGATGGTAAAGTCACTTGTAGCCCCTGAGCACAATGCTCCCCAGTGGCTGGTATGGAGATAGAGGTTCTTGAGCTGGCCCGCCTGACCTTGATGTTGTTCAACCGCCCCCCTAGGGGTATCCAACTTCACCGTATGATAGACCCCTCCTTAGAGTACTGGGGCAAACTACACAAGAAGTTTGGCACTAATCCGACCCCACTGCACCTCACCCCACCATGGGGCAATAGTGAGATCACCATTAATAAAAAACAGTCTCCTGGTCCTCTTGGTAGGCCTCCGGTCTGTCCCCAGCTCCAGGATCTGTTTATACTAGGTACCAATACTCTGGACTCATTCGAGGGGCTGTGTAGATCTCATGAGATCCCCCCTAAAGATGTTTGGTGTGTCATTCAAATCAGGAGTATGATAATAATAATAATAATAATAAATGTATTTGTATGGTGCCTTTCCATTGCCAAGGTGCCTAACAATATAAAAACAAGTCATACAACATCAAATGACAGATTAATACAATTAAAATCAGATACCAATACAACAGTTGCTCATTTCAGTTAACTATAAAAGCTTTTTTCCACAGGTAGGTTTTTAAACCCTGCTTAAATTCCACCACAGTTGCACACTCCCATAACCGGTGAAGTAGAGAATTCCAAAAGGTGGGGGCTGCATACGCAAAAGTTCTACAACCAGATGACTTCAAAATTCACCCTCAGAATCTCTAACAACCCCTCATCAGCCGAGTGGAGCGATTGACCAGGGCAGTAAGGAACCAGAAGCTCTTTTAGATAGGCACTGGATATACATGCAAGCACCCCCCCAAGGCAAGCCTGCCTCCCAGGTGGAGACCTGGCTCAGAATGGACAGAAGCCAGTCCAGTTACATATATGCAGCCCTCATGGCCACTATCCCATACCAATCATTGGCTTCTAAACTCAAATGGGAACAGGCTTTGCAGACCCATATCACAGACCAGGAGCGGAAGACTTGCCTGTGGCTTGCCGACATTGCCTACCCTGATACCAGAAGTCAGTCAATACAGAATAAGATCCTGCACTCATGGTACAGGACACCTGTGGTCCTTGAAAATGCAAAACGGATGCACACCAACCTCTGTTGGAGGTGCCAGTAAGTCCCAGGAGACTTAATTCACATACTTTGGCACTGTAGGTTGATCCAGCCCTTGTAGCAGGTGGTATGCAGGACGGGGTCCAAAATACTTCAGAAACCCATACCAATTACCCTGGAGGTGCTGATACTAGGAATTCAGTCCTCAGTCCCCCATCTCCGCCTTTCAGAGTTGAAGCTTTTGGTGATCCTAACTATGGAGGTAAAGAGACTTCTGTGTAAATGGAGAAATCAGAAGATCCCTTCTGTTTCAGAGGTGCTTAACTCCCTCTTGTAGGTCATTAACTGGTCCAGAATGTCACACACAGTGGCTGACACCCTCCCTAAGTATGTAAATCTGTGGCAGCCCTCCATTCTGTATTTGAAACCTAGAGAGGGAATCAGCTAATCAGTGGGCTGCAACTGTGACCTGACATTTATTAGTCACTGGGCTGGGCTTGGGGGGCTTTCACTTGATTGTTGATTGTCCCAGACAAAATAGAAACACTGGTCATAGCATGTGTATTAAATCTGTTCCTATATCGAGAAATTCTAGACAGTTTGCTTTGTGTGTGTTCTCTTGTTCTATTGTAGGTCCTGTCCTGACTTTAGTTGCCCAAGTTTATCTCAGAGCTCAAAGGGTTTCAGAACCACAGCTGCCACCGAGACAAGCCCAGGTAAGCCCTGATACAATGTTCTCGGATGGTAAGGGTAACAGATGGTATGTTCTCCCACTCAGCTTCTCAGAGGGGCAAATGTTGTAAGCCCACCTAGGGAGTAGCATGGTAATACAGGACCTTGCATGTGCTCCTCAAGTAGTATGGAGCCAGACAGTCAACATGATTCTTACAGTTTTCCGAAATTCTCTGTAACTTTTCATGTACTGTATCTATCTGATTATTCATTGTACTGTTTCTAAAGTTCAAATAACAAAAATTTTTAACCACAAAAAAACAATGCTTTTGTACATGAATAGTGCAAAAATAACCCCTAGTAAATTAGATTTGAAAGGCTAAAATATGCTTTTCTGGTGTGTATAGATCCTCCTAAATAAATATAGAGGAGACAGAATTTCATGCATTGGGACCAGTTCAACTGGGCTGATGAAAGGGCAATGTTAAAAAAAACACTGTTATTGTTAGGGTGGAGCACATTAATAGTCAATACTTTTGTGCCTGATACATATTAATTAAATTGTTGCAAAATGTTCTATTCCCAAGCTACCCAGGATAAACCCACCTCAAAGAAATCATAGATCTGCCCATGTCACTTGACACAGTTCAAACCCTAACAGAAGTGCAGGTCTCTAGTTTATCAAAGAATGGTGGCTGAGTATGTCTTTCCCTGCCTGACTCTGTTCATTGCATTATGGGTGAAGGTTAGAGTGTGGTGAAGTACATGCGGATATCGGCACTTGTGTATAAAGGGCCATAGCAGATTAACAAAATATCTGTTGCTGTTGGATCATCTGGTTTAAGGGGAGGGATGCAAAAAGCGGGAGAGAGGGACATGGTACAAAACAATGGGGGGAGGCAGACTGTGTGTGATTACATGGCACATACTTTTGCTGCAGTAGGAAGCAATGAAGGAGCTGGATAAATGTGCAACATTGGAATATTTCTTGGCTTGCATTTTTTGCTGTATAAGTGCATAAAATTCTCTATTATAATTGGTCCAGAAGCAAATGATTTGATACCTTTTATAGGACCAACATAGATGGTACAAAAAGAAAACAATGTTTAAGCTCTCGGACCAACCAAGTCCTTCCTCAGAGACTTATGACAGTTGTTAAGAGAGTCACATTTTATTAATAGAATTAATAGAATATTAATGTTAATAGAATGTGACTATGAACAACTGCCATAAGTATCTGATCCAGAAGCAAATGATTTGATACCTTTTAATGGACCAACATAGATGTAACAACAAGATCAATGTGCTCTAGCTTTCGGACCAACCAGTCCTTCTTCAGAAGCTCATGGCAGTTGTTTAGAAAATACAATACTTATAACAGCTAGGTAATTAATACAGAGAAAAACAGAAAAAAAAAACCACTGGTTTAAAATAGTCATTTAAAAAAAAAAAAAAAACAGAAGATGATGTCAGAGAAGTTTAACAGCACCATACTGCCTTCAGCCAGAAGCAACCTTGGGTTAAACATGCTTGGTGGAACACACATTCAAAGAATCCTACTGCATATGAATTTAATTGACATAACATAACACTGCTGAAGCAGATAACTCCTAAATCAAGCTATGAGTGTCACAGTTAGTATAAGGATGTGATTACTGAAAGGCAACCCCCACCCAGATTAAAGACAAACTAAGATTGTTATAGAGCTCATGAAGTTTCAATGTCTACATTATAGACAAGAATTTACCAGTAAAGTTGTCTTAAAGACATCAGTGCACACTGTGTGATGTGTAAAACCTAGCTGGACCTGTCACCCAGCTGTACTCTCCAGCTTAAGACAACTTTACTGGTAAATTCTTGTCTATAATGTAGACAGTGAAACTTCATGAGTCCTATAATAATCTTAGCTTGTCTTTAATCTGGGTGGGGGTTGCCTTTCAGTAATCACATCCTTATACTAACTGTGACACTCATAGCTTGATTTAGGAGTTATCTGCTTCAGCAGTGTTATGTTGTGTCAATTAAATTCATGTGCAGTAGGATTCTTTGAATGTGTGTTCCACCAAGCATGTTTAACCCTAAGGTTGCTTCTGGCTGAAGGCAGTATGGTACTGTTAAACTTCTCTGACATTATCTTCTGTTTTTTTTTGTTTTTTTTTAAATGACTATTTTAAACCAATGGGGATTTTTTTCTGTTTTTCTCTGCATTACCTAGCTGTTATAAGTATTGTATTTTCTAAACAACTGCCATGAGCTTCTGAAGAAGGACTGGTTAGTCCGGAAGTTAGAGCACGTTGTTCTTGTTGTTACATCTATGTTGGTCCATTAAAAGGTATCAAATCATTTGCTTCTGGATCTATTCTTGCAAGGACCAATATGGCAACTACTAAAAATAAGTATCTGAGGAAGGACTTGGTCAGTCCAAAAGCTTAGACATTGTTTTCTTTTTGTACCATCTATGTTAGTCCAATTAAAAATATAAAACCATTTGCTTTTGGATCTGTTCCTACAAGGACCAATATGGCAACTAATCTATTTCTGTATGTCTATTATAATTGTGGACCTTTATAATTTAAAAAAAACTTGTCCTGCTGGTTAGTGCAAAAAACATTTTAAGATCAACCCCTGCTTTTACTCTATCTCAGCCGTGTTTGAAGCCATTAATTGTTCTTGCACACACCACCTCTGCTGGAAGGCTGTTCCACTCCTCAACCACTTTATAAAAAGAAACCTCACGCATCCCTCCTGAATCCCCCCCTGTCAGTTTCCACTCATGCCTCTGTGTTCTTGATTCACCAACACAACTGAATATTTCCCCACAATCTACCTTTTTCATTCCTTTCAGGAACTTGAAGGTCTCTTTCATATCTCCCCACTCCCTTCTGACATCTTCAGGGCCTTAAGCCAATCCTCATAGGATCTGCACTGTTGGCTCATAATTATTTTGGCTACCATACACTGTCTCTAGCCTGTCTTTGTCTTTTCATAAGTGAGGACTCCAAAACAGGGTATGGTATTCCAGATGCAGTCTCGCCAGTGATCTAGAGAGAGGCAGTATCACCAACTTCCTCCTGTTGCCAAATCCTATCGCCATACACCCCAGCATCCTATATGCCTTCTGTAGGCCTTGTTACATATTTTAGGGAATCATTTATGATGACAAAATGCATACGCCTGTGTGGCACTCAGATTTCACTCATTTACAAATTCCTTTAATTTGCCCCTAATTCTTTGGTACTACTGAACCCAGTATTGTTGCTAGTTTATTATTTACTCCCCCCCTCCCCCGCTTCTGTCTCTCTAGATTTAATCTGCCTGCAGTATTTTACCCAAAGGGTGTTTTTTTATTATTATTTATTTATTTAACAAATCAGAAAGACCTTTGCGCCAAGGGCTCTTTTACAGAGGTTCCATGACAAGTCACAAGAACAGGAAATTATAATGGTTTCAGTAAGTAGTACAACATGAAGAAAGTAATTACATAAACAAAAGAACAGTGTGGCAAAATAAATATTGTGTCAAGCACAGCTAGTGGCCTTGTCTGAAGAGGGGTGAAAGGGCTTACAAAAAGAGAAAGTACATGGGGTGGATTGGGGGGTTGAAGAAGCAAAATAAGAACAAGGAGGGAGATTCCACAATGAAGCTTAAGCAGAAGAGAACAAGATGAGGAAACAGGAGAGAGGAGGGAAGTGGGAGTGGAGGGGCAAAGGAAGGGGGGATGAGGTAGGATGAAAAGAGAGTAAGAATGGGAAAGGGATAAGGCAGGAAGTGCTGTAAGTGGAATTGTGCAGCAACAGCATAGGGCTATACAGGAGCAAATGGTAAAAAAGAGAGGTCCCAGTGCATTTAGCTGTCAGCAGAGATTAGGTATAGCAGTCACAAGATGCTCTGGAAATTAAAAATTGATTCAGCTTCTGCTTAAATGGTCCCAAGGTTGCAGTTGTCGCAATCTCAGGAGGAAGGGAATTAAATAAATTAGCAGCTCTAACTGCAATGAATCACAGTCGGAGCGAGGGTCAACAGCGAGGGACAGTAAATGTCTGGCTCACAGAACTTCTTGTGTTCCAAGTGCCCCAGAAGGGACTGAAAAGCTGAAGGGAACCTGGTGGTAGGAGACCAATACCTGCCTTCTTAGCCAGAAGGCAGGCTTGATATTCAATGTGAGCCAGGAGTTGAAGCCAGTTTGCTTGTTCGTAAAAGTCACAAGTGTGAGTACGATACACTGCACCAGTTAGTAGACGACATGCCTTATTTAGAGCTGTGGTGAGCCAACGTAGGGTTGTGTCTGTGACGGAACCTTAAATGACCAAACAATAGTCAATAATAGACACAACTGAACTTTTGATAGCCAATCTGAGGGCTTCGGTAGTAAGGCAGTGTTTATGCCTGTGTAGAAGGCCTAGGCGAATGTTAACTACCTTGGAAACATTTTCAACATGTTGGAGTAGGAGATCGTACTATCCAGAGTAACTCCTAGGTATTTAAAAGATTGAGTCTGATCAAGGATAACACCCGCACTGGTTTTAATCACCAATTGTTTGGCTTTGTGGTTCTTGTGGGTACCATGGAAGAGCATGACCTTACTTTTTTTTCAGTTAAGCACCAACTTATGAGAGAAGAACCAGGACTCAGTTTCAGTAAAACTTTTCTGAAGATTCAATGCTAAGAAGTGCAAGGTAATGCACCTGGGAAACAAAAACCCAGGGGAAGAGTACATAATGGGGGGTGAGATACTAACAACAACAAAAATGGAGAGGGACCTGGGGGTAGTCATATCAGATGACCTAAAGATGGGCAAGCAATGTGAGAGGGCAGCAAGGAGGACTGGGGGATACTGGGATGCATAGGGAGAGGCATCACCAGTAGAAAACAGGAAGTTATTATCCTTCTGTACAGACAGCTGGTGAGACCCCATCTGAGTACTGTGTGCAGTCTCTGGAGACCTAATCTCGCAAAGACATAGACAGGATGGAAGCTGTCCAGAGGAGGGCAACTAAAATGGTGCAGAGTCTGCACCAGAAGACATATGAAGAGAGACTTAAGGAGTTTAATATGTACAGCCTCGAGGAAAGGAGGGAGAGGGGGGACATGATAGAAACTTTCAAGTACCTCAAGGGAATCAACAAAGTCCAAGAGGGTAGCATCTTTCAAAAAAAGAGGTGTGCAAGAACAAGAGGGCACAATTTGAAGATGGGGAGGGCGGCTCAGAGGTAATTTAACTAAGTATTTTTTCACAGAGAGGATTGTGGATGCATGGAACGGCCTTCCAGAGGAGGTTGTGGAGTCAAAATCAGTGGTGGAATTCAAGCATGCATGGGATAGTCATAAGGCAGTTCTGGGGGGTGGGGGTAGGAAGAAGTAGGCTGCTGGTTAACTAGGATCTGCAGCTTATCCAGTAGGTAGGGAAATGGACAGACTGGGTGGGCCAAGCAGTCCTTATCTGCCGTCAAATTCTATGTTTCTATGTTTAAGGTGGGCCTGAAGGAGGGTAGGGTCAGCAGTCATTGAGAAAATGACCGCATCATCTGAGTAGAGGAATACTGGTTTGGACAGGATACAGAAAGATTACTGAGGAAGGTGCTAAATAGAAGGGGTCCCAGTATCTATCCTTGAGGAACCCCAGAGCAGACAGGTAGCTTAGTAGAAAGGGCAGACCCTATTCCCACCTGTGCGGTTTGCTAGATAGCTGGTAAACCACTTTAGGGCTTCTGAAGATATACCAAGCCCAGCAAGCTGATGTATCAGCAAATGGTGATTGACCGTATCAAATGCTTTAGACAGGTCAATAAAGGTTGCACCAAAAAGTTGACCCTGATCAAGAGTATGGTGAATGAAACCTGTGAATTCCAGTGGTGCCGTAGATGTGCTGTGCTCTTTCCGAAAACCATGTTGTTGGACACATTGTAGGTTGTATTTTTCCAGGTACTCCACAAACTGGTCAGCAACAATCCTTTCAAGTGCTTTGGACAGTGGGGGAAGAATAGATATTTGCCTATAATTCCTAGGCAGTAATCTGTCCCCACTCTTAAAAACTGGTGTAACCAGAGCAGATTTCCAGATCTGGGGGAATTGCGAAAGTATGAGGGAGCGATTGAGAAGTTTGGTGAGGGGGGATTGGACTTCATCTAGAGTTAGGATAAGAAGTTTTAGGTCGAGGAAATCACTGCTTGTCCTAGTTCCTTCTAGAACTTTACATAGGTATGTCTTGGTCTCTCTTTCCGAGATAGCTTTGAAGTAGAAACATGGGTGGGTAGAGGTCTCTTCTGATTTGGTGGACGTAGGAGCTGTGCTGGGTGGTTCAAAGAAATTTGACTAAGAGTTTGACTAAAGTCTGTGAAAGATGAATTAAATGTGTTGGCAATAAACACAGGGTCATGGGCGATAGACCCATCAACATTTAACAAAGTTGGAGCCGGTTTGGATGCTTTCCGAGTGATTTCTGAGAGGTTTTCTCAGAATTTTTTCCCATCGGCCCAGGTTTTAGCAAGGATGTCCTTATAGTAACGCGCTTTGTGCTCACAAATAGCCTTAGCACATGTGTCCCTAGCCATCTTATAGGCCTGTATATGTCAGGTTGACTGCCAGAGGTCCTGGCCCTACGACAGAGGTGGTCATGATCTTTCATTTGAGCCAGAAGGCTAAAAGAGATCCAGGGATTATCAAGTCCCCTGATCCTATGTGTCCTAAAAGGGGTGTGGATGTCATGGGCTTCATTGAAAGGTACAATGAAGTATTGTAGAGGTGTCAATATCAGATTCGGTTTCAATGTAAGACCAGTCTTGTCGAAGGAGAGATTTTAGTGGCTGCAGGTGGCCATGGAAGAGCACTCTACTTGTGATTGTTCTGATAGGGGGCTCGATAAATTTGTTAGACCAATAACACTTGGTAGGAGCGTGATCACTGATAGTGTCAGGCAATACTTCAAAATGGGAGATATGTGTTGGATGATTCTTTAGGACCCAGTCCAGGAGTGTGCTAGTCCCAGTCTTATAGTTTATCCTGGTTGGAGTTGTTATTAACTGGGTAAAGTTCAGGCCTGTTAACTCATCCCTATGCCTTCTGGCACCTGACGAGAGCCAGTTGACATTAAAGTCACCTAACAGGATGGTTTCTGTGTCTTGTTTTAGGCTCATGACACAGTTCATTAAGGTTGTTTAAGCCCTGTTCAGCAAGGTCTGGGGGAAAAAAGACTGAACCAATGTTGAGGACCTTCTTGTGTGCACCAAGCATAACCTTAACAGCAAGGATCTGAATATCCATAGCTGGTTCAGGGAGGGAAGGTGGATAGGCCAACAATGACTCCTTTAGGTATGTGGCACAGCCACCTCCTCTTCTAGATAGTCTGTCCTGTCTGAAAAGTGAGTAGCCTGGCAGGATGATGGCCGAGTCAGGGGTAGATGGTGACAGCCATGTTTCGATGACTGACAGGATGCTGGGATTGTGTACTACAACCCAAGCAGTGAAGGCATCACATTTTTTTAACAGACTGCAGATGTTCATACTGGCCAGGAGAAGGGTACCCTGATTTTTGTTGCCATTGACTCCATATTAAGGAGGGCCTGGATTAGGATGTACACTCCCAGAAATAAGGAGAAGAAGAAGAATGAGGCATTTCAGGAGTTGTTTTAGTAAATAGAGTGTAAGGGGATGATATTTCCTCTTTAGATGTACTTTAACAGGGCCCATAGGAACAGAGAGACTTTTAAGTAGCACAACAACAGTGGGGTCAATAAAGGCCAAACAACTTCCACGTTTCATGTGCAGCCTGCTGTGGTGCAGCTTCCATGGGAAGAAAGGGGTGCAGTATGTTACATCGACACTGGTGACCATGCCAAGTGTGATAAGAGGAAGCTCTGTGGTAGGGAAAACAGGGTATGACATATGGAGTGCCATCCTGATGAGAGTGGGACCCAAAGTGTGCAGAAAAGCACCAGAAATAGTTTCACACCTTGTGATGTCATTGAACAAGAGAGGAACCAAGTGCGGTAAAATAGGATTTAGTACGGAGGCAGTACAAGGAAGGTATATAGCAAGTAAAGCAACTGTGACTTTAAGTGGGTAGACTTTTTTTAAATGAAAGAACAAGATCCCTCTAGTGGCAGATCTGTATAACCAGCTAATGGAAAACTAGCCAAAAACCAGAAAACAGTAATTTTAAGTATAAGGAGCAATTGTGTCATCAGGAAGAATTAGCCAGGGGAAAAGCCACTCGAGATGCAGCAACAGAGGGCAGTGTCCAATCAGGATGTGGCTGTGGAACGTGCCAAAAATTGAACCTGATGGCTGAGTCCTGTCATACTTTTGCAGGGCAGAGAGGCTTTCTTCCAGACAGACCAGCTGAGCAGCACAGGTGGAGGCTTAGTTAGAGCCGACCACACTGGGCAAGGCTTCGGGAGGCAGCAGAGATGGGATCCATGCTGGAGGCAGCACCCAATTTGGGCCTGCAATGAGGGGGAAGAGATAAGCAAGAAATGAAATAGTAGCTAGGGAACTCTGGGTAGGGGTAGGACACAACAGCAGAGACAGAAAAACAACAGGAGGTATGAGATGTATGGGCTTACAGATTAACTTAACAAAGGAGTAGAAATGGCCAAGGGATAAGGAATGAAAATGAATTTGCAGCTGAAAAGGTGGTCTTGCTGCCACTGAGTCTGGGAGGAGGTTGCAATGCTATACAGAATTTGATGCTGAACCTATCTAACAGCTTTAAAATTATACTATATGAAATGATAAATGTTTTTAAAACCTTTACGAAAACAAATGAATTAATCAGTAATTTAGCAGGATTGGCTTGAATATAGTGACATCAGTAAGATCAAGAGCTTAACAGCCCTTTAAAAACAAAAAAAAAAACAGATGTAACTGTGGTGCATTTCTGTGCACACTATTTTGGGATATATTGCACACTGCAGTGTATATCACTGAGGCATAGTTACAAACTCTTACTGTAGTTTCTTGTCTGTTGCTGTTGAAATTGTCCCACAGGAACCCACTTGATAACTAGGTACCTACCTAAATATGGATATCCTAGAGCATGACAATTCTAAATAACTAAAAAAAATTAATTGTCCAAACCTTTTGCACAAATTCCAGGTGGTGTCCCCCAGTGCTGATGAGAAGGTGCTCCATGAACCTGATTCCAGGTTTCCACTGCGGACAAATATCCCCCCTCCCCCTTCATGGGCAGGCATCAATCAATCAATCAAAACCTTTATTTATCCAGGTGAAACATCATTGAGCAGAGCTCTTTTGCAAGGCATGAGATCTACATAGAACTGCAGGGCAAGGGAGTCACTCCCTCACCACCTTTTCTTTGTCCTTATTTAAGTGCCCTTTAAGTTATTGCAATATACAAGGCTCTCAGGCTCTCACCTCTCTCTCTAGTCATAAAGTCCCAACAAGCACCTTTGAAGCTGCTAATGGTGCTGCAGACAGAAAACAAAAGAGTGCACTCACCCACAGACACACATGCCATGGTGCTGCAGACAGAAAACAAAAGAGTGCACTCACCCACAGACACACATGCCATGGTGCTGCAGACAGAAAACAAAAGAGTGCACTCACCCACAGACACACATGCGATGGTGCTGCAGACAGAAAACAAAAGAGTGCACTCACCCACAGACACACATGCGATGGTGCTGCAGACAGAAAACAAAAGAGTGCACTCACCCACAGACACACATGCACACATTCGGCAAGTAAGTGTGAAGTGCCTGCCCCTAAGAAGCTCCCAACATTCTCAGCTCCTTAACCTGTTTACTCTTAGACCACTTTATAACTATTAGCACCTTTTCTTTGCTATTCATGGTTGGGAGCTAGCATGACTGACGTTTGGCACTGGGGCGGCACCTTCATGAATAGCAGTTACTGTATGTCTGCAGTAGTCAAGGGGAAAAGGTCGAAAGGTCAGGCTTAAAGAGGACCCCCACAGCTGCAGTTCCTTCTTACTAACCTGACCTGACGTTTGTATGGTCAGTTGCTGTGTGAGATGAGCCAAGCCATTCTCTGATTTTACTTGATTCTTTGTTTATTTATTTAACATGCCCCCGACAATCTGCCACTGCTTGCTACTTGTAATCCATTCCAGTTTCCCCTTCACTCGGCCTTGTTTGCACTGACACTGCTGGTAAGTAAAAATGCACCAAGAACTAAATCAGTGCTTAAAATAGGAAATTCCTATCATATTGTACAATGATAATATTTCAGGATACTGACCCTTTATTACATAAATGTAATAGCCTAGCTAGATTAACTGACAGGGTAGTATTTAAAGTAGTGTATCAGCAGGCCAGCAATGCAGCCTCTATGGATTTGAAATGAAAAGTGGGATTGGGAGCCATAGATAAAACAAGGGTAAATCGTTTGAAGGGACTGTCTGCAGTACTGCGAATTGGATGGGGGTGGGTCAATGGTTACATCAAAAGTTTGAAACTTTCTATCTGGTGTTAGCAGGGAGTGCAGTTCTGGGGGAAATCTTAGACTAGCTAGTAGCTGATTGATGACAAGGACATTGCTCAACCAAAACAGAGTGTGAAAATAAAATAAAATTAACATTTTAAATGTGATAAATAGTCATCTCTTCTATTGAAATTTTGACGCTACTTCAATTGCTGTATTTTGATGGACTTACAGCAACAGTCTTTCTTTCTTTTTTATTAGGTGGGCAGTGGGTGGTCTCTGAATGGCAATGTCCAAAGTATAGTTTCTCTCTTTTTCCTACTTTTTGCCGGCCAGGGTTTGAGGTTGGGAAGGGGGGAGTTAGGATTACTGATCGATTGCATATCTTTCTCTTGTCACATAGCAGCAAGTGAGTTGCTGCATACATAGTTGGCATCTGTTTTGTGATTCCTTTGTTTATTTGCAAGTGGGAATCCTCTGTCCATGTCTTAACTTAAGCTGGACCAGTATAGATACAAACAAGAGATGAGCACTATGTGGAAAAGAAGAGGGCTAGGATGTAGAGGGCTACCGTAGGATGAGCTAGGGGGACAGAGCTACCAGAATCTGTGAGCATGGACTGGACAGTGTCTGTGACGGAATGCAACACAGTATGAGTGAGTGATTAAACAAATTATTACAACATGCCTGGAGCTAAAGATGTCAACTTATTATGATAATTTTTTAATTTTACTTGTTTAATAATTCAAAGTGACTGGTGAGTAAAATATCATAAAAGTCACTATCTGGCATCAACCTATAGATATGCTGTGTGAGTCTGTGAATGATGATTTGGAGACTGACTGGTGAGGTGGGTCCCATTAGCAACTGAGCCCAGTCCATCCCTCAGGTGCAACAGTGAGAAACGGGATGTCCCTCAGGTGACCAACTGCAGCAGCCTCAGTCTCCCCACCCCATTCAGAGCCGACCAGCAGCCCAGAGTTAGCCACCCCCCCAGTGAAAAGGGGATGTCCCTCAGGTGACCGACTGCAGCAGTCTGTCTCCCCCACCCTATTCAGAGCCGGCAAGCAGCCCCAGAGTCAGCCACCCCCCCCCACAGTGAGAAGGGGGTGAGGTGGTTCCTCTGGTGAATCATAGTGTCGGGCTGCAAACCAGCTTGGGCAGCACCAGTTATTGCAGCAGGAACCCATGCTATATCCTAGGCCTCCTGGCTCCAGCCATCCATGTTACTGCAGCTCCCCCAGCTGCCAGCCTGCAAACTCTAGAAGAAAACTCCAATAGTCTACATCTGAGTGCAAATTCAGTATAGCATGAGGATCCCTGCTTCTCTAGATGAGGATGCTGACCATTCGTCCCACAATCCAACTAAATGTGCAGTCTAATGGTGTATTATCTAGAACCAGATAAGTTAGACCATCTTGGATTCATGAAAATGAGTTTTTACAGTGGGAATGTTCAGGACAGAAAGTGGGGAATTTGCTTGGCTTCTCCAGACCTGCAAGCAGGGTGGGGAGGCTGTGATTGTGTAGGAGGTGAAAAGGTGAAACTTTTGTATATGCGTTATTCAGTGCAGAAAAATGTTACGATCTGGAAAGTTGTAAGACAGGGAAGCTGAGTTGTTTTACCAATTGCCCCCCTCCAAATTCTAGCATGTTTTGTTCAAAATAATCAAATATAAGTTAAAGAAAAAATATAGTCTCAGACTAATTGTTTTCACATTTGTGATTTTTTTTGTATCCTTTGGAACCCACACACACCCCCCAGGAGGGCATTTTCAATTTTGTACTTTTTTTTTGTACTTCAGTACTAGGTTCAACCATCTTCATTCCACAGAGTAGGCCATGTATTCTACAACTTCCATAGTGGTGCTGCAGAATGAATCAGCAAGGTCATGGAGTGTGGCCTGTAAATTTTAAAAGTAATTCAAAGTATTTCTGCCTTGCCACCATCACCAAGTTGAGTTTATATGAAGACACAGCTTCTCTTTAAGTCAGATCAAGTCATATTTAATTATAAAAATGCACTTTTCAAAGTTATCAAAGCGCCTGTACATAAACTATTAAAAATAAACAAAGTAATGAATACCAAAAACAATAATCAACAGGATCAATTTAAAATATGCAGCATTTCCCAATTACTAGACAGCTAAAAATGGTAATTTAAATGAATAAGTTATTAGGGCAGTCTTGAAAGTCTCAGTGGACAGACACTCTCTAACCTGACAAGGTAGTGTTCCACAGGGTCAGAGCCATGAATGTGAACAATCTAGCCCCTGAGTACTTTGTATCTTTGATAGTGACCAATAAACAACATCTTTTTTTACTCTGGTTTAAAACAACTTTTTGTTCACTCACTCTATGGGCTCTCTCAGATTAGTCCTCCTAATTCAGTCCTGTTTAAGGTACCTTGTTAAAAAGCTTGATGGTTCTAGGTATTGCTCCAATTCTGAACGAGATCTAGATGCCTACAGCTGTGCTTGTGCGTGTAGAGGGCGGTCTGTAGTAGACATGATCATTTGCAGTTCTTATCAAGGAGGATTGTGACTTAAAATGGGAACAGAGTCTGCTCTGCAGATGAGTGTTGTGGGACAAGGCTTGTGTATTACAACAGGAGGTTGAGTGGACTAGTGATTACTTAGAACATTTTTGGGGTGTTTTGTTTAACAAAGTATTTATTTATTTTTATTTATTTATTTGTACATCAGTTTACAACCTTTTGAGCCAGAGGCTCATTTCCAAAGGTACCTCATCACATTGAGGACAAACAGAAAAATTGTTTGGTTACAGGATACGAGTCACATAACTTAGCAAGCACAAGTGGTTACATACATTTATACAGTTTTGTTACAATGATACAGTCTCATAAAAAACAGATGGATAATAACAGTGACAATAGACAATGTGGTGAGGTTGTGTGCGGTGAGGTGTAGTGCCGCCCAGGGAGCGTTGTCAGGTATGAAGTGAGCTATGACTCATTTAGAGACAGGAGCAGCTGTGAGTATTAAATAGTTTACTCCAAAGTGCGGTTTTGAAGTTGGAGATTGTGGAGGCAACGGAGATGGG
Source organism: Neoceratodus forsteri (assembly GCA_016271365.2). Classification (NCBI taxonomy): domain Eukaryota; kingdom Metazoa; phylum Chordata; order Ceratodontiformes; family Ceratodontidae; genus Neoceratodus; species Neoceratodus forsteri. The sequence goes on from CM057457.1 coordinate 185,125,133, forward strand.
GGCAGGGAGCGAGTTAAACCAGGATGGAGCTCTGTAGTAGATGGACCTCTGTCCATCGGTGGTCCTGGATCTTGGGACCAGTAGATTGGTCTTGCAGGAGGTTCATGTAGTGACAGTGGGTTGGGTTTTATGGATGGAAGCTGTCATCCTGGGAGGGGATAGCCCGAGAAGCGTTTTTGTCATGAGGAGGCAGGTTTGGTAGCGTAGCCGTTTGTCTAGATTAAGCAGTTTTGCCTTGTCATAGAGCTGACACATATGAGTGAGCCTGGGGGCACCAGTAATCAGCCTGCAGGCCTTATTTAGGGTGAGGTGAATTTTATTGAGGGCGGTAGTGTCAGCAGCACTGTATACTGGCAGGCCATAGTCAACAAGGGACAGTATTGAGGAAGTAACTGCTAGTTGGAGGGCATCAGGGGGGAGGCAGTTTTTATAAGGGTAGAGGATGCCAAGCCGTACATTAGTGGCGGATGCAAGAGCATCAATGTGGGTGTGGTAGGTGAGGGCTGAGTCGAAAGAAACCCCAAGGTACTTGTATGAGCGGACTTGTTCTAGTGGTTGTTTGGTGCTAGGGAGGATATGGAGTGGGAAGTTGCCAGCTTTGTTTTGAGGGTGAGTAAAAAGCATTGTTTTTGTTTTTTTTGAGAGATTAATGACAAGTCTGTTCTCTTTAAACCAGGTTTCGACATCATTATAGGATTATTGTAGGGTGTCCTGGAGGGAGATGGGATTGCAGTGGGTGTCAAAAATGACAGTGTCGTCTGCATACAGAAGAATTTTTCCAGTGCATGCACTAGGCAGGGTGTTTAGGTAGAGGGAGAAGAGTAAGGGTTCCAGGATGGAGCCCTGAGGTACCTATGAGTGGATGGGATGAGTTTTGGAAAGTGTCCCATTGATTTTGACACATTGGGAGTGAGCAGATAGGTAGCTAGTACACCAGGCGAGAGGACCAGCAGAGAAACCAGTGTTGCAGAGGGCATCCAGCAGAAGAGAGTGGGAGATGAACACTGCACCAGCTAGGGAGCTAGAGTCCAGGGAGGAGTGTAGGAAATTTGAGAACTCAATTAGTGCAGTGCTGGTACTGTGACTGGCATAGAAACCATGCTGTTCTGGGCATAGGATGTTATGTTTGGTCAGATATTCGGTGATTTGAATTGCCACCAGTTTTTCTAGGGCTTTGGAGAGGGAAGGGAGGATGGAGATAGGTCGGTAGTTCCCGGTGGAGGACCTGTCGCCTCCTTTGTGTATGGATGTGACTATGGCTGCTTTCCATGTAGTGAGGAATTGACCCAGGCAGAGGGATCGGTTTAGAAGGCTGGTGAGTGGGGGCAAGGACTTCATCCAGCAGCAGCCGGAGAATGCTGGGGTCCAGGGAGTCACCGCCGGGACTATTGTTCTTTAAGGCTTTGATCAGGTGAGGTCTGGCTTCATGGGCAGATGCCCTACGTAGGTGGAAACTGGGGTGTTGGAGGACTGGGGCAGGTAGGGTGGGGAGGGTCAAAGATATTACTGGGGAGGACAGAGCTAAGGTCAGTAAAAGATGTGTTAAGGTAGTTAGCTATGCAGACAGGGTCGGTGGAGGTAGAGCCATCAATGGTGATCTGGGATGGGGGAGGAGAGCGTGCTTTCCCATTTAATTGTTTAACATTGTCCCAGAATGTCCGGTCACATCCCCTGGAGGAGATGAGGGTGGTCTGGTAATGGTCAGCCTTGGCTTTACGGATGGCCCACATGCACTTGTTCTGTGTAGCATTATAGGCCTGTCTATCAGCCATCTGGCCTGTTTCAGTGGCAAGGTGCCACAGGTTATCCCTAAGTCTGAGCATTTGTAGTAGGGCAGGGGTAACCGGGGGTGCATTATGGTTTTTGGATCAGACTCCCATGAGGGGCGCAAAGAGGTCACAGGCTTTCTTAAAGGTTTGGGAGAAAAAGGCAATGGCAGTGTCTATGTCAGGAGTGTGATGAAGAAGGGACCAATTTATCTGGGCAAGAAATTGCTTAAGGGTTTTCAGCCCACCCGGTCTGAGGTGCCAGTGGAGTGTGGTCTGGGCTGTGAGTTCGGGAGTAAGGGTCGCCCAAAGGAATAGGATAGGGGAGCGGTCACTACGTGAGTCTGGGAGGACCTGGATGTCATGGATTTTTTTGGGCAGTTGGTGATAATTACATCTAGAAGGGTGCTGGTTCCTCTCTTTGGGTTTACTCTAGTGGGTTGGAAAATGAGTTGTGTCAGGTCTAGGGCTGCGAAAGAATCACTGGTGGTGGAGGAGGAGGTGCTGAGCCAGTTCACGTTTAGGTCCCTCACTAGGATTTGTTCTGCCTTGTGAAGGAGGGTGGCAAGATAATCTGTTAAGGATATCAGTGCCGGGTTCTGGTTCTTTGGAGGAATGTAGGCAGTGGTGAAATATAGAGGGCCCCTGGAGGGGTCAGGAGCAAGTTTGAGGGTAAGGGCTTGTGCCCCGTTTACAAGAACAGGAGCAGAGAGTGCTTGTCCAGTGAGTGTGTCCCTGGTATAGATTGCACAGCCACCCCCTGTTTGTTTACTCGGTCCTCCCGCATGGGGTATAGCCTGGAGGAGACAAAAGAGTCAGGGGTGGACTTTAACAGCCAGGTTTCAACCAGGGCTATGACATCTGGTTTATGGAGCATGGCCCAGCATTGGAGGGCATCACATTTTTTCAATAGGCTGCAGATATTCATGGAGGCTATGCAAAGACCAGTGGACCCAGCTGGTGGGCTAGTATGGGCAGGGCCTGGGTTAGGATGTATATTGCCTGATAGAAGTAATAGGAAGACCAAGACTCTGACCAGGGGGATGTAGTGTGTAAGCTTCCGGGGTATGCTGGGATGGGGAGGAGACCATAAGGGAACAAGGGATGGGCAGGGTTTGACAGGTCGGGAGGGTGAGAACGATTATCCACCAAAGGGAGCCAGGGTTGGCAGTGGGGAGGCATCCAGAGGGTGGGCACTGCTGGCCAGAGCACATGGTCAGTGTAGGGTGGGATCAGACTATGTCAGGGAGTAAACAGGGAGGAGAGGAGGCACTGTGGGTCACCTTGGAGACTGGAAAGGGCACCACAATCCGCACAGGGGTTGTGTACAGACCTCCATGTCAGGGGGAAGGAATGGACAAGGATATGATGGAAGGCATTCTTAGAAAGGCAGAGAAAGAGGAGATACTGTTGATGGGAGACCTGAATATGCCAGATGTTAACTGGAGCACATTTGCTGCAGCCACATCCAAGAGCAGGGCCATTCTTGACGCCCCTACAGGTGGCAGTGAATTAGATAGCTAGTTTTGAACCCACTGTGAGGGAGCAATCTTAGACCTCGACTCTCAAACGGAGGTAGTGAGAGGATCTCAGATCTAGAAGTGGGTGCCATCTGGGGACAAGTGACCATCAAACAGTGTGGTTCACGTTAAACTCAGCTACAGAGTCAAAGCTACACAAAAGTGAGGGCACTGGACTTTAGGATGGCTGACTTTGGCAAGATGGGAGAGTGCCTCAGAAAAGCACTAGCAAACAGGCTAGAAGGAGGTGTGGAGCAACAATGGGGAATTATCAAACTGCCATCACAGAGGCAACAAGCCTTTGTGTGAAGCAAATAAACAAATCAAAACGAAAGAAAAGGCACTATGGTTCTCAAGAGAGGTGGCTGTGAAAGTCAGGAAGAAAAAGATAGCACTCCGGAAGTATAAGGAAACACAAAAGGAGCAGGGCAGAGAGCTGTACCAGTTAAGGCAGGAAAGAAGCAGGAGGGAAGTCAGAATAGCAAAGGCCCAAACTGAGGAAAAGATAGCCAACTCAGTTAAGAAGGGGGATAAAACCTTTTATAGGTACATCAGCGAGCATAGAAAGACAAAGGGAGGGATAGTGAGGCTGAATAGAATGAATGGTGGGTGGGCAGAGGGGGACAGTGAAAAAGCAGGAATACTGAACGAATATTTCTGCTCAGTATTCACAAAAGAGGAGGGGGAAGTGCCTAATCCAATTAACAGAAGCACTCTTGATAGGGGGGTCGATCCCAGTCCTTTCACAGAAGAAAGGGTTCTGCAAGAACTCCTAAAACTGAAGGTGGACAAAGCAATGGGTCATGATGGAATTCACCCCAGAATTCTAAAAGAATTAAGGAAGGAACTAGTGAAACCACTGGCTACTCTTTTAATAAATCATGGGAGGATGGTGTGGTACCGGACTGGAGGAAGGATGTGATTCCCTTCACAAAAGTGGGACAAGACAGAGGCAGGAAACTACAGACCTGTCAGTCTGACCTCTGTGGTAAGGAAAGTGATGGAGTCACTTCTGAAGGAAAGAATAGTTGAGTACCTAGAGGTCAGTGGAGCACAGGATCAAGGCAGTATGGGTTCACAGTGGGAAGGTCATGTCAGATGAATCTAATAGATTTCTGACTGGGTGACCAAAGTAGTAGACCAGGGAGGGGCTGTGGACATGGCCTATCTAGACTTTAGCAAGGCATTTGACACAGTCCCACACAAAAGATTATTAGTCAAATTAACCAGCCTGGGAGTGGGTCCCAGGGTGGTAGCCTGGGTAAAACATTGGCTGGACAACAGGACACAGAAGGTAATTGTAAATGGAGTCCACTCTGAAGAAAGGGGGGTTACTAGTGGGGTACCGCAGGGTTCAGTATTGGGTCCAGTTCTTTTTAATGTCTTCATCAGTGACATTGTAGAGGGACTGGAAGGAAAAGTATGCCTTTTTGCAGATGACACAAAGATCTGCAACAGGGTTGATACACAAGGAGGCATGGAAAGGATGAAAAGGGACTTGGCAAGGTTGGAGGAATGGTCAGACGATGGCAGCTAGATTCAATGCAAAAGTGCAAAATAATGCACCTGGGAAACAAGAACCCAGGGGAAGAATACACAATGAGTGGGGAGGTAGTAACAACAACAAAACAGGAAAGGGACCTGGGGGTAATCATATTAGATGACCTTAAGGTTAGCAAGCAATGTGAGAAGGCAGTAGGGAGGGCCAGGGGTATACTGGGATGTATAGGGAGAGGCATCAGCAGCAGAAAACAGGAAGTTGTTATCCCTCTGTACAGACAGTTGGTGAGACCCCATCTGGAATACTGTGTCCAGTTCTGGAGACCCCATCTCTGCAAGGACATAGACAGGTTAGAGGCAGTCCAGAGGAGGGCAACTAAAATGGTGCAGGGTCTGCAAGAGAAGCCGTATGAGGAAAGACTAAAGGAGCTTAATATGTATAGCCTTGAGGAAAGAAGGGAGAGGGGGGACATGATAGAAACTTTCAAGTACCTCAAGGGAATCAACAAAGTCCAAGAGGGTAGCATCTTTCAGAAAAAGAGACTTGCAAGAACAAGGGGACACAATTTAAAGATAGAAGTTGGGTGGTTCAGGGGCAATGTGAGGAAGTATTATTTCACAGAGAGGGTAGTGGATGCATGGAACAGCCTTCCTGAGGAAGTTGTGGGGTCTAAAACTGTGGGAGAATTCAAGAATGCATGGGACAGACATAAGGCAATTCTTGTGGGGTGCAGGAAGATTTAGGCTGTTGGTTAACTAGGATCTGTGGTCTATCCTGCAGGTAGGGAAATGGGCAGACTAGATAGGCCTAGCGGTCCTTATCTGCCGTCAAAGTTTATGTTTCTATGTTTGTGGGTGCTGGTACAAGTGTGCCAGGGGAGCTGCCTGGCTGATGGGATGTGGGTACTAGCATGTAGATGAGGGGGAGACATTTGAGGAGGAGGTGGATAAACATAGTGCCTGAGGTTGCAGCAGGGCAGAAAGGAAGAAGTATCTTGGCTGCCCCTTAGAAAGTGTAGGTACCACTTTGGAGTAGTGGTAGTGTAGCGGACTCTGGTGGACAGGGTACAAGGTTCGAGACTCTGGCAAGGCAGCTGGAATGGGACCTGGGTGAGAGCGGGGATCCAGGTTCTGGGGGGCTCAGAGCAGGCTGGGTTTGGGCCAAAAAACAGGGTGGAAATAGCAACTCCTAGTGGTCACTGGGGGTTAGTGGCATGCTGGGTGTGGGTTTTGTGGTGGGGCAAGGGGTCAGAAAGTAGGGCTAGCTAAGACACTGGGTGTGGGGGTGAGGTGTGGGCAGAGTCAGAGTTGAATATTAGGGGAGAGAAGTAGCACAGGTAGGTAGAGGGTTCCCAGGAAGTAGTAGTAGGAGGAAGTCAGGTAGAGAAACCTGAGGTGAAAGTCTGAGGGTCCCTCTAGTGGCTGGCAGGTATAACCTGCAAATGGAAAAGTGAGGACTTAGTATTAGAGCTGATGTCATGGGGAGGGCCAATAAATTAAGGGACAACCCTGGGTGGGTGGGGCAGTCGATGCGCAGCGCCGATGGGCTAACACCCCTCACAAGGCTGCAGTCTGATAGCAGAGGTATCCTTTAACTCTTCAGGCACTCGGTTATTCCCCGGCTCCAGGAGAGAGCTTTTCAGCATCTGCAAATACAGCGTCTATCTGTTGTGGTGATTGTGGTAGTAGTAGTAGTAATAAGTTTTATTCATAAAATATGAACACGAACGACACAATTGAGCAGAAGCTCAGTTCCAATGGGGTGTAAGTATAATACATTACATATTACTTGTATGTTGACACAATAAAATATGTTTCAATACAACATCTGGGTAAAGATATATCAAATAGAATACAGATTAGCATAATACAGTACATACATATGGAGCAGGGCACCCCTTCCAATTGTAGTAATAGTCAAGTTCAAATAATTTGCATACAATCATATTATATACATACAGAGCAAAACCCTCTCCCTCCTTAAATGGTAGGTAACTCCAGCAATTTTAAAGTCAGAAGGTATATACCAGCTAATGCAGCTGGATAGCCTTCAGCTGCCCAATACTAACATAAAATCAACAGCATAACATTCATAGCCTCCCGCCACTGTGCCTCTTTGATTTCTAAATTCTTTTTGGCATCCCTCCTTCCTTATCTCAGTTCTCTCCTCTCTCCTATGCCTCCCTCCCTCCCTGCACTTCCTCCATAACTCTGGTTATCATTCCCTCTTGCTCCCAACTCATGAATCCTTGGCTGGTCAGTTTGGTTTCTGCTTCCGTCTCCCTAATCTCTGGAACTGCCTTCCACTGCCAATTCGCTCTTCCCCCTCCAAATGCTCTCTCCACTCTCTATTCCAAGGCCTCTATGCCCCTCCTGTAAGTGCTCTTAGCCAGTGCCCTATTCCTTCTCCCATTTATCCTATTCCTCTAATTCCAGTGTTGGGTAAGTTACTTTTTCTATTACTTTATATTACTTTTGGAAACTTGTTCCAGAAGCTCTGTGCAGTTACTAGCAAGAATGGAGAAGCACTGGAAAAAGTAATATACCATACAGTTACAATTACTTATGTCTTTTTATACAAAAGTAATACGTAACTGTAACTGATTACATTTATTTGAGAGTAACTAGTAACTAACCTATTACTTTCAAATTAATGTCACCTGTTATAGTTTTTTATTATTTTTGTATTGTTTTTGTATAAAAAGAAATAAGTAACTGTAACTGCCTGGTGCATTACTTTTTCTAGTACTTCTCCATCCTTGCTAGTGACTGCACAGAGCTTCCTGGATCAAGTTTCTAAGATAAATAGAAAGTAATAGAAAAACTAACTTACTCAGCACTAATTCCCTATTCCTCTTCCCAACACTGCTTTCCGTGCTCTGCTCCTCACCTTCTCTGTATCCCAATCTATCTCCCTTCTCTCTATTTCTCCCTCACCTACTACCCCCTTCGCCTCCCCTTTGCCTCTCTCTCTCTTTCTCTCTCTCTTTCTCTCTCTAGTTCACTCTTCTGTCTAGTCATACATTTTGATGTTTACAGTCCTGTGAGTGCCTGGTACTGCTCTTCTGATATTTTTACCTACGTTTTTATAACTTGACTATTTGTTATTGTATATTATTTTACATATTTGTGTATTAGTGTTCTACTGTGCTTATACTGCTTGTACTCATCCCTTCCCCCCTTCCCCAGCGCACATCTGGAAATAAGCTTCACGGCTCAGTATGTCTTTCCCGGTAAATCTCTTTTAAATAAATAAATAACATTTGGAAATGAATTGTTACCACCTCAGTATGTCTTTTCTGGTAAAACATTAGAAAGCAAATAAATATTTCACCAATACATTATTAATATCGCTAAGAAGGATGCCAACTAATATAGTTATATGGCCTTCTGTATACAATAAAATTACAGTATTAAGTAATGAAACTCCTATTCATTCAAGTTACAGCAAACCCATGTCATAACATTTGAACAGCAAGGAAGGGCTTTTGTTGCAAAAGCTGGAAAAAAACTTTGAAGTTTGCCTAAAGCCAATGATCCATTGAGGATTCGTAATGCTTGAGGGACTGTGTTCCATATAGAAGGACCTTGATAAAACAAGTTCTGGTCAGAGTGGTGAGTCTGAGTGAAAAAGCACTCACAGCTCCCATGACCACTGATGCCGCATTTGTGCTGTGCCCAAGATGGCCACAGTGACAGAAGTGCACATGCACGATACTCACAAATGTGCAATGACCTTGTGGTGGCCATCTTGGGTACAACAGCCTCTTTTGTTTCACTCGCAACTGTGGAAGTGACAGGCCAAACCAAAATATTGCCCCCGCTGGGGGGAGGAGCGGCCTACAGAGGGGAGGGCAGCAGAAAACCAATGCTGTGGAAATTACAGTAGCTCTGTGGAAGCATGCTGGATCAGTATCCGGTCATGTGCTTCCACAGTCCCTTCTCTCTCCACTTCATAGCAATACGTCAGAATTGTTCCACCCATGTACGCTATAAAAATGAAGACCTCTCTGTGTTTAGAATGAGTTCCACCTTTCAGTGTCATGTTTGTATGTTTCACTGCTCCCAGCATTGGGTACAATTAAAAAGATACACTGAAATTACTGCCTTGCTTCAGTTTTACTCATTCAGGCCTGAATGTTTCTACATGTAAGCCCTCCCCACATCTAGGGTATGATGATGAAAGTTGATGGTGATGGGGCACTAGTAACATAAACAGTCCACATGTCTTGTTGGACTGGCTGTTTATTGGTCATACTGGAGAACTTAAACTGATGGTCTTTACCTGCCTGACCTTGACAACTTCACCTCTGAGTCCTTTGTAGACAGTCGTCACCAGGCAGACCCCTCGACGACTTCCTCCGCTGGTCCTCCAGCACTCCAGTGGTACACACTAAGGGCTGGGCTGTGGATAAAAACTTCTTATTAGCAGCAACAGTCCATCCAAAACAAATGAGGCAAACACAAAAACTGCAGGAACGAGAGGATCCTATTTAATCAACAATTAATGCAGAACACGGTAACAGTCACTCCACAGAGCAATAAAATGCAAAACAGGTCTTCTGGCCCATGAAGTCACATTAGAAATTGATAGGTGCTCTGGACTGAAATGATCATATTAAAAGCTAGTGTCCAGGCTTGCTACCTGTTTAACAAGGTAGCCGCAATCCAAATGCAAGCACCCAAACTTGTGGCCGGATCAGGCCTTTAACAGCAAAGCAACATCAATCCTTCCTCAAACACCAAACTAACCAGTCTCTAAATGAGGCCAAATGGAACCAGGAGGCTGTCCCTGCCCCCCCCCCGAAAACCCACTAGCACAACCATTTGCAGTCTTTGCATAACTGATGATGGAAAATCAGTCTATGGGACCTGGGGTGGAGCCTGAACCCTTGAATCATCTCACCTCTTAGCTGCCATTGTCTTCTTCTTCATCTCCTTCTGCAAAGCAGATAAACCCTACTGAATTGGTCATAAGGGCCAAGCATTAATCAGCCCACTCAGCCACATATTTTTGCAGGCTGCTCTTCTTCTCCGATCCCAACGATGCCCCAGTTGGGGCACCACAACCAGCAGCCACCACCACATCCCCAAATCTCTCGAGGCACATTACGGCCCCCTCAAAAATAAAAAATCAAACAAAGGCCCTTATGGCTGTGCTGGCAATCATCCCCACTATGACCACTCTCTTTCTTCCCAGTTGATCTCCCCTCTGGCGCCAAAACACACACTTTTTAGTCTCTCCCCTTGGGTGCCAAACTCTGCCCACCAGAACCAGGGTCCAATCCTGGACCATCCCAAAGGCACCCAACTCAGCCTGCCCTCAGAGCTCTATGGTACATGTAGTCCCAATAGTAACTATTTACAGTGTGCTCCCTCTCAGTGCCAGCTGGCACTGAACTACCAGAGGAGCCACTTCTTTAAATTTGTAGAACTGGCAACCGCACATGCTCAGTAAGCACGGACCACAGTAAAACTATTTTACATTATTTTTTTTTAAACATTTTTTTTTTCTTTTCCCCAAAAGTAATATGGTCCTGAAACATAGAAATATAGAAACATAGAAGTTGATGGCAGATAAAGACCGCAAAGCCCATCCAGTCTGCCCATTTTATTCTACCTTATGAATGTGCCATACTCCTTTGCTCTGTCAATGGCCTATCTATTCATACTCTGTATTACTCCATTATGCCTATCCCATGCCTGTTTGAAGCCTTGCACTGTATTCATATCCACCACATCCTGAGGTATGCCATTCCATGCACCCACCACCCTGTCTGTGAAAAAGTACTTCCTCACATTACCCCTTAATCGAGCTCCCTCTAATCTCCTGCTGTGTCCTCTTGTCCTACTATTTTTCTTATATTGAAACATATTAGACTTTTGACTTGGTTTGCTGGCCAAGGCACCTAGCTTCACCTGAGCTCTTTCCTTCTAAGACTGCTTGAAAGGCAGAGTAGAGAAACTTACCAGAGCAAGGGAAAAGGATTAAGACTTATTTTGGCTAAGCAGATTTACTGTGTGGTGTTGTTTTTATTTTTTACTCGCAGGGATTGCTACTGTTTGTTGCTAACATTTCATTGTTTTATTTTTCTCTGTAGCAAAGTGTTGCTTACAGCATATATCTTCTCTGAAATTATTACAGGTGGTGCTTTACAGGTTTTACAGTTTTATCTAACATTAGGATAAACTTTCATGGTTACTGCATTTGTTGTTGACTGATTGTTTCTGCTCTTACCTCCTTGTTCTTTCGTCCGTGGTTCTTCTTTTTTGGCAGGGGAAGGGCCCAGCCACCCACCCCCATCCCCAACCACCCCACACTACACTCCTTTATAGGGTACCACAGTTGTGACATTTCCTGTGGCAGAGCAGGAAGGTGGATCAGTGGGGCCTCCACAAGGTGAGCTCATTTACAGGGCACTAGTAATTTAACTTGTTATAACAAGTTAAACAAAACACAATCAAACCATTACTTGCATTTTTCATTTTTTTTCCTTCTAATTACTCTGACTAGGTTATAAACCCAGCAACTTGTCTGGAATGGATATCATTAACTGCAGGTACTGTGGAACAATTTTCAGAAGGACAGTCTTACAGGATTTAGGACACTGTCCTACATGCTGAGCCTTTGGAGATCTTAGGGCTCAGCTCCGGGCACCATGGGCAGAGATTGCATGCCTCAAATTTCATATTCAAGAGGAAATACATTATAAGAACCACCTGCCATTTCCCCAGCATCTAACAGAAAAACCTCGACCGCAGAGGGCAGTTGGTCCAGGAGGTTGGCAGGTGGTTAGGAGGGGCAAATCAGGTGCCCCATCACTCTCTGCTCTCCAACATATTACCTCCAAAAACCATATAAACACTACAAACAGGTATCTGCCTCTATCTCTGAAATCAAATAAAGAGGCAGAAGACACTGCAGAGCAGAACACTGCAGCGCATGAGCTAGCACAACAAAACTCACCCAAATCAGGAACCAAAACAAAAAAGCAAAAGGAAATCCAAAAACTTCTGATCATAGGAGACTCCATGATTTAGGAGTTGATACCCATCTCCAGCCAGGGTAATGGTCAGATGTCTCCCAGGTACATCAGCATGGAGAGACACTGACCGCATTGCTAAAATTGTTCACAAAGCAGGAGAAAACATTGAAGTCCTAGTACACATAGGGACTAATGATCTCACCAGCTGGTCAGTTGTGGAGACCAAGGAGCACCTGACCAGGCTGGGTGACAAACTATCATCTATTTCGTCTGGCATCTCCTTCTCTGAGATCCTGCCAGTCTGGGAAAGGGGACAGATGGACGGAAGGTCAGAGAAGGGGAGATAGGGAGCTAAACACGTGGCTCAAGGGCTGGTGCCAGGAAAAGGACACAGATTTGTAGGAACTGGCAACAGTTCTGGGAGCAAAAGTTCTTTAAATTTGATGGACTGTATCTGACTAAGGAGGAGTCAGTGCATTGGGGCAGAAGTTTGACATCTTTGCAAAATATTTAAACTAGCAAATGGGAGAGAGGTGCAGCACCCATATGCGAATGGGAAGAACACCCCTCCCCTCAGCTAGTGGTCAAACAGGGATTCAGCATGTTTGCAGTTCATTTGCATCACCAGGTAAGAAAAAAGGTTTGTCTCCCCAATGACGACGTACAGGGGTAATGCCAAACCTCACCCAACAACTAACACACTAAAATCTGGCCAATGGAAAATCATGTACACAAATGCTCACAGCCTGGGAAATAAGATCCCAGACCTGCAGGCAATAATGTCAGAGGCTAAACTGGACATAGTAGCAATTAGTGAGACATGGTTTACCAGTAACCACACTTGGGAGACTTCAGTACCTGGCTATGTATTGTTCAGAAGAGACCGAGGTGCAAAAGGGGGAGGAGTGGCCCTGTATGTCAATGAAAATATCAAAGCTACAGAAATTCAGAATACACATACAGAGCCAGAAGAACTGTGGGTCACCCTGGAAACAGGAAATGGAGCAGCCATAAGAACTGGGGTTGTCTACAGGCCCCCAGACCAGGGGAAGACATAGACACATTACTGTTAGAAGATATACAAAACATGACAGCTAAAGGGGAGGTTCTGATAATGGGAGACCTCAACATGCCAGATACAGATTGATCAATACCAGCAGGAACATCCACCAGAACTAGACACATAGTGGATTCCCTGCAAGGGGAGGGCCTCAAACAACTGGTACAGCAACCCACAAGAGAGAGGATATCCTAGATCTAGTACTGACTAACAGGAAGGGATCACAGATCTCCAGGTAGAAGGTCACCTGGGGGCCAGTGACCATCACATGGTATGGTTCAATTTGCTACTACATCTAAATCATCCCATTCCAAGGCAAAAATATGGGACTTCAGAGGAGCTGACTTTGATAAGATGGCCAACAGAGTTAAGCTAGCCCTGGCAAAAGAAATATAGGTGAGGGGTGCAGGCAAAGTGGGCAAGCATTAGGATGCAATACTTGAAGCAATATCCCATTGTGTTAGACAGAAAGGACAAAGAAGAAGGAAACCGCTTTGGTTCTCAAATACAGTAGCAGAAAAGGTCAGAGCCAAAAGGCTGGCCTTCAGGAAATATAAGGGAACACAGCGGGATGAAGATAGGAGGCATACCAAACTGCCCTAAGGGAAGCAGGGAAGGTAGTAAGGCAGGCAAAGTCCCAAACTGAGGAACACTAGCACAAACAGTAAAAGAAGGTGACAAGACTTTCTATAGATACATTAGTGAAAGGAGATAGTCCAGAGGGGTATTGCTAAGCTTAATGGAGAAAGGGAGCATGTGAGGAGGAGGACCCTGTAAAGGCATCTATCCTAAATAGATACTTTGCTCAGTATTTACTGAAGAGAAGGTGCAGGGCCACAGCTCAGCATCATGGACACAGGGGAGAGGTGAGCACTACTCCTTCACAAAAGGGTCCTACAAGAGCTTGCTAAGCTCAGGGTGGATAAGACAATGGGACCTGATGGCATACATCCCAGGGTACTTAAGGAGCTAAAGGTGGAACTAGCAGAACCATTAGCAGAACTGTTTAGTGAGTCTCTGAGCACATGAGAGGTCCCAGAAGACTGGAGAAGGACTCATGTGATCCCGCTCCACAAGAGTGGTAGCAGGGAGGAAGCGGGGAACTGCAGACCAGTCTTACCTCAGTAGTGGGCAAGATTATGGAGGCACTCCTTAAGGAAAGGATAGTGCAACACCTGGAATCCATAGGGGTACAGGATCCAAGACAGCATGGGTTTACAAAAGGAAGGTCCTGTCAAACTAATCTCATAGATTTCTTTGACTGGGTAACCAGAGTGGTGGACCAAGGGGGAGCAGTTGATGTCGCCTACCTTGACTTCAGCAAAGCTTTGACACTGTTCCACATAGAAGATTGATAAATAAGCTGGGTAGGCTCGGGTGGGTCAGAAGTTGGTCAACTGGGTGGCAAACTGGTTGACGGGCAGAAAACAGAGAGTGGTGGTAAATGGTATACAGTCAGAAGAGATGCAAGTCACAAGTGGGGTACCTCAGGGATCAGTCCTGGGGCCAGTCGTGTTCAATATCTTCATCATTGACATTGCAGATGGACTGGAGGGTAAGGTTTGTCTGTTTGCAGATGACACCAAGATCTGCAACAGAGTAGATGATCCAGATGGGGTGGGCAGAATGAGAAGAGATCTGGATAAACTAGCAAAATGGTCAGAAGAGTGGCAACTGGGATTTAATGCAAAGAAGTGCAAAATCATGCATATAGGGAAGAGAAACCCTGAAGCCACCTATAGGCTGGGAGGGGAGTTGCTGACAGTCATAAAGGAAGAAAGAGACTTGGGCATCATCATCACTGATGACCTGAAATCATCAAGCAGACCTCCTAAAGCAGTAGGTAAGGCTAGGGGTGTTAGGGTGTATTAGTAGGGTATACAAGTCGTAAGAGGAGGTAATAATCCTCTTTACAAGACACTGTTAGGGCCCATCTGGAGTACTGCGCGCAGTATTGGAGGCCACACCTTCACAAGGACATTAACCAAATTGAGGCAGTCCAGAAAGGGCAACCAAATGGTGCAGGGACTGCATCAGAAGACATATGAGGACAGATTAACAGAGCTCAATATGTATACCCTTGAGCAAAGGAGGAGAGAAGTGATATGATCGAGGCATTCAAACATCTTAAGGGATTAACAAGGTGAAAGAGTCTAACATGTTTAAATAT
The DNA here is from genome assembly GCA_016271365.2 of Neoceratodus forsteri. Classification (NCBI taxonomy): domain Eukaryota; kingdom Metazoa; phylum Chordata; order Ceratodontiformes; family Ceratodontidae; genus Neoceratodus; species Neoceratodus forsteri. The sequence goes on from CM057457.1 coordinate 185,140,135, forward strand.
AAGAAAAATAGCAGGACAAGAGGACACAGCATGAGATTAGAGGGAGTCGATTAAGGGGAATGTGAGGAAATTCTTTTCCACAGAAAGTGGTGGTGGATGGAATGGCTTACCACAAGAAGTGGTGGCTATGAATACAGTGCAGGGCTTCAAACAGGCATGGGATAGGCATAAGGGAGCAATACAAATGACTATGAATAGATAGGTCGCTGACAGAGCAAAGGCCGATGGCACATTTATAAGGTAGAAAAAAAAATGGGCAGACTGGATGGGCCTTGCGGTCCTTATCTGCCGTCAACTTCTATGTCTATGTTTCTATGACATTGTTAATGTCTTTAAGATGTTTGAATGTTTCGATCACATCACCTCTCTCCCTCCTTTGCTCTAGGATATACATATTGAGCTCCGTTAATCTATCCTCATATGTTTTCTGATGCAGTCCCTGCACCATTTTGGTTGCCCTTTTCTGTACTGCCTCCATTTTGTTAATGTCCTTGTGAAGGTGCAGACTCCAGTACTGCACGCAGAAGTATCTATTTAGGATAAATGTTTTTCCTTATTCCTCCTCCACACATGCCCCCTTATCCCCTTTGATCTTAGCAATACTCCCTCTGGACTTTCTCCTTTCACTAATGTATCTATAAAAAGTCTTGTCCCCTTCTTTTACTGTTCATGCTAGTGTTTCCTTGGTCTGGGTCTTTGTCTGCCTTACCACCTTCCCTGCTTCCCTTAGGGAAGTTTGGTATGCCTCCCTATCTTCATCCCGCTGCATTCCCTTATATTTCCTGAAGGCCAGACTTTTGGCTCTGACCTTTTCTGCTACTATTTTTGAGAAACAAAGTGGCTTCCTCCTTCTTTTACTCTTGCTTTTCTCCCTAACACAATGGGATGTTGCTTCAAGTATTGCATCCTTAATGCTTGCCCACTTTGCCTTTACCCCTCACATGTATTTCTTCTTGCCAGGGCTAGCTCAACTCTGTTGGCCATCTTATCAAAGTCAGCTCCTCTTCGGTCCCAAATTTTTGCATTGGAATGGGATGATTTATTTCTAGTGGCCAAATTGAACCATACCATTTGATCGTCACTGGCCCCAGAAGTGACCTTCTACCTGGAGTTCTGTAATCCTTTCCCCGTGAGTCATTACTAGATCTAGGATAGCCCTGCCTCTTGTGGGTTGTTGTACCAGTTGTTTGAGGCCCTCCCCCAGCAGGGAATCCACTATGTGTCTAGCTCTGGTGGATGTTCCTGCTGGTATTGATCAATCTGTATCTGGCATGTTGAAGTCTCCCATTATCAGAACCTCTCCTTTAGCTATCATGTTTTGTATATCTTCTAACTGTACTGTGTCTATGTCTTCCCCCTGGTCTGGAGGCCTGTAGACAACCCTAGTTCGTATGGCTGTCTCATTTCCTGTTTTCAGGGTGACCCACAGTTCTTCTGGCTCCTTATGTGTATTCTGAATTTCTGTAGCTTTGATATTTTCATTGACACAAAGGGCTATTCTCCCCCACTCCCTTTTTGCACCTTGGTTTCTTCTGAACAGTACATAGACGGGTACTGAAGTCTCCCAAGTGGGGTTACTGGTGAACCATGTCTCGCTAATGGCTACTGTTTCCAGTTTAGCCTCTGTTATTGTTGCCTGCAGGTCTGGGATCTTGTTTCCCAGACTGTGAGCATTTGTGTACATGATTTTCCATTGGCCAGATTTTAGTACGTTAGTTGCTGGGCAAGGTCTGGTATTTTCCCTGTGTGTCATATGAGGAGCTGGACCTTTCTCCTGAGCCTGGCCTGCTTCCCAATGTACCCGGGATCCAGACCAGCCGCTCCATTACATTTGCTGACTGACAGCTGCGCATGCTCAGAGCATGTTCTACCATAATTATTTACATTATTTGTATTTTTTTCTCCTTGGGCCCCTGATTCCGCAAAATGCGCCTGAAGGCGTAGAAGCAAAACAGACCTGGTGCTCAGCCACCCAACAAAACCGAGCACCAGGATACTCGAGACTGGAGCTGCAAAAAGTGGCATGCGGGTCCAAATTCCACCCAGGGCCCCTGACCATTGCTGGGGAACATGGAGCCGCGACTTCAGGTAAACCCAATTTGGAGGACTTAGACTCTCCTCCCTTAAAGCCACAACCCACCAAAACTATTTACAAAATTCTTACACTACACTTCCAAGACTATCAATATAAGCCTAACACTACCCCAACTCACTAAACTACCTTGGACTACTTGTAAAACCTAACCTGGCTCTCTGCACTGCCTTGGACCTTTTTCATTTAACCCTGGCCACCCACTACTAATCTTATTAAATGGACTGCTTTTGGACCAAATGGCGGCATCCCAGGTACCCATAAGCTACAACAACTTAACACTATACCCATTATTTGCTGCCAGCTGCCTGCATTGGACTGCCTGGAGATTTAATGGAAACCTACTTTTTAGCAAAAGCAGAAATATTAGCAGTAGATGCCAACTACATTATAACAGCATTACTGTAACATTTGCCTACTTTCTAACATCCTCTATGAAATTAGTAAAGCTAGTGAAAAATGTTTTAGCTAATTCGCACCATTGTCTAGAACATTTTCAATATTCCCCAGGAACAGTAAAATACATTACAAACAATGTTCAACTCATCCTTGAATACAGCATTTCAGAAGTGCAACAATTAGACAATCAATACAAGCTATATCAACAGTGCATAACAGATGCACCATTTTGTTTTTTTCAAACAATGAAGCATTACCCCACTTAAGCCCATTGCTTTTGTAGACAGTCTTCACCAGGCAGGCCTCTCGACATCTTCCTCCACTGGTCCTCCGGCACTCTGGTGGCACACTTCAGGGCCCATGCTATTGTTTATTGTTTATTGTATTCTAGGAATTAATACCTTTGAGCCAAGGCTCTTTTACAAAGGTTCTCGTCAAATTAGGTACAAACAAAAGAGTTACAGTGAGTTGCACATTTAGATTACATTGTGGAAATAAACAGAGACATGAAACAGTTAAACATCAAAGACATTTGTGAATGACAGATAATTACCAATTAAACACTTTCATCATTTAGAAAACATGGGAAAGGGAAAGATAGGTAAGGGAAGTGTGATAGGTAGTACGAGAGAGAAAGGAGGGAGGAGTGGACCATAGTTAGAGAAAAGGAAACCTCTACCAGGCCTTTGTCAGGTAAGTGGTCTGGGTGGAGAAAGGGAAATAGTTAGGATTTAATCAAGACAGTCACAAGAGTTGGAGGCGGCAAGGTGAGAGAATAGGTTAGATTTAAATGCACCTAAAGAGTTAGAGGAGATAATAGTGGTGCTAAGGGTATTTAGCCAGTTGGGGGCACGATAGGCAAATGATCATTGACCCTGTGTGGTCCAGCAACGGGGGACCTGAAGAGGCTGATTTTCTGATCTTCTGGTGGGTCGGACACTTGTGTTCTGGCATAACAGGTCTTGAATGCAAGGTGGGGTGAGGCCCATGATGGATTTCTTAGCCATAAGGCAGGTGAGGTACTTTAAGCGGTTTGAGAGTTGTAACCATCCAGTTTCAGAATAGAGCTCGCAGGTATGAGTACGTCGATGATTACATACTAAGGGCTGGGCTGTGGAGGCAAACTTTCTATTAGCAGCAATGGTCCATCCAAAACAAACTAGGCAAACACCAAAATTGCAGGAATGAGGGGATCACATTTAATGAACAATTAATGCAGAACTTGGTAACAGTCACTCCATGGAGATGTAAAATGCAAAACAGGTCTTCTGGACCGTGACTTCATATTAGAAATTGATAAGAGCTCTAGACTGAAATGATCACATTAGAAGCTAGTGTCCAGGCTTGCTACCTGTTTGGCAAGGCAGCCACAATCTAAATGCAGACAGCTGAATTTGTGGCTGAATGAGGTCTTCAACAGCCAAGCAGCATCAATCCTTCCTCGAACACCAAACTGAAAAGTCTCTAAATGGGACCAAATGAAACCAGGGGGCTGCCCACTCTGCCACATATTTTCACAGGTTGCTCTCCTTCTGCTCCTCAACGGTACCCCAATGATGCCCCAGCCGGGGCACTACAAACAGCATTTGCCGCCACATCCCTAAATCTCCCGAGACACACTACCATCAAAAATTAAAAAAATCAAACAACAGTCCTTATGGCCAAGCGGGCAATCACCCCTGCTCTGACCACTCTCACTCTCCTGGTTGAGCTCCCCTCTGGTGCCAAAACACCCACTTTTGATTTTCTCTCCTTAGGTGTCAAACTCTGCCTGCCAGAAGCAGGGTCCAATCCTGGATCATCCCATCCTCAGCCTGATCTCAGAGCCCTATGGGACCTGTCGTCCCAATATTAACTATTAACAGTGTGCTCCCTCTCAGTGCCAGCTGGCACCAAACTACCGGAGCAGCTGCTCCTTTAAATTTGTAGAACTAGTGGCCTTGCATGCTCAGTAAGTACAGACTACTGTAAAACAATTTTACATCATTTTTTTAATTAAAAAAAATATTTATTTTTCCCCTGAAGTAATATGGTCCTGAACCCGAGCTGCTTCACATCTGATTCAGGACCCGAGCAGCCGCTCCATTACATTTGCTGATCAGCAGCTGCACATGCTCAGAGCGCAGTCTGCCATAATTATGTATGTTATTTATATCTTTTTCCATCTTTTTTCCCCCCAACTCCACAAAATGTGCCCAAAGGCACAGAAGCAAAATAGACCTAGTTATCTGCCACCCAACAAAACCAAGCACCTGGAAACCTGAGACCAAAACCGCAAAAAGTGGATTACGGGTCCGAATCCCACCACAGACCCCTGACCATTGCCAGGGGGACATGGAGCCATGACTTCATTTAAGCACAATTTGGGGAGATTACATAAAGTATTGCTGTTGCAATCTGTCCAGGGCACCAACTGTCTCATTTGAAAAGCAGTCAGAGCTCCAACTTGTTTTACAATAATTTTAATCCCTTTCTATTATTTAATCACAAATCTGTAGCTTGTAGGTAAAACTTCAAAAATATTATTTTGAGAGATTAAGAAGAGTAGGTCTTAGTTTTCCTAAAGCTTGTAGTTTTTGACATATTTAGTTTCAAAACAGGGGGCCTGATATTCAAAGCTTTGCGCGGGGCAAAAAACATTTGCGCGGGTTTAGCACTGGATTAGCATGGGTCTGCTATATTCAAAAGACTGAATAGTGCAGGCAAACTGCAATAGCGCCAGGCAAACAATAATTATATGCAAGAGGCAAAGTGAACATGAATACAGACACAATGTGATATTCAGCGACTAGCGCCGCGCTAAGTTGTTTAGCGTGACGTAGCGTGACCCATAGCGCGGTACAGATTATCGCCCATGAAAAGCTGGTCTTAACCGTGGGCAAACAGCTCTGAGTGCTTTGCGTGTTGCTATCTCAGCATTAGCACGGCTTGCGCAGCCCCAACATATGAGTATGACACTTAGAAACTGCCAGACATGGAGGACACATGCTGCTCACTGATGGCACCACCATGATGCCATCAGCTGCCACCTGTCGGAGCCAAGCAAAGACAGTGATGGGTGATTTGACTCACAGGGGACAGCATGGTAGCGTGACTATATAGCACACACCTGCAGACCATACGTCTGTGGTGTGCAACAGATGCCAGCACACACATGCAGCACTGGGGGCATGGTGGCCAGTGAGGAGGGGTGTAGGGGTGGCTAGACTACCACAGCCCACGTAGGCTGGGCTGCGTTGACACATCGCCAGTGCACATGGGCCAGTAGTGGGAGTACACCACCACCTGTGTGCCTGTCTGATCCCACATGCCCCCAACCACCTACCACCCAACTGTACAGAAGTCACAGCACACACTGCCGGCCATGTACATGACACTGTGCATCCCATGTCACAGGTGCAGCATCTGTGGATCACATGACAGTGTGAAAGTACTGTCCACTTTCAGTAACTACCAGCATGCTGTGCCTGTCACTGTGTACAGTGCAGTGGCCATCATTGCCCTACATACCATGGGCAGTGTTGTGTCCCTCACACTACCAGCCCTCTTGCTACTGTAGTGTCTACTGTGCACTGTAGCATGACCTTCAGTGTGAAGGTTGAATGCAGCACTACCACCACCTGTGCCTATGCTGTGCTGCCCCCTGGGGTTCGATATGTTATGCTATGCTGTACTGTTTACATGAAGCCTGCAGCTATCATCATGCACTGCCTGACTGACCTACAGGTGGAGCTACGGTTGGACCTGTCCAGCCCCTGTACCTCCAGACTGACCTACAGGTGGAGCTGTGGGACCCTGCAGTAACACTGTGCAAACCGCATGCAAATCAGGGCATGATGAGATGCTAATGTGGCTGTTTGCCCAGAGACTATATAAGTAGGCTCATTTGCATGTCACTTTTGAATATGGCAAAGTTTAGCACGGGGCTAACGTGTTTGCAACGGGCAAGCTGCTTAGCTCCGGACTAAAGCTGCGCTGCGCTATCGGTTAGGGGAATATTATACAGTTTTGATCATTGTTTTTTCATGTGTGCTGCTGCCTGCAGCTGTACCAGGTCCATGCATTTGCCAGAACACATATTGGCCACATAGTTCCTCTCTACCTACCCTCACATCGCTGTGCACTGTGTTGTTGTTGTGGTTTGCACTTCCTGGTTGCTGCATTTATTGCTGTCATATTCCAGGGCTACGTTTGCCCTGCACTCCCAGCCCAGTTTGCACGGCCTCATTCCCATGCTATATATAAAAGCTGTTTGCCCTGGGCTATTCCGTTTGAATATAGCTTGCTCTGTGCTCCAGGCTAAGTTTGCACACCAGGCAGTGCAAATTTAGCCCAGAGGCAAACCTTTGAATATCTGGCCCTGGGTGTTTTATTGCCATCTTGTTGCATCTTTGCTAACCAATGATTGCAGTCACTGTTCCGTATAATGAAAGCTGTTTCATCTAAGATTAACATTAGCTACTTCTGGTACTGAGCCATAGATTTTCCCGCAGAAATATCAATACGTGGATTCGAAAGGAAACCCCTGCACATTTTATTTATTGATTGAGTTAGTTAGTTAGTTAACTAGTTAGTTTTATTCTTTGGTAACTGGGTAAGGCCCACTAGTACAAGTGCCTATTTTCATGGGCAACCCAGGAGCACTGGGGAGGTTAAGCAACTTGCTCAGAGTCACATAGTATGCAAGTGGCAGTTGTGTGAATCAAATCCAGGCCTGCTAGATGTACTGAGCACATTCACAGCTCATTTTTGTAATGTCTATGCCAATAGTTCTCAGACTTTGTCGCAGTGAGCCTCCCCAAATCCATGGGAAAGATTTTGAGCCTCCCCCAAAAACTGAAATAACCTTGGGCCTCCCCAAAGAAAAATAACACACTGTACTTTGCACAGTACCCCATGAATAAATTGAAACCGCTCTGAGTATTTGGCTCACATTCAGTTCTTTGTCTTATACTGGCATGGAACCTTTGAAAAGAGCTCCTGTGCTTAAATGTGTTATCTGAACAACAAATAAATAAAATAAACAAATATTATTATTCAGCTTATCGTAATTCCCCCACAGGCCAGCCTACTTTTCTGCATATTTCATTCTTGAACCATTGTTACCCCTTTTGTGCAATACCTTCATGGGGTCAGACTGCTTCCTCTGTTTCCTGTCTATATGAAATAACCTTCCTACATACTTTCCGTGCCCCTCCTTCCCTGCTCCTAAGCAACTTCTCAGGGATTACTTTGCTCCTTCCTGCTATTGCTCTTTGCACTTCTATGCTCAACCTTTGTATCTGGACTGTTCTGCATCAGGCTACAAATTGATCAATTACCACCATTCATTATTAGTTTATTGTTCATATTTGTTTGCACTATTGTTCATTGTGTATTTCTTGATTGTTTTGCAGTTACCTCTTGAAATGTATTCATTCCCTACCCTTCCCTGGTACACCTGAAATGAGCCTTAGCTCATTCACTTTCCTTGTCACCTATTAGTAAATAATACATAACATTCAACTGCTATTGTCCTCTTTCAGTTTACTTCATCTCTTCACACAAAATACATAAAACTCAAAATTTAAATACAGTACTTTTTCAGACTTGCTTGAGCCTCCCCTGGAACAAGTTGGGGCCTCCCCAGGGAGGCTGGCCTCACCATTTGAGAACCCCTGGTCTATGCTATATTGCCAGCCTCCTCCCTCCCCCCAAAAAAGGAAATTGGTATGTGTTTATACATCATGCTTATTTTATACCTGCTTATGAAAGAGGGAGGGGATGGTGGAGGACATTATAAACCTTAAATAATATGTTAAAAAAACTGAAAACAATTAATGAACAGAAAATGTGCAAACATCTGAGTCCTCTTGATAAACTACATAGGGATGCTGAGATTAATCTTTGTGTTTATCAATTTGCTATAAGTTTAGGTATATATTAACAGCTTCTGATGCATCCTCAGACTTTAGAATGCAAAACATAAACAGAGGAAAAAACAGATGTTCTAAACAGGATAGAATCAATTCTTTTCAGAGCCACTATTGAGCTTGCTATGTCAAAAAAGTTGCAACAGGAAATAGCAGCACTGTATAGTATACAGACAACTGTGTCAGCTGGAGGGAAATTATCTGCCTGAGAAGTGACCACAAAAGTGAGCCTCTGTGCTCATCTGCTACATCACATTTTTATGTTTGCTTCTGCATGCGTAAGAAACATTATGTGACAGCTTAGCAGAGAAGCAGGTTAGGGAGGCACAGTAGTGTAGCAGCCAAGGGAGGCACAGCATTTTGGGGATTGGCCATGGTGCACCAATGGAGGCACAGTGTGCTGATGACATTGGGTTCCAGAGGCTTCACCAAGTTGAAACATTTTCACAGCAGCAATCACGGGCTGCCTCGTCATTGCAGTGTCAGCGATTTGCTGCAATGAGGGAGTGACCCGTCATTGCTGGGCGGAAGGTTGCTGCTGTAATATTGTTTGTGAACATGGTGGCGAGTTGCCACCCTGTTCTCGAACAATATCACTGGCCCTAGTGCTGAGGGGGTGCCCAATCCCCCTTGGCAGCATGCCCCCCCAAACGGTTTTTGTCTGCCAACGAGGGAGCCCACTCCCCATCGGCAAGATGCCCCCCCATTTTCATGTGTGCCAACGGTGGTGTCCAGTCTCCATTGGCATGCTGTAACCCTCTTTGTTGTTCGTCGATGGGGGGCCCACTCCCCATCAGCATAATGCCCCCCATTTGCTTGTGTGCCGACAGGAGTGCCCAATCCCCATCGGCTAGCGTTGTGCCCCGAAAAGACTCCCCCGGTACACTGGGAGCCCACCCCAGTGTGCCAAATGCCTGTAAATACAAAACTTCCACCATTGTCTTTTTTTTTTATGTACCTGTAAAGCAGAAAATGGTCCCTCATGGTCTCCGGGGCCCCCCTTCCACAACCTGCACCCACCCTCTGCGCACCATGCCTCCCCACACCCCAATCACCCCATACTTACCTCCAGAGTCTGGCGCGATGATCTTCGGTGGACCAGGAACACGTCTGCACTCTCCAAAGTCTACCACAAACTGTGGAAATGCAGGTAAGCTGTATAATGGGATAGATAAGGTTTTTTCAAATTTGGTGCATATCTTGGGCATTTATTGGAATTTTGGCACCAAATTTTCAACATGGGGTTTTTGGGACCCCTCCTCATGAGTTCTGTCACTGTCATGGCGTACTCGGGCCTGAAGGGTGATTTCACAGTCACTGCACAGAATCACCTTTTTGGACTGTTTAACAAAATGACAGTGCCAGTGTTCATGAGGTAGGCTCTCAAAAAGCCTATGTTGCAAATTTGGTGAAAAAATTCCTAAAAATTACTGTTTTACGAGCGTGCATTGTGCAGTTTCTACGCACGCTTGTAAGTTTGCGAATTTTTAACATTTGCACTTCAGATTTTCAAAATTGCCATTTTATCACACCTACTTATGAGTCGTGCAGCTGTCATTTTTCACATCTCGCCCAAATTGTGTTTCCAGTGATGCTGTTCATGAGCAGAGGTCTTAAAATGGCTATGTTGAAAAATCTGGTGTAAAAATTCCTAAAAATGACTGTGTTATGAGCATGCGTTGCGCAGTTCCTACGCCGCTCACAAGTTTGCACATTTGTAACATTTGCACTCCAGATTTTCAACATTGCCATTTTATCACACCTACTTATGAGCAGTACAGCTGTCATTTTTCACATCTTGCCCAAAATGTGTTTCCGTGCATGTAGCGCACAATGGCGCAGTCAGTGTGTGAAATCACTGTTTGGGACAGATTAAGAAAATTACAGTGACACTATTCATTAGCAGAGGTCCTAAAATGTCTATGTTGAAAATTTAGTGGGAAACGTTCATAAAATGAGTGTGCTACGAGCATGCATTGCTCAGTTTCTAAGCACGCTCATACCTTCGCACATTTGTAATATTCTCTCTCCAGATTGTCAACATTGCCATTTGTCCACACCTCCTTATGAACAGTACAGCTGTCATTTTTCACATCCTGGCTGAAATGTGTTTTCTCACTTCCAGCACAGAATGGCACGGTCGCTGTGGTAAATCACAGTTTGGGACACACTGCAAAAATCACAGTGACACTGTTCATTAGCAGAGGTCCTAGAATGCCTATGTTGAAAATTTCGTAATGAAAGTCCATGAAATGACTGTGTTACGAGTGTGCATTTCACAGTTTTCATGCACACTTATAACTTCGCACATTTGTAGTATTTTCACTCGAGATTTTCAACATTGCCATTTTTCCACATCTCCTTATGAATAGTACAGCTGTCATTTTTCACATCCTGGTCAAAATGTGTTTTTGCAGTTCCAGCGTAGAATACCATGGTTGCTGTGGGAAATCAGTGTTCAGGACACAGTAACAAAATCACAGTGACACTGTTCATGACCAGAGCTCGTTAAATGCCTATGTTGAAAATCTGGCGATGAAACTCCATAAAATGACTGTGTCACACGCATGCGTTGTGCGGTTTCCACATATGCTCAGATGTGCAAGCATTTTTAATATTCCCAGTACATATTTTCAACATTGCCATCTCTTCATACTTCCCTATGGATGTTACAGCTGTCATTCTTCACATCCTGCCTGATCTGTGTTTTTGTACATGTGGTACAGAATGCCACTGTCACTGTTGGAAGTCAGTTTTCAGGACACATTGACAAAATCACACTGCCACTGTTCATGACAAGAAGTCCCAAATGCTTTCACAAGGTGGGGACACAAAAAGGCCATGTTGAAAATTTGTACTGTGAATACCAAAAAACGCCAGAGGCATTATGGTTTCTAACCATAATGTCCTACCCTGTACAGACAGACAGGCATCGGGGCGTGCCTTTGGATTGCCAACTGTACTGTTCATGCCATCCCACCACCACCCCCCAGCCACTGACAGGCATCAAGGTGTACCTTGGATTCTTCATCTCAAGACTTCACCCCATTCTCCTATGCTGCACTCATTTCAACATATGTCTTTATGGAATGGGCTGACTGTAAAGCCAAACACCCTAAGGCACAGCTCAACACATGTCGGTGTCTGCAGAATAGGATGAGGTGACAATGCTTGACCGTCATGGGTGAAGACCCAAAAACGTACCCCAAATCCTGTCTGTCTCTACAGGATGGAGGTGGCGTTCATGTGAAGTTCAGTACTTCACTGCCATTCCTATTCTGCATCTGTCTAACTCCTGCATTTCTAATGCTAATACCAGCAAGCACACATTCGGCATTGACAAATGCTTGTTATGTTTGCTTGCATGCGCAGCTTTCAAGACACATATTGAGACAGAGCATTGCGGAGGTGTGGCAGTGTTGTGGCCAATGCAGGGCACACTTAAATGGGTGCATCCCTCAGCCACCAATCAACAGGGAAGCTGCTGGTGATGGCAGTTTCAGACTGAGCTCCGCACTTGAAAGAAATCTGCCACTGCAATCAGGGACAGTTTCATCACTTCAGCAGCAGATCTCTTCCCCGACCTTCCTGGCAACCAGGCACATTCCAGCCAAGTGCATTACAGTTTACAGTAATGTGCATGGCTGGCAGTAAGAGCAACTCATTTGCTCAGTGTGCCTTTACCGGTGAAACATGTTAATAAATAAATGAGCCACACCATTGCTTTGCTTAATTGGCGGCTCCTGCTGCCCACCACACACACCCCCAAAGCCCAATCTCCATATTGGCATGTATCCCCCCTCCCCCATTAAGGTTGCACATTGGAAGCCCACCCCAGTGTGCCAAATTAATAATATTTCTAACACGAGGATGCCCACTCCTGGTGTCAAATGACTTCCTTCCAAACCCAAACATATCTTTTGCCAACAATGGGGTGCCCAATTCCCATGTTGGCATGCACCCCCAACCCCACTACTGAAGCACACTGAGAGTCCACCCCAGTGAGCCAAAGTAATTCTTTATCTTTTTCCGACACCGGGATGCCCAGTACCAGTGTCGGATGTGCCACCCATGCCCCCTTTTTTTCAGCCAGCCTCAGGGTGCCCAATCCCTGGGTCAGCATTGATCCCCCCCCACTAGTCTGGCACACTGGGATCCCACCCCAGTGTTCCAAAATTTATTTTTCATACTATTTCACTTGTAAAAATGAAAAACATCTCCCAAGGTCTTTTTTTTTTTAAACCTAAAGAAAAGGAAACGCCCCTTGTCGTCCTCGCAGCCCCCTCCCCCATCTAGACCCTCCCTCTGTGCACCCCATCTCTCCGCACTACCCCCCTCACCCCATACTTACCTCCAAAGGTCTGATGCTGTGATCTTCTGGGAATGGGAACACATCTGCACACTTCAAAAGCTGACCACAAACTGAAGAAAATCACGGTAAGCCCTATAATGGTAGTCAATAGGGGGTTTCAACTTATGTTGATATGTCAGTTATTTTAGGGAGTTTTGGTCCCAAATTTTCAACATGGGGTTCTTGGGGCCCCACTTCATGAACACTGGCACTGTCATTTTGTTTCTTGGTCCCGAAGTGTGATTTTGTGGTTGCTGCATGGAATCACCTTTCGGGACTGCTTAACAAAACGACAGTGCCACTGTTCATGAGGTGGGATCCCAAAAATCCCATGTTCCATGTCTGGTGAAAAAACTCAAAAAAATGACTGCATCATGAGCATGCATTGTGCAGTTCGTACACATGTTCGTAACTTTGCCAATTTTTTATATTTTCACTCCAAATTTCCAACTTTGCCATTTTTTCACACCTCCTTATGAACAGTATAGCTGTCATTTTTTGCATCCTACCTAAAACATGTTTTCACACCTGTGGCACAAAATGGCACAGTCACTGTGCAAAATCAAATTTTGGGACAGATTAATGAAATCACAGAGCCACTGTTCATGAAGGGAGGTCCCAAAAAGGCCATGTTGAATATTTGATGAAGAAATTCCAAAAAATGACTGCGTTACTAGTGTGCATTATGCGATTTCTATATATGCTCATAACTTCGCCAATTTTTCATATTTTCACTCCAGATTTTCAACATTGCCTTTTTTCACACCTCCTCATGAACAGCACAGATGTCATTTTTCACATCCTGTCCAAATTGTCTTTTCACACCTGTTACACTGAATGACGCATTCACTGTATGAAATCACCTTTCCGGATTGAGTAATGAAATGATAGTGCCACTGTTCATAAGGTGAGGTCCCAAAAATCCCATGTTGAAAATCTGGAGCAAAAATACCAACAAACGCACAGGGCATTAGAGTTTCCAACTGTAACGCCCAACCCTGTACATACTGGGGGTGTGGCTTGGGGTCATCGGCGTAATGCTCATGCCATTCCACCTCCTCCCCCCCACCCTGCAGCCACTGACCAGCACTTGAGTCGTGCCTTGGGGTCTTCGGCCCTAACATTCACCCCATTCTCCTATACTGCACTCATCTCAGTTTATTTCCTTATGGAATGGGGTGAGCATAAGGGCTGAAGACCCCAAGGCATACCATGACACCTGCCAGTGTCTGCAGGGTGGAGTGAGGTGGAATGGTGTGAGTGTTATGGCTGACGACCCAAAGGCACACCCTAATGTCTGTCAGTCTCTGCAGGGTGGGGTTGGGGGTTGGCATTAGTTCAATACTTCACTGCCATTCCTATTATGCATCTCTCTAACTCCTACAGCACCAGTTCCAATACCAACAAGCAAACATTTGGCATTGACAAATGCTTGTGTTGGATCTGACATCCATAGTTTGCAAATTAATTACCCCCTCTCTTTCATAGTTTTCCTTGCTCAAAAAAGAGGGAAAAAAAGGTTTGTAACCATCTGCTTTCTGTAAGGCTGCAGTTTTCATAGGCTTCAAGTCCAATGTAGTATAAACATATCCTTTACTTTCTTCATAGAAAATGAAAAATTGCTGTATTTCTGTTTAACAAAAACTGATTTGGAAAAAATACCCTTTATACTGTAATAAGTGTCCTTCCAATCTTCAGTACCCACCTTTTACAATAGTCTGGCACCCATGCCTACAAGGGCTTCAAGGACAGCCCCCTTGATGAAGCTCCCTTGCCTTCCATGTCTCCTACATCATCCTTCTCTCTGCTCTACTCCTAACCCCTTCTATTCTCCCAGTTCCTCACTGTGTCACTCCTGAAATGGTGTCATGCTGTCTCTTTTATATTGCAACTGAGATCACATAGCATGGAGTCAAGAAGTTAACCTATGCACATTTGCAGCAATTGATACGGTCAGATATTGCCTGAAATTTCTGTGATATTTCAAGATAAATTCCTGCCTGCTTGCAGTACCACTGTAGGACCACCCAAAAGAATCTCTGTAGAAATACTGTGAAATATCAGGAAATATCTGACTATGCCTTTTACAGCTACTGTAGCCAAACATGACTTGCAAATCAAATAGCACAGTGCCCCTTGGTAGTGTTGGTAGGCCTTCAAGAATAAAAAGATGAAGATCAAACATTTTACTGTAAAAACAAACAAAAAAACAAGGTCCTCTGTCAGTGTGTGGTCAGAAAAATAAAACAAAATGGTAATATTAAATTCATGCTAAAAATAGAAAATTGAACTAAAATCACCGTTTTGACCACAGGTCTTCTTCAGGAATTATCTGAAAGAGAAAAAAGCAAAGGTAGTGGAGAGGTAAGGGGAAATAAGGGATATATGTGTGAGGATCTAGGAGAAAAAGTGGTACTAGGCAAGGTAAGAATAGAACCTGGGAAACAAAAAGGTGATGGTGGGTATGAAAAGGCATAGGAGTTAATGAGCTGGTGAGTCTTCAAGTTGGGACTAATTAACAAGGCCTAGTAAGAAGATTGAAAAGTGACAAATATTGGGGAAGGAGACAAAGACATCTGTAGAAAATGGAAATAGATGTACACACATAGCTTGAATGTCCATGTGAGCATGCCCCTCCTCACCCCCAACCCCACACACACTGGCTGGAAGTGTATGCAGGCATTCGAATGTGGAAGAAATAGTTTCTTAGACTCTGCAAGTTATGTAGTGAAGATGATGATTTTGCTGAGCAGGCTCAGATACTGCAGTTTTGTTATTAACAGGGAATACACAGAAAGCAGAGTGGACAAAGCACTGTCCTGGCTCTGTAATATACCCCACAACCTTGACCCTCTCAGGAACAATACTCTCACACAACAACAACACATTCTCTTGGTGCTTCCCGCCATTCTAATACTCCTTCTCTGCACATAACCATCACTGGGAATTTCCCTGTTCTGCAAACTGACTCTAATATTAAGGCTTCCTTTATAGAGCTACCAATTGTCTCCTACTGCAGACCACCCAGCTTGGGGAATCTTCTGGAATGAAGCAGCCTACATACTCCTAACATTTCCTCCCTACCAGCTACCAAAGCTTGCAACAGAACTTGCTGCTATATCTGCAAATTCATTTCTAGTGTCACTTGAATTCAAGATCCCACAGTTTTTTTTATTAACATCATCGAGGAGTTCTCATGCACTTTCAGTAGTGACATATATTGTACTCTTTGCAGCAAGTGTGCAGCTATCTACATTGGGGAAACTGGCATGCCCCTGACTGACTGATTCAAGAAACATTACAGGGCAGTCAGGAATGGAGACACTGATAAATCTGTTGTATCCCATTTCATCTACAGGGACAAAAATGGCAAGGATTTTTCTGTTTGTGTCCCTCAGCAGGGTTTCTGGGATGCTGACCAAAGAAAAAACACAAACAACAAGTTGATCATCTACCTAGACTCCCAGCAGCCCTCTGGTTTAAATGACAGACTTCTTTTCTTTTTTTAAAACTGAATATACTTTATTAATTTACAAAACAAAAACCAAACAAAAAACATATTTCAACTCACCGAACAAGAAAAACAGATAAACAATCACAATAAATAAAACCCAAAGTCAACCCGACAAATCCCCCCAAATGTCTGCCCACCCCCACTAAGGGGTCTATGCATGAAGACACATGAAATATGTGGGAAAACGGCATGATGCCAGCTCACAGCTATGCGATGCACAGGACAGACCCTCTACGCCACATTCACCAATGCCAGACACATCATGTGGCAGATGTAGGCATTCTGAAGTGTGCCATGCAACGTGGCACATAGTGCATGTAGGCATTCCGATGCTATGCGGCATTGCCCCTTGACACCACCATATAAGGCAGAAATCCCCACCCCATGCTGCAGCACAGAAGTGCATACTATTGAAAGCAGCAACACAGAGGAAATGTCGGAGTCAGTCAGTGCCACGTTGGCCAACACTTAGGCCATGGAGCGACCCCGACAGGGTGAGTGGCCCACCAGACTTGGGACCGGCAGTGCAAGGGCATGTGGCAGAAAACACTCACACTCTGCAAACTTCACAGGTGGACAGTTCACCTCGATGGGATCTGATATCCATACACACTACCGGCAGCTGTATGGGTCACTCTCCCTCAGGACACCCGCTGAGGTAAAGGCTCACCTGTGGCTAGAGATACAGGCAGGGGTCAATGCCGCAGGACCCAAGGCCCGGACCAATGAGGCCATCAAGCATATGTGTGGTGGGAACTACGGTCAGCCGTGAAGTGCAAGATCACCGGTGTGGCAAGAGAACACCAGGGCACAGGTGGCGGACCACCAGGGGATGACAGCCAGCTCACCCTGGTGGAGCGCATGGTGGTGGACACCCTGACAGACATCGGGGTTCATAGAGTGATGGAAGGCATGGACACACTAGACGGTAGATAGCTGCTGGATGAGCAGATGTAACTCTGTGTGGTAGCACCGTGGATGCCAAACTGTACCCATTCTCACCCCCACAGAGCCAACAGTAAGGACAGGCACCATAGCGGTGATGTGCAGTAAGCAATGGGAGACCACAAGACATGCACCAGCGGAAGAGGCTGCCAGCCAGGATGGTCATGGGACCTGTGAGTGACAGTGCCAACAGCACCCCAGAGTGATGGCCACTGTGTGCCATTGAAGTCCCCACTAACTGTACCCCCTCCCCACAGGTACTGAGCAGGCGACGGTGGTTCTCATGGAGACTGACAACAAGGTGGAGAGCACTCCTAAAATGCTAGAGAAGGGCACACAGGCAACCACCATGGACTGCATGGATAGTGGCAGTACAGGACAGCGCCAGCCCCACATTGCCCGTAGATATCCAGACCACAACGCGGCCATCGCATCAGTGGCACAGGCAGTTCGTTGCATGCTGAATACCAATGGCCAACACTCAGATGAATGGGACTCGCATGACATGGGAGACAGTCCAGGGGAGGGACACTCGACGTGTGTGCTGGCCCGATGCCACTGGGAGCGGATGTATGACACCCTTGCGGACTGGCACTGGGAGGTCTGCCAGTTACAGGAGGAACATTTGTTGGAGCAACACCATACTATGAAGGTGATGCATGAGCTCACCATGGAGGCACATATAGCAGATGCCATAGAGTGGCTAGTCCAGAACCCAGTCCACTGGAATGAAGACCACACACCACAGTCAGTGCACCGACATGCCCTGAAGCTGGACATGGATGGGTCAGCAGGCCCACACACAGAGTGTCATAGCTGCCACAGACACCACAGGGGACATGGACATACAACAGGTGGCAGGGGTGCATGGTCGTGGTGAACCTGACCCCATGGATGTGCCCGTGGATATGGGGACACAGATCACTGGGGATGAAAGAATGGCAGGTGCAGGGGATGGTGGCATGGGCAATGCTGCAGACACATATGGACAGCAGACAGACTGGGCCACTAGCAGATTTATTTATTTATTTAGTTTTTGTTTACCAGGTGGGTGCCATAGCTACAGAAGTGACTATTTTCAGACACGACAAAGGAGGTTACAAACAAATTAAGCAGTCAACAAATACAGGTGAGGTATACAGAGAGTAACTGTAGAGAAAAACTATTAACAATACAATAAAACAATAATAAGTGCATTTAATACGAAAGGTAAGTTCATTGAGAACAGAGGTCTATGGGGATAGCAAGTAGCCTGGGGGGAATTTAAAGC
This sequence comes from Neoceratodus forsteri, assembly GCA_016271365.2. Taxonomy (NCBI): domain Eukaryota; kingdom Metazoa; phylum Chordata; order Ceratodontiformes; family Ceratodontidae; genus Neoceratodus; species Neoceratodus forsteri. Next base: position 185,158,618 of record CM057457.1, read on the forward strand.
AGGTGCATTTAGAGCAATTGACGAGGAAAGTGTAATGCTGCTTTTTAAAAGCAGCATGGCTGGGTGCAGAGCGGACTTCTAGTGGGAGGGAGTTCCAGTATTTTGGAGCAAAACTAGAGAAGGCTGAGGTTCCTTTAAGGGTTTTACATCTAGGGGTGCACAGAAATGAGAGTTCATTTGAATGAAGGCCATAGAAGGAGAACTGAGCCACTAGCATAGAGGCAAGAGAGATGGGCAGGGACCCTGGTTGTCCAGTTTTACCGGTAAAACTGGTAACAATCATGGAATCCTGCTTGGTTTACGTATTTTGAATTCTTGTACCACATGGAAATTGCATGTCACTGCACAGAATCTCTAAGATTTCAGCATTAAAAAAAAAAAAAGATTTTCTCTTTCTATGCCCCTTCTCACAGCATCGGTCTCCACTTTTCAGGCTGGGTATCCCTTAGCTTCACCCCCAGGTAATGCTCAGGAGCTCCTGTGGTCCTGCCTCTATCCTGCCTGGGTTGTACCCCTACCAGGTGGAAAGGGAAGGGACCCCAGGACCCATCCATACTCCCTTAGTGTGTGTCGAGAAGCTCAGTTGGTCCCTCATTGAGCCTGGTTATGAAGTCTGGGGCACATGGGTCCCTTCTGCCAGTGGCCAATGTGGGGTGATTGTTCCTGGTTTTCTGGTCTCTGTCCCTGAGGGCACTGGCACTAGAGGAGATCCAAGGAGGTAGGTCACATAGAGACATGCCACTGCTCCAGATCCTGGCTAGGGTCCTCCCCTCCTGATCACTCTGCAACAAACCACTGCATCACCACCCATGGTCACACAGGTGGTGGTAAAGCCGCAGGACCTGCAGCCCACCCTCCCTGGAGGAGGAGAGCAGTCCCCCAGGTGCTCAATCCTACTCCCCTGGCCAGACCTCCAGCAACCCAAGTTCGCTTCTGACCCTAGGTCACTGGCATTGCAAGCAATAGTGCTATGTCGAGCCAGATTTCAGCATCTTAAAATGAATGCTGCTGTGCTTTGTATTCTTTCTGCTTTTCTGCATATAGAGTCAGTAAGGATATCACCCGCACTGCTTTGTTGTAATCAGCCATTCAGTTTAACCACCCATGCCTAGTGGTTAGAGTAAACAAGCAGTGAATGAAGTGGGTACATCCAGCAGACTTGTTTTTTTTTTCTTTTTTAGTTGTTTAACCAGGAGTAGCACACTAAGCTGCAAGCTTTTTTACAGGAGCATCCTGGGAGCACAGGGAAGTTAAGTGACTTGCTCAGGGTCACACAGTATGTAAGTGGAAGCTGTGGGATTCAAACCCAGGTCTGGTCTGCTGGATGTCACCAGATTTGCAGATCAGAGTCTTAAACCACTGCGCTATACTGCCTCTGTAATTGATTTGATTTGAGTGGTTTGATTCCCACAACCTCCGCTTGCATACTGTGTGACTCCAAGCAAGTCACTTAACCTCCCCAGTTCTTCTAGGTCACTCCTGAAAACAGACAGTCCTGCCTAGTGGGTCTTACCTGCTTTACAAAGAATATAAAAAAAATACCAATATATGTTTACTATGTCATAGAATAGCAGTCAGGGTACTATGTAATTTACCTGAGTTTTATTTGGGCTGAAATGATTTTGTATAGGTAAAGATAAATGTTCAGATACATTTTATGTGTTTTATAAGCTTGTTTTTAGATTTTAGTCAGGTGTTTATTGCATTCTTTGCATATAAGCATCTAAGTTGTAGATTGCTAAATGCAGGATCACTGTTACCAACTAGCTTATTCAAGTTTATAATCAGTAAGGCCATACACAATCCTCAGCTGTTTGAATGAAAACTAGTCTGAATGAAAGTATGTTCACAAAGAAGAAACTGCCTTACTACTTTTGAAAATACTTCACAGTTAGCACCCCATTTAGGTGAATTGGATCATTTGCAGCTTTTCTCCCACCTACTGTTTCAGTCTCTGTGACAACAAAAGGTTTTCTGATAGACTGCGTCAACAAAAACCAAATGTAAAGTATTTAAGTGTACTTATGTTTGGCCAGTGGATTTTGAAAGCACAGTCAATGACGTACAGAAGATAAGACCCCAGGGGCTGTATGATGCTGGTGGGCAGAGTAGTGCTCAATTCACATCTGAACAAAGATATGAAAACTGGGAGACACCCTTTTCATGGACACCAAGGGAAAAAAAAAAGCATCCACATGTCTGGTAGATGCATAACTCCATTTCAACATCCTCCACTAATCACCTGTGGATTTTTTAGGTGAAGACACTTTATTTCAAAGAAGCAGATTCAAGCAGTTTTTTAACCCCTGGCCATTCACTCCTTCAAGTCTGCCAAGGCCCCTTACCATCACTGCTGAGTGCCGACCACCATCCACTGCCCCTTACTGCTGTGCTACCAGGTAACCCAAAGTAACCCTTCATTGAGTGGGCCCCTACCCTTGTGGGAGGCTACCAGGGGAGGAGAATTGCCCTAAAGAGCTTACAGTGTATCCTGGGCATGGTAGGGGTCAGAACGGACACATGTCTGGGGATTCTGGCTTATGAAGGGACCAACAGCTGTCCTTCAGTTGTGTCAGTGGGTGTTTTCCCATTTCTTGGGAGTGTGACAGGCCACACGATGTCAAGGCACAAGCCGACATCCATCACACTCCCTCCTGCAGTGAGGGCTGACATGTTGTGCCTCTCGCCTCCACCAGGGGCCAGCAAATGCTGAACCATGAACCCATCCTCCCTCCCAGGAGAAGGTGAGTGGTCACTGGACACTCAAGCCTTCACCCACCAGCTGGCCCTCCAACACCCAGGTCTGTTCCCTAACCCTGGTCAACAGTGTCACAGGCAGAAATCCAATTCAGACAGTTAAATTGTAGATAGGAAAAAACAAAGATAGTCCACCTTAGCGGTGATGGTTAAATTAATTCACATCTGAGTTCTAACAAGCAAAGAGAACAAGTCATTTTTAATTTGTGCATATGGGGTGTGGGTGCTGAAGAAAGGGGATCATAGTACTGTCACTGCTGCCATCACTCCAGAGGGATGTGGACTGCATTGTTGCTACTGTCATTACACCAAAGGGGTTGGGGCTGTAGTGTTTCTGCCATCACCACTGGAGGATGGGGAAATGTAGTACTGCTGTTGTCCCACCTGAGGGATGGGGGCCATGGTGCTAATACTGCCATTACACCTGAGGAATGGTGAACGTTGTACTGCTGCCATCACACCAAAGGGATGGGGGCCACAGTGCTGCTGCTTCTGTCACACCTGAAGGAGGGAGGTTGTAGTGCTTTTGCTGCTGCCATCGTACCTGAGGGATGGGGGTCATAGTGCTGTTGGTGCTGCCATCGTACCTTAGGGATGAGGCCGTAGTGCTGCTTCCATTACACCTTAGGGATGGGGGCTGTAGTGTTGCTGCTGCCATCACATCTTGTACCTAAAATAACTTTAAATTGGGACAAGGATGGAAGGATGTGTAATAGAGGAAATCAAAATTGCCAAAATGCATGTTAGCAGAGTTAAAAATGGTTAAATAAAGTACACAAAACCAAACACCAGTAAAAGCGGATTTTGGCTTAGCAGACACTGGTGACAACACCATTTTTTTTCAATGTGCAAAATGGAATATGCACTTTCTCAATCCCGGTAAACCAGTGTCCCTGGAGGTGGGTAGGCTGGAGATAATACGTTGTCAAGCAGAGACCCAAGGGTGGATAGATGGGGAGGGCCAGTTTAAGTCAGCATATAGCAAGCAGTGGTGCTTTAGTCTTGAGGAGGCAGAGGCATAGTGGCAAATACTATTGTAGGTGGTGCCCCATTTGCAGAGTGTTTTTAGAAGCATTTATGTAAGTCACTGACCCATACACCAGGGTGGGATTAAGATGCCCCTAACTATGGCCTGTCTAGCTGAGGGGGTGAGCATGCGACTTGTTTTATAGGCTAGGCCAAGTTTTGAGTTTACATCCTTGCAGGTTGCCAGGATGTGTTGCTCAAAGTTTAGAGTTTCATCAAGCAGGACACCTAGGTACTTGAAAGAGGAAACCACTATAAGGGATGAGCCATCAGCACAGGATATACCATATAAATTGTGGTTGGAGTGAGTTAAGTTTAGCAGAGGATCCAAATAGCATACCCTGCATTTTACTGATGTTTAGGACAAGCCTATGTGTGTGGATCCAGTCTTGCACAGTGGTTAAAGCAGATGGGAGATGAGAATGTATTGCTTGTATATCTGTAGAAGAGATGTATAAGACAAGATCATCTGCATAAAGAATAGTTGAGCATAGCTGGGGGGTTGGGGATATACAGTTTATAAACATGGAGAAGAGGAGAGGCCCCAATATGAACCCTTGGGGGACACCAGCATTAATTTGTGCAGTGTCAGATACCGCCAAGTTGAACTTCATCTGCTGGCATCTGACGGTTAAGTAACTGTGAAACCATTTGAGGGATTGAGAGGAGAAACCAAGCGAGGTAAGGCGGGTGATCAACAAGATCAAAGATTTTAGAGAGGTCGATAAACACTGCACCAGTCATAAGACCTTTATCCATGGCAGTAAGGATATCGTTGGTGAGTTGGAGTAGTGCAGTGGAGGCGCTATGACCTTTGCGGAAGCCATGTTGAGTTGGGGACAGCAAGCTGTATTTGAAGAGGAACTCTGTAATCTGAATGGTCACTATTTTCTCAAGGATTTTATTGAGCACTGATAGTATGGCTATGGGCCTGTAGTTTGAAATATCCTTTTTATCACCTTTCTTGAAGACTGGAGTGACTTCTGCAATATTCCAGATACTCGGAACGTGACCCTGGCAAAGGGACATAGAAAGTATTTTTGCCAAAGGTCCGGCTATAAAAGGTGCAGCTAGCTTCAGGAGTTTTGGCTCGAGACCATCTGAGCCTACACCTGTATTGTCCTATATGGCATTTAGTAGTTTTATGATGACTGCTTTGGAGATAGCTTTAAAGTAGAAGGGCAGATGTTCCAATGTGTTGGCGATAGGGGAAGGTGGTGTGCCTCAATTTGAGGGGAAGGAGGTGGTGTACGATGATAGATCAGTGAAGAGTTTATTGAAGGCGGTGGTAATGGTGAGGGGGTCATTGCAGTGGACACCATCAAGTACCATTTCATTTGTGTGGGTTGTCTGATTTGCTCCCAGGAAAGATTTCACATGCATCCAGAATTTCTTGGGACCCCTGCAGATTCAGTTAGAAGACCCTTGCAGTATGAGCTCTTTGCCTGTCTTATTTGTTTTTTGCACATATTATGCTGGGTTCTGTAAGCATCATCGTCAGACTGAAGGCCAGAGTTTCTGGCATGCACACAGCTTTTGTCATGGGACCAGAGTGAGGAGATACGTTCCCTTTTCAGGCACCTGATCTGCTTTACTCGAACTCTACGTGTATGCTTAGGCACATGAGTATCTTGTAGGGTCAGGAAAGCAGAGATAAAGATGTCAAGAGCAGACTCTATGACTCTGGACTTGTTTATCGAGTGCAGTTTAAGAATGAGATGTCACGAAGAAAACTTGCCTGATTAAGCCTGGCAAAGTTGTATAAAGTGATGTAGCGTGGCGGCTGAGCTGGGCTCACGGTGGTTCCTTAGATGCAGAAGACAGGCGAGTGGTCACTTATTGAGTCAGGGAGTACACCAGAGGCAATAATTTTGTCAGGACGGTTTGTAAGTATCCAGTCAATCAGCATGTCAGCTGCGTGATTCTGGGTAATCCTGGTCATGGACATGGGATCACCGGTCAACATGCCCCAGCACAGAGGCTGGGCACGCACACCTCAGCACACCTGCAGACACAGCCCAGTGACACACACAGCCAGTAGTGTAGTCACCAGGCCCGAATGGTCACACATGGCACATGTCAGTGCCAGTATACCACAAGCACCACACCATGTTGCACCTGTGCCATGCATGACAACACCAGCACACACCTTGATGAGGGTGCTGGACATATGACCGGCCACACCACCTTGCCCAGCAGCATGCCCCCCCCAGCATGCCCATGTCTACCACACAGCACCAGTGCGCACCTGACATACAAGCCATCCTAGCGGCCCCTGCACAGACAATAGTGCTAATACGGCAGTGGTGACACACAGGTGTACATTCACACATGGCATGGCTATATGGCACTTGCTGATGCATGTACGCAGCCACCACCCATCAGTGTGCACTCAGAATGGGCATAATCTGTGCGCACACAAAGCCTGCCACACCGGACGCCCACACAGAGCACAGACTGTGATGTCCATGTGGCATCCTGACACGCTGATTTGTGGCTGCCGGCAATGATGGACCACACACATGCACACCTAAACACCCCAATGCAATCCATACAGTGCCTTTTGCACCCACCATGCAGCACCTACTTATAGAATGTACCCTGCATGAATTCCGCCCTAGCCTCCTGGCCACTGACAGTCTCCGGACACCTGACTGCGTTGGCAGCCTCATTGCCATGCGGTATCTGCAGTGACTCAGGCCACAGAATGGACACGTCACCACACATGGTGAGACTGTGCAGCATGCTACACACAGTGGACACATGGCATGCTTTGCCTGGTGCCAGCATAATCATGGTCCAAGCAATGGAATTACATCTTCAGTTGGCTGATGGTGCACTCCATGATATTCATCTTCTGAGGTGCATTGTTGTAGGCCTCCTCTGCAGCTGTCTTGGGTGCCATAATTGGTGTCAGCAGGTTTGGGAACAGGGGGTATCCACAGTCACCTATGCAGGGGAAAAAAGGAGTGTTTTCAGTGGGGTACACACACATGGCACTGTACAAAGGGCCCACACAGGTGGCCTAGGCCATACCCACCTAGTAGCCACCTTCAATGGCGCCTGCATGGAGCATCCCTCCAGTGCACGATGTGTCCAGGATTTAGGCGTCATGACACGATCCTGGATACCTGATGCAGACATTAGTGAACATGCTGCAAGCGTCACACACAACCTGGCAGTTCACACTGTGGTAGCCATCGACGGTACCAGAATGGCTATGTGGGTGCCATCAATCATGCCATAAATGTTGGGCATTCCATGCATTTCACAAAAGGCCTGCTTCACTGCCATATCTCATCGGTTGACGTCAGCAGTGCGATGTGTGTATTTATGTGCTCCAGCATGGCATCTGTCACCACCGTCATGGCACGGAACACAGAGGACTGGCTCATGCCCATGGTGTCACCTGTCACCTTCTGGAAGGAGCCAGTGGCATAGTATGCCAGTGCACTGAGTACATTTGTCTTGAAGGACATTGCTGTCGAGCGTCTTGTCAGTGGGGTGATATGATCTCAGACCATGTCACACAGCATGTTGATCATTTACCAAGGCAGTCTGAAGCACTCGATGAAATTCACCTCCTGCATCATGGTGGCATCCATGTGTGGCCTGATTACCTATGGCCGTGGCCTTGTATGCCACTGCAATAGCAGCTTCTCATGGAGCAGGCCCAGGTGCAGCAGTACACCAGGACACATCACATAACACCATTCTGTTTCTGGATGTACAGTTCTGCAGACAGTGCAGTGGCTATATAACACTGTTCACACGTGCGAGTACCTTTAAGATGGTGCAACCTGACTTACGTGTGTGTTTACCTGGCACGGGCTGAGGGCACATGTGGCTACACTTGCCCACTGCCAAATGCGCTGTGCATTGATCACATCATGGGTGAGTTGGACGATGGCGTCCGCAGCAGTGCAAGTGGATAAGCATTTCCCACCATGTCTGTGGAGGGTCTCCGAGGTGGAGTTCTGTGACTCTGGTGGATATGGCATGCTGTGGAGGGTGCAGGTCATGACTGGGTGAGTACCTGTCTGTGTGTGTGTGTGCCTGTGTGCATTGCTGATGGTCGCTGATGTGCAGGTTCCTGACCACAGTGTTCTTTCTGTTTTCTCCTTCCCCTACCCACACAGGACATGTCTGGATGGCCAGGGAGCATGGAGCTGGAGAGGGTGGAGTAGAGAGACAGTGCACCTGTGATGTAGTCCACCCCTGTGGACTGTGGAGGTAATGGTGGCTGCTGCTCTCTCCATGTTACATGAGCAGCATGCTGGAAGGCAAAGACATCATATATGAAGGCCAGCATGATGTCGTGGGTACCATCACCAGCTGGAGGGTGGTGGTCCCAACACTGGTGAGTACCATGCATGTGTGGGTGTGTGCTAAGGGTGGGGTGCAGGGTGTGTCTGTGTGGTACAGAGTAGTGTGGCTCTCTGCCACCTGCAGGGGAGACACACTACTGTGGCAGCCGAGGTTGAGGGCATGTCCCTGTGTGTGTTGTCGGGTCGGCCACAGGGCCAAAATGCGGCCATGCCGTGATGGTGTCTGGCTCCTTCAAAGGGTGAGGGTGCTGCCAGGCCATGTGGCACACAGTCCCAGTGTGGGCAAATGCTACACTTGCCATGTTTTGCTGTCCAATTGCTGGACCATGGACCTGTGTGTGCGACTCACTGCACTGCTACAGCACTTTGCACACATCGGTGCGCAGCAGTGGCATGGCTGGGGGTCTCCATGTGGCTGGGTCAGGTGGGGGGCCTGGCTGGGGTCATGCCTGGGGGTGTGTGGCTAGGGCCATGCCTGGGGATGTGTGGCTAGGGCCATGCCTGGGGGGACATCAGCGTGCATGCGCCGGCAGCTTTGACATTACTTCATCTCTTCTCACCACAGTGGTACCAAGGTCCATTGCAGAGGCTTGTTCTGGAGCAGCAGTGAGGAGGACTGACCACTGGACAACAGGCATCCATGTCACATTTGACAGTGGTTGTCGTGGACGTCAAAGTGTCTGCACACTGCCATTCCACTGATGCTGTTGTTGTGTTGTGACATAGTTTTGCATGCACCACGTATTAGCCATCTGTTCTGTGTCCTGGAGCTGGCACATTGCATTTCTAAATAAACTTCCATGTTGCCATGACCTGTGTGGTCACTTATTCCAGTGTGCATATGGCTGTGTGACTTGTGTGTGTGTGTGGGGTGGGTTACACCCCTGTGGTGTATGGCTGTGTTGTGTGAGTGGCAGTGATGTGGGGGGTGGCCATGATGGGCTTGGGACTGCAGGAGTGTGTTAGCTGTGCTGCACACAGGATGTCCATCTTGTCATGTGTGCCACTGTGCCGTGGGGGGGGACTCACCCTCCAGTAACATGCAGCGGTGGTCTGGTGTTATCCCTCTAGGTCACAGGATTGCATTCAGGGATGCATTGCCATGAATGCTCTGTGCCACTCTGACCGCTGTTAGCATGGGGTCTGGTGTCTTCTGCTTGTTCTGTGGGTGCTGTCCACTGGTCCACTGCCATGTGCATTGTCCTGTGCCAATGTTCACCTGTGTTTGGACATTTTGGGGGGGGTCAGGGTGCCGCAGAGCCATTCACAGGGTGATCCCCATGCTGCATGGCTTGCATGTGGTGGGGGTGCGACTTCAGCTCAGTGCTATGTTGTGTGGCCCCTGCAGGTGTACTGCTGTACTAATCTGTTCTGGTTGCGCTGCTGGTGCACATAGTCAGGTGTATGCATGCCCGGGTGGCACCTGGCATGTGCATCAGGGCACTGTCCGCCACATGCTACAGCATTGATGGGGTCATGGGTGTGTCATTGCATGCCATGTCCTCATGCAGGCCCTGGTTCTGTACACCGCACTCTGCCGCTACCTGTGTGGTGCTGGCCACCCCCCTCCCATCAGTGGCTATTGTTGCACTGTAGCAGCTCAAGCTGCCATCAGGCCATGGGGGTACCCTGCCTCATCCCTGTTTTCTGGCTGTGGTGTCATCTCCATATGTAACCATTTACAGCAGGCCTACCGGCCACATATGTTTGTGCACCCTATGTCACCCACCCATGTGGCAGCCACGCCTTTGTACATGTGTGCTATGGCCCTCTACATGCATGCATCCTAACTGGTGCATTATATAGACATCGTGCATGGCATTCCATGTTGGCGTACATGCCTGCTGCATGTAGCAGCATCTGCACTGCCCGTGCATGGCCTATGCACAGTTCATTGGCTTCATGCACAGGCCCCTAACTACTGGAATAAGACAAAGCATCAAAATATATGAGAACAAAGTGAAAATCGACCCTTAAGGTAAAGTCTACTCTGATATTGCATAAGTAGAGCTCCAATGGAAAAGGACAGAACAAATAAATAATCACAGGCTGCAAAGTAGATAACCATGCATATAACAATCCCCACCTCTCCAAAAATGTATTATGTCTTTTCATGACATTGACAATATGTAATTCCATATTTAAGGCTTTCAGGATTTCAGCACGCCATTCTTTCCAAGATGTGATATTATCATCCATCCAGTAAGGAAGGAGTGCTACCTTGGCAGCTGCTGAAATCAAGGCACTATAACCCTTCCTAAGCCCTAATGTTGTACCTTTATAGTGTCCAGTTAAATAAATTTCAGGAGTCAAAGTGTCAAACAAATCAAAAGAAGGATCTAAGCACATTCTGATTTTAGCCCAGAAAGGTGCACCCTTTTCACATGACCATAATACAAGAAACAAAAACCCTTCTGATTTACAATATCTAGAGCAGAGATGAAAATCCAGTTTGACCAGTTTATGACGTCTGACAGGCTTCTTTTCTACTAAAATCTTTCAGCTATCTTATGGTTTACCACTGTAGTCTGTCCTTTTTAACCCCACCCCCATCATACCTTTGCTTGCATATGTGCATGGTAGCTTTGCATGTGTGGGCATGCCTGCACACACTTCCGTCCAATGTGCGTGTATGGGGTCATGCTTATGTGGGCATTCCAGCTATGTATGAACATTTATTTTAATTTTCTACAAATGTCTCTGTCTCCTTCCCCCACATTTGTCATCTTTCGGTCTTCTTACTAAGCCCTGTTAATTGGTCCACATTTGAGTATTCCTCGGCTCATTCATTTCTACTATGCCTTTTCATACCAATCATCCCCTTTTTGTTTTCCAGCCTCTAGTCTAACCTTGCCTATTATCACTTTTTCTCCTAGATCTTCCTCATATTTTCCTTAAATATGTATTTCTCCTTACCTCTCCACTAACGTTGCTTTTTTTCTCTTTTAGATAATTCCTGAAGAAGATCTATGGTCGAAACATAGATGCTTTCTATTTTCAGTGTGCATTTAATATTACCATGTTGTTTTATTTTACTGTAAAATGCACTGTTGCTTTAATTATACAAGTTATCTATAGCAGTCTGGAACTGTCCAGACAAATGTATCCAGTATCCCTATCACTTCTACTGGATAAGATGGATAATAGTGAGTTTCCACTTTGGAAATAAGAATTCAGCAGATACAAAATATCTAGGAATCTGGCTTGATGCATCACTTCCATACAGTTGGCATGTTGATTACATCTTATCAACTATAGGGCCAAAGCTCAACTTTCTCTACAGGTCTAAACACTGCCTCAGTGCTGATGTAAAGAAGAAGGTAGTTTCCTACATCCTGCTCCCTTCATTGACTATAGGGACTTCATGCACTGCTGTGCAAACAAAACCAGTCTGCTGACCCTGGATCATTTGTACAGCACGATATGCTAGTTCATCCTCTCCTGTGAATGGTTTACCCATCCTTGTCTGCTGTATGACTAGCTTAACTGTACAAGTCCCTGAAGCAGTGGAGGCTATCACTGGCTTTCTTTGTTGCACAACTGTGAACAAGGAAAACCCTTGAGTATCTCCCAGCCCTTCTCACACAGTCAAGTGGTGTATAGTGGACCATTGTTGTGCATGGAAACCAGAGGTTCTCAAAATGTTGTTCTGCTGCAGTTCAAAAGGTCATGGAACGTGATAATACCCTACTGCAGCAGAACAACATTTTGAAAACCTCTAGAGGTTCCATGTGCTCACTACACAGACCGCTCATCACTTACCTTACAGGTAGAAACGGATGGATCCACACTTCCGTGACAACAGTCACATCGGAGTCTTACAAGATGCAGGATTAACCAGATATGAGGAAATGCAGGATCAGCCAGATATTTAGACTTCAAAACAAAATTAAAATAAAACAAATGACCCCCTACTCCTCAGCGGTCTAGCTTAGCAAGCGTTATGGTCGCATTGTTGTTTTTTTTTTTTAACCCTCCCAATGTACCTGCCAGACAATAGGAAGTCACACTAGACATGTAGCCATGCCTCCTCCTTAGCAACCATTCAGCAACCCTAGAAACCACCCTTTACCATAGAACAGTACATCACACACAAAACGTAAAAGGCTGCTAAAAAAAAGAACTGTAAGTGATTTTTAGTGGCACTATACACTATATAAAATAGTGGATGAGCATCCTCATGCACAACCAGCCTTTTTGTGCCCCCTCGGGGTTCTGATACCATTGGACCTCTCGAGCTTCGCTCTCAAGTCTGTTGTTATCTGAACCCCTCTGTGGTACAACAGGCTGGTTGTGCATTAATACCCATGCACTATTCTATATATACTGGGATTTACTCACCTGGTAAGGGTGATTATCTGAGTACCCTTTATAGTACTCCACAGTCAACACCAGTTGGGTATTCCTTGTCCATCCTATAGGTTGATGCACGATCCAATCAAATCAAAGGTGGGCAAGGACATCCCTCTACTCTCATCAGAATATCTCCAGTGTGAGTCTTCCATAGCTATATAGTGAGAAAGAAAAAAACTGAGTGAAGAATACTATCCAGAACTATGTCTAGTCTGAGGTAGGCCCAATGAGGACTGAGCCCCCTAGTGAGCTGGATCCTGAGACTATAGGCTGAGAACAGTTCATTTATACTATATTAGAAATGGATGACTTTATCCAGGGTTTCATTTTTTATCCGTCACCTTTATTGTAGAACAAAATTGTCATATATAACAGTCATCAAAGAATTTGGTATAAACAGTTGTCAAGAGACACATTTTTACTTGTCACCTTAATAGTGGGTGAAACTTCTTCATATACAACAATAGATAAAAAAAAGGCTTCATCTCTGCCTGTCCCCCTAGAGGGGTAGCTCATTCTGCTGACTCGCCCTGAGTGTAATCTGCCATCCTGGGCAGGTCTGCAGAGTACTATAAAGGGTACTAAGATAATCACCTGTACCAGGTGAGTAAATCCCATTACATATATAGTACTCCGCAGTCAACACCAGTGGGACCTCAGTAGCAGTGTACTATTGGAGTGAGTACTCTTGGGTGGGTAAGGAAAAGGCAGATTAGTTCAGGTGTTGGGTTGCATGTTCCCTGCCTCGAGTACTGACTTGGCAATGATAGTCCTTTCAGCAGATTCTATGTCTAACCTGTAATGCTTAGTGAAGGTGTGTATGGATGACCAGGTAGCAGCTGAACAAATGTCTTGAGTAGACACGTTTCCCCTTTCTGCCCAGGAAGTTGCTATTGCCCTGATAAAGTGTGCCTTAAGACCTTCTGGAAGTGTCTGCCCTGCTGCCCTATAGGCCTCTTTAATGGTCTGCTTGATCCATCTGGCTATGGTATCCTTGGAGGCTGCCTGACCTATTCTGTGTCCTTTGGTTAGAATGAATAACCTGTCTGATGTCTGGGTCTCCTTAGTGATACTGAGGTATCTTTCTAGCTGGAGGTCCACATCGAGGAGATGGATGGTGGGTCGATGTGTCTAGGGGATTACTTGGGGCTAGATAGGGCAAGAGGACATCCTGCTCCTTGTGGTACTGTGATGCCACCTTTGGTAACAAAGATGGTACCATTCTTAGAATGACCCTGTCACTATGAAATGTGATGAAGGGTTTCCTGCATGAGAGGGCCTGAATCTTGCCTATTTTTCTTGTGAAGCAAATTGCCACGAGGAATGCTGTCTTAATAGTGCACCAGTGTAAGGACTCTTGTTGGAGGGTGGGTAACTGCAGGGCGTCTAGTACTGTGTTAAGTTGCCATGTTGGGCATCTCTGTCTCACCCTTGGTGCTGTTAGTGTAACTGCCTTGAGCAATCGGATGGTGTCGGGGTGGGAACCAATGTGACCTATCCCCGGAAGAGTGCCCCTAATGGAAGAAACGGCTGATGCCTGTACCCTGAGTGATGCTGGACTTAAGCCCTTGTTCAATCCTTCATTGAGGAAGTCCAGGATTTGTGGTAACCCCCACCACCAAGGGTGAGGTACCCATTCCCCTGTACCATTTGTGGAATATTTGCCATTGTCGTGATAAGTCTTATTTGTCGACAGTCTCCTAGATTAAAGCAGGTGATTCACTACCCTGGTATGGTATCCTTGGCTTAACAGTCTTTCGCTTTCAATAGCCATGACATCAGATTCAGGCTGGCTGGGTTTGGATGGTGAATGGTTCCTTGGGACAGAAGGTTGGGCCAAGTTGAAAGGTTCATCAGGGTGCCCACTAACATGTCCTGGATGAGTGAGTACCATGGTTGTCTCGGCCAGTTGGAGGCCACCAGGACCACTGACGCTCCCATGCAGCGAATCTTGTGTAGTAACTTGGGTATCTTTGGCAGTGGTAGGCTGTTGTGAAGTTCCAATGGGCTGAAAGCATATCGATCTCCTGAGCTTGGGGATCTGAAAATCTCAAGTGGTAATGAGGTAGCTGCATGTTTGCCCATGATGCCATTAGGTCAACCTGCAGTGGTCCCCATCTGGACAGTATTCTCTGAAAAATGGACTTGTGAAGTCTCCATTCTGACTGGTTGACAGTGATCCTGCTTAACCAGTCTGCCTCCATATTGTCCTCTCTTGCTAGATATATTGCGTTTAATGACAGTAGGTTTTGTTCTGCCCAGCGGAAGAGCTGCAGTGACTCTTTTGTCATTGCTTGGCTGCGTGTTCCTCCTTGCTTGTTTATATATGCTACTGTCACTTGATTGTCGCATCATATTAGGACTGGCCTGCTGGTGAGTAGGGGCGCGAAGAAGAAGGGCCAGGTACACAGCTCTCATTTCCAGGCTATTGATGGGCAAACAGAATTCCTCCTGAGTCCATCTTCCCTGTGTTACGTGGTTGTTGTATGTTGCCCCCTCAACCGAAGAGGCTTGCATCTGTGGTGATTACTCGTGGTGCTACTTGTGTTAGTGTTATTCCTTGCATTAAGTGTGGTGTGAGGGTCCACCATCATAATCTGGCTAACAGCTGGGGTGGGGGTGTGATCCTGAATGTGAAGTTCTGAGTTGTCTGGTCCCATGATTCTATTAGGAATCTTTGAAGTCTTCTCATGTATACTCTGGACCATGGTACCATGTCGATCAGTGCTGCCATGACTCCCAGTACCTGCAGGTAGTCCCATATAGGCCTGTTCAGCCTGCTGATCAGGCCCAAAATCAGTGATCGGATGTTGTGGACTTTTTCTGGTGTTGGGGTTACTTTGTTGTACCTTGTCTGTATTGTCGCACTCAAGTGGGTGATGGACTGGGTGGGAGTCAACTGGCTCTTGTCCATGTTTATTATCCACCCATGTTGCTGTAGGCAGCTGGCTGCTAACTGTGTGCTTTTTAGTGCTTGCTACGCTGTTCTTGCCCTTATCAACCAGTTGTCCAGGTAAGGAATTACATGTCCCCCCTGTTTTCTGAGATGTGCTGTGAAAACTACAAGGGTCTTGGTGAAGACCGGGGTGAATGCCAGACTGAATGGTAGGCATGTATATTGGAAGTGTCACCCTTGGAAGTTAAATCGAAAGTAACGGTGATGTGACATTCGGATGGGAATGTAGAGGCAAGCATCCTTGACATCTATTGAGGTCAAGAAGTCACCTGGTTCACCTGGTTGAATGGATGCCAGAGTGGAGCAGAGGGTCTCCATTTTGAATTTCTTGTAAATCACTGTTTGATTCAGATATTTGAGGTCTAATACAGGGTGCATCCCCTTCCCGTCTTCTTTGGGATGACAAAGAACAAGGAGTAGACCCCTGTGTCTTGTTCCTCTGTGGGGACTTGTGTGATAGCCCCAATGCTGAGTAATTCCTGTATTGCTTTCTGTAATGCTTATACCTTGAGTGGGTCTCTTGGTGTGGGTGATAGAAAGGATCTGTGTCTCATCGGCTTGCTGTTGTATTCGATGGCATAGCCCTTGGTAACTACTTCCAGCACCTATTTGTCCAATGTTGTATGGGCCCACTGGTGTGCAAACCATCTCAGCCTCCCTGCCAGTGGTAAGTTTTCGTGGGCCCAATCATCTTCATTTTTGTTACCTTGAGCTTTGAAATGTGGTTTGTGTCCTCCATTGTGATACTGGGTTCCTGTATTTCCCCTAGGTTTGCTGTTGTATGGCTTGTGCTGAAAACATCTTCTTTGGGACCACTGCTTTGTGTTCTGAGGCTGGCATGATTGGGGCTTGCATTTGAAAAATGTTCCTTTGGGACGAAAAGTCCTGTCTGTGGGGAGATGTATGTTCTTGTCTCCCTGTGTCTGTGTTCCCTTCTTTGTTTGAAATATGGGGTTCGTCCTTCTCCGAAGAGGGTGCCATCTTTGAAGGGTAGTTTAAGGAGGGTGGTTTTGGACTCGTCCATCTGCCAAAGTTTTAGCCACAGTGCTCTTCTGGCTTTGTTGGCCAGTACTGTGGTTCGAACCCCAAACCTGAAGATGTCAGAAGAAGTGTCTATGATGTATTTTACAGCTTGATTGGCACACTCTGTTGCATCCGCTTGGGGGGAGTCCTTGGTAATATTTTCAGTGAGTATGTCTAGCCATCTATGAAGAGACCTGCAGGTGAACCACACGGTGGTATCCGCTGATTGTGCCTTGCCAGCCACCTCGTAAATTTTCTGAAGGTGTTCCTCTATTTTTTTATCCATCGGATCCTTGAGGGCTGCTGTACTTTCAATTGGGATTGTAGTATGTTTGGACAGTTGCGAGACTGGCTGGTCAACCTTATGGGGTTTGCCCCAGTGATCGCTCCTTTCCCTGCTGATGGGGTACCACCTGTTAACCATGCTTTTTTCCGACATTCTAGTCAGATAAGGTGCCTTGTATTCTTTGGCCAGAAGAGGGTCAAGAGCCTGGCAGGAGGGAAAGTGAATTTTCTCCTCCGGTTTGCCCATGGAGGCAAGGGGATCTTCTGATGTGGAAGGTTGCACGGGCTGCTGTGTTATTTTTAGTGCCACCTGTACCACTGTGATCAGTTCACTGATGTTTTCTCTGTGGCACATTCAGGATGATTTGTCCGAAGTGCACTCTTCAGGTTCTGAGGAAGTATCTGACGAGATGCTGTCCGTATCCAGTCTGGGGCGTTTTTTTGGTGGCCCTCGATCGGGGTTTTTCTGGGGAGCTGTGTCAATGAGGTTGCCTGCTTTCATTCATTCCAGTAGCTTGAATAGCAATTGAGCTTGATTAGCATCCAATGCTATAGAATCAGTGGGGGGGGGAATTCTACGATGGAGTCCTCATCTTCCATTTGTGCTGCACCCCTGTTCACAGTGAGAATACAAATTGAGCATAGCTGGTCATCCTCCTCTATGGGTGTGAAGGGTACTCTGCACTCACTGAATTTCCTCATGATGTGATATCTGGAGGGGTTAAAAAGAAATTGCATTAGGAAGGGACCTCCTAATGTGGCAAGCCACATAATTAAAATGTTTATTTGTGAGGGGCAAAGCTGTTGTTTTAATTTAAAATGTATCCAGAAGCTAGCCTTGAACCCCTGTCTCTAGCTTTTCTGCACCCTGTGCTTTGTGCTGTGCAGCCAGGGGAAATAAATAGTAAGATCAGACAGTGGCCTGATGGGGATGAATGACTCCCAGACCCAGGCAGTGTGAGGTACAGGCTGCAGTTGCCTGACTGCAATTCTCTGTTTTTAAATTGTTATCTGACTGCAGTTCTCTGATTTAAACCGCGATGGGTCTGAAAGGAGCATTATAGTGTAGACCCAGGCAAGATGGCGGTCGGAGATCTCGCGGGATCTCCTGAGGTTAGGGAGACCTGCATTCTTAAGATAGATGCCAAAGAATCCCTCGAGATTTGGAGCAGGAGTTGCCAGGAGGGGAGGCACAAGGCATCATGGGGCTTGTCTCCTCAGGAGCCAGAGACGCATGGTAGAGAGGTGTCTCGGGGGAGAGGAATTATTTTATGATCCCCCTGAGAACAAAGGAGAACAGAATGGCCAAGATAGGAACCTGGGAGAATGCCCAATCTGCAGGGAGGTGACAAAATGGCTGTGAGGGACCAGGACAATGGCCGGAATGGGTATAGAGCGAGGGGAGCTGAGGACTAAAAAGGAGTTCTGACAAGAGAGAAACCAGTCCTGAATCTCCTCAGAATGGAACAAGGAGTCAAGGTAGGCGGCAGAAAAGTGTCCCGCTTTGTGAGGAGAATCAATATACCTGCATTGGATCCCTGTGATTGTAGGGCTATTCGATTAGGAGGCTGCTGCTAGAGGAGTCTTGTTATGTTACAGGGGTTTTGGTTATGGCAGGAATTGCTACAGGAGGGAATTTCTGCCCAGGGAAGACTGCTGAATAATCTGTGTAGTCGCCAGCACTTATTAAGATGTTAGTTGGTGGCATGTACACTGGGGTCACTACGTGAGGGACCCCAGTCGTGCCTGAGAACTGCAGGAATCAAGTGGAAAAACAAAATATCACATCTGTAGTGATCTGATCCGCTACTGGAGGGGGTCCAGATCTTGTGGTAAAAGTAGAGAAGAAGATATTGCTTCTAGGTTGCTCTATTTAACAATTCCCGACGGCTATGTAGACGTTTTTCTAGCATTTATTTATTTATTTATTTATTTATTTATTTGAACATCAGTTTAACAACCTTTGAGCCAGAGGCTCATTTACAAAGGTACCTCGTCACATAAAGGACACAGACAGTGGCACAGAAGACAACAGATAATGCAGGTTCAAACTAAGTGTCATACAAGACACAGTTGGTTCCAATGCAAATAAAGAATAAATAGACAGGATGAGGGTTAGTGGAGAGAGATGTAAAGGAGATGGGGGATAAGAGGGGAGTGGGGAGTAGGGAGCAGAAGGAAGGGGGAGAGCCAGGATGGAGGAGTGGGTAAAGGGGGGCAGAGTGCGGCTCTGCGAGCGTTGTCGGAGGGAGGTTTTTTTTTTTTTTTTTATATCAGTTAGTGGCAGCGCATCAAGTGAGATTAACGGGTGATTTCCTAAGGCTGCATTTAAAACAAGCGAATGAAGGAGATTTGGAGATAACGGCGGGAGTGGGTTAAACCAAGAGGCGCTCTGTAAGGGAATGCCCTTTGGCCTTACCCGAGTGTCCTGGCTCTTCGAATGATCAGTGTCGATTTGGATGAGCTGCAGGTGTTCACAGTAGGATTAGCCCGACGTATTGAGTCAGATAAGCCAGGTGGGGGATAGGTCATGGAGGGCTTTATAGGTGAGTTGGCATGTTTGAAACATGAGCCATTCGTCCAGGCTGAGTAGGGTAACCAAGGAGTACAGCAGACAGGTGTGGGTTAGTCTAGGGGCACCGGTTATAAGTCTTCAAACTTTGTTACGTGTAAGGCGAACCTTGCACAGAGCCGTCAGATCGGTAGCCCCATAGACCGGAAGGCCATGTCGATAAGAGATATGACAGAGGAGGTGACAGCCAAGCAGAGGGCGTCAGGGGGGAGGCATTTTTTGTGCCGGTAGAGAATGCCCAGCCGTGTGTTGGCGGTAGTGTTCAAGGCAGAGATGTGGCCATGGAAGGAGAGGGCTGGGTCAAAGATTAAACCAAGATATTTATAGGACTGTACACGTTCGATGGGGATATTGAGGAAGGAGTGAATAGCGAGGGGAAAATTGCTGGATTTATTTTGGGGGTGGCAGAAGAGCATGGTTTTTGTTTTCTTTAGGTTGATTATGAGTCGGTGCTCAGTGAACCAGGTTTCAGCAGAATCGTAGGCAAGCTGGAGAGAATTCTGAAGCGACATGGGGTTACTGTCAGAAGCAATGAGGACTGCATCATAAGCGTAGAGCAGGATTTTACCTGCACATTTGCTGGGTAGCGAGTTGAGGAAGAGGGAGAAGAGAAGGGGTCCAAGAATAGAGCCATGGGGGCATAGCTTGCTGTTAGTGCTAATCTGCTATCTCTCAGGTTGTTATTAGAAATAGGAAAGAAATAAGATAAAAAAAAGATTTTTTTCTCACACTGCCTGTACGGTTGTTTGTTGATAAGTGTTGTTGGGAACAGCTGGACGTGACCAACTTATCTTGATGCACAAATTGAATTGGAGATATTCTGATGAGGGTAGAGGGATGTCCTCACCCACCTTTGATTTGATTGGATCGTGCATCAACCTATAGGATGACGAGGAATACCCCACTGGTGTTGACTGCTGAGTACTATAAAGGGTACAAAATATAATCACCCTTCAAGCAGCTACACTTACCTTCTCAGTTCCTGGGATAAAGCGTGAATTTGGAAGAAAGGCCTTTGCATTTGCAGCACCAGACACCAGGAACAAACTCCCTCTCCCAGCTCAGAAATGCTTCTAGTTTGCAATTGTTCGAGTCCAGTCTTTCTAGTCACCTTAGAATTCCCTGTATTTGTTTTGGTCTAGAATCCTATCTAACTGGACATGATCATGTTGCACAAGGATGTTTATGCTCTTTGTTTGTAGTGAACCCACTTTGTTAGCTTGTTTTGATTACTGATTGGATGTACTTAACTTTAGAACTTATTTGTTTTTTTCTGTTTGTACTTTAGCTTGTATGGAAATATTTCTACTGGACCATATTAACCTGCTGTTATGCTCCCAGGGACCCCCATGAAAATAAGATGCTGCATTTCGTGGGGTTATCATGGTTGGAGTAATTTCAAATATATTTTTTGGGGAGCTCTCATTATCTGTATTACCCACTCCAGCCAAAATCCTTTGCATCCAGGTACATCTGGACATGTGAATTGATTATCTGAGCAAGTCTACTCACAAGTCAGGTTCAAAAGGATATCAAATGCTCACTAAGGCCATCTTCAGATCTCACATCTTTTTATTGATAGCACATGAATTTCTGACTGTTTGTGTAAAAGGCATTGTCAGTCCAGCAAAGACTTTGTGTGGGGTTGCCCATTGCTGTAGTGGATAGCATACTGAGTAAGCTCACTCTTTGGAGGAAGCAATAATATAACCACTCTTTACCTGCTTCTCCATGTAACATACATTCATGGAATATAAACTTTTGTTTGAGACAGTATACCAACTTTTAAATTACAATACATCCCTTCAATGGCCACATGCTAGAGGGACATTGCTGACCAAAGACCACAAGGATCTGATATGATGGACCTTCATCTGGCTTAATTGGGACTTATAAAGTTAAGATTTGGGAAAACCATAGAAAAGGGGATTTGCAATAGTCCAAGCAATAGATAAAAGTGCAAAAGTGCAAAGTTTTAATGTGTGCAAAAAATAATAATGGACAGTAAACTGATGCTGTTGTGTAGCAGAGGCGAGCGAGAGAATGGCATAAACTGCAACAACAAGTGGAGGCAATTCAAAGAAAGAAACAGTAAAGTGCATACCTCTCAACTGTCCCCGATTTTCAGGGATGTCCCTGATTTTGCCTCAAAATATTCCTCTGTCCCTTGTACAATCAGGCCCAGATATTCAAAAGGGTTGCTCCATGCGCAACAGGGTTGCGCATGCGCAAGTCCTACATTGCGCCATTCTGCGATATTCAGCAGGAGGCAGTTGCTCCACTGGCAACAGGTTGCGCAAAAGAGCAATGCAAATGAATGCATGCTCAACAGGAGGGGGAGGAACCATGCATAACCTGCGCAACCTGATATTCAGTTGGGTTGTGCAGAGTTGTGCATCGCAACCCCCGACCTGCACAACCTTGAGCCAAAAAAAGGATCAAGTTGAGGGCCACCCACAGGTGAGCTGCTGTATTGCAGGGGCGCAACACAGCAGCTGCCACCCTGGCTGGCCCCAACTCGGTCCCTGTGCCTCCCCACCAGCCCGATCGCGGGCATCACAGTTATGAACCCCCCACATCTCCCACAGCCCGATCGCGGGCAGTACACCACATGAACCCCCACATCTCCCACAGCCGATCACGGACAGTACATGTACATGAACCCCCCACACATCTCCCACAGCCCGATCGCGGGCAGTACCATGAACCCCCACACACAGCTCCCACAGCCCGATCGCGGGCAGTACGTCATGAACCCCCCCACACACACATCTCCCAGCCCATTCGCGGGCAGTACTGCGTCTGAACCCCCCACATCACAAGGGCTTGCGCTCAGACTGGCGCAGTTTGAATATCTGGGCCCCTGTGTTTTTGTGACCGAACAGTGGGGATTAAAACCACAAAATAATGTCAAACATTAAAGTTACAGACTTGTTATGCTTCTGAAAATGCATCTCAACACAAATTCTGAGTGAATAGTACCAATTTTTAAGATGTGTCCCTGATTTTGGGTCTTTGTCCCTGATTTTTTTAAGCCTTGTCCCTGATTCAGGATGCAAGAGGTTGAGAGGTATGCTAAAGTGCAAATGCAGTTTGAAGTCCCAAACATCTGCTGCCCTGTACAGAAAATACTCAGGCTCAGTGGATCTGCAGGACTGAAGCTCTCTAGCGTTCTGGCTTGAACTCTCACTTGCTCTCTCAATCAAGTAGCAACTCCAACAAGGTAGACCCCGGCGCTTCGGCTATCCCAGCCTTCCTCGGGGGGAGAGGGGTCAAGGAGGAATGAGTAGCTCCAATAAATAGTATGAAATTCATGACGTCAGCATATATCAGGTGACCAAAAAGATAAAGTGGAAAGTTAAAGCGCCAGAGTTAAAAAAAGTGCATAGTACATGTGCAGAGGTGGATAGGGCTAAAAATGTCATATGTCCAAATTTGAAAGGATGGTATTTTAAAATTGTGGTAAGTAGAAATAGTTTTAAGTCCAAAATTTAAAATAAAATATGGAAGCACAATTGTTCAACCAGTTGCATTTTGTAAGTAGATCATAATTCCAGGGCCTTAAAATACCGTATTTCTAAGCTCATATTAACTGAAGCCCTGTAGGTAAGATCAAGGAAATGCTAGACTCCAATAATGTTTTCAAGGTGACAATAGACAAATGGAGGAGAAGGATAGTTCAGGGCCTAGGAGAACACTGAAATTATGGAGGTACAGGATGAGACATATGCAAATTCTAAATCAAGTGAAGAAAGAGGAGACAAGGTTGTTACTGAGAATGTTTCCAGTGTCCAACAGGAGCACTGAGTCTTTGAGACATTGTAGTGAACAGCTTTTTGAAAATACCAGGGGAATCAGGATATCAAGACAGAGGCAGGGAAAGAAGGAATGTGCAAATTAAGGATTCAAAAGCTTTGGTTAGTTGTATATCATCGACATAGAAATGGTAGCCATGGCTCAAAGGAAAGATCAGTGTAATCCCATTACATCGGTGCGGCTAACCTGTACTGTTACACATGGAGTCCTTATGTGCTCTGGATATTTTGATATTACTCACTGCCTCTGGGGACTATCTAGATATTGCACTAGCACTGCTAGCACTGACAAGCAGGACTGTAATCCAGAAGGGAACCTTGAATTTGATTGTGAGGAGCGGAGCGATATGAACTAAGTCAGAAGCGGGGGTGGTACAAGGGAACAGCAAGGAGTATGACAGGAGGTTGTTTTGGCATTTTTCTTTCTTTTTCTGCCAGGTCAGGGCTCAGATGGTCTGATTAATTGTGTACAACATCAGAAGGAACTGCTCTGTTTAACAAAATAGACAATCTGTAGTTAAAAACAAAAGAAACTGCTCAGTTTTGAACAGTTAAAGGACTCTGATTAAAAACAAAATAAGCTGCTCGATTTCACACAGTATAATGGGTTGTTTGTATTGTTTCATTTTGGTGTGCTTTTTGATTTGAATTCAAATAGTACAGGGCAGCCATCAGGAGGGAGCAAAGCAGACTCAGTAAGTTGGGTGGGATTGAACATTTAGCATGTTTATCAAACCAAATGGTTGTGGGCTGGGTGGGGAGTATAATATCATTTTACCAACACTAACTAACCTGTTGTGAGTATTTTTTGTCTCCACAGCAGGACAGCATCAGTACCAGGTTGGCTATCTAGAGTAGGGTCATGTGACCTGCATGGATCAACTGGAAGAGAGCAGGATGTCCTGCCCAAAGCAAGTCCACAGGAGAAGTTTAAAGGATGTACTCCTAACTTGTCCCCACACATGTTCATGTCCCAGCACATGAGTGGAACAGCACAGAAGTGAAACAGATGTAAGACTGGCCCCTTAGGTGCTGGCAGGCAACAGCAGAAGAAAGCAGGGTACTCTGCAAATTGACTAAGGTAAGGCATCTGTTCACTCTGTTGGTGCATTTACTGCTTGGAAGGAAGGAAGCAAGGTAAAAGACAGGAGGTGTACAAGAAGAATAACAAAAAACAAAAGGGGGTAAAACTAATAACACCCTGGCAGGGGTAAAGGGCACAAAAGGGACTAGCAAAAGAAAAGGGATAGACAAAAACTTGGAATAGGAGCAACACTCTATCTAAGGTAAGTGTAAAAAGGTGTATAATAAACAACAGAAGGGAACTATCTTCAAGTAACACAGAGAAAGTAGAAATTGGAAATGCGAGGAGTGGTGCAGTACAGTGGCTGTGGGGCAGCATTATTCAGAGAGATCTTCTGGAGGCAGTAGTGCTGCCCCATCTGCATGTACCTTGCTAGGTTGAGGGAGAAGGTCGCTAGACTCCAGGCCAAGTTGGTTAGGACTCGGAGAACCTTCTTCCCCACCCAGGGGCCACCAGGTCTGACACTGTTACCTCAGAGGATGCCAGGGAGAAGGAGCAGCTGGACTACGGTGGACTCTGGAAGGATGGGGCTGGTGGGCTCTGGAAAGTTAAAGGAATAGGGTTCAGAGGTATATTCCTCAACGTGTACCACTACAAAATTCCTATATTGCTCTGGTTTCTTCTGGACTGCCAGGAGGAGGCACTCATCACAGTGGCCAGGGAGGATGTTTGGGGCCCTCGGTAGTGGAGACCCCAAGGATGGTGGAAGAGAACCCCTGAAGAGGAGGAAGCAACTTCTGATGGGGGATTCAATTGTCAGGGGGACAGATTTAGGAATAGGAAGGAGGATGGAAAGGGAGATCTGGTGCCTATGTGGTGCCACAACCCAGAGGGATATTTATTTATTTAGCTTTTGTTGACCAGGTAGGTACACTAGACAAGCTGTATGCCTATTTTCAGGTATGACCCGGGAGAGTACAGTGAAAAATACAGGTGCTAACAAGGTACATAACAACAAGGGGGCAATGTACATAGTTACAGGAGAGCAAGATGAACATAGATAGTCTACAGTGAGCAGTAATAGGTAAAATATACATATACATACAGAATAAATAGACTAAGACATTCAATGGCAATTACATTGAATGAGTGACCCTTTTACCAGGGCCACATAATTCATAAGCAGATAGCAAGTAATCGCATACTTCCGAGAGTTAAAAGGACAGTGGGCAGTGGGTTGGATGAGACCAATTTGAAGACCTGGTTCAGGTGGCTTAGGACACCCATACACAGAGCACAGTTTCAAGTGCCCCCACAGGGAATTCTGGAGACTCAGGTGGGAGGGGGAGGCATGAACGTGGTCTGGAGGGGAGTTCCATAGCCTAGGAGCACATGTAGCAAAGTCCTTTTCCCCCATTAGGGTTCGAGTATAAGGAACATTGAGCACCCCATGACCTTGAGACCTGAGGGAGTAGGAGGAGGATCCAGCAGGCTTGAGGAGCTGCGCCAGCCCCGGAGGGGTTCCGGTTCTGAGTACCTTTCCTACAAAGCAGCCTAACCTATATTTCAAGTGATTGGCTGGGGAAAACTAATCCAGTTTGTCGTATAATTTACAATGATGGGTGAAACATGGGGCTGCCAGGGAAAAGTGACAGATGATGTTGTAGGTCATGTTCCATCAAGCAAGGTGGACCTTGGAGGTGCTAGCAAACAGGAGAAAGCCATAGGTAAGTGAAGGGAGCAGCACACCTCTGGCCAACGCCAAGTGATCTGCAGATATCAAATTTTTCTTTGCCCTGTAGACAAGACCCAGTTTGCAGTTTTTGTCTCTGCAAACATTTAGGATGTGACACCCCATGTCAAGTTGGGGGTCAAGTGTCACTCCAAGGTATTTTATTGAAACCATGGTTAAGAGGAGAGAGCCGACAACACCACTGACACATAGAGGGATGGGGGAGGCCTTGATCTTGGCTACTGACCCAAAAAGCATAGCCTGAGTTTTCTTTAGGTTGAGGACCAGCTTGTGAGTTGTTACCCAGGATTGAATATTCTTAAAGGCCTCACTCAGCTGAAGGTTGAGAACCCCAATGTCCCAGGAGTGTGCAAGGATGACAAGATCATCAGCATAAAGGGTGGCACTACAGTTGGAAGCAGCAGCAGAGAGGTTGTTAACAAATGCAGAAAAGAGAATGGGCTCCAAAACTGATCCCTGTGGAATGCCAAAGGTCACTGGAGTGGGGTCAGAGAGGACCTTGTTGAATTTAGTCTGCTGTATTCTGCCTTGAAGGTAGTCTCTACGCCAATTCAAGGCAGGAGGGGACAGACCAAGGGACTGCATCTGTGAGCAAAGTAATGCATGGTCCATAAGGTCAAAGGCCTTAGATAAGTCTATGATTATGGCCCCAGATAGGAACTGTATCCTAGGGATCACTAGGGTAGTCAGTAGGAATGGGGATCTGGATGACATTGTCCACCTAGGGACAGGGCTGGGATAATGCAGGGAGAGTTTAGGGAACTTGGGAGTGGTCTTAGGTGGCATGCTCAGCTGCTTTCACTGAGGTGCTACTTGTCTACAACAAGGGAAGGAGAGGGTTCTCCACATCAGGACCCTTAACTCACCACTGAAGGAAAGGTACATAGATGAGGGATTCAGCTATTTTGGGGATTGGGGACCCTCATGCAGGATAAGGGCCTATACAGGGGTGATGGTCTGCATCCAACCAGGAAAGGAACCACAGTCCTCTGTGGATGGTTTGAATGTTACTTTGATGAACATTTAAACTAGCTGAGGATGGTATTGAAAGAAATGTGGGAAGTAGAAACTGCTCAGCCCATACAGGCTGAAGTAAAAAGTAAGGAGATCCTAAGGGGACAGAAACTCCCCAGAGTGCAATGTAATAAAGGAAGCAGGATGATAGTAATGTGAAGGGGGGAGAAACATTGAAAAGAGATGGGGGAAGGAGGGGGGTACAGAGGAATAAGGAGGGCTAACAAGTGGAGTGCTCACAAAATCTGGAAGGCCATGGGTGCGAATCCTAGAAGTCTTAAAAATAAAATTCCACACCTAGATGCCATCATGGCAGAGGAAAACCTGGATATAGTAGCTATTATCAAATGATGGTGTCCTGAAAACCATAATTGGGACATGGCTATCTATACCAGGCTACACTCTGCTCAGGAAAGACAGTGGGAAGGAAAGGGAGGGTGGTGGTGCTGTATGTGAAGGAAAGCATAAAAGCAACAGAAATTTCAGGGTGGGGCAGAGGTACTGTTGGTCACCCTGCAGTCAGGGAACAGAGCCAGTATTCACACCAGCGTTATCTACAGAACTCCAGCACAGGGACAGGAGTTAGATAAGGTACTGTGGAAGCCATTGGCAAAATGGCAAAAAAGGGGGAGGTGGTGCTGGTAGGGGGCTTCAGCCCTCCAAATGTAGATTGGAGCCTCCCAGCGGTAGCTTCAGTTAGAAGCAGGGACATCTTGGATTCCCTGCAGGGGCATTCCTCAGGCAACTAGTCAGTGACCCCACTTGTGATGGGACAATACTGGACATGGTACTCACTAACAGGGACAGTGTTGAAGATGTCAGGGTGGGAGGCCACCTGGGGACCATTGATAACTGTATGGTATAGTTTAATATAAGGATGGTTGTGGAATAAAACCATGGGCAAAGGTCCTTGACTTCAGAAGGGCAGATTTTATAAAGATGAGTGAATGCCTCAGGTATAACTTGGTGAGAGGGATGACCTGGGGGGTGCAAGAACTGTGGGTGAAGCTAAAATGGGGCATAATGAAAGCAACAAACTTCTGCATCAATTAAAGTATGCAAAAGCAGGAGGAAAAATAAACTATGGTTCTCGAAAGAGGTGGCGGAAAGAGTAATGGTTAAAAGGGTTGCATTCAGAAGATACAAGGAGACAGAGAGAGAGGAGGATAGGGAGGTGTATCAGGAGAGGCAGAGGGAAGAAGGGAAAGCAGTTCATAGCACAAAGGTGCAAACCAAAGAGAGAATAGCCCAGGCAGTATCAAAAGGGGACAAGACATTTTTTAGGTATGCAAGCAAGAAGGGGAAGACCAAGCGAGGGATTGTAAGGTTAAAAAGGGAAAGGGGGACTGTAAAGAGGGGGGACTAGGAAAAGGCAGACATCTTGAATAAATATTCCTGCTAAGTGTTCAAAGAGTAAGGGGAAGGGGAAGAGGAGGGACTGCAAAAAAGTAACAGGAGCCTTGAAGTGGGGGAAGGGTGGATTCTCATCCTTTTTTAAGAGGAGAGATTCCTGAAGGCACTTGCTAATCTGAAAATGGACAAAGTAATGTGGACAGAGAGGGTGCATCCAAGGGTGTTGAGGGAGCTCAAGGAGGTAATGGCTGCACCTCTGACAGTCCTATTTAACATATCGTTGGAAAGCGGAGTGGTTCCGGAGGACTGGAAGAGGGCAGATGTAGTCCTAGTCCACCAAAGAGGCAGCAGGGAAGTGGCTGGAAATTATAGACCGGTCAGCCTGACATTGGTAGAGAAAAAGTTGATGGGAGCACCACTGAAGGAAAGGATTGTTGAATATCTTGAATCCGAATAGTTACAGGCCCCAAGGCAGCATGGATTCACGGTGTGTGGCCATGTCACACAAATCAGATAGATTTCTTTCACTGGATGACCAAAGAATTAGATCAGGGAGGAGTAGTGGACATGGCCTACCTGGATTTCAGTAAGGCTTTTGACATCGTTCCACATAGGAGACTAGAGAGCAAGCTGGGTAGCTTAACTCATTGTCTCCTAGCAGATGCCTGTAGTCATCAGTAAAATACACTGGTGTGTCCTGAGGACGCCTGTAGAAGTCGGCTACTGACTCCCAGTGTGCCCTTGCAACGTCTGGAGAAGTCACATATATTTTAATACATAGTTTAGCAGAATATAATATATATTTGACTGCATACCACCATTGGAAAGGTAATTTTATGCTGAACAACTTTGCCACTGATATTTTGTGTATATCATGTATACTTTAGGAGTTATTCACATTTGTTTATGGTATGGTGTGTATGGCTTATGTTGCCTGTTTTAGTGAAAAAAAATATATTTTTGCTGTTTCAACCAGCATAGAAAAAAAAAAAAAATTACATATTACTATTTGCATACCACCATTGGAAAGGGATTTTTCTGCTCATGAACTTTCATGCTGATACTTTGTGTGTATCATGTATACTTTTGGAGTTATACGCATTTGTTTTTGATATGGTGTGTGGTTGAGATTCATCCCTCAAATCTCACCAAAGCACCTTGACTAAAATGGGGAAAAATTACGTTTTATAGTAAAAGGATATCTTTTTTTTAACAAACATAATATTAAAACACCATCTAATGTCTGTATGCTTAATTTGGCGTTGATATTTTACATATTTTCCAACAAAAAATGGCTTATGCTGCCCTTTTTTAGTGAAAAAAAATTTAGTTTGCTCTTTAGACCAGCATAGAAAAAAAACAAAATTACTTATTATTACATGCATGCCACCATTGGAAAGGCAATTTTGTGCCGAATAACTCTACCACTCATACTTTGTGTCTAGCATGTACAGTTATTGAGCTATTAGCATTTGTTTGCGACATAGAAACATAGACTTTGACGGCAGATAAGGACTGCTAGGCCCATCTAGTCTGCCCATTTCCCTACCAACAGGATAGGCCGCAGATCCTAGTTAACCAACAGCCTATATCTTCCTGCCCCCACAAGAATTGCCTTATGTCTGTCCCATGCATTCTTGAATTCTCCCACAGTTTTAGACCCCACAACTTCCTCAGGAAGGCTGTTCCATGCATCCACTACCCTCTCTGTGAAATAATACTTCCTCACATTGCCCCGAACGCCCTCCTTCTATCTTTAAATTGTGTCTCCTTGTTCTTGCAAGTCTCTTTTCTGAAAGATGCTACCCTCTTGGACTTTGTTGATTCCTTGAGGTACTTGAAAGTTTCTATCATGTCCCCCCTCCCTTCTTTCCTCAAGGGTATACATATTAAGCTCCTTTAGTCTCTCCTCATACGGCTTCTCTTGCAGACCCTGCACCATTTTAGTTGCCCTCCTCTGGACTGCCTCTATCCTGTCTATGTCCTTACGGAGATGGGGTCTCCAGAACTGGACACAATATTCCAGATGGGGTCTCACCAACTGTCTGTACAGAGGGATAACAACTTCCTGTTTTCTGCTGCTGATGCCTCTCCCTATACATCCCAGTATACTCCGGCCCTCCCTACTGCCTTCTCACATTGCTTGCTAACCTTAAGGTCATCTGATATGATTACCCCAGGTCCCTTTCCTGTTTTGTTGTTGTTACTACCTCCCCACCCATTGTGTATTCTTCCCCTGGGTTCTTGTTTCCCAGGTGCATTATTTGCACTTTTGCATTGAATCCTAGCTGCCATACGTCTGACCATTCCTCCAACCTTGCCAAGTCCCTTTTCATCCTTTCCACACCTCCTTGTGTATCAACCCTGTTGCAGATCTTTGTGTCATCTGCAAAAAGGCATACTTTTCCTTCCAGTCCCTCTGCAATGTCACTGATGAAGACATTAAAAAGGACTGGACCCAATACTGAACCCGATAGCGACATGCTGACTATGGCTTGATTTTGCTTAGAAAGGCCCAGGATTCACTGTTAAAAGTATACAGGAGATTCAGGAGACAAGTGGTGTAATCTCAGAGTGAGCCTGTGGAGGCAATGAGTGAGTTAAGGGTGGGTAAAAAGGTGGTAAACTGGATAAGAAATTAATTAGGGGATAGACGACAGAGGGTGACAATAAACAGAGTTCTTTCCAAGGAAGGGAGGGTGACCAACGGGTTATCTCAGGGATCAGTGCTGGGACCAGTCCTCTTTAATGTCTTTATAAGTGACATTGCAAAGGAGCTGAAAGGGAAGGTTTGCCTCTTTGTGGATGACATAGGTCAAGGATATGGCAACTGGGTATAAATGTGAAAATGTACAAAGTAATGCACTTGGGGCAAAGAAATCCAGGGGCAGGGTACTCAATGGGTGGAGTCATACTGACGACAACCAAGCAGGAAAGAGACCTGGGAGCAATCATATCGAATGACCTAATTGGTGGCCAGGAAGTGTGACAAAGCAATCGGAGGTCTTGAGGGATGCTGGGGTGCATAGGAAGGGGTATCACCAGCAGAAAGGTGGAGGTGGTGTTGCCCCTGTATAGATCACTGGTAAGACCCCACCTTGAGTAGTGTGTCCAGTTCTGGACATTACATCTCTGGAAGGACATAGACGGAGTGGAAGCAATCCAGAGAAAGGCACCTAAAATGGCCCATGATCTGCATTGAATGTTCTATGAGGAGAGACTAAAGGACCTCAACGTGTACCCTCTGTAAGAGAGGAGGGAGAGGGGAATATGATAGAAACATTTAAACACCTCACAAGGATAAATAAGATAAATGAGGGAAGTATTTTTCAGGAAAAAAAGGTGCTCGAGAACCAGGGGACATGATGTGAAGCTGGAGGGAGGGTAGCTTCAGGAGAGATGTGAGGAAGTACTTTTTCACAGAAAGAATGATGGATTCCAGGAACAGCCTTCCAGCAGAAGTGATGGGGGCCAAAACAGTGGTGGAGTTCAAGACAGGCACAAGGGAATCTTAGTAGAAAAGAGGAGGGGGAAGGGCGGAGCTTTCCATCAAGATGGTGGCAGTGTAATTTGTTGGCTACGTTCAACTGGGGGTATATTCCTACATAGATCCGTAAATTCAACGCCTAAAATAACTTACTGACCGGTGCATTGAAAGATGAAGTAGCTTCCCCTCACCCGGTACCATCAGAATCGGTGCAGTATATATGGTATGTACGTGGAAGCCATGGTTTGGAGTACTGCAGTGTAAAGACTGTGCCTCTCCAGTTCAGAAGTATGCAGTTGCTAAACAGTAGCCGAAATTGGAGGAAACATCGCAGCCATATTAGTGCCAACTTAATGGTCATGGAGAAAATCACAAATCAAGGATTTAGCAATGGAAAGCACAGCGGACTCTAATTTACAAGTTATGTTGGGCAAATTAGATCAAATATTATTGGATACAGCAGATTTGAAGCAAACGATGAAAACAAATCATGATCTAGCTGCTTTGGCCTCCCAAGTAGCTTGCACTGAACACTCTTTTCAAAAGCTTGATAACGATGTACAGCAGCAAAGGGAAATTATACAAGATCATCAGAATAAGATAACATATTTGCTACATAAGGTAGATGACATGGAAAACAGGGCTAGGCGGAAGAACTTGCACATTGTGGGGGTGGCAGAAGGCAGGGACATGTACACGTTTTTGAGAGTGTTTTTAACCGAGATTATTCAGGATAACAATAGCGGCCCCCGAGAGATAGAAAGGGCCCATCTTTCCCTGGCTCCTTGCCCCAATCAAGGAAAGCGCCCTAAACCTATCCTTTGTAAGTTTCTGAGATACCCTGAAAAAGAATACTATCTACGTAAAGCAAGGGAAAAGGGCTCTTTTGAATGGCATGGCACACGTATCCAGATATATCAGGATTTTTCCCAGGACCTCTCCAATAGAAGAAGAGCATATGGTGAGGTAAAACAACAGTTTTACAAGCTAAATATTCCAACATTGTTGCGGTACCCAGCGCTACTTAAGATTCTGTATCAAGGAGAGTATATAACTTTTGATAGCCCATCAGCTGCAGAAGCCTTTCTTCAGGAACAGAATAGACGTCCTTCCTCTAGCTTAAAAACTAGTCAGGTATAAGAGAACTTAAATTGTATGACGGAAATAAGCCAGGAGACCTCTAAACAGGGCCCGGAACAAGGTCTTCCTGTTAAGAAGCACGGTTCACAGTGGCAGGCAGTAACGAGGGGCCGACATAAGAAGAAACCCCCGGCCGGGGCAAACCGCTTGCAAAAAGGGAGAGATCTAGGAGCCGACAAAGGAGATATTTGAAATGAGACACCAGCAGTTGCTCCCCTGTGGATACACCAATTAAGCTTGGGAACGGTATGAGCCAGCATGTGACTCTCCTACCAACAGCATTAGACTTATCGCCGAACCTCAGACTACAAAGGAGGCTCAGGAGATTCCTGGTGACTGGTCTCCAATACCTGGGGACTGGGCCGACTATACCCCAATCGGAGAGGAAGAGGATGCAGAGAATTCCAGTGAAAGACTAGAGGCATTGTTTAAAATTTCAGAAGATCCCATAGTTACGGATCCACCCCCCTAAAATAAAAAAAGGGGATACTACGGTTGAAGATACTTTGGGACTTGTGCACAAAGGAGATCATGGGTATAACGGGGATGTAGCTTAAAG
The DNA here is from genome assembly GCA_016271365.2 of Neoceratodus forsteri. Taxonomy (NCBI): domain Eukaryota; kingdom Metazoa; phylum Chordata; order Ceratodontiformes; family Ceratodontidae; genus Neoceratodus; species Neoceratodus forsteri. The sequence goes on from CM057457.1 coordinate 185,192,063, forward strand.
TGTTCACAGGTTACTATTTGCCCCTCACCCATGATCCTGGGGGTAGGCTTGTGCACTCCTTGCATGAGTCAGTTATGATAATGGGCTGCCACCCTGGTTCATATATGTTAGTGTTTGGGTATTAATCTCAATGTCTGTTCAGATTTTTTAGGTTGCTAGGATGTTCAAAAGATCATAGAGGGATAAGATTTTGCTCTCTCGAATATTGTGAAATGTTATATGCTGTTTTCCTTTTCTCCTTTTTTTTCCCTCTTCTGCAGTGGTTCGCAGTTGTTATTAGCTTTCAATCTAATGCAGGATGATGGCTTTGGATGAGCTCTGGCCTGGGGTCGTTAGTAACATAGAGCTCAATATGGTAGCAGGGTAGAGGTAGGGCAGATATTGCATGCGATGCCTTCGGTTTTTAATAATCCTTTTTCTTTTTCCTTTTTTTTGGGGGGGGGATGGAAACTGGCACAATGGAGTAGGGATAAGTGGGGTAGGACCCCCCCAGAGAACTCAGCATACGGAGATTAATACCGTACCTCGTGGTAAGACTTCTTTTAATACCCCCAGAGGGTGGCTCTAGGAGCTTGGAAGACTTTTGTCACCCTGTTCCAGTGGTAGAGCTTTACCTCTACTACAGATTCGAACAGGCATTGCGGTGCTTGTGAAAGCATACCAGAATCTTTAGCAAATGGGTCAGGAGGGTTTTTACAAACAAGGTAGGGGATTGCAAGGGGGCACTGGGAGTAGAAGTGCTTCCCCAGTGAGTAAAGAAGAATCAGAAGTGTATTCTAGTGGACAGCAGTGGATAAGCAGATTTAAATATGAGAATAAAGTAGGACAGAATGCTTGGGGAATAGGGAAGGGGGTAAGGTCATTTGTAAAGGAGCGTTTGTTTAGCTACCCAATGTCCACATTATCAAAAGCAATCTTTAACCTCAGGGAGGATGGATAATTTGTCCGAGGTAGCTTTTACATCATGGAATGTGAGGGGACTAAATTCTCCAATTAAAAGGAGTAAGATCTTAGCAAGGCTCCGTAAGCTTAAGAGCCACATTGTGTTTCTCCAAGAAACTAAACTAACGCATTCAGAATCAAAAAAAGTAGTTAGAGAGTGGGTGGGAAGGGAATTCCATAGCTGTTCAGGGAAGGCTAAGAGAGGGGTCTCTATTGTACTGCACAAAAAATTAAATTGGGTAGTGACTGCTCAGAAAACAGATAAGGAAGGGCGTTGGATCATAGTTAAGCTTGATACACCAATGGGCCCACTCCTGCTCGTTAATTTATACGCCCCGAATGAAGATACTCCAACTTTTTTCAATGAGGTTTCACAACAATTGCTAAACCTTTCAGCTGACAAGCCGGGGATAATTATAGGGAGGGACCTTAATTTAGCTGTAGACTACCTCCTCGATCACTCTAATGCCAGGCAGGAACCCCATACCAACTTGCTTAAAGCCCTCCAGGACTTGCTCTCTTTGCACTGCCTTGCAGATATCTGGACATTACAACACCCTGCGGATTGTGATTATACTTATTTTTCGGCAGCTAAAGCAATGGCAAGTAGACTGGACTATTGGTTAATTTCTGAAAATTTGGTTACCAGCACCACAGATACACATACAGCTCCAATCTACCTATCTGATCATGCTCCACTGCTGCTAAATCTAATGGTGAGCTAATTACTAAAGGGAAATCAAATTCCTGGAGGTTGGACCTGCATCTGCTTAATGATAGGGAATTTCAATCCCTAGTTAAGGAAGAAACTAAATCCTTTTTTAGACTAAATCCACCTGGTTCCTCCTCAGCTACAAATATATGGGAAGCATACAAGGCCACCCTAAGGGGCCGAATTATAAGTTTTGCCTCATTTCAGAGAAAACAAAGGGAGGGGGAGGTATTACAAATAGAGAGTAGGTTGCATCAGTTGGAGGCGGAGTATAAGGGAAATCCAGGAAGGCTTAAGAGTAACTGCCTATGGGCAGAACTGACTTGGATCAGAATACAGCTTAACTTACTGTTAACGAGAAGGGCAGAACTGAATATTAGGCGCTCTCAACATCGGTACTGTGCGGAAGGGGAGAAGGCAGGAAAACTCCTTGCTTATAGGCTAAAAAAAAGGCAAGCAGACTGCCACATAATAAGCCTTCAAGATCCGGGGGGAAATTTGGTCCATTCTCAAAATGAAATAAATGACACCATGGCCAATTTTTATCAAAAGCTATATACCTCTCAGGTAAAATGGGACGAGGGAAAGTTCCACAGCTTTATGGATCAAATACCACTGCTGGCTTTGACCATGGCTCAAAACCAAGCATTAGATGCTCCACACCATGACACCACAAGGAAAGGAAGCAGCTCCTGGTGGGGGACTCAATTATTAGGGGGATAGAACTGGGAGGAGCTGGGAAATCTGAAGTAAGGTGCCTGCCTGGTGCCATGGCTTGGAGGGACAGGAAGCGCATCCTCAGGATCACAACAACAGCTGCAAGGGATTCTGAGCTGGACGTAATTGTCCACCTAGGGACAAATGACTGGCTCATCATGAGGTTAGAGCAGTGCAGGAGGACATTGCAGAGTTGGGGAGGGGCCTAAGACAAGTAGCAAACACAGTATCCTTCTCAGAGGTGCTGCCTGTCAAAGGCATGGGGAGGCGAGGGTAATTGGCACCATGCAGTTTAATGAATGGTTGAAAAAATGGTGCGAGCACAGGGGTTTAGCTTCATTGGGACTGGGGTTCCACCTGAGGGACACAGCCTATACTAACAGGATGGTCTGCATCTGTCCAGGAAGGAACAAGTCTTTTGAGCAATCGGTTTAAATGCTTCATTGGAAGCTTTTAAACTAGTCAATGGGGAGGCACTGACAAGCAACAGAAAAATCCCAGCCTCCCTACAAAACAGGGTACTAAATGAGAAAAAGACCAAGGTAGAACGGTCAGTGGGGATGCTGCAACAGAAGGTAAGGCCATCAAAATGGAGAGCAATGAGTACCAATGCCCGTAGTCTAGGTAACAAGCTTCCTGAATTAGTGGCCTTGATGGAGGAGGAACATCTGAATATCGGGCAGTCACAGAAACATGGTACACACAAAACCATGACTGGGACGTAAACATACCAGGATACACTATCTACAGGAGGGACAGGGAGGGTAAAGAGGGGAGGAGTAGTTCTTACATAAGGGAAGGATTAAAGCAACAGAACAAAAGGGTAAACAGGGAGGAGAAGAAGCACTGTGGGTAAATTTGGAGACAGGCAATGGCACCACAATACGCTAGGGTTGTATACAGACTCTCTCTCAGGGGAGGAAGTGGACAAGGAAATGATAGAAAGTATACTTAGAATGGCAGAAAAAGGGGAGATATTGCTGATGGGTGATCTGAATATGCCAGATGTTAACTGGAGCGCAGTTGCAGCAGCCACTTCAAGAGTGCAGTTATTCTAGATGCCCTACAGGGGCATGCCTTAGACAACTAGTACTGGAGCCCACTGAGAGGAGCAATATTAGACTTGATACTCTCAAATGGAGATGGAGAGAGGATCACAGATGTAGAAGTGGTAGCCATCTGGGAACTAGCGACCATCGAACAGTATGGTTCACAATAAACACAGCAATAGAGTCAAAGCCATACAAAGACAAAAGTACTGGACTTTAGGAGGGCTGACTTTTACAAAATGGGTGAGTGCCTAAGGAATGCACTAGCAAATGGGCGGGAAGGAGGGGTGGAAGAACAATGGGAATAATAAAACTGCCATCACAGAGGTAACGAGCCTTTGTGTGAAGCAAATAAACAAAACAAAACGATGTAAGAAACCACTATGGTTCTCTAAGGAAGTGGCAGTGAAGGTTCAAGAGAAAAGAAAGCATTCAGGAAGTACAAGGAACCGCAGCAGGAGCAGGACAGAGAACTGTAATTCACAGCAAAAGGAGGCTGGGAAGGCAGTCAGAACAGCAAAGGCCCAAACTGAGGAAAATATAGCCAACTCAGTTAAGAAGGGAATAAAACTTTTATAGGTACATCAGGGAGCAAAGGAAGACCAAGGAGGAGATAGTGAGGCTTAATAAAGGGGAGGGAGGGTGGGCAGAGGGAGAATGTGAAAAGGCAGAGATACTAAACAAATATTTTGCTCAGTATTTACAAAGGAAGAGGGAGGTACATAAAACAAACAGTAGTAACACTCTGGATACAGAAGTTGATACCAGCCCATTTACAGAAGAAAGGGTTCTGAAAGAACTCTTAAAACTGAAGGTGGACAAAGCAATGGGGCCTGATGGGATTCATCCCAGAATCTATAAAAGAACTAAGGGTAGAACTAGTGACACCACTGACTACCCTCTTTAACAAATCATGGAGGATGGGGTGGTACCCGAGGACTGGAGAAGGCAGATGGATTCCCTTCACAAAAGTGGGAGCAAGGCAGAAGCAGGAAACTATAGACCTGTTAGTTTAACCTCAGTGATAGGGAAAATGATGGAATCACTTCTAAAGGAAAGAATTGTCGAGTATCTAGAGGCCAGAAGGGCACAGGACCCTAGGCAGCATGGATTCACATCGGGAAGGTCATGCCAGACAAATCTGATAGATTTCTTTGACTGGGTGACCAAAGTAGTAGATCAGGGAGGGGCTGTGGACATGGCCTACCTAGACTTTAGCAAGGCATTTGACACAGTCCCACACAAAAGATTAATATATAAGTTAGCCAGCCTGGGAGTGGGTCCCAAGATGACAGCCTGGGTAAAGAATTGGCTGGAGAATAGCACACAGAGAGTAATAGTAAATGGAGTCCACTCAGAAGAAAGGAGGTTACTAGCGGGTGCCACTTGAGGTTCAGTATTAGGACCAGTCCTCTTCAATGTCTTTATAAGCGACATTGCAGAAGGACTGGAAGGAAAAAGTATGTCTCTTTGCAGATGACACAAAGATCTGCAACAGAGTTGATGCACAGGGTGGGGTGGAAAGGATGAGAAGGGACTTGGCAAGGTTAGAGGAATGGTCAAATGTATGGCAGCTTAGATTCAATGCTAAGAAGTGCAAGGTAATGCACCTGGGAAACAAAACCCAGGGAAGAGTACACAATGGGGGTGAGATACTAACAACAACAAAATGGAAAGGGACCTGGGGTAGTCACATCAGATGACCTAAAGGTGGGCAAGCAATGTGAGAAGGCAGCAAGGAGGGCTGGGGGATACTGGGATGCATAGGAGAGGCATCACCAGTAGAAAACAGGAAGTTATTATCCCTCTGTACAGACAGCTGGTGAGACCCCATCTGGAGTACTGTGCAGTTCTGGAGACCCAATCTCCGCAAAGACATAGACAGGATGGAAGCTGTCCAGAGGAGGGCAACAAAAATGGTGCAGGATCTGCAACCGGAGGACATATGAGAGAGACTTAAGGAGCTTAATATGTATAGCCTCGAGGAAAAGAAGGAGGGAGAGGGGGACATGATAGAAACTTTCAAGTCACCTCCAAGGAATCAACAAAGTCCAAGAGGTAGCATCTTTCAAAAAGAGATGTGCAAGAACAAGAGGGCACAATTTGAAGATAGAGGGGGCTGCAGAGGTAATTTAAGGAAGTATTTTTCACAGAGGGTTGTGGATGCATGGAATGGCCTTCCGGAGGAGGTTGTGGAGTCAAAATCAGTGGTGGAATTCAAGCATGCATGGGATAGTCATAAGGCAATTCTGGGGGGTGGGGGTAGGAAGAAATAGGCTGCTGGTTAACTAGGATCTGCAGCTTATCCAGTAGGTAGGGAAATGGGCAGACTGGGTGGGCCAAGCGGTCCTTATCTGCCGTCAAATTCTATGTTTCTATGACGAACTACTCAAGGCAATTCTTAGTATGGCCCCTCACAAGGTACCGGGAAGTGACGGGTTCCCTGCTGATTTTTGTAGACTTGTACACCCGGAAATAATCTCTCCTCTCTTAGAGATGTTTAAGGAAGCCCAGAGTAAGAGAGAACTTCCTCCTTCCCTAAGAGAGGTGATGATTACCATACTACCAAGAGAAGGCAAGGACCAGACGTACCCTAGCAATTATCGGCCATTCTCTCTGATTAATGCGGACGCCAAAATACTTGCGAAAGCTGTGGCGACCAGACTAGAAAAGGTATTGCCTTACATTATCCATCCCTCTCAGGTGGTCTTCATTAAAGAGAGGCACAGCTCAGATCATGTGAGGGGCCCTGGTCACTTTGATACAGGTAGCGGCGAAACTCCCTACTCCTGCAGCCATTATCACGATAGATTTTGAAAAGGCTTTCGATTCAGCGGAGTGGGAGTTTCTGCAGGCAGTCCTGAAGAGGTTTAACATAGGTCCATATTTTTCTTCTTGGATGCGCACTTTATATCAACATCCAGTTGGCAAGGTGCTCACTAACACCATGATGTCCCCCCCTTTTCAGCTTTATAGGGGTACCAGGCAGGGTTGCCCTTTGTCCCCCCTACTTTTTGTGTTGGCTATGGAACCCTTGTCTGTGGCTTTACGTGCTCACCCCAATATCTAAGGGATTCAGGTGGGAAACCAGAGTTACTACTCTAAAGCATATGCAGATGATTATTTGATTTATACAAGTGACATCCAAGGGAGTCTACATCTCCTTCTGGACATGCTTGCTGCATTTGGGGACATATCTGGCCTTCGAATAAATAAGCGAAATCAGAGATTTGGCCACTTAACCTGCGATCTATTAACATGATTGGTCCTCTGGTTTCAAGTGGGTTCATCCTGATATTCAATATCTATGGATTAGGTTATCCCCGATCTAACCTCTATGGCGGACAAAATTTTAGTCCAATATGGTCCCAGCTGGTTAATAATGTAAAGCTGGGAGCACTTACATTATCCATGGCAGGGAAGATTGCCACTTTAAAATTGATGTTCACCCCTAAAGTATATTACCTGGTTTCTTACCTCCCCCTTTTGATTTCTAAGGTGCGGGCACATAAGTTTCACACCTTAATGAGCAGGTTTTTATGGGGTCCCAGTAAGCCTCGCTATAGCAGGGCTAAATTAAGAGCCCCGTGGATTAGAAGGGGATGGAATCTTCCGGGTTTTAATAGATATTCTCAAGCATTTTTGATAGCCAAAACTTATAAAGGAATTGGAGGGTTGTCTCACCCAACCCCAGTGTGGGTTAAGTTGGAAAGCACTGTGATGGGTAATATCTCTCCCCTTCGTTTTTTGGGGCATCCTCTCCCCAGAACTGCACAGGGATGGTGGACTATAAGGGACAGCCACCTAGCTTGGAAATCCCTGGGAAAAGCTAATCAAAGATGCTTAAGTTTGGGCCTACACACTCCACTATGGAATAATCCATTTTTGACAATAGACCAGAACCCCTTTTACTGGCCATTATGGAGTGCTTGCCAGATGAATACATTTCATGACTTAGTTCAGGAAGACAAGAGAACTTTTGTCCCTTTTCAATATCTAAGAGATCAACATTCTTTGCCCAAAGAATGTTTCTGGCAGTATTTGCAGCTCCAAAGCTTATATGGTGTCTGGTCCAGAAATAACTGTAAGTGTATGAGTTGCAGGGTTCATTTAGGCCCCTCTAAGGAAACACTTCCAATCTCCCGATGGTCTAAACAAAGTAAAGGGTTAGCTGGTATGATTCAAAAGTGGGTTAGAGACTCTGATCCAGACCCATCTTTGCCAGCTAAAATCAGGTGGGAAAAAATGCTTGGCATTTCAATTACCCCTCAGGAATGGTCTAATTGTTGGTAGCTTGCACACAAGGCCTGTGTGGACCAGAGGAGCCTTCTTATTAAAAACAAAGTTATTCACCTCTGGTATAGAACCCCTTACCAGTTGCACAAAATAGGATTATCACCCAGTAACCAGTGCTGGAGGTGTCTGGCCCCTGGGGCTGATCTACTACACATACTGTGGAGCTGTAAACCACTGCAAGGGCTGTGGAGGAAAGTGATTCACTTCTGCTCCCACACCTTGGTATGCACTTTGCCTCACTCCCCTTCTTTTTGGTTACTTGGTGTTGTTTCAGATAGTGGGCCAATGACTAAGGAGCAGTTGATATGGCTCACACAGGCTTCGGTGGAACTTCTCCGACTTATTCTTATGAAATGGTGGACACCAAGCCTTCCAACTTTCCAAGCATGGTTAAAAGCAATGGAGTCATTAGTGTCCCGTACCCGTCTTATTTATTTTGCCAAAAAGACAAGCGCAGCCTTTGTTAAAATCTGGGCTCCGTATATGGCTTGAATCACTAGATCCACTCCCACCCACGTGGTATTCAATAGGAAGGACTTATTGAAACCCCCCTGAACTGACCAGGCAACCAGCTTGATACTTTACACTGTCTGGACTAATATGCCTGTCTCTTTATTATGATACTTATATACAAGTCATTGTTATGTTTCTATAAGTTAAAATTCTGTCTACCAAACTACAAGAAGTGTAAAATGCATTGATATGTAAACAATTCATGCTTTATGTCCTCTGCTGCTACCTTTGTATTTACTCCTCAATAAAGAAAAAAGATTAACTGCAAAAAAGAAAAGAGGAGGAGTGAGAAAGAGCTATAGATCAAGTAGGGTCTGTAGTGGAGAAAATGGGCAGACTAGGTAGCCAAGCATCCCTTTTCTGCTGTCAGATTCTAAGTTCCTCTGTTTCTATGGAATGTATGTTTGGGGGTCAAAGAGTGAGAGAGAGAGTGAGTGAGTGAGTGAGGAGTGCTGCTTCTTCCGCACCTCCTGTGCCTGAACCAGTTGTTAAGCAAAACCATCAAATGGTTTTCACTGTGGTTGCTGCCAGGCATGGCTATATCTCACAAGAGAGGAGGGATTTACACAAATTGTGATCTGGCTGACTAGACACTAGTGTCTGCCTGTACATGATTTATGAAGATAGCTACAGAAGAATACCACAACAGGGCCTTCAATAAGTGGTTGCAAGCATGGTACAGGGAGGAGAGATTTGGCTACACTGGGGCCTGGGATCCAACCTTGGGGGATAGAGCCTGTACAAAGATTGCCTATATCCATCTTGGAGGGGAATGGCAGTCCTGGATGGAAGGTTTAGATGACACTTTGATGGGGATTTAAACTAGCCAAGGGGGGAGGCAGAAAAAAATGAAAGCAGCAGAGATTCTTCCCTCAAGAGAATGGAGAAGTGGAGAAGAGAAGCCCAGTGGAAATGGATTCCTATGGGGTAGAGGAATATAGGGACAAGATAGGGAGGGTAGGAAATGTATGCTAGAAGGTGGATCTAAGGCTGAGAAGGGTTAAAGAAGGTAAGCAGAGGGATAATGAAAAAGGGGAGGACAATACCAAGGAAAAAGGAAGAGCAAAGGATGGAAACAGGAAGGGAAGGTAGAGTGGGGGGGGGAGTCAAAAAAGGGGTGGAGAGCCGTGTGTGCCAAGGCAAGAAGTCTAGCAAATAGAATTCCTGACCCTGAATCAATCATTTCTGAGGCAGACCTGGATCTGGTGGCCATAACGGAGTCATTGCGCACCAACAACTACAGTGGACATACTAGGCTACACCATGTTCCAGAAGGACTAGAGAGGGAAGAAAGGTGGAGGGGGTGCTTTATATGTGAGGAAAGGTATAAAGGCCATGGACATACAGCAACACTAGTGGGGTAGGAAAGGGCTGGAGGAAATTTGGGTGAGTTTAGAGACAAGGGTACAAGATTTTTATCCACTTGGGGGTTGGGTAGTTAGATAGATAGATAGATAGATAGATAGATAGATAGATAGATAGATAGATAGATAGATACTTTATTTATAAAGCACCCCTTTCCGGGGACTCGTAGCACTGTACATAATAATTATAACATACATGAAATAAATAATCAAACAATAAAACATCGTAATCGCTGATCTACCTATCTCACATAATTCTGATACAAAAAACCCTTAATCGAAGGTCTGGTTAAAGAAAAAGATTTCAAACATTTCTTAAAGGCTTCCTCCAAGGGTGCCTCCCTAAGATATCTAGGCAGTGAGTTCCACAGGGTAGGAGTGGCCACCGAGAATGCTTTATCTTGGAGTGCCGCAACCTATACCTTGGAAGTCCAAGGAGGCCACCCACAGTGGAATGAAGAGCTCAGGATAGCTGGTGGGGCAGAAGGAGATCTTGCAGGTAAACTGGTCACATTTCATATAGGGTCTCATAGGTCAGAAGACTGACCTTGAAGACAATCCTCCACCTGAATGGCAGCCATTGCAGCTCGCAGAGGACAGGTGTTATGTGTTCATTTCTTTGCATGCCTGTTAAAAGTCTTGCCTCCGCGTTCTGCACCATATGCAGCTGGCGGCGGATGCCTCCAGATAGCCCTAAGTACAGGACATTGCAGTAGTCCAGCCCTGGCATGACGAAAGCATGCACTAGGGTTGCCAGATCCTCAGATGGTACCATGGCCCAGATCCAGGAGATATTCTTCAGATGATAGAATCCACTTCTGATGACGGCAGACACCTGGGCATCAAGTGTCATACCATCGTCAAGGATCACTCCCAGATCCTTCACCTGCAAGGATGAGTTTAGCGGGATTCCGCCAGAACTAAACCTGGGAGGGCATTCCACCCCCCACCACCACAATGGTGGCCGGGATCAACCACCAGTACCTCAGTCTTGTCAGGGTTGAGTAGTACCTAGTTCTGAGTCATCCATGCCTGGATCTCACCTAGACAGTTGCTAAATACAGAGGCCAATATCTGGCTACCAGGTGTACAGGACAGGTATAACTGGGTAACATCAGCATAGCAATGAAAACCTAGTCCATACCACCTGATAACGTCTCCTAATGGCGGCATATACAATGTGAACAATAAGGGCAACAAGATCGATCCCCACGGAACTCCACAGGGCAGAGGCTTCAGGCTAGATGGGGCTAAGCCCATTGTCAGCTTCTGCACTCTTCCCATGACGTACGACCTGAACCATTTGATGACATTTCTGGACAGGCCGCACCAGTACCGCAGTCGATCAAGTAACAACTCGTGATCCATGGAGTCAAATGCCACTGAGAGGTCCAGAAGAACCAGGATGGTACATTCGCTCCTGTCTTTCGCCATCAGGAGATCATTAAGTACCCTCACGAGAGCGGTCTCCATACTGTGTCCAGCACAGAAACCACACTGGAAAGACTCATAAGTAGAGGAGGAGGTGAGACGTTCCTCGAGCTGAATAGCCACCACTTTTTCAATAACCATCCCTAAAAATGGAAGGTTAGAGCAGTCTGTAGTTACTGAGACACACAGGGTCCAGTGAGGGTTTTTTTCAATAGGGGTTTGACCAAGGTCCCTTTCAAGGCCATTGGAAAAAATCTACTCGTCGAGGAACTCCGGACTATCTCAGCCACCACAGAACCAATCAGGTCCAACATCCAACTAAAAGTAGTGTTGGACCTGGGTCCAGATCACACTGTGCTGGCCTCAGCCTCGAGACAATTTCCAACACCTCCTCCACTCTGACTGGATCAAACTCAGCCCATACAAGAGGAGTGTTCCGACATGCCTCAGTTTGGGCCCCGCAATCCCTAAGAGTGATGCTGGAGGAGATCTCTGCTCTAATACAGGACACATTGTCGGCAAAGAACAGAGCGAACTCTTCATATCTAGTGCTAGAACCCTCTCCTCCAACACGGAGACAGGCCGGATGTGATAGCCCACCCACCATGTGGAAGAGCTGAGCTGGTCTGTTCCTTGCTGCAGCAATCTCCCTAGACAAAAAAATCTGCCTTCTTTCAGGAGATTGTCCCCTGAAAATCATCATAATGCGATCTCAGGGCCAATTTATCCTCCATCAGGCCAGCTCTCTTCCAACATCTCTCCAACCTCCGGCCCCTTTTCTTTAACTTCCTGAGCTCCCTATCAAACCAAGCAAGTCTCTGAGGAGTAGAAAGGGGTGAGACACGAATGGATGTGATTGAATTGAAGGCCACAGTGACAGCCAAATTATAGGCAGCTACTGCCTCTTCTCTTCCAATTTCAAAAGCAATCTCCACACTCAAGAGGTCTAGTACTGCCTATAGTCCCATTGGGGACACTCCCCATAATGGATGATACCAGACCATCTCCTCAGAGGATGGATCAATAAGGGGGGGCAGCCCTAAACATGATCCCCAAAGTGCTATGATCAGACCAGATCACCGATTGTACACAGAGGTCTTCAACCTCAAGATCCATGGTGAAAACCAGGTCCAGAGTGTGGCCAGGAGAGTGTGTCTCAGAGGTGACATTTTTAGTCAGGCCCAGGGCCTCGATGCTCCTAAGGAGGTCCCACCCAAATGGTGAGAGCTCATTATCGAACCAGGCATTGGTCCCCCAGAACCAACCATCTGTGGGCCAGCAATAAATCCCCAAGCTTACTCAGGAACTGTCCCCCCCCCCCAGGAGACAATAGAGCAGGAGAACCCTAAAGCCTGCACCAGGGCCACTTCATGCAGCAACACACTCAAAAGATCTAGTCTGACCAATAGGAAGCACCATGAGGCCCAAGTCCAATTTAAAACATGGCCACCTTCCTCTGCTGCGATTCTGCCTCAGGGTATGTATCATGGAGTACTCAGCCAGCACAGTCACCTCCAAAATGGAGTGGCATTTTCATCCAGCCAGGTCCCTGTGATGCAAGCCAGGTCTACCAAGGACATCAAGTCTACCATTATAGCAGTCTTTTTTTTTTCAATTATTTTTATGCACCGGTACTCACCGAGGCATCCTTCAGAGATGCCCTCTCAATCAGACCCTTCTTCTCCCGCCGTGGCCAGCCATCACCGGTTCACCCCTCCCAGAGGAACTTCCCAGCACTCTGGATCACCCCCCCACCCTCAGCGGCCTTTCTGAAATTAGAGAGTCCATCCCTCTGGAAGGTCAGCCGTGGTTCCCCGGTGTGGCCTGACCCAGCATTGGGATGAGAGGGAGAACCCTGGGGCCCTTGTCCTCTCCTTGACGAGCCAGGGATTTTTATGCTTTTAGTTCCCTCCCTCTCCCTTGTGGAGCCTGGTCAGCAAGGTAGTGGAGTGCCATGGCTCCACCCCCAGACATATGCTGTGCTGATGCAGTTGGTGATCCTCCATCCGCCACCAGAGGTCACTCCAAAAGCGAACACTCCCCACACCCATCCCCAGGAAGAGAAAGCAGTCCATTGGATGCTCAATCTCTTCCTCCCCCACCGACCCTTGTGACTGCAGCTCATTCCCGAACCCAGGTCACCAGCGTGGCACGAGGTGTGGCATCCAGTGCCTCAACCCTCAACGCCACCGGGCCAGCTTCCATTATAGCAGTCTTGATCCTCACTGACATGGAATTGCATAACACAGCCTGAGTAGGATGAGGGGGGATTGCTGGAGCAGCTACCTGCCCCCCTCCCATGGTGGAGCCCTTGGGTATGGGCATCAGACAGGTCGGACCCCTTTCCAGTACCCATTTCAACCAGGGCATCTCCTTGGCCTCACCACCTGAATCCAAGACTCCTGGGCACCAACTCAAGTAGACCTCCCCCGGACCCCCCCTAGTGATCCCCCATGCCATACATTTCCTATACATTTCCTCAGGTAGTGGAGGGAGCTCGAAAGGACGTAGGTCACAAAGGGAGGCTACTGAATAGCTGCATCTTAAGGGCCCTTTTCCAAAACACATACACTTTCAACCAGACCAGTCAAAATCACACTATCCCAATAACAATGCAATAATATAAATGGCTCACAATGCAAATAAACCCACATGCTATCAATTACTCTGCAACAGTTTAAAAAATAAACCACCCTACTACATGCAGCTGTACCATATAAACACACAGTCACACCACTAAATACACTCACGCCCACCCTCTAACACTCTAACACAACAAAGTAACAGTCAGATTCTCATACACTAAAACACATTCACATATTCAACTCTGAGACATACAACCGTATGCTACAAATTTTAAAATAACAATCCCTCACCCCTCCAAACCCACCAAATGTCCTAACCAGAAACCAAACAATCAGTCCATTTATTAATATGGAAAATAGTGCAATGTGCAAATTATCAGTCTGTACCATCTGGGTGTACAGATCACCAGCACAGGGGAGGAGTTAGATAAGGTTTTGGGGAGGCCAATGGCAGAACAGCAAGCAAAGGGGCAGTACTGATTATGGGGACTTTAATCTGCTGGATGTAGACTGGAGCATTCTGCACCTACAACAAGAAGAAGTGTGGTGGACGAGCTGTGGTGGTTCATACCCCTATAGTTTAGAGTGATGCCAGATAAATCTGGAAGGAGAGGCTGGAGATGTATGCAAGGTTTATTAGCCGCAGTTGGAGCACACAGAAAAGACTTAGCATTCACTAACATTATAAACATGAGGAAGAGCGAATAAGGTTACCGGGACCACAAACTGGCCCCCTAATGTCCTACAAAAGTCCAGGTTATTCAAGTCTTTAAGGTGTAGCGATCCGATGCACCAAGCTTGGGTTTCTAGTATTTTGGTAGGCCAACTGCTGAGGGTGAACCTAAGGAAGCGCTTCCGACACAGGCCATAAAATGGGGTGTCCCCTAGTGAACCAAAAACCAAGTAAAACACTGTAGGCCTCCTGGCCCTGGGAAGAAGGTGACTCCTGGCATCGCTGAGGTAACATTGAAAGGGAAGTGCCTGGTTGAGGATGGGTGTTGACGACAGGTTGTAGGGGAAGAGGACCCTTATCCCGGGATGTTGGCTGCAATGACCTCAGGCAGGTGATCTCTAGTCGAGGAAAGGATTCTGGGTTCAATGATCCACTGGACAACCTCTGGGCAGGTCCCAGGAACTCTTACCACCTCACCCCTGCAGTTTCATAATCCAACAATCTTCGGTGTGATCTCTTGATGCATCACTGGAACATGAGCCACCTAAGGGCAGTACAAACAACAGTGTGGCAACCCTTGGTGTGGCCTCTTGTGTGGGCCACCGATACTTATGCCACCTCAGGGAATGGGGCACAGATCCTGGCAATCCTCAGCAAGGCTTTGGTATATGCCACTGGTACTGTTACCACCTTAGGACAATGTCCATGCAGGAGAATGGGCAATGAGACTCCGAGTTCGGCGGACAACTTAAGTCCCTCAAGCTAGAGCTGGGGTAGTCCCTAACCTGACTCACTTTGGTGGGCCCTAGCTACCAGCTGGCTACCACTTACAAGCCCCGTAACTCAAACCTGGGGCAACATGGTGAACACTTGGAGTTGGTGGAGGTTGTTGGAAGTGGGTGCAGGTGATACTGGGCTTCCTGGGGACCCTCCCTGGGTCAAAGAAGAGGCACCGGAGGAATTCTAAATGAGGTGTGAGGTGTGAGGTTTGTGCAGGAGCCTGGAACAGAACAAAAATTAAAAATTAAAAATCTGAAAGGCAATTCCCCCCTTCTTGTATGAATGAGAGCCCTGCCATTTGGGATGAGGTGGCCCCAAATGTCTTCAGAGGAAGTAGCAGTAGGCAAGTACTGCAATCAATGCCCTCAGGGCAGTGCAGTCACACAGGACAATTGAGAAAATAAGGCAGTGAAGTCATTTAAACTCTTCAATTGAATATAGCAGTTCAGTCACAGTAAGCAGTTCAATAATTTAAAACAGTTTGATTGAGTACAGCAGTTCAGACACAGAAGGCAGTGGGTCCAGGCAATCATACCTCTTAACTGCCCTCATCACACATCAGGGACAAATGACCAAAATCAGGAACACATCAGATAAAATAGGAATATTAGTCCCAGAAGCTGCACACAACATGTTTCTTAGTGTGAATAGCATTTTCTTAATGAGAACTAGACTATTACATCAATGGCTGGCATTATTTTGTGATCCCAATCCCTACTCTTTAGTGCCAGAAATGCCAGACTTAGGAGGGACAGAATAAATTTCTGAGGCAAAATCAGGGACATCCTTGAAAATCAGAAACAGCTGAGAGGTAGGCAAGGAACAGGAGATTGCAGGCAGATAAAGAAAATACAGTTTGCCTCATGGGCATTGAAACAATTTGATGACCCACTCCTTTTGTTAATATGCATCAGCTCTGGTTGCCTTCTGAATATGGAGGCCAGGGTACCTAGTGTCTCTGTCACAGCTATGGGCTGCCACGCCCTCCTACTACATGGACAAAGGACTAAGTTTTTCCCATTACTTGGGCTTAGATTACCCTAGTCCTCTGAGAGAAGAATTCACTAAGGCTCTACCAGGCTTCTAGTAATTAGCTTTTTACAGCTAAACAAAAGGAAAATTTAGCCTGAACATTTCCATTTTTTACTAGTAATACTTTGAGCTGGCTTTACCTAGCAATTCTGTGACTCTTGGCTGAGAGGGACTGCCCAAGTCTCTATTTGGAGCACAGACTGCCTAGAATAAGTTAAACTAGAAGAGATTCTTTTAAGAGAGGAGTTCACAAACACCTTTAATCTTGGTCCAATAACTATTTGGTTTGAACTCTTCTAGCTTCTGCCTTCTTGATTTTCATTTCTCTCTCTCTCTCTCTCTCTCTCTCTCTCTCTTTCTCTATCTCTCTTTCTCTGTCTTTACAACTGGACAAGGTAAGCAGCTTTCCTCCACCCTGGGGAGGAGGGGTACAATGGAAACAGTTTAACAAATCTAAACAATAATTACACAGTGCAACAATACAATTGCTAAACAAACAATCCTTTCCCTGGCTGGAGCAGGTCTAGCAAGGACTAATTATTAAAGGAAATGCTGGCCAACAGCCTACTCACCCCTGGAGTTCAACCAAGACTTCTGTACTCTGGGAAATGCACAACCACAAAGTAGTGATAAGGCCTCTTCTCCTGGAGACTGGTGCATGAAAGATTCACTGGGTCTGTTTCCCAGCCAAATGAACTGACTTGATGTACTGGGGGACCCGACTAGATGGCAGCGTTCTGCAAAAACTGACTGAGACTGCTACTGGGGATCTTCTGGAGGGAGTTACACTGAAGGGACCTAGGGGATTTGCTTTAACCTCCTAACAGGGAAGCCAACATCCCTTGCCTTACTGTCCTTCACCCTCCCTGGTCAGACTCTTTCTCCCCTCTCTACAGCCTGTGCAGAGCCTCCTCTAGGCTGGGGCGGTCCTGGCTACCTGCCAGGGGATTGGCTTCTTCATCCAGAGGTCAGCCTCTTGAAGCTGGGTCAGTGGCTTAACAAAACAGTCTCCAAATTTGAATCTACCCTGGCCACAGGGATTGACTGAGAGGGCTCAGCCTGGCTTCCTTCTCCACTATGGGACAGGAATGTGTCCCAACTGGTTTGGCTTTGGCTGGCTGGGTGTCGGTCTTGATCAGAGGGAAGGGAGAGGAAAGAAAAAAAATGGTTTTCTTTTAAAACCCTGAATTTAGATTACTAGGACTGTCTGCTGGAGTTGGGCCTGTTCTGTGTTTCAGAGGGTCACCAAAGCTTTTCAAGGGGTTCCCATTAAGCTGACAGGGTCCCCACAGCTGTCTGACCCCAGATATCTCTGAGGATCCCATATTTTCTGTGGGGCCATCCTTGACTTCCTATAAGGGAGGTTTCTCAGGCAGCTTGTTATGGAACCAACTGCAGATGGGACAGTGCTGGATGTGGCACTTATGAAAAGGGTCAGCGTTGCAGATATCACAGTGGGTAGTTCCTTTTGTATAAGCAATCACCATACTGTGTGCTTTGGTATTCGAGGTCCTGGACATCAGGAGGGTAGATTTTAAAGAAATTGGAGACTGCCTCAGTAAATACATTGAAGAGGGGATGGCTGGTCTTCATGGGGGGGGTAACATGTCTCAGCAGGCATTGGGAGTGGACACAGGTCTATTTTGGAGGAGAGAGTCCAAAGGGAACTGGTTGCCCTAAAGGAAAACAAGGCAATATGACCTAATGGGACTCACCCAAGGGTTCTAAAATATAACTGAACATGGTACTATTCACCTCTCTGAAAACACTATTAAGCACCTTATTCCAAACAGGGTGTAGTTTTAGAGGACTGGAGGAAGGTTGATGTGGTCTATCTGCCCAAGAGAAGCAGCAGAGAGGAGGCTAGCAATTACAGGCCAATCAGTCTCACATCAGTGGTCAGGAAATTAATGAAGACCCTTCTGAAAGAGGGCTGATGGAGTGCCTGGAGGAAGATTGGCTGCAGGACCACCAACAGCACGGTTTCACAGTGGGGAGGTCCTGCCAAACAAATCCCATAGATTTCTCTGACTAGGTGACTAGGGAGGTGACTCACAAGAGGGCAGTGGATGTGGCCTATCTGGACTTAAGTAAGGCTTCTGACACTTGCCACACAGGAGGCTAATAAAGAAGCTAAGAAGCATGGGGGTTGGGGTAAAGTGGTGAGCTAGGTATCAAACTGATTGAAGGATGGAAGGCAGAGGGTGGTGGTAAACAACAGTCACTCAGGGGATGATAGCGTGGCCAGCGAGGTGCCATAGAGATAAGTACTGGGACTGGTCTTTTTCAATGTCTTCATAAGTGATATAACTGAGGAATGAGAAGGAAAGGTGTGTCTCTTTGCTGATGGCATAAAAATCTGCAACAGAGTGGACACTCAGGAAGGGGTGGAGAGAATTCAATGGGCTCTGGGGAAACTAGAGGAGTGGTCTAGGGTATGTCAGCTGGATTTCAATGCCAAACAGTACAAAAAAGTCATGTACCTGGGTTGAGTAACCCAGGAGTTGTGTATAAGATGGGGGGGAGGTACTTACAGTCACCAGGCAAGAAAGGGACCACAGGGTAATCATTTCTGATGATTTCAAGGAGGTAAAGCAGTGTGACAAGGCAGTACACAAGGACAGTGGGATGCTGGGGTGCATTGGGAGGGGGATTTCTAGCAGGAGAATGGGGGTGGTGTTACCACTTTACCACTCAATAGTGAGACCCCACCTAAAGTACTGTGTCCAGTTCTGGAGGCCACACCTCTGCAAGGACATGGACAGGGTGGAAGCAGCCCAGAGGAGGGCTCACAAAATGGTGTGGGGGTTGCACGAGAAACCATATAAGGAGAGTCTGTGGGATCTCAATATTTACTTCCTTGGTGAGAGGAAAATGAGAGGGGACAAGATTGAGGCCTATAAGTACCTCACAGGGGTGAACAAGATGCATCTGGGGAACCTCTTTCAGAAGAGAAAAAGCACCAGAACAGAAGAGCATGCAATGAAGTTAGAGGTGGGGAAGTTTGAGACAGATGTATGAAAATACTTCTTCACAGAAAGGGTTGTGGTCTTGTGGATGACTGGAACAGCCTGCCGAAAGAGGTGGTGGAAGTGAAGACAGTGGGTAGCTTCAAGCATGCATGGGATAGGCACACAGGCATAATAAATAGAGGAAAGAGAGGTAGGAGGGACACCAGTGACCAAAGAGGGTCCGAGGTGTTGGAATAGGCAGGCAAAAACAAGGCAGACTAGATGGGCCTACTGGTTATTTTCTACCAACAGATTCTATGCTTCTAAGATTAGAAATATGCAAGGATCAAATATTTGCTCCTTAATACTATGAATAATAGAATACTCTGTAGTCTTACCTGAGCACCAGGGAATTTCTATATTCAGGGTATTCAGAGAACAATAATAAAAAAAAGAGACAAAAAACCCCCCAAAAAATCATAAACCTGTATCTCTCCCCAGGATACCAGGGCTTCTCATGGCTACTCACATCTCCACCACCCCATTTATTTTCCACCCTCCCTTCCTCTCACCTGTCCTCAAACAGACAGGTTTAAAAAAAAATGTGCTAGCCTTTGGTACTCTATGAAAGAGCTGACACACCATCTTTAAATTAATTCCCCCTCTGTAACCCACCCATCAGGCTCCAAAATATCATCATTCAATGGTGGGCCCCACTCCCTGGCACCCAATCCACAATTTGGAGATGGGGCAGTAGGAGCCCAAATTCCAGCTAATTTAGTCATGCCCCCTTCCAAACCTATAGTACGGTCACCCAAATAGCTACTATAGTTATCTGACTGTATAAACATGTGGTGTGTGCCCGGTGAGTGGGAGTTAAATAGAGTGGATCACTGATGATGCTAGGCAGACCTATGTTAAACCCTTCCAGTTGGCATATCATTAAAATGCAGGTTTACTTGTTAACAAGGAACACCTGCCCCCTTACTGCAGAGGCAAAGGGAACACCTCCCAGAGAGAAGTAGAAAAAGAGCAGAGAGGCAGGGTTGCAGCCAGCAGTACAAGAGGCCCCATCCCTCCAAAAAAAAAAGAACAATGACACCTTTTCTAAATAATGTAAGAAAATTGCCATAAATAAAATATCAAACAAATCTGACTCAAAATTCTTAATTCATCTCCACATGGGGGTGCTGACATTGTGAGCTGCAACACTTACTTCTAGGCTGATTTACTGTCCACCCACTGATTATTTATGCTTAAAACAGAAATTCTTTTAGAGAGCCCTACTTCTAAAAATGCACAAAATGATCTTCTGGTCTATTGTTTTCAAGGTAACAGTCTGTTGCTATGGCAGTGTCGATGATGCAACAATGGTAGTATTGTGACTTCACCATATGACAGGCAAAAGACTTACAGCGAGAAAATGCATTAACCATCATGAAAATGTCAACCAAAAACAAATGTGGAAAGAATGCTGCACATATGCCTTTTGATGTAAGTTATATATGTATTCAGGTATTTTATAGACAAGTGTTTTTAATGAAAGAGGCTCTTAGAGCAAACTCAGCTCTGGACCACCAACCCTGGCTTATTGCTGTTATTGCAGTAGACAAGCATAAAAGATTCTGTCTGCTTTCTGGGCTCAATGAACTTCATATCAAAGCATTGAACTACAATAGTTACACAAACATTGTAAAAGGAGAAAAAAATCTGTTAATGGATACCATACTTCTAGTAACCTCTTTTCGTATCAGTGTGCAGCATTTGGGTTATAGTGCTGTTACAGTATAAGTCCCAAAAGTCCTAAGAGCTCTGATTGGAGTTTTTCAAGATCCATGTTGATTTTTAAACTGTGTCCTTCAGGTGAAGAAGTTGCTGGATGTTTTCTGTGTTGGCCAGTTGGATTGTTGTCAGCAAATACTTAGCATTAAGTGTAGTAGTGGTCAGGTGGCGCACACTGAGAAAGTCAAGCCTGTAACAAAATCAGCATGGACACTATTCCTATACTGAGCTGGCTTACACTCAATTCATAGCTTCACACTGAGGCTTAAAATGTGCAGTCTCTCCCTTTTCTGGAAAATGATATAAGAGGGAATTTTATTTTAGATGATTTTTCACATGTGGATTATAGTAGAAGTAATATTTTCAAACTTTAGTGATCTATTTGGTGCTGATGATCGTATGATCAATAGTTGATTTCTTTGGTTGATGTTAAATGTTTATTTACTAATCTGTAATTTCATAAATTGTGATAATTTTTCTTACACGCTATATAATTGCAATGCTTGGTTATTTTAAGTTTTGGATATTCAATAAAATTGTATTGATAAAAAAATGTGTAGAAAAAAATTCAGGTTTACAGGGGCCATAAGTCAGTGTCAGTGGCTCAGCGGGTTGCATACTCACCTCTGAGGCCAGAAGATCAGAAAACTTTAGTTCTATCCATACAACAGGCACTTGGGTTAAATCCCAATATTGACACTGTGGTGCAACATGAGGGAGGTACTGCACTTCCGAGGTGCAGTCTTTCAGATGAGATGTTAAAACCAAAGTCACATCTGCCTGTTCTGGTGGTAGTTCAGGTGGATGTTAAAGACCCCATGGCATTTCTCAAAAAAAGTAGGTGTGTTTTTATTGAAAAATTTTGCAAAGCTATGCACAACAGAGCATTACTAAACATAACAGAAATGCATACACCACATTTTTAGTCACACAAATCTATTCTAATGTATTACAAATTAAACCTTCTCTGCCCCCCAATCAATCCTATACAAACTTGTTAATAAATGAAAACCCCTTCCACCACACCAATACATGTGCTCTTGGATGAAACCTTGAATCTTTTCAAAGCACCTCTTCTAATACTCTTTCTACCATAGTACAGTACACAAGGTACATTGTAATTTTCTGTTGAAATAAAAATTGGCACCTTCCTTGCCTTAAATAGTTTATTAAGCACGCACAGAAAACAACTAATGTTCCTAAATCATATCCTGCTCCTAACCTGACAAAATTCCCCAGTACTAACATCTCATGGGTTATTTTGTTCTTCCAAGGCATCTTCCATGTTTTGGCTAGGTAAGTCCATAAACCCACTGAATAAATGCATTCTAGTAGGAAATGCTCTTGCGTTTTCATTCTATCCACACAATCAGGGTATAAACATTTTCTGTCTTAAACCACATTGTGCTTGTGGTTAGCGCGTACCCCTATCCTATCATGTGTGCACAACCACTGTACAGTACATTCTCTTGGGAATGCTAGGGTTCATAAGAGCACGATATACCAAGTCATTTTTTCCAATCTTGCAGTGTTTAAACAGAGGTTCCTCTGGTCCTATATGCACTAACACCTGGTGGTAGAGCTGTTGTCTGGTCTGTTGTAGCAGCATTTGTTTGATGATCTTCATTTACATATTTTCTGGAAAGTATCCTTAAAGTATTTCTCAATTTGCATGGCTCCTGTAATCTGATTAGGCAAATTATTCCATTTTCCTAACACCTCATGGAAAATTTTCTTTAACCATTCTCTCACCAATTATGCTTTTAAATACAAAGACTGGCAGTATGTTTACCTTCCAAAATACACAATTAAAGAACACGACAGGATTTAACATCCCTAATCCTCCTTTAGCTCTTGGGAGGTATGTCACTTCTCATTTAACTGGGTTCAACTAACTACCCCACAACACTTGGAAAAAAAAAAACTATATATCCTACTTTCCAAAGCCAAAGGTAAAGGAAATACAGCACTCAGATATAAGACAAGATGTGGTCAGAGCCAATATGGCTGTGAAAAGCTTTTGGGATGCTTTTACACCTTATTTCTAAAGAATTTGCACAGTGCAGATCTGTGGAGAGGCAGTTTCAATGCAGTCTTCCTTGTACACATTTTTACAATGTGTTTTCCTAGAATATGCCTGCTGATTGCTATATATTTAGCCTGGATAGTTTGCAGATGAAATGGCATCTCATTTTCAGTGGGACTCTACATCTACACAATATTATACTGCATTGTGTAAAATCAGAATGCACTAAAAACAATATTTTACATCAGGGGATATATTAAGTGCTGGATCGATGCACGAGCAGAAATATGCACAAAGAGGGTGCACTGGTTGGCATACCATATTCAAAGAGAATGAACCACTGGCACAGGCTGTGAATATAGAGAAGCCCACCAGGATGAAGTGCATCACTGCAGTATTCTACAGCAGAGTTACTGCAGCAAACAATGCAGTTTCAAATGGACTTAATCCCTTTTGCCATGCAGTAAACTTGTGACCCTGTGCTTCATCCTTGCGGGCTTCATTGTTCTGTTGAAAATGTGTCCCTGGATGGGATTCGCAGTGCAGGTGGCTGCCAATTCAGGTGCATCCAGGGTGACCCTAACTGAATACCTTCTAGGGGGAATGTGTGGCATATACTGGTATGCACCACAGCCCCCATGGGCGATATTCAGCCCAGGAATGCAAATTAACTAATTGAGCATGCAGGGTACAAAGGGGCCTTATGCATGCTCATTACCAGCCCATTTGCATTTTGGCATGGGGATGAATGCACCGAAGCAGCTCTCACCCCTAAACCCCAACCCCAATTGCTCCCATGTGGGGCAGGCCCTGAAGTCTCTGGTAGTATAGTGGCACCACCCCACCTGTCCCACCAGCCCTGATCATACTGGAGTCCAGGCTGTAGTGTCTCCATATTATAGTGACCCCAATGCCATCCCTAATTTCATCTGAATTCATCTACAGTCCATTTCCATAGTCTAGTGGCCCCCACTTCCCCTCAACATTGCACAGACACCCCCTCCCTGCCCCCAGCCCATCCCATTGCAATGTCTGGATCTGTAATGAGATTGTACCACTCTATTTGTGGGTGGAGGAGCACTCACAGGAGGATGCTGGAATGTGTTATACATAGGCAAAGCTGTGTGTGGGTGATAACACCCAGTGGCCATATTCCTCAGGCACTGGCATGCGGATCCATCATCCCGGTGCCATTGTACTTCTCAGTGTGGGTGATGGCCGATGCTGTAACCAATCACACAGGTCCCAAAACAGGCATGTTACTACAGCCAACCTCTCATTCATTTGCGCAATTGGGGAACCGCAGATGAACTATCTATAGCCTAAAGTATACACTGCAAATGTCATTACAGGATACCGCACCACATGGCACCCAGAATACTTCAGCAGTCCGGAGGATGGCATGTCATACAAGGGAACAGGGAAGAGCGTGGACTTGCAGTGGTGTATGACAGCAGGAAGATACAGTATTGGCAAGGCATGCATTAGAGGTATGTAACTACTGAGCAGCAAATCAGAGCTCTTTTCTCAGTAAAAGGCTGCTGATATTTATTTATTTATATATCATGTCTAGGATTACAAATACCTTTGAGCCATGGCTCTTTTACAAAGGTTCCACGACAGAGAAATACAAATTATGGGGAACATGAAGACAGGCATTACAACAATGTGGACATTGCAGAGTACAGATTAATACAGTTCAATGGTAGCATTATAACAAGGCAGCCAGCGGCATTTGTCAGAAAATAGACAACAGATAAGAAGTGCCAGAGTCATAGGGAGAGGGTGGGGGGGGACAAGGAATGTAGGAAGGGCGGCAAGAGGGTGAAAAGTGCAGCATTGGGTATATCAAGATGTGAGGGTAGAATCCAGTGGGGGGGGGGGACAACTAGAGCAGAAAGGGAAGTGGAGAAACAAGGTTAAGTTGGGCAGTCACAGGAGCTGTTGGTAGTGAGATAGTCCCAGAGCCTAGTTTTAAACATACCAATAGTTGGGGCAGAGGAGATGGTTGTGCTGAGGCCATTGAACCAGAGTGGCGCTCGATAAGCAAAAGAGCGTTGTCCCTGTGAAGTGTGACAGTGGGGGACTTTCAGTAGCTGTAGCATGGATCTCCTAAGGCACCATTTGTTAATTCAGTGTAGTAACAGAGTTGAGACCCCAGAAGGTGCAAGGCCAAGGTAGATTTTTTTCACCATGGAGCAGGTGAGAAACTTTATGCAGTTTGATAGTTGGAGCCAGCCGGTCTGAGTGTACAGGTCATATGTGTGGGTGAGATGGTGAGCACCAGTGATGAGCTGACATGCTTTATTTAAGGTAGTTGAGAGGCATCTAAGGGTTGTGGTTGTGACGGAGCCATAAATGATGAGACCATAGTCTATTACAGAGATCACAGATCTCAGGACTGCAACCTTCAAAGCTTCTGGCGTGAGGTGTGGTCTGTGTTTATAGAGGAGACCAAGCCGTGTATTAGCAGCTCTAGCTTCATTATCTACATGAAGTCCATAGGAGAGATTAGGGTCAAGCTGTATCCCTAAGTATTTGAAGGACCCCACCTGATCTAGAGTGTTCCCCTGGGTGGTGGAGATAGCCAAGTGGTGTAGCTTGTGTGGGTTATGAGAGCTGCAGAAGAGCATAGATTTGGTTTTCTTGTCATTGAGGACCAGTTTATGATTAAGAAACCATGTCTCTACAGAACTGAAACCAAGTTGAAGGTTGTGTTGAAGAGTTGCAGGCTCTTTGTGAGTGGAGGATACAACAGTATCATCGGCATATAGTATGATCTGCTCAGAGCAGTGGTAAGGGAAGGAGTTTAACAAAATGCTAAAAAGGAGGGGCCCCAGTATGGATCCCTGTGGGACACCCGAGCGAACAGGCAGGGTGTTAGAAAGAGCGTCCACAATTTTTACTCTCTGTGACCAGTTTTCTAAGTAGCTTTTAAACCAGAGAGAAGAGTCAGGTGATAGCCTGGCATTCAGTAGTTGGTGTATTAATAATCCATGGTGTACTGTATTGAAGGCCTTGGAGAGGTCGACGAAAACAGCCCCTGTGAGAAGGCCGCTGTCAAGGGGATTTGTGCAATGCTCCAGTGAACTCAAGAAGGGCTGTGGTGGTGCTGTGACCTTCTGGAAGCTGTGTTGTTGTGGACAAGGTATATTGTATTTATCCAAGTGGTCAGTAAGTTGATCAGCCACGATGCGCTCAAGTGCCTTAGACAGTGGGGGCAGTATGGAGATAGGGCGATAATTTGAGTGAATCGTCTTGTCCCCACTTTTATGGATGTGTGTCACGGTGGCTGTTTCCATAGGTCCGGGAATTTTCCACAGCTGAGAGAGAGGTTTAGGATTTTTCTTAATGGATGATTTACCTCATCGAGGGTGAGCAACAGAAGCTTAAGGTCCAGGGTGTCGCTACTAGATCTAGATTTAGAGATAGCCGAAGTAATATAGTGGTGAGCTTCATTCAGCCTTACCTTCCTGAAGTAGAAGAGGGGATGGTTAGACTGAGGGACTGAGGTATTTGGGGAGTAGGCACTGTTTTCGAAAAAGTCATGGGGTAGAACAGCACTAAGGTCTGAAAAAGCCGTGTTAAAGATGTATGCGATCACCTTGGGGTCAAGGGTTGAGGATCCATCAACCATTAACATGGCCGGAGAGGTTTTTGTCTGCTTCCCTGTGACATCCTTGATATTGTCCCAGAAAGCACAACCATTTCCCCATGTATTGGTGAGAGCATCTTTGTAATAGGTGGATTTCATTAGCCGTGTGGTTTTTGTGTAGGCATGTCATGCTTGTTTGCAATTTTGGATGTCCAGTTGTTTGCCAGTGGCCCTGGCAACTGCCCAGAGGTGATCCCTTAGTTTCAGCTGTGAGAGAAGAGCCGCGGTGACCCATGGGTTACAGAGAGATTTTGTTTTGCGCCTTTTAGCAGGGGCAAAGAGGTCACAGGCTTTGTTGAAAATTGAGATGAAATGATCAAGAGCCAAGTTAACATCTGTTGCTTCATAGATGGGTAGCCAGTCTTGTAAAAGCAGGTGTTGTTTGAGATGTGGAAGTTTTCCATGAGGAAGGACTCTGCTAGCGATAATTTTGGGAGGGGGTTTAAGGAATTTGTTAGACCATGCACACATGACTGGGGAGTGGTCACTGAGTGAGTCTGGGAGAATGGTCGTATGAGAAATCCTTGTGGGGTGAGTGTCGAGGACCCAATCCAAGAGGGTACTGGTGCCAGTCTTGTAGTTAATCCTAGTAGGGGAGTTTACCATTTGCGTGAGGTTAGCAGCTGAGATGGAGTCTTTATAGGCACTGGCACTCGATGCTAACCAGTTTATGTTGAAATCCCCTAGTAGAATAAGTTCAGTTTCGGGAGGATGTGAGTTGATAAAGTTTAGGATCTCGTTGAATCCATGTTTAGGGTCCCTGGGTGGGATGTATAAGGAGACAATAGTCAGAGCTTTATGGTTGGGACCTAGGATGATTTTTATTGGCAGAATCTGGGCTGAGGCAGAAAGTGATGGAGTTGCTACAGGGTGCCAAGACAGGGAGTCTTTGATATAGATTGTGCAGCCACTACCTTTTTTGGATATCCAGTCCAGCCTGTGAACATTGTAGCCCTGTATTGTTACTGCTGAGTCTGGAACTTTAGGTGTCAGCCAAGTTTCCACCACTGCAAGGATGTCAGGGTTGTGTTGGCATATGAAGGCTTGGAGTGCATCCAGCTTTGGTAGTAGGCTGCAGATATTAATGGTTGCAAGGATAAGGGCACCTGGAGTTTGTGTGTCACCTGAGCTTCTAGGGCCAGGATTGGGATGGACGCTGCCTGAGATGAGAAGGAGGAGGAGTAGGAGATTTAAGGAGCAGAGTCGCAGCTCTTTGAGAGATAGTTTTGTTTATTGTTTCCTGGAGTATGAGTTACAAGGTTCCAGGCAGTGTCCCATATGGATTGCAAGGTGGTACAGTGTAGAGAGGTGGCCACACTTGTTGAGAGTAGTGGTCGGGTTAAGTAACCAGGAATATCCAAACGGTGCACCAAGCACGAGTCTCGAGTGGAAGTGGAGAGTTCCCTTGGAGTAGCAGTGGAAACCAGAGTAGAGGCGGGTGGGGTGGGGTGGCTAGGACCAGGGGGAGAGAGAAGAGGGGGACCAGGGCAAGAAGGAGGAGGAGGAGGAGAGGAGAGAGAAAGGCAGAGATAGCCCACATGGCTTACGTACTAGATAAAGAGATAGAGATATAGCCCTCTAGTGGTGAGAGGATATAATCTGCTAATTCAAAAGTCAACAGTTAAAAAAAAAAAAAACACACCTCTAAATTCACTTCTAATATCAACTCAGAACTTAAAATGACTGTAAGGATTAAACAAATTATTAAACCCTAGCACATAAATTCAACTGGAGACACAGAGGGAGATACAGTAGTTAGAGGTGTGTTCAGCAGGAGATAGTATGGGCCACTTGGAAATCAAGCTTCCACTGGTACCAAATCCAAAAGTCAAGGCTAGTACCTTGCAGTACAGAGGATTTCTGAAAAACTGTTTAGGTTCCAGAAATTGAGGGGTCTGTGGCCTGGTCAAGGCACGCTGGATCCCTTGCAGTACAGAGGATTTCTGAAAAAACTGTTTAGGTTCCAGAAATTTAGGGATTATTGAGGATATAATAAATAAATAACAAAGTCATTAATAGGGAACCAGTGGCTTATGGAAAAATCCACAGGGATTTATACAGGGATTTGATTCTGTTTTTGTGGGGAAAACACAGGAAAAATGAGAGTTTCTTACAGAGTAATGGTTATTTGGATCTGGGAGCAGTGAATATTTCTTATCCTATATTTTGTATCTTGATAGGGCAGTGTGGATGCTACATTGTCACAGGGATGTTCATTTACACATTTTTGCACTGTATTTACCTAGGCTGTCCCAGATTAGATGCAATATCTTGTTTTCAGTGGGGTCATTTACCATTTTTATAATGTATTACATAGATACATAGATACATTGACAGTGTCGGCAGATAAGGGCCTATGGGCCACCCAGTCTGCCCATTTGAGCTTGTAAGTTCAGTTTGTTTTCCTAGAAGTCTGTTGCCCCTTACCCCTGACCTCCAGAATTCCTTTATGTCTATCCCATGTATTCTTAAATCCCGTGATTGTTTCAGCTCCCACCACTTCCTCTGGCAGGGTGTTCCACTTGTCCACCGCCCTTTCTGTGAAGAAATTCTTTCTCATGTTTCCTCTGAATCATCCTACCTCCAACTTCATCCCATGCCCTCTAGTCCTGGAACATCTTTTTCGCTTAAAAATAGTGTTTTCCTGCACCCTGTTCCTCCCTGTAAGATACTTGTATGTCTGTATCATATCCCCTCTCTCCCTCCTCTCCTCCAGGGAGTACATGTTCAGTTCCTTCAACCTGTCTTCATAGGACTTGTGATGCAATCCATGCACCATCTTTGTTGCCCTCCTCTGAACCTTCTCTACCCTGTCTATGTCCTTACGTAGGTATGGTCTCCAGAACTGTACACTGTACTCCAGGTGGGGCCTCACTAGTGTCTTGTATAGCGGAATTATGACCTCCCTTTTCCTGCTGGTGATGCCCCTGCCTATACATCCCAGCATCCTATTTGCTTTACCTGCTGCCTTGTCACACTGTTTCCCTACCTTGAGGTCATCAGAGATGACAACCACAAGATCCCTTCCTGCTTGGTGCATGCTATATCCTCACCCCCCAACTGATATATTGTGCCAGGGTTTTTGTGCCCCATATGCATTATCTTGCACTTCTTTGCATTGAATTTCAACTGCCAAACCCTGACCATTCTTCAAGTTTCTGCAGGTTACTTCTCATTCTGTCTACACCCTCTGGTGTGTCTACTCTGTTACAGAGCTTTGTGTCATCAGCGAACAGTGAAATTCTGCCTTCTAGGTCCTGCGCAATGTCACTGATGAAGATGTTGAATAGGACCGGTCCCAGCTCTGATCCCGTGGTATCCACTGGTCACTCTTCCTCTGTGGAGTGACAGCCATTTACCACCACCCTCTGTGTCCTGCCACCCAGCCAGTTACCTACCCACCACACTATTGTCCTGCCCACACCCGTATTCCCCAGTTTGTGTAATAGTCTTCTATGTGGCACAGTGTCAAAGGCCTTGCTGAAGTCCAGATAGGCCATGTCCACTGCCCTCCCCTGATCCACCTCCCTAGTCACCCAGTCAAAAAATTCAACGAGGTTGGTCTGGCATGACCTCCCCCTGGTGCAACCATGCTGCCTTGGGTCCTGTAGTCCATTGACAACCAGATGTTCCACCAATCTCTCCTTCAGTAGTGCCTCCATGATCTTCCCCTCTACCGAGGTGAGGCTGACTGGTCTGTAGTTCCTGCTTCCTCTTTGTTCCCACTTTTGTATAAGGGCACTACATCTGCTGTCCTCCAGTCTTTGGGTACCTCCTGTTTCCAGTGATCGGCTAAACAGGATAGCCAGAGGTTCAGCCACCACCTCTCTTAGTTCTTTAAGGACCCTGGGTGCACCCATCTGGCCCTATTGCTTTATCAACTCTTATTACTTCCAGTTCCTTCAGGACCCTTTCTCATGTAAAGGGACTTGTATCCATTTCTGCACCATTCTCACCCCTTGTACTCCCTTCAGACCCATTACCCTCCTCTTCCTCAGTAAAGACTGAGCAGAAATACCTGTTCAATATGTCAGCTTTACTGTTGTCATCCTCCACGTGGCCCCCATCCTCCCTCTTCAGTCTCGCTATCCCTCCCTTTGTCTTTCTTTTTCACTTATGTACCTGTAAAAGGTTTTGTCCCCTCTACCCACTGATTTTGCAATGTGTTCTCCTGTCTAACTTTGGCTTCCTTACTGACCTCCTGCCTCCTTTGCTTCTCCTGTGGTCCTTCCCCTTCTGCCTGTGTCTTTTGTATTGCCTGAATGCAATCTTTTTGGCTTTCACTTTCTTTGTTACCTCTTTGGAAAACCATAATGGTCTCCTCTTCCTTTTCCTCTTGCTAACCTGCTTAATGCATAATTGTGTTGTTCTTGTAATCCCCATTTTAAATACTGCCCACTGTTCCTCAACCCCTGATTCCTGTCCCATTCCCCTTAATGCCTCTTTCAAGTATCTCCCCATTTTCCCAAAGTCTGTCCCCCTAAAATCCAGGATACGTGTTTTTGTGTGGTTTGGTTCTGCTCTTTCTGTGATTTCAAACCACAATGACTGGTGGTCACTGTTTCCAGGTGCTCCCCCACTGTTATCCCCATCACACTGTCCCTGTTTGTGAGCACAAGGTCCAGTATTGCCTTCTGCCGGTTGGTTCCATGACCAGTTGCTTGAGGAAGGCACCCTGAAGGGAGTCCAGGATAAATCTGCTCCTAGTTGATGCTGCTGCTGGGATGCTCCAGTCCACGTCTGGAATATTGAAGTCTCCACCACTACTACCTCACTCTTGTCTGCCATCCTTTGATGGCTAGCATCAGCTCCTATCTGTTTCTTCCTCCTGGGCTGGTGGTCTATAGACCACACCTGTGCGGATGGCTGGCCCCATTTTCCTTTCCAGCTTAACCCACAGTATCTCTCCCCCATTTTGTTCCTCCTGGATCTCTGTGGCCCTTATGTCATTTTTCACATATAGTGCCACTCCTCCTCCCTTCCTGCCTGCTCTGTCTCTTCTGAATATGTTGTAGCCAGGTATGGTCATCTCCCAGTCGTGGTTATCATTACACCAGGTTTCAGTGATGGCCACAATGTCCAGGTCTGACTGTACCATGACAGCCTCCAGATCTTCCATCTTGCTGCTAAGGATCCTGGCATTTGCACACATGGCTTTCCATGATTTGACCTCCCTAGACTGTTTCAGTGTTCTACTCCAGCCCCTTCCTTGGTTGTCATTTATCCCTGGTTCTCCTTGCTGTCTGCCCTTCTGCTGAATGTTGCCCCTTTTCTGCTTATCCACCTCTTGGGCACTAATCTCCATCTTTTGCACTGCTTTGCAGAGATAGCCACTCTCTGGTTACTGGTTCCACTGCTGGCTGTGGGGGTGAGCAAGTAGGTACCCTCCTTGCTGGCCTGTCACCCTTTGCTAGTTTAAATGCTTGTCAATGTAGCATTTAAACTTATCATTGAGTGCTTGATTCCTCCAGGATGGATGCAGGCCAGTCAGGCTTGAACAAACCTCCATCCCTCCAGGTGGGTCCCCAGTCACCAATGAATCCAAACCCTTCCTCACAGCACCAGTTCTTCAACCATGAGTTAAAGTTCCTGGTGCATGGACTCCTATGCTCTCCCTTGCCTCTCACAGGTAGTACTTCTGAGAAAGTGACAGAAGTAGCTACTTGCTTGAGACCCCTCCCCAGTTTCCTAAACTCTTCCTGAACTTCCTTTGGCTCCCCATTTGCCAGGTCATTAGTACCTAGGTGGATAATGACATCCAGCTCACCCTCCTGTCTTGCCTTCCCAGTGATCCCCAGGATCTTCCTTCCATCCCTCCATGCCGTGGCACCTGGTAGGCACCTCACCTCCCTGTCCTCTCCCTCCTGTGTTCCTAGCTGGATCCCTCTTATGATGGAGTCCCCCACCAGGATTCGCTTCCTCCTCCTCCTCTGGGGTCCACTGCTTTCCCCGCTGAGGTCACCTCCTTGGCTAACCTCCACATCCTTTCCTTCCACTTCTCTGGGTACCTCTATTTGGTTGTCCTCATTTGCCAGTGTGGCATATGAGTTCTTGAGTGGAATAGGATCTGGGTATTCAGGCTACCTAGTCCAGGGGCCCTGTATTCAAACGAGATATGCAGCACATCCCAGTGGAAAAGGGAGATGTGCAGCACAACTCCAACAATGCACAGCAGTGTGATATTCAAACATGTGGGATGCGCCAGCCAGAAGGGAATGGGCCAGGGCACACACAAATGGTATGCTGTTCAAGTCAGGGTTCAATCCCATGCATATTCCGTGCTGCAGCATATTCAGTGGGAATGTGCCCCTCACAGTCTAGAGCATCACAGCCCACAGTTAGGCCATGAATAACTGGCCTAACCCAGCCAGCCAACCACAGGCAGGCTGCTGATGTGCACCCAGTTGCACAGCAGCCTGGCAGTCCTGGTGGACTAGAGGTACACTCTTTCCATCCCTAATCTGGCCAACTCCATCCCTGAAGAGCTCCATAGTGAAGGCCACCCCAGACCCAATTGCACCAGAGGAAACCATGGTCTATATCTGTAGTCTAGAGGACTCCCATCCACCGCCCCTGTACACAGACACCCTTACTCCCCCCATACTCAACCTGTTGCAAAGACTGGCACTGCCCTCCACATCCTGCCATGGCCAGCCATTGACTGCACTGAACCTGGACTGGGGACCTGCATTATGGAATGACCCAACTCACTGTACTGTGCATTGGGGCACCATGCCAGCTGCGGATCCACCAGCGTATGCAGCTGTGGGTACATCCCTGGCAAACTGAAGAGGGAATTAATGTTATATGTCATGATGGCCTTGGAATTATTTGGATTTATATGCTATTCATAAGGCATAATGAGGGACTGTATGAAATAACAAATATCAAGCTATTTATTTCATGAACTATACACAAAATTAGTAATCACAAGTCAGACAATCTTTCAAAAGATACTAGTAATGCCTGTAAACAAATTTATTGCAAATAAAGACATATATATATATATATTTGTCTTTTAGCTTGTTTTTATTGGGTTTACCACAACATAACCCAGACAGACAATCTTAGGGTAGCTGGTTCATTCCACTGGGGTGTCACACAGATGAGGCACACTGATGAGTCCTGGTAGGCGAAACACGTGTATGTGCCTCCTGTTAGCACCCTTTGCAGACTGTGCGACAGACCTTTTGGTACTATGCATTTCTGCTTAAAGTTGAACCAGCATAATATTCTGTGGTGATTTGCATATACAGCCCATGGTGCTTTGCATTATGGGGGTATGTGTGATTTTATTTATGTATATGTATATGCGTATGTAAATGTTCAAGTTCAAGCAGGACACCTCTGCAAACCCAAGGAGTTCTGTAGGCAGATCAATACACTGGTGAAAGGAAGGCTGTCAAACTACTGAGCTCCATCTCTGCCCAGGGTGTTACCCTCGCTGACCCCTAATCTATTGCTGCTGGCTTTAATGACTTTTTTACACATCTGCACAAATACACCTCACAATTCTATAACTTTCCTGTGGCACCCTTAGTTCCTTCATCTGTGGAGGAAGTCTGGACTACACCTTTATTTCACTTGAAACTAGCCACACGTAATGAAGTCCGGAGACTTCTTGCCACTTTGAAGGCCAAGAGTTCCCCTGATCATGACTCCCTGGAGCCAAATTTCTTAAGTTTGAAGCTCCAGCCCTTGCTCATCCTGTTCATGACCTATTTAACCATTCCTTGTTGACCAGTACTGTTCCTGACAAATGGAAGGTAGCCATTGATGTACCCATGCATAAAGGCAGATCCAGCTCTGTTGTTGAGAATTTCAGACAAATCTCCATCCTTTGCCCCCTGGCAAAAATACAAGAGTGCATCATTTACAATCACCTTCAGGACTACCGGGATCACCATAATCTGCTTTCACTTTTCCAGCATGGTTTCAGAAAGAACCACAGCACCCTCATGGCCATGATTAAGGTAACTTCAGACATCTACCAAGCCATGGACTATGGTTCTGCCACTGGTGCCATCACTGTCAGCCTTATGAAAGCATTCGACCTAGTGAACCACAGTCTTTTGCTTAAGCAGCTTTGTGTTTTTGGTCTGCACTCCAGTGCCCGCCACTGGGTCCATAGCTTTATCTCCTCCTGGTTTCAAAGGGTCAAGTGGGCCAGCTCTTTCTCAGAATTTAGACCAATAACTCATGGGGTCCTACAGGGCTCCATATTGGGTCCTTTATTGTTCTCACTTTTTTTTTTATTTATTGAAATTTTGGATAACACCTTTGAGAACAAGATAATTTCATAGGTTCCACATCAGACTACAATACATATTGGAAAAGTATGAGATGGAGAACAAACAAAACAGGGAATTATACAAAACATTACAAAAATGTATAACTAGAGAAGTTCTAATACACATGGCATTGTAAAATGTATGCCAAGGTGAGTATCAGGTTAAAACCTGGAATTCAAAGGGTTATATTAGAGGGGGTGAGGTCTTATGAAATGACCCTTTACAGGAAAATGAGAACAGGCTCAGTCTAGTATGTAATAATCAACAAGGTAAGGAATGGCATCAGCCCAGGGGCCTTGTCAGAGATGCGTAGGTATGGGATAAAGCATTTTAAAGTGAGCAAGACAGCTCAGGAGATATAACAGGGGAGGAGGGGGGAATGGGGGAAAGTCATAGAGGGGTGAGGGGAAAGAGTGGAAGGGATCAAGAGGAAATGTGAAGGGAGCATGATTAGCAACTTATAACAGTTAATCAACAAACCTTTCATCAAAAAAAATTACCCAACAACTGTGGTGGGGCTGCTGTCCATCTTTATGTGGATGATGCTATCATATACTGTTCTTCTCCTGATGTTGCCTGGATTAATAATGAGCTCGCATGTGACTTTGCCGACCTTGAGGATAGGTACATGCATAATCAGCTTGTCCCAAATGCAAAAAGTATGCTTTTTTCTCATCTGCCTCCCTCCTCCCACTCTCCCTACCCTCTCTGTGTTACCTCCCTCAATGGTGCTGTTCTTGAGGCTGTCAGTACCTTCAAATATCTGGGTATTACTCTGTATTTCTCTCTTTCCCTCACCACCCACATCTCCACCTTAATTTATTTATTTAATTTATTTATTGAAATGTTTCACCAAGAAGGCACACTGAACAACAAGTTGCTCGTCTGCCGATGAAACCTGGAGGAGGGGTACAATTAGATGAAGAATTAGACATACAGTTTAACATTTAACATAGCCAAGAAATTAAACATTCAATTACATTTGTAACAAGACATCCAGATAAAAAATATTATAAATAATCATACAGTCGCATTTGTGACATAACATACAATTAAATATATCATACCTATGGAAAATGCATTTTATTACAAGTGGTATATCTGAGGAACATAGTACATAGCGGTGAAGGGGGAGAAGAGGATGCTGAGAAGCAGGCTCTGGGGGGGTGAAAGGTTTAATAGGTGATGTGAGTCATGGAGAGGAGCAGAGGCATAGGAGGACAGTTAAGGAGGGTTAAAGCAGGAGCAGTCTATGGCTCATCCCATCAAGCCACAGCAGCTTGCTAGCTGGTTCCTCATCCCAGCAGGATTCTTATCCTACACCTGGGAAGAGTGAGAGGGTGCACTACCATGCATACATCCTTTCGTAGTTTTGCACCCTCTCGTACATCCCTGCTGCGCTGTACCTGTTACGCAGTTATGTCGTGTGCTGTAATGCGTACAACATATTGACCACGTAGGGAAAAACAGTAGGGCCAAGGACATAAGCAGTAAATTCTTTCTCCCCCCTCCATTGAGTGGGTTCATCCACACCCTTATTTTGTTCTCAATCAAATTTGTAACATGTGGAGTAACACCCACCACCAACTGACAGCATCACCCTGTGCCTGATGAGAGAAAGTTATGTAAGGCAGAGGGAAGGGAGTAGGAGGAGAAGTGCTGTATTTGTGGGGGGGATGGAGTTCCATATTTCTGGTAAAGGATGGGTAAAGCCTGACTGACCAATGAGAGTGGTTTGACGGGGGACCAACAAAGTGCGAGTGTCAGAGGATGTGAGGGAGTTGGGGGGGAGAGTACACATGAGAGGTAGGAAGGAAGTTCTCCTATTCAAAATTTAGAGGTGAGTTTGGCGCATTGAGTGAGGCACCTGTTGGCAAGTGAGGAAGGGACATGGTGTTGTACATGTCACAGTGATGAGTGTGTGATGGAGCATCAAGGGAAAATCATCAGAAGGAGTTAAAGAGAATGTCCAATCTGGTTAGGGAGGATTTGGGAGTGGCACCATAGACTACATCACAGTAGTCGAAAATGGGGAGGATCATCTTTTGGACTAGTTCACAACACGCTGCAGGAGGGATGCAACTATGATTCCTGAATAAGGTACCAAGCTTGGGGTGCAATTTTTTCAGGATGGCATCAATGTGGCCAGAGAAGTTGAGGTGTTGGTCCAACCAAACCCTGAAGTATCTGAACAAGGAGGTGTCCTCTAGGATTATCCCATCAAGGGTATGGAAGGATGGTAAAGGGTGGAGCCTAGATAGTCTCTGCTTAGTGCCAAAGATCATGGAGACAGTCTTTTTGGCATTTAGGAATAGTTGATGTGAAGTAACCATAACTGAATCTGGTGGAAGTCAAGCTGAAGGGTGGTTGCTACATCGGCAGGGCAATTGCCAAAGGAGAACAGGATGGTGTCATCAGCACACATATGGATAGAGAAGGAGGGGGATCATACCGAGGGCAAGTCATTTAGGAAGATGGAGAAGAGAATGAGTACAAGCACCGAGCCCTGTGGGACTCCTGTGGAAATGGGGGGGGGGATTGTATCCTGGATCTTGATTCATTGTGTTCTGCCTGAGAGGTAAGCTCTAAACCAGTTTTGTGCAGAAGTAGACAACCCAGCAGCTGTAAGGGAGTCAAGAAGTAGGGCATGGAAGACTGTGTCAAACACCTTGGCGAGGTCGACAAAGATGGCAGAGGTAATAAGGCCAATATCCATCCCAGTGAGGATGGAGTCAGTGAGCCTGAGTAGGGAGGTGGTAGTGGAGTGGTTCTTCCAAAAACCAGATTGGAATGGGGTAAAAAAAGAAGAGTCATCAAGGAAGGAGGTTAGTTGAGAGAAGACCATGTGTTCTTGGAGTTTAGCAAGGGCAGAGAGGAGGAAGATTGGGCTAAAATTTGCAGGGGAGGAGGAGTCACCGCCCTTTGAGAGAGGGAGGATCACTGCATGTTTCCAGGATAAAGGGACAGTTGGGGAAGAGAAGGAAAGATTTAGGATTAAGGAGAGAGGGTAGGCTATAGCAGAAGCTGAAAGGTAGAGGAGTTTAGGGTCAAGGTCATCTAGCGATGAGCCTTTGGAAGGATTAAGAGAGAGAAGGGCCATTAGTGTTTCTTCTAGGGAGACTGCAGAAAAGGAGAAGGAAGGGTGGGCGTGGAGAGACTCTTAATCAGAAACTGTGTCTTCTCTATCTCATCCACCCTTTCCTCTCCTCAACCTCTTGCCTTAAGATCACCTCCTCTTTGCTTCTTCCCCTCCTTACCTATGGAGCTCCCTTACTGCTCTCCACCAGTACTTCTAATATGTCTCTCCTCGCTCAAGTATACCATAGGGTGGGAAGGTTTGTCCTAGGTGTCAACTCTCGCTTCCACCATTGTACTGTCCTCTCTTCATTGGGCTTGTTGCCTTATGAATCAAAATTGAGGCTCTCCTCTCTCAGCTTCTTGTACAAACTTGTATACAAATACATCCCCCCCTTGCTTCAGTCGGATTATCTGTCAGAGACTGGCATCTCGGACCCTCAGATCAGCCTCCCTTCCTCTTCTCCTTAGACCTTACCTGTGACTAGCTGTTGCACGTAAAGCCTTTTCCTTCGCAGCAGTAGCCGACTGGAACTCATTCCCCCTTCAGTCCTGTCCAGCACCTCTCTTCCTATGTTCCAGTCCAGCTTACTTGCCTTTCTTACCTCCTTGCTAAATGCAACTGCTTATGTCATTGAATTACTCACCCATGTGACTGCAGGCTATTTGACTGTACACTGCTTAGACTGTAGTTCTAATCACCCTCTTGTGCCACAGAGTGACATTACCCCTTTTATTTTTCTTACCCGAACCCCCAGTCCCTCTCTCTCCTTCCCTCTGCTCTGCCTTTGCTCATTTGTTCCCTTTACCTGTTTTCTGACTTCCCCACCCCCTAACTATTTATTTACTTTGCTGGTAGTGGTTGCTGATGGGGTCTACACTTGTACATTGATTAGAGTTGTATACATCTGAATGTGTGATATGCTCTCTACTACATATTGTGTTGTTTCATTTAGACCTGCTAGCTATGACTGTTGTTTGTCCCTCACTTGTGCTTAGTAATGCAATGTATATATTGTAATCATATTTCAGCTTTATTCCTCATTGTTACTTGACTTAATGTAATTAGAATACTTCTGTTGTATCCTGCCTTTTCCTATATTTGCTGTAAAACCTTGTATTTTTGTGTTGTCTTCTGGGTCAACCCTGAAACAGGGACTGTAATTGTCTCAGTGGTTTTACCCAGTTAGAAAAATCCAAATAAAATAAATATGTGTGTATATATATATATATATATATATATATATATATAGACACACACACACACACAAATGCTATTTTTGCAGACAAACTCTTATAGACTTTTTTCTGTCCAGCTGATGGAATCTTGAATGAGTTAAGTAAATGTTATTATTTTATCAAGGCCCCGATCCAGCAACTTGGTAAATACACATGTAACCCTTACAAATAAGGGGTTCCTAATGTCTTATATACACAGTTGGTGATCGCTGTAAACAACAAATGGGGAGTTCGTTGAGTGCTCTGTTAAGGCCTCCGTGTACTGTCCCTTTGGGGACTGCCTGGTGCAGTCATGATTAGTTGAGATGGGAGGGGGTTTAAGGTTGCTATGCTTGAATCCCACCCGGGCTGCTGAGTAAGCGCTCCCAGCTGCCATCGCTAGTGGTGCACAGGGAGTTCTGACAGAGGATGTAAATGTTTGCTTAAAAATACTGTAAAATAATAATGATAGTGTAGTTGTTCTAACCTGCCTTGCTTTGCAGCACAGATGGTTTCGATTGCCTCCTCCATTTTGGTCCAGAACTATTGAATTGGACCAGTCAGTACCTTGGGACCCCACAGAGCTGGCTGACCAATAGAGGAGCTGTTTGTATTTGGGAAAGGCATTATGGGCTATGGCACTTTTTCTCACCACTGAGAGCAGGAGGAAATGACTGGCATGTGCAGCCAGCCAATGAAAACGGGTAGTGCCCGATCTAGAGGGAGTGCTCAGTGCTGCCAAGGCCAGATGCATTGTGGCTGGTGAGGAGTGAGGAGCTTCTGTGCTTCTGCGCTGGAAAGTGTTCACTTGAGGAGTACATGAGGCCTGAGGTGGCATTTTCTCCATAAGCGAGTTTGCTCTAAAATCCGCCGGCGGGCGATCAGAGGAGGCTATGCCCTGTACAGCTACCCACCAGGCTCGACCTGTAGGAGGACTGGAGGATTTCTGAGTTTCGCTCGTTTTGTGGGAAGGCTGAAGCTGCCGTTGCAGCCTTGCAGTGGTTGTGAGTTTGTGGGAGCCTTGGAAGCAGCTGCCTGGTGTGGTACCCCTCTGTTGCTGTTTGCCGTATAAATGTGTGAGAAGGCTGGTGAAGGTCAGGCTCCATCCTGGTAGCGGTGAAGGAATCATTATTTGCTGGGATTGTGAGTACTGATTCAGGGTAGCTCCCTGCAGAGTGTTTACACAGTGGTTTCAGTGCACTGTTGTATTGCTGACTGCCTAATTAAACTTTCCTCCTACTCTGACCTGCTCAGAACTAAAATGTTTATCTGTGTTAAGGGCCCCAACCAGCTGCCACGTTTTGGACTAGCCGTTTAGGGCTTGGGTACCCAGGGACAATAAATTGTAGGGTTAGGCCTGTGCACAGAGCCCTAGGTATATAGGAATAGTGTAAGCCAATCAACCTGATTTTCCCCCTTTCCCTTGTTATCTGCCCTTCTAATAAATCAGATTGCTGTGTTATAACTACACCCTGGCTGGTTTGTACTCTTCTGATGAACTGCTGCATGGTGACTGTGATATAACTGTACCTTATTTTACAGGGGGTCCCCGGAGTGAGCTGGAATATATCATCCGTGGGGTAAGTGTACTGGTGAAAAGAATTGTTGGCACCCAGTGTGTTTCACTAGTGGGATGAAAGGGGGGTTGCAGTAGCCCAGAGGGCTGTAACCGAGGTAGTCTTAACTGTACTAACTCCGACCTCTGGGTGGAGGCATCCGTCAACGGATCTGGGCCCCTCACCCTGCTTCCTTGGGGGCAGACAGGGGTTGTAGCCCTAAGGGTAGTGCACCCTGGGGGTTACACACACTCAGTATATCATATTATAAAATGGCAAAAAACAGTCTTCTGTTTGCAGTTGTTTGATCAGGAATTTTATAAATGGTATAAGTTATTTTTGCTACATCTATGTTGGTCCAATAGAAGGTATCAAATCATTTACTTCTGCATCATCCATGGTTTGTCAGCAGTTAATTCATTAGATGAGGTCTCCCTTGCCAGAGTTTGACTGTTTTCCACCCCTTCCCCAAACACACAGACACACAGACACACAGACACACAGACACACACACACACACACACACACACACACACACACACACACACACACTTACTATAAGAAATCTCAGTAACTCATCTGTTTTGTTTAGGAAGCAGGCTGCAGCCCTTGTCAAAAAGAAATTTATGTATTTAGTCTGGGTAGCTCACTGAAGACCTGGCATTTTATCTGCTAGGTCTTGAGAGGTTAAAAACAGTGTAAATCTTTACAGTATTTGCTGGGAAAGGGTAACATTTATGAGGTATGAATCTTTATTGAAAGATATTCATCCCCAACTGAAGTGAATGTTTAAATGTTAATCATTTAAATGTGCAAGCTCTTGCATTTCAAAGTGGGTAAACAAATCTCCAGTTTAATAGGCAACCAATATTTAACGAGCTGTTTCAGTTTCCTAATGGCCATTAGTTTAGTTTAGTTTAGTTTATTGTTCTAGGAATTACTACCTTTGAGCCAGAGGCTCTTTTACAAAGGTTCCACGTCAATTAAGTACAGTACAAAAGGTTACATAGATAACACAACAATTTGTGTTGTGTCAAGAGCAAGAAAACATATACAAATACATAGCAAATCACTTGTGCAAAAGGACATGAGATATCAATAATCACATTATTGTTATTACAAGAAAGAGGTCATGCAGATTAGGAGAAACAAATAGGGAAAAGTCCAGAACAGAGAGGTTAAGTGAAAGGAGTGGGAGCAGACAATAGCAGGAGAAAAGGTTTCCAAACATGTCTTTGTCAAATAACGGAACAGGGTGGGTAGTGAGAAAATAGGAGGTTTAATCAGGGCAGTCACAGGAGCTGGAGGTGGCAAGGTGAGAGAAAAGCCTTGATTTGAAAACACCTAGAGAGGTAGAGGCAGTAATATGAGTGCTGATGGCATTTAGCCAGCTGGGGGCACGATAGGCAAATGATCTTTGTCCCTGGGAAGTCCGGCATCGGGGGACTTGGAGAGGCTGGTGTTCTGATCTTCTGGTAAAATGGTTGCTAGCGCTCGGGCATAACAGGTCTTGGAAACAGGGTGGAGTGAGGCCCAGAGTGGATTAGGAAAGCAGCTTGGAGTTATGTCTCCAACATTCTAAACAGAAAGAAAGGATTATTTTATTTTAGTTGTCATAGTGATTTGTAGATATGGAAGGATTCATTGAAATGTCCAAAAAATGTGTTCCACGAAACTCCATTTTCAAGCTACAGATAGCAAAATGGCTATAGGCTTCACCCTCAGCCATAAAAACAGGGCAGTAAGAACTGTGTAGTTATGCGAATCCTTCTCAGTTTAGATAACTTCCATCCTTTCCACCTCACCACCGTCTGTTCTCCAGCTTTGAATAGCATTCTCCCAATTACAGTATGATGTGCCATCTCCCCTTTTCCAAACTGTACCCCTAAAATCTTTATGGGTTCTTGCACCAAAGTAATCCTTCCAACTTCTACCTCCTGACTGTCTCCTTGGCCTAGTGTCATACCACTACATTTCTGTAAATTCACATGTGACCCTGACACTTGCCCATAGCGATTCATCTCCCTTATCAACACCTCAAAGCTCCTTTCATTTGCTGCAAACACACACTGCATCTGTGTAAGCTAACACCCATACTTCATGCTGTTTATTTACATCTGTGACTCCCTCAAATTCTGAAAGAGCTATAATTTTCCTTAAAAATGGATCTAGGGAAAACAATATATAAGAGGGGACTTAATTGGCACCTCTGCCTGACTCCTTTGTAGATCCTAAACTTCCTTCCTTCTGGACCTGTCAAAGTAGATGCTATAACTGCATTGCCATACAGCAAATGTACCCATCTTACCAAAGAAGCTGGTACACCATACTTTGCTAAGACCCTAAATAAGAACACATGATTTACCTGATCAAAAGCTTTATACTGATCAAGG
This sequence comes from Neoceratodus forsteri, assembly GCA_016271365.2. Lineage (NCBI taxonomy): Eukaryota > Metazoa > Chordata > Ceratodontiformes > Ceratodontidae > Neoceratodus > Neoceratodus forsteri. Next base: position 185,235,104 of record CM057457.1, read on the forward strand.
AACAGTAAAAAACCCTGAATGTTATTTTTAACACTGTAATATATCACATTACTTATTATACCTAAATTGTGCAGAATGTTCATACCTGATAAAGCAGAAGTCTGTATTGCATGTATTACTTCTTTTGCAATATTTTTTAATCTCTGTTGTAATACAAAAGTGAATATTTTAACATCAGAATGTAATAGACATATCAGGCTACAATTATTAATCTTAGTTTTGTCTCCTCCCTTGAATAAAAAGGTCACTAGTCCTTGGGTGAATTCCACCAGTGACTGCTGTAAGGACACTACAAATCTGAATACCTTTACCAAAATTGCCGCCACAATATCTGGAAAGGCTCTATCAAATTCATTTGGAATGCCATCCTCTCCTTGGGTCAACTCTGTCTTCAATGATGTGATAACAGCAAGCATTTCTGCTTCCTGTAGATCTGATCCAGCCACCATAGTTGTCCCTATATCTAAATTTGGTACCTGGAGATCTTCCAAGTACTTATCCATTTGTTAAGTTTGCCTTACGCACATGCACAGCAAAGTTCTTGTAGTACAGTGACTTTTCAAGGGTGTGACACTGTCTGTCCAGTGCAGAGTGGTCTGCATGGGGCTTGACAGTATCACACAAATCATCAACCAGGCTGATCATAATGCTGTTTTGCCTGAAGTGGTCTGCACTTGTGAAGAAAATGCTGCACCAATCATACTGTGGGTTTTTCCTTTCGTCTTCAGAACACCACCCAGCAAACAGCTGTTCACTGTTCTCAATATGATCAGCCTGGCTGACATCACCACTGCTGCCAGGATCACTTCCCACATCCTGTGGCTGTCCCTCTCCTCCTTGTCCTGCAGCCCCCAAAATAGTTGTCAATTCCCAGTGTCCCCAAGCCCTCCAAATAGCTGCCTACTCCCAGTGTGCCCAAACAATGTAGAAACAGTTGCAGACAATGGGGTGCCCAATCTCTGTGCCTGGACTAGCTCCCTCTCTCCTGACATCACCGCCACTGCCAGGGTCACTTCCTGCATCCTGTGGCTGTCCTGCTCCTCCTTTTCCTGCAGCCCCCAAAATAGTTGCTCTCTCCCAATGTCCCTGTGTCCCCCAAAAATGTAGAAATAGTTGCCAACAATGGGGTGCCCAATCCCCATGCCAGCAATAGCCCCCCTCCTTCTGACCAGTGTGGGACAGTGAGGAGCCCACTCCTACTATCCCAATTTGTCATACCCCCCACTACTGTGGAACACTGGGGAGCCCATCCCCAGTGTCCCCAACATTTCCATATATTGCCCCTGTAAAAAACAAAACCATCCCCTGATGTGTTATTCTTTTTCCTGTAAAAAAGAAAATGGTCCCTCATCATCTCTCTTACCCCTCCCCCATCCTGACCCTCCCACTGAGCACTACACCACCCCTTCCCACCCTCACCCTCTAATTACCACTGGAGGTCAAGAGCTGTCATCTTCTCTGGACCAGGATATGTCTGCACTCTTCAAAGCCCAACCGCAAACTGAACAATCAAGGTAAGCACTGTACAATGGCAGTCAATGGGGGTTTGAACGTACAGTGGTAGCCATGATATGGTCAGATAGTTCCAGAAATTTTGTGAAATATCTAAAGAGATTCTATCTGGTGGCCCATAGTGGTAACGAAGGCATGCAAGAAATTTCCAGATATATCAGACATTTCAGGAAATATATAAAAAATGCCCAAGTTACTCACGCTCATTGACTTTTTCCTATGCAGTGTGTTAGTTTGCAATTTTGATATTTTTACTCAAATTTTTCAACATGCACATTTCCTTCACACCACCTCATGAAATGTACAGCTGTCATTTCTCACGTCCTGCCTAAAATGTGTTTTCACACCTGTGGCACAGAATGATGTGATCATTGCACCAAATCACCTTTTGGGACCGAGAAAGGTAATGACAGTACCAGTGTTCATGAGGTGTGGTCTCAAAAACTCCATGTTGAAAATTTGGTGTCACAGTTTGAAACCTGGCTACCTCCACAAACTGTAATTGTTAGGATAAGTACTCCAAGGTGTTTTTACTCCTTTATTCGCTTGCACTTGTTATACAACTTCAATGTATCCATGTGACGCATGTTATGTACCTCGTTGTTTACTATCCCATGTAATAACGTATGATTCTTGTTATGTATTTTGTCAAACCAATCACATGTCATGATGAATGTAACCCTTGGGTCGCCCCTGAAAAAGGGACCTTCGGAGCCCACCGGGCTCACCCGATTATCAAAATGTAATAAATAAATAAATAAAATATCTGACCATATCTATGGCTGCCACTGTATGTTGATTTCTGAGCCATCTTTTGGTATTTTCGTACCAAATTTTCAACACTGGCTTTTTGGGACCCCACCTCATGAACACTGGCACTGTGATCTCGTTACTCAGTTCCAAAAGGTGATTTCACAGTCGCTGTGCAGAATCACCTTTCAGGACCCAGTAACAAAATGAAGTACCATTGTTCATGAGGTGGGATCCCAAAAAGCCCATGTTGAAAATTTGGTGCAAAAATATGAAAAAAACACCCAAGTTACATGTGCTCATTGACATTTTCCTATGTACACAAGTAACTTTGCCAATTTTAAATATTTTCACTCCAGATTTTCAACATAAACATTTTTTCACACCACCTCATGAACAGTACAGCTGTCATTTCTCACACCCTGCCAGAAATGTGTTTTCACACCTGTGACATAGAATGGCATGATTGTTGTGCAAAATCACCTTTTGGGGAAAAAGTAAGGAAATGACAGTACCAGTCTTCATGAAGTGGGGTCCCAGAAAGCCTATGTTGAAATCTGGTGCAAAAATATATAACAAATGCTCGAGTTACACACGCTCATTGACTTTTTCCTATGCACGTGCGTACTTTTTCAATTTTTTATATTTTTACTCAAATTTTTCAACATGCACATTTCTTTCACACCACCTCATGAAAAGTACAGCTGTCATTTCTCTAGTCCTGCCTAAAATTTGTTTTCACACCTGTGGCACAGAATGAAGTGATCATTGCACCAAATCACCTTTTTGGATGAGTAAGGTAATGACAGTACCAGTGTTCATGAGGTGTGGTCTCAAAAACTCCATGTTGAAAATTTGGTGTCACAATTTAAAAAAATGACTGTGTTATGGGCATTTGTTGCAATCTCAGTAGACACGTTCTTAACGTTGGAAAATCTCAAAGTTTCCATACTATATTTTCAACATAGTCTTCTTACTATGATACATCATGTGTGCCACAGCTGACATTTTTTCAAATCTTGACATGGCTGTGTTATGGGCATTTGTTGCAATCTCAGTAGACACACTCCTAATGTTGGAAAATGTCAAAGTTTTCACCCCATATTTTCAACATAGTCTTCTTACTACCACACATCATGTATGCCACAGCTGACATTTTTTAAATCTTGACTAAAATGTGGTTTCACACCTGTGGGGTACAATGGCATTGTGCTTGCACAGAATTATGTTTTGGCAAGGATTTGAAACATTTCTATACTAAGTACATGTGGTGAGGTGATAAGAAGGTCATGTAGACCATTTGGGGTGAAAATTGTTTAAAAGGACACAGTTATGACTATTTATTACAATTTTATTACGCCTGCTTGTAACTTTATGGAAGCACAGGGGCAAGAGTCCCCTACGTTTCCACAGCTACAAACATATGCACATCTGTGGAGGGAGGAAAACACAAAAAGTAAGGAAATAAATTGAAAAAAGCTTTGTTAATGCATCATTTAGGGTTAAAGCATCAGAACTAGGGAAATGTGGCATTAGGGTTGCCAACCGTAACACCCCACCCCCACTTTGTACAGACAAAGAGGGAGCAAGGGTGACATTGGCATCTTTAACCCCAATGATCACCCCATTATCCTGTGCTGTGCCTGCCCTGCTTATTTTCTGATGGAATGTAGTGAGCGTTAGGGTTGCAGATGCCAATGTCACCTCCGATCCCTTTTCTTCTGAGCAGGGTGGAGGTGGGGTGTTAGGGTTTTTAACGCTAATGCCTTAAGATGTGGTGGGATAGGGTAAGGAGACTGTCACAACTGTATGGGGAGGAGGACAACAACAGGGTAGGGGGAAGGCAGCAACACAGTATAAAGCTGATTGCTGCACACACGAGCAGACTCAATAAACACTAGGGACTATATCTGCTGGCAATTTTCATATGTTCATTTGTTCATGGTTAAGAAGGAATGTGAGGAAATTTTTGTTCACAGTGAGGGTGGTGGACACATGGAATGGTCTGCAACAAGAGGTGGTAGGAGCAAGCACTGTGGTTGGATTTAAACATGCATGGGACAAGCATGGGGTACCATAGAGGTAAAGCAGAGGGAGGGAGAGAAGCCATAATGAAGTATGGGCCTTATAGGCAGACTGGATGGGCTTAGTGGTCCTTATCTGATGACAATTTTTATGTTTATATGTTTTGCTACACATGCTGGTGACTACAGAGAGCAACAGGAAGAAAGCGACCTGAGTGTTACTATTTCAGATGATCTGAAAATGTCAAACCAGAGTGCAAGGGCAGCAGGGAAGGCCAGTGGCATGCTGGAGTACATCGGCAGCGGTATCACCAGCAGAAGACAGGAGGTTGTGATGCCATTATATAAAACCTTGCTCAGGCGTCACATGGAGTACTGTGTGCACTTCTGGAGGCCACACCTTCAAAAGGACATTAACAGGCTGCAGGTAGTCCAGAGAAGACTGACTAAGATGGTACAGGCCTTGCACCACAAAACTTACAAGGAGAGATTAAGGAACCTCAATATGTACTCACTGGAGGACAGGAGGGAGAGAGGGGACATAATAGAAACATTTAAGTACCTCAAGGCCATAAACAAGGTGCCAGGGAAGACATCTTCCAATACAGGAGGAGTACAAGAATAATGGGGTATGGCATGACATTGAAAAGTGGCAGGATAAGAAGGAATGTCAGAAAGTTTTCCTTCACAGAGAGGATGGTGGACACATGGAATGGTCTGCCACAAGAGGTGGTGGAAGCAAGCACTGTGGTTGGATGTAAACATGCATGGGACAGGTATAGGGGAACCACAGAGGTAAAGCAGAGGAAGGGTCAGAAGCTGTAATCAAGTACATGGCTTATGGGCAGACTGGATGGGCCTACTGGTCCTTATCTGCTGACAATTTCTAAGTTTCTATGTTTTATAATAAAACTGATATACTATTATGCTATCTGAAAAAGTAAGGAAATCCATTGCAAAAAAGTTTGTTAGTGCATTAGTTCAGGTTGTTACTAATGCAACATAAGTTGGGAAATGTGGCATGAGGTTTTCCAACCCTAATGCCCCACCCCCCCAACCTGCAGACACTGACGGGCGTCAGGGGGTCTGCCTTGCGGTCGTCAGCCCTAATGCTCACCCACCTCCAACCCCATCCTGCAGATACTGTTCATGAGAGCAGGACACGAGAGCCTCCCTCTGACAGAGTAGGGGAATTTTTATTGCAAATCACATCAATATTTACACATTTACATAGTCACAGAACATAATCAATGCTTTTGAAAAAACAAATCTACTATACATTGAACTCAAAATGTCACACATTTACAATACAAAGGAGATTCACAGAGTATTCCTAATTTCTTAAGAGGTTCTGCTGGAAAATGTATACCATTAATATATACCGGGTCAGGAGAAGGAGAGCCTATAAACAGGCATCTAGATTTATCCACATTCAATTTTGAGTTAGATACAACTGCATAGTGTTCTGTCTCTTGCAGTACCATAGGAATCTGTGAAACATCAGATAAAAAAACATATATAACATTGGCATAGGCTTGAACAACCAAAGTATCCAGAGACTGGTCTCCCGATAAGCCCTTTATAGTGACAGATGAATTTAATTTTCATAACAGGGGTTCTAGTGAAAAAACATACAATAGGAGGCTAAGGGGGCACCCTTGCATTACTCCTGATGTAACTTTGATAGGTGCAAGTACCGTATCCCTAATAATTGTGTGTACTATGACTGAGGAGTAGAGCTACTGTATCCAATTTTCAAAATCTTTTGGAATCCGATAATGTTCTAGGGTGTGGAAAATAAACTGATGATGAGCTCTATCAAAGGCCTTACTCTGGTCCAATGAAAGTATACTTCCCTGCTTCCCTGATTTGTTTAGGTATTCATTCAAATCCCTAATGATCATCAGTGCATATTGGATTTTCCTATTGGGAATACCACAACATTGGGAGGGATAAATTAAAGCCTGTGCTATACCCCTTAGTCTGCTATTCAGAATGTGGGAAAGGATTTTAAAATCAGAATTTAAGAGTGTAATGGGCGTCCAATCTGAGATTCTTCTCCTGTCATCTGATTTAAATAAAAAAGACCAATAAGCCTGAAGTGAAAAAAGTTGGAACTGCTGTCGATTTCCAAAAATGGGTAAAAACCTTAACTAAACAAGCAGCTAGGTTTACAGAAAAGGATTTATAAAACTTGTATGGGAGTCCATCCGGACCTGGAGATTTCCCCAGTGCCTGGGACCTGATAACAGCCTCTATTTCTAAAGTGGTAATGGGGCTAGCCAGTCTAAGTATTTCCATAGAAGGTATAGGAACTGGAATATTACTCAGATAATCAAAAATGTCATTTTCTTGTGGAGGATCTGTGGGGGAGTGAGATTGAAGGTGTTTGTTAATTTCATTATGAATTCCTTCTTCAGTTTGAATTAATCTCCCACTGCCATCCACCAGATCTCCCAACCAGATGGCCTCAGTTCTAGTTTTACAGGCTTCAAAAGTGTCCCCAATTGGGGATTTATGCATCCCGAATTATACCTCAGTCCTCAAAGTTTTGGCCCTATCATACTGATAGGATTTCAATTCGACTTTAAGACTTTCTACTTGTGCAGAATAGTCATAGCTAAATGTTACAGATAATGAAAAAAGATACTGCAACTGATTTCGTAGTTTTAAGTAATAAAGGAATTGTGAATTTACAGTCTTTTTTCCATATTCTTGAAACCAGTGTTTTATGTCCATTTTAGTATGATCCCACCATTCCCCTATATCCTCATATAAATCAGTTACAGAGGTTCTGACCCATAATAGGTTGTTTATGCCAACTTGATCCTTGGGGTCCATCAAGACAGATGAGTTTAAACACCACCGATTAGTTTTTTGTTTTTTGGGGGGTGGATGTGGAGCACATTATTTTTAACAAAAGGTGATCTGAGAATTCAATTGGGAGACATTCAGAGGTTGGAACAGACAAATTATTAGAGATAAAAAAATGATCTATTACTGTCATTAATTTTCCTTTCCTATATGTATAGGAAGGGCCTGAGGTTTGGTAGTTTTTACAAACCCGTAGGTTGGCAGATTTAATCATTTTTCCCAGATCATTTGAATCACAATATGTTTTTTTTCCCTTCCCTAACCACCCAGGTTTGGGCAAGTCACAACTGAAATCACCTGCTACTATGATGTGCATGGAAGATGCCAAATAGGGTTGTAGTGTATCCAATAAAATCACTCTTCCTACCTTTGTTTGAGGCCCATAAATAACAATAAATCGATATAAGAATTGTTGCCAAACTTCTTCAATCATAAGGAGCCTACCGAGTATTAAATCAACTAATTTGGACAAGGGAAAGGAAAAGGAACCAAAAATTATTCCTAAGCCATCAGCCCTGTCCAAACCAAATGACCAAAATGAAGGACCCCATATCCATTCTGATTGGAAAAGCCTACCTTCATCCTGAGTGTACATCCAGGTCTCCTGTAAGAAACAAACATCCATTCTGGAATCATGAATATACTGGAAAAGTACCTGTCATTTAGAATAATTCAACAAACTACAGTAATTCAGAGTTCCTAGGGATAGAGCCTGAGGTGCTCAGTTTCCTAGGGCCTGTTTTTCCTTTTTTTCTTCTTTTTACCTTTTTACTCAGAATGGGAAGGCTTATTTTTATTTTGAGTCTTTGACTCTGGTGCCCCAGTATCCATGTCCGAATCCTCACCTATCATGGCTAAGGCTTCATATGAGTTCTCTGTTTCCACCTCAGAGGGCACAGGTGGGGGTTGGGGGGTTGAAACTCCTGGTAGTTCTCTGTGCAGTCATGGCAGATGGTTCAAGGGGGGGTGGGAGATTCCAATGTCACCAATGGCTCATGGTAGAAAACCAGAGGACAGTCCCTTGCATCAGAAGGATTAGGGAGAGCAACCAGCTCTTCTTTTGCTACAGATCTTAGGGGTTCAGTGGGATCATCACCTTTGTTGTGTAAACCATCCTCCCATGGGGGATCATGGTGCAGTGGGGGTGAGGAGGGATGTGCACAACTTATTTAATTTCCCTGTTTTTGACTAAAGACAGTATCCTGAGCTTTTTGAATTAAGAGTTCAAGGCTTATGACAGTGGCTTTATTTTTTGCAGCCCACAGGCACTCAGTAAACACATGCCCATATTCCTCACACAAATCACATCTAGGTTGGTTTGCACACTGGAAACTAATATGTCCCACCTCACTGCATATGTCACAATGGGGAGCATCACACACACCTAGACAAATAAGTATGAGACCCACACTTATAGCTGGCCCGGGGCTGACCAGCATAAAAAAATACTCCCTGATCTCTGCCTAATATAAAAGAATAAGAGATGTGCTCAATCTCATTTTCAATCAGTCTAAGCTTCACCTTGTACTTCCAGTGCCCTGTCCAAAAATATTCTGCATCAAGGATTGCCTCAGGGCACTCAGAACCTCACATTTTTGGGACAACCAGTAAGTAATGTCCTCAACATGGACCCCTCATTCTAAAACATAACTATGACATACTTGACCAAAGGGTTAGTTAAAGGAATTACAAAGAAGGGAGTCCACAGTGTGGAGAATTTAACCTGCTTGAACCTTTGCCAAAAGAGATTGAGTAAATATGGAGAATGAAAGCTCACATCAAGGTTGTCTTCACCCGAGATGATAATGAAGGCGAAGACTTCTTTGGGAGAAAATTTCTGGACATTGTGAAGATAGGGGGTCCAAAGAATTCCACTCAGGATCTGGGAGCCGGTCACCACCTGGCAATCACTTCCAGCCAGATTCCTGCAATGCTTTATCTGGTGACCAATTTTCAAAGTGGTCATTTGGAGCTTGTGTTATAGCAAATACTGACCGAATGGCCAAAGATGTAGATTGCTGGAAATGTTTATTTTGGGGGGCTGGTTTTTCCACTAGGTCCTCACTCATTTTGTTCCAATACAAGGAAATATTTCTCTTTGCCAAGGTAATAGCTGCCCTTTTCAGTTTTATTCCTTCCATGGATGCCGTTTTCACTTTCTGACCTATGGCTGTGAATGAAAAGGTGTTAGCATTTTCCTGATTTCGAGAGTTAGATTGGTAAATAATGGTGCTCTCAGTCCCTGACACAGAATCATGATACAGCCTATTTTTTCCTGAGATTAAGATCTCAGGAAGTCCAGAAATATGACCCCTTCGTACATGCTGCACCAGAGTTCCTGATACTGGAAACAGTAGTGTTTTGTACTGTGTGGGTCTGGGAAATTTGAACAACAGACCCACAATCTTTTTTATTCAGTATTTTAGCCTGGGTAGTGACATCACTCTGGCTGCCTGGTGCGACATTTGTTCCACCTTTATCCAGCGGCTTTGGGCACACACAAACTTCTATGTTTGTACTGCCAGCTGCATAGGTAAATTCACCAGTAGAAAGTACAGGATGGATAGGGTTAACTGGCAAAGTGGCCTTCCTCTGTGATGCTACTGTGTCATCACTAAATTTGACAGGCCTACCAGTTTACTTACAGCCATGCTACCGGCTTTTTCTTTCCCACAGGAGTTACATTCTGCCCATAACCCATTGATGAAGGCGTGTGTTCTTCCAACATATCATCACAATTATCAAGCAGTAACAAATTAATTTCAGCACTTATCTTGGCATTCTGTGTGTCCATGAGAGCTTTTTCCTTCGTCATGCTTAAATCCTCCGTGGATTGAAAAATATCAACTACTTCTTCATTGATGTTAAGGTCAAAGATTTAATTCTGTACAGCTCCTTGAAAGTCAAGACCAGAGGATGGAGCTTGCTCCTCTGTCTCCATACCATCCATACCATTCAGCATCTCACACCGAGTGGCCATTCTGAGAACATCCAACAGCTCCACCTACTGACAAGTAGGGGGAAATTTTATTGCAAGTATATAACATCACAAGAAAATACAGTGTACATCCCAAACACACAAATCACCTATACCCTGTGTTTAAAACATAAATTAACATACTTATCTTAGTAGTAGAAACATAAAATATAAATAATACATTAAATCAACCAATCCACATGTTTACAAAATACATAAAATTGTCTCCTCTCTATCTTTAAGAAATCTGCAGATTTAACCTTTCATATTGCAATCTCAGTTTATGAAATAATAACATAATTTGGCAGAATAACATGTTGCATATAATATTGACACCCTGCCTGCCAAAGGTGAAACTTTATACAAGCAAAGATTACATTTAGCGTACTGGGGTGATATCTTCTAAAAAAACCTGAATAGTCCCCTAAAACCAAATAGTCATATGTTATGGGGCCCCATTTCAATTTTCTTCCTAAATCATGCCAAAATTGCACAATATACTCACAACATATAAAAAAATGTTCCAGAGTCTCCAATTGTCCCCCACACCCCTGTCTCAAACATTTCCTCTCTTCTATAGCCTTATGTTTCCAATCACCTCTCACCCCCAATCTACCATAACAACAAAGCCATTGTACATCCCACATATGCACCAGGAGCCTGGGATCTCTCAAATGTTTGAGAGCAAAATGCAACTTAGATGGACAACATTTTGGAAAATCAACTTGAACTGTGAAATTCAATTCCATAATCCTAACATAAATCTGTTTTCTGTTAAATAAAAATGCCTCCTCTTTTTTCAGTTTCCACACTTTTCATTTTTTAAACCCGGGGATTACAAAATCTGGAATGCCTAACTCTTTAGTACATTTGATCCCCTGATCTCCCCAATATTGAAAAAAGGAGTGAAACAACTCATTTGTTCAGCTGTCCCACACATCCTCCAGGCCTCCTGGGCCATCATGCAAAATGGAACTGAAGAAAATAGAATAATAAAACACCACCGGATTAATCATAGCTAAACCCCCATCATTAATAGGTAAATAAGTAAAATCCCTTTTAATGGGGTTTAATCTGTTTCCCCAAAGCATCTGGAAGAAGCAACTTAATAACCGTGTTTCAAGTTTTATTGGTAGGGGAAAAACATGACTAATGTATAACAAAATTGGGAGAAGAAATGTTTTAATTATCAAAACCTTTTTCTTTTTTGATAGAGCCCAAGATTTCCAAACCTGCACTTTCCTTTCCCCATCCCAGTTCACAGAAGCAACATCACTGCTTCCAAAATAAACCCCTAAAATCCTAATCCAAAAATGCACTATTTTCACAGAACCTAGAGTCGTAACTTGATCCTCCCATTTTCAACCCTAAACTTTTTTCATGATTAAGTCCTACCCCTGAGAACCATGAAAACTCTTATACAAGAGACAGTGTCCCTGACCATGAGACAAACATCATCTGCCTATGCAGAAATGTTTTGAGGAGAAATATCAAAAGCGGAGAAATCCCTTGAACTGAGTCATCACTTATAATCCATTTAATCATAGGGTCCAATACAAAAGTAAAGAGTAAAAGGCTTAAAGGGCAACCCTGATGAACCCCCAATTTTAAATCAATACAATTCCCTACCATCCTATTAACTATAGGAGCAAAAGAGGCATTTTTGTACAAATGCTTAATCCAGCTAATAATCCAGCTAGGTAGCCCATACTTCTTCAATACTATAAATAAAAATTCATGTGAAACATTATCAAAGGCCTTTTGATGATCTAATGCCAATAAAAATCCAAATATTTTGTTCTGATTACCAAACTCAGTCAAAGCTCTCAATAACATCAGATTTTGTTTTATATTTTGTTTTGGGATAGAACACGTTTGTGCAGGGTAAATCAACACAGACACCACCCTTTGCAACCTTTTACATAAAATGGAGGAAAAAATCTTATAGTCTGTGTTGAGAAGGCTTATAGGTCTCCAATTTCTCAAGTCACATTCATCCTTTTTTTTTGTAAATTAATACTACTAATGCAGAGACAAATTCCTGTACTGACCCCCCATCATATTCTAATTATTAAAGATATGTGGAAGTATGTTACTCATTTCATCCACATATTGCTTATAAAATTCATTTGTCAACCCATCCACTCCTGGAGAGACCATTGTTTTTAATTGAGCAATGACTTCTCTAATCTCCAATTCAGAGATAGGCCTTTCCAACCCTGCTACTAAACGTCCATCCAAATGAGGAATTAAAAAAGGTACATCATGCCCCCACGGTTTTAAAGAAGATTGTTCTGTGCCTAAAGATTGAAGTAGATTGGAATGAATAATATCCAAAACTTCTACGTCAGAAGTTTTCAAAATACCTTTGCTATCATATAACCCCATCATAACTTTATGATCCACTGTATCTTTACATGTAGCATAAGGATCCGAGTAAGGCTGTTTATCTATACCATACCTAAACTCAGCATTCATAGAGGTCACCCTATTATATTGATATAAAAACATCTTAGATTTTATCTCATCTAGTTGTGATTTAGTCCGGCAATCTGAAATGTTGGGTAAAGACATCAGCTTATAAAACTGGTCCCTAAATTCCAAGTATTTTAAATAATCTCTATTACTAGTGAATTTCCCATAATCAATAACAAATTTCTTAAATTCCATTTTAGTATCAACCCACCAGTGCAACCAATCCTCATAAATCTCAGCCACTGACTTTCTACAGAAAAATAACTCAGCCAATTTTTGCTTAACCTCTTGCTGTTGCAGTAAACAGGTATTTAACTGCCATCTCTTCTGTACTGCTGGAAATTTAGGGGGAATATTTTTCAAAGAAAGTTCACACAATAATAAAACATGATCTGTAAATTCAGAAAAGGAAATCTGAAATCTCTGGGGATAAAGAAACTGAGACACAAAAACAAAATCTATACGGGTGGATAAAGCATTTCTGTAATACGTGGCCCCTTAATCCTTTTGTAATGATCTGTATGCATCTTTTAGCCCCACAAGTACTAAAGTGTCCCAAAGGGCATGTGAATCACAATAAACCTTGTTTTGGACCTTATCCTTAATTTTTAAGTCCAACCTACAATTCATATCCACCCCCCCCCCCAAAATAACATGTTCTCTGTAAAGAGAAAAGGTTTAATTTCATCAAACAAATCTACCCTGGCAGCCTTACTTTGTGGAGCATAGGTATTGATTAACCTTAATGAAAGACCATTCCAATGGCAATCCACCAAAAGAGCCCTTCCAGGTGCAATATAAACAATCCTCAGAACCTGAATGCGAGATACCTTAAACAAAACCCCCAATCCATCTGCAGCATCCTCCCCAAATCTCCAGAAAGAAACCCCCCAAATCCACAGTTTCTTAGTTTGAGAAATCTCCTGTAAGGAATGCAATCTGGTCTCTTGTAGAAACACTATGTCAGCTTTAATATCTTTACAAAAAGATAAAACCGCAGCTCTTTTCTTAGTGTTCTTTATACTATGAACATTTAGAGATGCCAGATGCAGACATGCAATGTATTAACATAGTGGGAGCTACTCCTTATCCTTTTTCCTTTTCCTTCCTACTTTGTTCTTTGCACCCTTACCAATCAAAGTAGTCTCATCTTCACACTCCATTTCTCAGACTACCTCAGACCTGGGCGAGACTTCTGGTTCAGACCCAGCATCCCCATCTTGAAGTAACTGAAAGGGGTTTTGAAGGGGAACCTGCGTAGGTTGGGCCTTGTACTTACTCCCAGACCTGAATACCCTTTCAGAGAGCTGAAATTCAGCCCCTGGAGGGGGGCATAGTTTGCAGATGTTGATCTGTCTTAGAGGACTGAGAGGAAAAAGTCTCCTATGTCTTTTTAGCAAGGGAACTGTCTTTACCTGAAGAGGTGTCCTCATCATCTTGACGGGATCAGTGGCTGGGTGAGCAGACTGATTGTTTTCCTTATCCTGGTTGTCCTCCCTATTGGGGGCTCAGACCTGTGCAGTCTGCATCTATCTTGAGCCTGATTAATAAGAGTGCCTTTATCTGGGCCTCCAGGCCTGTTCTGATCTGCCCAGGGGCATTGATGGTACGCATGACCCTGCTCATCACATAAATTACATTTAAATGTATTTCTGCAAACAGCACTGACATGGTCATAGGCTCCACACAAAGCACATCTCACCATATCACAGGTACTACTAAGGTTGCCTACCACTTCCACATTTATAACAAGCTTTCAGCTGTCCAGGATAAAAACATACTCCTCTATCTTTACCAAGAAAAAAAATGTTCAGAATATGATGAACCTCATTCTCAACCACCTGTAATTTTACTTTAAACCTTCAATTCCCAGTCCAAATACCTTCTGAATCCATGATGGCCTCAGGACAGCCCAAAACATCACATTTTTCCCCAACCAGAGTAGAATATCCCCACATTAACACCCTCATTTCTAAACATAATGCTCACAGTTTTAAAGAGAGGTTTAATCAAAGGAATTGCCTGAAAGGGAGTCCATAAAGCAGTCATTTTAAGAAAGAGTTTCATATTTCCTCCAAAAGGCATCCAAGCTCATAAACAATTTAAAACTAATGTCAAAATAATCTTCACAGCTTATATTAATTAGGGCAAAGATGACCACTGCACAAAATTGCATAGAATCTTTTAATAAAGTCCTGGACACGTATGTCCTATCCGGATGCTCTTGCAGCCCACCTCTGTACTGCAAACGGACAGCATTACATCTCGGGCTTGCTCAACCTTATTATTTTTAAAAAAATCCCCCAAAAAAGGCCCAGCTCTATGTTTTCCTCCACTTAGGGAAGGAGGAGAGGAAGCCCTTGAAGAGGTATCAGAAGAAAGTAACCCCAAAGGCCCTGTCAAAGTATTTTGTCTCTCCCCATCCAGATCCTGTCCCTCAACATCAGAAATATGAGAACCATCACCAACCTGAGATGCCTCAGTAACTGGAACTGCAGAAATGCCCTGTTTGCCTGCTGCATCAGGCTGAGAAGTTCCTCCCGAATCACTCGAAAAGTCAATCCATTCAGAGTCAGGGATCCAACTGCCATCCTCCTGCATGATCCATCCAGCTTTCGTGAGCGCCACATCTTTCGACCAGTTAACTCCCATAAAGCGAACGTCTTGCCCAGACAAAGCAACCGGCTTCCGCATTCCTCCTGCATTCCTCTCCACCATGTCATGAGCCTCTGACGCAGTACCCTCACTCCTGTCAGTTGCTCACTGACTCACAGGAAAAACTTTGACTCCGTCAGACAGACAGGATTCCCTTCCTCACACGGGAACATTCTCACTGTCACCAACTTTCCTCAGGTGCTCTACTGAAACCAAAGGCTCCACATGCTGGCTCGATAACATCGCCGTCTCCGCTGCCTCAGTCCTATGAGGCATTTCCATCAGGACCACCAAACAGTCAACCTTCAGATCTATAACCAGCTCATTATCCCCACAGGTAGCCACAGCCAAGGTCGGAGATGGAACCTCTGGCTGCAAAGGAAGCATAACCTCTTCACCCGCAATCCAGACCCTGACAGCCATCCAACAACTTGGACAGGAGCTCCCCCTACTGCAGAGTAGGGGAATTTGTTTATTGAAAACAGAATATATAACATCAGGTAAAGATAACATCCAACAAAAACCAAAACAAAATGAGGGAAAATCAACAAGAATCACACTGAAATTTAGTTATACACTCAGAAAATTGTCTAAGTATATAAAAGTTGACACAAGTAATCTCAACAATACCTTGCCGAAAAACATAGGAAATAAATAACTACCCTAACCAATGCACATGTTGCCAGAGATCATTAAACTTCCCTCTATCAAAAACCATATATTCCCTTTGTTTAAGCTGGGTCAGTGAAGCCTCAACACTGGCAAATAATACTGATGATAAGGTATTAACATGCTGTAATGAAAACTTACATCAAGCCTGCCATAAATGGTATTTGAGGCAAGCAAATATAACATTAAAAGTACTTGGATGATATTTCTTATAGCAACCTGTATATTCACCTAAAATTAAACATTCATATTGGAGATGTTGTACAGGGCCCCAATTCCACCTGATAGAACAATTTCTCCAAAATTGTTTTACATAAGTGCATAAAATAAAGAAATGTTCCATCGTTTCCTCCTGCCCCTTATACTCAGGCCTTAGACACTGTCTGTCCATCAATAGTTTATGTTTCCAATTGCCCTTCACCCCCAATCTACTGTGACAACTCAGCCACTGCACGTCCCACATATGCTGGGGGATCCTCCTATCCCGCAGAAGTTTTAAAGCCAAATTCAATTTGGTGGGAAGTCATCTAGGAAAATCAACCCTAGGGGTATGAACCTTTGTCATTATTGTGACATTATAATGCCTTCCTTTGTATGTTAAAATAATCATTTTTACTAAATCCCCATAATCTAAATTTTTTAACAGTAGTGATAGCAAAGCCTGGAACAGAAACTGCCCCACAAAGTTTAGGAACCTCTATAACCCAGGCTTCCTGAAATGTCTGAAAGAGACCCCTAGTCCAGGGATCCCACAATAAGGTAGTGTTTTGTAGTGAAGAACCAAAAGTTGAAAATATAAAAAAAGAATAAAAAAAAACTACAGGGTTAATCATACCCAAACCGCCCTGGGAAACCGGGAGATATGTAAAATCTCTTTTAACCAGATTTAGCCGACTACCCCAAATCATCTGAAAAAATACACTAAAAAGCCTTGTTTCCAATGTCCTGGGAACCGGAAAAACAAAAGCCAAATATGAAAAAAGTGGAAGTAAAAATTGTTTAATGAGCTGGACTCTTTTCAGTTTTCCAAATGCCCTGGACTTCCAGCATGACACTTTTTGCTCTCCCAAGAGCAGTTTAGTATTCCAATTATGGAAAGCCATGTCCCCAGCTCCAAAAAAGACCCCCAAAATCTTCAGAGGCCCCTTCTGCACTGTTATACCAGCAAAATAATCAATTTGATAATTAGAACCAATCTGTAATGCATTACTTTTATTATAATTCAAACCAGTCCCGGACATCTGAGCAAAGTTATCAAATAACTGTAAAGCACGCACACCAGAATGCACATCAGAGACGAAGGGACACGCATCATCAACATCAGCAGAAAATTTCAGAGTAGGGATAGTAATTGAGGGAGACAATCCCACAATATCTGTAGCATTCAAAATGACTCTAACCAGGGGGTCAAGACTAAAAATATACAAAAGGGGGCTGAGGGGACACCCCTGTCGGACGCTTCTCTTCAACAAGACCGGAGTACCTAAAACATTTTTCACCGACGGGCAAGTATAAGCTTGGATGTATAAAAGTTTAATCCTAGTGGCCAGATTTGGTGGAATACCATACTTAAACAACACTTCAAACAAAAAGTCATGCGAAACATGATCAAAGGCCTTGGCCTGATCAAGTGTCAATACAAAACCTTTTAATTTACCCTGATACCCATATTCAAAGACCTCCCTCAACAACCTTAAATTCAATTGTATATTCCTACCAGGGACTGAGCAAGTCTGTACAGGGTGAATGAGTTCTTCAGCAGCCTTCTGTAACTGCTTACATAAAACATATGACAACATTTTATAATCGATATTCAACAGACTGATCGGCCTTCAATTGTTAAGGTGTTTTTTATCACCTCCCTTATATAAATAAATCAATTTAGCACTGGTAAATCCATGTGACATGGTACCAGACATCACTATATCATTATAAGTAGCCACCAACTTTCCACAGAGCACATCCTTAAATGCTTTCAAAAATGTTTTCGTGAGGCCATCCTCCTCCGGGTGAAACTCCATCCTTTAAACTAGAAATAGCCCCTAAAACTTCAGGAAGCATAATGGATCCATTAATGGTTGAAACAATCTGTTCTGAGAGCTGAGGAGTAGAACAGGTCACTACCTGATTCCAAACCAACTGTGAACAAAAAACAGTCCCCAAAGAAGCCAATAAAGTTTCCTTAATAACTTTCAAAATCTCAACTACTGAATGTTTTAAAACCCTAGCTGAATTATATATACCTTCCATTACTTTATATTTGGTTTTACATTTACATGCTTCGAAAGGGTCGGAGAATGGCTGAAATGACCTACCAAACTTAAACACAGCGGATAAAAATGCAGCCCTGGAAAAATGATATGCCCTCATGTTTTGCTTAATTATATCAATTTGTGACCTAACCCTGCATTCACTAACATTCAGGAGGGATGTCAATTTATATATCTGGTCCCTGTTTTACAAATACTGTATGCATGCAGCATTCCCTGTTTGTTTCCCCAATTTTAAAAAAAGATCTTTAAGGTCGGCCTTAGTGTCCAACCACCAACTATCCCAATCCTCATACATGTCTGCTACAGATTTACGAAAAAGAAGGCACCTAGAAACCTGCAACTTAATATTATTATCCAATAGTACTGAGGAATTTAATTTCCAAAGTTGAGGGATAGCAGGGAAACACGGTGGAACATTCCCAAAACCAAGTGTGCAGTGCAAAAGATTATGATCAGAAAATTCGCTCAAAGATACAAGCATTTTCAAAACATGCAGAAGTTTAGAAACAAAGAAATAATTCTAGTAAAGCATGCACTTCTTCGATAAGTAGTGCCACCTTGCTTATATAAAGAATGATAAGCATCTTTTAACATGGCTGTGTCTAATATACCCCTTAATGCATGGGAGTCACAATAAGACTTTTCTCCATGCCATCCTTAAATTTAACATCCGAACTGCAGTTCATATCCCCTTCCCAGATGACAGATCTAGTGGTAAATAAAAAAGGTTTAATTTGATTAAACAAATCAATCCTAGAGCTCTTACTCTGGGGAGCATATGTATTGATAAGGAGTAGAAAAAAACCTTGAAAAATACAGTCCAGAGCCATAGCTCTGCCTGGTACCAAATCCATAAACTTTTGCACCCTGATATCGTAAGTATGAAAAAGGATACCCAGACCATCCACAGCATCAGTCCCAAAAGACCAAAAGGAGGGTCCCCAGGGCCAAGACCGTTTAGATTGCACAATATCAGTGACAGAATTAAATTTGGTTTCTTGCAAAAATATTATTTCTGCAATTAGGGTAGTAAGACAACAAACCATGCCAGACGTCATTTAGCATTTTTTATGCTACACGTATTGCAAAAGACCAGATATAAAGATGCCAGATTAAAAAAAAAAAGAAGAGTTTATCCCATCTCAGGTACTTTTTTCCTTTTTTTTCTTTTTTTTCTTCACCGCCTGAGGCACAACCAATTCCTCTTCACAGTCCATTTCGGACACAGCCCCTGAAATGGAAGACGTATCAGACTCCAGCTCACCCTCTACCTCCAATAATACATCAAATGAATTTTTTCGTAGGCACAGGCATTGGAGAAGGAGATATTTTACTAGAAGACCTAGTAATACGCTTAGCAGGAATTTCAAAGTCAGCCGAGGGAGGAGGCATACTAGACTCACCACCCATTTACTCTGTTTTATCAGTGGGTTTCATAGGAATAACCTCAAGAGGGGGGTTAACCATGACAACCTGGCTTAGATCCTGAGCTGTCTTCCCTGCAGCCGAGGATGCTGGGGATGAGGACAGGGGTGGGGGTGAACTGAGGGGATCAGGCCTAGAAGGCTTATATTTATCCTGTGCATCAGAGACCAAATCATCCTTGTTTGGGCCACCCTGCCTGTTCTGACCTGCCCAGGGACACTGATGGTATGCATTACCCTGTTCCTCGTAAAGATTACATTTGTGCACATTTCTACAGACATTACTGATGTGATCATAATCCCCACAAAGTGCGCAAATCACTCTGTCACAAGTACTGTTCAAATGCCTGCGACTCCCACACTTGTAACGGGCCTTGGGTTGTCCGGGGTAGAAAATCACCCCTCTGTCTTTCCCTAGAAAAAAACTGTTGGGGATGTGCTGGATGTCATCCCCTAGCATAAACAATTTTACTTTAAAATGCCAGCTACCCATCCAAATACCTTCTGAATCTATGATAGCAGAAGGGGGACCCAAGACCTGACATTTTTTTTTCCAACCAAAAATACATGTCTCCCACATTTACCCCTTCATTCCTAAACATAACATTTATGGTTTTGTAAAGGGGATTAGTCAAAGGAATGGCCCAAAATGGGGCCCATAAAAGTAGATGTTTCACAGTCTCATATTTTTAACAGAAGGAGTCTAAACCAGAAAAATTCATAAAACTGACATCAAAAGTATCTTCTTTTCTGATGTTAATAAGGGCATAAATGCCAGAGGCAATGAAGCCCATCGAGTCTTTTAATAAATGTTTGGCAAGATATTGTCTGTCTGGATGATCCTGCAGCCCACCCAATAGCAGAGGCAAGCTGCTTTTCTCCAAGGTGCTTGGTCCACTTTGTTATTTTTAAATAAGTCAGAGAAGGTGGGGCCCTTCTGTTGATTTTCCTGTCTGGGAGAGGGAGGGGGGGCCCCTTCTGGAATAGAGTTAGGTAAAGGAGTCTCAAAATCTCCCATCGCATTTGTAGCGTGAACTGGGAGAAAATTCTCTGGTGCTAGTGTAGGCAGTAAACAGTCAGAGCTGACCGACGGCTTTCTGGACTGGCCAAAGTACATTGCTCACCAGAAAAGGACGTCCAGTCTGGGTCAGGTACCCATCTCCCATCCTCCGTTCTCATCCATCCTGAATGAAGTAGGGAATCCTCAGCAGACCAGTTGTCGGCTATAGAAGGATCGTCGGTGCAACAAGCGTTAAAAGACTTCCACATTCTTTCTGCCTTGGTAGAGCTGACGTCAGCCTGAAACAGCTGAGGCGCTACCCGTGTATTGACAGCGTCTAGAGCAGGGTTTGAAAAAGGAGAATCCACTGCATGTCCCTGAACAACGTGGCCATCTGTACACTCCCGGTCGGCACCTCACGCCTGAAACTCGACCTGTTCAGGGTTCTGCTCCACAGATGCACGTAATTCCACTGGTGCAGCAATGCCAGAAAATAAAAGGTCATCATCAGGATTGTCTTGATGCTTTATTCCGGCATCTCTCACTGTGTCCTTAGTAAATGCTCCAGAATTTGCCATAGGTTCAAACTGAGCCCCAGACCATGGCTCCATCTCTACACAACGACCATTCTCAGTGGTCGCCAGCCTTAGACTGACTGTAGCTAGTCCAACACAGCAGCAAGTCCCCCTGCAGGAGAGCAGGGGAATGTCCCTGGTGTCCTGGCCAAATTTCCCCCATTCACTACAAATACCACCACCAGCTTAATCTGCTTCGATGTCAGTTGGCATCCGTCTTTATCCCCCGTCCTTGGGACGAGGCTGAAAATAGGCAGAATTGTCTAGTCCTCTGTTCCTGGTCAACAAAAACAAAATAAATAAATAAAATAAATTATGGGAAGATGAATTGTAAAGTCCTTTGTAGCTTCATAGCACATACTTTTCCTTTTTCACCCCTAAGGAGGAACTAAAGTCAACATTTTCAAAATAAAATGTATCGTGTAGATTGTTTTGATTTGTAGGTGTGCTCATAGTGTGTCCTTCCTTTTGTTGCTGTTAGGGTTGCTGTTTTTTTTAATTTTCCTGCTAGTTTTATGGCCCCTGGGGATCTCCATGTTTGCATTTTTTATTACTCTTCTCCTTCTTACAATGTTTCCTAACCCATGTGACAGTGATGCATTTATGACCATTAATTCAACAAGAGCTCTTTTTTTGTCATGTTTACAGTAGTAGAGCTGTGATTTTAAGTAACTATCCATATCCAGGGAGTGCTAGTGATGGTTATATTTACAGATGGCAAACATCAGGGGTGTGTTAGTAATCTGAATAGTATTTCCCAGATCGTATGAAAAATGCACTGTTCGTTTTTCGGATCCAAATAGCGAATAATGGCACTATTCATGCCTGTTCATATTGGGGACATAGAACAAAAAGGAAAAAAAAACAGCCCTTCCATCCTCCCCAAGCCCAAGTGTGGTAAAAACAATCTCTCATCCTTCCATCCTCTCACATGCTCAGCTGTTTTACTATGCGAGCAAGCATGGGAGTGCCATTCACAAGAAGGCAGCAAGTCTTGGAGGAGGACGGGTTGTGTTGGTTGCCTTCTCACACCTGCAGACTTGCTTAAATTTAAGACATGTGGGTGCTAAGGATGAGGAGGGTGGGGCTTGGGTGCTGCTGTTGGTGTGGGGGGATGGGGCATGATTTGCTTGAAAAAATAAATGGCAAGAGGAGATGGTGGGCAGCTGTGGAGGTGGGCAGGTTGTGCCAGTAGCCCATTGTGGGAGTTGTTTCCATTACAGTTGGAATTGTTGGTGCTGGGGGGAGGAAGGTGGGAGTGGGCTTGTTGCAGAGGGTGGGGGGGACAGGTATTGCTTTTTCCATGATTGGGCTTGGAAGGTGAATGGGGGCCTTTTTATTTTATATTTTGTCTCCCTCCTGATACATAAATAACAAAGCCGACTAGCAAATTTCCAAATATTTGGGGCCCTGAATATGAATATTCAGCTGAAAATTCAAAATAGAAACATATAAACATATAATTTGACGGTAGATAAGGCCCACTTAGCCCACCCAGTCTGCCCATTTTCCCTACCTACATTATCTCAGCAGACCCTACTTGATCTACAGCTCTTCCTCCTTCTCACTTCCTTAACATTACTTCTCCCTTATGCCTATCACAGGCATTCTTGAACCCCATCACTCTTTTCACCATAACCACTCCTGCTGAAAGGGTATTCCATGAATTCCAAAGCACAGACCCTGCTGAATGTTTAACCAGAGAATCCACACAAGATATTGTGGCTTTTTTTTTTATTTAACAGCTTTTATTATTAAAAACAGATAAGCCACAGCTACAAATTCTCCCCCAGTGTGTGTTACAGACTATCCAATGTCGTTTCACACTTCTTTGGGTGCTTTTTCAAGGGATTCTATGAATTCACCACTCTTTCTGTGAAGAAGTACTTCCTCATATCTCTCCTGAATCTTCCACCTTCTAGCTTCATAACATGCCCTCTTGTTCTTGAGCACCTATTTTTCTGAAAAATACTTCCCTCCTGATATTTTAGCAAATTATAGACCTGTCTCGAATCTTCCATTCTTGGGTAAGGTAGTGGAGAAAGTGGTGGCTTTGCAGCTCAAGGCCCACCTGATGGCCTTTGACATCTATGAGCCACTCCAGTCTGGTTTTAGGAGAAGGCATAGCACTGAAACAGCATTAGTTAGGGTGTAAAAATGATCTCCTCAGGGCGAGAGACAGAGGAGAATGATCAATTCTTGTTCTCCTGGCTCTGATCAGCATTTGACACTGTAGACCACATAGTGCTGCTTGACCACCTTAGAGAGATCTGTGGACTCACCGGCAATGACATCAGCTGGTTTGAGTCTTTTTTGACAGGCAGGACACAACGGGTAGTGATTGGAAATTTCTCCTCCTGCCTGAAGCTTCTGATCTGCGGAGTGCCTCAGGACTCGATCTTGTGGCCTTTGTTGTTTGCAGTGTACATGCTGCCCCTTGGAGATATCATTAGGTGTTACAGTCTGGGTTTCCACTGGTATGCAGATGATACCCAGCTGTATATGTCCTTTGCCCCAGGGACATTGGATGCTGTGGAGGTGCTAAATAAAGGCCTATCTGAGATCCAGGACTGGATGTCCTCTAACTGGCTGAGGCTTAACCCCTGACAAGATGGAGGGACTGGTGACTGAGCCTGGTCTTTGGTGGGATGTGGTCACCACCGGAGCAGGAACAGGGTTGTTCCTGGGTGCCACCTCACTAGTGGTGGCCACTAAGGTGAAAAATCTGGGCGTCATCCTTGATGATGGTTTGACACTTGATGCTCAGGTGTCTGCCATCATCTGGAGTGTTTTTTATCACTTAAGGAATGTCGCCTAGATTAAACCCTTAATCCAGCCTGATTACCTACCTTTACTGGTGCATGCTTTTGTTACATCCAGGCTTGATTACTGTAACGCTCTATACTTCGAGGTCAGTGGAGGTAACTTCCGTCTGCTGCAGCTGGTGCAGAATGCGGCAGCCAGGTTGTCGACAGGCCTCTTGAGGTATGCTCCTATAACCCTGGTTTTGTGCAAACTGCACTGGCTGCTGGTCAGGTAAAGGATTCCCTTCGAGGTGGGCTTGCTCACTTATAAAGCCCTAAACAGCTCAGGTCCTGGCTATCTGAATGACCTCTTAACACTTGCCCACATTGTGCGCTCACTCCGTTCTTGCATGGAAGGCCTCCTGACGATTCCTAAGGCATGGCTAAAGACATCTGGAGACCACGCCTTTGATGTTGCATGGCCAGTCCTATGGAATTCTCTGCTATGATTGTTAAAGGAGGCTTCCTCTGTGGAGATCTTCAAGTATGTCCTTAAGACACATCTATTTCAACAGGCATTTGATGTCCACTCAATTTTTAAAGGGGCTTTATAGTTTTATCATTTAGTATTTATTGTGTGTGTTAAGCTGATTTTAATTGTTGTAAATTGCTGCAATTGTTGCACCTCTTTGTAAAGCGCCCAGAGCCTCTGGCATTGGGCACTTAAGAAATACATTTTACTTACTTACTAACTGCACCTTATTTACACCTGTAAGGTATTTAAAGGTTTCTTTTTTTCTATATGCATTTTGTACTCCTTTTGCTGCCTCCGACTGCCCCCATCTGACAGATCCCCCCCAGCCCCATCATCCCGGAGTCACCAGAACTTACCTTCTGCCCGGTCCGGGTGCAGAGCTTGTAGAGGGTTGGGCATCATCCTGTAGCCAGAGGATTTTTTCCTCCATTTTTCTCTTGTTTTTCCCTGCTGGGGTGCACATGGCCATATGTATGTGCATGGAGGCATGCGCACATCAAAGGAAGTCCCACAGCATCCTTCCTTCCTTCCTCTGGTACCCTCAGTCCAATACTGCCTGCAGACAGGGAGCAGCCATTTGACGGGAGCACCAGTCCTCCTTCCCTGGGAGAAGAGAACAGTCCTCCAGCAGCCCGCTCACACCCCAAATACTGGTCATCGGTGTGGCAGGAGGTAATGCATGGATGTCTAAGCCCTCCATGCTACTGGGCTGGCTAATATTTAAAGTTTCTATCATACCCCCCTCTCCCTCCTCTCATCCGGAGTGTCTGAATATTGAGGCCCTATGGTCTCTCCTCACAGGGCTTTTCCAGACCCTGCACCATTTTAGTTGCCTTTCTGTGGACCACCTTCACTCTATGTCCTTCTGGAGATTACTGGACACAGTACTCTATGTGGGGTCTTACCAGTGATCTATACAAAGGCAACACCACCTCCCTCTTTATGCTGGTGATACCATTCCTTTGAACCCTAGCATCCCACTAGCCCTCCTGACTGCCTTGTCGCACTGTCTGGCCACTTTTACAGATACAATTACCCCCAGGTCTCTTTCCAGATTGGTAGCTGTCAATAACACTCCACCCATTTTGTACTCTGCCCCTGGGTTTCTGGGCCCTGAGTGAATTATTTTGCACTTTTTCTAATTGAAATCCAGCTGCCATACCTTTAATCACTCCTCTGGTTTTCTCAGATCTCCACTCATCCTTTTCACCCCCCCTCGGAGTGTCCACCCTATTTCAGATTTTGGTGTCATTCACAAGGAGGCAGACCTTCCCTTCCAGCTACTTTGCAATGTCACTTATAAAGGTATTAAAGAGGACCTGTCCGAGCACTGATCCCTGAGGAATCTAGCTAGTCAGCCTCCCTTCCTTGGAGTGAATTGTGTTTACCACCGTCCTCTGTTGCTTATCCCTTAACCAATTTCTTATCCAGTTTACCAGCTTTGGACCCACTCCTTAGCTACCCAGCATGCTTACTAGTTTCCTATGTCGAATGGCGTTGAATGCCTTACTGGTATTCGCCTACCCCTAGCAAATGCCTGAGGAATAACTGATGGACTACTCTGTAAGGACACAGCTATAGTCTTCACTAATTATAGCGCTAATAACTTGGGTAATTTGTGTGCTTTTTTATGGTTGTGTGTAATTCGATTAAATGAATAACTTTAAAACAAAACATTCACTTCTGCTGGCTAGACCTAGGCACACACCTAGAAAACAAAAAGTTTAGATTAGACAGAATTATTTGGTTGAAGCCAGAATATCAGGCTCCTAACCATAGATTGATGCTGCAGCAGTTATTACTTTCTGAACTAATGGACCTGGATGCATCACCGTCACATGGGACAGGAGACACTGTAGGAAAAAGAAAACCAATAAAATAATTAAACATGACGATCCCCAGGATTGAGATGTGTTGAAGTTTAATTTCACTGGTAAACTTCTGGTGAAGTTGGCAGTTTCGCCATGTGAAATATTTTGAAATTTCGAGCAATCCACAAAATATTTTGTGGGTGAGAATTTGTGAAATTCCACCCAAGAAATGCAGAATTTCACCTATGAAGTGCGGAATTTCACTTGCACAAATCACAGCCACAAAATATTTTGTGAAATGTGCAAAATTCGTGAAATAATTCATGGAGTTGATTTTACCAATTTAGCACATCTCTAACCAGGGGTCATAAAACTAGTAGACAAATTCGGAAAAAACTTCCAATGGAAAACAAAGGTAAGAATCCACTGTGACTACACACATAAATCAAAATACTCTCCACAGCATAAGTTATTGCAAATGTTGACTTGAGTTTTCCTGTAAAGCATCAGAAGGGTGAACAAACCTGGAATAAAGCCCCTGGTTTGAGGCACTGTGACCCTGTTCCTGAACTTTGTTCCCAGGTCTGAGACTTTGCCCGACCTGATACAACTAAAGCTTTGGCCACACACTCCATGCTGGCATTAACATTTCTTGGCCTGCTCTTTTCATGAATACCTAACCTCACACAGATGGAGGTGGTGACTGCTATTAGGCTGAGCTTAGTCAGACACTTTCCTTTCTGGGACACCATTGGATCACTTGCTCTATACCAGCAGGGGATTGTGGGATATGGAAGTCTATGGTTGACATGGCCATACCACTGTATAAACCAGCATTTTTTTTTTTTTGTTCACAAAAGGGTGCTTGCTGGCACTCCAAGACTTTCACACTATGGAGAATGGCTGATGATGGGTCTATGTGATAATGGCGAATGCCTAAAGACGATCACCGTTATCGCTCAGTCAGAGTGACGAACACATTTTTGGCACTCTGACAATCCCGGCACACAAGCACGATGGCACCAGGACATATTTTTACTGCTTTCTGTGGGGAGGCTGCCACCCCCCACCCTCCCCCATGGGGGCTTTGTCCCGACCCACCTACTTAAGGATTCTCAACTCCAGGGGGTGCATGTCGGGGTGAAAGCAATAAAATAAAAAGGTTTGGGCCGGGCGCAATAAAAATTGCACCAGCTCCCAGACCCGAACCCGGTACCTCAGCCACCCCGCCACTAGCCAATCCCCGATGCCATGACGCAGCTTGACCGGCAACCGCAGCACCACCCCCTACAGCCTCATTCCTGAACCTGGCTCACTGGTGTGGTGCAAGGTGTGGCATCCAGTGCCTCAACCTCTCAGCGCCATCGGGCCAGCCACCCAGTGTCTACATGTACTGTATAGTGCCTTCAGATGATCTTCATAATATCTGCCCTGTTGACCCTAAATTATCTTGGTCAGTCCACGTTGCACCATCTCCAGCCTGTCCCTGTCCTTCCTTACATGAGGACTCCAGAACGGAGCACAGTATTCCAAATGCAGCCTCACCAGTGACCCATATAGAGACAGTAGTACCTCCTTTATTCTGCAGTTAGTATCCTATCTGATTCACCCCAGCATCTTATCAGCCTTAATGTAAGCCTTCTTACCCTGGCTTGATTGCTTGATACAGTCACTAATGATGACAGCCTGGTCCCTTTACTCTGCTGTAGTGCTCGGTTTCACCCTTCCCATTCAGTACTGTGTCCTGTTTTCTTTAACCCTGGGTGCATAACCTTGCATTTTTTGGCATTGAATTTCATTTGCCAAGCCTTAGACCACCTTTCTAGCCTTTGTACATCCCATTACACCTCCTTGATCCATTTATGACTAACTACCCTATCACAGAGCTTTGTGCAATCTTGAAGAGACACAGCTTGCCTTGGATGCCCCCTCCAGTGTTGCTGATGAAAATTTTGATGAGCACAGGATCCAGGACTGACTTCTGCAACACAGAAACATAGAAACATAGACTTTGATGGCAGATAAGAACCACTTGGCCCACCTGATCTGCCCATTTCCCTACCTACAGGATAGGCTGTAGATCCTAGTTAACCAACAGCCTACTTTTTTCTACCTCCCCAAAAGAATTGCCTTATATTTGTCCCATGCATTCTTGAATTCCCCCACTGTTTTTGACCCCACAACCTCCTCAGGAAGGCCGTTCCATGTGTCCCCCACTGTTTCTGTGAAACAATACTTCCTCACATCGCTCCTGAGCCATCCCCCCTCTATCTTCACATCATGTCCCCTTGTTCTTGCACATCTCTTTTTCTGAAAGAACCTATCCTCTTGGACTTTGTTGATTCCCTTGAGGTACTTGAAAGTTTCTGTCATGTCCCCCCTCTCCCTCCTTTCCTCAAGGGTACATATTAAGCTCCTTTAGTCTCTCTTATTATGGCTTCTGTTGCAGACCCTGCACTATTTTAGTTGCACTCCTCTGGACTGCCTCCATCCTGACTATGTCCTTGCGGAGATAGGGTCTCCAGAACTGCATGCAGTACTCTAGATGGGGTCTCATCAACTGTCTGTACAGAGGGATAACAACTTCCTGTTTTCTACTGGTGATGCCTCTCCCTATACATCCCAGTATACCCCCAGTCATCCATACTGCCTTCTCACATAGCTTGCTTACCTTTAGGTCCTCTGATATGACTACCCCCAAGTCCCTTTCCATTTTTGTTGTTGTTAATACCCCCATCCTCATTGTGTACTCTTCACCTGAGATTTTGTTTCCCAGGTGTTTTGCTTTGCACTTCTTTGCATTAAATCTAAGCTGCCACACTTTTGACCATTTTTCCAACCTTGCTAAGTCCCTTCTCATCCTTTCCACCCCACCTTGTGCATCAACATTGTTGCAGATCTTTGTGTCATCTACAAAGAGGCATACATTTCCTTATAGTCCCTCTGGACCCAATACTGAACCCTGTGGTACTCCGCTAGCAGTCCCCCTTTCTTTGGAGTGGACTCCATTTACTATTATCCTGTGTGTCCTGTTGTTCAACCAATGTTTTACCCAGGCTACCACTCTGGGACCCACTCCCAGGCTGGCTAATTTGTTTATTAATCTTTTGAGTGGGACTGTGTCAAATGCCTTGATAAAGTCTAAGTAGGCCATGTCCGCAGCCCCTCCCTGGTTTACTACTTTGGTCACCCAGTCAAAGAAATCTATTAGATTCATCTGACATGACCTTCCCACTGTGAATCCATGCTGTCTTGGGTCCTGTGCCCCGCTGGCCTCTAGGTACTCAACAATTCTTTCTTTTAGAAGTGATTCCATCATGTTCCCTACCACTGAGGTCAAGCTAACAGGTATGTAGTTTCCTACCTCTGCTTTGCTCCCACTTTTATGAAGGGGAATCACAACTGCCCTCCTCCAGTCCTTAGGTACCACACCATCCTCCAATGATTTGTTAAAAAGGGTAGTCACTAGTTCTCCCCTTAGTTCTTTTAGAATTCTGGGGAGAATCCCATCAGTTCACGTTGCCTTGTCCACCTTCAGTTTCAGGAGTTCTTTCAGAATCCTTTCTTCTGCAAAAGGATTGGTATTGACCCCCCTATCCAGAGTGCTTCTATTGATTGGATTAGGTACCTCCTCCTCCTTTTCTTATGTGAATACTGAGCAGAAGTATTCATTCAGTATCCTGCTTTTCACTGTTCTCTCTGCCCACCCACCTCCCTTTATTAAGCCTCACTATCCTCCCTTGGTCTTCTTCACTCCTAGTGTACCTATAAAAGATTTTATTCCCTTCTTAACTGAGTTAGCTATCTTTTCCTCGGTTTGGACCTTTGCTATTCTGACTGCCTTCCCCACTTTCTTCTGCTTTAACTGGTACAGCTCTCTGTCCTGCTTCTTCTATGTTTCCTTATACTTCCTGAGTGCTATCTTTTTCTCCCAAATCTTCCCTGCCACCTCTTTTGAGAACCATAGTGTTTTTTTCTTTCATTTTGATTTGTTTATTTGCGTCACACAAAGGCTTGTTGCCTCTGTGATGGCAGTTTTGATGTTTCCCCATTGTTCCTCCACCCCTCCTTCTTGCCTGTTTGCTAGTGCTTTTCTGAGGCATTCTCCCTTTTTGACAAAGTCAGCCCTCGTAAAGTCCTGTACCCTCACTTTTATATGGCTTGACTCTGTGGCTGTGTTTATCGTAAACCACACTGTTTGGTGGTTACTTGTTCCCAGATGGCTACGCACTTCTAGATCTGAGATCCTCTCTCCATCCCCGCTTGAGAGTACCAGGTCTAAGATTGCTCCATCCCTAATGGGTTCCAGGCATAACCCCTGTAGGACATCAAGAATGACCCCACTCTTGGATATGGCTGCAGCAATGGTGTTCCAGTTAACATCTGGCATATTCAGGTCCCCCATCAACAATATCTCTCCTTTCTCTGCATCCTAACGATGCTGTCTATCACTTCCTTGTCCATTTCCTCCCCCTGTGAGAGGGGTCTATATACAACCCCATACAGATTGTGGTGCCATTTCCAGTCTCCAGGGTGACCCACAGTGCCTTCTCTCCTCTCTGTTTACCTTTTAGTTCCATTGCTTTGCTCCCTTCCCTTATGGAGAGAGCTCCCCCTCCTCCTCTTCTACTCTCCCTGTCCCTCCTGCAGATTGTGTACCCTGGTATGTTGGCATTCCATTCATGGTTCTCTGTGTACCATATTTCTGTGACTGCCATGATATCTAGGCATCCCTCTTCCATCAAGGCCACCAGTTCAGGGAACTTGTTACCTAGAATATGAGCATTGGCACTGATTGCCCCTTCATTTTTTGATGGCCTTACCTCTTTTGCCCCATCCCTGTCCTTAATGCCTTTGCCTTTTTCTCCATTTACCCCTGCCCTTCTCCCTATCGACTTCTCTATCTTGGTGTTTACCTCACTAACTACCCTGATTTTTGGGGAAGGGGCTAGGATTTCCCTGCTCCTTTTCAGTGCCTTCCCCATTGGCTAGTTTAAATGCTTGCCAATGAAGCATTTAAGCCTATCATCTAGGATCCTGGTACCCCTCCTGGACAGATGCAGACCATCATGCCAGTATAGGCTTGCATCCCTCGCAGTGGACCCCCAGTCCCCAATGAAGCCAAAACCCTGAGCTCTGCACCAGTTTTTCAGTCATTGATTGAATACTATGGTGCAGAGAACCCTAGCCCTACCCATGCCATAGACAGGCAGCACCTCCAAGAAGATTACCATGTGTGCTACTTGTCTAAAGCCCTTCCCCATCTCCACAAACTCCTTGTGTACTGCTCTGATCCCTTTCCCAGCCAGGTCATTTGTCCCTAGGTAGACAATGACATCCAGCTCCCTCCCCCATGCTGCTGCTCCCCCGATCCTGAGGATTTGCTCCCTGTCCCTCCAAGCCATGGCATCAGGCAAGCACTTTACCTCCTTCTCCCCCAACCAGTTCTACCCTCCTAACAATGGCGTCCACCACCAGGAGTTGTTTCCTTCCCCTGTGGGGTACCATGCCACCCTCCTGTGGGTCTCCTTTGTGGAGGTTCCCAGCATCCTCCTTGGTCTCCACTGTGGGTGCCTCCATAGAGGAACCACACTTTGTCAGAATAATGTAAGAAATGTGGAAAGGTACAACTGGAGGGATGCACCTCTGTTCCATCACCCTCGCCCTCCCTGAACCTACTGTATTCCTACCGCTCCTCTGTCTTGGCAACCTCTGAGGCACAGACCCTGGTGGTCCCTGGGTGGGAGAGGAGGTCCCCTGAATCCTGGCCAACTCAGACTGAAGATGAGCAACCTCCTCCCTCAGCCCAGTGAGGTGCCTGCAGATGGGACAATGCCACGTCCTCTAGAATGTCTCCCAGAAGACTGGTGCTCCACTGCCACTGCAATACACCACTCCCATCATGTCTTATTTTTGGCCCCATAACTGTTGTTTTGTATGCTTACTCTTTCCTCTCACTGTTTATTTATTTATATATATATTTTTTCTCCCTACTTTCCTACGGCCTCTGTGCCCTTAAAGCTCCTGCCCTTCCTGTTCTGGGACAGGAAGTCCCTATATTCCTCAATAGTATCCTTCTTACTTGCTCAGAGTCAGACCTCCAGCAGCTGGGAGGGGGGATGGAGAGCTACTCTTTTCTTCCAGGAAGGTGAGTCATTTGTGTCTCTGTGATCAATCCCTTCCTGCTCCCAAGCAGGAAGTTCCTATTGTCAGTCAAATCCTGTGCCTATAAAAGTAGAACTGGCTAAGGGTGGGGGGTGGAGGGGATGGAGGGAGGGCTATATAGTCCCAGTATGTAGTAAAGTTCTAACAGCACCTCCTTCCTCCTGCTGTTCTCTGCCAAAAGCTATCTAGGGCAGTTTTACATCCAAACACCTGGCTTCCTGCTGCCTAAGCCACTCCCCCTAATTCACAGTTCCCTTCTTCACCTAGCTAACTGCACAGAAAACAATTCTCTTCACCCAACTCAGACAAACACACTAACTCTTGTTTTTTTGTTGTTGTTTATTTTTACCCTAAATTGAAGGTCCCAGTAGTAGAGTTCTAGTTCTTAAATCCCAGTAGAGTAGTAAAGTTCCAACAGCACCTTCTTCCTCTTGCTGTTCTCTGCCAAAAATTATCTAGGGCAGTTTTAAATTCAAACACCAGGCTTCTTGATGCCCAAGCCACTCCTTCTAATTCATAGTTCCCTTCTCCACCTAGCTAATTGCACAGATAACAATTCCATTCACCCAACTCAGACACACTAACTCTTGGTTTTTTTTGTTTGTTTGTTGTTTTTTACCCTAAATTGAAGGTCCCAGCGGTGGAGTTCTAGTTCTTAAGTCCCAGTAAAGTAGTAAAGTTCTAAAAGCACCTCTTTCCTCTTGTTTTTCTCTGCTAAAAGCTATCTAGGGCAGTTTTAAATTAAAACACCTGGCTTCCTGCCACCTAAGCCACTCCCCCTAATTCACAGTTCCCTTCTTCACCTAGCTAACTGCACAGATAACAATTCTCTTCACCCAGCTCAGACAAATACACTAACTTTTGTTTTTGTTGTTGCTGTTTGTTTTTACCCTAAATTGAAGGTCCCAGTAGTAGAGTTCTAGTTTTTAATTCCCAGTACAGTAGTAAAGTTCTAGCAGCACCTTCTTCCCCTTGCTGTTCTCTTGTGATTTGACCTCATTCACTACAAACCTCTGCTGTCTCTCCTTTAACCAGTTTCCTATGCATCTAACTGCCTAGCCATGCCTAGGTCCTTCATCTTCTTCAATAATCTTCTGTGTGGCACTGAGCTGAAAGCCTTGCTGAAACTGAAGTACAGTAAATCCACAGCATGGCCTTTATCTAATACATTTGCTATTACTATTTGATGTTAACATTATTAGTTGTGGGCCTTCATCTGAGTAGGAGATCCAAGTGAATCAGGGTTTGCCCAGTCCATTCAAGGCAGATGGAATTAGACCTTTGTTGGTCTGTCATGATCTGATCCTGGCCTAAAGGGGACACAAGATTGTGTGAAATGTCACTTTGTGGAAATCAGGGTTCAGACTACCACAACCTCTTCCCTTCCTCCTGGTGATCCTCTTCAGTTAGCCATCACAGCCAATCAGTGGGCTGGATGTTTTGCAGGGGTTGAGGAGGGGAGTGAAAGACTCTACCAACTCTATAGCAGGCATTCAACAATGGGAAAGCAGAGAGGAAGGGCACTGCAGTAGGCTCCTCAAAATATTAAGAAATTGTCCAATTTTAAAGACCCAATGAAGAAACATTTTCCTTTAAGAGCTAATTATGAGGGGACCAACTGATTGATACAACAAGCCTTTCATGGTTTTTGTGACAGGAAAAACCTAATTGAAATATAATACCCTTCTCAAGGGGTGATTTGAGAGAAAAACACATTACATTTAAGACATTTAGGAAAATTGTTTTGGAAGGGAAACCAGAATGGAAGTAAGTTCTCGCAACAAATAAAGATAAAGTACACTCAACCATTGGAGACCACTGTTTGATTAGTACTGTTGGTACTGTTTAGAAATGTAGGTATTTTTAAGCAGTTTGTTTGAAAGGATTTAGTTCCAGACACAAATCGTGTGTAAGTGTTTTTTACTGCGGACTGCACATCTCGCTGGTCACATACAAAGCTAAATGCACATTTAATCAAAACAGTGAGGTCCTGATGCTCCGTAGTGAAACTGGATCACAGACACTCCAGCACTTTGCTACACTGAGCTTCATTGGGGGGCCAGTCAGTAGCAGTCAATGCAGTTAGGTGACACTCTATTGCCTCCCTCCCCCATCAAGTCTGGAGTATATTAAGGCTCCATCTTGGAATCAATCCTTTTTTCATCTTTCTCAGTGACTTCACCACATCAGTTATCTCAATGAACATACATATGTACTTTGACAACACTGTCCTATTTGTCACTTGTGACTTTGCCCATGTGCTGAAAGCATCACTTCAGCATGACAACAGTAATGTACAACACTGGTTCCAGTCAAACTAACTCATGCTTAATGTCAAAAAGGCTGTTGCCATGTCTTTTTACTACAGGTTACAACACAACAAGCTCAGTTCCTCCCCAGGATTTTGACCCTTTGATAATGTTCCCCATGAAGAGGTTACTCACATCAAGTACTTCAGCATGTCTCTAGACAGAAGCCAGGATTTCTCCTACTACATTGATACCATCCACAAAAACTCCACACCATGCTCAGTGCCCACTTCTGGAAAACATCCTACCTGCCCCTCCTGGTCCTCTGTAAGATCATCCTTTGAATGATGTTATTGATGTTTGGCTGTGCAGAGGTGGTCTATGTTGCTGCACACAAGTCCACCATCCAGACTGGACCTTCTGTTCCACCATCATCTCGCTCTCACCATTGCTCCCTCTACCAAAGCCTCTCCATCTCATCTCTGGAATTTTGGCATCTGTCCCATTGTGCTACTTTCATCTCAATAGTTTGCCTCTCATCCCCCTACCTATCAAACCTATTCTTAACCTCTGTCCCCTACTTCTACACACTCTCACACTCTGTTCCATGGATCTTCACTCTTGCAGCATCCACTACTGATGCTTTTCTGCTGGTCAGACTGCCATTTCTGAGCACCTCTGCAAGACAAGGAAATGAGTCAGGGCAGGCAACCTACAACAATCGAATCACAAACCAAGCAGAGTTTGCACTCACCACATAGGCACTACAGTCAACAAAATGAAGACTTAGTCCTAAGTAAATCTGCAAACTCTGCAGTTGGTTTATTTATACTGAGAAATGAAAATCACAGTGGATGGTAACAATACTGTCTGAGTAACAATCAATCCAAACAAGTCCAGTTATCCAGGTGCTTTGTTCATTACAGCTTCATCAGGGGCATGGATATGGACCTAGACCTCTCGTTAGGAATCCTCATGTGACCAATCAGATGTTGCCAAAATTTCATCAGAAAAACTTTAGTCAGCTTCAACACACAGAGTTCATGAAATTGGCTCCAGAGGAATTCTACATAGAAACATAGAAACATAGAATTTGATGGCAGATAAGGACCGCTTGGACCACCCAGTCTGCCCATTTCCCTACCTACTGGATAAGCTGCAGATCCTAGTTAAACAGCAGCCTACTTCTTCTTACCCCCACACCCTAGAATTGCCTTATGACTGTCCCATGCATGCTTGAATTCCACCACTGATTTTGACTCCACAACCTCCTCTGGAAGGCCGTTCCATGCATCCACAACCCTCTCTGTGAAAAAATACTTCCTTAAATTACCTCTGAGCTGCCCCCTCTATCTTCAAATTGTGCCCCCTTGTTCTTGCACACCTCTTTTTTTGAAAGATGCTACCCTCTTGGACTTTGTTGATTCCCTTGAGGTACTTGAAAGTTTCTATCATGTCCCCCCCTCCCTCCTTTCCTCGAGGCTATACATATTAAGCTCCTTAAGTCTCTCTTCATATGTCTTCCAGTGCAGACCCTGCACCATTTTAGTTGCCCTCCTCTGGACAGCTTCCATCCTGTCTATGTCTTTGCGGAGATTGGGTCTCCAGAACTGCACAGTACTCCAGATGGGGTCTCACCAGCTGTCTGTACAGAGGGATAATAACTTCCTGTTTTCTACTGGTGATGCCTCTCCCTATGCATCCCAGTATCCCCCAGCCCTCCTTACTGCCTTCTCACATTGCTTGCCCACCTTTAGGTCATCTGATGACTACCCCTAGGTCCCTTTCCATTTTGTTGTTGTTAGTATCTCACTCCCCATTGTGTACTCTTCCTGGGTTTTTGTTTCCCAGGTGCATTACCTTGCACTTCATAGCATTGAATCTAAGCTGCCATACATTTGACCATTCCTCTAACCTTGCCAAGTCCCTTCTCATCCTTTCCACCCCACTGTGCATCAACTCTGTTGCAGATCTTTGTGTCATCTGCAAAGAGACATACTTTTCCTTCCAGTCCTTCTGCAATGTCTTATAAAGACATTGAAGAGGACCGGTCCTAATACTGAACCCTGTGGTACCCCACTAGTAACCCTCCTTTCTTCTGAGTGGACTCCATTTACTATTACTCTCTGTGTCCTATTCTCCAGCCAATTCTTTACCCAGGCTGTCATCTTGGGACCCACTCCCAGGCTGGCTAACTTGTATATTAATCTTTTGTGTGGGACTGTGTCAAATGCCTTGCTAAAGTCTAGGTATGCCATGTCCACAGCCCCTCCCTGATCTACTACTTTGGTCACCCAGTCAAAGAAATCCATAGCCAGAACAAAGGAAATTAATCAAAAACACATATAGAAACATAGAAACATAGAAGTTGACAGCAGATAAGGACCACAGGGTCCATCCAGTCTGCCTATTTTTTCTACCTTATGAATGTGCCATAGGCCTGTACTCTGTCAATGGCCTATCTGCTCATACTCATCTGTACTGCACCGTTATGCCTATCCCATGCCTGTTTGAAGCCCTGCACTGTATTCATATCCACCACTTTCTGAGGTAGGCCATTTCATGCATCCACTACCCTTTCTGTGAAAAAGAACTTCCTCACATTACCCCTTAATCGGCCTCCCTGTAATCTCATGCTGTGTCCTCTTGTCCAACTATTTTTCTTACAATGAAACATGTTAGACTCTTTCACCTTGTTAATGCCCCTAAGTTGTTTAAATGTTTTGATCATATCACCTCTCTCCCTCCTTTGCTCTAGGGTATACATGTTGAACTCCGTTAATCTGTCCTCATATGTTTTCTGATGCAGTCCCTGCATCATTTTGGTTGCCCTTCTCTGGACTGCCTCCATTTTGTTAATGTCCTTGTGCAGGCGCAGCCTCCAGTGGATGTAGTACTCCCAGATGAGGCCTAACCAGTGTCTTGTAAAGAGGGATTATTACCTCCCTCTTATGACTTTTGATACCCCTACTAATACACCCCAACATCCCTCTAGACTTACCTTCTGCTTTAGTGGTCTGCTTGGAGGATTTCAGGTCATCTGTGATGATGATGCCCAAGTCTCTTTCTTCCTTTGTAATTGCCAGAAACTCCCCTCCCAACCTATACGTGGCTTCTGGGTTTCTCTTCCCTATGTGCATGATCTTGCACTTCTTTGCGTTAAACTCCAGTTGCCATTTTTTTTGACCATTTAGCCAGTTTATCCAGATCTCTTCTCATTCTGCCCACCCCATCTGGATCATTTCCTCTATTGCAGATCTTGGTGTCATCTGCAAACAGACAAACCTTACCCTCCAGCCCATCTGCAATGTCACTGATGAAGATATTGAAGAGGACTGGCCCCAGGACTGATCCATGAGATACCCCACTTGTGACTTGCATCTCTTCTGACTGTATACCATTTACCACCACTCTCTGTTTTCTGCCTGCTAACCAGTTTGCCACCCATTTGACCAACTTTGGACCCACCACAAGCCTACCCAGCTTATTAATCAATCTTCTATGTGGAACATTATTGAAAGCTTTGCTGAAGTCAAGGTTGGTGATATCAACTGCACCCCATTGGTCCACCACTCAGGTTACCCAGTCAAAGAAATCTATGAGATTAGTTTGACAGGACCTTCCTGTTGTAAATCCATGCTGTCTTGGATCCTGTGTTCCTATGGATTCCAGGTGTTGAACTATCCTTTCCTTAAGGAGTACCTCCATATATTTGCCCACTACTGAGGTAAGATTGACTGGTCTGTAGTTCCCTGCCTCCTGCCTGCTATCACTCTTGTGGAGCGGGATCACATGAGGCTTTTCCAGTCTTCTGGGACCTCTCCTGTGCTCAGAGACTCACTACACTGTTCTGACAATGGCTCTGCTAGTTCCACCCTTAGCTCCTTTAATACCCTGTTATGTGTGCCGTCAGGTCTTAGTGC
The DNA here is from genome assembly GCA_016271365.2 of Neoceratodus forsteri. Classification (NCBI taxonomy): domain Eukaryota; kingdom Metazoa; phylum Chordata; order Ceratodontiformes; family Ceratodontidae; genus Neoceratodus; species Neoceratodus forsteri. Next base: position 185,273,739 of record CM057457.1, read on the forward strand.
CTTGTCCACCCTGAGCTTAGTGAGCTCTTGTAGGACCCTTTCTTTTGTGAAGGGACTTATGTACACCTCCTTCCCCCCTGTGTCCATGGTGCTGAGCTGTGGGCCCTGCCCTACTTTCTCCTCAGTAAATACTGAGCAGAAGTATCTATATTGGATATATGTTTTTCCTTAGTCCTCCTCTACACACTCCCCCTTATCCCCTTTGATCTTAGTAATACCCCTTATGTACTTTCTCCTTTCACTAATGTATCTGTAGAAAGTCTTGTTCCCTTGTTTTGCTGTTCGTGCTAGTGTTTCCTTGGTTTGGACCCTTGCCTGCCTTACTGCTTTCCCTGCTTCCCTTAGGGAAGTTTGGTATACCGCCCTATCTTCATCCCACTGTGTTCCCTTATATTTCCTGAAGGCCACCCTTTTGGCTCTGACCTTTTCTGCTACTGTTCTTGTAGGAGGGAATACATAATACAGTAGTGGTATATTTATTTATTTGGCATTCAATCCCTCAGGCTCTGAGATCCTTATAAAACAACACATAGTAGCACTACAAATAAATAAATATCGACAGACTCATTTATAGTGTTGATAGTGTTGGTGCAGTAACACTCAAGTATATGAAGGATAACTCTTCAGAATAAATAATGTTTCAATCCCCATTTAAACACTTCTACAGGGGCCTACCTAAGCTCACGAGTCAGCTGATTCCACAAGACAGATGCCACCACTGTAAACACCTGGTCCACAGACAATTTCAGGTGAGATCTGTGAACCTTCAGGTGGCCCACCTCTGAAGACAAGAGAGGGCAGTGAGGAACATATGGATGCAGGAGCTCTTTTTTGTAGCCTGGACCCTGATCTTTCAGGGCTTGTATGCTAATAAATCTATCTTGAAAGAGATGTGCAATGTCTGCAAAACAGCAGATACAGTATATGCTTGCAGTGGGATACCCCAGCAATCAATTGAGCTGCAGCATTCTGCACCAGCTGCAAGTGGCGCATCAAACCTCCAGATAGCCTAAGGTACAGAGAGTTATGATAATCCAGCCTAGATGTCACAGAGTTTACCAGTGTCTTTAGGTACTGAGAACTTAGACAGGACTTGATCCAGGCGATATTCTTTAAAAGAAAAAATCCACCATGAACTGTCACTAACACCTGATGTTCGAGTGTCAGTTTATGGTCCATGATGATGCCCAGATTAATCCTGTCTCTGGCTACGAGAGGGGTGGTGCCAAGTTGTAATCCTGCCACCAACCCAACCTCTCCTGCCATGCTCTGGATACCCACATCCACCACCAGTAGCACTTCTGTCTTGTTTGGATTCAACCTCAGCCAGCTGGAGGCCATCTAGTCATTTATAACAGCAAAATAATCATGTAGCACATTGACTGCATTTCTCTTTCCAGGCAACTGACAGATTCTGTATAGCTGAGTATCATCAGCATAGCAATGAAACTGCAGGCTATACCCACAAATGACTTCCCCAAGTTGCAGAATATATACAGCAAACAACATGGGTGAAAAGAACAAACCTTGAGGAAATCCATAGGTGAGGGGAGAAAGACATGAAAGAAAGCTTCCCCATGTTTATTTATTTATTTAGCTTTTGTTGACCGGGTAAGTACACTAGACAAATCCTGCCTATTTTCAGGCATGACCCAGGGGAAGGGGCTACAGATGAATGCCAACTGACCTTGAACCAGATTAAGCTGTTGGTGGTATTTTTAGTGAATGAGGGAAATTTGGCCAGGACACCGGGGAAATTCCCCTACTCTTTTCGATAAGTGCCATGGGATCTTTAACAGCTACCTGAACTACCACCAATACAGGCAGATGGGACCTCGGTTTAACGTCTCATCTGAAAGACGGCACTTCAGAAGTGCAGCACCCCTCTCATGCTGCACTACGGTGTCAGTATTGGGATATTAACCCAAGTGCCAGATGTGGGAACTGAATCGACAGCCCTCTGATCTCCCGGCCTCAGAGGCGAGTGTGCTACCTACTGAGCCACTGACACTTGTAACCTGCTGCATCCTACTGGAATGAAAAGACTCGAACCACCTCCACACAATGCCTCTGAGTACAACCAAATCCCTCAGCTGAGTTGTTAAAATCCCATTGTCTGTGGTGTCAAAAGCTAACGAGCAGTTGAGGAGAACCAGAATGGAACAGGTTCAGGTTCAGGTATGGTTTTATTGTTCAGTAAATGTGCCATTACAATATACTAAAAACCACAGCAAAACAAGTACAAATGCAAAATACAAATGCACAGTTTAACAGACTTAAAATATCACAGTTATATAAACTTAAAGTGCCTGTAGAAATGTTCTACCATCTCAGGCCTGTTTATAAACTGTTTCTCTTATTTGAGCCAATCAAGTTAAAATTGATGCACCTTTTAACAGGTACTAACTGTTAAGAAATATAAAACATAATACACTACAATTATTATATCTCTTTGTAGGCATACTGTATATTAGCAGGGTAATTCATAAACCAATGCTAGTTCAAAATCAAGAATCTGTTTCACTCCAAAGTATAGAACGTACATTTTAAATTCTATTTGGACTTAAATATCCATTAGATCTAGAAACAGAGATTGTATGGCTCCAACTTAACTCTGGAGTCCAACCATTTTATTAGTAGGAGATACTGTATGGGGCTTCAATTACTCTAAGAAGTCTATCCATTTATAAATAAGGTTAACCTGTTGTTCTCCAAAGTCCGAGCCTATATAAAAATATCATACTGAGTGCCATCAATATACTTTATCATTTATATATCTAAAAGATTTCAAAAGAAAAGAAAAACAATGTCCCATAACAGCGGCATCTCTTTTACAGAAGTCCAACTACCATTGCATAATGCCCACTGAAATGCAATCATTTCAAAATCCCTCCAAAGTGAGAGGCTGATGTACTATTGATTCAATAAAATACTACAGCACTCCTAAGTAGGGAGTCCTACTGTTTTACAGAACTTAAGGAGACCCTCAGGTGTCCATGTTCATGTAAGGCACAATAATTAACTGACATTAACCATGGAGGGCAGAACACAAAGTGTCCAAGGTGTCTTTTTACTTATCATCCAGGAGAGAAAGTTCAAAGTAACCTTTTAAAAGTTTTACCTCCACCAGCACTTAGGTAGCATTCTTGTTTGAGTTATAGGATTTATTTTATTTTATTTATTTATTTAAAATTGGTGACTGGAAAAGGCACACTGAGCTGTGGCTCATTTCCATGTGCAACCTGGGTTCAAAGGATTACAACAGGGGTAAAGCATTTGTTACAATACAGTTACAAATAATAGGAAATTGCAGTGGAGATAATGAGACATTTACAAAATATTTAAACAAAAAAATGGATTGAGGCACTGTGTAAACAAGGTGAGACAGAGATGCAAAGGCAGAGGGACTGAGAACAAGGCACTGAGGGGGAGAGGACTGACAGGTAGGGAGGGGAAAGAGGGGGTGGGGGTTGGTTAGGAGCATTGGGAGCACTGAGGGGAAAGGAGGAGTTGGAGGAGCATTTTGATTGCTGAGAGATGGGGGGCTAGGTGTAGGTCAGGGGGTTGGTTGTTCCAGAGTAGAGAGAGGTGGTATGAGAAGGCAGACTGACTGGCAGAAGGGTGAGGGTGAGGGATGAAGAAGGATCATGAGTCCCTATTGTGGAGCGAGTAGATTGTGGACTTGACTGGTGTGAGGCAGGATGAGAGGTAGGAGGGAAAGGAACCTAGCCAATATTTAGCAATGAGAGAGGTCCAGTGAATTTTTCTCCTGTGGGACACTGGCGCAAGAGAGAGAGGAGCATATAGAAGACAGTGGTGGGTAAGAGGGGGAGAGGCAGTGGCAAAGTGGCAGAAGAAATTGAGAAGGGTGTCCAGTTTGATAAGAGAAGAAGCTGGGGCAGTACCATAGACTACATCGGCATAATCCAGTATAGGCAAAATTGTTTTAAGTACAAGTTTTCTGTGAGTTTGGAGAGAGAGGCTGGCTTTGTGGCGATAGAGGACAGCAAGTTTTGGCCATAGTTTTGTGCAGATGGCATCAATGTGGGTAGAGAAATCTAGATGACTGTCCAGCTAGATGCCCAGATACTTGAAGGCTAGGACCAGTTCAAGAGGTGAGCCATCAATGGTTGTGACTGCTGGAGGGGCAGGGAGGGAGGATGGCTTCTGTCTTGATCCAAAAATCATGGTAACTGTCTTTTTTGCATTGAGTTTTAGCTGATTTGAAAGAAACCAGGACTGAGCCCTGCTGAAATCAATTTGGAGACTGGGGAGAACACTGTCATGGGAAGGGCTGGAGGCATAGATAACAGTATCATCCAAGTACATATGCATGTTAAATGAGTGACAGATAGAGGGAAGGTCATTTATAAAGATAGAAAAGAGGATAGGGCCAAGGATAGAGCCTTGAGGAACTCAAGAGAGGATGGGGAGAGGGGTAGAGAGGACATCACCTACTTGGACCGATTGTTATCAGTTTTACAGATATGAATGAAATCAGTCAACTGCTAGTTTAGCAAGGCCAAAGGAAGACAGTTTGAGAAGAAGGAGAGGGTGGGAGATGGAGTTAAAAGCTTTGGCTAAATCAATGAAGACAGCAGCAGTGATTAGGCTTTGGACCATAGCAGAGAAGATGAAGTCAGTGATGCACAGCAGAGAGGTGATAGTTGAGTGCTGTTTATGAAAGCCAGATTGCACAGGTGAAAGGAGATTATTGGAGCAGAGGAAATTGGAGAACTTAGCCAAGATGAGGGATTCCTGAACTTTAACAAGGGAGGGGAGTTACGAGATGGGTCAATAGTTTCCAGAAGATGATGGGTCACCACCCTTGTGAAATGGGAGGACTTTGGCTGATTTCCAGGCATTGGGAACAGCGGTTGTAGTGAGAGAGAGATTTAGTATGTAAGTCAGTGGAGCAACTATGACAGGAGCCGAGATGTGGAGCAATTTGGGGTGGAGGACATCAGGGCTAGATTTGGAGGGGTTGAGAGAGATGAGTGCAGAGTAAACTTCAAAGAGGGAGAAGGGAGGAAAGAGGAAGCCGGTGGGTGGAGTGGATGAGTCTGGAGGGCAGAGAAGTGTGCATGGTGATGGGGGGAAGGGGAGTTGGGCAGAACACAAGAGACGAAAAAGTTGTTGAAAGCCTCAGCTACTGAGGCAGGGTCAGAGACAGGGCTGCTGTCAATTTTAAGGACTGGGCAGGCTTGCTGGGAGGGGGTATCCAGAAGGGAGTGGATCACCTTCCAGAAGAAAGCTGGGGAGTTGTGGTACTGATAAAGCTCATATTTGAAATAGGAAGCCTTGGACTGGCGAATGGCTTTTGTGCACCTATTCCTAAGTTGTTTGTAAGAATGGAGGTCGCTTGGGGTGAGGGATGCTTCATAGCATCTCCAGGCATTGTCCCTAGCATGACACATGGCTATAAGGTCAAAGTTTATCCAGGATTGGTGGTGGTGCTTTATCCTTGCTTTCTTAAGGGGTGCGTGGTCATCCCAGATGTGGTTAAAGATGTTGTAGAAGCGGGATCGGGCAAGATCAATATAAGAAGCAGAAAAGACTGGTTGCTAGTCAGCATAGGTGGGGTCTTGCAGTAGAGCAGGTTCGTTGAGGGAATGGAGAGGATGGGGCCAAATTAACTTGGGAGGGTAGTGGGGAATGTGGATTTTGCGAAAGCAGTAACTGATACAGATGAAGATATAGGATGGTTTGACTTAGCTTCTTGTTTATATCTTCAGTATAATAGAGCCATTAACAATCTCTCAACACATTTATAGTCAGCAGCTGCACTCCGTTCTTCATCTTTTCAGCCTTCCCTTTTACATGGCAAAATGCTTTCCCTGAACATCATTTAGGCTTTCCAGACCTGGAAAAGAAAATAAGTCACTTCATTAAGCATAAAAACTTTGACACTCATTTTTAGAGCCTTCTACCCTCCTCAGGCATTGTTGGCATATCTTTTAATTCAGCGTGTCTCAGTTGGTAGCACATCCACCTCTGGACCAGAAGGTCGTGGGTTCTCGTCCCACACTGGGATTGGACTTGCACCTAAAAATCGCTGGCATCTGAGTGCAGTATTGGGGGGTGCTGTACTGCTGGGGTGTGCCGTCCTTCGGATGAGACGTTAAACCGAGGTCCCTTCTGCCCATCCTGGTGTTGTCCTGGTGGGTGTCCAGGTGGAAGTAAAAGAACCCAGGGCACTCTTCGCAAAGAGTAGGGAACATTCCCGGTGTCCTGGCCAACATTCCCCTTCCCATAAACCGGTTCATGCAATTATCCAGGATGTGTGTGGGTGATGATGTGCGATATGGCTGCCACCACACATTCAGTCACTTCACTACCAGTCTAGCATTGCTTGTAAAGCGCTTTGGATGTATGAAAAGCGCTATATAAATGCTGATTCTTCTTCTTAATAAAATATTTTAGGCTTCTCAGCACAGACAGTGCTCTCCAGCTTTCCCAAGGTAGCACAGTCTTCAAAATCATAAGCCCACTCCACCACTCCGATAATCCTCCATGACCATTTCTCTTCACTTCAGTAAGTGTCATAAGCCTTCAAGACACCAACAATTTTTGCTAAAATGCTGTTTGCAGGAACACAGTACGCCAATTGGTTCGGTAGTGACTTGCTGGACACAAACACAAAAAGTGAGCAAACTTTAAAAACCAAAGCAGCCTTATTAGTGTTAAAGCACTGAACTGATTCCATTCACGGATCCCATCTGCACTTCACATCACCGCTTACTAAAACACTCTTAACCATGGCACTAAACGGCTCCGAACACCGGCATTTCTTTAACTTGGTGTCTAAATGCAATGGCAGCTTATTTGAGAGAGAGACAAGAGGGAACTTCTCATCCCTTCCTCTCTCTCTTCTTTCCTTTTACTAGTCCCACTCAGCACTCAATCAGTGTTTTTTGTAATATAAAAATGCCCAGCGTCTGACTCTGACTGAGTGCTCAAACCAGGACACTGCCGAGTAACAGTCAAAGCGCATCAGCGACACAAGCCAGATAGAAGCATAAAGCAAGTTTCATTCATCAATTAAATGAAACTTAAAGGTAACTAAAACTAGAGCTTGCAAAAAGAAGAAATTACAAATGCTGCTTACAGGGACAGAACCTCGAGGAGCGGAGCAACCTTGCGGCCATCTTGCCACTCTGCCCTCCCCCTTCCTCTTTGCCACACCAGGTATGGCTGATCCTTGGCCCAGTACAGGGGCAGCCAGAATGGAATATTCTCCACTATTTCTGGCTAGAAGAAGATAATTTTGCATCCTGATGAGTGCTGTCTCTGCCAAGAAATGTCCCCTGAATTCTGACTGGAATGGCTCACAGATGGATAAAGCCTCCAAATAAATCTCCAGCTGCATCACCACCACCTTCTAGATAACTTTCCCTAAAAAGGTAAGGTTGGAGACAGGCCTGTAATTAGCTAAGACATCTAGGTGTAAAGGTGGTTTCTTAAGCGGGGGGCTTCAAGACTGAACTCTTTAAAGCTACAGGGAAAATACCTTCCTAATGTGAACATTGAACTATCTCAGCAGTCACTGGCTTCAGAGACTCCTGACAGTCCACTAAAAGCTAGATGTGTCCAGGATCAAGTGAACAGAAAAGGAGCACAGTCCCAAGATCAAAAGGAAGATCTCTTTAGTCGGCATTGGCTGACACTCCTACCAGGCTAACCGAATGCCTCTGTTAGTTACAGACTGGACCATGCTGAGCCATTACAGAGGAGGCCAAAGAGGGAATAGGATATACCCTATCCAGGAAACATTTATCAAACTTCTTGCAATACTCAAGTGTCACAACTCTCCCAAACTGCAGGCAGGCCTGATGTAAAAGCCTTGTCCACAGTGTGGAAGAGCTGAGTTGATCTAGTCTTCCTTGTAGTAATCACCGTCACAGAAATGTTGTCTTTGTCAGATGGCTGCCCTTGATATTCCTTACAATGGGCTCTTACAGTTAGTCTATCCTTCATTAACCCCAATCTTTTCCAAGAATGCTCCAGCCACCACCCTTTGGTCTTCAGCTGTCTAAGCTCCTTACTAAACCAGGGTGAGCTTTCATGGGTGAATCTAGGGCATACATGAAACAGTGCAAGGAAGTCAAGGACCATAGTGATAGCAGTATTATAGGCCCCCACTGTGATTTTGACCCCCTCAGCACAAACCTGCAACAGGCCCAAGCAGTTAAACACTGACAAGAGCCCCGAAGGATCCAGATTATTTAAACATTGGTACTAAACCAACTCCCATGGAGTGTTCACCTGTTTGGTGTGTGTGTGTGAGTGCGGTGGGGGGATCATGATCTGAAAACTGACAGCACAGTGATCTGATCAACTGACTGGATCGACCCCAACATTAGGTATCTTAAGTCCCAGTAGGAGAACCAGGTCCAAGGTGTGCCCCAGCTGGTGAGTCACAGAGGTAACCACCTGTGTGAAGCCCAACAAAGCTATTTGTTGAAGGAACTGCATAAACACAAATGTGTATAACCATTGCAGCAATTTGGATAAAACAACGAGGCTACAGAGCAAAAACTGCTTGTTACATTCAGTCAGTTACAACTGCTCTAAAGACAATTTGTACATAATACAAATGTTTACAAGAGTCAAAAGAGACCTCAGTACTTTGTGCTCAAACTCTTTTTAGTGTCATACTGATAAAGAGCTCTCAATGTACTGAGAAGACAGCGAAGAGACAAATACAACTAAGGTGGAGAACTAAAATCCATGTAGCTGCGATCTCCCTTGTCAAACAGTGGATGCCCCAGTTGGCAAGATGGGAGATTAGTAGACCAACGATAGTCCTCCTTATCTTTGAAACCAACATTCTGATGGTATTTAGATTACTGTGGTTGTTATCAAATAAGTCCACTGGTATATTTACCTCTTATGATTATTCTGATGGTTCATCATTGAACAGACTCTTCAGAGCCTCCAGGTTTAGAATGTCCTATGTGGTAAATGTCTTGGATTTCACATCTTCCCCAACTGATCTTCCCCAAGTAGGGCACTTCTGAATTCATCTGTGGCCATTGCCTGTTAATCTGTGGTCACAATTTAGGCAGAGGCGATCAAGAAGTTCTGGGTCACAGTGATGTCCTCCTGTCACAATGTTGTGAGTGATAGCTGATAGAAACATAGAAACATAGAATCTGACAGCAGATAAGGACCGCTTGGCCCACCTAGTCTGCCCATTTTCCTACCTGATGGATAAGCTGCAGATTTTAGTTGATCAACAGCTTACTTCCTCTTACCCACCACTAGAATTGCCTTATGCCTGTCCCATGCATTCTTGAATTATCCCATGGTTCCTGACCCCACAACCTCCTCAGGAAGGCTGTCCCATGCATACACAACCCTTTCTGTGAAAAAATACTTTCTAACATTACCTCTGAGCCGTCCCCCCAACTTCAAATTGTGCCATTTTGTTCTTGTACATCTCTTTTTCTGAAAAATGCTACCATCTTGTACTTTGTTAATTCCCTTGGATACTTGAAAGTTTCTATCATGTCCCCCTTCTCCCTTCTTTCCTCAAGGGTATAAATATTAATCTGCTTTAGTCTCTCCTCATATATCTTCTGGTGCAGACCCTGCACCATTTTGGTTGCCCTCTTCTGAACAGCCTCCACTCTGTCTATGTCTTTGCGGAAATGGAGTTTCAAGAATTGCATGCGGTACCCCAGATGGGGTCTCACTAACTGTCTGTACAGAGGGATATCAACTACCTGATTTCTACTGTTGATGCCTCTCCCTATGCATCCCAGTAGCCCCCAACCCTCCATACTGCCTTCTCACATTGCTTTCCCACCTTTAGGTCATCTGATATAATTACTCATAGGTCTCTTTTGATTTTTGTTGTTGTTATTTTCTCACCCCGCCATTGTATACTCTTCCCCTGGGTTTTTGTTTCCCAGATGCATTACCTTGCACTTCTTTGCATTGAATCTGAGCTGCCATATATTTGACTATTCCTCCAACCTTGCCAAGTCCCTTTTCATCCTTTCCACCCCACCTTGTGTATCAACCCTGTTGAAGATCTTTGTGTCATCTGCAAAGAAACATACTTTTCCTTCCCAGTGCTCTCCAATGTCACTTATAAAGACATTGAAGAGGATCGGTCCCAGTACCGAACCCTGTGGTACCCCTCTAATTACCCTCCTTTATTCACTGTGGACTCTGTTTACAATTACCCTTTGTGCCCTGTTGTCCAGACAGTTTTTTATCCAGGCTACCACCTGGGGACCCTCTCCAAGGCTGGCTAACTTGTATATTAATCTTTCATGAGACTGTGTCAAATGCCTTGCTAAAATCTAGGTAGGCCATATTCACAGCCCCTCCCTGGTCTACTAATTTTGGTCACCCAGTCAAAGAAATCTATTAGGTTTGTTTGACATGACCTTCCTGCTGTGAAACCATGCTGCCTTGGGTCCTGTGCCCCACTGGTCTCTAGGTACAGTACTCGACAATTCTTTCCTTCAGAAGTGATTCCATCATTTTCCTTACCACTGAGGTAAAACTAACTGGTCTGTAGTTTACTGCCTCTGCCCTGTTCCCACTTTTGTAAAGTGGAATCACATCTGCCCTCCTCCAGTCCTCAGGTACCACCCCATCCTCCCATGATTTGTTAAAGAGAGTAGTCAGTGGCGTTACTAGTTCTACCTTAGTTCTTTTATAATTCTGGGGTGCAACCCATCAGGCCCCATTGCTTTGTCCACCCTCAGTTTCAAGAGTTCTTTCAAAACCCTTTCTTCTGTGAAAGGACTGGTATTGACCCTTTCTTCTTTGCATGGACTGGTATTGGTATAGGTGCTAGCAAATAATTCCTTTAGCCTGATACTATAGAAAAGTTGCTGAAAATCAACCTGTTTTTCAAATTGATCCAGTGCAGACTGGTGAACAAAACTGAGGCAATTTGAGAGAATTGATTGCTGTGTTCCAGTTAATTCCAGAGATGTAAAGTAAATTATTTTTTTTTTGTCATGGGTTAACTTGATCTCCTTGGTGTCTGATTTCCTGCCTCTCCCATTTTCCCCTCCTTGCTTTTCTCTATTTTCTCCTTTCAGTGTATTTTCTTGTCTTTTGGCTGTCCTGTTCATCTTGCTTTAAAAAAGATGCCAAGCTGGATGTGGATGGATTTCTGGGTCCTCAGAATTGCTTTCCTCTTGGTTGACAATCTCATTCATATTAGGTGAGTTCTGAGAATTCTGAGCTGCCAAGTCTACTGTCATTGCCTAAGAGGTTGCCAGGAGAAGGAGGGATGACTGGACTGTGGTGAGCTCTGAGTAAATAGAGGTGGCCAGCCAGGGGCACATTCCTCAGCCTGTGCCATTAAGAATCCCTTTCCCATTCTGGTGGGATGGGACTACCAGAAGGAGGCACCTGAAGTAGTTGCAAGGGAGGTTGTAGGGTTCCTCTAGAGGGGAGGCCCCAGAATGGAAGGTAGAGGAGAAACAGCTTCTAGCTGGGGACTCAATTGCTAGGGAGGTAGATTTTGGAAAAGAAAGGGGGTGATAGGTACGTAAATGCTGATCAGGTACTATGGCTTGAAGGGATGGGCAGCGGAACCTAAGGATCTCAAATGTGGCAGGGTGAGGGGGAAATGGATGTCATTGTCCTCCTGGGAACTACTGATCTAGCAATGGATGGGGATGGGATCATGCAGGGATAGTTCAGGGAATGGGGGAGGGCCCTAAGGCAAGTACCATGCATGGTGGCTGTCAAAGAGGTGCCGCCTGTTTTCAGCTGAGGGGAGGATAGGTTACTCTGCACCAGGAGTTTAAACTTGTGGTTGTTGGAATGGTGCAGATAGTGCAGAGAAGAGGAGCTCAGCTACATTGGGGGCTGGGGACCAACCTGGAGGGATGAGGGACTATACAGAGGTGATGGCCTGTAGCCATCTGGAAGGGGAATGGCAGTCCTCCATGGACAGTTTAAATGTTACTATGATGAACACTTAAACAAGCACATCAAATGCAGAAAGACAAAAGGGAGACATATCACCCCCCCCCCATAGACTGATGCAATAGGAAGGGAGGACCTGAGGACAGTAAAATCCCCTCAGGGAGTAGGTTAACAGGAACAGCAAAGAAGTAGAAGGTAAGGTAGATGGGAGCAAAAGTTGCAAAACTAAAGCGGAAAATGAGACAGGGCACAAGGGAAAGAAGTGGGGTTGCAGGCTGAGTGTGAGCAAGATGTGGAGGGCCATGTGTGAAAATGTAAGGAGTCTTGGAAATAGAATTCCACATCTAAAGGCCATCACGGCAGAGGCAGATCTGAATATTGTGGCTATTACTGAGTCATGAAGCACAGGTAGTCACAACTGGGAAGTGGCTATACCAGGCTACACTCAGTTCAGGAAAGATAGGGAGGGGAGAAAGGCAGGAGAGGTTGTACTATATGTAAGGAAGGGTCTCAGGGTGATGGAAACAGAAGAGTACTAGGGAGAAAGGAGGGGCCTGAGGTACTATGGGTCACCCTTGGGACAGGAACCAGAGCTACCATTCACACTGGGGTGATATACAGACCTCTAACACAGAAAGTAGAACTGGATAAAGCAATGGGGGAAGCCATCAGCATAATGGCAGATGGTGCTGGGGAGGACTTCAATTTGCCAGATATAGATTTAGCCTCCCAGCCTCAGTTAAAAGGATGGACATCCTAGATTCCCTGCAGGGGTGTTTCTCAGGCAACTAGTCAAGGAGTCCACTCATGATGGGGCTGCACCTGGTGCTCACAAATAGGTACAGTATTGCAGATGTCAAGGTGAGATGCCAACAGGGGACCAGTGATCACCATATAATGTGGTTTAACATAAGAATGGCAACAGAGGCAAACCACACAAGCATGAGGGTCCTGGACTTCAAGAAAGCAGATTTAAAAAAATGTGTGAATGCCTCTGAGATTACCTAGCAGGAGGGATTGCCTGGAGTTGGAGAAACAGTGGCAAAATTAATAGAAGGCACAGTAGGAAAGAAGTGAGCAAGAAGAGGAGAACAATAAGACCACTATGGTTCTCAAGGGAAATGACTGAAAAGGTAAAGGCTAAAAGGACATCATGCAGACTGTTCAGAGAGATGCAGAAAGAAGAGGATAAAGAGGTGCAACGGGAAAAGCAGAGAGAAGCAGGGAAGGCAGTGAGGAACGCAAAGGCACAAACTGTGGAAAAGAGAGCCAAAAGGGTAACTAAGGGGAACAAGACCTTTTTTAGGTATATAAGTGATAAGAGGAAGGCAAGAGAAGGGATTGTGAGGTTGAGAAAGGCAAGGGGAGACTGTGCAGAGGAGGAGGATCAGGAAAAAAAGGAAATATCCTGAACAGATACTTCTGTTCAGTCTTCATAGTGGAAGAGGAGGGGGGTGGACCAAACAAAAACAGCAGAAACACTGGGGGGAAGGAGAAAGTCTCAAGCCCATTCATAGGGTAAAGAGTCCTGAAAAGACTTGTGAATCTGATAGTAGATTGTGGAAGGGTTGTGGGATAACAGATGGACCAGACACCGAACTTAAGTTCAACACACAATCTCTGTGTGACATTTATTCAAAATGCAAGAGATAACCTTCAGCAATGGCATATCCCTTCTTCAGTACATCACTTTGCAGCAACCGACTATGTATGTCCTTTCTCTGCACTTAGCCAGCACCTACTGACACAGATCTCTGATCTAAATACTTTTCAGTGAAAACCCTTCATCCCTATGTGGGCCTTGTTTGATTGGGTAGTGGGGGCTCAAATAAGAAAAAAAAAGCCAAAAACAAACAATTTCAGTGCAGAATCACTGAAAAAATGGTTACCCCAAAGGGCATTGGCAACAAATCAAGTTTCAAAGAAATACAACATCATACATACTTCCATAATGCAAAACATCATGGGATATATACAAATCACCATGACATTTCAGACTTGTTCAGTTTACAGCAATTTACATGCATTTTAAATAGCACAACTAACTTAATTTCTATAATAGTCACCTAGTACTTTTTACCATTATCAAAAACACCTAGTGCCATAGTATTTTCAACATTTACAGGTTTCATAGACATAAGGTATATACATCAAGGTATTACATACTATATCCAACAATGATAAACACAACCTGTTTTACATATGATTGGAGGTTACCACAATAACCTCCCTGTATGAGGACCTGTGAGTGAAAAGGAAAATTAAAGAGGGCACTGTAGCATAGTCAAGAAAGGGGAGGGGGTGCCCATAGGTAGCCAACCTTATGGACTAGAAATTGTAAAGGATAGACTAGACTAAGAAATAGAAGAACTTCTGCAACAGATTTAAGAAAAGGTTGATCCTCAAGAGTGGCAGGAGCTCCCTGTCACATAGATAAAGTTATGAGACCAGACAGGGTATACCCCAGGGTGTTGAGGGACCTCAGGGAAGTACTGGTGCCACCTCTGACAGCCCTATTCAAGAACTCACTGTAAACAGGAGTTATTCCAGAGGACTAGAGGAGGGTAGATGTAGACCGGCTTCATAAAAGTGGCAGCAGGGAGAAAGCTGTCAACTACAGGCTGGTCAGCCTGACATCAGTGGTGAGGAAGTTAATGGAGATGCTTCTAAAGAAAAGGCTAGTGGGGTATCTTGAATCCAGTGGGTTACTAGATCTGAGGCAGCAAGGACTCACACGGGGGGCAGGTCATGCCAGATGAACCTGATTGACTTCTTCAGCTGGGTAACCAGGTAGTAGATCAAGGTTTGATAGTGGATGTGGCCTACTAAAACTCAGCAAGGCCTGTGACACCATACCAGATAGGAGGCTTACAAGGAAAATGGGCAGTTCAGGAGTGGGTCCCAAGGTGGTAAACTGGATAAGAAACTGGTTGACTGATAGGTGACAGAGGGTAGTGGTAAACAGCACTCACTCTGCGGAGAGGAGATTGACCAGTAGGGTACCTCAGGGCTCAGTATTGGGATCAGTCTTCTTTAATATCTTTATAAGTGACATTGTAAAAGAGCTGGAAGGAAAGGGTTGCCTCTTTGCTGGTGATACCAAAATCTGCAATAGGATTGACACTCGGGGGGGGGGGGTGGAGTGAATGTGTACAGACCTGAGAAAACTTGAGGTGTAGACAAGGATATGACTGCTGGGTTTCAATGTGAAAAAGTCCAGAATCATGCATCTAGAACACAGATACCCAGAGGCACAGTATAAAATGGCGGCAGTGGGCTGGCAGTGTAGCCTAGAGGTTAGAGGAACGAGGTGTGAACGAGCTTGATACATCCAGTAGACCAGACCTGAGTTTGATTCTCACAATCTCCATTTGCATACTGTGTGACTCTGAGCAAGTCTCTTAACTGCCCAGTGCTCTCAGATCACCCCTGAAAACAGGCAGTTGTGCCTAGTGGGCCTTACCCGGTTACCAAAGACTTAAAAAAAAAATTGGGGGAACAAGGGAACAAGTGTTAACAGTCACTAAACAGGAAAGGGACCTTGTGGTGCTCATATCTGATGACCTCAAGGCTGAGTGGCAATGCAACAAGGCAGTAGGTAGGGCCAATGGGATGCTGGAATGAATAGGGAGAGGTATAACCAGCAGAAGGAGAAAGAGGTTGTGTTACCATTGTATAGATCATTGGTGAGAACTCACATGGAGTACTGTGGCCAGTTCTGGAGATCACATTTCAGGAATGACATAGACAGATTGGAGGCTATCCAGAGGAGGGCAAGTAAAGTGATGAAGGGACTACGTCAAAAGTCCTATGAGGAGATACTGAGGGATCTCAACATGTACACCCTGGAAGAGAAGAAAGAGAGGGCAGAAATGACAGACATAAATACCTCATGGGGGTGAATAAGGTACATGAGGCAGTCTGTGTGCAATATTCATGCACTAAAGAAACTGATGTTTGCCCTACTGCTCATCTCCGGCAACAAATAGCGGAACCTGGGTCCACAATGACATGGCAGGGGCCAGAACAGCACAGCATGATCATCTAAGAATTGTGTCTGTCAACATAGGCAGCCTACAGCCCAAGTTCACACAATTTGAGGAATGGGTGACACAAGTGAGACCTGATGTCATCTTTCTAATGGAAACTTTGCTTACCCACAAAATCCCAGACACCACCATCATTCTAGAGGGCTATAATGCAATAAGACAGGACCATAAGGGTAAATGGGGCAGAGGATGTCTACTGTACCTGAACTCCAGTCTGCAGGGACACAGAATGCAGCTAGATAATAACACTAGTGACCTTGAATGCCTGCTAGTCAAGATGCTGGTTAGCAAGGGCACTAAAACCCTAGCCCTAATGACTGTTTACATATCTCGTGGTAGGCAATGAGCCAGCCTAGAAGCTTTCATTAAGTGCTACAGACAGATGACCCATACGTTTGCTATGGGTGATTTCAACAAAACTGGATTGCCAAGGATAGTGCAGCACACAGGGACCTAGTTACAAATCTATAACTCACACAGGTTATTCAGGATCACACCAGGACTAACTACAGAACAGGTACCAGCACAATCACAGACTGGATCCTGACCACAAATCCTGAAAGGATCACTCGGGTCTCTGTCCTCCTAGATGCCTTAAGTGACCACTCCCCTGTGATATGTACTTGGACAAATAAGCTCCCAACTCCCCCCCCAATTGGCAATTAGCAGAGTACTCCACAAAGGAAAACTGGCAGCCTTCAAAGCTCACCTTGCCCAATTGAACTGATGCTACCTAGACTCCATTCCAGACATTGACACAGCCTTAGACTATTTCATCAATCAGTTCACCAAGACTTGTGATGTATTTGCCCCCTCAAAAGATGCAAGGTCTGCAATTCAAGTGGTGGATGGGTCACTCCAAACTTCTTGGCCCAAATGTGAGAATGGGATAACCTGTGGCATCAAGCCAAAGCCACTGGGACACAAGGGGACTTACAAAAGCGTAGGGCCACTAGGAATAGGTGCACTAGGGGCATAAGGTGCCTACTTCAAAGAAAAATAGGATAGTAGTTGGGAAGATGATAAAATATTTGGGGGATCTAAAAGACCTCCTGGGTAAGGTGGACAAGTCCCAGCCTTTGATATTTAATAACTAAATAACCATCACCCAGGACCCAGGAGAGTTTGCTAACATCCTCAATAATGCCTTGACAGATATCAGTTCTATACTACCCCCAAATGCTTTCTCCATGGCAGCTGACCCCCCACAATCAAAGTAATCCTTTATACTCAGCCTTCCCTCATAGCCTCCACATCCCGTGGTTCTACAGTACTTTAGACCCATTACCAAGGCTGACACAATAAAATATGTAAAATGAGTGCTGGGGTAAACAAGGCTGGGCGGTGACATGGTAGACATGAAAATGGTAGCCCTGACCCTAGGTGTACTTGCACTACCACTAACTAAAATCTCCTTCTCCCTCCGATACTCCCAGTTCCTGGGAATCTGGAAAACTGCACTGGTCACCACAGTCCACAAAAGCAGAGACTATTCCCTATTATCCAATTACAGTCCTATATCCATCCTCTCCCCCTTGTCTAAGGCTCTGGAGAGGATAGTTTCTGACCAACTGGTTGAACATCTATGCAGATATGATATGCAATGCCCACAGCAACACTTGTTTAAGAAATTGCACAGCATGAACACTACCCTGACTGAGTACACCAATTTTATCCACAAGGCACTGGACAGTAGAAAACTGGGGAGAGTCATCTATATTGACATAGGGAAAGCATTTGACCTGGTCAACCACTTCATTCTCTTCACTGAACTTCACACCCTTGTTCTCACCCTGGACACAATCCTGGCTCAGCAACTTTCTCTCACACAGGTCCCAATGAGTAAAGATCAATGGGACATTAGTGGAGGCCAGAGATCTCACAATAGGTATACCTAAAGGATCAAATTTGGGCCCCTCCTATTTGGGTTATTGTAAACACCCTCCACTGTGCCTGCCCCTCAAAAGTGCTTCTGTATGCGGGTGATGCAGTCATCTTCACCAGTAGCCATCAGCAGGGGTCCCTCTCTGAAGAACTTTAAAGTAGCTTTGAGGCTCTAGAGTATTAGCTCAGTCAAAATAAACTGCTGATGAACTATAAAAAGACAAAGGCCCAGCTGTTTGGTGGTGCAGCAAGAAAAAAGGCCTCTCCTCTCATTATCTTAAACAACAAAGGAGAATCCCGAAAACAAGTCACCTCCTTTAAGTACCTTGGAGTCACACTTGATAACTCACTATCATTTGCCCCTCATGTGTAAAATATAGTAAAGACTATCAACATAAGACGAGGGGTACTATTTAGGCACAGACAGTAACTCACCCCTGCAGCTAAACAAATGATAGTGAACAGCTCTATTCTCCCAGTAATTGACTATAGCCTACCAGTATACAGTGCAGCCACTGACACAGTCATCAATAGGGTCAGACTAGTGATAAACAAGGCCTGGTGATTCACTCTAGGGGAGGACTAGCTTACCCACACCCGCATCCTATATGTGCAGACTGACTCTCTCTGCAAGACAAAATCAAGTACCAGATTTGCCTAATAGGGAAGAAGACACTCATGGACCTCTCCCCCAAGCCTTACATATACCCTGATCAGGCTGAACTCAGTCATCATTCAGTTGGCTACCAGATTTTTCTCCAACATTGTTTCCCTCCCATCTCCCTGGTGGGTACAGTGCCTCTGTCAGCCTGACACAGTCACAGCTTCCCCTGTAGCAGGAGCAAGGTCCTGGCCCAGCTGCCGGGGTCACTGTGTTGGTAGAACCCAATGCCAACTTTCCCCAACTGACATGCACAGCCCAGTGCAGCCGTCTCATCCATGGCCTGTCTCTCAATGTGACTTCCCAGGCTAATTTCTGAACCCAGGTCATCAGCATGAAAACACAACACTCTGCTGCTGGGCCATAGGGGTGGTCTCAATGCATAACATTTAAGGAGCAATTCTTTATTATAATGAAGAGCTTAGAAACACTAGACTTACATCAGTTATCTTTAAACTTTATTGTTTTCTAGATTTTTTTGTTTCCCCTGCTGTTGGTCTACTAAAAATTGTAGATCATGCAGCAATTATTTCACTGAGGCTTTAAAAATGTATCTGACTCTCCCCTGCTAAGTACACAATTGCTGTTTGTGACATCACAGTCTTTTGTTATGGTGAGCACTATGATATCATAAACAAAGGCACTGTGAGGATAACAGGAGACAGGCAAATGTTTTCTAATGTTTTTTATACAGATTTTCTAGGGGGACTACCAAGATGTGCAGCAAATATTGGAAAAAAGCACTGAAAAAAATTATTCTCTAGTAAATTGTAACAGCTGAAGCATCTTATTTATGAAAGTACATGCTGAAGTGCAGAGTTGCTCTTTAAGGTCAACGAGCCTATCAAAATTGATGATATTCTGTTCTCTAGTTTTAAAGTTATAGGGGCATAAAATTCTGCACTTTACATAATTGCAAAATGTAATTTTAGAATTTCTGAACATTTGAAATCTTATAACTCAGTCACTTTTAATGACAAAGATCTGATACCTTTTACACATCTATATGGACTGTCATAAAGTCACTATATCAAATTTGGTGCAATTTGGACTAATATGTTTTAAATTAGACAGAAATAACTGAAATCACAACTCTGGTGAATTTTGTAAAATTTCAGTGAAATCAGAATTTCTCCAGAATTTCAGTGGCAGAAGACAAATGTCACCCAGCCCTAGCTGGTAGGAAAGTGGGGGAAGGTAGTATCTGGATATGAGGTAGGGTCTGTGGTGACAGTGTAGGCAAAGAAAAATGGGAAGACTATGTGGGCCAAGCATTCTTATCTTCCAAAAAAGTCTCTGTTTCTAGGTGTCTATCACTGTTTTGTGAATGCCCTCCACTGATGTACTTTGTGATATTGCCACACTCTGGAAGTGTGTCCAAGATGCACTGCTTCTTTTCAAATATGGCTTTGCAGCTGTGATCTTTCTCCGACTTGGGAGATGTCCAGAGCCAGAAGAGTGACAATACTACCACCCTTAGTTTCAAACTCCTTGGTCATGGCCTGCAAAAACATTGTCAAATACTCAGTCTTGAAGAAGGATTCGGTTAGGCAAGGAGTTTCTTGCTTCAAAGGCTCAATGAGGGGCCCAGGATCTAATTAAGATATCATTGAGATGCACTTATTATACCTGCTGGACCAATTTTCTGTGACAAAAGATATTCATTAGCTGCCTTCTGCTGGCCTGGCATCCCCTCCTGCATAAAGTGACCTATATTCATGAAACATATTTTCTGTGGCATAAGAATTTGTTTTTTCACCTTGCAATTCAAAAAGTGCACTTTTAGTATCATTTTTGAATTCATTTTTTCATTTCTTCATTTTGAACTTCTCTCCTGATCCAGCAATACCCTTGGAGTTCAGTAAAACACGATAAAAAGTAAAATGAAGCCAGATAAAGCCAAAATAATACTGTTTCATGAATAGCAGGGTAATATAAAGCTAAAATACAAACTGTCTCTTGAATCCCAAAGTTTCATGAATGCATGCTATCAGATGGGAATTCCCGTGTTTTCAAAGCATGTTGCAGTCAGTGCAGTTGAAAACTGTACTACTGCATCCCCTGATTTTTCTTCTGGGTCTACAGGGTGTGACTAACATGATCATAGATTTAGTGTGCTAGCTGTAACATATGGTCAATAACTTGGTGGTCCATGAGAAAGTCACGTACCACTAGAGATTGACAAATTTGTCCCGGACTCAAACTGCAATGCAGTTTTTTACAGATTTCCCACAATCTGTGGTGTATTGTGTTCATGGAAAAAAATGAGACTTGCACACTTGTGTTAGTAATAGGAACAAAGAATGTTTTTTCATGAAAACTGAGTGCAAACTTTACTCCTCTAAGTTAACACTATTGTGAAGCTTTTATTCAGTCCTCCTGTAAAGTTTAATTGAAATTCACCCATGAATTTTACACTGTTGCTTCCCAATGCACCATCAAGTTTAAACAGCGAGCAAAACAGTGATCTTTTTATTTCAACTAAGGGACTATCAGCCAGGACACTAGGGAAAAATCCTTTAATCTTGCCACAAATATCATGGGATGTTTAACTCCCATCAGGACAACCACCAGGGATAGGTAGAAGTGACCTCAGTTTAATGTTGTATCCACTGGATTGTAACTCAACAGAGCAACACCATCTACTGCTGTACTACAGTGTCAGTATTGGGCACTGAGTCTAAACTCCTGTTGTGTGACTGGATGCCAGGACCATCTGATCTGACCCCAGGGGAAGGTGTGCTACCTACTGAGCCACTGCAATATAGTCCAAAGGTTTGACAACTAGCTTGTAGTAGCTTGCAGTAGGTACTTAATCTGGCCCATATTGCATTAGAGCAAAGGTTTTGACACCATATTCTTGCAGGCTTCTAGGCTTCTAGACTGTTTTCCATTTTCATATGCTGCCCCCGCCTTTGCTTCTCACAAAGCCCCTCCTTGTATCCCTACCTTACTTAAAAATCCTGTGTTCCCCTTTCCACAGCATGAGCTCCCCCCGAGGGTGACGGTCACAAGGGCCAGGAAGCAAAGGGTCCTCCCCAGAGCTGCAAGGCATTTGCCTGCTGAACTGGAAACCTCAAGTTAAGATACACAAGGAAGAGATACTGCAGTGCTTCAACAGAGCCTGAGAACCAACGGTTAGGACAGACCCCACCCATGCTCCGCGTTGGCTGCCCCACCACCCCTGCCACCACCCTTGGTGAACTTCTACCTACATATTAAGGCTCACATGGTGCTCAGTACCAATAAGCTCATTCTCCCACTTGCAGACTATCCTCTCCTTCCACTAGGGGATGCTTACATACCGTAACATGATTCCCTACCACAACTGGCTCTCCCTCATAGTACTCCACTATGCTGACAACTCTAGTAAAGATCTCATTTCTGGCTCCTCTGATAACATTGCCACCCTCCTCTCACACCACTATGCAGGACTGCCAGCCTATACCCTGTACCCCAACTGCTGGTTCATCCCCAACAGTTACCTCCTCTGCAAGTCAACACCACGAGACTCACCCACTTCATCTAGTTACAGGGTCCATCATCCTCCCGCCCTCATTCCACACAGGCCAAATAGCCCTATACACACAAACCCAGGTTCCAGCTGCACTTACTAAGCCATCAGCAGTTCCTACCCATAAACCCCCTGTGTGTATGGCCCCTAACCAAACTATTGATCTTTCTCCTGCTTCTTACATCTGGGAACATTGAGCAAAACCCTGGTCCCATCTCCCCATGCAAGCCCCTCTGCCCCCAATTTACAACTCCCAAGAGGGCTGAAACTGGTCCACCTCAATATTTGTAGCCTGCTGCTCAAATTCACCCTGCTGCAGCCAATCATCCTTTCCCTTCGATTGGACATTCTGACTATCGCAGAGTCCTGGCTAAAACCCCACAATAAAGACTCCGAAGTTGCTATCCCAGGTTATACTATCATTCATCATGATTGACCTGGCTGACAAAGAGGAGGCGGCATTGCCATGCATGCTGCAGCTGTACTTCAGTTCACCCAAGTCACACTACCTATGCCCACAAAGACCATTGACTCGTTACTGATAAAGCTATCTCTCCCCCACACAGCTCCCCTCTTCATTGTATGCTCCTACTGTACACCTGACACCCCCCTGTCAACCATTTTGGAACACCTTGGCACCCTAAAATCTTTGGCCCCGGGAGGTGAGCTACACATCCTTGGGGACTTCAACTTGAATTGACTCTCCAATGTGAATGCCAAACTTCATAACCTAGTAACCACCCTAAACCTGTCCCAATTGATCACAGAGCCCACTGGCCTGAACCACAAATCACTAAACCACTCACTCCTTGACTGGTCCATCTCCTCACACCCTCACAGTATAATTGC
Organism: Neoceratodus forsteri; assembly: GCA_016271365.2. Lineage (NCBI taxonomy): Eukaryota > Metazoa > Chordata > Ceratodontiformes > Ceratodontidae > Neoceratodus > Neoceratodus forsteri. Next base: position 185,296,600 of record CM057457.1, read on the forward strand.
CTTGGGCTCCTTACCTGATGCCTTAAGTTACCATCACATGACGTATATGGTAAGGAAAATGTCCCTGCGTAAGGCTGCCCCCCCACACACATCCTCCTGACCAAGTCCTACAAATCCCTTGACCTCCCCTCTCTTCTCCATGACCTGGCCACTGCTGACTGGTCACCCACCCACCTGGTCACCTCCCTGGTCTCCACCCTAGAAGGCTTCAAAACCAGGTTCCTAGCTGTCTGGAACCTCTACACCCCTCTCAGATGGTCAAGGGTGAAAGGTCCCCACCTCCCCTGGATTACAGAGCAGACATCATTACAGACCTCAGAGTAAGGGACCTAGCATGGAAATCCTTCAAGGCCTCCAGCTCTCCCCTTGACCACAAAAAGTACCTCATACTTCGTAATGCATGCACAAGGTTAATCCACAAGGCTAAAACCAAGTTCTTCAAAACAGCCCTGCACAAAAATATAAGCCACCCTGCTAAATTCTGGAAGGTGGCCAAATTGCCTTTCTCCCCTCCCTCCCTGCCCCCAACACCTGCATTAAACATAGACAGTTCCACTGTCACAGATCCTCCAGCTGTGACCTCTGCATTCAATACCTTTTTCACAAATTGCACTTCAACACTGATGTCTTCTCTCCCAGCCTCCACCTCCCACGCCTCCACCCCCCCTGCCTCTGTCTTCCACCACTGCTCAAGCCCCTCCACCCACCTCCTCCTTCTCTTTCCACCCTGTCACCCTGCTACAGGTACTAAACAGCATGCTGGCTCTAAATCCTTCAAAGGGTAAATGACCCTCTTGCCTGGATGCCAAAATGTTGTACTAATTGGCTCCAGCCAACGCCACTCCAATGGCTGCTCTTTTCAATTTATCTTTCTCTCTAGCCTCCATCTCTTCTCAGTGGAAGCATGCCGCTGTCATCCCACTCCCTAAAGGCAGTGATCTCTCTGTCCCTGGTAACTTTTGCCATATTTCCCTAATCCTTATACTGGCTACACTCCAGGAACATCTTGTCCTCTCTCAACTGTCATTCTACCTCAACTTCTCATCCTTCTTCACTCCTTACCAGTCTGGCTTCAGAAAGTCCCACTTCACTACCACCTCCCTGCTGAGGCTCACCAACAACATTCTCTCTGCCATGAACAAAGGCCATATCACCTCAGCAATTTTTGTAAACCTCGCAAAGGCATTCAACACTGTCTCCCACCCCCTCCTCCTGATCAAGCTCCACAATGCAGGACTTTCTGACCCAGCTACAGAATGGTTCCGCTCCAGTCTGGTAGGCTGGTCACAATCAGTCAGAATTGGTAGCTCAACCTCTGCCCCCCTCTCCATCATGTCAGGAGTGCCACAGGACTTGGTACCGGGGCCGCTCCTGTTCTCAATTTTCCTCAACTACCTGCCCTCTGCCTGCCCACACACATCCATTCGCATGTATGCTGATGACATGGTGCTATATACATCCTCCGGCCCCTTGACCACAGATGCCGTGAACAGACTCCAGCAGGACTTGAACAATGTCCATCTCTGGTTTTACTCAAATCAGCTCCACCTCAATACCAAGAAAACTGTCTCCATGACCTTCAGCACAAGGCAGAGACTTTCGAGGCTCCCCTCTACCCCTACTTTCAACACCTTCAATGAGACAACTCTGGAGGACAGCTCCTCCTTTAAGTGTCTCAGGATCTGGCTCAACCTGCACCTAGACTTTTCTGTGCATAGCGATGCCATCCACAAAAATCTACAACCCAGACTGGGTGCCCTCCACCGTAATCATGGATGTATCCCACTGCTGGCTTGCCGAGCTATGATAGAGAAAATGATTCTGCCAGTTTTCGACTATGGGGATGTAGTTTATAGTGCTGCCACCAAGTTCAGCCTGGCTAGAATGGACTCACTCTTCCACGCCTTCTGGCATTTCACCCATGACTGTCCCTACTCCACCCATCATTGTGTCCTATATCAGTCACTGGGCTTCCCCTTGCTGCAGGACCACCACCTTACACACTGCACTCGCTTCTCAGTCAAGTTCTGGTCTCAGACCCTGCCCCCCTACCTTTACTCTGCACTATCAGCCTCTCCCCTGCCAGCATACTCACTCAGGTACAGTGATACTAGACTCTTATCTACCCCACACATGTCCACCACCACAGGCCAGTCAGCCTTCAAATATCAAATGCCTTGGCTGTGGAACTCCCTCTCAGCAGACATTCAGCATGCCCCTACTGCCCAGTACCTCTGTGCCCACCTCACTGATCACTTCTCCTCCACGTGCACGTGACTAATCCAAACACTGCTTAGCCTCTGACTGAAATTATGTGACAGTAATATATTTGCTCTCTGTATTGCACATGACTTGTTCTTATGTACCTAGTTGCTTGTACCGCACCCTGATCTCTGCTGATGTCTTGCTCTGCACAGGCTAAAATTGTTTAAGTGTTGATTATTGTTTGGAAAAACAGAGCCGCCAGCTGAGGAGCAGGTTCGCTCATGACCAAAACTCCAGACACCTCAAAATCAGTCAAGGAACTCTCTCCAGCTTTCAAATAAACTGATGTCCATGCCAAAATTGCTGTAGACTAAGCAGTTTAATATAAAGCAGCAAAATAAAAGAACATAAACAGCGGACAACAGTGCTGATGTTTCACCTGATAGGCTTTATCTAAGCATATTGCACTCAATGTGTGTCTTCAATTTATACAAACATTGCAAACCATGTGACCATTCAAACATAGTGCTGCATGATAGATTTAAAGTGCCAGTGCCTATTTCTTAGAACATACACACATTTACATAAACACACCATATCCCATGCTTCTAACCTCTAAGTGCAAAAAACAACCCACTTACTTAAAATTCATTTATTTATTTAGTTTTCGTTAACCGGATAGGTACATTAGACAGCATAGCTGCCTATTTTCAGGTACAACCCGGGAGATTGCAACGAAGGGTACGTAGACAATAGTAGATACAAAAAAACATCATGGGACAAGTAGAAGTCAGACATAGTACACTTCTACAAAATTTTCAGCAATGACAGTACATTTTCAGGAATCTATATGTAGTAACAAAACAGAAATATAAGTGCAAATAACTAACAGTCATAAGTCATACAATTAGTGAGTAAGTGCTAGAAGAGAGGAAATAACAAGATTTTCCAGGTAGGTTTGAGAGTAGTAGAGGTTGGAGCCGGTAGGCAACTAGGAGGAACCAGTACAGGAGTGGGTGGATCGAGGACAGGAGCAGGGTTCACAATAAATACTTAGCATAAATATGAGATATACTCTATTTTCAAAGCTAACTAGGGCACAAAAATTCAATACAGTAAGTTACTTCAGGATTTGCTCATCATGTACTACTCATATTACTAAAGGTGTTTAAATAAACAATCCTTTTCTTATCCTAACATATTATATTATCCTATCCAAGTGACCTGTTGCACAGGGTAACAAATGGGAGAACATCAAGGGGGATGGAAAGTTTAAAGGATGGTGGGGGGGGGGCAAAAAAGGGAAAGGGAAAGAAAGGGGAGGGAAGAACGGTAAAGAAGAAAGAAAGCAGGAAAACAGAGCATCCAAAAATCCTAAAGTCAATCCATCCGTGTCGGTCTTAACTCCAAGTCACCTTGGTTTTCACTATGTATATCACCATAGATTGAAGGAAAATAGTAGTTCCTTTCAAGAGGAGTAGACATAAAATACAGAATAGGAATGGTTAGGTACTGCCAAACAAGATCTATGCACAGATTTTATGTGGCCTGCTTCGCTGTAAAAACGGTCCCAACTCAAGCCCAAGAGGGGGAGGGGGGGAAGCAGACTGGAGGTGGAGGTTTCAGGAGGAGCAGGGGGAGGATGGAAGTATAAGGAATCTGGGTGGGGTTTGACAAAGAGGATCAGGGATAAGGGGTGGGGGTTGGTGTTAGTAAATGCCAGGAGCTTGGGAAACAAGTTGCGGAGTTCCAGGCCATGCTGTTAGGGGAGTGGATGTGGCGTCACTGAGGCGTGAGCCAACAAAAACCAGACTGGACCTAAATGTACAGGGGTACACTATGCTTAAGAAGGATAAAAGGAGGTCAGAGGGGTGGAGTGGCTATGTTCATTAGAGATGATATAGAAATTGCTATGGTAGAAGAGGCAGAGGAAACGTGGAGGCCTTATGGGTCACTCACGATCCCCAGCAGGAGATAAGGTCAAGCTGGGAGTAGCATATAGGCCCCGGGATGTGTGATGTTCTAGAGGATGGTTTGCTGGACAACATCATTGCCCAGTGTGGTCCAAAAGGGAAGGAGTGGTGTTGATGGGAACCTTATATGCCAGGTACAAACTGGGGAACCATGTCCTCTAAGGTGGCCAAGGAGCAGAGGCTGCTGGATGGCTTCCAGGATGTGTTCTTAACACAGCATGTGATGGAGCCCACAAGGAGGGGCATGTCCTGGATGTGGTTCTGGCAGATGGGGATCTGGTAAGGACATAGTTGTGCAGGACCCCCTGACTGGGAGTGACCACAATACTGTCTGGTTTCAAATAAGCATGGGGGGTGGGGGTGAGATCTAGGACACTGGCAGTGGACTTCAGGGGCAGACTTTATGGGCATGGGAAACATTCTCAAGGATCACTTGAAGGATTACCTCAGCGAGAAGTGTAAAGGAGATGGGAGGTCATAAAACGGGACTTCATGAGGCAGTCAGGATCTGCTAAGTTGAAGCGTAAAGGAGCAAGGTCACGTAAACCATGCTGGTGGTCCAGTGAGGTACAGAGTAGCAGTCAGAGAAAAGAAGGAGGCCTACAAAAATATAAAACAACAAGGGGATAGGGATAAGGAAATGTACCAGCTTGCATCTAGAAAAGTCACCCATTATGGTGAAGGAGCAAAGGCCAGTAAAGAGCAGCGGCTGGCACAGGGATACATGGAGGAAAGGGTTCTTCCAGTACATTGGGGAGTGGAGAAAACTAAGGGCCATCTCAGCAGATTGAGATCAGAAGGAGGTGGGTGGAAGAGGCGAGGACCAGGCAAGGTATTTAACGAGTACTTTGCTTCTGTGTTCACTAGGGGGGGATGGGATATCTACATAGCAAGGCATGAAGGGATAGAAGCAGCAGGGTGGGATCAGGGAGCAACAGAAATGGAGCAAGAGGGAGGAAAGGTACCCCAGGGTGTCACATCTGGATAAGGATAAAAGACCAGTAAGGGGGAAGGGACGGATGATGCTATCTCCACCAAAAGGGTGTGGTTAGCCCTCAAGGCCCTAAAGAAAAACAAATCTCCTGGGCTGGATGGCATTCATCCGAGAGTACTATGGGAATTGGTGGACATACTGGCTGCACCCCTGGCGGAGCTTTTCAGCAGGTCACTTGAGACAGGGAGGGTACCTAGGGATTGGAGAGAGGCACATGTGGTACCAATCCATAAAGGGGGGTTGAGGGAAGTACCACGTAACTATAGACCCATCAGTTTGACCTCGGTGGTGGGAAAATTAATGGAGAGTACACTAAAGGAACGATTGGGGGTGTACTTGGAGGAGGTGGGAGGTCTGGATAGTCGGCAACACGGGTTTGTGCCAGGTAGATCATGTCAAACCAACCTTGTGGAGTTCTATGAATGGGTAACATCAGAACTGGACAGGGGTAAGCCTGTGGATGTATTATTCTTGGACTTCAGCAAGGCGTTTGACTCTGTCCCCACAATGGTCTGGTGGAGAAACTGATGGGGTTAGGAGTAGGCCCTTTGATGGTCAGATGGATTGAAAACTGGCTAGCTGGGCGACTCAGAGGTAGTGGTCTGTGGGAGCCTCGAACCCTAGAGAGGTTGGTAGTGGGGTACCACAGGCTCGTCCTGGGTCCGATCCTGTTTAATGCATCGTATTGGACATCAGGGAGGGTATATGTGAAATGAGTCTCTTCGTGGATGACTCCAAGATGGGAGCAGTAGTTGAGGGAGAAGAGGGAGGTGGCCCTGCAAGGGACCTGGACACCCTGGAAAGCTGGGCTCACACATGGAAATTAAATTCAATATCACCAAGTGCAAGGTGTTGCATCTTGGTCGGGGAAACCCTAAACACAGGTACACCCTAGGAGGAAGCTGGAGGCCTCAATAGGGGAAAAAGACCTAGGGGTCATGGTGGATACATGTATGAATAACTCTGAGCAGTGCAGGAGAGCAGCTAGCAAGGCAAACAGGATGTTGGGATGCATCGTAAGGGGGATCACCTCTAGGAGCAAGGAAGTGATTCTGCCGCTGTACAATGGACAGGTTAAACCACACCTTGAATACTGTGTACAGTACTGGAGACCACACTTGAAGAGGGACATACACCTCCTGGAGAGGGTACAGAGGAGGGCAACAAAGATGATACAAGAGCTAGGGGATTTGACTTATGAGGACAGACTTGAGGAGCTCTGCCTGTTTTCATTGGAGGAGAGGAGAGACAGAGGGGACATGATTGAGGTCTTCAAGTACCTCAAGGGAATAAATAGGGTAAACATGGAGGGGATCTTTAGACTAAAGCAGGGAGGTATCACCAGAGGGCATGGTTTGAAGTAGGAAGGTGTAAGGGTGAGGGGGGAAAAGAGGAGGAGGTTTTTCACCGAGAGGGTGGTGGACCCTTGAATGCACTGCCTGGTGAGCTGGTTCAGAGATCCACAGTGGAGGGCTTCAAGAGAGGGTGGGACAGACACAGAAAGTGGATGTATCAGATGATGGCCTGTCCCGGAGGGGGGGGGGATGGATGATAGGGGTTTCTGGAGAACAAGGGATGGGAGGGTCTCGGCATCCAACTAAGGATCTAGGTTCAAGCAGACTCTTTAGACCATAAGGCCTAATCTGCTGGCAAATAGTATGTTAACTCTATTTTGTCATTCAGTCCCTTATTAGTACTATGTGCTCCCATGGTGTATATACAGAAATGCTCACATTTACTGAGGACTGGTTCTCTGTCTCCTACTCTAGAACCCAGGTTTACTTGCTCCAAGCCCTTAAATGACAAAACATGTTGATTCTTATTCTGGGACTGGTTGATATGAACCTCCCAGACATAATCCATGTTGCCATTTTCGATGGCCCGAATGTGCTCACCAATCCTCTCCTTGAATTTCTGTTTGGTGCAGCCGATGTAGTATGCTCCACAAGAACACTCTGAATAACAGATCACCCACATGGGATCACAGTTGATAAATTGTTCTATCCTAATCACTTCTGTATTGTATGAAAACAGACTTGGGCATCATCATCACCGATGACCCGAAATCATCCAAGCAGACCACTAAAGCAGTAGGTAAGGCTAGGGAGATGTTGGGGTGTATTAGTAGGGGTATCACAAGTCGGAAGAGGGAGGTAATAATCCATCTTTACAAGACACTGGTTAGGCCCATCTGGAGTACTGTGTGCAGCACTGGAGGCCACACCTTCACAAGGACATTAAGCAAATTGAGGCAGTCCAGAGAAGGGCAACCAAAATGGTGCAGGGACTGCATCAGAAAACATATGAGGACAGATTAACGGAGCTCAATATGTATACCCTAGAGCAAAGGAGAGAGAGAGAGGAGATAGATCAAAACATTCAAACACCTTAAGGGCATTAACAAGGTGAAAGAGTCTAACATGTTTCAATATAAGAAAAATAGCAGGACAAGAGGACATAGCATGAGATTAGAGGGAGGCCGATTAAGGGGTAATGTGAAGAAGTTCTTTTTCACAGAAAGGGTGGTGGATGCATGGAACGGCTTACCTCAGGAAGTGGTGGATATGAATACAGTGCAGGGCTTCAAACAGGCATGGGATAGGCATAAGGGAGCAATACAGATAAGTATGAATAGGTAGGCCATTGACAGAGCAAAGGCTGATGGCACATTTATAAGGTAGAAAAAAAAATGGGCAGACTGGATGGGCCTTGTGGTCCTTATCTGCTGTCAACTTCTATGTTTCTATATTTCTATGGATTCACTACCATGGTGCATGGAGAAACATAAACACAATACTTACACCTACCACACCGTCTACATCCCTTAGTGAGGGCAGGTAACCAAGTCTTTCTAGTCTCAGTGGGTTGTACAGATGTAACCAGATGGTCCCTTAAGTTCCTAGCCCCATGATAGGACATTCTAGGCGTTACTTTGGCAGTCTTCTTCATTCTGGGGTTAACTCCTAGGACATACCAATTCCTGCATATAATGTCCCTAATTTTCCACAATCTTACACTGTAAGTTGTCACAAAATTAATTATATCCTTTGTTCCTTCAGCTCTACCAGCCTCCTCAGTGACTGCACTTTTTCTTGACAATAGTGTTTCTCTGTCTCTATGACATCACACCCCCATCTTGATTCATCAATAATGGCATCTGAATAGCCCCTTTGTTTGAACCTTTCTCTCATCAAGTCTGCTTCCTTCATATATGTTTCCTGTTGGCTACAGTTCCTTCTAATGCAAAGAAACTTCCTCTAGGGGATATTTTTTATGGTGTGGGAGGGGTGGTAACTACTGGCCAAGAGGATGCTATTCCTGTCAGTAGGTTTCCTGTACAAACCTGTACTGACATTCCCATTGCCTTCTTTTGAAATTACAACATCCAAAAATGAAACTTCCCTGTCACTAATGGTATATGAAAACCTCAAGTGTGAATTACTATCATGTCAGTATTTCATAAACTCTTCCAGTTCCTCCAAGTCCCCCTCCCACACCATAAGTATATCATCAATATAAAGTTTTCACACCTGTATTTATGACAGGTGTGGATTGTTGTCACCCCAAATAAATTCCTCTTCCCAGTATCCCACACGTAGGCTGGCATAGCTAGGAGCAAATGTGGCCCCATGGTGGTGCCCTTTTCCTGATAGTAGAACTGCCCTTTAAATGCAAAATACTTGTCTTCCAGTACCATTTGGGCCATCTCCACCAAAAAATCTGTGTCTCTGTTTCTCTTCTATTTGAAAAATAACATAGAGCCCTCAGCCTGCCTATATGTGGGACACTGATATAAAAAGCTTCAACAACAAGAGTTACTAAATATGATGAGTCTTTAACCCTCAGGGCTGCAAGTTCATTCAAAAGATCCCTTGTACCCAAGATGAAGGATGGTAATTCATGTACCAACGGTTTAATGGCATCTTCTACAAATGAGGCCAATGGCTCTGTTGACTGTGCCAACCTCTAATACAATTGGGCGACCTGGAGGATTAACTGTGGTCTTATGAACTTTGGGCAAAGTATAAAACTGTGACCTAAGAGGCACTTTAACAGTTAGATATTCCTTCTCCTTATTACATATTAAGCCATAGCTAAGTTCCCAATCAATAAAGTCATCTACCCTCTTTGAATTAGCTGTAGAATCTGAGGATACAGGTCTGTAGTACTCTCTATTGTTAAGCTCTCTTTACACCTCTTGTTCATTACATTCTGTATCCTGAATGACAACACTTCCCCCTTGTCTGCAGTTTTCACAGTTATTTTAACATTTTGTTTCAATTCCCTCACAGCTGCCCATTCAGCTGAAGAGAGGTTGCAATATTTAGGAAATAAATATTCTGTCCTAAGTGCATCTAACTCACTTTCACAGATCTTTTTAGCTATAAATACTGCTGGGGGTAAAGGTGTGCAAAAAGTGCTTAGTTTAGATCTAACAAAACCTTTCCTACTATCAGACAATTCTGCATGCCTTTCTTCCTCCATTGAGGGGGAAACAATAATTAACACCCCCCCCCCCATTTTCAAACAGCTGTAACACATTCAAAAACTCTTGTGTAGGTATTAGATCTATATTCACAATTTCTTGTGTGCTTAGCCCCACAGTGCCCTGGGGACTCAACATAGTTTCTGTTGCATACTCCGTATTGGTATAAAAACATCTGAGGCTTAGCACTCTACACAAGTGGTTTAACTCAATAAAAGTCTCGAAAAAATTAATGTCTGTAGTGGGGACAAAGGAGAGTCCTTTATTCAGAACCTGTTTTTTAGTGTCTGTCAAGGGATAGCTGGATAAATTGATCACACTATCTACCTATTCTTTCAAAAAAAGAGGTGTGCAAGAACAAGGGGGCGCAATTTGAAGATAGAAGGGGGGCGGCTCAGAGGTAATTTAAGGAAGTATTTTTTCACAGAGAGGGTTGTGGATGTATGGAACGGCCTTCCAGAGGAGGTTGTGGAGTCAAAAACAGTGGTGGAATTCAAGCATGCATGGGACAGTCATAAGGCAATTCTAGGGGGTGGGGATAGGAAGAAGTAGGCTGCTGGTTAACTAGGATCTGCAGCTTATCCAGTAGGTAGGGAAATGGGCAGACTGGGTGGGCCAAGCGGTCCTTATCTGCCATCAAATTCTATGTTTCTATGTTTCTATGTTCCTCTGTCTCGGCTGATATCTTCGTTTCCTCTTCTGACCTCCTGGGCTGCCTTGACCTCCTGCCCCATCTCCTTCTATTCTTCCTGCTTGGTATCTCTGTTTCCTCTTGCCCCATCTTTGATATCCTTGTTGTAAATTGAGTCTCTCTAAAAAAACATCCAACTGGTCATAATCACTAGTCACGCTGGTGTCCGATGCACTAGTGGATGTGGCAGTCTCATTCAAGTTTGCATGAGCTCCTTGCACTTGCACAGGAGTTTTTAACATAAAGCGCATTTGGAATCTGACTTTATTCTTTCCTTTCTTTGGGGTCTGATTCTTACTGTTTTTAGGTCAACTAAAAATGTGTCCCAATTTATAATCAGTTTCATCTCTTAGTTAATTTTTCTTGTTGGCACAGATTTTCCTGTCTTGTATTTCAAAATATTCCTTAAGTTCTTTCTGAAATTCAACAAAGTCCAGGTGTGTGTGAAATTTGTTAACTATTGCCTCTCTCTTATTTAGCACTTTGTTAGTTTTAACTAACTTTTTTGCTATGTTTTTAATAAATAAACGCATCCATTTAATTGAAGCCTCATGTGCAATTTCTCTCCACAGGCCAATAAATTCACCATCCTCCACCCCAAATGTAGGATATTTCACTATTCTAAGTCCTCTCAGAACTCTGATAACTCAAATATATTCTTCAAATGTTTTAATTAAAAGAACTGTCTTCATGATTTTAAAGCTGCTTTCTCCAACAGAAAACACACTGTTTGAATGTCTATACCTTGATTCTGGCTCTGTGGATGCTGTAAGTTGCCCTGCAATTCAACTTCCTCTCACTGCAGTTCCTTTCCATGTTCTCTAAACAGATCCCCCTGCAACAGGCCCGAGAAAATGCTGTGACTAAACACTGCCAGTTCTCCTCTGCTTGCTGTGCCCATCTGTGATGTCTGTGCCCTCTTCCGCCTTCTGGTTTGTATGCATCTCTCAGCGGCTGGCTACCAACACCATGGAATCTGTTCTTTGCTGCGCCTCTCTTGAAAAAATTGTTGGTGTACCTCAGGACGTAGCTCAATAATGACAAACTTTTGGAAAAACAGAGTCACCAACCGAGGAGCAGATTCACTCGTGACAAAAACTCCAGACACCTCACAGTCAGTCACGGAACTCCCCCCAGCTTTCAAATAAACTGATGTCCATGCCAAAGTTGCTGTAGATTAAGTAGATTAATATAAGGCAGCAAAAAAAAAAAAAGGAACATACACAGCGGACAAAAGTGCTGACATTTTACCTGATAGGCTTTATCAAAGCATATTGCACTCAGTGTGTGTCTTCAATTTATACAAATATTGCAAACCATGTGACCATTCAAACACAGTGCTGCATGATAGATTTAAAGTGTCAGTGCCTATTTCTTAGAATATACACATTTACATAAAACGCACCATACCCCATACTTCTAACCTCAAAGTGCAAAAAACAACCCACTTATTTACAATTCATTTATACCATCTTACACAGTAAATATTTATCGTAAATATGACATATTCTTTATTTTCACTTAAAAAGCTAAATAGGGCACACACATTTAATGCAATAAGTTACTCCAACATTTGCTCATAGAGGGTCTAAATAAATTGTACGTGGGTTGTTTTTTGCACTTAGTGGTTAGAAGTATGGGATATGGTGTGTTTTATGTAAACATGTGTATGTTCTAAGAAATAGGCATTGGCACTTTAAATCTATCATGCAGCACTGTGTTTGAAAGGTCACATGGTTTGCAATATTTGTATAAATTTGAAGACACACACTGAGTGCAATATGCTTTGATAAAGCCTATCAGGTAAAATGTCAGCTCTTTTGTCCGCTGTGTATGTTGTTTGTTTTTTTTTTTTTGCTGCTTTATATTAAACTGCGTAGTCGACAGCAATTTTGGCACAGACATCAGTTTCTTTGAAAGCTGGGGGGAGTTCCGTGACTGACTATGAGGTGCTCATTACTGTTGTCTAGCACCTACTGCTCAATTGCATTGTTTTTTTTTTTAAATCTTTCTTTCTCTCTCTCCACACTCCTGAACTCTTTCAGGAATAGTCACATGGGGTACCAGTCCTTGTTCCTGCTTGTCTGAAGCTCCCCCCTCACCCCTTCCATCCACCCCACTACCACCCACCCCTCCCAGCTCTAAGTCCCCCAAGGCAGGACAGCCAGATACTCCTCCTGGTGCTCTAACAATCTAGTCTGGTGGAGCGAGGTGGTGGAGCGCACACAGGGGCAAGAGGATGGCCCAACTCTCAGTGTGGTGGAGTTCACCCCACCCGGACCCTCCATCACCTATCAGGAGGTGGATGGTTTTCTAGTTCTTTTTCCTCATTGCACCCTCACCCCCCCCAGGTGGAGCCCCGATACAATGATGTCAGGGAATGTCTTGCCGTGACTCCGCAGCCCTCTAGTTAAGCCCTGTAGCATTGCGGTTCCTCTGGTCTCCACCAGAGGTCACTGCGGTGCTGGGCATAGTCTTTGGATCCCCCTGAGGAAGGAGAGCTCTCCTCCAGATGCTCGATTCTTCCCCTCTTCTGTAGACCCCCAGTGGCCCAGGCTCACTCCAGAACCTGGATCACTGGCGTGGTGAGTGGTGTGGTGTCCAGCGCCTCACCCCTCAGTGCCACCGGGCCAGCCTATGCTATTGCATTGAATGTTATTGTATTGTGTTCTCCCCTTCCCTCTCCCCCAGGACACATCTGGAATCAAGCAGTACTCTGCTCAGTGTGCCTTCCTGGTAAAACTCTTAAATAAATAAATAAACTAGCTCACATTAGTGGTGATGTGCATAGACTCACACACGAATGAATTTAGAGAGCATTACATACTGTACACGACTATTAAACAGCTCAAGGATCACAGCTTACAAAAAGAAAGGGGCAGACTGTTTACATTGATGCATAGGTTAGGAGGCAGTATAGCACAGTGGTCTAAGGCTCTGAACTGCAAATTTGGTGATATTTAACAGACCAGATCTGGGTTTGAATACCACAGCTTCCACTTGCATACTGTGTGATCCTGAGCAAGTCACTCAACCTCCTTGTGCTCCCAGGTCACTCCTTTAAAAAAGCTTTCAGCTTAGTGTGCTATACTTGGTTAAATAAATAAATAAAAAAAAAAATAGAATTTGTTGGCAGATAAGGACCACCTGGCCCATCTAGTCTGCCCATTTTTTTTTACCTTTAACTTATGCTGCAGACTGTAGTTGATCTTCTGCTTTCCTACTCTTCCCTTTTTCTAGTGTTCCCTTGTGTGTGTCCCATGCATTTTTGAATTCCTCCACTGTTTTTGCCCTTACAAACCCTGTGGGGAGGCTATTCCAAGCATGCACCACCCTTTCTGCAAAGAAGTACTTCCTCACATTAACCACTGATTCTTCCTCCCTCCAACTTCATCTCATGTCCCCTAGTTCTTGTCCATCTTCTTTTCTGAAAGATGCTACCCTCCTGTACCATATTTATTCCTTCTAAGGGATTCATAAGTCTCTATCATGCCCCCCTCGTCGCATCTCTAGAAAATAGATATTGAGGTCTTTCAGCCTCTCCTCATATGACTTCTGATGCAGCCCCTGTATCATTTTTGTAGCCCTTCTTTGGACTGCCTCCACTCTGTCTACATCCTTCCTGAGATGTGGCCTCCAAAACTGGACACTGTACTCCAGATGAGGTCTCACTAATTATCTGTGTAGTGGCATCACCACCTCCATTTTCCTGCTTGTGGTGCCTCTCCCTATGCACCCACGTGGGACTTACCTGGTTTGACATCACCAGATAGTCAGCTACAAAGAGTGTGTGATGTCTGCAGGCTGCATTGCAGCTACCCTTGATGCAATAGGCAACAAAAATCTGACCCAAGTGAAGACTCATCTAGCACAATATACACACTTCAGTCTGCATAGCCCCATTAAAGACAGTCAGCATACTGAGATAGAAGTCAATGTGCTTAACTAAAGATGATTTTTGCTTCAGTGCTAGGTTTGAAAGATTCCAGTCCAAACTGCAGTGCCAAAGTGGACTTGATAGAGCACACAAGTAAACACATTTGATTATCAGTTGGAGATACGGGTTCACGTTCAAGCTCAAAACTCCCCACCTTAGGCCATATGAGACAAGAAAGAAATCCCAGACAAATGTCCCCTGGTTTGGGAAGGAAAGTGCCTTCTGCTGGTACACTGCTATCTCCTGAAGGCCTAAGGACCAGGGTGCAGCCAAGAATTTTAAACTTATACTCAAAAGTTGACAGAACTCTTGCCTCCCCCTCATGAGCTCAATTAAAAAGATGTGCTACCCCACCACACAAGCATTGCCCCACCCCCATTTCAGTCATCAGTATGTAGTAAGCCAATGATCCTAATAGACTCACAGCATTTGATTTTATCTAACACACCCACACACACACACTACCAGTCAGACAGAAGTTGGCTAACTTTTAGTTACAATGTTTAGGATACATTGTGATAAGCCTCTGTACCACATCAAGGTAGCCAGCATTACAGACATCCATTTACATCAGCACTCAAGCATACATATTTGACTAGATCCCTCAATCATAGCCTCTAAGTTTAGCACCCACTCATCTTCTAAATCACAAACTCTCACTAAAGCATCCAAGGATGGGAAAACAGTTCTTCAGGTATACCCAGCTCTGTCTGTGTTTGTTACCTTGGCCTGAGGCTCATGTTATCCCTGGATTTTCCAGATTTTACTGTACTCAGCAAAGTACACTGAGTATGCCTTCTTACACCCATGCTAAGGACAGAGTCATGCAGACAGTGATCAAAAAATCCTCCTTCTATCAACACAAAGCATGGGACTGATGTGGGGGGGGATGATGGAGAGGTGAATGCCCCATGTTCTAACCTGTCAGAGGATGACATTGCATTCATTGGGACAGAGAATAAAAGGTATAGTTACAGTATTACTTACCTGGATGAAGCATTCTTGTGATAAAGATATCACAGTTTCCTCTGTGATGAACTGGGGTAACTCCAGAGGGTTACAGTGGTTTTGACCAGGAGGCAATGCAATGTTGCAGCATACTGCAGTAGAGTTACTATAGTTAAGGCAATTTCAAAGACAGTTAATCTCTCTTGTCATACAGTAACTCAAAACACTGTGCTGCATCCTGACCGGCATTGCTGTACACTGTGTTCCTGCAGGATCCTGCAGGGATCACCGGCAGAAACTGTGATAAAAGTATTTAATCCTGATGGACAGCGATATTTCCATTTATTGATCAGGAAAGCAGGGCTACATGAGAGCTATCTGTTTTCAGCCTCATCCCAAGGGGGTACAGGAAGTATTGATTGATACTAAACCAGAATAAGCAGTTAGTGTTTTTGTGAGTTGGTAAAGTTTGGCAAAGACACTAGAGAAATTCCCCTGCTCTTTTTGAGAAATGCCATGAGATATTTAATGTCTGGCTAAACAAACACCAGACTAGGCAGAAAGGATCTCATCTGAAAGATGACACTTTACCTCCTCACAGTGTCCCCCTAGCATAACTTTGGGGCATAGGTATGAGTACTGAATAATTAATTTGAGATTGTCAGCTGAAGAGCTGTCAATACCATTTCCCTCAGCCCCTGGTATTCATTAGAAGTCTCACATCTGACGGCATACCATGCCCAACACTGTTTACCTTTTGATAGCTGATGGAATCAGGCTCCAATGTGGTATGGCTGCAGGTTTATGACAGTCCATACCATGAGGGGAAGAGCTAGACAAGGTATAGAAAATAGAAAAACAGGTAGAGTTTGAGCAATATGCTTTATATTATACCTATAATTTGTACTTTGTTCTCGTGTGCCATCTACTTTGCCAGAGTCATGCCTAAAAATGGTTCTCGGATCACAGCACCTACCCGGCCAAACAAATGAATAAGTAAAAAAAAATGAATAAATACGCCACAATCACACTCTCCTTTGCTGTGTTGTAAAGTGCAGGCTTCTGAGTCTCCAGCCTCCCTTCCTACACTGCACTGGATTGCTCCAGATGTTTACTTCACAGCCAGCTGGACATACTGGAAGTGTTGTGACATGCAGCAATAGAAATGACTCATCACCAGTCCTTGAGGATATAGATCTGATGGTCAAGGATCTTAAAACTCTGTCAAGCAGCACCATACTGTATAATGGTAATTAAAACCAGAAAGGACCACTGCAGGAGTATTTTTCAACATCACACAATATTTAAGTTATAAAAGAAAATAACTCTTTTAAAGTGCAAGTACCTTCTTACACGTTCACTTTTCAGGTTGAGCATCACTGTCACTTGTGATTTTTTTTTTTAATGCTGACCATGGTTTTTTTCTTATTACTTGACATGTGACTTTTGTACAGTTACCCAGAGGTTACATTAGGCGGGAACTGACAGGAATGCAGTTCCAACTCCTCCGATACGTTTCTCCATTAAATACTATTGGAGAGTTCCACCTCCTAAGGATAACTGTTCCATCTTCTACAAATTTAGATATTACAGTTCCACCTTCTAAACATTTCCAATTTAACCACTGCAGTTACCTCCACTTGTCCCTCATCCAATAGGGCGAGCAGCAGTGCACCTAATTGTGAACCCCAGCACTTCCATGGATGGACACACTTTTTGGCTGCAAACCTGGTCATGGCAGGATGGGGTTGGGCTAAGCAACAATGTACCCAGGTTTGAATCCCACCATTACTATGCATGGATTCACATTGTAAACATAGGGCAGTCATAGAGGAAATTGGTACTCCAGTTTTGGGGGCTTCAGCCACTCTAAATGTAATCTTTGATCTAAATATCTCCCTTTTTGTATACCTGAAGGGAGATCCCACATGTTCCTCAAGAGGTGTTTTTACTCATTAGCCTTGACCTTTAGGACTCCTGTCATTTGTTTCACAGCAGGCCAGCAGAATTACAGAGTCAAGTGGTAATTTCATGGAACAGCTAGTAAATGTTTGCCTTGCAGTTCAGATTAGAAGGTGTCCTAAGGCCACATTGTTTATTTCACGGGGGTTTTCATACACTTCCCAGTGATGCTTTGCATTATTGGGATATATGTAATTTTGTATTGTTGTTTCAGTTTTATAAGGTTTTGTAAGGTGGATGGATCAAGTTAGAGGACTTGGGCAATGTTGCTGGTTATGGATGCAGTGGTGGTTAGAGGTTAGAGATCTGGGCAGCCATGCAGCCATGGTATTTATTTGCCAAGCAGATGAGAGAGGAGATGCCATCTAGAGCAATGAACTGCACTGAGGAGATACTGAGCCAGCAGCATGTCACATGGTAACAGAGTATTGTCATGACTTAAGGGACTTAGGGTCCCATCATGTTTGCCCCTCCTGTTACACAGCACTGACTATATGAGTTTCCAAGGTTCCTTCAGGCTCAGTGGTTGTATCAGTCTTCTTCAATATTTTCATAAGGGATATTGCAGAGGGCATTAGGGCAAAATCTTCCTTTTTGTGGACAGCACCAAGCTCTGCAGTAGGGTTGACTGTTAGGAGGGGATCAGGCATTTGAGTGATGACTTAGAATGGCTGGAGATGGTCTGGAATCTGGTAGCTGGGCTTCAATGCAAAGTGAAAGGTTATGCACTTTGGGAGAAAGAACCCACTGATAAAAATATCAACCGGGGGGAGGGTCACTGTCAGGGTCAGAGGAGGAGAAGGATTTGGGGTAACAATCACAAGATCTCTGCAGCCAGCAGCACAGTGCAGTAAGGCAGTGGGGAAAGAAGTCATGATGTTGGGATGTATGTATAAGCAGGGAGATAGAAGCAGATGCAGCGAGGTCATACTGCCCCTGTCCAGATCCCTGGTATGCCTGCACCTGAAGTATTACATCAGATTCTGGAATCCCTATACGATAAAGGATGAACAGATTCAAGAGGGACTCCAGGAATTATTATTTCACTGAGAGGGTGGTGAAGAGGTGAATTAAGCTGCCAGAGGAGGTGCTGAATGCAAAAATCATGTAGAGCTTCAAAAGAGGAAGTGACTTGAAAAAAGGGGATGATCTAGGGGTAGGGGAGAGGGAAGACATGAACTTGTAAATAACAACCGCCACATATTGAGCAGACTTGACAGATCTCCAGGCCTTCTTCTGTCAGTTTCTTTCTCGTCCTGACTGATGTAGGAAATTGTATGGAATATTGGGAGGGGTGGAATACAGTATGTGCCAAATTGCCTCCAGTAAATCTTGGTGAGTAATTATTTACCAGTATTTATCAAAAGGCAAGAACAAAATCTAGAAATGCCATTGGTCTAGCGAAGTCACCTGACCATGTATTAAATCTCTTTATAAAATGGGTCTGGAGTTTTCTTTTTCCTGACTGGCTAAGAGGCATCCATGGCTATGTCCTTATCAGCACATATTGTGCCAACAGGCACCTCTTCAGCCAGTCAGATCAGAGAACAGCACATATCACTGTGCTAGCCTCCACCCTTAGGAGGAGCTGGCTATGGAGCTGGAGAACACTCACCACCCCCACCCCACACACACACACACACACACACACGTACACACTCTCACACACACACACACACACACACACACACACACACACACACACACACTATCTCTCACTGATTGTATTTAAGTGGAGAGACAAGTCCACAACAGAACTAGTTTAAAAAAATCTGACCAGTTTAAAAAGAAATTCTGACCTGCCGTCTAGCTTAAAAAGAAATTCTAACCTGCCGTCTAACAATGGAACAACTGACTCATGTGCCCTGCTCTGCTCCACCTAGCATACCCGCGTGCTGCCATGAAATGAAACCTGAGACCCACACCTCCAGCAGTCTAGTGGCAGTACTCTTGTTGTAGTTCTTTAAAAGTACTACCATCGCCACAAATCAACTGGTTATTTCCTCATGCAGTAGTGGAATGTCATGCTGCTACAATTTCAAAGACTTGAGAAGTAAACTGCTCTCTATAGCAGCCGGTGAGTGACATGCTTGCTCCTGATATGGGCTGCAAGGGTGGAAACACAAGCACTCCCACTTGGCTCTCTGAAATTGCTGTGTACTCCCTCCGGTAACAAAAAACATTAGCAAAGTAAAAAATGTTAAATAAAAATTGTACACCAAACATACTGTGCAGGAGTGTATATGTGTGTGTGTGTGTGTGTGTGTGTGTGTGTGGAGGGACAGTGGACATGCTCGCTCCTGTTCAAAATGTCCGCATCAGTCACCACAAACTGCCTGCTTGCTCTCAACATCCCTTGCAATGAAACAAACTACTCCCTCTGAATGAAATAAAAGCTATGCTCTTCTCAGTAATAGGATGTACAATTCAAAACACTGTGTGCTCAGTAGGGAGACACAACACGAGCCAGCATCACTGCATTGCTGTGGGGGAGGAGCACCTTCTAGTTGCCATCATATAGTTTTAGAGGGAACTATTTTCAATATTACCACTATTAAAAAGCTCTTTTTTTAAAAGAAATTGTGGATTTTTTCTTTCTTTCTTTTTCTTTTGTTTAATTTACCAGCGGGACACATTTTATAAGTGTAATGCCATATTCCAAGGTGTGGGTTATCGCCTAATAAGTGCATGCTCAGGTGCATAAGGCACTCAGTGCAGATGCCTCATGCCTCATAATGCACCTGGGAATGCTCTTATCAGGAGATAACCCACACCTCATCACATGTTATTGCTTGCATAAACACACAGTCAGCTGCTGGATCTCCTTTTTAAATTAAAAAAAAAACTGCTAACACATACACATATCAAACCTGAAAAAAATTGCACGTGTCATCTTGAAAATGTTAGCCTTCACCACCATCATAATTTAAACATATTTTACATAACATATTCATACTATAAAAACAAACTACAACTCTTAATTCTGTGAACATTCTGAGAGCTTTCCCTAGCATTTGCATAAAGTATATCAGTCCCCCACAGCTCAAAATACACTCTGTGGGCCCATTTTAAAATATACTGTTTTCCCTCAATCCCCCCACTTGCCAGCACTGCAATGTTCAGGGCTGCATGATCAGTTTAACCTTTGAAATGCAATCCCATCAAAACAAAAATTATTTAAGAAAAAAGTTCAGTTTACCTCCATGAACTGGCAACATCTGGAGGAGCATGTTTACAATTAGCAGTCTTCATTGGGGGGAATGTCATAGGACACAGCTATCTCATTAGATGACTGAAGACAGGTAAATAGTACAGTCTTGTAATGGTAGTGGGAACAGCTACATAAGCAGGAGCCAACATTTAACTGATATTATACAATGGCAAAAAGGAATGCTGGTGTTAGGTTGGTCAGACTGAGACTGGAGCTGTGATGTTATCCCAGCATATCATCATGGCTCTAGTCCCGGCACACTCATGACCTCATTAAATGTTTAACAAAAGAATGCTCTGCAGCCATCCCTAAGAGCAGCTACAGCAGACCCAGCTGTACTTGGAATCGGCAGTCCCCCCCAACACAAAATCCACCCATTCCCTCCCACACCATTATTTCTTCACCCACTTCCTCAAAACCCCTATTGCCACTCCGGTTTTCCTAACCTAAAAAAAGAGAATAAAAAAGCACAAGTGAAGTGAAAGATATGTGTTGCTTCAAGGCAGTCCCCTGCTAACAGTCCGTGCTCGCTGAACATTTTGGGACCATTTATTATTTCACCCAGTATTTTCAAAGGAAAGCATATCTGCTGTTAAAAATCATACCTTAACTGCCTCCTGCTGTGAACACACACCCTGCCCCTAAATGGCAAGCTGTCACGTGGTCAGACAGTAACGGGGTGTCCGACCTCAGAACGTGCGCTTCATTTCCTCCGCATTTCACTGTTTTTGCGTTCAGTCTTTTCTCCCAGTAAGGATAAAAGCTGTACCAGCAGAACAAAAATGCATCAGTGACTTGGGCTGCCATTTCTCCAACTTCCTTGATACAGATAGGGAACAGGTGGCTGCATTCTGATGGGGGGACCACATCTCACTTCCACACACACAGCTAAAACAAAAAAATAAAGACCAGCAAAAAGAAAGGAAAGGAAAAATAGGAACCAACAGACAGAAACATTAGTGTGGAAAAGTGCAGAACCAGAGATTCAGCAGCACCAACAGATGTTAGTGTGATGGAGTGCACAGCCACAGTAACTGCAGCTCCACCTTCTGGTCAAAACAGTAAATCTGCACTATTTTTTCTTTAAAGTAAACCTACGCATAAAATAAACAAAAAAAATCTGCTTTTAAATGTACCTTTTTTATTTTTTTATTTTTTTTACACTCAGGATCCATTGTATAATAGGAATAATACACTCCAGCGTGTGTGTCATGCTGGGATAACGTCACTTCTAGAGTGATTAGTTGCACTCAGCCTGCGGCCTTGTGCCTAATCACCCCAAGCGTGACGTTATCCCAGCAACGACACACACCCTGTCATGCATTATTCCTTTATTAATTTCCATTTTATGACCATTTTAATTCACTCCTGTGGGCATGGGAAGGAGTGAGGTCACAGAAACATAGAGCATAGAAACATAGAAAATGGATGGCAGAAAGAGACCAATGGTCCATCCCATCTGCCCAAGTTCTCTAAATCCCTGAAACAGGGTCAGGAAGATTGTTGAAACTGTGAGCATGGCTACATGCTTTTTCTAATCCAATTCTGGTCTTCCTGTTTCCAGGCGGGCAGGCTGGCCAGTGTAAGACTCGTATCAGCAGAATGCAGTGTAAAAACAGCCATCATATCAAATTGCCAGCAGCAGCTTTATCAGCTATGCAGATGGATAACATACAGTTGCATATGGATAACAGACAGCCCTAATGTGTAACATATTTTTTTGGTGGGGGTTACCTTCTGATCATGCTCTTTCTGAGTGGGGGTGGGGGGGACTTTCAGCAGAATGCACATTTACAATGAACACACAACATAGCAGAATGTCACCACCCTAACTTGTAACGTTAGTTTTTTTTTTTTGTTAGCAATATTATTATCAAACAATCTTCTACCCAATGTCCTCAATCTATACTGTGAAACCACTATAGAAAAGAAAAATAATTTTCCAAGCACTGCTATTCTAAAACTGCCACCTGCTGCACAGGAACTATTTAATTTCTTTGTACAAAATAGAGTTCAATATACATATCCAAACATTAATTTAGAACCCAGTCATTTAAGTAATAAAATCATTTTTTTTTTTATTTACTTGTTTAACCAGGTATAGCACATTAAACTGAAAGCTTTTTTACAGGAGCGACCTGGGAGCACAAGGAGGTTAAGTGACTTTCTCAGGATCACACAGTGTGCAAGTGGAAGCTGTGGGATTCAAACCCAGGTCTGGTCTGCTGGATGTCACCAAAGTTGCAGTTTAGAGCCTTAGAGCACTGCGCTATACTGCCTCCTATATTTTTATTATTTTAAAAACAAACCATTTTTATAAGTGTGATAAACCAGACCTGGGTGTGCATTAAAGGATTCTAATGCACTTCCTAGGGGGGGCATAAGGGCACTTGACCTTTGGCCTTGTGCCTTAGCATGCCCCTGGGGCATGTATTAACATCCATTAATGCACAACCAATCATGGCTTATTACTTATTTGTTCCATTTACATTCAACAGTTTTTATCACAGGATAAGGGGTGGGTGAGGTAGCACAATATTAAATACAAATGCTAATCAGCTTACAATCCTGTGTGTGGTTTCTTGTGTATGGAGTAACATATGAGTGTTATGACCCAGTTTTATTCACCCAGACCCAGACTTGGTAGCCAAATGTGAGGGAGGTAAACTGATTTATTTTATACTAGCCAAAGAGCAAATCTTAGTCCCTGTGTTTGGGACCTCACATAAATCCCACAATATTATGAGCTGCACATGAGAAGCAGATAACAAAAGTCCTGTACAATACCATTCACTAGATTTTATTTTAAGCAACAGATTTACAAAAAAAAGTTCACATATAAGCAATTAGGAAGTAATTAAGCAACAGTTTTTCAAATACATTTGTACCAGTGTACAGTACTCCTGTTAGGAGAACCTGACATTGCTGACAGTCTCCTTACGTCCCATGGAAGGGGAAGGGGTTGCTGGAAACAGTTCCTTTCTAGCTGCTACCCTCAGTATGACAGGCCCAATTTCAGCCTGGCATATAACCAACCTAGATGATGACAGATTAAACAGTTTTTAGCAACATGCATGCACATTAGCCACTCCATGAACCCACTGCGCCTCAGGTAAAATCTCACTCCCAAATCTTAGTCTCTTTCCAAAAATGAGACATTAGCTAAGGAAGTTTATTTGGCAATGGTCTTACAGTCATTGACAAATACTTGTTTTTTTTTTTTTGTTTTGTTTTTTTGCATAATCTTTTTATTAATTTCTCTTTTTCATACCAAAGCAAAAACAATGGTTCACTTCTCAGCAGACACATAGCATTCTTTTCTCAAATCTTACAGGCCTCACTTTTTACATCCAGTATATTCTGTCAATTAATTTGAGTATCATTATTACAGACCTTGTACAACCTTTTCAGATTAGATACATGCCTCAGCTATTTGAACTTTATATATTACATTCTAAAAAGAGAACAGATAAAAAGAAAACAGGCACAGAAAATAGACCCCCAGGGAAAAAAAAGAAAAGAAAAAGGGGACCCTTCCCTCCCCTTCCTTCCCAAGCCTCCCCCTTATATGTCACCCTTCCCTTTCCCCATTCCCCCACTCCGATAATCGAGAATTAGCTCCATTCACTATGAACATCAGTACTATATCTATAGCATCTGGAAACATCGCTCCAACAATATCTTTTCTTTGTTTTTATTACTCTTGACACAGCTTTCTCCTAGCAGAGAAGCCCATCTGTCACTTCATGGGTTCCCTTCTACTACATTTTAGCATTTTACTATTAATCTCTCCACTTTTGTTCCTCACATCTTATTTTACCCTCATCTTAATGCTTCCTGTTCCATGAGGTTCATAGTGTGCCAGTAGAGTGCCCACATATTCATAAACTGATCTTCCCTCCTCTTAGCTTTAGACAAATACTTGTTTTGACCTGATTTGTGGGGTGGTGGTGGAGTGATGTTTGCTGGCATTCTCTCCCTCGATGGTTTGATCCAGTGCAGATGTTCGGAGATTTGGACCTGGTAGGAGTCTTGCTCCTGAAGGACTTGTCATATGATTTTGAGGCGTAGTAGATAGTACAGGATGCTGCTTGTTGTCTTTCTCCTGGTCTCTCATAACTTTCAGCTTCTGCAGAAAAACTTGTTGCTTGCAGGTGACATGATGATGGTGTTAGATGTTGAAATACTATCTTGATAGTATTGTTGTTTAGACTTATCACATCTCTTCATGGCATGAGATGTTCAGAATACCACCATGGATGGCATTGCATGATGTTAAACAATGCCATAATCTTTCTTGAGAAATGGTCATATTTTTATACAGTGCATTTTACATGGCAAACTTCTTTTTTGTCTCACGTTATCAGACAGTAAGATAGTTATGCTGAATGTTGCTTACATTTCAGTTAGGAACATTTGATAAACATGTTTTCGCCTAAGTCAACAAAACCAATTGAGCAATACCTTGATTCATTACATTTCAACACATTTTGGTTCTGTAATGAGAAACACTAGGGGGCATTGGTGTTTCATTAACCTCCACTAAGAAAAACTGATATTACTTATGATCTACTTAATTATGCATATTGGGGCCTATGCACACAAACAATTGGATTGCCTATGTGTCAAGTATACGCAGCACATAGGCAACCCTAAGTCAGAATGCCACACAATGGGAGTGCAGTGGACCCCCGGTGGTATTCATGGAAAAATTCGCACCCCTTGCACACATGATCCCCTGGCCAATTGTGCAGCTACATGCTGTAGGCTGTCTGGGGGCATGTCCATAAGCATGCCCACACTCCACACCATTCACTAAGACATGGAGTGCAAGGTGAGGGGAGCACACTATATGACTACAGGGACCCTGCCATACATGTTGTACACCCCCCACAAAGTATTCCAACAAACTGAGGGATGATGGAGCCCCCATGTATCATGCTGCAACAGCCCTCTGACCTGAGACGGTGGACTGTGGGCAGCCATTCGGGCAGTTGCCCATAAACATTTATTTTTCCCATCCCATGCCTTCTCAGAATCCTCTGCTTGCACAGAACAGGGGATCCACTCTGGGATCCAGGATGGGCATCTGATTGGATGCTTGCCTATGTCGCTCAATCTGCCCCCCCTCCATGATCGCATGCACCAGGGGTGGGGCTGTGGACAGGAGCCTTGCAGGAGCGCATGGTTGTGCATAGCATGCACACTGGGCCTGTCCATGGGCATGTAGCTATGTTGACTGGGCACGCATGAGTCGAGCACACCCAGTGCACATTCGAGCATAGGCACCATTCAGTGACACTTATCTAGTCTGTTCCTAAACAAGGTTCCAAAGGACACTGAATCTTACACAAGCATAAATATATCCCTGAATAGTTAGAAGCTTAGCAAAACAACTATACAGTTATTTAAACCTTAAAATGACAGGCTGGCTTTTAGAGCATCAGTGAACCACGCATGTAATTAAATTTCAAACCTGACCTGAAAATATGTGACCCTAAATTGCCCACAAACACACAGTCATGGAAGGATCTTTCATTTGTAATTTATTTTATTTATTTATTTAAAGTCTAGGAATTACAACCCTTTGAGTCAGAGACTCATTTGCAAAGGCTCCACGTCTTACATAAATGGATTAGAACACAGTGTTACATAGAATATACAATATAGACAACAGCACCAGTACAAAAAGAAATGACAGTAAAAAATTATAATGAACACAAACAATGGAACGACAGCAATTGTGAAGTAATAGTGCATTTAACATTTTCAAAGTTTCATCTGCAGTCACAGTGGGAGTTTGACATAATGTGATCAAGTAGCTCCTCTTTGAAAGACCCAAGCCTGGGGATTGATAAGACAGGGTCAGGGATTGAGTTCATCCACAGTGGTGCCCTGTAGCAGAAGGATCTTTGGCCAGCAGTGGTCTTTACAAAAGGGACATGGAAAGTGGCAGTTTCGGAGTGTCTAGTGGGGCAGGCCGGTAGATTTTTTTTGGAGGAGCTTAAGACAGCCTGGGGGGGCCTGGCCCAACTGAATTTTTTTGGCCAGTAGGCAGGTCTGGTAAACTAGTCACCCCTGGAAGTTTAGCCATGATGAAGAACAAAACACACTAAGCACTCCTATTGTATGTGTGGGTGTTGTCAACTTGCGCTTTATTTTTAAAAGTGCAATTTTTCACTCCTTTGTATTATTTTCTTAGAATGCAAAAGGTTGAGACCTTGTGTCTACTCTGGCATTTTAGTGTATAGCACCAGCAGCTCTAGTGGTATCCTAATATCCCCAGAAACTACCATCAGAGCTGGGACCCTGTGGATATGTATGAGCCACACAACCTATATTGTACTTCTCCCTGGGACCACCAGCGAACAGCAGACAGGAGATGTAAAAAGAACATTCATGGAACTTAGTCTCCAGTCCCCCGCAGCTGCACTCTGGCCTTGACGTCAGCCATGGGGTAATCTAGGATTTCTGTTCTGAGACTACAGCAGCTAATGCAATAAAATAATGGACTTGGAAGAGGCAAGATTAACCACCATCCAACCTCTTGGATCTCAAGCTAGTGCTCGAACCACTAAACCACATAGCCTCCAACTTGAATATGATTTTTTGTTGTACTTTCTGTTTATGCTCCTGTTTCACAGCCTGCATCATGCCCCTCTCAAGCCCTTTCATAGTCTTAACCCCATCACCTCCCCTTCTCCCAGACCTTATCTTGCTCTAGCTTTCACTCATGATATCCTCTCCACATGACAGAGGTCTTCGGGCTGGCCCTGATCCCGTGGCATCTGGAAGGATGTCTGCTGGAGTGGGACCAGGATGGTCAGTGCAGGTTCTGTGAACCACACAGGTGGCCATCATTTTGTGATAGCTGAGGGTCTTTCCTGTTTTTTTACCTCCTCCCTCCCATCTAGAATGCAGGCTGAGGCTGACATACAGTATGCCCACTGTGCAGCAGCATCAGCCTAGTCAATCATACCCTTTCCAATCATCAAGTGTGCACCAGTCTGCTCTGCCACCTGTGGCCATCCAGGTGGTGGTCCTGTGGCAGAGTAAACCCCCCTTCCCCCAAAGAGGAATATTGTCCTGTGGGATGCTCCATCCTCCTATCCCCAGCTGTCCCTCCGACAGCTCGGACTCATTCCTGAACCCAGGTTGCAGGCATCATGAGTGGTAGTGGTACTGCTATGCCCATGGACTGGCTCAATGTGATTTTAATGCTGCTTGTGTTGGGTGTCTCATGGAGCAGGATGTACATCTATGCCTGGACATTATCATGTATGAAGCTTGAAGTCATGGTCTGACTTGGGTCTCCCATTCCTGAGTCTATAATGTGGGAGACACTCCGCAGACTATGTTTCTATATAGTTTCAACATCTCTTATGGTAAGAGTGCCTTCTTATGTTCTTTGGGTGAGAACTGCAAAGCTGAGCACTTCAGGCACACAGAGTACTTGAGATGGCATTCATGTTTACATGCCAGAACTGTACATATCAACATAATATAAAACACATTAAAGACTTCCTTAAACAAACTGAACTTAAATTTAAAATCCAACTGTTTTACTTTGCTGAGAATAACAAAAAGCCCTGTGTAGGGAAATAGATTATGCTAACTGAACATAGAACTTCAACATTTTATAACTGTTTGCATGAGAGACCCTCTTATGGTTGTAAAGTTGTCTGCAATGTCTTATTAATAATAATGTGCTGAATCCATAGGTCTAGGTCTAGGGTTAGTGACAATCAGGAATCTCTATTTCACAGATTCTTCTGATCAATATTAAATTATAAAAAAGAACACCAAAACATTAAGATGTTTGAGTGCCGAAGTCAGCTTCTCTATGCTACACAATAATAACATCCTCGTTAAACAGGAGGCTACATGCCTTCATTGCAGCTGTAGTGTCTTTTTTTTGTTTGTTTGAACTAATCGAATGTGCAAACTTCCTTTCTTTGTCAACTTAATTAGAATACAAACTTTTTGTAGATTAATTTTAGGTAACAACCAAATTAACTTGTATCCATGGCCAACAAAATCGCCTGTAGTAAAAACTACAGTTAGTCATACTGAAGGAATGAAGCAACATCATGTCAGTATTAGGGAAGAGCTTGAAAAATAATCACATCTATTAGAAATACAATTAGAACTGTCCTCATGAAGCAAGAAAACATAAGACTGAAGAATAAAGAAAGATGACACAAATCTTATGCTAAAAATGAGAGATGAGGCCATGAGAACAATGTAAACAGGAGTCTAGTTTGACTTCCAGCAGGGGAAAACAACTCCTTAAACTAGAAATCAAAAAAAAAAATGTGTGAAAATTAGAGGCTCAGAAAAAGGAAGCAATGTGGAAAGATGGTGGGACCCGCAGCAGTGTACCGACACAAGGTAAACACCACAATGGCGAAGTCCAGCACAGTGACATATTTCACCTGGATGCAGCGAGTCACTGTGCTGGTAGACAGGGAGACTGGCAGTGCGGCTCCCAATGTTTCGCCCCCCCATCCAACTCCAACTTTGAGTTATATATCTAGAGACCGGGGGTCTGGGGGGGCGCAGCCCTCCACATGGTGGGTCTCGGGGGCACAGCCACCCAATAAAAACACCAGCATCCCTACAGTACAATGCCAACACTCAGCATTGTGTCTGTCACTGTGGGGGATGCCGGTGTGTGCACTGTTGAAGCGCGATAGTAAAACAGGTAGCAGCATAGGAACAAAGAAGAAATTCTGCAAGAAGAAAAGATAGTGGAAAACAGGTTGGAAAAAATAATTAAAAACAGTGTCACAGTCCAACACTTACGGTTTTCTGACACCAAACAACAGTAGAACGCATGCAGCAGTATGTAAAAAATATCCAGTTGAATCCTAGACTTCTGTCAAGTTCAAGTAAATTTGCACTATTAGTTAAATCAAGCAATTGTCAATGCCGAATGTTTGCTTGCTGGCATTGGCATTGGTAGTGTAGTTACAGAGCTGCATACTAGGAATGGCAGTGAGGTATTGAACTGAAGCCAAGCCTGTCACCACCCTGTAGATAGTGACAGGCATTGGGGTGTGCCTTTGGGTCATCAGGCATAACAGCCACGCCATTTCACCACACCATACCCTGCAGACACCGACAAGTGTCACGGTGTGCCTTGAGGTCTTTGACCCTTATGCACACCCCATTCCATCAGGAAATAGAGTGAGATGGGTGCAGTATAGGAGAATGGGGTGAACTTTGGGGCTGAAGAGTCCAAGGCACACCTTGATGCCTCTCACTGGCTGCAGGGTGTGGGTGGGGGTGGAATGGTATGAGCATTGCAGGCAACAATCCCAAGTCACAGCCCTGATGCCTATCATTCTGTACAAGGTGGAGTTTTATGGTCAGAAACCCTAATGCCTCAGGCATTCACTGGTATTTTCACTCCAAATTTTCAACATGTTTTTTTTTGTTACCCCCACCTCATGAACAGTGGCAATATCAGTTTGTTAGCCTAAAGCTGCTTTTGCACAGTGATTATGCCATTTGGCACCACAGGTGCAAAATCACATTTCAAACAGGATGTGAAAAATTGCAGAGGTACTGTTCATGGGGAAGTGTAAAAAATGGCAATGTTGAAAATATGCTGTGAAAATATTAAAAAAACTGGTGAAGTCACAAGCGTGTGTAGAAACTGTGCAATGCATACCTGTAATGTAACTAGTTTGGGGATTTTTTACAGCAAATTGTTAACACAGGCATTTTTGGACCTCCGATCATGAACAGTGTCAGTGTGATTTTCTTTATCTGTCCCGAACAGTTATTTCCCACAGCGACCACTCATTTTTGTGCTGAAAGTGTGAAAACACATTTAGGCCATGTTGTGAAAAATGACAGCTGTACTATTCATAAGGAAGTGTGGAAAAATGCCACTGGTGAAAATCTGGACTGAAAATATTACAAATTCATGAACTTACGAGGGTGCGTGGAAACTGCGCAATGCTCACTGGTAACACAGTCATTTTTAGGAATTTATTCACCAAATTTTCAGCTTAGCCATTTTAAGACCTCTGCTCATGAACACTGTCACTGTAATTTTCTTAATGTGTCCCATACATTGATTTCACACACCGACTGCGCCATTGTGCACTACATGGGTGGAAACACATTTTGGGCAAGATGTAAAAAATGACAGCTGTACTGCTCATAAGGAGAGGTGTTACAATGGTAATGTTGAAAATACAGAGTGCAAATATTAAAAGTTAGTGAACTTATGAGCATGCATAGGAACTGCGCAACGTACGCTCATAAAACAGTAATTTTTAGGAATTTTTTCACCAAATTTTCAACATAGGCATTTTGAGAGCCCACCTCATGAACACTGGCACTGTCATTCCATTAATCAGTCCCGAAAGGTGATTCCATGCAGTGACTGTGAAATCACCCTTCGGGCCTGAGTAACACCATGACAGTGACAGAATTCATGAGGAGGGGTCCAAAAAACACCATGTTCAAAATTTTGTGCACAAATTCCAAAAAATTCCTGAGATATACATCACAGTTGAAAAAACCCTATCTATTACATTATACAGCTAACCGGCATTTCCTTAGTTCACGGTCGGCTTTGAAGAGTACAGATGTGTTCCCAGTCCACCAAAGATCATCGTGCCAGAGTCCGGAGGTAAGTATGGGGTGAGGGGGGTGTGGGGAGGCAGGGTGCGCAGTGGGTGGGTGCAGGTGGGGAGAGGGCAAACGGGACTGCGAGGGACCATTTTTTTCTTTCAGGGTCTTTTTTTTTAAAAGGAGAACAACGCGGGATGTTTGCCACACTAGGGTGGGCTCCCAGCATAGCATCGGGAAGGCTGCTTGGGGGGAAGATGGGGGATTGGGCACCCCTGTCAGCCATAACAGTTTCTGCCACGCTGAGGTGGGCTCCCAGCATGGCACCTGGAAATGTTTTGGGGGGGCCTTGAGACGTGGAGCTGATGGGGGATTTTGCACCCCCATTGGCCATTACATTATTTGCCACACTGGGGTGGGCTCACAGCGTGGCACCGGGAAGCATTTTGGGGGGGGGCCTGGAGTCATTCGAGATTGTGCACCCCGTCGGCCATACAATGAGTGCTTTGGGGGGTAGTGCACATGAGCATGCAAAATGCAGTGCTTGCATGCCTGCATGCATGGGGGGAGAGCCCTGCTCAGTGAAGCGGATCTCTCCCTTTCAATTGTATGCCACTGCATCTGGAATCTCAGATGATGGCACTATATTTCTTCCACATGCATGCAAGCAAACATAAGAATCTTGGATGATGGCACTATGTTTCTTGCACATGCGTGCAAGCAAACATAAAAATGTATTGCTCATTACCACACAAACAGGCTGCCTTGCAGCAACTTGACCTTATAAGCCCCAATACAAACAGAACATTGAAATTATATGATGCCTTTGTTGATGGCATTGTTCAAAATTAAACTCAAAGACAAAATCAAAACAGAGGAAAGTAACCACACATTGTGTTGTATCAATATTAAAGAATAAAGGTTACTGAGAAGCAGCTCTCTTCTACTTCAAACCAATTGAGTTTATTGTACCTATTAAAATCTTTAGAAAACTGCAAGCCTTTGAGGAAACTACATTCTGATGCCATATTTCAAGTTGAAAGAGAGGAAGTAAAGAAATGTTGTGAAACTGGAGAAATTGTTCATGAGACGCCTTTTAAAAAATTGGTCAAAAGGAAGATGGTAAAACCCAAGAACATATTGGAACACACCTTGAAGAGTGCATATTCAGTACTGTATATGCTTTCTTAATAAAAGCTCAGCTGCATTTAGTACATGTTACAGATCATGTCCCCAAGATGTGAAGATCAATAAACATGGAAAGTCTGACACATTTCTGTACAAATATCATGAAAACATGAAGCCCTATTTGAAATGTTTACAGCCTTTTTTGGAACTGATTATTGTTGAACTATGAGATTGTTATGATGCCGTTAACATGACACTGTGCCCATGGGGTGAAAGTGCCAAACACAAAATGGGCTGTGTTAGACAGAGAGTGCACATTATGCTGACTTAGTTTCCTTCGAGATAAGTTGCCTCCTTAACTGCAAAATAAAACAACATTGATCAGTGTTACATGGCAGAGTTGGTAGACCATGAAAAGCAATTTTAATGGGAAAGTAGTGCAAAGAAAAACACTTGTCACCAAGATACTGTATACTCTGAGTAATTCACTTGACAAACTTCAGAAGCAATTGATAAAATTGATAAACATCTATTTGTTGCCAGCCGGTACCACCAGTGGTATTTGTTAACTTCACATAATCCTTCAGAAGATGCAGTTCTGATGGTTCTTGATTTTGGAGGAAATTTACATGCCAGTTTCAGAGGGAGGTCCAGTCAGTACACTGGTTTTAGATTCAGGTGACTCTTCACTCCATCGTCTGTATGTACCAATGTTGCTCTAATTGTGTACTGAACTGTAGCAAATATTTCGTATTTGTAATAATCTAACGTGATAGTCATGCCATGCTGCACAACATTTTATGAGTAGGGCTGTTAATTTCCCCCAGATTACAAGAAACTTGCACATCAAGAAAACTATCAAGTTCAGCAATGGGTTTTCAGCACAGTACAAATAAAAACCCTTTCACTCACTTAAGCTTTTCAGTTCATGATTTTGGATTTCCTATTCAACCCCCTTACTTTGAGTCACAACAAGGAAAAGAACCATGCAATGGAGGTACGGCACTGATTAAAAGTGCTGTTACATATACTGTGCTGGGTGACAATCACTTGTCAGATCTGCTGAAGTTTTTTACAAGTACTGCTTGCAAAACTTAAGTTCCAGCACATTAGATAGTCTGAATCAATATGAACACTTCTGAAGGCATTTCTTCTTGATGAAGAGTGGAGACATTGACAGAGATCAGCAAGATAATTTAGTTAGGAATCCATTGCCTGGAAAATGCAAAATACATGTTTTCTGATCTGCTCAACCAGGTGCCTTTGAGTATGGCAAACTGAGTTGCTTGTGTAAGGAATGCCTTCATAACCATGGCATTTGTGATAACATTGATTACATTTCTGCATAGAACTGGAGAGTATTAAAATATGGTGAATTCATGTAACTATATGGGAAGTGTAGATGGAAGTTCTGAAATCCTATTACAATCAGATGATCAAAAACAAGTCAATGATACACTGGCAAAAGAAATGGAGCAGCAAATGTTCAAATGGGGTAGAACATAAAAACCTAATGACATTCAATCTGCAGACCAGCCAGATGTGCAACTTGATGACCAGCCAGACATGCAACCTAGGGGCCAGCCAGATATACTAACTGAGGAGCAACCAGATACGCAACCTGTGGACAAGCCAGATATGCAACCTGGGGACCAGCCAAATATGCAGCCCGAGGATCAGCCAGATATGCAATCTGATCACTAGTCAGATATGCAACCATGGGACCAGCCAGGTATGCTACCATAATCTCTAGTCAGATATGCAACCTAGGGACTAGCCAGGTATGCAAACTGATCACTAGACAGATATGCAACCTAGGGACCAGCCAGGTATGCAAACTGAGCACTGGTCAGATATGCAACCTAGGGACCAGCCAGGTATGCAACCTGATCACTAGTCAGATATGCAGCCTGGGGACCAGCCAGGTATGCAAACTGAGCACTAGTCAGATATGCAACCTAGGGACCAGCCAGGTATGCAACCTAATCACTAGTCAGATATGCAACCTGGGGACCAGCCAGGTATGCAAACTGAGCACTAGTCAGATATGCAACCTAGGGACCAGCCAGGTGTGCAACCTGATCACTAGTCAGATATGCAGCCTGGGGACCAGACAGGTATGCACCCTGATCACTAGTCAGATATGCAACCTAGGAACCAGTCAGGTATGCAACCTGATCACCAGTCAGATGTGCAACCTGGGGACGAATCAGATATGCCACCTGATCAACAGTCAGATATGAATGCTGGAGACCAGCCAGATATGCAACCTGATCACCAGTCAGATATGCAAACTGGGGGCCAGCCTGATGACCAGTCACATATGCAGCCTTGACAACAAGCCAGAGCCTGAATTCCAGAAAACCCAATCTGCCCACCAGTCAGATGTAAAACACAATGATAATCAAGACAATCCAGATGACAAAGTTGGTGTTGATCAAGATGATCAGCTACACGACAATCTATGTGTCCAGCTTGATGAAGATCTGCATGACCAGCAAGATAATCATGACTATAGGTGTGCAAAGTTGCCGAAATTCACTCCATATAGTAATCCACAAATTCTATCAAATTCACGGACCTGGAAACTACAATTAGCATTGTTATTCTCCAGATGGATTGGCCAAATTTTCATGAGGAATTGTCAATTTATAGAGGAATTGTAAGGCGAATCAGGTGGAAATCATGATACCCCTTCCCACACCCCCACTTGCCCCCTCCTCACGCCTCCCTCCCTGCCCCAGTAAACATCATGTTGCTACTTGTGGCTGTTACAAAAGGTAATCCATTCCCCTCACCCATGCACCAAATACACTCCCACCACCTCCCCCCACTTGAGTTCCACTGTCTTTATGAGGTACACCCAGTACCCACCCAACCCCACTTCTGGTCCCCGCCACCACTAATCCCTCAACCAGCAACCACAAAATTACCCTGCAAATAAAAAAATGTTCCCCCATTGCAAATCGTTTATGCTGTTCAGTGCTGGCTCCCATCTCCTAATGGCACAAATGGATGAATGGGGACATCTTTACTCCTAGTAAAACCTGACTTGTTGAAAATTCAACCAATCAGGTTTTACTAGGAGTTAAAAAAATAATTCCACTAGTGAAGGTAGCAGTTCTGCCACAGAATTTGCAGTTTTTTTCTCAAATTGCAAATTCTGCAGATTCGCAACAACTTTGATCACAAAAAAGAAATTCACAACATCTTTGATCATAACTAGTGTTGCCAACTGAATTGCTTTGGTGTTTGATGATCTTTGATATCCTAGTATGCTAAATTTAGTTATTTCTATTATGTAATAATCTGTGTTTTCTCTGCAATACAAGAGCTGTTTAATTGTTCAAGTACTTATGGCATTTTTGTGCCTGCAGGAGTGATCAGAGATCAAGAAAAGGACAGCTATTATTTGAATTTCATGATTCCTGCAGCACAGAAAGGAACATACTTTACGTGAGCAGCCATGCAAATTCCAGGTGGTACCCAGAAACTTACATCTTTGTTACGTGGGATGCACCAAAGAGTTTGTATAGTTCAAAGACATTTTGTTTTGTTTTAATTGACATTGAAAACATAATACATTATACACTGATCTATTGTCAGGTTAGCAATAGTTTCATGTGTATATGGGTTGAAATCATTGATGGGCATGGTCCAGCTGGCCAGGAGAAGGACTCAAAACATAAACACTACACACCATGTTGATGCCCACAATGCTTTGTGATGTTTGCATCCATTCCCTGGCACTCTCAGAGGATGGGTAACGCTTCACTTGCCCCCATGGGCGCAGGGTCAGGTCTAGCCAGAGGATTAACTCAAAATGCAAACACTGCACCCCAGTGGCACCCACAGTGCTTTTTGGCTTTCCCATTCATTCCCTGGCACACTCAGAGGCTGAGTAGGACTACATTTGTTGCACCGGAGCAGGACCAGAACTAACCAGGGGATGGACTTGAAACACAAACTCTGCATACCCAGATAGTATCTTCTTTGGTCTGTGGCAATTTTTTTTAATTCAGTGGCATTGTGTAATATGAGATTTCATCAAAAATGTGTATTTTGATGGGTGTGAACCTAAATGGATTTGGAAATCTCCCGAATGCATGGGATTAAAACCTTTCATAATTAACCTCTAGAAATTTGCTTGTGTTGCTATTTAAAAAAACTGCTAAGTGGAGTGATTTAAAATTCTCAGCTAAAGTTATATGTAAACTTGAACTTGAAAAGTTCTATATAAACATGGATATGAGTTTCCAGATATGTTTCTTGTAATGCCATTAGAATATATTTGTGACGTAAATTAATGTACAATATACCAGTTATATGAAATTGTGTGTATCAATGTTGTTTTTCCAAAGATTATTTATTGAAGACTTCAGAAATGCAGTTGAACATAGGGAGGCTTTGCCCCTTGGAGGTGTATGAAGGTGCACATGGTTGTAACTTAGTGAACAGTCAGTCTGATCACTCACAGTTGCAGTCAATGGTGCCAATACATGAGTACAGTTGGCAATGGTTTCTTTACAGTGAATTGGTGGTATATATCTATCCATATGTTTGAGATACAGTTAATTTGAGTTTCAGAGACTGAGTTTTCCCTTCCTGGAGTGGTAGGAGTTTAAACGATCCCTGAAGGTGTCTCCACCTTGTTGTGGTGCAGCGATCGTAACGTGGGAGAAAGAGCCCCTCAGGAATCATTCAATACTGAGACTTGAGGTAGCATATCCATGTGTTCTTGTACTCCTCCAACTTCCCTCTGGTAGCATATTGGATTCTTTCATAGCAATCTGTTTTATCTAATTCTATCAGCCACTCTTCTATAGCTAGTGTGGTTTGTTTTAACTAGTGCCTGAGGATGATTCTTTTGGCCATAACCATTGCTCTTGCAAGCCAATTTGACTTATTTGCCTCTATTTCTGACTGGAGTTGCCCAAGGTCTACCCTCAAAATTACCATTTCTAAGGTGCATGAAAGTGAAGCAAATATTAATTCTCTGCGTATTTACTGTATGGAAGACCAGTAGTTACCTAAAACTGGGCAGGCCCACATCATGTGAGTGACGCTTCCTACATAGCCCATGCCTCTCTAACACTTATCTGAGGGGAGTACACCCTAGCTGTGCAGCTTCTCTGGTGTACTATGCCACCGTTGCAGTATTTTGAGCTGTGTAAACAGTGTTTTTTGAATCTTTGACCTGTTTAATAATGTTCTTCCATCAGTCTTTCCAGCATTGTGTGTGTGTGTGTGGGGGTCTTACATCCTATAGTAACTTCAAACCCCACTACTGAGAGGTCTTAAGAGTAGGGTCAGGGAGCTGATTAACCAGAGTTTTGTATATATGGGGGGGAGGGGGGTATGGCTTGCCTACAGAAGAAATGGCAGCCTGAAACTACAACTCTACCACTTCTGACTAAGTAATCCGGCACTATTAATGTCAATGCTATCAAATCTGGACTGCAAGGGTATGATTCAATAGACTAACACTTACTGCTTACAACGATCACCTTTGCAGTCTGCAGTGCACCCCAAACCAGAAGTAGCTGGTGATTCAGTCTCATTCACGAGCCTGGGCCTAGCTGACTGGTTGGATCCCTGAGATGGCAATTGTTCCTACCCCAAACATGGGGGAAAGCCTAAAGAAAATATGGGGGATGGTTAACCAACTTAACCCAAATCAGCAAACTAGAAATATCAGCTCAACATACAGCCGAGGACATTATTACTCTCTCACAGCATATCAACATCAATGAACAAGTCATTGCTGACATGGGAGACAAAATGCTAAGACTGGAGGCCCATATCAAGGAAGAAGATCACACCATCAACCTCCTCTGGCAGCAGGGCGAGGATCTAGAAAACTGCAGCCAGAGGAATAACTTGCACTTTGTGGGACTCCCGGAGGACTCTGAAGGCCCTCACACCATCACCTTTCTGCAAAATATGCTCCCTGATCTTTTACCTCAATCATGGGTGAGCCCGATAGAGATAGATCAGGCCCACCGCTCCCTGGTCCCCTAACCACCCTCGGAGCCTGGCCCCGACCCATTCTGGTCTGGTTCCTCTGGTTTCAAGACAGAGAGGACATTATCAATGTGACTAGGGAGAAAAAATACCTCATCTGGAGGGGACAAAGAATCCAGATTTTTGCAGATTACTCACAAGAGCTCTCTGCTCACCAAAGAGCTTTCACTTTAGCTCAGAGAGACTGTGCAGCCATTGGTCTGGGGTATGTGCTGCTACCCTGACAATATCTTTCCAGGGTTCCCAATGCTCCTTTGACTCATCTGAAGCAGCTGAGAGCTTCCTTGCCACTCAGACCCCACAGCTAGACTGGGTCAAGCTTGGGGATATCAGTCAACCCCAGGACTGTTGGAGCCGCTATACCCCACACACAGACAAGCCCCATATCCACTAAATAAGGCAGCTCAGCTCAGGAGGCCCCCAGTGCCCGCTCCTCAGCACATGGAAATGGAGCAGTGGATGCTAGCCACCTAGGCGTGGAGTCACAATCAGAAGAACTGGCCCAAGGAGGGGGAACATCTAAGCAAAACCCCCAGGCTCCAATGTAAGAGACACAGCAACAGCGAAGATGCTGCCTCCCCGAATGAACCTGATGACACTGTGGGCTCAAGAATTAGATCCAACAACAGATACGAGGTCTTACGGGACCTACCTGATGAGCCCCCAGTGCTCCCACAAGTCCTGCCAGCCGCAAGAAACCCTCCTCTGCAGGAGGCAATGCTGAAAGGCCCCTTGCTGGCATGGGCCGAAGTGACGGCCCACCCTGACACCGCTGCTGTGCCAGTCCCTCTGGGAGACAACAGCTCTACAAGTGTTCTACCGGTTGTACCTCCCAGAATAGGAACAAAGAGCCTGGAAAATGGACAAGGCTGACCAGCCTGCTCCTGTTCCAAGTACGGCTTGGTTCCATGCCACAACCTCCAAGGCCGAAACAAGGCAGGCTGCATCTCTACACAGACTACTGCACTGAGACACATGGGACTTAACCCTTCAAGTCCTGCAGTGGCCAGCTACATTTAGTTTTAAATCCCTCTAGTTGGGCTGAGGTTGTTAACTCAGCATTGGCACTTTAAGAGTTGCTGGAACCGAAGGCTCCAAATGCATGAGGGATCAGTTTAAAATAATTTTCTCTACTCTTTCTTGTGTTGTGCATTTCTTTATTTGGTTAATTGTTCTGCCTCTTATAGAAAGGTGGAAAGGAGGGAGCAGGGACAGTTGGGTGCTGCTGCCGGCTGCAGCTGATGGTTAAAAATGAGTAGTCCCATTCGGGGAGGTGGCAGCAACAGTGCATCGATATTAGTCCTGAGGAATGCTCTTCAATCATGGGACCTCTTGAGAGATCAGGACAGGGGGATCTGGATGAACCCCTGAGGGCACTTAGGGGAGAGGGGATGGGGCGCACTGTAAGTATCATGTAAGCACATGGGATATTGTGTGGACCCCCTGCCCCCCCCCACAGTATGGAACAGTATGGCATTTTCTCACCCACCCCACTCCAGGCACACTAATGCTGTCTCCCATGGGGAGAGGGAGCTCCCGTATGTGATAAGGGATCCAATGCCTAGTAAGAGGGAGGGAGGGCTGAACTATGCAGTACCAGGCTACCCCAAGGCAGGGATATGCACTGTCTCCTTCTTTTTGGTAGCATACCCCACATTCTCACCTTTCCGGATACTCAGGCAGGGAACATTAGACACAGCCCTAACTAAGGCAGTGGCACTTAAAACAAGGGTGGTCAACTCTAGGCACCATCCTTGGACTAGCACAGATGGAACCCACCATCTACTTCAAACAGATCTCTCTCCTTGAGTCAGGCTAGTTCTGACCTGAGAGACAGCAGGTAACAGATGATTGTACCTGCAGCTGATCACACACCTGTTCAAACAGGCAAAGCAAGCATACTGAGGGGACAGCTCAGGAGTGTGTATGAGATTAAGGTCCAGTACAGACCAGATGTTTGCCCCCTAGCGACGATCGCAAACGTCTGTGCCACTGGTTGGCTGATGTGGCTTGCGATGGCTAGTTTCTGGAATGGGAATAGGAGGGGAAGGGGACACCTAGGGGTTGGGTGTCCAAAGAGATTTTGAGTGTACATAGTTCTATGTTACTGTTATTTTGTTAATGGACACTACAGGGAAGGTAATGTTTATACAAGTAACCAGGGAGCAGGGAAGAATATGTTGTGCTATAGGGGGAGGAATAGTCTATGGGCATTGAAGGATGTCTGCAAGCAAACAACATCTATGGGGCACTATCGGTCCTCACCTGTTCAGCATGGTATACCAAGTCCTACAAATGGAGACTAGCTTTGTGACCTGGAATGTACGAGGTCTCAGTTCTCCCATTAAGAAAAAAAAAGTCATGTCCCATTTAAAAAAGCTGAGACATCAGGTGGCTTTCCTCCAGGAAAAAAAGCAGTCCTCCATAGAGACAAAAAAACTGAAACGGGGTTGGGTTGGTTTGGGTTGGGGAAGAAATCCATAGTGTGGCAGCATCAAGCAAAAGAGGGGTGTCCAAATTGCTCCATAAGGAATTGGGCTGGAAGTCTAGCAGGGTCAAGGGGCATAAAAAGGAATGATGGGTGATGGCTGAAATGCAGACACAAGAGGGAATGTTGATTCTGTTGAATCTATATGCCCCCAACCAGGACAAACCTGATTATTTTCACAAGATTAATCAAGAACTGTTGGACTTCAATGAACATCAGGTCCCAGTACTGACTGGGGGCGGGATTTTAATTTAACCATGGATCTGGTGGTGGGTCATAGTAAGGGAAGTACCGAACCCTACAAGCAGGCAGGGAATGTGGTGCATAACCTATCTGTGGAGCACTCACTCCTAGATGCTTGGTGCTCGAAGCACCCTTGGGGATGGGACTATAAATATTTCTCCCCAGTGTATGGCTCGGCTAGCAGGCTGGACATGTGGCTTGAAACGATTGCACGGATGCACACATACCCCATTATAATATCTGATCAAGTCCCAGTGGAAATGAGACTGAGAATGGGCCCCGACCCCACACTATCACACTTATGGTGACTAGACCCCCTACTGTTGGAGGACACACAGTTCCTCCAGTGGGTTAAGAAAGAAATAGCTTTGTACTGGAAGACGAATGACTCGGGGATCTTTCGGACTCCACACTATGGGAGGCATACAAGGCAACATTAAGAGGCCACATTATGGCCTACACCTCTAGAAGTCAAAAACAAAGAGCAGTTGAACAGGTGGGATGGGAAACACACCTCAACATACTGGAAATGTGCTATTAAAATAGTGACTTCCGGACCCCAGACCCTATCCTAATAGCTCAGTTGAATAGCACCCATGTCCAACTTAATGCGTTCCTTACCAGGAAAGCAGAATTGGTGCTTAAGAGGGTAAATCATTTGTACTGAGAAGGGGAAGGGAAGTCCAGGAAGCTCCTGGCCTATAGGCTCAAAAGCAGGAAGGCAACCAGGACCATCACAAGCCTTAAGGGAGATAGCGGGGCCCTGTCATGCTCCCAGGAGAACATTAACTAAGTTATGACAAAATTCTATGAACAACTGTACACCTCTCCCAGACCCCCAAATAGGACACAAATAGAGGCATTCCTGGCCAAACTCCCAGTACCTAGAATTCAGCCACAGGCTGCTTTCACATTGGACAAACCCATAACAGAGGCTGAAATCCTCCAAGCTATAAACTCCCTAAACTTGCATAAGGCCCCAGGCAGCGATGGGTACCCCATTTAGTTCTATAAGACCCTCAAAACAATACTCCCTACCTATTTAAAGAGAATGTTCCTTGACTCCCTAAACAACCCCCTCTCCCACACTGAGGGAAGCGGTAATTACCGTTATCCCAAAGAAGGGAAACGACACCACTGCCCCGGGCAACTAGCACTCCATATCCCTTATTAACACTGAGAACAAAATACTGGCTAAGATACTAGCCAGTCACATGGAGCAACACCTGTCTGGCCTCATTCACCAGGCACAAGCAGGATTTATTAAAGGCAGGATGGGAAGCCGGCCTTGTGGTGCTGAGGGTTGAGGCGTTGTACGCCACACCTCGTGCCATGCCGGTGACCCGTGTTCCAAAATGAGCACGGGCCATCAGGGGTTGGCAGGGGAGGGAGAGGATCGAGCATCCAGAGGACAGCTCTCCTCTCCCAGGGAGGGAGGTCTGATGCTCCAGCCAGACAACAGCCACCAGGTGGAGGCCTGGTGGAAGTGCTGGACTGTGGGCGCCATGGAAGGGAGGGTGCTGCAGGACTTCTGCGGGTGAGTTCACGCCTCCATGTGTGTGCACCCTGCGTGTGCACCCCAGCAATGGGGAAGGGATGAAAATGGAGGAAAAACACCTCACAGCTGCAGGAAGATGACCGACCCCTCACTAAATACAAGAAGGAAGAAAAAGGCAGGAAGGGATTGGATCATCACAGAACCTTGAGCTCCCTCATCCACCATGCCAAGTCATTGCCCCTTCCATGTGCGGCCTTGGCGGTTGACTTTGAGAAGGCATTCAATTCTGTTGAATGGCCTTAATCTGATGGCCATGCTGGAGGCCATGGGGCTGGGCCCAAGGTATAGGGATTGGATTATCCTTCTATACTCTGCCCCTAAGGCCATGGTCCTGACTAACAGAAACAGCTCAGAGCTATTTTCCATATACAAAGGCACAAGACAGGGGTGCCCCTATCACCCCAGCTCTTTGTTTTAGATATAGAACTGCTGGCAATAACCCTTAGGGTAGCTGGGAATATCTCGGGCAGTCAAGTAGGTGACATGAACCTCAAGACATTCCTCCTCACGGATGATCTTCTGATCACCTTGGGATTCTCCCCAGACTCAATCAAAGCTGCTCTGAATATCCTATCCCAGTTTACCAGAGTATCTGGCCTTTAGTCAACCAAACCAAGACAGAGATTCTCCCCCTGAATGATGTCTGTAAGGCACAAGGGTTTCAGGAAAAGGGTTAAAATGGGCCCCAGAGAGTATAGTTTACCTGGGTGTGACACTACACGAAAACTTCTGGAAACTAATGGACTCCAACTTTAATACACTCCTTCAGCCACTAAGGAGAGAAGTTGATTAATGGAGGGCCCTCCACCTCTCACTGTCAAGCAAAATTGACTACGTCAAGATGTTACTGGCCCCGAGGTTGCTGTACCTACTAACTCATCTCCCACTGCAGATCCCCTTGAAGTGGTTCCACAAGATGGACATGCTGGTGGGATGGTTCCTATGGAAGGCCCCCAGGTTTAGTAGGCTTAAACTCAGACAACATTGGAGTAGAGGTGGCTGGGGTCTACCCTGGTTTCAGGGCTATCACATGGCCTTCATCACAGCACACACCACGCAATGGTTCCTACCCATTGATGCCAAATCCCCAATCTGGCTTGGGCTTGAAGCAGCCCTAAGTGCTGCCTGGTCCCCAGCTGTATGTCTATACATAAAAAATAAGCTGCTGAGACAGATATCCCCCATCACTGCAACCTTAGCTCTATATCTAGAGCCTATATAGTAAGTTGCTTTAGACCTGTCCTAATTCTCCTTAGGATTTAGCTGTTAGCCTTTACTGTATTCTCTGTAACAAGTCTGTCCGAGTCCTGCCTTGAATTGTAATTACTGTTGTAATGTTCTACTTTATGTGCCGTGGAGACTTTGTAAATGAGTCTTTGACTCAAAGGTAGTTTCTGAATTCTCA
The DNA here is from genome assembly GCA_016271365.2 of Neoceratodus forsteri. Lineage (NCBI taxonomy): Eukaryota > Metazoa > Chordata > Ceratodontiformes > Ceratodontidae > Neoceratodus > Neoceratodus forsteri. The sequence goes on from CM057457.1 coordinate 185,340,440, forward strand.
ATAAATAAAATAAATATTGAGGAAAAAACACACAAAATTATAGGATCCCCCAGTACCCCATGGGTAATGACACCGATATGGAACAACTCGGAGCTCACAATACGGAATGCTATGATAACATGGCAAAGCTGGGAGGTAAGGGACTGATTAAGGATCTCCTGGTACCGGGGAACACAGCTATGGATACCTTTCAGCCCCTCAAAGACAGATATCAGATCCCAACAGATCAGTTCTGGAGGTACCTTCACATCAGGGATGCAATCAAACCCCGCCACAGGGTAGTCCCGCAGATTACTCTCAACTGCTTGACATCCTGTGGACTGAGTTAGGCCACATCAAAACCCCCAAAAACCAGCATAATATACCAGGACCTTAGAGATGCCTATCCAGATCCCACTCTGTTGGCCAAAACCCAGTAGGAGAAAGAAACTAATACTGTAATATTCACATCCCAGTGGGCTAGCTGCTGGACACGCATACAACATACCTGCAGAGATGGTAGGACAAGACTCATAATGAATAAGATGCTGCTCAGATGGTACTATACCCCGGCAAAGCTCAAAAAGCTGGGCCTCAGGGCAAATGCCAAGTGCTGACAGTGTGGACAGGGGGATGCCCACCTCTGCCATATTATGTGGGATTGTCACAGAATCAGCTCTTACTGAGGGAATGTTATGAGGGTCTGTAAGAACATGGTGCACCATAATCCTCATCTCGGCCTCGCTGCTACTACTGGGCTGTATACCAGAAGGACACCCCAAACATGACCCTGCAGCACAGTGGATTACAGTTGCGGGTGCACTGGCAAAGAGACTCATTCTGATGAGGTGGTGTACAGACAAGTACCCATCCTCTGCAGAATTTATTATGTCACTAAGTCAGGTAGCCAATTATGAATGTATGTTCAACAGGGCTAAGGGTACCCTGGAGAAATACTATCGGTGCTGACATCCCTTTCTGACCTGAGTACTGTCATAAGGTATCAGACAGTGCCCAGTGTCCTCCTAGCATACCTGTGAGATGTAGTGCTTTGTATACAAATCAGATGTCTATCCCGACCTACGGTTACCAAGAGTTATATAGATTTGTTTACCCATTGGATGGGGCAACCTTGTGTCAGTTATATCAAGCACCCAGATATTTTCTCAATGAGCTGGAACATGATACCTGTAGCTTATCCTCAGGTATAATGGTGGGCTTGGAGCCTGGGCCCCATGCAGGTCTCAGATACGCTGAGTGAAGCCCTCAAGTGTGCAGCCCAGGTGCCCCTTGCAGTAAGAATGTCCAGGGAGCATGACACCCAAAGATGCTGCAGGATCTTTAGATGTATAGTGTTAATATGTGTCAGCTTGCACAGGAATTCCTTGTGTCATGGTGTAACGTGCTGATGTGATGTGTGGTTGCATTGTTGCTGTTCTTTTCTCTCTATATATTGCTGTAATGACTATGTTTACTCAATAAAAACTATTAACTGAAAAAAAAAGAGTTTTGTATATGTAGCCAGCTTGCCACTTTATTGTGACTGGCTTTCAAGTGAAATCAAGTGGAGAGGTTTTAGAAAGTTTGCATTGATGGCCTTTTATTGGGGTGAGGGCATGCCACTGTTACATTCAGGGGAACCACCAATGGTGGATCTGTAGGACAGAATACTATGTCCTTCACTATTGGAGAGACTTCAGGTAGCTTCAGGCTGCATCAATTAGATCTAGGAGAGTCATTATCCCTTTGTCTTGCCAGTTTATCCATGACAGTGCCCTTTCCCTTATCTGAACTTGCTCGTTGAACCATAGGGGCAAGTTGGGGTATGTGCCTGGGGACCAGCCTGTCAGCTTTGAATTGAGCAGATGGTCTGTACTAGAGTAATTGATGGTGAGGGAATCTGTAAGGTTCTGTGGGATTTTGCTGAAGCAGACAACTTTGGCTATGGGTGATCTTAAAGCAGCAGTGCAATGAAAATGGGCTCAAATTTGACCTCACCCTTTTTTTCTTCCTAATCAATGCCAGATGTCTTCCAGTTTATTTTGGTGCTAACATTTTCAGTTTTTGTTATCATTTAAGAATTTTATGAAAGTTTTAAGGTAATTATTTCTCAAGGAAAAAAGATTGCCGCCTCATTTCTGCATAGAAATAATATTGAGGATCTGAGGAAGGTACTAATGCAGACAAAAATGCAAATATACAGAACACAGCATAGGAAGCATTCAGAAAACCCAAATCAACAGCTTGGCCAATATTTTTCATAGCCATAGTAGAAAATGAGCTTTTTGGAATAACTTTTTTCGTTGCACTGTTGCTTTAACAGGGCAGTCTCACAGTCAAGCCATTAGGGTGGGATCCTCATGCCATGCACATTCCCACTGTGGCTGTTTGGTGTATGGACTGAACCCATCATTTGAGAATGACATCAGGGAGATAAACCTCCTCCAAGAGCTCTTGTGTGAACTTCATATGGTTCAGTTTTGGTTCAATCAGCCATTTGGATGGCTGTCTGGAACTGTGGGCAAATCAGCTGACTGGCATCAGTGGTGTCTGTTGCTGTGTCTACTCAGTGACAACTGCTGCAGCTTGGATGACAGTTTGAAGAAGTTTCTGTCACAGGCTTTGCTATGTTGTGCCTATTAGCTTTTCCAATGTGACGTTCACCCACTCATCAGCCTTCCTGGCAGTTAGAGACTCAGAATTGGGGATGTTAAATCCAGCCTCTCACGCTATTGATGGATGGTTGCAACTGCTGGGACTGGTAAATTGAGGTGCCTTAGGCTGCCATGATGTGCCCCTAGACCCTCACTCACCAAAAATATTTTATTCATATTTCATTTTTACTCTAAGGAAAGACTGAGCAGGGGGGAGGTCTACAGAGAAGCTGCTGTTGTGAAGGTTTAGTGTTGCTGCCCAACCCATCTCCTACCTCAGTAAACAAACCACAGTTTAAACATTTAGAGGTGAGGGGGAAACAATATGAAAAATTAGCAGGAATTATTTATTTAGCTTAAACCTTTGTACAATACCTGGTTCACAACTTTAAAAAGCATTTAAACTAACTAAAATCTGTAATAATTGTACAGAAAAGGAATATATGAGCAACAGTCTTAGAAGATGCAATTGTCATACCACCGGCTGCTGTCCTTTGCATCAGTCACTTTTACAAGCCTCCTACAGCAGGTCAAGAGGGAACAGCACAGTCCAGTATGATCTCTGCTGGACCTGCTGGAGTGTGATTCCATCTGTCTCCTTTGGTAAGGGGATTTATGCCCAGGATTTAGGCTCTTCTGCGTCAGAGGAGAGATGTTTCAGAGGAGAGAAGGGGTTGTTGGACTTGGGTGACAAGGGGATAGTCTTTGCTCCTTGATCCTGTCTGGAGTATTTATGACTAAAAATTCTCACATCTTGCTCTGCGAGCATCTTATCCTTGGGCATGCAGAGTATCACATACCTCGGTTTGTAAAAAAGAAAAAACAAACTAACATTATTCTATATGTACTAATCTATAGATTTTAAATCTCTGTCATGGTTTCCCTTGGGATTTCACCATCTTGGCATCCCTCACTGTGGCCTCAGACTTAGCGCATCCACAGTACAGGACAAGATAGCAACACTCTGCCTAATAGCAACATGAATCCTCTTTTTTTCTCCCTTTATTAGGCTTCCTTAGAACCCCTTCCCCCATGCTATCAGCAGCTGCCTGAAGCAACTCTCTAGTTGACATGGGAACAGACAGAGAGGCACAAGGGTAATTGCAGCATCCTCTCCTTGTACTGTTTCCTGAGGAGTTTTAGCTCACCCCAACCACTCTTCCACCCAAGCTCAACTCTCCCTTTCTTGCTGCAGATCAGTCACATGATCTGCCCCTCTGATTACTAAAGGCCCACTTTTCCATTTGCAGCTTATACTCTGTGACCACTAGGAGTCACTGCAGTGCTCTTCCTACTGCTCTGCTAACTCTTTACACTTATATCCCACCACTAGCCTTAATTTTGTCCACGTTTTCTCTACTATCCCCCTGCGGGGTTTGAACCCAGGACCCTTTGCACCAAAGTCTGCAACACTACTACTGAGCCAATGAGTCAGGCTAATTTCATCCTGCTTGTTAATACTCTTAACCTCTCTGTAGCTCCCCCACATACCCAGTACTCAGTTATGATCCCTCCTACTGGTGCCACTTCTGCCTCTTGGCTTGTACCACTAATCCTAGCCTCCCTTGGTCTGTTAGGTCATGCACCACTCACCCACCACTATGGTGAGTCATATCCTCTCTCCACTGGGCATTTCACCTCACCCCCCCCCCGCCTCCACCATGGTAACACCTCACTTATTTTACCTGTGGACCATGGTCTCTCCTCCATCTACTCCCATTGGCGTTGCCACAGTATCTCAATCGTCGCTACTCTACCTTGCCTCTCCCTTCCTAAGGCAGTTGCCCATCTGGCACTGCCATCCTCCTTGATCTTGTACTCACCAACTCACCCCACAAAGCTACCCAGGTTAGGGTAGTACCCAATGCCCTGAGTGGTCACTGTCTGGTGCTTTGTCACTGGTCATGCATTGCAAAAAAGGCCCCTCCCAAAACTATCCTCCAATGCTGTCTCAGACCCGACAAACTTTAGTCTCTTAAACAATGCCTCTCAACTTGTGACTGGTCACCTATCTCAACCACTTTGGACATAGACTCTGCACTTGACTATTTCATCAACACCTTCAATTCTGCCTGTGACCGCTATGCACCCCTAAGCAAGCAGGTAGTCAAAGGGGTTATAATAACAGGCATGTCCCTTTTCCCATTGGGAAACTGTGACGTAATTCGCCGTTATAAAGGAGCATTTATAACGGGGAACACGCTCCTGGTTTCCCTTGCACTGCGCAGGTGTCCTCACCTCTGACACTCTTCCTCCCAGCCACTGTCTGCCTCATCTTTCCCCCTCTGGACCGCTACTCTTAACTCCGGTAAGTGCTGGCACACAGAAATGACTCAAAATGAGGGAAATACCCTCAAAATGAAATTTAAAAAAAAAAAGCGAGCGAGCGAACGACAAATGTAGAGCCTTACTGACAATAAACGACTGCCGTGGTCGCACAACAACGTCTTTTTATTTTATATAGTTGCTGTGGGGAAAAAGAACATCGCTAATTATATAAAATAAGTATGGCTCCTGGTAGCGTAAACTTCAATTTACACACACCCTCGTGGTTAGATGCTATGCATAAACCCCTCGAGCTTCGCTTTCGGGGTTTATGTAGCATCAAACCCCTCGGGTGTGTGTAAATTCTCGTTACACACCCAGACCCATACTTTATTCTCTATGATACACCCTGGATGTCACAAGCCTTGTTAGACCAAATGCGCGAGCATGACAATCTATGACACATTGCTCTGGAAACTGGTAAACCTTCTGATAGACAGCACTACCAAGAGGCATGTAACAAATGTACATGAAACATCCATAAGGCCAAAGCTGAATACTACTGAGCTTCGCTCACTGCCACCTGTGACTCAGGGTGCAAGTTCTGTGACTCTGTTAAAGAGCTTAGCAGCAAAACCTCCACAGCACCTCCCTCCCAGCTTTGGGCTAATAGGTCTATTACCACAGACCCTGACCTGATTGCAAATACATTTAATGCCTCCTTCTCTGACCTTAGCAGTGTTCCCCCCCCCAATTTTTTCTCCTCCACCCCTCCAGCATACCCTGTCACCCCTCTCCACCCCCTCCATTCTGCTTTAAAACGGTATCACAGCATGCAGCCACCCCCCTGCTCCGTAAGGCCCTCAGTAAATCATGATTCAGCAGTGACACACTGAATCTTAAGCTACTTAGGTTAACCTTCAATGAAGTTCTCTACCCCCTCACCAAGCTTCTGAACCACTCCCTGTCACTGGGCCATTTTCCCACAAAATGGAAATTAGCACTCATCACACCCATTCTTAAGAGTGGAGACTGCACCCAACTGGGGAACTACCGCCCCATCTCAATACTGCATCCCCTCTCCAAAGCTTTGGAGAAAATTGTGGCCACTCAGCTTACTGACTACCTCTCCAAATACAGCCTCCTGTGTCCAGAGCAGCATGGCTTCTGCAACAACCACAGCACCACTACAGCCATCCTGAATTTTACCAACACCCTCCACATGTCTCTTGACATGGGCCACACTGCTGATGCTATTTTTATAGACTTATCCAAGGTGTTCAATACAGTGCACCACACACTTTTCCTGGATTCCCTTACACATATAGGTCTGTTTCCTGAGTCCACTGGCTGGTTTGCCAGCTATCTGTCCAAGAGAACTCAGAATGTTAGGCTTGCCCACATACAGTCCTCCCCCCTCCAAGTCAGTTCAGGGGTCCCGCAGGGCTCAGTTCTAGGCCTGCAACTACTCTTCCTGTTTCTGAACTCCCTGCCCAAGGCTTGCTCTGGGAAACTACTTCTGTACACAGACGGTGCCATCTCTACAGCTCCCATACTGACCCCACTGCTCTCCGATGTGCACTCCAAAAATCATTTACGGAAGCTGAATCCTCGTTTGTTCAGCATAGGCTAGTCACAAACTATAAAAAAACTAAATCAATGGTATTCACCCATGCCCAAAATAAGAACAATGGGCTACCTCTGCTCATACTGAACTCTCTAAATGACCCCCTTGAGCAGGTTACCTCATTCAAATACCTGGGTATCACCCTAGACTCAGGACTCACCTACCATGACCACATCTGGAAACTGAGCACTGCTGTCAATGTGTGTATTGGTTTACTTCATCGGTACAGCGCTGCCTCCCACTTGAAGCTCTTCACCTAGCTATCTCCTCATCAGTCCTATCACTTATAAACTATGGTATCATAATCTATGGGGCTGCTGACAACACACACCTTAAAGAGCCCCTGACACTGTTTTGACAACTTTGATAAAATGTAATGTTTAGCACAAGTGAGCATATTATTTTAATATTGTTTTTGTATTTCTCATTCTTTATTACTAAGGACATTTGCATGTAAACAGGATCACTGCCCTGTCTGTTCTGGCTGCTTGCCTACATATGACATCACAGTTCTGTTTATGACATCAGTCTTTTGCTGTGGGGATAATTACGATGCTGTTTATTTATTTAAAAGTTGGTAACCGGGAAAAGCACCATGACCAGAAGCTCGTTTCCAGGTGCAACCCAGATTATGATGTCATAGGTAGGATAGCAAAAAGAGCAGATAAAGTCCAAGGGACAGTAAGCCTTTTTCGTACAGCTGTCCTCGGTAGTAAAGAAGAAAGGTAAATAATTATAGAAAATACGTGAAATATAAACTGAACTGTCTAAATCTCACATTTTTTCCAAGTTTTTCTAATGGTGTCAGGGGCTCTTTAACAAAAACAGGATGGCCCTTAATAAGGCCTGTAGACTAGCCACTGGCTGTGATAATTTCATACACACCTGCACCCTATACTCTACCACCAACTGGTTAAACTTTGATGGGAGGCTTAAATATCAGACTTGCCTCTTTGCTAAAAAAATCACTGCTGGACTACTTACACCTGCTCTTACCCCCCTACTCCAATCACCCTTGTCCACCGGCACATCCAGCAATCTTCAACAACTCACTTCTAGGTACCCCACTGCAAGACCTCCTTGGGTCAAAGAACCTTTAGGTACCAGGCCCCCATCTGGCTTAACTCCCTCCCAAATTCCCTCCTCACTGAACCTAAACTGGGCCGGTTCAAGACCCACCTACGAAACCAACTCACTCAAGACTCAGTCTATGACTGTCATTAATTTCAAGCACTGCCCGCCTCTCCCTATTGACAAAGGACTATACTCTGATCTTGCCATCCAGGTGTATGCTAATGTTTGACAATGGACACCCCAGTCCATTCTAATTCTCATATGTAATCAGGTTACTTCCTGGTCCAGGCTGGTGCCACCGACTTGCAGCGTACGTATCTGCTAACTGTTTCCACTAGTACTCTGTACCTGATTATGCAATCTTCTGTGATTTGTAAAACACCAACTGATACATTCTGTTACCTGTAGCTATTTGATACAAAACTGTTCGCAGTACGTGCTCCTTATTGTAACTGTTTTTGTCCAGCTGTTATTATTGTATTTAATGTCACTGTATCACTGACGTGGAACGTGAGTCTATGACTCTAAGGTATGTTATCCGATATCCTCAACAAAAAAATAAATAAATGGAAGTGGAAATGGGACCATATCTAATTTTTTACAAAGCTGGATAATTAAGAATTTATTTAGAATTTGTACTCAAGAGGATTTATTGTTCCCATCTCACATGTGTGACTTCTGATTTCACACATGTTCTATGTTTTTTAGTTAATGTATGGTGCTGAATATTTTTTAAGACACAATAGGTCCGATATTCAAAAGTTTGCATGGGTGCTAAACAGTGTTTGCTCTGGAGCCCAGTATTCAAAAGGCTTGGTTGCATCAATAAACAGGGGTAGCACCCACATAAACCAAATGGAAGCGGGTATGTAAATGGTGGGGCGGGGACAGGAATATCTGTACAAGCCAATATTCAGCAGATTTACACCACAGAAAAGGGTTTTGTGTGGTTCTTTGCACCATGCAAATACTGTTGAAGATAACCTGATTTAATCCACGCAACCCTAGTGGTTGCCAAAGGCAATGTAGCCAACCAGCCAGTTGGCCTCTGAGGAGCACTCCTGCCCCTGTGGTCCATGGCACCCCCCCATCGCCAGTCTGCAATGTGAGACAAAACTCCCTGGCACTAGTGGTCCCCCACCTGCCTCTGATCGCCATCCCATAATATATAAAATAAATCCCTGTTGCTAGTGATCCCCCCTCCCTCTGATCGCCAACCCGTAATGTGTGAAATACATCCCTGGTGCTAATGATCCCCCCTCCCTTCAAATGCCAGCCTGTAATGTGTATAATAAATCCCTGGTGCTAGTGGTCTTCCCCCCTGATTACCAGCCTGTAGTCCCACTGTCAACCCTAACTGGTAGTCACTGGTCCCACCCCCTTGGCACCAATCCATGGTACCGCTGCTCACAATTACCAAATCCCTGGCATCTAGCAGCCCCCTCACTGTGGCACAGAGCACTCACCCCCCACAGTCACCTAGCTGGTATCTTTGGTGTGCCATGGGTGCATATGGTGATCAACACAGCCCTCCTCACACCTCCTCAGCCACCCACCATATGTCAAGGCAGGGAGTGAGCCCCTTTTTAAAGGATAGAGTGACATGCTATAAAGAAGGAGCACATGCCCTGCTTGGACATATGGCGGCCAAGGAGGTGTGAGGAGGGCTACGCTGGTTGTTGTATGCAGCCTCGGCATCGATACTGGTAAGGTGACTGGAGGGGTGGGGTGCTTGGTGCTGCAGTGGGGTGGTGGTGTGGTGCTAGACACCAGGGATTTGGTAATTGTGAGTGGTGGTACCATGGATCGGTGCTGGGAGGGCAGGACCAGAGGCTGCCAGGGAGGGTTGTCAGTGGTACTATTGGCTGGCAACCAGGGGGCACTAGCACCAGGGATTTATTTCACATGATACTTGCTGGCAATTGAATTGAGGGACCACTAGCACCAGGGATTTCTTGTACACATCACAGGCTGACGATCGGAGAGGGTTGACCTCTAGCAACAGGGAGTGTATTTGACATTATGGGCTGGCGATTGGAATGGGGGGCCACTAGCACCAGGGATAAATACATATGTCATGGACAGTGGAGGGGGGTGCCATGATACCTGCCTGTGCTACACATGTAAATGCCAAAAGGGCCCTTAATGGGCATACAATTTGCTCCTTGCATGCCCAATGGACTCATTTGCATGGATCCCTTTGAAAATTGCAGATAGCGCTTCAGTGCTATCCACTTTTGAGGCCCACTTCAGAAGCCATTTCAGGGCAGTACCACCTGACTTAACACTGTGTTGACATGGCCCTATATACACTCAGATAGCGCCCGCCTGAATATACCATCCTAGGGACCCCCAATTTTGCAAGCACAACACTTAACATTTGTGCTATGCTTTGCTCCCTACTGAATCTTGGGCCCACTATGTTTTACTAAAGTACAACACACTATTAAACTGTCTACTTTTTTAATTAGTTAGTTAGTTAGCTAGTTAGCTGGATAATTAGTTGCCATGTAAGAGTCTACTAACATTAGATTTCTAAGTGGTAGTTCTACGAGTGGGAAAATAAAATAATTAAAAAAATATATGGTAAAATGACACACAGTTAAATCATATTCTAGGTAACAATTGTAAGGTTATTATGTAGAATCACTGAAAAATGTATTCTAAAACAATTGAAGACCATCAATCAGACATGCCCATGTGTGACACTGAACTGGCAAGTGGGGTACAGCATTAAATATACGAAAAACATAAAACAGCATTATCTTCAAATTATCTTGATCAACCACTATGGTGAGTACTGCAAATACTGTATATACTTTGATACTGTAATTTGCTTTTTTGGGTGTTTTTTTTAACTGAATGTCAGGCAAGTGGTGTAACTTTATCATAGAATAACCCATCAGGAACTGATCATGTAAATTACAGCTACTGTAAGAAAAGCTGTAGGATTAGCTTTCATGGATCTGCATGTTGGAAACTGTATTTGTGCAAAACTGATGATTTAGTGGACATAATGAAAACTAATTACAGGGCTGACAAACTGTGAGGGAAACACTTTGCAAACATCCACCAAAATTTGCAGAACACTTCAACATTCTGCATTTTCCATCAACTGATGTAACCTGCAGACTGTCCCTGCATTTCCACAGAATGCCACAAATTGACAAAAACATCTTTACAGCTCATATTAAGAGAGACAAATAGTTCAGCTTGCTGATATTTCTGTAACCAGTTCCATCTGAAAAATGTAAAGTCTCCAGGGATAATAAATTGCCATCTCTTCCACTTTACCAAGTCCATCCTTTTTAACCGCATTTTAATTTGGTGCTTCAATCAAATTCTAGGGAGCCCTGGAACTCAACCAAGGTTTTGCTAGAGCAGAAACCCAAGATATAAAAACATCCAGTTCTACTATTAGCAAAAGCAAAACCTCAGTCATCAGTTCCGAATTCCTTTTTGTGGAAAGTAAATTCTTCTTCCAGTGAAACCTCAGAACTATTTGAACCCCACCTCACAGTTCACTGCTTAAAGAGCCTGGAACATTGCCGAGAAAACCCTGAAAAACCAAACTGTTCCACGCAGTTCTGCTTATAGATCATTTATTTTCTGCATTTAGTTCTTCCCCTTTTTCTTGATCATCAGTGACTGCTGCTTAACAATAGGATCCTTGTCCAATATATCTCTACTGCTGCTGCCACTTGTCTACATATGATGTCATAATAGGATTCTCCCTGTCCAGTTTTGGACCAGATAATCCAGTTTTCATGGTCCTTATCAGGTCATCCAGTTTTTATCAGAGGTAGTCTGCCTTTTGAGCCATTTTGAATGCCCACATTTTCTTAAAATAGATTCTGTTATTTCATTTACAGTTTTGGCTTCATGTCCAGGTAACAAACAAGTTCTGGGGCCTGATATTCAAAAAGGTACAAAGCACAGCATAAGCATTAGCATTGTGCTTGCAGTTGTCTGGGTGGCCAAAAATGCTATATTCAGTGGAAAACTGCACCGGTGCTATTTGACTGAATATAGGGCCATGGCAGCCCAGCCACTTACCACTGGGCAGACATGTCTCCCGAAATAAAGCACCTCAATGGTTTGTGCCTGCGCTAAATTTTTAATATTCAAAGAGGCCAATGCAAATGAGCTCATTGAGCATGCAAGGTGCTAAGGGGCCATTTGCATGCCCATTATGGGCTAATTTGCATGGGTAGCCTGGCAATTTAGTGGGAAACCACCCCTCACTTGACCAGTCCCAAAGAGTTATCCCAGGTACTTGTGATCCCCCCCTCCATCGCTGGCCCAATGTACAAAATAAACTTGCCCTGGTATATAGTTGCCCCCCCCCCGCTGACTGCTGGCCTGATGTAAAAATAAGCTTTCCCTGGTGTCTAGTCCCTCCACCAATCACCAGCCCAATGGTAAAAGGAAATTCAGCCCTGATGTTGCTAGTGACCCCACTGCCAATCGCCGACCTGATGGTAAATAAAAAAAAGTCAGCCCTAGTGGTACTAGTGGTCCACTCTCTCACCGATCACCAGCCAGATGTAAAAAATAAACTTGTCCTCATGTCTAGTTGTCCTCCCCCTCACCAGTAACCAGCTTGATGTAATAAAGAATCTTTCCCTGGTGCTAGTGGTCCCCTTCCCCTGCTGATCACTGGCCCAATGTAAAAAATAAACTTGCCCTGCTGACTAGTGGCCCTCCCTTGCTGATTGCCGGCCTGATTTAAAAATAAACTTTCCCTGATGTCTAGTGGTCCCCATCCTCACTGATCATCGGTCTGATGTATAAATAAACTTTCCCTGGTGTCTAGTAGTCCCCCCTCACTGATCGCTGACTGGTGTAAAAATAAACTTACGCTGGTGTCTAGTGGTCCCCCTCAATCACCTGCCCAGTGGTAGAAGGAAATTCATACACACACACGCACGCACACATACACACATGCATACACACACACACACACACATATCACTGGCATGATGTTAAAAAGAAAAAGTCATCCCTGGTGGTGCTAGTGGTTGCCCCTTGCCGATCGCCAGCCCGATGTATATACTTACCATGGTGTCTAGTGGCGCCCTCAGCTGATTGCTGGCCCAATGGTAAAAAGAAGATCATTTCTGGTGGTTCTAGTTGTCCCCCTTCCCCCACTAATTGCAGGCCCAATGTAATAAAGAAACTTTCCCTGGTGTCTAGTGGTTCCTTCCCCCACCTGCATCCATGCCCAAGGTGTAAAACTGTATTCCCTGGTGTCTAGTGGTACCTCCACCCACACGCACCCATGCCTGAGGTGTAAAGAATTATGCCCTGGTGTCCAGTGGTCACCCCATCCTGATATCCTGTATAATAAAGGAAACCCATTCCCTGGTGTCTAGCAGACCCCCATATTTATCCCCTATCCCCTGTATATCAAAATAAAGCCATTCCCTGATGTCTAGTGGTCCTCCCAATCCCCTGTTTGCTATGCACTAACTACGCTTTTAAATATAGGAAATCTGTGTTAAGCCTGGTTTGTGTGGGCAAACTGGAATTTGCGCCCTGGTAAAGTTTTAAATATTGGGCCCCTAATGTCATACAGACCTTCTCTTGTAAAACCAGTCGCTCCTGGAGGTGAAAAGTATGGCTGTCATGATCATTCACAGTAAATTAGCTTAATATTTTCCGCTCATTATTTTAACCCTTGCTGTGTCATGGAAGTGTATACACATTCCCTTCCCTGTTTCGTCCAGTCGGGTGGCTACTCATGGTGTGCATGGGGCCATAATTAACAGCACAGCTTTCAAAGTGCAGCCACGGTCTCAGTACATCAGCTGTTCCACTAAGTGTTGTTCTGACTGAGGTTTGGAGCAAGTCAGGCTCTGAGTGGTAGACTTTACTGCTGCTTTGAACTGTGTTGCTAGTGCCTCCTGCTAGTAACAGTCTTTACTGTCTCTGGCCCTTGTGCTCTTTCCTCCACTTGGGAAACTGCTTTTGTTGTGGGTGAGGCCTTAATTTGTTTTATTTCTGGCCTGGTTCCCAGCGGTCTTCTGTTGTGGTCCAGAACCAAAGGGCCTGAGCACAAGGACATCACAATGTAATTGGTAACATGGGGTGGCATTCGGCAGGAGATGCTGCACCTCTTAGTATGACAGTTATCTGCAGATTTACATTGATGACTGTAAATCTTTTATAAGTTATATATTAATCTTTCCTGCACACAACTGTATGTATTCATCTATCAGCTTGGCCTCTACTGCTACCTGCGGGCCATTTTTTCAGTACATATCCACAGTCTGCTTATTTATTATGTGCCACTATTTTAAAATTATCAGCTCTGGTGTATAATCAAAGTAAAATTGCAATCCTTAACGGTCTTTGATTGGGATGGTATAAATACTGTGTTAGTTTTCTGACTTTTTACTTGTGATACAGAAGTGTGATTTTTAATACATATTCCATCTCTTCTGCTGATGTAGCATCTCAGTTGGATTTTTGCTTATTTTTTCTCCTGACTGATGAGGCTTTCCCACCTAACCATTTTATTTCTGCTTAATTTTGTCTGCCTCCCTTTTGGGTTAGGCCTTCATATCATTGCAGGCTTATCTGGATAAGTCTGTCTCCCTGTTGCCTCCCCATCTGGGTCTGGAAAATTTTACCTTTACCTCACTGATCTGATTTTGGCCTACATTCCACTAGCATTTCTAGTTATGCTCTTCTTCCCCATTTATCTCCCCTTATGGGTCAGGCCTACCCCCCTGTAAAGTCACCGTTTGTTCTGGTCTCTCCCACAATAGTCTCAGTGTCTGGAAAAGACCCATATTTTTTCCCTCTGCTTATCTGGATAGGCCTTCCCTTACTATACTATACTATACTATACTATACTATACTATACTATACTATACTATACTATACTGTACTGTACTGTACTGTACTATTCTATACTATACTATACTATACTATACTATACTATACTATACTATAGCCATACCTACTATGCCTTCCTTTTACTTTCTATGTAAGTGCTTCAATTTTCAGCACTTTATTTCCACCGTGCTTCCAGTTTGTGACTGTGCATCAAATCTGTGACTGTGCTTACTGTCTCTTCTCAGTCCTCCTACGAGCAATTCCTCATCAAACTCTCCCTTCTCTTCTCTGTTCCTATCTTTATTGCTAGGGTTTACTTTTGCCCTGTTATGTCCCCTTCTTTAGTTACTGAGCTCCTTTCCTGTACCTGTTGATGGGGGGTACTAATGACAACCAGACACGAAAAAGACCTGGGTAGGAGGTTAATCATAATGGACAAACTAAAGGTAGCCAAGCAATGTGAGAAGGCTGTGAGGAGAGCAGAAGAGATGATGGGGTGCACAGGTAGCAATATCACCAGTAGAAAACAAGAGGTTGTGATACCATGGTACAGACAATTGCTAAGACCTCATCTGGAGTACTATGTTCAGTTCTGGAGAACACATCTCCAAAAGGACTTAGACAGAGTGGAGGCAGTCCAAAGAAGGGCAACAAAAATAGTTCAAAGACTGCACCAAAAACCATATGAGGAGAGACTGAAAGATCTCAATATGTATACACTGGAGGAAAGGAGGGAGAGAGGGGATATGATAGAGACATTGAAGTACCTCAAGGGGATAAACATAGTTCAAGAGTGTAGCATCTTTTAGAAAAAGAGATGTGCAAGAACAAGGGATCACAATATGAGGCTAGATGGGGGAGACTCGGGCAGTGTTAGGAAGTATTTTTTTCACAGAAAGGGTGGTAGATGCATGGAACAGTCTCCCTGCAGAGGTTGTAGGGGACAAAAATGACAGGTGAAATCAAGAATGCATGGGCTATTCAGAAGGCAACCCTAGTGGTAGGAAAGAGAAGGTAAGCTGCAGAACAATTAGGATCTGGCGTTTGTGCCAGGTCCACAGTGCAATGTGCCTGTTTGTCACAGATGGTGGAAAATAATTCAGAAAAGGCAGTTTTTCAAGATTAAAAACATACAGGAATGTGACATTTATTTAAAAAAAAAAGAAACCATCAATCAAAAATAATGCAAAGAAAGATGCAAAGTCAACGACCACTTTCCCTCAGTGGTTTCTTGCACTATCAATATACAAATACCGCAGAATGGCTACCGTCTATTTATCTCTGTATCTACTTTATTTAACACACAGTCTACCTGACTGTAGACCTCCCTGTATCACTTATAATGCTCGTCTGCCAGAGGAACAGTTTTGGGAGGTATTTATACTCCCTGGACAAGGTCACCTGACTAGACCATTAACATACTTAACACAAATACAATGCTTTAGAAGAGGTTAGGTATCTAAATGTGACCTAAAACCATTACCTAGTTAAATACCCTTCCCATACTGTTCCCATTTATATAGCAGGCTGACAATAAAATGTTTTATTCCTATTTCATTGTTAATTAGCCGGATAATTACCTAGCAACCCACAGGTAATATGCTCAGTAACCATCTGAGTGACAGGGGATTAGTCTGTGTCCATTGTTACAAATGCACTCTGCAGGTCACGCCCTCTGCTCCCACAGTGCAATAGTGTGAACAGGTAACAGACAGGGTAACCCTGCTGTCTGCTTTGGGTCCAAATCAGCTTTAGCCTCGATTTCTGGAGGGATTCATACTCTGAACCTTATGCTAGCATACCCAATTACAGGCTCAGATATGTACCCTCTTCGGGATTGCAGTACAATCTTTCACCAGGGGCACCCAGCCAGGTCTCCAAAATGATCCCTTAAAACTCTATAAGAGACCTTAGGTATATTCTTACCTTTTAAAGACATACAAAATCACACATGCCCCAAAAATGCAAAGCATCATGGGCTGCATATGTAAATCACCACAGAATATTATGCTGGTTCAACTTTAAGCAGAAATGCATGGTGCCAAAAGGCCTCTCACACACCTTACTAAGGGTGCCAGCTTTTGTAGCAAATTCAGTGAGAGGTCTTTTTCTTCCTGCATTCTGCTAAGTTGAACCAGCATAATATTCTGTGGTGATTTGCATATGTAATATGATGCTTACATTAGGTCATGTGATTTTAATTTTAACTAGCTTGGCTTCCTGGCCAAATGCCTTTAAGGTAACCATTGCCTCAGTGCTTAGCAGAGATGTTTTGTCTTCTTACCTTGTAGCTTTGTAACACAATCAAGCTTTTTATAGCTGTTAGACTTAACCACATCTACATCACATGCAAAAAATAAACTGAAAAGATACCCAAGCAGTATTTCAAATAAATGGTTGTTTACTAAAAATATGATAAAAAAGTAAAATTAAACACAGAACAATATATCATACAGCTTACAGTCATGTAAAACAAAAAGGAAGTTTCAGAACAAACACTCCTATCACAGATAATTAATTATTTACTAGCTATTACCTTTCTAAGTGCTTTCCCAGACTGAGTCTAGAATCATCTGTCACCATCCCATATACAATGTTTCATTTTTAACTCTATCTGTCCACACCCCCTTTTGATGAGGTCAGCTAGAACATCCCTTAGATAATTTCTGACATAAGTGTCTCTGAGGATGTGAGTCATTGCTTTGAAAAATCTGTAACTAGCCATTTCCCAAATAGTTTCATAGTTTTAGAATCAAGTTCAGAAGACCAAGGTCCATAAATGAACTTGCCACCATACAACAGTGGATCATAAGAATGTTTTTTTCTCCCATAATGGTGTCTAAACTTTCTTTAAAAACTGACATGCTTCCACTCCACAATATGACAGTCCTTAATCAAACATTTTCTCTTTGAACTTAACAATTCCACACTCATGTCTTCTTGTGCTGATTTCCTGTGTTAGTGTGATATGAGGGATGTTATGACTCTTTACATATTTCTGGTTATATGCTAAAAGGAGAAGAACCAGCCCGATTACCCTGCCTTCTGTAATCATAAAACTCACATTTGGTTTTCAATCTCAAAATCATGGGCAATAAAATACCCTTCTATAAGGAAGTCTTAATTAGCTGGTTCTTCTGGTCTGTTTCACAACATCCTGTGGTTTCAGCTACTGACCTTGAAAGTTAAAGGCCAAATCTCTCACATACTGACATTTCACACACAGACCATTTATTTATAATATAAATATCATACAGGTAACCAGAAGCAGGGGCAGAGTGTCACACTCCTCCCCACCTATACTGAATTTGAGGGCTCTATCCCCTGCATGGGATGAGCTCCACAAGTCAGTTCATTCCTCATATAGACATGACAAGCCATCTGCAATCTGATTGGTTGTTCCAGCCCTATGTGAGATTGTCATGTCATACCCTTGCAAGACAAGACTTCATCTTAATAGTCTACTATGTGTTTTTCCCATTTGTGTCAACCAAACCAGGGGTTGTGGTCAGTTTGTACCTCAAAATGATGCCCATATAAGTATGGCTCTAACATCTTTAGGGCCCACACTATGGCAAGACACTGTTTTTCCACAGTAGAGTATGCCTGCTCCTTGAGAAGTAACTTTTTCCTTAGGTGCACTATGGGGCGATCTTTCCCTCAGTTGGATGTCTGACTCAGCACTGCCCCAATATCAAGGCATCAGCCTGAACTACAAAGGGTCTGCTGTAGTCTGGACTTGTCAATATAGGAGCACTGCACAGTGCCTTCTTCAGTCTGGTAAAGGCATTTTCACAGGCTGGTTACCGGGTAACTTTATTAGGCATCCTTTTCTTTACCAGGTCAGATGGGGAGCAGCCAGGGCACTGTAATTGGGTACAAATTTCCTATAGTACCCTGCTGTTCCTAGAAAACTCCTGACCTGCTTCTGCATTTCTGGTCTGGGCCATGCCTAGATCGCCTCTATTTTTACTTGGTTAGGACGGACTTGTCTCTGGCTTGCAACATGCCCAAGGTATGGCATTTCAGCCATGGCCACCTGGTATTTCCCAGCTTTGACAGTGAGTCTGGCACTCTGTATCCTACCCAGCACTTCCCCAAGGTGGGACAGGTGTTCCTCCCAGCTGGCACTAAAGATGGCATTGTCATCCAGGTATGCCACAGCATACACCTCAGCACCATTTAACACCTGGTTCACCAAACTTTGGAAAGTGGCTGGGGCATTCTTCATTCCAAAAGGCATTACTTTGAATTCAAATAACCTTATTGGAGTGATGAAGGCTGACCTCTCCCTAGCTCTGGCAGTTAACTCTACCTGCCAATAACCCTTTGCCAGGTCAAAAGTCGTAAGGTAGGTCACCCCACCCAACTTGTCCAGGAGTTCATCCATCCGTGGCATTGGTGGGCATCTGACTTCATGACTCATTCAGTCCATTATAGTCCACACAAAAATGAGTAGAGCCATCTGGATTGGGAAAAAGGACTATGGGTGAGGCCCTGGGGCTGTGGGAATACTGGATTGCCCCTAAATCCAGCATTTCCTCCACCTCCCTCCTAATATCCTATTGGACAGCTTCAGACACATGATATGCTGTTCACCGTTTCCACATTGTGTGTCACTAAGAAGGTTAGTCCAGGCTTGGAGCTAAACAGTGGGGCAAAGTTTGCTAAAACCTCCCTTACTTCCTGGATCTGGTCTGGGGCCAACTGGGATGACAATTTAATTGTCCACACAGAGGACTCCCACTTGCTTTCTTCCAGCAAGTCTAGAAGCGGGTCTCCTTCGTCCGTCCCTTCCCCAGGACTACACACTGCAAACACCATGTCAGCACTATTAGCATATGGCTTCCTCATGTTGACATGGTACATTCTTTCTGTATGTCTTCTGTCAGGTAATTCTATTATATAGTTAACATCATTTACCTTTCTAACTACTTTGTACGGTCTTTCCCACTCGGCCTGAAGCTTGTCTTTCTGGACCGGGATTGGGACCATGATTTCCTGACCCACCATGTACAAGCGAGCTCTGGCTCTGCAGTCATAACACACTTTTTGTTTTTGTTGGGCAGCTGCCAGGTTGCTCTGGGCTGTCCCCATAAGGTCCTTCAGCCTTTCCCTAAGCCTAAGGATGTAATCCACTATGGGAGTTCCCTGGGTGGTGTGCTTGCCTTCCCAGTCCTCCCAGATCAAGTCCAGGGGCCCACATACCTGGCATCCATATAACAGCTCAAAGGAGGAAACCCTGTCAATTCTTGGGGCACCTCCCTGTATGCAAACAACAGGTGGGGAAGGTATTTCTCCCAGTCCCTCCCATGCTGTTCAGCAAATGCTTGGAGCATTGACTTCAGAGTCCCATTAAATCTTTCCACAAGCTCATTGGCTTGCAGGTGATAAGGTGTTGTGCATTTCTGCACCACCCCATACTTTTCCCACAAACATTTCATCAGGTCCAACATGAAGGAACTCCCTCGATCAGTGATAACCTCCTGCAGAAACTCAACATGGGAGAAAATCCCAAGTAAGGCATCTTCCACTTTGTCTGTCCTCAGTGAGGATAGGGCAATGGCTTCTGGATATAGTGTAGCATAATCCACCACAGTCAGGATGAACCTCTTCCCGGGGGAGTGGGAGGTATTTAAGGGCCCCACAATATATATTCCCACCCTCTGGAATTGCTCCTCCACTATGGACAATGGAATTAGGGCAGCTTGGGTTTTCTTACCTGCTTTCCCTAATTTATGGTACCAGTCACAAGACCTGCAAAAGTCCTTCACCTGCTGGGTGAAGTTGGGCCAATAGAAATTCTGGGCCAACTGCTGCATAGTGCACATGATTCCCAGATGACAAACAAGGGAATATCATGTGCAGTCTTGAATAATTGCTCACGGTACCCCAGGGGAATGACAAGCTGTCTACCTATCATCTCTCCCTCCCTCTGTCTTAGCATTCTGCATATACATTAGTCCATTTTCCCAATAAACCCTATGTTTCCCATCCCCTCCCTGTGCTCCATCACAGTCTGCCCAAGCCTCAGCTTCTCTAGACTAGGGTCACTTTTCTGAGCAGCTGCAAACTCCTTACACATTCCCAAGGCATGGGACAGGTCCCCTTCAATATCTAAACTAAGGTCTCCAGCTGTAGCTTCAGGGCACTCAGGATCACTGTCATCCCTAACCCTCTGGCAATGGGTCACCCCATCTTCCTCTGAGTAACCCTCTGTAGCTGTTTGGTTAGCTGCTACTGGGGACATTTTTACCCCCATTTCATTAGTCTCCACCTCAGAAGACCCAGGCTGGGGAACCAGCTTCCCAGTGGTTTCCACAATGGCTTCTATGGGGTTCAGGGAACACGATATGAGGCTAGATGGGGGAGACTCAGGCAGTGTTATGAAGTATTTTTTCATAGAAAGGGTGGTAGTTGCATGGAACAGTCTCCCTGCAGAGGTTGTAGGGGACAAAAATGACAGGTGAAATCAAGAATGCATGGGACATTAAGAAGGCAACCCTAGTGGTAGGAAAGAGAAGGTAAGCTGCAGATCAATTAGGATCTGGCATTTGTGCAGTAAGTAGGGAAATGGGCAGACTGGGTGAGCCAAATAGTCCTTACCTGCCATCAGATTCAGTGTTCTATATTTCTGTTTCCATTCCACTTGAGCTGAATTGTTTATCCTTGGTGACTTTAATATAAATTGGCTCTCCCTCTCTGCAAATAAATTCTCCCAAAATGTAAAATCCTTCCAATCGGCTCAGTTGAGTTCTGACCCCACACATCTAAATTTTAAAGCTTTAAATCACTTTCTCTTAGACTGGGTCCTCTCATCTAATTCCCACCATATAGTAGATGCAAGTATCCTTCCTGATGCCTTCAGTGACCATCATATGGTTTACTATGTACGCAAGATACATCATCCTAGAGCACCCCTAAATGTATCTATTCCAGGTCCTTTAGTGCACTGGACTTATCCTCCCTTCTAGTCAACCTATGGGCATCTGATTGGTACTCCATCACAGCAGCCAAAAATGTAAATTATGTCTGCCAATGCTTTCAGTCCAAATTTACGACTGTATGGAATCATTTATTTATTTATTATTTGGAACATCAGTTTACAACCTTTGAGCCAGAGGCTCATTTACAAAGGTACCTTGTCCCAGAGAGGACAAAACAGCGCAAACAACATTTATACAATAGAACTGTATACAAAAGATCTATGGCAACATGAGGACATAGAACAGAATACAG
Source organism: Neoceratodus forsteri (assembly GCA_016271365.2). Taxonomy (NCBI): domain Eukaryota; kingdom Metazoa; phylum Chordata; order Ceratodontiformes; family Ceratodontidae; genus Neoceratodus; species Neoceratodus forsteri. The sequence continues at coordinate 185,362,121 of CM057457.1, forward strand.
TTATGATACAACAAGAAATTGGCAAAGCACAAGTCAGTTCAGAGTAGTCTTTACAGTTACAGATGAGCATTACAGGATTGACAGTATACAAGTAGGTACAGGACAATTTGTACAGTAAGCTAACAGAGGCAGAACTAAGCAGAATAAATCATTGTAGTATTATATCATCATGCACCCCTGAGGAGAACCAGAGTATAGGGCTCCCACCTTCCTTGGTTATCAGCTGAGCTGTTAGCTTGCCTCCATGCCAGAGACCTTGTCTTGAGTTCCTACAAGAATACTTGCTCCCTGGCTGCTTTGGCCAACTATCGGCATCTTCGCAATGTCAGTACCAAAACCATTGGACTTCCCAAGTCTTAGTATTTTACATACACACTCCAGAACAATGTTAATCACCCCTACAACTTCTGGAAGGTTATCCATTCCATTTTCTCCCATCTAACCCAGTTTAACTCCCTTCTCCTCTCGAACCTTTCTTTTGTTGCTTCTTCTTTTAACTCCTATTTCACTGCCTGTTTGCTCTCTTTTACCCCTTCTTCACCCTCCCCTTCCTCTACCCTCCTTCTGTTTTCCCACACATACTTTCATCTTCTCTCCTACCTCTCCCTTTACATCCCTTAAGGCCCTGCTTGCCCTTAATTCTCATAAGGGAAGTGATGATCTAGATCCTAAGCTTTTCCTTCTTTTGGCTCCTGCCATCACTCTGCCAACTACTTAACTTCTTAATCTTTCTTTTTCCTTTGCCACTGTCTCTGAAGTCTGGAAGCAGGCTACTGGCATCACTGTCCCTAAAGGTGGTGATTCTGCTTCTCCTGATAACTTGCATCTTATCTCTCTCCTTCCCTTTTAGGCTAAATTACAGGAACACCCTTTTGTTTCTCAGCTCTCTTTAGTCTTTGACTCCTCTTTTTTCACCCCTTTCCAGTCTGGTTTTTGGAAATCTCACTCTACTTGCATCTCCCTTCCCTAGCTTACTGACTCCAACCATTCAGGTATGGACCAGGTTCAAATCACCTCTGCCATGTTTGTCAATCTTTCTAAAGCTTTTGACACTGTGGCACACGCCCTTCTTCCGGACAAGCTTAAAAGGTGTATCTGCCTCCTCAGTCAATTGGTTCCTCTCCCACCTTGAGGGCAGGGGAGGTATTTTAAACTCCAAATATGGCCTACTAACTTGTCTTTTTAAGGGCAGCGCTATGGCCAGACTTTGTCCATTTTGTGTTTTGTTGCTAGGCAGCAGAACAGGAAGTGTGTGAGCAAGACTTCCTCTGAGCTGAGAATAAATTGCCTGACTCAGCGAGCAGAGACAATGTATGAGGATTGAAGGGTGTGCACTATGAGAGTGCACAACACATGTTTTATACTTAATCTACTTTTACTGAGGGAGTTTGACTTTTACCCACATTCTAGCAGCCCAAACAGATGGAGGTCATGTGACCACTGCATCCTAGTTCTGAAGTGCGGTGGTCTCACAGTAAGCCACAGCACGTTTAGTGTGTTGCTTGGGGAGGTATTTTAAACTCCAAATATGGCCTGCTAACCTGTCTTTTTAAAGGCAAGGCTTTGGCTGGGCTTTGTCTGTTGTGTGTTTTGTTGCTAGGCAACAAAACAGGAAGTGTGGGGGCAAGACTTCCTCTGGGCTGAGAATAAATTGCCTGACTCAGCAATTGGAGGTGGGCGCAGGGCAGAGATGTCCACTGAGGGAGGTGAGGAAAGAGGCCTTTACCCCAACCACATAACACAATGTATAGTTGAGTCTATAAAAACGTTATTACACCTGGGCAATATTACAGCACAGTGTAATTGTGTTCTACTACTGAAGCTGATTATATATGAACTAGTAAATAATGGCTAAAGTTGACACAATTATGACCTTAGATAGGGACCTGGGGAAAAAATGCTTACAATGCCGAATGTAGAAATTATTTTAAGACCAAAGTTGACTTATGTGCATTTAAAAGTGATAAATGTAAAACAAATGAGGAGTTACTATGGGAAATTAACTCATTTCACACAAAGCTTAGTAAACTTATAAAAAGTTAAAGAGACATGGCCCTTAGAATATACACCTTGAACAATTGTCCACATTCCAACCCTAGTAAATCTAACCCCAATAAGAACATGACTATGAATGTAGTTAATTCTAACTCTATTGGAAACACACCATCACAGTGCAAAGAAGTATTTATAGCTAATTCTGATAAGTGTTTAAAATTTGCCCAGCACTAGTACAGTATGATGACTAAAAATAGCAGTAGGTAAAGAAACAGAGAAGATGATGATAATAATGAAAGTGTAGAGCAGGAATGGGTTACTGAGGGACATAAAAGAGAATTAAAAAAACGTAAAGCACAGTTGTTGCAGCTGCCATTAAATAATGCATTGCCTCCTTATCAGATACAGCAGAGGTAACTGTTGGTTCCAATCCAGAGATAACTGGTGACTGTGAACCATTTAGGCAACTGGTACCAATCATAAATGAATGTGAATTGTCAATAAACAACAAGAAAGCACGGTTAACAATGAATCCACTCCTAGGTCATGTGTTGTAATGTCACATGCAGTCACTTTAAGGAACACTAACATTGCTAATACAGAAACTCCAGTAGCTAATGAGCCTCCATTGACATCTAGGGTGGTAATACATATTAATAACATGCTTGTGCAAATGGTGCCAGTAATCACCTCACGTCAATGAGACATCAGGATCAAGATGGAGGAAGTAATGGTGAATGATGGTGTAGCTTCAGCAAGCACCCAAACACAAGTATATGTACTGGGGGACTCGATTGTCAGATACATGGATAGGTTCATAGCTGGGAACAACAAAGAATTTATAACAACAAGTTACTTCTCTAGAGAAGAAATTAAAGATATTGCTACCAAACATTGTTAAAAATAGAGATCAGAGGTCCCTTGTCATAGTGCATGCTGGCACTAATGACATAAGTAAAAAGGATGCAGTGGAAATACAGAACAACTTTAAAAATGTATATGCAACCTTAAAAGGTATGAATTGTGAGGTATATATTTTTGAGATCTTACCGGTCCCTAGAGCCAGTCCAAAAAAAAAAAAAAATCACAAAATCAAAAGTATCAATAACTGGTTAAGAAAATTGTGTATGCATCAGGGGATTAATTGTATAACACACTGGAAGGAGTTTGAGGGGATGTTTGGACTCTATTGTCAAGATGGTCTGCATCTTAATAGATATGGCAATCGTAAGCTTGGAATCAGATTAAGAAACCACATCAATAAGTTTTTAAACTTAGTTCCAATGGGAGAGGTAAAAAATAAAATCAGGATAAACTGTTAATGGTAAACAGACCTAGTACTACTGTTCAGGGAACCAAGAAACTACTTACAGTGCTCACGTTAAATGTTTGGTCTTAACCTATCAAAAATATCCAAATTACAGGTTATCCTTTGTATTGGAAATGTAGATATCTGCTCTGTATGTGAAACCTGCTGGGATGTCAAAATGGTTTGGGTTCCAAACATCTCAGGATACCAGTTATTTCATAAAGATAGGTCAGGCAAGGAAGAAGGAGGTGTTGTGTTCTTTATCAAAAATGAAATAGAATGCACTATCATAGACCCTGTTACCACTTGTCCGTCTTATAAGTCACTCTGGGTCAGTATACATGGGAAACATATGAACAAAAATTACAGTAGTATCCACAGACATGGGCAGACATTTCTAGATATTTCACGAAATTTCTAAAGAGTTTTTCTCTGCTGCCCCTACTGTTTAAATGGAGCAAGTGGGAGATTTCTCCAGAAATATCTCAGAAATTTCAGGAAATATCTGGCTATGTCTTCGGCTGTGACTGTAATTATAGCCACATACTACAGACCTCCGAATACTACCATGAGTACAGATACTGTCATTAGAGAAGAATTAAGAAATATGACCAAAAGGGGTGATACAGTAATTATGGGAACTTCAACTTCCCTAATATCAAATGGGATAACATGGAGACAAAATCTGCAGGTGACAAATGTTTTGGGGTCTATTATTAGAGCTAGGATTAGAACAGATAGTCAGAGAACCAACTGGGGGCCAAAATACTCTTGGCTTGGTTCTAACAAATACCACAAATATGATATATGATGTATTTGTAAGGGAACCCTTAAGTAATTCTGATCACTGTATGGTAGAGTATTCACTAACTTTTGATAATAGAAAGAACCCATGGAAAATCTATATTAGAAATTATAATAAAACAAACTTGCCACAAATGACAGAGAAATTGACAAAGTGGGATTGGAAAAGTGAATTTCACTGCAAGACAATGGAGGAAAAGTGGGTGATTTTAAAAACAAAGTTGCTGGACCTTGAGTACAATTATGTACCAATTAAATGCTTGTACAATAGAAAAGGTAAAATACCAGTCTGGTGTACCAGGAAAGTTTTAATTCAAATTAAAAGTAAAAAGAAGGCTTAGAGGAAAATGAAAAAAGGATCTTGATGATCATAATGTCTCCTTCTGTAAGGCAGAACAAAAAATTGAAAAGGATAATAAAAACAGAAAGGCAAAAATTGGAATTTAGACTTGCCCACGTTAAAAACAACAATAAGACATTCTATTCCTATATTAACAGTTTGAATTCATCTGACAATTCTGTGGGACCAGTACTTTCTGAGGGTGTAGAAATATTGATCCACAAGAAATGTCAAATGCTTTTAATAAGTACTTGTGTGAAGTCTTTAATAGAGAACTGCAGATCGATAAAAGAGAATCTCACCAACTTGGTTCATTATCTGAGGAATATTTTCTCACTGCAGATGTATTGAAATTACTAGATGGAATAAAAATGAATAAATCTTTTAGCCCAGATCTGCTTCACCCAGTACTGTTATGTGAACTTAAAGCCTTTATACAGTAGCTGAGCCACTGACATGTATTTTTAATAGCTCTTTTACAAGAGGAGAGATTCCCAACTGATTGGAGGAAGGCGACAGTGATGCCATTGTTTAAAAAGGGGGATAGAGAGACTATGGCAGATTATAGACCCATCAGTATAACTGCAATATTATGTAAAACTGGAGAGAAAATGATCAAAAATAAAACTGAACAGAATTTGTTTAATTATAAATGATGTATCCCAATATGGATTTAAAAAAGAATAGAGATAGTATAACAAACATGCATTGCTTGTATAAAAAGGAAAACAAATGTATTAATTAAGCAAGCCCAGTCGATGTTATATTTTTAGACTTACAAGGCATTCGACAAGGTTTTCCACTTAGTTCTGGTGTATAAGATGGAAATGGTGGGTTTGGATACCAGAATTATTACATGGGTCAGTAACTAGTTAAGCGGAAGAACACAAGCGGTGCGAATCAGGAGTGTCATTTCATAGGAGAGTGCAGTTACAAGTGGAGTCCCCCAGGGGTCAGTTTTGGGCCCCGTCTTGTTTTCTCTATTCATCAGTGACATTGACAATAACATTAACAGCTACATAGTGAAATTTGCAGATGACATTAAAATAGAGGGACCAGCTGCAACCACTGATGATAGACAAAAATCAGCATAGGACCAACTTAAAATTCAACAATGGACAACTAACAATAAAATGTCTTTTGGTATAGAAAAATGTTCAGTGATACATTTGGGTAAAAATAACCAAAACCAGGCATATTACTTGAACAATATCCAAGTTAAGCAAGCAGTGACTGAAAGAGATCTGGGAACAATCATAGACAAGAATTTGAAGTATAGCACCCACTGTGCTAAACTATTTCACAGAACCAACTATTTAATTCACTGTTTCAAAAAATTCCTAATCTAGGAACAAGCAGGGTATCATTCCCATATATCAAACATACATAAGTCCACACCTGGACTACTGCACCCAGTTGTGGAGCCCTTATCTAAGGGGTGATGTTAAAAGAGAAGAAAGAGTTCAGAGATAGATATCAAAGATGGTCTCCAGTGAGCAGTATATGCCTCATGTGAATAGGCTTGAGACATTAGGATTGTATTCAATGGAGTAAAGACATGCACATGGTGATCTCCTGATGATGTATAGAATCCTGCATGATAGAGAATTTATGACAGAAATGGGAATTGTGATGCAAATGAAAACAGCTGGTCTGAGAACACATAAAATGCAGATTCAACTTGAAAATGCTAAAAAGATGGTAAGATTCTTCTTTTTTGTACAAAGGACTAGAGATGCAGTGAAGAAAAATTCTGCCTGCGAAGTGGACGCAAAGTGACCATTTCATGTTAGTATCCCACTACATGAAGTGCCCATTTTAAACCCTCACTTTGACACTTTGTAATTATGACTTTGTGTTGTGCACTCTGCCTTATTCCACTTTAAGGCAGAGTGAGAATTCACAGGCAGCCCCCACACATCACATGGCTTACACAGTGTAGGTCACATGCTTCAGGCAGGCAAGCAGGAGGTTACGGCCAGGCAAATACACTTTTCAACGTGAGCTGATTTAAAAGTTTTGCACATGGTGTGACAAATGGTTTTGATCTGCGAATGGCCTGGGGAGGGGTGTGGACATGTGATGAAGAGGGGTGCACAGGTGACAAATCCACAAATTAAGTTATTGTCCCTGTTTTACATACAGGGGTTGATGTACCACTTGCACTAGACATACTGCATTGACCACCACCACCACTGCTACAGTGGCCACCACTTGATAAGATTTCTAAATTATAATCCTGCCCCTCATCATGCCTGTAGTAATTGTCTGGTGTTATTTCATCACTACTGCAGACATTCCCACTTGGTCTTACACTCACGGAAGGGGATAACATGCATTGCAAGGTTGATGATGAGGTTGCATGCCCCATTATGGCATCAGCTGCCATCTGGTGCCAGGTCCAAAGTGCAATGTGCCTGTTTGTCACAGATGGTGGAAAATAATTCAGAAAAGGCAATTTTTCAAGATTAAAAACATACAGGAATGTGACATTTATTTTAAAAAAAGAAATCATCAATCAAAAATAATGCAAAGAAAGATGCAAAGTCAACGACCACTTTCCCTCAGTGGTTTCTAGCACTATCAATATACAAATACCGCAGAATGGCTACCATCTATTTATCTCTGTATCTACTTCACTTAACACACAGTCTACCTCACTGTAGACCTCCCTGTATCACTTCCAATGCTCATCTGCCTGAGGAACAGTTTTGGGAGGTATTTATACTCCCTGGACAAGGTCACCTGACTAGACCATTAACATACTTAACACAAATACAATGCTTTAGAAGAGGTTAGGTATCTAAATGTGACCTAAAACCATTACCTAGTTAAATACCCTTCCCATACTGTTCCCATTTATATAGCAGGCTGACAATAAAATGTTTTATTCCTATTTCATTGTTAATTAGCTAGAATAATTACCTAGCAACCCACAGGTAATATGCTCGGTAACCATCTGAGTGACAGGGGATTAGTCTGTGTCCATTGTTACAAATGCACTCTGCAGGTCACGCCCTCTGCTCCCACAGTGCAATAGTGTGAACAGGTAACAGACAGGGTAACCCTCCTGTCTGCTTTGGGTCCAAATCACCTTTAGCCTCGATTTCTGGAGGGATTCATACTCTGAAACTTATGCTAGCATGCTCAGTTACAGGCTCAGATATGTACCCTCTTGGGACTGCAGTACAATCTTTCACCAGGGGCATCCAGCCAGGTCTCCAAAATGATCCCTTAAAACTCTATAAGAGACCTTAGGTATATTCTTACCTTTTAAAGAAATACAAAATCACACATGCCCCAAAAATGCAAAGCATCATGGGCTGCATATGAAAATCACCACAGAATATTATGCTGGTTCAACTTTAAGCAGAAATGCATGGTGCCGGAAGGCCTCTCACACAATTTGCTAAGGGTACCAGCTTTTGCAAATTGAGTGAGAGGTCCTTCGGCACCATGCATTTCTGCTTAAAGTTGAACCAGCATAATATTCTGTGGTGATTTGCATATGCAGCCCATGATGCTTTGCATTGTGGGGGCATGTGTGATTTTGTATTTTTTTGAAACTTGGCTTCCTCCCCAAATGCCCTTTGGAGTAACCATTGCCTCAGTGCTTGCGCAGAGATGTTTTGTCTTCTTACCTTGCAGCTTTGTAACACAATCAAGCTTTTTATAGCTGTCAGACTTAACCACATATACATCACATGCAAAAAATAAACTGTAAAGACACCCAAGCAGTATTTCAAAGAAATGGTTGTTTACTAAAAATATGATAAAAAGGTAAAATTAAACACAGAACAATATATCATACAGCTTACAGTCGTGTAAAACAAAAAGGAAGTTTCAGAACAAACACTCCTACCACAGCTAATTATTTTCTAGCTATTACCTTTCTAAGTGCTTTCCCAGACAGAGTCTAGAATCATCTGTCACCATCCCGTATACAATGCTTCATTTTTAACTCTATCTGTCCCCACCCCCTTTTGATGAGGTCAGGTAGAACATCCCTTAGATAATTTCTGACATAAGTGTCTCTGAGGATGTGAGTCATTGCTTTGAAAAATCTGTAACTAGCCATTTCCCAAATAGTTTCATAGTTTTAGAATCAAGTTCAGAAGACCAAGGTCCATAAATGAACTTGCCACCATACAGCAGTGGATCATAAGAATGTTTTTTTATCCCATAAAGGTATCTAAACTTTCTTTAAAAACTGACATGCTTCCACTCCACAATATGACAGTCCTTAATCAAACATTTTCTCTTTGAACTTAACAATCCCACACTCATGTCTTCTTGGGCTGATTTCCTGTGTTAGTGTGATATGAGGGATGTTATGACTCTTCACACATTTCTGGTTATATGCTAAAAGGAGAAGAACCAGCCCGATTACCCTGCCTTCTGTAACATCATAAAACTCACATTTGGTTTTCAATCTCAAAAGCATGGGCAGATCATAAAAGGGCAATAAAATACACTTCTGTAAGGAAGTCTTAATTAGTTGGTTCTCCTGGTCTGTTTTACAACATCCGGGAGTATCAGCTACTGACCTTGAAAGTTAAAGGCCAAATCTCTCACATACTGACATTTCATACACAGACCATTTATTTATAATATAAATATCATACAGGTAACCAGAAGCAGGGGCAGAGTGTCACACTCCTCCCCACCTATACTGAATTTGAGGGCTCTGTCCCCTGCATGGGATGAGCTCCACAAGTCAGTTCATTCCTCATATAGACATGACAAGCCATCTGCAATCTGATTGGTTGTTCCAGCCCTATGTGAGATTGTCATGTCATACCCTTGCAAGACAAGACTCCATCTTAATAGTCTACTATGTGTTTTTCCCATTTGTGTCAACCAAACCAGGGGTTGTGGTCAGTTTGTACCTCAAAATGCTGCCCATATAAATATGGCTCTAACATCTTTAGGGCCCACACTATGGCAAGACACTGTTTTTCCACAGTAGAGTGTGCCTGCTCCTTGGGGTGTAACCTTTTCCTTAGGTACACTATGGGGTGATCTTTCCCTCGGTTGGATGTCTGACTCAGCACTGCCCCAATACCAAGGCATCAGCCTGAACTACAAAGGGTCTGCTGTAGTCTGGACTTGTCAATATAGGAGCACTGCACAGTGCCTCCTTCAGTCTGGTAAAGGCATTTTCACAGGCTGGTTACCGGGTAACTTTATTAGGCATCCTTTTCTTTACCAGGTCAGATAGTGGAGCAGCCAGGGCACTGTAATTGGGTACAAATTTCCTATAGTACCCTGCTGTTCCTAGAAAACTCCTGACCTACTTCTGCATTTCTGGTCTGGGCCATGCCTAGATCGCCTCTATTTTTACTTGGTTAGGACGGACTTGTCACTGGCCTGAAACATGCCCGAGGTATGGCATTTCAGCCATGGCCACCTGGTATTTCCCAGCTTTGACAGTGAGTCTGGCCCTCTGTATCCTACCCAGCACTTCCCCAAGGTGGGACAGGTGTTCCTCCCAGCTGGCACTAAAGATGGCATTGTCATCCAGGTATGCCACAGCATACACCTCAGCACCATTTAACACCTGGTTCACCAAACATTGGAAAGTGGCTGGAGCATTCTTCATTCCAAAAGGCATTACTTTGAATTCAAATAACCTTATTGGAGTGATGAAGGCTGACCTCTCCCTAGCTCTGGCAGTTAACTCTACCTGCCAATAACCCTTTGCCAGGTCAAAAGTCGTAAGGTAGATCACCCTACCCAACTTGTCCAGGAGTTCATCCATCCGTGGCATTGGGTGGGCATCTGACTTCATGACTACATTCAGTCTATTATAGTCCACACAAAAATGAGTAGAGCCATCTGGATTGGGAAAAAGGACTATGGGTGAGGCCCTGGGGCTGTGGGAATACTGGATTGCCCCTAAATCCAGCATTTCCTCCATCTCCCTCCTAATATCCTATTGGACAGCTTCAGACACATGATATTCTGTTCACCGTCTCCACATTGTGTGTCACTAAGATGGTTAGTCCAGGCTTGGAGCTAAACAGTGGGGCAAAGTCTGCTAAAACCTCCCTTACTTCCTGGATCTGGTCTGGGGCCAATTGGGATGACAATTTAATTGCCTGCACAGAGGACTCCCACTTGCTTTCTTCCACCAAGTCTAGAAGTGGGTCTCCTTCGTCCATCCCCTTCCCAGAACTACACACTGCAAACACCATGTCAGCCCTATTAGCATATGGCTTCCTCATGTTGACATTGTACATTCTTTCTGTATGTCTTCTGTCAGGTAATTCTATTATATAGTTAACGTCATTTATCTTTCTAACTACTTTGTATGGTCTTGCCCACTCGGCCTGCAGCTTGTTTTTCTGGACTGGGATTGGGACCATGATTTCCTGACCCACCGTGTACAAGCGAGCTTTGGCTTTGCAGTCATTACACACTTTTTGTATTTGTTGGGCAGCTGCCAGGTTGCTCTGGGCTATCCCCATAAGGTCCTTCAGCCTTTCCCTAAGCCTAAGGATGTAATCCACTATGGGAGTTCCCTGGGTGGTGTGCTTGCCTTCCCAGTCCTCCCAGATCAAGTCTAGGGGCCCACATACCCGGCATCCATATAAGAGCTCAAAGAGGGAAAACCCTGTCAACTCTTGGGGCACCTCCCTGTATGCAAACAACAGGTGGGGAAGGTATTTATCCCAGTCCCTCCCATGCTGTTCAGCAAATGCTTGGAGCATTGACTTCAGAGTCCCATTAAATCTTTCCACAAGCTCATTGGCTTGCGGGTGATAAGGTGTTGTGCATTTCTGCACCACCCCATACTTTTCCCACAAACATTTCATCAGGTCCAACATGAAGGAACTCCCTCGATCAGTGATAACCTCCTGCAGAAACTCAACATGGGAGAAAATCCCAAGTAAGGCATCTTCCACTTTGTCTTTCCTCAGTGAGGATAGGGCAATGGCTTCTGGATACAGTGTAGCATAATCCACCACAGTCAGGATGAACCTCTTCCCGGTGGAGTGGGGGGTATTTAAGGGCCCCACAATATATATATATTCCCACCGTCTGGAATGGCTTCTCCACTATGGACAATGGAATTAGGGCAGCTTGGGTTTTCTTACCTGCTTTCCCTAGTTTATGGTACCAGTCACAAGACCTGCAACAGTCCTTCACCTGCTGGATGAAGTTGGGCCAATAGAAATTCTGAGCCAACTGCTGCATAGTGCACATGATTCCCAGATGACAAACAAGGGAATATCATGTGCAGTCTTGAATAATTGCTCACGGTACCCCTGGGGAATGACAAGCTGTCTACCTATCATCCCTCCCTCTGTCTTAGCATCCTGTGAATACATTAGTCCATTTTCCCAATAAACCCTATGTTTCCCATCCCCTCCCTTTGCTCCATCACAGTCTGCCCAAGCTCTCAGCTTCTCTAGACTAGGGTCACTTTTCTGAGCAGCTGCAAACTCCTTACACATTCCCAAGGCATGGGACAGGTCCCCTTCAATATCTAAACTAAGGTCTCCAGCTGTAGCTTCAGGGCACTCAGGATCACTGTCATCTCTAACCCTCTGGCAATGGGTCACCCCATCTTCCTCTGAGTAACCCTCTGTAGCTGTTTGGTTAGCTGCTACTGGGGACATTTTTACCCCCATTTCATTAGTCTCCACCTCAGGAGACCCAGGCTGGGGAACCAGCTTCCCAGTGATTTCCACAATGGCTTCTATGGGGTTCAGAGAACCACAATTTTCCTTTCCCACTTGGCTATAGGGAACTGCACACACCATCCCGTTTGAGATTGTTGCTGAGAATTACATCAACTGCTAAAGTGTCTGCTACAGCAACCTGTTACACAGTTCCCCATGTCTCACCTCAGTCTAGGAGAACAATAGCGAGTGGCAAAGTTTTCTCCTCCCCAGTGAACCCCTGTACAGTTACAAATTTATTGGGTGTAAGCTGATCAGGCTCTACTAGATCCCCTTTTACCAACATCAGGGATGCCTCTGTGTCTCTTATCCCTTGTGTCTGTACACCATTCACAGTGACTGGGTGCATGTGTTCCCTCATGTTTACAGGCATACTTTCAGGGACACAGAAACAACCCACTTCTTTCTTAGCACCACTTTGCATATTGCTCATCCTCTTGGGACACTGGCAATATGCACAGAAAAATCTTTTCTTTGAAACCTGGGGCTAACTGGTTTCAGTGGAAGCAATGAGGATTTTAGTTGCCCTAAAGGAGTGCTTTTCCCTTTCTGCACTGCCACCACTGCCCCATTTGCTCTCAGAGCAGGTCTGCTGTTGGTATAGTGGTCCGAGAGTTCAGCAGCTTCTTGCACTGTTTTTGGATCTTGGTCCTCCAGCCAGGTTTTCAGCTCTGTTGGGCATGCCCAAAAGCACCTGTTTTAACAGTACATCATTTTCAATTTTATCTACAGAGTTTGCTTCAATTCTTTCCCACCAGCGTTTTAAAAACTTACGTTGTTTCATGGCTAGCTCCTCGTAGCCCATGTCAGGGCTTCTCCAGAGCTTACGGAATTTAGCTCTGTATGCTTCTGCAGTTAAATCATACTTTTTAAAAAGTGTAGCTTTAAGTTTGCTGTAATCATTACTGTCCTCATTGTCCATTTGATCCAATGCATCCCGAGCTTTCACGGTAAGTAGCGGGGATAACTGGAAGCTCCAGGACCCTCTTGGAATATTTGCCTGAATACAAACTTTTTCAAAGGAGTTTAAAAAGACATCCATATCCTCCCCCTGTTTAAATTTAGCTATCAATCTGGAATTTAATTTGTAACCCAGTCCTGTATTTCCAGTTAAACCCAGGCCACTTACCTGCTCTGGTGCTGGTGGTTGGAGTTGTAGCCTCTCCAGTTCATGTTGCCTTTGGCACTCATGCTCTTCATGATCAGCCTCTCACTGTTCACTCTCCACTTTTCACTGTTCTTGCTCCCTCTTCTCCGCAGCTCACTGCTCTTGCTCTGCTTTTCTCCATTCTAGCTCAGCTTCTCACTATTCTCGCTCCCTCTTCTCCTCTGCAGCTCACTGCTCTCACTTCTCCTCTCTCAATTTCCTGCTTCCACTGTTCGAACTCCAGCTCCATCCCCTGCAACTCCAACTGTAGCCTGATTGCTTCTGGCTCCAGAATGCTGGTGACTTTCTCCTGCTGCTGTGTGTGGTAGCGAGGATTCTTTATAACAGATTTAGACAGACAACTGTAATATAGTGCATAAAAAACGCATATTCTGCGTTTGTCAATTTATTGTCCAAAAAGCAAAATAAAGAAAATAAAGGATATTTACAAAAAGGAAAATAAAGGGTGTTAATTCTTCACACCAATGTAAATCATCAGGACATCATTCTTCTTCCATTAAGCATCAAATCAAAAGAATTCCTGAGACCTTCCTTCTTGACAGTGTGTAAACCTCCACACTCAGCTCTTCTTAGCTCTTGCTCAGTCTCTGATCAGAAAGCAACTGACCATCTTCCATATTCTCTCTCCTATCTATCTCCCAGCCCTCTGGTGGACAACCTTTTATGGCAGCCTGACGTGACATCAGAGGTCAGATGACAACATCAATTAGCAGGAACACTTTATTTTTAACCTCTAAATTTCATAAAACAATGTCCTAGCCTGCCTAGTTTAATGCAAGTCTCTATGTCCATCATACAGGCTCTTAAGGAGTCTCTCTTCTGAAAAAAAAGGCTAAATAAATCCTTAATTACAGGGCATTACATCACACTTGGGAGCTGACTCCTCCCCTACTGTGATGTCACTGACTGCTTCTCCCATAAATACAGTCAGTTCAGGAGCTGCCAGCCCTATAGCAGGACCTCTGGAAACATCAGGTAATGACCCTTTTTCTTTTATTTCTGGCTCATTGTAATATTTTAAATCAGAAGAAAAATATTCAGTAGCTATCACTAGGCTTGAAAATGTAAGCAGAAAGGGGCGCTCCTTATCTGGTTACTCTTACAACACTAGGAACCTACTGCTTTTTTAAGAGAAATAAACATTTTCTGTACCAAACTTAGCTTTGTAAAACAGCTGTTGGCTGAAAACTTTCAGCCATCGGCTCCCATTTCATTTTCAGCCCTGTTTTGCTAGACAGCAAAGCAAGCTTCTTTGCTGTACCTGATACCTGCAGCATTTCTTTATATGGGCATCACAGGTGTTTTATGTACTTAAACTCCCTTCAGTTTTTTCTAAGGGAGTGTTTTTCTGTGTTTCTCTCCGACTGAGTTAGCTCAGTCTACACACTTGCTGCAAGACACAGGAGCATGAAACAACAGGGGCAGATTTTGTACATTCTTTGTAATTCTGCATCCACTTCAGAGCTATGTCCTCTTTATAAGAAACCACTCCTGGTGGTTAAACAGTCATTTCAAAACACACATCAGCTGGGACCAAATTCAACATACTGCTAGCAGCAGCAAGGAACCACTGATCTTTCTTTAAGGCACCAGTTGTTTTTCAGGAGCTGCTTTTAAATGGGAATACAGGCATTTTAACAAATAGGGGATAGAAAAGAATAGAAAATAGATATCAGGTTGGCCACCCTGATAGGGAAAAGAAAGGATAGGCAGAAAAAAAAGGAGAAAGGACAGAGTGAAATAGAACACCTAAGGGGATTGCCTTTTTTAAATCCTCATTCTGGCACACTCCTCCCCACACAAGAAGGCAATCATGCAGATGTTTGCCGTAAAGCCCTCCACCCTAGAAAGGGTTGGAACTTCCGCCCACCCATCTCCAGAAGTTCCCCTCAGGGACCCTTAAACAACTAAACGGTATAAAGCATTCAGTTTATACAATATAACAAATACCGTTTTTCATACGTTCATTTCCCTGAGGTGTGTACTATGTGCGTTATGCACAGTTAAAGTTTCCACTGACTGAGCAGTACCATTAGGAACCTGGTCTGCTCCAAACCTCGACAAGAAGTCAGCATTTTGATGTTGCTTTCCAGCCCTATGCCTAACAGAAAATTTGTATGACTGGAGCGACAAATACCATCTTAAAATGCGTGAATTCTTGTCCTTCATCAGGTTCAACCAACATAGTGAGTTGTGGTCAGTAACAACAATGAATTCATTTCCCCACAGGTAATATTTGAGGGCCTCTATCACCCACTTGATAGCTAAACATTCCTTCTCTACAGTAGAATATTTCTTCTCTCTCCCTCATGGAGCTTTCTACTGATAAACAGAATAGGATGGTCTCCTAGGTGGTCATGTTGACTTAGAACAGCCCCTATGCCTGTATCAGAGGCATCTGTTTGTAGTTCAAAGGGCTTGGTAAAATCAGGGCTATGTAAAACTGGGGTAGAACACAAGATGGCTTTTATTTTTGTGAATGCCCCCCTCACATGCTGAACTCCATTTTACTTTGTTAGGGTTCTTGTTTTTCGTTAAGTCAGTCAAGGGAGTAGCAATTGTAGAGAAGCCGGGAATAAAACGTCGGTAGTAACTTGCCAAACCTAAAAGGACTGGACGTGTCGTTTGTGGTTGGCACAGGACTATTGCTACAGCCTCAACTTTACTTATCTCAGGCTTCACCATCCCATTACCGATAATGAAACCTAAGTAACGGGTCTCAGTCCTGGCTATGCACATTTGGATGGGTTAATGGTAATGCCATCCTTAATACTCTGAATAACTGCACTGAGGTGTACCAAGTGTGTATTCAGTTTGGGCTGTAGATGACAACATCATCTAGATACGCTGCACTATACTGTTTATGTGGTCTTAGGATATGGTCCATGTGCCGTTGAAAAGTAGCGGACTCCGTGCAATCCAAATGGCATGGTGGTAAAATGGTACAGTCAATTGGGTGCAAAAAGCAGTTAGTTCTTGGGCTCGGTGCTAATGGTATCTGCCAGTACCCTTTGTCAAATCTAGGGTACTGATGTACTTGGCAGACCCGATTTGATCTAATAAATCATCAATTCGAGGCATTGGATAGCCATCGAATTCTGACACTTCATTTATCCTTGAAATCAAACATAATCTAAGTCCTCCTCCTTCTTGTGTACCACTACTAAAGGGAAGACCAGGGACTATGGAAAGGAACAATCACCCTGCCTTCTCCATTTTATCACCTCAGCAATAACTTCAGGCCTAATTTTTCTGGAAGCCTGTATGGTTTCTGGTGGATAGGTTTGGTTTGTGTGACTCTTATGTCATGGGCCACCCTTTGCTCTACCTGGGGTTTTGGTAAAAGTCTCATGAAATATGCCAAGAGTTGATCAATCTCTTGTCTCTGTGTCTGGTCTAACTCAGGGTTTATTTGTATGCCATCCTCTTTGTCTTTTGTCTCTAACCTTTCATAGGCTACGTCTATCTCAGTTTCTCCCTGTTCCGGCTTAATAAACAGTGTTGGGGCCTGTGTTTTTTCTACCCACTTTGTAGTAGATTTGCATGGCAGATTTTCTTCAAGGGTCTATGGCCAGGCATTTCAATTTCATAATTGACTACACCAGTCTGGCGTAGTATCACATAAGGCCCTTGCCATCGCATCAACAATTTATTTCAGAGGCGGCAGTAACAACAACACTTTTCACCTGGTTCAAACATCTTAGGTTTTAACCCCACATCATACAATTGTTTTGCTTACGCTGAGTCTGGTCTACATTCTGATGTGCTATTGTCACATATTTCACAAGCAGCTCTCTTAAAGATGTCATATACTCTAAAATGTTTTACACCCACATTGGTCCCTGCCTCCCAATGTTCTTTTACCACATCAAGTGGACCTCTGGGATTCCGTCCATATAATAGGGTAAATGGAGAATCCTGGGGTTGGACTGGGGCACCTCCTGTGGCGAGAATAACAAATAGGGTAGGAATTTATCCCAATCCCTGCCTTCATCATGCACAAACTTCTGTAGCATGCTTTTCAGGGTCTTATTAAAGCGCCCACAAGACCATCAGTTTGGGGATGATAGGCGAAGTTCTAATAGCTGATACTCCCAACAGTTTATATAATTCCTGCAACATTACAGATGTGAAGTTGCTACCTCTGTCAGTTAGAATGACTTTAGGGATTCCCATCCGACTGAACACTTTAGCTAATTCCTCAGCAATGAGGGGCAGTGACAGTCCTCATTGGAATTGCTTGAGTGCCGAGTGGGCGTAATCACATATCACTAGAATATATTGATTACCCTTGGAGCTCTTAAGGAGTGGACCAACCACATCCATAGCCACTCTGTCAAAGGGGTAGTAACATGAGGTATAGGCTGCAGGGTACTGAGTCCTTCTTCCTTTTTGGGCCACTAGTTGGCATTTCGGACAGGCCCGACAGTATGTAGCTACATCTTGGTGAACCCCTTGCCAACAGAATCGAGACAGAATGCGCTGCATTGTTCTATCTCTTACCTCATGTCCAGCCATAGGGATGTCATGTGCTAAATACATCACTTTATCCCTGTACTTTACTGGTACTACTAACTGTTCAGTTTCTTCAGCAGTTGCTGGATCAACAATGCTATGGTACAGTATGTTATTTTTAAGGATAAAACGTGATTGTCCTGGCAGTACATCTTTGTTCACCTGCAAAAACAAAGATTGTAAAGTCACATCCTGTTTCTGTTCCTGTGCAATGTCCTGCATCGCAGCACCTGGTATATTAGACTGGCTCCCAACATGATGCAAGTCCTTCCAGGCTTCTTTTCCTTTTCTAGTTTTTGTGATTTTCTAGTTTTGCTGCCAGTCTCAAAATAGTCTGCATCAAAGGGAAAATGTCCTGCAATAGCTGTGTTTTAGCCTGGGACCTGGTAACCACATGTACAGGTTCTTGCAAGTTATTATGGGTTTTCATCAGGAGATCAAGTAGGGAAATCCTGACCAACAATAACAGGAACTGGTAGACGGGGACCAATCCACCAACATATTATGACTCTTGTTGTTCACAGTGATGTCTAAACAAGCTGTATGATATTGATGGATGTCTCCATGAACACAACAAACAGTTGTATCACAGTCACGTTTGGGTACATCCAGGGCCAAATCTGCTCTGATCAATGTCTGACGACTCCCTGAGTCTAATAGGCCCAAGGTTTGCTGTTCCCCAATTCCTACAGATGTCACATATCCAAAATTAGCTAGGGCTATGTGAGTTAGGTCAGAGCATTTATTGGGGCAGTTCCTCATGATATCCCCTTTCCCTAGGCAACCATGGCAAATAATCTCTGAGTAAGGGATCCTACCGCCTCTCTCCCTTCTATAGATCTGTCTCTGGGAATTAGAATCAGAAAATTGGTTTCTTACCAGAGTGCTGGATTGTCCTGTGTTACCTTGGGTACCCCTGGCTTTGGTGGTCCGTGCTGCCAAGTAGTCCTCTGCAAGCTTGATGGTGTTCTCACCTGTTTCAGGTTTGTGTTCTCTCACCCAGACTTGTAAATCCATAGGTAACACTTGGATAAATTGCTCGATTATAATCAACTCCATAATCTGCTTAACTGACTTGGTGGTAGGTTGCAGCCATTTCCCACAATAGTCTTTTAGGCGGGCATAGGTCTCTCGGGGGTATCCAGGCTAGTCATTTTCTGTGAGCGCAAGCCTGCCTGTAGGTTTCTGTGCTGATGTTGTACCTTCTCAGAATCTCTTCCTTGACCTTGTCATAAGTGGTAGCATCAGTCCCACTAAGCTGACTGTAGACAAGTTCGCTCTTCCGGATAAATAGGGCACCAACCGAATCACCCACTGGTCCCTAGGCCAATTGCATGTCTGGGCCACCCTCTCGAATGTCGTGACGTAGGCCTCGATATCATCATTCTCCATCAACTTGGTTAATTTAATGTCTCTAGGGACAGTCCTATCTGGTTGGCCCTGTGTCATATCATGGATGGCCTGCAAACTGGCAGTCCATTTTTCATCCTGGCTTCGTCTTTCTTCTGCTTGAAGTCTCCGATCCTCATCCCTCTGCTTCCGGTCTTCCTCTCGTTGTCGCTCCATCTCGAGTTGGCATAGACAAAGCCATTTTAACAACTCACTAGGGTCATCTGGTGCTGGGATGGTCTGGCCTTCTTCCTTCTCCTTTTTAGGATTGCCAGCCGCTGCTGTGGCACCTTCCACTTTATCCTCATCCTCGGTCCACATTATCTTCGGTCTAGTTACTGGAGTCAGACCTGGAAATGGTTGTATACCAGTTCTTTGACTTATGGACCGTGTCAGATGAAATGCACTAATGTCTGTTTTCCCACTTTTACTCATCTGTTAGGGTGCTTTTGTAGCAACACCCCCCTGGCAACGCCTCCTGGGCAGCCTCGACGTACCAGGGTAAGAGAATCCCACTTCTGACACCAGTTGTGGTAGCGAGGATTCTTTATAACAGATTTAGACAGACAACTGTAATATAGTGCATAAAAAACGCATATTCTGCATTTGTCAATTTATTGTCCAAAAAGCAAAATAAAGAAAATAAAGGATATTTACAAAAAGGAAAATAAGAGGGTGTTAATTCTTCACACCAATGTAGATCATCAGGACATCATTCTTCTTCCATTAAGCATCAAATCAAAAGAATTCCTGAGACCTTCCTTCTTGACAGTGTGTAAACCTCCACACTCAGCTCTTCGTAGCTCTTGCTCAGTCTCTGATCAGAAAGCAACTGACCATCTTCCATATTCTCTCTCCTATCTATCTCCCTAGCCCTCTGGTGGACAACCTTTTATGGCAGCCTGACATGACATCAGAGGTCAGATGACAACATCAGTTAGCAGGAACACTTTATTTTTAACCTCTAAATTTCATAAAACAATGTCCTAGCCTGCCTAGCTTAATGCAAGTCTCTATGCCCATCATACAGGCTCTTAAGGAGTCTCTCTTCTGAAAAAAAAGGCTAAATAAATCCTTAATTACAGGGCATTACATCACACTTGGGAGCTGACTCCTCCCCTACTGTGATGTCACTGACTGCTTCTCCCATAAATACAGTCAGTTCAGGAGCTGCCAGCCCTAGCAGGACCTCTGGAAACATCAGGTAATGACCCTTTTCTTTTATTTCTGGCTCATTGTAATA
Organism: Neoceratodus forsteri; assembly: GCA_016271365.2. Lineage (NCBI taxonomy): Eukaryota > Metazoa > Chordata > Ceratodontiformes > Ceratodontidae > Neoceratodus > Neoceratodus forsteri. Next base: position 185,382,572 of record CM057457.1, read on the forward strand.
TTTTAAATCAGAAGAAAAATATTCAGTAGCTATCACTAGGCTTGAAAAATGTAAGCAGAAAAGGGCGCGCTCCTTATCTGTTTACTCTTGCAAGCACTAGGAACCTACTGCTTTTTTAAGAGAAATAAACATTTTCTGTACCAAACTTAGCTTTGTAAAACAGCTGTTGGCTGAAAACTTTCAGCCATCGGCTACCATTTCATTTTCAGCCCTGTTTTGCTAGACAGCAAAGCAAGCTTCTTTGCTGTACCTGATACCTGCAGCATTTCTTTATATGGGCATCACAGGTGTTTTATGTACTTAAACTCCCTTCAGTTTTTTCTAAGGGAGTGATTTTCTGTGTTTCCCCCCGACTGAGTTAGCTCAGTCTACACACTTGCTGCAAGACACAGGAGCATGAAACAACAGGGGCAGATTTTGTACATCCTTTGTAATTCTGCATCCACTTCAGAGCTATGTCCTCTTTATAGAAACCACTCCTGGTGGTTAAACAATCATTCAAAACACACATCAGCTGGGACCAAATTCAACATACTGCTAGCAGCAGCAGGAACCACTGATCTTTCTTTAAGGCACCAGTTATTTTTCAGGAGCTGCTTTTAAATGGGAACACAGGCATTTTAACAAATAGGGGATAGAAAAGAATAGAAAATAGATATCAGGTTGGCCACCCTGATAGGGAAAAGAAAGGATAGGCAAAAAAAAGGAGAAAGGACAGAGTGAAATAGAACACCTAAGGGGATTGCCTGTTTTAAATCCTCATTCTGGCACACTGTGGCCCTTGCCTTGCACTGTTCCTGCTGTCCTCCTCACTGGATCTGGACACTGCAATGGACACTGGCACCTCCACACCCAAGGTTGGGTCCTTTCCAGTCAAAGACTGTAACTTGATGCTCTGGGCATCGACAGCCATCAAAGCATCTACAGGGTTCTACTTGTTGGCTTTCCCCTTGTACTGGAATCCTCTGTCCTGGCACAACTGCCTCAAGTAGTCTACAGTTTACCCACTGTAGTTGGAAGACATCTTCTTCCCTAACTAGAGCTACTGTAACTTGCATTTGAAAAAAAATAAACAGGTAGGAACTTTGACTGTAAGCAAAATTATATAGTTCTGTTTTCCTTTTTAAAAATAAATCACTGCCTTATTTTGCATGTGAGCTGTATAGCATTAAGCTAACACATTTAACTGTTAAAGCTTGTGTTACCAAATACTTAAATCACACCGCTACCAATCAAATGTGTCACAAACGCACTCTGCAGGTCAGGCCCTCTGCTCACACAGTGCCAACCTCAGAGTGCAATAATGTGAATGGGTAACAGACAGGGTGACCCTCCTGTCTGCTTTGGGTCCAAATCATCTTTAGTCTCATGTTCTGGAGGGATTCAAATTGTGAACCTTATGCTAGCATACCCAACTACAGGCTCAGATATGTACCCTCTTCAGGACTGCAGTACAATCTTTCTCCAGGGGCACATAGCCATGTCTCTAAAATGAACCCTTAAAACTGATAAGAGACCTTAGGTAAAGTCTTACATTTTAGCTTAGTAACACAATCAAGCTTTTAACAGCTATCAGACTTAACCACACATACATCACTTGCAAAAAATAAACTGAAAAGACACCCAGGCAGTTTTGCAAAGAAATTATTATTTACTAAAAATATGATAACAAGGTAAAATTAAACACAGAACAATATATCATACAGCTTACAATAGTGTAAAACCAAAAGGAAGTTTCAGAACAAACACTCCTACTACAGATAATTAATTCTTTTATAGCTATTACCTTTCTAAGTGCTTTCCCAGTCAGAGTCAAGGATCATCTGTCACCATTCCATATACAATGTTTCATTGTTAATTCTATCTGTCCCCACCCCACTTTTGATGAGGTCAGCTAGAACCTCCCTTAGATAATTTCTGACACAAGTGTTTCTGAGTATGAGTCATTGCTTTGAAAAATGTACAACTAGCCATTTTCCAAACATGACAGTCTTTAATTAAATATTTTCTCTTTGAACTTAACAATCCCACACTCATGTCCTCTTGGGCTGGTTTCCTGTGCTAGTGTGATCTGATGGATTTTATGACTCTTCACACATTTCTGGTTATATGCTAAAAGGAGAAGAACCAGCCCAATTGCCCTGCCTCCTGTAACGTCATAAAACTCACATTTGATTTTCAACTTCAAAAGCCTGGGCAGATCATAAAAGGGCAATAAAATACCCTTCTGTTAGGAAATCTTAATTAACTGGTTCTTCTGGTCTGTTTTTACAGCATCTTGTGGTTTCAGCTACTGACCTTGAAAGTTAAAGGCCAAATCTCTCACATACTGACATTTCATACACAGACCATTTATTTATAATATAAATATCCTACAGGTAACCAGAAGTGGGGCAGAGCATCACAACCATTTAAAAAGGGGACAGTAGAGGGCAGTGATCCATTAGAAAAATCCATTCAAAGACTAGCAGCTTCAGGAAAGAATCAGCACTGTTCATTTCCTTAGCAACCAGGTAAGGATTTCTACCTGGTTAAATCTTAGTTCCTTTTTAAAAGTAGTTTTCTTTAAACAAATATAGGCTGTTTCATTTCAGGGTGCACAGTATTACTGAGGGATTAAACTTAATACCAATTTGGAGTTTTACCTATTCTTCTGCAAGCAAGTCCCTGTGCTTCTAATGTTCTTTTTGTATGCTTTGTCTTTGTTTTAATACTTGCATGCTTTTATATAAAAAAGGCAGTCTCCCATTCTAATATATCTGTAATGCAGGGGCTCCATGGTCAAGTGAGCTAAAATAGCTCTACAGGAATGGCGGTTGAAATAATTAGTTTACCTTTCCTCAGCAGTTGAATCCCTTAACTATTTACACTAATAGTCTTCTTTTCTTACAGAAGCTTGCTACCCCTTTTAAGGACCATAAGTTATGTATACCGGGTAGAAGCTTCTGTGCACAAAAGGGAGAGTTTACAGGTTTTATTCAGACCTGCAAAGTTTGCCTGCATTGCGACTTGTGCTAAAAAGTGAAAGTTCTTCACTTTTCCATTTGGGCGGGTGGCTGAAATTGCCAATGACACGCCACCTCTCTTTCCGTAATTACCTTGCTTCCTTTTGCCAGGGCATCAGTCACAGCCTGGCAGTAAAGCCCTAATTAAATGCAGCATTCAACACTCCTTTTCGCTTGGTGCACAGGAGTTGCATGAGCTGAGTAGAAGAGAGATTTATTTTCTTTTAAGTTTTGTTCTCGGGTGGCTGCAAAAGCGGAGGTCGCTTTACCTGACATTTATCAAACCACAGTTTTGCTTTCAATATAACATTAAGTTACATTTACTATGTTAGTACATACACTATTCTCCAGGATCCTTTCTCATTAACCAGAAGATTTTTGTTCATTAGTCCTTATTAACTATTATGTCCGAGGATATAATTCTCTTGTCTTACTGTACAGTACCATTTTACTAACTGCTCGTTTCTAGGAGTTTGGGGGGGGGCTGTGTGAACAGAAATAAAAGATTAGGAGGAGCTATAGAATAGTTATGAAACACAGAAGTGGATAGTCTTATCTTAGGTGGCCTACCTAGGATAATAGAATAAAGAGTTTAAAAGTTGAAATAAGACTGTACTGTTGCAACAGAAGTTTTAAGGCAGAAGAAAAAGACAGGACAGAGTTCAATGGTTCATTTTTAGGGAGTGTAGCCTACATTTTCCACACTGTTCTTAAGATGTGTATGCTGGCCCCCCATGCCCAGATGGCTCTCCTTTTTACCGTGACTCACACGTGCATGGCAAAGCTGGCAGATTGTAACTGACTCATCATTTGCATCTTGGACAAAAAAATCCCAAACAAGGGACTGTGATCCTCTACTTTTAACATGTCCCTGATGCTGCTTATTGGACTCCATTTTTTTAACCACTGAAATGGGGGGAAGGGGTGCTACATGATGTTTCAGGCTGGACACACTTGGGCTTCAACTGATCACAACAACTACCTATTATTATTACTGGGACATCATCATCATCATCATCAACAGGCTAAATCACAACTTTTTTGAGGAGTGGGGGTTAACACCAACAGACCCAGACACAGCCACCTTGACTTTCTTTTTCTCTGGTTCCCAGCAGTGGTCACTGGCATCATAATTATCATATTCATCAACATCATCTGCATCCACATTTTCAGCTTGGATGCTGTCATGTGGAGAACATGTTCCAAGCACATCATCATCATCATCACCCAATATTTTTGCACCACACTTTGAATCATTGGATTGCAAAGGCATGACCTCAACAGCGCTGGAAGAAATGTGACATTGTGAGTTATCATCGCCAGGAACAGAATCATGTTCAACTACCATGGGGATGTTATCGGAGAGTGTGACATAATTTACTCTGTCAGTCACAGCTTTAGACTCAACTATATTTTTTGAAACAGTTAACTGGTCAGAAGTGGAACTTGAGGCAGCAATACTAATGCCAGCAGAAACTGCACTAATGCCACCAGCTAGAACATCATCTCCTCCAACTATGAGTGAAGCTATAGATTGCGCCATAAAAAACATTGATGGAGAAATCCCTTTACTGACATCAACCATGCACTGTTGCATACTACCATGCCCATGGACAATCTTGCCACTGGCAGCAGTGCCATGGCCAGAAACAGCTTTGGTTACATGTCGCTTTACATGCATTTTAGGGGCTCACCAAGAAAATTCTAAACAAATTTAGATTTCTGAACTTTCAGTCTGGGCCAGTGGATCATGGATGTGAAGCCAAAAAAAACAACAACAACTGTGGCTTGCAGATGGAGACTGGACACTAAACAGATGCAAAAGCACAGGCAGATTAAGATTGCACTGTGCAATCAAGAAGAGATGCAGACACAAAGTCACAACAACATCTTAACCAGTGCTCACAAGTCACAATCCAATATGGAAAAGAATACCTTTTGCCGTTGCGGGGGGGGGTGTGTGTGCAATGCACAGCAGTAACAGTCCAAAACCGAGATACCACAAAGCAGTAGAAAATCATGCAGGTGTGGTGGATAGCAGGTTCACACTGCTTCAATTACTCTGTGGCACAGTGATGGCATGCATTGCACACACACACACACACACACAACACACTACATGTAATGCTTAGCAAATTGAAAACTTCAGTAATATAACCAAATATTTTAAACAAACTGAAATTATGCACTGCTGCGCTACAACAATCAGCAAAAAAAAAGTCAAGAATTACTGAAAACATTACTGTGTGCATGTTAACACAGTTATACAAGAAAAATATAACCAAAACAGAAAGACTGCCTTTTTCTCCCAGTTAATCTACCTCCACCACAGATATGCCCCTCCCCCAAAGCACACTTTAAGTGTATGTTAGTACACAGACTGAATGTTCTAAATTAACATTCAAAATCCACACACAAACAATAAACACTCGATGATATGAGCACAGGAGGGTTTCCAACAATCGATGTACTAAATTTTGAGCAAAAAAAAGTACTCAAAAAGGTTTTTTTTAACAGCTTTTAGAGGGTTTAAATTGCAGAGTTCTGACAGAAAACTGTCTCCAGCTACCACTATACACACACTACACAGAACAGAGGCTGTGCAGAACAATCTAGAGCCCAAGTGGCCTGCAATCCCATGAATCACTGCAAAATTTGCCTTGGAGCTCAATAACAAGGCGAAGTGATGCAAAGTTCATTGATTTCTATATACTTCACATTAAAATTGGTTTAGAAGTGGTTAGGGGAAGGTGGAGTAATGCAAAGTCATTGTTATCAATAGACTTTGTGTTCCTCATTATGATGCAAAGTACTCCGCTTCACGTTGCGGATTACTTTGCGGATTCTGCATTACTATGCGAATTGCTTCATGGAGCGAATTTTGACCACTACACCCACCTCTACAGAGGACTGGTAGAGTGTGGAATATATTACCAGAAGCTGTAGTCTAGAGCTGTAACATGGATTCATTTAAAAAGAGACTTGATGACTATCTACTCTCGGGGACTGTTTCCACTAACATGGGTGGACAGTCTCAAATACCACTTTTGGCCTTCTTCTGTCCATTACTCCTAGTATGAATCCTAGTATGAATCCTAGTACTCTGCATCAGGTTCCTTTTCCCATGACCTTATTTGCCAGCTACACCTGGATTTTGATATATTCAGCATTGGTTCCAGTCTAAACCACTATCCCTCAATGCCAATACAGTTTCCATGAGTTTAGGCACTTGACAGAGTCTTACAAGACTGACCTCCCTCAAATTATTTCACTGCCTTGATGGCATTGTGATTGAGGATGCATCCTCCTTTAAGTATCTCAGGGTCTGGCTTGACCATCATCTTGATTTCTCAGTGCACATTGATGCCATACACCACAAGCTGCACCCCACACTTGATGTACTATACAGGAATAAAGCGAGTATCCTGTTTCCTGCCTGCTGTGATTTTGTTTCGAAGATGATTACATAGAATTTGAAACATAGAATCTGATGGCAGATAAGGACCACTTGGCCTACCCAGTCTGCCCATTTCCATACCTAATGGACAAGCTGCAGATCCTAGTTAACCAACAGTCTATTTCTTCCTACCCCACCCCCCTAGAATTGCCTTATGACTGTTCCATGCATTCTTGCATTCCACCACTGTTTTTGACTCCACAACCTCCTCCGGAAGGCCATTCCATGCATCCACAACCCTCTCTGTCAAAAAAAATAATTCCTTACGTTACCTCTGAGCCACCACCCTCTATCTTCAAATTGTGCCCCCTTGTTCTTGCACACCTCTTTTTCTGAAAGATGCTACCCTCTTGGACTTTGTTGATTCCCTTGAGGTACTTGAAAGTTTCTATCGTGACCCACCACTCCCTCCTTTCCTCGAGGCTATACATATTAAGTTCCTTAAGTCTCTCTTCATATGTCTTCTGGTGCAGACCCTGCACCATTTTAGTTGCCCACCTCTGGACTGCCTCCATCCTGTTTATGTTTTTGCGGAGTTTGGGTCTCCAGAACTGCACGGAGTACTCCAGATGAGGTCTCACCAGCTGTCTGTACAGAGGGATGACAACTTCCTGTTTTCTACTGGTGATGCCTCTCTCTATGCATCCCAGTGTCCCCCCCAGCCCTATTTACTGCCCTCTCACATAGCTTGCCCACCTTTAGGTCATCTGATATGACTAGCCACAGGACCTTTTCCATTTTTGCTGTTGTCAGTATCTCACTCCCTATTGTGTACTTTTCCCAAGGGCGTCATGCAGTCAGAAATCTTGGAGGGGTACAAAATCTCAACCTCGGTATGGGGGTCCGGGGGCATGCCCCCCCCGGGAAAATTTTGAAAAAGTGAGGCCAGATGGTGCATTTTGGTGACTTTTAGCAGTCCAGAAAGCTGTTCCCCAACAAGCTAAGTGCCATAATACTGATGTAGGTTAGAGGAATGATCAATTGTTTTAGTCCTTTGTTCATTCTACTTACAGTATTACCTTTTGTATTAATAACAATTTAAAAGGCTTGTCAAATATATGAGGTGTTGGGCTTTATAGCCCGTTACCTTAAGGCAGCGTATGTCCTCTGAGGCATAAAATTGTTAGTCCTGTTAGGAACGGATCATAAAATCAGGCTGAGCCTGATGTCCAACTGATCCCTTCCACTTCCCCATCCACCCGCGCTCAGACATTTTGTGTCTAACCAGGGAGAGCACAGGGGGACGTGCCCCACTGAAGTCTATGGGGCTCAGTTTCAAAACTTTTTAAGTCAAAGCAAACTCTAGTACATATGAAAGCCACCGCTCAACTAATAGAACATCTACTAGTTGAGCAGTGGCTTTCACATATACTGGAGATTGCCTTGTGACTTAAATGTTTTGAAAGAGCCCCAGACTCTTAATGGGGCATGCTTTCCTGGTTACACGCCATAAAACATCTGAGCACAGGATGTGGTTGGCAGACCAGAAGTGGACGAGATCGGCTTGCCATTGGGCTCTGCCAGATTTATGCTTTCTTCCTAACAAGACTAATTACATTTCTTTTTCTGTCTGAGAGAACTTACGCTGCCTTCAGATAACAACTATACAGCCCAAAAGCCCCCCCCAAAAAGGTTTGACAAATTTACTTTAAATCAGCTTCCAGCATGCTTGCTATGCACTCCCATTTTTAACATGTAGTTTTTCAGTGAAAAAACACTTTTAAGATGGCCACAACAGTTTATATTCTGGCCATTTTGAATAGTTAACATGGCTAAAATTTAATGTTATTCCACCAGATTTTGCATTCCAGTTAAGGCAAAATACCATTTTCATCATGCTAGTATTCAGACGGGAATGCCACTCTTCCATGCCTCCACTCTACAGTTCAGTCTATATCATGCTCATTTGGATAGACGAAATACCAGACTTTGTGACAAATACCAAATTTGGGTTTTTAGTATTTTGCCTCCTACACGGGCTGGCTCAGTGAAAGTTCTGGTTACAATGTATTACTGTATACCCATTATACAACCAGGGTTGGAATTTTCTTTATAAAGAATTGTAAGCATGATACAGGACTGGTAGAGGTCTAATATGCAGTTTCTGGAGATATCACATCATTCTCAGCCCTCCAGTGGCAAGAAATAAACAGTGGCATTCAAAATATGCACTTGGGACTCTGATGAGTCCACTGCAGGCCACTCAGTCCCTGCAATGCCCAACTGCTTTGACTCCTCCCCCCCGAAAGGGGATATGCATTTCACCAGTAACTACTCCGATCATCCTCATTCAGTCTTTCAGTGTATGTACCACTTGATTCACCCCACCCCCCTCTTGCTTTCTTAGACTCTCCTCCATTCATCTGTGTGCCATCACATGCAAGTATTGGCGCATCGGTACGTGCTAGTCAGTGACTGTGGGCTAGATTTCCAAACAGAATGACTGACAAATGTAAACAACCACCCATTACAATACATGAGTCTTAATGAGAATGTACACCAAGAGTGAATCGGAAGGTGGAAGGCACAAGGCAAATGGACAAGTGACTTTTACACAATTGGAAACTGAAGACAAAAACATATTCCTCATGACAGGATCTAAAACAGAGTTCATCCATCTCTGCTTTAGGTTTTTAGTGAGAAATACTATACCCCACTGTGTTGACCATTTTTAGGTACAGACAGCCTTAAATGGGCAAAGCTGAAGGGGGCCTAGAGCAGAAGAACTGTGGCAGTATGACAAAATTAAAATAAATCCCTGAGAAGCATCAGGGATCAGTTTACTAGCCAGGATGAAAGCCAGAGGGAAACTGAACATGACCGGAGATCTCAGGTTTAATCATGTGCCACCAGCACTAGAGACTCATTAGCACAACAGACTGAGCCATTGTCAGTGACTCACCGCGGCCAGATCGGTGCTCCTGCCCAGGTGTGAATACTACCGTTTGGGCACTTTTCCATTGCGTGGTGTTGCCTCCATGTTCCCTCTTTCTCTGGGTTTGCAGAGTGGTGTAGGTGGTTTCCTGTGCCATCTGAACAGCCAAACCACCTGCACCACTAAACATTCCCCACCAAACCTACAGTGACCGGAACAGTCAAATCGACAGAAAGAAAAAGGGCCGCAGCAAAACCTAGGACATGTGAATGTGGCTCTGAAACATTTATTAAAATTATTTTGAAAGATTACAAAAGGAGCTGCTGGGGCAAGGTACAATGTGAACGAGCCTTAGGAGTTACAGAAAAAGTCAGCAGAATGGCAAACACCATTTACTGCAGTACAGCAAACTTGAGCAGTGCAGGCTATTGAATCTTCTACTCTAGCAGAGGATTCAGGAAATTGTAGTTACAGAACGTCAGATAGAATCAGTCTGATGCAATCAACTATACAGCAGTAAACAGCAAGTAAAACATTTTGCACACAAAGTGCAAACTGGCTCCAGCACCTAGTGCTGATTTGTTCCCTTTTAAACAATTCTTTACCTGGTTTAACAAACTTCAAGGTAGTCTCTGCATGAACTTTATGGAGGTAAAATTACTAACCATTTGGCAAACATTGAGGCAATGCTCAGCTTGGATATTTATAGTTTTAAGAAACTATGGAGTGCACTTTCATCAATGTAATTAACTTTATGGCAAATAACCTATGATATAATTATACAGTACATTCAGTGCAATTTCTAGGTGCTCCCATTTACATGTAGCTTTTCAGTGAAAATACAGCCACTTAAGATAGCCACAACTGTTTACATACTGGCACTCGGGACATTTTTGTGTGCCTACTAAAGGCCACTCTGTCCCTGCAATGCCCTGCTATTGTGTCCCTCTCCCAACCCCTTTCTGGAATGGGAAATGTACATTTCACCAGCAAGCGACTACTCCCCATCACACTCATTCTTCCAGTGTATGTGCCCCTTGATTTCCCCCATGCTTTCTCAGCATTTAACCCCCAAAAAAACTGCAACTACATTCTTCTGCCAATCAGGCATATTGCACAGAAACCTATATGTTTACACGTGGATAGAATGCCTTGGGTTACTACAGGAAACAGCACTGCTCATCACTTCAGGGACACCTCACTCCTGCAAGGACTTTGCACTGCAGGGTTGTTGTTTGAAAAAAAAAGTGCTACTAGTTTTATAACCGCACCTTTCTCCTCGCTGGTTGTTTTGCTGAAATGGCGTGAGTGTAAAACTTTAACATTTTTTAACCACACAATACAATATATGAGACAAGATCTCCAATAAAATATGAAGCAATGAGTAGTTGTGCACATGCACCTTTTAAGAACGTGGACTGCCAGTGTCTGAGACCAATGTCCAAGACCCCCCCCCCCAGAGACTAGGGCCCAGGTGGACTCATAAGCAGTACTGGGCTTGCATTACAGAACTTTTGAGTTTGCATTGAGATCCTCTAAAGAGAGGCCTTGCTGAATAACATCATCTATCCTAACCTCCCGCTCGGTATACTGGCTGGAGATCTGAAAGAAACATTCAGATGCAGGAGACTTGGAAGAATGTGTGCCAATTGCAAGTCAAAGTCAAATATAGGTAGAATTTCCCTGTAGATGGCTCTAAATGCCAGTAATATACAAAAATCTCACACCTTTTTCTTTAGGAAGAAGCCAGGCAGGAACTTCAGGCAGTGTCCTGGTCTGGAGTAAATTTGAACACACCGGACCAACTGCGCTGTCTTAGTGCCGAGTCTGCAGTGCCAACTGTCAATGACTCATCTCGTCATCTGCGACGTGACTGTCAAATTTTTACTCAAAATGGCCCTGGCACTGAAGGAAGATGAAACGGAAGCCAATTTGCTGCCTCTCGTGATGAGCTATTTCTTCAGGTTCACGCCTCTGCTGCCTGTACATACAGTTGATTGGTGGTAACTGCTAGCACTGTAATTGGCTGCTGCTGGTTGGCAGTTTTTACCACCAATCAACTGTCTGTTGTCGCCGTCTCGCTCACTCTTTGTTTTTACAGGTGCTGAGCCCCAAAGCCAATCACTAGCCCAGCGGGAGCAACACGTACCTTTTTTTTAAACCTGGCTTGATGGCTCTCAGTCAGGCTTCCCAGCCCGATTCATGCACACACATTTGATTTGGAACCTGCTCCACCCCCAGTCCCCACCATAAAGAGTTTGAAAAAAACACAACTTTTTTTTTCCAGCCCACGGGACCATAAAAAAATGTAACTCTAAATCGTTTTATTAATGGACTTCACAACAATATTGGAGGCACTTCTCGGGCCCTATGGGCATGACGCCACTGACTCTTCCCCTTGGTTTTTGTTTCCCAGGTGCATTACTTTGCACATCTTAGCATTGAATCAAAGCTGCCATACATTTGACCATTCCTCCAACCTTGCCAAGTCCCTTCTCATCCTTTCCACCCCACCTTGTGTATCAACTCTGTTGCAGATTTTTGTGTCATCTGCAAAAAGACATACTTTTCCTTCCAGTCCCACTGCAATGCCGCTCATAAAGACATTGAAGAGGACCGGTCCTAGTACTGAATTCTGCAGTACCCCACTAGTAACCCCCCTTTCTTCAGAGTGAACTCCATTTACTATTACCATCTGTGTCCTGTTCTCCAGCCAATTCTTTACAAAGGCTACCATCTTGGGACCCACTACCAGGCCTGCTAACTTGTATATTATTTTTTTGTGTGGGACTGTGTCAAATGCCTTGCTAAAGTCTAGGTAGGCCATGTCCACAGCCCCTCCCTGATCTACTACTTTGGTCACCCAGTCAAATAAATCTATTAGATTCGTCTGACATGACCTTCCCGCTGTGATTCCATGCTGCCTTGGGTCCTGTGCTCCTCTGGCCTCCAGGTACTTGACAGTTCTCTCCTTCAGAAGTGATTCCATTATTTTCCCTATCACTGAGGTTAAACTAACAGGTCTGTAGTTTCCTGCTTCTGCCCTGTTCCCACTTTTGTGAAGGGGAATCACATCTGCCTTCTTCCAGTCCTCAGGTACCACCCCATCCTCCCATGATTTGTTGAAGAGGGTAGTCAGTGGTGTCATTAGTTCTACCCTTAGTTCTTTTGAAATTCTGGGATGAATCCCATCAGGCCCCATTGCTGTGTCCACCTTCAGTTTTAAGAGTTCTTTCAGAACCCTTTCTTCTGTAAATGGGCTGGTATCAACTCCTGTATCAAGAGTGTTTCTATTGTTTGGTTTAGGTACCTCCCCCTCTTCATTTGTGAATACTGAGCAAAAATGTTTGTTTAGTATCTCTGTCTTTTCACAGTCACCCTCTACCCACCCAACCCCTCCGCTTTATTAAGCCTCACTATCCCTCCCTTGGTCTTCCTTCACTCACTGATATACCTATAAAAGGTTTTATCCCCTTCTTAACTGAGTTAGCTATCTTTTCCTCGGTTTGGGCCTTTGCTGTTCTGACTGCCTTTCCAGCTTCCTTTTGCTTTAACTGATACAATTCTCTGTCCTGCTCCTTCTGTGATTCCTTGTACTTCCTGAATGCTTTCTTTTTCTCTTGAACCTTCCCTGCCACCGCCTTTGAGAACCATAGTGGTTTCTTACATCATTTTGTTTTGTTTATTTGCTTCACACAAAGGCTTGTTGCTCTGCGATGGCAGTCTTGATTATTCCCCATTGTTCTTCTACTCCTCCTTCCTGTCAATTTGCTAGTGTATTCCTTAGGCACTCACCCATTTTGGCAAAGTCAACCCTTCTAAAGTCCAGTACCTTTGCCTTTGTATGGCTTGACTGTACTGCTGTGTTTATCGTGAACCATACTGTTCGATGGTCGCTAGTTCCCAGATGGCTACCTACTTCTACATCTGTGATCCTCTCGCCATCTCCATTTGAGAGTATCAGGTCTAAGACTGCTCCCTCTTGAGTGGGTTCCAATACTAGTTGTCTAAGGCATGACCCCTGTAGGGCATCTACAATAACCTCACTCTTAGAAGTGACTGCTGCAACTGCACTCCCAGTTAACATCTGGCATATTCAGATCCCCCATCATTAATATCTCCCCTTTTTCTGCCATTCTAAGTATACTTTCTATCATTTCCTTGTCCATTTCCTCCCCCTGGGAGGGGGGGGCTGTATACAACCCCCGTGCAGATTGTGGAGCCATTGCCTGTCTCCAAATTGACCCACAGTGCTTCCTCTCCTCCCTGTTTACCCTTTTGTTCTGTTGTTTTGATGCCTTCCCTTATGTAAGAGAGCTACTCCTCCTCCTCTTTTACCCTCCCTGTCCTTCCTGTAGATAGTGTATCCTGGTATGTTTGCATCCCAGTCATGGTTCTGTGTGTACCATGTTTCTGTGACTGCCATGATATCCAGATGTTCCTCCTCCATCAAGGCCACTAATTCAGGAAGCTTGTTACCCAGACTACGGGCATTGGTACTCATTGCTCTCCATTTTTTGAAGGCTTTACCTCTTGTAGCAACATCTCCCACATACCTTTCTACCTTGGTCTTTTCCTCATTTAGTACCCTGTTTTGTAGGGTGAGGCTAGGAATTCTCTGCTGCTTATCAGTGCTTCCCCCCTTGACTAGTTTAAAAGCTTGCCAATCAAGCATTTAAACCGATTGCCCAAAAGACTTGTTCCCTTCCTGGACAGATGCAGACCATCCTGCCAGTATAGGCTGGTATCCCTCCAGGTGGAACCCCAGTCTCCAATGAAGCCAATCCCCTGTGCTCCACACCATTTTTTCAACCATTCATTGAATTGCATGGTGCAAAGTACCCTCATCTCACCCATGCCATAGACAGGCAGCACCTCTGAGAAGGATACTGTGTGTGCTACTTGTCTTAGGCCCCTTCCCAACTCCACAAAGTCCTCCTGCACTGCTCTAATCTCATGTTGAGCCAAGTCATTCATCCTAGGTGGACAATGATGTTCAGCTCAGTCTCCCATGCAGCTGTTCTCGTGATCCTGAGGATGCACATCCTGTCCCTCCAAGCCATGGCGCCAGGTAGGCACCTTACTTCAGTTTTCCCTTCTCCCCCCAGTTCTATCCCCCTAATAATTGAATCCCCAGCAGGAGCTGCTTCCTTTCCCTGTGGTGACCACTGCCTCCTTCCTGTGGGCCTCCCTTGTGACAGTTGTCCGCAACCTCCTTAGTCTCCTCTGCCTGCACATCCATAGGGGAACTAAGCTCCTCCAGAATGGTATATGGATTGTGGAGTGGTACAACTGACTGGGTGTGCCTCTGTTCCACCATCATTACCCTTCTTGAGCCCACTGTGGTCCAACTGCTGTGCTTTCTTGGCACTCTCTGAGGCAGTGGTGGTGGCCCTAGTGTTGTCTGGGTGGGAGAGGTTCTCTTACTACTGTCCAGTGTGGCCTGAAGACAGGCAGTCTCCTTCCCCAGGGCAGAGAGTTGCCTGCGAATAGGGCAGCAGCTGAGCCTCCAGAAAGACTCCCAGAAGACTGCTGCCCCATAGCCAGTACATTGCATTACTCCCCACATGTCTGTCTATCTTTCTGTTTATCCTGTGCAAGGTTGTTTTTTTTAGTTATCTTGTCTTTTCCTCTCTCTCCTTCCAGTTATTGTTTTTTTATATGTAAATATACATATATTATATAATGTGTATGCTTATATTGTCAGTGCAGTGTTCAGGAAAGGATATGACAGTGATAAATGATATCAGAACCCCTAGTATAAAGGAAATGGTACCGGGGTGGGTGGGGTGTGGGAAAGGGGTGATCTGGGCTTCAACTGTGCCCTCTTGAAACAATCAGCTGAAAGCTCTGACCCACCTCTACAATGAGTGTTAACCTTCTATCAGTGAGGCAATGAGTGTTGACCTTCCTATCGGCAAGACAACCTACACAATAATTCAACAAAGAAATTACCCTGCTAAACAGAGAAAAATCAAACAGCTGAGTCAAACACAGGTAAACCTCCCCAGCCCCAAAACAACCTGGCGATTTGTACTCTGAAAGCAATCAGCCCCTAAACAAGTCAGCTGTGTACCAAGAAAGAAACAGTAAACAGTTATTTCAATCCCTATGGGTTTAAACTCCCAATCTCCAAAGCAGTACTGAAAAACTCCACACAGAAACTCCTTGACTGACTAGTGTCACACCTGTGATGTAAGCAGGTCTTTTAGTGAAGATAGTCTGCTCTGTCTGGGTTGAATACACAATCCCTCCACTGAACTCAGGAATAATAATTAAATCAAACCTCAGCCAAAGTACAAACCTAAAAGGTGCAAAAATATCCTTACAAATACTAGGTCTCTACTCCAGTGATCTAACACAGTGAAAAGCAAATTCAGTAGTAGTTTACTCCCCCGCTTATAAAATTAACACTCCTGAAATTGAATCCTGCAAACTTCTTCTTAATTCAAATAAGTAAAAATGAAAGTATCAGTAATATTGTATTTCAAACCTTTCTCACAGGTCCCAATCAATATTATGCCTTTCCATGCTCCCAGTTCTGAAAAATGAGTATGATTGTGTTCTCTGCAGTATAGCAAAATCTTCCAGCCTTTTCCACCAAAACGTCAAGGCTTGTCTTTGTCTAAAGATTCCCCTTATTTTTGACTATGGTGAAAGAGTGTAAAGCTGAGCTCCCAAATCTTCTCTTGCCTGACTGGACCCCCTTTTTCACTCATTTTGTCATTTTGCATTAGACTGTCCTCCTTGGTAGCACACCACCACAAAGACAATTCCACAGTGAAGACCATCACAGCAACAAATCTTGCCAGGTCGTTGTGATGGTCCCCTGTACACCAGCACTATATCTCTTGGTGTTACACCCCCACCCGAACCAACTCAGAGTCAGAGTTGGTTATTTGGAGAAGCAGGACTTTGCCCCCCCCACAAATAAAACACTCCATTCCTGACAGGAACAATGCCAGCTGTCAGCATTGCTCCCATTACTGTTCAGGATGTTGACAACATTGTTGATGATATTCTGACATGCAACCATTCTCCTCATGTGCACCACTGGTTGCTTATCTCTGCACTTTCCTCCCCTCTGTTGATGCCAGGTGCCTTTCCCATTGTTCCTTATTTAAATCCAAATTCTGATTTGTTCCCATCTCTCCTACTTTACTTCCCTTATCCTCTCCCCTCCATCCTCCTACCCTCTCCACAGCATTGTATTCAATTCCTTTTCTGTTCCATTTTAGGAAATCTACTGTCGGTCAGGCTGCCTTCTCATATTGCTTTCTTAAACTCTATTCCTCCATCCCCATGTCAGTCCACTCTGCCTCTTCTCCCTTCTCCCTTAAGTCTCTTCTTCATGACTTTTCTACTCCCTCCAGGAACTGTCCATGACCTCTATCTCTCTGATGTCCTTCCCACCCACTGATATTGCCTGGGCCATTTTGTTCTCCCCCTTGCCCCTTCTGTGTCCTTATGGGTAATTTCCCCTTGCCTATCAAATTTCAATTTTATCTACCACAAGTAACTGTTGTGCTGTTTTCCCTTTCAGTGTTTACAATTATGATCCATTGATGTGCAATATTGCTATGTATGACTACAAGTTTTGTAATGCTGTTAAACTTTATTTTTTCTCCTCAACTACTGTACTATCTTCCATACCCCTCACCCCCAGGATGCATCTGGAAATTAGTCATTATCAGGTCAGTATGTCTTTCCTGGTAAAACTGTTGATATGAAATTAAATGAAATCCTAAATTCCTATATGTTCTAAATCCACTAGCCGCTAGAGATGTGGGATTTTTGTTTCAGCTGAATGTCGCAAAGTTTCCTGACTTCACAAAACACTTCACAAAGTTCCTTGCCTGCCAAAGTGCCCAATGTCTCCTAGTGAAACTACACAAAGTGATACTTTGCTGACAAAGTGCTGGCGAAGTGGCATTTCTCTTTGTTTTTGGCTGGTCGAAGTGACACTTCACTGATGTAGAACTACACAAAGTGTTTTAAAAAAATAACAGACAGTTTGTTTCAAATGAACTCTTGCCCCCCATCCACTGAGTTTACTAGCCCCCACCACTCAGAGTCTTGAAAATGAATTTCCCCATGCCAAATCACATTCTTCTGTATAAACCCACAATCCCCCCAGCAAAGTTTGCCACCATTTGCTAAATGATCAGCTGTTCATAGTAAAACTCTTCCTCCCCCAACACGTACACCACAGCCCAACTCCCTCTGCTTCCCCCCATCTGACCCAACCCACATCATTCACTGAACTCCTTTCTTCCAGCCCTCCTCAGCCCCACCTCCCACAGACCAGGAGGTAGGATAGGCTGAAGATTCTTAACTGTGAAGCAGGAAAAAGAAACCACAGCATACATAACACCACTGAGGGCAAATACCGAAATAAAATAAGAAGCAAGCTGAAACACAAAATATACTGCTACAGATGTCACCACAGGCAACTCAGATTATAAACACTGACTAAGGGCCAATTGCCAGATATGCAACCATGCACACTGAAAGCACTATAGGCTACTAGGAGGAGGCAAGGGATAGAAGTTGACAGAATCCTTGGAATAAATGACTGGCAAGCAGAGTGAAGGGCAACACAGGGAGAATCAGGATGCTGCAAGCCATTGGAGGAAAATGCAGAACACAAAAGCTTAAAGGCATGGATAGCAGTCCAACAAACTGAAGCATGGGAGAGAAAATGAACTGAGTTATGGATGGAACAAAAAAACAAATGAAACTCAGCTTTAGCAACCATGTGGCCTTCTATAGGAAACAGACAACAAATAAGATACAAAACACAAATAACAGCCAAAATACATGGAGAACAGATACACAAGTGGCTGAAGACAGCCACAGACAATGGGGGAGAAGAACCAAAAGTAGAGATGGGCGATAGTTGTGAATTCTGTTTTCATAGAATTTCCTCAAAAATTCAGAAATTTCGCGGAATTTTCTGAATTTCTACCATTGGCAAGAACGGAATCTTTTGAATGTGTTTAGAAGATTTTCGTCATGTTCCATGGAATTTTTGGGCTGAACTGCAGAAAAATACAGATGAACTGCGGAATAACAGTTTTGAGGAATTTTTTGTCTGCAGTTTGATGAATTATTCTACAATTCATGTAATTATTCTGCAGTTCAGTAATCAATTCTGCAGTCTTTTTCCTCTGTAGTTTAATAGAATAATCTGCAATTTTTATATTTATTCTGCCATTCTAAGTTGGAATTTCTGCAAAAGTTGCTAATTTGATTCTTGCACTTTTGCGGAAGATAAAATCTGACTTTTGTGGAAATTCTGCCAATGGAAGTACTTTTTTGCACACCTCTAACCAAAAGCTTTTGTTGTGGGTAACTGCACCCTCATCATAATTTTTTTTTTGGTTTATATAAACCTCATACAAGCATTGGATGTTTTGACAGAGTTGGCCAAGTACTCTGTGTCCAGCACTTACCTTTTGCAGAAGTTGAAGCCTTGTCCAGGTTTGGCAATGTCTAAATGGACATAATATTGAGTACCAGTAGCCTTCCCACTTTGTGGGCCGCTACATAGAAACATAGGCAATGATGGCAGAAAAAGACCAACGATACATCCAGTTTGCCTGTGGTTCCCTATTTATCCCTGGGACCGACTGTCTCCCCAAAGTCCTAGCACTTTCCATCCTTCCCCTATTCTCCTCACAGTTTCTGCCACTCTGAGCAACTACTATACTGTTCTTTCTGTCCCAGCTATGCTTGAAACCACCAATGGTTTAAGCACTCATCACTTTGGGTGGTAGACTGGTCCACTGCTCCACCACCCTATCTGTAAAGAAACACTTCCTCATGTCCCTCCTGAACCTTCTTCCCATAAGTTTCCACTCATATCCAAGTGATCACAAACTAGTATTTAAGCTAGTTTCCCACAGTTCACCTTGTTAATTCCTTTTAGGAACTTAAAGGTGTCTGTCAAATCCCCCACTGTCTTCTGGTCGCCGGGTAGTACTGTACCTGTTCAGTACCTTAAGACGCTCCTCATAGGACCTGCCACGTTGGCCCTGAGTCATTTTTGTTAGTCTCTGCTGCACCATCTCCAGCCTACCCCTATCCTTCCTGAGGTGAGGACTCTAGAACTGAGTGCAGTACTGCAGATGTGCCCCCACTGAGGATCTATATAGGTGAGGTATTACCTCTTCCTTCTGCTGTCACTTCTGCTGCACTGTTGCCATCTTAAAAATAGAAAGTAAAGTTGGATGACTACTCTGTGTGTCATACACTTCTATCATAACACAGTAGGTCTGTCAGATCTGTCAGGTATTAACAACACCATTTATCAAACCAGTAGCCTTCACAGTGACCGACTGCATCATTCTGCTCCTACATCTGCTTCATGAAGCCTGAGAGAAAGGAACTACTCTCCCAGTACATCTTAACCACATAACAATGGTTTTCTACAATTGAACTGGGGTGAACTAGTTTGAAACTAAGCAGACTTCCGAAAATCCAACCTGTTTTGGCCAACCAAGTTTGTAAGATTAAGCTCTGTGTGCTTCCAATAAAAAATGCTATCCACGTGTTTATTTTGATTAACTGCAGTGCAGAATGTTTGAAAGTTCTAATTGGATAATAGCAGGACCCTACCACAAACAAGATGCTGCATTTCAGTTGGCCTAGGTTAAATAAGCTGTGCCAAAACAAACTTTTTGATCTCACTTATTTGTAAGAAATATTACTAATGCATGTTAGATTTGTATTTGTGGTGGGTATTTTATTTATTGGGTGGGTATTAAATTTAGGTGTTTAAATATTTTAAATGTTTGAGTTGTCCTGGGCAGAAGAGTGTCCTATAGAAAAAAAATCATTCATTCTTTCATTCATTGATTCACTAAAAACACTGTGAAACTATCACTAAATGCAGACTTTCTACTGCTAAAAGGTCCCTGCTTGATATAAGTTACTCATAACCTCCATGTTCCATGTCCTGTACTTAATTCTGGTTTGTTTACCACTTTCCTTTCTCCCTGTTCAATTTTAGAAGGTCTTAGGTGGAGGAACAACACTGAGCAAGGTAAGCTGAAAATCCAGGACTGGAACTGCAGAGCCCTTGAAACTCCTGCAGCTGTGGGAAAAACCCAGAGCAAGTGCGCTGCCACTTGCAGAGCTGCAGTTTTTCTTGATGCCATGATATTTTCAAAGGTGAAGATGGTTTACAACCAGCATCAAGATTTT
This sequence comes from Neoceratodus forsteri, assembly GCA_016271365.2. Lineage (NCBI taxonomy): Eukaryota > Metazoa > Chordata > Ceratodontiformes > Ceratodontidae > Neoceratodus > Neoceratodus forsteri. The sequence continues at coordinate 185,403,117 of CM057457.1, forward strand.
CAGCAACTTCAGCTGTTTTTTTTCCCCGCAGCTGCAGGAAAATGTTATGAGACTTAGTTCCACTTCATTGAAAATCCAGCCCCCAATCTGTTTTCTTGCCTGAACTCTTGAGGGGAAGGGTTACTGCAGAGTGGAATAGAAGCTTAATAAAACAACAGTTTTGTCCCTATTGTTGGAATAAACAAGCATTAGCTGTGCTCCAAAAATGATCCAATGCAGAAGCCTCGTTTTCAGAGGGGCGTTAGGTGGAGGCAGCATTTAGGTGTGAGTACCTTGACATAACAAACCGTTCATACATGCTATTATGCAGAAGCAGTACAAATAATTATGGGATAAACACAGACTGTACTTACTGACATCTCTTCTGTACTCCTGATGATGGATTGACTTCACAGGTTTGTTTCTGAATGTGACAAAAAATCAAACAGCCCATAGTGTGGGAATCCTGACAAGTTCAGCAGTACAAAACATTACCTTCGCTAAAATCAGAATACATCAAGTCTCACCATAATTTGGAAGTGGATGTTGGTGCTAGTGGTTACAGCAGATGGGAGAGGGAGACAAACCATACAGCTCTGACAGTCACTCAGCCTTTACTTTAGCTGATGGCCACATGAATCTGTATAGGTTAGATGAGTCCAGGATTGTAAAACAGTCATAAGGATAGCATGAGGAGATGGACATAGGAGGAAAATTGGCCAGACTGATCTCTCGTCAAGCCTGCATGTGTTTTAACTGGTTCACTGTCCTTTCCCATATGCTGTGCAGCATAGTAATTGCACATGCATGGCCCTATGCCATACAGGGTACGCCATTTCCTTTTTTGTCAAAAAGAAGTAAAATCAGCAAAGCTTTCAGCTTGCAGATCGCAAGAGGAGACTTTGGTCTTGTGACAAGAATATGTATGGAACAGGTTTGGTAAGGTGACTGGGGACACCTGTCCCAAGTCTGACCCCAAACATCCAGCAGGTAGTAGGTACCAGGGAGGACTGTGCACTGAGCCACACAGTCTAAGAAGCTAAGATCAGGGGCTGTGGGTTATTTCCATTAGGACATGGCTGAGGAGCTGGAGCACAGATTGTTGCAAGTCAGGCAAAGTACTTTACCTTTTACAGCAGAATCCCTTATTTATATGGAAAAACAAAGATATTTTATCAGTTTCCATCCAATTTTTGGACATTGCATGAAATTTACCACCAAGAAATTTATGCCCTAAAAAGCTAAGACTGCTGTCAATAACCATGTATATTGAGAGATGTTGCATAAATGGGGAAAACAGATTTAGCCATTTTAAATAAAAAAGTGAATTGAAAAAAAATGACACTGAAATGACAAACAGCCCAGTGCTAATGTTTGGAGGAAATCAGAACCATGTAAAGTGTTAAATAAGCAGTGGTCACTGCCAGCAATGTCTGCTTGCATGTTTTCATTCTGCAAATATGATGCAAACAAATACATACATGTAATGCCAATGATTTTATTTATTTTTTAATTTTTTTTATTTAAAATCTTGGTAACTAGAATAGGCACACTGAGCCAAGGCTTGTTTCCAGGTGTGACTAGGGGAAAGGGTTCAGTGGTGAAGTAGACATAGCATAACCAACATAATAATAGCAACAATATATGCACTCAAATATGTACAATAGGGGGTGTGGCCCAGTGGCACTGAGGGTTGATGCACTGGACGCCACACCTCGTGCCACGACAGTGACCTGGGTTCAGGAATGAGCTTGGGCTACCAGGAGTCAGCAGAGGTGAGAGAGGATCGAGTGTCTGGGGGACTGATCTCCTCTCTCAAGGGGAGAGAGACCTGTCATCCAGCTCGTCGACTGTCCTCGGGCGATGGCCAGAGGGCTGTATGGGTCAGGAGACACATGCTGATGTCACTAAATTGGTGGGGAGGGGGGATGGGAGAAAAGTGGAAATTCAGAGCCTGGCAGGTTCTGTGATGGCATTTGCATCTGCAGGGGTCAGCCTGTTGCATCTGGATTGGGTCTCTGGAGGTAGTGCTGGTGCCCTCCCTCCTGGCCCTGTCACAGGGGGCAATCCATGGGGAACTGACAGGGTCAGTGTTATGGGGATGTAGGTAAGCCAGAGAGTGAGTCTCTCTGAAAGGAGAGACCGTAGCCACCTGCCAGGGCTCCCGGGAGGATCAAAAGTTGTATGAAAAAAAAAATGTACAATAGAAACATTATATACACAATATATACAACAGTATCAGTGTAACTATAGCAATTACAAAGAAGAACATTATATACAGAAAAGTGTTTCAAATCTTTGCAATGAGTTATAAGATACAAAGAAGTACTGTGTACCCGAATCGAAGGGGAGAGTTTATAGATAGGGAGAGGTTATTTTATGATGAGGATGGGCACTAGACCAACAAAGAGAAAGAGGGACTGACAAGGAGCCACTGTGTGTGTGTGTGTGTGTGTGTGCGTGTGTGTGTGTGTGTCTCTGTGTGTGTGTGTTGAAGAAATCAGAGTGACTAGGAGCAGCATTGGCCAAACACAACACAGTAAACAACAAAATGCATGGGGGTGGAGGAAGCACAGCATGCCAGCAAGACCTATCTATGGGCATGTAACTGTTGATCATAAATATAGACGTGCAGGGAGTGGCATTGTTTTTTTGGAGAGGGGGCAAAATAGAGTGCTGCTGGTGATGAAGATGGGCACCCACACTGAATATCTAGCAAAATCATTCACTGATGCCCACATTTCTGCACTGCTTGAGCACAGATGAGGATTCTGTGTTCTTTCTGGATCTGATATGTGAAATTATTCATTATTTATTCAATGTGCTTATGCAACTTGGTATGATGTATGCTTATGCGACTTATATACATAGTGGTTGTTCACCTCTCTATCATGGGCTATACCATCCTGTAGGGAGTATGATGGCGAGGAACCCTAGAGGAGGGTTCCACCCCTATAGGTGCCACAAGAATGATTTCCTTGGCTAAAGGTAGCTTAGGATGAAGCCACGGGAAAGAGAGGCGAGCCACTGGAGGAGGAGGGGAGGATGGTGGGGCAACAAAAAAAAAAATCCGGACTAGCCAGGAGAAGCGGCCTTTTAAGGCCTGTATGGGAGAATGGTTTGTTTCTCTGCCCACTGAACTACAGGTGTAGCCTTGCAATTCAATGTGCTTGCACAACTTGGTATGATGTATGCTTATGTGACTTAGATACATAGTGGCTGTTCACCTCTCTATCCGGGGGATATACCACCCTATAGGGGTATGATGGTGAGGAACCCTAGAGGAGGGTTCTTCCCTATAGGTGCCGTGGGAATGAATCCATTGGCTAAAGGTAGCTTAGGAAGAAGCCCAAAAGGATTACCCATAACGGCGTCGAGCATCGAAGGAGATGAGGAGACAGAATGATATCGAGGATGGGAATGGAGGTCAATAGGTGTAGATGGATAGGACAGAAGAGAAACAGGAGAAAACAAGGAATAATTAGAGGATTGGAAGCTGACATGAGATGGGAAGGCAGGACTTCCTAAAGAGATAGAAAACAGCCAGGGCCACCATCTGACTCCATCCAACAGTGGAACATAACTATGGAACCAATGAAAACACTAACCAAATCTAAATATTATGACCATCTGCACGGAGGAGAGGAAACTCACCCTTTGAGGAGGAAACCTCGGGGGATCCAAGGCCTAGGTCACCTTCCCTCCAGGCTGAAGGACGTTTTGGCTAGTGACGGCTCAGCTCAATTTAGAGTTGAGATTGAGTGAAGAGGAAAATATTCCAGTTTGGGAGAACCTCTTGCTCTGTCCTTCTAACAGGAATGATCTTGAGGGTTGCGAGTGATGTCTCTGCAATTAGCTGCCCAAAAGCAAAGGAGGAGAGAAATGGTCACCGAGGCACTCAGCTGACCTTCACAAGCCTACAAAACAGACCAGGTGGGGGGAAACAGGAGAAGGAATAAGTGCATGTTTTCTAAGCTTAATAGGGATCTGTAAAGGAAACTACATTTGCAATCAATGTCTCATTAGACTTCTATGTAATTACTCAACATTGTAAAAGCTCACTAACCTACATTATTGGCTTGTGAGAATGCAACATGCAATCTTCTCAACTTAATGTCTGTAATGAGTGATATGTGAACTCTTCCTACCAATAAAGCATATTCAATCTGAAAAAAAAACAGACCAGGTGAGCCAGAGGCAGTCAGACAGAGAAAAGCATGAAGAGTGCTTCTGAATTCACTTGGGCAGCTAAAGGGGCCCTGCCAATGAGAGCCCCACTCCGCTTAGCTGGAAGTCATAAAGTCTACATCTAGTGGTGTCACCAGAACAAGGGCCACCTGAAGGTCCACCCGGAGCAAAGACATTCTCACTATGGGCCAGGGAGAAGGACTCCACTCCAAGCTTTGCATGCTCTAGATGCAGACTTTGTGGGTGCAGAGTGAGACCATCAGCTACAGGCTAGCCTTGAGCCATGGAGCAATGGACATGGAAGGCACATCTCTGAGTGGAAAGTAGGTCAAGTCAAGGTAGCATGAGATCCACACAAGGGGTATGTTTAGACAGGCGATGAGAATAAGTAGACCTACACATAGGTCAGACAGAGTGAAGTAGACCCCGATGTGGGTCTGGAGAAGGAGAATGCAAGCAGTAACCACAGGACCGCCTGACAACTGGGTCCATTATGAGTCAAAATAGCAGTGGATTGAATTGCATGAGTGGGAGAGATGAGAACGGCAGGGCAAAGCCTGCAGCTGATGGTTGAGGTATGAAGTACCAGGAGTAAAGCTAAGTAAAATAGTAAGTAGGAGGAACTGCAAAGGTGGCATAGGAAGGATGAGGTTTGAGATGAATGGAGAAAGTGCTCAGACTGCCAGGAGCCATGGTGCTCGCCATGACCATGCAGTCCCCCACCTTAAGAAAAACAGAGAAGCCATGACTAGGCACTGCGACACCAAACAGCAAATTAAAACAGCAAGATTGAATAAGGGGAGTCAATGCCAGCAGCAATAGCTGGACCTACAAGTTGGGTGGGGGAAATAATCAAGGAAGTGCTTGCAGTCAAAACACTGAGTGAAAGAATAAGGTTAAATAAATGAGTACAGCTGACCTACCATGGAGCGAACTGTCACATTGGAATGACAGACATGGGGGTCCAAAACATAGGAGAAGGTAGCCAACATGCCAGTAGAAAAATAGCATTGGTAAGGCAGGAACCCCAAAAAGGCAGAGCCAAATGCAAAGGTGGGCCCAGAGCACCAACGGGCTGACCAGGAACAGCAGAGCATGGCCTAGAAGGGGGGCTGCAGAGCAGAGGCAACAGGCATGCATGAGATCTGATTCACAGAAATGCTGCAGAGTGCTCCAATGCACAGAAAGTGATGTAATGTGGAAAGTGCAGGCAGCGCCATGAGAGTAGCAGGCAGGGAAGGCAAAGTCAGGAGAAAGAGTGGACTGGAAACCCAGGGACAAAAAGCAATGCACACCACCAGGTGGGAACCCATAACAGCCACCAGAGCTAGCCCAACTGTGGACAAGGTGGAGCGGAGGATGCGAGACAAGGCGCAGGACAGCAGGGGTGAGAGGCCACTGAGGAGAACAGGGAAATGATGATGGACAACTGCCCAGAAGGTATGAGGGATGGCAGAAGCTGGGACAAGGAAAGGGTTGAGGAAGTGGAGATATGAGAGGGGAAGCAGCTAGGGGAGAGATGGAAAGAGAGTGCCACGGAGCCAGCGACCAAGAAGGAGGCAGGGTAGACAGCAAGGGACAAGTGGTAGAAAACACCACAGAATGAGCGAGTGAATGGGAGGTAAAACCCCAAGGGGAGAGCAAGCTAGTGGCTGGAGGCAACTGCAGAAACACAGGCAGACATGGGCAAAAGAAAAACTTACTCACCTTAGTAATCTTGTTTCTTCTAAGGGAATCTTACTGTATTCTGACTTATGCAGTATGGTCTCACCATAGGACTACCCTGGAGCCTAAATGGTTAATAGAACCTATGATAGGCTCAAGCTCGGTTTTCAAATCACTGTCCCTGGTAAACAGCTTCTAAACCATCAGTTCTTAACAAAGCATGTACTAAGCAGTTTCCTACTACTATAATGATAATAATAATATTAATAACAACAACAACCCTCCCAGACAATAGTAAAGAAAAATTTAAGGGAATTATCCCTTCCTTAGAAAAACTTCCAAATTGGCATCACTAAGACTTAAGTCACAGATGCCCAAAAACAAGAACTTCAGATACCCCCAGGTTTGCAACAACTATAACACAGCTGTAGTGCAATGACCATAGATTATTGCAGGGTAGGAAGAGAGGGAGCTCAGAATACAGTAAGATTCCCTTAGAAGAAACAAGATTACTAAGGTGAGTAATTTTTTCTTCAAACCCCAGGAAATCTTACTGTATTCTGACTTATGCAGATTACCAAGCAGTGCCTTTGGAGGTGGGCCTATAACTATAACCTATTTAGAAAACAGGCTCTGCAGGACTTCTGTGCCAAACCTGGCATCTCCTCTGGCCTGAACATCCAAACAATGATGTTTGGTGAATATGTGAACTGTCTTCCAAGTTGCAGCTTTGCAAATGTCCACTAGGGGGATATCTCTGGCAGCTGCTAGAGAGGCATCAGTACCCCTAGTTGAATGGGCCCTGAGGCCTGCAGGTGGTTGCTTACCCACCTTGCTATAGCAAAACTGAATACAGGCTACAATCCATCGTGCAATGGATCGTTTTGTGGCAGGTTTTCCTTTTCTCACCTCTCCATAAGTGAGGAAAAACTGGGTTTGATCCAGTCGGTGACCCTTTGTGTGGTCAATATAGTAGCTGACTGCCCTTTTTACATCCAGGCTGTGTAGCCTATGCTCACTTGAGGTGGAATGGTCTGTGAAGAAGGCTAGCAAAGTAATAGACTGGTTGAGGTGAAACTCTGATACCACCTAGGGCAAACATTTTCTATTAGTTCTCAAAACTACTTTGTCTATATGGACAGCAATATAACCAGGCTCTGTAGATAGTGTCTGAAGCTTACTGATTCTTCTGGCAGAGGTAATGGCTACCAAAAACACTGTTTTCCAAGTGACATATTTGAGGTCTGCTGTGGACATGGGCTCAAATGGGGGCTGCATAAGTTAAGCAATGCAAATATTCAGATCACACATGGGAGTAGGTTCCCTGTATGGTGGAAGCAAATGTAGCAACCTCTTAAAGGATTTCTTGAACACTGGCTTTGAGGCCAAGGAAGATGCCTTACTTGCTGATAAATAAGCTGAGACAGCTGCCAAATGCACTGTCAATGTGGAAATACGTAAACCCGTGGAATGCAAATGGGCCATATAGTCCAGGACTATAGAGAGAGACTAGCTTGGGCATGGTCCAAGCTTCTACCCTGACACCAAAAAGAAAATATTTTCCATTTGGAGGTGTAGGTTTTCTTGGCAGAAGGCTTTCTGGAAACTCAATATATCCATGACTCCTTCTGAGAGATTCAAATCTGTGTACTCTAAGTCTTCATGAGCCATGCCTTGAGTCTGAGTGATAGCAGGCTGGGATACATGATCCTGCCCTGTGAGGATGACCATAGATTGTACCTCCTTGTGAGACTGATTGACTTGGCTACTGACAATGATAGGAGCATGGAGTGCCAAGGCTGTCTGGCCCAATATGCAGCAATGAGGATCACTGAGGCTGGCTGAAGCCTGAGTTTGTTTAGTACTTTCAGTAACAGAGGAAAAGGAAGAAAAACATACAGGAACCTCCCTTTTCACTCCAGCAGAAGTGAATCCAGAGGAATTGTGCCCTTGGTGGGGGGTCTGCAATAATATTGTGGGAGCTGGTTATTGTCTGGAGCTGCAAACAGAGCCACCTCTGGGGTGCCTCATCTCCTGAAAATGGTCTGCAAGACCTGTTTGTTCAGTGACCACTCTTGGTGGTTCTAGTTTATTCTGCTGAGGGCATCCATCAAGACATTGTCCTTGCCTGGAAGGTGGACAGCTGAGAGGGAAACATTCAGGGAGCATGCCAATGCCCAGATTCTCATTGCCTCTGTGCAGAGGGGAGTTGACCTTGTTCCCCGTTGCTTGTTTATGTAGTACATGGTGGTTGTATTGTCTGTTCTGACCTGAACCACCTTTCCTTTGACCTGATTGACAAATGACTGAGGAGCCAGAAAAACTGCTCTGAGTTCTAAAAGCTTGATACGTAGGCAAGATTCCTGATTTTTCCATGTGCCATGTGCAGTGTAGTCCCCAAGATGTGCTCCCCACCCTAGGAGGGATGCATCTGTCGTGAGTACCAGAGAGGGATCTGTTGCAGGAAGGGCACTCTTTGTCTGAGATTGTTTCTCTCCTGCCACTACTGCAGAGCTTGGAGAAAAATGACTGTGACAGGAACCAATTTTGAAAGAGGGTCCTTTCTTTGTGACCAGTATTCCCTTAAGTGAAACTGAATGTCCCTCATCTGGAACCTGGTCCCTGACACTGTTGTTGTGCAGGATGCTATGTGGCCTAACAACTGTAGGAAGTGCCTTGCTGACCTGGAGACATGCAGTTTTAAGGAATTGGCTACCTGGATAAGGTTGTCCACCCTGTCTTGAGGAAGGTAAGCCATCCCTTTTTGTGTATCCAGTTCTGCCCCTATGAATCTGAGCAGTTGGACTGGTTCTAGGACAAACTTTTTATGGTTCACCAAGAACCCCAGGGATGAGAGATTGACTTATGTTACTGAGAAAGCCTCCCTTACCTGCTGGCATGACTGGCCCACTATGAACCAGTCGTCTAGGTAGGGGAACACTGACACCCCTTATTGTCTTAGGTATGCCACTACCACTGCTAGACATTTTGTGAACACCCTTGGAGCAGATGTCAGTCCAAAGGGCATTGCCCTGAATTGGTAATGACCTGATGGCAATCTGAACTTGAGGTACTTTCTGTGTGACCTTCTGATTGGGATGTGAAGGTAGGCATCCTTCAGATCCAAGGATGCTAGCCAGTCTCCTTGTCTTAGGGTCAATAGTATGGTAGCAAGGGTGACCATCTTGAATTTTGGTTTTGTCAGATGCTTGTTTAAGTATCAGAGATCCAGAATGGGTCACCACTCCCCTGTTTTCTTTATTGTGAGAAAGTACCTTGAATACATTCCTCTTCCTATTTGGGTGGAAGGGACTGGTTCCACTGTTTTCAGCAGCAGAAGGCTTGAAACTTCCTTTTCCAGCACAGCTATTTCTAATTGGGAAGACAGTTTGAAGGCACTTGACCTCAGCTTTGGCATAGCCTTGAAACTGAGGACAAGTACTTAGCCCACTACTTCCAAGACCCACTTGCCTGTGGTGAAATTTTCCCACTCCTGGAAGTAGTGGACCAACCCACCCCCTACTGGAAGTGGAGAGACAACCTGAACAATCCCCTCAGGGAGCCTGTTTGGACTGTGCTACTGGCTGGACACTGGGACTAGTGCAGCCACTGCCCCTCCTACCCCTGCCCCTGAAGTATCCCCTATGCTGGTACTGGGGAAAAACTTGAGGCTTGAAAAAGGGCCTATAAGGTGTCCTACCTCTGCCACCCCTTGCGTGGTGCTTCTGGGGGTTGACAGCCCTCTCTTTAGCTTCTGCACTTTTATAGGCAGCCTTGTACTCATCCATTTTTTTCATGTATGCCTCTGTTTGTTCCTCAAACAGAGACACAGGGTCATAAGGAAAATCCATGGCTTTGTTCTGAGTATCCTGTGTCAGGTTGGTAGTCCTGAGCCAGGCAAACCTCCTCAGTGATACAGAAGATGCCATTTGTCTGGATGCAGTGTCATTAGCATGCACTGCCATCCTAAACTGTGTTTTAGAGGTTTCAATGCCTCTTTTTACAGCTTCCTCCAGATCAGCAGCCATGGGAGGAGGGACTGCCTTGGCAATCTCTTAAACTGTAGACCACATATTTTTTTGATACCAGGCTATATAGGCCATGTAAGATGCCTGCCTAATAACCAGGGAGGATCCCAAATACATTTTCTTTGCAATGGAATCCACCCTCCTAGAATCTTTTTGTGGAGGGTGGGAGGCCAGAGGGATGCCAGCATTGTCACAAGCTGCAACCTGTACCACACCTTCATGGCTGGGATGCCCCAAAAGAAAGTCAGCCCCAGCCTTCGCTATCCAATATTTTCTGCCCACCTTCCTGTCTATGGGTGGCACAGAAGTAGGGGTTTGCAGCACCATCATGGTCTGCTTCCATAATGATTTTGGAGAGGAAGGAGCAACCTTTTTGATGGTGGGACATCCATCATTTCTTTATAATCCTCTTACTCCTCATCCTCTATATCTTCTTGGGATGGGCGGTCGAAGGACTGAGCCTCTTGCTTCATAAAAGCAAAATATGAGGTAAAATCTTCTGTTCCCTTGTCAGGGGAATCTGGTCTGTGATCATCAGGGGAGATGTCTGGGTCAATAGGCTCACCATAGTCCTCATCTTCATCTTCCACCTTGGGTTCAATATCAAACTTGGTGTCCCCTAAAGGGTCCCCACTTGGGTCTGTTAAACCAGGGATATCCTGTGAACCAGGAGTATGAGTAACTGGTTGCTTCCCAACCAGGACCGGGGATAGGAGAGACTAAATAATTTTAATTGTGTTAACGATCTCCTCAGCAGAAGGAACCATGGTTTACTTTGGTTGCGGTTCCTGGTGCTTCTCCTTTCTCTTCTTTTTAACCATGATGACCAGTTCAGCAGCCTTATCTGCAGTTCGTTTCTTTGTAGAGCTATCACCCCTGTCACAAGGCAGCCTCTCCAGTTCATCTGATTGCTCAATGGTCGGGTTAGCAGCCTTTTCATTCATTTTCTTCTTCAGTCTTTTTAATCTCCTGTCTAAGGTAGACTGAGAAAAATTAGCACAGATCTCACAGTCTGTCTGTAAGTGGTCAGACCCCAGACAGAACAAGCAAATAAGATCAGGATGTGCTTTTGCAAACAGTTCCCTGCACTCCGTACAGTGTTGGAAACCAGTGGGTCCTGTACTCTTCTTTGGTTTCTGTGACATAACCCAGATACCACACAAAGTAAAGTAAATGTAATTACATTTTTTTTTTCAGTTGTCATAACGTAATAAGAAAAAAACAGGAGTTACACTGGAGTTTTTCAAATAATGACAACAACCCAGGAGTTACCCCGGTTGAAAAAAAGACACCCACTGACCAGGAGTTACCCCAGTAAAATTCACTGAAACAACAGACTACACTGAGTCAGAACAGAATTTAAACTACAAAACAAAAAGACAAGAAAAATAATTAAGGAGACTGTCGGTTTCCTCTCGGTTAAGAAACTGGGGAGGAAAACGACTACTTACCCCTCTAAAACTAAAATCTAAACAATTACTACCTGAAAACCAAGGACAGTGAAAAAAATACCAAATAAAATAAATTTACTGATAAAATAACAGAGAAATTAAAGTTTCTTCAAGCGATGAAGGAGAGCTCTCCGGAGTTGTCTTACTGAGGCAAGCGGAGTAAAGAATCTGATGGTTTAGAAGCTGTTCACCAGGGACAGTGATTTGAAAACTGAGCTCAAGCCTAGCATTCCATCATTTGCATAGGTTTTATTAACCATTTTGGCTCCAGGACAGTTCTATGGTGAGACTATACTGCATAAGTCAGAATACAGTAAGATTTCCTGGGGTTTGAAGCAGGAGGAGCAGAGAAGAGTGGCACTTCCAGCTGCAATGAAAAAAAAAATGATGCTGGACTAGCCAGGAGGAGTGGCCTTTTAAAGCCTGATTGGGGGAGTGGTTTATTGCTCTGCCCATTGAACTCAGGTGTAGCCTTGCAAATACTTTGTTTGATGTCTTTGGTGTATATTGTTATGAAGTTGCAAATATTAGTGACACATGTACATGCTACAGTACTTAATGCTAAAACCAAAATAAACAAACAAACAAAAAAAACAAACACACCAGGCTATGAAACAGTATAACTGTGGTGCTACAGTACATAAATACAGAAAACTGAAGAAATATTGCAAGTTAAGTATAAGGAGAGAAAAGTAGAAGCTGGAGCACAAATTGGCAGAGTAAAACTAACCAAAGACAATTCTTCAAATGTATTCATTCATTCATTCATTCATAAAACAGTACCAGATAGGGCTGGATAATTTTTTTCCTCCACAAAGCAGTTTATCTCCTTCAGCATCCTGACTTGCCCCAATTTGGATCAGTCACCTTACTTATCTGGTACTTACGTGCTTGAGTGGTCCTGCCGCAGGACCCTGGATTAGAGCACCCACTCGTCAGTGAGGAGCCTGTGAGAGACCGAGCTGTTACCATGCTATGGTTTGAGGGTTTTTCCTCCTCATTGGGTCCACACACATGCAGTGACACATGTGCGTACTCTGCTTCTGCAAAGACACCCAAGGTGTCCGGATGTGGGGTCCCTTCCCATGCTGTCCCACAGTGTTGCCACCTAGAGTCCTCTTGGTGTCAGGCAAACCACAAGACATCACTCACCACTGCAGAAAAAAAAACAGCTTTAATAAATATTTAAAAGTGCCACCAAGAATTACAAGCACCAATGCTGAACAACAATGACCCTGACCAGTTTTGTGCACCTAGCACATAATTGGGGAGAGGTACAAGCAAACAGTTATGGTTACCTTAAATAAGGCCATGTCTTAAAGGTATAGTGCATTCTTACTATTCAGTGCATATATAAAATATGTGTATAGTGCTCCTACTCAATGTGACATTTCTCCATCAAAGTGACAATGCATATATAAACAACCTATAACCAATATATTGAAACACTTTCTTGTACAGTACATTATTACTTCATTTTGCCACTATGCTGGGGGTACCAAAGTGGCCCCTACATTCCTGTAGTTTGCCTTAATTCTCAAGCTGAGACAGCCCTAGGCAATTCCTCTTATAACATGTAAAGGACATGAAAAAAAGGGCACATTAGTATTTACAGCAGTCTTAACCAGAAGTAGACTGCACCTTAACTTAAACCTAAAGATTATTTTAAAAGGTTTTTACAATTTTCTCAATCAGAATTTTTTTGTTATTATGCATATCCTATATCACTGATTGCTTAACTGATATGTAACAAAAGGTTAGTTTTCATGGTAGTATGTCTGAGAAAGCATATGTTAAGTATAGAGTCCCATAGGGCTCCATATTAAGTCCCATTTTGTTTTCCTTATTTTTTGATAACATTTCTACTGTATTAGATAAGGCTTGCATCACTTTATATGCAGATGATGCTGTAATTTATTCTCATGGGTCTACGACTGATGAATTAAATAAAATCCTAACAGTGGAAATGAATAGTATACACCAATGGCTGACTTCCAATATATTAATACTAAATAAAATTAAAACAAAAACCCATGGCCTTTGGAACATCAGCCAACCTAAGGGACAGGGGGAGGAGTCTTCAAGTTGTAGCATCTGATGGTTCACTACATGAAAATGTAGTTAATTTTCAATATTTAGGTATCCTATTGGATCCTACATTAAATTATGAGCCTTATTTAGCCAATATGATTTCTAAGATACATAGTAAGATTGCTACATTATATAGATTAAGGTAATTTTTGACATCGGAGACCCGAATGGCTATTGCAAAACAATGAACTATAGAACTATGCTTCTATTATTATGGATAATGCATCCAGTCATATTGTTCATAAAACATGTCTGTTTTGTTGCAGCTTTTAGGAAGGTTTGCACTCTCTGCTCCAAGAAGAACACATCATTGTACAGTTTTGCAAGAGATGGGATGGTTGCCTGTTCATTTGAATTTAAAATTTTCTCTTGCTAGATTTACATTTAGGATATTACAATCTGGTGTTCCTGTGAATCTTTTTAGTTCATTACAGAGGTATGGATTGAACTCTTTGTCTAAAACCAGGGTAGACAGGGAGCTCTTGAAGTTATCTCTAAAATGGTCAATGTGTGGGCAATGGTCTTTCACATATATTGCCCCATAGACATGGAATGAGATACCAATGGATGTTAGAAGATTTGGAACTTATGGTCTTTTCTCAAGGTCCTTATTTCTGCACTTTAAAATATTATCTTATTGTCATTGTTTTAAATGATTTTTGTATTATATGTGATGTGGAATTTTGTAATTCCTATTTTTTGTATTTCTTGTTTTTGTATGTTTGTATTTGTATGAATTAAGTGGGTCACACCTGAAAAGGGAAAGATATTCTTTCCAGTGTGCTTACCTGTAAAGTCAATAAACTAAACTAAATTATTTCAGTTCCATTCAATTGCACATTATATCCATGAAAATTCTGCAGATACTTGCCAACTTTAAATTGCAGTTATTTTGGTCTAATTTTAAAAGAAATTATCCAAATATTACAACAACTGATCAGGCATACAGGTCCATATCACGTCATATAATGACTCCCACCCCCTACACTTAATGCCTTAGCTATGTTTGTGATCCCTCCATGCCCAGTTGGTGGAATTTCTCTATTCCTATCCAAGCTCAACTTTTCATTTAACATACACTTACACCCTGATGTACTGTTTTGCCCTGCACTGCTTAATATTAAGCTTCTTTTTTTCATGTACCATATTGCTTGCATAGGCTGTTGATTTTTGTTAACACACTATTTTTTTGCCTTTTGCACTATCTTTCATAACCCCCTCCCTAGGATGAACCTATAAATGTGCTGTTAACAACTCAGTTTGTCTCTCCTGGTAAAATGTTTGAAATAAATAAAATAAATATTGTATATATCAGTACACTAGGTTTCATATTACTATATTTAAAGGAGTAGAAGTACTGGATAGGTGGCCAAACATTTGATCAAAATATAATTTCTAGTTATTTCCATATAATGTTTACAATGTAATTTTCAAATATCTCCATAGCTTAGAAATTTAAAACCCATAAAACATAGAACCATAAAACATGGGTGTGTGTAATGAGTTTTCAATACCAAGCTTTAAAGAGCTGCTGACACCTCAAAGAAAACTTTGAAAAACATAATATTTATGTACAATTTAGCTTGCATTATATATGTATTCAATAGCTTTCTCCTTCCCATTACACATTACTGAGAAATTTGCATGGAAACATGCTCTATGATGCTTAGAGTTCATCGGCCTCTTTAGCTGACTCCCTACTTCATGTCATAGCCCACTGTTGCGACACCACAATATGTTGTCATGTAGTAATTGTGATGTCACAATTAGAGCATTATGACTTTCGGTAGGGAGAAAGCAATAGGAATAGATGCACTGTTCAGGAGCAAAGATCCTGTTTTTCATGCCAGATGACCTCAGTAATAAATAATGGGGTGGAGAAATACAGAACTAATGTGAAATACAAGCTGAACTGTGTCTAAATATTATGTTTTGTTTAAGATGTCGTAATAATGTCAGCTGCTCTTTAAAAGGGTGGTGTTATAACTAAATATTTTGCAAAATTTAAAATTTTCTTTATTTCAGAATAATTTAAAAAAGCACTCATCTAAGTGTTACAAGCACATACCATGGGTATATGTGTACCAGGTTTCAGATTCTTAGCTTTGAAAAGGACTGAGTTATAGGCAGCAGAGCATTTTGCCAAAATTTAAATTTTATTTATTTCCACCTAATTTTAAAACAATTTATCCAAATGTCACCACATTGTAAACATTTACACTATTATATCACATGGTTATTACATTGCTAGTTTTAAATGGGACAGAATTATAAGTAACTAAACTTGAACATTTTAAATTAAGATTTGAAAGTATGTAAATTGCTAAATTACAAACCCCTGCAACGTTAAAACTAAAGAACACAATGAACACTAAATTTGGGTCTATATCAAAACAGCGATAAAAAAAAACAGTGCCAAGCATATAATCAAACCCACATCAGTGCAAATTAAAACAGTGACAACCAAACACAAAGATGGTCAAAACAGTAAATACACTAGGAAAAAAAGAATGAAACTAAGCGCTCACTAACATAATATATCTTGCCAACATTTCTCCTGTGGGGTGCTGTGCCCCCTGCACTGAACTCACCTTAATAAAAATAATTATTTCCAAGATCACACAAAGTAAAACACCAAATTAAACAGTATGCCAGGACAAGTTGCCCTCACTCAAATAACGATCACTATTGATCACAAGTCGCTGAAATCACCCATGCTATTTTTCAGTCGCTCAAATTGACTCGCTCAAATGCAGTCACTGATTGGACACAATACCTTAAAATTTGGCAGGTTTATAGACCTTAAAAAGAGTATCTGTGTCAATTATGTTATCTCCTGCTGGATGGCCATGTTATAAGCTGTAGAAAATTGCAAATAACATCAGTACTAAAAGTCAGATTTCACGGGTCTTACGAAAATTGTGGAATTTCATGACAATTACTTGTAAGGCATATCCTAAATATTTCCCAGCCATGCAGGAGAAAAGAAAAGGCTAGTGAGAGAGAGCAGTAAAATAGTTGAAGTCATGGGTGAATATCAATTGTCAAAGTAGCAGGACAGTTGGAAGGGAACTTTGTTATAAATAATGCAGGTAAGGTGATTTGCCTGTCTATAGTTTAGGTCAGTATCCCATGAAGAGGGCAAATGAATAAGGGTGAACCATCACAATGGTGAAGGAACCACGGCAACAACAGTTTTGCACTACCATGGTTCTGCCCCCATCCCCAAGTTGTGCCCCCCGGTAGTAGGAATCTAAATTAAGGGGTGTGTGGGGGCAAAGTCCCCCCACAAGGAAACACTTTCCGAAAAATGTTTTTGTGCTGTGGGTTTGGCACCATTGTGATGGTTCACAGTTATTCGTTCACCCTTCTGACATGGAACCATGGAGATCAAATGAATGTGATCCATAGCTAATCACTGCATGCAGTGGAAGTAGATGACTGTTGTGCACATTGTGATGGGGGTACAAGTCCTGAGGATGTGAGGATTTCACTTACTGAATGAGAGATTTTCCTAAGGGAAAAGATGTCCAGAAGGATTCTGTCCAAAGCCCTCCAGGTTCTGGGTCTAGTGAGGAATGACTGTGCCATCAATTAGATATGCTATTTCTGTCTAAGATTCTGTTGAAAGAGAAAACATCTTCTTTATCTTGCAACTTACAGGGCATTTTATAAATGCTCAGTATGTGCTGCAGTTGTGCATGTTCAGTATAACCCCTATACATTAAGGGGTGAATTTCCTATGTGCTGTGGTTCTGTAGCATGTAGACAACCCTATAACTGAATGCCATGAACTCAGGGTGGCATGGACAGCTGTGCATTTTCACAGAAGTGATATGCATCCCTTCCACACAGCATCCCATGGCTGGTCACACATCTACACATGCAGCTCATCCAGGGGTGTGTCTAAGAGCACGCCTGTGTTGCATGCCATTCATGAAGGTGAAGAGTGCTGGGAAAAGAGGTGATAACAGGGACCTTGCCATATTTTTTGTGCAGTCCTTCAGTTCACACCAGCTGGCTGCTCTGGGAAGAGGACTCCCCCACCTGCTGCACCAACCCTCTGGGCTGACTGGGAGGGCTGAAAACAGCCATTCAGGTACTTTTCCATCGTTGGACACTTTGGACATCCCACACTGTCCCAGAATCCCCTGCTTTCTGTGGAGCAGGGGATTCACCATGGGACTAGGTCAGGCATCCTATTGGATGCCAGCTTGTGTCATCCAATCCACCCCCCCATACAACAGTTCACCAGGGCAGGGCCAGAAACAGGTACCGCATGGTGTCATGCATTAGTGCATGCTGCAACCCACATGCCTCTCTGTGGTTGTGAAACTGTGTGGGCCAGGTATGCGCTTCTCATGCATATCTAGCTCGCCTTTGTGCAAAGCCTCCTATGTGCTGCAGTTGTGCAAAGATGGACAGGGTACTGGTTTTGTCAAGGGAAATTACATCTGGGGGATTCTCATTATAGGCTAAGAGCTGAGGAGGCAACAAGTGCAATGGGTCACCAGTCGCAGGGGTTATATGCATGGGCCAACATGAAATGGACAGCTGAGCTGGGTAGCCTAAGAATAACAGATCCCCCTCAGTTTCAGCAAGGAAGTACAGGGTGTCAACAATTACAGCTTGGATGCCAGTTATAGAAGAATCACACCCAATAAATAGACTAGCCCGAGAGCCTGATGTACTTGCAAGTCCAGGGCTTTGAGGTAGTCAGAAAGATATAGTGGGGGGGGGATGTCTAGGGCACCAAGAAGAAGGAATTCTGGCTATTCCAATTGGATACATCTGGTAGGAAAAGGAGTAGTTGATTCTTTTTAAGGGAGCTTGTCACTGTAAAGAATTAGGATGGGGGGGCAGCAGATCCACTTAGTCTATCAGGTTAAGCAAAGATAGAAAAGGGCCATGGATAGAATACAGGGAGGAACCACAGGAATGCAAACAGCTCATCTTTGACCTTGACAATGTGCTTGTCATGATAAACTATAGCCTGAATGCTTTGGGGTACTTACTGCATGTGGTTCTGAGGTGTGGACTAGGCTTACCAACACACACCTGGCAACCAAAGTCATATATATATATATATATATATATATATATATATATAGTATAAAATAGTAATAAAAAATAACTCAATTCATTTCAAGGAGGTATGCCCCGTCACTCTGACCCATGGGCATCATCTCATAAAGACTCCTGCCTCTGGCTCCCTAGTACTCAAGTAAGAAACTCTTGACTTATATCAATACTTGGTGGGTTGTCTGTAGCAGCATGGCAGTACCTGCTACAGTGTGTGTGCATGGAAGGCTGGCCATGTGGGTGGGTGTCGAGTTATTGCTTGCTACTTTTGTGTTTGCCCCTTAAAGTCTGTTTACTTGAAAGCATAAAAACTAAGGAGAGAAAATATCAGGAGTACAGGTCAGACAGAAATAATTAAGTAGTTTTGTGGGCAAGTGTGTGTACTGAGGATGGGAAGAACCACATGTGTTTCCATTGGTATGTGTGCTACAGTTCAGCTGTGCACCTGAGATGAGGGGAGATAGGAAAACTAAAAAAACAGAACAGTAGCTATAAGAATGCTGCATGCATGCAGACAAAGTCAGATTTGTATTGGAGTGCAAGTGAGCCATATGTGTGCAGGCAGTATGGCTTAATGGTTAAAGGCACTGAACTGCAAACCAGGAGAATTGGAGACCTGAAGACCTGTGTTTGAATCTCATCAACCCCCACTAGTACACTATATGGTGTGATCCTGAGCAAGTTACTTAACTTTTATGTGTGCAGTTATTAGTGACCACTTGCTTTTTGCACACATGCCACATGCATGCAGTCATTCTAATTTAACATAAAAAGGAGGGAAGGCAGACTCTGACAGGTGCAGAAGCAGGGATTCATTGACAGCAGTTCTACCTGGCTGAATCAGCCTTGGAGTGTACAGTTCAGGCTCCCCTCTCTGCTGAGGCGACTTCTCTCTTCGATCACTCTGCTCAGACCAAGCCAGCAGCTCCTCTCTCAGCATAAGAAGCAATTGGAACAATTACCAAGAATTCCTGGCCGCTGTATGTAAATCAGCATTTGTACTGCTGTACCACCACTGAAATACAGTAATGGTCGACTAATAGAAAGCTCTGTGCTAGAAGCAACAGCTCAGACACAAAGGGAACCTCTAGGAGGCATATGCCAATAGCGGTCCAGCCCCATGCCTTACTGTCTGCTGTACACACTACTGAAACAGTGGTCAGCTAATAGAAAGCTCTCGGCCAGAAACAACCAGATGCAACAGCTCAGATACAAAGGGCAACCCTAGGAGGCATACGCCAGCTGCATCTAGCCCCTAGCCTTACTGTCTGCTGAGCTTCATTGATCATCACCAACTGGGAGAGTTTCAGCAGGAAGGAGAAATAAAGGTGCTGCCCTCCTCCACCCTACCCCCTAATCCCACACACCCCAGGTCGTCTTCTTATATAGGTTCTGCAAGTCACCACCCACTTTCTACCTAAACTGACTAGAAGGAAAAAAAAAAAAAAAACTTTAGAAAAAAAATGTTTTCCTACCTTTCAATTATCTCCAGCAGAACAGCACAGACACAAGGGGCAACCCTAGAAGGCATACGTCAAGTGCAGTCCAGCCCCTAGCCTTAATTTCTGCTGAGCTTCACTGATCTTCACCTGAGGGAAGCATAAGTAGGAGATTTAAATTCTCCCAAGCTCTTGCTTGCAGTTCTGCTGACTGAAGTGCTACAAGAAGAACTCGCAGCAGCATGGCCACATCCAGGTTCCATCTTGTCGGTTGCTTCTACTCTTGTCGGTGATTTCTGCTGCAGCAGTTCCCTGGGCACTCCAGCATTTGAGAAGGGCAGGTATTGTACTGCAGCCAATTGATCAATTCCCTCTCCCTCATAGCAGCATGGAGCCGGATGCATGGACCACAGGCAGGGGTTTTTACTACAAGCAGCAGGGACTCCATGGTGCTGTTCTGAGCCAAAGGGCTGAGCAACTGAGCTAGTAACCAGATTCCTTCTTACCTTGCTGGAGTACAGGCTAGACCTCTTCTGTTCAACAGCTACCCAATTGTTTTCTGCAGTATACAGGGAACACTCGAACAGGCCCACCCACCCTCCCCTAATCCCACCCTTCCCAGAATGCTCTTGATTTATAGGTATGTAGCGCCCCACAACCCCTGATAGGAAGTAGTAAGGTACAAAAATAAAAGACAAAAAAACTCACTCTTCTGTTTTCTTTTTCATCCACACATCTTGCCAAGAAGCATGAATCAGCACTATCTCTCAACTAAAACAAAACAAAAATAAAATAGACCTTGTCAGTTGCAAAAACTGAGGTGCACTGTACAATAGGATCTACAAACAGCAACCAGGATCCTGCCGTGCTTGCTGCTCCATAGCAGATCTTGCAGCCCAACTACAGGATGCTTGGACTATAATATATGACCTCCAACATAGGGAAACATAGAAACATAGAACTTGACAGCAGATAAGGACCATAAGGCCCATCCAGTCTGCCCATTATTCTACCTTATGAATGTGCCATAGGCCTGTTCTCTGTCAATGGCCTATCTATTTATACTCATCTGTATTGCTCCCTTATGCCTATCCCATGCCTGTTTGAAGCCCTGCACTGTATTCCTATCCACCACTTCCTGAGGTAGGCCATTCCATGTATCCAACACACTTTCTGTGAAAAAGAACTTCCTCACATTACCCCTTAATCAGCCTCCCTCTAATCTCATGCTGTGTCCTCTTGTCCTGCTATTTTTCTTATGTTGAAACATGTTAGACTCTTTCACCTTGTTAATGCCCCTAAGATGTTTGAATGTTTCCACTGTATCACCTCTCTCCCTCCTTTGTTCTAGGGTATACATATTGATCTCCATTAATCTGTCCTCATATGTTTTCTGATGCAATCCCGGCACCATTTTGGTTGCCCTTCTCTGGACTGCCTCCATTTTGTTAATTGCCTTGTGCAGGTGTGGCCTCCAGTACTGTACACAGTACTCCAGATGGAGCCTAACCAGTGTCTTATAAAGAGGGATTATTACCTCCCTCTTAAGACTTGCGATACCCCTACTAATACACCTCAACATCCCTAGAGCCTTACCTATTGCTTTAATGATCTGCTTGGGTGATTTTAGGTCATCTGTGATAATGATGATGCCCAAGTCTCTTTCTTTCCTTGTGATTGCCAGCAACTCCCCTCCCAACCTAAAGGTGGCTTTATGGTTTCTCTTCCCTATGTGCATGATCTTGCACTTCTTTGCGTTAAGCCCCAGTTGTCACTCTTCCAACCATTTTGACAGTTTATCCAGATCTCCTCTCATTCTGCCCACCCCATCTGAATCATTTACTCTGTTGCAAATCTTGGTGTCATCTGCAAACACACAAATCTTACCCTCCAGTCCATCTGCAATGTCACTGATGAAGATCTTGAAGAGGAGTGTCCCCAGGACTAATCCCTGAGGTACTCCACTTGTGACTTGTATCTCTTCTGACTCTAAATCATTTACCACCACTCTCTGTTTTCTGCCTGCCAACCAGTTTGCCACCTAGTTAACCAACTTCTGACCCACTCCAAGCCTACTCAGCTTATTATTCAATATTCTATGTGGAACAGTATCAACAGCTTTGCTGAAGTCCACCACTCTGGTTACCCAGTCAAAGAAGTCTATGAGATTAGTTAGACAGGACCTTCCTGTTGTAAACTCATGGTGTCTTTGATTCTGTATTCCTATGGATTCCAGGTGTTGCACTATCCTTTCCTTAAGGAGTGCATCCATAATCTTGCCCACTACTTAGGTAAGACTGGCTGGTCTATAATTTCCTACCTCCTCCCTGCTAACACTCTTGTGGAGCGGGATCACATGAGCCCTTCTTCAGTCTTCCGGGACCTCTCCTGTGCTCAGAGACTCACTAAACAGTTCTGCTAATGGCTCTGCTAGTTCCACCCTTTGCTCCTTTAGTACCCTCGGATGTATGCCATCAGGTCCCATTGCCTTGTCCACCCTGGCCCGGATATTCAAACTGCACCAGGCAGTGGTGCAAGCCTGGGCGCAGCTCAACTTTGTTGCGCAGGGGAATGGCCTCGGTGATATTCCACAGAGCTGCGCTATGGCACAGCAGCTTTGAATATCGCACCCTGGCCACCCCCACTGTGCATGGCGCAGTGGCACTGCACCTGCGCAAGTGGCCAGAGTGGAGCATGGAGATGTGCTGGCGCAAGTGCCATTGTGCCATGCACAGCACCTGCGATATTCAAATGGGGACATGCAAATGGGGCCATAATTTATGCAAGGCACACAGGGACCATTTGCATCTCATTACGGCCCCATTTGCATGCCATTAGCATGCAGGTGCGCCGATCCCCGATGACTTGCACCTGGCACCCTGCCAGGCAGCAGCCGTCGGGGACCGACGCCCCCTGCAGCCCGATATCGGGCATTCCTGTAATATAAATGAAAAACTGTCCAATATCCCTGGTGGTCCAGTAGACCCCTATGTGCCCGATAGCAGGCATCAGTACAGTCCCCCCCCAAGTCCAATATCCCTGGTGGTCCAGTTGACCACACTGAGCCCGATCGCGGGCATCTGTAAGCGAACCCCCCCAAGTCCAATATCTCTGGTGGTCCAGTGGACCAATTGCTGCTCAATCGTGGGCATCAGTACCTCATCAAAGACCCCCACTACCCTGGTGGTCTAGTGTACCCCCACCCCACCCACCCACTGAGCCCCACTGCCCCACTCCCCCATCAGCCGGCGGCAGCAGCACCCACCCGCCCAAGCCGCCCGCTGCTCACCGACCGACAGCTCAGGCTGCATGCCCAGATTACAGCATGAGCCAATGGGCTGCACCCACACGACAGTACCAGTCCAGATATGTGAATGAATTATTCGCATATCTGGACTGTAGAGGAGACAGCACGCCCATTGGCTCATGCTGTGAACCAATGGGCGGCAGCCCCTTCCAGCCGTCAGTCAGCAGGTGGCGGGCAGCAGGTGGTGGGGTTATGCATGGGCATGCCCCCTACCTGTGCTGCATACATTGCTGATGTGCTCCGGTCGCGATCGGATTTATGCGTGCACTTTTCCCTTTGAATATCACTGAGGCACATCAGTGGGTTGTGCATGGTGCAACACTGTTGAGCCATGCAAAACCCTTTTGAATATCTGGACCCCTGAGCTTAGTGAGCTCTTGTAGGACCCTTTCTTTTGTGAAGGGACTAGTGCACACCTCCCTTCCTCCTGTGTCCTTGGTGCTGAGCTGTAGGCCTTGCCCTACCTTCTCCTCAGTAAATACTGAGCAGAAGTATCTATTTAGGATAGATGCTTTTCCTTGGTCCTCCTCCACACAGTTCTACTTATCAGCTTTGATCTTAGCAATACTCCCTCTGGACTTTCTCCTTTCACTAATGTATCTATAGAAAATCTTGTCTCCTTCTTTTAGTGTTCGTGCTAGTGTTTCCTCAGTTTGGGCCTTTGCCTGCCTTACTGCCTTCCCTGCTTCTCTTAGGGAAGTTTGGTATGCCTCCCTCTCTTTATCCCACTGCGTGCCTTTATGTTTCCTGAAGGCTAGCCTTTTGGCTCTGACCTTGTCTGCTACTGTTTTTGAGAACCAAAATGGGTTCCTCCTTCTTTTGCCCTTGCTTTTCTCTCTAACACAATGGGATATTGCTTCAAGTATTGCATCCTTAAGCTTGCCCACTTTGCCTGTAGCCACTCACCTGTATTTCTTCTTGCCAGGGCTAGCTTAACTCTGTTGGCCATCTTATCAAATTCAGCTCCTCTGAAGTCCCATATTTCTGCCTTGAAATGGGATGATTTAGTTCTAGTGGCCAAACTGAACCATACCATGTGATGGTCACTGGCCCCCAAGTGACCTTCTACCTGGAGATCTGTGATCCTATACCCGTTAGTCAGTACTAGATCTAGGATAGCCCTGTCTCTTGTGGGTTCTTGTACCAGTTGTTTGAGGCCATCCCCCTGCAGGGAATCCACTATGTCTAGTTCTGGCAGATGTACCTGCTGGTGTTGACCAATCTGTATCTGGCATGTTGAAGTCTCCTATTGTCAGAACCTCCCCTATAGCTGTTATGTTTTGTATGTCTTCTAACAGTAATGCATCTATGTCCTCCCCCATGGTCTTTAGGCCTGTAGATAACTCCAGTTCATATGGCTGTCCCATTTCCTGTTTCCTGGGTGACACACAGTTCTTCTGGCTCCTTATGTGTAGTCTGAATTTCTGTAGCTTTGATATTTTTATTGACATAAAGGGCCACTCCATCCCCCCTCTTTTTGCACCTCAGTCTCTTCTGAACAATACATAGCTGGGTACTGAAGTCTACCAAGTGTGGTTACTGGTGAACCATGTCTCATTAATGGCTACTATGTCCAGTTTAGCCCCTGTCATTGTTGCTTGCAGGTCTGGGACCTTGTTTCCCAGATTGCAGGCATTTGTGTACATGATTTTCCATTGGCCAGATTTTGGTGTGTTAGTTGTTGGGTGAGGTCCAGCATTTCCCCTGCATGTCGTATGGGGAGCTGAACCTTTTCCCTTGCCTGGTGATGCAAATTAACTACAAACATGCTGAACTCCTGTTTGATCACTAGCTGAGGGGGAAGGGTGTTCTTCCCACTCGATGTATCGAGTGCTTCACCCCTCTCCCCATTTGCTAGTTTAAATATTCTGCAAAGACATCAAACTTCTGCCCCAATGCACCAACTCCCTCCTTAGTCAGATGCAGTCCATTGAATTTAAAGCAGTTTCGCTCCCAAAACTGTCGCCAGTTACCTACAAATTTGTGTCCTTTTTCCTGGCACCATAGAAACATAGAAACATAGAAACATAGAATTTGACGGCAGATAAGGACCGCTTGGCCCACCCAGTCTGCCCATTTCCCTACCTACTGGATAAGCTGCAGATCCTAGTTAACCAGCAGCCTACTTCTTTCTACCCCCAACCCCCAGAATTGCCTTATGACTATCCCATGCATGCTTGAATTCCACCACTGATTTTGACTCCACAACCTTCCTCCGAAGGCCATTCCATGCATCCACAACCTCTCTGTGAAAAATACTTCTTAAATTACCTCTGAGCCGCCCCCTCTATCTTCAAATTGTGCCCTCTTGTTCTTGCACACCTCTTTTTGAAAGATGCTACCCTCTTGGACTTTGTTGATTCCCTTGAGGTACTTGAAAGTTTCTATCATGTCCCCCTCTCCTCCTTTCCTCGAGGCTATACATATTAAGCTCCTTAAGTCTCTTTCATATGTCCTCCGGTGCAGACCCTGCACCATTTTAGTTGCCCTCCTCTGGACAGCTTCCATCCTGTCTATGTCTTTGCGGAGATTGGGTCTCCAGAACTGCACACAGTACTCCAGATGGGGTCTCACCAGCTGTCTGTACAGAGGGATAATAACTTCCTGTCTTCTACTGGTGATGCCTCTCCCTATGCATCCCAGTATCCCCCCAGCCCTCCTTGCTGCCCTCTCACATTGCTTGCCCACCTTTAGGTCATCTGATATGACTACCCCCAGGTCCCTTTCCATTTTGTTGTTGTTAGTATCTCACCCCCCATTGTGTACTCTTCCCCTGGGTTTTTGTTTCCCAGGTGCATTACCTTACACTTCTTAGCATTGAATCTAAGCTGCCATACATTTGACCATTCCTCTAACCTTGCCAAGTCCCTTCTCATCCTTTCCACCCCACCCTGTGCATCAACTCTGTTGCAGATCTTAGTGTCATCTGCAAAGAGACATACTTTTCCTTCAGTCCTTCTGCAATGTCACTTATAAAGACATTGAAGAGGACTGGTCCTAATACTGAACCTCATGGGTACCCCGCTAGTAACCCTCCTTTCTTCTCTGGAGGACTCCATTTACTATTACCTTGTGTCCTATTCTCCAGCCAATTCTTTACCCAGGCTGTCATCTTGGGACCCACTCCCAGGCTGGCTAACTTATATATTAATCTTTTGTGGGACTGTGTCAAATGCCTTGCTAAAGTCTAGGTAGGCCATGTCCACAGCCCTCCCTGATCTACTACTTTGGTCACCCGTCAAGTAGAAATCTATCAGATTCGTCTGGCATGACCTTCCCGCTGTGAATCCATGCTGCCTAGGGTTTTGTGCCCCTCTGGCCTCTAGATACTCGACAATTTTTTCCTTTAGAAGTGATTCCAACATTTTCCCTATCACTGAGGTTAAACTAACAGGTCTATAGTTTCCTGCTTCTGCCTTGCTCCCACTTTTGTGAAGGGGAATCACATCTGCCCTCCTCCAGTCCTCGGGTACCACCCAATCCTCCCATGATTTGTTAAAGAGGGTAGTCAGTGGTGTCACTAGTTCTACCCTTAGTTCTTTTAGAATTCTGGGATGAATCCCATCAGGCCCCATTGCTTTGTCCACCTTCAGTTTTAAGAGTTCTTTCAGAACCCTTTCTTCTGTAAATGGGCGGTATCAACTTCTGTATCCAGAGTGTTACTACTGTTTGCTTTATGTACCTCCTCCTCTTCCTTTGTAAATACTGAGCAAAAATATTTGTTTAGTATCTCTGCCTTTTCACATTCTCCTCTGCCCACCCTCCCTCCCCTTTATTAAGCCTCTATCCCTCCTTGGTCTTCCTTTGCTCCCTGATGTACCTATAAAAGGTTTTATTCCCTTCTTAACTGAGTTGGCTATCTTTTCCTCAGTTTGGGCCTTTGCTGTTCTGACTGCCTTCCCAGCCTCCTTTTGCTTTAACTGATACAGTTCTCTGTCCTGCTCCTGCTACGATTCCTTGTACTTCCTGAATGCTTTCTTTTCTCTTGAACCTTCACTGCCACTTCCTTTGAGAACCATAGTGGTTTTACATCGTCTTGTTTTGTTTATTTGCTTCACCCAAAGGCTCGTACCTCTGTGATGGCAGTTTTATTATTCCCATTGTTCTTCCACCCTCCTTCCCCCCATTTGCTAGTGCATTCCTTAGGCACTCACCTATTTTGGCAAAGTCAGCCTCCCAAAGTCCAGTACTTTTGTCTTTCTATGGCTTGACTCTATTGCTGTGTTTATTGTGAACCATACTGTTGATGGTCGCTAGTTCCCAGATGGCTACCCACTTCTACATCTGTGATCCTCTCATCTCCATTTGAGAGTATCAAGTCTAATATTGCTCCCTCTCGAGTGGGCTCCAGTACTAGTTGTCTAAGGCATGCCCCTGTAGGGCATCTAGAATAACTGCACTTCAAGTGGCAGCTGCAACTGCGCTCCAGTTAACATCTGGCATATTCAGATCACCCATCAGCAATATCTTCCCTTTTCTGCCATTCTAAGTATACTTTCTATCATTTCCTTGTCCATTTCCTCCCCTGAGGAAAGGTCTGCTCTAACCCTGTGTGGATTGTGGTGCCATTGCCTGTCTCCAAATTTACCCACAGTGCTTCTTCTCCTCCCTGTTTACCCTTTTGTTCTGTTGCTTTATTCCTTCCCTTATGTAAAGAACTACTCCTCCCCTCTTTTACCCTCCCTGTCCCTCCTGTAGATAGTGTATCCTGGTATGTTTACGTCCCAGTCATGGTTTTGTGTGTACCATGTTTCTGTGACTGCCACGATATCCAGATGTTCCTCCTCCATCAAGGCCACTAATTCAGGAAGCTTGTTACCTAGACTACGGGCATTGGTACTCATTGCTCTCCATTTTTGATGGCCTTACCTTCTGTTGCAGCATCCCCACTGACCGTTCTACCTTGGTCTCATTTAGTACCCTGTTTTGTAGGAGAGGCTGGGATTTTTCTGCTGCTTGTCAGTGCCTCCCCATTGACTAGTTTAAAAGCTTGCCAATGAAGCATTTAAACCGATTGCTCAAAAGACTTGTTCCTTCCTGGACAGATGCAGACCATCCTGCCAGTATAGGCTGGCGTCCTCCAGGTGGAACCCCAGTCCCCAATGAAGCCAAACCCCTGTGCTCCACACCATTTTTTCAACATTCATTAAACTGCATGGTGCCACTACCTCGCCTCCCATGCCTTTTGACAGGCAGCACCTCTGAGAAGGATACTGTGTTTGCTACTTGTCTTAGGCCCCTCCCCAACTCTGCAATGTCCTCCTGCACTGCTCTAACCTCATGATGAGCCAAGTCATTTGTCCCTAGGTGGACAATTACGTCCAGCTCAGAATCCCTTGCAGCTGTTGTTGTGATCCTGAGGATGCACTTCCTGTCCCTCCAAGCCATGGCACCAGGCAGGCACCTTACTCAGATTTCCCAGCTCCTCCACTTCTATCCCCTAATAATTGAGTCCCCACCAGGAGCTGCTTCCTTTCCTTGTGGTGTCCTCTGCCTCCTTCCTGTGGGCCTCCCTTGTGACAGTTGTCCTCAGCCTCCTTAGTCTCCTCTGTGGGTGTATCTATAGGGGAGCTATGCTCCCCCAGAATGGCGTATGGATTGTGGTGTGTAACATGTGACTGGGTGTGCCTCTGTTTCACCATCCTCATCCTCCCTGAGCCCACTGTGGTCCAACTGCTGTGCTTTCTTTGCAACCTCTGAGGCACCAGCCCTTGAGCCACATGTTTAGCTCCCCTATTTCCCTTTCTCTGACCTTCCGTCCATCTGCCCCCTCTCCCAGACCAGCAGGATCTCAGAGAAGGAGATACTGGATGAAATGGATGACAGTTTTCTCCCAGCCTGGTCAGGTGTTCCTTGGTCTCCACAAATGACCGGCTGGTGAGATTGTTAGTCCCTATGTGTACCAGGACATCAATGTTTTCTCCTGCTTCCTGCACGGATTTACCAATGCAGTCAGTGTCTATCCATGCTGATGTAGCGGGGAGACATGTGACCATTACCCCTGGCTGGAGGTAGGTATCAACTCCCCGAATCATGGAGTCTCCTATGATCAGAAGTGTTGTGGATTTCCTTTTTGCTTTTTTTGTTTTGGTCCCTGTTTTGGGTGAGTTTTGTTGTGCTAGCTCCTGTGCTGTAGTGTCCTGCTCCTGCAGTGTCCTCTGCCCCTTTTTTGATTTCAGAGATAGAGGCAAATACCTGTTTGTAGCTTTTATATGGTTTGTGGAGGTGATACGTTGAAGAGCACTGAGTGATGGGGCACCTGATTTTCCCCTCCTAACCACCTGCTAACCTCCCAGACCAACTACCCTCTGCGGTCAAGGTACTTCAGTTGGATGTTGGTGAAATGGTGGGCAGTTCTTATGTTTCCTCCTGAATATGTGATTTGAGGCATGCAATCTCTGCCCATGCTGCCTGGAGCTGAGCCCTTAGATCTCCAATGGTCCAGCATATAGGACAACATTCTAAATCCTCTATAACTGCCCTTTTGAAAAGTGTCCCACAGTACCTGCTGTTAATAATATCCATTTCAGATAAGTTGCTGGGTTTATAACCTGGTCCAAGTAATTAGAAGGAGGAAAATTAAAGCAAAAGTTTGATTTTTTGTTTTGTTTGTTTGTTTTTGTCTAACTTATTATAACAAGTTAAATTACTTGTGCCCCTGTAAGTGAGGTCATTGTGTGGAGACCCCTCTGATTCTCCCCTTCCTGCTTTGCTACAGGACATGTCACGACTGAGCTACCCTATGAAAGGAGTGTAGCATGGGGTGTTTTAGGATGGGGGTGGGTGGCTGGGCCCTTCCCCTGCCAAAAAAGAAGAACCACAGATGAAAGAAACAAGGAGGTAAGAGCAGAAACAATCAACCAACAACAAATGCAGTGGCCCTAAAAGCTTAGCCTAATGATAAATAAAACTGTAAAACCTGTAAAGCACCACCTGTAATAATTTCACAGAAGATATACCCTGCAAAAAAGCACTTTGCTACAGAGAAAAATAAAGCAGTAACAGAAGATATACCTTGCAAAAAACAATTTGAATCAAAGAAGATTACAGCCATAATCTGTAAGCACAAAACAGTAACAAACCTGTGGGCACGTAACTTACAAAAATTTCTTTGGAATACTATTGCAGTACTTGTTCTTTACCATTGTACTACCATTGCAATTTCCAGTGTACTACCATTGTGGGTTTCATAAATGGTATCACGGTGGATTTGTTCCAATTCCATTGCGATACCATTGTAACCACTGTGATACCATGTAGACAGTGGTAGTTCACTGGTAACATCACCTCTTCTGGTACCACAGTGGTAACAAATGTGAACCATTGTGATACCACTGGTTATTGGTATCACAGCGGTTTTGTTCCAAGTCCAGTGTGATACGACTGTGTCCACTGTGATACCATCAACACCCAGTGGTAGCACAGTGGCAAACATTTGTGCAATGGTAGCACAATGGCAAACACCAGTGTGATACCACTGCAATTGGTATCACAGTGGATTTGTTTCAATTCTACTGCACTACCATTGTGACCACCGTGGTACCATGTGTCAGTGGCAGCACAATGAGTGCACTTGCAGTGGTAATACAATGATCTCATTCCATGCCTTATGCTGGTGGTAGCACAATGGTCATGTAGTAAGGTATCACAATGGCCTGCTTCGGTCACTGGTAGCAAAATTACCACATTGTTGGAGAAACCTGCCGGCGGAGTGATCCAAAAAATAATGGCACATCCAACAAGATCAGACACCCACACATCTTAATGTAGGTACCATCCAACATCAGCTAATCACCAGCTGTACGTTGCAACTCCCACCAAAGTTACCTGTATACCAGTCATGCCCCTGATCTATGCTACACAGTCTTCCTAGCCTCACAACATGGTGCCGTATGGTGTGGCTTAAGTGCAGGAACCCTCCTAGTTCACATGGAAAGCACAAAGTGACTTTGTGGGACACTCCTCATCCCTACAAAAATGAAACTAAAGTAAATAACCCCAATACTACCTGTTCCTAAAAGTAGGGGAAAGGGTCTTCATGGGAGTGCAGACAGTTTCAGCCCATCCCAGTGTTCCCACCATGGGTTGCTCCAATGATGTCTCACTGCAACAGACTTAACACAGCAGCTCAGTTGAGAAGTGACTTTCCTTCACATAGTATCTTCTGATTTGCTGCAGGTGGGGCAAGCTAAAAGAAATCTTTAATGGATTATTTATGGCTCACATATGGCTGCATATGCAGTGTGTAAATGAGCAGATTTTGCATATAGACTTACATAGAATCATAGACGGTGTTGGCTGATAAAGACCTCAATGGCCCAGCCAGTCTGCCCATTTTCCTTGCCTACTGTGTCATCGCAGCTCCTACAAAATCACTTGGTCCCCACCATTCTTTTTATAAAGATTCTTTTTACATTATAAATGCACTCACCCCAATAAATCCTGATATGTCTGGCTTCATATTTGCCTTGTCATTTCTCTCAGAATTTGTTTTTAACTTTTCTTACCAAGAAAACATGATGCCAGGATTCTCTCCTCCCACCTTGGGACTGCTGTCTCTCCTCACCACTCCATATAGTTTGATGTGCTCCACATGGCCATGATAGGGAGGTTCTGTCTTTGACAAACTCTTGTGAGATCTCTGATATCCCACTACTGGAAAACAGGACAAATAAGAAAAGAGTTAAAAAAACTGTAAAACATAGAGAATAATGGATGGGCAACTATGCACAACCAGTGTGTTCTGCCACAGAGGGGTTCTGATTCCCTCTGACCTCAAGAGCAAAGTTCAAGATGTCTGTGGCAATCAGAACCTCAAGGTGGTAGAATACAATAGTTATGCATAAAGTTGTTCATCCTGTAGTGTTTATAGTTTATCATCCTGTAGTGTTTATAGTGTGTAGTATTATGTGAAATGTGTGCTTTTTGTCTTTTACAATGAGACTGACTTGTACAGTATTTTGACATTCTAGAATGCTGTTCTAGCACAGAAAGGTACAATCACATTCCATGACCTTTGAACTATGGTACAACAGCATTTTGAAATGGATGGATTTCTATACAGAACAGTGCTCTACTAAACACTATAAACTAGTAATGTACAGTTAACAAGACAAGGCAGCACAAATTTAATTCACAGGTTACAATTACAGCATATAGCATAGCACCCTAATGACACCTATTTTTTAACAAAATAGCATTACTTTGGCATATTTATTATTTTTTTTATGTAAATTGATTTAGACAAAATCATTTTTATTTAAGCAATAAGCCATGACAGGGCATTGGTTGAACTTGGTTTACCCCATGCACAGAGGCATTGTAAGGCAGGAGATGAAGCAGAGTGCCTTCAGCCCATGACTGTTGGGTAAACCTAGTATAACCAATGTCCCTGAAGTGCCTTATTGCTGATATAAAATGGGCACAGAAGCAATTTTTTTTTAAAAAAAAAAGCACTCTAAAAGTTTTCAAACCCACAAAAATTATAATAAAATGCTGCTAAATTATGTATAATAGTCCATCCATGGATGTACACAGTGTCACTATCATGCTCACCACCAATCAGCCATCCAGACATCATGATCATCTGGCACCACCTATGCTCCCCCTTTCCCAACAGGCATCCACGCATCCAGCTCAGCACTCACGCACATCACCAATTAGGCATTCTGACAAAATAATTGACCAGAAACACTCCTGACCTCCTCCCCTGGTGCATTCATCACACTGGCAGAACACAATCTGCAGTTTTCCACACCCACCATGCTGTGTGTATGGGACAGTGTACATGACGAAGCAGGTGAATCTCAGTTTGCCAGGGACTGGAGGCCAAAGGGGCATGACATTGTGTGATCCCAGTCCCTTGTGGAGTTCCACTGGGCACACGGCAGTCCTTCTCCCATGGAAGCATGGGAGGAGTGGGGGGAGGCAGAGTCAGTAACTTAAGCTGTGATTCCTGCAATACAAGCAGACTAGATAGAGCAAATGGCCTTCTTCTGACTTCTTTTTGTTTATGTTCCTATCTGATGACTGAAACAGACTAAAATCTCATCCCACAGCACATGATTTCTGGATTCTCTCCTACCATCTTGTAGCTGCTTATGGATGGTTCCATGTGATAAGGGCGAATTCGGAAAGCCGAATGCCCTTATCACAACTCCACATCGCCGAAACTGAGTTTTGGCAATGTGGAATCCTGGTGCCAGTGAAAGTGGTGCAAAACACAATTTTTCGACCCCTAAATTAAGATTCTCAACTCCAGGGGGTGTATATCGGGGAGGGGGTGCATATCGGGATGAAAGAAAAAAATTAACTGTCTCAGGCCAGGTGCAACAAAAACTAACGGCGCCTGGTCCCTAACCCTGCATCCCTACCACCCCAGGCCAGCACCCACACCACTATGCCATGATGCCAGTTCACCGGAAACCCACGGTATCACCTCTCACAAACCCTTCTGCCCCTCATTAGGCAGTCTCACTCCCCCCTGCACATGTATATACGTGTGACATCCTGTCGCCTTTTCACAACCTTCCCTATCCACTCACCAACCCCACATCCTCGCCGTCGGGGCAGTCACCAGAAGTGGGTTGCCATTTTGCAGGCATCCACTTGTGGGCTGCCCAAATCACAGGATACCCTTATGGACTCTACTTCTCTCCTCACCACTCCAAATGATTTGATGTGTTCTGGTGCACATGACATTGAGGGTCTGTCTTTCAGTATCATCCTCTTTATGGTACTCCCTGGCCATTTGGTTAGGCCCCCTTTGTTCTTTCAACATCATCTTGACATCAATATCCCTGCCAACTTGATCCTGCCTAGACTCCCTGCTGTGCCAAAAATATGAAGGTAATGGCTGACATGGTACATGTAATTGCACCATTTACACCATTATGTTCTAGCATAAATATTACTAAACAGCACTTACCTTGGGATTCCTGTATGGGGGCTGAGTGACTCAATGAGAACATCCAGTTGTACCTGTAACATAAAAAATAGCAACAAGGTCTCAAAGACTCTGCAGCTCTTTAGTAGCTAACTGAAAAAACAAGACATCATAATGATAAAACAATACTTATCTGATACACGTAGTCAATATCCTCCCACACTGTGGTCATTGTTCCATGGGACCTGTAGACAAAGTGGAAAATGTATAGAATAATGGATAGGGAACTGTGTACGACAAGGCTGTGTTTCCATTGAGGGGGGCTGATGACATCATAGACCTCAAGAGCGGAGCTGGAGAGGTCCCTGTGATGTCTTCAACCACCCGAGATGGAAACACAGGGCCTTGTTAGTGCATTGTTCCCTATTATTTTATATAGTATATGGCCCCCCCCCAAAATGTGGCTGTTTAATTCACAGGGTTTCAGGATCGCTGCCCAGTTCCATACCTTGTGTTCACACTGCCAAATTCACCCTGTCCTTGCTGCCATGCCACTCTTCTGCCAACCTGAATATCTCTGTTCTCGCTACTGATGTACTAACGACAACTAAGATGAAGTGGTAAGGGAGCTTGATGATGGGAGGGCACTGGATGTGGCCTTCCTGGATTTTTCAAAGGCTTTTGACAAGCTACCACATGCTGGACTATTGTTAGCCATGAGCAATGTAGGTATCCCATATCCTATAATATGCTGTGTGCAAGGTTGGTTGACAAACAGAAATCAAAGAGTTAGTATAAAAGGTTCATATTCTGCATGGACTGAGGTGACAAGTGGAGTCCTTCAGGGTTCAGTATTGTTTATTGTTTGTTGTTTATTGGATATAATCAGAAAGACCTTTGAGTCAAAGACTCATTTACAAAGGCAATACAGGGCAAACATTAGCTAACAGAGACAAGACAGTACAGTATAATACATAATGAAGAGTTACATTACATTTCAGTACATGGTAGTCATAATACATAGTGAAGAAATACAATACATTACAATACATGACAGTCAAGGTAGATCAGGAGGTGGTCCTGATCAGTACAGTAGTTGAGTCCCACTTTAGCACAGCGACAATAGTTGCAGAAAATACTGTAACTGGCTGATAGTCAGATAGTGAGGTAGTAGAGATTTTGACCAAGAGACAGAGATAGTTATGGGCGCACTTACGGTAGAATGCTGTAGGAAAGGGTCAGGGGAAATCACAGGCATTAGAGTCTAGGAGGAGTTCCCTTAGTCTAGCTTTAAAAGGATCTAGCCTTGTTTTGTTGGCTATTTGGATTGGGAGAGAGTTAGTCCAATTCGGGGCTTGGTAGCTGAAAGTCCTTTGCAGTTGAGAGGTATGGGGGCAGTTTGTTAGAGTTTCATGTGGATCTGGCTGGGGATGCTGGTTGAATAATGGAGGAGAGAGAGGGAGGGGCAAGACCAAGGAGTATCTTCTTTGTCATGAGGCTAGTATAATATCTGATTCTGCTGTCTAAGTTTAGCCATTTAGAGGCGTTGTAGAGTGTACAGGTGTGGGTAAGGTGATCACAGCCTAGGATGAGATGGCAGGCTTTGTTGAGTACCAGGCAGAGTGCGTTTAGCACAGAGTTGGGGGCAGCACAGTATATGGTAATGCTGTAGTCAAGGAGGGAGAGGACGGAGGAATTGATGGTGATCAGTAGAGCCTCTGGGGTGAGGCAGTGCTTGTATCTATAAAGCACTCCTAATCTCAAGTTTAGGGCCATGGCTAGGAGGATAATATGTTGTTTATAGTTGAGGGCCGGGTCTAGAGTGATCCCTAGGTATTTAAAGTTGCTAACTTGCTCAAGAGGGTGTGGTTGACAGTGAGAAATGGGGGAGAAATGGGGGACAGAGGTTCTTGCATGTTCTGAGGGTGGGAGAAGATCATGACCTTAGTTTTCTTGTAATCGATTATTAGACGCTGGGTGGAGAACCAGTGTTCTGCTTCATGGAAGTTATGCTGGAGTGTTTGGTGGAGTTTAAGTGAGTTTAAGTGGGTCAGAGCCAGAGGCGAACAGTACGGCGTCATCCACATAGAGGAGCAGGTTTCCTGAGATGGCCAATGGGAGTGAGTTAAGGTATAGGCTGAAAAGTAGGGGGCCAAGAATCCAACCCTGTGGGACACCAGAGCGGACTGAGAGGCAAGGGGATAGGACAGTGCCTACCTTGACCTGTTGGGTTCTATCCGACAGGTAGCTAGTGAACCAGTTTAGGGAGTCATTGAAGAAGCCACTGGAGGAGAGAGTGTTAAGTAGTAGGGCATAGTTGACGGTGTCAAAGGCTTTAGAGAGGTCCATGAAGATAGCACCTGTGAGGTGGCCATGATCCAAGGTGGAGTGGGCGTGTGAGGTGAAAGTGAGGAGGGCAGTAGTGGTACTATGCCCCTTATGGAAGTCATGTTGTTGGTTGCAGAGAAGATTGTATTTTGTGAGGTGGTCAGAGATTTGGTCAGCGATGATATGCTCTAAGGCTTTGGGGGGGGGGAATGGATATAGGGCGGTAGTTGTTGGCGGAAGTGCGGTCCCCACTCTTAAAGATAGGGGTGATGCTGGCCAGCTTCCAAAGGGAGGGAAATTTCCCTTGACAAAGGGAGCTATTTTGGATATGAGTGAGAGGGTAGAGGATTTCCAGGAAAGTAAGGCGGAGAAGATTCAGGTCAAGGGAATCGCTGCAGTTTGTTGAGTGGCTAAGGACTTTGGCTAGGTAAGGTCTGGCATCCACAGGGGAGAGAACGCAAAGGCAAAATAGAGGAGCAAGGGGGGGAGGGTGGACCCGGGCTGGTGGAGGGTCTAAGAAGCTGGGGAGGGGAGAATATGGTTGAGATTGGTGAAAGTAGAGTTTAGGACTGAGGATATGCTGAGGGGATCCATGGAGGTGTTACCGTCTATTTCTAAATGGTCTAGGGGCTGGTTTGGGGTTTTACCACAGAGTTCCTTAATATTATTCCAGAATTTATGCCCATTACCCAAAGTGGATGTTAAGGACGCTTCGTAATATTCCACTTTGGTGGTGTGGAGGGGCCCACATGCATTTGTTTCACCGCTGTCTATAGTGTTGCATGTCAGCTAGTCATTTGGTCCCATTAGCAATATGCCAAAGGAAGTCACGCTGTTGCATTAGGCCCAGGAGGTGTTCAGAGAACCAGGAGACCTGGTTTCCTTTGGACATTTTCTTGGTAAGGGGGGTGAAATTATCACAGATCCTATTGAATGTGGAGATAAATAGGTCAAGCGCATGATCGGGGTCTAGGGTGTTTACGAGGGGTGTCCAATCCCAGTCTTGAAGGAAGGCTTTGAGTTGGGAGAGTTTGCCAGGGCCAAGTTTGCACTGTAAAGTACTGTAATTTTGGGGGGGGGGTGTTTGGAAGCCTTGCAGGACCAAGAGCAGAGCACAGGAGAATGATCGCTTAGGGCGTTGGGGAGTACCTGGGTGTTGGTTATTCTGTGTGGGTGGTTTGTGAAAATCAGATCCAGGAGGGAGGATGTCCTTGTACGGGGCATTTGCCCTGGTGAGTGAGGTGACAATCTGGGTGAGGTTGAGTGCTGCAGCATCATCGGTATATGAGGCTGTTTTTCTGGCCAACTAATTTATATTGAAGTCTCCCATGACTATTTTTTCATATTGAGGCGGTAAAGTCGCGATATAGTTCAGAACTGCCCAGAAGGCTAGTTTGTGTTCGTTGGGTAGAATGTAGACAATGGTGAGTAGGAGGGGGGCAGTAGACATGCCAAGAGGTAATTTTAGAGTTAGAGCTTGTGCCTTTGATGCGAGCTGTGGGGTAGGGAGTAGTTGGCCTGACAGCGAGGCTTTAAGGTAGGCAGCACAGCCACCATGTCCTTTACCCACTCTATCAGAGCGATAGAGGATGTAACCAGGGAGGTTAACAGCAGAGTCTGGAACAGAGGGGGAGAGACAGGTTTCACTCAGTCCGATGATAACAGGGTGGTGCTGGAGTACCCACCCCTGACAGGTATCCCATTTTTTTTGCAGGCTGCAGATGTTAAGGGAGGTGATGCATAATCCCTTGGGAGGGGAAGGGAGGGGAAGGGATGTGCTGGGGGAAAGTCTTCGGGCCAGGGTTGGGGTGGACATTGCCCATTAGAAGCAGTAATAGGACAAGAGACTGGAGGCTTTTCTTTGTTGTTTGGGTGTATAGTTGGCGGCATTTACGCAGCATATACTCTTTGGCTGGATGGAAGGTGGGTATCGGAAGCTTCAAGCTTTGGGGTCCAGTGAGGAGGACGAGGAGGAGGGGGGCAGGGGGAGGAGGA
Source organism: Neoceratodus forsteri (assembly GCA_016271365.2). NCBI lineage: Eukaryota > Metazoa > Chordata > Ceratodontiformes > Ceratodontidae > Neoceratodus > Neoceratodus forsteri. The sequence goes on from CM057457.1 coordinate 185,441,555, forward strand.
GTGGTTGTGGGAGTGCAATTGGGGGTGGGCAGGAGGGACCAGGGCTACATAGAGTCCAGTGCCCACAGTGATACCTGCTGATAGAGAGTATGACGATAGGGGGTTTTAAGGTTGCAGTTGTTGAGTGGCTGAGTGGTGCGGGCCGAGGGGTACCTGTCAGTCGTTGTGGCAACTCCCCGCTCGGGAGTAAGCAGGAGAGGGGAGGGCAGGAGGGAGAATGCCAGTCTGACTGTAGATATAGTGCACACGTATCATTCAACTTTGTGTGGAGAGGGGCGGGCGCAGCATGGCGATAAAGATGAAAGTAGGCAGTAGCATGCTGTATTGGGGAGGTGAAAATATAGTATAAGGAAGCAGGGAGTGAGAGGACAGTAGCATATTGAGATGGATGGAAGTGGGTATTAGCATGTTTGGACTAGGGAGGTGCAGAACATAGCTTAAGAAGCAGGGAGCTAGAGAGGTAAAGTAATGGCTTGTGAATGAGTGAGAAAGTAGTAGATGGTGTGACCTCTGGTGGTGACAGAGTATAACCAGCAGATGGGAAAGTTGGCTGATTGGTTATGAATGCAAGTAGGCAGAGTTATCTCAGCTATATAGCAAGGAGCCTACCAAGGGTGGTGGTGGGGTCGGTGGGGAGCCAATGCTCTGCATTGGTGGGGAAAACCAACAGCAATCATTTTAAACACAGGAGCCGAGCAAATGCCTCTACCTGCAGTTTGAGATGTGGTTTCGCGGGGACGGCAGTTCTTATGTTCCCTCATGACCTCCGGTGACTGTTGCCCCCAGGTCTGCTGTGGAAGAGAGAAGAGAGGAAGAGTTTCTTTATAGGCAGGAGATTATCATGATAGGGGAGGGCTATCATTAGAGAAACTGATTTCTCCGTAGCAGTAGCAGTAAGGGACACCGTTTTTACACAGTTACACAGCCCAACAAGTAATTAATGCAACCTTAAGGGTTTGATGCAGGTTATTACAGTGAGCCTAGGACTTGCAGAAATCACAAGTTACCAGCGATCGCTCAGTTGATTAACTTAGTTAAGGTAACTTTAGGAATTCCTGAAAATTGCCAGCTTTCACAGGAAACTTTAATAAAAAAAAACTATCTCCACTTGTGTGGCGGCTGTAAAAGGCAATTGCAAGTGGTATTGATTGTAGAGGCAATTTCAAGCAGCATTAATTAAAGTCCCGAGTTTCAGCAGTGAGCTGAAATCCCCTTTTGTTTTAAACTTGAAAATGGTGCCAAAAACCAACAGCAATCGTTTTAAACAGAGGAGCCAAGAAAATGCATCTACCTGCAGTTTGAGATGAGGTTTTGGGGGCGGAGGGCAACTCCGATGTTCCCTCATGACCTCTGGCGACTGTTGCCCCCAGGTTTGCTGCAGTTTGAGATGCGGTTTGGGGGGCAGGGGAGGCAGCTCTATGTTCCCTCACGACCTCTGGCAACTGTTGCCCCCAGGTTTCCTGCAGTTTGAGATGCAGTTTCGGGAGGCGGGGGAGGGACCCTGCCTCTTTAACTTATATATATCTACATTACAATATGATAAAGAGGATGTTTGGTTATGCACATTTGCAGATGATTATAGGTTGGGGGCTATAATTGATAGAAAGTCCACAAATTCTGTGTTACAAATAGCATTAGATCATGTATCCAGATGGACAACAAGGCTGGATTATCATTAAACGTCGATAGATGTGCTGATATGCATCTGGGAAGAAACAACCCTGAGCAGAAGTATCTGTTAGATAATAAACTATTAAGAACTACATTGGAGGAAAGAGATTTAGGAATCATGGTGTCGAAGGACATGAAATTCACAACAACATTGTAGACAGATATTTCAGAAGGGGAATAATATCTTAAATTGCATTTTTAGGCATATTAATGCGAGAAGTAGAGAGGTTATTATGCCTCTTTACATACATTTGGTGAGGCCTGTATTGAGTATGGAGCTCAGGTTTGGTCTCCCTATATTAAGAGAAACATATCCATGTTGGGGAGGATCCAAAAGAGGGCCACTAGAGGAATACAGAACATGAAAGCTAAATCGTACCAAGAAAGGCTAAACGAATAAGATCTGTTCTCCCTGGAGTATAGGAGAAAAAGAAGAGATATGTGTCTAGTGCACAAGGCACGGACAAATAACGATTTATAGGAAAATTTGGGCTTAGAAACAACAAATAAAGTATATAATACTAGATCTCACCTATTACAGTTAAAAGCTAGACAATCAAGACTTTTGAGATCAAGAAATTGGTTTAACCAAAGGGTGGTGTATGACTGGAATAGATTACCCACTGAGGTGGTGGCTAGTGGCACCACACAGCCTTTAAACGTAGTTAGGACAAATTCTATAATAGTATTTGAATATATGGTGAGCATAATGGATGCAAGTCTTCAGGCTCAGCAAAATTCCCATGATTCCTATGAATAGAGGCAGTGTTTTAAAAAATAACAAAATGGACAAACTGATTGCTTGGAAACACGGCGCCGACTATGGCAGAGTCTGTGTCCAAATAGTCTTTGGCCTTCAGACCAGGCACTTGCAGCTCAGTGCCATCCCAGCCCACAGCCCAACAGTTTAATTTAAAATACTTTTTAGAACTCTGACTTCATCCTACTGCCAGCCCTAATTGTCCGAGTATGTAAATGCATAAAGCCGATTGCCTGACTGCTTGCCAGATCCAACAGTGACACTTCAGCTTCGCTCCAGTGCTCCTCTGACTGTGCCACACCTCCCGGTCCCAGATGTCTCACACACAGCTGCAATTTAGACCTCCTTGGCTCAGACTGTCAGAATGGTGCCAGATTTAACAGTCACCATCTGACTGCAGTACACAGCCACAGTTTCCGATTTTGCCACTCACCTTTCCTATTGGCTGAGCATTCTTAAGTGCTTGCAAGCTAGACACTTCACAACAGCTACCGTAGTGGGGGTGGCGCTCACACGATGTCTGAAGTGACTCTGCCTCAGACCAGACATATCAGGTTGTGCACAATTTCTGGGATTTATTTCCTCTGCAGCGTGGGGATCTTCAATCTTACCTCCCGACCGAACTCCAGGAAGCGAAAGTGAAGCAGGTTGGGAGGAAAGAATAGGGTCGGTGTGACTTTGGGGGTTATAAGAAAAAGAAAAAGAAACAGTCATTCCTATTGTAAGAAAGTCTCCCTAATTTTGCCCTTTTTTTTACATTTCTGCTGCTTTTCATGGCACCAATCCAGTCCTTGAAAGAATTAAAGAACAAACTGATCCCACATCTTTAATCTCAGGAATGCAAGATATGTATAAAAACAAATCGTTCCTTAATTATAGAACATGTAAATTGCTCCATTCCATAGTGGCAAAGCAAACTATACTTTGGGGTATAATATGAAGTTAATTAAGGGATGCAGAAACCTTAAATCACAGCAAGCATTAAAGATAACCATCCACCAGTAATTGGGCTCCTGTACCTCAGTATGAGGATGTAGGTCTGCTGAGCATTTTTGCAAACATTTTTAATTTGTTTTTTGTTGCTGTTATTGTTTACTTACAGTGAGTTTAGTAATTAAGATTTTATCTGGTTGATACTGCTATCCCTCCCACTAGCATTTTGAAATGAAGCACCCCTAGCAGCGCATAACCTCCCCAACAGTCCCAGGAATGACGTATGGTCCAAGGGACCAGCTGTGGGAACATGCATAGATGTCCTGTATAGTCAGAGCTATTAATATCTCCAGTTTGTAATTTACATGTCTCTGTGCTATACCAAGAGTATGGACTGGCAATCAACTGCCAATCTAGACCTGATCTTGGAATAGCATCAAGGCATGTAAATTGCAAAATGGAGCTATTAGTAGCTCCAGCTACACAGGATCCATAGCTATGCACTCACCAACTCATATGTCATTCTCGCAGGACAGCTGTGGGAGGTTGTGGGTGCGGTGCTAGGGGCACTTCATTTCAAAATGCTGGTAGAAGGAATGGCAGGATCAATAAAATCTTAATTACTAAACTCATTGTAAGTAAAAAAAAAATTAAAACTTGTTACAAAAATGCTACTCAGGTCCTTCCTCATACTGAAGTGGGGCCTGATTACAGACGGACATTCCCTTTAATGAATTACACTGTGTGGGCCCGTCTGGCATTTGATCAGTCTGTGCACCCTGCAATCAACTGATTAGAGGAATATCTTCTCTGAACATGTATAAAGTGGAATGAGCTGGCTGTGATTCCACGCTCGTGAGCTACAGAGATGGCTGCCTGAAAGAACTGAGACTGGATAGCAAACAATCCAATGCCATCTGCAATCCAAACAATGCATTTTTTTGAAATAACTTCCCACCTTAACAGAAAAGACCCTAAGCTACAAATGGACTTCTATATTGTGAAGTTTTGACATCCAGAAAGGTAATAATAATATGTTAGAACCTACAGCTATTTTAAACAGTGCTAAATGAAATGACATGGGTATACTGTTGCTATGGGGACAACTTTACCGTGACCGACACTACAGCAACACCAGCGCCAGGTTGTTGTAGTATCAGCGTGGGACCCCTGCACTTCTTTCTGGGGGTATTGCACCCCTCTCCAAAGCAACTCTGACTTGGCATCGGGGGTTTGGGGGCAAAGCCCCCGAAGAAAATACAGTACAAAGTGACTCCCATTTGCGGTCGACATAAAGGAGTTGCTGTATCATTGATCGACAATGAAATTGTTGACCGTCTAATCCTCATTTAGTAATACCTTACTCTTGAACAAGTAGTCTGCTGAAATACTTCTTAGAATTTAATATTCTTAGAGGTTGTGTTTTTTGAATGATGATTAAAGATGATTAAAAATACTAAAATTAGTCTTTAAGTGGAAATTAATGACTTCAGTGAAGGTTCCCACAGTATAGCCCTTTGGACCTGCACCCACCCCCATGACCACTGACAGCTGGAACACCCACTGCCCACATGACCACCCAGCTGGACAACCATATCAGCATCTCAATCGACCTCTCCCAAGCTATGCACCCCTGCCTGCAGCTAGACCACCCTACAGGCCCCAAACCAGCCTCTCCCTATTGACTATCACTCTACCTGCAGCTGACTCCTTCAGACTACCCTTCCAACCTCAGACAAGATTCCCCCTGCAGAAGGAACTTCCCTCCAGACCTGCCTCCCCACCACAGTGGACCACTTTCCCTGCAGCTGGACCAATCTTCCAGCCCTGCTGTTGGATCAACCTCCCAGACTCACTAAACAAAGTACTCTCCTTGGATCTGGACCAGTACCCTCTAGACGACAACTCTTCCTGCAGCTGGACCCACCCAGACTACCCATCTTGCCCACAGACCAGTTCCCCATCTCACCACTGACCACTGTCCTTGCACATATAACACCCTGCCCTGCTAGGTACATTTTTGCAATCCCGATGCTTACTAGCCCAACATGCCGCATCCCATGCACAACAACCTGACAGCCCCAGCAGCCCGACACACAGTGGCCTGATCCGGGATAGTGCCTGCCACACAGTTGGGCCAGAGGAGGTCGGGATGCTGGTGGCTGTTGAGTGGTTTTTCCACAAGTGCCCAAAGCACCCGATCCTGACCTTCATCACCTATCCTCAGACCTGAGCCACTGCTGAACAGCATAGGCAATGCGGAAACACCCCCCGTGCAGTGCATCCTCCGAGGAGACACTGACCTGATAATGGACCCCCCGGTAAGGATGACTGTCTCGCCATCCATGAGATGGGGATGAAACAACCAGCTGCGCATGCCCCAGGTGTGTTCCCCGGCCATCCCTGGCAGCATGGCGAACTGTCCATATGTCCCTGTGTGCACGTTGATGTCAGCTGACAGCCAACCAGCCAGGCATGTGTGAAGGAATTGGAGTGCCATGACTGTTGGTCAGTGCATGCATGACACTGCAGGCACACAGCAGAGCAGCACAGTGGAAGCATGGATAGCTGTGCCAGGGAACTGTCCGCAGTGACACTGCACGTGGGTGCTGGGACATGGAGCAGCATGCCATGCCATCGCACCAACTGTGCGATGTGTGCATGCAGCCATATCACACTAGCCCACTATGGGCTTGCAGTAGTCACACAGAAAAAAGTCTGGAGGTGTTTGGGGGAAGCTGTGCCATGGGAGCCCATTGTGGGTATGAAGGCTGCACACCAGAGACAGCCAGGTGTGTTGGTGGGGGGAAGGATTCCACAGGAGCCCATTGCGGGCATACTGTTGCCACACAGCTGCACAGTTGGAAGGATTGGAGGGAGTTTGCACAGCTTCAGGCCTGTATGATGTGTGGCACACGTAAACACCTGGAAGGATTTGGGAGGGGGGGGTCACACAGAATCAGGCCTGTGCAACATGTGACACACAGTGCAGACGTGGCAGTGTGCAGTGGGCTGCTGGATATGGCCAGCAGCCTTGTGACGAGACTTGACCACCAGGTTGGGGTGCATGTGAAATGTGGGGGGTGCAACTTTATTCAACAGTGGGCGGGTTACAGTGGCAATCTGGTAACTGTGCATGATGTGTACTGTGAGTGTCTAACTGTCAGGTGCCATGACACCATGGAAACCCTACAGGGTGGTGTTGTTCACCATGGCACGGAGGAACTCCAGCAGCTTTCCCTTGTCCCTGGATGCCAGTACCATCCTTATTTGCTCCTTGCAGGCCGCATAGCTCTTCTTGGCTGATGTTCATTGCAGTCCATGATGAATGCCCTCCCTGGTGGCATAGGTCCATTGCTGTCCTCTGTGAAGGTCTGCTAGCATCATCATGACCCCTACATGCATCTTTCCTAGCAGGGCATGGACACGGTGGTGCCAAGCCTTGACATTGCTCTGGGCCTACTTCTTGAGATCTGCAACCGACCTCAGATAAGGTGGGAACATGGGAGCGTATCTCATGGGCACCTTAGCCCCCCTACTGTACATCCTACCCAACACATATGTCTGCTCGAACCAACTGATGAGTGTGGTGGCATTGGGAGGCATGGTTGGCTTCAGGAGGCTGAATACTGCTGGAATGTCCTGTGCTGGGAGATGGGCGAGGGCAATGAGTTCACAGATCTTCAGGCTGAAGTGTGGGTTGCTTCTGTATTGTGGTGCGAGGCCAAGGCGCTGCACCTTCTAACACACCATCTGCCAAAAGTAGAACAGACAACCCTTGTTTATGGCTTGAGGAAACCCCATCTTACAGGCATTGATCGCAGCCCATTCAAGGTCAGTGATGATCATAGGTGGTTCGAGGGTGCAGGACTGTGTGCTGGCATATTTGTTCAGCTCCTGAAACAAGGTGCTGTAACATTCCAGGCTCTTTGTCATCATCAGTGTATACACTAATGACATGATGTGGCTGTTAGGGCCCATTCCCATGGGTGCATGGATGGTGTACAACTGAGTGTACAGGCTTGGCACAGTCTTGAACGTACCATCCATCACCCAGAAGGCTGCCTGTGCCAGGTCCCTGATGCTGTCCTCTGTGGTGAGTAGCAGAATCTGGTGGGTGGTCCTGCTGGTGATCTTGCTGTACCATGGCCATCCATTCATTCACCATCTATAGCTGCTTGGGGTTGGTGAGGTTGACTAGTGTCGCTGGTTCTGGTGGGAGGTCCTTGCAGCAGGTCTTGTTTGGCAACTGTTGCCGCACCTCAATGGACATCACTGTTGCCTCCCTCTGCAGCAGCTGTCCTGGGGTGGCCATGGTGCTGTGGGCTTTCTCCTTAATACCAGCCAGCACCTGTGCCAGTGGAGCATCTGCACCCCCAGAGCATGATTGTTTCTCATTTTTTTTCTTTTGGTGGTGCTGGCCATCCTGGAGCAGTGTGATGGCCTGGCAGAGGCAGGACTTGGTCTTACAGTGCTGGCAGCACCAGTACACTGTCTTGGTCCATGTCTGTTCATGGACCAGGAGGTAGCCATCCACATTCAGCTTGGACCTTCCCCTCCCAGATGGTACCACCCCACAGATTTTCTGTGTTGCTGGGGTTGCAGTCGAGCACCCAGGTCCATCCATGGCTTCTGCTCTCTCCTCCATTGTGCCAGAGGACTGTGCAACACTGGTCGGCTTTTATTCCAGCTCATGCATGTGGGTGTGATTGTATCACGTTTGCACATCACACTCCATGGGCCACACCTGTGGCAGCTGCTACTCATCTGTGGGTGGTTTGTACCAGCACTGTAGTGCCACTGTCTGCCCACAGTCCCAGTGCTTCATGACTGTGCTGTGCACCAAGGTCATATTCACCAGCATTGCTCCCCTGCAGTACCATGCAGTTCTGTGTACACAGCAGGGCTGTGCTCCATGGTACACTTCTCTGCTCTCCAGCATGCAGGGGTCCATATGTGTTGTGCGCTCTGCCTATGGGTCGGTGTCCACCTACCTAGGCTGGCCATTGTGTCCCCCCCAGCATTGGCATACTGGCATCTGTAGCTCCCATGCATGCCATCATGAGTGCACATCCATCCACTGTCCCCATGTGTCATTTTCCACTGCCTGCTTCTGTTCTCTGTGTTCTCCTCAGCTATGGTTCCCTGACCTGCAACTTTAGGCAGCATAGTGCAGTGGGTTAAGGCTCTGAGCTGCAGATCTGGAGACCTGGGCTTGAATCCCACAGCTGCCTAGGTGCATACTGTGTGATCCTGAGCAAGTCACTTAACTTCCTTGTGCTCCTAGGTCGCATCTGGAAACAAGCTTCAGCTTAGTGTGCTACTCCTGCTTAAGAAATGTTCCCTTTCCCTTTCCCTTTCTGTGTTAAGTGACCTATTGTAGCCCTCACTGTGTTCTCTCCTGCATGGCTTGCATTTTCTGCTCCTGTGCCAGTTTGTTTGTCGGAGTTTTGGTTCACCCTCTTTGTTGCCTACTCCTGTGGCAGGTCTGCATTCATGCAGCAGTGCCATGCCGCATGTCCGGGTGTACTGGTGGCAGTTTGTGGACTCTGCCCCTGCATGGGGTCATGGGTTTTTGGGATTCTGCACCTCCTGTGTGTCGGGTAGCTTTTCTCGACTGTGCTCTGTTGGGACAGTGGCTCTGTTAGTCTTCTGTGGGTTGGGACGGTGTGCTCAGTATCCCATGTGTCGGGATACTGAGTTTCAGCATAGCATCATATATCCCCCTGCTAATCAACCACCCTTTAAGCAGCTGCACCATTCTTTCAGCCCCCATACAAGCCTCTCCAAATCTGAGTGCACTCCCCGGATCATTTCACAGCCCTCAAACCTGCCTCTTACCCTAGCTAACTACTGTCCCTGAAGCCAGAATCCCCCAACCAACCTTATCATCCATGGACCAGCCTCCCCCTCTGACAAATCTCCATGCAGCTAAAATCCTCCCCCAGGCCACCCTCTTCTCCCCTAGCCAACAACCCTCCCTGCAGCTTAACCATCCTTCCAGTCTATCTCCCCTGACAAACAGTTCCAGGACAGGCCTCTCTCCCAACAACAGCCCCCCCCCCCCGCAGCTGAATCACTTCCAAGATCATACCTCCCACCCATAGAGTAGCTGCCCACCCACACTAACCACTCTCTGCACATCTGAAACTGCCCCTGCCCAGCCAACCACTCTCCCTGCAGCTGAACCACCCTTTTGGCCCCTGGACAAACCTTCCCCAAGGAAAGCACAGTTCATGGACCATTCCACAATTAATAAGGAGGGAGGAAGATGCCCCCAGCTGAGTAGGAAGCAACTGCTGGTGGGGGACTTAATTAGGGGCATAGACTTGCAAGCAGGGTGGGGTAAAGGAGAGGGAGGTGAGATACCTGAGTGGTACTTTGGCTTGGAGGGATGACAGCAGACACAGTGGATCATTATGCAGCAGGAGATGAGAGGGAGCTAGATGTCATTGTCCACCTGGGGACAAATGACCTAGCAAGGGACAGGGTAGGGGTAGTGCAGGAAAATTTCAGGGATTGGGAGGGATGGTCCTCAAGCAGACAGCATTCATGGTGGCTTTTGTCAAAAGATTACCTATATACATCTGGGAAGAAGATAGGACATTCCACACCGGCTTTGAACAGTTGGTTAAAGGCATGGTGCAGGGTGGGACTCAGTACTAGGAGTGGGCATCTTCAATGTCTTCATAAGTGAAATTGTTGAAGAACTGGACAGGAAGGTATGTCTTTTTGTAGATGGCACCAAAACCTGTTATAGGGTGGACACTCAGGGGGTGTGGAGAAAGGGTTCACTCATGCCGGTGTGACAACCATGTTGCTGACACAGATTACAGCACAGGCAACATGTCGCTGGGCATTACAGTACCAGGCATAATGTCTCCCAGGAGTTACAGTGCCAAAGCACCCTCCCAAGAAACAGTCAGTGTCCAGTGGGTCCCCCATCCCTAATTATCCTACAGGTCCAGGTTCTTAATTTACCTGCTGTCAAATCCTATCCCATCCTATAATCACCCCACAGGCTTACAGTAGATTGTTACTATACCTGCTGTCCAGTGGTTCCCATTCATTCATTCATTCATTCATTCATTCCTTCCTTCCTTTGTTTACCAGGTAGGTGCACTGGTCCGAGAACCATTTTCCAGCATGACAAGAGCCATTGAGGAAGGCACAGTGATGCAAGCAAGTACAAAGGAGGATGGCACAAGGCATACAATAGACAGTAATAAAAATATACCGGATAATATACAGGATAGTTACATAAAGAGATATATAAAGATACAGCACAATGGATAAATACAACTTATGACAATAGCAGGTACAGTAGCAGCCACGTTGTAATACAAATTAGACATGATCGGAGATGGGTAAAGGAAAAAGTGCATCACGGCAATGTAGGTACAGACCAAGAAGGGAAAGGAGGGAAAGGGAATAGAGGCATGATAATCAGTTGAGAGGGCAGGAGCAAGGGTTGGAGGACAGAAGGTGAGATCTAAGGAGAGAGTGGAAGAGTCCTGGAGAGTCAGTGGTGCTAAATAAAGTGGGCAGGTTGTTCCAGAGGAAAGGGGCGGCAGATGAGAATGCACATTTACCCATACAGGTGAAGACTAGGGGGCATTCAAGCATGGAGCCAGCAATGAGATAGAGCTCTCAAACAAACACTTTTGGCCAGAGGAGGTGGGAGTGCAGAGAGATAGTTTGGTTTTGTATAGCCTTATTGACTGCGCTAACCAGGAGATACATCTGTGGGAGAAGTCATCCCAGGGCCTGATAGAGTGCGCAGTGGTGTGTTGAGTGACAGCCCTTTCCCCCTGTATATCCAAAGCCCTCCCCACCATGACCCAGTTAGTTCTTACAACTAACACTACCCCCTGGTCCCCAGGCTTACTATATATGCCCCTGAGGAAGAATCTATGTGATTCAAAGTGTCAGAGAGTTTTGTTCTTTTCCTGTGTTACCTCTTGGCCCTCAACCATACACCATTAAAAAATGCACTCAGCAATGTACCGAGTGGTTTGGCATCCTATTTATTTGTGTGACCTTTTGGACTGCACAATGATTTACCTGTGTTTCCTGGTTCTTCATTTTCTATTGTTGCTGCATTCCAGTATTGGTCTTTTTCTCCCTCGAGCACTGTTTTTCTGTTTTTCCATTACTATATATTAGCCACCCCACCACATTCAGCAGAGACCCTCCTCTCAGCTCCTTGATCAGCCACAAAATGGATGATAGTTCACAATCATGTGCTAACTGTACGCAGCTGTTTATACAGTAGGCAAGTGAGTGCAAACTGGCATTCTGTCCTCAGTTGGTCACAGAAGACAGTAGAGTGTCTCTGCCAATTGCCTTTGTGGGGAGAGTGCGTAAACATAGGGTGGGAGCCATGAATGGTGGGAGCGATGGGACATGGTGGGCAGGTAGATACTGGCAGTTTCCAATGTGCAGAAGAACCACTGGACACCAGGGGAAGTGCCATATTACTGATGGTGAGAGCTCCAAAGGGGCAGGGGTAGGAGGCGGAGGTGATAATACCTGGTTTAGGAAGGTGATGTCTTTTAGAACCATTCACCAACTGGTCAGAGACTCACTAATCATGCTATCTAAGATATAATTTTGTGATCCTACCCTGTTTTTGGGGTGCAAAGTGTTGTTTGAGAGTCACTAACCCATTTAGCAATGGCAAATGCCCATTGAATGTTCCGGTCTATAGGAACAATAACTGTCCTTTACCAGTAAGATAAAGACAAGTGAACAAATAAAAATATGGAACTGAAAGCTGTCCTTGATGAGGTTGATAATGTAATTTATCTTAACAATGCATTAGAATACAGAGTATAATGAGATTAATACCGATATCACTGTGCTACCACATGAGTCCAAGGCTGCTGGGAGATGTGCCAAATACTGAAATGTCAAAATAACGCAGTACCATGATGCCACCATTGTGACAGTGTTTGAGGGAGCCGACAAAAATCTCAACATTTTGTGATACCATTGTATTACCAGTGTGTGTGTGAGAGAGAGACAGAGCAAATGGTAAAACATGCATAGGGATACCATTGTGCCAGTGCACTACCAGTGCACCATGAAAAATTGGTATATTACCTACCACTATGATACCAGAGTACCATTGGGTAGTACCATTGTGGATTTTTCAGCTGACCACAGTATTGCCATTGCTATACCACTGTATTGCCATTGTGACAAATTCAGAAAGGGACACCTGTAATAATGCAGCAGAAAGTATACCCTGCAACAGCAATTTGAATCAGAGAACAATAAAGCATTAAAATGTAAGCAAAAAACAATAACAAACCCTGTGAGTACAAAAACAAATAGTAACACACAGTAAATCTGTCAAGCCAAAAGAAGCCTTAATCTTTTTCCTTGCTCTGATAATGTTCCTTGCTCTGTCCTTACAAGCAAACCTAGAAGAAGAGAGCTCAGGTGAAGCTAGGTGCCTTTGCCAGAAAACCTAGTCTTCCACCTGAACTCTATAGCACACTTCCTCAACCCTCCCCACCACCAGTACCAGCATGTCAGCCAGGGGCCAGGACTCAAGGCAGGGCCCAAAGACTGGCAGGTGGTAAGGAAAAAGAGACATCATAGGAAGCCCAGGATGGAAGCCAAAAATCAGGAGCATTTCCCAGACATCCAAACAAAAAACAAGTTTGCTCCACTGCTACCAACCACAGACAAAGTAATACAAGGTAAAGAAATCAAACCACCAAAAAAGGATAACATGCTAATTAAAATCAATAAAAACTATGATAAAAACAAAAATACTAAAACTCAGAATATTACAAACAACAATACCAAAACCAAATGCAATAATAACAAAAATACAAAAGCTCAAAATAAAAACAGCACAAATATAAACAAAAGTACAATTCTCACAATCAGGGATTCCATGATCCGAGGAGTGGAACACCACCTAACACAAATGTTAAAAGCAACATTGTGGTAAAGTGTCTACCAGGAGCCTCCTAAAGTAGGGACACTAACCGTGTGAAGACAATTGTACAGGAATCAGGGGATGTTACACATATAACAATACACCTTGGTACCAATGACTTGGCAAATCACATAGTTCAGGAGGCCAAGAAGCACTTCAAGGACCTAGCCAACAAATTGTCTTCTCTTCCGTCCAAATTAGCTTTCTCAGAAGTGCTGACAGTGTGGGAAAAAGGAAAAAGCACCAAGTGAGTCAAAGAGATTGAAGTAGGTGAAATCAACTCATGGCTGCATGATTGGTGCAAGACAAGGGATACCACTACATAGGGAATCGGCACAGCTTTTGGGAAAGAGCTTTGTTTAAATATGACAGATTGCACTTAAACAGAGAAGGTGTGCGAGCACTCAGACCCAAATTTGATGTATATTCAGGTTGTTTGAACTAAATAAAGGGGCGTATGATGCAGCTCACACCCCTGTCATTGATGGGCTGGTCATCACTCCCCAAAATGACAAATGCATGCATACATCCTCAGAAAACAAATAAGAGGGAACATCCACCTGAACCAGCAACCTCCATAATCTCTTGGCTGGAAAGAGCAAACTGGAGCAGTCCAGCAAGAGGGTACAACCTTGCACCAAAGAGGATGTACATTCCTGGAAGGCAGTTGTTGCAAATACTAGGATCCTAACCAACAAACTTCCCAACCTCACAGCCATCTTGGAAACAGAAAGGTTGGACTGGGTAGCTGTAACAGAAATGTGGTTCACAGAAAACCACGGATGGGATATGGCCATTCCCAGTTATAATGTGTTCAGAAAAGATAGGCAGGGAAAAAGAGGGGGGCATAACCATTCATATTCAGGAGGAAATAAAAGCCACAGAAGTAAAAGGGAAGCCTGGGGACTTTGAGTCACTGTGGCTAACAATAGACACAGGCAAGGGAAAACTCTTCAGAATCAGCATCGTGTACAGGCCCCCAAATCAAGGAGATAAAGGAGACAAAGAGCTAATAGAGGAAATCCACAAAATGTCTGATAAAGTCGAAGTAATACTGGTGGGGGACTTCAATCTACCAGATATTAACTGGAGCACACTAACGGCAGCAACAAGAAGTAGGGACTTCTTACTGTCACTACAAGGTGCAGGATTGTGCCAACTTGTTAAAATCCCAACAAGAAGAGATGCCATTCTCGATCTTGTCCTCACAAACTCAGAAAGGATCAAGGACATTGAAGTGGGATGCCATAAGGGCAACAGCGACCATCACATGGTAAGCTTTAAGGTAAATATAACACATGACACCAGCCACTCAAAGATAATGATGCTAGATTTAAGAAAGGCTGACTTCCAAAAAATGAGGAACAACATAAGTAGCCAGTTAATGGAAACAGAGGTTGAGGAGGTGGGGGTCATGTGGGGGAGACTCAAGACAACAATAAAGACTGCCTCATATCAATGTGTCAGATCGGTCAGCAAAGCAAAAAGAAAAATAAATCCTCTATGGTTTTCCAAGGAAGTGGTTACCACAGTCAAAGAAAAAAAAGAAGGCGTATAGCATATACCAGGGAACCAAAACTGAGAAAAACTGGGAGTCATACAAGGAAAAAATGAGAGATTCTAACAAACAAATAAGAAAGGCAACAGCCCAGACAGAGGAAAAGATAGCAGAAGGGGTAAAGAGAGGAGACAAATCATTTTTTAGATACATTAGGGAACGTAGGAAGGCAAAAGGGGGGGGGATAGTAAAGATTGCTACTGAGGAAGGGAAATGCACCAAACATGACCCAGAGAAAGCCGAAATCCTCAACAAATACTTCTGCTCGGTGTTTACCAAAGAGGACCCAGGGGATGGCCCAGCCCTGAAAAAACACAACACCCCAGGACCAGGGTAGACATGAGTCCCTTTACAGAAGCCGAAGTACAGGAGGTGCTAAATAAACTAAAAGCAGACAAAGCCATGGAATCTGACGAGATGCACCCAAGAATCCTTAAGGAACTGGGGGCATAATTATCAGACCCTCTGGCACTTCTATTCACGAAATCCTTGAATAGAGGTGTGGTACCTGAAGACTGGAAAAAGGCAATAGTGGTTCCACTTCACAAAATAGGCAGTTGCGAAGAGGCAAGTAATTACAGACCAGTGAGCCTCACATTTATAGTAGGGAAGTAAGGGAGACACTACTCAAACAGAGGATCATAACATTCCTTGAAAATGGCAGCCAACAAGACCCTAAACAGTACGGTTTCAAAGCAGGTAGGTCATACCAGACAAATCTGCTTGAGTTTTTTGACTATACTACCAAAATAGTGGACGATGGTACAGCAGTAGATATGGCCTACCTATACTTTAATAAGGACTTTGACTTGATTCCACACAGAAGGCTGGTAAAGAATTTTGACCACATAGAGGTTGATCCAGAAGTAGTCAGATGGGACAAAACTGTTTACAAGGCAGAACCCAGATGGTACAAGTTAATGGAATGCAATCGATGGAAGGCAGGGTGACCAGTGGGGTGCCCCAGGGCTCAGTGCTGGAGCCTCTGCTCTTTAATGTTTTTATAGCAGACATTGCTGATGGACTGGAAAGGAAGGTGTGTCTGTTTGCAAATGACACCAAGATATGTAACAGGGTGGATGCCTCAGAAGGAGAGAAGGAGTGAGCAAGATGGAAGCTCACCTCAAGAAACTAGAAAAATGGTCTGGAGTGTGGCAGCAGAGATTTAATGCCAAAAAGTGCAAGGTCATGCACACAGGAAAGAAAAATTCAAGAAAGGAGTATTACCTAGGAGGCGAAAGATTGGTGGCCTCAAACCAGGAACAAGATCTGGGAATCATAATCTCAGATGACCTGAAGGTCAGTAAGCAGTGTGAGAAGGCAACATTGAAGGCCAACAGAATGCTGGGCTGCACAGGGAGTGGAATCATGAGTAGGAGGAGAGAGGTGGTACTACCACTGTATAGATCGCTGGTTGGGCCTCACCAGGAATACGGAGTCCAGTTCTGGAGACCTCACCTCAGGAAGGCCATTGACCGGGTGGAAACAGCACAGAGAAAGGCGACAAAATGATTCAGGGCCTGCAGTACATGTCCTACGAGGAAAGACTTAGGGAACTTGAATATGTACTCCCTGAAACAGAGAAGAGAGAGAGGGGACATGATTGAAATGTTCAAGTACATAAAAGGCATTAACAAGGTACAGGCACAGGAACTTCACTTCAAGAAGGGCTCCAGGATCAGGGGATATGACCTCAGGCTGTAAGGAGGGAGGTTCTCTACCAACACCAGGAAGTTTTTCTTCACAGAAAGAGTGGTGGATGCCTCGAACAGCCTGCCCCAAGAGGTTGTGGGGGTCAACACTGTGGGGGGATTCAAGAATGAATGGGATATACACAAGGGAGCCCTGACTACAAAGGGCAACTAGAGTGCCAAAATAGGTCTTAAACAATGATGATGTGTTAGCAGACATGAAACCAATCGGGGACTTGTCAGCATTTGGTGCTTGGAGCTGTGCGGCACTTTGATTTTTGTTCAATAAAGCGATTATCTTGCAGTGGTGAGTGCGGTTCATAGCTTTTGGAAACTAAAACAAATGGGAAAACTAGGTGGACCTAGCAGTTTCCTTCTGCCATCAACTTCTACGTTTCTATATTTCTTTCCACACTTGCTTGCTGCATGCATGCTCACATGCATACAATCGGTTCCGATTTAACATTTAAATCATGCTTGCAGCATGCCTATCACATGGGTAGTTTTATGTGCACAGCATGAAAACATTTCATATAATTATTTCTGTAAGGGGATTCTCCATCTCTCACTAACTCTCTGCCTTCACTTACCACTTCTGTCTTTTCTTCCCCCTTGCATATCTGCGGATATAAAAATATATGTGAATCTTTATGTGGAAACGTCACTGATACTGGGATTCCTTTGTTTAAAATTGTATATAGTTAAACTGTTGAAATGATTGCAAACAGCTATTTGGAACTCAAGGTGTTAACCTGAGAAGCTGGTTATTTGCAAACTCTTTGACGTGCTGTCAACAAGAGGCCAGTTCTGGGTCATTATGTTCTTTTTGCTGCACCTGCAAGAACATTGTGTGAGAAGCATGCTGTTTTCTTAATGAGTTTAACAGGCACAGACTTATAAAAAGAGCAGCAATGCTTGTGCAAGACAGACAGAGACTGGGATTTGAAATTGAGAAGAAAAAAACTCAGAAGAAGGACTCTGTTTTCTATGTTTATACTGCCATTGTAAATAGTTATACAGAACAATTTTTTTTTATTTTGCTGTTTTTAATAATAAAACGCTATTTGCGAATTTTGAAACTGCTCCTGGTTTTTCTATGCTTCCTGACCTGTGCCTCGACAACACACCAGGCTTCTGGATTTTGTTTTGCCATTCTATCCCTCAAATCAAGGATCAGGGCAAGGGCGGGCAGAATGAGTATTGTACTAAATTTGTTATGGTCATGTGGGGAGCAGGGCCTAGCTGGTGACTTTTTCAAAGACAGTGTCGGCTCCTGCCAGTGCGCCAGGAGCTGAGATTTGAAAATATAAAATGTCATAGAATCTTGAACATGGGTTAAGGGGGGAGGTGAGTTGGATATATCTGATTATTGCAAATGTGGAGGAAGGGTGACCAGGAGACTAGATCTGGCCTCCTGGGGATGGGGGAAAGGGTTTTATTTTGTAGTTTATTTCCTGAAGCACATACCTCACAAATAGTGGACGATTCATTATTTGGTCCCGGATATTCAGATGGTCCACTATTCGTGGTATTCAGGAAATAATATTAGTTCCCTGCTCAGCCTCAGTGATAGGCCCTACATACAGGGTCGACCTGTAGGAGGGAAAAATAAAATATAAAAGCTGACCATAGATAGAAACATAAAAGCATAGCATTTGACATCAGATAAGGACTGCTTGCCCCACACATACAGTATCACCGCAGACTCTACTTGATCTCTGTCTCTTTCTTGCCCCCCTTCCTTTTCCTTTCCACTAAGATTCCCTTATGTCTATCGCATGCATTATTAAATCCCACCACAGTTTTTGCCCCAAACACTTCTGCTGGAAGACTGTTCCATGAATCCACCACTCTTTCCATGAAGAAGTACCTCTTAACACCTCTCCTGAATGTACACCCTACAGCTTCATAGTATGTCCCCTTTTTCTTGGGCTTTGTTTTCTGAAAAATCCTTCCCTCCTGTATCTACCCCTGTGAGGTATTTTAAAGTTCTCTATCATAGCCCACCTCCTCCCTCCGCCCTCCTCTCTTCCAGGGTGTACATATTGAGGTCCTCAAGTCTCTTCTCATGGGACTTTTCATGCAGACCCTGCACTGTTTTAGTTACCCTCCTCTGGACAGCCTCCACTTTTTCTGTGTCCTCCTGGAGATGTGATATCCAGAATTGAACACAATACTCTACGTGGGGTCTTACCAGCTATCTATATAGGGGCAACACCACTTCACACTTTCTGCTAGTGATATTCCTCCCTATGCACCCCAGCATCCTACTAGCCTTCCCAGCTGCTTTGTCGCACTGGCTGGCAACCTTTAGGTCATCCAACATGATTACTCTCCCCAGTCACTCTTTCCTTCTTGGTGGTCATCAGTACCATACCACCCATTTTGTACTACACCCTAGGGTTTCTCTGCCCCAAGTGCATTATTTTGTACTTTTTTGCATTGAAACCCAGCTGCCATACCCTTGACCACTCCTCTAGTTTTCTCAATGTCTCTGCTCATCCACCCCCTCGAGTGCCCACCCTATTGCAGATTTTGGTGTCATCCACAAAGAGGAAGACCTTCCCTTCCAGCTCCTCTGCAATGCCACTTATAAAGACATTGAATAGGACCAGTACTAGCACTGATCCCAGAGGCACACCACTGGTCACCCTCCTTTCCTTTGAGTGAACTCAATTTACCACCACTGTGTCACCTATCTCATAACTCATTTCTTACCCAGTTTATCACTGTTGAACCCACTCTTAAGCTACCCAGCTTGCTTACTAGTCTCTTATGTGGAACAATGTTGAAAGCTTTACTGAAATCTAGGTAGGCCATGCCCACTGCTCCACCCTGATGTAATTCCTTGGTAATACAGTCAAATAAATGTATTAGATTCATTTGACATGACCTACCCCCTCCCCTGTGTATCCATGCTTCTTTGGGTCTTGTAACCCAATGGATTAGAGATATTCCACAGCCCTTTCCTTCAGCAGTGATTCCATTAAATTTCACACCACTAATGTCAGGCCTATATTTGCCAACCCCCTCCTTGCTACCACTTTTATGAAGTGGGACTACATCTGCCCTCCTCCTCCTCCTCCTCCTCCTCCTCCTCCAGAATCACTCCCGTTTCCAGTGAACTGTTAAATAGGACTGTCAGAGGTGCAGCCAGCACCAACCTGAGCTCCCTCAATACCCTTGGATGCACCCCATCTGGCCCTGTTGCTTTCTCTACCTTTAGATTAGCAAGTCCCTTCAGGAATCTCCCCTCTGAAAAAGGACTAATGTCCACCTCCCCCTTCCCTCCAAATCTGTTACTTCGTTGTGACCCCTCCCCTTCTCATTTTCTGTGAACACTGAATAAAAGTATTTTTCTGGATGTCCACCTCTTTTTGGTCCCCCTCTTCACAGTTCCCCCTACCTATTTTAGCCTTACAATCCCTCCATTGGTTTTCCTCTTTTCGCTTGCATACTTAGAAAATGTCTTGTCCTCTTTTGTTGCTGCCTAGTCTATTCTCTCTTCAGTTTGTGCTTTTATGCTCCTTACTGCTTTCCCTGCTTCTCTTTGTCTCCCCTGATACATCTCCCTGTCCTCCTCCATCTGCATCTCTTTGTACCATCTGCACGCCACCCCTTTAGCCTTTAGCTTTTCTGCCACCTCTTTTGAGAACAATAGGAATCTCATTTTCCTCTTGCTTTTTCTCACTTGCTTGATGCAGAGGTTTATTGCCTTCACTATGTCCCCTTTTGCTCCAACCACTTTTCCTCCACACCACCCAGGTCATCCCTGAGGCATTCACCTATCTTTATAAAATCTTCCCTCCTAAAGCCCAGGGCCCTCGCCCCTGTGTGGTTCAATTCCACAGCCATCCTTATATGGAAGCACACTATACAGCGATGACTGGTTCCTTGGTGGCCTCCCATTTTGATGTGTGCAACACTGTCCCTGTTATTGATTGAAGGGTCCAGTATTGCCCTATCATGAGTAGGTTCACTGACTAGACGCTTGAGGAATTCCCAGTGTAGGGAATTCAAGGATGTCTTTGCTTCTAGCTGAAGCTGCAGCTGGGAGGCTCCAATCTACATACGGCAGATTGAAGTCTCCCACCAGCAACAGCTCCCCTTTTCGGCCATCTTGCCAATGGCTTCCACCAGTACCTTATCTAACTCCTCCCTCTGTGCTGGAGGTCTGTAGATCACACCATGTGAATAGCCATCCCCTTCAACCTGGAAATGGCACAGCACTATGCACAGGGGTGATAAACAGGCCTCCAGGACAGGGAGAGGAATGGGACAGAGAGCTAGTGGAGGAAATACACAAGATGGCAATGAAAGACAAAATTCTACTGATGGGGGATTTCAATATGCCAGACGTGGATTGGAACACCAGTGTTCAGCCAGAAGCAGAGGCATCCTTGATTCTCTCCAGGAGGATGGACTCAGGCAGCTTGTGCTTGATCCCACCAGAGACAGGACAATTCTGGATCTAGTAATGACCAACAGGGATCAAATCACAGATGTCCAGGTAGAAGGGCAACTCAGATCCAGTGATCACAACATTGTGTGATTCAGCATAGGGATAGAGACTCCCTCGAGTCATACTAGGAAAAAGGTTTTGGATTTCATAAATGCTGATTTCGCTGAAATAGGGAAGGGTATCAAAAGTGCCCTAGAGAGAACAGGGGCAGGAGCGGGAGTGGAAGAACAGTGGGAGCATCTAAAGGAAGCCTTACTGGAAGTAACAAACCAATGCATCAGATTGGTATCCAAAGGCAAAAGAAGGAGAAAGCCACTGTGATTCACGAGTGAGGTGGTGGAAAAGGTCAGGGCAAAGAGGAAAGGGTTCAGGATATATAAGGATACTCAAAGGGAAGAGGACAGAGAGGAGTACCTAGAGTGTCTAAGGAAGTGGGAAAAGCAGTAAGGAGAGCAAAGGCATGGATGGAGGAAGGTTTAGCACAGTCAGTTAAGAAAGGGGACAATACATTCTTCAGGTACATCAGTGAAAGGAGGAAAAACAAAGGGGGGGGATTGCTAGGCTCAAAGGAGAGGGAGGGGAATGCAAGGAGGGTGACATGGAAAAGGCAGAAATACTGAATAAATGTTTCTGTTCAGTATTCACAGAAGAGGGGGAGGGACAGGGGCCACAGCAGTACAGCAGTTGCCAAGGGGGTGAAGAGGAGGACAATAATCCATTCACAGGGGAAACAGTCCTGCAGGAGCTCACTAAACTGAAGGTGGACAAAGGGATGGGACCAGATGGCATACATCCATGGATATTAAGAGAACTGTGAAGGGAGATAGCATAACCTCTGGTAGCCATGTTCACTGAGTCATTCAACACAGGGGTGGTACCGGAGGATTGGAGGAGGGCACATGTAGTACCTCTACACAAATCCAGCAGCAGGGAGGAAGCAGAGAATTATAGGCTGGTCAGCCTCAACTCAGTAGTGGGGAAGATCATGGAGACATTGCTTAAAGAAAGGATTTTGGGGCATCTTGAAGCCATCAGAGCCCAGGACCATAGGCAACATGGATTCACAGCGGGGAGGTCATGTCAGACAAATCTGGTTGATTTCATCAACTGGGTGACAAAGGAAGTAAATCAGGGTGGGGCAGTGGATGCCACCTACCTTAATTTCAGCAAAGCCTATGACACCATCCCACATAGGAGGCTGATATACAAGCTGGGTTGGCTGGTCATGGGGGACAGGGTGGTAAACTGGGTTAGAAACTGGCTATCAACCAGGATGCAGAAGGTGGTGGTAAATAGGATGCAGTGTAGGGGAAGGGGGGGTGACCAGTGTGATGCCTCAGGGATCGGTCCAGGGGCCAGTCCTGTTCAATGTCTTCATTAATGACATTGCAGAGGGGCTGTAGGGAAAAGTCTGCCTGTTTGCAGATGACACCAAGATCTGTAACAGAGTGGATACCCCAGAAGGGGTGGAGAAAATGAGGAGGGACCTAGGGAAGCTTGAAAAATAGTCTGAGGACTGGCAACTGAAGTTTTATTCTTCATTCATTCAGCTTCACACTTGACACAGGTGCCTCTGATGCTGCAAGCAGCCAGGAGGGCCCCCTTTGTCTGCCAGCTGCCTTCCTCGCTGTACTGCCTGCCGATCACCAGACCAAAGCTTCACCCTTGACACGGGTGCCTCTACTGCTGCAAGCAGCCGGGCGGGCCCCCTCTGTCCACCAGCTGCCTTCCTCGCTGTACTGACCGCCGATCATCAGACCAAAGCTTCTCCCTTGACATGGGTGCCTCTGCTGCTGCAAGCAGCTGGGTGGGCCCCCTCTGTCCGCTGACCGCCTTCCTCGCTGTACTGCCTGCTGATCACCAGACTGAAGGTACACTGCTGAAACTTGACTGGCCAGAATCACCTGCTCTGCCTACTGACTGGCTGCTGCACTTCTTTAATTCTTTGCTACTCCTGTTTCTTTTAGACTTTAAGCTAATGTTACATACTGATTGTGGTACTGGTTAAGTCTCTCCAAATTGTTCTGTGAATCCTAATTTAAATGCAAACCTAAGCCTGTTTACAGCAATTTTGCACTCCAAGGGTAGTTTGAAAAGCAAGTTCTTTTAGGCTGCAGATTTGTAGATTTTAAAGTATTACAGCTCTCTTTGTTTTAAGGTCGAGTGGTAATCTATCCTGGATCAGAAACTAATTGTAAAGTGATATTTTTTTCTGTTTAGACCAGATTTCATTTGGGTCACAGTTGTAAGCTTTGCCTTGCAAATAATACAATTTCTGTTTCACTTTGTCTCCTTCTGTCTCCTTCCTGCTTGAATGTTTGCACCCCTCATCCTCTACCTCCAGCCTTTATTAAATACTCTTCCTCCCCCCTCGGCACTGCCCCTAGTCAATCTTCATCCTCCCCCTCACTAATATTGCAACTCCACTTAAAGAAGTAGTCCACCCAAAACTTGCAAAAAATCTATGTTGTGCAAAGTGTTTTAATTTGTATGTGAAATTCTGGTGTTTCCTTCCCTCTGACTGCTATTAGGAGTTTTTCCTTAATTAGCCTGCTAGCTTTATGCTAGTTTTACAACCCCTGGGATCTTCATCTGAGACAACTTAATTGTATTCCTTGTTCTCACAGTGCATCTTTTCTCATGTGGCAGTGATGTAGCAGAGACCCAACATTCAGCACACACATGCCAAACAAACTAAATATCTTTGAAGCTTTACAAACTGCACAAAAATTACCAGCAGCAAAGTTCTTCAGGACAGTAAGACCTTTACGATGCAGTTAGTCACTAAGCTTAACTCTATAGATTTTAAAATATAGCCATCTCTACTATTGTGAACTGATTGTAAAGCAGTGCTTTCTGCTGGTGTATGGTCTCTGCTACATCACTGTCACATGAAACAAGGTGCATTGTAGGACAAAGGAATACAATTAAGCTGCCTCAGATAGAGATCTCCAGGGGTCATAAAACTACCCTAAAGCTAGCAGGCTAATTGAGGAAAAACTCTTACTAGCAGACAGAGGGAAGGACACACAACAACTTAACATACAAATCAAAACACTCTGCATAAAATATGTTTTTTGCAAGTTTTGGGTGGACTACTCCTTTAAAGATACAGAGTGCAGCTATTAGGCCTAACACTTGTCCTGCCCTCCCTTTAAAGACTTCTTCCTATTTTCACCATCTGCTAATTTATCAGCTTTGTTTAGTGCCTGTTCTGCTATCTACTCTACAGTTCCATACCTGAGCTTCCTCCCTTACTACCCTGTACATAGCCCCAATAAATTTCAGTTTGCCTTGGTACCCCCCTGCCCTAGCTAAAACGCCCTATTTTAACCTATATTTTATATCTTAAACTAGATCCACTGCCCCTGATCAGGCTTCCAGCAAGCGGCCGTGGCTAATCCTGCCAGCCGCCCGCTCCTCCATTCTCCGGCTGACCACATTCAAAGCCAGATCCATTGCCCCTGATTGGGCTTCCAGCAAGCGGCTGCAGCTAATCCTGCCAGCCACCTACACCTCCATCTAACCAGGACACCTTCAAAGCTGGGTAAAGAGTGCCGGCTGCTCCGGGGAAGCACTGTGCAACTCTGATAGGCCACCGCCTGCTGCCTCCCTCCTCTAATTGGACCATTCCACTCCGCTCGGCCACTGATTGGCCCTGCCTTTTTCCTCTTGGATTTTCAGTCTCTGGACTTTGGCACCCACTGTTTGCATTGACTTTTGCCGAAAATTTTCACCCGCCCCCCACCCCCACCTCCTACCTTTGTTAAATAGGCTTTGGCTCCACCCTCTCAACCTTGGTATCCACCCTGCTTGAATTTTATTGGGCTCACTTACTTGGGACCTCCCCCCCTCCACTCTCTCTCCCTCTCCTTGCTTCACTTCCACAGGTGGCTCTTGCCCTATAGACCCTCTCAGTTATCTCTTCACATCCTCTAAGCACTATGGCTCTGCCACTTCTGCTTCTTCATCTCATTCTCTTTTGCTCCCTGCTACTGCTGTTTTTCTTGCCTGCAACTAGATACCCCTCTCTTCCTCTAGGATACAGAATTGACCTTATCTATGCCCACTCTGGTACCCTTCCAACTGAGCTTGTCTATACTCTCCCACTCTCCTCTGGGGATGGCTGGCAACACCTGAAGAACCATGATAGGATGGTGTATGTTCGCCTTTTTGCCGTTCTCAACACTGGCTCATATTACTTCACTTTGGGACCTAAGACAGAATCATTGCAATAGACTGTGCATGAAACGGGTAAACAAATCTGCCTTAAAACAATTAAGATGGTACATTCTGAAGCCTCTGCTACTCCTGCTGCTGCTATCTGGGAATGTTCACCTTAATCCTGGGCCTAAAATTCCTTGCTCTGGCTATCAATCAGGGCACCCTGGGACTCTCACCCTTGCATCTCTCAACATCTGCAGCCTCCTGCCTAAACTTGATTCCCTGCAAATATTCACTAACCAACACAACCCTGATAATCTTGCAATAGTTGAAACCTGGATATCACTCAAAATTCCAGACATGGCTATTGTCCTGCCAGGGTACAATGTCTTCAGACTTGACAGGAGTACAAAAAGAGGAGGAGGCTGTGCTATATATCTCAAAGACACCCTCCTGGGTCATCGCTTACCTTCCCCCCTCTCGGTTTCTTCTACTTAGATCCTACCTATTAAAATTCTGTTGGGGGCTCACAAGGCACTGACTGTTGCTGCTGTTTACATTCCTCCAAAAGAACAAGGTAAAGGCCTCAACTCAGTCTTGGACCTCATCCGTGCCCAACCCCCTGACTTGGAGTCAATCCTAATGGGTGATTTTAACATCAGTTGGCTAGCCACTGACATGGGGGGCCTCAAGGATGCCATCTCAGGAGCCAACCTGGCACAGCTGGTAGTCTCCCCCACCAGACATAATTATAAAACTGGTACAAGCACTCTCCTGGACTGGATACTGACCAGCCATCCCTCCCACATCCTGGATGTTTCTGTCCTTCCAGATATACTAAGTGACCATTCCCCAGCCATCTGCGAATGGTCGAATAAATTCTGCAATCCCCCCTTCAATTATTCGATAGTAGAGTCCTCCCATGCGGTCAGTTGAAATACCTCAAATTCCACCTCTGACAGCTTGACTGGTCTCCTATATTCAACGCTTCTGTCAACTAGGCCTTGGATTTCTTCATCAACTCCTCCAATGCTGCCTGTGACACCTATGTCCTTTTCAAAAGGTGTAAAATCAAAAGCCTTTGCAATCCTTGGCTCTCCGCTGAACTACTTACTGATCTGAAAGCAAGGGACATCCTCTGGCTTTGAGCACGGGCCACTGGCAATCAAGCCAATATTCAAAACTACAAATGGGTGCAAAACAACTGCACTAAATCAATCCACCAGAAGAAAAATGCATACTACAGAGATACCCTCATGAACACCTGGGGAAAAGGGACATCCTTCTGGGACAATCTTAAAGAAGTAACTGGGAAGCAGCCAAAAACCTCACCTACTATGTTGGTCATTGATGGTGGCATAACTCTCAACCCTACCACAATTGCAAATACTTTCAATACTGCATTCTTTGACCTCAGTAGTGTTCTCCCTTCAGACTTCTTCAATGATGACCACCCTCCTTCTCCTACCCCCAGCTCACAACCCCCTCCCACCATTCTATTTTAAGGAAGTCAGGGTGCATGAGGTCTATAAATACATGTTTAATACAATCGCCAAATCCAGAACTAGTGGGGGCTCACTCGACCTCAAGCTGGTGTCCCTCACCTTTGATGAAGTGCTACTTCCACTAACAAAAATTTTCAACCTCTCCCTCACCCTCAGCCAGTTCCCCAACAGATGGAAATCAGCCACAGTAACCTGGGTCCACAAAAGTGAGGACAAGGACCTGCATGTGAACTACTGGCCTACCTCCATACTTCCCCCACCTTTCTAATGCCATTGAACGTATGGTATCTGACCAGCTAATGGAATACCTGGATAAACACAACATCCTCTGCCCCCAACAACATGGCTTCCATACAAGTCACAGTATTACATCGGCCCTCCTTGAATTCGCTGGTGCTATCCACAGCTCATTGGACAACAGCCTCCTAACTAGGTCAGTCTTCATAGACCTGACCAATGCTTTTGACACTGTACATCACAAACTATTAATCACACAACTGTGTTCTGTTGGGCTCTCACATGTGTCCACTACCTGGTTCAACAGCTACTTGGAAAGCCACTCCCAAAGAGTGAAAATAGTTGATGTTCTCTCAGATGCACATCCTGTTCACTCAGGAGTTCCTCAAGGCTCCATTCTTGGGCCACTTCTTTTTAGCCTCTTTCTGAATGATCTTCCACAATCATGTCCAGCACAAATCCTTCATTTATGCTTACAATGCCGTCATCCTCTCCAGTCACAAGGATCCGAGCCACCTTCAAAAGAATCTACAGCTTGCCTTCACTTCAATTGAAACTTAGTTTAGTACACATAAATTGGTTCTCAACTATAAAAAAAAAAAAGTCCATGCTCTTGTCCAGCCTGCACAACAAACATAGACTCAATCCCATCATGATCAAAAACTGCCTTGGTGCAACCTTCGAACAAGTTCAATCCTTTAAATATCTAGGAGTTACCATCGATTGTAACCTATCATATGCTACTTACATTAACAACATTGCCAAGGATGCCAGCACTCACATTGGCCTACTCTTCAGACACAGGCAATGCCTTACCTCAGATGCCTTAAGGATTGCAGTACAGAGCTCAGTAATCTCAATAATGGACTATGGCCTGATCATCTACTGCTCTGCCTCTGCCTCTGCCACCACCTTCAGGTGCATATCCATTACACTAAACAAAGCTTGCCATCTCATAACCAGCACAGCGCCCATCGCCTCACCCACATGAGTGATCTCTATGCACAGACATGGGTGGCTTCAACTTTCAAACCAGATCAAGTACCAAACCTGCCTTATGGCAAAGAAAATAAAACTAGGCTTTGCTCCCCAAGGTGTCCAAGCTCTCCTCTGCCCAGCGTGGACTACTCGCATCACCAGGGGCTCTGAATCCCAACTACTGCATATCCCACATTTCTGCACCACACAAGTGCAAAGATCCTTTGCGCACAGAGCTCCCAACTGGTTCAATGGTCTCAACATTGACATCATCTCAATGCCAAAGCTTGGTCCATTCCAATCCAGTCTCCATCACATCCTGTCTGCATCTAGCTCCTGTGACTGTCCTTCCTAATTGTTCTCCCTTCTCCTCTTTGCTCTTTCCACCTAGAACTTAACCCTCTTCCCCTCAACTTTCTCTCCCATACACCCACTCATCCTCCCCTCCTCCCACCCACCTTTCCTACTCCCTTGTAGCACTTTAATTAATATTTGACAAGTACCTATGGCCGCACCCCACTAGTGTGTCTCTCTTCCATACCGTGTTAACCCTGTTACCAGACCTCCTTCTGCCATTTTTGCCACTGCATTGAATGTATAAAACTGTATGTAACTGCCTGTAACCCACTGTTATACTGTTATTCAATGTCTTGTTTGAATTACGCCTCATGTGATGTGGAACCTTTGTAAAAGAGCCTTGGCTCAAAGGTACTTATAATCCTAGATTCAAATAAAATAAATAAAAACATAATTCAAAGAAGTGCAAAATCATGCACCTAGGACACTGGAATCCTGGGGAAAACTACAGGATGGGGGTGGGTTGCTGACAGTCACAAAGGAGGAAAGGGACCTGGGGTTATTATTTCATATCACCTGAAAATATCAAAGCACAGTACTAAGGCAGCTGGGAGTGCCATTGGCATGCTGGGGTGCATAGGTAGGGGAATCACCAGCAGAAGAAGGGAGGTAGTGATGCCATTATATAAAACTATGGTCAGGCCTCACATGGAGTACAGTGTGCAGTTCTAGAGGCTGCACCTTCATAAGGACAGTAACAGGCTGGAGACAGTTCAGAGAAGGGCGACTAAGATGGTACAAGGCTTGCAACATAAGACTTATGAGGAGAGGTTAAGCGACCTCAATTTGTACTCGCTGGAAGAGAGGAGGGAAAGGGGGGACATGATAGAAACATTCAAGTACCTAAAGGGTATAAATAAGGTGCAGGGGTTAGACATTTTCCATTACAGGAGTAGCACAGGAACAAGGGGGCATGACATGAAATTGAAAGGTGGGTGTTTAAGAGGGAATATGCAGAAGTTATTCTTCACAGAGATGGTGGTGGATGTATGGAATGGTGTGCCTCAGGAGGTGGTGGGATCGAGTACTGTGGATAAATTCAAGCATGCTTGGGACAGGCATAGGGAAACCACAGAGGTACAGATGTGGGTGGGTTAGAAGCAATCATCCAGTACAAGGGCTTATGGGCAGACTAGATGGGCCAGGCAATTCTTATCTGCTGACAATTTCTATGTTTCTATGTTAGCACTTCCATTCCCCATCTCCAGGGTGATCCACAGTACCTCTGTCCCCCTGCTCCCTGTATATATGTTGCTTTTATGTTTTTCCTCACATAAAGCACCACATCCCCTCCTTTCCTTCCCAAATAGAGTGTAGTCTGGTATGGCTATGTACCAGTCAGGGTTTTCCTGTGCTCTGTGAAATGGTAATGACAATATACAGGGTAGCTTCTGCCATGATGGTCTCTAGATCTGGAATCTTATTTTCTAGACTTCTAGCATTTGCAGACATGGCCTTCCAGACTTTGTTAGTATTCTGCTTGTTACCCCCTTTTTATGGCAGCATAGCAAGAGCCATGCTGACGTCCTGCTGATGTATACACAATAGGGGGCTCTCGGGGTGTGGCTGGTTAATGAACACACCACAGCTAGCTCTTTACATGGAGTGGAGTTGAAGCACATAATTCTGAAAATCTGGCCACGTCATCTCCATTCATTAAAGTATGCTTCCTTTATCCCCCCGACACATTATTTTCTTGCTCCCCACAATGGAATTACCTAGCTCTGCAACTCTCCATTGTAGCCTTCATTGATCTCCGGTTAAGAACTGAAAGCAGGACCATAAAAACCCAAAAACTACAGCACCGGTAGCAAACATAATATGAGCCAGGGAGTTCATCTGATTTTTGCTTTCATAACTTATGGGAGGTAAGCATAGTGTAGTAAAATTCTTTATAAAATATCAGCAATCATTGAACAAAACCTAAAATCAGGACTTTCCTGCAGAAAAAGGAGTCTTTGAAAAATTACTGCAGGCTACAAACTGTAACCAATCTCCTGCCAAAAAATTAAAACAGTGCCTCTCTCTCTCTCACCCCTCTCTCAACATGCTGACATTCACTCCTGTCTTATACAGCTTCACAAACACACTGACACACCAACATACTGTACTATACTAAACTGGAATTTTAATACGGCACAGTACTATAACTTCAATAGTAGTGTTAGTAAGGGAATGAGGGAGTGAGCGCTGCTGATAAAACACACAAGTTTACTTGGGTGAGGGAAGTGAGCTCAGCCTCGTCCACAATCTGATTTCTTCTCGACTACATGGTTCTTTTTCACAGACCTCCTCTGGACCTCTTCCGCTGCAGATGTTGGTTTGGTTAGTTTGTTTGTAACAGAGCAACTTCTGGTGGCAGAAACAGGTCAACAGCACAACAGCACAATACAACATAGTACTGATTATCCAGCCCAATTATCCTAGACAAAAAAGTCAGACAATAATAGTTCAGTTTGTTACATAGGGTTTTCAGATGATCGGGGTTTGGATAATTAGGACTGTACTGTATTTACCTAATTCCTCTTTTTAGGAAAAAAAATGCTCTGTTCAGCTTCGTGCATACAATCCAATCCACATAATAATTCTATATTCCTTGTCAGATTAATGCATTAGCAGCAGTTTTGGCTCTGAACAGAGTTTCTTTCTTTCTGCCCCCAATGCTGCTGTTTCCCTCACCCTTCATTTTCTATCACCTTGCTTTCTTCATTAATTTGCACTGGGTGGGGGTGGGGGGTCCTATTCCCTTGGTTTCTCCTTACTCTCTACTTCAGTCTGGGGGGGGCAGTTTCTGCCTCTCCAATTTCTTTTGCCATCTCACTCAGCTAATTTAAATGTTCATCAAAGTAACATTTAAACCATCCACCAAAGACCACAGCTCCTCTCCCTAACAGATGCAGGCCATCACCCTGTACCACTACACCAGAACTCTCTATTAATTTGCCCTAACTCTCCGTAAATTAGATAGCAAGCCTTCTCAGTCACAAACCCCTGCATACCTCTTAAGGGCAATGACCCTTCCTGGTTTGAGGACTCTGTCCCTTGAATGCCTCCAACTCACTTTATACCTATTGCCAGGTTAAAAAAAATACCTTTTTGGGGAAGAGTTTTCAAGGGCATATGAAATACATTTCTGACTCGGTATAGCATATAAAACTTATCAAAGCATGACCAGGAACTTGCACAGTCATCAAGAGAATGGGCATTCTTTCCCATAATTAAGGCAATTCTTGAGCCATGCAGGAGAATAAGTACCCCTACAGGCAGGGATACAGGCTCCACCTTGTCAAATAATTAAAGGGGAAATGCATACACCATTGTCTTGCTGATATACTACTTGTCCTCCAACAGCATACAGTAATTTAATTTCACTTAAACTGTGACAACAAAGAAACTTTTTATTGTATAATTTTTTTCATATTCAGCCCAACTGAAGTTTATTTATTTATTGACTGATTGATTTAAAAGTTGGTAACCGGGAAAGGCACACTGAGCGCAGGCTCATTTCCAGGTATGACCTGGGGAAGGTACAAAAGGAACAACTTTCAAAACATAGTGCAGATACAAAGGCAACAAATAAAGACTGCAGCAGCACATGACATGGCCAAATATATTAGTAGTATGAAATACAGCACTAAAAGGTGGATAATTGTGACAGAGT
This sequence comes from Neoceratodus forsteri, assembly GCA_016271365.2. Lineage (NCBI taxonomy): Eukaryota > Metazoa > Chordata > Ceratodontiformes > Ceratodontidae > Neoceratodus > Neoceratodus forsteri. Next base: position 185,473,487 of record CM057457.1, read on the forward strand.
ACAACAAAGTCCACAGTGCCCGTTGGGGTAAGTAAGAGATTGTGTTAGAAAACTTCGAACTCTCTTGGGCATTCACCCTAATATAGATTTTAGTGTCATCTGCAAAAGACAAGGCAAGGCAAATTTTATTTAAAAGACGTCCAATCCCAGAGGCTCTAGGCGCCGTATACAATTTAACAATCAACATAAACATACTAATAGAGCAGTAAAATAAAATGTTATAAAAAAAGAAAAAAAACTTTTTTTAAAACATTTCATAAATAAAAATAAAATAAAATAGCATACCTTTCCTTCCAGTTCTTCAACAATATCACTTGTTCAACTCTTTGCACAGGTGGCTCAAGAAAAATAGGATGATCATACTTGTAGTAAAAACACAAGCAGTGTTACTGGGCTCAGCTTCAAAAACTAGAACAAATGCCAAACATTTGCTAGTAACAACTTACAGGGGTGAACTCCTTAAGACTGTTAATGTTTTTAAATAAATCTTGGTATTTACATAGACTCAGATCTGACATTTGTCCTTCATACTAAAAACCTAACCTTTAAAATGCATCAAAAACTAGGTTAGCTCTATCAAATAAACACATTTTTGACATACTGTACAATGCCAGGCTAAGTATTGCAAGACGGCATTTGCTTTCCATGTTGGATTATGGCTCCTTGGTAGTCAACATGGTACCTAAAATCAATCTTGATGCTAAAAAAGCAGTAAATCATAAAATTGCAAAGTTTGTCAAAATGGTAATAGGGTGCATCACAGTTCAATTTTTGAAAGTTTGGTTTGGCTTCCTTTCAAAATTAAATCAACATGGCTTTGGTAAGCTTCAGTTTCAAATTATTGGATAAGCAACAACCTGCAAGCCTAGCATGTTTTCTAAAACTAGTCTCACCAAATTTCAATTCAAGATCAATCTATAATTTGTGCTTATTGGTTCCTCGTATGTCAACAAGCATGGGCCAAAAATCATTCAGCTTTTGGGCTCCTTCTGTCTGGAACACTATTCCTGTACCAATCAGATCACCAACTAGTTTTGCTTCATTTTCTATAGAACTGAAGAAATATGTCTTAACACTGAATGATTGTGTGTGTGCTACCAGAATTCCATAGCATTTCATAATGACCTCTTATCTATGTTTTGAAAAGTTTTACTCTGGTTATACTGTACTATCTTCATATCTCTCTGAATTCTGCTCTGTTGCATAATTGTGTCTCACAGTACTTATGCTTTGTAGTTTTTGCTCATATTGTATCTTATCTGTATGTGTACTATATTATTGTATACTGTACTATCTTCATCTCTCTCTCTCTGAATTCTGCTCTGTTGTATAATTATATCTTACCTATGTGTTGTAGTTTTTGCTCATATTGTATCTTATCTGTATGTGTACTATATTATTGTATACTGTACTATCTTCATCTCTCTCTCTCTGAATTCTGCTCTGTTGCATAATTATATCTTACCTATGTGTTGTAGTTTTTGCTCATATTGTATCTTATCTGTATGTGTACTATTATTATTGTATACTGTACTATTGTACACCAGGCTGTACATGTAAAAAGTGCCTACGGCACCATTGTATCTCACCTGGTCATCAAAATAAAGAACAAACCAAAACAGTGAAGACACTGAAGAGAATCAGTCCCACTACTAAGCGTTGCAGGACCCCAGTAGTCACTCTCCCAACATCAGAGTTAATGCTTTATACCACCACCCTCTGAACACTTATCCATTAACCAGTTTTTTACATAATTTACCACTTTGGGTCCCACCCCTAGACTACCCAATATCTTTATCAGTCTCCTATGTGGCACAGTGCCAAAGGCCATTCTGAAGTCCAGATCATAACTATTTTTAACATGGCAGGTGCAGTACAATCAAACTTATTGTCATTCAAAAGTAAAGCATCTTACATAATATCACTTTATGTATTTGTAAGGTTGCCGCTCTTCCTTGGGTTGTGCAATTGTTCATTTATTCTTTCTCATATTAATTTCATATGGTTGCTACCCGCTATCAAATGCCACCAGATGATACGTAACACCTCATGGCATATGCCACTCAGTATAGGTCTCTTTCCCCATTCCCATCCCAATTAACATGTTTACCGCAAGGAATATGTTGAGACAGAGGTGCTAGTGTCTGAAATACAAGAGCCAATAGATGGTCCAGCCTGCCATTTGCCACGTTCACCAATTCCAGCTCTCTTGCTTCACTGATTAGAACAAACTCAGTTTCAGGGACAGCAGATGTGTGGTTATTTTTGTCACTAGTGGTAATTGTCAGAGCTTATTAATGTTGTGCCCTCACTGTTCCTACTGCTGAGAATAGGCTTGCTGTATTCAAGGAGCTGTATAAAGGACAATTGGGAGGATGGCTTCCACAAATGGGACAGTACCGGACTGTGCATGCTATTGTGCCCCATAACAGCTGAAGCACAAGATCCCTCTTGCGCTTAAACTGAATCTGACAATGCTCCATGCTGTGGACACTCTCAGCCATGTTGTGCAGCTCTTATTACAATGCTGTGGTCAATTGCTGGCATTGGTTCCTCTCCCCACTTGCTCCTCAGGGAGATCATCATTGTGGTCCATGTCTGCCAGTATCGAGTCATCTCTCTCTCATCAGGCTCATTATTTATTTGCTCCATCTCATCTGTCAGCTGATCAGTCCCCTGCTCAGCAGGTACAGATATTTACAGATGGTCCTCACTGAGATCCTCCAGTAGTCTGTTACTTTCTGTTGACAAATGAGGGACTTCCTCCTGGTGTACTGCACTATTTTCACTGTCCCTGAATATGCCAAAGTCATCTATTCTGTACACCAGCTCACTGTAAGACAACAAAGAAATAAACACAAAACTACAGTACTGTGACAATCACACATCAAATAGCTGTGCAATTCACTTATCATACAAATGTTTTTTTTTAATCTATTCTATCTACAGATTTATTTAATTAACAGGTTTTTTAAATTGTTCCTTACTGGGGTCTTTGGTGCCTTGGCTGCTCTTGGGCACTTTGGGGTCTTCTCCTTGCCCCGTGACTAACTCCTTTTTTGAACTACATCTGAACTTTTCATTTGTCTGCCCTGGACAAACAACACATCACTTAAGTCTTCAAGGAAATGGCTTCTGCCTTATATTTATTAAATCACCAAACAATACATTTCAGCATGACATGTGTAGCTCAGTCAGGAGTCTTGCCAAGTCAACCTCAGATTTCCATACCCTTTCCCACAAAGGGACATACCCTTATGCTGGTGATGAAATGATGAACCTCTGTGAGTTGGAACTCAAACCTCAGCAAGTAGAGTGTGTCAAGAGGCAGGGTAACAGGTGACTACCGCCATCTGTTGATGCTGAACCTGTTGGTAAGCCTGATGATGTTGGTCATGACCCTCAAAACCAGAAACCGGGTCTTGTGGCCCCCACCTCATGCTGACCAGGGATAGGAGCCTTTCAGAAGAAAGCAAATCCCTCCATTTTCCTCTTGTACCATCATCTTGCAAGATGCCCAAGCCACCACAGGATGGACAAAGGACCCCCTAAGCATCTCTATCCAGATGCTCCTCCACAACCTAGTGTATAGACTCAGAAACCAAGTCCCAACCATTATCAACAAATGCACACCATCTTTATCATATAGTTCCTGGAAAGATGTGCTGATGTTGTCATGCCATACTACAGATGCCCTGAGAGATTCCATAAAGGCAAGCATCTCCCTACTGATACATTTATGTGCTTTGTCCATTGCTTGATGCTTTTCCATGTGATGCCAATGGTGCCTCTGGATGATGTGAGACCAACATGTTTTGGTCTCAGGAAGCATCCTGTGAATGGATTGAAAATCCTCCTTCATCCTGAGCAGCAAATTGTTGGTCTCTGGGAATCCCAGGCCATTCTCACTCAGATGAACCAATCATATCTCTGGTGACCTTCCTTGGCATGCCTCCACTTCCAGCTTAGGGAGAATTTCCCCCAAGCACATGCACCTCTGACCCATTCATTGTATATGTGGTTTGCCTGGTGAAAATACCAAATTCCTCCCCCAGGCTGACGCCCTGCTGTCTCCACTGCCTCATGCATGAAGGAGTGTATGCAAATCTAAACCCATCTGGAACCATCAGGAAGACCTGGAAAATAAAGCATATGCAACCTCGCATACCTTAGAAATACCTGGGAACTCCATCTAACTAGGGCCTGAATCTGTCCATCCATGAGCCCTCGGGCCCTGGCAGTTGTGGCTGCTCCTGTCTTGAATGAGTGGATACTGAACTTTTTCAAATTCAGTCCTGCCTATTGCACAGCTGCACCCAGGGTGTTCATAAATTGATAGACCATTACCAAGGTACCATTCGCATGCCACAGGAATGCTATCCCACTGAGTGGATGGAGAGCCATGTATTCCAGCACCATGGTCCTCACATACCATGCTGGCCCTGGGGGGGCTTGGAACATGTACCAGCAGCCCATGCTCACCTGGTCAGGCTTGCTCGTATGAAGTCATAGGAATATGCCCTCCGGTGTCATGGCCATGTCATCGTCCTGCAGGATGGAGGTAACTCTACCTGTATTCATCTGCACAGTCTTTGAGGCCAGAAAGGCCCCACAGAAGACCAGCAAGAATGCAGTCTTAAATAATGTGGCTTCAAACTGTGACCAGCAGACCAACAGCAGGGCCTTCCACATCAGCTCCAGCATTTCTAGGCAGAGGGGGCACTGCCAGTCTGTCTGCTTTGGTACTCCCCTGCTTCAATGATCTTCTGAACTTTGAAGGCTCCAGTGGTATTCGTGAAAGCCAGCACCTGGGTGAATGAAGACAGCCTTGCTAGGTACTGCCCAACCACCCCAGGCATCAGGCCTCACTGCTTTGCTATACAAATTTAGCTGCCTAGCTTTCCCTCAGAAATTGGTCAACATTTCAGCCAATGTGCCTCCATCCTGATGGTGTGGAAGTGCTCCATTTCTCAGCGATAGGCCACCCCATTCTGGGGTTTGATGGAATTACTTATCAACTCCCAGGCATCAGGGTCACTGCCTCCCAGAAGAATGATGGGACGATATGTGGACAGCGGTCCACTGCAGGTGCCAACTTCCTGAACTTATGTCACTTTGAATGAGATAAAGCATCAACATCTCCATCCACAACACCAGGGACATGCACACCTTTAAAATGAATGTTAAGCAGCATACACCTGTGGATGAAAATCCTCATCAGGTCACCCAATGGGCCCTTGGCCCCCAACTGCCCATTAATGGCATGGACCACACCAGTGTTGTCAGAATTAAAAATTACCTTTTGTCTTTTAGCTGATGTGCAAAACCAGCAATGTGACAACCATCCAGAAAAGCTCCATCAGGGTGACCTGCCTAGTGAGTGCTGCTTCCACCCAGCTTGATGGCCAGCCTGAGAAGCACCATGTCCCTTTGAAATTTTCACCAAAACCTAAAAGTGCCAGCCCCTCACTATCCACTGTCAAGAGCCACACAGAGACTCCACCGAAACACAGATAGAATTTGTCATCAGAAAAGGAATGTTTAGCCCACCCAGTCTGCCCAGATGTTCACTGCCTTATCCCTCTCAGCAGACCCTATCTGGTTTCCACCAACCCTTCCACCTGTATGCCTATTTTCTAACATACCCTTATGTCTATCCCACACATACTTGAAGCCACCCCACTATTTTAGCCTTTATCACTTCTGCTGACAGTCTGTTCCAGGTGTCCACCATCTTTTCGGTGAAGAAATATTTCTTCACATTTGTCTTGAACCCCCCCCCCCCATCCTGCAGTTTCAAATTTAAATTCAATTTTATTGGAAAGCAAATTAAGAGCAAGCTCTTATTTACAACTGCATCACATGACCCCTCATCCTGGTGCTCCTTCTCATTTAAAAGAGACTCCCCTCCTACAGCCTGTTCACCCCATGAGGTACTTTTGGGTCTCTGTCATGGCACCTCTCTCTTCTCTCTCCTCCAGTGTGTTAGAAAAGTGAATGAAGGTAACCCCTAGACCTCATGGTCTTCCCTGAAGCCTTCCATCATGCATATCCGCTGGTGTGGTTTCAAGGCACCTGACACCAACTTTGCCATGCAGTGCATGAATGTTCTCCCCATTGGGATGACCCTACAGGTGAAGTTCAAGTAGCCCACATGCTGCTGAAGCTCCTTCAGGGTAGTCTTCTTGGCTGACTTCATTCATCTCAGAAGATTCCTGAGAGCCTCTGTTTCTTCCTGAGGCAGGAAACATTCCTGTGCCTCTGTGTCAGTTCTGATGCCCAAGTAAGACATTACTGGGTTTGGGGCTTCCACTTTGCCAGGGGTCAGTGGGACACCAAAACTGTGGCACAGGTGTAGGAAGATTTCCAACCTATGTTCACATTAAGGGAGATTGGCTGAAACTACGAACAAGAAGTCATCCAGTAGTGGATGATCCCCTGTACATCTGCCTTATCAGCTGTTGCTCAGTGCAAGAAAATGCTAAAGCATTCAAACACCACACAGGCAACTGAACACCACATGGGCATACAGTTGTCGATGTATTACTGTCCCTCAGACTTCATCCCCAGCAGACCCTAGTTGTCTGGGAGGACAAGACACAGCCAGAAGGCTGACTGAATATCTACTTTGGCCATAAGAGCTCCTGGGCCCACCATGCACACCACCTCAAACACCCTGTCTAATTATGCATAGTGGATCGAGGTAAAATGTGGGTTGATATCGTCATTCTCTGAGTCACGCTCAGGATAGACAGGTGGCTGATCATGCAGTATTCATCCAGAACCTTCTTCAGCACCAAACTAATATGGTAAACCCACAGATCAGGAACACGTGGGGAGGAACTGGGCCTGCTGATCCTGCCTAGGCTCAGCTCCTTCAGGAGTTTGTCCTTTCCTTGGCTGACTTCAGATTCTAAGCCTTATGTCCCTATTGGGGGCCCTCTTATGTGATCCTGAAGCCAACTGTGAATCCATCCTCCTGCATGCTGCTGCCTCTTGGTTTAGATACCACTCCAGCTAAGGTCTAAGTCAGTCCATCCTTATGAAAGTGGGCATGCTTGTTGTTGTCTGATTTGCCATGCTGCTTCCAAAAGGGCTGCTACTCTCCATGGTTCAGCTTGCTAGGCTTGCACTGGGTGAATTAATGCCACTGATCGTATGCCGAACACTCATGATGGTACTTGCAGGAAATCTTGTTGCATGACCCCCAATTTAAGCTGAAGTATGCCTGGGCTGAGGTCCTCCTGACTCCACTCAGTGGGACTGGGACACTTTAATTAGTAACCCATTGTCTCTGTGAAGTACTCCACTCCCATGCATGACGTCTGCCAAGAAGGGCACGTCCAAAAAGCCCCAGTCCTTTGATGGGTCATACTGCATGCAGCAGCAAAATTCCTCAACATATCTCAGCCAGCTGGAACCTGCCTTGTGCTTCTAGATGCACATGATCCTGTTCAAGTAATTGAGCAGGCTGACACTTTTCCCAGGGGCCACAGACATATTGTGCTTGAGAAGACTATAAAACTGACCAACTAATTATGAAACATTCTGTCCACCTTGACCTTCTTGTGGTCTAAGTCCTCTCCCTTCTTGTCCTTGTTCTCTTCTAGAGCCTTGGGTTAGTTCAACAGTGTCGATATATTAATGCCCACAAATCTGTTGGTGGATCTTGTCAGAACAGATGTGCCTCCACCAGCACTGCCATACTGACATAAATACCTGGGGCAGAAACCACTGTCACTTTTGTGGACCCTCTGGCACCCACCCCTGGTGCTGTCTGGCCTGAGGCTTCACCTACTTGCTGAGGTTGAACCACTACAGCAAACCCCACCACTGCCTTCAGCATTCTTGTCCAGCTTCAGTTAGAAGAAGATGGCTCTGCTGTGGACTCAGACAGCTTGGTGGGGGCTGGCTGCGATGGCACAACTGTTGTGGGGTTGTATAGAGGCTCTGAGCACCCTACCAAGACCACATCAGGCTCAGGCTTCTTGGGGATGGAGGCTGTTTTTGCCTGGTGGTAGGGGAGAGCCAATCAGGGGAAGGGTCTGCTGGAGCCCCACCCCAAAAAACGTTCAAAACCATTCTGCCTGAATTCCTCCTGAAGAAACACATTATCTCCTAACTTGCCTTACCTTTTCCTTTATGCTTTTTGGCTACCTTGCTTGAGAACTGCTAGCTCCATTGCAGGCAGCTTCCCTTTTCTGGTTTTTGAGTTCTTTTTTGGTGCCAGTGTCCCCGTCAGGCATGCTTCCAGTCAGACTAGTCCTTTCTCAGCATTCATCATCCTCAACTGATTTTCTGGCACCTTGGCTGCTCCTGACTCACTTGATGTTGCCTTTCTGCTGGGCATTGTCATGCTGCAAGCTGAAACAAGATTAAACTGCTATGCCTCAAGAAAGAAAACAAATGTTATCATCAATGTCAAAACATGTAACATAACCTGCCTATCTCAGTTTTGGCTCTCTGGGGGAGGGCTTTGCTGTAGTAGCCCACTTTAATCCAGTGCTCCTTCATGGCTTACTACCCAGACCAGCATTTTTTCCCCCTTTTAAAAATTGAATTTCCTAAAAAAAGTTTAGTTTTTTTGCATTTGCGTATCAAACTATATATTTTACATATGTAAGTATGTATCTCCCTTTGCAGATGATTCTTGGGATCATAAGCAATGAAGGACTTATTATGAGTCACATGGTATGCAAGGGGAGGTCAGGAGAATCCAACCCAGGCTCAATAGGTGCACCAGACTCATGCCAGCATGTCAATCTAACCTCTAGGCTATACAGCCTCTTCTTACCTATTTAACTTTTGTTATTTTTTTTACATATCAGTTGTATTAATTGTGCATTAGTTGTACTTTTACTGTCTATCCAGTGTGGACATATTGCCATAGCCAGCTGCGAGGCAGTGCCTGAACCTCCACCGGCTGAAAGGTCTAGTAGCAAAGTTCAGACTCAAACACTAGAGCCAGCTGTCTCTGCAGAAAATCCCCATTTCTCTCCTGTTTCTTGCTCAACTTTTTATTTTTTTATTTTTTCTTTTATTATCCCTCTCTCTACTAACCAATCATGTATACTGCCCACGAGGGCTGTGACCTACATTAGTGGGAACCTACATCCAGAAATGATTTCAGAAGTATTCCCAAGTTCCCCAAATCACTAAGGTAAACAGAACCCAGAAGCAAACATGTGCACTGGAGAAACCCAGTAACTGCAATAGAAACAGTAATTCAGTACAAGCTCTCCAAAGTGTCTGAAATCCTTCCCTCAGTGAAATCAGGGCTGGGGGCAGATTACTGCTAGCCACCTCATGTATCATAGGTTCAGGTGTAGTGTGCTGTTCTTTGTTTTGTTTTTTTTTCAATGTCCAGTTCCACTTATCCTTGTAGCATAGATATTTTCAGTGGTGGGCTTAAGCAGAGTTCCATGTTGTGGATCATGCAAAGGCCCATGAGAGCTCAGATGTCAAGGCCACATGTGGCTGGTCATACTGGAAGCACACCAACCCCTAATCATACCAAAAGCATTTGGCTCATGCAGGCCGTGATTTGCAATTTTTTTTGTCTGTTTGTTTTTTTTATATTTAAATCCTAATACCCCCTTCTATTCTCTACCAACTTGAACCATCTGAATGGCAGTCCATGCCCAGAGCTGAGCAGTAATTCTTGCAGAAGATCCAGGGGCCCAGAATCCAATGCCACATGGATATGGCTGTACTGGTGGTGTTCCAAGACTATGAGACCTGATTGGGCAGTGGCTTGCCTTTCTCCGCCCACACACTGCCTGTGTGGTCAGTGACTCAGAACCTCCTTGCATTCCCAGCTCAGTAGTCATGTAAACTGAGCCAGATGCTTAGGAAGTCGCCACCTGCCCATTCCAGAAGCATTCAGGAACCATGTGGTCAGCGTTTTGCATGGGCGCTATCTCTGCCTGGTCCAGGACCAATAATCAATCTCTTGGCATGATGAGAGAAGCTTGGATGTACAGTAAGCATGAGGTAGTGGGAAGGGGTTATTTTTCCCAACCCTATGAAAAAAGTGCCAAAATGCATAACAAGGAACTAAGATCTTTAAAGTTCCATACGAGCATGTACCAGACAATTTGATTGACTAGAATATATGGCAGACACTACCAGATTAAATGTCATATGTAAGAAATGAAAGCAACCAGGCCAGCTTGCAAGCTAAAAGGTTCTGAGGTAGAACCTTACCATATTCCAAATCTTCCTGTAAATTCTCATCTGTAGGAGAATAGAGTGAGAGGGAGCCCTCAGGTATAAGCACTTTTTAAGCCCTCACTCTCCTCCCCCAGCCAGATACCTCCACCCCATGGGTGGCCCTTGTGGTTCCTTCCTTGGAGGTGGTGCCAGGGCACCCACCACTTGATGGAACCCTATCTGCCTACCTGTAGGCCATGTTGCAGGGGAAGGTCCCATAAGGGCATGTACCAATTTGGTTGACTAGCATATATGTCAGACACCACCAGCTTAAAAAGAGCATTTAATGACATGTAAGACATCTACAGTATCTCAGTAATTATTTCTAGAATACCAGAGGCAACTAACAAGCTTAGCAAAGCCAGCAAAAAAACTAAGGCTCCCAAAAATCTCTTAAATTAAAAGGCAACTGCACTACATTAAGATTAAATGCCATATGAAAGAAATGCTGAGCAACCAGGCCAGCTTGCAAGCCGAAAGGTTCTGAGGTAGAACCTTACCACATACTGTAAAGAATGCCTTCTGATCCTTTTTAGCCTTCTGGAAGCCTTCTGCTAGTCCTACTGCCAAATCTTCTTGGAAATTTTCAGCTGGAGTAGAATAGAGTGAGAGGGAGCCATCAGGCACAAGCTCTGTTTAAGCCCTCACTCACCTCTCCCAGCCAGCTCTGTGGGAGGCCCTTCTGGTTCTTCCCTGGGGGTGGTACTGGTGCTTGAGCACTGACCCTTTGACGGAACCCTATCTGCCTGCCTGCAGGCCATGTTGCAGGGGAAGGTCCACAGACGAAGCTTTGTCTGCTGCAAGGCTTGTGCAGCCTGCTTAATACTGAGCACATGCAGGTGCCTTGTGTGGAAAACAAATCACTCTCTTGCTACATTTTTTCTTTGTACAGTCTGCTGGCCCATAAGAGGCTCACAGATGGACAGTGCAGAGCTTCTTTAGTAGTATAAGGCCACAGTTCTCCTTTTCAGTAAACCTCTAAGGGCACAGTAAGCCCTACTCTGGCTAATTCTTTTCATAAGATAAGTATGGAACTGTATATGCAGGCTATTTTCAGCAGCCTTAGGAGCTGAACTGGTACTATAACTGTTTGATTCTGATGTTGACCACACACGAGTAGCACTCCTACAAAACTGAAAAAAAAATGTATAAGAAAAGTGATTAAATCTCTGGGTTGAGGTTGCTATGCCCTTAATGGGGACATAAAGTATGGAAGTACTGAAAGCAAAATTGTCATACTTGAGCATTAGTTTCTGTCATTTTCTGTCAAGAATGAATGCACTTCACGATACGTTTCAATAAAGTTTGAAGTCCTTAGGAAGAGCAAATTAAGTCAAGTGGAATAATGTGTATGTAAGGGTGAATTCTTTGTTTCAGGGAACTTTTAGCTCATATAGTATGACTTCTGAAGGGTAATGTAATAGAATTATTATTCATGGTTTTGTACTCAATTAGGAACAAACCCAAAACTGAGAGTTTCTTTATCATAAATGGGAACCAACTGAATTAATTTACAATTCATTATTAATTGCACATTACTTCATTGGAATTCACAGTGACATAATTCATGCATAATTACACATAAATTACTGCACCTTATTTGTAATGCTGACTACAGAAACTCTGTGCCAAGGCCAACTAGTCTGATGTTGACAGACCTGGTCTACTGTACAGTGCAGTTAGTGCAAATGTATAATAATACAATTCATTTTTGTTAAGAATCCATTATATCAAGTATCACAGCATGTTGTATGGATGAGACCAACTGAAAATATTAATGTTCAGTAAGGCCGGTGATAGTAGTGGCCATGAAAATGTAAAATACAAATTAAGCTTAGAAAATAGCAGAGAAAAGGTTAGTCTTGAGAGGCAACTTAAAGACCTGGTGGCATGTGGGGTAAAAGATAAAGCTACTATGCAGGGCAACCTTGTTCATCCTAGGGTTGTGTGAAAAAGAAGTATTAATTTCTGAATACCTTGGATAATAATAATACGCTATTTGTTATTTACATCTGAATAATGACTATCAGGCCATATTCAAGATATATGTACTCAGATTGCACCCCTATAAAAAGTGTCAAAAATGCAAACAGTAGAGCCTTTTTCTGTCCCTGAAGTGGACAAGGCTCATCCCATAGCCACATCCACCCAATCAGTTATCTGCCGCTACTTGCAGTCATCAAATATGTTTAAACAAAATCTATACCAGCCCCTTACCCACCTAATACTCTATTTTGTACAGCAACCCTCTTCTGACCTGATGCTCCACCCAACTCTGTCAGTTCTGGGCTAAAGACCAGGGCTATTACTATTAGTCTTCAACTACTCTGATCCCTGGATCATGATGGGGTGGGTAGCCAAAGTGATTCAAAGGGCCCAGGGGGCATGTCTGTTTACAGGAAGTGGGGCAATAACTGACTTACAGTGCCTCAGTTGGGTCCCCGCTTTCTGCAGTATTGCGAGTCAAGCACTTCACCATTTCAATATTTCATATTACTGCTGGCCAACAATTTTTTTTGTATAAATCAATTGTTGATTGGAACTCCTCACCTATAAAGTATTATCAAATAGTCTCATATTCCAGATTTAAGTCTGCACTGAAATGTCATTTTATGACTATATGTAACTGTTTTATTAAATTCAGTGTTTATTCCATGTACCTGCATCTTGACTTGCTTTATGTATGTTTAATTCACTGTACTTTTGTACCAGGGTCCCCCTTGGAAAAGGGCATTAGATGCTCTAGGGTTCTTACCCTGGTTAATAAACCTAATAAATAAATATGCCTTGCAACCAGCCAGCCTCAAGGTGAGATTTGGGAACTTGCATGTGAACCCCAGTTTCTCTGTTGGCACTGCAATGCATTAACAATGGGCTGCTGGGCCATGCCAAGGGGTGGATTTCTTTAAGACAAGGAAAACATCTGCTTTGGACATGCTGAGTTGCAGAACACTAGGAATGAGTCAAGTAATTTTAAGAGAGAACAGATGTTTGAGAGAAGCATATAACTGTCAGTACAAAAGTCAAACAAAATATGGTTGTGCGTCATTGGCATGACAGTGACAGCTGATGGGGATCGCACTGGGACAAGGCATTTGGTGTGGCACCTCCACTCCTTTGGAACAAATTACCTGGGAGCATTAGTATCACCTGCACAGTGGAGGCCTTATTAATCAAGCTTGCACACCATATTCTATTTAATTTATATTTATTTATATCTGTATTTTAAATATGTTTGAATTTTAGGGGTTGTATTGTATATGTTATATTTAATTATTTGGTTTGATTGTACAGTGCCCTGACCCTTAGGGATAGGGTACTTGATAAATAAAATGTGCCTTGCCTTCATTCCAGGTAGTTGCAGCCCTTGGCAGGGCAACCCACACCAGTGGCCCCAGCTCCCATTTCAGCCAGCTGCTTCTATGAACCCACCCAGCCACCCACAAGACACAGGTAGCTGCAGCCCTTGGCAGGGCATCCCACACCAGTGGTCCCAGCAACCATTTCAGCCGGCTGCTTCTATGAACCCGCCCAGCCACCCACAAGACACAGGTAGCTGCAGCACTTGGCAGGGCATCCTACACCAGCGGTCCCAGCTCACATTTCAGCCGGCTGCTTCTACGAACCCGCCCAGCTGCCCACAAGGCACAGGTATGCCAGCTCTTGCTCGAGGAAGCCCAGCTTCAGGCTGTTTAACACTGGTTGGCAGCAACTGAAACTGTGCTCTCATTGGCCATCTTCTCAAACCTTGGTTTTGGCGCCTGTTTCAAACTTTAATTCTACTGCCACTGCTTTAATTACGCACCGGGTAGCCTAACTCTCCTAGCAGGGTATTTTGTTACACCCATGCTCCCTGGCCTTGACCTCTATTAAATATGCAAAAGCCCTGCCTACAACCCCTTCTGTCTCTCTCCCCCTCCCTTTGTTGCCCTCTACAGACGTCCTCTTAAGAGACAAGTTGGTGATCCTGTAAAAACAAGTCACTAGCTACTTTCCTCTTTTGAGGGTGTGTTTATATAGTCCTCTGTGTCAGTTTAACCATGTTAACTTTCAGTCTGCTCCCATCCTCACCCCTTCCCAAATTCAATAAATTCCTCTTCCACTCCTCTATGCATACAGCAAAGCATCCTGCCCACTACTCAAACACCTCTGACTCCCAAACCTGCCTGGAGCCCTGAAATTATTCGCAATATGGCCTCACACAAACACACCCTTTATTTCATTCTTTCTCTTATCCCCTCATATCAACTCTCCCATCCCTCCTTCCCATTAGGAACCCCCTAACCCCACATGCTCCACACATCACACAATCTAGCTCTGCAAATCCACTTCGGAACCCACACCCTATAACTCATCCATGTTCCACCACCCTTTTTGGTCCTAGCATCCTGCCTTCCCAGATGAAAACCTGCGCAGCTCTTCTCAGAGCTGTCAGGTCCAGCCCTTATGCCTTCCTGCACACTAGAAGATTTAAACTCCCAGCTATATACTTCATCCTCTTCCTACTCATCTTACTTCTCACTGGAGATATTGAACCAAACCCTGGTCCCCAGGCCAGTTCCCAACCACTAAGCTCCCTTAAAGGCCTCTCTATTGCCCATGTAAACATCAGAAGCCTCCTGTAAAATCGACCAACTAACCTGCTAGTTCACAGAGCACTCCCCCAATACCCTTCACCTAACTGAAACCTGGCTTTCTGCAGAGACTCCAGACATTTTCCTTACTCTACACAACTACACCCTGCTCAGGCAGGACCGTGGTAAAAGAGGCGATGGAGTAGCCATATATACAAAACAACCCCTCTCATGTTAAGTCCACTTTAAGAATCATGCCCAGTCTCACATGAAGTCCTGGTAGCCAAACTTACCCTACCTGCTTCCCCCCCTTTATATATTGGGGTGCTTTATGCCTTGCCCCATCTCACACGTGAATCCCTAGTCTCCACCCTAAGCACCCTCCCTGACCTGACAGCAAATAGGGAACTGATTCTGCTTGGTGATTTCAATCTGGACTGGCTCGCGCCCTCCTCAACGTCACACATCTCCAACACAGAGTCCCTGAACCTTACACAACTGCTCCACAAACCATCGCTACAACCCCCACTCATGAAACTATTCTCTAATTGACTGGATTCTTACATCCCATCCCCAGAGGGTAACTTCATCTGGCATTCTTGCCAATGCACTAAGCAATCACTGCATTGCTTACTGCATCAGAAAGTCTCACCTACCCAAGTCCGCTCCAAAGTACGTTAACACTCACTCCCTAAACACCTTGGACACAGAAAATCTGCTAACCAATCTTGGTCAAGCTGACTGGCACCAGGTGTACTCCACCCCAAATGTTGATGTTGCCCTCTCCAGCTTCCTGCACACATTCGCAAGTATATGGAACTCCCATGCCCCCTTGAAAAAGCCCAGAGTAAAAAAGCATCACCACAAATGGATCTCTGCTCCCAGTTTTGCCTTATGCAAGGCTAGAGACAAAGCATGGTCTGCTCTCAAATCCATCCCTAACCCAAAAAACAGGCAAGCCTACAACATCCTCTGAAATGCCTGCACTAAGGCTATAAGACAGGCAAAAGTGGAATTCTTCAAATCACAGCTGATCCCAGCCCATCCATCAAGCTTCTGGAATGTCATACATACACTCCTAGACCTTCCATCAAATCCCTGTTCCCCTACCATCAAGAGAAATGGTCAGCCTATAACTGACCCTAACAGCATTCCTGACTCTCTCAACAAATTTTCTACATCATGCGCCGTGCCCCACAGCCCACCTCCAAATGCCCCTGCCTCCCTCCAACCTCTCCATCATAACAACTTCACCTTCTCACCCATTTCTGAACATGAAGTCCTCACAGCCATCCACTCACTAAATACCACAAAATCCAGCCCAGATGGGATCCACCCAAAACTCTTAAAAATCTCTGCACCTGCGATTATAAAGCCCCTCACTTATCTCCTCAACCTCACCTTCACCTCTGGCTCAGTTCCTTGGGCCTGGAAATCTGCCTCAGTCATCCCTCTCCATAAAGGAGGGGACCCCACAAATCCTGGGAACTACAGGCCTATCTCCCTCATCCCAGCTGTCACAAAGCTACAGGAATCCCTGGCCCACTCCAGGCTGGCAGAATATCTCAACACAAATAACCTCCTACCTCCACATCAGTCAGGCTTCAGGAAATAGCACTCCACTATATCCTTCCTTCTGCGTGTCACAGATCATATCCACACTGCCTCTGACCAAGGCCTCCTTACTGCTGCAGTCTTTGTTGACCTGGCCAAGGCCTTCGATTTTGTATCCCAACCCATCCTCCTGTCTAAATTCGAAGCTGCAGGACTCGCCCCTATCACCTCACAGTGGTTTAGCTCCTACCTCTCCAATAGGGTACAGAATGTCAGAATTGCTGATGTCTCATCCCCACCCCTCCCTATCCTCGCAGGTGTTCCACAAGGTTCTGTCCTTGGTCCCATCCTATTTTCCCTCTTCATAAATGACCTTCCCTCCTCTGCTCTAAATCCAACATACACATGTGTGCGGATAACACTATCCTCTTTACCTCAGGCTTTTCTACAAACAAAGTCCAAACTACCCTCCAAAATGACTTCAACAATATTCAACACTGGTTTAGACAAAACCAACTAAAATTAAACACATCCAAAACTGTATCCATGCTTTTTGGCACAACACAGAAAATCAGCAGATCCCCCTCCCTTCCCCATCATTTCCCTAGATGGTACCCCCCTTGACCAGGTCAGTAGGTACAAGTACCTGGGTGTCTGGCTCAACCCCCACTTATCTTTCTCACCTCACATAGATGCTACTAGCACTAAACTACTCCCCAAACTAGGCATGTTCTACTGGCATAAAGACTTCCTCCCACTTCTTGCCAGACTTTAAATCTTATTAAAGATGATCCTCCCCATCTTCGACTATGCTGATGTGGTCTATGGCACAGCCCCAGATACCACCATAACAAAGCTTGACACACTCCTAAACTCTTTTTGCCACTTCACCACCAACTCACCCCTTAGAACTCATCACTGCAATCTATACTCTCTCCTTTACATTACCCCTCTGTCCCACCGGTACTACATCCGCTCTCTAAACCTCATAGCTAAATTCTGGTTTAATATGCTGCCCTCCTACTTGGCAGATAGTCTCTCCCTGGCCCCAGACAACCCCTATGTTATGAGACACAGGAATGAAAGATCTTTTCTCATACCTTGCCCATCCTCGTCATCTGGCAAAGCTGCCTTTTCCTATTGGCTCCCCAGCTTATAGAACAAGCTTACCCCCTCCATTAGATGCACATCCTCTTACCTCGCTTTCCAGACTCAACTTCATCCCTACCACCCCCCGTCTGCCACTGTCCAAGGTGACCTAGAATGAATACACAGCACTTACAAATCCTAGCCCCTGCTGATGAACCTATGCTGAGACTCTGGTCTCCCAGTGGCTCAGGTCTCATGTCCTGGAAATGTAACTAATGATGCCCTTTTCTGACCTAGCTGATAAATCTGAGATCTCTTAGTTTACAAATGACCTGTAATGCTGTTGTACTCCTGCTGAATCTTGTTGCAATACTGCCTGTAACTACAGTATTTATCTTGTATGTATCACAGTTTTTGCATTATCTTGTATGTACTCCTGTACCCCCTCCCCCCCGGGTCACACCTGGAAATGAGCCTTGGCTCAGTGTGCCTATCCCAGTCACCAAATGTTTAAATAAATAAATAAATAAAATTCTGTATGTGGAAATGTAGTTGGCTGATTAAAGGAGATAAACGGAAAAGTAGAAAACTAAGAACAGACTATGGACCCTCTCCATTGCAGATTTTTCTGTTAGCAATGGAATACCCTCAATATTTGATGTGGTGACATTTAGTGACCTACAATCTTAACCAAGATGGGCAAGAGGGAAAGACTCTATCAACAATTTTAAGCAATTAATAATGGTATCATAAATGCAGTACTCAGTAAGAGAAGGATGGTAGAAAAATCAGGTGCAGATACTAGCTAAGAATGAGTAATTTACAGCAAGATTAAAACAGATTCAAGTTCTCTGTATGCCAACCAAACTGGTAATCATATCACAAAATATCAAGTAGGCTGCTTGATTACAGATGGCTGTATTCCTCTGAGAATACAACTCCTTCAAGAACATAGCTATGAAGATGGAGTGGAGGTTGGAAAGTCAAAACATTTCAGGAAACAGAATGCCTTTGTGGGGGTTAACGAAAGTCAGAGGCAGTTTTAGAGGGGCACAGGTAAGAGCTAGAGAAAAGGCAATAATTTGTAATTGCTGTTACATTGAGAGTGAGGGCAGGGAGGAAGTGTTAGGCAATCTATAAGGCTGAGCAAATCTGAAAACAAAACACACTGCCCAAAACTATACTTCACAAGACGTCCTCAAGGAAAAAGATGAAAGCACAATTCACCCAGGCAGTCCACCACTCACACAGGCAGCCCAGACTATGTCCCCGAAGCAACCCAGGGAAAAACTCTTATGCAAAAGGTTTCTTCTGAATCAATTGAAATTCTGAGCTAACTCAGACCTACATTAAGTTGTACTCCTAGAGGATAGAAGGGGGAGCCATCGTGCAAATGTCGCTATAAGGGAGTAAAGGAAAGAGGTAGTTACACGAAGAATTGACTGCCTATTTAACTAAATCCCCCTAACAATAAAAAATAAAAAATACTTACCTGGGCACTAGAATTGAATGAGAAATTAAAGGAAACATGGACAACACCCTAGTTAGGCAGTGGCAGAGGTCCCCTGTCCAAGTTGGAAAATGGGGAAAATATTAGCAGATTAGTCAATTTGAATGCCACAGCTTAACAGGCATGATTTATAAATCTGAGTGTGCTCCCTGAATCCAGGGAGCCCCAATCTGCTTGAGGTTGCTGCAGTCTTATTACTAAAATAATATAGTTTACAAAATCTTCTTCAGACAGGCTCTTCTATGCTGTTGACCATTTTGTGGTACAGCAAAAACTGGAGAGCCATTGCTATTTGGAATCTCCATGTGCCCAGGGTTCAAAGCTGTTACTATGGCTTTGGACTGTACCATTACCCTTAGTAGGGGTGCACATTCCCCATATGTATTTAATACTCATTGGCAATGAGGAGTGCTACAGAAAGGCAATAATTTGTAATTGCTGTTACACTGAGAGTGAGGGCAGGGAGGGAGTGTAAGGCAGTCTGTAAAGCATGAGTGTCAGGGACAGATATAATAATTTTCTTACCTGAGTGGATGATGTCAGAGATGTTTGAACCTGTTACAGAACAAACTGGACTGGAAGGGAGATCAAAGGAGTGGTGCTAGCAGAGACATTGCAGAAGTTTGCTTCAAGGGCGGTTATAAGACTGGATCAGGAATGGAGATAATTACATTTTTGTTAGCATCATTTTTTAAATGTTGGAAGTTGTAGACTTTCATTTTGAATACAACAATTAGCAAATGGGGTTAGACAATATGAGTGCAGAATTGAATATGCAATGGAGAAGAGGGTTCTAGGCTTTTCAGCATCACCTACTATGAGACTGATGTAGAACCAAGATTTGATTGTTGAACAAAGATTTTGTCAAATGTGTTACAGTGCTTCCACATAACAGTGGTGCACATGGAGTCAGGTTTATTGCCTTTTGAGTTGCATTGTATTAAACAAACTCTGGTCAGAGCCAGTATGGCTGTGGAGAGCTTTTGGGATGCGGTTACCCATTACTTCTAATGAATTTGCACAATTGAGATCTGCTGAGAGGTAGTTTCAATGTCATCTTCCTTTTACACATTTTTACAATGTGTTTTCCTAGAATATGCCTGCTGATTGCTACAGTATATATTTAGCCTGGATAGTTCACAGAAGACATGGCATTTTATTTTCAGTGGAGCTCTACATCTACACAGTATTATGATGCATTGCATAAAACCAGAACACACTGAAAACAATATTTTACATCTGGACTAGGCTACCCTGAATAAATAATATATATATATATATATATATATATATATATATATAGAGAGAGAGAGAGAGAGAGAGAGAGAGAGAGAGAGAGAGAGAGTAATTAAATTATAAAATAGTAAAATCATGACCCCACTGAAAACAAGACATTGCATCTAATCTGGGACATCCTGAGTAAATGTAGTGCAAAAATGTGTAGATGAAGATCCCCATGACAATGAGATGTAGCATCTCCCCAGCGCTATCCAGGACACAAAATATAGGATAAGAAACAGTTAAAGGAAATGTACTGTGTACCCTGAATAAATTATATATATATATATACATGTGTATTATTATTACATTATAAAAATGATAAAATCATGACTCCACTGAAAACAAAATATTGCATCTAATCTGGGACATCCTGAGTAAATATAGTGCAGAAATGTGTAAAATGAAGATCCCTATGACAATGAGATGTAGCATCTCCCCTGTGCTATCTGGGAAACAAAATATAGGATAAGAAATAGTTAAAGGAAATCTACTGTAAACTGAACTTCACTGTGTTCACTGACAAACTGTTTCTTTATTGTTTTATAACATATTAGATTGCAGCATTTATTTCGAATGCTGTAGTCATGAGGATGGTGTGTTCAGTATATGTGTGTGTGTGTGTGTGTGTGTGTGTGCATGTGTGCATGCGTGCGTGTGTGTGTGTGTTTGTTTGCTGTAGCTCAATATATATATATTTTTCCCCAAAAAGCATAGTAAAAAATGCCTGCTAATTGCTATATATTTAGCTTGGATAGTTCACAGAAGACCTGGCATATGCCTGAGACAGTCTTATCAGATAGTGTCTTAAGAGGTTACAAAACAGTGCAAATCTTTTTAAATTTGTTGCTGGGAATGGGTGACATTTATGAGGTATGAATCTTTATTGAAAGACAATACCTACCCAACTGAAGCTAGTATGAAGAAAATGTTTAAATGCTAAGTATTTGAATGTACAAGTTGTTGCATTTTGAAGGGGGGTAAACAAATCTCCAGTTTAATAGGCAACCAATATTTAACAAGCTGTTTCAGCTTCCTAATGGCATCTGATAAGCAGCTTGGAGTTCTGTCTCCAACTTTATAAACAGAAAGAAGGAAGTATTTTATTTCAACTGGCAGAGTGATTTATAGCTGTGGAGGGATACATTGAAAACTCCAAAAATGTGTTCTACAATCTTTCATTTTTCCAGATACAGATAGCAAGACGGCTGTAGACTCCACCCACAGCCATAAAAAGGAACACCGCAGTAGACAGGCAAAAAACAATTGTAAGCACAAGATCTTTCAAGAGAAAACAAACAGCATGATGTGATTGAGATGACAGTAGATACCGTTACAAAAAAGTAGTATACTTGAATTTACTACAAATATAAGTTTAGTAAACTCAAGTACTTATCTTATACTTTTGTTATACTTGTGTAAAATACACACATGCCTTTGTATACTTGAATACACTAAAAATATACTTGTAGTTAAGTCAATTACTTATCTTCTGGTAACACATACAATAATTCTGATATGCAGTACATGTGCAGCATATACTACCACTTTAGTTACTTTTAAGTATATTTTGCATAAAATAGCATTAAACTTACTAAAAGTATATTACCACCTTTTAAACATATGAGGTGACATTTTCAAAATTTTACAAATGATTAGAGATGTTGCGAAATTAAATTTCACTGGTGAAATTGCTGCAAAATTGGTAATTTTGCCATGCAAAATATTTAGTGAAATTCATCCATGAAATTTTGTCAAAATCATCAGCTCAGTGCCCTGTGGCACACATTCATCACAATATTATCCCTCATGTCTAGTGATCCCCCAACTGAGATTTACATCTATTTCCTCCCACAAAGACTCCCTGGTATCTAGTGGACCCCTCACCCTGGCTGATCACTGGCCCAAATTGAAGAATCGCATCCCCCCACCAAGATGTACATCAATTTCGCCAAGAATCTCCATCCCCAGATTTGTATAACAATAAAAAGAAATGCTGATCTTGACTCCCTGGTGTCTAGTGGACCACCCCACCCTGGCTGATCACTGGCCCGAATTGAAGGATCACCACCCCCGTTGAGATGCACATCAATTTCCCCAAGAATCTGCATCCCCAAATTTGTATAAAAATAAAAAAAAATTCCGATCCCAACTTTCTGGTGTCTAGTGGACCCCCACCACAGCCAATCACCAAGCCCAAATTGAAGACTCACCCTCTCCCCAGCCAGATGTATATCAATGTCCCCAAGAATCCCCATCCCCAAATTTGTATAAAATGTTTTTAAAAATTCCGATCCCAACTCCCTGGTGTCTAGTGGACCCCGCCACCATGTCATCAGATAGTGGGTCACCCTGCTCCCCCCAGTACCCCAAGTGGGCCACCAGCACAGCCCTCCACTCACCTCCATGGCCAGCAGCCTGACTGAGCACTTCAATGAATGAACGCATGCTTACAAGCATGTGCTCATTCATTAAACACTCGAATGGGCTGCCAGCTGTGGAGGTAGTGGAAGAAGACTTTCTCTTGATGTCCTCAATACTAAGAAGGAAATGAAGCACTATCTGATGACAGGATGGGGGTGGAGGTCCACTAGACACCAGTGAGTCAGGATCAGAATTTTTATTTTTACAAACTTGGGGATGTGGATTCTTGGGTAAATTGATATACATCATGGCAGGGGGGTAATTCTTCAATTTGGGATGGTGGTCGGCCAGGGTGGGGGGTCCACTAAACACCAGAGAGTCAGGATTGGCATTTTGTTTTTTATTTTTATACAAATTTTGGGATGGGGATTCTTCCATAAGCACTTTTAGCCACTGGAGCTCTGGCAGACAGCTAAGGCCCTCTAAATGGAGGGACTTTCTCTCCAGTCCCACTGCTCCCATGCTAGGTGGTCCTTGGTAGTTCTCCCATGGATTGTCCCCATGGCATGGCCAGGAGGAGGTTGCCAGCTTCTCATCCCTCCTGGAGACCCAATCCAGAATCTGTGGTCTGCTCCTGGAGCGGCAGACCATCATCGTGCCTTTCAGGCTCATTTTTCCTTTTTAGCCTGGCCCCCCTTCCGATGTAAGGACATTGTATCAATTCTTGCAATCAATACTGCCCTCCAGCCACTGCCAGAGGGCAGTCAGCAAGCAAGACAACTAGTCCCCCTTCCCCCAAGAGAGGGGGGAGCAGTCCTCCAGATGCTCAATCCTCTCTCCCTCCTGCTGACCCCTGGTAGCCTGGGCTCATTCCTGAACCTGGGTAACTAGTGCGGCTCAAGGTGTGGTGTACTGTGCAGGAAGAAGTTCTTGGAGAAGTGATGTACTTCTCAGCGGGGGGGGTGCCATTCTTCAATTCGGGCTGGTGATCGGCCTGGGTGGGGGGGTGCACTAGACACCTGGGAGTCTTTGCCAGGAGAAATTGATGTAAATCTTGTCAGGGAGGGGTTGGATTCTTTAGTTTGGGTTGGTGATCAGTCGGGGTGGGTGGGACCACTAGACACCAGGGATGACATTTTTTATGAATATTCTTTTTGTTGCTTGCTACCAAAAATGTTGAAATTTCACCATGGTGACAGATTTCACAATTTTCGAGGTGACATTTGTGCTCTGCAGGTGAAATTTCTATTTCGCACCCACAAAATATTTTACCTTGATGGGAATTCGTGAAATATTTTGGGTGAAATATTTCAATTTCACTAACACTACAACGATACCATTTTTAAAATTATTTTTCTGCCCACTTCTTTTTTCATACTTATATTTTATTAGAATTTATGTAAATAATAGATTACATATACTTCCTTACAGGCAGGCATTGCAGAAATGTAAATCCTTGTGATATACAAGTGCATCATTTTAACAGTAGCAAAATCAATATATTTTGCCCCTGCACAGTGTTACCTCACTTGGGGATATGCTAGTTATATCAATATTTCTTATAAGAAAATCAAAATAGGATATAATTAAATTAACTACAGTTAGTTCTTATTGACCATTGCAGCCATGAGCAGGGACAATATGAATAAGATAGACATATATTTCATCCTTTCAAAGAGGATTAAATGTCCCTTACCAAGTTCGTTAGATTAAGCAGGTGACATCTCTCATAGCAGTCCATTAATATTTAGACTTGCCATTTTGATTTCCCTTTTCAGCATGTCATTTTAACTTGATTAGATCACCCATATTCTAAATGTATTTACGTAAAGCTTACTGAAATATAAACAATATCAAAATGTGCATCCTTCAAAATGGAGGTGCCACATATGTTAACCAAGTAACACTCTACCAAAATATCACTAGAAGAGAACATAAGGGAGCAGTACATTACAGAGAAACACTCTTCTCTAGATCTAGATGGGTTTAGTTCACTAAATATGCGCTCCTTTATTATTATCCCAACAAATACCCATCAAGATCACCACCTCTTTAATGACCTTATGTCTAAACTGAGCAGTTTCTCAGCCACCAACCTCCCTTACTGAGCTTTAATAGTCCCCTTCAAGTGTTTAATCATCCATTTCTTCCTCTGATTCAGAGTTCTCCCTTCTGGAAGAGAACTGGCTTTCCAGCTTTACCATCGGCTTAGGAGCATCAGTCGGGTCCGAAAATTGGAACACTTTTCCTCTATGGACAACTCTCAGACTCGCTGGCATCAGCAAAACATGATGCACACCCAGGGCCCGACGATGAGACCATACTCCATCAAACCCTTCCTCCTCATTCTGGTCACGTAGCTAAGGGCTGGAAACATATGCACACAGGATTCTTGTCAATGTAAGGGGCTAAATTGCTTTGCTTTACTTAGAATTAGGTCCCTTTCCTCTGACAACCCCAGCTTCAGCAACATGGTTCGAGGAGTAGTCTCACCCTTAACTGCCCTAGGCCATCCGCCATGTGGTGAGATGCTATACAGTTTTTTAATGGTAAAATCCTCCTTGAGAGTTAAAATCTGTACCACCATATGTTTAATATAAGTTTTGGGACTTTCCCTTCGACATTTTCAGAAAGTGCCAGAATTCTGACGTTAGAAGAGAGAGCAGCTTTCTCCAGGTTTTCAAGCTGCTTTCTTAATAAGGTATTTTCCTTCGTAAGCCCAGTAGTAACATCCAGTGCCTTCTCAGCTGTTTTTGTCACACCCCTTTAGTGTCTTCTGTCAGGACTGCAACTTTTGTATTTAATTGTTTAATTTCAGCACTGAAGTCCTCCATTTTTTTATCCAAGCTTTGAATTGCTCGGAGTAGGGCTGCATTAGAAGGCTGGGCCTCGGCACGATCCCCACCACAGGGGTGTTGATCTTTACTGCCGCTCATCCCTTGATCCTTGGAGTGGGCTCTATCTGGGTTTGCTGTCACTTTATTCCCTCTCACCATATCTCCAGCTGTGAGTACTTCTTTGAGAAAATTCTTATACCCACAGGTTCTGGAAACAAAGCTGGGTTCTCTGGTGTCAAAATATCAAGTAATAATTTTAAATGGATATTTATTAGCTTTGATTAGCAATAGTTGTAGAGCTGCACAGAGAAGATGTTCTCAGCTTGGCTGCTGACCACGCTCCCCCATTTTCTGCCCACTTCTATGCCCTTTCCATTTCAGGCAATCTGCCCTGCTCCAGTTCCTGTCACACATACTTATCTTGATCATCTCCAGGCCAGATCCTCAGCTACTATGTCATTACTCTACGGCTTTCCACAAAGCAACTGGTCACATGTTACCAGTCTTTTAGGGAGCCCCTTAGTCAGCAGAGATGAATAGGAAGGACAGCAGATGTTTGATAGTGATGAGGTGGATGGGTGGAAGGCATCGCATACAGTTTAGAACAGACATTTTGTCCTGTAGAACATTCCACCGCCCAATACTATCTAGATTGCTTATAGCAGCTTGTAGTATAGACAGGGGTGGTTGATGTCTGGTCATCTATGATGTCAATACCGTTACCCTTCCAGCTTTATGATGTGCTACTACAGTGGGCAGGCTGGCTTCCTACCCCTGAGTTGCGTACATAATGCTTTCACAGCACATTCTAGACCCCACTGGCCCAGGGCGGGGGAGCCTGGATCATTATTCCACATGGTAATGAAGCACCCCTGGGCCAGACAACAACTCTGTATTGTAATCAAGTGCTGGCAGAATGGAAATAAGAGTCTGACAACTATTTTAAAAATGATAGTTTTAGGAATAACATACACAATGCTGCTAAGGCAGATTTTAAAAAGATGATTCTGCTCACAGCTCTGACATGTTGGGAAACCAAGCTCACAGGCATCAGCATTCAATAGCAATAGGACACCCTCAAAAATATGGGCTGCTTAAAGGTATCCCACAGAGATGAAAGTACCACATGAAGAGACTGACTAATGTGGATGGTAGCATAGGTCGTTTAACCAATTTTGGAGAAACAAGGTTTACATGATTGCAAGAGACTAAAAGTTCTGCAGGAGACTCCAACAGTGACACTGTCTGCTATGCAAAGGACCTCAGGAGATTCTACCAGGGACAGTCACTCAGAGGAGGCAGCTGGCACCTGGAACTCTGCCCATCTCATCATAGTTAAATCTGTAACAGTTAACCACATTGATTGTTGAGTGGACTACAACTAGGTCCTGGCTATTCCTAGCTCCTAATAAATCCTAGCTACAGTAAGTTCCTTTATAACATGGGTACAAAGATCCTGTATTCTGGTTCATCCAAATAGGTCACCTGACCATTGATTAATCCCCAGTATATCCACAGTTGCCTTGCCGGACCACAAAATCCTGATTGACAGTGATGTAAAGTGACCTTTTCAGATCACTCCACCACAGAAACGTGTAAAAAACAACAGGTACAGCATCCTCATTAGGATACATCCACCTAGTGGAGAGCTACAACTATGGCATCCTCAGAAGGACAAACCCATTAGACGGAAGTACTATTTTATTACACATGCATGTTCACAGAGAGTTATTTTAATATTCCTTTAGAAAAGCCTGTAACATGATGTTGCCCATGTTATAAGAGGATTAACCCACTCCAGGGCATGGGTTTACTCTGCATTTTACTCTGCATTAATCCACGCCTGGGTGGTTGAAGTCACTCAGCCTGTGGCCTTGTGCCCACCCCCAGGCATGGATTAATGCTCAGTAAACCCATGCCCTGTTGTGGCTGAATCCCTACATATAGGGTTGGCCTACTTCTACCTAACTAACCTACTTTTTGTTACACTTTTAAATTATATTACTGTGAACTTCATAGCTACAGTATCTGCAGTTCATTAACTGCCTTAATTAACTACTTGGGAGACCCAGCTACCTCCGTATATAAGGTAGGCCTACATCTGCCTTTTGAGACCACACTCATAAAATTCGTACACTCTACTCACTTGAGGTACCGACTGTCTTACTTAGCAAAGTTGTGGGTACTAGCTATCTCTCTCCATATGTAAATCCCAAGCTGGGTAAATCACTAACAACCATTGTAAGTAATCTGTTTGGGCTGAGTGTACCATTACAGAAATACAAGTGTACAGCATGCATGCAGAAGGTATGCCATAGGCAAAATTGTTCAGTGTTTGCAGGTGGTTCGTATACCCCAAGCGTACCTTATCTATAAAGCTCATCAGGTTCGCATGTAGCAAGCTTAACATGCATGCAGCAGCTAAGTTGGAAATATTTACAATAAGCAATTATTTCTTATATGAAAAGGAGTACTTAATTGTTTTTATAAAATGGGCAAAACAATTGTTGAAAACTGATTGGTTGGAAGCCCTTTCCAGCTGTGTCCTTATCAGGACATAACTTTACAATGGGTACTACTTGTACCAACTAAGACGTAGCACACCGAGAATCAACCCATGCCAATGATCTCCCACTGCACCTCCTCAGCTAGCATCTGACGGAACAGCTGCAAAGGCAGCAACAGAGAAACAAAAAAAAAGTCAGTGTATCCAAGGTTCCCCATTACTGCACAATCCCCAAACTTTCGATCTTGTGCACATCTTACTTTCTTTTAGTGCCTGCTGGTTTGTTTGTCCCAGCTCCTAATGCTGAATACTCTGCACAGTGGACCATTTGCCAGTGGACTGTTTATTCGATCTCCGGACTCCACCCCAATTCTTCCCCTCCTTAAAATGGAAGCTGCAACAACAGACAAGTCCCTACCTCAAAATTCAGTGCAGCTCTCAGCTGAACCCATTACTGTCACCACAAAAATCAAATGGGTCGAGCCTACTTCAGTGTTACCATTTGATAACCGCAAAGCCATGTACGGCAGCTGCTGAGGGATATGCTTGCTCCCAATCAAACCATCATTTTAAAAACAAAGAAAACTGATAGATTGAAAGGGACAAAAGTACAAAAAACAACTAAATGGACACAAAACAAATGGTCTGTGTATCTTGGAGTTGGGGGGGTACCATCACAGTAAATAGGTTACCTGGTATGGGACCGCTCACTCCCCCTCACTGTAAGTGTAACTCGGTGGGCAAACTAAGAAATATTAAATATTAAATAAAAAAACACAAAAAAACAAAAACATATTTTTGAGCATTTGGGTGGTTGGGGACTAAAGGCACAGACAGATACCAACAGCCTCTAGTGAGTTTTATTAAAAGAGCTCCATTCCAAGACAATGACAAGGACTATTTTTACCTACTGATATGATCATATTTTTTTTTTCACTATTTGTATGCACACTTTTTATATGCATTTTTTAAATTAACTTCTTTACTGTAGGAGCCCAATTTATATGTGCAAAAAGACACTCCAAGGTGTGGGTTATGGCACTTCTCAGGTGCTAAAGGCACTCGGCGCAAGCACCTTGCGCCCTATAGTGCACAAGGGGCATGCTCTTATCAGGCCATAACCCACACCTCATCATGTATTATTGCTTGCTTATCTGTTCTGCAACAGTCCCAGCAACATTCTCTATACCTCAGAGCTCACTGTTAGTGTTAGTGTGGGGGTACCTTTTTTTTTTATTTCCATTAGAAATTATCTTCTTTGGCTGGCCTGCCCCCTTTATCTCCTTTGTCTTTCCCCATCTTAGCCCACTGAATCCCCTCCTGCACCCAAGCCCAACCTGCTGGGTTCCTCACCTGCACACAAGCACAGCCCACTGAGTCCCACTCCTGCACCCAAGCTCAGCCCAGTGGGTCCTCCCCTGCACCCAAGCACAGTCCAGTGGGCCCCCCTTTGCACCCAAGCAAAGCCCAGTGGATCCTCCTAGAACCCAAGCCCAGCCCAAAGTCTCTCCTTCATTCAAGCCCAGCCCAGTTGTGCTCCCTTATGTTGGTGTTGCAGAGTAGGTGGCTTTAGCTGCCTGATACTAGGTGATAATTGCAAAGGGAAAACAATGATCACAAAAACAGTGAATACACAATAGCACATAGCAAGTTGGCGACAGGGAAAAATGGCAGCAATCCAAAATGGTGAAATCTGGTGAAAAAAATGAATGGAAAGCAAACACTCAACGTTGCAAGCAACCTGAAACACCTATGAACCGCAGCAGAAGTTGCCACAGATAGACAGCGCAACACCCTGCAGGCATGTCAGACAGCTGGACACCATACTGCGGCCATCAGCTGGCATGCTTGCTGTCAGCAGCAGAAGTCCTATGCCAAGGCCAACAATTTGTGTCAAACAAGCCTGTTCAGTACAGGATCTGACACACTGTCTTCCAAAGCAACCTGTTCAGTACATTGGTTTATGTGGGGGGATTCACCTCCACACCCCCCTCAAAAAATATAAACATCCTCCACATCTCACAGACTACAACACCAGAGCAAATCCTGGTTCGACAAACTGCCTTTTACCCTGTCACCATTACAAAGACAGCAGCAAAAGTCACACACAGTGCTGAAATCAACAGCACTGTAGTTACACAGTCACTATTTTCACCCACCCCATTCTTACCTCACTGAAATTGCCTCACTATTATTTCCTCACTATTTTCATTTGAAATCTAGCTGCCCTGGCCAGGAGATAATCAGTTGCACTGTCCTCTGGTCGAGTCCCCTGGGTCCTCTGACTCCGGTCCTCTTCTGGGTCTTCTGACTTTGGTCCTCTTCTAGGCAGGTGAGTGGATTCTCCTCCCTTAAAACCTTAAACAAAAATATCTCTAACTTTATTTCTATCCTCATCCTGTACCCCATTAGATCTGTGCTACCCTGTCTCTACTCTCACCATTGACACTTTTATGTATCTAATATATTTTCCCTTTATCCCTACAGATCTGACTGGACTTTGACCTCTGCCTGTCAGATAAGAATAGTTTTATTTACTATCTGTCCTGTCTGTACTATTTTTCCCTATGAACTATGGATCTCCTGTGGCTCCTGTGTAACCTTTGTTTTACAGGTGCTCCCCACCCACTGTCTAGAAGCAGGATCTCCACATAGGTTCCTTCACCTGGACCAGAAAGTACCCGTGGTTTAGTTACTTGATTGGGGTGTGGGGGGTTTGGGCCATAATGGCGAGCCTGCATCCATTATAGTGGGAGTCCAGTGGGTTGGTGCCATGAAGCTAGCTCCGTAATGAGGGACAGTTGAGAGGTATGGGATCAGTTCCCCCAGATCTGACCCGCTTTTAGTTGGACCCCCCCACCTTGCAGCTGGACCCCACCACTACCTGCAGCTGGGCCTCTACAGAGGAATACTGTCTGTTTACTCATAGCATCTTCTCTGTGTGGCAGCACCATTTCCAATGAGGGACACAGCAATGCTGAGGGGTAAAATGAGGGTAGTCCCTCATAATGAGGGACAGTTGAGAGGTATGGGACAGTCACCTCCCCACATCTGGCCACCCTGCTCTGCTAGTTGTGGTGCTAGAGATTTCACAAACTATCACTGGGGTCAAAACTAGCTTTTTGAACCACTAGCCAGCAGGGCTAGTGACTGGAAAAATCCACTGGCCCAACAGGATTATCACTAGCACATCACAGAATGACCAAAAATAAACGCCATTGAAATGAATGGGCCCATTGAAATGTATAGGCCAATTCATTTCAATGGCATTTTTTCTTTTGCTTATAACTATTTTCCCTTTTAATACTTTGGTTCTACTTTTTTCTGTTGTGGTCTTATTTACATCCCTAGTAACTAACACAGTTGTTGTCATTTTTCACATCACCCTATAAATGGGTGTTTGTGGGCTGAGTTGGTGTAGTCCACAAACATCCATTTATGCGGTGATGAAAAAAATGACAACACCTATGTTTGTGAAAGTGGATCTAAATAAGACCCCGACAGCAAAAAGTAGAACAAAATATTAAAAGGAAAGAAAGTTATGAGTTAAAGAAAAAAAAATGTGAAACGGGTCCATTCATTTCAAATGCATTTTTTTTTCTTTTGTTTATAACTTTTTTCCCTTTTAATATTTTGTTCTACTTTTTGCTGTTGAGGTTTTATTTAGGTCCACTTTTACAAACACAGGTGCAGTCATTTTTTACATCACCCTATAAATGGGTGTTTTTGGGCTGAGTTGGGGTATGGTCCATAAACACTATTTATAGAGATGATGTGAAAATGACAACATAATTTGTGAGGGGGACTTATGTAAGACCCCAACAGCAAAAAGTAGAAAAAATATTAAAGGAAAAAATGTCATAAAAAAAAAATGCCATTGAAATGAATGGGCCCTTTGAAATGTATCGACCCATTCACTTCAATGGCATTTTTTCTCGATATTTATGCAGCAATGGCAAATGGTCCTGGCTCAGACCAGGCACCCAGTCAATAGGAAGGGAGACAGCATGGGACATGACTTCCTGTCGGAAGTTCCCAAAGAGCACAGTTGGCGTTACTTTTGCACTAAGATGAGGAAGGAGTGGTCATCAAAATGAGGGGAGCTAGTATAGCCTCGCATTTAGAGGTGGTTTAATTTCTGAATGCTTTTCAGTCAGCAGCAAAGGCAGGCAAGCCTGCAGAAGCAGAAATAGCAGAGGAGCTGAAAAAAGCCAGAGCTGCAGCCTCACATCAAAAAGGCCCAGCCATCACACGTAAGTGGCAATCAAGATTCTGAAGGCCAGGGTCAGATATGTTGATGCAAAATAACTGGACACAAATATGCATGCACAGTAAACAAAAGTGGCGGTGGGGGGATTCCTGTGCATATCTGCACTCCTTTGACTCATGCCCTGGCATATGGGTTTTGTTTATTTATGGTATTTTTTAATGGTTTATCTGCGGTGCCTGCCTGCATTTCCATGTGCTCTCTGATACTAACGCAGCACCATTCGCTCTGTGGAATCTTGTGTCCCTTTCATTTTGTGTCTGCCAGTTTATTTAAAATAACATAATATTGCCCATTGCATGGCAGTCAATCATGGCACTTGCCATCTGCCAAACTAAGTTTTTTGCTTGCTCCAATTGCTCTTCTAATGATTGTGCCCCTCTGGGCCGCAGTCCAGTCTCCTACAGCACTTACAGTTTGGGGGCCTGCTCAGTCATGCTCAACTAGAAGATTCCTTTCGTAGCATGGCTACTCTAGGGCAGCAGCTTCTGGCACAAAATGACAGCTTTGCCAGTATTTTGTAAATGATACCTGTCATGTTCAGAAGAGGGGAGTCCTAGAAAGACTGTTTAAAATTTGGGGTCAAAATGATAAAAGTTATGAAGAAATGTCATGTGCTGGGCCAGGAATTGGCCCAGTGGGTGTTGTGTTGCTCTTCTGTGCAGGTGAGCTGTGTTCGGTAGAAATGTAGACAATGATGGCAGAAAAAGACCAATGGTCCATCCAGTCTGCATGTAGTTCTCTATCAAACCTTTGACCTGTTGTCCATTCCAGGTAGTACAGCCTCACTATCCACCCCTTGTTCCCTTCCCTATACTTCCACCTTGAGCAACCATGATACACTTTGCTGTCTAACAGCCATGCTTGTAAGCATTTATTGCTTTGGTGCCCACCACCTTGGCTGGGAGACTGTTTCACGGTTCACTACAGTTTCTGTTAAATATTACTTTCTCATATCCCTCCTGAACCTCCTTCCTATCTGTTTCTACTCAAGCCTCAGTGTCCTTGAACTGTTACTCATGCTAAATAGTTCCTCATAATTCACCTTGTTTATTCCTTTCAGGAACTTGAAGGTCTCTGTCGTATCCCCCCCTCTCATCTGGTCTCCTGTGAGTACATGCTCAGTGCCTTCAGCCTGTTCTCATAAGATCTGCCCTGCTGGCTCTGAAACATCCTGGTTGCCTTCATTGCACTCTCTCTAGCCTATCATTATCTTTCCTGAGATGAGTACTCCAGAACTGGGTGCAGTACTCCAGGTGCGAGCTCAGCTCAGTGAGCCAACTGGATGGACCAAGGCTGGGGGGAAGCCATGGCGACATGCAGCACCGTCCCTGGCCTGTGGAGGAACAGCACAGTGTTCTACCATTCAGGTGACACCTTGTGGTGAGTCAGGGAGCCTTGTCTCACAAGGGGTTGATGCACATGTCAAGGTCTTATGGGGGCCCCACACTGAATCATGAGAAGTGGGTTGGTATGAAAAATGGGGAAAAGAGCAGCTGACAGGATGAAGGCCTGGTCGCTGCAGGCCACACATCAATCACAGGTCCCCTATTGGTGCTAGCCACCCAGCACCCTCACCCTCCATCCCAGGGACTTATCTTGTACCTTAAGTAACCCTCCCTGGAGATTCCGCCACTCCTTGACTAGCCCGGTTTTGCTGTTGGCAGTCTGTGTTGAAGGGCATGCGAATGTTGGTGGGTTTAACCTTCCCTAGTGGCAGTCAGTAAGTGTAGCATCTTGCCACCTCCCCCACCCCCGGAGAGCAGACTAGTCCAAGGGATGCTGAATCCTGTCCACCTCCCCCACACTAGCCTACATTAATGACCCGAATCTATTCCCTAACTCAAGTTGTATTGCCCTGGAACTGGTATCTACCCTCCAAACCAACCTACTGAAACACACAAACAAAAGAAAATACTTTAAAAAAAAGCCCTTTTGAATTTTTAAACCACCCACCCGACACAGTTAATCAGAATTTTTATTACTAATACTAACCCATTTTCTACTTTGTCTACAGGCCCCATGGAACAATGACCGCATTGCAACAGGACACCAGCTCAGGTGTGAGAGGACAATGATCACGTGTATCAGATAAGTATTGTTTTATGATTATAGTACCTGTTTGTCAAGTTAGTTACTAAAGAGCTGCAGAGCCTTTGTGAGCCTTTTGCTGTTCTTAGTATCATAGTAATGTGTCAGCAGAAAAGGACCATCCTGGCCATCCAGTCTGCCCATCTCCCCTCTCCCCTACTTGTCACCGGTGCACAAGGAGACTATCATCTGTCCTCTAACAACCTATATGTCTATTGCACACTCTTCTGAACCCCTCCACCATTTTGACACCTACCATCTCCTCAAGTAATCTGCTCCAGGGTTCAACCACCCTCTCAGTGAAAAAACACCCCCTTACATTACCTTTAAATCTTCCTCCTTCCAATCGTGAATTATGACCTCTTGTTTTAACTCTGACTTTCCTTTTAAATAGACTTTCTTCCCTCACTTTATTTATTCCCTTCATGTACTTGAATGTATCTAACATGTCTCCTCTCTCTCTTCTAAATGCCAGCTGATACAGATTTAATTCTTTCAATCTTGTCTTTTATGGTTTCCCTTGCATACCCTGCACCATCGTTGTTGCCCTTCTCTGAACCTTTTCTATTACATCTATGTAGTTTCTTAAATGAGGCCTTCAGAACTGTATCCTGTACTCCAGGTGCGGTCTAACTGTGGTCTTA
The DNA here is from genome assembly GCA_016271365.2 of Neoceratodus forsteri. Taxonomy (NCBI): domain Eukaryota; kingdom Metazoa; phylum Chordata; order Ceratodontiformes; family Ceratodontidae; genus Neoceratodus; species Neoceratodus forsteri. Next base: position 185,508,413 of record CM057457.1, read on the forward strand.
TATAATGGCATCAGCACCTCCCTCTTCCTACTAGTTATGCCCCTTCCTATGCACACCATCATTCTATTAGCTTTGCCAACAGCCTTACCGTATTGGTCACTTACCTTAAGGTTGTTTGATATTATAATCCCCAGATCCCTTTTCTGGTCTGTTTGCTTTATCTGCTCTCCCCCCAGTGAGCACTTGGCCAGTCGATGTTTACACCCTATACGAATCACCGCACACTTCTTTGTATTGAACTTCAGCTGCCATATTTCTGACCATTTTCTAGTATACCCATATCCCTCCTCATGACCTCAACCCCCTCCTTCAGTGTTGACCCTATTCCATAACTTTGCATCATTTGCAAACAGAAACATTTTCCCTTCAATTCCATCTGATGTATCACTACTATATATGTTAAAAAGGACTGGTCCTAGTACAGGCCCTTGAGGAACCCCGCTTGTAACCTTCCTTACCTCAGAATGTACACAATTTACCACCACCCTTTGACTTCTATACTTCTGCCAGTTTTCCATCCATCTAGTTATTTTCTGTCCCACACCCAGGCTCTCTGTCTTATTTACTAGCCTGTGGTCAGGGACAGAGTCAAAGGCCTTACTGAAGTCCAGACGGGCAACATCAACTACCCCTCCTTAATCAACCACCTTCATTACCCCATCAAAAAATTCTGTCAGATTTGTTTGGCAAGCTCTCCCACTAGTGAATCCATGTTGATTTTCATCTAATAGTTTTTTGTCCGTTTAGTATTTACCACTCTTTCCTTTTTTAGCACCTCCATTATCTTGCCCACCACTGATGTGAGGCTGACAAGCCTGTAATTCCCTGCCTCCTCCTTGCAGCCTTCATTGTGCAGTGGTACTAAATCTGCCATCCTCCAGTCACTCGGAACACACCTTGTGTCTAGGGACAAGTTAACTAACTTTGCTAAATGTGTTACCAGCTCATCCCTCAACTCCCTAAGAATCCTTGTATGCAAACCATCCGGCCCCATTGCTTTGTCTGCATTTAATTTTCCAAGTTCTTCCTTAACTCTTTCTTCTTTAATTCTTATTTTACAGGTACAACTGGATGTTTCCTCGAGCCATCCAACCCCTGTCCCAGAATCCCCAGTAATCAAGTAAGTGCTCTTTATTATCCATGCTAGGATATAATGGTGTAATGGTGCATCTAAAAGTACCATTACTCCCATTACCTCATCATTTTTGCACAGTAAGGGCTTGGGCATGTTCCATCTGGCAGGGGATATTGATGTCAAGATGATGTCGGGGGCCCAACTGAATGGCCAGGATTTACCTATATTCTTCTAGTCCCAGTTATGGGTGGGGATTGGTGGGGCACAGTGTTCTCTACATTTTTGCCATTAAATTTATTTTTATTTATTTATTGAAATGTTTCACCATGAAGACACATGGAACAACAAGTTACTCATCTCCTGGTGTGAATGGGGGTACAGAAGGATGAGAAAGTTTGATATACAATTTAACATTTAACTAAGTGTGGGAAACACAGTTTATTTGCATAAACGTGTACATACAATTTATATTCGTAGAGTGGGTTTCAGATTTGCATTTAACATGACGGAGGAATTAATACATATATGACTGAGAATTAAACATACGTAGATATGCACTGTCTGGACAGGTCAATAAGTGCTAGTGAATCAGATCCAAGTAAACTAGCGCATATTTAAGTGCAGAGGGGTGAGGGGCCAGGCTGTGGTGGGCAGACTTGGGGGGACAGAATTGGACTAAGGGTAGAGAGGGGGTGATGTAGGGGGTGAAGAGGCTTGTCCTGTATTTGGCCCCTCCAGGATGTTGAGAACCCTTCCAGGGGGCAAGACAAGCACAGGCAAGTTGGGAATGATGGTAGAGAAGGACAGAGATAACACTAAGGGGAAAGAGAAAGTAGAAGAGCAGGAGTGTAGGGTAGCTGGCTGGGGGGGAGAATTAGCAGGAGATTAAAGCAGGTAGGAAAGCTGTCATGAATGTGGATTAGTTAAGGAGGATTGAAACAAGAGCAACTAGCAGAGAGAAAGTTATGTAAAGCAGAGGTTGGGGAGTGGGAAGAAGAGAAGTGCTGTATTTGGGGGAGAAGGGAGTTCCAGGTTTTGGGGAAGCGGTGGGAGAAGCCTGATTGACCGATGAGGGTGGTATGATGGGTGACTAGCAAAGTACAAGTGTCAGCTGATCTGAGAGAGTAGGAGGTGGGAGGGGGGATGAGAGGGAGCAAGGGGGGGAGAAGTTTACCTAGCCAGAATGTTGAAGTGAGTTTGGCACAATGAGCAAGGTGTCTGTTAGCAAGCGGGGGAAAGGACAAAGCGTGGTATAGGTCACAATGATAAGTGCAAGAAGGAGCATCAAAGACGAAGTGACAAAAGGTGTTAAAGAAAGAGTCCAGTCTGGTTAGGGTAGATTTGGGAGCAGCAAAATAGACTACATCACAGTTGTCAAAAATGGGAAGGATCATCTTCTGGACAAGTTCATGATGAGCCGTAGAAGGGGTACAACTACGGTTCCTAAATAAGGCACCAAGCTTGGGGCACAGTTTTTTTCAGGATGGCATCGATGTGGCCAGTGAAGATGAGATGTCGATGCATCTAGATCCCAAGGTATCTGAAAGAGGAGGTGTCCTCAAGGATTGTTTCATCAAGGGTATGGAAGGAGGGTAAGGTGTGGAGCCTAGAGAGTCTCTGTCTAGTGCTGAAGGTCATGGAGACTGTCTTTTTGGCATTCAGGAATAACTGATGTGAGGCAAACCATAGCTGAATTTGATGAAAGTCATGCTGTAGGGTGGTTTCTACATCGATGGGGCATTTGCCAGAGGTGAACAAGACAGTGTCATCGGCATGCATATGTATAGAAGAGGAGGGGGAGCAGACTGTAGGAAGGTCATTTAGGAAGATGGAAAAGAGAATAGGGCCGAGCACAGAGCCCTGAGGGACTCTAATGGAAATTGCGGGGAAGGGAGATTGCATCCTGAATCGTGACTGATTGTGTTCTGCCAGTGAGGTAGGCTCTAAACCAGTTAAAGGCAAGAGCAGACAGGCCAGCAGTCATAAGGGAGTCAAGAAGCAAGGCATGGAAGACTATGTTGAAGGCCTTAGTGAGGGTGACAAAAAATAGCAGAGGTGATGAGGCCATTGTACATCCCTATGAAGATGGTGTCAGTGAGCCTAAGGAGGGAGGTGGTAGTGGAGTGGTTCTTCCAAAAACCAGATTGGAACGGGTGAAGCAGGAAGAGGCAGCAAGAAAAGAGGTTAGTTGAGAGAGGACCAGGTGTTCTTGCAGCTTGGTAAGGGCAGGGAGAAGGGAGATTGGGTGATAGTTGGCAGGGGAGGAAGGGTCCCCACCCTTAGGGAGAGGGAGGACTATCGCATGTTTCCAGGGTGAAAGGATGGAGAACAACTTGAAGGAGTGATTTAGAATTAAGGAGAGAGGGTAAGAAATAGCAGAAGCTGAAAGATATAGGAGTTTAGGGTCACGGTCATCTGGTGAGGAGCTTTTGTAGGGGTTGATAGAGAGGAGAGCCATTAGTGTTTCTGCAGGAGAGACAGGAGTGAAGGAGAAGAAAGGTTGGGCACAGGAGGGTTAAGAGGTAGGAAGGGGGGGAAGAGGGTAGTAGGGGGTGGACGAGAGGAACTTTAGGAGGTTTGAGGCACAGGAAGTGTAATAGGAATTAAACACCTGTGCCACCATATTAGGTTCGGACACTAAGGTGTTGCTTATCTTTAGCACAGGGGTGGGGGGTGATGGGGGGAATAGAGAGTGGACCACTTTCCAGAATTTGAAGGGGGAATTAATATTATTTTGGAAAGATGAATTGAAATATTCAGACTTGGCTAACTTGGTAGCTTTTTTGCATGCATTTCTTAGCATGCAATAATTGATATAGTCTGATGGGAGCTGGGAGGCTATGTGTTTGCTCCAAGTTTTATCCCACTCCCTGATATAAGTTATTAACTCAGGGGTGATCTAGGGATGATGGTTACCTCAGACCCTAGTGCATTTGAATGGGGCAAAGGATTTCCAGGTAGCTAGAAATTTATTTTTGAACTTACCGAGGGCTTGGTCTATGGAGGGGGCAGAGGCTATTGGGGAACAGTCGGAGTTGGTTAATTAATTGAAGCGGGGGTCAAGGTTTAGGGAGCTGAAGGACTGGAGTTGCAGGGTTTTTGTGTCAGCTTTTGGGCTACGGACCCTCCTGACAAGGAATATTGAGTGGTGATCACTGGGGACATCTGGGAGGATGCCTGACTTAATGACTCCATGAGGGTGGGAGGTGAGAGCCCAGTCTAACAGTGAGTGATTGAGGGTTTTGTGATTTAATCTGGTGGGTTCCTGGATGAGCTGGGAGAGATTTAGGGTAGATTTGTCATTCTGTAGCTTGGAAGTGGTTGGTGATAGCCAGTTAAGGTTTATATCACCTAATATATATAACTCACCATTGTGAGATAGGGAGGTTACCATGGTTATGACTTATGAGGTCCATTATATGAGAGGGCTTGGTACCAGGGCAACAGTAGATACCAGAAGTAATGATAGGGTAGGAGAAAGGCAAGTTAATCTTTATAGCTAGCGCTTCATAGCTGGAAGGTAAGGAGGATGAGAGAATGGTAGTGAACTGGAGTGAGGACCGGATTCAGAAGGCTACTCCGCCTCCCCTACCAGTCCTGTCCTGTCTGATTATGGAGTAACCTGGGTTGACAATGGAGGGATCAGACATGTTAGCGTTTAACCATGTTTTGGCTAGTATTAGAATATCTGGTGAGAGGGAGATTATCATTGTTTGTAGAAGGTCAATTTTTGAGACAATACTGCAGATATTTAAATGGAGGATCTTTAGTCCTTTTGAGAGGACAGAGGGGGTGTTGGAAGAAAGTGTGTTAGTTGGAGGATAACTACTGAGGGGAGGTGGGGTGGTGGTGGGACCAGGGTTAGGGTGAATATTTTCTGAAGCAAGTAAATGGATCATGAGGATGAGGAAGTGGAGTTTGGGACATTTGTGACGGGCCGAGGATCTGGAACTTTTTTGGGAGGATCGGGGGCTAGGTGAGTGGATAATTAGAAGGCAAAGGAAAGCAAGGTGACTAGATATTGGGAACAAGATGGCAGGGGGTTTGTGGGGGTAGTGAGTCTAGAGTATTAGAAAAGGGGTTGAAGTAATAGGAAGAATGTAGGTAGGGGCTAGGAGATCGGAGGGGGGATGAAGAGACAGGGCTTTTAGAGAGGAGAGTTTGAGGATCTGGTGTTAAGATAGTGGAAAGCAGAATAAGGAAGAGGGTAAACGAGGAAGAAATGGATGGCATGTTGCATGTAGCAGGGGTGCTTACAGTCAAGTAAGCAAGAATAGCAGGGAGGGAGCAGAATCGCAAGGTTGGCAGAAGTAACGGCTGCTAAGTGGCAGTTTCCAGTGGGGGCTGTACTATAGCACAGGATTAATTGAGCCTGGGTAGCTAGAGGTAGCTTAGAGATGGTCCAGTTGGTAGGAGCAAATGGGGAAGGAAATTTTAGGAGTATGCCTTTAAGTTAGAACTGTGTATACCAGGGAAAAAAGGGGTAGGAGAGGACATGGGTGTGTGTGGCCTATGTGTATTTAATAGAGGCCGGGTCGGGGGTGGGCAGATGGAAATACACGTGTGTGAGAATAATATTCAGTGGGAGATTTGTAGAAAAGCCTATTTTGCACACTGAGGAGCAATGAGCAAGGAGCTGCAGACTGTACTGAGGGAAGGTTCAATCAGGGAGAAAGCTGTAGAAAAGCGGCAGCCAATAGCTGGCAAGAGTAGGAAGACAGAGCCAATTGGCGTCCTGCCCAGAGTCCCAGGCAGTTTCAAACTGTGCCTGCTGTTTTGTGCAAGGATCTGCGGGCGATTGAGGTGACGTGGCCAGGGCTGGCTTTCCTGCCGGAGCCACTGCCTTTGTGGTGGACTCGGTGGGCTGTGTGCCCAGTAAAGATCCGTCCTGCATCTGCTGTTTGGTGCAAGGAGCTGTGGGCAATCAAGGTGGCGTGGCCGGGGCTAGCTTTCCTGCCAGAGCCACTGCCTTTACAGAGAACTTGGTGTGCTGTGTGCCCAGTAAAGATCTGCCCTGCACCTGCACCTGCTGTTTGGTGCAAGAAGCTGTGGACAATCGAGGTGGCATGGCCGGGGCTGGCTTTCCTGCTGGAGCAGCCACCTCCACGGAGAACTTGGCGGGTGGTGCGCATGGTAAAGATCAGTCCTGGACCTGGAGGGGGATAAGAAGGAGGCAGGCAATGGTTCAGGGAGTTGGGTTAGATAATGTTGGGGTAGTGAAGGAATAGCATGGTGAGGGCAGTGGTGAAAGATTGTTGAGGGGATGGAGGTAGCCATAAAAATCCAAAGCCCCACAGCCAGGCAGAGGCAGATCCTCACCCCTATGTCCATTAGAATAATATATCAAAGTATACAGAGTGGTGAGGAAGGACATAGAGTCTGTAAGCAGCTACAAGATGGGAGGAGAGTACCCAGGCATCATGCGCTGTAGGGTGGGATTTTAGCCCTCATGTTTCTGCCAGTGGTTGGAGGACATTGTGCGTTAATAACACTAATGCCATACTCCAGTTGTGCCATAGGTGTTGCTAGAAGAGAAGGCTGCCTGCACCCTCCTCACATACAATGCCATACTCCAGCTGTGCCATGTCACCAGTAGAGCAGGATGCCAACACCCTTCTTTTCCAGAGCCTTAGGACATTACCTACATATACTGTAGTGGTTCCTCTGACCTCATGAATGGGAATCAGGATCGGGAGCTGGTCCTGGGTCTCCCATATTGTAGTGTGGCTCACTATCAGCTTGCAACATGTGGGTCAAAAAATGAGACTTAACTGGTAATAGAACCCAGCCCCCAGAATGATTCCCAGTGCTCTATCAACTGAGATATTAGACCCAACCTCGCTTAACTTGTTGCTTTATTTATTTATTTATTTCAGTTTCGGATTCACACTTTGGAGTCTGGGACTCTTTTGCAAAGGTTCCAAGTCAGTCAAACACAGTTCAGTAAAATACAGCACAGGGCATAACAATACATATAGAATCACATACTGTAGTTGTTACAGATGATTACAGTTAATTGATTTAGGATGTTATGTTTCAGATGCAAGTTTCTTAAGATGCAAGTTTCTTAAGACGTATTCCGTTTGCTTTTTTACACTTAAAGAATGGTGAAAACACTTGGAGACACAGCCAATCCTAAGATGTTCAGGTACAGAGAGCATATTTTTGATCGCATACTCTGTATATCCATTTTTATGTTTGCTTGCACGCATGTGCAAGAGACATAGTGCCATCATCCGAGTTTTCGAAGGTGTGGCAGCCGTCTTCCAATTCAGTCAGTGTGTTTGCAGGTGCAGCCGCAGTTCTCCAATGAACGCTGCAGCTGTCTATGACAGCAGTTGAAAATTCAGTGCCGTACAGTTGAAAGGGAGAGCTACGCTTCAGTGAGCAGCGATAAGATATTGCGTGCTCGTGCGCGCTCCCCCCCACACACACACACGCATGCATACTGTGTGCTCATGCTTGCCCCCCAAGACACACACTGTATAGCTGATGGCGGTGCCCGATCCTCTGTCGACTGTGCTGCGCTCCCCCCCAACAGAGTTCCAGGTGCCTCGCTGGGAGCCCACCCCAGCGTGGCAACAGATCGTATGGACGACGGGTGCCCGATCTCCCATCAGCTCCACTGCCCCCCCAAGAGACTACAGGGTGCCAGGCTGGGAGCCCAGTCCAGCATGGCAACAGATTGTATGGCCAGCGGGATGCCCAATCTCCCATCGGCTCCACTGCTCCCAGAGACTACAGGGGCCACGGGGGAGCCCACCCCAGCGTGGCAACAGATCATATGTGGCTGACGGGGTGCCAACCTCAGTCGGCCCTTGGCCCCCCAATCAGCTCTTTCCAGCTACACTAGAGCTTCCACCCAGCGTGGTACAAGTCCCGCATCATCTAGGTTAAAAAAAAAAAACCTAAGAAGAAAAATCCTTCCTTCGTTGACTGTCCTAACCCAATCTCCCACCTCGCCTCTCCTGCGCACCCTGCCTCCACACCCCTCCTCACCCATTATTTACCCCCAGAGCTCAGCGATTTATCTTTGGTGGACCGGAACATGTCTGCACCCTTCAAAGCCGTAATTAACTGGGGAAATGTCGGTAAGCTGTATAATGGAATGAATAGGTTTTTTCAACTTAGTGCATATCTCGGTATTTTAAATTTTTTTCACCACCACATGGGGGTTTTGGGACTCCACCTCATGAATTTATCACTGTCATGGCGTTAATCGGCCCCGAAAGGTGATTTCGTGGTCACTGCATGGAGCCACCCTTTGGGACCGATTCACGAAATGACAGTGTCACAGTTTATGAGGTAGGATCCCAAAAACCCTATGTTGAAAATTTGGTGAAAAAATTCCCAAAAATTACTTTTATGAGCATGCGTTGCGCTGTTCCTATGCACAGTCATAAGTTCCCAAATTTTCAATATGTTCACTCCAGATTTTCAACATTGCCATTTTACCATACCTCCTCGTGAGCAGTACAGCTGTCATTTTTCACATCTTGGCCAAAACGTGTTTCCGTCCATGTAGCGTACAATGGCGCAGTCAGTGTGCAAAATCAATGTTCGGGACAGATTAAGAAAATCATAGTGACACTGTTCATGAGCAGTGGCGTTAAAATGGCTATGTTAAAAATTTGGTGAAATAAGTCCATAAAATGACTGTGTTACGAGTGACCATCGCGCAGTTTCCACGCACCCATGTAACTTCACGGATTTCTAATATTTTCAGTCCAGATTTTCATCACTGGCATTTTTCCACACTTCCTTATGAACAGTACAGCTGTCATTTTTCACACCACGGCCGAAATGTGTTTTCGTACTTCCAGAGCAGAAATGCATGGTCGCTGTGGGTATCACTGTTTGGGACAGATTAAGAAAATCACAGTGACACTGTTCATGAGCTGAGGTTACAAAATCCCTGTGTTGACAATCTTCTGTAAAAAATCCCCAAACTAATTGCATTACCCGTGTGCATTGAGCATTTTCTATGCAAGCTCGTGACTTCACCAGTTTTTTTAATATTTTCACTGCAGAATTTCAACATTGCCATTTTTTGCACCTCCCCATAAACAGTACAGCTGTCAATTTTCACCTCCTGTTCGAAATGTGTTTTCGCACCTATGGTGCGAAATGGCATAGTCGCTGTGCGAAATTAGCTTTCAGCTCACAAACTGATATTGCCAGTGTTCATAAGGTGGGGTCACAAAAAAAACATGTTGAAAATTTGGAGTGAAAATGCCAATGAATGCCTGAAGCATTAGGGTTTCCAACCATAATGTCCCAGCCTGTAGAGACTGAGAGGCATCAGTGGTGTGACTTGGGATTCTCGCCTGTAATGCTCATACCATTCCACACCCTGCAGCCAGTGAAAGGCATCGAGGTGTGCCCTGGACTCTTCAGCCCCAAAGTTTACCACACTCTCCTATATAGGACCCATCTCACTATATTTCCTGATGGAAGGGTGAGCATAGAAACCCAAGGCACAGCATGACACTTGTCAGTGTCTGCAGGGTAGGGTGTGGTGAAATGGCATGGCCATTATGCCTGACAAGCCAAAGACACACCCCAGTGCCTGTCAGACTCTGCAGGGTGGTGGTGTGGTTGACTTCAATTCAATACTTCACTGCCATTACTATTATACAGCTCTCTTAACTCTTACACTACCAATGCCAGCAAGCAAACATTCGGCATTGACAAATGCTTGTTCAGTCTACTTCTCCTTTTGTTTAACATCCTGCTCTCATATCTGGCTGTTCCTCATGCACAACCAAATCATTGTGCTCTCACAAGCAAGCTTACCTTGCACTACTCTTACACAAGCATACCCACCTTGTATTGCTCTGTCACAAGCATCCTCCCACATTGATAACACACAGATATACTCACTTTGCTGTTATTTGCACACACTCTCATGCTGCCCTCCTTTCCACACACCCCTTATGTTGCATTCTCTTACATACCTGCTTTGTGCTGAGCACTCTCCCACACATTTGCCTTTTGTAGTGCTTTCTCTCAGACATATTTGCATCAAGTAACTCCCTCCCACAGAAATGTGCCTCAGGTGGTACAATGTGTTGAACACACCCACCTTGTGTTGTGTGTTTTACCACACACCCACCTTTTGTGTTGTGCTTTCTGTTGTACACACCTGCCATGTGTTGTCATCTCATATTTCTGCCCCATGTTGCACTCCCTCACCCACATACATACAATCCCACATACTCCTCTTGTTGCTCTTACACAAACCTGACCTGTGTTGTGTTACCTCACACATATCCAAACTGTGATGTGCTCTCTAATACGTTCTTCATGTTGTGATTTGTCTTTTGAACTCACTTTATGTTTTTTTTTCAACCATACCAGACTTATGTTGCACTCTATGGTGCCCAGGTCAACATGCTCCTTCCCCAAAACAGGTTCATGCAGTCGTCAAAAGGCTGAATGTGGGTGTTGATGTGTGAAATGGCTGCCACTGCTCATTTATAGTCACTTTACTACCAGTCTCTTATTGCTTGTAAAACGTTGTGGGAGACAATATGTATGAAAAACGCTATATAAATGCTGATTCTTCATCTTTTTGTCTTGGCCTATGTGGTAGGTATCTGTGCAGAGAGACAGTAGGAAAGGAAGGAAAGAAATTTGGTTTAGGAAAGAAATTCAGTTTTATAAAGTGCATTTTATACAGACTATCCCAAAGCACTTTACAATCCATGGGGGCTGTTCATGAAGTTGAGGGAACTACGCGCCAAAGGCATGTATCCCACCTGCACAGCTTTGCACCTATGGGAGAGCCACACGGAGGCTGCATTCACCATCACCAGCTTCTGCGTGGCTCCCTTCTGAGGCCCTGCCCCCCAGTGTGCAGGATCCCTGGAGCAGTCAGGTGTGAAGTGGAGGACCCGGGCAGGTAATCAATCAGCTGCCCATCCTGGGTCCCACCAGTAGATCACTTGTGCCCATGGGGCACCATGTCGGCAACCAGCGTGCAGTGCACTGACTGCACTGGGGGGTTTGTGCCCGGTTCACCTCCCCCTGACCATGAAGGAGTGCCCCGACTGCAGGGGTGTACATTTCATGGGATCCACAGATCCCTACCATTACCACCGTGCCTGGCGGCCGCTCCCTGGGGGATACCAGGTTTATGGCTGCCCTGAGTTAGCATAGCTGTCCGTGCTCCATGCACAGCACTTCACACCTTGGAGAATGTTATGGCATGCTGGCAGGCCCCCAAGCCCACCCCAGTGCATAGCACTGTGCTTGGCTGGGGATTGGGTGTGTAGGGGGGTGCAAGTGGTTGGGGAATCCCGCACAGGGGGTGCAGTGGGCAGGTGCAGGGTGGGTACGCGCTGGAGTTATACAGCGCGTGCCCACTCTGCACCTTAGTGCTTAGGGCCCCATGAGAGGGAGGTGAAAAATGTATCTGCCTTTTCAGGCCCCCTGGGAGAGTTGAACAGAGACAGCTTTTGAGAGAAAGTAGAAAGTGGTTAAGTGACTTGCTCAGGGTTGCCTAGTGAATGTGTGGTAACTTGTGGGATTAAAACGTGAGTCTTCAGATTTTTACACTTCTGTGTCTGCTCCTGTGGACAGGGGGTAAGTGGTGGGGGTGTCCTCACAGCCAGAAGAAAAGCTGACAGAGAGGAGAATCTTCAGCTCTGAGCTGTAACCACTAGGACAACCTGCCTCACTGCTCTCTTGAGAGAGTTATCATACATGGCCCACTGGTGGGTGACTACAAGCACAGAGTTGGCAGAGACAAGCGGGGAAATGGATTGTCATTGTTGGCTGAAATGGTGCAGACAAACAGATCTGGATACTCTTGAAATGTCCGACCAAGAGAGGTAAAAATTAAAAATGGAAACTTGCAAACTAAGAAGTATTAGCAGCAGCAATCTTTAATTCCAGTGGAAAGTACAACAAAGGATCTTTTGAGCTTTCCATTAAGATATGCTGTTAATACCTCTGTTTACCATTTTTTTGATTTTTACCTATCTTGAGTTAGTTGTCTCTGTAGTGTCACGTTTTATTTTTTTGTTTGTGTGAAGGTGGTTGCCTCCCATCCAGCCCTGCATACGATTGTGCTTTTTTCCCCCATAAAGGTTTTTTATCCACCTTTCTGCCCCAGCCACCTCATTCAGACTGACACCCACAGCCCCATCATCTGGCTCCTCCAGGACTTCCCTTTCTATGCCATTCTCTTCCACAGAACTTGTGGTGGGGGGGCTAGTCACCAGTGCAGGACCTGTGAGGGGTCAATCATCATCCTGCGGTCTGTTTTTTTTTCTTCCTCCATTTTCATCCCTGGGCCCACAGCATGTGCAATGGGTGTGATGTGCAAGCTCCACCTCTGTAAATTCCCCTGGCCCCCTGTGTGTCAGGTCCCACCCCCAAGTATTGTCTCGCATGCATTGCCATCTGGATATCTCCAGGTGGTAGACAAGCAGTGAGTCATGTGAATCCCCTCAACAAGGCAGGAGGGCAGTCATTTGAATGCTCAGTCATCATTTTCCCAGCCAACCCCTGAGTGACCAGTGTCCATTACCAAACCCAGTTCACTGTCATGGTGGCAGGTTAGGCTCTCAGCGCCTTAGCCCTCCACTCCACCGGGCTGGCCCCATATGATTTGTGTTTTCATCTGTGATTGGTCCACAAGGTGAGCTGCTGCACAGAGAGCAACCAGATGTAGGTGAAGAAAGGATGGATTTGAGACTGCATTGTGGGCCACTGTATTGGAGAGGAGTGGGCCTGTTCATGATATCAGAGGACTCATCACCAGCTGCATACTTCTTGCTAAAGAATTTACATAGGTTAACAGGACCACCAGTGGGCTACCTCCATGCCAGCTATAGTTGTCTCTCAAATTATTGAAGTTTAAATATTCCTTCCTAAATCTATTTAAGTTTGAATAGTGCTTCCTAAATCTATAAATCAAGTCACAATTTCAAGTTACTATTTCTCCAGCTGACTCTGAAATTCAAATTAATATTTTGTTTTCATCCTTTTGCAGATTTCTTACCTTTGAAGTACAAAAGTGAAATGTGAGCCCAGATAAATGCATAACTGGACATTCTGAAACAATCTGTAACAAAGCTGCAGACTGATTGATGCTGAATATTACTTTGGTTATTATGGGACTTGTACTTGACCTCAGGAGTTCTACAAGGTCAGCTTTCATCTGTGTGTTAGGACAGCTAAATACTGCCAGGACTTATTTCTCCCACAGCTGACCAATAATGCTGGTGTTAGCGGCAGGAGATTCTTGGATGCTGTTGGAGCAGCTTTCTTGATATAATGGTATGGGACATGTCAGATCAACCAGATGGAAGTGTAATTCCAGCTGGGAAGGGAGTAAAAACAAGCATTTGTCAATGACAAACATTGGCTGCTTGTTAAACAATTTGTTTTTTGTAATTTCTTTCCCCATATTTTGAAGATACTTGTTTTAGGGTTCACCTTATAGATATGACATGTGCCTTTATAGTATATTGGCCAAAATGTCATTTCGCATCAGAGGTATGAAAACACATCTCATCCAGGATTTAAAAAATGAAAGGTCACATTTATGAGGTGGTGTGGAAAAATGGTTGGAAAGGTTGGAGTCAAAATATTGATAATGAATTAAGTTATAAGTGAACCTTGAAATGGTGTAATGTTTAATCATAATCTGGGCATTTACTACACAGGGATGGGGTGGCACTACCTGCTGAGGTGAGGGTCGATAGACTCCAGGGACTGTTATTTATTATGACAGGATGATGGGTAATAGAGACGGAGTAACCGCTGGGCACCAGGGAAGTGGTGACTTTTTACTTTAAAAGTAATCGAGATTGAGGGGGGACCATGGTCACATTATAATATACAGGAGATCGGGGCTGAAGGGCAGACCACTAGCCATCAGGGAGGTCATTTCAGTCTCAGGAACATCATTAGATAAAACAAAAAGGGGAAAAGATGTTCGGCCAGTAGTTTGCCTTCAGAACTCATCATAAGACTAACACTGATGGGACTGACGAATTTCAATGACTTGAAATTGGTGAGTTGTCTGACACTCACAGTTTTCACACACGTTTAAGTTGTATTGAATTTGGCAAAGATGGCTGCAGGTTCAGATCAAAGGAACTGATAAACCGTTAGGATTTTAAAAACTGGCAGTTAATGCAAATACAGGGGCTTAATATTAGTGGATCAGGGCATAGAGATTCTTGGTTGGCATTGACTTCGTCCACGTTATTCATTCAGTGATGTCACACAGCAGACCCCTGTGTAGTGCAGATCGTCTGTCTTCTGCTCTTTCCATAACATGGGATAAATAAACTTAAAATACAGAAAAACTGGTCACATTTAAACTCAACCATGCAAGTGAACCACCATAGAAAAGGGAACCAAAATGTCAGCTGAAAGGTAACCCATTATTCACAAGCTGCTGTTAAGGTAAAAACAAATGCTGCTCAGATTTTATCACAGGCACACATTCACAAAGGAAAGTAATTTCAGTCCAGGATTTATTAGTACTGTTTGCTACACGAGGTCCCTGCACCCTAATTGGTACCCTCAGAGGTACACCTTAGACAGCTAACACTTAGGTATAGGTTATACTAATATTTAGGGCTAAGGGCATCTACCGTATAAGAGTAGATGTCAGGATATGAATGCATATTGTTGTAATACACTTTGCTTGCTAATATACATATATTCTGCCATGTATTTTCTGTGTATTTCTTACTTGTCAAATGCCAAGACACCTGTGTCCTTGAAGTAATTGTAATATGTAAGACGACATTGCCATCTTTTGGTGATTTGTACTACTACACTGAGTTATGTAAGACTCTGTATAAGAACTCTTTTGTTCTCAAGCTGATGACTTTACAGAATTGTATAATGTTATCTTGGACCATGGAGCCACCTCTAATTTAGCCAATAGGGCTCATCTCTGTAACTAGAAATGTTTCTATCTTTTGGTAACCATAGTAATTATCATAGGTATATAATGTAATGCACAAGCCTTATACCTCGGAGACCCGAGAGACCCCAAGAGACAACAGAGAAACCTCGAGGTGTAGGGAACGCTTAGCATTGGCTCCCGGTTCGTATTGGTAAGAACTGCTTAGGACAACTGTGATTTATCCCTTGGTAGTAATAAACTTGTTTATTACTCTAATGCAACGTGTCTGTGATGACTTGCATTCCCAATATTGTCAAGAATCTGAAAGTGAGGTTTAGACCTCTCAACATGTTACACGAGGGAGATATTTCAGAGCACTTAGTATAGACTGCCCAGTTAACACAGCACTTCTTCCTTCGTGTCCCAGACTTGCAAGATCACATTTCACGCTACAGGGCAGCTGAGAGCATTCATTTACTGACAGCAGTTGAACTATCCCAAAAGACTTTCAGTGCAACCTAGAGCAAACGGGATTTAAGGTTGGAAATGCATAATTACATTTTTACAAGGAAAATTACTCCTTTCCAACAGATTATCTCAGAAAAATTACTAAAAGACATCAGAAAGGATGGCAATGCTCACTGCAGAATTGAATGAGTGACATGAAAATGTGAGGTAAGACAAGCTAAGTGTGATGAGCTAGCTCAGTTTTTCGCTGATAAGGTTTCCAGCATCAGGTCTAGAATCGGCCCGGCTCCCTCCATGAGGGGTTGTAGAGGTCGATGGGAAGTGGTGAGTACCTGGTCTGTCTGGACAGATTTTGGCCGACCAGAATTCATGGACATTGTGAAGATTGTCCAGACTTTGCGTCCAGCCTGTTGTAGTTTGGATCTGGGCCCTACCTCCCTTTTGGTGGGATGCGTAGATGTTATCTGCCCGATCCTAGCTAAAATTATATGGAGATCCCTGGAGAGGAGAACCTTTCCAGATCCCTTAAAGGAGGCAGTCATTAGACCATTCCTGAAAAAACCCTCCTTGGATCCCGTTGATCCAGTTAACTACTGACCTGTCTCTAACTTTCCCTTTGTGGGGAAGGTTATTAAGAAGGTGGTTGCTTTGTAATTTGACAATCATTTGGAACTCACAGTGTCTATGAAGCTCTCCGGTCTGGATTTAGGAAGAGGCATAGCATGGAGACTGGCCTTGTCCAGGTACTAAATGACCTCCTGATGGCGAGCGATCAAAAGGCTCGTACCATCTAGGTCCTTCTCACTCTCGCTGCAGCTTTTGACACTGTGGACCATGAAGTGCTTTTGGAGACCCTGCAGTTCCTTTGTGGACTGTCTGGTACAGTCCTCAAATGGTTTTGATCTTTTCTAACAGGCAGATCTCAGAGGGTGGTCACTGAAATTTATTCCTCTGATGCCCTCCCCCTGTCCTGTGGAATACCGCAGGGCTACATACTTGCTCCCATGTTGTTAGCAGTGTACAGTGCTTTCAGAAAGTATTCACCCCCCTTGGATTTTGTCACATTTTGTTGTGTTACTACCAGAATTTTTAATGCATTGAAATGATTTTTCCCCCTTGATTCACACAGCATACTCAACAATTTAAAGGGGCCAAAATATTTTTATTGTGTAATAAAAATTTATGAAACATTAAAAACTGGAATATCTTGTTTATTTAAGTATTCACCCCCCCCCCAGTCAATACTTTGTAGAAGCTCCTTGGCAGCAATTACAGCTTTGAGTCTTCTTGGGTATGTCTGTATCAGCTTTGCACATCTGGATTTGGGGATTTTCACCTATTCTTCCTTGCAGATTTGCTCAAGCTCTGTCAAGTTGGATGGGGAGTGTCGGTGAACCACATTCTTTAAGTCTTTCCACAGATTCTCAATGGGATTCAAGTCTGGGCTTTGGCTGGGCCACTCAAGGACATTCACCTTCTTGTTCTGAAGCCACTCCAGTGTTGCTTTGGCTGTATGTAAAATTACGTTGTCCTGTTGGAACGTAAATCTTTGCCCCAGTCAAGGTCTATTGCAGACTGATGCAGGTTCTCCTCAAGGATGTGCCTTATTTGGCTCCATTCATTGTTCCTCTATCCTGACAAGTGCCCCAGTCCTGCCACTGAAAAGCATCCCATAACATGATGCTGCCACCACCATGCTTCATGGTAGGGATGGTGTTACATGGGTGATGAGCTGTGTTCAGTTTGCGCCAGGCATGCGCTTTGCATTCAGGCCAAAGAGTTCAATTTTTGTTTCATCAGACCAGAGAATCTTTTACCACATGGTCTCAGAGTCTGCCACGTGCCTTCTTGCAAACTCCAGGCATGCTATTATGTGGCCTTTTCTCAGGAGTGGCTTCCGTCTAGCCACTCTCCCATAGAGGCCACATCTGTGAAGTGCTGCAGAGATTGTTGTCCTCTGGACAGGTTCTCCCATCTCAGCCATGGAATGCTGTAGTTCTGTCAGGGTGGTCATTGGGCTCTTGGTCATTTCCCTGACCAAGGTCCTTCTTGCCCGATTGCTCAGTTTGGGAGGACGGCCTGTTCTAGGAAGAGTCTGGGTGGTTCCGTAATCTTTCCATTTCCTAATGATGGACTTGACTGTGCTCCTGAGAACTTTCAACACCTTAGAAATGTTTTTATACCCCTCCCCAGATCTATGCCTCCTCACAATTCTATCATGGAGTTCTAAGGACAGCTCCTTGGTCTTCATGGTAGAGTTTCTGCTCTGACATGCACTGTCAACAGTGGGACCTTATATAGACAGGTGTATTTCCTCTGAAATCATGTCAACCATTTGAACTGACCACAGGTGGACTCCATTCAAGTTTCAGAGTGATCTCACAAGGAAATTGGATGCACCTGAGCTCAATTTGGAGTGTCATAGCAAAGGGGATGAATACTTATCAAATCAAGACATTTCAGGTTTTTATTTTAAATTACATGTACAAAAAATTCCAGAAGTTTCATTCCACTTTGACATTATAGAGTAATTGTGTAGATACGTGACAAAAAAATCCCATATAAATGTATTTTAATTTGAGTTTGCAACATCACAAAATGTGACAAAATCCAAAGGGGGTGAATACTTTCTGAAAGCACTGTATATGCTGCCCTTAGGAGATATCATTAGGCGATGCAGCTTGAGTTTTCACTGCTATGCAGATGATACTCAGCTGTATATGTCCTTTGTGCCTGGACAGGTTGTTGCGGTTTCCTTGCTAAATAGCTACCTTTCTGAGATCAAAGACTGGATGAGCTCGAGTTGGCTAAGATTGAATCCGGATAAGACTGAGGTGTTGGTCGTGGATCCAGGCAGCCCAGGGGCGGGTGTTGGAGCTGGGCACATGTTGGACCTTTGGCTTGATGGTGTCAGGCTTATCACCTTAGCTTGGGTGCGTAACCTGTGCGTTGTTTTTGATGATGGCTTGACCTTGAAGTGTCAGGTGTAAGCCATGGTCAAGTCCTCATTTTACCATCTGAGGAACATCGCCTGGGTGAAACACTTGATTCCCCCTGGTGACTTTCCAACACTGGTCCACGCCTTCATTACTACCCATATTGACTACTGCAATGCCCTCTAGCTAGGGCTGTCTGGGGTTGATATCCACCACTTGCAGCTGGTGCAGAACGCTGCAGCCAGATTGTTGACTGGTACTTCTAGGTCTAGTCATATTACTCCTGTACTGCGTGAGCTGCACTGGCTGCCAGTTCAGTGGTAGATCACCTGTAAGGTAGGCTTGCTTACCTTTAAAGCCCTACATGAACAGGGACCTGACTACCTTAAAGATCTCCTGACTCCCTACTCCCCCAATAGCCCTCTCTGATCCACTGATGAGGGATTGCTAGAGATTCCCAGGGTTCATCTTAAAACATGTGGAGCATGTGCTTTTTCATTTGCAGCACCAACCCTTTGGAATTCTCTACCTCATCGGTTAAGAGAATGCCTGACCGGCACTAATTTTAAATTTATGTTGAAAACATATTTGTCTCACTGGCCTTCCCAGATTAATTGAATTGTATTAAGTTGATTTAAATAGTTTTATATTCTTCGTTTATATGTATTTATAATCTGTGCAGCACCATGGTTTTTAAAAGGTGCTATAAAAATAAAGACTGATTTGATTTGATTTTCATTTGATTTGATTAAGTAATTGCTCAGCTGTTTTCTGATGGCTTCGTGCAGATCAATGGAGAGAAGCTCTCTCTGATTGGAGTAGCTTTGGTCCTTTGAAATACACGAAGTTTCAGTCCACCAAGCAGAGAGTGATGTCAGGACCACAGCTTGTGGTCATTGGTATACTGTAGACTGGTGAACTCTTGCTTTTGTGAATTGCAATGGGCTTGGTAGTGACCCACCCCAGAAATCCCCTATCCTTTCCACAAAACATTGGGTTCGCAAGTGCAGCCAACATAAAAAGTCTTCATGCACCCAGTTCTAATCAAAGCTTGGCAGCCCCACACCTGAAATGGGAAATACAATTGCTGGGCATTCTATTTTAATACTAATGACTTTTATTTTTATTTACTTTTACAATGAAAAAATAAAGTTGTTTTAAGTTCAGCAATGCTTTAGGTACCTAATTATTAGTGGATGCTGTCCATGCAGAATATATAAATGGAAAAAGTTGATCAGCACATACGTCTAGTGTGTGTGTGTGTGTGTGTGTGTGTATAGCATACTGATAGTATACTTTCAGTACAACCACATATTAAGTATTGTTTATGCTGGTGACCTGGTGTTGGGAGCTATCTCAGAGTATCGGGGGTCAGTTGGGAGAGGAGGATTGAGCATCCGGAGGACAGCTCTCCTTCTCTGGGGAGGGGGACACCAGCCCCAGCATTCACCTGACCACTAGTGGTGGCTTGGGATACATGTAGCCGGGACCGCAAGGTTGGGAATGGAGGAGTGGCAGCCATCAATGTCCTATGTACAGGAGTGTGAGTAGCCATGTCTGGATGGCAATGCACGTCCACTCCTTCAAGGGGAGGAAGAAAGGCAGAAAATGGCCGGTGCTGGGGCAGGATGAAACTGACGCCTTGCAGGCTCTGCACCCAGGCTACTACAGGGCCTTCTCCTGGGAACTGCAGCCAGTCTGTTGGCAGGTGGGAACTGCTGACCCCTGCCATGGGGGGCAAGCTGCAGGGGAAGACCAGGGTGGAGATAAGTCCCTGGGATGCTGGGTAATAGGGCTGGGGGGGGGGTTGATGGAAGGAGCAAGCCCATCCCAGCAGGGGAGAAACAGAATTTTTTAAAAGGAATTATATTTTCAGTACAATGTTTATGTCTTTTTTTTCAGCACAGTGGAGCCTATGCACAAAAAAAATTTTGCCTACATGCTCCGTATCCGAGGCACGTAAGCAACCCTAAGTCAAAATGCCACACAGCTGGGGATCCCATGGACCTCTGATAGCATTCACGATCTGCACACACGCCTGCTATGTGCCTGATCCCCCAGTGTTCAATAAGGTGCCGGGGTGGGCAGGGGGCGTGCCTGCACTATGCACCATTCACTAAGGCCCAAAGTGCCAGGTACAGGGGGGGTGCAGGTTTTGGCAGCTGGGACCCTGCTGTAACCCACTGCCCTCCTCCATTTACTCCACCTACCAGTTGTGGCTGGACCGGGAAATAACCCCTCATGCCACCTCAGCCCACGAGGCTGATGGGGAGATCTGGGGCAGCTATTCAGGTGAGTGCCCACACAGTATTGGAACTGTGTCTCCTCCATCACAGATCCACACATCTGCCAAGTGCCTGTCCACCCAGTCCATCTTAGCACCTACAATACCCTTCTAACACATGGCATCCCCATCCCCGTATATGCCATTACCCTCCCCCAAACACAGGACTGCCCCAACCCTGTTACTGCCAAGCATCCTCCTCATATGTATGCATGGTCTCTGTGTGGAAATTCATGACATCCTCATGAACACACAGATATGTCTGGTCCCTGTTAGTGCCATTCACACACCCCCGACATGCCAGCCCTTTCCCCATATGTGTCATTGCAGCCCCCCCAAACACATATCTGCCACATCCCCATATGTTCCATTCATACCCACACCCCAACAACATATCATCCCCAACCCCTGTGTCGTATCTGACTACCTCACACACACACACAGTGTTGCCCCCGGTCAACTGTACCCCGATACTGAAACCCCTGCAGAAACATTGGTGGCCAGTGGCCCCCCAAAACCCCCTGAGCTGTACTGACAACCCCAAACCCCCCAGTCCCCATACCTTCCAGTCAGTGCCACGGCTCAGGACAGCCCTCCATACATCTCCTTGCCCACCGGCCATCCAAGTGATGCTGAGAGCATGACGCCTATATATAGAGGTGCGGTCCTAGCATCACTTGGACAGCTGGTGGTCAAGGAGGTGTGCAGAGGGCTATGCCGCTGGCCATCCCGAGCCATGGCACCAACTGGATGGTTCGGGGACCAGGGGGGTGAGGGTTGTCGGTGCCGTGGAGGGTCAGAGGACCACCAATGTTTCTATAGGTGTTAAGGGATCTGGGGTTGCTGTACAGTTGACTGGGGCAACACTGTGTGTGTGTGGGGGGGGCGGTTCTGGTATGACACCAGGGTCTGGGATGACATGTTGTTGGGGTGTGGGTATGACTGGAACTTATGGGGATGGGGCTGATATGTGTTTGGGGGGGCTGTAATGACACATATGGGGCCTGGGCTGGCATGTTGAGGGGGGTGTGAATGGCACTAATGGGGACCAGGCATATCTGTGTGTTTGGGGGGTTGATTTCCACACAGGGACAGGGAATACATGTGGGGGAGGGATGCTTGGCACTAAAGGGGTCAGGCAGTCCTGTGTTTATGGGGTCAATGCCCTATACAGGGATGAGGCAGGCATGTTGGGGGGGGGGGATATGCATTGACTGCACAGGGTCAGGGCTCAGTTGTGTGTGGGGGATATCTGGCCACATGGGGACGGGGCAGTTCAGTGCATGTGGGTGTGCATAGGTGGGTGGGGAGTTTACATCTGTGAGGTGTGATGTGCCATGGAGGGCTGATCTCAGGCAGGGGGGACTTCCAGACATCAGGGCACAGCTGCACAGGTCCAGGTGCCTGCTGTAGGTATTCACACACCAGGACCCATGCCTACACGTGCAAGGGATCCACTTCTGGACCCGAAAAGGGCATCTGATTGGATGTCCGCCTGGGTCCGCTACTCTGCCCTGGCAGCCCGTGCAGTCATGTGTGCTGGGGGCGTGGGGTCAAGGACAGGTGCCCAGCAGGTGCATGTGGTGGTGAATACCGGGTACCCTGTGCCTGTCCTGGGTCATGGAGCTACATGGAGTGGGTATGCACATTTGGCACGTACCCTACGACCCATTGGTGCATAGGCCCCATTAATCATATACCGATAGAATACTGTCAGTACAGTAGTCATAGAATGATCATACATTTTCAGTACAACAGTTGTATACTTTCGGTACAGTCATCATATAATAACAGTGCATTTGTAGTTCACTAATTCCTATAATGATATTATACTTCAGTATATTAATCATATACTGCTTAGTATACTTAAATATACTAAAGTGGACCAAAATAGGACAAAAAGTACAAAAGGTAATTTATAAAACTATATACTTTTAATATACTTTCAGTTTTTACAGACATTATATTTCACATATATTTATCAACTAAATATTGAAGTATACTTGAGTATTTGTATAATAATTACACTAAATACTAAAGTATACTTAGATATAGAAACATAGAAACACAGAAGTTGTCAGCAGATAAGGACCTCTTGGCCCACCCAGTCTGACCTGATTTCCTACCTACTGTGCTACCACAGACCTTACTTGATCTCCGGCCTTACCTTACCCCTAGTCCTATTACTATGGTCCTTGTGTCTATCCCATGCATGCTTGAATCCTGCTACTGTTTTAGTACCCATCACGTTTTCTGGGAGGCTGTTCAAGATGTCCACCACCCTTTCCGTGAAAAAGTATTTCCTCACATCCCTTTTAAGCCCCCTCAGCTTCATATCATGACCCCTTAT
This sequence comes from Neoceratodus forsteri, assembly GCA_016271365.2. Lineage (NCBI taxonomy): Eukaryota > Metazoa > Chordata > Ceratodontiformes > Ceratodontidae > Neoceratodus > Neoceratodus forsteri. Next base: position 185,531,402 of record CM057457.1, read on the forward strand.
CTTAGAGCATCTTTTTCTATGTAAAATGCTACCCTCCTGTACCTTATCAATACCTGTGAGGTATTTGAACGTTTCTACCATGCCCCCCCTTTCCTTTAGAGACCACATATTTAATTCCTTTAATCTTTCCTCATAGGGCTGCTGATGCAGGCCATGCACCATTTGGGTTGCCCTCTTCTGTACTGCCTCCGCCCGATCTATGTCTTTCTGGAGATGGACACAGTACTCTAGGTGAGGTTTCACCATCGATCTATATAGGGGTATTACTACCTTCATCTTTCTGCTGGTGTTACCCCTCCCTATACACCCAAGCATTCTACTAGCTTTTCTCACTGCTTTATCACACTACTTTGCTACCTTCATGTCATCAGATATGATGACCCCCAGGTCCCTTTCCTGTTTTGTGGTTGTCAATACCCCCCTCCCAATTGGTATGTTGCCCTTGGGTTTCTGTGCCCCATGTGCATAATTTTTCACTTTTTGGCATTGAAGCGCAATTGCTAAACCCTTCACCAGTCTTCCAGCTTTTTCAGATCATCCTTTGTTTTTTCCACCCCCTCTGGTGTGTCCACTCTGTTGCACATTTTTGTGTCATCCATGAACAGGCATACTGTACTTTCCCTTCCAGCCCTCCTGTAATGTCACTAATAAAGACATTGAAGAGGACCGGGCCCAGTACTGACCCTTATGACACCTCACTGGTTACTGTGCCTTCTTTAAAGTGAACCCCATTTACCATCACCCTCTGACTCCTGTTTCTTAACCAACTTCGTACCCATTTTACTACTTTTGGATCCACTCCCAGGCTGCCCAGCTTGTTTACCATCTTCTGTGTGGAATGGTTTCGAAGGGCTTACTGAAATCCAGGTAGACCACATCCACCACCCCTCCCTGATCCACTTCCCTGGCACCCAGTCAAAGAACTCGATCAGGTTTGTCTGGCAAGATCTCCCCCTTGTGAACTCATGCTACCTCAGATCCTGTAATCCACTGGTCATAAGGTGTTCCCTAATCCTTTTCTTTAGTAGTGTTTCCATTACTTTTCCCACCGCCAAAGTCAGACATGACAGGTCTATAGTTCCCTCCTTCTTCCCTGTTCCCAGTTCTGTGAAGTGGGACCACATCTGCCCTCCTCCTGTCCCCTGGAATGTCCCCTATATCCAGTGATAGGTTGAACAGGGCTGTCAGAGGTGCAGTCATCTGCTTCTTAAGATCCCTCTTTCCTGGGGTGAACCCCGTCAAGCCCCACTGCCTTATCCACTTTTAGTTTTGCTAGTTGCTTGAGGACTCTCTTCAATAAAAGGACTAGTGTCCACCTCCCTTTCTTTAATGCCCTTTTCCCCTATCTGTCGCATTTCACCTACCCCTTCCTTCATAAATACTGAACAAAAGTACTTGTTCGGTATGTCTACCTTTTTCTGGTCCACTTCCACACAACCCCCTCCTTCCCCTTTTAGTCTTACTGTCCCTCCCTTGTTCTTTCTTTTTTCACTTATATAACTAAAGAATGTTTTATTATCTTTTTTGTTGACTAGGCAATGTTCTCCTCCATTTTTGCCTTTGCGCTCCTAACTGCTTTCCCTGCCTCCCTTTGTTTCTCCTGATAACCTTCCCTATCCTCTTCCTTCTGTGTAGACTTGTACCTTTTGAATGCTAGCTTCTTTGCCTTTACATTCTCTGCTACTTCCTAGGAGAACAATAACGGTCTCTTTTTTGATCTTACCCTTTTTAACTTGCCAAACACAGAGGTTTGTTGCCTTCTCTATGGCCTCCTTTATTTTTGCCCACTGTTCCTCTACTCCATTCAGTTTCCCAATCCCTACTATTGCTTCCATGAGGCATTCCCCCATTTTCTTGAAATTGGTCCCCCTGAAGTCCAGGAACCTCATTTTTTGTGTGGTTTGATTCTGGCCCAGTTCTTATACTGAGCCACACTGTACAATGATCACTGGTTCCCAGGTGGCTCCCCACTGTGACTTCAGCTACACTTTCCCCATTTCGCAGTACCAGGTCCAGTATCCCCCCCCCCCAAAGAGTGGGTTCCTTAACTAGTTGCCAGAGGAACATCCCCTAAAGGGAGTCCAGGATGCCCCTACTTTTAGCTGTTACTGCAGCTAGGAGGCTCCCATCCACATCCATTAGACTGAAGTCACCTACCAGCAATACCTCCCCCTTGTTAGCCATCCTTAGGATTTCTTCCATCATACTTTCATCCACCTCCTCCCCCTGTGCTAGAGGTCTGTAAATCACTCCTGTGTGAATAGCAGCCCCCTTCTGTGTCTCCAGGGTGACCCACAGTACCTCTGCTTCTCTCTCTTCCCCTGTATTTCCATGACTTTTGTTCTCCTACACATAAAGAGCTACTCCTCCCCCCTTTTTTCCTTCCCTGTCCATTCTGAATAGAGCATAACCTGGTATGGGTACATCTCAGTCCTGATTTTCATTGCACCAGGACTCTCTAATTGCAACTATGTCCACGTTCTCTACTGTCATGGTGGCCTCTAGGTCTGCAGTCTTGTTGCCCAGATTGTACTGCCACCTCCCTTCATTTTACCCTTTTGCCCGCCCCTATTTCCTCCACTATTTTCTTTCCTCTCTCCCCTTCCCTCTCCCTCCTGGATTTCTATTTTTATTTGTTCCTTTTGGGGTTTCTCATCCTACGGAATCCCACTGCTGACCCTGTAAGCATGTGGGGCACAGTTTATGCCTTCCTGCCTTTTTCTGCCTCCTCCATGACTAGTTTAAATGCTTCCCAATGTACTGTAGCATTTAAACTGTTCACAGAGGATCACAGTTCCCCTCCTGGATGGATGCAGACCATCACCGCTGTACAGGCCTCTATCCCTCCAGGTGGAGCCCCAGTCCCCAATGAATCTGAAACCCTCTTCTCTGCACCATTTCCTAAACCATATGTTGAAGTTCCTGTGTGGAGCATCTTGCCTTCACCCTTGTCATAGACAGGTAGCACCTCTAAGAAAGTAACAGATTGTGCTAATTGCCTAAAACCCCTCCCCAGTTTCCTGAATTCCTCCTGAACTGTTTCTGGCTCCTCCCTAGCCAGGTCATTAGTTCCCAAATGAAAAAGACATCCATTTTCCTTGTCTGCTTGCTTCCCCGGCGATCCTTAGGATCCTCCTTCCATTCATTCAAGCCATAGCACCAGGATGGCACCTTACCTCCCTCTCCTCATCTCTACCTGCCCCCAACTGTATCTCCCTTACTATTGAGTCCCCCAACAGGATCCTCTTCCTCCTAATCTGGGGTCTTCTACTACCCCTCTTGGGATCTCCACCATGGAGGACCCACACATCCATCCCGGTCACTACTTTAGGTGCCTCTGTGGGATAATCCCGCCCAGCCAGTGTGGCGTAGCAGTTTTGAAGTGGTATGGGATTTGTCTGTGCTCCACCACCCTAACCCTCCCTGAGACCATGGTTGTCCAGCCACTCCTCCTGTCTGGCATCCTTTGAGGCAGCGGAGGTGGACCAAGTGATCCATGGATGGGGGAGTAGGTCCTCCGAATCCAAGCCACCATGGCCTTGAGTCTGGCAACCTCCTTCCTCAGCCAAGAGAGGTGTCTGCAGATGGGGCAGCACTGCTGCTGCACTGCACCACTCCCAGCCCAGCTACTCACCTAATTCTAGACCTTAACCTGCTATGCCTAAAAAATATTTTCCTATCACAACCTCAACATAATAACACCCAGTTGCAATATTAAATACACACCACAACCTCAAGATAACCATCCCCAGATGCAATAATAAACACACACTCTCAGAAAAAGTACCCTCAGATGCAATATTAAATACACACCACAACCTCAAGATAACAATCCCCATATGCAATATTATGCTCACACCCCCCAGGGCAATAACCTTCAGATTCAATATTCAACACATACCCTTAGGAAAATAACCCCCAAAAGCAATGTTACTCTCATGACCTCATGATAACAACCCCCTAATACTTTGGTTATACAGAGTTGTTCTTGTCTGAAGGACTTCCTCCAGCACTCTGGTCTCCTTCCCTTTGCTTTCCTGTAATTAGCTGAGTGGATGGCTGCCCAGTGGACTCCCAGCAGAATCTGGCAGACTCGAGGCAGACAGCTGCGCTAATCCTTGGCGTCTGGTCCTTCGCGCAGGAATCCGCTGCATGGGTGGCCACTTGGAAGCCTAGTAATCTTATAGTAGTTGAAAACTTCCTAGACCTGCTGGTCCTGCTCCTAATACTAACAATATACACTTTTTTAAGGGTAATGTTTATAGGGAAGATGTTCTGTAAATAATTTGATAAATAGTATATTGTCACTTGTGGATATTTAGCAAACCGAGCTGTAGCATACAAGAGAGACAGTTGCAACACAAGCAGAGTATAGGATGGATGCTAAAAAAGGGTAAATGAAGTAGAAAGCCCATTGCCAGAGTGGTAGCACTATTGACTGCATTGCTGGCGACCCCCATTTGGGAACAAGTGCATCCATCGGAGGCCAGCTGGAGTAGGAGGGATTGAACATTTCAAGGACTGCTCTTCTTCCTCATACACCTGGTACAGACAAGGTGGGAGCACATCTAGGAAGCACCAAAGAGGGAAGGGTAGCCTTCAGATGCTAGGCACACATGTGTGGTACTGTGTGCATGCATGCATGCATGCATCATTGCATGCTGGCACCGGGGGCTGGAGGAAGAAGGATAAAGCCCAATCCACCTTCCACTGGCACCCATAGAAACAGATAATTTTGTGGCAGAAAAGGACTACTTTGGCCCACCCAGTCTGCCCAGATGATCCCTGTCTAGTCTTTCTCTTCAGACCCTAACTGATCTCTGGTGACTCTCTCTCCTCACTGCCCATTTCCTAATGTTTTCCTATATCTATCCCATGCATGCTTAAACCCCCTACTGTTTTTGCCTCCACCACCTCGGCTGGCAGCCTATTCAAGATAGGATAAAGATAATAAATCCAACAAAGCCCCACAACTGGATGGCATCCCTTTAGACATTCTTAAGCTTAACCATGATGTGTGGATCCCTGTACTGTAAATCTGTTTAATAAATGCCTGAAGTCTAGATATATACTCCCTGACTGGAGAAAGAATGTAATTCTTCCTTTAGTCAAAAAGAGCAATCTAAAATACCCTAAAAAACATCTCCCAATTAGCTTATTAAGCAGTGTCATTAAAACTTACAGAAAACATCTTATTAAACAGGTTACACAATTTACTGGAGTTAGGTAATATATCCAATCAATAAGCAGGATTCCTCAATGGTGTCGAAACACTGAATCACATATTTACATTAGCACACCCTAAAGAAGAATAGGTTTTTGGGAAAAAATGTAAAATGTGTTGTGTTTTTGTTGATTTCACTTCAGCTTTTGATTCTTTATACAGATCATTACTCTGAGAAAAGGTAATTGACTTAGGAGTTGACAAAAGATATCCTTATTCCAGTAATACAAATATATTCACACACCAAAACATATATACTGTATGTCATGATATAGAAGAGAATAGAACAGACCCATTCTAGGTTCACACTGGAGTAAAGCCCTACTGGGTCATAATGTCGTATGCTTAATAGTGTACGATATTATAGCACACCCGAAAGAGCACTGTCCAGGACAGTGAATGGTGCAATACCGTGTATACTGCTGTACGCGGTATTGAACCATTCACACACTCCAAGGCAGAGGATAAGACCTCTGCTGGGAGTGGCTTCTGCCAAGCAGCTGCCATGGTTCACTGGACTGAACCACAGCAGCAGGAACCCAGGCACTGTGTCTGGGACTAAGTTTGATTCCCGGTCCCAGACATTTTACATTTTTTTTATATAATTTGTGCGCTTCCTGAGTTGGACCCCCGGAGTTGAGAATCTTTAATGGGGGATCCGGGCACTGCCCCCATAATGGGGTGGGTGGGTGGTGGAGCCCCCACAGAAAAAGAGCATATGCAGCATGGCAATATCACACTTGTATTGGTAGCGATGAATATGCGTATAATGTCTTGTGACATTATGACCTCAGTCGGTAAAGCAAGGGTACCTACTTGCTTCAGCATTATTCAGCATTATTCAGCATTTATGTAAATAAAATATTGTTGACTTTGTCAGAGTCATCTTTTCACTCCTCAACCATAACGGGGCAAGAATAGTAGTTTACTCATCTGGTAAAGGTGGTTGTGAGAGTATATATCTCTGAGGCACTCCAAGATCCTCACATCACCTGTTAGGCTGGTGATGCACATGTGACTTCAAAGGTGAAATCAGACTCACCTTCTCAAGAGATCTGGTCAGAATAGCTCACTTTCAATGTCTTCCAAAGCTTGTGTCTGAAACAAACTAGTTTAGCATGCAAGCTTGCGATTAGAAATTGTCCATCTACAGGCAAGAAATGTGATACCACAGAATTTTATTTCCTATCAAGACACTCTAAAAAATTCCATCCCCTACAGCATGCTGACAATGTGTCAATAAATCCAAACATGACTGTCTCCAAAGGTCGGATGTGGAGTGCCTTAGAGATATATATCCCCCCAATCACCGTTACCAGGTGAGTAAACTGCCATTGTGGGGGATAATCGCTGAGATACTCCAAGATCTTTACAGGTTGGGTTCTAAAAAGCAGTACCCTAAGATTCTAGGGAGCGGGAGACGTGTCATATTTTGACAGAAGAAAGAGGGCTGTGTGAAGCACAGAGTGGCTAAAATGGTTTTAGATTCCTGAGGCACATCAAGCCTATAGTGTCTCATGAATGTGTGGCTTGACACACAGGTAGCAGTCACCCAAGTTTCATCTGATGTGGCTATGTTCCTTTTCATCCAAGAGGTAGGGATTACTCTAGTGGACTGGGGCCTTAAAGTCTTTAGGTGGTGATTTGGACTTTGCTTTATACAGTATGCTTCTTGAATTGCTGCCTGTAGCTAAGGGGCTATTGTGGATCGGGATGCAGGGTATCCCTTTGTGTGGGTAAGAGAAAAAGGGCAGACAACCATGAGTATGGTGCGGCTCACAACAAAAAGTACACTCTCATATCAGAAAGGAGTGGTTCAAAAAACACCTTCCAACCAAAATACCAAACTCTTCACACCTAATTATAGTGCTTACTTTTATTACTAAAAATTGCATGCAATGTTGTACTTGCAGCAAGAAGCAAGCAAAATCCACAGAAAAAAGCCAACAGTTTTGTGCACTGCATATTCTCAGATTTCCTAAAAGAATCCAATTTGAACATCCACATAGACTCCATTCTTAGAAAATCTGGTGGCCTGAATGAATGTTTTGATCTCTTACCACATATTACTGAAACATGTATGCGTTTTTCTTTTTTAGTTCTTTTTTTTTTTTTAATTTATACTTTTTGCACCCCACTTCTCTTCCGCACAGATCTTCCCACCGTCACGGACCCTTGGCTGCATCCCACATGAGCCATACTCCCTGGAACCCCTGGATTACCCCCCAGAGTGGAGACGTGGCACCCACCTCCTTAGGTGCCATGAACAACGGGATAGGTGGGAGTCGGCCTGGGGAGCCGATAGCAGCCCGAGAGGTGGGCATCATTAAGGCGGCAAGAGGAAGGCTTGGATTTTTCTCCCCTTAGAGGGGCAGGAACGTGCAATGATGCCTGCGTCCATCCTGCCCCTTGGTAACCTTGCTGTCCCATATGCTGAGGTACTCCTGGCCTCCACCAGGTGTCCCCCATGCATCGGCGACATCCCGCACCCTCTCCCTGGGAAGGGAGGTAGTCGTGGGACGCTCGAGCCTTCTCCCCCGGCAGGCCCTCCGATGATCTGAGTTAGTTCCCAAGCCCAGGTCACCGGTGTCGCAAGCGGAAATCCAACCACTGCACCAGCAGGCCAGCCTTTTTTAGTTCTGTATCATAAGCCTTGTGAATTTGCCATTGCACTAATGTCCTATGATGCCTTGATGGGATTGTTTAAAGAGGGACCCCTGAAGCTCCGTGTTCAAAAAGTGTCATAATATCCCTTGGAAAACGTATGGAATTAAAGACACAGCATGAAATGAAGGACTATATGCAAATATACTTCATAAGGTGGGGTCATCAGAAGTCTATGCTGAAAATTTTGGTAAACATATTAAAAAAGAAGATTGTATAAGTGCAAGTTAAACATTTTCAACATACACTCATAACTTTGGTCATTTACAATATTTTAACTCCAAATTTTCAACATAGCCATTTTTTCACATCACCTCATGAACAGGACAGCTGTCATTTTTTAAATCATGGGCAAAATGTGTTTTGAACTTGTGGCATGAAATCACCTTTCAAGCAAGGTTTTAAAATTTCCTCCACCTTTGTTCATGAGGTGGGGTCATAAAAAGGCTATGCTAAAAAATTAAGGTAAGAATTTAAGAAAAGTTATGAGTATTCATTATGTGTTTTTTTTTTGAACTTGCAAACTTTTATTAAAAGTTTTAAGAGTATATCATAATATATGACATTTTTTCATAACAAATTTTAACACATTTGATCAATCATTATCATGCCATTCTCCTGTTCTTGTATGGTTTTGACAGTCTTTTGTCTTGACAGGGTCCCCTCTTTTTGGATGACAAATCTACCGAAGAAAGTTCATCAGTTGATTGGTCCCTTCGTGGAGATGCTCCTCCTGAGTTTTATTTTTGTCCTGTCTTTTCTTAAGTCCATTTGCCAAAAAAAAAAAAAAGTCTAATTATATCGCATCATAAATAAATGGCTTTTTCCACTTGGTGTCTGTGTGCTCTTTTGTCATACTTATCTTTGGAGTAAAATAGTAAACAATACAAAGATATACAAACTTTGTAAAACAGTAACATAAATAAAAAGGGTTAAACATTAAATTATTAACCTGAATCTAGGTTTGAGTCAACTCCTTCAATATTTCATTGTTTCCCTCTATCTCCCTTAGGCAGATTTAATATTCTTTCCTCTACCCTGTGAATCTGTCCTCCCCCACCTGATTCATTAGTTAATCTTTTTCCCATTATTTCAGGTGCACTGTAAACAAATGATGTCCACTAGGCCTGTAATAATTGCTGTAAAGTTGGTATTCCCTCCCTCTCTTCTAAATGGTCAAAATAAGGTAGCCACCTAGAATTAAATTTTTATGTGGAAAGTCTCAGTTTTGTCATGGTTGCCTCTGTAATTTTGATTTGGTTAATATTTGTATAACAATTTTGAATTGATGGAATGTCGAGGGTCAGCCAATGTTGTGTGATCACTTTGAGAGCTGCCCCTATCAGGACATAAAAAAGATATTTCCCCGTGGATGAGTGTAGTCTTTCTGGGGGGGCTCCCAGCACCACATTTTCAAATTCCATTGGACCTGTTAACGCCAATATAGTTCTAATGGTTTCTTTCATTTCATCCCAAAAAGGCCGTATATGGGGGCAGTCCCAGATGATGTGGTAATGTGATCCATTGGATCCACAAAGTCTCCAACTTCTATCCGAGGGATGAGTTGCATGGTGTTGGGATTGGACTGGTGCTCGAAAAAATCTAATTACAATTGTCCAGTGCAATTCCCACCATGAGGGGGAGCTAGTAATCTTATGAACACCCTGCCAAATCCCCTGCCATATCCTCTCTGAAGTTTCCGTTCCCATTTCTTCATGCCAATAGTCTATGACCTTTTGGATTGCTAAAGCCCCTACATTCTCCTGAAGAACTTTATATATTTGTGAAATATAATTTCTGGTGTCTCTAAGTTGGCTCTTTTGCTTTATTAACAAGACAGGAAGGGGAGGCTCCTGCACTACTGCCAGGATACCTGGGCCTTTCTGTATATAGTGAACACATTGATAAAATCTGTAGGAGTCACTACTCGGCAATTAGAATACTTGTTGGAGCTGGGGGAAAGTTTTAATTTGGTCCTGTCTCACCCATTGTGAAAGATATTTCAGGCCCCTCAGCACCCATCTGGCAAAACATGTGTCTCTTTCATTTGCTGGAAATCCAGGCAAATGCTACAGGGGAATGTATTTCCATACTGGTGTTAGGATCTCCCATCCCTGTCTCGCCCTCAACCACATGGTCAAGGTGTGCCTAGTCCATTGGTTTACCACTGTCTTAAGGTTGTGTGGTAATACCACCCATGAAAGTAAATGTAGGGGAATAGTTCTGTTTGCCCCTTCCTCCATTTCCAACCAACCTGTTCCCTTCCCCTGGGTAACCATCTTTATAATAGGAAGAAGTTGAGCAGCAATATAGTAATTTTTAAAACTGGGCAGACCCAGACTGCCTTTTTCCTTGGATTCAGTTAAAATTTCCCAGTGCACTCTTGGTCTTTTATCCTACCCAGATAAAATCTGTGAGTTTTTTCTTTAAGTCTTTTCAATCTCTTTTTGGAATTATTAAAGGGAGAGTTGTGAAAAGGAAGAGGTACTGGGGTAGTATATTTTGTTTAACTGTCTCAATTCTATTAAGGAAGCTTAAGGGCAGTATCCTCCATCTATGTAAATCTGCCCATATCTGTTGTTTAAGGGCTTCATAGTCTTAGTGATACAGTTTTGAGAGTTTAGTGGGTATCTGTATGCCCAGATATCTCACCTTCCCCTGGACCCATCTAAATGGGTTCACTTTCTTTATGGTTTCATCCCCCTTAACCCCAATTAGCATAATCTCCATTTTTTCTTTATGTATACATTCATTATGTGTTTCAATGCACACTTGTAACTTTGGTAATTTTTAATATATTGACCCCAAATTTTCAACATAACCATTTTTTCACACCACAGCATAAACATGACAGTGGTATTTTTTCAGATCCTGTCCAAAATGTGTGTTCACACTTGTGGTGCAAAAATCACCTTTCAGGCAGGATTAGAAAATTTGCTCTGTCCTTATTCATGAGGTGGTGTTAGTGCTGTGCATAATTTCATATTCCGGTGGAATGAAATTCCACAAAATTTTCAAAATTCAGCCAAAAATTCCATCAGAAAGGGAATGGTGCAATCTGCAGCAGAAAATAGTTGTGGAATGATTTTCCGCAGAAAAAATGCTGTTCCATAGAATATTATTCGACGGATCTCAATATTTTCTGTGGAAATTGTTGCAGAATAATTTTCCACGGAATAAAACACTGTTCTGTGGAATATTGTTCTGCAGATCACAGTAGGTGGAATTCTGCAGAAAAACAGCAAAATTCTGGTGGAAATTCCACCAGCAGAATGGTCATTCCACACTAATTCCACAGGTGGAATTCCACATTCTGCACAGCACAAGGTGGTGTCATAAGATTACTATGTTGAAAATCTGGGGTAAAAATGTTAACAAAACAACAAAGTTATGGGCATATTTTAACATTTTTCAATGCACGCTCGTAAGTATGTAATTTTCAATATTTTGACCCCACATTTTTAACATAGCCATTTTTCTCACACCACCTCATGAACATGATAACTGTCAGTTTTTTAAATCCTGGCCAAAATGTGCTTACTCACTTGTGGCACAAAAAGACATTTCATACACTGTTTTATAAATTACACCTGGCATGTTCAGGAATGGTCCTAAAAAAACTACATTAAAAATTGAGGTTAAAAAGTAAAAAAAAAAAACAGCTAAGTTATGAAGAAACATTGAACTGTTCCAACGTTTACTCATAACCTTATTTTTGCAGATTTTGGCCCCTAATGTTCAACCTATCCCTTGTGTTACCCCTCCTCCTGAGCATGACAAGTGTCATTTTTCAAATCCCCTTCAAAACTTGCTTTCACAGTTGCAAATCTTTCAGATGAGATTTAAAAAATTCCACCTGTCTTGATCATAATATGAGGTCATAAAAAGACTGTTGGAAATTTGGGGTCAAAATGTGGGAGCCCATTGAAAATTAGATATTGCCTCTCAGCTGGCTTATCCTTGGTAATACAATTTAAAATGTGTAAAAGCAGGACAACACTGAAAGTGAGATATTGCTTCTCATCTGGTCTACCCATGGTAAATTTATAGTAAAACTGTGTACAAGCAAGACATAGCACAACAGCAATGCAAGCAGCGAACATTTGGCATTGACAAATGTTCACTTATAGTAAAGATCCAGAAGCAAATGATTTGATACCTTTTAATGGACTAATATAGATGTAACAACAAGAACAAAGTGCTCTAGCTTTTAGACCAACCAGTCCTTCTTTAGAAGCCTAATGGCCATTGTTTAGAAAAAAAACAATACTTTTAACAGCTAGATCATGCAGAAAAAAACAGAAAAAATCCCCATTGGTTTAAACTACTCATTTAAAAAATACAGATGATGATGTCAGAGAAGTTTAACAGTACCATATTACCTTCAGCCAGGAGGGTCCCAGGGTCAAAGGTGCTTGGTGCAAAACACATACAAAGAATCCTACTGCATATAAATTAAAGTGACATTAGATAACACTGCTGGAGCAGATGACTCTTAGATCAAGCTATGAGAGTCACAGTGTGTATAAGGCTGTGATTACTGATAAGCAACCCCCACCCAGATTAATGACATACTAAGATTGTCTTAGGACTCCAAGAAGTTTCAATTCATGCATTATAGACAAGAAATTACCAGTGAAGTTGTCTTAAAATATCAGTGCACACTGTATGATGTGTAAAACTTAGCTGGACCTATCACCCAGCTGTACTCTCCAGCTAGATATCATGCCCCATAACTTCAAAAACCTCTAGTGTAGTGACAGGACTTTATAAATGATAATTTAAATATAAATTGACAGTATTAGTGTCAAACAAAAAACTCTAGTCGAGGACCACCAAGGAATTAAGACCATGTAGCCTGATACGTACTGATGTCAATATACACTGAGAATTTAACAACTTGATGTACCAGAAGTGTCTAAGGAATCTGAAAAGGTGATAACAATTTTAATTTCTCTCCTCCTCTTCACACAAACAATACACCCTACCCCACCCTACATCCTCATAATGTGGAGGGTGGAGGATGACTAGCTTTAAGGAGATACTCTCTCTCTCTCTCTCTCTCTCTCACATACACACACACACACACACACACACACACACACACACACTCTCTCCTAATGAACCTTTATTCACATCAGTCACTGCAATTGTTCCCCAAAGGAATTCAACTTGTCATGAAATCCTAAGTAAAAGGGCTCATGTATCCTAATACCTACAGAGCAAAAATGTGACACTATTTAACTGTACTCCTATTTGCGTAGTAACATTTCCAAGGATTCTGGATAGAACTACAATTAAATAAAATTACCACCTTCCCCAGGATAAGGTAACTAGAAGTAAATATAAAGTATGTGAGTAAGACCAGAGGTTTAACATACCTACATTTCCACAAATCACTACAATATTATCATAATGTAAAAAGATCTGTCCAGGACCCCCATGCTAATGAGATCTCTCACCCCAATATGTACAGAGTTGAAAAAATATGTGACAGTCTATGATAACACTCCTGTATGTACAGTAACAGGCTAGATAATCTGAATATGGTGCAATGGAATCAAGCCCACTCCCAGGCAAAGATAAAAAGTAAGGAGGAATTAATATTCATTATGTGTGTGAAGTAAGAGTAGAGGCACACTGTAACTTCATGTATCTAAATAGAGGCCTACCTCAATGTGACAGCAAGCTCCACATCAGTTATATCACGTACCTCACAACACATACCCACACACATACATACTCACACACACCCACATCCCACACATGCTGAAGTCCTATAATATGCCAGTCTGAAGAAGAAGTCTGTGGATGTCAGTTTCTGTAATGTCCCATGAAATCCAGATCAACGTTCATCCCATCTGCTACCATTTTAAGGTGTAAAATAAGTTTCATCTCAAAAACTCATCTCTGTTGTGTGTTTTTGTGATTTCCTTTAAAGACCATTACTGACATATCCAAAATTGAGTGGTCAGGCCGGGAGAAGTGGTGCCCCACTGGTTTTTCAGTCTTCTGTCTTCTAATAGTATGGCTGTGCAAGTTCATCCTTATGCGGAGCTGTTGGCTTGTCTCTCCAACATAACCTGTTTGTGGACATCTTTTGCACTGAATGAAATAAACAACATGTTGTGATGTACATGTATAACACCCATGCACCTTGAATTGTCTGTTTTGTGATGTAACCTCACAGTCCGAGGTGGAAATGAGCTCACAAGTCTTACAGGTGCGTTGATTGCAGGGTTGTGTGCCATTGTGTGATATGGTATTCTGTTCTGGTGAAAGCTTGCTCCTAATAATTAGGCTGGCTAAATCTGGTGGTTGTTTAAAAGATAGTAGTGGGAGTTCCTTAAAAATACAATTAAGGTTTTCCTCCTCACTAAATATTGGGTGGAGGTCTTTAATAATCTTATGCAGAAGTTCAAGGTCTGGATGATATGTAACTACTAAGGGTATTCTGTCTGCAGCTGTCTTTTCTTTATATTGAAGTAGTTGTTGTCTTGGTACTTGCGTTGCACGTTCTGTTATCCTGTCAATTTCTCTGTAAGAGTGTCCCAGCTCCATAAAGGTGTTTTTCAACATAGCCAAATGTGTATCTCTGTCATCCTCATTTGAACAAATACAGTGACATCGGAGTGCTTGACTGTACATGATAGATTTTTTTGTATGGTTTGGATGATTACTTTTCTTGTGTAGGTATCTCTGTCTGTCTGTTGGCTTCCAGTAAATACTCGTATGTAAGGTTCCATCCTTAATGGTGACTGTGGTGTCCAGAAAATTAACATTGGTGGTAGAATACTTCAGGGTAAGCTTTATGGTAGGGTGGAGGTTATTCAGTTCATGATGAAAATCTTAAAGTGCATCTGTGCCCTCTGTCCAGATAATAAAAAAATCATCAATGTAATGGAAATAAGCTAGGGGTTTATGGGGACAGTGCCTTAAAAAATCCTCCCCAAGTCTGCCATAAAGAGGTTAGCATACTGTGTAGCCATTTTGGTACCCATTGCTGTTCCCATAGTTTGAACATAATACTTACCATTGAAGTTGAAGTTGTTATGTATCAAAATGATTTCCATAAGTTCCCCCACCACTTCAGGGTTGATGTTTTGTTCTGGTCCTTTCTCCTGTATGTATTTAAGGCATGCTGTAATGCCATATGTGTGTGGAATATTAGTGTAGAGGGTTGTTACATCCATTGTCACTAAAATGGTATCAGGTGGTAAATCCTTATAACCCGAAAGTACACGCAGAAAGTGTATAGTGTCCTGGATATAACTGTCTCTTTCCATAACCAGCGGTTTCAAAATGGTTTATAGTAAAGGTTGCTGGATTAAATTTCATAACAAATGTCATGTGGCCAGTTTACAGTGATGTCTGTTTTTTGTCAGCAGTGTATCCCCCTTTGCATCTTTAGCATAATGTACACATACAGTATGTCTCTCTATTCAGTCTGCATGGTAATTTCTTAAAACAGCAGTCAATTTAATTGTTTTCTATCTCATAATCAGTCTTACCAGAGCAGTTATGCATCATTCTGAAAACTATCCTTTTTGAGATATTACGGATGAGCGACTGTGATTGCCAGTTGTAACCCTCCAACAGGGTGTTCAGGTCAGTAGCTTTTCAGTACAGTTTATTATGTATATAAAAGTCAAAGACCCTCACCACAAAAGCACAGAGGCAAGAATTACCCAGAAAGGGCATTGGTAATAAAGTCAGGTTTCAAAGAAATGTAAAAATTGCACTTGTCCGCATAATGCAAAGCATTGTGGGACATAGATGCTAATCTTCATGAAATAATTAGCCTGGTTCTGCTTTAAGCAAGAGTACATGGTGCCACATGCCCTCTCATACACTCTGCAAATGCTGAAAACAGAAGATACAGCCATTTTTTTTCATTCTACAAGGGACCTATTAGTGTGCCTCATCAATAATGGCCCTGGGGAAGGAAGAACCAGTCATTATTTTGGTCCTACTAGTTTTGGTCATGGTGAGTCCAAAATAGAAGTCAAAGAACCTTAGCCATCTTGTCTGAAGATGCAAAGATCTATAAAATACATTTCTGTATGCTTGATTCAAAGATAAATTTCAAGTGTGTGTTGGATTAAGTTACAGTATGTAATCTTTAAATGAATGAAGTTCTTCTACCGTGCCCCCTCTCTCAAATCAGGAGCACATCGTCAATCTAGTGGTTCCATGTTTTTTCTTGTTCATGAAATGTATTATTGGAGAAAATTACATGTTTTTCCAGGCTCGCATACAATATTGGCTAAGTTTGGCCCCAAAATTGTCCCCATGGCTATACCAAGTTCTTGGATACAAATTCTCAAAGATGAAATAGTTTGCCTCAACCACAAAATGAGCAAGGAAGAGAATAAAGTGATATGGTGGCATGGTATCTTGTTTTCTTTTTTTCAGAAGTGCAACTACAGCATCAAGTCCACCCTGATGTGGAATATTGGGAAGAGGCTCTTTGCATCAGTATCAGCCAGAATGTCATTTTCATCTCTTGGAGTGCTATGCAGGATTCTTACAATGTCTCTGGAGTCTGAAGTTTTGGTACAAATTTCTTGATGTAGTTGTCAGCATATTTTGATATTGGTTCAGTTGTGACTTCCATACTTGAAACAACTCATCCACCTGGAACTGGACATTTATTTCTGCACAGTTATGACATAAAGTATGAAGCCGTATTTTATGGATGTTCTTTTTTTGTTTATTTATTTATTATTTTTGTGCACCGCCCTGCTTCAGCATGCTGGATATACTATCTCCTGACTAGGTATACAGGCCTTCAAGGAGCTATGGGCAGAGGGGTAATTTACTATTTTTATGTTGGCGCGCTTGCGCAGCCAACATCATGGGACAGTGCAGCTTTGAAGGCGGGGTCTCTGTTGGGCGAATGCAGGGCATGCACCAGTAGGTGCGTCCCACATTCTCCAATCAGCCTGCATGCTGGCGCCACACCATGCATACATAATGTGGTGAGCACATCTAAGAAAAGGTCCACTGCAATCCAAGCAAAGCTCGTCATACTCAGTGGTCCTTTTCTTGCTGTGCTCGCCGCCATTATGTGCATGGTCAGCGAGCGGGCAGACGCCTAACTACTGCTGACTTCGGGGGTGCCCAATCCCCTGTTGGTTAACCCACTTTATTTGTGCCGATGGGGAGCCCGCTTCCCGTCGGCATAAACCCAATTGTTGAATGCCAAGAGGGTGCCCAATCCCCTCGGCTCGTGCCCCCCTTCTTTGTGTGCCGATGGGGTGCCCAGTCCCCGCAGCATTACTTCCTCCTCCCCGTGTTGTGTGCTGACCAGGGTGCCCAATCCCCGTCGGCTACAGACACCCCCAAACAGTTAGGTGGCATGCTGGAGCCCACCCAGCGTGCCAAATCCTGCAAAAAAAATGTCCCAGATGTGTTTTTTTCATTTTTCCCTGTAAATGAAAAAGGTCCTCGTAGTCTCGATGCCCCTCCCCACCCGCACCTCACCCACTGCGCACCCTGCCTCCTCACCCCCTCACCCCATACTTACCTGCAGATCCGGGCGCTGACGATCTTCTGTGGAACGGAACACGCCTGCACTCTTCAAAGCCGATCGCGAACTGAAGAAATGCCGTAAGCTGTATAATGAAATGAATAGGGGGTTTTCAACTTTAATGCATATCTAGGGCATTTTTGTGAATTTTGGCCCCAAATTTTAAACATGGGGTTTTTGGGACCCCTTCTCATGAATTCTTGCACTGTCATGGCGTTATTCAGTCCCGAAAGGTGATTTCGCAGTTACTGCATGGAATCACCTTTTGGGACCAAGTAATGAAATGACAGTGGCACTGTTCATGAGAGGAGCTCTCAAAAATCCTATGTTGCAAGTTTGGTGGGAAAAATCCAAAAAATGACTGTTTTATGAGCTTGTGTAGCAACTGCGTAACACACGCTCATAAGTTAGCGCATTTGCACTATTTTCATGCCAGATTCTCAACATTGGCATTTTACCACATCTTCTTGTGAACCGTATAGCTGTCATTTTTCACATCCTGCCCGACATGTGTTTTCACACTTCCGGCGTGAATAACGTGGTCGCTGTATGAAATCAGTGTTTGGGAAAATTACGAAAATGACAGTGACACTGTTCATGAGCAGAGGTCCTAAAATGCCTGTGTTGAAAATTTGGTGACAATACTCCATAAAATGATTGTTTTACGACCGTACATAGCAACTGTGCAATGCACGCTCATAAGTTAGCGCATTTGCAGTATTTTCACGCCACAGTCTCAACATTGACATTTTACCACACCTTCTTGTGAACTGTACAGCTGTCATTTTTTACATCCTTGCCAAAATGTGTTTTCGCACTTCTGGTGCAGAATAGCGCGGTCGCTGTGCAAAATCACTGTTTGGGATGCATTACGAAAATGACAGTGACACTGTTCATGAGCAGAGGTCCTAAAATGCCTGTGTTGAAAATTTGGTGACAATACTCCATAAAATGACTGTGTTACGAGCGTGTGTTGCGCGGTTTGCCGCATTACGCTCGTAGTTCGCAAACTTATATTTTCACTCCACATTTTCAACAGTGCCATTGTTCTACACCTCCTAATGAACAGTACAGCTGTCATTTTTCATATCCTGACCAAAATCTGTTTTCGCAGTTCTGGCGCACAATAGCGCGGTCGCTGTGGAAAGCCCGTGTTCGAGACACATTATGAAAATGGCAGTGGCACTGTTCATTAACAGATGTCCTAAAATGCCTATGTTGGAAATATAGGGACGAAAGTCAATAAAATGAGTGTTTTATGAGCGTGCGTTGCGCAGTTTGCATGCATGCTCGTGACTTTGTGAATTTGTAATACTTTCACTCCAGCTGTTCATCATTGCCATTTTTCCATACCTCCTTATGAACAGTACAGCTGGCTGAAATGTGTTTTCGCACGTCCAGTGCAGAATTGCATGGTCACGGTGCGAAATCACCTTTCGGGACACTTTCAGGAAATGACAGTGACACTATTCATCAGCAGAGGTCCTAAAATGCCTATGTTGAATTTGGTGTTGAAAGTCCAGACAATGACTGTGTTGTGAGTGTGCATTGCGCAATTTCCACGCACCCTTGTAACTTTGTCAATCTGCAGTATTTTCATGCCACATTTTCATCACTGGCATTTGTGCACACCTCATTATCAACAGTCCAGCTGCCATTTTCCACAGCCTGCCCAAAACGCGTTTCCACAGCTCTGTCGTACAGTGGCATACTCGCTGGGCAAAATCACCTTTTGGGACACATTAGCAAACTCACAGTGCTATGCCTCTCCACCTCCGCCACTGCCAATGCCAGCGTGACAACATTCGGCATTGACAAATGCTTGTTTCTTTTAAATTTTATTTTCCCCCCTTCTTCTGTTGTTCCCTTGACCCTGCAGGGATACCAGCATGTGGGACTAGGTCTCCAACAGGATTGTGCATTAATACACTCTCACAATATGCAATGCGGTGTCCCTCCCTTGCTGTGTACCAAGCGCACTGCCATCTGTACGTCTACGGGTAGCTCTAGTGCTACAGGATGCAGCTCCCCCCAACCCTGAGAAGAAGAAAGCATCTACTGGGGTACATCATCCTCCTCTCGCTGCTCAGCTCTCGATGACCCAGGCTTGTTCCCCATCCTACCTTGTCAGTATCATGAGCAGTAGCCCTACCACTGCACTGACTGGCAGGGTTTTTTGGATATTCAACTGTCAAAAAGTCTCCATCTCACTTTGAAATCCAGTTTTGTTTGAATACACTGAGTATCATTTTATCTACCTCAAGCTGAATACTCGGTGTATCGTCAGCATCAGGTCTTTCACCATTATTAAGCTGTTTCAAAACTTCTTCAACATGCTCTTTATGACCCTAAACAACCACAGCACCACTCTTTTTGACTGGTGTGACTACTAGACAAGACTATTGGGTAGCTCTTAGAAACATAGAAATGTAGAATTCGTATGCAGAAAAGGACCATTTGGCCTACCCAGTCTTCCCAGATGGTACCTGCCTAGTCTTTCTTCACAGACCCAAACTGATCACTTGTGACCCTCACTCCCTCTTCTCTGCCTATTTATTAATATTCCCCCTTGTGTAGAACATGCATGCTTGAAGCCCCCTACTGTTTTTACCACAACCACTTTTGCTGGCAATCTGTTTCAGGCATCCACCACTCTTTAAGAGAAGTAGTACTGCTTCACATCCATCTTAACTCCCCCACCTCCCCAGCTACATTGCATGCCCTCTGGTCATGGAGCTCTTTATCATTGACAGAGCTCTTGTAGTGCATTTGCCTTGTCAGCTACTCTTTCTGTGTGTCGGATTAAGTTGAGGGTTGGGTCAAGGGTATTTTCTCTACTCAAGGGGACCATGCAAAGCACCCTTGCATGGAACAAATACTTTGAATGTAGGACTGTACCGATATTCTGGTCCCCACCTTCCAATTTGCATAATTTGGCCTTGCACACCCCTCCACTGTTTGCCTGGGTGCAAACCCTGTTTGCCTGTGCAAACTGGGCTTTTGAATATGGGGCTTCCATGCAAAACCTGGTTTACACATGCAAACTGGGATTTGTGCCTGGGCAAATTTTTGAATATAGGGCCTCATAACTTGAAGGACATTCAATCATACTGACTCAGCATCTATCTGTAATCAAATTGACAGTCAATGTTTTTTGTATGTTTTATTCACTTTTTTTAGAATAACACACTAATTGCAATCATCACTCAACGTCAGCTACATATAAATTGTGCTTGCCAATGGTTTTCATGTTCCATTCAGTGATAAATATGATCACTGTTTTCTATAGCACACTAAATGAAACTGTAACACACTGAATGTGGTATAGCTTTTAAACCTGTATCAATATGCACAAGCACATGTGATAACTTAGCAGTTGTTTAAATCATTTTTTAAATAGAAACATAGAAACATAGACATTGATGGCAGATAAGGACCGCAAGCCCCATCCAGTCTGCCCATTTCTTTTTCTACCTTATAAATGTGCCATCGGCCTTTGATCTGTCAGTGGCCTATCTATTCATACTCATCTGTATTGCTCCCTTATGCCTGTCCCATGCCTGTTTGAAGCCCTGCACTGTATTCATAGCCACCACTTCCTGAGGTAGGCCGTTCCATGCATCCACCACCCTTTCTGTGAAAAAGAATTTCCTCACATTTCCCCTTAATCAGCCTCCCTCTAATCTCATGCTGTGTCCTCTTGTCCAGCTATTTTTCTTATATTTAAACATGTTAGACTCTTTCACCTTGTTATTGCCCTTAAGGTGTTTGAATGTCTCGATTTTATCACCTCTCTCCCTCCTTTGCTCAAAGGTATACATATTGAGCTCCGTTAATCTGTCCTCATATGTCTTCTGATGCAGTTCCTACACCATTTTGGTTGCCCTTCTCTGGACTGCCTCAGTTTTGTTAATGTCCTTGTGAAGGTGTGGCCTCCAGTACTGCACGTAGTACTCCAGATGGGGCCTAACCAGTGTCTTGTAAAGAGGGATTAATACCTCCCTCTTATGACTTGTGATACCCCTACTAATACATCCTAACATCCCCCTAGCCTTACCTACTGCTTTAGAGGTCTGCTTGGATGATTTCAGGTCATCGGTGATGATGATGCCCAAGTGGCTTTCTTCCTTTGTGACTGCCAGCAACTCCCCTCCCAGCCTATAGGTGGCTTCAGGGTTTTTCTTCCCTATGTGCATGATCTTGCACTTGTTTGCATTAAATCCCAGTTGCCACTCTTCTGACCATTTTGCTAGTTTATCCAGATCTCTTCTCATTCTGCCCACCCCATCTGGATCATCTACTCTGTTGCAGATCTTTGTGTCATCTGCAAACAGACAAGCCTTACCTTCTAGTCCATCTGCAAGGTCACTAATGAAGATATTGAAGAGGACTGGCCCGGGACTGATCCCTGAGGTACCCCACTTGTGACTTGCATCTCTTCTGACTGTATACCATTTACCACCACTCTCTGTTTTCTGCCCGTCAACCAGTTTGCCACCCAGTTGACCAACTTCTGACCCACCCGAGCCTACCCAGCTTATTTATCAATCTTCTATGTGGAACAGTGTCAAAAGCTTTGCTGAAGTCAAGGTAGGCGACATCAACTGCTCCCCCTTGGTCCACCACTCTGGTTACCCAGTCAAAGAAATCTATAAGATTAGTTTGACAGGACCTTCCTTTTGTAAACCCATGCTGTCTTGGATCCTGTGCCCCTATGGATTCCAGGTGTTGCACTATCCTTTCCTTAAAGAGCGCCTCCATAATCTTGCCCACTACTGAGGTAAGACTGGCTGGTCTCTAGTTCCCTGCCTCCTCCCTGCTACCACTCTTGTGGAGCAGGATCACATGACCCCATTCTCCAGTCTTCTGGGACCTTTCCTGTGCTCAGAGACTCACTAAACAGTTCTGCTAATGGCTCTGCTAGTTCCACCCTTAGCTCCTTAAGTACCCTGGGATGTATGCCATCAGGTTCCATTGCCTTATCCACCCTGAGCTTAGTGAGCTCTTGTAGGACCCTTTCTTTTGTGAAGGGAGTAGTGCTCACCTCCCCCCCTGTGTCCATGGTGCTGAGCTGTGGGCCCTGCCCTACCTTCTCTTTTGTAAATACTGAGCAAAAGTATCTATTTAGAATAGATGCTTTTACAGGGTCCTCCTCCTCACATGCCCCCTTTTCTCCATTGAGCCTAGCAATACTCCCTCTGGACTTTCTCCTTTCACTAATGTATCTATAGAAAGTCTTGTCACCTTATATTTATTTATTTATTTATTGAATTTTGATGACCGGGTAGGCCCACTGGGCCCCGGAGGTCCCTTTTTCAGGGGCGACCCGGGTGAACAACAAATTACAGGTAACAGATCAGTACAGTTATGTATTTGTATGGTATTTATCAGTAAGAATACAAAGTTTTACAGGCGGCAGGAGGTGTAAGACATACAGACAGTAAGGACATAGAGGCCACCATAATGAGACCGTTTTGCATCCCAAGTTAGTGATTAGGTTGAGAGTGCTCTGGTAGGCAAGCAGTAGCTAAAGACCTAGGGTTAACTTCAGTGGGCATGTTGGAAGGGGATAAGAGGGACATAAGTGCACCCTTCATCAGGGGAGGTAGGGTCTAATAAGCTACCAGGATGGCGGTTCATGGTCAGGTCCTGATACAAGACATGCTCCTGTCGAGCAGGTGTCCCTTGAGCTTTGTCCGGAAGCTGGAGATGGACATAGCCTCCTGTACCTCCAAGGGGAGGTTATTCCAGGTGGAAGGGGCGGTGTATGCAAAGGACCTGGACCCTGCTTTAGTCCTAGTCTTGGGAACCACGAGGAGAGTTTGGCCTGATGAGCGCAGGCACCGTGGGTTGGGTTTCACCCTGACGAGACCATTCAGGCTGGGGGGAGGTGTGGGACCCAGTAGCTTGAATGTAAGGCAGAGGGTTGGGTAGGAGAGGCGAGCTTCCAGAGACGGCCACCTGAGCCTATATTGGGCCTCGCAGTGGTGAGTCCTCGGATGTGACATAGTGGCAAAGTGGACTATCTTGTTGTACAAGGTCTGCAGCCTCCCTAACTCCGTCACGGCCACGCCCTGGAGAATCGGGGCCGCGTATGTGAGCTTTGGGAGGAGTACGCTAGCGGCAATGGCTACCCTAGCTTCTGGGATAATCTGGTCCTTTAGTCTATAAAGGATTCCAAGTTTCCCGTGGATGGCTTTGGTGATTTGGTCTCTCGTGATTTTTAGTGTGAAGCCTTGGTCCAGGGTTAGGCCAAGGTATTTGGTGGAGGTGACCACCTCAAGTTTTGCCCTCCCTGGACTGGAGTTGTAGAAGATGTGACCTCTCAGATCCCAGGGATCTAGGACCAAAGAGCATAACCTTTGTTTTGTTGGTGTTTAAAACCATTTTGTTAAGAGTGAGCCAGTCCTCCATCTGAAGGATGTCTTCTTGGAGGGCAGTCTTCAACTCAGGTATATTAGGAATCTAAATGACCCATCATCCGCGTGACTGGATAAAGCTACTGCTCCCGCAGTGTGTATGCAGATCATTTATGAACAGTGTAAAGAGAAGGGGGCCGAGGATTGACCCTTGAGGTATCCCTTCTTTGAGTGAAGCTAGCTTGGAGACTTTATCCTCCCACTTGACCCTCTGGGTGCGTCCAGAGAGATAGCTCTTGAACCAACCCAGTGAATGGGTGTCAAGGCCAAGTGAGCGCATTTTTTGTAGTAGGAGGTTGTGGTTTACCAAGTCGAATGCTTTAGATAGGTCAATAAAGACCGCCCTGTGCTGACCCCTGCGTCTATTGCTCAGTACTTGGGTGAGAGTTTAGTTAGCAGTATCCGTCTCCATGCTTGGCTCTAAAGCCATGCTGTGAGGGTGAGATTGCCCGTGGATTTCTAGGTATTCTCGGAGTTGGGAGTAGACTAGCTTCTCCTGTACTTTTGCAATGGCACATACCAAAGAGATGGGCCTGTAGTTCTCAATGGGCTCAGTTGGCCCTCCCTTGTGTATAGGAATCACTAGGGCCTGTTTCCAAAGCTTGGGTACAGACCCCTCCTTGATAGACCGGTTTATCAGCCAGGTTATGGGCTTAGCTAAGGCTGGAGCCCCCTCCTTGAGTATTCTGGTTTGGATCCCGGCGGGGCCCCCAGATCCTCTCGAGTGTAGGGATTTAAGGATAATCAAAACCTCCTTTTCCCTGACTAGCCTCAGGTGAAACAAAGGGCGGTCAAGGTCTAAGGGCTGTTGAGCGTTCAGCTCACTCCTCCTGTCCGGGGGTCCCGTCTTGTAAGCATCCAGGTTCGTGAAGTAACTGTTAAGGGACTCAGCAATGAGAGATCCCCATCGATTAATTGCCCATTAGCCAAGATTGGCTGGTGTAGTCTTTTGCTCCCTTGAGGAGTTCATTAATGTGCGACCAGAAAAACCTGGGATTGCCTAGGTTAGTTTTTTGGAGGTTGGTGATATAATCTTTTTTTGCTAACTTTATGGCCTTTATACATTGGTTTCTGAGGGCCCTGTAACTGGCTAAGTCCCCTGGTAGCATTGATTTCCTGTACTTTTTCCAGGCCTTGTCCCCTTCTTTTACAGTTTGTGCTAGTGTTTCCTCAGTTTGGGACTTTCCTGCCTTACTGCCTTCCCTGCTTCCCTTAGGGCAGTTTGGTATGCCTCCCTATCTTCATCCCACTGTGTTCCTTTATATTTCCTGAAGGCCATCCTTTTGGCTCTGACCTTTTCTGCTGCTGTATTTGAAAACCAAAGTGGTTTGCTTCTTCTTTTGCACTTCCTTTTCTGTCTATCACAATGGGATGTTGCTTCAAGTATTGCATTCTTAATGCTTGCCCACCTTGCCTGTACCCCTTCACCTGTGTTTCTTTTTGCCAGGGCTAGCTTAACTCTGTTGGCCATCTTATCAAAGTCAGCTCCCCTGAAGTCCCATATTTTTGCCTTGGAATGGGTTGATTTAGATGTAGTGGCCAAATTGAACCATACCATGTGATGGTCACTGGCCCCAAGGTGACCTTCTACCTGGAGAGCTGTGATCCCTTCCTGTTAATCAGTACTAGATCTAGGATAGCTCTGTCTCTTTGTGTTGTTGTACCAGTTGTTTGAGGCCCTCCCCTGCAGGAATCCACCATGTGTCTAGTTCTGGCAGATGTTCCTGCTGGTATTGATCAATCTGTATCTGGCATGTTGAAGTCCCCCATTATCAGAACCTCCCCTTTAGCTGTCATGTTTTTTATATCTTCTAACAGTAATGTGTCTATGTCCTCCCCCTGGTCTGGGGGCCTATAGACAACCCCGGTTCTTATGGCTGTTCCATTTCCTGTTTCCAGAGTGACCCACAGTTCTTCTCACTCCTTATGTGTATTCTGAATTTCTGTAGCTTTGATATTTTCATTGACATACAGGGCCACTCCACCCCCCCTTTTTGCACCTCGGTCTCTTCTGAACAATACATAGCTGAAGTCTCCCAAGTGTGGTTACTGGCAAACCACGTCTCACTAATTGCTACTATGTCCAGTTTAGCCTCTGACATTATTGCCTGAAGGTCTGGGATCTTATTTCCCAGGCTGTGAGCATTTGTGTACATGATTTTCCATTGGCCAGATTTCGGTGTGTTAGTTGTTGGGTGAGATTTGACATTTCTCCTGTTTGTCGTATGGGCAGACGGACCTTTTTTCTGGCCAGGTGATGCAAATGAACTGCAAACATGCTGAATCCCTGTTTGATCACTAGCTGAGGGGGGAGGGGTGT
This sequence comes from Neoceratodus forsteri, assembly GCA_016271365.2. Lineage (NCBI taxonomy): Eukaryota > Metazoa > Chordata > Ceratodontiformes > Ceratodontidae > Neoceratodus > Neoceratodus forsteri. The sequence continues at coordinate 185,557,561 of CM057457.1, forward strand.
TCTTCCCATTCGACATATGGGGTGCTGCACCCCCTCCCCATTTGTTAGTTTAAATATTCTGCAAAGACGTCAAACTTCTGCCCCAATGCACTGACTCCCTCCTTAGTCAGATGCAGTCCATCAAATTTAAAGAACTTTCGCTCCCAGAATACCTGGTAGTAATGTTGTGACATATACTGTATCAGCTATGTGTAACCAATGTAATTTAGCAGGGTGCAGCATACTGTAGTGTACAGTCTGCTAAAGTAAACTCTCTTAAGGTGTAGTTCACCGCAGCAGAACTTCTGAACTGGGCAGTTCCTTGTTTAAACTCCAAGACGTATCAGTCCAATGTGCCCAAATATTATGTTAATAAGCTTTTGGTAGAAAGTCTCATGTGCTACAGATCTTCAGACAGCTGTTACCTTAGGTACTCTCCCAGATAAAAAAAAATCTCTTAAACTGTACTTTGTGTCAACTCTTAACAAAACCCTAACACGCTTAATCAATAACAGATATGTTTTCAGTGTGCTAAGCCCAGAGAACAATTTACCAATTTTATGCTTACATTTTAAGTGCTAGCCAAAAGAAATTTAAATTACTGGAAATATCAATGTGTTTTAAGTGGAACTATATGTAGACTTAGCAGTGCATGCCAGCTACCCTGCTATAACTAGTACTTAACAGCATGGTGCGATGAGAGTTCTTAGTGAGCTGTATGTCATGTAAGTACAATTCCCAAGAAACAGATCCTGAGCTATGTTTTCATTCTCTTTAATCCTTTTCCTGACAATATAATCATAGGATCTGACAAGAGCATTCATTGCACTCACACGATAATCAAGTTATCATCAGGACACCACCATTTAAGTGGAGACATTTATTTCTTATAGAAGTCCAGCCTGGCCCCAAAGGACAGGGATAGTAAGTGATCTGTGAGGCATGCTCTCAGTATAAAGGAAAATCACCCCCACCCAACCACGTCACCAGATTTTAAATGTTTGGCCCCGTTCCTATTGAAATTCAGAAATGTCCTACATGGAAAGTAAGCATCGATTTACTCTCCACACCATTCTTCTGAAGTACACACATGCGTAAACAGATATGGTGACCATGTTGAAGAGCTGCATGTAAGAAAGGCAAGCACTTAGGCCTGCCAAATTGAAATGAAGGAAATGATGTCAGCCCCCTCCAATTATTTGCCATACAGTTTGATACCAGCCTATAAATGCATATTGTGTGATGTACTTCTATCATGCACAATTTATTTATGAAATGCTTGGCCAGGAAAGCCACACTGAGAATATCCACTGAAGCCAAAATAAAATTCAATGGGCAAATGACAAGGTTTCTATGTGCACTGCCCCCGTAGCCAATAGATGCAAAACACCAGGGTGGTGGACATGGCTGGCATGACAGTTGACAGAGATTCACATAGGAAACCAGTATCCAAGCAACAGCCTAGCACCTGTGGCCACCCAGAGCCACAGCAAGACATACCTTCCACATTCCCAACCCCAATACTTCCCTTGGTGAGGTAGCCAAAGAGAAGTGAAATTCCATTCCCTGTGCAACCAAGGGCAGGCATCAGTGCCAGCCCACTGTCCTGCATCTGTAGAACCACTAACAGCAAAAATGATGTCTACCAGTTTGTGCACACCAGTGGCACATGGAAGCAGAAGTTGGAACCATCAACTGCATGACATAATTAATATAGCTCAAGTAAATGTGAATGTCAATAAAAAGAATGTCCCTTATTTATAAGTTGGTTGTCCTATGATGCACTTATTTCTATATACTCTATATATAGGGGATATGCCATGGGTTACATGTAAATAAATTATTTATTTTTTAACATTATGATGCTAAAAAAATTGTTTATTTACATACAGCCCATGGCATGTGTTGTTTATGCCATAGACATGCAAATACAAATATACAGTGATTTGTGTTGATATTTAACAATTTAATTAATGAAACTTACTTACTTGATGTTCTGTATGATATTATTTCTATTGCCAAATGGTATTAGTGTGCAAGGCATGACTGACTTGTGGAATGACGTCATGTCGTCATTGCATGTTAGCCACTATTATTGATCAGCCATGTATCTCATTGGCATGTGTGCACTTTGTCTAATAGTGCCAAGCAATATTGCCTCCTCCTCAACAACCATGAGTCAGGGTCTGTACTGAACGCAGCATGGACTCACTGTTTGTAGGAGGGTAAAAGTAAGGACAATATCAGTTGGGACTGGGAGGGCACACCTATGAAGAAGTGTGTGGGGCAAAGAAAATCTCATGGACTATTATGTGGACTTTTGTCAGCTAGTATGTGTGGAACTGTTGACCAGTAATAGAAAAGAGAGACGCTTAGCATGCAACTGTGTTTTTATGATTTAGATGTGTTCAGTGCACTTCTGAGATCACAAGTGAGAAGCCCATATTTGGAGGTCAGGAAGTGGGTAGGTGATTTGGTGGGGGTACCTGGCCAATATGTCATGCAGATTACAGCACTGTATAATCTGCATTGCAAAAGTAGCAACTGACAATACAGTTACAGGTATAGTATAGCACAGGTATGTTAGCACTACCCCTGTAGCTGTTGTCCATCAGGAAGAAGAGGATAAAGGCTTCACTGTTTGGTGTGCTGCTGAGCAGCTGCCATGGCGCATAGGGTAGGGCTACAGGCAGTGGAGGCTGGTGGAACATCGATGGGCTAAGATTCAATTCTCAGTCTTGCTACTTTTTCCTTTTTTTTCTCCTCCTCCTGACTTTCCTTTGTAATTTGTTTGCCCCCCTACACTGCATGTTTTACCCCCCACCCCAGTTGTCCTACTTGGTTTCCTATTCCACTCTGACTTGTGCCCCTCAATGATCCCCCCTTCCACGAGGTTTCTCCCTGTCCCTGAGTTGCCTCCCCCCAGATCTAGAAAAAAGGAGATGATTTGGCACCTTTTATTGGACCATCATAGATGTTACAAAACAAAACAGGTGCTTTAGCTTTCAAACTACACTGAGTGCTTTATCGGAAGCTAATGCCAGTTGTTTTGGAAGAATACATTGTATTAACACCCAGATCATACAGACAAAAACAGGTACAAAAAGATGTAAAAATTCTATTGGCCAAAAATCCATTCAAAGATCAACTGAGAACTACAGGATATGGGAAGTACACAGTTTGAGTGTTATCCAAGAAGGCATTTCAAGGTCAAATGTCAACAAGTCAGATAACACCATTCCTAAAAGAGCCCATAAAACATCATTTAGTGTCATTTTGAAACGTGCATGAGTGAGTGTGTTTGTGTATACATGAAGAAACTGAATCTTATTAGCATAAAACTGGCATTTGAAAGTTAACCTAAAAAAAGTCTTATCCAAAAGGAAGGCAATACAAGGGATAACAACTTCCTGTTAGACAGCTCACAGACCATACCTACTACGGGGAACTGCTGAGTGATCCCACTACATAATTCACAAGGGAATTATGGGATGTAATTGGATCTTTTCCAAATCATGTCCAAGACACAATAACTGACCTCATCCCTGTTGAACCCAAGCCAGGGACTTTCTACATGCTGCCTAAAATACATCAGCCTGGCAATCTGGGGAGATCCATAGTATCTGGCATTGGTGCCCTGACAGAGGGGATCTTAGGTTTTGTAGAAATCTTTTTAAAACTGCTGGTTATAGAAAGGGACAGCTACATTCAGGACACTACACACTTCCTGCATAAACTTTCTGGTTATAAGGATTTACCACATAATACCATATTAAGCATGACGCACGTAACCTCTCTCTATACTAATATTCCACACACAGATGGCATTTCAGCCTTAAATACCTACATGAGAAAGGACAGAACCAAAAAATTGACCCTGAAGTGGTAGGAAAACTTACTGAATTTATTCTAACACAAAACTTCAGCTTCAGTGGTAAATATTATGTTCAAACTATGGGAACAACAATGGGCACCAGGGCGGCTCCACAATATGCCAACCTCTTTATGGTGAATTTGGAGGAGGATTTTTTAAGGCACTGCACACACAAACCACTCGCTTATTTCTGTTATATTGATGATTTGTTTATAAATTGGACAGAGGGCACAGACACACTCAAGGAGTTCCATTGGGAACTTAACAACCTCCACCTATCCATAAAACTTTACCTGGAATATTCTGCCACAGTGTTAATTTCTTAGACACCATAGTCACCATCAAAGATGGAACCTTGCAGACATGCATCTACAGGAAACACACAGACAGACAAAGATAGTTGCATAGAAATAGTAATCACCTGAACCACACAAAAAAATCTGTAATGCACTGCCAGGCACTTCGATATCACTGTATTTGTTCAAGTAAGGAGGACAGAGATACACATTTGGCCATGTTGATAAAAACCTTTATTGGGCAGGGACACTCTTCCAGAGAATTTGACAGAGTGGTAGAATGTGCAAAGCAGGTACCAAGTGAACAACTACTTCAGTATAAAGAAAGGACTACCACCAACAGAATACCCCTAGTAGTCACTATATCACCCTGACCTTGAGCTTCTATGTAAAATTATTAAGAACCTCCAACCAATATTCAGTGAGGATGGGACTCTAAATGCATTTTTCAATAACTACCAAAAGAAGTGCAAAGTAATGCATCTGGGAAAAAAAACCCAGGGAAGAGTACACAATGGGGAGGCTAAAAACAACAAAAATGGAAAGGGTCCGGGGGTAGTCATATCAGATGACCTAAAGGTAAGCAACCACTGTGAGAAGGCAGTAAGGAGGACTGGGAGGATGTTGGGATGTATAGGGAGAGGCAGCACCAGTAGAAAACAGGAAGTTGTTAACCCTCTATACAGACAGTTGGTGAGACCCCATCTGTAGTAGTGCATGCAGTTCTGGAGACCCCATCTCCGTGAGGATGGTCAGGATGGAGACATTCCAGAGGACGGCAATTAGAATTGTGAAGGGTCTGCACCAGAAGCCATACAAGGAGACACTAAAGGAGCTTACTATGTATGGCATCTCGGAAAGGAAGGGGATTGGGGGACATGATAGAAACTTTCAAGTACCTCATAAGAATCAACAAAGTCCAAGTGGGTAGCACCTTTCAGAAAAAGAGATGTGCAAGAACGAGGTGGCACAATTTGAAGACAGGGAGGATGACTCAGGGGCAGTGTGAGGAAGTATTTTTTCATGGAGAGTGTGGTGAATGAATGGAACAGCCTTCCCGAGGAGGTTGTGGGGTCAAAAATAGTGGGGGAATTCAAGAATGCATGTGACAGACATAAGGCAATTCTAGTGTGGGGGCAGGAGAAAGTAGGCTGCTGCTTAACTAGGATCTGCAGCTTATCCAATAGGTAGGGAAATGGGCAGACTGGGTGGGCCAAGCGGTCCTTATCTGCCATCAAAGTCTATGCTTCTATTTTTTTATGTTTCTAACTGGCATTAGTTTCTGATGAAGGACTTGACGTAGTCCAAAAGCTAAAGCACCTGTTTTCTTTTGTAACATCTATGTTGGTCCAATCAAAGGTATCAAATCATCTCCTTTTTCTGGACCTTTTGTCACAAGGACTAGTATGAACGTATGAAAGAATGCCAGCAGATATAGGCCATAAGGGTCTATCTTGTCTGCTCAATTTTGCAGCTCATGGTTTACAACTGTGCTGCCACCCCCCATGCCCAGTGCTGCAACCCCCTCTCCAATGTCCCCCAATCACCTTCATTCCCCTTTCCTGTGCTTGACCATTGAGAAAAGTCAGCTCTAAGTATAACTGTGCCCTTCACCCTATCCCACCCCCTTTTAAAGTTCTCCACCAATCTCTGTGACACCAGCTCCTCTGGGAGTTTGTGCCACGTTGCCACCACTCCACTCTTTCTATAAAGTAGTGCCTTCTCAGTTCTCTCCTCAATCTTCCACCCTCCAGCTTCAAATTGTGGCCCCAAGTGGTCCCCCCACTTTTCAGTTGAAACATGCCACTACTGCTCACCCTATTTATGCCCTTCAGGTACTTGAAGGTCTCACTCATATCCCCCCATTCCTTCTCTCCTCCAGTGAGTACATATTTAGCTCCTTCAGTCTCTGTTCATTGGGCTTATCTCCCATCCCCCTTATCAGTTTGGTTGCCCTCCTCTGGACCCCACTCCAAGAGCCTGATGTCCCTCTTCAAGAAGGGACGCCAGAACTGTACACAGTATTCCAGGTGTGGCCTTACCAAGGATCTGTACAGTGGCAGGATCACCAATTCATTCCTTGAGGTGATCCCTCTGGCAGTAAACTGTAGCATCCTGTTGGCCTTGGCTGCCACCAATCTGCATTGTTCTGAGTGTTTCATATTCCCTGTGACCACCACCCCCAGGTCCCTTTCCTCTTCTGTAACCTTTAACTCCACCATGTGGTAAGTGTTCCTTGGGTTCTTTGCTCCAAGGTACATGACCTTGCACTTGGCCGCATTAAACTTCAGCTGCCATGTTCTTGACTGGCTCTTGAGTTTCTCCAGATCCTTGCAGAGCATACTTCTCTCCTCCTCGGTATCCACCACTGCACCAATTTTGGTGTCATCAGTGAACAGGCTTATCTTGCTCTCCACCCCTTCTGCTATATCCGATATGTAGATGTTGAAAAGGACAGGTCCCTGGACTGAGCCCTGAGGGACACCACTGATGACAGCCTGGGGTGTTGAGATTTACCCCCACACTATCACCCTTTGTTTCCTGTTTCCTAACAAACTCTGCACCCACCTGACCAGCCTTTGCCCTACCCCTGTACCCTTGAGTTTACTTATTAGTCTGCCACATGGCACTGAATCAAAGGCCTTGCTAAAATCCAGGTACAGGACATCAACTGCCTTTTCTCTATCCAGCGACCTAGTCACCCAGTTGAAGAACTCAACCAGGTTTGTTTGGCAGGACCTCCCACTGATGAATCCATGTTGTCGATCATCTGCCAGCCCATGCTCCTGCATGACTTCCACCAACCTTTCCTTTATGATGATCTCCATCAATCTCCCTACCAAGGGTGTGAGGCTGACTGGCCTGTAGTTACCTGGCTTGTCCCTGGGGCTGCCCTTGTGTATGGGCACCACATGGGCCAATCTCCAGTCAAGTTGCACACAAGCTGTCTGCAGGGAGGTGTTGAATACCTCTGCCGGGGTGCTGCCAGCACCTCTTCCAGTTCCCTCAGCGCTCTTGGATGTATCCCATCTGGACCGGGAGTCTTGTCCACCCTGAGAGATCTGAGGACCTCCAACACCCTCTTTTCTGGGATATTAATATCTGTTATCCCTTCTCCTCCACCCATCCTCCCCTATCCTTCCCCTGTGGGATGGGCCCATCCTTCTCCTCTGTGAATACTGAGCAGAAAATCTCATTTAGTACCTCTGCCTGCTCTGATCCCTTTACTGCACATCCTCCATTGCTGTTCTTATTCCTGGTAATCAGTATGTTACTTTTTCTTTTTCCTTAACATATTTAAAAAAATATTTCTCACCCTTCTTAATCCCCTGCGCCAGAGTAAGCTCCTTTGTGGCTTTGGCCACCCTCACCACCCTGGTCAGCTCCCTGGATTTTGTGGTGTACATTTCCTTGTCTACCACCCTGCCTGTTCTTTTAAAGGCTTTGAAGGCTGCCCTTTTTTCCCTCACAAACTCCTGCATCCCTTCCATCCACCAACTAGGCTTCCTGCATAATGAACTCTTACTAACCCTCTTTGGGCAAGAATTTGTTGCCTCTAGTAGTCCATTCTTTATGATCTCCCAATTTTGGTTAGCGTCCATCCCTGGTCTGATGGTGGCCACATGCCTTTCTACTATGGCTGCCATTTTGCCAAAGTCAGGCCTCCTGAAATCTATCACCTTGGTTTTACTAGCCCTTCCCTCCCAACCCATGACTACAGAGAACCACATCATGTTGTGGTCGGTCCCAGCCAGGAGTACATCAATATTAACATCTCACACCAAGTCACTGTCTTCCAGAACTAGGTCCAAGATATTCCCTCCTAGTAGTAGGTTTTGGCCACATGTTGAGTGAGGAAGTTGTCCTGAAACCATTCAATAGGACCTGTTCCCTGTGCTAGTTGTGGTCATTGTGTGCCAGTCTACCCCAGGTAGACTGAAGTCATCAACCACCACTGCCCTTCCTTCTGGCAGTGCTTGATGACATTTGCCTCCAGCTCCTGGTCAATGTCTTTCCCCTGGGTTGGAGGACGGTATGCTACCCCTAGTCAAACCTTTTCTCCCCTAGCATTCTGAATGCTGACCCACAAAATCTCTGCTTTCCCTTCTTCCCCTTCCTCCCTGCTGACTATTAAGCCCTCCCTTATGCATAGAGCCACCCCCTCCACTCCTACCACTCTCTCTCCCTCCCTTCTAAACAGGCTATACTCCAGCATTGCTTGGTCCCAGTCCTGGATGTGGTTGGCCCAAATCTCTATGATGGCAGCTATGTCTATGTCCCCCTCTGCCATCAGCACTTGGAGCTCTGTAATTTTATTCCCTAAGCTCCTAGCGTTCATTGACACCACCTTCCAGCCATTCCCCTCTCCTCACTTTCTCCCCTCCTGACCTCTAGCCTTTCCATTGGTCAAACTGTTCCTCATATCTTTATCATTATCCTAGGGGGGAGCAGGTTGCCCCCCATACCTTTTGTCACATTGAGTCTACTCCACCCTAACCCCCCATCTTCAGTTTAAATTATATGTATTTTCCATGAACTCCCCCAGTTTCCTTTTTAGGGTTGCCGATCCCTCCTTGCCGAGATGCTGAGGTGCAGACTCTGCCAAAAAACTAATTTTCTGTGTCATCATGGAAGATACAAAAATGTGCCATCTTGCTTGACAGTTGCACACATCTGGAAGAAAGAAGCCCAGCTGAACAGTGACATATATTTTTAAACCTAGTGCAAGAGACAGGACATTGTCCCTAATGGCATATTCATTAAGAATCCAGAACACTTGCAATTCTAAGTATGTGGAACAATTTTGCCATAGGACTTCAGATAGATTGAGAAATCACATGATTCACAGGACATATGCCAAGAAAGCCTTCTTGGAAACACTGTTTGAGAAGATTGTTACCACAATGGAGAGAAAGTCTGGTAAGCCCAATCCAGGCCTCCTGCAAGAGATACACATGAACTATTAAACAACCTTAAAGAAAGCCATGTTTAAAAAAACAGAAAGTTACATACCCTTCATCAAGTTATACTTCCTAACAACCATTAAGAAGATAATATAGGGTCATAGAACAACAGAGCAATATGTATGGTCACCTTTCATTTGTTAATTTGTCCAACCACACTCTGACCACTGGAAAAAAAATAGCTACTTTCTGGGAACCATCTGGGAACAAGTGACCACCAAACAGTGTGGTTCATGAAAAACACAGCCATAGAGGCAAGCCATACAAAAGTGAGGGTACTGAACTTTAGGAGGGCTGACTTTGACAAAATGGGAGAGTGCCTCAGTGCCTAGCAAATGGGCAAGAAGAAGGGGTGGAGAAACAATGGGGAAACATCAGAACTGCCATCACAGAGACAACAAGCCTTTGCGTGAAGCAAATAATTAAAAATGAGGGAAAAAACCACTATGGTTCTCAAATGAGGTGGCAGGCAAGGTTAAGGAGAAAAAGACTGCATTCAGGACGTATAAGGAAACACAGAAGGAGCAGGACAGTGAACTGTACCAGTTAAAGCAGTAGGAAGCAGGAAGGCAGCCAGAATAGCAAAGGCCCAAACTGAGGAAAAGATAGCCAACTTGGTTAAGAAGGGGGATAAAACCTTTTGTAGGTACATTAGGGAGTGAAGAAAGACCAGGAGGGACAGTGAGGCTTAATAAAGGAGGAGTGTGGGTGGGAAGAGGGTGACAGTGAAAAAGCAGAGATACTGAATGAATACTTCTGCTCAGTACTCACAAAAGAAGAGGAGGAGGAGGTACCTAATCCAATCAATAGATGCACTCTGGATAGGGGGGTCGATGCCAGTCCATTCACAGAAGAAAGGGTCCTGAAAGAACTCCTAAAACTGAAGGTGGACAAAGCAATGGGCTCTGATGGAATTCACCACAGAATTCTAAAAGAACTAAGGGGAGAACTAGTGACACCACTGATTGCCCTTTTTAACAAATCATGGGAGGAAGTTGTGGTACCTAGGACTGGAAGAGAGCAGATGTGAGTCTCCTTTACAAAAGTAGGAGCAAAGCAGAGGCAGGAAACTACAGACCAGTCAATGAAATCTATTAGATTTGTCTTACACAGTCTTCCCACTGTGAATCCATGCTGCCTTTGGTCATGTGCCCCACTGGCTTCTAGTTACTCAACAATTCTTTCTTTCAGAAGTGATTCTGAAAGACTTGTTAGTTTGACCTCAGTGGTAGGGAAATGATGGAATCACTTCTGAAAGAAAGAATTGTTGAGTACCTAGAGGCCAGTGGGGCATGGGACCCAAGGCAGCTTGGATTCACAGTGGAAAGGTCATGTCAGATTAATCTAATAGATTCCGTTGACTGGGTGGCCAAAGTAGTAGACCAGGGAGGGGCTATGGACATGGTCTACCTAGATTTTATCAAGGCATTTGACACAGTCCCACACAAAAGATTAATAAACAAATTAGCCAGTCTGGGAGTGGGTCCCAGGGTGGTAGCCCGGGTAAAAAATTGGCTGGACAACAGGACACAGAGGGTAATAGTAAACAGAGTCTACTCTGAAGAAAGGGGGTTACTAGCGGGGTACCACAGGGTTCAGTACTGGGTCTGGATCTTTTTAGTGTCTTTATAAGTGACATTGTGGGGGGACTGGAAGGAAAAGTATGCCTCTTTGCAGATGACACAAAGATCTACAAAAGGGTTGATACACAAGGGGGGGTTGGTGGAAAGGATGAGAAGGGACTTGGCAAGGTTGGAGGAATGGTCAAAAGTACAGCAGCTTAGACAATGCAAAGAAGTGCAAAGTAATGCACCTGGGAAATAAAAATCCAGGGGTAAAGTACACAATGGGGTAGGGTGTACTAACAACAGCAACAATTAAAAGGGAGCAGGGGTAGTCATATCAGATGACCTAAAGGTAAGCAAGCAATGTGAGAATGCAGTAAGGATGGCTGGGGGAAACTGGGATATATAGGAAGAGGCATCACTGGTAGAAAACAAGAAGTTGTTATCCCTCTGTACAGACAGTTTGTGAGACCCCATCTGGAGTACTGTATGCAGTTCTGGAGACCCCATCTTTGCAAGGACATAGACAGGATGGAGGCAGTCCAGAGGAGGGCAAATAAAATGGTGCAGGGTCTGCACCAGAAGTAGTGTTGGGTGAAACTGGAAAATTTTGCCCAGAAATATTTTGCGAAATTAGTGCATTACACAAAATATTTCGCCGGGCAAAAATGAGAAAATTTAACCGCTGTTGTGGCGAAAGCTTGCCCCTAAGCGCACGTGAATTTCACCTGTGGGTGAAATTTCACCACCACAGGTGAAATCCTGCCACTGCTCATGGAATTTCGCCACCCATGGGTGAAATTGTGGCTAATGTGGACTTCTCAGATGGAGAAAATGGGGGTGGTGGAAATTGTGAAATTTCGCCGCTCTTTCACGAAACATTTCATGTGGCAAAACTGCCAATTTTGCCACAATTTCGCTGCATCTCTAACCAGACGCCATACGAAGATAAACTAAAGGAGCTTAATATGTATACTCTTGAGGAGCAGGGGGCACGATAGAAACTTTCAAGTACCTCAAGGGAATCAACAAAGTCCAGGAGGGTAGCATCTTTCAGAAAAAGAGATGTGCAAGAACAAGGGGGCACAATTTGAAGATAGAGAGGGGATGGCTCAAGGGCAATGTAAGGAAGTATTTTTTTCACGGAGTAGGTGGTGGATGAATGGAACGGCCTTCCTGAGGAGGTTGTGGGGTCAAAAACAGTGGGGGAATTCAAGAATACATGGGAGAGACATAAGGTAATTCTGGTGGGGGTAGGAAGAAGTAGGCTGTTGGTTAACTAGGCTCTGCAGCTTATCCAATATGTAGTGAAATGGGCAGACTGGGTGGGCCAAGCAGTCTTTATCTGCCATCAAAGTCTATGTTTCTAGAGGTCTCACATTCTGCCCCCAAAAAACACTTGACAGAATACAGTTTTCTGGGGAACTGGAGGAATACTTCTGTTGATTGAGACACAAGGGATTCGTTCACAACAGAGAAGAAACCACAGACAGCAACAATTCAGTGGATAAGAGAAAAAAAAATCATCTGATTCTTCACCCCAAGTGGACACACTGTAGTATGAAACTGAACAACTGTATTCATTGTTTTCACCAGAGTTAACTGTAACATCCTTAATAGGCAAAAACAGACCAGCTATAACCTCTCTCTTTTGGAAAGGAGAGCAAAACAATCACTGAAATCGAAACACAACATTGTCATAAAAACAGTTGATAAAGGTTCTGCAGTGGTGATCTTAAACCGTGAGGACTATTTTTATGAAGCTAACAGACCATACATACTACAGGGAACTGCTGAGTGATCCCACTACATAATTCACAAGGGAACTATGGGACGTAATTGGATCTTTTCCAAATCATGTCTAAAACCGAATAACTGACCACATCCCTGTCGAACCCAAGCTGGAGACTTTCTACGTGCTGCCTAAAATCCATAAAATTGGCAATCCGGGTAGACCCATAGTATCTGGCAGTGGTACCCTGACAGAGGAGATCTCAGGTTTTGAAAAAACATTTTAAAACCACTGGTTATAGAAAGGGACAGCTATATTCAGGACACTACACACTTCCTGCATAAACTTTCTGGTATAAGGACTTACTACTAATACCATATTAGCCACAATGGATTTAACCTCTCTGTATACTAATATTCCACACATGGATGGCATTTCAGCCTTAAATACCTGCATGAGAAAAGACAGAACCAAAACATTGACCCTGAAGTGGTAGGAAACTTATTGAATTTATTCTGACACACAACAGCTTGAGCTTCAGTGGTAAATATTACTGGTATGTTCAATTACGGGAACAACAATGGGCACCAGGATGGCTCCACAATATGCTTACCTCTTTATGGTGCATTTGAAGGAGGATTTTTTAAGGTGCTGCACACACAAACCACTCACTTATTTCTGTTGTATTGATTATTTGTTTATAATTTGGACAGAGGGCAGAGACACACTCAAGGAGTTACATCAGGAACTTAAAAAGCTCCACCCATCCATAAAACTTTCCCTGGAATATTCTGCCACAGTGTTAATTTTCTGGAGACCACAGTCACCATCAAGGATGGAACCTTGCAAACATGAATTTAAAGAAAACCCACAGACAGACAAAGATACTTGCATAGAAATAATAATCACCTGAGCCACACAAAAAAGATCTGTAATGTACAGTCATGAGCTTCGATGTCACCCAATCTGTTCAAGTGAGGAGGACAGAGATACACATTTGGCCACATTGAAAAATACCTTAATTTGGCAGGGACACTCTTCCAGAGAAATTGACAGAGTGGTAGAAGTGCAAAGCAGGTACCAAGGGAACAACTACTATACTGAGAAAGGACTACCACCAACAGAATACCCCTAGTAGTTACATATCATCCTGACCTTCAGCTATAGGTAAAATTATTAAGGACCTCCAATCAATATTCAGTGAGGATGGGACCCTAAAATGCATTTTTCAAGAACTACCACTACTGTCTTTCAAGCAACCACATAATTTAACCAACCTGATTGTTAGCAATAAACTTGCACCAGAACAAAACAACTTAACACTAAATGATGCAAGACCCTGTGGTCTCACCAGATGTAAGACTTGTGAGCACTTTTCTGCTTCCGACTGCATCAATACTCCACAGAACAGACAATTCAGGCTATAGGGGAATTACTGTATACATGTGCATCTTGGAATGTTGTTTATTTCATTCAATACAAGAGATGTCCACAAACAGGGTATGTGGGAGAGACAGGACAGCCTCTCTGCACTTGAATGAACTCACTCAGACATACTATTAAAATGAAGATGACTGAAAAACCAGTAGGAACAACACTTCTCTCTGTCTTAGCACTCCATCTCAGATATGTCGGTCATGGTTCTGAAAGGACATTTCAAAAATACACAACAGAGATGGCTTTCGGGAGCAAGCTCATTTTACGTCTCAGCATGGTGGGAGACAGAATGAACATGATTTAGGTTTTATGTCACATTACATTGACTTCAGGAACAATGAATGGATGTATAATGGGAGTACACTGTGATCTTGTTGTATGTTTTGATACTAAATGGATATAGAATCCCTTTTAACTGGTCATCAATATGTTGGTTTCACCCCAAAAACTAGGGTGGGGGTGGGTTGTTGGTATGGGGTAAAGCTTATATATGGATACATGTTCATACTTGGACATTCTAGGTACAGTATCTCATTTACTAGGTAGTTGGTGTTGTGCCTGTTTCTTTTATGTGCACAAACTCTTGGCATCCAGTACATGACACAATGGGGTTACATTGCGTGAAGACTATTTGTTCACATACATAATGGATATATAGTATATGGTTAGGGCTTATTGTGCATGGAAAACAAAGGTTTTCCAAATCTTGTTGTAGGACAGTTCAAAGGTCAAAAAAGTTGCTGTACTATCGTTCTGATGTCACAACGATAGTACAACAACTTTTTAACCTTGTCATGCAACCTAATTGGTGGAAACTAAATGCTTCAAAAAAAATTCAGAAACAAATCAGCGAGTGGATTGGTGAGTGCTTGAAGGAAGTTTGGACAGGAACAGCCATACTTGGCTCCCTGTTTCCAAACTGTCACTATTTCAAGTTTTTTTTTTTTTTGTTATTTTTAGCATTAAGTGATTTTTTTTATGGTCGGGAGCACCCGGAGCAGAGAAAATGGAAGTGAGGGTCAGGACAGCTACCTCTGGGGTTGGGCATACAGCAGGTCCCCAGTGAGGAATGGGAGCAAGCGGGACCATTAAAATAAGATATGAAACCTTGTAAAATAATGTTTTTTTAAAACCTAGGGGAACCATATACTATATAAAATAGTGGATGGTCACTCATCCACAACTAAGGCTGCGTTTTCATCTTGGGCAGTTGATGATATCAGCGAGATCTCTCAAGCTTCTCTCTCGAGGTCTCTATGATATAATCAACACCCTCGATGGAAACACAGCCTTGTTGTGGATGGTCGATCATCCTCTATTCTATATATGATTCCATCTGACTAGTTATCAATACATTGGTGTTCTCCGGTGGGGGGGGGGATTACCTTAGGTTTTGTTTCAGATTTCTAGGACTGTTACTGTATATACAGCTGATTGATTATATACTGACACAATATAAAACAATGAACATATTAGGATACAGGATCTCAATTACTAGGGAGTCTTTGTTAGGTCTGATTTGTAATGGTACATTAATACTTGGCATTTGAAACAATATTGTAGAAAGGTCATGTTATAGCAGTGTGGATTTGAATATTACTGGATAATATTGACTTGTTTAGCATATGGTAGACATACATCTCCTGATAGGGCTAATACTGTATGAATGTGTGATACATTTTGTTTATGTTTATCTTTCACTAGAGCTGCTTATCTTTAAACCCATTAATTGCCATAGACTAAGGACATTTCTTGTTTCAAAGGACATTTTACCATGATATACTTAAAAGCCCTTAGCATATTATTGCTTTGGTTTTTAAATCAGATGTCTTCATTTTAATTATTACTGTTCTGGCTTTCTTCTCTCAAGATAAAGGGTGATTCATTCTGTAACTTTGACCTTGTAATGCCTTCCTTTTGGATGAGATGTTTTTTAGGTTAACTTTCAAATACCCTTTGCATCAGAAAACGATAGACGTTAGAGAATTTATTACCTGTGATACACAGTGTGTTGTATATTGCCTATGGTGTGGTACTGTGCATGTGGGCAAAACTATACACCACTTGAAAACTAGGATACAGGAGCAAGTGGGAATACAAAAAACCAAAAGATGGATACACCTGTTGGGGCACACTTCTTTCATCACCATGAATCAAAATCAGACAGTCTTAGATTCAAGGGTCTTGAGCATGTCATAGCACCAAGATTTGGAGGTGACAGAAAATAAACTGCTATTGAAATAAGAGAGTTTCTGGATTTTCATGGCTGTGGGTGGAGCCTACAGCCATCTTGCTATCTGTAGCTGGAAAATGGAGTATAGTGGAACACGTTTTGGACTTTTCAATGTATCCTTCCATGCCAACTAAAAATAAAATATTCCCTTCTGTCTGTTAAGAATGTTGGCAACATAACTCCAAGCTGCTTATCAGATGTCATTAGGAAACTGAAACAGCTTGTTAAATATGTGTTAAATATTGGTTGCCTATTAAACTGGAGATATATTTACCTCCTTCAGAATGCAACAAGTCCAACTTGCACATTTAAATACTTAGCATTTAAACAGTTCCTTGACACTAGTTTCACTTGGGAATGTCTTGTCTTTCAAGAAAGATTCCTACCTCATAAATGTCACCCATTCCCAGCAAATTTATGATTTACACTGTTTTTTTAACCTCTACGGACACTATCTAATGAGCACTGTCTCAGACATGTGCCAGGTCTTCAGTGAGCTGCCCAGACTAAATACTGTAGGTAGCAATCAGCAGAAATTTTCTACTATGCTTTTTGGGAAAAAATATATTGAGCTACTGCAAACACACACACACACACACACACACACACTGTACACACCATCCTCATGGCCACAACATTCAAAATAAATATTGCATTCTAATATGTTATAAAGAAACTGTTTATGTCAGTGAACACAGTGAAGTTCAGTTTAGAGTAAATGTCCTTTAAATATTTCTTATCCTGTATTTTGTGCACACACACACACACACACACACACACATACATACCATCCTCATGGCCACAATACTGCCAGGAGGTCTGGGTTCAAGTCCAAGCTGAGGCACTTATTCTTTCTCACCTCTGTTTGTATGTGTTCCATAAAATATGCACACCACACTCCTGTATGATTGTTACAAGTAAATATTTGTGTTGCCATTGGGTTGTGCATTTGAAAAAGAGCAATGTGCTCAGGGATGGCCTAGGTTCCAGCTGTCTCAGTGGTGCAGCTAGTTAGCGCAATCAGAGGATATTCCGGATGGCCTGGGTTCAAGTCGTAGCTGAGGCACTTATTCTTTCTCACCTGTCTGTATGTGTTTCATAAAATATGCACACCACACTCCTGTGTGATTGCTACAATAAAGAAACTGTTTATGTCAGTGGCCATACTGAAGCTCAGTTTAGAGTAGATTTCCTTTAAATATTTCTTATCCTATATTTTGTATCCTGGATAGCGCAGGGGAGATGCTACATCACATTGTCATAGGGATCTTCATTTACACATTTTTGCACTATATTTACTCAGGCTGTCTCAGATTAGACGCAATGTCTTGTTTTCAGTGGGGTCATGATTTTCCCATTTTGATAATGTATTTCTTCAGGACAGCCCAGTCCAGGGCCCCCATATTCAAAGGAGATGCACAGCACATCCTGACGGTAAAGGGAGATGTGCCGCACAACTCCAACAATGCACCACAACGTGATATCCAAATGTGCAGGATGTGCCTGCCACAAGGGAATGGGCCAGGGTGCACACAAATAGTATGTCATGCAAGTTGACGGTGTGTTCCCATGCATACGCTACACTGCGGCATACTCAGTTGGAGTGCACCTCTCACAGTCCAGAGCAGCGCAGCCCACAGCTAGGACATGG
Organism: Neoceratodus forsteri; assembly: GCA_016271365.2. NCBI lineage: Eukaryota > Metazoa > Chordata > Ceratodontiformes > Ceratodontidae > Neoceratodus > Neoceratodus forsteri. The sequence continues at coordinate 185,575,292 of CM057457.1, forward strand.
ATAGCTGGCCTAACCTGGCCAGCCACCCACAGGCAGGCTGCAGAAGTGCACTCAGGTGCACAGCAGCCTGGCAGCCCTGGTGAACTAGAGGTACCCCCTCCCATCCCTGATCGATCCAACTCCATCCCAGAAGAACTCCATAGTGTAGGGCCCCCCCGGACCTAATCACACCAGATGAAACCAAGGTCCATATCCATAGCATAGAGGACCACCGCTCACCACCTTGGTACATAGACAACCCCGCTTCCCCTATATCCCAACCTGTTGTGGAGACTGGCTCTGCCCTCCACACCCTGCCATGGCCAGCCACTGACTGCACTGGACCCAGGCCAGGGACTTGCACTCCAGAATGACCCAAGTGGCTATACCATGCATTGGGGCACTACACAAACTGCAGACCCACCAGTGTATGCAGCCATGTGTATGTCCCTGGCAAACCGTTAGAGGAAATTTACATACCTCCAATGCATACCTTGTCAATGCTGTATCTTTCTGCTGTCATACATTCTCACCATTATCCTGTGTAATAAGCCACCCTCCAGACTGCTGCGGTATCCTGGGTGACATGGGATGGAGTATCCTGCAATGCCATTTGTAGTGTACTCTCCAGGCTATGGATAGTGTGTTCACAGTTCCCTGGTTGTACAAACAAATGGGAGGTTGGCTGTAACATGCCTGTTCCAGTACCTGTGTGAGTGAGTACAGCATCGGCTTTCACCTGCACTGAGCAGTGCATCAGCACCGGGACAATGGATCCGCATGCGAGTCCCTGAGGTGTATTGCCACTGGGCATTATTGCATGCACACAGCTCGTACCTATGTATGGCACATTCCAGCATCCTACTGCTAGTGGTCCGCCACCCAAAAATAAGATGCCAGTTCTTCTGTGAACTATCCAGACTAAATATATAGCAATCAGCAGTCATATTCTAGGAAAATACATTGTAAAAATGTCTAAAAGGAATACCACATTGAAACTGCCTCTCAGAAGATCTGTATTGTGCAAATTCATTAGAAATAATGGGTAAAAGCATCACAAAATTCTCCACAGCCATACCGGGTCTGACCAGATTCTGTTTACTTAGGGAGCATTGAACCAAGAGGGCTCAATGGACAGTGGGATCTAAAACTTTATTTACTATGAAATGTTAACAGAACTTCTTTTTCTGTTTCTTTCCCACAGATCTGTGGCTCATTTTCTGTACAGTACTGACAGCTGTAGTTGTGAATATGTGGATCCCCTGATATATGGGATAGCAGCACTTGGGTGATCATACAATCCTATCCGGTCTCTCACTACTTGTTCTAGTTTATCTGCCTCTTTAATTTTCAAAAATGTTTAAAAATACAAGGGATTTTGAATGTGTTATATTTATATTACCCCTGTAAAACTGAGATGAAAATTATTTAGAGAGTGTGTTGGCACACGTGCACATTGCTGTAGTTGGGACTCAGTTGCAAAGGGGTCCTGAATTGCGGAAAGTATGATGTAATACTGACATGAATAGACGTATAGCACAATTGAAATATGGACCCTTTAGTCAGCATTAGTTACCAAATAGCAGCAAGAAGAAATTAATTTTGTATAGGCAATGTGTTTTCGTACCATTGTGAATATGTAAGAAATGTTAAATCCTTTTTTTGCACAGTCACTCCTTTATTTTATGTTAGTTATAGACACTTTTGCACTTTCACTTTTAGAGCAATACATTTAAAATCTATCACGTCATAGGCTCTGGCTATATAAGTGTGCATGCGAACCTTTCCTGAGATGCCCCCTGAGGAAGGCCGGGATAGCCGAAGCACAGGGGCCAGTAGGTGATGTAGGTCTTGCTATTGTATTTAAGCATTTGTCACCATTATTTTGTCTGGACACCTTACTAAGGATTAAACAGAAGCAACTGTTTGTAGTCGACTTTGTCCAGCGGTTTCTTTATGAGTGCTGCATTCTTTGGACTTCGTGTTATTAGGTCTGACCTGGGAGCACAAAGAAGTTAAGTCAAGTGCTCAGGGTCACACAGTATGCAAAATGAGGGCTGATGGGAATGGCCAAGTTATGCCACTAAGTTCAAAACTCCATTTAAATACATTGAACCACATACATGATTTCCTCAGTTCATAGTCCGGCATTTAAGAGTGAAACCTTGTCTGGGGTCCAGAGAGGATTACAGCACTGGACACACAGTGGGTAAGTAAGAGCTTGGGGAAGGGGTGGGTGCTGAGTGGAAGGGTTGGGGTGAGGGCCTAACGGCGCACCACACATCGATAGACAGTTTTCTTTTTTTCAGAGTTTAACATAAATGATGAAGGACAGTTTTCTTTTTTTCAGGTGGCAACACTGGGAGATTGGGCACCCCCAGTATCAGTGTTGCTTGTTGGGGGGGTTGGGGTGGTGGGTGCTGAGTGGGAGGGTCAGTTGGTGACAGTAAAGGAAGCAGCAGAAACAGACATTGATGGGTAGTTTTCTTTTTTACTGGGTATATGGGTATTGCAAAAAAACAATGTTAATGCTCTAGTTAGAGTTACAGCCACAAAAGTAGGGAAATGTGGCATTAGAGTTTCCAAACCTAACACCCCACCCCCACGATCCACACATCAACAGGCATCGGGGATGTGCCTTTGGGGGTTGTCAGACCTAATGCTCACCCAGTTCCATAAATAAATAACCTGAGATGGGTATAGTATAGGAGAATGGGGTGAGTGTTAGGGCTGACGACCCCAGGGCACATCCGCAATGCCTGTTGGTGTGTGGAGAGCAGGGGTGGGGTGTTCCGACTGGAAATCCTAACACCACATTTCCCTACTTTTGTTGCTGTAACCCTAACTAAAGCATTAATGCAGTTTTTTGCAATTTATTTCCTTACTTTTTGAGATAGTATTACTGTATCATTATTTGCCTGTGGGAGCACATGGTCCTCCTGGCCATTTGCACCCATTCCTCCATTGATGAGTATATGTATGTAGTTGTGGAAGCACAGGTCTTTTCACACCATCTGCTTCCATTTATAGGACAACAGTTACCTAATTGTCAGCATAGCCACCTTATTACCCTACCTCATGTACCCAGAACAGAAAATTTTTGAATCCCTGCCAAATTGTACTTCTATGCAACTGCAACACCATTCTGAGTCACAGGTGCAAAAATATGTTTTGGCCAGGATTTGAAAAAGGACAGCTGTGACATACATGAGGTGGGGCAATAAGTAGGCTATGTTGAAAATCTGGGCATCAAAATTTTGAAAACATTTCGAAAGTTGCATGCGTAGTGGAATTGCAACAAAAGGGCATAACTTTGCTATTTTTACATATTTTGGCCCCAAATTTTCAACATAGCCTTCTTATGCCCCCACCTCATGACCAATAGGACTGTCATTATGCAAATCCCACCCAAAAGGTGAACTGGCCAAGTGACCTCAAAATTACCTTTTGGGTAGGAGTTGCATAATGATAGTCATATTGTTCATGAGGTGATGTCCCCAAATGGCTATGTTGAAAATTTGATGTCAAAATGTCAATAAATGGCTGAGTTATGAATAAAAAATGAATCTCCCATTAAAATACACTGAACTGTGTTTAACTTAGTTTCTCATATTGCAGTCGCTGGTTCCAGTAGCAAGATGTGTCTTGGATCAGAGAGTGGATCTCAAACTTGGGACCTGTTCAGGTGAGTGAGGGTGTGTGGGGGTGTACTGGGGGGTGGGGTGGTGGGTGCTCAGTGTGAGGTGGGGGTCGGTGGAGGGCTGATTGGAGAGGGACTGTTTCCCAGGAAGCAGCCTCTAAAGAATGGGGATGGTGATCAGAGGGTAGGGGTGCCACTAGATAACAGGGATCAATATGTAAAGAAGGGGGGTGGTGGTCAGAGGGTGGAGGTGCCACTGGACAACAGGGATCAATGTGTAAAGAATGGGGATGGTGATTGGAGGGTGGAGGTGCCACTAGACACCAGGGATCGGTCTGCAAAGAATGGGGCCAGTGACTGGAGTGCAGGGGGGGAGGTGCTACTAGACACCAGGGATCAATGTGTAAAGAAGGAGGCTGGTGATCAGAGGGAGGTGCCACTAGACATCAGGGATCAACATATAATGAATGGGGACAGTGATCAGAGGGTGGGGGTGCCACTAGACACCAGGGAATAAAATTAGAATTAATGGAGACAGCAATCCATGGGTGGGGGTTGCCACTTGACACCAGGGAAGGCAATGTAGTGTGTTTGTGTGGGGGGGGACAACCAATTACAAGGGAAACAGTGGCTCACAGATCACACTGCATCCAGCAGCAGAACTTTAGCTGCAGTTGCAGAAGTCAAGAAAATCCCGGTGTTCTCATACAGAGAACATGGGGGAAGCACTCCTCTTGCTAAGCTGGGTACCTGAGATTTTGACTGCCCAGAAAACTTACTTCTGCCCATAATGTCAAAATACAAGCATCAGAATCTAGCTAAAAATCTTCTGTTTAGCTAGGTTCTGATGTATATTTTAAACAATCCTCACGCCCCTATAATAGATACAGTATATAAAACTACAAGGGATGGTTTTCTTTATTGCAGGTGGCAGCACTGGGGGTTTGTGCACCCACAGTGTCAGTGTTTGTGGTAAGGGTGGGTGCCGAGAGGGAGGGTCAGGTGGGGGGGACAGTTATGGCAGCTCCAGCAACAGACATTGATGTACAGTTTTCTTTGTTACAGGAGATCAAAGGAAAGCACCACCCGGGAAGCACAGCTGATCTGTCATGATCAGCCTACTGAGGGCCCACTGATGAAGAGGGATTGCTCCTTCGAAGCACATGGGAAACTTTGTTGGATGCCCAAATAAATTATCCTTTTCAGAAGTTAAACTGTGTCTGTGCTTTGCTGCTTTTTTATTTTCCTATATTGAGGAATTACACCCTGTAACAAAGAAAACTGTACATCAATGTCTGTTGCTGGAGCCCCACAGCCACTTGCACTGCACCACTCCCTAGCATTCTCAGCTTCTGTTTTCTCTGGGTTACCTTGAAATACCTATGTACCCTTACCCAATAAATGGTGATCCCAGCTTTCCCTTTTTTATGTTTGAAGTGTGCGCATGTGCAGTGAACATTTTGTCAGAAGAGTGGCGTTTGAGAGTTGTGACACTGTCAGTCCAGTGAAGAGCATTTTGCAAGGAGCTCATCAGTATTACACCAATCATCAGCCAGGATGATCAGGACAGTATTCTGGCTTGCTGGGTAGAAACTTTATATATTTCAAATGAAAGAGCCAACCTCTTTCATTTGAAATATATAAAGTTTCTTACCCAGCAAGCCAGAATACTGTCCTGTCCTGTCCCACTCTGCAGTTCCTACACTGCTCTGGTGAGGAGGGACTGCCAGGAGGATGCACCCATAGTAGTGGCCGGGGAGGATGTGAGGGTTCTCTGGAGTGGAGACCACAGGATGGGAGGCAAAGAACCCCAGAGGAAGAGGAAGCAAGTTTTGGTAGGGGACTCAATTGTGAGGGGGATAGATTTGGCAACAGGGAAGGGGGGAAAGTGAAGTTACAGTATGTGCCTAACAAGCACCATGGCCTGGAGGATGGGAACTGGAACCAGAGGATCGCTAGGGCAACAGTACAGGAGGCAGAGCTGGATGTCATTGTCCACCTGGAGACTACTGACCTGACTAGGGACAGGGCTGGGATAGTGCAGGGTAGTTTAAGGAGCTGTGGAGGGGTCCTAGACAGGTAGTATGCTTAGTAGCTTTCATGGAGGTGCTGTTTGTCTACGATGGGGTGGAGGAGAGGGATCTCTGCATCAAGATCTTCAACTCATGGTTGAAGGGTTAGTGCAGAGAGGAGGGATTCAGCTACATTGGGGACTGGAGATCCACCAGGAGAGAGAAGAGCCTTTACAGGGGTGATGGCTTGCATTCTTCTGTGAGGGGAACTAAATTCCTCATTGGATGAATTAGAGTTACTTTGATGAACATTTAAACTAGCCAGAGGGTGGCAGAAGAAATTGGGGAGGTCATAAATGCCCCCCCAAAGGATGAAGTAAAAAGTTGGGAGAACTTGAGGGGACTAGAACCCCCAAGGTGGAAATTAATAGAGGAAGCAGGGTGGTAGAAGTGAAAGGGGATGGGAATGGATGCACTAAAGAGAGATGGGGGGAAGGAGCGAGGGCAAAAAGGAAACAATGGGGGTAACAAGCAGGGTGGTAACAAGATCTTGAGTCAGTATGTGAATATTAGAAGTCTAGAAAGTAAGATTTCGGACCTAGTGGCCATAATGACAGAGGCCAACCAAGATATTGTGGCCATTACTGAGTCATGGTGCACTGAAAACTATGACAGGGACATCTCCATACCAGGCTATTCTATGTTCAGGAGGGACAAGGTAGGAAGGAAAGGAGAGGTGTGGTGCATTATGAGAGGAAAGGCATAAAAAATGGAGGTACAGGGGCTACAGAGGGAAGGGGAAAGAGATTTAAGTTCAGTGAGGAGTACTGACCGCAGCCAGGGAAAGCAGTGCCCAGGTCACAAAATAAATCAGTAAGTAGTTTAGGGACAAGCATCTGCTAAAAGGTAAAAGTACAACTTACTTGCTTCACTGGTGGAAGTAGCTCAGGACTCCGAAATATTCAGTGCCAAAGTATTCCTTTATTTGTAAGGTGTGTAAGGTGTCAAAAACATGTCAATAAACATAAATAAAACACAGAACTCAATTGCATTTAAAGCAGTCTATGCCCAAAAGAATACATGAACATTTATGCAGACTAGCGCACAAGCTTCACAGACTTAAAAAAGGGTTCCACCCCACTCCCAAATTGAGGTCACCTGATGAGTTTCACAGTTAGTGCTTTCTCATAGACTGACAGTTGTATTTAACAGCTCACTGGTAACATGAGTGGTTCCGGAGGACTGGAAGCAGGCAGACGTAGTCCCACCTCACAAAACTGGCAACAGGAAAGAGGTTGGCAATTACAGGCCAGTCAGCCAGGCATTGGGGTAGGAAAGTTAACGGAGCTACTGCTGAAGTGAAGGATTGTGGAATATCTTGAATTCAGTGGGTTTCAATGCACAAGGCAGTATGGATTCACAGGAAGGGGAGGTCACATCAAGCAAATCTGATAGATTTCTTTAAATGGGTGACCAAGGAATTAGAAGATCAGGGTGAAGCGGTGAACATGGCCTACCTAGATTTCAGTAAGTCAACACTGTTCCACATAGGAGGCTAGTAGGCATGCTAGATAGCTTAGTAGTGGGTCCAAGGGTGGAAATCTGTGTAAGAAGTTGATTAAGGAATAGGCTGAAGAGGGTAATGGTAAATGGAGTTCACTCAGAGGAAAGGAGGGTGACCAGTGAGGTGCCTCAGGAATCTGTGCAGGGACCGATCCTCTAGAATATTTTTGTAAGTGACACTGTAGAGGAGCAAGAAGGGAAGGCCTGCTTCTGTGGATGACACCAAAATCTGCAATAAGGTGGAAACTCTGGGGGGGTGGAAAGGATGAGCAGAGACAAGAGAAAACTTGGGGAGTGGTCAAGGGTATGGTAGCTGGGTTTCAACTTGCAAAAACGCAAAGTAATGCTCTTGGTGCACAGAAACCCAGGGGCAGAGTACAAAATGGGAGAAGTGGTACTGATGACCAGCAAGCAGGAAAGACGCCTTGGGGTAATCATATTGGATGAACTAAAGGTGGACAGGCAGTGTAACAAGGCAGTTGGGAGGGCTGGTGGGATACTGGGGTGCATAGGGAGGGGTATCAGCAGCAGAAAGTGGGAAGTGGTATTGCCTCTGTATAGATCACTAGTAAGATGTCACCTAGAGTACTCTGTCCAGTTGTGGTAATCACACCTCTGGGAGGACATAGACAGAGTGGAGGTGGTCCAGAGGAGGGCAACTAAAATGGCACAGGGGCTGCATCAGGAGCCCTATAAGGAGAGACTTAAGGACCTAAACATTTGCTCCCTGGAAGAGTGGAAGGGGAATATGATAGAGACATTTAAATACCTCACAAGGGTAAGTAAGTAAGGTACAGTAGGGAAGTATTTTTCTGAAAAAAAGGTGCTTAAGGACAAGGGGGAATGATAAGAAGCTGGAGGGGGTATACGCAGCACAGATGTAAGGAAATACTTCTTCAAAGAAAGAGTGGTGGATTCCAGTAACAGTCTTATAGCAGAGGTGGTGGGGGTGAAAATTGTGGTGGGTTTCAAGAATTCATGTGATAGGCATAAGGGAATCTTAAAGAAAAGGAAATGGGGTGGGTGAATGGGCCAAAGATCAAGTAGAATCTGCGGTAATGCTATAGGCAGGGAAAAATGGTCAGACTAGGTGGACCAAGCCTTCTTTTTCCACCAGCAAATTCTAAATTTCTGTTTCAGTGCTACCCTTAGTTCAGGAGAGCATTTGAAGGGTGAGTGAGTGCTGGATGGGTGGTGGGGGGAGATGCTGGCTGTTAAGTGGGTGGGCTAGGGAGGAGGATGGGTGGTCTGTTGTGGTATAACAGTTACTGGGGCCATAGATGAGCACAAGTAGACTGCCAGGGAATGCTTATTATAAAGGTCCACTATGCATGATTTGGGCAGAGGTATGTGGAAAATGTGCATACCCCGCCTGTGCAGCTCCACACCTGTGGACAGGTGAGCACATGCCAGTATTCGCAACCAGTGCAAACCTGTCTGCGGCTCCTCTCCCCAGCATGCAGGACTCCACAGGGCAGCCAGGGAAAGAGTTGTGGTCCCGGGCAGGCATCCAATGGGATGCCCATCTCAGGTCCCAAAGTGGATCCCTATCATAGGGAGGTATGGGTCCGGGGTAGTGCATGCCTACCGCAGGCACCCAGACCGGCGTGGCATTGGCCCTATGACTTGTTCTCCCACCAGCCCAGTCTGTAGCACCCAGTGGCCTCCCTGTGCACTGATGGACCCCTGGTGGTAGAACCCCACCCTAGCAAAGTAGCTGTGCCCTGACACTCTTCAGGCCATGCCCCCGTGTCCCAACCCCCCACCACCAGTGGTGGGCAGTATTCCCCCCTGCACCACTACCCCATCACCCTTACCTGCACGATGGTGCCAGGCACTTGCCCAATCAGCAGTCTCAGACCCCCTCAGTACTGTCCAGTGGGCTATGGCAGCTCGGAGTTCATTTCCATGTCCCACTGCTCCCGGGGGGTGGTGTCCATGGGGGTGTGTGCAGTGGGTTACAGCAGGGTCTACCCTGGCATAACCTGTGCCCTTCCCTGTACCCATGCTGCCAGCATTACCTGCCTTATTGAATAGAGCTTAGTGCTGGCACACCCCCGGCCTGCCCCTGGCATGTTGCTCTCCATGTGGCCAGGGCATCGGGCATGTACCTGTCTTCTGCACTGGTCGTGAATGCCACAGGGGATCCACTGGACCCCACTGTGTAGCATTCCCATGTATTTATGCCTACGCACCTGGCTTACATGGTGCATAGGCATAGAGCACAGGGCCCAGTATTAGGGACCAGGCTGATAAGGGGTGCCACTTGACTACCAGTGGATGTCACACTTTATTGGGGATCAGGTAGGAAGCAAGTACCCCTAGACTACTAGAAAAGGGTTATGTTAAAATCAGACGGAGGGGCTGGTTCTTGACATTGTATGATACCACTGGTGGGGGTCATGCACCAATGTGCACTTTGTTAATGGTATGGTTTTTGGAAGAAGTACATATCACTGCCATAGCAGCTTTTCAGCACTTCCAAAATTCTCTAAATATACCACTGCACCCTGTATGCAAGAGGTTTCCCTCATTTGCATAGCCATAGGGGTGTTTTTACCACAATCCAGCTATCCACTGAAAGTCATGCACTGGGGCCCTTTGAATATGGCATCTGTTTAGACACATTATGCACAGTTAGTGCAGAACTATTCATGATAGTGCCATGCTAGCCTTCTGAACATCAAGGCCCACATGTGTTGCCTGGTGCCAAAACAGTATGGAAAAAAAACAAAAGAAATAAATGGGCTTGTAGAGCCTGACTATTGCCTAAAAGGCTGGCCAGCCCAACAACAGAAATCAGGCACTCAAGGAGGTAACAGGTTATATGCCAACAAAAAGCTTTTTATTTAATACATGAAGGGAGACATTTTCAAAGGAGATGCGCCTGCGCCTCTCAAGAAATGCACTGCAGTGCAATATTCAAAGGTCCGAGATGCATCGCGCATCTGCAGCTGCTCCTAAGTGCAGAGATAGTGTATGCAGTGCATCTTGAGGGGGTGTGCCCATGAATATGTGGCACATCCCCATATTCAGCCAAGATGGGTGGTGCAGCGACCCGTGCATCCTGGAGATGTGCCGCACAAAGTTAGGCATGGAAAAGCCATGCCTCAGTCCTAGCCAACCACAGGCAGGCTGCTGTACTGCACACAGGAGCACAGCAGCCTGCCCCCCAGCCCAGTCCCGATCCGTAACAAACCCAATCCCTTTTCCATAGTGTAGGGACCCCCCTTCCCATTCTGAACCCCATTCAAAATATAATAATGTCCCCCATCCCTTCTCCATAGTGCAGGAACCCACCTCCCCATCCCAAACCCTGTTTGAATTAAAACAATCAATGCCCCATTCCTTTTCCATAGTGTAATAGCCCCCCACCCCATCCAGAGCCCTGATCAGGGTTCAATGTACAATAATCATTTGAATTATTTCCATAGTGTAGTGGCCCCCCACCCCACCACCCCAGTGGGAATGAACCCCTCCTCGCACCTCCCCCAACCTGACCCATGCCAGCAACTGGCACAGCCCTCCACACCCTGTCATGGACAGCCACCAACCAATTGGTCCTGATCTTGTACTGTACAAAGTACAGGCTCACTGGTGACAACCATTGAGCTTGTACTTTCTACAGTATGATATCGGGACTGATCACTCGGCAGCTGGCCATGGCAAGGTGTGGAGAGCTGTGCCAGTCACCAGCATGGGTCAGGTTGTGGGAGTGCTGGGAGGGGTTCATGCCTGCTGAGGTGGTGGGGTGGGGGGCCACTACACTATGGCAAAAGGATGGGGAAATGATTTTTTTTATTCAAACCAGGTTCGGGATGGGGAGGGGGGGCCCCTGCACTACAGAAAAGGGATGGGGGAAATTATTATATTTCAAACAAGGTTTGGGATGGGAAGAGGGAGGTCTCTGCACTATGGAAATGGGAGAGGGCCCTGCACTATAGAAAAGGGATGGAAAGTTTGTTTATTTTAACATTTGGACCAGGTCTGTGATGGGGAAGGGATCCCTACATCATGGAAAAGGGATGGGGAATGTGTTTTTTTTAACATTTGGACTGGGTTCATCACGGGGAGAGGGGGATCCCTACGCAATGGAAAATGGATGGGATTTGATGTTGAACGGGACTGGGCGGGGGGGTGCAGGCCACCCAGCACATCATGTCATGCACTGCATGCAAATATGCCCATAATGAGCATGCAAATGGCCCATTTTTCTGCTTGCACGCGTAATGGCTGTATTTGCATATTCTGGCCGAATATTGGGTATTTGTGGCCTGCGCATCTGGGGATGCACCGGGCATCCCTGTTCCTGGTATTCACGCCATCCCCAGGGATGCACTGATGCATTTTCAGATGCCCCCATTTGCACCACCCACTAGGATTGCTATATTCTGATGAGATGCATGATCCATTGGGATTGTGCATCTTGTTTGAATATTGCATTGTTTTCCACTGGCCCATTTATTTGGGCAGCTCATCTAGATGCACTGCGCATCCCCCAGGTTTTGAAAATGGGAGTCGAAGTGTATGTTCAAAACTGTGAATACAAATTGCAGAATGCTGAAGAGGGGAAAACATCATGCTGAAATGCTATTGGTGTCAACTCCAGGAATCGCTATAGTGAATTAGTTTTAATTACAGATTACTTGTTGCTGTCACTTTTGTATTGTTTTAAAATCACTTGTTTAATACATTACATTATCATATATGTTGTCTCTCTCATTATAGTGCTTTCTTCCTTCTTGGATAAAGTACCTCATTGTATTTTTGACTGTTACATGTTATACTAAAGTATATTTTAGATATAGAATAAGATGCGTTATGTATACTTTCAAAGTGCAGCTCTCTACTAAATAAAAAGCTTTGAACGATTAGATTTCCAATAATTATGTTTAACTAGTGTTTTTTGTTTTTTTATTTTATCTTCTTTTGTTTCTGATCTACTAAATATTTCAGATAATGCTGTACATATTTTACCAAGTCTTTCAGAAAGCATCTGACTGTTTCCCACTGATCTTACAACTGATGTTTGTGACAGTTTGTTGTTATGGTGAGAATTATGATCTCAAAAACAAAGGCACAATGAGTAAGTAGGAGACAGACCAATGCTTTTTATACAGACTTTGGGGAAAGACTACCAAAATGTGCTATAAACCCTGGAATGGAAATGTGAGCATTAAAAGGAAGTATTCTCTAGCTAACTGCGATAGCGGAAACATCACGTTTAAGAGAATACACACAGAAGGGCAGAGTTGCTGTTTAAGCAGGTAGTACTTGATAATCCAGACAGGGTGGGCAGAATGAGAAGAGATCTGGATAAACTGGTAAAATGGTTGGAAGAATGACAAATGGGGTTTAACACAAAGGAGTGCAAGATCATGCACATAGGGAAGAGAAACCCTGAAGCCACCTATAGGCCAGGAAGGTAGTTACTGGCAGTTACAAGGGAAGAAAGAGGCTTGGGCATCATCATCACAGATGACCTGAAATCATCCAAGCAGATCACTAAAGCAGTAGGTAAGGCTAGGGGGATGTTGGGGTGTATTAGTAGGGGTATCACAAGTCGTAAGAGGGAGGTAATAATCCCTCTTTATAAGACACTGGCTAGGCCCCATCTGGAGTACTGCATGCTGTACTGGAGGCCACACCTTCACAGGGAGATTAATCAAATTAGGCAGTCCAGAGAAGGGCAACCAAAATGGTACAGGGACTGCATCAGAAAACATATGAGGACAGATTAACGGAGCTCAATATGTATACTCTAGAGCAAAGGATGGAGAGAGGTGATATGATTGAAACATTCAAACACCTTAAGGGCATTAACAAGGTGAAGGGTCTAACATGTTTCAATATAATAAAAACAGCAGCACAAGGGAACACATCATGAGATTAGAGGGAGGCCGATTAAGGGGTAATGTGAGGAAGTTCTTTTTCTCAGAAAGGGTGGTGGATACATGGAACAACCTACCTCAGGAAGTGGTGGATATGGATATAGTGCAGTGCTTCAAACAGGCATGGGATAGGCATAAGGGAACAATACAGATGAGCATGAATAGATAGACAATTGACGGAGCCAAGGCAGATGGCATATTCATAAGGAAGAAAAAGAAATGGGCAGACTGGATGGGCCTTGCAGTCCTTATCTGCTGTCAGTTTCTATGTGTCTATGTTAAATGAGAGTACATACAGTTTTTTTTGTTATTATTATTCAATTTTTATTTATGAGGTAGGTGCACTAGACAATCAAATTCCTGATTTCTGGCATGACCTGGGAGGTTGAAACAAATCTGAACAATGCAATACAGTGTCTATAGTTGATATATAGTTGATTCTAGCCAGATACAGACAGCTGACAGGCTCATAATTCAAAGCTAAATGCACAGGAGCTTTTAACAGATATGTACAGACATTTGAAGGCTCAGTAAAACACATTAAAATAATGCAAAACATATGAAAGAAGAACCAAGAACATAGGAATTTTAATACAATACACAAGGTGTATGTCATAGTCAGGACATGAGACTGAAAATGCACATCAGTGAGCCTGAGGACAGGAGCAGTGAGCTCTCTTTGGGGATGCTTGCAGTACCTTTACAGTGAATCTAGCAAGAGCCAATATGGCTGCAAAATAATTATACTGTGGGCAGTGAGAAATGTGTAAACTAGCAATTTTTGCACTAACCACTGAGCCACCTAACTGCACTTTCTAATTGTTGTGGTACATACACACCGACTAATACATATACACATATATGCATATATATATTTCAGTATAACATAGCAGTGCACTGTCTACACGCATTTTTACAGATTAAAAAAAAAATTGAGGGACTGTTTTCTTCTTTTCATGCCCCAAGAGACACTGGATGGTGGGGGTTATAAATAAACACCTCATTTAAATCAGCAATGTCATGTATAAGGCTGAAACTGATCTAGATAGTGGGGGAATGTGGACTAGCAATTTTTTTACTAACCACTGGGCCACTTAACTGCACTTTCTAATTGTTGTGCTAAACAAATACTGACTAATACATATACACATATATGTATATATATTCCAGTATAACATAGCAGTGCACTGTCGACACTCATTTTTACAGATTGAGATCAGAATCTCTGATGTTCCCATTAATTGTTATGTTTTTCTAATCTTATTTGAGCTCCCTATTAGAAGTAATTCATTCCAAATTATATTCATCTATTTAATAAGTAAGCCTGTATACTGTAATCACAAATAAACCCAGACAACAAATGGGACTTTTCACGTATAGAATACAGGTGAGGCACTTACTCAGAAACAGCATTTTCTACAGGAGTAGCATAACTTATTAAGATTAATGCTTCACAATATGTAGGCAATAATACCCTCCAGGGTTGGCTTTATTGGGAAATACCAGACTGCCCAGGGCGTAATGAGGCCCAATGCCACAGGCAGAGGGCCTTATAGCTCCTGGAAGGGCCAGTATTTCCCAATAAAGCCCACCCTGGATGGTATTATTGTGCTTAGAAAATGAGAAACTGCATTTCATATGTTTGGGGGAAAAAATATGTGTAAATGTTAAAACACTTACTTGTGTGAGATAGTTTTTTCTTATAAAATACTGTAGTTCTTCCGCCTGCATTTCAGTGCTGTTTTTTTCCTTAAAGCCTGAGACTTTTCTGCCTCTGAAGCCTCCATAGTTTTAACATTTTCAGGTGGTTGTCATGGTTACTTGTCCCCCTCTCCACACACACACACACAGACAACAGGGATAAACAATATCAAGTGGCTAATTTTCTCTGAAGATTCAAGATGAAGGAGAAAGGCAGACGCATTCAGAATGTACCACCTCTGGTGCAGGTTAGCTGAAAGAGAGAGTGACAGAATGCGCAACCTTCAGTATTGCCAGTGTGTATGTGTGTGTGTGTGTGAGAGAGACGGGGCAGCAGCACTGTGTGACACGCAGCACAGTTTGATTTTTTTCTCTGTTCTGAGTGCCTCTTGTCCCCACTGTCCTCCTGTGCTCTCCTCTACCTGATGTCACTGCTGCCACTGAGCCCATGCCATTCCTCCCACCCACTTACTTGCTTTCCCACTGGTATGCCTCGCCATTGCTGACTGATCACCTGCTTGCCGTCTCTCTCTTTCAATCACCAAGTCCTTCCACTACTATCTCTGGACCGGCTGCCCCCGTCACTCGCTCATTCGGCTAGGTGACTCTGTTTCCAATGGCAAGGACTGGAGGTTTTTTTTTATGAATAATTTACAGGGAAATGGCTCATTACAGTTTGCGTCTTTCTGGAGTTGTGGAAATCGGCTATTTCTTGGCTCGCTTAACAAGCGGGAAACATGGTGGCTCCTCCATTTGCAAATTCGGGGTGCCCAAGCATTCCCCAAGTAATGGGGTACCCCGAATTGGCACCTGTTTTTTTGTGGGCTTTATTGAAAAATAAATGCATGTTGATCATGGCTTTCAGCCAATCAGCATGCTTTATTTTTCAAGCCCATTTTCTAAGTTTGTATTCATATATGTTTGTATTACTACTCATTTTTTCATCAGAAACATGCAAATTAGCCATGTTAGTAATGATGAACACAACAGCTACTGTACTTTAAACAGAACATTGGGAGAAAATAGGATGCAATTATAACAAGTGGGATCGACCAAATGAATGTTGCTATGCTGTAACCGAGTTCACTGCAGAACACAGCACTGTCTGCCATATCCAAGATGGTCACCAGAGTTCTGTGCACGTGTGTGACGACTCGCACATGCGTACTGGGATCCAGTGGCCATCTTGGACATGGCAGACCGCCCCGTGTTCCACTGGTATCAATGGGCAAAATAGTACGGTGAACACACAGTGATTGCTATTTACCTGCACTATTTAGAAAGTCTGTTCGTTATCCAGTAAACTGCTTTTTCTCTACTATGAACACAAGACATCTGCAGGGCTCCACCCACTGCAGCTGTAAAAAGTGTCCACCAAGCAATATGACTGAACATCAGGAGGAATTGAGTTCCACAGCCTAGGGGTGGCATAAGCAAAGGAAGATTCCCCAATCTTTGTACTAAGTCTGGGGACAGGCATAGGGGCACTCTCACAGGATTTGAGTAGATATGTATTTTGAGCAGGTTGAAGAAGTGTAGATTGGGTAATGAAAGGCTGTATGACACAACGTTAATGATAATACCCCCAAACAAAACAGTGGACTCCACTCCCTGATGAAGATCTAGTACAGATTGAAATGCAGGGATGTTGGGTTGCTATAGGTATTTTGTAAGGGTATAAAAATGGGTAGAAACTTAGAAAAATATTTTCTGCCACAGCACAGAACTTTGCTATAAACTTTCTGACATTCCAGCCTAAAAAAGCCACATGGGTAAATGTCCAGCCCAGAAAGAAGGAACAAGACAGACTGTGCCTCCTGATGGAGGAAATCTAGCATCATTATAGACAGCTGGAACCATTTCAGTCTTTTCAGTTCTTTGCGACTCAAGTCCCACAGCACAAGACCTAACAGGTGAAAACCAAGTAGGGTCCTTCATTGAACCCCCAAAGGAATGAACATAATATAAGATTAAGGGCCTTGCGAGAACTAATAACGTATGCTTCAGAGTACAGTTTTTGACCATTGACTTGATTACTGTGTGGATAGGAGGGTAAATGCAGGAGGAAAATGCTGATAGAATATAAATACTGAAAGAATGCCTTAGTAATAATTCTTCTTTTCATGGGGATCACAAGAGGACGATACATAGCTCAGATGAATCACTATAAAATGTAAACCTGTCTTTTTGCCACATCTCATTTTCAGTGGGTTCCTGCTTAAGTTTGGCATAGCTCAAGAGCACTCATTACCATTGGTACATTCATTATGCTTGTCTCTGTGCTTCAGTGTTAACATTCATGCCTGGATCTCAAACATATTGTAGCTTCTACAATGCAGTATAATGTAGATGTGAAATGTCAGTTACATCCACAACCAAGCCTCAAGCATTTAACGTCTAAGGGTATAAAGTAAGTTTAAACTTAAAAGAATAGTAATAAGAGAGGATTTTCCTTCAGGTATATGGCATGGATTGGTCAAGTTTCCCCAATCCCTTCACTCATTGCATGATGTTCTTCAGAGGATGGGGATATAAATCTGGTTTCTTCAGCACACTTGACAAGGTTTTCAAGATTTCTGGAGGCTGCAATTCACAATATGAAATGTATTCTCATTTTCCTGGTTCAAGCAAGAGGCAGGGATTTTTGGACCAAGAGCTTATTAAATTACTTACACCTGGAAAAATGCTTACTCCAGAATTAAAGAAACACTTGCATTTTGTTCATAGTTGGCTCCCATTTACCAAAATGCAGGTTTTAAAGGGGCTTATTTATACAGGGATGGTTGAGATCCCATTTTAACCATCAAGACATGGGTACTGGTCCCTCATCAAAATTCAGGCTCATACTCTTGCACTACAATGCAGTTCTGGGGAGTGCTGTGCAGATGAGTGTCTCATCCTTCAGGTAAGACATTAAATCAAGGTTTCCTTTCCCAAAGAAACCCAGTTCAGGTGATTCAGAATTGTTGTGTGCAAGTTTTAATTAGTGGAAAAGCTACCATTGTACTTAAACCTAGTGAACTACCAGTCAGTCCCATTTCTTGTAAAGAACTTAGAGATAGTGTATGTACAAAAAGCACCATATGCATTCAAATTCATCTTCTTTGTCTTCTTTTCTAGCTTCTTCTTATTCAGATTGGGATGTCCTCAGTCCAGAGTTGGATTCTGAAGTTCAAATCCACTTCTCAATTTATTTTTACAAACTGAGGTCCTGAGGCACAGAAGCTACAGAAGGCTTATGTGACAGAGCAGGGGAAGCACATAGGTACTTGTGACTTAAATTTGTGAAAGTCACCTGCACCCATACCCATAGAACATCTTATACACCATGCAGAAAAGAAGCATGGAGGCACCCCCACTTCCTGCCTGTGCACCAGAAGACTAGGGCATTTCAGATATATTCACATTATGCTTGCCATGAAGAGAGATAGGAGGGTGAGTTTTGTCATTGATTTGGGGTTAACATAAATCTTTAACTCTGTAACTGATTTTTTGTTGTAACTGTTGGTTTGGGAGTAGGTTAAAATTTTCTTTAACTCTGTAACTGATATTTTGTGAGTTTGTTGTTGGATCGGGAATAGCTTAAAGCTTTATTTAACTCTGTAACTGATTTTCAGGAGGACTGTTGCTGGGGAGAGGTAGGATGGTGAGTTTTGCTATAGATTTGGAATTAGCTTAAATCTTTATTTAACTCTGTAACTAATTTTTTTCTTGTAACTGTTGGTTTGGGGTGGCTTAAATCTTTCTTTAACTTTGTAACTGATGTTGTGTGAGTTTGCTGTTGGTTTGGGAGTAGCTTAAAACTTCCTTTAGCTCTGTAACAGATTTTCAGGAGGACTGTTGCTGGCTGGAGCAAGTGGGGGAGGGGAATTTTTGTCCAAAGACAGAGCAGCCAATCATGTTTGTTTGGAATTTAGTTTGAATGTCTATTTAAATGTTCACAGAACCAATTTGCCTGTTCATTCTGCTTGCTGTGTGCAGAGGTAGGAGGATGAGTTTTGCTGTTGATTTGGGATTATCTTAAATCTTTATTTAACTCTATAACTTTTTTTGTTGTAACTGATGGTTTGGGAGTAGCTTAAACCTTTCTTTAACTCTGTAAATGATTTTTTGTAAGTTTGCTGTTGGTTTGGGAGTAGCATAATGCTTTCTTTAACTCTGTAACTGATTTTCAGGAGGACTGTTGCTGGGGAGAGGTAGGACGGTGAGTTTTGCTGTTGATTTGGGATTATCTTATATCTATAAGTTGGTATGTGAATTTGTGTTATAACTGTTCATGTGGGAGTAGTTTAAATCATTCTTTAATTCTATAACTGATTTTTTTTGTGAGTTTGCTGTTGGTTTGGGAATAGCTTAAAGCTTTCTTTAACTCTGTAACTGATTTTCATAAGGGCTGTTGCTAGGGAAAGGTAGGGGGTGAGTTTTGCTGTTGATTTGGGATTAGCTTAAATCTTTATTTAACTCATTAACTGATTTTATATTGTAAGATTTGGGGTAGCTTGAATCTTCCCTTAACTCTGTAACTGATTTTCAGGAGGACTGCTGCTGGCTGGAGTAAGTGGGTGACTGGATTCTTTGCCCAGAGACATAGTAACCAGCCAAATGTGTTTGGAATTCAGTTTAAATCTCTATTTAAATGTTCATAGAGCCATTTTGCCTGTTCATTCTGCTTGCTGTGGAGAGAGGTAAGAGGGTGTGTTTTGCTGTTGATTTTGGATTAGCTTAAATCTTTCTTTAACTCTGTAACTGATTTATTTTTGTGAGTTTGTTGTTGGTTTGGGAGTAGCTTAAAGCTTTCTTTAACTCTGTAACTGATTTTCAGGAGGATTATTGCTGGCTGGAGTAAGTGGGGGAGAGGGTTCTTTGACCAGAGACAGAGCAGCCAATCAAGTGTGTTTCGAATTCAGTTTGAATCTATATTTAAATGTTCACAGAGCCATTTTGCCTGTTCATTCTGCTTGCTGTGGAGAGAGGTAGGATGGTGAGTTTTGCTGTTGATTTGCAATTATCTTAAATCTTTCTTTAACTCTGTAACTGATTTTTTGTGAGTTTGACATTGGTTGTTACTGGGGAGAAGTAGGAGGGTGATTTTTGCTGTTGATTTAGGATTATCTTAAATCTTTATTTGACTCTGTAACTGATTTTCTGTTGTAGCTGTTGGTCTGAGAGTAGCGTGAATCTTTCTTTAACTCTTGCAGTGATTTTTTTGGTGAGTTTGCTGTTGGTTTTGGAGTAGCTTAAAGCTTTCCTTAACTCTGCATCTGATTTTCAGGAGGACTGTTGCTGGCTGGAGTTAGTGGGGGAAGGGATTCTTTGCCCATAGACAGAGCAGCCAATCATGTTTGTTTGGAATTCAGTTTGAATCTCTATGTAAATGTTCACAGAACCTTTTTTCCTGTTCATTCTGCTTGCTGTGGAGAGAGGTAGGAGGGTGAGTTTTGCTGTTGATTTGGGTTTAGCGTAAATCTTTATTTAACTCTGTAACTGATTGTTGTAACTGTTGGTTTGGGAGTAGCTTAAATCATTCTTTAACTCTGGAACAGATGTTTTTGTGAGTTTGCTGTTGGTTTGGGAATAGCTTAAAGCTTTCTTTAACTCTGAAACAGATTTTTAGGAGGACTGTTGCTGGGGAGAGGTAGGAGGGTGAGTTTTGCTGTTGATTTGGGATTAGTGTAAATCTTTATTTAACTCTGTAACTGTTTTTTTGTTGTAACTGTTGGTTTGGGAGTAGCTTAAATCTTTCTTTAACTCTGTAACTGGTTTTTTGAGAGTTTGCTGTTGGTTTGGGAGTAGCTTACTGCTTTCTTTAACTTGGTAACTGATTTTCAGGAGTACTGTTGCTGTCTGGAGTAAGTGGGGAGGAGATTCTTTTCCCAGAGACAGAGCAGCCAATCAAGTTTATTTGGAATTCAGCTTGGATCTCTATTTAAATGTTCACAGAGCATTTTTGCCTGTTCATTTTGCTTGCTGTGGTGAGAGGTAGGAGGGTGAGTTTTGCTGTTGATTTGGGATTAGCTTAAATCTTTATTTAACTCTGTAACTGATTTTATGCTGTAACCATTGATTTGGGGTAGCGTGAATCTTTCTTTAACTCTGTAACTGAATTTCAGGAGGACTGTTGCTGGATGGAGTAAAGTCCCCCACCCACCCCCTCCATCAGCCTTTTTTAAATACTGGAAAGCCACTGGGGGTTGGGCTTGAAGGCTGTGAGGGAGGAGCATGGGGAGCTGCAAACTGTCCATAATGTATGAACTAACTCTTAAAGCTAATAGTCAGGTGGTGAAAAGTTCATACACTCAGGCTTTTACTAGTTGGATTTTAGTGTTTAAATGTTTTAAAGTTGCAAGTTTGAAGTCAAACTGACACGCTCTGGTTAAGGAAGGGTAACTACATATTTTAAAGTTGAAATTCTAAAGTTCAAACTGACAAGGCCAAGTATAAATATGTTAACTAGAGTTACTGAACTAACACACCAGGGACATTGGGGTAAAGAAGGACTCAGTAGCAAGCTATTAGGGTCACATATGGTATCCAGCTATTGCTGTACAGACTGTGTGATAAGGAATTGAGTTTACATTTAAGGTAAGTGTGAATTATGGAGGGAAGGAAAATGGAGCATTATCGGGGAACACACAGGGGGTGGAGGGGCACAAATAAGGGTAGCAAGAGACTTCAGAATAGTGGATGAAATGGGGGTACCATGAAGTGAGGGTGGCAGGCACAGGGAGGATAGTGGGGTGCAATGGTTGTAGGGCAGCTGTTTGGTTGAATATACTATGGAATCTGGGAGGTTGTACAATTTGTTACAGGCTGAGGAGACTTGGAAGAGGAGGTACAGGGGATCTGGAGGGAACTGTAGAGAGTAAGGGAGGGAGGGCTAAGGCAGGAAGGACCCCAGAGAGGAGCAGCTGGGAGAAGCAGAGGAGGAACAGCAGGGCTAAATCCCATGAGGATGTAGGGAGGCAGGGTGGGAGTGAGGAGAACAGAGGGGCAGCAAGTGGAAGAAAGGCTCAGGGCAGGGGGAAGGAGGACATGGGCACCACTGTGGGAATAGCAAGTAATAGGTTTGCAGTGTTGGCATCGGAGGTGGTAGTGGAGGTGCCAGAGATCATGTGGGGAGGGGAGGAGAAGGGTAGTGAAGCCCCAGGAGTGAGGCTGGGAAAGGAAGGGGTAGTGGAAGAACAGGGCAGAGGGAGAGGGAGAGGCAGAAATGGGGGGAAGATGTAGGAGTCACAAATGGTGCAGATAGAGATAATAAGAGCAGGGCAGTGTGGACTCTGGAAAGGTGGACAGTGAAAAGAGGAAAAGGAAGTTATGGGATAAGAAGATGGGGTACTAGTGCTGGGGCATTCTATACTGAAAGGGGTCAGATGAGGCAGAAGGGGAGAAAGGCACAGTCACATCTGGGTTGAGGCTATCCTGGGGTTGGCTGTGGGTGGGCAGGTCAGGCACTTCTCAAGTGCACATGGAAGGGGAGGGAGAAACCTTACATAGTGATGCATATGGGTACAAACAACTTGGCAGGGGAGATGGTAGAGATGGTAAAGGGGAGGTGTGAGGATTTGGATAGGCAGTGTGAGGAGGTGGGGGATCAGTGACATTCTTTGAGGTACTCCCGGTACCATGTGCGAGTACAGTGAGGAAAAAAAGGATAGAAGAGTTCAATGAGTGGCTGAGGGATTGATGCCATACCAGGGAGTACAGATTAGTGTCTCACTGGAGCAGGACCTGGAACAATAGTGACCTGTACACAGGGGACAGGTCACAGGGAGGGGAAGGGAGTAGTAAAATGGGTAATAGAGGGGTATATATAAACAAAGGTGGATTTAAACTAGGAGGGGGGTGGCAAGGGGACCACTGATAGGAAAGGGGTCCAGAAAGGGGAGCCTAGTGAGTGTCTCCCCCAGTTATGGGTAAAAGCAATGTGGAAGCAGCACAGGGAGGCATAAGGGGGTAGGAATAGGGGTAGGGGAAGGGAGGAGACAGGCTGGAGGGTGATCTCACTGAATGCAGGAAGCCTAAGAAATAGAACAGCAGAGTTACAGGCTCTCTTGTCGGTGGAGGGAGTGGATATTGCAGCCATCACTTAAACATGGGCCACCCAGTACCAGGACTGGGATATGATGATCCCAGGGTTCAGGTTACTCAGAAAGGATAGGGCTAAGAGGAATGTGGGGGTGGTGATCTATGTAATGGAAGGAATAAAGTGTGTAAGGCAGGAAGAGTAGGAGGAGAGGACAGAAGCACTATGGATGCAGTACCAAGATGCAAAGAATAAGACACTGAGAACGGGGGTGGTGTAGAGGCTCAAGGGATTGACCTGGATGGGGAATTAGCTGAACAAGTTAGGAGGGTCTGCAGGAAGGGGAGCACAGTGGTGGTGGAGGACTTCAACCTACCAGGGGTGGAGTGGGGCACCCCATTCACCACAAGTGCAAGGGAGTGGGTCTTGCTAGATGCATTTCAAGACAGCTTTCTGACAGAGCTGGTCCAGGGGCTGACTCGGTTAGAAAGGACTCTGAACCTTGTACTGAATAACGTGGAAGCTGTAAGGAATCTGGAAGTGGAGGAACCACTGGCTGGGAGTGACCACTGTTTGGTGTGGTTCATGCTCAACATTGGGAGGGAAACAGGGTGCATGGGTAAAAGGGTGATTGAGTTTAGGGGGGCAGACTTTAAGAAGATGGGGGACATTTTGGGCAGGCACCTGGCAGGAATTTAACCACACATGCATGCAGACCAGACATGGGACATCAAAAAGGAAGGGCTGGTGGAGGCAATGGAGTCTTGCACTATGAAGACAAACAAGAAGGGAAGGGCAAAAAAAGCCAGTTGGCTGACACAGGAGGTTATGGAAGGAGAGAGGGCCAAGAAGACAGCGTTTCAAAAGTACAGGAAATCAGGAAGGGGTGAAGATAAGGATACGTACATGGAGAAGTCCAGGGAGGTTACCAGACTGGTCAGGGCAGCCAAGGCATCCAGGGAGCTGAGACCAGTGCAGGGAATTAAAAGTGGAGAAAAAGATTTATTCCACTATATCAGAGAGATAAGAAACAGCAAGGATCAGCTGGTGAGGATTAAGAAGGATGGGGGGTGGAGAAAGGGGCGGAGCAGGCAGAGGCAATGAATGAATACTTCTGCTCTGTATTCCTGCAAGAGAAGGGGGGACAGATACTCCAGGTGAGGGGGGTAGGGGGAAGGGATGACAGATGTAGGGTTTACAGAGAGCAGGGTACTAGATGGGTTGAGGGCAATAAGGGTGGACAAAGCGCCTAGACCTGATGGCATTCACTCTAGGGTACTAAGGGAGTTGGCAGAGGTCCTGCCGGGGCCACTGGCCAATCTGCCGAATACCTCCCTGGACATGGGATGTGTACCGCAGGACTGGAGAATCGCCCATGTGGATCCCATCCATAAATGTGGCCCAAAGGATGGAACCAGGAAACTATAGGCCAGTGAGCCTCACATCGATCATGGGAAAGCTCATGGAGATCATACTAAAAGAGAGGCTAGTGAGCATCTTAGAGGAAAACAGTCTCCAGGATGGTCAACAGCACAGGTTTATTGCAAGCAGATCCTGCCAGACAAACCTTGTAGAGTACTACAACTGGGTAATGCAGGAACTGGACAAGGGCCATGCAGTGAATGTCCTGTATTTGGACTTCAGCAAGGCCTTTGATTCAGTGCCCCATGGGAGGTTGGGGGGAAACTGGAATGTGTGGGGGCAGGACCAAAAATGGTGACATGGATCACACACTGGCTAAAGGGAAGGCAGCAAAGAGTGGTGGGAGGGCTCTCATCACTGAGAGAGTTGATGAGCTGGGGTACCACTGGAATAGATACTGGAACCAGTGCTGTTTGGGATTTTTATTGCAGTATTCTCACACAAGATCTGGAGCAAGATCAGCCTGTTCACAGATGCTACCAACATGGGAGCTGTGACTGATGATATGGAGGGGTGGAAGGGGTTGCAGAAGGACCTGAGTAAGCTGCAGGAGTGGGTGGAAACATGGCAGTTGGGGTTCAATGCCAAG
Organism: Neoceratodus forsteri; assembly: GCA_016271365.2. Taxonomy (NCBI): domain Eukaryota; kingdom Metazoa; phylum Chordata; order Ceratodontiformes; family Ceratodontidae; genus Neoceratodus; species Neoceratodus forsteri. The sequence goes on from CM057457.1 coordinate 185,600,112, forward strand.
AAGTGCAAGGTTCTGCACTTCAGAGCCAGGAACCAGGGGAGAGATTATCACTTGAATGGGGTACAGTTGGGGAGCTCCACAGAGGAGAAGGACCTAGGAGTGATCATTACGGGAAGCATGAACATCTCTGCTCAGTGCAAGAAGGTGGCAGCAAAAGCCAACAAAATGCTGGGGTGTATTGCAAGAGGGATCTCCTCCAGATTGAGGGAAGTTATCCTGCCCCTGTATATGTCATTGATCATGCCCCACTTGGAGTACTGCATGCAGTACTGGTGCCCATTCTTGAAGAAGGACATCAGATTGTTGGAGGGGGTGTAGCTAAGACCCACAAACATGATCCAGGGATTGGACAGCAAACCCTATGAGGACAAGCAGGGAGAGTTGAATATGTATTCACTGGAGGAGATAAGGGATAGGAGGGATATGATTGAGACTTTTAAGTATCTGAAGGGGATAAACAAGACTAACATAGAAGGGATTTTTCAGATGAGAAGGGGGAGGGGCACGAGAGGGCATGGACTGAGATTGGTGGGGGGAAGATTCAAGAGGGAGATGAGGAGACATTTTTTCACAGAAAGAGTGGTGGACAAATGGAACACTTTACCAGACAAAATAGTGTCCTGTAAGATGCTGATCTGGAAGCAAATGATTTGGTACCTTTTATTGGACCAACATAGATGTAACAAAAATAACAAAATGCTTTAGCTTTTGGACCAACCCAGTCATTCCTCGGAAGCTTAATGACAGTTATTTAGAAAATTGCATACTTTTAACACCCAGATCATGCAGAAAAACACTGAAAAATTCTCATTGGTTTAAAATACTCATTTAAAAAATAACACAAGACACATCAGAGAAGCTGAAAAGTACCAGTTCAGCTTCAGCTGAAAGGGTCCAAAGGTCAGATGTGCTTAGAGCATGAAAACATGCAGGGAGTACACTGCCCATAAATTAAAATGACTTAGAGATACCTTCAGAGTAAGATAACAACATCTTGAGCATAGAGCTGTATAGCCCAATTATGAGTAAAAACCCACTCGGATTAAAGACATGCTAAAATGTGACATAACTGTAAATTGAAACCAAGCTCCACAAACTAGAACTACAAAAAGTAAATATACATGGCATACAAAGGGTTCAAAGTAAAGTTTACCTAATTTGAGCAATAGTTTTACACTATATGGAATGTAAAACTAAGCTGGAAACATTACCCAACTATACTCTCAAACTGGTTATTATGCTTCATAAACTTTAAGGCCTTTGGTGTTGTAACAGGAGTTTATGCATGATAATATAAATTGGCAGTATAAGAGCCAAACAAAAAGCTGCTTGTCAAGGACCACCAAGAAACTAAGACCATGCAATCTGATATGTACAGATTTCAACTTGATGTACTAAAAATGTCGAAGGAATCTGAATAAGAAATCATAGGAATTAAATCCCCCCTCCCCCCAGGGGAAGATAACACACACACATACACACACACATATCTTAATGCACCATTATTCACTTCAATCACGTCAATTGTTACCCAAAGGAAATAAACTTATCATGAACCTCCAAGTAAAGGAGATTATGCATCCTGATATGTACAGAGTTCAAAAATGTGACACTTTATAACCATATTACTATATGTGCAGTAACAGTCCAAGGATACTAAATAGAACCACAATGAAATAAAACCTCCACCCTCCCCAGGGTAGGATAACTAGTTAGATGTGAAAGTACACTATGTATGTTAGGCAAGAGTCCTAATATACCTTCATTTCCACAAATCACTACAATATTAGCCCAATGTAATTAATCTGTCAAGGACCCCCATGCAAATGAGATACGGCACCCCAATATGTTCAGAGTTCAAAAATGTGACAGTATATAATAAAACTAAAACAAGGCACTGTGTCAGCATGTGGTCTAAAAGTAGAAGAAAATGGTTATATTAAATGCATGCTGAAAATAGAAAATAGAGTTAAAAATCCACGTTTCGACCTTAGGTCTTCTTCAGGAAATATCTAAAAGAGAAAAAAACAAAGTTAGTGTAGAAGGGAGGTAAATGAGTTATATATATATATATATATATATATATATATATATATGGGGAACTAAAGAAGGGGAGGCTCAGGGAGAAGAAGTGATAAATGGCAAGATTCAGAGACAATCTGTAAAATGAAAAGGTGATGATGGGAAAGATAAAGCATAATAGGAGTGAAAGAGCTAGAGAAGTCCCCAGGTGGCGACAGATTAACAGGGCCTAGTAAGAAGGCTGAAAGGTGACAACTGTGTGGGAAGGAGACAGAGACGGAGACTTATGGTGAAAATGAAAAAGAAATTAAATGTGTAAAAATACAAACAGACTTTAGGGAAATAAGGGGTGGCTAAAATATGTTAGTGGGAAATAAGTCTATCATTTAAACCAGAGGGCTGCTGGGAGCCAAGGTGGATGATCAGCTTGGCTTCCATGTTTTTTCTATGGTCAGAATCCCAGAAACCCTGCTGAAGGACACAAACAGAAAGGTCATTGACACTGTGGTCCCTGAAGATAAAGTGGGATGCAATGGGTTTAGCAGTGTCACCATTCCTGACTGCTCTGTAATGTTCCCTGAAATGGTCAGCAAGGCGCTTACCAGTCTCTCCAATATAAATAGTTGTACACTTCCTGCAAAGAATACAATACGCCACATTAGTGGAGGTGCATGAGAACTCCTTGGTGATGTGAAAAACACCTGTAGGCCCCGAATTTCAGTCACACTGGAAATAAATTTGCACGTGTAGCAGTGAGCCCTGTTGTTTGATACCTGGTAGGGAGAACTGTTAGGAGTAGTTAGGCTGCTTTTAACCAGGAGATTCTGCAGGTTAGGTGGCTAGCGGTAGGAGGCAATAGGTGGTTCTGTAAAGGAAGCACCAATGTTAGGGTCAGTTTGCAAAATGGTAAAGTTACTGGTGATGATCCTGTGAAGAGAAGGTGTGCTTTGATGGAATGGAGCACTAGTGGAATTCGCCATTGTTCTTGCATGACAGTATCCTTCCTGTGGGGATCAAGGTTACGGGCATGTTACTGACCCGGGAGAGTGCTCTGTCCACTGTGCTTTTAGGGTATCCCCTGTTGATAAAAAAAAAACCTGTGCATTATTTGTGTCTGCTCAGCAAAACCATCCTCTTCACTGCATGATCTGCAAAGTTTAAGAAACTGTGAGTAAGGCAGGCCATTCTTGACATGTTTAGATAAGCATTGAAGGAAGGCACCACTCGTCTAGAAAAAAATGCCACAGTTCCACTTTTTATTTAATACAAACTGGACAAAAGGGAATATAGTGGTACAGAGAAGCTGAACTCACACCAGCAGGTACCAAAGATCCAACCAGTTTCACTCAATGGAGCCTCCTCAGGGATCCTTAGCAAAGGTCTCTCTTTTGTGCCCACACCCAAATATCTTGACCCCAGGTTCAAGTTGATCTGCAGTGCTTCTATCGTAGAGTACTCCTTACAACTCATTTTTCTAATGAGACTCCTCTTCCCACAGATGATGATAGTATCACCAGAACAATCAACAATATCAATCCCCAGCAAAGTGCATGGACACCCCCTCCAGGACGTTTTGCTGCTGTTGATTATTTTGTTAACCAATGCATAGAAAACACTACTAACTTCAATCTTCATTGCAGGCACAACCATTCCAACCTGATACCTGGTGAGCTTGCAGCCATCAGATCTCTGCAATGTAGGAATGACATTCTTATCAAACCAGCTGATAAGGGAGGTGCGGTTGTGGTCTGGCTAAAGGAGCTATACATCACTGAAGCCACACAGCAACTCTCTGACACCAGGTTTTATTCTTCTCTTCCACAGGACCCCACTTCTGACTATCAGAATTAGGTCGCCACCACCATCACCTCTGCTATTGAAAACAAAGAGCTCCCTGCTTCTGCTAAGAGAATCATAGTTCAGCATCCCCAGACATCAAGGTTTTATCTCCTTCCCAAAATCCACAAAACAGATAACCCTGGTCGTCCTATTGTATCTACCTGCTCCTGTCCCACATCCCACATCTCTGCATTTTTGGACAGCCTCATGAGACCCCTCATTGAGTCCCTGCCTCCCTATGTGAAAGACACTAACCATGCTGTCTAGTTATTTGACAGGTTCAGATTCAGTGACTCTCATTAGCTCATCTTCACCATGGACATCAAACTTCTTTACACAGTGATCCCCCATGATGATGGTCTGACAGCTTTGCAGCATTTCTTGAATAAGCGGGAAGTCCAGCAGCCACCCACACACACACGCACTAACTCATCTGGCAGAACTTGTTCTTACACTCAGTGCTTTTTCTTTTAATAACAGTTTTTTTCAGCAGGTCAGTGGAGTTGCCATGGGTACCAAGACGGGTCCCAGCTTTGCTAATCTGTTTGTGGATTGGGTGGAGGAACGTTTTTTTCTCTCATTCACAGGGACTGTTCCTGAACTCTACAAACACTATATAGATGTCTGCGTGGGGGCCACCTCCTGCTCCAGGGAGACTCTCCAAGTCTTCCTTGACAAGTTTACCACAGTCCATCCTTCCCTTCAATACACTGTTGAAGTATCCTCCTCTACACTGCCTTTTCTGGATATCCAACTGTCAGTACAGAACACTGGTCTGAAGACATCAGTTTATTACAAACCATTGACTCTCACAGTTTCCTTCTCCTCAGCTCTTTCCATCCTAAAGATGTCAAGAATGGCCTGCCTTACTCACAGTTTCTTAGACTTCACAAGTTATGCAGAGAAGAGAATGCTTTTGCTGAGTAGACCCAAATAATGCACAGTTTTTTTTTATCAACAGGGGATACCCTAAAAGCACAGTGGACAGAGCACTCTCCCAGGTCAGTAACATGCCCCGTAACCTTGACCCCTGCAAGAAGGACACTGTCACACAAGAACAATGGCGAATTCCACTAGTACTTCCTTTCCATCAGAGCACACCTTTTCTTCACAGGCTCATCACCAGTAACTTTCCCATTTTGCAAATCGGCCCAAACATTGGTGCTTCCTTTACAGAACCACCTATTGTCTCCTTCTGCCGGCCACCTAACCTGTGGAATCTCCTGGTTAAAAGCAGCCTAACTACTCCTAACAGTTCCTCCCTACCAGGTACCAAACTTTGCAACAAGACTCGCTGCTACACTTGCAAATTTATTTCCAGTATGACTGAAATTCGGGGGCCTACAGGTGTTTTTCATATCGCCAAGGAGTTCTCATGCACCTCCACTAATGTGGTATATTGTATTCTTTGCATGAAGTGTACAGCTATTTACATAGGAGAGACTGGTACGTGCCCTGCTGACCATTTCAGGGAACATTACAGAGCAGTCAGGAATGGTGACACTGCTAAATCCATTATATCCCACTTTATCTCCAGGGACCACAGTGTCAATGACCTCTCTGTTTGTGTCCTACAACAGGGCTTCTGGGATTCTGACCATAGAAAAAACATGGAAGCCAAGCTGATCATCCATCTTGGCTCCCAGAAGACCTCTGGTTTAAATGATAGACTTATTTTCCAGTAACATCTTTCAGCCACCCCTTATTTTCCCTAAAGTCTGTTTGTATCTGTACAAATTTAATTTCTTTTTCATTTTCACCATAAGTCTCCATCTCTGCCTCCTTCCCACACATTTGCCACCTTTCAGCCTTCCTACTAGGCCCTGTTAATTAATCCCCACCTGCAGACTTCTCTAGCTCTTTCACTCCTGTTATGCTTTATCTTTTCCATCATCACCTTTTCGTTTCACAGATTGTCTCTTAATCTTGCCATTTATCACTTCTTCTCCCTGAGCCTCCCCTTTTTTATTTCCCCACATATATATATATATATATATATATATATATATATATCCTCATTTTACCTCCTCTCTACACTAACTTTGTTTTTTTTCTCTTTTAGATATTTTCTGAAGAAGACCTAAGGTCGAAACATGGATTTTTATCTCTATTTTCTATTTTCAGTGTGCATTTAATATAACCATTTTGTTCTGCTATAATAAAAGTACTGTAGATACAGTAACAGGCTATGGAATCTGCATAAGATCCAATCGAATTAACCCCACCCCCACCCCCAAGGAAGATAACTAGTAAAAAGGAAATAATATTCATTATGTGTGTGTAAACTAAGAGTCATAACACACTGTAACACCATTATGTTATGTACCTGAATATAAGCCCACCTCAATGTAACAGCAACCCCCACACCCACTACACTCACACAACCCCACCCACACACACACACACTCTCACACACACACACACACACAAGGAGATGCTGAAGTCCTATAATATGTATATCCTTTGAAGAAAAGGTATGTGGATGTTTAAGTCCTATAATGTGCCATAAACCCCAAATCTGTGTTCATGCCATCTTCTACCATATTGAGAAATAATATAAGTTTTGATCTCAAAAGCCCGTCTCTGTTGTGTACTTTTGAGATTTCCTTTTAAGACCATTACTGACATATTTAAGATTGAGTGGTCTGGCTGAGAGAAGTTTTGCCCCACTGGTTTTCCAGTCATCTTCAGATTAATATTATGTCTGTGCAAGTTCATTCTAGTGCAGAGTGGTTGGCTTGTCTGTCCAACATAACCTGTTTGTGGACATCTCTTGCATTGAATGAAATAAACAACATGCCGTGATGTGCCTGTATAATTCCCATGTACCCTGAATTATATGTTTTGTGATGAAACCACACAGTCATAAATAGAAATGAGCTCATAAGTCTTACATCTGAGTTGATTACAGGATTGTGTACCATTTAGTGTTATGGCATTCTGTTCTGGTGAAAGTTTACTCCTAATAATTAGGTTGGCTAAGTTTGTTTAAAAGATAGTAGTGGTAGTTCCTTAAAAATACAATTTAGGGTCTCATCCTCACTAAATATTGGGTGGAGGTCCTTAATAATCTTAGGTAGAAGTTCAAGGTCAGGATGATATGTGACTACAAAGGGTATTCTGTTGGTAGCTGTCCTTTCCTTATACTGAAGTAGTTGTTGTCTTGGCACTTGTGTTGCACGGCCTATTGTCCTGTCAATTTCTCTGAAAGAGTGTCCCTGCTTAATAAAGGTGTTTTTTTAACATAGCCAAATGTGTATCTCTGTCTTCCTCATTTGAACAGATACGCTGATATCGAAGTGCTTGACTGTACATGACAGATTTCTTATTGTGGCTTGGGTGATTACAACTCTTTTGTAAATATCTCTGTCTGCCTGTTTGCTTCCAGTAAATCCATGTATGTAAGGTTCCATCCTTGATGGTGACAGTGGTGTCCAGAAAATTAACACTTGTGGCAGAATATTCCAGGAGAAACTTTATGGTTTGGTTTATGGTTGGGTGGAAGTTATTAAGTTCTTGATGAAAATCATTAGGTGTGTCAGTACCCTTTGTCCAAATTGTAAATAAATCATCAATGTAACCTGTCAGATGGTGGGCAGTTTCCAGAGGCGTTGGGACAGGGTAAGGGGTACAGGGAAGAGGGGATGGGAGGGCAGCTGCTTAATGAGGGGCTAGCTGCACACTTGAGCAGACTCAATAGATCATGAAGCCTGTTTCTGCTGCCAATTTCGTATGCTCGTATGTTCATACATTACATTCCTGCCAACGTATATTGACACCATGATATAGGCATTTTCACAGGTGGAATACATGGCCTGACACCATGGATCCTGATTGCCTATAGTAACATTGACAGGGACAAACACAGATGTACATAGCAAATATGAACCTTCAATGGTATGAAGTGCACAGAGGACAAACTGATGTCTGGAGTGCACGCTTTCAAGGACACACACACACACACACACACTACCCACCAGTCATGATATGAACTCTAGCATGGTGCACACTACTCAACAGATGCCACAATCTGACCAGGCACACTAGGTACGCACCATTGAACACATAAATGGCAGTGACAGCAGGTGCAGCACTGATGTATTTTTAAACAAGCAGATATAAAGGAGAACATTCAGCATCATGGGTCCAACACTCAAGCATGGGAATGGCCCCAATGTGCACTTTGTGTGCAAAAACATTTGGCTTACTTATTGCTTACTGTAGTATAATAGATTGTGTCAGACTAATGTTTGCTTAGTTCTAGGCAAACATATTCTATTATTACAAATCCCAGAATCCTCTTCAGCTGACATCTAAGCAGTAAGTAGTGGTGGTGGATACAATAGCCTGCAGTGCATGATAGAGTTTATATAAGTTCTGATCTTTTCTTTGCTAGTCCTACTGCTCTCCCTGGGTTAAGTACAGTCACAGAGGACTGTACTTAGCCCCTGCAGAAAAGTAAACCCGGAAAACATTTGATCCCAGACTATAAAAGTTCTAACATGCACTGCAGGCTATGATATCTCCCACTGCTGCCTACTACTCTGTCATGTCTGTCTGCAATGTCCACAGCCCCTCCCTGGTCTACTACTTTGGTCACCAGTCAAAGAAATCTATTAGATTTGTCTGACATGACCTTCCCGCTGTGAATCCATGCTGCCTTGGGTCATGTGCCCCACTGGCCTCTAGTTACTCAACAATTCTTTCTTTCAGAAATGATTCTGAAAGACCTGTTAGTTTGACCTCAGTGGTAGGGAAAATAATGGAATCATTTCTGAAAGAAAGAACTGTTGAGTACCTAGAGGCCAGTGGGGCAAAGGACCCAAGGCAGCATGGATTCACAGTGGGAAGGTCATGTCAGACAAATCTAATAGATTTCTTTGATTGGGTGACCAAAGTAGTAGACAAGGGAGGGGCAGTGCATATGGCCTACCTAGACTTTAGCAAGGTATTTGACACAGTCCCACACAAAAGATTAGTAAACAAGTTAGCCAGCCTGGCAGTGGGTCCCAGAGTGGTAGCCTGGGTAACAAATTGGATGGACAACAGGATGCAGAGGGTAATAGTAAACAGAGTACACTCTGAAGAAAGGCTGGTTACTAGTGCAGTACCGCAGGGTCCAGTACTGGTGCCTTTCCTCTTTAATGTCTTTATAGGAGACATTACAGAGGGGCTGGAAGGAAATGTATGCCTCTCTGCAGATGACACAAAGATCTGCAATAGGGTTGATGCACAAGGGGGGAATAGAAAGGATGAGAAGGGACTTGACAAGGTTGGAGGAATGGTCAAAAATATGGCTGCTTGGATTCAATAGAAAAAAGGGCAAAGTAATGCACCTGTGAAACAAAAACTCAGGGAAAGAGTACACAAAGGGGGAGGGGGAGGTACTAACAAAAATAAAATGGAAAGATACCTGGGGATAGTCATATCAGATGACCTTAAGATAAGCAAGTAATGTGAGAAGGCAATAACGAGGGCTGAGGGGATACTGGGATGCATAGGGAGAGGCATCACCAGTAGAAAACATTAAGTTTTATCCCTCTGTTCAGACAGTTGGTGAGACCCCATCTGGAGTACTGTGTGCAGTTCTGGAGACCGCATCTCCACAAGGACATAGACAGGATGGAGGCAGTCCAGAGGAGGGCAACTAAAATGGTGCAGGGTTTGCAACAGAAGCCATACGAAGAGAGACTTAAAGAGCTTAATATGTATACCCTTATGGAAAGGAAGGAGAAGGGGCAAATGATAGAAACTTTCAAGTACAGTACCTCAAGGGAATCAACAAAGTCCAAGACAAGAGCATCTTTCAGAAAAATCGATGTGCAAGAACAAGGAGGAACAATTTGAAGATAGAGGGGGGATGACTCAGGGGCAACGTGAGGAATACTTTTTTTCATGGAGAGGGTGGTGGATGCATGGAACCACCTTTCTCAGTAGGCTGTGTGGTTAAAAACAGTGGGGGAATTAAAGAATGCATGGGGCAGACATAAGGCAATAATAGTGGGGGGGGTAGGAGGAAGTAGGCTGTTGGTTAACTAGAATCTGCAACTTATCCAATAGGTAGGGAAATGGGTAGACTTGGTAGGCCATGCAGTCCTTATCTGCCATCAAAGGCTATGTTTCTATGATTCCATCATTTTACCTACCACTGAGGTGTAACTAACAGGTCTGTAGCTTGCTTTATTGAAAAAGAGAATTCTGATCAGAAAACTTTAGAAATCAGAGAATCCTGTATTATCATTCCAATTAGATAATTCTTACTATATTAAACTGTAGTTTCTGGCAGGCAGGCTAATGGAATTGTGCTGAGGAGGAAAAGAGACAGTGAGTAGTGTGAGCCTGTGCTGGCAGCTGCTGGTCTTACATGCAGCAAGAGCAGGTCAAAGCAGATAGTATTTTGCAGAGTGGGAAAAGGTGTAATGGGGATTGTTGAAAGATTTGTTTGACAAGCATTTTGTTACTGAGTGCAGGCAATGCATATGGCAAGAAATCCAAATTTATTAGGGCTGTGCAAACCTGCTAAAGTTCGACCATGCAAACTTCAAATGTTGAGCCATGTAAAACTCCCACTGGATTGACCATGGAAACACAATGTGCTTGGCTGATGAAGCACCCAAATCAGCAGGATGATGCAGCGGCCCACACTAAAGGCTAACAATTTCAAAAATTGGGTCTGATCAGTCAGAGCCGAACATGGACAAGGCTAGTACATAAGAGTAAGTGGCCAGAAATGCTCAAAATAAAATGGATTGTAATTTGTAAGGTTATGTATGCCCACAGAATATCAGTGCAGCATCCCACATTGTATTCTGAAGAAGACTGAGTGATAATCATATCATAGAAGCTTGATGGCAGAAAAGAACCATATTGGTCCATCTAGTCTGCCTATCCTCCCCATGCCTCCCAACCACCAGCCTCCACTATCCCCCACTACTCATCCGCATATGCCTGTCCCATGCCCTCTTGAATCCTTCCACTAAATCAGCCCCCACCACTTCTTCTGGTAGTCTGTTCCAGGACTCCACCACCCTTTCTGTGAAGAATCACCCTCTCACATTGCTTCTGTATATTTCCCCCTGCAGTCTGAGGCTATGCCCTCTAGTCCTGGCCCCCTCCTTCATCTTAAGTAAAAACACTTCTCCTACTTTGTTGAGCCCCTTCACGTATTTAAAAGTTTCAATCATGTCTCCCCTTTCCCTCCTAGTCTCCAGAGTATACAGATCCAGATTGCTACACCTCTGCTTGTTGCATTCCCCTACATACCCTGCACCATCTTGGTTGCCCTTCTCTGAACCCTCTCTATCTCATCTATATCCTTGTGAAGGTGTGGTCTCCAGAACTGGACCCAGATGCAGCCTTACCATAGCTTTGTAGAGGGGTATTATTACCTCCCTCCTCTTACTAGTAATGCCCCTACCTATGCATGCCAACGTTCCATTGGTCTTTCTCACTGCCCTGCTGCACTGGTTTCCTACATTAAGGTTGGATGAGACTATGATCCCCAGATTCCTCTTCTGTTCTGTTACTTTGATTGCCTCCCCTCCTAGTGTGTATCCTGCAAGTCCTCTGAGTACTGTGTATACTTGCAGGTCAGCAACTGAAGTGTTCAACAATTACCTAGTGCCAAAGTGGGCTAAACAGTCTTTCTTGGTACCAATACAATTGAGGCTCATCTCCTTCTTTTAGTGGCATGTTCTAATTCAGATAATCCTGCACCATTTTTTTTGTTGCCATCTCAGGCACCATTGTGTCAGACAGTGACTTACCATGTTTTTCATTAGTCAATAACCAGACAGTTGTTTTCAGAGAGATTTGTCATCAATGGATGTCTATATGGGATGTGCAGCAGTAGTAGTAGTAGTAGCAGCAGCATCACTAGGTCGCAGTTGATTTGAAGGTAAGAATGAGTGGCTTCTGTGATGTTCAGCAGTAGTAGTGGTAACATCTAGGGATCCTTCTTCTTCTCTACCTGGTCTGTCAGAGGGATTACAAAGGATGACCATTCTTCTTCTTCTGCTGTACTTTTGCTCCTGGCTTTTTTTCCTACCATACGGACTGAGAACAGGTGGACAAGCCAGGCTTTAGCCAGGTTTTAGCATGACTCAGTTGGTAGCACATCTGCCTTTGAGCCAGAAGGTTGTGGGTTCTAGTCCCACACTGGGATTGGGCTCATACCTAAACGCTGGCACCCAAGTGCAGTATTAGGGGTGTGCTGTACTGTTGGGGTGTTTTGTCCTTTGGATGAGACATTAAACCAAGGTCCCTTCTATCCATCTTGGTGTTGTCCTGGTGGGTGTCCAGGTGGACGTAAAAGAACCCAAGGTATGCTTCACAAAAGAGTAGGGGACTTTCCTGGTGTCCTGGCCAATATTTCCCTCCCCATAAAACTGGTTCATGCAATTGTCCAAGGCTGTGTGTGAATATAGATGGGCAATATAGCTACCACTACACATTCAGCCACTTCACTACCAGTCTAGCGCTGCTTGTAAAGCACTTTGGGATACAATGTGTATGAAAAACACTATGTAAATGCTGATTTTTCTTCTATAGGTCTGCTGCTCCTTACTGTATTCTTGTGCATCAAATAATGCCGTGAATGCATCATTGAACCAAGGGTCCTAGAGAGTGACCAGGATGCAGTGGTCAGGTTTGTGCATTTCTGAAATGCATGTGTCATTCCAGAAATGTGTTGTTATGCTTTCTACTTTAGCAGTGGTATCCTCATTATCCTCCTACTTTCATGTGAACAAGGAGCAGGCTAATCAGGGCAATGAAGGGTGTTCTTGGCTTAGACCAGCTGCATCAGCACTTTCCACCCATGTGGCCAACTCAGTGGGCTTCAGAACAGTGCAGAGGGTCTCCAACAGGTGCCACTGATTTGGTCTGATGGTTACTTCTCTCTTGCCAGTTCCATGCTCCATGGCATACTGGTGGATAGTATTCTGTTTTCTAGCAGCCATTGCATCACGTACTCAATGGAATTCCACCTTGTTGTCACATATTGTTTCAGGTTGTGGAGTGGGGGCAAATTCACTGCTGAATGTTTTGTAACAGCTTCCCTTCCTTCACAAAATTGCTAAAATGACCACAGATGTTTTTGGCCAGACCTACATAAGTCTGCAAAGTGGTGCCTTTCTTGTCTAGAAATTTCTATTCTACCAGATTTATACAGTAAGTAAAAACAGAAAATGTGCAAAATCCCTATCATCAACTCATTTACAATGTTTGTTGCATTATCTGCTACTCTAAAACCTGCTGTTCAAGAGTGTGGTGTCTGCAACTCATCAGAAGTCCGCCGAAGGAAGGTTTTTCACACAATGGTTATTGTCACAGCCAGCAATACATAAAGCTGTTTGCTTGTGGAGACTGGAGATCCCAGGTGACTTGTGGATAATGCTACTGCTGGCACTTAACTCAGAGGAGGAGAAGGTGTGGAAGGAGCAGGAAGACGGGAAACTGACCCAGTGGGTAGTCACTGATATGTAGTCAGTCATCTGACCACCTGTCCACATGTCAGTGGAGATGTGAATCACTAGCACAGATGATGCTTTCAGGGCATGAGCTACAGTCTTGAAGACCCTCTGATACAAATCTGGAAGAGGCACTGTGGAAAGTAGGCATGGCTGAACACTTGATACCGTGGGATTGCAAGCTGCATTAGCGATATGAAATCTGCATTGTTCACAAAGGGGAATAGCAGCAATTCAGTAGCTAGCATTTCCAGAATTGCTCTAGTTAACTTTTTCATCTCCGATCTGTTGGTTTTAAATTCCTGTCCCATTTCAGATATGAGACCATTAACAGTTGACTCTTTTTTTCTCCCTAAACTTGTCTTCTGGCTTCTACTGCTGCGGCCCCTGGGGTGGAAGTGGTTGGGGATATGCAGCACCTCGGAGGTATGTGAGTCAATGGGCTACAGAACCTATGAATAGAAGATGTTGGAGTTGTGCTTTGGTTACCATTTGTAGGACTTTCTTTCTCATCATCTTTACCTGGTCCATTAAATTTCTCCCCCCCCACTCAGCATCATCGCCACCATCATCATCATCAGCATCACTGCCTCCTATTGCTGCTGCTGATGCTGTGCATTGGTATGCCTTCTCATACTTCTGTCTGTGGGACTTCAGCAAATGCCTTTCCATGGTAAATTATTCCAGCCTTGTTCCTCCCTTACTGTGACTCAGCTTGTCCTTACATAGAAGGCTCACTATATGTGTCTGTGATTCTTTGACCACTATAAAGAACTATCATGCCACTGGCATCAGAAGTTTGGTCATTCCTGCTGACACTTACTGCTTTCACCTACGAGGTGGGCTACCATGGCCTTCTTCCACAAAACCCTGTTTCACATCTTCCACTGGTTCTTCAGAGTCAGGAAACATTTTTTATTCTACGTCTGCCATGTGTCTTTCTGGCCCTGGTACACTGTCTGTGTTACCTATGTCTTTCTCTGCTGTTTTGTCCAATGTTTGTTTTCCTCCTTCTTGTTTTTAGGCCTCTTTCTTTTGCTTTTTTTTTTTTTTTACCACTATGGCAAGCTGCCTGGCTGCTAGCCCGTATTTGTAGCTATTATTATGTTGTATATATGTTTTTTATATAATTATATGTACATGCAGTGTTAGCACAAAGGCACATAGAGAAAAGACTGATTTTTTTTTTTAAAGGGGTTTGACCTTCCTGTGACCTACAAGGCCAGTTTTGCTTGCAGGAATCTGACAAGATCTTGTCAAAAAGCTTGTGGATATATGATCAAAGAATATTCCTCTAATGTTAACTGGCCAAGTGAAACAGAAGTAATAAATTCAGCTTGTATAATCATGCAACTTACAGAATCTTCATTTTAGCTAATTAAATTAAGCCTATTCAAAATCCCAAGATGTGAGAAACTATTTCCACTGTTTTAAACCCTTAAGATCAAAAGAGAAATGGTCTTAGATGAGAGGTGACAGAAAAGAGTCCCACAGTACACTGACATCTTTTTACAATTGCCAGGAAACACCCTTCTACCAGGTCTGTGTGAGATTGTAAAACCTGGATTAACAATAGGAATCTGACTCAGCAAAGGTTATCAGAAACATAAAACCCTGGGAAAGCACAAAAGAGACACCCAGTGGCCTAAAAAGAGAAAGGCCAACCTCTATTCACTGACCTGGAAGGGCCAGTTTTTATTCACAGACTGGGGGGGAGGTCTTCTATGTAAACTCTCCAGCACAGACACTCAGAACCATTTGCCATTTTGCATGAACCCTCTCCTGACCACTGAGAATTGTCAGCACAGAGGCTGCCTAAGAATTAAAGGCTGCTACAGAAAAACTGAAGTAATTTGCAAACCAGCGATTCTCTGGACTTTGAAATCTACATACCGCAGGTAGAGTAGCCATCAATCTTAATGTGTTTCATTGTACATTTTCCATTTTTTTTTGCCTGAGTGCCACACATGTGCAGTTGCATTGCCACCACCATCTTTTGAATGCCACTCCTCCCACACCCTTCCACTGCTCCTTCCTCCCTGCTCCCTCCCAGCAAAAGCAGCAAAGAAAATCCTCCCACTCCCTCCCACTACTACTGTCCTCCCTGCTTCCTATGTTCCCCATCCTCACACCAACATCAGTGTGTCCAGTCCCTGTGTCAGTATCATGTACCCCCCAACTCATCTGGCCTACTGTGAGCCCACCCCAGTGTGCCCATATTGATGTCCTTTTTTCCTGTAAAGAAAACCATTCCCAGATGTCTCTTGTTTTTTTCACCTGTACAAAAGAAAATGGTCCCCGGTCATTGCCCTAGTCCCCCTCCCCATCCCCACCCTCCCACTGAGCACCCATCTACCCCTTACCCCATACTTACCTCCGGAGGTCAGTGCTGCCATCGTCTCTGGGCAAGGATACATCTGCACTCTTCAAAGCCAAACAGCAAACTGAAGAATCAAAAGTAAGCTTTCTATAGCAGCAGTCAATGGGGTTTTCAACTTATGTTAAATCATCAGTCATTTTTAGGAGTTTTGGAGCTAAAGTTTCAACATTGGGTCCTTGGGACCCCACCTTGTGAACACTGTCACTGTCATGTCATTACTCTGTCCTGAAAGATGATGTCCTGGTCACTGTGCAGAATTGCCTTTCAGGACTGATTAACAAAATGACTGTGCCATGTCAGGGATTGGCAGGGTTGGGAGAGGATCAAGCATCTGATGGACAGCTTTCCTCTCCTGAGAGAGAGGGGGGTCCTTGCTTGGTGCTTGCCTAGCCTCTAGCAGAAGCTGGAGGCACAGAAAGCACTGTAGCTGACACAAGGTCATGGGGAATGGCAATGTTGATGGTGATGACATGACATCTGGGTGCATGCCACTCCCCCAGAACATGGAAATCACCAGTGCCAAGTCTTCTAGATGACATAGACCCACAGTGGACACCCTGATTGCTCACACCTTTCTGAAGTCCCGGTGAGTCTGATACAGCAAGATTCTCGGGTCACAGTTGCCCCAACCTGTACTCACCTGGGGGTATAACCACAGCTCGATGGGGACTCGCTGGGGTAGAATCAGGAAGGTCGCAATGCAGGGAGACCGCCATATGTGTCTGCAGAAGGAGTGAAGACAAGGCATAAGAAAGAAGGTAAAAATAGAAATAAAAAAAAATGACAGTGCCACTATTAATGAGGTGGGGTCCCCAAAAGCCCATGTTGCAAATTTGGTGAAAATTCCACAAAATGGCCACATTATGAGTGTGCATTGTGCAGTTTCTACACCCACTCCTAACTTCACCAATTTTTTTATATTTTCACTCCAGATTTTCAACATTGCCATTTTTGCACACGTCTTTATTAGCAGTGCAGCTGTCATTTTTCACATCCTGCCTGAAACATGTTTTAACACCTGTGGCACAGAATCACGCAGTTGCTCTGCAAAATCACCTTTCAGGACAAGTGAATGTAATGACAGTGGCACTCTTCATGAGGTGGGGTTCCAAAAAGGCCATGTGGAAAATTTTGGTACAACAACTCCAAAAAATGGCCACGTTACACCCTGGCATTCCAAATTTTCTACACACTTGTGTAACTTTGGTCATTTGGCAGCTCATCACAGCTGTATCGGCTCTGGCTAGAACTTGTTTTTATTGGATACCACAAAGGTATCAATTACCAGTGGCAGAGCATCAGCAAAGTACAAGCTGGCACACACTTGCTTGCCACTGCCCAGATCACACTGCAACCGCACAGCTCAGGACTCAGGAGGAGAAACTTCAGCAGCTTGGGGTAACATGAAGATTGCCACAAGAAAAGAAAACTGCATTTTTTTTTATTTTTTTATGAGATGCTGCAGAGATGCCAGTTACCAGTGACCAGACACCAGTAGGCTACCAGGTAGTATAAATGTGGTGCCCAGATTACACTGCAACATCACAGCTCAGGACAACACACAGACTGCATCAGGACTCAGAATTTCAGCAGCTTGGGGGAACACAAAGACTGACACAGGAAAAACACTGTATTAGATAGATAGATAGATAGATAGATAGATAGATAGATAGATAGACAGACAGACAGATAGACAGACAGAGAGACAGATAACATTTTCACATGGAAAAGGGAGCTTAATATCTGAAAGGGTTAAATGTGGGTACATCCCTGGTGTCAGACAGAGTGCACCCACAGGTGCCCAGGGAGTTGGGGTAGGCTGTGGCAGCTCTGCTGGCACATCTATGCATTTGCTTAATCAAGATGGACACAGTTCCAAGGATTGGAGTGTTGCACATGTCATCCCCCTGCACAAGAGTGGAATAGTGGAAATCCAAACAATTATAGACTGGTTAGCCTGACTTTCATTGGTCATGCAAATGCAGCTTTTGGGGCACAAGTGCATCTGAAATTTAGATGCAGTAGGTAATCTAATAGATGGTTTAACAGTTTGGACAGATGTCTACCTTTGAGAAGAAGGACAGGGAGAAATGGAAGGGGCCTTTTGGAAAGCCTCACTTGATATTGCATATATTGGCATTTTTTTTCCATAGTTGACTGCATTTTTTTTTTTGATAATCCAGTCTGTACAACACTGTATAAAGTGAAACTATATTTCACTGTATAATCAACAGGAAGATGGCTAGTCATCAATCCCCATGAGTGACATTAAACTTCTCCAGGTAGAAGACACAAATGTGGTAATTCAGGTTATATAAAATGGGTTTGAAATGTTCTGCTTCCTGATTATCTTCGTTTCAAGACCCATATGTTTGTTCTCTACAAATGCATAGGTAGGATCAAGTTCAAGCAGTGGAATTTGGAATTTGGTTAAATCTCATATAAAATTCACTAGCCACTTTACTCATCTCTAACTGCCATCAAAAACATGGCTGTCATCTTCCCTAACTGAAAACCTTTAACTGAGCCCCAAAAAGTTAAACTCCCTTAAATAAAAACAAATACTGTAAATAAACAATTGAATGTACTTTCCTCTCCTACCCCCCCACCCCACACACATAAACAAATAAAAAACAAAATAGTATTCACAGTTCTAATTTCTTGCCTTTCTTTGGTGGTCACATAAAATCCCTTTCCTTTCCTTACCAGCTTGCCAGCGAACTCTCTGAAGCTTACCCTGCCATGAAACAAAATATGGTTATGGTGACATATGAGGCCTTCTGTTATATGTGTGTCTGTGTGTGGGGGGGGGGTATTCCTCCAGTGGAACTGAGCAGCATACTGAATTCTTATTTTCTACAGCATACGGTGCATGCATTCAGAGTGAAGTTTACTTAACAGAATGTCAGAAAGGCTGTTTTCCTTGTTGTGCAAGGATTCATTTTAAAATGACAACACAAAACTATTTTAACCCCAAATTTGTCTTTTACTTCTTGTTGCATTTGTTGTACCTATTTTATAATCACACTAGGACACTCCAGGGTTTGTGTAGTGGTGGAATAACATAACATATTGGATGAATGAAGGCATTTGACTTTACAACACACCAGAGATGTTCTGCTTTTCAACAGCAGTGCATACCTTGTCATGCCTTATTACTTAAATAGTCCCTTCTAATAGTAATAATAGCCACAACTCACCACATAACTAAACAGCAGTGGCAAAGGCCATGGCTAACACTGTCCATTGGGTCTCAAACTATAAGCACAACTTTGATGTTTTTGAAGATGTCTAGGGATTCATACATGTTTATGTTGTACTATTTAGATAATTTACTTCTTGGTGAACTGCAGGTACATGCCTGTGTTAGCCTTTTGTTTGTTGTAGCATTTTGTAAGATATTATCAAAGGTAGGGATGCTAAAAACTGGGCAGTTCTGATCTGATTGAGTTCCATCAGAATTTCAGAATATCTGATCCCTAGTTCAGTTTAATTCCAATAACAATACCTTTGTGGACTTTTTTCTCATTCTTTTTTTTTCCTTTACTGAGCGACAAGGTGAATGGCAAAAGCAGAAGTCGGCAACCAACTGAGGTAGAAGGAAGGCTGTGCTGGTCACCTACCATAAGACCACTAGTGATCTGGGTGGCCATGGGGGGACAGGAAGCTGGCATGGATGCCCAAGGGTGGGGGTTAATTTTAATAAGGGAATTGACTGGGTGGGTATAAGTTCTTGCACAGTGGGTGGGTAGAAGGCACTCAAATTCAAATTCTGGAAGGAAAAAATAATTTATTAAAAAAATAAACACTCGATTCCAGTGTTGCACACTTGGTGTTGGAAAATGCAAGTGGTGGCATTGGTGGTGGGCAGGGGACTGTAGCTTGGTTCTGAAAAAAACATAGATCAGTTTTCAGTGGCAGTTGAATGCCTATTTAGTCAGTGATGAATGAAAAATAGGTCTTGTGTTTTTTCATATATTTTTCCTTTTTTTTTTTATTTGCACATGCGCTCACTCAACAACACAAAATAATAACTTTTCATTTTGACATTTTTTCATCACAAAACCAACAAAAGGACCTATAGTGGGACACCATTTAACAAATCTGTATGTTTCAGGTTTTAAATTGATGTATTTTTTTCATTATCCACACACAAAAAAAATTTAATTTGGGAGAAATTTATACATTTCAGTAATATATACCACTGAAACTACTGAGCTGATTCTTTTGAAAATTGAAATGAACTGAGCCTCTAGGACTTTTAGGATGTATGCTAATTTTCAAAATACTAGGTCAAGATGGCCAAGTTATAAGCTGTCAGAAATAAGGGGTTTGACACAAACACTAAGTGGCACTACCACACCACTGTAATACTCTAGGAACAGCATATTTCACGTTTGCGAGCCACAAACTGAGTTTGTTCCTCACAAAAGGACTTCTTGAAATGTTAGCATTGCATGTACTGTTTTTAACGGGTCAGTTTGCAATGCACAAAGCAATTTATTTATCTAGCTTTTGTCTACCAAATAGGCATACTGGGCAATTGAATACATATTTTCAGGTGTGACCTGGCAGAGTACAACCAAGAATACAGGCAGTGAAAATACAATATATCAAGTCATACATTGGCAAGAAAGAACATAGTATGTAGTGCCATCAGTTATAATTGCATGAAACAGGGACGTGCATCATTCACAGAACAGTTTGCATTCTAGGGAGAAAAAAGAAAGCTCGATTCTGTGTCAGTGTATCCGTAATGAAAAACATAATAGCTCATTGAATGTAGTAAGACATAAAACATCAGGGAGATGGGAGAGAGGTATATTCATAATTATTACTTCAGTGAGGTGCTGTTTGCAGCTGTTAAGTCAACAAAGTTCCACACTGGAAAGCATACAAGTTTGGAAGATGCTCAAGTGCCGAAACAGGAGCAGATTGCCTGGCTGAGGAGATATTCACAATATTTAACAAGGAAGTAATGTGTGGAGTGACATCGCTGAATTTCACGCTTGAGGAAAGGAGGGAGAGAGGAGACATGATAGAAACTTTCAAGTACCTCAAGGGAATCAACAAAGTCCAAGAGGGTGGCATCTTTCAGAAAAAGAGATGTGCAAGAACAAGGGGACACAATTTGAAGATAGAGGGGGGACGGCTCAGAGGTAATGTGAGGAAGTATTTTTTCACAGAGAGGGTTGTGGATGCATGGAACAGCCAATTCTGAGGAGGTCGTGGAGTCAAGAACAGAGGGGAATTCAAGAATGCATGGGACAGACATAAGGCAGTCCTAGTGGGGGGTAGGAGGAAGTAAGCTGTTGGTTAATTAGGAGCTGCAGCTTATCTGTTAGGTAGGAAAATAGGCAGACTAGGTGGGCCAAGCGGTCCTTATCTGCCGTCAAATTCTATGTTTCTATGTTTCTATTTCATGGGGAATGGATTTCCATAGTTTGGGGGCAGAGTAGGCAAAGGATGCTTCACCAACTCTAGTTTTAATTATAGGGACAGTGAGCAGGGCATTTTCAGTAGCTCTCAGGGATAGCCATTTTCAACAAACTGAAGAAAGGAGGCAAGGGATCAGGGCTGCCCATTTATTAATATGTTAAAGATGACACCTCTGTAACTTGGATAGAAACATAGACTTTGATGGGAGATAAGGACCCTTGGCCCACTCAGTCTGCCCATTTCACTACCTATTCGATAAGCTGCAGATTCTACTTAATCAATAGCTTACTTCTTCCTACCCCCCACCTGAATTGCCTTATCTCTATACCATGCATTCTTGAATTCCCCTACTGTTTTTCACCCCACAACCTTTTCAGGAAGGCCGTTCCATACGTCCACCACCCTCTCCATGAAAAAAATCTTCCTTATGTTGCCCTTGAGCCGTCCCCTCTCTATCTTCAAATTGTGCCCCCTTGTTCTTGCACATCTCTTTTTCTAAAAGATGCTACCCTCCTGGACTTTAATGATTCCCTTGAGATACTTGAAAATTTCTATCATGCCCCCCAACCTCCTGTCTTCAAGGGTATACATATTAAGCTCCTTTAGTCTTTCTTCATATGGCTTCTGGTGCAGACCCTGCACCATTTTAGTTGCCTTCCTGTAGACTGCCTCCATCCTGTCTATGTCCTTGCAGAGATAGGGTATCCAGAATTGCACGCAGTTCTCCAGATGGGGTCTCTCCAACTGTCTGTACAGAGGGATAACAACTTCCTGCTTTTCACTGGTGATGCCTCTTTCTGTATATCCCAGTATCCCCCAAGCCCTCCTTACTGCCTTCTCACATTGCTTGCTTACCTTTCAATCATCTGATATGACTACCCCCGGGCCCTTCTACATTTTTGTTGTTATTAGTACCTCCCCTCACCCCACTGTGTACTCTTACCCTGGGGTTTTGTTTCCCAGGTGCATTACTTTGTACTTTTTTGCATTGAATCTAAGCTGCCATACTTTTGACCATTCCTACAGCCTTGCCAAGTTCCTTCTCATCCTTTCCATCCCCTTGTGTATCAACCCTGTTGCAGATCTTTGTGCCATCTGCAAAGAGGCATACTTTTTCTTCCAGTCCCTCTACAATGTCACTTATAAAGACATTAAAGAGGACCGGTCCCAGTACTGAACCCTGCGGTACCCCACTAGTAACCACCCCTTTCTTTGGAATGGACTCCGATTACTATTACCCTCTGTGTCCTGTTGTCCAGCCAATCTTTTACCCAGACTACAACCCTTGAATCAACTCCCAGGCTGGCTAATTTGTTTATTAATCTTTTGTGTGGGACTGTGTCAAATGCCTCTCTAAAGTCTAGGTAGACCATGTCCACAGCCCCTCAAAGGTCTACTACTTTGGTCACCCAGTCAAAGAAATCTATTAGATTCATCTGACTTGATCTTACCACTGTGAATCCATGCTGCCTTTGGTCCTGTGCCCTGCTGGCCTCTAGGTACTCAACAATACTTTCTTCCAGAAGCGATTCCATCATTTTCCCTACCATTGAGGTCAAACTAACAGGTTTTTAGTTTTCTGCCTCTGCTTTGCTCCCACTTTTGCGAAGAGGAATCACATCTGCCCTCCTCAAGTCCTTAGGTACCACACCATCCTCCCATGATTTGCTAAAAAGGGTAGTCAGTGGTGTCACTAGTTCTCCCTAAGTTCTTTTAGAATTCTGGGGTGAATTCCATCAGGGCCCATTACTTTGTCCATCTTCAGTTTTAGGAGTTCTTTCAGGATCCTTTCTTCTGTGGTATTGACCTCCCTATCCAGAGTGCTTCTACTGATTGGATTAGGTACCTCCCCTTGCTCTTCTTTTGTGAATACTGAACAGAAGTATTCATTCAGTATCCCTACTGTTTCACTTTCACCCTCTGTCTACCCACTCTCCCCTTTATTAAGCCTCATTATCCTTCCCTTGGTCTTTCTTCTCTCCCTAATGTACCTATAAAAGGTATTATCCCCCTTCTTAACCGAGTTGGCGATCTTTTCCTCATTTTGGGCCTTTGCTATTCTGACTGCTTTCTCCACTTCCTTGTGCTTTAACTGGTACATAGTGTTTTTTTTTCTTCATTTTGATTTGTTTATTTGCTTCACACAAAAGCTTATGGACTCTGTGATGGCAATTTTGATGTTTCCCCATTGTTCCTCCACCCCTCCTTCTTGCCCATTTGCTAGTGCTTTTCTGAGACACTCTCCCAGTTTGACAAATTCAGCCCTCCTAAAGTCCAGTACCCTCACTTTTGTATGGCTTTACTCTATGACTGGGTTTATCATGAACCTCACTGTTTGGTGGTCACTTGTTCCCAGATGGCTACCCACTTCTAAATTTGAGATCCTCTTTCCATCCCCATTTGAGAGTACCAGGTCTAAGATTGCTCCCTCTCTAGTGGGTTCCAACACCAGCTGTCTGAGACATGCCCCCTGTAGGGCATTGAGAAAGACCCTGCTCTTGGATGTGGCTGCAGCAAAGGTGCTCTAATTTAACATCTGGCATATTCAGGTCTCCCATCAGTAATATCTCCCCTTTTTCTGCCATCCTACGGATGCCTTCTATCATTTTCTTGTCCATTTCCTCCCCCGAGACAGGGATCTGTATACAACACCCGAGTGGATTGTGATGCCATTTCCTGTCTCCAGGGTGACCCACAGTGCCTCCTCTCCTCCCTGTTTACCCTTCAGTTCTGTTGATTTGATCCCTTCCCTTTCGTGGAAAGCTGCTCCTCCTCCTCCTCTTCTACCCTCCCTGTCCCTCTTCTAGACTGTGTAACCTGATATGTTGACATCCCAGTCATGGTTCTCTGTGTACCATGTTTCTGTGACTGCCACAATATCCAGGTGACCCTCTTCCATTGAGGCCACTAGTTCAGGGAGCTTGTTACCCAGACTATGGGTACCTAAAGGTGGGCAAGCAATGTGAGAGGGCAGCAAGGAGGGCTGGGGGGATACTGGGATGCATAGGGAGAGGCATCACCAGTAGAAAACAGGAAGTTATTATCCCTCTGTACAGACAGTTGGTGAGACCCCATCTGGAGTACTGTGTGCAGTTCTGGAGACCCAATCTCCGCAAGGACATAGACAGGATGGAGGCTGTCCAGAGGAGGACAACTAAAATGGTGCAGGGTCTGCACCAGAAGACATATGAAGAGAGACTTAAGGAGCTGAATATGTATAGCCTCGAGGAAAGGAGGGAGAGGGGGGACATGATAGAAACTTTCAAGTATCTCAAGGGAATCAACAAAGTCCAAGAGGGTAGCATCTTTCAAAAAAAGAGGTGTGCAAGAACAAGGGGCACAATTCGAAGATGGAAGGGGGGCATGCCCAGAGGCACTTCCTATGTTACTTTTCACAGAGAGGCTGTGGATGCATGGAATGGCCTTCCAAAGGAGGTTGTGGAGTCAAAAACAGTGGTGGAATTCAAGCATGAATGGGACAGTCATAAGGCAATTCTAGGGGGTTGGGGTAGGAAGAAGTAGGCTGCTGGTTAACTAGGATCTGCAGCTTATCCAATAGGTAGTGAAATGGGCAGACTGGGTGGGCCAAGTGGTCCTTATCTGCCATCAAAATCTATGTTTCTATGTTTCTATGGGCATTGGTACTCATTGCCCTCCATTTTTTGATGGCTTTACCCATTTTAGCCCCATCCCTGTCCTTACTGCTTTTGCCTAATCTCCATTTACCCCTACCCTTCTCCCTATCGACTTATCTATCTTGGTGTTTACCTCACTAATTACCCTGTTTTTTGGGGGGGCTGGGATTTCACTGCTCCTTTTCAGTGCCTCCCCCCTTGGCTAGTTTAAATGCCTGCCAATGAAGCATTTAAACTTATCACCTAGGATCTTGGTGCCCTTCCTGGACAGATGCAGACCATCGTGCCAATATAGGCCTGTATCCCTCCAGGTGGACCCCTAGTACCCAATGAAGCCAAAACCCAACCCAACTGTGGTCATGCAGAAGTGACAGGGGAAGACAACCCAGCTTTTCATAAAGAGAGCAGTGGTGAGTGAGTCTAGGTGACTTCAACACAAAGCATCAGATGTTATTATAAGTGACATCCCATTTGTGGAGAGTGGTTTATGAGGCTGAAGAATACACTGTAGCTCCATAGAGTAGTTTGGAAAGTAGCATTCCTCTGGTGATGACAAGGTATGCCTGTGGAGTCAGGTCCTGGGCTACTTTATATGAGACACCAAGCATGAAGCTCACAGATTTGCAGACACTCATCACATGTGCCGTGTAATCAAGAGTGGGGCCAAGGATGATTCCAAGGTATGTGAAGGAGAGGTGGCTGGGACCAAGGTGCCTTGGCATGCTACAGATAAAGGGGAGGGACAGGCTCTGAGTGTAGAGGATGTGCCAAAGAGCATAGTTTGAGTTTTTGTGGTATTGACAGAGGTGTGCGAAAAAACTTCCACTGGCAGAATTTCCGCGAAAGTCAGGCTTTATCTTCAATGAAAGTGCAGAAATCAAATTAGCAACTTTCACAGAAATTCTGACTTAGAATGGTGGAATAAATGTATAAATTGTGGATTATTGTATTAAACTGTGGCTAAAAAAGTACGCAGAACTGATCACTGAACTGCAGAATAATTACATGTATTGTGGAATAATTCATTAAACTGCAGAAAAAAAAAATCCTCAGAACTGTTATTCCACAGTTCATGTGTATTATTCTGCTGTTCAGCCAAATTATTTTACAGAACAGGGTGAAAATCCACCAAACACATTCAGAAGATTCCGAAATTCTGAGAAATTTCTGAATTTTTGTGAAAGTTCCTCGAAAGCGGAATTCGTAACTTTTGCCCATTTTTAGGTATTGAGGATTAGTTTGTTTAGCAACAGCCAGGAGTGCACAGATTGGATGTCTGCTGTCAGGCACTAATTAATCTGATCATTGTTTTTAGAGCTGTTATGAAGGACCAGATCTTCGGCATAGAGAATGGCTGAGGAGTGGGTTAAACAATGCGTAATATTGTTAATGTGCAAGGCAAACAGCAGTGGGCCAAGTATGGAGCCAGGGACCCCCCCTTAGGGAAGGTGCAGGGTCTGAGAGAGAGAGGATTCATACATGATCCTCTGTGCTCTATTTGTCAAATAGTTATGAAACCAGGAGAAAGCAGTTTGTGAGCTACCCAGGTCCACAAGTTTACCAGTGAGCAAGGTGTGATCGAGAAGGTCAAAGACTTTCGACAGATCAATAAAAATGGCACCTATGAGGCTACCAATATCCATGGCAGTGGAAATGCTGTTTGTAAGGGTAAGAATGGCAATGGTGGTGCTGTGCCCTCTACAAAATTCATGCTAAGTATGGGATGGGCTGGCAGTATAGCCTAGAGGTTAGAGGAATGAGGTGTGAACAAGCTTAATACATCCAGCAGACCAGACCTGAGTTTGATTCTCACAACTTCCACTTGAATACTGTGTGACTCTGAGCAAGTCACTTAACCACCCAGTGCTCCCAGGTCGCCCCTTAAAACAGGCACTTGTGCCTAGTGGGGCTTACCCGGTTACCAAAGATTAAAATAAAAATAAATAAAATACTAGGTAATGAGCAGAGAGGTAACTTGTAAGTTGCAAGGCCACTGCCTTCTCCAATATTTTGTTCAGGACAGGTAGAACAACAATGGACCTACAGTTGTTCAGGATTCTGTTGTCTTCTTTTCTTAAAAACTGGGACAACCCGTGTAATTTTTCACACATCGGGCACTATGCCTGTAGAAAAAGATAGGTTCATTAATTTAGGTACTGGAGAGGCTAATTCTTTGGCATCAGTTTTCAGAAGTTTAGGTTCAACACCACCTAGGCCCACAGATTTGAGTCAAGAATCCACATAAGGAGTTTATGGACCTCTGTGGGCCTGATACTTTTAAAGTAGAAGGGAGGTTGAAAATGGGTTTGTGTTGACCCAGTGCAGGTGCTGGCTTGCAGGGTACTAGGGGGCCTGTCAGAGGAGACACTCACATATGATGAGTGGTCTGAAAAGTGTGAGTTGAAAGCATTTGCTGTTATCATGCTATTATTGCAGTGCGCCCGACTTAGTAACATATCTGGGGATGAGCGACTACGTTGTTGGCTAAGCATTTTTTTTTATTTGTTGCCAGAACTGCCTGGGGTTTTGGGCTGTATCACTAAACAGCATTTTGCAATGATTGTGTTTTTTTTTTAAACTCCCTCATGCATACGTTATGCAACTCTGTATAGGTAGACCAGTCCTTTGGGGATGAAAAGGCCTTAAATGTCTCCAAGCTTTTATCATGTTCTATAAATTTTGTCAGTAGCTCATGATCCAGACATTTTTTTAAAGGGATATGCACCCTCCTCTTGGTAAATGGGACAAATTTATCTTGCATGGTGGTTAACATGGTGGTGAGAAAAGTAGCTGCTGAATTTACATCAGTGGCATTATACAGGTAGATCTAGTCTATATTTACTACTGCCTGCCTAAAGAGGTCAGGGTCCACGTTAGCATATTTTCAGAGATGGTTAATCCTTGGGTGTCCTTTAGGCAGTTTTGCTCATCATACAGTACACAGAATATGGGAGAGTGGTCACCAAAGGCATCAGCAAGGACTCCCAAGATTTTAATTCTATTGGGCCTTGGTGTTAGAATTCAGTCAATTCGTGTCTGTGTGCTGCCATTACTGGAGCATCTAGTGGACTCAGTAATGACCTGGGTGATGTTTAGCATATTGAGGAAGTGTGTAAATTTGTTACTTCAGTCACTGAGCCAGTCTATGTTAAAATCACCAAAAATGGTGAACTCATTATTTTTGACTACTGAACTGATGGGTTGGATTAGGGAAGGGAGTAAGGACAAGCACCCGGTAGGGGGAATGTATACACAAAAGAGATGAAGATTTTTGCACCTCCCAAGGTGAGTTCAACATAGCAGCATTCCACTGGTGGTTCTAGAGAGGGGGGTGAGCTGGGGCAGTTATGTGTATGTGTGCTCTGTAAGATATTAGCTTGCCACCTCCTTTTTTCTAGCTAGTGTGATCACAATGAATAGCACTGTATCATGAGCCAGTGCTCAGATTATCAGGTGTGGCTGGTTTTAACCACATCTCACTTATGCCAAGAATATCAGGTTGGTAGTACATGGCCCATGCTAGTAGTTCATCATGCTTTAGGAATAGGCTTCTGATGCTGAGATGGGTAATTTTGAGACCTTTAATGTTTTGCCACGGTACAGTCTTATGAGCAGAGGTGGCAAGGCAGGACCTGGGTTTGGCTCAACATCTCCAGAGAGTAGTTGACCAATAAGGGCTAGTTATAAATAAGGGGACAGAATCTTAGACACAGGCTGAGAGGAGCTACCATATCTAACTTATTAGGATGGTTGTCATCCAGGAGTAAGAGTGAGATTGCAATAGGCCTACAGTTGACACCATGGGAGAATGATGGATGAGGAGATTAGACATAGTAAAGTCCTGGCATTTAAGATTCAGCACTAGGTATGACTAACAGGTGAAAGGAGTTAGTGAGGTAAAGTAAACTACAGAGGCTTACTGAGGGCCATGCATTCCATAGAAACAGACCCATGATGATGAGTAAATTTGGAAAAAGGTGATAAATTGTGGAGCACAGGATGCCCTAAGGAGCTTGGGTTTGAGAGTATTATGGGAAGTTAGTAGCTTATATAAAATAAGACAGCACAACACCTTTATGCATAGAGGAATTACCCAGATAGGGAGTCACTAGAGTTTGAGAGATTTGTGGTGAGTTAGCAATTTTTTTTTTTTTGCCTGCAGAAGTCTTCCTACAGGGGGTAACTCGGGCACACTGGATGGACCATGTGGTCTTTTTCTGCCAACACATTTCTGTGTTCTATGTTTCTATTGAGGTGCTGCAGAATACATAAACAAGAAATAAACATAAGGTAAAGGCACAGTGGTAGTAAACAATATGGTCAAATACAGACCATCTCTCCATGCCACAACCTAGAGAAGAAGAAACACCATCTTGCAAAAAAGTAATCATAGCAAAGCAATAGAATAAAAAGCATACATAGAAACAGAATTTTTACAGCAGATAAGGACTGCGTGTCCCACCCAGTCTGCCTAGTTCCCTACCTGTTGGATAAGCTTCAGATCCTAGTTAACCAACAGCTTACTTATTCCTAACCTCCACCCGAATTGCCTTATGTCTGTCCCATGCATTCTTGAATTCCCCCACTGTTTAGGGAAGCAATATGTCATAATATTAGAATCATATACTGTATAAGCAGTTAGTTATTAAATACTGTAAATAAATTACAGTGAGATTACATTGCCTGTGACAGCATGCATCAGAGGATCCCATGTATGTGCAATTTATGCTCCTGGACCTTAGCATTAAAATGATACCATTCTGATTTAATGCAAAAGGACATTTTGCTTAAGTAGTGAGCTATTGTTGGAGGCGAGGAGTTCAACCAGTTCTGTGGGATAGTTTTTCTAGCATTAATCAAGGCTATATCTCATAACCTTCTGCTTGCCTCCTCCCTTGTATGAGAAGGTCAATCCGCGCTTATGCCTAGAATGAATTCTGAAGGACAGCAAGGCAGTTTACATTGCATTAATTTTTCCATAATGCTATGTACAGTATCTCTTTCCAAAATGGTGCAACTTTACCACAAGTCAAGGCCATGTGCAGGAAGTCATCATCTTCAACTAAACATTTAGGGCTGCCAGGGTTAAAGGAAGATCTGTAGTGATGTAGCTGAACTGGTGTTACGTAAGGTCTGTAAAGAAAATTATATTGAATTCTTCTTAATCAGTTGGAGCCGGAGCACACATGTACATGTTAGATAGCAGACTCCAAGTTCTTCGGGTTCAAGGTGATGTTCAGGTGATCACTTCAACACCCCTTTGCCTTGATCTGTGATACAGGTGCTGCCCCAAGGAACAGCTTGTCAGGCAGTCAAGGATCTTGAGTCAGGCTGCGGTTGTAAGAGAATCTCCTCAATAGGAGATAATGAGAGCGGAGATTCTTTGTCTTTTAGCTTGTGTTTTGTTTTTATTGGGTTCACCACAACATAACCTGGAGAGACCATCTTAGGGTAGCTGGTTCATTCCACTGTGGTGTCACACAGACGAGGCACACTGATGAGTCCTGGAAGGATGAAACACATGTATGTGTCTTCTGTTAGCACCCTTTGCAGACTGTGTGAGAGGCCTTTTGGCACCATACATTTCTGCTTAAAGTTGAACCAGCATAATATTCTGTGCTGATTTGCATATTCAGCCCATAATGCTTTGCATTATGGGTGTGTGTGTGATTTTGTATTTCTTTGAAACTTGACTTTCCAGCCAGTGCCTTTTGGGGTAACTATTGCCTCAGTGCTTGCACATTGAGGTTATTTGTCAACGTGAGTGAATAGCTGGAAATGTATTGCCTGATTTGTAAAATGGCAAAAGGATTGCCAGCTTGTAAGATGAACTCTTCCTTTAGCACAGAGAATGATTTCAGCACCCCACCTTTATACAGGTCTCCCACATAATTAAAGAGCAGCTTATACCTTTGAAAAAACACAGGAAAACATAATAGTTGGACACAATTCAGCTTGTATGTCACATATCTTTTATACATCTCTCCTTTTCATTATTTGTTACTGAAGAAATTCCCATAAAAACAGCATCTTTATCCCTTAGAGCTCATCGGCCTCTATAACTTACTCCCTACTTGACATCATAAAGCTCTGTTGTGGCATTACAGTCTGTTGCTATGGGAATAACTGTGACATCACAAGACAGGTATTATGACCTCAGGTTGGGAAGAAGCAATAGGAGCTGATGGACCCTCAGGGAACTACTCTTCTGTTTTCATGCATCTGACCTCAGTAATAAGTAATGGAGGTAACAAATGCAGAGCTAATGAGAAATACAAGCTGCTTTGTGCTCAAATATTATGTGCTTCAAAGTTCTTCTTGAGGCGTCGGTTGCTCTTTAAGTCCTTTTTTACTCACCTTAGTAGGACCTGGTGCAAGGGAATATTAAATTCTCTTATTTTTTTACAGATGGCCACCAACCCGGCCCATTGGGACAGCCCCTTTGGGTGATTAATAAAGTTATGGATGCCTTTCCATATTCCATTGAACTAGTTAGAGTAAAGATTTCCTCTAGAGATCATGTGCCAAGGTTTTTGCATATTTTTATTAAAGCTTGAATTCAAGTCCCTATGTCATGGTTAGAGTTTCTTGAAAGTTTCATGCTGTTTGGGTTTGTGGTTTTCTCTAAATCAGCATTTTTTAACGTGCTCTACAATGGTTGAAAACAGTGGAGATATTTCTGTCTCTTTCAGTCAAGTTTGGAGAGTGATGACATCATTGTGGAGTGCTGTAGCTTGGTGCTTCACATTCCTAATCACAGCAGGCTGTAGAGTTAATGGTTTGCTCGCCGGGGTTTCGTAATAAACTCAGTCTGTGGTTTGTGTTTAGATAGATCAGCTTAAAATCTATCATTCCATTCTTATAAAAGTTGATAATTTGAGTTTCAGTGCTGAACTGAAGTAATGGAAATCTTTCTCTGTGAGAGATCAGCTAGTCTGTATCACAGCTCTCCATTCTTTCTCATCAAAACTTTAATTTTTTCTAACTATATTATACAGGTTTGTTTCACGAATATAAAACCATCTCAATTAAGTTCATTCATAAAAATAGTTTGTCTCTGATGTAGCCTTCATAAATATATTGATGTAAGAACATTTTTTATGTCAGATTGACAAACAGGTGCCTGTCACATTCTACTATTTCAAGCAGATGTCCTGTCTGAACTCACAAGTTTCAGTCCTTTGGTGGTTTGTGTGTGAATATACATCATGTATGTGTATAAACAGAAACACTATATGACACCCCAATGCACCATGTCTCTTCCCCACAGTTGAGGCAGCTGCACTCTGCTGCCACCTGTCCCCTGCCCAACAAGCCACCCTGCCTTCTACTTCACATTCGAGGCTGTTGCACCCTGCTGCCCTCTGTCTTCTCCCACACAGTTGGGGATTGTGCACCCTGCTGCCTCCATCCCCTGCCTAAAGAATCAGACCTGCTGCACCCTGCCCAAACAGTTGGAGTTGCTGCACCCTACTGCTCTCTCCCCCACACAGTCAAGGATGGTGCACCCTTTGCCCCCTTTTCCTGTCTCCACAGTCAGGGCTGCTGTGCTCTGCTAAGCCCTAGAGTCCTAGGTCCCCTCCGTCCACAGTTGGGGCTACTGCACCATGCTGCCCTAGGCCACCTGAGGTGGGGATTTTGCTGCGCCCTGCTACTAACTTCCATTGCCCCAAATGGGCAGGGCTGCTGCACCATGCACACCATTTCATAGTCAGGGAAGCATAACCCTAATGCCCCCATATCCTGCCCCACTGTCAAGGCTTTTGCACCATGTTGTCCTCTGTCTCATCACCACAGGCAGGGCTGCTGCACCCTGCTCCTGTCTACACAGTTGGCGTTGCTGTGGCCTGCTGTGCCCTAGAGTCCCATGCCTCTGCAGTTAGGGCTGCTGCACCATGCTGCCACTTACCACAATAGAGTCAGAACATTTGCTGCACCCTGCTGTTTGCCTCCCCAGTTGAGGCAGTTGTACCCTGCTGCCCCCCTGCCACCTGAGTCAGATCCTTTGCTACACCCTGCTTCCCACATCCCTTGTCAAAAACAGGCATGGCTGCTGTATCCTGTCCCAGAGTTTGTGCTGCTGTACCCTGATGACACCCCTATCTTCTGTCTGAATAATTAGGGCTACTGCACCCTGCTGCCCTCTTTCCCCACCCTCACAGTTATGGCCACAGCACCCTTTTGCCCCTGTTCCTCTAGGAGGGTGCAGCAGGGCACAGTGGTGGCAGGGGGCAGAGTACAGCATGATGCAGAGGCCTTGAATGTGGGGCAGGACATAGGTGGGCATCAGGGCATGGTAGCCCTGTTTGTGACACACAGTGCACATGGTGCAGCAGCCAGCACATTTGGGACAATGGAAGTGTGTAGCAGGCTTCAGCAGCCCCAACTTTGGAGGCAGGGGGCATGGGACTCTAGGGCATAGCACTGCATAGCATCTCTGACTGTGGAGACAGGAATAGGGGGAAACAGGGCACCATGGCCATGACTGAGAGGGTGGGGACAGAGGGCAACAGGGTGCAGCAGACCTGACTGTTCAGGTAGGAGATAGGCATGGCATCAGGGTACAGAAGTCCAAAATGATGGACAAGGTGCAACAGCCATGCTTGTTTGGGACAAGGGATGTGGGCAGCAGGTGTAGCAAAGGATCTGACTCAGGTAATGGGGGGCAGGAGGGTGCAACTGCCTCAACTTTGGAGGCATGCACCAGGGTGCAGAAAATGCCCTGACTTTTGTGGCAAGTAGCAGCATGGTGCAGCAGCCCTAACTGCAGAGCCATGGGGCTCTAGGGCATAGCAGACCACAACAACCCCAACTGTGTAGATAGCATCATGCAGCAGCCCTGGCTGTGTTGACAGGGGAAAAAGGACAGCATGGTGCAGAAGCCTCAACTGTGGAGCAAGATACGGGAAGGGGCATTAGGGTGCAGCAGCCCTGACTGTGAGATGGTGTGCATGGCTCAGCAGCCCTGCCCATTTGGGGCAATGGAAGTGGGAAGCAGGGTGCAGCAAAAGCCCCACCTCAGATGACCTAGGGTAGCATGGTGCAGTTGGCCTCACTGTGGAGGCAGAGGGACATTGGGCTCTTGTGCTTAGCAGAGTACAGCAGCCCTGACTGTGGAGAAAGGAACAAGGTGTATCAGGTGCAGCATCCTGTACTGTGGGGGTGGGGGAGAAAGGAGAGCAGGGTACAGTAACCTCAACTGTTTGGGCAGGGGGCAGCAGGGTGCAGCAATTCTAATTCTTTATTCAGAGGATGGAGGCAGAAGGGTGCACAATCTCTGACTATGTGGGAGAAGACAGTGGGCAGCAGGGTGCAGCAGTCTCAAATATGTAGCAGAAGGCAGGTGACTTGTGGTGCAGAGGACTGGTGGCAGCAGAGTTCAAATGCCTCAACTGTGGATAAGAGACATGGTGCATCAGGATGCCATATAGTGTTTCTATTTATACACAAACATGATGTATTTTCACACAGAAACCACCAACGAACTGACATTTGTGAGTTCATAGAAACATAGAAACATAGAATTTGACAGCAGATAAGGACCGCTTGACCCACCTAGTCTGCCCATTTTCCTACCTAACATATAAGCTGCAGATCCTAGTTAACCAACAGCTTACTTCTTCCTACCCCCCACTAGGACTGCCTTATGTCTGTCCCATGCATTCTTGAATTCCCCCACTGTTCTTGACTCCACGACCTCCTCAGGGAGGCTGTTCCATGCATCCACAACCCTCTCTGTGAAAAAATACTTCCTCACATTACCTCTGAGCCGTCCCTCTATCTTCAAATTGTGCCCCTTGTTCTTGCACATCTTTTTTCTGAAAGATGCCACCATCTTGGACTTTGTTGATTCCTGAGGAACTTGGAAAGTTTCTATCATGTCCCTCTCCTCCTTTCCTCAAGGGTATACATATTAACCTCCTTTAGTCTTCTTCGTATGTCTTCTGGTGCAGACCCTGCACCATTTTGTTGTCTCCTCTGGACAGCCTCCACTCTGTCTATGTCTTTGCAGAGATGGGGTCTCCAGAACTGCACACAGTACT
Source organism: Neoceratodus forsteri (assembly GCA_016271365.2). Lineage (NCBI taxonomy): Eukaryota > Metazoa > Chordata > Ceratodontiformes > Ceratodontidae > Neoceratodus > Neoceratodus forsteri. Next base: position 185,634,940 of record CM057457.1, read on the forward strand.
CCAGATGGGGTCTCACCAACTGTCTGTACAGAGGGATAACAACTTCCTGTTTTCTACTATTGATGCCTCTACCTATGCATCCCAGTATCCCCCAGCCTTCCTTACTGCCTTCTCACATTGCTTGCCCACCTTTAGGTCATCTGATATAATTACCCCCAGGTCCCTTTCCATTTTTACTGTTGTCAGTATCTCACCCCCATTGTGTATTCTTCCCCTGGGTTTTTGTTTCCCAGGTGCATTACCTTGCACTTCTTTGCATTGAATCTGAGCTTCCATACATTTGACCATTCCTCCAACCTTGCCAAGTCCCTTTTCATCCTTTCCACTCCATCTGGTGTATCAACCCTGTTGCAGATCTTTGTGTCATCTGCAAAGAGACATACTTTTCCTTCCAGTTCCTCTGCAATATCACTTATAAAGACATTAAAAAGGACCGGTTCCAGTACTGAACCCTGCGGTACCCCGCTAGTAATCCTCCTTTCTTCACTGTGGACTCCATATACTACTACCCTTTGCATCCTGTTGTCTAGCCAATTTTTTTATCCAGGCTACCACCTTGGGACCCACTCCAAGGCTGGCTAACTTGTGTATTAATCTTTTGTGTGGAACTGTATCAAATGCCTTTCTTTTTTTTTTATTTAATAAACTTTATTAAGTTTCCGAACACCAAATAAAACAAGTCAATACTGCAATATGGCTATAATAACAAGTATCAAATCCTTCAGTTTAGATATTGCCACCCAACATAAAATCATCCGAACCAGCCCCAGCACCCCCCCAAAACAAACAAAAAAAAGAGATTAAGTAACTAACCCCCCCCAGACCACACACTATTATATACCTTTAAACCTGAGCCCAGAGTGTAACTCAAGTCATCAGGGCTTCTGTACAGCTAGCAGAGCCTCCAAATTGCCCCAAATCGCCAGATAAGATTTTATTCTATCCTGCATAGAGGCGATATGTCTTTCCAAATGCAATGCTAGCATAACCTCCCTGTACCATTCCATTGTGGTGGGGGGTTTGTCATCAATCCAATGCCTCACAATAACCAGTTTAGCCACCGCCGAGATAAGTAGTATATGTGCTTTCCTAACTCTAGGGGTGTCGCGGGGGAGATAACTTAACAGACACGCCTCCGGGGTAAACAATAACTCTAGTCCCAAAATGGGGTCTAGGGTTTCCCTAATAGACTGCCAGAATGCTTGCACCTTGGGGCAAGTCCAAAGCATATGATAGAGTGAGCCCATGTCATCCTTACACTTGCGCAAAGTGGTGAGGCCAATCTCCCCATTCTAAACAACTTCGTTGGCGTGAGGTAAACATTATGCATAATATTAAAATGAATTAATCTAAGCCTGTCCTGGTTTACATATCTGTATATTGAATGCCAGAGACTCTCCCATAGAACAGGATCCTCCAGCATACACAATTCCTTCGTCCAATAGTAACAAATCCCGGTTGGTAACCTAGAATCCCAAACTTGTAGAGTTTTAAAGCAGGTAGAAACCGGGTGGGGTTGGGAAGCTGGTTGAAAAAGTGAGGCTACATCCAAACCCATTGAGTCTTTCAACGGGACAAGGGCGGAGAAGGCGGTAAGGGCTTTGCTTACTTGAGCATATCTAAAGGCATTTTATTCTGAGGTCCCAGTGGAGCTCTGAAAGCGGCTAAAGGGGAGTGGTCTCCCATTCAACCAGAGGTCAGAAACCTTATAGAGATTCAACTGAGGCCAGAAGGAAGATGGTATTGGGTCCCCTCCAATCTTAAAATGTGGGTTACCTATAATAGGCTGGTCCACTGATTGACACCACCTCACTCCAAAATATTTTTGTATCTGAAGAGAGGCCTTAAGGGAGCACCCCATAGGGTTATTCCTCAGAGGTTTAGGCAAGTGGGATGGGGAGGTATATAAAAGGGCCCCTAGTGAGCATTTAACTCTGCTCGCCAGATGTTTCTCTATATTGAGCCATAAAGGGATATATTCTGACGGTCCAAATTCTTTATCCCAAAAGGCCAGTTTACTAATGTGAAACGCTATTTAATATAGGAAGAAAGAGGGGGCTGCAAGGCCCCCCCGATCTTCGGTGCTGTCAATTTAAAGTAGGATCTACGAATACCCTTCCCCCTCCAGAGGAAACCATTCAGTATCCTTTGGAGCTTGGAAAACCAAGTTCTGGGTAAGAAGCTCCCTAGCATTCCCATCGGGTATAAAATCCTCGGTAGAATATTCATTTTTACCATGCTCAATCTACCCCACAAGGACAAGGGGAGCAAGCCCCATCTCTCCATATCCCCAGCTATCGTTTTGATTAAGTCACCAAGATTGTCTTTAATCATGGGTCCAATATCTCTAGAGACTTTAATACCCAGATATAGTAAGGACTTTGCTTCCCAGGAAAGACCATAAGGGTCAAATGCCTTTCTAAAATCTAGGTAAGCCATGTCCATAGCCCCTCCCTGGTCTACTACTTTGGTCACCCAGTTAAAGAAATCTATTAGATTCGTCTGACACGACCTTCCCATAGTGAATCCATGCTGCCTTGGGTCCTGTGCCCCACTGGCCTCTAGGTACTCAACAATTCTTTCCTTCAGAAGTGATTCCATCATTTTCCCTACCACTGAGGTCAAACTAACTGGTCTGTAGTTTCCTGCCTCTGTCCTGCTCCCACTTTTGTGAAGAGGAATCACATCCATCCTCCTCCAGTCCTCAGGTACCACTCCATCCTCCCATGATTTGTTAAAGAGAGTAGTCAGCGGTGTCATTAGTTCTACCCTTAGTTCTTTCAGAATTCTTGGGTGAATCCCATCAGGCCCCATTGCTTTGTCCACCTTCAATTTTATTAGTTCTTTCAGAACCCTTTCTTCTGTAAATGGACTGGTATCGACCCCGTCTTCAGAGTGTTTCTCTTGTTTGGTTTAGGCACCTCCTCCTCCTTTTCCTTTGTGAATACTATGCAGAAATATTCGTTCAGTATCCCTGCTTTTTCATTGTCACCCTCTACCCACATTCCCTCCCCTTTATTAAGCCTCAGTATCCCTCCTTTGGTCTTTCTTCGCTCCCTAATGTACCTATAAAAGGTCTTACCCCTTCTTAACAGAGTTGGCTATCCTTTCCTCGGTTTGGGCATTTGCTATTCTGACTGCCTTCCCAGCCTCTTTCTGCTTTAACTGATAAAGTTCTATGTCCTGCTCCTTCTGTGTTTCCTTATATTTCCTGAATGCTATCCTTTTCTCCTTAACCTTCCCTGCCACCTCTTTTGAGAACCATAGCGGTTTTTTCCTTCGTTGTGCTTTGTTGATTTGCTTTACATAAAGGCTTGTTGCCTCTGTGATGGCTGTTTTGATTACTCCCCATTGTTCATCCACCCCTCCTTCTTGCCTGTTTGCTAGTGCTTTTCTGAGACACGCTCTCATTTTCCCAAAGTCAGCCCTCTTAAAGTCCAATACTCTTGCTTTTGTATGGCTTGATTGTATGGCTGTGTTTATTGTGAACCACACTGTTTGGTGGTCGTTTGTTCCCAGATGGCTACCCACTTCTAAATCTGAGATTCTTTCTCCTTCCCCATTTGAGAGTACCAGGTCTAAGACTGCTCCCTCCCGAGTGGGTTCCAATACTAGCTGTCTGAGGCATGCCCTCCCCCAGACAGCTAGTACATGTTCTTAAAATAGTAGAATGTGACAGGCACCTATTTGTCAATCTGAAATAAAAAAAAGTTCTTACATGAATGTATTTATGAAGGCTATAACAGAGGCAAACAATTTTTATGAAAGAACAAAATTTAGATTTTTTTTATTTTCATTAAACAAACCTGTATTATATAGTTAGAAAAAAAATCAGAGTTTTGATGTGAAAGAATGGAGAGCTTTGATACAGACTAACTTATCTCTCACAGAGAAAGATTTCCGCTACTTCAATTCAGCACTGAAACTCAGCTTATCAACTTTTATAAGAAGGGAATGATAAATTTTAAGCTAATCTATCTAAACACAAACCACAAACTGAGTTTAAAAGAACCTGGTGAGCAAACCATTAACTCTACAGCCTGTTGTGATTGGGAATCTGAAGCAGCAAGCTACAGTACTCCAAAATGATGTCGTCACTCTCCGAGCTTGACTAAGAGAGAGAGAAATAACTTCACTGTTTTCAGCCGCTGTAGAGCAAGTTAACAAATGCTGATTTAAAGAAACCACAAAACCAAACAGCATGAAATTTTCAGAAAACTCTAATCATGACACATGGACTTGAATTCAAGCTTTATTAACAATATGCGAAAATCTTTGCACATGATCTTTAAGAGCAAGCAGTGCCTGGCCAATCCAGGAAGCAGATAACATCACAGCAAGCCCAATTTGTCCCTTTTTTCCCTATCTAGCCTCAGCCAGTCTGGACCACAGTTTCTAATCCCTTCTGCTGGGGAGGGAGTTGTGCAGCCCAGTAGAAGTGTTTCATATTAGGCAAAGCTAGTCCTCCTTTAGTTAGAGGTAACTGCAGGATATTTCCTGAAATCCTAGCTTTCTTCCCTCCCCAAATGAATCTAGTTAGAATAATGTTAAGGGATTTGAAAAACATTTCTGGAACCCGTATGGGGAAGTTTTGAAAGAGGTAGAGACACTTGGGAAGTATATTCATTTCAATGGTATTAATACAGTCAATAAAACTGAAAGGGAGGCCTTCCCACCTCTCACAATCCTGTCTAATTGAATTCAAGAGTCTACCATAATTTTCTTGGAATAGCACAGGCCCAGGCTTTGAGATGCAGACTCCTAGATACTTTAACATGTCAACCACTTTCATATTTAGTGGATTGCTATCTAAGTGAGAATGGGGGCCAGGTCCCACTGGCAGAATCTCACTCTTAGACCAGTTAATTTTGTGGCTGGAGATTTTCCTGTATTCATTTAACAGCTGGTGCACTCTAGGGAGGCCTCTCTCCAAGTTGTTGAGAAATATAAGTAGATTGTCAGCAGATAAGGACATTTTAAAATGATTATTACTTGACTGAAAACCTGTAGTGAGGTTGTCTGAATGAACGCTGCCAAAGGTAAAAGGGACAACATGTATAACAATGGTGAGAAGGGACATACTTGGTGGGTCCCCCTAGTGAGTGGAAATAGTTTTGATAATTTGCCATTAACTAGGACCTGATCAGTAGGGTTTTGATATAAGGCAGATATCCACCTAATCATATTATTACACAAACCAAATCATGTAAGCACAGTAAACATACACCCCCACTCCACATGGTCAAATACTTTTTTTGGCATCAAGGGCCAAAACTACAGCCCCAGATCCAGTGTGGCCCACACCCCACCTCCAAATAATATTCAGTGCTTTACACACGAGAGTTAGCAACTTACATAAAATAAGGCAATAAAACACCTTTGTAAAGGTTACCCAGATAGGAGGTTTCTAGGATTTGTGAAAATTCAGAGGGAAGCTAGCAATATATGAAATACAAAAATCACACATACCCCCATAATGTAGAGCATCATTGGCTGTATATACAGATCACCACAGATTATTATGCTGGTTCATCTTTAAGCAGAAATGCATGGTACCAAAAGGTCTCTCTCACAAACTGCAAAGGGAACAGAAAGACACAGACATGTGTTTTGTCCTACCAGGACTCATCAGTGTACTTTGTCTGTATGACATCCCAGTGGAATGAACCAGCTACCCTAAGATGGTCTGTCTGGGTTATGTTGTGGTGAACTTGACTTCCCGGCAAGTGCCCTTTGGGGTAACCATTGCCTCAGTGCTTGTTTGCTGAGGTTCCTTGTCTTTTAGCTTGTTTTTGTTTTTATTGGGTTCACCACAACATAACATAGATAGACCATCTTAGGGTAGCTGCTTCATTCCACTGGGGTGTCACACAGATGAGGCACACTGATAAGTCCTGGTAGGATGAAACACGTGTCTGTGTCTTTCTGTTGGCACCCTTTGCAGTTTGTGTGAGAGACCTTTCGGTACCATGCATTTCTGCTTAAAGTTGAACCAGCATAATAATCTGTGGTGATTTGCATATACAGCTCATGATACTTTACATTATGGGGGTATGTGTGATTTTTGTATTTCTTTGAAACTTGGCTTCCCGGCCAGTGCCCTTTGGGGTAACTATTGCCTCGGTGCTTGTGTGCTGAGGTTTCTTGTCTTTTAGCTTGCTTTTTGTTTTTATTGGGCTCACCACAACATAACCCACTTAGACCATCTTAGGGTAGTTGGTTCATTCCACTGGGGTGTCATACAGACGAGGCACATTGATGAATCCTGGTAGGATGAAACACGTGTCTTTTGGCACCCTTTGCAGTTTGTGTGAGAGACCTTTCGGTACCATACATTTCTGCTTAAAGTTGAACCAGCATCGTAATCTGTGGTGATCTGCATATACAGCCCATGATGCTTTGCATTATGGGGGTATGTATGTTTTTTGTATTTCTTTGAAACTTGGCTTCCCAGCCAGTGCCCTTTTGGGTAACCATTGCCTCAGTGCTTGTGTGCTGAGGTTCCTTGCCTTTTAGCAATATATGGACTTACATGGAGTTTCTAGGGTTTGTCTGATTTGTGGAACATTAGCAACTTATATAAAATAAGTCAATATAACACCTTTATGACAGTTACCCAAGAAGAGAGTCACTAGGGTTTGTGAAATTAGGAAGAACGCTAGAAACATATATGAACTATGATGCAACTGATGGTATCAGTTATTGCCTATGGACAAACAATGGTGAAACTTGTAAACAACAGTATGCTACTTTAACTATCACAAAGCAATATAAGGGTGACAACCAGGACCCATATAAATCATAGTGACAGAGGTTATGATGCCGGATTAAGTTATGAGTCATTAATAAGTCAGTAGTTAGTGATACTGTATATGCAGACATTCATACAGAGCCCTATGCACAAACAACACCCTTAAGTGTGCCAATCTCACGTAAAGCAGGCACACAACTATGTAGGAGGGAAATGTTTATCCCACCATGACATGCATTATGGAATGGGAAGTTTCCATGTACTTATGCACAAAACTGTGAACAGGAAAGGACAGTCAGCCCATGCAGACTTGGAAAAGCCCCATGTCCTCTCCATAACTTGACATCCAATGACCAGGTTGCACACCTACAAGGCAGGTATGGAGAATACCTCTGGCATGGAGAGTGATAGTGTAGGCTGTGGCAGCACACATTTGTTGGATAGTATGGCAGATACGTTGCACAGGCCCAAGAGGAACCCCAGGGGGCTGGGTACAGAGGCAGGTGGAAGCATAATGGAGTGGGCGGGGGTCAGGGACACCTGGACATCCCTCTCCCAACCAGGGAGATGGGGGCAGCTGGGCTCCATGGCATATGGGGCTGCAGGATTGACACCATAAGGGTGGCTCCTACCAGTGTGCCACCACAGCCACACACTGGGGGCAGTGTCCGCGTGCCGTTGTGCTGGGAAATTCATGTCTAAGCAGGTGAGCATGATGTTGTCAGAGATCTGGAACACTATGCCTTGCTGTACAGCTATGCATCCTTCTGAGTGCAGCTGGCCACCAACATCTGCATCTAGAAGGCTGTCCAGACCACCATCAATGTGATGGGGTCAGTACCAAGCTCCACTGAGGACATAAAGCTGAAGTACAAGGACCTAAGGACAGTGGTCCAGAAGAAGCTGGCAGTTGAGTGGCAGGCATGGAATGTCACTAGTGAGGGTACACCATCACCTTCGGAGTTCAAACAGTGGGGCACATTGTGGCAGACACCGTTAGCAAAGCAATAGTGGATAGTGAGGAGGAAGGCCTGGACACCATGCCAAGTGAATGACCACAGCCCTACATATGTGGCACAATGCACACTAGAGTGACAGTGACAGTGACTGTAACACTCCCTCTACCCCAGCAGTGGATCTACCCATGTTGTCGGTGGAGGAGGAGGATGACATTACAGTGGCAACCAACATCTACCCGGCCAACCTCCAGGACACAGTCAACCAGGACAGCACCCAGTCAATGAACAGTGGTGAGTACAACAATGGTGCACTGCACCAACTACAGCAGTATCCTGCTCAACCTTTAACCATATGTTCCTCTCTCCACAGATGCCTGCATGGCCAGCACAGGAAGCAACCCACAGGAGGAAAAGGACACTTACAGCATTGTGTGGAGGGGCTGTCTGGCCAGAGCAAAGGTCAGATAGTTGCTGACACCCAGACAGGGGACCTCACACCCCCCAGAACCTCAGTCCCTGAGGTCCATGCAACAACCACTGCAGGGGGAGGGCATAGATATGAACATGGATGGACAGGGACATGCTTCACAGATGCCCACAGCACCAGTACTCGGCACTGTCATGTACCCCAACATCCCAGCAGACAGCAGTGCTGGTCAGCTAGGCCACAGGTATGCTGTCAGGTGACAAGCGACCCAGGCTCTAACAGCGTTGATTAGGTCCCACTGGACAGGACAGGGCAATACAGAAGGTGTAGCACTGCCACACACCTATTCAAGTGGTACTTCCAAGAGCTGTGGCAGATGGAGCAGGATCAGCTACAGGCCAGCAGGGACAACAATTCCCAGCTCTGTGCCCTCACAGAGGAGGAGGAGCAGGGGCTCTATACAGAGTTCCATAGGGTGGGTGACCTGCTCAATGGCATGCTGGGGTAACTCACAACCTAGGCAGATAGAGGAGGCATACCACCACCTGCACAGCCCACCTCCCCACCACCACCACATGCCAGAGGCACCACTGCACTGCCACAGCCCTATGCCAAAACAGGGGGCAGTCCCAATGCTCCCATGCCTACAGCCCCTTACTCCACCCCCTGGACCAGTTTCCCATGGAAACCAGGGCCAGAACTGCCTGGATAGGATGGCAGAGTTGCTTGCTAGGAGGGAGTGGCAAAGTGGCCGACAAGACATGCAACACTCAGTCCTCCACCAAGTGACAGGACCACCACACCTATCAGGGCACACACACACACACACACACACACACACACACCACACTGTCTGTTATCATTGTGCACCAGAGTACATGTGCGTGCACCATCATGGCCGCCCCCTCCACAGGCCCTGTCCAGAGCACGCTGCACACCAACTCATACCATGCCCTTTTCCTGCAAAATGCGGCCCCTATGTGTCCGAATCTGGCTCCAGTCCCCTCCTCCACCACAAACCCTGGTTGTCCTCATCCTCAGGCAGGTCCTCAGGTAATGACAGTCTTTTCTTCATGGCAAAATTGTACAGCATGCCATATATGATGAACACATAGCACACCCTACCCGTTGCTGACATCATTGTGCCACCTGTCTTGTCCAGGCATCTGAAACACATCTTCATTTGCTCAAAGGTGCACACCAATGTTGGTGCCATCCTGTGGACATCATTGTACTCCTGCTTAACTTCCTCTGCTGGGGCCAGAAATGGTGTCAACAGGTATGGCCTCAGGGGTACCCATTGTTACCTGTATGGGGTACAAGGGAGATCTGTGTCAGAACCGATGTCTTCACAGAACAGAATGCTGCTCACCCCTGTGGTCCATGCAATATGTACTTAGTAGCCACCCTGATGAGCCTCCATCAGTGGTCAGTATTGTCTACAACCACAACTGCTGGAAGATGAAGGTGCCATGCATTGAGCCTTGGTGCTCGGCACTGAAATTTATGACAATGCCCTCCACGTCCATAACTATCCACATGTACATGCAGTGGAATCCTTTAGAAACATAGAATTTGTCAGCAGAACTAGACTGCTTGGCCCACCTAGGCTGCCCAGATGGTCCCTGTCTAATCTTTCTTTGCACACTTGAACTGGTCTCTGGTGACCCTACCTTCTCCCTGCCTATTTACTAATATTATCCTATGTCTATCACACACCTGCTTGAAGCCCCTACTGTTTTCTCCTCCTCCAGCCCCCTGTTTCCTCTTCCGCCACTTCTGCTGGCAATCTGTTCCAGGCATCTACCACACTTTCAGTAATGTAGTACTTTCTCACATCACTCTTAAACCTCCCTTCCCTGCAGCTTCAATGCATGGGGTGACAGTATATGTGCTCCGTGTGTGCTGTGGAAGCAACCCTGTATCTCCAGGGCAATTGCCCTGTGTTTCCATGTGGAAATAATTATGCCACATGGGAACTGGATTGCTACATTGTCCCATATGTCCCAATGCAGGTCTCTGGGACAGGATACCCTGTAGAGGTCCCAATACCCTGTACAATGAAGGACTACCTATACTTTATTTATCTTTTTTATTTATTTAGTTTTTGTTGACTAGGTAAATACAACAGTCAGAGAGTTGCCTATTTTCAGGACTGATCTGGGAGGTTTACAAAGAACTAAAAAAAGGTAACAAATATACATCTACAAAAATAACAAGAATTACAAGCAGAGCAAACCAGAAAAAAAATGTATTGCAATCAATGTCTTAAGCAATACAAATGTGTCAGAGCAACATTCCAGCAAAATAAAGGATTGTCTGGGGAAAGTAAAAGCAGGTTGGTAGAAAGGTGATGCTGTCACTGCAAGTGCAAGCTGCGGTGGAGAACAGGCGACTCCTCAGTGCCTTTTTAAAGAGGTACTGAGAGGAGGCAGAGCAGACAAATACAGTGAGGGAGTTCCATTCCCTAAGGTCAAACATGGAGAAGGCTTGGTTGCCCACAAGGGTGAAGACCTTAGGTACAATAAGTAGGGGTTCATATGTTGGCCCTATGGTGTGTGTATCCTCTTAAGGACAGCAGCATTCCACAGGTAGTGTGGAGAATGACTGGTCATAGCCAGCACCCTCTGTGTGCACACCTCTCCCTGTTGGACATCTGTGTATGCTAAATATCACAGCATCAATATGGCATTAGATCTCCTTCCTTATCCACTAGGGTGTGTTGCCCTCCTCATCTACAAGGGCAATGATAGCAGCATCTGGAACATGTTGTACCCATCTAGGGTATGTATGTGTGTGTGGTACCACTGTTGCATGATGCAGTTATGGGTTGCTGTATTCCTGCCCCTGCTGCCTGTCTTGCATGTCACTTCAGCCTTGGTAGGGATAACCTGCAAAGATCCTCCTGTGTCTTGGGTACTGACTGCTGGCTGTACCATGGACTCGGCAAAAAGCAGCGCTGGCTCATGTGATGCAACTTCAAGACAGACTTGAGATGGTGGAGACGTATTATGCAGATGAGCATCATATTGCCTGTTTTTTTGTGGAGCCTGCCATTGTGAATAGAGTCCAGCACCTGTAAACAGGTACACAAATGGTGTCAGGGTGAGGAAGGAAGGGCTGCAGGGGAGCTGCATAGTGGTGGGGAAGGGGGCTGCATCAGTGCAGGGTAAGGAGGCTGCATGGGGAGATGTATGGGGCAGGGTAGGGGTCTGCAAAGGGGCTGCATGGGGGGTTGCATTGAGGAAGGGCAGAGTGGTGTGATCATGCACACATGCAACTCATACCTATCTTCATGCCCCTACAGGATACACCTGCACCTCTGATGGTGCATTGGGTCTGCTGGGAAGATCTCAAGGAGGTGAACATCCATCCTGAGCAACCACATAGCCCTTCCTAGTCAGGGAATAGGCTTCCATGCCCATGTATTACAGATATACACTATAGTGTGCTATCCCCAAGGAGTAATGGGGAACCGTGGCTCATGGATATAGGTGTCTTCACTAGTGGACATTGATGTGTCACAGCTGGAATGTGGGCACACAGGGCGTGTTGCTCAGGACTGGTTGGTGCTGGAGTTTTCAAGGGATTTGTAATGCTGGTGGTCAAAGTAGGGTGGGACTAAACCTGGAGTAGTCCTAGTTTAGAATTTGTCCAGAAGTCAGAGAAACAGAGCTTGGGTGGAGGAGCTCAGGTGTGGCACACAGAGATACCTGAGGCTATATTTTACTTTTATAAGATATGCTATTGTTGCCTGGGTATCTGAAACTTTAGTCGTACTATTTAATCCCAATATACTGGTTTTTTGGCTACCTGTGTTTTTGTCCTTTTGTTAAGGATGAAGCCAGAAACCAGGGACGAAAACTGAGATCTGCGAGTCAAGGCCAGGAACCAGAAGCTGGGAGTCGAGCAAACGGAGCAGACAGAACAGGAATCAGCCTAGGGCCGAGTAGAGAAAGGGAAAGGGAGAAAGGAGAAGGAGAGGCTTTCCCAAGTGGTTGCATCTGAATCACTGGAGGATTCCTGGAGGGGGGTTGTCATGAGTGTTGTGGGCATTTCCTAGACATCCTCTTGCTGTCCTGCTGATTCTCCCTGTGAGCTGGGTGATAGTGCAGCTTTACAACACCGACAGCTATGGAACTTACTTGCTGTCTGCATTGGATGGGGTACTATGTAGAAACAGGGACCAAACGGAGTCTATACTTAATTGAAGCATTTCCTCTGGTTTTTACTTTTTTTATTTTGCTTATATGTTTGGTGTTTTATGTTAAGAACCATAGGTGATGCAGCGAGGGTAGGACACAAAAGGGCAAGCTAAAATTGAATTTTTAGTCGTATCCAAGGCATATTAAAGGTATTCCTTATATAATCCATACCTACTATTTATAAATACTGTTACATTCCTTTTTAAATAATTTCAATAATTTTTTTAAAATAAAGGATTTTAAGGTACAATTTGTTTAAACTTTCACACCATTGGGTCATGTGACCTATTGCTTAAAGCGCACGCGCTAGCATTCAGTTAGACTAATCGCCATTTTGAGACCTAAAGAATGCATGCATTTACTGCATCTATTGCACTTCTGCCACTGCATAAATTATTGTTGCTTCTGCTGCTACAAACATTGTGCCTCTAAATTTTACTCTAGGGTTACGTATGTTTCTTGTCTGCTTGCCTCATTACACGCTGTGTAGCTTCCTGGTGTAGAAGCTACTATTGGCACCTACAGTATTCTTTGCCTATGCTTTGCTATCCTGGACTGATAAACATAATTTTAACTCGAGTGGAAGTTGAAAGTAAGTACCTCTGTACCATTAGTATATAATCACTGTTTTACTCCACAGTTTAATTTATTTTGAAATAAACTAAGTATACATTGATTAACTACTATTGTTAGTTTACATTCTGTTCATTTAACTCCATTGTTTCAAAAAGAACTCACAACATAGCAAGGGCATTCATCAAATCCTCACGTTGTCCCCCACCCCCCGGATCTGTTAGTTCTTTTAAACCATGCTGAGTGTGGTTTAAATCTTCATTTGTTTCATTAGATTAAGTTTATTTAAGACTATTTCAAGATGCAATATAGATGGCAAATGGCTCTGGCATAAGATAATCTTGATACTATAGATTGAAAATAAAATTAAATATTTTTGGCTAACCCAATAAGGATAATTCAAGGTGTATCATGCTCATTATATTTGGTACTTAGTATTACTCTTTCTTTTAAGTGGAGTTTGTTTCTGCTGAGGCCCATCTGCTCAAAAACAATCTTGCCTAGGGGAAGTTGAATGGTGAATTTTTGAGAAAACTCTATCAAGAATCTTGGAGAGATCCTAGGTGGAACTGCGGGACCAAACAATAAGTAATATTTGCAACTGTGATTCTCCTACTTCTAACTAAAGGGAAAGGCTCAGCTTTACATATTATCTGCAAGGTTTTCTCTTAATATTTGAATGAAATTAATGGCAAAGAACAAGAGAGGCTTAAATTGCTCAACTGCAATATGCCATTTAAATTTGTATGACACTTAGGGGTGGGCGAAAAAAATCTTCCATGGGTGGAATTCAAGCGAATGTCTGACTTTTGCTTCAACCAAAGTTCAGAAACTGATTTTTGAACTTCCGTGGAACTTCCGCCCACAATCAGCACTCTTTTAATTGTCAAATTGCCCCCCAAAAAGCCCTGGTGGCTAGTGTAGTGGTCCCTCCCTCACCCGCCCCACATGTAAAAAATTATCCCCTGGTGGCCAGTGGTCCCTCCCCTTTACCCGGTAACCCGCCTGCCATGAAATGTACAGTACCCCTCCCCCCATATCCCTATCTCCCACTGTCCTGTTAAAAAAAAAAAAACTCTGGTGGTCTAGTGTTTTTTTTTTTATATTTTATTTAAACCCCCTCCCAATCCCTAGTCCCAAATCCCATTCCCTGGTGATCCAGTGCCCCCACCCAGCCTCCTCAGCAGCTAGGTGTCCCACAGCCCCACTGCCACCCCCATCATAAACCCTGGCAGTGGTGGACCAGCACAGCCCTCCTCTCTTCTTGATGGCCAGCCCACCGACTGAGCTGTTAATGAATGAGTGGTACACAGAGAGAGAGGAGGGCTGTGCCAGTCTGCCGCTGCTGTGGTTTATGATGGGGGTGGGAATGGGGTTGTGTGACACCTGGCTGCTGGGGAGGCTGGTTGATGGGCACTGGATCACCAGGGATTTGGGACTGGGAATTGGGAGAGGTTTAAATAAAAAAAAAACACTAGACCACCAGAGATTTTTTTTTAACAGGACAGTGGAGATAGGGATGCTGGGGGGGGGGGATTCTGTACATTTCACATTGGGTGGATTACCGAGTAGAGGGGAGGGATCACTAGCCACCAAGGATCATTTTTTACATGTGGGACAGGTGGGGAGAGGGGCCACTAGCCACCGGGGCTTATTTTCTTCATTTCTAGGCAAAATTTTGCCAGGTAACTTTCGTGGAAGTTCTCCGCTCCGCCACAGGTGGAAGTTTGGAAACTTTCTTGAAAGTCCCTTAATTTCCACAGAAGTTCCACGGGAGCAGAAAATGGCAGTTTCGCCCATCCCTAGTGACAGTATTTGAAATACTTCGATTATACTTAATGGGATCATACTAGCTGCAATTTCGATTTCTATTTTATCATTGAAATATTTATTGGTATAATTTGTGCTGCCTTTTTGCGTTGATCAACTGGTACCTAAATCACTGTTATATTTCTAGTTTATCACTATAACTTAGGCACTCAGATCGTCCTTGATTAGTGTGTTTAATTAATTGTGTGTTGAATCTAATTTAGAGGGAACTCTTATTGAAACTGGAAAACACTTTAATGAAATGCTTAATAAGAAATCAATGAGCTTTTAATCATTATATTATTAAGCACTGATATTGATATCTACATTACTTAACCTAACTGAACCCAATTAAAGTATAGGACCCAATTATTTATATTATCCATTTATATATATACACACACACACACACACACACACATATACATACATGTGTGTGTTTGTGTGTTGACAGTATTCGAGAGACTTGTGTGCGCACTTAAAATAAAGTCTGTATTTTTCTCATAATTTATTAAAAATACAGAATTTGTGCTCTGTACTGTTGCCAATATGGTCAAGAGATAGTGTGCATAAAAAAAGGGTGTATGTATTTTTATTTTATTGTGGCAACATTTTAATAATGAAAATAGCCTTAAAAAAGCAGCCAATTTGTGACATGGCTGTGCTACACATCTTGGTGACCATTAAATTTACTGTATTTAAAGCACGATACTAAAGTTTTCTTTGTTAGTGGACAGAGTGGATGTGTAACTGTCCCCCAGTGATTACTGATTTTATGCCGATGTAATTACATTTGCATGACACCACATGTAATTTATTACTTTTGTGCATTACTGTGGTGTCTTATATAGCTGCACAGTTTTTTTTGTGTATTCTGCCTTTATGCTCTGAGGGTTTTTTTCGGTGTCAGTTCACAATGCCTAATGTGTTTTCCCCACACAAGTCTGCTATCTTAATGCAGTGGTACATACAGCCAGCTTAGGAGCAGCAGCATCAAAAGCTGTGGTTCTTGCTGTCATGTCCATGTTACCCATGTGGCTGATGATGTTAGTATTGGTACAAACATCCGGGAACTGAAGGTGACATCAGGCATTCGGTTTTGGTACTGTGGCTCTAAGCAAAATTGTTCTCTGCCCACTGCTTCTCCCATTTACCATTCTTCAAAACAGGGATAATGAAGCGCCGTCCATTTTAAATCAGGCGTGCTACACAGGAGTTCAGATGGATCTTGGAGGTCTCCAGTCACTAGAAAACATGATCCTCAGCATTCTGCTACAAAACAGTAAGTTAACATTTTGGGAGGCATATTAAATAGTGACTGGCTAAAGTGCAGCAGTTATTCTGTGTCATTTTAGGGACAGAAAAAGTAAAGTTTTCACCTCAGGACTTCACTGTCCTGCTGTTTGTGAAGACTCCCTCTTCAAAACAGAGGTTGATTGGATTAATGGGCTGTGCAGCATAATGGGTATATTTTAAGTTTCCTCTGGTTCTGGCACTGTGTAAATGGGGCATATTAAATAGTATAGTTTAAAGTTGTGCTTGGAAAGTATATCAGCAGACATTTCTTCTGGTACTGTTAGTATTTAAATGGGGTATATTACATACTAACATACTAATTGCCAGCAGATTAGGCCTTACGATCTATTGAATCTGCTCTAACCGCAGATCCCAAGTTGGGTGCCGAGGCCCTTCCCCCACCTTGTGTTCCATAAACCCCTATCATTCATCCCCACCCCCCTGGGCCAGGCAATCATCTGATACATCCACTTTCTGTGTCTGTCCCACCCTCTCTTGAAGCCCTCCACTGTGGATCTCTGAACCAGCTGGCAGGCAGTGCATTCCTGGGTCCACCACCCTCTCAGTGAAAACCTCCTCCTCTTTTCCCCCTCACCCTTCCACCTTCCAACTTCAAACCATACCCTCTGGTGATACCTCCCTGCTTTAGTCTAAAGATCCCCTCCATGTTTACCCTATTTATTCCCTTGAGGTACTTGAAGACTTCAATCATGTCCCCCGTCTCCCCTCTCTGCCAATGAAAACAGGCAGAGCTCCTCAAGTCTGTCCTCATACGTCAAATCCCCTAGTCCTCATATCATCTTAGTTGCCCTCTTCTGTACCCTCTCCAGAAGCTGTATGTCCCTCTTCAAGTGTGGTCTCCAGTACTGTACACAGCAACCTCAAGGTGTGGTCTAACCAGTCCATTGTACAGTGGCAGAATCACTTCCCTGCTCCTAGAGGTGATCCCCTTTACGATGCATCCCAACATCCTGTTTGCCTTGCTAGCCGCTCTCCTGCACTGCTCAGAGTTATTCATACATGCTTCCATCATGACCCCTAGGTCTTTTTCCCCTATTGAGGCCTCCAGCGCCTCTCCTCCCAGGGTGTACCTGTGTTTAGGGTTTCCCTGCCCAAGATGTAACACCTTGCACTTGGTGATATTGAAATTTAATTTCCATGTGTGAGCCCAGCTTTCCAGGGTGTCCAGGTCCCCTTGCAGGGCCATCCTCCCCTCTTCCCCTTCAACTACTGCTCCCATCTTGGAGTCATCAGTGAAGAGACTCATTTCACACCCTATACCCTCCCTGATGTCCAATATGTATGCATTAAACAGGATCGGACCCAGGACCGAGCTCTGCGGTACCCCACTACTGACCTCTCTAGGGTTCGAGAGCTCCCCACTGACCACTACTCTCTGGGTGCATCCAGCTAGCCAGTTTTCAATCCATCTGACCATCAAAAGGCCTACTCCCAACCCCATCAGTTTCTCCACCAGACCATTGTGGGGGACAGAGTCAAACGCCTTGGTGAAGTCCAAGAATAATACATCCACAGGCTTTCCCCAGTCCAGTTCTGATGTTACCCATTCATAGAACTCCACAAGATTGGTTTGACATGATCTACCTGGCACAAACCCATGTTGCCAACTATCCAGACCTCCCACCTCCTCCAAGTACACCCCCAATCGTTCCTTTAGTATACTCTCCATTAATTTTTCCACCACCGAGGTCAAACTGATGGGTCTATAGTTACCTGGTACTTCCCTCAACCCCTCTTTATGGATTGGCACCACATGTGCTTCTCACCAATTCCTAGATACCCTCCCTGTCTCAAGTGACCTGTTGAAGAGCTCCGCCAAGGGTGCAGCCAGTATGTCCGCCTATTCCCATAGTACTGTCAGATGAATGCCATCCGGCCCAGGAGATTTGTCTTTCTTTAGAGCCTTGAGGGCTAACCACACCCTTTCGGTGGAGATAGCATCATCCGTCCCCTCCACCTTACTGGCCTTTTTAACCTTATGCTGATGTGACAGCCCTGGGGTACCTCTCCCTCCCTCTTGCTCCATTTCTGTTGCTCCCCTGATCCCACTTACTGCCGCTTCTATCCCCATCGTGCCTTGCTTTGTAGATATCCCATACCCCTCCCTAGTGAACACAGAGGCAAAGTACTCATTTAATACCTCTGCCTGGTCCCTCGCCTCTTCCACCCACCCTCCTTCTGATCTCAATCTGCTGAGATGGCCCTTAGTTTTTCTCCACTCCCCAATGTACCAGAAGAACCCCTTTTCCCCTCCATGTATCCCCTGTGCCAGCCGCTGCTCTTTACTGGACTTTGCCCTCCTCACCATCCAGGTGACTTTTCTAGATGCAAGATAGTACATTTCCTTATCCCTATCCCCTCTTGTTGTTTTATATTTTTTGTAGGCTGCCTTCTTTTCTCTGATATTAAATAGTATATTTTATAGTTTTTTTGGGGAAGTGTATCAGCTGAACTTTCCTTTGGTGCTGGCATTGTTTAAATGGGGCATATTAAATACTATCTGGCTATAGTGCATCAGTTGTTTTCTATTATCTTTGGGGGCAGAAAAGTTAAATTTGTGTGTTCTCTCATAGTCCAGCTGTTTGTGAAGGGCCCCTCTTCAAAATGGGGCTGTGCATATATGTGACCAGTCTAATCAAACAGAGTTTTGTTTGTGATTTATAGTATTTTGTTTACAATTCATCCAGTGGATTTTCATTATATAATTTGTTTTTTTCAGAATATTGTTAATATTGGTGAACTTTCCTCTGGTAATGACTTCTTTAATCACGTTTAAAGGGGGAAAAACAACACCTGGGGGGTTCCTACTGGTAAATTCTGAGAATGTGTGTTTGTCAAATGAATGCTGCACCTGTTGATGTGATGATGGCTCTAATTTAGAAGTGTGTATGTGGAATGAATATAAAAGCTGCACTCTTAAAAAGTTTTAAATGGAAAAAAATGCAATTTGTGAGAGATGCTTGTAATTTTTGGAAAGAAAGGGTGATGCTGGCTCCCTGTTAAGGTGTGTGTGTGTGCACGTGTGTGTGTGTGTGTGTGTGTGTTATTTTAAAATGAAAAAGTTGCCTTTCTTGATGTAAGATTATAAAGGAGCATTATTGTATTGTCATACTGAACTAGGGGATCAGGTGTGGGTGGTGGCGCGGCATAATATGTTGGAACTGTTTGAAATAAAAAACTACAGCAATGGGACCTACCTTAAAAATGCTTCTCTTGGCATTAGTCGGTTCATTCAAGGTTATGGGGGGGTTACCATGTGTAGGAATGAGACTGCTTCGAAACTAGATATCAAGTGGTGGCATAATATGTTGGAACTGTTTAAAAATAAAAAATATAGCACTTGGGCCTTCTTCAAAATGGCTGCTCATAGCATAGGGGGGTACCACCTGTAATAATCTGGTCATTGCCTGGGTGTACTAGTGCCTGTAGGGCAACATCATTGTTTTGGATTCATCTGGCAAAAACATTTTCCTGATTTATTTATAATAAGACTGTTTCTAAATTAGATGTCAAGTGATGGCATAATATGTTTGAATTATTTAAAAATCAAAAAATACAGCACTTGGGCTTATCTCAGAAAGGCTGCTCATGGCATTACTTAGTACATTCAGGGGTATGGGAGGGATACATGTGTAGTACTGTAATCTGGTCATTGCCTGAGTGAACTAGTGCCTGTTGGGCAACATCAGGGGTTTGGATTCATCTGGCAAAAATATTTAGCAGATTTATTTATAATGAGACTGCTTATAAATTAAATGTCAAGTGTTTGCATAATATCTTGGAACTGTTTGAAAATAAAAAATACATCACCTGGGCCTGACTCAAGCAGTTTGGATGTGGCTTTCCATGTGCAGTAGTACAAGAACCCTGTGGTGGTGGTGGTGTCCCTGTGATACTCGTGGTGGTGGGCCCAGGGTGGGCCCATGTGATATTTTGGCATAATTGTCCCCACAATAGCTGGCACTGGGTTGCCTGGGGCCATTATGCATCACCCACATCTATAGTTATCAGCACCAAACAGCTTGCCTGGGTGCTTTCTGGTTGCTAACTGTGGTTGGACCTGCCCTCGGTCTGGCTCTGCAGAGGTACACTGATGTCAAAATGACCCCTGATGTGGCTCAGACCTGCTGGGTAACATACATCTATCTCTGGCCTTGCCTTTGCTTGTTTGTGGGGCACTTTGGTGTATTGTTTTGACTTGTAGGGCATTTTGTATGTGTCATTCCATGTGCAGAACAAGAACCCTGCAGGAGCAGCTTCCCTGTGATGCATGTGGCGGTGAGCCCAGGGTGGGCCCATGTGATATTTTGGCATAATGTTCCCCATAAAGGCCAGCATGGGATTGCCAGAGGATGTCATGCAGCTCCACATCTGCAGTTATCAGCATCAAACTGCTTGCCTGGGTGCTTTCTGTTTTTTAACTGTGGTTTGACCTGTCCTCAGTCAGGCTCTGCTGAGGTACGGTGATGTCAAAATGACCCCTGATGTGGCTCATGCCCACCTGGTAACATCTAGCTGTGTCTGGTCCTGCCTTTGCTTGTTTGTAGGATATTTTGGTGTATTGTTTTGACTTGTAGAGCAGTGTGGAAGTTGCATTCCATGTGCAGTATAAGAACCCTGCAGCAGGGGCATCCCTGTGATGCATGTGGTGGTGCACACAGGGAGGACCTGTGTGATATTTTGGCATCATTTTATCCTTAACGGCTGGCACTGGGCTGTCAGGGGTCATCATACAGTGCCTGCATCTACAGTTATCAGCACCAAACAGCTTGCCTGGATGCTTCCTGGTTGTTAGCTGTGGTTGGGCCTGCCCTCAGTCTGACTCTGTGGAGGTACAGTGATGTCAGAATGTCCTCTGATGTGGCTCAGGCCCGCCGTGTAACATCCATCTGTTTCTTGCCTTGCCTTTGCTTGTTTGTGGGGCACTTTGGTGTATTGTTTTGACTTGTAGAGCAGTTTGGATGTGGTATTCCATGTGCAGAACAAGAACCCCGCAGCAGCAGCATCCCTGGGATGCATGTGGTGGTGAGACTAGGGTGTGTGTGTGTGATATTTTGGCATCATTTTCCCCTCAAAGGCCAGCATGGGGTTGCCAGAGAGCATCATGTAGCACACTCATCTATAGTTATCAGTACCAAACAGCTTGCCTGGGTGCTTTCTGGTTGCTAACTGTGGTTGGGCCTCTCTCTTCAGTCTGGCTCCGCTGAGCTACAATGATGTCAAAATGTCTCCTGATGTGGCAAGGTACTCATCAACATGTTTTGGCTGTTTGGTTGATAATAATAAGCCACTAATGAAAGTTGTACCATGTATTTCAAATGTTGCATTGCTACTGTGGTGTTTGCGTTACCCACAGTATTAGTATGCAACAGAGATGGTCACATAATAAATCAAGTGCAACCAAATGATTTGTTCATGTTTATCTTTCTGCTTAGTGTCTGACTTAAGTGTGAAAGGCATGTAGACTTGGCATAAACAGTATAAGTATGAAGTAATTATACTTTGGTAACCTCTTGTTTGTACTTTTAGTGCTGTCTACATTGGAGTATAGACAGCAACGCATAGATAGGGAAGAACATCAGATCATTAAATGCTGTAAATTAATACACTTAAACAGAAGACAGAGACACTGCATTTGAAAATTTTATTTATTACTAGAAATGGAAAATAATGCATAATGGACACTGAGTTACCCACGAAAGTAGTTTACATGTTATAACTAACTGTGCCATTTTTCCAAACTTAGAAATACAGAACCATCTTTATACATAGATACCTAGACAGTGTCGGCAGATAAGGGCCTATGGCCCACCCAGTCTGCCCATTTGAGCTTGTAAGTTCAGTTTATGTTTTCCAAGAAGTCTGTTGCCCCTTACCTCTGACCTCCAGAATTCCTTTATGTCTATCCCATGCATTCTTAAATCCCGTGATTGTTTCAGCCCCCACCACTTCCTCTGGCAGGGTGTTCCACTTGTCCACCACCCGCTCTGTGAAGAAATTCTTCCTCACGCTTCCTCTGAATCGCCCTCCTCCAACTTCATCCCATGCCCTCTAGTCCTGGAACATCTTTTTCGCTTAAAAATAGTGTATTCCTGCACCTGTTCCTCCCTGTAAGATACTTGTATGTCTCTATCATATCCCTCTCCTCCCTCTCCTCCAGGGAGTACATGTTCAGTTCCTTCAACCTGTCCTCATAGGACTTGTGATGCAATCCATGCACCATCTTTGTTGCCCTCCTCTGAACCTTCTCTACCCTGTCTTTGTCCTTACGTAGGTACGGTCTCGAGAACTGTACACTGTACTCCAGGTGGGGCCTCACTAGTGTTTTGTATAGTGGAATTATGACCTCCCTTTTCCTGCTGGTGATGCCCCTGCCTATGCATCCCAGCATCCTATTTGCTTTACCTGCTGCTTTGTCATACTGTTTCCCTGCCTTGAGGTCATCAGAGATGATAACCTCAAGATCCCTTTCCTGCTTGGTGCATGCTATATCCTCACCTCCCAAATGATATATTGTGCCAGGGTTTTTGTGCCCCATATGCATTATCTTGCACTTCCTTGCATTGAATTTAAACTGCCAAACCCCTGACCATTCTTCAAGTTTCTGCAGGTCCCTTCTCATTCTGTCTATACCCTCTGGTGTGTCTACTCTGTTACAGAGCTTTGTGTCATCAGCGAATAGTGAAATTCTGCCTTCTAGGTCCTGTGCAATGTCACTGATTATTGAATAGGACCGGTCCCAGCACTGATCCCTGTGGTACCCCACTGGTCACTCTTCCCTCTGTGGAGTGACAGCCATTTACCACCACCCTCTGTGTCCTGCCACCCAGCCAGTTACCTACCCACCACCCTACTGTCCTGCCCACACCCATATTCCCCAGTTTGTGCAATAGTCTTCTATGTGGCAAAGTGTCAAAGGCCTTGCTGAAGTCCAGATAGGCCATGTCTACTGCCTCCCCTGATCCACCTTCCTAGTCACCCAGTCAAAAAATTCAATGAGGTTGGTCTGACATGACCTCCCCCTGGTGAAACCATGCTGCCTTGGGTCCTGTAGTCTATTGACAACCAGATGTTCCACCAATCTCTCCTTCAGTAGTGCTTCCATGATCTTCCCCACTACCGAGGTGAGGCTGACTGGTCTGTAGTTCCCCGCTTCCTCTTTGTTCCCACTTTTGAATAAGGGGACTACATCTGCTATCCTCCAGTCTTTGGGTACCTCCCCTGTTTCCAGTGATTGGCTAAACAGGATAGCCAGAGGTTCAGCCACCACCTCTCTTAGTTCTTTAAAGACCCTGGGGTGCACCCCATCTGGCCCCATTGCTTTATCAACTCTTATTACTTCCAGTTCCTTCAGGACCCTTTCTCGTGTAAAGGGACTTGTGTATTTATATTTTATATTATGCAACTACCACATATACACATTAAAATTAAGGTTGAGACATGCCTAATTATAAAACTTTTTGAGTGTATGAATGTCATAATTTTTCTCTCAATATTGTCCACAGTTATATATATATGTGTGTAGGTATATATATATATATATATATATATATATATATATATATATATATATATATATCACATACACACACACACACACACACATATATATATATATATATATATATATATATATATATATATACACACACATACAAATTGCAAAAAAGTTGTTAATGCATCAGTTAGGGTTGATGTCATAGTGACAAAAGTTTGGAAATTCGATGTTAGGTTAACACCCCTACCACCCCACCCCCACCTCCCATCATCCACACACCAACAGACGTTGTGGTGTGCCATGGGATCATCAGACCCAGCTCTCACCCCATTCCATGTGTAAGCAAGCTGAAATGCTACAGTATAGGAGAATGGGGTGAGAGTTAGGACTGACAACCCCATGGCACACCCCAGCATCTGTAGGTGTACGGAGGATGGGGAGTGGGATGGTAGGGGTGTTAACCCTAACATCAAATTTCCAAACTTTTGTCACTGTGATATCAACCCTAACTGATGCATTAACAAAGATTTTTGCAATGAATTTTCTTACTTTTTGAAAAAGTGTAATGTAACCAGTAAATGGTATGTATTAGTGGGAGCATGGGGCCTCCCACCAAGCTGCCCATTTGTGCATAACGATATGTGTCTGTGGGAGTGTGAGCCCTCCAGGTCCTGTGCTCCTGCTTACACGTAACTACGGAGCCATAAAGCAGCCCTATAGGGCAAGGAACACTTGATTTTATTCTTATTTATTGAAGTCTCGGATTACATAAACCTTTGAGCTAAGAGCTCCTTTACAAAAGTTCCACGTCAGTAGAAAGGACAACAGATTAAACAGGACAGTAAAGTATGGTACAATAGAATGTAAACAGGAGGTACAAAAATCATAATGGACACAAAATCATAATGAACAGTCAACATAAAACAACAGAGACACATTATGCTAATCATTTTCAGGCACAGGAAAATGCATACAGTACATTGATATCAGCCAGCAGGCTTTGTCAAGACAAACAGGGCACAGGGTGTAGGAAGAGATGTGCTGGGAAGAGTAAGAGAGGGGGGTGGGAGTGGAGGACTTGAGTAGAGGTGGGGCAAGGGTAGGGGGAGGAAGGGTGGGGGTAGAGGGATGCAGGGGGAGGGATAGGAGGCAAGAGTGCTAAGTTACTATGAAAGAGATTGAGTGCTAAGGTCAAGGTTTGGGAAAACATGGTTAAGGGAGATAGTCACAGGTGCTAGCTGTAGATAGTAGTGACCGAAACTTGGATTTGAATGGGCGCAGCTTAGTTTCAGAGGAGATGTCACTGTTGAAAGCATTCATCCAGAGGGGGCCCTGTAGGTGAACAAACTTTGCCACTGGGTGGTTCGGCGATGAGGTACCTGTAAGAGCTGAGATTCAGAACCTTGGGTGCAGCATGGATTACAAGGGGGGCTTATAAGATCTTGTACTCCAGGTGGCAAGTGGTCTAAGGTTATTTTCTTGGCCATCATGAATGTTTGGTATTTGATGCGATTTTTAAGCTGTAGCCAACTGGTTAGGGCATAGAGGTCACACGGGTGGGTGAGATGGTGGGCACCTGAAATGAGACAACATGGCTCATTAAGAGCAGTGGCGATACACCGGAGGGCAGTTTCAGTCTCTTAGCCATAGATGATCAGTCCATAGTCAATTATAGAAATAATAGAGCTCTGTACAGCTTTACTTAAGGCTTCACGGATCAGAGATCACCTGTGTCTGTAGAGTAGACTAATACGAATATTTACAGCTTTAGCAACGTTATCTATATGCACCCCATCTGATAGGTTGCTGTCTATGGTGACTCCAAGATACTTAAAGAATTGTGCCTGCTCGAGGGCAGTACCAAGGCAGTTACTGATAGTCAGAGGAGGTTGTTGCCTGTGCTTGTTATGGGAGCTGTTGAAGAGCATAAGCTTAGATTTTTATAGTTTAGTATCAACTTGTGATGACTAAATCATTTCTTTATCAAGGCAAATCCAAGTTGTAACTGGTTCTCAAGGGGTATAGGCTCCAGGTGAGTTGTGTAAATTATGGCATCATCTACATAGAGTAGGATTTGTACAGGGCAGGAGCATGGGAGACTGTTTAGAAAGAGACTAAACAGGAGAGGTCCCAGGAGGACATTGACAATTGTACAACTTGTAACACTAATTTGCCAATATCTCAGCAACTGTAGCAGCTATGAAAAAAATTCCAGTGCCACTGTAATCATGACAGTGAAACCTCCATGCCAGATATGTAGACTAAATTAATATCTCACATTGTTTCCAAGACCTGGGCACTGAAAAGCATTGTGGGTGCCCCAATGTTATCCTATGGGAAAAGTATCAACTTCATTATGGCATATCTATGGAACAGATGAAATCTTTTACACCTAAACAGCATAATTCACATCTCTGGGACACCCCTTTATACCCTGCAAATTTCAAGCCAAAAGAAAAAAACATTTATTTACAGTGTAACGTACCTTGTAACTGGTATGTGTTGGTGGGAGCGTGGGCCCTTCATGCCCTGCACTCCCATCAAACTGCCCATTTGTGCATAATGATATGCATCTGTGGGAGCGTAGGCCTTCCGGGCCCTGCACTCCCACTTACACATAACAACGGAGCCATACAATAGCCCTATAGGCCTGAAAAGGAACCTTTGTAATACAAATTTGCCAATATCTTGGTAATCGTACAAAACAAATTCCACTGCAGGTGTAATCTATGACTTTTAAACTTCCTTGCCAGCTGCAGGTAGTGAAAAATCCGTATCTCACTCCATTTTCAAGATACGGGTGCTTAAAGGTGCCGGGGGTGCTGCAATGATATCCTATGGAAAATTTCTCAACTTTGGAACACTGCAACTATGGGCCCGTTGAATGTTTTGGTACCAAACCACCAAAAGGCACATCTATGGGACCAGGGTTTGCCACTCTGCAAATTTCAGCCCAAAAGCACAATCCACCTTGGCACAATGAAGTGACAAAGAAAACAACACATTGGAAAATGTGTTTGTGCAGTGTTTTTGCGATAACTTTAATGTGTTCGTGGCACTCCTATCTCTATAATGGGAATGTTGTTGTGCACAGAAAAATGTTGTCAAAGTTTCTTTTTTTTATCGCGATTATTGTCACGGCAACAAAAAATATTGCCATGACCACAAAATGGCAGAATGGTGGAAAACGTTTGAAAAACATATTTCCAGACCACCTGGCAAATTAGTTGACTCCCAGTTTAGCAAAAATAAAAAGAAGGGTGCAACAAGGCAATAGAGAAGGGAGAAGTGTTAGGCATCTGACAGTCATAAGGCCGGTGTGTGTGTACAGTTTTCAAAGATACTAAATCATCATCCACAGTCAATTGATCCTTAGTTGTGGTGGCAGTGGAGGCTTAAGCGACAACAATGGTTGCTTGTTGGTGGCTGTGTTTTCGTGTCTCCACAGCAGGTTGTGCGACAGGCAATGAAGCTGAGCATGGAGTTGGAGAAGCAGCTGGCAGCTTTCATGTGGGGGAAGAGCAAGGCATGGTAGGATGCACTGTTCCGAGAGCAAGGTGAGGAGGCAGCACCAGGGCCATCAGAGCCAGCACCCCAGCCCAAGCCAAGTGGCCTGGTGCAGCCTGTCACTTGGATGGAACCAGGTGAACTGGTGTCACTGGGGTAGAAACTTCCAAAACTGGTCAGCCACCTGCAGCCTGTGGATCCTGTTCCCCAATGGGAAGAGCCAGGAGAGCCAGAACATGTGTCAAAGAGACTGATGTACACACCTGGGAGGACCCAGTGCATCCACTTCTGCCCAAAAATGCTTGCACCAGAAGAAGCAAACAAGGAGTTCCGGCCCCAGATCCACAGCCAGGTATGCCTGACCTAGATAGGTTATCAGCAGATGAGTTGAGGCCTTTGATAAGACAGGAGGGTAAGGTGCCATCTCTGGCAAAATAGATGCAGCCTCAAAAGCAGTGAGACCCTCGGTGACTTCGGGAACAGAGGGGCAATCACCTGGGAGGTTGGGAGAAAGGACAGCACTGGGTCCGGTGCACCTAGGAAATCCAAAAATGGAGATTCCCAGCCTGATAACTGTGAGCTTAGGGGTGCCAGAGAATGTGGAACAGGTGCAGCCAGTTGTGGCACAGGTACCTATGACACTGTTGCCCACGGAACTGTTTCAACTCCAGCAGCAGTTTCAGGCTGGGTTGAGTGTGTTGCTCCTGGCAGTGCCCTTAACCCTACTTCAGTTCATGGTGGCATTTGGGCAGATGGTGGTGGGGCCATAAGCAACATCCTGCTCCATTAGCCAGTCGGGGTAGAACAGAAGCTCAACCACCTGATAGACTTATTGGCTGAGCAGGGGCAAGCATGGGTAGGTATGGGACAGATAACCCCAGCGTCCAGGGGGATGTAAGGAGTGGAGAGCTGAGCATTGCCAACAACTCAACAGCAGACTCAAGGATAGCAAGTGGAGGTGAGTTTTGTGTCACTGGGCAAACCAGTGGGGTCGCTCTTGCCAGAAAAAGTAACACAGCAAATCATAAATGGACTGTATGTGGATGTCTTTGCCCTGCTCAATCAGCCTAAGGAGCCAGAAAAAGAGAAAGGTGAGAAAGTGAATGACAACAGTGTAGAACAGAAGCATAAGGTGACCATTTGTTGCATGTGGGAGAACTGGGTAGCAGGTTTCGCGATATATGCAGGAATGCTGACACAAGGCATCCTAGCAAAAGCAGAGGGGTTATGGATGTAATTTAGTCAGATTATGACTATGCATGCTAGCAAGCCGGGGGGAAGGGGGTAGAATATGTTGAGGAATTCCAGAGGAGGAAACAGATAATACCACGAGGTCAAGGGCCATGCTGGACCTACCCTTACTGTGGACAATAGACATGGGCAGGGGGGGGTCCAGCATACGGATAGTGGTTTTCCTATCTGGTGCACTACCTCTCCAAAGAAGGGATATCAAGAGAGTAATAGTCAGAAGGAGGGTGGTGGAACAGGGCGTTGCCTTAATTACAGCCAATGGTCATGCAGAGCAGAGTAGT
The DNA here is from genome assembly GCA_016271365.2 of Neoceratodus forsteri. Taxonomy (NCBI): domain Eukaryota; kingdom Metazoa; phylum Chordata; order Ceratodontiformes; family Ceratodontidae; genus Neoceratodus; species Neoceratodus forsteri. Next base: position 185,663,518 of record CM057457.1, read on the forward strand.
GCAAATATAAACATGAATCTATGGCTTGTGGAACACCGCATCCCTTTTAGCAGTGTGGCAAGGGGACAAGGACAGAAATTTTCTCCCCTTTCAGAAAGGAAATACCAAGGCTTCCAACACCCATGAGCGGGGAATGTTTTGAGGGTTGGCTAGCCAGTTATCCTAGTAGGGCAAGGCAAGACAAGGCAATTTTATTAATAAGGTGCCCACTCCCAGAGGCTCTGGGTGCCGTACACAAGCAAGAATAGACAGCAGTTAATTAAGACATAATAAAAGCTCATTAAAACCATTACAGAATTAAAATACAAAGAAATAAAATAAAATAAAATTGGGTTTCAGGAATTAGTCTTTGGGAAACTGGCCAAAACTAAAACAAAGACGTTAACAGTCAAACGCCAGGTTGAAAAGGTGGGCCTTTAGCTTCCCCTTAAATACCTCAATAAAGGGAGCCTCCCAGACTGCAGGTGGGAATGAGTTCCACAGGAGTGACCCAGAAACACTAAACGCCCGATCACCCGAGGTCTTGAGCTGAACTCTGGGAATGTACAGGAGGACCCTTGAAGAGGAGTGGAGGGAGCATGCAGAGGCCACCAGTGTCAGGAGTTCAGACAGATAACCAGGACCCAGCCCATATAGGGCCTTAAAGGTAAGAAGACCCACCTTGAAAATTACCCTCCACCTGACCAGCAGCCAGTGCAGAGCACGCAGGATCAGAGTCACATGACAGCACCTCAAAAGGCCCATCAGCAACCGGGCCACTGCATTCTGCACTAGCTACAGCCTGTGGAGGGTCCCTCCATGACTCCAAAGTACAGAGCATTACAGTAGTCGAGCCTAGAAGTCATGAAGGCATGCACTAGTGTCAGCAGGTCCTCAGGCGGAATGAGGGACTTAATCCAGGCAATGTTTCACAAGTGGTAAAAACCACTGCTGACTACAGCTGACACCTGACCTTCAAAGGTCAGTCTGAAATCAAGGATCACACATAGATTTCACACCCTCGGAGAAACCACCAACACAGCAGACCCCAGAACAAGTTCAGAGTCATCTCCTGGTGGCAACCCATCACTCCCGCAACCCGGCTCGATCACCAGTACCTCAGTCTTGGCCAGGTTGAGTCTTAGCCAGCTGGAAGCCATCCAGTCATTGATTTTAGCCAGACAGCTATTAAGCACGTCGACCGCTCCCGATGTTCTGGGTGCAAAAGTCAAATACAGTTGGGTATCATCTGCATAGCAGTGAAACTCCACACTGTATTGTTGAATGATCTTGCCCAGGGGCAGCATGTACACTGCGAACAACATCGGCGACAAGATTGAGCCCTGTGGTACTCCGCAAGACAGAGGCATTGAGGAGGAGGAGGAGAAATTTCCCATCACCACCCACTGCACTCTGTTCGAGAGGTAGGACTCAAAACCATTTGATGACTGTACCAGCGAGTCCACAAAACTCACAGAGCTGATCAAGAAGGACAACATGATTCACAGTGTCAAAAGCTGAAGAGAGATCGAGGAGCACAAGAATTGATCTGTCTCCTCTATGGCTACCACTGAGCAGATCATTATGCACTCTCACTACAGCAGTTTCAGTACTATGTCTAGCCCAAAAACCTGACTGGAAAGACTCATAAATATCTGAGGACATCAGGTGATCCTCTAGCTGATATGTCACCAGTTTCTCAACAACCTTGCTCAAGAATGGCAGGTTGGAGATCAGATGGTAATTTGCCAGGACATCTAGGTTGAGGGAAGATTTCTTCAGGAGGGGCTTCACCAGTGTTTCTTTCAAAGCAACTGGGAAGACCCCCTCCACCATCGAACACCTGGCAATCCTGGCAAACACCGGGCCAACAACATCGACACCTCCCATGAAGAAATGTGTTGGTGCTGAGTCCAGTTCGCAAAAGGTGTTCCTCAGCTCCAAGATCATCTTAGTCACTTCAGACACCTCTACTGGCCTAAACACCTCCCAGGCAAACAGAGTACCTCTGAAACTCCCAACTCAACCACTGCGAGGAAAAATCCTCCCTGGCGGAATCCCCAACCAGATGGCCGACACCCTGTCGGAGAAAAACAGAGCAAACTCTTCACATAAAGTGGTTAAAAAAGATTTTTCAGCCGAAGACAGGCAAGGTGTAAAATCTTGTCCACAGTCTGAAACAGGTGAGAAGGTCTGTTTCTCCCTGCACCAATTTCCCTGGACAGAAATTCTGCATTCTTACAGGAAATTGCCCCCGTTACTCAACACAGTGAACACAGAGGGACAGCTTGTCGGCCTCCAGCCGGGTCTTCCACCAGCAACGCTCCAACTTCCGATCCCTGATCTTCATCACCTTGAGATCCCCATCAAACCAAGGGGATCTCAGGTGAGAAGATCTGGGTCATATACTGACTGGTGCAATGGCATCTAGAGCTTCAGCGACCACCCTATGATAGGTGGCCACAGCCTCTCCAGTGCCAATTGCACATGCTGCATCAACCCTAGATAGGTCAGCTAACGCCAATAGTCCCTCTGGGTCAATACCCCTTAAAGATTGATAGCTGACCATCTCCACAGGGGAAGGACTTTCAGGGGGGCCCCAAAGCTGAACTCCACGGTGCAATGCTCAGACCAAATAACCTGACCAATCTTGAGGTTGTCAATCTCAAGACCCAGCTGGAACACCAGATCGAGTGTGTGGCCGTGTTGATGGGTCACAGCAGTAAACGCTTCTGACAGGCCCAGTGATTGCATCAACTGCAGGATGTCATAACCAAAATGTAAGGATTCATCGTTGACCCAAGCACTAAAGTCCCCCAGGATTAAGCACCTGGGGGATGCCAACACCTGGTCGATGATGAAGTTCGTTACCTCCTGAAGGAATTCCCCTCCTGCCCCAGGGGGCGGTATATGAGGAGAATCCTACAACCTGTACCCCACACACACAGCGACACACTCAAAAGATCGGGTGCAACCAACTGGGTGCACCAAGAAGCCCAGACTGGATCGAAAAATGATGGCTACTCCCCCACCCCTGTGATCCTTTCTAGGACAGTACACCACAGTATACCCAGCGGGAATGGCGACCTCAAAAACAGGGCCCACATCGTAACCCAGCCAGGTCTCTGTGATGCAAGCCAGGTTGACAGAAGAAATCAAGTCCGAAAAAATAGCGGTCTTGTTCCTCATCGACCTGGCATTGCAAAGCACTGCCCGAAGAGGTTTAGAGGACACAGCCGGTCCTCTAGCTACCTGCGCACTTGGTCCGGTGGGAGTCCTGGGTACAGAGACCAAACATGTCGGGCCTCTCTCTAGGCTCAGTTTGTACCCAGTGCGTCTCCTACACTGGACAGCTTCAATGCTGCTCACCGTCCCTTCCTCAGCTGCCCTCGGCACCCAACGAACCAAACGCTTCCTAGTAATACTGACCTCCCTACAGCATCTTACTGCAGTGCCAGAAACTGGGAGGTCAGTAAAGGGGTGAAGGTCGAGGAGCTGAGAGGCAGCATAGGCAATACAGGGAAGACCATGGTACAAACACATCTCCTAGGATGGCAAGACCAGTCCAGAGACAGCACCAGATGGAATATGAGGGTACAACTACAAAAGGGAAACCCTCAAACATTAACAATCAAGAAAAACACACACCCATACACTCACACACACAAAAAACATTCACTCAGTAGGACAGCTGCTTGCTCCTTGACAGAATGGTTCAGGGTGGGGTTTCAGATTCCATATGAAGGGCCATGGAGGGCATACGAGGCAGACAACTTGAAATCTGACAGTGAGTGACTGGAAGTCATGTGGAGAAAAATACAAAAAGAGCTAGAAGCTGGAAGGATCAGTGGGACCTTTGCAACCCCCCCAACCCCCAGCTCAGGGTATCCCCAATCGGGTTGGTCCCCAAGAAAGCACCAGGTGACTTTCGGATGATAAATCATCTGTCATATCCAGAAGGGGACGCAGAGAGCCACTACATTGACCCAGCACGTACAGCAGTATTATACACATTGTTTCACAGGGCGGTCAAAGTGGTCCGGCAGGCAGGCCAGGATGCCCTCCTAGGAGAGGCCAACATAGACTCTGTCTTTCACCTATTGCCTGTACACCTGGATGACAGATAACTGTTGGGCATGAAATTTGAGGGACAATACTTTGTTGACAATTGCATGCCCAAGGGATATGCGGTAGCATGTGCTGGTTTTGAACAGTTCAGCATATTCCTGCATTGAGTAACAGCACAAAAAGCACAGCTTAGTAACATGGTGCACTATTTGGACAACTTCCTGTTTGTAGGACAGGCCAGCACTAGGCACTGAATTCAGCTTATGGAGACCTTCAAAGAGGTATGCACCAAGCTGATCATCCCATTTGCACAGGACATTACAGAAGGTCCATGTACAAAGCTATTGTTCCTGTGCATCGAAACTGACAGAAAGGCACAGGTCTTCCGACTACCACAGGAAATGTTGTCAGCCATTAGGGTTCTTTTGGGATCTTATGGGAACTTCAACAGTTGGGAGGGTACCTGAACTTCGCTTGCTGGGTCCTGACCATGAGCAGGACATTTATGAGGTGATTGTCAGAAGTTTGTGCAGGGTGTTTCAAGCCTCACCACAGAATCCATGTGACCATGGCTATGTGGGATGACTTGGGCATTTGACAAGCATTTGTGCGGCATTTCAACGGGATGGCCCTTTGGCCAGTCCCGGTGTACAGTCAGGAACTAGAGCTCTTTATGGATGATATGAGGGGACAGGGGTTTGGGACCTATTTTCAAGGCACGTGGTGTGTTGGACAGTGGCCGGCAGCCTAGGGGGAGTTGAGCATGCTGAGACAGATCATAGTATAGGAATTTTTTCCAATAGTAGTGGCCCTGGTGGTCTGGGGGGAGTATCTTAAGGATAAGGAGATCACCTTTAGACCAGACAACACTGGGGTTGTTCATGCCACCATAAATATGCAGTTAGGCAGCAAGAGCCCTATGTAAAAACCAAAACAAAGTGCTGCATCAGCATGTGCTATAGAAACATAGAAACATAGAGACATAAAATTTGATGGCAGATAAAGACCGATTGGCCCACCTATTCTGCCCATTTCCCTACCTAATGGATAAGCTGCAGATCCTAGTTAACCAACAGCCTACTTCCTCCTACCCCTCACTAGAATTGCCTTATGTCTGTCAAATGCATTTTTGAATTCCCCCACTGTTTTTGACTCTACGACCTCCTCAGGAAGGCTGTTCCATGTATCCACAACCCTCTCTGTGAAGAAATACTTCCTCACATTACCTCTGAGTTGTCCCTCCTCTATCTTAAAATTGTGCCACCTTGTTTTTGCACGTCTCTTTTTCTAAAAGATGCTACCATCTTGGACTTTGTTGATTCCCTTGAGGTATTTGAAAGTTTCTATCATGTCCCCCCCTTTCCTCGAGGCTATACATCTTTAGTTCCTTTAGTCTTTCTTCATGTCTTCTGATGCAGACCCTGCATCATTTTGGTTGCCCTCCTCTTTACAGCCTCCACCCTGTCTATGTCTTTGTGGAGATGGGGTCTCCAGAACTGTACACAGTACTCCAAATGTGGTCTTACCAACTGTCTGTACAGAGGGCCAATAACTTCCTGTTTTCTACTGGTGATGCCTCTCCCTATGCATCCCAGTATCCCCCTCAGCCCTCCTTACTGACTTCTCACATCACTGGCCCACCTTTAGGTCATCTGATATGACTACCCCCAGGTCCCTTTCCATTTTTGTTGTGGTCAGTATCTCACCCCCCACTGTGTACTCTTCCCCTGGGTTTTTGTCTCCCAGGTGCATTACTTTGCACTTCTTTGCATTGAGTCTAAGCTGCCATACATTTGACCATTCCTCCAACCTTGCCAAGTCCCTTTTCATCCTTTCCACCCCACCTTGTGTATCAACTCTGTTGCAGATCTTTGTGTCATCTGCAAAGAGACACACTTTCCCTTCCAGTCCCTCTGCAATGTCACTTATAAAGACATTAAAAAGGACCAGCCCTGGTACTGAACCCTGCAGTACCCCACTAGTAACCCTCCTTTCTTCACTGTGGACTCCATTTACTATTACCCACTGTGTCCTGTTGTCTAACCAGTGTTTTACCCAGGCTACCACCCTGGGACCCACTCCCAGGCTGGCTAATTTGTTTATTAATCTTTTGTGTGGGACTGTGTCAAATGCCTTGTTAAAGTCTAGGTAGGCCATGTCCACAGCCCCTCCCTGGTCTACTGCTTTGGTCACCCAGTCAAAGAAATCAATTAGATTTGTCTGACATGACCTTCCCACTGTGAATCCATGCTGTCTTGGGTCCTGTGCCCCACTGGCCTCTAGGTACTCAACAATTCTTTCCTTCAGAAGTGATTCCATCATTTTCCTTACCACTGAGGTCAAACATGACAGGTCTGTAATTTCCTGTAGGTCTGAAAGCAAAACAAAATGGTAATGTTAAATGCATGCTGAAAATAGAAAGTAAAGTTAAAAATCTACGTTTCGACCTCAGGTCTTCTTCAGAAAATATCTAAAAGAGAAAAAAACAAAGTTAGTGCCTTATGGATAATCTCATGAGGGTCTTTGTGCTGAAATGTTTGCTGCTTAATATCCACATCAAAGCTTTGCATGTTCTAGGTGTTGATAATGGTATCACTGATGCTCTTTCTCATTCAGAGTGTTGGAGGTTTCTAGAACTGGCATCAGGAGCAGACAGATATCTCAGGGAACTCCCAGTGTACCTTTGGGACTTGGTTACTCAGAAGCCTGGGACTTGCTTAGGAATTCACTAACTCCCAGGATGCAAACAGCATACCAGATGGGTCTAGACATCTTCTTGAAGGTACAGCAGACACAAGTGTAGTTGAAAGCATAGCCCATCCCAGTGGATCAGCTGTGCGCATAAAAAATTAGAGGGGGCTATGCCGGCCACAGTGGAGCAACACCTGGTAGGCATAGCCTGGTTTCAAAAAGCCAGGGGGTATGCAGATACCATGAGGCCTTTCCCCTCTACAATATGTTGCAGGGGTGGTTGCAGACAGTGCCAAAGAATCCAGATGGCCACAGTCCCATTAGCCCTATCTTGTTCTAACAAATATGGAATGAGCTCCCAAAGGCATACAGGTCATGAGCAGAGACATGCCTGTTCAGGACAGCTTACTTGGTGGCTTTCTGCAGGGCATTTCAGGTGTCAGAGACTGTACAACCAAGCAAGGTAGGGGGGCTACCATTGGCATAGGGAGATGAGGATGTGGTAGTAACCATGTCAGGAGTCTTTGTCCAGTAGCAGAAAAGCAAAACTGATCAGGGCGTTCGGGGTTGTTGGTGCAGCTTGAGAGTGTTCCCAGGAGTGTAATGGAATATTTGGGCCTGGGTAAAAAATTACATAACCAAGCTGTCTAAAGAGGGTGGAGCCTTCTTTGGACACAAGGATGGGACACCGGTGATGAAGTAATAATTCAGGCATGTCCTGCAGAGGACTTTGTAGCACTTGGGGCATGATGAGTAACAATTTAATACCCACTCCTTTAGGATTAGGGCCACATTGTACACAAGGGAAGAAGGGTTAATAGATGGTCAGAATTAGGCGTTAGGAGGTTGGAGGTTGCAGGTGTTTGAAAGTTATATTAGACCTCATGTTATAATGTATTTGCTTTGTCTTGACAGGTGATGGTGTATGGAAAGCACAGATCTGGATACGTGGCCACTCTTTTATACATTGGGCAGTTGTCTGGCCTGGCAGTACGATTGAGGTGAGAACCTATTTCTGGACCCAGCATGTGCAGAAGTACATTGGATGGGACAACGGATGATGAGGTGGTGTGAGCCATTTTCAAGGTTACAAGCTGAAGCCTGGTAGCGGGAGCCACCCAAGGTACTGGTGATTCACTTGGGGGGAAAAGATTTGGGACCAAGACAGCATTAGAGCTGAAGCACAACATTAGGATGGGCTTGGCTTGCTTAAAATAAATGTGGCTGCAAGTGCACATTATTTGGTCAGATATTGTGCAACGACATCAATGGCGGTATACTCACAACCCCAGGGTGATAGAAAAAGTGCGCCGATACCCATAAATTGGAATTAGGAGACCCCCAGCTTTATCAAAAGGATGGAGTGCATTTATCAGAAGAAGGGTTAGACAGGTTTTTAGAAGATATGCAAAGAGCTGTGGAGAAAGTGCTAGTGTGAGGTGCTTGTGGGGTGGGGTTGAGCATAGCAGCAATGCTCACCCTGTGGCAGCTTGGTAGTCTTGGAAGTCTGTACAGAGGTGGGAACAGGGGATCATGAGTCTTGAGAAGCCAGATCTCCCTGAGGCTGACAAGAGGTCAGGGTAAGACAGCTGGGGTTCCCATACCTTCAAAAAGGGGGGCAGTTGGAACAGTAGCTTCCTCACTGCATAGCAGGTCCTCTGGCAGGGCAAAGCTGCACCCAGTCAAAAGAGCCATCCCATATGCCCCGGAGGTGGTGCCCTCATGGGGTTGTGTGATTGGTGGTAAGGCACCGCCCTCCCCGATGGAGAGAGGGGTCAACCACCAATAATTTGTATCATATCTATTTGATTTATAATTCCCAACCAAGACCACCTTGCTGGGAACATCACACTAGTTAAACTGTACCTGCTGATAACTGATTGGTAAATACATGGCTGTGGCCATTTTTCTCCAATGCTCATTGTTGTTTCAGTCTGTCCAGGTAAACGAAGGGATGTGCTCTGTAACACAAGCAACAATGTCCTGCGTAGCCAGTATAGTGTTATGCTTGTGCAACTGTTTTAGTTTGGGTATGGTCATTCGCACTCTCTATACCAGAGGAATTACCACCCTGTAGGGGTATGAAAGGCAAGGAACCCTTGGAGAGGGTTCCACCCCTAGCGGTACCATGGGACAATTCCCATGGCCAAAGGTACCTTAGGAATCCCCCTAAGGAAAAAATTGATGCCACTGGAGGAGGAGGAAGAGGAGAGGAGGATGGTGGGGCAAAGAAAAAGTGCTTCACAATGAGGCTGAGAGGAACTGCTTATATAGCTCAGGAAGTGGGAGTGGCTGGCTGCTTGGCCACTGAACTCCAGTCAAAGCCTTTCCAATTCAATGTCCTGCACAGCCAGTATAGTGTTATGCTTTTGCAACTGTGTTAGTTTGGTTTGGCAGTTTGCACTTTCTATTCCAGAGGAATTACCACCCTATAGAGGTACGAAAGGCAAGGGACCCTCAGAGAGGGTTCCACCCCTAGAGGTACCACGGGACGATTCCTGTGGCTAAAGGTACCTTAGGAACCCCCAAAAGAAATGTAGCACAATCATATCCCAAAGAATGAGGTGACATGAAGCATATGAGCAAGCAGTAACTGTGATGTAGGGTCAGTAACTGTAACGTAGTAGTAGAGAAGCATAGACAGTTTGATAATGTAATGAGATACTCAGTCTAATAATGTAATGAAATGCCCATGTTTGCATAGCATGATACTGATGGTTTGCACTGAGAATGAGGGGATCCTCTAAGGAGAGTGGGAACGGCGGGACATCCTCCACCTCCTTCCAACAGGGAAACCTACCTAAAGAAACTAGGGGATACTACTATGCTAACTAATAGTTATGACCTGAGGCAACAGAGGAGAGAAAAAAACCCTATGAGGAGGAAATCTCTGGGGATCCAAGGCCTAGGTCGCCTTCCCTCCAGGCTTGGGATAGTATATTTAGTGACAACTCTGCAGCTGCAATTTGGAAAACCCAATTGAAGAAAGGTGGAAACTATTCCAATTTGGAGGAAGGCTCTCACTCAAACCCTCTAGCAGGAATGCCATGGAAGGTTGCGAGAAAACTGCAACAATACGTGCAACCAAGGCAGAGGAGGAGAGCAAGAACTGCTGAGGCATTCACCTGGCCTACCCGCCCTAAACTCAAACCAGGTGAACCAGAGGCAGTCATAGGGAGAATGTGGTGAAGGTGCCTTGCTAAGAAGACCACTAAAGCCAATGGACAACCATTATAGTGGAACACTAGAGCCAAAGGAGCTGTACGTAACCACCATTCACCGCTTGTCTTAAATTGTACACCAGGAGCTGCTGGTGCATAGCAGGCAGCTAAAGCTAAGCCTGGGGCTAGGACATTCCTAGCTATGGGCCAGGTGAGAAGGATCCCGCCAAAAGTTGGACACGCTCAAGATGTGGACTAAATGCAGAGTGAGACCGTTGGCCGCAGAAACTCTGCACCAAGAATAGAATGGCTGGCATGCCCCAGAATTAGACTGAACTGAGAAGCTGGCGAGTTGATTGAGCACTGGTGTGCTGATCATAATGAGCAATGACTGCTGAGACCTTGCAAGGTCAAAAGCAGATTGACAGCCGCAGACATCCCAGAGGCTGAAGTCTAAAAGATGCAGTAGGCATGAGCAATCGATTGTGTAAGCAAGTGTGGACCTGTACATAGGTCAGTAAACAGAGTAGTATAAGTGGACCTGCACGTAGGTCTGCATAATATAGTACCAATGAAACAGCACCGAATAGTGGGGCAACCAAAGCCAGACATTTAAAAGCCAAATCAAGGTGACAAATATTCTGAGGATTTTTGGAGGCAAAGGCATGATTTAGAACAGAAATAATTAACCACATGGGGCCACGACTCCCCAAACACTTCCCAGTCCCCACCGAAGGACAAACAAGAAAGTGATGGAAGGGCTGAGAACCACATGCACATACTAAAACTAGTTTAAAAGCCTCAGCAGGAGCTTTTAGCTTACCTCAGTAGTAGAATAGGGTGAATAACCATAAAAGCAACATCTGTATGGAGTACACTGAGTTGTAACTGCGATAAACATAAATAAAGAAACACAATGCTCTGAAAGCAGGTGTAGCCAGGCAGTGCAATGAAGCTGCTGCAATGAGGAAAGTAGCATGAGATGGCATGATTGAGCTGCATAGCTAGGTTTAGTGTAAGCCTGAGTCAGGTGAAAACAATTGAGTGTGCAACATGGAGCAGCTATGGTTGAGCTGAAACACACAGATAATGACTGAAGTTGCATTACAGTAGTTTGAGAGTTGTGAGTAACAAAGCAAATAGTAGGAGCTTCTGGAGTGATATGCTAGAGGATTAGAAACAAAAGCCCCCCAAAAAGAGACAAACCAAAGACACACAAACAAAGAAAATGGAACAAGACAGAAAGATGCACACGCAGCCGAAAGCAAAATACGAACCAGAAGCAGGAAAGAAACACAGAAATCCAGCAGACAAGCAGGAACAGCAGGTGGGGGGGATAGGCCCCAACCAGTTCAGAGGACAAACTGACAGAGCCTTCGGCTACAGAAAAAAGTGCTTCACAATGAGGCTGAGAGGAACTGCTTATATAGCTCAGGAAGTGGAAGTGGCTGGCTGCTTGGCCATTGAACTCCAGGCAAAGCCTTTCCAGTTATCAGTATTACAAAAGCTTTCTGATTGATGCAGTGTTGAATTGCAGTGATACTATTGAAGAGGCTAAGCTGTGGTTTGATGGGTGGGAACCATGAGAGACACGCCTGCATGCACGCACGCACGCATGCGCGCACGCACACACACACACACACACACACACACACACACACACACACACCCTTCCTGGGTTATTTAAACCAGCTTCCTTCAGCCTCATTTTAAAGATCTGTTTCTTTACTGGAGCCAAAGGCTTCCTCTCCCCATGTTTGCTGCTTTCCTCTCATTTTTGGACATTTTTGTTTGTTTTTCCCTTCAGCTTCTGTTAGGTCAGTGCCTTTTTCAGCTCTGGGTTAGTACAGTATGTTGTTTGCTTTCTTTGGCTGTAGCATTCAGAGTCCTGCTTTTCCTTAGGGCAACTGATCCCGCTGCTCTTTTGTCCTTGTTTAACTCGGTGCTTACCTGCAGAGTGTTTTCAGTGTGCTGACCAATTCCATGTCCTGATTCTGTCCTGCTGCTGTATTTCATTTCTGTGTTCTTAGGCTGTTTTACCTGCTGTTCATAATCAAACACGTGCAACCTGGAGTCACGTGATGTCTAGCTAGTGAAAGCAGCTCTTCTGCACCTCTTCCCCCCCCCAACGCACGCAAAAAGCACTATTTGTATAGTTGAAAACTACTTTTGGGGTACCTACCATCATTTCTCTACCAGTTTACATCCCTAGGCTGCTGTTACTGTGGAGTTTGGGTGGTTTTCTTGGCCATCATGGACACGGAAATGAAAAAGAAGTTGCAGCACCATATGCCTCCTTCAACCCCCGACAAGGCCTCCAAGAAAGCTAAGAATCAGCCTACCAAACCCGGCTCATCTGCTACCGCTAGGCCGTCCACATCCCGCCTGACTGAAGAGCAGTTCTTCCTAGAATTGCAATCTATAAAGGACTCTCCAGCATTACTTACTTCAGAACTGGCTTCCTTGCGGCAGGATGTCGCTGATATCTTTCAGAGAATGGGGGATGTGGAAGCCCGGGCAACATCTCTAGAGACATGGCACACTAAAACTGATCCAGAGCTAGCATCCCCCCATCAGCGGTACATAAAATGGAGCTCAAACTCAAAAATTAGAAGGAAGGAGTTGGCAAAGTAATCTAGACATTCACAGGCTCCCTGAGGATGCAGTGGGCTCCACTCCTGTTTTTTTTTTGCTCAGTGGCTCCTCAAGAAGCTGGCAGGGTCATCGCTTAATGACCCTACCTACATAGTGGGGCGAGCACACAGGGCACTATGTCCTGCCCCTCCGGCTCACTTCCTCAGCCTTTTATACTCAAATTGCTGAATTTTCTAGGTAAGCAACATTTGTTGGGCAAAATGAGGGACATACAGTACAAGTGCTCTCCTGGGAAGGAAATAAAATCCGAATTTCTGAGGCTGTACCCACTTTGGTATGTCTAAAGAGATCCTCCTTCCACCCAACCGTGACCAAGCTAATCCCTGCAGGTATCCAATTTTGGATGCTATATCCTGCTAGATTGCAAGTGAAGATTCAGGATAATTGGTACTTTTATGATGCCAATGATCAAGCCACTAAGGACCTCCAACACTCTCTCCTGGAGTTATTTAAGGTCTTCTGATTTCACCAGGGGCAACTGGTTTTATTCTCATGGGTACAGCTGAGTCTACAGGTAATTGTTGGAGTGACTTTAACTTTGTGTTATTACTGAAGATAATGGGCTTGACCTCTGCACTAATTGTGGGTTGGGTAGTTTCCTGGGCACCTACAGTCTTGTCTCCTTTCCTCTACATTTGGAGTAATCCCTCATCATCTTGCCTCATTACCCTCCATATTGTTTGGTTGTCGAGCTGGGACTATTGTTTCTCCAACAGCGATGGTCACACTCCTGGGTCCAGAATCACCAGTATGTTTCTGCACCTATCATTATTTACATTGATTCACAGCCTCACTCGATGCTGATAGCTTGTTGGAACCTCCGGCGGCTTAAATACAAACTTTTTGTACTCCTCTCCTGCTGTAATTAGGTCCTGGACACTGGTACAACTTGTGCATTCTGACTGTATATTGACCATCTCAGCTCGTCAATCGCCTGTTTGCACCATCATTAGCTGAGGACTCTGCTGCCGGACCAATACAGACTCCCATCGATTCCCTCTAATGGGCGAGTCATTTTGTGTTTTTACTGGCTACAAGTCGAGGCCCTTGTTAATGCCTGCAATCAACATTGATGGATGCTGAGAAATACCCAGGACTTTTACTTTCTTTGTTTATTGTTCTGGCCTTTAGCTTCCAACTTTTCCTACGACTTTGGAACTGTGCACCCAGTGCCTGGGTCAATTTTGGAACTTTGCTGCCTCAGTTACTGACTCCAAATTCCCAGGCATTCTTTCATTCCTGGGGATATAAATATTGAACTCTTTCACTTGTACTGTTTAAGTTCATTTTAGTGTTAGACTATAATGGTTTCTATAGTTAAGCATTTGTGTGCTTATTGCTGGTTACCTTTTTATTATTGGATTTACTTGTTGGGTGGGCAGGGGAGGAGGGTTGGTAGAGGTTGTTTGCTACCTAGTCTAGGGGACATCATGAACAGTTATTCAAGGTGGGGTGGGACCGCTGAATCCCTATGGTGGGTTGTAATACTCTGCCACTTTAATCACTGTCTACATGGGTCTATTACATCATTCAGTGGTCTCAAGTTTTTTGCCTGGTTACTGCTTTGGTTTCTTAAATGGGGGATAGTTCGGAAATTTGGGGGGTCTTCTAGGGAGGTTGTGGTAGGGGTGGAGTTCTTCGATATGTTTGGATCTGTTGGTTTTTTGGGGGACATTTCAGGTTCAAGATGTAATGTTACTTTTCTTGGTTTCTCTTTGGGTGCCTGTGGGATTGGGCGGGATGTCATCGGAGGAGGGGACCAGTTAATGTGGCCAGGTTATATTTTCCATTCTGTCTTCCCTGACTCAGGATCTACCACTTGGGAATACATTACATTTTGCTGTGGCAGAATACACCTTCTGTACTTGGAATGTTAAGAGGACTCAATTGCCCACCAAATGGGCCAAAATATTACTCCATTTGCACAGGATCCAAGTAGCCATAGCTTTCTTACATGAGACTCACCTGCTCCCATCCCAGGCTCTCATTTTAAGGCAATCCTAGGTTGGGCAGGTGTTTGGAGCTGTCTCAGACTCCCGTAAAAAAGGAGTGGCTATCCTCATGGCTAGGAGAACCCCCTTCTGCATTCTTCAAGAAGTGGCAGATCCCCAGGGATGTTTAATTATTCTTCGGGCATTACTTGGGCATAGGGAAGTGATATTAAGTGCAGTGTATGTCCCAAATATGGAGGACCCACACTTCTTTACAACCTTAGCCTCTACCTTGGCTTCCTGGTCCTCCCTTCCTATTATATTGGGGGGAGACAGGAACCTGGTTCTGTGTAATGATCCTGACAGGACTGGCAAGATTCGCCAAGCACTCTTTCCCTCCCAATTGGCCATCCAAGACTTGATGGATTCCGTGGGCCTGTTAGACCCATGAAGGACATTAAATCCAGACAGTCGAGAGTTTTTCCTTTACTTCTTGCCACATAACTCCTTCTCCCATTTAGACAATTTTTTGATTGGGGTAGAATACCTTCCCGGGTTCCTCATGTGCCATCACTCGGCTAAAGTCATTTCCGACCACCATCCTGCCCTTCTCCAGTTGAACCTCGCCCCTCGCTTTCCAGAGATAAAATGTGGATCTTGAACAACCAGCTACTTAACTCAGAGGATCTCCTAAAGCATATTCAGTCCTTCATTGCTTCCTTTATGGAGCTAAATTTGCCCTTTATGACTACCCGGTGCATATTATGGGGTGCCTTAAAATGTGTTCTTAGGGGAGAATTTATACGGTTATCGACCAAGCAGAAAAAGCAGAACATGGCTGCTTTATCTTCGTTGCTGAAATGCATACGCAATCTAGAGGGGAAGGTCTCACAGAATTCTTGACAATCAGAGTAGGAGCAACTAGAAGCACTCTGCTTTCAGTACAGTATCCTGCAGGGGGAAAAAGCAAAGCACCTTCTGCTACGCACTAAGGTAAAGTACTTTGACCAGGGCGAGAAAGCAGGGAAGCTACTGGCACTTTGGTTATGATCCCAAACCACAGATAAGAAAGTTACTTCTCTCCGTGCAGACACCGGCTCCCTCCTTACCTCCCCCGGGAAATAGTTGAGGCTTTCAAAACTTTTATCAGCAATTGTATGCACCACCTTCCTTCCCCCTCCATCTTGATTCCTTTGAAAACTTCCTCCGAGACATACCCCTTCTGCAGTTAACCGATTCACAAGTGGCCTCTTTGCAGGCTCCAATTTCCCTAGTTGAGGTCTCCCAGGCTATAGACTCCTTAGCTTCTGATAAATCACCTGGGCTGGATGGGTTTACCTCCAGTTTTTATAAAGCATATAAATCTCAGGTAGCCCCCATCCTTCTGGACACCTTTAATTACATTTTCAAGGCCTGTCTGTCCAATGTCTTCCTTACAGCAGCAACCATTGTGTCCCTTCCCAAACCTGGTTGAGATCCCCTGATGGTCACCAACTACAGACCAATCTCACTTATTAATGTCGATATTAAAATTCTTGCCAAAATATTGGCCTGTTGCTTGGAGCTAGTATGGGACTGTCCTATCAGCAAAGAACAGGTTGGGTTTGTCGGGGAGACATTTGGCAGACCACCTTCAGAAGCTATCTACCTCCTGTATGCATCAAGGGATTCCCCCACCCCAGCAGTGCTGATGTCCCTTGACGTGGAGAAAGCCTTTGATCGGGTATCTTGTGACTATCTGTTGGCACTTCTCCCCAAATACCGCATTCCTTCAGAGTTAATCTGGTCGGTCAGGGTGCTTTACTCTTCCCCAACTGCCAGAATACTCTGTAATGGTGTTTTATCATCAGCATTCTCTCTTCATCAGGGCACCAGGCAGGGATGTCCTCTCTCCCCTTATTTATTTAACCTTTTTTTGGAACTCTTATTCGTAAAATCAATCTCTTCAAATTTCTGGTATTTCCATCAGTCAAAGTGAATATAAGTTATCTGTATATGCAGACAATATTTTATTATATACTTCATCCCCAGTTGCATTTCTGCCTGCTGCCCTACAGGTTATATCTCATTTCAGTGCTATCTCTAACTATAAATTAAACCTGGCAAAAACGGAGGTCATGCTTCTCAATAATACCACTTTTAAAGCAGACATTGCACATCTGGGCCTGCTTTGGATGAGGGATAAAATGAAATATCTGGGAATCTACCTTAGTGCTTTACCCCTTAAAATACAACTTGGATGTGATGGTGGCCCACCTCAAAGTAGACCTAGACAGATGGTCCTTATTACCTCTTTCTCTGTGGGGCCACCTTAACATAATTAAAATGAATGTGTTACCCACATTATTGTATCCCCTTCAGATGAACAACTTTTACTCTTCCCCAGACCTGATTTCACTAAGTCCACAGGATCATTTCCACCTTTTTGTGGCAAGGCAAGGCAGCTCTCCATGCCTTGATTAAGATGATGCACACCAAGTTGGATGCGGGGGGCTACAAGCGCCAAACTTCTTTTTCTACTATCTAGTGTGGCATCTCACTATACTCTCTTACTGGTGGAGGGAAGGCAGTGGAGTTTCTTCTCAATATTATCTCATGCAGTGGGTTTAGATAGAATGTGTCCTGTGTTCTACCAATGATCTGGATATATGCTCGCTTCTTTACCTCCCCAAGAAGAACCTACCTCACTGTTTATGGGACACCCATTTAGCAGCCTCCCTCCAGATTCACCAACAACTTTGCTCCCTGTTTAAGATCTCCCTATTTTAGGACATAAACCAGCCCTTATTTAGGAATCCTAATCTCCGTATTGCAGGCCGGCCACTCTCCAAGAAGTTTTTGTCCGATCTGCAGGCTTGCTCAGTTGGCGATCTTACTACCAATTACCTGCTGTTATCTTTCCAGGATGCCAGGGATAAATACCAATGGCTTTCTTCTGCCTGTTTCTGTTACTTTCAGTTATCACATATGCTACTACATTATCTTGGTAGTGGCCCATGGGTTAACCACTTTGGTGACTTATTTTTCCCCATATTTTCAAGAAGCCCCTACTTCTCATTATCTTTCTTACTATTATGGGTCCTTACAAGAATCTCTGATTGCAAGGGAGGGACAGAGGTTCTACTGTTGGGACCAATCCCTGCCGGTGACCTTGGACCCCAGAAACTGGACTATTATCTGTAACCATCTCTATACCTTACTCAAATGGGACAGATATAGACTCGTGCAATTTAAAATGATACATAATCTGTATTACACCCCGGTTAAATTACATAAAATGGGCAGAGTACCCACGGATATCTGTTGGAGATGCACCAAAGAATGGGGCACCTTGCTTCATATCCTGTGGTCCTGTGAGAAGGTAGTCCTACTTTGTGAATCTATTCTGGCAAGATTAGATCCTCAATTGGAACTGTCTGATGTTTTTTCTCCGGAAATCTGTATTTTGGGAGATTATACAGAGGGTCTCCTTGGGAATCGGAGGCCGCACATGGTCCTGATCTTTGGCCTGTGCTAAAAAAGTCATTCTTCAGCATTGACTGGATCTACATACACCCTAATTTCTTGAATGGTATAGGGAGATACTGTTTGCCCTGCAAGCTGAGTGTCTCATTGCTAATATGACTGGCAACTCGTCCGATATATGGGAACCCCTACAAGTCTTACTGATACCTTGAAGATTTCTCGATTGCATTTTTTTTAGGAAGTTTTCAGGTCCCCTGGTGCCTATTAGATGGTAGACACCTGGCATTTAGTTTTCCTCTTAAATGAAGCCTCAAGTCAGGCTCCCGGTACCCCTTCCAGTAGTGTGGGTGGGGGGTTTCAGTGGGGGAGGGGGATTTGGGGGTCTTAGGGTTATAATATAAAATGTACATTCTTGTTCACCTACAGACATAGTCTTCCTAGCGTATAAGATTTGTTGATTGTTTTTGTCTGTTCGCATGCTTTTCTGAGTTCAATAAAGTTCATTCAACATGAAAATAAACATGTGCAATCTTTCAACTGATTTACCTGCTGTCATATCCAGCACTTGAAATCTTTTGACAGCACTTCCTCTACATGCTTTGCATTTCATTATTTCAACCTATCTCCATCAGCAGCTGCAACCATTTTTGTTTTTAATTTTATTTTAAAAAGTTAATAATTTACTGGATAGGTTTCATGAGATACAAAGTCTTGTCTGCAGACATCCCAAGTTACATTGCAATCAGACATAACCACAAGAGATGCAATACTGATGTAATACAAATTTCATGTAGCAAAACAATTACAACAAAACTGAACCTTTGACATATCTGCTCCTCTTATGTGCTAACATATCTACTCCACTTAATTCCAGTCATTTCAGCCATAACTCAGTCTGTATCTGTATCTTCATAACAGCGTTGCTTATACTATGACTTCCTTCTTGTGGCTGTGATCACAATATTTTACTTTGATATGCATTCACCTTTCAGTATCTTGTCATTCAGTTCATTATCAATCATATTAATCACTTTTCAGCAGTCCACATCCAGTCCAGTCAGGTACCTCAGTCATTCCTTCATCAGTCTTCATTCAGTCACCCCAATGATTCAACAATACAATCGTACTTTGAATTGTTTTAAAAAAAGCATTGTTGTGTAGAAATAGACATTGTATTATGCCCCTTTACAAGGCTTCCATCAGGCCACATTTGGACTATTGTACACAACCATGGAGTCCTTATCTGTGGAGGGACATTGATAATTTTGAAAGTGTCCAGCACAAAGCAACCAAACTAATCTCTGGGTTAAAGCATGTACCATATGAGGACAAACTAGTAATCTAGGCCTATATAGCCTTGAAAATAGGCAAATTTGAGAAGACCTAATGATGATATTCAAAATTATGAAAAATAATTCACTTAGGATAGAAATGAGTATTGAAATTCAAAACAAAACCATTGCTCTCAGGTCACATAAGCAACAAATTGAGTTAGAATTCACAACAAGAAATGGGAGGCTACACACCTTCTCACAAAGAGTTGGACAACTCTGGAACAGTTTACCGCAGAGCATAATTAATAGTGAGAATATGGAGATTTTCAAAAACAAAGTAGACAGATGCCTGCTCGGAGAAGGGGAAAATTTGACCCACTGATGTGGGTAGATAGACTCAATGAGTGATTCACCTTCTTCTGTCTACAACCCGGTATACATACCCAAATAAATCATGCCATTAGACTCTATAAATGCATTCCTACTGGAATTATCATTCCCAGTATTCTGCTTACTCACCAGCTCCCTTTGAAGTCCAGATCCTTAGGATGAGTCCTTCATTGGACAGGGGTCTTTCTCAGGCCACTTGTCTTCTTTGGCACCTACCATCAGTCCCACTGGGTGGTGAGAAGGTCCACTGCTCAGAGGAAAGCTTCAGCCATGCAGAAATATGGCTAGCGGCACCTCATGGTGTCGTATTTAAGACTTTAGCTGATGGTGGGTGGGGACCTAAGCCCATGTTGGTTCCTTACCTGTGCAGATTATGTTGGCAGCACCTCCAAAAGCTATTCTCCCTGCAACTGCCTAAGGTCCACCTAGTCTTATTCCATATCCCCTTGCTTTAATTTTCAGTCATAACTGGGCCTCCTTATGGCTCTGAGGGTTGGTGTCAGCCTTTCAGCTGTCCCCACTCTTCTCATTCCATGTTTTGAGGGGTGAGCCTCCTTTGCAGGGGTACTTCCTTTAGCTGCTAGATTGATGTCTGGCACTACCACAGCATTATCCCATTAGAGGGCCAGTGTGAGAGCTATCCCTCCAAAAGCTTCCCCCTAATTTAGAATTCCAAATAAGCAAGGTGAGCTATAATAATAATAATACCCATGCCTGGAGAAATGGAGGCTGAGGCCATGGATCCCCAGAATATTTCCTCCATAGTTTTTTTTTTTCTTTATTTTCTCTATTGATTGACAAACACCATAAAGAAGCTGTCTATTATAATGTTTCATTAGGAAGGGGTATCACTGGCAGAAAGAGGTAGGTAATAATACCCCTGTATAGATCACTAGAGAGACCACGCCTCAAGGACTGTGTTCAGTTATGCAGGCCCCACCTCCAAAAGGAAATGGACAGGGTAGAGGTAGTACAGAGGAGGGCAACCAAAATGGTTTATGGAGTTCATCAGAAGCCCTATGGAGAAAGGCTTAAGGAATTAATTAGGTCTTCTCAAGAAGAAAGGAGGGAAAGGGCGGATATGATAGAAAAACTGAAATACCTCACAGGTATAAACAAGGTACAGGAAAGGAGCATTTTCCAGAGAAAAAGATGCTCAAGGATAAGGGGTCACACTATAAAGCTGGAGGGGGGAGGGTGGCTGAGAGGAAATGTGAGGAAATACTTCTTCATGGAAAGGGTGGTGGATGCTTGAAACAGCCTCCCAGCTGAGGTGATGGGAACCGAATTGCTACAGGATTCAAGAAACATGGAATAGACACAAGGGGATCTTAAAAGTAAGGCAAGGAGGGATGTAAAGCAAAGACTGAGTATGGTCTGCGGTGGCACTGTAGGTAGGGAAAATAGGGCAGACTAGGTAGACCAGGCGGGCCTTATCTGCCGACAACTTCGGTGTTTCTAAGTTTTCACCTGTAAGATTTCTGCTAAATTGGGATCAGATGGTGGCTCGTCTTTTCCAACAATCCTGCCATTCCCTATGTCATGTCTCTGTTATTTCTTGTCATCAACTATCAAATGTCTCTGTTGACTCTCTGTTGACACTCTCTGCTTGTCTGTGTTTGCAGCTCTTGTTTTGCACTTCTTCTGGGTTCCTTCCTAAAGTACCTTTAACCTAAAGGAAATATGTTTCTAAGGCATCTCTAAGGATGTAACCCTCTTCAAGATTGTTCATTTGCCTTCACAGCACCCATGTAGGGTGGTAGTCCCTGAAAGGACTCAGGGTGCTAATGGCCAAAGTAACTACATATGACATTCAAACAATCCAATCATATAACAGTCTTCAGCTACCAGAATGTTCCACAAGCATTACTCCACACTGTGGTTGTGTACACCAGTTAAATGAAAGGGCTAAGCCTGTGGTTTGATGGGTGAGACCAGCCACACCTTTTCCAGGGCAATCTAAACAAGCTTCCTTCAGCTGCATTTGGAAGCTCTGTTTCTTTTTATTTCACTGTCTACTGCATCTCATCCAGAGGTTTGCTTCTCTCCTTGGGCTCCTTCTAAAGGTACATTTTGTCTAAAGTAATTATGCTACCTTGGCACCTCAAGAGGTGGAACCCTCCTCAAAAATGTTCCTTTGCCATCACAGTACCCTGACAGGGTGGTAGTCTCTCAAGGGACAGAGAGTGTGAATGTGAAAAGTAACTACATATGACAGTCAAACAATTCAATAATATGACTAGCTTTGATTACCAATATGTTGCAAAAGCATTACTCCACACTGTGGTTACACACTCCAATCAAACCTCTGTGATATCAATTATAATAACACTTTCAGAAATATATGTTTGATATCCTGCTGTTAATGTTGTCATCAACCAAGCTATCACATACTGTACATATCTTGTCATTTTTACCCCACTCATGTTATATAAATAAAAATATCTTTACTGCATTACAGTACAGTACTGGAGACCACACTTGAAGAGGGACATACAGCTCCTGGAGAGGGTACAGAGGAGGGCAACAAAGATGATACGATGGCTAGGGGATTTGACGTATGAGGACAGACTTAAGGAGCGCTGCCTGTTTTCATTGGAGGAGAGGAGAGAGACGGGGGGACATGATTGAGGTCTTCAAGTACCTCAAGGGAATAAATAGGGTAAACATGGAGGGGATCTTTAGACTAAAGTAGGGAGGTATCACCAGAGGCATGGTTTGAAGTTGGAAGGTGGAAGGGTGAGGGGAAAGGAGGAGGTTTTTCACTGAGAGGGTGGTGGACCCTTGGAATGCACTGCCTGGTGAGCTGGTTCAGAGATCCACAGTGGAGGGCTTCAAGAGAGGGTGGGACAGACACAGAAAGTGGATGTATCAGATGATGGCCTGTCCCAGGGGGGTGGGGATGGATGATACAGGTTTCTGAAGCACAAGGGATGGGAGGGTCTCGGCACCCAACTAAGGATCTAAGGTTCGAGCAGACTCGATAGACAGTAAGGCCTAATCTGCTGGCAAATAGTATGTTAGTATGTTAGTATGCATGTCATGACTGTAATGCTACAGATAAGAGTGCAGCTGGTTTTGATAGAATAGTTATTTTGTTATATATTAGCTACAGTATTTCAAATGTTAAAGGTCGGAAATATGGCAGATGCACACATTGAAAAGTAAGTTCTTGAAGTCTGATAAAAATCAGTTCATTAGTTCAGAGTTAGATACCTTATATTGAAAAGAGTAAAAAAATGCAGTGGATTTCTCCAACATGATAAAGTTCTGACAGCTTAAAATTTACACAGATAAGGTGCAGAACCCAGTCTAGATGCTTTACTGTTAACAAAAAAAAATAATGTATACATATTAAATGACATTCTACACTTACATGGTAGTTCAATTTTTCATAAGGATTATATGCATAGTACCAACATTTAAACCACATGCACAAGCTCTGTAGTTTCTGTCTGTCATTTTGTTTTTAGAAAAGGACATCTTAGATCAGAATGTGATGCTCAAAACATAATGGAATTGTGCAGGAATATTATAATTTAATTTAGTTTTGATTCCTCAGTTTATCAAGGCAAAGTCCTACCAGATATTTCTGTCCAATAAATTATCAGAACTAATGAAAAACTGATATGGAACCTTTGTAAAAGAGTCTTGGCTCAAAGGTACTTGTAATTCTAGACTTAAATAAATGAATAAAAAAAATTACTTTTCTCTAGCACATAGCTTTTTACTTCAACCAAATCATTTGTACTCAGAAACATTACTATAAACAAACAAGAATAGCAGCCTCCATTAATCCAATTGTCAACAACTTATGAATTAGAAACAGAAAGATGGTTTACAAGAAGTGCAGTATGTAGAATGCATAAACAATACAAGCAGGAGATCACGTGATGCAGAGTGCTGAGTAGAAGCTCCTCCGTTAAGTTCCTGCCTCCTAATCATTAAATCGTCTTTTTTAGACGTTTATATTTCTCCATTTCCTCTGCTTTTGAATTCTTCTGCTATCTAAACATCTTGTGAGCCTGTCTTGTGAGTTCAATTGGCGGATGGAGGCTTATATGAAGAAAGCCCAGCAGAAACACCCCCTCCCCCCCGCTACTCCCGAAAAGGCCCCAAAGAAATCCCGGGCCTCGGGTGGGCCAGATAGGCCTGATCCTTTGAGTCAAGTTGGGGAACAAGAACCTTTAACACTTAATAGGTTCTTAGAATAGTTTAAACCCTTTCGTGAAGAGATGAAAGAAATGGCTATCTACCTGAAAACTCTCTCTAGAAAACTGGATGAAGTCTCGTTAACTGTCTCTGATAATACAGCTCGAATAGTCTCATTGGAGAAAAGGCTAGAGAATCTCGATCCTGAATTGGTGTCTGTGCATCAGAAGCTATCTCGTCTGGAGGCCAAACTCGAAGATTTCTAGGGCCGTAGCCGCAGAAACAATGTTGTGATACTAGGGCTACCAGAGGGAGAAGAGGACCAGCATGATGTAGCATTCACACAGAAGCTGGTGGAACGGGTTGCTGGCCCCTCTCCCTTCGGCCCAGTATACATCATAGAGCGAGCTCACAGGTCACTGTGACCGAAGCCTTCTCCGGATGCTCCCCCCTGTCCTATTATCTGCCGCTTTTTGAATTTCCTAGAAAGGCAGCACTTCTTGAAGAAAGTGAGAGCTTTACAAGAGGTTCATTGAGAGAATACGAGACTGAGACTTGCACAAGATTTCCCTGGATCGGTTCGCTTGAAACGATAAGCGTTTCATCCCATCATATCTAAGATCATTGCCACAGGTCTGAAATTCAGGATGGGATACCCGGCCAGGCTACAGGTTTTTGTAAACAGATCCTGGTTTAATTATGATGATCCTGAAACTGTCCTTTCAAGCCTTAAATCCATGCTACCGGACTTGTTCCGAGAGCCCTGAGAGACCCTGTTCATGTGTTGAGGAGCTGCTTGGAGTTGCCTTATTGGAACTGCTATCTCTCTTCTTTTCTGAGGAGATAATGTCAACGAGTTGTATTTGGAAGTTCTCATTTTCTCATCTGGGCTGGGTTAATCAGTGCATAGCCTACCTGCTAACAGCCTCTCAAGCCCTAACTTCATGATGCTAACTCTTGCTCAGGGCAAAGACACTTGGGGTCTTGGGGTTGGCTTAATTAGAAAAAGAGCTTTGTGTCCCAGTATATTCAGTTTTGTAAATTGCATAGAGAGGGGAAGTTTGTGTTATTAATTCTAGGACTAACGTTCACTTTACAGTTAGGCGAAATGGGAGCGGTCTTGGGCTTTCTCCGTAACTCATATTTACCTTGTCAGGATTGGGTTGTGGCCACAAGAGGGCGTATCATGCATATGTAGTGTAAAGCCATGTTGTTCTTAATTCAAGGAGGCTCTCCCTCAGCGTTCTCACCAGTTCTGAGTTCAGGACAGCAAATTTTCCCAAGGGGAATTCTTGTAACTAAGGGCTAGTATATTTCTGAGAAGAGTTGTTTTTTCAGTTTTCTTTCTCTTGGATTCATGATTTCAATGCTTTTGTCGATTTCTGCTCTCAGTTTGAGGAAAGGGCTATTCCTCCTCATTATTTTTCTGATCTGGTTCTGGTTTGTGTAAAGATTTCTCATGGGGCATGGTAACCCCTATTTTTCACTCAGGTTCAGAGGTTACCTGGCACATTCATGAATTTGACAGTTTACTCTGCTCTCCCTTTCACTATCATGTTAATGCATATGTGTGTGCATGCATTGGAAGCCCAAGGCCGCTCTCTAGTTTTTTGGGGGTAGTTAATATCATTCGCACTCTTAAATGTTTACTTTTGGATGTAAGTTGTGCTGCCATTAGCAGAGGTGCTTTGTCGGGAGGCAGAAGAAGGAGGAAAGGACCCAGTACTGTGCTAAACGTTGCTTGTGGCAGTGTGGGGGGTTGGGTGGGGGGTGGTGGATCTGGGGTTTTGTTAGGTGGAATGGGGGAAGTCGGGGGAAGGGAATGGGCTAATTGCGGTGGGGGTTGGGGAGGAGGGAGGGTTTTACAGCAGTAACTTTTGGAGTATGGTTGCATGCATTATGTATCCTGTGTGCAGGGCTGAACATACTAAGTTCAATAACTATTATCAGATGGCCAAAGAGGTGACTTTTACTACATG
Source organism: Neoceratodus forsteri (assembly GCA_016271365.2). Lineage (NCBI taxonomy): Eukaryota > Metazoa > Chordata > Ceratodontiformes > Ceratodontidae > Neoceratodus > Neoceratodus forsteri. The sequence continues at coordinate 185,689,263 of CM057457.1, forward strand.
GAATGTTAAGGGAATCGGGAAAAAATCCAAACAGTATCAGGTTCTCAAACATTTAAGCTTATTACGTTCTCAGATAACTTTCCTACAGGAATCCCATTTATTAGAAGCTGAAGCTTTACAGTTAAGGAGGCAACAGGTGGGGCTGGTTTACGATGCTCAGGGTTCCACTAATAGTTGTGGGGTCATGCTTAGTATTAATAGGGGCATTCCCTTTGTCTCTACACAGATCATCAAGGACCCTGAGGGCAGGTTTATCCTAGTTAAAGGCACTCTCTGGTCAGTTCCACTTTTACTTGGTAGTATATATGGCCCTAATATGGATGATCCAGGGTTTTTTATGAGACTCATAACCATTATTCTTCCAATGCTTCCCATCAGGATTATTTTGGGGGGACGACTTCAATCAAGTCGTAGATTCTAATCTTGACAGGTCAGGTAGTGGACCGGGAGTGGTCTCTCTGGGGCAGAGGGCTTTTAGGGACTTAGTAGACCAGTGCAGGCTCTGTGATGTCTGGCGCGTCTTATATCCTGACTCTAGGGGAGTTTACTTTCAGGTCAATGGCGCACGGCTCGCAGTCCCGCATTGATTACATACTTATTTCTCAGGCTCTCCTACCCGAGGTTAAGACCTCCTTGATTCAACCTGGCCCTGTCTCTGATCATTCATTGGTGTTATGCAAATTGGCATTCCTTAATTTACCTAATAGGGAAACCAGATTGAAACTCAATGAACAACTTCTTAAAGATGCTAAGTATTGCAAGCTCATAAGGGAGTAAATAGAGTTCTTTTTTTTTTATCTAACCCTTTAGACAGTGCAAAGCTGGATATTTTATGGGGGGGCCTTCAAGGCTTACATGAGAGGAATCCTCATTAGTATGGCGGTGAGTAGGAAAAGGGCACAAGAGAAGGAACTATTATCATTACTGTCCCAAATTCGGTCACTTGAAATTAATATTTCGGCTAGTGCCCCAGACGAAGACAAGAGGAAGCTCCTAATGTTGAAGGACAGATATCTAGAGTTACTTCAGGAAAAAGCAGAATTAGCTATTATTCGTACTAGGGCTAGTTACATGGATCAGGGAGAGAAGGCGGGGCACCTATTGGCATTGCTTATTAAACAACAAGAATCTGCGAGATTCATCCCCTCAATTCGGGCTGTGGCAGACGGGTCTATAAAAGTATCTCCTACTGAGATAGTACAAGAATTTGCCCTATATTATGAAAGACTGTACAGTGACATGGAGTATCCTCCCTGTTCTAGGAGTACGGAGAATTATCTGAGGGATTCCCATCTGCCCTTTCTTTCAGAGCAACACAAGGGTTTTTTGGTCACCCCTATATCACAGGAGGAAATTGCTGAGGTTATCAGTGGATTACTCGTAGACAAAGTCCCAGGCCCTGATGGATTCTCCTCCTTATTTTACAAAGTTTTTCGGGATCTCTTACTACCAGTACTTTATCGCCTATTTAATATATTTTAACCGGGGCAGAGGCAGACCCTCACCTCTTTGAGGCCTTGATTGTTCTTCTTCCTAAACCAGATAAAGATCCTGAGCTTGTTCTAAGCTACAGACCTATATCCCTTCTAAACCAAGATATTAAAATTCTTTAAAAGATACTAGCCAGTAGGTTAACTGTAGTTCTCCCTGAGCTAATAGGTATGAAGCAGGTAGGATTTGTAAAGGGGCGCTCATCATCTGACCATTTGCGTACCCCATCTTGTGTCTTCTCGGCTACCAGGGATGCTGAGTTTCCCGCAGGACTGGTTTCCCTGGATGCTGAGAAGGCATTTGATCATGTGAATTGGAATTTTTTGTTCTGAGTTCTGGAAGCTTTCCAGTTCCCCTCTGTATTTATATCCTGGATTGCTACATTATATAAAACCCCTACAGCACAGATCTCTGGGAGCGGGGCCTTTTCCAAACATTTTCCACTTCATTCAGGTACCAGACAGGGTTGCCCCTTATCTCCTCTGTTATTTAATTTATATCTGGAACCTTTCATCCAAAACATTCTCAATAATGCCTCTATACAAGATATTTTGGGTTGGGCGTCATGAAATTAAGGTTACTGCATATGCGGATGACTTGCTGATACACTTATCCCATCCAGTATCTTCTGTACCGGCTTTGTTGAGTGAAACAGTAAGATTTAGTGCCCTGTCCAATTACAAACTGAATGCTAGCAAATCCTCATTCTTTCCATTAAACCATAAGGTATTCAAAAATGACATTAGTCCCTTAGGTCTATGTTGGACTCCCAGGTCATTTAAATACTTGGGCATTAAACTATCCCATAACCCCCAACATGGTTTGAGGAAATTCTCAAATCTCTTTCACAGCTGATAATTCACGACCTTGATAGGTGGTCCAAACTTCCCATTTCACTATTGGGCCGGATCAACATAATTAAGATGAATATATTCCCTAGAATTTTTGACCCTTTATCTCTTCTCAATATGTTTATCCCGCTACTCTGGTTTAAAAAGTTACATGGCATATTTACTAGATTTATTTGGGCCGATAAGTATCCTCGATTGGCCTATTATAAATTGGCAGCTCCAAAACTTGAGGGGGGTTTGTGGATTCCCCATCTGGCTATATATTATTGGGCTAGCCATTTAGCAAAATGTTTGAGATGGGTATCTCCTGGCCCGGAAAAAGAACAGCCTGCTTGGCTTAGGATTGAATTGGATGTATTTAGGTCTAAGAATCTGGACCCCCTAACCTTATTCTATCTTAAAATCTCCCAGGTGTGTATGGCTGAGGAATGCCCTATAGTAGTTACCTCATTAAAGGTATATGCACAATTATGTTCATTTTTGCACTATACCCCTCAGTTGGATTTGGCCCAGTCTATCTGGAATTCCCCATCTTTCACTATTAACAAGAATCAGATTCCCCATAAATGGTTGTCCCAATTGGGGGATGGAAAAGTGCTCTCTTTTGTGGATGAAGAGGGGCAATGGTTATCAGTAGGAGATATTATTAGGAAATTTCTTATTCCGGCTCCCTCTCACTTTAAAGTTGTACAGTTAAGGCACTTACTTACAATAGTTTTTGGCAATCCCCACCTTCCCAGACTGTCACACCCCTGATATCTGAGGTTTCTTCATTTCTTGGATCTTCAGGTGTTATATCTAAATTATATCAGGTCTTGTTTTATAAAAGATATGGGGATTCTTTTGGACCCATGAGATTCTGGAACTCTATCCTTCCTCAGTATCATCTGGATTGGCAATCCCTGTGGAGAACCTGTCATAAATATGTTTCTTAAGACAGATTGCGTCTCATGCAATATCATATATTACATAACATGTATTGCACCCCGGTAAAATTAAAGAAATGGGGCCTCTTGAACTCCAGTATATGTACTAAGTGTTTGTGGGAAGAAGGAACACTTCTTCACATGTTCTGGTCCTGCCCTAAAATTTCCCTTTTATGGGATTCAATCAAGACTTTCCTGGATCCTTTACTGGGCCTTCAGGAGTATTTTACTCTTGATATTTGCCTTTTAGGGGACCTGTCTTCTATCAGAGTTAAAGTAAGAAGGTTTCATATTTCCCAGATTGCCTTATCTGTCAAGAAGCTTATTTTACGTCACTGGAAAAACGAGTCCACCCCAACCTTTCAAGAATGGGTGAATGAAATTCTTGCCAATTTGCGTACAGAAAAAGCGATTGCCAGTCTTCACAACAGATTGGCAGCATATAGCAAAATATGGAATCCCCTTCACTCTCTAATTTTAGTGGCTCAGTCTTAATCATGTCACAGATTAAAATGCCCTGCAGGTTCTCAGGTAATAAGCTTAGTATTTAGGGGATACATGGATTTGTTACTGCTGTAAGGGAGAGGGACGGGAGGGTTGGGCAGTCAAGTCTTTATAGGTGGCTGTATTTACATCTCATTTCCATTGTAACTGCCTTTTATTGTGGAAGATGTACTAATAAAGTTTGAATTAAAAAAAAACAATACAAGCAGGCAGGTAATTCCAAATGTGCATCGTTTTTAAAATTTCTCCAAGGCACATACATACATTGAAAGGCTAAAACCCAGTGTAAAACACCAAGGGTATGACAATCCTCGTAGTCGAGTGGTTCCTCCTCCCTCCACAGTCTGTATGGGAATGTAGAATTAAGTGTAAACACTGTCCCTGGTAGTCTAGTGTACCCCTCTCCCACCCCAGATCCCCATTAGAATGTAAATATAATACTACACCATGTGGTCCTTGGTAGATGCTGCAATGGGATATTACTATCATATGTATTTGCCAATGGGGATTGGAAAGGGAAGTGAATTCACTAGACTACCAGGGACTGTGTGTGATACCATATATACATCTGTTTGGGAATCAGGGAAGGAAGGAGGGTTCACTTGACTACCATGAGGTCTTTAAACTTATTTCTACATTCTGATGGTGATTATGGAGGGAGGGGGAACCCTAGACAACTAAGAACAGTGTTTAAAGAGACACGTTCAACCCCCTTAGGCCTCAAAGTGTTCCTAGATTAAAAAAACAAATGTTATGATTGTTCACATTCTTTAGAGACTGCCCTATGCATGCCACCATCCCCACTGTGACAATGCAACCCTGTGCACCACAGAACCATGCAAGACAGCCCCACCATGAGCATCCATCAGCGGGTGGCAGCACACAGTGATGCAACAACGGCATACACAGTGCCACCATACAGCCCCGGTACTGCTGAGACCAGCCATGTGGCCGGTGCACGAGGTACCTCACACGGGACAGGGTATGCCCTGGACCCCACCACCAGTGGTACAGAACCCTGCACACTCTCCCAATGACACACCCCGACCCAGCACTGGCCACAACAGCCAGCGCAGACACCCACAGTGGTGCGTGGAAGTATGCACCACACCGGATGCCACACAGTGCATGGACAGACACCCACCCATACCCAAGGGCACAACAACAGAGGGACGCAGTAGCGGGGCAACCAAGCCCCCAGCGTGGGCCCATGTAAACTGTGTACACACAACCTGCAGCCCTCCATGGCACAGGAGTGCCAGCCACCCTGCACAGGCACTGTGGACCTATACGCCACCAGCATTTGCCCGGAGCACAAGTCACAGACAGTGGTGCACATCCCCTGCAACACACACAAGCCACAGCATGGAGGTGGGTCAACAACTGTGGAGGCCACAGTGTCACCCGAGGCAGACATGCACCACACCAGTGACAGGAGGCAACCCAGCATTGTGATGGATACAGTGGCTGCCCTGCATGGACAGCCACCACTGACATGCCAGCAGACCGTGCAGGTCACAGACATGCATGGGTATCAGCTGCACAGGCCATGGATGGGCTGACAGGGGCACCATTGACACAGAGCATGCACCATGGCCCACTGCACACAGTCATCCAGTGCACAGGGCACAACACACACACCATAGACAGTGACTGATAGCTATCTCCACTCCATAGTCACCTCCCCACGGACACACACACATACCCATGACTGCACCACCCCCTGACGCCATGCACGCCACTGCAGCTGAGCACCTATAGCCCGCTGCAAATCAGAGACCACCACAGTATTCATATCAAAAGATCTGTATTCAAACAAAATATCAAAGTGAACTATATACAATAATATATACAAAGTTGTAGGGGAGGGCCACAAACAAGGTGGGGGTGGGTAAGGGGCAGGGGTGAACAAATGGGACAGGAAAGGTGGGGTGTGAGGGTGGGTCCAGGGGTGTAGGGGATATCAGGGGCAGAGGGACTTTTAACGGGAGCCCCGCTCCCCGCTCTGGCTGCTCCTCCGCCGATGCCTCCTGCAGACCCCAATCCAGTCAATCCATTGGAGGATTTCTAAGGACGCCCTTACCACATGCAAGATCTCCCACAACACCTCCCTGATTTCCATCAGCTGGCGGACACCTAGGACAAGGGAGCACAGTCAATAGGTGTGAATGCACAGCCCCATACAGCCCACCAACTGTGCATGGCATACGGCCGTGGAACATGCCTCTGTGATGGTGTGTGACCACCCACAGTGATCACGCCCACATGACCTGCCCACCCAGGTGCATACAGCCATGCGGAACGCTGCACACACCCACCGGCCAAGTCATGCACAGCACCACCATGGCCGTTTAGTGACATGGCTATGTGGTGTAAAGGCAGTGTCACAGCCATGTACCCAGTGCACGCATTGACCACCATCAATGCACTCCCAGACATGCATTGCCACTGGACAGTGCTGGCTGTAACAAGTTGCATGCATGGTAGTGGTGTCAATTGATGATGGCCATGCCCCACTGCCCACACTGTTACACAGCATGCAATAGTAATCATGGAGGTACGGCACTCACCATCATCGGGCTGGTCCCTCGGGCTCTATGGACCATCGCCCCACCTTGCGTCCCTGTCCTCTTGGTGGCACCACAGTTCAAGTGCTAGGCGCTGCTCCTCCAGCCCTGTGGTGTAAACATGGAGAGAGGAACATCAGTACAATCCAGTAGCAAAGCTCCCTGCCCCCAGGTGTGTGTCCCCCACCCAGCCAGACCCACCCACCCTACACCCTGATAACATCACCACAGCCAACACCTGACAGTCCCTCCCCCATGTGCTGAACACATACAGCCATGATACCCATATGGAAGATAAAAGTGTGTTGACGTAAAACACCTACCTGGCTGTGGCACTGTGCCCCTCCTTGCATGTGCCCGCAGGTGGGCTAGCAGGTCTGACTCCCTCCTCCACAGGTCGCCATACCTGTGGCGGCACTGCTCTGCTGTCTGCCTCTTCCTGTGGCCTCCTCTAGTGCAGTGGCCACCTCCTCCCACATCTGGCTCCTGGACCTGTCCAGGGGTGCCTCCCCAAACAGTGGTCCATGGTGTCGCTCCACTATGGCCACTAGGTTGGCCAGTTCTACCTGGCTCCACTGTGCAGCCCTCCTCCACTCCATTCTCCTAGCTCAGTCTGCAAAAATGGCACTCTGCAGTGTGGCTCCCCACGTGCAGATGCTGCATGGTACAGCGCTTCCATTCCCTATCGCGCTGTCACCGAGCAGCGCAATAGTGGTGCACCCATGCCTGACACATGGTGCCTAGGGGGCCAAGATCGGGCACAGGGTCAAGGGGCTCTGTTGCATGGACAGGCACAGCGACATTGGAACCCAATGTGTGTAGCACGATTGGATGCCTGTGTGCTACCTCCAGTAGCGGCCTACCACGCTGTTGCCCCAGTGCGCCTATGATGGCCCAGTGCCACAGCGCCATGTAGGTGAACATCGCTGTCATGCCACTGGCACAATGATGTCCATGCCCTGCAATGCTTCCCACACACAGCACGTCAGCAGTGCAGCAGACGCCTGCGTCAGCAACCCGGGCATGCGTAGTGAGGTGTGTACTGCGCATGTCACAGAACTGCACCCTTGGCTCAGCACGTTCAACACAATTGCGCAAAGCACAACAGCGCGATATTCAGTCGTCATATGCAAAACAGCTAACCAGCCATTCAATGGCGCAGCACTGCAATTTGCATCCACTTAAAGTTGTGCCTTGCCTCATTTGCATGGGTTGCGCTATAAAAGTGCGACATTGGGCTGCACTGGCCATAGCTGGTTACTGCAGTCTATTGGTGAGTTGCATGCTGTTTGGGAGTGTGGACTGTGGATTTAGGGACATGCATGGGACTGCACAGTCACAGGTAACAACTGTCATTCTTACAGGCTAAAAAATGACCGAGCGGGTTTTGGGAGAGGAGGAACACAGTGGTGGGAGAAGGAGGAGGCCTCATTTTACCAAGGCCAAGATCAATGCCCTGTTTGAGGCCTACCTGGATCAGGAGCCACTTCTCAGCGGATGGCAGGGAACACTCCAAGCCCATGCTGCTGCATGGGAAGAGGTGGCATGTGCAGTGAAGCTGCATGGCAGCCACCAGCATTCTGTGCAGGAGTGCAAGAAGAAGATGGGCACAGACAGGAGGAGGATAAAGGAGAAGGTGGCTGCCATCAGGACAGCATGAGCTGCGACAGGTGGGGGAGAGCCAGAGGTGGTACACCTGACCCCACAGGAGGAGAGGGTTGCTGGAAGCATGCAGCAATGTGCCATTGAGGGTGTTCCAGGTGGTGGCTTCCAGACGGGTGGTAGCCCATCACTGCATGGTAGGTCATGGTCTGTCTATGGGGGGCAGGGTAGGTCACATGCAGTAACGTGACTTTGTTTTCACTTACAGATCCTGAGCATCTGCATGGGTCAGCGGTGGTGGGCCTGTCCACTGAGGACAGTCAGCTGGAGATGGAGGAGGGCCCATCCACCTCCACAGGTATACGTGGCTCAGTGCGACAGTGGGCCCACCTGGCTGTCCACACTGATGTTGTTGGAGCAGGTGCAGAGGAAGCCCTGCCCATGTCCCAGCATGCTAATGTCCATGGATGCCAACATGCTGTGGCTCGGGCCGGTGCTGGGTCCGTCACCGATGATGATGTCGCTAACAGCATGGGCAGTGACACTTGTGTGCCACAAGATGGGCACACAGCAGGTAACATCACGGCCATGGCTGTGGGTGGTGCTGCCGTGGAGGCCTGTGTGTCAGCACAGTCCCAGACTGTGCCTGTCAGCACCAGTGGGGCAGCACTGGTGAGTGTGTTCAGGACAGTGGGACTGCTGCAGCCACTGCGGCGGCACCATTGAGCCCTGGGGAGTGGCAGCCGGAGGGGCAGCATCAGCAGTCGGCCAATGGGCTTGGGGGTACAGGGTCAAGCGTCGTCATCTGTGCACCACCTGTGGACATGCCCAGACCTGGTCCTGGTGTGCAGCGCCCACCCTCAAGGGGTACTGAGCATCAAGGCTGCACACACTCTGAGGGACAGGATGCCGAGGAGGCAGATGACCTCTTGGACAAGCACACCCACCTACTGCAAGCATCAGTCCAGCAGCAGATGCAGCTTGCGACATTGGTGGATGCACTGCGTGCAGCTCTGGAGTGGGCAGGGGAGCGTCACAGCAGAGATACCGCTCTGATCCTGGCAGGGATGGACTGGCTGTAGGAGGATGTGACCGCTGCCATTGAAAGGCAGACACAGGCATTCACTGCTGTCATGGCTACAATGGGCACACAGTCATGTGCCCATGCATCGCAGACACCATGCAGTGCACTGTCCACCCCCCATTCCCGGTGTCATGCAACACCCTCCCTGTCGACACCGGGTTCAGCTGTGGGCATCCCGAACATGCCTGGCGCATGCATGTTTGGTGTGCTGCAGACCCCTGCGTGAGCACGGTCGTGTTCATGCAGTGGAACCCCTGGGGGACCATCGGTGCCACACCATGAGGCCAGTGGTTGGCCTGTCAGTGCTGGCAGGTCTCAGCGGGGCTGCCCACGCATCCATGGCAGCCGGGGCACTGTGTCACATGACTGACCTGTCTCCCAATGTGGCTACTGTCTGGTGCTGCCCTGTGTGCATTGTGTCTTTCAGTGGGCAGTGCACAGGTGGGTACCCGGCCCTGCACATGGACACACAGTCCATCTGCACACCCTCCCAGCTGCTGTCCGCAGTTGCATGTGCATGATGATGCCTGCATTGCACTGTACACCAATGTGCAATGGTGCTCAGCATCTGACACGTGCACATGGACAGGCAGTGGGCGTGGTGGTCTGTGGACATGTGTGTGGCTGGGGTGGCGTTTTGAGTCGGTGTGCCTCCTACCCTTTGTGCATGTTTGGTGCATTGTGTGTGTGTGCGTGTGTGTGTGTCCATCCACGTGGCATGTTAGACCTCACCCATTCCTGGCTGTGTGTGTGGTTCCATGCCCTGCTACTTCCCTTGATGGCATGCACCCCTGGTGTGTGTCCATGCATGTTTGTGGGTTGCGCCTTAGCCACTGTTGGCTGCACATGGCCCCATGACTTACCTGGGTTGGCCGAAGTGCTCCTCCATGATGGTGTCCCAGTGCAGCTGTGCCAGCCGGAGTAGTCGGGGGTCCCGCTGCCCAAGGGGGGGCTGCCCATCACCATCGTCACTGGCGTCCTCATCGTCCCCATCGCTGTCCCCCTTTTGAGCCTGTATGGCTGTCCACATTGCGTTGGCCATGTTGTGCAGGATGCAACAGGCCAGGAATAGCCCGCAGGCCTTTGAGGAGCTATACTGTAGGGCACCGCCGGAGGTGTCCAGGCAATGGAAACGTGCCTTCGGCATCCCGAACACCCGCTCGATGACACTATGTGTGGTGGCATGTGCCTCATTGTAGCGTTGCTGCGACGGGGTCGCGGGCCACCAGTAGGGTATGAGCAGCCAGGGACGGAGTGGGTATCCACTGTCATCTGTCTGTAGAGGGTGGAGGTTAGTTTGGTGATCAGCATCATCCTGCTCTGGGCCATGTAGGCCACTACCCATGTCACCTCTGACCTTGCCCCCCAGGCCCTATGTTTGTCCATGTGGTTTGCATACTCACCCACTAGGTGGCCAGTAGGGATATCCCCACTCTCAAATCTGTGGCACAGTGCCGACTGGTGCCAGATGAAGGCATCATGTGCTCCCCCAGGGTGCGTGACACATACATAGATTATGCGCCTCCTGGCATTGCACACCACCTGGCAGTTGATGCTGGCATGGCCCTTGTGATTGATGTATGCGGCCCCCTCGGGGCCTGGTGGTGTGCGGATGGCCACATGGGTACGGTCTATTGCCCCTAGCACACCAGGCATACGTGCTACCCTGTGGAACTCCTGTATGTTTGCTGTGTGCTCCGTCGGTGTGCTGGGGGAAATGGATGTTCTCCACAGTATGTGGCAGCAATGCACTGAGGAATTGGGTGAGGTGGCATGACAAGGCTGACTGGGTTATGCCTGTGGTGTCCCCAGCTGGTCTCTGGAAGGTACCCGTGGTGAGCAAGCACATGCAAGCTGTCACTTTCATCTCCACTGACAGGGCATGGCTTCGTTGTGTGGGTGCCTGCATCACATCACTGCACAGCTTACAGAGCAACCTCAGAATTGCCTGATTCAGGTGGTACCGGCCCACAATCTCGGTATCACTGTACAGCTCAAAGCTGGTGTGGGCTCGGTACTACCTGTTGGGGGCATACCACAAACGGGCCACTCCACAGCCACACCCCCCTGCTGACCGCTTTCTCACCCCCCTCATAATGGCCTCCATCTAGAAGGTGGCACTGGCCATGTCCCAGGTTTGTGTTCACCCTCCCCCAGCAGCTGTTACTGTATTCCCCCCCGCTGTCCTGACTGCTACTTCCCCTGCACAGGGAACACCTGCCTGTGCTTGCCTTACTGCTGTGTGGTGTACTTCCTCCTTCTGCACTGTCTCCCCACACCTTCCCCTGTGGCTGTTGCTTCCAAGTGCCCTTTCCTGCCTGGCCTTGTGTGTCCCTGCTGCCCAGTGTTTCCTGCTGTACTTTGCTCTCATGTGGCTTCCCTGTAGAGTTCTTGTGCCTCTCCCTTGCTCCCTTTTATTTTGGCTCATTTCTGCTATGGCGCAACTTCCGCTTGCTCCCCTACTGCACATGGTGCAAGTTGTTGAATATCACACTGCGCCATTTATGCATGGTTCCTCCCCCTTCAGTTGTGCATGCATTCATTATATTTGCGCTGTTGCTCAGTGTGATTTGGGGGGCGCAACTGCCTCCTGCTGAATATCGCAGAATGGCGCATTTTCGGACTTGTGTAGGCACAACCCTAGTGCGCATGGCTCAACTCTTTTGAATATCTGGGCCCCTGTGTTTTTTCAAGCTCTTTTACAACTTTGGCTCTCCTTGTTACTGTTCCTGCTTTTCTCAGACTACCCTAGTATACTGATCTGCTTTCCTGCATCTGTTTTTTATATATTTTTTGATTTAATTTGTTAACCGGGTAAGAGCTCTGAACCAAGGGTCCTATTTCAGGCTCGAACCAGACAGAAAGAAACAATGCAAAGTATACAATAATAACAAAAACATAAAACATTCAATAACAATTACAGATACTTAAATCAGGCAGATATTGTTTCAAACACTTTTAAAAAAACTTGCAAAGAGCAACCAACATGTAAAAAGTCAGACAAACTGTTCCAAAAATGAGGAGCAGCTACAGTAAATACACGTAAGCCAGCACGGGTTTTACAAAAACCTATATTAAGAACCCCCCCATTGGTTCACCTCAAGCTAGGCAACAAATCCCTAACTAATAAAAGATCAGAAAGGGGAGAAGAGACAGAACAAAAAATATTTTTGAAAATCGAGCAGCCCAAAGAAAGACTATATACAATGAATTGGAGACAACCAACCAAGCTGGGAATATAAATGACAGTGGTGAATACGTATAGGAGACAATAAAACAAAATAAAAGATATTATCATAAATAAAGATTTTGGATCTCAGTAGAGCCAAGGTAAAAAAAAAAAGGTTAGGTACTGTACATAATCAAAATGGGGCAAAAGGGAACCCACAGCAATAGCTTTATGAGATTCAAAAGATAAAACATTTTTCAACTTATACTGTACAAAACTAAAATTTTTTGATTCATATTACAACATGCAGATTTAATGTGATCAGAAAAAGAAAGTGAAGAATTCAAAATAACACCAAGTTACCTGAACTGAAATACTTGTTCAATTAAAATACCCTGACTATCATATAACTCCTGTGAAGGGCAATTTATCAACTTAGCACATGAACCAAAACTCATGGTTTTTGCTTTTTTGCATTTAAAATAAGTTGATTATCAGAAAACCAATTATGAACAAAACTAAAAACAGACTGAAGATCTTTAACCAAGTGAAATTGTTTTTTAGCTGAAGAAAAAAGAACAAAGATCATTAGCAGAAAGCAAAACTTGGCAATGTTTAATAACAGATGGGAGTTAACTGAGACAGAAAGTAAATAAAAGTCATCCCAAAATTTACCCCTGTGGTACACCTCTATCAATTTGGTTCACGTTTGACAAAGCTGAAGAAATAGCCACAAACTGAGACTGATCAGTTAAATAATCTTGAAGTCAAGACACAACATTAGATGAGAAACTCAAGGTCCCCAGCCTAAGACAAAGCATTTTATGATCAATAACATCAAAAGCCTTGCTCTGAAAGCTGTTCATTATCTATCTACAGTCGCCTTAACCTTCTTGGTAAAACAAGTAGGTTGCTTGTATTATCCTCCTTGGTGAGCTAAATATGCCACTTGTATTTCATGATCATTGCAACTGTTTTCATACAGCTCCTAGGCATCTCCAACACTGCACTTTTTATGGCCTCCCACTTGGCCTCTACCCTGTCCATAGTGCTCACACCCTCAAGTTGAAGCTGCAGTAGTTCAGTCATCCTCCCAAAGTCCCCTTTACAGAACCCCAATACCTGAGTCTTAATTTTAGGATGCCTTGACACAAAGAATATGGAAAACCACATGCTGTTATGATCAGTGGTCCCTCGAGGGGACTCAACCCTTACGTCTTCAGTGATGTCCAGATTTAAGAACATCAGATTCAAGATGACTCCTGTCTGGTGTGATACCTAATATGCTGTGTTAGAAAGCTACCCTTATAGTGTCCCTCAATACCTGACTACATTTGTTTCTTGCCAAAGATATGGCCCGGTCTAGGTCAAGCATTTTAGGATCACATTTGGATCATGTTTCCCATCCTGGCTGCTTTACCAAACTCCTCCTGTAGAATTATTTTGCCTACCACTGTCTAGTTTGGTGGCCTGTATGCAGTGATACAGCGAAATGTAATTTCACTGGCAAAAGTCCAGTGAAATCATGAATTTTACCACATGAACATTTCGTGAAATTTGCACTTTTCACCCATGAATTTCATGAGTGCGAAATATGAAATTCCACTTGCAAAATTGTGAATTTCACCTACATAATGTGGAATTTTGCCCACGAGTGGTGGAATTTTGCCAGAGAGTGGTGAAATTCCACTGATTGTGGGTGAAAGTCCACATTTTGCTTGTGAAATGCACGATTTCACTGGTGGAATTTCACATTTTGCACCTGTAAAATATTTTGCGAAATGCACGTATTTTGCAAACAATTTTGAGGAGTGAAATTTGAGCATTTCACATATCTCTACCTGCATGCCCCTCCCAGCCAAATATGTTTCCCTTATTTCACCACTAGCTGTATCCACAGTGTTTCCACCCCTCCTCTAATCCCTATGGCTTTTTCTCTCATCCTAATGCTATTGCCAACATAGAATGTTATTTCCCCCCTTTCCAGCTTCCTTGCTCCCTCTGAAAAGAGTATACCCTGGGACTGAAAGACCCCAGTTGTGGTTTGGTGAGGCCCACATCTCAATGAAAGCTATTACGTCTGCCACAGGTTCTGCAGCAAGTGCCTGTTGGTCACTTGTCTTATTATGAAGACTCCTGGTACTGAGGATGATTAGCCTCCATAATGCGTTACCAGGTATATTAGCTGCCATATTTTGCTCTGCCCTATCGCTGTCACCTTTCTCCGCTCACCTGCCCCTTACCATCCTTCATGCTTTTACCTGCCCCTTTGGTTTATGGAACAACAGCTAGGTACCCAACAACTTCCACCATGTTTGAGGAATTCTCCACCTTAGTCACCCTGACATTCTAGTTAAAATTATTTATTTATTGAGTTGATTATTTTATTTTTTATTTAAAAAAGTTTTACCAGGAAAAACATACTGAGCTAGTACCAGCTCATTTTCAGATGCATCAGGGGAGGGGGGAGTACTGTGTAATTACACAAATATAATGTTCAGAAAATACTATAAAATGTAAATGTGATCCACAAAATGGACACATTCACAAGCAATATTTGTGAACAGAAAATATGCTATAATAATTGCAGAAGAACAATATGCAGTGTGCAGCAATACAATACTAAGTAGGGGTGTGGGGACTGGCTGAAGTGGTGAAGGGGGGGTGAGGGAGTGCTGTGCTAATGACAGTACAGGGCAGAGGGCAGGACAAAGACAAAAAGACAAGAATTACACAAGTCCAGGACTCATTGTCAGGAGCAGTTGCAGGTATGAGTTGTGAAAACATGGAGGAGAGACTTCAGTACATGAAAGGAAGAAGCAAAGCATATGTATGTGGGGAGACAGTAGGGGTGTTCGAAAATAGTTGTGAATATTTGTCCAAGTATTTGTATTTGGGGCTTCAAGTATTTGTTATTTGTTATGTGGCTGCTGGAACTGTGTGTGACATGTCCAGATCCCTGAAGCTTCCTGTTCAATCAGAGGCCACTTTGGGAGCTCATAGTAGGCAGCCCATGTGATCCAGCACTCGCAGAAGCACAGGCAAGAGAGACAGACATCTGAGCTGCTGTGAAAGAGCAAAATCTTCTTCCACCCACTTGTTTAAATTAACCAAAGATAGGAATCCTGACAGTTTTTAAAAAGCAGAAATCTTGACAGCTTTTCTTCCCTTTCTTAATCCCTAGCTAGAGAAGGCAATTTTTCACACTTTAGCATGATCATTTTCTGTGTTTCTCAAAAGAATTGCAATGACTGTGTTTTTTTCCCTGAAAGTGAAAAATACTACTAGTACTAGGCCTGTTTCTGCCCTTCAAATGATCAGTTACAGGTGCACATTACAAGAACACAGATTTTGACAGTTTTCTATTGTGCACGTTTCTCTGCAAGCATTCTCTCTAGGCACAACACACATTTTTGTGCACTTTCCTATGAAGTGGCAGGAGTTTAGAAATAAATAAAACAGGCTGCTTTGTGTCAAATATTTGTGCGATACAGTC
Source organism: Neoceratodus forsteri (assembly GCA_016271365.2). NCBI lineage: Eukaryota > Metazoa > Chordata > Ceratodontiformes > Ceratodontidae > Neoceratodus > Neoceratodus forsteri. The sequence continues at coordinate 185,704,953 of CM057457.1, forward strand.
AACAGCTTAAATAATTGTTTTTTCTATAGTGCTTTTTTCTCTCTGCCTTGGTGACATCTGTTGCCACCTCACCACTCAGCCCCGTCATCGACCTTCTTACAGCCTTACAGGTTGTTCACCATAGTTATGCAGACCAGGACTGTGGTGCCTTACCTCCTGCCTCATCAGTGGCCCTGGTTTGGGAATGAACTAGGGTCACACAGGAGCCAGCCAAATAAAGGATGATTGGGCATCCCAAGATGGCTCTCCTTCCTCAAAGAGGGGGGATTCCAAGTCCAGCCACTTGTCTGTCACCTGGCAGAGACCAGGTGGCAGTACTGCCTGGACTAGCAGATGTGGTGTGGTGTGTGCTGACTCAGCATGCAAGTGCATCAATACACACATGTACATACATCACATGCGGATCCCTTGAGTGAAAATTAAGGATACAGCCCTGGCTCACTTGGCATCCCACACAGGCACCACATGACTCAACATGGCAGGCCACCCGCCTATATGACTCTGTGTAATGTGTGGTTAACTCATAAGTGCATGAGGCGGGTCATTGATGGGGATGGGGGATGCATGTGGGATTGGAGATGGCAGGCAGAGAAACAAAAGGAGTAAAAAGAAAAAGAAACATGTCAATGTTTGTTCATAACTTTGTTGTTTTCCTGCTATTTTGACCCCAAATGTCCATCACAGCTTTTTATTACACCACCTTATGAATATGACAGATGGGATTTATGAAATCCAGTCCAAAATGGCATTTTGCTGCACATATGTGACAAGACATCTTGGACAGGATTTGAAAAATGGCACAGTTCCTGTTTATGAGGTAGAGTAAAAAAGATGGCTATCTTGAAAATGTGGGTTCGAAGTCTGGAGAAACAGCAATGTTAGAGTAAATGTTGCAGCATTAGAATTTTTTTTTAACTTTGTTGCTTTTTGAGATTTTGAAGTGAAATTTTCTGCAAAGTCTTTTTATAACCCCACCTTATAATCAAACCAGGAGGATATTTTTTGTATTATCTGTTTTTTCTGTCTTGCACGCTCCAGGATCCACCACTCTTTTGAGCCGCCATGGTCCCCCGACATACCTCCTACTGTCCTCCTTCTCAAGCCTCTGACCTCATATAGCAACCCACTCTGGGGTAACCTGGTGTAACCCTTCGCTGGATGGGTCCCTCTCCTGCCAGGGTGAAGGCACCAGTGGGGGACTGGCCAGCACACTCTACCTTTGGCCCAAGGGCACTGCTGAGGTGGACATGGCTCCTTTAGAGGCCTTTGGTGGCATTGGTGGACTGGCAGCCATCATCCAGCTGGTCCTGGAGCTATTTCCACTTTCCGTTGGTTCCCCTATTGCTCCGCTCATGCAGTGCTCCCAGTCTCTACCAGGGGCCACTGCAGAGCGAGGCTTCCCCGTCACTCACCCCAGGAGAGGAGAGCAGTCGCACGGATACTCAATCCTTTCCTTCCCCTGCCATCCCCTGATGTCCCAAGTCCATTCCTGAACTCAGGTTGCTGACGTGGCACGAGGTGTGACATCAAGTGCCTCAACCCTTAGTGCCTCTGGGCTGAGGGATTTTTTTTTATTCTGTCTGAAAGGTGATTTTGTTCAGCAACTGCAAAAACACACCTACACTGGGGATCCAAGGAGATTTGAAAATTTACATCTGCCTTGTTGATGAGGTGGGGTAAAAAAAACTGCTATGTTGAAAATTTGGAGTAAAAATCTGGAAAAATAGCAAAGTTATAAGTAAACATCTAAGAATTTTAATGTTTCTTCTTAACTTTATTGTTTGAGATTTTTACCCCACATTTTCAATATAGTCTTTTTATGACCCTCACCTTACGCTCAGGACTGGTGAAATTATTTAAATCCCATTTGAAATGTAAATTCACAGGGTGACTGTGAAAACACACTTCTGAGAAATTTGAAAATAAAAATTGCCTACCTTGCTCATCAACTGGGGTGAAAAAAGGCCATAGTCAACATCTGGGGTAAAAATATTACAAAATGACAAAGTTATGAGCAAATGTTCAAAATGCATTAAACACTCTTTAACCAGACTTACCTTATTTTCTGTCAGTTTGTGGTAGAGCTCCAGAGCAGCAGGACATTTGACAGGCAGCGCTGGACTAGATAGGTAAGTGAGGGGTGGAGTTATGGGGTCATGGGTGTTGAGAGGGGGAAGGATGTAGACTACAATGGATGGTTTTCTTTGTTTCATGGTAAAACAAAACATATTCTAGTCAGATACATCACGGATGCATAATGAAGTTAATGAAGTTGTGTGGAGTTGTTAAGGAGGTATGGAGAAACAACACAATGATTTGTAAGTAGTAAAATTTGTTTTAGTTACTGTTCTAAGGAAGGCATACACATTATTAGGAAAATATATGGAGGTGTACATTTTAATGGAAGGAATAAGAAGCAATATAGGTTTACAAAAGAACCCCAGAGCAAATGTCACTGATGTATGTATTATCCCAGATGATATTGGCCGGACAGCCAAATTTGAAAGAAAACACAATTGCACATAGCCCAATAATGGGAAACATATGCAAATCCCCATGATGGTACAGAAGGTGGCAGTACATGAGAAAGTAATGGCTGGCATATGTTCAGCCTTGGGATTATTTACAGTTTTTTTTTTTTAGAGAAACAGGGTTTTTGTTCATGAGGTGGTGTAAGTTATACAGTATTTAATCAATGTGTTGATGTCAGGAAGTCAGGTGTAATGATGGACTGTTAGCAGAGAAAATGTGATAACTTTCAGAGGGGGTCACTTTTGATAAGGGCAAGGTAATTATGCTTGTGATAATGGGAATATTAGGAAAGTATGAGGTCTATAGGTGTGTGCATGAGTGGAGTACAAATACGCACAGTTTCATAAGTATGTGTTCATAGTGTAGGCAAATGTGATATGCAGGTTTGTTTTAGAAACAGGTAAAAATAGCGATACATGCAATTGATAGAAAAATAGATAATTACATAGACATAGAGAGAGAGAGAGAGAGAGAGAGAGAGAGACAGACAGAATAGAATTGGCAGTGAAGTACTGAAGTGACGCTAACCCCACCCCCACCCCGTCCACAGACATGGACAGGCATTGGGATGTCCCTTTGGGTCATTGACCATAACACTCATGCCATTTCACCTCATCACTCTGCAGACACAGACAAGTGTTGAGGTATGCCTTGGTGTATTCAAACTTTACACTCACCCTATTCCATAAGGAAATATGCTGAAATGGGAACAGTAAAAGAGAATGGAGTGAACTTTGGGGCTGAAGAGCCAAATGCACACCTCAATACCCGTCACTGGCTGCAGGGTGGGGATGGGGGTGGAATGGTGTGAGCATTACTGCTGAAATCCCAAGTCACACCCTTGATGCCTGTCAGTCCCTATAGGGCTGGGTGTTACTGTCAGAAACCCTAATGCTCTGGGCCTTTCTTGGTATTTTCACTCCAAGTTTTCAGCATGGGCTTTTTGTGACCCCACCACATGAAAAATGACACTATCAGTTCATTAACTGAAATGTGATTTTGCACAGTGACTGTGCCATTTGTAGACCCCGGAGTCAGTTGAAAAAACAATTATGACTGACTTACCACACATTATGACTGATTTCTTCAATTAGTTTGAAATTTCTGACTTCAACTAACTGAAGAAATCCAACCAATTTTTTCAACTTTCACCATCGTTTAATTTTATTATGTAGTAGTTTGTCATACTTTTTTAAAGCAGCAGTACTATGAAAAAAAACTGCGCTTTTTTGACAGTTTATTCCCTGTGCCCTGCTAATCATATACCTGGTACTCTTTCTCACCGGCATTGCACTATTGCCGAGTAATTTGCTCAGTTATTCTCTGCTTTTGTTTACATTTCTGCCACTAAGCATGTTGCACCGGAACTCCCTCTGCTGCCCACTGCACATGTGTATGACTTGCAGCGGCATCGGGAATGGTCAGCAGAGGGTCCCTCTGTTGTTGTCAAAAGACATTATGTGACCTGTAGAAAAAGCGCAGCAAAAATTAGTCAGCCGCCATATTTGTTGTAGTGCTACAACATTCAAATAAATTGCAAATATCTAAAACACTAAAAATGACTGGCAAAAAAACATTTACAGGTATGGAAACTGGAACTTTGGCCACATGCTTACAGCCAAAAAACAGAATTTTGATAGATCACTTCCTGATTTCGTAGTACTGCTGCTTTAACTTTGAATCTTTTTTATTAAAATTGTGACTATAAAAGTTAATAAACTGTATGGAAAAGTCCCCCTCCCTCAAATCAATTGGGCATGCACACACACACTCTTCACCTTCTGACATCACAAAATGGGTCTACATGTGCCTAGGTGGGGGTATGTTGGTGGGCTAAGGTCAAGAAGCAACTCCATTTTTAGTATTTGGGATTTAGCAGCATTATAACATCATAAATGGTCAGAAACAAAAGGAATTCTTTATGCCCCTCAAATCTGGGGCAGGTGAGGTATTTGTATATGTTGGAGGGAGCAGCAACTAGGCAGCAGCAGCTAAAAAGCTGGCTGCTCTTTAAAATTCAAATACAAAGTGCAATGAAACAAATCTACACACAGAAGGGACCCACTAAAGTACAATAACCAGTCAAAACAACATCAAAATATACTAAGTCCCTGAAAGTAACAAGTTGAAGCAGGGCAGTAAAACAGTATACGGTATAGAAAAATAAGCAGCAGTAATACTAGTTAGAAAAAGAACTGTGAGTCTAAAATACAGTAGAGGTAGGGCCTCTTAAACACACCACAGAAGCTAGAAGGTACCCTTTTGCAAACAGAGCTAACCATCAATATATGTTAGTTTACTAGTAGCGGTAGAATCTGTGAGACTAAAAACAGTTTATGGGAGGTCCCCTAGAAATACCTCCTGTAGCGTATACTGGTATGCCACCCTTACGGTGACACCAACCCAGCAAAATACATACCTGTTGGCAAAATCAACACTTTACTGACCGGTTGCTGTGTTGGTGTACCTGAGACAGGGGCATACTGTCTCCCAGTCCTGCACCCCCACCTCGAATCAACTCAGACAGGAGTTGAGAACCCAAATGATGGAGGGGCAGGGGCAGAGCCCTAGTATGGGGGGTTGGGGAGCTAAGAGCCCTGATTAAAAAAAAGACCGGGAGACACACAGGAATCATGTAGACTGCAACTTGCGGTCAACTTGATTCCTGTCGGCATAATGCCAGTTGACATAAAGAATGTTGAACCAGCATGGTAGAGCCATTTATACCAGAACTGAGATGCATCTATAGCTTAAATTTAAAGGTAAAAAAATTCATGCATATTGAAAAAACATTTTCTGACACAGTTTCTGAACTTGTCTTGGCTTTCAGCATGTACACTAATGTTTTTTTTTTAATTTTATTTATCTTGCCGTGAGGGCTTTAATATTTAGTCTATCTGATTCCTACAGTGGCAATCAAGAAACATTTTGTCCATTGGACCAGACCAACCATGCTCCGTGCTCCGGCCTTCTAGGGGTCTGGGAACTCACCAACCGACCACCTGCGCCTGGCCTGCTCCATGACCTCGTGGGGAGTCTGACTTATTCACAATGCCACCACAGTCAGAGAGAGTTCAGCTGAGCCACTAGCAGTAGATCGATGATGATCGATCACCTTGGCTTTTCAGGTTCGGCCCCCATGCCCCCAAGCCCTCAACCAGCCAGACAAGCCAGCCTAGCAGGCAGCAGACACACAAACAGACTGAGTAGTCTGTGAGAGTCCATCCTCCTCCTTCCTGCTGTGCACTGCCCAGCCCTGGTGGGCCTTGCATACACATCTCATACAGTACCTTGCTCACTGTAGTAGCCTGTTGCCACTTCGGTCAGGTGTTGGCTGATGATTCAGCGGCGGGTGGCTCCATGGCTCAGGCTGCCACTGTTGCTCTACTTGGTAATGGTGCCAGTGTTTTTTTGAGCTGTGTGCTCCCTCCTCCCAACCTGCACAATCGGTCCCCAAGCCAGACCCATGTCCCCACTTCAGCACTCTGCACAGTGGAACTAATGCACCTACCACTCCTCCTCCTTGCCAACTCTGAAAACCTGACCAAGGCTGAGTGAGAGTTGCCCAATGGGCCCAGCCGATTGGGTCACAGGCTGACCCCAACCATGACCAGCCCACTGACTTGTTGCGTTTACACGACTGCTGCTTGGCTTTGCTGGAGGACTGACTGGGACCTGCACAGCCACACACTAGTCTCTCTCCAGGCACTGGACACATCAGGACAGTGGACACAGTTAACTTATTTTTAAATTAATGGCCGAACATCCAAACTTCATCCATGCAGAAAAATGCTGCTCGCTCTGTTGCATACACACCAACACAGATGCCTCTTCTACTGACAGTCTCCTCTCCTACCTAGGCGTGCCCTCCCCACCATCTCATGCAGCCAGTCACAGACACTCTCAAGCTCCTCTCTGTTCATTCTATATCTCCTAATTGATGGAAGTTTCATGTTCAGGAGCCAGGGGTGCATTTTATTGGCTGTAAGGCTCAGTGCTGGCAGTTGAGGACTGTTAGATATTCGCACTTCCCCCGGCCCCCTTCTCCACTGCAAAGAAAAAAAAAAACACACTGCAGTGCACCACAAAAACAAACCTGGATGGGTCACGGAATCGTCAACTGCAGTGGATTTCAACTCCACTATTTTATGACTGCAATCCAATGCAATTGCAACTGATTGCAACTGCATTAAATTGCAACTGACTATTTCAACTGCTGATGACTGCTCTGGGGTCTAGCCATTTGGCAACACAGGTACAAAAACACATTTTGAACAAGATAAAAAAAAATGACAGCTGAACTGTTTATGAGGAGGTGTAAAAAAATAGTAATGTTGAAAATCTAGAGTGAAACTATAAAAAAATTGGTGAAATCATGACACTGCTCCTGCTAATATATACTTTTTTCAAATTCCTATGCATCCCATTGTTTTCATCTCTATTGCTGCTATGTGACTTCTTAACCTAGCAACAGCATTTAATGCATTACATTATAAGGACAAGTAAATGTTTTAATACATTTATAGAAAGTTACATAAACTTAATTTCCTTCATAGAATAATTTAAATTTAGTAACAGTGGTAGTACAAAGCAATTACCCAGACAACTTGAAAATTATAACTACTTTATATTGCACATTGACCCCCCACAAGGACCTCCTTGAAATTGAGATGCAAATGTCACACATTTGTCAGGAATATTTAACTATCCTAAATACATCTCTTGCTTCAGTAACTGCTCAGCACATCTGCTGCATGACCTACTTATTGACATTTTACAACAACTATGCAATGTACTGCTGCTTACTACACCAACATCATGAACCATAAAACAGATGACTGCCATAACTAGGGAGGCAGTATAGCACAGTGGTTTAAGGTTCTGAGCTGCAAATGTGGGGATCTGGGTTTAAATCCCACAGCCCCCACTTGCATACTGGGTGACCCTGAGCAAGTCACTTAACTTCCATGTGCTCCCAGGTTGCCCCTGTAAACAAGGTTTCCAGGTTTTCCTGGTTAAACAATTGAAATAAAAAAATACATTATTTTTCTTGCTTTGTTTTGCTACTACAAGCTTTGACTAATACATCCATCCTTAAATGTACTTTTTATAGCTTATGTGTCTGTGACCTAGGTAGAACTATACTTAAGATCTCACTCATAAATAAATCATCAGAATAGCATTTATTTTAGTAGTATATCCTTCCTTTTCAGGTGCCCATGATACTATATATATATATTTATATCTTTTAACTTCAAAGCACTAAACCTATTGAAATGCACAAAACACAAGACTTTATTCTCTTCACACATTACTGTTAAACTTCAGATTCCAGAATGGCCAAGAAACAAGTTAGACTTCACTCTTGCATGCCACTGTAACACCTACTTCTCATGCAAACAGCAATCAATTACAGAAACCCTTTTGTTTCTGTGCTATGCACTCTTACATCAGAGAGACATAAATCTTACAGAACTGCTAAAAAACTAATTTATCAAGACTGGATTTCTGAATTAAAACCTGTTGTTTACAGTACCTACTTAAATAATAGTTTACTGGCTACAAACGATGCTACAGACGTGACAATAACAAAATTTCTGTTTTACATGGAAAATATCCATATAATGAACTTGTCATACAGGATTTGTGACCTTCTGTCTGCATCTATCTGACAAAAGAAAAGGCACCTGCTTGATCCTTTTTTTCTATTTTATTTTTATGCCAACTTGCTCATAGTGTTAGAGCCAAATATTGACATGCTTAGAGTTAAAAAAAATAATGATATGTGTGTGTGTGGGGGGGGGGGGTATGCCCAGATGCAGTTTCAGGCACTTCTTAATTATTTCCCCAGGCAGCTCTGATAGTCAGTTGTTCAAACATGATCGATCCACCTTATGCCCCTCCCACATGAACCAAAAAAAAAAGGTTGGGGTGGATCTTTAGGAGCTTCTTGGGTGGAGCTGGGGATGGATCTTACTCCTCCCAAAAAAACTAATGCTGCCTCCCACTACTCAAGTTCCAGTTGTTGTACCTCCCATTTAAGAATGAAAATAGTGCACTGCAACCATTGACTAACATGAAAGCATATTTATTTGAGGGTGGAAAACATTTCTTGGAGGAGGGTAAGGTGGAGGAGACTATTTACACCTTCAGTCATTTCCATGGACAGAAAACATGACATCACTCCTTTTGTACATGCAAAACGTTTGCAGGCTCTGCCCACTGCAGCCATAAAAATGAACTAATAAGGACTTTTTCTTAGATTGGGGACTGACACTAGGGATTGGGCACCCCAGTATTGATGTGTTGTTTGGCAGCACAGGGGACAGGCATCCCAGTGTCACACGGTGTTGGGACGGTGGGGTGTACATCCGGGGGAGATGGTAATGAACACTTCTTTTTTTTTTTAAGTATGCGTTATTAGATTTAAAGTTACACAAACAACAAGAAGAAAAGCAAACATCCAATACAGGTTTGCCAGCAATATTAAAGTGAAAGGATCAGCCACAAAGAAGAAAAATACATAGAAGTGGAAGACTATCAGATCCTAGTCAGAAAAAAAAAAACAAAGACACCCACACACACCCAAACCCCCCAACCCACCCCATCTTTGATCCACCCTCTATCTGCAGTATAGTATGGATAGGTGCAAATATTGACCAAGTAATGGTGGTTGTAATTAACTGTCCACATCAGAGGGGCTGATTGGGACTTAGATATTCTATATCGATAATAAGGTGTAAATGGGTTTCTATAACTTGTGGAAAGTCTGCAACTTCTTGCTCATGGTGGTGATGTGCTTCTCTAAATTAAGAGCCAATAAAATCAGCTCATGCTACTCCAAATATGTGGGGGAATGGACACTTATTGGGGGAGGGGACGGTTCAGTGACAGACACTAGAGATTGGGAACCCCAGTGTCAGTGTGTCATTTGGTGGCATTATGGTGGGCACCCTGTGTTGCATGGTGATAGGAAGGGAAGCAGACACTTTTCAGGGAGAGGGAATATGTAGGATATTAATAAAGGGGCAGGTGAGATCTGGCAGACACGAGAGGCTTGCTCCTGTGTTCTGTTCATTTATTTCTATGGCTCCTACTGCTGGACATGCAAGGGGACCCACAGATAATGACACAGCTGAGCTGGCTGCTGGGCATCTTGTTACATATGAAAGAATGCTGTCACACTGTGATGGGTGTGGCACCAGGCTTTCAAATGTAATATTTTTCCACCCATCAGCAAGCACAGATGCATCATCATTTGCCTTCTGAGCACTGGGCTTTTACTCTCATGCCTCCTTCATCAGTAGCTCCATTAGCTGCTGCAACACATAGCTACATGTTTTCTTGTTGAGCATGTTCACAAGCAAGCACAAAAATGACACCAACTAAACTGTGACTGCAAAAGCAGGAGTGCTGTATTGATATATAAAGGCTCCTGACAAATAAACCATATCTGACAACATATCAATATGCCCAGCTTTGCTTGGAAAGCATAAAAAGATCTCTTGACTGCTGCTTTTTTTTTAATTCTCATTTTCTCTTTCTCCACGGTGTCTCCCTTGCTCTCCTCTCCTCTCCTCTCCCTTGCCTGCATCTTTGCCTCCTCAGTCCCATCAATCCTCAGGACTCCTACTGCTCCACCAAACAGCCACACCATTGTTTACCCCAGTCACGTCAGGTCCACTCCAGGTACTGGCTATATTGGAGGGAGGACAACCTGGCTGTTGGCTTGGAGTCAGTCAGAGGGGATGGATCTGTGCACAATGGCAGCAGAGTTGATATGCTCATGAGAGACATATATTGCATGCCACCACACACTGGGGAGTACAAGCAAGAAAGGAGTCAGATGCACCATGCTCCTGTAGATGTTGCAGTTCAGACTGTAGTATTCTGAAGAAAAAAAGAAAATGAATGCACTCACCAAAGGAGTTTAACTATTTATTGCAGTTTACATCAGGAAACAATTCAAGCCTCCCCTATGTATTATCCTGTATTAGAGACCTCATCCTTTGATGAAGCCCAACATGCAGGGAGATACTTAGGGAAGACTGGCACTGCTTCCTGATGTAAGCTGCAATAAATATTTAAACTTCTTTTATAAGTGAGCCAGTCTTTCTTCCTTTTTCTACACACTGGGTAGTAGCTGAAGGGATTCTGCCTACATGTTTTCCCCTCCCCCAGGCAATCGGGGGTGAACATGCAGCAACAGATGCTACAGACCCTTCCTTGTGACCTTGCATGATACAGTGGATAATGCTCAACTTTCTGGTAACTTGATTGGGATCTCTGGCTTTGAACACAAAGCCAGGTCCCCTACATGGAATGTCAAAACACCCTCAGCTAGGCCATCAAGCTAGCCCAAGTATCTTTACCTGATACTGTTTACTCTGTTTTCCTCTCACAGCCAGACAAAACTGCATATTGGTAGAAAATAGCAACAACTCCTAATTCATTACAGTTGTACAAGGATAAGTTGTTTAGATTATTCTTTGCCTTTGAAGAATCAAAACTCTTCGGGAAAGATATGGCATTGCATTAGAATTAGCCATGGGTGGGCCGCAGCCTCTCCAAGTCCCAATTTTGCTGTGGTTTGTTCCATAACGGATGAATCCATGTATTTCATAATTGCATTTGATATAATACAGTACACAACTTTCTGGTTCATATTTGTGGATGTCCTGATTATTCATGCTACTTTGTGAACTTTGCGTACCATTCTTTTGAAAAATATTATCATAACAAATCAGCTAACTCTTGGCCTAGGCCATGACATTTGATTTTATTTTTTAATCACAAGTTTAAAAGCAGTTATTTTTGTTGGTCTCAGAAAAAATGGTGTAATTGCATTTTTGCTGTATTATACAGAAAGAGACTAGCCTTCTGTTATAAGATGAGATAGAATCCAGACAGGCAAACAGACTTTTGGCTGTCATAAATATGTGGTATAAAATGCAGTGCCTGTTTTTTCAACTTCTCATTTAGGGAATGGTTACTTATTAGTAAGTTAAGTCCTAGAGAAGATAGTTTTTGCTTTCATAAATTTCAGAGGTCAGATTTTCAAATGGGCATGAATGGCACAACCCCCAAGGGTGCCGAACATATGACGCACGGGGCTTGTGGTATTCTCCCAGATGGCGATTGGGACTTTCTATCCCATGCACCAATTGCCACAAGCTAGGCCCTTTTTTCCTGTTCTAGCTTGTGGCAATCCCAAGTACAAGCTGCCATAAATTGGATGAACTGTCATAGCTGTGCCTGACCGACCAAAACTGGGCACAGTTGCGGCAAAGGCGTTTGATGCAGCTGTGCCAAAAAAAGAGGGTGTGATGTAGGGCCTGATGCAAGTCTTGTGTTGCCCTTTGAAAATCAGGCCCCATGATTTTTTTTAAGTGGAAAGCTTTGGCCTCTACAATAAATGCAATAAATAAATAAATACATATATGGTGCTTTCTGGGATCTCCTGTGTGCCATTTAACATTCATGGAATAAAAAACAAATTGCCCACTAATTCTAGTTATGAACAAAAATTGTGGGTGTTGAAGAATACCTGTTCAATCAAAAACTTGACAGTGTACAAAAAATGCAAACGTGGGGAAAACAGCCAGCGAGAAATTATACACTACACTATCCACTCAGTCCACTTTTCTATGACATACAGGTAGGCCCTGTTCTCTTAAAATATATCTTTGTTTTCATTTGTCTGGTCCTCAGTCCCAGATTTGATGCCAGCCCACAAATTTGACACGTCCTCATTTCTGATTTAAGCATCTCCTCTTCCAGAGAGAGAGAGAATGCTGTATTTGGGCTGTCTTCATTATCCCTACAGTATCTCCCTCCTCATCCTCAGTCTTTTGATCTCTTATTTCAACCTGGGCGACATCAAGATGCTGGCTCTCAGGAAAGAAGAGTAATTTGTGCACCCACCACCCACTGGACAATGCAGGAATGACATTGGCATAGACTGTGAAGAAAGCCACTGACTGGCCCTGTCATAGAAACATAGAAACATAGAATTTGATGGCAGATAAGGACCGCTTGGCCCACCCAGTCTGCCCATTTCCCTACCTACTGGATAAGCTGCAGATCCTAGTTAACCAGCAGCCTACTTCTTCCTACCCCCAACCCCCAGAATTGCCTTATGACTATCCCATGCATGCTTGAATTCCACCACTGATTTTGACTCCACAACCTCCTCCGGAAGGCCGTTCCATGCATCCACAACCCTCTCTGTGAAAAAATACTTCCTTAAATTACCTCTGAGCTGCCCCCCCCATCTTCAAATTGTGCCCTCTTGTTCTTGCACACCTCTTTTTTTGAAAGATGCTATCCTCTTGGACTTTGTTGATTCCCTTGAGGTACTTGAAAGTTTCTATCATGTCCCCCCTCTCTCTCCTTTCCTTGAGGCTATACATATTAAGCTCCTTAATTCTCCTTCATATGTCTTCCGGTGCAGACCCTGCACCATTTTAGTTGCCCTCCTCTGGACAGCTTCCATTCTGTCTATGTCTTTGCGGAGATTGGGTCTCCAGAACTGCACACAGTACTCCAGATGGGGTCTCACCAGCTGTCTGTACAGAGGGATAATAACTTCCTGTTTTCTACTGGTGATGCCTCTCCCTATGCATCCCAGTATCCCCCCAGCCCTCCTTGCTGCCCTCTCACATTGCTTGCCCATCTTTAGGTCATCTGATATGACTACCCCCCGGTCCCTTTCCATTTTTGTTGTTGTTAGTATCTCACCCCCCATTGTGTACTCTTCCCCTGGGTTTTTGTTTCCCAGGTGCATTACCTTGCACTTCTTAGCATTGAATCTAAGCTGCCATACATTTGACCATTCCTCTAACCTTGCCAAGTCCCTTCTCATCCTTTCCACCCCACCCTGTGCATCAACTCTGTTGCAGATCTTAGTGTCATCTGCAAAGAGACATACTTTTCCTTCCAGTCCTTCTGCAATGTCGCTTATAAAGACATTGAAGAGGACCGGTCCTAATACTGAACCCTGCAGTACCCCACAAGTAACCCTCTTTTCTTCTGAGTGGACTCCATTTACTATTACTCTCTGTGTCCTATTCTCCAGCCAATTCTTTACCCAGGCTGTCATCTTGGGACCCACTCCTAGGCTGGCTAACTTGTATATTAATCTTTTGTGTGGGACTGTGTCAAATGCCTTGCTAAAGTCTAGGTAGGCCATGTCCACAGCCCGCCCTGATCTACTACTTTGGTCACCCAGTCAAGAAATCTCTAGATTCGTCTGGCATGACCTTCCCGCTGTAGAATCCATGCTGCCTAGGGTCCCTGTGCCCTCTGGCCTCTAGATACTAGACAATTCTTTCCTTTAGAAGTGATTCCATCATTTTCCTATCACTGAGGTTAAACTAACAGGTCTATAGTTTCCTGCTTCTGCCTTGCTCCCACTTTTGTGAAGGGGAATCCATCTGCCTTCCTCCAGTCCTCGGGTACCACCCATCCTCCCATGATTTGTTAAAATGGGTAGTCAGTGGTGTCACTAGTTCTACCCTTAGTTCTTTTAGAATTCTGGGATGAATCCCATCAGGCCCCATTGCTTTGTCCACCTTCAGTTTTAAGAGTTCTTTCAGAACCCTTTCTTCTGTAAATGGGCCGGTATCAACTTTTGTATCCAGAGTGTTACTACTGTTTGTTTTATGTACCTCCCCCTCTTCCTTTGTAAATACTGAGCAAAAATATTTGTTTAGTATCTCTGCCTTTTCACAGTCTCCCTCTGCCACCTCCTCCCCTTTATTAAGCCTCACTATCCCTCCCTTGGTCTTCCCTTCGCTCCCTGATGTACCTATAAAGGTTTTATCCCCCTTCTTAACTGAATTGGCTATCTTTTCCTCGGTTTGGGCCTTTGCTGGTCTGACTGCCTTCCCAACCTCCTTTTGCTTTAACTGATACAGTTCTCTGTCCTGCTCCTTCTGCGATTCCTTGTACTTCCTGAATGCTTTCTTTTTCTCTTGAACCTTCACTGCCACTTCCTTTGAGAACCATAGTGGTTTCTTACATCGTCTTGTTTTGTTTATTTGCTTCACACAAAGGCTTGTTACCTCTGTGATGGCAGTTTTTATTATTCCCCATTGTTCTTCCACCCCTCCTTCCTGCCCATTTGCTAGTGCATTCCTTAGGCACTCACCCATTTTAGCAAAGTGAGCCCTCCTAAAGTCCAGTACTTTTGTCTTTGTATGGCTTAACTCTATTGCTGTGTTTATTGTGAACTATACTGTTCGATGGTCGCTAGTTCCCAGATGGCTACCCACTTCTACATCTGTGATCCTCTCTCCATCTCCATTTGAGAGTATCAAGTCTAATATTGCTCCCTCTCGAGTGGGCTCCAGTACTAGTTGTCTAAGGCATGCCCCCTGTAGGGCATCTAGAATAACTGCACTCTTCGAAGTGGCAGCTGCAACTGCACTCCAGTTAACATCTGGCATATTCAGATCACCCATCAGCAATATCTCCCCTTTTTCTGCCATTCTAAGTATACTTTCTATCATGCAGAGAAATGGCACAGCAGTGGCTATCCTCCTTATACAATTGGGCTACCAGAGGCACGGGACAAAAAAAGGTGGGCAATAATAATATTACAGTATGACTACCTGAAAAGAACTAGGAAATTCTATAAAAAATAATATTAATGTAACATTAACATTTCTAGGCAATGCAGTAGTTGTGGTAGTTTACTTTTAAATAACCCATCCAGGACTCAAAGCACTTAGAAATACAATTATACAATGGCAAGAAAATTTCTTGAATTCTGATTGGTCAGTGTGAGCCTACAACAGTGATGTTATTTCAGCATAACATCATTGTATAAAGTCCAGGCACACACATGACCATCTCACACGAAGAAGCCCTGATACAAATCACTGCACTCAACTCTTTTCCCCCACCCTGTCCCACTTGCTGTTCTACAGACTTTAACCTGCTGATATCTGCCGTCATTGTTTTGGCCACAAATACCACCTGTCAGTGTCCTGTCTGCCCCAATGGTGCCCTGTCTGCCCCCAACACAATATGCAAGTAAAACATTTAACATAAACTTAAAAAAAGCCAGAACTGAAAATGTCTTTCTACCCACTTGCCAGCACATGGTTGTGACTGCCCACTGACACACTTCCTAGCCACAAGTGTAAGGCAGCATCTCCCTGCTCACTTCATTCTGAAGCTGACTTGACTTAACATCACCCTGCCAGTCACAATATAAAAACTACCATTTTCCTCATAGCCCCTCTGTTCTATCTCGTTATCCAATAAACAAAATGAAGCTCTGACAGTGGCTTCCAAATCCCCAAGCCAAAGCGTGATTCATGTAAATGTGAACGTGGTTCAAAACTGCAACACTTCCTGCTCCTCCTTACACTAGATAACAATCAACCACACTTAAAATAATTAAAGCACTTAAAAGTAAAATGAAGCTATAACATTGGCTTTTCCTTTCTGCACTCAAAACCGCAATGGAGGTAGTGAGTGCACACATCCAAACCATGGTGCTCATGTTTATTGCTCCTGTTCAGTTGCAAAAAATAAATGGTAGCACTGCCAAACTGCAACGCTTCAAACATTGTACAGTAGTGCCATCGGTCGGGTGTGGGGGTTGGGGCACAATGTGATCACTGCTGACAGGAAGAAAAAAAAACACAACAGCAAAAAAAATCTTTGGTGACAGGGCAGTAAAGATGTATCGGGTAGCATCACCACCGAGTGGACAAAGCAAAAATTGTGTATTTGAAACACAGAAGAGGAACTTCTTTTCTAGCAAATATGCTTCCATATTGAAAAAATAAGAAAAAAAAAACTATTGAAAATTATTTTTTTCCATTTTCTTTCGGAATAAAATTGAGCCATTGTGTAATAGCAATATGGCACTCCAGGGATGTGTATTACTGAGTAATAACATAATTTCTCGGGTGTTAAACACACTTGGCCTGCAGCCTCGGGCTTCAACCACCCGAAGCATGATGTTATTACACAGTAATACACAGTCTGTTATGCCTTATTGCTTAATTATCAAATGGGGAAAAAACACATACTATTAGAGTTGTTTCTGAATGCAGAATTTTGCTGGCAGAAGGCATGCAGAATGGCAATTCCACTTTCGAAATGCATTTCTGAATATCTTTTTCAGTTCCACGGAATTCCAGAATTCATTCCTATGTGAACTGCTGAATAACTACTCTATGGATTATGTAAACCACAGAATAATTTTTTTTGCAGATTGCAGAAAAGGAATCCACAGTTTATGCAACTTATTGAATACTAATCAGTGAAAAATGCTCTTCTTTCGAAGTTTGGAAATTGGTTACTGACAGAAATCTATGGCACTGGGCAGACTTTTTCTGAAATTCTGTGGAATTCCATTCCTTTGGAGTTTGAAAATTCTGCACTATGCTACTCAATATACAATTAACAATACTGCACATATCATATAAAAGCAATCATAAATCAGTCTGTTATTACACTGGCATATAGAGGATTGTGTATGAGCAGGCATACACAACAAGGCTGTGCTTGAATCGTGAGGTTTCCTTTGTAGCAGGAAACCTCAAGAGCCCAGCTTGAGAGGCCTCCTGTTACCAAGGAAACCTCAAGATTCAAGCACAGCCTTATCTGTGTATGTCTGCTCACACACAATCTTTTATAGCGCATGGGCAGGGATTATGGCTAAACAAAATAAGAAATAACGAGAAAAAAAACACTTTTGTAGGAGCACAGATTCCTTATTTATTACATTTCATAAGAAGCAAAAGCTCAAGTAAACAGCGTCATGCTGAGTAAAACATGACATTTGTTTGATTCACATAAAAACAACAAGAACTATATGATCAAAGTGTGATTTCTCGGTTTAAATGTGAGATTCACTTTGACTGTGTGACTAATTAACTGACTAGTTAACATAACAAGACCACAAACAGCAGTAACATGTAAAATAGTTAAATGGTCTTATCTGTGGGATATATGAGGCGGTGCTTGTCTGAGCCATGGCTGCCATGGTTCCGTTATTTTCTTTAGTGCTGTCACTAACTGACAGACACTCATACATGACAGCGATAACAACTGCAGCCACTGCTCAAAGTAACCGCGGCATGAGAAACAGTTCAATGCTGTTGTGCTGTAGTAGTGATGTAGCCAGTGCAGCACGTCAATTTGACATCACTACTGCAACACAACAAGCTTATTCCAGTAGTAAAAGTTCATACACAATCACATTCTCTCATAATCTATATTTAAGTGCAGAACAGTGCTGTTATTAAATCCTAGGAACTTCATGAAAGACATGATTCATCTACTTTTTTTTAAAATTTAGGACGCTTTATCTCTCACTTCAACCAGCCCCGCCACCATTGACCCCGGCACCATTTATGTAAAACAGAACTTGCTCACATCCCTCTTAAACCTTCCCCTCTGCTGGTTTCCTTTTGAGGCCTCAGGTTGTTGACTCTACTGCTGCTAAATAGTTCCCCACACTTCATCTTGTTTATTCCCTCCAGGAACTTGAATGTCTCTATCATTCAAGTCTATTAAGTCCCTAAAGAAAGATAAATCTCCTGGGCCTGATGGCATTCATCCAAAAGTACTATGGGAATTGTCAGACATACTGGCTGCACCCCTGGTGGAGCTCTTCAACAGGTCGCTTGAGACAGGGAGGGTACCTAGGGATCGGCGAGAGGCACATGTAGTGCCAATCCATAAAGGGGGGTTGAGGGAAGTACCAGGCAACTACAGACCCATCAGTTTGACCTCGGTGGTGGGAAAATTAATGGAGAGTATACTAAAGGAACGATTGGGGGTGTACTTGGAGGAGGTGGGAGGTCTGGATAGTCGGCAACATGGGTTTGTGCCAGGTAGATCATGTCAAACCAATCTTGTGGAGTTCTACAAATGGGTAACATCAGAACTGGACAGAGGAAAGACTGTGGATATATTATCCTTGGACTTCAACAAGGCGTTTGACTCTGTCTCCCACAATGGTCTGGTGGAGAAACTGATGGGGTTGGGAGTAGGCCCTTTGATTGTCAGAGGGATTGAAAACTGGCTAGCTGGATGCACACAGGGAGTAGTGGTCAGTGGGGAGCTCTAGAACCCTAGAGAGGTCGGTAGTGGGGTACCGCAGGGCTCGGTCATGGGTCCGATCCAGTTTAATGCACACATATCGGACATCAGGGAGGGTATAGGGTGTGAAATGAGTCTCTCTGGTGATGCCCCCAAGATGGGAGCAGTAGTTGAGGGGGAAGAGAGAAGGTTGGCCCTGCAAGGGGACTTGGACACCCTAGAAAGGTGGGCTCACACATGGAAATTAAATTTCAATATCACCAAGTGCAAGGTGATACAACTGTTATATCGTATTTATCACAGTAATATTTGACTTCCTTGCCTGTACATATTGTATATATCTATATATTTTTACTGAGTATTCTGTGTATTACTTGCTCACTGAATGATGCAGTCACACATTGTACACTGTGCCTTCGATTTGTTTGTTTTGTACCAAATCTCCTCATGTTCAATATTGAAACCTTGTATTCACTGTTCTCAAATGCATCTATGCATCAAACCTGTATATTGTGCTTACTATTGTTACTTGTATCAAATCTGTTTCATGTGTATTACTGTTACCTTGTACTCCACTATCACCCTGCACCATGTGTTATGGCCTGGGTCGTGCCTGAAAACGGTCCCTGGGATCAGTGCACTAACCCGGTTATCAAAGTCATAAATAAATAAATTAATACTATGTTACATCTTGGGCGGGGAAACCCTAAACACAGGTACACCCTGGGAGGGGAGGCGCCTGAGGCCTCAACAGGGGAAAAAGACCTAGGGGTCATGGTGGATGCATGTATGAATAACTCTGAGCAGTGCAGGAGAGTGGCTAGCAAAGCAAACAGGATGTTGGGATGCATCATTAGGGGGATCACCTCTAGGAGCAGGGAAGTGATTCTGCCACTGTACAATGAACTGGTTAGACCACACCTTGAATACTGTGTACAGTACTGGAGACCACACTTGAAGAGGGACGTACAGCTACTGGAGAGGGTACAGAGGAGGGCAACTAAGATGATACAAGGACTAGGGGATTTGACGTATGAGGACAGACCCTGAGGAGCTCTGCCTGTTTTCATTGGAGGAGAGGAGAGATGGGGGGACATGATTGAGGTCTTCAAGTACCTCAAGAGAATAAATAGGGTAAACACAGAGGATCTTTAGACTAAAGCAGGGAGGTATCACCAGAGGGCATGGTTTGAAATTGGAAGGTGGAAGGGTGAGGGAGGAAAAGAGGAGGAGGTTTTTCACTGAGAGGGTGGTGGATCCTTGGAACGCACTGCCTGGCAAGATGGTTCAGAGATCCACAGTGGAGGGCTTCAAGAGAGGGTGGTACAGACACAGAAAGCGGATGTATCAGATGATGGCCTGGCCCAGGGGGGTAGGGATGGATGATAGGGGTTTCTGGAACACAAGGGGGGGAAGGCCTCGGTACCCAACTAGGGAACTGAGGTTCGAGCAGACTCGATAGCCCATAAGGCCTAATCTGCTGGCAATTATTATGTTAGTATCATATCCTCCCTCTCTTGCCTGATCTCCAGTTGTGTTCAGTGCTTTGAGGCAATATTTGTAATATCTGCCCTGTTGGCCCTGAATCATCTTGGTTACCTTGTGACGCACTGTCTCCAGCCTGTTTTTTTTTTTTTGTTATTCCTTAGGAAAGAACTCCAGAACTGAGCATAGCATTCCAGGTGCAGCCTCACAGCCTCAGCAGTAACCTATATAGAGGTAGTAGTACCTCCTTTTTCGTGTTGTCAATACCCTTTCGATACACTTGAGCATGCTATTAGCATTACCATAGGCCTTGCTACAATGGCTTGATTATTTGAGAGTGTCATGAATGATGACTACCATGTCCTTTTCCTCTGCTGTAGTATTCACTGTAACCCTCCCATCTTGGCTGGCTCAGTGGCATGGAGAGCTGAGGTATAATGTCTTACCTTCTGCCATGCCAGTGACTTGTGTTCGTGGTGTGACCAGGTCACTGGGGGTTGATCAGGCTGGGAGACGATCAAGCATCCAGAGGAGATCTCTCCTCTCCTCTCCCAGGAAGGGAGGGAGGGAAACAGAGACTGGCATATGTCTGACACCTAGCAGTGGCTGGGTGTCGGAGTGCCAGATCCCGTATGTAGAGGGTGGACACAGAGCAGTCAGCCAGTGTGCTGTGGACAAATAAACAGAGGAGAAAAAAAGGTAATGGGTGAGTCTGATGACTGCCAACACCCCCCACATGCCATCCCCAACATCAGCAGGTACTTCTCCAAACTGGATTTGGTATCAGCAGGTTGAGGGATCCTGCCCACCCTGTCATGAAGAGTAAGCCATGGGGGAAAAATGGAGGTAACCCTGTATGGTCAGGGGATGGGGCTTGGGGGGGGGGTTCAACATGAATGTGGACTTACCTGGACAGGGGATAAACAAAGTATAACAAAAAATCCATCTAGTAATCTGTCCTGGAGGTTTTCTCCCCTAGGTGCATAAGCATGTATTTTTTGATGTTGAATTTCAACTGACAAACCTTAGACCTTAGACTACCTCTCCAGCCTTTGCAGATCCCTCTAAATCTCCCTGATTCCCTTTATTGCTATCTATACTACCACAGAGCTCTGTGTGATTTGTGAAGAGACTCAGCAAAAAGAAGCAGTTCTGCTTAGTGTTGTGCATGGTTAAAAGAACACAAGTAGCATTAGAAAAAACTGGCATGACAAAGCAGTTCAAATATATGAGTCTTTATTCTTGTAATAAATTACATCTAGAGCACCTCCAACATAATGGGGAGACAAAAACACCACTAAGTGCCCCATCCAGTTTCACGCATTTGCGCTTCCTCAGGGAGGAGACACAACTTGCCCTGAATGTCCTTTCCAATGTCACTGATGAACATATTGAAGAGTACAGGACCTAGGACAGATCCCTCCAGCACCCCACTCATTACCTCCCTTTCTTCTGATTTGATTCGATCCTGTTTACTACCATCCTCTGCTGTCTCTTCTTCAACCAGTTTCCTACCCATCTACCCATGTCCCTAGCTGTACCCAGGTGCTCCAGCATCTTCAGCAATCTTCTGTGTGGCACCAAGTAGAAAGCATTGCTAAAATTGAAGTACAGTAAATCCACAGTGTGGTCCTTATCTGCTACCTTTGTTATCCAGGCAAGGACAACTAGCAGGTTGATCTGACAAGACATTCCTGCCAAAAAAAACATGCAGTTTACTGTACTGTAAACTATTACTCTCTAGGTAGTCCATAAGGAACTCTTTAATCAATGACTTTATCAGTTTATCCAGTTCAGAGATAAGGCTGACTGATCTATAATTTCCTGGTTGCTCCTTGTCCCCCCTCCCTTTGTGTAGTGGGAGTATGTCTGCTACCCTCTAGTCTGACAGAACTACCTCTGTCTGAATTGAGTAACTGAATAGCCCTAATAGAATTTCAGCCAGTTCTGCTGCCAATTCCTTGAGCACCCTTGGGCTTCAGGGAGGCTTCTGACCGGTACCTTGATGCTACTTTCAGGCACAGTCCCACTGTCTTCTCTTGTGAAGACAGAGCAGAAGTAATCATTAAGAAACACAGAACATAGAAACATAGACTTTGATGGCAGATAAGGACCGCTTGGCCCCCCTAGTCTGCCCTTTTCCCTACCTAGAGGATAAACTGTAGATCCTATTTAACCAACAGCCTATTTCTTCCTACCACCCACAAAAATTGCCTTATGTCTGTCCCATGCATTCTTGCATTATCCCACAGTTTTAGACTCCACAACCTCCTCAGAAAGCCTGTTCCATGTGTCCACCACCCTCTCTGTGAAAAAATACTTCCTCACATTGCTTCTGAGCTGGTCCCCCTCTATCTTCAGATTGTGTCCCCTTGTTCTTGCACATCTGTTTTTCTGAAAGATGCTACCCTCTTGGACTTTGTTGATTCCACCAAGGTACTTAAACATTTCTATCATGTCCCCCCTCTCCCTTCTTTCCTCAAGAGTATACATATTAAGATCTTTGCCTCTCCTCTTATGGCTTCTTTTGCAGACCCTGCACCATTTTAGTTGCCCTCCTCTGAACTGCCTCCATCCTGTCTATGTCTTTGCGGAGATGGGGTCTCCAGAACTGGATGCAGTACTCCAGATGGGGTCTCACCAATTGTCTGCACAGGGGGATAACAACTTCTTGTTTTCTGCTGGTGATACCTCTCCTTATACATCCCAGTATCCCCCCAGCCCTCCCTACTGCCTTCTCACATTGCTTGCCAACTATAAGGTCATCTGATATGATTACCCCCAGGTCCCTTTCCATTTTTGTTGTTGTTACTACCTCCCCCCCATTGTGTAATCTTCCCATGGGTTTTTGTTTCCCAGGTGCATTACTTTGCACTGAATCCAAGCTGCCATACTTCTGACCATTCCTCCAACCTTGCCAAGTCCCTTCTCATCCTTTCCACGCCTCCTTGTGTATCAACCCTGTTGCAGATCTTTGTGTCATCTGCAAAGAGGCATACTTTTGCTTCCAGTCCCTCTGCAATGTCACTTATAAAGACATTAAAAAGGACTGAACTCAGTACTGAACCCTGCAGTACCCCACTAGTAACCCCTCTTTCTTCAGAGTGGACTCCATTTACAATTACCTTCTGTGTGCTGTTGTTCAGCCATGTTTTACCCAGGCTACCACCCTGGGACCCACTCCCAGGCTGGTTAATTAGACTACTAATCTTTTGTGTGGGACTGTGTCAAATGCCTTGCTAAAGTCTAGGTAGACCATGTCCACAGCCCCTCCCTGGTCTACTACTTTGGTCACCCAGTCAAAGAAATCAATTAGATTCGTCTGACATGACCTTTCCGCTGTGAACCCATGCTGCCTTGGGTCCTGTGCCCCACTGGCCTCTAGGTACTCAACAATTCTTTCCTTCAGAAGTGATTCCATCATTTTCCTACCACAGAGGTCAAACTGACAGGTCTGTAGTTTCCTGCCTCTGTCTTGGTCCCACTTTTGTGAAGGGGAATCACATCCACCTTCTTCCAGTCCTCAGGTACCACACCATCCTCCCATGATTTGTTAAAAAGTGTAGTCAGTGGTGTCACTAGTTATCTGCTTAATTCTTTTAGAATTCTGGGGTGAATTCTCTGGCCCCATTGCTTTGTCCACCTTCAGTTTTAGGAGTTCTTTCAGAACCCTTTCTTCTGTGAAAGGACTGGGATAGACCCCCCTCTCCAGAGTGCTTCTGTTAATTGGATTAGGCACCTCCCCCACTTCCTCTTTTGTGAATACTGAACAGAAGTATTCATTCAGTATCCCTGCTTTTTCACTGTCACTCTGTGCCCACCCACCATCCATTCTATTCAGCCTCACTATCCCTCCCTTTGTCCTTCTATGCTCCCTGATATACCTATAAAAGGTTTTATCCCACTTCTTAACCGAAGTTAGCTGTCTTTTCCTCAGTTTGTGGTTTTGTTATTCTGACTACCCTCCCTGCTTTCTTCTGCCTTAACTGGTACAGTTCTCTGTCCTGCTCCTTCTGTTTACTTATACTTACTAAATGCTATCTTTTTCTCCCTAACTTTCACCGCCACCTCTTTTGAGAACCATAGTGGCCTCTTCTTTCATTTTGATTTGTCTATTTGCTTCACACAAAGACTTGTTGCCTCTGTGATGGCAGTTTTGATATTTCCACATTGTTGTTCCACCCCTCTTTCTAGCCTGTTTGCTAGTAGTTTTCTAAGGTACTCTTCCACCTTGCCAAAGTCAGCCCTCCTGAAGTCCAGAACCCTCACTTTTGTATGGCTTGACTCTGTAGCTGAGTTTATCATGAACCACACTGTTTGGTGGTCACTTGTTCCCAAATGGCTACTCACTTCTAGATCTGAGATCCTCTCACTGTCCCCATTAGAGAGTACGAGGTCTAAGATTGCTCCCTCATGAGTAGGTTCCAAAATTAGCTGTTTGAGGCATGCCACCTGAAGGGCATCAAGAATTGCCCTGCTTTTGGATGTGGCTGCTGCAAAGGTGCTCCAGTTAATATCTGGCATGTTAAGGTCCCCCATCAACAGTATCTCCCCTTTCTCTGCCATCCTAAGTATGCCTTCTATCATATCCTTGTCCATTTCCTCCCCCTGACATGGGGGTCTATATACAACCCCTGTGCGGATTGTGGTGCCATTTCCAGTCTCTAAGGTGACCCACAGTGCCTCCTCTCCTCCCTGTTTACTCTTTTGTTCAGTTGCTTTTATCCCTTCCCTTACATAGAGAGCTACTCCCTCCTATTCTGCCCTCCCTGTCTCTCCTGTAGGATGTGTACCCTGGTATGTTAATATCCCAGTCATGGTTCTCTGTGTACCATGTTTCAGTGACTGCTACAATATCCAGGCATCCCTCTTCCATCAACGCCACCAGTTCAGGGAGCTTGTTGCCCAACATACAGGTGTTGATTCTCATTACCCTCCATTTCTTGATGGCCTTACCCCTTTTTGCCCCACCCCTGTCCTTATTGCATTTGTCACTTTCTCCATTTACTCCTGTGCTTCTCCCTATCGACATCTTTATGTTGGTGTCTACCTCACTTAGTACCCAGATATTTTTGGGGCCAAGTTTTCCCTTCTCCTTTCCAGTGCCTCCCCCCTTGGCTAGTTTAAATGCTTGTCAATGAAGTATTTAAACCTATCACCTATGATCCTGGTTCCCCTCCTGGACAGATGTAGACCATCATGCCAGTATAGGCCTGCATCCCTCCAGGTGGACTCCCAGTCCCCAATGAAGTCAAATCCCTGAGCTCTGCACCAGTTTTTCAACCTCTGATTGAATCCTATGGTGTGGAGCACCCTAGCCTCACCTGTGCCTTAGACAGACAGCACCTCCGAGAAGGTTACCATGTGTGCTATTTGTCTAAGGCCCCTTCCCATCTCCACAAACACTTCTTGCACTGCTCTGATTCCTTTCTTAGCCACATCATTTGTCCATAGGTGGACAATGACATCCAGCTCCCTCCCCTGTGCAGCTGCTCCTGTGATCCTGAGGATTCGCTCCCTATCCCTCCAAGCCATGGCACCAGGCAGGCACCTTACCTCCCTCTCCCCTTCCTCCCCCAGTTCTAACTTCCTAACAATAGAGTCCCCAGCAGAAGTTGTTTCCTTCTCCTGTGGGGTCCCATGCCACCCTTCTGTGGGTCTCCTTTGTGGAGGCTCCCAGCATCCTCCTTGGTCTTCACTGTGGGTGCCTCCATAGAGGAACCACACTTTTCCAGAATTGCATAGAAATTGTGGAGAGGTACAACTGGAGGGATGCACCTCTGTTCCACCACCCTCACCCTCCCTGAGCCCACTGTGGTCCAACCACTCCTCTTTCTTGGCAACCTCTGAGGCAACGGCTGTGACCCTGGTGGTCCCTGGGTGGGAGAGGAGGTCCCACAAATCCTGGCCAACTCAGCCTGGAGATAAGCAACCTCCTCCCTCAGCCCAGAGAGGTGTCTACAGATGGGACAACACTGCATCCTCCATAACATCTCCCGGAAGACTGCTGCTCCACAGCCACTGCACTGTACCACTCCCATAATGTCTTTTTCTGGCCCCCTAACTGTTATTTGGAATACTTACTCTTTCCTCTGTTTGTTTATTTCTTGTTTTTTCTTCTTTCCCTACTTACTTACTGCCTCTGCACCCTTTTAGCTCCTGATCTTCCTGTTCTAAGACAAGAAGTTCTTATATTTCTCAGTAGTCTCCTTACTTGCTCAGAGTCAGACCTCCAGCAGCTGGGGGGGATGAAGAGTTACTCTTGCCCTTCTAGGATGGTGAGTCTTTGGTGGCTCTGTGATCACTCACTTCCTGCTCCCAAACAGGAAGTTCCTGTTGTCAGTTAAATCCTGTGCCTATAAAAGTAGAACTGGTTTAGGGTTGGGGTGGAGGGGAGGGAAGGAGGGCAATATAGCCACAGTAGAGAAGTTTTAGTTATACCAGTAGCTCCTTCCTCCTGGTGTTCTGTCTGTTCTTTGGCAGAAGCTATCTAGGGCGGTGTTTATATCTGGTCTTAACCTGGCTCCTTCTAGCTAAGCCATTCCCCCTACTTTGCAAATCTTTCTACACTTAGTTAATTTCACATATAACAATTCCTTTTTGACGCCTGTGACAAGCGCCTAGATAAGTACACAGATAACACAGATAACATATAACAATTTACTTCAACTACCTCTTACAAACACACCAACTCCTTTTTTTTTTGTTTTTTGCCCGAAATTGAAGGTCCCAGTACAAGAGATCTAGTTCTTAGTCCCAGTAGAGAAGTTTTAATTATACCAGTTGCTCCTTCCTCCTGGTGTTCTGTCTGTTCTGTTGCTTTTTGTTCATTTTCCTCTAGTACCCTCCTGCCTCTTGCAACCTAATAATATCCCCTCCCTGATTCCTTTTTTCCTTAATTTATCTGAAGAATTGTTTTTCCCCAATCTTGACCTCCTCCATAATATGTAGCTCTGTGTATGCCTTTACCACCAGACCATCCTCTTTGCTTCTCTAGTTTTCATCTGGTACTATCTCCATTTCTCTTTAAATTGCTTTTCCTTGTACCTGGTTTAAACCTGTTTCTTGGTCCTCACTTCTTCTCTGACCCCTTCAAAGATCCATATTGGCCTCTTGTACCTGTTTCATTTTGTAACAATTCTCATGCATGACTTTGTTGCCTTGAGAATGACCCCCTCGATTGCTGCCACCTTTCCTATATACCTCTGATGTCGTCCACCCTGGTCACTTTGTCTAAAACCAGCTCCCTTGTCCAGCTGAAAACTTTTCTGAAATCTTTGACTTCAGTTTTTGGTAGAGGTATTCTGATCCCAAGGGCCAGGCTGAATCAAATGGAGTTATGGTTGCTGGACCCCATTGACTCCCCTACTTACTGTACACTCCACTCATGATCTTACAGTTGGTTAGCACCAAATCAAAAATGGCTTCCTGTCTAGTGGGTTCCTTAACCAGTTGTACCAGCAGGTAGTCTTGCAATGTATCCAATAGGGCCTGTCTTCTGGTGCACCTAAGATGTCCCAGTCAATATCTATCAGGCTCAGATCCCCCACCACTACCACTGCCTCCTTTTCATGCCCCTTCCCCAAACTCTCTATTTCTCTCTTCCCCTAGTCCTAGTGGAATTAGGTCATGTATTTTCTTGCCTAAGGACACAGTGAGGCGAAATCACAGTGACTGTATTTCCCCTTTGCTGCCCCTGATGTATCAGTCCTCTATAGCTTCTATGCTCTCCCTGAAATATAGAGCTACACTGTCCCCTTTGTCTTTCTCTACATCCTTTCTAAACATTTTGCAACCTGGGGATGACAAGTCCCATTCATTATTCTCAGTAGACCAAGTTTCTTTGAGGGCTATGAGGTCTGCCTCAGTGTCTCCCACCAATTCATGGAGCTCACTGATTTTATTACCCAGATGCCTGGCATTAAGATAGTCACCCTTCCAACTTGCTCCTGATTCACTTTTGCTGTTCTATGATTCTACACTTGCATTACTTCCCATTCCCCTTACCTTCTTAATTTTCTGAATGCTTGCAGACTCTAAGAGCATTTCCCCTTTTGCCTCTTCTACTACTCCTTTTTGAACCTCAGCCTTATTTTTACCCACCCCTCTGCTACCAGTCCCCATTAGGGGGGTGCACTAGCGGTTTCCCCTCCCTCACTCCATTTATCATGATTCCCCTAGCCTCAGTGTTCCCTGCAGTCAGTTTAACTGTCTAATGTAGATGTCAAACTTCTGCTTCAGTGTGCCAGTCCCCTCTCTTGCCAGGTGAAGGCCAATACCTTTAAACAGCCTCCTATCACAGAAGTCCTGCCAGTCCCCCACAGTGTTGTACCCTTTCTCTGCTAAAGTCCCTTTAACCACCAGTTTATTTTCTCTATCCCTCACCTCTGTACTCTATCTCCCCCTGTCTCCACACAAGAAAGACTTTGGAAAAGGTCAGAGAGACCAAGTGTGCCTGCAATCTGTCCCCAATATCTGAAGGACCCACTTCTCTAGCTCCACAGTTTGGTTCACCAGACCATTGGTACCCCAATGTACTAGTACCCAGCTACCTCCTCTTTATCCACTATCCTTCCTTTTACATCTCTGTCCTTGATGGCAGATGCCCCATGAAGGCATCTGACCATCCCGTACCCCTCCACAGCCCCACCCTCTCTACTCCCCTGATCATAGAATCCCTGAGCACTAATACTCTCCTACTCTCCTAGATTCCTTTTTCTTACTCTCACCCCTGGGTGCCACCAGGTCATCATTCCCATTTCCCCCAACTGACCCAGAGTCCTCCTGGTGGAGTCAGGTACCTGAGTCTCATCAAGGAGTACAACATGATATGATGTTGGGATGGTATTAGGTTAGTTGACCTCCTTGTGGATGCCCCTGCCACCCTTACTCCTCCTCTCTCTGTCATTCTCCCCCCTTGGACCAGGGGGCTCTGAACAAGCCAGTGCTGCAGGAGAGATATCTCTTCCTTTGTTGCTACCAGCTCAGCAGTGACCCCTCCTATGGAGCATACACCTGGAGAAGTGAGCCCCACAGTCCCTGTAACTGGCTGGCTCCCTGCTAACCTCATGAGCTTTAGCTGGCTCTACTCCTCTTCTCTCCCTATTGCACTAGAAACAAAGTGGATCTGGAATAAAAACATTGAACTGAGTCTAGAGACACCCCTTCCACCCCTCTGGGATGTAACAAGAAACTTGGGCACACACACCTTTAATAACTAGACACCACTCACTGGAATTCTGGTGCAAAATAGCAAACTTTATTGGTGACAGAAGACCTTCTTGGATGTTCAAGCCTCCTCCTCCTCCTCCTCCCGGTCTTTCCTGATGACTCAGACTTGTTTTCAAACCCAGGTCACCGGCATTGCAATCGGCAGTGCTGTTGCTGCACTGATGGGCCGGCTTCATCAACAGAACTTTAACATTAGCTTTAAACTCTACAATGAAGGTGGTCGGTTGGATCTCCACTGGCAGAGTTTTCCACAGAACATGGTCGCTATAGAAGACACAGTTGCCAGTGGATTTCAAGTGGGATGGAGGAACCTGAAAAGCCCCATATTTGTGGACCTGGCTAATCTCCTAGGAACACAGAGGGTCAGGAGGTTGCAGAGATACTACTGATGTTAGAAAAAGAAAAGAAATTTAGCACTTAAGTAGTTGTGATTTGCTTTCACACTGTTGCTTATAAACCCACCTCCACAATATCATGCCTAGATGATTGTTCTATATTATGAACATTAAAGGGTGTAGCTAGCTTTATAAGTAGTGGTGTGAACGTGGATCACAAGTCTTAAACCCTAACTATGGATATCCTTTCTTTTTACCAAATCTCCTAACTAATTCTGCCCACTCTCCCTCTTGCTCCTCCCTTTGTCTTTGAAGTTCCTTGTCCATTCACAAGGCTGGAAAATGCAAGCTGCTAGGTTTTCTTGTGTAAGTTCTAATACCTACTTGAAACCTATTTTATGCTTTTATTTTCCCACTGCTCTGTTTTTACAATAGGGCACTGTGACAGGGTAGCGAACTGAAGATCTTCTTGGGAAACACTCACAAAGAGAACACTCTGGACACCAGTTTAAACTTCTTGAGAAACACAAAGAGAACACTCCGGACACCAGTTTAAGCTTCTTGAGAAACACAAAGAGAACACTCCGGACACCAGTTTAAGCTTCTTGAGAAACACAAAGAGAACACTCCGGACACCAGTTTAAGCTTCTTGGGAAACACTCACAAAGAGAATACTCTGGACACCAGTTTAAGCTTCTTGAGAAACAGTCACAAACAGAACACTCCAGACACCAGTTTAAGCTTCTTGGGAAACACTTACAAAGGAACACTCCAGACACCAGTTTAAGCTTCTTGAAAAACACAAAGAGAACACTCTAGACACCAGTTTGAGCTTCTTGGGAAACAGTCACAAAGAGAACACTCTGGACAACAGTTTAAGCTTCTTGAGAAACAGTCACAAAGAGAACACTCTGGACACCAGTTTAAGCTTCTTGGGAAACACTTACAAAGAGAACACTCAGGACACCAGTTTAAGCTTCCTGGGAATCACTCACAAAGAGAACACTCCGGACACCAGTTTAAGCTTCTTGGGAAACACTCACAGAGAGAACATCCGGACAATAGTTTAAGCTTCTTGGGAAACACTCACAAAGAGAACACTCCAGACACCAGTTTAAGCTTCTTGGGAAACACTCACAAAGAGAACAGTCTGGACACCAGTTTAAATTAAATGAAAACTGCTTTACTTTCAGTAACATACAAAAACCAAAGAACTTGTATTCAACTTTACAAAAAAATTTATTGAAGTTCAGTTTCTTGTTGTCTCCTCTTAACACAAAACAAAACCTTCTTTCCCCCTTATTCACCCTGACCCTTTATTGGGCTCTGGTGTTACTTGTTAACCATCCCTCTGAGGGATAGCCAACAAGCTGAGCATGCAGTGCAGTGAGGTCTTAAAGGGTCAAATTTAAAACAAGAGGCATTTGGTACAAGTCCCCCCACAGCACCTGACAAAACCTGTGTTGCCTGTGTTGTAGGATTAAAAAGGGTTACAAGTGAAAGGAGTATGATGGACATACAGTACAATACATTACAGGCACTGTCAGCTTTTAGTATTTATTTTTTGGTCCTGTTTGAACCGCATGCCTGTCAAAGACTACTTTTTTTGTGACTGTAGCTATGCTGCTATTTTTGCCTAATTCACTAATTAATTGTTATTTTTTAATCAAAATGTGATTTTACATAGCTCAAGCTTCTTACCTTGTAGCTTGTCTAAAGTTCTGCCCACTCAATGGCTCTGGACTTTCCTGTGGACAAGGGAACACACATCTGAGCAAGGTGGCAATGAACTGACGTGAACTAATTGTAACAGCCCACACACACACTACATGGTAGTGTGTATGCCAATAAGACACAAAGTTCTTTTTCTTCCCTATCCACATACAGCCACTGAATTGGGTAGAAATGAATGGTGTGCTCAGCTGTCTCCCCAGTCAGGCAGTTGTGGAAATCTGTATGGGAGGGAAGGTACTGGACTAGACTGACACTAGAGACAACAAGATTGTGACACTCAAAGAACCTTGAAGTAAGACTAGGACACAGTTTTAAAGTGAAATAAAGGAAAAATATTTACTTAGTTTTCTTCTCCCAGTGGGCTAGAAAGAGCAACAATGAATGTAAAATACTATCTTTTGAAACTAACCTCTATAGATTCATACTTTTACTCTATGCATTTCAATACTTACACTATATTCTCTTTCATTACCTATAGGTCTGTACCTGCTAAACCTGGAGACTGTAGGTTATACATCTACCTACCAGTTCTCCAGTTAAATAGCACTAGAACACCCCTTGGGCCTCAGTCACTTCATACTAACTTTAATTGCCTTAGGGGAGTGCAGTGGCTAGTATGCCTATTCCCACCTAAGTCAGCCCACTTACCCTTTTTACCCAGATTTTCTTCCCTGGCACCAGAAATTAATTTATACTCTACAGAATTTCACTTATATTAACTGTAGCATTAAACCATATTGGCTAACAATTACTTCTAAATGTGCACATAGGTGACTCCCTCTTTAGTCCTCTTGCAAGAGTCCCTTTTTAAATTGCTAGGTAGTCATCTTTTTAGGATATGGATCACAAATCCCAGTACTGCAGATTAATTTCTCTCTTGAACTAGTCCTGAATGAATTAAATTACTGTACCACTTTCCTTGAAATTAACTCTATAGAAATCATTAAAAAACTGAACCTCCTGGAGAAAGTCAGTGAATCCTGGATGGTGATGATATGATGGTTGCTGGAAACAGTTGCTGGACTTGCTGAATGCAGTCTGATAACAAGCTAGCTGGAAACAGGTACTACAATGCAGCCTGCATAAGCTATGCATTCCCTATACCCACTTATAGCACTATTGACCCTGGCACTGTGATGCAGGTGATTCCCCTATATGTTAGTATATAGGTTGAGAGCTAGTCCCCATTCCATATCCTGTACTAGGCTTCCATAGGCTACATTCCTCCAATCTAGTCCTTTCAGGTCTCCCTTCTTGCTAGGTCTCCATGAAAATGAGCTGTGTAGCTCCTGTTATATTCCCTGAGGGTTCTCTTAAACTAAAATCTAGTCTCTGAGTGGACAGTTACCCTGTTACAAATGTCATCACCGATCAACTATGATTCAAGGTTGAAATTCTGCAGTACGATGAGCCACAATGGAATGTTCTAGTTTGACTCTCCATCCAAGTTCCCTGAAAATTCTCAACCTGCTCTGCTCTGTTCACATGGATTAATTATCACACACTTTCTGTGAATCAGAATAAAAATGTACCGAAATTAATTGTAAGCATGTTCATACTAGCCTAGCTGAAAAGCTAACATTCTAAGCTTTCTTTTTTTTCATATAGGTTTTATTCCTCCTGTCAAGATGGGCAGCTTACATCAGCCCTGTTCCCGTCATCCGCAATTGTCTCCAGTGTCCACCAGCATTCAGGTCTGCATTCTTGTGGGTTGCTCCCCCACAGCAGGACCAGAGGAGGAGGGCCATCCTTCCCTTGAACAACACATCCCAATTGGCCCCGGACTTGGAGCAATAAAGTGGGCCATGGTGTGATAGACAGGGTGTAATGAAGCCTGTCCTGCATCTTTTACCTCCATGTTCTCTCCAACTCCATGAATGTGCATTGAGCACATTGTACATGCTCTGCCTTTGCAGAGATGCTCCTAGTGCTCTAGACATGAAACCTCCCACACAGCACAATTCACATGCACTGCCTGCTGGATTTCTCCTGGTGGTAGTCAAGCAGCAAGTCACAGATACCCTCTCCCTGCAGCAGGAGAGTTGTCCTCCAGAAACAAAATCCTTCCTCCCACCGGCAGACCCTCAGCAACCTGCATCTGTTCCTGAACATGGGCCAATGGCAAGATAGGAGCTAAGGTGCTTGCAGCACATAAGCCCTCCATGCCACTGGACCAGCTTCATTCTAGGCTTTTTGAAGTATTTTGTATATTAACAATGAGCCAAGGGAACCTCAAGTCACTCTGTTGAAGTTCCCACTGTGTAAGAAATGACAGTCTGCTATTCACACTGAGACACTTTCCCTGAGACAAAACATTGCTTATTTAACTCCTTTCTGCTTTAAATCTAGCACTGTCACTTACCTGTGGCTTAAATATTATGCCTTTCAATTCTGTGGTCCAAAACTCCTTCCAGGGGCACTCCCAAAGGCTCCAGCTTGAAAATCCTACTCATGAGCTCACAATGTCTTCTAGGCTCCTCCTTTAACGTTCTCTGCCTGTCAGCATGGCTTCTGGACTTCTGGCTTTTCTACATGACTACTCCACCTTTGGAGATCAGCAACACTCCTCAACTTTCAAACTTTAAGTGTACCAAGTTTGATAATTTTCTCATGAGAATTGGCTGAGGCAAAACATTTAGTAAAAAAAGATGTGCACATTCTGATCCTGGCACTGAGATACAGGTAACCTCCTATATTCTAGTGTACTAGTTGACAGCTGCATACAGCTGAATAGTACCCAGACATAACATTGTGGACAAAATGTTACAGTTATTAAGTCACCAGGACAAAAGGTAACAGTAAAAATAGCCATGATTCCTGTTTGGTAGTGGACAAAATGTCTCCGATACATTGGATTGCTACTTGGATAGTAGCCGCTACATTTCTGCCTGCTCCAGCAGTTGTGGGACACATATACAGTACGGTGTGGATCTGAAAAATCTTTAACATTTCAGCACTTACTTGTAAGTGATCTCAGAGTGCCATGGTGTGTTAGCTAACCAAGAAGGGAACATGGATCATGTATTTATAATGTTAATTTCAGTTAGCCACCACTCTGTAGAAAAGCTCCATCCTGCATCAAAGCAGGATTAATGGTGTGACCAAGCGGCTTTTTTCTTTCTGCCAGCCACTGCTCAATCTTAGAAACTCCTTCCTTGCAATTTTTTGTATGTTCTTCAGGATCCTGGCTGCTGGCAGTGAAAATTAAATAATTCTCCAGCCAGCAATGCAGGAGCTGAATTTAAGCACAGCCAATTGGGCTGTAGTGTTGAATCAGGGCAGGAACCCAATTTGATCCAGGATCTTGGTACGGAGAGGCAGGTTAATTGATTTATTTTATTTTAGCTTTTCCATGCTCCCCAAAGTGTCCCCAGTGCTAGAAAAAGAAGAAATGACCCTGAGGAGAGAGAACTGTAAATGTAAAAAAGAGGAGTCTACTTGCTCCTCAGCTCTCTCTCTCTATCTCTTTAACAGGAGATGCATTCAGGCTAAAAGTACCTAGCCAAGAAGGGCTAAAGTACCTGAATAAATGGTAGATAGAATGTTGCAATGAGCATACGTGACATTCTGTCTGCCGTAATTTAGCTGGCGACTGTTTAGCCACAAAGCATTTTGTCCATGGCAATGTAGCTGCTACATTTCTGCTGGTGACGTTCTGTCTGTGAACCACTGACAGCTAGTCCCCAAGCCCTGTTCTGTACTAGGCATCTATAGGCTGGCCTCTCTCTGGTCTGGTTTCTTCGGGTCTTCCTCCCTGCTTGATCTCCTGGAAATGAATCATTTAGCTCCTTTATACCCACTGAACATACTCTTAAACTAAAATCCTGCTCTCTGAGTGGACAGCTTCCCTGTTCTCATCGTCAGCACCAATCAGCTGCCATTCTGGGTTAGAATCCTGCAGCCAGATAAGCCACATTGGAATGCTCCAGTTTGAATCCCCAACAAACCATCACCAAAATTATGAATCCTCTCTTCACTGCTCACATGTATTAAAATACTATTCACTTTCTACAAATGACATTAAAATGGTATTAATAATAATATTAATTATAATAATTTACATACCTTCACAGCTAAAAATCTGAGTCTTCAGGCTTTCTACACTATTTTGTAAGCAATACAATGCAACAGAGTGTGGGTAGATATGTGATAAATGCATGCCCAGGTGTGTTGTGCTGAGTGCCATCAGCACTTGGAAGTGCAGTTATCACATTTTTTTATTTTTATTTTTTATTTTATAGAGACCTTGGATTACACCAGTGAGCAGATGCTCATTTATATGTTCCACGCCAGTTTACAAAGACAATAAGGTAGAGCATTACAGGATTACATTTGGTACAGACAGAGTTACAATAAGGTACACACAAAATTGAGCAGTTTAGGCAGTATAACAGTTTGCCAGTGTCTGAAGTTAGGACACCCTACTGAGTTACAAACACATAGAGGAAGGTAGGAGGAGCATGCTTAGGGGAACGATGGGGAGGGAGTGGGAGGGGGTGTCATGTTTGGGAGGAGTAGAGGAGGCACTGGGTGTGAGATAGGGTGGTGACCTGAACTGCTGAGGTTGGGATGCATCGATGCATAGTGTTGACATGAGGCAAAGTGCAAGTAGGTGGTTGTAGTGAAAAGAGGGTGGTAATGGTAGCAGCCACAGTTGCTGGTTGTAATAAGGTGCTGCCAAAGTTTGTGTTTGAATGAGTCAATAGTTGCAGCACCGGTAATATCAGGTGGTAAGGCATTGGTCCAAAGAGGAGCAGGATAGCAGAAAGCACATTGTGCCAAGGCAGTGTGGCATCTAGGTACTTTGTAGACCTGAGTGGTGAAGTTTCTTGTGAGCAGGATGTTCGAATGCAGGGTTAGGAGGTTCTGGACCCCTGCAGGAAGTTGATTGACAAAGCCTTTCTTGGCGGGGAGGTAGGATTGATATTTTATTCTATCCTTCATTTGGAGCCATCCTGCCCAGGTGTAGAGATCACAGGTGTGCGTGAGTCTTGCAGCACCTTTGAGAAGGTGACATGCCTTGTTTAGTGCAATAGAGATGCGGGTGCAGGGCCGTGTCAGTTGCCGACCCATAAATAGCCAGGCCATAGTCGATGAGGGAAACTACTGAACTGTTGATGGCCAGGTTCAGTGCTTCATATGTTAAATAGTGCTTGTGATGGTAAAGAATCCCTGTTCTTGTGTTGATCACCCTAACTGTACTGTCTGTGTGTTGGTCATACAACACTGTGCAGTCAATTGTGATGCCCAGGTACCAGAACTGCTGGACGTGCTCCAGAGTGTCTCCACTGTCATTCATGATTGCAAGGGAGAAGGCCTTGAACTTGCTTTGGGAGCTGGAGTACATCATTGTCTTTGTTTTTTTGCAGTACATGACTAGCCTGTGCTCCTTAAACCATTTTTCAGTGGTTGAGATCCTCCTTTGGAGATCTACCACCAGCTGTTCGGGTTGAGGGTTGCTGGTGAATATGACTACATCATCTGTGTATAGGAGCATTTGACTCAGGCAGGTGGCCGGCAGTTGGTGTAGGAATAAGTTGAATAGTAGAGGTGCTAGTATTGACCCCTGTGGGACCCTGGAATGGACTGGTCTGCTATCAGAGATGATATCTCCAATCCTGACCTTTTGGGAGCACTTGTGAAGGTAACTGTTGAACCAGCATACAGATTCTGGAGAGAGACCAGTGGCAGACAAGTGCTCCAGAAGGAGCTCATGTTGCACTGCATCAAATATTTTTGATAGGTCGATGAAAATTGTCCTACCAGAAGAACTTGGTCTAGTGAGTACTGGATGAAACCAGTAAATTCAAGTAAGGCCACGATGGTACTGTGTTTGATATTCAGAAGCTGTGTTGTTCAGGACAGATGAGTTGATACTGGTTCAGGTGCTTGACAAGCTGATCTGCCACAATCCACTCTTGAGATTTGGAGGCGGGGGGAGTATGGAGATAGGTCTGTGATTGTTGAGTCTGGTCCTCACCTTTGTGCACTGGGGTTACAGTTGCTGATTTCCATTGCTGGGAGAGCTGTGAGAGGCAAAAGGAGAGGCTGATTACTTTAGGGAGTGGGCCAAGGACTTCCACCAGGGCCTGGTTGACAAATTTAAGATCCAGGGTGTCCCTGCTGTGTCATGATTTCCCCAGAGCCTTGTCCAGCTACTTTGTAGCTTCAGCTTCTGAGACTTCTTTAAAGTAGAAGAGTGGTCAGTTAGAAGATGGTTGCTGGGTTGCATTATGATCATCCGGGGTTGGGGATTAAGTAGTCCAGCAGTCGTACACTGCTTAGGTCTCTGAATGCATTAAATGCATTGGCTATGTGAAGATGGTCCATGGATGGTGTGCCATCAACCAGGAGCATTGACGGGGCAGTTTTAGGATCCTTGCCAGTTATGTCGTTGAGGTTGTTCCATTACAACTTGCTGTTATTCTAGGAGCTAGATAGGGCTTCCTTGTAGAATTTGCTTTTTGTGACTCAGATGGCTTTTGTGCACTCATTACAAGCTTTTTTATACTTCTGGATGTTAGCAGTGATACCATGTGCTCTCACTTTCTGCCATAGGTGATCTCTGGAATGGAGCTGATCCAAGAGGTCCATGGTGATCCACGGGTTGCAATATCCTTTTATTTTTCTAGTCTTTATCGGGACATGCTTGTCACAGATGGTGTTAAATTTATTTATGAAGTGATCCAGAGCTGTTTCCACATCATTGACTTCATACAGGTCTGACTAGTCTAAGCACTGGAGGTCTACTTTTAGCAGGGCAAGGTGACCTTTTAGTAGTACACGGTTTGCTATAGTTCTGGGAGGTGGTTTGCAGAAATTGTACGTCCAAGCACATGTAATGGGGGAGTGGTCACTCAATGAATCAGGGAGAACAGCAGTATTGGAGATGTGAGCAGGCTGGTTAGAGAGTATCCAATCAAGGAGAGTGCTGGTCCCAGTTTTGTAATTGACTCTAGTTGGTGTCTCGACCATTTGGGAGAAGTGGATGGCTGATAAGTTATCCTTGACTGCGGTAGGAGCAGGGGAGAGCTAGTTGATACTGAAATCTCCCAGCATCACAATTTCAGTATTTAGGCTCAGGGTGCTCACATATTC
This sequence comes from Neoceratodus forsteri, assembly GCA_016271365.2. Lineage (NCBI taxonomy): Eukaryota > Metazoa > Chordata > Ceratodontiformes > Ceratodontidae > Neoceratodus > Neoceratodus forsteri. The sequence continues at coordinate 185,743,436 of CM057457.1, forward strand.
CATCAGGTCACTGGTGCCAGCCGTGGTTAGTTTAGGTGGGATGTAAACAGAGAGTACCGTAAGAGTCATGTTATGTGATCCAGTAATAGTTTCATGGTCAGGACCTGCAGGTTGTCACTACAGCTGGGGTTGGGTAAGACATGTCCCTGAAGGGAATCCCTGATGTACAAGAAGTAGCCCCCACTTCTTTTTGAGAGACAGTTCTGTCTGAGCATGGAGTATCGTGGCAGTATGATGGCAGAGTCAGGTATTTTGAGAGATAGTCATGACTCAACTACAGAGAGAATGTCGGGGTTGTTCCGAATTGCCCATACTTTCAGGTTATCCATCTTTGGATGTAAACTGCAGATATTTATAGGGGCAAGAGTAAGCCTTGCTGGTTTAGGTGACAGATTGAACCAGTAGGGTGGTGGGCCAGGGATCGGGTGCACATTGCCTGATAGCAGGAGTAGGAGCAGCAGTAGGTAGTGAGTTGGTGCAGTAAGAGTTTAATATTCCATTCCCGTTTTCTCTTGCTGGGTAATTGTTCTTTCATGGTGCTAAAGTGTACAACAAAGCCAGGGAAGAGTGTCACCATAGAGGGATCTTTTGGTTGGTGTTCCTGGGTCCAGGGCTAACGGTGCCCATGCAAGGTGTTGCCAGGGACTCCAAGGTTATAAGACGTGATGGCGCTATATACATTTAGCACTGACTGATGGTTGTTAAATTGTGTGGATTGAGGGTTCAGTCTGCAGGGGGCACCTGCGAGGGACATTAGAGTGAACAGGATGAAGCCCCCTACAGTCCCAATGGCCATGTGGGACATTGTGGTACACACAGAGTTCCAAATACTAATAGCAGTTAGAGAGGGACATGGGAGTAGTGAGAAATACCTCCATCTAAATGTGGCTGGGGAGGGGGTAAGAGCATACAATAGACCAGAATTGCATAGTAGTGGTGTGGAAGGCATGGAATGGGAGTCAATATTTGAAGGGAAGCATGGTGTCAGAGTGACACCACAATCCTGACACCGGTATAGCGATGGTCAAACTCCCTACCACCACAACAGCAACCCACCACAGCAGCCAACAAGCCCCCCACAGCGTCAGCAGGTGCACCAGCAGTGACTACAAATTCGACCACTGCACCTGCAGACCTGACTCCATAATCATCAGGGACATGTTGGCTTAGTACGTTGAGAGCATGAAGGGGCACAGACTGCTGGTGGTGTCAGGGTACACCTACCAGCGAGAGAGGACTCCAGGTGAGCGAATGTACTGGAAATGCTGCAAATATGCAGTTGCAGGGTGCAGGGGATGTGCACTTACCATGGCAGGGGGCACACCATCACTGTTGGGCATGCATTACTATGTGCCCAACAATGCCTTTGTTGGGGTGCGCAAGATGTGTGCCGCTGTTAAGAGAAGGGAAAAGGACACCAGTGAGACCAGCCAACAGACTGTCGTGGCATGCTGCTTGGGCATTGGTGAGGCTGTGGGGGGGATGCCTAACCCCAGTACTACTGCTGAAGGGGGCAGAACAGTATGTCCAGAGGAGCATCAAGAGGGATCCAATGGATCCACACATACTATCCAAGCTCACCATCCATGAGGAATACAATAGGACTTATGGAAGTGAGCTGTTTCTGTTGTATGACTCTGGGCAGGATGCAGGGGTCAGCACTGAGCATAGGTTCCTGCCCTACAGTACTGGCAGGAACCTAGAGTTTCTATCCCGCTGCCCACCCTGGCTAGGTGATGGCACATTTTGGTGCTGTCCCAGGCTGTTCCAACAGCTCTACATACTGCATGGGGTGGATGGGGCAACAGTTCTTCCCACCATATACATCCTCTTGGTAAGGAGGATGGTGGCTGCATACATAGCAGTATTTAACAAAGTATCAGAGCTGTGCCCTGCAGGCGGTCCCCGCCACATGCTGATCGATTTTGAAATGGCCGCCTATAGGGCTGTTCGGAATATGCTCCCACTAAAGGACGTGCACGGGTGTTTTTTCCACCTGTGCATGCAGGGCTGGCACATCAGTACAGCACAGATGATGTGTGCACCATACATCTCTGTATGCTGCCCACCCTTGCATTTGTGCCCCCTGAGGATGTCTGCTCCACATACGAGGAGCTCCATTGCTGGGATTACTTTCAGGAGCACAAGGAGGCATTCGCCTCTTCCTCGACTATTTTGAGGATACCTGGATGGGCAGGCCTGTCCACAGTGGGCACTGCCGCAAGCAGCTGTTCCCCATCCCCATCTGGAACTGCCATGAATCTGTCGGGGATGGGATGCCATGCACAAACAATGCCATCGAGGAGTGGCACAGAGCATTCAATGCCCTGATAGACATGGCACACCCCACTCTGTGGCAGTTCTTGGATGTCCTGCGGGGGGACCAGCGACTGATGGAGGTCAAGTTGCAGCAGGCCCTGTCTGACCAGGTCATGGGGCACTCCCGTAAGTGGTGGTGATGGTGTGCATGGCAGATTGCAGATCTTGTCAACCACTATAGCACCCGAAGCCACAGAGACTACCTGATGGAGCTAGCATTATACATCTGCCCTCAGGTGTAAGTCCCTGGGTCCCGGGGGTGTCACTGTCACACTGCCATGGCCACTGTTGACCTTGTACCTGGTCCCCTGCCCACCTGTGGTGCCTCATGTGGCCTGAGTGCACTGGGTAGGCCACCTTTACCCTTTGTGGTGTATGCCTTCCGTCCCATGCCTTGACATCTGTCTAGACCTGCATCCAGTTGCGCTGGAGGCATCCCCTGTTCTTGTGCTTGCATCCATGCTGCAGACCCTGTTGCCTACTGTATGTTGTGCATATGTTGTGCCTACCGGTGACCCCTGCCCACATCCCGTACTGTCAATCCGCTGTCCGTCGGGTCATCCATAGCTCAGGGCAGGAGGTACATCATTGGGTCCATTGCCGTGGTGGTGATTATAGCTGGTGCTTCAGTTCCATGTGTAGCCATTTCCACTGTGTTGTTTCAGTGGCCATGTGCCTCTCGGTCCATCAGTGTGTCCATTGTGGCTGCAGTGACAGCAGTCAATTTGGAATGCATCGGGGTCAATTGCAGCAGTTTTCAGGTGTCGCTGTGGGGGATGTTGGTAATGTCATTGTTAGCAATCTGTGGTGCTTCCATTTGAAGCACGGGGGCAAGTGAAGAGAAGAGAGGGAGGAAGACAAACAGGAGGTTGCATTGTTGTAAGTTAAATTACTGACTGGATGCCAGTAGTTCAGATTAGCGCCCCTAGTGTTCACGTCCTATAAAGTGCAAATGGCCTATAGTTGACAGTGAAAGATCCTCTTACTTCAGTTACACTACAAAAAAGAACTAACGTCCCTCTAGTGGCAGATCTTTATAATCTCTAATGGGAAACTGGACACAGCAGGGGGTGTAGGCAGGACAGAGAAAGATTTATGAGATATTAGCAACAGAAAGGAAAAGCACAAACACAGTGTTTGGCTAGGCAGGTCTTTTCACACTACACAGTTAGGGCGTATTAGCAATGTAAAACAGCTCTAAACGGTAATTAACAACAGTAACAATATTTGCTAAAATAGCTCTACACAGTAACTACCACTTAGCCAGGAAGTAAAAGAATGAAATATATTTTTTTTAGTTGTTAACTAGAGAAAAAGAAAAGCAAATGTGGCATAGGACCACCAGTAGCTGCAATTTCCAGTGAGGCCAAAAAAGACAGAAGTAGCAGGGAGAAGCTGCCAGTCAATAGCAAGCAGTGTAAGACACAGAAATGAAATCATCTGCTCAGTCTGGTCTTACCTTGCCTGGGTCTGAGGGAGTCTTTGCTGGCTGGAGAGTACAGGCAGTGGCTTTAGAAGAGCTGGCCACACCATGGAGGAGAAGAAAGTGAGGTGGGTCAGGCTGTGGTGTGTGCACCCAGTTAGGAGCCTCCGCTTTCCTTGGTCCGAGGGAGTCTTTGCTGGCTGGAGAGTACAGGCAGCAGCTTCAGCAGAGCCAGCCACACCACGGAGGAGAAGAGAGTGAGGTAGACCAGGCTGTGGAATTGGCACCCTGTCAGGGGCCACCGCTTGCCTGGGTCCAAGGGAGTCTTTGCTGGCTGTAGAGTATGGGAAGCAGCTTTAGCAGAGATGGCCACACCGCAGAGGAGAAGTGAGTGAGGTGGTTCAGGCTGTGGAGCATGCGCCAGGACAGGGGCCTCTGCCAGGGAAGAAGAAGGAAGGCACGCTTAATATAGATTGAAATCACTGGGTGGGGGAGGGAGACAAGTAGAGAAGACATAAGAGCAGTGGGGTGTGGGGGCAGGACAGAGAGAGATTTATGAGAAATTATCAGTAGAAAGGAAAAGCGCAGACACAGTGTCTGGCTAGGCAGGTCTTTTCACACTACACAGTTAGGGAGTTTTAGCAATGTAAAATAGCTCTAAACAGTAATTAACAACAGTGGCAATATTTGCTAAAATAACTCTAATCAGTAATTACCACTTAACCAGGAAGTAAAGAATAAAATATTTCTTTGTTTTTGCAAACTAGAGAAAAACAAAACCAGAATGTGTCATACAACCACCAGTAGCTGCAGTTTCTAGAGAGGCCAAAAGGACAGAAGCAGCAGGGGGAAGTGGCCAGTCAGGAGCAGGCAGTGTAAAACGCAGAAATTCTATCATCCGCTCAGTATGGTCATATCTTGCCTGGGTCCAAGGGAGTCTTTGCTGGCTGGAGAGTACAGGCAGCTGCTTTAGCTGAGCTAGCCACAACGCGGAGAAGACAACGAGGTCGGTCAGGCTGTGGAGTGTGCACCCAGTCATGGCCTTCCACTTGCCTGGGTACAAGGGAGCCTTTTCTGGCTGGATAGTACAGGCAGTGGCTTTGGCAGAGCCAGCCACACTGTGGAGAAGAGGGCAAGGTGGGTCAGGCTGTGGAGTGTGCAATCAGTCAGGGACCTCCACTTGTCTGGGTCTGAGAGAGTGTCTTTGCTGGCTGGAGAGTACGGGCAGCAGCTTTAGCAGAGCCAACCACACTGTGGAGGAGAAGAGAGCGAGGTGGGTCAGGCTGTGGACCGTGCACCCAGTCAATAGCCTCCACTAACCACCCACACTCTGATGTGTCTTGCTGTGCATATAAAATGTGGAAACATGCCAGCCCAGTGGCATGGAGGGCTGAGGTAATGTATGCACCTTACCTGCTGCCATGCTGGTAACTCCCATTTGGGAATGGACACAGGTTGCCAGTGGTTGGCCAGACAAGGGAGGATCGAGCGTTTGGAGTACGGCTCTCTCCCCTTGGGGAGGGGCATTCAGTGACCCACTGCTTGACTGCCACCTGGAGGAATCCAGTTAGAGGTGCATGTGGGTCACAGTAAGTGAGAAGACCCCATGTCTACAGCCTCTGCATCAGCCCCTGCTCCTCGAACACGTGTACGGAGGTCGGTGCCTCAGACCCGGCTTCTCCAGGGAACTCTCTGACCAGCTTTTCTCCCCGAACCTTTGGCGCCACTTTTGGGACAGCTCTCATTGGCTGCTTAGCCAGGGAGTGTGTCCTGATTGGGCCGCTCCTTTGCCCAGGACAATTCTAATTATTTGTCTCTCTAAGTGGATTTTCGTACCACACCCCTTCCCTAGGCCACTGTAAATACTCCGTTATCCCCGCCCATCTTGCTATCACTCACTTCATTGGCTTATCTCCTACTTTATTTTTCCTCCATGCCCCCTTCTTTACCACCCCCTAATTAAATATCCTATTAATTGTATCCGCTTTACTTTTGTTAGATACTTTATCATTATATTCTGGATATCTTAGCATCCTGTCCAGATCCCAATGGAAAATAATAAAAAATATATATATATATATATATATATAGCCTTTGCCCCTTCCTATTCCAGGCTTTTAGTTTCTGTATCGTTTTTGAGGAATTTGGCTCTTCTTACCTCAGTATCGTGGATACTGGCTTATTAACATGGAGGTCGTGGGCACTGTTCTATTTGGCTGTGATACAGCTTTCCTCACTATCATCAAACTCTACAATGCATCCGTTTCCCACTAAGATAGGGGAGATCATCTATGATTGGGATCTTGACGACATCCTGGGAACCATCAATTACCTCATAGCTGTATTCAGCTTCACCCGCCAGAGCCTGGATACATACCTTGCACAATATGGAGGGACCCATGCTGTGCACTCCCCAAACTTCTCTTACTCATCTCCTCACTTTGCCCATCATACACTGTACTTTGCTGGCAAGGTATTGTTATATGTAGCTCTACATCAGTTAGGTATTGGCCCTAGGGCCCCTCTGTGCCATGCCCATGTTCCCCATAAGTGAGAATGCACCACACTTTTCAAAGTACTCTGAGGACTATCTAGGAAGCTTCTGCTCCTCCTATTACTATGCTCAGGAAATGTTGAATTGAACCCAGGCCCACCCGAATCTATTGGTTCTCCAACTGACCTACCTAGCTTTAAAGGCTTACGTTTTATGCATGTTAATGCATGTGGTTTGTTAAAAAAAATTACCGCTATCCAGGCTTGAATATGCCACACTGCCCCTGACATTTTGGTTGTCACAGAGTCTTGGCTCCACCCGGCAACCAGTGATAATGAAATAAACCTCCCCTCTTACTCTCTGTTTCATACTGACAGGCAGACCAGAAGTGGCGGGGTGGCTATTTATGTCAAAGATAAATTTGTGGTCTCTATCATCGACTCAACCTCAGTCCCATATAAGTTTGAAAGTCTCACACTGCAGGTTGAGACTGCACCTGGATTATCACTTTGTGTGTTAGGCTGTTATAGGCCCCTGTCCACCGGGTTGCAGCTTCTAAATCATTTAAGCCTTATTCTGGAGCAAAGGTCATCTGAGTCTAAATTATTAAGGGACCTAAACTTAGACTGGTTGTCCAGTGCATTCTCTACCTTAAAAACCCTCTGCGACTCTCTTGGGCTGACACAACTCATCTGTGAACCTACACACCCTAAAAAATCAAACCCTTCTAATAGCACCTTACTGGATATTATCCTTGTTAGCAAACCCTACTTATTCACCCATGCTGGTGTCTTTTTCTCAGACATTAGTGACCACTGCTTCATCGCCTGCATAAGGTCAAATCATGTTCCCCCAGGTGCAGCTAAATTCTCCCTCAAAAGGGGCCTCCGATATCTTGATCCCTGTGCATACATATCAAAGCTATCTCACTCTGTGCACTGGACTGACTTTTACTTAGCAAATTCAGTGTCCACTGCCTATGATATTTTCCAAGGCATAGTATTAGGTGTCATTAATAGGCACATACCCCTTGTGAAAACTCATGTTAGGAATAAGTTCTGCCGGTGGTTCACCACTGAGTTGAAGGAAGCTATGCACAACAGGGATATGTTGTGGATAAAAGCTTGTAAATCTAAACTTTCGAATGACTGGAACCTCTTTAGGAAGGCTAAGAACCTCTGCACCACAATGGCCAGAGAAGAAAAGGCTAAGTTTTACCACACCCAATTTGATCAATCAGCTAAATGCTTCTCAAAAGTCTGGAAATTAATTAAAGACATTGAAGGTCATCCTTCTGGTGCCGCCTTACCTTCAAAAATTTAGACCGGTGCCAATATACTCACCGACAAACCGTCAATTCTTGATGCCTTCAACAATCACTTTGCCACTGCAGGGCTTGCCTTCGACACTTCCTGAGCAAGTTCACTCCGTTTGCAGCTAGGAGTCAGTAATCAAGATATCTCCTTCCCAAATGCATCTTTCTCACTCCAACCCACAACCCTGAAGGAAGTCGAGGACCGTCTGCTCCAGCTGGATGTTAGGAAAAGCACTGGAGCAGACCTCATTGAGCCTTATCTCCTAGAGTTGGGCTTCCATGTCCTTGCAGTGCCCATCACACACTTGTTCAACTTATCCCTTTCACAGGGTGACCTTCCCACCATCTCGAAAACAGCACATGTTATCCCTCTGTTTAAATCGGGAGATCCCAGTGACCTGAACAATTATAGACCAACCTCCATCCAACCAACTCTGACCAAACTACCAGAAAAAATCGTGAACACTTAGCACAGAAACTACCTGGAATCAACAAACTTGCTTAATCCACTACAGTCAGGTTTTAGAGCACAACATAGTACAATCTCGGCCCTGGCTAAGGTTACAAATGACTGGCAGGGTGAATTAGTCAGGAAGAATTTTGTATGTGCAGTGTTCCTGGACCTAAGCAAAGCCTTCAATACTGTTGATCATGACCTGCTCCTCATCACAGATCGCAGATATGACCTCCTACAGAGCAAGATCCCCTCTGCCTGCTGCACCTCCCACCAGGTGACTCACAACTGTAAGGTAACATTCAATTTCTTGTGGAACAGGCATTCCATGACTGTTACATTGTGCATGCACAATTCAAGCATATTTTAAGTGCTGTGAGATAAACATATGGCTTGAAAGTCATCTGTCCTGAACATGGCAAAATGTTTTCTATTGAAAAACTAGAATGGGATCATTTAAAACTATTGCTTTGAAAATCCAAACTGTGACTCGAGGCAGGTGGTAGGGTAAATCATGAGGAAGGGATGCAGGTGCCCCAGAAACCAGAGAGCTGTTCAAAGGTCTGGAAGTTGAGATTCAATGTCAGAACAAGTGCAAGTCGATGTGCTTAGGAAGGCAGAATCCATGCACAGAATACTGGTTCAGAGGGGTTTGACTGGCCACCTCAACACAGGAGAGGGATCTGGGGATCAAAATCGTTGACTCCTTCAAGCAAACAAGTCAATGCAATGAAGCATACAAGAAGACATTGAGGATGCTGGGTATATAGGAAGGGTTTTGACAGTAGGAGACACAAGATGGTTGTGCCACTGTACAGATCCCTGTTGAGGCCTCACACAACTATGCCCAATTCTGAAGTCCTCACTTGAGGAAAGACATTGACAGGCTAGAGTCAGTAGGGTAAAGAGTCACCAAGATGATCCAGGGCCAGTAGGGCAGATACTGTGAGGATTGACTGGAGGCTTAAATATGTACAGTTGCAGCCAAAGACATGCCCAGGTATTTCCCAAAATTTCTGTAACATCTACATATTCCCTGCCACCCTGCCTGCAGTGCCTCTGTGGACCACCAGATGAGAATCTCTTTAGCGTATCACAAAATATCTGTGTAACCTGAGTGCTATGTAACAATGGCTACTACTCCTGCCTTGCAGGACGAGGGACCTGAGCTCTTATTTCTGATGGAAAGGGGGGGGGGCCCAAGATAAAACAAATAGTACAGTGCCTCCACCAAGAGTTAAAGTATAGTGGGACACTTGTTATGGGAACAACCCCTGCAATGCTGTACCTACCCACCTCCCCTCACAGTCACGCCACACATGGATTATCATAAACCAAACAACATTTCAATATCCTTGCAATTAAAGAATATAATATGCTAGCTGGTAAAGTGCTCATCAGACACTTGTAAAAACATTAACCAACAATCTATTTACAAGGGGAGAGTTAGAAAATAGGAAATTGATGTGGAGGTTAAGCAACATTTCAGCATTATTGACAACACTAATCAGTTACTTTATCTGTAAACCAAACAGGCGTTTCCAGTGCCTGCCTCCTACCAGCATATGCATATGGCTAGTTAACAGACCACTTGTTAGAAACATTACCCAATCCCCGACTGGTACCAGTCTCCCCCTAGTGTCTACCTTGGGAGCTCACACTCTCTGTCTGGGTACCCAGTTTCAAGCAATTGCAGACCTGATATCTGTGCAGTAGGTTGGCAGGCATTGGTGCACTTTTTGAGAACAAACAATTCAGTTAAGCCTCCTTACATTGTTACAACAGCGAGCTTGATGAAACTTGAAAACTTTTAGCTGGGTAGCTAAATTCAGAAACTTTGGTGGCAATTATGTACAGTTTCCTCAGACGCAGGGCAAGCCCTGCTTTATACTTGTATTTGCAGGCAGTCTCTGGTGACTTTCAGACTGTACATCTGGGGTGGTTGGGATCAGTGGATACTTGAAGTTTGGGTTGCTGAGATCAGCAGCAGGCTTTTGCAGCTTAGACCTTCCCTCTGCATCCTTTGCAGCGTGGTCCTCATCAGTAGCAGGCTCTTGCAGCTTTAGCATACTGGAACCCCTCCGCTTCTCTTGCAGCTTGTCATTTCCTTTTCTGCATCATCACAAACTGGAACAGGCCAGTACTGGTGCCAGGGCCAACATGCTTCAGGGGAGAGATGATGACCAGTGCCTAGTGGTGACACAACATAGAGTCATGTCGCTGCAAACAGTAACCATGCGGCAATAAATACTGCAAGAAAAACAGCAGTGCCCCAAATAATGTCGAGTACAACAGTGACCTGACAGAAAAGACAGAGCTCCATTAAATACAATGGGACTTCTTTGTTTTTGCGAGGGGGCGGCTCTGCCCCCTGTATGCCTTGGACATAAAATAATCAACTCCGGGGAGTCGTGGACTTCAGTGATGGGGAGAAAATTGGGAGGGGGTTAAAGTCCTTTTTTTTTAAACTAAAAGTTTCAGCAGGAGGAGACCTAGTTGGACCCGAATCACAGTCCCAGGTCTCCTACTTCACTGTGTGTTAGTGCCCTAGCCACTCCACCAGGGGGGTGGCTTGGCAAGGCATCCAAGCACACAGCTAGTTGATCACTTCCAGGAGAAGTGCAGAGCGACAGGGGTAGCAGTAATTCCCTACCGCTATTCTATCCCTGTCACTCTAAATCCTTTCTCACTTCCCATAACACAGCTCCTGTAGCGCTCTTTCTTGTGCGCTATTTTGACCCGGTACCCGGTGACACTACCTGGCTGGCTCCCCAGACTGTCTTCGAGTGGCAGTCATTCTCTCTCTGGTATTTAGGACACTTAGCCTGTAAATGGCTTTAGCCACATCACCATCCGGCAGCAGTGACTCTTTCTCAATTGGTACATAGTCTTTAGATTTCCCACCATATGCTAGCAGGAAACACTGTCTCAGCTTCAGATATCACAGTTTCAGACTTAAAGTAGAAGACAGGGGTGCATCTTCTCACCTCAATGACTGATACTTGAACAGAAGAACATATCTTTTCACTTTAATTCTCAGACTTGCACAGATGAAAAAATCTTCTCACTTTTCTTTCCATGTACTGGAACACATCAGGCAGGCTTCGCTTGGCTATTTGGCCATGCAGGCATCCATGTAGGCCTCTATACCTCTTTCAGGCATCACATAGGAGTTTAGTCTCCCTCTGGAAGCCCCTGAATGATCCCCTTGACAATGGTAATCAACAACACTTTAATTTTGGTGACAACTCCTTCCAGCCATTGGAAGGCAGGACAGAGCAATGCAGAACACCTCCTGGGCTAGTGGCTGTGAAAGCCCCCAGGCAGGTCTTCTTCTTCACTCGGAGATCACAGAAAGGCTTCCTCTCCCTTGGGAACCTCTCTGACAACTTTCTTGCCTCTAGATAACAAATCAACACTTTGATTCTGAAGCAGCTCCTTCTAGGCATTGGAAGGCAAGGCAGAGCACCTCCCAGGCTGGTGGCTGTGCAAGACCCCAGACAGGCCTTCTTCATCTCTTTCAGGAACAAGGGCTCCAGCCGAACTGACTCAACTGAATCTGTCCTCGGGGTTTCAGGGGATAATGGCAGCATGTCATTGGTCAAACAGGCTGCTCACTGATAAAATTAATATGCATCAGGCTCATTTGATGCCTGATTGGTTAGCAGTTTGGGTGCCAAACATTGTCCTTGCCTCTTCCCAGAAGTCCTTTTGCGAAGTACTCTAAGGCTCCTGGAATTCCCATTGGCCGATGGCCAGGTCAAAGGTAGCAAATATGGTTGCTGGCAAACAGCTTATTCAATGTCCCAACTTTAAGGTTATGATACAGACAAATAGCATTATTTTAATTTAAATTGCCCCCAGCAAATAGTAGTAGCCCCCCCCCGCCCTGCTGTCTGGTGGCAGAATAGACAGCAAACCATGCTCACTATGTCCATCACTAGCACTGTTGCACTGTCCCTCCAGGCAGCAGGCAGTGCTCCTACTCACACATAGCAGCCACAGCTACTTCTTAAAGATACAGTGCCCGGTAGATCAAGTGATGCAACAGAGCAGATGGATGCTTGTTCTCGGCTCTCCTCCTCAGCTCCATTAAAAATGGCTAATTCTGCAGCACAATTCAGCCTAAACATGCTATCCCGCACCTCTTGGGACATCAGATTGTCTGCTGCTTCTACTGACCCATTTTTTCATGGTAGCGTAGCCATAGTTGCTTTTGTTGTAGATTGGTGAATGGAGGGTGACATGCGGCCTGTGGGGCCTGCTCACACCCTGCCAAATATGCTGGAAAAAGCAAAGACGGCCAAAAAGCCAATACTCAAACAGGCACCCAATCTAAGACTTCTACAGCTCCCACCCTGCTTTCAGAGGAGAGATTCCTGCTGAAATTAACACTGCTCAAGGAAACCCTGATGGGGATCACCTCTCAGCTTACTGGTCTCCAGGCTTCCACAAAGGCTGTTATACGCAGGATGGGGGATGCCAAAGCTAGGATCAGCTCCTTGGATGATTGGAGACACAGGCATTAGCAGAACTCAACGGTCATGCGCCATAGGCTTGCCAGACTTGTGGAGAAGGTTGAGGATCTCGAGGGTTGCAGAAGGAACAACCTTCTCCTCCTGAGGTTACTGGAAGGGGAAAAGGATCGAAATCCAGTGCTGTTCATGTAGAAATTCTGCCAAAAGATTGCTGGTCCCTCTCCAAATGGCTCGAGTTACATCATGGTGAGGGCACATAGGGCACTCAGACCGATGCCCGCCCCCAAAAAATCCCCCAACCACTAATCTTCAAATTACTTAACTCCTGGATAAGGCTCATAGTCTGGCAAAACTTTGGGACCTGAAAGAGCTCACCTGGGAAGGACATAAAATCAGAGTTTCACAGGACCTCCCTCACTCGGTCAGGCTTAAGAGGGCTGACTTTAACCCTTATATCTCCAAATTAATTGCTGTAGGGATCTGATTCAAAATGCTCTATCCTGCCAAATTACAAATTACCCATCAGTCAGGGGAGCAGGTGAAGATGGAACTGCCAGCATGGTTCCAGATCTCTTTCAAGCCCCCAAATGATCCTCCTCTTCTTTCTGGGGAAGACTTAGTTTTGGTGTTTGGATGAACTTATGTGGTCTTGCATAGCCCTGTCAGTGAATGTGTTCTGTGTCCATGGTATCAAATATTTGGACTACCTATATCACCCCCGCCTCTCCGTTGGACAGTGAGCAGGCACTCCTGGGGCTCGGACCAGAAAGGAACCTCTGGATGGTTTTGTTGAACTTGAAGGCTGAAATCCACAAGTATTGTGATCTATTACAGTGATCTATGGAATCAGAGTACCATCACTCTCAAGCTTTTATGGAGACAACTAGTATTGATTGTATCACACCTGATGGCCACCTTCATCCGGAAAGGGCGTGGTCAAAGTACTGAGTCACCGGGTGACCTCTTGGGCGAAGCAAGGTAGGTGCTCCACTTCTGGCACTATTTGGGTCAGGGGCCAGGATTGGGTGGGGTCTCCCTCTTCCCTGTCGGAACGCACCAGACCACAGGTGTCTGCAGGCCCCTGCTTATTCTGAGGGTCAGATGAGATCTGAGGTGGGGCAAACCCCCCTCTCGGTTCTCCTTCTTTGGTTTTTATGCCAGGATACTGGGCCATGTTGTAACGGCGGAGATGACTGGGCCTTCCCTTGGTTGGAACAGTGTAGTCTTTGGCAGAATCTTTGCCCACTTCAGCAAGTGATGTTTCAGTAGGGCTTGGGGTTGGATGATGGGTCTCCCCCCTCCTTTCCCTGGGGAACCTTCCTAGATTCACTTACCTCATTTTTGGGTCTAAGTTTATGGAGTCATTTGACACACTCATAGCAGTAATTAATTGTTGTGGCAGCTCTTGAGTCATAATGTCCCTGAGCTGGAGGGCTGCCATCAGGGTGGCTATGGTGGAGTTGGTTTATGGCACTTATTTAAGGTAGGGGTCCTACTGTCCCCACTGTCTCATGTAGAGTAATTTTGGTGTGCTTAGTGATGGGGGGGCTGATCTGGCTTGGAGGTCTCTGGCTTATGGCTACTGGCTCAAGGGGTCAAGGGCCTGCCCATTTAAGATGATCCCTGGGTGTCCAGGCATCCTTGTGACCCTTGACTTGCACACCCATATCCTGGTGGTGGTGTGGTTAAGGGTTGTGTTTGCTGAAATGACACACCATGCCACTCGACAGTCGTGAACTCTGTGGGATTGTGTGGTATTGTTCATTGCGTTACGAGACTTATTTTGGATTGAGGGGGTCTATTTTATATTGCATCTTTTTTATTAAAAGACTTTTTGGCTTTACAAGGGGGTGTATTATAATGAAGTGGAGGAGCCGGGGGGGGGAGGAACCTGCTCTGGGGATGTGTTTCATCACGTATGTAATAGTAAGTGGAGTACGGCCTTTAGAGCTGGGGCAGTTATCCTGTACATAGTCACAGGGTAAGGAGGGGGGATTTGTGGTTTTCTTTAGAGGGTTTTGTTGGGGGGAAGAAGGGAGGAGTGGTGGTGGGAAGTGGGAGGGGAACATTGAGGAGCATGTGGGTTTTACCTGTTTCTATTTCCAAAGAGGTTTGGGTTCTTACAAATGTTGTAGTATTTTATTGACTAGGCAAGGAGGTGCAGAGATATAGAAGGGGGCAGTATCTTGTCCAGTGGCTCCAATCTACACATCGTGGGCTGGTTCATCTCTTTTTCTACTTTTGATTAGGCATGGGTACTGCATTTAAATTCCTGTCCTGGAATTTAAAGGGGGACAATGCCAACAATGCCAAACGCAAGTGTTACATGGTATTACGCCATCTTAACAAATACCACCCTGACGTTGTGTTTTTGCAAGAGACTCACTTAAAACGGGAGGACTTCATCCTATTTCATACGGAGTGGGTCGGACAGGCTTTTGGAGCCAGAGACAGTACTAAAAAGGTGGTGTACCCCATTTCAACTGATAGAGGAGATCAAGGACCCTGAGGGCCGTTTGATCATCTTGCATGGTCGTCTTGGACTCACCGAATTAATTTTTGGTAGTATTTATGGCCCCAACTTGGACTCTCCGAGTTTGTTTGCAAAACTTTTGTTTCATCTTTCCACTTTTCTGACCACTCTCCTGATTCTAGGAGGCAGTTGGAACCTAGTTTTCAACAACAATATTGATGGGTCAGAGGGGAGGCATCAGGGCCTCTCCCCAGTACAATGGGGCCTACGGGAATTGTCTGATACTTTGAGGTTAGGAGATCCATGGTGGATATTACATGCATCAGATAGGCAATATACTTTTTATTCTATTCCCCCATAAATCCAATTCCTGAATTGACTTTTTTATGACCTCCTGGTCGGCTCTCCCTGGGTTGTTGGTGTGTGACATTCTCCCCATGGTCCTGTCCAACCATTCTCTGGTATACTTGGAGCACACCCTAGAGGGAATGGAGCCACAAGACAGAACATGGAGACTTAACTCATCCCTTCTATGGGACAAATCTGTAGCTCAGTTGCTAGAACATTTCCTAAGTAATTTTTTTAATGACAATCTGGGTTCGACTGATGCATCACATATGTTATGGAGGGCAGCGAAGTGTGCCATACAGGAAGAATGTATTAGTCTAGTGGTCAAAGCCAAGAGGTTAAGAGAGGAAGACACCCATTACCTGCTTCTCCAGATTTGGGCATTGAAGCGGGAACTTCCACATCAGCCAGTCAGGACTGATGGCTCCGACTTAACATTCTCCGAGAGCAGTATTTTGGGCAACTAGCCAAAAAAGCAGACTTAACCTTACAGTGGGTTACATTTCGCTATTTGGAGTTGGTGGGGGGAGGCAGGAAAGCTGTTGGCCCTGCAGCTTAGACAGTTAGAAGCTAGAACCATGATCCAAGGCCCCTGCCTATCTTGCCCGGGCCAATAGTAACCAGGCCCTGAGACATAGTGGCAATTTTCAAGCAATATTATGAATCTCTTTACACTCCGGATGATCCAAATTCTGGAGGAACTCTGGAAATTGATCGATTTCTGGACTCCATCCCCTTACTGGTTCTTACTCCTGAACAATAGGAGATACTGGCAGCCACTATCTCAGTCTACGAGGTTAAAAATGTGATTGCTCAACTCCCCAAAGAAAAGGCCCCAGGCCCAGATGGCTTTTCTACCTCATTCTACGCAACCTTTCAGGATGTTTTAGCCCTGTTTCTTTCCCAACTCTTTAACGCTTTGCATTCCTCAAGCCTGTCGGACCATTCCTTCACCCAAGCCTGGATTACGGTTCTTCCTAAACCTGGTAAATCTCCATGTTTGCCAGGCGATTATCACCTGATTTCCTTATTAAATTTTAGCCAATCATTTGCATCAAGTCTGGCAGAGCTTACTGAGTCACTCACAAGTAGGCTTAAGCATTCGACCGCATCTCATGGCCATTTTTATTTGCAGTGTTATCTAAATTCAGAGTTCCTTCTGCCTTTTGTAATTGGATTCGAGCCTTATATTCTTTCCCTATGGCCAGAGTGAGTTGTAATGGTGTCCTGTCAGATCTGTTTCCCTTAGTCTGTGGCACCATGCAAGGCTGCCCCCTTTCCCCCTTCTTTTTCAGTCTTTACCTTGAACCCCTCATTCACTCCCTACAAACATGTCAGGAAGTCCAAGGTATACGGGTAGGACAACTTTCATTTTCTCTGTCAGCTTACGCTGATGACCTTCTTCTGCATCTCGAGCATCCACAGTCCTCCATCCCTGCTACCCTACAAATTATTCTTCGCTTCTCTATGGTCTCGGGTTACAAGCTCAACATGGGTAAGTCCTCTGTTATGCCGCTCAATCACCTCATTCAAAAACACTGGATCACGGACTTGGGTCTGGCCTGGGAGCCTACTGCACTTACCTATTTAGGGGTTAAGTTACCCCGCATCCTTTCACACACACTCAAGCTTAATCTCTCACCTTCACTCTCTACTATTAAAGGCGATTTAACTCACTGGCAGCACCTTCAGATGTCTTTGTGGGGTTGGGTAAACATAATCAAGATGAACATATTACCGAGGTTGTTGTACCCCATGGGTATGTTAGACCACTGCCTTACTAAAGAATGGTTTCTCCATCTGTAGTCTCTCATTTCTAACTTTCTATGGCAGGGCAAGGCAGCTCGATGGGCATACTTGAAATTTATGTGCCCAAAGGTTCTAGGTGGTTTATGCCTTCCTAACCTTTTTATGTATTACTGTGCCCTCCATAGTAGCTAAATCTTCAGATGGAGCCCTGACCCAGAGGCAGGGCAGGCACAAGGGTATGCGCCCTTTGGCTAACCTTGGAGCAACAGCTTTGCCGGTCCTAGTGCCTTGACTTGCATTCTCTTCTATATGTTAAATTGTTGATGCTCCCTCCCCTGCTTTAACTATGCTCTTTGTTGGTTGGTTAAAACATTATGCCAAATTTGCTCCTATCTTTCCCTCTCTCTTAGTAAGGATGTGGGCCAGCCGGTGTTGGGAAATCCTAACTTCAAAATTGGAGACAAGCCCATTCCCCCAGCTTTTTGTATCAATCTCTGGGGGGCACCTGTCTCATCATTAATGGTGGATGGTAAGCTGGTCTCTGGGGTTGAGTTACATGAGATGGGCCTTAGCTTTTTTAAAGCGCTTCAATTGAAGACAGCAGTCACTTCTTATCTTAGCCCACCCCCCCTTGCATCCTATACCTAACCCGATTAAGTAATCCCTTTTGGATGCAGCTTTACAACCTCACGTGATTTCCCAATTATACAGGCTATTGCAGTAGCATGACCCTCACTTACCATCGGGTATTTTCTTCTACTGGCAGCAAGCTCTCAGTCTTTCAGCGAATGCTAAAGACTGGCACAGAGTTTGGCTGAGACTATCAATACATAAAGCAGGATCGGTTGCGGCACTTTCAATTTCGTCTCCTATATAATATGTATTTTTCTCCTACATGCCTGCACTGTATGGGGAAGCTTGAATTGCCTCTCTGCCAGATGTGTGGTAGGGAAGATGGGACCACCAAACATATATTTTGGGAATGTGATTGGGCCTTCACTCTGTGCCAGGAAATAAGAAACTCTCTTGACCACCTTGTGGATCTAGAGCCATACATCACCCCGAAATTTGTCTTCTGGGGCTCTATCCTAGGGGCATGGTGGGAGTGCATTAAGTGCATATGACCATTATAGCTTTCACAGCAAAACTTGTAATCACCCATCGCTGGCTAGACAAACATACCTCAATAATCTGGGAGTGGCACGCAGAACTTCTCCAGGCCCTGGAATTAGAAAAACACATAGCCAGAAGGAATAATCAAGAACAGGCATGTAATGCTCACTGGGGCCCATTGTTGGCCCTAGTCCCACTTATGAATACCATCAGAGTTGGATCCGGGGACCGAAGACATGCATCCCCACCTAGGGTATAGCCTTCTCAGCCCATGCTAGAAGGCCTCAAGGGGGAACTCATTCTCCCCATCTCTCTTTTTGTCATTTACCTATCCTTGCTGGACTTTTTCATGTAATTTACTATATATGTATATATATATATATATATATCTATCTATCTATATATATAGATATATATATATATATATCTATATATATATAGATATATATATATCTGCATCTCCCCTGCACATGCCCCAGGGGGTGGGGGGAGAAAGATTTGGGGGGGTGGATAGTAGGGTGGAGGAAAGGGTGGGGAGTAGTTTTAGCTTTATAGCTCGAGAGTATTGATAGGCTTTAGTTTGACTACCTGGGCCTAATGTTACATGCCGCATATTTTTGTGTTCTAATTGCTTCAGGCCCTATAAATGTGCTATGGACATTTCCCTGTGGTTCAGCTGGTTTAGTGGAATTGTCTTGTAGTTATTTGTTATATACAGAAATGTCCTCAAATGTATGGTTTTTCTTTTTTGTTATAAAATGGAAAAAGTAAATGAAGTATATTAAATTGGAAGAAAAAAAAAAGATACAGTGCCCAGTAATATTATAGTGCTTAAGAGCACCTCCTTTACAATTAAACTGCACCCCTTTGCCATGTGCGACTGGACCCCACTTTACTATGTTTATGTCCATAGGGGCCAGAGCACATGGAACTAGCTGGCAGGAGCTGCTGGAATGGCTTTGACTACTGAACACTGCAGTGCTCACATGGAATGTGCACTGACCCACCAGCTCACACACACAAGCAGCACTGCAAATCATCAAACCACCAAGTGGGCAGTTTCACTTTTTACTTTGCTCCAATGATCCCCACTTAATTTTGAAACCTAAAGGGGCCAGCAGGAACATTCACAGGCCCCATACAGGACTGGCAGGACAAGTGGTTGGGAGGCGGCAAGGTAAGCCCCACCCTTGATGGGGGGAGTTACATCTGGAAATATCTGAATATATATATGGCTGCAACTATACTCACTGAAGGTCTAGTGGGACAGTGGGAGCAGGGGGACATGATTGAAACATAGGTTTTCTCGGGGGCATAAACAAGGTGAATTATGAGGGGGCATAACTGGAGGTTGGTGAGGGGCAAATTCAAGGGAAACGTGAGGAAGTTCTACTTCACTGAGAGGATAGTAGAACTGTGGAACAGACTGCCAGTAAAAGTGGTAGGAGCAGCTATGCTTAATGGGTTTAAACACAGTTTGCACAGGGCAGGGGGACTCCTGGCCCCTAAGAGAGGGACAACATGGGTTTGAGGAGTTGGGGAGTTGGGAAGGATCATAACATACTACCAGTGCAGTAGGTCAGTATGAGTGTGGCAGTGTTTAAAGGGCAGACTCGATTCACCTTTGATCTCCTTTTGCCATCAAAAATGTTGCTTTTATGCTTGTAACTGATGGAAGTAGGTTAAGACCGAAAATTCTGTTGTAAGCTTGCAATGCATCCCCACTGGTGTTCCAATCTCCTTATTTAGTAATGTCTTCCCTTGCACTGTGGAAACTGCTAACTGGGTAATTTACTTTAGCTCCAACAACCCATCAACCCTAAACCAGTGCATTAACTCAGACTTTGGTAGCATCCAGAGCTGGCTGAATTTGAACAGACTTGTTTGAATGCTGAAAGTGAAAATAATGCTGTTTGGCTCCTAACATAAACTACACTGAGGCTCTTGCAGTCTCTCGGTCTGCTGCCTGAATGGATGCCTTCTTGAGGAAGTATCCTCCCTTAAGTATCTTGAAGTCCCTTTGGACCCATTCCTAAATCTGTCTACATGTCTCTTCCGCCTATAAATCATGTAATACTAAACTTGGTCTTACTTACAGGATGAGATCCAGCCTTCCCCCTATCTGGCCTTAAACAAATGTGTCCTATTGCTCAGTCTTAACTATCAGGTCCCAACTTACTTCAGTTACTCTAAGCCAACTTTGACCAAATGGGATATGGAATGTAACAGTATTTGCCTCTTTATTTCAGGTGCTGCTCATCTCACCTACCACTTCCCCATTAATTCTTTCCTGGGCTGGATCTCCCCTTCTTCTAAGCAGTCCAATCTTATGGGTTGCTTCCTTGACAAACTGGTCAGATCCCAATACCCCCACCTGCTTGTCAACTATGTTAATGGTCCCGTGAACACCTCATAGTTTACTCTCTGGTGATGCTCTTTTACTTCAGCTGTCTAGATGCTCCACCAGAATGGATCAAATTGCCTTCTCTTGCTCAGTCCCCCAATTGTGCAATCAGCTTTCTTATCAGACCAGGCAGTCTGATTACCATCAGCAATTTAAATCACTTGAAACTTCACAACTGTTAAGGGAGTCCAGCCAAATGTGCTGCATTGCAGAATTAGACTTGCCCTATCCCCAGTAAGTTTTTTTTTTACCAAACCTAGATCTCTTAAGTTAGTTTGTTTAAAAGTTATGAGCCATTTTGTAACCCTGATTTCATTCTCTGTTCAAAAAAGCCAATTTAATTGAAAAGCTAGTGATGATGCCACAGTCAGAATTCACAGCCTAGTCCTTCATGTCAGTGACCTTATAGGACTTTGTAATTCTCCAAACTTTCAGAAATGGTAGTTGTAGTAACCATTTAAAAAAGAAAGCTGACACTGGATTGGGTACAGTACATGCATTTCCAGAGTGTTCAGATACATGGTAAAGCTCACACTGAGTTGGGTGCAGTACATGCATTTCCAGAATGTTCAGATGCATAGTACTGTACTTTGGAATGCAGCAGGAAGTGGTATCAGAATGCAGCACTGTATAAAGCAATAGAATGTCAAGGTGATGCACAGTTTCAGAATGTTGGTGGTGACATGAAATCTTGGAATATAGCAGGGATGTGCAATCTGAAAATGTGGTGGGGACACTCAATTTTGGAATGGGACAGGTGCATGCATCTATGAATTTGGCAGGACTAACAATTTCTGAATATAGTGGGGATGCACACAGTAAAAATTTGATAGGACAAACAATTGTATTCTGAAATTGCTTGTCCCTGTTACATTCCAGAATTGTAGGCACTCACAACATTTCAAAATTTACATTGCACCCCACCTCATTCCAACATTGTGCATCCCTGGCACATTTTCACATTGTGCGTTCCTCCCACATTCCAAAAGTGTTCGCCCTCATCACATTCCAAAATTGCAAGTCAACATCACATTCCAAAGTTGTGTGTCAGTGCCACATTCTAAAATTGTGTCACCACCATGTTCTAAAATTATGTATCCCTTTCACATTCCAAAACTGTACATCACTGCTACATTCTGAAACTGCATATCCCAAACACATTCTAAAACTCTGTCTTAGCCATATTCCAAATTTGTTCATCCATGCTAGATTTTGAAATTGTGTCACCATTACATTCCAAAATTGTGCATCCCCATCACATTCCGAAATTTCTTGTCCTCACCACATTACAAAATGATGTGTTTCCACCACATTCTGAAATTGTGTTTCCCAGCCACATTCCAAAACTGGATATCCCCAACACATTCTAATAGTGTGTGCCCCAGCCACATTCTGACAGTGGACATTCCTGCCACATTCCAAAATTGTGTGTCACAACCACATTCCATAATTGCTCACCTTCATCTCATTCTGAAAATGCACATCCCAAAAATATTCCCAAACTGCACATCCCACCACATTCTGAAAATGAGTGTCCCAGTCACATTCTGAAATTGCATGGCTAAGTCACATTATAAAACTGCACAACCCTGCCACACTCCAAATTTGTGTATCCCTATTGCATTCCAAATCTGTGCCATCACATTCTGAAAATGTATTTCTCTGTGATGCTCAAAACTGATGCATCTTACCTCATTCCAAATATGTGAATCCCCGCCACATTTTAAAACTGCATGTGACCACCCAGTTCTAAAACTGTGCATCCCCACCACATTCTGAGATTCTATGTCCACAACACATTGTGAAATTGCATGTTACCACCACAATCTGAACTCAATCATCCCCACCACATTCTGAAATTGTGCATTACCATCACATGCCAAAATTACCATCTGTGACACATAACAATATTACATATCCTTGCCACATTCCAGAACTATGTATCTCACAAATTTCAAAACTGTGTATCTCTGCCACATTCTAAAAATTTATGACACCACCATATTGTTCTGCTACATTCTAAAGATTTATGACACCACCATATTCTGAATTTCAGCATCCCTGACACATTCCAAAATTGTGTGTCCTGGCTACTTTCTGAGATTGTGTTATTACTGTATTCTACAGTTGCAACCTGATGGCATTCTGAAATCTCATCCCTGCAGTAGTCTAAAAATTACACACAACTTCAGCTTTCTAAAATCACATTTGCCATTACATTCCACTCCCACCCCCAACCTCCGACCCCCATCACATTCTTAAGTACCTTGCATCAGCACATTATGGAAATACACGCCCTGTACCAACGTTGTGTCAGCTTTCCTTTTTCAAATGTTTACTATAACTGCAGTTTTATGTAACACCGGAGAAATTAGTCCTAAAAGGTAGCCTGCAGAAAGGACTAGATTGTGAGTTCTGGTTGTGACATCATCAGTAGCTCTTCACCGAGACTGGCTTTTTTCAACAGACAGTGAAATTTGGGTTGCAAAATTACTTGTAACATTTAAACAAAGTAACTTTAAGATCTCATTTTTAGCATGAGACTGATTGGGGATGTATTAATCCAAATTATGAATTTATTGATGCTAGAAATATTGGCTAGACTCCCATTTTAAGTCAATTAACTTGTACTCACTCTTAGTTTCAGTCTGCTTCTCTGAACCAGGCATATCTGGTTGCCCTTTAGGTTTGCTAATACATGGGACATTGTCTCAGATTAAAAGGGGATGTACTCTGTACCTCCTGGCTGAACCAAATATGTTAACTTGACATTTTTCATGTGGAGTGTATGCAGAAGTTTCTGGAATATACCTACTGTACTTATTATGCTATTGCTGTGTTCTACACATATAGGGTACTCTGTATTACCTGTGCCATTCCAGAAAATAAGCTATATTTTCCTAGTGTAGTTACCTGGTTACCCAAACTAAATAAATACAAAAATTCATACTGATTATTAACTGTGGTACCTAAAGTCTTTGACTCAGTTAGAACATAGCTTTTTCTAGTGAATGATGCACCAAGCATGAAACAGAAGATAATAGTAATACAGTAACATACATAATATTGTGATTACGAAAGGGACTTGGGGTACATCTTGTCCACCTCTCCTGCTGCACAGCAGTGACAATACCCAACTGAGAATGGGCACACAGTCAAGCTTGACAGCTGGAATTTTACTCCTACTCATGATGTGTAACCCTAAATTCCATTCTCCCTCAATATTTTGTCTGGTCATGCAAACCTTGGAATCCCACACTGAGACCAGTGTGGAGGAGGGCTAAGAGCATCATGAAAGCACTGTGAAACATTCATTTCCCCCTCTCCTGCTGGCCTCAATGTTGGATTCCAGGGTTTTGCAAGTAAACCTTGGAAACCCACACTTAGTGGGGGGCTAAGTGCATCATGGAAGCTCTGTGAAACACTCATCCCTCCTCTCTTGCTAGCCTCAGTGTGAAATTTTGAGGCTTGCATGCAAATCTCCAGTCTCCCAGATTACAATGTAACTTACCATCCACACATCACTGGGACTGCCAGAAATACTAGACAAAACTATTGCCACTCCCAGGTAACTGCAGTTAGTGTCTATGGTGCTGTAGTTTTGCAAGAAACCCTGGGGCCTTCAGTGTCAACTGCAAAGACTTGATTAGTGATTCACAGCAAATATCACAGAGGAACCAGTGCAATTTTACATGGGGCAACATTCCATTACATGCACCTGACCTGCATCTCAAAGGGGAAATGCCTAGTGCAGCAAGCTTTTAATGGACTCAAGTTCTCATGCCAGAAATAAACTGTCAGTTCAATAGTTCTGCCAGAAAGACCAAGCTGAAGAAACACTTCTATGCAAACTCACTCTTTGTAACTCTTTCCAAAAATTTTTCATAATATATTGCTGGCTAATTTCCATGGTGGCATATTGCTCAAACACCAAACAGCAGCCAAAATGAGATCCTTTGCCTTCCCCACCAAGCACTAGGGTAGCAGCACCTGGGAGCCCTGGTTAATTTTTTCCAGCAGTTCCCCGCCATATAGTACAGAGGTTTGCAGTGGCTCATTGATCAATCTGGCAGCACAGTGCTGTGAAATAAAAGTATTAGTCAGACAGCTGGCATTACACTAGTGCTGTGCTCTGACAGTGTTATCCCATTAGCATTTAAGAGCCACTTTTTTTCTGCATGTTGAGTTGGAAAACTCATGGAGACATGTCATTGGAGAAATTTAGCAATATGTAATGCTAACTATAATGCGTTCTATTGGCAATGCGAGTGGATATTTTGGAGAGCAGTATCCACACTTGACATCAATGAGCTGGAGACAATGAATATCCTGCTGGGACATGGGATTTGGCAGGGTCTTTTGAACAGACCCATGTGTCAAGTGCTAAGAAGTTATTATTATAATAGGATATGACTTTATTAACCCAAATAAAAAAAAAAAGCAAAACTCAGGTCTTGAACTGCTGTTCTGTATCGGTGACTCTTCTGTTAATTTTAAAGTGGTTTTCCAGTTTCCGATGCAAAACAAGGGCAGGTGGCATCAGCAGGACTCAAATCTCTAAACGTTCCCCTCTCTATAGTTCTTTTCAAAATAAGAGAGTGTAGAGTCATAGAGAACGGGCAAACCTCAGATGGTTAGTAATCCAAATAACAGAATCACAGCCTTCCACTCACACACAGTTTTAATATCGTAAGAAACTAATCTTTATTATTTTCACTTGCTACCTCATACCCAATGTTTCACCCATACAGGTTACAATGGAACAGTGTTCTGCTGCATTTCTGCTGATTTATACAAAAAAAAGGAAAAATAAGATTTTTTATGCTTTGTCTGTTTCCAAAGTTATTTGAAAAGCCATGCATGGCTTCATAGGGGTGTTAGTCCGGGCAATGACATACTAATTTAAAATAAAATATTCAGCTTCTGTTCAAATTTCAGCAAATAATGTATGCCCAGTTTATTTTTGCCGTAAATATGCATGGCTTCATACCCTTAGTCACTAAGACCACCAAGCTATACATAGCATGATACTCCCCATTTGGAAATAGACTGGAAATTATTTGGCTGAGAAAAAAAAACTACACAGAGCAAGGAAAGCATAAAAGAAAAACATGCTTACTTCCACTACTTTTCTAAATAAATCAGCAGAAACACAACAGAAGGGAACACTGTTCCCTTGAAGAGGCCCGCATGGGAGAAACACTAGGTCTGACGTGGCAAGTAAAGCAATATGCCACGACAGGGTGTGGGTTATGCTGGGATTTACCCATGCCTGGTCTGGTTTGGTGATGAGGCTGCAGGCTGAATGAGTAAACCACACCAGAAGTTGATAAATCCCAGCATATCCCACATACTGGAGTGGTATACTGCAATTATACAGTGCAGAGGCTGCAGCGGATGGCAGCAGCTGTAGTTTGTCTGGAGCCTGGACTGGGAAGGAGGGGGGAAGAGGAAATGATAGAGATGGTCCCGGGAGGATTCAGGTTAGACAGGAGTGATTAGGGACCACCAGGGGCCTCCCAGTTGGTAGGGACCACATCCTGCAGGAGCAGGGAGAGGAGGAATGTATTGGGACAGAGCCAGCTGTCCATCCTCTTTCTCCTCTGCTCTTCCAAGGATCAAGATGTCCAGCCGGCTGACCAGATCAGGAAAGTTAAGGCCCTAGCAGGCTTTGGGGGCCTAGAGGCTGTCGGGCTTGTGGTTTGGGGGAACATTATAGGCCTTTTCTAGGGGCTGGAGGGTAGTTCTCTCCTGTCACCCTGTGCAAAAAAAAAAAGAAGAAGAAGAAAGTAAAGCTTTTGTTAACAGGGCTAGGTGGTCCCACTGCTATGGTAGGATGCCTGCATCCTGCCATGGTGAGCTCTGGTCGCTTCTCTTCTGGCTGGCTTACAGGCTGTGCACCAGTTCCTGAGGGCCACCTAGGGGCATATTGTGTGACCCAGAGCACGTAATTTGCTTCCTTGTGCTCCGTGTGCTCCTAGGTCATCAGAAAGCAAGCTTCAGCTTAGCAGGCTACTCCTGGCTATCATTATTCCTTTTTCTTCACCGGTGGCCGGTGGGGCATTTGCCTCTGGGACAGGTATGGGGCTCGACACATTAGTCAGGCAGACAGCTCTATTTCAGTGCAACCCTTCTGCTGGCCTCGACTCCACTGGCATGTGAGGGCTGGGGGTTTCTGTCCACCTTCTGGCTATTGGTGGCAGCATTGCTGCTAGGCAAGGCATCTGTGGTGCACAGCGGGATCTCACAAGGGTTTAGAGACTGGCCGCATGTAATCACGAGGACAACAGGGGGTGGAGTGGAGTGGGCTTCTCTGACAATGGCTCCATTCAGTGACCCTGCATATCTCGCATTGCCCTCGCGAGAGTAGGGTGGCCATATTGGGTGGTACCAGCTCTCTAGCTAGGCCTCATGAGGCTAGTGCTGCAGGGGCTTGTCCCAAATCCCACTGCATCTCACAAGATGTGGGGGTAGCCATCTTTCCTGGGGCATCTATCGGCAGCCCACAGCCATTGTCCCTTGCTGAGGGGCTATGCTCATAGGGGTTGGCTCCAGTGACTTTGCCACCTTCTTTTATTCCTCAGGGGCATGTCAGCTTCACCCAATATCAAAAAAAAAAAGGGGCAGAGGTCCTTGTGTACTGGGTTGGATGCTTGACTCTGGAGCAGAAAGTGCTCGGCTTGAATCCTACTAGGGATAAACATTTAATCTGTAGAAGGGAAAAAAAACTGTGTTAGAAAGTCAAAAAACCAAAACAAAAGGGGGTATAATGAAACACATGGCACTGTGGTACAGTGGGGGAACAAGCCCCTTCTCTGCCTCCACAGTAAGTACCCAGAGGAGGCGGCAGAGAGGATTTGTGGCCTGACCGGTAGAGCCACGGGAGGGAATGGTGCAGGTGCAGGCATATGCTCTCCTCCTTGGTTCCCTCCTTTTCACAACTGGGGATGGACTTGGGGCAAGGGACAGGCTGCAGCTCCCAATGTTCACTGGTCCCCAGGGTAGTGGTTGTTTACTTATCTAATTGTTCCCTGGGGATGGGGGCTTCTAGTGTGTTGCAGATAACATGCCAGCCCATCAGAGGAAGCTGTCTACGAAGGCCATAGAGGGCTTGGAGTCACAGCTGCGGGAGATGTACCACAAGAAGGTGTCTGCATGGCTGGAAGGGCCGTCAATGTCAGCAGATGCAAGGGCTTCATCAAAGAAATGCCTGGCTAAGGGGCAGGCGGTGCCTCTGGTGAAGGTGCCTTGGATGCAGGAAGGTGGTAAGCAAGGTAAAAGGGTAGCTTGCTTGACCGACTATGATGCACTTTAGGTTCTAGACATGGCCCTAGAGGGTGGGGAAAGGGATCTGGGCAAGCCCGAGGGGAGGAGCAGAGAAGAAGCCAATATTCCGGTTGAGACTGCTCCCACTGGGTCACAAGACACTCCTGGGAGGGATTCGTACCCACAGGGGGGACTGAGTCAGAAGTTAGACAAGCTGCTGGACCTGATGGCAGTGGTCGTGGTGGAAAAAATGGGGTGACATGGGTCGGGCATGGGGCCAGCGATCACCCCTGCGCTCCCCTCCGCCTAGCCCCCTTTGTCCCAGTCCAGCTACTATGTGGGAATAGACAAGCAGCTGGGGTCCCACCTTATGGATAAGGTTAGGCAGGAAATTAGGAACTGGGAGTATGTGAACATGTTCTCCCTCCTCAACAGGCTGGTGGAGAGGGATGAGAAGAAGAAGGAGAAGGGGGAAAAATCAGATAGGAAAACCCCAAAGGTGCCACATGCCTTTGAGAATTGGATTGCAGTCTTCCCCATTTTCATGGGTACTGTCCTTCAGATGGATAGGGAGCAGGGTCTGGGGCTGTTCACCTATCAGAACTGGATTACTCTCATGCGATGGAGGAAGGGAGGCATGTCATGGCTGGTGTTCGATGAGGAGTTTTGGAGGAGGCAACAGGAGGACAGCACCGTGGGGTGGGGTACAGTGGACATGACTCTCATAATGGACGTCATGCTTGGGGAGGGTTGTGCACACAGACAGCAGCTTGCCGGTGAGGCCACCCCCTACACAAAAGGCGGAGGAGGGGCCGTCCCCAGCTCAGGCTTGCTACGCCTACAATCAATCCAAGTGCAATCGAGTGTCATGCTGTTTCCGGCACATTTGCATGGTCTGTGGTCAGCAGCACCCCTTCATTCTATGCACCTTCCCACATGCCCCATAAGGAGGGTTCAGCCAACCGGTCCGGAGAGCAACACACCTGCCAACCCCATTAAGGGTGGACAGGATCAGCATGCAGCTACTCAGCCCCTGGATAGGGAGTCCCGGTCACCATGATATCAGCTGCCAGTGTCGGGCGTTCATGATGAATGGATGGCAGCTGGGGAGGGTAGGGTTCGATCAGTGCCAGTTGGGTCTGCTGCCCTTGATGGGCCAACCACCGGATAAAAAAAAAGGATTCTCTGTTTCAGAGCAAAAAAGTAGGAAGGCGCTGAAGAAATGCACATGCAGACAATCTTGTCCAATTTCAATGACTTCTTTCTTTATTGTATCAAAATGGCAATAAACTCAAGGTTCAAAGTTCAACTACTGTCATTCATTAGTGACACACTCCTTTACTTTGAGAAACCATTTTCTGTGAGTAACACCATTGAGAGCCATAACATTTTACTCATTTGTGACTAGTTTCTTGTTTAATAACTGTGTTGGATGCGGACAGTATTTTAAATATTTTTTATTTATGTATTTTCTAGAAAGGCAATTCTTGAGAAAGCCTACGCAGCAGGTGAAATGTTGAGTTTATTGCCATTTTGATACAATAAAGAAAGAAGTTATTGAAATTGGACAAGATTGTCTGCATGTGCATTTCTTCAGTGCCTTCCTACTTTTTGCTCTGAAACAGAGAATTAATTTTTTGCTCATTGATACATCAGTATAGACTGCTTGAAAAAACTTCTTTGAAGAATTGTCCATTTCCTCTGGATTTTTTCCCTTTCCCCCTTCCCTTCTATTTTTCCTTTCTCCACATTATCACAACCACCAGATAGGCATCAAAAAAAGGGGGGTCGGGTCTGCTGGACATCACATCCTGTCAAGGTACATGGTGGGTGGACTGAATGCATATCTGTAATTTGTTAATGATGGATGATAATACAGTTGTATGGTCGTGCATGTGCCCAGGGTACACAATGGAAATGCTGATGCCTGGTCTCATTCACCGAGGCAATGCTTTTGGGAGCATTGGCATCTCAGGAGGATCACTAAGAGATGGCATAGTGGTAAGGGGGACGTGATGAGCTGAGTTCTTCTGAAGGGCTCGTGACACCCTCTGATAGGCATGAAGGCAGACCAAGCAACCAGACCCGGGGGAGGAGTCGTGGTCCACCTGCAGCAGGTGTATCTGTACTGCAAGGAATTGGTGCCTTACAGGGGCGGCCGTACAGCTTGACCCAGTACGACCACAGGGGTAGTTGACTCTCCCAGATGCACTCGCTGCTAGTATACTGGAATATTACTCAATAAATGCATGGCTGCAGCCATTTCCTCCAAGACCTGTGTCAGAGTGTTTCTTTCTGGGAAAGGGGGTATGGAGGGTTACCAGACAATGCAGAGGCTGCAACGGATGGCAGCAGCCATAGTTTGTCTGGGGCCATCCTCCCCTGGACCGAGAAGGAGAAGGGAAGTGGGGATGATAGAGGTGGTCCCGGGGGGATTCAAGTTATGCAGGATTGGTCAGGGACCAACAGGAGCCTCCCACTTGGGAGGGGGGTTACATCCTTCAGGGGCAGGGAGAGGAGGAACTTACTGGGACAAGCCAGCTGTCCATCCTCTTTCTCCTCTGCCCCTCCAAGGATCTCCCAGCCACCCACCCATTTAAAAGCATGGCTGTGGCGGTCAGTAAGCTAGGGCCCCTCTTTTGACCCAGTAGGGGTGACTGCACCGGGGGGTCGGAAGTGGAATTTCCTGGTTTCCCCTGTAGCAGGGTGTTTCCAGGTTTTTCACCTTCTCCAAAAGGGTGATAAACTGAGGTAGCAGTGAGAGAATCTAAATGGGTGAGAATAAATAGTCAGGGATGGTGAATGCTAATTTGTCACAATCATGAGGGGTGTCTTGGGAGGATCACTAAGAGATGGCATAGTGGTAAGGGGGACGTGACGACCCGAGTTCTTCTGTAGGGTTCATGACACCCTCTGGTAGACATGAAGGCAGACCAAGCAACCAGACCCGGAGGAGGGGTCATGGTCCACCTGCAGCAGGTACATCTATACTGCAAGGAAACGGCACCTGACGGGGGGCTACTGTACAGCCTTGGCATAGTATGACCACAGGGGTAGTTAATCCTCCTGGATGCACTCACTGCTAGTATACTGGAATATTATTCAATAAATGCATGGCTGCGGCCATTTCCTTCAAGTCCTGTGTTAGCGTGTTTCTTTCCAGGAAAGGGGGTATGGAGAACTACCAGACAATGTTCTCTGCATGTATTTTTTGTAACAAAAAGTAAGGGAAAACAATTTTTTGGCAGTTTACATTTTTTGGGGGTTTGTTTATTCTTATGCCACATATGCTGACAGGAATGTTACTTTCCTGGGGTTACTTTGTTAGTTTATATGTGGTATTTAAGTATGTGACATGGAGAAGTAGTGGAAGAGCGAGGTGTGAAGGGAGAGATAGAGAGAGAGAGCAAAAGAGAGATTTTTTTTAATTATTTCTTTTAGTTGTCCTTGGAAACGGAGAAACTGAGATGCACTTTTTTAGATACAGATGGAAGTGACAGAGAGAGAGGGGAAGGCAGCGTGACAGCAGTGTGTTTTATTTAAAACAAAGTGTGCACCACTTTAGTTTCTGTCACTGAGCAGTAAAGATGCAGCAAAGTTTTACTCCACCAGAAGTCGAGGTGAAGTCACCCACTCCGCATCGTCAACTGCTATGTGAAGTCCCATAGAATCACATCACTTTGCCTTATTATGACTTTGAGTTATGCTGACTTTGTGTTCACTGATTCGCTTTGCTTTCTGGTGACCACAAAGTGAGTCATAATTGAAACAGCCCACAGATCACATGTGTTGCAGTCTGTAGGTCACATGGCTCAGGCAGGAAGTTAACCAGGCAAGACAGTGAAAGATTTTCACTTTCTCCTTACCTAGTGTGGGAGAAGGAGGTTTTGTGACAGAGGAGACAGGAAACAGAAATATATTGCTTGAATCTGATTAACATTTGACTTATTTATTAATCAGCTGTTTTTTTTTTGTATTTTGATTGCCTCTTGTGTTGAGTTGTGCACCTTTGTTTCAGTACAGTAGTTAATCATTAATTTTGTGTGTGTGTGTGTTTGTGTGTGTGTGTGTGTGTGAGAGAGTAAAATGGAGAGAGGCGTCTTTGGTGGATGGAAAAAAGAGCGTGTGGGGGATATGGATGCGTAGGGCACACCACATCTGAACAGCAGCACATTTTATCTTGCAAGTGATCCCCTCCCTGAAGCAGGAGTTAGTGGTGCCACAGAAGCACCCCCACCGGTGGCACCACCTACTACTAGTGCCCCACCACCACCACCTGCCATGGCCCCTGCACCAGTGGCTCAACAGCAACAGGAATTGATAGAGGAGTCACAGCAGTCTCATCAACAGCAGGAGGTTGTCCCCCCCAAAAAAATTGTGTAGCAGCAGCAAATAATACCTGGGCCCCCCCCCCCGCCTGTGCCTGGTCCTTCCTGCACCTCTACTGTGTGGGCTTTTTTCAGTCCAGTGCCTTGTGTTGATGACCAGAGTGTCATGAAGTGTAATATCTGTGGTGTGGTTGTGCATCGTGGTCCCAAGGAGAGTCATCTGGGGACGGGTGGGTAGCACTCCCACCTTGCAAACCACCACCATGCAGAGTGGGAGGCCAAGGTTGCCAAACCGGGATGGAACATGCCTGCTGTCCCTGCTGGGCAACAGGTGGCAGCACGGCCTCCACCTGCATGTAGGGTTAGGTGTGGTAGGGCCATGGAGAAAGTGGCTTCTCCAGCACCCACAGGGGACGCTGGCAACCCTGCAATAATGCAGCTATCAATCATCTTACAGGACCACCCCTCCACTGAGCTCCTATTGATAGGGCTACCAAACATTACCTATTAACAATGCCTCCTTTGGCTGCACTCACAAGATATCTGTCTAATTCTTTACTTCGCTGTAAATATCAAACCTGTTACTCCCTCCCTCTATCAACAAACTTATTGTTCTCTTGAAAACTGTAAAATACAGCTCTCGGTAAGACATTCAATGCAATCCTGATCTTGATTCTGCAATATTGTATAACTGACAAAACTGTAACCTTCAGCTGCCATTCTATGTCTATATGTATTAAGTGTTTGTATGTTTTTTCTGATGAGGAGCCTTTGTAAATGAGTCCCTGACTCAAAGGTTGTAATCCTAAAGTCTGTTAAATAAATAAATGCCTGCCACACAGGTCAATTTGGGCCTGATGTTGAGTGAGCTGGACCACCTGAGCAACAGGGTGTCGAACATTGAGCAGCGGTTGAAGTGCATTGAGGATAACCAACTGCAAATTATAGCCATGCTCCAACTGCTGCTGTCACACCATAATGTGGAGCACTAGTTTTTGATTGTCCCTTCTCCATGACAAAATATTTCCTGATGTTGCCCCTGATCCATCCCCCCTCTTATCTTCAAAGTTTAGCCCCCTTGTTCTTGCACGTCTCTTTTTCTGAAAGATGGGACTCTCTTGGACATTGTTGATTCCCTTTATGTACTTTAAAGTTTCTATCATGCCCCCCACCCTCTCCTGCCTTTCCTTAAGGGTATACATATTAATTTCCTTTAGTCTGTCTTCTTCATATGGGTTCAGGTGCAGCTTCTGCACTATTTTAGTGGCCCTTCTTTATACCGCCTTCATCCTGTCTATGTCCTTGTCTATATCTTTGAGTCCAATGCCAGAATGCCTTGAATGCCAGAATCCAGATGAAGAGAAATAATATGATAAAAATGTGCGTGCACCCACTCTTCATAAGTGTGCCCTCAGAAATGGCTACTGTCAAAGTGTCCTGAAAATGCAGAGTCCAGATGAAGAGAAATAACATGGTAAAATTTGCTTGAAATTCTCAAATTATTTCCTGATACACTGCTTTATGAGTGCACCCACTCCAATAACAACAATGGCACCTGCTGCTGCGCCTGTATTTCTGTCTTCCACTGCCAGCGCTGACTGGGCTGATGTACAGCGTCTTGCAAAATGATGATAGCCACAGATGACCATCTTGTAAACAATGATGTGATGATGCTATGGCGGTCAGAAAGTCTGCTGTGCTGGCTGTAACAAGATGCCCTATGTGTGTGTGTACTCATACTATCATCTGGAGTACTGTGTCCAGTTCTGAAGACCCCATCTCCGCAAGGACATAGACAGGATAGAGGCAGTCCAGAGGAGGGCAACTAAAATGGTGCAGGGTCTGCAAGAGAAGCCGTATGAGGAGAGACTAAAGGAGCTTAATATGTATACCCTTGAGGAAAGAAGGGAGAGGGGGGACATGACAGAAACTTTTAAGTACCTCAGTGGAATCAACAAAGTCCAAGAGGGTAGCATCTTTCAGTAAAAGAGACGTGCAAGAACAAGGGGACACAATTTAAAGATAGAAGGGGGCAGGTTCAGGGGCAATGTGAGGAAGTATTATTTCACAGAGAGGGTAGTGGATGCATGGAACAGCCTTCCTGAGGAGGTTGTGGGGTCTAAGACTGTGGGAGAATTCAAGAATGCATGGGACAGACATAAGGCAATTCTTGTAGGGGGTAGGAAGAAATAGGCTGTTGGTTAACTAGGATCTGCGGCCTATCCTGTAGGTAGGGAAATGGGCAGACTAGATGGGCCTAGTGGTCCTTATCTGCTGTCAAAGTCTATGTTTCTATGTTTCTATTGGTAAGTTACTGTATCTTGCACGCTCATGTTTTTCCACAGAACCAGATCTATAGATATAGATATATCTAGCTATATGTTATTATTATTATTATAATACTGGCGTGGTAGCACCAGTATAGTTAGGGTTGAGTAAGCACTTTAATGTTAAACCCCAAATTTTGCATATTAATGACTTTGTCACTGTATGACAGATTTGCCTGACAATTTGTATGTGAAGTCTGGAACCATAGATCTCTAGATGTGGCAAGTCGTGTTACAGTCGGATGAGCGGTTGCGGAGCTGCAGAATACCAAAAGAACGCAAAAAGACTTTTTGCACGTTTCTTTGCTCACATCTACAGACCGCATCATTTGTCTGTTTGATCAGAAATCTTTAGGTAAGATGCAATCTGGGTCACTGATGTGCCTTTCAAAGATTTGGTGAAAAAATATTAAACCATTTAAAAGTTATTCAAAAAACACATTTCCCATTATAATCAATGGGTAAAAAATATATGTCTCATGAAAGCTGCCGCCACTACATTTTGCTTTCACAAATGGCCCTTTTACTTTCATGCGGTAGCCATTTTGTTTTCAGTTAGTGAGATTGAAAAATGCCTGGTGTTTAAATTTGGGACTCTCTTGGTAAACACTGACTTGTGTTTATCTAGTCGGGTCCTGAGGATGCCAGTCCTATCTTTTTTGGGGGGTAACCCCCCAGAAATACCATTTTAAAACTCAGGGCCCCTGTACTTTCACAAATTGTGAAAGAAATGTCCGTGGCACTTTAGTAAAACACGAAACTGTCATGCTGTTTTTGCGAAACTATCGCAATTTGTGAAAAGTACTTTATTCAAAAACTACAAATCTTTGCCATCCCCTGCAACAAAATGGTTGGGGTCTTGGGGCTGAAATTTGCAGGGTGGCAAGCCTGGTCCCACAGATGTGCCTTTTCAAGGTTTGGTACAAAACTATTCAATGGGCCCAAAGTTATAGTGTTCAAAAGTTGACAGATTTCCCGTAGGATAACATTACTGTTTTCATGATGCCGTTCAGCTCCCGTATCGCGAAAACGAAGTGAGATATGGATCTTTTGCTACCCACAGGTGATCTAAGCTGTAAAAACAAGCTGAAAATCATAGATTACACCTGCAGTGGAATTTGTTTCCTACTTGCTATGGTTGTGGAAATATTGGCAAAAATGTGTTACAGGGGTTCCTTTGGAGTACTATTGCAATGCTGTATAGGCCCGGACTACTGTGTAAGTGGGAGTGCAAGGCCCAGACAGCCTGCACTCCCACATATGCATACCATTATGCCCAAAATGGACAATGCAGAGGGTCCATGCTCCCACTAACACATACCACTTACCAGACACATTACACTTTGTAAAAAAATAATTGAAATTCATTGTGAAAAAAAGAAAAACCTCTGTTAATGCATCAGTTAGGGTTGATAATACTGCAGCAGAAGCTTGGAAATGTCATGTTAGGTTACACTCCTACCACCACTCCTCACCCTCCACACAACAGCAGGCATCGGGGTGTGCATTGGGGTCATCAGGCCTGTCACTCCATTCTCCTGTACTGTACCACCTCAGCTTGCTTACGTATACAATGGGGTGATAGTTAGCCCGACGATCCCAACGCACATCCTGATGCTTGTTGGTGTGTGAAATGCTAAACATTGCTGGTTCATATGCAATGCCAAAATACTATGTATGAACCTCTAAACATACCAGATACATATGTTGGAATATTGTTTTTAGCACTATTTCAGTCACAGAGTGCCATCTCATTCACAGACTCAAACACCCCCCACACATTTGAAGACACACACACACACACACATATGCAGACAAACAATCCAGTTGTGTATTTTAGTTTGGGAACACAGTGATGTCAGTGTTAATCACATAACAGCAGCCTCCCACCAGCACCCCCACCTCCCCACACACACATTACACTCACAATACACACAACAGCAGATGTGGTGTGTTATGGAGTTGGCAGGGCAAACTAACACCTATTATACGATGGCAAGAAAGAATGCTTACCTCTGATTGGTGAGTCTGGGACTGGACCCGTGATGTTATCCCAGTACAACATCACAGGTCTAGTCCTAGAGCACAGCCTCACTGTATTGATTTGTCATTACATTGTTCTATTCTTCTTTTCAGAAACAAATATATATTGCCAAACCAAAAATTTACTAAAAACATTTGTAATATGTTTTTATTTTGTATAACACTGATCCATTGTATAAAAGTAATAATGC
This sequence comes from Neoceratodus forsteri, assembly GCA_016271365.2. Classification (NCBI taxonomy): domain Eukaryota; kingdom Metazoa; phylum Chordata; order Ceratodontiformes; family Ceratodontidae; genus Neoceratodus; species Neoceratodus forsteri. Next base: position 185,780,161 of record CM057457.1, read on the forward strand.
ACTACAGGGTATGTGGTGTGCTGGGATAAGCTCACTTCTGGGGTTGTTGGATGCACTTGGCCTGCAGCCTCATGCCCAACCACCCCAGGCGTGAGGTTATCCTAGTACAACAGACACCCTGGAGTGCATTATTGCTTAAATATGAATCATGCACATATATATGACAACAGTGTGTACTTGCACTATGTGAGTCAAGGGATATTTCACCACCCTCAACATCTAGTGCTATGTCAGTTACTTACAACAAAGGAATGGATTTCAATTTTACTTTTGCCATTACATTGTACTAAAAACAATGTTGCAAAACAATATGCTGTCCCCCTCCCACACAACCACTGCTACCTTTTCACCCCCACCGCCCACCCATACAACAGACAGCAGTAGACGTCAGGGTGCACTATGGGGTCGTGTGACCAAACTTGCACCCCATTGTCATTGTCATATACTGTAGCATATAAAAAATTTACACATGGAATGACGTGAGAGTTGGTTTGATGATACTGTGGCTCACCACAACGTCTGAAGTTCTAAGCTAGCTGGTGAATAATCCTGCTCTCAGTCATATATATGTGTGAATACTGTGCTGTTGCAATATTTGCACTACTGTGTACCCCCACCCTCTGTTCACACACATATACACATTGTATATTTATTTATATAAGGAGTACACAAATGTAAAATATAGAAAGCCTTTTTTTGCTTGATATTTCTTAAATCACCTCTCTTCTGGGATTGTTGGATGTACTCGGCCTGAGGTCTTATGCCAAACCACCCCAGCCATTAGGTTAACCCAGCATGACACACACCCTAAAGTTCATTATTGCTTAAATCATGCACTCCAGGGTGTGTGTTGTGCTGGAATAACCTCACTTCTGGGGTTGTTGAATGCACTCGGCCTGCGGCCTCATGCTCAACCACCCAGGTGTGAGGTTATCTCAGTACAACACACACCCTGGAGTGCATTATTGCTTAAATAATGCACTCCTGGGTGTGTGTCGTGCTGGGATAACATCACTTCTGGTGTCATTGCACGCACTTGCATGCAGCCTCATGCCCAACCACCCAAATGTGAGGTCATCTCAGCCCGACACACACCCTGGAGTTCATAATTGCTTTAATAATGCACTCCAGGGTGTGTGTCGTGCTGGGATAACCTCACTTCTGTGGTTGTTAGATACATTCATCCTGCGGCCTCGTGCCCAGCCACTCCAGGCATGAGGTTATCCTAGCATGACACACACACCTTGGAGTGCATTATTGATTAAATATGAATCACACATATATACGACAACAGTGTGTACTTGCACTGTGTGAGTAAAGGGATATTTCACCACCCTCAACATCTAGTGATATGTCAGTTACTTACAACAAAGGAATGGATTTCAATTTTACTTCCGCTGTTACATTGTACTAAAAACAATGTTGCAAAACAATATCCTATCCCCCTTCCTCACAACCACTACAACCTCTTCACCCCACCACACACAGACAGCAGTAGACGTTGGGGTGTGCCATGGGTTGGTGGACTGAACTTGCACCCCATTGTCATTGTCATATACTGTAGCACATGAAAACATTTACACATGGAATGATGTGAGAGTTGGTCTGATGATACCATGGCTCAGCACAACGTCTGAAGCTCTAAGCTAGCTGGTGAATAATCCTGCTCTGTCATATACAGTATATTTGTGAATACTGTGCTCTTAGAAACATAGAATTTGATGGCAGATAAGGACCGCTTGGCCCACCCAGTCTGCCCATTTCCCTACGTACTGGATAAGCTGCAGATCCTAGTTAACCAGCAGCCTACTTCTTCTTACCCCCAACCCCCAGAATTGCCTTATGACTGTCCCATACATGCTTGAATTCCACCACTGATTTTGACTCCACAACCTCCTCTGGAAGGCTGCTCCATGCATCCACAACCCTCTCTGTGAAAAATACTTCCTTAAATTACCTCTGAGCCGCCCCTCTATCTTCAAATTGTGCCTCTTGTACTTGCACACCTCTTTTTTGAAAGATGCTACCTCTTGGACTTTGTTGATTCCTTGAGGTACTTGAAAGTTTCTATCATGTCCCCCCCTCCTCCTTTCCTCGAGGCTATACATATTAAGCTCCTTAAGTCTCTCTTCATATGTCTTCCGGTGAAGACCCTGCACCATTTTAGTTGCCCTCCTCTGGACAGCTTCCATCCTGTCTATGTCTTTGCGGAGATTGGGTCTCCAGAACTGCACACAGTACTCCAGATGGGGTCTCACCAGCTGTCTGTACAGAGGGATAATAACTTCCTGTTTTCTACTGGTGATGCCTCTCCCTATGCATCCCAGTATCCCCCAGCCCTCCTTGCTGCCCTCTCACATTGCTTGCCCACCTTTAGGTCATCTGATATGACTACCCCAGGTCCCTTTCCATTTTTGTTGTTGTTAGTATCTCACCCCTCATTGTGTACTCTTCCCCTGGGTTTTTGTTTCCCAGATGCATTACCTTGCACTTCTTAGCATTGAATCTAAGCTGCCATACATTTGACCATTCCTCTAACCTTGCCAAGTCCCTTCTCATCCTTTCCACCCCACCCTGTGCATCAACTCTGTTGCAGATCTTAGTGTCATCTGCAAAGAGACATACTTTTCCTTCCAGTCCTTCCGCAATGTCACTTATAAAGACATTGAAGAGGACCGGTCCTAATACTGAACCCTGCGGTACCCCACTAGTAACCCTCCTTTCTTCTGAGTGGACTCCATTTACTATTACTCTCTGTGTCCTATTCTCCAGCCAATTCTTTACCCAGGCTGTCATCTTGGGACCCACTCCCAGGCTGGCTAACTTGTATATTAATCTTTTGTGTGGGACTGTGTCAAATGCTTTGCTAAAGTCTAGGTAGGCCATGTCCACAGCCCCTCCCTGATCTACTACTTTGGTCACCCAGTCAACGAAATCTAACAGATTTGTCTGGCATGACCTTCCCGTTGTGAATCCATGCTGCCTAGGGTCCTGTGCCCCTCTGGCCTCTAGATACTCCAGAATTCTTTCTTTCAGAAGTTATTCCATCATTTTCCCTATCACTGAGGTTAAACTAACAGGTCTGTAGTTTCCTGCTTCTGCCTTGCTCCCACTTTTGTGAAGGGGAATCACATCTGCCCTCCTCCAGTCCTCAGGTACCACCCCATCCTCCCATGATTTGTTAAACAGGGTAGTCAGTGGTGTCACTAGTTCTACCCTTAGCTCTTTTAGAATTCTGGGATGAATCCCATCAGGCCCCATTGCTTTGTCCACCTTCAGTTTTAAGAGTTCTTTCAGAACCCTTTCTTCTGTAAATGGGCGGTATCAACTTCTGTATCCAGAGTGTTACTACTGTTTGTTTTATGTACCTCCCCCTCTTCATTTGTAAATACTGAGCAAAAATATTTGTTTAGTATCTCTGCCTTTTCACAGTCTCCCTCTGCCCACCCTCCTCCCTCCCTTTATTAAGCCTCACTATCCCTCCCTTGGTCTTCCTTTGCTCCCTGATGTACCTATAAAAGGTTTTATCCCCCTTCTTAACTGAGTTGGCTATCTTTTCCTCGGTTTGGGCCTTTGCTGTTCTGACTGCCTTCCCAGCCGCCTTTTGATTTAACTGATACAGTTCTCTGTCCTGCTCCTTCTGCGATTCCTTGTACTTCCTGAATGCTTTCTTTTTCTCTTGAACCTTCACTGCCACTTCCTTTGAGAACCATAGTGGTTTCTTACATCGTCTTGTTTTGTTTATTTGCTTCACACAAAGGCTCGTTACCTCTGTGATGGCAGTTTTTATTATTCCCCATTGTTCTTCCACCCCTCCTTCCTGTCCATTTGCTAGTGCATTCCTTAGGCACTCACCCATTTTGGCAAAGTCAGCCTCCTAAAGTCCAGTACTTTGTCTTTGTATGGCTTGACTCTATTGCTGTGTTTATTGTGAACTATAATGTTCGATGGTTGCTAGTTCCCAGATGGCTACTCACTTCTACATCTGTGATCCTCTCTCCATCTCCATTTGAGAGAATTAAGTCTACTATTGCTCCCTCTCGAGTGGGCTCCAGTACTAGTTGTCTATGGCATGCCCCCTGTAGGGCATCTAGAATAACTGCACTCTTCGAAGTGGCAGCTGCAACTGCACTCCAGTTAACATCTGGCGTATTCAGATCACCCATCAGCAATATCTCCCCTTTTTCTGCCATTCTAAGTATACCTTCTATCATTTCCCTGTCCATTTCTCCCCTGAGAAGGGTTCAGACAACCCTGTGCGTATTGTGGTGCCATTGCCTGTCTCCAAATTTACCCACAGTGCTTCTTCTCCTCCCTGTTTACCCTTTTGTTCTGTTGCTTTTATTCCTTCCCTTATGTAAAGAACTACTCCTCCTCCTCTTTTACCCTCCCTGTCCCTCCTGTAGACAGTGTATCCTGGTATGTTTATGTCCCAGTCATGGTTTTGTGTGAACCATGTTTCTGTGACTGCCACGATATTCAGGTATTCCTCCTCCATCAAGGCCACTAATTCAGGTAGCTTGTTACCCAGACTACGGGCATTGGTACTCATTGCTTTCCATTTTTTGATGGCTTTACCTTCTGTTGCAACATCCCCCACTGACCGTTCTACCTCGGTCTTTTTCTCATTTAGTACCCTGTTTTGTAGGGAGAGGCTGGGATTTTCCTGATGCTTGTCAGTGCCTATCCCTTTGACTAGTGTAAAAGCTTGCAAATGAAGCATTTAAACTGATTGCTCAAGAGACTTGTTCCCTTCCTGGACAGATGCAGACCATCCTGCCAGTATAGGCTGGTGTCGTCCAGGTGGAACCCCAGTCCCCAATGAAGCCAAACCCCTGTGCTCCGCACCATTTTTTCAACCATTCATTAAACTGCATGGTGCAAATTACCCTCGCCTCCCCCATGCCTTTGACAGGCAGCACCTCTGAGAAGGATACTGTGTGTGCTACTTGTCTTAGGTCCCTCCCCAACTCTGCAATGTCCTCCTGCACTGCTCTAATCTCATGATGAGCCAAGTCATTTATCCCTAGGTGGACAATTATGTCCAGCTCAGAATCCCTTGCAGCTGTTCTCATGATCCTGAGGATGCGCTTCCTGTCCCTCCAAGCCATGGCACCAGGCAGGCACCTTACTTCCATTTTCCCAGCTCCCCCCAGTTCTATTCCCCTAATAATTGAGTCCCCCACCAGGAGCTGCTTCCTTTCCCTGTGGTGTCCTCTGCCTCCTTCCTGTGGGCTTCCCTTGTGACAGTTGTCATCAGTCTTCTCTGCGGGTGCATATGCTCCCCCAGAATGGTGTATGGATTGTGGAGTGGAACAATTGACTGGGTGTGCCTCTGTTCCACCCTCCTCACCCTCCCTGAGCCCACTGTGGTCCAACTGCTGTGCTTTCTTCGCAACTTCTGAGGTAGTGGTGGTGGCACTAGTGCTCCCTGGATAGGGAGGTTCCCCTCCTACTGTCCAGTGTGGCCTGGGGGAAGGTTTTCTTACTACTGTCCAGTGCGGGATGAAGACGGGCAACTTCATCCCTCAGGGCAGATAGTTGTCTGCAAATAGGGCAGCATCTCAGCCTCCAGAAAGACTCCCGGAAGACTGCTGCCCCACAGCCATTACATTGCACTACTCCCCACATGTTTATCTAGTTTTTTTTTGTATTTGTGTGTGTGTGTGTGTGTGTGTGTGTGTGTGTGTGTGTGTGCGTGTGTGATTTGTTATATAGAATATATATATTATACAATGTGTATGCTTATATTGTCAGTGCAGTGTGCTAGCGAGGATATGACAGTGAAATGCACCTTGCACTCGAGGAAATGATGTCAGAACCTCAGGTATAAAGGAACTATTTCTAGGGGTGGGTGGGTGAGGTGGGAAGGGTTGGGCCTAAACTGTGCCCTCACAAAACAATCAGCTAAAGCTCTCACCCACCACTGCGATGAGTGTCTTCCTGTCAGCAAGATACCCTACACAACAATTTGACAGAGAAAGTACCCTGCTAATCAAACAAAGAAAAATCCAGACATCCAAGTCAGACACAGGTAAACCTCTCCAGCCCCAAAACAGCCTGGTGGTTTGTTAGCCACAAAGGAAAATCAAATATGCAGTTATTTCAGCCCTTCTGAGGCTGCTGACAAGATAAGTAGTTTTAAAAACCCCTTCCTGAATTAAAAACTAAAACAAACACAAAGCAATACCACTTTAAAAGTGAGGAAAACTTCTCTCAGATGTAAGCAAGAGAGAGAGATTAGTTACAGATATTTGGTCCAAAATAATATATTCCACGCAGCTTCTCAGTTGTTTCCAAGCACACCCTGTACACAACTTGGAAGAAGATGGACTTCTTGTACTATTTGCACTACTGTCTACCCCCTACCCTGTTCACACACAGATACACATTATATATTTAAGCAATAAAGCATGACAAGGTGTGTGTTATTGTGTAATAATGTTACTCCTGTGGTGGGTTGAAGCACAAGGCGAAGCTGAGTACTTCTACCACCCCAGGAGTGACATTATTACACGATAACACACACCTTGGAGTGCCTTATTGCAATTATACAATGGCTCAATGTTAAAGAAAACAAAAATAAAAATTAAAATGTTTTTAGTAGATATTTAGAGAGGCAGTATATCTTTGTTTCCGGAAAAAAAAAAAAGTTGCTGCTCCATAAAATCAACGCAGTGATGTTATTGTGGAATATCATCACTGTCTCTGGCACACACTGACCAATCAGAGTCCAGGAAATTTCTTGCCATTGTATAATTAAGCTATAATGCAGCAGGGTGTGGTATATCGTGGGATATCGTCACGCCTCGGGTGGTTGGGCATGAGGCCACAGGCCGAGTGCATCCAATGACCCAAGAAGTGATGATATCCCACGATATACCACACTCTGGAGTGCATTATTGCTATTATGAATAGGAATACAAGTTTTAGCAGTAAAAAAAAAAATGTTTAAATCCTTCTGAAAAGGTATTTTCTGAGGTGATGGAGGAGTACTTTTTAATAAAGTAGTTCCTGGAGGGCTCTTTGGGCAGCTGTTGTAAATTGAGTTTGTGTAGAGGAGATCTGGAGTTTATGTCTCCAGTAGGTGGTGCTGCTGTTTGTTGCTTCTCATGTGCATGCTGTAGTGATGTTTCTTGAGTATTGTAGATCATCCTCCACCTCCACGTCATTGCCCTGCAAGAGTTTAAGCGTACATTGCTCGGTCGATTTTATATTTATGTTGTATTTGGCAAGTCGCCACTGCCATCCTCCTGAGTCCGGCGAGGCCAGTGAAAAGCACTGGCCGAGCCGCACTTCAGACAGCTAACACTGGACTGAAGGGGGGCAGCCGTTTCACTGTGAGTTAAACGAGGGAATATAATATGTCACAGGCGGGTTGATGGTGCATCAGTTCTACTGGCTGTTAAATGGGAAAGTGGTATCTGGCACGAGGAACGAGAGGAGTGGGCTGGTCAATGATGTAAGGTTAGTGGGGTGGTTGGCAGCTGTTGTTTTGTATGAGTGAAGTTTTTTTTTCTTTCAGTTAATTTTCCCACGAGCGGAGGTTCTGTTGTTGTCAGGGGGTGTGGGCGTGCACATGTTGTCGTTTTGACATTAGGCTGCGAGTTGCGTTTAAAGTTAAGAGCTGCCGTTGCTGTTGGAGGAATTTCTTGAAAGTAAGAAGTGAGAAGGCTGGTGACCAGAGGTTTTCTGAAGCCGAGATGATGTAGCCCGATATCATCACGGCTTCGAAACCCTCTCGGCCAATCAGCTTGCTCCATTTACAATCGCTGGTTCATAATTATATGTATGAGTACACAAAGGTAAAAGACAAAAAAGCCTTTTATTGTTTGATATTTCTTTAAAAAAAATCTAAAATTGTACATGTATGAAAATAGAATTCTTTTGTTTCAACACAAAAAACTCTGCAAGGTTACAAATATAAAAATATTATTTTTAATTTAAAAATAAAATACTTTTATTGATTTCTTTAAAAAAATAAATCTGGGTTTAAATCACTATTAACAATATTATTTTTATTACAAACAAATAGTTTTTTTTAGAGGTGCCTCTTTTTCGTTGAGATGTTGGGGAGGGCATGGCTGGAGCAGACCTGGAAGGCAGCTCACAAATAGAAGCTGCTGAGGCAAGTAGCCCTGAGGTACCAGTCTGTATGGAGGGGTGGGGTCTTCATACATCCTTGGGAGCCTGGAAGTTGATGGTCCACCCCGGACATCAGGTGTAGCAGCAGCTAGAGATGGTTGAGCCTCTGCAGCTGTGTCAACAGGTTGTAGCAGAAGATGAATAGATCCCTCACGGCCTTACTGCACACCCAGTGCTTGTTGCTATAGATGCAACATTGCCATGATGGGCTCTTGAATTTTGTCAGTCTTCTGCAACATCATGTTGACACAGCTGCAATGACGATGGTATTTCCCGCTGATTGATGGACTGGTGCTGGGAGTTGTGAACAGAAACATTTAAAATCAATTTCTGGTTTCGTTTTGACAACAAATACTTTTAATATGTTGACACATTCACATCATTCATTATTATGCTTTTTAATAACATTAGTGCATATTGTTTCAGAAGTCTGTTGCAATCGAATGGACATGTAATACTGTTAGAAACTTACACACTCCACATATTTTACTTCTGTCTGTCTCTCCGATGGTTAATGCATACAACTTGTGCCCCCTCAGGCAGGAAATCTGAACCACAGCTGTACTGCCTACTGCCCCCTCCCACCAGTGAGATGCATTTACACATAAATAACAGTTTGTGGGTCCAGAGGTAACAGACATACCCTATGTTAGCACTTAGAAGTAAGTGTGATACGTCAATGATACAACATGCTGAGATATCAGAATGCTGGGATGTGTCACTGTGTAAATACATGAGTTTATGTGCAATGCCCCACTACTAAGCAACAGATGTTTCAGATTTCACATCTTTAATTTATGTCTGTCTCTCTATACCAAACAATATGGTTATTGTGTTGAATTTACATGTTCTCAAGCTGGGAATGTCAACCACACCTGCACTCCCCCTACCCTTGCCATTCCCTAGCAATACCACCACCACCATGCAGAAACACAGAAATAACAGTTATTGTATACTAAGGTAATACACATAGTATGTGTAGGCATAAATCTCCAAATTGGACACTATACTGTGTTTTGGTGAACTGGTGGTTGGGGGTACTTGAAGGCTGATGGTAGGCTCAATTTGCTGACATAATGTGTTGTAGATATTTCTGCAAGTTCAAGTGAAAAAAACAAACACCTTCCAGCTTAATTGTGTAGGAGAAATCAAGTATGTAGCAGCATTCCAAGTTGTTCTGCTGCAGTAGTTACATCACTACTGCAGCATAACAACATAATGATGTCGCAACTGCAATAGACCAAGCATACTCAAGGTACAGAAAGTCATGCATAACAGCATTATACCATACACTATAGTGTCATATTGGGCAATTGTGTTGCTGCATGGATTATCAGATTTGTGTCTGTTGCACTGATAGTCAACAGTAGATGCCCAAATAAAATACTGACCTCATACCTAGAAAGAAATGATGATTCAAAGAGCAGCGCTTCACACACCTGATTGCAGGTACATACATTTTGGGAAAGTCCTTCAAATTATTTCAGTCAGTTTTTGTGAAGTCCCTAAACCTTATCAAAGATGAGAGCACTGTAATCTGAGGTTACAAGAATAAACTAAGTGAGGTGAAAAACTTATCGATTACACTGTACTAGTAAAAGACACAAATATGTAAGCACAATGTGCCCTTTCACATTTGTAGTCATGACCCCCCCAAACTAAACAAGTAAGTTAACTGTGATTTGAGGGACACTGTCTAAATGAACTGCAAAACAGCAATGCAATAGTGTCAAGAACACATGTATTTTATGTACTCATTACGCTTTATTTTGCTCACACAGGGATTGACACTAAGCCCCCCACACACACATGGGACAGGATATTCAAAGGGGTTGCACCATGCACAACCCCCAAATGCGCCCCAGCGCGATATTCAAAGGGGCAGGATGTGTGGCACAACCCCCAATGTGCTGATGTGCTGGCATGTATTGGTAATGTATGCGGCGCAGATGCAGGGGGCATGCCCATGCATATGCGGCACATCCCAATATTAAGCCTGGGATGTGCGGTGCATATGCTGGTGCAACCCCTACATGCCCCGCATACTGCTACTCAAAGTTGAGCCAAAAATAACAGGCTCAAATGCTGCCCACCCACTGGCAGGCAGCTGTATTGCAAGGCGCAACACAACAGTCGCCGGCCGTGGGTGGCCACCAGCCCAGCAGGAACACTGTCCACAAGCACCCAGACCCTCCCTGGTAGTGTAGTGGCCCCCCTCCCCGTATGCCCAATTGTGGGCTGCAGTACTAAAACCTAAGAACCTGGTGGTCTAATGGTCCCCTCCCCATATGCCTAATCGCGGGCATTTGTAATTGTAACATAATAACCTGGTGGTCTAGTGGCCCTCCCGTATGCCTGATCATGGGCATCTGTAGAAGTAATATAATTACCTGGTGGTCTAGTGGTCCCCTCCCCATATGCCTGATTGCGGGCTGTTGTAATATGAAAGATTTACCTTGTGGTCTAGTGGTACCCCCTCCACCCACTCACAGAGGACTCCTAGCCATCATCACCCCTTTCATCCGGTGGACTGCAGTACCTCAGATAGCACATCTCGGCCACCTGCTGAATGATAGCGTGCATGTATGGTCTGTATGCCTATTGGTCTACAGTGTGGACCAATGGGCTTGAGACCATTACAGCTTATAGGACCAGATATGTGAATGAATGTGTTCATTCACATATCTGGCCTCAGGGACTAGCATGGTTCAGTAAACCCATTGGTCCACACTGTGGGACCAATAGGCATACAGACCATACTGTACGCCATCATTCGCAGGTGGCCGTGGTATGCAGGTGGGTGCTGCCACCGATGACGGGGATGCTGGGTGGCTAGGGTCCCTCTGTGGGTGGTGGGGAGGGGGTACCACTAGACCACCATGTAAATCTTCATATTAAAAGTGCCCACAATCGGGCTATGCGGGGAGGTGACCATTAGACCACTAGGTAATTATTTTACAATTACAGATGCCTGTGATCGGGTATACAGGAGGGGGTTACAAACGTCCACCAGGGACCCACCCCCAACAACAGCAGCTAGACAGGGCTCCAGGCACATTTCATGGAGCAGTACTGTGCAACGCATGCAAATGGGGCCATAATGACATGCAAATGGCCCCATTTGTGCCTTGCGTATATTATAGCCTCATTTGCATGCCCCTGCTGACTATCGCAGGTGATGCATCTAGCGCAATGGCACTTGTGCTGCATCATCCCCATACTCCCTCTCTGCGGCTTTCACTGGTGTAATGCCTCTGTGCCATGCACAGTATGTGCGCCGACCTTACCATATTTAATGGTGCTGCGCCATGGCGCATCACCAATGAATATCGCCTGGTCCTGGCCCCGGCGTAGCCCAGTTGCGCTTCGCCCAGGCTTGCACCACTGCCCGGCGCAGTCTGAATATCCAGCCCAAGAACTGTAATTGTAAATATTGTACTAACCTTCAGTGCCATTGTCTGCCTCCAGCTTCACCAGAACAGGTGAACCACCATCTTCAGTCTCCCTGAGGGCTTTTGGTTGCAAAATTATAACAAACATTTTATATATAAAGTATGTCATTTTTCTGTTTTGGATGATTGATCTAATTAATTGTTTTTTATTAATTAATTGTTAGGTGTGCTTACACTTTATTATTAATATTTTTATGTTTATTAACAGATAATGGATCACTTTTTAATTTAGAGACATTGTACTGTTTACCATTAAACAATTATACTAAGCAAGATACATAGTATTCTAGACATTATTGTATTAGCTGTATATCTTTATCCTGCTCGTACTATTGATTGCAACCAAAGAAAAATAATTATTTATTATTTTACAAATCCTGAGCTGTATCTTACAACAAAATCGGTTACATATGCCAGCAATCTACTACTTCCCATAGACACAATAATAATCTTTTATTATCACACAGTGCTATTCTACCGTTATACCTTTTTTGTTTACTATATCATGTACTTACCAGATGATTCAATAAAGATGACCTCATCAGCTTTATTTGACTCCATCTCCATCTGCTCTTCTTGGGCTGGTACTACCACTGGCCTTGTGGGACATCTTCTAACAGGATCTGAAACAGTAATTTTATATGTAATAAATACAGTGTTGGTTCATTGCAGAAATGTTATTGTTATACCTCATTGTACTTGTATACAGCTATCAACTATATATCTTTGTGTGGTACATTGGACCACCAGACCAGCATAGAATTCAACAAAAAAAAATATCGCTAACCATTATCCAGAGGCTCATGACGACACAGGTACTGTACAGTTGTATTCATTCTCAAATAAATCAGTGTACAGCACTGTTATGTCAACAACATATATGTTTAAACACTGGTACATTATTTTGTGTTCCGTCAGGGTTCCTACCCCACCATCACTGCAGCCACACCATCGCCCATCCCCATCACACACATACTCTTTCCTTAATTAAAAGATAACATTCACAGCTTTCACAAACCAGTTAACAGTAATGTTATACCTCCCGTGGTGTAATCTACAGATGGTTGTGAAGAATATGAGATTGTTTGGCCTTAGATTTTAAAGCTGTCACACCAACCCCAACTGTCCACACCCCCTGGTGGTGGTGATGCCTGCAACTGTCACACTGTAGGGTATGCTACAGTGCACAGCAGACACCACAGTAGCAAGGGGGCCAGTGGTGTGAGGGACACAGCAATGCCTATGGTGTGTAGGGTAGTGATGACCACTGCACTGTACACAGAGACAAACCCATCATGTAGGTGTGTATTGCCAGTGGACATTACTGTCACACTGTTGTGTAACCCACAGATGCTGCACCTCTGGCATGGGATGCTCATAGTGACATAGACATGGCCAGCTGTGTGTGCTGTGGTGTATGTACAGCTGTGCAGTATTTGACTGGGGGCATGTACGATCGGACAGGCACACTGGTATTGGTGTATTCCCACTACTGGCCCATGTGCACTGCATGCTGTGTCCCAGCCTTGTGGCTGCACCCAGTCTGTGGTAAGGCCGGGCCATCCATACACCATTCCCTCAGCACCCACCAAGCCCACAGTGCTGCATGTGTGTGCTGACATCTGTTGGTCACCACAGACGTATGGTCTGCAGGTGTGTGCTGTAAGGCCACACTACCATGGTGGCCCTTGGGGGCTGGGTCACCACATACTGCCTGGCATGACTGGGACTGGTGGCAGCAGTTGTCATCAATGTGGAGCCATCAGTGGGCAGTATGTTTCCTCCATGTCTGGCACTTACTCTGTGTCATAGTCCTTTGTTAGGGTTGTGCAAGGCCGCGCTAATGCCACGCAAGGCCACAATGTCATGCAAAGCTGTTTGCCCAGAGTTAAGACCAACTTTTCCTGGGTGGTAATTTGTACCATGCAAAGGGTCACGCTGAGTCATGTTAAACACCTTAGCGCAGTGTTAGTTGCTGAATATCCCATAGCACCTATATTCATGTTCAGTTTGCCCCTTGCATGTAATTATGGCTTGCACAGTGCTAATGTGGTTTGGTCATGCTATTTGCCCTTTTGAATATAGCAGACCCTCTCTAATCCCACACCACACCCGCACAAATGGTTTGTGTGCCGTGCAAAGCTTTGAATATATGGGCCATTATTACTTAATGCTTTCCAGAAACATTTATGTTTGATCAATTACTTACACTATCTTACACCGTAACCACCTCCCCACCCCCACCCAACACACACACAGCTCACAACACTGTTGATTGTACACTGAGTTCACAGTCACAAACTAAATGTACCACTTGTTATGAAATGAGTATTGGAAATCCTGTAACCTCATTGTTCAAAACATATCACATGCCTGTGTGTAAATTCTGCAGCAGACAACTGGTAAAGATTCTTCTGATCAAATGTTAACTTTATTTGAACCTAATTCATTATTTATTTAATTCTTATTATGAAATGGGTAGAAAGAATGCTAAACAATGGCCAAATTGAAATTTATTTGTTTTAAAAATGCATAAGAATTAGTTGAAATGACCCATTTTATAAACACAATAAGGCACTCCAGGGGTTGTGTTATGGTGGGCTAATGGCTCAGCTATGCCTCATGCTTCAACCCACCTGAGGTGTGCCATTATCACACCATAACACACCAGATGTCATGCCTTATTGCCTAAATAACAGATTCATTTTATTATAGAACTAATGCTCTTCAGGGCATGTGTAGTAGTGAGATTTACACACTTCTTGTGTAGTTAAAGTCACTGGCTGCACCTCGTGACAGACCACATGATATGTGTGTGTAAATCCCACAACAACATGTGCCCTGTTGTGAATTATTGCTTGAATATTCACAGTACAGCTACCTGTTAGGAAGAACACATATGTTCCAATACAAGGAAATTGTATGGTCTCAGTCTGTAAATGCCTCCCCACACACACACACACACACACACACTCAATCAGTGTTTACTTATGGTCGATGACAAGCTCCCCTGGAAGGGGTTTCCCAGCCTTCTCCCACAGTTCATAGGTGAAATAGTACCAGCACAGATCCTGTACTGGTACTTCAGGGCATTCTAATAGCTGAGAGAATCTTTGCCTCAGCAGCTTCCATTTGCGTCTACACATTCCAGGTGTCTGATTTCTTATGTTAAATTTTTTGTTTAAGTATGTGTTAACTGCCTTCCAGATCCACCCCAGCCTTAAATTGTTGCTTCTCATTAGGATTTCCGCATCTCCTTTCTTCCCCACTGCCTCGACAAGGAGAGGCAACTCTCATATTTTCCACAGTTTCACCATTTTCTGAATAACATTACATTCGACTTACTAAATAACTGACGTAGGTGTGTGACATATTATAATATGATATATTGTTATATACCATTTATTTACTGTTATGAGACAAGTACTATCTCTTTATATACATTAGTACATCAATAATGTGTTTTCTCTGCTATTACAATATAGAGAAATGTTGTTAAACTGTGCAGTCTATTTCTGAACTGATATATACATAAACATTACTTTATCTACCTCTCCTGTTTCACAGCTGTGTTTGTGTAGGTGAGGTGCATAATCAATTTTTTGACCAAAGAAATTAGTTGTCTCTTAAAAGAGCTGTTTGGCTTACACAGGTCACATTTTTACACTCTGAAGTTTAGAGCACTCTGAGGATGCCATCTCAGAGGTCTCCCAAGAAGAGGCAATTGCCAGTATGTGAGAAATGCACACCATCTTGTAAGTATAGCTAATCTTTATAATACTTTATGTTTGGATGACGTATGGTATGCATCCTGAGCATGCGTAAATATCCAGATATTTGGATATTAAACTTTCTTCTGGCTCTGTCGAGCAGGTACATGTGCCATTCTGCATGCCAGATCATGCACTCTGTGATGTCTGAATAGACAATCTTACAAGCAGGTAACATTTCTATTAGTGAAGCCAGGTCCAATTTTGCTTCATCAACCAAATCCATCCATCTTCTGTCGTCTAAATCATCATCTCTAAGATGGATTAGCAGTATGTCTGGAGGAGGTAGGTTGCTCATTAGCCTGTGCATGGTTGACATGAGATGCTCCCACCTCATGCCTCTTCTACCAAATCACTTCACACAACAATTTGGTACCTGCAGACCACTGCCAAATTCACTTGGTTGAGCATAGCCACCACCTCTTCTAATTAAACTGCTTCCCATCATCCACAGAGTACATTTACTGTTTTTTGCCATTCTAAGCTGATTACACAGAGAAATTGACAGCTAGCTATTAAGAAATCAATGTGTGTCCTGCAGTGTCCTGTCAGTACAGACTGAGTAAAGAAGTAGTTTTTCTTCCTGTATTTACTGCTTATTATGGGCTGGCAGCACTGTTTTAAAAATCAAATCTATTGTCTTACACAATTATCTGCCTGCCAATTGAGAAACTGCACCTAACATTATGCAAATGATGCCTTTACACTGGGTGGCACACTGCAATGTAACAAAGTTAGTGAGAAGGAAAATGCAGCTTGATAATAGGTCCGTTAACAACAACAAATGACTGCTGCTCATTTATTGGTTACTAGTTCTTTTATAGAACACATGCACATTGTGTGCTGCCTCCATTTTCAGCTGTCATTTGTGGTGGTTAGTTTACAATGCTGGCCTGACATCAAACGTTGATATCTTGCTTTTACAGTATAACTTATTTATGTTGATACTACCTAATACACCTCTAAAAAATGTTTTGTTAAATGTTATTTTTTGTACAAAAAACTGTTAATTAATTTACTAAAAATTAAGTAGAAACTTGCTGTACTTACTGCTCTGTGAGAAGCTGCTCTGCAGTATATCCTAAGATGACTGCTCAGTGTTTCTTCTTCGATTTTCTGTGTGTCTGACTGGTCCTTGTAACATCACATGATTGCCTCCAAAGACAATTAATTCAAATAAATACATATCTATACATTGTACTATATGATTGGTTTAAGTGGATGCCAAGCAACTGTCATGAACAATGTGATTGGTTAAAGCTGTCTCTGTGGGTGTTTTTTTTTCCAGAAAAAAAACATGGCTGCTGTTAGTGGGTAAAGGCTGTTATATTTTTAAATTATGACATTTAGCCTCCTAAGTAAGTTTATTTGAGGTTGTTTATCATGTATATTGCTGGTATATGCTTTATTGTACTGTCTTTTATTGTGTTTTCAGGTCACTGATGTTTTTTACATAATTTGGCAGAATTTCCTGGTTGTGATGCATCATGGGAACCAGTTGGTTCAGAGGTCAAGTTTCATTTTGCAAAACTGTCGCATATGCGACACTACATTTGTGAAACTTTCATGATTTGCAGCAGTACATATGCGAAACTTTCACATTTGCGAAACTATGCATTTTCAATGGTGTGCATGCAAAACTACGTTTGCTACACTTTCGCATTTGCGAGAGGACATGTTCGACAGTTTCGCTAACATGAAAGTAAATACAGAAAAGTTTTGCAATTCACAAAATCATGGCAGGCATCTTTCGCAAACACAAAAGTGTCACTAACATACTTTCACAAACAAGAAACAACAGCAAGGATACTTTCGAAAATGTGAAACATTTGCAAATGTGGTGTCTCAAACACGACAGTTTCATGCTCTGATGTTGCAAAATGTGAAACTTTCATGATTTTTTGACACTAGTGATGAACATTTTGAATCATTATTTAGAAACTCATTGCAATTAAATGGTTTGAGCTAATCATGTCAAATTTGATGTGTGCCAAGTTGTATACCCACAGATGCTAATTTTTCAGGGTTACTGACATGTTAATATATTACTTTTGAGTCAAGGGCATGAACTATTGAAAGTTTAATGAAAATTAGTAAGTTTCTTGGTGATACTAATTGCATCTTTTCTTTACTTCACATGTAGATGTCTAATATTGATGAGCTATTTTGTTTTTATTTATTTATTTATTAGAAAAGTTGGATTTACAACCTTTGACTCATTTACAAAGGCACCTCATCATGGGGGTAGACATGTTACATAGTGTGGTTACAACAGTGAGAACAGTACAGGTGCAGAACATTAAACATAGAGTACACATAGGTTACATAATAGTGTTACTTATAAGGTTACAGTCATATACAAGATACCCAAGGGTTACATTGGGTGTACACTCCTGACATACCTAGATAATACTAGGTGAGGGTGGAGGTAGGGATGGGGAGTGGGGTGGGAGGGAGGGAGAAATAGCCATCCAGAGGACATTGTCAAGTCATGGAGGTCTGACAGGAGGATCCCATAGTAGGATTAATTAGGTGCATCTACAGCAATGAACATCAAAGAGATGATTCCAGAGGGTGATTTTGAAGGGACCAATTTGGCAATGTCTGTGATGCAGGGTGGGGGGGAGTTGAACCAAGCAGGGGCTCAGTAATGGAAGTATCCCTGGGCTAGCAAGGTCTTGGTTCTGGGCATCAGAAAGGTGGCCTTGACAGAGCTATGGGTGGCAACAGATGAGGACGCATGCTGTAGGGAAGCAGAGACCCCTGGGGAGAACCCTAGAAGAGATTTTGTGGTGAGTAGGCAGGTCTGGTAGTGCAGACACTCCTCAGACGTGAGCAGGCTGGTGATGGAGTAGAGCAGGCAAGTGTGAGTGTAGCTAGGGGCTCTGGTCAGGAGCCTGCAGGCCTTATTGATTGACAGCTCAATTTTAGTCAAGGCGGTATTGTCTGCTGCAGTGTAAATGGGCAAGCCATAGTCCACTAGTGACAGGATGGAAGAGGTGATGGCCAGCCAGAGGGTAACTTGGGGGAGGCAATCTCTAAGATGGTATAGTAGGCCTATCTGAGAATTTATGGCAGAGGATAGGGCATTGATGTGGGTGTGGAAGGCAAGAGCCGAGTTG
This sequence comes from Neoceratodus forsteri, assembly GCA_016271365.2. Classification (NCBI taxonomy): domain Eukaryota; kingdom Metazoa; phylum Chordata; order Ceratodontiformes; family Ceratodontidae; genus Neoceratodus; species Neoceratodus forsteri. The sequence continues at coordinate 185,798,650 of CM057457.1, forward strand.
AAAGTGATGTCTAGATATTTGTAAGAGGTCACTTGCTCCAGTGGGTGCAGACTGCTAGGGAGAATGAAGAGGAGGGCATTCTTGGCCTCATTTTGGTGATGGGAGAAGAGCATTGACTTACTCTTCTGTAAGTTAATGACAAGTCAGTGGTCAAGGAACCACTTTTCAGCTTGGTTGTAGGTGTGCTGGAGGATACGGAGAGAAGAGGGATCGGGGTGGGAGGCAAAGAGAAACACATTGTCAGCATAGAGGAGCATTTTTCCTGTGCAGGATCTGAGGATAGTGTTGAGGTAGAGGCTGAAAAGTACAGGGCCCAGAATGGAGCTCTGGGGTACCCCGGAATGAATGGGCCTGGTATTGGACAGGGAGCCATTTATCTTCACACGCTGGGATCTAGCAGAGAAGTAGCTGGAGAACCAGATAAGGGGACCAGTGTAAAAGCCGAGTTGGTGGAGGGAGTCAAGCAGGAGAGGGTGACAAAAAGTGTCAAAAGCCTTGGAGAGGTCTATGAACACTGCGCCGGCAAGGTTGCAGGAGTCAAGAGCAGAATACAGGTATTGAGAGAATTCCAAGACAGCAGTAGTGGTACTGTGTCTGGGATAGAAATCATGTTGTTCTGGGCATATTATGTCATATTTGGCCAGGTACTCAGAGAGTTGAATAGACACTGTTTTTTCTAGGGCTTTAGAGAGTGGGGGGGAGGATAGAGATCGGCCAGTAGTTGTTAGGTGCAAAAATTGTTTGGCGACAACACTGAACACATGCCATTTAAGCAGAGATGGAATACCAAACAAAGATGTAACAGGTACCATAGTAGTGTAGTGTTGCTGAAGAGTACAGACAATAGTACACATAGCACATCAAAGCATGTGAAGAGCACTCGGTCTATACAGAGACATAGGTTGCCAATTACTGATCCACAGGAATGCTACATGGTTGCTCATTTGCAACAAAAAAATGCAAAACTACTCAACAGTTTAAAATCAGAACAAAACCAAAAAAATAATTGTTGGACAGTCATGTACAAGAATACATAGTACACAACAGAGGTCTATCTCTGTTGTCACTTGCCATCTGAGGAAGCAGAAGTATCATAGATCATTAGCAGCAAAAGCTAAGGTTGATAGACTTATTGCAGCTGTCATGTGATGTGAAGGCAGGATACTGAAGAATCATCTGTCCTTAATGAAGCTCCCCTGAGCACATTTATCACCAGAGTACTAGCTGTGTTTCAATGCTTGTGGCGTAAAATGGCACATGTACTGAAACACTTCAGAAAAGTTGTGTATGCTGTGAAGATGAAGTTGCAACAGTTCCCACAGCTGAATAAACACAACTTTGGTGACATTTTCATAGGCAGCTGGCTACACACACAGCATTCAGAGGCATTTTTCTGGCAGGAATCATATCGCAGACAAAAGAAGGACAGCACTTTCTGCATTGATGAGGATGGCAAAGTATGCAATGTGTTGACTGTATGTCATGACACATCAGCTGAGTCTGATGGTGACAATGCCTCAACAGAACACCTATATAGAAGTAAATGTCTAACATGGATATGTGATGTTGCATGCAATCTGAGGCAATCATCTTTTCATGAAGTTAAACAGTTTATAAATCTCTTTGTTGTCACTGATCATAAAAAGAGATATAAATTGTTTCAGACAATAGACCACTGTGAAATCCGTCCACATACTGGACTGATGGGTCATTCATTGGCATGCTTAGACAGTGGTGTTTGCAACAATGTCTTTCACTGTGTGCGTATGCTAGTGGTGCATCTATCTGGCATGCACACCTTTGTATGCAAGTTATTTGAAGTAAGGCAAGCTGTCTCACTGTACACATGCCTTTCTGAGTTGTTGCAGTCTGGTGACATGAATGGTGCTACTAAACTTATTGGAAAGGTACAGCATAGCAGTCATGCTACGGATACACTTCTTCAAGAAACATCAGCTGTTGATTATGGTAGCAGATCTCTCATGGAAACAGAGATTGTTAAAGTCTTTGGTAAACCCATTACCAAATCTGAGTTGGCAAAGAGAGAGAAATTCAACTCTGTTTGTGTCTCATGTAATAGACTGTGTTATCAGAAGCAAACTGTTACAGTTGATCTGGAAAAGATACAGTCTTTTAACAAGATGTGGGCCCGATTGTTGGTGTTCTTACTATTACAACATAACTTTGATCTACAATCAATGATTGTCATGTGAAAATACTGTTTTTCTAAGGTAAAAAAATGACACAATGCCTCCTAGGTCAGTTCTAAATAACATGTCACACCGAATGAGATTGCTGCATTGAATATGTTTGAATGGATTCTCATTCAAACTATGAAACTATTCCAGACTATTCTATGTCTGAATACTACTGAATAGGACATGGAACATACCCCAGAAAGAGCTCATTACATCTCTAAAGGGCTCTGTCATGTATCTGCTACTTCCTTTACAAGACAATGTGGAGGCAATCTCTAATGAAAACAGTCTAGTTATTCTTGTTAACAGTGTGACAACTAAGTCAAAGGTTATCTGGAAGGATGTTGTCAAAGTACAGAAGGTGAAAATGGCTCTCACTTACTTGAAGAACAATAATCTCTTCTATGCAGACCTTGACAATGACAGAATGAGCAGCCTATCTGCTCAGTATGGAGTGTTGCACATGAAGAAGCCAGTGATCGAGAAGATCAATGTAGAAACAAATGAAACTGTGTACAAACAGTACACAATGCATCATCTACATGGCAGGGATCCAGTTGGAGACAATACTGACCTTTATTAGATGAAACAGGTGCAAGGCACCCCTGTTAGTATCTCGAAGTCCACATTGGAAGCACGTTGCTTTCCTGATTTGTTTCCACAAGGATCAGGTGGTCGCTTGGATACTAGAGAAGTGCATGTTCCAATTGCTGAATACTGTTCATGTAGAGTTTTGAATAAGAATGGCAAATTCTGCAGAAACATTCAATATCTGTTTCACCTGCTATGAGAGAGTGAGTTTAGTATACTGTCTGCATCCATTGTGCATACTCTACAGCTCATGACTCCACTTGATGGAATCACTGTTATAGAGTTTCTTCAGAAACTGAAGGACAATGATGACACTTTGCAGATTAATTAATTTGTCATCTATACTTTCAAATCTATGTGACACTAAGGAATACTGGTATCATAGACACTCTGAGGTTATGACCATGCCCAGAGAGTATGGTGCTGCAACGTGGTTTATCACTCTCAGCTGTGCTGAATACACCTGGGATGAGTTGATGGAACTTAGAAAATGGGCTAATGCTGATGATGATGGTATTTCTTCAATGATTGTTGGCAAGATGCGCTAACTTGACCCAGTGTCTGTCACCAGACATTTCCACCAATGATTCTATGACATTCTAAAATTCATTTTGCCAAAGGACAATCCACCTCTTGGTGTTTTTGAACACTACTTTTGGAGGACAGAGTATCAGGCACATGGTGCTCCTCATATTCATACGCTATTATGGCTCAAGGATGCTCCACGCATTGGTGAAAATGAAGCAGTGGAAGTGCTAAGCTTCATCAAGCATTATGTCACTTGTCACATACCTGACAAGTATGATAGTCCTACACTGTGGAAGTTGGTGCAAAAGTTCTGATGACATATGTGTGTCAAATACTGCTGACGTGCAGTCAAAAGTCATTCTGATTGGTACACCAAATGTCACTTTGGTTTTCCTAGACGTGTCTGTCAGTACGGTCGCATGAATGAACTGTTTTCATCAATGCACCATCACCTGAAGGCAAAATCTACCAAGATGGTATATGAGTTACCCAGACGGAGAATGTGGTGTACATCAATGATTACAACCCCACTCTTCTACTCCTGTGGCAAGCAAACATTGATGTTCAGTTTGCAGCTGACAATTCTTTGGCTCTTGTTCAGTACGTAACTTCATACATTACCAGGCATGAGCAGACCAGCTTGCAAGAACTTTGGGAGGATATTGCCAGTTCAAGCAAGTCAATCACATCACAATTTTGGTCACTTGGGTTAAAGACACTGTCACACAGCGAGCGTGGTGATTATGAGACCAGCATTCATTTGATCGGGACACACTTGTACGGCAAATCTAATGCTGTGCAGTTTCTCAGTGTGAACTACAAAGAGAAACACAAACACATGATAAAACCTTATGATGAGATTGATGAACTAGCTTTCAACTGACCTTCTTCAAAGCATATCTTGAAGAACAACCTGATCGACACATACTACCCAAGCAGACACAGTACCATGGATGGCATGTGTTTACTTGAGGTAGCAAAATGGTACGACTATAAAACTGATGTTGCACCTGATAGTACATGTGACATTTACAAGGTCAGAGGCCTGTATGGCTGTCTCATTAAGAGATGTAAGCCTTGGCTGACTGACCATTGTAAGTTAAGTCTGTCCACTTCTGAGAGCAGAGAACATTATTATTTTGCTCTGTTGTTCTTGTTCCAACCCTGGAGGGATGAGACCACATTGAAAGGTGGTTGTGATACTTTTGAGGAGCAATTCAATCACAGTTATGACACCTTCAAAACAGAGCAGTCTGAGATTTTTTTTTGTTTTTATTTTATTGAAATCTAGGATTACAAATACCTTTGAGCAGGAACTGCTCGTTTACAAAGGTTCCACGTCGAAGGAATGGGGGGTATACATACATACAAAAGTCAACATAATAATACATAGTTACACAATAACAAGAAGTAAGAGACTGAGGCTTAGGAAATTCCAGTAATTCAAAATGTGCCAAATGTTAGGTAGCATGACATACCAGCCAATGGCAATCTTGGAAATAAGCACTGCAGGTGAGAGGGAAGGGGGTATGCAGGCAGGAAGGCCATTGTCAGAGGGTAGAGGGTGAGGGTAAGAGATCTAAAGGGGAGGGAGAGGAGGGCTAAAAGTCAGGGGGAGGAAGGGGAGAGGGGAGAGGGGTAGGCAGGTAGAAGGGGGCAAGGCGGGGAGAGATAGCTGTCAGAGAGATGTACATATGCAGACTAGAACTCAAGACAGAACAGCTTGACAGAGCAAAGAAACAGCTTGAGGAGGATACTCCTGTTAATTCACAACATAACCTTGATCTAGAAGGACAGGGCACACTTGGAGTCCCTCTACCTATGAATGATGCAGAAGTACTCATGGCAGAAGTGGAAAGTGCTGTGCAGCACAGATCACACTGTCCTGTTGATCCAGGTCAACTGAATGTCTTAATGAACAACAGCTTGTGGTTTATGTTGCTGTTACAGATGCAGTTAGACACGGTATACTGCATGAACAGAAACAATGCCAATGTGATGAGTACAAGCCATTGCATACAAAATTGGTGGAGTTACCTTACACTATTTGTTTATGTTACCAGTAGAGCATGGTAAATCTGGAGAGTATCGAAAACTGCCTTTTGAGATGGCATCTCAGCCTCATTCTATGTTTACAAAAATGAAGCTACTGATCATTGATGAGATCAGCATGGTCTCTAATGTGATGCTTGTCTGCATATACCTTCGACTGCAGAAGAATCTGGGCAGTGAGTATGGTGATACATTTGGTGGAAAAAGTATTGTATTTGGAGACCTTTTATAACTTGAACCCATCAATGGAGAGCATGTCTTTACTGCACTGACTGTGAATCAGGCTAAGAAGATGCTAGGGTGCTTTGGAGGTTTTAACCTATGGGAGTTATTCAGTTATATTGAGTTGTTTCAGAACATGCGACAGATTGGTGATCTAGCTTATAAGGCATTATTGGATCGAGCTCGCACTGGCAGTTTATCACTACAGCATCTTTCGATGTTGAATACACATAGAATCACTGCTGATGGTGCATCAATACATGCTGAATGTGATGTGTTTAGTGAAGTGTACTCAAGCAGTACATGTATTGACTGTCTTATGCCACAGTTTAAGCAATGTGCTGAATTGAATAGCATCATGTTATAGAAAGAGGCTCAAGAAATCATCACTGCTGTTGATACAGTTGATGGTGTTTGCTTAAGTCGCAACCTAGTAGCTAAACTGACTGAATGACTGTCTGAACTTAAGTCAGATGTGTCCCATACTGCTGGTCTAGAAGCTGTTCTTACTGTTTGTAAGAATGCACGTATTATTCTATGTAGAAACCTTGACATTGAACATGGTATGGTCAATGGTGGTATGAGTCACATTATTGACTTTCTGTACAATGTTTAGAAAACATTCATAGAGGCACTTGTAGTTAAGCTTTACAACATTGAACAGTCTATGCAAATTGATCAAACTTCTGTGAAGTTCCAGATTTTGAAGGACATCTATGTGACCAGGAAATGGTTTCCACTATGTGTTGCATGTGCTGTTTCCATACACAAGTCACACGGCTTAAGGTTGGACTCAACGATGGCTGACATAAGCAGTGGCATTTTTAAAGATGGCATGCGCTATGTTGCACTTTCACGTGTTCGCAGTCTTGCTGGTTTGCACAACATCATTCTGTCACCACAGAAGATTCACGCTGACAAGCGATGTATTGTTGAGTACAATAGATTACATTTTTTTTTAATTTTTATTTTAGTTTTTGTTGACTGGGTAAGTGCACTAGACAAATCCTGCCTATTTTCAGGCACCACCCAGGGGAGAGGGGTACAGATGAATGCCAACTGACCATGAACCAGATTAAGCTGTTGGTGGTATTTTTAGTTAATGAGGGAAATTTGGCCAGGACACAGGGGAAATTCCTCTACTTGTTGGAGGCAGAGGGCACTGTGTGGCTGAGCATCGCTACTGCTCAGTGGCGTCTGGAGTCTTGGGAGAGACGGATGTGGGGTAGGCTAAGGAGCAGGTCTCCTCCTTGGCCCCTATTGTGCTACAATGGAGATCAACTCTGAAGGAGTTTTGTTGGAAGTGGAGATTGTGGATATGGAGATGGTTTTGCAAAGCATGGAAGAAGAGGACTCACCGATGGATGTGGAGTTGGGAGTCCTTGCAAAGCAGCAGGAACCATTGTCCGTGGAGCAGGACATGGCAGTGGAATTATAGCTCCAGTTTGAAGAAGTGGAACGCTGCTATCGGGCAGAGAGGAATCATTTGCAGGAGGCACTCAAGAGCAAGACAGTTGCAGCGGTGGCACAGGAAGCAGAACACAGGAATGAGGGATGGCAGCAGACGTGGAAGGGAGAGTTCTTGCAATCAGTTCAACTGGAGAGCTGGTGAGTCCAAAAGGAGATAATTTAGCTATGGGCTGTGTAGAGTGTGCTGGGGTAAACTCTGCAGAAGTGGGAGAATTGAATGCGGAGAAGCAAACAGCAAGTTTAGGGACTGATATGGGGGATGAGGACATGCTAGCTGGACAATTGGCAGACACACGTGGTATGGGAGCTCCTGCTCAAATTGTGCTGCCCACCATAACTTTTAATATTGGGTCCTCAGTAGAAGGCACAAAATGACTTTCAAAGGAAGGGGGGAAAAGCAGGAAACTGCAGGTCCGAATAATGGATGGGCCCAGACAGGGGCAAGATCAGCAGCAAGTGGACAAAGACCCAGGTAATTGGGTAGTGACAGCCTTGCAAGCTGCAGGCTGGGTGAAAAGTCCTATGGGGAGTGGGTGGGATGCAAATCTGGATGGTGTAGGACCCATTGCATCAGGAGTTTCTGGAGCTCCAGAAGTGGCCCCCCTCCCAATGCTACTTTGAGTCTGGGACAGTTTTCCCCTTCAGGAAAAGAGACAGCTCAGCAACATGATGAGCCTCATCCTTTATTAAAAGTAATTAGAGACCAGGAAGCAGAGGGTTCCAGTACATCGGCGGAGGAGACAATGAGAGCACAGGAATTGGAACAACAGGATACTGCGTCTGCAGCATTACCAGAGAATGCCTCTCTGGTTTCAGCTCCTGAAGCTCCTATGGCTTGGGAAGGTGAAGGAGCATTTGTTTCCAACTGATAGAGGCCCGCTGTTGGAACAAGCTGTAAGAAGGAATGCTGTAAGGCTAAAATAGAGGGGTGTTGTCTCAACAGTCCCATATCGGCAGTTTGTTGGTAGGGTTTTGTTAAAAGATAGTATGAAGTATTATGCACATGAGATTTATGCATTAATACATGTGCCAGGAGATACTATCTTTGATGTTAGTTTCAAACATCCTGCAGGTCTAAAAAGATTCTGGAAGCAATATCGTATTATGAAATGTTTGCCTTTATGGAGGCCTTTTTTGGCTATTCCCCTAACAAAACCCTTGACAAAAAAGATTACAGTGTTATTTCAAAATGAAGGGGTGAATGTTGCAGACATCACTTACTGGTTGCAGCAGCGCTGTACTGTTAAAAGTTTTCCTGAGCCCATTTTGGATGAGGAGCAATTGTGGACAGGGGGTGGAAATATCAAGTGGTTCTGAATCTTGTGAATGGCCAAACTTGTCATTTGCCAAATTGTTTTTTTTTTGGGTCGGGACAGGGGGGTGATTTTCCATCCCAGGCAACCATGGGCTTGTTTTAAATGTGGGAATGTGGGTCATCTCAGTAATGTTTGTGATAAACAAAAATGTGGGTTGTATGGGGAATTGGGGCATGTAGGGGCTCATTGTCGGCAACCACTGAAATGTAATTTATGTGATGAACAGGGGCATTCTTTTCATACTTGCTCATGGGCATCACATAATAATGTGGATATCACTGTTAGAACTGAACAGGATGTTTATGTGACTACAGCTCAAAAAGAGAAAATGCATATAGTTGAGTTGCTGAGCACAGTTCCTGATAGAAGTCCACTGCCGCAAAGGGTCCCAAGGAAGATAGGTAGGGCTGGGCTTTTGGAGAAGGAGGTAGGGGATGAAATATTAGAGGAAGGGGATCAGAGTGTTGTACAAGACTTAGTTGTGGAAGTAGGACTGGAAGAATTGGTAGAATCACTAGCCTCCCTTGTCAGGCAGAAGGAGGTGAAAGGGAGAAGGAAGGGGTTGATCAAATTGTGGAAATAGTAGAAGAAGGTGTTTCTATGCCCCCCCAGTACAGTTAGAGGCAGACCTCCAGAGAGTAAACAGGTCCAAAGCAGGAAAGCTATTAGAAAGCTCTCAAGTGCAGTCTAGAAGTATGGATGGGGTAGCAGTTCAAAACTCGTATGCACTGTTGTTTGAGGAAGGGATGGAGGAGGATGGCTGTGATTCAGATTTCTCCTCTGTGATCTCCTGTCAGGCAAAGGGTGCTTCAGAGGTTGGCCCTCCTGAAAAGCTTAAAACTAGAAAGAGAAAGAAAAAAAAATGATTACGTTGGGTATTTTTTGTTCCTTTTGTAAATTGGTTATGGCTATCTCCTTTCTTATGGTCAATGTTAATAGTATAACATCTTATGAGAGGAGGCACAGCACATTTTTGAGTCTTAGTATTGGGGTGGGCAGGTTATCTTGTTGCAAGATACTAGGTTACACACTTTACTGGTAGGAAAAGCTGCACAGAAAGATTGGAGGTGGGGCATTTCTTATTGGTCAATAGGAGAAGAGCAGTGTTCTGGAATAGGTTTGCTTTTTTCAGGGGTTGTTGTTCAAATATTGCATGTTTATACTATACTACCAGGGAGCGCTATGGTTGTGGATGTGGTGATACAGAAAGAAGTATTTAGGATAGTAAATATACATGTCCCCCAGACTAAAGCAGAGAGGTTTAGTTTGTTTAAAAAGGTAGAACCATATTTTAACACTTCTAAATTGGTGTTATGGGGTGGAGATTTTAATTGTGGGCTTTCTCATACAGACTGGGGAGGGCTACAAATAAATTTTTTGGTGATACTAATACATTATTAGCAGTATTGCATAGAAATCACTTGAAGGATGTGTATGACATCTTACAACAGGAGCCAAAACACACTTTTTTTAAAGGAAAACTATCTACCAGGATAGACTTTTGGTTAGCATCAGCAAGAATTACTTGTCAAGAGGTAGAGTTGTTGCCATTAGAAAATTCTGACCATTTGGCAGTTAAACTACAGTTGGGAGACAGACAGAAATTAATAGCAGGTAGGGGCTATTGGAAAATGAATATTTCAGTATTACAGGATGATTCTGCGGAAAAATCCATAATAGCTTTATTCCAGGTAAGAAAGGATGTATGCTTTATGTATGATAGTCCCATAGAATGGTGGGAAGATACAAAGAGGGATCTGCAATATTGGTATATAAGTTTTACAAAAAAGAAGGCTAAGGATAAGTATATTGCATATTTAGGACTTAGGGCGAAATATATGCAAACTTTAACACAAGCTGCTGACAGAGCAAATAATGTTACAGCATGGTTACAGAGTTTAAAGGAACAAATGAGTCAGTATTTACAGGAGACAGTTAGGAAGGTGGCAAGTCAAGAGAAATATAGAACCAGAGGAACAAAAGAGGAGGTAAATCCATATGAAAGCAATGTACAAGGTGTGCAGAAGGTGGTTACGACAGGTCTCAGAGATGAACAGGGTAATTTAAAAGAGTATAATCAAGATGTGATGCTTATAGTACAAAAACATATTGTAGACACCTTTCAAATGGAGGGAAAGGAAGGTCAGGACCTCTTTTTTAAAGAGTTAGTTATACCTGCACTGTCAGGTGAGGAAAAAGAAAGTTTAGTTTCTCCTATTTCTGTATTAGAAATTAGGGAAGCTATTTTGAAATTATCTTCCAAGACTACTCCTGGAAAGGATGGGATACTGAATGATTTTTTTAAAACTTACATTGATATTTTGACTCCCTGTTTAGAGGTACTTTATAATGCCATTTGGGAGGAAAGAAGGCTCACCCTTTCAATGCAGATGGGAATGATGATTTTTCTATTTAAAAAAGGTGACCCTCATGACCTAAAAAATTGGAGACCATTAACTTTGTTGAATAATGATTATAAAATTCTAGCAAAAATGCTAACAACAAGATTGGCAAAAATAGCACAAAAGGTAATTGTTCAGGAGCAGACTTGTGCAGTCCCAGGTAGGAATGTTGTACAGAATTTGGCTTCTATTAGGAAGGTTGTGGAGCAAGGTTTAGGAAACAAGTTAAGCAGTTATTTACTGTCGGTTGACCAGGAAACTGTTTTTGATACAGTTCAGCAGGAGTATCTTTGGATGGTATTACAGCATTATGGGATTCCGAAGGTTTTTATAGATTTAGTTAAGGTGTTGTATGCTGAGGTTCAGGCTATTCCACTGGTGAATTTTTTTTAAGGGTACCAATTTATTTAAAGAATGGGGTAAAGCAGGGTTGCCCAATGAGCCCCTTGTTATATGTTTTTGGTTTGAACCCATTATTAAGAAGAATTGGGCAAGCTGAAGACATTAGAGCTATTGTCAACAATGATGGATATGAATTTCAAAACATTTCTGCTTATGCGGATGACTGTGTTTTTACTGTAGCAGATGGAGAGTCTGGTGTTAGGACTTTTAATATGCTACAAGATGTTTATGGATAACAAGTATTAGAATTAATATGAGCAAAAAATTGTTTTAGTATTAGGAGATATTAGGAAAGTAGAGAATTTTCCAATTCTGATGACCACAGATCAAGTTAAAGTTGTGGGATTATTTTTTTGAACAAGAGAATCAGAAGAACAAAACTGGACTGTAGTGTATGATAAGGCATAGCTCAAGGTGTTGTCATGGTTGTCATGGAAAATGATGAGGAAAAAGTGGGTTTATCTCTTAAGGGCATATATAGCACCTATTTTTTTTATATGTATCTCATGTGTTTCCCCTTCCCTATAAAATGCACACAAAAGTTCTGGGTTTATTTTTTCATTTCTTGTAGGGTAGTAGGTTGAACCCAGTCATGAGAAATCATCCCTATAGGGTAGGGAAAGAAGGAGGTTTTAACATGATACATCCTTTAATTTATTAATTTGGAAATTTCTTTTTTAGTTCTATTTGCCCTTTGTTGTTACAAACAGCAGGAATGGGGCAAGTTTGTATGCAGTTATGGGGTAGGCCTTTTTTGGAGGCATGGGGTAGAGGAAAATGGCATCCTATGGGAAAAATGCTCCCAAGTTATGTACAGACTACAATACGCTATATTAGAACCTGGAGGATAGAATTGGCATGTGGTTTAGGGAAAGGGAAGAAAATGTTTTATAACACTATTTTGGATACCCGGTATCGAGAAGAGCCAGTTTTTAAAGTATCCTCAGTGGTTGATATTAAGTTGTTACTAAAAGGGATGATTGATCCTAGAATACCTCTGAAAATGCAATATTTTGCTTGGCTATGTGGTCATCAGAAGTTACAAGTAAAAGGTAATCAGAAACATAAGCAGTTGGATGAGAGAAGGTGTGGTGAAAGTGCCTGTGCTGGAGTTGTGGAGACAATGCAGCATCTTTTTTTTGAATGTATTCATGTTCATAATTTTTGGAAGTTATTGTCAGAATTATGAGGGGAAAAGTTGATTTTGTTAAAGAATTATGATGTTTTGGTTTTAGGACAAATTCCGGCTGCCTGGATGCAATGGGCAAAATGTACAGTCCATATACAGTACTATTGGTATGTATAAAATGGTCCATTTGGCAGGCGAGATGCCTTAGATTTCTGCAAGGTAAAGTAATTCAGCAGCAAGATGTTTTTTTTTAGAATACAGCAAGAACTGGATAACATTTATGAATATGAGAACCGTGCCTTGGGGAAAGTGGTGGTAGCCAAATTATGGAGAAATGTTGGTTGGATGGGTTGAGGTTTGTTGTAGTAATATGGCACCTTTAGTTTATGAATAGTTATTTGATTAAGCATGAAAATTTTTCAACAGTGCTATGTTTTTTTTTCGTATTTTTGGTGATGCTTTTTCATTGGGAACCTAGAAGCCAGTAGAAGGGCACTATATTTTAGTGTTGGTATAAAACTGATTGGTTATTTTTTCCTTCTTCTGAATTAATATGTATAATTTAGTATGATTTATTTGTCTCAAAGTTTTTGATGGTGTTTCCTTTTGTATCTTGTTTTTGAATTCTGAATAAAAATTTCCCCTGCTCTTTTTGATAAGTGCCATGGGATCTTTAACATCCACCTGAACTACCACCAATCCAGGCAGTTGGGACTTCGGTTTATCGTCTCATCCGAAAGATAGCACCTCAGAAGTGCAGCACCCATCTCATGCTGCACTACAGTGTCAGTAATGGGATATTAACCCAAGTGCCAGATGTGGGAACTGAACCCACAGCCCTCTGATCCCCGGCCTCAGAGGCGAGTATGCTACTTACTGAGCCACTGACACTGGTACATACTCTGTACCAGCCAGACATGCCTCTAATACCACTACCCATGTATGTAATACAGTCAAATACTACAGTCACAGCTTCAGGTGCAAACAAGAGGTACTGAGCAACCACTCATGAATTAACTTCTAGCACTATTGAGAAGGTTACCACATCACACACAGATACAAAGTCACCACTTCTTAAGAAGTCACTTAGTGTAGCTGTTGTCCCAGCATTTGATAACAGTAGTGGAGTTAACTGCTACACTAATTCAGCAATGCAAGCATTTCTCCACATGCCTCACTTTGTACGTAGAATAATAGCTTCTCACGAGACTCCCTTATCGAAGTCATTGAAAACACTTGTACATGTGACTTCACAACATACTGACAATGTACAGTCACTCACACCTCTGCAACAATGTTTTAGCTACCTACAGTGGACACAGAACATTTTCAGATAACATGCAACAGGATGTTGTTAAGTTTATGATGGCCATCATAAATAGTTTGGATGATGAGCATATTACAATGTGACAGTACTTTACTGTTAACTATGTTACAAAATATAAATGCTTGTCTTGTGGTCATTCAGAGCAAGAAATTACAGAGAACATGCTTTAAATTTGTCTGTAGGCGCCTCAGTCATGAACAGTCAAGTTTTGAGAGCTGATTAGGGATGCACAAAGTGGTTGCCATTGTGTTAGGTGTGGGGAGGCATGTTCTCAGCCTATACAGATTAGGACTTCTTCTCAATACCTTAGCCTTGTATTGCATAGATTTGACTCTCATGGACTAAGAGATGACACACCTATCACAGATTTCACAGCTGGTAGAGTGTCATTTGCTCAGACACTAGTTGATATTCATGCTGTGATCTACCACAATGGTCAATCTGTACATTCTGGAGATTATGTCACTTGGCTGATGTACAGATCTGGTTGGGTTGAATGCAATGACTCAATAAGTACTTTTAAACAGAGGCTACCTCATCATTAAAATATGCTTATGTATTGATATTGAAGAATTACAACAATATTCATCAATCAGAAGAATTGTCACACACCATGTGACATACATAGCCATCCCATTGTGTTAAATTTCAAACAACAGCAAAGTATGCTTATTGTTTGATTGATGTGTTGAGTTAGTCAGTTAAATTCACACAAACCTATCTACAGCACATAAATATGCTTTTATGAATCATGCAACAAAGATGAATGTGTGACTCAGTGATGCAGTAAACATGGTTAAACCGGTCTTAAATCGGCACCAACTGTGTTCATAATCACTTGTCAAACCACACTCATATAGTTGTATGATATTTCTACAAATATGCAGATATAAATATGTGTTTGAACTATACTGATATTCTGTCACGTTAACAAGCTGCATTTTTATCGCTGGAGGTATGACTTCACATACTTCTTGACACTATTGCCTGTGCATGTATTGCACATGTACATGAAGCATCTAATCATGATGGTTTGTTACATGTTTCACCACCTATGAAATGTTTTTAAGATCTTAAATGACTTAAAACAATTATTTTAAAGGTGAAGTGACGTTTCACGTGTTCACACAACTTACAATTACTGATAATAGCTTTTTTATGGAAGTGTACTTACCACTATTACACTACCCTATGGCTGTTACTGCAGCTACAGGAAACAACTAACATGTGTGACTCTATTGTTTGTTACATATTACTGACTGGCATCAAACATAGCTTCTCAAAAGCAACACTCAACTACTATTTGTTTACTGTTATGCCACAGTCTTATTTTGCTAATGTGTATACCATTGCACACTTGTAATCAAACAGACTATAGTGTTTATTTTTTACAACAATGTAATATTCTTCAGACATGAATAAGTAGTACATGTAGATATTAATTATACAGTCAATTTTACCACATAAGGCTTCAATTAGTGTTTTTGATACAGTATATATACTAATTTAACTGGATATGTAAGTTCACTGTAAAAATGTTATAATGTAATTAGAATAAACAGTAGTGTGTATACATAGTTCCATATATAGATTTTAATTATGTTAATAACCAGTATCATACTTAAAAGTTTTCCATGTTGCGTATCTTGTCCACAGTAACAAATTATTTCTTAACATATTATTAATTTGTCTGTTTCACAATTAGTGTCTTCATAGTCATATGCTTATATTACTATTTACGTCACACTTATCTTGGAAGTTACTCATTTAATACTTTTTTTATGTAATAATTAATAAAGATAGTACAGTTTGTTTTATTGCTTGTTCTAACATGTTTTATTGTCTATTTACTTATACTGTATATCTGTTAAGTATTGTAAATCAGACATGTGCACTAATAACAACTGATTTTCATGTTCCTGATTATTTTTCTGGATTGCCTTGATTGAGGGGTCGACTGGGAATTTTCCAGATGCATCTCTCTTTCTCTTTCTCTCTATATATATGTATCTATATATATATTTATATGTTTATGTATGAAAGCATTAATACTTTTGTTATTTTTTTGGGTTGCACTGATAATTCAATAACTTGGTTCTTGTTACACATGCCCCATTTGTTTTTTTGCCCACTCCAGGAACATGGACACTTTCTGCCACACAGTGACAATAGCAATATAAAATACAGAATAAAGTTTTGGGTGGTGTGTTTAACGAGAATTTACACACACCCGAGGGGTTAGATGCTACATAAACCCCAAGAGCTAAGCTCGAGGGGTTTGTGCAAAGCATCTCACCTCGGTGTGTGTAAGCTTTCTTTACACACTACTATGACTGTTATATAATTGCTGGGTCTCCCTTTTGGTCACAGCAATTATATAAAATAGCAGCAGTTTCAGTGTGGCCACGCTCCGGTATAGTTTTCATCCGGTTGGCAGGTTTCATTTTCGGCAGTTTCAAGTTTTTTGTTTTTAAATATTTTGGTATCCCCATATCTGTAAAGCAGAAGTTCTTTTTTTATATGTTTAACTCTACTTACTGCCGTGTTTGGTTGGCAGCTGGGCTGCAGGCCAGAAGGAAGCGGCAAGCCAAGAAGGGAGATGCTGCAGGACGCATGTGCAGAGGGAGGAGAACCGTGTGCGTGTTTGCCATTATAAACACTCCTTTATAACAACAAATTATGCCATGGTTTCTCTATGGAAAAAGGGGAGACCCATTAATTATAGGTAAATTTATACTAATATATGTTCACACATGTCTGTGGTATGCAATGATTTCCTGACGTTTACTTTAATATACAGCAAGGCATGCTTCAAACATATGTGTGATGTTGTATTAAGTATATGCTTGACTTTTAGAAATGTACCAACCTTTTTTAATATATTGCATTGCATGGCTGACTGTGTTACTTTAATTGGCTTTCAGTTCAGCCTTTTTCATCAGTTATTAATTTGGAAATAAATCGTTTTTTAAACCTTACCTACCTGTGCTATATTTTCTCTTATACATTAGATAACAGTGATAGTTATTATGTTTAGTTTATAAAACACAGTGCACAACAGCAATACAACATATTTCAATATATGTATTTATAAAACTTAACTAAAACAGTGTGGTCATGATAAAAGGTTTTACTACTGTGTTTTAACTGCAATTCAGTGGATCACAGTAACAACACAGTAATTCTTAGAACAAATATACGAAAGTTTGGAAATGCAGTGTTAGGGTTCAAAACCCTAACTCCACATCCCCCCCCACACACACACACATGTAAGTAGGGGAAGGGTCAAGGCAACACAACCAACCAGAGACAACCAGCATTAGGTAACAGAAAGAACATAGAACTATCTAAATGTACTAAAGGCACATCCATCTTCATGGGCCACAAACTGTATGAGTTCTGTTGCCATCCAAGTGCCTTGGGGGTACACACACATGCTGGGCAACCATGGGTGATGGCCTACAGTAGGTATTTTTATGTGTTACAAAGATCAATAACAAGAATTAGCAGATGCCTATGTTTCAATAGTTAACAAATGACAAAAGACGGAGTATGCTATTTACAGATATCTATACTGAAAATAAGAATTTTGATAACCCTACCAACAGTCATTGGATGTGGGGAAGGGAATGCAGAGTTAGGGTTTTGAACCCAAACACCGCATTTCCAAACTTTTGTCACTGTAGTAAAACCCTAACTGATGCGTTAATGAAGTTTTTGCAATGAATATATATATATATATATATATATATATATATATATATATATGTGTGTGTGTGTATATATACACTATACACATATGTAATTATTGCAGTTTTTTTCCTCTCACAGGTCATCCGGTCATACTTGGGTTGTACATTTTTTTGCTTGTTGAAGAATTTTCTGTAGGAAAACTGGCAAGCCAGGAAAGGTAAGAATTTTTTTAAGGGGATATCATTTGGGAGCAAGTTTCATTAATGGTTTTGTTTTGACTTTTTTACAGGTTTTCATTGTATCCTCCAGATTCATACCAGTTGAATGTGTTCTTATTTAAAGAAAGCACCTATGGCAGCACACAGCACCAAAATGCTACCTGCAAACAGACAAAGAAGAAATAATTCTCACTTCATTGCACTAACACATTCTGTTCTAAGTGAGGCTGTTACTGTCTGTTATATCCTGCTTAACAGATACCAAGCTGTTAGTAAGCCACACCAAGACCAACTAACAAGTTTAGTGCATGTGACAAGCACTAGCCCAGTGTCTTAACTTAAGTTACATTCCAAGACATCTTGTCATGACTCGGCTAAAACTTTGTTCAACCCCATGGCCAGCTCAAGTAAGCCAGTGATTGATGTGCACAAAAACTATATTATCTGCTGTACATGTCAGCTGCTTTGTATGATTTACACTGGCTTGGAACAATGAAATACCTAAAATAAGTGATAAAATAAGATCAATATACTAACCTGAAACTGATATCCTATAGTTAGTTGTAGACAGTACTGTAGAACTCCTGTCCTCTGGTCTGTTACACTGTTTGAAACTGGAAACCTGTAAAAAAAGTTAACTGTATATGTTTCTCAAGTACATCTCTAAAATGTTAAAGGAAGCATTCACACAGCTCAAGGAAATTCCATAGTATGACAAATTAGTACATACTCACTGTAAAGTACTGATAATAAGCGTGGTGGCTGTGGCTGGATGTGGGCTCCTTCTGGCAGGGCATAGTCACAGGAACACATTCTATCTCACTGTCATACTGACTAGTGGCTTTGGTTGGCTGCAGGATACTTCTGGTCATGGGCACAGGAAAACATTCTCCCTATTAGACAGATTGGTGGCTTTGGCTGGCTGCAGGTTACTTCTGGTCATGGGTGCAGGAACACATTATCTCTCCCTAGACAGATCGGTGGCTTTGGCTGGCAGCAGATTACTTCTAATCATGGGCACAGGAACACAATCTTGCTCACTGACAGACAGATGGCTGGGTGGCTGGATATGGTGTGTTACAGTATTTCAGTGTCACTCAGGAGGAAGATATCTTTAAATGGCAGGATTTAAGTGGCTACCGTCTATTACAAATAGTTGTGTTAAAGATACTGACTGTGTTTGCTAATGACAGCGTATATTCTGTTAAAGAGCAGGTACTCACTATTAGGTACCCAGCCCCCCCTCAAACATATATAATATTATACAATGGCAAGAAAGAATCTTGACTTCTGATTGGTCAGTTGGCTGTCACAGCAGGGATGTTATCCTGGCATAATATATCCCTGCTGATTGTTTGTTGGATTTGGATGAGCTGGAGGATGAGCACCTCCTTCTCTTAAGAAACAAAAATATTTTTGCAGACTAAGAAAAACATTCTTTAAAATTATTTTTTATTATGAAACAACAAGCCATTGTATAATAGGAATAATGCCCTCCAGAGTGGGTGTTATGCTGGGATAACATCCCTTCTTGGGTGTTGGAGCCCTCAGCCGGTGGCCTTGGGCCCAACCATCTGAAGTGGGATGTTATTCCAGCATAACACCCACCCTGTCGGGCATTATTCCTTTAGCATACCACTACCTGCTCCACTGTTGTGGGGTATTAAAAATTTCATGTGCTTCCCTCCAGCTAAAATGTTACAGCACCCTGAATTTTCACCCCCATTAAAAACAGAGCCATGTCTGACACACCCTCTGGCAGGTAGAACCAGCCCCCTTTCATGATGTCAGAAAATAAATACTGAGTGTGCATTCCATTAACCTGTATCTATGCGATATTTCTGTGGCTTTTAGTACTGTTTAGAGGTGGCATGTCTAAAAATCAAAGCAGGCACTGTAGTAACAGTCTCTCTTTACTGGAGTGGTCACTTCCATTTTTCCAAGTGGCAACTCTAAATAGCACTAAATGTCATTGAAAACATGGTGCTAATAACAGTCTATGGAGTACACACAGCCTTCATTTTCTGACATCACAAAAGGGGGCTGGGGTACATCCCTGGGGGCTGTATTTATGTGGGTGCACATTCAGGGTGCTATAACATTTTAACTGGAGGGAAGCACATGGAATTTTTAATACCCCTCAATAGTAGAACAGGTCAGCTATTATATATGTGTGAGGGGACTGGGTACCTGACAGTGAGTACCTGTTCTTTAAGTGTAATCAGGAAATATACCAAGGAAAGTAAAATGGAATGACTGTGATGGGTCATTATTTGTGCAAATCTGAATTATGGAATGAGACTGAGTCAAGAACACTGGTTTTATGAAATGAAAACCAAAAAATATACCATTACTAAAATGGGACAGCCTTTCAAACTGTTAACTTAAACACCAGCACCATCCACCAAATCCTCATCAAACAGGAAGCTGCCCTTGCAGTCATCAAGGTCAGAATTGTGCCCACTAGAGAATTCTTTGTCCATGATTGCATTGTCATCCTCAATGGTAGGCCATTTGATGCTGCCACCAGGATGGTCTGCTTCTCCCACATCATCAGCACAACCACCATCATGATGAGGTATGAACAGAGATGTGATATTCTGATTTGGTACGTGACCTTCATTCATTTTTATGTTTGCTTGCATGCATGTGCAAGAAACATAGTGCCATCATCCGAGTTTTTGGAGGTGTGGCAGCCCTCTTCCAATTCAGGCAATGTGTTTGCAGGCACGGCCGCAGTTCTCCAATGCTTGCTGGAGCTGTCTATGACAGCAGTCCAAAATGCAGTGCAGTACAGTTGAAAGGGGGAGCTACGCTTCAGTGAGCAGTGATAAGATATCACCTGCTCATGCGCGCTCCCCCTACACACACACGCACGCATACCGCGACCGCCCCCACACATTGTGTGCCGACGGGCGGGTGCCCAATCCCCCATCTGCTGTGCTGCACCCCCAAAACAGAGTTCTACATGCCATGCTAGGTGCCCACCCCAGTGTGGCTACACATCATATAGCCGACGGGGGTGCCCAATCCCCCGGCGGCTCCACTGGTCCCCCCAGAGTGCAGGGTGCCACGCTGGGAGCCCACCCCAGCATGACAACACATGCTATCACTGACGGGGGTGCCCAATCCCCCATCAGCTCCATGCCCCCCACCAGCCATCCTTGTGCCATGCTGGGAGCCCACCCCAGCATGGCAAACGTCTCGCGTCGTCGTCATTTAAAAAAAAAAACTCAAATTCAAAAATGGTCCCTCGCTATCTGTGCCCCCACCGAGCCCACCCACTGAGCACCCTGCCTCCTCACACACCCCCTCATCCCATACTTACCTCTGGACTTTGGCGCGATGATCTTCGGTGGACTGGGAACATGTCTGCACTCTTCAAAGCCGATCATGAACTGAGGAAATGCTGGTAAGCTGTATAATGGGATAGATAGGGTTTTTTAACTTTGCTGCATATCTCAGGCATTTTTTGGAATTTTTGCACCAAATTTTCAACATGGGGTTTTTGGGACCCTTCTTCGTTAATGATCTGACTGTCATGGTGTTAATCGGCCCCGAAGGGTGATTTCGTAGTCACTGCACGAAATCACCTTTCAGGACCGAGTAAGGAAATGACACTGCCACTGTTCATAAGGTGGGCTCTCAAAAAGCCTATGTTGAAAATATGGTGGAAAAATTCCAAAAAATTACTGTTTTACGAGCGTCCGTTGCACAGTTCCTACGCACGCTCGTAAGTTTGCGAATTTTCAATATTTTCACTCCAGATTTTCAACATTGCCATTTTACCACACCTCCTTATGAGCAGTATAGCTGTCATTTTTCACACCTTGCCCAAAACGTTTCCGCCCAGGTAGCACACAATGGCGCAGTCAGTGTGTGAAATCAATGTATGGGACACATTAAGAAAATCACAGTGACACTGTTAATGAGCAGAGGTCTTAAAATGGCTATGTTGAAAATTTGGTGGAAAAATTCCTAAAAATGACTGTTTTATGAGGAGCGTTCGCAGTTCCTATTCACGCTCATAAGTTCGTGAATTTTCAATATTTTCACTCCATATTTACAACATTGCCATTTTACCACACCTCCTTATGAGCAGTACAGCTGTCATTTTTCACATCTTGCCCAAAACGTGTTTCCGTCCATGTAGCGCACAATGGAGCAGTCGGTGTGAGAAATCAATGTATGGGACACATTAAGAAAATTGCAGTGACAATGTTCATAAGCAGAGGTCTTAAAATGGCTATGTTGAAAATCTGGTGAAAAAATTCCCAGAAATTACTGTTTTACTAGCGTGCATTGCACAGTTCCTACGCAGGCTAGTAAGTTTGCAAATTTTCTATATTTTCACTCCAGATTTTCCACATTGCCATTTTATTACACTTCCTTATGAGCAGTATAGCTGCCATTTTTCACATGTTGCCCAAAATGTGTTTCCGCACATGTAGTGCACAATGGTGCAGTCGGTGTGCGAAAGCAATGTTTGTGACAGATTAAGAAAATCACAGTTACACTGTTCATGAGCAGAGGTCTTAAAATGGCTATGTTGAAAATTTGGTGACAAAAGTCCATAAAATGACTGTGTTATGAGTGAGCATTGCACAGTTTCCACGCACCCTCGTAAGTTCATGACTTTGTTATATTTTCAGTCCAGATTTTCACCAGTGGCATTTTTCCACACTTCCTTATGAACAGTATAGCTGGCATTTTTCATAACATGGCCGAAATGTGTTTTCACCCTTTCAGCGCAGAGATGCATGGTCGCTGTGGGAAATCATTGTTCGGGACAGATAAAGAAAATCACAGTGACACTGTTCATGATCGGAGGTCCCAAAATGCCTGTGTTGACAATCTGCTGTAAAAAATTCCCAAACTAATTACATTACGGGTGTGCGTTGCACAGTTTCTATGCACGCTTGTGACTTCACCAGTTTTTTTAATATTTTTACTGCAGATTTGCAACATTGCCATGTTTTACACCTCCCCATGAACAGTACATCTGTCATTTTTCACATCCTGTTCGGAATGTGTTTTTGCACCTGTGGTGCTAAATACCGTAGTCACTGTGCATAAGCAGCTTTCAGCTAACAAACTGATATTGCCACTGTTCATGAGGTGGGGGTCACAAAAAAACATGTTTAAAATTTGGAGTGAAAATACCAATGAATGCCTGAGGTGTTAGGGTTTCCAACCATAACGCCTCACCCTGTAGAGAATGACAGGCATCAGGGGTGTGACTTGGGATTCTTGCCTGTAATGCTCATACCATTCCACACCCTGCAGCCAGTGAGAGGCATAGAAGTATGCCTTGGACTCTTCGGCCCCAAAGTTCACCACATTCTCCTATACCGCACCCATCGCACTGTATTTCCTGATGGAATGGGGTTCGCATAAGGGCCAAAGACCCCAAGGCACACTGTGACACTTGTCAGTGTCTGCAGGGTAGGGTGTGGTGAAATGGCATGGCCGTTATGCCTGATAACCTAAAGGCACACCCCAATGCCTTTCACCCTCTGCAGGGTGGTGGTGGGTTTGGCTTCAGTTCAATACTTCACTACCATTTCTGTTATGCAGCTCTGTAACTTCTACATTACCAATGCCAATGCCTGCATGCAAACATTCGGCATTGACAAATGCTTGTTATGAATGTCAGCATGCTGAATTTGTCAGCGAGAGGTTGGTATGTCAGTCATGAACTACTGCCCACGCAGAAATGAATACCCTCCCCACACTTACACTGGAGGGTGGGCTGGTCATGTACTTCAGTGCCACTGAAGTCAGCTCTGGCCATTCACTCACCTTTCCACTCCAGTACAGCAGTGGATCATCAATAACTGACAGATGCCTTTTCCAGACAAATATGAGTCAATTGTCATTAACTGCAGGTACTGTGGAACAATTTTCAGAAGGACAGTCTTACAGGATTTAGGACACTGTCCTATATGCTGGGCCATTGGAGATCTTAGGGCTCAGCTCCGGGCAACATGGGCAGAGACTTCGTGCATCAAATTTCATATTCAAGAGGAAATGCATTATAAGAATCATTTCCCCAACATCCAACAGAAAAACCTCGACCGCAGAGGGTAGTTGGTCCAGGAGGTTGGCAGGTGGTTAGGAGGGGCCAATCAGGTGCCCCATCACTCTCTGCTCTCCAACATATTACCTCCAAAAACCATGTAAACACTACAAACAGGTATCTGCCTCTATCTCTGAAATCAAACAAAGGGGCAGAGGACACTGCAGAGCAGGACACTACAGCACAGGAGTTATCACAACAAAACTCACCCAAATCAGGAACCAAAACAAAAAAAGCAAAAAGGAAATCCAAAAAACTTCTGATCATAGGAGACTCCATGATTCAGGGAGATGATATCCATCTCCAGCCAGGGGTAGTGGTCAGATGTCTCCCAGGTACATCAGCATGGAGAGACACTGACCGCATTGCTAAAATTGTTCACAAAGCAGGAGAAAACACTGATGTCCTGGTACATATAGGGACTAATGATCTCGCCAGCCAGTCAATTGTGGAGACCAAGGAACATCTGACCAGACTGGGTGACAAACAATCATCCATTTCGTCCTGCATCTCCTTCTCTGAGATCCTGCCAGTCTGGGAGAGGGGGGCAGATGGACGGAAGGTCAGAGAAGGGGAGACAGGGGAGCTAAACATGTGGCTCAAGGGCTGGTGCCAGGAAAAAGGACACAGATTTGTAGGGAACTGGTAACAGTTCTGGGAGTGAAAATTCTTTAAATTTGATGGACTGCATCTGACTAAGGAGGGAGTCAGTGCATTGGGGCAGAAGTTTGACGTCTTTGCAGAATATTTAAACTAGCAAATGGGGAGAGGGGTGCAGCACCCCATACGTCGAATGGGAAGAACACCCCTCCTCCATCAGCTAGTGGTCAAACAGGGATTCAGCATGTTTGCAGTTCATTTGCATCACCAGGTAAGAAAAAAGGTCTGTCTCCCCAATACGACGCACTGGAGAAATGCCAAACCACACCCAACAACTAACACTCTGAAATCTAGCCAATGGAAAATCATACACAAATGCTCGCAGCCTGGGAAATAAGATCCCAGACCTTCAGGCATTAATGTCAGAGGCTAAACTGGACATAGTAGCAATTAGTGAGATGTGGTTTACCAGTAACCACACTTGGGAGACTTCAGTACCTGGCTATGTATTGTTCAGAAGAGACCGAGGTGCAAAAAGGGGGGGTGGAATGGCCCTGTATGTCAATGAAAATAGCAAAGCTACAGAAATTCAGAATACACATAAGGAGCCAGAAGAACTGTGGGTCACCCTGGAAACAGGAAATGGGACAGTCATAAGAACCAGGGTTGTCTACGGTCCCCCAGACCAGGGAGAGGACATAGACACATTACTGTTAGAAGATATACAAAACATGACAGCTAAAGGGGAGGTTCTGATAATGGGAGACTTCAACATGCCGGATACAGATTGGTAAATACCAGCAGGAACATCTGCCAGAACTAGACACATGGTGGATTCCCTGCAGGGGGAGGTCCTCAAACAACTGGTACAGCTATCGATAAGAGACAGGGCTATCCTAGAACTAGTACTGACTAACAGGGAAGGGATCACTGATCTCCAGGTAGAAGGTCACCTGGGGGCCAGTGACCATCACATGGTATGGTTCAATTTGGCCACTACATCTAAATCATCCCATTCCAAGGCAAAAATATGAAACTTCAGAGGAGCTGACTTTGATAAGATGGCCAACAAAGTTAAGCTAGCCCTGGCAAAAGAAACACAGGTGAGGGGGTACAGGCAAAGTGGGCAAGCATTAAGGATGCAATACTTGAAGCAACATCCCATTGTGTTAGACAGAAAAAGGAAGTGCAAAGAAGAAGAAACCACTTGGTTCTCAAATACAGTAGCAGAAAAGGTCAGAGCCAAAAGGCTGGCCTTCAGGAAATATAAGGAACACAGTGGGATGAAGATAGGAGGCATACCAAACTGCCCTAAGGGAAGCAGGGAAGGCAGTAAGGTAGGCAAAGTCCCAAACTGAGAAAACACGCATGAAAGTAAAGAAGGTGACAAGACTTTCTATAGATACATTAGTGAAAGGAGAAAGTCCAGAGGGGGTATTGCTAAGCTCAATGGAGAAAAGGGGGCATGTGAGGAGGAGGACCCTGTAAAAGCATCTATCCTAAATAGACACTTTTGCTCAGTATTTACTGAAAAGAAGGTAGGACAGGGCCCACAGCTCAGCACCACGTACACAGGGGGGAAGGAGGGAGGTGAGCACTACTCCCTTCACAAAATAAAGGGTCCTACAAGAGCTCGCTAAGCTCAGGGTGGATAAGGCAATGGGCCTGATGGCATACATCCGAGGGTACTTAAGGAGCTAAGGGTGGAACTAGCAGAGCCATTAGCAGAACTGTTTAGTGAGTCTCTGAGCACAGGAGAGGTCCCAGAAGACTGGAGAAGGGCTCATGTGATCCCACTCCACAAGAGTGGTAGCAGAGAGGAGGCAGGGAACTACAGACCAGTCAGTCTTACCTCAGTAGTCAGCACGATTATGAAGGCACTCCTTAAGGAAAGGAGAGTTCAACACCAGGAATCCATGGGGGCACAGGATCCAAGACAGCATGAGTTCACAAATGGAAGGTCCTGTCAAACTGATCTCATAGATTTCTTTGACTGGGTAACCAGAGTGGTGGACCAAAGGGGAGCAGTTGATGTCACCTACCTTGACATCAACAAAGCTTTTGACACTATTCCACATAGAATATTGATAAATAAGCTGGGTAGGCTCAGGGTGGGTCAGAAGTTGGTCAATTGGTTGGCAAACTGGCAGAAAACAGAGAGTGGTGGAAAATGGTATACAGTCAGAAGAGATGCAAGTCACAAGTGGGGTACCTCAGGGATCAGTTCTGGGGCCAGTCCTCTTCAATATCTTCATTAGTGACCTTGCAGATGGACTAGAGGGTAAGGCTTGTCTGTTTACAGATGACACCAAGATCTGCAACAGAGTAGATGATCCAGATGGGGTGGGCAGAATGAGATGAGATCTGGATAAACTAGCAAAATGGTCAGAAGAGTGGCAACTGGGATTTAATGCAAAGAACTGCAAGATCATGCACATAGGGAAGAGAAACCTTGAAGCCACCTATAGGCTGGGAGGGGAGTTGCTGGCAGTCACAAAGGAAGAAAGAAACTTGGGCATCATCATCACCGATGACCTGAAATCATCCAAGCAGACCTCCAAAGCAGTAGGTAAGGCTAGGGGGATGTTAGTGTGTATTAGTAGGGGTATCACAAGTCGTAAGTGGGAGGTAATAATCCCTCTTTACAAGACACTGGTTAGGCCCCATCTGGAGTACTGTGTGCAGTACTGGAGGCCACACCTTCAGAAGGACATTAACCAAATTGAGGCAGTCCAGAGAAGGGCAACCAAAATGGTGCAGGGACTGCATCAGAAGACATATGAGGACAGATTAATGGAGCTCAATATGTATACCCTTGAGCAAAGGAGGGAGAGAGGTGATATGATCGAGACATTCGAACACCTTAAGGGCATTAACAAGGTGAAAGAGTCTAACATGTTTAAATATAAGAAAAATAGCAGGACAAGAGGACACAGCATGAGAATAGAGGGAGGCCGATTAAGGGGAATGTGAGGAAATTCTTTTTCACAGAAAGGGTGGTGGATGCATGGAACGGCCTACCTCAGGAAGTGGTGGCTATGAATACAGTGCAGGGCTTCAAACAGGCATGGGATAGGCATAAGGGAGCAATACAGATGAGTATGAATAGATAGGCCACTGACAGAGCAAAGGCCAATGGCACATTTATAAGGCAGAAAAAGAAATGGGCAGACTGGATGGGCCTTGCGGTCCTTATCTGCTGCCAACTTCTATGTTTCTGTGTTTCTAACCATTCTCTGTGCTGCACGAAGTCCTGTTGTTGATTCATTCTCCTGTTCACTGGAATCATCGATGTCACAGATTCCCACTTGGGACAAGTCACCCCAAAGTGGGTTAATGGCAACCGGTTTTGCTGATATTTCACCTGGACCCACAGCCGCCTTACTGGATGTGCCTAGTAGTCCACAGTGACCTTCAGCCTTGTTATGCTGTGGTTTGCTGAACTTGGCACATGACTTCTGTGCCTCATGAACCAATCACACCAGTTATCCACTAAGATTTTTAACCTGTTCAGGCCCTTCCTCCAGTAAGGATGCAATTCCACATTTGTATTGTGGGTCCAGCATTGTTGCTATTCCGAATTTGGCACTTTGCAGAATACTTGCAATGTGGCAATTGCGGTCCAGTACTGTCAGCATGTGTTTAAGTAACACACTGGTTGAACAATCTCCGGACACATCAAGGCTACCCTGTAGATTCAACAAAGTCTGCCTCAGCACCCGCAGTGGTGGAATGGCTTAGCTTATGGAGGCAGTATCGCCACTCGTTGCCTATGTGGCATATTCAAAGGGTCTTAAAATTGATATCACTGAGTCCATGAGGAGCCACTGTTCTGTTGTTATTGACATCGAGGCCCCAGAAGTGTCACAGCTAGTGTGTATGACTAGGTATTCCGGGATGGCTTTGTACTGTTCACACAACCTCTCTGCCATGTAAAGAGTTGAGTTCCAGCACATGACAACTTGCAGCTTGAGGTGGTGCTAAGGAAGGCTGTTTTGAATCTGCAGCTGCCGAAGCTGGTCATGGGCCTTTCCAGAGCATGAAAAGTATGCAAAGATGAGGCATGCAGCTATCAACATTTCCTTGATTTTTATTTTATTTTTATTTTAGTCTTTGGTAACCAGTTAAGGCCCACTAGGCACAAGTGCCTGTTTTCAGGGGCGACCTGGGAGCACTATGAGTTTAAGTGACTTGCTCAGAATCACACAGTATGCAAGTGGAGGTTATGAGAATCAAACCAAGGTCTGGTCTAGCTGGATGTACCAAGCTCATTCACAGCGTGTTACTCTAACCTGTAGGCTATACTGCCAGTTGATGTCAGGGTGCTGCAGAAACTCCAGGACCATGAGATTTAAACAGTGGGCCATGCATGGAACCCAAACAAAGCCACTATTAATGATACATTTCATCATGTTTGAGCCATTGTCACTGGCTATAAAGCCAGCTTTCAGGGACAGGGTGTTCAGCCTCTCATCAGTTTCGGTCAGTAGCAAGTCAAGCACATTTTCACCAGTGTGGGAACTGGCCACACTGCGCATTGTAAGCATTGCATGCTGTCAAATTCCCAGAAGGTTGCTACTATGACAGTCTGCCTTACTACACTGATTTCCAATGCCGTCATAGAAACATAGAAACATAGACTTTAATGGCAGATAAGGACCACTTGGCTCACCTAGACTGCCTGTTTCCCTATCTACTGGATAAGCTGCAGATCCTAGTTAACCAACAGCCTACTTCCTCCTACTCCCCACAAGAATTGCTTTATGTCTGCCTCATGCATTCTTGAATTCTCCCTCTGTTTTTGACCCCACAACCTCCTCAGGAAGACCATTCCATGCATCCACTACCCTCTCTGTGAAAAAATACTTTCTTACAATGCCCCTGAGCCATCCCCTCCTATCTTCCAATTGTGCCCCCTTGTTCTTGCATATCTCCTTTTCTGAAAGATGCTACCCTCTTGGACTTTATTGATTCCCTTAAGGTACTTAAATGTTTCTATCATGTCCCCCCTCTCCCTCTCTCCCTCCTTTCCTCGAGGGTGCACATATTAAGCTCTTTTAGTCTGTCTTCCTATGGATTCTGGTGCAGACCCTGCACCATTTTAGTTGCCCTCCACTGGACTGTCTCCATCCTGTCTATGTCCTTGGGGAGATGAGGTCTCCAGAACTGTATGTAGTATTCCAGATGGGGTCTTACCAACTGTCTGTAGAGAGGGATAACAACTTCCTGTTTTCTACTGGTGATGCCTCTCCCTATGCATCCAAGTATCCTCTCAGCCCTCCTTGCTGCCTTCTCACATTACTTGCCTACCTTTAAGTCATCTGATATGACTACCACAGGTTCCTTTCCATTTTTGTTGTTGTTAGTTCCTCCCCCCACATTGTGTACTCTTCCCCTGGGTTTTTGTTTCCCAGGTACATTATTTTGCACTTCCTTGCATTGAATCTAAGCTGCCATACATTTGACCATTCCTCCAACTTTGCCAAGTCCCTTCTCATCCTTTCCACCCCCTCTTGTGTATTGACCCTGTAGCAGATCTTTGTGTCATCTGCAAAGAAGCATACTTTCCCTTCCAGTCGCACTGCAATGTCACCTGTAAAAACATTAAAGAGGACTGGTGCCAGTGCTGAACCCTGTGGTACCCCACTAGTAACCACCCTTCCTTTGGAGTGGACTCCATTTACTATTACCCTGTGTCTTCTGTTGTCCAGCCAATGTTTTACCCAGGCTACAGCCCTGCAACCTACTCCAAGGCTAGCTAACTTGTTTATTAATCTTTTGTGTGGGACTGTGTCAAATGCCTTGCTAAGGTCTAGGTAGGTTAAGGTAGGAGTAGTGAAGATTAATAAGGAAGAGGGGAGGTTGGCAGAGGGAGACAGTGAAAAGGCAGAGATACTGAATGAATACTTTTGCTCAGTATTCACAAAAGAAGATGAGGAGTTACCTAAACCAGACAATAGTAACACTCTGGGTAGGGGGGGTTGACACCAGACCATTTACAGAAGAAAGAGTCCTGAAAGAACTCCTAAAACTCAAGGTAGACAAAGCAATGGGGCCTGATGGGATTCACCCCAGAATCCTAAAAGAACTAAGGGAGGACCTAGTGACACCACTGACCACACTTTTTAACAAATCATGGGAGGATGGGGTGGTACTTGAGGACTGGAGGAGGGCAGATGTGATTCCCCTTCACAAAAGTGGGAGCAGGGCAGATGCAGGAAACTACAGACCTGTAAGTTTGACCTCAGTGGTAGGGAAAATGATGCAATCACTTCTAAAAGAAAGAATTATTGAGTACCTAGAGGCCAGTGGGGCACAGGACCCAAAGCAGCATGGATTTTCAGCAGGAATGTCATGTCAGATGAATCAAATAGATTTCTTTGACTGGGTGACCTAAGTAATAGACTAGGGAGGGGCTGTGGATATGGCCTACCTAGACTTTAGCAAGGCATTTGACACAGTCCCGCACAAAAGATTAATAATCAAGATAGCCAGCTTGGGAGTGGGTCCCAGGGTGGTAGCCTGGGTTGCAAACTGGCTGCACAACAGGACACAGAAGGCAATAGTGAGTGGAACACATTCCGAAGAAAGGGGGGTCACTAGTGGAGTACCTCAGGGCTCAGTATTGGGTCCAGTCCTCTTTAATATCTTTATAGGTGACATTGCAGAGGGTCTGGAGGGAAAGGTATGCCTCTTTGCAGATGACACAAAGATCTGTAACAGAGTTGATACACAAGGAGGGTAGAAAGGATGAGAAGGGACTTGGCAAGGTTGGAAGAATGGTCAGACATATGGCAACTTAGATTCAATGCAAAGAAGTGCAAAGTAATGCACCTGGGAAACAAAAACCCAGGAGAAGAGTACACAATAGCAGGGGCGGTACTAACAACAACAAAAATGGAACGGGACTTGGGGGTAGTCATATCGGATGATCTAAAGGTGGGTAAGCAATGTGAGAAATCAGTGAGGAGAGCCAGGGGGATACCGGGATGCATAGGAAGGGGCATCACAAGTAGAAAAAGGGAAGTGGTTATCCCTCTGTACAGACAGTTGGTGAGACCCCATTTGGAGTACTGTGTGCAGTTTTGGAGACCTCATCTACGCAAGGACATAGACAGGATGGAAGCAGTCCAGAGGAGGGCAACTAAAATGGTGCAGGGTCTGCATCAGAAATCATGTGAAGAGAGACTGAGAGAGCTTAATATGTATACCTTTGATGAAAGGAGGGACAGGGATGATAGAAACGTTCAAGTACCTCAAGGGAATCAGCAAAGTCCAGGAGGGTAGCATCTTTCAGAAAAAGAGATGTGTAAGAACAAGGGGACACAATTTACAGATAGAGGGGGGACTGCTCAGGGGTAATGTGAGGAAATCTTTTTTCACAGAGAGAGTGGTGGATGCGTGGAACTGCCTTCCTGGGGTGGTTGTTGGGGCTAAAACAGTGGAGGAATTCAAACATGCATGGGACAGACACAAGGCAATTGTAGTGGGGGGTGGCAGGAAGTAGGCTGTTTGTTAACTAGAATCTGCAGCTTATCCAGTAGGTAGGGAAATGGGCAGACTGGGTGGGCCAAGTGGTCCTTATCTGCCGTCAAAGTCTATGTTTCTATGTTTCTATGTCCCCAGCCCCTCCCTGGTCTACTACTTTGGTCACCCAGTCAAAGAAATTGATTAGATTTGTCTGACATTTGCCAGCACAGACAACCCCCAGGAGCTGCACCCAATGTGCAGTAATAAACAAATATGAACTGCCTGCCATTTTGCCACTTGTCCACATATTCATACTTAAGAGGATAAATGTTGAGGAAGAATGTTGAAGGGCATGTCTTACAGACTCTGTCACAGTCAGGTATAACTCCAGAACAGCATGAGTGAAAAAGTATGTCCTGGATGGGACTTTCCATTTGGGACAGGTGCATGCTGCAAAATGCAGGAATCTACAATTCTCCACAAAGGAGAAGGGCCAAAGGTCAATTTCCAGCATTTCCACTATGGCAGCATTCAGTTCACGTGGTACCACATGATTGAGTGGATATTTCATGTTCCGGGCAAAAAGACTCTGCAATGTGGGCTGAGTTGTTACCCGTTTTGCATGTGGTGTGCCAAATGGCACTGCTCTATGAACAACTGTGGGTGGGGTGCTTTTACCGTATGATGAAGAGGGGTGCACAAATGACACTAACAAGTCCACAAATTATGTTATTTTACCCATTTTAAGCACAGGGGTTGATGTTGGATTAGAAATACTGCTGCATAGACCACCACCACTGCCGCTACTCTGACCACCACTTGACAACAATTCAAAATCATTAGGAATCTTCAGCTGTTATTTCACCACTAGTACAGCCATGGCTACTTGGGCTACTTACAGTCATAGAAGGGG
Organism: Neoceratodus forsteri; assembly: GCA_016271365.2. Lineage (NCBI taxonomy): Eukaryota > Metazoa > Chordata > Ceratodontiformes > Ceratodontidae > Neoceratodus > Neoceratodus forsteri. Next base: position 185,831,260 of record CM057457.1, read on the forward strand.
TTACCATGCTTAATAAGGTGGATGAGGGTGAATGCTCCACTATGGCATTAGCTCCCCTCTGGTGCCAAGTCCACAGTGCCATGTGCCTGTTCTTCAAATGTGTATGAACGCCCTGGTGCCCAGATGACTATCCTTTTTACCACGTCTGACACACACTTGGCAAAGCTGGCAGATTGCAATTGCTTCATCATTTGGATCTTGTACAAAAAAATCCCAAACGAGGGATTTGGATCCCCTACTTTTAGTTTTCACTGGTCCCTGATGCTGCAGATTGGACACCAGTCTTTTAGACAATGACATGTGGGGTGTACTACATGATTTCTGTTGCTGGCCACATGTGGGCTGTACCAGCCTATCACTGTCTATGATGACGACAACTGGGTCATCAACATCAACAGAAACCGCCACATCACAACTTCAACCAGGGGGTGATTTAACACTGACAGACTGAAGCTGTTTACACACAGCCACCTTTAATTTATTTTTCTCTGGTTCCCAACTGGGGTCACTAAAATCATAATTATATTCCTCATCTGCATCCACTGTTTCAGCTTGGATGCTGTCCTGTGGAAAACATGTACCATCCACAGCATCATTATGATCATACAATATTTTTTCTACAATATTTGAAGGGTTGGATAGCACAGGCATGACCTCATCAACAGCATTGGAAACGAGATTGCGATGAGTCATCGTCAGCATCAGAATCATGTTCAACCAATGTGGGGAGAGGGATGGGGACATCGGGGACTGTGACATCTATTACACTCTGACTCATGGTCATGGCTTTAGACTCCACAATATTTGGGAAACCAGTTAACTCGCTGTCATGGGTTGAACTTGGGGTAATACTCATGCCATCAGCAACTTCACTACAACAGCATCTCCAACCATGATTGAAGCTACTGATTGCACAGTGAAAAACATAGTCGGAGAAATCCCTTTACTGGCATCAACTATGCATGTCTGTTGCATGCAACCATGTCCACAGCAACCCTTGCCACTGGCAGCAGTGCCATAGCCAGAAGCATCTTCGCATGCATGTCTCTTTGCAAACATTTTTTGGGATTACACAGAAAATTCATAACAAATTGAGATTTTTGAAATTTGGGTTGGATGGGAAGCCAAAAAACAACAACTGCGGCTTACAGATGCAGATCGGGCACTAAGCAGATTCAAACGCACAGACAGAGATTGCACAATATAAAGAGATGCAGCTGCACAGGCACAAAAATACCTTAACTAGTGGTCACACAAATCTCAAAATGGATAAATAAATTATTATAGCTTTTGTGGGTTGGGGGGGCGCTGCAGTAGCCGTCCACTAGCTACAGTAGATAGAAAGAAGCAATAAAAAATACCACAGATGGATAACTGATTCAGAGTGCAGTGATTACTGTGTGACACAATAAAATGTTTCTGACTTGCTGGCACGCACACACACTCACACACTACAGGTAATGTGCAGAAAATTTAACAGTGCAGTACACTATATAACCAAATCTTTTAAACAGAATGAAAATATGCACTGCAGCACAACAAACAGAAAATAATTATCAAGTATTACTGAGTGTACATAAACACACAAATACTAACACACACTAGTAGTAAAAAACAGAAAGACTACCTTTCTTATGTGAATCTTACTCTACCACAGATACCCCCTCCTCCAAAGCACACTTCAACAGTGTCTGTCAGTACACAGGCTGGATTTTCTAAATTAACATTCAAAATGCACAGAAAAACAATCAACACTCGATGATCTAAGCACAGGAGGGTTTCCAACAGTTGATGCATTAAATTTGGAACAAAATAATTGGAGCAAAAGTGATTTTTTGAAGCTTTTTCGATGGCCTGATTCTCAGAGCTCTTACAGTAAACTGTCTCCAGCTTTCCACTACACACACTATGCAGAACTGAGGCTGTGGAAGACAATATAGAGCCTATGTGACCTGCCATCCCATGAATCAATGCAAAATTTGCCTCAAATTGAAATAAACAGGCAAAGCAAAGTGAAGTCCATTCAAATCAATGGCACTTCGCATTAAAATTAAGGGGAAGGCTGTAATATAAGGTGAAGTAGCATGAAGTCCATTGAAAACAATACACTTCGCATCGCAAATTAAAGGAAGAGTAATTCACTTCATGTTGCAGAGGACTACGTGGGTTGGGGCATAATACACAAAGTGTTCTGCTTTGCGAGGTGGGAGCAGTTCGCCCACCACTACTGAGCAGTGTGACTGGGAAATGGAAAGAAGGAGCAACACTTTTTTTTTTCTTCAAATGAAACGGAAGTCCGTACTGTTCCAGGTCAAATCTGAATACAGGCATTGCATGTCACTGGCAGTTAGCTGGTTACCAAAATACTAACCAGATGAATTTTCTAAAATATGTTACTGCCACCACAGAGTGCTACCTAACAGACTTGAAACTGCAGCGGCACTTTTCAAGTGTTGAGTTCTGCTCTGACTGCCTTCCGGTCTTCATCTTCAGCAGTCCTGGGACTGGAGGATGAAGATATAGAGTGAGGTATATTTGCCTTGTTTTCATGGCTCCTCTTACATTGATCAGGACTAATGGAGTCAGGCTGTATAAATTCAAAATTGCAGTCCATTCTTTATTACCCACTTTACAGACAGACTGCAAAAAGGACTGGAGTGAGAGTGGGAATGGAGGGGAGGGGAGAACGAGCGAGGGGTGGTGCTTACCGGGGAATTAATATGATGGTGTTTTGTTTTGATTTTCGGGAGGTTGGATTGATTGTTTTGCAGGTGTGGCTGACTGGCATGTTTACCTGTTGGTATTGCCAGGATTTACAATGGGTAAATCATGCAAGCCAGCCAATCAGATTGGAGGATTTTTTGAGCCATTGTATAATGTAAAATACTAAACACTAGTTACTTTTGATAGTAAAATTGTGTGCTGAATTGGTAGCTGTTCCCATTCTGGTTAATGTACTTTGGGGGAATTTTGTCAGGGCTACAATTTGGGGAATCAGATCCAATATTTACCAGACCAAACAACCAAGCTGTCCCTGTATGTGTGCACTTACAAAATGGAGTCTGCAAGTCAGATTCTGCAGTGCTGTAACATATGCCGAGCATTGAAAACTTTGCTGATAATTTCAATGTGCATATGCAACCTGGACTGATGTATGGTTGTGTGACTTAGATACATTGTGGCTGTTTACCTCTCTGTCCATGGGATATACCAGCCTGTAGGGGTACAACATCAAGGAACCCTAGTGGAGTGTTCCACCCCTATAGGTGCCATGAGAATGATTCCCTTGGCTAAAGGTAGCTTAAGAAATTGCCCATGGAAAAGAGAGACGAGCTGCTGGAGGAGGAGGGGAGGATGGTGGGGCAACAAAAGAAATGATCCTGGACTGACCAGGAGGAGCAGCCTTTAAAGGCCTGATTGGCGGCATGGATTGTTGAACCACCAATTGAACTACAGAAGTAACCTTGCAATTCAATGTGCTTATGCAGTTTGGTTTAATTTATGCCTGTGTGACTTAGATACATTGAGGCTGTTCGCTTCTCTATCCATGGGATATACTACCCTGTAGGAGTACGACGGCAAGGAACCCTAGAGAAGGGTTCCACCCCATAGATGCCACAGGAATGACTCCCTTGGCTAAAGGTAGCTTAGGAAGAAGCCCAAAAAGAGTACCTAAAAGAGTGTCGAGCATCAAAGAAGGTGAGGAGTCAGAATGATATGGAGGATGGAAATGGAGGTCAATAGATGCAGATGGGTAGGACAGGAGAGGAACAGGAGACGACGAGAAATATTTAGTGGAATGGAAGCTGACACGAAACAGAAGGGTGGGACATCCTAAGGAGAGAGGGAACAGCCAGGGCCACCATCTGACTCCATCCAACAGTATAACCTAAGTATGAAATCTAAGAAAGCACTAACCCTATCTAATATTATGACCATCGGCATTGAAGAGAGGAAAAAAAAAACCCTTTCAAGAGAAAACTTCTGGGGATCCAAGGCCTAGGTCACCTTCCCTCCAGGCTGAAGTACATTTTGGTTAGTGACGGCTCAGTTACTGCAATTTAGAATCAAGATCAAGAGAAGAGGAAAAGATTCCAATTTGGAAGAAGCTCTCGCTCTGTCCTTCTAACAGGAATGCTTTTGAGGGGTGTGAGTGACGTCTCTGCAACTAGATGCCCAAAAGCAAAGAAGGAGAGAAAAGACCACTGAATCACTCAGCTGGCCTACATGAGCCTATGAAACAGACCAAGTGAACCAGAGGCGATCAGAGGGAGAATAGCGTAAAGGATGCCCCTGAACCCACTCGGGCAGCTAAAGGGGCCCTGCAGAGAAGAGCCCCACCCCGCACAGCTTGAGGTCATAAATTCTACATCCAAAGGTGTCACCGGAATGATGGACGACTGAAGGTCCACCCGGAGCAAAGACATTCTCACTATGGGCCGGGAGAAGGGCCCTGCTCCGAGCTTCACATTCTCAAGATGTGGACTTTGGGGGTGCAGAGTGAGACCGAAGGCTACAGGCTAGCCCTGAGGCTTGGGGCAATGGACATTGAAGGCACGTCTCCAAGTGGAGAGAAGGTCGAGTTGAAGCAGCATGAAACCCATATGAAGGGCATGCTCAAATAGTCGATGTAATGAGTAGACCTACCAAGAGGTTGGACGGAGTGAAGTAGACCTTGATGTGGGTCCAGAGAAGGAGACTGCAAGTAGCAACTACAGGAGTGCATGCCAACCAGGTACCTTACTAAGTCAGATTAGGAGTGGAGTGAAATGCACAAGTGGGAGAGACGAGAATGGCTGGGAGAAGCCCACAGCCGACAGTGAAGGTACAAGTACCAGGAGTAAAACTAGGTATAATGGTAGGAAAGTAGGGGAAATGGCAAAGTTGAGATGGGAAGTATGAGGTTCAAGACGACTGTAGTCTGTTGAAGAAAGGATGGTGATACAAGCCAAGTGATGGAGAGCAGGAGAAGGGTGGTACAGTGAGGGTCAGGAAAACAGAGGTATCAATATGAGTGGAAGAGATGGAAGAAGGCCGGCTACCTGGAGCCATGGTGCCCACCGTGACTCGCAGTCCCCCGCTGTGGGAAAAACAGAGAGCCACAAACTAGGCACTGGGACACCAAAAGCAAAATAAATTGAAATATAAAGGAAATTGAATGAATACTGGCTGGAGGAGCTAGCGGACAAGGAGTGGAGTAGGAAGGCTTACAGGACAGCATACCAAAACAGGAGGGAACAACTTGGTGCGAGCCAGCAGCCAAAGCTGGACCGATGAGTAGGAAGGAAAATACAGAGCAGGGAACTGTGTGAATAGTGTGGGTGGAAACCCCAGAATAGAAGCTAGGCATTGAGTGGCAATCTCAAGAGGGATGAGCTAGGAGGGAAATGTTGGAGGAGGCAGTGACTGGCAGAAGAAGGAGTCAGGATGAGCAGCAGAATGTGCAGTAGATAACGATGGCCAAAGGCAGGAGAAACAGATACATGCCAGTAGTACCCTGGAGAGTGAGCTGGAAAATCGAGCGGGATAAGGGCGGGTGCATCTGGGATGATGTTGCGTCCTGGAAAGGATGAGGGGAGGAGGAGCGGTGGCCCTGGAATGAAGCTGCAGGGAAGTGCCAGGAGCAATCCACGAGAGCCCCCAGAGAACGAGAGAAGAGTGAGGAAGATGGGGTGCCACACTGAACTCCATTGAAAAATCCAAGGAGAAACAAGCTACACATGCAAGCGAGGTATGGGGCAGCGATAAGCGAGAGCGAGGGAAGTGGAAGAAAACACCAAGGGAAAGCAAGGAAAGCAAGAGGGTGAACCTGGAGCTCCAGAGGAGCCTCAGCAAAACAGCTGAAAAATCAGGAGAAAGAGCCGGTGGGGGGCAGAAGCGAATGACATGACCGGGCAGTGCCAGAGCGGCAGGGGAACAGAATGAGAAGCGGGGAAAAGCAGAGGCAGAGAGACAGGAGGGGTGAAGGGGGGCAGCTGGAGGCAATACAAGGAATAAGGGCAGAACAAGGACAAATGAGAAATGGGGGCAGGAGAATGGGCAGCCGATTGAGCCTCCAGCTGCAATGAAAGAAACGATCCTGGACCAACCACGGAGGAGTGGCCTTTAAAGGCCTGATTGGGGGTGTGGATTGTTGCTCTGTCCATTAAACTACATGCGTAGCCTTGCAAGTCCATGAATGTTTGTGGAAGTCAGATGCTCATAGCCTGGGGGATGAGCAGTTTAGATGTATTTATATTTGATAGCACTGTATATTGTTTAACAATTCAGGCAATTTGCAGCTCATTTTGCTCTTGTTCTGATATTCTGCATTTTTCACATATCCACAGAATTGCAACTGGTCCTCCCCATCTGTACGTGCACACATACAAGGACTGCTTGCTTATTTGAAATCAATAGATTAGCTGGGAGTCTAACTGGAACACATGTATGTTCCATTTCCTCTCAGTGAAAGGACAAACCAGTGTGTGAGGCAAAAAGCTGATGCCATCATAACAGGGCTAAGCCTGTGGTTTGGAAGGGGCAGCAAACTTATGCCACATCCCCCACCGCCTGGTTCATAAACTGAACATGCCTGATCATCCATCAGAGACCTGTTTTCGGTTGCTGCTTCCCCGCAGCATGTTCTGCACTTTTGTCTTACCTCACCTCCATTCTCCCAGGAATCCCACCCCTGCCTTTTCCTCACTTCTGCTGCTGCCCATTCTTGCTCCTGTCTTGCCGGTGCTGCCTTGCTTTTGCTACTTGCTCTACTTCCAGGTTAGGACTGACTTTTTCCTACTGCAGCCATAGTCTGACTGCGCTTCTGGGATTTCTAAACTCTCTGGCATTGTTCCCACTGACTCTGGCTTGCTGCACCTTCTCCTCGCTAAGTCACTGGGGTGCCTGCTGCTCCCAATGTCTGGCTGCTGTTCTGTTCTTGCTACTGTACTTCTGCTGCCTACCTGCATTTGGTGGATGCATCACTATTGCCATCATTCCAGCCTGTGTGCCAGCTTCTCCCAAATGAGCTGTTCTTACTGGTAGCCTTGCTGTTCAATCAGATGGCTGGTCAGTCTTATTATCTTGCTTTTTTGTTTGCCTGCTTGCTCCTCTGCTTTGATGTTCCCTGCTAATGTAGATGTCCATGGTTTGCCTCCCTGGTTGTTTTCAGCCCTCTGCTCTTCTTCATACCTACAACTGACTGGGGCTCCTTGCCATTGAATGACCCAGGGTTTCTCTTGTAGCATCAGGGACCACACCCACCAAATGGGCTATGCACCCCAAAACCAGTGTGGGCCCCATCCATGCCCCATCAAAACAGGCTCTGTGACCCATAAACAGGCTGCATGCCTCATGAAGGCTCAATACCTTCAAATCAGAACTCCATGGCCAACAAACATGGGCTCCATGCCCCATGACCAAGTGATTGCCTCATGTGCTGCTGCTGTCTCCATTATGATACAGCTTGCTGGCTGCTGTGGTCCTCCACCACTTTTGATATCTCTCTGCTCATGCTCTGCTTGGCTGCCATGCTGGTGTTTTCTCCTGGATGCCTATCTTGGTCATACATTGTCGTCTTGGATGTTTTGGAACGTCTATCATCTGCTTTTCACATTCTGATTCCCACCAGCTTGTCCAGGTGGTCATCCAGCTCCTCTCAGAGTTCAACACTCATATCAGCCTACTCATACAGGGCTACACCCTCTGTTATCATACGTCATACTTTTGGCCACTCACACTGCATCATTTAATTACTACTGGGCATTTGCCCCTGCAAATGCTGAGCATTTACTCCAGTGATTATCAAGCAGTCTTTTGCCCCAACATTAACCTACCCCTCAAGGATCCTCAAAGGCTTGGCTCCAATGTTACCATTTGTAGGCCTTGTAATCAGAGGGGATAACTAGGTAACCAGGCCTGAAGCTACTGTGGCACAAATAAGCCTCTTTTTCCTTGGGGTTCTTCTGCAACCTTGTTGTTCCTTTGGCACTGGGCATAGCCCTTCAAGCACCTCTCCAGGAGTGGAGTCCTGCCATGTAGAGATTCTTTTGTTTGCAAAATTGAGGCTTGTATCACCTTTGGGAGGACGGAAGTCTTGTACAAGACACAAAAAGAAGACCATTTCATCCTTAATTGAAGCAGCATGTTGGAAGCTCCTCCTTTAAGTCTAATAATGAAGTTAAATATTAAGCCTGCAGCGGTGATAACCTAAGCTTTATATCCCCAGAGGATTTCAGAGGTTTCCTTCATGGGGACTTTTTACTCTCCTCAGTGCCAAGGGTTATAATACAATAATAATTCTGCTGTAAGTTCCTAGATGGGGATTTCACACTTTGCTTGTCAATTGTTTCTCTGTCAGATATCATTTACATTTTTATGTATTTATTTAGTTTTTGTTGACCAGGAAAGGAGGACTAGACAATTCTACTTATTTTCAGCCTCTTCCTGGGGGAAGGGGAAGGAGGGAGATACAGATGGTAAGCAACTAAAGCTGAACCAGATTAAGCTGTTGGTGGTATTTTAGTGAATGAGGGAAATTTGGCCAGGACATCGGAGAAATTCCCCTACTCTTTCACGGGGGCACTGTCTGTCAGTGGAGGAGCATGGATGTCTCTAGTCCAGGATGAATCTCGGAGGTGGCAGAAGGTGTTTCTGCACAACAGTATAGGGAACCAGAAATTTTGTGTGAGCATACTGAGGATTTGGGTACTGAAGATGAGGTGGTTTCAGCAGAGGAAATTGAGCCTGCTAGAGGCCTGCCTATGGAGGATATGCAAACTGACATGGATAGTCAAGTATCTACTAGTACTTTTGCTGCAGACGAGCTCAAACTGCAAAGAGACCTGGACCATAAAAAGCAGCAATTACTTGAGATGATGGCAGAAGTGGAAAAAGAATTTCATACTCACAAGCAACAACTGGAGGAGGAGAGAAAATGTAAACATTCAGCTGTGAGCACTCAGGCAGTGTCTGGCAAGCGGGTTACCTTCCAGACGATGGATGTCTCTGCACCTGGTAACGGGGATGCAGCTGTGGTAGATCCATTGATGGATATGGTTTTTATCAGGGACTTCCAAATGCGATATCCCATCCATGGATAAGTGGGCCCTGGGAACTATGCTGCAACAGGCTGGTTCGATATTTCAGGAGGGCTATTGGATTCCAGACCCTCGTGATCCCCATTCCAGGGTCGCTGAACTGGCAAAGGAGCACCATCATCCACAATGGGGGCAAGGTTCTTACCCCAGAGCTCATAAAAGATGCTGCTGTGCTTGATGCATCTGTGGCTGTCACTCCTGTGGAGGGTGAGGTCCAGAACTTAGTTACTGCTCCAGATGCCAGCAGCAGTAGCAAGGTGTGGCTGCAGAGTGAAGTGGAGGTTTCTCCTCCTGCCATTCAACAAGTGGATCCTATGATGGATTTGACTGTCAGGGAACTCACACATTCTGACCAGGTACCTATTGCTTTTTTCTCTAATAACGCTGAATGGATTTCTGGGGAGGAAGGAAGCAACTCCCTGATCAAGATGTTACCCAGGCCAATACTAATGCTGGGAATCCAAACATACACCCAGCTATGCTAGTCTTTCTCAAAAACCAGCCGAAGCAGCTAAAAGAAGAATTGCTGTAAGAATTCATTTCAAAGGGGGAGTAAGTAAGATTCTGGACAGTTGGTTTGTGGGGAAATCATTGCTAATTGATTCAATGCACTTTACTCCTGCAGAGGTATATGCATTTATCCATGCACCTGGGGACAGCAATTATGATGTTAGTTTCTGTTCTGCTGCATTACTGGATAAGTTCTGGAAGGTATATTATAATGTCAAGGATACACCTGAGTGGGCAGGATTTTATGCTATTCCAGTATCAAAACCCTCGGTCAAGACTGTTACAATCTTATTTCAGAATGAGGGGTGAGGATCAACGATATTATATTTTGGCTGGAGAAGTGTGCAAATGTACAGGGCAATCCAAACCCTATCATGGATGATAATGGGTTCTGGACTGGGGGCTGGACTTTCAGAGTACAATTAAAACACACAGATGAGGGCATCAGACATCTTCCAACATGTTTCTTTTTGGGCAGGGACCATGGTATATTGTTTTACCAGGGACAACTAAAAAATTTCTACAAATGTGGGTCATTATCACATCTCAACTCAGACTGTACTCAGGTTAGATGTTTCCAGTGTGAATTTTATTTACATTGAGCTAATAGACGGTTTCGCATGGAAAGGTCTCCCCCCCCATCCCCAGAGAGCAGAATACAATGACACAGCAGAATCTATGAGGCCCCCACCCAAACAGAACACCTCCACCCCTGTGGAGGAATCCATTGTAGAGGTAGTATCTCAGACCGAAGTTCCTGAGCAGGAGAACATTATGCCCCCACCACCACCCCCCTCTGCACCACCTCCAGCTTCCCCAGTTTTGGGTACCTAGACCATGCTTACAGAGGAGTATCAAGTGGTGACTAAAGGCTGGAAAGTGACCCTTTTGGCCACCAAGAGTTATGTTCCAGTTCAAAATACCTATGAGGTACTACAGAGCTGGAGTGATCAAATGGAGAAAGAGGATTTGAATACTTCCTCTCATTCTTCCTTAAATGAACTTCCTAAGGACAGTCCAGTGCCACCAGTACTACAAGCTTGAAGAAACAAAAACTTACTTAAGCATCATCTTGGATTACCCTTAAGGCTAGCCAGCCTGAACGTACATAGTATTAAGTCAGAGACTAAAAGGGACACTACATTTCAGTTTTACAACAATTGCAGTATGACATTTTTTTATTACAGGACGCCAGGTTACGGTCTGATGGGGATGTCGGGAAAGTTAAACATGTTTGTTATTTGGGAGATTTTTATTGGTCCATAGGGGAGGAACTTTGTAGTTGGTTGGGGATCTGTTTTTCTAATTCTGGGGTTACCGTACACAAATTGGTGGATGTTTACCCTGGGAGAGCCTTGATTTTGGATGTAGGATTTGAGGGGCTCACTTACAGAGTAATTAATATCTATGCCCCACAAACAAAGGCGCTTAGGGTGAAATTGTTGAAGTTGGTGCAGCCTTATCTGTGTACCAATAAACAGGTTTTGTTTGGTGGGGGTTTCAACATCAGTTTATTGGAGTCTGACACTAGGCGGGGTAAGATGAAAATGTATAGTTATACTGTCTTCTTGCACAATTTACTCAAAAAATAAGTTGAAAGATGCACAGGCTGTTTTGTCCCCTAAGCCCAAGCACACTTTTTTAAAGGGACCCTTTCGTCACGTATAGATTTTGGCTGGTTTCTAATATTACTCCTATCTCTCTTTCTGAAACAATCCCTGTGGAAACATCAGACCATGCTCTCACAAGTATTTACATATCAACTGCTTTCCCTAGGGTGAGAAGTCTGGGGATTGGTGTATGAATACGTGTCTGTTGGAAGACCCCAGTGTAACTCAGGAGTTACTGATGATACTAAAAAATAGGAGTACTGTTGATTTTTTATATAGCTCCCCTTTGGACTGGTGGGCTGATACAAAACAGCTGCTTGCTTCATACTTACAGACTGTGTGGCCATACAGAATAGTGTTACCCAGGAGGAAAGGTATTTTCAGTTCAGACTTACATTTTATACATTAATATCTGAGCAGGTGGAACATGGGTAAGATAATGGTGAACAGATTGCTGCTGTCAAATGGGAAATGTTTCAATTTCTGGGAAGATGGGACATAAGGGGACTCAACGGCCAATCTGGAATGTCCCCCACAATATAGTATAGTATAGTAGGCAGAAGTCCCTGGAGATGGAACAATGTTTTAGAACCCAGGGATCTAAACAACAGACCAATCCTTTAGAAGATTGTCATGTTAGGTGGCATATGCAGCAGATGGTAGGGATCAAGGATGTGGTGGGCAACCTACTTACAGCGAATGGAGAAATATTGGCAGAAATAGGACGCTATATTACAGTACAGCAGGAACACTTGGCATCTAGTCCCACTTATTTTAAGCAAGTTTTGAATGCAGCAGGGATTCTGAAATTGACTCCTGAGCAGTCTGCTAGACTTCTGGCTCCCTTAACTTTGTTGGAACTAACCGATGTTATTCGGTCATTTAAGAAAGGGACAGCTCCTGGGTCTGATGGACTCTCAAGCAAACTTTTTGTACAATTATTGCACTTGATTCCACAGGAGTTGCTTACTGTTTTTCAGGCCTTCCTGACAGGAATGAGACTAAATGAGTAAATGTTTGAAGTTTTGCAAATTTTTTGTATAAAAAAGGGGACAAAACAGATTTGCAGAATTGGAGGCAAATCAGTTTACTGAATGTAGACTTTAAAATCTTTGCTAAAATTCTGGGTATTAGACTTTTGAAGGTCCTGTATTCATTGATTCACCCATCACAGTTTTTTGTGGTGCTGGCACGTAGAATTACATATGCTTTGTTCTTGCTTAGGGACATTATGGAACAAGAGGCTCAGGGCAATGATACAGTGTTTGTGATTAATGTGGATCAGTCTAAAGCTTTCGATAATCTGTCTCTTGCCTTTTTGTGGGAATGCTTGCATATGTATGGGTTTCCTAAACAGTTTATTGCATGGATTCAGCTATGTTACTAAGATGCTTTTGTGCGGCCTTATGAGAACAAATGGATAGGATGCCCATGTAGGATTAGAAAGGGGGTTCATCAAGGGTGTCTGCTGAGCCCACTACTTTATATTCTAACAATCGACCCATTGGTTGGAATTTTGGTTTCTTCCCCTAGTATTTTTGGTGTGCAACATACTTTGGGTTCCTCCATTACATGTATAGCCTATGCTGATGATCTTATTTTAACAGTTGCTAATGCAGAGTCAGAGAGAAGGGTCTATAAATTGGTCAAGTCCTTCTCTGCTATTTCAGGGGGAGAGATAAATGTGGGTAAAAGTCAATGGCCGGGGTATTCAGAGCAGTTGCACCATGAGCAGTAGGGATGCACCTACGCAATCACAGAAATGCACCAAAACACAATATTCAGCAGCAGCAGATGCTCAGCACAAAATCCAATGCGCAAGAGTGCAATGAAAATTAATGCATGCACAACTGCAGGGGGTGTAGCCATGAATATGTGGCACAGTGCGATATTCAACAGCAGGTGAAGTGTGCAACAGAGGAGCAATTGGAAGTTGTGCAATAGTGGACTTGAGCCAAAATAAAAGGGAGCAACCGAGGGGAAGAAGCTTGCACATGAGAGGAGCCATAGCGGCAGGGAGATGGGACAAAGCAGCATGGAATGAGGGCAACAGAAAGCAGCACAGAAGTGGCCCAGAGGTGGACGGGGGTCACAGGGAGTGTGTGTGCGTGTGTGTGTGTTTGTCAGAGCGACTGTGCGTGGGTGCCACAGAGGAGGGACAGCAGAGGGGCCCAGACAGGTCACACTGTGAGTGGCACAAGCAGCGCAGTGCCAGGGGTTCACCCGGTGCAGGGGCAGGGCCAGTAGCACACAACTGGGAGGACCTGGTAGAGAGCCGCCCGGTGGGGAACAGCAACCCTGGACATGGCCAGTGCAACCTTCCAGATGGAGGTGGTCATGAGGGGTGTGAGGAGGCAGGGTGCAGGGAGGCATGGCCGTAGAAGGGCCCATTGGCGGTATGCCCAAGAACAGGCTGTACAGCGCCTGCAGCAGCTTCGAGCTGACAGTGTCACCGAGATCGTGGGCCGGTACCACCTGAACCGGACCATTCTGAGGTGGCTCTGTGAGCTGTGCAATGAGGAGATGCAGGCACCCACAAGACGGAGCCATGCCATGTCAGTGGAGACAAAGTTTGCAGCTGCCATGTGCCTGCTCACCACGGGCACCTTCCAGACACCAACAGGGGACACAACAGGCATAACCCAGTCGGCCGCATCACGCAATCCTCACACAATTTCTCAGCGCACTGCTGCCACATGCTGCAGAGTACATCCATTTCCCCAGCACACAGGCAGTGCGTACAGCAAACATGCAGGAGTTCCACAGGATAGCATGGTTGCCTGGCATGTTCAGGGCCATTGACTGCATCCATGTTGGCATCTGCACACCACCCAGCCCAGAGGAGGTGGTATGCATCAACCACAAGGGATACTCGAGTGTCAACTGCCAGGTGGCGATGCCAGTGGGTACATAATCAATGTCTGTGCCACACACCCTGGGGGAGTACATGATGCCTTCATCAGACACCAGTCTGCACTGTGCCACAGGTTCAAGAGTGGGGATATCCCCACTGGCCATCTAGTAGGTGAGTATGCAGTGCAAGCCAGATGATGGGGGCAACAGGGGCTGTGTGTGGTGCAAGAGCAGGGGTGCCATGGGATGTGGCCTAAAAGGCTGGGGGCACAGTGACACAGATCCCCATACTAACAGCACTTCACAACACACAGGTGACAGTGGGTACCCACTCCAGCCCTGGCTGCTCACATCATACCAGCAGCCCTCGACCACAGTGCAGCAACAGTACAATGAGGCACATGCCACGACACAGAACATCATCGAGCAGGTGTTCGGGCAGCTGAAGGCTCGGTTCTGTTGCCTGGACAGATCTGGCAGTGCTCTACAGTACTGCCCCTCAAAGGCCTGTGGGCTATTCCTGGCCTGCTGTATCCTGCACAACATGGCCACCAACAGTGGGATAGCCATTGAGGTCGAAGAGGGGGACAGCAGTGGGGATGATGGGGATGTCAGTCCAGCTGGAGGTGGGCAGTCACCCCCTGGGTGAAGGTATTCCTGGCTGGCACGGATGGTGCAGCAGCATTGGGACACCATCACAGAGGAGTACTATGGACCACACAGATAGGTGAACTTGTCCACCAGCATGCCCTGGGTATCCAAGCACAGCTGACAGACAAGCGGAGGCAGACACCCAGCCTGGATAAGCGGCAGGGGTGTGTGAATGGGCGGGGGTCGGACACCATGGCAGAACACAGCAGGGCTGCACACAGCATGCACATATATGCACACACCCCCCCTGCCCACACAGCCACATGCACACCCACCCCATTCTCCCCCACCCACACCTGACCCAACAGAGCCACACCCAGAGGCAGGCACTGGGCGTGTCTCAGACACTGAGCACTGTTGCACAGTGGCAGACAGCGCTATGCTGGCATCATCATGCACATGCCACAGTGGCCAGCTGCCAGGCAGGTGTGCACAGGGCCCCTGTGTGTGCAGAACTGGGTACCACACCCATGCGTTGCACATGGAACACCACAGTGCACACAGGGTGGTGGCAGTCATGGAGGGGTAGGGTCAGTCATGCTGCACAGTAGCACTGCCACCATGAATGCTTGGGCAGCCCTGCTGAGGCCTGCCAGCTTTCACAGGCTGCTCAGTGGCCTCATGGGGTTGCATAGATGGTCCCCCAGGGGTGACACTGTGTGAACATGACTGGGTTCGCACAGCTGTCTGCAGGCCACCAAACATGCCTGCATCAGGTGTGCTTGGTATGCCCACAGCTGAACTCAGGGTCAACATGGCTGGGGTCACCAGATGCCAGGCCTGAGGGGTGGACACTTCACTCCAAGGGGTATGTGGTGGCTGGGCACACAACCGGTTGGCCAGTTTTGCCAGGACAGTTGTCACTGCAGTGGTGTGCCTATCCATGGCTGCGGTCCTGTCCACCCTCTGTGAGCTAACTCTGCCAGCAGCAGGGCATAGTCCCTGTTGCGCCGCTCCTTTGCCTGGTGCAGCTCTGCATGGAGTGCATCCACTGCTACCATGAGCTGGACTTGCTGATCCACAGAGGCCTGCAGCAGATGGCTGTGGTCATCCAAGTGGTCATCCACATGGGCACCATGCCAACCCACCAGTCAGACCTGGCCCTGTGGCACAGTGCCCAGTGATGGTGGGCAC
Source organism: Neoceratodus forsteri (assembly GCA_016271365.2). Classification (NCBI taxonomy): domain Eukaryota; kingdom Metazoa; phylum Chordata; order Ceratodontiformes; family Ceratodontidae; genus Neoceratodus; species Neoceratodus forsteri. Next base: position 185,847,098 of record CM057457.1, read on the forward strand.
TGCACAGTGGTGCCATCCTGGGGTATTACCTTACACAGTGCACCGTTGCCACCCACGACCACCAGCCCCCCATCAACACTGTCCAGCTGCTGCCACCACCCCTCCAGCTGCTGAGCACTGGGCATAACCAGTGCGGCTGCATCAGCATCACCAACATCATTACAGTGGCTGCACACCAGTGCTACCCCACTGGACACCACGGACACAACAGACACAGTGGCTGGTGGGCAGGCAACCATGCCAACACTGCCCGCTGAGCCACCCTGGCAGTCGCCTGTCGATGGTGCCCCCTGTGGCACACCAGCATCACTGGGATGTAAGTCACATCATCATCGGTGCTGGAGTTGGCCCCTATCTGTGTCTCAGCACACAGGACACCATCCCTGGTGTCATGCTGGAACAGAGCCAGGGCCTCATCTGCACGCTTGCCACAGGCATCAGCCTGGACAGCTGTGAAGGGCTGTTGTATGTAGGACCCTTGGACACCGGTGGAGGTGGATGGGCACTACACCTGTTCCAGGGCCACACCCTCGGTGGACACACCCACCTCCGCTGCTCCATGCAGATGCTCAGGAACTGAAAAGGAACACAGTACCATTAACGGTGCTGACCGACCCCTGGTCCCAACCCCCTGCCACACTCACAGTGCCACCACTGTTCCTACCATGCAGCGATGGGCTGCCGCCCATCCGGAAGCCTCCGCCAGGCACACCCTCAATGGCACAGCACTGCATGCTGCCAGCCACCTGCTCCTCCTGCAGTGTCACGCGTGGTGCAACCTGCTGTCCCCTGCCTGTGGCGGAACACGCCGCCCAGATGGCAGCCACCTTCCCCTTGATCCTCCTCCTCCTGTCAGTGTCAACCTTCTTCTTGCATTCCTGCACAGAACGCTGGTGGCTGCCCTGCTGGTTGACTGCACGTGCCACCTCCTCCCATGCGGGCCTGTGGTGTGCTCCTCTATCCACTCAGGAGTGGCCTGCTGTCCAGGTAGGCCTCAAATAGGGCATCCGACTCTGCCCTGGTGAAGTTTGGCCTTCGCATACATACCCTCCTCTGCTCCTCATTCTCCTCATGTTCGGACATGCCTATACCTGTGGAGATGGACAGGTGTTAGCATGAACTGTTCAGTGCCACACCTTCCTCGCAGCCCACTATCCAGATGGCCCCACAGCATGATGCTTACCTTCAAAGGCTGCAATACCGATCCTTGGTCTGTGCAGTTCCATGGCGTCCTTACAGTGCAATGCATGCAAATTAGGTCATGCGCAACTGTAATGGGATGCAAATGCAGCAGGTGCGCCGCGGAATGGCTCATGAGCTGATTTGCATATCATGGCTGAATATCACGTGGCTGTGCTTTGCCCAATGGGGCTGTGCTTACTCAAGTCAGGGCGCAACACTGTGACATGCACAGTTGGCCCCACAGCATGCATGCATGCATGTGCTGCTAACACGTACACCAGTGGTGCAGCATACACACATTACGCAGGAGGCAGCACAGCGCCCAGCCACTATCGTGCCTGTGGCACTCATGCACTGTATGACCTATGGGGCACACGTGCTATAGTGCAGCTGGCACAGTGCTATCATGCCCTTATAGAACAACTGCGCCATGGTTCCCATCATGCCTCTGCTCAATAGGCAACTGAACAGCATTGGTAACATGCCCCTACCACACACCATACGAGGGGCCCCTACTAGTGCAGTAGTGCAGTGGTGCTCTGTGCATGGCCTGACCCTTGATCCCATGGATGACCTCTGCTCTATAGGTGCTATATGGCTGCATGGCTGCTACCATATTGCACTACTCGGTGCCTGCGTGATTGTGAATGGCAGCGCAGCACCCGCTAGCTCTGCATGTGGTCCATGTGCACTACTGGCTGCCATTTTGATGTCCGGTTAGCAAGGGACATGCCACACACCAGGGAACATTGTGCTCCAATATGGGGTGACCCAGAGCTCACCAACCTCATGGCCCTTGTTCAGCCACACACTGGGGCCCTGTTTGGCCAGATGCCCCTCCAGAGGCCACAGATGGATGTGTGGCAGGAGGTTGTGGATGGCTTGGAGGAGGCAACCAGCAGCCAGGGGATGGTGGAGCAGTGTCACCACCACTATGGTGACCTGCGGCAGCAGGACCCAGACAGTCTGAGGCACCTGCAGGCATGGGTACAGAGGGGTGCAGTACCACAGCCAGGTAGGTGCACATTGACCTTCACCAGTCTCATCCAGCAGTCCTTGGGGCATAATGGTCACCGTGCCCCACGTCTTGGGGTGGGAGTGGGTCAGCGCTTGTGTTGGTGGCTGTGGGGATGCACTGTGACTGCCCTGTGCCACTGCAACCCAGACACACTGTGTGGCATGTCACACAGGTCGCGGGTGGGAGGCCTATGGTTCAGACAGGTACTGATGTGTGTCTCTCCATGTTTCCCTCCTAGGCCTTGAAGACAGGCAGACAGCACGGCTGGCAGCAGCTGGCCAGGGGCAGGACTATGCAGGGGGAGAGGGGCATTGGCCAGCCAACATGGGTGGTGCTGTAGGGCAGCAGCACCAAGGTGACCGGGATGCAGGTGAGTACCATTTTCTCTTATACATATGTGCATGGTGGCTTGCAGGGGTGGGGTTGTGGCATGGCCCTGTTGCACATGGCCCTTCTGGCTGTACACCACCCGCGGTGTCCTCTGCACCGTCCTGTGGCCTTGCACATGTGGGCAGGTGTTGCGGGTGGGACGTAGGTGCACTCGGTGCCTGGCTGTGCCACTGCCATGACACTGTAGTGCCATGACGCCAGACGGCCAGGGCGGTGGTGTGCGCTGTATGGGCGGTGATGGTGTGCAGCAGCATGCATGGCTGTGGTTACACAGGTTGGCGGCTCATGTGGGCGCACCCACTGTGGGTGGTTGCATGCCATCCCAGGGGCGTTGGTCACTGATGCATGCCATGCACATTGGGTGGGCTGCGTTATCCTTGCTGGGCACTCATACTGTTTCCGCTCCTTTGTCCAAGGAGGCCATCATTGGGAGGTGGTGAAGAGGACCCTCCAGGAGCTTCTGCAGGTGGCAAGGACCACACTTGAACTGCTGCAGCGACACAACCAGAGGTCCAGGAGGAGGCACCACAGGTACCAGAGAGCGGTGTCGGAGGACCTGGGCCACCATTAGGGCCTGATGGGCCACATCTTTACTCCTCCCCACCTGGACTGTTCCCCACACAGCCTTGACCCCTACCATTGCCTTTCCCCATGTTCCCTGCCCCTTTTCCCTACCCACTTGTAGCATCCTACATACCCCTTCCCTGATGTACATATATGTAAATAGGTTTTGTTCCCTTGATGTTGTTCTAATACATACATTTCTATTTACATCCATGTCTGTCTCTGATTTGCAGCTGGTGCATGAAGCCATGCTGCAGTGGTTCATGGCTGCTCTGTGGTCGGGCTGGGGTGGGCGTGGTTGTGCCTGGTGGTGCTCCTCCACAGATGTGGGTGGGCTCCATGGGCTATTTATACAAGGCATGTGTGGTGTGCCCTGTGCACTGTTTACCTGTGTGATGCTGGCTGTGGTGTGTGTGGCATTTCCAGGGCCCCCCTGTTGGTGTAGTGACTGCCTGTGTGACTGTGGCCATTGCCACTGCCCCACCTGCATACTCCACTGGGGTCTGTGCGGTCGTGTGACTACCACCGCCACTTGCTCACCTGTCAGCATGCCTTTGGGGACAGGCTGTACCTGTCTTCTTGCTGACACTGCACTCTTGCAGCTGGGTCTCCGACTCCATGCCTATCGGCCTGTTGTCCCTGTTGCCACTGTAGGCAGTGCCACTGGATGCCTCCTTCATTCTGTCCATGTGGACTGGGTTGGTGCCTGTGGGCTGGTGGCTGTCACATGGTGACCCACTGCATGCAGGTGGTGGACAGGTGACTGTGGGATGACCCAGGGTCATGCACCCACCATCAGTGTGTGCGGGCTCATGGGGTGCATGCTACATGGCAGACTCAACAGCTGCCTGGTGGCAGGTGGCCTGTGGCCTGTGGGTTACGTGGCTTCATGGGATTCACACTGGCAGTGCCAATTGCACAGCTTTGATGGGATGCTTGCTGGGGTACCCATGGGACCGGGTCGGGGGGGTTTGGGTGTGCCCTGTGTTGCTTCTTGTTTGGCACGTGCCTCCATGCCCCATGGGAGGGTGCTGTGTTGCCTGGCAGGATTGGTGCTGTGGCAGGGGTTGGTGCATGGGTGTGGGCCCTTGCACTGCTCCTGTTTTCAGGGGCCTTCCTACATGTGGTGCTATCAGTGGCGGACCTGGTCACATGCGGGTTCCCTTGGGTACTGGTGCTGGGTCACCCACCTTGCTTTGTCTCCACTGGGGACATGGTGGTAGGTCTTGTGTGGGTTGTGGTCATGTTGGTGGATGGTCCCACCGCCTGTACTGGGTGGTCACAATGGTGATGTGGTGGGTGTGCACTGCTCTCCAAGGTGACTGGATGCATTGGTATGGGAGTGGTGGACTGCTTTTATTGCCAAGCACTGTTTGGTCATGCATCTGGACTAGATGTCTCAGATGTACAGTCCTGGGGGGGGCATCATTGGTATGGGGATGTGGCATGGGTGGGGCTTGGCCATCATTGCGTCCTGGTCCCTGCTGGCTGGTGGATGGTCCAGGGGTGCCGTTCCCAGTGGCTGGGGTGTACTGGTGCACATCTGCTGGTGGTTCACCACTATGGTTTGAGGGTCAGTGGTCCCTGTTGCACCCTTCTGGCTGTGCTGCTCATGGGGTACTGGGTCCACCTCTAGGGGCCTTGCCCTGGTTGGGTGTGGGGGGGTTGGGGCTGTCTGTTCTGGTGCATGCTCCTCTGCACCTTGCGCATCCCTGGTTGCTGCTCAGCTGATTCCTGGCTTTGTCCCTGTGCATCACTAGATGTGCTATTGCGCATTGTCTCTGCCCCGTTGCACATTCCTCATTGCGCTATAGTACATCGGGGCAATATTCAGCTGCATTGCACAGGCCCATCTTGTCCTATGCATGGTTTGAATATCATGCCCGTTGCACCATGGTGCACTGGATTTGCACCTGCTCCTCTACTGCGCATCATTCCGGCACAGTATGAATATCCCAGCCAATATATTTTCATAAGAGTAACTCCTGGGACCCCTGAATCGGTGGGGTGGGGGGGGTTAGGGTCACTCTTGAACCATACAAACTCTTAGGTATTTTTTTTGGTCAGGGAGACATGCCAAAGTTTAACTGGGCATACCAAATTGGGAAGGGGTAGAAGATGGTTTCTAGATGGAACAGGTGGCACATGAATAAGATGAAGAAGTGTTTTCAGTTCCTGCACAGATGGAAACTAGATTATTTTTTCATGCTTGTGGGGCAGTCTCCTGAACCCCATTAAAAGGGGAGTAAAATATTTGGAAAGGGAGGAAGGAGGCGTAGGTATACTGAACACAGTATTTTTTTTATTGGAGTATTTTCTTTTCTGCAAATTTGATACCCATGTTGCGGAACAGTATGGCCCTGTGTGTGTGGTTTGGGTGTCACCCTCCTTAGAGGAGGTTATGATAGGGAAAATACCATGAGCAAAAGAAGTATTAGTCCCAAAACCACTGAGTCCAATAGCTCCAAAGTCAAGACTTGTGTTGACTTTTCCGGTCAGTCTGAATGGTATTATGAGTTGCTTGAACCAGTTCTTGACAGGATAGGGTAAGGTCAGTAAAGCAATCCAAGAATTTTGGGAACTGTCTAAACACCACTTGACTCTGTTAGACCAGGATCCATTTACAAACTTCTTTCAAAGAATCTTCTCGATCTGGTGCACAGGGGTATTTGCGAGAGAGTCCTGAGAAGATGAGTGCTGAGAGGTCCTAAGAAGTTCATCTGATGGATGATCAGGTGCAACGCAATCCATCTGGAAGGAGTCTGGAGTGTGAGAATCTGAATGAACTGGTTGCAAATTATTGGTGGAAGTTCCAATTCTGAGAAGATAGCAGGTTCAAGTGAAACTTCATTACTGGGAGGACTGGGATCATCAAATAAACTTTCACTATAAAAACAAGAGGGCCTTGAAACTGAACCCTCCATGTATGGACTGTTTTGATTATTTAAAGAAATGGAATATTACTCAGTCCTTGCTATTGACTTCCCCTCGGAAGCTTTTATAGAAATTGGTGATAGGTAACCATTATCTGGAACAGCCCTTTCTGCATTTATCAGTAGAAGAACAGAAAGCTATAGGGGACCTTTTGGAGGAACCTAGAATACCTAAAAAGATGTGGGATGTGGTTTGGCTGGGGGTCCATGATAAAATTAATGTGACGGGTAACTAAAAACATAAGGAGTTGATGAAATATTACTGCCATAGGGAGCAATGTTCATCTGAAGTTGAAACTATGGAACATCTTTATTTCTTATGCCCATATATTAGAGTTTTGGAAGCTATTTTCTGTCAGCTGGGATTCAGACACCTGGTTATATATGTCTCCAGCTATATTATTTAAGGGAATGTTCCCTGTGGGATGGCAGCATTATGACACCAGTTCTTTGAGCGTTTTAATGGCAAGCTTAGTCTATTGGATTTGGCAAGTGCACTGTAGACTTGCACTACAGCAACAACAAATGTCACAATTGATCCAGGGTATTTAACATAAATTACAGGCTCTTAAATGTATTGAATCTACACAGGTGGATAGGTACCGGTGGAAAACTTGGTGGGATGCTTTTAAATGGCTTGGATAAGGTTCTCCTACAGGGTCTTGGTACATGATTTAGCACTGTATCTATTAGTAGATAGTATATAAGGTGCATTCACTGCTGATTTGGACTCTTTTTTTTTTTTAACCTTTTTTCATATTGCATAGATTTTCTTTTCTGTTTCCCCTTAGATACAGGATTGCCTTATTTAATTTTTCTCAGCTGGGGTGTTTTAGTCCATATATAGCAAGAAATTGGTTTTAATCCTGTTATTATAAGGGTATACAATTGTTTTCCCTTTTCCTTTCTGGTTGTATTGTGTGTGGTTGTTGGGGGGGGGGGTTGGACTGGATCAGTCTATAGTATTAATTATGTTACCCTTTCCATTTTGATTGTTTTTCTTTATTTCAGTATATTCTGTTCATGATTTTGGAATATACTGCAGGTATAGGGGAATGGTATGTATTAACATGTACATTTTTTTGTTTGTTTTTTGTGGTTCTGATTTGATGTATTATTTTTGATGTGATATTAACATGTTTATTGTTGTTCTGTGGATTATGCTATTGAATGTTTTAATCAAAAAATGCCCCTACTCTTGCAGTAGGGGGAATCCTTGTTGGCAGATCCAAGATGGTGGACTTGACTACTGGGTGCAGCAAAAGAGAGGATGTTGCAGGGGAGTCTCCTTTCAGTGTATTATCCCCTGAAAAGAATCAAGATAATATGATAACTGAAGAAATGGAGGAAGATGGAGATACTTTGATGGAGTTCATGATGGAAAGTGATCCTGATTCTGATTTTGAGATGTCTGGGCAAAAAAGCACAATGTTAAGGTACAGCTGTAGGGACTTCTTTCATGTTTCTAACACTATTTCGGAAAATGCTGCATCACCTTCATTCTCAAGTGCACATGATGAAGTCTTTTTTGAGACAGGCCTATTGCACAGAATAAGGCTTTAGTGGACAAATTGCTGCAGGACACTGCTTAGCAAACAACCGCTGTGAGGTCAGAACCTACAACTGTAACTGTTGCAATGGAACCCAGTGCTCTACAGAACTGAAATATGCACTCTATACAGTTTGTTCCACAGCAGAATTACCATCTTCTACTGACTCTATTGCAGTTATGTATCCATCGATTGGCACTACAACAATGCCAACAAACAACCTACCTAAACTTAGATTAGGATGATGGACAGATGTTAACTCTGCAGCAATATTTGAGCCCTGGAACCCCGCTTGAGCTTTGAAGGCAGCAGGCTGGATTGTTACCTCAGACAGAGTAAGGTGGAAATCTCCAGGCCCAGTTTCAGCTGTAGAAATTATGCTTCCCTTTACACCTCCGCAGGCATCTAATCAAACAGTCCTTTTTAGCCCACAGATGCCAGTGAATGAGCAACCAGATGCTGCCTCCAATTCCTTGCCTGGCACTTCGACTCAAACCAATACCATGACAGACACTTTGTAAAATTCAAAACCATGCATGCTAAATAAATCTCTCTCTCTCTCAAAAGAAGGATGGCCATCCTAAAACAACAGATAAAATTTGGGATAACTCTTGGCCAACTTTTATTTTGGATGAGGAGATGCCGCATTCTGATTCGGATGACCGTGAGGAAAACCAAGCTGCAGCACCAACTTTCACCACTACTCACTCCCTCAATACTGCCATGGCTTCAGACACTGACAATATTGAACAAACGGAACAGTTGACAGGTACATTTCAGATGGTCAACTTATTTAAACAGATGGGAAAACCAGTTCAATGGCGTAATGCCATTAGATTGACATACACTGGAATGGCAGATTTATTTCCCGACAGGAAATATGTAATGCAAAAAATTGCTAAAGAAAACTATGGGCATTCCTGCCCAAAACTCATTTGCCTTCATTGACGTCAAGGGCGAAAATGTGTATGATGTTAGTTTTAGGAATGCTCAAACACTGGAAAAATTCTGGACAACCAGGAAGTGAAATTTGCAAAAACTCACAAGCACACTTCCTCCGGTCGGGGCACGTGAGTTTCTGCAAATTTCACTTCCTGGTTGTCACAGGCAGCTGTGCAATAAATAAGCTTTTTCTACTATTTATGGATGCTAGTGCTGCTTTTTCTTTGCTTGGAATACTATTTTGAAGCGTGCACAGCTTCAGAACGGAGCTGCTTTTTTGTGTTGACTTTCTAATGTGGAGCCTACAGAACTTTACATAATACTCCAGGTGAGGGTCTCACCAATGAGCAATACAATGGCAACACCACCTACCTCCTCCTCCTGTTGGAGATACATAGACATTTCTTTGAGGCAGAACTCAAGATTTTTCACCTCATTTCAACATATAATCTTATCATATATTATCGTGATTAATGGTGACAAGTTAACAAAATATCCAATATTATTATAGTTAGGCAGCTATCCCACCTTATCCTTCTTTGACCTATTTTATTTTTTTCTGGAATATGAAGTGAATAAGTCATCAGATTACCTTCACTCTTTCCTAACCACAAAAGGTTACATTAATTTCTTAAGGTCTGGATAGGCTTAATTCAGAAAGAATTTAATAGATTTACGATTATGTAGTTAATTACTGATTTTACTAATAAAGAGAAGAAAGTACAGCTACCTAGGAAATCTTCTTCTGCAGGTCAATTTATTATGAATAGAGCATTCTTTTTAAACATGTAAACAGTCTTGTTCCATTTGTCTGTATGGAGAATCAGCTAGGGCTCCATCTTTATGGAGGGAAGCAGTATAGCATAGAGGTTAAGAGCACTGAGCTACAAACCTAAGTTTTAGGTTTAAATCCCACAGCCACCACTTGCATACTATATCAGCAAGCCACTAGAGCAGGGCAGAATATAAAATTCCACCCATGGAATTTTGGCGGAATGGCCATTCTGATTCCATGGAATTCTGTGGAATTTTCATATAACTGGTAGAATTTTGCAAAATTTTAAAATTTATTTCACTATAATTTTAAAAGTACATGTCCAAATAACACCAACATTGGAATGCAAACAGTACCCCATGGATTACAAGACTGTACCAAATGTCAGATCTGTAGATTAAAAGAGGTTGGAGTTATGAGTGGCTAAACATCTAATCAAAATTTAATTTCCAGTTATTTTGAGATAATTAAAAAAAATCTTATTCAAATTTCCCCACAATATAAGGATTTGGAGAAGCACCTAGAATGTGTATATGCACCACATTTTAAGTCTCAAGCTTCAATGGGAGCTGAATTATAGGTAGCCAAATATTTTGCCAAAATTTGGATTTCTGTAATTTTAGTATAATTTTGATAGTATTCATTGAAATGTTACAAAAAAATTAACAGGTGTACAGGTTATCACTGCATTTGCATATGCACATAGTTTCAGATATCTAGCCTGAAATGGGTCTGAATTATATAGCCTGCCAAACATGTTGCCAACATTTAAAATGTGGTTAGGTCCCTCTAATTTTGAAACTGCATATCCAAACTTAATCAGAGTTGAAACATATAAACTACTATACCTGATGGTCATTGCTGACAAAGTTCATAATGTCAGTTTTAAATGGAATTGAATTAAAAGTAGTCAAACTTTCACAACATTCAAACATACAATTTTGCAAGAATGTAAACTACAAATTTATAAAGCCCTGAAACTTTAAAACTAGAGAATGTAATACTATTAAATCTGGCAGGTTCTTAAAACTTACAAGGACACTGTGTGTGCCAATTGTATTAATTGTTTTCTGTGAGAAATTGTAAAATAACAACATGTGTACTTAAAGTCAAATCCCATGGGTCTTTGTGAACATTGTAGACTTTCATGAAACAGTCCATAAAACTGGAACTTTCTAATTTCACTCAGCCTTATTTGGGGGATTCTACTTAAAGGATAGGAGTATAAGAGGCAGGTAGTGCAGGGGATCACCAGGTTCTGGAGTTAAATGCAAAGTTTCACCAAGAAAAGGATAGCTGACCTGGGTAGCACAACAGTGGTAGACCCCCAGGTTGGAGCAAGAAAGCACAGAGTGTCAACAATTCCAACCTGAATGTAGGATATTTAAAGATCACATCCTGTAAATTTATGATCCGAGTAGCTGAGTGTACATGCAAGTCTAGGACTTAGAGGTATTCAAAAAGATATAGTGGGGAAAGACAATGTCATGGGCAGCAGGAAGAAAGAATTCTGGCTATTCCAAGAGAGTGGATCAATAGGAAAAGGAGTAGGTAACTCACATTTTAAGGGCATTTATTGCTGTAAAGAACAAAGTGGATATCAGTGGGGTCAGTATTTCTACTGAGTCAGTTTGGCTATGCCAAAAGAGAAGGGGGGATAGTCCACCAGAGAGGAACAGCAGGACTGCAAAAAGCTCAGCCCAGCTTATCAAATGAAGTAGTGATATGTGCATTGTTAATGTTAAATTCCACAAAAAAATTCTGGATGCTTCATCTACAATATATTATATCAAAAATAAGTGATAAAATGTTACTAATATGTTTTTTCTTCTGCAAAATTAAAATTGCTTAACCAATTTATCCAGTTGTGTTAGATACCAGGATATACTGACTATGGATATGCATGTCAAATGTTTACTCTGTGCATGCAAGAGCAGAGAAGTTACAGACATCTGCATTTTTGATATTTTTCACAAAGTTTTGCAAATATTTAAAAAGTAAAGTTTTGAACCCCTGTAACTTAAAAATATCTTATCTAATTCTAAACATAGAGCATTCTATATGCATTACAAAAATGTTATCCATACTAATTTACACATGCCTTCCTCCAAAGGTGCCTGAGGTATATGCAGATGAAATGTTTTCATGACATTTCCTGAAAAAATAAAATTACAGATTTTGAGCACGTATAATTTTGAGACAATGTATCATATTGTCATGAAATCTGGCACATTGTTAGAACACCTATCATCAAGAAATCATGCCAAATTTAAGATCCCGGACCCAATAGATTGTTAAGGTATATGCAGATAAAAATGTTCATGAAATTGTGCACAAATAATAAAATGACAACATTTGAGCACCTATCATTTTGAAATTATCCATCCAAATTTCAGAGCTGTAGCTTGAATGGCAGCTGAGTTATAACCAAATTACAAAATTTTAAAAATGCAGTGACATTCTGACAAAATTCCATGAAATGCCATGGAAATGTGTGAAATTTTGTCAAAATTCCCTAATTTGGAATTTTAATATTCTGCACAGCTCTACAAGCCACTTAACTTCCCTGTGCTTCCAGAGTGAACCTGGTAATAAGCATCAGCCTAGTGGGTCTTTCCTGGCCAAAAATGTAAAATACAAACTAAAATATGGGATGGGAGTATTAAATCTGGTAAGCCTTTAATCAAAATTGATCCCAATCAACTCTTCTATTTTTGAAGCCACCCACCAATATAATATAAGCCTTTGGGTATACTTCCTCAGTTTAGTTCATACATGTAGATAGACTAGACCATATATCCTCATTATATAGGAAAGACGTGACAGGAGGAATATACACATTACTTATTATTGATAACTGATGATTCATTTCAAATTTGATCACTAAAAAGAAGAAGGAGCTATCCCATCTTACTGTATTTTCAGTGGCCTAAGATATTTTTATAAACATTGTTAAATCACTGATATAGCTACTTGATTTAGATAATTTTTCTGCCATTACAGAAAATATAACATATCCGTTTAGATTGCATTCATTCTTCTGACTATCTCATAATTCCTGGAAACATGGCATTGTACTGTATATTATTCAAATCAATTCTTTTTTTTACCGGGAGAAAACACCATTGAGAGGACTCATTTACAAGGTGGTCCTAGGAGTACATAGATACACAGGAGTATGTGAAGGCAATACAAATGGGAGTAAACAATCAGTAGTAGACAAGAACAAGACTCGGTAATACAGTATACACAAAATGCATAATGAGCATTGTAAAGTTGACTTAACATTGGCTCTAGAGATGCAGATACTCAGAAATGAAGAACAAGACAATCTAGTAAAAAATCAGTTACCATCTATGACCAGCCAACATATTAAAGTAAGTGCTGAAAGTAATCATGATTCAACAGTAAATGGCTTGCAGTCATACAGGGCAACTTTAGCCTGGGGGGTAGGGGATTGGGTGGGAGGCTGGGGAAGCAAGGTGGGCAGGGTTAGGGGCACATTTGAAGAGATTGTGAGGGATGATAGAGGAGGAGGGTGGGAGATGTCTGGTCAGCAGGTGTGGGAGAGGGGAGAAAGGAGGTGGTGATGGGACTACAAGGGAGGGTATAACAAGTGCTTACTATTGAGACTGAGAATCCATGGATGGGAGCACCTGCCAAGGAACAGTGGATGGCAGGTTATGAAAAACAGGAACAAGCATCTTTGAGAGAGCAATTCAGGAGAGTTTCAAAGTAGGACAACCTGAGTAAATTTGGCAGTTTTAGATAACTTTGGCTGTTATTCCAAAAGGTTGGGAAGGGCATGACTAATAGAGGATTCACTGAGAGGTGTTCTAACTCTTGGGACCTCAAGTGAAAGGTAGGAGCACCCTTGGAGAGAGTAAGGTGCCTCAGCGAAGGTAAGGATGTCAGCCAAGCAATTCAGAAGTTTGCCGATGAGGGATCTGAATGTCCAGAGGACAGCATTTTTATTTGCCTAGTGTATATTGATTGTAATCTGATTTGGGCATAGAGGGAACAGTGATGTGTGTTGAAGGGGGCATTAGTTATGAATTGGATATAAGAGTGTCCAGCTTGTTTAAGGAGGCCTATGGGCAGTGGTCATATATGAAGTCTACATAATCTAGCAGGGGGAGGAATGTGGTTTGAATGAGTCACTTTTTTGCACCGTGGGTTAGCAGATATTTAATATGATAAAAAGTTCCAGCCTTACATAAGTTTCTTTTTTTTTTTGCCAATAACTTTATTTTTATTTTTAACCAGAACAACAACAGCAAACAACATTGTGCATAAAAATAATAAAGATACACAGGCAGGAGCAATACAGAATGCACAATAGCTAGTATAATCTTACGACTGGAAAAAAAAGAAAAAAATCAATAAAAAAACACCCAAATAGTGAAGAAAAAAAAAGGGAAGCAACCCCCACCCACCCCCCACCCCGCAGCTATCAGTAACATTGAATAAAGCAAGAAGTAAATAATATCATATTAGAAAATCATTAGCTCAACTAGGTCAAAACTTAGAAGGGGGAGAAAGAAAGGTAAAATTAACAACAATAGAGGAAGGGAAACCATAGTTAATAAGGAAAATTAAACAAATGGGACCAATAAAACCAAAGATACTCTAAATACCACTACCTTAAAAAATTAAACCTGTCCCTCAGACATTGATTGAAGCCCTTCCAATATTTGTCAAATTTGTGCTGAGTATTGGAGGCTACATAAACAGTCCTTTCAGCAAATAAAGCATTCATGAATTCCTCCCACCATTCCTTGAAAGAGGGAGTCCATTTCTCCCGCCAATGATGCAGAATCACCAGCTTAGTGACCATTGCCACCAATGCCATCTGGGCGCTTAAGACAATACCTGGGATAAGGCCATACCTCCCCAATACACAGATCTCTGGTGAGAAAAAAGCTGAGAGATCGCAAAAAGGCTTAAGTCCCCGTTTGACCACCCCCCATAACTCACTACTTTTGGGGCAGGACCACAGCTTATGAAAAATGGTAGCTAAAGAGCCATCACAATTCTCATAGGCTGGGGAGCATTTGCTATTCCAATGATACAACCTAGCCGGGGACCAATAAATGTTATGTAACAGTTTAAACTGAATCTCCCTTAATCTATCCTGCTTAGTAAAAACATGGATATCTGTCCAAACTTTCTCCCACACTGTCTCTGGCCACTCCAAAGACATATTTACTTTCCAATGGAAAGGGATGGGAGAAGAATAAAGGTCAGTCTTTTTAATAATGCACTGATAGGGTTTAGAAACCAGTTTACCTGATAGACAGGAATCAGATAAATGTGTCCAAAGGTCCCCCACTAGATCAGATCTATTACCGTGTCTCAAAAAGGACTGAATACAGCTCCTAATTTGAGCCAGTTTTAACATAAATTGAGGCTTAACCCCAAACTTTAGCGCTACTGATGAAAGTGGGAGAATAACGTTGCCCGCATAAAAATCAGAAATCCGAATCTTGGAAGGGAATGTTGAGGGGAATTTATGCACAGGTTGGTTACCAATTAGGAAGTTTGGGTTCTTCAATAGGGGTTGCGAGGCGTCGAGCCGAGGGTTAATCTTTAGACAGGCATATAACTGATGAATAGCCCTAATATCCCACCCTATAGGAGTATTTCTAATCTTTCTCGGTACTTTAGTCCAAGGGATATAGAGGAAAGATTCTAAATCTAACTTTAATCCCTTGACTATAGCCCTATCTAACTCTAGGCCTGTAACAGGAGTGTCAATTTTCCCAGTCCAGAAAACCACTCTAGCCGCATGGATAGCCAGATAGTATTTAAAAAAATCTGGTAATTGCTGGCCGCCCAACTTGCATTGTCGGCAAAGTTTATAGTAAGCTCTGCGTGGAGGTTTATTTCTCCATATAAAATCTGAACAATACCTACACAAATTATTAAAGAAAGACTTGGGGAGGCATATGTTCAAATTAAGGAGGGGATAAAGGATTCTTGGCAGGACCACCATTTTAATTATGTTGATTCTCGAGAGAAGGACAATGGCAGTCTCAACCATCTATCCAAATCTTCTAATAGATTTAAGGACAGGTATTAAGTTCAGTTTAGCCAGTTCATCCAGATTCTTGGAGATTTGAATACCCAAGTATACAAAAGACTTAGGTTGCCACTGAAGGCCTAAAGACACGCATTCAGCTTTTAACAAGAGTGGTCGAGAGAGGAAAGAAAGTTGTTTTGGCAAGGTTCAATTTAAACCCCGAGAAACCACTGAAGTCCTCAATTAGGTTAAGGACTTTGGGAAGAGATGAGGTTGTATCTCTAACATGTAACAATACGTTGTCCACAAATGCCGACAATTTGTATTCTTGATCTCCAAGTTTAATACCGAAAATCTGTTTGTCAGCCTAAATTGCTCTAATGAGGGGTTCTAAATACAGATTAAACAAATAAGGCGATAACGGACAGCCCTGTCGGGTTTCCCTCTGTAGCGGAAAAGCAGCAGATATTAAATTATTACATTGTATTCTAGCAGTTGGACGCGAATAAAGGATCTTAATTAGGTGTATGAATTGTTGGGGGAAACCAAATTTAACTAAGACCTCAAACATATATGCCCACTCTACCCGGTCGAATGCTTTTTCAGCGTCCAAAGAAATTAAAGACGCTCCCATGCTAGGAGCTACAGAGGCAGACATTAAGTAAAATAATTTCCTGAAATGGTCTGCCGAGGTGCGTCCCTCCACGAAGCCAGCTTGTTCCGGACTGATCAGATCTCGCCAAACACTCTTGAGTCTAGTGGCTAATATTTTAGCAAAAATTTTTACATCTAAATTCAACAGAGAAATTGGTCTATAGTTACTAACAGAATCTGTAGATTTCCCTGGTTTGGGCAATAAAATTATTCTGGCTTTGAAGAGTGACGCATCCCTAACTCCATGATCAAACCAAAAAATAAATAATTTATTCAACAGCGGAGCCACTTCTGCTTTAAATAATTTGTAAAAGAAAGGTGAAAACCCGTCGGGGCCAGGCGCCTTATCAGCTCTAAGTGAATCAATGGCAGATATTATCTCTTCATTAGATATGGGAGATATTAATCTCAAACTAGAATCCTGTGGCAAGTTAGGAAGTGATATTCCATCCAAAAATCTCCGCATTTGAGATAACGTATGTGCGGCAGGAGGCCGGCTCAAATACAAGTCTCTATAAAAAGAAACAAAAGATTGCAGGATTCCCTTGGAATCAGTAACCAATTCGTCAGAATCAGGGATTTTCAAGGCTGGAACCCATCTAGATTCAGACTTATGTTTTATTTGCCAGGCCAGTAATTTCCCGGCTTTACTACCCTGCCCAATGTACAACGCCTTGGATTTAATTGACATATTAACTACTTTATCCATCAGAGCCCCCGGATACCATGCTCTCAGTGTGGACAACTCCTGTTCTTGGTCACCTGACCTTGAGTACTCAGGCGTATCCTCTAATTGTTTAATCCTAATCAAACAATTGGACATCTTCAAGTTATGTTTGGCTTTCCTTACCGATGCTATTCTAATTAACTCCCCTCTCCATACCGATTTGAGAGCAGCCCATGATTGATCAGTGTCCGAAATCGTACCCCAATTAAATTTAATTGACTCTTTCAAAAAAATACGAAATCGATCTAGAGTCTGGGCGTCTTTAAGTATGTTATTGTTTAAAGTCCATGTATAAGATCTCTTAGGAATAAAAGACGGGGTCCAAACAATTTTGATTGGAGAGTGATCAGATATCACCCTTGGGAGATGCTCGGTGCCAATTATCTCAGAAAAGACATGGCAGCTTACCAAAAAATAATCCAACCTAGAAAAGGATTTATGCACCGGAAAAAAGGTATAATCACGAGCTGTGGGGTTAAGCATTCTCCATGGGTCTATTAGACCTAAAAAGGATTTACATTCAGTCAAGGCCTGTTGGGTGAAGAGGAGTATGATTTACTGGCCGATCTATCCAATCTATCAGACTGAACTAAGTTCCAGTCACCCCCTAATATAAGCGGCAACTCCTTAAAAGGAGATAAAAGCACAGCCAAATGGGAGAAAAAAGAGAGGGGGTCTCTGCATTGGGGCCATAAATTGATCCCAGCACAAGAGGCTCTCCTTCAAGTTTACCAGAAACAATAATGTATCTGCCATTCGGGTCAACAATTATGTCCGAATGTACAAAAGGGACCCCCCGGGCTATCAAAATAGCCACACCCCGGCTTGAAGAAGAATACCCCACCCCAAACACTTGGCCTACCCATTTTTTCTTAAAGTGGGAAAGGTGGTCTGAAAGGACATGGGTTTCCTGCAAAAAAACAATTGCTGGTTGGTAACGATCTAAGTGATTTAAGATTACGTATTTTTTACAATTATCTTTCCCCCCTTTGATGTTCCATGACAAGAGGTTCAGGTTAGAAACCATTAATCATAAGTTGCCCTTGGAACAATGTACGGATAGCTGCCCCCCCACCCCCAAAACCCCAAAAAAACCAAACCTTACCAACCCTCCTCCATTCCCGTAGAAGATCCACCCCCAACTAAACCAATAAACAGCCACCCCCCAGGCCCGAAGCCAACTCCTCTTGCACTGATCCAAAGTGCACCATAGAGGTCGGGCTCCCCTACACCCTCCCATAAACTTAAATCAGCAACAATAAAGACATGCAAATCTGCAACTGTAACAACCCCAATAAGGATGATTAATGTGTCTTACCCCCAGCAATTATTAAGGATACTATACATTAACTAGTACATTGGAATTAACAATTCAGCAGGAGATCCTTATATGAAACCATTTAAAGAGATAAAAAGTCAAACACTCAAAGGTATATCCCCCACCCAATCCCCTCTGAGAAAAAAAAAGGGGGAAAAAGAACCAAATAGGGCTGAATAGCCCTAAATATAAGAAAAACCCCTACCTGTTGAAGCGTCCCCCCCCACTCCAAGTGCCACCAAACCAAACGATGGCTAAATTATAGCCCATACAAGAAACAACAGTACCCTGTTGAGGATAGCCATAGATGAGGGCACAAGCTGTTCAGCAGGGGAGGGGGGGAAATGCCCTTTACCCAACGGAACTATATAACTCATCAGTCCCTCCTGGACTAATTTTACCCAAACCCCCCATATATGAGGGTTATACCAGCTTAAGCCATTCGGACCTCCTGTCACATGATCAAAACAGTAGAACTTTAATCAAGCCAAGTAACAGTAACCCCTAAATGTTATGTAATAAAACTGCTCTTGCAGTGTGACACTGGTTTCAGCTCCCTCTACTGGGCAAAACACAAAATTATCAACTTCCACAAGACTGCCTTAACAACTAAACCAACTAGCAGTCCATCACGAAAAGAAATGTCCATCTCAATGAAATAAAATATGTAAAATAAAAAAGATAACAAAGCCCTTTAAGCCTCTATATGTCACCGAGGTTGGCCATAATATAATTCACTGTCCAGTAAGCCCCTGTGGTAGTCCATTCATGCCGTCCCATAGAACACCTAAGTCCTCTGAATCAGTATAAGTCCCTTCGTAGCTCAACCTTTAGGGAACAGGTCAGGCATCAACACTTGGAGTGACTTCAAAGCATCGTCCACCGATTCGTATCGCTTTGCGCCCTCCTTGGTAATAATCTCGAGCTTAGCTGATATAACATGTGGTGGCGAATCCCCGCCGCCCACAACTTCGAGGTTATAGGACGAAAAGAAGCTCTGGCCTGTCTCATTTTCTAGGTCAGGTCGGGGACTAGACGAAGCTTATGACCTTCCCATTAAAATGATGACAGCTTCCTAATTTCCTTGATAATGTGCTCTCTGTCCAGAAAATTAAGTAACTTGAAAATAATGGGACGTGGCGGTACTGTTGGTGGGGGCCTAGCTCTCAAGGCTCGGTGCCCCCTCTCAGTAATGTATTCTGGCCCATTTGGTGAAGGGCCTGCAGATTTCCTAAGCAATTTTTGTAAAAAAAGCAACATATTTGCGCCTTCTTCCACCTCTGGCAAACCAAGTAGCACAAGATTATTGCGCCGACTGCGCCCTTCCAAATCATCCACTCGCTCCTCCAGTTTGGCCACAGCTTTCCTGCATTCACTAACTGCAGGCTTAGTTTTGTCCAATGCTCGCTCCACGGAGGAAATGCGAGCCTCTGTATCCGTCACCCGACGGGCAAGCTGCGTTAGGGCGGGTTTGATATCCGCCATCTCATCCACAAGTTTAAACAGAGCCTCTTTGATTACGGCTAAGTCACTGCAGATTTTCCCCGATGAGCCCTCCTCCTCGGTGTTTGGTGAATCACTACGGCGAGGCCGCTTAGCTTCCGACTCCTGGTCTCCCGCCTGCACAGCGATACCGATCCGGGCTCCAAATCTGCAAAAAAAGGACAGTCCACTGATTTATCAGCCCAGGGAAGGCGAAAGGGGGTAAAATTGCCAGGCAGAAGTAGCAGGTTCACTGGGTAGGTGCGGAGCTCCGAACTGCAGCTGCTACCCCTCCATTAGCGTCACGTGGTCTCTCCTTACATAAGTTTCTTTGAAAGATCTTCTAGGTGTGCAGCAAAGGAAAGTTTGTGAGCAAGCCAGAAGCCTAAATACTTGAACTTGTACACAAGTTCAAGCAACTCCCCCAAAAGCATCAGGAGCCGTAGCTTTGGAGGAACAGGGGGAGCATTTACAAAGTGGGTGTGAAGGGAAAGGAGGAACATGGCTTTGTATTTTTTTTGGCATTGAGAAGCAGTTTCAGATGGAGGAGGTTAAGTTGAAGAGTGTTAAAATCATGCTGAAGGTCCAAGCATGCTTGTTCCAAGGAGTGTCCAGTGACATAGAGCATGGTATCATCCACGAAAAGGTGAACACTAGTTTTGTTAAGCCCAGCACTGATATTATTTATGTATACAGCAAATAAAAGGGGTCCCAAAATCAAGCCTTGAAGTACTCCCCTACTAGGGTTTTAGGGGGAGAGGTGGTGGCCTGGGATATTACGTACTGTTTCCTGTCAACTAGGTAGCCATTGAACCATTTAGTGGACATGTCATAGAGCCCAATGTTAGGTAGCATGGCTAGGAGTAAGTCATGATCCACAGTATCAAAGGCCTTACTCAGGTCCAAAAATAAGGCGCAGACATGTTGCTTGGTATCCAGGGCAAGTTGGCAATTGTTTGTGACTTTGGCCAGTGCAGAAGTAGTATTATGATTTGGCCTGAAGCTAGATTTCAGTGGATTAAGAATATTGTTGGATTTGAAGAATTCTCTGAGCTGGGCATTGATGACTTTCTTGAGAAGTTTTGATAGGATTGGCAACAGGGAAATGGGTCAGTAGTTATTTAGATTACACGGGTCTCCAGATTTAAAGAGGGGAATGATGTACACTACTTTCCATTGCTGCAGAAGGGTGCCATGGAAGAGGGACCAGTAAAAAAGTGGATGATGGGATCAACCAAAGCATGGTGTTCCAGCTTTAGGAAGAGGGCTCAATTAGGTCTGCTCCAGTGCTTTATTTGGTGTCCAGGGCCAGTAGAAGGTCTTCTATCTGTTTATATGTGGCTGGGCTAAAGAAAAATGTGTTAGTACATGTGGTGGCTGAAGACAGGGGAGTGGGTGTTGAGCCATTCAATTGTGTGAGCAGGTTGCTGGTGGGTGAAGTATCAAATGTCAACCGCGCACTGGCGAAGTGGTTATTTAACTGAGCTAGGATGTCCCGCTCATCGGTGCAGGTATGGTTGTCTTTAACAATTTTTGAGGGAAGAGATGAAGCCAGGTTGTGGTCCTTGATATCCTTCAAGGTCTGCCAGACTGATTCAGAATTTTATTTGGAGGAGTCCAGGACAGATTGGAAATAATTGACTTTAGCTGATTGGCCAAGTTTGGTGCAGTGGTTCCTGGATGCTCTGAAAGAATTCCAGTCAGTTGGTAGCTTAGTTTTATGTGCCTTCATCCAGAGTGCATCTCTGATATGAATTCCACATGCCTACACAATGCAAAGCATCATGGGCTGCATATGCAAATCACCACAGAATGTTATGCTGGTTCAACTTTAAACAGAATTGCATGGTGCCGAAAGGCCTCTCACACAGTTTGCAAAGGGTGCTAACAGATGATATAGACACGTGTTTCATCCTACAAGGACTCATCAGCATGCCTCGTCTGTTTGACACCCCAGTGGAATGAACCAGCTGCCCTAAGATGGTCTGTCTGGGTTATGTTGTGGTGAACCCATTAAAATAAAAAATGATTTCAAAGACAAAGAACCTCTGTGCGCAAACACTGAGACAAGGGTTACCCCAAAGGGCATTTGCTGGGAAGCCAAGTTTCAAGAAAATACAAAATCACACATGCCCACACAATGCAAAGCATCAAGGATGCATATGCAAATCACCACAGAATGTTATACTGGTTCAACTTTAAGCAGAATTGCATGGTGCTGAAAGGCCTCTCACACAGTTTGCAAAGGGTGCTAACAGATGACACAGACACGTGTTTCGTCCTACCAGGACTCATCAGTATGCCTCGTCTGTTTGACACCCCAGTGGAATGAACCAGCTACCCTAAGACGGTCTGTCTGAGTTATGTTGTGGTGAACCCATTAAAATAAAAAACTATTTAAAAGACAAAGCCATGCTGCCAATGTTCTGTGTGGAATGGTATCAAAGGCTTTACTGAAATCCAGGTAGGCCACATCCACTGCATTCATTTAATATCTCATCCATCTCCTTAAGTTCTTTCATAGTTTGCCCCCTCCTCCCTCTTTACAATGCCCCTTGGTACTTACCTGGCTTAGTCTCAACCATGTAGTCAGCTACAAGATCAGGCATGATGTCTGATGGCTACTGGATATAACGGACTCTCCTAATAAGCACACTTTTTCAATAAGGGGCCTCTTGGAAACACTGAAGTGCAGCATTGACTTAATAGCTCATCCATCTCTCCTAGCTCTTTCATAGGTTGTCCCCTCCTCCCTCTTTACAAAACCACAATCCCTCTCTTCCCTTCCAGTTAGAGATGTGCTAAATATTAAATTTTGCAGGTGCAATGCCCATGGAATTACCATTTCTATTCTGCAAAATGTTGCCAAATTTTACATTTCAGTTATTTTGCTGTAAATGTAAACCCATGCATCAAAATGACACCAAATTTGGAACACAGAGAGATAGTTATAGCCTGCATAAGTGTACCAAATGTCAGAGTTAAAGGCTAAAAGAGAGCAGAGTTTTGGGTGGTCAAACATTTCATCAAAATGTAATGTTCAGTTATTTAGATCTAATTTTAACATTTCTTGTCCAAATTTCTCCATAAAGTTCAGAATTTAGAGAAACTTACATCATGGGTACGTTCACTAAATTTTAAGTCTCAGGTTTCAAAGGGGAATGAGTTATAGGAAACCAAACATTGGGCCAACATTTATTTTTTGTTATTTTAGTATAATTTTGATAGTATTCATTGAAATGTTATAAAAATTTACAGGTACACAGGTTATCACTACATTTATATATGTACATAGTTATAGATTTCTGGCTTCAAATGGGACTGAGTTATAGCCTGCCAAACATATTGCCAAAATTTAAATTTCTGTTATTTCCCTCTAATTTTAACACAACATATACAAATTTAACCATATTTGAAACATTTAAACTACAATACCCCATTGTCATTTCTGACATAGTTCATATTTACAGCTTTTAATGGGACCGAATTAAAAGTAGTCAAACGTTTACACATTTTTCAATTTAAATTTTGCAAGAATGTAAACTACAAATTTATAAACCCTTGAAACTTTAAAAACTAGAGAATGCAATGCCATTAAATTTGACAGATTCTTAGACGTTACAGGGGATTTTGTGCCAATTTTATTAATTGATCGCTGCCAGCAATTGCAAAATAATATCTGTACTCAAACTCAAATTCCATGAGTCTTTGTAAAACTTGTGGGATTTCATGAAAATTCCATAAAACTGGAATTTGCTAATTTCAATCAGCCTTGTATGGGGATTCAACTTAAAGGATAGGGGTATGAGAGGAAGGTAGTGCAGTGGGTCATCAGTAGCAGGCATTAGATGCACAGTTTCTCCATGAAATGGACAGCTGAGCAGGGTAGCACACCAATGGTAAACCCTCCAGTTGAAGCAAGGAAGCATGGAGTGTCAACAATTCCAAAATGAATGCAGGATATATAAGGGTCACACTCAGTAAACTGATGATCCAGGGAGCCTGACATACATGCATGTCTTGGACTTAGAGGTACTCAAAAAGATGTAGTGGGGGAAGACAATATCTGGGGCACAAGGAGGGAATAATTTTGGTTATTCCAATAGGATAGTTTGATAGAAAAAGGAGTAGGTGACTCATTTTAAGGGATTTTGTCCCTGTAAAAAACAAAGAGAATATCAGTGGAATCAGTAGTTCTACTGAGTCAATCTGACTTTGCAAATAGAGAAGGGGGCAAAATAGTCACCCAGAGAGGAACAGCACTTCCTTACTTTCTTTACAGCTCAAGTCCTGAGCGTGATCCCCTGTCGAGATTGTGGCTGTGGCACTGCTCTTGGTCATCCGCATCCTCCTTGCCAACCTGCCTGCTTCCCAGCTGCTGCTCAGCTTGAGCCCTGAGCAGGCCCCTCCATCAAGATTGCAGCTCCAGCACTGCTGTTGGCTGGCCACATCCTCCTTGCCAGCCTGCCTGCTCCCCAGCTGCTGTTCAGATTGAGCTCTGAGCGGGCTCCTCTGTCAAGATTGTGGCTTCGGCACTGCTCTTGTCCGGCTACAAACTCCTCATCAACCTGCCCACTCCTTGGCTGCTGCTCAGGTACGCTTTGACAGCACTAGGACCACTCGACTTGTAATTTGATTGGTCCTTCTATGAATTTTTCTAGTCCTCCATTGTCTGCTACAGGTACCTACTACTTCTCTATTTGTACTCAGCTCTACTCTGTATTTCTAGTGCTTGCCACTCCTACTGACTCTGTTTTCTGTATATGCATCACCAGGCACTCCTGTATAACTGAAATTGCAACGCCAGGTGCTCCCGTAATCTCTGTGCTTTCTAACTTGAAAAGTTTGCCCACAAACAGATTTTTTTCTTTACTGTGTACTATTATTGATGTTTTAATTTTAGATTAATACAAATGTTAGCTGATAGTCTTAGTAGACTGTGCTATGTAACTGCTTGTTTACTGCTACATGCTTTTGTTTTAACTTAAGTTTAATACAAATGTTAGTTGTTAGACTCAATAGCTTGTTGTAGATAATTGTTGGATTACTACCACACGCTTTTAATTTCTCAGGCTGTGAATCTCTCTGTCACTGCTGCCCTCCCCCCCCCCACTAGACCTCTGTACTCTCAGCCTTTTGGTTTCCTTGGACCAAAAGTCCAGTCTATCCCCCACTGCTAATTTCTCTTTTCCCATCCTGCTACACCTCCTTTTGGCACCCACTCTCCCTCCTTTTTGTCTGTTGTACTGTTCCCCCCAATTTAGCTGACCTCTGTACTGGAATCTTTATGTGTGCTTACAGTCTTTCCATGCTTTCTTTCCAGCTTGAGCCCTGAGCAAGCTCCTCCATTGAGATTGTGGCCCTGGCACTGCTCTTGGCCAGCCACATCTTCCTTTTTCCTACTTTTTTTTTTTGGTTGGTCCATTTTCCCATTAGCAAGTTATACTGTACTGCCACTAGAGGGACACAATCTTTATCTAAAGCAATCCCTGCCTGTTGTTCATATAGCTACCTCTCCTTTGCTCCCTTTAACCATCTGTTAAATAAAGACAATTAGACCCAGCACCCCTCACCTTGCTCCTCCCATCTTGTTTCTTACCCCTACTTGCAGAATTGCTGCTCTTATATAGAGATCATATTGTTACACATATCATGCCCTGCAACATGAAACTCCTCCTCTCCTCTCTACCCCTTTTTCTACTCCTAGTACTTTCCTTAATCCCCTCCTATTGGTTTCTACTCGCAAATGCTGAATAACTCACCTTCTGCACCCTCCTATCTCCAGTCCCCTATGTACATCCTCATTATCAATCCCTCACCTCCATTTGAACTATGGTCATATTCTCTCTCTATCCCTCATGCTTCATTACTAATTATCCCACCCTTCTTTGCTGTGTTTCATCTCCTGCTCCTCTACTCTCATGCACACTACCATGCCATTTTCACTAGTTCCTCAACATCTAACTCTAAATGCCCCAAGTTTCACTTCCTCATCTTAGCTCTACTCTTGCTGTCTTGCAGAGATATCCACTCCAATCCTGGTCCATCTGTGTCTCATGCTCTTAATGCTTCACTATCTACTGTGGCCCTTCTATTGCTCCTGCTGACCTCCCAAAGGGTTTCATGATCCTTCATGTAAATATACATAGTTTGTTGCAAAATATTGACCTTCTGCAAACCATGGTGGCTACTCTAAATGTGATTTACTGATCATCATGGGGGGGTAGAAGGAAGTAGGCTGCTGGTTAACTAGGATCCTCAGCTTATCCATTAGGTAGGGAAATGGGCAGACTGGGTGGGCCAAGCGGTCCTTATCTGCCATCAAATTCTATGTTTATGTTTCTATGTATCATGGAAACATGGCTAAAGACCAAATCCCAGATCTCTCAGTCTCCATTCCTTGCTACTCCCTCCTGAGGCAAGACTGAGCAAGTAGAGTTGGTGGCATCACCATGTACATTCTTACCTCCCACCAGTATACTATTATTTATTCATCCACTAGCCCAGCATCCCACAACACACTGGCTATTCATTTAACTCTGCCCTTCACCCTTCCCAATCTTTATAGCTGGCATTTACTGTCACCCAAATGTCCAGCCCTCTATTGCGCTCAACCTCATTACCTCCATTGCAGCCCTTTCTTGCTCTAGTGAACTATACATCTTAGGTGATCTTAACTTAAACTGGCTGTCTCCCAAGACAGCCAAAATATGTAATGATCTTGGGGCCTTGAACCTCTCACAACTGATCTCGATTCCCACCCACCCTAACCATAAGACACAAAATTACTCCCTGATCGACTGGCCTCTTACGACCCACTCCCACAGAGTAATTAGCTCTGGCATCCTCCCAGATGCTATCAGTGAACACAACCCAATATTCATTGTCAGGAAAATCCACAGACCAAAATCTCTGCATAAAACCTTGCAACTTTTCTCCTTCGAATCCCTAGACCTTGAACCTCTCCTGTATAACCTATCTCTTTCTGACTGGTCTCCCTTAGTCTCCTCCTTCTCAGTTGATAAGTCTTTAGCCTACTTCAAACAAATATTCCTTGCAAATTGGAGTGCCTTTGTCCCTCTAAAACAAACTTGGGTTGGGGTAACCACCTACTATGGAGTACTCCTGAACTCTTAGCCTGTCTTAGGGCCAGAGATAGTGCCTGGAAGTGCCACAAATCCACTCAGCTTCCTATCGACCTCACGAACTGCCGTAAGCTCTGAAACACTTGTACCAGGGCAACAAGGCTAGCTAAGTCCAATTACTTCAAAAATGCTTTCCTCACTAACATAAATTCCTCTTCTAAGTTTTGGAAAGTGGTTCATGCCCTCTTTACCCCTCTGTCCTGCCCCCTTCCCCAGTGCTAAAGGTTAATGGCAAACTTGTAGCTGACTCCCACGCTGTAGCTGCAGAATTTAACTCCTATTGTACTTCCTATGCAACCGAACTGCTGACATCCTCCCTAATTACACCTACCCCCTCCACCCTCCCTCAAATGTCACAGCTGCCCCTCTATCCCCCCCCAAAAAAATGGTGACCTTGCCAAGGCTTTTGACACTGTTTACCGCTCCCTTCTTCTTGGTTCCCTCTTATCTGTTGGCCTATCCCCTTCTGCCACTAACTGGTTTAAGGCCTATCTTACTAGTAGAACCGAATAACTTATGATCGCAGATGCCATCTCACCACCTCTCCCAATCTGCACTGGCATCTCTCAGGGTTCCGTGCTTGCTCCCCTTTTATTCTCCATCTTCCTTAATGACCTGCCATCTGTCTGCTCCCCTTCCTCTGCCCTAGAGATGTATGCTGATAATACTGTTCTGTATGCATCTGGCTCATGCCCAGCTGAGATTACATCCAACTTGCAGCATGATTTCAGCAAGGTCCAGCTCTGGTTTGTAAATCATCAGTTATTCCTCAACACCAAAAAGACAGTCTCCATTCCATTTGGCACAGGGCAGAGACTCTCTAGGCTTCCCTCTCTGCTTACATTCTGCACTCTTGATGGAACATTACTTGAGGACACCTCATCCTTCAGATACCTTGGGGTTTGGTTAGACCAACACCTCAACTTCTCTGGACACACTGATGCTATCCAGAAAAAATTGCACCTCAAGCTTGGTGCCTCGTTCAAGAACTGCAGTTTCATCTCTCCTGTGGCTAGGCGTAAGCTTGTCCAGAAGATGATCCTCCCCATTTTTGACTACTGTAGTGTAGTCTATGGTGCTGCTCCTAAGTCCTCCCTAACCAGATTGGACACTCTCTTAAATTTCTTCTGCCACTTTGCCCTTGATGCTCCTTCTTGCACCACCACTGTGACCTCTATTGAGCCCTTTCCTTCCCGTCCCTTACAAATAGATGCCTCTGACACTGCACTAAATTCACTGCTAAACACTGGCTGAGTGAACTCCCTTCCTACCTCTCCCCTCTCATTTATAACAGAACCTTCTTCCCACTCCTTCAGATCTACTGACACTTGCACACTAACTGTTCCCTGCTACTCCACTATCTCCTGCCAGACTGGGTACTCTCACCATTTACCTAAAATATGGAACTCTCTGCCTCCCCATATCCGACACTCCTCCTCCCTCTATTCCATCAACACTTCCCTCTCCAACTATCTTGCACATAACTGTTCCTGTTCTGACTCACCTTCATTTCCTTCATCTTGCTCCTTACAGTTTGTTCCTCTTCAGAATTTACCCAATGCCTCTATCGCCTCTACTGACCCTAGCCCTTCCTAGGTGCTAGTTCTCATTCCTTTCTCCCTTCTCCAACTCTCTCACCCTTTTTCCCTAGCCTTCACATTCCCTTGCAGGGTTCTCAGCATCCTGAAGGGGTCATATAGTGCCTAGGCTTGACACCTTTTCTTCCCCATCTTCCTATCCTTGGCCTTTCAGGTTGCCTTGCAGTGTCCCCAGCATTTTGGAGGGTTCCTTGGATAAGGACTCATCCCCTTCCAGGTGTTATTTCTCATTCCCTTCCTTTCACTATCCCTCTAGAACTACAATGCCTAACCTCAGGAGGGTTTGCAATTGCCTGA
This sequence comes from Neoceratodus forsteri, assembly GCA_016271365.2. Lineage (NCBI taxonomy): Eukaryota > Metazoa > Chordata > Ceratodontiformes > Ceratodontidae > Neoceratodus > Neoceratodus forsteri. The sequence goes on from CM057457.1 coordinate 185,875,695, forward strand.
ACATCCCTGCCCCCTTACAGGGTTCATTGCATCCTGAAGGGTTCTCTTTTGGGGCCAGGCCTTATTTCCCCTCTTAGGTGTTAATTCACACTTACTCTCACTCTCTCTCTCTCTCTCTCCCTCCCTCCCTCTCTAATCCCTACTCCAGTCCAATGTCCCCTTGTAGGGTTCCCCACATCCTGAAGGGGTCTCTCCGGGATACGACTCTGCACTATCTGTAATCTCATCCTCTCTCTCCTTCTCCCCTTATTTCACAATAGCACTTGTTCACTTATTATCATTGCACTTATTAATTGGTTTCAACTTACATATGTATGCAACACTGTTTGTAACAACTGCCTTAATTATTTGTATGCTATGTTGATCGTTGTAACTTGAATGTGAAATGTCTCATCCCTACTGTACCCCTTCCCCCATGTTGTACCGGGAGATGAGCAACCTGTTGCTCAGTGTGCCTTCGTGGTGAAACACTTCAATAAATAAAAATAAATAAATAAAAAAGCTCAGCCCAGCTTATCAAATGAAGCAGTGATACAAGCAATGTGAATGTTGAATTCTACAAAAAAGAATTCTGTATGTTGTTCTATGTGCTACCATAAATATTTGAGAAAATGCTACAATATTTTATTTCACTGTAAATTTAAAACTGTGAAATTGATTTATCCAGTTGTGTTAGACACCAGGATACAATGACATCAGATATGCATGTCAAATGTTAAGTCTATGACTACAAGAGCAGAGAAGTTACAAACATCTACATTTTTGAGATTTTTCACAAAAGTTTGGAAATATTTATATACAGTAGTAAATGTTTAAACCCCCATAACTTAAAAATCTCTGATCCAATTCTCTCCATATTTAGAAGATTATATAACCATTGCAAAATGGTTATTTGAGCTAATTAGTACATCTTGTTCCAAAGGTGCTTGAGTAATGTGCAGATAACATTTTTAATGAAATTTCCCGCGCAAAAAATTAAATGACAGATTTTAAACACATCTAATTTTGAGAAGATGCATCCTAATGTCATAGGCCCAATTCCAAGATGGGCAGCATAACTCACATGCAGTTGTGAGTTATGCCGGTTGCCTCTACGCCATGGACCCTATGCAAGATTCCAGAAGTGGCAGGATCCCGGCAATTGCGACTTGTGTGTGGTGGTAGACCAAGCATGGAGTATCAATGCCACAGGTCACATCTTGCAGCAACCATCAGGAGGCCCCCGGAGCCCTCCTCACCCTGGACCACCACAGAACACATCAGGGGGCATGGGGGGCAAGGACGGATGGCACAGACATCTGGGGGTGCTACTGACATGGAACCCGGGGGTCCTTCATGGTCGGGGGGTGCTAGTTGGAGGCCAGGAAGACAGCATGGCACCATTGCCACAGTGCTGCAAGGCTGCATCTGACAGTGCCAGCTGTCACATGCCAGCTATGACAGTTCAGAGCTGTTGGAAGTTAGCTATGCCACTGCGTGTCCCTGGAATTCCAGGTTGCAACAGCGGGCCTTCTGGAATTGGGCTAAGTTGCTGTCACAACCCGCAGTTGCACTAGGCATTGTGGGCTGCAGTGTATGTGTGGTCATATCTTGTGATTGTCACAGCCCACAGATGCAATGGCATAGGTGCCCTCCTGGAATAGCAATGGGCTTATCACATGGGGTAAGTCACGGGATATGCCATGGGGAATGGCGTATCCCACCTTACGCGTAGTCCATCTTGGAATCGGGCCCATGATATTTTACACATTTTTAGAACACCAGTCATCAAGTAATCATGCCAAATTTAAGGTCTCTGGCCCAATAGATGATTGCAGTATATGCAGATACAAAGTTTCATGAAATTTCCCACAAAAAAATAAAATGACAGATTTTGATCACTTATAACTTTGAGACAATCCATCTTAATGTCATGATATTTGAAATAATGTTAGACTTCCTCCCCAAAAATAAGCATGTCACATTTCAGAGCTCTAACTCAATAGACTGCTGAGTAATGACCACATTAATAAATTTAAAAAATTCCATGAGCCGGCTCTGTGGTGCCAGGCAATAGGGGATTGCCTGGCATGCTGGCGACCTGGGTTTGTGCCTGAGCCCAGAGCTTCAGGAGTGGATGCTGGCAGAGAGTGGGGGAGGATAACAGAGGTATCACCCTTCAGCAGCTCCTGGTGGCCAGATTTGGCCTTGCACTTTGCAGCATTGGTGACCATACACCACATGCGCATGAAATGAGGAAGCCACAGCATGCCTCCTAAGGGGATGGGGAAACAGAACACAGAAAATGTCCAACCATGCCAGACGGATGATGGCAGCATGCCTTCACTTGGCCATGAAGCCCCCAAGTCAACCCACGCCACCCATCCAATATGTGAGGGGGTGACAAAGGGTACCTCAATCTCCCCTTCTGGATGCCTCCCCATGAGTAGGAGGGCTCTCCCAATGAAGGGATACGTTGGAACAGTCAGGCAGCAGGGCAGATGGATGGCATAATGGGGGATTGGTGGATGGCAAGGACTTGGCTGCCCGAAGGAGTGGGGGGCTGGGTTGGAAGGAAGGGGGCATAAAAAAAGAATACGAACAAAAAAAATTTGCAAGAAATGTTGATCAAAATTTGTAGAATGTTATTACATTTAATTGAAATTCCTTGAAGTCTGAACTTTCTCATTATGCACAGCTCTACATTTGGTCCTGGAAGAAGAGTTTGGTGTCTTCTGTTAATAGGACCTTTGTGGTGGCAGCGCTTCTGATGTGGAATACTCTACCTCCCTACCTACATAATGTTTCCTCAGCAGAAGCTTTCAAGGAGTCTTTAAAAACTTATTTACCCTTGCTTTTAATGATTAAGGTTACATATTTGATGTCATTGGTTTTATTGCATACTGTATTTTTAAATGCTATAGTTACGGCTGTACTGCCATGTTTTGATGTGCAACCTCCCTAAGCCCTTGGGATGGGGTGCTTTTAAAATAAAACTACCTTACCTTTCTTAACCTTTCTGACAGCACCTGCTTCTATCCTGGCTTCCAGAATCTCCTTGGCTTTCTTAATTCTAATCTTGCTGTCCCTCAGGGCTGCTCTGTACTTCTCTCTGGCCTGCAGACAACCTGTCTCTTTCCAGCAGTCACATCAATTTTTTTAGGATAAGTTGCCTTATGTCCCTGTTTAGCCAGGGGGACACTTCTTGGTCCTTTTTCCTTTACTGCTTACAGGGATGCAGTCCTCTTTGCAAAATCTGCGTTTCTGAAGTTCCGAGTCTTGGTGGCTAAGGCCAACTCATCTTCCCTGTCACAGGCAAGAATATTACCCAGTTGTGGTTACAGCCTCCCACCAGTACATGGACATTTACATTAAAGATGACCCCATCCCCAATTCTGAGAACTAGGTCAAGAGGGGGCCTAAAATCTAGCCCCGAGTTGGAGATGCTGCTGTGCAAAGCAACTTTTGAAGGTAAATAGGAAGTCTGTCTCAGCCATGCTGCTAGCCTTCACAAATTGCCAGTCTATGCCTCAGTGATGGAACTCCCCAAGGATGACCACTAGTTCCAATTTGGCTGCTCTGTAAACTTTAGCCTTCCAGCTATGCATCATGCACTGCTGGGCTGTTTGTAGCCTGAAGCACACTCCCAATGTGTCTCTTCTGCTGACAAACTTAAAGTACAGTACCCACTACATTCCCTGAAGAGATCCAATGTCCACATGATGTGCTGTAAAGTTTTATTTCTCCTCACATACAGGTGCTGATACAGTATATGCACCTGTATTTGAGTAGGAAAAAAAAACTGGTTTTGCTGCATTCGAACTATAGTGTGGACAGTTGGTCACTTTAAACAATGAAGTGGGTGCTGTTGTGCATCATGTCTATCAGTAGAAGATGTCTTTCCATTTTAGCATAATGTTTCAGGAAAACTCCTTTCTTCTTTGTGGCTATTTTGCTCCCGTTTCACCAAATCGTGACCTATAGAGACCTCTATCTTTCTGTCCAATGCCTTATTAGTACCATCAAATCCTGTTATCAAAGTGCATCAAACCCTCAAGCTCACCCATTTTGCTGGGTACAGTCCTCCTATCTACTTGTATGAAAGGGAGAATAGTTACCCTTCTATGCATCTTCACACACACCCCTCCGTATTATCCTCTCCATGTTCTCCCCAACTATGCTGTCCACCCTTGGTGTTTGTCTTTATCTGTTTGCTTCCCTTGGTGATCAAACAAAGCAGCACAGTGAGCCACATATAATAACAAGGCTCAGGCACAAAGGAGGGTAAAATACAGCAGTATTTATTTTGTTCACACACAGACAAGAAAAAGACACAACTCACCCTGGTGCTACAAACCTGGCAGTTCCTCCTCAGGGAACTACACTGTTTTGCTTTATCTCCTGTTAGTGCCATGGCATGCCTTGCCTGTGTGTGCTGGATTTTTTTTCTTTAACCCTTCATGATCCCCCGGTCAAGTCCCCTCACTCCTATCCTCTAGTTTAAATTTTCTGGACTATCCTGTCCTGTCCAATCTCCTGGCCAGTATTCAACTGCCTTCTGGTGCTGGTGCAGCCCATCCCTGCTATACAGGCATGTGCCTCACCCCAGAAGGTGCATACAGTTGTCCAGAAAGAGAAGACTCTTCTCTTACATCAGATCTGCATGCCTAATGGCCCACTACTGCTCCTCACTATTAGTCAGGGCCCTGTGTTTTCTTTGATTCTGCTGTTGCAGAAACTGCTGCAGAAACATGGTCCTGCTGCAAAAACAAGCCTCTGCCACAGAAAAAAGCATTTTTTGCTTCAGTAAAAATGGCCGTCATCACTGAAAACCTCAAATAATGGCTAAAATGATTGTGAGCAAGCTTAAAATGACATTAGTGTGAGTTGTTGGCAGCTCCATTATACATCCATCCCCCCTGAGTTGCAGTAGTTAGTGAGGCCACCCCTTTCCAACCCACTGGCCCTCTGCTCTGTAGCATATGACCATCATGGTCTTCTACAAGCACAGAGGGAACTTCAGGAAGTTTATTTCAGAAAAGGAATGGTGGTTCTATTTGCCAATTGCAGAACTGTGGGATGAAAAAGTATTAGTAATTACTGCAGACAAGAAATGGGAGGCTTTCTGGACCTTTGTCTAATGTAAAATGATCTCTAACCTTATAGTGAACCCTTACAGAGTGGCAGAGAAGAAGATATGGAAGCCAAGTATTAATAACACAAATGACACCACTGGTGCTGAACTGCGCGAGCAGCAGGAAGCAACTAGAGCAGCGTTACAGCACAAACCATCATAACCCAGCTTCAAGCAAGTGGTTTGGAGGCAACCATTGAAACAGCACTGTTTTTCAACCAGACAATACTGGTCTTCAAGCAACTGGACAGACGGAGCAAGAAATACTCAGGAGCATAGCTTTGGTAATCTAGCACTGGGCAGGTGAGATGAAGCCAAGGGACAATAAAACAGACTACAGTAAAAAAAAATCAATAACCCTTCAGTTCCCCCATGCCCTACATCCAATCTAAATCATGATGCCAGAATTGCTTTGCATTGCCTTGTCTGTACTTCTTCCATACTGCCCCAGGCTTCCTTTTCCTAAGCATTCTCTCTGGGTAAATAGATTTTACTTTGGGGCTCATTTGAGTTGCCAGAGAATGTAAAGCCCATCACAGAATTGCAGCAGAATTGCTCATAACCTGATCAAAGTAAGCATATGGTCCTGCTGCAGAATGTAGGTCCAGTTTGCTGCGGTGAACACTGGGTCCTGCTAATAGTCAAGACTGGGAGGATTTTGGAAAAGATCACATTGGAAACCTTTTCTCTTAAGAAAATGTCTAGTTCTGTAAATGATCTTCTTGTGTTGCTGGGACAGAGTAAAGCACATAGGACATCAGGGAAGATGTGCTGGACTCACAGAGCTGGATTTGCAGCTGCACATCGGGGACTTGTGGCATGATTGTGCCATATCCTCGCTGGAATGCTGACAGCATAGACCACCTAGAAAGTGGTAAAAGCAGGGTTCAGATCAGCCATAAGTTATAGAAAAATGAGTGTCTTATAATGATGCATGTGGCAATATTTGACACATGGCCCAGATATTCAAACTGCACCCAAAAAGTGCACAACAGCAGAAGCAAGTGCAAGTCCACTGCACCCATGCGCAAGAGGCATGATATTCAAAAACTGTGCAGGTCAAGATGCACCTGCGGCACACGACTGAATATCGTGCCACCTGCACCATAGCACAACCAGGGATGTGCAGTTACGCAGTCCAGATGTGCCATAGCGCAACCAGGGATGCTCAGTGGAGCAGGGCAGCAGTGCAACAGCACAACCAGGGATGCACAGGGACAGGATGTAAGGGCCCACCACCCATGCTACAGATGGGCAGAAAAGCACACAACAGAACAGACATCTCCCCCCACACCCCATGCACTGCACAACCGGTGGAGAGCCGGAATAACTACCGGCCCATGGATACCAGCAACAAACCCACAGCTGGGACATGGTGCCCCAGCACACCCCCTGGCAAGCTGTGACCGGCACACAAGGAGGGCTGACCACCCAGTGCCACACCATCCCATCAATGCAGAGCACACCCTGCACTGTGATCCCCAGACACCCTGCCCAGGAGCAGCGTTCACCAGTGCAGGACACTCCATGCATGCCACCACCCCACTGTGACAATGCAACCCTATGCACCACAGAACAATGCAAGGCAGCCCCACCACGAACACCCATAAGTGGGTGGCAGCACGCAGCGATGCAATGACTGCATACACAGTGCCACCACGCATGTCCCCCCTGATGTACAGCTGTGAGAATAACCATGCGACGGCACACGAGGTACCCTACATGTGACAGGGCATGCCCCGGACCCCACCACCAGTGGTACATCACCCTGCACACCCTCTCAAGGACACACCCTGACCCAGCACTGGCCACAACAGCCAGCGCAGACACCCACAGTGGTGCATGGAAGCATGCGCCACACAGGATGCAACACAGTGCATGGACAAACATCCACCCATACCCAAGGGCACACCAACACAGGGACACAGTGGCGGGGCAACCAAGCCCCCAGCGTGTGGCCATGGAAACTGTGTACACATGGCCAGCACCCATCCATGGCACAGGAGTGCCAGCCACCCTGTGCAGGCACCATGGAGCTGTATGCCACCAGCATGCACCCAGAGAACAAGTGACAGACAGTGGTGCACATCCCCTGTGACACACACAAGCGATAGCATGGAGGTGGGACAACAACAGCAGAGGCCAGAGTGTCACCTGAGGCAGACATGCACCACACCAGTGACAGGAGGCAACCCATCATTGTGCCAGCTACAGTAGCTGTCCAGCAGAGACAGACACCACTGACATGCCAGCAGACCATGCAGGTCACAGACGTGCAAGGGTGTCAGCTGCACAGGCCATGGATGGTCTGACAGGTGCACCATGGACACAGAGCATGCACCATGGACCACTGCACACAGTCATACAGTGCACAGGAAACAACGCACACACCACAGACAGTGACTTATAGCTACTCCCACACCATAGTCACTCCCCACAGACACACACACATGCACATGACTGCACCACCCCTGACACCATGCACACCACTGCAGCTGAGCACCTATAGCCTGCTGCAAATCAGAGACCACCACAGTAGGCATATCAAAGCAAATGTATTGTAAAACAGCAAACAAAACTATATAAACATATTTACAAAAGGTTGGGGGGAGGGCCACAAACAAGGTGGGGGTGGGTAAGAGGCAGGGGTGAACAAATAGTAGAGGGAAGGAGGGGTGTGAGGGTGGGTCCAGGGGGGTAGGGGAAATCAGAGGCATCAGTACACTCAGCGGGAGCCCCGCTCCCCACTCTGGCTGCTCCTCCCGCCATGCCGCCGTCATACTCCCAGCCATTCTATCCTTTCAAGGATCTCCAGGGAGGCCCTGGCAACTTGCAGAATCTCCTGCAGCACCTCCCTGATTGCCTGCAGCTGCCGTCCACCTAGGACAAGGGAGCAGAGTCAACAGGTGTGAATGCACAGCCCCATGCAGCCCACCCACTGTGCATGGCATATGGCTGTGGGACATGCCTCTGTGATGGTGTGTGACCACCCATAGTGATCATGTCCACAAGACCCGCCCACCCAGGCACACACAGCCATGCGGACCGCTGCACATACCTACCAGCCAAGTCCTGCACAGCACCACCATGGCTGTTCAGTGACATGGCTATGCAGTGCGAAGGCAGTGGCACAGCCATGTGCCCGGTACATGCATGGACCACCATTAACGCACTCCCAGACATGCAGTGCCACTGGACAGTGCTGACTGTACCAAGTTGCGTGCATGGTAGTGGTGTCAATGGATGGTGGCCATGCCCCACTGCCCACCCTGTTACACAGCATGCAAAAGTAATCATGGATGTAAGGCACTCACCATCATCTGGCTGGTCCCTGCACCAGTCTGGTCCAGCTGCCCTCTCAGCATGCTGTGGCTCACAGCGCAGCCTCCCTCCCTGGCATGCCAGCGCTCCTCTGGGCCTAGGGTGCAAACATGGAGAGAGAAACATCAGTACAATCCAGCAGCAAAGTCCCCCCAACCCTGTGTGTGCAATCCCACACAGCCATACCCATCCTCCCCCCCACCCCGATACCACCACCACAGCCCACACTGGACGGCCCCCTCCATGTGCTGGGCACATGCCACCATGATACCTGTATGGATGTTATCAGTGTATGGATGGGGCACCTACCTGGCCATGGCACCATGCCCCTCCTGGTGCATGCCCACAGGCAGGCAAGCCTTTCCGGGTCCCGGTGCTGCAGGTTACCATAGTGGTGCCTGCACTGCTCTGCTGTCCACTTCATGCCAGTGGCCTCCTCCAGGGCCACCGACATCTCCTCCCACACCACACTCCTGGCCCTGTCCAGGGGTGCCTCCCCAAATAGGGCAGCAGCATGGGGCTCCACTAACTGAGCCAGATTGGCCAGTTCCATTTGGCTCCAGATGGGTGCCCATCTCCGTGCCATCCTGCAATGTTTCAGTGTCAAAATGGTGCTCTGTAGTGCACGTTCACCACGTGCGGATGCTGCATGGTACTGCGCTGTCATTCTCCATCGTGCTGTCACCTAACAGAGTGATAGAGGTGCACCCATGCGGACGCATGGCGCTTAGGGGTAAAAGGTCGGCAAAGTGCAACAGTGCGATATTCAGCCGGCATATGCAAATCAGCTAATTAGCTATTCAATGGCACAGATACTGCATTAGCATCCACTTAAAATTGCGCCTCACCTCATTTGCATGCGTTGCGCTATATAAATGCGACATTGGGCTGCAGAGGCCATAGTCTGTTATTGTAGTCTATTGTGGTGAGTTGCATGCTGTTTGGGAGTGTGGACTGTGGTGTGTGGGACATGCATGGGACTGCACAGTCACAGATAACACCTGTCATTCCCACAGGATCAAGAATGAGCGATCGTGAGGTGGAGGAAGAGGAACAGAGATGTGGGAGGAAGAGGAGGCCTAACTTCACCAAGGCAGAAACAGATGCCCTGTTTGAGGCCTACCTTGACCAGGAGCTGCTGCTCAGTGGACAGCGGGGAACACCACAGACCCATGCTGCTGCATGGGGAGAGGTGGTGCATGCCATCAACCTGCATGGCAGCCACCAGCGGTCCATGCAGGAGTGCAAAAAGAAGATGGGCACGTACAGGTGGAGGATTAAGGACAAGGTGGCTGCCATCAGGGCAGCACGGGCTGCGACCGGTTGGGGACAGACAGCCGTGCAATGCCTGACCCTACAAGAAGAGCAGGTTGCTGGCAGCATGCGGTGTTGTGCCATCGAGGGTGTTCCAGGTGGTAGATTCCAGACAGGTGGTAGCCTGTCACTGCATGGTAGGTCCTGATCTGTCACTGGGAGGGGGATAGACAGGTAGGGCAGATACATTAATGCTACTGTGTTCCCTTACAGTTCCTGAGTGTCTACATGGGTCAGCGGTGGTGAGCTTGTCCACTGAGGGTGATACCATGGACATAGAGGAGGGCCCATCCACCTCCACAGGTGTCTGAGGGTCAGGGTGACAGTGGGCCCACCTGGCTGTCTGGACTGATGTTGGTGGAGCAGGTGCGGAGGAGACCCTACCCATGTCCCAGCATGTCAGCATCCATGGATGCCATCATGCTGAGACTCGGACTGGTGCCGGATCTGTCACTGAAGATGATGGAGCTCACTTCATGGACAGTGATACTTGTGGGCCACAGGATGGCCACACAGCAGGGAACAGCACGGGCATGGCCATGGGTGGTGCCACCGTGGAGGCCTGCGTGACACCACAGTCTCAGCCTGTACCTGTCTGTACCAGTGGGGCAGCACTGGTGTGTGTCCAGGACAGTGGGGCTGTTGCGGCTGCTGCAGCAGCACCATTGAGCCCTGGAGAGTGGCAGCCAGAGGTGCAGTGTCAGCAGTCAGCCAATGGCCATGGGGGTACAGTGTCGGGGGGATGGCATCAGTGCACTGCCTGTGGACATGCCCAGGCATGGCCCTGGTGTGCAGTACCCACCCTCAAGGGGTGCTGCCCATCAGGGCCATGAACACCTTGAGGGACAGCATGCCAATCAGGCAGATGACCTCTTAGAAGAGCACACCCGCATACTCCAAGATTCAGTCAATCAGCAGTTGTGGCTTGTGTCGGCAGTGGATGCACTCAGTGTGGCCTTGTGCCAAGAAGAGGAGTGGCGCAGCAGGGACACCGGTCTGCTCCTGGCAGGGATGGACCGGATGTGGGAGGATGTGACCATTGCCATTGACAGGCTGACACAGACAATCACAGCTGCCATGGCCACAGTGGGCACACAGTTATTTGCCCATGCATCGCAGACACCGTGCAGTGTAATGTCCACCCCCCATTCCAGGTGTCGTGCGACACCCTCCTTGTCAACACCAATGTCAGCTGTGGGCATCCCGAGCACGCCTGGTGCAGACATGTTCGGTGTGCTGCAGACTCCTGCATGAGCATGGTCGCGTTCACGCAGCGGAACCCCTGGGGGACCATCAGTGCCACCCCATGAGGCCACTGGTCAGCCTGTCACTGCTGGTGGGTCTCAGTGGGACCACCCATGCATCTGTGGTGGCCGTGGCACTGTGGCACATGACTGACCTTTCTCCCACCAAGGCTACTGTCTGACACTGCCCTATGTGCAGTGTGTTGTTCAACGTGCAATGCACTGGTGGGGTACCCGGCCCTGCACACACACACACACACACACACACACTTTCCATCTGCACACCCTCCCAGATGCTGTCCGTTGTGGTGTGTGCATGATGATGCCTGTGTTGCACTGTCCACCATTGTGCCATGATGCCCAGCATCTGACACATGCACAATGACAGGCACTGGGCATGGTAGTCTGTGGATGTGTGTGTGGCTAGGGGTCGCAGTTGGGGTCGGTGTGCCTCCTACCCTTTGTGCATGTCTTGTGGGTGTGTGTGTGTGTGTGACCATGTGCCGTGTTAGACCTTGCCCATCCCTGACGGCATGTGCGGTTCCATGTTCGGCCAATTCCCTTTACGACATGCACCCCTGGGGTTTGTCCATGCATGTTTGTGGGTTGTGCCTTTGTCATTGGTGGTTGTACATGGCCCCATGACTTACCTGGGTTGGTTGAAGTGCTCCTCTGTGATGGTGTCCCAGTGCAGCTGTGCCATCCGGATCAGTCAGGGGTTCCTTCGACCAAGGGGGGGCTGCCCATCACCATCTTCACCAGCGTCCTCATCATCCCCATCGCTGTCCCCCTCTTCGACCTGTACAGCTATCCCACAGTCATTGGCCATGTTGTGCAGGATGCAACAGGCCAGGAATAGACCGCAGTCCTTTGAGGGGCTGTACTGTAGGGCACCGCCAGACATGTCCAGGCAACGAAAATGTGCCTTCAGCATCCCAAACACCCGCTCGATGACATTGCATGTGGTGGCATGTGCCTCATTGTAGCATTGCTGAGATGGGGTCGCGGGCCGCCAGTATGGTGTGAACAGCCAGGGTTGGAGTGGGTATCCACTGTCACCTGTGTGTAGAGGGTGGACATTAGTTTGGTGATCAGTGTCACCTTGCCACAGGCCATCTAGGCCAGTAACCATGTCACCTCTGACTATGCCCCTCCAAAACTCCATGTCTTTCTGTGTGATTTTCATGCTCACCTACTAGGTGTCCAGTGGGGATGTCCCCACTCTCGAACCTGTGGCACAGTGCAGACTGGTGCCAGATGAAGGCATCATGTGCTTCCCCAGGGTGTGTGGCACAGACATTGGTTATGTGCCCCCTGGCATCGCACACCACCAGGCAGTTGATGCTTGCATACCCCTTCCGATCTATGTATGCGGCCCCTTCAGGGCCAGGTGGCGTGTGGATGGCCACATGGGTGCAGTCTATTGCCCCGAGCATGCCAGGCATATGTGCTACCCTGTGGAACTCCTGTATGTTTGCTGTGTGCTCTGCCGGTGTACTGGGGAAATGGATGTACTCCGCAGCCTGTGGCAGCAGTGCGCTGAGGTATTGGGTGAGAAGGCATGATGCCGCCGACTGGGTTATGCCTGTTGTGTCCCCTGTTGGTCTGTGGAAGGTACCCCTGGTGAGCAGGCATGTGACAGCTGTCACTTTGGTCTCCACTGACAGAGCATGGCTCCGCCATGTGGGTGCCTGCATCACATCACTGCACAGCTCACACAGCCACCTCAGGTCACCCGGTTCAGGCAGTACCGGCCCACGATCTCAGTATCAGTGTACACCTCGAAGCTGGTGCAGGCTCGGTACTGCCTGTTGGGGGTATACCGCCGATGGGCCCTTCCACAGCAACGCCCCCCTGCTGCCTGCCTTCTCACCCCCCTCATTACTGCCTCCATCTGGATGGTGGCACTGGCCATGTCCCTGGCTTGTGTTACCCCCGCAGCTGTTTTACTGTTGCCCCCGCTGTCCTTACTGCTGGAGGTCTGCCTTTGAACAAGTAAGTGGTCTACTGAGAAATATAGGATATTCTTGTCTCAGAACAGGACAATCAGGAGCTTAAAGGACACACAGGCAGAAAGTAAGGAGAGAGAGAGAGAGAAAAAAAATCAGAGGAAAGAGTAAGGATTGCAAACAGTTAAGGGGCCAGAAATAAGACATGATTGGAGTGGTGCAGTGCAGTGGCTGTGGAGCAGCAGTCTTCCGGGAGATGTTCTGGAGGATGCGGTATTGTCCCATCTACAGGCACCTCTCTGGGCTGAGGGAGAAGGTTGCTCATCTCCAGGCTGAGTTGGCCAGGATTTGTGGGACCTCCTCTTCCATCCAGGGACCACCAGTGCCACTTCCGTTGCCTCAGAGGTTGCCAAGAAAGAGGAGCGGTTGGACCACAGTGGGCTCCAGGGATGGTGAGGGTGGTGGAACAGAGGCACATCCTCCAGTTGTACCCTCCACATCCCTATGCCATTCTGGCAAAGTGTGGTTCCTCTATGGAGGCACCTACAGTGGAGACCAAGGAGGATGCTGGGAACCTCCACAAAGGAGACCCACAGGAGGGTGGCAGGGGACCCTGCAGGGGAAGGAAACAACTCCTGGTGGGGGACTCCATTGTTAAGAAGGTAGAACTGGGCAATGAAGGGGAGAGGGAGGTAAGGTGCCTTCGTGGCGCCATGGCTTGGAGGGACAGGGAGCGAATCCTCAGGATTGCCAGAGCAGCTGCACAGGGGAGGGAGCTGGATGTCATTGTCCAGCTAGGGACAAAAGACCTGGCTAAGAAAGGGTTTAGAGAAGTGCAGGAAGAGTTTGTGGAATTGGGGAGGGGCCTTAGTCAAGTAGCAAGCACGGTAACCTTCTCGGAGGTGCTACCCATCTATGGCATAGGAGAGGCTAGGGTGTTCCGTACCATGGGATTCAATCAGTGGTTGAAAAACTGGTGTGGAGCTCAGGAATTTGGCTTCATTGGGGACTGGGGTCCACCTGGAGTGATGCAAGCCTATACTGGCATGATGGGCTGCATCTGTCCGGGAGGGGAACCAGAATCCTAGGTGACAGGTTTAAATGCTTCATTGGCAAGCTTTTAAACTAGCCAAGGGGAGGCACTGGAAAGGAGCAGGAAAACCCCAGCCCCCAAACAATCATGGTAGTAAGTGTGGCAAACACCAACATGGAGGAGTCGATAGGAGAAGGGAGGGGTAAATGGAGAAAGTGACAAAGGCAAGAAGGACAGGGATGGGGCAAAAGGGGTAAGGCCATCAGGAAATGGAGGGAATGAGTACCAATGCCTGTAGTCTGGGCAACAAGCTCCTGAGCTGGTGGCCTTAATGGAAGAGGGATGCCTGGATATTGTAGCAGTCACAGAAACATGGTACACAGAGAACCATGACTGGATGTTAACATACCAGGGTACATAACTTACAGGAGAGACAGGCAGGGAGAAGAGGGGAGGAGTAGCTCTCTATGTAAAGGAAGGGATAAAAGCAACTGAACAAAAGAGTAAACAGGGAGGAGAGGAGGCACTGTGGGTCACCTTGGAGACTGGAAAGGCACCACAATCCGCACAGGGGTTGTGTACAGACCCCCATGTCAGGGGGAAGGAATGGACAAAGATATGATGGAAGGCATTCTTAGAATGGCAGAGAAAGGGGAGATACTGTTGATGGGAGACCTGACTATGCCAGATGTTAACTGGAGCACATTTGCTGCAGCAACATCCAAGAGCAGAGCCATTCTTGATGCCCTACAGGTGGCAGGCATTAAACAGCCAGTTTCGGAACCCACTCGTGAGGGAGCAATCTTAGACCTCGTACTCTCAAACGGGGGCAGTGAGAGGATCTCAGTTCTAGAAGTGGGTTGCCATCTGGGGACAAGTGACCATCAAACAGTGTGGTTCATGTTAAACTCAGCTACAGAGTCAAGCCATACAAAAGTGAGGGTACTGGACTTTAGGAGGGCTGACTTTGGCAAGATGGGAGAGTGTCTCAGAAAAGCACTAGCAAACAGGCTAGAAGGAGGTGGAGCAACAATGGGGAATTATCAAACTGCCATCACAGAGGCAAAAGCCTTTGTGTGAAGCAAATAAACAAATCAAAATGAAAGAAAAAGCCACTATGGTTCTCAAGAGAGTGGCTGTGAAAGTCAGGAAGAAAAAGATAGCATTCCGGAAGTATAAGGAAACACAGAAGGAGCAGGACAGAGCTTACCAGTTAAGGCAGAAAGAAGCAGGAGGAAGTCAGAATAGCAAAGGCCCAAACTGAGGAAAAGATAGCCAACTCAGTTAAGAAGGGGGATAAAACCTTTTATAGGTATATCAGCGAGCGTAGAAAGACAAAGGGAGGGATAGTGAGGCTGAATAGAATGAACGGTGGGTGGGCAGAGGGGGACAGTGAAAAAGCAGGAATACTGAACGAATATTTCTGCTCAGTATTCACAAAAGAGGAGGGGGAAGTGCCTAATCCAATTAACAGAAGCACTCTTGACAGGTGGGTCGATCCCAGTCCTTTCACAGAAGAAAGGGTTCTGCAAGAACTCCTAAAACTGAAGGTGGACAAAGCAATGGGTCCTGATGGAATTCACCCCAGAATTCTAAAGAATTAAGGAAGGAACTAGTGAAACCACTGGCTACTCTTTTTAATAAATCATGGGAGGATGGTGTGGTACCCGAGGACTGGAGGAAGGCGGATGTGATTCCCCTTCACAAAAGTGGGACCAAGACAGAGGCAGGAACTACAGACCTGTCAGTCTGACCTCTGTGGTAGGGAAAGTGATGGAGTCACTCTGAAGGAAAGAATAGTTGAGTACCTAGAGGTCAGTGGAGCACAGGATCCAAGGCAGCATGGGTTCACAGCGGGAAGGTCATGTCAGATGAATCTAATAGATTTCTTTGACTGGGTGACCAAATTAGTAGACCAGGAGGGCTGTGGACATGGCCTACCTAGACTTTAGCAAGGCATTTGACACAGTCCCACACAAAAGATTATTAGTCAAATTAACCAACCTGGGAGTGGGTCCCAGGGTGGTAGCCTGGGTAAAACATTGGCTGGACAACAGGACACAGAAGGTAATTGTAAATGGAGTCCACTCTGAAGAAAGGGCGGTTACCAGTGGGGTACCACAGGGTTTAGTATTGGGTCCAGTCCTTTTTAATGTCTTCATCAGTGACATTGCAGAGGGACTGGAAGGAAAAGTATGCCTTTTTGCAGATGACACAAAGATCTGCAACAGGGTTGATACACAAGGAGGCGTGGAAAGGATGAAAAGGGACTTGGCAAGGTTGGAGGAATGGTCAGACGTATGGCAGCTAGGATACAATGCAAAAAAGTGCAAAATAATGCACCTGGGAAACAAGAACCCAGGGGAAGAATACACAATGGGTAGGGAGGTAGTAACAACAAAAAAACAGGAAAGGGACCTGGGGGTAATCATATCAGATGACCTTAAGGTTAGCAAGCAATGTGAGAAGGCAGTAGGGAGGGCCGGGGGTATACTGGGATGTATAGGGAGGCATCAGCAGCAGAAAACAGGAAGTTGTTATCCCTCTGTACAGACAGTTGGTGAGACCCCATCTGGAATACTGTGTCCAGTTCTGGAGACCCCATCTCACAAGGACGTAGACAGAATAGAGGCAGTCCAGAGGAGAGCAACTAAAATGGTGCAGGGTCTGCAAGAGAAGCCGTATGAGGAGGACTAAAGGAGCTTAATATGTATACCTTGAGGAAAGAAGGGAGGGGGACATGATAGAAACTTTCAAGTACCTCAAGGGAATCAACAAAGTCCAAGAGGGTAGCATCTTTCAGAAAAGAGACTTGCAAGAACAAGGGACACAATTTAAAAGATAGAAGGAGGGACGGTTCAAGGGCAATGTGAGAAGTATTATTTCACAGAGAGGGTAGTAGATGCATGGAACAGCCTTCCTGAGGAAGTTGTAGGGGTCTAAAACTGTGGGAGAATTCAAGAATGCATGGGACAGATATAAGGCAATTCTTGTGGGGGCAGGAAGATATAGGCTGTTGGTTAACTAGGATCTGCGGCCTATCCTGTAGTAGGAAATGGGCAGACTAGATGGGCCTAGCGGTCCTTATCTGCTGTCAAAGTCTATGTTTCTATGTCTATGTTTCTATGTTTCTACTTCCCCTGCACTGGGAACACCTCCCAGTAGTGGCCGTACCGCCCACTGTCTGTGCCCTCAGTGCTGTGTGGCACTTCCCAATTTTGTCCTGCGCAGTGGCACAGGCTCCCCACACCTTCCCTGTTCCTGGTGGTTCCAGGTGCTCTGTCCTGCTCCTGCCTTGTCCTGCTCACCGTTGCTGTGTGCCTGTGTGCTTGCTTGCAGTTCACCAACATGTGGCTTCCCTGTTGCATTCTTGTGCCTCACTCTTGTTCCTTTTTATTTTGGATAATTTCTGCTATCGTGCAGCTTCTGCTTGCTCCCCTATTGCGCATGGCGCATGTTGTTGAATATCGCACTGCACCATTTAATCATGGTTCCTCCCCCTTCAGTTGTGCATGCATTCATTACCATTGCATTCTTGCACATTGTGATTTGGGGGGCGCATTTGCCTTCCACTGAATATCGCACAATGGCGCATTTTCGGAATTGCGCTGGCGCAACCCTTTTGAATATCTGGGCCAGATGTGCTTATGTAAGTGTAAAGTGGCATCAGGTACCATAAATGCTGCAAGATTTAAAAAAGAATTCCAACATGTTACAACATTCATCCTGATGCAGGTGCACACCAAGCTCAAGCCTTGCACCTGCAGCAGGATGTTTGAAAATCTAGCCTAACAGTCTTTTCTCTGTCCTTATTTGTCTTGTATCAATTATCATTTATGATTTCTGCTCTTGATATCAATTAGAACAACATGGATGACAACAGTCTGCTCCTCCCCCCCCCAGTGTTCTTAGCTCTGAATAGCACTCATTCACCCATGCTCTGGTGGGCAAGTTACCTTGTCCATGCAGCCATCTTGGCCCAGCAATGCCCCTCAGCCACTATACTCACTTTGGTGTCCTCAATGGCTACCATCTTTCTGCCTTCTCCCCCAAACATTTTCCTTCCTCCAGGTTGGCAGATCATATGTCCTGGTGCCTGAACTACTCCCAACAGTCCCAGTCAGTAAGTAAGTAAGTAAAAATATATCTTAAGCGCCCAATCCCGGAGGATCTGGGTGCTTCACAAAGAGGGGCAACAGTTACAATGGTTTAAAATCAGGATCGGTTAGCTTAACACAGATAATAAATAATAAAACTATAAAACCCCTTAAAATTCAGTGGACATCAAATGCCTGTTTAAATAGGTGTGCCATGATGCCTTGTTTAAAAACCTCCACAGAAGAAGCCTCCCTTAATGACCATGGCAAGGAGTTCCAAAGGACTGGCCCCGCAACCTCAATGGCGCGGTCTTCAGATGTTTTAAGCCGCACCCTTTAAATCATCAGAAGGCCCTCTGTGGAGGAATGTTGTGACCACACAGGGCAGACAGGTGTCAGGAGGTCAGTCTGATAGCCAGGGCATATGCCATATAGGGTCTTATAGGTGAGCAAGCCCACCTTGAAGGCAGTACTCCATCTAACTGGCAGCCAGTGCAGTTCACATAAGACATTATATGTGTGGACCCAGGGTGGGACAAATCACTTTTTAACCTGGTGGCCAGGTTGGCCACCATACCTCAAAATCTGGTAGCCAAAAATTTTTTTAGATGGCCAATTTTTTATGCCAGCTAGACTATAAAATCTGGTGGCCATTTTTTGAACTTGCCTTTCAGCTGAGAAAATTGTCCATTACCCAATATTTGGGAACATCTTTACCAGAGATCATGAGGAGAAGTAGCCTGCCAGAACAGTTTTAAATATAACACAGGAGGGAGAATTTATAAAGTACAAATTGAAAGTCCTGTCTGTCTAATCCGAAAAGGGAAGGCACAAGTTCACAACTATGAGAAAATGAGATAAAAATCAGCAAGAGAATAATTACTGAAGATGGAACCGTTGGAGAAACACCGTAACCGGACTGGATCAGCTCATGCTGATTTACAAGGGGAAACAAATCCTATAAGCGTACACTGCGTTTTATTTTTTTTAAATAAAGCAATAAAACTTTAAGAAGTTGTGGTTCTCTTATTGTGTTGTGTGTTCTTTTTTTTGGGGGGGGCGGGGTTACTTTTTTGTGACTTATTTTGTTTTCATGACATAGCCAGTCTTGCACTGCTGCTGTGCTGTTACTACCACTGTAGGGTAACTAAAATTAAATTGTAAAGGCAGGGTAGAAAATAAATTTTAAATGATTCCTCAAACTATAGCTGATTGATTGCTAATAGTATTTCTATTGCTGTTGCTGCTGCTTCTGTCTTCTTCAAAATCGGACCACCTCCCACTCCAACTACATTGTCTCTGTCTCCACTTTCAACTCATCTCTGACTCCTCATCCATTTCTGCTTCCAAATCCAATACACCTGGAGGTGTAAATTTATGCCCAGAAAGATGCCGATATCCAAGTGTTGATGAGGACCAGTGATCAGTTGATGGGTTTGGATTAAAGTCCTCAGTTGTGAGTTCATTTAAACTGATCATTAGCAGATCATCCATAGTGCTATTAATAAGATTGCTACAAGATATTGTTTAAATCCTATTATGAGCACTAAATCACCTTTCACAAGTAACTGTGCTCACTGGCATTACCTGAAAAATTGTGACCAGCCGTAACAGACCAAGGGCCCTCTATTTAAAACTTTGCACTAGGCGCAAACTATTTGCCTGGGTTTAACACCAAATTAGTGCAGGCCTGCTATATTCAAAAGGTCAAATAGTGCATGCAAATTGCATTAGCTCCAGGAAAAATTATCATGTATGCAAGGGGCAAACTGAGGGGATATGTCAGTCCAATGCTATATTCAGCGAATAGCACCATGCAGAGTGTTTTTTTGCTACTTAGAGTAACACTTTCTCTGGTGCAAATTACCACCCAGGAAAAGGTTGTCTTAACTCTAGGCAAACCAGCTTTGCACAACTTTGTCGCTTTGTGCTATGTTTGTGTGGCTTTGCACAACCCCAACCAAGAAGTATGACACATAGAAATAAGCCAGACATAGAGGAAACATGCTGCTCACTGATGGCATCACTATGATGCCATCATCTACCACCAGTCCCAGCCATGTCAGGCAGTAAGTGATGACCCTGCCCCCAGTGGACACCATGGCAGTGCAGCCATACTGCACACACCTGCAGATCACCCTTCTGTGGACATCAACAGATTCCAGGACACAACATACAGCACTGGGGACATGGGTCGTGTACAGGTGACCAGTCTGCACCACATACTGGGTGCTGCCACATGGTTGGGACAAGCCACGCAGTGCAACTGGTCCAGTGTAGGGAATACCCAACACCTGTGTGCCTGTCCGATGGTAAGGCCCCCCCAGCCACATACTGTACAGCTGTACAGACACCACAGCACACTCACCCAGCATGTATATGTCACTGTGAGCATCCCATGCCAGTAGTGCAGCATCTGTGAGTCACACAACAGCTGTACAGTACTGTCTACTGTCGGTACACACCTGCAAGATGGGGCTGTCACTGTGTACAGTGCTGCAGTCAATGCTGCCCTCCACACCATAGGCAGTGCTGTGTCCCACACACCACTGGCCCCCTGTGTCACTGTACTGTCTGCTGTGCACTGTATAGGACCTACAGTTGGACTTTTGCATCCAGCACCACCACCAGTGCCTGTGCTGTGCAGTTCCATGGAGCACATTATTCTACGCAGTTCTGTACATATGTAGCCTGCAGCTACCACCATGCTCCTTCTGACTGACCTACAGGTGCAGCTGTAGGCAGACCCAGCTGGCCCCAGTACTTCCGGACTGACCTACAGGTGGAGATGTGGGACCCTGCAATAGCGCTGGGCAGACTGCATGCAAATCAGGGCATAATGAGATGCTAATCTGGATGTTTGCCCACTGACTGCCTAAGTAGGCTCATTTGCATGTCACTTTTGAATATAGCAGATTTTTGCCCTGGGCAGACATAATAGTGCCAAGCAAACAGCTTAGTGCCGCACAAGATCTGCACAAACATATGTGCACCGTGCAAATATTACACAATCATTTTTGATTTCTGCACACTGTACATTCACATGCGCTGATGCTTGCAGCTCTACTGACTACACTCCTTTGCTGGCACACACATTGGCCACATATTTCACCTCTATAGTCCTTCTGGTCACTGTGCACTGGATTGCTGTAGTGGTTTGCACTTCCTGGTTGCTATATTCAGAGCTGTCTTATTCCCAGGTTATTGTTGCACTGCACTCCCAGCCCAGTTTGCCCAGCTTCCTTAGCATGCTATATTCAGCAGGTTTAGCACCGGGGCTATCCCTTTTGAATATAGTGGGCTATTGGTTCTGGGCTAATTTAGCATGATGGGTAGTGCTAAGTTAGCCCAAGGGCAAAGTTTTGAATATAGGGCCCCAGATTTCTCTAAATTTTGGTGAACCTTTCGTAATGCATGTTCTGTATTTTGATTTTTTATAGCATTTTTTAAATCTTGCCACTCTTTAAAAAGTTGTTGTGTAATTTCTCTTTCAAGTTTGGCATCCAGCTCTGGATCAGATAATAGTTGCCTGAACTGTATTGCTTTTTCAGGAATGGCATGTTTTATTTATTTATTGAAATATTTCACCAGGAAGGCATGCTGAGCGACATGTCGCTCGTCTCCCGGTGTGACCTGGGGGAAGGGGTGCAATAGGAATGAGACATTAAACATTCAAGTTACAAGATCAACATTAACATACAGTTGTAAGGCAGGTGTTACAAATAGTATTACAACAGTGTTGCGCTTGTACCTCTGGCAAAGCCCCATGATGGATTCCTGACCAACATTTAGAAAGAGAGGGTCATCAGGAGAAGGCCAACAGTTGTGTCAAATACTGAAAATTGTTTGTAGTCTTCTGACTGCCACATGGGCTCAAATCTGTCACATAAGAATCCAACCACACTGTCACATACTTTCTCCTTGATCAGTTTGTGGGCATTTTCACTGGAAACAATCTCCTCGGCTGCCTGGCCTGCTTGGTTCTTTTTTGCCTTTTATTCCTATTTTTCTCTACATCGCTAGCATTTTCAGTCATGCCTGGAGGAGGAGCTAGAGGAGTGCTGCCATCCACACCACCAGTAAGGAGACTGCCCTCCTAACTTGCATACTCTAAAAATTATGCCTCATGTCATAGGTGTGGAGAGGAACAGGGAACCCTGTTTCATATGCTGTGGGTGTGTCCTAAAGCCCAAAGATTTGGGGCATCTGTCAAAGGAACCCTGGACCTCATCCTTGGTTTGGAATCTTTGTTCACTCCAGAAACCTGCCTGTTAACTCTATTCCCACAGGGTACGCCTAATTCTCGGAAAGCCCACCTGGCCCTAATAGCAGCCACCGTTAAGCTAACTATACTGAGGCACTGGAAAGATGAATCACTCCCCTCAATATTGGAATGGTACTGGGAGATGTTAACAGCCATCCAACTGGAGAAAAATATTGCCAGTATGCGGCATAGGCTTGAAGCTTACCAAACATTATGGGAACCTCTCCAAGCTCTGTTATCCCTTTGGCAACCTTAGATAGCTAGTTTCAAAATTTCTAATATTTATTCTACTGACACGTAGGCATGGGGAAGTTGGTTTGGGGGTTATGTGATGTATGTTTTATGTGGTATGTTGATGTTGTGTCTTGCTATTGTCTTAGATTGTATGTTAGGTTGTTTAATAATGTAACAGCTGTACTGGTATTATTGTGTTATCAGTGGTAAATGCTGCTGAAATCAATAAAGCATATTAAATAATAAAAAAAACCTGTGCCTCAGCAGGGCCCGCACTGGTCTTCAGCTTGATGAGCTCCGAAATGCAGCTTTCCACTCATGACTGTACCTGAATAAGAAACAGACCCTCTTTTTGGAAATTTTGAGAAACCCTTCCAAGCATAGATAGATCATCTTTTTGAAAGGCCAAGAACCACATTTTTTTTTTACGACGCTCAAGTGTCCTTTAGCACTGTCTGCATCAGGACTCCCACTGTGCTGTGATGCAATATTCTCTAAGTGTGTAATTATTGCCGGCAGGTTGTGGAGAAGAGCTGACACAGCACTGTGGTGCAAACTGACCCAGCGTACTGTGAAAATGCTGACCAGTTTTTTTAATTTAATGAAAAGGGTGTTAGCGGCCTCCTCCAAGCCTCTTATTCTACAGTGAGAAGAATGCTAAAATGAATATAGGGCCCTCAAGCCATTTTTGTTTTCTTGAACTTCTGGCATATGTTTTTGGGCATCTAGAATGGCAAGCTGTAAAAGATGCACAATGCAGTGGGTTGCAATTAACCAAGGCAGGTCACTGCTTTATAGCTTGGCTGTGACTCCGCCACATTGTTCTCACATGACTGATGCACCATCAGTGGCCATCCCAGAAATCCATGGGAGAGTTTTCCAGGAAGGCATGTTAAGTCTGTTAAAGAGTGAATGTGATGCTGCAATGTATCCATCAGCATCTGCTTTCCCTAATAGCTCGGTACCAGTAAAGGAAGTATTTAGAGTACCATCATCACCAATGTAGCTGATAAACAGTCACAAATTCCCTTACACTTCTGTCAGTGCTTCCGTCTATTAGCAGCCCAACAGCTGGAGATTTTTCATTGTTTCAGTTTTGTTTGTGCGTATTACTGCTGCAATGTGATGCACAAACTCACAACTCCTTTTATATTACATTTGTGTAACAGTTAGGTATGAAATGGAAAGCCCCAGAATGGCCTATCCCTTCATGCCAAAAAGTGACAACATTTAAAAGACACTACAAGGATTCCCTCATTGCAGCATTCATCTTTTTGAAACAAAAGGCCATAGGTGTGGATTCAGGTGTCCTTTGAGCCCTTTCAGCCAGAATACATATTACATGGGGACTGCTTGCATCATGAATTTTTATAGACTCCATTTTAAAAGTACTGCTACCAACAAAAAACATAGATGTATGATCTGCCAGATAGGGTTGCTTCCTACACACCATGCAACTCACATTATTGCTTTGCTCCTCATACTGAAGCCAGTCAAATTCCCGTGACCATTCAAACCTCAATTTGCGTTTCACAGAATCATTTTTCCTGTTGGTAGGATTTACTCTTGGCAGAGAGCTGGAGGAAGATGAAGTACCTGGGACAGAAACACTACTGCAAGTAGCAGAAACACTATGAACCTGAACACCAGTGTCAATATGGTCGCGGCAATCACCCTGGCCCCCTCCTCCTGATATAGATATAGAAACAGAAGAAGCAACAGCAGCAGTAACAGCAGCAGCAGGGTTAGCAACAGGAGGATTTACATTCACATGTACCTCACTAGCAACATCAACAATGTTATATGTCACTGACTTGGCTGGTTTTGTTACGTCAGCAGATAGCCTGGGTAATAAAACCAAAGGAAAACAAATGTGGTTATTGTTCTTGTTTCTTACCGGACATTTTTTATTACTCCAATTACAAAACAGTATGAAGAAGAATGAGTGGTTGGTGATGGCAGCACAGCAGCAGAAAGTTTTTGGGTGTCCCCTCCACACCAAGAAAGCCAGACTGTGACACAACCATAGGAGGACTGGATGGGACTGATGCACTAATGTTTGTACACAACCAGAGACACTGTCACTAATATGCACACAGTTTATAGTACTATGGACTTTCAATTAATTGTGGCAATCTCTAGAGGACTGGACAAGACAGATGGACTGTCAAACAACAAGAGATGCAGTCAATAATATGCACGCAGGTAGTACTAAGGACTTTAATTAATTATGGCAATCTAACTTTTTTTTTTTTTTTTTGGGTCCCCACCAAAAAAAAGCCTTAGACAACCACAACAGGAATGGATGAGACTAATGGACTGTCAAAAGACAATAGAGATGCTTTCAATAATATGTACACAGACACAGAACAGGACAGGACAGGTAGTACTGTATGGACTTTTAATTAATTGTGCTAAGCTGCTTTAATTTGTTTTTTGTTTGGATACCCACCAAAAAAGCTTCAGACAACCACAACAGGAATGGATGGGACTGTGATGGATTGTCAAAAGACAACAGAGATTAGAGATGCTGTCAATAACATGCACACAGGTAAGGTACAGTAGCTTATATGATCATTATATGGAATTTTATAGAACTGTACCAAGCACCCCAAACACAAAAGTACTCAGACCTGGACAAGTCTTGTTCTGATTTTTTTAAGTTGTATATAATTCATTAGTACAAAAAGTATTATGCTTCAAATGATGAGATAGCGGAATGCTGCTGCACAGATAAGACAATGACTGGACTGGACTTAGACTATTAGGGCCCAATTTCAAAAAAGCCCTTAGATCGTTGCAAAGTTCTGGCAAGCTAGGGCTGTGGCACATTCCCGGTGCATCAGGAACCATGCACTAGATTCCAGAACATCAGGGGTCCCTGCGCCACAACACCCAGGACATGCTACAGTGGCAGGCTAGCACCAAATGCAAGGTGCATCTGCGGGACCTGATGGATGGCTCCGCCCACCCCATCCCACTAGGTGCAAGACAGGCTGCAATGCCTAGAGTGCACCTGAAGCAGAAGTGGCACAGAAGAGTACCATAGGGGTGTTGGGGGGCATGTGTGTATGCCAGGGAGATGTTTGGGCACCTGACAGGGGTGCCCTTACCAGCGCTAGTCAGTCTTCACTGTATTCAGTGCCATCAGACTGGCACTCCCACTGGGTGCCTGATCACCCTCCCCCAGCATATACTTGCTCCCCAACACCTCTGCAGTACAGCCATGTCCCTTCTGACCCCCAGACCCCACATATGGAACACCCCGTCAACTCCCCACCTTGATGGGCATTGTCGCAAGAGGTGTAGACCACCTCCTCACTGGTCTAACGTGATCCCCTTCCTACAACCACAGCAGGGCTTTTGGAGTACCAAATCAGTGAATGATGCAACCCCTCCATGGCGCAAGCCCCCTTGCAACCTGAGATACCCAGATGCAGATTACAAGGGTGCAGTGGCTTCTCTCACCAGCTCAGACTGCATACTAGAATAGGGAATGCCACAAACACCAATGCAAGGTGAGACTTGTGACATTGCTGTTTGTTGCAAGAGCCTTGTGTTGGGTGTATCTCTTCTGGAATCAGGCCCCTAGTGTCAGTTCAATAAAGAATAGTGTACTTATACTGGACAGCAGCCAGGACACCCTTCTCCTGTCCCCTCCCAACTTGCAATCTCCTAGCAGATGCAGCACAGCACTGTCTGCAGTAAGTGAGTTTTATTTCTTTACAATTTTAATTAGCCCTCTCCTGCTCCTCTTCTTGGCTGGACCTAACTGACCAGTATTAAAAACAGCACAGACTGGAATTTAAATTAAAAGAAAAGAAGGTTAGCTGCCGCTGCTGGTCCAGTTTGTAGGTTAATGCTCAGCCCAGCCCATACCAAACAAGTCACTCACTGTTGTGTGGGAAAAGATATTGCCATCAAGCAGTGTACACTATTGCTCACTTGGTTTATCAAACTTCACAGCAACTGCTGTCAAGACTCAACAACTTAACATTTTTTTTATATATAATTTTCCATTAAACTTGCAGGTTAGTCCAATACAGCAGTATCACACAAAGTCACTGATTCTGTTCCAGGTACCCGCTCCCCTCAACCCTTCATCAGTCAGCAGCACATGTTCTTAGGTCTCTCCACCACAACAGTAAAGTATATAGTATATCTTTTTTATCAAGTATTGATGAATCACTTAGCCACCTTCAGTAATTATATTAGTACTAGTTCACCACTGCAGCCCTTAAAAGGGCTTTTGGGAAATATTTCAAATAGAAACTTTGACACTGCTAGAGCAGTATTCACAGGACAGCTCTCACTCTCTCAACCGCTCCAATAGTTACGATGCTTGGCGAGCTTTGACACTGAACAATCACTGTTTTGCACCCCCCACATGATTGCCTGGCATCTTACCTCGTGGTATGGGCAATGATGCCCAGTAGTTTTTAAAATGTTGCTGTACATTGATGGAACACTGGAGTCGTGGATAGCTGGACTTTGAAGTGTGGAGGCATGGCAGCTATCAATCATTGCTGCAGAAGGTGGAGTGCGCTACCATCAATGTGCAGCCAATGCGGTCTCTGCGGGCATTTACAGACTGGTCATTCATTGCTGCAGGAGGTGGAGCAGGCCCATGTTGATGTGCATTGGGCATGCTCTTATCAGGCGATAACCCACACCTCGTTGTGTGTTAATACTTTCATCTTCACTCTGCATGGGTTGTAGTTCTTTAATAATTTGCTGTTAGGGTATTAGCATGGGTCTACAATTCATCACAGTACAGTGACCTTACACTCTCTCATGTCTTTGTTGTTCTCTGTTCCTGACAGAATACCTTTCCAATCATCACTTCAAAGCTTCCATTCATCCTTTCCAAAGCTTTCATTCAGCCTATCCAGTGCAAGAGAGGTATTATTAGGGGTACCCCAGGGATCAATTCTGGGGCCCCTACTCTTCAGCCTCTTCTTAAATGACCTTCCTATAGCCTGCAACACCAAACTCATACTATATGCAGATGATGCTGTGCTCCCGAGCAGCAGCATGTCTCAGGTTGCCGTACAATCTGAGCTGCAGAACTCTTTCCCCAAATTCGAGGACTGTTTCTGTAGTCATAAATTGTTACTAAACTACAAGAAGACCAAGGCCATGCTTATATCCAGCCCCCACAACAAAAATAAGCACCACCCCTTCATCATCTCCAACTCATGCAGTGAGCTGCTGGAACAAGTCCACTTGTTCAAGTATCTGGGGGTCATAATAGATGATACCTTCATGTCTGTGCACCATATTGACTTGTTGATCATCAAGGCAGTCAATACCAAGAATGGTGTCCTGTACAGGCACAGGCAATGCCTCTCTCAGGGGGCCCTCCACCTCTCAGTCCACAGCTCCATCATATCTACTATTAACTATGTACTAGTGGTCTATGAGGCGGCAACAGATACAGTACTCAAGAGGCTTCAGACTGCTCTCAACAAAGCCTGCAGACTCACCCTGGATGCTAAGCTTGAAATGCTCACCTGTACTCTGTACAAACACACAGGTTGGCTTTCATTAAGAAACAGAGTCAAATTCCAGACTTGTATCCTAGGGGAGAAGGCCCTATTGGGTAAAACATCGCTTTGTATAGGCAATTTGATCAAGATGGCTATGGCAAGGAAAGGATAGTGCAACACCTGGAATCCATAGGGGCACAAGATCCAAGACAGCATGGGTTTACAAAAGGAAGGTCCTGTCAAACTAATCTCATAGATTTCTTTGACTGGGTAACCAGAGTGGTGGACCAAGGGGGAGCAGTTGATGTCACCTACCTTGACTTCAGCAAAGCTTTTGACATTGTTCCACATAGAAGATTGATAAATAAGCTGGGTAGGCTCGAGGTGGTCAGAAGTTAGTCAACTGGGTGGCAAACTGGTTGACGGGCAGAAAACAGAGAGTGGTGGTAAATGGTATACAGTCAGAAGAGATGCAAAGTCACAAGTGGGGTACCTCAGGATCAGTCCTAGGGCCAGTCCTCTTCAACATCTTCATTAGTGACCTTGCAGATGGGCTACAGGGTAAGGCTTGTCTGTTTGCAGATGACACCAAGATCTGCAAAAGAGTAGATGATCCAGATGGGGTGGGCAGAATAAGAAGAGATCTGGATAAACTAGCAAAATGGTCAGAAAAGTGGCAACTGGGATTTAATGCAAAGAAGTGCAAGATCATGCACATAGGGAAGAGAAACCCTGAAGCCACCTATAGGCTGGGAGGGGAGTTGCTAGCAGTCACAAAGGAAGAAAGAGACTTGGGCATCATCATCATCACTGATGATCTAAAATCATCCAAGCAGACCTCTAAAGCAGTAGGTAAGGCTAGGGGGGTGTTAGGGTGTATTAGTAGGGGTATCACAAGTCATAAGAGGGAGGTAATAATCCCTCTTTACAAGACACTGGTTAGGCCCCATCTGGAGTACTGCATGCAGTATTGGAGGCCACACCTTCACAAGGACATTAACCAAATTGAGGCAGCCCAGAGAAGGGCAACCAAAATGGTGCGGGGACTACATCAGAAGTTATATGAGGACAGATTAACAGAGCTCAATATGTATACCCTTGAGCAAAGGAGGGAGAGAGGTGATATGATCGAGGCATTCAAACACCTTAAGGGCATTAACAAGGTGAAAGAGTCTAACATGTTTAAATATAAGAAAAATAGCAGGACAAGAGGACACAGCATGAGATTAGAGGGGGGCTGATTAAGGGGAATGTGAGGAAATTCTTTTTCACAGAAAGGGTGGTGGATGCATGGAATGCCCTACCTCAAGAAGTGGTGGCTATGAATACAGTGCAGGGCTTCAAACAGGCATGGGATAGGCATAAGGGAGCAATACAAATGAGTATGAATAGATAGGCCACTGACAGAGCAAAGGCCGATGGCACATTTATAAGGTAGAAAAAGAAATGGGCAGACTGGATGGGCCTTGTGGTCCTTATCTGCCATCAACTTCTATGTTTCTATGTTTATGGCAGGATGAGAATTTGAGGCCAGAATTACTTCCTTTCACTCTGTTCTATCGTCTATATCTCTTCTAACTATCCTAAATTCCTGGGTGACCAACCTGATGGTTCTTATCTTGTCTGTACATTCACTTTGTTTAAACTTCTTTAATTACTTAAATTGCCACATGACATTTAAAACCATTCTCCCTCATGATAACAGACCTTTATGCCATGATCAGTCTGTTGATTTCTGTTGAATCTCTGTGTTAAAACATCAATCCAGAGTGTTGTTATCCCCAGAGTTATTTGCCAAACTGTTTTCTTATTGAAGAGCGAACCTCTGTGGGCATGATCGCACTCCCGAACGATCACACAATTGCGCAGGAGTGTGCGCACCTTCGTGCATTTGTAACTTTATTTTGAGCTGTAGAGCTCCTAGAAAAGCAAGATTACCTGCGTTAAGCTGTTCTTCTGCAAGCAAAGTCAATGTAAACATGAGGCGAGAGAGTAGGTTGTTGCTAGGAGACTGTAAACAGATTCCTGCAACCGCCAGATGAGGTTGCTCTTCTGCTCTTGAAAACAAAGTAAAAAGCTTAAATAAGTGCTTGAAAGACAGTGCATGCTTAGTAATGCCACATATATATGTTTTTTTGTGTTTAACTTGTTTTCTGAAGAAAGGAAACCAGGAAAGTGAAAGTACAGAAGGGACGTGTCTACCGAAATGTTTTGCCGAAGGCTAAAATGGCAAAGGCGTCTGGAGGCTGCAAAGTAAGAAATTAGGCAGTAATAATGTGCTGCTCAATATAATAATGCTGGGATATAAAAAAAGGCTGATACTGGCATATTTTACAGTTATAAAATGACTAATATGAAACAGTTTGCAGCACAAACAAATCCTGAGCATAAAATAAAAAGTAAAGCAACTCAGAAAAAGGTTTCTTTTTATCAGAGCTACTCTACCTTTGCAGGGTAAATAGAGAGGGAACACGCCCCTACTCCATTTATCCTGAGAAGGTTAGCATTCTCTATAATCCCACAGGATCCTACTTGTCTACTGTCCACGCAGTGATGAGAAAGTTTTCCAGCAGGAAGTTGCAGACTTCATGGTTGATATGGTGTTGGAACCCTCCAGGTGGTTTCCTGGGGGATTTCAATTCCTGGGTCAACAATGAACTCTCGCATTTTGGTCAAAACTTCCTCCAACTGATGATTTTGTTGGGCTTCACACAGGTAGTTACCGCTGCAACCCATATTCAGAGTCACTCCCTGAATCTGGTGTTCACCCTGGGGATGGAGGTCACTGACTTGGTGGTGGAACCAGTTGGATGGTCAGACCATCACTATATAAGGTTCAGTTTTCATGGCTCCCCCTGTAAAACCAGCCCCTTTGGAGATGGTCTGGTAATGCCCTTTGAGGGGAGTAACCCAAGAGGGTCTGTTGGCGGTACTGAACCTATTGAGTTGGCCATTGGAGTGCTTCTACCCAGGTGACCTAGTAGTGTGCTATAACAACATGGTGCTTAGGGCCCTGGATTCCACAGCTCCTGTCTGAGTTCGCCTCCTCCATCTCTGCCCTCAGACCCCTTGGTTTGATGGGAGTTGAGGAGAGTGGGGTGAAGGTTGGAACGTTGTTGGCAGAAATATGGCCTGGAGGAGGACAGACTTAGGTTGATCGCCCATTATTCAGACTATCAATCAGAAATCTCCCATAAGAAGGAAGAGTTCTGGTCCAGGAGATAGCTGCAGCAAAGTATTGACTGGCTCAGCTCTTCTAGATCATGGACAGGCTATGCAATCCAGCCTGCCTTCCGGGTCGGAGAGCTTTTTCACAAATAAAGTGTGATGAGTTCACTCAATTCTTTGCTGATAAGGTGTCCTCAGTCAGGTTGGAGATCCACATAACGCATTCAAATGAGTATGGCGGTGGTCGATGAGAGGCCATAGGCACTCTGTCTGTCTGGACAGATTTTGACCAGCCAGCAATCGTGGATATCATGAAGATTATTCAGGGCTTGTGACCAACTTACTGTAGTTTGGATCCTGGTCCTATGCGCCTCCTTGTGGTGTGAATGGATATGATCGGACCGGTCCTTGCTGGGATTGTCTGGTGTTTGTTGGACCTGGGGGTGTTTCCGGAACCCTTGAAGGAGGCTATTGTGAGACCCCTTTTAAAGAAACTTTCCTGCGACCCAGACTGTCTTGCGAACTATAGACCAGTCTCTAACCTGCCTTTTTGGGCAAGGTTATTGAGAAGGTAGTCACGTTGCAGCTTGAGAACTTTCTTACCACCCATGAAGTCTATGATCCTCTCCAGTCCAGATTCAGGAAGAGGCATAGTACCGAGTCGGCATTGGTTTGGGTACTTAATGACCTCATAATATCGAGAGATTGGAGGAGTCACTTGATCTTGGTCCTCCTTGATCTCTCTGCAGCATTTGACACCATGGACCATGGGATGTTGCTAGAACACCTGCAGCTATTCTGTGGACAGTCAGGAACAGTCCTCAGATGGTTCCATTCTTTCCTCACAGGCAGGACTCAGAGGGTGGTGTCAGGAATTTTTTCCTCGGCCCCCTTCATCCTGCCTTGTGAGGTGCTGCAGGGTTAGGTGTTTTCCCTCATGTTGTTCATGGTGTATATGTTGCTGTTGGGAGACAT
Source organism: Neoceratodus forsteri (assembly GCA_016271365.2). Lineage (NCBI taxonomy): Eukaryota > Metazoa > Chordata > Ceratodontiformes > Ceratodontidae > Neoceratodus > Neoceratodus forsteri. The sequence continues at coordinate 185,907,896 of CM057457.1, forward strand.
TATAAAGTAGTATAGGCTGAGTTTTTACTGCTATGCAGATGATACTCAGCTCTACATGTCCTTAGTACCTGAACAAAATAATGCAATCTAAGTCTTTAACAACTACCTCACTGAAATTCAGGACTGGATGAGTGCTAACCAGTTGAAACAAAATTTGGATAAGACTGAGGTGTTGGTGGTGGACCCTGGTCAGCATGTAGAGAAGTTGACTCCTGGGCAACCGTCTGGCCTTGTGTTAGGGGGTAACCAGTTGAGACTTTCTGAATGGGTGTGGAATCTGGACGTAGTGCTTGATGACGAACTGACACTTAAAGCACAGGTGTCAGTGGTTGTCAAGTTCTCATTTTACCATCTGAGGAACATTGCCCGGATAAAGCATCTTGTTCTGCATGATGACCTTCCTATATTGGTTCATGCCTTTGTGTCCTCTCGTCTTGACTACTACAATGCTCTATACCTAGGGTTACCGGGGGTGGATCTCCGTCACCTACAGCTGGTGCAGAATGCTACAGCCAGGTTGTTGACCGGGTTGTCAAGAACTTGCCATGTCACACCTGTGCTGTGCGAACTGCACTGGCTGCCAGTGCAGTGGAGGATCACCATTAAGGTCATGTTGCTGACCTATAAGACCCTACACAGACAGGGACCGGGTTACTTGCAAGACCTCCTTTGGCCCTACTGTGCTTTCCATCCACTCCACTCCACTGACAAGGGATTGCTAGAGGTTCCCAGGGTCCATCTTCAGTCATCTGGGACCAGGGCTTTTTCCTTTGTGGCCTCAACCCTATGGAACTCTCTACCTCATCAGACTAGAGAGTGCTTTTCCACTGAGACTTTTAAAGCCTCTTTGAAAACGTATATATTTACTCTAGCTTTCAGAGACAATGCTTAGTTTATTTCTGCTGCCTTTTTATTTTTCATATATATGTTTTATTGACTGTTTTTTGTTTGGTCTATAGTGTATCTGCACTTTGATTTTTGAAAAGCGCCTTATAAATAAATATTGATTGATTGATTGATATAAATTCAGAATATAGTATTTTGGGAAATGTTTTGTCTCTTACCTAAAGAGGGCAGGTTATAGGTCTTCTATAGGGCTGGCAGCCCTGAAAATGACTGCATTTTGCGAAAAGAGGATGGTGATGTCACTGAAAGGGGAGTAGCTAAAAAGATCCTAATGATGTTATACTGCTAATTAAGGTTCTTCTAGGTTATAGTAGTGCCTTTCCTGAGTTACTTATGTCATACCAGTAAGAAGACATAGGAAGCTATTTACAAGGAGATTTTTAATGCCTAACCTTTTGTTCCAGCCCAGAGGAATAAGGTTTTCCGTATAATTATTAAGTCACATGTCAGTGATGTCATAATTTTTGTATTATATAACCTGTCCACTAGGGGTCCAAGAAGCTGAGGTTGGTCAGTACTTTCTGATCAAGTGAGGTGAGAGGAGGTGTGAGAGTTTTCACACAGTATTGAGATTGAGAAAATATACTGTATATACAGAATAGAACAGAGAGCCTGAAGGAAGCCATGCTTGATTTTGATTTATTTTGGTTTGAAAGTGTTAACACCATTTATTTCTTTTCTGTAAATATCTTATTTTTATTTATCATTTGAGATAAAATGATAAATGTAGCACTTGCATTTTTATGCACTATATTGATTGACTGGAAAATCTATTACTGAATCCACACGCTTACAGTGGCCAGCTCATTACAGGTCACCAGGGGGAGGACTAGAGGGGCCTTGGCTATCCCCTTCTGTTGCACCTCACTCGGGCAATGTGCATTTGCCTTCCGGGCCCCCTGTGGATGAATGAACTTCCTGGGTACTTCTTAGTCACCAATTGTCTGGTCCAATTCAAAACTGACCTCAAACAGCACCTTATAACACTCTTTAAGTACACCTGCCTCTAAGTCCAGCCACACCCACTTTCTCTGCCCCCCAGAAAGCACTAGGCAGGCCTCAGATACCCCCTCCCTCTGTCTCTTCTCATGACTTGCCTCGTCAATCAGTTCACATCATGCTCCTTTGAAACCCGCCACCCCACCTTCTCCCACCAACTCCCAGTCCTGTGAGTTTCCCTAACAGTCACTACTAATGCAAACTGCCTAATCATGCCCCCTCACTCCCCACCATTTTTTGTAGCATGTCTTCTCCATTCAGCTTCCCCTCAACCCCCTATTTATCCCTATACCTTATTGCCCTTCTTCCCCCACCCTTCACCTCCAGAACAGTACCTATCTCTCTCTCTCTTACCTCCTTTCTTCACCCCACTGCTAGCTATCCCCGTCCTTCTGAACTACTGACAAGGCAGTCTGTGGCTGCTTATCCCTCCGCCCTCATAAAGTGTTTTTCTTGTTATTTTAACATGTACCTATGTGTTGAGTTATTCTGTAAGTTCCGAATCCAAGCTGTATTGTTCATGGTAATGTACCTTTGCTTTCTCCTACTGTACTTTGTTTTGCAATCAATGATGTGGAACCTTTATAAAACAGCTTACTCTCACAGGTCCTTTCTGAATCACTAAATAAATAAATATTTTACTGTCATATGACCTGTACAACTGCCTGCAGTACTGCACTTTCACTTTGTAAGAATGTCTTGTGAAGTTGTCTGAACATGTCTAATATGTATATACTCCCTTCCACCCTACCCCCAGGGTGCATCTGAAATTGAGCAGTAGTCTGCTCAACATGCCTTCCTGGTAAAACCTTTAAATAAATAAATAAATGTTGCATGGTGTTGTCCCTCAGGTTTTCTGGTTATTTTTATCTGCTGGGAGTTTGATATGAATTATTACGTTAGAAAGGTTAGGGGGATGCGTGTAGGCAATGACAGGTGGTTCAAGGAAGATGTCCCTAAGTATTTCATCTTCACTCAGCATGGGTCGTAGTTCTTTAATAATTGGCTGTAAGGATGTTAGCATGGGGCTACAATACATCACGGTGTACAGAGACCTTACACTCTCTTGTGTCTTTGCTGTTCTCTGTTCATGACAGGATACCTTTCCAATCATCACTTTGAAGCTTCCATTCAGCCTCTCCTACAAATATCTTAGCACTTCCTGCCATCAAACCTTCTTGTTAAATTCTTTTCAATTATTTTAAACATTGTATCCCAGTGTATGTAAATGATGTACATGTTGCTTAGTTTTCTATTCATCTGAAGGAAAGCTTCTGCACTATACCATCTTTGTAAAAGACATACATTGGTCCACTAAAAGCTATTACACCTTCCAGTGACTCCTGAAGGCTGCTTACTGGCACAAATACATTATTTAATACATGGAAGCATTATTAGAATAATGTTGATTTATCCTATGACTTTATATCCAGCTAAGAATATATACAGAATGTCAGCAGGAAAATTAGTGCTCACAGTTGTAGTCACTGGCATTGTTCAAGTTGCTTTATGTACTTACTGTACGAATACACAGACATATAAAATTGCCAGTGATGCAGGCCTTTCAGTCTATCCAGTCTGCTCGAGTTTGCAGCACCCAGTTTATTAAACTGCAGCTGACCCCCCCCCCCAAGTCTGTCTGTCTTTGGTTACTCTGTTTAAGTCAAATCAATCAACTTGTCATTCTGCATTTACTTTTAAATCATTTGAATAGGTTTCTTGTAAGTGTTATTTTTTATTGAGATTTTTTTTTTCTGAGTTGACCGTTTCCTTTTTTTTTCTATTATTTGTTTTGTCATTTTTTTCTCTCAATTTTGCCCACCCTCATGTCCTGAGCATGAGCACACATGTGTGGAGGTATGCATGTGTCATGCACTGTGGGATGCCCCATACTATCAGTCACCTATTGCCCACCTGCGCTGCCATTGGACCTCTACTCAGAGGCAGCAGGACTGCAGGAGGGTGACCCTCCTCCCAGGAGAGGAGAGCCACCATTAGGCAGCTTGATCCTGCTCTCCAGTCCCCCCCAGGCCAGTTCCCTGATGACCCGAGTCAGTTCCCAAATCCGGTTCACTGGCATGATGTGAAGTAAGACATCCAGTGCCCCAGCCCTCTGCACCACTGGGCCGGCCTTAGTTGACCACTTCTGAAACAGCAACTTTGAAAGCAGATATAGCCAAAAGAAGCATGGCAACACTTATATTTTTTTCCTTTGCTATAGTCATAATCATATTCTACATGTATCCAAACAGTCTGATGAAAATGACATGGGACTGAAATGGTTTTATGCATAAAAAAATACAAATATTTCCTCCATTTTGGGGAATGTTTGTTCAAGAAGGTGTCATAGTATTGGCAATTTACTGTTTATTTTTACATTTCTAGAAAAAATAAAGCAAACATCATGACAAATGGTGTGTCCTTGTTTCACTTTTTCTTTCACACTAATGTTGACACCTAAAACATTGATGTTATAACTACATAAGTCAGTCTGATCCCTTTTGGATTTTTCCACATAGAGGGATTAAGTCTCACCACGTAACTTAAAAACAAGCATAGCAACCTAAGTTTTTTGTTGTGAATTTTAAATGTTTAGAAAACAATCATGTTCTAGGCAACATAATATGACTCTGAAATCCTTAAGCTCATTACTCACCTTCCTCGTTCACTTTTAACTATGTAATTTTGCTTTGTAAGATAGACTCCACACTCTCTTAGCAGGCAAGTCCTTTGTTCCTTACACTGTGTGTTCTGTATGATTAGTATCAATATTTTCATTCCATACAAATATGCTGACATACTAGTAAGAACTTACTAATGAAGCCTCAAAGTTAAAATGTACTGTTCCTAACTACTGTCTTAAACAAAAAATATGGCAAATAAAAATGCATGACAGGACATATAACCAGAAATTATTTAAAATAATCAGTACATACAGTAGTTCATTATGCCTCTTCATATTCCTTTTAACCCTCTTAACATTAAGTGGCAGCACTTTAAGGGTGAATGACAGGTGCATTGCATTAATGTTTATACTGAATGGCACATTAGTTGATAATGCATTCTTTTGGGATAACCAATACATCATTTCTTGTATTACATGTAGGGTATACTTTTATTTCTGGTCCACTTGCAGAGCTACACTTGTAAGGACATGCCATTAACTCCCGTATTGTTACTACTATATACAGCTCTTAACCGCACAGCTGGACTATTCACCAGAAAGGTGATGATAGACTAAATAAAATACAAGTACCTTATAAATCATTGAGAATTCCAACAGACTTCTTAGGAATAACATTTATGAGTCAGTGGCAGCAGTATTAGTCTGCTCTTTATTGTAACCACAATGGCAATTGAAGAGTGTGCAATCAGAAAAGTAATATATCCTACTAAAACATGCTTGCAAAGCTATCTTCTCACAGAATAAGGGAGTTTATACATAGTTAACACCATGTTATGCTGCACTTTGCTATACCACAAAGTTTACATGCAGCCAATAGGTGTCAGGTGTTACAGAACTGAAACCAAATATTTCAGAAAAGCTTTAAAAACTGAGTTGCATCCTCATTTTTATGGCTATGGACAGAGCCTACAGCCATCTTACTGTCTGTAGCTGGAAAAATGAAATACTGTGGAATGCAGTTTTGGAGTTTTCAATGTATCCTTCCACACCTACAAATCACTATGCCACTCTAAATAAAATGTTCCCTTCTTTCTGTTTAGAATAATGGAGACAGAAGTCCATGCTGCTTATCAGATGGCCATTAGGAACCTGAAACAACTTGTTAAATACTGGTTGCCTATTAAAATGGAGATTTGCTTACCCCCTTCGAAATGCAACAACTTACACATTTTAATACTTAGCACTTAAAGATTTTCTTGTTACTACTGTAGTGTCAGTTGGGCAGGTATTGTCTTTCAAGGAAGATTCACACCTCATAAATGTCACCCTTTCCCAGCAATGAAATATTTACACTTTTTTAACCTCTTAAGACATTCTCTGATAAACACTGTCTCAGACATATGCCAAATCTTCTGTGAACTATCCAGGTAAAATATATAGCAATCAGTAGGCATTTTTTACTATGCTTTTTCGGGGAAAAAATATTGAGCTACAGCAAACACACACACACACACCATCCTTATGGCCACAGCATTCAAAATAAATACCGCACTCTAATATGTTAAAAAACAATAAAGAAACTGTTTGTCAGTGAACACAGTGAAGTTCAGTTTACAGTTCATTTCCATTAAATATTTCTTATCCTATGTTTTGCGTCCTGAATAGTGCAGGGGAGATGCTACATCTCATTGTCATAGGGATCTTCATTTTACACATTTCTGCACTGTATTTAGTCAGGATGTCCCACATTAGATGCAATATCTTGCTTTCAGTGGGGTCATGATTTTAGCATTTTTATAATGTATTTATTCAGGGTAGCCTAGTCCAGATATAAAATATTGTTTTCAGTGTGTTCTGATTTTACACAATGCAGCATAATAGTGTGTATAGTAGATGTACAGCCCCACTGAAAATAAGATGCTATGTCTTTTGTAAACTATCCAGGCTAGATATATAGCGATCAGCAGGCATATTCTAGGAAAACAAGTAAGACCACATTGAAACTACCTCTCAGCAGATCTGCATTGTGCAAATTCATTAAAAATAATGGGTAAAAGCATTCCAAAAGCTTTTCACAGTCATATCAGCTCTGACCATATTGTGTTTATTATGTTTGCTTGTACTTGTGCAAGAAAAATGTTGTTACAATATATGTCATTTGAGAGGTGTGTCACTGCCTAGCCAATTGTAGCTCAAGCTGCAATAGGCTCACCAGTGTAGACCAATCATCAAGTGCTCTGGTCATGACACTGCTACTGCTTGCTGGATGGAAACTTCAACATAGTTGAAAGGGCTGAAGCACTCTTATGAGACAGTGCCTCAGTCCTTTCATTTGCATGAAGCTGATCAACAAGCAGCTGATTGGCCTTATGATGTAGTGGTGTCATGCTTTTGAGATCCTCCTCCCCACTGTTGCCCTGTTGTGTAGCTGGGCATGTTATTTTCAAAAGATTTGTTTTATTATAGGCACAGAATGGAATGAATGAATTCTTTTGGAAAAGAGCTCAGAGAATCCTTAATTGATGGGTGAGGGTAGTAAGGGACAGACAGCATTCCTCAGCCAAAAGCTGTGCTTCTCAATCAGACACAGTGTTGCTGATGTCAAAGGCGGGGACTTACAGAACCTTGTTTGCGGGTAGAACACTGTGGCCTTAACTGGATATAGAACTAAGTAACTCAGTAAGGGAGAAGAATGGGGTTTACAGCTACAGTGATCCCATTTGCTACCAACTGCAGGTGTTCCATCGTTTATGCACCCATTTATGTTAGTTTTTCAAGGCAGAAATACAGGGCTTGGATATGCACAACAGAAAAGCTGTCTTTGTTAAGAATAAGTTACTGTGCTGCCTTCAATCCCTTGAGCACAGTGGCACAAATGCATGGCTTTGCTTCTGCATTCCTGTGCTTGCAGGGTTCAGGTGACAGGCTCCAGCTGCTCAGTACTCCCTCCCCCATATGCACACAGACAGACACATTTTAATGCAAACATAAATGTAAATATGTTATTGTCGTCCTGGCCCCTGCTTGCCACTGCTCATCATTACCATATAGCAGCTTCCTCCCCTGACTGGGCAGGTGGTGCCACTATGATATGAAAATCTGCCCCCCATGGTGCTTTTGTTTTGGGACTCATATCTCATTCCCTCACAAAATGTCTCCCAACCTCCTACAATGCACTAATGGATCATCGCTCTGGTCAGCAGTCAGAAAGGTAGACTGTCACTTGACACTAGTGTGTGTGTGTGTGTGTGTGTGTGTGTGTGTGTGTGTGTGTGTTAAGTGAGTTTGGTGACTTCAGGGTTCTACTGGCAGCTGGACCAATCAGTGGCTGCACTGTCACTAAGTTGCTAGTAGCAGCAAGGGGGGGCTTTACAGGGTGAGAGCTGCATATAAAAAAGTCAGCTTTTAACCTTTCAGTGCTGTTGTTTATTACACTGCTTCTCTTCTTGTCTAGTCAGCATGAGTGATCTGTGACCACCATTGTCAATGTGGGACAGAAGAACAACAAAAGAATACGAGGATCTGGTAGTATTAGCTCTATCAGGGGCAGGGATGGTGTTCTATCGGATGAGCTAATGGGGCTGTGTATACTCCCCTCTACATCTTCTCTCCAGAGTCTAATTTGCCAACAATGTAAGCTGCAAGAAAAACTGAACTTTTAACTGACACTAGCAAATGTGTTCAGATTAAGCCAGCTAGCAAGATAAGCACAACCAAGGGTTCGTAGATTGAAAGTTAAATCAATGAGGGGGTTGAAATGGCAAGCTCTGGCTGGGTGTGGGATAAGGTAAGGAATAATAAAGATATTTTTCAATGCAGGTGAGTGAGAAATTTGGCAGGCTGGGCATGGGATAAGGGAAAACAAAAATTAAGCTATTTAAAATGCAGGGAGTTGGGTTGTGGAATTGGTAGGCTGGGTCAGGGTTAAGGAGGAAAAAAAAATAGATTGAAAGTATAATTTAAATGTAGTGAGATGTGACATTGGCAAGGCAGCCAGGGATAAGGTCAGGGAGAAAATGAAATGGATTAAAAAGTATTTTTTAAAGGTTGGTGTGGTGTCAGGTTGAGGTGGCATTAAGGGCAGACTCTTCAGCTTCGGTCATCTTATGCCATCAGATTCTAATATATCTGTTGGGGGGTTGTGAAAGTTGTGGAATTGGGAAGCTTGGCCTGGAACAAGGAGGAAACAATACATTAAAACTATATTTAAAATGTAATGAGTTGTGTGATTGGTAAAATGGGTCTGGGCCTAGGAATCTGGGATAAAGAATTAAAAATAGATTAAAAGTGTATTTAATGGCTGGCCCAGTGGTGCTGAGGGTAGAGGCACTGGATGCCACACCTCATGGCACACTGGTGACCCAGGTTCAGGAGTGGACTCGGGCTATTGGGAGTTGGCAGGAGGGAAGAAGGATTGAGTGTCTCATGACAGCTCTCCTTCCTCTGGGGTGGGGAAGGGGATCGCATCACTCTGCAGTGGCAACTGGCGGAGGCCACGGGCACTGCTGGTAGTGTGCACCATTGAGGGTTGGAGCACATCAGGCATCAGCATGTAGTGCACTGATGCCAGTGCACATCCTATTCTGAGGGAGTAAATGGCAGAAAATTGTGGGGTGGTCATGGTGGCTGATGGCCATGTGCTGCACCCCTGGACATGAGAGTGCACCCTCCCCAGGTATCCTTGATCCTGGTCCCCAGGAGGACTCTGTATGCCAGCCTGCATGGAGGAGTGTGTTGCTGGCCAGACCAGGTCCAGGGGTGGGGGTGCTGGTGGCTGGACGACTCGCCACTCGCTCTGCAGATGTAGAAAGAGTGTTGTGATCAAAAAAAGTATATTTAATATGTAGGGGTTTGATTGTGGAATTGGTAGGCTGGGCCTGGGCTCAGGAAGAACTTATTTCCTGGGAAGAGCTAGCATAAAAAAAGTAGGCGGTATGGAACTGGCAAGCTGTGACTGGCCACCTTGCATTTTATTGGAGAACTGAGTTTATGATGTCTGTGTGGACCTTATGTAAAACTACATTCTGATAGCGGGGGAGAGGTGGAATTCGCAAACTGGGGCTGCCTGCCTGCAATTTTTATGTTTGATGCACTTGCACACCAAACCTTTTAGGACAGATGAAACGGGATGTGGGGGGGTTCACTGCCGAGCCAATTGCAGTTCAGGATAACAAGGGCTTGGAAGTCAACACCAATGCCCATGCACTATAGTCCTGATGCAACTCTTTGCTTGGTGGACATAAACTTCATGTACTTCAAAGGACCAAAGCCAGTCCAATCAGAGAGGGCTTTAGTCCTTTGATCTGCATTAAGCCGGGTCAGCAAACAGCTGATTGGCTTTCAAAACAAGTTACCAGCTGCTCACTGGTTGTTTGCTACAAACGTCATTGGTTTGCAGGTGTGCAGCTGCTGTATGAAGCTCTGTAACAACAAAAAATGTCTATCGATATCTGTTGCTGATGCCCCATAACTGTCCCCCATGTGACCCTCCCTCTCAGCACCCCACCCCAACAAACATAACACTGACACTGGGGGGTGCCCAATCCCCTAGTATCCACCTTGTAGAGTTTTTTTTTAATATTATATATTGCTTGCAACAAAGAAAACTGTTCATTGATGTCTCTTGCTGGTATCCCTATAACTGTTCCCCACCTGACCCTCCTTCTCAGCACCCACCCCCCCAATAAATGTAACACTGACATTAGGGGTGCCCAATCCTCCAGTGTTGTTTTGAGTTTATTTATATAAATATATGGCCTGTTATAAAGAAAACTGTTCATTGATGTCTGTTGCTGGTGCCTTGTAACTGTTCTCCCTCCACCTGACCCTCCACCCCATAAACATAACATTGACACTGGGGGTGCCCAATCCCCTAGTGTCATCACCTGAAATATAGAACACCATCCCATGTTGTTTTTTTTAACCCTGTAAAATAAGAAGCCATCCATCGATGTCTGTTGCGCCATTACTCCCCACCCGACCCTCCCACTCAGCATCCACCCCCCCCCCCCAAGCCCCTTACTGCCACGGAGAATCGCGCCATGATCTTCTCTGGACCACAGACACTTCTTCACTCTTTAAGCTCAAAGCGCAAGCTGGGAAATCAGGTATGTGGTTCAAAGAAATATTTCAATGGGGTTCTGAACTTAGTGACATAACTTGGCCATTTTTTAATATTTGTGCCCTAACTTTTCAACATGCCTTGTTTGGGACCTAATCTCATTAACAATTACAGTGAATTTAGGCAAATCTTTTCCAAAAGGAAATTTCCTGGTCACTGCATGAAATCACCTTTCGGGCACGAGTTGAACATTTTCTCTGCCCTTGTTCATGAGGTGGGGTCATAAAGCTATGCCGACAGTGCAGCGATGGCATTACACTGAATCCAGTACAGTGACACAACTAGTTCAACACCAGCAGTGTCAAACGAGTTGCTGGAGTGCTGAACAGTTACAGCGCCATGCCAGTGTTGCCTTCTCTCCCCAGTAACCACTCCCCCCGGAGTTGATTACATAAACATCCAGGGATGTGGTAGCGAAGAAATGATATGTCAGCCAGTATACTATAACTGGTACATGTCATGCCTATGAGGTGAATTCTACAACAAGTATCTTCAAAAGTTGGGGTCATATCCCCTGTCCCCTTCCCTCTACCCAACAAGCACTTCTCACTCACTCCTCCCTCCTTGACAATGGCTTTCTAGCCTGCCTGCTCCTACTGGGTCTCCTCACCCTACTGTCCTCTCCACATAAGACTCTACATATATTTCAAATTAACTCTGCTTAGTTCTCAATCTCAGCTAGTCTCCTCACATGTATCACTGTTTTTTAACTCACTTCTACCTTTCCTGTGTAATTATGTATAATCAATTAATGATGTTTAACCCCTGTATGTTTTCTACCAGCTATGTAATTTATGTATAATTCTGTAATGATGTACACCCTATTCATTATCTACCAACATTTTGATGTGGAACCTTTGTAAATGAGCTGTTCTTGCTCAAAGGTGTATAATCTGAGAGTTAAATAAAATTAAAAATGAAAAAAAAAATTGTTTACCGAGCATCAAACGTTTGCCATTGGCAAATTCTTATTAATTTTGCCATCTCTTCAAAGGACAGCCTTCATTCCTCAGTGTCTCACTCATCATTGTCACTACTTAGGGATGTAACTGACATTCCACTTTCAAGCTCCTTTTGTGTCTGCTTCTACATGCTCTCTCTTCTCTCCTGCTTCTTCCCCTGCTCCTCCTCCTCCTCTTCTTGCACTTCTTATTTTACCCTGCCCCTCCTTCTCCTTACATGCATATTGTGTTTCCTCTCTTTTTTCCTCCTCCTCCTCTGTGCTTCCCACTCCCCTACCTCCTCACTCTCATGCCCCTGTTCGGACAGTTCCCCTTCCACATATTCCTCACTGACACTCTCCATACACTGCTTTGCTGGCAGTACTACTGGCTTGCTCTTGTAGAACTGCAGGATTAATCCGTCTTGCCCTATCCATGCCTTGCACTGTACCCCCATTTAAACCCATTAACAACTGTACTTTTTCCTCTGATGACAAGCTAACCTTATAAAATGGGCAAGAAAAGCCAATCAATGTCATTGGTTAAAATCAGTCAGCTGGTATTTAGCCACTTCACATGGCAATACACTCATATGGAACCTTTAAAAACTAATTGTCAACCATTCTTTACCCATGCTAAAACAAAGACAATCACATGTCACAACTGTTTATACACACCACCACTCACCACAATATACCAAAAAAGTAAACTTATGATGAAACAGATTACCTTTGTTTTAAATCTCTATTTAAAATATACATTGATAATATATTACTATTAACTTTTAAAAGTGTTACCAATGATGCTCTGTTGTTGTGGCAATCAGATATTTTTCGAATTGAATGGAAATGGCCACTAAAAAACAAATGAGCTTTCTGCAGTTATCCTGTTTACTTCATTGAGCTGCTCAAACTTCCCCCAGCATGTGTTAATAATGCTGCTTCCTCCCTTTCTCTCATACTGGCTGCAGTGCATAGCGTTCAATCTCCCTCTCTATCTCTCTCTCTCTCTCTCTCCTCTCTTTCTTTACTTTGCACACATCTAACCAGCCATCTCTCTCTCTCTCTACTTGCACAACAGTGCTCATTTATTGAATCACAGGAGTAGTTCCCAGTCTCACCGACTGGACTGGCTGAGCCTGATTTGCCTATGCTGAATAGCAAACTAAACAGTTTATCAGAGCATTTCTGATCTCAACGATTGAAGCCACCATTTGGAATGGCTCAGCAGCACAACACTTTATAGTCTGTCAATATTAATTACTTTCTGGTCTGTCAGTGTAAATTAAAACAAAAAAGAGACAAAACACAAAAGCCTACACTAAAAAATATCCCTTCAATTTATTCACAACTTAGGGATAGTCAGTGAGATACACACAGGGGGCAGTACTCTAATAGTACAGAGCTATAACAAATACGACTATGGACTCCCAGTTAGGTCAAAAGACCTAAAGCAAGCTGCAAATTAATCTAGACCCAGTAGGTGGAAGGACTACTTTAGGTAAAACTCCACAAATTCATTTGAGCTTTTAGAGGTTAAAAATGTGTAGTTCTACAAAGAATCCTACTGTAAAGATAAAAGTCCATTTTATAAGTGCAATAAGACACTCTGGGACTTGACATTGAGCTGCAATAAATGCACTTCCAGGGGCTGAAGGCACTCACTACATCCCTGGACATGCATTTATCTCAGCACAATGCACACCCCATTGTATCTTATTGCTTACGAAGTGTCTGTGCCAGACCAAGTCTCACTGTCACCTTCCTTATGTGATACTACTGCTGATGCATGATTTGGGCCAGGGGACTCATATAGTGCATCATGGACAGCTAGCTGGCCTATCAACACAGAGGTAGAGCTACCACTTACGATGCCAGTGACCTGGGTTTGGTAGTAAGTTTCAGCTGGCTGGGTTGGAGGATTCAGTGTCTAGAGGACTGTTCTCCTCCTCTGGGGGAGGACTTGCAGGGCCCAGTGTCTGCCTGGCCCTTAGCACAAGATAAGGGAAAAGGCACTTGGAATTGCCTAGGCAGGGTGCAGCGGTGTGGCAAGCACTGACATGCAGTGTGCGGGACCACACAATGCACATTATGGCACCATTGCATGCCACACTGCTTGGCGGAGAAAATGGAAAATTGTGCTGACCAGTAAGATGACACCTGTCCCCCACAGGCCCTGCACCTGGCTATCAGGTGCTATCCATGCAAACCAGATCCTGGTTCCAGTGCAGATTAGGGGGACCTTGCCAAACCCTGTAGAAAAAGCTGGATGAAGTAAGTCTTAAGGATGCCGGGGTGATGGGGCTGGGGGGACCAGTGGAAGGGGGCTGGTCAGTGATGGGGAGAATAAAAAAAGAGGTGGACTGACAGCTGTCCAAAACAATACACATGCACAAGCGACTGCAATGGCAGCTGTTGTTGTGTTGTTCATATGAGGCAGACAGGGTTGGGCTTGCCTTTATTAATCGGATCAATCTATTCTATCCAAGGTATGGGAAACTGGAAGCACTGAAATGAGGAAGAGGGGAAAGCCACTGTTCTTCTGCATTGCTCAATATGATTTCATCACCAGATGAACTAAATGACTGGCTGAGAGAGCTTCTTGTGCTGGGAGTGGCACCAGTAGGCTTCTTGGGACTAATGAATCATGGTTTCTTTGGTCATGAAATCATGGACCCTGCCCTAGTTATCCTTTCAGGCATTGCACTACCACTGTGACTCCTAGTCCCAGTTCTGACTCCTCTTCTACCACCACCATTTGCTGAACTGGTACTTGGCGGGATTGGCATGGTGGAACCTTTCCTGCTCCTTTTATTTCCACTGTATCCCTTTCTTCTTCCGTCTTTTTCCTTTTGCTTTCTACAAAATGAGACATTAAATGTCCACACATGCCCATTTCCAATTAACATAACCTCCTCCACATCCTCACTGAGACACCTGGGGCCAGTTTTTCAATGGTCCGGAATTGCCACAAGCCCAGGTGCACCAGAGATATGACATCTCAAACTTGCAGTAATCTAATGGAATTTTCTATCCCTTGTGGCCAATTTACACTTGCTAGACCATCTTTTTGTGGTCTAGTTTATGTCAATACTGGGGACCCTCTACATATAACTTGCAGCTAAAATTTGGTGCAAGATGCCATAAATATGGTTGCCTGTCACAACTGCACCTGAGATTTTAAATTCTGGTGCTGTTGCCGCAGTCAGTAATGCTGAATCTACAGTAGTGCAAGGGTTGGATGCATGGCTTGATGTAAGCCCTGACATCAGTCTTTAAAAATCTATCCTCTAGTGTCTAACAGCAGAAACCTACTTCAGTAAGCTTGCACTCACAGGAAAAACAAGCATTTGTCAATGCCGAATGTTGCTTGCTTCTATGTGCTGTTTAGGTATTTGGAAGTCATTGGAGTGCAAATATTGAAAATTTGCGAACTTACGAGTGTGCGTAGGAACTGCGCAACGCACGCTCGTAAAACAGTCATTTTTAGGAATTTTTTCACAAAATTTTCAACATAGCCATTTTAAGACCTCTGCTCATGAACAGTGTCACTGTGATTTTGTTAATGTGTCCCATACATTGAGTTTGCACACCGAGTGCGCCATTGTGCGCTGCATGGGTGGAAACACGTTTTGGGCAGGATGTGAAAAATGACAGCTGTACTGCTCATAAGGAGGTGTGGTAAAATGGCAATGTTGAAAATCTGGAGTGAAAATATTGAAAATTTGCAAACTTACGAGCCTGCGTAGGAACTGCGCAACGCACGCTCGTAAAACAGTCATTTTTAGGAATTTTTTCACAAAATTTTCAACATCACCATTTTAAGACCTCTGCTCATGAACAGTATCACTGTGATTTTCTTAATTTGTCCCATACATTGATTTCGCACACCGACTGCGCCATTCTGTGCTACATGGGCGGAAACACATTTTGGGTGAGATGTGACAAATGACAGCTATACTACTCATAAGAAGGTGTGGTAAAATGGCAATGTTGAAAATCTGGAGTGAAAATATTGAAATTTCGCGAACTTACGAGCCTCTTGTAGGAACTGCATAGCATGCTAAGTAAAACAGTCATTTTGGAATTTGGCGCAAATTTTCAACATGGGATTTTGGGACCTTCTCATGAATGATATCACTGTCATGGTGGTATTTGGGCCGAGGAGGTGATTTTGCAGTCACTGCGCAAAATCACCCGCCGGGCGTGGTCATGACAGTGACGCTCATTCAGCAATTATCATGTTGGTGATATAAAATCCCAAAACTACCTGAGATATGCAACAATGTTGAACCCCCATCTAGCCCATTATACAGTTTACCAGCATTTCCTCACTTGGGTCGGCTTTGAAGAGTGCAGGCGTGTTCCAGTCCACCGAAGATCGTCGCGCCAGAGTCCAGAGGTAAGTATGGGGTGAGGGGCGATAGTGGCAGGTGCACACTGTGTTGGGTGCGGTTGTGGGAGGGTTCGGGAGGGGGTCGGAGGCCGCCCGGACCGTTTTCGTTTTCAGGTAAAATTTAAAAAGATGTCGTGGGACGTTTGCCATGCTGGGATGGGCTCCCAGCATGGCCTAGGACTGATGAGGTTCAGCCAGCGAGGATTGGGCACCTCCGTTGGCCAAGGACTGATTGCCACGCGGGTGGGCTCCCAGCATGGCACCTACAACTGGGGAGATGCAGCTCAGCCAATGGGGATTGGGCACCCGTCGGCTACACAGTAGGTGTGAGAGACGCATGCCTAGTGTGGGGGAGCTACTTCTTATCTCTGCTCACTGAGCGTAGCTCCCCTTTCGCTGTATGCCACTGCATTTTGGAGCATGTCATGGACAGCTCCAAAATGCATTGGCTTACAGGGGCCGCGCCTGCCAGCTCACTGACTGAATTGGAGGAGGAGGAGGTGACACACCTCCAAAATCTCTGATGATGGCACTATGTTTCTTGCACATGCGTGCAAGCAACATAAAAATAAAGATGACTTTCTGTGCCCTGTTCCACCAGCTGTGAGGAAAAGAAATTACTTGTCAAATAAATCCTTCAAAACTCTCTTGCGCCTTTCCCAGTCTACTAAATTCAGCCTGCCCTGCTCCTGATATAGGGGAAATGAAAAATAAAATTAAAATAACAAAGACAGATTTCTGTGCCTTCTGTGCCACCAGCACTCAGCAAATTAAATATGTGCCAAATAAATATTTTAAAAATCTCCCTGCGTCTTTCCCAATATTTTACATTCACTTTGCTCTCCTCCTGCTGCAGGGCCTGCAACTGCCGGTGCAGGCTAACACTGTGAACTCTTTCTTTCCTCTGCAACAGCACAATTTCACTAGCATGCCTGTCTGAAACTAAAGTAAAATGCAGTGAATTTGCAAACTGGAGTGATAACAGACAATTCACCTGATGATTTCTATAGTTATCTGATCAAAAGTCACTCTTTTTGACATAAGGAGGCAGTACAACACTGTGGTTTAGGATTCTGAACTGTAAACCTGGAGACCTGGGTTTGAATCCCCCAGTCCCCACTTGCTTACTGAATGACCCTGAGCAATTCACTTAACTTCCATGTGCTCCCAGATCACACCTGGAAACAAGCATCAGCTTATTGTGCCTTTCATGGTTAAACACCCCCCACAAAAGGGTTCATTTCAGTAGTCAGGTCCTTTCCTCCTAGGAGAGAGAGATATAGAGAGAGAGCTAGAAATGGCACTGAGATGTGTGCAGGGCTAGGATTTCTTTATCAGTCTCTAGCATAGGTGATTGGTATCTGTAGGGCATGCGGTTTGCCAACAATCTGGACCAGATCAGTATGTGTTCTGTAGTAAGTTCTGTATAATGACAACAAATTGCTGAAGGTGAAATTAAGTTCTTTTGGTCTGTTGTTGCCAATGTCTAAAACTCCAATTGTGACTCATTCACAGAATGCAAAATTGAATTTAGCTATTCCTTAGTCAGGCTTCCTCATGTCTAGTCCTGTCAGTCACTGTCTTGAGTGAAGAACCATTGAGTGTAGTCAATTTGCACTTGTCTGTCTTCTTGTAATTTGCCAGCTGACAACAAGAGACTGCAGACTAAAGGGCATGCAGAGGTAGACGCATGCACAAGCATGCCAGCAGCACATGACAGAGTGCAATTGTTAGTGGTAATAGAGCAGCCTAGGTGGGCCAAAGGCCCTTATCTGCTGACAATTTCTATGTTTCTATGTTTCTGTTTCTATATAATGACACCTGACGGTTCCTGAACAACCCTGCAGACAAAGATGTATAATTATAGCATTTTAAAACAGTGCAATAAAGCGTTAGAGCTGGTTGTGACTGTGGATATTGACCTTTGATGAAGGGAGGCCTGTTGATGTGATATATCAGACCTCAGTAGGGCCTTCAAGATGGTCCCCATAAAAACGACTGGACAATCTAATAAGCATATGGTCACAGGTCAGTACAATAAACTAGATTCATTTTTGGCTGCAAGATAGAAAACAGATGGTACAAGTCAATAGTTTGGTATCCAAGTGAGGGCAGAGTCACAGTTCCATGTCATAACAGCTATCGCTGTTACAGCGAATGTACATCACTGAAAAGCAAAATGGCGATGTGCACTCTCCAGCGACCCTCACGACAGTGACCATGAAACAAAAATACATCTATGTGGGGTGTGGGCTGTGCCCCCCCCTCCTAAATTAGGATTCTCAACTCCGGGGCATGTCAGGGAGGGGGAGAAACTGGGAACACAAATAAAAATTAAGTCCCACATAGAACAAAAGATAAAAAATAGCATCCCTTACCCAGCCTCGAAACTTGGACCTCCCTCACTACAGCCTGCCACCATCACCACCACACCAGGACAACAGCTCAGTGACATACCACCAAGCTACACCACACATACCTTCTGCTTTCTGGACCCTTCTCTTCCATTTGTTTGCCATCTTACTCTTTCACCGATTTGTACTCTACCTCAGCACTATAACCGCTCATCCTACCCTTTCAGGGTAGCCCATGTCACATGTGCTCCAATTCAATAATGAGTTGCTCAGTTGGAGTCATTATTATAACGTGCTACACAGGGTCACAAGTGGGGTCCTGCAAGGTATGGTGCTGAAGCCATTGCTGTTCAAACTGTACATTAGTGACATCAATAAGTTCCCTGATGCCACTAAAATAGGGCTATGTGGTAAAAAGTTAAAGCCATATGGATGCACTTCAGACTGATTTAGACTATTTGGCAGACTGGGCCATTAAATCTAAAATGAAGTTTAATTTAGACGGATGCATACTGCTAACATTTTGGGAAGATAAATGAACCTCAGACCAGGAAAGGGATTTAGGAATAATCATAATTTGCAACCTTGAGCACATGAGTCATGCAATAAAGTTGTAAGAACATATATGAGTTGCATGAAGAGAAATGTTGCTAATAGAGGGAAAAGAAGTTGTAATGCTATTGTGCCGATTCTTGTTGAGGTCACAATGAAGCTAGTGTTCGGTTCTGAATGCCCAGCTACAGAGGAGACATAGCAAGGTTGTAGAGGGTACAGAGGAGCACAGGAAGGCTGGTGGTAGATACAGTAAGGAAGAGGTATACGGAGAGGTTGTCCACTCTAAATCTATTCACCATGCAGAAAAAGATGAGGAGAAATGTGGTCCTAGTTTTTAAAGCTACTAGGGACCCAGTGATTCTGGAATGCTTAACTTTCAACACAAACTCAAACACCTGATGGACTATGATGCACAGGATGCAGCTGATAAATGAGCAATTCAGGAGCATGAAATGTCAGAATTTCATTACTCAGAGGGTGGTGGATAACTGGAACAGCCTGTCAAACTCAGTAGTAGATACAATAACAATGAGGACATTTAAAGCTTATCTAGATAGACATATCAGGTGGGTAACAACCAGGGATTCAACTTCCGAGTGTGTGAGTAACTGTCTAAATGTGTTGTAAATGCTGGCTTCCATCTCAATTCCTATGTTCCTATGATATGACCTTTAGCACTAAGCAGAGGCTAGCTTGACTGCAATTCAACTATCTTCTGAACTTGTGCTTGTTCCCCTTGAAGGAGTGCACCACATTAATTGTCTTTGTGAATAACTGGATAATTGGCTAGTCTTCTCCATTCATATTGATCACATGTTTAAACAAACTCTAGCCAGAGCCAACACGGCTGAAGCCACGCTCATCAAGCTCATAGCAAAACAGTCTGCCATGCCCAAGATGGTAATGGTGTAGTTGTGAATGCACAACTACTACTTGCACATGTACACTAAACATTGGTGGCCATAAACACAGCAGGCAACTGGCAACCGAAATAGTGCACCCGCAATGGGGGGCGGAGATTGAGCAGACTATTTTCGAGTTGCAGGATGGTCATATTGCAGCTCCAAAAACAGTTCTGTTCTTCAGTGTCCATCCAGTGGCTTGTTTTTATAGCTACTGCAAGACGGCTATAGGCTCTGCCCACTGCAGTCATAAAAACACTGCCCAAGCATGACACATTCATGTACTGCAGCACACCAAAATGTACCTGCCACTCCTAGTCTACTGTACGATCATCTAGAAGAGGATCCTGCTAGTGTTCGAGCACACTGATGTGGTTTACAATGTTGCTCTCAAATTCATCCATGCCAGACTAGTTTCCCTTTTCCACACTTTTGCCATTTGACTCTTGATGCACACCTCTTACCCACTGCTGTTCAATCTTCCTTAATCTGTCTCTCTCTCTCTCTCCCCCTTGTCCTTCCCCCTCTTGAGTCTCAGCATCTCCTCTCTATATTTTTTCTTGCCAAATTTTGGCTCTCAACCCTTCCTTCCTATCATACCTATCTGCCCTCATCTCCCCATCCATCGCTTCATCCTACTCCCTTCACTCCTCTCACACTGTCTCCTTTTTCATCCTTCACTGCAAAATGCCTGCTTATCAATGTGTCTTCTATGTCCATTTCCCTCACCTCTGGAACATTTTACCCCATCAAATGTATGTCTCATTTACTATCTACTCCATTGAACTATGTCTTCTCTGGTGACCCCACAGTGGTATGGCAGACAGGCACAGAATGTCTCTAGTGATATCATAGACATTTCAGGAGGACCATGTCAGTTGCTGCAACTGTAGCTCACATCATCCTTTTATACTGTACCTAATTCTAGCATCAGTAAAGCCTTTCTTTCTACTCATGCTCCTTGTGCCCCCTGCCATTTGTGCCCCCTTGCTACTGCTCCCCTTCTCTTGCTTATATCCTCACTTGTGTCAGCCTACTGCTCCCATGTTGAGTAACATTATATTTTGTCTTATGGTACTTTTAGTATCAAGTGATTTTTCATATTTTGCCATAATGCATTCTGTAGTTTTCACTTATTTGCCATATTTTTCTGTAAACTTTTCCATCTCCCTTTGTACCCCTTCCCCTAGGTTACACCTGGAAATGAGCTGTCATTCAGCATGCCTATCCTGATCACCAGATTTTAAAATAAATAACAGTTTGTATATGTATCATGTGTCTTGTATACAGATGCAGTTAAAATGTGGTATATATTTTAAAATCAGTGAACTGTTACAATGAAAAACAAATTGGTGGAGCAAATTACAAATTATAATCCCTGTACATCTCTTTGGAACATAAGAGTTCTCAGAACTTGGAACCTGTCAATCATGATGCAAGATCTGTCAGTGATTTTCTATAAAATGTAACAAAGCACTTGTCTTCATGTGTGTCTGATGATGAAGGTGCATAGTGGGTGCTGTAATTGGCCATATACTGGCACAGCCTAAAGGTATGTAGTTCACTGCTTTGTAAGGTACTTTCAGAAAGAGAGCATATGAAACAGCTACATACATATAAAAGTGAATCTGTCATTGTAGGCACTGCAAATAAAAGTATCATACACCATTAACAATTTCCCATTTTGAAGGTCAGATTGAAAGGGAGGGGTCAAAAGAGAAAATGTAGAAGGAAAATGAAATCATATTTTGGTATTTACAAGATGAAGAGTCTCTTACATGGTGAGGCTGATTTCCATGATTTACTATGTTATGCCAAATTCTGAACTCCAAAGACCTATAGATCACTATTTGGCACAAAGCACAGCTTTGCACCACTCAGAGCTACACGTTCCCTTTACTCCTTCCAACAATAATACTAAGCAGCTTCTGGTTGTCTACTTGCTTTCATTAGCACAAGCTGAGCAGTTTCAATCATGTCCTTCTAGACATGTTAAGTCACAGTCCTGAGACTTTACAGATGATCGGTGATGTGCAATTGGAGGAACAGCTGTCCTAGGAAGCTCAGTTCTTTGCTGTGCTGTTAATAGATGTTGATGGGTAAAGCATGCTTAGTCTTGGGCGGGGAGTCAAATATTGATGTCATTTTTGCCACCACATTATTATGACTATTTTGAAGAGTCATGGCATGTGTACATGCCAGAAATAGAGAGGTTGCTGTTATTTGAAGAACAGGGAAAAATAAAAGTTTTAACACTTCTGTAAAATGATGGGTACCCTTCCCTAAGAGAACACAAGAATATGCAAAGGATAAGAAGACAAAGAAAATTCCGAAAAGGTCCCCCACTATAAGGTTTACTATCTGTACTAAATGGGCAATTCAGCTTTAATGGTAGAGGGAAGGGACACCCTGTCCTTTTGCTGAAAATATATGATTTTTTTTCCTCCATTGTTTTTAAAAACCTACTGAGCATGTAGCCCTCCTAAGCCTTTTGCGCCAATTTAGGTGCGCCAGACAGTGATATCATCATCGTCAGTAATGGCTCAGTGGCTTCTGATGCTGTCACTGCTCCTCACATGGGCTGCTATGTAATGAAAACCATGCAGTTCCTCAATGTAAGTGGTAGTATCATTGTCAGAAAAGACATTTTCTCTTCTGCCAGTGGTAAACATTTCACAAAGTCCACTGGCTTTGCTAACGAGAACTGCTATACAGTGCATGTACATACTACAGGATGGTACTTGCTAGTTCTTTAATTTCCCATGGTTGTCATGTGAAATAGTTACAGCCAAACAGTTCTAGTTGATGGGAATTACACCATCCTTCCAACCACACCCCACCCTGGAGGAAATGGAAAATTACATTAATCTAATTGTACATGGTTTCCAAGGCAACTGGGCCCATCTGTTGGCCCTTTCTAGTACCCTACTTGATTTCTCAGATGCTGCTATCTTGGATTAGTGCTTTCCAAGCTGAGCAGCAACAGGAAGCCATTTAGTAAGTGGGTAATAATAGTCTCATGTTATTAGGAAATAGCAGGCTTGGCAATGGCTGTCTGTCTACAAGCCGAGCAATGACCCCACAGCTCTATCTGCATGTGTGGGAATCCCACAAGTCTTTGAGGCATGTCCAAGATACACAGACAATTTAATCCTTTTCTAATTACAGTGTCAATAATCAGCAGGTATCATTTTGTCATCTATTATTTTAATATGGGAGCAATATTGACTGCAAAAAATGGTATTAAAATAAAAATCCCCTTGAAATATATGAGGGAACTATTGATATAAATGTTGTTAGTTTTTTTTGTTTCCAGGAGTTTAACCAAAATGGACTAAAGTTAAAAAACTTAGCATATGAATATTACAAAAGCAGACATCCATTCCCATGCAGGAGGGTCACATTGTCTTTTCACTGCTGTAATTACCAGGACTTTAGTATGCTATTTGCTCAACAGAAAATTTACTTATTATTCATATTTCCTTTAGCTAAGCTGTGCCAAGTAAAATATACCATATAAAGTTTCTTCTGCCTTGGAGAACTCATATTAGCATCACAATACATCACAAATAGTGCTCAAGTGTGTGTGTGTGTGTGTGTGTGTGTGTGTGTGTGTGTCTGGGAGGTATTCAGTACACAGTTACACATCATCTCATAAAATCACATAAAAAATCACACTCAAAATGGACCCAATAAGATTCCCTGTCACAAGGGTTTCATACCACAACACTGTCCAGCACTTGCCTGTAATAACTGGTTATTAGCGAGCTACTGTAGTACTGTCACAAATTACTCAGCCTTCTTAGTTTGGCTTGTCTCAGAGGAGTTTAAAAATCTGTCACAGTAATTAGTCTTTTTTTTTCCTAAGTGTTTGAAAAATATACCATCATTTAAATAAAACACATAATGAGCTTCTTTCTAATACTATATGCAACATTAGACACTAGGGAAAAAAATGGTCCAGTGGTGCAGAGGGCTGAGGCATTATACACCTTACCTCTCACCATGCCAGTGACCCAAGTTCAGGAATGAGCTTGGGATGCTGGCGGTTGGCTAGAATGGAGAGGCTTGAGCATCCAGTGGTCTGACCTACTCTCCATGGATAGGGAGGGATGCCATCTCGCACCTTGGCTGCCATCTGGTGGAGGCCAGGCGGCAGCACCGGAGTCTGAGCGCTGCAGAAGGGAGGGGGGTAGAGAATCTGTAGTGTGCACGCACCTCCACACAGGCATGCTTACATGCCATGGTGGCAAGGGGAAAGGGAGAAAAATGAAAAAAGGTGTCAGTTTCATGAAGCCCTGCTTGCCTGCCCCATTCTTGCATCACCACCTGAACACCGCCCCCAATTCTGGATAAGAAACACCAGATGGGGGGAGGATGACCCTCCCCTTCCTGGCCAAGCCACAAGGATCAATCCATGGGGGAATTCTCAGGGGTGTGGTAGCTAGAGGGGTAGGTGCCAGGCCGGGGTGGCAGGGATAGGGCTGACTAGCCTGCTAAAGCTGATCTAATGGGAAAAAAAGCTATATAAAAAAAGAAGCTAGGGAAAAAATACCCTCATTTCATCATGTTCAAACATATGCTTTTGTTATGGGCCCTCATGTATTGATTGATTGATTTAAAATATTTGACCTGGGGGACACACTGAGCTGAGAACAGCTAATTTCTGGACACATCCAAGGGCAGAGGCAGTACGATCTGCAAACTGGGCACATATTTAAATGATCACTATAGTTAAGCAATATACATAATGACATATACTATAAGCCACAGGGCAAAACATTCCAGCATATTACCAATTAAGTAAAAGCAAGCTCTTGGTTGAGCCAGACACTGGAGAAGGCGGTGCCCATAAGAGGATTAGTGGGGGAGTTAAATTAGGAGAGCAGCAGAGGGGATGAGGGGAGTGATGAGTGTATGAGGAGTGGTCTAGAGAAAAACAACAGAACAAATAGTGGGAGGAGTCCAATCTGGCTAGAGGGGATCTAGAGGAAGCACTATAAGCACCATCCCCAAATGGACCAGGATGTGTAGATTCAGACACATTTGTATGGATAAGCCCATTGAAGAACTAGAGTATGAATTCAGTTACTGCAAAATATATGTGAATGTACCATTTGTCCTTTTCCATTGGGGTAGATTAACTTTCGAACTATTTAGACAGTAACTAAATCACAAGGATAAGTCCCAAGGAGGAAGAAACTCTTGTCTGTGGTTGTTGTGTTTTTCTGCAGAACTAAGTGTAGAAGCCAGTTTCTGAGGAGTTTTAGCCCCACTGAAAGGTTCTCAGCTTGCCTCACAGTAATTCCTTACTGTCCATGTTGCTCTGCACTATAACTTCCTGGAATAAAAATATTTATTACACACACATACTGAACATCATTTGTAATTAGTAACACATGTCCAGGGCCTGGGGTGATTAGATGGCACAGTGAATAGACAAGGATCTGTGTACTTCTAGTACACGGATTTTGATCTATCCCAGGTCGGTAGCGCAGGAAAGCATTTATCACCTGATGATAGCTTGGTGTCATATATGAAATAAGCTGTGAAAGTTTCAGTCCAGTTTGTAGCGGTCTGGTACCCACATCACAATGCCACCATCACAATGGGCATGATTTTTCAAACATTGTTGGAAGTCTTACATGGGAGGAGAAGGACAAAAGTGGACATAGAGTCTGAACCAGCATCTCACCCACTACAGGTGGTGCCTCCATGACTGAGCAGAGGCAGATTGGCAGTGCAGTTTGAAGAAATTGGGTGGTAACAGCATATGTATGTGCACAAATATAAAAGAAGACCTATACACCAACAAACGTTTTTCTCTTGAACTCAGTGGGCAAAATCCATTATTTTTTTTTAATTTTTTTGTTCTTATCTAGCTTTTATTTAAACACATGCAGATCATTTCATCTTATCTCTTAAGGAAGCCTTCTTCAGAAAACTACCGTTCTTTCTGTGAAATTGCATTTTTTAATATTTTGTCATAATGACAGGAACTGTATATTATACTCTGGATGGTGCCTTTACCATGGATCTATACAATTATGTTATTGTATTTCATCTTGACCTACGTATAACATTTCTTTCAAATACAAGCAAGGATTTTATTTGCTTTATAAACTGCCCATGTCGTAACCTTCATGTGGATAAATGGAGGAGTTTAGTCATCACTGCGCTCAGCCTGGTACCATTCTCAAACACTAAGGGCCCTATTCATCAGTTATGCAGCACATAGGCTTGTGTACAGCTAAAAGCCACTTAGGAGCATTTAACATGCCCCCAGTGCCCTAACACATCGCCTGGACTCAATACATTATGTGCAACTACAGTATGTGGGTGGTCCCCATTCAAACCCATGTCTCCAGAACCTGTTAGTACATCAGCATTCCATTTATGAATCTTCTGGAGTCATATACACTCTGTATCAGTTTATTTTGTGCAAGTCTAAGTCTGGGTCACACTATGTATCTCTGAATACTCCATTTTAGCTATTTCTCACTTGACAAAGATCTCAGCCTCAGTTGGCCCTCCCACATTTTGTTGACCTTATCTGCAGTATGAAGAATCACCCTGATTAAGCAATTATAAAGTATTCATATTTCTTTCCCTCCCAAAAACAAACAAACAAACAACCAAACAAACAAACAAAAGGATGCTATGAAGCCAACTCTCCAATCCACACAGAGTGGACTCTACCCTTCATTCAGGGAACTACACGGCACTCCTGAAAAAAACCTAAAATATTGATACAATTTCCTTCCTTTTCCCTCAACTCTTGAAATGAGGGTAATGTACTGTATAGCTAAGCTGTGATATAGACCCCACTATTGAAAACTCTCCCTCTTATGCAACTTCCTCAAATAAGGATCTTTGAATGTGAGGGTAAAGTGGAGTTTCCATCAAACTGGCATTTCTGGTTATAGACACCCTGTATCCCAGACTACTACTGCAATGGCCTGACTATTGCAATGCCCTATACCTGGGGCTAAATGGCAAAGCCCTGCATCACCTGCAGCTAGTGAAGAACACTGCAGCCAGGTTGTTGGCAGGCCTTCTTAGGTCCAGCAATATGTACTCTGCTCCAACGCAGTCTTCACCTGCTGCCAGTGAGGTGATGGATTGCCTTCAATGTCAGATTGCTGACCTACAAAGCCCTACACAGACTGGGACCTAGCTACCTGTGTGACCTTCTATCTCCTTACCAACCCTCCAATCCTCTCTGTTCCTCTGAGGAGGGCTTCCTAGTGGCTCCCAGGGTCTGGTTGAAATCATCTGGCGAGCATGTTTTCTCAGTAGCTGTCTCAACCCTGTGGAACTCACTCCCAAGGTCCCTTTGAGACGCCTTCTCACTGGAAGCATTTAAGAGGGGTCTAATGTCCCACCTATTTAAGGAGGCCTGTTCCTTACATTAATTCTTTGACAATCATTTTGTTTACATTGTACTGCTTTGTACCGCTCCCTACCTCTGAACAGGTGCGATATCTGGGCGTTATTTTTGATGACGGTCTGACTCTGAAATCTCAGGCGTCAGCTGTTGTCAAATCCTGTTTTTACCATCTGAGGAATATCACCCAGGTGAAACATCTGATTCCCCCGGGTGACCTTCCAACATTGGTCCACGCCTTTGTCATTACTCGTCTGGACTACTGCAATTCCCTCTACCTAGGGCTACCTGGGGTTGACATCTGCCGCCTTCAGCTAGTGCAGAATGGGGCAGCCAGGCTTTTGACTGGGACTTCTAGAACCAGTCATATTACGCCTGTGCTCTGTGAACTGCACTGTCTGCCTGTTTGGTGGTGGATCACCTTTAAGGTTGGTTTACTAACCTTTAAAGCTCTACATGATCAGGGACCCGGTTACCTGAAAGATCTCCTGATTCCCTACTGCCCCATCCGTCCTCTCCGTTCCGCTAATGAGGGATTGCTGGAGATTCCCAGGGTTCATTTGAAGTCATCAGGATCTCGTGCCTTTGCCTTTGCGGCACCAACCCTGTGGAATTCTCTACCTAGTTGGTTAAGAGAATGCCCAACCGTCAATAACTTTAAGGTCGCCTTAAAAACATATCTTTTTGAGTAAGCATTTTCAAATTGAATTAACGTTTTATAAGTGATGTGTAACATCTTGTTTAATGTAGATCTAATGATTCTCCTTGTGTTCTTAGCTCTGGTTGATTTTAAATTTTTGGATTTTATTAATTTTAATGTTTGTACAGCGCCTTGGTTTTGAAAGGCGCTCTATAAATAAAAATTGAATTGAATTGAATTGAATTGTTTAAATTCAATCTTATTTAATTTAAATTTGTTATATTTTATTACTTATTTCACTTCCTGTGCCTCCACATTTCTCTCTTCCCTCCCTTCCTCCTTTTTAATCCCCTCTGCCCCCTAGCTCCCCAACTGAAGCACTCATCACTCTTCTTTCGCTTAACCCTACTAAGGGTAAGTTCCCCTCTGGACTTGACTCTACTTTATCTATCTGCTCCTGATATTGCCTCCCTGCTTGCTACCCTATTAAATCTCTCTTTCTCCTCTGTCTCCATTCCATCTGGCTGGAAACATGCTTTTGTTATCCCACTCGCAAAAGGTGGTGACCCCTCCTCCCCAGTCAACTATCAGCCTTTCTCATTGCTCCCCATCCTCGCCAAGTTACAAGAGCACTTGGTGTTATCCCAACTCTCCTCCTACCTTGATTCCTCCTCCTTTTTCACATCTTGTCAGTCTGGTTTCAGGAAATGCCACTCCACTACCTCCTCCCTCCTTAGGCTTACTGATTCCATACTTATGGGTATGGACCAGGGTCTCATCACGTCTACCATCTTTACAGACCTTGCCAAAGCTTTTGACATGGTCTCCCACCCCTCCAGCTTGCCAAACTATCAGCTGTGAGGCTTTCGCATGCAACTGCCAGCTGGTTTCACTCTTATCTTGTAGGTAGAATTCAATCAGTTCAGATTAGTGATACTACTGTACTTCTCCTCCTCATCAACACTGAGGTGCCACAGGATTCCATACTGGGCCCTCTACTCTTCTCCTTCTTCCTGAATGATCTTCCCTCCACCTGACCTCTCACCTCCGTCCACATGTATGTGGATTAAACTGTCCTGTATACATCTGGCCCCCTTCCCCAATGATGTAGCATCCAGACTCCAACTGGACTTTGATAAGGTCCAGCACTTGTTTTGCTAAGCCAGTTATTCTTGAAAGCCAAGAAGACAGTCTCAATGACCTTTGGCATGAGGCAGAGACTCTCTCGGATTAACACCCTCCTCACTTTCCATACCTAAGATGGGAATTTACTTGAGAACAACTCCTCCTTCAGGTACATTGGGATCTCATTGGACTGGAATCTCACCTTCTCTGGACATATAGATGCCATGCACAATAAACTCCACCCTAAACTGGGTGCCCTATATAGGCATTGTGGGTGCATTCCACTGCTGGCCTGCCATGCTCTTGTCTAGAAGATGATACTATCTATATTTGACTATCGTGAAGTAGTCCACAGTGTTGCTCCCAAATTGTCCCTAACCAGCCTGGACTCTCTTTTCCACTCCTTTTTCCATTTCTCTCTTCACTGCCCTCCCCGTACCCATCACTGCACTCTTTACCAGTCTCTTTCCCTTCCCTCTCTAGCTGACAGATGCCTTATCCACTGTTCTAACTTTCTTGCTAAATTCTGGTTTCACTCTCTCCCACCTAGTTCTCCTCCTCTGTTTCCCTGATACCTCCCTCCTCACATTCCCTTAGAAACCAGGATCACTGTACCATATCCATCCCCTCCAGGTCTGTATCATTTGACCAGGCAGCTTTCTCACACCGATTCCCAAAATAATGAAACTACCTACCCTTGCCCATCTGCTACATTACCTCATCTCAGGCCCTCTCCTCCCTCCTAAAGGCCCACTTCGCCTCTAACTGCACTTGTACCTAACATTCCTCCCCACCCTACTTTCTTTCCCAAGTTACTTATGAAGGCACTTACTCTCCATTCAACTGTTTATCTGCTCATTTGTTGTTTACTTAGTTTAGCTTATTGCTGTTAGATTACACTTGTTACTTTTGTTTTTGTCATCCTGAAGCTTAATTGTATTTCTCTCATCCCAAAAAATGTATCTGTTCATGTCTTACCGGCATTTACTGTATTTTGTATTTGATGTTACTCCCTGTTCCCTTCCCCCCAGTACGCATTTGGAAATGAACATTTCACAGCTCAGTATGCCTTTCCAGGTAAAACATTTAAATAAATAAATAAATAAACTTATTTGTTTATTCCTGTTGTAATTTCATATTGAGTCTTTTCATTGTTCAGCACCTAGAGCCCTCAAGGATGGGTATTTTAGAAATAAAGTTTTACTTACTGACATACTTACTTACAGACACGTCTTGCCATGTTGTGCCAGATCATAACCAATGGTAAATATTGGGTTTTCTGTCACCCTGGGTATGTTTGGGTGTCTAAATAATAGTCTGGAGGCTCAAACCCCTGTTTTATGTCAAAGACAGCCCTTTATTGTATTCCCAGACCACTGTTTTTTACACTGGCTGATGTTTGTGGCTCTAACCACCACTTCATACTTTAAGCTTCCTTTTTATATTTCCAACATCTAACCCAGCTCCATGAGTTATAACTGTCTCATTTTGCACTTGACGGTGCAAAACAACAAAACCTCCACCTATTTTATCAACGTCAAGTTTTTCAAGTCACTAGACCCACCCAGACTTATTAAACTTGGAGCATAGGAAACTGAACTGGGATAGACTGGATCTAATATATTTTATGGGAGCTGCATGTGTGCACATTGAGTCTGAATTTAAATAAGTTTGGGAAAACTGTTCCCAATGGAATTGGTAAGAGTCAGAGGTGACCAACACAACTGACTCTCACTGGAACTCATGGATTACTACAGACTGTGTATCAAGGCATGGGCAAAACACGATGACTGTCTTAACTCCTTGTCAGTAATACTGCTTGGTTTCCAAGTCCCCATTAATACAGACATAGAAATCAAAGCATTATTACTGACAAGGAGAGCCAAATCAGTCTCCTATGCTGGTTATTTAGTGGCAAATTTCAAGAAGCCCAAAAAAAACCTCTGTCCAGAATCAACAACTTACTTGGAAAATATTGATCACAACCTATATATCATATTATCTACAATGGAACCCTGATAACAGCAGTAGTAGTATATTTTATTTGTTTTGGTCCCCTTCTCTGAAGGCTCAGGGTGCTCTTACAAGCCCCTACAAGATATTACATAACAACAGTTCAACCATGCCTTGTTTAAATAAACAACCAAACAAACAAATATAACATATACATAAATACATTAAAATCAGTACTTAAAACTTCAATATTCGGTTAACATAGAAACATAGAATTTGACGGCAGTAAAGGGCCGCTTGGCCCACCCAGTCTGCCCATTGCCCTACCTAATGGATAAGCTGCAGATCCTAGTTAACCAACAGCCTACTTCTTCCTAACCCCCCCCCAGAATTGCCTTATGACTGTCCCATGCATGCTTGAATTTCACCACAGTTTTTGACTCCACAGCCACCTCCAGAAGGCCATTCCATGCATCCACAACCTTCTCTGTGAAAAAATACTTCTTTACATTACCTCTGAGCCACTCCCCCATCTTCAAATTGTGCCCCCTTGTTCTTGCACACCTCATTTTCTGAAAGATGCTACCCTCTTGGACTTTGTTGATTCCCTTGAGGTACTTGAAAGTTTCTATCATGCCCCCCCCCTTTCCTTGAGGCTACATATTAAGCTCCTTAAGTCTCTCTTCATATGTCTTCCAGTGCAGACCCTGCACCATTTTAGTTGCTCTCCTCTGGACTGCCTCCATCCTGCCTATGTCTTTGCGGACATTGGGTCTCCAGAACTGCATGCAGTACTACAGATGGGGTCTTACCAGCTGTCTGTACAGAGGGATAACAACTTCCTGTTTTCTACTGGTGATGCCTCTCCCTATGCATCCCAGTATCCCCCCACCCCTCCTTACTGCCCTCTCACATTGCTTTCCCACCTTTAGGTCATCTGATACGACTACCTCCAGGTCCCTTTCCATTTTTGTTGATGTTAGTATCTCACCCCCCATTGTGTACTCTTCCCCTGGGTTTTTGTTTCCCAGGTGCCTTACCTTGCACTTCTTAGCGTTGAATCTAAGCTGCCATACATCTGACCATTCCTCCAACCTTGCCAAGTCCCTTCTCATCCTTTCTACCCCACCTTGTGTATCAACCCTGTTGCAGATCTTTGTGTTGTCTGCAAAGAAACATACTTTTCCTTCCAGTCCCTCTGCAATATCACTTATAAAGACATTGAAGAAGACAAGTCCTAATACTGAACCCTCTGGTACCCCAGTAGTAACCTCCTTTCTTCAGAGTGGACTCAATTTACTATTACCCTCTGTGTCCTGTCCTCCGGACAATTCTTTACCCAGGCTAGCATCTTGGTACTCACTCCCAGGCTGGCTAACTTGTATATTAATCTTTTGTGTGGGACTGTGTCAAATGCCTTGCTAAAGTCTAGGTAGGCCATGTCCACAGCTCCTCCCTGATCTACTACTTTGGTCACTCAGCCAAAAAAATCTATTAGATTCGTCTGACATGACCTTCCCGCTGTGAATCCATGCTGCCTTGGGTCCTGTGCCCCTCTGGCCTCTAGGTACTTGACAATTCTTTCCTTCAGAAGTGATTCCATCATTTTCCCTATCACTGAGGTTAAACTAACAGGTCTGTAGTTTCCTGCTTCTGCCCTGCTCTCGCTTTTGTGAAGTGGAATCACATCTGCCCTCCTCCAGTCCTCAGGTACCACCCCATCCTCCCATGATTTGTTAAAGCGAGTAGTCAGTGGTGTCACTAGTTCTACCCTTAGTTCTTTAAGAATTCTGGGATGAATCCCATCAGGCCCTATTGCTTT
Organism: Neoceratodus forsteri; assembly: GCA_016271365.2. Lineage (NCBI taxonomy): Eukaryota > Metazoa > Chordata > Ceratodontiformes > Ceratodontidae > Neoceratodus > Neoceratodus forsteri. The sequence continues at coordinate 185,940,622 of CM057457.1, forward strand.
TTCCACTTTCAGTTTTAAGAGTTCTTTCAGAACCCTTTCTTCTGTAAATGGGCTGGTATCAACTTCTGTATCCAGAGTGATTCTATTGTTTGGTTTAGGTACCTCCCCCTCTTCATTTGTGAATACTGAGCAAAAATATTTGTTTAGTATCTCTGCCTTTTCACAGCCACCCTCTGCCCACCCACCCTCACCTTTATTAAGCCTCACTATCCCTCCCTTGGTCTTCCTTCCCTTCCTGATGTACCTGTTAAAGGTTTTATCCCCCTTCCTAACTGAATTGGCTAACTTTTCTTTGGTTTGGGCCTTTGCTGTTCTGACTGCCTTCCCAGCTTCCTTTTGCTTTAGCTGATGCAATTCTCTGTCCTGCTCCTTCTGTGATTCCTTGTACTTCCTGAATGCTTTCTTTTTCTCTCAAGCCTTCCCTGCCACCTCCTTTGAGAACCATAGTGGTTTCTTACCTCATTTTGTTTTATTTGCTTCACACAAAGGCTTGTTGCCTCTGTGATGGCAGTTTTGATTATTCCCCATTGTTCTTCTACCCCTCCTTCCTGCCCATTTGCTAGTGCATTCCTTAGGCACGCACCCATTTTGCCAAAGTCAGCCCTCCTAAAGTCCAGTACTTTTGCCTTTGTATCTCTTGACTCTACTGCTGTGTTTATCGTGAACCATACTGTTCGATGGTCGCTAGTTCCCAGATGGTTACCCACTTCTACATCTGTGACCCTCTCTCCATCTCCATTTGAGAGTACCAGGTCTAAGATTGCTCCCTCTCCAGTGGGTTCCAATACCAATTGTTTAAGGCATGCCCCCTGTAGGGCATCTAGAATAACCCCACTCTTAGAAGCGGCTGCTGCAACTGCACTCCAGTTAACATCTGGCATATTCAGATCCCCCATCAGCAATATCTCCCCTTTTTCTGCCATTCTAAGTATACTGTCTATCATTTCCTTGTCCATTTCCTCCCACTGAGAGGGGGGTCTGTATACAACCCCTGTGTGGATTGTGGTGACATGGCCTGTCTCCAAATTGACCAACGGTGCTTCTTCTCCTCCCTGTTTACCCTTTTGTTCTGTTGCCTTGATTCCTTCCCTTACGTAGAGAGCTACTCCTCCCCCTCTTTTACCCTCCCTGTCCCTCCTGTAGATAGTGTATCCTGGTATGTTTGTGTCCCAGTCATGGTTCTGTGTGTACCATGTTTCTGTGACTGCCATGATATCCAGATGTTCCTCCTTCATCAAGGCCACTAATTCAGGATGCTTGTTACCCAGACTATGGGCATTGGTACTCATTGCTCTCCATTTTTTGATGGCTTTACCGCTTGTAGCAGCATCCCCCACTGACCTTTCTACCTTGATCTTTTCCTCATTTAATACCCTGTTTTGTATGAGGAGGCTTGGAATTTCCTGCTGCTTATCAGTGCCTCCCCCCTTGACTAGTTTAAAAGCTTGCCAATGAAGCATTTAAACTGATTGCCAAAAAGACGTGTTCCCTTCCTGGACAGATGCAGACCATACTGCTAGTATAGGCTGGTATCCCTCCAGGTGGAACCCCAGTCCCCAATGAAGTGAAACCCCTGTGTTCCACACCATTTTTTCAACTGTTCATTGAATCGCATGGTGCTAAGTACCCTTGCCTTACCCATGCCATGGACAGGCAGCACTTCTGAGAAGGACACTGCGTGAGCTACTTGTCTTAGGCCCCTCCCCAACTACTACAAAGTCCTCCTGCACTGCTATACTTTCATGATGAGCCAAGTCATTCATCCCTTGGTGGACAATGACATCCAGCTCAGTCTCCTGTGCAGCTGTTTTCATGAACCTCAGGATGTGCTTCCTGTCCCTCCAAGCCATGGCACAAGGCAGGCACCTTACTTCAGTTTTCCCTGCTCCTCCCAGTTCTATCCTCCTAATAATTGAGTCCCCCACCAGGAGCTGCTTCCTTTCCCTGTAGTGTCCTCTGCCTCCTTCCTGTGGGCCTCCCTTGTGACCATTGTCCGCAACCTCCTTAGTCTCCTCTGTGGGTGCATCCATAGGGGAACTATGCTCCCCCAGAATGGTGTATGGATCGTGGAGTGGTATAACTGACTGGGTGTGCCTCTGTTCCACCATCCTCACCCTCCCTGAGCCCACTGTGATCCACCTGCTGTGCTTTCTTGGCACTCTCTGAGGCAGTGGTGGTGGTGGCCCTAGTGCTTCCTGGTTTGGAGAGGTTCCCTTACTACTGTCCAGTGTGGCCTGAAGACAGGCAATCTCCTCCCTCAGGGCAGAGAGTTGACTGAAAATAGGGCAGCATCTGAGCCTCCAGAAAGACTCCCAGAAGACTGCTGCCCAACAGCCAGTACATTGCACTACTCCCCACATGTCTGTCTATTTTCCTGTTTATCCTGTGCAAGGTTTTTTTTTTATCTTTTTATCTTGTCTTTTTCTCTCTCCTTCCAGTTATTGCTATGTTATATATAAATATACATATAGGGCTGGATATTCAAACTGTGCCATTCTGTGGCGCAAGCCCTTGTGCTGCACAAAATAGTTGCGCAGGGGTGTGATCAGGGCGATATTCAAAGGAGTTATGCTATTCAGCAACTCCTTTGAATATCACCCTCCAGCCACAGCCACTGTGCATGGCGCAGTGGAACTTGCGCCACCACAAGTGGTCAGAGTGGAGCATTCAAGTTGCGGTGGCACAAGTGCCATTGTGCCATGCGCAAATTCCCATATTCAAAAGGTGACATGCAAATGGGGCCATAATTCATGCAAGGTGTAGGGAGGGCCATTTGCATCTATTTATGGCCCCATTTTCATGCCATTAGCATGCAGGTGTGCCGATCCCCAAGGACTTGGCCCTGGGCCCTGCCAAGTCAGCAGCCATCGAGGGACCGATGCCCCTGCAACCCCGATCATGGGCAAAGTGTAAAAATCCCCCTCCCCAACTGGCCCAGTCTGGGCATAAGGTTCAATAAACCCCCACCCCCACTAGCCCGATCACGGGCATAAGTATCAATAACACCCCACAAGCCCGATCATGGGCATAAGTGTAAACAAACCCCACCACCACTAGCCTGATCGTGGGCATAAGTATGAATAAACCCCCTACCCAGGCCGATCCGTTGGCATAAGTGTAAAATAACCCCCACCAGCCCGATCATGGGCAGCACAGAGTCAACCCGAACATGTCCCTGATGGTCAGTGGACCTCGAAGCCCGATCGTGGGCTGCAAATTATTCAAACCCCCAAGGACCACCTACCCTGGTGATCTAGTGCCCCCACCCACCACACAAAGCCCCACCACCCGCTCCCCTGTCAGCGGTGGGTGGCAGCATCAACCGCCTGCCACCCGCTGCCCACTGACGACTGCCCGGGTAGGCTGCCGCCCATTGGTGCAGAGCAAGAGCCAATGGTGTGCAGCCCCATACCGTCTAGAGCAGTCAGATATGTAGAACGAATTCATTCATTACCATATCTGAACTGCCTTAACTGTATCAAACTGCATGCCCGTTGGCTCTTGCTCTACACAATGGCAACCACTGACGCAGTCGATCGATGACTCGAAAGTGGCAGGCAGGTGGATGCTGCTGCCCACCAGCTGACGGGGGAGTGGGGTGGTTAGGCTTCATGGGTGGGTAGTGAAATCCCAGGTAGGTGGTCGCTGAGGAGATGACAATTGCAACCCCAATCGAGCTTGAGGTCACTGGACCACCAGAGAGATATGTTTAGAGGTTGAACTCTGGCTGCTGCCTGCGATCGGACTGGTGAAGTATTGCCCTATGACTGCGACTCGGACTGGTGATGAGGGGTTGTTTATTTGCCCGGCGATCCGGGCTGGTGAGGTTTGTTTACTGCCCGTGATCGGGCAATGATGAGGTTGTTGCTGCTTAGTGCCGCGATAGGAGCTGGTGAAGTGAGTTGACTACGCACTTTGCCCTGATAGAACTGGTGGGGGTTTATTTATACTTTTGCCCGCAATCAGGCTAGTTGGGGGTGGGGTTTATTTAACCTTATGCCCGATCGGGCCAGTCAGGGGATTTTACACTTTGCCCGCGATCGGCCAGTCGGGAGGTTGCTATACTCCGCATTAGGCTGCAGGGGCGCGGGAGTACCTTGAGGGCCACCCACAGGTGGCAGCTGCTGTGTTGTGCCCTGCAATGTGGCAGCTCACCTGTGGGTGGCCCTCAACTTACTCCTTTTTTTTTTGGCTCAAAGTTGTGCAGGCACAGGTTGTGGGTTGCACCTGCTCAACTCTGCACAGCGCGCTGAATATCGGGCTGTGCAGTTTATGCATGGTTCCTCCCCTTCCAGTTCAGCATGCCTTCATTAGCATTGCACTGTTGCTCAGCTTGACTTGGGGGGCGCAACTGCCTCCTACTGAATATGCCAGAATGGCGCAATTTTGGACTTGCGCAGGCACAACCCTATTGCGCATGGCACAACCCTTTTAAATATCCAGCCCATATTATATAATATGTACTCTTATATTGTCAGTGCAGTGTTTAGGAATGGATATGACAGTGGTATGCACCTTCCCCATTTGTGGAAATTATGTCAGAACTCCTGGTATAAGGAAACAGTACCAAGGGTGGGGAGGTTAGGGGAAGGGGGTATTTGGGCTCCAACTGTGCCCACTGGAAACAATCAGCTGAAAGCTCTGACCCGCCACTACGATGAGTGCTGACCTTCCTGTCAGAAAGACAACCTACACAACAATTTAACAGAGAAATTATCCTGCTAAACAAACAAAGAAAAATCAAACAGCTGAGTCAAACACTGGTAAACCTCCCCAGCCTCAGTACAGCCTGGTGATTTGTGCTCTGAAAGCAATCAGCCCCTAAACAAATCAGCTGTGCACCAGGAAAGAAACAGTAAACAGTTTTTCAGTCCCTCTGAGTTTAAACTCCCAGTCTCTAAAGTGGTACTGAAAAATTCCACCCAGAAACCCTTGACTGACTAGTGTTACTCCTGTGATGTAAGCATGCCTTTTTGTGAAGATAGTCTGCTCTGCCTGGGTTGAATACACAATCCCTCCACTGAACCCAGCAATAATAATTAAATTAAACCTCAGCCAAAGTACAGTTCTAAAAGGGGCAAAAATATCCTTTCAAGTACTAGGTCTCTACTCCAGTGACCTAACACAGTGAAACACAACTTCAGTAGTAGTTTACTCCCTCTGCTTATAAAATGAACACTCCTGAAATTGAATCCTGAAAGCATCTTCTTAATTCAAATAAGCAACAATGAAAGTATCAGTAAAAGTATTTCAAACCTTCCTCACAGGTCCCAATCAATATTATGCCTTTCCAGGCTCCCAGTTCCGAACAAGAATTTGTCAATGCCGCATGTTTGCTTGCTGGTATTAGCATTGGAAATGCAGGAGTCAGATGCAGAATAGGAATGGCAGTGAAGTATTGTACTTCACAACAACCCCACCTCCATCCTGTAGAGACAGACAGGCACTGGGATAAGTGTTTGGGTCATTGCCCATGATGGTCATGCCATGTCACCTCACCTCATCCTATTCTGCAGACACTGACACATGTTGAGGTGTGTCTTAGGGTGTTTGGCTATACAGTCACCCCCATTCCATAAGGACATACGCTGAAATGGGTACAGCATGGGAGAATGGGGTGAAGTCTGGGGTGGAAAAGTTCAAGGTACACCTTGATGCCTGTCAGTGGCTGGAGGTGGGGGTGTGATGGCATGCGCAGTACAGTCGGCAATCCAAAGGCACACCCCGATGCCTGTTAGTCTGTACAGGGTAGGATGTTATGGTTAGAAACCCTAACGCCTCGGGCGTTTGTTGGTATTTACACTACAAATTTTCAGCATGGCCTTTTTGTGACCCCACCTCATGAAAGCATTTGAGACCTCTTCTCATGAAGAGTGGCAGCGTGATTTTGTCAATGTTTCCCGCACATTGATGTCCCAACAGCGACAATGCCATTCTGCGCCACATGTATGAAAACACAGATCGGGCAGGATGTGAAGAATGACAGCTGTACCATCCATAGGGAGGTGTGAAGAGATGGCAATGTTGAAAATCTGAATTGGGAATATTAAAAATGCTTGCACGTCTGAGTGTACATGGAAACTGCGCAATGCATGCACGTTACACAGTCATTTTATGGAGCTTCATCGCCAAATTTTCAACATAGGCATTCTAGGACCTCTGCTAATAAACAATGATTTTCTTAATGTGTCCCGAACACTGATTTCCTACAGTGACCGTGCTATTCCGCGCCGAAACTGCAAAAACACATTTCAGCCAGGATGTGAAAAATGACTGCTGTACTGTTCATAAAGAGGTTCAGAAAAATGCTAATGTTGAAAATCTGGAGTAAAAATATTGCAAATTTGAGAAGTTATGAGCACGTGTAGCAAGTGAGTAAAGCACACTCGTAAAACAGCCATTTTTTGGATTTTTTCACCAAATTTGCAACATAGGCTTTTTGAGAGCCCCCCTCATGAACAGTGGCACTGTCATTTCATTACTCAGTCCTGAAAGGTGATTCTGTGCAGTGATCAGGAAATCACCTTTCAGGACTGATTAATGCCATGACAGTGGCTGAATTCATGAGGAGGGGTTCCAATAACCCCATGTTGAAAATTTGGTGCCAACATTCCCAAAAATGCCTGAGATGTGCGCCAAAGTTGAAAAAACCCTATCTATGCCATTATAAAGCTTACTGGCATTTCTTCAGTTTGCGGTCAGCTTTCAAGAGTGCAGATGTGTTCCCGGTCCACCGAAGATCATCGCTGGACTCCAGAGATAAATATGAGGTGAGGGGGTGAGGGAGGCAGTCTGGCATGAGCGGTGGGCACGGGTGGGGGGTGGGGTGACCAGACTCAACAAGGGACCATTTTCTGATTTACAGGTACAAAAGAAAAAAAAACATTACGGGACATGTTTTTTTTAACAGGAACATTTTACAGGGACATGTGGCATGCTGGGGTGGGCTCCCAGCATGCCAACTTAGTGTTTGTTTTGGAGGGTGACTATAGCTGATGGGTGATTGGGCACCCCCATCAGCAATTATGGGGGAGTGCAATAGCCGAGGGGAATTGGGCACCCCCCTCGGCACAAACCTATTTTTGTGAGGGGGGCATTATGCTGAAGGGGAGTGGGCTCCACTGTTGGCAAATCAAACTCGGACAGGGACTGAAGTCGACAGGGATTGGGGCCCCCGTCAGCAAACAAGGACTGTTTTTTTGGGAGAGGCACATGCTACCAAAGGGGATTGGGCACCCCCTTGGCAGTGGGGGCTGAATAATACTGTTTGTGAATGTGGCAGCAAGTCGTCCAACATGTTCACAAACAGTATTGTGTTAGGTAACGTCCCGCCCTTCAATGACTGGTCACTCCCTCATTGCAGCAGACTGACTGATGCTGCAATGACGAGGCAGTCCCTGATTGCTGCGGCAAAAACGTTTGTACTTGGTGGCACTTTTAGAGACCAGTGTCATGGGCACACTGTGCCTCCATTGATCCACCAGTGCCAGGCCTCCAAATGCAGTGCCTCAGTTGGCTGCCACAGTGCGCACCTCCACAACCCGCTTCTCTCCTAAGCTATGGCATAATGTTTCTTGTGCATGCATGCAAGTAAACATAAAAATGGAGTGCTGACCATCAGGGTTGCTGACATGCAGCTATGTTTGGATTACTTTTGGTCTCTGGTAATGTGCACTCTTAATGTGTTTGAGCTACCTACATTTGCGTTTTGAGTTTCTCCTTGTTATACGGCATTCAGACCTGCCATTTCAGTGTGAGGTCCACATTATGACTACCACCCCAGTGAACACAATGAACACAGACTTTCATTCACAGAAGAAACAGGTGAACAAACAGCTTTCTCACTACAACAAATTGAGGCATTGTTTAGTAGCTCTAATGTGCAGGGTAATTAACAAGATGAATTTAAGCAACTGGAAAAATCTTAAGAAAAAATAAATATGGTGTTATCTCCATGCTGTGTCTCTGTCCCAGTATGAGAGAGAAGTGCATCTTTGTGGTTTTAAGATCCAAACCCCACCCTCTTTTGGAGTCGATGATAAAGAAGTTATGTACAATTGGAAAAAGTGCTAAACAAATGCAGCCATGACTTGATGTTACTTGTCATAAAAAAAATCTAAAAAGGGAGTGCAGTGGCTGCAGTACAAATAAGAGAGCTGGAAACAAAAATTAATGCAGGGTATACAACAGAACAATTTACCACAATGAAAAATGAAATTGTGGCTCAGATAACAAAATTTAGAAATGAGATAAAAAAATACAAATTTAGAAATTAACTAAAAAATACAAACAATCTAAATACAAGAAGGATAACATTGCTTTTACTGAGGTAACTATCTATGCCTGGCATGGACCAAGAAGGAAATGTAAATATAACAAGACAAATATACTTAGCACAGATGAGGACAACATCTCATCTGGTCTGGAAGCAAGGCAAGTGAAACATCTGACCCTGAAACTGGTGGTGATAGACAAGAAAGAGTTATTTTCAGATCCAGCAGGTGAAGTTACCAACAGAAGACACTAGAACCCAAGCAATCGAGGAGGGGTAAGGGGAGCAAGAGGCAGAGGTGGGAACAGAGGAGGGAGAGGGAATTATGGAAATGGCAGAAGACCATGGGGACAGGTGAGATGTTTCCTGATGTTGAAGAATCAGAATTGGAGGTAAAAAATTTAACTAATAAGATTCTCTCCCCTGAACAGACATCTGTGCTCAGGAAAGGCTTGAATTTTGTGCCGACTAACAAACCAAATGTTTTTAATATTAAAACGAATATATTAAAATTGTTTAGGCAGTTGCAGTTAATGGAATATTTTTCCTCTAATATTGAGCAACAAAATCAAATTGCTACTGAACCTGACTAAGCTATACATGAACCACTTAATTTGGCACCTAGCTCTTCCTTCTGTCCGATATCCACTAGACCCTCTCTCCTCACATATTTCAAACTGGTGGAAACAGATATTAACAAAATACTGCAAGACAGAGAGAACCTAAATAATACTAAACAGAATATTTATTGAGCTGAGAGGCAGGCACTAAATCAACTATCCACTATGCCTGTTCATATATGCTTAAATCATGATACAAATGCTGAAATATGTGATTGTACTAAGCGTCTGATTAATGCAAGCAGACAATTGAGTGAGTCATGGAAAAAGAGAAGGGATATCTTATTGTTGCTACCCTCCAAATGTCCCGTCTTGTATTTATTACTTAAGGTGCATAGAAACAAACATACTTTACCCGGCCGCTCAACTGTGCCATCCATTGGTGCAGCAACAGAAATTCTATCAAAATTTGTCAATGAATACATAAAGAAATTTGTTCCCAGTATCAAATCATACATAAAAGACACAAATCACATGCTGCAAATCTTACAGAATGTACAGGAAAGGAAGAAGGATGCCCTAGTTTGCACTGATATAGAAAGCCTGTACACAACTATCCCCCATGAAGGGGCTTACTTCCAATTGAAAAAGCCCTGCAGAACAGACCAGAAAATATTGTTCCACCTAGCAGGCTAATTGTTGCTATGGTGAGATTTGTATTAGAATCTAACTAATTTTTGTTTCAACACAAATATTATGCCCAGATTAAAGGTACGTCTATGGGCACTACTTTTGTGCCTAATCTATCAAGTCTCTAGGTGTCTGACTAGGAAGAGGAGTGTGTATATGATAGGCAAAGAAAAGTTTTAATGAGTATGTCTCAGTGAAGAAAAGATACCTGGATAGTTGTGATAAAAACTGCCCCTTGGGCTGTCCCAGCTTACAGGGCAGTTTTTTTTGGAGATTTCTAATTCACTGCCACCATCTGATTATATCAGGGAACCACTTTTGCCCTGCTTAGGATCAGGAAGTTTAACATAATAATTATCTCACTTCAGAGACAGGCTGCAAACAGGGTGCAGCAAAAATAATAACAATTACCTTGTCAATAATGAGGCAGTCACTGGTTCTATTAAAACAGATTATTAGAAGATACTACAGGTATTTACAAACACGATATATTTACAGTAAGACAAAATGTTTACACGTTTACTGAGAATAGAAAACAAAGTAAGTTAAACAGACAGATGACTTGTCAGAGAAAACCTCAAACTTTAGCCTCACCTAAAGTCTCTTTACCTGTAAATAGCTACAGAAGACATTCCCCTAGGCTGTGTTTCCTTACCAAGCTAACTTCCAGCATGGCTCTCCCTTCTTTAGGTGTCGAATGTCCAAGACAGAGTGACAGCGAGTTTCCTGCTCCTTCCACTTTTATGTACTCTGGGCTATGGGGAAGTGATCTCTCCCTGAAGTCCTGAAGTTCAAGCCTCCCAGTATCCCCACCTATGTGAATGTGAGAGTGTGTATGTGTGTATGTGTGTGTGTCCTCATCTCCTTAGCCCTTCCTCACAATCTCTTGAATTTTTATGACATGCACCTGAGTTCACTGCCTTACATGGGAACATATCCCAGGAAAGACTATCCACCGGGAGTATGGCTTAATTGTCTCCTTAGTGCTCATCCTGTTAGCAATTACTGTTAACCTTCCCATGAGAATGCCAGCACCAACAAAGTGAGTGGCCAGCTCTCATTAGCAGCCTGCACATGTCACCTGGCAGCCATCTTGTGTCCATTCCAAGCAGAACCTGTAACAATTGAATATTTAAACTAACAGAAAAAAATTAACAAATCTGGTCACATTTCCTCCTGTCACAATAATATAATTGTTGTATGGACCAGACCTGATAGACATCTGTAAATTTTAGGAATATTTAAACTAAACAAGCCAGCACCTTAAATTTGCATTTGAAATGAGATCTATGGAGGTCAGCTTCTTGGATCTTACTGGGTTCAAGGAAGGTAACTATCTCAAAACACAAATATAGTGTAAGCCCACCTCCAGAAATACAATTCTGAGAGTGGACAGCTGCCACCCACAATTGCTCATAAGCAATTTGCCAAAGGGACAATTCTTACAACTTAAGAGAATGTGCACAGACTTTGAACAAGAAAGCAAAGCTGTGGCCAAGAAATTTTTAGATAGACAGTATTGTCAAATATACATTATACTGGTTCATCAACATGCTAAGCACAGAGAAAGGGACAGTATTCTGCAAGGAAATAGAAATAATAACACCAATACAAACTGGAAACTCACTTTTGTCACTCAGTTTACACCTAAAACTTTTCAAATAGGTGAATCAATTAAAAAACATTGAATTGTTTTGGAAGTGGATCCTAGCCTGAAAAGACTGGCAGATACTGAACCCAGAATTACTTTCCATAGGGGTTAAAATATATGTGACAGTATGGTCTATTCAGTCTTACCAAAGCAGACACAGGAAACTTGGTTGCCCCTCCAACCCCCAATTGGAAATCACCATTGTGAACACTGCAGCAGATGCTCTAAGATGTGATACTAAATCATTTTTTCATCCAAGGAGTGAAAAAAGATATTAAATCAAGAAATTTATCAATTATAGTTATATGACTCTGGTGTACATTCTGAGTTGCTCTTGTGGTCTCCTATATGTGGGCCAAACAAAACCTGAATTAAAGACATGCATAAGTGAACACAAAATGGGCATTAGAACAAAAAATGTGCAACATGTAATGGCCAAACATTTTCACACAATGAATCATGGGTCCACAGCTGTTCTTAAATTTGTGAGAATAGAAAGAATTGACCTGGGCATACATGGAAGAGACGTTAAAAATCTATTACAACGAGAGGCATATTGGAAAAGCATTTTAGATACAATGGTTCTACACGGAATAAATAAGAATTTGCCTATGCATGCCCGTCTGTAACTGATTTTTCCCTTGCAGACAATAATACTAGACTCTGCACTGGACTTATATTTTGCAATTGCTATGTGCAACGTAAATTGATTCTTTGAGGGTTCTATTTTTGCTGCTGTTTTCGCGAGATATTATTATCTATCTTAAAAAAATTGCAGATACTATGATCTACTTTTGAGATGCATTTTAACTTATGTATTTATATTCTGAGTTTTTAGTATTTATTTGTTTAGCATACACTTCCTTAGTTGCTGTGTACATCGTGTTTTGCATAACTTTCTTGCACATCTTCACTTTATTATCACATTTGCACATTCATACCTGTTTTTTTATGTGTGTGTGTTTTATGTGTGTGTCTCTTTAAGAAATCTTTTTATTGTCTGTATGTCTGGGGTTGTGTAACACTCTGAGGAATAATCAACCGTGACTTTGAAATGTCAGTGCATGGTCACGGCTGGTTCAGGAAGTCATGCGGGTTGGTGTTTGTCGTCAGTTCAAGACCCTTTATTGGGATTGGTTTTAAGCTATAAGTGGAACAGCAATGCATGACATATTTTTGTGCATATTCAAGGAATCATTTTGTTCTGTACTACATAACCCTCTATTGCCTGGACTGTAAAGCAACAATATGTACCAGCTGACCCTTACTAACCTGGTGGTGGTATACTATTAAATCCTGTTGTGAATTAATAAAGCTTGTCTATTAAGTATTCAAGCCTCTGTGTGATATATGGTACAAAAAAGTATCAAAAAGACTGCTAAAAATGGAGTGCTGACCATGTGGGCTGCTGCCAGACAGTATAGTCCCATTTACCTCAGTCACAAGGTTGTGTGGAGATTAAGAAGCATATGTGCATCATGGACTTGAATGCCAAAATATCATTAACCTTCCCTAAATATAGCATACTCAAAACCTGACAACCTCTACCATATATCAACTGGATGCTACCTCTTCTTCTCCTCTACCACATCAGTCATATCCACCTGTATAAGATGTGCAAAGTGAAAACCTCCTTCTGCAACCTAGTCTTCTGAACCAGCTTGACAGACAGCAAAGCACCTGGACATGGTCGTGTCAGTGATGTGATTGGAATTTGGTAAGTAAATTTCTCTTTCTGTGCAATTATTAATCTATGATTGCAAGTGAGACAATTCTATTTTTACTGTTTCTGCAGAGCCCTCTGCTGATCGGCCTTTTATTGTAGCCTGCTGTCTTCTGCACCGCTACCTCCAAGACATGGCCATCTCTAAGATGATGGTAAGGATTTATTTTGGTTACGAAACACATTTTATTAATTAGCTGTATTTTTTCCCACAGGTGACTACCTCCATTGAACCTTAACAGGGCAGAAAGAAGAGGAGCTCAGGGCTACGCTCTCAGTCAATCACTGCAAGTGAGATTTTTTTTTCCTTTTGTACTGTTTCCACAGGTTCCCCTACTGATCAGTCTGCTGCTGTTGCCTGTTGCCTTCTGCTTCATTGTCTTCTACTCCTCCTGACTGTGGTGCTGTCCAGAAGAACTGAAGCTGAAGTACATTCTAAATTACATTAACCTGATGATGGTGCTCCTGTTGTTGCTAAAAAGAACTGAAGACGATATACTGGCCAAAGGAACTGTAACACTGGTTGAAAATGCTCTGTTTGTCAGTTGACTTGCTACGCCTGATACTGTAAAAATGCAACTTTGCACCCTCACCCACTACCACAAAGGAATGTGGAATAATATATAAGGGAAACAAAGCACTCCATCTGTCATATAATAGGAGGCAGTATAGCGCAGTGGTCTAAGGCTCTGAGCTGCAAATTTGGTGACATCCAGCAGACCAGACCTGGGTTTGAATCCCACAGCTTCCACTTGCATACTGTGTGACCCTGAGCAAGTCACTTAACCTCCTTGTGCTCCCAGGTTGCTCCTGTAAAAAAGCTTTCAGCTTAGTGTGCTATACCTGGTTAAACAACTAAATAAAAAAAAAATATATATATTCTTTCACTGTCATTAATTAAGAATGTATGTGTTAAAAATTATCTGTGCTTTTGGGAAGTGTTCATATTTCATTCATTGCTGTGACGCAACGCCAAACTATGGCAATGGCTTATTGTTGCTTTAAGTGCACTGAACTGAATATATGAAGCCAGTAAGTAGGAAGACTATTTAAAAGACAAAGAACCTCTGTGCGTAAACACTGAGGCAAGGGTTACCCCAAAGGGCATTTGGCTGGGAAGCCAAGTTTCAAGAAAATACAAAATCACACATGCCCCCACAATGCAAAGCAGCCCATGATGCTTTGCATTGTGGGGGCATGTGTGATTTTGTATTTTCAGTAAGTAGGAAGCTGTCATACTGTCTGCCTCGGTGTTTTTCATCCTACCAAACACATCCCTCATGGTGCTACAATACCAGTACACTGACAAAGAAATCACAATCAGCAAAGCAATCTTTTTTTTTTCTCAACAAAAAATATTCATGGAAAATTAGAACTGAAACAAATTAAACAACTAAAACACACAAATATTTCTCAACCAAAGTATTTGCAACATGAACAATATTGCCTTTGAGCTGTTGGAATTTTCCCAGAAAGCCACTGAAAATTATGTCAATTAGACCTAAGGCCTTCAAATGTTTATAGGCTTTATTATCACCCAGTGACAACACTTTACAAAGAAAATTTGGCACACCTCCAAAATAACAACAGTTATCCACTTAGAGAAATCTGGTTTCGGCTGGGGAGGGATGGCAAACACTTTTTCAGAGTGGTTAACTTTCACAAGCAGTTGCATTTGGATCTTGTAGCTAGATTATAACTATGATCCAGGGCACTTAGTTGTAGTCCTGGGTCTAACTGACACAATTCCCAGAAACATTCTGGGAAAATTCCAACAGATCAAAGGTAATAAAAGGACCCTGCATGACAACCTCTAGGGGCCATAAAACTAGCAGGGAGTAGTACAAAAAATGTAACACAAACACAGGTAAAAGAACACTAGAAACAATCAGTGAAACAAGAGCCAAATGCACAACATGTGCTTTTATCATTCTTACAATTAATTTTCCTTAAAAGAGTTCACTCAGATGCTTTCCAGGATACTTATTCTGAGATGCTGGAGGTAGTGGTGGGATTGATACAGCAACTGGTCCATGTTGTCCACCCAGTTCCTGCAGGTGCCTTGCAAGACTTTTTTGGCCACTTAAAAATATCTTTTGGCCTGCTAACAGGACCTGATGTTCCAGTCTTTGCATGCACAGTTCTATCAGGCCACTTATGCTGGAGGCACCACTTTCGGTGGGTTTTGTGGGTGCCATGGTATGGCCTTCCACTTCCTGCAGTCTGGTTTTCCTGCCTCTTGTCTTCATCCATAAAATGGGCCTGAAATACCTTTTTTACTTCTTTTAGCACTTGGCTGCACATCAGTGCCTGGCTGCATAGCTGCCGCATGCCTTTGAGGTACCAGAAAATGTTTATACAGTATCTCTATAGCATAGAAATATACAATTTGATGGAAGAAAAGGACCACTTGGCCTAACGAGTCTGCCCAGATGATCCCTGCCTAGTCTGCCTCTGCAGACCCTAACTGATCTCTGACAACCCTGCTTCCTCCCTGCCTCTTTACTAATATTCCCGTGTCTAGCCCATGCATGTGTGAGGCTCTCTAATGTTTTCATCTCCACCACTTCTACTGGCAGTCTGTTCCATGTGCACATAATTCTTTTAGTGAAGTAGTACTTCTATACATCCCTATTAAGCTCCCTGCCCATCTTCCTCACATGCCCTCTGGCCATGGTGCTTTTTCTCATTTGAAAGAGACCCCTTTCTGCACCATGTTCACACCTGTAAGGACTTGTAGCTCTCTAGCATGTCACCTCTCACTTTCCACTCTTCCAGGGTTTACATGTTGAGATCCTTCAGTCTCTCCAAAAAGGGCTTTTAATGCAACCCCTGCACCATTTTTGTTGCCCTCCTCTGGACTGCATCCACCATATCTATGTCCTTTCTGAGGTGTAGCCTCCTTAACTGAACACAGTACTACGGGTGGGGTGTAAACAGTGAGTGATACGGTGGTAAGTCCACCTCCCTCCTTCTGCTGAATGTGTCAAAAGTCAGATAACTGACAGGCAGGAACTATTGGTGAAAGGACTATTTGACATTTTCTAAACAATATTTTGTTGTATTTTTCTCCTAGGGTATTTTCTTTTTTTTAATTTGCCAAACCCATTTTAAAAATTTGTCAAACTCATTTTATAAGTGCAGTGAGACACTTCCAGGTGCGGGGTGTTGGGGGATACTTGCAGTTCTAGGGGCTGTAAGTCCCACCACCTGTAGACCCAGGGTTCACAATCACAAAACACTCAGACATGCAGGTATCTCACAACACACCACAGCATATCATATCTGAGATTAAAAAAGTGTGCTATAGCCTGACAGGATGGCATGGCACTGCAGTTTCTTTCATTCACAGCCAAATTGAAATAGAAATTTATGTATTACATAAGTCTCATACCAGAACTGACTGAAAATTTGGGGCGATGGAGCAGTCTCCTCATTAACCACCACATTGCCAGGGGCCACCAATTCGCCTGCTCCATCACCAGTGAATCCCAAGTGGTACTCAGCTCTTCCCTCTTGGTACCTGCCTGTCCAGACTGATAAACAACTACTGAACAAAAAAAAGAGTAAGATTACATCAAGACTGTGGGAATGATTATTTCTCAGTGTTACAACAGCTATGCAAAAAGGAGACTATTGGTCTACTGACAGTCTGAACCACCATTTCCACATATTGCCTATCTCCTAGTCCCTTAGTCCCCAACATGTTTTGGAAGTAGGTTCAAATATCCCCATGAACCTGTCCCTTCCCTCTATCCCCATACTGAACCCCTTTACAGTTTCTTCTCCCACTACAGTACCTCTCTGGGAAGTATACTTCAACATTCAGATAAGTTTATCAGTGTGGCTACTAATCCTGAACCACCCTGATTTGGAACCTTCTCCACCAACCAGGAAGCATGACTTTCCCTACCCATTTTGTAAAGGAACAATAACACATCCTTTATCCTGATGGCAAAACTCCTTCCTATACACCCCAGCATCCTGTTTGCCTTCCCATGTGATTTGTTGCAATGGCTTGCTTTTTCAAGATTCTCACAGCTTCCAACAGTTGCACAGGACAACTGAACATCACAATATATGAGCACCACCCCACAACATTACAATCAGTAATGCCTTTGCCCTCAATTTAAAAATGTTCCTAAACTATTACATTTTATTATTAATATGACAAGAAAAGAAGCTTGATAACACACATCAACAGTACAGTGGTGCCATTGTTTCCATCCTTGGCACAAAGCCACAGAACTGCCAAAGGAATCCAACATGTGCTGCTCTTTTCTTTGTATATTGTCCCCTCTATGCTTTAATTATCTGACTGTCCAGATCAGCTTTGCACCACTGCTACTAACTGTAGTGCTGATCTCCTCCCAGATATTCTCACACTCAACATATGGCAGTCTGTCTGCTTTAAAGAGATGTGATGCATTTTTGGTCATTTTTGCAATAAAGGTGCTGGTATCCTTTGCACTGAAGGGTGCAGATTGTGCCTTCTTAGGAGTCACCTGTGAATACTCTGCTGAATCCATCTCAAAACATTTATAATTTAATTAAATTAAATAAAGTTGCCTACAGATCTGTAAGGTTTATCTCTTGTATCTTCTTTCAGTCCTCAAGACCGGAATGAAAAAACATGGTAATGTGCAAAATATGCAGAACAGGAATCTACCGATAAGGGAAAAGGGAAATTGTTTAACTAGGAAAGGCACACTAAGCACAGGAGTACAAGGAAGTTAAGTGACTTGCTCAGGGTCACACAGTATGCAAGTGGGGGATGTGGGACTCAAACCCAGATCTCCAGGTTTTCAGCTTAGTGCCCTAAACCACAGCACTATATTGCCTTCTAAGGCATGTATTCTGCAGACTACATAGACCACAATTCATGATCAGCAGAATACAGTTCTGATGCTTTCAAATAGCTTCATCAGTATGCATGTGGAATGATCCAGCCTGCCAGTGCAGTGGTAGTGCTACCACTCATGATGCTGATGATCTGGGTTCAGGAACAAACCTGGGTGGTTGGAGGGCTGACTGGGGGGAGGTTGGAGGAGCATCCATAGGATGCTCACCACCTCCAGGAGGGAGGGTGGCTGGAATCCAGTGTAGCACTGCCACCTCAGTGACCACAGGTGGAAGTACAAACCAGAGCCACAGATCTGGGGAGGGACATCACCAGCATGATGCTTCAGTGTCAGCAAGGCCTTCTGACATTGGGGGGGTGGAAAAAAAACTCCACTGTACAGAACGCTGGCAGTCACTTGTCAAAAGCCTTGCACCAACAACTGGATTGTCCGCCAGACTAAATGAGTACCCAAACTCTGCCAGAGGTTGTGAGGGGAGGCTCCCAGTGGCCCTTCCCATGGGGAGTTCATCCATGGGGGAACCCATGAGGCACTGGTAAGTCTCAAAGATGGTGGGTGACAGGGCTGAGTGGGCAGCCATATCAATGAGGGGCTAGAGGAGCTGCAGGAGGAAAAAGCACACTAAACTTTTGAAAAAGTATGTATGTGGAATACTAATCCATGGATCTGCTTATCTGCCGAATATCATTCTGCCACTCTGCCTTTATAATTCTGCAGAATAAGGAAGAAAATTCCAAAACCCACTTCACCATCAGAATGACCATTCTACCAGAAATGGAATTCCACAATCTGCACAGTACTACTTAGGACACTAAGATGAGGGAGAGATGACACATACAGTTTGAACCTGCGCAGATAGAGGCTATACAAGGAAGACCACATCCAAAACCAAGTTATGCAATTCTAAGTGGAAATAAAATGTTCTAAGTATAATAATACAGATTCTGACTGAAAAAAAAACATGTTTTATAAGTGCAGATATTCATCTCAAAATAATTTATTTGCCTAGTTTATTCACCACTGGTGTGGCATATAAGTTCAATTGCAATTAATTTAGTTATCATTTCCAGATGTTTGCCAATGTATATTTTTAAACCATATGTTACATTGAGTTCTCTAAGAACCAACATATTGTATATCAAACTCTATTTAAAATTGTAGGATTTAAAAATATTGCATTAATTAAATCAAATGTCTGGGTTGAATATCATTTTATGTTTTGTTGTTATTGTTTGTTTTTTTAAATAAGAGTGTTACATCAAATTTAATCTGATATCTACCTGTTGGTCAAACTAGTTTAAATAGTTTAAAATGTACAGAGGCATAGATTATGAAATATTGTTAATGTGACACAAGCAAAATATGTGTGAATATTTAATGTTATGGAAACAGGTAGACATCCTACTGTGTTATGCAGTCAAAGTTTCATGTAATTATTTAATTTTATCAGAAGTTTTTAGTTACCCCACCGATTGCATTGTACAAGTGACAACAGGATAAATCAGTATGCAGTTATCTCATTTATACTGAGTTGTATTTGTTTTCAATATTTATTTAACTTAGTTGTATGTGAAACCAAATGGTTTACCAGGTAGAAAATTATAAATTTTGAACTCATACTGTATATTTACTGATATGTAACATGGTTGCAAATACTATCGGCTGCAGTATATGTGATTACAATGACCCTTAGTTTTGTCAAACTTACACAGTAAAGAAGAAGTAAAGTTATCCAGTAAAAGGATAAGGGAAGGGAGGGTATGTGCTGTATAGGTACAGTTAAATGTAATGCATTAACCATGAAGACAAGCAATGTGTTCTTGTTTAAATACATCATTTTCTAAAACAATAAATGAATAGATTGTATATAGAATGTTTCGTTCTAATGCTTGATTTTCGGTTCAGTAATGTAACTGTGTTCTGGAAATAAGGCAAATCCCTTAGTAGTATTTTGAGCAACCTCCCTTGCCATACTAAATAAGAAAATTAAAAGATCTAGTAGCGATTTAAAAGGAGAATCATTACTGCCAAAAGTCCATCAATCTGCATTGCACTGGAGGATTTGGTTATTATCTCTTAGCTTGTCGAGTGTTTACATTAAAGATACATAATATAATAGTGAATAGTAAAGCAGGTCTCAACATCAGGGGACAGGGCTTTTTCAGAAGAAGCACTTCATGAACCATGGGTCACCACTGGAGAAAGGCTAGAAACTGAATGACAGTTATTTCTGTAAACTTCCATCACATGCAGGCAAACACTTCAACAGCCAAGCAATGAGAGGCAGAGTCCATGCAAAGTGTGTTTCTCAAAAAAGTAACACTCAAATACTGAATTCTCTTTGCCGGGAAAGGAAGTTTGCCTCTAGTATCTGTCAAGGTCCTGTACAGCACATATATTGTAAATGTCAAACAGGCTAGAAGGAGGGATGGAACAACAATGGGGAATCATCAAAACTGCCATCACAGAAGCAACAAGCCTTTGTGTGAAGCAAATAAACAAATCAAAATGAAAGAAAAAGCCACTATGGTTCTCAAAAGAGGTAGCGGGGAAAGTCAGGGAGAAAAATATAGCGTTCAGGAAGTATAAGGAAACACAGAAGGAGCAGGACAGAGAGCTGTACCAGTTAAGGCAGAAGGAAGCAGGGAAGGAAGTCAGAATAGCAAAGGCCCAAACTGAGGAAAAGATAGCCAACTCAGTTAAGAAGGGGGATAAAACCTTTTATAGGTACCTCAGGGAGCATAGTCAGACAAAGGGAGGGAGGGATAATGAGGCTGAATAGAATGGACTGTGGGTGGGCAGAGGGGATAGTGAAAAAGCAGGGATACTGAACCAATATGTCTGCTCAGTATTCACAAAAGAGGAGGGGGAGGTGCCTAATCCAATTAACAGAAGCACTCTGGATGGGGGGTCGATCCCAGTCCTTTCACAGAAGAAAGGGTTCCGAAAGAACTCCTAAAACTGAAGGTGGACAAAGCAATGGGGCCTGATGGAATTCACCCCAGAATTCTAAAAGAATTAATGAGAGAACTAGTGAAACCATTGACTACCCTTTGTAACAAATCATGGGAGGATGGTGTGGTACCCAAGGACTGGAGGAAGGCGGATGTGATTCCCCTTCACAAGAGTGGGACTAAGACAGAGGCAGGAAACTACAGACCTGTCAGTTTGACCTCTGTGGTAGGGAAAGTGATGGAATCACTTCTGAAGGAAAGAATTGTTGAGTACCTAGAGGCCAGTGGGGCACAGGACCCAAGGCAGCATGGGTTCACAGAAGGAAGGTCATGTCAGATGAATCTAATTGATTTCTTTGACTGGGTGACCAAAGTAGTGGACCAGGGAGGGGCTGTGGACATGGCCTTACTAGACTTTAGCAAGGCATTTGACACAGCCCCACACAAAAGATTAATCAAATTAACCAGCCTGGGAGTGGGTCCCAGGGTGGTAGCCTGGGTAAAACATTGGCTGAACAACAGGACACAGAAGGTAATTGTAAATGGAGTCCACTCTGAAGAAAGAGGGGTTACTGGTGGGGTACCGCAGGGTTCAGTACTAAGTCCAGTCCTTTTTAATGTCTTTATAAGTGACATTGCAGAGAGGACTGCCTCTTTGCAGAAGACACAAAGATCTGCAACAGGGTTGATACACAAAGAGGCATGGAAAGGATGAGAAGGGACTTGGCAAGGTTGGAGGAATGGTCAGAAGTATTGCAGCTAGTATTCAATGCAAAGAAGTGCAAAATAATGCACCTGGGAAACAAAAACCTAGGGGAAGATTACACAATGGGGGCGGAGGTAATAACAGAAGCAAAAAAGGAAAGGGACCTGGGGGTAATCATATCAGATGACCTTAAGGTTAGCAAGCAATGTGAGAAGGCAGTAGGGAGAGCTGGGGGTATACTGGGAGGCATAGGGAGAGGCATCTCCAGTAGAAAAAGGGAAGTTGTTATCCCTCTGTACAGACAGTTGGTGAGACTCCATCTGGAGTACTGTGTCCAGTTCTGGAGACCCCACCTCTGCAAGGACATAGACAGGATAGAGGCAGTCCAGAGGAGGGCAACTAGAATTTGTGCAGGGTCTGCAAGAGAAGCCATATGAGGAGAGACTAAAAGAGCTTAATATGTATACTCTTGAGGAAAGGAGGAAGAGGGGGGACATGATAGAAATGCTTAAGTACCTCAGTGGAATCACCAAAGTCCAAGAGGGTAGCATCTTTCAGAAAAAGAGACATGCAAGAACAAGGGGACACAATTTAAAGATGGGGGGCAGTTCAGGGGCAATGTGAGGAAGTATTATTTCACAGAGAGGGTAGTGGATGCATGGAGCAGCCTTCCTGAGGAGGTTGTGGGGTCTAAAACTGTGGGAGAATTCAAGAATGCATGGGACTGACATAAGGCGATTCTTGTGAGGGGTAGGAAGAAATAGGCCATCGGTTAACTAGGATCTGCGGCCTATCTTGTAGGTAGGGAAATGGGCAGACTAGATGGGCCAAGCGGTCCTTATCTGCCATCAGAGTCTATGTTTCTATGTTTCTATGTTACATTCTATATACCTAACACTGCTTTTTGCAGAAGAAAGGTCGACACCTTTCAAATTAGGTCAGGTTCCTGATTTGTATGAGCCTAATAAAGGAATTCAGTGTTAGGGTAATTAAAAGACAAGAGAAAGAGTTTTTTTTATTTGCTTTAGATAACTTTAAAAGAGAGTTTGAGTAGTGTCATATGAAACAAGGGAATGAAACAAAACCAGGAAAAATCAGAGACTGAAAACAGGGAGTTTGAAATTATTCGGAATGTGTCTAATCTCGGAATTAGAGTGCTGTGAAAATGCCCCTGCCTGGCACAATTATATGATTTTTATTGCTGGAGGTAGATTGATTTGGAAGCTATGAATCCGAAACAAAGTGTAGATGAAATAAGGAGACTTAGCCGGTTCCGGTGCCCCAGGTTGTTGCCTGTCGTGTCCTCTTCCCCAGTGAAAGAAAAACACTTCTCTGCATTGTTCCTGCAGCACCCCCCCCCAACACACACACACACACACACACCACCACCACCATGTGAGAGCTGAGGTTTATCTGAACTTTCGGTGAACCGCAGATTAAACAGGGAATGAGAGCGGCCGGGCAGGCAGTTCGTTGTTAGCCACCTTTCAGCAGCTCTTTCAGAATATATTAATATTGATCACTTTCAATCTGATTACCCCAGAGGAAAACACCAGAGTCCATCAACTGGCACAAAAATAAAAGTCTCAGCTTTAAAGGTAAACCAAGGAACCCAGATAGACACAAAGCAGAAAGCATCGGAAGACAACGGTTGTTTTGCAAAATAAATAATGGCAGTGCAGAGCTAGCGAGTGAGATGGACATGCAGGCATAGCATGCATGTACCCTGAAGACATGTTTCACGCAATGATTGAAGCGGACCTTTTCTTTGAAGCCAACGCCACTGCTGTCAATCTGTTGCCCTACTCATCTCGCTGCTCCATTGGTGCATATGGGAAGCATCCCTCAGATTGAGCACTTCACTGGCAGTGACAGGCACACACCTCCAGCAAGTCGTATTCTCCCAAGATGTTTCTTGCGCATGCGCGCAAGCAAACATAAAAATGAGTATGATTGTGCTCTCTGCAGTACAACAAAGTCTTCCAGCCTTTTCCACCTAAAAATCAAGGTTTGTCTGACTGAATTCTAATTGTGTGGCTTGATTAGAGCAGCTCAGTACTGAAAAGCTCCAACCAGAAACCCTTGACTGACTAGTGTCACACCAGTGATGTAAGCAGGCCTTTTTGTGAAGACAGTCTGCTCTGTCTGGGTTGAATACACAATCCCTCCACTGAACCCAGCAATAATAATTAAATCAAACCTCAGCCAAAGTACAATTCTAAAAGGTGCAAAAATATCCTTTCAAATACTAGGTCTCTACTCCAGTGACCTAACACAGTGAAAAGCAACTCCAGTAGTAGTTTACTCCCCTCTGCTTATAAAATTAACACTCCTGAAATTGAACCCTGCAAGCCTCTACTTAATTCAAATAGGCAACAACGAAAGGATCAGTAAAACTATCTAAAACCTTCCTCACAGGTCCCAATCAATATTATGCCTTTCCAGGCTCCCGGTTCTGAAAAATGACCAATTAGACCCCAAATGCCTGAGTAAACATAAAAGTTTTAAAATGCTTTTTTAAAACTGACAATGAGGGAGCCTCCTGGAGGTACCCCAACAACAAATTCTAAAGGATCAGGGCAGCCACTTCAAATGCCCGATTCCTGGAATATCTAAATTTCACTCTAGGCACCTGAAGGAGGCACTCCACCGCTGATTGGAGAGAACATCCTGGGGTGTAGGGATGCAAAAGCTCACTCATGTAACTTGGATCCTGTCCATGTAAAGCCTTATAGATCAATAGACCTATCTTGAAAGGGATGCGCCAGTGCACTGGCAGACAGGGCAGTTCACGCAGCATTGGCATGCTGTGACAGAACCTGGAAAGTCCCATCAAAAGCCAGGCCACAGCATTCTGCAGGAGCTGCAGGCATCGTATCACACCTCCACTGACCCCCAGGTAGAGAGCATTGCAGTGGTTGAGAAGTGACAAACACATGTATCAGAGTGGCCAGGCCATCCAGGGTGACAAGAGGTTTGATTCGGGCAATATTCTGGAGATGATAAAACCTAATATGGACAGCAGCTGACACCTGAGCTTCAAGCGTCAGCTCACTGTCCAGAAATATGCCCAAATTCTTCACCTTTGCAAGAGCCTCCAGTCTGTCCAGGCCTATAAATAGACCAAGGTCCATCCTGGAGGCACCCGCTCTTCCCCTCCAACCCAGCTCCACTACCAATACTTCAGTTTTCCCAGGACTGAGCCCCAGCCAGTTCACCGACATTGATGCTCGGATCTCAAGACAGGCATTTTCTAAGCATGTCAACTGCATCTGATCTTCTGTGTGCAAAGGACATGAAAAGCTGGATGTCATTGGCATAAAAATGAAAACCAAGCCAATACTGCCTTATGACCTCACCTAGGGGCAGCATGAACACTGTGAATAACATGGGGGAGAGGACAGCGCCTAGGGGTACTCCACAGGGTAGGGCCCTCGGGCTTGAGGAATAATTCCCCCAAATCACCCTTTGGGATCTGCCCTGGAGGAAGGACTCAAACCAGTTGATGACCTTGCTGGTGAGTCCAACATATTCCCGTAGACTGCCCAAAAACACCTCATGATCCACAATGTCAAACACTTAGGAGAGATTGAGGAGAACGAGAATTGATCACTCTCCTCTATCCCTCATCCTGAGCAGGTCGTTCAGCACTCATACTAATGTGGTCTCCATACTGTGCCTGACCCTAAACCCAGACTGGAGTGGCTCAAAAATCTGAAAGTCTGTGAGGTAACTCTCCAGCTGTTCTGCAACTACCTTCTCCAGAACCTTCCCAAAAATGTAAGGTTCAATATAGAACGGTAATTCGCTAAGATGTTGGGGTCCAAGGAAGGTTTCTTCAGCAGGGGCTTCATCACAGCCTGTTTTAAGGGATCTGGAAAAAACCCTGCTGATAAGGATCACCCAATAATCTCAGTGAATATCGGACCCAGGACTCTGACGCATCCCACTAGTTGACGTATGGGGCCTGGATCTAAGCAGCAGAAAACTGGCTTCAGCTTCAGAATCACCCCACTGACATCAGCCAATGTTACTGGCTGGAACTCTTCCCAGGGCAGCTGAATGAGCTCATCATTCCAGGGCCCAACTCAGTTGGCCAGTGATATGCTAAATAAGTATATCCCAGAAGAGACAGAGAACACCCTATCTGAGAAGAACAGAGTGAACTTCTCACATTTCTGAGCTGACAAAGCTCTTATGGGTTCTAGACAGGCCAGATGTAATAGCCCGTTCACCACCTGGAAGAGCTAAGCTGGTCAGTTCTTCCCAGCTGCAATGGTCCTAGACATAAAAGCTGTCTTTTTATGGATGATTGCACTCTGATACTCATGATAACAAGCTATCAGAACCAGTTTGTCCTCCTAAGTCCTGGTCCTTCTCCAACATCTCTCCAACCTCCACCCCCTGGTTTTCAGCACCCTCAGCTCACCATCAAACCAAGGTGAGCCAAGTTGCGAAACCAAGGGGCATACATGGACTGGTGCAGAAAGGTCCAGGGCTCCCCAAACAGCCCTGTTATAGGCTGCCACAGCCATCTCTGGACCTTTGGCGCAAGCCTCCATCACAGATGAAATGTCCAGTTCTGCCATCAGTCCCTCCAGTTGCAACCCTTTCAAAGGGCGTAAACTGGATCATTTCCACAGGGGAAGGGACCATAAGGTGGGCTGTGAAGCTGAACCAGACCGCGCAATGAACCAGGAAATGCTGAAGTGGCAGAAGCATTAAATCAGTATTTTGAGAACTCGACTGTCTCTCCTAACACTGCTACTCCTTATGAGATGTTAAACTGTGAGCCTGTCTGCTTTTTCATGCGGCTGTTCAGGTGGGCTTTACATTTCTCCCATTCACTAAACTACTACCTACTTAATCTGGTTCAGTTTCAGTTGATTGACAACTGTATGTCCCCACCCTCTCCCAAGATAAGGCTGAAAATGGAGTGTATTGTCTACCCTTCCTTTTCCTGTCACCAAAAAATAAACTATTGTACAATCTCAAAATAATTATAGTCACCCAATCAGATGCAAGCCAATGGTTCCACCACGTCAGGATGCCAACAGTAGTGAGCCCAGTCATTAAAGTGCCAAGCTGTAATGCCACTGATCTCTCTTTTTGCAGGAGGTTGTGCCCCCCGCCCCCCCTTTATTCTAATTTCAGGTGAGAAGGACCTCAGGGATGGGACGGCAAATCCCAAAATCGGCTCCATAATGACTGGGTGCACTACCGCCGGTGCCCTAATGCCATGTAAGGCCAGACAATACCACTCATCAACATCCCACCACTAAATCACAAAACTTTAAATTCAAGAACATCAGCCAAGGGGAGACACTGAAGTTACTGCAAGAACAAGACATCTAAAAAAGCCCTAGATACGATGGCACTGAACCCCATTTGCTAAAAGCAGCAGCTATACAGCACAAATGTGGCCACCAATCACAGCCCTCTTTAACATCTCCCTCTGCATTTGTCAAGACCCTGCAGAAGCCCCTGCCACATACCGCTTTGGACGTCACATACCAGTGCCACCACATCTTCCCAACTATAAGGGCTCTGCCACCACTCAGAACACCCACATAGCATATTTGTAGTAGATGTCCCCTAATGTCCCCTGAAACCTACCATGGGGACAGTGCATTGGGAGCCATCAGCTCTCACAGCCCCGGCTTGGCCACAGGGATTATCATGGCCCCATCTAGCCTCATCTGCCACATCAGGGCAATGTGATCTGGCCTACCATGGAAATCTTATGGAGACACAAGTGGAGAAGCACCATAGGTGACACTGCATAGAAGCAGAACATGTAAGAGCCATGCACCTACCACTCCTAGGACATGGCACATTTAGCGGCCCTAGCTCCATCAGTCCCACAGGTCCCCCCATCATCCAGAAGTGATTTGAAATCTTCCTCAGCTTGCAGGGTAGGCCCCATCACAAAGGCCAGTGACCTGCACTTGTGCTGTTGCCTCAGCAACTGCACTGGGCAGTATTGCCAGGGATCCCCTGTGCACGTCGCTGTGAGATGTCAACATGTCAAGTATGCACCGCTTAAAGGGCCACTGTCACGGTATTCAGAACCTGCCCCTGCCATACTGTTACCAGGCCACTCTGTGGCCATCTGTAGTGGCTGCTGCACACTGCAGGAGAGCATTGATGCATATAAATGGAGAGCATACCTGTACCAGTCATGGAGGTTGCCCACAGAGACTCTGCTCTGGGTGCACATATGTACCACATGGCACAGTGCTGTTGACTAGTGTGTTCTGTACAAAAGGCCTGGCAAGATGTGTTCAGCACTGCTGCTGAGCATCTTCCTGCTGGATGGTGAGCTTTAGTGGGAATAGGCACTGAGGGCCTAGCCATGGCCACAGATGTTCCAGCCCAGGCTGGATACATATACCCTGAAAGAATCACTTTTCTTGGAATGGTATGGACCATGCTACCATCTACAGGTGGTGTGATGTGGTCAGTGCCAATGTGGATCCATGTACTGTATATGGTGGTCACATGCCTTGTCGGTTACAGCAAAGGTGTTGTGTTCATTGTCATACTATTCCATGAGGTCATTCCAGAAGGTGGCCAGCAGTGCCACTGTCATCAGTCAATTGTCAGTGTACAGGGCACTTCCCCAGGTCTCAGATGCCCTGCTCCTGCATATGCATATCACATTACTGGCCTCCCTGTAGGACATACAGAACATGGAGGTATTCTGTGCTATGTTTGTCATGCCGAGTGTATTGGTTGCCATTGACTGCACACATGTCACTATCCTGGCACTATTACATGGTGCGAAGGCATAACATGACTACAAGAGCCACCATAGTATTGATTGCCAGCTGGTATGCAATGCCACAGATCTGATCATGAATGTGCGCATCATTATCCCCTGGGTCATGCCACAATGCCTGAATTCTATACGAGTAGGCACATATGAGGACAAGGATGGGTGGCTTATCAGTGAGAACAGCACACTCGCATATATGACAGTGAAGTGCATATGAGGCAGTCATACTCTCCATGACAGGTGACAGTTTATATCTATTACATCCATACCTGATGATGCCCTACCTTGTAGCACATACTGAGGCAGAAGAAAGGTATAACAAGGTACACAGAAAGACAAGGTCCATGGATGAGAGAACTATCAGCTTTCTTAAGATGAGGTTCTGATGCCAGGACAGGACCTGTGGCACGATGGTGCTCACCCTGTAGAAGGTGTGTGAGTGTTTACTGCATGTGCCATGCTACAGAACATTGCTGTACAGAGGTGTATACTCATGCCCAATAATGTCTGCAATGGTGCACAGGATGCCCAACAAGGTGGTGTCCAGCATGAGCAGAGAGGAGACACTTTGAAGAGCAGTGCAGTATGGCATAGGCGAGTGCAGGAGTCATTCAGTGGGTAGCATGAGCTATGTGTGTGTGTTTGTTGTACAGGGGATTGTGTGTGTGGGTGGGAAATTGTGGTGCAGTGATGATACCCCTTGACTAAGCACACTAGTCCCATATATAAAAGGGGGTATTGTGTCCTATCATGGCTTCTGTGTGCCTGCATGCCATGGCCATAGAAACATAGACTTTAATGGCAGATAAGGACTGCTTGGTCCACCTAGTCTTCCCATTCTCCTACCTATTGGATAAGCTGCAGATCCTAGTTAACCAACAGCCTACTTCTTCCTACCCCCACCAGAATTGCCTGATGTCTGTCCCATGCAATCTTGAATTTCCCCACTGTTGTTGACCACATGACCCCCTCAGGAAGACCGTTCCATGCGTCCACAACCCTCTCTGTGACAAAATACTTCCTCACATTGCCCCTGAGCCGTCCCCCTTCTATCTTCAGATTGTGTCTCCTTGTTCTTGCACGTTTCTTTTTCTGAAAGATGCTACTCTCTTGGACTTGGTTGATTAAAAACAAAAACAAAGTTCCGGTGCACCCCCCCCCAAAAAAAAAAAAAAGAAAAATAACATGGTACATATTAGAATTGAAACAATTTAACTGCCTATTGGCTTTTCTTACTTTAAACTCCATGAAAGAAAGGGGGGTCCTCTTAGTTTTCAGATTGGAATTCCAGTGTGAACAAGCCAAACCACCATGTCATGGTGGGACCCATTCGGTTTAATCCCTACACTAGCTTCTCAGCTCTGAAATGCCTGCATTGGTTACTCAAATTTATAGAGTGCATTACCTAATTGGCTTCTTTTAAATAAAGTGCAATTTCACAGGTGGTGGAAGTGAGCATGCTGAACGGGGTGCCACACCTCCCCAGATTAGCATGCTCTAACCTCTGCATTACTCGCAAAGTGTAATTCACATTTCTGCTTAGGGTTGCTACAGGTATGTGGTATATAACAGACCAAAACAAAATTCCAGTGCACAACCCCCCTTCCCAAAAAAAAACATGGTACATATTAGAATTGAAACAATTTAACTGCCTATTATTTCATTTTGAATATCTGCCATCTTTTTTTGGGGGGGTGCCCTGGATGTCACCCACCAGTAGCACCCTTCAGCAGACATGTGAATTACATTTTGTGAGCAATGCAAAGGTTTTGAGTGTGCTTTTTGGTTGTCTTTAGAGTTTTGGGAGCTGTGGTACTCCTTTTAGTATGCTCCCTGTCACCACCTGTGTAATTTCCTGGGTGGGAACACTTTATTAAAAGGAGCCAATTAGGCAATGCACTTCAAGCCAATTCAAGCAATGCACTCTATATTTGAGTAGCCACTGTAGGCATTTCAGAGCTGAGAAGCTAGTGTAGGGGCCAAATCGCATGGGTCCCACCATGACGTGGAGGTTTGACTTGCTCACATTGGAATTCCAATCTGAAAATTAAGAGGACCCCTTTTTTCATGGAGTTTAAAGTAAGAAAAGCCAACAGGCAGTTAAATTGTTTAATTCTGAATATGTGCCATGTTTCTGTTTTGGGGGGAGTGGAGTTGTACACTGGATGCCTCACAACAGTAGCACCCTTCAGCAGAAATATGAATTACATTTTGTGAGCAATGCAAAGGTTTTGAGCGTGCTTTTTGGTTGTCTTTGGATTTTGTTGATTCCCTTGAGGTTCTTGAAAGTTTCTATCATGTCCCCCCTCTCCCTCCTTTCCTTAGGGGTATACATATTAAGCTCCTTTAGTCTTTCTTCTTCTGGCTTCTGTTGCAGACCCTGCACCATTTTAGTTGCCCTTCTCTGAACTGCCTCCATCCTGTCTATATCTTTGCAGAAACGGCATTTCCAGACCTGCACGCTGTATTCCACATGGGGTCTCACCAACTCTCTGTACAGAGGAATAACAACTTCCTGTTTTCTACTTGTGTTGCCTCTCCCTATACATCCCAGTATCCCCCTGCCATCCTTACTGCCTTCTCACACTGCTTGCTTACCTTTAGGTCATCTGATATGACTACCCCAGATCACTTTCCATTTTTGTTGTTATTAATAACCCCCCTTGTTGTGTACTCTTCCCCTTGGTATTTGTTTCCCAGGCGCATTTCTTTGCACTTCTTTGCATTGAATCTAAGCTGCCATATTTTTGAATATTATTCCAACCTTGCCAAGTTACTTGTCAACATTTCCACCCCACCTTGTGTATCAACCCTGTCACAGATCTTTGTGTCATCTGCAAAGAGGCATACTTTTCCTTCCAGACCCTCTACAATGTCACTTATAAAGACATTTAAAAGGACCAGACCCAGTACTGAACCCTGCAGTACCCCACTAGTAACTTCCCTTTCTTTGGAGTTGACTACTTTTACTATTACCCTCTGTGTCCTGTTGTCCAGCCAATTTCTTACCCAGGCTACCACTCTGGGACCCACTCCCTGGCTGGCTAATTTGTTTATTAATCTTTTGTGTGGCACTGTGTCAAATGCCTTGCTAAAGTTTAGGTAGGCCATGTCAACAGCCCCTCCCTGGTCTAGTACTTTGGTCACCCAGTCAAAGAAATCTATTAGATGCGACTGACATGACCTTCCCACTGTGAATCCATGCTGTCTTGGGTCGTGTGCCCCACTGGCCTCTAGGTACTCAAACATTCTTTCTTTCAGAAGTGATTCCATCATCTTCCCTACCACTGAGGTCAAGCTTCTGTAGCTTCCTGCCTCTGCTTTGCTCCCACTTTTGTGAAGGGGAATCACATCTGCCCTCCTCAAGTCCTTAGGTACCACACCATCCTTCCATGATTTGCTAAAAAGGGTAGTCAGTGGTGTCACTAGTTCTCCCCTTAGTTATTTTAGAATTCTGGAGTGAATCCCGTCAGGCCCCATTGCTTTGTCCATCTTCAGTTTTAGGAGTTCTTTCAGAATCTGTTCTTCTGTGAAAGGACTGGTATTGACCCCATTTCCAGAGTGCTTCTATTGATTGGATTAGGTACCTCCCCCTCCTCCTCTTTTGTAATACTGAGCAGAAGTATTCATTCAGTATCCCTGCTTTTTCACTGTCCCTCTCTGCCCATGCACACCACCCCCCCCCCATTAAGCTGCACTGTCCCTCCTTTGGTCTTTCTTCACTCCCTAATGTACCTATAAACGGTTTTATCCCCCTTCTTAACAGAGTTGACCATTTTTTCCTTGGTTTGGGTCTTTGCTATTCTGACTGCCTTCTCCACTTCCTTCTGTTTAATTGGCACAGTTCTCTGTCCTGCCCCTTCTGTGTTTACTCATACTTCCTGAATGCTATCTTTTTCTCCCTAACCTTTCCCACCACCTCTTTTGAGAACCATAACTTTTTTTTTCTGTTTTGATTTATTTATTTGCTTCACACAAAGGATTGTTGCCTCTGTGATGGTAGTTTTGATGTTTCGTCATTTTTCCTCCACCCCTCCTTCTTGCCCGTTTGCTAGTGCTTTTCTGAAGCACTTTCCCATTTTGACAAAGTCAGCCCTCCTAAAGTCCAGTACCCTTACTTTGGTATGGCTTGCCTCTGTGTCTGTGTTTATAGTGAACCACACTGTTTGGTGGTCACTTGTTCCCAGATAGCTACCCACTTCTAGATCTGACATCCTTCCTCTCTCCCCATTTGAGAGTACCAGGTCTAAGATTGCTCCCTCCTGAGTGGTTTCCAGCACTACCTACTTGAGGCATGCCACCTGTAGGGCATCGAGAAAGATCCTGCTCTTGGATATGGCTGCAGCAAAGGTGCTCCAGTTTGCATCTGTCATATTCAGGTCCCCCATCAACAGTATCTCCCCTTTTTCTGCCATGCTAAGGATGCCTTCTATCATTTCCTTGTCCATTTCCTCCCCCTGAGATGGGGGTCTATATACAACCCCAATGTGGATTGTGGTGCCATTTCTGGTCTCCAGGGTAACCCACAGTGCCTCCTCTACTCCCTGTTTAATCTTTAGTTCCATTGCTTTGATCCCTTCCCTTACATGGAGAACTCCTCCTCCTCCTCCTCCTCCTCTTCTACCCTCCCTGTCCCTCCTATAGATTGTGTACTATGGTATATTGACATCCCAGTCATGGTTCTCTGTGTACCATGTTTCTGTGACTGTCACAATATCCAGGCATCCTTCTTCCATCAAGGCCACCAGTTCAGGGAGCTTGTTACCTAGACTACAGTCATTGGTACTCATTACAATTTATTTTTTGATGGCCTTACCCCTTTTTACCCTATCTCTGTCCTTATCGCCTTTGCCTTTTTTGCCATCTACCCATGCCCTTCTCCCTATCAACTTCTTCATCTTGGTGTTTACCTCACTAACTATCCTGATTTCTTCGGGGGGGGCTAGGATTTCCCTGCTCCTTTTTGGTGCCTCCCCCCTTAGCTAGTTAAAATGTTTGCCAATGAAGCATTTCAACCTATCACCTAGGATCTTGGTTCCCCTCCTGGACAGATGCAGACCATCACGCCAGTATAGGCTTGCATCCCTCTAGGTGGACCCCTACTCCCCAATGAAGCCAAAACCCTGAGTTCTGCACCAGTTTTTCAACCATTGGTTGAATCCCATGGTACAGAGCACCCTAGCCTCACCCATGCCATAGACAGGCAGCACCTTTGAGAAGGTTACCATGCATGCTGCTTGTCTAAGGCCCCTCCCCAACTCCACAAAATCTTCCTGCACTGCTCTGATGCCTTTCCCAGCCAAGTCATTTGTCCCTAGGTGGACAATGACATCCAGCTCCCTCCCCCATACAGCTGCTCCCACAATCCTGATGATTTGCTCCCTGTCCCTCCAAGACATGGTGTCAGGCAGGCACCTTACCTCCCTTTCCCCCTATCCTCCAGTTCTACCCTTCTAATACTGGAGTCCCCCACCAGGAGTTGTTTCCTTCCCCTGTGGGGTCCCATGCCACCATTGTGTGGGTTTCCTTTGTGGAGGTTCCCAGCATCCTCCTTGGTCTCCACTGCAGGTTCCTCCATAGAGGAACCACACTCTGCCAGAATGGCATATGAATTGTGGAGAGGTACAGATTGAGGGATGTGCCTCTGTTCCACCACCCTCACTGCCCCTGAGCCCCATGTGGTCCAACCGCTCCACCTTCTTGGCAACCTCTGAAGCAGCGGTTGTGGCCCAGGTGGTACCTGGGTGGGAAAGGATGTCCCCCAAATCCTGGCAAACCCAGCCTGGAGACGAGCAACCTCCTCCCTCAGACCACAGTGATGCCTGCAGATGGGAAAACACTGCATCATCCAGAATGTCTCACGGAAAACTACCACTCCACAGCCACTGCACTGCACCACTCCAATCATATCTTATTTGTGGCCCCTCAACTGTTGTTTTGTATGCTTACTCTTTCCTCTCTATTTATTTCTTTTTTTTATTTTATATACATTTTTTCTCCCTACTTTCTTACCGCCTCCATGCCCTTAAAGCTCCTGCTCTTCCTTTTTTGGGACAGGAAGTTCCTTTATTCCTCAGTAGTCTCCTTGTTATTTGCTCAGTCAGACCTCCAGCAACTAGGAGGGTATGAAGAGCTACTTTTTTCCTTCTAGGATGGTGAGTCTTTTATGCCTCTGTGATCACTCCCTTCCTGCTCCCAAACAGGAAGTTCCTGTAGTCAGTCAAATCCTGTGCCTATAAAAGTAGAATTGGCTAAGGGTGGGGGGAGTGGAGAGAACGCTATATAGTCCCAGTAGAGTAGTAAAGTTCTAACAGCACTGCTCCAAAAAGCTATCTAGGGCACATTTAAATGCAAACATCTGGCTACCTGCTGCCTAACCACTCCCTCTAATTCACAGTTCCCTTCTTCATGTAGCTAACTGCACAGATAACAATTCACTTCACCCAACTCAGACAAACACACTAAGTTTTTTGTTTATTTGTTTTTACCCTAAATTGAAGGCCCCGGTAGTAGAGTTCTAGTTCTTAAGTCCCAGTAGAGTAGTAAAGTTCTAACTGCACCTCCTTCCTCTTGCTGTTCTCTGCCAAAAGCTACATAGGGTAGATTTAAATGCAAACACCTGGCTTCCTGCTGTCTAAGCCACTCCCCCTAATTCACAGTTCCTTTCTTCGCCTAGCTAACTGCACAGATAACAACTCAGTTCACCTAACTCAGACAAACACACTAACTCTTTTTTTTGTTTGTTTGTTTATTTTTACCCTAAATTGAAGGTCCCTGTAGTAGATTTCTAGTTCTTAAGTCCCAGTAGAGTAATAAAGTTCAAACAGCATCTACTTCCTCATGCTGTCCATGGGTGTTTGTGCTGTACATGGAGGGTTTATGGTGCTTGTACTGTATCCGGCAAGTTGAAGTCTCCCATTATCAGAACCTCCCCTTTAGCTGTCATGTTTTGTGTATCTTCTAACAGTAATGAGTCTATGTCCTCCCCCTGGTCTGGGGGCCCGTAGACAACCCCAGTTCTTAAGGCTGTCCCATTTCCTGTTTCCAGGGTGACCCACACTTCTTCTGGCTCCTTATGTGTATTCTAAATTTCTGCAGCTTTGATATTTCCATTGACATACAGGGCCACTCCACCCCCCTTTTTGCACCTTGGTCTCTTCTGAACAGTACATAACCAGGTACTGAAGCCTCCCAAGTGTGGTTACTGGTAAACCACATCTCACTAATTGCTACTATGTCCAGTTTAGCCTCTGTCATTATTGCCTGCAGGTCTGGGATCTTATTTCCCAGGCTGTGAGCATTTGTGTACATGATTTTCCATTGGCCAGATTTCGGTGTGTTAGTTGTTGGGTGAGGTCTGGCATTTTCCCTGTGTGTTGTATGGGGAGACAGACTTTTTTTCTTACCTGGTGATGCAAATGAACTGCAAACATGCGGAAACCCTGTCTGACCACTAGCTGAGGGGGGAGGGGTGTTCTTCCCATTTGAAGTATGGGGGTGCTGCACCCCTCTCCCCATTTGCTAGTTTAAATATTCTGCTAAGACATCAAACTTCTGCCCCAATGCACTGACTCCCTCCTTAGTCAGATGCAGTCCATCAAATTTAAAGAACTTTCACTCCCAAAACTGTTGCCAGTTCCCTACAAATCTGTGTAAGAAGGTATGGGCTGAGGTTTCACTGCTATGCTGATGATACCCAGCTCTACCTTTCTTTTGCACCCGACCAGAATGGAGCTCTCTCTGTCTTTAATAACTGTCTGAAAGAAATCCAGGAGTCGATGGATTCCAGTTGGCTGAAGCTGAACTTGGAAAAAACTGAAGTGCTGGTTGTGGACCTGGGTCATGGATAGTGGGGTAGGGGGTTGGTTCATCCTTGGGAATTTTTCTCGGTGGCATTTCACTCCCGATCTCTGAACAGGAACATAACCTGGGGTAATTTTTGATGAAGGGCTGACCCTGCATTCTCAGGTGTCGGCTATCATCCAGTCTTCCTTTTATCATCTCAGGAATATCACCAGGGTTAGGCATCTGGTTTCGTCTGGTGACCTTCCTACTTTGGCCAATGCCTTTGTGTCCTCGTGCTTAGATTATTACAACTCCTTTTACCTCTGGCTTCCAGGAGTAGAAATCCTCCACCTGCAGCTGGTGCAGAACACAGCAGCCCGGCTTTTCACGAGATCTGCTCAATCCTGTCGTATTTCACCGGTGCTGCATGAACTACACTAGCTGCCAGTACAGTGGCAGATCACCTTTAAAGTCGGCTTGCTTACTTTTAAAGCCCTACATGCACTGGGCCCAGATTACCTGAAAGAGCTCCTGGTTCCTTATTGCCCTGGACGATCATTCTGCTCAGCTGATATGGGGTTGCCTGAGACTCCAAGGGTATGTTTAAAATCATCTGGGGTGAGAGCTTTTATGTTTGCAGCCCCCACCCTTTGGAATTCTTTACCCCATCAGCTACAGAAGTGTACAACTGTGGAGGGATTCAAACAATCTTTAAAAACTTTCTTGTGGCACCAGACATTCAGTGATTATTTTTTCTCTTTTCTTTTTGGTTTACTGCTATTTTAATGTTAATTTTATTGATGCTTGTTCTGCTTTTAAACTGTTAGGTACCTTGGTTATAGATAAGGTGCCCCATAAATAAAATTTATTATTATTATTATGTACAATCAGCACAGAATTTAATGATGAATGTCAGATATTAATGATGGCCCAACCAGATCTGAATGTTTGTGATCTCTGAATAACATAGTGTAGTGTATCCTACCAGCAAAGATTAATTCTCAACTTTTTATTTTTGGGGAGAGTGTGCTGTGGATGGTTGGGAGGGATGGAGGAGGACGGGGTACCTTAGTATCATGGAACACTGTTCCTGTTTTTTTTTTCTTGTCATTTCCGGTATTTTATCACCTGGGTAACTGAATCTCATTGCTGCATATTTCTGACCTGGAGCTGGTTAATGGAAGATAATGTTGGATGGACATCATAGCCGTACATGAGGGTTAATAATATGACATGACAGGAGGAGACATTTTACAGTGCTTGACAATAACCAATCAATTCATTAATGAGGGGGATGATCCAGCCAGATGCAGATGTCTGTGACCCCTTCAAGTAACACAGTGTGCACTACTGGCAAAAGTACGGTAAGTATTCCTTTTTTTTATTCAGGGGTGTTGCGTAAGTTGAAACAGTGCCACAGCATCAACGAACACTGTCTCTAACCATTTTTTGCTCCTTTTTATTCTTTTCAGGTATTAATCGAATCCTGTTGCTATATAGTTCCAGCCCATATCTGGTTAATGGGGGATAATATATAATGGATATCCTATCCAAAAATGAGGATTAGTAATATGACATGACTAGAGCAGAAATTCTTTTTGTGGATGACAATGACCAACTAATTTATAAGGAGGACAACCCAACCAGATCCAGATGTTCATTATCATCATGTACAAAAAGTGTCCTACTGGAAAAGTAAGTACTCAACTTTTTGATTTTTGTGGGGGGTGGATTATTGAGTAGGAGGGAGGATACTGAGGTACCAAAGTATCAGCGAACACTGTCTATAACCATTTCTTGCTCCTGTTTTTTTCTTGTCTTTTCAGGTATTTATCATCAGGGTGATTGAATCCTGTAGCTGCAGAATTCTGGTCCAGGTTAGGTTAATAGAGGATATGCATTTGATAAGAAATATTATGAGAAATGGATGTCATTTGCAACAAGCATTTGTTTGCTCAGAGGTATTGACAGCTGTGTCATTCAATGAAGTGACAGAATGCCGTGTTCTTAGAAGACAGTTTAATGGTGTGGTTTAAGTGCTTTTTACAACTATTTAACATCTTTGCTGGCTGAATTGTAGCAAATAATGCATACTGTAATACATGGGACCCAAATACCTTGCTTTGAATTACTGCCAGCTTTGTGTTGCTCATTAAAGTGTGTTGAAATGGTTATGAAACATCAGGTTCTTGGATAAGGGTTTATTTGTGTTGTTTAACTGCTTTTAAAACTATTCTTTACAAAACAATCATTACTGGCCAAAGTCCAATACCAAATAAAGATAATAACCTTTTTGGACATGTTAAATACCTTGTGTTGCACTGCTGACAGCTCTGTGTTGGTCATTGAAGTAACAATTAGGTGCCCAAGGAACACCAGATTCAAAGACGGTTAAATGGTGTTAAGAGATTTTAGAACAATTCTTTTTTTATCACATCTCTTTTTCTCACCTTTGCAGCCACAGTCCTGCTGTATATCCAGCCACTGCTCCTCCATTCACTGCTGACCCCGAGGCTGATGTGCCCAGCTGGCATATACAGCTACAACCATTGAGAGGGGGCCCCCCTTAAAGCCCCCACACCCGGCGAGGATACAATACCGGCACACACCTTATTCAGGCATCATCAGCCAGTGAAACTAGTGGCTCTCAAGCTACCACAGACTATGCTGCATTTTTACCCTTTTTCTCCCCAATGGGAGCACAGATGTGCAATGATGTCCATATACTATGTGTAGATCTCTGCCATGCTCACCCCTGCTAAGCACCCACACAACTGCAGTTCCTCTGGGCATCCCCAGGGTATGCCAGAGCTCAGCGTGCATCCACCCCTTTTCCCAGGACTAGGATAACTGTCATCGGAAGCTCGATCCTATTCCTCCCCTACTGACCCCCGACAATCTGGACTCATTCCCAAACCTGGGTCGCTGGTGTGGAGCGAGGTGTGGCATCCAGCCCCTCAACCTTCCACACCACCGGGCCAGCTTAGAACAATTCTTAAAAAAAAAAGGAAAAACAACCTTTCCTGGCCAAATACCAAACACCAAATAATAAATAACTGAATGTATTCAGTACATGGGACCCGGATACTGAATATTCAACCAAATATTTGGGAAAAGGTATTCACATAGCCCTGGTATTTTCCCATATTCCAGCACATAGGTTTGTGTAGTCACATAGCACTATAATTTTCTATATTCTAACATATAGGTTTTCCAGACTGTGGGCAGAGTTTGCCTCCATGGCAGTACCTGTACTTTGAAGAAAATGTGTACCCTGAAAGGTAAAAGAGTTGTATTGTAAAAGCAGTTCTGCCAATATCAGAAGAAAAGATGTGGGAGGTATGCTATCTGGTGACCTTTGATTAAGGAAGAAGGTCAAGGCATCTAGGTGCCCTGTGTGAGACATGTTCATATATAATGCTTTGATGTCCTAAGTAATTAAAGAAGTGGCTTCTTCCAAACTCATATCCTGAAGCATGCACACTGTAGAATAGCCTTGTTATCCTTAATGTATGAAGGTGGTCCCCCACTAAGGGCCAGATATGGGTATCAATAAATTTGGAAACAGATTCAGTGACTGATCCAGTTCTACCAATGATGGGCCTATGTGTTCGGTGGTCCAACAGTTTACAAACTTTGGGAAGCACTTAATCATTGGTCTAAGTGGGTGTTCAGTCACCGAAAAATCACTTATTCATTTAGTGATCTACTTATTATTAAATGCTAGGACAAGTGCCACATCAATAATCCATTTGAACTTGTCTGTCAGATCAGTGTCCAGCTTTTGGTAAAAGCTACTTGTCTATTAACCTTGGCTTCATGATCCTCAATGTTGAGCATGACCAGGCAGCCACCCTTTTCAGCTGGATTGATGGTGTTATTACAGTTAGAATGAAAGGTATTGAAGATGTATTCTTCTTGCCATGCCATATTATGGAAATTTATATTTATTTATTTTTGTTTATTTACTTTGTTAGTTTGACTACCAGTTTAGTGTATTGGTGCCAACGTGCCTTTTTTCTGGCACAATCTGCAAAATAGTGCACAAGAAGACAGTGGAACAGTTACAAGCCCATTAAGTATCATAATACAAAAGAAGAAACATGGTGCAAAACTAAAGCATTCCAATGGCACATTAAATCAACAGTGTTTTGTAAGTCATGCAAAGCAGGTACAGACATTAGACTCTTGGAGATGTACTTTCAGCTCAGCAGCAAAAGTTTTAGGTGCAGTGACAGCTCTGATAGCAATATGCATGGTTTTCCAGAACAACACTGCTCTGTACCTAGAAGAGTTCTGGCCCATATTCATATGCATGAATGGAACTTTCGATAGAAGGTTTGCAGAGAAGCAAGAGAAGTGTTGTCAAGGTACTGCACATGAATAGCTTTGATGGGCATTGGGAATCACTTCCATGCAGATCTTTGTGCATGGAAATTTACTAGGGTTAACTGGGCTCTCTGGTTGTGGGTTGCAACCATACAAGTTATTCAAAGTTGGTGCAGTGATAGGATGGGACTGTGGGCACTACATGGATGCAAATTTGGCAACCTTGTGGGTTAAGACTCTTTTCTTAGATCAGATTGTGAGGGGGCAGCATCCATACAATGGAGCCATAATCAATCAGGGATAGTATGCAACTTTGGATGACTTTAGAGTTGGGTGGCAGATACTTTGCAATCTGACAGAGTAGACCCAGATTTTGATGAACAGTTCTTACAGTGTTGGTCATATGAGCATCAAATGTGAGGTGGGGATTGACAGCAACACCAAGGTGTTTGAATTCATTAACTAGTTCCAGTTGCATTTGATCTATGATTGAGATAGTGAAATCTTGGGAAAATCTTCTAACCTTTGGGGAATGAGTCGAGTAACATGGCTTTATTTTTAGGGACATTTAGGATCAATTTCTCATTTGTGAACCACTGTTGAAGGGAATGGAAGTTGTGCACAAGGAATGGAAGTTGTGCCCAAGGACTTTGTTGATAGTAATGGTGTCTTTCCCATGCACAAAAGATGACTTCCATCTGCATACAGAAGAGTGTTGGCAATATTACAGATCTTGGGTAG
Source organism: Neoceratodus forsteri (assembly GCA_016271365.2). Lineage (NCBI taxonomy): Eukaryota > Metazoa > Chordata > Ceratodontiformes > Ceratodontidae > Neoceratodus > Neoceratodus forsteri. The sequence goes on from CM057457.1 coordinate 185,981,673, forward strand.
GTCATTGATGAAAATAGTAAATAGGAGAGGTACTAGACTGGATCTCTGGGGGACCCCACAGGAGATAGTATTCACCCTGGACAAAACTTCACAAATTTTGACAAACTGTGATCTGTTTTGCAGATAGTTGGAAAACCACAGAGTAGCTGCCCCCCCCAGTCAGCTTCAGTATGAGCTAATCATGGTTCACCATATCAAAGGCCTTAGTCCAGTCCATGAACACAGCACCAGTCCATAGGCTATTGTCCATAGCATAGTATACTGTGTCTGTGAAGATGACCAACACTGTGCACACTCCATGACAATTCTGAAGCTGTGTTGCTCTAACACAGTAGCCTATGCTAGTCTAAGTAGGAAGTGTGCAGATTATGTAGTATTCTCTCCTGCATCTTGGCCAAAGCTGATAGTATGGAAATAGACCTGTAGTTGTCCAGGACAGCTTGCTTGCCCTCTTCATGCAGTCATACTACAGAGGCCAGTTTCTAGATGTTAGGGATCCTTTTGTACTCAAATGAAAGATTAAACCTTTTGGAGATCGGGACAGCAATTTGTATGGCTGCAATTTTAAGGAATGCGGGAATTAAGGTAATTGTATCCAACCAATTTGTCAGCTTTTGGATGAAACATCCGTTTATAGACTTCCGTTAAAAAAAATAGGAGATGACATGGCTATGAGTTGGATATGCCTGAATCCAGAGGCTATACTTTGCCACAGAAAGGAATTCTGTATTTCTCAAGGTTACAGATGTGGTTATTGAATAAATCAGCAACAGATTTGGTATCACTGTGCTTTAGGCCATTCACTTGAAAGAAGGGAGAGGAGGTAGCAGTTCTGGTGTCAAGCAAGAAGTGTATGCAGTTTCAGAATTTACTGGGGTCACTAAGAATGTTTGTCTGCTGTGCTTTGAGATATGTGCTTTTGGCCATGCTGTGCTTGAGTTTGCATTTGTTCAGTAAATATCTGTATGTAACCCAATCTGAGTGCAAGTTTGTTTTCTTGAAGCCACCACAAGCGATGCCTAAGTCCTTCATTAACTTGAAATAGCTTTTAGTGAGCCATTTGAAATTAAGATTTTTGATCCAGTGTCTGGTTATAGAGGCATGACGATCGAGTACTGTCCTGAACTCTGAAATAAAGAGGTCCAGTGCACAGCTGACATCATGTATTGCATTGATAAAGGACCAGTTGATACACAAACGATCTTGCCATGGAACTGAAGCTTTTGCAATTATAGTATGTGATATCTTTTGGGACTAGATTGCTAGCTGCCCCAATGTGCAGTAGAAAATAAATAGTGGGGTTGTCGCTGATTTAGTCAGATAGGTGCCGTGTGAACTGACTGTTATCAATTTGGCTGCCCAATATCCAGTCAAAGGGGTTGTAGCTTCCTGATTTGACATTGAGCCTAGTAGATGCAGTGAGAATTTGAGTAAGGCCATAGTCATCAAGAATGTCTCTATTCAATGCTGTGTTGCTGAGCCAGTTTAAATTAAAGTCATCCCTAATAATCACCTCAGTCTTGCCTAGGGTACAAACAAGTTGGACCAAGTCCTTGAGGCTTGTAGTTCCAACCTGTGGAACATTGTATACATAGCAGAAATGTAGTTTTTTACATACGCAACCTCAACTGAATCAATAGCCATTCACAAGAGGTTAAGTAATTAGGGGAGAGACACTAAGCATCCAGATCAGACCTAATGTAGAGTGGTATGCAACCCATTTGTTTTGGGTCTGTCTTAATGGTGGATCATATAATTGGGAAACAAAATTTCAGAGTCACTGATGTAAGGCTTTAACCAGCTGTTAGTGATGGCTAGGATATGCAGATTGTGCACTGAGGCCAAGGTCTTGACTTTGGCCAATTTAGAGACCAGGCTACGAACATTTAGGTACATTAATCTTAGACCCTTAGGGACAAACCAGAGCTTGCTGCCAACTAAATGTGAGTCATATGGGCCAGGGTTATTCTCACTGTCACAAGCGTTAACAAACAAAAGGCAGATGATGTTGTATTAATGGAGACCATCAAAGGAAGCAAGCCCAAGCTGCATCTTATGTCCCTATACATAAAGGTGATTCTTAGATATCAGGCCTGGGAGAGGAAAAAAGTCTTGATGGGGCAGTCATAATGAGTCTGACTGTCAGACTCATTTGCTACACTTACTGTAGCGTTTCTAGGGATGGCTTCCCAAAAAAATGATTTAAAATGAAAATACTGACACCTGGTGGTGACGTTTTGCAGAAATTCAGTCCAGGAGACTTTCACAAATGTCATGTGCAAGAAAGGTGTAGCTACTTGAAGCAGAAGAACATGAAAATCAACAAAAAATAATCTACTGACACAGACAAACACAAATACCTACCCACAGAGGTCAATGACGTAGGGCACAGTAAGATATCAGGTCAATCCTCAAATAACTTGTAAGTTCATTCTTATAGGCTCTTTAAATCACAACAACAGTTGGACTTGGAGATGGAATAAAATTCAACTTCCTTCTCATCTGATTAGTTTTGCCCTCAGTTTGGTACTCAGTACTTGTGGAGACTTGCCATCAGCCCTGGGTTCTGAATTGTCATAGTACCACATACTTTGTTGCTGGTTGTAGTATAATCTGAGGCTAAGAGTTTGGCAGCATCATTCTATATAGATCAATGGTGATTTCAAGATACTTCACAAGTACAGTGGTGCAAACAGAAGTCCTTTATTAAGAATTTCTTCCTCAACTGGTGAATGTAGCTAGCCTGAGAAATTAATCACCTTTGATTGCAGTTTGCTCCTCTGTTCTGTCTTCTGTTCTATTGGGCTTGTTGATACTGGTCTGTTCCTTTTTGCTAATATGCCCTTCCTTGTCTGTTGTCTCTATAGGATGTAATTTGTTTGATGGAGTTTTTGTTGGTTTGGGGGTGGAGTACAGTCTCCTCTAAAAACGGGAGATATCTGTGCTGTCCCCCTTGATATCACTGATATCTGTTCCAAAATCAAAGGAGACCTTATTTGATTTTTTCAGTATACATTTTCCAGAAGATTGAAAATTGCAGTATTATGTCTGGAATAAACCCAATTTTTCAGAAGATTGACAATTGCTTCATTATGTCTGGAATTAACTCTTCAATAGAACACAGAGGGCCCGATTCTCAAAGCTCCCAGCTTGGTGCAAGGGTCTTGAGCCACAAAGAATTACACAAAGTGCCCTTTGTGCCAAAAGATGCACAGGGAATGATTCTCAAAGGCAGCCTGTGTCAACAGCAGGCTAGATCCAGACACAGAGAGCGCAACAGTACCTCTAGCACTGGAGACAAAAGTTTAGAAGTGAAGACTTCATCACAAGAGGAGCGTCTTATAGTGAAAAACACTTAATATTTTATTAAAGTCTCCACGGTGACAGTACAAAAGTGTAAACCAGTGCAAGGTAATTACTGCAAGAAGACAAAACACCCCTACGCCTCGACTCTCACGAGTCTTCAAAGGGGGTCCATTTGGATTTCTTCTCAACAGCAGGCTGCCTGCACCAAAGGGTGCTTGCGCCATCAATGTGCCATAAAATGGTCTGCAGCATGGTGCTAGGGGGCATGCAGCAGATGCAAACTACCACATCCCCTAGATCGGGATCATCAAAAGCCTCCCAGAGGGCAAAATTCTAAGTACCCTCTGGGAGTGTTTGCCACTTGTGCCACTATCAAAGTCCTCTGTGCTATTATCCCCTCCCAGCCCCGATGTGCTGACAATTAACATATCAAAACAAACATTCCCTGGTAGACCAGCACCCCCATCTCAATGTGACAAAAAGTAAAATGCTAAAAATAAACCTTCCCTGGTAGCCTAGCAGCCCCACCCTTTCCAATGTGCCTGGTAATCTAGTGGCCCCCCCACCCCTTGCAGGCAGTGCCCACCACCTCACTCCCCCCAGCCAGCTACTGGCACAGCCCACCTCTCAACACCACAGTCAACCACCGACTGAACTGTCATGGAGCGCGTACTGTATACAGTATGTGTTCTGGGACAGTTCAGTCAGTGGCCAGCAGTAATGGTGAGAGGAGGGCTGTGCCAATGCCAGCTGGGGGTTCAGGCTGGGGTGGTGGGCACTACCTGTAGGGGGTTGGGGCCACTACATCTTCAGAGAATGTTGGTTTAACAATGTAAATTTTAGGCAGATCAGGATGGAAGGATTGCTAGGCTAGCAAGGAAGGGTTATTATTAAATTATACATTTCAGGCACATCAGGATTGGGGGGCCAATAGACTACCAGGGAATGTTTAGTTTTACAATATAAATATCTGGCAGATCAGGGCTGGGGGTGTCTGCTAGACCACCAGGGACTAATGTGGTGCATGGCTGCCATGTGGCTTGCGGCAAACCATCTGGATGTGCCATCTGTGTGGTGCATGGCCACGGTTACCACAAGCCATGGGACGTTGCCGCTGGGACCCTGCCTGATGGAGAATTGGGCGTAGGGTCCCTGGCACACCATAACCTTGCACGTAACTGCTGTGTCTCTCTATTTGTGTCAACAATTGGTTAATAAACCAGTAACTTTGCATTTATCTAAGTAAATTGGACTCTGTGGCTATTTTTTGAGCACCTTCTCTGGAGGGCAACTTGTCCTCCTGGCTCTGGAGTGTGTGGTGGTGTGTTTGTTTTTGGTCCCTGGAAAACCATGCTTTGATGCAAGCTACCTTTTGCCTCAGCTTGCATCAGTATAAGGGTCATTTGAGATTGGAGCCCAGAGTTTCTTTCACAAGCCACACTGCCTTATGAACTTCTTTTCATTAGTTGTTTTTGACTCCCTAACCAATTTGTCAATAGTGGACTTTAAGGTGCTGTTTGTTCCTTCAAACTTTGCATGCTTTAATAAAGGACTGTAAATAGTGATCTCTTTCTTTTAAATCATGTACTACTTCCTCCTGAATTTCTTGTGTATTTTGTAAAATAACTTGCATTAGCTTAATGGATGCTTCTTGCAACACAAATTGCCACATGAGCATAAACCGCTCCCTGCCCCTTCCGAAGGCTTAATTTGATAAGCTCCTCAAGCCTTTTGGATCCCTTCCCATTTCAATGTACACTTCCATGGATACTTGATGCTAGTAACAGCACTGCACTTTCAGATCACCTTTCTTAATTAAGTACTTGTTGCAATGACGCGGGGTTGTTTGATAGCACTGTACTCTCCTTGATTTCCTGGCTCTGTAAAAATGGATTTTCTTCTGAGTATGAGTAATAAAAGAAAACCGCATTTATATAGTGTAGTTGTTCTCTACGTGAGACACCACATCGACTATCGACATCACATACATATTTTGGTGAATACAGCAATTTATTTAAAAAAAATGTGCTTTCTTAAGCAGGGGATTTAATGACCTGCTAGAGAAGGATATCTGAAAGGCAAACATGAAAATTCAGACTAAGGTTAAAACAAACACTCAGCTGAGTGTATTAACAAGTAAGCTGTTTTTAATAGGATTTTACTAACTTAATATATGTACCCATGCATAGCTGCCAAAAGTTGAAATTGAGGAAGAAGAAAGGAGTCATATGAAGGACTGGATGCATATTGATGGCAAAATCAACAGGCCCTAGAAGCAGAAATTGAGGCGCTCACAGCCTGAAAAAAAGCCCTGGATGCACAAATTCAGGTGAAGGAAGATGATGTTGTCTCCATTATTCAAGTGCAAATACAACTTTAAAAAAACACAGAGACTCTTTGAGTCAGGACACCTTTCACATTAATACACTTTCTCAAAGGCATTAAAGCACATGGCCCTTTCTTTACATGTCATAATTAAGCTACACACATTAAGGCCCTGTTTCAACTATAGGGTGATAACTAAAACATTTTTAAAAATGAATTAATTACCATCCTGTAGCATCTGCACTACTGCCAGCATGTTGTAAACCATTCATAAAAATGGTTTATAGCATCTGCACTACAGCCTCTGGATCGAGTTAACTAGTAAATGGTTCCCAATGTGTTGACATTGAGCTGCATGAAGGAGATCCAGGATTGACTGTCCACACTGCAAGTTAGTCCAATTTTGCTGTTGGAATATTTAAATAAAAACTATGTTTAAGCCTAGGTTTTAGCAGGGTTTAAGCATGGTTTTTAAAAATGGGCTACAATCTATGCTTGGTGAGAACCCAAATTGTGCTAAGGCTCTGTAAAGCAGTTTAATCTCCTTAAACCACTTTAAACACCATAGTCTGAACAGGGCCTAAATATACTATACCATTATCCTCTACTGTTAAAATCTGGTGTGGAAAGTGCAAAATAGCAATGCTAAAGCAAATATTCACAATATGGACAAAACTACAGTGTGACACAAAAGAATATATACAATTAAAAACAATCTTTGCAGTTAATAAATATTTTGATATTTTAGTAGCTAGGAATATGCTATCTGGTCATTAAATGGCACCTAAGTCAGAAACAGAAAAAATATGTTTTTACAGAAATTCTGTTTTAAAATGGCACAAGATCAAAATTTAAGTTACTCAATGAACTTTTGTCAAAATTTCAGTACTAGATGAAGCTACCTGTTTGTTGCTACAACAGGAATTACCTCTGCTGTTCTTTCCCAGTGGTGATGATTGCCATTAACATTGGTCAGTTTGGGTGCTAGAAAGAAACTGCATTTTTGCATACCATTTTGTCAACTTTATTCAAAACTGCAATCTTGAATGCAGCTGTTTGTTGCAGCCACAGGATTTCCCTCTGCTGTTCTTTCCCTGCAACGACCAACACAGAAACATGATTGCCTGGTTTCACCCTGAGTCTTTACCTAAGGGAATATATATCAGAAAGACTCCAGCAAAGCTGTCCTAAAAGATTCCCGTGACAACTACACAACCTACTACCAGATTGAGAGTTGCATTAAATTAGTTAGATGCTGTTTTTTAAGTGGAAAAATGATGTAAAATAGGTAAAGGTCGCATTTACTTAATTTTGTGGTTTTACCCCCTTTGGCGTGAGAGTGCAAACAAAGTTCATGCTTCTGGTTCTGTCTTCACTCAGCTGACCACACTAATGTCAAGGTCTGATCAGCTTGTGATGTGAGTGACAGCTCCATTCTCATCTGGGTCTGGACTAATCCCTCACTAATCTCCGCGATTGCTACAGCATTTACATTATAAAGCAACACCATTCTCACCTCATTGTCAAGCATACAGTCAATCATTGCTACTTGGCAACTCATCTGTCAGTCAGTCTTCTTTTTTAAATTCACCCTTGCACTTATGCAATGTGAGCATATTGGTATGATAGTGGTTTTTGAGTGGTGTGTCACTGTCAGTCCAATGCAGTGCAGTCTGCAAGGGACTTGACAGTGTCAGACTAACCATCAGCCAAACAGATCATGACACTCTTCTAGTCTTGCTGGGAGGAAACTTCATGTAGTTCAAAGAAAAATACCACCAGAATCATAGGGTGGCTCTTTCCATTGATCTGCATAATGCCAACCAGCAAGCAGAGCTGATCAGTGTCATGATAAGCCTGCTGTGGTCCTCCCTCCCAATGAAAAAACAGTCCTTCCCACCCCTTCTTTCTTAATTTTCTGACACCAGATTGCCCCGTCCCCGGTGCAAGCTAGTACCAACCACTTCACCCATTTTCACTGTGCAACACCGGGGAGCCTGTCACTGGTGCCATCAAACATAACACTGACACTGAATACCTAATCCTCAGTGTTGGTACCTGAAATAAAGAAAATTGCCCCTCTATCCCTTCCACACCTTCCTACTTAATTTTCTGACACTGGAGTGCCCAGTCCCCAATGCTGGCAAGTAGCCCCCACCTTGACCATTTTCACTCTGTGACACCAGGAAGTATGTCCCTGGTGTCACCTAACATAACATAACACACTCCCCAATGTCAGTACTTGAAATAAAGAGAACTGCCCCTCATAGTCTTCTCTTATTTTTATGCACCCTATGTAAAAGAGAACCATCCATCAGTGTCTGTTGCTGCTTCTGGTGCACTGCAGCCGTTACCCTCCCTGCAACTGACCCCTTCCTCAGAGCCTACCACCCCATACCCCCACCCTTACTTACCTACCATTGGTTCAATGCTGTAATCCTGTCTGCACTGGAGACATGTCATTACTCATCAACACCAGACTGAAAACTGAGGAAATCAGGTATGTGGGTCAATGTATTTCAATGGGTTTTGAACTTGTTCTTATAACTTGGTAATTTTTAAATATCTTTCCCTAGATTTTCAACATGGCCTTTTTGGGACTGCACCTCATAAACTGGAGCCATGAAATTATGCAAATCTGTCCCAAAAGGTGATTTCACAGTTGTTAAATGAAATCACCTTTTGGGAAGGATTTGAAATGTTTCCTTGCCCATGTTCATGAGGTGGGGTCATAAGGTTATGTTGAAAGTTTGGGGTTAAAATATTTAAAAACAACAAAGTTATACATTTACATTGAAAAATTTCAATGCAGCTCATAACTTTGGTAAGTTTCAATATTCTGACCCCTAATTTTCAACATAGCCATTTTCTCACACCACCTCATGAATGTGACAGCTATAATTTTTCAAATCCTAGCCAGAATGTGTTTACTTGTGGTTAGAAATCACCTTTCAGGCCAGATTAAAACATTTTCTCTGCCCTTATTCATGAGGTGGGGTCCTTAGAAGACTAGGTTTAAAATTTGAGATAAAAATATTTTTTAAAAAAAGTTACGAGTATACAGTATGTTGAAATTTTTCAATGAACACTTGTAACTTAGGTCATTTATTGTGACCCCAAGTTTTCAACATAGCCATTTTTTCTCAACACCTCATGACCGTGATAGATGTCATTATTCAAATCCTTGCCAAAATGTGTTGTCATACTTGCAATGCGAAATTATGTTTTGGATATAGTTTTATAAATGACACCTGTCTTGTTCAGAAGGAGTGGTAATAAAAAGACTACTTGAAAATTTGAAGTCAAAATGTGAAAAAACAACTAAGTTATGAAGAAATGTTGAATTGTTCCAATGTTTATTCATAACTTTATTTTTGAAGAGTTTGGCCCCTAACATATTCCTTGTGTTACACCTCCTCCTGAACATAATAGGTGTAATTTTTCAAATCCCCTTCAAAACTTGTTTTTGCAGTTGCACATCAAAATCACCTTTCAGATGTTTTTTTTTTAAATGTTTCTACCTATCTTGATCATAACATCAGGTCATAAAATGACTGTTGGAAATTTGGGGTCAAACTATGGGAGCCCATAGAAAATTAAATATTGGCTCTCAGCTGGTCTGTCCTGGGTAAGTGCAATCTAAAAGTATGTAAAAGCAAATCACCATTGAAAATGAGACATTGCATCTCATCTAGTCTGTCCTGGGTAAATATACAGTACAAATGTTTACAAGAAAAACCTGATACAACATCAGTGCAAGTGGTGAACATTCGACATTGACATGTGCTTGTTAAGTTTGTGGTGGGCGGAGCCCTGCAGATGCCTATGAGCAAAAAAGTCTCACTCCAACCGAGCAGCAATTTCGGAGTTGCATCACAGTTGCCTCCACAGTCTCTGAAGCACTCCACTGTCAATGTAGTCTTCTCATAGGCATTATTTTAGAGGCTGGGGAGCAGAGACCCGGAACCTCTTGCAGCCGCACTGAAAATGCAAGAGCTGGAAGTTTGCGCTTTCACTTTGGCATGCGTCCATTTTCTCACCATGATAGCAGTGCATCAGGAGCTCCTCTGGTGCTCCTGGACCACTAGATCACTAACTTGGGGTTCAGAGACACGAGGGCTGCAGTGCAGAAGCCAAGAAACTATTTGTTTAAAGAGTGCCTATGACTACTTTGGGACTGAATATATACATAATAATGAGTTGCTCATGCATATTAATGAATCCTATTCATGAACAGCTCATTATTATATTTATATTCAGTCCTAGAGTAGAGATGGGTGAAACTGGAAAGATTTTCTGCAAAATATTTTGTGAAATTCTCACATTTCGCAAAATATTTTGCTGGTGTGAAATGTGAAATTCCGTCATCGAAATGTGGAATTTCATCTGCAAAATGAAAAACATTGCTGGTAAACTGTAAACTTTTGCTACCTGTGGACAAAATTCTGCTAACTGCAGGCAAAATTCTGCATTTAGCTGGCATAATTCCACATTTTGATGGCGGAATATCACATTTCGCACCCACAAAATATTATGCAAAATGCACAGATTTCATGAAATACTTCACAGGGCAAAATTCCTGATTTCACCAGAATTTCATCATCAAAATTACATTTTGTTGCATCTCTATCCCAGAGCAGTCATTGGCGTTGTTTAAGCAAATAGTTTCATTACTTCTGCATCACAGGACTCGTGTCTTTGGACCCCAGCTTAGTGAATTCTTGGTTCAGGAGTAACAGGGACCTCCTGAAATGCCACTATCATGGCAAGAAAACAGGTGCATGCCAACACACATGCGTGGACTGCTAGGTCACACATTCTCAGTGCAGCTGCAAGCGGTTCTGCATCTCTGCTCCTCCAGCCCCTCTTCCAAGACGTTGGTTGCAGTCCTATTGGCTCTGGCCACAATCTGTTAGGGCTGCAGTGGATAGAGCCCTGCAGACCACTTGCTATTTGAAAAGGACTCAATGAATTCTTTGTGAACAAACAACATGTTGGAGTTGCATCACAGTCACCGCCATGTCCTTGAAGCCCTCCACTCATGTTGTCTCTATTGATGTAGCACTGCAACATATTTAAAGTGCTGGTGGTCATGGCAGAACACAGCACACTTTACTATGTCCAAGGTGGCCATTGCATTCTACTGTGCATGTGCTAGTAGCAGCATATGGACAGTAGCATGCAGTGGCCATCTTTGTCATGGTGGAGTGGGTTGTGTTCTGCCATGACCACCTATTTTAATTTTTTTTATTTATTTTTTTATTATAAAAATTTCCCCATCTGATCTTCTTTCTCAGTACCCCCCACCACCAGAAACATAGCAATGACACTAGTGGTGCCCAATCCCCCAGTGTCATGATTGTGTTCTCTTTTGATGCTGGTCCTTATTTTTTTCTTAATATTTTTCTCCCTCCACCCAACCATCCCTCTCAGCACCCACCACTTCACCCCCCCAGAAAGATAACAGTGACACTGGGGGTGCCCAATCCCCCAGTGTTGAGATCGGATATCCCCAGTCTTTTTTCGTAACCTGTAAAAAGAAAACTTTCCATAGATGTATTTTGCATCATTTTTGACCCCTCACCTGACCCGTCCACTCAGTACCCATCACCCCACAGTCTTCCAAGCCCTTATTTACCCATTGGGGTCCAATGCCATAATCATCTCTGGACCGCAGACACATTTTCGCTCTTTAAAGCCGGACAGCGAACTGAAGACACAGATATGCCGTTCAAAGTATTTCAATGGAGTTTTGCACTTAGAGGCATAGCTTGACCATTTTTGCATATTTTGGGCCCAAATGTTCAACATACCTTCTTTGCAATCCCACCTCATGAACAATGACACTGTTGTTAGGCAGATCTGTCCCGTAAGGTAATTTTGCGGTCCCTGCTTGAAATCAACTTTCAGATAGGAGTTAACAATTTTCTCTGCCCTTGTTCATGAGGTGCCATCATGAGGAGGCTATGTTGGAAACCTGGTGTAAAAATATTAAAAAACAAAGTTATGAGCCCACATTAAATTTTGCAAACACAGGCTTGTAAGTTTGGTAATATTCAATATTTAACCCCAAATTTTCAGCATAGCCATTTCATTATAGCACTTCATGAATGTGACAGCTTTCATTTTTCAACTCTTGCCCAAAATTCGTTTTTGCATCCCGAATGTTGATTTCACAATCTCTGTGCAAAATCACCTTTAAGCCAGGAGTTGAACATTTTCTCTGCCAATCTTCAGGAGGCAGGATCATAACAAGGCTATGTTGAAAATTTGGTGTAAAAATATTATACAACAACAAATGTATGGGCCTGTGTTACATTTTGCAAATGCAGGCTTGTAACTTTGGTAATTTACAATATTTTTACCCCCAAAGTCCTCAGCTGCAGCTCTATTGGCACTGGCCAGAGTTTGTTTTTTCTTTGATGTCACTTATTGCAGGCTACAAGAAAGCAAAGCAGTAAAGACAGAGTGACACTGGCATCTTTCTTTTGGAAGTAAGTTTCTCAAGCTAGTGGCTTATTATGGCTTTCCAGTTTATCAGCAAGTGGCATAATTATTGCCTAAGCAGCTTTACAGAAGCAGGTTTTACCAAAGCACATGAGCAATGCTTAAACACGATAATGGAAGATGATTCTTAATTGTTCGCTGTTTTTCCACAGGTGCCACAGGACTGAAAGCAGTAGACATTATATTGTGTGTGACATTAGAGGCATCAATAGTGTGCTGCTATTGTAAATTATTTTTTTTATATTACTTTGCTTTCAATAATGGCTAATGTTTATAAATAGTTTGCAGTCACATTACTTTTGCAGTTTGTTCTGACCTGTGAACACAGCAAGAGTTATTTGCAAGTGAACATTGCTTGCTCTACAATAAATTGTTTTGCATTATTATAGAGGTGTGACAGTGCCCCTATAGTTAGGGTTGAGCAGGGTGTTCAGTGTTAAACCCCTAAATTTGCACCTTAACAGCTTTTTCAGTGTTTGATGAAATTAGCTGAAATTTTGCATGTGTTGTCTAGGAGGCAATGTCTAAATCTACTGAAAATTCTGTGATGGTTGCTTTTGTGGTTTCTGAGATCTGGTTATCCGGTTTGTTTCCCTACTGTTACTTAACATGGGATGGTATGCCAACTGTACGGTGACACCATTACAGTAAATACGTTGATGCAGACAACATTGACAGTTCTCTGTAATGGTCCACCAGAGAACCCAGCACTCTGTCTCCCTGTCCTGCACCCCCTCCCCAGTTCAGCTCTGACTCAGAGTTAGAATCCTATAGATTGGGAGGGTGGGGGAAGAACCTCTCACATGGGGAGTTTGGGGGTGAAGTCCCCCGATAGAAAAACCACCAGGGACTCCTGCCAGAATTATGTCCACTGCAATTTACAGTCGACATAATTCCATCGTTGTGATGTCAGTCAACAACACAGTTGCCAAACTGGCATCATAGAGCCTCATGGGATTTGGGTTTGCTCTCATCTACAGCTTACATGGAATGGAATTTATTCCCATAACTTTGAGGGTAGAAGCTTAGTTTAAGGTACTGCCTTTGGCAGGTTTTCTGAAAAAAAAAAACATTAAACAGTTCCAGAGTTACAAGGATTTAAACTTGTTTTTTTTCTGTTCTCAGCATGCTCAGTAAGGTTTTTGGGATAACATTCTGATATAACACTAAAAATTATGTCACTAGACAGTTTTTTGGTTTCTCACCACTTGCTTCTCACAATATGAAACTTTTTTTGTGCTGTGAGAGCCACCAACTAGTTACTTTTCCCCTTGAAACAGAAAGCATGGAAAATACATAAAATGGTGTCATTTTAAAACACAAACACCTGATCCTAGCCAAACAAAATCTGTTTAGTTTGACCCTGGTGTGTGTTTGTTTTTTCTTAATTGCCATAAATATCTTTGTGGTGACCCTTCAAAATCCAGATGCCTAGCTACATGACAGGAGACATTTGTCCGCATTCTCTATATGAGAACAGCAGGACTTTGTTGATTTCTGCAGCTGCAGCTGGAGTCCTACTGCAGGATGCAGTGAAAGGAGTGAGATGCTGATCCCCTGTTCTGTCAGTCTCCATCTATCTGTCTATCTATCTATCTATCTATCTATCTATCTATCTGATGTGGTGATGGGTGCTGAGTGAGAAGTCAGGGTTGGGGGAACAGATCGGCAAGGGACTGTTTTCTTTTTTTGCAGGCTTAAACAAACAAAAAAAAATCACCAAGGGATGGTTTTCTTTATTTAAAGTGAAAGTCTGACACTGGGATTGGGAACCCCAGTGTATAATCTATACAGCACTGTATTGAAATTGAGTTGGGCAACCTGGAGGAGAGGGTGATCCAGAGAAGCAGTACCAGGGGTGGGCACCCTGGTCCACTTACATATATTATTAAAAAATAATAAAAAAATAAACATTAAGATTGGGAAAAGCAGGTGGGACACCTGGAGGGGAAGGAGGAGAAAGAAGTGATACCAAGGGATGGGCACCCTGGTCTGCTTCATGAAACACATGTATATATAGACAGATAGTTACATATTCTGTGAGCCAACTACATCTGCCAATTGTGGAGGCTTTCTTCTGTTGCAGTTACCAATGCCCAAATGCAGCATTACATGGTTGGACTGATGAACTCAATGTAAAGTGGATGGACACACCATTTCCAGATGGTGCTATGTCTCTGCTCTATAATTCAAATGAAGAGGACTCAGATGAGAACCAAGATGCATGTGATTACCAAGATGATATTGGTGTATCTAAAGTAGTGGTGGGTGAAGTGGGCTCAATCCGCTCTGAGAAGTGATCTGGGGAGCAAAGCCGGATTCGCTGAGTGCTCCACGATGCAAAGCAGAGTACTTTGTGTTATAATGGGCAACTAGAAGTCCATTGAAAACAATGACTTCACATTGCTCCACCTCCCCAGACCACTACTTCACCAAATTTAAGGTGAAGTGCATCGAGGGCAATTCACTTCACCTCACTTCACCTTGTTTTTGAGCTCTGAAGGCAAATTTTGCAGTGATTCATGGGATTTCAGGTCACATGGGCTCCATATTGATCTTCACAGACTCGGTTCAGGGTAATATGTGTAGGAAGGAGTCAGAGACAATGTGCTCTGACAACTGTCTGTGATTGAAACCATTTAAAAACTGTTAAAAAAGCATTTTTGAGTTGTTTGGGGGCTTAAACTTTAGTTCATCAATTGTAGGAAACCCTCCTGTGCTCATATCATCGAGCATTTTTGGTTTTGTGTGGATTTTGAATGCTAATGTACAACATTGAGTGTGTGTAGTGAAAGACAGTGAAAATGTGCTTTGGGGGAAGGGCATGTCTGTGGTGTAGGTAGACTTAAGTTGCAGAAATAGTGATTTCTTTGTTTTTTGATTATATTTTTGTTATATAACTGACTGTGTTAATGAACACACAGTAATATTGTCAGTAATTGTTGACATTTTCTTGCTGTTTGTGTGTTGTGTGGATGTGGTAAAGCAGTTCATAATTTCAGGTTGTTTACATAACAATACGTGGCATATTACTCAACTTTTGAATTTGCTACACATTACTCGTTCAGCATTGTAGACAAACTGTTCTGTGTGTGTGTGTGTGTGTGTGTGTGTGTGTGTGTGTGTGTGTGTGAGTGTGCATATGGTGTTGTGTGACATCAAATAATACACCTTTTATTGTGCCAAAAACTAGTGTAATTGCAGTAGCAGCAGTGTGAACATGCTATCCACTGCAGCTGTCTGATTTTGTACTATGATCGTGGTATCTGTTCTTTGTTTTGCTGCTTGTACTGTTGTAAAAATCTGCAGTCAGTGTTCCCCCCATCCCCACTGGCAAGAGGAATTTTTTTACCAGATTGGATTGTTTTTGTGACCTCATCAGCACCACTGGTTAGTGAAGTTGTTGTCATTGCATGACAGAATAGTCTCTTATCTGTTGCTGAAGCTACAATTGTTTTTTTCGCTTCACATCCAGCGTCTCCCCAATCAGAGAGTGAACGTATCAAAATCTAAATTTGGTTATAAGATTGAGGTTGATCCCCCAAAATGCCCGCAAAGAGATGTGCAAGCAAAGCTGTTTCTCGTCATGGCAATGCTGGCAGTAAGATAGTATGTGGGTGTGGTAGTATGCAGATGCAGAAATGCATTGCTGAAGTGAGGAAAGGTATTTCTCTTGCAATGTTTTTTACAGCCCAGTCAGTAGCTTTACTCATAGTTGGAGAAGATGATGTTTTCCCTGCCTGTGATGTTAGTATTACTGGTGTTAGTGGTGGTGGTAGTATTAGTATTGGTGCGTCAAGTTCAAATTCCGACCAGTGTACTGTATCCAAAAATATTGAGTGTGAAGCAGTGCAAGTGAATGACAGCATAGATGATGTCATACTTCCCAGTAACATCCCAGTAACTGAACCTGAGGATTCTGATAATCATGTCAACGATAGCACACAATGTGATATTCCGTCCATCATGGCAGTTAATGTCACACATTTTTCATGCAGTGATTCAAAACGTGGTGAAAAAATATCAGGTGATAGTGGTGTAGATGCTGATGATGAATGTGATGACGACGATGATGTTGCTGTTGCTGCAACATGCAGTCCACATGCTAGCATCCAAGCAGAAGATGTGGATGTGTGTGACGTTGATGAATATGATGATGATGTAATTGACCCCAGTTGGGAACTGGAGAAAAAGAAATTCAAAGTGGCTGTGTCTGAGTCTGTTTGCAAGAATACCCCCCCCATAAAAACTTGTGATTTACTGGTTTTAGTTGATGATGATGACCCAGTAATAAATATGATAGATAGTCATGGTGGTCAGTTGCAGTCCAGGTGTGTAGTGCCTGAATCATCGGGTGCCCCCCCACTTCAGTGCTTAAAATAACGGCCTTAAATAAACCACATCATGGACATGTTAAAAGTAGAGCATCACAATCCCTTGATTGGGATTTTTTTTGTTCAAGATGCAAATGATGAGTCAGTTGCAATCTGCCAGGTTTGCCATGTGCGTATGAGTCGAGGTAAAAAGAGGAGCCATCTGGGCACAGGAGGACAGCATACGCATCTTAAGAATAGGCACTTGGCACTGTGGACCCAGCACAAGATGGCAGCTAATACCACAGTGGGGTGTAAACCCTTCTCACTGGCAACCATAGCGAGCATGTTATCCCCTTCCATGACTGTTGTCCAGTAATAAATTAAACGTGTGCAGTACTGAGGTAATAAGAGCAAAGGATTACTATAGGCATAATGAGGTGGAGGACCATAATGACTTTGAAATGTTGTCCAGTGCTGGTGAGAGTAGCAGTTTTTGTGGTGGTGGTGGTGGTGGTGAATGCAGTATGTCTATTGCAAGTGGTACATCAACCCCATTGGCAAATCTGGCAAAATAACTGCATTTCTGGGTTTGTCATCATCACCAGTGCAACCGTCTTCTTCAAATGTCCACACTCCACCTCCTGCCAATGCCATTCATCATGCAGCACGATCATTTGTGATCATACCCCATGTAAAATGTTTAAGTCAGCCCACATTACAGGGTATTTTTGAGCATAAGCTGAAGTGCCCCCCGAATCATACAGTGTCACATGAATTTAATGCTGCTGTAGCGGAAATGCTGGCAATTGATCTTTGCCCTTCTCCTGTGTGGAGAATTCTGGGTTCCAGCAGTTTGCTGCACATGCCTGTCCAAAATGGAAAGTCCCATTCAGGTCATACTTTTCTACCTGTGCTGTCCTCGAGTTGTTCCCCACTGTGTCTGACTCAGAAAGACAT
Organism: Neoceratodus forsteri; assembly: GCA_016271365.2. Classification (NCBI taxonomy): domain Eukaryota; kingdom Metazoa; phylum Chordata; order Ceratodontiformes; family Ceratodontidae; genus Neoceratodus; species Neoceratodus forsteri. Next base: position 185,999,084 of record CM057457.1, read on the forward strand.
GACCTTCAACATTCCTCCTCTCCATTCATCCATTTAAGTATGGATATGTGGACAAGAGGCAAAACAGTTGGGAGTTCATATTTGTGTATAACTGCACACTGGGCGCAGGTGCCGGGGGTTGTTTGTGATGTTAGTAGTGTGAATCAATCAGTGCAGTAAGGAGGATTGTCACAGTAGCAATCTTCCTGGAATTTGACAGCATGCAACGATTGCTATGTGCTATGTGACCTGTTTACACACTGGTGAGAACATGTTGGACATGGTACTGACTGAAATTGACAAATGGCTAAACCCTCGGTCCCTGAGAACTTGGTTCATATCACGTGACAATGGGTTAAATGTGGTGAAGTGCATCACAAATGGTGTTTTTTTTTTCATGTTCCGTGCATGGCCCACTGTTTAAATCTTGTGGTGCAGGAGTTTCTGCAGCACCCTGATGTAAAGAAAATTCTGACCATTGCACAATGTATCTGCTCTCACTTTTCAAGATCTGGAAAGACCCGTGACCAACTGTGGCAATTGCAGATACAAAACAGCCTGCCTCAGCACCGCTTGAAGCTGGAAGTTTTCACCTGATGGAACACCACTTTATACACGGCAGAGAGGTTCTATGAATAATACAAAGCCATCACAGAATATCTTGTGATGCACACTAGCCGTGACAGTTCTGGGGCCTCCATGTCTATGACGACTGAACAGTGGCACCTAATGGACTCTGTAATAATTTTGCGGCCTTTTGAACATGCCACACAGGCAGTGAGTGGCAAATCTGCCTCCATTAGCCAATCAATTCCACTGCTGTGGGTGCTGAAGCAGACACTGGTGAATGTACAGCATGGCCTTGATGTTGCTGGAAACAGTGGTAGTAGTATGTTGCTGCAACACATGCTGACAGTATTTGACCAGAATCGTCACGTTGTGAGCATTCAGCATAGTGACAACTTTGCCATAGCAACAATGCTGGACCCACGATACAAATGTGGAATTACATTAGTACTGGAGGGAGGGCCTGAACAGGTAAAAAAATAGCAGTGGTCAACCGGTGCGCTTGGTTCATGGGGCACAGAAGTCACATGTCAAGGTCAGAAAACCTCAGCAGCATAATCCGGCTGAAGGTGCACCTGTAGGACTATCAAGCATATCCTGCAAGGGGAAGGGACAGCAGTTCCAGGTGGTCTGTCATCCAAAGTGGCTGGCATCAACCCGCTTTGGGAGGCTTTGTCCCAAGTGGGTATTTGTGAAATAAATGATTCGGAAGAACAGGGTGATGCATCAACAACAGGACTTAGTGTGGCTCACAGAATGGTTGAGTCATATTTGTCTGAAAACAGGCATCTAACAATAACTGAAGATCCTCTTTTGTACTGGAGTGGAAAGGTCAGTCATTGGCCAGAGCTGACTGCAGTAGCACTGAAGTACCTCACATGCCCACCCTCCAGTGCAAGTGTTGAGAGGGTATTCAACTCAGCAGGTGCAATAGTCAGGGATTGTCAGACAAACCTGTCTCCTACAAATGTTAGTTTGCTAACATTCATTAAAATGAATGAGAGGCACATACCAGCACAGACTGCAACCTCGGTATTCGTACCCTGGCCTAGTCATGGTGGTTTTGGTGATGTGGAAATGGACCATCCTGGTGGCGCTGGCAGTGGCTGCCTGAAATGGCCCACCACTGACGTAGATGATGACACAATGGAGAAATAATTTCCCAATGGTCAGACTTCAGACATAGATGACTGTGAGGGAAGCTTTCTTTATGAGGATGATGATGTGGTTAATGTTGACAGGTTTTAACTGACATTGTTAAAAGGCGGTGTGCCACCCCAGACCACCACCACCGGTACTGATGTTAGCCACTACCACCATTGAGCAGGAGTCTGTCTGCCCCCCCGGACTACCACCACCACCGGAACTGATGTTTGCCACTGCCACCACTGAACATGAGTCTGTCTGACCCCCAGACCACAACCACCGGGACTGATGTTAGTGACTGTCACCACTAAGTATGAATTTCTCCACTCCCCGGACCACCACCACCACCGGAACTGATGTTAGCCACTGCCACCACTGGGCATGAGTCTGTCCGTCCCCTGGACCACCACCACTGGGACTGATGTTAGCCACTGCCACCACTGAGCATGAGTCTGTCCAACCTCCAGACCACTACCACCACTGGGACTGATGTTAGCCACTGCCACCACTGAGCATGAGTCTGTCTGACCCCTGGACCACCACCACCACCAGGATTGGTGTTAACCACTGCCACCACTGAGCATGAGTCTGTCCGCCCCCCAGACCACCACCACCAGGACTGATGTTAGCCACTGCCACCACTGAGCATGAGTCTGTCTGACCCCCAGACCACCACCACCACCGGGACTGATGTTAGCCATTGCCACCACTGAGCATGAGTCTGTCCGGACCACCACATCCATCAGCCACAGACACAAAACTTCTTAATATTTTAAAACCATAAAGTGAGTATATGTACTCATGTTTGTTATGCTGGTTCACTTCCTTTAGTTGTATGTTTTGTTTTCTGGAGCTTTTCATAGCCGCAATGGTAAAACACATACAGTACACTTATTTTGTTTATTTTACAGGCTAACAAAAAAGGTCTCCATTGTTAAAACTCAGTGGGAATGGTACTGCAGCTATACCGTAGAGAGAGGATCCTAATGGAATATCCATGTGAAATCCATTCTGGTAAGTATGAAGATTTTATTTAATTCATTTCATTGTTTTGGAAAGACTGCAGCAGATATTGCACACAGGTTGTGTTAGTTGACAAGATGTGGGTTTGAAATGTAACTTGACTTGAGATTGAGAACCAGGGAGGGACAGATAACAATTAAGTTGTAAGAAGTCAATCATTTTTTTTGTTTAGGAAACTTCCAGATGCTTTGTTGTTCTGTCAAAGTGGCCTTATCCAAAAAAGTTCTTCAACATCAGGCACCCCCCTCCCCCGGGCTTGGGCACACATGCAACATGCAGAAGTCATTTCATTAGCTGGCTATGACCATCATTAACAACCGGACTCCAGAAGGATGCTGATGAAATCTGTGAAGAAGTAACAAAATAAGAAACCATTACAGACAAACCTGCAAATATGATTCCCCCCACCCCCCCAAAAAAAATACTTACCTACATGTGCTTGAGAGTTATCTATTTCCAATTTCAATGCAAAAAATTGTCATTGAGCACTGGAATATGCACACCAACCATTTCTGTGACCTGTGATACAGAACAATACCATGAGTACATGTCAACCCTCCTTCTCACCTACAAAATAGATACATATATATATATATATATATATATATATATATATATATATACTCACAAAGGCTACTATTAGTGTACAGCCAAAGAGCACCCTTCCATCCAGTTGAGATGATCACATTACATTTGCTCAAATCGCCTCACAGAACACATTGGATCAGCAACAGGACACTCATGGTCATCATTTTATTCTGGGGGACTTTGTATGGGCTGAAAAACTCCCATTTCACTGTGTTACCACTTGTCAATTTTCTGCACACAAGGAGGATGCATTTTGGGCCTGCAGAAAAAATCTGGGAACTCCGTGTCACCACTGCGCACCTGACTGAGTGCGCCATTAATTCTGGGGGACTTTGTATGTGCTGAAACACTTTCATTTCACTGTGTTACCACTTGTCAATTTTCTGCACACAAGGAGGATGCATTTTGGGCCTGCAGAAAAATCTGGGGACTCTGTGCCACCACTGCTTGCATGACTGAGTGCGCCATTCATTCTGGGGATGCATTTTGTGTGCTGTGTGATTGCTGTGAGCTCATGATGTCATACTGACATTATCAATTAAAGCAGCATTGCAAGAATGTCATCACAATTTTGAACTGTACTTTTTTATGCTACTTTACATTGCCTCAGCCACTAGTTACCTCCAAGTCGTGACTTGAATGATAAGCTTCTTTTCACAATTTCTGTCTGCTTTACTTAGTTGACTACTTTTTTCATGTATGAAAAAAAATGAGCATGCATTCCAATATTGTTCTGACCAGGTTTGTATTTATTTCCAGCTACTTTTCAAGAAATATTGTTCTGTGGTGTCATAAAGCACTACCTGCTGCTTAACTGTTAATTTACAACATAAGTGATATATAACAACTAACTGATGTGATGGAGAAAAGCAGAGGAAAACAATGACAAAGACCTGGTCAGCACCAATTTATAAGGAATGCTCCTTTCATTATTTCACACATGAAAAAAGGTAGTACAGCAGACTCAACTACTGCAAATTTTCATATCACTCCAGTCAGGATGTAAGTAAAGGAAGTTCTAACATAGCATTAAAAAATGTAGGTCAGAGTTCTCAACAGATTGTTGCGCTGCTGCTTTACAGAGATTCACCACGTTAAATGTTATGGTGATGCACATAACCTAATATGTGGGGGCCTTGCTTCCAGTGTAATATTTCTTGCTCCACAGAGTACAATATATTTCTGGGAAAACTGCCCGTGATTTCATTACAGTGTGTCATGTGACGGAGGAATTCCCATTCAGAAAAGCTGCCCCCATTCTGTCCCCTTTCTCAGCAATGTTAGGACGTGATGCCAGGGGGAGCGCAGGTGAATGCTCCACTGTAGTGAATGTCCAGCAGCTATCCCAATGTTTCCTTATGTTATAAGGTTCACTTTGTGGTGAAATGTGGGAACATTTCCACTAATAAGGCTCTTCTTACTGGAAACATGCCCACATGTTTCACCACAAACTGACCATTATAACATACTGTAAAGAAAGATTCAGAAAGCTGCCAGACAATCAGACATTCACTGTAATGGAACACCCACCCGTGCTCTCCCTGGCATCATGTCCTAACATTGCTGAGAAGGGGGGCCGAATGCGGGTGGCTTTTCAGAATGGGAATTCCTGAGGAGATCACGTGATGTGGTAGTGGGGAAAAGACGTCTCTGAGACTACTCCCGGGTTTCAGCAAATAAAACATATTATTTAGCATTTTAAGACCCCACTTTTGATTCAGCGAGGAGCTCTGATTGTTAGTAAGGTACTGAACTTTTATGAATGACTCAAGTTAAGTTAAAAAGGAGTATATTTAACAGAAGTAGAAGAGGGTTTGGAAGGCAGAATGGCTGAGATGGAAAGTGGAAGCCACGAGCCTTTGGCAGCAAAAACACTGGCAGTCAAGCGCTCAAAACCCCATTCCCCAGCTCCAGAAGAAAATGAGGATCCAAGAGTAGAAGATCAAGGGGGGCACTGAGCCTCAGAAGATATTATTGAGATTAAGCAGCTTTTACAAGGGCTGGTGGCTGATTTTACTATACTGAAGTCGGCTTTATATGCTTTAACACAAAGGGTTAGGGATGTGGAGGCCAGAGTTGCTTCACAGGAAAGGAAAACGGGAGCCACAGACCAGGCGGTAATTGGTCTTAAAAGGCAAGTCAAAAAACTAGAGGATCACCTGGAGGATCAAGAATCACGTAGTCGGAGGAACAACTTAATTATGGCAAGCCTCCCTGAGAAATCGGAAGGCTCAGACTGTGTTGCTTTCATGCAGGATATCCTCCTGAAAATGTTTGGTCCGATGCCATTTGGCAATTCTTACAACATTGAGAGGGCTCATAGCTCATTGAGAGAACCCCCACCTGAAGCTCGTCCCCGAGTTCTTATCATGAGATTTTTGAATTTTAAGGAGAAGACGCATGTGCTGAATAAAGCCAAAGCAAATAGAAATTTGCAGTGGAATGGGGCTTCTATTTGGTTCTTTCAAGATTTAATACCCTCGGTGAGAGAGAAGCAGAAGGAGTATACGGAGATAAAGAAGAAACTTTACTTGGTGGGTCTGAAATTCAGAATACAGTACCCAGCTATGCTGATAGTGAAGTTACCAAAAGGAGACAAAAGATATGCTATGGTGTGCGATGCCATGGAAAGCCTCAGGGTGGAGCTACCAGATCTGTTCAAGTCCATGACCTGAAGGAATGAGGACTTGCAAGATTGCAGGCAGTATAGCGGCAAGTGTGATCAGTAATGATTGGGAAGTTTTGTGATAGTTGGTAGTGTTATTGGCCAACTTCGATTAAATTCCAGACTTGGGAGAAGAGATCTGCTTTTCTTTGACTGAGACTACTTTAGTTAAAGGTTCCACGGGACTGTGAAATGAAGCCCTTTTGCCGACCTCGTGTTTGTCTTTTTTGCTTTTCTTTTCTTCTCCAGGGCATAGCTGGCCTGAGAATATCAACAGTCCTGGACCATTGGGATGTTTTCTTTCTGCTAACTGTTAAATCTTCTTCTCTTTTCCTTTGCTTATACCCAATAACTACAGTTTAGTAGTGTGAAGAGGATCGGTCATTGAATAGTCTGAAATGTTATAAGCGTAGGGCAGGTTAATGGGGCTCTTGATTGCATTGGGACAAAAAGTTAGGGGTAGGGGGAGTTCTGCTCCATATATGCTAAAGAGCAAATATTCTAGGGAGAATGGGTCGTTCACTCCCAGGGGGCTAGGGGCTCCTCCTAAAAATGAAAAAAAGGAGTAAATACTGGCTACAGGGGATTACTGAGTATTTTTAGGTTCTGGAGTAGCCATCTGATATTCTCCCTCACAATCAGTTTTAGCTGGATAGGATATAAGAGGAAATGGACAGGGCAAGGAATCCTATAAATTTGATATTAAGATGTTGCTATAGTGGTGGTGCCCACGTATGGGGGGAAGGAGGCAGCTGCCATGATGCTGGACCACAATTTTATTTTCTCCTTTTGTTAATTTAAAGCTATAGGGAGTAGTAGGCAATCTAAGAATTTATTGTGGGGGGTTGGGGAATAGGGTGAGGGTCTTCTGTTCCTAGTTGGTGATACACTGAGACTTGGGGGGGATCGGAGACACCTTGGGGCTGACTCATACATGTCTCATGAGGATTAAGAAAGGTGATCAGAGGATTTGGGGGTGTAAGAGGAGGATTTACTGGGGGAAAGGGGAGAGAGAGAATCCATGATATATGAAATAAGGAAGACAGAATGTATGAGAGTGAATATCAGGGGTGGAGGTACAGAATATGGTACTAATTAAATTTCTTTCATGGAATGTAAAAGGCCTCAGGGGAGGAAAAAAAGACTGGTTATACTGCAATATATAAATCAATTGGGGGTTCATTTTGCTGCACTCCAAGAAACCCATTTACTGAATAAGGAATTATATCTACTCAAGAAAGGGTGGGTGGGCAAAGTAATAGGAGTTGGGAATGCGAAAGCATCGGGGGTGTGTGGCGATATTAATAAGGAAAGCCTGCCCATATGTAGTCGATCTAATTAAGTCATGAGAGGATGGCAGGGGGATCTATGTGTCGGGTTCAATTCTGGGAAGCTCATTTTCGTGTACCTCAATTTATGACCCTACTCAGCATAATCAGAATTTTTTGCTTCATTGTAAGTTGATATTGCTATTCTTCCATCTAGCCCACTTATTATGGCAGGTGATTGGAATCTCTGTTTCAATAACAGGGTGGATAGGAACCCTCCTTCTAATAGATTACCCAGTGCACCACAGATAGCTTTAAATAGATTCCTGGAAGTTACAGCACTAGTAGATCCATATAGAAAGTATATGAAAGGAGATACTGAGACGACTTTTTATTCCGGGGTCCATAAGACACATACTAGGATTGATTTTTTTTTGGTCAATAAGGAAGCATTAAGGGGTATTAAAGACTTGAATATCTTTAATAGACTACTATCTGACCACTCCCTGATCCAGATGCTATAGGAGATAGACAATATTCCCCCTAAACCATATCGATGGCGGTTGGATGAAGGGATATTAGCAGTTGATAATATGGTGACTAAACTAGAAGATACACTGAAGGAGATTATTCAAACTCAGATTCCAACACTGGTGGAAAAGAAACTTGCTTGGCCTACTTGCAAGGTATTATATGCAGGAACAGCGCAGGAATATATCGCTAGGAGGAATAAATTGAATAGAGTAGGTGAAGAATTTCTAACTTGGGCTATTAGGTCATTATTACCCTTACAGGGTTCCTCCAATGAGGTGGATGATGAGCTAAGAGACTTAAGAGATGAATTTAGAAGTATAATGAATCTCAGGATTGGTCGCTGGCTTGAAAGATTAAATGCTAGATACTTGATACAGGGGGATATGCCGGGTCGCTTATTGGCTTCTAGAATTAGGAAGTGGGAGGCAGAAAGAATGATTATGGCAGTGAATTTTGGAGGAGAAATTATTACGGATCCTCAGGGAGTGGCTGATGCCTTTGCGGATTGTTACACTGGGATCTATCAAAAGGGGGGTACCAGTTCAGAGGAAGAAATCAGAGGGTTCCTTGACAAAATACCTTTGCCCAAACTGGACATAGAGCATGCCCAGGCACTAGCTTCCCCAATCTCTGATCTAGAGATTATGGAGTCAATTAAAGAATTGCCAAATGGTAAGACACCAAGGCTGGATGGCCTGTCGGCCAAATTTTACAAAGTCCATTTATTGACAATAATGCCTCTTTTGAAAGAATTATTCTTGAATTTTATGAAAGATGGGGTTCCCCACCCTCCTTTATACCAGGCCTACATTACTCTGATTCCAAAACTGGATAAACCTAGGGACTTACCTGGTAATTATAGACTCATTGCTTTAATAAACCAGGATATTAAAGTACTTACAAAGATTTTGGCTAACAGGGTTCTAGAAGTTGCTTCTCTATTAATTAGTCAGGACCAAGTTGGGCTCATGCCAGGACGAGGGGCACATGACGCATTAAGGAAGTTGCACTATATTCTCCATAGGGCTTCCAATTCTAAGTCTGCTATGGCACTGATTGCACTTGACGCCGAGAAGGCATTCGATCGGGTTTCCCATAATTTTCTATTTTTTACAATGGAGAAAATGGGTTTTCTGAAGGGTTTTCTCAGATGCTATAAAAACCTTTATAAAGCCCCTACAGCTAGGGTCCTATGTAATGGTTATCTTTCTAAAGAGTTCCTGCTGAGAAATGGGACAAGACAGGGCTGCCCCTTGTCACCAATTCTGTTTAATATTTATTTGGAACCTTTATTAAGGGCACTTAATATGGAGACCATGGTTCAGGGAATTGAGGTTCAAGGGATGGAGCTTAAATTCTCGTTTTTTGCCAATGATATTTTGTTGCATTTATATAATCCGGCCGATAGTTTCCTAAAAGCCCTGAAAGTTATTGGGAAATTCTCGGAGGTATCCAACTATAAATTAAATTTAAGTAAAACTCAAATTCTCCCACTTATCGTGTATACCTATAGAGCAGATTTCGAGCACCTGCCCCCCAAAAACTTTAATATTTGGGAATTTGGATCATGGCTAAAACAGAAGATGGGGTGGAGGAAAACGTGGGTAATTTATTGGCCACAATTAAAAATGAATTTTTTAAGGTGGAATAAACTCCCACTGATCTTCACTGCTAGATTGGGATTGATTAAAATGAATCTCCTACCTAGATTGTTATACATGATTTATCTACTACCCTATAACATTCTGAAGGGAAGGTTTATTAATATCCAATGGGTATTTTCAGAATTTTCATGGAATTCTAAGCCTCCAAGGAGGAAACATGTTGCCTTAAGCCTTTCTCATCTTAAGGGAGGTATTAAGCTTCTAGACCTGTTTTTATATTATGTAGCAGGACAGCTTGGCCTGATGGGGCAGTGGTCCAGGAGTCAGGAAGAAGGGGGATATATCCCAACTTGGCTCCAAATTGAGCAGCACACTTTAAATGACCAAAAACTCTCCCCTGCTGCATTATTGTTTATAGATCCGGGGACTTTACCTGATAAGGGAAAGCAGTCACCAATTTTTAAATCAGTGAAGGCGTGATGGGATTTATTAAGACTGACACAGACGAGGGTGCAAAGGGGAGCTAGGGATCAACCTATATTAGGAAATCCTAACTTTAGGCTGGGGGGACTAATAATTAATCAACCACGGGCATCACAACTATTCAACTTGAACTTGACAGATTTTATATTAGAAGATAGGATGAATTTACCAGTGCAGACTAGGAAATTGGACTTTTTCCAAAAGATCCAAATTACAAATCTGGTACAGAAATTTATGCAAGATAATAAAGAAATGGGACAGAGTTCATTTACTTGTGACCATCTGAAGGAGATTGATTACCTACAACACCTCCTTTCAAAAGTTTACAGGGTGCTGTTAGATTTTGTGAGCTTAGAATCTAAGGCTCAGATAGTGTACTGGGAAAAAACTCTAACCCTCCCCAAGGCCTGACTGGAAAGAGATATGGAAAAATGTTAAACTTATGCCTATACCAAAGTATAAGACTATGCAATTTTTTATTTGCTCAAACATTTACTACACCCCAGTTAAACTATGTTCTAGAAAACTCAAACAGACAGACCTGTGTTTTAGATGTGGAATGAAACCGGGGTACCTGTTACATGTGATGTGGAGCTGTCCCAAAATGTATTCATTATTGGTTCAAATTGGTCAAAAAATTGATCCATTATTAAATTACTCGGAGTATATTAAACCAGAGATTTGTCTTTTGGGGGACATGCAAACTGTTATGAGGGACTCAGCTAAGCACCATGTGTCTCTGGTGTCTGCTCTGGTTAAGGCATTCATCCCAAGACACTGGAAAAATGATCGTACTTATAATTATGATCAATGGGTCAGTGATCTGCTACAGGTCCTGGATAGACTTAAAAGACAAATGATAATAGAGGAGAAAAATAAAATGTATTATAAAAGATGGAGGGTGTTAGAGGCAGTGTACTCAATACAACTGAAGACTGCCCAGACCCAGATCTGTCTGAAGGGGATTAGCCTGTAATGTTCTGTTAAGAGAATGTGAGAAGGGATTATGATTTCATGGTTTCATGATTTTGTTTAGGGTAGATTTTTTTACCTAGTGAGGCATAATACTCTCTTCGAGATTGTCTTTAGCTGACTTAGAAGGTCTTTTATATTTATAAGGCTAGGATGGGTTCTCTCTCTCTCTCCCTCTCTCTCTCCCAGGGACACAGTTATTAAAGTTCAGTCCTGAGAAGATATAATTACTTCAAAGTTGAGAGAACAATTTAGAGAACAGTCTGATTTGGAAACAGACCAGATTAGTGCTAACTTTGAAGGACTAGAATTAAGTGTTACATCGATTAAAATGGACTTAAATCTTTGGCTATAATACATTACAACTGTGTATGTAAGTAGTTGTGGGGATGTATATAGTATCCATATCCAGTTTTGGGATATGGGACTGGGTATTTATCCTGGTGTATATGTATGTATGTCTTATTACTGGAAAACATAAAAGTCTAATAAAGAAGTTTAAAAAAAAAGAATGGGAATTCCTCCGTCATGTGACACACTGTAATGAAATTATGGGCAGTTTTCACAGAAATGTATTGCACTATGTGGAGCAAGATAGATTCCCCTGGAAGAGAAAATGTCTATTATTAAACAACAACAAAGAAAAACACACAAAAACAGTACAACACAGTAGTGGAGTGGGGGCCAGAAAACAATCCCTTAATGTGGCCGTGGGATGCCGTGGTGGTCCAGCAGCAGGTGCAGCATTATGACTATTTGCTGCTGCTGTTCTTGTATTGTGTTGACCTGCTGCTACAAAGCACCAACCCTCTGATTATTCTCCTCCAGGGCCGCCAACACCAGGATGATGTTGGCCTCTGTTGCAGGGACTGTGGCGGGGTCCACTGCAGGTGGAAATCCAGGTATTGGTGGTGGTGGTGGAGAGGGTAGTACTGGTGGCTGTGGTGGCGGTGGTGGTGGTGGTGCAGCTGCTGTACTGGCTCTCCTCCTGCTGTGGCGGCAAGGCACAACTTAGACCCCAGCAGCACCCTCGACCACTGCCACAGAAGGGCCAGCAGGTGGATGCCTGACCCCTTTGGTGGCAGCCTGCCACTCCCCCTTGTGGTAGTTGAACATGTGGGTGTGCTGGCAACTGGTCCCCAAATGTGTCCCCCAAGGGCCACGGTGCACCAACACACCACACAGATGGCACACTACTACTGTGCTGTCTCCGCCTCAGAGTTAAAAAACTCCCACACTGGGGAGCTGTGGGGGGGGACCAGACACAGTCCTCACACCTCTTACGTTTTCTCGGGGCACCTCCTGTGGCTGTGGAGGTGGTGGAGGGGGTGCTGCTGGGGCCCCTACAGCTGATACCGGTGGTGGTAGTGGTGGAGAAGGTGGATGCACAGTGCCACCGGTGGCACTGGTGCTGCTGCTGTTGCTTCCATGGCGGAAGCCTTTGGGGAAGCCAGGGCGGTCCAGCATCACTGCGACCACCCCACATGTCCGCACTCCCCTTCTCTGGCCGCACCCACGGGCCAGCAACTCACCTTCTCAAGGGTCCATCCTTCCCACACAAGTCCCTGACACACACAGTCACATACACACAAAACAAACCAAAACTTATAAAAAAAATTCACTACCAAAAAAGCAATCACAAACACAATACAAAAACTAAATAAAGACATAGCTTTTAAAAAAGCTGTTGTTTTCTTCACACAAAGGCAATAAAACCCTTTCAGTCACTGACTCTACACTGCTCTCCTGAGCTCTCCACAAAGCCTTCTCCCTCAGCGAATGTAAAGGAGAAAGTGAAACTACTTCTGTGACTCACTTCCTTCCTGCCTTGCTAAAGCACGTGACTTACAGTACTGAAAGCCATGTGATGTGTGGGGGGCTGCCTATTTATTTGTCACTTCACCTTACTTCGCTTTAAGGCATAATGGCAATGTGAAGTAATAATAATAACGCGAAATGAGCACTTTACGGTGACCACTTCACCAGCGGATTAAAAATTCACTGCACCTCTAATCAAACGATGACAAAGATTTTTTCCTAGGTGGACAAGACTATGTTCCACTAAACAGCAAAATGAAGGTGTGCAAACAAAACAGAGTGTTGTGAAAAACTCGGCCATCAGGAGGGGGATCATGAGTGAAATGAGTCTCTTTGCAGATGACTCAAAGCTGGGTGCAGTGGTGGATGAGGAGGAGGGCAGGGTGGCCTTGCAGGATGACCTGGAAGCTCTGGAAAGGTGGTCAGGAAAATGGAAACTAAAATTCAATGTGGGGAAATGCAAGGTTCTCTACCTGGGAGTCAGAAATCCAGGCCAGGGGTATACCATGGGAGGAGACATGATTCAAGTCACAGAGGGTGAGAGGGAACTGGGAGTAGTGGTCGATGTCAAAATGAACAACTCAGAGACCTGTAGGAGGGCAGCGACAAGGGCAAATAGGATGCTGGGAAGCATCACTAGGGGCATTACCTCTAGAAAAGCGGAAGTGATCCTTCCATTGTACAACTGCTTGGTTAGGCCACACCTCGAGTATTGTGTGCAGTTTTGGAGACTACATTTAAAAAGGGACATTACACTTCTAGAGAGGGTCCAATGGAGGGCAACCAAAATGATCTGGGGCCTGGTGGGAGAACCTATGAGGAGAGGCTCAGGGAGCTCGACATGTACACCATGGAGGAGAGGAGGGACAGGGGGGACATGATAGAGGTCTTTAATTTCATGAAAAGGATCAATAAAGGAGGCCCAGTCAGGGTGCTGCAAAGGAAGGAGGGTGGGGCAACGAGAGGCACGGGTGTAAGCTGGAAGGGGGCAGGCTCAGAGGGGAGAGAAGGAGATGTTATTTCACTGAAAGGGTGGTGGAGCCATGGAATGCACTGCCCAGGGAGCTGGTAGAGGAGGAGACTGTGACCATTTTTAAATGGGGATGAGATAAGTACAGGGGGAGAATAACTCTGACCAGGCCCAGTACAGGTGGAACATCTGGGATTGGGGACAGTGTAACCCAAGGGGGAGGGGGATACCAAAATCGGCCCTCAGTGCAGGTGCTGAAAATTGAGCAGACTCGAGAGACCATTAGGCCTATTCTGCTGGCATTTTGGTATGTTAGTAAAAAGTTTAATCAGTGCCAAAAAACACAAGACAGGAAAATAGCCCCAACGCTTTGAACCTAATGCAGGCTCTTCATCAGGGGGAGGGACAAATAGCAAGCCAGATCTCAAATATATAGTCACAACACATATGACGTCACCCTACAGGGAAAAGTATAATCCATCAAATTCATGTGAAAAATCTAAATATACACAATAAAAGATCTAATACCTATTGAAGGCTGGAAAGCATAATTGAATAAAATGTTACACAATATTTGTGGACCAAAAAGCATCACAAAACATTAAATTAATGGAAAGTATGCATAAAAGTAAATGGTCCTTCACAGTTATGTTTTTTGTATTATCTACTACAAATTTCAAGGGGCTGCTGTAAAAACTTGGACATTGAAAGAAAAAATATCTGTAAAAAGAAGAAAGAAATAACTAGAATCAAAATCTTATCAATATTGAAGACTCATTCGTGAAGTCAATGGTAACAAACAAAAGCAGACACTGGAACAAAATCAGAGGCATGGCAAAATATCCCATGCATCATTCAGACCCCTGGGGTATAATGCACCCAAAGCGAAAATAAGTCTACTTTCAAGTTGTTTCAGTTTCTCTTTTCTATTTCCCCATCTGATATGTGGTTTAATGTGAGCAATGCCAATAAACTTCTTTTTTTATCATTGAAAAGTTTTTATTGTTTTCAGTTTTGTTATGCTGTAACATTTCAGTAACATACAGGCCAAACCATGCTAAACAGGTAATATAGTGAGATATCGTAAGGAACAATTCCCTATTGACATAGTTATAATAGTATCAAAAAGTAATAAAAGTTAGGCAGCTGCAGTTTTATACATTATCTGAGTTTTTGAAATAGAGCTTTCCTGCTCAACCTGCCATTCCAGCTAAAGAAAAAACAAAAAAAGGAAAAAAATAGTTCAGGACAAACAGTTCAACAATTCCTAGTTTGACTAACACCATGGCCCAGATATTCAAAAGGGTTGTGCATGGCGCAACAGTGTTGCGCCATGCGCAAGCCACTGATCCCGAGGCGATATTCAAAGAGGAAAAGTACGCGGCACAAATCCCAATTCGCCGGAGTGCATCAGTAATGTATGCAGGCACAGGTGGGGGGACGTGCCCATGCATAACCTGCACAACCCGATATTCAGCCAGGGATGTGAAGAGCCATGCATGTGCAACCCCTACTTGCATCAGCACAAAGTTAAGCCAAAAAAAAAAGGGACAACTGATGGCCACCCACAGGTGAGCTGCCGCATTGCAGGGCGCAACACGGCAGCTGCCACCTGTGGTGGCCTCAGTCGGCTGCACCTGGCGGCACCCCATGCCCGATCGTGGGCATTTGTAAAAATAAAGAATGCTGTCAATATCCTGGTGGTCAGTGGACGCTGTCTGCCGATCATGGGCATCTGTATAAAATAAGAAGGTCAATATCCCTGGTGGTCCAGTGGACCGCTATCCGCCCGATCGCGGTCAGCTGTACAAAAAAACTAATTCCAATACCCCTGGTGGTCTAGTGGTACCCCCCCACCTGCCCACTGAGCCCCACTGCCCCACTCCCCCCTGGGTCAGCCGGCGGGCAGCAGCACCCCAACCGCCTGCCGCCCCGCCGCCCACCAACTGACACCTCATAGGGCTGCACGCCCATTGGTTCACAGCATGAGCCAATGGCCATGCACCTACTCTACTACACATTCCAGATATGTGAATTATTCATTCACATATCTGGAATGTCTGTAAGAACTGCATGCCTATTGGCTTCACGTTGTAAACCAATGGGCATGCAGCCCCATCGGTGTGTCAGTCTCGCGGGTGGTGGGTGGCAGGTGGTGGTGCTGCCGCCCGCCAGCTGACCAGGAGGGAGCGGGTGAGGGGCTCAGTGGGTGGTGGGGGTACTACTAGACCACCAGGGATATTGGAATTAGTTTTTTTGTACAACTGCCCGTGATCAGGCAGACAGCAGCCCACTGGACCACCAGGGACATTGACTTTCTTTTTACATACAGATGCCCGCAATCATGCAGACAGCGGTCCACTGGACCACCAGAGATATTGACCTTCTTATTTTATACAGATGCCCGCGATCGGGCGGATATCGGTCCACTGGACCACCAGGGATATTGACCTTCTTTTTACAAACAGATGCCCGTGATTGGGCAGACAGTGGTCCACTGGACCACCAGGGATATTGAACTTCTTTTTACATACAGATGCCCATGATTGGACTGCAGGGGACATTGGTCCCCGACGGCTGCTACCTGGCAGGGCACCAGGCACAAGTCGTCAGGGATTGGTGCACCTGCATGCAAATGGGACCATAATGACATGCAAATGACCCATGTGCACTGTACATACATTATGGCCCCATTTGCATGTCAAGTTTTGAATATCGTGGTTGCTGTGCATGGCGCAATGGAACTTGCACTAGCACATCTCCATGCTCCACTCTGGCCACTTGTGCTGGCGCAGTGCCACTGTGCCATGCACACTGGGGGTGGCCAGGGTGCGATATTCAAAGCTGCTGAGTCATGGCGCAGCTCCTTTGAATATCACTTAGTCCACACCCCTGCGCAGCCAAGTTGAGCTGTGCCCAAGCTTGCACCACAGCCTGGCGCAGTTTGAATATCTTGGCCCATAACTATAACTGTCATTATCAAACCACTTAGGTAGTAATGCCCATAAACTTAAAGTTATTGGCAGAGGCCTGATGTTGAATACACTAATGACTACCAGCAAGGGTATCCCCTCGATTGTACACAATCGATCTAACGTGCTCTTGGATTCTTTCTTTAAGGGGGCACGTTGTCATACCCACATAAATAGTGGGACAATCACACCATAGGGCATATACTACAAAGGGTGTTTTGCAAGTAATAAAATCATGAATTGTTTGGTTAACCCCTTTGTTGCAACTTCAAAAGTGATTGTCCTGTATCGTGTACTGGCATACATTGCAGTTGCCGCAACAAAGTGAACCTGGACTTAAAGCAGGAAAAAGGTTTCTGTTGATTTGGGTACTGTAGCAAAATGGCTACTCACAACCTTATTGCCAATGATTTGCACCTTTTTGTACACAACCCTAGGAGAATCTCCTAACTGATCCTTAAGATCAGAGTCAACCTGAAGGATGTTCCAATAGCATTTAAGTTTGCCAGCTATTTTTTGTGTTACAGAGTTGTATTCAGTAATTAAATTTATTCTCTGATCAGGCTGATTAATAACTGTATTGGGGTAAGTAAGCTGGCATGATCTTGTGTACAGGCAAACATGTCTGCTTCCATGATAGTAGGGTAATCATACCCCCTATCCAAAAACCTGTCCATTAGTCCCTTAAAATGACGATTATAAGTTTCCTGGGTGGAACAGTTTCTGTGAATACACAAAAACTGTCCCTTCGGAATGCCCTTTTTCAAATGAGGTGGATGGCAACTATCTGGATGGAGCAAAGTATTGCCGGCACTAGGCTTTCTGAAATTCTCAGATGTAATATTGCCCTCAGGGGTACCCTGTAATTTAAGATCCAAGAAAGTAGTAGACACAGGGTCAGTGTGGTCACAAAATCTGTGGCCTCACTCACAGAGCAGCCCCAGATGCAAAGTACATCATCAATAAAGCAGCCACAGTACTTGCTCTTAGCCAGAAATGGATTAACAAGGGGGTCATAGATGGCAACCTCCTCCCACCAACCTAAAAATAGGTTGGCATAGGAGGGTGCCATCGCCAACCCCATAGCAGTACCACAAATCTGTAGAAAGAATTTATTGTCAAAAGCAAAAAAATTACTATCAAGAATCTGTTCCAAAGCTTCAAGAATAAACTGTGAATCAATTATGGAATCAGTATGAAGAATTTGACAGCATTTAATCCCACATGATGTCTAATACTGGTGTACAGTGAGTCCACATCAATTGTGAACCACAGAGAACCAGTGTCAAAGGTTTGATGTTCCATAGCCTCCAAGACCGCCTTAATATCCCTGAGATGGGAAGTAAGTAGAACTCCCATTTTCTGAAAAAAAGAGTCCACAAATTTGGGCAAGTTCCGTGTTAGAAATCCCAAGCAAGAGACAATAGGGTGGCTGGGGGGGATAGAGAAAATCCTTATGCACTTTAGGCAGCATATAAAATATTGGGATAGCAGGATGCTCCTGAAACATGAATAAGTACTCCTGTTCAGTGATAGTTTACCAATAGACATATTTTAAACTTTACATTTTGTGAAATAAAAATCTTTTGTGTAAACAAACATTTTTTTTTTTTAGACAAATTTCCTTCTTTAAAAAAACTTTTAAAATTACCTTTTGGGGCAACTTATATGTATGCATTTTAAAGCTCTGACTCCTTCCTGTTCATTGAGATTACACTTGAATGCTTATTTAAATTAGTCTCAAAGTAATGGCCCAAGAATCTGCATTAAGTACACGTCACTGAAAATCGTAAAATTTGACAAGGTATAGACTTGCTAAAACGTTGCCTATTAATGGTGTCTGCCCTTTTATCAATTTATCCTCTTATATTACCTTAAAACTTCAAAACCACATATGCATTTCAAAGCAGAATCCTTACCCTTTTAAACAACATAAAATTATATTATAAAGTGCAATAAATCCTGTTTGACAAGATTAAATATAAGAATATTTTGAAATTTCACAAGAAATTAAGGGGTAGTGGTTGGTATTTAACCCTATAAATTTTAACATTAATCTTTTGAGGCAATGTACGGGTATGCATTTTAAAGCTCTAACTCCTGCCTATTCATTGACACCACACTTGAATGTATATTTTACTTAGTCTCAAAATAGTGGCCCAAGAATTCACATTAAGTATGTGGAGCTGAAAATTGCAAAATTTGGCAAGGTGTCAGTACAAAATTGATACAAACTATCATTATACCCTAGCATTCATGTGATGAACAGACAGAATGTGAATTTTGGGTATATCTGCTACATTAAACAGCCATCTGCATTTATTTAGCTCTCAGATGACACTCCACCTCCATCTACACCTGGTCTATCACATAAGACAACACTCCTCCACCTTTCATTTCTACCCTGTCCTTCCTGAACCGAGTATAGCCTGGTATGGCTATATCCCAGTCATGGTTCCCAGTGCACCATGACTCAGTAATGGTGGCAATATGTAAGTCAGTCTCTGCTATAATGGCATCCAGGTCTGCAATATTATTACCCAAACTTTTAACATTTTCACACAAGGCCTTCCAGATTTTTCTACTAACCTGCTTGTCAACCCCTCCCCCCTTTCCCGTTTGCCCTCTTTCCTTACACCGCCTGCTATCAATCCCATCACCCTGCATTACTACCATTTTATTTTTCTTCTTAATGGGTGCGCTTGGTGATTTCTCTCCCTTAGGGTTCTCCTTACTGACTTTGTTTTGTTGGGGGGGACAGTTAATGCCTCCCTGCTTTCTTCCGCCACCACCCTCAGCTAGTTTAAATGTTCTCCAAGATAACATTTAAAATGTTCAGTGAGGACTGCAGTTCCTGTACTGGATGGATGCAGGCCATCTCCTCTGTATAGGCTCTTATCACTCCAGGTGTGACCAGTCCCCAATTTAGCCAAACCCTTCCTCGCTACACCACTCCTTCAACCATGAGTTGAAGCTCCTGGTATAGAAATCCCTATCTTCCCCACATTTGTAGACAGGCAGCACCTCAGAGAAAGCCATTGAGCATGCTACCTGCCTAAGACCCCTCCCCATCTCCATGAACTTCTCATGCACTGTCCCTGCCTCATCCCTAGCCAGGACTTTTGTCCCCAGGTGGACAATGACATCCAGCTCTCCCTCCCTCCATTCCTGCTGCCCTAGTGATCCTCAGGATCCACTTTCCATCCCTCTGATCTGTGGCACTGCTTAGGCACCTAACCTTCCTCTCTCCCTCCCTCCCTTCTAGTTCTCAATTTAAATCCTCTCACAATTGAGTTCCCTACCAGGGGTTGCTTCCTCTTCCTATGGGGTCCTCTGCCACCCTCCTTGGGGTTTCCACTACATAAGACCCCCACATCCTCCCTGGTCACTACCATGGGTGCTTCCATGGGACATCCCCCCCACCAGAGCAGCACAGGAACTGTGTAGTGGAACAGGATGGGGAACTGCCTCTAACCTATCACCCTCACCCTCTCTGAGCCCACCATAGTCTAGCTGCTCCTCCTTCTTGGCATCCTCTGAGGTAACAGTGACAGTCTTGGTGGTCCTGGGGTGGGGAGGAGGCCCCCCGGATCCTTCCAACTCAGCCTGGAGTCTAGCAACCACTTCCCTCAGCCTAGAGGGGTGCATGTAGATGGGGCTGCACTGCAGCCTACAGAATTCCTCTCTGAAAACTGCCATGCCACAGCCACCACACTGCACCACTCCCAGCATAATTTCTATTCTGGAAATACTTGGTCCCTTTTCCCCTGCTAGGGTTTACCATTCTCAGCTATTAGTATCCCTTTTGTATCCCTCTTCTAGATAGGGCTTTTCACCTATTCCCACTTTCAGTCTGCCTCTAACTTTTAGTCTGCCTTTCCACTCACCCTACACTAGATTGGACTTTTCACCTGTTCCAAGTTTTAGTCTACCCCTGACTTTCCACTCAGCTTAGCTAGATAGAGCTTTCACCTATTCCCAATTTTAGTTTACCCCTGACTTTCTCCTTACCCTATCACTGTTAGGGCTTTTCACCTATTCCCAATTTTATTTTGCCCCTGACTTTCCACTCACCCTACCCCTGTTAGGGATTTTCACCTGTGCACAATTTTAGTCTACCACTGACTTTCCACTCACCCTACCCCGTTAGGGATTTTCACCTGTTCCCAATTTTAGTCTACCCCTGAATTTCCTCACACCCTACCCTAGATAGGGAGTGAACAGGACTCTTACCCCCTTTTTCTGGCAGACCTCCTGCTTCCCTGCTTCCTCCTGTGGATGCCTTCTGGTACCCGACACCTACACCACTCTTACACTGCTCCACTTGTTTACTGCTGAGGAACAGAATGTCGGCTGCTGGCTGCCTCATTGGGCTCACTCTGGTGGGCAGACTCCACTGTGCTGTCCTTGTTGCATTTGTCCTTTGCATGGAGGGCCACAGTGCAGAGGGCCACCTGGTGGACTCTTCCTTTTAAAGCAACAGGAAGTGGACCAGTGATCTGCGCAGGTGTCTGGGGCTAGTAGATTCAGAGGAAGAGGCATGGCTAGCATCCCAATTGGTTGCATCTCTATCCCTTTCTTGCAGCACCTAGCTCCTCTTGTTCATCAGGCATGGTGCAGGGGGAGGGTTCTCTTTTCGTAAACTAAGGGATCTTCACTGCCCTGATGCTGTTTCAAAGGCTGTGGCTGCTCTGAACTGCTGTGGGGTTTGAATCCCCAGCAGTCTATTTCCTGAATCTGGGCAGCCATCCAGGATTGGCTGGTCCAGAGGCAGAGGGTAAAGCTAGCATCTCGATTGGTTGCCTCTCTAGCCCCTTCTTGGGGTGCCTAGCTCCACTTGTTCAGCAGGTATGGTGCAGAGGATGGCTCCCTTTTTATAAAACTAAAGGACCTTTACTGTTCTGGTGCTCTTTCCAAAGGCTATGGTCACTCTGAACTGCAACAAGGTTTAAATCTTTGATAGACTATTTTCTGAGTCTGGGCAGGTGTTAAGATTGGCTGGTCCTGATGGAGGGGACGCTGCTAGCTTTCCAATTGGTTGCCCCCTCTCCCCTTTTTGGAATGCCTAGCTCCACTTGCTCAACAAGCATGGTGCAGGGGGAAGGCTCCTTTTTCTTAAACTAAGGGACCCTCGCTGTCCTGATGCTCTTCCTGAAGGCAGTGGCTGCTCTGAACTTTTGTGGGGTTTAAATCACTGGCAGATTATTATTTTCTTAGTCTAGGCAGCTGTCCAGGATTGGCTGGTCTGGAGGTGGGGGGTGCGGCTAGCATCCTGATTGGTTGCCTCTCTATCCACTTCTTTGAGCACCTTGCTCTGCTTGCTCAGCAGGTATGGTACAGGGGAAGGGTTCTCATTTCTTAAACTAAGGGACCCTAACTGCCATGATGCTCTTTCCAAAGGCTATGGCCCTCTGAACTGCCACTGGGTTTAAATCCCCAGCAGACTATTTCCTGAGTCTGGGCAGGTGTCCAGGATTGACTAGTCTAGAGGCAGGAGGTGTGGCTAGCATCCCAATTGGTTGACTCTCTATTCCTTTCTTGGAGCGCCTAGCTCTGCTTGCTCAACAGGTATGGTGCAGGGGGACAGGCTCCCTTTTCTTAAGCTAAGGGATCCTCTCTACCCTGATGCTCTTTCCAAAGGCTGTAGCCCTTCTGAACTACCACAGGGTTTAAATCCCCAGCAGACTATTTCCTGAGTCTTGGAAGGTATCTGGGATTGGCTGGTACAGAGGCAGGGGGCATGGCTAGCATCCTGATTAGTTGACTCTCTATTCCCTTCTTTGATCATCTAGCTCCACGTGCTCAGTGGGTACAGTGCAGGGGGGAGGGTTCCCTTTACTTAAACTAAGGGACCCTCACGCCCTGATGCTCTTTTCAAAGGCTGTGGCCACTCTGAACTGCTGCATGGTTTAAATCCTCAGCAGACTATTTCCTGAGTCTGGGCAGGCATCCAGGATTGGCTGGTCTGTAGGCAGGGGGCAAGGCTAGCATCCTGATTGGTTGTCTTTCTATCTCCTTCTTGGAGCACCTTGCTCTGCTTGCTCAGCAGGTATGGTGCAGGAGGGAGGACTCCCTTTTCTAAAACTAAGGGATCCTCTCTGCTCTCAGGTTCTTTCTGAAGGCTGTCACATTTATGGTACTTTTTTAGATGTTTTGACCCCCAATTTTCAACATAGCCATTTTTCGCATCACCTCATTAACATGAGAACTCTCATTTTTCAAATCCTGGCCAAAATGTGTTTCTGCACCTGTGGTGTGGAATGATGTTGTCGCTATGCAAAATCACCTTTTGGGTGGGTTTTGAAAATTTTCCCCACTCCTGTTTATGAGGTTGAGTCATAAGAAGGCTGTGTTGAAAATGTGGGGTTAAAACATTACAAAACAACAAAGTTATGAGTGTAGGGTGAAATTTTGCAGTGCACACTCATAACTTTGGTAACTTTAAATATTTTTATCTCAAATTTTCAACATAGCCATTTTTTTCACATCACCTCATGAACGTGAGAACTGTCATTTTTCTACACCTAGCCTAAATGTGTTTTGGCAATTGTGCCAAGTAATGAGTTTTGGCCAAGATTTGAATATTTTCATCTACCGGGTTCTTGAGGTGGGTTGGTATCAAGGCTATGTTGCAAATTTGGTGTCAAAAGACAAAAAAAACTCAGTTATGAAAGCACATTGACATTTTCTTATGAACATTCATAACTTTGGTAATTTTTGACATCTGATGCTGCATAGAAGGGTAGGGTCAGCAGGGACCTCCATTTCCATAGGCAGATGGAGTCTTCCCTTGATGCATGGCCCAGATGGCCATGCATGTCTGCATTTGTTCATGCAGGTCCCTTGAGGATACAATTTCACTATCTCAAAAAAAAAAATTCTTTGGACAAAAATTCATTAATGCACCAGTTGGGGTGACTTAATGCCACAAAAGTAGGGGAAATGTGACATTAGAGTTTCCAGCCCTACCTATATACCCCTACCCACCAAGCAGCAAAAGGAAAAACATTAGGGTTTTAGGTATCCAGAGTGTTTTCCAGTCAGTGGTGGGGGTCTTCCTTGGGGTTGTCAACCCTACTGCTCCCCCTTCCCCCAGCACATAGACTCCAATCTGAAGCACAAGGTGCAGTTCTAAGCCACTGCCTCATAGTGATACAGTCTTCAAAGGCAGAAAAGCATTTCTTGCTACATGTTGCCAGCACAATGTGTTGTAGCTTTCTTCTTGCAGGGCCTAGATGAGATCATGTGTGATGTTAGCTGCTCATGGAATAGGGTGAGCATTAGTGTTGAGAACAGCAAGGAAGACCCCATCACTGATTTGTCAGTATCCCATGTATTAGGCAACTGCGATTTAGTGCTTTCAAAAAGGGTGACTCAATCACGGCGCTTTTGCATAGGGCTACCCGGCAGGGAGGGCAACCAAATAGGGGGTTCAGCTACTAAAGTGACAGGATGTCACTATGTATACCTGTGTCTGGGAGGGAGGGACCATGTCGTGTGATGGACAGAAGGTGAGGGAGGGTTTGTGGGGCATAGTGCTGCGGTGGGCTGCCTAGCTGGCCATGTGGCATGGTGGGTTGGTGGCAAGCTGGAGTTGAGAATCCTTTAGCAGTGGGGTGTGGGGGGGCACAGCCCGCCACATAAAACAATAACATTTAAGCTCTGGTGCCATTTTGCTGTTTGCCATGAGCCTACATTGCTAAAATAAATTTTCGGTGATGTAGACTCACCCAAACCGTGATCGCTATTATGCGGTTGCCATTATCACATGGAACTGATGTGCCAAGACTCCAGAGAAGCAAAACCCAAATGTTTTTTCCTTTTGCTATTTTGGGGAGGTATGGTTATCGAGTTAGGTTTGGAAACCCTAACACCTCATTTCCCTGCTTTTGTGGTGTTAAGTTACTCTAACTGGTGCATTATCAAGGTTTTATACTGTGCAGTAAAGCTTTTTTGCTTCAGTTCATTATCACCATTGCTGGTATACAATTTGTCGTATCTTAGGATACTTCAAGATGATGTCAAATTGATATAACCTCCATGTAGACAAGTGTGAACTGGGCCATAAAGCTTCCTTATTATGAGTTTGGTCTCAATAGAGCTGAGATTGCATTGTGTTTAATCTTATTAATTTTTATTGAAGGAAGGTAAACCTCTGACAATCTGCTTGATTATAAAAAGGCATACAATTATTCTCTCTGTCTGTCTCTGTGATACATCCATCCTCTCAAAGGTACTGCAGTGCTCGGCCCTGCAACTGAAGGAGGCCCTACAAGTGTGGACCCCACTCTTGTGAGGTGCATGTACATTTAACTTGAATGTTGAAGTAACAGTGGGAATGAACTGAAAGGAGAAACAGAAGACTTGAAGAACAGCTGCTTCAGGCATGGTTACCCTGGATCTCTCCTCTGAATACAAGATCATTGAGAAAAATGTTGGAACCAAGCTCTGGGGGTAAAGACCAGAAATGTATGAAGTCTTTTGGTGCAAACAAATTCAAATCTCGTAGAAAACCTTTTGGAGGAACTATCCAAAGCCCTTGAGGGGTGCCGAGCATTTGTGCTAGAGCCTGGTAAGGATTATCTAATGACAAATTTGCATTCAGTAAACCTGCCAAATTCCAGTGCTTTGGCCACAGGCAAAGCAGATCTGAAGGAATACATTTCCCTTCAGGAGTTTAGTACATTAACATTATGATACAGCACTCTTTACAGGGAGCAAACATTGAGCATGTCCAAATTGATGGCAGGCCACATGTTGTACAACAGCCGATCAGCAATGCAGAAGATCGAGAACTCATGCTATAAACATCTCAGTGCAATTTCCAGCTCTTTCTCACAAGGGAAAGACATGGCTGCTGAAAGGAACTTCTTTTATATAAAAAAGTGATTTTGATCAGAAAAGTTTAAAAATCATCAAAGAAGCATGCATTATCATTCCTGTTAGCTAATTTACTGCTTTAAACTGTAGTTTCAGGCAGACAGGCCAGTGAAATCATTCTGCAGAGGGGAGCAGGAAGTGTATAGTGTGAACTTACACTGGCAGTTTCAGGCCCTGCTGCAGGACCACACTGAGTCAATTTAATAGATTGGGCAAGGTGCAGAGGGGATTTGTGAAAATTTATTGGGCAAATATTTGTTTTGCTGAACACCGTTGGAGTAGAGGGTGCAGAAATCAGATTTATTTTTTATTCTCTTCTTTCCCCTCTGAAACAGGAATAGGCAGTGTATTTAGTACACTGGGAAAGGTGCAGGTTTTTTTTGAAGGATTTTATTTGACAAATATTTTGACTGCTGGTGGCGTGGGGTACTGAAATCCATCTCTATTTTTTTTTGCCAGTGTGAAAACTAAGTGAAGTCTGCTTCAGGTCTCTCAGTAAGGGCGAGGCAAGGGTGTTAGTGGGCAATGTGACAGGCATGTGTCTGTGGGCACCTTGTGTAATGTAGAAACCACAAGAAAAAGAAGTGGGGGAGAACAGGATGTCTGTGTGAGTGGGGGGATGAGCAGTGAAAGTTTCCATCATGCCAGATTCACCAAGTACTGGTTCTGTAGGTAATGGGGATGGAGAAGGAGTCAGAACAGAGACTGGGAGTCACAGTGGTTGGGCAAGGGTTACATCTGAGAGGGGAAAGGGCTGGGCATGTGATATTCCATCTACAAAACCATGGTTTACTGATGTAGTGGATGACTAAGTATGTAGGAATGCTTCTGCAACATAGTGGTGCATGTGCTACTGGATTAGATGAGGTTACAGAGTACAATATGTAGTGGTTCCATGTCATAATAGCGATCGCTATAATGGCAAGTGTATATCGCTGAAAAACAAATCAGCGATATACACATGCCGGCGAACACACATCTGGCCACTAAATACAGTGTTTATGTGGGGGACCTGCAACCCCATGCCTTCCCCTCACAGGGGGCTTTGCCCCCTGCACCCCCCTGATTTTGGATTATCAACTCCAGTGAGGTGTATATCGGGGAGAGGGCAACACTTGAGAATGTGGTTAAAAAAAACAACAGCCGCAAGCAGTGGCAAAAGTTTCTCCCCAGTCCAGCCCCAAACCCAGTTCCTATTGCACTGTAGCCAGCCACCCTCACCACCACACCACATAACACCACATGGCTGGCTTGGCTGCAGCAGGCACACTTCCCTGTGACAACCTTCTTCCTATCCCTCACTTACTCCTCCCTATCCATCCCCTTCCAATCGCTGTCCCTCACTGTTCTGTCACTACCCTTGTAGGGTAGCCCAACATGATAGCACTGAAAATAACTCGCTGATTTTACAGTCACTGATTTTGAGTCACTATCATCACTGGATACCATCTGTAGCTCAGTACTGTAGGCAGCAGGAATGATGCTAGATATGTGTGTCCTTTGTTGCTCTCTGTTCCAGAGGAAATGCCACTCTTTTAGGGGTACCAATGGCACAAAACCCTATTAAGGAGAGTTCTGCAGATAGAAGTGCCATGGGAGTGAAGTTCTTTGGCTTAAGTTACCTTAGGAATGATGCCCAGATTGCTAGAAGCTGGATAATGGAGGACAAAGGGATGAATGGTGGGAGCAACAAAATGAAGTGTCCAAGAGTTGCTTGGGGCACACACATTATTTATCTTGTGGAGGTAGGCATGGCTAGTGTAGTCTGCTGCCCCACCGAATCACACACATGGCCTGATAATTTACTAGTCCAGTGGATGACTAGGTATGTAGGAATGCTTGTGAAATATAATAGTGCTTGTGCTACTGAACTAGATGAAAAGAACTACCTTCTGCTCTGACCTTCAACATAGAGGACTGTAAAACCTCCTGTGAGGGAAACCTCTGGGGATCCAAGATTTTAGGTCACCAAACATCATCCTTCTAGGCCATGCAATTGTATGTTAAAGCCTGGTCTGAAATGAAACCAGTAAATTGTCTAAGCCTGAGTGACTGGATCTGTGACACACACTAAAGCTATATGTAAAGCTAACAACCATCCTGATTTTCCCAGGACAGTCCCTATTTTGGGCAGTATGTCCAGGTGTCCCCATAAGTTTTGTAAAATGTCACTTTTGTCGTGGTTTTGCTTACTTGTCCATTTTATGTCCTGTTTTTTGTTTGCTGACTGCTGAGCCACGAGTAACATTTATTTTGGCACCACCGTGGTGCTGCTCGAGTTGTACAGCAATTTGCAACTTTCACCTCTGCACCTACGTTGCGCTGTGAACATGAAAATGATTGGGTAGTCAGATGGCAAATGGGTCAGCAGGAGCACCGTAAAGCACCTTCCTTCCTGTTAGATTAGACTGGGTAGTAGTGCAAGTACACATGTGCGGCCATCTGCCTGCCAGCAGCTGAGAGAGACTCCAAACAGAGAAGAGACCGGCAGCAGTGAACTAAGGTACCTGAACCTGATCAGGCATGAAGCAGTGTGTGACAACAATTTGGTGCAAGGTGAAAGTAACTGAAGTGAAGTTTGTTCAGCAAAGCAGGTGAGTGTGAGTGGGCTGAGATGGGATGGGGCTGTCAGGCGGAGCAATGCAAGCAGCTTGAATGTCTGAACACAATTTAAAGCAAGTTTGCTTCTCATTAACTTTCTGTATGTTATGAATCAGAACTTGTTGCAGCAGAATGATGTATTCTTTTAATCTAGATGTTTGCTACTGGTATTACTGTGGGGCGGCGGGTCTGGAACAAGTGGCAAAATGTAATTGATTGAATGTGTGCAGCCTTGCCCGTGGCAGGGTCAGAGGAAGTGAGTGACATGGGAAGGGGGGGCATTGTCAGGATGGGCACTGTCTCAGTTTTTGGTTTCAGAAAGTTGACAGCTTTAGCTATATGTGAAAACAATGGGGCAAGTTGGCCCACTCAAATATACTGAGTTTTTGTGCAGTCAAAGAAAAGGTAAGGAAAGTGGCAAACAAACTTGAGAGGATTTAGGAACTTGCACCATCCTTCTAACAGGACCCTGGTTACAGCAAGATCCCAGTCCCCTTCCTTCTGCCTTTGCTGCTTATCTCCTGTCAATCTCCTGTTTGAGGCATCAAAATCTTTTACCAAGGAAATGATTAGGATATCACGAGTAGAAGATCACTACAACAACAGAAAAGCAATCAGAGCAAATGAGATCTTGCTTACAGTTATCCTGTTTTCATGTTGAAGTGCATAATTATAGAGAAGAGGGATAGTTAAGTACAAGAAATATATGAAATATGAGCTAAAATATGTCTGAAGATTTTTTTTTTTAAAGTTTCTTCAGAGACATTGGGGACTCTTTAGTGGAGTTTTTATTAACAAGTGTAACAGCTGTTCCAAATTTTCAAAGTGAGGAGGTGCATATTGCTCTGTGCACTGTGAAAGGGTGAATGAAAGTCACAGAGTTATTAAAACATTTCTGAATAGGGATTTCTCTGCACAGGCCATTACCAAGGCTTAACCCTTTCTGCATGAACTGCTACTTGGATTATTGTTGGAATTGCAGATTTGAAGCCTGAACATAGCTTTAAGTATGTTCACACTAATTCCAGCATGTCACTTTCTCTCCATGTGATTGCCAACAGGCAAATTTAATTAGCAGCTGTTTTTAGTTGCCATGGCAGTGGGCCATACACAGACTGCTGGCCAAATGCCTGAATGCTATGCTATGAATCTCAAAATATGTCATCTGAATTTTTTCTGAAAAAAAAAGTCTTTTAAAACTCAGAATGGAACTGAGACAGGTTTTGGAAGGAACAAGCTGTATGTGCAACCAATTGATCTGATAAGAAAATCCCTTTGACAGAAAACCAAGATTAAATGGTTCTTGTGCTGTAGGTCTTCTTTGCCCTGAGGTGAAATGGACACAGGAATGAGGTCATCCTTGCCTTGTGCCCATACCCAAGGGCTCTAACTTTGTTAGACAGGAAGTGAGGCCATTCTTGGATTCCCATCCCTTCTGGGTGGTGTTAAGCAATGCCAGGTCAATTAGGAATAAGAGCGCAGTGGTTGTGGATCTTGTTGCATCTGTTGACTTGGCTTGTGGCACCGACACTTGGCTAGATGGAAGTGCGGGCCCCATTTTGGAGCCTGTGTTTCTGGCTGGGTTCTCAGTGATTCACCCCCGAGAGTGGACTGTGGGGGGGGGGGGTTGTCTGCTTTAGACAGGAACTGGATCTCAGGGAGGTACCAGTTGGAGACACCAACTCTTTTGTGTGTATTGTGGGTGCAGGTGCAGGCTATGGGACCCTTCTCATTTACCATTCACCAGGTGATGGGAGGGAGTTCCTGAAGGAGGTTGCAGACTTCATCGCTGAGATGGTATTGGAGTCCCCCAGATGGTTAATTCTGGGGGACTTCAATGCCTGGGTTGATGAGCTCTCACCATTTGGACAAAACCTCCTCCAATTAATGGATTCATTGGGCCTGACGTGGGTGATTACCTCTGCAACTCATAAAAGGGGGCACACATTGGACTTGGTATTCCACCTGGGATGGAGATTTCTGATGTGGAGTTGGAGCCAATTGGATGGTCTGACCATCACGCTCTGAGATTTAGTTTTGTGGCCCCCTGAAATAGGCCTTCCTCAAAGGAGCTACTGCAGTTCTGTCCTTTGAGAGGAGTTACCTCAAAAGGCCTAATGAAGGAGCTGGACTTCTCTGGATTTCCAATGGAGAGCACTGACCCAAGGCCCCTGGTGTTGGCCTATAATAGGGCTGTTGTGGGGGCCATGGATGTCATTGCTCCAACTCGTGTTCACCCTCTTACCCTTCGCCTGGGGGCCCCTTGGCTTAATGGGGAGATCCGTGAGCTGAAGAGACAGTGGGGAAGGTTGAAAAGACAATGGCGGAAAACTCGCCTGGAGGAGAATAGGCTTAGATTTCTAGATCATTACAAGATCTACCAGTCAGCAATTTCCCATAAGAAGTCATAGTTCCTGTCCAGGGAAATTGCTACAGTGAAGAATAGGCCAGTCCAGCTCTTCCAAACTGTGGACAGACTGTGCAATCCAGCCTGTCTCCATGCAGGTCGAACGTTGTCACAAGTACAATGTGAGGAGTTTGCACAGTTCTTCGCTGATAAGGTGTCCACCATCAGGGATGAGATCAGCCATTGCCTTCCCATTGGACCTTGCACTAGTCAATTGGGTGGGTCACCTTTAGACAACAGGCAGTCATAGATAAAGTGATGCTTGTCCAGACTTTGCAGCCAACCTACTGTAGTTTGGATCCAGGTCCTACACACCTACTAGTGAGGTGTGTAGAGGTCATTGGCCTGGTCCTTGCTGGGACAGTGGTGGTTTAATCAGAGAGTGGGAACTTTCCAGATCCCTTATAGGAGGCAGTAGTACCCCCCCTTTTGAAAAAAAACTCCCTTGACCCTGATTGCCCAGCAAACTACGGACAAGTCTCGAACTTACCCTTTATAGGGAAAGTTATTGAGAAGGTGGTCACTTTGCAGCTGGAGGATCATTTGACCAACCACAGTATCTATGACCCTCTCCAGTCTGGCTTCAGAAAATGACACAGCATAGAGACGGCCCTGGTGCGGGTACTAAATTACCTCCTGATGGCGAGAGATTGGAGAACCTGTTCCATCTTTGTTCTCCTTGATTTCTCAGCAGCATTTGACACCGTGCATCATGGGGTGATGCCCAAACACCTGTGGTTTTACTGTGGACTGAGGGGGGCAGTCCTCAGTTGGTTTCAATCTTTCCTAGAGGGTAGATCTCAGAGAGTGGTGGTGGGGATTTATTCCTCGGACCCTCACTGCCTGCCCTGTGGGGTTTCACAGGGCTCGGTGCTGTCCCCCATGTTATTTGCGGTGTATATGCTCCCATTAGGGAACATTATAAGATGGCATGGGCTGAGTTTTCATTGCTATGTTGATGACTCTCAGCGCTACATGTCTTTTGTGCCTGAACAGGAGTTTGATTCTATCATGGTGTTTAATAATTGCCTGCTGGAGATACAAAACTGTATGGGTACTTGGCTTCTGTTGAACTCAAGTGAAACAGAGGTATTGGTGGTGGACCCTGGTTTTAGGATTACAGGGGCATGGGCAGGGAAACCCTCAGGTTTATACCTTGGGGAGACCCCACTTATGGCCTCAGGCCAGGTGCATAACCTGGGCGTGGTATTTGGTGAGGGAATGACCCTGAGGGCGCAGGTTTCGGCTGTAGCCAAATCTTCCTTTTTCCATCTAAGGAATATAGCCCCGGGTGAAGCACTTGGGCCGCCCGAAGATCTTCCTACCTTGGTCCACGCCTTTGTCACCAGTCATTTTGATTACTGCAAAGCCCTCTATCTAGGGCTACTGAGGGTGGAGAGCTGCCGCTTGTAGCTAGTGCAGAACACGATGACCAGGTTGTTGACAGGAACCCCTATATCCAGTCAGATAACACCTGTGCTGCATGAACTGAACTGGCTGCCAATACCGTGGTGGATCACCTTCAAGGTCACACTGCTGACCTATAACGCCCTATACGAGGTGGGACCTCACTACCTGAAAGAACTCCTGTCTTCTTACTGCCCCTCCCGCTTACTCCGATCCTCTGATAAGGGATTGCCAGAGATTCCCAGGGTATCCCTGAAAACATCTGAAGGAAGATATTTTGCTTTATGGCACCTACCCTGTGGAATTCTCTACCTCACCAGATACAAGACAGCCTGAATGTGGAAGGATTTTAAAAAATTATTTAGAATTTACCTGTTTAACTAGGCATTCTCAGGGACTTGATTAACTGTTACTATTTTATTGTTTTACTGATTTTATATATAATAATGTTAATGTTATTGTATGATATATTGTAAAGGCACCCTGACCTTTGGAATGGCACCTCTTATAAATAAAACTTTACTTTACTTTGCAGATAGTACTGGAGAAACACAAAGGGTTCTGAAGTTTGGAGATGCCATAAAAATTTAATATATGTGTATATGTACAACTGGTGTCACAATTCATAGAAACATAGAATTTGTTGGCAGATAAGCTCCGCTTGCCCCACCTAGTATGCCCCTCTTTTCCTTACCTATTCTGCCACCACAGACCCTACCTGGTTTCTGCCAACTTCTACTCCCCTGCTTTGATATCAGTTTTCCTTAATAACTATCCTATGCATGCTTGAAGTCCACCATTGTTTTCAACCCACCACTCCTGTTGGAAGATTTTTCCAGGCATCCATCATCATCTCAGGGAAGAATACTTCCTCACATTCCTTCTAAACTCCCCCCATATTCATTTTATGCCCACCAGTTCTTGTATACTTTCTTTTCTGAAAAATTGTCCCTTCCAGTACCTTATTCACCCCTGTGAGGTATTTACAGGTCTGTATCATGTGCCCCCTCTCCTCTCTCCCCTCTCCCCCTCTCTTCCAGGGTGTACATGATTAGATCCCCCAATCTCTCACTATACGACATTTGGTGCAGCCTCTGCACCATTTTTGTTGCCCTTCTTTGGAAGGCCACTACCCTGTCTGTGTCTTTTCTGAGGTGTGGTCTCAAGAAATGGTCACAATATTCCAGATGTAGTCTCACTAATGACCTATACAGTGGCAATACCACATCCCTCCTGCTGGTGATATCCCTCCTTATGGACCCTAGGATCCCACTGGCTTTCTCTACTGCTTTGTCACATTACCTTGCCAACCTAAGGTCTCTTTCCTAGGTCTCACTCTTGTTTAGTGACAGTCAATACTGTCTCCCCATTCTATATGCTGCTTCTGGGTTTCTGCACTCAAGGTGCATGATTTTGCACTTTTTTTGCATTGAAATCTGGTTGCCATACCCTTGACCATTCCTCAAGCTTTTTCAGGTCTCTATTCATTCTGTCTCTCTCTCTCTGTCTCTCTCTCTCTCTCTCTCTCTCTCTCTCTCTCTCTCTGTCTCTCTCTGTCTCTCTCTCTCTCTCTCTCTCTCTCTCCACCCCCTCCAGAGTGTCCACCCAATTGCACATCTTCATGTCATCTGCAAAGAGCCACACCTTCCTACCAGTTGTTCTGCAATGTGACTTGTAAAGAGGACTGGATCCAGAACCAAGCCCTGAGGAACCCCTCTGGTCACTCTCCTTTCCCTCAATTAAGTGCTGTTAACCACCACCTTCTTCCCCCTATCCATCAGCCAATTACTTGCCCAGCATACCACTTTGGTTCCCACACCGAAGCTATCTAGTTTTTATTTATGAGTCTCCTATTGGTGTTGAAGGCCTTGCTGAAGTCTAAGTAAACCACATCCACCATTTCCCCTAATCTATTTTTCTGGACACCTAGTCAAAGAAATCTATCAGGTTTGTCTGACATGATCTGTCTTCAGTGAATCAGTGCTGTCTTGGGTCCTCCAGCCCGCTGGATGCAAGATAATCTACCATTCTTTCCTTTAGAAGTGACTCCATTAGTTTCCCCACGACTAATCTCAGACTGACTGGCCTATAGTTGCCAGTGTCTTCCCTGCTGCAGCTTTTATAGAGAGGGATTACATCTGCCCTTCTCCAGTCCTGGGACAGACATAAGACAATTCTAGTGGGTGGTAGAAGAAAGTAGGCTGTTGGTTAAGTAGGATCTGCAGCTTATCCTATTAGGTAGGGAAATGGGCAGACTAGGTGAGCTAAGCGGCCCTTATCTGCCATCAAATTCTGTTTCTCTGTTTCAATGTTTCCTTTGGAACCACCTCTGTACCTGGTGATTTATTGACTAGGGCTATAAGAGGTGTATTCAGTACCTCCCTGAGCTCCTTTAATACCCTTAGACATGCCCCATCTGGCCCCACAGCCTTATCCACTCTTAGATTTGCAAGACCCTTCAAGACTCTTTCCTCTTCCAAAATACTTGTGTCTACCTCTTCTCCAGTGGTTCTGTAGCCTATATATGGCCCACCCCTTCCCCTTCTAATGTGAAGACAGAAAAAAAGTATTTGTTCAGGATATATGCTTTTTCCTGATCATCCTCTGCACAGTCTCCCTCTGTATCCCTCAGTCTCATATTCCTCCCGTTGTCTTTCTTTTTGTACTTATATACCTAAAAAAGGACTTGTCCCCCTTTGTTATAACCTACCTATTCTTTCCTCATTTTGTGCTTTTGTGCCTCTCACCACCTTCCCTGCTTCCCTTAGTTTTTGCTGGTATACCTCTCTGTCCTCTTTCCTCTGTGTCTTCTTGTATCTCCTGAATGCTGCCCTTTTTGACCTTACCCTTGATGCCACCTTCCCTCGAGAACCATATTGGTGTCTTTTTCCTCCTGATTTTGATCACCTGTTTTGTGCAGAGGTTTGTTGCCTTCACTATTATATCCCTTACTGTGGCCCACTATACCACCAACCCATCAGGGTACTCATCCTGCCAGAGCATCTGTGAGGCGTTTGCCCATTTTTAAAAAAATCTGCCATCCTAAAGTCCTGGACCCTCATCCTTGTGTGGTTCACCTCTGTTGCCATCTTAATGTTAAACCATACTGGTCGGTGATCATTAGGTGGCATCCCACCCTGACCGTCATAACACTGTCCCTGTTCATAAGCACCAGGTCCTGTATTCCCTCCATGAGTGGTTTCCTTGACTAGTTGCTTCAGAAATGCCCCCTGCAGAGAATCTACAATTACCTCCTTCTAGTTGAGACCGTGACTGGAAGGGCCCAATCAAAATCTGGTAGATTTAAGTGTCCCATCATCAGTATCTACCCCTTATCTGCCAGCTTGATAGTGGCTTTCCCCATTTCCTTGTCTAGATCCTCCCCCTCTGCTGGAGGCCTGTAAATCAGTCGACTGTGAATGGAGGCTGCAGCTGCTGTCTCCAAGGTGACCCACAGTACATCCAGACCCTCCTTCCTCCCTTGCATTTCTGTTGCCTTGATATCTTCTCTGACATATAATACAACCCCCCCCACCTTTCCTTCCCTCCATATCCTTTATGACCTGCCTGTATCCTGGTATAGCTATGTCCCAGTCAAGGTTTCCTATGCACCATGACTCAGAGACAGCCTCTGTGTCCAGGTCTGCCTCCACCATGATATCCTCAAAATATGAAATTTTATTTCCAAGTCTTCTTACATTTGCCCTTATGGGTTTCCACATCTTTTTCCCACCCCCACCCTACTTGCAACCCCCCTTCCTTCCCCCACTTCATTTTCCCCTCTCATATTACTCTGTTTGTTCCTTGCACCTTTCTCTCTGGTTCCACTTCTTTTGCCTTGAACCTGTTCCCTGGGGGAGTTTTCTCCCTTCAGGTTCTCCTTCCCTCATGCTTCATTTTGGGGGGAAGGGGCAGTATATGTCTATCTCTATCCTTCTGCCAACCCCATCAGCTAGTTTAAAAAATTGTCAAAGTACATTTAAACTGTCTATTGAGGACTGCTGTTCCTCTCCTGGATGGATGTAGGCCATCACCTTTGTACAGGCCCACATTCTCACAGGTTGGTCCCCAGTCTCCAGTGCAGCCAAACCCCTCCTCTCTGCACCATTCCTTCAACCATGAGTTGAAGCTCCTGATGTGAAGTTCCCTGTCCTCTCCTCAGCCATATACAGCTAGCACCTTGGTGAATGCCGCCATGTGTGCCACCTGTTTTAGGCCCCTCCCCAGATCCCTGCACTCCCACTGAACTATCCCAGCTGCATCCCTAGCTAGGTCATTGGTCCCCAGGTGGACAAAGACATCTAACTCCCTCCCCTGCCCTGCTACCCTTGTGATCCTTAGGATCCATTGACCATCCTTTTGAGTCATGGCACCTCCCACTCCACCTCCTTCTCTGTTTAAAAATCTACTCCCCTAATGATCAAGTCCCCCACCAACAGCAGTTTCTTCCACTGGGGTCCTCTGCCATCCACCTTGGGTTCTCCCCTTCAGGGGAACCCCACATCCTCCTCTGCCACTGCTATGGGTGTCACTTCCAGGCAGTCCTGTCTTGCCAGAATGATGAAGGAGTTGCATAGTGGAGTTGCTCCTTATTGCACCCTGTCCCTCTATTTGGTTCTACCCCCTTGAACCTTCTAGCAGTCCTTGCTATGTCATCCTACCCCAGCTAGGGTATCTCCTGACTTTCTCTTTAACCTTGCTTTCCTATTTACTACCTTCTTTGAATGTGTCCCTGCTTCTCTCTGCCTCTTTACTACTTTTTGATCTTTCCCCTTAGTGCCCCACTAGAAACATTATTTCACCTTACCCTAGATAGGGTGCCCCTCCTTTTCCCACTAGTTACTTGCTTTCAGTTTCTACTCTTTTACTTTTCCCTGCAGTGAGTGTAACAGAGGTGACCAGGTACATTACCTTAGTTGTCCAGCAGAGTCCCCTGCTTCCTCCTGCAGATGAAAATAACCAGCACTTACAAAAGTAATAATAAGTAAAAAAAAAAAATAAATAACTTACAAATCAGGCCATCCAGTGTGTGAAGTGAAAACCGCAGTGCCGCACTAACCCCCAGTGCTTTGCATCCTAAGCACGATGCTTCATCAGGGGGGCAAAGTGCTGGGGTTAGTGCTGCAATATGGTTTTCATTTCACACACTGGATTGCCTGATCTGTAAGTTATTTTTATGTTGGCGCGCGTGCTCAGCCAACATCTTGCGGCAGTGTAGCTTTGGAGGCGTGGTCGTTGTTGGACTAATGCAGGGCACGCACCAGTAGGTGCGTCCCTCATTCCCCAATCAGCCTGCATGCCAGTGCCACACCATGCATACATAATGTGGTGAGCACAACAAAGAAAAGGTCAGCTGAAATCTGAGCAAAGCTCATCAGACGCAGCGGACCTTCCCTGGACGTGCTTGCTGACATTATGAGCATAGCAGCACAGTGGCTGCCAAACTGCTGACTTTGGGGTGCCTAGTCCCCTGTCACTTAACCCCTGCCCTTGTACCGCCTCTGACAGGAGCCCACTCCATCGGGCATAAATCACCCCCATTTGTTATATGTTGAGGGTTGGCCAATCCTCAGCTCTAACCCCCTTTACTTGTGTGCTGACTGGGAGCCCACTTCCTGTCAGCATAAAGAACCCCCCACTGTTAAATGCCAAGGGGGTGCCAAATCCACCTCAGCTCGGCACCCCCCACTTTGTTTGTGTGATGACGGGGGTGCCCAATTCCCATCGGCATAAATTCCTCACCCCCTGTTGTGTACCGACGAGGGTGCCCAATCCCTAGTCAGCTACAGATCCCCCAAACAGTTAGGTGGCATGCTGGGAGCCCACCCCAGCATGCCAAATCCTCTAAAACAAAAAAGCTGTCCTGCAATGTTTGTTTTTTTTTACCTGTAAAATGAAAACGGTCCCTCGTAGTCTCCCTGCCCCCCATCCGCACCCACCCTCTGTGCACCCTGCCTCTCTACACCCCCCTCACCCCATACTTACCTTCAAAGTCCAGCACGACGATCTTCGGTGGACCGGTAACATGTCTGCACTCTTCAAAGCCGACCACGAACTGAGGAAATGCCATTAAGTTGTATAATGTAATAAATAGGGTTTTTTTTTAACTTTTGATGCATATTCCAGGCATTTTTGGGATTTTGCCCCACTCACCATGGGTTTTGGACCCCTCATGAATTCTGCCACTGTCATTTTGTTAATCAGGCCCGAAAGGTGATTTTGCAGTCACTGCACAGAATCACCTTTCAAGACCGAGTAGAGAAATGGCAGTGCCACTGTTCATGAGGGGGGCTCTCAAAAAGCCTATGTTGCAAATTTGGTGGGAAAAATTCCAAAAATGACTGTTTTACGAGCGTGAGTTTTGCAGTTGCTACACATGCTTATAAGTTCGCGAATTCACAATATTTTCATGCCAGATTCTCAAGATTGGCATTTTACCACACCTTCTTGTGAACCATATAGCTGTCATTTTTCATATCCTGGCCAAAATGTGTTTTCGTACTTCTGACGCAGAATAGCGCGGTTGCTGTGCGAAATCAGTGTTTGGGACACATTATGAAAATGACAGTGACCCTGTTCATGAGTAGAGGTCCTAAAATGCCTGTGTTGAAAATTTGGTTACAATACTCCAAAAATGACTGTGTTATGAGCGTGCATTGTGCAGTTTGCACGCATGCTCATAAGTTCACAAACTTATGATATTTTCACTCCAGATTTTCAACAGTGCCATTGTTCTGCACCTCCTAATGAACAGTATAGCTGTCATTTTTCACATCCTGACCAAAATCTGTTTTCACAGTTCCAGCTCAGAATAGCGCGGTAGCCTTGGAAAGTCCATGTTCGAGACACATTATGAAAATGGCAGTGACACTGTTCATTAGCAGATGTCCTAAAATGCTTATGTTGAAAATTTGGGGACGAAAGTCAATAAAATTAGTGTTTTACAAGCGTGCATTGTGCAGTTTGCACGCATGCTCATGACTTTGTGAATTAGTAATAGTTTCACTCCAGCTGTTCATCACTGGCATTTTTCCATACCTCCTTATGAACAGTACAGCTGGCTGAAATGTGTTTTCGTACGTCTGGCACAGAATTGCATGGTCGCTGTGTGAAATCAGTTTTTGGGACAGTTTTCAGAAGTGACGGTGACACTATTTATGAGCAGAGGTCCTAAAATGCCTATGTTGAAAATTTGGTGCTGAAAGTCCCTAAAATGACTGTGTTGTAGTTTCCAAGCACCCTTGTAACTTCATCAATCTGCAATACTTTCATGCCACATTTTCACCACTGGCATTTGTGCACACCTCCTTATCAACAGTCCAGCTGCCATTTTTCACAGCCTGCCCTAAATGCATTTCCACAGCTATGGCGCACAATGGCGTGCTCGCTGTGCAAAATCACCTTTTGGGACACATTAACAAAATCACAGTGCTATGCATCTCTAGCTCTGCCACTATCACTGACAATGCCAGCTAGACAACATTTGGCATTGACAAATGCTTGTTTTACTTATTATTACTTTTGTGAGTGCTGCCTTTGGTTATTTTCATGAATCATTGTTGATGACTTAGCACCCTCTCATTATGTAAGCGTGTGCTCACCTGTGTCTTTTCCTCCTGCAGATGTCTGCCAACATCTAAGATGCCAGCACCTCGTCCACTCCTACACTGTTCCACTCACTCACTGGGACACGGGTGTGCCGGGTCATGCTGTACAAAGGAGTTTTTTAAAGTGCACTTGTAAAAAGACACTAGGCCTCAATTAGCTCCACCTACCAATTACACACCTGATTCACAGGGCTTCCTGAAACTTTTCAGCTCCAATATTAATCTCCTGAACTAGTTTCCTCTACAATAACTGTTATGATTTTAAAAAGACACGTCTCAAATTGTCCCAAACACTGACTACAAATCCTTTTTTCTCCCCACTTACCTGTTACTTTCATTATGAAGAGAAATAAAAATAAATATAAATATACCTTTAAGGTAAGGCTACTGTAGGTACTTTCACTCCTCTCTGCCAGCAAAGTCTGTACTTTTAGTATAGAACCCCAACTACCTTATAGGCGCACTCCTGAGTTCTTTGGGGTGAGAACTGTGAAATGAAGCTGAGTAGTTCTATCACACAAAATACTTCAGAAGCTACTCTTGCAACCACAAGTGACACAGGAACTGTGTATATAAACATAATATAAACATGTAAAGGACTTTCATTTAAAAAAAATAAATAAATAATTTTAAATCATAATGTTTTACTTTGCATAAAGTTGAAGAAATCCCTGTGTGGAAAACGAGATATGTCAACTAGGGAATCCTTATAAATTAGCAAATATTTGCACAGAATACTTTCTTTTTCATCCCTGCTTATGAAGCAGAACAGACAGACATAGTGATGGACCAAGAGTCCATCTGAACCTAAAATTACAGTACTATGTTACTGTGTATGGAAAAATTTCTCATTTTTGGAACTATTGGCATAATAGACCCTTTAATGTTTATACGGGGTCCCTGAAATGTTTAGAAATGAACGATCCAAGGGTAGCTGACATGGATTCCCTCTATTTGCTATTCCAACAGAAGTAAACTTATAGAATGTCTCAGGATTTTAGCCATACTTCCACCATTGTGGAAATCAATGTTTTAACCATATTTTTTAAACTGTTTCTGTGAAGACCTATCCTCACAGTTCCAGTTAAAGTAAAATAGGTTCTCCTTGTTGCCTAACCTGCTTTCGAAATGCTAACATGAAAGGAGGTCTTCAGGGCTATGTTAGGCCCAGCATTATTTAGCACAAATGATCAGTGTAAGTTGTTTTTCCCTGTGAAGAACACACCTTAATAAGGCTATTATTAGCCCCTCTACCAAGAATGTACATGGAAACAAGAAGTATATTTTCTCATTGAGAAAGAAGAGAAAAGAAAGAAAGAAAGAAAGAAAGAAAGAAAGAAAGAAAGAAAGAAAGAAAGAAAGAAAGACTTCAATATGTACACCCTGGAGGAAAGGGGGGAGTGGGGGATATGATAGAAACATTCAAATACCTCATGGGTATAAATAAAATTCAAGAAGGAAGCATTTTACTGAAAAGAAGATGCTCAAGAAGAAGGGAACATGCTGTGAAGCAGGAGGGGGGACTCAGGGGAGATGGGAAGAAGTGCTCCTTCACAAAAAGAGTGGTAGATGCCTAAAACAGCCTACCAGCAGAGGTGGTAGGGGCAAAAATGGTAACGGGCTGCAAGAATGCATGGGATAGACATTAGGGAACCTTAGAGATAGGAAAAGGGAGGGTAAAGCCAGAGATCAAGTAGGGTCTGCGTCAGTATAGTAGGTAGTGAAAATGGGCAGACTAGGTGGGTCAAGTGGTTCTTATCTGCCATCAGTTTCAATGTAAGAAAGAGAGAAAGAAAGAAGAAAGGAAGGAAGAAAGGAAGAAAGCCATTCTGAAACCTCCATTAGGTGATGGACCAATGGCACATCACAACAACATCGAAAAATGAAACATCCCCATTGCAGGTGTGTAGGAATGTTGACCAGTAGGAGACTCATCAAGTCCTACACATCCATTATTACTAGCTCCAGTGCCCTCGGTTCTGCTGCCTTACAGGGTTTCTTGTAGCCAACCCATGAGCAGCATACCATGAACAGGAGCATAAAGAGTAGCCTTGATGCCCTCTCTGCCCCACACAGTCCTTACACATATCCTTCACATGGGCCTAGCCCACGTGCATGTTGCAGCCACACAGTCATCTATGCACAGCCACTCCCATCTCCCACGCATACAATAATGAAGCCAATGTACTGTAAATTAGTATGTAAACAGATAATATATTGAATCAGATTATTACCAGGTGTGCATCTTGTAACTTACTTATGTAACTTTATGGAGTTTATGGAGCACAGCAACAAGCAGGATATCTCATGAGGAACCTATGCCTTTATGCCATCTACCTTGGCCTACTGGTATCTTCTATGTTGCATGACCATCTGGTCCACTATCACTGTGTGGAACTTTGTCCCCCTGCTCAGACCTGTCTAACCCCCTCATTTGGATCAACAGGGGGCTCTGTACCAGACAACAGGTACACCCCTGCCTGGTTCAGCCATTGCAGGGTCATCTCTTCCACCTTTGGAGCATGGGCGTCCACAATGAAGATAGGTAGCAACCACAAATCCTCTCAGTTTCTGCAGTAAGGCAGGGGGAAGACGCATCAGTCATAAGCAGGCACACATGATACATGCTGTATGCATAACATGTACATGGATTACTATACTCACTCTTTTGGACTCCACGACAGACCAGTATGTGCCCCTGTTTTTTTTAGAACCCATGCCTCTCCTGGGTAAGGGTGGAAAGTAAGGAATCCTGCTTTTGCACCTCAACTGGCATGGGATGGATCATTTGGTGTGCATCAATACAGCCCTGGTCTACTGCCTTGGTTTATACTGTATGTGCACCATAGCAATGAGAGACTGGATGTCCTGCCCCCACCCTTACCTTTAAAGTGCCACTGCAGGAAGATATGTCCCTCATTAGAAACAATGTTGCCTATTGGTCATAACTCCAGCTTAGGAAGCAGAAAATCACAGATAGAAACCTCAACAGAGACAAATATTCACGGTGTAACCTTGACCAAGTCATTTAATCTCTCATTGCTTCAATCCACCCAGCTGCAGAAATAGACAGAAACAGGACCCCTCTGGAAAGGGGATATTTCAGCTCAGCTGTGCTATCCTATCCCTCCCATTAACCAGCTGAAAGATCTGAGAGGTGAGTGTAGAGGAGGGTAGGGACAGAAGTGTTACTAAATCGCAACTCGGTAGGACTGTTTCAGATATCTACATAGGCATCGCTGTTTCTGTTTTGATACATTTACTCAGCTTTTTTGTTAAATGTGGGGCTAAAAGGCAATATACTAACATACTAAAATGCCAGCAGAATAGGCCTAACGGTCTTTCGCATCTGTTCGTTTGGTCAGCCCCCACCCTGGGAGCTGACTTTGCTGCCCCCCTCGCCTTCTCTGGCTTCTCCCTTCCCAGTTCCGGATATGTACCGCTGCAATTTCTAGGAGGCATTAGGTACTTGTTCTACTCAACTTTTGTGTTCTGTGTAGTTGTTAGAGTATATGTGCTACTGAAATCTCTTGGTGGCATTGACTTGTTTTGCTAGCGAAGTTGAATAATAATGATATTGCAGTTTTCCTGTGTCCCCCTTTTGCAATAAGCGGTCTGTTTTTTTTTAACTTTATACTTTATACTTGGCTGTCTGTTTTGGGCAGGCTGTGATCTTAATCAGCAGGTTCAAAGCATACATATGACAAAATGAAAACACCACACTCCAGGCTAGGTGAGAAATTAAACGACTTCTTTACTGATTCATAAAATTGCTTTTTGCAGCTTCAAAAAGATACGGTGCCAACATATGGAATCCACATACCTAAGACAAAACAGCACAGCGCTTTGAGGCCTCTGAGTACCTCTTCGTCAGCTGCAGCACTCCAGTAGATGAACAACTGGAACTCTGGCACCCAGCTCTGTAACTCCATCACCAGCAGACCAGAGCATCTGGGGACTGTGGGCAGCATTCTTGATATTCGTCTGGCAGCAGTGAAGGTGAGCAGATGCACAAGCTCTCCTGTTCAGGTCTGGCTGTTTTCCCCATAGGTGTTGATATCACTGATTTCTACCTTTCTGAATGGGTGGAAAATGTGACTCCTTTGTGCTGACACTCTCATACCTCAGGGGTCAGCACATGCTACAGACTTTCGGGCTATAAGGTAATGTTCACCAGCATACACAGCTGTCTCTCCCATCAACCAGTGGAGAGAGCAGAAAGGTAAGTGGAGAGGAGGGTA
Source organism: Neoceratodus forsteri (assembly GCA_016271365.2). Classification (NCBI taxonomy): domain Eukaryota; kingdom Metazoa; phylum Chordata; order Ceratodontiformes; family Ceratodontidae; genus Neoceratodus; species Neoceratodus forsteri. Next base: position 186,042,816 of record CM057457.1, read on the forward strand.
GGGACCAAAGTGTTACTAAATCGCACTCAGCAGGACCGTTTCAGATATCTACATAGGCATTGCTGTTTCTGCCTTGATACATTTACTCAGCTTTTTTTTAACTGTGGGGCTAAAAGGCAATATGTACTACTGCAGTCTCTAGGAGGCATTGGGTACTTGTTTTACTCGACTGTTGTGTACTGTGTGGTTGCTAGAGTACATGTGCTGCTGAAATCTCTAGGTGACATTGACTTATGTTACTAGTTAAGGTGAATAATAATGGCATTAGTTTTTCTGTGCTCTCTTTATAATAGGCACACTGCTTCTTCCCTTTTCTGCCCGAACTCCAAACCCCTGCTTCGCTCTCCTCAGACTCAAACTCTGATACCCCCAGCTTACCCCCCAAGGTGAGGCCACGGCACTGATGATCTCTCAACGACAGGAGAAGGTGTCCGCAGGGAGTACCCATAGACATTGTCTCCCTGGCTTTCCCCCCAGTTTGGGGTTAGAGGCCACCGGAGCCCCAGATGTCAAAATTGTTCAGCTAGAGAGCCGGAGGAAGTGACTATAGCCAAGAGCAGGTGGCATTAGCAGGTGGCTGCAATTTTTTGGTAGGCTATTTTTCCCCTGGGGTGGGGATATGCAATGATGTCCCGCATCTTCCCTCCCCCCCCACAAGTGCCAGCACTGGCACAGAGGTACCCCCAGCCTTTGTCAGGGGTCTGCATTTGGCCAGACACTCAATCCCCCTCCCCGCTGAGAAGGAGAGCAGTCCCTAGGGCACTCAGTCCTTCTCCCCTGTCTGGCTCTCTGACGTCCTGAGCCTGTTCCCAAACCTGGGTCATCAATGTCACAGACTGGTGCTCTTTCCCTGCTCCAGTGGGACTAGGCTGCCTGTTTTTGGGCTTTACACTTTATACTTGCCTGTCTGTTTTGGGAAGGCTGTGATCTAAATCAGCAGGTACAAAGCATGCATACACCTGGAATTCATGCGTACATTGCCATAAGCATGTTTCTTATTCCACCACCGTTATCAGCTCCCAAGGGGTGACATCACACTATCCGGATCAATAGGATAGTTTGAGGCACCTAGGCGCACAAATTCAAGCAGGTAACAAAGGAGAATCTGCTTTATACGGAGGCCCAAGGCAGTATAGTGTTAGCTGTAGGTAACATGGAGCACAAAAGGGCCACTAGTGCACTCCAGTAGATGAGCATCTGGAACTCCAGCACCAAGCTCTGCAATTCCATCACCAGCATACCAGAGCCTCTGGAAACTGGAGGTGGCATTCTTGATGTTTGTCTGGCAGCAGAGAAGGTGAGCAGATGCACAGGCTCTCCTGTTCAGGTCTGGCTGCCCTCCCCATAGGTGTCTGCCAGGATCATCCGCAAACAGGGACACAAACCAAACTATAGGAATGGTACAAAGTGCAAAGACAAAATCGCACATCTTAATCCACCTCGGCACCAATGACCTGGCCAGTAGATCAGTGGAGGAGACTATGAGGCAGATGATCTCATTAGGGGACAAGCTAACTCCCATTTCTTCCTCTGTGTCTTTCTCTGAGATTCTTCCAGTATGGCAAAAAGGGGCCAAAAAGGAGGATCATCAGAGAAAAATACATTTTTGAGCTGAATAGTTGGCTCAGAGGTTGATGTAAAGAGAAAGGCTTCAGATTTGTGGGAAATTGAGATACATTCTGGGAAAGACAGTTCTTTAACTAGGATGGCTGGCACTTTATGAAGAAAGGCACTTGGCCAGAAGTTCGATGACTTTGTTACTCATTTAAACTAGGAGAAGAGGAGTGGCCAAGCAAACCTTTTAGACCACAAAGGGATATGGCTGGCAGCACTCACCTCATACTTCAACACAACTTGGACAGGACAAGATAAGCACAAACAATATCAGTAACAATGCTGTTCAAACAAGGATACGACATCCAAAGAAAAAGGCCTCAGGGACAACTAAACAGAAGAGTGTAAACTGCAATGCAAATACATCAGGCCAGTACTGGCAGGCTCTGAGTGTAAATGCTCGCAACATAGCAAACAAAATCCCAGATCTCACTGCCATACCGTGTGTCTCTCCTGGTTGAAAAAAAATCTGGCAGAAGCAAACATAGACTGGGCTGCGGTCACAAAAACATGATTCATGGAGAACCACACCTGGGATGTAGTCATCCCAGGTAACACACTCTTCCAAAAGGATCAAAAAGAAAAGAAGGGTGGGGGTAGCACTGTATGTAAAAGACAGCATCAACACCGTAGAAACCCAGGGACATAACAACAGCACAGAAGTCCTATGGGTCACCCTCGGTGCAGGGTGTAAGACATCTATCTGGGTTGGGGTGGTATACAGATCACAATCCCAGGAAAAAGACCTTAATAGGGAGCTCTTCAAATCCATCCTACAGATGGCAGATACAAGAGAAATGTTACTGTTGGGAGATTTCAATCTACCAGATATAGATTGGCTCTTATACTTAGCATCCTCAGAAAGGGGAAGAGACTTCCTCCTTGCACTTCAAGGAGCAGGTCTAGTACAGTTGGTGACTCAATCAATCAGGGAAGACTCTATTCTGGACCTTGTGCTCACAAATAGTAACAGGATCTTGAACATAAAGGTGAGTAGCAATCTGAGCTCCAGTGGCCATAGGACCATTTCGTTCAAGGCCAACAGAAAAGAGGAAGTCACCCAAAGCAAACTTTCAGTCCTGGACTTCAAAAAGGCCAACTTTGCACAAATGAAGGAGAGCATAACACCACTCCTTAACATATCAGGAGATACAATTAAGCAGAAGTGGGAAGCACTGAAGGGGGCATTACTCACAGTAATGTCCCAGTGCAACAAACAAATTACAAAGCCCCCAAAAAATAGAATGGCTCTCTGGTATACTAAATAAGTTGCATCAAAAATATGGGACAAGAGAAAAGCATTCAAAAGATTCAAGGAGACAAAAGCAGACACTGATATGGAGGATTACAAAACAAAACAAAACTCAAAGAAGCCAGAAGGGCAGTCAAGATGGCTGAAGCCAAAAGAGAAGAAAAGATAACCAGGGAAGTCAAGAAGGGTGAAAAAATATTTTATAGATACATTAGAGAAAAAAGGAAAATAAAAGGGGCATCATAAGACTTGCAACTAAAGATGGACGTAAAGAGGAGAACAACAGTGGCAAGGCTGAAATTCTAAACAATGTTTTTTTGCTTGGTCTCCACAAAGGAAGACCATAGAAATTGCCCCAGGTTGCACAAAGTAGACCGACTTGGCAAGGAGGCTGTCACAGAACCCTTCACAAGAGACAGAGTCCTAAAAGAACTTAATAAATTAAACACAAATAAGGCAACGGGACCAGACGGAATCTACCAGAGGATTTTGAAAGAACTCACAGAGGAAATAGCAGACCCTCTCACAGAACTATTCACAGTGGCCCCAATGCACTGTGGTGTGGTATGGCTACATGCCACATATCAGTGGCACATAGCCACTCCGCACCCATTGCTCCACCCACGCTGCCAGCCATGGGATTCACCAATGGGGTGCACAGCCCCACCACCAGACCACACCAAGGCCAATGCAGTCAGGGTGGCCAGGGGGGCATGCCCACACTCTGTGCCATTCACAGAGGTGCAGGGTGTGGGGGGGCGCACCTTATGCCAGGTAACACCCAGCCGTAAGGTAAACGTGCACCCCCCACGATGCTGCCACCAGCAGCATCGCAGATGTTAGGGCACTACTGACTGCCCCTACATGCCACCCCAGCCCATAGATCAGCACGGAGGACTGGGGTGGTGGACCAGGCACCCTCCTGCCCCAAGTTTGCAGCGCACATCATGCCCTCCATTTTGTTTCCGCACCCCACGTGCGCAAGAGATGCACTCACAGACTGGGTCCTGGCATCCCATTGGATGCATGCCTGGTCTGCGGAACACTCCACCGTGCACCTGCATGACAGGGGGAGGAGCCAAGGACAGATGGGTGCCAGTTGTGCATACCAGCATATGCGCACCTGTCCGCATACCACCGCCCGCATGGTGCATAGGGCCCAGTATCCCTAGAGAGTGGAAAAGTGCCTATGGACTAGAGAATGGCCACAGTGGTGCCATTGCACAAAAGTAGTAACAAGGAGGATGCTGGAAACTATCACCCTGTCAGCCTGACCTCGGCTGTGGTCAGACTTATGGAAACTCTACTTAAAGAGCGAATAGTGAAATACTTAACAGAAAAGGGGCAGATGGACACAAAACAACATGGGCTCACAGAGGGATGGTCATGTCAGACAAACACGATACAAATCTTTGCCTGGGTCACAAGAATAGCAGACCATGGAGGAGCTGTAGATTTAGTTTATCTAGATTTCAGCAAAGCTTTTGACTCTGTCCTCCAGTGGAGACTGGCAAACAAGCTGCAACACACCTGTGTGGGGCAAAAGATAGTCAGTTGGGTTGAGAACTGGCTTAAAGACAGAACACAGAGAGTCATAGTCAATGGGACTCTGTCAAGGGAAGGAAAGGTCACCAGTGGGGTACTGCAAGGATCAGTCCTGGGGAAGTCCTCTTCAATGTGTTCATTAGCAACATAGCTGAAGGCCTAAAGGGGAAAGTATGCCTCTTTGTGGATGACACAAAGCTATGCAACAAGGTGGACACAGAAGAAGGGGCAGCAGCAATGAAAGCAGATCTAAGATGCTTGGAAGTATGGTCTAAAAACTGGCAGTTGAAGTTCAATGCTAAAAAGTGTAAAGTCATGCACATAGGGAAAAGAAACCCACACAGATCATACTCACTGAATGAAGAAAAACTGACAGCAATGAAACTCAAACATGACCACAGAGTACTGATTTCTGATAACTTTAAAGTAGGCAAACAATGTGAAAAGGTGGCACAGAAAGCTAGTGGCATCCTTGGGTGCATAGGCAGAGGCATCTCAAGTAGAAAACAGAAGGTGATTATGTCATTGTACAGGACACTGGTAATCTACATCTCAAGTATTGTGTACAGTTCTGGAGACCGCACCTCAAAAATGACATAGATCACCTGGAGACAGTGCAATGGAAGACTATGAAAATGGTGCACAGCTTGCACCAGGAACAGTGCGAATCTAGACTGAATCACCTACGGATATACTCCCTTGAGTGGAGAAGAAACAGAGGGGATATGATAGAAACCTTTAAATACATGAAAGGGATAAATCAGGTAAAGCGTGAAGGCCTTTTCCAAGAAAACAAGACAGCATGAGCTAGGGGGTACAACATGCACATTATAGGAGGTAGATTTGCAGCCAACTACAGAAAGTACTTCTTCAAGGAGCGAGTGGTGGGACCTTGGAATTGTCTCTCCACAGCAGTGGTGGAGTCAAAGACAGTCACTTCTTTCAAATTAGCTTGGGATAAGCACTGAGGTACTACAGGAATATAACAAGGTGAGGGGCAAGGCAATTAGGGCAGACTAGATAGATCTTGTGGTCCCCTTGTGCTGGCACTTTCTTATGTTCTTAAATGCCTCACATGTGGTGTGATCTGTACACCAGACAGAAGTGCTGCTAAGCCACACATGCCCTGAGTGAGACAGTTGCGTAACACTGGTATGACCAGTGCAATAATTACTGTATGTCAGGCTTTCTGCCCTGAATTCCCTGAAAGAAAAGAATGAACTTCAGAGGCTTATGCAAAGATGGGGTGGGGTGGGGGGTGTGGCTGAGAGAGGAAGGGTTGGATTAAATAAATGTCATCAGATAGATTTTGCAACATTCCAGGAATACTATTGTACATGTGTATGATACAATATCAGGACCATATGTAACAAGTTTTGTGATGTCCTACCTGTGTACTGAATATATAGGCTGCATATAATGAGATACAATATTTTTATGTGGGTATGATAGCACAGCCATCTACGTTGGGTTTTGTGATGTCACAGCCATCCATAACAACAGTCTACAGCTTCTGAAAGCTGAAACACATTTAATACTGCTATAGAGAATTTGCAGAGATTTACACACCATGAGAGCAACAGCCTAGGGGTTTATAACTGTCTTTTGCACTGAAGAAAGCATTACATCCTTGTTTGGTACAGATTCAGTTTTATATATTTGTTCTAATAAGGTTTCATAAAGAAAAGAGAAAAGTGCTATTTTGCCATGCTTTGTATTTAATTCAGTAGAGGGACAGTAATATTTTTTCAGATACAGTACTTTTTTTCAGTTATAGTAGGCTCAATATCTCCCGGGTGTCCTCCCCCTCAACTGCAGTATAGCCAATGGGTATTCTCATGCCCCCAGATTTTCTTTTCACAAGTGGGAGGTGACCTACAAAAACACATCTTGCTTCTGTTTGTCATCCCCTCCCCTAACCCACCACTGCTCCCTATTTGCCTCTCTGAACCGGCTCTCTCCTTCCACCTCATCCACTGCCCCACTCATTACGCTCCCCAACTACTCACCTTGCCAGCCCTACTTACTCAGATCTTTGGATGAATCCCTACTCCACTTTTCCAAATGTTCTACCAAGATGGGTGAATAGGCCTTCTCCATCTTCACCCTGAAGTTCTGGAAATCCCTGCCATTAAGCATATGTAGTCTTTCCCCACATGGACTTTTCAAATAAGCATTCAGGAAACACTTAAAAGACTCATTCACCTGCTCCTGATAGTGTCTGGACATTCTTATTGCACTGAAGAAGAAGAAGAAGAAGACAAATCAGCATTTATACAGCACTTTTCATACACAGTGGAGCCCAAAGCACTTTACAAGCAATGCTAGACTTGTAGTGAAGTGAATGAATGTGTAGTGGCAGCCATATCGCACATCAACACCCACACACAGCCTGGACAATTTTATGAACCAATTTATGGGAAGGGGAATGTTGGCCAGGACACCGGGAATGTCCCCTACTCTTTATAAAGAGTGCTCTGGGTTCTTTTACTTCCACCTGGATAGCACCAGGATGGGTAGAAGGGACCTTGGTTTAATGTCTCATCCAAAGGACGGCACACCCTAGCAGTACAGCACCCCTTAATACTGCATTCAGTTGCCAGTGTTTTAGGTGCAAGTCCAATCCTGGTGTGGGACGAGAACCCATGACCCTCTGGTCCAGAGGCGGATGTGCTACCAACTGAGCCATGCTGATACCTATTGACTTGTACCTGACATTGTGAATTCACCTCATTTCTATGTTCAGCCAGTTATACTCTCCCCCTGGTTGTTCACCTTATGTATGACAATTTTTGTGTCCAACTGGGCTAACTCTCTCCCTAGATCATCTGCCTTAGGTATGATATTTGTATTGTGCTCCTGTAAATGATTCATCCTATGCTGTGCGTAATTATTATATGCACTGTTTCTCAAGTTTTCATGTTGCACTGTTCGCCATACCTGCTGGTCCACAATGCACTATGCATTGGATTATTCATTACTTATGAACTCTCCAGGGTAGTACTTGTAAATAATCATTTATTTGCCTAGTGTACCCTATCTGTTAAACAAAAACTAAATAAATAATTTGGGGCATCTGTATTTTGAGATCTGTGATGTAAACACTGTAGTCAGAGCTTGATATAATTCAAAGCTGATATAAGTGCTGAATTATAAAAAAAGACTGCACATGTTTGAAGTTCATAATATGATTACTCTTCAGTAGGAAAGAGATAATGAAATAATGTTTGCTGGTTCTATGAACTGATGAGTTAAAACCAAAGGTGACATGAGACACTTATTTATTTAAAGGTTTTATCAGGAAAGGCTGACTGCGATATGAAACAGCTAGTTTCCAGAAGTGTTGGGGGGCTGTGTCAGAGTACTAGGGGAAAAGAGAAAGCAAAAAACAAATATGCATTTAAACCAGAAGTACACAAATAAGTAAAAAGCCTATATAAGAAGAGAAAGGCATGTAGTAAATAGCGTACAGTACAATTGGGATCCAAAACAATATTGAGAATACTGGTTGGGCAACCATGCACTACCAGCCTATGCTCCTATATCGGGGTTCTGATCACATCAGACCTCCAGAGCAAAGCTTGAGAGGTCCAGTGTAATCAGAAGCCCGAGGAGGAAGCTCAGGCTGATTGATCATGTGGTTGCCCAACCAGTATTTTTTATAGTATATAGTTTCTTTTTGTTACTTTGTTTTTTATTTAAAAAAAAGTGTTTTCACAGTGTCCCTCAGCAGGCAGGTGGCTTCCATTCAGAGCTTGAACTGATTGCTGTGCTGCATCGAAAAACACCAGCTGCCTCCAGGATTTCCAATCAGCTGAAACCTTGTTGTACTACAGAAGGGTACAGCCACTTTTCATGAACTACTAAATGCAGTACAACAAGGTTTCAGTTGGCATGAAGATCCATGCAGAACAAACCCTCATTTTACACTGCAATATATAAAAGAAACATAATACAGCAGCACAGAGATGCACAGGAGAATGCATAGGGCAGCATAATCATTGCAGACAGGGACTGGCAAAGACTGCAAACAGAGACAGGAGTCATGCGCAGAAACACAAAGAATGATAAGCAGTAGTATACATATATGACCAGCTAGGACTGAACAAGGAGTAGGACCTATGGGGAAGATGGAGGGAGTTAAATGAATAGAGAAGTGGAGGATGGACAAAAGATGAGGAAGCCTGCATGAGAAAACAGACTGACCTGCAATGGTGTTGGCCTAGGGAACACAAAAGAGTGAGAGTCATTAGGGTGGAGGGAGTAGAAAGACAGGGAGGACAAGTTAGGAGTGAGCCGAGGAAGCAAGGAGGTAACCAAACCAGAATTTGGACATTAGGACAGTGCAGAGGAAGATGCAATGGGCATCAGGGGGAGGAGGAGCAGAACAAGCAGTGATGGGTGTGTGGGGAGGGCAGTCAGGGGCAAAGTGACAGAAGGATATGATACTAGTGGGTCCAGTCTGCCTCAGCAGATTCATTTTCTTTCATTTCCAATGTCAGAGTTGTAATTGATCAGCCATATACAAGACATCTGTTTAACTGAGGCCACATTTTATATGGCCAAAGTGTTATGATGATGCATATTTTACTGACTTTATCATTGTGGGGGATAATCTCTGAGGCACTCCACAGTCATTACATCAAGGAATGTGTGATGCACATGTGACTCCAGTGAAGACCAGTCCCTCTTGACCTGAAACCTGATCAGACTAGCTCAATTTCAAATGTGCATCTGACCAGGTTGCAGCATCAGACTTCAGCTATTGATATTAGCTTGATTTTTTTGGCCCCATCTTTACTGACCTAGCCAGAAAAAAAAATACTAAGCTATGTGGAGCTGGTCGCTTCTGACCCTAGTTATATAGAAAGGCTTTCCTATCTGCTTTACACCTTCTATAGCTCATTCGGGATGCATAGTAATTCTATGCAGTCCTTCAGTGATTACACAGAGAGAGAGAGCAGCTAGAAAACACGAGACAGGATACCTAGACCGTCTCCTTCCACAGTTAGAACTGATGCACATAAGGTTGCCTCCATTTAACACAGTGGTGTCTCTCCCCTTCCCTCTGCCCCTGGACTATATTCGTGGTAATAATGCATCCATTTATATTTACTCAGACTCTCCCACATACTGAGGGGAACAAGCATTGGGTCTTAATCAGACTTGTCATGAGTATAAGAGATTAGCTTAGTTGATTTATTTTTCCCAGAGAGAAGGGCTGGAGTCGAGGGATTCAACCAAACCTAATTACTTATATAACAAAATGTAGAGCTAGAATTGTTAAAAGTCAAACAAGTATAATAATTAAATGTTTTATGTTAAAGTACAATAGTATTTTTAATTTTTATTAGGTATGAATTAGGTGATTACTTAAATGTAATTTTATATATACTTTGTTGGCTATAACTTATTTATGCTACAGTATTCCTAAAGCTTACATAATTATTTATCTAATTGTTTAGTTCAGAGCTAATGTTAAAATCAATACTGCTGCTTTATTGGAATACCATAAATACTCATGTATAAGCCAAGATTTTTGTACCAAATAAGCATTTCAGTTCATGGGGTTTTGACTTATACGCGGATCAGTCATTACGGCACAATAAATCAATTCTCAAGCTAGCCCATGCTGGTATTCCTATTACCCAATTAAGCCCTATAAAGTCAGTCATGGTGAGTTTTTTTTGGTATCTCATTCCTAGGGATGTAAGTTTGTCATGGATGAGGTTTTAATGACTCATTGTTTGTTCATGAAATCATTAGTAATCAGTAATAAATGTTGTGGCACTGTCATCATTGCTACATTCTGATGAAACTAGTGAAAGTCATGGAAGTCCTGAATAAGGATCAAACATCATGGAATCAATGACGTGTATGGCTGCCATGACAAACTTACATCCCTACTCATTCCAAAATGAGCATCAAATGAAAACATAGCTCTTATAATGCAGCGTTCAAGCTGTGTGTTGTGGAGTATGCCGAGTCCACGAGCAACTCAGCCACAGCACGATATTATAGTATAAATGAAAAACAGATGCAGAATTGGCAAAAATAAAGACATGCATTGAGTGAAATGCCCAAAACAAAGAGATCATGTCATGGCGACCAACCTGCCTTTAATTCAATGGAGACTGACCTAAACACCTGGGTCCCAGAATGCTGACAGAGCTGCTACAAAATAACACACTTGGCAATGAGGATGTCAAAGGATGAGAAATACTGCTCTGCAGGTATGGAATCTTTTTTGGTATCTGCTGTGTGGTGCTCTAGGTTCATAGAGCACCACAGTCTGACCCTGCGACAGCGGACCAAGATCTCCCAAACACTGCCACCAGATCAAGAGTCGAAAGTTGATAGTTTCCAGTAGTTCATTTTAAAGATGTGTAACAAACACATGTATGATCTCACGCAAATCAACAACATGGATGAGACCCCCATGACTTTTGATTTGCCCAGTAATCAGACTGTCAATCCACTCGGGAGCAAGACTGTTCTGATTCACACCACTGACCATGAAAAGACCCATTTTACCATTATTCTGGCATGCTTAGCTGATGGTACAAAGTTGAGACCACTTGTGTTCAAACGAAAAACACTCCCAAAAAAATGGCATTCCCTTCCGGAGTTTTAGTCTATCCACATCCCAAAGGCTGGATGGACGAGGCTCTAGTCTAGGTATATTGTGCCTAATACATTATTAAAATGTGACATCGGCTTATATGCAGGTCAATGTATTTTTGGTGAAATCACTGCAGCATTTTGGGGAGTCAGCTTATATGTGGGTTGGCTTATCTGTGAGTATATATAGTATGTATTAGCTAGTGTTCATGTTATGCACTTAATTTTATCGAATTTTTTTTTCTTTTCTCTTCTTTTGTTTAAGAAACCAATAAACTTTTTAATGGAAAAAAAAACCTTTGTTCCTTACCTGTCCCATTCTCTGACATGTGTCATAATTGTGACAGTACTCAGCCACATCTTTATAGACACCAGGCCAATAAAAGTTTTGATCAACCTCTGCTTGGTCTATGAAGGTCAAACAAGTATAAGAACATGACTGATACTTTCAGTAAGTATGAATTAGTAGGTGATTACTTAAATGTCTTTTTGTGTACACTTTAATAGGTATAATTTATTTACATTACAGTATTGCTCAACCTTTCTATAGAATTATTAGTCACCTAATTGTTTAGTTCACTGCTAGTGGTAAAATCAATACTGCTGCTTTACTGAGTATGTATTAGCTAGTGTTCATATTTTGCAATTAATTTTATTATATGTTTTTTTCTTTTGTTTTGTTTTAAATATCGATACATTTTTTAATGGAAAAAAACCTTTGTCCTCTTGCTGTCCCACTCTCTGACATGTGTCACCAGTGTGACAGTACTCAACCAAATCTTTATAGATACCAGGCCAATAGAACATTTGTATCAACCTTTGCTTGGTCTGTTTCACCCCTCCCCCATGTCCCACAAGTGGAATGTTGTGTGCAGTGCTGAGGAGCTGTTGCCTAAACTCCTTGGGTACTACCAGCTGTTTGCACACCTGCCAAACCTTGACTCATTGAGCTGCAACCTGGGGCAGAATTTGGAGAAAATTTGTGCTGAGACAACCATACTTATGTTAATAAAGCATAAGGGTTTTTGTATCATCATAATTATATTTTAGAAGGTGGATCCTGTCCACATATGCATCCACATGGCAAACGGCTAGGTGCAACTTACATAGTTTTAGTTATGAGCAATGCTGATGTTTATAATTTTGACCTTGCAGGATGGAGACTGGCTCATTTATTTTATTTCTGTTTTATTCTTTGGTAACCAAGCAAGGCCCACTAGGCACAGGTGCCTATTTTCGGGGGTGCTGTGGTGGTTGAGTGACTTGTGCAGGGTTGCACAACATGGCAGGTGGATGTTGCAGGGTTCATATAGGTCTGCGGAGGGCCCCAGGCTCATTCATAGCTCATTGCTTTAGCCTCAGGGCTTTACTAGAATCCGCATCATTAGAATCAGAGTTTGTCTGTGCACTAAATGCATGAAACATACATTTAACAGAAATGTTACGTATGAGCCTGGCCACCCTTCTGCATCTAGGGATATTGGATGGCATCTCATCCAGTAGAGTGCCCACCTTACATCATGACGACCAGTACTGCACCAACACCAGTCACCTTTGCATCACAGGTCAGGGGCAATGGGCATCAATGGCACCATAACACCACACCCTGGGTCACCATAATAAGACATTACAAACATGCTGTGTTTCTATGAGAATATTTCAGCGGGACTGGATAGGGGGAATTGGTGGACTGCATATACTTGGATTTTGCAAAGGCGTTTGATAAAATGCCACACAAAGAAATATTAAAATGTTTATTAGATATTGATATGGACTATAGATTATGCCAATGGATCCAGGCATGGCTAACGGATAGGACCTAGAGGGTGTGTATAAATGGGTATCTGTCTGATGAGATCCCTGTGGTGGTGGGGGGGGTTCCTCAGGGGTCGGTCCTGGGACCAGTGCTGTTTAGAATTTTCATTGCACAGATGGGCAAGGGGCTCAAAATTGGGTAAGCAAGTATGTTGAAGATACAAAGTTGGCTTGCCTGGTAACACAGTCTGAAGGGGCGGCGACAATTCAGAAAAATTTGGATGACATCCACAAATGGGCCATTTCAAGGGGAATGAGTTTTAACATAAATAAATGCTGTGTGATTCATATGGGAAATCAAAATTTAAAATATAATTATAAGATAAATGGGACCAGTGCTTGTTTTTATTATAGAGCTGCTTCCCAGCTCCTAGAATCAGCAGCATGTGGTGGCATCATAGGGGAATCACTATAAATAAAAGTAAGTAGCTTAGGACCAGGTATTAAACTACAAAGCAGTTTTCATACTTTATTGCCCTCTTAAAATTAAATTTATACTGAGTAGCCTTCTCACTGATTAAAATTCTGTGGCTCCCAATGGTAATAATATAGGGAATGCATCTACACCTCTGTGACCCCTCATGTAGCGGTCACACAATGTTTCACAGCTGAAGGAATGAGAGCCATCCTGTTAGTGGGGCTCTCAAATGTTTCCAGTCAGTGATGTGGCATCCTGGAACCTCTGCTAGTGATCGCAAGGTTAGCTGCTGATAAATATGGGCCATGGTTTGTGTTTTAAGCAAAGGCAGCCAAAAACACCTGCTGGGTCACAGACTTTAATCTTTATATGGGAAAACTCTCAAGCAGCTAGTACTATACACTCTCAGTAAGGAGGGCAGCCCAGTATTGGAATCCTGCCAAAATGGTGAACCCTCCACATTGCTTACCTTCCCCATCTCTACAAGTAGCCCATTGTTTGCCCTACTGGTCGCCAGGTAGTACCCCGATCCTCTTCAGGTTGTTCCTGTAGTCTCTTTGAGCTCACGTCATGGCCGGCACCAGGTAATTGTTAACCAAGCTTATGCATGTGCAGTACAACCTTGAGCTTAGCATATGCACACTGCCAATAGCAGCCGTCTTGCACACAGTGGACTTGGGACTCCCTCAGAGAGTGGAGAGCCCTATTTGGAACTCCTACACAATTTTTAAATGCCTGCCCAACAATGCCATAATTTGTGGATCGCTCTCTTAGGCTTTCTCCACTCTCAGTGGAAATGTGTATGATTTCTCCTGGAGAGCATTCAGCAGGCCCTGAGCCATCAGAAGTTATCTGTTCTGCATCACTTCTGGAGATCATATTGCTAGAAGCTGCCCCATGCGAAGTATATAGGCCTGCCACACCTGCATCATGCCACTATTCTGGGAGTCATCATACCTAGGCAGGCTAGATGTGGCCTTAAAGTGCCAGGTGCCTCACCAGATCAAGGGGATCTTTTCTATCTTCAGAGATAGTTTGTACCACTCGCCTTGTCCAAGGCTGTTTGGGGGGCATTCATCATTCCCCACAACCAACAACCCTCCTAACTCAATAAATTACTGCATAGTCATAAGGTCAGTATTGGATCCAATGTGGCAGAAACTAACTACAGCTCTCATCTCTGTCTCTGATTCCTCTCCCCACAGGACAAGTATGGGCAAGTTGAAGGTCTTCAGAGACTGCAACATCCCCATCCCTCCAGGCCAGTTAGGCCGTCTATGCCCCTCTTGTGTTGAGGAACCATTACAGTTATTTGAGGAGGGGATGTCCAGTGATGGTTCCTGCAGGCCGTCTCAGCAGCCATCCATCTCCAGACCCCAGTGTTCCATTCAAACCAGCTCGCCTCTCAAACCCCACCTAAGCATGGATACAGCTGCCATTATACTTCAGAACCAGCAGGTTATACAGGCTCAACAGCAGTTTATGCCAGCTATGCTAGAAAAACTGGTGGAACTGGCAGGACCTCACATCCTCATCCTGGCCAACCCATCACCTACCCCCACACAATAAACTACACCTATGGACCCCAGGCCTCTGACACCTCAGACTGACTCAGAAAAGGACTCCAGGGATAAGGAGGACATGGATGTTGGCCTACAGTCATTAACAGTGAAGTGGTGCTTCCTGGACCAAATTCAACATTATGTCCATGGTGGGTTTGACATACCAACCCCACCACCATAATCCAAACTGATACCTTCACTCTTGCCCTCGGCCGAAAATGCCAACATCTTTCCAGTATGAAGTCTATTGATGAGGTGGTGGCCAAAGAATGGGAATCTGCAGACCTGGCTCGCATTCCCAAATGATGATCTTGAGACAAAATGTACCCATTATAGGCTGACAAGCTGTCACTGTGGTGCACCCCTCCCCAGGAGACATACAAATAGCATCCCTAAACAAGAAGACCATCCTTCCATAGGAAGGTGCTTCAGGACTGAAGGATCCAGTGGATAGAAAGCTAGAGGACATTCTGTAGATTAATTTTGAACTGGCTGGACTCGGAACAAGGGCAGCAACAAAGGCAATCTATGCCACCAGGGCTCAGTTGACCTGGTTACAAGACATTATCAAGACAATGACTCTGAAGTCCTCAGGGGCACAACTCCTGGAGAACGCCATCCTATCCACAAAATACCTGGCAGACATGGCTGTGGACTCACTTAAGATTAATGCTAGAGCTGCAACACTTATATTAATTGATCCAGAAGGACCCTATGGCTTAAACTATAGGATGCAGACAAGTAATCTAAATCTATGCTGCATAAACTCCCCTTGAAGGGGTTACTAGTGTTTGGGGAAGGTCTGGAAAAATACCTGAAAGACAAGGAAGATGGCAAAACACTGGGGACGGAACAGGCTAACAGATTCACATACCTCCCCACTAGACAGAGGTTTCATCCAAGCTCCTTTTGGGACAGGAGAAGGGACCATTGTGGCAACAGGGGAAACAATTTCTGGCCCTCATAACCCCCCCCCACCCCGCCAAAACAACTACAGTAGGTTCAGAGTTGGAGGAGGAGCCAGAAGGGGCAAGGGCCCAAATAGATTCAGCTGCAAGGCACAGGCAAAGCAATGACTATACCCCTTGCCAAAGTTACCAAAACATACCAGTAGGTGCATTCTTACTACAGTTTGCTGAAGCATGGAAAAAATCAAGAGAGGACAAATGGATCTTAGAGATAGTACAAAAAGGTTATACCATAGAATTGATGGAAATCCCCAGGATGAACAGCCTAATCATCTCTCCAGTCTTAAAACACAAAGTACAGCCCTTGCAGATCTATCAGGTCCTAATGGATCTGATTCACATCAAGACAATAGCAGAGGTCCCACTGGAAGAAAGAAGCTGAGGAATATATTCCAGATTCGTTACGGTATCCAAGAAAGTGGGAGGACTTCAGCCAGTGTTGGGCTTAAAATTCTTAATTCAATTATTAAAATACAAGCCATTCAAGATGGAAATGATGAGATCCACACTGAAAATCATACACCCTTTCTGACATCAGTAGATTTAAAGGATGCCTACCTACACATCCCCATAAGGCCCTCATATTACAAATTCCTCAGATTCCACAACCTAGGGAAGCACTACCAGTACCAGATTCTTCCATTTGGACTAGCATCAGCTGTCTGAGTTTTCACAAAGGTGTCCATTGTACTAGCAGAAAAAATGAAGAAGCAAGGCATACAATTGATCCCATAATTACAGTAGACTAATTGCTTATCAGAACCAGATCCCCCCAACAATCAGTTTGAGAGACAGAGGCAGTGGTACAATGACTGGAGAGTCATGGTTGGGTGATCAACAACCACAAGAGCAGCCTCAACCCCAGCCAATCTACAGAACACCTGAGCACCCATGCTCAGCATAGGGAGGGAGGGTTCACTAGACCACCAAGAAAATATTTATATTTACTCTATGGGGTATCGGGATGGGGGATTACACTTGACACCAGGGCATGATGTCCACATCGGGCAGATAATTGGGTGGGGGAGAGACCACTAGCCACCAGATAATTATTTTTTATTTATAGGGCTGGTGATTGGGTGGGAGGGTGGACCACTAGCCACCAGAGAAGTATTTTTTATACATGGGGTGAGTGATGGGTGGGGAGAGGGACAGCTAGCCACCAGGGAATTCTTTTTTATATACAGGGTGGGTGATTGGGTGTGGGGATAGATCACTGGCCAACAGGAAAGTTTTTTTTATATATGGGGTGAGTGATAGGGTGGGGGGAGGGACCACTAGCCATCAGGGAATTTTATTTCTATTTTGGTCAGGGCTTCGGGTGGGGGACACTGGACACCAGGGAAATCTTATGTGTTTGACATTGGATGGTGATTGGCAACCAGTGCAGAGGGAAGAGTGCCACTAAACATCAAGGAAATATTAAATGGTACTGATAAGGTAGTGGTGAAAAGTCTGAATTTCTTCAAAAGTTGCTAATTTGATTTCCAAACTTTCACAGAGTTGCTAATTTGATTTCCAAACTTTCACAGAAGTGAAAGTCTGACTTGTGGAAATTCCACCAGTGGAAATTTTCTTTTCGCACAGATCTAAACATAAGTAATTACAGTAGAATTTCATGAGGTTTAGTGAAAATTGTGAAATTTTGTGATACTTTTGTTGAAGCAGTATCCATATATTTTGCCTAGTCATACTCTTGAGCTACCACTGGGGAGAAAGGAAAAGGTTGGTTAGACTGGCAATAAGGTAGCATTCATAGGAGGCTCCATACAAAAGTATAGTGGTGCCAAGCATCAGGTCAGTATCTTGAGTGAAAAACCATGAAGAATAGTTATAAACATTATTGTGTACTAGACTGAATTCTCTAGAGCTCACTGACTAAATGACTTGTGCAAGCACATGCACGTGCAACATTGTTTCTGTGCAGTTTTTTATTTTATTTGTATTTTAGTCTTTGGTAACCGGGTAAGGCTCACTAGGCACAAGTGCCTGTTTTCAGGGGTGACTTGGGAGCAATGGGCAGTTAAGTGACTTGCTCAGAGTCACACAGTATGCAAGTGGAGGCTGTGAGAATCAAACCCAGGTCTGGTCTGCTGGATATACCAGGCTCGTTAACAGCTTGTTACTCTAATCTCTAGGCTATACTGCCAGCCCAAATGCCACCTGCTGACTCTTAAACAACCCTGCAGATAACAATATATGTCTTTAGCATTTGAAAACAGTGGCACCCAGGGACAGCAAGCCTTACAACTAGTTGTGACTCTGACCATTGTGACAAAAGTATTTTAATATATTCAATCATGATGGTGCATGATGCAGGGTGTCACTGTCACAGGAGTGTTGGAAGGACTTTGTAGGGCCATGATGCTAGTGCAGGAAAGGTGATTTGCCCGTCTTTAGTACAAGTCAAATAAATGTGATCAATATCCAACCCAAGATGGACTGATGGAGGGGGTATAGGCATATCGATGGAAAGGGAAGTCAAGTGGATTTGAGGTGTAGAATGGGGAGGTAGCTAGTGCAGTGGTCACCAGTGGCAGGAGTTACAGTATATGGATGGGTTCATCAAGGGTATGATAACTGGGCTAAGTGGCAAAAGAGGAGTAGACCTCCATTTGGTGCTAGAAAGCATACAGGGACAATTATCACTTGAAAGTAGGACCTACAAGAATCACCACCTCAAAACTAACTGGTCTGAGCACCAAATATCATTGGAAGTCCAAAACATAAAGGAACTCACAGATATGCTGGGAGAAGAAAATAACTGAGGACTCGGGAAGGAGACATTCTGGGTATTCCAAAGAGATAGTTCCTATAGGAAAAGGAGTAGGTGGTTCTATTTTAGGTGAGCCGGTCTGTGAAAAACAAGAAGGAAATCAATGTGACAAGCAGGTCCAGAGAGTCCATCTGATCAAGCTCAGAGAAAAAAGCAGGGGCAACAAAACCGTCACCCAGAAAAGAACTGCAGCAGTGCAACATACTCAGCACAGCTAAATGGATTCAGTGGTGATAACTGTTTTGAGAAAGCTAAATTCCACAAGTGGAATTCTAGTGGCATTACCTATTACGTATCAAAGAATTTTTGATCAAATTTAGCCAATTCATAATTTCTGAAATATCCACAGTGAGCTATAACCTAGTAAACCACATTTGTCCGGCTTTATTAGATTCCAGGGCCTATTTACACTGGGTATGTATGCCAAATTCAGGGTGTATACCTACAATAGCAGCAGAGCTATGAACATCTAAATAATTTGAAAATGTTCACACTTTTTTATCTTCTTCTTCCCAGGTGACCCCCTTCTGCCTATTGACCCCAGCCCAATCCCCCACTGAACCCATGAATTACCCCATCTGCTGCTTCTTACCACCATGGGTGAGCAGGTGCCTTGGGAGGTGGTATTTCATTTAAGAAGGCAGTATAGCACAGTGGGTTAAGGCTCTGAGCTATTGACCTGGAGACCTGGGTTTGAATCCCACAGCTGCCTAGGTGCATACTGTGTGATCCTGAGCAAGTCACTTAACTTTCTTGTGCTCCAAGGTCACATCTGGAAACAAGCTTCGGCTTAGTGTGCTACTCCTGGTTAAACAATGTTCCCTTATAGAGCCTTCAGAGTTGCCAACGTCATTTTGTTGGCAGCAGTGTTTTCTCTCTTTTTCTCCCCTACCCAAGTTGGAATGCATGCTATCGTGGGCATGTACTATGTTAAGATTAGAGATGATGTGACGTTTTAATTTGCCAGCGAAGTTAAGGCAAATTTTCCAAATTCCCCTTCTTGTGTAAATTTGCCGATTGTTTCTATTTATTAGGAAATTCACCTTTATCAAATATACTTTTCAACGTTGCCTGTAACTTCACCCTTGGGGTACACCAAAGTGAAATTTGGTCAAAATCAGGCTACTGGTAAACAAGTATCTCAAGGTCAGCACTGCCCCATTCCCCCACTCTGCAGCAGCATGAAGCCACTGTGCACCCCCCCCGTGACACCACCACCACAGGCTGTATCCATTCATTTTTCTCAGTCAAGAGCAATTGTAACATTTTTTGGCCCATGTGTGACCCATTTACACTCTTCATTGACAGCATGGCATGCTGGTGAATACCCAGAATGTTGTTACCTCACAGTTGGGATTAGTACAATTTTTCCTCTGGCCAGAGCCAAATACTACCCAAGGTACCTGTGCTTAATGTGCTGTAATACACAGATAGAAGTCACCAGCTGTTCGTTCACTGTGCCACATGTCATATTGATATGTATGTATGAGGATGCAGAATGCAGCAGGGCATGGATTACAATGTGTGATAGCATCCCACAAAGTTCAGGAGTGGCACAGGTGGAGAAGTACATTCATGAGGAAATCTGCCATTTGGGACAGGCACACGGCATCAACCTTCTAAATCCCTCATTCTTTGCAAAAGAGAATGTTAGATCAAGTGCCAGCATTTCAGCGGTTGCTGCATTCAGTTCCCATGCAATAGCATGACTGGGTAGGTATTTAGCATGACACTCAAACTTGCTATGCACTGTAGGCTGGACCTTTCTGGGTGTTAGGCTAACAAATAGCTGGACTTTGTGTGGCAGCATGACTTGTGGAGTAGTGTTTGACTCATTGGGATTCACAGATGCTACTTGAATGAAAGCAATCATTTTGAATATGTTTCTGAACTGGGACTGATGTGCTTTGGTGCATCTGGGTGCTAGTACTCAAATCACCACTGCTAATATAGCCACTACTGGGCTGTCCCACAGACTCTTCATCTCTGTAGTAGTCTTCCTCAGGCAACTCTGATTCCACTAGGACAGTTTCCCTGCCTCTTTGAGAAGCCTTAACAAATGAATCTGATAATGGAAAGACCCCCCTGCCCCATGCACTGGTGTCCCATTGATATTGGGTCCAGTGTAACATGTGCCTGGACATGAGGTGTGTGTGTTGGCCATCAGTGCTTAGATGGCTCCTCTTTTTTACGTGACTAATTCATGCTTGGCACAGCTGGCAGATAGCAGCTGTTTTGTCAACTGGGTCCAGTACAGAAAAATCTCAATCTATGTTTCTGATCCCTTAAATTTACATGGTGGGGGTACTGGCATGGGGAGGGGGAAATGGTTGTTTTTTGTGATGAATGTTGCACTGCAACAGTGGGTGACTCACATGGTACAATGAGCTCATCAGTGGTAAAAGAACAACGTTGTAGTATGGGGGGCTTTGGTAATTCTGTGACATAACCATGGTGTGCAAAGTACCATAGATTTAGCAGTATCGGTCTTACTTTTTTTTTCTTTTCAGGTTCCATAGGGGGTCCAAACCCTCATCCCCACTGAGTCTGATAACCTCCTCCTCCTCCTCCTGAGCTCTGTCCTCCTTATCTTCATTTTCTCTACCATCTTTTTCCTTCTTATCATCCATAGTGAGAGAAAGAGTTTTAAATTCAGTCTTTACTGACTGCACAACAGTTAGAGCTCCCTACTCAGACTCTGATTCATAGTCAAGCTCAGCACTCTCATTTGGGAATGGGAATCTATCATACAGATCAGGCTCAACGCCACCTTTACCAGCAGTCAGGGGGACAGAAACAACCTCCTCTTCGGCCACAGTTCTTGAGCCAGAGTTTGTTAACTCTTGGACTGTTCCTCTTGTGGCTGCCTCTCCTAGCATCCACTAGCATGGATGCCACAGATATGTCAGAGAATAATTTTCAGCACTATTTCCACCACCACTTCCACCAACTACTCCTTTGCTACTACTACCGGCCTTGGAGCCCATGGATGAAGATGCTGCAGAGGTAGTATTTTTAGATGCAGCAACATTTTGCCCCACAGAACCTATGCACTTCTTAGCCACCTCACTGGCATCTCTCCCTTTACTTGAGCATCTTTCCAGTCATTTTATGCATTTTGATATTTAATACTGTAAGGAAAACATACATAAACACTGCAGTAAAACTAAATACCAACAGCAACACAAAACACCCCTCCAGAGGATTCAGCAGTGAGATCTGAATCAGAACAGTTTATTGAGCTTACAGTAACTACTGTAAAACCACCCCAATTTTTTTTTGAACATAATAGGGATTAACAAGACCCATGGCAGGGATAATTCAAAACAAGTTGCGATAAGCAACACCATCACTTCAAGAACTAAACAAAATAACTACAATCACTGTAGAAACAGACTTACAAAAATAATTCACTCAACCACACAAAACTGTACTAAAGAAATAAAATGGCAAATCACAGATCACAGTCAAAAATAATTAAGAAGAAAGACAAAGGAAAACAAATCCAGCTAGTGCCCACAGTGCTGCCTTGCCTGCTCGCTGAAACACCCCCTCTCCCACACAGCACTGCTTCACTAGACAAACAAAAAAAAACACTACTTTTAATTAAATAAATCTGCAAAACTACAAACGATGATAATCTAGCTGCACAAGGCACTCTAGATATTTTTGTGAGCAGTTTAGTTCAAAATACTCCACTTTCAGAGTAGTTTTAAAGTTTTTTTTACTCAGACAAGCAATGACAGACTTCTCTCCATCTTTCTCTTCATAAGACTGCACTAAACACAGCCTCCGCATGGTATACTACTCATTTCAGTACCACGTGACCCCCAGTCTGATAACACATTGCAAACTTTGCCTGTGGGCTACACTTCGCTGGCAAAGATACCAAATTCACCATTTGCAAAGTTAGCCCTGTATTGCGAATTAACACTTTGCAGGCTGGCTTGACTTTGCGAATTTCAGAAAATGCTTAATTTAATCTATGAAGCAAAGTTTCTAACTTCGCACAGCACTAGTTAAGATGCAGCACACCTTTGCACCTGCTCACAGTCAACTAGGTAGAAAACTACTGCTGTGCCGCCTAGCCTCCACTAGGTGGCAACCAAGCAGCAGTATGTGCTGTTCCTCCTCTCGGAAGCAGGAGAGCTATCAAAGCCCTCCTTCTCATGGGGCCAATACACTTTCGGCACAATTTAACAAATAACTAATTGAGAAATTGTGAATGCCTTAAGTATAATTTACTTAACCAACTACCTCCATATTTAGTAGTTTCTAATACTTGTCCAAGAAGTATGCATATAAATATTCAATTCACTAGCTCCAAAAGTGGCTAAGAGGCAAGTAAAGAAATAGTTTCAGAAATCTTAGCAAAAATAATTAATTGCCTGACTTTGAGCCCCTATAAGCTACACAATACTTATCCAAATGCTATAAAATCTGGCATCCCTTTAGGACCCCTTACAAAAAAGCATGTCAAATTCCAGGTCTCTAGCTGTATGAATGGCTGAGGTATGACTAATTAACAAATCTGGAAAAAGTTTGCAGTCCAGTTTGCTAGTTTCACCCAGTCTTACCTTTATCTGAGAATTTACATACATACTGTATTGTGCCTTTGCAGCCAGATCAAGGCACACAAGAATAGCAATTGGATTGGCTTACAGGGTCTTTCTCTTGCTATGATGTATTGTACTAGAAGTGCACTGGCTCACAGTAGTACCTAGCTCCCCCTACAATGTACACATAAAGTAGCAGAGGGCTTTCCTATATAGTTCAGTGATGTAAGGGGCCATGCACAGGGACAGAGAATGTGAGAGAGAAGGATTGAGTGGTATTCGAGAAGTCATAACTAGAAGGTTGAGATGCAGTCTGTTCAGTTTTGTGGGTGACAATGGCTGGGAGGTGGTGGTGGCACCATAATGTGGCAGAACTCAAGTTTACTTCCATGGTAAGAGAGCGTGGTGCTATAGTCCAAAGATCTGCATGTGCAATTTGGTTGCTCCATCAAATTTTAAACCACTTGTTTTGGCAGAGTATAGATGGCCTAGAGATTCTAAGGACAACACCAGCAAAAATAAGATAAGCTGCATATCCAAGGAAGAAGAAATAAAATGAAATATCCAACTGTAACTGTAGGAACAGCACCACAAATTAAAGCAATCTGGAGATGTGTCTGAACACTCTAAACAGACACATTTCTGCTTTACAAAAAAGTATCTGAAAGTTTGCTATATCACTCAAATTACATGTGCAAAGGTTTAAAATTTCTTGTCCTGAAAGTTTAGAAATTAACACCGAGGTGCAGGAAAATAATGAGATTTAATCCATTTTTTTTTCTTAAACAGCAGCTTTAAAGAGCTCCTAATGCCTTTGGGACAACTGTGAAAAAATGTAATATTTAAATGCAATTCAGCTTATATTTAATATTTTTCTGTAATTCTCACCCAGATTTCTTTATGACTAAGGACGTGTGAATAAAAACAGGATCTCTGACTTATCTGCTGTGACTGTTTGTCTATACCTAACATCATGGTTCTGTTCATGAACGCACAATCTGTTGCTGTAGTGACAATTATGATGTCGTAAACAAGGGATTATGATGTTAAGTGTAGACAAGTAGGCAAAGCAGATAACGTATGGGGGGGAGGGGAAATTGTTTAACCAGGAAAGGCACACTAAGCAGAAGCTTGTTTCCAGGTGCGACCTGGGAGCACAAGGAAGTTACAGTAAGTGACTTGCTCAAGGTCACACAGTATGCAAGTGGGCTGTGGGATTCAAACCCGGGTCTCCAGGTTTGCAACTCAGAGCCAAGGAGACAGGGATCTTGTTTTCTTGCAACTAGAAGGTTGAGATGCAGTCTGATGCCATTGTGCAGAGCTTATGTCCTCCCGCATTTAGATTATTCCTCCCAATTATGGTGTCCTTATAGAAAAAAGGACATTACGCTTATAGAAAGAGTACAGAGAAGGTACACTAAAATGGTGATCAGACTAAGGGACGTTTCATATGATCAAAGACTAATCTCTTTGGACCTAATGTCTTTATCAACTAGGCATTTGAGGGGAAACCTTCTTCTTATGTACAATATTATCAATGATCCATATTTAATAACAAACCTGGGTTTCTTTTTAAGGATTCTATTCATGACACTAGGGGTCATCCTCTGCAGTTACAAGTAAAGAAGTTTAACCTTCTTCCACGAAAGTTCTTTTATACTGTAAGAGTAATCAAGTTATGGAATTCCTTACCAATAGAAGTAATCAAAATATAAAAGGCGATTGGACAATTATATTCTTTCAGGCAAAATTCGTAGCTATTATTAGTTATAGGAGTATATTATGGGCCTTTTTGGCTCTTTTGCTCCTATTCAATCCTAGTATGAAACTGTCCTTAGTAATAAAGAACAAGGGGATAGAATTACAGAACATATATGAAACATAAACTAAATTGTGTCTAAATCTTACATTTTGTAAAGTTTCCAAACTGTGTCAGTAGCTCTTTAAGGTTTGCTCCACAGTGCCAAACAGTATGGGACTGCTGTGGCATGCTGGAGAACAGGATATATGCCCCAAGCCTGTGACATCAAGAGTGGGTGACAGCATAGAGAGTGTCAGAGAATTCCTTGGGATGCTAATTCCTCTTGGGTGGAGGGATAAACATATGCAACACCACTCACTTAGTGGCTCCTGATTGGTGACCATATGCTGCATGCAAGTTCATAGGACGTGGTGGGATGAAAATCATAGAAAAATGGCAGATCAGTCTGAATACACCAGATGGCTGTCATTCCCCCACCCCACACTATCTGACCACACTGCAATACCTCATTCATTCTCCCAGCCACATGCAGCATATCATAAGTTGCTTACTATTCCTGGCAGCAAGAGGAGGAGCACCAAGGTTTACTAAACTGATGAAAGTGAGGTCATATTGTTGAAGAATGATGAAATCCAGCAGTCCATAAGTGCAGTAGATAATTGATATCTCCGAGGGTCCAATGCACCACAGAGAGTTGGATGGGATTCCTGGTTTGGTCCTTCAATGTGTTTAAGCATCTGAACCCTTAAAATATGCCAGCAGGAATAGGGGATCAGTGCTTTCTTACAGCAATGCCATGGGGGTTGTTACTGAGGGAGGCAGTGTGATGTAATGGTTACAGGAACATGCATGGGAACAGAGAGACCCAGATTCAAATCCCGCAAGAGCCACTTACTCATTGCATGACCCACAGCAAAACAAGTACTGTAATCTCCCTGTGTTCCAGTCCACCCGGCAGTAAAATTGGATAAAGGTAGGATCTCACCGAAAACAAGTGTTTGCATCTCAGTTGGACTTATATGGGCAAATGAATTGTAAAAAAGATATTGTTTCTCTGGAGATTAGTTCCATGTTGCATGCATGGTCAGTAAGGTCATGTGAGACACCAGGTGGGAGACTGACTGTAACATAGTAAAATAGTAAATTGAGACCAGATTGGATTCACCAGGTTCCCCTCCAGCACCACTATAAACACACACACACCCACACACACAAGCACACACACACTCACACACGCTTCATAAGCAGGGAATGAATACTCTGTACAAGCATACTAATTTATAGATATCCCATTCCCCTTCCCCTCTTCTACCCACGGTATCCTGTAATTCCTCTGGTAATGAGAATCTGTCAGGCTTACCTTAAATCCCTGTAGAGTCTTCTTATCTATCTCCACTGCTAGGCCATTTCATAGCTTCACCACATTCTGAAAGAAGTACCCTTTGACATTAACCCTGCATTTACCACCTGTGAGCTTCAGGTCATGGCCCTGCATACTACTGGGACCAACCACATCATACAGTTCTGCCTGTTAGTCAATACCCTCGAGTATGTGGTAGACTGAGATCATTTTCCCTCTCCACCTCCTTTTCTCCAAGGTGAGCATTGGGCCACCAGCCTCTCCTCACAGCTGTTATTCCCCAGACTGCTGATCATTTTGGTGGCTCTGTGTTGCACCTACATGACCTCCTCAATGTTCTTTCTTGCACTGAGGAGGCCAACAATGAGCATAGTACCCTTATAAAGTGGAAGGATTACTTGTCCTGCTCTGCTAGTCCCCCCTCCCCATGTTGACAATGGAAGAAACATTAAAATAGAAAAACAACACAAATGATAATCTAACAGAATGGTCTTTCACTGAGAACGGTCTTTTGCCCTATTTGAGCTTTGCTGCCCTCTCAGCCCCAATATCATGGGTCCTCAGGGACCTTTATAAGTGGCATGGGGTATCCCTTTTGGCATTGCACCTTGCCATGGGGTTCTTAAAAGCCCCTTCTTCCCAATGTGGTAGGGGGTAAACTGTAATTGGCCTGCCACAGGTTGTACTGTGGCTATGTGTCCTGCAACGGACTATACCTTGGCTACGGAATGCAAGCCACCTTACCTGAGTTGAGGAACCTGTCTTCTGGTCACCTAATTTCCAATATCCCAGGCTGACTTCCAAACCTAGGTCAGTAACATCAGTGCCTTTCCATTCCACTGGGTGGTTGGGCTGCCCCCAAACTAACTAAACTTTGAGGTTGAGTGAATTTGGAGTTTGCTTTATGAATGCCTATACTGTAGATTGTATTGTGTATTACAGCATGTAATGAGTATGTGTTTCCCCCTCCTCTAATGTCAGGCACACACAGACAAATGTCCCTTGGCCAGTTGTCAGAGCTGGACAAGGCCCCACTGCAAATGAAACAGTCCACAGGTCATCATCTTAGTTTTGGAGATCCTGTCAGGTAGGGCACAAGCAGGATTAGAGTCTGGATGAGTCGAAATGAGAGTCAGGGGCAGCCAGACAGAGAGCAGTAGCCAGCATTATGGAAAGGTACATATTGTAAACTAAAATAAAAACTACAAGACTGGTAGAGATTCACTTGTCCCATGAGGCCAGCAGCCATCATAGCTGGAAGCAGAATGTCTCACCTCTGTTGTGTACCCAGCACCAACCTGGTTCCAACATCAGGTCCCAAGACTAACATGTAAACCCCAGTCTACTCATCAACAAACTGTCCCTTGATCTTCCCATCTGATTCATTTTTGAATTGGGTTGAACAGGGAAGATTGTTTGCTTTTACTGTTAAAAAAGTATTTTTGGGGCATTTAGCAAAAATATCGAGACATTTCAGTAGGGAAATATAAAAAATAACATTTCTTGAAAACATAACATTTCTTGAAAACATGAAAAATTAAGTAACATGAGGTAGTACACCTATGAGTTGAGAACAAATTTTAAATTCATTTGCATAGCTGTAAAAGAAAGCAAGCATGAGGTAATTATTTTCTAAATCTCCCCTAATGCTACTAATGCTACCAAAATATATGTTTTGACTAATCTGTGGACTCTCTAAGTGTCAATAAAAAAGTAAATATAACCATCCCCACCTAGACTGAACACAACAGGCATTTAGAGACCTGCTGCACTAGTGGCATATATTCTAACCCCCTGATCTTTCTGTCCTTGTTAAATTACATTGGGAAAGGTTAGCATGCTAGCCACACCATATGGCAATGGGCCAAACATAATCATATTAAATGAGGCTGGCTGTTGGCATCATGCCACAGCGTGACCACTTGTCAAAATTACCTTGCTGCTTGTTTTTCCAGCTTAACCTCAGGTGTTGCTTTAAGGTCCCTACTGGCTGAGTCACCTACCTCCTGGGGTGTCTCTCTGTCACTACCAAGGTAATCTGACAAGCTTTGTCAACATTTTAACCCCTGTCCTACGTACAGCTGTTTTCAGGCTCACTGTACCCTTGTTGGTCAGAACATTGCCTTCCAGTTGGCTGGCAGCCATTTCACAAGCCACATCATGAATCATCAGGCAGTGCTCCTAGTACATTCTTCTAGGCCAAGTCTATTTGCTTTTGATTATTTAGCAGTTATTGCAAACTTCCTCACATTTCCACAGTTGAAAAAAAAAATCTTAAAAGTCCTGGTACAATGTCTAAAAAAGGTAACATCTAAAGGGCTTTACTATATCATAATTGTCACCTACATTAGGCATAAGTGGGCATCAGCTACTGTAGGGTGTCAGGCCCTATCTGGGGAAAGGGGGGCATTACTCCAAGATCATAGTCATACTTACCTTGGAGGGAATTTATTTCTAAAGTCAACACCCTGCCCCCAGAGAACTATCAGTCAGGCTGTTTTCAAAACTTTATAATTCTTCAACACTGGATTTCGAATATTTTACACAAACTGTAATCTAATGGCAATAATGACCTCAGAGGTGAATGTTTATCTTGGTGTCAGATTACATTGAAATTACTTTATTTTAGTCCTTGGCTTTGCCAAAGCCACGTCAAGTGGACTCAGACTGACAATAAACACACACATACCTCCAAGAGGTCTTTGTTGCATGTATTGAGGGAACTCCTGTGTAGCCTTGTTGGATAGTGACAGTGCCACATACAAAGCTATGGACACCTGCCATTTCATTATCTCCAGATATGGCCTGTAATGATATGGGTGATTACTCTGATGAAGACATGGTGGTTGGCATTGCTTCAGACCACCATGCAAGGTGCAGCAGTAAAGAAGATGTCTAGAAGAAAACAAAGAAGAAAAGATGTTCGCTGCTAAAAATATAGATATTTCCTTTCCCCTCATGGTTCTAATTAAGATACTGTACATAAAGCTTGTAAAAGTTTTTTATTTTGAACCCCTTTAAGAATCCAGAAATGTGTATAACAATTAAGCAATAATATACAACAGGAGATGTTTTATCATATGATATCAGGAACTCTGTAAGGCAGGAGGCACAGCCGAGTACCTTTATCCACCTGATAATTAATGATAAAGTACCTATGATAAAATACACCCTGGAGTATAGTATTACAAATATGAAATTGATCCATATTTGTAATAATAATAATAATAATGATAATGATAATAAGTCTTTAAAATATCTAAATAATATATTTTTTGAACCGTGGGTATAGATTTAAAAAGATAGTTGTCTTACTTTTTCTTAGAGACAGTAGGTGGCATTGTTGTGACAAGAACAACAGAAGTCAGAAACAGAAGATTTAGTTCAGTATGAGAAACACCATTTAGTCCCCCCAAACCCCTTCCCCACCCCCTGTGTTTTCTGTTGTGAGGACATGCTGTTTTCAGCAGGCAAAAGTCAGGTTGCTGAAGAGGGCAGCAGTTGAAAGAGACTGGCCAGATAGTTTATGCTGAATTGCAAAGAACACCAATCCCCCTTCCCAAAGGTTTCTGTTACAAGGTCATGCTATTTGAACAAGTTGGAGGCAGGTTGGTGAAGCCAGCATCAGCTGAGAAGGACAGGATAATAGATGAGGCTTATGGGAATGTTTTGACTGAGAGAAATGAATGCACCTTTTTGAAAATAGAGTACCTGTCTGTCCTGTGTTCTATATTTTGCCTAAAGTCCTCAAATCTGTGAGGGACCCTCCCGGTTATCCGATTGCCTCTGGCACTGGATCTGTGAAATGAGGGTACCTCCAAATATATCCTAAAGAAAATCATTCCAATGACAGTCACAAACATTAGAGATTCTATGGAAGTGATTAATATCTACCAGACAAAAGCAGACTGATTTTTCTGTTGTCAGATTTAATGTGGATCGTGAGTCCAGGTTATTTGTGAGCCTTACTGTAGACCTATAGCAGGCAACAGTTTGTTTCAAGAGAGTTCATACCCCAGAGCCATGATTGACAGCATCTCCAATGGACAATTCCTTAGGAGAAAAAGGAATTGTGCCCTAGATGTGACCTATCAGAAAGAAGCGGGGATGCTGTTGACTAGGTTTAGAGAAAGGAGATATTCAGCTAATACAATTCTGAAAGCCAGAGAAAAGGCAGACCAGACCAATAGGCAGGGATTGTTGACTCCAAGATTGAGACAGAGACAAAAGGTTTTGAGCCAAATGTGAACTCTATCATGGATTGTTCACAAGCAACAGCTATTAAGAATTTAATTTTGAAGCATTGGTCTGCATGCACAAGTGAGCTTGAAATCAAGCCAATGGTTGGAGAAAGATCCCTTGTAACTTTTAGGAGGGGTACCCACTTGATAGACAGGTTGACACACAGCCATTTTATGGGCAAATCAAAATATATTTATTTATTTTTTGCTGACCAGGACAGGAAGGCTAGACAATTCTGTTCCACCCCAGGGGAGTGGGGAGATATAGATAGCAAACTGAAATTGAACCAGATTAAACTGTTGGTGGTATTTGTAGTGAAAGGGGGAAATTTGGCCAGGACACTGGGGAAATTCCCCTACTCTGTCTGCAAGGGGCATTACGCTTCCTGTGAGGCACGTTGAAGGATCCCAGTACTGAGTTAGAGGATGACAGAGGTGGAGGTGTTGGACATGTGCTTATAGGTGCTGTGGACACTGCTATGGAACTCCAAGAAACTAC
Source organism: Neoceratodus forsteri (assembly GCA_016271365.2). Lineage (NCBI taxonomy): Eukaryota > Metazoa > Chordata > Ceratodontiformes > Ceratodontidae > Neoceratodus > Neoceratodus forsteri. The sequence goes on from CM057457.1 coordinate 186,073,805, forward strand.
TCCACTGGAGAAAGCCAATACTGCAAATATGGGAACAGAAATGGAGACCTCTGATATTACAACAGAAAAAATCTATTTTACAACACCAGCTGACACAAATTGAAAAATAGTTCCTTGAAAAGACAGCCAAAGAAGAAGAATAAAGAAAATGGAAGAGATTAACAGACAACTTGCCATAAGTGTCTACTTTTGTGTCAGCAAACAATTTTGTGTTTATCGCTTGTGCCAAGGACTCGGATCGGAACCTGGATACCACTATCAAGGAGAACGCACCTAAACAATAAACTTAAAAATAAAAATGGACATCTGAAAGTGCTTTGGTGAAAGCTGGAAGGATTCAGGCTTCGAATGGCACGTGGATACCAGACCCAAAAATATCGACACCTGTAGGGGAAACAGGAGAAAAGCAGGATTGCCCTCCTGAACCAGCTAGACCTGACTCAGGTGAAATACCTGGCACCTCAACAAATGCTGACTCCTCAGGTACAATTTCATACTCTCCTATACACACTGGTTCTGAGTTTTTTTTATGATGCTCACTCTGGTGATTCTGTACCACTTTCTAACCAACCTCAAACTTCAGCGGATAATACAGACAGTATGGAGCAGGACGCTGGAAATAACACTAACCCACAAAACGAACAGATACTGACCTATGCTAGCTTATTCCATAAACCAGTAGAGCTAGCTAAGCTCCAAAATGCTGTGTGTTTCAGATATTTATGGGGCATGGAGACACCAACAGAGATTCTTTATCAGAAAATGATTCATTAAACAGTCCCTGGCTTCTCCCTGGCAGATGTTTATGCCCACATTCATTCTCCTGGGGAGTCTACAGTCTATGTCAGCTTCTTTACCTCAGCACTCCTGGAACGATTTTGGAGTAAGTATATAACCTTAAAAACCAACCCTCTCTGAACACTGTTTTAGATAATTCCCCTAACTAAGCAAACATTTCGTATTATCACAATTCTATTCCAAAATGAAGGTGTTAAAATGACTGATATACTTTACTGGTTGGAAAAAAAATGCAACATACAGGGAACACCAGAACCTATACCAGATGGGGAGGGGTTCTGGAATGGAGGTTGGCGGATCAGAATTAAACTGCTTCAAGTAGCTAATGAAATTCAGCACTTACCTAATTGTTTTTTACTTTGGGAGAGACAAAGGTTTCCTTTTTTATCCAGGTTAGCCCCATCGTTGTTACAAATGTGGTTCTCCCAGGCATATTAGCCCTAATTGTGAAATTGTTAAATGCACACAGTATGGGGAACTGGGACTCTCTGGATATCATTTGTCAGAATACTCAAAAGTGCAACCTACAGTGGCATCCCTGAGGATGAAATGCAATTCTGCAGCATTTTGCAGCACTCTGCAGAATGCTGTAGAAGACCTACTGAATAAAGCAATGTAATTTCAATGGTAATTAGTCCCCTTTGTCATGCAGGAAAATGTGACACTGCCAGGATGAAGTGAATGCCACAGTTTCCTGCATGACAAAGGGGACTAATTGTCATTGAAATTACATTGCTTTATTCAGTCGGTCTGCTGCAACATACTGTAGATGGCATTAAAAGTGTGTTTCAACCTGGGGGACGCCACTGTACATGAGAAAGATTGGCATTCCTTTATTAATTGCGCGCATAGGTCACCCATAATACTGAGAATGCGGATTATTGTGTCCAGGATTATTACATCAGTAAAGCGGCTAAGGTGGCTTCTGGATTTCATACATCTTGACACTCACAAAAACACACCAATCACAGGAACCCAGAACTTCCACATGACGCTGACCCCTTACATACAGACAATGAACAGATGACAGATTAACTTCAACTGCAAGGTGCTGAATCAAATTTGGCCCCTGCCTCTATGGACATGCCTTCCCCCTCCCTAGTTACAGAGGACATAGAATTTAAAACTGTCCAAAAAAAAGGGGAAGGGAAACACAAAACTACCAGTATCTGAACCATCACTAGACTTCTTACCCACACAGAATTAATATACAGTCCTACAGTGGGGTGATTCAGAGGCTGAAATGGACTCAGACAGCACATCCATACCTTGGTCTCAGGTAGATGACTTATCAGATGTCGAAAAGCAAATTGAGACAAAAACTAAACCTAAGAAATAAAAATGGGGACCAGGGCAAGTTTGAGGATGGTACTATAAGACGAGTTTACTGGTTTTAGGCACTACGAATTAACTGTAGCTTTGTTGCATATGAACAGTATTTTGCCTGAAAGAAAGAGACTGGCAACCTATACTTTATTTGCTGATAGAAATTTTGATGTGATGTTTTTTTCAGGATACCAGACTTAACTCACTACATAATATTCAAACTGCTAGCAATGCATGAGTATGGGGACCAGGTTTCTGGTCTTTAGGGGAGGATACATGTAGTGGGGTGGGTATTTGCTTTATGAAGCCTAATATAAAAGTAACTCACATGATAGACATCAAACCAGGGAGAACTTTATTGCTTGATGTTCATAAATAATCTATGGATTTTTGTCTAATTAATATTTATGCCTCCCCAGACAAGGACCGGTCATATTGCTTTGCTGACATTAACACAACCATATTTATTCACTGCAAAAAATGTACTGTTTGGGGGAGATTTCAATTGCAGCCAGTTTTTAACAGATAGGGACTTAAAACCTCTAAACTATATTGTGACACAGCCTATCCAAATAAATTAATTGCCCAGAAAGGTTTAATAGATGCTTTTATGAGGCATAACAAACCAGCTCCAGACATTTTTTTTAGGGGCTCCCTTTCAACCAGAATTGATTACTTGTATATTTCTCCAACACTGCAAAGTAAAACTGCTAATGTGCTACTGGTAGGTTCCTCAAATCATGGTCTACTTAGTCTAACTTATACAGAATAGTGGATGGGAGACCATCCACAACAAGGCTATGTTTCCATCGAGGGTGTTGATGACATCATAGAGACCTCGAGAGCGAAGCTCGAGAGGGCTCCATGATGTCATCAACTCCCGAGATGGGAAACAACCTTGAGTTGTGGATGGTCTCCCATCCATTATTTTATATAGTATATGGGTCCCTTAATTTTTTTACTGTACATTTCACAAGGTTTCATACCTTGTATGTTTGCAGTCACACTTGGTCCCGATCCTCACTACAGACTATCGCGCTCCTCACCTGATCCTGAAAATCCTGGTCATCACTGCTGTTTTTTCTGTTTCTGACCCCAAACTCAAACAGCGGCTGTTTTAAAAAAATACTGACAGACTGAACATTTTAAATCACGGAGTCAAGTGTGGCAGTTCATGTACAAACATCATTTTGAACTGCTCGCTAGACCGCTCGCTAAGCGCCGCCGCCATTGTTCTTAGGATTTGTTTGTGAGGACAGCATTTTCCACCAATCAGGTGGCAGCTCAAGGAAAAAAGTTGTTGTACTATCGATGTGACATCAGAATGATAGTACAACTTTTTTGACCTTTGAACTGTCCTACAACAAGCTTTGGAAAACCACTGTTTTCCATACACAATAAGCCCTAACCATATACTATTAGCAAATTGCGCAGGAACCTCAAAGGGTCCTGGGTACTGGAGGCTGAATTTAAACCTATCAGATATTCCAGTTATTGCCAAGGGTTTTCAGCAGGTATTAGAGGCCAGAAAATCTGTCATGTTTCTTTACAACTCTTTTGATGAATGGTGGGAAGATAGTAAAAATACATAAGGAATTATTTAAAAACTATGGGTAAAATCAATTGGAAAATTAAAAAAAAATTTTTTTGAATTAAGAACACAATTGTACCGCTTACAATCATTACAACATGAACCTAACAATTTTTATGCAGATCAAATAACACAAGTAAAAGAAGAAATGGTTAAGATCCAATATAATAAGACGAAGTCTCTGAAAACAGAATAGAGCTTTGGCAGACAGGATAAACAAGGAAAGATTAACCCTTTTGAAAGTTGCTCTAAGCAAAGAAATAATAAAGTAATAAGTCATTTAAAATTGTCTGATGGACACTTGTTAAGTAATAACAAGGAGATTTTGGCAGAAATTGAAACATATGTTCCGAAGAATTTTCAAGTAACTACTTTGTCTGACTCAGCTCTTGATGAGTGGGTAAGGCCGGATGAATTACCAAAAATACCTGAATTTTTACAAGAGACATTAACACCACCAATTACTTTGGAAACACAACGGTGATAGCTAACCTAAAACAAGGGACTGCACTGGAACCTGATGGTTTACCCAATGGATTATACCAATATATATTCCCAGAAGTAGCCACTGAATTTGTACAGTTATTTAATTTCTTAGTGGGATAAATTGACAAAATGCATGTATCAAGGGTTAATAATTTTGTTATTCAAAAAACGGGATAAAGAACTGCTCACATGTTGGAAACCCATTACCTTAATGCATTTTGTAAAATGCTTACAAAAATTTTAAGTAATAGGAAGGCACTGGTGTTAGACAACATCTACGATGCCAAGTAGACAACTAACTCATTGACCAGCATTGCAATGCCAGTCTCCCTGTCAACTCCAATTTGCAGTGGGCAGGGAGCTGTGGACAGCAGGGACTGTTTTTTCTTCAGGGGTCTTCGCCCCTCAAACCCCTTGTTACTATAGATACCAACTCTGAGTTGGAGTTGGTTCAGGGAGGGGGTGTAGGATGGAGGACAGTGTTGCCCTGTCCCAGGTGCAACCCCACAACAACATGGTGCTGTTGTCAGCAGCAATGTATGTCACTAGGAGTTTCGCCACGGGAGGTGCATACCTTATTCATCCCTCTTAATTGTATGCAGTACCAAGGAGAAGAATAATAGATGGTTTGATTTTACTTAGGGAAATTATGAAAAAAGGAAACAATGAGGAAATGAATGGGTTTCTGGTAAGCCTTGATAAGTCAAAGGCTTCTGATAAAGTAGCACATGCATATTTGTGGAAATGTATGGCTGCTTATCATTTCCCCAAGACATTTATACAATGGGACAAAATGTGTTATAAAAATGCAAGAGTAACACCATACATATATGGGTGGGTAGGAACAGAGTGCACAATCAATACAGATGTCAGGTAGGGATGCCCCCTTAGCCCCCTGCTCTACATTTTAACATTGGACCCTCTATTACAAAAACAAAATAATGATAGCAATATCATGGGCTTTCTATACATAGTGAAGACACAGAGATTAAAACAGTAGCCTATGCTAACAATATGTGCCTCACTTTAGCAGATTTCCCCCCAGGTGTCATGGCAGGGCAGATTTTAACTGAATTTACTGCTTCACCAAGGTCAGAAATTATTTATAATAAAAGGACGTGTATACCAATAGGGTTAACACAAACACCTCATACTGAATTTCTGGGTATTCCAATACAAACATGTTTTCATAAAATTTGGGGAATTTATTTTGGGCAAGGAGACATGGGGTTTTATAACTGGGATTTATTACTTAAGAAAGCACAAGTTAAAATAAAGAAATGGAACACTTGGCATATAGTATGTCCAAACTAAAGTGAATTTATATGATAAAAACATTTCTTTTAACTTTATTTCTCCATTAATGTGCCATATTTCCCCCACCAAAACAATTGGAACCAACGATATATAACTGTTTCTTTCAGAGTATTTTGGGCACTCCCCTAAACCCAGTCAAGAGAGCTGTTCTATACTTGACCATTATCAAGGGTGGGCTGAACATGACAAATCCATTGGTTTTCTTTACATGTATATTTATCCAGTCTAATCTTTTTTTTCTAACTATTTTTATCCTTCTGTGGCGGGTCGATTGCAATGTCCACCGAGCCTACTGAGCTTGGGGTCCTTTGGGGACTTACAGCACCATGCACGCCCCAGCAGATCCCCAGAGTCAGTCCAGGGGCATCATCCTCATTGGCCCACACAGTTTCCTGTGTTACTCCATGTGCCTGCTACCAGAGACCCCCAGAAGTGGTGGTGCATGCGCATGGAGGTGCATATGCGCTCCGCAGCTCCAGACTGGGTCCCTTCTTTCCTCCCCATTGACCTAGCATTGGCACTCCTCAGAGTGGCACTGTCCCTCTGGCCTCCACCAGGGGGTGGTCAAGCTGCAAGAGAGCTGAAGAATTCCTCCTGAGGTGGAGCGCTGCCATCCAGTAGCGGATCACATCCTCTCCCTCCCCCCACTAACCTCCAATGACCCTGGCTCATTCCCGAACCCAGGTCACCAGCATGGCATGAGGTGTGGCATCCAGAGCCTCAACCTGCAATGCCACTGGGCTGGCTCTAATCTTAAGCCAGTGTTTCAGAAATCTGATAAATTATGGGTACCCTAGGTATTAGATAATATCCAGACATGGACAGAATCATGGGAGCTACATTCTGCTATCCCAAAACAAAAATCCTTGTTTGGAGTACCTTTATATATGCAGCATTGTTTTGGAAAATTGAAATTATGGAAGATTTCAAAGCATGTCTTAATCAGTCAGCATGTCTAGGAAAGAATGATATGGTCATGTAATGTCAGATCATTATTTAAAACAACCTATCTATATGCCAATAGGACACAAAATGAAGTACTTCAAATTGGTGCAATGTTAAATAATTCTAAAATGCTAGTGAAAATGTGGGATGTGTTATGGCTCTGCACTCATAATAAGTTAAATGTAAAAAATAATTTGAAGCATAAAAATCTTAGTGAACGGTTATGCCCAAGGGTTGAATTATGCCCGCATAGTTGTGAGACAATGGAACACCAGTTCTTTGAATGTTCCTATATCATGTCATTTTGGTCCATTTTACATTCCAAGTGGAATCATTATTCTTTCATTTTCATGACAACATATATTTTATTTGTAGGTATATTACCTTTAACTTGAGAAAAATATGAGCAAGGTACAATACATTTACCTTTACTGATGATTAAATAGTATTTTTGGCATGCTGGATGTCAATTTATCTTACAGAAAAAAGACATTTCACTTGAACAATTATTTTGGACTATACAGCATGCTATTACTGAGATAAAAAGAGTCAAGAACAAAAATATTCATCACAAACTTATCAGAGGTGGTGGAGACATATGAACTGGACAGACGACATGTGATCTATCTATCTACATTTATTGAACAGTTAAAATGGGAATGGGGATAATAGAATTAAGATTAAAGGCTTTAGAAACCAAGATTTGTACAGCTAAACACCTCTTAGGAAATTGTGTTGTATGGTACTTTAATATAAAAAGATGACTTCTGTACTGTATTTTTTTCTGAACCTTTCAGCGTTATTGCTAGTACAGTTGCCTTCCCAGCTCTACTACTAATGCACATAATGAATTTAGTAGTTTCTGTTTGCTTTTCATTTTTCTTTCCTGATTTTTAATATATTAACCTACATGTCATAGTGAAATTGGACCTCATTGGGAATGTTGTAGATAGAAAAGTTATCCTACTCTAAGGTAAGGGGTAGGTGGGTAGGGGATATGACTTAATACATAAATATATTTTTTGTGGTATTTATACTCCCACCCCACGGCTCTCATCATCTGGGGGGGTCCCAGCCCCATCACCCCAATGTCCACCATCCAGCATCGGCTAATACCTCCAGGGTCCCCCCCGAGTGGGGGTTGGTGGGGGGGCCCACCCCCACTGAGAATGGATCCAGTGTGCTGGTGCCATGGCTGGTCAGGAACAGAGTCTGCGAACTCCCTCTTCATCCACCATGAGCAAGTTCCTCTTTTTCCCTTTCGGGAGAGAAGCATGCAATGGTGCCAGTGATGGTGATTTGCAGGGTCCCATGCGTGCCCTGTCAAATGCCTGCCCCACTTCCTGACCCATGTACAGCTTTGCTGCACCATCCCTCAGCCACTGCTAGGGGCCAGGCCAGCACCGACTGCTGGTCTCCCCCACTCCCTGGAGAAGGAGAGCTGTCTAAAGACATTCAATCATTCTCCACCCCTGCTGACCCACAGTGGCCCATGCTCATTCCCAAACATGGGTCACCGGTGTGATGCGAGGTGTGGTGCCCAGCACCTCAAACCTCAGTGCCACCGGGCAGGCCACTTCATACTTATTTTGATTTATTATTGCTATTTGTTTTGTATAGTATTTTGATGTGCATTAACATGTTTGTATTATTTTTTGAGTTTAAGTCTTAATAAAAAATTCCCCTACTCTTTGTGCAGAGAGCTTTGTTTCTTCCTGTTGAGAGGGAGATAGAGGACTCTGAGAAGATGGACACTGAAGGAGGAGGAGGTAATGGAAATGGAGGCGTTCTGGCTCCAGACTCTAACATGAAAATGGATTCTAATTTATCTAACAAAATAGAAGACAACAATGCTACCTTATCAAACACGGAAGACACTCTGATGAGAGCAGAGCAACTACTTATAACAGAAATGGATAAGAAAAAAACATTTACTTTTACAAATGAAAGAAATTGAAAAGGGCTATGAATGGGAAAAGAACAAACTAGAAGAAGAAAAGAGGAGGAGGAAAAGATACACTGGCAGCCAATCTAATACTCCAGAAAAAATATTTATACCAAAATCTGTTTTACAGCTTGCTGCAAACACAAAAGCCTCAGATTCTAACCCACAAACAAATGAAGAAGGAGGACATCCACAAAGAAAATGGATGCCGGAGTCAGCCCTTTTTGATGCTGGCTGGATTCAAACACCTGAAGAGAAATGGATACTGGACCCTAACATTGCCATTCTATGAACCTCTACTCATTCAACAGCTTTACCATTAAATAAGGAAATGGAGCCACCAGACGGAACATTGCAAAATCAACAGATGGACCAGGCAGATAATACAGATACCATAAAAGCACTTCCAACAACCACACAAGGTATTATTTCGTCTCCCCCCATTGGGAATACCAATGAAATTTTTTATGAAGCCTTAACAGATACTGAACAAATGAAGTTAACAGGGGAACACATTTTAAAAGACAGAAGAGCCTCTGATGCCCCAACTAGCTCTACTGCCTCAAATACATTGAGAGCAGATACAAATAATTTAAATGCTCCAACATATGTCAGCTTATTCCAAAAGCCAGTGGAAATGGCAAAGAGACACCGTGCAGTCTGACTACAATACTTGGGTGGCATTGATATACCTCCTGACTGCTTTTATGTTGGCAACAATATTATTAAACACACATTGGGATATTTACCTTCAGAAATGTATGCTCTGATACATGCACCTGGAGAGAACACTTTTGATGTGAGTTTCAGGCCAGAAGCTTTGTTGGACCATTTCTGGGTAAAATACTCTCCTCAGAAAAATCACCATTATGAACCCCTTTCCAAGTCATTCCCTTAACAAAGCCTACCTACAAAATTGTAACTATCTTATTCAGAAATGAAGAGGTTAATATTATCAATGTAATTTACCAGCTAGAAAAAAGAAGCGACATACAGGGCACCCCAGACCCAAACATAGACCATGAGAGATTCTGGACAGGAGGGTGGAAATTTAGGGTTAAGTTATGACACAAAGACACTGGAATCCAACATCTCCCAAATTGTTTTTACTTGGACCGTGACAAAGTCATTCTGTTTTACCAAGGTCAACCCAAATCCTGCTATAGGTATGGGTCCCCGAGACATGTGAGTAACAATTGCAAAAAGATTAAATGCACCCAGTGTGACACCCTAGGGCATTCCAGCTTTCATTGCACTTCTATGCCCAAATTCAATCTCTGTGAAGAGGAAGGACATACATTTATGTCCTGTCCCTGGGCAGCCCATAACACAGCTAGTGCTGATTAAGGAGAGCAAGATGTCTATATTACCAAAGCAGCTAGGGCTACTACTACACATGGCTCTACCACAATACACTCAAATAAGTCCATGCCATTCACCTCTAGAATGGACTCTGCAGAACACCCTGAAACTATACTAATGACACTTTCAACCCCTGAAACTGACCACATAGTTCAAGAAACTGAAATAAAAAAAGACAAAGAAACAGAGGATTCACCTTGTGTTAAAGAAGTTGTAAATCTCAGTGCACATAAAGAAACTACCCTCCCACCACCCAGGTGAAAAAGTATTTCAAGTAATACAAAAAGGGAAATCTAAGAAAACAGTGGACACCAATGAAACACCAGAACAAACCCCACTGAAGAGTTAATATATTGTGTTGCAATAGGGTGAAGTTGAAATGGATGAGGAATCTGACACAGCATCAGTACATTCCTTTCAAAAAGAAATCTGCAGCTGTCCAGACAGAGCTCCGTCGAGGTGGCTCACTCCCCCTCTCTGACTCACTCATTCTGTTTCTCCTGGCACTGCAGGCTGCCCGTTTGTACTGGGCTCCTGCCTCTTTTGGTGGCTTTTTCTGCCCATAAAGAAATCTGCGGCAGTCCTGACACAGGTCTGTTGAGCCTGCTGACTCCCCCTCTCTCACTCACTTGTTCCGTTTCTGCCGGCACTGCAGGCTGGCCTTTTGTACTGATCTCCTGCCTGTGTTGCCGCCTTTTTCTGCCAGCAAAGAAATCCGCAGCAGTCACGATAGAGCTCCATTGAGCTTGCTCACTCCTCCTCTCTCACTCGCTCGCTCGTTGTGTTTCTCCCAGCGCTGCAGGCTGCCCTTTTGTACTGGGCTCCTGCCTGCATTGGCACCTTTTTCTGCCCACAAAGAAATCCACAGCTGTCCTGACAGAGCTCCGTTGAGGTCGCTCACTCCTCCTGTGTCACTCACTCATTCTGTTTCCCCTGGCGCTGCAGGCTGCCCTTTGTACTGGGCTCCTGCCTCTGTTGGGTGCCTTTGTCTGGCCACAAAGAAATCTGCAGCAGTCCCAACAAAGCTCCGTTGAGCTCGCTCACTCCCCTTCTCTCACTCACTCATTCTGTTTCTGCCGGCGCTGCAGGCTGCCCTTTTCTATTGGGCTCCTGCCTGCGTTGCCACCTTCTTCTGCCCACAAACAAATTTGCAGCAGTTACAATAGAGCTCTGTTGGGTTCGCTCACTCCGTCTCTCTCACTTGCTCATTTTGGTTTCCCTGCCACTGCAGGCTGCCCATTTGTACTGGGCCCCTGCATGCATTGCTGGCTTTTTCTGCCCACAAACAAATCTGCAGCAGTCCCAACAGAGCTCCGTTGAGCTCACTCACTCACTTCCCCCTCCCTCTCCCTCACTCACTTGTTCTGTGCCACCTGCCGCTGCAGGCTGCCCCTGTGTACTGGGCTCCTGCCTGCATTGGCGGCTTGTTCTGGCCAGAAAGAAATCTGAAGCAGTCCCGACACAGCTCCATTGAGCTCTCTCACTCACTCATTCCATTTTGGCCGGCACTGCAAGCTGGCATTTTGTACTGGGCTCCTGCCTGCATTGCTGCATTTTCTGCCCACAAAGAAATCCACAGCAGTCATAATAGAGCTCCGTTGAGCTCGCTAACTACCGCTCTTTCATTCAATCATTCTGTTTCTCTTGGCGCTGCAGGCTGCGCTTCTGTATGGGGCTCCTGGCTGTGTTGGCACCTTTGTCTGTCCACAAAGAAATCCGCAGCTGTCCTGACAGAGCTCCGTTGAGGTCGCTCATCTCCCTCTCTCATGCGCTCATTCTGTTTGTCCTGGCACTGCAAGTGGCCCTTTTGTATGGGGCTCCTGCCTGCATTGGCACCTTTTCCTGCCCACAAAGAAATCCACAGCAGTCCTGATAGAACTCTGTTGAGCTCATTCAGCCCCCCTGTCTCACTCGCTCATACTGTTTCTCCCACCGCTGCAGGCTGGCCTTTTGTACTGAGCCCCTGCCTGCATTGATGCCTTTTTCTGCCCACAAAGAAATCTGCAGCAGTCCTGACAGCGCTCCGGTGAGTTTGCGCACTCCACCTCCGTCACTTGTTCTCTCGTTCTGTTTCTCCCAGTGCTGCAGGCTGCCCTTTTGTACTGGGCTTTTGTGTTTGGGGCCTTTTTCTGTCCACAAACAAATCTGCAGCAGTCCTAACAGAGCTCAGTTGAGCTCGGTCACTCCCCCCTCTCAGTTGTTCGATCTTAATCTGTCCCAAACAGTGATTTCCCACAGCGACAGTGCTATTCTCCAGCAGGAGTGCAAAAACATATTTTAGCCAGGATGTGAAAAATGGCAGTCATACTGTTCATAAGAAGGTGTGGAAAAATGACACTATTGAAAATGTGGCGTGAAAATATTACAAAATTGCGAAGTTACAAGGGTGAGTGGAAACAGTTCAATGCACGCTTGTAACACAGTCATGGAGTTTTGTCACCAAATTTTCAACATAGGCATTTTAGGACCTCTGCACATGAACAGTGCCACTGTCATTTTCTTAATCTGTCTCAAACAGTGATTTTCCACAGCGACTGCATTATTCTGCGCTGGAACTGTGAAAACACGTTTCGGTCAGGATGTGAAAAATGTCAGCTGTACTGCTCATAAGGAGTTGTGAAAAAATGCCACTGTTGAAAATCTGGCAGGACAATATTACAAATCTGCGAAGTTACAAGGGTGCGTGGAAAATGCACCCTTGTAACACAGTCATTTAATGGGCTATCATCAACAAATTGTCAACACAGGCATTTTAGGACCTCTGCTCATGAACCGTATCTCTCTCATTTTCTTAATCTGTCCCAGACAGTGATTTCCCACAGCGACTGCTCTATTCTGCGCCCGAAGTGCGAAAACACATTTTGGCCAGGATGGGAAAAATGACAGCTGTACTGTTCATAAGTAATGTGGAGAAACGGCAATGTTGAAAATCTGGAGTGAAAATATAAATTTGTGAGTTGACGAGCGTGCGTGCAAACTGCATAATGCACGCTCGTAACACAGTCATTTTATGGAGTATTGTTACCAAATTTTCAACATACTCATTTTAGGACCTCTACTCATGAACAGTGTCACTGTCATTTTCTTAATCTGTCCCGAACACTGATTTCTCACAGCGACCGTGCTATTCTGCGCCAGAAGTGTGAAAACACATTTCTGCCAGGATGTGAACAATGACAGCTATAATGTTCACAAGGAGGTGTGAAAAAATGTCAATGTTGTAAATCTGGCATGAAAATATTGCAAATTCGCAAATTTACGAGCGTGTGTAGCAACTGCGCAACTCATGCTCGTAAAACAGTCATTTTTGGGAATTTTTCCACCAAATTTGCAACACAGACTTTTTGAGAGTCCACCTCATGAACACTGGCACTGTCATTTTGTTACTAGGCACCAAAACATGATTTTGTGCAGTGACCGCGAAATCACCTTTCGAGGCCGATTAATGCCATGACAGTTCATGAGAATTCATGAGGAGGGGTCCCAAAAACCCCATGTTGAAAACTTGGTGCCAAAATTCCCAAAAATGACTAAGATATGCATTAAAGTTGAAAAAACCCTGTTTCTACCATTATACAGCTTACCGGCATTTCCTCAGTTCGCGGTCGGCTTTGAAGAGTGCAGACGCGTTCCCGGTCCACCGATGATGGTTGCGCTGGACTCCGGAGGAAAGTATGGAGTGAGGGGGGTGTGGGGAGGCAGGGTCAGCAGTGGGTGGGTGCGGGTGGTGGTAGGGGGGCCAGGGAGACCGCGAGGGACAGTTTTCTTATTTCACAGGTTTACAAACAAAACACCATAGTGGGGCAGTTTTTTTCTTCACAGGGGCATTAGGCATGCTGGGGTGGGCTCCCAGTGTGCCACCCAAGTGCATTTTTTGGGGGTCCAGTAGCCGACGGGAGATTGGGCACCCCATCGGCACACAAGTAAAGGGGGGGGGTTCACGCCACCCGACTGCTTCTTTTGGAGGGGCCAGTAGCCGACGGGGGATTGGGCACCCCCATTGGCACACAGGTAAGGGGGGGGTTCACATTATGCTGATGGGGATTGGGCAACCCATCTGCACACAATATCAGTGGGGGGGGTTTGACATAATGCCGATGGGGAGTGGGCTCCCCCCTTGGCACAATCAACATTGAGGCTTGGGCCAGTGAAGCTGAAGGGGATTGGGGCCCCCGTTGGAAACTAAAAATGGTAGGGGGGTGATATTGTTTGTGAACATGGTGGCAAGCTGCTGCCATGTTCACAAACAATATCAGGGTTTTTACATCCCGCCCTGCAATGACGGGTCACTCCCTCATTGCAGCGGATGGCTGACGCTGCAATGACGAGGTGGACCCTGATTGCAGCGGCTACTTTTTTAGAAAGTTGTAGCACGCTGGCTGACTAGTGTCAGCAGTAGCATACCATGGCATTGAGGGAAGTGGGACAAGCCCTTGCAGACTGTGGGGGCATTGGCCACAACAGTGCCGCGCCTCCACAACCTGCTTGTGGAGAAACCTGATGCAACATGTTTCTTGAGCATGCGCGCAATCAACATAAAAATGAATAACAACCTCTGAATTTTCCTTGGCAGTAGTATAAAGACTGAGAAGAAAAGGACTGCTACTTTGCATTATTTGAAAACTTGCCCATATGATATTGTATTTTTTCAGGACACTAGATTAGGCACTACTCATGACATACAGAAGGTTGTGCCAGCCCGGTGGTGCTGAGGGTTGAGGAGCTGGACACTACACCTCGTGCCATGCCAGTGACCCGGGTTTGGGAATGGACCCAGGTCATCGGGGATTACCAGGGGAGGGAGGGAGAGAGAGAGGGTTGAGCATCCAGAGGACTGCGCTCCTTTCCTGGTGTGGGTTGCGGGTAGCTCCTGGTGCAGTAGCAGTCTCTGGTAGAGTCCAGTGGCTGTGCTAGATGCTGGGACATAGTCAGAAGGAGGGTCTAAGACAGACTCCAGTGGCACAAGGTGTAGGTAATTGCCATGCAGGGGCCACTGCATGTCAAGACCCTAGGAGGCACCAACAAAGAAAAATCACCTACCAAGGCAGTAAGCAATGGTGGGATCAGTGGCTGGGCCCCATGCCCAGTGCCCAACTCAGCCAGTGTATGTTTCTGGTCTGTCTCCACCTATCTTGTCATTCCATTGCATTCTAGATAGAGCGCCAGAGGAGATGGCGGCCTTACCCCGCTGGTCTCAGAGCTGGGAGATCGAGTGGCTGGATTGTGATGGAGGGTGGGCACAGACCGAGAAGCACATTAGGGAGCTTCAGGCAGGCAGCAGAGCTCCAAGCTGAGTATTCACACCTGAGAGAGTCAGTCGAGTAGGTGTAGAAATAAAGTCGACAAAAAAAAAGACATACAGAAGGCTAGTGCAGCATGGACATGGGGAGCAACTTATTGGTCCATAGGAGAGGAGTTATGCAGCGGCTTAGGAATTTGCATTAACAATTCATTAGCTAAAGTTTCACGTATAGTAGACATCTGTCCCAGGTGAGCACTCCTAGTTGATATATCGATAGAGTCACAGGAATTTAGATTAATACATTTATATGCCCCCAAACCAAACTAAGCAGAATAGATTTATTAAAGGCTATGAAACCCTTCTTATTTACCTCTAAAAACATCCTTTTTGGAGGTGATTTTAATATTAGCAGATCCTTATATGATAGGGGCTTACAAACAAAGAAAATATTTTGTGATAATACCTTCATAAATAGCCTGCTAAAACAAACAGACTTAAAAGATTTGTTCTACCAAACAGGGAAATCTTCAATACATGTATTTTTTAAAGGAAAACTTTCCACCAGGATAGACTACTGGTTCACATCCCCTCACCTAGCACTGCAAAATCAAGCAGTACATCCAGTAGCCACCTCTGAGCATGGTCTATTAAGTTTTAACGTAACTACATGCTCAGGATCTAAACATGGTAAAGGATATTGGAGATTAAATACAGGTTTACTCCACAATACAAATATTATGCAAGGATTAGACCACATAATTGCAGCAAGGAAATCAGTCTTGTGTTTGCATGATTCCCCTTCTGAGTAGTGGAAAGACAGTAAAATAGATATGATAGAATATTTAAAGTGATGGGAAAACTAAATGGAGAGCAACATAATCAGAAATGTAATGATCTTCACATGCAATTGTACCACCTTTATACTCTACAAAACTATAGTTTATTGGACTACTCCACTCAAATAGCAAATATAAAAAAGGAAATGTCACTATTTCAATATAATAGACTTGAATCACTTGAAGCAGCACAAAAATTTGGTACACAAGGAAAACAATTTCACACAAACCCATTTGATAGCTGTACTACACGGAATTCAAAAAAATTAATGAAAGGTCTCAAAACTAAGGATGGAGATCTCCTAACAGACAAATTAGGTATTCTTACAGAGGTAGCACATTTCTTAAACAACTATTTGGAACCCCTTACCCCAAAAATGCATACACGGAAGAATGGTTTATTCCTGTAACTTATCACATTTACTTCAAGACTTCATATCAACACTGATAACACTTATCACTTCAAATGAATTGACACATGTAATTTCAAATCTAAAATCAGATTCTCCTCCAGGCAGTGACAGCCTACCCAGAGAACTTTGTAAGACTATGTTAATAACTCTGTTGGGAGAATTTACAGACCTTTATAATGATTTACTACAATAATTGAGCTTACCAGAAGAGATGTACAGAGGTCTTCTAATATGTTTTCACAAAAAGGGAGAAAAAGAAAATATATCAAACTGGATACCCATTACATTATTGAATGTTGACTTTAAGATTTTAACAAAAAACACCTCATACATCTTTCTCAAGCCTGTTCCATATCAGGTTGGAAAATAATGGACATCCTTATAGTATTGAGGGAAATTATAGAACAGGATAAGAAATATTCTATATCTGGAGATATTCTTAGTTTGGACAACAAAAAGCCTTTGATAAGGTTTTGTTCTCATACCTTTGGAGTTGTATGAAAGCATACAGAACACCAGAGGTATTAATATTTGTAACCCCTATATAAACAGATGGACTGGCTCTAGCTGTCCACTCCTGAATGGAGTTAAACAAGAGTGTTCCCCCAGCCCTCTTTTATTCATACTACATCTAGACCCATTAATGAGAACAATAAACATAAATAAAACCATATTATGACTCTCTCTGACAAGCCAGGATAAGGAGATAAAAACCCTAGCATATGCAGATGACCTATGTTCAGTGGTAGCAGACAAACACTCAGGGATACAAGCCAGGGATGAGTTACATAAATTTTCAGCAATAACAGTATCCTCCATTAATTTCCAAAAGAGCAATTGTATTCAGATAGGTACATTGGACTCAAATATACAAGAACTCATAGGGATACCAATAATGCCTACCACCTTCAAAATATTTGGTCTTCGGGTTAGCTCTGGAGACTTAGGAGTCCTTAACTGGGAAAATATACTAAATATTGCTTTGGACAGAGTACACTAATGGAACAGATGGTTATGAGCAAACAAAAAAGGGCATGTTAAAACATATTTGATACCAATGTTTCTATACCTTAGTTTAATTTATCCACCACCAAAACAATTAGAAACACAAATATATAGTTGTTTCTTTCAATGTATATGAGGAAGCAGGCTCAACCTGGTCAAAGGTGGGATTATATATCTTACTGTAGCAAATGGAGGGTTAAATATGTTAAATCCCATTGGTTTTGTTTTTTATAGTATAGTCATCTACCTGGATATCAGACCAGTATTAATTAATTCTCATAATTTGTGGATGTCATGGGTATCTGATTATTTATTACCAATTCTGCAAGAATGGGACACTAACAGGCCCATCCTCAAACAGAAAAAGAAAACTTACAGGATTGCCTCTAACTTTTAGCACTGTGTTGCAAAGCTGAAACAACAGTTCATATATAAAGGAAGAATTCTTCTTACCAATAGAAAACAAGTGTATGCAGCAATTACGACTTCCCAATTTCATGAAAAATCCTCATACTGGGATAAGGCATTACATCAACAAGAACAAATTAAACACATGCTTACTGAGCCTTGGATTCCAGTTCAAATGAGAGACATGCAATGGTTATGTACACACAGAAACTGAATGTACGGAATAATTTAAAACATAAAGATAAGGGAGAATGGTACTGTCTGAAGGAAATATACAAAGAAGAGTTTGAAACAATGGAACACCTCTATTTTGAATGCCCATATATTAAACAATTTTGGACATTGCTTAAACAAAAATGGAAATACTCCCCTTTCCATATAATAACACCAGATATATTATTTTTAGGAGTTCTACCCTCACAGTGGACAATATATAACGTCACCACATTTAGGGTAATACTTCCATGCTTCAAATTTTGAATATGGCAAGTCAGATGCAGGTTAATCATACAGTAAGCAAATATAAATCAAGAACAGTTATTTCAATTCATTTTGAATAACATTCAAAGTGTATGAAAAACAGAGAAAAAACAAGTTTCACAAGTAGTATATTTAAGATGGTGGAGGGCAATACACTGAATAAGTTGAATGTATATACACAATGGGTGAAGTAATAAGCAGAAGTAAATGAATGTCTCCTTTTATATTCGTATACTGCAGGTGACAGTCAGAGTTTGATTTTGATTTTGGTTTTAACATATTAGTTTCAATGACTTTCTTTACAGTTATAAACTGACATCGTTGTAATATATGGAAAATGTTTCTTTATGCAATAAAAAGTTCCCCTGCTCTTTTCGAGAAGTGCCACAGGATCTTTAATGTCCACCTAAACAACCAACAGAACAGGCAAATGGGACCTCGGTTCAACATCTCATCTAAAAGATGGCACCTCAGGAGTGCAGCATCCCCTTCATGAAGCACTATGGTGTCAATATTAGGATTTTACCCCAAGTGCCTGGTGTGGGGCATAAACCCACAACCCCACACCAAGCACTTGGGATAAAATCCCAATACTGAAAAAGCACAGATAAACCACAAGGAAGATGTGGATTTTTTTCCATGTTACAACTATAATGTTTGTCAACGAATATTCAAACATCCAATTAGAAAGAATACAGTATTAAACAGACAAGAACATGTAGACTATCATATGTAATCTATTGTGGTTGGTGCAATTGTGGCAGGATCTACAATAGTAGCTACAGACATTGCCAGCTATTTCCAGATATTTCGCGAATTTTCTGAAGAGTTTCTCTCTGCTGGCCCTATTGTGGAAATGCAGAAAGCAGGAGATATTTCTGGAAATTTCACAGAAATGTTGGGAAATAGCTGACAGTGTCTGTGGCTGCTACTGTATGTGGAACATACTATTAAGCCCCAAAAAGAAAGGATTCAAGAAAATTTTTTGTCAGTGACAAGGTACAATAGTGAAAGTGCATTAAGAACCACTTTAAACCATGCCATAGCTGCACAACGAGGTCCTTTAAGTTTTAAGGGCTTCAGCACATGGGAATGCTCCCACGGGGAGTGAATAAATTAAACATTCTGCTCAGAAAAAAAAAATTAATGGATTTTTAAGTTAGATGCTTTAATATCAAGTGGTCTTAATGATGTGATTGATTGGAAACAGTTTTTGTGAGATGTCAAAGTATTAGCTTTATAGGCTAACAAGAAATCAGCCAGTAGACTGACATTTACTTTGTGACTGGGTATATTTGTTGGATGTGCAGTACATGTAAATATATTGATGTCTATGTAACGCATACTGTGACAAGGTTACAGAAATTAACTCGTATGGTTTGGTTTATTAATGCTTTCCACTGTAAACATTTTGATTATGATTGGTATGAGTTGTAAAGATTATGAGGCATCAAACTGGATGTAGTACTGTCTAGCTGTTGTACAGTAAAGCCATTAGACAATTTTAATATACTTTTCAACTATGACATGACACACTCACACAGTTTAATGGGCAATTTTAATATTAATTAGTTTTTTTACTTTAAGAGTTTAGCAGGCATGGGTGTGCCATAGTTAAAAGAGACTCCAATGTGGGAAATTAATATATTTTTCTTTGAATTGTAGCTTTATAGGTACTGAGCAACAAATTAGATTTTGTTTTCTCCATTTGATGTTCCATATCAGATTTTTATGTTAGTGCGCTTGCACAGCCAACATCTTGGGGTAGTGCAGATTTGGAGGCATGGTCGCTGTTGGGCCAATCATTCACCAATCAGCCTGCATGCCGGCGCCACACCACCCAAGCGAGCACATCTAAGGAAAGGTTCGCTGCAATGTGAGCAAAGCTCATCACATGCAGCGGACCCTTCCTACATACTCGCCAGCTGGAAACATGGCGGCACAGTGGCTGATAAACTGCCGACTTCAGAGGCGACCAATCCCTCGGTTGGCTTACCCTGCCCAAGTATGTGTCAACGGAGGAGCCCACTTCCCATCAACAGAATGTGTCTCCCCTCCTGCTTTCATTGTTTGCCGACAGGGGTGTCCAATCCCCGTCGGCATCTGTCCCCCCCTTTCCCGGTTTAATGTGCCAGCGGGGGAGCCCACTCCACGTTGCCATGATGTCCCCCCCTTCTGTGCCAACAGGGGTGCCCAATTCCCCATCGGCTACTGTACCCCCCAAAAAAGAAACCACCTGTAAAACAGAAAACTGTCCGCAATGTGTTTTTTAGTACCTGTAAGCAGAAAATGGTCCCTTGTAGTCTCTGTACCCACCACCCACACCCACCCACTGTGCACCCTGCCTCCCCACACACCCCCTCACCCCATACTTACCTCTGGAGCTTGGCACAATGATCTTCCGTGGACCGGGAACATGTCTTCACTCTTCAAAGCTGACCTCGAACTGAGGAAATGCCAGTAAGCTGTATAATGGAATAAATAGGGTTTTTTAAACTTTGATGACTATCTCAGACATATTTTGGAATTTTTGCACCACATTTTCAACATGGGGTTTTTGGGACCCCTCCTCATGAATTCTGTCACAGTTATGACGTTAATCGGTCCTGAACGGTGAAGTCGCAGTCACTGTGCAGAACCACCTTTCAGGACTGATTAATGCAAGGACAGTGGCTGGATTCATGAGATGGGCTCCCAAAATGCCCATGTTGCAAATTCGCTGGAAAAAATCAAATAAATGGCTGTTTTACGGCGTGCATTACGCAGTTGCTACGCACGCTAGTAACTTCACGAATTCACAATATTTTCATGCCAGATTTTTAACATTGTTAGTTTTCTACATCTCCTTGTGAACAGTACAGCTGTCATTTTCCACATCCTGGCTGAAATGTGTTTCTGCACTTCCAGCACACAATACCATGGTCGCTGTGGGAAATCAGTGTTCGGGGCAGATTACAAAAATGGCTGTGACTCTGTTCATGAGCAGAGGTCCTAAAATACCTATGTTGAAAATTTGTTGACAATATCCCATAAAATGACTGTGTTACGAGCGAGCATTGCGCAGTTTGCACGCACGCTCATAACGCTGTGCATTTGTAATATTTTCACTCTGAATTTTCACCATTGGCATTTTTCCACACCTCTTGATGAACAGTACAGCTGTCATTTTACATATCCTGCCTGAAATGTGTTTTCGCACATCTGGCGCAAAATAGCGCAGTCGCTGTGAAATCACTTTTTGGGACAGTTTGAGGAAATGATAGTGACACTGTAAATGAGCAGAGGTGCTAAAATGCCTATGTTGAAAATTTGGTGCCAGAACTCCATAAAATGACTGTGTTACAAGTGTGCATTGCGCATTTCCCACGCACCCTTGTAACTTCGCAAATTTGCAAGACTTACATGCCACATTTTCACCACGGTCATTTTTTTACACCTCCTTATGAACAGTACAGCTGTCATTTTTCACATCCTGCCAAAACTGTGTTTCTGCACTGCACCACCAAAGCCAATGCCAGTGTGACAATATTCGGCATTGACAAATGCTTGTTGATAATAGTCTTATGAAAATAATAGATATTGGATGTTACATAGTTCATTTTGAAGTGGCTCCTTAGCTAGCCATTGGGTCATGATTTAAATTTAGAAGTTGGTTATGGGACCTTTGGCAGTTTTCCAACACAGAGTTCCATATTTGGGAACACACCATGTATCCCTGTCCCTGTGTCTAATATTACGAGCAGGCGTTGCAGGGAAGTGGGGATTGTAAGGGACTGTTTGGCTTGCAGGCTGTGGGTTGACCAGGAGCGGGTTGATGGAAGGATAGAGGTGGTTGGATCCAGGAGACGCCCTGGTTTATTTAGGGCATCTAGGCGACGCCAGACTTGGTTGGTGCCCATTTCCAGGGAAACCACCAGACCGAGTGGTCAGGTAACCTGAGGGGCTACACCACCTATTACACCTCTGTCGGCAGTGCTGTGCAATGCCAGGTCGATTAGAAACAAGACGGCAATTATTGCTGCCTTGATTTCTTCAGTTGACCTGGCTTGCATAATGGAGACCTGGGTGGGAGATGATGCTGGCCCTGTTTTTGAGGCTGCAGTCCCCCTAGGTTATACCATTGTGCACTGCCCCAGAGGAAATCGCAGGGGTGGCGGTGTAGCCATTTGTTTTAAACCTAGCCTGACCTTCACCGTGCACCCAGTGGGAACCCCGGGTTCGTTTGAGTGTGTGGCTGTCCGTGGAGGACTCGGCACTGGCTGCAGGATCCTCCTCATCTATCGCCCTCCTGGCCCGATGGGGAGTTTCTTGCAGAAATTTGCCGAGTTTGTTGCCAGCGAGACGTTGGATTCCCCTAGATGTGTTTTTCTGGGGGACTTCAATGTCTGGGCTGAGGATAAAACTCAAAGATGTACCAGTGAATTTCTGCAAAATATGTCCTTATTAGGGCTTTTGCAGTTTGTTGATGCACCTACCCATCGGGATGGCCACACATTGGACCTGGTGTTCTCACTGGGGATTGAGATCTTGGATCTCATGATTGATCAAGTATTTTGGTCTGACCACAGCACGGTGAGGTTCATGCTTGGGGCTCCCACCGTAAGTCTCTCCCCTACTGAGATGATTCGCTGCTGCCCTTTAGGTGATCTTACCCCTGAAGGTTTTATGGCGGCAGCTGATCTATCTAGTTTAGGTGATGTATGCGTCGGAGCTGTTGGTGTCAGTGTGGATACCTATAATACGGTGCTATCCAACGCCATCAACTCCCTCGCACCTATCCGTGTATGACCCAGAACTTTGTACCTGAGGTCTCCATGGTATGATGGAGATCTCAGGGAAATGAAGAAGATGGGTCGGAGATTGGAGCGCTGCTGGAGAAAGTCCCGCCTGGAGACGGACAAACTGGTCCTGCGTGCGCATTATTGTGCATTTCAGGAGGCAGTCAACCAAAAGAAGACATTATCTTTGTCTTGGGAGATTGCTGCTGGGAGAAACTGATCAGCCTCACTCTTCCGGACTGTCGACAGACTTCTACATCCTCTCTGTCTTCAGCCCGGAAGAGTTTCTTCAAATGAGGATTGTGAGGATTTTGCTAGTTTTTTCTCGGACAGGGTGTCTTTGATCCGGCAGGAGGTTTCTTCAGCCAGCAATACCATTGCTGTCAGTGGTTGCCAGTCATGTGCTGAGTGCACTCTGCCTAGTTGAGGAGAGTTTAGGCCAGTGGAGGACCATGAGGTTATTGAGGTGGCAGTCAATCTGAAGCATACCTTCTGTGAACTGGACCCAGTGCCAACGCGTTTCTTAATGAGATGCATTGACTCTGTTGGCCCGGTGTTTTCCCTGATTGTCCGGTGTTCCTTAAGTCAGGGTGTCTTTCTGGATGCCTTGAAGGAGGCTCTGGTTAGACCCCTTTTAAAGAAATCTTCTTTGGACCTGGAGGTCAGGGCAAATTACCATCCTATCTCTAATCTCCCATTTCTGGGGAAGATTGTTGAGAAGGTGGTATCGCTTCAGTTGGAGGAACATCTCATGACTCACGAGTTATACGATCCCTTCCAGTCGACTTTCCGGGCCAGATATAGCACTGAAACTGCGTTAGTTTGGGTGCAAAATGACCTCCTCAGGGCTAGAGACCGAGGGGACAAGACAATTCTTGTTCTCCTTGATCTCTCTTCAGCATTTGATACTGTGGACCATTGTGTGTAGCTTCTCCGCCTGAGGGAATTATCTGGACTCACCGGTACTGTCATCAAGTGGTTTGAGTCCTTTCTCACCAATAGGAGACAACGGGTTGTGATGGGAAATTTCACATCAACACCCAGTCTCCTTTTGTGTGGAGTCCCTCAGGGTTCGGTGTTGGCCCCAATGTTGTTTGCAGTATATATGCTGCCCGGGGGATCATTAGAAAGTATGGTCTGAGTTTTCATTGCTATGCTGATGATACTCAGCTATACTTATCTTTTGCCCCAGGAACACCCAATGCAGTAGATGTGTTAAATATCTGTCTGGCTGAGATTAGCGACTGGATGGCCTCCAGTTGGCTTCGACTGAACCCTGACAAGACTGAGGTATTGGTAGTGGAGTCGAACAGAGTTCGTGATGGGATGGCCTCTGACTCTGCAACTGGCCTTGTGCTAGGAGCTGCGTCATTGATGGCCTCCCCTTGGGTGCGAAATCTTGGCATGATGTTTGACAGGAATTTGTCCATGGAGGTTCAGATATCTTCCGTGGTCTGTTCCTGTTTTTCCCATCTTCGAAACATTGCCAGGATTAAGCCCCTTGTTCCGTCTCTGGACCTCTCTACCTTGATACATGCCTTAGTCACTTCTAGGCTTGACTACTGTAATGCCCTCTATCTCGGAGTCTCTGGGGGTTGTCTCCACAGACTGCAGCTTGTGCAGAATGCTGCTGCCCGGCTTTTAACTGGGCAGAGTAAATTTTATCACATTACACCTGTGCTGCGCGAACTGCACTGGCTGCCTGTCAGGTGGAGAGTGCTCTTCAAGGTGGGGTTTCGTCACCTATAAGGCCCTACAGGGACAGGGCCCTGGTTACCTGTCAGTTCTCCTGGTACCTTCCTCCTCTTCCCGTAATCTCCGCTCCTCTAGTGGTGGCCTCCTAACTGTTCCAAGCCGAGATTAAAATCTCTGAGCGATCCCGAGCATTTAGTGTTGCCGCGCACTCTTGAATTCTTTGCCAGCTGCAGTTAGGGAGGCCCCACTATAACTGCCTTTTAAGGTCTGCCTTAAGACCTACTTATTTCTGCAAGCTTTTGGGGTTTAATTTTGATTATTTATGTGTAGTATATTCTTTTTATGTATTTATGTGGTATGAAATGCTACAAATTTTTTGTGCGGCACCCAGAGGCTCTGGGATTGGGCGTCTTTTTAAATAAACACGACTTAACTTGACTATTTTCCATGAGTCAGTACTGCCCCAAGTGTTTTACACATATTTGTAGTCCCTGTACCAGCACTGGCCATAGCTATCCCAGGGCCCTGTGTGAATTTCCTTCCTGAAGCCCCATATCAGAAGTCAGGGACCCTCCAAGGAACATCCTTATCCCTACCACGGCCTCCCTATATCTTCATGTTCAGCTACAGCAGTTCTGTGTCATTTTTGCACTTTCCTTGAATTAGAATCTAATCTCTAAGTAATGAGGAGAAGCACACTTCAGAGATAAATTCTGGAGAAATTTGGACAGAGACATACAGGACCAGGAAGAAAGGAGGCCAGCTGGACAGCTGAGACTTTTTTGGGGGCCTCTCTACTCTCAGGGCCCTGTGCAATTGCACAGTTTGCACCATGCTAAGGCCAGCTCCGCCCTGTACTAGCCTTCTTTCTTTACCTCCTTATCTTACCCCCTGCCCTTTTTGAATTTCCTTTTAGCATATTCTGTCAAGCTATTTCTTTTGTAGCATGGTTATGGGATTTTAGGCAATAAGATAAATAGGAGTTTGTTGGAGGAGAACCCATTTTGCAAGCTACTTATGTGTTTAAACTGTCTTTTAAAGTTCAGTAATTTAAAACAGATTTCCATCATCCTCACTCAATACTTGGAGCTATGATTGACAATGGGCAGCGTTCCTTATATCTTTAATCACTGATTTATTGCACTTTGCACTTTCTTCACTTACATGAATGTACACAAGCTTACATGTATGTATTTATGCAAATTATTCACATTTAATTGTGTGCACTAGCATCCTAACTTCAACCCCCGACAAAGCCTCACAGTGAGGCACTATGAAGGAGCGATCAGTAGCAGTTGATCTATGTCTGCTATTTTTTAATAAATCTTGCCAATGTTGTACAATCTCAGTGTGTGTGTTGCTTTTCACTTTGCTGTTTTGAATGTATTAAGCAACAGCACCTTCAGGTCCCTTAAGAGAAGTGCAGTCTTTTGTTTTGTTCTGTCTGTTGAAAGGGACAGGCCAGGCATTTTATTTAAACATTTGCAGAGACTATGAGGTAGTCAGATGCCTTAGCCAGCAGTAGTTATTTGCTGGTCAGTGACATCAGTAACATGAAATGGTGTGCAAGCATCTGTTGAAATAAACTATAAGAATAAATAGATAAATAATAAATAAATCTTTCCTGATCCCCTGAAGGAAGCTGTGGTTCGGTCCCTTCTTAAAAAGCCCTCCTTGGACCTGGACTGTCTGGTTAACTACAGGCCTGTCTCTAACCTGCCTTTTGTAGGTAAGGTTATTGAGAAGGTGGTCACGTTGCAGCTGGATGACCATTTGACCAGCCACAATGTCTATGATTCTCTCCAGTCCGGATTCAGGAAGAGACATAGTACAGAGACAGCCCTTGTTCTGGTACTAAATGACCTCCTAACAGCGAGAGATCGAAAGACCTGTTCTGTCTTGGTCCTTCTTGATCTTTCTGCGGCATTTGATACTGTGGACCATGGAGTGCTTTGGGAGCACCTGAGGTTTATCTGTGGACTATCGGGCCCGGTCTTCAGTTGGTTTTGATCATTCCTTGAGGG
Organism: Neoceratodus forsteri; assembly: GCA_016271365.2. Classification (NCBI taxonomy): domain Eukaryota; kingdom Metazoa; phylum Chordata; order Ceratodontiformes; family Ceratodontidae; genus Neoceratodus; species Neoceratodus forsteri. The sequence continues at coordinate 186,100,456 of CM057457.1, forward strand.
TAGAACCCAGAGGGTTGTGTCAGGGATTTTTTCCTCTGCAACACTCCCTCTATCCTCTGGGGTACCGCAGGGCTCAATTTTGGCACCCATGTTGTTTGCGGTGTATATGCTGCCATTAGGAGCAATTATTAGGCAGTACGGCTTGAGTTTTCACTGCTATGAAGATGATACTCAGCTGTACATGTCCTTTGTGCCTGACCAGGGTGATGCTGTCTTGGTCTTTAACAACTCTCTCACCAACACTCAGAACTGGATGACTGTGAGCTGGCTGCAGTTAAACCCTGAAAAAACTGAGGTGTTGGTTGTGGACCTAGGTCATCGGGGGCGGGTTTGCTGAAGGGGTCACCCTCGGGTCTTTGGCTTGGGTGGACCTAGTTAGCTACCTCAGACCAGGTGCGGAACCTGGGCATTATATTTGATGATCACCTGACCCTTAAACATTAGGTGTCGGCTGTTGTTAAAACCTGTTTTTACCATCTGAGGAATATAGCCCAGATGAAGCATCTGGTTCCCGCCAATGACCTTCCAACGTTGGTCCATGCTTTCGTTACCTCTCGCCTGGACTACTGCAACGCCCTGTACCTAGGGCTACCGGGGGTGGATATCTGCCGCTTGCAGACAGTGCAGAATGCGGCAGCCAGGCTTTTGACTGGTACATCTAGGACCAGTCATATAACGCCTGTCCTCCATGGACTGCACTGGCTGCCAATACAATGGCGGATTACCTTCAAGGTAGGTTTGCTGACCTATAAGGCCCTACATGATCAGGGGACCTGACTACCTGCAAGATCTTCTTTGTCCCTACTGTCCCTCTCATCCGCTCCGATCCACCGATGAGGGATTGCTAGAGATTCCCAGGGGTTTGTTTAAAGACATCTGGGGCCAGATCATTTAGTTTTGTGGCCCCAACCCTGTGGAATTCTCTACCTCATCAGGTGCGAGATTGCCTGACCGTTCAAAGTTTTAAGTTAGCATTGAAAATGCATTTATTTAACCTGGCGTATCTGGATTTTTAAAGTATATTTTATTAATTGATTTTAGGATGTTGTTTTAACTTTATGTATTTGATTTATTTATTGTTAAAGAGCCTTGGTTTTGGAAAGGCGTTTTTTAAAAATAAAGTTTTGATTGATTGATTGATTGATTGATTGAAAAATGCTGTAGCCTATGCAAGTAAAAATGCTGTCAGTGCCATTGCTGATATGTGCTCTAGTGGGTGAAGCCATGTTTAAAAGGGGCAGAGACATACACCCTTGATTGTGAGATGATGCAATCGATGGTGACAGCAGGATACTGATGTCTAACAGGTTGAATCTGCAGATGCGAGGGAAACATCATGCTTGTGGGTGAACTGTAGGTGCATGGGCAGAATAATGTACAAGTAAATTAAACAATTTTATCAGGAGCTATTGTGCTCCAGTGATTTTATGGTTCAGTATCATCATAGGAAGAGAATACTCTCAGACAATCAAGATTCTCCAATTTTGTCATCAATTTTATGATTACATATAAATGACTTGCTTATCACTATTTCATATTTTGAAGCCTTCAGACTGTTAACCGCCACCCCCCCAAAAAAAATATTTTATTTCAGGCTAGCCATAGCCACACTTTGACACTGGTTGTGTGGATATGTGACTGCCCTGAGAGTAGATACCATTGCAAATTTGTGATTAGCCAGCAGGAGGTGATCAAATGCCAGTTGGTCCATGCCCTCCCTACCAGGATCTGAGCACCTTACTTGCACAGCACACCATCACCAGCTGAGATCTGGTGAGGGATTCTACAGCTTATATGGAAACAACAGTTCTCCCAGGTGGCATTGCAATGCATGTTACCTTGCCGTTACCAAGACTGTTTTTAAAGTCTTAAGTGTTTGTGGAGGGGATCCTGTGTTTTTTAGAACCATTGTGACCCATCCCTCATTATTCAGCTGTCACCTAGACAAACATAGAACTAGATTTTGCATGAATGCAGATGTGTGCCACTAACTGAACATGTAACCTTGAGCAAGTCACATAACCTTTCTGTGCTTACCATCTGATCAGTCTTTTTTCCTCTTCCTATGTCTATTCACCTACCATGTGTCCACCTAATTGTAGACTCAGCTGGTCATAGGTTGCAAAAGAGCTTTGAGATACAGGATACCTGAAAAGCATGCTGGGTGGGGATTATGATGGGGGGAAATTCTGAAAACTGATATGGGCTTGGACTGGATATTGGCAGGAGCAGGAAAGTGCCCAAGTGGCAATTTGATGGCCATTTAGGACTAGCCCTGGCCACTAGTTGCATCTAAGAAGTGATAGTTGTGCAGAGTCACAGAGATTCTGGTGACTTTTTTTGTCAAACTGTTTTGCACCACTCAGCCTTGGGGGGGGGGGGTGTTGTACAATAGATTCTAGACTCTGACTTAACATGCATTCAAAATGGAAGATGAGATTTAAAGGAGCGTAATCAGCAATAACAGCCCCACACCCTAGTGCGGGTCTGGTCCCAATGTTCTCTTTGCGTACAAAAACACTTTTTTTTTACTTACTGTTTACTGCAGTATGGAAGATTGTATCAGACTTATTTTGCTGACTTGTAAGCTAGCTTTTTCTGTAACCACAGATCCCAGAATCCCCTGCAGCTGACATCAGAGGAGGGCTGCAGCAGTGAGAGATGGTATCCCATGATTTGAGCTACTCAATGTGAGTGACTCATAATGAGCAACTCATACTGAGTGACTGCAATAACGGCGACATGACATTAATAGCGGATACAATAACAGCGTCAGGTAAAAAATGGGGAATGGAAAAATGGCGATTGTAATAACAGTGACTGCGGTGTATGCAGTCTATGAAATATAATGCAACTTGGAGTTAGTTATTCAGAAATGGGGGTTCGGGGGCAAAACCCCCTTCTGGGGGTAGGGATGCAGCAAAATTTAATTTCACCGTGGAAAGTCCGGTGAAATCGCAAATTTCGCTGCACAAAATATTTTACAAAAAAATTAAAGCATTCCCTGAAATATTTCACAGGTGCAAAATGCGGAATTGTGCTGGCAAAATGCAGAATTTTCACCAGAATGGCAGAATTTCATCAGCGAGTGGCGAAATTCTGCCATTTGCAAGGGAAATTCTGAATTTCACCAGTGGAATTGAGCATTTCATACCCACAAAATATTTCACAAAATGTGCAAATTTCGTGAAAGACTTTGTGTAATGGAATTTGTGGATTTTGACCATCTCTATCTGGGGAGTGTGGGTGGCGACGCCCTCCACATAAAAGAAAGGGTATAATGATATGCATATTTGTGTAGCATTAGTCTGTTAGGCAATGTGTTACAGCCGTGGTGTTCCTCTTGTGTTGTGGGTTATGGAGGTTGGTAGTTAGGCAGGTAGTGAAGTAGGGATGTTCTAGTGTCGTGGATCGAGTCCAGCCACTGGTGAGTTCAGTGTGAGTTCCCAGTAATGTGTAATGGTGGAGGGAGGTGTGGTGTGGTATTATTTTATTTATGTAGTTTTGAGGTTACAGGTGTTTGCTGTTAGTGGGTGTCAGTGGTGGGAGGATGGGATTATATTAGGAGGGGTGTGTTTAGTGACATTGCTGTGCTGTATGTGTGGACCAGTGGCTGGGCTCGAACTACAACACAATAACAACACAACCAGTCTCATTACAATAATTTAAGGGGTGTTGCCTACAATTTCTAGTTGCAACAATGATATTTGTGTGGCATATGTATGGTGTAGGGCCTTTTTGCCTGTACTGCATTATTTATTTGGGTTGCTGTGTCGCTGTTTTGACGTGTGACATTTTTGTGCTGGGCTGTTACTGTGAATGCTATTTTGCATTCGCTAATGTTTCCATCATTATTTTGCAGTAGCTGTTATCACATGGAATCATGGGAGATTCAGTAGCCTGTAGAGCATGTTAAGAGTTTTCATAAACTCTAATCTTTTGTTTACTGCTCCTGCTGCCGTCCTTGGGCTGAGTACAGTCCCACAGGACTGTACTTAGCCCCAGGTGAACAGCGGGACCAGCAAACATCTGATTGAAGCTTATGAAATCTCTAACATGCTTTGTAGGCTATTGAATCTCCCACTGTGCCTCCTAGGCCTGCTAGGGGGGGCCGCTGGTGAGTGGTCTCTTCTTTAGGGGCCGTAGTCCTGATTCCGGCTGGGGTTCGAAGTTCCCTTTAAGGTAGCTATTTTTCCCTTGCGAACTCTACACTGAACCTTTATTTTTTATAAGCCTGGAAAGGTTGTTATTTTATTATGTTAAATTGCCATGATTTAGTTTTGTCCTTAAGATCTCTGGTGAGAGCAGAATTCGAATTAAAATGTAATGGATTGGAGAAGTGAGAGGCCCCTAAATCCATAAATAGGACATCTAAAGTGGCAATTTGAGCAATTTTGTTTATTTCAGGATTGTTGAAACACATTTATTGGTTAGTATGGTAAGAATGGTTATTTATCTTATTTAAGCTGAGTTGTTAAAATGAATATGGTTAAATAGCTTTATTTGTGTAACTGTACTGATTTTATTGAGCCAAGCTTGTATATTGTTATAATTGAGTTGTTTATCTGGGTATTGTAATTGCATGGTTAATTGTTGCTTACTGAGATGTGCTGGGAGGGCTCTAAGATGGTCAGGCACTATTCTCCCACTCTGCTTTGGGACCTATGTCCTTTTCACTGACCCCCTTTGGTGGCTGATGTTTATGATAGATGTCGTACATTGGGGATAATAAGAAAGCAAGTGAGGGGTAGATGGACTGGACAGGGTGGGAGAATGGAAAGCGGTCGGTCGATAGAGGTAGTGGGGACTAGGAGATGCCCTGGGGCGAAATGGGTTCAGGAGAAGGGTCCTCCCTGCCTGATTCCCATACCCAAGAGCTCCACAAATTGTGGGCAAGTACTGCGCTCCTCCTCGAAAACCCATCCAACCTGGGCGGTGTTATGTAATGCCAGGTCAATTAAGAACAAGACTGCCATTATAGCAAAATATGTTGCAACATCTGACCTGGCATGCATCACCGAGACCTGGTTATATGAGAATGCAGACCCTATTTTGGCATCTGCTGCTCTGACTGGGTTCTCGGTGATACACCACCTGAGGTTGGATCGTAGGGGCAGGGGTGTAGCCATCTTTTTTATAATGGAGCTGGGTCTTGTGGATGTACCAGTGGGTTTCACTCTATCCTTTGAGTGTATCCTGGGAGCAGATGTAGGGTTTAGGATTCTCCTGATTTACCTATCACCCGGTGATGGTGGAGAATTCCTGAAGGAGTTTGCGGACTTCATCATCAATGTGGCATTAGAGTCACCCAGGTGGATAATATTGGGTGACTTCAATGCCTGGGTCGACGATGAACTCTCGCCTTTTGGGAAAAATCTCCTCCAACTTATGACAATGTTGGGCCTCACACAGGTTGTTACCTCTGCTACCCAAATAGGGGGTCACTCATTGGACCAAGTGTTCCTACTGGAATTGGAAGTCGCACATTTGGGGTGGAACCAAATGTGTGGACAGACCATCATACCATAAGATTCAGCTTTGGGGCACCCCCAAATAGGTCTTCCCCTATGGAGATGGTCCAGTATTGCCCTTTAAGGGGAGTTACCCCAGAAGGCTTTTTGGTGGTACTGGACCTATTGGGTATATCAAGTGAGTGCATGGGTCCAGGGAACCTCGTACTCGCCTATAATAAGGCTGTGGGTGAGGTCCTGGATCAAATTGCACCTGTTCGTGTTTGCCTGCTCACTCAGCACCCAAGATCTCCACAGTTTGATGGGTTTCTGAAGGAGCTGAGGAGAGTGGGGCGAAGGATAGAGAGGACTTGGCGGAAATCCAGCTTAGATGCTGACAGGCTTAGATTGATGGACCTTTATAGAATCTATCAATCAGCAATCACCCATAAGAAGGCAGAATTCCTGTCCAGGGAGATTGCTACTGCACGGAATCGACCATCTCAACTCTTTCAGACTGTCAACAGATCGTGCAATCCAAGGGTCACGTAATCTAGATAACCGAGTTCAAGCTCCTCTTGTTTGCTGCAGCCACCTGATCGGTTTTTCATAGTTATATCCTGACTTATTCTAAAAGAAACAGCTGAAAAGGAGATTAGAAGATATCCAAAGTAGTCATTTCACTGCTGGTGCTCACAAGTTCTTTAATGGATGTCGAGATAAAAAAGGCTTTACCAAAACGAGCGCCCCCCCTCAACTCCTGAGAAAAGCCCAAAGAAGCCTAGGCCTACTAGTGCAGTCGAACTAGCGGAAAAACCCTCCATGTCGGTGGATCAGTACCCACTAACTCTGGCAAGATTTTTAGCTGAATTCAGGCCTTTTAAAGAAGAGTTGAGATCTCTGACCTCAGAGATTAAGTCTATATCTCTAGCGCTGGAAGACGTCTCCCGGCGAACATCAGATTCTGAAGCTAAAGTGTTCTCTTTAGAAAAGAGATTGGATAAAGCTGACCTGGAGCTGGTGGCAACAAGGCAGAAGATTGCCAGGATGGAGTTAAAATTGGAAGACCTTGAGGGCTGTAGCAAAAGAAATAATGTGGTCCTGATCAGTTTGCCTGAAACCGAGGAAGGTCAAGATGTTATTTTATTTATACAAAAATTTGTTTAGAGGATCGCCGGGCCCTCGCCATTTGGGACTAAATATTCTATTGAGAGGGTGCATAGGGCTTTCAGACTGGTCCCCCCGCTGGATCTCCACCAAGACCCTTGATATTTCATTTCCTCAATTTTTTGGAATGCCAGCACTTCTTGAAGAAGGTTAAAGAGGTTCAAGAACTTTCCTGGGATGGAGTCAAAGTGAGGATTGCCCAGGACCTCCCCACCACCGTTAGACAGCGCCGCAGAGCCTTCCCCCCGTTGGTGTCAAAGCTCATAGCTGCTGGAATTCGTTTCAAAATTATTTATCCTGCTCGCTTGCAAGTCTTGATTTCAGGTGCATGGCTCAACTACGACAACCCCGAAGCGGCACACTCTGTGCTGAAGAATGCTCTATGAGACCTGTTTCGTGGAACATGAGCTGCATCACTAGCCAGGTTTGCGGTTATGTTGTAGCCCCCTAAAGCGTAGCTAGGCAATTTATCCTAGCAGTATTCTCGCTTTTACCAGGGGAAGAGAGAGATCATTGAAAATGGACTGTCTGGGAGCTCTTATCTACTACCTGGACTTTTATAGAGCGATACGGGGTGATGTTAAAGTATGATCTAAAAGGCTAAATCTTTGTTCCTTAACTGTGTTGGATGGGCTTAAGAGAGATGTAGATAACCGGGAGAAACTATTAGAGAGTTCTCAGGGGTGAATGCTTAAGTTCGTTTTCTGCTTTTGATCACAGGTCGTGCGCAAGTTTCCTGAATGACCACTAGAGGGACCCTGCAGACCAGGTTTTAGGTTTGTGAGAACTCATAGCTTTGTTAGTATGAAACAGCAACATGATGTTATTTCTGAGTTAATTTTTTGAGGGGATACATGTACAATAAGCAAATTGAAGTTATTTCTCTCATGTGGTTAACAGTTCGGATGGGGATAACAATTTCTAAGGGAAATGTTTTTACGGTAGAGGAAACTACTAGTGTGTTATTATAATAGTCCTATTCATGTGGATAATGGGATTTAGTACTGTTAAATGATAGTTACCTTCGTATTAAGAGGTTATTTCCCATACTCTCCATAAGTAAATGTTCTGTTAGAGCAACCTACGGGTGGCTGGAGAGAGGGAGCTATAGTAAAGGTATTCTGTGGATTGAAACCTGTAGCAGATTGGGGGGAAAGGGAGGTTGAGTTTGTAGTTTAGAGATGTGTATTGTTTGTTGCTGGAGTGAGGGGGAAGGATTATAAGGGTTTGGGGGAAGGATTTAACATAGTTTTATTAAGGAAAATTTTGGTATTCAAAATGGGGAATAAGTTCTTAGTTCTGTCAAATTTCCATTGTAAATGCAATAATGTCTAGTACCATTAAGATTGCAACGTGGAACGTCAAAGGCCTCCGACAGCAAGTAAAGCTATATAAGATTCTTAAACATTTAGCTTTGCTATCCTTAGATGTTATTTTAGTACAAGAATCACATTTGTTAGAATCAGAGGCAAATTGTATGAGAAGACAACAGATTGGTCACCAATTTTCTGCCGGTGTTGCCTCCAATAGTGCTGGGGTTTTGATATTAGTTAACAAGAACATTTCCTTTTGTTCTTAAACAGGTGCTCAAAGATCCACAGGGCAGGTTTGTTTTTATTCATTGTATTTTGTATACGACTGAAATATTGTTGGGAAGTCTTTACGGGCCCAATATAGATTCTCCTGGCTTCTTTACGCAGCTGATAGAGCTCCTATATCCATTTTTGTCCCTGCCAATCATTTAAGGGGGAGATATAAATATAGTTATGGATCCGCTAATGGATCATTCTTCTAGTTTGAGCAAAGATCACTCACCAGCTCAAAGGGCCCTACAGGAGTTATTAGAACACTACACTTTGTGTGATGTTTGGAGAGTTTTGCACCCCTCGGAAAAAGGGTACACTTTTCTAGCACCAGTCCACTAAACGGCCTCACGTATTGACTATATTTTTCTCTCCCATGCTCTTTTGACAGGGGTTGTAGAAGCTTCCATACAATTGGACCCACCCTCCGATCATTCACTAGTAACCTGTCACCTTACCCTTTCATTTCTCCCCAAGAGAACTACCCGGTGGAAAATTAATAATCAAATGCTGAAAGACCCCCACATAGTCAAAACTCTCAATAAGCATATTGAGCAATTTATTGAAACTAACCTCCATTCTATTTCTCGGCCAGATTTTATATGGGGTGCATTTAAAGCTTTTATCAGGGGGATTCTAATTAGCATAGCTTCTCAAAGGAAAAAAGTAAAGGAAAGAGAGCTTAATACTCTCCTTTCTCAAATTGATTCTGTCGAATCAAGCCTCTCTCTTAATTTTTCGATGCCCTACAGCAAGATCTTGCTAAATTAAATGATGCTTATCTTGAGATCTTGAAAGATAAAGCAGAATTTGCTATTCTGAAATCTAAGGCAACTTATTCAGATCAGGGAGAAAAGGCGGGTCGCCTATTGGCGCTTTGTATTAAACAACAGAAAGCTAATAGGTATATTTCATCAATCCGCTCTCAATTAGATGGTACCCAAAAAACATCCCCTATGGAGATAGTATCTGAATTTAATAAGTACTATACACAGTTATATAACTCCAAGATAAATCCACCATCAGAACAAAGTTTAGATTCTTATTTGGATGCATCTGACTTGCCTTCACTCTTTGTTTCCCAACAGAATCTGCTTATATTCCTGATCTCCCCCAAGGAAATTTTCAGTGTTATTAAAAACTTACCTTCTGACAAATCACCAGGGCCAGATGGTTTTTCGGCTAATTTTTATAAAGTGTTTCGAAAGTAATTATTACCCCTACTAGTACTCTTATTCCAATATATACTGTCAGGTGCACCCACTGACCCTACTTTAATGGAGGCCTTAATAATTCTTATACTGAAACTGGATAAGAATTCAGAATTAATCACAAGTTATCACCCAATATTCCTGATGAATCAAGATATCAAGATATTAACTAAATTAGTAGCTGACCGAATTACATTAGTTTTGCCCGACCTCATTGGACCTGAACAGGTTGGGTTCATGAAGGGTCGTTCCTCGATTGACCATCTTCAGACCCTTTTGTATGTCCTTTTGGCTTCCAGAGATGCCATTTTTCCAGCTGCTTTGGTTTCTCTGGATGCCGAGAAGGCATTCGATAGGGTTGACTGGAATTTTTTGTTTCGTACTCTTAATGCCTATAAGTTTCCCTTACGTTTTCAGAATTGGATTAAGGCCCTTTATAGTACTGCCTCAGCTCAGGTGGTGGCTAATGGAAACATATCAAAGCTCTTTATGTTACATTCTGGAACCAGACAAGGTTGTCCTTTATCCCCTTTACTTTTTAATTTATACCTGGAGCCCCTTATTCGCCACTTAATATCTTCCCCGAAGATTCAGGGTATTACCATTCAGGCAAGGGGAGAGAGGAGAGTGATATTAGAAAGGGGGCAGGGGAGGCTAAGGAGGATGATGATGGAAATGAAAAGGAGATAACAGGGAGGGAGAGGGAAGTGGGGAGAGTGCATCAGTAAAGCAGAGATCAGGAACGCAGGCAGCGGAAATTTAAGTGACGTAGTCACAGTTATTTATTTTATGAATATACAAGTGTCAGAAATCATTTTAGGACTCTATTTCTGGCATTTGTATGTTCATACATACATACTGGCAGATACATATATGGCCCATCTAGTCTGCCCAGTGTTACCCCTTCTACTGAGCTCCCCCCTTCCTCCCCAGATCTTACCCATCCCTCCTTCTCCCCCAGGATTCACATGTGCCTATCCCATGCATGCTTGAAATATGATACCATTTCTGTCTCTACCACCTCTGGCAGGTTGTTCCAAGCTTCCTCCACCCTCTCCATGAAAAAGTACTTCCTCATGTCGCCCTTAAAAAGTCCACTTTCCAGCTTCATACTGTGGTCCCTAGTTGTTTAACATAATTTCATTTGAAATAGGCTCCCCCTCTGTGTCCTGTTAATACCTGTTAGATATTTGAACATCTTGCTCATAACCCCCCTGTCTCTTCTATCCTCCAGGGAGTACATGTCCAGCTCCCTCAATCTCTCCTTGTATGACTTTTCTTGCATCCCCTGAACCTTCCAAGTAGCCCTCCTCTGGACTGCCTCCACCCACTCAATATCCCCTCTGCAGGTGGTGTCTCCAGAACTGAACACAGAACTCCAGATGAGGTCTGACTAGGGCCATATACAGGGACATGAAGATTTTCCTTCCTTCTACTAACAATGCCTTGACCTGTACATCCTAGCATTCTGCTTGCCCTCCCCACTACTGCCTGGCACTGATTTGCCACCTTCAGGTCAGATGAGTTGATAACACCCAAGTCCCTCTCTTGTTCCACAACTGCTATTTCCTCCCCGTTAATCACATCCTTTTCTATCAGATTTCCATGCACCATATGCATAATTTTGCATATACCTGCATTGAAACCCAGCTTCCAAATCTTAGACCACCTCTCAAGCCTAATAAGTTCCTGCTTCATTCTTTCAACCCTCACTGGGGTGTCCACTCTATTACATATCTTGGTATCATTTGCGAACAAACATATCCTCCCCTCTAGACCTACAGCAATGTCACCAATGAAAATTGAAAAGCACTGGGCCCAGAACAGACCCCTGTGGCACCCCACTAGTGACCCTCCACTCCTCAGAGAGCACTCCGTTTGCCATCACCCTTTGGATTCTACCTGAGAACCAGTTTTCCACCCACTGTACTATAGCTGGACCCACTGCTAGACTTTCCATCTTGCTTAAAAATCATTACTGGGGAACAGTGTCAAAAGCTTTCTAAAGTACAGATAGGCCACGCCCACTGCTCCTTTCCCAGTCCATCACTCCCGTCACCCAGTCAAAATCCCTATTAAGTTCATCTGACAGGATCTCCCCCCCTAACAAACCAGTGCTATCTGTGATCAACCAGCCCCTTCTCATCCAGGTAGTTCACCAGTCTTTCCTTTAGGAGTGACTCCATTATCTTTCTGACCACTGACATCAGGCTCATAGGCCTGTAATTTCCCACCTTTTCCCTGTCCTCCTCCCCCCCCGTGAAGCAGTACCATGGTTCATAAACTATATTACATATACATAAGTTCTGGGATCTGCTTTTCAAGTCGGCAGGGTACACTCAGATTTACCCTATTCAAAGAGCAAAAAAACACCTTTGTGAATTTTTTTTTAAACGTAACCCATGTTATAGGCACAATAACTCACTCCAGGATATGGAGTTAAAGGTATTTAATGCACTTCTCAGGTGCTGTGAGGGCACTCAGTTGTGTCTCATGCCTCACAATGCACTCAAAGCGTGCATTAAATCCCTATAACCCCATACCTTGTCATGGGTTATTGCTTACTTGTCTTCCCTTAAAGGAAGATTCCAACATTCACTTGTTGAGACACAGAGAATGGTTCCCCAGAGTGATTTATTCCCATCCCTTCTCCAAGGCTCTAAATGTTTAATAAGGTTTTTAACAATTTTTGTTAACAAAATAAAATTCCTTGCCACGCAAACACAGCAGCAGAGCAGAACCACTACCTCCTTCCCAACCTCATGAGTCATCACGGGAAGAGCTGTGGGCTGCGTGGATCAGGGGAAGAACCTGTTACGACTCACAGCAGTCCATATGACAAGAGTTGGACTATGCTAACCTCAACACCCTATACCTCCACCACTCAGGGAACCACCAGTCTAGTGCCAGCCAGAGTATGAGGCCACAGAGTGAGTCTGAGCACCAGCCATCGATAGAGTTATGCTTGTCAGTACTCTGCTCTGGTCCCTATCATCCTGGCATAACATCAACAGTGGCATCCTGGAGCTGCAGCTCACAAGACAGCTAATAAGACACCACTTTGGCTCTAAACAAATGTTGCCACAAGGCTTGATGGGGGACTCCAGTACAATTTAAGTGATACTTTATCTATGTTAATTACATCACTTACTTTAGGAGTCCCCCAATCGAAGCTTTAAAAAACAGTAACTACTAGTAACACCCCACCCCCACCCCAAAACACACCTAATAATAAGCCTCAGTCTAGTATGGCTTCCTGACGACTTTCTATGTTTCATAAAAGACTTCCACTCCCCCCCTCCCAAATTTGATTTTTATGTGGGTCCTTTCATACATCCTGAATCCCTAAGTGGTTCAGTCATGAACAGCTGGCAACAGTCTTAGGTGCATGGAGACTGAGCACAAGAAAGATAATTCCAGGCTCCCAGCCCTGTGCTCACCATGAAGATTGCAGTGCCTCCTTGATCTCCCCTTTACAGTGGCTAATAAACATTTTAAAGCCACTGCCTATCCTCTTAAAAAATGACATGATAATCAGCTATTCTGAAACACTGTAGATCATCACTTCATACAGCCGCCGCAACCCCTCAGTAAAAACTTTAAAGTGACTTTTAAGCCAAAAAGAAGTCTCTGGATACAGTGGAGATAAAAATGTTTAGAGAGGAAAACTCTGCCCCGTATCTGATGCAGCCTCCATCTCTTAACCATCACGATATCACATTGGTTATTTTAAGAAAATGCCACCCGAATTAATATTTCTGCACGAACATTTTAGGCGATGCAGACTAGAGTGCCCCAGATAAATGTGAAAGCAAGTTTTGCTTTGCACAGAACCTTTTCAGTAAACATACAAGATGCCCTCTCCCCGCAGCATCCTGCTCCTACTAGGATACTGTATAATATGCTATTGCTCTGGCAGTATCCCATTTCAACACATCTGCATATCGTGGCCCTGCTCCCCGCTGACAACACTGAGACTGATTGTTTTCCCGTTCTCTCTTCTTTTTACATCTGTATTTCTGTTTGTCAAAGGACAGAGTTTTAAGACTGCAAGAAGAGGTGGAAGCATGAGTGTGAGCATGAGAATTACCATACAAGGAGCTGTCAATCAATGAGCATGTACTGAATACAGTACAGTGCTCACTGAGAGCTCAGTCAGTGGCTGGCTGTGTTAGAGAGCAGTGGGCTGTGCCAGTCACCTGCTCAGTTTGCGGATGGAGGTGCAGGGTGGTTGGACACTGCCTGCTGGGGTGGGAGGTCCATTAGACCACCAATTATGTGTTAATATGTCATAATAATGAGGAATCAGGGCTTGGGGGACTGCTAGATCACCAGGATTCTTTCATAACTATAAAGGGGGATCAGGCCTTGTAGGGGTCTGCAAGACAACCTGGGATACTATTATTTTAATAAAGGGGACTGGGGCTGAGGATGGGGTCCACTAGACAACCAGGATACTATTATTTTCATAATAGAGGATTGGGGCTTGTGGAGGCAGTAGATCACCAGGGATCTTTATCTAAAATATCAGGGGATTGGTGCTGGGAAGGAGGGACCGTGGCACATTGACACATTTAGGTCAACTCACCTGGAGGGCATATTTCTAAGTACCCTTAGACCAGGCCTGGTTGATCTAATGGTACTTAGAAATTTGTCCTCTAGGAGAGTTTTGAGAATCCCCATTTAGGGGATTTGGCAGTATGCATCTACCACAAGCCCCTGATGCCATTCTGTAGCCCATTTTGTGGTGCATGGGTGGCACAAGCCCTGTTTTGTGCTGGTAGCCTGCGGTTGACACAGACCGCCTTTGAGAATCACTCCCAGTGCATTGTTTGGTGCAAGGGGCACTTTGCATCATTACGTTTGGTGCCATCCCCTTGCACTATGCTGGGGGCTTTGAGAATTGAGCCCTTTCTATTTATTATTTTCAAAATAAAAGCTTTATTGGCAAAATAATTAGTAGTAAAGCAAGTTCCAGGTGTGCAGTGGTCCCACAGCCCCTCCCCCACTGCCTTGCCATGATTAGTAAAGCAAGTCCCAGGTGGTTAGTGGTCCCTTCATAGGAAAGCTGACCCTCAAGCCCCCACCATCATAGGTGTCCCACTCCCCCCAATGGTGACTAGCACAGTCCTTCCACTCACCACCGTGGCTGGCCACCATCTGAATGGCAGGGCATGATCTCCAGCCTCCTGTTGAAACAGGCTGCAGTAGGCTTGTGATTATGCCCAGTCATTCAGATGGTAGACAGCCATGGTGGCAAGTAGAGGGACTATGCCAGATGCCATTGGAGGGCTTTTTTCCAACAGGGCAGAGTTGACCACTGTACACCAATGACTTGCTTTACTTATCATGGCTGGGTGATCGGGGGGGAGGTAAGGAGGCACAGGCCATAAGACCTGGTTTGGGGAGACAGTAATTAGTGAGGTCCTAATGGCTAGTTACCACCTCTCCAATCCTACCAGCATGCCTGTACACCAATGTGCAAGGTGCTATCAGCTTCTTTGCATAAGCATACTGGCATGGTGTGGGACCAGTCACAAATGGGTTAACAGCTTGCTAGTTATGCCAACCAATATGGCATGTTGTGCTGCTCCCCTGCTTTGGGGGGCTTAGTATTGTTAGCAAGTTGCTAACCTGTTTTGCACTCACAATACTGCAGCAGAAATGGAATGCCTGTTCCACAAGAAACCTAATTGTACCTCATGGTTGTGGATCACCTGGTGAAAGGTGTAGCACAGTAGTAGGATTTTGCCACATAGGATGTCAAAACTGTAAAAAATTAAATAAGTCATGAGTACCTTATTAGAACTCTGAGGTAGCAAGCTAATGGGGGGAGCAGCTGCCTACACCCCACAGGACTGGATGAAATTTAGACCGCTGGTCCAGACCCAGAACTTTAAAACTGGACTGGTTGGTTTGGCTGGACTATTCAAAGCAGGCACAACTTCAGTCCAATTTTTACTGTTCTGGTACTTCCATTGCATCTGGTTCAGATTACATCTATGGTGAGAGTATGTGTGAAATCCAGACCACCTGGCCCGGACCAGTCCAACATGATAAAAGGTCCGGTCCAGGTCCAGTGGTCCAGCATTCACCTATACCTCACCCTAGATGAAATCCAGACCAGATGGACCAAAACATTAAAAACCAGACAGATTAGGAGAGAAAAGCTGAACTGTGCTGGTTACTTCCAGTCTAGCAGGACCAGCCAGTCCAGTTTTTCCAATTTGGGGTCTCGTCTGGTGGTCCTAATTTTACCAAATTCCCACACCACATGCACCTCTATATGGATTACACAAATGGCATTGGTGCCTGGCACCTTTTCTATAAGAAAAAATTGATATTCAGCATGTAGTATTCATGAGCTAGTAAGACATACCCAGGCTAGTAACTCGCCTTGGTGGTCTAGTGGTAATAAATGGAAGCAACTTGGAGTGTGATAAAATCGATTGACTCAGATTTTTTTTTTAGCAGGAAAGATATCAGATAACCAGTTGAGCATTAGCTCATTTACAATGATCTTCAGATACAAGGTAAAAAATATGCAGTTGTAAATATAAAATAAGGACATATCAAACACACAAATAGGATAAGTAGTAACTTATCAATTATATTAAAAAAAAATAAAATACATAGATCCACATCACTAAATGTTATCTGTTAAACACTTATTTTTGATTATAGCCAGAGTTTATTTAAAAGTAAGGCAGTCGCTTTCTTTAAATTATGCAGAGCGGCAGCTGCACGTCACCTAGCACATGTGGTATGTGGGCTCTAGACCTAGCACTGCTGTGCTAGTGAAGGCAGGTCCCAGGCTAGGGATACTGACTCAGGCAGTGCAAACTATTGCCATGGTCACAAGGCAGGCTTCACTCCATGAAAGCGAGTTGATCTCAGCAGTTTCAGACCGCCAGTAAAATGCGCATTCAAATAGTTGTCAAGCAGAAAGTGCCAGGAGTGTGCACATTTAGGGACTGGCTGCAAGATAAATTAAATAATTATACCTGGGGGAAAAATATAAGAAAGAAAGCAAACCATAGACAAGAGGATGAGCTCCCACTGCAAACTGGCACCATCTCGAGCAGCATCAAGCTGCTGGGAAGAGAACCACACGCAGTGCTAAACACTCAATGAAAGCCAGCAAATGAATAATTAAACAAATGCCAAAGAAGGAGAGTACACAGTCTAATGAATACAGATATATGTTTGCTTTACCCCAGAAGCACATACTTATAAACACTAAGCTGTTTAAGGACAGTGTTTGAGAGAAGTGTTAGAGCAAATTTAAAGGGAAAATTCCATATGATTTAAGCCACAGCATTTGGTCTCCCTCAGTAGCGTTAGTGAAATTACAACACAATTTATTTAAAAGATTGAAGCTGTACCTTTCAAGCCTTTTAAACTTTTATTAGTTGTCCTGTGCCTGGTGTATCTTTGACCCCTGGTGATCTCTGGTGACCCCCACTGTTCCAGAAGGAATGTAGTTTACAGGGAGCTTATTGAGGTACTAACTACTATTGTATTGCAGTTTCTTAGCCTTGTTAGTTCTGAGTGCTCCATTTTCACACAAATCATTGGATTATTATTAGTCCTGTGTCTATCAAGCAAACTTTCAAAGCAACAATTAATTTTTTGGGTGCTGATGTCACCGGCTGTGTTGCTCAAGTCGGGTCAAGTGGGATATGCTTCCCAATGCTGGCTCAGTTACTATGCTGCTAAAGTGTGTTCAGGTATTGTGGGCTCCCTCATGCCATTGAAATTAAGTACAACCTCTGGCCAGGGCCAGAACAGCTGCAGCCAAGGACAGGGAGGAACACGGCACAGCCTGCCATGTCCAAGATGTCTGCTGGAGTTCTCTGCACCTGCATGACAACTTGTGCATGTGCAGAGGGCTCCAGCAGACATCTTGGACATGGTGGACTGTGTCGCCGTGTAGCCAGAGTTCAGTGTGCATGCATGAGTCATTGCATATGCGCAAAGAACTCTGTTAGCCATCTTGGACATGGCGGACAGTACCATGTCCCACTGGGACTGACGGACAAAATAGTGCGATGAATGGGCAATGATTGCTGTTCACTTCCACTATTTAAAAAAAATCAGTTCGGTATCCAGTAAGATCCTTTTCTTTACAGTCGTCACAAGACGTCTGCAGGGCTACGTCCACTGCAGCTGTAGAAATGTGCAGATTTCTAAATTATTAAGAAAATGAAATGTTATGTTTGCACATGGGAGGTTAGTTTTTGCACAAATATATCATAACTGGATTTTTGCAAGATTGACGTACATCACTTTTGGGAGTTGGAATCCATTCATTTCATAAGACTCATGGTTTAAAGAATCTTAGTGATCATGAAAGTGGAAGAAAACAAAAGATACCTTTGTGCATCAAAAACAAGAAAAGCTGGACATTAAAGCAGCAGTGCAACAAAATTGGGTCAAACATTTCACCCTAACGTTTTTTCATTATAAAAGATTCCAGGCACCTTGCAGTTTCATTTGGTGGTTACATTTTCTGGCTACAACAAAATTTGAGTACTTTGTAAAGTTTTTAATCTAATTTTTTCTTAAGGAAAAAAGATGGCTGCCACATTTAGCATAGAAATATCATGGTAGAAGGTAGAACTGAGGGAACTAACGCTATGCTCATCAACCTACTTATGGAGGAATCTGAGTATGGATAGAGGGGGCTATGTCCCTGCAGCTTCCAGTTTAGGCAGCTTTGGTAAACTTTGCCTGCATGCCTGTGTGCCTGTGTAGGACCTTTAAGTATGAAGCATTGTTTGAAACCCCCTGAATCCACTGAGTTACTGTAGGACAGTCCATTTGCCTCCATTTCATGAGCAGTTGGCATTTGGCTTCTAGTGCCGCTGTACTCAAGAGGGACTTGTATGGCTTGCCCTGTAGAGGTATCAACTCTGAGTAACCTAGAATCCAAAAGCTTGGTGAGAGAGGCAACATTTGCGTGGTGATATGTTGTAGATACTTGATCATATTGAGCCACCAGGTATGGATGGCTGGATAGTCCCATAAGATGTGTGAATTAGTTCTGGGAGAGGAGTTACAGTCCAGCATATATTCAGGACAGCTAGACCCATATGAGACAGCAATTCCTGGGTCCTGTGCCACCTACCCAGCACCTTCTTTTGGATTAGCTGCAGCCTGGGGTCTGAAGAGTCTGTATAAGCATCCACCCAGCATCAGTCCCAGCAATCTGCATCTATCATCTCTTCCATTTCTGTTTCCTATTTTGTCCTTTGGGAGTCCCAACTGGAGAGGTTTTGAGCTGGATACATTATATATATATATATATATAGACAAGGAGAGATGGTTTGTCCTTTCTTTTTAGCTACCCACCCTGCTATCCCTTTTGTCATTAGATTTGTGGACATGTTATGTCCCGGTGTGAGCCCGTGGTGCAGTGCATGCCTCATTTGGAAGTATTTCCAGAGGTCTCTGTTATGCAATCTGAATTCTGCTTGAAATCAGGCAAAGGACTTAAGAAGACTAGAATCTGCTACCACTAGATGGACCACTGTGTCTTTATGCCCTGTTTTTGCAATGAGTTCCACTTGATCAGAGTGTCCTAGTTTGGAGACCCTGGTTGTTTGATAAGGATCCCACTGACCTAAATGAAGGTGTTGCCAGTGCATAATTTTAACCATTCTGTGACACAATAGCCTAGTAAAAATCATCAGTTGTGTGGTATGACCAGGTTTCGGGAAAGGTTCCTGTAAAGCTACTGCCAGCAGCAATGGACTCAGTATCTCCTTCTACAACTCTACCCATAACAGCATGGATTGGCTGATTGGCTCCAGCCAGTACAGAGCCTGTTTTATACCATGACTCATGTGATATGCCCAGAGCCATGGCAAGTTCCACCCTCCTTTGTGTGGGGGTGCCCTGAGAGTTTGTTTACTAAAGCAGGGATGCTTGCTGTTCCAGATGAAGTTTCTTTAAAAGATATTCCATTTTCTGCCACTATTGATCCACCCAAAGTTTGGATCTCTGGTTCCTGAAAATTTGTGGCAATTGGTTTATCAGGGGCAAAGTTATACAGCTGCAAAAAACATAAAAATACATCAATTAAGACCTTTTTTGTATGCTCACCTGTAACTTAACAAGCATTTGTCGATGCCAAATGTTTGCTTGCATGCTGTTGTACTGGCTCCTGATTATACACATTTTTACTATATATTTACCCAAGACAGACCAGATGAAAGGTAATATGTCATTTGCAATGGGGTCCTGATTTATACAGTTTTATACTGCATTTTCCCAGAATAATAGAGGTGAGACGCAATATCTCATTTTTAGTGTGGTCCTTCTTTTATAGTGTATTTTTTTCAGAACACATCATCTTAGATGCAGCATCACCTTTTCAATGGGGCTCTGCTGTAGGGTCCTGTTTTTACACAGTTTTGCAATATATTTATCTAGGATAACCAAGCTGAGATGCAATATGTCATTTTCAATGGGGTACTGCTTCAAAACATTTTTTTACTGTATTTACCCAGGATAGCACAGCTCAGATGTTATCTTGTTTTCAGTGGGATCCTGCCTTTCTCAGTTTTTACATTGTGTTTACCCAGGATAGCAAAGCCAAGATGCAATATCTTGATTTCAATGGGTCCCTGCTTTTACCCATTTTTATAATGCATTTACAAAGGATAGCCAAGCTGAAAGGCAAGTTACATTTTAGTGGGGTCGAGCTTTTACAATGTATTTTTCCTAGGACAGAACAACATAGATGCTCAGTTCAGTGGGGGCTCTGCTGCACTGGGGTCCTGCTTTTACACATTTTTACTGTATATTTACCTAGGATAAACCAGATGAGATGCAGTATCTCATTTTCAGTGGTGTCCTGCTTTTACACATTTTTAGGTTGTATTTACTCAGGATAGGCCAGCTTAGGGGCAGTATTTAGTTTTCTGTGGTCTCCTATAGTTTGCCCCCAAATTTCCATCACAGTCTTTATATGACTTGATACTATGATTAAGACAGGTGGACATTTTTTAAACCCACCCAAAAGGTGATTTTGCAGCCCAACTGCGAAAAGATGTTTCAGAGGGGATTTGAAAAATGACAGCTGTCATGTTCATGAGAAGGGGTAACGCAAGAGATATGTTGAACATTAGTGGCCAAAATCTGCAAAAAAAAAAGTTATGTGTAAACGTTGGAAGAATTATAATGTTTCTTCATAACTTAGTTGTTTTATCCCCACATTTTCAATATAGTCTTTTTATGATCCCATGTTATGATCAAGATAGTTGGATTTTTAAAAATCCTGTCTGAAAGGTGGTTTCACAGAGGTACTGTGAAAACATGTTTCAAAGGTAATCTGAAAAATGTCACCTGTCATGTTCATCAAGTGAGGTAACAAAAGGGCTTATGTGCACATTTGAGGCCAACATCTACAAAAATCACAGTTATGAGTAAATACCTAGAAATTCTATGTTGCCGCATAACTTTGTTTTTTTTTAACATTTTGACCCCAAATTTCAGCACTGCTTTTTTAGGACTCCACCTTATAATCATGGCAGGTAGAATCCAGGTCAACAGACAAAAGTGTCGGGCAGCTAGGAACATCTGCACACGTGAAATTCACCTTGCCAAGGCTGAACACTTTAAAGCAAGCCTTGCCTCATCCTGGGAAAATGGGAGGGATATCTGGTCTTACATTAAGGAACTCATGGGGCAGCCAGCACCCCATTGATTATCAAAGGAGTCACCACCCAAGACCCTCAGTTAATTGCTGATACTTTTAACACAGTGTTTACTGACCTCAGTGGAGCACTCCGTTCGGATTTCTTCAACAATGCCCCTGGCCCCTCACTGTCCTCCACTCCCACTAATACTCCCCATTTCGGATTTAGGAAGATCTCCACAAGAGACGCTAAAACTTACCTCATTTGGGTCCTTGGCAAGTCCAGGTTTAGTGGCAACTCCCTGGATCTGAAATTATTACAACTTGCCTTAGGTGCTGTTCTTTCCCCCCTCACTAAATTCTAAATCTCTCATTCTGTCTAAGCCCATTCCTCTCTCAGTGGAAATCTGCAGTTGTTACCCTGATCCACAAGAGAGGTGACAGAACCTCCCACTGCAACTACCACCCCATCTCTATCCTTCCCCCTATTTCTAAAGCCCTTGAATGAATTGTATCAGATCAATTATCTGACTATCTCACCAAATACAATCTCAGTGCCACCAACAACATGGTTTTTGGAAGGACCACAGTACTACCACTGCCCTCCTGGAGTTTACTAGGTACACCCACAAAGCCCTGGACTGTGGTCAACGTGTAGGGTCTGTGTACATAGACCTTACAAAAGCATTTGACATGGTTAACCATGGGCTCCTCATCACATCCCTCCAGACTTGTGGCCCCCACATAAGGCCAGCTCATGGTTTGCCAATTACCTCACTGACCAGACCCAGAGAGTAAAAATTCTTGACACTCTCCCCGCTAGTCTGCCAGTTCATTCTGTGGTCACCCAAGGATCCATTCTTGGACCACTCCTTTTCAGCCTTTTTCTTAATACCCTCCCTCTAGCTTGCTCAGGAAATGTGCTCCTTTATGCCAATGATGCAGTTATTTTCGCAAGTCACCTTGACCCGGTCCAGTTAGAACATAGTCTTCAAACGAACTTTGCTGAATTAGATTCCTGGTTCTCCCAAAACAAATTCATCATAAATTACAAAAAGACAAAAACCATGTTGTTTGCCAACCCCTAGAACAAACACAAAGATGTATTCCTAACAATCCTCAATAATCATTGCTGAACCCTTAGAGCAGGTAAACAGTTTCAAATACCTTGGTATTACACTAGACTCCTCCCTCTCCCACCACGATCATGTCAATTTAATTTGCAAAGCAGTGAATTCCAGAATCAGCCTCTTGTACAGACACAAAAACTATATGATGAATGATGCCCTCCACCTAGCTGTCACAAGCTCAGTCCTCTCCATAGTTGACTATGGTATTATTATCTATGGCTCCACATCTGACACGATTCTAAACAGAGCCATGATCTCCCTCAACAAAGCCTGTCACCTGGCACTTTGTGCACAAAGGCTCACCCACACCTGTGACCTATACTAACAAGTTAACTGGTTAAACTTCAAGGGTTGACTTACCTACCAAACTGCTTGTTGGCAAAAAAGATAACCTCCAGCTGATCTCCTTCAGCCCTGAAACATCTGGCCTCCACCCCTACCCCCAGAGCTACTAGAAGCTCCACTAAGGTATCGTTCCTTGTCCCTTTCTTCTGCAGAACCGCTCTGGGTCAGCATTCCTTCATGTATAGGGCTCCTGCTTGGTTAAATGGTCTACCTCAAGATGTTCTAGCCACTAACGAGCTTGGCCCTTTTAAAGTTAAACTCCGGCAGCATCTCCTCTCATTAAACTGCTGTGACTGTTCCTAGCCCTACCCTTTATACCTTGCTGACCTTCACTGCCCTCCTGTCATTCTCTGTTATCTTTCTCCTGACCTCCATGGTCTATCTCATGACCTTCCAGTCTCTTTTCTCCCCCCCATTCCCTCTTACCCCTTACTCCCTACCCCCTCCTTCCTTTTCTTCTCCTTGACCATTTCCTTAAATGTTAGTAATTTCCCCCTATGCCTTTTTGGCTCTTTTCACCTCCCTTTAGGCTGTCTGACAATATCTCTTGGACTAACTCTATTGGTAGCACTGCTTTCCTGGGCTTTTCCCCAGTCCTGTGTCCTTAGGCCCTCCTTTCTGTGTACCCTTTTTCTCCCTTTCTCCCTCAGAATTGTCTTTGCCCTTGTCTTTGCTTACTGAGTAAATATCCCCTCCCCCGATTTTCTCACTTGCTATAACCCCTTTGTAACCTCTTTTTCCTTCCGCTTAGTAGGTAGCATACTGTTCCTGATTGTTCCAAATGTACTGTCTTCTATTGTAAATTGCATTGTGCTGTTTGTACTTATAGTACTTCCACTGTTTTGAGGTGGAGCCTTTGTAAAAGCATCTCTGACTCAAAGGATTGTAATTCCGAAACTTCAATAAATAAATACATTTTTTAAATCACATTCATAGGGTGACTTTGCAAAATGCAGAAAAACATGTTTTGGAGATGATAAAATGACACCTGTCATGTTCATGAGGTGGGGTAACAAGAGGGTTATGTTGAAAATTGATGGCCAAAATCTGCACACATTGCAATGGTATGAGTAAAAATTGAAAACAAATTCAACATTTCTTCATCACTTTGGTGTTTTGTGACATGTTGAACCCAAATCTTCAGCATAGTTTTTTTGTGACTCCTCATACTGAATATGATAGGTCTCATTTATAAAATACAAGCCAAATGTCATTATTTTGCCACAAGTGCAAAACAGAGATGCAGTGAAATTTTATTTCACCAGCGAAATTCCAGCGAAATTGTCAATTTTAACTAGCGAAACATTTCGAGTAATTATGGCCTTTTGGTGAAATTTCACTGTCCAATGTTGCCTTGAATTTCACCTTCCGCTTCTATAAGGTGAAATTAGGCAAAATTGGGCTTTTATCTCTGCTGGTGGTCACATGGTTGAGTCTAAACATGCAAGAAGTGAGTGGTTCATTTCCTGTGCTGCACATCTCAAAGAAGCAGGCAGCATCTAGACTCAGAGTCCTGTGACTGCTGAGTGAAGTTTGATACATAAACTACTTAATTTGTGCTATGTTTTCTAACTTTTTCTTGTTTGTCTTTGTCCTATTTCATATTTTAGTACCTGTGGAGTGTGTGTGTGAGGTCCCCCACTCCCCTCCCTCAGAGTCCCCTATCTCCTTGCTTTTTTGGGGTTTTGTTGGAATTGGTGGTGGTGGGCATAATGGAAAAGGGTAGAGGCAGTGGGTGCCTGTACGCCACCTTGACAAGTGCAAGTTTCAGATGTCCATTAAAAATGAAATGCCACAGCAGCAGGAGTCTGTTGGCCCCAGCCCCAGCAGCAAACAACTGTACACTCTCCCCAGCAGAAGGAGGTGATTGTGGCCCCTCCACCGCAGCAACAGCAAGAGAAAATGCCCCCTCCCTGGCACCAGGAGGCAATCGTAGCCCCTCCACTGAAGCAGCAGCAGGAGACAGTGCCCCCTCTGCAGCACCAGGATACTGTTCCTCCACCCTAGCAGAAGGAGACCATGCCCTCTACCCAACAGCAGGAGGAGTCAGTGCCTGGGGCATCATCTGCTGCCCCCAAATGGCCCTGTCATCCTGGCAGTTCTCTTGCCTGGGAGTGTTTTTATGCAAGTTCGGCAGGTGACCCAGTTGTCACCTGCAATCTATGCAGGCAGGAAGTGCATGGCGGTAAGTCTGGTTCCCACTTTGGGACAAGCTGCCGGTGGAGCCACATGCTGCACCACCATCCACTTCAATGGGACCTCAAACTGCAGGCGGTGGCGGCAGCATCAACTGCAGCAGTAGGGAGCAGTGCAGGCATGAGCACTAAAGGGGGTGAGCAGGAGGGAAGCATGGATGAACCTGTTAAGTGTCCACACAGGGCTCACCAGACCAGACAACAGCAGCAGTCTGCAGTGGCATCAAGACCCCACCAGGGCCATCCTGTCCAGAGCCAGCAGCAGCAGCACAGTCAGCCTCTGCCCTGCCAGCAGTGACACATGCAGACTTATCAACTGTCCTGTTAGAAGTCCACCCGCTTTGACAGGAGTTAAATGATTTCAGACAGGAATTTAATGATGCCTGGGGGGAGATCGCTAAACTCCTGGGTGATGTCAACAAAATCATGGGTGTCCTGTCTGAACTGCGTGGTGGCCCCACTGGCAGTTATTGTGGCAGCACAAATTAATTTGTCTTCTATGTTTTCATTTTTCTGTCTTCCATTCTGTTGTTTGTATGTTCCCCCCATAAAAAATAAAAAACCAAAAACTGTTCTGTCCTCTTTAATCTACATCCTTAGTCCTTTTGTTTCTTTATTTTGTATGTAAAATAATTTGTTTGACCATTGCTGTTGCGTTTGTTACTGTCTTGTGCTCCTTATATACTTCAGTCCCTTTTCTTGTTCTCTTTCTATTACTTCTCCCCACTCATTGTTGTATTACCCTTGTCCTCCTGATCCTGCCTATCATTTCTTATACTTATTCTGTACCATGTCCGTGTACCCCTCCCCTAACAAACACCTTAAGCCCTTATTATTTTTATGGTGTGTGTTACTTCTTAGAGCTGGTTACACTTACAAGATTACTTTTAACAACATAATGATGTGTAATGCAGTTGCATTCCATATATATGGTGTTTGCAAATAAAAGGCCGGCTCATCCCGAGGGCTGTCAGCTGTCTGGGCCTTGTGCACAGAATGCATATTTTTTTTAATTCAAATACCTCGTATAAGTTGCTTCAACTCAAAATTACAAGTACTCACCACAACACATGTCCATAAAGTGCTTGTTCTTTATTCAAGTGTGGCAAGTAAACAATGTTAAAAGTACTTCCATATAAATAAGATAAAAATGCCTGCAAACCCAAGGCACAATCATTCCTTATATGTTACTGGTTATGTCACACCTGATGCACGCGTTTTTCACATGTGTGCTTTGTGTGTGAGAAGGTACGCATGTGTGGAATGCGTCTGGTGTGACATAACCATTGATGTATCATGAAGTACAGTGCCTTGAGGGAGCGGGCATTTTTATCTTAGTTATATGGGAGCATTTTTTACATTGTTTACTTGTCACAGTAGAATAAAGAAAGAGCACTTTATGGATATGTGCTGTGGTGAGTAATTCTTACTTTGAGTTGAAGCAACTCACTTGAGGTATTTGAATTCAGAAAATACAGACTCTAGGCACAGGGCCCTGATGACTGATAGCCTTTGACAGGTGCCAGCCTTTCCTTTGCAAACTCCATATATGTGGAATGCAACTGAATTGTTGGTCAATGTTATGTTTTGTGACAGTTATGTTGAAGGCGTCACCTGCTTTTTAACATGCTTCCTCCTCCTAGCCACAAATGTCAAGTATTGTGCCTATTAAAAAAAATTGTTTCACAATACTATGTGATGTTGCATCAGTTGTTGTGTGCAACATTCTGAAGATGTAACACACCTGGTGCTGCCACTGCTGAACATGCCCCAGAAGTCCAGAGTTGTTTCCCAAAAAATGTTAAAGTAAATTGAGACTCAAATCTGGTGTCAGTCATGCTGTTATATGGTTCACATCTATCACCAGTTCCAGAATCTGCTGTTTTCTGCACCATTTACAATAGTTTTCAGACCTAGTTTTGATACTGCCACTGCCTAACATGCCCCAGAAGTCCAGAATTGTTTCCCCAAAAATGTTACAGTAAATTGAGACTGAAATCTGGTGTCAGTCATGCTGTTAGATGGTTCACATCCACCACCAGGATCAAAATCTGCTGTTTTCTGCACCATTTACAATGGTTTCCAATATAAAAGTAAAGCAGAAAATGATTAAACAAAAGGAAACAGGAACAGAACTACTCAGAATGAGTAACTGTTCAGATAAAGTTTCCCAAAAAAGGGTCAATTTTTATTTATTTTATTTATTTAGTTTATTTAGTTTTTGTTAACCGGGTAAGTGCGCTAGTCAGCAAGTGACTGTTTTCAGGCACGACCCGGGAGGTACAATTACAACACACAAAGGCCCAGATATTCAAACTGCGCCAGTCTGAGGTGCAAGCCCCTGCGCTGCTCAAAATAGTTGCGCAGGGGTGTGGCCGGGGTGATATTCAAAGGAGTTGCGCTGTTGAGCAACTCCTTTGAATATCGCCTCGAGCCACAGCACTTGGCGATGGCGAGTGGAACTTGCGCTACCGCAAGTTGCCAGAGTTGAGCATTCAATTCTGTGGTGCAAGTACCATTGCGCCATGCCCAAATTCGAGTATTCAGGTGACATGCAAATGGGGCCATAATTTATGCAAGGTGCAGGGGGCATTTGCATCTTTATAGGCTCCATTTGCATGCCATTTGCATGTGGCACCGATCCCCGAGGACTTGCTCCTGGCCACCCTGTCAGGCAGCAGCTCGGGGACCGACACACTGCAGCCCGATCACGGGCATCACAGTTGCATGCCCCCACACCTCCCACAGCCCGAGCGGGGCAGAACACATACATGTCGCCCCCAACATCACCCACAGCCCGATCGTGGGTGAACCTGTATAAACCCCCAGTGCCCGATCGGTAGGCAGAACCTGTATAGCAACTTATGAAATGGCATAAATGTGGTACACTGACAGCCGACCCAGTGTGTCAAAACTTAGCTGCTCCTGACACTCACCACACAGTCCCTAAAAGCTGATATCAGGGGTGCCCAATCCCCATGTTGGCATGTATCCCCACCCATTAAATGTGGCACACTGATAGCCCACCCCAGTGTGCTGAAACATGGTGGCTCCTGCTACCCAACACATACTCCTAAAAATCCAGCATTGGGGTGCCCAGTCCCCTTGTCTGAATGTATCCCCCCTATTAGTGTGACACACTGGGAGCCCACCTCAGTGTGCTGAAATTTTTTTTATTTTCTTCTGATATCGAAATGCCCAGTCCTTGTGTCAGATGGGTCCCCTTCCCCCAAAAAACCCTCTAAATGATTTGCTGACAGCAGGGTGCCCAATCCCTGTGTCAGCATGCCTTCCCCCCACTATTGAGGCATACTGGCAGCCCACCCCAGTGTGCCCACATTAATAAAAAAATGTTTTCCCTGTGAAAGAAGAAAAAACGTCCTTCTCTGTTTTTTTTTTGTACCTGTAAAAAAGGAAATGGTCCATCGTTGTCTCACCACCCCCTCCTCCGTCTCAACCCTCCCTCTGTGCACCCACCTCCCCACACCCTCCTTCACCCCATACTTACCTCTGGAGGTTGGGTGCTGTCATCTTCTGTGGACTAGAACACATCTGCACTCATCAAAGTCGAACTGCAAAATAAACAATCGAAGGTAAGCCATATCATGGGAATCAATGGGGGGGAGGGGGTCTACTTAGGTATATCTCAGCTATTTTTTGGAATGTTGGCCCCAAATTTTCAACATGGGCTCCTTGGGACCACACGCCATCAAGACAGGCACTGTCACTTTGTTTCTTGGTTCGAAAGTTGATTTCAGGGTCACTGCACAGAATCACCTTTTAGGACTGATTAATGAAACAACAACGCCACTGTTCATGAGGGTAGGTACCAAAAAGCCCATGTTGTAAATTTGGTGAAGAAATTCTAAACAATGACTGTGTTATGAGTGTGCATTGTGCAGTTTCTAACACATTTATAACTTCACCATTTTTTTAATATTTGCTCTCAAGGGGTGGGATATTCAGAAGGGTTGTGCATGGCGCAACACAGGTGCACCATGCACAACACACTGATGCGCCACGGGGCGATATTCAAAAGGGGAAAGTGCATGGCACAAATCCCGATGTGCCAGGGCGCATCAGTAATGTATGCGGCGGAAGTGGGGGGGGGGCGTGCCCATGCATACCCCTGCACAACCCGATATTCAGCCCCAGATGTGCAGAGCCTATGCAGGCACAATCCCTACATGTGCCACATACAGTTGTTCCAAAAAATAAAGGAGCAACAGCTGGCCACCCACAGGCGAGCTGCCATGTTGCAGGGCACAACATGGCAGCTGCCAGCTGTGATGTTCACCCGAGCTCGGTGGCACTGTCCATCGGGTAGTGCCCCATGCGGTCGTGGGCAAGTAGTAAATACACAGTCTAAACAGTCCCAAATCCTGGTGGTCCAGTGGACCGCTCACAGCCGATCGCTGGCAGAAGTTTGAGAAAAAGATTTTATCCATCTCTGGTGGTCTAGCAGTACCCCTCCCCCCCTCCCACTGAGCCCAGCCGCCCGCTCCCTCTGTCAGCGGCGGAGGCAGCTCCACCCATAAGCCTCCCGGCCACCCACCAACTGATCTGTAGCACAGTACAGCTGTACACCCATTGGTCCACAGCATGGTCCATGGGCATGCAGACTATACTGTACTACACAGTCCAGATATGTGAATGGATTCATTCACATATCTGGACTGTGTAGTATGGTATGAAATTGCATGCCCATTGGTCAACGCTGTGGACCAATGGGCATACAGCTGTACTGTACACAGTCAGTCAGTGGGTGGCCGCCATCTTGTGGTGGGAGCTGCCACCCACTGCTGATGGGGAGGAGGGGTGGCGGGTCTCAGTGGAGGGTGGGAGGGGGTACCGCTGGACCACCAGGGATGGAATATAACCATTTTTTTCTATATGTCTCCGCGATCTGGCTGCAAGCGGTCCACTGGACCACCAGGGATATTGGACATACTTATTTACATACATATGCCTATGATTGGGCTGTGAGCAGTCCACTGGACCACTAGGGATATTGGACATAATAATTTCATACATATGCCCACGATCAGGCAGTGGGGCACTGTGCCGCTTGTGCAGGGGGGTCATCCCCAACGGCTGTAGCCTGGCAGGGCACCAGGCACAAGTTGCCGGGGATCGGCGCACCTGCATGCAAATAGGGCCATAATGACATGTAAATGGCCCCATTTGTGCCTTGCATGCATTATGGCCCCACTTGCATGTGCACCTTTGAATATTGCAGTTGATGCACCTAGCGCAACGGCACTTGTGCTAGCGCATCCCCCTGCCCCTCTCTGGCCACTTGCGCTGGTGCAGTGCCACTCTGCCATGCACAATGTGGGTGGCCCAGAGCGATATTCAACGGTGCTGAGCCATGGCGCAGCACCATTGAACATCACCCTGTCAGCACCCTGGCACATCCCAGTTGTGCTGAACTCAGGCCTACGCCACAGCCTGGCATGGTCTGAATATCCCACCCCAGATTTTCAACAGTGCCATTTTTTCACACCTCCTTAAGAATAGTATAGCTGTCAATTTTCACATCCTGCCCAAAATATGTTTTCACACCTGTGTCGCAGAATGGCATGGTCACTGTGGGAAATCAACTTTTGGGACAGATTAACACAGTCACAGTGTCACTGTTCATGAGGGGAGATACAAAAATGCCCATGTTGAAAATTTGTTGGACCAGTTTATTTAAATTAGTCTCAACCATGTCCTTTCTTTTCCAACTTACCATGATCCCCAGGTATTTAAAGAAGTTGTAGTCCAAGTCCCTCCCCCACACTTCATCACATCCGCCTTAAAAGTATAGCAATTAAGAGGCATAAAAACTGTTTTATCAAAATTTAGTTTGTAGCCAGCAAGCTGTCCACATCATGTAAGCACCTCACACACTGCAGGAAGTGATGAAGCGGGGTATGCCAAGTGGAGCAAAATGTCATTGGCATAAGTTGATATAGAATATTCTGTACCTCCAGACTCAATACCCTTAGTTCTGAATTATAACATGAGTGAAGGTCTCAAGATACAAAGGTCCTATTAATAATGGAAAGGAGGATTATAACAAATCATTGCAATATAGTCAAGTTGATGGGTGGGAATATAAAAGCTGAATCTAGCTAATAAATGCCAAAAGGGAACCAAATACCTACAGAGTTTGGAAGAGAAAGGGACATGAGACATGATCAACAGCATTTTCTGTGTTGAGGGAGACCAACACCAATGGCATTTTGGAGTCCCTCAATGCAGAAATAAGATAGGCCGTTCATGTAAATGATCTCTAGAATGTCTACTAAATAAATCCCATTTGCTCTGGGCCAGTTGCAACTTGCCAGACTTTTATTATACAATTAGCTAGAATTTTGGCCAGAATTTTGATATCTAGATTTAAGAGAGATATGGGTCTATAATTGCCTACTAATTGTGCATCCTTAATAGGCTTAGGTAAAACTATTAGAAGCGCTTCCTTGAAAACAGAGGGAAAAAAATACCCTTATAAATATCACTGAAAAAATGTAGTAAATAAGGGGTCACTTGGTCCCAGAGAGCTTTGTAGAAGTTGGGTGAAAATCTGTCTGGCCCAAGAGCTTTATCAAGTGGGAGAGACATTATAGCCTGCTGGACCTCCACTAAGGAGATAGGCCGAGAGAGAAAGCCCCTCTGCACAGGGGATAGCTGGGGCATATGAGCATTTTGCAAAAAAGATTGCATATCCTCCACAGTGGCCAAAGGTTCCGTGGCATATAGCTATTCATAATAAGAATGAAAACAATTGACAATATCCTGGGGTTGTGCTGTTAAGGGGCCTGGGGTGGGTCAGCCTAACCACAGGGATACACCTAGTCACCTCAGTTTGTTTCACTCAGAGGGCCAGAAGCCTCCCCACTTTTTTTTCCCTGGTCAAGATAGGAAAACTATGCCTGAAATATAGCCCATTCAGCCCCTTCTCGGAGATGTTCTGCATACTTCTCTCAGGATACAATCAGAGCCCACCACTTCTTTTCTGAGGAGTAAGCTAGTATACCCTTTTCTAAAGTTTTAATCATATGCAACAGATGCTCAACCTCCTGCAGTCTTTTACGCTTCTGAACTGTAGCTAAATGTATAATAATCCCATCCTTTCCATCTGCCCCTACCATGATTCTTACTTTCCCCTTGTGTCTATGCTAGCCTCTCTTGAAGCTGTCCACTATCTTCAACGAGACCACCTCTTCCAGCAGTGCATTCCAACTGGCCACAACACTCTCTGTGACAGAGTGCATGCTATCCTCCCTCCTTAGCCCCTTCCCCCAACTTAAGACTATGCCTCCCTGTGTCTCAGTTGACACTTAGCTTAAAGAAACCCCTTCTTATCCACCCTATATATCCCTTTCAAGTATGTCAGGAGTCAATGACAAAGCCACAGTGTCTGTGTTTGTGACAGTAGGAACAGGTATGGTTGCAGCTGTGGCATCTGTAGTGGTAGAGGTCAAAGTGGCTGTGAAGGTAACAGTGGCTGTGTTGGTGAAAATAAGTGGTGGTGTGACTGGGAGCACACTAGCTGGGGATGAACTAGTGATAGTGGCAACACTGTTGCTATAGTACTAGTGGCACTGGTGGCTGCTGCTTGTGAAATAGGGCGTCTCAACTCTAAGGTCTACCTACTCCCATAAAATGTGGGCACTAGAAATGTGTCACTAGTTCTTGTTGTGGTGCTGATGATGGACACGGAGTTGGTATTACTGTAGTAGTGGTGGGGCTTCCCACATTAATACTGCTAATGGCACTACCAGAACATGGCTTACTGAGATAGAGAAAAAAGTGTGACATGCCCAATATGCCCACAGTGTCTCTCATTATTTCCATTTCTAGCTGGTGCATGTGAGCCAGGAGATTTTCCAGGGCTAGACCATGCACATTTCTGGGTGGCTAATTTCCAGTCATGATTGATATAGATTTTAGCTAGAGATGGTCAGGTACTAAAGTATCCCACCAAGACAATCAAAAATACCTGTAAAAACTTGAATGAAAAACAAGTACTGTAGTGGGGTCAGACAGTCACTATCTGATCCATTCTACTACCTGATTACCTAACCCTAACCATAACAAAAATCATGTAAAGATTTTTTTAGGGACTATTACACTGTCTGTTAGGTACCCCGATCTGTTATACCCATAGGTGAATTGCTGAGTCAAGTACGAAAGGCACAGGCCTTCTTAGCCAGCCTGCTAGTGTTTCTAAAAATTATATCTGTGGTGAGCATTGCTGAGGCAGGTATGATAGGGGTAGCTGCTGTGAGTGAGCCTGCTCTTGTTTTAAAAAATTATTCCAGTTGTGGTTATTGCTGAGGTAGGTACAACAGGTGCAGTTGCTCTGAGTGAACCTGCTGTGGTTTCCAAAAATTATACCCATGGCAGGCATTGCTGAGGCAGGTACAAGAGGTGCAGGCTCTCTTCGTGAGCCTGCTGCTGTGTCCAAAAATTATACCCATGGCAGGCATTTCTGAGGTAGGTACGAGGGGCAAAGCTGCTGTGATTAAGTCTGCTGCTGTTTTAAAAAAAATTATACCCATGGCGGGCATTGCTGAGGTAGGTGAAAGAGGTGCAACTGCTGTGATTGAGCCTGCTGCTGTTTTAAGAAGTTATATCCATCTTGGGCATCGATAAAACTTACATAATATACACTGATGATTGATAAAAGAAAACAAAGAGCAGTGCTAGTGTGGCACATGTGGCTGGCATTGTGGCAGTGGGGATGGTTCCATTTGTTTCATACACAGCCTAGTCATCATATTCAGTATCACTGTATGTAGGCTGTTGCTCATGTTCAGGTTCAGACCCACATAAATTAGTGGGTATGACAATTGGTAAATCGTCAACATTCATTCCAAGAAATGTAAGCCATTCCACATTTGCAGGACTTAGCAGTGTTCTGTAGTCAGTGACTATTCCTCCAGCTGCGGACAGCTGAGATACATTATTGCAAGATTTGTTAGATCTGGCCATATTGTTCTCTTTTGTTTTCAATACAGAAATGGGTCTTCCTCAAAACAAATCACAGTAGGTCTGCAAAGTACTCCAGGATCATTGTGCTGTGTGAGATGATTACCAGTCTGGCAGATGAACCTGATACTCTTTCTTTAGAGGTTACCAATCCATGTTGTTGCAGGTGACTCAGAAGTGATTTGCCTTTCTGACCCTTGGGGCACCTAACAGACAGCGTGTGATACAGCCTAAATGGCTTTCACTATACTGCAGAGAGACACAGAGTAGCTATGTCACAGACAGGGCTCATGGCACCTAACAGACATCGTGTAAGACTATATTTTCATTTACCTTCCTGTGACCAGTTGGAAGAGTACAACTGGTCTTCTTAACTGGTGCAACCAATTAAGGCATTCTGTCCCAGGGCTGATATCCTGCTGACAATTCTGTTAAGAAGCTCATGAAGTCAAAAGGTTTCTCAAGGTTATCCCTCTCTGATTAAGACTGCTAACTTCTCTAACAAACCCAAGAAGCTTTCTGCACTCATTACAACAATATAATTATATACATTTGTAAACCAAGGGATCTCATTTTCACATGAAGATTCACATCTATATTTTTAACTACAGTGAAACAAGGGGAGAGAGAAACAGCAAGAAAAGGAAGGGAGATAAAAGGGGAAATTGTGGGACCATTGAAGTGGCCAATTCTTAAGTGCCACAAGAAAAGTTTGACTGCTCAATCAACAGGCAAGAGACAGATAAGAGGCAGAATAGGTGAGGATATGACTAGATCCTTGCTTTTACCTCTCTCTGCATAAACAATGAGACAGAGTCTTATCCCAGCCCTGTCACAACTGGATCTACAGAACTAATATAAAAAATATCAATTCCTTGATTTAAGGCTATGATTCTTCATAAAACATACAAATACTGTGAATGTTTAACATAATGTTATTGTACTAGTGGAGTGCTTTTCATTAGTTCTAAAGAAATATTTTATTTATCTGTAACATGTACAGTATGCTGACTGTAGGTGGCTGCAGCTCTAAACAAGAGATTCTCCCTCTCTTTCTCTTTCAATCTGCTTATCAGTAAAATTGATTGACTGAGTGATTGATTGATTGATAATGTTCCAGCCATCTGTGGGATGAAAATCAGTTAACCATTAAGTCTGGCTCTGGAGACCATTCTTCCTTCACCTGATTATGTAGAATGTTAACTTTCCTGGACACTCTACTGGTAGAGTTCCAGAAGAGGGAACCCTATCCTTTGCTCAATATCTTAGAATTGGATTTGTCACCTGGGGTAATATGACCTATTGCTCCAGGCATGCTTGGTCCCACATTCTACAGAAAGCAATGTCCAGCTTTATATCAGGCACCACCTTGTTGGATGAATTACAAATACACAGTTCTAGTGGAGGACTGACAGATTCACTGGGCATGCTTCGCCAGTGGATTTGGTGGTGGATGCACCATTCTGTAAATCCCAAATGAAGGGAGAGTCAGACAAGCTTTGTGACAAGATGTCCACTAAACAGGACTAAGGATGGTCTGCTGCTGAATTTGCATTCAGTGAATGTGCTGAAATCCATGGAGATCAATTTACTTGTCATGCTGCAAACATTTCAGTCCCTTTTCCAACTATCTCTCACAGGGAATGCCTGGCTCCTCTGTTATAAAAAAAGTGACTTTTATTCTGAAAACCTTAGAAATTGTCAGGAAATTGCACCTTATCATGTAGGTAGGCTAGTGAAATGGTGCTATGTGACTTTGGAAGACTAGGCAAGTTGCAGAGGGGATGTCTGCAAAAGTTCTTTGACAAGTATTTTTTTTTCCTAAGTGCTGGTGGCCTGGACTGGTGGCTTACTAGACACAAAAAGCTATACAGTACAGTAAAACCCCAGTTATGTGAACCTCAATTGTCCAAAACTCTCAGTTATCCCAAACTGTGGTGTATCTCCCAGCCTAATAGACTTAAATGTAATGTTCCCTAACTTATCTGAGACCCCATTTATCCAAATGATTTTATTGTCCCCCAGCGCATTTGGATAACTGAGATTATACTATATTTATTTATTTTTATTATTTTATTTCCTGAGTGCTGGTGGCCCAGGCTGGTGGCCTGCTAGACACAAAAAGCTATATTTATTTATTTTTATAATTTTTTTGTTTACCTGCAGTGCAGATTGAATTCAGCAGGCTGGGAAAGGCGAAGGGCATGCATGTCATGTGAACATCTAGGACTCCTCAATAACTATTTTGAATCATTATTGTTAGAGTCCAGCAATGGCTGTGTCATGTCATCATCTGCTGTGTGTGTTTTGTGTGTTCTGTAGTATAAATGAAAAGAAGAACAGGAAGGGAAAGGTATGCAGGGGTGAGGAAAGGAGCAGATAAATGTTTCACCATGACAGATCCACTACATACAAGTTCTGCAAGTAGTGGTGTGGAAGGAGCCCATCATGGTGGGACAGGGACCGGGTATTTCTGGTCATGGGACTGTGAGGACAAGGGCTGGGCACATGATAGTACACCCAAAGAAACCATGATTAATTAGTCCCCAGAAATCAACTGGTTCCACACCTATTGCAGTGCAAGTAGCCTTCACTGACTGTCTTCCAGTTCATCTATTGAGAAATCTGTTCAGAGCAATCCAAAAGCACAACAGTCTTCCTGTCAGTCTCCTTCAAGTGCTCCTATTCCCATTCTCTAAATAGATGTGATCTATTCAGAAATGTAAAGTCTAACTCTGCCCCCCAAAAATCAGTCTAAATTTTCTGCCCGATTCTTCAAAGACCCTCCCCCGAGTCACTAGCAACTTCTGAAAACAGCATGAGGAGAGTCAAGCAGCAGGCCCAAATCATGACTTATGTTTTCTTGGAACATAAAGTAAAGAATAATGCAAATAATAATCATGACAATCAATAAACAATCATTCATTGTATATAATAATGGATGGGGAGGGAAGTGTACTTAACGAGAAATTAATGGTTGCCCATGGTGTGGGATGTTACATAAACCCTGAGGGCGAAGCCCGAGGGGTTTATTAAAGCATTCCATACAGAGGGCAACAATTAATTTTGAGTTACCAGCACACTTCCCCATCTTTTATTTTTTTATAATTGCTGGTGAGCAATTTGTTGCCTTAGTATATTATGCTGCTGGCTGTCCTTCACAGAGACACACACACACACACACACACACACACTCTATCGCTCTGTCTCTTTTTCTCAGGAAAAGAGAGTTTCTTTGTGATGAGTAGTTTTTAAAGCCTTTTTGTGTGTGCTATTACATTTTGGTTTCATTTTTGTTGTAATAGCGCATACCTCCTAGAAGCACTGCGGACCTGTTCGTGGGTGGTAAAGCAGTTTGTAGCAGTTTGTAGATGAAGCCGTTTGATGAATTCCTGGGCAATTGTTGTGTGGTGTGAGTTCCGGACAGCAGGATCAACCAGATAAGTTGTTTTTCAAAAAAAGAAAATGACGTCGAATCCCAGTGTGGTGGCTTCTGTTGCGGCTCCTCGGTAAGCGAGATGAGGAGCCACCATGTTTGACGCATTGTTTAGCCCACCCATTAGAAGTGTGGAGTGAATCAGGAAAGGCTTGCATCTGACTGATGTGGCGTATGTTTGCAAATTATAACTGGTTCAGCCTATGGAAACAATTGTTGACCAGTTGTTATATTATGGTTATATTATATGCTTTATCATATTTTATCAGACTTTTATCTCATATAGCTTATCATATTAATTTAAATTATATTATCTTTTCATATATTGTATCTGCTGCCATGCCCAGTGCCATCTCCAGCCAGGCTATTCCACAGTGGCTGAAAAAAATAATTTGACAATCACCATCCAATTCCACCAAAAGTACACACATTGACCACTGTCAGTTCTCTGCACCTACAAACAAAGAAATCCTCTGCCTTGTGGGGGTATTTTACATATGGCACCATGGGTCAGATTCATGAAGGGTGACACAGAGCCTGCAGCAAGCCCTGCATCAAATCTGGCAGTCAGAGCAATTGCACCAAAAATTTACCATGGAATGTGCCCAATTCAGTAAAATCAGGTGCATTTATGGCAATTTTCCTGATTTACGACAGCTTACACCAAATATTTGGCTCCACCCCTGTAAATTAGGTGCCAGAGATTGCCACAAGCTAGATCAGAAACAATTGTTCTAACCTGTGGCAATCGGCACATGGGATTGAGAATCCTGATTATCAGTCAGGGGATGGTGCAAGACCCATGCCGCATATGTTTCGCACACCTGGGGCTTGCAGCATTCTTGGGATGTTTGAGAATCGGGCCCCATGAGTCCACTAAAAGCATGCTGGAATCAGTGAGGTAAATAGATTGCTTGGGGTCATTGAAGTTTACTAAAACTTTGGGAATTCTGTCTGATTGATTTAAAACATAAGCATGGCATATTCCTAACAGCTACATCCCTCTCAGTACCCACTCACGTGAGACAGACAAGCAACAGCATCATGGACAGTCGAGTTGCGTTATGTATGGGAAATGGTGGGATAAGATGGTTCATTCAAGTAATCTAGCCACTATGGCAGCAACCTGAGCACACTGATGCATCCCATGATACCAGCCATGCTGGCACTGCAGTAGGAAGGGTGCATCAGCCAATGTCAGGCCCAATGTCCACACTACAGCAGGTGCTGAATTTGTTGTAAGAAACAAAGTATGCTGACTGAGTCATTAAAGTATGTGCTCACACTAAATGGCCACACTCTCCTGCTGTGTCTTCAGCCTCTCACAGTCCAGAGACATCTAGTCTGTAGTGTGTCTTCCAAAAATAACACATTCATTTAATCTGATCATCCTCCTTGTCCTTCCTCCATCATGAATCATGTTTTCTCAGCATGAAAATAAAGCCAATTGTATAATTATTCTTAATACTACACTAAATCATATTACTTACCTTAAAATAAAAACAAAGATATCAACTGGTTCTGATACCAAAACATCTTTTTCATCTGATTATCCTCCTCCTTCCTACCTCCTGAATCACATTTTCTGTTCAAATAAAGCCAAATTTAATAGTAAAAATAATAACTATACTAACAAGTATGTTAAAAACCTATAAATCAACCGGTTTAGAAAACAACACATTCTCTTCATCTAAGTCTCCTACTCATCCCTCTATCACAAATCATATTTT
The DNA here is from genome assembly GCA_016271365.2 of Neoceratodus forsteri. NCBI lineage: Eukaryota > Metazoa > Chordata > Ceratodontiformes > Ceratodontidae > Neoceratodus > Neoceratodus forsteri. Next base: position 186,139,329 of record CM057457.1, read on the forward strand.
ATGAGTATATAAATAAAGCCAAATGTATTATTAAAAAAGTAACTAATAATTAAGTTAAAATAAAAGCCATAAAAGTCAACTGGTTCTGAAAGCAACGCATTCTCTTTATCATTCACCTCTTCCCTTCATCATGAAACATGCTTTTTAGGTACCTAAATAATAGATAATAAAGAATAAAAAGTAATATACATTATCATACTTCTGTCATATTAAAATAGTAGTATTTTTCATAATGACATAATCAGATACCTCATTAAGTTTATTAAATACAGTGTCAAAGCAAGAATGAGCATACACAACCTCCTGGTCATACTTCTCCTCCTTTCCTGTTTCCTCATGGTGTCAGTGCAGGGCATGAGCAAAATGACTTCAACAACTTTAAATGTGATGATTCCAAGATAGCCAAGGACTTTGGGGAACTTTCAGATACTGAATGCTGGTGCTATTTAGACATTTTGGAGTAAGACTCAGACAAAAAGTACACGATAAAGGCTTATCTGCAGTAGCAGAGCCACTGTGTAATAGAACTAGTGAGCCAATCAAAATTCTGGTAAAACATTTGGCCTGCAGTGGCTAAACAGGCTTTACATTTTCTCAGACACCATACATAACTGGTCACTTCGGAAAGATGCTTCAGTAACACTGGCAATATTATCTCACCACAATACTCAGGGCTGGCTCCAGGGAATCTACAACTCTTAACCTTTCTCAAACTCAGCTTTTTTTTTTTTTTTTTTTTTTTAATTTCTTGATGCTCCCATTACTGACCATGCCCCATCGTGCCGAGCTCCCCAGCCCTGTCACCCAGATTTTCATGATCTTAGCTTCATTTTTCACATATTGCCCCACCCCCTGTGATGGCATGGTTGAGGTAATCCCCAGCTCCTCCTGCTGACAGGATTCAATCAGGGGAAGGGCCAAATTACTGGTATAGGGCCTGCAGGAGTCCGAATTCATCCTGTTGTAGTCAGGATTTTCTGTGCTTTCTGGTCTCCATTCCCTCAGGATGCAGTGGTTAGGGGGTGCACATGTGGATGCATGCCAGCATGCATAGTACAACACCAGTCAGCATCCTCCTCTCCATGAAGCATGGTCATCTAGATGGCAGTATGGCAGTGAAGTCGGGTGCCCTCCCAACCCCGAAAGGGGGGTCATCCTCTAGGATGCTCAATCTTCCTTAATCCTATTTCCCCCAGCTAAGCCTTGATGACTCAGCTTTCTCACAAGCATAACTTAACACAGATAACATTAACTATCAGTTCAGTCTGCACATTTCCAACAAGTAATCTCCGTAACTATTGCCAGTTCTCATTCCTACACTTCATGGTGCAAGTCATCCTATTCTCCCAATAGCACTCAATGGCACCACAGTCTAGCTCACATATCCTAGCAGTAGCAGCACAACTCCCATTTCTGATGAAACTACCACCATGTTCATATTTTCATATTGTCATCATCAATAAGCTCAATAGACCCTTACAAAGACCCAAGTGGGCAGGTGGTGTGCCATCTTTTTTGCACTATTGGCGATGTATGTTTGATGATGTGCTGGAGAACCAGTCAATGCTTAATAAAAGTTGTTAGCCAATACACTGCAGTGCTTAGAGGCTGGATGTTATTTCTCCAGGAGTACACTTGTTCTGTTTTGTTTTCATTGCTGACCTCAAGGCTGTTTTCCCCTATTTGTACTATGCTTTACTACAGCCCAAAACTCAGTACTGGGAGCTGAAGGGGTTCAGCTGAAATCTAGAGGTCAAAATGAAATGGTGGGGCCAAACTCGAAGTCAGATCAATGTAGCCACAGATCCACTTCTCTATCCCTTAAACAGAGCCCCCTTGGCCATGGTCACACAGCAGGATCCCTGGGCATTTGTCAGTACTGCAATGCAGACTTTATGGCTATGTACAGCTATGACCTATTTTAATGACTCGAGTCTTGGACCTGTGGCCTCCTCAGCCAAAAGGTATCCAGCAGGACCCCATTATAGAAGCACAGGATAATGACCAAGGATCCATCCAGTTTGCCCATAAAGAGATTTCTACTGTACCCATTGCCCTGACCTAATATCTGAAAGGGGTCTTCTACCCTAAACATTCCTTCTCCCCCTAGCTTCCTCAACTCCCTTGATCCTCCTCTTGGAATTATCAGCCCTTTTAACCCTATCCCAGCCATGTTTGAACCAAACTATAGTCTCTTGCCCCACTACTTCTACCGGTAATCTATGCCAAGGCTTCATTAACTTTCAAAGAGGTAGACCTTCCTCACATTCCTCCTGAATATCCCACTGACTAGCCTCCATGCATGTACTCTAATGACTGCACTACTGTTCCTGTTGAACTGGTCTTCACAGTTCACTCTGTTAATTACTATCAGGAACTTGTACACCTCTATCATGTCACCCCTGAACCTACTGTTCTCCAGAGACTTCGTGTTAAGGGTCTCGAGCTGTTCTAGATACAATCTGTACTGTTGGCCATGGATCATCATCCCAGGTATGATCTGCCCTGTTGGCCTTGGATCATCATCTTGGTGACACTACAGGCTATGATCTGCAACTACCACTCCAGCTTTCTGAGTTGCCATAGGTCATGCTGCCACCTTCAGTGGGCTTGGGAAGGTGGCATGGGCTGGAGCTTGTCCTCCAGATTCATCTTCTGTCTTCTTTCATTCCCACATTCTGAGTACAGAAATATTTCGTTTGCAGCCCAGCTTTTACTCCTCCACCTATCATCCACTCAATCCATGGGCCTAACTCTGTGCTTTGTGAAGGCTTTGCTAGACCCATTCAGCACTAACACCATTGTCCATCTATGCAGAGGAAGTGACAGGCCAGGACGGTACCAGAGGTTGCCCAGGTGTTTTTTTTTTGGGAGGGGTATTTTCTCACCCACCTCCCCAGGACACCACAGGTGACCACTTACAAACACAGATCAAAACCTAAAGAGTCACTTCCCCAGTCCATCTGTGTAGATTTGGCACTGGAAACTGGCACCATATCTATATGCCTGGTGGTCTGACATGTATCAAACATAGCAGTGAGTGCCACATAGCATTCCCCAGGACAGCTCAACTTCAATTGACCTCAGTGTACAAAATGTTTTTCTCTTTTTAAAATTGTTGGACTATGTAGAAATAATAATTGCCAAAATCTTTCTCATGAAATTTTTCTCTTTCATGTCAGCAAGTGTTCCTCGATCAGAACTGGCCAGTGGCAGTGAAGAAAGAGCCAGTGGAGCAGCAGGATCAGAGGTGGTGGCCATTTGGGAGGAGATAGTGGGACAGCTCTTGTTGGGAAAGTGGTGTCAAAGGAGGCCAGCCTAGTGTTGAACCCACTCCTTAAACTATGGGCACTGGTTATATATTTATGTAGTATATCAATGAATATTTCATTTTGTGTGGATAAAGGGGACTATAGTGCTATCTCACTGGAGTAAGCCCCACTTAATTAGTATAGATGAAGCACCTGCAGAAAAGGACAGGGTGGCCCATCTAGTCTGCCACGAAGATATACTGCATGTGCATTGTCCAAACAGCTTGTTCTCTGTTACTGTGTCCCTTATAATGACATAGAGATAAGGATCTTACTTAGCAGTGTCAGTCTGGCTAGTCTGTATTTATAAGTTACACCACCAATTATTTCTTAGTTCTATCCACTATAATGCTGATGTATATCTCGCGCATCCACCCCCTTTAGCCTTATTTACCTGCCATAAAGAACCTTTGATAGGTAGCCAGCTACCAAAGGAGGCATGTGTTAACATTAGCATGAAATCTGGTGGCTGTACTGTAGCTCTTACACATGATATTATGTTGGCACCCTCAGTGATTCCTACCATCCACCATGTGTCTTTTCATGGACAGTGATAGCAAATATTAGTGGTGTGTGGAATTTTCAAATTCCAAAGGAACAGAATTTTGTGGCATTTAACAAAATTCCACTGAAATTCCACCAAATTTCTTTGGAAGCAGAATGGCAGAATTACATAATGGAATAATATGGAATGGGTTTTCTGACCATTTCTGCTGATTAAAATTCCATGAATCTCGATGTACTGTACTTCGTGGAAATGGTCACAGAATGATTTTTCGTAGATAAATGTTCTTCGGCACAGTAGTTTTGCAGAGAAAGAAATTTAAATCCTGAAATGTGTCAGGTGAATTGAGCCATTTGTGAGTGATGTTGGCTCTGAAATAAAATGCTGACACTTCTTTATGTTTAGATGTTCTGCAGAATATTAATCCCCAGATCACAGAAGGGGGAATTCCACAGAATGACCAGTGAAATTCCAACAGAAATTCCACAGGTGGAATAGTCTTTCTGTGCTAATTTAACTGTCAGAATTATACATTCTACACAGCACTATATGTATTAGTAATTGTTTAGCCATTGCTGGCAGGGGCTGGCAGTATACCCTAGAGGTTAGAGGAACAAGGTGTGAATGGGCTTGATACATTCAGCAGACCAGAACCGAGTTTGATTCTCACAACCTCCACTTGCATACTGTGTGACTCTGAGCAAGTCACTTAACTGCCCAGTGCTCCCAGGTCACCCCTGAAAACAGGCATTTGTGCCTAGTGGGCCTTACCCAGTTACCAAAGACTAAAATAAATAAAATAAAATGAAATTGCTTTTGGCTATATAACAGATTCCTTCTCCACCACTGTTCTAATTTTTGAATATTAAACCAGAGCTTATCACAAAGTGGATGTTAAGAACTGATCATATAATGTATTGGGAGCACCAATTACCCACTGAAATCAAACAGATTACAACACTGTAATCCTACTACCATGATGTAAGAACCTTATAAACCCATCTCATCTACGTCTTGGCAGTGGGTTTACAAAAAGGAATGCCACCGCTCACCAGTATTTTGAACAGACAGCGATCACTAGTCTCAGTAATGATTTCAAACAGCATGCCAATTACAACAGTTTACTGATACCAAGACTAGCGGTTGCCATGGTGGATTTAAATTGTAACTCCGGGTAGTGTTTTCATCTGATTATCCTCCTCCTCCTCCCTACCTCCTGAATCATGTTTTCTGTTGAATGGAAAAATTTCATTATTGAGCAACAGAACCGCAAAACAATGAAAAAAAATTGGACATTTGGCTGCTTATGTCTTACCTGGCAGACATCCAGAAACCGCGAGCCATAACAGAAAATGTATCCTGAAATGATCATATGTCTGTGGTGCAGATTCTTTATCGAGGTAGGACCTATTACTTTATTGGAGCAGGGTGTGTGTGTTTGGGGGGGGGGTTGGGAAGTTGGACTGCACTGTTCAGGAACCCAGTACACTATAAATGACAATGCCTGGTGTACAGGTGATAACCACAGATGTAATCACCTCTCGTGGTTGCTATGGTGATGGTAAACCTCTCGAATTGTGCTCTCGAGCTTTACTGCTGCCCTAGCAACCACTCGAGGTGATTGCACTGTGGTTGTCACCTGTACACCAGGCATTATCCTCTATGTTACTTTGCTCTTGTGCATTTATTTCAGTCCTGCACTGTTGCTACTGACTTATATTAGTTTTTAGTTACACTGTAACAATCATGTTTCATTCTTCTTTGTACATATATGAATTCTGCCTTTGTATTTGAATTCTGCCTTATTGCTACCTGCACCGACTTGTATCAGTTGTTCTGTACTGAACCCTGTTTTGCTTTTTCCTTTCTGGTTTTTTTTTCCCATGTGCCCTTCCCCAGGCTTCAAATGGAACTGATTCTTGGCTCATGTGCCCTTCCTGGTCACCAATTTCTACATAAAATAAAAAATAAATATGTGACTGACTGATGTTGCTGGTAAACAGATATACTGTATAACTATGCTGAAGTGCCTAATCTATAATTTCAAAGTGTGTGTGTTGGGGGGGGGGCAACACATGTAGAGACACCTGAGTGTGAAAAACACACCAAAGTTTTAAGCAAAATTGTTTTCTCTTTGTTTACAGACAGCGACCTCTGTAGTTCCAAATGAGGTCAGCAGCCATGTGACCCAGTAGCTTAAACAAATTTACCAGGCTTCTGAGGTCAAGCTTTATGAGGAGGAGGAGAGGCATCAAACACATGTCATAGGGCCAGCCCATGCCCAGCCTCCCACAGTCAACTGAAATTGGTGCCACCGTGGCACAGAAAATATCTTTGATTACTCTCACCTGAATAGAACCTACTCACATATTGATTGATTTTACTTAAAAAGTGGACCCCATTCACTGGGTAATAAAAGACAGAATTCATTTTGAATTCATTAGTATATTAAATCATGCCCCATTATCTGTCTTCTTGGATACATTGGGTGGAAGACAGAACAAATTTGTGTAGATTCAATAAGATTATAGTTGAGGGAGTGATCTATTATTATTTGAGACTTTACAAGCAAACAAATTATAAACATACATTCAAAGAGGTACCAAAAGTAAAGGGTGAAATGCAAGAGTTAATTAACAAAATGACAGACTGTCAATTGTAGTTCATCAGGCAGTCCTCTTATGAGCATGACAACATGGCCTGGAAGTTACTGTTATGTAAATTCTAAAAGTGGCTGCAGACAGGACAGTAATGGCAATTCCACCCTTCAAGTTCACACATGCCCATGATAAATTTGCAAGTTTAAAAAAATGCAAGGCAAGGCAAGAGGAGCACTGTCAGGATGGATCACCACCAAACTACTTGCCTGCATGAGGGATAGGGACAATCTGTAGGCACTGGCCAGGAAAACAGGGTCCCATGTCCACCTTCTGAAGTACAAGGAAGCTCGCAATAAGTGCACCAGTATGATTAGAAAGGCCAAATCTAACGTCTGTAAAGATCAGCAGACCCAGAACTGGAGCAATGGCAAACAATTCTGGGACAACAGCTCAGAGCTCCTTGGCAAGGGAGTTAAAATCACTCCTCAAATGTTTATGGTGGAGGATTGTGAGGTTCTTGAGCCACTGAAATTGTCAATTACTTCAGCCCAGCCTTTTCTAACCTCAGTTTTGTCATCCCACTGAGTCTGCCCATATCCTTTCAGGGAACTTGGTCCTGAAGCCTCCCTGATGTTGAGCTCTGAACCAGAGTACCCTAAATTCTACTTAAAGTCTGTTTCAGTCAAAAATACCTGAAAATGCATCAGTAGGGTACTTGGCAAAACTAGGCGTGGAAGTGATTCAGTTGATATGAATCTTCTTGCCCTGGCAGTAGGGGAGCTTTCCCATCCCATCTCTAGAATGTTTACCTTCTCCCTGTGCTACTTGCAGTTCCCTGAGAAGTGGAAATCCACACTGGTTACACCAATTTTCAAAACTGCTGACCGCACAAGTCTTGCCAAGTACAGATCCATTTCTATTCTCTCACCCTTGTCCAAGAACATTGAGAGAATAGTCTTTGACCAACTAGTAACATAACTTGACAGTGTCGAGTGTGCCCAGTGGCATGGCTTCTGGATGCTACACAGCACCAACACAGTGCTGTTGGACTACACCAACTATGTTCATGAGGCCCTCCAAAATGGTGACCTCATCAGAGCTATACTGTATATATCAACCTTACTAAGGCCTCAGACCTCATCAGCCATAAGCAAGGCCCCCAGTTCTCTGTGGCAAACTGATATAAATTCTGCTGCAGGGACTCTGAACTTCTGCAGCACTGTTAGGTCAAATTCTGTGACTAGGTTTAAAGTTCTGTGGCACATTTATATATAAATAATACAGAGCCAGCTGTACAGTTTGTATGGAGCCCAGCAAGGATGGCCTGTAAGGAGGATCACTGAATTCCACCACATAAATGTAAGCTACATAATTTCCCTTAAACCTTCAGTTTTATTCTATTGCTTTTCAGAAGCTGTCCCGACTCTCCATATTAATCTAAATCTATTTAGGGCTTAGTGCTATGTCATGCAACATTAATGGCTACTGGCAGACACCACCTCAATGTACTGGCAACAAAGCAAATAGCCGAGTATTGTTCTCCAAGGGACAGCTTGAAGTAAACTCGCCATGGAGCACCCAAGAATCCCCTCCTCTGTGAACACCTATCAGGAGCCCCATACACAGTCGTTGTTGGGGGTGCAGGCTATTGGTACATACAGAGACTTCCCCATACGGCCACCCTGAAAACAGCCATATATTAAAAATATAAAATATTAAGCATCAGCAGTGTCAGCATGATTTTTTCTATCTTTTTCTATTTCACGCTTTCCTTGCTTAGTTGTCACATTTTGAATTAATAATCTTTAGCTTGTTGTCATCTTTCTTATATTGGCTTCATTGTTTTCTTTCATGTGTACCTCTTTCCCTAGCCTGAAAGCCCTGGCATCTGCAAGGCCCTCTGACCATGGGCTGTTCTAGAGCAGGTAATCTCAGGATCGTACCTAATCATGGGCTGCCCTCATGGAACCACAATGCACTACTACTAGCCTAGTAGGGTGGCTCAGCTAGCTTTTTGTATTTTCCTTTTTATGTTGCCTGCGCACAGCGCAAGAAACATATTGGCACAGCTTGTTGAGAAGCAGGCTGTGGAGGCATGGCACTGTTGTGGCCAATGCCCCCACAGCCTGCAAAGACTTGTCCCGGTTTCCCCAGTGCTGTTGCAGGCTGCAGGTGACACAAGTTTGGAACATTCACACCAACTTGTGACAAATCAGCCGCTGTAATCAGGGTCCACCTCGTCATTGCAGCGTCAGCCATCTGTTGCAATGAGGGAGCGACCCATCATTGCAGGGCAGATCTAGCAAGCCTGATATTGTTTGTGAACATGGCGGTGGATTGCCACCATGTTCACAAACAATATAACCCCCCCACCATGTTTATGTGCCGACGGGAACCCCAATCCCCGTCAGCTTTGGTGCCCCCTCATTCATTTTGCTGATGGGGAGCCCAGTCCCCGTCGGCATTCTGCCACCCCTCGCACTTTCATTTTCTGCCGACGGGTGCCCAATCCCTGTCGGCATAATGAAGCCTCTCCCCTTGGTGTGCCGAAGGGGGTGCCCAATCCCCTGTAGGCTATTGCTGCTCCCGCCAACAGAAAGTCATTGGTGCCCCCCCACACACTGTTATTCCTGCTGACGGGGTGCCCAATTCCTGAAGGCATAATGACTCACCCCCCTTCTGTGCCAATCCCCCATCAGCTATTGCTGGCCCCCCAAAAAGAAAGCCATTGGTGGCATGCTGGGAGCCCACCCCAGCAGGCCACATGCCCCTGTAAATGAAAAACTGTCCTGCGTAAGTCTATTGCTTTCCCCCCCTGAAAAGCAGAAAACAGTCCTTCAAAGTCTTCCTGCTGCCCACCTACCACCCACACCCACCCACTGTGCATCCTGCCTCCCCACACCCCCCTCACCCCATACTTACCTCCGGAGTCCGGCGTGATGATCTTCGGTGGACTAGGAACATGTCTGCACTCTTCAAGGCCGACCACGAACTGAGAAAATGCTGGTAAGCAGTATAATGTAATGAATAGGATTTTTTCAACTTTAGTGCATATCTCGGGCATTTTGTGAATTCTTTACCAAATTTTTCAACATAGGGTTTTTAGGATCCTCTTCATGAATGCTTGAACTGTCATGAGCAGCATTGGCCCCTAAAGGTGATTTTGCGGTCACTGCATGGAATCACCTTTGGGGGCCAATTAACGAAACGACAGTGCCAGTGTTCACGAGGTGGGCTCTCAAAAAACCTATGTTGCAAATTTGGTGGAAAAAAATCCCAAAAATGACTGTTTTATGAGTGTGCACTGCGCAGTTCCTACGCACGTGTGTATCATCGTGAATTTGCAATATTTTGATGCCAGATTTTCAACACAGGCATTTTGTCATACCTCCTTGTGAACAGTACAGATGTCATTGTTCACATCTTGGCGGAAATGTGTTTTCACACTTCCGGCACAGAATAGCGCAGTCGCTGTCCGAAATCAGTGTTCGGGACAGAGTAAGAAAATGACAGTGACACTGTTCATGAGTAGAGGTCCTGAAATGGCTATGTTGAAAATTTGGTAATGATACTCCATACAATGACTGTGTTACGAGCATGCATTGCGCAGTTTGCACGCACGCTCGTAACTTCGTGAATGTATAATATTTTCATTCCAGATTTTCAACATTGCCATTTTCCCACACCTACTTATGAACAGTGCAGCTGTCATTTTTCCCATTCTGGCCAAAATGTGTTTTCGCAGTTCTGGCGCAGAATAGAGCAGTCGCTGTGGGAAATCACTGTCCAGGACAGAGTAATAAAATGACAATGATACTGTTCATGAGCAGAGGTCCTAAAATGCCTATGTTGAAAATTTGGTGATGATAGCCCATCAAATAAGTTGCGTTGCACACTTTCCATACACCCTTTTAACTTTGCAGATTCGTAATATTATCATGCCACATTTTCAACAATGGCAATTTTTCACACGTCCTTATGAGCAGTACAGCTGTTATTTTTCACATCCTGAGTGAAATGTGGTTTCACAGTTGCGGTACAGAATAACATAGTCGCTGTGGAAAATCAGTGTTCGGGACAGATAAAGAAAATGACAATGGCACTGTTCACTAGCAGAGGTCGTAAAATCCCTATGTTGGAAATTTGGTGACAAAACTCTATAACATGACTGTGTTACAAGCGTGCATTCAACTGTTTCCACGCACCCTTGTAACTTCGCAAATTTGTAATATTTTCATGCCACATTTTCAACAGTGGCATTCTTTCACACCTCCTTATGAACAGTACAGCTGTCATTTTTCTCATCCTGGCTAAAACATGTTTTTGCACTCCTGACGAAGAATAGCACGGCCGCTGTGGGACATCAGTGTTTTGGATAGACTAAGATGGCATGAGTAAGAGGGGGGAGTGACCGAGCTCAACTGAGTTCTGTCAGGACTGCTCCAGATTTGTTTGTGGGCAGAAAAAGTGTCCAACTCAAGAGGCCAGTACAAAAGAGCAGCCTGCAGCAGTGGGAGAAACAGAATGAGAGAGTGTGTGAGGGAGGGGGAGTGAGCGAACTCACCAGAGTGCTGTCAGGACTGCTGCAGATTTCTTTGTGGGCAGAAAAAGGCATCAATGCAGGCAGGAGCCCAGTAGAAAAGGCCAGCCTGCATCGGTGGGAGAAACAGTACAAGTGAGTGAGACAGAGGGACTGAGTGAGCTCAATGGAGCTCTATCAGGACTGCTGTGTATTTCTTTGTTGGCAGAAAAAGACACCAATGCAGGCAGGAGCCCCGTACTAAAGGGCCACTTGCAGTGCCAGGACAAACAGAATGAGCACATGTCAGAGGAAGACTGAGTGACCTCAATGGAGCTTTTTTGGTACAGCTGCAGATTTATTTGTGGACAGACAAAGGTGCCACTGCAGCCAGCAGCCCCGTACACAAGCGCAGCCTGTAGCGCCAAGAGAAACAGAACAAGTGACTGACAGAGCAGTAGTGAGCGAGCTTAGTGGAGCTCTATTATGACTGCTGTGGATTTCTTTGTGGGCAGAAAATGTGGCAACACAGGCAGGAGCCCAGTACAAAAGGCCAGCTTGCAGCACGGGCAGAAATGGAATGAGTGAGTGAGAGAGGGGGAATGAACAAGCTCAATGGAGCTGTGTCGGGACTGCTTCAGATTTCTTTCTGGCCAGAACAAGCCACCAATGCAGGCAGGAGCCCAGTACAAAAGGGCAGCCTGCAGTGGCAGGAGACACAGAATGAGCAAGTGAGGGAGGAGGAGTGAGTGAGCTCAACGGAGCTCTGTTAGGACTGCTGCAGATTTGTTTGTGGTCAGAAAAAGGCAGCAATGCAGGCGGGGCCCAGTACAAAATGGCGGCCTGCAGTGGCAGGAAAACCAGAATGAGCGAGTGAGAGAGGGGGGGAGTGAGCGAGCTCAGTGGAGCTATACAGTATTGTAACTGCTGGAAATGGCGACAACGCTGGTAGGAGCCCAATAGAAAAGGGCAGCCTGCAACACCACCAGAAACGGAATGAGAGTCAGAGAAGGGGACTGAGCAAGCTCAATGGAGCATTGTCAGAACTGCTTCAGATTTCTTTGTGGGCAGAAAAAGGTGCCAACAGAGCCAGGTGCCCAGTACAAAAGGGCAGGCTGCAGTGCCAGGAGAAACAGAATGAGTGAGTGACACAGGGGGAGTGAGCGCCCTCAACAGAGCTCTGTTGGGACAGCTGTGGATTTCTTTATGGGCAGAAAAAGGTGCCAACACAGGCAGGAGCCCAGTACAGAAGGGCAGCCTGCAGCGCCGGCAGAAACAGAATGAGTGAGTGAGAGAGGGGGATTCGGCAGGCTCAACAGACCTGTGTTGGGACTGCTGCAGATTTCTTTGTGGGCAGAAAAAGCCACCAACAGAGGCAGGAGCCCAGTACAAAAGATCAGCCTGCAGCACCAGGAGAAACAGAATGAGTGAGTGAGTGAGAGAGGGGGAGTGAGTCAACTCAACGCAGCTCTGTCGGGACAGCTGCGGATTTCTTAGTGGGCAGAACAAGGTGCCAATGCAGGCAGGAGCCCAGTAGAAAACAGCAGCCTGCAGCACCAGGAGAAACAGACTGAATGAGTGACAGGGGGCAGTGAGCGAGCTCAACACACCAGCTCAATCAACATTCAGCATTGACAAATGCTTTTTTTTTTCTTCTGCCTCTGTAGTCTCATTGTCTGTATTTCTAAGTCAGACAAAGTTTCTCTTCTCCTAGAGGAAAAAATGGCAGCAGTGCTCCCACCTCTACTCCAGACCAGACCAAAATGCTGCAGTGCCCTCTACTTTCTTCTTCCCTCTCCAAAACCTTGTAGAAGAAAAGCCCCCCCACCTCCCGCCTACCTAATGGCAGTAATATCTCCTCCCCCAATCTACATAATGGCAGCAATAATCTGTCCTCTACTCTGTTCCGCAGACCTAATCACAGCAATGCTCTCTTTCCTCCCCCTTCCCCATAATGATAGTAATGCTCTTTACAACCTCCATGCACCCTAGACCTAACAGCAGCAAGATATTTTCTCCTCTCCCTAACATGATCCTGCCTCCAAAAGCTTTGCCTGATCCCAGGTTTTAAAATCTAGTGTAGCCCACCTCCACCCATCTCAGCACCACTACCCACCCAGGAAGGAAACGGATTTTATTTGCAATGCTCTCCAAACAATTTTATCACAGAATGTTAACACACTGGGGGCTGGCAATCAGACTAGGGAAGTGGAAGAGATAGGGCTGCCAGTTAAACAGAGCCACAATTTGATTTATTCAAATTGGTGGTGGGCTACTGTGGATTTATTCTTTTGTAACCTTACCTGGTTACCAAAGAACAGAAAAAACAACTGACTACTGTATTGAATGGTTAAGCTATGTGTGCTTTAAAACAACTTTGAAGCTGCACTGATGCTTTAAGTAAATCTAATTGTCCCTCAGTGGCATTTTTAATTCTGGTGCAGTAAGCTTGAAATCTGTCTTGCCTACCCTACATATTGTCCTGGAGCAATATATAAATGTTTAAAAATTAAAAAATGTTTAATCTGCAATGTCATTATAACTTTCTCTACTTTCTCAATTTGTTTTTCTCTTCCCTTAATTAGTTTTCACATTTTACATAATGTTTAGCTTTTCACTTTTCTTACCTTGCTTTCATCTTTTTAATTTCTTCGGTCTATCCAGCATTAACATAGGTAACATAGGTTGTACTGAGAATGTAAAGACATTAGTCCATTAAGCTCGCTATAATTAAGAATATCCCTGAATGCCTTTACTAATAAGAAAGTTATCAAGCTTGGTTTTAAACTCTGTCATGGTTTTGCTATTCACAACTAAGCATGGTAATATATTCCAGATCTCTGTCACCCTAATGTTAAACCAGAATTTTCTTTTTTAATAGTGAATTTGTCCTTAAATAATTGGAATGGGTGAGCTCGGGTATTATGTGGTTGGACCCTCAGTACCAAGCTCAATTGTTCCCACATTTGTGTGTCTGATAGGGCCCTGTAGATCAGTCACATATCGCCTCTCAATCTACAGTACTCTAATGAAAACATACCCAAATGTTGAAGCCTCTGCTCATAGTTTAGACCTTTAACTTCCCTAATATTTCTAGTTGCCATCCTCTGAACCATCTCAAGAACTCTAATATCCCCATTGTTGCCAGGGGCCCAAAACTGGGTGCAATACTCCATGTGAGGGTGCACCAGAGTGTTATAGAGAGGGATCAGGACTGCTTTATTCCTACTCTTAATATGTCTATGTATGCAATGGAGTATGCTGCCAGCTCTTTTAACAGCCTGGCTACATTGCATTTTGAAGTTTAGGTCATTACTCACTCTAATACCCAGATCTTTTTCATCCAGAACTACTTTTAGTGCCCTGCCTTCTAGGGTATAGTTAAATTCTGTGTTATGTTTCCCCAAGTGCATAGCAATGCACTTATCAAGGTTAAGCTGTAGTGTCAGCATGGCTCAGTTGGTAGCACATCCGCCTCTGGACCAGAAGGTCATGGGTTCTCATCCCACACCGGGACTGGACTTGCACTTAAAATCACTGGCATCCGAGTGCAGTATTGGGGGTGCTGTACTGCTGGGGTGTGCCGTCCTTTGGATGAGACATTAAACCGAGATCCCTTCTGCCCATCCTGGTGGGTGTCCAGGTGGAAGTAAAAGAACCCAGGGCACTCTTCACAAAGAGTAGGGAACATTCCCAGTGTCCTGGCCAACATTCACCTTCCCATAAACCGGTTCATGCAATTATCCAGGCTGTGTGTGGGTGATGATGTACGATATGGCTGCCACCACACATTCAGTCACTTCACTACCAGTCTAGCATTGCTTGTAAAGCGCTTTGGATGTATGAAAAAGCGCTATATAAATGCTGATTATTCTTCTTCTCCTTAAATAATGATTTCTTAGTTTGAGCCCATAGTGCAAGATCAATGAGAGCAGCCTGTAAAATGTCTCTGTCCTCCTGGTTATTTACAGGGAAACCTAAGTGAGTGTCGTCCACGAATTTAAAAAGCCATACACCCCGACTGTATATGCATTGAAGAAATATATAAACTGAACAGACAAGGGCCCAAAATTGAGCCCTGGGGTATTCCACTGGTAACATCCACCCAGCCTGAATATTCAACCCTAATACAAACTCCCTGACGCCTCTCGTGCAACCATGACTGAACCCATTGAACTATATGAATATCAAGTCCCTGGTCAATTAAAGTCTTAACTAATTCAACATGTGGAACTTTGTCAAATGCCTTGGCAAAGTCAAGGAAGACAACATCCTCTGAGTAGCCCTCATCCAAGGCTTTACTAACCTTACTGTAAAATTCCAACAAATTGGTTTGGCATGACCTTCCCTTGGTGAAACCATGTTGTTTGCAATCTGTGTCACTTATTAGACTTAAGAAATCAATGATAGTCTTTTATGATCCCCTCTAGGATCTTACCCAGCACAGAAGTCAGGCTAATAGGCTTGTAGTTCTCTACCTCCTGTCTTGATCCCTTCTTGTAAATGAGGGTGACCATAGCCTGTCTCCAGTCCATAGGGATCTCACCTTCAGCTAGAGATTTCTGAAAAAGATGAGTGACTGGGCTAGCTAAAACATCTGTGAGTTCTTTAATCAACCTTGGGTGTATGCCGCCAGGCCCTTGTGCTTTATTGTGGTCTATTCACTCATTCTTTTCCTGCCCCAACAATTTTTTTATTTACTTAGCTGTTCCTTTGCTTGCATTTTTCATAGTTTACATTTTTCTTCCCTAGGCACCAGAGTTGACTCATCAGGTTGGCAACCTCACAGCCCTATCCACAGCAACCATTTGTGCTCTAAACCCCATAAGGATAGCAAATTGCCCCCAGAGAGCACTTTACCCTCTCATGGTTTTAGAACAGGTAGACCCCACTACTGCCCATCTCAATCCCACCACTTACCTCACAAGCCTTGAGAATGCCATTGAGTAATCTTGTAGATTTAAATGTATGCTATTACAGAGTCACACAGTATGCAAGTGGAAGCTGTGGGATTCAAACGCAGGTCTGGTCTGCTAGACATCACCAGATTTGCAGCTCAGAGCCTTAAACCACTGCGCTATACTGCCTTCCTGTGACATGGGGTTGCTGAAACACCAGGGAATGTCCTTAAGAAAACAGGAGGACTACCAAATTTACGAGGCAGGAGGTTGAAAGATATGCCCTTGAGTCCATTTTCTTTTTTCCCCATCTAAATTGGCTGGAATACAGGAGGTCTGGGTTGGAATCCTAGTTCCTCTTAAAGGTGATAGAACATGCTTTTACATAGGTAACTGTCTTTCCATGTTCCTTTCTATGCTGGTTATGTGGTCTGATATGCTTTGAACAATTTAATGTAAGCAATAACACATGACATGACATGCAATTATTGGGTAATAATCACACATCTACCCCCCCAATTCCATGGGTTGAAGGCACAAGGTGTTAGCGTTGAAGGGATAGGGAAGGAAGAAGAGGAGGAGGAGTAGCTCTCTATGTAAGGGAAGGGATCAAAGCAACAGAACTAAAGGGTAAGGGAAGGGGTCAAAGCAACAGAACTAAAGGGTAAACATGCAGGATAGGAGGCACTGTTGGTCACCCTGGAGATTGGAAATGGCTCCACAGTCTGCACAGGGGTTGTATACAGACCCCCGTCTCAGGGGGAGAAAATGGACAAGGAAATGATAGAAGGCATACTTGGGATGAC
Organism: Neoceratodus forsteri; assembly: GCA_016271365.2. Lineage (NCBI taxonomy): Eukaryota > Metazoa > Chordata > Ceratodontiformes > Ceratodontidae > Neoceratodus > Neoceratodus forsteri. The sequence goes on from CM057457.1 coordinate 186,155,968, forward strand.
AGAGAAAGGGAATACATTGCTGATAGGGGACCTGAATATGCCAGATGTTGACTGGAGCACCTTTGCTGCAGCCACATCCAAGAGCAGGGCCATTCTCAATGCCCTACAGGGGGCATGCCTCAGACAGCTAATTTTGGAACCCACTCGTGAGACTGCAATCTTAGACCTGGTACTCTCAAATGGGGATGGAGATAGGCTTTCTGATCTTGAAGTGGGTAGCTATCTGGGAACAAGCGACCACCAAACAGTGTGGTTCATGATAAACTTAGCTGTAGAGTCAAGCCACACAAAAGTGAAGGTACTGGAGTTCAGGAGGGCTGATTTTTTCAAAATGGGAGAGTGCCTCAGAAAAGCACTAGCAAACAGGCAAGAAGGTGGGGTGGAGCAACAATGGGGAACATCAAAACCACCATCACAGAGGTAACAAGCCTTTGTGTGAAGCAGATAAACAAATCAGAATGAAAGAAAAAACCACTACGGTTCTCAAAAGAAGTGGCGGAGAAGGTAAAGGAGAAAAAGATAGCATTCAGGAAGTATAAGGAAACACAGAAGGAGCAGGACAGAGAACTGTACCAGTTAAAGCAGAAGGAAGTGGGTAAGGCAGTCAGAATAGCAAAGGCCCAAACTGAGGAAAAGATAGCCAACTCAGTTAAGAAGGGGGATAAAACCTTTTATAGGTACATTAGGGAGCAAAGAAAGACTAAGGCAGGGATACTGAGGCTGAACAAAGAGGAAGGTGGTTGGGCAGAGAGTGACAGTGAAAAAGCAGGGATACTGAATGAATACTTCCTGCTCAGTATTCACAATGGAAAAGCAGGGGGAAATACCTAATCCAGTCAATAGAAGCACTCTGGATAGGGGGGTTGATATTAGTCCTTTCACAGAAGAAAGGGTTCTGAAAGAACTCTTAAAACTGAAGGTGGATAAAGCAATGGGGCCTGATGGGATTCACCCCAGAATTCTAAAAGAACTAAGGGAAGAACTAGTAACACCACTGACTACCCTTTTTAATAAATCATGGGAGGATGGTGTGGTACCTGAGGACTGGAGGAGGGTGGATGTGAGTCCCCTTCACAAAAGTGGGAGCAAGACAGAGGCAGGGAACTACAGACCTGTCAGTTTGACCTCAATGGTAGGGAAAATGATGGAATCACTTCTGAAGGAATGAGTTGTTGAGTACATAGAGGCCAGTGGGGCACAGGACCCAAGGCAGCATGAATTCAGACAAATCTAATTGATTTCTTTGACTGGGTAACAAAAGTAGTAGACCAGGGAGGGGTTGTGGACATGGCCTACCTAGACTTTAGTAAGGCATTTGACACAGTCCCGCACAAAAGATTAATAAACAAGTTAGCCAGCCTGGGAGTGGGTCCCAGGGTGGTAACCTGGGGTAAAACACTGGTTGAACAAAAGGACACAGTGGGTAATAGTAAATGGAGTCCACAGTGAAGAAAGGAGGGTTACTAGTGGGGTACCGCGGGGTTCAGTACTGGGGCCGGTCCTTTTTAATGTTTTTATAAGTGACACTGCAGAGGGACTGGAAGGGAAAGTATGTCTCTTTGCAGATGACACAAAGATCTGCAACAGGTTGATACACAAGGTGGGGTGGAAAGGATGAAAAGGGACTTGGCAAGGTTGAAGGAATGGTCAAATGTATGGCAGCTTAGATTCAATGCAAAGAAGTGCAAAGTAATGCACCTGGGAAACAAAAACCCAGGGTAAATTTGGAGACCGGCAATGGCACCACAATACGCACAGGGGTTGTATACAGACCCCCTTCTCAGGGGGAGGAAATGGACAAGGAAATGAGAGAAAGTATACTTAGAATGGCAGAAAAAGGGGAGATATTGCTGATGGGTGATTTGAATATGCTAGATGTTAACTGGAGTGCAGTTGCACCAGCCACTTCTAAGAGTGGGTTATTCTAGATGCCCTACAGGGGCATGCCTTAGACAACTAGTATTGGAGCCCACTCAAGAGGGAGCAACTGACCTGGTTCTCTCAAATGGAGATGAAGAGAGGATCACAGATGAAGTGGTAGCCATCTGGGAACTAGCGACCATCGACAGTATGGTTCACAATAAACACAGCAATAGAGTCAAGCCACAAAGACAAAGGTACTGGATTTTAGGAGGGCTGACTTTGTCAAAATGGGTGAGTGCCTAAGGAATGCACAGCAAATGGGCAGGAAGGAGGGTGAAGAACAATGGGGAATAATAAAACTGCCATCACAGAGGTATCAGCCTTGTGTAAAGCAAATAAACAAAACGAATGAGGTAAGAAACCACTATGGTTCTCAAAGGAAGTGACAGTGAAGGTTCAAGAGAAAAGAAAGCATTCAGGAAGTACAAGGAATCACAGAAGGAACAGGACAGAGAACTATATCAGTTAAAGCAAAAGGAAGCTGGGAAGGCAGTCAGATCAGCAAAGGCCCAAACGGAGGAAAAGATAGCCAACTCAGTTAAGAAGGGGATAAAACCTTTTATAGGTACATCAGGAGCAAACGAAGACCAAGGAGGGATAGTGAGGCTTAATAAAGGGAGGGAGGGTGGCAGAGGGAGACTGTGAAAGGCAGAGATACTAAACAAATATTTTTGCTCAGTATTTACAAAGGAAGAGGGGGAGGTACCTAAAACAAACAGCAGAAACACTCTGGATACAGAAGTTGATACCAGCCCATTTACAGAAGAAAGGGTTCTGAAAGAACTTTTAAAACTGAAGGTGGACAAAGCAATGGGGCCTGATGGGATTCATCCCAGAATTCTAAAAGAACTAAGGGTAGAACTAGTGACACCACTGACTACCCTCTTTAACAAATCATGGGAGGATGGGGTGGTACCCGAGGACTGGAGGAGGGCAGATGTGATTCCCCTTCACAAAAGTGGGAGCAAGGCAGAAGCAGGAAACTACAGACCTGTTAGTTTAACCTCCGTGGTAGGGAAAATGATGGAATCACTTCTGAAGGAAAGAATTGTTAAATATCTAGAGGCCAGAGGGGCACAGGACCCAAGGCAGCATGGATTCACAGTGGGAAGGTCATGCCAGACAAATCTGATAGATTTCTTTGACTGGGTGACCAAAGTAGTTGATTAGGAGGGCTGTGACATGGCCTACCTAGACTTTAGCAAGGCATTTGACACAGTCCCACACAAAGATTAATATACAAGTTAGCCAGCCTGGGAGTGGGTCCCAAGATGACAGCCTGGGTAAAGAATTGGCTGGAGAATAGGACACAGAGAGTAATAGTAAATGGAGTCCACTCTGAAAAAAGGGGGTTAGTAGGGGCACCGCAGGGTTCAGATTAGACCAGTCCTCTCAATGTCTTTATAAGTGACATTGCAGAGGGACTGAAGGAAAGTATGTCTCTTGCAGATGACACAAAGATCTGCAACAGAGTTGATGCACAGGGTGGGGTGGAAAGGATGAGAAGGGACTTGGCAAGGTTAGAGGAATGGTCAAATGTATTGCAGCTTAGATTCAATGCTATGAAGTGCAAGGTAATGCACCTGGGAAACAAAAACCCAGGGGAAGAGTACACAATGGGGGGTGAGATACTAACAACAACAAAAATGGAAAGAGACCTGGGGGAGTCATATCAGATGACCTAAAGGTGGGCAAGCAATGTGAGAGGGCAGCAAGGAGGGTTGGGGATACTGGGATGCATAGGAGAGGCATCACCAGTAGAAAACAGGAAGTTATTATCCTCTGTACAGACAGCTAGTGAGACCCCATCTGAGTACTGTGTGCAGTTCTGGAGACCCAATCTCCACAAAGACATAGACAGGATGGAAGCTGTCCAGAGGAGGGCACTAAAATGGTGCAGGGTCTGCACCAGAAGACATATGAAGAGAGACTAAGGAGCTTAATATGTATAGCCTTGAGGAAAGGAGGAGAGGGGGACATGATAGAAACTTTAGGTACCTCAAGGGAATCAACAAAGTCTAAGAGGGTAGCATCTTTCATAAAAAGAGGTGTGCAAGAACAAGCAAAGGCAATTTGAAGATAGAAGGGGGCGGCCAGAGGTAATTTAAGGAAGCATTTTTCACAGAGAGGGTTGTGGATGTGGAACGGCCTTCCGTGAGGAGGTTGTGGAGTCACAAACAGTGGTGGAATTCAAGCATGCATGGGACAGCCTATAAGGCAATTCTAGGGGTGGGGTAGGAAGAAGTAGGCTGCTGGTTAGCTAGGATCTGCAGCTTATCCATCAGGTAGGGAAATGGGCAGACTGGGTGGGCTAAGCGGTCCTTATCTGCTGTCAAATTCTATGTTTCTTATGTTTCTATAGGTGAAGAGTACACATTGGGGGGGTGAGATACTGACAGCAACAAAAATGGAAAGGGACCTGGGTAGTCATATCAGACAACCTAAAGGTGGGCCAGCAACGCAGTAAGGAGGGTTGGAGGATACTGGGATGCATAGGGAGAGGCATCACCAGTAGAAAACAGGAAGTTGCTGGCCCTTTGTACAGACAGTTGGTTAGACCACATCTAGAGTACTGTGTACAGTTCGGAAGACCCCATCTCTGCAAAGACATAGACAGGGTGGAGTCAGTCCAGAGGAGGGCAACCAAAATGATGCAGGGTCTGCATCAGAAGACATATGAAGAAATACTAGAGGAACTAAAGATGTATAGCCTCAAGGAAAGAAGGGAGAGGGGGACATGATAGAAACTTTCAAATACCTCAAAGGAATCAACAAAGTCCAAGAGGATATCATCTTTCAGAAAAATAGATGTGCTAAAATAAGGGGGCACAATTTGAAGATAGAGGGGGACAGCTCAGAGGTAATGTGAGGAAGTATTTCTTCACAGATAGGGTTGTGGATACAAGGAACAGCCTTCCTGAGGAGGTCGTAGAGTCAAAAATAGTGGGGGAATTCAAGAATATATGGGACAGACATAAGGCAATTCTAGTGGGGAGTAGGAGGAAGTAGACTGTTGGATAACTAGGATCTGCAGCTTATCCGTTAGGTAGGGAAATGGGCAGACTAGGTGGGCCAAGTGGTCCTTATCTGCCGTCAAATTCTGTGTTTCTGTGTATTATCCAGCCCAACACTGTACAGTGATCCTCTGCCTCTTCCTGCCTCAAAAGTATTGTAAAATCACCTCTTAGACATTACTCTGCCCTTATAAAACAATAAATATCAACCCTGCATATCTAAGTCCCAAGAGGTTCATTGAATCACTCTGTGCCCTGTTTTGGTCCAACAATGTAGGACAATCCTCCACCTCTTCCTATTACTGCTGAACCAAAATGCCGGATTTATGCCCCAGTATGGCTTTGTGTGGGCCCTACAAAGCACTACTGGGATAAAAGAAAAGCATTCTGGTACACTAGCAGTGATAGGAAAAGGCAAAGGATTATCATGCAGCCTTGGACCAAAATGGGGTGTCGATATAAAAAATAGGGTGACTCTGGGGGCTTTAGGGCTGGTGGGATGGTTTGGGGTTGGGTGAATTTTAGTTCTTATAAAGCTACAAGCAGGCAGAGGAATTGCTTGAAAGGAGTGGTGTCAGTCTCTGTCTATCTTACTGGAGCAATTTCTGCAGCCAAACCCAAATTCTGCAGCCAGCCCCAAATTCTTCAGTAGGTCATAATTTCTGTGGCAATCACAGAGTGCTGCAGAACCACAGAAAACAGGGAGCCTTGACAATAAGTTCCTGCTTAACAAACTCCTTGGCCTGGGTTTTGTCACAGAACACAGTTAACTGGTTTTACAGCTGTCTCACCAGCCACTCCCTTGTGAAGATCAATAACTCATTGTCCAACACTTGGGGAGTATCTGTTGGTGTCCCACAGGGCTCCATCTTGGGCCCACTCCTATTTGGCCAATTCATAATTCAACTGACTGATGCCTGTCAGACAGCCAATGTATTCCTCTATGCCAATGCTGCTGTAATCTGTTCTAAAAACACTGACCTTGACAGCCTCACCGCCACTCTCCAAAGTAACTTCAACTCATTAGAAAGCTGATTCTCCAATAACAAACTGACACAGTTAAAAAACAAAACAGAGGGCATGCTGTTCTCCAGCCTCCCATGGAAGTGGAAAGTTCCACCCTTTGTCATTCAAAATGACCAGGGACAAAACTTTAAACAGGTGGAGACCTTCTAATACCTTGGAGTAACTATGGATGCTACCTTATATTTGCCCACCTTATTGACAACCTAGTGACTATAGTTAACAGAAGACTAAGTGTCCTGTCACCAGAACAATCTTACTGGAGATGCTAGACGATGATGTCTTGTTGTAGTTAGCTCCATTCTGTCACTTATAGATTATGGCTTCCCTTTCTATGGAGCTGTCTGTGACACAGTGCTAAACAGAGTAAAGCTGATCTGTAATAAGGTATGCCACTTTGCACTAGGTGAAGATAATCGCACTCATAGTTGTACCCTATACAAATTCATTAGCTGCCTACCTTTACCCTGCAGAATAAAGCTGTACACCTGTTTGCTAGCCAAAAAAGTGCTCTTGGGACTAACACTCACTGCTTTAACAAATTGCTTCCATACCACCTCCCATCAGTACAACACCAGGAACATGACCAGGAAGGCCCGTAAGCCTCCTTTCCAGCATACTCAGCTGGGCAAGCAGTTGTTTGCTGTCAGGACCTCTAATTGGTTAAAAACTGCCTGATACTATACTGAATCTCCCAACATTAATCAGTTTAAGAGATATTTGTGGTCTGCCCTTGCAGTACCATGCAACTGTGACCATTAAACTGATTCATTCACTTTCTCTGTACATATTCTGTGACTTTTATACAATGATCTGTATGGATTTTTTTAAACTGCTTGTAATTGACCTGTCTTAAGTGCTTTGAACCTGACTCAACTGTATTTCCTATGGAAGTGCTTACTGTATTTGTAATCTTTCTGTGACTATGTATTTGACATGGAACCTTTGTAAATGAGCACCTGTACCCAAAGGTAATTCCAAAGTTTTCAATTAAAATAAAAATAAATTCAGGTCTGTGAACAAAAGCCATGAGTACCAGAGAGATAGCATCACTGTTTGTATGACTTTATAGTCTCTTATACAGGCAGTAAGACACAAAGATAATTTTCATAAGCTAAGGGAACTCACTAAACTAAATCTACCCAAACTCAGTCAAGAAGATTATGCTACTCTCAGGAAATTAATTCTAGGAGATGAGATAGAGGAGGCTTATAGGTCAGCAAAAACTAGCAAGGCACCAAGATCAGTTGCATTTACCACAGAACTGTTTCAAAACTTTTAACAAATATCAAAATGAGAAGGGACATGCTGGACATGTGGAAGGAGACACTAATTATAGTGACTGAGATGGAAATGTGATCAGGTTATTTTTTAATTTTTTTGTTGTTAGAGTAATAGTTTTTTGTTTATACTTATTTTCAGATAAGTTCTTGCTGTTTGGAGTTACGAGATGGATTCCAGGTCACATGTCTGAGCATCTCTCAGGGGTAAAAGATTACCAGCTGGGAGAGTGCAAAGTTTCACACAAAGTTCCAGCAGCTCTCACAGGTAAATGACTACCAGCTAGGAGTGTGTGAAGTTTCCCACACAGGCATCCTGTACAGGTAGAATACAATAAAATAATAGACCCAAAGTGAGGAAGTACTAGGTGAGAACAAGGTCATTCGGCCTGGTGGGTAATCACACACAAACACACACACACAGACACACACTCCTATGGGTGGAGAATACTGGAGGGACTGTCACTCCAGGGAGAGGTCCCACCCTACTGCCCTGTGCACATAAATTGAGGAATTGGACCACAACTCTCTCATGCTGTCTCTCTTTCTCTGACTTCCTACATCCTGAGAAGAGGATGAAGGTCTCTGCCCCTTAGCTAGCTTATCTGTATGAGGGAAGAGCAATGTAAGTGAGTGTTCTTTCAAGTTACCTAGCAGGTAAATATAGACTCTAATGTGAGAGTAGATCTTGAGATTATTCTAACAGTCATCTGTCTGTTTAACTGCACTGTTTTTCCATTCCTGTAAATGAGTAAATCTCTTTTGTTGATATATATATATATATATATATATATATATATATTTTTATATAATTTTTTTTTTTTAAACTTTGTAAATGCACCAGTTAGGGCACTTAACACACCATAAAAGTAGGAAATGTGGCATTAGGGTTTCAACCTAATGCCCCCACCTCACTCCCCAAGCAGCAAAGTAAAAAACATTAGGGGTTTGGGTCTCCAGTCTTGGCCAATCAGTTGTGGGTCTTGTGGGGGTTGTCAGCACTAATACCAACCCATTCCATAAGCAAACAACATTGCACATGATCTTCTTTTCTTCATGCAGGCCCACAGGGCCCTGCATGAAAAAGAAAAACCTAATGTGTGTTGGCAACCTGTGGTGAGGCATACTTCTCTGTCTTTGAAGAGTGTATCATTATGAGGCAGTGGCTTGGAGTGTACCTTGTACTTTGGATTGGAGGCTACGGCTGGGGTAAGAGGTTAGCATTATGGTTGACAACCCCCAAGGAAGACCCCCCCCACTGGTTTGCCAAGACTCAGGAGACCCTAAACCCTAATGATTTTTCCTTTTGTTGCTTGGGGAGGTGGGTGTGGAGCATTAGGTTTGGAAATCCTAATGCCACATTTCCCTACTTTTCTGGTGTTAATTTACCCTATCTGGTGCATTAACATGGTTTTTTGTAATGAATTTCCTTACTTTTGGAGATCATATTATCAAATTCTCATTTGCCTGTGGGAGAGCAGGGCCTATGGTGTCTGCCATCCCATCCTTCCATAGATGCATACATGTATGGTGCTGTGGAAGTGCATGGCCCAGAGGGCCTGCACTTACATTTGTAGTGAAACAGCAACCAAATTGGCAGCATAGCCTTCTTGTTATCCCATCTCATGAACCCGGTACTGGAAAATTTTCAAATCCCTGTCGAAACATCATTCTGCACCACTAAAATGTAATTCCATGCCAAGTGGTGCGTCATAGGGTGGGTGACCCTACCCCAGTTGGAAAACTGTATCGATGGATAAAGCAGCTCAGCTTCAACAGAGTTTACCCCAAGATGCCAAATTAGGGATGTGTATAGCATGCAGTAGTTCCTGGAAATAAATAAAGTTGTAGTTACTTTTTCCTTCTATGTAAGTTTGTTGTACTTATATTTTGTTTATCTTTGAGCCTCTAGCTGGCCACTATCAGGGTAGTCTTCAGTTTAGTTTGTGTTCTGCAATCCCCCCAAAAGAATGTGGCATGCTGGTATATAGAGATCACCATAAGAGTATTACATGAGGGTTTGCTTTTAAATAAAAGAATCTGCCCAAGGGGTGTAATCTGCCAGCTAACAAATGAATAAAGTTCCCCTTGTTGTAGAAACTGTGAGCATGGCAGTTTGCCTATATAATGGGAGGATGCAATCCCCCTCCCCCAAACAAGTGTAACAAAGTGCTGAGCAGTAAATCCAGGCAAATATACCTGTGCTAAATAGTTTGCTGTTTGCAGGCTGCTGCTGATTTTAGGAAACAGTTGAGACTATATTTCTATGAAACAAAACATGATATAAGGAAGCATTTGATAGCTTCAGAAAAAGAGATGTGTATAAACTATAAAAGTACATGCAGGATAACAGTTAACGGTTGAGTTCATCTCTAGAAAAATCTATACTTTTTAAAGGTAGTTTGTACCTGGAAGCTGGGAGTTCAGAAGCTCTTAGGCCTGTGTTTCTGTTGCTGCTGCTATTTCAGCAGCTGTAGCCATTTTAGAAAGATGTTCCCTTAGGGAAGGGCTGGCCCTTAATTGCATTAGTATATAGGGAAGGCTTGGGTCTTGTCCTGCCAGAAAGTGATTAGTTTAAAGGGATGAAATTTCTGAAAAGGATATTTGTTTGTATGTTATGTTTATGCTTTTGTAAGGGGTTTAGCATTGTGTAACAATTGCCCCTATATATGTATCCTGTATATTTCTTTGAAAATAATGCAGTTGTGTGAATTATAACTTTAGTATTCCTTTAATTGTTTAATAGAACATGACTGATTAAATCATGTGATACCTGAGCTCTATATAAGAGATGCTCAGGTAACCTACAATTTAGATTTAGTTTGGGCTGAGGAGCAGAGAGGAACCTCAGGGAGGAGCAGTGTGGAGCCAGAGAAGCAGCCAAACGTGAGAGAGACATGCAGTGTTGAAGTACTGAGATCCTGGTTACCCGAAGGTGAGGCAAACTTAAGGTGGAGTTCAGGTTGAGAGTCCTGTAAAGCCTAAAAGCAAGGAGGAATCACTGTGGCCTGGGATTGGCCCTGGACCTCCAAAGGTCAGGTTTGGGCTACCTGGATGCTAGAAGCTGCTCACTTGGAATTTACCAAAGGAGAGGACTCAGACTGGTGAGAAGCTGCAGAGGCCTGAGTGGGCAGATACTCAGACTGCAGAGGAACTTGCAGAAACCCAAGGGTATTGGCAGGGTGACCATACCATGTGATGGGTTCAGTTCCTGGTCTCTTGAGGGCATTGTAAGTCCAACTGCAGTGTTTTAGTGAGAGGTCTCCTAGCTAAACTCCCAGCTCATGCACTCTGTATTTTATAGTAACCTGACAAAAGTTTACATCTGAAGATGCCATCTGTACAAACCTGGCAATAAACAGCACCTCAGGGTGTCTTACATGATATTTTATGATTCCTGCTGTCTTCCTGAACTAAACCCCGACAGGTGCAAAAACACATTTTGGCCAGGATTTGAAGAATGATAGTTATCAAGTTCATTAGGTAGTGTAAAATATAACTATGTTGAAAGGGGTCAAAATATTTGGGATTACTGAAGTTATGAGCGAGTGTAGTAAAATTTCAATATATGTGTATGACTTTGTTATTTTGGCATTTTGATCTCAAATTTTCAACACAGCCTTCTTATGACCCCACCTCACGAACAAGGGCAGTGAAAATTTACAAATCCCACCCAAAATGTGATTTCACCAAGTGACCATGAAATCACCTTTGGGGATGAATCTATATAATTCCACTGCCGTTGTTCATGAGGTGGGGTCCCATAAAGGCCATGTTGAAAATTTGGGGTCAAGATATGCAGAAATGACAAAGTTATGCATCAAAGTTGAAAACCCCATTGAAATACAATATATTGAATCACACTTACCTTAGCTTCTCATATTACAGTCAGTGGTTGCAGCAGCAAGACATGCCTTTAATCGGAGAGTGGATCTTACATCATTTTGTATCTGTCAGGTGTTTTTGTGCCTTTTTTTGCATGTGCAGAGTTTGTCTGGGGGGTGAGCTGTGAGGCTTCTTTGTTTTTATATGCTGTACTTTCTCAAACACCCAGTCTGAGGATAATTCCTCTGTACAATATGGAGTGCTGCAGAGCTTTATAAGCATCTTCATCAGACTCTATATTTATTAAAGCACGCATGCTGGCAGCAGGAGCTGAAGAAGCCCCTATGCAGTAATCAAATATTATTGTGGACTTATGATTAGAATTTCTATGGTATAATTAACATCAACACCCTGCCCACTCTCAATTTATATACAAAAGCCATCATGAATATGTTTACTGGCAGGAGAAAAGAAGCAGTGAAAGCCGTAACATTTCACCAAAGAGTACAATACATGCAATTATAAAACTTATAGCTAAGAATTGATCCTGTGTCCTCCCACACATGCACAAACACACACTGTGCAGATACACTCAGACCTGTCAAACGTGTCTGTTACAACAAAGGAACAGAGAAAATCCTGTAGAACCCACAGAGAAATCCACAGTGACAGCACTTTAGAAAAATAATACTTACTGAATCCCCTCTCCTTCCTCCTGTACATACAAACCCACAATTTTCCCTTTTGCAAAGATGGTACACCTGTAGTGGCTGACTTCAAGGGCATTTTCTCGTGGTAGGGCAAGGGGATATACTGGGGCTTATAGTCCCCAAATAGAGTGCACAGAGAGTGAATAAGTGTCAGCAACAGTACTGTATTGTTAGCATTCACTGTACAAGTAATGGCACACAGTAGTAACATAGTGACAAAATGCAAGAGTCAAATTACACTTCCACGGTAAAAACTGTGTAGCATGCTGAACTTCAAGCAATAGCGCAGCTCTAAACTTATTGGTACCCCAAGTGACAGCAAAATCACCTCTTTATTAGGAACCAGTAAACTGCTGTCGACGTCCAGCTCAAAGTGACTTGAGGCACTCAGGTGGCTGTAGAACTATGGAAATTGTAGAACTATGGAAATGTTGTCCAGGTGTGCAGTGTAAAACATCTGGCTGAGTTTGTTAAATGTAGTCTGCTGAACGAGGCAGTGTAGGAATGCAATGACAGAAAGAAGAGTTTATTTCTGTGCCTTCATTTTGTTTTGCAACTAATAATTCTTTAAACTAAAGGTTGTTTCCTGCCATTGCAACAGTTACTTGTACTTTCATCAGGCAAGACTTTGCCATGCTTTTTTGCTGCCAATGTATTGCCTCACTTATTTCAAATGCAGGACCCCCCCCCCCCCAAAAAAAAAGAATGCCGGTACTATACTTTAATTTCTTCTCCACTCCCTGTTTAAAAATGCAGTTCAGATTATGCTTTTTATAACAGGGTACAAGTATATAAATAATGAGCTGTGTGTGGGGAAGGGGAGATGGTGAAAAATTTGATGGCTGAAAGACTGAGGACCACAGCATTGCTCTGGGTGATGTCATGGTTGTCACATCATTACTCCATAGGACTAGGTGGTGATCAAAGATGGGGAAGTGACAAACCCACACGTGGTGCAGAAACAAGCAGCAGTGACCACTGCCCCAGAATAAATGCTGACAACCAACCTCATCCGTAGAATGTGAAGGAATCAGGCAAAGTGGACTGCTTGTAATTAGGGCATCCCAGTCTGTTTTGGAGGAACAAGAAATTAAACTGCTGTGGCCACAGAACCAAAAAATTATTGCCCTACTCCAGGAAGCTCCATGTCTGGTAAGTGGCAGTTGGATTAACCTTTATTAGGGACCAGTAAACGCTGTCAGCCAGCATCAAACTCAAAGTGACTTGAGACACTCGGGCAGTTGTACAACTGAGGAAATGTTGTCCAGGTGCTGCAGTGCAAAGCATCATGCTGCATTTGATAAACGTAGTCTGCCGAATGAGGCAGTGTAGGAATGCAGTAACAGAAGAGTTTATTGCAGTGCTTTTTTCTGCAATAAGTAGTTGTTTAAACTAAAGCCTGTTTCCTGCCATTGCAACAGTTACTTGCACTTTTACCAAGCAAAACATTCCCATGCCCTTTTGCTGCCAGTGTAATGCCTTGCTTATTGCCAATGCAGACCCCTGAAAAAAAAAAAAAAAAAAAGTCTGTACTGTACTTTATTTTTTACACTCCCTGCGAAAAGAAGCAGTTCAGGTAATGCTTTTATAGCAGGGTACATGTGTATAAATAATAAGCTGCGTCTGGAAGGGAGATGTTGTAAACATTTGATGGGTGGAAAGACTAAGGACTAGAGATGTAGCGAGTTTAATTTCTGCCAGCGAAGTGATGGTGAAATGGCCAATTTCTCCATGTGGAGTAATTCTCAAACTTTTCTGCATTAGGTGGAATTTCACCTAGGCAAAGTTCACCTGATGCGGTGATCCTGAAATTTGCCTTCCATGGGTGAAATTTTGCCTTCCGCAGAGAGAAATTTCACTGTGGTAGGAGAAATTTCACCACGGAAGGTGAATGTTGCCACGGAAGGTAGATCCCATGGCAGAAGGTGAAATTTGCAGTCTTGCCAGGCGAAATTTACATTTCATTCTGCAAAATGGCGGGATTTTGCAGATTACTCTGCAAAGCAAATTTCACTCACTTCACCCACTACTTAAGGACCAGAGCATTGCTCTGGGTGGCATCACGATTGTCACATCAGTACCCTTAGGAACTAGGTGATTGATGGTGGGGGAAAGCACCTGGTGCAGGAATGAGCTGCAATGGCTGCTTGCCTCAGAATGAATACTGACAACCAACCTGTCCATGGAATGTGAAGGGAAGTAGGCAAAGTGGACTGCCTAAAATGTGGTTGTTGAATGTGTACTTTTCCACTAGAAATGTATCCTTAGACTTAATAGATGACGTATGTAAAGGGTCTGATAATTTAGTGTAAACTGTGGCCAGTAGCATGTAACAGTCCTTCTTAGGAAAAGCTAAATCGGCTTAAAAAACAAACATTGCATTGCCCAATGCTGTTGGTTTGCATGGACTACATCTGAAGCTGTATTTTTTTTCTCTCTCCAATATTTGCAGCATAGTATTTAGTAGGCTGATGCAATTGGGTCAGAATTACTTCCCACCCACAGTTACTACCGCTGCGTACAGTAATACCAGCTTATAGCCTTTGTCAATACAGCATCATTCTGTTAAAAATTGCTCATGAGCTGGGAGTAAATATCAATAGTTTATGAGCTGTGAATATGAACAGGGAAAGAAGAACATGCTATGGGGATGGCAATCAGAGGGGGAGGTGCCACTAGACACCAAGGCAACATTACACATATACAGGGATGGCAAAAGGTGGTTGGGGGCACCACCAGACACAAGGGAAATGCTGGCTCACTGCTTTCACTGCAGCACACAGCACGAGTTCCAGTTGCAGCAGCAGAAGTCGAGAAAGTCCTGAAGTTCTCATACAGAGAATGCGGGCGAATGACTCCTCTCATTAATCTGGGCATAAGGTATTTTGGGTGCCTATAAAAGGTATTTCTAGCCTTCTTTTAACAAGCGAACATCAGACACTAGCTAAGCAGTGCCCGTTTAGCTAGGTTCTGGTTGTTATTTTTAAATGACTGCATTTTCATGTATTTTCCATGCTAGTTAGTTCGAGGAGAAAAGCAACAAGATGGTGGTTCTCGCTGCACACAAAAATGTTTGGTACTATGCCAAGCAAGTGGTGCGAAATCAAAAAAGGGTTCTATAATATCAAATTTTTCATTTCACACCAGAATGTTAACTCAGGTGCTCTATCTATCTATCACCTGTTTATAAATATCTGTAGTATCTAGTAGTAAAGAATCTAGTTTTATAGAATCTGTGACTGAGCCTCATTATTGCAAATGGAAAATTAATATTTCTGCTGCAAGGTGAGCATTATCTAAAGTGCATGCTACAATAGTTTACTGTGTTTGACCTTCCTGGTTCCTGAGCAGGACTGAGGTATTTTCTAATATAATCAGGTGGGTGGCAGAAGTGAATTGACCCTCCAAATTGCCCTGTAACTAGTATGACTGAATGGGCAGTTTGTCAGAAACTGTTGGTGAGTAGTACAGATCAGTGCACACATTTAAAGCCAGAATTTGTGTGCTTTCTTGGTAGAACTAGGAATTCTGAGAGAGAGGTAAACGTCTTACTTGGCAGTCAGAGAAACAGAGATTGCCAGCAGAAAAGTTATCTTAACAGTTCTAAAACAAGATATACTGAAAGATTACATATTTTACTTTTTTTTTTTTATTCATTTCTAGAACCACAGCTTAGTGCAGTGTAGTTAGTATGTATGAGCTCCTCAGAATACAGCAGAGTTAATGTAACTCAGCTCTGTGAGCTTGCAAAGACTGGGATATTGTCTGAGGATCTGACAGAGTGGACTCATAGAAGCCCTGGTGGTGCAGGACTGAATGCAAGGGAGTCAGCTGGTCACTGAGGAGTATGACCAACTGCAATGTGGAGCAGATGATCACTGAAGGAAGTGACCAAAGAAGCAAGACTGCGGTCACAGAGACTGAGCCAGAGGGGAATCAGCCATGAGCTGGTGTGGCAGTGCAGCCCAAACATGAGATAAGAACTGGAACAGCAAAGTCTCAAAATTGGCTTGAGCTCATGAAAACAGAGTGTGTGCCTAAAGAGGAAGAACTGCAGTAGGCAAGGCGTGATATTGAGAGGGAGAGTACGAAGCTGGAGGCTGATGAAAGAGAAAAGAAATGAATGGAAAGACAGAAGGAATGACAGCACGAGTTTCAGAAACAGCACAAGAAAGAGAAGGTGAAACTCACCAGAAAGCACCATAGCAAACCATAAGTAATGGTAAATGACATCAAATCCATGAAGCCACAATTGATTTTAAAATGTTTCCTGAATACTGGGAGTTAATGATCTTGATTTGTTTTTAAAATCATTTGATATGGTATGTGTGCAGTTTAAAGAGGACAAGGCTCCATGGATGACCCGCCTACACCACTGCTTACTGGCCGTGGCTTTGCTTTGCATGCATTTGATAGAATGGATGATCATAATTATATGGAATGTGATGAAGTTAAAAGGGTGCTATTGAAACATTTTGAGCTAACTCCTGAGGCTTGTAGGAAAAAACTCAGGGAACTATGAAAGGACCTGGGAGACAGCTATGTAGACTTGCATGTTCAAATGTGTACTTATGTAGATCTCTGGGTGGATGGCACTAAAGCTAGAACTGTAGAGCAATTAAAAGACTTGTTTGTGGTCGCCCGGTGGTGTGAGGGTTGAGGTGCTGGAAGCCACACTCATACCACACTGACTACCTGGGCTTGGGAGCAGACTTGGCCGACGGGGTCAGCCAGGAGGAAGAAGGATTGAGCACCCAATGGCTGCTCTCCTTCTCCGGGAGGGGGAACTGTACTGTCCACTGTGATACCACCACCTGATGGGGAATCTCAGGGTGGTCAGTGCAGCTGGGAGACTAGCTACACAAGGGTAGACACTGGCAGAGGTCCGCTTCAGTGCCTCTATGCACTCCAGCAGCCTTGCTCCTCATTGCACGCCAACACTGGAGGATCATCAGAACACCAGAAGAAAACCTGCCCTGATCTAGGCAATAAGCCTCAGCGTTGGTTCCAGAGGCGACAACTGAGAATCAGACTCCACTGTGCGCACTCCCAACAATGATCAGGGGGAGATGTGGGAGATTTCCACCTCCCTGCCCATAGGGTAATCCGAGGCCCTGAAGGTATGAGGGTAGCGTTAGCACTCTAAGGGAAGACTCCTTGGGGCTGCAGAATAGGGATCTGTGAGGGGAGCTCTGAGAGATCGGTGGCAGTAGTAGGAGGAATAAAGGAGATAAAAAAAAAAAAAACTTGTTTTTAAGGGAAAATGTTTTTAAAATTGTACCCGAGGACCTGCGCATGTGGTTGCTGGACCAGGCACGCAGCTCATAACAAGGCAGCAGAAACTGCTGATCTGTATGTGGCCAGCAGACCAAACAAGCTGAGTAGGAACTATGGAGGGCAGCACAGGGTTTCAAGGGGACCCATGGAGAGAGCCTAATGTAAACCCACCTGCACTTGAGACTTGGGGTGGCAAAAGTGTGGCTTTCCCCTGCTTAACTTCCGCAGAAATCAAACTTTCATGGAAGTTTCTGAACTTCCACTTGTGGCAGAGCAGAAAACTTCAGTGAAAGTTATGGGGTGAAACTTTGCCCTGGGGCAGAAAACCACATTTCCATCATCCATCCCTAGTAGCTAGTGGCCACTACCCCCACCTGCTCCATGAATGCTTATAACCTGTCCATGGTGGCTAGTGGTCCTTCCCCTCAACAGATCACTCCCCAGCCACCGGCAGCTTGACTTTATTTATTTATTAGTTTTTGGGACTTTAACAAAATAACCCATCCCACTGGGTTGAAATCCCTCTCCCACCACCATCCTACATGACAAAAAATGCCCTGGTGGTTAGTGGTCCCTCCCCTCCACCTGCCAGCCGCTGCCAAAATTGTACAGTAACCCCCCCTCCATATTGTATTCTTTTCAAATCCCTGGTGGTCTAGTGGTAATTGACAACAAGTAAATGTAACCCCTTGTCCTGACCCCTCCCCATCCCCGATCCCCAGTCCCATAGCTATCCCTGGTGGTCTAATGCCCCTCACCCCCACCCCAGCAGGTGCCCACCACCCGGCTCCCCGCCCCCATTGTAAATCCTCACAGAGTGGGCAGATCAGCACAGCCTCCTCTTCTCCATGGCCAGCCTGCTGGCTGAGCTTAATGAATGACCGTGTCTCTGCACGCCTGAGGTGGTTTGGCGATGGAGGTGGGAGCGGGGCGGCAATCACCTACTGGGGTGGAGGGCACTAGACCACCAGAGATAATGATGGGACTGGGGATCGGGGATGGGGAGGGGTCAGGACAAGGAGTTACTTTTACTTGTTGTCAATTACCAGTAGACCACCAGGGATTTGGAAAGAAACAATATCAAGGGGGAGTTACTGTACAAATTCAGCAGTGGCTGGCAGGTGGAGGTGAGGGACCACTAGCCACCAGAGATATTTTTATATGTAGGTGGGTGGGTGGAGGAGTACTAGCCACCAGGGGCTTGGGGACGATCACAGCCCACGAAATGAATTTCCGCAGAAGTTGGAAATCACTCGAAGCATCCGCAGAAAAGTCAGATTTTCACTTGAATTCTGCCCACAGAATTTAATTTCACACACCTCTACCTGAGACCAAAACACAAACCCAATGGTCCAAAGGGGAACAAGGAGCTGGGGTAAAGAATGCTGCATTTTCCAGAAAGTGGGGCACCTACCATATGACTGCCCTAAAAATATGAACAAAGGAAACTTCAGAACACAAAAAAATAAAATGTATAAGACATTCTAAGGACTTTAGTTGAACTCACGTATTTAAATGGGAAAGGCCTGCCAGATCACAAAGCAGAGGAAGCAAAAAGGGAGAGCTAGATCAACAACAAAGACAGAAAACAAGCCCTCTGTAGGCCCATTAGTCCATCACAGTCAAGTGTAAATGTGAGCCAGCTGGAAGCATTAGAGGAGAGAAGTGTCTTTTTAGTCTAGAAAGAAGTGACACAGAAATCTACAACAATAGCTTGTAAGACAAGCAGAAGCACAGGCTAACACAAACAACGAAGGGCAAAAGGGGAGGCAAGCATCGCCACTGTAAAACAGTCACAACCTCCTTCAAGGACTAGCCAGTAATCCACCTTTTCTGATTATGTATTGACAGAAGATGAATTACATCTGTTAACTAAGGGCTGTCTTTTGTTTTGTAACTTGAAGTTAATCCATTTAACATCTACATTGATACAAGGAAGTTAACAAGAAAATTGGCACTTAGAAATATATTTTCCAAGCAAACAAATATGGGCTTCAGTCATCAGATGGACATAAATGAAAATATGAATGGAGACACAAACCAAGAAGATTTGCAGCCTCTGATGGCTTTAATAGTAGAGAATGACAGGGTTAAGTGTGATGCAAAATATTTCACACAATGAAAGCCATTTGGATTATTTTCAAGCAAAAGAATTACCATGAGTAGAAACACAATTCAGAGCCCAATTCTACAACATAAGTAGAAACAGGAAGTTGTTGTTCAAACCAAAATCCACTTTTAATCCTTTCTTTAATGTCTCTCTGGCCATTATAACTTTTGAAAATCTGTTTTTGATGAACTGGACAAATTATTCTAGCACTGTGCAATATTTATAGATTAAATGTGTCTGTTGGTGAATAAGAAGCACGCCAGTCACGTTGGCTAATTATAAAATTAAGATCAAACAAGCAGATAAAGCCAGTAAAATAGCTGCCATGAATAAAGAAGATTATACAAAAGCAAGAAAGAATCATGGTTTCTGATCGGTCAGTTAGCCACCACAGCAGGGATGTTATCCTGGCATAACAACCCAGCTGATTGTTTGATTTGGATTTGCATTGTTTGCATCTTCTTAAGAAACAAATTTTACACATACCAACATCTGTTAGAATTGTTTTTTTTTTTTTTTTTTTTATTCTGTATATAACAAGCCATTAGGTAATAGGAATAATGTCCTCCAGGGTGGTATTTTGCTGGGATAACATCCCTTTGGATGTTGGACGCCTGGCCAGTGGCTCTGGCCCAACCACCTCAAGGCGGATGTTATCCCAGCATAACACCCATCCTGTCGGGCATTATTCCTTTATTATAAGAAAGAGATACAAATGCAGCCAATGGATGAAAATAGCTATCACAAACTGCCAGGGATCCAACTCATATATTTAAAACCAAACTGAAATCTATTTTGGTGGATTTGAGTGGGGGCTGTCATTCCTTTACATTGAGGCCTATTTTCTCCTTTTCTGATTTCAACATATGTGGTGTGATTTTATTGGGACTATTTCTTTGAATTGGAAACCTATATCTGCTAATTTCAGACCTATTTTGGTGTGTTGGTGAGACTCTTTGAGTTGGAGACCCATTTCTTTTGGTATCAAGCCTATTTTTTGTACTTTGAGTGGAATTGTGATTTTTTTCTGGCTTCACTAACTGCAAAGTTTAGTGCATAGTGGGGAAGAGGTGCTAATGGTATGACCAGGGGCCTCAGCTACATGATTGTTTCTGGAAGGCATGGGCTGGTCCCACCCCAGGCCTGTGATTTCCTTATACCGGGGTTCTGACATCCTCTCAAAGGGCAAAGGACATGCACCTGTTATAGCAGAAGCGGACATCCAGGAAAGGAACAGCAGCAGTGAAGAGGTGACCTATCTCAGTGGAAGGGAAGCAACTGCAAAACAAGGAGTGTTCATTGTTACTTGTTTGCATTGGTATTTGCATTGTGGAAAGGAGGGGTAGGAGTTTGAAGAAGGTTGTGCAATAGTTGCTTAGTCTTTTTGGGTGTGGACAGGAGGGGTAGGAATGTAAAAAGCAGTTGCTCAGTCTATCTAGAAGTGTACAACAAAGGGGGTAAGGGAAATTAAGAAAAGAAGAATGTCTTGCACTGATAGAAGAAGAAGGGAGACTTTGGGGAGTGTTTGGTATCCTTTCATCTGGAAGGGTGGGGGCTCGCTGGTAGGCAATGACAGCAATGGGTAGGGTGGTTGACTGCAACAACTGTGGTGCACCAATCTTTCTAAAAATTGCCCGAAGGGTGGGGGGATGTTTAGTGTGCAACCACATAGAGAAACTTAGAAAGGAGATTGAGGATCTGCAGGAGGCACTAAGACAGGCAAGGCAGACTGGAGATGGTTATAGCCCTATTCTGGAGGGAGGGAGGAGGGGAGATGAGGGAGGGCAATTTGAGCCAACAGTGGTGAGGCTAGGGTCAGAAGAAGGGAAGCGGAGACAAATTGTCCCAGACCAGGAAGAACAGTATTCGGGAAAACCAGGTCAGGAGACTAAACACAAACAGAAGGAGGAGATAGGGACTTGTGAGGGGAGGAGGAGAAGTGGAAACAGTCATGGAGTGGAATGGAGGGAACAGGTTACTACGAGGAGTGAGGGAGTGAGCATTGGTGAAGAGTCTTCAGAAAATTGTTTTGCAGTGCTAGAGTGGAAGGAGAAGGAGGGAGGTGATGAAGTTGGAGGCGTAACTGATAAATGTCTGGACCAAGCTGGAGCGGGGGGGAGTTCTGCTGGGGGAATTACAACAAGGGCAGAAGGGAAAATACTATGCAGGAGGAAGAAGAGGAGCCAGGAATGACAGATGGAGAGAAATGGAAGTGAGCAGGGAGTAAGAGGGGTGGAATCTTAGTGCTGGGGAACTCATAGATACATAGACAGTGTCAGCAGATAAGGGCCTATGGCCCACCCAGTCTGCCCATTTGAGCTTGTAAGTTCAGTTTGTTTTCCTAGAAGTCTGTTGCCCCTTACCCCTGACCTCCAGAATTCCTTTGTCTATCCCATGCATTCTTAAATCTCGTGATTGTTTCAGCCCCCAACACTTCCTCTGGCAGGGTGTTCCACTTCTCCACCACCCGTTCTGTGAAGAAATTCTTCCTCATGTTTCCTCTGAATCGTCCTCCCTCCAACTTCATCCCATGCCCTCTAGTTCTGGAACGTCTTTCACTTAAATAGTGTATTCCTGCACCCTGTTCCTCCCTGTAAGATACTTGTATGTCTCTATTATATCCCCTCTCTCCCTCCTCTCCTCCAGGGAGTACATGTTCAGTTCCTTCAACCTGTCTTCATAGGACTTGTGATGCAATCCATGCACCATCTTTGTTGCCCTCCTCTGAACCTTCTCTACTCTGTCTATGTCCTTACATAGGTATGGTCTCCAGAACTGTACACTGTACTCCAGGTGGGATCTCACTAGTGTCTTGTATAGTGGAATTATGTCCTCCCTTTTCCTGCTGGTGATGCCCCTGCCTATACATCCCAGCATCCGATTTGCTTTACCTGCTGCCTTGTCACACTGTTTCCCTACCTTGAGGCCATCAGAGATGATAACTCCAAGATCCCTTTCCTGCTTGGTGCATGCTATATCCTCACCCCCAAACTGATATATTGTGCCAAGGTTTTTGTCCTCATATGCATTATCTTGCACTTCTTTGCATTGAATTTCAACTGCCAAACCCCTGACCATTCTTCAAGTTTCTGCAGGTCCCTTCTCATTCTATCTACACCGTCTGTCTACCCTGTTACAGAGCTTTGTGTCATCAGAGAACAGTGAAATTCTGCATTCTAGGTCCTGCACAATGTCACTGATAAATATGTTGTTGAATAGGACCGGTCCCAGCACTGATCCCTGTGGTACCCCACTGGCCACTCTTCCCTCTGCCGAGTGACAGCCATTTACCACCACCCTCTGTCCTGCCACCCAGCCAGTTATCTACCCACCACACTACTGTCCTGCCCACACCCATATTCCCCAGTTTGTGTAATAGTCTCCGATGTGGCATAGTGTCAAAGGCCTTGCTGAATTCCAGATAGGCCATGTCCACTGCCCTCCCCTGATCCACCTCCCCAATCACCCAATCAAAAAATTCAATGAGGTTGGTCTGGCATGACATCCCCCTGGTGAAACCATGCTGCCTTGGGTCCTGTAGTCCACTGACAAGCAGATGTTCCACCAATCTCTCCTTCAGTAGTGCTTCCATGATCTTCCCCACTACTGAGGTGAGTCTGACTGGTCTGTAGTTCTCTGCTTCCTCTTTGTTCCCACTTTTGTATAAGGGGACTACATCCGCTGTCCTCCAGTCTTTGGGTACCGCCCCTATTTCCAGTGATCAGCTAAACAGGATAGCCAGAGGTTCAGCCACCACCTCTCTTAGTTCTTTAAGGACCCTGGGGTGCACTCTATCTGGCCTCATTGCTTTATCAACTCATTACTTCCAGTTCCTTCAGGATCCTTTCTCGTGTAAAGGGAATTGTGTCCATTTCTGCACCATTCTCACCCCTTGTACTCCCTTTAGACCCATTACTCCTCCTCTCCTCAGTAAAGACTGAGCAAAATACCTGTTCAATATGTCAGCTTTACTGTTGTCATCCTCCACGCAGCCCCCATCCTCCCCTTCAGTCTCACTATGCCTCCCTTTGTCTTTCTTTTTTCACTTATGTACCTGTAAAAGGTTTTGTCCCCTCTACCCACTGATTTTTGCAATGTGTTCTTCTGTCCGAGCTTTGGCTTCCCTTACTGACCTCCCTGCCTCCCTTTGCTTCTCCTAGTATTTCTCCCTATCCCTTCTGCCTGTGTCTTTTGTATTGCCTGAATGCAATCTTTTTGGCTTTCACTTTCTTTACCTCTTTGGAAAACCATAATGGTCTCTCTTCCTTTTCCTCTTGCTAACCTGCTTAATGCATAATTCTGTTCTTGTAATCCCCATTTTAAATACTGCCCACTGTTCCTCAACCCCTGATTCCTATCCCATTCCCCTTAATGCCTCTTTCAAGTATCTCCCCATTTTCCCAAAGTCTGTCCCCCTAAAATCCAGGATACGTGTTTTTGTGTGGTTTGGTTCTGCTCTTTCTGTGATTTCAAACCACAATGACTGGTGGTCACTGTTCTCCAGGTGCTCCCCCACTGTTAACCCCATCACACTGTCCCTGTTTATGAGTACAAAGTCCAGTATTGCCTTCTGCCGAGTTGGTTCCATGAAAAATTGCTTGAGGAAGGCACCCTGAAGGGAGTCCAGGATAAATCTGCTCCTAGTTGATGCTGCTGCTGGGATGCTCCAGTCCATGTCTGGAATATTGAAGTCTCCAACCAGTACTACCTCACTCTTGTCTGCCATCCTTTGGATGGCTAGCATCAGCTCCTATCTGTTTCTTCCTCCTGGGCTGGTGGTCTATAGACCACACCTGTGTGGATGGCTGTCCCATTTTCCTTTCCAGCTTAACACAGTATCTCTCCCCATTTTGTTCCTCCTGGATCTCTGTGGCCCTTATGTCATCTTTCACATACAGTGCCACTCCTCCTCCCTCCCTTCCTGCCTGCTCTGTCTCTTCTGAATATGTTGTAGCCAGGTATGGCTATCTCCCAGTCGTGGTTATCATTACACCAGGTTTCAGTGATGGCCACAATGTCCAGGTCTGACTGCACCATGACAGCCTCCAGATCTTCCATCTTGTTGCTAAGGCTCCTGGCATTTGCACACATGGCTTTCCATGATTTGACCTCCCTAGACTGTTTCGCTGTTTTACTCCAGCCCCTTCCTTGGTTGTCCATATCCCTGGTTCTCCTTGCTGTCTGCCCTTCTGCTGAATTTTGCCCCTTTTCTGCCTATCCACCTCTTGGGCACTAATCTCCATCTTTTGCACACTGCTTTGCAGAGATAGCCACCCTCTGGTTCACTAGTTCCACTGCTAGCTGTGGGGGGTGAGCAAGTAGGTGCCCTCCTTGCTGGCCTGCCACCCCCCTTTGCTAGTTTAAATGCTTGTCAGTGTAGCATTTAAACTTATCATTGAGTGCTTGGATTCCCCCTCCAGGATGGATGCAGGCCGTCAGGCTTGAACAAACCTCCATTCCTCCAGTTGGGTCCCTAGTCACCAAAGAATCCAAACCCTTCCTCACAGCACCAGTTCTTCTACCATGAGTTAAAGTTCCTGGTACATGCACTCCTATGCTCTCCCTTGCCTCTCACAGGTAGTACTTCCGAGAAAGTGACAGAAGTAGCTACTTGCTTGAGACCCCTCCCCAATTTCCTAAACTCTTCCTGAACTTCCTTTGGCTCCCCATTTGCCAGGTCATTAGTACCTAGGTGGATAATGACATCCAGTTTCACCCTCCCATCTTGCCTTCCCAGTGATCCCCAGGATCTTCCTTCCATCGCTCCATGCTGTGGCACCTGGTAGGCACCTCACCTCCCTGTCCTCCCCCTCCTGTGTTCCTAGCTGGATCCCTCTTATGATGGAGTCCCCCACCAGGATTTGCTTCCTCCTCCTCTGGGGTCCACTGCTTTCCCCGCTGAGGTCACCTCTTTGGCTAACCTCCACATCCTTTCCATCCACTTCTCTGGGTACCTCTATTTGGTTGTCCCCATTTGCCAGTGTGGCATATGAGTTCTTGAGTGGAATAGGATCTGGGATGTGTCTCTGCCTGACCACTCTAACCCTTCCTGAGCCCACTGTCATCCAAGTGCTCCTCGTTCTCGGCATCCTTTGAGGCAGTTACATTGGACTGGGTGGTCTCTGGATAGGGGTGATGGTACTCCTGATCCAGTTTACTTCCACTCTGAGTCTGGCTACCTCATCCCACAGTCCAGAGAGATGCATGCAGATAGGGCAGCACCTCAGTGTTCAGAAGGTCTGCCTGAATAAGGCTTCCCCACAGCCACTGCATTGCACCACTCCCCTCATTATACTGCAATTATACTGCTATTCCACTACTTGTCTGCTACTGAAGCTCTCCTAGTTCCCTTTTTATTAATTTACTGTCCTAACAATCCTGCCACTGATCCTCAGATAATTTTCTTTAATAAAAAAAAAAAAAAAAAAAGAAAAGAAACCAATAAATAAATAAATGAGTCAAAACGCTTGTCATGCTGAGGGTGGGCTTCTTCCCCCCCTTATGCCCCTCCTACTTCACACCCCTTACTATACCTTGTGTTTAGCTCCTGTCAATCAGATTTAACAGGGCATATAATTAAGAGGCGGGGGAAGGGGGGGGTGAAAATTTACAGCAATTAAAGACAGCACAGAAATACACCACCGCTAAATTTTAAATTTTCAACAGCTCAAAAACAATTCTAAGTAAAGACAACAAAGAAAGTACAGTGTCATAAAAGCCCACAATCTAAGTTTAAAAAGAAACATAGCAATTACCAGTTACTCTAAAGCACTGAATTGAATATGTTTCCTTCCTCCCCCTTCTGGCTTCTTCTGAGAAAATAAAATTCACTTGCTACCTCAACTCTGACTAAGCCCCACCTCCAGTTATCACATAGCTGAGGTCAGAGGCCAGACAGTTAACACCCCTCACCCAACTACAGGGCAGTCAAACAAGCCAAGATAAAATTTGCAGCAATTAAAGATAGTACAGAAATGCACCACCACTATGTTAACTTTTCAAAAGCCCAAAAACAATTCTAAGTAAAGACAACAAAAAGTACAGTGTCACTAAAAGCCCACAATCTAAGTTTAAAAGAAAAATAGCAATACTAAGGGAAGTCAGGTGGGGTAGCAAAGGGGAGAGGCATAGTCTCATTTGGGTGGAGGCCATGCCAAGAATGACAGCAGAAATGGTGCAGCAATCTATTCTGAAATATGCTAGAAGGGGTAGGAACAAGCCTCATTTACTTATACATCTTGGGACGAATGACCTGGCTGATAAGACGGGAGATATAGTCCAGAGGAGGTTTGAGGAACTAGGATAATTATGTGAGGGGCAGGAAGATCAGTAACTTTTTCAGAGATACTTCCAGTGCCCAAGGCAAGCACAACAAGAAAGCTGAGAATAGAGGAATGTAATGGATGGCTAAGAATCTGGTGTCATGCTAAAGGGTATGGGCTTGTGGTGGGGTGGAGGGACCTGGGAGGATAGCAGTCTGTATGCCAAGGACAGAAACACTTGAGCGAGGAGGGAAAGGAAGTGTTTGAAATGGTGGATAGAGAAGTGCATAGAGGAAGTTGGGAATTTAAACTAGGAGCTGGGGTTGGCAAGTGGGCAAGAGACATGCAGAGACCACAGGTTGGGAAGCCATTTGAGCTTACCCCCTATAACAGTGACAAAGGACAAATGGCAAGTACTATTGGTGATGCTAGTAAAGGAGGGCAGGATGGGAGGGGGAGGGGTGGAAGATAGTCTCCCTTAATGCTAGGAGCCTTGGGAGGAAAACTGCAGAGTTATATGCACTCATGGTAGAGGGAGGAGTGGACATTGCAGCCATCACAGAAACATGGGCCACCCAATACAATTACTGGGACCTGTCTATTCCAGGGTACAGGTTATTTTGTAGGGATAGGGTGATTGGGAAAGGAGGGGGTGGCACTATATGTGATGAAGGACTGAAGTGTGTAAGGAAGGAAGGGGAGGAGGGTAGTGCAGAGTCACTTTGGATGCAAATCCAGGATTCCAAGAATATGACTCTCAGAATGGGAGTGGTATACAGGCCAAGCTCTCAGACAGAGGAGTTAGACAGAGAACTAGCAGGACAGATCATGAGGACCTACGAGAAGGTAAGTGTGGTAATTGTGGGGACTTCAACATGCCAGGAGTCGACTAGAGTACCCCAACAACCAGGAATTGAAGGGAGAGGATACTGCTGGATTCCTTCCAGGACAGCTTCCTGATACAAATAGTCAGTAATCCAACCAGGTTTGGAAATGCCCTTGACCTTGTGCTGGCAAATGGAGAGTTTGAGGGAAATTAGGGTGGAAGAACCACTGTCAGGATGTGACTACCACTCAGTATGACTCTCATTGGATATGGGCAAGGAAGTAATGGAATCTGGCACAAGAGTGCTGGACTTCAGGAGAGCTGACTTTGGGGGGGATGGGAGAAGTGGTAAAAGGGTACCTGGCCAGAATTCAACATAGTATGGGCACTAACCAGAGGTGGGAGCTCATAAAGCTGGGGATAGTGGAGGCAACAAGAACCTGCATCAAGGCACAGATCAAGAAGGCTAGGGCTAAGAAACCAAGCTGAGTGAGCAGGGAGGTCATGGAAAAGGTAAGGAGGAAAAGAGCTACCTTTAGGAGGTACAAAAAAACAGGGAAGGGGGAGGACAGGGAGGAGTACCTGAAGGAATTGAAGGAGGTGACAAGGGCAGTAAGGAGAGCCAAGGCATCTATGGAGCTTGGGCTAGCACAAGGCATTAAGAAGGGGAGAAGGACTTCTTTAGGTACATTAGGGAGAACAGGAACTGTAAGGACCACATAGTAAGGATTAGGAAGGGGGGTTGGGTGGAAGCAGGGTGCAATAAGGCAGAAGCACTAAAGCATTACTTCTGCTTGGTATTTACTAAGGAGAAGGGGGCATAATACTCAAGGAGAGAGAACAGCAGAAACAGGGGTGAGGGGTGACAGACTGGGAAATCGTGTAGGGCAGAGTTCTGGAGGGTTTGAAGGCACTGAGGGTGAACAAGGCATCGGGTCCAGATGGCATCCACCCCAGGGTTCTGAAGGATCTGGCAGAGGTCCTCGCAGGACCTTTGGCAGAACAATTTAATGCCTCACTACACTCAGTGTGTGTTCCTTAGGACTGGAGGATGACTTATGTGGTGTCCCTCCACAATAGTGGCCTCAAGGATGAACTGGGGAACTACAGACTGGTGAGCCTCACATCCATCGTGGGTAAGCTGATGGAGACTATCCTGAAGAAGAGGCTGTTGGCCCTCCTGGAGGCCAAAGGACTACAGGACAGCAGACAGCAAAGCTTCATATGTGGTAGATCCTGCCAAACCGACCTAGTGGAGTTCTATGACTGTGTAAATAGGCAACTGGACAGGGGCCGTGCAGTGGATGTCCTGTATCTGGACTTCAGTAAGGCATTCGACTCTGCCACATGGGAGGCTCGGAAGTAAGTTAGAAGGCACAGGGTCAGGAGCAAAGCTGGTGAGATGGGTAGGGAACTGGCTTCAGGGAAGGCAACAGAGGGTTGTGGTGGGCGGGAGCTCTCATCCCCAAGGGTAGTGATGAGCAGTGTTCCACAGGGCTTGATGTTGCGACCAGTGTTTGAGATATTCATTGCAGACATATCATTGGACATCAAGAACAACACCAGTCTGTTTGCTGATGATACCAAGATATGAGCGGTGGTGAATGACCTAGGGGAATGGCAGGAGTTGCAGGATGATCTGGCAAAGCTGGAAACCTGGTCAGACACCTAGCAACTAGGGTTTAATGCCAAAAAGTGCAAGGTGCTGCATTTTAGGATGAAGAACCCAAGGAGGAGTTACCAGCTGGGGGGAGTGCAGCTACCCCAGACAGTGGAGAAGAATCTGGGGGGGGGTGCTCATTACAGGATGAAAGAACAACTCGGCATAATGTAGGAAGGTGGCTGCAAAGGCCAACAAAATGCTGGGTTGCATTGCAAGGGGTATATCCTCAAGAAGGGAGGAGGTGATTCTGCCACTGAATAGGGCACTAGTTAGACCACACCTGGAGTACTGCATGCAGTACTGGTGCCCATATCTGAAGAGTGACATTAAGTTACTGGAGGGGATGCAGCACAGGATGACAAAGGTGATCAAGGGGCTGGGGGACTTATCAAATGAGAGGAGTCTGAGGGAGTTGAACATGTACTCGCTGGAGGAGAGGAGGGACGGGGGGACATAATTTAAATTTTTAAGTACATGAAAGGAATAAACAAGACAGGTACAGAGAGGCTTTTCAAAGTAGGGAAGGGGAGGGACATCCAGGGCCATGATATGAAACGGGAAGGAGGAAGGCTCAGGAGGGAGATGAGGAGACACTTTTTTGCAGACAGGGTGGTAGCTGGGTAGAATGCGTTGGTGGCAGAAGTGGTATCCAGCAGAACAGTGGACTACTTCATAAAGGGCTGGGATGGGGCATGGGGAGGGTCAATGGAGGGGAAGGGAGGGGCAGCTGCAGAATAAGGAGTGCTAGCTGCATATTCAAACAGACTTGATAGACCTGTAGGCCTTTATCTGCTGGCAAATTTCGTATGTTCATATGTTCGTACTAATGACTAGTCTGTGGGAGATGTGTAGTATGAAACAGCTCCATACCTCACCCTAGCACCCTGAGGCTAATAGCCAGGTTGAGCTTTTCAACAGATCCCTGAAACTATGCTCAGGGCATTAGCTGACCAGCACAAGAGGGAGTGTGACAAGTATTTACCCCATCTCCTGTTTATTTGCTGGGACGTCCTCCAGGAGTGCACAGGGTTCACACCCTTCGATCTCCTGTTTGGTCACTGGGTGATGCGGCCCCTAGAGTTAGTTAAGAACTAATAAGAAAGTGACCTCACCTCCCTAGGAGAATGTGTTGTGGAGTACATCCTGAACTTCAGGGCATGGGTTAAGGAGCTCATGAGGCTTGCCCAGGAACATTTAACCACTGCACAACAGCGACACACAGCCTGGTACAACCATGGGGCCACAACCCAGGAGTACGAAGTCATACAGCAAGTGATGGTGCTCATCCCAGTCTGACAAAATAAACTGCTGGCATCATGGGAAGGCCCGTTCTCCATAGTTGGGAAGATGAATGAGGTCAATTATGAAGCAGAACTGCCTAACATGAGTTGCAGGCAGATGGTATATGTTAACAAGATGAAGCTCTACTATGATAGGGAGAAAATTGTCCTCACTGTGTGCAGTGCACCAGAAGAGGAAATTAGGCTGACACACTGGTGGACCTCCATAAAGAGACATGAGAGGGATCCTCAGTGGATAACCTCTCCCTCTCAGAGCAGTTGACACCAGTCCAGGCAGAGAAGATGACAGGGATGCTGTGAGCATTTGGAGAAAAGGTGACAGGGAAACCGGGGGGCACCACAATGGCTGAACACCATGTGGACATTGGGACCCAAGTGTTGCTGAGGCAGTCCCCCTACAAGGCACCAGAGGGGGTTAAGCAGGATGAGTTCACTGTGGTCACAGATCATAATCCCCTGACATTGCTCCATAGGACTAGAGGGCAAAATACAAAATCACTGTAAGTTAATGGGTACTACAGTAGGCTAACATGACCATACAGCACCATAGTGGTTGACAAAATACCAGTGCGGATGGGTTGTTTAGACAGGGCTGAGTGCATGGTGTGATACTTAGACACTTCCCAGTCCCTAAAAGAATTGCAGTGTCTCTTGGGAGCTGCCCAAAAGAGATAAGCCTTCATTTTCTGGAGGTGGGGGGAGATGTGACGGGAATTTGATCAGGTAAATTTTTTTTTGTTGTTGTTAGTGTAGTTATTTTTTGTTTATACTTTTTGTATAAGTGCCCACTGTTTGGAGTTACAAGAGGGATTTCAGGCCACATGTCCCAGTAGCTCTTGGGGGTAAACAACTGCCAGCAAGGAGAGTACGAAGTTTCCCACAAAGGCATCCTGTACAGGCATGATGCAATAAAATAATAAACCAAAGTGAAAAGTACTCAGTGAGAACAAGGTAATTTGGCCTGGTGAGGTAATCACCCCCCCACACACACGCGCGCATGCACTCACATGGGTGGGGAATACTGGAGGAATTGTCACTCCAGGAAGAGGTCCCACCCAACAATCCTGAGGACATGAACTGAGGAGTTGGACCCCAACTCTCCGTCTCTTTCTGGCTTCCTACATCTTGTAAAGAAGACAGAGGGCCCTGACCCATAGCTATATTATCTGTGAGGGGGAACTGCAGTCTAGGTGATTGTTCTTTCAAGTTAGATGGCAGGTTAATATAGCCTTTATTGTGAGACTAGATCCTGAAATTATTCTAACAGTCATCTGGCTGCTTAACTGCATTATTTTTCCATTCCTGAAAATGCGCAAACCATTTTGGATGATCTTTGTATCATATAGATACAGTAGATAACTATATAATAGATGGCTAGGTAGATATCCTGTCTGTAAATATCTGCAGTATCTAGTAGTAAAGACTCTATTTGTATAGATCATGTGACTGAGTCTCATTATTGCAGAGGGAATATTTCTGCTGGCAAGGTGAGAATTCTCTGTTTAAAGTCCACCATCTGAAGTGCACTCTCACATAGATTATTGTGCTTGACATTCCTTGTCCCTGAACAGGACTGCGGTATTTTCTGACATAATCAAGTGGTAGCAGAAGTGAACTGACCCCCAAAATGTCCCTGTAAGCTAGCATGGCCCAAGGGGAGGTTTGTCACAGTGACTCTAAAGGAAGGCAAAGACACAGATTTCAGCAGCAATCACTCAGTCTTGTTATTTGACAAAGACACAGGCATTTTCACCAGAATTTTATTTATTGATTGAATTTAGTTGACCAGGTTGGCCCACTGAAACTAGAAGTCCCTTTTTCAGGGGTGACTTGGAGGAGGGATTCAGATGGTAACTAACTGAAATTTAACCAGATTAAGCTGTGGGTGGTATTTTTGGTGAGTGAAGAAATTTGGCCAGAACACCAGGGAAACTCCGCTACTCGGACGCTGAGTTGCTGCCAGTAGGGGGACAGGCCATTTCCAAGATGGCCACTCCAAGTGGACCAGGGAAGGAGGAGGAAGTTAGTGGAGCAGGAGAGCTAGCCTCGACTCTTGCTCCAGGCATTGCTGAGGCTTCAGCCGTGGATTTGGCTGAAATGAATTCAGACTTAGACTTTCATGACGTTTTGGTTGACTGGGAGCATTCAGTATTGGACAAAGAAAAAAAAGAAAATGAACAGACAGTAACCGCATCAACGGGAGTAAAAATGGAACCAACGGTATTTGAACCTGTGATCCTCACAGAAAAGGTGCATATTAATCTCCAGAACGAAGGTCAGAATCAAGGTGGGGCTGCGATAGCTTTACCTGGTGACAGAAAGGATTTTATTTCATCAGGAATCTCCGAGGGAGGTGAGATGGAATTTAACTTATGGGCCGTAAAAAAAAAGACAAGAACTTAAAGTTCAGCAAACAGCCTACAGGACGTCGGCGAGATCTAAGGAGCCCTTAAAACCTGAAGGTACTGTGTCAAGCTTAAATATTGTCTTTGGAAGAATGGAGTTGACAAAGAGAAAATGCCTCAGATTTAAAAAAAAAAAAAAAAAAAATGCCTTGTCATTGATTGCAGAAGCTCCGCAGCGGTGCATTGAGCTTACTAATGGGAGCAGACGCCTGCATGGCAGTAATGCAGAGTGCATCAGCAGCATTAAGGCTGATTTTTGGGATTGCCAGCAGCTCTGTGGGAGAAAGCTTAGATCAACAGAGCTCGAGCTGCATTTCCCGGAGGCAACTGAGCACAATGAATCCTACCCAGACTTGCACTAATTTCGTGGAGAAAAGCGAATGCATACAGTCGGTTTTGGCTCCCGCGATGAAATAAAACAAAGCAATGAAAGGAAACTAACTGACCAGAAATCTTTGCCTCCTGCCTTCTGTAAAAACGAAAAGGCACAGTTGAATAAAGTGGCAGGTTTTGTATTTAAGCATTTGAATCTGGAGAAATCATTATCTGACCCTGCAGTTAAATACCATTTGTCAGAAGGTTCACAAAGTGGGGCAACAGTTTTTTTTTTTTTGTTTGTTTTTTTTACTGATAAAACAAAACAAAAAAAACTAAATTCTGACTTGCAGATGGCAGAATCCCCTCACTTATTGACAGAAGGAATGCAAGACCCCTGGTCACCCCATAAAGCTTTATGTGAGGCTGGGTGGAAACAGACAAATTCAGGTGTATGGAAGCCTGATCCTGCTTGGGACTCGGATTTAACTTTATCTCGGCATTCTCCAGAGTGGACCCCTGTTGGTGAACAGCAGAAAGGGATTGTTAATGGGAAGAGTAATCAGATGGAGAAAGAAGCTTTACATCTTCCTTTAGGAACTCCTAGGTTGATTGATCAGTCCTCCACATCAATATTTCAGGAACCCCTTTTGCAGGAGCCCATTCAGAAAGGTTCAATTGAGAATGCTGTACCCCCCCCACCCCTGCTCAGAAGCCTTTAATGTCAGAACTTTTTTCAACTTCCCATAGGAAGGCCGCCCAAAGACATAATGCTATGAGGTTAAGGTATAAAGGAGGGTTAGAAGTCAGGCCGGATAGGTATTATGTAGGGAAGACTTTACTAAAGGACTCATTACATTTTACCCCACAGGATGTTTATGCCTTCATTAATATTTCAGGGGAGGATAATTAAGACATAAGCTTTGCTTCACAACAAGCTTTGGAGCTATTCTGGGTTGGGTATAACCAAGTCAAGTTTTCTCCTATATGGACACCTTTTATTATTGTTCCCTTGTCAAAACCCCTGATTAAGTTTGTTACAGTAATGTTTCGCAATGAAGGGGTTTGGGTTGAAGACATAACCTTTTGGTTAAAAAAAAAAAAAAAAAAAAAAAAACAAATGCGAAGTGTTAAGTGAGCCAGAACCTATTTTAGACACAGAAGGGTTTTGGACTGGTGGATGGAAGTATAAAATAAAACTAAGGCAATCTGAGGCAGGGATTGAGCACATACCTAATTCCTTTCTATTGGGGAAAGATAGAGGAGTATGTTTTTATAGTGGGCAGCCCCGTGCATGTTACAAATGGGGCCAGAACGATCTTTGCTGCAGTGTGTGATCAACCTCGCTGTGATAATTGTGAGAGGTAGGGCATTTGACTATGTTTTGCAATAATCAATCAAGCTGTGATCTGTGTGAAACTAAAGGTCATGTGTTCAAAATATGTCCTTGGGCTGCTCAAAATAAATCCCCATGTTCTAATTCTGAGGTATTCATTCAAAAAGCTCAAACTATGGCTAATGTTTCTCCTCATGGTGTGTGCCCTTTATCCCCCACAAATAATCAGACGAAACCTCCCTTAGTTAAGAAGTTAACTAAACTAGAAGGGGGGATAAAAGGTAAGGACCTGGATAAGAAAACGCCAATGCCACCAAGTAGTGACAATCAGCAAAGGACATCCCCAGACACTGCTAGGTTAACTAAGGCTAATATGGGTCCTTTTAACCTCTCAGACTTTCCCCCAGTTTGTTACTCTGAAGAGGCTACAGAGGAAGCAGGGACTGTTGCCACTGTAAGTGAACCAGTGACTGTGCCACCTCAAAGAAGATCTTCAAGGAATTTACATTAAAATCCCAGTGGCACAAATTGAAACCAGTAACTCGTATGCGCACTATTTTCTCCTTGGGGTAATACTGAGATGGAGGTTGAAGATTCGGATTCACAAAAATCCACACTCTCAACCAGGTCACAAGTTAAGGATAACTATAAAGATTAAAAAAAAGAAAGAGGAAAAAATAATGGTTTGAATATGAAAAAGGAAAATGAGGTTGGTTTGGGGTTCTTTGAATGCACATAGTTTATTGAATGTGGTTAAGAGACGAGCCCTTTTTTTGTTATATACATGAATATCCCTTCTCTGTTTGTTTGTTTCTTGCAAGAGACATGGATGTATTCCATGGAGCAGTTGGCGGCATTTAAAAGAGATTGGTTTTGGGGCCCTTCCTTTTGGTCATTTGGGGAGGATTCCGCTGATGGTATAGGAATTGTGTTTAATTCATATACTTTCCATTTACATAATTTGATAGACCTAATTCCAGGAAGGGTATTGATTATTGATGGGAAGTGGCAAGGGTTATGTTACAGGTTTATTAATATATATAACCCACAAACAAAAGCCAGTAGAGTTAATTGTCTAAAAGCAGTACAGCCCTTTTTATTTACAACAGTTAGAGTATTATGGGGAGGTGACTTTAATTGTCCTATTTCAGATCATGCTTGTAAATTAAATAAAAAAACATATTGTGATTCTAATGCTTTAGGTAAAATTATAAAAGATGCTGACCTTTTGATTTGTAGTAATATTTTACAGGCGGGAGGTGGATTTTCTTTTAAAAAGGGGAAGAGCTTCACCCTAATTGATTATATGTTAGTGTCACCTAATATGCAAATAGTCTTTTAAAATATTTCCCAGTGAATTCTCAGATCACTCTTTTTTATTAAGTTCTTTTGGTCTTTCGGAGAGGCAAGAGAAAAAGCAATCTAGATGGAAACTTAATAATTCCTCACTAGAACATCCTGTTATACAATCAGGGGTGAAACACCTTTGAAGAGCTAGGTTATCAGTAGCCTTTTTATATTCTGACCTAGGGGACTGGTGGCTGGAGACAAAAGCAGACTTAAGGAAATGGTTCAAAACTCAAGGAGTAAAAGCTAAGAATTACAAATTTTTACACTATTTAAGTTTAAGGTGTCAATTACAAAGGATTGTGACTATAGCTTATACTTCTAGATTTGATTATTCTAAACAAATTGCTAAACTAAAATAAAAAATGAGAGTTCCAATATGATAGGCGTAAAACCATGCAGGCTATTTTTAAGTAATGGAATTAAAAAATCACCCATCGGAGATCCATTTGAAATGTGCAAGCAAATAAGAGATTCTATGAGAATGGAGGTACTTAAAAACTCAAATGGAAGTTTGGTATCCACGGTAGCTCAATTAAGGTAAGTGATAGTAGAACATTTTCACTCTTTAGACCCCCGAGAGATGATTCCTAATCCAGCTATGGTTGCTTATTTAAAAGATATTATCCCAGTTCTCCTAGTAAGGAGACCGGAGGTGTGGGGCCCTATTACTCAAACAGAGATTTTAAACACTATCGGGTTATTGAAACTGAATATTTCTCCCGGAATAGATGGGATTTGTGGTGGAATTTTTATATATCCTAAAGTATAATACCTTTATGTTCTAAAGCTTATTATACCAGAGCTTATAACTGTTATATGTGATTATAGCCATATAGATATGTTGCTTCTCATATGCTCTAAAACTATCTGTTTTGTTATAGCCATATAGCCATGTTGCCTTTCATATGCTTTAAAACTATCTGCTTTGTAAAACAGCCATAATGAATGTGCAGTTCTGTGCTAACTAAAACAAAGGAGGTTGTTTGACTAAGATAAGAAAACCTTGAAAAATTAAATAAAGTGAAATACAGCTGGTTGTAACTAAGATAAAGGGAGACACATAGTAAGTATAAAAAACAACTCCTTATACGGAAAGTGCTGAATCTAAGGTTTTGCTAAAGATAAGGAAAGCTGTTAACATGAGATCACTGTAAGACTGTGAAACTAAAAAAGGTATATAAGCCTCTGAACAATAATCGAGGAGCTCTTGCCTTTAGCCGAGGCTCCCACACATGTGTGTACAGACAATAAACTGAGTTTATTGGAATAACCATTGGGTGTGGTTATTGAGTATATAGAATTTAAGGTAAAGTATAGACAGTAAAGAGAATCTGCGACCACAGATTTCAAATAATTTTTATAAAATCTTTTCGGAAGAACTAAGTCAGTGTCTGTATCTTATTTAGATTTTTTTTTTTTTTTTTAGATAAAGCTGTTATCTTCCCTTCCTTTTCAGAAGGATTATTAACCTACATATTTAAATTGGGGGATAAACAAGATATTGCTAACTGGAGACCAATAACTCTTTTAAATACAGATTATAAAATCTTTGCTTGCATTTTAAATAATAGGCTAAAAAATTATGCAAAAGGAGTTATTTCACCCTTTCAATATTGTGGGTTACCAAACAGAAGGGTTCAGTCTGTCTTAATGTTAATTCGAGATGTTGTTGAGCATCTCACTGATATAGGGTTGACTAGATGTTTAATAGCAGCAGACTTGGACAAAGCCTTCGATAGGGTGTATTTGCCATTCCTTTTCCTCACCCTTAAGCATTATGGAGTACCAGACCAATTAGTGAAATTAATTGAGAAATTGTATAATAATTATATGGTCTTTCCATATTTAAAAGGTCAGAAGGCAGAAGGTTTTGAGTTAAGCACAGGAGTAAGTCAGTGGTGCCCCTTAGCCCCCTTTATACTTTTTCTCTAGACCCCTTCTTGCAAATTATAGCTTCGAAACAGATTTGGAAGGGTATTCTGGTAAATGAGCAAAGGGGCTTGCAATTAAGGATACAAGCTTATGCAGATGATTTAGTAGTTTATTTTGAAGACCTTGCCTCAGTAATCAATTTTGTTACTGCCTTTGAGGCTTTCTCAAAGGTGTCAAATGCAAAAATAAATTTAAATAAAACAAAGGGCTTATTCATTGGCGCAACAGATACTGAGGAAGTATGGCAGGATGGTATCTACATTTCCCGGAGCCCTCTTAAAATATTAGGGATCAAGTTTGGTTCCCAAAATATGCCTATGGAAAATTGGGAAGGTGTTATTACAAAACTAGAGATCAAGGTAAATAGGTGGAAAAAGTGGAAACTATCCAAATTAAAAAGGGTGCAGGTAATTAAGCAATTTCTTCTCCCAATGATGCAGTATGTGGTTATGATTTTTCCACTTCCAGTGGTTTTTGAGACAAAAATATACAGTGTGTTTTTCAAATGCTATGGGTAACCGCTTAAATCCAGTCAAAAGGGTTATATGTTAAAGAAAAATAAGGGTGGTTTGAGGAATGGTAGACCCAGTGATTTTATGCATGCACTATTTATTTCAAATTCAATTGAAGGATTAAAAGCTGAATTGGGGCAGAAGAGTCATGGAATTTGAAATCAATGGGTAAATATTTTAAAAATTGGCATAACTTGCCCCTAAGCTAAATCAACACTTGTATATACCTTTGTATTTTAGATCATCGGCTCAGAAATTGTTTAAATGGAAATTGCAAAACAGACAATTCTGAATAACAATATGAAGGGCTTTATAGCCACTTAATGTTGCTGGTACTACCGTCAGAACCAGGATTTAAAAATTGTCCTTCAGCATTAAATTCTATTGTGTTGGCACAACTAAATAGTAACAGGATGCCACAAAAACAATGGGAAACTCAGTGGCTAATTTTTTATGGAAAATTGAATGTTAGAGGTAATGCGAAGTACAAGGCCTTACAAGAGAGATTGTGTCCATATTTAGAATGTATTAATGCAGAAGAGTCAATGGAGCATTTTTTCTCAGGTGTACGTATACGATAGGTTTATGGGCATATTTAGCAAACCTATGGGGATTTAAATGGTTATACAACATGACGTATGAATTATTGATTCTAGGATGTTATCCAGTGAGCTTGTCGGAGTTTCATAAAGAAACATTGTCCTTATTTTTGGGATGTCTTAGATATTATTTATGGCAAGCTAGGGTTCAATGGGTCCTCTATCAAAAGAAAATGCCTTACTCTTGCGTAAGTGGGATGATTATTAAAGAGCTGGTACAAATCTATACACAAGATGCATTAAGAGTAGCTCCGGGAACCCTGCGTAAATGGTGGAAAGGTTTTCTTCATTTTATTAAGTTTAAGTAAAAATGTGGAAATTATTTGAGAGTTACAGATGGGCTTATATAGCCATTGTTAACAGAGCCAAATTCAATCTAATCTTTGTTTAAAAATTTTATTTCTTATGATCTTTATGTATTTGTGGTGCTAAAATTGTAATGCTTAACTATCCTCTTGTTTTTGAGGCAGCATTTGTTATGGAAATATTATTCTATTGTTTTTTCCTCTCCTTAAAAAGTGTTGTTGTCTATATTATTTATGTCAATAAAAACACCCCTACTCTGTCGGTAGGTGGCTTAGCCATTTCTCTGTGATGGCCACTTGGAGTCCGGTGCTGAAGGGTCTGGACGGGCTGGAGGTATGGGAGTCAGTCTCCTTCCCTATCCCCTCTCAGCTAGAGACCAACCTGGAAAAGGGAATATTGGATGCAGGTTTTGAATTCTTTCTTCACTCAACCATGGCAACCATGAATATTATGCAAGTTGCTTGATGTTCAGAGAGTATCCCTGCTACTGTGCCTGGTGTTCAGTCAATCCACTTGTGAAAGCTCCTGAAAACTCCGTAATTCCATCGCTGGCTCCAGCGGCTAGGAGTCCTGTCAGTGAGGGAGTGACGTTGCCTGACAGGGCTCAGCTGCGATCAAAGAGTCAGATGGCAGAATCAGCTGGTAGCGGCTCCCAAGGTCTTTCTGTGGTGGCGTTTTCTGGTGCTGTAGAGACTGGCAGCTATAGTTCACTGAAAAGCAAGTGCCTAGAGTCTCCATTATGCTCATCCAGTTGTGGTACAGAGGTTTTGTCGGAAACTCAGCTTGCTGAAGACGTACGCCTGCGGAGTGCAGACCGGGTGAAGGATCCTTGTCTCCCGGCTCAATTGTTTATGAGCTCCTCATCTACCTACTTGCCTGCTTCCACTTTACAAAGTACTGTTTTTTAATTATGTCTCTGAGATATCTGAATCTACACAACGAGAGTCCCGACAGCGGGACTTGAAGGGGCATGGATTGACTAATTCTGTTATTTCACCTGGGGTTACTTTTGATAAAAATTTTCTGCTTCTGGGTTAACCATTGCAGAAGCACTGGGAGAAGCGGGATGGGAAAAGTCTCCCCTGGATGATTCATGGGCCTCTCCTGTAAGGCCTAGCCCTGCACCTCAGGGAGACTTATTGAAAGTTTCAGACCCTCTTGAGTTGCCCTCGGGCTTGCATCTCACTCAAAACTCTGAATGGGGAGTAGGTGGGACTTGAACTTGGGAACTGGAGAGGTTACTTCATACTGAACAGTCTCCTGCTACTGGGGGGGGTTCCTTTGCAAAATGGGCCTCTTTCCTCTTCTCTACAAGCCATCTCAACAGACTTGATGCAGTTGGATGCTCTCCCTAATACTCAAGCGGGGCAGGAGATGGTACAGCTCTTAACTCTGAGGAAAATGGAGCCCTAAAACTTCTTCTAGTGTTTTTTTTTTTTTTTTTTTTTTTTCCTCGGACTAATATACCTCCATCTACTGATCCTCATGCCCTAGATCTCCTGAACAATCTACTGGTCAACATAAACCTAAATAATTTGCTGGACTGTTTCATTCTCCTCCTGAACAAGCCAAACGGCCTAATGCTGTATGGCTTAGATATAGGGGTGGGCTGGAAGTATTTCCTGATCGCTTGTATGTTGGGAAAACTTTAATTAAAGCCAGTTTGCAGTTTTCACCATCTGAAATTTACACCCCGATTCATACCTCGGGGATAACTATTTTGACATAAGTTTTAAAACATCAGTGGGTTTTGACACATTCTGGCATAGGTATCAGGCAGTCAAGCATACCCCTTCATGGTCACATTTTTTTGCTGTTCCCCATACAAAACACACTATAAAAACCATTAGTTTTAAAAATGAGGGAGTGGCAAGTGATGATATTGTAAGATGGTTATCCTCTAAATGTACTGTGTTAGGCTTGCCCGGTCCTATTATTGATTCTGAGCTCTTTTGGACAGGTGGATGGAAATTACAGGTGAAGTTACCAGTAATGAATGATGTAATCCAGCATTTACCCAGTTGTTTTTATTTGGGTTGAGATAGGGTTTTGTTTTTTATCCAGGACAGCCTAAATCATGTTTTAGGTGTGGGGCCCACACACATCTCAGTAATGCCTGTGATAGGCTCAAATGCTCCTCTTGCCTAGGTTCAGGACAAGTGAGTATTAGTTGTCCTCACCCAACATATTGTAATCTTTGTGAAGAAGCCTCCCATTCATACAAAGAGTGTCCTTGGTCCTCCCATAATAACCCTGAAATGCTGACAAAGTCAGGATGAGACGGTTTCTAAGGCCCAATGGACTGCTCAGGCTAGGCCTCAGTTTTGGCATTTTGCTCCTGAGCACTTCCTTCCCCCTTTCCATTCCACTTTGCAACAGTTAACCCCTGATCTGTCTCAGCAGACCTCGGGTGAGGCTCGATCTTTGTCAGATGCTGTAGTGGCTGAGGACAGTATGGTACCCCCATCTGAGCCCACAATTTCTGCTGTACCTGTGTTGCAGCCTGACATACCCAGTACTTCCTCCAATGTTTGTGATCCCAAAGAGGTTATGCCTCCTCCCAAGGATGCTGACTGGGTGCCGGTGGGTACTCAAAGACAGACGAGAAGCTTCACTTTTAAGGGAGTTCCTCCTTCCTCTGACCCTGAGTCCTCTGACTTTATTTCAAAAAATAGATTTGCTGTGTTACACAAATGCAAACAGGCTACTGAGACTGAGGAGGAGTCTGATGCTTCCTCTATTTCCTCTTCTCAGGTAGATATGTTGACAGATGCTGATCAGCTTTCTGGAGATACTAAGATCATTAGGAAAAAGAGGTGTAAAATGAAATATCCGGGAAAAGGGAGAGGTAGAAAGAAGTCCTGAGATCTTAGTTGGCCTGAAAGGGGATGTTTTGTTGTTTGACAGTTTAAATGCCAACAGCCTTAAACATCCTAAAAGGAGATGGGCTATGTTTTCATTCCTTGCCTCTATATCACTACATATTATTTCTGTGCAAGATACCAGGCTTCATTCCCTTCGGGAGAGTAGTCAGGCATCCCGTGATTGGAGGGGTGGCTTATCTTTCTGGTCTTTGTCAGAAGAAGTGTGTGCCGGAGTGGGGATTCTTATTAAGAACTTAGAACTACAGGTTATTAGACTTCTTGACCTAATTCAGGGTTGGGTTCTTATTTTGGATGTAATTATTCAACAACAAGAGTGGAGACTGATCAATATTTATAGCCCCCAACTTAAATCACAGAGAATAGCTACTTTTAAAACTATTCAACCTTTTCTTCATTCATCAAAATCAATAATTGTTGAGGGGGGACTTTAATTGTATTTTGGCTCTTTTAGATAAAAGTGGAGTAACACAAAAACTGTATTCTGACTCAGATTTTCTTAATTCCTTATGTTACAGCTAATCTTCATGATGGGGCTTCCTTTGGTCCACAACCTCCTGCACACACTTTTCATTGTGGTAGATTTATCATGAGGATAGACTATTTTTTCATCTTTAGCTGGTTGTCGGGTGTACAGTATTCAGTCCTCTCTTGTGAATATTCTGACCATTGTTTGTTGTTTTTTTTTCTGTAGATCGTCCTCATAAAAAAAAAAAAAAAAAAATTCTGTTTTAGAAGAGGAACATGGTTGGCATGACTTGTATAGACTTCTTCAGGACAAAACTTTGGTTTTTGAATTTTATGATAATCTGGCCTTTTGGTGGCAGGATACTAAATCAGAAATTAGAAAAGTCTGCCAAAGGTTTTCTAAAACTTCTTCTTCTAGTAGGTATCTTAAATACCTAAATTGCTGCCGTCAGTTGCAAAAATTACTATCCTGGCAAACTGAATTTCAGTTAGATTATTCTGTTCAGATTCAGCAATTGAAAGCAGCAATGTGTTCATATCAGTACGATAGATCCACCTCCCTGTTTCTGGAACAAAAATATGGAAGGAAAGGGGCGGCCAAAGTGGTTAACCCTTTTGACAGTAGCAACCAGCAGGTTCAGTCCAAATATGTGCCCTCATTAATTTCTCATACTGGTTCCCGGATTTCTGATAACCAAAACATTGTAAAAGAAGTGTCTTACCATACCCAGAATTTGTATGGACAGGAATATGAACCACAAGCCAGGAATAGTTTTTTGATTCCTTGTATATTCCTTTATTATCCCCTGATAGTGTTGGTGATTCACATCGACCTATCACCAGTGCTGAGGCTGATTTGGTTATTAGCCATTTGAAAAATACTGTGACCCCTGATCCTGATGGAATCCCAAATGAGCTCAATAAAAAAGCTAAATCTGTATTACCTTACCTAACAGCTGTCTTTAATGTAATTGTCCAAGGAATATTGCCAATACTTGTTGCATTAGCTGATAGTAATTTAATTTTCTTATTTAAACATAAAAATGATAAGAAACGTTTGGACAATTGACGTCCTATTAGTCTGTTCAATTCTGATTGGAAAATCTTATGTAAACTTGTTTCAGTTTGATTTTCTCATATTGCCAAGAAAGTAATTTTTCATATCCAAACGTGCTATTCCAGACAGTTAAATGATTACTAATTTAAACATTTTATGGGAATTTTTGATGGGTTTAATACACAAGGATATGTACTTAGCTTAGATCAATCAAAGGCCTTTGATCGAGTTCCGCATAATTATTTATTTGCAGTTTTGGAAAGGTATGGGGTACCAATAGTTTGTC
This sequence comes from Neoceratodus forsteri, assembly GCA_016271365.2. NCBI lineage: Eukaryota > Metazoa > Chordata > Ceratodontiformes > Ceratodontidae > Neoceratodus > Neoceratodus forsteri. The sequence goes on from CM057457.1 coordinate 186,199,630, forward strand.
TCCTGGATTAGAAATCTGTACCGGTATGCCTCCATGATTCCAGTAGTCAATGGGTTAAAGGGATCTCATATGCAAATAAAAAGGAGTGCGTCAGGGTTGTCTCTTAAGTCCCCTGTTATACGTTTTCTCTATAGACCCTCTTCTCGGGAGACTGAATACTGACGCTTCCATTAGACGCATTTCTGACAAAATGGACCTGGTTTTTTCTAGTGCTTTGGCGTATGCGGATGACATTTTGTGTTTTTAATAGCAGATCAGGTCTCAGGTGGGAGAGCTATTGACATTGTGCAGTCCTTTTCCTTAATCTCTGGATCTACCTTGAATACACAAATGTGTTGGTACTTCTGTACATCTTCCTTTACAGGAGATTTTGACTGAAATTGGGGGGGATAACCATCCAATCTGAGGTTGCAGATTTTGGGTCTGTCCTTTGGAATACCTTCGGTGGCAGAAAGCAATTGGCTTTCCTTTATTTCTGTCGCAGAAGATAAGAATTGCAAGCTGGAAAACTTTTCCTATGTCACATAAAAAGCATATTTATATGTTAAACTTTTGTTCTTACCATTTTTTTATTAGTGAGTTATATCTTTCCCCTTCAATTGCATCTCGAAGCCCGTCTCTATAATTTATTTTTTCAACTTTTATGGGCCAGCCGGTTGAACCCTGTCAAACGAATGATTATATATTGGCCTATAAAACAAGGAGGTCTTAGTATGGTGAATCCGGTATTGTTTTTCTTTACTATTTTTGTTCATTCTAATGTTTACCTTGTATAGCTATTCATTCAGATTTTTGGGTACATAGTTCCAAAGCTAGATCTCAATACTTTATAGATAAGTGGCAAGCGCCGACGTGGAGATCTTTTACTAAAATCCCACCAGGGACCTCAGGGTATCTTATTGAACTTTTCAAGAAGATAAAACAATGGCAGGTGTCCTGTCAGGTGCTGGATTTGTAAAATAGAAAGCTTTTATATTCTTCTATTTTGAATAGGATTTTTTTGTTTTCACCCTGTTTTGACCTACCTTGTGACAGTCAATGTCTAATTAACAAATACTAGATGATAGGATCCCAGAAAAAATGTGGGATATCTTATGGCTATGTTGTCACAATAAATTAAATGTTAAAGGGAATCAAGCCCATATACCAATGGAAGAGTGGCACTGTGTTAGGGAGACTTGTGTTTGCCAAGTAGAAACTATGACGCATCTTTTTTTGATTTTCCTTTTATAACACCATTATGGGCTCAGTTGGCACATGAGCGGTCTTTACCAGTACTTGCTGGAATAACATATTCAGACTTGGTTTATGGGAATTTTGGGCCTGCTTGGAAAAAATTTGTTCCTGGTACTCTTTGAGATATCTTTGCTATTTTCAAATGGTGAATGACATAATATGTCTGTTTGTCCTTCAGAAAAAACAAAGTACATTACATGACTTAAAATGTGGAATTAGGAAAGAAATTGCTCTTGTTTATGGGTCTGAGCAGAAATTATTACCTGCAGCTTTAGTTATATTCTCGTGGAGGGCATTGACATTAATATTGTTTGAAGGGGTTACTTAAAGTGTATAAACAAAGTGTGTGTGTGTGTGTGTGTGTGTGTGTGTGTGTGTGTGTGTGTGTGTGTGTGTAAATTTGATCTTTTGCCTATATTTTCTTTTTGTATGATGCTTTATGGCGTGGGTCTTCTTTCTGATATGCTAGTATTTTGCTCGACTGTATGTTATTGTGATTGTATAAGTTTTTTTGCTTTGTTATATTATGTTCCAATAAAAAATTCCCCTACTCTGTCTATAGGGGAGCTGCTGTCCATCAGCATGATGACCAGTCCTGGTGAGTCTCTGAAGAGGATGGTGGTGTGGAAGGCAGGGGAGCATGTCTCCTCCCTTGCCTCCAAACAATTAGAGACTGATTATTTGTTTTTTGATGCAGCTAGCATCAATGTCACACAAGAGGATGAAATGCAAATGGAGATGGAGCAAGGGGAAAATACATCTACCAAACCAACAGAGGTTCTGCTGATGGAAGAAGACAATATTATGGATTTGCTAGCTTTGTTAGTAGCAGAGGAATAGCACTTCCTGCATAGGAAGAGGGAGCTCTGTGCAGCAATGGACAGTAAAAGTCTATTCATAGTCATCGGAAGTATCACTAGTCCAACTGCTATACAAAGGAATCCAACTGCTGACGCAGTAACATGGAACTAGATGAGAGAATCTGGAATCCCTACGGCTGCTCTTTTTGCCAAAGCAGTGGTTGAATTACAAAAGGCAGACCCACCGGTAGACACCGCACAAAGAGATATTGATCCCCAGCACAAGGGAATGCAACCACAAATAGCAACATCATCACTGCCTACTGGGACCACAGGACTGAGTGAGGAATTAATTGTGGTAATGGAAAAAGACGAGCTGACATAGCCTTAGGAGGCAACTGAAGGGGATCTTTGATGCTCTACAGTTCCTGAATTACAACAGTCACAAATGGAGCAGACTACTCAAATGCAAGTTACACTGCCTCAGAGTTACTCTTTTACTACCAGGGATTGGGAGAAAAAAAAACATTGTTTATGTGACAAAAAACTAAGGTTGCACCTCCAGGAATGGCAAAATCAGGCAGTACAACACCTGGCCTAAGGGGTGCTTCCCAAGTCAAAGATGCAAGACATTTCCTGACCAGGATGGGACAGAAAAAAAAGGCCCATCATGGGGCCAGCTGGACCCAGGTGCAGGGCTTAGGGCATTGGATCTCAGGGTTCTCCTCGGACAATTAGCAATCCTAAGTCAGACAAAGTCTTACAGCTCAAACAGCGCACCACTAGTAATATTACGGAACACTTACAATCTGCTCCCCACAGGACCCTTCTTCAGGTAGAAACATAGATTTTGATGGCAGAAAAGGACCGCTTGGCCCATACAGTCTACCCATTTCCCTATCAACTGGATAAGCTGCAGATCCTAGTTAACCAACAGCCTACTTCCTCCTATCCCCCACTATAATTGCCTTATGTCTGTCCCATGCATTCTTGAATTCCCCACTGTTTTTGGCCCCAAGGCCTGTGCAGGAAGGCCATTCCATGCATCCACCACCCTCTCTGTGGGGGAAAAAAACACTTCCTCACATTGTCCCAGAGCCATCCCCCTCTATTGTCAAACTGTGCCCCCCTTGTTCTTGCACATCTCTTTTTTTGAAAGATACTACCCTCTTGGACTTTGTTGAGTCCCTTGAGGTACTTGCAAGTTTCTATCATATCCTCCCTCCCTCTCCCTCCTTTCCTCGAGGGTATTAAGCTCTTTTAGTCTTTTTGTATGGCTTCTGGTGCAGACTGTGCACCATTTTAGTTGCCCTCCTCTGGACTGCCTCCATCCTGTCTATGTCCATGCAGAGATGGGGTCTCCAGAACTGCATGCAGTACTCCAGATGGGGTCTTATCAACTGTCTGTACAGAGGTATGACAACTTCCTGTTTTCTACTGGTGATGCCTCTCCCTATGCATCCCAGTATCAACCCAGCCTCCCTTACTGCCTTCTCACATTGCCTGCCTACCTTTAGTCCATCTGATATGACTACCCCAATTCCCTTTCCATTTTGTTGTTAGTACCTTCCCCCCCATTGTGTACTCATGCTCTGGGTTTTTGTTTCCAAGGTTCATTACTTTGCACTTCTTTGCAGTGAGTCTAAGCTTTTTGACCATTGCTCCAACCTTGCCAAGTCCCTTCTCATCCTTTCTACCCCCCCCTTGAGCATCAGCCCTGTTGCAGTTCATTGTGTCATCTGCAAAGAGGCATACTTTTCCTTCCAGTCCCTCTGCAATGTCATTTATAAAGACACTAAAAAGGACCAGTACCAATACTGAACCCAGTGGTACACTGCTAGTAACTCCCCTTTCTTTGGTGTGGACTCTGTTTACATTTACCCTCTGCATCCTCTTGTTCAGCCAATTTTTAACCAAGGCTACCACCCTGGGACCCACTCCCAGGCTAGCTAACTTGTTTATTAATCTTTTGTGTGGGACTGTGTAAAATGCCTTATAGATAGGTAAATGGCACTATGCTTTCGAAGCAGCAGTTAGTAGTACATTCAGACACCAAAACAGAGGAAGTCAAAGCTGCCAATTGCCTTTGGACCTCCCTAATGAACTGCAAATGACACAGAATCCAGTACTCGATTTGTCAGTCCCTCCATTAGTGGGGCATCTTTCACTGCTGATGCATCTGGCTCAGCTACAGATCAACAACCTTAAGGGCCAGCCAAGCACCAGAATACACAGGGTCCAGATCTCTTCAGGCCATGGGCAGCTCAGTCCACTGGCCAGATGGTAGTACACCAAGGGGATCTGCATTACGGCATTATGCCTTTTTTTTTTTTTTTTTTTTAAGGACCTCTGTTTATCCTGCAAGACACCATAATTCAGTTTGTCTGTATTATAAAGATGGTATGGAATTATTCCCGGATAATGTATCTGGTGAAGACTTTGCAGAAAGAATCTATGGGATTTCATGCAACCAAAATATATGCTCTAATCCATGTCTCAGGTGATGCATTGTTTGAAGTCGGCTTTAAACTAGCAAGTAGATTGAAGACATTTTGGTATAAATATGGCACATTGAAAATCTCTCTTCTGTGGGTTCCCTTTGAGACAGTCCCACTTTCCAAGCTGGCAACAAACTATTATAGTCTTTTTCCAGAATGAAGGCATCAGCAAGACCCATTTAATATATTGGTTGAAACATAGATGTAATATTCTAGGGGATCCTGAAGCCATCTTGGAGACTAAACAGATTTGGACTTGGGGCTTGTGAATAAGGGTGGTGCTGCATTCCATGGAGGCTGGGCTGGCCCACCTCCTCAATAGTTTCTTTCTGGGGAGGAACAGGGGTGTTCTCTTCTATGCAGGCTAGCTGAAGGCCTGTTATAGGTGCAGCTCAACATCACATCTGAGCAGTTTATGTGATAAGCTTTGTTGCACCTTGTTTAATGAACTGGGCTAAATGAGTGGTCACTGCATGAATGAACCGCAGTGTAATCTATGTAATTCTAAAGGTTACACTTATGGTAATTGTCCTTGGGCTGCTCACAGTCAAATGGATCAAAATGTCAGAAGAGCAACGCTTGCTTATAGCGATTACCCAACGTTCAAATGTGTCCAAGGGCCACCGACCTTCTAGGGCCCCATGCCACCTACAGTGCATCCCCCTCTAGACGTTAAAGACAGTAATGAGCTACCTCCAGAACAAGGCAGCATGGTGGTTTTCCCACACAATGCAGCCACACCAGCATCGGTAGAGAATAGCTCAGCTTAGCCCCCAGGTCTCCCCTTTCTTAGACCTTCTACAGTTCAGGCTGTAGAGCCCACTTAGCAGATGGTCACAGTGGCAGTCAAAGCCCCATTATCCCAACCCCTCTCTACTCCCAAAGAGCAGCGTATGCCTCATCCCTTCCCTCCGGATTCAAAGAGAAGGAGGATGATTACTCGAAGGCACAAGCTTAATCTCCCCCCCCCCCCAGGTATCTAAGACAATAGTGGTTCCCCTGCAAAATTTAAAGCTCTTACTGAGCCCCTCCCCTCACTGTGTGGGAACAAGATGGATACCTCATCACTGGGTTCAGCAAAGGCTGATGCACATTCAGACTATGAAGACTTTTCCTCAGTGGTTACTGACTCTCCAGCAGCACCTTCAGACATAAACGACTAGAAAGAAAGTCTGACAAGGTCAAAAGGAAGTCAAAAGCCCCACCCTGAAGGGTAAGAGAAGTATTCTTAACCACTCAATCTCTGTATGGCAGCCCCTGTATCAATTATTACAATTAATGTGAATAGCATCAAGAGCACTGGGAAGCAGGCAGACACTTTTTTCCTCTCTTATTCCTACCCACTCTCATGTAGTATTCTTGCAAGACACCAGGTTACATTCTCTTCCTGAACTTTCCAATGCCATAAGGGCCTGGTATGTGGGACCTTCCTAGTGGTCCACAGGGCCAGTTATATGTTCTGGGTTGGGTATTGTTTCAATCTATAGAAATCCAGCTTCTGAAACTAATAGATTTAGTCCCAGGCAGAGTGTTGATATTGGGTGTGTGGATATGGGATAGTTTATGCAGATTGATAAATGTGTATGCTAGTCAGGTAAAGACAGAACAAACTGAACTTTTCCAGCTTCTTTGTCTATACCTCCACATGCCACATCAGGTCATTATGGTGGGGATTTTAATTGTGGTTTATATCTCTTAGATAGAGGGAAACAAAGCAGAACTAAAAATAATTTTGGTGATATGTCTTGTTTGGATAATTTTATCAAAACTTCACATTTTGAAGATGCCTGGTTTTCTTTTCATAAAACCACCGATCCTACATTTCATAAGGATACCCTGGCCACCTGAACTGATTTTTTTTTCTTTATTTCTAAAACATTCATGATTCAGAGTATTTCAGATTTCCAGGTTGAATTTTCAGATCATCATTTATTAAATTTAAATATTCAGGTAAATGAGAGGAACATACAGGGTCCTGGAGAATGGAGGTTTAACTCCTTAATGCATATGAATGCAGTCCTTACCCAAACTCTTCAGTATTTATTCCAGGCAAGAAAATCAGTTTTTCCTATGTACGAGGACTGTCACATGGTGGCTGGATACAAAACATGATATGATACAGCTACTTAAATCTATGACTCATACAATTCAGAATGATATTTACATCCTGTACCTTCAGAATAGGAACCAGTTACAAAAATGAATGTCCCCTTCTCATCAAACTGGGTTCTCTTATACTTCCCAGATTGAAATTATTAAACAAGAAATGATGTCTTTCCATAAGAGACAAGCTGACAATATGAAGAATGAACAAAGGTTAAGAACACAAGGAAAATTGAGTAAACTCTGCCCCTATAATACTTGTAGGGATAGAGTGAATAAAAAAGTGATACATTATTTGTTGGATCATCAAGGGACTCTGGTGACTGTCAGCAAACAGATCATGCCAGCAAGAGGAAGGAGGCAGCTGCTAGAACTTTGCTACTCTACTACTGGAACTATATAGCCACCCTCCCTCCCCTCCTCCCTTAGCCAGTTCCACTGTTACATGCACTGGATTTGGAAGACAACAGGAACTTACTGTTTGGAAGCAGGAAGAGAGTGATCACAGAGGCACAAAGACTCACCATCCTAGAAGGAAAAGAATAGTGTTCCCTCACCCCCTAGCTGCTGGAGATCTGACTCTCAGCAAGTAAGAGGGAGACTACTGAGGAATACAGGAACTTCCTGTCCCAGAACAGGAAGAGAAGGTGCTGTAAAGGCTCGGCGGTAGTAGGCAAGTAGGGAGAAAAAACAAACAAAACCTAAACAGAGAGAGGAAAGAGTAACCATACAAAACAGTCATGGGTCCACAACTAAGACATGATGGGAGTGGTGCAGTGCAGTGACTGTGGAGTGGCAGTCTTTGGGGAGATATTTTGGAGGATGCAGCATTGTCCCATCTGCAGGCACCTCTCTGGACTGTGGAAAGAGGTTGCTCATCTCCAGGCTGAACTGGCCAGGATTTGGATGACCTACCCAGGGACAACCAGTGCCACCCCCTCTGCCTCAAAGGTTGCCAAGAAAGAGGAGCAGTTGGATGACGGTGGGTTCAGGGAGGGTGAGGGTGAAGGTGATGGAACAGAGGCATATCTCTCCAGTTGTACCTCTCCACAGTTCATATGCCATTCTGGCAGAGCGTGGTTCCTCTATGGAAGCACCTGCAGTGGAGACCAAGGAGGATGCTGGGAACCTCCACTAAGGAGACCCACAGGAAGGTGTCATGGGACCCCACAGGGGAAGGAAACCACTCCTGTTAGGGTACTCAATCGTTAGGGGGTAGAACTAAGGGAGGGAGGGGGAGGTAAGGTGCCTGCCTGGTGCCATGGATTGGAGGGACAGGGAGTGAATCCTCAGGATTGCAGGAGCAGCTGCACAGGGGAGGGAGCTGGACATCATTGTCCACCTAGGGACAAATGTCCTGGCTGAGAATGGGATCAGAACAGTGCAGGAGGAGTTTGTGGAGTTGGGGTGGGGTCTTAGACATGTAGCATGCATGGTAACCATCTTGAAGGTGCTGCCTGTCTATGGCATGGGTGAGGGTAGGGTGCTCCATAATATATAGGATTTAATGAATTGTTGAAAAACTGGTGAAAACCTCAGGCATTTGGTTTCACTGGGGACTGTGGCTGGACCTAGAGGGATGCAGACCTATACTGGCACAATGGTCTGCATCTGTCCAGGAGGAGAACGGGGATCCAAAGTGATAAATTTTAAATGCTTCACTGGCAAGCATTTAAAGTAGCCAATGGAGGAGGCACTAAAAAGGAACAGGGATATCCCTGCCCTTCCCCCCACAAAATGGGGTAGTTGGCTAAGTAAAAACCAAGATAGAGAAGTGGATAGGGAGAAGGGCAGAGCTAAATTGAGAAAAATGCAAAGGCAGTAAGGACAGGGATGGGGCTAAAAGGAGTAGGGCTATCACAAAATGGAGGGCAATGACTACCAGTGCCCACAGTCTGGGTAACAAGCTCCCTGAACTAGTCTTGATAGAAGAGGATGCCTGGATATTGTGGCAGTCACAGAAATGTGGTACACAGAGAATCATGACTGGGATGTCAACATAACAGGGTACTCAATCTACAGGAGGGACTGTCAGAGTAAAAGTGGAGGAGTAGCTCTCTAGATAAGGGAAGGGATTAAAACAATGGAACTAAAGGGTAAACAGGGAGGAGAGGAGGCACTGTGGGTAACCCTGGAAACAAGAAATGGCACTACAATCTGCACAGGGTTTGTATCCAGACCCCATCTCAGGGGGAAAAAATGAACAAGGAAATGATTGAAGGCATCCTTAGGATGGCAGAAAAATGGGAGCTATTGTTGATGGGGGATCTGAATATGCCAGATGTTAACTGCAGCACTTTTGATGCTACCACATCCAAGAGCACGGTCATTCTTGATGTTCTACGGGGGGGGGGCATGCCTCAGACAGTGTTGGAATCCAATCAGGAGGGAGCAATCTTAGACCTGGTACTCTCAAATGGGGATGGAGAGAATCTCAGATTTGCAGTAGAAGTGGGTAGCCATCTGGGAACAAATTACCACCAAACAGTGCGATTCATGATAAACACAGCTGTAGAGTCAAGCCATACAAAAGCGAGGGTACTGGACTTTAGGAGAGCTAACTTTGGCAAAATGGGAGAGTGCCCCAGAAAAGTACTAGCAAATGGGCAAGAAGGAGGGGTGGAGGAACAATAGGTAAAACTCAAAACTGCCATCACAGATGCAACAAGCCTTTGCGCAAAGCAAATAAACAAATCAAAATGAAGGAAAGAACACTATGGTTTTCAAATGAGGTGGCAGGGAATATTAGGGAGAAAAAATATAGCATTCAGAAAGTATAAGGAAACGCAGAAGGAGCAGGACAGAGAACTTTACCAGTTAAAGCAGAACGAAGAGGGGAAGGAAGTCAGAATAGCAAAGACACAAACTGAGGAAAAAATAGCCAACTCAGTTAAGAAGGAGGATAAAACCTTGTATAGGTAGATTAGGGAGTGAAGAAAGACAAGAGGAGGGATAGTGAGGCTTAATAAAGGGGAGGGTGTGTGGGCAGAGGGTGACAGTGAAAAAGCAGGGATACTGAACTAATACTTCTGCTCAGTATTCACAGAGGCAGAGAAGGGGAGGTACCTAATCCAATCAATAAAAGTACTCTGGATAGGGGGTCAATACCAATCCATTCACAGAAGAAAGGGTTCTGAAATAACTCTTAAAACTGACAAAGCAAAGGGCCTTATGGGATTCACCCTTGAATTCTAAAAGAATTAAAGGGTGAATTAGTGATACCACTGACTACCCTTTGTAAAAAATCATGGGAGGATGGTGTAGTACCTGAGGACTGGAGGAGGGTGGATGTGATTCCCCTTCACAAAACTGGGAGCAAAACAGAGGCAGGGACATACAGACCTCTTAGTTTGACCTCTGAGGTAGGAATAATTATGGAATCACTTCTGAAGGTAAGAATTGTTAAGTACTGTACCTAGAGGCCAACGGGGCACAGGACCCAAGGCAGCATGGATTCACAGTGGGAAGGTCATGTCAGATGAATCTAATAGATTTCTTCAACTGGGTGACCAAAGTAGTAGAAGAGGAATGGGCTGTGGACATGGACTACAAAGACTTTAGTGATTTACCTATGCTAAATTGACAACATTGTTGTCAAGGTTTGGCATAGTGACATCTCCAATGTCAACAGGTGAATTTTTGCCTGTCCAACATTGGTGTCTTTCACCTGGGGGGCTGCACCCCCTGAACCCCCCCATATGGGGACTGTGCCACCTGTGCCCCCCCCACTAAGGATTATCCACTCCGAGTCGCAGTTGATTTGGAGTTGGGGCAAAACACCACCAAAGGGTGGCTTTTTGCCCTTGTGTCCTTCACAGCAACAATCTCAAAACCTGTCAAGATTGTCACTGTGAGGGATTTTGCCATCAGGGTTTCACTGTGCGGTCAGCACACCGTCTTTAGAAAGGCATTTGACACAGTCCCACTCAAAAGATTAATAAACAAGTTACCCTGCCTGGGAGTGGGTCCCAGGGTGGTAGACTGGGTAAAAAATTGGATGGACAACAGGACACAGATCACTCTGAAGAAAGGTGGGTTACTAGCAGGGTACCACAGGGTTCAGTACTGGGACCGGTCATTTTTAATGTCTTTATAAGTGACATTGCAGAGGGACTGGAAGGAAAAGTATGCCTCTTTGCAGATGACACAAAGATCTGCAACAGGGTTGATACACAAGGGTGTGTGTGTGTGTGTGTGTGTGTGTGTGTGTGTGTGTGTGTGTGTAAAAGATGAGAAGGGACTTGGCATGGTTGGAGGGATGATCATAAGTATGGCAGCTTAGATTCACTGCAAAGAAGTGCAACGCAATGCATATGGGAAATAAAAATCCAGGGGAAGCGTGCACAATGGGGGGGTACTAATAACAAAAATGGAAAGGGACCTGGGGGTAGTCATATCAGATGACCTAAAGGTAAGCAAGCAATGTGAGAAGGCAATAAGGAGGGCTGAGGGGATACTGGGATGCATAGAGCGAGGCATCACCAGTAGAAAAAAAGAGAAGTTATCTCTGTACAGACAGTTGGTGAGACCCAACTCACTCAGAACTCTTTCCTCTGTAAAGGGGCTGGTGTCAATTTCCCTATCCTTTATGTCTCTATCCTGCATCTCTAGCCCTGTCCCCTCCTCCCTCCCTCCCCTCCTCAGTGTATACTGAGCAGAAGTATTTTCATTTCATTTATTTTTAAATTGCAAGTGGGTATACTGGAATATACATTACTTTTTCAGGTACGACCTGATGTCAGATCAAGTATAGACATACAAAACATGCTATAACATTAAGGCACAGAAGTATCAAATACTTCAATACATTCACTTACATACTGTACACACATTTAATCTTTTAAAATTATTAAAAGCCACATTTGAAAACTGATGGAGGTTGATAACTTTACAGTTAATAACAACAAATTCCATACGGAAGCAGCACAGTAAGCAAAGGTTCTTTTCTCTGAGGTTTTGCATATAAGAGGTAAGACCAGTTAGGATTTGTGAATAGACTGTGACTCATAGGTAGAATAGTGAACAAGTAAATCACGTAAGGTGGCTGGAGTGCCTATTTTAATTATCTTGTACATAAAACATGACAAGATTAACATAGTTATTCTGAACAGATAACCAGTCTAGTTTGTTTAATATTTGGCAATGGTGAGTATGGTAAGGGACCAAAAGTGCAAAAATTTCCCAAATGTTTGTAGTAATGTCTCTTTTCTAGATACAGTACTGGCAGATGAGGTGTCAATTGTAATCAAAGCATAATTCAGTATTGGAAGTAAATTTTTTTTTTTGTGCTATAACAACGTGTGTTTCTTTTGTTAGAAAATTATGTAGACGATAGAGTTCTTATCTTAACGTGTAACTTAGCCATGATTTTATCCATGTGAACATAACATTTTAAGGACAGATCCAATGTTATATCTAGATACTTGAATGAATCCATGGTTGCAATTGGACTTCCCTCAAGTAAATGCACTATAAAATCTCAAACATTTTTTCAGTTTGGGTTCAGAACCAAATAACATAACTTTTGTCTTGGTTTTGTTTAAGATCAAATTATTTCAGTGCAGCCAGTTTTGTACTTTAGAAAATTCACGGCTTAATAAAGAATTAATTTCTGTAACAGATGAGATGTAAGTCACCAGAACTGCATCGTCTGCATATAATAGAAAGTCAAAATTATAAGTTACTGGTGAAATATGATCAATGAGAAGAGAAAAAAAGCAAAGAGCCCAGTATGGAGCCCTGAGGGACCCCACACTGGGCCCTTTGAAAAGTAGAACAGGCACCAGTGAATTTAACACACTGAAATTTGTTGGCTAGGTAATTTCCAGAACAAGCATTGGTGGGGAAGGGGGGAGTGAGATTTCCGTCCCCATGCACTTGAGGTGGTTCAATAAGATAGCATGATCAACCAGGTCAAATGTCTTGGTTAGGTCCACAAACACTGCTTCAGTTAGGCCACCTGTCTCTGTAGCCCTATGGACAGTGTCTGTGAACCTAACCAAGGCAGTCTTAGTACTATATACCCCCCCCCCCCAAAAAAAATGTTGGTTTGGGGAGATCAAATCATGTGACCTAATGTATTCATTACATGTTGTACTATTACATACTACATGTTGATGTACTATTGTCCCTTGTATTTTTGCAAGTGCCAATAATATTGATATTGGATGAAGAAGAATCAGCATTTATATAGTGCTTTTCATACACAGTATCCCAAAGTGCGTTACAAGCAATGCTAGACTGGTAGTGAAGTGACTGAATGTGTGGTGGCTGCCATCTCGCACATCACCCACACACAGCCTGGATAATTGCATGAACCGGTTTATGGGAAGGGGAATGTTGGTCAGGACACCGGGAATGTTCCCTGCTCTTTGCGAAGAGTGCCCTGGGTTCTTTTACTTCCTCCTGGACACCCACCAAGATGGGCAGAGGGGACCTCGGTTTAACGTCTCATCCGAAGGACGCCACACCCTAGTAGTACAGCACCCCCCAATACTGCACTTGTGATTTTTAGGTGCAAATCCAATCCCGGTGTGGGATGAGAACCCACGACCTTCTGGTCCAGAGGTGGATGTGCTATCAACTGAGCCACACTGACACCCTGGATGGTAGTTAGAAACTTCAGACTGAGTCCCTGATTTGTGTATTGGATTTATATATGATTTTTCCATGTTATTTGACCAGTTTGAAATGAGAGATTAAATAGTAAACTGGGCACAAGCAGGAGCTTTATCAATTTTAATATCTGTTTAGTATGTCCGCTTTTTGAGTTTCCTTGTCTACTCAAATCCCTCTTCCATTTCAGCCTAATTATTCCTCCCTTTGTTCTCCTCCATTCACTAATGTATCTATATAATGTTGTATTTCCCTTCTTAATTGTCCTGGCTATAGTCTCTTCTGCTGGAACCCAAACTTCTTAAAATAGCTACCCTTGCCTTTGCTCTCCCAGTCACCTTGCTACTTAACAGGTCTTCTCAGGAAGGGATTATACCAACTAAATGGAAAGTGGCTGTGGTGGTGCCTGTCCATAAATGAAGACCTTGCTAGCCTGTGAGAATCACTGGCCTCTCTCTATCCCAAGCCCATTGGGAGAGGTACAAGAAAGGCTGGTATATAACCATTTCCAAGCATACCTTGAACAGCACCATCTGTTCTTTGAAAAGCAACATGGCTTTAGAAAAGTCCATGGTACTGACATTGCACTTGTAAAATTTACAGCTGATACCTTGAGGGCCTTGGACAAAGGGTCATTCACAGGAGCGATATTCACTGATCTTACTAAACCATTTGATTTGGTCACTTATAGTATGTTCCTCAATAAACTGTCACTCCTGAGATTAGACAGCCACTTCCACTCCTGGTCATCTCAATACCTTGCAAACAGGTCACAGGTGGTCAAATGGAAATGGGCTCACTCAAGTCACCTTACCACGACTTGTGGGACCCCCAGGGCTTTTTACTAGGTCCATTACTCTTTTCCCTATTCATCAATGGTATGGACAAAAGTTGTGGTGAGGGAAACCTTCTATTATACTCTTACGACATAGTGCTGTACAGGAGTGCTGTTGGTGTTAGTGCAATTGCTTCAAGGCTCTCTGCTGATTTCATTGCACTTGAAAATTGTTTTGCTACCAACATGTTGGTTATAGACAAAAAAAAACAAACAAGGCAGTCCTATTTGGAGCCAAACAGCATGGCATGATTAGGCAACACCTGCTAATCCTTACTACCTCCTCCGGCACACTGAGGTATTAGACAAGGTAAAATATATCAGTGTTTGCATTGATCAAGAACTCACATTCAAATCCCATGTGGACCATATCACAAAAAACATCCATCAGAAGCTTGGCTTGTTATACAATTTGGGCAACTCCCTGACCACAGAAGCCAGGCTTGCCATAGCAACTGTCACCATACTCCCCATGCTGCTGCACAGTAGCACTGTATTTCAGTCCCTCATGAACTCAGACCAACAAATTGACTATCTTGTATAATAAGATAAGTAATTTTGCATCTGGGTCTCCTACTAGGATACACCATTGTGAAGTTCTTACCCCATTAAGATGTCCTACTCTGGAAGGTAGGATGACCTATCCTCTCCTCTGCCGCACCTTCAAGCTGACCAAAAGTATACACCCCCCACCCCCAAGTCTTAATAATCTCCTGACAAATAAGCCCTTGAGGTTGTCTCTGTGTTCCTCCAACTGCAACTTATGTGAAACCCCCATATTGCAGACCAACTTGGGCAAAAGGTTCCTTACACACTCTGCTCTATCCTACTGGAACTACCTTCCTGATACATTACTTAATATCACCCCCTTTAGGAGGCTTTAAAAGGGACTAAAAACCTATATTTTAGAGCACTGTCAATTCAACTGTTATTGTTGATCTTCCTATACCTTTGAATAGCCTACCTCAGCTTCCTCTGTTCTTCTCTCAGAGTATGTTAATTGCCTGCTGATGTAATACTGCATCTCCCTTATATTTTGTATACCATGTCCATTGTTGTATCTCACACACATTGTTCAACATATGAGTTATGGTCTAGCAAAGATTATTGCACAATATACTATATGTACTTGTATCCCCTTGTTTTTGCTTACAGTTGTACTGTGACAATGGCCTGTGTTGTTGTACGTGCTTGTAAACAATGCTTGTAACTAATTCCTGGTCACCCCTGAAAAAGGGACCAAAGGCCTCAGTAGGCCTACCTGGTTACCTGAATTCTATAAATAAACTACATTTTAATAAAGGGAGTTTCAAAAAGGAAAATATACTTTACAAAAGTGGGAGCAGGGCAGAAGCAGGAAACTACAGACCTGTTAGTTTAACCTCAGTGATAGGGAAAATGATGGAATCACTTCTGAAGGAAAGAATTGTCAAGTACCTAGAGGCCAGAGGGGCACAGGACCCAAGGCAGCATGTCGGGTGAATCTAATAGATTTCATTGACTGGGTGACCAAAGTAGTAGATCAGGGAGGGCTGTTGACATGGCCTACCTAGACTTTAGCAAGGCATTTGACACAGTCCCACAAAAAATATTAATATACTAGTTAGCCAGCCTGGGAGTGGGTCCCAAGATGATAGCCTGGGTAAAGAATTGACTGGAGAATAGGACACAGAGGGTAATAGTAAATGGAGTCCACGCTGAAGAAAGGGAGGTTACTAGTGGGGTACCACAAGGTTCAGTATTAGGACCGGTCCTCTTCAATGTCTTTATAAGTGACATTGCAGAGGGACTGGAAGAATAATCGTCTCTTTGCAGATGGCGCAAAGATCTGCAACAGAGTTGATGCACAAGGTGGGGTGGAAAGGATAAAAGGTACTTGGCAAGGTTAGAGGAATGGTCAAATGTATGGCAGCTTAGATTCAGTGCTAAAGTGCAGGTAATGCACCTGGAAACAAAACCCAGGAAGAGTACACAATGGGGGTGAGATACTAACAACAACAAAATGGAAAGGGACCTGGGGTAGTCATATCAGATTACCTAAAGGTGAGCAAACAATGTGAGAGGGCAGTAAGGAGGGCTGGGGGATACTGGGATGCATATAGAGAGGCATCACCAGTAGAAAAGAGTTGTTATCCCTCTGTACAGACAGCTGGTGAGACCCCATCTGGAGTACTGCGTGCAGTTCTGGAGACCCAATCTCCGCAGAGGACATAGACAAGATGGAAGCTGTCTAGGAGGGCAACTAAAATGGTGCAGGGTCTGCGGAAGACATATGAAGAGAGACTAAAGGAGCTTAATATGTATAGCCTCAAGGAAATAGCGGGGGCATGATAGAAACTTTCAAGTACCTCAAGGGAATCAACAAAGTCCAAGAGGGTAGCATTTTTCAAAAAGAGGTGTGCAAGAACAAGGTGGCACAGTTTGAAGATGGGGGGGGTGGGGCTCAGAGGTAATGGAAGGAAGTATTTTTTCACAGAGAGGGTTGTGGATGCATGGAGCAGCCTTCCAGAGGAGGTTGTGGAGTCAAAAACAGTGATTGAATTCAAGCATGCATGGGACAGTCATAAGACAATTCTAGGGGGTAGGGGTAGAAAGAAGTAGGCTGCTGGTTAACTAGGATCTGCAGCTTATCCATTAGGTAGGGAAATGGGCAGACTGGGTTGGCCAAGTGGTCCTTATCTGCTGTCAAATTCTATGTTTCTATGTTGTCCTATTATGTCCATATTTAGGGATTCATATGAATGCAGCCTTTTTCCACCCAGTTTCTAATTTCTTAGCAGTTGAGGAACCGAATGACATCAGTTGAACTGAAGACTTCAGTGAAGCCAAACTCGGCGGCATCGCTTTGCTAATGTCACTGAGCTCCTCTTCCTTGTAGTCTTCCACTCAACTGATGTCACTGGAATTGCTACATCACTAAACAAATTCTGGTCAGAGCCAGAATGGCTGCTCATGCATTAATCTGAAAAGAGAAAAATAATTTTGTGTGACTTAGTTGTACTTGTCGTACTGTGATGTAAAAGTCCCACATTTATACCTCAATAGTAGAAAAATAAAAAGTATAAACATCAATGTAATGCAGTAACAGGTGCTGTTGGTTTTAGACATACAGAACCCCTTGAGAACACACACACACACACACACACACACACACACACACACACACACACACTTTGCTGCACCAAATTAATCAGTGATGCAAATGTTGCATGAAAAAATAGACAGGCAGTTTCAATCCTTCTTGCTTTTGGAACTTAAATAGGAAAATCTGTCAGATCAGCTTACCTACAATTTACAGTGTGATCTTGGAATTTTTTATCACCCTTCACAGCTGTGCCTCATGCCTCTCAACCCACCTGGGGCATGTAGCAATTTAGCGTTGCTATACACCCTGCCATGTGTTATTGCCTAGTTATTTCTTACTTACTATTTACAGTATGAGCCTATGGCAATCATATACCACACTTCCCTTGTGCTTGAAGGCACTCTGCAGCACCTCATACCTCTCAACCCATGTGGGGCATGCAGTAAGTTAGTACTGGAACACACCCTTTCATGTGTTATTCCTTGCTTACGATTTACAGTGTAATCCTATGGGAATTTTTTACTGCACTGCACAAGTGGTGTGCATGTGTATCCATGGCTTCAGAAACACTGGACCTTGATGATAGATGTTTCTTGTGTCATGTGAAAAAAAAATTGTATGTTCTTTATCTTACCTGATAAATGATGTCTGTGGTTGCTTATCTTGCCTTGTCCCCTTTGGCTACCTGGCGGGTAATGCAGAGTTAGTGTTGAAAACCCTAGCATCGAATTTTCATACTTTCGTCACTTTAATAGCAACCCAAACTGATGCATTTATGGGGTTTTTTACTAAGAATATATAAGGGATATTCTACTGCCCTACTGGAAATATTATTGTTTTTTGTTCAAGTGCTGATTGACCCAAAGACATCATGAGTGGTGAAGCCACGAGTGATGTCATCAAGTCAATCTGCACGAGAACAAAAAAATATCAACAATATTTCCAGCAGGGAGTAGCATATTCCATTTATGCCATACCTCCAAAAAAGTGAAAACAATTGAATTTCCTGCCATTTTTTGCTGATTATAAAAAATCTAAAAGACATCTATAAATGAAACACTAATCATTTTGTAGATAATTTTGTGCTGATCAAATGTCATGCTAACAGTAACATGCTATCATTTCTGTTTTAAATGTTTTCATATTTGTTTGTTGAAAAAATGAAAAGAATGTTCTGCTGTTTATTTGTTTATTATAAAAAAAACTAAAAGGTAGATATAAATGAAACACCGCTCATTTTTGTGCTAAACAAATTTTATGCTGACAGTACCATACTATCATTTTTCTTTTCAAAGTTATTCGCTTTTGTTTGTTGAAAAAGTGAAAAATTTAATTTTCTGTTTTTTTTTGTTGTTAATTCTACAAAAAAAAAATAAAAGGTAGCAATAAATGAAACACCACTAGATATTTTTGTGCCAAACAACTCTCATGCTTACAGTACCATGCAAGCATTTTTCAATTTAAGGTTATTCACATTTGAATGTGTGTGTGTGTGTGTGTGTGTGTGTGTTCTTTAACTTCTCAGATAATTGGCCCATTGTTTTTTTGCTTCATCTTTGTTAATGGTTGACTTTAAAATGGTGAACTTTTTTGAAAAAGGAAGACAATAACAAAGACATCGGTAGCCTTATTCACATGTCCAATTCTTCACCGTATTAGGTGGTGTACCACAGCCAGGTCATTTTGGCTCTTTCCATCTGAACACAAGCATGTTATAGTTTTCACATTGCATTCTGTTGTCACCATGATCCCTGTTTCCCTGAGATCTTATTTTGAATTAGGTGTTTTCCCGCCCATGTGAATTGCTGACAACTCCTGTAGCATCACAACCGGCTTTTCCCAGCCTGCACTTCATTAACAGGAAGTGAGCTGACAGTGAGTCAAATGCATAGTTCTACATGAGGAATGCCGATTAATATTATCATAATTACTGTAACAAAAAACAAGCAGGAGAAGGAATGGAAATTATTTGAGAGAGAGGAACTAAGGCTGGGGTAGATAGGAGATGCACAAATGTGAGTTCTGTTACTAGAATTGTAGTATTTTGGTCAGGATACAATACACAATGTCTGCCAATTTCTGCCACACTACCTTAAGTCATTCACCAGGGTGTTTCAATAGTTATAAAAAATAAGAAATCTGCATTTCTTTAGTTGAAATACAGTCTGCTTAATGCGCACTGTCCCATTTTGTTTTTTTCTGGTGGGATTAGAACACTGCAGATTCAACAACCCACCTGACCAGGTGCCAACAGTTTTGGTGCTCTGATTAAACATTTTGGTCAGGCGCTTGTCCAATTTCAGCAGCTGATTTAACTAATCTTTTCATTTTTTGTGAGCTACTCTGCAGCTGGCATTAGGGTGTCTGATGTACTCTTATTCGATATTGACGTACCTTCTGAGTTAGTTTTTTTTTTTTTTTTATATTTCACATGCTTGGAATATTATGTAAGTGCATTTTCAAAAGCAGTAGAAGCATTTTCTGTCACTTTTGTTGCCCGAGGATGGCTAGTGTGTGGTGTCTAGCATGTGGCATCACAGTAAATAACATAAAACATATTTAGTCAGTGTGAGCAAGACGTTCTATGGCAGGAATGCTCATAAGCGATTACATGCAATGGAAAACAATACGATATGTTTTGTATTACTGATCAGACCTGCAGTTCACCGATGTTCAGATGGTACCAAGTGTACTGATGGATTTCTGCTATAATCGCAGGGTGTATATGCTGCTGCTGTCTTTTCTTGCAGCTGTAAATGAAATTGGGCTGAAACCATTACTATTTGAGACTTTTGTGAAATACAACTGAGAAAGTGATGAATGAAACCACCCTCAATGTGGCCAGATACTATATTGTGTGATGCTTTTTGAAATGGTTTGTGAACACTTATGACACGACGAGAAACAAATATGGAATAGAACACAAGACAATAGTCATAGAAATTTAAATTGCCTGCTCCCTGTTTACAGCTGGGCAGAAGATATGACAGACATGCAGGTAGCCATGCACAGGACATCCCCCAACTCCAACATCAACCCCCACCTGCCACCGGAACACCAGTGAAATTGCCAGAAAATAAATTTAAAGCTTAGATACCACTGCAGAGCACTGCAATATGAATGCTGCCTTACATAGATACATAGACCGTGTCGGCAGATAAGGGCCTATGGCCCACCCAGTCTGCCCATTTGAGCTTGTAAGTTCAGGTTGTTTTCCTAGAAGTTTGTTGCCCCTTACCCCTGACCTCCAGAATTCCTTTGTCTATCCCATGCATTCTTAAATCCTGTGATTGTTTCAGCCCCCACCACTTCCTCTGGCAGGGTGTTCCACTTGTCCACCACCTGTTCTGTGAAGAAATTCTTCATCAATGTTCCTCTGAATCGTCCTCCCTCCAACTTCATCCCATGCCCTCTAGTCCTGGAACATCTTTTTTGCTTAAAAATAGAGTATTCCTGCATCCTGTTCCTCACTGTAAGATACTTGTATGACTCTATCATATCCCTTCTCTCCCTCCTCTGCTCCAGGGAGTACATGTTCAGTTCCTTCAACCTGTCCTCATTGGACTTGTGATGCAATCCATGCACCATCTTTGTTGCCCTCCTATGAACCTTCTCTACCCTGTCTATGTCCTTATGTAGGTAAGGTCTCCAGAACCATACATTGTACTCCAGGTGGGGCCTCACTAGTGTATTGTATAGTGGAATTATGTGCTCCCTTTTCCTGCTGGTGATGCCTCTGCCTATGCATCCCATCATCCTATTTGCTTTACCTGCTGCCTTGTCACACTGTTTACCTACATTGAGGTAATCAGAGATGATAACCCCAAGATCTTTTTCCTGCTTGGTGCATGCTATATCCTCACCCCCCCAACTGAGATATTGTGCCAGGGTTTTTGTGCCCCATATGCATTATTTTTCACTTCTTTGCATTGAATTTCAACTGCCAAACCCCTGACCATTCAAGTTTCTGCAGGTCCCTTCTCATTCTGTCTACACCCTCTGGTGTGTCTACTCTGTTACAGAGCTATGCATCATCAGTGAACAGTGAAATTCTGCCTTCTAGGTCCTGTGCAATGTCACTGATGAAGATGTTGAATAGGACCGGTCCCAGCACTGATCCCTGTGGTACCCCACTGGTCACTCTTCCCTCTGTGGAGTGACAGCCATTTACCACCACCCTCTGTGTCCTGCCGCCCAGCCAGTTACCTACCCACCACATTACTGTCCTGCCCACACCCATATTCCCCAGTTTGTGTAATAGTCTTCTATTTGGCACCGTGTCAAAGGCCTTGCTGAAGTCCAGATAGGCCATGTCCACTGCCCTCCCCGATCCACCTCCCTAGTCACCCAGTCAAATTCAACGAGGTTGGTCTGACATGACCTCCCCCTGGTGAAACCATGCTGCCTTGGGTCCTGTAGTCTATTGACAGCCAGATGTTCCACCAATCTCTCCTTCAGTAGTGCTTCCATGATCTTCTCCACTACCGAGGTGAGACTGACTGGTCTGTAGTTCCCCGCTTCCTCTTTGTTCCCATTTTTGTATAAGGGGACTACATCTGCTATCCTCCAGTCTTTAGGTACCTCCCTGTTTCCAGTGATCGGCTAAACAGGATAGCCAGAGGTTCAGCCACCTCTCTTAGTTCTTTAAGGACCCTGGGTGCACCCCATCTGGCCCCATTGCTTTATCAACTCTTATTACTTCCAGTTCCTTCAGGACCCTTTCTATGTAAAGGGACTAGTGTCCATTTCTGCACCATTCTCACCCTTGTACTCCCTTCAGACCCATTACCCTCCTCTTCCTCAGTAAAGACTGAGAAGAAATACCTGTTCAATATGTCAGCTTTACTGTTGTCATCCTCCAGGTGGCCCCCATCCTCCCCCTTCAGTCTCACTATCCCTTCCTTTGCCTTTCTTTTTTCACTTATGTACCTGTAAAAGGTTTTGTCCCCTCTACCCACTTATTTTGCAATGTGTTCTTCTGTCTGAGCTTTGGCTTCCCTTACTGACCTCCCTTTGCTTCTCCTGGTACTCCTCCCTATCCCCTTCTGCCTGTGTCTTATTGTATTGCCTGAATGCAGTCTTTTTGGTGTTCACTTTCTTTGCTACCTCTTTGGAATACCATAATGGTCTCCTCTTCCTTTTCATCTTGCTAACCTGCTTAATGCATAATTCTGTTGCTCTTGTAATCCCCATTTTAAGTACTGCCCACTGTTCTTCAATCCCTGATTCCTGCCCCATTCCCCTTAATGCCTCTTTCAAGTATATCCCCATTTTCCTAAAGTCCCCCCCCCCCCTGAAATCCAGAATGTGTTTTTTGTGTGGTTTGGTTCTGTTCTTTCTGTGATTTCAAACCACAATGGCTGGTCACTGTTCCCAGGTGCTCCCCACTGTTACCCCATCACACTGTCCCTGTTTGTGAGCACAAGGTCCAGTATTGCCTTCTGCCAAGTTGGTTCCATGACCAGTTGCTTGAGGAAGGCACCCTGAAGGGAGTTCAGAATAAATCAACTCCTAGTTGATGCTGCTGCTGGGATGCTCCAGTCCACGTCTGGAATATTGAAGTTTCCAACCAGTACTACCTCACCCTTGTCTGCCACCCCTTGGATGGCTAGCATCAGCTCCCTATCTGTTTCTTCCTCCTGGGCTGGTGGTCTATAGACCACACCTGTTCGGATGACTGTCCCCACTTTCCTTTCCAGCTTAACCCACAGTATCTCTCCCCCATTTTGTTCCTCCTGGATCTCTGTGGCCCTTATGTCATTTTTCACATACAGTGCCACTCCTCCTCCCTTCCTGCCTGCCCTGTCTCTTCTGAATATGTTGTAGCCAGGTATGGCCATCTCCCAGTCATGGTTATCATTACACCAGGTTTCAGTGATGGCCACAATGTCCAGGTCTGACTGCACCATGACGCCTTCAGATCTTCCACCTTTTGCTAAGGCTCCTGGCATTTGCACACATGGCTTTCCATAATTTGACCTCCCTAGACTGTTTTGCTGTTCTACTCCAGCCCCTTCCTTGGTTGTCCTTTATCCCTGGTTCTCCTTGCTGTCTGCCCTTCTGTTGAATTTGGCCCCTTTTCTGCCTATCCACCTCTCGGGCATTAATCTCCATCTTTTGCAAACTGCTTTGTAGAGATAGCCACTCCTCTGGTTCACTGGTTCCACTGCTAGCTGTGGGGTGTGAGCAAGTAGGTACCCTCCTTGCTGGCCTGCCACCCCCCTTTGCTAGTTTAAATGCTTGTCAATGTAGCATTTAAACTATCATTGAGTGCTTGGATTCCCCTCCAGGATGGATGCAGGCCGTCAGGCTTGAACAAACCTCTATCCCTCCAGGTGGGTCCCCAGTCACCAATGAATCCAAACCCTTCCTCACAGCACCAGTTCTTCAACCATGAGTTAAAGTTCCTGGTGCATACACCCCTATGCTCTCCCTTGCCTCTAATATGTAGTACTTCTGAGGAAGTGACAGAAGTAGCTACTTGCTTGAGATCCGGCCCCAATTTCCTGAACTTCCTTTGCCTCCCCATTTGCCAGGTCATTAGTACCTAGGTGGATAATGACATCCAGCTCACCCTCCCATCTTGCCTTCCCAGTGATACCCAGGATCTTTCTTCCATCCCTTCATGCCGTGGCACCTGGTAGGTACCTCACCTCCCTGTCCTCCCCCTCCTGTGTTCCTAGCTGGATCCCTCTTATCATGGAGTCCCCCACCAGGATTTGCTTCCTCCTCCTCTGGGGTCTACTGCTTTCCCCGCTGAGGTCACCTCCTTGGCTAACCTCCACATCCTTTCCTTCCACTTCTCTGGGTACCTCTGTTTGGTTGTACTCGTTTGCCAGTGTGGCATATGAGTTCTTGAGTGGAATAGGATCTGGGATGTGCCTCTGCCTGACCACTCTAACTCTCCCTGAGCCCACTGTTATCCAAGTGCTCCTCGTTCTCTGCATCCTTTGAGGCAGTTGCATTGGACTGGGTAGTGTCTGGATAGGGGTGATGGTACTCCTGACCCAGTTTACTTCTGCTCTGAGTCTGGCTACCTCATCCCGCAGTCCAGAGAGATGCATGCAGATAGGGCAGCACCTCAGTGTCCAGAAGGTCTGCCTGAATATGACTGCCCCACAGCCACTGCATTGCACCACTCCTCACATTATACTGCAATTATACTGCTATTCCGCTACTTGTCTGCTACTGAAGCTCTCCTAGTTCCCTTTGTATTAATTTACTGTCCTAAAAATCCTGCCACTGATCCTCGGATACTTTTCTTTTTAAAAAAAAAAAAAAGAAACTAAACCAAGAAATAAATGAATCAAAACACTTGTCGTGCTGAGGGTGGGCTTCTTCATCCTTATGCCCCTCCTACTCCACACCCCTTACTATACCCTGTGTTTAGCTCCTGTCAATCAGATTCAACAGGGCATATAATTAAGAGTTGGGGAAAGGGGAGCAATTAAAGGCAGCAAAGAAATACACCACCACTACATTTTAAATTTTCAACAGCCCAAAAACAATTCTAAGTAAAGGCGACAAAGTACAGTGCCACTAAAAGCCCACAATCTAAGTTTAAAAGAAAAAATAGCAATTACCAGTTACTGTAAAGCACTGCATTGAATATGCTTCCTTCCCCTTCTGGCTTCTTCTGAGAAAATAAAACTCACTTGCTACCTCAACTCTGACTAAGCCCCACCTCCAGTTATCACGTAGCTGAGGTCAGAGGCCAGACAATTAGCACTCCTCACCCAAACTACAGGGGCAGTCAGACAAGCCAAGACTAAATTTGCAGCAATTAAAGACCGCAAAGAAATACACCACCACTACGTTTTAAATTTTCAACAGCCCAAAAACAATTCTAAGTAAAGACGACAAAGTACAGTGTCACTAAAAGCCCACAATCTAAGTTTAAAAGAAAAATAGCAATTACCAGTTACTGTAAAGAACTGAATTGAATATGCTTCCTTCCCCTTCTGGCTTCTTCTGTGCCTTGTGGCATTTCAGAAAGTGCAGAGTGAATGTTGTGGATGGCGATGTTGTAAGTATTAACCATGTGAACAAGGCATCAGATTGAATTATCTTGCAATGGAGAGCTATCAGTGAAGAACTGTGAAACCTGAGCTGAGCTACTAGACTGCAGAGTCCACACTGCAGTGAGTGGTGGGATTCCACTTTCTCCTAGCAACACGGCTGGGGGGAGGAAACAGTTTAGTGAATGTAGCTTTGATTTCATTGCACTCCCTCGTAAAATCAAAAGCTGTGCTGTGTTAGGAAAGAAATTCAGACCGTTTTTCCTGATGATAGCAGTATATCTGCATGGCTGCACCCATGCAGCCATAAAAATGAATACTGCGTGGAGAAACAGGCTGACTCAATTTTGTGAAATTTCTGCAAATTTGGAATTCAGTTTCCACCCAGCACTTCTGTAGATAATGATTGTTTACAGTAGAGAAATGAAGATACAGAACGAACAGATATGATAGACTTCAAGCAAATTACACCAAGTCAGAAAAAAGCTACTAAATATATCACGAGCCCAGATGAGAAAACAAGAATACACGTCTGCCCTGACATACTGTTCTTAACTGAGACATGGCTAAAATCAAATGTGCCTGATGCAAGTGTCTCAGTCCCTGGCTACTCCTTTATCTGCCATGACCACACCAGCAGAGGATGTGGCATTGCCATGTACATAGTCTCATCAATCTAATTTGCTCCTATACTCACAACCTCCCTTCCTCGGGCCTCTGAGTTACTTCTGGTTAAGCCCCCAACCCCACTCCACTCCCTGACCTTTTTTATCACTGGCACATACTGCTGCCCTAGTCCTTCATCACAATCTATTACAGAGTTACTTACTACCCTTCAGTCACATACCTCTATGGGTGAACTCTCTGTCCTGGGAGATTTGAATGTGAAATGGCTCTCTCCCACTCACACAGAAACTCTGAATGAGATAGTCTCCCTAAACCTCACCCAGGTAATGAGCAAACCCACTCAATTAAACACAAAATTACAAAGCCACTCCTTAATTGACTGAGCTCTCACCTACCACCCACATTGCATTATTGCAGCTGGTATTCTACCAGACACCCCAAGTGACCACCACTTGATCTACACTGTGTGCAAAATATACCACCCTAAAGCCCCACCTAAATCTTAATGACTCACTCATACAAATTCTTGGATCTGGCAACAGTACTCAGTGACCTGTCGAGCTCTGATTTGTGTCCCATCCATCTAGCTTCATCTATTAACGCTGCATTGGAATATTTCAAATCAAAACTTATCACTGGGACCACTATGCCCATTAAGATGCACCTGGATGCATGGCTTCCACCTCCTCTGGATCACTGCCGAAATGATGGCATGCCTACATGCTGGGATCAGCCATGGAAGCTATGCAAATCATCCAGCTCCTCTATTGCTCTCCAGAAGTACTGCATTCTTTGAAATGCTTGCACTAGTCAATTAGACTGGCCAAGGTTGAATACTTCATAGCCTCTTTTCAATTAAATACTGTATAAACCACCTATCCAAATTCTGGAAGGTGGTTCAAGCCTTGTTCTCCCACCCCATTCCAGCACCCTGTTCCAGTTACTAAGGTGGGTGATGTCTCCCTATCTGATCCCCTCTCTGCGGCCACAGAGTTTAACACATTCTTCACCTCCTATGCCTCTTCCCTTCTCTCTCCTCTCACTCCTACTTTCCCCCTAAAGTCCTCTGATATGGACTGACCCTTATCACCCTCCTTCTCTTTCTGTCCTGCATCCCCTGCAGATGCCCTCAAAGCTGTTCTTGACCTTAACCCCCTTTAACGGTAAGTGCCCCTCCAGACTTGACTCCAAAATCCATTACCTGTCTGCTCCTGCTATCGCCTCCCCACTGTTTCTCTTCTAAATCTATCCTCTCTCACATCTGTCTCAGCTGATTGAAAACATGCTACTACTATGCCCTTCACAAAAGGTGGTGATTCTTCTATTCCTGGAATCTACCGACCTATCTCTCTGCTCCCCATTCTTGCTAAGCTCCACTAACACTTGGTACTATCCCACCTCTCCTCCTACCTTGACTCCTCTTCCTCTTTCACCCCTTACCAATCTGGTCTCAAGAAGTTCTACTATACCACCTCTTCCCTCCTTAGGTACACTGACTCCATCCTTGCTGGCATGGACCATGGATGGACTCATCACCTCTGCTACCTTTTACAACCTTGCCAAGACTTTCAACACTTTCTCTCACCCCCTCCTGCTTGCCAAACTCTGTCACTGGGCTCTCAAATGCAGCCACCAGCTGGTTCCAGTCATACCTAGTGGGCAGAATCTAATCTGTTCAGATTAGAGATGCAATATCCCCTCCCCTCTCCATCACTGGATTTCCCCAGGGTTCTGTCTTAGGCCCACTGCTATTCTCAGTCTTCCTTAAAGAAATTTCCACTGCTTGTCCTTTCACCTGCATCCACATGTACAGTATGTGGATGATACTGTCCTGTATACATCCGGTCCCTCCCCCACTGGTGTAGCAGCCAGATTTCAGCTGGACTTTGATAAGAGTCAGCTCTGGTTTCACTCGAATCAGCTGTTCTTGAATACCAAGAAGACAGCCTCCATGTCCTTTGGCACTAGGCAGAGACTCTTTTGGCTCCCATTCCTCCCCTCCTTCCACATCGTAGATGGGACCTTACCTGAGGACAGTAACTCCTTTAGGTACCTTAGGGTCTGGCTTGACCTGAACCTAGACTTTTCTGGACATGTACAGTAGATACCATCCACAAAAAGCTGCACTCCAAACTGGGTGCCCTATACAGAAACTGTGGGTGCACTCCATTGTTGGCCTGCCATGCACTTGTCCAGAAAATGATCCTCCCTATTTTTGACTATGAGGATGTAGTCTATAGTGCAGGTCCCAAATCTTCCCTAACCAGGCTGGACACTCTCTTCCATTCTTTCTGCTGTTTTGCTCTAGACTGCCATCCCTGCATCCATCACTGTGACCTTTACCAGATTCTGTCTCTTCCCTCCCTAGAGGACAGGTGCCATGTCGCTAACTTTCTATCTAAATTCTGGTTTCACTCTCTCTGCCCATATCTCTCCTCTTCTCTTTCCCTCGAGATGCCTTCCTCTCACTCCTTTAGAAACTGACTGCCCCACCCTAATCATCCTACTCAGACCCACCTCAGCATGCAAGGTAGCTTTTACCCACCACTTCCCAAAAGTTTGGAACTCACTTCCCACGTCCATCCATCATGCTGCCTCCCTTCTTCATCTCCCTCATAAAAGACCTCTACTCCCCTTCCTGCAGCTGTGGTTAATCAATTATCTTCCCCCATCCTAACTGCCCTCCTTTTACTGTTGCACATGATAGCACTTATCTATTTTACTTGTGCAATTGTTTGCTTAGGTTAACTTTGCAAGATTTTTGTCTGGATTGTGTAATGACTGCTACATTATCAATTGTCACTCTGTATTTGCTGACTGTATGCTAATCAAATTGACTTATTTTACTGTTTTGCTGATTGTATCCTTACTCTTCCCATGCCCTCTCCCCCAGGACACATCTGGAAATGAGCATTCACTGCCCAGTATGCCTTTCCTGGTGGAACGTTTAAATAAACAGATAAATAATTAATAAAATAAGGAAGGAACATTTAGAAAGAATACTTTGATATAATATTTAAAATAAAGGATTTACACTTCCATCTTTGACATTATCAACTAACTCATCCATGTTTATAGTTTAATGTGCTATAAAAAAAATTCCTTGTATGTTATGAGCATTGTCTTGTGATGCTTGGGTGAGAGGACTGTGAAGTGAAGATGAGCGGGTCAGTTCTTTCTGCTCAAAATGTGTTAATTACACTCTAATACCATAAGAGACATCTTGCATGGCACATACTGTATAAACTTACTATAGCTCACTGGAGTTAGCTTGCACGATTTATAATGTTATAAATTCCATTTTTCTTTTTTAAAAAGTACATGCTGCACTCCCCTCACTGACTCTTAAGTGGATCCATCCTGCATCAGAAGGCAGTTGTACCCAGGATAAGAGGCCATCTGTAGTTCTGAGCTCTGATTGACTGAAATCACATTGGTGAGTTATAGTTTTAGCTAACATAGAAACATAGAAGTTGATGGCAGATAAGGACCGAAAGGCCCATCCTGTCTGCTCATTTCTTTTTCTGCCTTTTGAATGTGCCATCGACCTTTGCTCTGTCAATGGCCTATCTATTCAAACTCATCTGCATTGCTCACTTATGCCTATCCCATGCCTGCTTGAAGCCCTGCACTGTATTCATATCCACCACTTCCTGAGGTAGGCCGTTCCATGTATCCACCACCCTTTCTGTGAAAAAGTACTTCCTCACATTACCTCTTAATTGGCCTCCCTCTAATCTCATGCTGTGTCCTCTTGTCCTGCTATTTTTTTTATATTGAAACATGTTAGACTCTTTCACCTTGTTAATGCCCTTAAGTTGTTTGAATGTTATGATCATATCACCTCTCTTCCTCCTTTGCTTTAGGGTATACATATTGAGCTCCGTTAATCTGTCCTCATATGTTTTCTGATGCAGTCCCTGCACCATTTGCATTGCCCTTCTCTGGACTACCTCAATTTGGTTAATGTTCTTGTGAAGGTGTGGCCTCCAGTACTGCACACAGTACTCCAGATGGGGCCTAACCAGTGTCTTGTAAAGATGGATTATTACCTTCCTCTTCTGACTTGTGATACCCCTACTAATACACCCCAACATCCCTCTAGCCTTACCTACTGCTTTAGTGTTCTGCTTGAATGATTTCAGGTCATCGGTGATGATGGCGCCCAAGTCTCTTTCTTCCCTTTTGACTGCCAGCAACTCTCCTCCCAGCCTATAGGTGGCTTCGGGGTTTTTCTTCCCTATGTGCATGATCTTGCACCTCTTTGTTTTAAATTCCAGTTGCCACTCTTCTGACCATTTTGCTAGTTTATCCGGATGTCTTCTCATTCTGCCCATCCCATCTGGATCATCTACTCTGTTGCAGATCTTGATGTCATCTGCAAACAGACAAACCTTACCCTCCAGTCCATCTGCAATGTCACTGATGAAGATATTGAACAGGACTGGCCCCAGGACTGATCCCTGAGGTACCCCACTTGTGACTTGCATCTCTTCTGACTGTATACCATTTACTACCACTCTGTTTTCTGCCCATCAACCAGTTTGCCACCCAGATGACCAACTTCTGACCCACCTCGTGCCTACCGAGCTTATTAATCAATCTTCTGTGTGGAACAGTATTGAGAGCTTTGCTGAAGTCAAGGTAGGCGACATCAACTGCTCCCCCTTGGTCCACCACTCTGGTTACCCAGTCAAAGAAATCTCTGAGATTAGTTTGACAAGACCTTCCTTTTGTAAACCCATGCCATCTTGGATCCTGTGCTCCTATGGATTCCAGGTGTTGCACTATCCTTTCCTTAAGGAGTGCCTCCATAATCTTGCCTACTACTGAGGTAAAACTGACTGGTCTGTAGTTTACTGCCTCCTCACTGCTACCACTCTTGTGGAGCGGGATCACATGAGCTCTTCTCCAGTCTTCTGGGACCTCTCCGGTGCTCAGACTCACTAAACAGTTCTGATAATGGCTCTGCTAGTTCCACCCTTAGCTCCTTTAGTACTCTGGGATGTATGCCATCAGGTCCTATTGCCTTGTCTACCCTGAGCTTATCGAACTCTTGTAGGACCCTTTCTTTTGTGAAGGGACTAGTGCACACCTCCCTCCCCCCTGTGTCCATGGTGCTGAGCTGTGGGCTCTGCCCTACCTTCTCTTCAGTAAATATTGAGCAGAAATATCTGTTTAGGATACATACTTTTACATGGTCCTCCTCCTCCTCACATGCCTCCTTATCCCCTTTGATCTTAGTAATACCCTTTCTGGAGTTTCTCCTTTCACTAATGTAGCTATAGAAAGTCTTGTCACCTTCTTTAATTGTTTGTGCTAGTGTTTTCTTGGTTTGGGCCTCTGCCTGCCTTACTGCCTTCCCTGCTTCCCTTAGAGAAGTTTGGTATGCCTCCCTATCTTCATCCTGCTGTTTTCCCTTATTTCCTGAAGGTCAGCCTTTTGGCTCTGACCTTTTCTGCTACTGTTTTTGAGAACCAAAGTGGTTTCCTTCTTTTGCACTTCCTTTTCTCTCTAACACAATTAGATGTCACTGTCAGGGTATAGAATAGTCTTCCTTGGCCCAACAACCAACACCAACACCAACCCTCTCCCTTTTCTCACCCAAACAGACTTCAAGTTCATGCCTTGACTCAATCAATTATTGCACTTATGTTCAATTGATTCTGAAGTATTGCCTATATTGTAACCCTGTTGTCATCTGTACTTTCTCTGTACCCTGTTGTACTTGACTGTCTTATACTAGACCATATCCCGGGTCACTGCTTGCCCACTTTGCCTGTACCCCCTCATCTGTATTTCTTTTTTCCAGGGCTAGCTTAACTCTGTTGGCCATCTTATCAAAGTTGGCTCCTCTGAAGTCTCATATTTTTGCCTTGGAATGGGATGATTTAGTTCTAGTAGCCAAATTGAACTATACCATGAGATGGTCACTGGCTCCCAGGTGACCTTCCACCTGGAGATCTGTGATCCTTTCCCTGTTAGTCAGTACTAAATCTAGGATAGCCCTGTCTCTTGTGGGCTGTTATACCAGTTGTTTGAGTCCCTCCCCCTGCAGGGAATGCACCATGTCTCTAGTTCTGGTGGATGTTCCTGCTGGTATTGACCAATCTGTTTCTGGCATGTTGAAGTCTCCCATTATCAGAACCTCCCCTGTAGCTGTCATGTTTTGTTTATCTTCTAAAAGTAATGTGTCTATGTCCTCTCCCTGGTCTGGAGGCCTGTAGACAACCCCAGTTCGTATAGCTGTCCCATTTCCTGTTTCCAGGCTGACCCACACTTCTTCTAGCTCCTTATGTGTATTTTTAATTTCTGTAGTTTTGATATTTTGATTGACATAAAGGGCCACTCCACCCACCTTTTTTGCACCTCGGTCTCTTCTGAACAGTACATAGCCATGTACTGAAGTCTCCCAAGTGTGGTTACTGGTAAACCATGTCTCACTAATGGCTTCTATGTCCAGTTTAACCTCAGTCATCATTGCCTGCAGGCCTGGGATCTTGTTTCCCAGAGTGCAAGCATTAGTGTACATGATTTTCTACTGGCCAGATTTTGGTGTGTTTGTTGGGTGAGGTCTGGCATTTCCCCTGTGTGTTGCATGGGGAGTCAGACCTTTTTCCTTACCTGGTGATGCAAATGAACTACAAACATGCTGAACTCCTGTTTGACCACTTGTTGAGGGGAGGAGGGGTGTTCTTCCCATTCAACGTATGGGTGCTGCACCCCTCTCCCCATTTGATTAAATATTCTGCAAATACATCAAACTTCTGCCCCAATGCCCTGACTCCCTCCTTAGTCAGATGCAGTCCATCAAATTTAAAGAACTTTCGCTCCCACATTTGTTGCCAGTTCCCCACAAATTGATGTCCTTTTTCCTGGCACCTACCCTTGAGCCACATGTTTAGCTCCCCTATCTCCCCTTCTCTGACCTTCAGTTCATCTGCTCCCCTTTCCCAGACTGGCAGGATCTCAGAGAAGGAGATGCCAGACAAAATGGATTATAGTTTGTCACCCAGCCTGGTCAGGTGTTCCTTGGTCTCCACAACTGACCGGCTGGTGAGATCAATAGTCCCTATGTGTACCAG
Source organism: Neoceratodus forsteri (assembly GCA_016271365.2). Classification (NCBI taxonomy): domain Eukaryota; kingdom Metazoa; phylum Chordata; order Ceratodontiformes; family Ceratodontidae; genus Neoceratodus; species Neoceratodus forsteri. The sequence goes on from CM057457.1 coordinate 186,232,532, forward strand.
GATGTCAATGTTTTCTCCTGCTTCCTGAACAATTTTTGCAATGCAGTCATTGTCTCTCCACACTGATGTACCTGGGAGAGTTCTGACCATTACCCCTGGCTGGAGATACGTATCAACTCCCCAAATCATGGCGTCTCCTATGATCAGAAGTTTTTGGGATTTCCTTTTTCCTTTTTTTTTTTTTTTTTGTTTTGGTTCCTGTTTTGGGTGAGTTTTCTTGTGCTAGCTCCTGTACTGCAGTGTCCTGCTCTGCAGTGTCCTCTGCCTCTTTGTTTGATTTCCGAGATGGAGGCAGATACCTGTTTGTAGTTTTTATATGGTTTTTGGAGGTGAAATGTTGGAGAGCACCGAGTGATGGGGCACCTGATTTGCTCCTCCTAACCACCTGCCAACCTCCTGGACCAACTATCCTCTGCAGTCAAGGTGCTTCTGTTGGATATTGGGGAAATGGTGGGTGGTTCTTATAATATATTTCCTCTTGAATATGCAATTTGAGGTACGCAATCTCTGCCCTTGCTGCCTGGAGCTGAGCCCTTAGATCTCCAATGGCCCAGCATGTAGGACAGTGTCCTAAATCCTGTAAAACTGCCCTTCTGAAAAGTGTTCAGCAGTACCTGCAGTCAATGATATCCATTCCAGATAAGTTGCTGGGTTTATAGCCTGGTCAGAGTAATTAGAAGGAAGAAAATGAAAGCAAAAGTTTTATATTGTATTTTTTTGTTTGTTTTTGTATAACTCGTTATAACAGGTTAAATTACTAGTGCCCCTGTAAATAAGGCCACTATGTACATACCCCTCTGATCTGCCCCTTCCTGCTTTGCTACAGGAAATGTCACGATTGTGCTACCCTATAAAAGGAGTGTAGTGTGGGGTGGTTGGCGATGGGGGTGGGTGGTTGGGCCCTTCCCCTGCCGAAAAAGAACTGTAGATGAAAGAAACAAGGAAGTAAGAGCTAGATATGTACATACCTTCAGGGGGAAAGGAATGGCTGCTTAGTTGGTGGGGGGAAAACTCGGTGGAACCAAGATCTTTCCATTATCACATGTAAAATAACTATTTTTGTTAATTTTATTTATTCTTATTTCTTTCCTCTGTGCTGCACCCACCTTCCTCATGCCTCTCTCTATTTGCTGCAGTGCTGTCATCACTGCTAAGATTCCCATGTGGTGTGACCTTCCCTGAATGGAGGCAGTACATGAATGGAGATGGAGTCTACTGGTAGCCAGACAGGTGGATTTATACCGGGGCCATGTGTAAGGTATAAATGGTAAGATTACATTAATGTATTTAGCACCTTTCCAAAGTCCAGTGCACATCACAGTATACCATCAATGTAAAATATTTTATGACTCAAACAGATGCGGTATATACATGTTACATGATACATTACTTATTTTATTTAAAAAAAATTATCAATATTTTATTCTGCAGGTCTGCTTGATGGAACCACCTAGCCTCATCACTGTCCTCACGGAATTACCGGTTATCCACCAGTTGCACAGGGCCATAGTTTTGGCTGGTAGCCAGCCATGCCAGACTTATAAGAGCCTGTGGTGGGGGTGCTGACATGTAGCAGCCTGGCCATTTTCCACTGTGGTTTTTCTCCCCGAGCTGGGGTGTAGTGCTGCATGTGCCAGCATGTCAATCCAACTGTTCCCCTTCTCAGTGATGTCCTGCTACACTAGCAACCCAGCATCCACCAGATGGCAGTATCTACAGCAGAACTAGAGTCACCCCTCCCTGAGGAAGGAAGGAAAGCTGCCATGGGGTGCATGATCCTTCCTCACCCTGCCAGTCCATTGAGTGATCCTGTCTGTTCCCAAACCTGGGTCACCAGCATGGGGATAGAACACAATCCTCCCCTCCCCGACTGGGCGGATGTTTGTCATTTTTTACCAGAAATAGCTCAACAAACTAACTGATGCAGGTCGCTTCCTGGTGTCCTGGTAGTGGGTTCCATATAAACCTGTTTACTGAGAGGTTGGCCAACACATTGAGAAACATCCCCATCTCTTACAATCAGTAGCATGGGATCTTAAACTTCCACCTGAAATAGGCAGATAAGGATCTCAATGTACTGTCTTATCCAAAGGATGACACCTCAACAGTGCAGCACCCATCAGTGTTGCACTAACACATGCCTAAAGCAGAAAGGTAGTGATTCAAAGACCTGGAAACCAAGGGGGTTCAGTAGGGAGGTAAGCCAGGCAGTGAATGTGTAATAGTGCTGCACACAGGAAGTATTTATTTACTTAGTAATTTATTTATTTAAAAGTTTGGTAACTGGGAAAAGCACATTGAGTGAGGCTAGTTTCCAGGTGTAACCCAGGGGAGGGGAAGAGGGGAGTAGGCAAACAGACAGTTTCAAACCTAAGAAGTGCAATAGCCATAATAACAAGTGCAAAAGCTCAGCTGGTAACAATTTAGAACAGTGAACATGCACAGGTTACTCACAACAGTTTCACCATGTCAGTTCAAAAACCAGATGGGTGACCGACATTACAGCAACACCCAAATGCTGATGGTAACCATGTCACTGGGCAATTGTGCTGCCGAACCGCCATGGCACCCAAAGAACTGGAGCACATCCAAAATTTTAAATAATTACCTCCAGAGGGGGTTACCAGGGAGGGAGGGCAACACCAGTGTGGTGCTCTGGGTGTACTAAGCTCTGACAGCAAGTTCAGTACTGTGAGTGAACTGGTCACGGCGCACCCATAGCTGTCTCCATAACACCATCGTTGTGTTGACAGCACACCACTCACAATGGTACAAGTACAAGCACAAGTACAGGAAGTTCTGGAAGTACTAGTATGAAGGGGTCTACCTGGAGAAGGTTAGACAAGCAGGTAACCATAGTCACATAGTCAGTCAGGCCAAGGCCAATTGCAGAGGGGATTAAGGAGGTAGAGACTTCTTCAGGTATATTAGTGAAAAGAAAGACACAAAAAGGCTGATTAGGAAGTTGGCGGTTCTTGGACCAGGGAACAAATTAACAAGGTGGGTGGCAAACAGTCAAGCTTAAGAAGGAGGACGACTGGGTGGAAGGCAGTAATGAGAAAGCAGAGATATTGAATGACAACTTCTGCTCTGTCTTTACCAAAGAAAAGGTTAGACATGTGCCACAAGGGAGGATGGGGGAGGAAGGGGAAGAGTGGGAAACAGGGCTGGAGAGGGGAAAACGGAGGACAGGGTAAAGAAAGGGCTCATGTCCCTGAAGGTCAGCAAGTCCCCAGGCTCCAATTGCGTGCACCCAAGAGTGTTGAAAGAACTGGAGGCAGAACTGGCTGCTCCGCTGGAAGACCACTTTGACAGCTCTTTGGCTATGGGGGTGGTGCTGCAGGAATGGAAAACCACACATGTTGTGCTGCAAGACAAGAGTGGGCCCAGGGATGACCCTGGCAACTACAGGCTGGTGAGTCTGATCTTCACTGTGCATAAACTGGTGGAAACAATCCTGAAGGAAAGACTAGATGAGTTTCTTAAAACCAGTGGGTTACAGGATGACAGCCAGCATGTATTCATGTCAGGAAGGTCCTGTCAAACCAACCTGATCAACTTTTTTGACTAGGTAACAAGGGTGGTGGACAAGGGTCAGGAGGCTGACATTCTGTATTTAAGGCCTCAAACTCTCTACCCCACAAATGGCTGATCAGGAATTTGGAGGTCCTAGTAGCATGGGACAAATTAACTAGGTGGGTGGCAAACTGGCTTAGTGATAGGACCCAGAGGGTGATGGGGAGGGGGATTCTCAGGCCCAGTGCTGTTTAATTGGTTCATTAATGACACTGGGGACAGTGTTAAAGGCAAAATCTGCCTCTCTGCAGATGACACTACCCTCTGTGGGAGGGTGGGCGCAGATTAAGGGGTGAAGGACCTAGAGGAGGACCTGGCCAGGCTGGAGAGGTGGTTAGGTATGTTGCAGCTGGAGTTCAATGCAAAGAAGTGCAAGGTTGTGCAGAATGAAGGAAGGAAGGAAGGACCCACCCATGGGCCGAGTACAGTCGGGGGGGGGGGGGTCAAGGTCACTAGATCAGAGGAATAAAATGACTTGGGAATAGCCATTACCATTGATCTTAAACAGACAATGTAATGTACGAAGGCAGCTGCCATGGCAAACAGAATGCTAGACTGCATTGCTAGAGGGTTCATGAGCAGAAGGGAGGAGGTTATCCTGTTGATGTATAGATCCTCAGTGCAGCCACAGCTGGAGTACAGCATGCAGTACTGGAGCCCGTACCTGAAAAAGGATATCCAACTTGAGGCAGTTCATAGGAGGGCAACAAAGAGTTCAGGGACAGCAGGGCAGAGCATATTAAGACGGTCTGGCAGAACTAAACATTTACTCACTCGAGGAGAGAAAGGAGAGTGGGGACATGATTGGAACCTTCAAGTGCAGAACCTGAAAGGTATAAACAAGGTGTATATTGGGGAACTTTTCTCTCAGTGATAAGACCACAAGGGGGCAGTGTTTTAAGCTGGCAGTGGTAAGATTCAAGAAGAAGGTCAGAAGACACTTCTTTACAGAGAGGGTAGTGTCAGGATGGAATGAACTCACATTTGAGGTAGTCGCTCAAAAATGGTTGGTAGTTCAAAAAAGTGTGGAACTGGGTGAAGGTGAGGGTCTGGATTGGCAAGGAAGGGAAATGGGGCCTACTGTAATTTCTGGATCGGGGCACCACAATCAAGCAGACTCTATGCACCATAAAGCCCACTTCTGTTGGCTATTTCATATGTTCATATGTTCATACAGTGTCAGTACAGAGTATTTTTCAATTGTTGCAGAACTGGAACCCACCACAGCTTTCTAATCTTCCAGCCCAAGAGGGCAGATTGCAAACTACTGAACAGCAGATACTGCTTTACTACAGATTGTAAGGTACCATTGTTTCAGAAATGTCTGTGACATAAACAATAAGACATGGCCATGTGTGGGTAGTAGTGTGATCACCACATGCCCAGGGGCATAGTGAGGCATATGACTGCAGGCAGAGTGCCTTATTGCTCCTGGAAGTGCTATGATCCCACTACCACCCATACTCTGGAGTAGCTTATTCAGCTTATTATATAGTTTTAAAAATAACAGACACAAAATATACAATTTAAAGTAAAAAAAAAAAACTTTATTTTAACTAATGTATAATTATGCCATGGGAGGAAAAAAGTCCCAAAACATGGGGGGGAGGGGGAGACAAGAACACTTTGATAATCTAATTGGCTGTTTCAACCACTTGCTGTATTGCTCCAGTTTCTGCATTGTTTATTTATGGGATTTTTGCAGAAAGTATGACTACGGGCATATTCACTACTAATTGCTCAGCTGGGCCACTTGAGGTTGCGAGGGTCTCGGAGCTGGCCTCCCCTCCACACCGAACCTTCCTCAGCTGGGCCGCTTGAGGTCGAGAGGGTCTCGGAGCTGCCCTCCCCCCACACTGAACTTGCTCAGCTGGGCCACTTGAGGTCGCGAGGGTCTCGGAGCTGCCCTTCCTCCACAACGAACTTGCTCAGGTACACTGCTGGAAAATAAGCGTTGGAGGAGCCTGCCAGATTCACTGCTCGCTTGCTGCCTAGCCGCTCTCTGAACTATTGGACCTTGATTATTTAATTTAGATTGTTAAAGGGGCTAAATTTCTTTTGTGCCCCCACACACATGGAGATAGTTTATTTTTGTTTAAAAAAACATCTGAAAGCAGGGGTCATTACATTTGCCTTGCAGCCCTGTACAGAAGTTTGTGTTTTGGCGCCAAGTCTTTGTTTAAAATAATAATAAAAAAAAAAAAAACAGGACTACAGTTACCTGCCTGACTGAGTGCAATGCGACTCTGCACTATCTGCCTTTAATTTAATTTAACCATTAACAGCTCTAACTGCCACCAGCCAGGCTTGATTTATAAATTAAGGATTTATTTAATCTCCCTAAGTTTCTACTGTAGCATTAGGCTCTTTTTTAATTTCATTCTTAACAGTTCTATATCTGCCACCAGCCCAGGCTTGTTTATACAATAAGTATTTATTTAACAGCTTTGGCCCTACAGGCAGAGAAAAAGTTTGCACTGAGTTAGGGAGTGCCAGTCAGCTCAGCAATCCAGAGCTTTGCTCCAGTTTCATTGTGGCACCACTCCAATAATTGGTGCCTTCTGTGCATGTAATCTCTGTATGTAAGCCCTCCCACAAGTCTACTTACTTAATTCTGTTCCCTTCTCCCTCTCCTTTGTCCACAGCTGGACCACCTGAGGTCACGAGGGTCTTGGTGCTGCCCTCCCTCCACACTGAACTTGTTCAGGTACTCTACTGGAAAATAAGCTTTGGAAGAGCCTGCCAGATTCATTGCTCGCTCGCTGCCTAGCAGCTCTCTGGACTATTTTTCCCCGCCGCCCCCACCACCACCCTTGGTTGACACTGGGCTATATACTTAAGATCACATGACCGTTGAAACCAATCAGCCCACTTTGCCATCTGTAGCCTATACTAGCTCACCACTAGAGGCCACCATCTAAATTACCTTGTCTTTAAAAAAGCATTTCAAATACAACATGAATAGCTTCTTTCATGTCCTTATCCAAACCTGCACAATACTGATTTCTTTTTCTCCCTCCCCTCCCACTCGCCCCGTGGAAAAGCCTATCATATGGGTTCCCCAAGTCTGCTTCCCTAATCGCCACCTCAGAATGACCCCCCTCCCCACCACCAAAATTCCTTCTCCCCTGTACCACTCAGCAACAATTATACCCCAAACCTAAGCTACACTGCAACCAGGACCTGGTTGGGACTACCTTCCCTCTTCCCATACAGTTACCCACTATGTAGCCCCATCTCCTTTGTCTCCAGCCTTGTTAGCTTAACTTGTCTGCACCCTCCCTATACCAGTAGGGCACACCAAAATCACCACCACCCCACGTTTCGCTGCTCCATATCCAAATTACTCCAGAAAGCTTTTGTCTGGCATTCTCTCCTCCTCCTTCTCTCAGGGAATGTACATCCTAATCCAGGACCGCCTTCAACTAGTGTTACCAAGGAGGGCAGGCATGGTGGCCTACTACTGGTCTCCCTTAATATCTGCAGCCTCCCTAGGAAGTTATCTCCTCTCCAGGGCTGGATCGCCCATCACCCCCGACATCCTGGCCTTATCTGAGACCTGGCTCTCTAAAAATATCCCAGATGCCTCTGTCACCCTCAGTGACTACTCCATCTTCCGAGCAGACAGGACAGGCAAGAGGGGAGGTGGCTGTGCCATCTATGTTAAAACATCTCTGCAAGCCCTCATGGTCCCCCTTCCCCAGCCAGCACATGGTGCCCAAGCCATAACCATCAAAGTCACCCTTGGCACTCCCGGTAAATCGCTATATATTATGGCACTTTACATCCACCCATCGAATCAAAAACATGCCTTTGATTCTATACCGTCCAGCATCACCCATCTCTCTCCCAAGAGTGAAGTGATTATTATGAGAGATTTTAACGTGAATTGGCTATCCACCACATCAACCACCTACAAATATGCTGTCTGGGCTTATGACCTCACCCAGGTTGTCCAGTCCCCCACCAGGCATGACCTCAGATCAAGGTCCTCCACTCTTATCAACCTCAACTTTACTAACCTTCCCAATCACCTCTCCAAGGATAAAGTGCTCCCAGACATGGTAAGTGACCATTCCCCCCGTCTCCTGCTGGTGGTCAAATAAAATCCCCCACCCAAGCCACCCTAAAGTTGCCGTCCAAAGGCGTCTCAAAAAGGAGCCCTCTCATGCCTCAAAATGTACCTTTCTTCCTGTGACTGGCCACCCATCCACGATGCCCAGTCGGTAGACGCTACCCTCCTCTCCTTTATTGCCATCTTCAACACTGCCTGTGACATCTTCACCCCCTTCAGAAAGCCTGTTTTAAAAAACAGGGATACCCCTTGGATCACAGAGACCCTCCTTGACCAGATGCACCACAGAGATAACGTCTGGCATAGGGCCCTGAACTTCCAGCTACTCCAGGACAGACAACTCTACAGAGAAGAGAGAAACAAATTCAGCTGGGCCATCCGGCTAGCTAAGGCAACCTACTATAAGCAAGCACTCACCACCACATAGGGCTCAGGAAAAAACTTCTGGAACAATATTAAGGAACTATGCAGGAAAACTGTCTCCCCTGCCCTGAAGCAGCTTCAAGTCAAGGAAGCCCTCTCCCAGGACCCCACCACCATATCCAGTAACCTAAACACCACCTTCTCAGAGCTCAGTCACATCCTCTCACAAACTACTTCGACCCTATCACTAGCTGCCCCTCGGTCACCTCTGCCTCAACAACCCCCCTTCCAGCTGTGAATCATCTCCTGCAGGGAAACTAAATGCTACCTCTCCAATGCCTTGCATAACTCACACTACAGCAGTGACTCCCTTGACCTCAAAATTCTCTGACTAACACTGGATGAGACCCTGCCACACCTCACCAAACTACTAAACTGGTCACTACGCCTAGGTCAATTCTCCACTCTTTGGAAAAGAGGAATTATCACTCTGATCCTAAAGAATGGTGATCCCACCTCCCCCCGGTAACTATAGACCCATTTCTATCTCCTCCCCCCTAAAAGCTCTCGAAAAAATTGTGTCGGACCAGCTCACCGATTACCTGGTCAAACACAATCTGCTCTGCCACGAACAACATGGTTTCAGGAAGGGACACAGCACAACCACAGCCCTACTCGAATTTACATTTTACACACATGAGGCACTGGAACAGGGTTATATAGCAGGAGCAATCTATGTTGATTTGACCAAAGCGTTCACACTGTCATTCACACAGTACTTCTCCACTCCTTCCCCTCCAACCATTTCGCCCCTGAGGCTATCTCCTGGCTTAAAGACTATCTTACTGACTGGTAGCAACAAGTCAAAATTAACTCCACCCTCTCCTTCAAGCAACCAGTCCTAATGGGTGTCCCCCAAGGGTCAATACTAGGACCACTACTTTTCACTCTTTTCCTAAACTCCCTCCCACAGTCCTGCAGTGGAAAGCTCTTGCTCTAGGCAGATGATGCCGTAGTATTCTGGAAACACCCCAATCCTAACTCTCTCCAAAATACCCTACAGGGCTTTTTCAGAGAATTGGAATCCTGGTTCACTGACCATCGCTTAATACTAAACTACAAGACAAAATCTATGATCTTTGCCCACCGCCAAAGCCCATACAGTAATGCCCTGCTATCTATCTCAAACTCACAGAGCCTCCACGTTGAACAAGTCTCAAATTTCAAATATCTGGGTGTCATGCTGGACACATCCCTCACCTACCACACACACATTAAACACCTTTCCTCCACTGTCAACACCTGACTTGGGATTCTGTGCAGACATAAACACTGCCTACCCCCCCCCAGGCCTTACATCTCACTGTTACCTGCTCAGTCCTTTCACTAGTCGACTACAGTATTGTAATATATGGCACCGCTGACCAAACAGCCCTACATTGCATTAAGCTAGGTCTCAACAAAGCTTGCCGACTGGTCACAGGCTCTGATAGATTGACCCACACGTGTGAGCTCTACAAGCTTGCAGACTGGCAAACTTTTGAAGGGAGATTTAAGTACCACACCTTCCTCCAAGCAAAAAAAATACTTATGAAACTTACACCCATGGGCCTCCATCCCCTCATCCAGCCAGCCACTCACAGGAGGGCCCTTAAGTGCCCTGCAAGCACCTCCCTCCTAATTCCCCTCCGTAGGACCTCACTGGGGCAAAGGTCTTTCCATTTTCGTGCTCCCCTCTGGCTTAACAACCTACCACCCTCCATCACCCTGGCCCCTAATCTTGTCCAATTTAAAACTGGTATCAAGAGCCTACTTCTTGATCCAGAGGCCTGTGGCTGTTACCAGCATTCCTCCCCTAGTCCGAATATGATAGAAGACTAGCTTATCCCATGACTACATCCCCAGGCCTAGAACCTAGCTGTATTTAAACCTTAACTCAGGGATCTGTAAATGACCCTCCAAATCTGTAACCTGACTTGTTTCACTACAGTGACCCAGGGACCTCTAAGACCCTAGAGATAGTAACCAACCAATGTAAATACACTGTACTGTGACCTATGTATAATATGTTTAAATGTAATGTAACCCCTAGATGGCACTATCCCAGGGGCTACTACCCCTGCCTGATTTGCCACTAACAGGTTGAGGGGCCTGGATCCAATGGTGGGTGCCTCCACCCAGAGGTCAGGGTTTGCAATAGTTAAACTAACTTGGTCACAGCCCTCTGGGACACTGCAACCCCCCTTTCTTCCCACTAGTGGCCCACACAATATATCAGAATTACCTCCACAGTATACACTTACCCCCAGGACTGGTTCCGGCACTGGGATCTCCTGTGAAATAAGATACAGTGCAACAATCACAGTACAGTACTTTAACATAGACAAATACCTCAGGCAGTATAACTTTGCTGAAACAAGCAGCTCTGATTTATTTAGGGGGATATAACAAGAACAGGGAAATCAGGTTAATTAGCTTATCACTCTACTCATCTACCTATGGCTCTGTGCACAGGCCTATCCTCTCAGTTACTGTCCCTGGGTACCCAAGCCCTAGTGGCTAGTCAAACCGTGGCAGCTGGTAGGGCCCTTTCACACAGAGAAAAGAAAATTAGTTTAAACAGTCAGCAGTACAGTGATTCCATTTGGATTTAATGTGGCAATTCAACAGGGAGCGACCCTGAATTAGTACTCACGACCTCCAAACAAGATAGGGTCCTTCAACGTCAGCAGGGCTACTCTTGAGCTCCACGAGACTCCTCACACATTTATATGGTAAACAGTCACAGGCAAAAGTCCTTTAATGGCAGCAGGATTCACTTGAGCTGCACAAGCCTCCTCCACAAATTTATATGGTAAAAAAGAAAGTACTATACCAGGCAGGCTGCTTCTCTATCCCGATCGCAATTACTGCACAATACCCGGGAGAACACACAGCAGATTCAGTTCCTGACAGACAGAGTGCAATTCAGCAATTTCTCCAGTCTTCTACAGGGTGAGCCTGGTTTCTACTGTTTAAATATCCTTTGATTCTCTTCACAGGACGGATTCAGTCCTAACAAGCAGTTACACAAGCTGCAGACCGGAACTCTGGACCTTACACATGTTTTTTGACTAAAACTGTGCACTGAAGGAGCACAGGGTTCCTTTCCCCTTCACTGCCAGAGCTAAACTTGAAACTCCAACAGACAAAACCGGGCACTTCCTTTGAGTTCCTCCCAGTTCTTGACTGGATTGGCTGTCACTCATAATAGACTGCTCCTGTTGGTCCAAAAAGGCGCTGAAGTCTAAACTACATCTCCCAGAGTCACTGCCCATACAATCCTCTTGTGGCTGGCTCAGATTATGAGTCCAAGTTCTGATTTGTCCAAGGCATCATTTTAGAGCTAGCTTACCCCACACTGATTGGTCCAGTTCAGCAGTTCAAAACCAGAATGGGGAACTAGGCAGACACAGTTCTGACTGCAAAAAGCAGGTTAGACAAACTGTATTTTCATTATTACTCTAAATTATTTCTGGCAAACAGTTACATCTTTCAGATAGGTTCCTTTGTACTCCTAGTGACTGCAAAAATGGAGTGAATTGGCAGCAGTTGAGTGGTACTCAAACGAAGCACACAGTCCCCCATACAAACTAATTATGTCTGCAAGCAGACAGCTCTTAGAGACAGTACCAGAGGCTCTAAAAACACTCACTGATAAATGGCTTAAGCATGAAACACCATTTAGGCTTGGAGCATTCAAGCAAGCTCCTGGAAGTCTTTGGGAACCCCCATTTGCAGGGGTTACACCCTTTCTGCCTGGGAAAGCTTGATGTCCGCATCAAGCAAGTACCCCATAAGTTTTAACTGCAACCATATACATTTGCATTAGGCTCACACATGTAATCATCAGTCAATATATCATTTTACCAAGAACACATTTCTGAAACATTGCAGTCGTCACTCTTTACATAGTATTACACACATTGTACCATAACTCAAGTTATTACCTCTTGTACATGAAACCTGAAGAGGGCCCTTCCTATCAGTTACCTTGGGGCTGGAGGGGCAGGGCACCATATAAAGGGCAACACAAGTAACTTGGAGTTAGCACTGATGCTCAGTTTGGGCAATGAGTTCGGGGACAATACACTCCTTTATGGACAACATTGAGAGGCAAGTCCACAGGCCTCCCAAGTGAATCATAACTGAGGTGCACCACAGGCTTTACAGCTCGACCAGTCTTTCTAGGGGAACTGTTAGTCTCTGCACTCTGAGCCTCATTTTCAGCATTGTCCTCACTTGTCAGGGGGTCTCCATGGGGAGAGAGGCTAGTACTTGGGGCACTTTCAGCTCCAGGAGTTACAGTTTCTGAGTCCACAACATTTGGCTCGCATGGAGAGCTTTTGGACACTGGCAGTGGACTGTCAGGGCACTCAAAATACTCTTCTGGTTCTGGTGTATCACCAGTCTGCCCCAATCCATCATTTTCCTCCCCTGAAAGCTCAAACAGTTCAACCATGCACAATGATTCCATTTCATCTGATCGGATGCTTTGCACTTCACTTTCTGGGAGCATTGGCTCCAGGGACGAAGCTGGGGGCTTAGACAGTCCAGAAGGCCCAGCTTCGTCTCCAGTATTGACTAGGGGATTGCCCCGAAACAATTGACTCAGTTCGTAAGAAGGATAGTATTCAAAGTCACTCTCACTTTCTTCTGATATGGACTGACAGTCATGCTCAACTGGGACTTGTGGAGGAACACTTTAACTTGCTTCTGTAGGTGCAGACTTTCTTGATCTTTTCTTAGCAGCAGCTCTAGTCACTGGTCCAGGGGCATCTTCTGGGGCTCAGACTCAATCAAGATTTGTCCAATGGGCAGTAAATGATTTCTATGCATTGTTTTACATCTTTTGAATTATTCTCAGGCCTTACTTTGTACACTGGCAGATCATCTAGTTTGCCCACTACAATGTGAGGAGATGGTGCCATCTGTCAGCAATCTTGTGTTTGCCATGCAGTCCCATATTTCTTAGCAATACCCGATCTCCTTCTGGAGTTCCTGTGCTTTCACCTTTTATCATACCTTTCTTTGTTGGCCAGATTTCTTTTGGCAGCCATGGTTTGAGCCAGTTAGTGCGCATGAGTTAGCTGGGCCTTTAACTTCTGCACATACTGTAAATAGTTGTCAGCTTGAACCCCATCAGGAGAGACCCCAAAACACACATCTACGGTAGTCGAGCTTCTCTTCCAAACATCAGGCGGTAGGGGGAGAACCCAGTGGCATCACTTTTGGTGCAGTTATAAGCATGTACCAGGGTGCTAATTTGTTGGCTCCATCTAGTCTTGTCCTTTGGGTGCAGGGTGCCTAGCATATCTAGCAAAGTGCGGTTGAAACGTTCAGGCTGTGGGTCCCCTGGGGTGGTAAGGAGTGGTTCTGGACTTTCTCACTCCCCACAGAGAAAGCATCTCTTTGATCAGACGACTCTCAAAGTCTCTCCCTTGATCAGAATGGATTCTTTGTGGAGCCCCATAGTGAACAAAAAAGTTTTCTACAAGTACTTTGGCTACAGTGGATGCTTTCTGGTCTTTGGTGGGAAAGCTTGGGCATATCTCGTGAAATGGTCAGTGACCACCAGCACATTACTGATATTTCTTTGATCTGACTCCAAACTCAGAAAATCAATACAGACCAGCTCCATGGGTGCACTGGTGGTGATGTTAACAAGGGGCAGCCCTCTGGGGCAAAGCTTTCCTCTGTAAGCAGCGACTACAAGTTTGAATGTGTTGCTCCACATCAGCCCCATCTTAGGCCAATAGAATCTGGATCTCACCAAGTCAAGTGTTCTGTCTATACCAAGGTGCCCCATGTGGTTGTGCAAGGACCTCAGTACTGAGTCTCGAAGGCAGTGGGCAGCACTAGTTGTTGTTTGTCTACTTGTCCCCTCTGTCTACTGTTTCTCTGTATAACAGTTTATTGATCAGTTTCAACTTAGGACCTTCTTTGTATAACAGTGCAGTTCTCAAATCAGTGGAGCATAATTTGGACACATCTTTTCCTGCATAGAGGGCTTCTAAAGCTGATTTGATCATAGGATGGTGGATTGAGCCAGCGAATACTGTCATTGTCCAGCTGAGGCAGTGCACAATGTCTATTGCAGAAAAGTGGCAATAAGCAGCAGGTATGCAATTCTCAGAGGGTCCCAAGCAATCCACCATGCAGTCCACTCGTCCGTGGACATTTGTTCCTCCCTGTCAAACTTCCGGCAGAGTGCCCGAATGTCAGGTTCTGCCAATCGGACCCAATCATTCTGGGAACAGGCCTCCGGGAGAGAGCATCAGCATCTATGTGGTTCAGACCTGCTCAGTGATAGAGCATAGTCATATGTAGATAATGCAGAAAGCCACCTGTGGCCAGTGGCATCCAACTTAGCTGAGGTCTGCACATAGGTCAAGGATTATTGTCAGTTTTACTAGTATTTTAGCCCCATACAAGTACTCATGGAATTGGTCAACAATAGCCCACTTCAAAGCTAGGAACTCTAACTTATGTACAGGATAGTTCTTTTCGGATGGGGTCAGGCTTCTACTGGCAAAGGCCACTGGTCTCAGGCCATTCTCGTGCTCTTGGTACAACAGCTCCCAACCCTTGCAAGCTAGCATCAGTGTGCAGGGCGTAAGGTTTTCTTGGATCGGCATAGGCCAGCACTGGAGCATGGGTAAGTTGATATATGATCTCATGAAAGCAGTCTCACAATCAGGAGTCCAGCGGGCCCCAAATACTTCACTCGGATGAAAATTCACTCTTTCAGTCTTGAGGGACGCTGACTTTTGGTATTTTTTGTGGGTTGGGGATACCCTTGAGTAAGGTTAAGTAAAGGGCGGATCACTCTTGAATAGTCCTTGATGAAGCGCCGATAATAACCACAGAATCCCAGGAATCTTTGCAGTTCTTTTAGATTTTTGGGCTGTGGCCAGGTGGTCAAGGCCTCAACTTTACTTGGGTGGTCTCTATTCCTCGGTGGATACTATGTGTCCCACATACTTTACTGATGTTTGAAAGAATTGACACTTATCAATGGACAGTTTAAGGCCAAAGTCCTCCAGTCGGTCCAATACCTTAAATAATCTGCTCTCATGTTCCTCCAGTGAGCTGCCAAACACAATAACATCATCTAGGTATACCAGGCACTCTAGTAAGTTCATGTCCCCACTGCACGCTCCATCAATCGTTGAAAAGTGGCTGGGGCACCTGAAATCCTTGAGGCATCCTCATGAATTCATAGAAGCCAAGCGGACAGATAAAGGCTGTCTTCTCACGGTCCTCTGGGGCCATCGAATCTGGTAGTACCCACTGCGGAGATCCAGCACAGAGAACCACTTGCTCCCGTTTAGGCAGTCCAAAGCATCCTGAATGGGGCATTGTGTACTGATCAGGGATAGTCCGCTGGTTTAAGGTGCGATAATCCACACATCTCCTGACATTCTTTTTCCTCACTACCACAATGGGGGAAGCATAAGGGCTTCTGGATTCTTGTATTACACCAGCAGCTAACATCTCTTGCAGATGCCGTCTCACATCATCTATGTCAGCAGGTGCCAGGCGTCGAGACCTCTCACGAAATGGTCTTTCGTCATGCAGCGGATATTGTGCTCAGCTCCTTGCCGCATCCCACATCCTATTCCTTTAAAGAAAACACCTGGTCTCTCTGGGCAAGCTTCTCACTATCCTCACTTTCCATTCAGCTGACAGCAGGGAGTCACCGAAATCAAACAAGTCAGGCGTTACTCTGTCATTCTTACTTGAACTCTTGCTGCTGGGTAGCACTGCAGTGTCTGCACAAGGCACATTAGCCAGGATGCAACCTCTATTTACTCGAATGTCTCTTTCAGACACATTATGAACTTGGACCATTACCCTTCTGGCATAAGCATGGGCTCTAGCGGGCAAAATACTAGGCTTGACCAGCAGTCCTTCTGGCAATTTTCCATCGCCTGGCATCCAACATTAATATTTTATTCTTAACATCCTTTCTGATACGGACCTCTCCCTGTAAGGTACACTGGGCATTTGGCGCCAGGATCAGAGACTCAGGATCCTTCTTCCATACAATTCCGACCGGTTCCTCTGGTTCTATTTTTTTCAGCATCTCTCTGTGCCTCATAGGCCTTCTTAATTAAAGCGGAACTCTTAAAGCTCTACTAGTCTTTGACCCCTGTTTTCATAACACAACTGTGCCAGCCTTCCGAACATATGAGCATTTGTTCCAATCAACAAAGGGACACCATCATACAGTCCAGTGGGGGACACACTATGGCTGGGGTCTCTACTTGTTGGCCACTCCAGCCACGGAGGTGGGAAAGACAGCCAAATTTGGATGTACCCGAATAGGGGTAGGCCTTCTCACTTAACCCCATACATGCAGTCCTTCTAATGGTTGTAAGTGCGTCTGACAAATGCTTCTGATACCAATCTTGGAACATAATTGTCTTGGGAGCCACTGTCTAATACAGCTCTTGTAGACACTCCATTCACCTTTACAGTGGTCTCCATGGAGGACCCACTATTCTGGACCAGTCTGGAGGCGGTGGTGGGGGCCTGGGCAACTGACCTTGCCACAAAAGGATGTGAGTTAGCATTTTTGGTGCCCTCACTGGGATCATTTTGTGCACCTCTTAACCACTGATTTGTTCTCCGAAGCTCTCCTTGTAACCTATATGCAACTTTGTCAGTGTCTTTTGGGGACCGGCATTCCCTCTTCATGTGCCCATCCTTCCCACAATTATAGCAAAACACACTTTCTGGAGTTTGAGCTGGCTGAGGCGCCACACTGGGAGCCAGGGCGGGGTACTACTATCTGGAAACCTTGGTGCCATCTCTGTCTGCGGCGTGATAAGCATTTGGAGACATCTCGTCAGTTCTCCACTTCCATGGTCAAGGATGGGTTTGAGCTGTTATCAGCAGGAGATACATGGGTGGTACCCCACCCATAGCAGATGCAGTCGGATATAGGTCAGGGCCCGTGCTTGCAGGCGTGGCCTTCATAAAGGACTGTTTTGAATTCCCGGATCTCTCTCAACAGTTCGCCCCATTGTGACATTTCTTTTTCCTTGTCAGAGCACTCATTGACTGTCAACCTCTGCCCCTGAACTTCACTTGATGGGACACCCTCAGTCACTCGGTTCGTAGCCACAGCTGTTGGTGCAGGTCCCTCCCAAGGTCGCCTTTTCTCAACTCCTCGAATTTCACTCATTAACTCCTCATAGGTGGGTGGGGATTCCAGTCAATTTGCCAGGCATAACTGAAGCAACAGCAGTTCTGAGAAGGGGGCAGACTTAAGGATTCTGTCCAGTCTGGTTCGGTCCAGTTCAATCGCTGGCAAACTACCCTTTCTGAGGCATTCTTGCAACAATTTTTCCAGCCGAGATACATACACAGACAACAACTCCCCTTGGTACTGTTGTGCATTTCTTACTCTCCACCATAGGTCCTCATCAGAATCTGGGCTCCCATACACATTCTCCAAGGCCTCAAGATAGGCCTGTGCAGTCGCTTCAGGGTTACTGGCCCGTTTAGCATGGATGGTAGCCAGGGCAGGACCTCGAGGCTCTCACTAACCCTCTTTCACTTTTTAGACTTCCGAGCATTGCCATTCTAGCACTTGGGGGCAACATAGTCTATCCAGGTCTCCCAGTCATCCTCCCCTTGGGGTGGGAGGGTGCCAGAGAGATCCTCAACCTTGGTAGAGTCGTGACTAATGGCAGGTTCAGAAATTAGGAGTCTGCATTGGTTCAGCCACCATTACGGGTACTGGAGCGGGAGAGGGTGTTGGGGAAGGAACACCCCCAGGTGGCAAGAATAGTTTCTTCAAGTCCTCCACAGTTTTCCCTTCTCCCAGCAACCATTTAGCAAATTTCTCCTCAAAGTTTCAGACAGTGGTGGGGCTCATTTCCCCGGTCTTACTGTACTTAGTTATCACTCTCCAGGCAGTGAGGGCTCCTCTGGGGTAATGGTCTGTGGCACTTTGGAGCTATCTATGGGATCCTTAAACTCTACTAGGGCCAGGAAAGTGTGGGTGAGCAGATTAGCATGCGACCCACCACCACAGGGTTTGTAAACCTTCCACCTTGGAAATACTCCCTGTACAGTGTCCGTATTGATACCCAGGGGGATGTCCAGGATAAGCATAGCATTTTGGGGGTCGATCTCCTCCCCAGTACACCCCACCAGCCGGTGCACAGCCACTTCTGTCGGGTACCCATTTTTTTTTCTTAACAGTGGTTCGTAAATATGGCCACTAGAGACACACAATCCCAGCGGTGAGCCTCAAGATGTAACCCTAGATGGCGCTATCCCAGGGCTACACCCTGCCTGATTTGCCACTAACAGGTTGAGGGGCCTGGATCCAATGGCGGGTGCCTCACCCAGAGGTCAGGGTTTGCAATAGTTAAACTAACTTGGTCACAGCCCTCTGGGACACTGCAAACCCTTTCTTCCCACTAGTGGCCCACACAATATATCAGAATTACCCTCACAGTATACACTTACCCCCAGGACTGGTTCCGCACTGGGACCTCCTGTGAAATAAGATACAGTGCAACAATCACAGTACAGTACTTTAACATAGACAAATACCTCAGGCAGTATAACTTTGTTGAAACAAACAGCTCTGATTTATTTAGGGGATATAACAAGGACAGGGGAAATCAGGTTAATTAGCTTATCACTCTACTCATCTACCTATGGCTCTGTGCACAGGCCTATCCTATCAGTTACTGTCCCTGGGTACCCAAGCCCTAGTGGCTAGTCAAACCGTGGCAGCTGGTAGGGGCCCTTTCCACCTAAGAGAAAAGAAAAATTAATTTAAACAGTCAGCAGTACAGTGATTCCATTTGGATTTAATGTGGCAATTCAACAGGGAGCGACCCTGAATTAGTACTCACGACCTCCAAACAAGATAGGGTCCTTCAACGTCAGCAGGGCTACTCTTGAGCTCCACGAGACTCCTCACACATTTATATGGTAAACAGTCACAGGCAAAAGTCCTTTAATGGCAGCAGGATTCACTTGAGCTGCACAAGCCTCCTCACAAATTTATATGGTAAAAAAGAAAGTACTATACCAGGCAGGCTGCTTCTCTATCCGATCGCAATTACTGCACAATACCGGGGAGAACACACAGCAGATTCAGTTCACAAGCAGACAAAGTGCAATTCAGCAATTTCTCCAGTCTTCTACAGGGTGAGCCTGGTTTCTACTCTTTAAATATCCTTTGATTCTCTTCACAGGACGGATTCAGTCCTAACAAGCAGTCACACAAGCTGCAGACCAGAACTCTGGACCTTACACATGTGTTTTGACTAAAACTGTGCACTGAAGGAGCACAGGGTTCCTTTCCCCTTCACTGCCAGAGCTAAACTTGAAACTCCAACAGACAAAACCGGGCACTTCCTTTGAGTTCCTCCCAGTTCTTGACTGGATTGGCTGTCCCTCACAATAGACTGCTCCTGTTGGTCCAAAAAGGCGCTGAAGTCTAAACTACATCTCCCAGAGTCACTGCCCCTACAATCCTCTTGTGGCTGCCTCAGATTATGAGTCAAGTTCTGATTCGTCCAAGGCACCATTTTAGAGCTAGCTTACCACACTGATTGGTCCAGTTCAGCAGTTCAAAACCAGAATGGGGAACTAGGCAGACACAGTTCTGACTGCAAAGAAAGCAGGTTAGACAAACTGTATTTTCATTATTACTCTAAATTATTTCTGGCAAACAGTTGCATCTTTCAGATAGGTTCCCTTTGTACTCTAGTGACTGCAAAATGGAGTGAATTGGCAGCAGTTCGAGTGGTACTCAAACAGAAAGCACACAGTCCCCCATACAAACTAATTATGTCTGCAAGCAGACAGCTCTTAAAGAGACAGTACCAGAGGCTCTAAAACACTCACTGATAAATAGCTTAAACGCCAAACACCATTTAGGCTTGGAGCATTCAAGCAAGCTCCTGGAAGTCTTTTGGGAACCCCCATTTGCAGGGGGGTTACAGTAATGTTTGTGCTTTTGTACTGACGTGGAGCCTTTGCAAAGGAGTCAATGACTCAAAGGATTGTGATTCCAATTTTTCAATAAATAAAAATAAAGATATTTGGCATGTGTGTTGAAGATTTAACTTCACTGGGCTCCTCAGTGGCTTTGATCTCATTGTTGTCAGTTTCATTCAGCACAATGAAACCTGCGCTGATACAGACACAGCCACCATTGGGTTAGTAAGTCTGAACCAGTGCCATTCTGTCGTGACTTTGGCAGGCATTTTTAATTATGTCTACAGTGTTGTAATGTTTTCTTATAGTAGAAATCTAGCACCTACACTATCGTGCTCATTTACTTTGATTGTGGTGCCATCGGTAGTTTGAAAGTCGCCAATTTCTGCACTGTTGGCAGTTTTGGCACTCAAGAAATGGAGAACTAAAAGTATTCAGTTTTGTGCTGCTGTCAACAGTTTTGGGTGTCTTCAGAGCTACAGTACTGTATGTAACTGTCAGGATCACCAGTTTCAAACAAGTTAATAATGTTGGGGATGTTAAACCACTTAAAAAAAATATTTCTGGCACTGTTGAAATTTTCTTTTTTTCCCCAGCCTCATCTTTTACCAAAGGAAACAAAATGGTGGAAAATTCAAATGCTTTCAAGTGGCTTTAGCAAAGAGATATCATTTGCTGTGCAAAGGTGAGGCAGCTGTCAATTACTTTACTCATGCCCATCGGTAGTAGTGCCATCTACCAATTAGCATTTACCAATTCCATACTGTAGCTGTCTTTTCTGTAACCATATGAAAAGCTGAGCAGCGTATCATGGACCTCATCCCCTGCCTACAACAATGCCCTCACCGAACACTGAATGCTGGTACATTGTGCCATCCCAGATCTGGCCATTAATTTGTTTATTTTGTTAACCAAGTGTGCTAACTGGTACAGAATATTTTTAGCAGTAGCGACCCAGAAAATGCTGTAGCAACATTAAAGACCACAGGATAAAAAACAAAGCACAGGGCAGTTGAGATATGCAGAATATTAAGTAGCCTAGCAAACTAAGCCAAGATCAGTTTTCCAGCAGAACTGAGCAAGGATCAGTTTGCCAGCTAAACTGATCTGGGAATAGTTTATAGCGGAGATGTATGAAACCAGTCCAGACTGCAACATGCTCAAACCAGAGACCTTCAAATATCAGTGTTTTAGTGTATTTACATTTTTTACAAGGGTGCTCACAAGGCACAATAGGTTTAGGTACATTATAGAACAAGCATTTGTCGATGCTGAATGTTGACTGCATTAATCTGTTGAGCTCACGCAGTTGGCCTCTGTCACTGACTCAGTCTGTTTGTCCCGGTGTTGCAGACTGCTCTTTTGTACTGGGCTGCTGCATGCATTGGCACCTTGTTCTGCCGAGGAAGAAGTACACAGCTGTCCTGACAGAGCTCCACTGAGGTGGCTCACTCCCCCTGTCTTACTCGCTCACTCTGTTTCTCCTGGTGCTGCAGGCTGCCCTTTTGTACTGGGCTCCTGCCTGTGTTGGTGGCTTTTTCTACCCACAAAGAAATCCACTGCTGTCCCAACAGAACTCCGTTGAGGTTGCTCACTCCACCTGTCTCACTCACTCATTCTGGTTCTCCTGGCGCTGCAGGCTGCCCTTTTGTACTGGGCTCCTGCCTCTGTTGGTGCCTTTTGCTGCCCACAAAGAAATCTGCAGCAGTTCCGACAAAGCTCCGTTAAGCTCGCTCACTCCCCTTCTCTCACTCGCTCATTCTGTTCTGCTGGCGCTGCAGACTGCCCTTTTCTACTGGGATCCTGCCTGCATTGCTGCCTTCTTATGCCCATAAAGAAATTTGCAGCAGTTACAATACAGCTCTGTTGAGCTCACTCACTTGCTCATTCTGGTTTTTCTGCCACTGCTGGCTGCCCTTTTGTACTGGGCCCCTGCATGCATTTCTACCTCTTTCTGCTCACAAACAAATCTGCAGCAGTCCCAACAAAGCCCCGTTGAGCTCACTGACTCCCCCTCCCTCACTCGGTCACTCTGTCTCCTGGCGCTGCAGGCTGCCCTTTTGTACTGGGCTCCTGCCTGCACTGGTGACTTTTTCTGGCCAGAAAGAAATCTGAAGCAGTCCCAACACAGCTCCACTGAGCTCACTCACTGCCCGTCTGTCACTCTTGCATTCCATTTCTGCCGGCGCTGCAAGCTGGCCTTTTGTACTGGGCTCCTGCCTGCATTGCAGCATTTTCTGCCCACAAAGAAATCTGCAGCAATCACACTAGAGCTCCATTGAGCTCGCTCACTACTGCTCTGTCACTTGCTCATTCTGTTTGTCTTGGCGTTGCAGACTGCACTTTTGTATGGGGCTCCTGACTGCGTTTGCACCTTTGTCTGTCCACAAAGAAATCCGCAGCTGTCCTGACAGAGCTCCATTGAGGTCGCTCAGTCTCCCTCTCTCATCGCTCATTCTGTTTGTCCTAGCGCTGCAAGCTGCCCTTTTGTACGGGGTTCCTGCTTGCATTGGCCCCTTTTTTCTGCCGACAAAGTAATCCCACTCGCTCGTACTGTTTGTCCCACTGCTGCAGGCTGCCCTTTTGTACTGGGCCTCTGCCTGTACTGACACTTTTTTCTGCCCACAAAAATCTGCAGCAGTCCTGACAGCGCTTCAGTGAGTTTGCTCATTCCCCCTCCCTCACTTGCTCTCTCGTTCTGTTTCTCCCAGTGCTGCAGGCTACCCTTTTGTACTAGGCTCTTGTGCTGGGGCCTTTGTCTGCCCGCAAACAAATCTGCAGCAGTCCCGACAGAGCTCAGTTGAGCTCAGTCACTCCCCCCTCTGACTCGGTCGATCTTAATCTGTCCCAAACACTGATTTCCCAGAGTGACCGTGCTATTGTCCGGCAGGAGTGCAAAGACATATTTTAGCCAGGATGTGAAAAATGACAGCTGTAGTGTTCATAAGGCATTGTGAAAAAATGCCACTGTTGAAAATGTGGCGTGTCAGTATTACAAATTTGCGAGATTACAAGGGTGCGTGGAAACAGTTCAATGCACGCTTGTAACACAGTCATGTTATGGCAGTCCAAAAAAAGCTCTCTCGAGCTCGCTTACTTCCCTTCTCTCACTGGCTCATTCTGTTGTGCTGGCACTGCAGGCTGCCCTTTTCTACTGGGATCCTGCCTGCGTTGCTGGCTTCTTATGCTCACAAAGAAATTTGCAGCAGTTACAGTACAGCTCTGGTGAGCTCGCTCACTCGCTCATTCTGGTTTTCCTGCCACTGCAGGCTGCCCTTCTGTACTGGGCCCCTGCATGCATTGCTGCCTTTTTCTGCCCACAAACAAATCCACAGCAGTTCCAACAGAGCCCCGTTGAGCTCACTGACTCTCCTCCCTCACTCACTCGTTCTGTGTCTCCTGGCACTGCAGTCTGCCCTTTTGTACTGGGCTCCTGCCTGCATTGGCGGCTTTTTCTGGCCAGAAGGAAATCTGAAGCAGTCCCGACACAGCTCCACTGAGCTTGCTCACTCCCCCTCTGTCACTCTCGCATTCCATTTCTGCCGGCGCTGCAAACTGGCCTTTTGTACTGAGCTTCTGCCTGCGTTGCTGCATTTTCTGCCCACAAAGAAATCTGCAGCAGTCACACTAGAGCTCCGTTGAGCTCACTCACTACTGCTCTGTCACTCCCTCGTTCTGTTTCTCTTGGCGCCGCAGACTGCGCTTTTGCATGGAGCTCCTGTCTGTGTTGGCAACTGTCTGTCCACAAAGAAATCCACAGCTGTCCCGACAGAGCTCTGTTGGTCGCTCAGTCTCCCTCTCTCATCGCTCATTCTGTTTGTCCTGGCGCTGCAAGCTGCCCTTTTGTACGGGGCTCCTGCCTGTATTGGCGCCTTTTTCTGCCCACAAAGAAATCCCAGCAGTCCTGACAGAGCTCCATTGAGCTCACTAAGTCCCCTTGTCTCACTCGCACGTACTGTTTCTCCCACTGCTGCAGACTGGCCTTTTGCACTGGGCCTCTATGCCGGTATTGATGCCTTTTTCTGCCCACAAAGAAATCCGCAGCAGTCCTGACAGCACTTCAGTGAGTTTGCTCATTCCCCCTCCCTCACTTGCTCTCTCGTTCTGTTTCTCCCAGTGCTGCAGGCTGCCCTTTTGTACTGGGCTCTTATGTTGGGGCCTTTGTCTGCTACAAACAAATCCACAGCAGTCCCGATTGAGCTCGGCCAGTCCTCCCTCTCACTCGGTCGATCTTAACCTGTCCCAAATACTGATTTCCCAGAGTGACTGTGCTATTGTCCGGAGGAAAGCAAAAATATATTTTAGCCAGGATGTGAAAAATGACATCTGTAGTGTTCATAATGAGTTGTGAAAAAATACCACTGTTGAAAATGTGGCGTGACAGAATTACAAATTTGCAAAGTTACAAGGGTGCATGGAAACAGTTCAACGCACGCTTGTAACACAGGCATGTTATGGAGTTTCATCACCAAATTTTCAACATAGGGATTTTAGGACCTCTGCTCAGGAACAGTGTCACTGTCATTTTCTTAATCTGTCCCTAACACTGAATTCCCCCAGTAACCACGTTATTCTACACCACAACTGTGAAAACACATTTTGGTCAGGATGTGAAAAATGACAGCTGTACTTCTTATAAGGAGGTGAGAAAAAATGACACTGTTGAAAATGTGGTGTGACAATATTACAAACCTGCGAAGTTACAAGGGTGCATGGAAAGTGCGCAACGCACACTTGTAACACAGTCAATTGATGAGCTATCATCACCAAGTTTTCAACACAGGCATTTTAGGACCTCTGCTCAGGAACAGTATCATTGTCATTTTCTTACTCTGTCCCGAGCAGTGATTTCCCACAGCAACCACTCTATTCTGCGCCGAAAGTGCGAAAACACATTTTGGCCAGGATGGGAAAAATGACAGCTGAACTGTTCATAAGTAGGTCTGGGAAAATGGCAATGTTGAACATCTGGAATGAAAATATTAGAAATTCATGAAGTTACGAGCATGCGTGCCAACTGCGCAACACATGCTCGTAACAGTCATTTTATGGAGTATCGTTACCAAATTTTCAACATTGGCATTTTAGGACCTCTACTCATGAACAGTGTCACTGTCATTTTCTTAATCTGTCCTGAACACTGATTTCCCACAGTGACCGTGCTATTCAGCTGTCCCGACAGAGCTCCGTTGAGGTCGCTCAGTCTCCCTCTCTCATCGCTCATTCTGTTTGTCCTGGTGCTGCAAGCTGCCCTTTTGAGCTGGGCTCCTGCCTGCATTGGTGCCTTTTTCTGCCCACAAAGAAATCCCAGCAGTCCTGACAGAGCTCTGAGCTCAATAAGTCCCCTTGTCTCACTCGCTCGTACTGTTTCTCCCAGTACTGCAGGCTGGCCTTTTGTACTGGGCCCCTGCCTGTGTTGATGCCTTTTTCTGTCCACAAAAAAATCCACAGCAGTCCTGACAACACTTTGGTGAGTTCACTCACTCCCCCTCCCTCACTCGCTCTCTTTCTGTTTCTCCCAGTGCTGCAGGCTGCCCTTTTCTACTGCGCTCTTGTGTTGGGGCCTTTGTCTGCCACAAACAATCCGCAGCAATCCTGACAGAGCTCAGTTGAGCTTGGTCACTCCCCCCCTCTCACTCAGTCGATCTTAATCTGTCCCAAACACTGATTTCCCACAGTGACCATGTTATTCTGCGCCGGAACTGTGAATACACATTTCAGTCAGGATGTGAAAAATGACAGCTGTACTGCTTATAAGGAGGTGTGAAACAATGGCACTGTTGAAAATGTAGTGTGACAATATTACAAATCTGCGAAGTTACAAGGGTGCGTGGAAGATGCGCAAAACACACTTGTAACACAGTCAATTGATGGGCTATCATCACCAAATTTTCAACATAGGCATTTTAGGACCTCTGCTCATGAACAGTACCATTGTCATTTTCTTAATCTGTCCCTAACAGTGATTTCCCACAGCGACCACTCTATTCTGCGCTGGAAGTGCGAAAACAGATTTTGGGCAGGATGGGAAAAATGACAGCTGTACTATTCATAAGTAGGTCTGGGGAAAATGGCAATGTTGAAAATCTGGAGTGAAAATATTAGAAATTCACGAAGATACGAGTGTGCATGCCAGCTGCGCAACGCACGCTCGTAACAGTCATTTTATGGAGTATCGTTACCAAATTTTCACCACAGGCATTTTAGGACCTCTACTCATGAACAGTGTCACTGTCATTTTCTTAATCTGTCCTGAATACTGATTTCCCACAGCGACCACGCTATTCTGTGCCGGAAGTGCGAAAACACATTTCAGCCAGGACGTGAACAATGACAGCTATACTGCTCACAAGGAGGTGTGACAAAATGCCAATGTTGAAAATATGGCATGAAAATATTGCAGATTTGAGAAGTTATGAGTGTATGTAGCAACTGCACAACGCACACTCATAAAACAGTCATTTTTGGGGGGTTTTCCACAAAATTTGCAACATAGGCTTTTTGAGAGCCCACCTCATGAATACCGGCACTGTCATTTTGTTAATTGGCCCTGAAGGGTGATTCTGAACAGTGACCGTGAAACCACCTTTCAGGGCTGATTAATGCAATGACAGTTCAAGAATTCATGAGGAGTCCTAAAAACCCCATGTTGGAAATTTGGTGAAAAAATTCCCCAAAATGCCCAAGATATGCACTAAAATTGAAAAAACCCTATTTATTACATTATACATCTTACCGGCATTTCCTCAGTTCACGGTCGGCTTTGAAGAGTACAGACGTGTTCCCAGTCCAGCGAAGATCATCGCGCTGAGCTCTGGAGGTAAGTATGGGGTATGGGGGTGTGTGGGGAGGCAGGGTGTGCAGTGGGTGGGTGCGGGTTGTTGGGGGTCAGGGAGACTACGAGGGACTGTTTCCTTTTTTTTTTTTTTTTTTTTTTTTCAGGTACAAAACCTAAAAAAAGACTTTGCTGGACCGTTTTTCATTTACAGGGGCATGTGGCATGCTGGGGTGGGCTCCCAGCATGCCACCAGAGTCCTTTTGGAGGGGGACAGCTGTAGCTGACAAGGGATTGGGTACCCCCATTGGCAAACAACAAAAGGGGGGGAATGGGGAATTCATTTCTGCTGATGGGGATTGGGCACCCCGTCGGCAGGCAATAAAACTGGGGGGAACATTATGCCGATGGGGAGTGGGCTCCCCCGTCAGCAAATAAACATGGGGGGTGTATATATTGTTTGTGAATACAGTGGCAAGCCACCACCATGTTCATAAACAATATCACAGATCCTACACCCCCACCCTGCAGTGACTGGTCGCTCCCTCATTGCAGCGGATGGCTGACGCTGCAATAACGAGGCGGTCCCTGATTGCAGTGGCTGATTTTAGAAAGTTGTGGCATGCTGGCAGAACTAGTGTCAGCAGCAGCGTGCCACAGCACTGGGGGATGGAGGATAAGCCTTTGCAGGCTGTGGGGGCATTGGGCACAACAGTGCCACGCCTCCACAACCTGCTTGTGGAGAAAACTGATGCAACATGTTTCTTGTGCATGCTCGCAATCAACATAAAAGTCAAGATGAGGAATTATTAAACGGATGGAAGGGGAAGAATAATTAATGAGGGTGAGCAGAAGGCAGCCATTATAAAGGACTATTTTTGCTCTGTGTTCACAGTGGAGAATAGTGAGCCCTTACATGAAAGTGGCATAAAGGATGCTGCAAAATGTATTTCAGAAATGGGGCGATTAGTTTTTATATGGGGAAGGGTAAGAAAAGGGCTAGCAGCCCTAAAGAAAAGACAAAGCTCCAGGGATTGATGGGGTGCACCTAAGGGTGCTTAGAGAACTGGCATTGGAACTGGCTGAACCCCTGGCAGGGCTACTCAGTAGCATCCTATAGTTAGAGTTGGTTCTGAAAGACTGGAGGGTAGAGAACCTAGGCCCACTCCACAAAGAAGACAAAGACCCATTAGTCTTACCTTTATAGCAGGTAAACTGATGGATACACTAGTCAGAGATCCTAGGGCTACCTGAAGAGAAAAGGGCTCCAGGATAGTAGGCAACATGGGTTCATGGCAGAGAGGCCTTATCAGATCAGCCTGATAGTATTCTTTGACTGGGTAACTTGGGCAGTGAACAAGGGACAAGCAGTGGATTTGTTCAGCTTTGACATCAGCAAGGTGTTCGACTCTGTGCTACACAAAAGGCTGCTGAAGAAGTTAGAGGATCGGGAATGCAAATGATCTAGTTATATAGGTGAGAAGCTGACTGGGGGGAGTGACTTCAATATTCCAGACGTGGACTGGAGCATCCCAGCAGCAGCATCAACTAGGAGCAGATTTATCCTAGACTCCCGTCAGGGTGCCTTCCTCAAGCAACTGGTCATGGAACCAACTCGGCAGAAGGCAATACTGGACCTTGTGCTCACAAACAGGGACAGTGTGATGGGGGTAACAGTGGGGAACACCTGGGAAACAGTGACCACCAGTCATTGTGGTTTGAAATCACAGAAAGAGCAGAACCAAACCACACAAAAACACGTATCCTGGATTTTAGGGGGGCAGACTTTGGGAAAATGGGGAGATACTTGAAGGAGGCATTAAGGGAATGGGACAGGAATCGGGGTTGAGGAACAGTGGGCAGTATTTAAAATCGGGATTACAAGAACAACAGAATTATGCATTAAGCAGGTTAGCAAGAGGAAAAGAAAGAGGAGACCATTATGGTTTTCCAAAGAGGTAGCAAAGAAAGTGAAAGCCAAAAAGATTGCATTCAGGCAATACAAAAAGACACAGGCAGAAGGGGATAGGGAGAAGTACCAGGAGAAGCAAAGGGAGGCAGGGAGGTCAATAAGGGAAGCCAAAGCTCAGACAGAAGAACACATTGCAAAATCAGTGGGTAGAGGGGACAAAACCTTTTACAGGTACATAAGTGAAAAAAGACAAAGGGAGGGATAGTGAGACTGAAGGGGGAGGATGGGGGCCGCGTGGAGGATGACAACAGTAAAGCTGACATATTGAACAGGTATTTCTGCTCAGTCTTTACTGAGGAAGAGGAGGGTAATGGGTCTGAAGGGAGTACAAGGGGTGAGAATGGTGCAGAAATGGACACAAGTCCCTTTACGAAAAAGGGTCCTGAAGGAACTGGAAGTAATAAGAGTTGATAAAGCAATGGGGCCAGATGGGGTGCACCCAGGGTCCTTAAAGAACTAAGAGAGGTGGTGGCTGAACCTCTGGCTATCCTGTTTAGCCGATCACTGGAAACAGGGAGGTACCCAAAGACTGGAGGACAGCAGATGTAGTCCCCTTATACAAAGAGTGGGAACAAGAGGAAGCAGGGAACTACAGACCAGTCAGCCTCACCTCGGTACATAGAAGCACTACTGAAGGAGAGATTGGTGGAACATCTGGTTGTCAATGGACTACAGGACCCAAGGCAGCATGGTTTCACCAGGGGGAGGTCATGTCAGACCAACCTCGTTGAATTTTTTGACTGGGTGACTAGGGAGGTGGATCAGGGGAGGGCAGTGGACATGGCCTATCTGGACTTCAGCAAGGCCTTTGACACGGTGCCACATAGAAGACTATTACACAAACTGGGGAATATGGGTGGGGGCAGGACAGTAGTGTGGTGGGTAGGTAACTGGCTGGGTGGCAGGACACAGAGGGTGGTGGTAAATGGCTGTCACTCCACAGAGGGAAGAGTGACCAGTGGGGTACCACAGGGATCAGTGCTGGGACCGTCCTATTCAACATCTTCATCAGTGACATTACTTAGGACCTAGAAGGCAGAATTTCATTGTTCGCTGATGACACAAAGCTCTGTAATAGAGTAGACACACAGAGGGTGTAGACAGAATGAGAAGCGACCTGCAGAAACTTGAAGAATCTTCAGGGGTTTGGCAGTTGAAAGTCAATGCAAGCAGTGCAAGATAATGCATATGGGACACAAAACCCTGGCACAATATATCAGTTGGGGGTGAGGATATAGCATGCACCAAGCAGGAAAGGATCTTGGGGTTGTCATCTCTGATGACCTCAAAGTGAAACAGTGTGACAAGGCAGCAGGTAAAGCAAATAGGATGCTGGGATGTATAGGCAGGGCATCACCAGCAGGAAAAGGAGGTCATAATTCCGCTATACAGGACACTGGTGAGGCCCCACCTGGAGTACAGTGTACAGTTCTGGAGACCATACCTACGTAAGGACATAGACAGGGTAGAGAAGGTTCAGAGGAGGGCAACAAAGATGGTGCATGGATTGCATCACAAGTCCTATGAAGACAGGTTGAAGGAACTGAACATGTACTCCTGGAGGAGAGGAGGAAGAGAGGGATATGATAGAGACATACACTACTCTTACAGGAGGAACAGGGTGCAGGAAAACACTATTTTTAAGCGAAAAAGATGTTCCAGGACAAGAGGGCATGGGATGAAGTTGGAGGGAGGACGATTCAGAGGAAACATGAGAAAGAATTTCTTCACAGAACGGGTGGTGGACAAGTGGAACACCCTGCCAAAGGAAGTGGTGGGGGCTGAAACAATCACGGAATTTAAGAATGCATGGGATAGACATAAAGGAATTCTGGAGGTCAGGAGTAAGGGGCAACAGACTTCTAGGAAAACAAACTGAACTTACAAGCTCAGATGGGCAGACTGAGTGGGCCATAGGCCCTTATCTGCCGACACTGTCTATGTATCTATGTATCTAGGGGGACAGCAAGGGTGTTGGCAAACAAGCTCATGTCAGGGGAGAGGAAGGTCATGGGCTATGTACCACAGGGTTTAGTCCTGTGGCTAGTCATAGATTCATAGATTCGTAGAAGTAGCTGGCAGATACAGATTGTGTGGCACACTTTGTCTGCCCATGAAAACCCCAGGTAGTGTCCATTCTAAAGGGGGGCCCTCAAACCTGCCTCTCCTCTCCCCAGTATACTCATGTACTTAACCCATGCATGTATCTGATCTGTGTAGTCATTGCCACCCCACCACCTCCTCCAGAAAATTATTCCAGTCATTCACACCCTCTCAGTGAAGAAACACTTCCTTCCATTACCCCAGATCCTAGCTCACAACAACTTCATACTGTGCCCTCTAGTGTCAGAAGCAGTGCTCCATTGAAACAGACTCTCCACCTGTGCCTTGTTAATCCCCTTTAAATATTTAAATGTCTCAATCATATCCCCCCTTCTTCTCCTGTCCTCCAGGGAGTAAAGGTTTAATCCCTCAAGCCTCTCCTCATTTCATTTTCATGTATTCTTTATTTACTGGGTAAAGACACTGGACCAAAGGTCCCTTTTCAGGCCCAACCCAGACAAATAAACAAACAATACTTATAAAAAAACAAACAATTTAACAATTTACAAAACAATTACAGTTAGATTTTTGCAATAAATAATACTTTAACCTTGATCCAAAATTGAAAACTGACAGTGCTTGTCTGATACTAACTGGGAGGGCATTCCAATTCATAGGGGCAGCAATTGAAAATGCTCTTAAGTCTGTATTGTGGAACTACAAATTGTGGGCCATTAGCTGATCTCAGGACAGGCAACAACTCTCTTCTAACAACCAGATTGCTAAGGGGAAAAAGAGATGCATAATGTAAACACTTAAACATAAAGCAGCCAACTGAAAACTCAGTCCTACAGCTGGGAGACAACCATCCCAGCAGTGAATAGAGATCACAGTGATGCATATGCGAGGAAGCTCCAAGAAAAAATCTACATACGTCTCCCTGGTTCTTATCCCACCATAGAAACCTCAGTGCAACTCCTCCCTATCAAGATACTACTTGGTGCCCAAAACAAAGTCCTCACGATTGCTGCTGTCTATATCCCACCAAAAGATCCTGATTCTGGCCTACAGGCTGTCCTCGAGTTCATAAGTACACAACCTTCTGACATCGAGCTCCTTCTCCTTGGAGACTTTAATATAAATTGGCTTGCTCCTGATGCAGGGTCAAACAAAGATGCCATACTTGCAGCAAATTTAACACAAGTGGTAAACTCCCCTACCAGGAAAAACTACAAATCAGGGACCAGCACCCTCATTGACTGGATCCTTACCAGCCACCCTACCCGTATAACCAATGTAAGTGTTCTCCCTGACTCGTTCAGTGATCACTCTCCAATAATATGTACCTGGACAAATAAGTTTCGTAAGCCGCCTCCAAAAACCATCTATAGCAGAGTCCTACCTATGGCAACCTTACTCATCTCAAGACCTGTCTTAGGCAGATAGACTGGTCCTTGATTTACAAAACTCAAGATGTTGACCTAGCACTTGATTACTTTATTACTACTTTCAACACTGCCTGTAACACCTATGCACCAGTAAAAAGCGCAAAATCAAAGCACCACAAATCCCTGGCTCACGGCAAAGCTATTGGCACAACTCAAAGTAGGGATCACCTCTGGGCCACTGCAAGAGCTACTGGCACTCTGTCGGACATTCAAAAGTATAAACAGGCTCGCAACCACTGTACTAAACAGATCTGCTTGATGAAGAGCTCCTACTTCAAGAATGCCCTCTCCAACTCCTGGGGCAAAGGGAAATCCTTCTGGGACAATATAAAGAATATCATGGGTCAGCAGTCCAAATCCTCTCCTACAATAATGAATGTGGATGGAACCACTACATTAGACCCAGAGATCATTGCAAACACCCTAAATGATACCTTCACGGACCTTAGTGGTGTCCTCTCATTTGATTTCTTTACTGATGCTGACCCTCCAATTTCTACTTTTACTACTGCCTCTCCAACCAAACCACCCTTCCATTTCAAACTAGTAAAGGCACATGAAGTCTATAAATATGTAAAGAAGGCCATTTCTAAGTCCCAAGCAAGCAGCGTACACTATTGACCTTAAACTTCTGTCCCTCACTCTGGAGGAAGTACTGCTCCCCCTCACAAAAATTTTCAATCTCTCCCTCTGCTACAGCTAATTCCCTAGGAAATGGAAGGCTGCAGTTGTCACTCCGGTGCACAAAAGTGGTGATAAGTCACTGCCTGGTAACTATTGCCCGATATCAATACTACCACCTCTCTCTAAGGCCCTTGAACGCTTGGTGGCGGACCAACTTTCAGACTACCTGGAAAATCACAACATCCTATGCACTCAGCAGCATGGATTTAGGAAAGGGCACAGCACATCGACTGCCCTACTTGAATTCTCAGGAGCAATCCACAATGCCATGGACAAAGGAAACCTAACTGGAGCAGTCTACATTGACTTAACCAAGGCATTTGATACAGTTCACCATGGCCTACTTATCAAACAACTTCTATCCCTAGGGCTCTCGCAGGGTCCTGGTGACTGGCTAAAAAATTACCTTGCTCAGTGCTCTCAATCTGTAAAAGTAGCTGGAGTTCTCTCAGACTCAAAACAGGGTTCGCTCAGGAGTTCCCCAGGGATCCATCCTGGGCCCCCTCCTTTTCAGCCTTTTCCTAAACTCCCTCCCCAAATCCTGCCCTGAACAACTAATCCTCTATGCCGATGATGACGTGAGTCTTGCCACTCATAAAGATCCGAACCTTGTGCCTCAACCTTCAGCATGCTTTTTCCAAAGTTGAGATGTGGTTCCTTGAACATAAGCTGGTTCTAAACCACAAAAAAACTAAATCCATGCTCTTCTCTAACCCACAAAACAAGAAACGGCAAGTCCCACTCACCATTAATACATACCTGGGAAATACCCTTGAACAAGTGCCAATTTTCAAATATCTTGGAATCAACTTTGATCAAGGCCTAACCTTTGCAACTCACTTTGATAGTACAGCAAAAACTATTAATCAGCGAATTGGGATTCTGTATTGGAACCGACAGCTTCTTACCCATTCTGCACTGAGGATTGCCATCCAATCTTCTATCATCTCAGTCGTTGACTATGGCTTAGTTATATATGGATCTGCCACTACTACAGCACTTAGTCGCATTACAACATCCCTAAATATCCAGTAATCTGTTGTACAGGGCAGTCAGGGGCTCAGCCGGAACCTCCCTGAGCAGCCTGGGGTTCACTGCATCAGGCCCCATGGCCCTGTCTTCCCTGAGCCTGGCCAGTTCCCTGTGGACTCTGTCCACAGTGAAGGGACTAGTGCCCACCCCAGTCCTGCTGGTCTACTCGAATTTCAGGTTCGCCCCCTCCTCCTTGACTGTAAAAACTGAGCTGAAGTATTCTTTCAAGATTTCAGCCTTCTGTCTGTCCTCCTCCACTGGGACTCCTCCTTCCCCACTAGCCTGAGTACCCCCTGACCTTCCTTTTTTCCCCAGCACATCTAAAGAATAGCTTATCACCCCCCCCCAGCTGTATTGACTATCCTCTCCTCTGTTCTTGCCTTGGTCCTCCTAATTGCCTTCCTCACCTCCCTCTGCTGTCTCTTGTAAGTTTCCCTGGTCACCTCTGTCTGCTTTGCTTTGTACTTCCTGAAGGCCCTTGTCTTAGCCCTGATCTTTTTAGCCACCTCCTCAGTAAACCATAGTGTTCTCTGTCTTCTGCTTCCCTTCCTTACCTGTCTCACATATAGGCTTGATATAGTTTCAACCCCCCCCCCATTATCTCCCACATATCCTCAACCACTTCTAGTTCCTGCACTCCTTCCATGCCTCCTTCAGGTATATGGCCATTTCTGCAAAGTTTGCCCTCCTTAAGTTGAAGACCCTTGTCCTTGTGTGGCTCAGCTCCACCTCAGTACTTATCTCAAATATTATTACCCTATGGTCACTGCTACCCAAGTGGTCCTTCACAGTGAGGTTGGATACGCTATCCACATTTGTAAGGACAAAATCCAAAATTGCATCTCCCTGGGTGGGTTCCATGACCATCTGTCTGAGGTCCTCCCCCTGCAGGGCATCAGGGAATATCCTACTCCTGACCATTTTGCTGTTGGAAGACTCCAATCCACATCCAAGAGATTGAAATCTCCCATCAACCCTTCTGAGTCATAGTTTGGATCTCTTCCATCAGTGCCCTATTCTCCTCCTCCCCCTTGTGCTAGTGGCTGATAGACAACACCACCCTTATGACATCTCCTTTTTTCCTTTCGAGTACTAAGCAGGGAGAAGAGGTACTGGAAGTGGAAATCACGGCAGAGAGAGTGAGGGAAGCCCTCAGCTCCCTTAAGACGGAGAAAGCACCGGGGCTGGATAAATTACATCCCAGAGTGCTGAAGAAGCTTGCGGATGTCCTGGCAAAACCCCTGGCGGAGCTTTTCACCATCTCTCTGAGGACAGGGTGGGTGCCCCAGGACTGGAAGGTGGCGTATATAGTGCCCATCCACAAGGGAGGTGGCAGGGAACTACAGGCCTGTCAGCCTGACATCGGAGGTGGGCAAGATGATGGAGGGCATTGTCAAGGAGAGGCTGGGGGGGACCTGGAAAAAGTCAGGGTGCCTGGACGATAGACAGCATGGATTCATCCTGGGGAAATCGTGTCAGACAAACCTTGTGGAGTTCTATGACTGGGTGATGAGTGCCTTGGCCCTGGGTAGACCAGTGGAAGTCCTCTTTCTAGACTTCAGCAAGGCATTTGACTCTGTTCCTCACCTGGGCCTGTTGCATAAGCTGGGAGAAATGTGGGTGGGGAACCAGATGATCAGATGGATAGGCAATTGGCTCCAGGACCGGACCCAGAGGGTTGTAGTTGGCAGGATAGTCTCATCCCCAAAGAGGGTCATTAGTGGGGTCCCACAGGGATCAGTCCTTGGGCCCCGCCTGTTCAATGCCTATGTCTCTGACATAAGGATAGGAATCAGGAGTGAGATAAGTCTCTTTGCGGATGACTCAAAACTGGTGGTGGTGGATGGGGAGGAGGGGTGGATGGCCCTACAGGGCGACCTGGAGGCTCTGGAAAGATGGACTAGAAAGTGGAAGCTTAGGTTCAATGCAGGGAAATGCAAGGTACTCCACCTGGGGGCCAGAAACCCGGGCCAAGTGTACACCCTGGGGGGGAATGTTACAAGTCTCGATGGCTGAGAGGAACCTGGGGGTGGTGGTGGATGTCAAGATGAACAACTCGGAGACTTGTAGAAGGGCAGCAGCCAAGGCCAACAGGATGCTGGGATGCATCACTAGGGGGATCACCTCCAGAAGGAGGGAAGTGATACTCCCACTGTATAACTGCTTGGTGAGGCCACACCTTGAGTACTGCGTGCAGTTTTGGAGGCCACACTTAAAGAGGGACATTAAACTCCTGGAGAGGGTCCAGAGGAGGGCAACCAAAATGATTTGGGGCTTGGGGGACATGACCTATGAGGAGAGGCTCAAGAGCTAAATATGTATACATTGGAAGAGAGAAGGGACCAGGGGACATGATAGAGGTCTTCAAGTACATGAAGAGGGTAAATAGGGGAGGAACAGTCAGGGTGCTTCGAAGGAAGGAGGAGGGGGCCACTAGAGGGCATGGGTGGAAGCTGGAGGGGGGAAGATTCAGGGGAGAAAGGAGGAGGTGCTACTTCACTGAGAGGGTGGTGGAGCCATGGAATGCACTGCCTAGGGGGCTGGTGGAGGCAGAGATGGTGGAGGGGTTCAAGAGGGGCTGGGACAGGTACAGGGGAAGGGTTCTGGAAGCAAAATCCAATGCAGCAAGAATATCCGGAACTGGGAAGGGAGAAGCCGGAGAAGGCGAGGGGGGCAGCAAGGTCAGCACCCAGGGTGGGGGCTGACCAATCGAGCAGACTCGAAAGACCATTAGACCTATTCTGCTGGCGTTTTAGTATGTTAGTACTACCCACAGCACCTCTGTCCTGCTCTGTTGCCTCTGGATTTCTATTGCTTTTATATACTTGCACACATAAAGCGCTACCCCGCCCCCCCTTTCTACCCACCCGGTCCCTTCTGAATAAATCGAACCCTGGAATGGCCCCCTCCCATGTCTGGTATTCTGTAAACCAGGTCTTGGTTATGGCTGTTATGTCCAAGTCCTCATACTCTATAAGAGTCAATAAGCTGACAATCTTAATAGATAGGTTGCGGGCATTCACACAAATGTCCTTCCACCTGTACGCTTGCCTCACCAAGTTGTCCTTTTTCCTGAACCCTTCTTCCTTTTTCAGGGGAGTGTTAGCAAGGGACTGGCCTACCCCTTCCATCACTTCTTTAGCCTCATACTCCCCCTTTTTCAGTTTAAATGAAGGGACTCATCTATGTACCTAAAGAGCTATCCTTTGAGCACCTCAGTATAGCATAGTGGTTAAGAGCACTGAGCTGCAAACCTGGAGACCTGGGTTTGAATCCTAACAGCTCCCACGTGCATACTGTGTGACCCTGAGCAAGTCACTTAACTTCCTTGTGCTCCCAGGTCATACCTGGAAACAAGCTCTGGCTTAGTGTGCCTTTCCTGGTTAAACAATTTCCCCTTTCCCTTTTTCATTTAGGTGCAGCCTGTCTTTTGCATACAGATTTTCCTCCCCCAATGTGTCACCCCAGCCCCCAGTACAGTTAAAGCCCTCCTGATTATACCATCCTTTTAACCACCCATTAAACTCTGCTATCCTCCCCTTTCTTATTGTACTGGCTTTGCATATGGGCAGCACCTCCGAGAAAGTCAAAGAGCTTGCCATGCAGGATCCTGCAATGTCCCTAAATCTCTGCTGCACTATTCCCACCTCATTTCCTGCTAGGTCATTTGCCCTAAGTACAAGATCACATGAGGTTTTCCCCCAGCTCTCCAGATCCCATCCATGATGGTGGGTCCCACCCTGTCAGCATCTGGTCCAGGAACACAGACGATGTCCCCCCTTTTGTGTGGGTCCCTTCTCCTAGACCAGTGGCTCCTATTCATGACAGGGTCCCCCACAAGTAGGACTTTTTCTCTCCATCTTCCCTGGGTAGCTTTTCCCCTTCTGCCCTTATTAGTCCAGCCGCTCCCCCCTCATCCCTTGGAAGTGTTGCCCCTTCTGCCCTTGTTAGTCCAGCCACACCCTCACCTGATCTATCAGGGTCCCCATTAACTGTTTTACTTTTGTACTTGTGTCCTTCCCACCCTTCATCCTAGACACTGCCATTTTGCTCACCCTGTGCATCTCCCTGAAACCCTCTTCGGTACACTCCCCCTCACTATCCATCCCCTCTCCCCTTCTCCACTTGGTAGCATCTCCTTCCCCTGAGAGCAACCTATGGTTGTTTCTGTTTTCTGTTCTGAAGCCATTTGAGCCTCACTGCACCTGTGTGTATTCTAAAGGTTGTTTCCACCAGTACTGTTGTCCCCATCCCCATCATCTCTCATTTCCTTTTGTGCCCTGCTCTCCCCTAGGACTTTGAATTGGTTTGACAGCATCACATGTGAGGCTGTACAACCCCTGTACTGCCTACCTTCCTCGAGGCATCCACTGCCCCACCTGCCCACACAGGTAACTTCTGTTGGTCACTCCCCTCCTGCCCCCAACTCCTTACCTGAGATTCTGCCAGGGGTTCTGATCATAGGTCCAGCTCTACTACCCTACAGCATCCCTACTACACTAATTATCTTCATAGCCTGTTCCTCCAAGCCACTCTCCAGTGGGGGCTTTTACATCCCCTTAGTTCCCACTAAGTGTACCTCCTTAACCAGTATATGTCCACCCTTAGTTGCCCCAGGTGCCTGCAGACCTGACATGCTCCCACCCTCCACATTATATAGAGAAATTTTCCCGCCCCACAACCATTAGTTTACCGCCCATCTCCTTCCTTCTCTCCACTGTTGCCTGTCAGCTTTTCAATATTTAATAAAATTTAACTCAATAATGTCCTTTTCAGTATTTTCATTGGTGATGGAGAAGAGAAAATACAAGGCAAGATGTGTCTTTTTGCAGATGACACTAAGCTCTGTGACAGGGCAGACAGTGAGGAAGGGGTTAGAGGGATGCACAGAGACCTGCAAAGTTTAGAGAAGTAGTTCAAAGTTTGGCAGTTGGAATTTAACACTAAAAAGTGCAAGGTGATGCACATCAATCAATCAACCGATCAATCAAGTCTTTACTTAACCAGGTATTCATCGTTGAGCAGAAGCTCATTTGCAAGATGGACCTGAGTGGAGCATGAACAATTGTATATACAGGTCAACACAGGTATTTACAATGCAATACAGATAATACTCTTTACAGAGAAGAAGAAAAAGAAGTTCATATGTACATAGAATTATACAGATATTGTACAGATTACACAGTGTTTACATACATAGAAGTGTCTATAGGAAGATAAAGCAGGTTATCTAAGGTTGCAGGAGGAAGTAACGGAAGGAAAAAAAAATACACCAGGTAGAGGTGAAGGTAGGGGGGAAGGGAGGGAGGTAGGGGAAGAAAGGCTAGGAGGGCATGGTGCACAGAGAGGAGTTGGTAAAATGGGATGTAGAGAAGGTGGATGGAGAAAAGGAGTATGTGTGAGCCCTGGCACATAAGGAATGAGAACCCCAGGAAGGAATATTGGACAGGAGGGGTTAAGCTGGTCACTACGACTGAGGAAATGGAATTTAGACGTCTCTTAAGCAACTCCCTAAAGCAATCTAGACAATTTAACAAGGCCAACAGCACGGCAACTAGGATGTTGGGTTATATTTGTTGGGGTTTGATAAATACAAGTCCCTCAACCTGTGCCAGGGCATTGCTCACTACTGCAGTGCTGTCTAGGAGGTCCAGTAACAATGCCAGGATAGCTGATTTAAGAGAGTTCCAACTTATGGGTGCTTGAGATTGGGAAGAGAGAGCCACTGGTATAACAGGGAGGAAACAATGGTGTAACTGGGAAGAGACACTGTTGTAACTGAGACACTGGTATAACTAGGAGTAGATACTGGTGTAACTGCAACACTAGTAAAACTGGGGAGGGGCACATTGCCATAACTGGGGAGATACTGCTGTAACTGGTAGGAGGCCCTGTCATAACTGGGGAGATAGTGATGTAACAGGGAGGAGCTATTGGTGTAACTAAGACACTAATGTCACTGAGAGGAAACACTCATATACTGTAATTGGAATAATAAATTTGAAAACCAGGGAGGAGACACTGGCCAAACTTGGAGGAGACACTGGCAGTATTGGTAGGAAACACTAGTATAATAAGTGGGAGACAGTGCAATAACTGTGAGGAGTGCTGTGACTGTAATGAGACTCTGCTGCAGCAGATGTCATAGTACTGCACAAGTACTCCTTGAGTGGAAACATACATCTGACTGGGAGTATTATACAGTACTTTGATATAGCTTTCAGCAGTTTTTTCCTACAAATAAATAGAGCAACACATCCATGACAGCATCTGCGCAAGAACGGCATTCATCTCTCTGGTCAGAGGGTGGTTCTGATGGCATTTCTAGGACGTGCATGCAGCCTCTTTAATGTTTGGTTGACTGGGCATTTGCAGCCTTGTGCTGGTAGCAGTGACTTGGTAGCTGTGACATTTGCATGTGTTAATGTGACTACCTGTTCTGTTCCTGTACATGTTAAATTCACAGCAATTGCAGATTAGTAGGATGCAGCTAAGGAGGACCTGTGTCTTTTCTACTCCCTTGGGTGCAGAGCTAAGAACAGCAGTAAGACTTTTCTCCCACTGCTATGCTTTATCCCCTACTGGGAAACCATGGATGCCTGTGTATGTTGCTTGCAATCAGTTGTGTATGCGCTCTGGATAGCTGTGCATCCCTATCACCTATTAGTGTGAGCCTGGCTTGCCCCTGCTTACCTTTGACTTGCATATCAAGCAAATCCCAACACTCTCACCTGCCATCTTGACCACAACAAATCCGATACAATAGAGTACAACTTGGTGGGGTTACTTGTAAGGGGGGAGTCATAATGGTGGGGTAGTCTGTCACATTATGATGTTGCTGCTGCTCACTCTGGTCACTACTAACAACATTTCAACTTGTACCTGCACATGCCTGCCCCTTTATTTTCTTCGATAGGAACAGCGGAAGATTTAGGGTACCAGGAGGGACAGTTTTTACTGGTACCTGTGGAGAATGGAAACTGGGATCAATTACAGAATCATTATTCAGCACTTTCCTCCTCTATCTCACTAATAATGATGTCTCTATTGTCTGACTCCACAGCTCTTCTATATTGCTGCTGTCTGTCATCCTTCACCGTTACAATAATGGGGGATGCTGGCTCAGCTTCGGATCCCTTATCCTTAGCACCACCATCACAACTCTTCTTTTTAGTTGTTGTTGCTGCAGCATTCACCTCAGGGTCAGTTTCAGCACTGAGGTTGCACTGGAGGAATGGTTAGAACCCTCTCCACCAGAACGGAAACTATCCTGTGTGTCGTGTGCCAATAAAATTAGTGCTGCTACATCCACCATATATTTACATAATTACCATTCATGCTTGACCATGAGTACACTCAATTTTAGCTCGCTGTGTCCTACCCCCAACAAAAATTAGCAGTGCCAATGCCGTCAGCTACGAACTCCCTCTAACTCTCCTGTCTGCACATTTAAAACTGAACTGCCCCTTTATTCTTCACCATCGCTACTGCTCAATGTTACATGCATCATGGTCTCCACTTTGACATCCACAGGTCACCCCCCCCCCCCCAGTGTTCCCATTTTGTCTATTGCCTTCCACTGGGGAAAAAACTAAAGGACTCGCCAAAATTAAAAAAGAATGTGTTTGTACTAAAATACCATAAAAAAGTCAGCAGGGTGTTCACAAAACACTTAATTAAAACTTTATACAAATGAACTGCTTACAAAGAATATACAATGTACTTTCTGCTTCACAAAACTTAATCAGATAGAGTAGCAGATAGGCCACCAGATATAATTTAATATACACTGCAGAGCTGCATAGAGCAGTAAAAGGAACAGTAATAGCTGGCTGCTTTAGAAAACCATTTGACCCTTCCATCCATTTTTACCTAAAAGAAGATTGTCATGTGTCTACATTACTCATAGACTAGAAAACTGCAGTATTTTGAAATTAATCATGAAAATTGAAGTCTACCATGTAACCACATTCTTTGGAATACTGTGCGGTAGAAGAAGCAGTCATATGAGAGAGAGAGAGAGAGATAGTTGCTATAGTAAATAACCCTTTGGGCCTTCCAGTCCCATCTAGAAGAAGGCTACCATGTGGCTGCATTGCTCATGGAATAATTTTCCATGGAATTTGCCAGCGAACTGCAGAATTTTGTAATGCACAGTGACGTTGTTGTTTTTTCATTGATTTTCACAGCTTATATTAAAAAGTCCACAACTTGAATGAATACTCCTTTAAAATTGTACGTTTTGCCTAAAGCAATATGTTGCAGAAGAGGAATCCTCAAATTGGCACAGCATTCATCAATAGCCATTCTTTTAACCTGCCACTTTTCCCCTTTCGGATATCCCGTCTTTGTATGACTGATCTTTTTTCCAATTTGGCTGCTTTTTGCACACACAAATGTTTTTTGACAAGATATCATTTTTTTTTTTACTTTTGAAAATGTACTTGACATTTTTCCATACATATTACTTAACTATCAGAAGGCTGATGTACTCAACTGGTATGAATAATATCAAAACTTAACTCTCAACCTTATAATTAACTGCAAAATATCCACATCAAAAAGTTTATAAAATGGGTAGGGCAAATCATGCAACCTGATTGGTTGGCACCTCTATCTTAGCTCTGTCTGATGCATAGGTAAAAAAAAAAGTACTGGCAATCAGGACACATTACAGTAACATATCCATGCAGATTTCAAGAATTCATGATTGCCACTACAAACATGACTACTGTACCGCCTTTACTTACTAAAAAAAAAAAATCATATAGGCCCTAGAAATAAAACTCTCTCAAAATAAAAAGAACAAAATAATTAAAATATTCTTTTATTTTATATGTCCCTCCTTACACATGCAAATTAAAAACAATGAAGCACTATTCACAGTTTTATTCTGGAGCATATATTTTCACCATGGATCCCCCCTCCAAATCCTTACCTGCTCACTAGGGAATATGTTGCTTGCCCTGAACTGATACAATTGAATCCCTGGCTTTACTGAGGTCTTCTGTTGTATGTGTTTGTGTGGCGACAGGTGAACATTCAGGAAGTAAAATTCTGCAGAAGTTTAAATTCCATGAAAAACAAACATTCCATCTATTAAATGTGTGGCTAGATTGATGCTTGACAGCGGGGGGGGGGGACTACTTTAATAGTTATTTTTAACAAAATACCTGTTTTTAATCTAAAAAAGTTTTATTTTTATTTTAGCTTTTCAGCGTGCCCATTTTATGAATAGAGATGTGTGGATTTGTCAAACTTCATGTCGTGAATTAATTTGTGAAGTGTCAAGTGTCAACTTAGCAAGGTTGTTGGCAGGCGAATTGGCACTTTTTCAGGCAAAGTCATGTGAATTCACTGGCAAAGTTGCAACTTCATCATGACTTTGCCTGACATCACCTGAAAAAGTCAGTTCTCAAGAAAAACTCACTGTGAACTGGCTAAGTGACAAAGTGGGAAAATAAAGTTAGTTGTGAAGGCAAATTTTGCAACTGCGCTGGAACTTGGCTGGCAAAGTAAAATTTTGCAACATCTTGATTTATAAAGCACAATAAGACACTTCACATTGTGCATTATGCTGCTCTAACTACACTTCCAGGGAATTAAGGCACTCTGCCTGCAGTATCATACCTAACTACACCCCAGGGCATGTTGTTAGATCAGCATAAGGCACACCCCATTGTATCTTGTTGCTTACTTATACTGTAATATTTGCATAGTGTGTACATTAGCTTCTTTATTCAGGAAACAACGTTTCCTTGAGTACATGTAGTTCTCAGTTATATAGTACTGCATTTATTTTTTTCTTTAGACTTGCCTTGAGTTGTGTCCTCCTGAGTGATCATTGTCCATAGTCATGAATGGATCCAACTAATATGTATATCCCTTGCTGGAGGAACCCTTTTATTTTATGGTGTGCTATACTTGATTTATGTGAAATACAGTTGCTTTTCTAATCTAACCTCAAACTATAATTTCAAAATGAATGTGAAACTCTAAAAATCACCATTTTTTAAATAAAATTAAGTATTCAAACTCCATGACACTTTGAATCATAAGTGAAATTTAAACAAATTCTGAAAAAAAAAGTTAGTTATATTTTAAATCCTTGTCTCTTAAATTAAACACAAAAATGTCTGGTGTCCACTTAGATTTGAATGCTGGTCCTCTGATTTCTAAGTAACTGACAAAACCAGTGCACCATGGAGATGTACGTGAGGCAGTTGCAGGCAGTGTGTGGTACAGCTTTTAGCCCTGTTTACACAGCCGCAGTGATTGAAAATATCTGCTGGTCCTCTCTCACTGCGCTGTCTGTGGACTCAGCAATTCAGTGATTACACAACCCCCCTTTGCTGTGCCACAAGTCATGCTATGGGGTGGTTGTTCCTTTAGTGGGGCGTGTTTCCTGATGTCAGGGGGGAAAAAAGGACTGCAGCGGATTGAGCGCAGAAGTGGGTTTACAGTACAAGGAAAGATGCTCGATCTGCAACACCTCCCTTCAACTGTGTCACTTCAAAAACAGGAACTGAATGCATCCTGAAGCACTCTGAGTGTCCACATGGCAGTATTTGCTGCACATTAAGATCTGTGCATGGGTTGATGCGCTGCAAATAGGGCAGTGTAAACAGGGCTTAAGTCACAAACTATGAAGAAGCTGACTGAGTTCTAATCCCAGTAGACATACACTTGTAACAAGCTATCTAAAATACGGGATGTTGCTGAAAGAAAAACATTAAGGAAAGTATCTTATTGCATAATGTACTCGGGTTCAAAACAGAGGGGCAAGACATCATTTGGGAGAAAAGCGAATGTGGAGAGTGATCATTAGACAACAGGAGGGGGAGAGAGACTGTTAGATAAGGAAACAAATTGCTTGAAATGGGGGACAGGCAGAAGAGTACTGCATATCTGAGTGAGAAAGATACTGGTGAACAGGAGTGC
Source organism: Neoceratodus forsteri (assembly GCA_016271365.2). Lineage (NCBI taxonomy): Eukaryota > Metazoa > Chordata > Ceratodontiformes > Ceratodontidae > Neoceratodus > Neoceratodus forsteri. Next base: position 186,277,456 of record CM057457.1, read on the forward strand.
AGTAGAGAGATCACTGGACAGGGGTGAGAAGAAAAATAAATGGCTGGGCAACAGGGAACAGAAGGTTACTAGACATGTGAGTGCAAACAGACTGACAGACATGACAGTGTGGCAGAGAGATTACTGGAAATGAGTGCAGAGACCGATAAATTGCTTTGCATTTATTCATTTGTAACGTATTTTACCAGGTAAGCAAAATGTGTTTTAAACAAAGAAACACCCAGCAATTTATTTGTCTCTGCACATGGACATGGGGAAGTCAAGGGCATGGAAAGTCAGGGACAGAGAAATTCTTGGACATGGGTGAGGGGACACAGATTATTGGATATGTGAAGTGGGACAGACAGATTGTTGGACATGAGTGGGAGACAGACAAATGCTAGATATGCAAGGGAGAAGGTGGCAAGAAAGATTGACAGACATGGGTATTTGTGGGAGGAGAGATTGCAGAAGTGGGTGACTGCTAGGCATGGGGTAATTTACTGGATATGGGAGGACTCTAGACATAATATTAACTGCTAGACATGGAGAAGAGATTTTTGGACATGAAGGCCATGATATTCACAATTGCACCTGGCAATGGCGCATGTGGTGGCGCAGTGCAACTCGGGGATATATTCAAAACAAATTAGCAATGGCACATCTCTTCTGAATATATCAGGTAATGCGAACTGTGCAAATATGATGCACCGGCGCATTCATTCCCTCCAGACAGGGCTGAATACCAGGAATGGGAACTGAGCCAGCGCAACAGAGTTACTCTGTATGCAAATTCATGCTATTCAGCCGGCAGTATGCAAATGGGGACATAATGTATGCAAGGTGAAAATGGGGCCATTTGCAAGACATTATGGTCCCATTTACATGAGTTGTGCAAGTCTGACCAGCGAAATGTGCATGGCACCCTGCACAGCATGTAGTGGTGCCAGAGGGGGTCTAGCGGTACCCCCCTCCCTCCCTTCCTCCCTGTAGCCCAGTCTCTGAGAAATACATGTATTAAACTTCCCTGGTAGTCTAGTGGTCTCCCCACCCTGCTTGTAGCTCCTGTCCCCTTAAGATAACATTTTAAATCTTCCCTGGTAGTCTAGAGGTACCCTCCACCCCTCCCGTAGCTCTGATTGCTGAAAAAGTAATGTTTCAGAATTCCCTGGTAGTCTAGTGGAACCTCCCACCCCTCCCATAGCTGCAATCCCCATAAATTAGCATTTGAAATGTTCCCTGGTAGTCTAGTGGTAACCTCCACCCCGCTCATATCCCCGATTGCCCGTAAAAGTGATGTAAACTATTCCCTGGTGGTTCAGTGGCACCCCCACCCACAAAGAACCCCTTGCCCACTCATCTTCCCCCATCATCGGTGGGCAGCAGCAAACCCATCCACATTCCTCCCCAGCTGCCCGCCGAATGGCAGCTTACAGTATCGGCTGTAAGCCCATTGGTCCATATTTGGGGTCTGTGGCTCTAAACATCAATATAAGACGCTTCTGTAGTAAGGAGCTTTGTTCTATAGTCACCTTCCCTATCATCAGGCAGAACTTCTTCCAAGCCAAAAAATCTTAAATATGGTAACTGATGTTTTTTATCTGAAAAATGTCTAGCAACAAGTGAGCTGTCATTGTTTCTCCTGACATTACTCTTGTGCTCCCCAATTCTAGCTTTTAACATCCTTTCAGTCATGCCTATATAGAGCTTACCACAAGGGCACATACACACACATATTACACCAGTTATTTGACAGTTAATGAATTCTCTCATTTCCAAGTCCTCATCTTTGGCTGTATTTCTGATTATTTTTTTTTTTTTCACTCTATAGGTGTGACAGTGCACACAATGTCCACATGGGTAATTATCGCTGAAGTCTAATGCAGACATATAGAGGATTGTGTACGATTGCTCATACACAACAAGGGTATTTTTCACTCTTAGTTTCCATGGTAACTAGAGACCTCGAGTGCACAGCTTGAGAGGTCTCATTACCATGGAAACCTCGAGATCTGAAACACCCTTGTTGTGTATGAGCTATCATACACACACTTTTATAGTGTATGGAACTCCTACAACGACTGCCTTTACTTTCCTGCTGATTTTTGGGTGGTTTTCCCCTCCTCTTGCCTGTTTCATCACCGAGGCCATTCACAGAGGATAGCTGGTCGACCATACGCACCCACCTTCTCAGTGTTATGCTGCACTAGCTACGTAGCTAGTGCAGCACAACAGCTATGATGATGTAGCTAGTGCAGCATAACAACGCTGTTGGGAGCATGGATTGCCATGCTCAACAGTGTTCTACCATATACTATAAAGTATTCCTGTCTTTTGTCTGGGATTGGGTGCACTGTATTCACAACCCTGTCTCTGATGGTTTTGTACTTTTTAACTACCATTAAAGGTACTTTTTCAAAAATTCGTGACCCCATACCATAGAAACATAGACTTTGACAGCAGATAAGGACCACTTGGCCCACCTAGTCTGCCCATTTCCCTACCTACAGGATAAGATGCAGATCCTAGTTAACCAACAGCTTGTTTCTTCCTACCTCCCACAAGAATTGCCTTATGTCTGTCCCATGCATTCTTGAATTCTCCCACAGTTTTAGACCCCACAACCTCCTCAGGAAGCTGTTCCATGCATCCACCACCATCTCTATGAAAAAATACTTCCTCAAATTGCCCCTGAGCTGTACCCCCTCTATCTTCAGATTGTGTCCCCTTGTTCTTGCACATCTCTTTTTCTGAAATATGCTACCCTCTTCGACTTTAATTCCACTGAGGTACTTAAAAGTTTCTATCATGTCCCCCCTCTCCCTCCATTCCTGAAGGGTATACATATTAAGCTCCTTTAGTCTCTCCTCGTATGGCTTCTCTTGCAGATCTGGCATCATTTTAGTTGCCCTCCTCTGAACTGCCTCCATCCTGTCTATGTCCTTGTGGAGATGGGGTCTCCAGAACTTGACACAGTACTCCAGATGGGGTCTCACCAACTGTCTGTACAGAAGGATAACAACTTCCTGTTTTCTGCTGGTGATTGCTCTCCCTATACATCCCAGCAATCCCCCAGCCCTCGCTACTGCCTTCTCACATTGCTTGCTAACCTTAAGGTCATCTGATATGATTACCCCCAGGTCCCTTTCCATTTTTGTTGTTGTTACTACCTCCCCCCCCATTGTGTAATCTTCCTCTTGGTTTTTGTTTCCTAGGTGCATTATTTTGCACTTCTTTGCATTGAATCCAAGCTGCCATACTTCTGACCATTCCTCCAACCTTGTCAAGTTCCTTCTCATCCTTTCCATGCCTCCTTGTGTACCAACCCTGTTGCAGATTTGTGTCATCTGCAAAGAGGCATACTTTTCATTCCAGTCCCTCTGCAATGTCACTTATAAAGATATTAAAAAGGACTAGGCCCAGTACTGAACCCTGCAGTACCCCATTAGTAACCCCTCTTTCTTCAGAGTGGACTCCATTTACAATTACCTTCTGTGTCCTGTTGTCCAGCCAGTGTTTTACTCAGGCTACCACCCTGGGACCCACTCCCAGGATGGTTAATTTGACTATTAATCTTTTGTGTGGGACTGTGTCAAATGCCTTGCTAAAGTCTAGGTAGGCCATGTCAACAGCCCCTCCCTGGTCTACTACTTTGGTCACCCAGTCAAAGAAATCAATTAGATTTGTCTGACATGACCTTCCCACTGTGAACCCCTGCTGTCTTGGGTCCTGTGCCCCACTGGCCTCTAGGTACTCAACAGTTCTTTCCTTCAGAAGTGATTCTATCGCTTTCCCTACTGCAGATGTCAAGCTGACAGGTCTGTAGTTTCCTTCCTCTGTCTTGTTCCCACTTTTGTGAAGGGGAATCACATCCACCTTCCTCCAGTCCTCCGGTACCACACCATCCTCCCATTATTTCTTAAAAAGGGTAGTCGGGGGTGGGGGTGGCTTGGATGCCAAGAAAGATGGCCGCCTAAGCTAGCAGCTTGGTTCCCAGCTAAACTAATCTGAACCAGAAGGTCGGCATTCAGGGACGCTCTCCCCACCTGAAGCCGTAATATGCCTCCTTAGCCTCTAACTATCCAACTGGTGTGGATCTTATTGCATTCAGGATCCAGTTAATTGTCTTCTGGCACCAGTCCTCTCGCGACCCATCCTAGACCTCTATAGGCCGCAAATTGCGATACTGCCTGGCGGCTGTCTCCCCACAACCATACTGTGTCAGCCTGCTGTACAATGCTCCTTGCACCCATGTAGTGGGCGGACTGTTTGCTTCTCTTCATCTCCACCTGAAACCCACCTAATGATCAGGTCTTTTTTATCTCTATCTGCTCTCTGTCTGCAGCTACAAGTGTATCATTCCTGTACCCCCTAGCTTGGAACCTATTTATCATATCTTCTGCTGTACTTTCAAATGTTTGTATCAGTGCAATTTCGTTTATCCCTGATATGTTGTCCAAACGGAGTTGTAATTGTTTGGAGCTGCAGCGGGAAGTGCTGCGGAGGAGCTGGGGTGGTTGCTGGCTGTATCAGCAGAGGAGAGTGCACCGGGGGCCGTATCAAAGGCTGGAGGAGCTGGAGCTGCATTGGCAGCTGGCCGCGTCGGCGGCAGAGAGCGCACCAGAGGCCGCATTGGCGGCAGGAGGAACTGGAGCTGCATTGGCAGCAGGAAGGGCACAGGAGCAGGCTTTCCCAGTAGCTGCAGTTGGCGGTGGGCCAGGGTTGGAGGGAGCAGAGCTGATTTTGCCAGGAGGGCTGTGTACCAATCAGCAGACAGGGTGCCAAGTTTGAACTTGTGGTTGGGCTATAAAGGACAGGCCCAGCCACCTTCACTTAACCAGGCGAAAAAGGAGCTGTAATTGTTGCACCACACCACCCACCCCAGCCCCAACCTCCATTAAATGGTCGTTGGGGGTGGGGCCTTGGAGGAGGATACAGGGAGACTGGGTGAGCTGGAACACTAGGAAGCTTGGACTTGTTGCTGGCTGGTGGGGGGCGGACAAAAGGGTCACATACACTGCTTGCTTGGGCTTTGTTGACTAATACTGGGGAGGGGCAAACTGATGCTGTTTTGTATCATTTTGAATGTGTATGCTATCTACTGTTGGGGAAGTAGGAAAATTGCATTGGATCTAACTACTGCTGAGGCTTGTGAACTGACTACTTCCTGGAAGTGGGCAAATTTGCTTGTGAACTGACTACTGCTAGGGCTTGAAAACTGGCTACTGTTGGGAAAGAGGGCAATTTTGCTGTGAACTGACTACTGCTGGGGGAGGGGCAAACTGCTAGGTATTGCTTATGTAATAACTACAGGTAGAGGGCTTGTGTAAGATTGACAGTGTATTTATTGCTGGTAGGGGGCCATACTGCTCACACCCAAAATGAGGGTAGACTTGGGGGTTGCCAGAGCGGGCATCTTCGGTAGGGTGATTGGGTATACAGAGCGGGGTGGCCATAATATTAAATTGGGCATGGATGTTTGGAGGGTGCCCAGTGTGTTTTCAGCAGACGGGTTTTAGGAAGGAGGTCAAGGGGATTAGAAGGCAGCTGGAAGGTGGGGGAGGGGTTGGGGAGGTAAGATAGGGAAAGGACTATATGAGGGTAGATGAGACCAAAATGGCGTACCCCAGGGGACAGGTGGACAAGGACCATATGGTTACTTGGGAGAGGTGGAACGCAAAACGAGCAACGTACGGAAATCATTCCAGAGGGAGGGGGGCTGCCCAGAAGGAGCAAAGGAGGGAGGTGGGGACAGGAGAGACCAAATCAGGGGCAAGCATCACACTTACTAATTGATTCACCCTGCTATATCCAGGAGATGAAGAGGAGGAGGCTGGTGGAAGGGGGGGAGCAGGTGGACAGAGAGGGTTCATTCAGTAAGCTGAGGGTGGAGGGTGACAGAAGAGGGAGCCAGATACAAAGGAAGTGATGGAGGAAGGAGGGACATGAGCTCAGGTTGGGGGGAGGTATGGTAGATGGGGGCTCACAGAGAGAGGCCAGGGTGGAAGGGGTCAGGACTCGGGTCGGGCCAGTGACCAGGGGTATCCAGTGGGAGGGGGTGGAGGAGGGTAAAAGCAGCCCAGTCAAGGCTAAATGTATCCCAGGACTATCCATACACAAGGCCAATTTCCAGCTATACTTGGTAGCACTGGAATGTGGGGGATCCCCAGACTTTCTAGTACATCTGTGAACAAACAACTAGGAAGGGAACAGTGAACTAGAAATACAGGCCAGATTCCAGGAACTGGCCAGGGTTTGCCACTCTATAGGAAGCACAATCTCCTTTTCTGAGATTCTGCCAGTACCAAGGGTGACTGGGGAGAACAAGAAAAAACTTAGAGGGGTGAACCAGTGGCTCAGGCACTGGTGCAAGGGAGTAGGGCCATCAGGAAGTGGAGGGTAATGAGTACCAATGCCCGTAGTCTGGGCAACAAGCTCTCTGAGCTGGTGGCCTTTATGGAAGAGGGATGCCTGGATATCGTAGCAGTCACAGAAACATGATACACAAAGAACCATGACTGGGATGTTAACATACCAGGGTACATAACCTACAGGAGAGACAGGCAGGGGAGAAGAAGGGAGGAGTAGCTCTCATGTAAAGGAAGGATAAAAGCAACTGAACAAAAGAGTAAACAGGGAGGAGAGGAGGCACTGTGGGTCACCTTGGAGACTGGAAACGCACCACACAATCTTCACAGGGGTTAGTGTACAGACCCCCATGTCAGGGGAGGGAATGGACAAGGATATGATAGAAGGCATTCTTAGAATGGCAGAGAAAGGGAGATACTGTTGATGGGAGACCTGAATATACCAGATGTTAACTGGAGCACATTTGTGCAGCCACATCCAAGAGCAGGGCCATTCTTGATGCCCTACAGGTGGCGGGCATTAGACAGCTAGTTTCAGAATCCACTCGTGAGGGAGCAATCTTAGACCTCATACTCTCAAACGGGGGCAGTGAGAGGATCTCTGATCTAGAAGTGGGTTGCCATCTGGGGACAAGTGACCATCAAACAGTGTGGTTCACATTAAACTCCGCTACAGAGTCAAGCCATACAAAAGTGAGGGTACTGGACTTTAGGAGGGCTGACTTTGGCAAGATGGGAGAGTGCCTCAGAAAAGCACTAGCAAGCAGGCTAGAAGGAGGTGTGGAACAACAATAGGGAATCATCAAAACTGCCATCACATAGGCAACAAGTCTTTGTGTGAAGCAAATAAACAAATCAAAACAAAAGAAAAAGCCACTATGGTTCTCAAAAGAGGTGGCTGTGAAAGTCAGGAAGAAAAAGATAGCATTCCGGAAGTATTAGGAAACACAGAAGGAGCAGGACAGAGAGCTGTACCACTTAAGGCAGAAGGAAGCAGGGAGGGAAATCAGAATAGCAAAGGCCCAAACTGAGGAAAAGATCGCCAACTCGGTTAAGAAGGGGGATAAAACCATTTATAGGTACATCAGCGAGCGTAGAAAGACAAAGGGAGGGATAGTCAGGCTGAATAGAATGAACGATGGGTGGGCAGAGGGACAGTGAAAAGCAGGGATACTGAATGAATATTTCTGCTCAGTATTCACAAAGAGGAGGAAGTGCCTAATCCAATTAATAGAAGCACTCTTGAAAGGGGTGATCCCAGCCCTTTCACAGAAGAAAGGGTTCTGCAAGAACTCCTAAAACTGAAGGTGGACAAAGCAATGGGTCCTGATGGAATTCACTCCAGAATTCTAAAGAATTAAGGAGGAACTAGTGAAACCACTGGCTACTCTTTTTTAATAAATCATGGGAGGATGATGTGGTACCCAAGGACTGGAGGAAGGTGGATGTGATTCCCCTTCACAAAAGTGGGACCAAGACAGAGGCAGGAAACTACAGACCTGTCAGTCTGACCTCTGTGGTAGGGAAAGTGATGGAGTCACTTCTGAAGGAAAGAATAGTTGAGTACCTAGAGGCCAGTGGAGCACAGGACCCAAGGCAGCATGGGTTCACAGCGGGAAGGTCATGTCAGACAAATCTAATAGATTTCTTTGACTGGGTGACCAAAGTAGTAGACCAGGGAGGGGCTGTGGACATGGCTTACCTAGACTTTAGCAAGGCATTTGACACAGTCCCCACACAAAAGATTAATAGTCAAATTAACCAGCCTAGGAGTGGGTCCCAGGGTGGTAGCCTGGGTAAAACATTGGTTGCACAACAGGACACTGAAGGTAATTGTAAATGGAGTCCCCTCTGAAGAAAGAGGGGTTACTAGTGGGGTACCTCAGGGTTCAGTATTGGGTCCAGTCCTTTTTAATGTCTTCATCAGTGACATTGCAGAGGGACTGGAAGGAAAAGTATGCCTTTTTGCAGATGACACAAAGATCTGCAACAGGGTTGATATACAAGGAGACGTGGAAAGGATGAAAAGGGACTTGGCAAGGTTGGAGGAATGGTCAGAAGTATGGCAGCTAGGATTCAATGCAAAGAAGTGCAAAATAATGCACCTGGGAAACAAGAACCAAGGGGAAGAATACACAATGGATGGGGAGGTAGTAACAACAACAAAAAAGGAAAGGGACCTGGGGGTAATCATATCGGATGACCTTAAATGTTAGCAATCAATGTGAGAAGGCGGTAGGGAGGGCTGGGGGTATACTGGGATGTATAGGGAGAGGCATCAGCAGCAGAAAACAGGAAGTTGTTATCCCTCTGTACAGACAGTTGGTGAGACCCCATCTGGAGTACTGTGTCCAGTTCTGGAGACCTCATCTCCTCAAGGACATAGACAGGATAGTGGTAGTCCAGAGGAGGGCAACTAAAATGGTGCAGGGTCTGCAAGAGAAGCCGTATGAGAAGAGACTAAAGGAGTTTAATATGTATACCCTTGAGGAAAGAAGGGAGAGGGGGGACATGATAGAAACTTTTAAGTACCTCAGTGGAATCAACAAAGTCCAAGAGGGTAGCATCTTTCAGAAAAAGACTTACAAGAACAAGGGGACACAATTAAAAGATAGAAGGAGGGCAGTTCAGGGCAATGTGAGGAAGTATTATTTCACAGAGAGGGTAGTGGATGCATGGAACAGCCTTCCTGAGGAGGTTGTGGGGTCTAAAACTGTGGGAGATTTCAAGAATGCATGGGACAGACATAAGGCAATTCTTGTGGGGGGTAGGAAGAAATAGGCTCTTGGTTAACTAGGATCTGCGGCCTATCCTGTAGGTAGAGAAATGGGCAGACTAGATGGGCCTAGCGGTCCTTATCTGCCGTCAGTCTGTTTCTATGTTTCAAGGCAGAAGGGTATGGGCTGGTGGGGGGCTGGGGGAATATATGAGAGGATAAGGGGCTATATGCCAGGGATAGGATACACCTCAACCTGGAGGGAAGGGAGATCTTGAAACTAAAGCTTGCTGGATTCATAGGTGAGAGGTGGGGTTTAAACTTGTAAAGGGTGGAGGGTTAAGGAAAAGAAAGGCTCCAGGAGGGTTGTTTGAGGGACCAGGTCTAGGGCATGAAATGAGGGTGGGGTACTGCATTGCAAATCCATGGAGAACTGTGCAGGACAGGGACTGCACAGAGCCAAGAGGACTGAAAAGGGGAGAGGGGTCAGGGTGTAGGATGGTCCTGATCAATGCTAGCAGCATGGGCAATAAAATGCTTGAGCTCCAGGCTATGTTGGTTGAGGGAACAGAGGATGTGGCAGCAATTACTGAGACATGGGCCACCCAGAGAAATGAGTGGGACCTAAACTTGGAGGGCTACAAAATATTCAGGAAAGATAGAGGAGTGGGAAGAGGGGGGAGGTGTAGCGCTGATAGTCAGAAATTACATAGTGGTTAGTGGAGTGGAGGAGGCTGTAGGGGATGTGGAGGCAATTTGAGTAACCCTGCAAACGAGGGGAGGTAAAAGATTGAAAATAGGGGTGGTGTACAGGCCCCCCAAAATAGAAGAGGCCCTGGAGGATAAATTAGTTGAGAACATCAAGGGTCACTGTGACCTTGGAAAGGGTAGGGTGGTGGTCATGGGGGACCTTAATATGCCGCCGGCAGACTGGGACACTATGACATCCTCTGTGGCCAGGGAACAGAGACTGATGGACATCTTTCAGGAAGACTTCATGGTCCAATGGGGGGAACCTACTAGGGAGGGGCAGATATTGGACATTGTCCTAGCAGACAGTGACCAGATAAGGAGCCTGGAGGTGTGCAGCCCGCAGCAGGTGGTGACCATGCCACGGTCTGGTTTCTGCTGTATCTAGGGGGGAGGATAACAGCACTAATACAGTAGTAGTAGTAGATTTCAGGGGAAGCGGACTTCGTGGGCATGGGTAGGATTCTACGGGGGAGCTTGGACAAGATTAGGCTGGACATGGATGCTGGAAGCTTGTTGGAGACCATTAAGAAATTGGTGCAGAAAACCACTAGGTCCTGTACAAAAGTAAGGTGAAAGCATGGTAGAGCCAGTAAGCCATGGTGGTGGACCAGGAAGATGCAGGAGGTGGTGAGGGAAAAAGTCTGCCTACATACGTTTTAAGTTCTCAAGGGGGGGGAGTAGGGAGTGGTGAGAGTACGAGCTGATGGCCAGGAGGGTTACCAGAGTGGTGAGTGGAGCCAAGGTGAGGATGGAGCAAAACCTGGCTAGGGATATCTGGATGGGGGAAAGGGATTCTATAGATACATAGGGGAGAGAGAAAAGCGAGGACACAGATCAGCAGGATTAGAACAGGGGGGATGGGCTCAGGAAGCTGGGGAACAGGCAGAAGTGCTAAATGATTATTTTGCCTCAATCTTTACAGAGGGAGGGAGGCAGGGGATCCCTCCAGCCCGATGTGGGGAAAGGGGAGCCAACAAACTCGAGGGGTCAGATGGAGTCCAGAGGACTGAAAGAGGCTAGAGTACAGGATGGGCCAAACCTAGAAGGGGATGGGGGGTTGCATGAGATGGAGGGCTGAGTGGGAGAAATCACAGTGGATAGAGTGAGGGATGCCCTTCAAAAGCTAAAAACTGATAAGGTGCTGAGGATGATGGGCTACATCTGAGGGTTATGAAGGAACTGGTGGATGAGCTGGCAGCTCCACTGGCTGCACTCTATCATCTCTCTGCAAACAGGATGGGTTCCTCAAGACTGGAGGGTGACTCATGTGGTGCCTATCCACAAAGGTGGGGTCTAGAGAGGAGATGGGGAATTATAGGCCTGTTAGCCTAACATCTGTGGTAGGCAAAATAATGGAGGGCATTACCAAAGACAGGCTTGGGAGACATCTGGAAAGGTTGGGGCACCTAGATGACAAACAATATGTTTTTTTCCCTGGAAGATCGTGTCAGACCAACCTTGTGGAGTTTTAAGACTGGGTGACAGGGGCCCTGGACTGACATAGGCTGGTGGATGTCCTATACCTGGACTTCAGCAAGGCATTTGATTTGGTACCCCACAATGGTCTGCTAACAAAGCTGGGGGGACGGGGAGGACAGTTGCTCAAGTGGGTAGAAAATTGGCTTACCGGGTGAATACAGAGGGTAGCGGTCAGAGGATAATCTCCTCCCTGGAAGGTCATCAGTGGGGTCCCCAAGGTTCGATATTGGGGCCACTCCTGTTTAATGCCTATGTTTCATATATAGGGAGGGGGATTAGGAGTAGGCTGAGTTTCTTTGTGGATGACTCAAAACTGGGAGCGCTGGCGGATAGGGAGGAAGCAAGAGAGACAGTCCAGGAGGACTGGATACCCTGGAGGGGTGGTCAAGGAGGTGGGGATTGAAGTTTAATGCAGGGAAATGTAAGGTGCTGCATCTGGGGGTCAAAAATCCTGGGTCATGTATACACCCTGGGGCTGACACTGCAAGCCACATCAGGCAAGAGGGATCTATGGGTGGTGGTAGATGTCAAAATGAATAACACTGAAAATTGTAGAACTGCAGCCAAAGCAAACAGGATACTGGGCTGCATAGCCAGAGGGATTACTTCCAGGAGGAAGGAGGTGATCCTCCCTCTATATAATGCCTTGGTCAGGCTGCAACTTGAGTACTATGTGCAGTTCTGGAGACCTCATCTTAAGAAGGACATAGCACTGCTGGAAAGGGTCCAGAGGAGAGTGACCAGGATGATTCAGGGCATGGGGGGAGGCCCTATGAGGAGAGACTGGAAGAGCTCTGGCAGTACACACTTGAGGAGAGGAGAAACAGGAGGGACATGATAGGGGTCTTCAAATATGTAAAAGGAATAACCAAGGGTGGAACCAAGGAGATGTTCAGGCTAAAGAAGGGGGGAACAACCAGGGGGCATGAGTGGAAGCTGGAGGCGGGAAATTACTGGGGGAACGTAGGAGACATTACTTCACTGAGAGGGTGGCGGAGCCATGGAATGCACTGCCCAGGAGTCTGGTGGAGAAGGCACAGTGGATGGCTTCAAGAAGGGGGGTGGTGACAGGTACAAGGGGAAACAGAAGCCAAAGAAGACCTTCTCAGGAGCTCGGGGGGCAGGAAAACGAGCACCCAATAGGTGACTGGTTACCAAGCAGATGTGACAGACCATTCAGCCTATTCTGCTGGCTTTTAGTATGTTAGTATGTTAAATTCTGAGGATGAAAGCTGTCTGCTCTAAGAATAGCATTTTTATCAGTCTCTTTTCTGTACAACCTTGTTGTGAGTCTGTCATTCTCCTTATATATAAGTAAGTCTAGGTATGGAATCTCTTTCTCATTACAATTCATCACAAAAATCAGGTGGTCTGTAGATTTGTTTAAATATTTATTAAAATTCACAAAGTCCTGTCTGTTTCCTGTCCATATGACCAAAATATCATCAATAAAATACTTCCAAGTGCATATGAAGTTCAAGTAAGGATTAAGTTAGCTAAAAACATATTTAATCTCAAATGCATCCATATATACATTAGCATAAGATGGGGCCATTAATGACCCCATAGCTGCCCCTCTGGGGTTCTATGTGATAAGATCGACTGCATAACAGCGACCCATCAGAAGGGCTCCAACCCCCCAGGGTCATGACATTACAGAAAGTGTTTTAATATGGGGTGCTTCATCCCCGTACTCCCCCTTGTGGGGGTCTTTGCCTCCCACACCCCCCTTACTACAGTATGTATTCCTACTCTTGGGGGACACAACTCAGGGAAGGGGACAAACCCAGGTTGCCCAAATTGTCGGCGCCGTTGTTCCATCACTCTTCTGATGGGCCACCTTTCTGCAGTCGCCCTTTTGACAGGTTACCTCCCTCCTGGACTTGCAAAAGAAAACTGCTTCTCAAGTCTAAAGAAGTTTTGGTTTAATACCACGTCAACCATTTTGACTAATAGTTCATTTGGTATCTTTCTCTCATCTCTTTTTTCATCTAATAATTTTCCCATAGTATGCAAATTTCAATATATGGGATCAAAGTATACAGATCGTTTAAATCCCATGTGACAAGTAAACAGTTTTTGATGTCCAAGCCAGTGTCATTCTCAGTTTCCAACAGATTAATGATATTACCTGAACCTTTTGTATATCATCTTATTTGTTTCACTAATGGCCTGATGAAATGGTCTATATAGACAGATAATGATTCTAACACTGAGTTAATTCCATTATAGGCCTAGGGTCAGTAAGATTTTTATGAATTTTAGGCAATGTGTAAAACTGAGGAATGGATGGGTGGGTTCTATATAAAGCCCCCTCTCCCAATCATTAATCAGTTATTTTCATCTGCATTATTCAGGATACTTTTAACCAGTTCCTATACTGTTTCTGTTGGGTCCTTATCTAGTTACAGATAGTTTTCTTCAACCAGAAGTAGCCTCCAACACATTGTCCTGTACTGCAGATAGTCCATTACCACCACTGCTCCACCTTTATCTGCATTCTTTATAACAATTTCAGGGTCATTTTCAAGTTTTCTGAGGGCACCATATTGCAGGGCAATTAGATCATACTTAGTTCTCGTGTCCATATTTGTTTATTAATGAGTTTTTCTATGTCCCTATTAACCAGACTGATATACGTTTCAGTGATATGTGGGACTGTAGGGAGAACAAAATTCAATTTTAAGTTTAGTTTATTACTCAATTCCATTTTCATGTTTTGTTCTTCTACATTAGTGTTAATGTTCTCTGACTGTATTCCCCCCAAAAATTTCAATTTTAGTTTTCTGTAGATTTTCTATTAGCTAAAGTTTTAATCCAAATTCATTTAATCGACTGTGTGGACAGAAATACTGTCCATTTAGAAAGGACTTCTAATTCTATATTATCCAAAGTTTTTTTAAAAATATTATATAAGAAAGTAGTCTTTGGGGTCTGTGACCTGGTCACCATTTGCAGTGGTTCTGTTTGTTTCTTGTCTTCTTTTTACGGCTGGCCCTGTATGTTTTTCTGTTCCTTCTAGTCCTGATGGTCCTGCTTTTTGTTCTTCCTGGTTATGTCTTTTATAAATTGGTACCCTTATTTCACTTTGTTGCAAAACCCCTGTCTTCCCCGAAACCCACCCCTCCCTGAAAAATGTCCATCCCTACCCCTGGTGCTCACATTCAGTCCCTCACTATCACAGGTAGAGAAAGATACGGAAGACTATGTATCCAGGTTGTATTTATAAGTATGATCATACCTAGTTTGTTTCTTATAAGTATATACCCTATTTTCTTTATAATCTGTTAAATCTCTTTCAAATTTATGTAATTCAGTTGCTCTGAGTTCCTCTTCGAATTCTAGTAAGTGTGCATGTACCTTATTTAGGTACTTTTTAATGCTTCAATACTATATTTATTTTTAACTTCTTGTTCAAAATGATTCATGTCAACTTCTACCCTTTGTAGCTCCTTAATAATTGAATCTATAATAAGTAACATAAAGTCCCTAGAACAACGGTTTATGTATCCCATCCCGCTTAGTATTAAGGTTGGTATCAACATGGCCTAAATTGGCTTCCACAAATATTCTTAGTCCCATGGGGATATGCTTCTGTTTAATATATTGTGACATGGTGAGAGTACACCACTCAAGTTTTACTTGTTTTTGTTTCAAGTATTCAAACTGATTTATGACTGATCTAGTAGTAGTCCCAAAAGATTCTGTTTGTTTTAAAGTTCTGTAAAATCCTTTGCTCCTCTGTGTCGGTGATAGCAAGTGGATATGAATAGTTATTTGTAAGTTTGTTCAGCTCATCAAAATTCAACATCTTGTTTGCGGTGTTTAGACAAGTGTTTAGTTCCACAGATGGTGTTATGTCAAAAATGTCCTAGTTAGCAGGTATGGAAATTTCACCAGCAGGTGTTGTCTATTGTTGGTCAGAAAAAACTTGATAGGTTAATCTCTCTGAAGTGGTAACCTTCTGGTTAAGCACCTGCCAGATGCTGTCGTCAATCAAGGATTAAAAGTCAGCACAGCCACCTCGGTAGGAAAGCAATAAGTGTCCATTAAAGGGAGTAGTCCTGTTACCAATCAAGCAAATATTCATGTATATACAGATTGGTAACTTTCAACAATCTTTAGATAGCTAAAAACTGTTCTAACTTACTTGCTTTAAAAGATTGTTGTACTCTAATGTAGCAGTTCAACCTCCTGCTTTCTCTCAAAGGAGGTGTTGCATCTGTGTTGAGCATTTCTTTATGTAGGTAAATCGGACATCCTGGTAACTTAGAGCAGTCAGTTGACTAAATCCTGTCATCTGCTGTTCACTGCTGCCCCAGGTGCCCAACCTGTGGAACAGCACACTGAAAAAGAACAGTGTGTCACAAGTCTGTTTAGCTTATTTTAGTTCTTTCTTGAAAACACCCATATTCTCACTTGCTTTAGTTACTTTATTCATTTGTGGTTATGTTTATGCATCACTGGACATTGCACCATCCAGGAATCCACAAACCAGTGTCATAACTGGAATCTTTTAACCCAGAGGTCACTGGAGGTCATAGTTTAGCGTTCCTCATAGCTGGGGGATGCTTAACTAGAGGCCACCACTTCAGAGACATTAACTTATCGAGTTTTTTTCTGACCAACAATAGACACCTGCCGGTAGAATTTCTATACCTGCTAACTAGGACATTTTGGACATAACACACCATCTGGAGAACTAAACACTGTTGTCTAAACACTGCAAAAAAGATGTTGAATTTTGGTGAATTAGACAAACTTAAAGATAACCGTTCACGTCCTCTTGCTATCACTGACACAGAGGAGGAAAGGATTTTACAGAACTTTAAAACAAACAGGGAATTTTTGGGGACTACTGTGGTGACCAGACTTAGGAGGGTGGTTCATCTCTTCTTTCCAAGTAGAGGCAGACACAACAGTTCCAGGTGCAAACGGCAAGCTTTTATTGTAACAGCCACTGGTTATGCTGGAAAATAATGGTTTATTTTGTTGCAGAGTACAAGGCACTCACAGTGATTGTCATACACAGCACAATACTTACTGATGGAGGGCAACTATACAGGTCTGGGGTGCAGTGAAGGTAAAAGTAAACAGTCATATATACAATATCAACACGTAAGGTACCTCTAAATGGGTTACCCCTACACTACGTCTGCAGACATCAAACGTACTAACTTTACCAATGTCTAACCACCTTGACCAAGGGTAACTAGAGACACACCAGCTTATGCTATGACAGTCCAGCAGTAGAAGCAGTCTCTTTGGTGTGGAGCAGGTGGTAGCTATCTAGATTGGAATGACTGGTACAGTACCCTGGTGACCAATTGGTCTCATTGGCAGGCAGGAAGCCTGAGGTCAACAGACTGGAGAAGAAGGGGATGCAGAAGAAGGATGGAGGCTGGTCCAGGAACTGAAGACGATGATGATGGAAGGGTGGATTATGGTTGCGGTGATGTCCTTCTGCTGTGATGGAGGGTCCCCTGGAAGGCTGCTGCTGAGTTACTGACCAGCCAAAGAAGGGAGCTATGGGGACCTTGAAGAAGCAAAATAAAAATGGGGCAATCCTAGTTACATACTGAGGACGGAACCTAACTGTCATGAGTCGGAGTGGCTCCTAAGCTAGCTATACAGGGGTGAATTAACTACCACTATGCTGGCTAATGCAGTCTTTCATCGTCTTTGGGGATTGCTGGCAGGCTGGGCGGAGGCACTAGACACTTGGCCAGTGAAAAGCAGGTGACCCCTAAACTCGGGGGTGCAGGCAATTGCAGTTTCTGGTAGGGAAATTAGTTCAGGTGGTGGGACTACCACCATTGGCAGTCTGTCCACTTCCCCCATGGCAAGCTCAGATTGGAGGAGGAGAGAGAACTGTCGTGGCTCAATGGAGTAGGTGCTGCCATTGGGGTTGGGATGGAAGGGAGAAAGAACCGGTAAGCAGAGACCAAGGGACACACTACTTACCTCCCTCAATTATGGAGGAATACTGCCTGGGGAAAAAAGAGTGAAGCAAGCTTTGGGCAGTGTCCAGACCCTGCAAGGGAGCCAGTAACTGAGGATCAGGGACCAGAAACAAAACCAAGATGACCCACGAGGGAATTAATTAAACCCAGGGGCAACAAATGAAGATGGGGCTCACAGAAGGACACCACCACCCTCAGCTGGCACACCGGGGAAAGGGGGTGGTGGGGCTGCAACAGCTGCTCCAGGCAGTGTGCACTACTAGGCACCCAGCCACAGGACATCTCAGGGGCAGACAATGGAAGTAGACTTACCTTATGGGACTGACCACTGCTACATGGTGGGAGGACTGTTGGATCCCCAACTGGATCCCTCTTCAGGCTGTAGGATGAGTGCTGCTGCTGCTGCAGACCCTGGAGGACCCCTGGCGACAGAGGAGTGGCTAACAAGGAGCTATGGACCTGAGCTTCAGGTAAGCCTCTAGACATCTGTACCCTTGTACTGTCTCCTCTTTTAGCCACCCAGTCCCAAACTACCCTCCAGCTAACAGGGGAGACCCTTTTCTAGCCTGGGGGTGGACTTGGCTTTTAGCCAGATGATTGGGTCCCTGGGGCTTGGATCAGTCCTTTGGGCAATTTATGGCCCCTTTAGGCATTGGCAGGAGCTCTGGCCTGGCCAGGACAAAGGATTCATCCCAGGGAAAGTCCAGGAGGGGGAGAGGGGGATAGGGACAGGGAGTGATCAGCCAGCTAGCTTGGACAGCAAGCCAGCTCGCTGTGTATGGGGTGGCTAGGTTGGGGGGGTTTAACCCTTTCCCTCACTGAGGTTTTCCCTGGTCTGCTTAAAGATGAACTTTGGGGGTACTACACTACTTCTTCTAAATCCGTCACAAATCGGTCTGAATACCTGAAACAAAAACAAGTAAAACTTGAGTGGCATGCTCTCACCATGTCACAATATATTAAACAGAAGCGTATCCCCAGGGGTCTAAGAATATTTGTGGAAGCCAATTTAGGCCATGTTGATACAAACCTTGATACTAAGCGGGATGGGGTATGTAACCATTTTTCTAGGGACTTTATATTATTTATTATAGAGTCAATTACTAAGGAGCTACAAAGGGTAGATGTTGACATGAATTAATTTGAACAAGAAGTTAAAAATAAATATAGTACTGCAGCATTAAAAGAGTACCTAGATAAGGTAAATGCATACTGAATAGAATTCAGAGAGGAACTCGGCAACTAAATTACATAAATCTACAAGGGATCTAACAGATTATAAAGAAAATAAGGTATATACTTATAACTAACAAATTGGGTATGATTATACTTATAAATACAACCTGGATATAGCGTCTTCTGTATCTTTAATTTCATTTTCATTTCATTTTTTATTTGTTAACTGGGTAAGGATACTGGGACTAGCCCATTTTCAGATCTGACCTGACAAGAAAAACAAACAGTAAACAATCACAAAATAAATAGCAAGTTAAACAAAACAAGTACATAATTCAGTTGAATTCAAATAAGTCCTCAAATTATGCTTGAAATTTAGCAAAGAGGTGGACGAATGAACATCAAGAGGCAATGCATTCTGAAATTGGTGGGCTGCCACAGAGAAAGACCTGACTCCCACATTAGTATGAAAAGAGGCATTAGTTAAAGTAATGCCATTACAAAAATGCAAGTTACAAATAGGAGGCCTTAATTTAACAAAATCAGATAGCTATTTGTATAGGAAGAATAAGGATAAAAATTCCATTTTATTATTCAATAGTTATCATCCGGCTCATATCACTAAGAATTGAGCTGATAATTACCTCTGATGATGACCCTTTGCCTGAAACTACCTTACCCCCCCACCTGCTCCTCAGCCCAAGCTGGTACTGCTAATATTTTGTCTCCTGTCTGTTTTTCTATTTATGGAACCTTATTTAAGTTATTCTCTTGCACTTGTTTATGTTAATTCTCACTGAACAATTGCCTACTTCTCATTGTAAGTATCTGAACTCTATACACTGATCTATTGCTAATTATGTATGCCTGTACCTTATTCTCTGTGACGTGAATCCTTTGTAAATGAATCCTTCACTCAAAGGCGTTTCCGAATTACTAATAAACAAATAAACCAAAAAATATATATCCCTACGGGGCAATTCCTAAGGGCTAAGAGAAATTATTCTGATTTGAGGGATTATTCCAGTAGTGTTGCGGATCTTACACAACGTTTCCAGGCTAGGGGATATATTGGCAATGTTTTAGATCAAGGAAAAGGTAGACTTGAGGGATAGATCTGATTTAACACCAAAAATAAGGAATAATAATGCCTCAAAAAAGAAATTTAAGTTTATCACCACTTTTAGTCCCCAAGCCCATTTTGTCAAAATAATTATGAATAATTGGCATATTTTGGCAACTGAAAATAGATTTGATTCTGTGACAAAAGCACTTCCACAATTTGTATACAGGATGGCATCTAACTTTAAGGATATTTTGGTTCATAGTACCTACTGGGAACCCCAGAAGGAAAAAGTATTAGTACTTCCTAATGGTACTTTTCGATGTGAGAATTGTTCCTTTTGTAAACCTATTAAGACAGAGGATTTTTTCAGATATCCTGTCACTAATCAGGTCCATCAGATAAGAGGATTTTGTAACTGCAATACAAAAAACATAGTCTTGTTGCCACTTGCTATAGTTGTGACAGTTTTTATATAGGTAAAACTGTGCAAAAATGTAAATCAAGAATCGGACAGCATATTAGAAGTATTTGTAATTTGGATGATGTGAGTGCCTTGGCACAGCATGTGAGGGTAAAAGGTCAAACACATAAATTTTCCTTTCAAATGCTTGAAAAGGTGCAAGAACATATTCATGGGGGAGATATAGACAAAAAATTAAGACAAAGAGAATCTTTTTTGGCAGTATAAGACAAAGTTATTCTTGAAATCAGGCCTAAATGATTTTTTTTCAGTTATCCCCCTATTTGTAAAATAGAATAAAATATAAAATGATGTGTTTGTATTCTAACTTGTTGTTATAATTGTATAGTTATACATGTTTGTCTTCATATGTGGTAACGGGGAAGTCATAATTTATTAGGTAGTAAGAATGTTTGACTTATGTATATGAATTTACTGATTGTATTTTATGCACTGTCACTTTAAATTGTACAGTTTAAATGGGATGTGATGTCAAACCTACCTCAGCCTTGAGAAAGTGCGAGAGTGAGTGCAAAAATACTTGGCTGTTGGGAGAGGGACACGATGCTTATGTGTGCTGGCGTGTTTTAGGTGCAAAATAATAGTATTTTTGCTTATAGCCTGTTCTGAATCGTTCTTTGGATTCCCTCAGTGAAGTCTAGCCGTGCTGCTGTTTGCCAACTCAGATAGCGGATATTTGGTGTTTAGAAAAATAGATTTGAAAACTTGATAACCAAAATAAAGTGTTATTCTGTTGTTTAACGTTAAACAGCCAAGTTTGGAATACATTAAACAGTGATGAAATTGATAAGGGCAACCTAAGACAAACCTACAGCAATTATTATAGGTCACAGAAAGTGTTTTTAACTCTCCAACTGGAAGCCTATAATAAAGGCTGGCAACATAGTCAAAGTGAGGCAAAAGAATTCTCAAAGTGATAGACTTTCTAATAGCTTCTGAAAAATATTGCTTCATTCTGAATAACATACCAAATTTTTGGTTGTTTTTTTTTTTTTTATATATATATATATATAGCTTTTACCTGCAGAGAGAAAGTTAAGCCTGTGTGCAAAAGAACTCTCAGATATCTAAACTTTTTAATAAGTTTGACAACACTCCCCCAGTATTGTACATAAGCAGAGAAGGATCCTCACTCACCATATGGGGGGTACCAAACAACACTACTTTTGTCTTATTAATGTTGAGGACCATATGGTTATTGGCAAACCAAGTACAAACATCATTGATATCAGATTGTAATGTGGATTCAAGTTGAGAATTAACACGGGAATGGGGAAAAAAATATCAAATAGTCCACATGAAGCAGACACTTATAAACCTTCAGAACCGAAGAAAGAGAATTAATAAACAGTGAAAACAATAAGGGACCCAAAATGGACCCCTGTGGTACCCCCTAGAAGCATAGGTATAATTGATGAGGTAGCTGGGCCTATACCTACTACCTGAGACCTATTCAATAAATAGTCTTTGCACCACAGCACAGGACCTTCATTGAAACCTAGGAAGCCCAATTTTGAGCATACCAAAGAGTGATTAATAAGGTTGAATGCCTTGGTCAGGTCAATGAACACCACCCCCATTAACTGGCCCCTGTCAAAGCCCTGGAGGACAGTGTTCAAGAACCCGATCAAGGCAATCTTAGTTCCATGGTTTCACTATGAGCCATGTTGCTCTGGGCAAAGAGCATGATATTTTTCCAGATATTCAGTAATTTGGTTTGCTACTACTTTCTCAAGCAATTTACTTAATGGACTGAGAATTGATATAGGCCTAAAATCACAAAGAATCTACACCAGGTTTTTTGGGAATTAGGACCACCCTTGCTTGTTTCCAGTTTGAAGGAAATTGACCAGAAATAAGGCATAAATTAAAAATAGTACAAAGAGGCAATTTGGGATGCTGCCAGCTTAAGAAAGCAACTGTCTAACCCTTCTCCATAATCTTCAAACTTATTAGGCAAACTATGAATTAATTTTACCACTGCTGACCTTGTAATCATTTTAAAATAAAATTTGGGTCTATCACTCTGAACCCCCGGAGTACTGGGGTCTGCCGAAAAACTTGGAAAATTACAACTATAACTAGAAAAATCAGAAAAGTTGCTGTTAAAACTCCTCTGCTAAAATCAATGGATCAGTTAGAGGGCCATCTGAGAGAGAGATCTTAATAGCTGACGATACAGAAGGGGCTATCTGGTTTTTCACAAAATACCAAAATCTTTTTGGATCTGCCCAGTTTTCACTCAGTTGTTTTTTATAAAAAGATTTCTTAGCAGTTCTCATGAGACTGTTAACCCTATTCCTCAAGTAGCGATAGTGATCCAGGAGAAACCCCAATGGAACCAATTTATAATTTTGCCAAGCAAGATGTCTTGCTTTAATCCACTCCTTAATTTCACCATTAAACCACTTATTCACTGACCACTTAATTCTTAATCTACGTAAGGGAAAATAAGACTCCTGAACAGGCAAAAATTGCTTACAAAAATAATCTACTGCACAGTCAGGGTCGGGGATAAGGTCTAATAAAGACCAATCAATTAAGGAGAGACTGTGCACCAAATTTAGAGAATCATAATTATTGAAATTATATGATTGGATGGTCCTTGGGGGAATCTTTCCCTTTTTGAAATTCAAGATGCAGTAAGTTGCCTGATGGTCACTAATGGATTCAGCAAGTACCCCAGAAGAAGAAATAACATCAATTCTTTTGGTAACAATCCAATCAAAAATGGAATTATTTCCAATTAGATGGTTAAGTCTAGTGGGTTCTAAAATCAACTGAGACAAATTATTAGAATGCAAAAGTGTATCCAACCCCAAATCAACTGAATGTAACCAGTATAAATTTATGTCGCACACCAGAAGAAAATCTGAAGAGCAAAAATAATCACAAACTTTATCGAAAAATTCCCTCAAGCCAGCCAACCCACATGTGGGGGGCGGGGTTGTAAATACTCCCCAAGGTAACATGTTTCTTATCTCCCAGAATAAGTCTTGTCAATAACCAGTCATTCTGAAAATCAGAATGACTGCTACTATGCGATACAGATACTTGTAGATTATCCTTTAACAGTACCAAAACTCCACCCCCTTTCTTACAACCTTTCCTATCTGACTGGATGACCTCATACCCAGAAATAAGATAGATACTATCAGGTATAGATTGCTTCAACCAAGATTCTGACAGAACCAAAACACCCATTTTGTCATTCAAAATAATTTCCTCCACTTCAGATTTTTTAGGGAGGTAACTTCTTATATTTAAATGCATTATCTTCAACCCATGTTCCATCCACCACTTTGACCCATAAACATCGGAAACATAATTCACAGAGGGGCCAGGATTTAACTCAATATCCCCAGATAATATAAACAGTAGTTGGAGCAACACAAGGCCCTTAAAATTACTATGAATATTATACAAGCCGCTTCAGCAAATATGTGATGCAGAAAAAACAAAATACCAACTACAATACCACAGCCCATTATCAAATTGTAAGAACAATCCATTGGAATCAAAGATACAATATTTTTGCACTAATAAATTAGACATACTGTAATCCAATTCAGCATTTCTCCATCCTTCCTCCATGGCAACACATCCCACTGGAATATTGTTTAATAACACTAAGCACACTAGTATTATACAGTTCCACCTAGTTAACAGGCTGCCCAACATTTTCAAGAGAATACACATATTACACTTTTACCAACTATACGACCAAGCCCACACTCCCTCAGCTCCCTTAGACTCCCTCTGACTCCACACTTGGCCCTACTTGGCCATATGAGGCTGCTGCTCAAGACATCACCGTCTCTTGAGAAAGGTGGATTTAAACTCCCATTACCTGCCAAATTGGGCTGCCACCACCAATCGGGGGAAGAGGGTGCAGCTCCATGCAACGAGGCAGAGATCTGTTTCTAGGCAACACAGGTGCTGAAGTTACAGGTAATTAGCTAGTGGGAAAGAGTCAGCTAGACATCAGGGCTCACCAGGCATATAGGGCCAACAATCAAATAAAACTCTGGACAATCTTAGGGAACGATGAGCAAATACACATCAAAATGTCAGCAGGACTAGTGATCAGTTCAACTCAAATCCTGCAGCAATTTAAAATATAGTAGCAGCACAGTAGAAACCCATTCAGCACACTTCAGGCAGCAGAGTTAATGTGCAATGTAGAAGTCACTACCCATGTCATCCCTCCTCAAACAGCAATTCAAAATACACTTGCACAGCTCCAATACAAATCGTCAACATCCAGCACAAATTAAAATGAATATCAGCAATATAGCTACACAGTCACTTCAGCAGCTTATGCAGGGCAGTCTTATTCATAGCAATTCCATATTCAAATATTTAAAAAGCGGCTGAACAGTCATTCACTTAAGTGCAGAACTTTAAACGGTAGTTCACTCACTCCCGTTCACTGCAGCAAACTTAATGGCAGTGATAGTGAGGGAGTTAATGTGAACACCAGGGGTAGGGATGGACATTTTTTGGGGGGAGGGTTCGGGTAAGACAGGAATATTCACAACTGAATGAAATGATGGTACCAATATATAAAAGACATAGCCAGGAAGAACAAAAAGCAGGACCATCAGGACTAGGAGGAACAGAAAAAGATACAGGGCCAGGCGTAAAAAGAAAAGACAAGAAACAAACAGAACCACCACAAATGATGACGAGGTCACAGACCCCAAAGACTACTTAGTATACAGTATTTCTAAAGAAAACTTTGGATAATACAGAAATAGAAGTCCTTTCAAAAGGATTGTCTTTCTGTTCTCACATTCCATTAAATGAATTTGGATTACAATTTGATCTGACTAGATTCTGCAGAAAACTAAAATTGAAATACTTTTTTAGAATACAGCCAAAGAACATTAACACTAATGTAGAAGAACAAAAAAAGAAAATGGAATTGAGTAATAAACTAAAATTGAAATTAAATTTTGTTCTCCCCCACAGTCCCACATATCATTGAAACATATATCAGTCTGGTTAATAGGGACATAGAAAAACTCATTAATAAAGAAAAAACTGTGGGCAGGAGAACGAAGTATAATCTAACTGCCCTGCAACATGGTGCCCTCAGAAAACTTGAAAATGACCCTGAAATTGGTATAAAGAATGCAGATAAAGGTGGAGCAGTGGTGGTAATGGACTATCTGCAATACAGGACAATGTGTTTGAGGCTACTTCTGGTTGAAGAAAACTATCTGAAACTAGATAAGGACCCAACAGAAACAGTACAGGAACTGGTTAAAATTATCCCAAATAATGCAGATGAAAATAGCTGGATTAACGATTGGGAGAGTGGAGCTTTGTACAGAACCTCCAGCCATTCCTCAGTTTTACACATTGCCTAAACTTTGTGAAAATCTTACTGACCCTCCAGGTAGGCTTATCATATCTGGAATTAACTCAGTTTTAGAACCTTTATCTGTCTATATAGACCATTTCATCAGGCCATTAGTGGAACAAATAATAACATATGACTAAGATTCAGGTGACATCATTAATTTGTTGGAAATTGAGAATGATACTTAATTGGACATAAAAAACTGTTTACTTGTCACATGGAATTTAAAAGATCTGTATACTTTGATCCCACATAAGGAAGGTTGCATTGCTAGGGGAAAATTATTCGATGAACAAACAGATGAGGGGAAGGCACCAAATGAAATATTAGTCAAAATGACTGAAATGGTGTTAAACGAAAACTTCTTTAGATTTGAGATGCAGTTTTTTTGCAAGTCAAAGGGACAGCAATGGGGTCATCAATGGCACCATCTTATGCTAACATATATATGGATGCATTTGAGACAAAATATGCTTTTAGTGAACTTAATCCTTACTTGAACTTTATACACTCTTGGAAGCATTTTATTGATGATATTTTGGTCACATGGACAGGCAACAGACAGGATCTTGTGAATTTTGATAAATATTTAAACAAATGTACTGACAACCTGATTTTTGGGATGAAATGTAATGAGAAAGATATTCCATACCTAGGCTTACTTATACATAAGGAGAATGACAGACTAACAATGAGGCTGTACAGAAACGAGACTGATAAAAATGCTATTCTTAGAGCAGACAGGTTTCATCCTGAGAATCTAATTGAATCCATTCCATATGGACAACATAGCAGGGCTAAAGGAAATTGCACTGATACACAAACATTTGAAAGTACAGCAGAAGATATAAGAAATAGGTTCCAAGCTAGGGAGTACTGGAATGATACACTTCTAACTGCAAAGCAGAGAGCAGATAGTAGAGATAGGAAAGACCTGGTGGTAACCAGGAGACCGAAGAGAAAGACAGGGTGATGGGAAGGGTAATATTAGCCACTACATGTAATGAATCATTCTATGGAATTAGAAATGTAGCTATGAAACACTAGAATGTACTTTAAGCAACTGGTATGGGGTCAAGAATTTCTGAGAAATACCTTTAGTGATAGTTAAAAAAGAACAAAACCATCAGGGATAGGGTTGTGAATATAGTGCACAGAATCCCAGACAAAAGACCAGAACACTTTATGTCTACATTATTTATTTATTTATTTATTTATTAGCTTTTGGTTACCAGGTAAGTGCATTAGGCAAAAGACCTTCCTATTTTCAAGCAAGACCCAGGAGTGTACAACAATACAGTAGTCAAAATACAAAGGACAAGTCAGGTATTAGCATAGAAACAACAAGACCACCACGCAGGGTGGACTTACAAGGGTACAGAGTAAAAAAAAACACCCATGTGTGGATGGGTTACAACAAAACATCCAGGAGATTACATAGAGATAAGTATAAGTACATAACAATGTTAGACATAGGGTGAGCAGAGGAACCTGAATGGAAATTAAGGGCAATTAGGGGCAACTGCAGACACCAGGAGAATTCAAGTAAGAAAAAAGTGCTTTTTTTGAAAGAGTGGTGAAATGGGGAATGCTTAATGCCATTAGGAAGAGAGTTCCAGTATTTGGGATCGAAGTGTGAGAAAGCTTGTTCACCCATTTTTGTAGAGCAGGGAGGAACAGCAAGCAGGGCAGCTGTCAAAGACCTAAGGAGACAAGCTGGGGTAATGGGTTGAAGCATAGCTGCAAGCATGTCAGGATGCGGTGGGCGTGATAAGGAATCAAAAAAGTTACCCAGAATGTAGGAGTGCATGCCACCAGGAGACAACCAGTTCAATGTAGAGTAGAGACAGCAGTGGTGGGTGAGCCGGGAAACAGCCAGGGTGAATCTGCAAATGTTGTTTTGTGTGGTGTCCCATTTATGTAAGTCTGCTACTTTGGCCTGAGAGAAGACAGGAAGAGCATACGTTAGCCCTGGAAGCAATACCCCCTGGGCTACAGAGACATGGGCAGAAGCAGTAAGTGAGTGACGAATCCTATAAGCAGCTCCAATCTTCGAGTTGTTGTGTTGACAAATCCCATTGATATGTGAGGTGAGGTGAAGTGGAGCTGAAGGTCAAGAGTCACATCTAAATATTTAAAGGTCTTTGTGTTGATTAGTACAGATCCACCCGGGCATTGAACCCTCAGGTGATGG
Organism: Neoceratodus forsteri; assembly: GCA_016271365.2. Classification (NCBI taxonomy): domain Eukaryota; kingdom Metazoa; phylum Chordata; order Ceratodontiformes; family Ceratodontidae; genus Neoceratodus; species Neoceratodus forsteri. Next base: position 186,304,999 of record CM057457.1, read on the forward strand.
GATTCTGCATTGACCTTCCTTAGGGACCCAAAAAGCATAGCATGAGTTTTGGGTTGATTGAGAATTAATTGGTTAGAGCCAGGCCTGGCTCTGACAAAAAGGAGGATGGTAAGTGGTCATTGATATCAATGATAGATGCAGAGGTGGTATAAAGTAGCAGGTCATCAGAGTACAAGATAGACTTAAAGTGGGTAGTGGAGGTCGGAATAGAATTGACAAAGATGGAGAATAGTAATGGGCCTAGTACTGAACCCTGAGGAACACCACGGGAGATGGCAGAGGGAGATGACTGGGCTTTGCAGAAGGAGGTAGTTTGGGATCGACAGACGAGATAGCTTTTGAACCAGGACAAGGTGGGATAGGTAGCACCAAGATCCTGTAGTTTGCATAGCAGAAGGGGATGGCTCACCAGGTAAGGGCCGTGGTGGTACTGTGTCCAGGCCAAAAACCATGCTGGATAGAAGACAGAAGGTTGAACTTGGTCAGCTGAGAGATGAACTGGCCATGGATTGATTTTTTGAGCAGTTTGCTAAGGGTAGGTAGTATAGCAATAGGCTTGTAATTAGTTAGTCTATTAGGGTTGCCTTTTTTGAATACAGGAATAATCTTGGCTGATTTCCATATGAGGGGAACAGCTAAGGTGGAGACGGAGAGGTTGAATAGTCTAGTTACTGGGGTTGCTAATAGAGCGGCCACCAGTCAAAGGACCCTGGGTTCGAGACCATCGATACCCATGCTACCATGGGGAGATATGGAACTGAGATGTTTTAAGACTTCAGCTGTAGAGACAGGAGCAATCTTCAGAGGTGCTGATGCATAAGAGGGATCACAGGGGGAAGAAGGAGATCCAGGAAGAGAGGCATGCGGGAAGGTAGGGAGCGCTGGGAAAATAAAGTTAAAAGCTTCAGCAGTGGTAGCAGGGCAGTTACAGCTGGCTTCATTTACCAACATTTCCCACAGAGTTTGCGGCTTGTTGTTTCCAATAATTTAGTTTATACATGCCCAATATTGTTTAGGGTTAGATGAGGAAGAGTGAAGTAACTCTCGGTAGTAGCTACTTTTGGCCAACCTAATGTCCTTAGACTCAAGAGGTAATTACCAATGTGGATATTGTGTGCACTGTCTCAACACCTATAGAGTGAAAAAAAAATCAGAAATACAGCCAAAGATGAGGACTTGGAAATGAGAGAATTCATTAACTGTCAAACAACTGGTATAATATATGTGCGTACATGCCCTTGTGATAAAATCTATATAGGCATGACTGAAAGGATGTTAAAAACTAGAATTGGGGAGAACAAGAGTAATGTCAGGAGAAACGATGACAGCTCACCTGTTGCTAGGCATTTCTTGGAAAACACATCAGTTACCATAATTAACATTTTCTGGCTTGAAAAAGGTTCTGCCTGATCATAGGACAGGTGACTATAGAACTCTTCTCCTTATTAGAGAAGCTTTTTATATTGATATGTTTAGAGCCACAGACCACAAATATGGTTTAAATGGCTGCATAGACTGGCAGCCAAGTTTGTGAACAACCCAACCCCCAAATTCCTTCTTTGTAACAGTGCAACTCAGTAAAAATAAAATATGGTACAATTTGTATATCTGGTACATAAGTTATGATTAGTTGGGACATATGTAGGGTTAAATGACTGTTCAACCAGTCTCGCTGTCTCCCTTCAGAAATTATAGATGTGTGTCTTAAAATAGAAATGTATTGTTTACCTATTAAATAGTAACCAGACACACATAGAATGTAGAGGCATGATTGCCCTAACCATCGATCACTGATGTGTTTAAATTATCTATAGTATTTCTAGTAAAAATTACCATAAAAAGGAATTTTGGTTTGTGACCTCAGTTGACCTCTCTCTGAGATTTTATCCTTTTAAGTATTAGACATAATAGGTGTGAGATAATAATGCTTTAGTGTGCCCCCTTAATTTACTAAATACTATATATTATTAGAGATTAAAAATCTCCATAAGAAACCCCCAACTATGAGGAATGCCAAACTATGACATCTGGTGACCTCTGGGTTAAAAGAGTCTGGTTATGACACTGCTTTCTGGATTCCTGAATGGTGCAATGTCCAGTGATGTATAAACATAACCACAAAAGAAAAAAGTAACTAAAGCAAATAAGAATATGTGTGTTTTCAAGAAAGAACTAAAATAAAATAAACAGACTTGTAGGTGACACACTGTTCTTTTTCAGTGTACTGTTCCACAGGCCGGGCACCTGGGGTAGCAGTGAACAGCACATGACAGGATTTGATCATGTAACTGCTCTAAGTTACCAGGATGTCTGATTCACCTACATAAAGAAATGCTCAACACAAATGCAGCACCTCCATTGAGAGAAAGCAGGAGGTCAAGTTGTTTCATCAGAGTACAAAAATCTTTTAAAACAAGTAAGTTAGAACAGTTTTTAGCTATCTAAAGATTGTTGAAAGTACAAAATGCTCTACAAAGTTTTCTTTATTTTGAAGTTGGGTGGTATTACTGTAAGTATATGACTGAAATGGCCATTTTACATTTTTGTTGCAAACAGATTACAAAGCAGAAAAAAGTTTTAAGCACTGCCAAGTTACTTTTTAGTTAATATGTTCACAAATGTGGCTTTCTAATAAGTTAGTTTATGAGTATACATGGGATATAAAGGGACCGATGAAGTATTTAATGAATTGGAAAAGGTTAAACAAACTTTGGAAACTGTGGTTTTTAAGATTTTGAAACCGGTTGAAGCATAAACCTGATTTGGTTTCTTGATAGAGTATGCCAGAATTAAGACAAATATAAAAGGAATAGGTACTGGCAGCAAAAGATGAAAAAGTAAGGAAAATTTTGTGCAGTAAGTTGTGGTTGTTTTACTGAGTATATTTGTTTAAAAATGACTTCATTTATACGAGGACTGATTATATGAGCCTAGATACTAAAATATACATATGATTCTTTTGTATATAAAGAAAAAATAAGATACATACTGAAAGAACACAACAGGCTGTTATTTATTCGATAAGAATAACTTGATTATTTCAATTTATTTTTCATTTTGAAAAGCCTTATAACACAGTTTAAAATATTTATTTGATGTACTTATTTAGATGCAGTGTTCACACTGATGAAGGATTTTGCCCAAAATGTTTGTCTAACACTGTAATGAAAAATAAAATGCTGTGAATTTTTGTATAAAAAAGAGTGAATATCTGTTTAATTTTGGTGAGTGAGTCCTATCTTTTACCAGTCTGTATATATACATATATGAATATTTGCTTGACTGGTAACAGGACTACTCACTTTCATGGAAACTTTTTGCTTTTCTACCAAGGTGGCTGTGCTGTCTTCTAATCTCAGATGAGAATAATCCCATCAACACCCTTTGCACTCTGCCAGTGAAGTAGGACCTAAACCAGCTGATGACACTGCCAGTTAGTCCACACCAGTTCCACAGTCACTACAGTAACATCTCATGATCCATGGTGTCTAATGCTGCAGAGAGATCCAGGAGAACAAGAATGGTACACTCTCCCTTATCTCTCACTATAAGGAGATTGTTCAGCACCCTCACCAGGGCAGTCTCTGTGTTATGTCAAGGTCTAAACCCAGACTGGAATCTCTCAAAAGTGGAAGAGGAGGCAAAATGAGCCTCAAGCTGAACAGCCACCTCTTTTCCCAAAACATTTTCTAAAAACAGGAGGTTTGAGACCAGTCTGTAATTGGTGAGATACTTCAGGTCCAAGGAGGGTTTCTTCAAAAGGGGTCTCAACTGAGTCTCTTTTAAGGCCGCTGAAAATATCCCACTCCCCAAGGAACACCAGACAATCCCAACAACCACAAGTCCAATCAGGCCAACACAAAAAAGCAAAATTAGTACTGAACCTGGTTCTAGATCACATTGGGTTGGACGCAGCCTTGAGATTATCTCACTACCTCATCCACTGCAACTTGGTATAACTCACTCCAGACCAGAGGGGTGTCCTGACACCCTCCTCCCCCTGGTCTGACCCCACAAGCTGTTTGAGCAGCACTGGAGAAGATCTCAGTCCTAATAGAGGACACCTTGTTGTCAAAGAACAGAGCAAACTCATTCCACCTCATGCTTGAACCTGCTCCTCCCGTACAGAGACAGATTGGGTGCAACAACCCATTCACTGTACAGAAAAGCTGAGCCAGCCTGTTCCCTGCTGCAGAAATCTCCCTATACAGAAAATCCACCTTTTTCTGGAAGATTACCTTTTGATAATCATCATAATGTGACCAGAAAGCCAATTTGTCCTCCATCAGCCCAGACCTCCTCCAATGATGTTCCAACCTCTGACACTTTATCTTTAGCTCCCTGAGCTCCCCATCAAACCAAGGGGACACTGGTGAGTAGATAAGGGCCAGACACAGACAGGTGTGATAGTCAAGGGCTTGAGTAACAGCCCTATTATAGGCTGCCACTGCCTCCACCACACCTATCCCACATGCAGTTTCCACACTTGATAGGTCCAACACTGACTGTAGTTTTACTGGGGATAATCCCCACAAAGGGTGTTACCGGACCATCTCCACAGAGGATGGACCCTCAGGGGGGGCCCCAAACATGAACCTCATGGTGTTATGATTGAACAAGGTGACCTGATCGATCATGAGGTCATTGTCCCCAAGACCCAGTGTGAACATCTGGTCCAATGTGTGTCTGTGACAGTGGGCTGCTGAGGTGACTATCTGCGACAGGCACAGAGCTTCCATACTCTGGAGGAGGTCATATCCAAATGATGAGAGTTTGTTGTTGACCCAGACATTGAAATCCCCCAGAATTATCCATCTGGGGGACTCCAACACCAGGCTAGTAAGGAAGTCCCTAACCTCCTGCAGGAATTCCCTCTCCCCACCTGGTGGCTGGTAAATTAGAAGAATACTGCAACCTGTGCCAGGACCCCCTCACATGGCCACACTCTGAAATGACCTAGTAGAACCCACCAGTAGCACCAAGACACACAGGCTGGTTTTAAAACAAATGCCCACTCCCCCTCCTCTGTGATCCTTCCTTGGGCTGTGCACTACAGAGTAGCCAGCCAGAATTTCCACCTCCAAGGTGGGGCCAGCATTATCATCCAGGCAGGTCACTGTGATGCTAAGCACATCTACCGAGAAACCAAGTCCGCCATTACAGCAGTCTTGTTCCTCATTGACCTGGCATTGCAAAGCACAGCCCGGGTCAGATGAGTGGGAACTGCTGGCCTGGCCATCTGCCCACTATCCAAAGTGGAGCCTTTCAGTATGGGAATAATATGAAAAAAAAGCCATACAAGTCCCAGTGCTTTGTGATTCACTGCCTTTTCATCGGGGTCGTGGCTTACTTGTTGGTTAATGACATGCTATGTAAAGTACAGTCACACATTTCAATTGGTGTTACAGTTTGACTTTCAGTTGTCAGAGATTTGCCAACATTTTCATTTCATTTTATTTTTTATACTTGTATGCCTAATGAGCATATCTGCCTGTTTTCTTAAGCGACAAGTGCACACATACTAATATACATGAAAATGTTACAAAAACAGGTTAAACAATACAATAATAACATTCAGTCAATGAACACCACAGAATTACTGAGTCACAAAACAATTACATTCATCCTTATCATAAAGAGAATTTTTTTTAAAGTAAATAAAAGAGTACATTTAACCAGGTGGGAAGGAAGAGAATTAAAAAATAAAGGGGCTGTAAATAAAAAGGACCTCTGACCAACTGATTTCCTGCATAGTGGAACTGAAAAAGTTAACTTACTCTGGGAGTGAGTCCCACATTCATTTAATGGCTTAGGAAATAATGGAAAAATGGAATTGGGCAACAAACCCACAATACCTTTAAATAAAAATTGGACTGACTTAAAACAAACCCTATTGTGGAATGAAATACAGCCTGAGAGCCTAAGTAAATTGAAGAATGAATACAAGGGGCAGCGCCTGTCAAAACTTTTAAAAATGAATTAAATGATACCTTTAATAAACCCAAAATATTATCTGTAGTAGCAGTATAACTATTAATACCGTACTCTAAGAGACTAAAGAGAAAACTATGGGTCAAGAATTTTCTAGATCCATTAGTTAAGAAGGAGTATACCCTCTATAACGTTCCTAATCCTTGATGAAGAGACTGTTCAGAAGTCAAATGAGAATCAAGATATATGCCCAAGTATTTAAATATTTCAACTTTCTGTATGGTAGCACTCTTCATATCTACCACAGGTGGCAGGTGAGGGAGTTCCACCCTGGGCCTAGTGAAAACCATCAACGTGGTCTTTTTTGAATTGAGCACCACATGCCTAGAGATGAGCCATTTCTGAAAATGAGAAAAATCATCCTGAACATTCTTAAGTGTCAGGGAATAATCAGCATCAATACAATATAATATGGCATCATCTGCATAAAGACACATAGAAGAATGGGTGCAACTATTCGGGCCAAATTAATAAAAAGTGAGAAGATCATTGGGCCCAGGATGGAATCCTGGGGGACTCCACACAGATTATCATGACAGCTTGAAGAGATTCTAACTATTATAATACAGTACAACATAGCAAACATGATTCATATGAATTAGTATTTGAATTGACCATATTAAGACAGAGCACTTCTATCTTCCAAATATTACAGAAAAAGTTTCAGGTAGCATTTTAAAAGCCTGACAATACATGATAATACCAGAAAATGTGTTCTCCCTTTTAAACCTTTTGTGAACTGATCACCAGATAGCCCAAAAATGACATATTGCTTTCCTCAGGATTCAAAGTATGGGCGGGGAGTATCCAAATCAAAACAATTACAAGATATATCGAAAATTATATTGAGGGGGGGTGATCTCTCAGGTTAGTGGCCAAATCAAGAAGTAAGAAAGGAGCACAATAATTTCAACCTCTTACAAAGAAAATGGGCAAAGTGAGACCTGATGGAAGCATCTAGTATGAACAAAATACAAGCAGAGCAATTGTGCAAGACTACATACAGTATCTTGGTGGAATCTGAAGGGTCAATGTTTCTGTTTGGGTGTAACAGGTGAACCATGCATTGAAGCTCTGAAAGAGATATACAATGAACAATGCTAGTATATTATTGTAAGACTGAAATGGCATATCTATGCAGTAAATATCAAAAGACATAATAATGGTTGTTCACGTATACAGTATTTACTTCTGAAATTTCCAATATTCTTTTAATGCTGAATATTCATAAAAACAGCTTATACTTTCTATCCTGAGGAAAGCACTCAGTCATTTTTGGGCTATTTGGTGACCCATTGACTAGGGGTTTAAAAGGGAAAACACATTTTCTGCTATTATTACATATCTTTGGGATTTTAAAACTTTAATTGAAACTTTCTCTGTTATATTCAGAAGATTTGTCTCTTCAAATATTAATTCATATTAATGATGATCACCATGTTGGCAGATCTCTGACAGCTGTCAGTCATACTGTGACTCTAACTGAAATGTGTGACTGTAGTATAAATAGCAAGTCATTAACCAACACATAAGTCACACCTCTTGATGAAGAGGTAGAAGCCTCAAAGCACCAGGGCTTGTACAGCTTTTTTATGGAAAACCTACTTGTGTTTTGATTAAATAAAGTTTACTGTTTTGACAGTCTACTGTGCGCTGGTCATTTTCTTTTTTGAGTTGGGTGAGGGCTGGCCACAGGATGGTCTAGCCGGTCTAGCTTTTTATTTAGCTGAATATTGAGTACTGGATAATGAATCAGCCAGTATCATGGGGTGCCAAGGACACATGTTCACAAAGTACTTGGAAAAAAGGTATTTGCACACTCCTAGGAGATTGCTGGACATTGTAGAATAGTAAAACATGGGGTGAGATTGGTGGTCATGGGACTGGTGATTTATTAGACATGGGATAGGGGTTGTCAGACATGGAGACAAAGGAGTGATTGTGGCCATGGAGGTAGGCAAGGGAATCCTGGACTTGGAATGGGGGAGAGATTGCTGTACATGTGTTACAGGGTTGAGTAAGGCCCTGCCCCATTTGTTATGCAGGAAGAGTTTAAACTCAAGGGTTTGTTTCTATGCTATCCTTTTCTGTCTCTTCTCTGTCTGGTTGTGCAGCCAAATTTTCTTGTGAGACCTAGGAACTGATCTCTCCAACGGTTTTCCAATTCTCTACCTCTCGCTATTTCTCTGCCTTCCCTTGCTGCTCTGTCTTTTCTTCCAGCTTGCATAGCTGCAGTTATAAAAAATATATGTGAATCACTGTGTAAAACTGAATGTGAAACTGGGTTTCCTTTATTTAAAACTGCATATAGTTATACTGTTGAAATGATTGCAAAAACTGGAATTCAAGAGGTTAACCTGAGATGCTGGTTTGAAAAATATTTCCAGAGCTGTCAACAAGAGGTCAGTTCTGGGTCATCATGTACTGTTTTGCTGAAACTGACAAGAACACTGTGTGGAAGCAGCATGTTCTCCTAATGAGCTCCCTGCAAAGATTTATTATAAAAAGAGCTGCAATGTTTTGCAAGAGGACAGAGACTGAGAGACTAAGATTGGAAACTGAGGGAAAAAAAACTCAGAATAAGGACTCTGTTTTCTATGTTTGTACTGACATTGTAAATAGTCATACTGAACTATTTTTATTTTGTATTTTGCTGTTATTAATAATAAAACACAATTTGCAAATTTTACAACTGCTCCTGGTTTTCCTATGCTTCCTGACCAGTGCCTTGATGACAGATGGTGTCAGCTTAAGTGGGATTTATGCCGTGGATACTGTCAACCAGGAGTTTTGTGCATGAGTACTAGATTTGATACCAGGGAAGCATAGCAGAAAGGTATGGATTCTGTAGCAGCAAGCCCAGGAGTCATTACTAGAAGAATGGCAGCCAAACTAGAAGCAGAATCAAAAGTATAAACTGAGACTGTACAGCCAGCACCAGTCATGGAAAAAATAGACCAGACAGTGACCAAACCTGAAAGCCTGACTGCCTTTTGCGAATGGTGGGCTATACAACAACAAGAGATGGAAACACAGAGAAGAAAGTGGAAGCAGCAGAGAGAAAAATAGATTCAATGTTTAGAGACACAGAAAAAAGAAGAAATGCAACAACTTGAGAAGCAGAGAAAAGAAGAAATGCAACAACAGGAGCAGCAAAGAAGAGAAGAGATGCAGTGATGTATGGATGCCTTACAAGTTATCAAAGCTGGAGGATCTGGCACAGGTCCAGCAGACCAACAAGACACAAACAACTTCAAATACTTTAAACTTACAAAGTTGAGTCCCTCGGATGGTATCGAAGCATACCTGACAACTTTTGAAAGGTTTGCCAAAAGCCTGCCAGTGGCCAAAACAACAATGGGCAATAAAACTGGTACCTTACCTGACAGGGAAAGCCCAACTTGCCTACAGCAATATGGACACTGCATAGTCAGAAAACTATGACCTGGTAAAAAGAGAAGTCCTTAAAAGATATGACATCTCTGGAGAGACCTATAGGCAGAGATTTCAGTCTCTGAAGTACAACTCAGTCAACAATCCTTGAAAAGCCTTCACCCAACTCCAAGAACTCCTTATGAAATGGCTCCAACCAGAGGGCAAAGCATTCCCACAGATCATCAAAACATTTGTAATGGAGCACTTCATCAACATCCTACCCAAAGATGTACAGCTTTGGGTAAAAGTACACTGACCAGAAAGTGGGGAAAAGGCTGTTTCTTTGGCTAAAGACTACCAAATGGCCAGACAAATGCCACAGCAGTGAGGTAACAGCCAAGCACTGTTAAGACACTCTTTTTCCCATTTAACTCCAAGTCTGATAAGAACTCTGCTGGGGGTAACAAATCTGTGCCCAAAGACTTTATTTGCTATAACTGTAATAAGCCAGGTCATATTGCAAGGAATTGCCATAGTAAGAAAAGTGACGCTGGAGCAGATTTGTCATTAGCTAATTAAGGCAAGTAGTTAACAGATGTGAAGGTGGAACATGAGACTGTGAAGGGACTTATAGATTCAGGAAGCAGACATACCCTAGTACATACTGAAGTGTTAGGAAAACAATGTCCAAAAGGACCAGGTACTGGTGTCATCTGCACCCATGGGGATACTCAATACTATCCCACCACCCAAGTGAAAATTAAGGGTGTGTTGCACCAAATGAAAGTGGGGGTAGTACCGAAGTTAGCTGTACCTGTCATTATTGGAAATGACTTTCCAGAATTTACTGAGTTAATCAAAGTGGGAGTAAATCCTTATGTTTCAGCAGCTGTGGTGACAAGAGCTCAGGCAAAGAAAATCTCTGATTGTGGGGACTCTTTTCCTTTCACTAATTTTGATTTGGACTTGTTTGAGCAGAGCTCCAAGATCCGGAAGTCCAGGAAAGAAAGACAACACCTGGAGAAACAGTGGCAACAAAAGACTGATAGACATAAGAGGTTAACAAATGAAAATGCTGAAGCTAAACTGATCACTGTTTGTGATTTTCTTTCAGAACAAGCTAACAATGTTTCTCTCCAGGGTTATTTTAAGCAGCTGGGGTCAAATCAAAACAGGGTGAACCTATGTTTAAAACATGTATTGGTCTACTGTACAGAGTTTGGGTTAAACCTCAGACGCAGGACCAGATAGAACAGTTGGTTATACCACAAAAGTATAGATCTGTGTTGTTACGAATAGCCCATGCTAGTCCTATGGCTGGTCATTGAGGGAGTGATCACACCCTTGCCAGATTGTGGTACAGATTTTACTGGCTTGGAATTCATGAAGACATTGCTGCCAATTGCAATTCTTGTGCTGAGTGTCAGAAAGTAGCCCCAGTGATTAAAAAAGACAAGGTGCCCCTACCCTTGATAGATGTGCCTTTTGAGAGAATTGCAATGGATCTGGTCGGTCCCTTAGACAAGAGTAAAAAGGATAATTGAATGATTTTGGTAGTACAGTGCAGCCCACATATATCGGATTCGTTTACCCCGGAATTTCATTTTTACCAGATCATTCACCATTGCCAAAAACCATTCACATGTAATGCAATGCAATTCCATTTGTTTATAGTGAACTAAGCAGCCCATATTTAGCGATTATCCTTCCCATGCATATAGACTATTAGTGCCAATTATCGCCCATTCACACCTTCGGTTTACTCGCAGTTTCGCAACTCACACCAATTAGCAGATCTTTGTTCATTGCTCTGTGGTGACTACATTCCTTCATGGAGCTTAAGTTTCACTTAATAAGACAATAATTGCTGTTGAAGATCAGATGGGGCTTAGCAGATCTGTAATTGCTCACACAAGCACTCACAATGGCCCCTAAGCGAACCACGCTTTCCCTTGCTCGTAAGGTTGAAATCTTTACACAGATAAACTCAATGCCTGGGTGTACTCTTTGGGAGCTTTCCTTGCGTTTTAGAATGGCAAAATCTACCCTATCTGACCTACAGAGGGACAGAGAGAACGTGCTTGCATTGTGGCATACAAACCAGAATCCTGAGAGGAAACGCAAAAGAACAGGAAAGGACATTGAGATTGAAGAAGCTTTGCTTCACTGGTTCTCAAGTGCTTGAGGTAGGGATGCCATGATTAGCAGCCCACTTCTAATTGATAAGGCAAGTCAAACTGCCACAGCTCTTGGCAAAACTGACTTTGTGCCTTCTATGGGATGGTTACACAGGTGGAAGGTTAGGAACAACATTGGGTATCGCCATACTCATGGTGAGAAGCAAAATGCAGATTTTGCAGGTGCTGATCAGTGGGTAGCTCAAGTGCTTCCTGGCTTGCTAGCTGGCTATGACCCCTCTAACATCTACAACTGTGATGAAGCAGGTTTCTTCTTCAGATGCATTGGTTCTGGGACCCTAACTTTTAAAAATGAACTGCCTGTGGGTTCAAAAAAGGCAAAAGAGCACGTAAGTGTTTTGTGTTGCTGTAATATGACTGGAATTGACAAAACCAATCTGCTTGTGATCAGTAAGTCAGCCCAGCCAAGGTGCTTTAGGGATGTCCGACATCTACTGGTCATCTACAGCTCCAACAGTTCTGCCTGGATGACTGGCTTCATTTTCACTGAGTGGCTAAGGCTGTGGGACAGAAAACATAGGGGGAGGAAAGTTCTGTTGCTGCTAGACAACTTCTCTGGTCATCCCCCTGTATAAAACCTAAGGAACATCAAACTTATGTTTCTGCCAGCAAACACGACTTGCCTCATACATCCCCTTGATCAGGGAATCATTTATGCTTTTAAAAGGCAGTACATTCAGGCTATGAGGAGTCATGTTCTTGAAATGTTAGATACAGCATCGACTGACTTGTTTGTCACAGACTGCATAAAAAAATTAACATTCTTGATGCAGTGCGCATGATGAAGACTGCTTGGGATGCAGTGACCCCATAGACTATCAAGTGCTGCTTTGGAAAAGGTGGGTTTGTTACCCCTTCACAACCTACTGATGAAAATATCGAGTGACTATGCTACTTGATACACAGAAGCAGTTCCAATGTGCACTGTCACAGTCCCAAAAGTGGCAGCAGAGCTTGCCAAAATTTTCAGCGTAGTGGGCATACCTAAAGGGTAATAATTTTGGTACAGCATTACTGAAGGAGCTGTACCAACTATTAGGTATCACTGCCATAAGAACCTCCCCTTATCACCCTCAAACAGGCCATCTTATTGAGTGTTTTAATCAAACCCTAAAATGTATGTTAAAAAGGTTTGTAAAAGGGAAGGGAAAGACTGGGACCAATACTTACTTTACCATACCTGCTTTTTGCTTACACAGAACTGCCACAGGCATCAACAGATTTTTCACAATCTGAAATGTTGTATAGTAGACAACCTAGAGGGCCACTAGATGTAATAAAAGAAATATGGTATGATAACCACAGTCAGAAACAATCTATTACATCTTATATGTGTGCCCTGAGAAAGAAGCCTGCAAAATATGTTGAACTCACCCATAGTAATCAGGAAGAGGCCCAAAGCCAGCAGAAGTTGTATTATGTCATTGGGGTAAAAGAAAAAGTTTTAGAGCCAGATGAAAAGGTCTTGTTACTGTTACCAACTACAGAAAATAAACTGTTAATGAAGTGGCAATGGCCTTATAAGGTACTTAAATGTACTGGCACTGTTAACTACAAGATTGAGACCCCTGACAGGAAAAATCCTACTAAGATATACCATGCTAACCTCCTCAAGAAATGGGTTGAAAAAACACCAAAAGCTGTTTTGCTGGTTTTACCAGAAACTGGTAAAGAAGATACTGATGTAGCTTATGACAGACTGGAACAAACTGTAACTGCTGATGCTGTAAAAGTAAATTTTTCCCTGTCTTCCAAACTGCAGAAATTTGTAACTTGCTAAAGACACTTAACAGTACTTTTACCATAGTGCCAGGCTGAGCAAAAAGGGTTGAGCACATAATAGTCGCAAGGAATGCTCACTCTATTATACAAATGACATACAGTTTATCAGAGCAATTAAGAGTAGACGTGGCTAAGAAAATGCAAAAAATAAAAGAACTGGGTATCATAGAAGAATCAAGAAGTGCTTGGTCATCACCAATTGTGATTGTAAACAAAAAAGAAGGTGGTGTAAGAATCTGCCTTGATTTTAGGAAACTTAATCAAGTGTCAGAATTTGACAGTTATCCTATGCCCAGAATAGATGATTTGGTGAACAGACTGGGGAGTGCCAAGTATATCAGTACCCTTGATCTCACGAAGGGTTACTGGCAAAGCCCTCTTGCTGCAGAATCCAGAGACAAAACTGCATTTGCCACTCCTATAGGATTCTATCAGTTTACCACCATGCCATTTGATTTACATGGTGCACCCATTACATTCCAGCGGCACATGGATGTCATTTTATCCCCTCACACTGGTTATTACAGACTGAAAAAGCCACCTCTAGAACACCTATGATCAGTTATCCAATCAATCAAAAAGACAGGTCTGACAATTAATTCTATCAAGTGTGCATTGAGCATGCAGGAAACCAGATATTTGGACTATGTTTTGGAAAATGGAGAAGTCAAGCCAGAGGTTTCCAAGATAGAAGCTCATAAGAAGTCCTTAAAACAAAGAAGCATGTCAGGCAATTTTTAGGGCTGGCTGGTTATTATCGGAGATTTGTTCTCAACTTTGCAGAATTAGCTACTCCCCTCACTGAACTCACAAAGAAATGGTTCCCAAATAATGTAGAATAGACCCACAGAGTATGACGAGACTTTTCAGGCCATTAAGGCTGTATTATGTTCAGACCCTGTTTTAAGAAGCCCGGACTTTGAGAAACAATTTATGTTACAGAATGATGCATCAGAGGTAGGCCTAGGTGCAGTCTTGAGTCAGCATATAGATGGGAAAGAACATCCTATTCTATACATAAGTAGGAAATTGCACAACAGAGAGAAAAGGTATTCCACCATTGAAAAGAAATGCCTTGCAGCAGAGTAGGTCATGGAGTCCCTTAAGTTTTAATTACTAGGAGCCGACTTTGTACTTGTAACAGATCACAATCATCTCTGTTGGCTTTGCCAAAAGAAGAATAAACATTTTAGAATCAAACGGTAGTACCTGTCACTATAGCCATTTAAATTTAAAGTGATGCACAAATCTGGGAAAGAGAATGTCAATGCTGATTTTTTGTCAAGATATGGATCAGGAACTGAGAATTCCGAAGGTTTAAAAAAAAATGTGTGAGTTTAAATTTCACTGTTTGCTATACTGAATATGCACTGAACTGTAAAGATATAAGCTACTGTAATGTTAAAAGAGAATTTAAAGAATGTTTTGGAAACCTGATTTTTAAAACAGGTTCAATCTTGAAGAGGGGGTATATGACAGGGTTGAATAAGGCCCTGCCCCATTTGTTATGCAGAAAGAGTTTAAATGCAAGGGTCTGTTCTATACTCTCCTTTTCTGTCTCTTCTCTGTCTGTTTGTGCAACAAAATTTTCTTGTGAGACCTAGGAACTGATCTCTCCAACGGTTTCACAATTCTCCACCTCTCGCTATCTTTCTGCCTTCCCTTGCTGTTCTGTCATTTCTTCCCCCTTGCATATCTGCAGTTATAAAAAATATATGTGAATCTCTGTGTAAAACTGTATGTGAAACTGGGTTCCCTTTGTTTAAAACTGTACATACAGTAGTTATACTGTTGAAATTATTGCAAAAACTGGAAATTAAGGGTTTAACCTCAGATGCTGGTTTGAAATATATTTCCAGAGCTGTCAACAAGAGGTAAGTTCTGGGTCACCATGTACTGTTTGGCTGCAGCTGCTGAAACTGACAAGAACACTGAGTGAGAAGCAGAATGTTCTGTTAACGAGCTCCCTGCAAAGTCTCGTTATAAAAAGAGTTGCAATATTTTGCAAGAGGGACAGACAGAGACTAAAAGACTGAGACTGGAAATTGAGAAGAAAATCTCAGAAGCAGGACTCTGTTTTCTATGTTTGTACTACCATTTTAAGTAGTTATACTAAACTATTTTTATTTTTTGTTTTGCTGTTAATAATGAAATGCCATTTGTGAATTTTACAACTGCTCCTGGTTTTCCTATGCTTCCTGAACTGTGCCTCATCGACAACACAGAGGTGGGGGAAAGACTGATGGACATCAAGCAGGGGAAACTGCTGGACTGCTTGGGCTGTGTTGGGGAAGGGACAGAAACTAAAACTGTGGAAGAATGATAGAGACTGAATCAATGTACTAATGGTACTGAGAGGCATCAAGCTGCCCTAAGTAGAAGCAGGATCTCACTGGAAATCAGAACTGGCATCTCAGCTAGGCTATCGTTTGTAAATTATTTTCTTGTAGTGCACTTTGGGAGGTAGTGTATGAACAGTACTATATGCAGTAAATGTTAATACTACACTATTCTTCAGTCCTTGCACTATCATAAGTTTATCAAAGTACTGATATGTGCCAAAGCTCAAATGGCTAGAAATGAATTACTGTACAGGACATGTAAAACAAGAGTTGGCTACAGATAATAAAAACATTTTTTGGTGGAGCTTCTGTATCTGTTGCTTATAATTATGTGGTATGTCATTGTCCTAGCCAGAACAAATAACAATTTAAGAAAATGGTGTCTACAGAATAAACACACAAGTATTAGGACACATGAACTAGTTCAAAATGCAAACAGCTTTCTTTGCAAAGATGGTCTGCATTTGAATCGGAAAGGCAGTGGGCTGCTAGAAAGTATATTCAATACTAAAATAAATAATTACTTAAACTAGAGAGAGAGAGGGAAGGGGAGGGAGGGCAAAATGCTACCACATGTGACAATAGACAAATTAACACAATGATGGTATGATGGATTCAAAGCCAAGAAAAGATGAGACTAATAAAGACAAAATAAAAATCCTGCTACTAAATGCCAGAAACTTGAAACGTAAGCTTGCTGAATTAAGGTACATCCTGAACAAAGATAACATCTTATTATGTGCTGTAACAGAATCTTGGTTTAGTAGGGAGGACTGGGGAACAAATATACAAGGATTCCAACTATTTCATAAGGAGAGGGATGACAGAAAAGGTGGAGGAGTTGCCCTGTATGTCCATGACACTATAAGAACTAGCAAAATACAAAACAATAATATAAATATAGAACAGGATGATAGTATCTGGGTAGAAACACACATAATGTACATAATACAGAGTTAACCACTGGTGTATGTTATAAAACCCCCAACCAAAGCAATGATGAGCATGACAAGTTTATTAAACAAATAGAAAAAATACAGACTGATGGAAACTACATACTAGTAGGAGATTTCAACTACTCAGTCATAGATTGGGTCAGACAGATAGGAATGACTATTCAGGAAAAACATTTCATGGATACAATACTCCAAAAAAATCTGGAACAAGTGGTCATGGAATCGATCAGGGGAAATAGCACACTTGACCTTATATTTACAAACTTTATGGAAGACATTGATAACATTGAAATCCTGGAGTCATTGACTGATAGTGACCATAATATGGTCAAAGCAGTAGGTAATTTTGAACATAAATTATTTGGAGGAAAGACAATCCCAAAATGCCACAAAAAGGCAGATTATGGAAGTATAAAAAAAATATCTAACATCATTGGATTGGAGTAATGAGCTCTGGAATAAACCCCTGAATGAAATATGGAAATTAATCAGAATTAAATTGGACTATTGTATAAATCAGTTTGTTCCCGAAATAAGGAAAATATAACTCCAACAAAATAATTGCTAAATGGTTCACCAAAACAATTAAAAATAAATAAATAAAAAACAGATGCATATAAAGGTATAGGGAGAAAAACATGGAGGAGGCAAAATCAAATACACACAAATATCTAAAGACCATAAAAAAATTAAGTGGCCAAGGCAGACAGTGAGTCACAAAATAACAAAATCAACTATGAATAATAAAAAAACAATTTTATAATTACATAGGCAGTCTGAAAGGTGGGCAAAAAACAATAGGACATATCAAGATTGGAAATAACATAATTACTGATGAAACAAATATTAATATCTTTAATGAGCACTTTACTAACATTTTTTATAGCCAACGAATTCAGTAGAAGTAGATCAGTTGGGGTCAAAAGCCAGAATAATATTAGAGCTATAACCATTAAACAGGTATAGGAAAAACTTCATAAATTACTGGTAAATAAGTCAGCAGGACTGGATGGAATGCATCCGAGACTGCCAGAGGAAGTGGCTGGTAAAATAGCAGGTCCTATTTGTATGTTATTTAATATGTCAATAAAAGAGGGAAAGATGTTGCAAGAATGGTGGAGAGCAAATGCGACCTCCATATATAAGAAGGGTGACAGGTGTGAGGTGGGAAACTATTGACCAATAAGTCTAACCTCCTAATCGGTAAGATTATGGAAGGTATTGTGAGGGACATAATGGAACAACATATAATAGAAAATAGACTGACTGATGTATCACAACACAGTTTCAGTAAGGGTAAGTCATGCTTGACCAATCTTATGCAGTTCTTTGAATCTGTGAGTGCAGCACTGAACAGTGGGCTACCAGTGGATGTGTTATATCTGGATTACTCAAAGGCATTTGATTCTGTCCTGCACCATGAAATAGAAAACCAGCTACTATAGTTGCAAAAGAATTTCATTCTAAAATAGTATTATGGGTTGAGTCTTGGTTAGGTAACAGGCAACAAAGAGTCTGCTTAAGGGCATATCAGTCTGGATAGGAGAAGCTGACTAGCGGTGTGCCCCAGGGATCAGTCCTGGCTGGGACCACTGCTATGTAATATCCTTGTAGCTACTATGCAAAGATCAAACAAAATCATGGATCCGCAAAAACCCAGACAATTCTTAAGTGGGAGCCATTGTAAATAATATGGAAGGTGCTCTAGGACTACAGCAAGACATAGACAGGTTAGGAGTATAGGCAGGAGAACACGGATTGGATTTTAATATCGATAAATGCAAGGTGACGCATCTGGTGCATAATAACATCAGGGTAGAGTATACACTTAATAACAAAATCCTTGCAATGGCGGATGTAGAAAACTATTTTGGCATATACATCAGCAACAAGCTTACATTTGATCACCACATTAGGGAAATTGTTAAAAAATGTAACAGAATTGTGGGCTGCATTATGAGGAATTATAAGGAGTGAGGTGATTGTCCCATCATACACCACATTGGTTAGACCCCACTTAGAATACTCGCACCTTTTGTTGCCATACTAAACCCTGGTAACATGAGACTGATGGGGAAGGTCCAAAGAAGAGTCGTCAAAAAAATCACAGCTGTCAGGCATAGACCCTACTAGGAAAGATCAGAAAATCTAAATCTTTCTTCTATACAGCATAGGAAAATAAGGTGGGAACTACTGTATGTTATGCACACAAAGCTCGTCATAATGCACAGATCTAGCTGATGTCAGGACTATGTAGGAAGGACACCGAAAGACAAACTAGGTTACATAACAAACAGCCAAGAGGAGAAACAGTAAAGACAAATAAAAAAGTGCAGAATGGTATAGTCAGAGACTTGTGAGTGCTTGGAATGAACTACCAGATGCAGCTGTATATAGTAACATCATAGATCAGTTCAAAAAAGAACTAGATAAACATATGGGAAAAGAAAAAATGACATTATTCCACTTACATGTGGCAAGTCATTAAGTCTAATGCAGATAGACGTGATTAACAACAATGAAACTATGAAAACTATAATCCTATCCTTTTTTTATAATTATGAGATAAGTGTTTGTCCTGGGTATCTGACCAATCATTACCTGAAATTGTTTTTTTTTTTCCTACTTAAATCCAAATAAATAATATGTGGAATGCCAGAGTCATGTGCTCTGAACTCCACAAGGATTTCAAGAGACAAGGTGCAGCATTTTGCATTAATTTCAATGGTCTGACCTGGCAACTGGGCTGGTCCTTTCACAGCACACTGCAATACCTAAGGCCTACACAACAAAAGCCTGCACCAGTGTTATATTTAAGAATAGGGTGTGCAACCTGACTATGGTAAATGGCTACCTCTTGCTAGAGCCAAAGTCTAAGAGTTATGGTTGGGCTTTTAGCTACAGATACAGTTCTCCCAGGTGTAAGTCATTTTTAGTGTAAGCTACATCCCATATTAAATATGTGGGGCCAGATTTTCTAAGCCATGGATGTGCCAATGAGATGGCAAACTGGGCTTGTGGGAATATAATAAAATTGTAAATCCTTTGAAGCAATTTCTGCAAGGTAGACCAATTTTTGCATCCCAGCTTTCAGCAATCCTGGGGACCCTTTTCACAGAGCTTGTGCCAGACATTTGGTACAAAGTGCTGTAAATCAGGTAAACTATCACAACTGTATCCGACCTACTAAAATCGGACGCAGTTGCAGCAAAGCCATTTGGCACACCATCAGAAACAACGTATCGTGGCATAGGACTCAATGCAAGTCCTGCACCACCTATTGAAAATCGGGCCTGTAGTCTTCATTACATTAGCTTACTGATAGCTAAGAACTAGACACAAAACACTTATTCTGTTTGCAGTGGGCACAATTAGGTAACCTTTCTGAAATAAGACAGAAGAAGAGCAAAATACAGTATTTGTAAATGGTACAAAGGAGACAGATATTTTCCAGTTTGTGTGGTATCAGTAAACGATCTAAACCCTCAAACCCAGCACAAAGCAACATGGGTATGCAAATCTGTGTGTGTGGGAGTATTGAAAATGTCTTACCTGAGGCTACATTCTGCTTACCACTTCAGTATGCAAACCACACCATAGGTAGACCACACACACTTCGAGGTAACATTAATCTTCCTAATGTACACTCTTCTCCTACTGAAACCCATAAGAAAAGATTCATCCTACAGAAAAAAACAAACTTTAAAATACCACTGTGGTTCCATTACTCACAATACAGTACACACATAATTAAAGCAAACTCAGGAAAAAGCATATATAAACATACAGTACAGATAGTGACTATAGAGGAAGTAAAAGTATTTTTTTTTACCTGTTTTGAGTACTACACCCTCATATCTTGTAATTTTTTTGTTTCCTTGTCAAGTCAATTCTTCTCCTGTAGCTGTTGATGATAAACATGTTTGTTTTAGTTTATTTTCACTGTTAATACTAGCTACCTCTAACTTTCCTGGGGACTCTATTTTCTGGTTACTGAAATCTCATTTTCCCCCAGAGAGCTGCACTGACATACCAGAATATAATGTGTCAGCATCATTTAAATGCTACAGTATACCTGTCTACTTAGAGTTCAACAAAAGTAGAAGGAAAGTGTGACATAGATGCATTGCAAATTTTAAATGAGTCCACAAAGTGTGGCAAATTTGGCACAATGCACTATGCATAGTATTTGTGAAATGTGCACTATGCAATTCACCAAACTTGTGAATTTCACTGTGCCAATTGCCACAATTTGGACTTTGCAGTGAATTTTTCATGTGAAGTCTGACAATTGATAATTCACGTAGTAAGTTTAAATCTGTCTCCACCCTGTTGCCCAGCAATGCAACACTAGCAGCATGTCAAAGAATGCCCTAGAACTACCTTTCCAGAGAACCAATCTGAGTAAATGCTCTTTTCCCATAAGAGCAGTGGGCTGGCTGAACAAATTGCATGAATCTCTGCTAAGTTTCTCAAATATTATCTGGCTCGAAACATCTCTGTAGTTAGCCTTCTTATCCAGTTCCAACTGTACCTGCTTTAACTCATCTGAATACTTGCTTCACTGTTCACCCTGACATGCTCTGTAACTCAGCATTGTCTGTAACCACCTTTGACCAGTTTCCTCTGGTAATAGAATAATTTAATTTGAGTATCTATGTATCATGTTGATTTGTCCCGACTATGTTCCTCTGCAATCGCTGAAGTAACTGTTATTGTATTTAACCATGTTTTCTGATTCTGTCATGGAACCTTTGTAAAGGAGGACCTGTGCTCAAAGGTACCTTCATAGTAAACAATAAATAAATAAATATTTGCCACAAGGTACGTAGTGCAGCAATTTGCATAGTAAAAGTTGCACAATTGCATGAATTTCATTATGCAGATTTGCACACTATGCTACACGCTATGCGAATTATGTAGTTGTTTTTTTTTTTTGCTTCACCCACAGCTAGTGTGAAATACCACATTTACCTTCAATTAGTTTTGAAAACTGATAAGGCATTGTAATATGAACCACAAAGTGAGCACTCAAACCAAGGACCAATGTAATAAAAAGGAGGAAGCTTAGCAGATTGCCTTGCTAAATGTAAGAGCTTTTCTACCCATTTCTGTACCATAATAGATGGGAGCTAGCAGCATTAACACCTTGCACTTTGTGGATAAAATATTTTTTAATTAAAGGCCAGAATTTTTATTCAACGTATAACTGTACTTTTATTTTTCAGTTCCAACCTCCCAGTCGATATTTTCGGTTACAACCAGAAGGTTGTAATTAGTGCCCATCGATCAAACTCATCCTCAGAAACCTCATTGGCCACTTAACTGTCTGTGGGAGGGCCAAACATCTGAGACAATATGGCAGCTCTGTTCCTGATAGCTAGCACTCCATAGCTTCATCATTTCCCTCACACCCAAAGAAAGGTATGGACTATAAACAAAGTTTTCTAACATATCTGGTTGATCCTTCCTTTGGAACTGGCTCCCCCCACTTTCCTGAACTGCCACTTCACAGTGGTAGAAGTCTCCAGTAAAAATATGGCAGTGGGCAGGTGGGTGAGAGACAGGCACTCTAAGCACATACAAAGACAGCATTGAACGCAGAACACAACACCATGGCTCTTCATAACACCCACATTCCCATTTAAATAATAATAAAAAAAGAATTAAATGAATGTCTCTATCAAAAGGAGACAAAAAACACTGTGTCTGTGTGTGTGTGTGTGTGTGTCTGCATGTGTGTGGTGGTATACCAGGAAAAACAGAAGGAGGCAGGGCCAGAGGTCAGAAAAGCAAAGTCAAGAACTGAGGAGAATATAGCAATCTCTGCCAAGGAAGGGAATAAAACTTTCTTCCGGTATGTGAGTGAGAGGAGAAAGTTGAGGTGGGGTAGTTACACTAAAGGATAGGGGAGGAGGGCTGGTGGAGGATGACCAGAAGAAGGCAGAAATATTAAACAGCTACTTCTGTTCTATATTCCCAGTAGAAGAGGAGGGGGAGGGTAGTCAGATCAGGGATGGAGAGTGGCAACAGGGTGATGGACACTAGCTCGTTCCTAGAAAAAGAAGTCCTGAGAATAGTGGAGGGGCTGAAGATGGACAAGGCAAAGGGTCCTGATGGGTGCACCCCAGGGTTTTAAAGGAGCCATGGAAGGAAATAGCAGAGCCTCTTGCTGGGCTATTCAATAGGTCCCTGGAAACAGGGGAGGTTCCTGTGGACTGGAGGAGGGCGGATGTGGTTCCCATCCACAAGGGAGGAGAAAAAGAGGAAGTAAGCAACTACAGTCAGTACTAATGACAAAGCTTACTACTAAGCTACTAAGGACAACATAACTCTGGTATTGTTTGCATCAATCCTACCTGTACCAGCTTGTTTGTATCTATGTCTTAAGTTACTGTTATACTGTGTTATACTGTGTATTTTCATTTGTCTTACTGTGACAAGGTACCTTTGTAAATGAGCCTATGGCTCAAAGGTTTTCCAAACTGCTGTCTAAATAAATAAACAGACTGATGAGCTTGACATTAGTGGTGAGGAAGCTTATGGAAAAACTGCTAAAGAAAAGGATTAATAGTTATCTTGAAACCAATGGAATACTAACCCATCGGCAGCATGGGTTCATGGAGGGCAGGTCATGTCAAATGAACTTGGTCGAGTTCTTTGACTGAGTCATCAGGGTAGTGGATTGGGGGGAATGATGGACATTGCATACCTGGACTTAAGCAAAGTGTTCGACTCTGTGCTGCACAGGAGGTTGCTGAACAAAATGAGAGGCTTAGGACTGGATCCGGAAGTAGTAAGGTGGGTGGGTAACTGGCTTAGGGACAGAAGACAAAAGGTAGTTGTAAATGGGGTGCCCTCAATGGAGGGTTCTGTCACTAGTGGGGAACCTCAGGGGTTGGTACTAGGGCACTCTTGCTTAACATCTTTATAGGGGACACAGTAGAGGGGCTGAAAAGGAAGGTATGTCTATTTGCAGATGATACAAAGATCTGCAATAGGGTGGATACAGAGGAAGGGGTTGAAAAAATGTACACAAACCTGTATAAACTGGTGCAGTGGTCAAGGGAGTGGCAATTGTCATTTAATGCAAAAAAGTGCAAGATCATGCACATAGGGAGAAAAAACTAGGGACAGAATACAGGATGGAGGGCAAGTCCTGGAGGCAATTGAGGCAGAAAGGGACCTGGGCATAATCATTTCATGGGACCTTAATGTGGTGAAGCAGTGCGAGAGGGCAGTGTCAAGGTCCAGTAGAATGCTGGGATGTATTGGCAGGGGGTTCACTAGCAGGAATAGGGAGGTTATTATGCCTCTGTACAAGCAATTTGTGAGACCACACCTGCAGTATGGAGTCCAGTTCTGGAGGCTGCACCTTAAGAAGGATGTGGAGAGGTTGGACAGGGTCCAGAGAAGGGCAACTAAAATGGTGGGTGGTCTTAGTTAGTTGTAATATGAGGACAGACTGAGGGACCTTAACATGTACTCCCTGGAGCAAAGAAGGGAGAGAGGGGACAAGACTGAAACCTTCAAATGCCTCAGGAGCATAAATAAGATACCAGTGAGAGACATTTTCCAGCTGAAGAGACACTCGAAAACTAGGAGACATGAGTTTCAGATAAAGGAGGGAGGCTCAGAGGCAGCATCTGGAAATTTTATTTCATGGAGAGGTGGTGGACAGCTGGAACAGGCTCCCAGAGAGAGGAGGTAGTGGTGGTAAAGTGTAGAGGGATTTAAAATGGCCAGGGATAGGCACAAGAGAATTATTAGAAGGCTTAGTCAGGAAGGCTAACTTTCTAGTGCTAGCTTTAAGGCAGGGATTTGGGGCAGACTGGGTGGACCTGGCGGTCCTTTTCTGCTGACATATTCTATGTTTCTGTGTTTCAGGAATGGAGAACAATGATGACAAGTAAACATATAACATGTACAATATGAGAGGGAGGAGTGTTTCTTTAAAATCATCATGAAGAAAAGAACTTCTAGTGCCGGATTTTCAGTGGGTGGCACAGGGTTTGCCTCAAGCCCTGTGTCACCCCATTTGTTACCCCAAACGGGTTTGCCACAACTGCCTTCGATTTTAGTAGGTTGGATGCAGTTACAACAGTTTACCTGATTTACGGCAGCTTGTGCCAAATATTTGGAACAAGCACCATTAAAAAAGGTCCCTGGGTTTGCCACATGCTAGACCACAAAAAGTTGGTCTAACTTGCAGCAGTTGCTGCATGGGATGCAAAATCCCATTCAATTGCCACAATCCACTGTTTTTAAAATCTGGCCCTCTGTCTCCATCAGGTTTAAGTAGAGCTTATATTGCTTCCCAGCTGGGTGGAACTACAGTATCCTTTTTTAAAAAAGGTTATGCCTCGGGGGCGTTGCCAGCAGCCAAACTGAATGGACGTCTAGACGTCTAGCTCCCGAAATAACCCCTTAAATCCTGCTTTTACAGATTTGTTCCTGCATAACGGCACAAGATCAATATTCAGAACCTACTGGTTGTCGTCCCGGTATCTACTTCTCGACTGGTGCATGAAAATTTATTCATTTGCACCCATGTATCTGGTGTTCTGCCTTGCCATCCAGCCTAAAAGTTTCTCAGTATGGAGCCTGTCTCTATGCCAACATCACCAGAGATCAATCTATTAGAAATATGGCAGATGTTTGCCAAAATTCTACATCGCATGGAGAGACTGGACGTAGCCACAAAAGAACATGGAAGATATTGTAGATCTATGCAACGGGCTTGCATTTTCGAGCACAAATTAGCGGAGGCTGAGGATGGCTGGCGCAAGGCCGGGGCTAAGTTATACGATCAAGAGCAGTTAATTCACCTTCTTTGGGCCTGCGTGGAAGACCTTGAAAATCGCAGCCGCCGGAATAATCTCAGGTTTGTGGGGTTTCTGGAGGCCTGCGAGGAGAATGATGTTATATTGTTTCTACAAAAAGAGCTTCCCCCCTTGCTGAACTGTTGTTGTGAGACCCCCTGGAAGATTGATAGAGTGCATAGAACCCTGGCTCCATGCCCGGCTCCTGGTGGACACCCTCATACTATCCTAGCCCGATTTATCCGGTTCCAGGACCATGAACTGATTACCCAGGTGGCTCGGCAGAAGAAAGAACTTTTTTGGAAGGGCCACAAAATTCAAATTTTTGCTGATTTATCACAGGAAGTTACTAACAGGCGAAGGGCCTTTACAGAGGCTCGTAGAGCGTGTGCTGAGCTGGGCCTCGAGTACTCTCTTCGATACCCTGCGTCTCTTCGAATTGTGGTCAATGGGTCACCATGGGTCTTTGATAACCCAGCATCTGCTAAGGACTTTATAGCAACTCAAGCTCCTAAATTAAACTGGGGCAAGTTACGTGATACCCACAGCCCCGGAGCCCTGCCTGCACACCCTTCCCTGATGGACACTGGTAAACCCAGGGTCTTTGATGCTTTGTCAGCTTCTACTCCCCAGTTAAACAACTTTTGACCCCACTCGGACATCTTCCGCAAAATCTCCTGGCAGCAAAAAAAAAGAATAGGAGAAGGGCTAGGATTGAAGGAGGGCACGTAGACAAAACTCCCGGCTCCGTTCCAGAAGCAGAAGCCGAACTGGTAGCCCGGATCCCAATGGCAGTCAAGATACACTAATCCCGGATATGAGCAACAATCAGTATAAGGCACTGATGGATCTCCCTACTGAAGATGTTCCCCGTGACCTGCCTCTCCCTCCCAGACGCTCCTGCTCAGAGGGCTTGAAACCTTCAGTTGCAAAGCATCTTCTTTGGGCCAAGGAATCAGCTGGTACTCCTTCAGAAGACTCTGTGACCTCGGCAGCTGTGCCAGCTCTGGAACCAACCTCATGCGATATGACTATTTCCACTCCTGCTGTTGAATTAGCAGGCTGCCTATTGCCACTATATCCTTTTTTTTAGTACCATGTTTGCTTGAGGATAAGGCAGCCCTCTCCTCTGATTAGGGAGGATACCTATGGGCCCCAATGTTAAGAGGGGGGCCTATCCCCTTAGAGGATGGCTGCGATTGGCCCTTGGGCCTATGCCTGGTCATTAATCTAGGGTTTTTCCTGCTTCTTTTTTTTATCTCCTGCTGTCGCAATATGCTGAACAGGCATTTTATGCGTTAGCTTTCTAGCTGTGATGCCTGATGGTGTAGGGGGATGTATATATCTTTATTCAGGGCCCATTCATACCCAATCTTGGCAACATCACTGAAGTGTCTAGAGGGACTAGGGTGGGCCTTTATCACTTCCAATCACCAGTCTGATGGACGGCAGCTTACAAGGCCTTCGTTGCATGGAAGTTTCATTTTAATTTTTTAACAGGAGTTACAAGGAGAATGGTTTCACTTTTTTTAGATGGGTTCCTGGGGCCACCTACCTCCCAGCGACTTCTACTGGTGTCTGGGCTATTTTTTAGCTGACACATACAGTGGATGCTGGTCATGTGTGGGATTGCATTGTAGTGAACAGGGGGGTGTGGGACTGGGTACTGTTAATAAAAATGGTTTAAATCTCCCCCTGTCATTAGGGGTTGTGAATGTTAGTACTTTTCTGTTTCAGGTTAAAATGTTTGTATTATGGTGTTGTGTTAACTCTTTTTATGGCAATCTTATTAATGGGGTGAGGATGTGCCATTCAAATACTAGATGGAGGAGTAAGAAGGGAAATGGCTCTAGACTCAGACCCTCTCTATATTGTTTCTGATCACATATTCCTGCTGACATGTTTTACTGTTGGTTTAAATGGAGACTAAGCTGATTTTGTGGAATGTGAGGGGGCTTAATTCTCCCATCAAACGGAAGAAAGTTTTACTGCACTTAAAAAAACTAGGCCGTATGGTGGCCTTCTTGCAAGAGACGAAACTCTCTTCTAGGGAAGCCATGAAGCTTAAACAGGGTTGGGTGATTGTAGAACTTCACAGTGCGGCATCCTCTCATAAGCGGAGGGTCTCCATACTTTTTCATAAAAATCTGGGATGGAAGGTGAAGGACTATATACGAGATCAGGAAGGGAGATGGATTATAGCAGAAGTTGAAACCCCTGAAGGCCCCTTGGTTCTAGCTAACCTATATGCTCCCAATCAGGATTGCCCACAATTTTTTCACACAGTTAATCAGGCCCTGTTGGACTTAAACAAAAATAGAGCCCCAATACTTTTAGGAGGGGATTTTAATTTAACATTAGATCATTCTGTAGATAGAAGCAATAAATCCCCTGAACCCCACAGACAGGCTAGGAGCGCAGTAGAGAAACTAATGTCCGAAGTCGGACTATTGGATGCCGGGAGGACATTACACCCAGGATTGCATGATTATTCATGCTTTTCCCTGACCTATGGATCATCCAGTAGGATAGATCTCTGGCTCATATCTTCTGGGTTATATGAAAAGGTGGTTAGGGCCTTGATGCACCCAATTTATGTTTCCGATCATGCTCCTCTGGAATTAGTTATTAAAAGGGGACAAGATCCCTACCAGTCCCACACATGGCGTTTGGACCCTCTCCTGCTAGAGGATGCAACTTTTTTAGATTGGATTGGCCCGGCAGTATTAGAATACTGGACTGACAATGATAATGGGGAGGTATCCGACTCGACTCTATGGGAGGCTTTTAAAGCTACCATTCGGGGCAGGATAATAGCCTTTGCTGCTGCCAGGAGGCACCGCCATGAAGCTGATCAGAAGGCATTGGAGAAGCAACTATATATTTTGAAATCCCAATACAAAGCTCTCAAAAATCAAACCCCATCTTCAGCTCTATTAGCACAATTAGCCAGCACACAAATCTCCCTTAATACCCATTTATCTCGGCAGGCTGAGCTAAACCTCAGACGCATCCGCCATGCCTTCTGGGAAAGGGGGGAAAAGGCCAGCAAGCTTTTGGCCTCCCATCTTAAATGACAGCAAGCCTCTAAGGTGATACATGCACTGGTGGATACGAAAGGGGTTCCAGGCCGTACAAACTCTGGGATAAATTTAATCATGTCTCAATTCTATGAAAATTTATATGCTTCTCTGAACCCCCCTGATCCAGCTAAGATCCAAGCCTTCCTATCCTCACTACCCAGTCCCAGAATTTCTGGTTGTGATACTAAATTGTTAGAAACTCCGATAACAGCTGAAGAAGTTACTCAGGCAATTCACTCTTTGAATCCACGTAAAACCCCAGGGAGAGATGGATTGCCCATAGATTTGTATAGACTTCGGGGAGTTAACCTGGCCCTATATTTGGTTCGGGCATTCCGACACTCTTTACTTACTGGACATCTGCCCCCCTCCATGAGAGAAGCCACTATTACAGTGCTTCCCAAAAAATGGAAAGATCCATTGTCTCCAGGTAGTTATCGCCCCATCTCCCTTATTAACGCAGATGCCAAGATATTGGCCAAGGTTCTTGCTGGCCGGCTTGAACCTCTTCTGCATGGCTTGGTTAACCCATCCCAAGTGGGCTTTGTTAAATGCTGTCTAGGGTTGGATCACCACAGAACCTTAGGGTTCCTAATGCACTCTGTCAAACTATCATCAATCCCTTCAGTAGCTTTGGCCATTGACTTCAAAAAGGCCTTTGATTCGGTCGAATGGCCTTTTCTATTTCATACTCTCTCTACTATGGGTTTCAGACCAGGATATATTGCCTGGATAAAGCTTTTATATACTGCTCCCCTAGCCTCGGTTCTGACTAATAGCACCCTGTCTCGGCCCTTCCAATTACAGAAGGGCACGAGACAGGGATGCCCTCTTTCTCCCCTCCTATTCATTCTAGCTATAGAGCCCCTGGCCATTGCACTTAGGTCCTCCAATTCTATCTCTGGGATTCAAGTGGGTGATGCCAACTATAAAACATCCTTATATGCAGACGACCTCCTTATTACTACTGAACATACTTCACTAGGGATCCAGACAATCTTTAATATCTTGACTGATTTTACAAAGATATCAGGTCTAAAATTAAATCAGTCCAAAACTGACATCCTTCCACTGAATTCCTTAGCCTCTGGAGAAGAGTTTATTGCCATGGGGCTTAAATGGTCCCCCCAAGATATAAAATACCTTGGCATTATTTTACATCCGGATTCACTTAAAATGCTTGCAGCTAATTTCAACTCCCTGATTGATACCCTTAGGTTAGATATAGAAAGATGGAAAGCATTGAAGCTCTCACTAGCTGGTAAAATTGATTCAATCAAAATGATGGCTGCCCCTAAGATGCTTTATTTATTGGCTCACCTACCTTTTTCTATACCCCAGAAGTGGTTCCAGAAATTGGAGGCCCTGATGGGCAATTTCCTGTGGGACGGCACACCCCCTTGATATAGTAAACTTGAACTTCAACAACATTGGAAAAGGGGTGGTTGGGGACTCCTCTGGTTGCAGCGGTATCACATGGCCTTTGTTCTGGCTCAGACTCTTAGATGGTTTTCTAAATTTGGACAAGCCTCTCCACAATGGTTCCAGTTAGAAGTCTTCCTAACTCGTATTCCCTCCCCAGCGGTCACCTTATATGGCAAGAAGAATTTACCCGTGGGCTTTTCCCCCTCTATATTACTATCAATAAAATATTGGAAGCAAGCAATGGCACTGCTGGGCCATGACCCAGCTCCTTGGGCATATATGCCTCTATGGGACAATCAGGCCCTGAAAATAGGGGACTCCACCTTGCACTGGAAAGTTTGGATGGTACAGGGCATCTCCTCGATACAGGATCTCCTACTCCCTGCAACCACTGTTATAGACTCTTTTGAATCTCTGAAGGCAAGATATCATCTCCCTGCTTCTCACTTTTGGAGATACCTTCAGTTGAGAGATGCCATATCTCACCTTACAAATTCCCCCCACAATAATTCACCACAAAAAAAAACACCCCATATTTTCCTGGGGTAAACTTACCAAGAATAAAGCTAGCAGCATACATAGTGCCCTCAGAGAATCCACCAAAGACTCCTCCCAAAAAGCCAGATTGCAATGGGAAAAAGAACTACAAACCTCTATTTCGGAGCAACAATGGGAACAAGGATGGGTACGAATCCATTTGGCCTGCCTGGATGGACATACACAACTTATTATGAATAAGACCCTCCACAGATGGTATAGAGACCCGGCTAAACTAGTTAAGATGGGACTCATCTCGACGGACACTTGTTGGAGATGCGGTAACCAAGGTGCCCATCTGTTCCATATACCCTGGGACTGCCCCAATCTTCAGCACTTCTGGCTAGCAATTCAGGACATGTGCCAGCAGGTGTTCCCCAATATTGTTCCGTACCCTCTTTTGCTCCTTCTTGGCTGTGGTAGCTCTGCCATGCTGAAGTACAGTCCAGAGGCACAATGGATCACATTGGTCGGGGCACTGACCAAGAGACTCATACTGACGAGATGGAGAACCTCGGAGATTGCGACTTTTCATGAGTTCCTCCTGGCTCTAGCCCAAGGGGTCACATTTGAGAGGATCTCCAGTTTTGCCCATGGCTCTTTAGCCTGGTATGACAAATGTTGGCAGCCTTATTTATGGTCTAAGTATTGTCATAATACTCTTTCCAGTCCCACTCCTTAGATTTCTCCCCTTCACTATAAAGGTCTGGGTTTTTGTTATCTGTAGTCCCCTTGTCCCTTTCTCCACTCTGATTATATCCATACTTCAGTAAAAGATTGCCTTTCTGTATATAGTTGATATTATAATCTGCAAGGTAGAAGGACATACCTTAGGTAGAGTAGTTAGAATATTTTTCAGACCTTTTTGTCACATCTTTCTTCTTGTGTAGTCTATGTATTTATCACTAGGTTCTCCTCCATTTGGGGGGGGAGCGACCTTACATTGGCTTATTAACCTCCGGCTTCAAAGTCATTATTGGACATTATTTTAAGTCATACCTTTTAAGGTTTGCAGCTATTTGAGTGAATACTTTGTTAATTTCATTCGCTGGCTGTACCAAATGTTGCGGTATGAGTCAGACCTGAATGTGCAATACTCTGCCTTTGTGTGTGTGTTCTGTCCAAGAATAATAATAAAAATGTTAAACAACAAAAAAAAAGACTATGACTCTAACAGGATAAGAACATAGGCTGTGATAGCAGCGAATAAGATAAGTAAACCTCACAGCTCAAATGAAAATGGACCCAATTCTTAAAGGAAGCAATGACTGTCCAACTAACTACACTTAGAAAACTTGATTCATTTCTCATTGCAAAAACATTTTAGCCATTGCAAAAGTGATAGGGGAGATTTCAGAGGGGGCATCATGCTATATTAGTGTACAACCTGGTGGCTTAAACCCTCAGACTTTTGTAAGGCCCAAACTCACCAGTCAGTAAACATTACAATGTCCCCTCACTCATTTCTCATTCCTTACTTAATACATTGAGTTGTAGCAGGTTTGTAAGCAACAGTATGGAGTCTGTGTATGTGGGTTACAGTTGAAATATGAATATATTTTCTTTTTTGACTTTATCTATAAACACTAACATTAGTTTGGTGTAAATGTTTAGAGGATAGACAGACAGACAAACCTGCAGACAGAAAGACAGATGGCAGAAGTGGACAAATTCTTTCATATTTCTGTTGAATGCAGTAAGTGCAGATGTCTCAGTTTTTCCATTTTACGAATAGTCAAGTTCATCCTCAAGTCAGTGCATTGCTGGCTGAGGGAACACACTCCAATACTGCACTCAGTAATTTAAGATAAATAAACAGCTGGATTGCACAAAAAGAACAAAACAGAGAACAGATATGTGCTCAGCAGTTTCTGCCATGTGCCCTGAAGTGCTGCTGCTGCTTTAAGACTGAAAGTCCCCAGATTTAATTTTTTGGCAGAGCAGGCAGGGCACTGGTCTCCATGGGAATTCTGTGTCTGGCCGTGGAGGTGAGCCGCCAAAGCCTCATCCATAAGGCTACTGGGCCTCCCTCATCTGGCACTCTTTCAATAGAGAAATGAGCTATATATCAGCACTTGAAAATCTCTGGTGCAAATCTCCAATCAAAATGCTATCAGTCCGTACTTCATCTTCTTCCCTGGCTGGCTGAAGAGAAGCCTGAAAACACACAACTGCAGATTGCCTAAGCTTCCCATATGTTTAATCAGGAATCCCCTGCTAGCAGAACTTGTTTCTCACTGCCATCCCTTTGTGTCTGTCCAATTCTATTTCTTAGCCATTTCAGACTTCCGTAAGTTCTGCCTTGCACAGATAAACTGTAGATGGTGCTAGGTTGATATTCTCTCACTCAGGTGTTGTGTGATAGCACTACTTTGCACATTCCAGCATGCACAAGCTCTGAGAAAGAAGGATGTGCTGGAAGGAGTGGTAGATCAGCAGCATTTTGAAATGGAGCAAGCAGGCTGGGGACTCCAAAGTCTTATTGTTATGGGCCACAGCATGGCCCAGCGGCAGCATGTATCACAGCCATGCTGATAACCAGAGATCAGGAGCTGACTCCTGGGCAGGCAATCAGGCAGCCAGGCTGGGTACTTGCTACCAATGAAAGTGATCCTCAGGATGGTGTTGCAGTAGACCCCTGATGGCGGGCTGGGAGACTTGCTCCCCTGATGTAGGGAATGCTACATGTATGCGCTGCTGTATGCCAAGGGAAGGGAACAGCAACGGGTGGGATGGCAAATCAAGGAGAAGACTTGATAAACCCCCCAGTACCATGATGGGTCAGGCACTACCTCAGACCTTGCTTCATGGTGATGCCTGTTACAGGCTTGGCGGGACAGTAGCTGATGTGCTCTGAGGTCACCAGAACAAGCTTCCTAGACCTGAAGTGTAGGTTAACAGGTACTACACCAACAGTATGCATACTGTAGGTACTATGAGTCAGTCACAAAGCTTGACCTCAAAAAAGTCACTTTGTGTTGTGACGTCTGTCAGGAGCCCCTGCATGGCCTAGGCCTGCACAAGGTAATTTATGACTGCCACCCAATTTGTTTTTACTGGTGAGGTCCAACTTTGCATAACCCTGCAACAATTGGTAGGATTGCATAGCACAAGCTTCAGAAAATCCAAGGGCACATGCTGTATGTGTTCCAACAGGCAGACCCATCAGTCTCTGCCACTGACAGGGTACTACAGTAGAAATAAGCACACTGTGTGCAGGGAATGTCCAACAGCCTTCTTTTGGACATTTATTCATAACTGAGTCTTGAAATACATTACATTTCTTGTTACATCTTATTTAAGCCTAGCTAAAATGCAATATCTCATTTCCAATGGGTTCTTGCCCTTACCTATTTTTTCACTTAGGTTAACTGAAGCACTGAGAGGTTAGATGACATGCTCAGGTCACACAATGTGTTAGTGGCTCTAGTGGGATTTGAGCCTG
Organism: Neoceratodus forsteri; assembly: GCA_016271365.2. Taxonomy (NCBI): domain Eukaryota; kingdom Metazoa; phylum Chordata; order Ceratodontiformes; family Ceratodontidae; genus Neoceratodus; species Neoceratodus forsteri. Next base: position 186,338,955 of record CM057457.1, read on the forward strand.
GATACTCAGTGTTGGCTTGTTCCTCAGCCTATATGCCCCATTGACTAAACCATGTTGATTCCAGCATTTTAAGTTACTATTACTTACACATTCAAGCTACTTCAACAGGACTAACTTTACCCCCCCCTCCTTTTTTTTTACTCTGTTTGTGGAAGGGGTATACCCCGTATCAGTCCCTTGAAGGTCTCTACTACCTGTCCATCCCCTGCTCAGTACTCACAGGAAGACAGTAGAGACCCATATGGAGGGCCCCCCTCCAGGGAGGCAAGAAAGAGGAGAAGGTAGGGGGTATGCTAATCTGGCATGTGCAGAAGGAGAAAGAGAGAGAGAGAGAGAGGTACAGAGAGACAGAGAGGAGTTGGGAGCTGGCATCATTGAGCATGGCTAGGAGGTTTTCCATCTTAGGTTCCTCTGACACTGAAGATGTTCAATGATGTCCATGGTGTGCAGCGGGGATCCTGCATGTTGCGTGCTGACATTCCCCCCAGTGATAATCATGTCTCAGAGGCTCATATAGTGTATAGACTCTTGGCTACTGCCATGAGTCAGGATGTTGCTGAGAGCCTGCTGCTCCCCCTGGAGGAAGATAGCTGTCTGCCAGATGCTATATCTCCCACCCCCCAGCACATTCTGTGACACTTTGGGTTTGCTCCCGAACTGGGTCATCAGTGCAGTAAGCGGTATCACTACCACTGCAGTGGCAGGTCAGCCTATTTTAACCCTGTTGAGTGGCCACCTTCACTTGGAAACCTAGAAACATACTGCAGAAGCAGCTGGCAGAGAAAGACCCCCTTTCCATAGAAACATGGAAACATGGACAATGATGGCAGAAAAAGATCAGTGGTCCATCTAGTCTGCCCGAGTTCCCTATTTAGCCCTGGAATCTACTGTTCCTCCAGGGTCATAGCATTCCCAATCCCCCCTCCCATTCTTCCCCCCCAATTCTGCTGCCCTGAGCAACCATTATACCCTTCATTCTATCCAAACCGTGTTTGTGTAACCCCGGTGCCATGTACTAATGGGCTACTACTCCCTGCTTTGCGGGCTCATCAAGATTGAGGGGCCTAGGCTCTGATTCTGGTGAAAAAGGGGGGTTCTTGCCCAAATGTAAAATAAATAGCATGGTGCCTTCACACAGAGTTAAAATATAGTGGGCCAGATATTTGTGTAGTACAACCCCCGGGACACTGTACCTACCCACCACCCCTCACAGTCACCCCACACACATGGATTACCATAAACCACAACCCTATTTCAACATAGTTGTAATAATTGACTTAAGCTAATAATATGCTCATGGGGCATTTGTAAAAAGGTTAACCAACAATTTATTTACATGGGGTAGGGCTAGGAAAGGAAAAATGGATATAGAGATTAAGCAACATTTTGCATTTTTAAGCATCAATAAATCACTTTGGTTGAATAAACCAGGAACACTTCTCAGTACCTGCCTACCACCAGCATACAATTCAGAATAGATGTTAGCCCACTGGATTTTACATTACTAGCCCCTAACTGGTACCGGTTTAACCCCTAAGAGTCCTCCCTGAGTACCACGGGTCTAGTTGCAGGCCTGATATTGGTGCAGCTGGTTGGCTGGCATTGGTGTACTTTATTAACAAATTAAACTCAAACCCTTTGAATTGTGGCAATACATGGTTATAGAAATTTGACAACAATTGGTGGCAACTATGTACAGTGCACCAGATGCAAGGCAAGTCTTGAATTACTCTTGGTTTGAAGAACAGTCTCTTGGCCTATCAGGCTGGTGATGTTCAGACTATAGCTCTGGGGTATTTGGATCAGCAAAGGCTTGGATGCTTGTAACTCAGATTGCTGAGAAGAGCAGCAGGCATATTGCAGTGTGGGGCCTCCTCTCTACCTTTCAGCTTGGACCTTCCCTACAGCAGGCTCTTGTAGCTTTAGCAGGCAGATACCTCTACGCTTCTCCTGCAGCTTGTCATCTTCTTCTTGCAGTGTTGCAGATCTGGAGCAGGCCAGTACTGGGGACCAGGGCCACGCACCTCAACCCCCAGGTCCAGGTATAAACTCTCTGGGGGAGGTGACAGGTAATGTCTACTAGTGACACCACCTTATTCCCCAGACAGACCTCAGATGGCAGTCACTCTCTCTGTCTCTCTGGAATTTCATGACAGTCTGGGTATAAATGCTTCAGCCACACTGCCAGCATAGCAGCCATGGCTCTCACTCAAACAGGACACAGTCTCTGTGTTTCTTACTGGAGGTTATTTATTTATTTCATTTTTGTTAACTGGGTAAGGTGTGCTAGGCATACGTATGCCTATTTTCAGGCACAACCTGGGTGAGTACATCAGTAGACCTTTACAAAGCAAAAAGGGTATCATTAATGAAAGAGCCAGAATTGTACAATACATCAATTGGATAACATGAAGCATTAGCATGAGGACCAGAGGTGCGCAATACACAAGTTATTGATTTATTTAAGTACAAAAACATTGTAGTTCCATAAAGAAAGCTGCAGATTTTGCTTAACAAAAGTGACAGGAGAGGAATGCTGCATGACAACTGTATGATGGAGCTGGGAGCAAAGATGAGGCAGGTAGGTAGAAGGCAGCAGAATAGTAACAGACAAAGGTGTAACTAAGTGCTGTAAGCAGGAGTAATTGCACTATAATGTATGGTAAGTGCCTATTAACCACCATAATCAGCTGTTACACAGCTTTGTTATGCACTGTTTAGAATTTTAAAAGTTGTTAACCACACTTTGGAACTTCCAGACAGTGGCAAAACAAAAAAAGAATGCACCAGAGTTCCATAATTCTCACACATAGAATGCAAACAGTGTTTTTTTGACCATACACTATAAAAGATGATGGCTGGTGATCGGGTGACAACCACATTGAAATCACCTCTCGTGGTTGCTATGGCTACAGTAAACCTCTCGAGCTGCGCTCTCGAGGTTTACCATGTTGCCCTAGCAACCACTCGAGGTGATTACAGCGTGGTTATCACCTGATCCCCAGCCATTATCCTCTATGTAGTTAGTGTTTATGGACAAGCACAAGTAGAGCACTGGAGCAGGTGAGATCGAAATTGGCACCAGAAGGTGTTAGCGACTGGGCATTGGCGTATTAGATGAGGGACGCTGTTTCATAATTTAGGACCAGTGATAGCAAAAGCCATCTCACAAAACTAAGTCCTTGTCCCAGGGATGGATAATGGGTCAAAGTCAGAGGATCTGAGTCAGTATGTTTTTTTGCGAGTCACCACGAGGAAGGCTAAGGAATGTGGGGCACTTGGTTCAGCAATGTACTGTGGATAGTTCTTCCAGGAGAGAAGGCATGAAAGGCAGAAGGAGACAGGTAAGAGGGAAACAGTTTCTCAACTTCAGACATGACAGGTGCAGGCTCAAGGCAGAAGACAGGGACATATCTTCTCACCTCTAAACCCAAACTGGGACAGAAGAATGAATCTTCTTATCTTGCAGGCTCAGACTTGAACAGAAGATCAAATCTTCTCACTTCCACTTCCATCTACTGGAACACAAAAGCAGGCTTCCCTTGGCTCTTTGGCTGTGGAAGCCTCAAAGTAGGCCTCAGTGCATCTTTCAGTCATCATGGCAGACATCTGATGTGATTGACTGGGGGCTGCAAAAGCCCTAGGAACACCTCCAAACTTCTTTTGGGTACCACAAAAGAGTTCCCTCTTTCTTTGTAAACTCCCAGACGATTGTCTTCACACTGGCAGGCAAACAACAACACTTTCATTCTGGCGACCACTCCTTCCAGGCGTAGGAAGGCAATTGACACAAAGCACCTCCTGGGCTGGTGGCTATTAAAGCACATGGGCAAGTCTCCTTCACTCGAGGATCACAGCAGGCTTCCTTTCCTTCAGAAAAATTCTCAGGCAACTTTCTTGCCTCTGACCAGCAAATCAACACTTGAATTATGAAACAGCCCCTTCCATCCATTGAAAGGCAACATAGTGCATCTCCTGGGCTGGTGGCTGTGTAAGTCCCAGGCAGGCTTTCTTCATCTTCTCAGGACAAGGGCCGGAGTCCCCCTCCCTCAGGAGGGCTCCAGCCAAACTGAACTCAATGTAATCTGTTCTCAGAAATTCAGGGGATCAGGGCAGCCCCTGATTGGCTGACACAATTGTCCATTGACAAAATTAATATGCATGAAGTTCATTCGACACCCTATTGGTTCTTTATGTTGGTGCCAATACATGTTTTTTGCCTCTTCCCACAGGTTCCTTTTTTTATTCTTTATTAATTTTCAAAGGAAAAATAAAGTAAAAGAGGGTTAAGATCATCAACAGGATAATAGAAATGACTGTAAATAAAGATTTCAAAGAACGCACCTGTAGCATCCACAACAAGATACAAAACCAAAGCTAAACCATTACCCACAAACATATTAATCCCACCCTCCCACCCCAACAAGAAGGCCAATAAAAAATTAAGATGAAGATATAAAACTTAATTGTAGAGTGTTTTAAATAGGTGTTGGTTAACTAGGATCTGCAGCTTATCCATTAGGTAGGGAAATGAACAGGCTAGGTGGGCCAAGCTGTCCTTATCTGCCATCAAAGTCTATGTTTCTAACAAGTTAAAGCAAGAAGAACTGATGTGAGCTCCTCCAGGAAACCAGATATGTAAATATGAAAAAGGAAATATGTGTACATTTATTTTGACTTGTGGAGCTTTACACTCTATGAAAATATGGGCTATCTTACGATGAACGGTGTGGGCATATCAGGACTTTTAAAAGTGAGCATCTATGGATATAAATAATGAGGGCTCATGATACCTGGGACTAATATACATACACAGAATTAAATGTAAGAAGGGGGGACATGTTCTAAGGAATTAATTTAATATTAAGTTATAAAGTTTCTCCAAATGTTCATGGAATCTGTGACATCTATTATAACCACTGACAATTAATTTCCCCACCTGCAAATTATGAAAAATGGTCCATTTCCATTCTTTGAAAATGGGGATACCTTTATCTAATCAGTGTCTCAAGATTATCTGTTTTGTGGACATTGCAATAAGAGCCATCATAGCTTTATGTAAACTATTTTGTAGATTTCCACAGATTCTTCCTACAAGCTCTTTGTTTAAGCCCTCTAGGGTTTCTGGTTGCCTGACTGGCTACAGTACAGGTCAAAGGTGGCCACTATGACTGCTACAGTTCAATTTGTGACACAGTCCCCACTTTAAATCTACCTTGCAGGCAAACAATAACATTTTAACAATGGATTTCACCATTGTCCACAAGCTGCCCCCTGCCCTATTGTCCAGTGGAAAAGTGGACAAAAAACAAGGCTGCCCTTGCCTGTTGTGCCCTCCGTTATACAGTAGCCCCAGGCAGCAAACAGAGTTCATTAATATTCATGAAGCAGCCTTGGCTGCTCCTAAAGACACAGGAGCCCCTTTACATACACGTGCTTAAAAGTGCTCTTTTTTAATATTTAATTTCCATTCCCTCAAAGTTTCTCTGGACCCCCTTAACTATTTTTATCCCCACAGGGGCTGGGGCACACAGCATTGGATCATAATGCCACAGACAAAACCAAGCAAACAATGAACGGAGCAGACACAACAGCGTATACTCTAACAGCATTGGGACAAAATCCAGACCTAAACAACAAGAGCACACACTGTTGAAAACACAGCAACTGTCCGTTTTGCAGGGGGGCTTTGCCCCCCACACCCCCCAATGTGGAGGGCTTCTCCCCCACATCCACCGGACTTATTATAATCAACTCTGGGGGGGCCATGGGCTTCAGGGAACAAAGAAAACTCAGACTGAGGAAAATTTTGTTTAAAAAAAAAAGAAAAAAGAAAAAAAAAAGCCACATTACAGTGGGATCTGGGGAAAACTGAACAGCAGTCCCAGGTCCCCGACACCACCTCAGGCAGGTGCTCTAGCCACTCCACCACAGGAGCAGCTCAACCAGGCACCACCCTGGCAGCATCCTTCACATTCCCTAATGACAGCCTGCATTGACATGGGTAGCTGTTCTTACTACATGCTGAAACAACCCCTGTCACTGTAGAACCATTTGCGCTTCCTACTGCACGATATTCCATGTGCAGTTTTGTCTGTGCTATATTGACCCAGTACTGGGGCATACACAACTAGCTGGCAGGGAGCATTAAGGAGCCACAAGAGAACATGGGACTGGTAGGAGAATCAGTCGGGCTGAGCAGCACCATGTGGAAGACAGCAAGGTTAGCCCCACCTGGGGGGGGATACACTTGAAACCTCTAATGGTTTTCACATCTACCACCTTGGGTGGCAGATTGTTCCATGGCTCCAGAACTCTCTCTGTATCATAAGACTTCCTCATGTCCCTCCTGAACCATTCTTCTGTTAGCAGTATCAGTGGCTTAGCAGGCTGCACACTCGCCTCTGATGCTGGAAGATCAGAATGCTGTGGGTTCCATCCAACACCAGAAACTTCTATTAAATCCCAATACTGACACTAGTGTAGCATGCGTGGGGTGCTGTACACGTGAGGTGCTGTCATTCAGATGAGATGTTAAACTGAGGTCCTGAGTTATTTCTCAAAAAGAGTAGGGGAACTTTTTATTGAGAAATACTCAACAAGAAAATCACATCAAAGAAAACATAAAATACAGAAAACCAAACTGTATCCATTCCAGTATACAAACACAAAAAAAACTCACAAAACTATTACATCACAAAATCATGTTAAATCCGCGTATTCCATATGTATTTGATATCCTACATATATAAAGAAAATTATACAACGATAAGAACATTTCCTGGACTCTGATTGGCCAATATGTCCCTGGCACAGTGAGGTTATCCCAGCACAGCCTCACTGTATTGATGTCGATGACTTTTTGCTTTTCTCTTAAGAAACAAATATATATTGCCACTCTAAAAATGTACTAAAAATATTTTTTATTTTGTGTAACAATGAGCCATTGTATAATAGCAATAATGCACTCCAGGGCATGGGTTGTGCTGGGATAACCTCACTTCTGGGATGTTGGATGCACGAGGCCTGTGGCCTCATGCCCAACCACTCAGGCATGAGGTTATCCCAGCACAACCCACACCCTCTCATGCATTATTGCTAAGATGAGAAATGTTTCTTAAAAATATGCCATAGCCTCTGCATTTTGTGAACGCTTCTTGTATCCCTTTTATTCCAGCCACTCAACATCATGCCACAGCTGTTCAAACATGTTTCTATGTAAGTATTTATATTCCTGTTCTGTGATTTGTGCAAGTTCTTTCTCTAAATATCTAAATTAGATAGTGCAAAGGAATATGTTTTTTTTTTTTAAACATGCTGGCAACATGCCTGCCATATCCACCATTTCAGACATGCACAGATTAATGTCATTACAACATACAGTAGTTGCATTTGTCCCATAGACACTTCCTGTCCCCCAAGACCAAGGTCTGAAACTTCATGGGACCAAACCCTGATGCTCTCTAGGTAGTCGCCAAGATGTGCCAGAACTGTGCTGTATTGGAACAACTATAACAACAAAAAAGATGTTCCATACATTCTTCAGTCCCCACATATCCCGGCCTCTCACACAGTCTCTCTGAAACTTCTTTATGTCTAGCATTACCATTGACATGCAGCCTACCATGTGCTGAGAGCCACATAACAGCCCACATTTTTTAGGAACTTGGTGGGCTGCAAACTGGGTCATGATTACTTTTTCAGAGATCCCTAGGTTGGGGGGGGGAAACTGGAGTACATACAAACAGAGGAGAGAAAAAAGTAAGCACCTCAGCTGGGACTTGAACACAGGCCACCCGGAATACCATTCCAGTTGCTCTAGCCAACTGCATCACCAAGGCAACTGGATCCTGGGCTGTCCCGGAGCACACATTATTCTTTCTCCAATCCACAGCTTGGTGCTGCACAAATAATTACTTCATTTTCAATCTCATGGGTGGGGTGTGCATATTTATGGAACACATACAAACAAAGGAGAGAAAGAAGTAAGTGCCTCAGCTGGGACTTGAACCCAGGCCACCCAGAATATCATTCTGGTCATGCTAGCCAGCTGTGCCACTAAGACAACTGAAACCTGGGCTGTCCTAGAGCACACATTATTCTTTCTCCAATGTACAACCTGGTGCTGCACAAATAATTACTTCATTTTCAATCACATGGGTGCAGTGTGCTTACTTATGGAACACATACAAACGGGGGATAGAAAGAAGTAAGTGTCTCAACTGAAACTTGAACCTAGCATGATCGAAACAGTATTCCAGGTGGCCTGGGTTTATGTCCCAGCTAAGGCACTTACTTCTTTCTCTCTTCTGTTTGTATGTGTTCCATAAATATGCACTCTGCACCCATGTGATGGAAAACTGGAGTAGACAGGAAATGTATAAGGCTCACCCATGAATAATGTTTTTTTACCTGAAAGAAAAGACACTAAATCTGTAGATAAAATCCGTAATGTAATTCACTGACTTACGTAGCCAATATAGTGTTATGCTTGTGTAACTGTGTTAGTTTTGGTTGTGGCCATTCACACTCTCTATTCCAGAGGAATTACCACCTTGTAGGGGTACGAAGCAAGAAACCCTCAGAGAGGGTTCTGCCCCTAGAGGTGCCACAGGATGGTTCCCATGGCTAAAGGTACCTTAGGAATCCCCCTAAGGAAAGAGCACTGCCAATGGAGAAGGAGGGGAGGATGGTGGGGCAAAGACAAAATGCTTCACAGTGAGGCTGAGAGGAACTTCTTATATAGCTCAGGAAGTGGGAGTGGCTGGCTGCTTGGCCACTGAATTACAGGCAAGCCTTTCAGTTCACTGACCTACGCAGCCAGTATAGTGTTATGCTTGTGCAACTGTGTTAATTTTGGTTGTGGCCGTTCGCACTCTCTATTCCAGAGGAATTACCACCCTGTAGGGCTACGAAGCAAGGAACTCTTGGAGAGGGTTCTGCCCCTAGAGGTGCCACAAGATGGTTCCTGTGGCCAAAGGTACCTTAGGAATCCCCAAAAGAAATGTAGTATCATCCCCAACGGAAGCAACATGATGCGTATGAGCAAGCAGTAACAGTGATGTAGAAGCAGTAACTGGAACATAGTAGTAGAGAAGAATAGTGATGGCTTGCATTGAGAGAAGGAGATCCCCTAAGGACAGAGGGAATGGCAGGACATCATCCAACTCCATCCAACAACAGAACCTACCTAAGGAAACTAGGGGAAACAACTATGCTAACTAAGTGTTATGACCTGAGGCAATGAAGGAGAGAAAAAAAACCCTATGAGGAGGAAATCTCTGGGGATCCAAGGCCTAAGTCACCTTCCCTCCAGGCTTGGGAAAATGTATTTAGTGATGGCTCTGCAGCTGCAATTTGGAAAACCCAATTAAAGGGAGGTGGGAAATATTCTAATTTGGAGGAAGGCTCTCACTCAAACCCTCTAGCAGGAACGTTGTGGAAGGTTACGAGAAAACTCTGCAACAATATGAGCATCCAAGGCGCAGGAAGAGAGCAACAACTGCTGAGGCACTCACCTGCCCTACCCACCCTAAATCAAACCAGGTGAACCAGAGACAGTCGTGGGGAGAATGCAGTGAAGGTACCTTGCTAGGGAAACCACTAAAGTCAATGGCCAACCATTTTAGTGGAACACTAGAGCCAAAGGAGATCGTCATAACCACCCTTCACCGCTAGTCTTAAATTCTACACCAGGAGCTTCTGTCACTTTGCAGGCAGCTAAAGCCAAGCCTGGGGCAAGGACATTCCCAGCTATGGACCAGGTGAGAAGGATCCCGCCCCAAGTTGGACACGCTCGATGATGCAGACTAAATGCAGAGCGAGACCATCGACTGCAGGAACCTGCGCCAGATTAGAATGACTGGCATGCCCCAGAATTGATTGAGAGCTGCAAAGCTGGTGTGCTGAATAAACACAGCATGCGGAGATCATAATGAGCATTAAGTGCTGAGACCTTGCAAGGTCGAATTCAAATTGAGAGCAGGAAAATCCCAGGCCAAAGCCAAGAGGCTGGCACTAGGCATGAAGCAATGGTTTGCGTAAGCAAGGAGCAATGATTGCGTAAACAAGTGTGGACCTGATAGGTCAGTAAGCAGAAGTAGTAATAGGAGGACCTGCATAACAACTATATAGCAAGTAAACAGCACTGAGTTAGGGGCAAGCCAGCCAGACATGAATAGCCAAATCAAAGGTGACAAACTCTGAGGATTTTCATCAGCGAAGACAGGATTTAGAACAAAATTAATTAACCGCATAGGCACGACCCTCCAAACACCTCCCAGTCCCTGCCGTAGGACAAACAAGGAAGCGATGAAAGGCCGAGAACCACATGCAGATATAAAAGCTAGTTTAATAGCCTCAGCAGGAGCTTCAGCTAAACCTCAGAGTAAACAAGGTAGAATAGGAATGGGTGTAAACAATGCAGCAGCAGGAAGCAAGTGGGCCGGTACAGCAGTAGTTAAATGAGTACAGCGTTAAAACACAGGCACTGGGTACAATAGTAATTAAAGTAAACAGTCAGCAGCAGTGGCTGAACTTGTAGGTAACTGAAAGCAGTAGCATGAGCACTGAGTAGGTTTGCAGTTGCAGTGCAGTAAATTGAGAGTTGTAACTGAAAGCAAGCAGAATGAGCTCTGTAGTAGCAGTATGCTAGGAGTTTTAAAAATAAAAGCTTCCCCAAAAGAGGAAACCAAAACACAACAAAACAGAAATCAGGGAAAGACCCCCCAAAAAACAAGAAACAAAACACAGGGAAGCACACAGCCGGAGGAAAGATACAAACTAGAAGCAGGAAAACAAACACTGAAGTCCAGCAGAGACACACAGAAACAGCAGGCTTTGGGGGGGGGTAGGCCCCAGCCAGCTCAGAGGACAAACCAACATAGCCTCTGGCTGCAAAGACAAAATGCTTCACAGTGAGGCTGAGAGGAACTGCTTATATAGCTCAGGAAGTGGGAGTGGCTGGCTGCTTGGCCACTGAATTACAGGCAAGCCTTGCAATTAAAAAAAAAGTCCTGAATATATGAACTATCTGGAAATCCAGGAGGTTTTATAGTTGTCAAAGTATTATTTATGCAGTGTGTTGGCAAAGTACCACACTTTGTTGCTTGTACCACCAGACCATAGGACAGATTTTCCTGGATGATGTTCTTTAGATTAAAACTAAAAACACACAAAAAAAGAAAACCAGGGGATTAACCATGCCGACGCCCCCTTCTTTCACGTCCCTATATGTATGACATCTCTTCATGGGATTCAGTCTGCTACTCCATAATAACCTAAAGAACACACTGTACATTTTGGTCTCTATGGATTCTGGTAGGTGGAGGGCATAGCTGAGGTACAGTAATGTAGGGATCAAAAAAGTTTGGGCCATATAAATTCTTTTTGCTATTGACTTAGGCCATGCATACCACTTTGTAACTTGTGCCTCAGCCATGATCAGTTTGTTTCAAGCTCCAATTATATACTGCCATGTCTGGTCCTCCAAACCATATGCCCAACAATTAAACAGGGTTCAAGATGCAAGCAACCCCTGCCACATCTGGACAGATGCAAAAATCCGAGTTACCAATTGCCTTTCATGTACGTTTCCCTTTATTTATTTTAGACCTGGAGATGCTTTAAAAATCTCCAAAATGTTGCAGTGCCAATATCCCATCCTTGGGACTTCTAATTAGTAGACAAATGTCATCTGCATATGCAGAATTTTGCATGGTATAGGCTGAGAGATACACTGCAAGTTGGTAATTCCCTGGTCTTGTTCGACTTTCCTTTGAATAAGATACACAAAAAAAACATACAATACTGGATTTATTGCACAGCCCTGTCTCACCCTGTGGCACAACCTGCAGGAACTGCCAATCTGCCAATTCACCAGTGGGGCAATTGATGCCCCTTTATGCAGGAGGACAATCCATCAAACAAACTCAGCTGGTATACCATAATATTTTAACACAATAAACATATAGCTATGTTTCACTCTGTCAAAGGCCTTTTATAGACAGGAGTAAGCTTTCAGCTTCTCTCTGGCCACTAGTTAAAAACTTCCCATAAGATGGATAGGTTGTCCTGTATCTTATGATCTGGAATGGCACAGGTCTGTGTTTTAATCCGTAAAGTAGATGCTGCTGCTGACAGTCTTCTTCCTAATATTTTAGTTAATATTTTCATATCTGTATTAATAAGGGTAAAAGGTCTCCAGTTTTTATGTTCTGTTTTATCCCCTTTTTAAAAAAAAAGAAAAAGACAACACCTCTTAAAAGAGCTGAATCATCTGTATCAGTTTGCATGAATAGATTAAAGACTGTTGCTAGTGCTGCAGTTAATTGCCCACTAAATATTTTATATAGTTCACCCAGCAGTTCATCCTCTCCAGGGGACACATTGTTATTTAAAATCTTGATTGCTTCCTGTACCTCATTTTCTGACACATCTGCTTTTAAACTTTCCAAAACCCATGGTTCTAGTTTAGGAATGTTTAAACCTTCTGAAAACTGTTCCGTCTGTTGATCATCTTGGCCCTGTTTGCCAAACATTTCAAAACATTTTTATTTACATGATCTTTAATATTAACTGGTTCTGTAAGAACCTGGCCTGTGTCATCCTCGAGAGAGGACATCACCCTGTGTCGTGTTCTGTCCTGATGTGTGGAAAAGGGTTTCACATGTCCCTTTTTCCTTGTGTTCCAAATTTCTGCCCTTATACCAGATAATTTATTCTCTGAAACTGGAAAAAAGCCATTTCCGTTTTTAAAGCCTGAATTTTTCCATATAATCTAAACTAGCGCCTTCTGCCCCAGAGAGAACCCTCTGAATCTGATGTCTCATCATCAAGTACTTAAAATACTTTGACTTCTTATTCTGTTTGGCCAGTTTTTTTAATAAAATGTTTAAGTTCCCCTTTAGACTCCACCCACCAGTCCATAGATGTGTCACACATTTCAAGTAGAGTCAATTTATCCCAAACAAATGACCCAATCTGCTCTTTTCACCTCTCTTCAGCTAAGGGGGAAAGATTACACCTCCATAAACCCTTGCCCACTCTTGCCTGTGAGTCTTCTCTTATGCTCTGTAGGACAGTTTGATGGTCCAAGGTTTTTATGGGTACTAAAAAGATGCACTTGATATTCCCAGCCAATCTGAAAGAAAACTATAGTCAATGTGGGAAGCTACTTTACCATTGTAAAATGTACACCCATTCATCCCATGACACTCAGCAGCATCTATTACAAGTGCAGAGGCCATCAAACCTTCCCCATACCAGTAGAAGGGATCTGGAGGGTGGAGAGGGAGAGAAGCAGTCTGTAACGGGGTGAGGGGAGCAAACAGAGGAGAGAAAGAAGCAGGGGACAGGAAGGAAACTCAAATTCAAAATGGATAGTGGTATCCCTGAATGCTTGAAATCTCTGTAACAAGATGGATGACCTGCAGATGCTACTGACAGAAGGGAGGGTGGACACTGCGGCACTCACTGAGACCTGGGACACACTGAACCATGACTGGGACCTCTTGATCCTTGGGTACAAACTATGCAGGAGGGATAGGGCAGTAGGAAAGGGGGGGTGGCAGTTTACATCAGGGAGGGCATAACATGTATGAGGGAGGAGTTGGAGGAGGGGAGAATGGAAGCAATGTCGGTTCAGTTACTGCCCAATAGAAGGTGATATTAAAGCTGTTAATGTCTTTATATACAGTATAATCCTGTGCAGGGAAAATAATCTACATATTAGAGGCCCTTTCACATTACTGCACAGACCAACATCTTTACACTTAATGGTTTTGTGCCTCAAAGGAGTCCGAATGCAATTAGATCCCTGAAAATGTATCTCTTGATTCACTCTCCCCCACCATTGCTTTGCTGTACACACGTGAACTGGGTATATCAATTTCTCACAAACTGGGCTAATGTGAGATACACTTCAGGGTTTCAGAATATAGTACATACATCATGAACTACAACTCACAATCAACATAGTGGGAAAAAATATTTATTGCCTTTTTGCATCCCACCTGGTGATCTGTGACATTTAATTCTACAAACCATGTTATGGGTGATGCAGGTCACATGATATACAGTTACAGATACAAGTTAAAAACAATCTTAAAACACATTCTCATCCTCCATGACAGACACCAGTCTACTGCACCAATAAATAAGGCAGTAGAATGTTATTGTATATTACTTAGATGTGGCATCTTTAAGGTAAGATATCAAGACTTGTCTCTCAGTCTTCTTCTTGATGCCAGCAAAGATCATCTTGGTTCCTGGAATGTACTTTTTAGGGTTCTCCAAGTACTCCATTAGTGTGTCCTCACTCCAGATTATGCCTTTGTTTTTGTTGGCATCTGTGTAAGAGAACCCTTCAGCCTATCCAGTCTTGCGCCCAAATAGGCCATTCAAATTGAGCCCAAACTTATGTTTCCCTCCCTTTTCAACAGTATGGCACTGAGCAGACTTCTGGACGAAGATCTTCTTGCCTTTTTCAGTGTCACCTATTGTGATTACTGTTTGACGGTGGGAACCACAACCGACGCTGCATGGCCTCCACTCTCTAGCACCATCTTCCTTCAATAGAAGGAGGAAGGTGAGGTTGAGTGTGGTTTGCGGACCACCCAACCATGAAAAGGAAGGAGACAGGGAATTGAGCTCACAAATCTTGACTACTGCAGGGAAGAGAGAGGTGGCAATAGTGGGGGACTTTAATCTGCCCAAGACAGACTTTAGCGTACTGACCATGACATGCGCCATGAGTCATGTGATCCTGAAGGCATTGCAGAATGGGTTCTCCTGGGAGGTACCGGGTCATTATGTCATGGACTAAACCATGCATGAAGAACCTTGTGGTCTATAGCACATAGTGCTTTATCGCGACAGGGCTATATGAGCGATATGCAAGTATCACTACCCCTGTCGCTCTGCACAGGAAGGGGAGTGGATGTAACCACTGCTGGTCGGGTGCTCAATTGAGCTGCTCCCATGGCGGAGTGGCAAGAGCACCCAACCCAGCAGAGGAAATGTGGGGAGGGAAAGGGTTTGATTGCTTTCTTGTTAACCTTTTTTACTGTTTTGTTCCTGCACTGAGGACAAGTGCCGATTGGGATATTCTTCTTGCCTCTGTGTCCACACCGCCTCAGAGTTGAGTATAATAATTCCAGGGTTGGGGGGGGTGTAGGGTGTGAACCTCCATAGAAAAACAAAGAGACCATTCAGGTGTGCTCCATTTCTCTTGTGGCAGCATTACATACCACTGCTTTGTTGACACACGCTGTTTTCCATGTGTGAGTTTGATGTGCATGGTTTCATCTGTGACATAATGATCCCGTGCCCCCAGGAGGGGGCAATCATTGATCTGGTGCTCAGGAATGGGGAGCAAGGTGCATGATGTAATGGTCAAGGAGTCCCTGGGTGGAAGTGACCATCGCACAGTGTGGCTCAAGTTGACAAGGGCAGGGAAAGCATCCACACTAAGACCAACATCCAGGAGTTTAGGAGGGAGGACCTAGGAAGATGAACAAATTTTTAAGGAAACACCTGACGGGCACCAAGACAGATATGGGGGGTGGATCAAAGGTGGTCCATGATACCAATGGAATAATGACTGCAACAGAGGAGTGTGTTAGGCTCAGGGTGATGATCTTAAGGGTCAAAGCATCCAGCTGGTTTAATACAGAGGTTGCTCAGGCAGCAAGGGAAAAGAGGTTAGCCTATAGGAAATTCAGGAAAACCTAGAGAAAGGGGGCAGGGAGAATTACCTAAAGATGGCTAGTGAGGCAGGCAAGGCAGTCCAATAGGCTAAGGCCCAGAAGGAACTGCAATTAGTGGAGGGAATTAAAAAGGGGAGAAGGCCTTTTTCACTATATAAGTGAAGAAAGTGACAAAAAGGACAGGATTGTTAGACTTCAGAAAGGGGAAGGGTAGGTGGAGGAGAATGGGGGAAAAGCAGAGGTACTGAACAAATACTTCTGTTCCATCTTCACCAGGGAGAAGATGGACCAGTGCCAATGGGGGAGAGAAGTGGGGGAGCACAGATGTGATAGAGGGGATAGAGTGAGGAACAGGCTGCTATCATTGATGGTAGACAACTCAGCAGGCCTGGATGGAGTACATCCAAGGGTGCTGAGGGAACTGAAAGAGGAGCTTGTGGAGTCACTGGGGGCCTGTTCAGTAGTTCACTGGAGTCAGACATGATGCTGCAGGACTGGAAAATGGCACATGTAGTGCACCTTCTTAACAGCAGTCCCAAGGATGACCCAAGGAATTACAAACAGGTCAGTCTGACTTCAATAGTGTGCAAGCTCATGCAGACCATACTTAAGGAAAGGTTCATAAAGTGTCAAGAGGAGCATGGTCTTCAGAATGCAAGGCAGCATGAGTTCATGGGAGAGTGGTTGTGTCAAATGAATCTGATTGACTTCTTTGACTGGGTCACCAAAAGAGTAGACGGACCAAGTGGTGAACATCCTCTACTTGGATTTCAGCAAGGCCTTTGATTCTGCACCCAACAAGAGGTTGATCAGGAAGTTGGCAGATCTAGGAGTTGTGGAGAAGATGACCAGATGGGTGGAAAATTGGTTGGGGAACAGGACCCAAAGAGTAGTTGTGGGGGGAGTATTATCTAGGACCAGAGAGGGGGAAATCACCAGTGAGGTTCTGCAGGGCTCAGTTCTTGGGCCGGTATTATAGAATGTCTTTATTAGTGACATTCAGGTTGTCATTAAGGGCAAAATGTGCCTTTTCATGGATAACACTAAGCTCTGTGGGAAGGTGGATGTGGCCGAAGGGATATAGGACCTAAAGGAGGATCTTGAAA
The DNA here is from genome assembly GCA_016271365.2 of Neoceratodus forsteri. Classification (NCBI taxonomy): domain Eukaryota; kingdom Metazoa; phylum Chordata; order Ceratodontiformes; family Ceratodontidae; genus Neoceratodus; species Neoceratodus forsteri. The sequence continues at coordinate 186,355,768 of CM057457.1, forward strand.
AACTTGAGAGGTGGTCTGGGATTTGGCAGCTTGGCTTCAATGCAAAGAAATGCAATTTTATGCACATTGGAACAAAGTATCCTAGGACAGAGTACTACCTGGGGGTGAACCAGGTATCTGTAACAGAGGAGGAGAAGGATCTGGAAGTGGTGATCATTAGTGAATTGAAGTACTCCATGCAGTGCAGGAAAACAGCAGCAAGGGCAAATAAGATGTTGGGGTGCCTATCCAGGGGGATTAGCAATAGGGGAGAGGAGGTTATACTGCCCTCATACAGGTTACTGATGAGGCCATATCTAGAGTATGGAGTACAGTAATGGTGCACACACCTTAAAAAGGACATCAACCAGTTGGAAGTTGTCCAGAGGAGGGCAACAAAGATGATTGGGGGTCAAAAGGATAAAGCATACAAGGAGAAGTCTGGTGCATTGAACATGTACTCCCTGGAGGAGAGGAGGGAGAGAGGAGACATTATTATGACTATCAAGTGCTTGAAAGGGACAAAAAAAATGGAAAATAATGGTCTCTTTAATCGAAGTGGCAACCAAGATATGAGGGGGCACAGTTCCAAGTTGGGAGAAGGTTTAGGAGGGGGGCTAGGAAGCATTTCTTCGCAGAGAGGGAGGTGGGCAGTTTGGAATGTGCTGCTGTAAGAGGTGGTCTTTTTTCAGATGGTGGGCAGCTTCAAGAGAAATGGGGATAGACATAAGGGAATAGTAAGGGGAAAGGACTGGAAGATTGAGTGCAATACAAGCAGATTAGATAGACCAAATGGCCTTGTTTGGCTGACTTCTTTGTATGTTCGTATCATGTCTAAGGTACACTGAATCACAATACATTTTCTTAGCAATACTTTTAGGTTCAGATCTAAAGAAACCATGTATGAAATCATCACCAAAACAAATTCCTCATGTTGTGAATAAATAGGGTTGAACTACTTTAAATATTTCTATCTGCAACATCCTAGATTGTGGGGTGTATATTTTAATAACCCTTGGTTCTAAATTCTTTTTTTATATCTAGAATCATAGCCTTCCTAGTAGAGCTGTGCAGAATGAGGAAATACCAAAACCACAGATTTTTCATCATATCATCATCATCAAACTTTATTTATAAGCGCAGTTCCAGGTAGGTCAAAGCACTGTACAACAATAAAACCATATCAAACAGCAATGGATTAAACTTAAAAACTAACATTTGAAACATGTTCAGAGAACTAATGGCAATACACTATTTACCACTTACAGTAGGTCTGGCAATGCTAAACAAAATGAGTTTTTAAAGCAGTTTTAACGTTCTTGACAAATGAAATTCTGGGAAATTCTGGAAAATGTGGAATTTCATCGGAATTTTGTGGAATGTTTGAAATGTAATTATTTGGTCATAACACAGCTGTCAATTGAGCTAGAGACCTACAATTTGGTAAAATTACATGTTGGCAGGTGCTCTAACATTGTGCTGCATATCTTGCCATTAGGACGTGTTATCTCAAAATGATAAGTGCTCAAAGTCTGTCATTTTTTTATGGTAAGTTTCATGAAAACCTTTATCTGCATATAACTCATGCAGCATTGGAGCTATAAATCTGAAACTGGGCGCATACATAAATGTGATAGCTACCCATAGATCTGCAAACGTTTATAACATTTTGATGAATGCTTTCAAAATTATACTAAACTCTAAACTGTGGCAAAATGTTTGACTGCCAATAGCACAGCCCCCTTTAATACGTGAGGCTTAAAACTTGGTGCACATAACCATGCCACACGTTTCTCTAAATTATGAAACTGTGGAGAAATTTGGATGAGAAAATGTTAAAATTAGATGGAAAAAAATGAAAATGTAATTTTGATTGTATCTATGGTCACCCCATAACTCAACTCCCTTTTAATCCAGAACTCTGACATTTGGTACACCTATGCAAGCCATCGGTACCTGTGCTCCTGCCAAATATGGTATTATTTTGAGCCATACATTAAAAACCAGATTGAAATAACTGACATTTAAAATTTTGCAAAATTCCATTGAATGTTTGCACAAATTCCTCAAAATTCCACAGAACTGGAATAGTAAATCCTGCAACATCATAATATCAGACTTTAAAGACTGTAATATAAACAATATTGCCAACTGTTTCTTTTAATTACCATATCCTGTTGCAATTTTAAGAGGTGACCTTAATCTGCGGATTTGTAAAAACACTCATTATACTGACAAACAGAAGGAAAAAACACATAACACTCTGCATCATTTCTGCTTGCCATTTCTTCTTGTACCTCTGGCACTTCCTAGATGTTTCCATTTCTTTGTAGTAGAAGACATGGATCTAGAGTCCTGGTAACAGCTTTCTGCATCTGAGGAAGGGTCATGCTGGGAGGAAAGTGCAAAAGAGGTGCCCATGTCCTGATCAAAATCTTCCCATTTTGTGTGTGAATTAAGAACTTTGAACTGATTTGGTACTTCCAGTGAGTCTTTCCTAGGTTGCTTAGATCTAGGTTAACCTTTCTACTTCCTTTGCCAGGTTACCATTCAGAATACTTCAATCTCAGGTGTAGATGGGGGTGGCATATCTACAGGGTCAGTGGTACTGCCAGTCACTTGGCCACCTTCCATCACCTGCACTTCCTCCATGTTCTCTTCCTCACCGTCCGCTGTTCCTATCTTCTCAGGATATTGTGAGTCATCATCCTGCATTCCTGCTGAAGTAGAAGGAATAACATTTTGTTCCTACTTGGGTTCCTGTTCATGCAGATCTTCTTCTAGTGTGAGACAAACACTAGTACGTGGTGTCAGGCCCTTTGTATTTTGCCTAGCTGTAGCCACTGCTAGATTACTCTCCCTCATCTCCTTAGGCAAGAGAGGAAAATTATTTTGATGTGGACCCCATTTTTGCACAGAATTCACACAAAACTCTTGTTCTGCCACATCCATTTCATCCCATCTGTTATGGGAGGGCCTGGGGAATGCTCTGAAGGAGTGAGCTTCTTCTTCACAGAAGTTATAGCATACTTTATTGGTGCAAGATTGACTGGAGTGCCCGTTGATTGCACAGATTCTACACTTTATTGTGTCACACGTACTAATAAGGTATGCCTTTGACCCCTGCCTGTAGCAGGCCTTAGGTCACCACACATAAAACACTACCCTTCTACCCTGACTAAGGAAAAAAACAGTTTGGGAGATGAATAACTTCAGAGGTAGAACACACCAATTTGACTCTGACTTTCCATCCACTGGGCCAGATATTTTCAGAGTTCATAATCGGGTGGGGGATCTAACACAGTATATTTCTGTTTTAGCCAGTAAAGAATGTCAATGATACACACTTTTTCATTTCTGAAAAGAGTTATGCCATTTTTCTTCATATTTTGTTAGCAGAATAACAAAAAAGGGGATCATAAGGGAATGCGTTTAAACTTATATTTAGCCCCAAAATGTTATAAACTTTTAACTGTTTTGAAACTTACATCAAATGTTGTATTTCCCAGGAAGGAATTAAGGCATACAGCTCAGTTGTAAACAATCTCATACTGTCTTTTAGTAAAGTCTTGGCAACATAGACTCCATCAGGTTGCTCCAGCAGACCACCTTTGAATTTATTTCTTCCTGGATTTGATCTTTCAGTCGGCTCAGTTTGTGGTCTGAAAACATTCTGAGTATCTCTTCCTTCCTCCAGTCCCAGGGTCCACTCTAGGGATACTTTCTGTTCAGGAAGTTTCACCACTTCCTGGTATTATACCACTACTTCCCTCCATGACTGAAGGACCAGGATCACCATCCTGCAGAGGAAGTGGTGGGGGCTGAAACAATCATGGGATTTAAGAATGCATGGGATAGACATAAAGGAATTCTGGAGGTCAGGGGTAAGGGGCAACAGACTTCTAGGAAAACATAAACTGAACTTACAAGCTCAAATGGGCAGACTCGGTGGGCCATAGGCCCTTATCTGCCGACACTGTCTATGTATCTATGTACCATCAGTATTTAAAGCCAGGTCCATATCCTGTTCAGGCAAAGGAGTCAATATATGAGCCTCAGTATCCATTTGCTGATTTATTGCGCTCTCCTGGGAAGTTTTGGGAGCTGCATCTTCCATAAATATATAATTGGGCCTATCTTCAGGGTTACCTGGCCAATCTGGGTCCTCACCCTGTGGGCCTGAACAGGCTCAGAAGAACTCGCAGCGTAACTTCTGTTAGGATGAGGAACTACAAGAACAGAAGCTAAGCCAGAAGGATTTTCTTTAAATAAGACAGGATCTTGAACCTTTGAAATGTCGAAACAGGCTGGTATTGTAATATCAAATGGCACCCCTGCACTTAAACCTGTCACTTGTGGTACATTAGCTCTCATGAGCGGATGTGCTATTTGTCATTGGGAAACATTTTGACATTTTTGAGTAATAGACATTTGAAAGAAATCAAATAACTGACCTTGTCTCAAAGGGCTCACCTTTCCCAGGTCCTCAGTGCTTACTGGCCCTGAAGTGATCCACCTTTTACCATCTGGGGCTTTGATCCAGCACACCTGCTGCAGCGCTTCCTCCATACTTACATTTTATAAAGGAGGATCTGACTGCATGAATAGTTCCTATGCCTTTCTTTCACATTACTACTGTAACGTGAGTCTCCTAAGTCACTTTAATTGTGGCTTTTTGATCCCCACCACTCAGCTATGTTTGCAAACCATGACAGCGGTCATGTCTCACTGTCACTGTTGTCAGGGAGATGTGCTGCCTTTTAGAAGCCTCCAGTGGAACTGCAGCCTAACGCTCCTGTGCTTGCTGCAAATTTGTAGTGACAGCAGCCACTTTCAGTGCAGCAACATTTTCCTTTTTACATAGAGGCTTCACAGCAGTGCCACCTTTACTGTTGTTTATAAGCATTACTTCCATTGGAGAACTTGTATGGCTGGGCTGACACTTGGTTCTTGCTGGGCTCTTTGATTTTAGTTTTTCTTTCTGGCATCATTCTTCTTCATCAGCTGTTAACTTCAACAGAGTCTTTTTCTTTTTCATTAATTCCATGTCCAAAAGTTGTTCAGATGTTTATTTTTTATTTTATTCCTTTGTTAACTGGGTAAGGCCCACTAGGCACAGGTGCCTGTTTTAAGGGGCAACCCAGGAGCACTGGGGAGGTTAAGTGACTTGTTCAGAATCACACAGTATGCAAGTGGAGGTTGTGGGATTCAAACCCAGGTCTGTCTGCTGGATATACCAAGCTCATTCACAGCTCATTACTCTAACCTCTGGGCTATGCTGAATGCCCCTGTGTGTTATGCTTGTTTCAAGTTGGAACCATCAACTGTCCTGGGTGCTATTCTTCTCCTGGTGGCTTCTTTAGAAGATATGGATACCACATTTTTACCTTCAGGCACCTACTCATCAGTTCTTTACCTCTGACTGTTACCCCAGTGGGTTTCACTGAGTGTCTCACAATCAACACCATACCAGTTGCTGCAGGGGGATCCCCCTTTTGTAGTGCTTCCACTGTGACTTCCAAATTACTCCAGGTGCTGGGTGGGAAGGGAAGCAATCTCCTCCACCTGGGACTCCATCTCATCATCCTCTCCTGGCTACTATATCCTCCAACAGGAAGCAGACAGTGCCCCCTTTTGAAGAGTAGGGGAATTTTAATAAAAATAAAATCATATATACAATACAGAGAAATACATATATAATAGCGCTGTGCGGAATGGGAAAATTCTGAATCCATGGAATTTCAACAAATTTTTTCAAAATTCCTCGGAATGTTTTGGAATTTTGTGGAATGTTTAAAAATTAGTAATTTGGTTATAACTCAGCTGCCCATTTAAGCTAGAGCTCTGAATGTTGGGATATATACTGTTTTGGTAGATGGCCACTAACGTGCCAAACATCATGTAATTCAGATGGATTGTCTCAAAAGTATAGATGCTCAAAAGTTGTCATTTTATTGTTTATGCAAATTTCATGAAACTTTTTTATCTGCATATACCTTAACCATCTATTGGGTCAGAGATCTTAAATTTGGCATGATTTTTTGATGATAAGTGTTCTAACAATGTACCAGATTTCATGACAATATGATGCGTGGTCTCAAAATTATATGTGTTCAAAATCTGTCATTTTATTTGTTTCATGAAATTTAATGAAAAAACTTCGTCTGCATATAACTCAGGCACCTTTGAAGCTAGACAGGTGTACATTAGTATGGCTAACCTTTTTGTAACGCTTATAGAATAATCTAAATTTGGAGAGAATTAGATAAGAGATTTTAAGTTACAGGGGTTCAAAACTTTACTACAGTTTGTAAATATTTGCAAAACTTTGTGAAAACTATCTAAATTGTGAATGTGTGTTACTTTGCTGCATTTGCATGCATAGAGCTAACATTTGACATGCATATCCATAGTCAGTGTCTCCTAGTGTCTAACACAACTGGATAAATTGGTTGAAGGGACACTGTCAACCCCCTTAGGTCTCAAAGTGTCCCTAGTTTAAAAAAAAAACCTTTTATGACTGTCAACATTCTGTAAAGATTGCTGATGTAGCTGGTAATTTGATTCTGACTCTTATTTTCTTTAAAAATGTGAAAAACAGACTGCCCACCATACTGGTGTCACCACACAAACACAAGATGTGTTTACATTCCTTGATCTGTTCCAACTGCATCTTTCCTGGAATTGGGAACACCCACAACACAGTCTAGCCCCTTATGATGCAGTGGGAGTTTAGGAGGCTATTGTTTCATGAGTGACTGCACTGTTTGGATGTGTTTGTAATGCTCAGGAAGTATGCAGTAAGAACAGATCTAGGATTGTAAACAAAACAAAGTTGTCTATAAAAATACATTATCATGCATTTCAGTTGTACTGAACAAGGAGACAGAAAACAAACAGCATCATTAATGAATTTTAGAAAAGGTAAGCAATCATAAAATGTAAGTTTTTAACTAGAAATAATATGATGAAAAACAGGTTGACAGTGTTTCTTTAAGCAGGTTTAAATTTGCAGAAAAAAAAATGATTAGTAACATTTTCTCACATATTTATGATAGCATATACTGTAGATGAAGCATCCAGAATTTTTTGTGGAATTTAACATTAACAATGCACGTATCACAACTTCATTTGATAAGCTGGGCTGAGCTTTTTGCAATCCTGCTGTTCCTGCCTGGCTGACTATTTCTCCCTTCTTTTTTGGCATAGCCAGATCGACTCAGTAGAACTACTGATCCCACTGATATCCTCTTTGTTCTTCACAGTGGCAAACTCCCTTAAAATGTGAGTCACATATTCCTTTTCCTATCAACCAGCCCTGTTGGAATAGCCAGAATTCTTTCTTCCTGCTGCCCAAGACATTGACTTCCCCACTACATGTTTTTGAGTACCTCTAAGTCCTAGACTTGCATATACTCCAGGCTCCTTGGATGATAAATTTACTGGATGTAATCCTTAAATATCCTGCATTCAGGTTGGAATCGTTGACACTCTGTACTTTCTTGCTTCAACCTGGGGGTCTACCACTGTTGTGCTACCTGACTCAGCTTTCCATTTCTTGGTGAAACTGTGCATCTAACTCCAGAACCTGGTGATCCCCTGCACTTCCTGCCTCTTAAACCCTTATACTTTAATTAGAATCCCCCCAGATAACGCTGAGTGAAATTAGAAAATTTCAGTTTTATGGATTTTTACGTAAAATTCTATAATTTTTACAAAGACTCACAGGATTTGACTTTAAGAACATATGTTATTTTGCAATTTCTTGCAGCAAGCAGTTAATGACATTGGCACAAACAGTCTCCTTGTAAGGTCTAAGAACCTGCCAAATTTAATGGTATGGCATACTTTAGTTTTAACGTTTCAGGAGTTTATACATTTGTAGTTTACATTCTTGCAAAATTAAATTTTTAAATGTTGTGAAAGTTTGACTACTTTTAACTTAATCCCATTTAAAGCTGCAAATATGAACTTTTTCAGAAATTACCATGTGGTATAGTAGTTTAAATGTTTCAACTCAAGTTAAATTTGGATATGTAGTTTTTAAAATTAGACAGAACTAACCAAAATGCAAATGTTGGCAACTTGTTTGGCAGGCTATAACTCAGTCCAGTTTAAAGCCAGAAATCTGAAACTATGTACATATATGAATGTAATGATAACCTGCATACCTGTCGTTTTTTGTAACATTTCAACAAATACTATCAAAATTATTCTAAAATTACAGAAATCCAAATTTCAGCAAACTATTTGGCTACCATAACTCAGCTCAAATTGAAACTTCACACTTAAAACATGGTGCATATACACATTCTATATACTTCTTTAAATCCTGATATTGTGGAGAAATTTGGATAAGAAATTTTAAAATGATATCAAAATAACTGAAAACGTAATTTTGATTAAATGTTTGGCAACTCATAACTCTGCCCCCTTTCAATCTACAACTCTTAGATTTGGTACACTCTTGTAGGCCTTATGGTGCTGTTTATGTTTCAAATGTAGTGTTATTTAGACTTGTATGTTTAATATTATAGTGAAATAATTGAATTTTAAAATGTTGTGAAATTCCATGTAATTTTTGCAAACATTCTGTGGAATTCCATGGAATCAGAATGGTCATTCCAAGGGCATTCTGCAAGTGGAATGTTATATTCTGCACAGCTCTAACCTATAAGTCATACATTCTGTATACACTTATTATATCAAATTGCTACAATAACAAAAAAAAGTATATAAAGTATGTATAAATATTACACTGCACCTTCTTCTCCTCAACAACATTACTTATGATGGTGAGAACTCTAATTATATCCAGTGACATGATTGCCATAATGCTTGAACTTGTACTGATTCCTATTCATTAACCTCAGTTTGATACACTTTCTGTAATGTCCTAAAAATGATCATTATGACTGTCTCTGGAGAGTAGAACATTTGCTGTATCTGCAGAGTACATTGAGCTTGCCATTAGTAATATCTACAGCATGTAGGAAATAACTGTAATGTAGAAGGATGGAATATTTTCCAAATACCTTGATATAATCATAATACTGCCACCTGGTATTTCACATTCCTAAACACTGGATCCCTCCAATTTCTACTTCTCAAAATGATACAGCAAAGGGCATTCAAAAAGGTGGTGACTTTGAGTTTCAGGTGTGTTTCTACAGTTCATTCTAGGACAACACCATTCTTCTATCCTTTGATGTTTAAAAGAATCTTTCACCACCATCCTCCCATATATACTTAAACACATGGGCCCAGATATTCAAACTGCGCTCAAAAGTAGCGCAACAGCAGGAGCAAGCACAAACCAGTTGCACAAATGAGCAACAGGTGCGATATTCAAACATGGAGCAGAGCAAATAGCGCAAGCAACCAACGTCTGAATATCGCACATACTGCGCCATCGCGCAACCAGGAAGGAGAAGCTGAGCCAAAATGTTGCGCTATGGCACAACCATGGAAGCTCAGCTGAGCATTCCAGAGCTGCCATAGCGCAAGCACAGCCCCCAGAGCAATGGAACTGCACATCCAGGAGGCAGGCTGGGGCCCACCGCCAGCCATGCCACACATGGGCACAGGAACACACTGCAGAACCCACACCACACGGCACACCCCAAGCACAGCATCACTGGGGGTGGGATGGATGATCCACGTGCCCATGGGGACAAGCCAACAAAGCATAGCAGAGCCCTGACACCCCAGCACAACCACTGGCAGGCAGAGACTGCCACACACAGGGGGTTGACAACCACAGTGCACATCAGCCCCCCGTATGCACAGCGCACCCTGCACTGTGACTCCAAGACACCACCCATGTGCAGTGACTGGCACTTCAGGAAACCATGCAGTCCCCCCAGCACTCATCAGCCCCATGCAACACAGAAGCCTACAAGCCAGACACACCCTGTGCACCCAGCAGTGGGTGGCAGCAGACGGCAAGACCAACCCAAAAGGCACTGCCATGCTGGAGATACCTCCCCATGCACACACATGCACACACACACACACACACATACCCAGGACCATACCAGCCCAGATGGCATGTACACCCCTGCAACTGAGCACCCATAGCCAGCTGAAAATCAGAGACCAACACAGTATTCATATCAAAATAGAAATGTATATTTAAAGGACTAATCACAAAACCAAGTGAAACTATGTACAAGTGGGGGGGACAGGTAAAAGGCAGGGGTGTTCAAGGGGAAGGGAATAACAACTTGGAGAGGGAAAGCAGGGTGATAGGGATGGGAGAAGTGGGAAGGGAATGTGGCTATGGCCCAGCTGGCTGCTGGTCCTCCTGCTGGCGCCTCCTGTGGCTCCTTCGCCGATCACCCTGGCGCTGGTATGGCCTGCAGGACCTCCTGGTTCTGATCTGCAACCTGGCTGAGGTGCCCAAGATCCTGGGACATCCTCCTGAGTACCTCGAGGCCTAGGAAATGGGAACACAGTCAATGGCTGAGACTGACCACAACCCCTGAACACCACCCAACCTGCAAGCCATATAGCCCAATGTCCCGCACCTGTGATGGCATGCACCCACCCACAGTGAACATGCACATGGCCATCACAAACAGGTGGCACAAGCTATCGCATCACCGCCACACACACTGCCCACGTCAATCACAGGTACAAACTAGGCTGGCAAGTGATGTGGCAACGTGGTGCGATGCCAGTTACACAGCTATGTGCCCAGTGCATGCCTGGACCACCAGTGATGCATACACAGACGTGCCGTGATACTGCACTGTGATGCAGGTCACCTGTGTCATGCCTACATACATGGATACATAGACAGTGTCGGCAGATAAGGGCCTATGGGACACCCAGTCTGTCCATTTGACCTTGTACGTTCACTCTGTTGTCCTATAAGTCCGTTCCCCCTTACCCCTGACCTCCAGAATTCCGTTATGGCTAACCCATGCATTCACAAATCCCGTGACCAAGTCAGCCCCCACCACTTCCTCTGGCAGGGTGTTCCACTTGTCCACCACCCATTCTGTGAAGAATACTTCCTCATGTTTCCTCTGAATCGCCCCTCCAACTTCATCCCATGCCTCTAGTCCTGGAACATCCTTACGCTTAAAAATATTGTTTTCCTGCACCCTGTTCCCCTGTAAGATACTTGTATGTCCCCATCATATCCCACACCTCCTCCCTCCAGGAGTACATGTTCAGTTCCGTCAACCTGTCTGCATAGGACCTGTGATGCAATCCATGCACCATCCATGTCACCCTCCTCTGAACCCTCTCCACCCAGTCCATGTCCATACGTAGGTATGGTCTCCGAACTGTACACTGTACTCCAGTGTGGGACTCACTAGTGTTTTGTATAGTGGAATTATGACCTCCCTTTGCTGTGTCCCGCATGGCTGGTGGTCTTGCCCCCAGCATGCAATAGCATCCATGAAGTAATGATACTCACACTCCTCCAGCAGCTGGGTCTGACGCTGCTGCTGCTGCTGCTCTGCTGCTGCGCACAACACCCCCAGCACCGGGCCTGGCATGGCCCACGCCACCCTGGTCCTGTGTCCTCGCAATCCGCCTGTGGGAGACATATGTTGAGACAAACATCAGTGTGACTCAAAAGCAGAGTGCCCCCTGCCCCAGTGAGAGTGCCTGCCCACACAGCCATAACCAACCATCGCACAGCTGCACACACTGACACACCTATGCACAGCCACCCAAGCACACACACACCCCTACAGAGAATATAGGTGCATAGATGGTACACTCACCTGGCCTAGGCACCACGCCCCGCCTGGCATGTGAACGCAGCCGTGTGCGGAGTTCCGTTCCTCCGCGAGAGGTCACTGTACCGTGCCGCACTGCTCAGCAGACTGGCTCCGCCAGTGACCTCCACCAGGTCAATGGCCACTTGCTGCCACACGTGGTTCCCTAGGCATGGTGAGGGGGCCTCACCATACAGTGCCTCACAGTGGGGCTCCACCAGGGCCACCAGGTTGGCCACTTCAAGCTGGCTCCAGGGAGCGCCTCCTCCCTAGCCATGGCACCAACTTTACAGCAGACAATATGGCGCCCAGCTGCGCCGTAACCGATGGGTTGTTGCGCGGTAGACCACCACAGGCTCCAATCACGCTGTTCGAACAGCACCGTCACTTACATGGCGCTGTCACTGGACAGCGCAGCCAAAGGACGTACATGGCATGCCAACAGCGCCAGGGGTCAGAGGGCATACACAAGGTCATGGCAATGACGCGAGGCTACGCACAGCGCCATGGGACATATAGGCATCCTGCGTGACTGCCAAGCTGAGCACCAGTGCCACAGTGGACTATCACGCAGTAGTGTCACAGCGCCATATAGTGCCCAGTGCTGTAGCGCCACTGGCACAATGGTGGCCATGGCCTGAATCGCCTATCGCACTCAGCAGGTCTGCAGCATGATAGACGCATGCATAAGCTGTCTGGGCATGTGCAATGCGGTGTGGCACGCAGCCACAAACCTGCGCCATTGGCTCAGTGGACCTTCCGTATAGCGCAAAGCGCAAACACGCCGATATTCAGCCGACATATGCAAATCATCTGATCAGCCATTCAAAGGCGCAGTGGCGCGATTAGCATGTCATTAAAGTTGAGCCACACCTCATTTGCATGTGTTGCGCTATAAAAATGCGACTGTGGGTTGTGCTGGCCAGATTTGGTTACTGCAGGTGAGAGGTGAGTTACATGCTGTGTGATGCTCAGGACAATGCTCATGGGTGGAGGATGATAAAGGCTGAGGGGGCTGAGCATGAAAAGAGCACTTAGAAAGGGACAATGGGCACCCTTTCTATCAGTATCTGCCATGCGGAGAGGAAACGGGGGGGGGCTTCTGCCCCCGGCCGGCAGCTATGCTCATGGGGAAATGCTGTCAACTGCACAGTGACAGGTGTCCACTTCCACCCATACAGATCACCATGACTGACCAGAGCCAAGCTGAGGGTGTGGACAGCGGGTGTAGGAGGAGGCCGAACTTCACCACGGCAGAGACAGAGGCCATCTTCCAGACCTACCTGGAGGATGAGCCAACATTGAGTGGACGGAGGGGCACCCCTCAGGAGCGTGCAGCTGCATGGGAGGGGGTAGCTCAGGCCATCAACCTGCACAGAAGCCACCAGCGCTCCGTGCAGGAATGCAGGAAGAAGATGGGGACCCGCCGCAGGAGGTTGAAGGAGAAGGTGGCAGCCTTCAGGGTGGCATCGACACTGGCACTGGTGGGGGCCCACCAGTGGTGTTGCAGCTGACCCCTACAGAGGAGACACTGGTGCGGCCATGCAGCTGAGTGCCATTGCGGGTGTACCAGGCGGAGGATTCCAGACAGGTGGAAGCCCATCACTGCACGGTATGACATGGTGATGTTGTTGGGGGGGCTGTTGTTCACATGCACTCACATGTACTCTCTTTCTGTTACAGATCCTGTTCGTCTGCAGGAGACGGTGGTGGTGGTGGGTCCAGACAGTGAGGCAGACCTGCTGGACGTGGAGGAGGGAGCATCCACCTCCGCCACCAGCCTGCAGGCACTGCAGCAGCATGCACGCTGGGCCAACAACTCCGGTGTCAGTGATACCGGTGCAGGGGCACAGCCTGTGTCACAGCAGTCTGGCATGCAGGTATGCCAGCATGCTGTGCCTATGGCAGTGGCACACTGCACCATTGATGATCGGGCCTGCAATGGGCAGTGATAGGTGTGTGTCCATGACGGACACATGGCAGGCCAGCACGTGCCCCTGGGCCTTCCTGGTTCACACCTGTGTACCAGCATGCTGGCACAGTCCCAGGCTGTGCCTGTCAGCACCGTGGGGCAGCACCGGTGGCTGTGCAGGTGTCTGGCACTGTTGTCAGCACAGAGGTGGGAACAGGTGGACCTGGGGGCTCAGCAGTTGGAGGGCAGCAGCAGCAGTTGCACACCAGGTCTGGGGGTACAGTGTCCAGCAGTGGCACATGTCACCCGCCCTCTGATCCACCATACCTGGTCCTGGCGAACAGCGCCACCCTCAAAAAGGTGCTGTGCACCAGGACCATCCACACCCTGGGGTCACGATGCCATTGGGGCTACAGTACCCATTGGGCCAGCGACCCGCCTGCTGCAGAGTCGGTACAGCTGCAGGGGCGGGTTGCAAAGATCCGGGAGGCACTGTCTGTGTCCGTGGAGCGGCATAGCAGGAGTGTGCTCAGGACCGAGCTGAGCTGGTCCTTATGCGGACGGATGTGACCACTGCCATTGACAGGCTGACCCAGGCAGTGGTCTTTATGCATGACGGGCGCGTGGCCACTGTCAGGTGCCCCTGTTCACCACACCCCACACAGTGCGCTCTTCCTCCGTTCCCGGCGCCGTGCGACACCAGGCCTGTCGATGCTGGGTTCTGCTGTGGGCATCCCGAGCACCCCTGGTGCAAGTTTGTTTGGCAGGATGCAGACCCCTGTGCGGGCAAGGTCACGTTCGCGCAGTGGGACCCCTGGTGGTGCACCAGCGCCACCTGATGTGGCCCCTGCTCAGCCTGCCAGCACTGCTGGGCCATGGTGGGGCCACCCACGCATCCGTGGTGGCCATGGGACAGTGCTACCTGACTGAACTGTCTCCCAGTGCAGGCTCTGTCTGGTGCTGCCCTGTGTGCAATGTGTGCGTCATGGTGGGCAGTGCACTGCTGGGTGCTCTGCTCACCAAGCTGACACGGACCACCTGCACCTCTCCAACTGCTGTCCACAGGTGCGCAGCATGATGATGCCTGCATTGCACTGTACACCAAGGTGCAAGGGTGCCCAGGTCCTGACACACGACATGGACAGTCCAGGTGGTGGGGTGGTTGGTGGTGCTGTGTGTTGGCAATGTCATTTCCGCAGTGCTGTGCTGCCACCATGTATGCTGCCTGGTGTGTGTGTGTCCATATGAGTGCTCCCCCTCTCTGATGGTGTGTTGGTATGCCTGGAACCTTCAACTCCCTGACCTTCATCGCAGTGTGTGTTCCCTGTGTGCCTGTGGTTTGCGCATGGACAGTGTTGCCTGCACATGTCCCCTTGACTTACCTGTGTTGGGCGTAGTGCTCTTCTGCAATGGTGTCCCGGTGCAGCTGGGCCTGCCGGGTCAGTCGGGGTCCTCGTCCTAGGGGGCTGCTCATCACCCACATCACCGGCGCCACTGGTGTCCCATCGCTGTCCCCTCTTGGACCTGTATGGCTATCCATGGTCCTTGGCCATGTTGTGCAGGATGCAACAGGCCAGGAATATCCCACAGGCCTTTTGGGCTGCTGATGTAGCGCTCCGCCGGAGGTGTCCAGGCGTCGGAAGCATGCCTTGAGCATCCCAAACACCCGCTCTATGATATATGTGTTGCGCATGTGCCTCCATTGAAACCCAGCTGCGCTGGGGTCGGGGCGCCGGGTATGGTGAGCAGCCAGGGACGGAGTGGGTATCCGCGCAGTCACCTGTGTGGAGATAGTGGAGATCAGTGTCATGTCAGGTCCATATTGCCCATATCCTTGTGTGCCACTACCATGGCACCTGTGTCATTCCCACCCTTGCACAGAGTTTGCATTCCATACATGTGTACTCACCCACTAGATGACCCGTGGGAATGTTCCCACTCTTGAATCGATGGCACAGTGCAGACTGGGCCATATGAAGGCATCATGTGCTCCGCCAAGTGTGTAGCACAGACATTGATAATGCGCCCAGTGGCATCACACACCACCTGGCAGTTGACACTGGAAAAGCCCTTTTGGTTCTGATCGCCTAGCCGTCAGGGCCAGGTGGCGTCGCGAATAGCCACATGGGTGCAGTCTGGCCCCTAGCATGCCAGGCATATGTGCTACCCTGTGGAACTCCTGCATATTTGTTATACGCTCTGTCATGGTGCTGGGGAAATGGATGTACTCCGCAGCATGAGGCAGCAGTGCACTGAGGAACTGGGTGAGGATGCGTGACATGGCCGACTGTGTAATGCCTGTGGTGTCCCTGTCAGCCTCTGGAAGGTGCCCGTGGCGAGCAGGCACATGCAGGCTGTCACCTTGGTCTCCACGGACAGAGCATGACTCGTTGTGAGGGTGCCTGCATCTCACATCACTGCACAGCTCACAGAGCCGTCTCAGTATTGTCCTGTTCAGGCGGTACGGGCCACAATCTCGACATCTGTGTACAGCTCAAGCTGATGCGGGCATCATACTCAGCCTGCTCGGGGCATACTGCCGACGGGCCCCTCCGCGGCCACGCCCCCTGCAGCATGGTGTCTCACCTCATTACAGCTTCCATGTGGAAGCTGACACTATCCATCTCCTGGCTTCTGGCCCCGGCTGCTGTTCCTGTGTTACCCCGCTGCCCCACTGCTGCTTCCACTGCACGGGCACCCCCACTGGCCTCTCTGTCCTCCTGGACCCACTGTCCCTCTCTGCCCTTCCAGCTCCTTCTCTCTCTCTCTCTCTCTCTCTCTCTCTCTGTCTCTCTCCCCCAGTTTGCGGCCTGCTAGAGTTCTTGCGCCGCTTCCTTGAGCCTTTTTATTTTGGCTCAAATCCGGTACTGCGCAACTTCCGGCTACGCCACTCTTGCACATTACGCAAGTGTTCGGATATCGCATTGCGCACTTTATGCATGGACCCGCCCCCTTCAGTTGCGCATGCCTTCATTTCCATTGCGCTGTTGCTCAGCTTGTTTTCGGTGGCGCAACTGGCTCCTTCTGAATATTGCAGAATGGCACATTTTTGGAGTTGCGCACGCGCAACCCTGTTGCGCATGGCGCAACCCTTTTGAATATCTGGGCCATGGTTCCCAGATATTCAGAAGGGTTGCGCATGGCTCAACAGTGTTGCACCATACATAACCCACTGATGTGCCCCAGCACGATATTCAAATGGGGATTGAGCCTGGCACAAATCCCGATGTGCCGGAGCGCATCAGTGATGTATGTGGCGCAGGTGGGGGGGCATGCTTATGCATACTCCGCACATCCCAATATTCAGCCCGGGACGTGCTGAGCCCATGCATGCACAACCCCTACCTGCTCTGCACACAAGTGAGCCAAAGATAAAAGGAACAATGGCTGGCCACCCATAGGTGAGCTGCCATATTACAGGGTGCAACACAGCAGCAGCCACCTGTGGGTGGCCACCCGAGCTCCGGCTGCACCTTCATGGTGGCACCCCCCATGCCCGATTGGGGTGTATGTTTAAATATAAATGTCCAATATCCTTGGTGGTCCAGTGGACCACTTGCAGCCCGATCGCGGGCATACGTTTAAAGCAAAATGTCCAATATCTCTGGTGGTCCAGGGGACCACTCGCATCCCACTCACAGGCTTCAGTATGAATATATACCATCCAATATCCCTGGTGGTCAGTGGACCACTTTCGCCTTGCCGATCGTGGGCTTCAGTAATATAAAAATATCATCAATATCCCTGGTGGTCCAGCGGTACCCCCACCTCCCCAGGTCCCGCCCCACTTCCCCGGTCGGTGGCGAGCGCTACCGCCTGCCACCCCAGTGCCACCGACGGCACCTCAGTAGGGACTGTATGCCCATTGGTCCACAGTGTGCAGCCAATGGGCGTGCGCTCCAATGCCATACTACACGGTCCAGATTTCACATATCTGGACTGTGCAATATTATGGGCTACACACCCATTGGCTCACGCTGTGGACCAATGGCGACAGCCCCACCTAATCAGTCGGTGGGCTGCGGCTGGCAGGTGGGTGGGGTGCTGCTGCCTGCAGCTGACCAGGGGAGCGGGCAGTGGGGCCAGTGGGTGGGTGGGGGTACGCTGGACCACCAGGGATATTGGATGATTTTTTTTACATATTGAAGCCCGCGATAGGGCTGCGAGCAGTCCACTGGACCACCAGGGATATTGGATGGTTGATATTCATACTGAAGCCCGCGATCGGGCTGCGACCGGTCCAGTAGACCACCAGGGATACTGGACATTTTGATTTAAACATATGCCCGCAGTCAGGCTGCAAGCAGTCCACTGGACTACCAGGGATATGGGACATTTTGATTAAACATATGCCCGCGATCAGGCTGCAAGCAGTCCACTGGACCACCAGGGATATGGTACGATTTTAATCCTTCATATGCCCACGATCGGGCAGTGGGGCACATTGCTGTGCTGTGCAGGGGGCGTCAGTCCCTGACGGCTGCAGCCTGGCAGGGCGCCAGGCGCAAGTCGCTGGGGATTGGTGCAACTGCATGCAAATGGGGCCATAATGACATGCAAATTGCTCCATTTGCGCCTTGCATGTATTATGGCTCCATTTGCATGTGCACTTTTGAATATTGTGGTTGTTGTGCCTATCGCAATGGAACTTGCGCTAGCGCATCTCCCTGCTCCACTCTGGTCACTTGCGCTGGCACAGTGCCACTGCACCATGTGCACTGCGGGGTGGCCAGGGTGGGATATTCAGCAATGCTGTGCCATGGTGCAGCTCTGTTGACTATCACCCTGTCAATGCCTCTGTGCAGCCAAGTTGTGCTGCACCCAGGCTTGCGCCACAGCCTGTCGCAGTCTGAATATCCTGCCCATGGTGTCCCACATTTTTCTAGGAATATGTTTATTCTGTAATTGTCTCATTGCCTCCTTTTCACCTTGTGTCAGATAATATTTCAAGATCAATGACTGATAAAACCTAGCATTTATTATATTAGAGTATAACTGTTTTCTAGAGAAAGAGAATGCATGATGCATGGTTAACTTCTAAACTTTCATCTTGTTCAGGGCAAAGACTACATACTATGGAGTAACATTACTATGATCCCTTGGCCAACTTACTATACCTTATTTTGCCATTCTGTCAACCATGGAGAAAGCCAATCCAGTATTAATGAGACCTCCGATTTCTCTGCTTCATTTAGAGCCATTGAAAAATTATGATGAAAAAAAAAAAACAATGAATACAAAAAAACAATATTGTTCACCATACAAATGCCTCCCTCTTTATAATCTCTGTACATGACTTCTCTTTTAATAGGGTTAAGTTTGCTACTCCAGAACCCTTGAAAAATGAAACTGTAAATTTTTTCCTCCAGTACTGCAGATGGCAGAAATACCATGCTAATATAAAAAAGACAGGGACACCGTAAGGTTTTAATTAAATATACTCTTTTTTTTTGAGAAAGATCTGTTTTTCCATTTCATTTAATTACACTCGGCTTTTAGAATGCAGTGTGTCCAGTTTTCTGTGATCATATCACCCCTGCCAAATTTCACAGATTAAATTTTTACTGGGGGGCGTGGCCTAGCATCAGAGTGAGATGGCTGCTTAGTTCCTCAGCTCTGAGAAAAATCCCTTGCAATCCCCTCACTGCAGTGCCTTAACTTCACTTATTTTTGTAAAAACTGTAGGTTTTGTCCGTGCTAATGATGTCCAATCTGAAATCAGGAAGGAAACAAGCAAAAATATCATTTAAACCTTCCCCGAGAGGATCTTCAGCTAACGGCCTGGCAGAGCCTGGGAAAGCACCAGTGGAAGCTCGGAGTGTCGATGCATCAAGGGACCCCTGGAGAGAAACCCTTGTGTCGAGGGAGTGGAGGTGGAGATTGGCCTGACTCTTAACATGGCAGAAGGTTACCAACAGCTAGAAAGACTAATCAAAGATCTAAAATATGATCTAGGAACCAGGGTAGAAGCCGGCTTTGAAAACATGTTGGCACAAATTCAACATTTACAGCAGGCGGTCAACTCCACCTCTGAACAAGTTGAAGCCCATGAAATGTGACTGGGGGAAGTGGAACAAAGGATTGGGGATCAGGAAGATAGATCGGTGACTCACTCCGCAGATTTTTGCAAAGGCCCTCCGAGAAATAAAGGTGCTGAAGCAAACCCTAGATGACCAAGAGAATCGTGAATGTCATAGCAACATTAGAGTCATTGGCCTACCAGAGGGGCTCGAGGGAAATGATTGTGTGAATTTTCTTAAAAAGTGGTTGGTCTCCAGCCTGCAAATCCCTCCTGACAAAGAGCTGGAGATCCAGAGGGCACATCGCTGGCCAGGCTCGAAGCTGCCACCCGATCAAAGGCCACGGCATCTTATTGTTAAATTCATGAGGTACCAGGATAGAGTTGCTGTGCTTGATGCAGCGAGGAAGCTGGGTCCTATTTTAGTACATCAGCAGAGAATCAGTATTTATCCCGACTACTCACGTATTCTCCAGATTCAAAGGCAGGCCTTCTCGGAAGTTCGGCATTTGCTGCATACAAAAAACTGTCCCTTTACTCTGGCTTATCCTGTTCGTTTGATAGTAAGGCCATTAGGAGGAAATACTAGAGTGTTCACCAATCCTTCAGCGGCATTGGAGTTCATTTGAGGCCTTGAGGTTCAGAACAAATCTTGAAGTTCAAGTCTGGAATCAATGGAAATGTCGTTGTTTCATTTAGGGAGGGGGGGCGAGCTGGAAAGCCCGTTTCTGGATTGATAACATCTTTCAGGGCTCTGCTCCCTCCAGGGTCCCGCACCGAGTTGTACTAATGCTCCATTCGATTGCTGGACTCTCAAAGCGATTTGTCGGCTATTTTGACTGATGATGACCTGCATCATAAGTACAGTAACTTTTTCTTTAGTCTTCTTTATTTTGCCTTCGTTTGGTGCCATGCAGGAAAGGAAGTTTGAATTAGCTTTTATGTTCTGGAAATTAAAAGCCAAACAGTGCTGACAAATGGAATTTAGTTTAAAACATAATGTTGGACTTTATTATTAAATGGCAAAGATGGTCTCCGGGGGCATCAGGTGATAGGGTAGTATGCCCTCATTGAGGTCTGGTGATAATCAAGTACTCCATACCCTCTTGGTTTATTTAGTTAGTTTAATTATTCTCCCCAGAAGGCTATATACCTCATTTTCAGTTTTAAATTAATAGTATAACTCAACAGGGGGTGCTGTTTACAGTACCTTGGATGGGTAAGAGCAATGGAGATATAGCTGTGAACTCCATGGTGCTGGGGTATGCTGCTCTGGACAAATATCAGTGGGGAGCAGCATCTTCCCAGAACACCTCCTAAAAGAATAAAAGAATTGGGAATTTCTTTTTTTGTACCTAAACTGGGGAGAATAGAGAATTTCTTGGGTAACTTCAGAAGTGTGGGTGACGGAAGGGACTACTAAGATATTAGTTTATTGAATGCTGAGCCTTTGGAGACTCCCAAAAGGAGGCACTAGTGGGGAGGGGGAAGAAGTTCATAAAAATTACTTTAATAGATTATACACTTATTGCAAGGGGTATATGCTCAATCCACGACAAGTAGTGGACATGGTTGTAGTACTGCTTGTTGCAGCTAGTACTATGATAATCGGGAGGAGAAAGGGTGGGGGTACAATTATATCTTTTTTTGCTGTTCTTCTGTTTTAATCAGTTGATAGTTGGGGTTATAGAGTGGGAGGGAGGGCTATGTTGGGGGAATGTTTTTCTGTTTTTTTTGGTGTTAAAAAAATTAGTTTTGGCAGCGAAGAAAGGTTAAACATAATAATACATGTAAACACTCAAAGGGTAAAGCTGATTAATAGGAAATATGAAGATGGCTAATATATCATTAATATCATGGAATGTTAATGGGCTCCGCACTGTTGTCAAGAGGGAAAGGGTTTATTGATGTCTTAGACATAAAATGAAGGAGGACATTATGTTTTTACAGGAACTTCACTCTACGAGGGAGGGAGTGGATGCCCTGCTAAGGGCATGGGGGGGACACTGTTAGCCTCACCTTTCAATTCTAAGGCCCGAGGTGTGGCTATTTGGATTAGGCCAGGGGTCCCACATAAAGTGCTGTTCTCAATATCTGACCCACAGGGTAGATTTGTAATTGGAGTGGTTGATTTGGGGGGCACTATCTTGACATTAATGATGGTGTATGGGCCAAATGTGGATTCCCCGGATTTCTTCTCCCATTTGGAGACCACATTGGCTCCATACTCTGATATAATTGTCGGAGGGGACTTTAATACCTACTGGGATCGTCACTTGGACCATTTGGGGAAGGGAGAGGCCCACTCCCTAAGAATGTGGGGACACTGCATAGCGTGATGGAGGGGAGATCTCTTTTAGAGACCTGGAGATTTTGTCATCCTTCCCTTTGGGAATATTCTTTCTACTGGCACGCCCACAAAGTCTATATGAGATTGGACTATTTATTTATGACAAAATCAAGAATGGGGGGTATAACTGAGGCACAATATGGTTCCATTACGATTTCGGACCATGCCCCATTGAAAGTAGTAATGGAAGGGGGGAAGATCCTGGTGTCAACCCACAGTGGTGACTGGATTCGGCTCTCTTGGGAGATTTGAACTTTATTCAACACCTAAGGCAGCAGGTATTATTCTTTTTAGAGGTAAACTGGCCTGCAGACACTAATAATAGGATGATCTGAGACTCCCTTAAGGCCTACATTCGGGGTGAAGCAATCTCCTATGCCGCTTACAAAAAGAAAATGACCACAAAAAAGGAATATGACCTGGAGCTCCAAATTCATAAACTGGAAAAGGAATTGATGGAAAAATCTGAGGGTAACAAATTAGCTATTTTAAAGAAATTAAAAGGGGAGCTAAGCCAACTATCCACACATAAAATTGAGAGATCCCTTTTATTGACTAAATCTTTCTCCCATTTTGAAGGAGATAAGGCTGGAAAATGGTTGGAGGGCTTGGTCAAAAAGCAGAGGGCTGAAAGAACCGTCTTAGGAGTGGAAACGGTTGGGGGGGGGGTCACCTATGATCAGCAGGAAATGAATACCACTTTTTTACAATATTATACCGGGCTGTACACCTCGGAATTCCCTGTGGGAGCAGACCCTGGCTCTTTCCTGAGGGGGGTTAATCTTTCCCAGTTGAAGAATCTGGATGTGGACCTTTTGGACTCCCCGATCATTATGGAGGAACTAAGAAGGGCAGTGTGGAAATCAAGAAGGGGTAGAGCTCCGGTTCCAGATGGCATCCCAGTGGAGCTATATAAAGAATTGTGGGATGAATTAGGCCAAACAATGTTGGAGACAATAGGGGAATCGCTAGATGCAGGGGAGCTCCTTCCCTCGCAGAACCTGGCCACGATTATGGTGTTACTGAAGGGGGGTAAAAATCCTCTGCAATGTTCCTCCTATCATCCTATATCGCTGTTAAACACAGACTATAAGGTTCTGGCTAAAGTATTGGTGAATAGGCTGGAGGGCCATCTTGTTACATTGATCCATCCAGACCAGGGGGGTTTTACCAAGGGCAGACAAATTAAGCACAATATTAGAAGAGTACTTAACATTATACATCATTGGCCCAGGGGGAAATTGGGAGTCCTTCTCACACTGGATGTGGAGAAGGCCTTTGATCGGGTGGAATGGCCCTTTATGATGTCGGTTCTGCGGGGGATGGGCTTTGGCCCTCGTTTTCTGCACTGGGTAGGTAGTTTGTATAAGAAACTGACAGCTCAACTTCTCACAAACAATATAATTTCATCCCCCTTTCCCTTGACCAGGGGCACAAGGCAGGGCTGCCCGCTTTCTCCGCTCCTCTACGTATTAACAATAGAAGCCTTGGCTTTAAAAATAAGAGGAAACCCTCACATTAAGGGACTGCAGTGGAGAGGAGTAGACCATGAGATCTTACTCTTTGCTGATGACATACTTTTAGTCACTAGCTCTCCCGAGGAGACAATGAGGGAATTATCTAAGACTTTTGGTAGTTATGGTCCCCTTTCGGGTCACAAGATTAATTGGAGCAAGTACGAATGGCTGCCTTTGGGAGAGGTGAAAAACCCTATTAAAATAGGCCAAACAATAGTTCAACCATCTAAAGTAATTAAATATTTGGGTATCCAGATTCCCTCAAGACTTTTGATATTAGTTACTATTAATATGAAAAATATAATTAGGACAATTAGGAAGGATTGCCTGGCTTGGTGAGCAAAACCTCTAACACTTATAGGCAGAGTGAACTTGGTTAAGATGTCAGTTCTCTCTAAATTCTTATATTTTTTCCAGTTGGTCCCACTACATGTCCCCATGAAATATATTAAAAGCCTCGAAAGGGCAATAACCCAATTACTGTGGAACAATAAACGTCCGAGGATTAAAAAAGCTATTTTGTGGCTACCCCAGAGAGGGGAAGGGTTGGGTCTCCTGCATGTCCATTTTTACTGGGTTGCCTCACAACTGTTTTACATGTCAGACCTTTTGAAGAAATCAGAGAATCAACTGGCTTGGGTTTGGCTTGAGGAAGAGACAGTTTTTTCTATTTATCATGTTATGTTGCCTCTGTGTGGAATGGTTAGTGCCCCGGAGGCCCCTCGCCATCCGTGTATGAACACTCTGCTTAAGTCTTGGAGTATGGCCCATCATTGGCTGGGAGTGGAAGTAGGAGTCTCACCAGAATGTTCCCTTGGGAGACTAATCCAAAAGGGGGAAGGTGTGGCTATATGGGACAGACCACTACTAAAATATTGGGCCCACAGGGGAATATCCTTACTCAAGCATGTCGTGTCCAAAAATGGAATAGTTCCATTTGCAGATTTAATGGCATCCAACAAGCTTGGGGAAGGGCATTTTCCTCTATACAGGAAAATGAGGAACGCAATGGAGGGTCTAATGGAAGGTAATGACCCTGAGGGAGTAGTGTCCAGATCCCCTTTGGAGGAACTTTTTAGGAGACAGTCAGAGGACATTATGTTCAAACCCCTGAGAAAAACATATAAAATCTTAATAGGAGCATCAACAGATATGCTCGTGACTGTTAAAGAGAAATGGGACCTGGATCTTCACCCGGAAGGCCTAACTGGGGGTGACTGGAATACTATTCTGAATAATTGTTTGAGTAGTTCAGTGAATAACAGGAACAACATCATTCAATACATAATATTACATAGAACGTACCATACATCATGGCTGGCACATAAGATAGACCCTAATGCTTCTCCTACTTGCCCCAAATGTCATGTCCATGTTGGAACTTTTTACCACATGGTATGGCTCTGTCCCAAGGTGAATTCCTTTTGGTTCAGAGTTCAGGAGATTGTCACTAGTAGTGGGTGCTCCATTAAATCTTGATACAGTGGAGATACTGCTGGGCCTTCCAACAGGTGACCCGATATGAGGGCCCTCTCTTCTCCATAGTCACAGAAACCTTTGGAGATTGGGTAATGTGATGGTCTTAAAGGCTTTGGCTATGCACTGGAGACTGGCATCCACCCCATCAATCTCGGAATGGTCCAGTCAGCTATTAAACTGCATGAAATATGAGAAGATACAATATACTGTTAGAGGGCAATTGGATAAATATTTTAAAATGTGGGCCCCACAGAAGGAAGTAATATCACAACCCTGAGTCCCATGTTTTTAACAAATGCTTTTGATAAAGAAACCTGTGTTTAGAATGGATTAGAGATAATCTATATAAAGACCCAAAAAGTGTAAATGCATGTATTTGTCTTTACACCTATTTTTTAATGATACTTGACTGTAATGGAATGAGAATTTGCTGTACCTAATGTAATGGTTGCTGAGCTAAAACTAAATAAAGTTAAAAAAAATGTTTTTACTGTATCCTCACCAATCATTAGTGGTGGGCGAAGTGGCCCCAATTAGCTCCTCGAAGTGATCTGTAGAGTGAAGGCGGATTCGCGGAGTGATCTGCAACGCGAAGTGGAGTACTTCGCATTATAATGGGTAATGCAAAGTCCATTGAAAACGATGACTTTGCGTTACTCCGCCTTCCCAAACCACTACTCCACAAATTCTTAAGGCGAAGTACATTGAAAACAATGTACTCCACTTCCCTTCGCCTTGCTTTTAAGCTCCAAAGGCAAATTCTGCAGTGATTCATGGGATTTCAGGTCACATGAGCTCTAGATTGTTCTGCACAGCCTCAGTTTGGGGTAGTGTGTGTATGAAGCTGTAGGAGAGAATCTGCTCTGAGAGCTCTGTGATTCAAACCTTCTAAAAGTTGTTAAAAAAAGCCTTTTGGGGTCATTTGTTTTACTGAAACTTTAGTTCATCAATTATAGTAAACCCTCCTGTGCTAATATCAGCGAGCGTTTATTGTTTGTGTGTGGATTTTGAATGTTAATGTACAATATTCAGTCTGTGTACTGAGAGACAGTGGAAGTGTGCTTTGGGGGAGGGGCGTATCTGTGGTGTAGGTAGATTAACTTGGAGAAAAAGACAGAGCTTTCTGTTTTGGTGATATTTTTCTTGTATAACTGTGTTAAAGTATACACAGTAATATTTTCAATAATTCTTGCCATTTTTTTGCTGACTGTTGTGGTGCAGCAGTGCATAATTTTAGTTTATTTAAAATATGTGGTTATATTACTGAAGTTTTCAATTTGCTACGCATTACTTAGTGTGTGTGTGAGCATGTGTTTGACGCATGTCATCAAATCAGACACCTTTTATTGTGACACATAATTTCAGCAATGTGAACCTGCTATGCTATCCACTGCAGCTGTGTAATTTTTGCACTTCTTTGTGGTATCTTTACTAGTACAAGTACTAGTGACTGTTACTGCAGCAGTGCAGTACACTGCCCCCCTCCCCACGGCCTGCCCCAACTGGAAAAGGAATTATTTTCCAGATTTTTGAATTCCTGATGGTGAGCACTGGTTAGGTGTTGTGCCTTTGCATCTGCATCTCTTCAGTGCGCAGTGCAATCTTAATCTGTCTGTGCATTTGCATCTCTTTAGGGCCCAATCTCTATCTCTAACTTAAGTCACAGTTGTTTCTTTGGCTTCCCTTCAGAGTACTGGACAGGTGTGGTGCATAATTCTGCATGAACATTGTACTCATTAATATGCGTTTTTAAGTCTGGATCATTATCACGAGTCATTCATGATACAAATCACATTCTTCATCATGATGGACGGTCACAAATCACAATTTACGATCACGTCACGAATCACAACATTAATCTTTTTTAATAGTTACTTGGATGTATTGTAAGCCTGTTTTGTAGTATCTCTCCATGCTTCACCACTCCACCATTGTACTCATTAATGAGTGTTTTTAAGTCAGGGAGTTCTGTGTCACACCTCATCGGGGGGGGGGGGCCCAGGGAAGTACAGCTGTAGGCATTTGCATTTTGTCATCATCATGGTCACAAATGCAGTCACAAATCATAATTTACGATCACGTCACGAATCACAACATTAATTTTTTTTAATAGTTACTTGGATGTATTTCAAGCCTGTAAGAAAAGTAAAATTTACAGAAAAAGCAAATTATGTAAAAAAGAGTACAGAAAAGACAACAAAATGTAGCTTTTAAAAAAGCTGTTGGGTCTAAATCAATGTTTAAATCTCCTCCTCTCTGATCTCAAAGTATCAGCAGTCACAAACACACTACTCTCTCCCCGTCTACACAGGAGAAAGTAGAAGTGTTTGCTTGTATGACTCACTTTCTTCCTGCCTAGCTAAAGAGCATGTGATTTACAGTACTGTAAGCCATGTGATGTGTGGGGGTCTGCCAAATTTGAAACACCAAGTGAGTCACTTAGAATCATAATGAGGAACGCGAAGTCCATTTAAAATAATGTCTTTGCCTTACTTCTCATTGTCATTCCACCTTAACGCAAAGTGGTAATGACAAGGCAGAGTGAGCACTTTAGACAAGTCCACTCCTAAGGAAGGGAGGGAGCAACGCGATGTGCCCACTTCGCGTTCACTTCACCAGTGGAATTTAAATTCACTGCATCTCTACCAATCATGACCCCTGCTACTACATTCCCCAGTTCAAAGTCCCCAGTTTGCCCTGTAGAGGCACCTACAAATTTATTGTAATTAATCCTAGCTCTGGCTACTTTTAAAAAGGCACCAATAGTATCTTGTACTGCCTCGCCTGATTTCTTGTCTTTTAATATTATGCACATTATGCACAAACCATCTGCATATGCCAGAGTCTTTATTTCAGGTGTATGTGTAGTCAACTGTATGCCTTTAATATCTAAATTCTGTTGAATGAAACATATACTAGAGGACTTAAAGGACATCCTTGCCAAACCCCTTATTGTATTTGTACTGGAGAGCCCAGCTTAGAATTTACAAATGGTACAAGAACACCATATTTTAATAACATACTTCCCTAATAAGCATGTGGCTGTCAGTCAAATGTTTTTCTTGGTTCATGGCTAGGATGATTCCTTCTGCCATTCCTTGTTTACCTCCTCCACCAATTTGCATAGAACAATCAGATTGTCAGCTATATGTCTCTGATTAAAAGCATATGTTTGTGTTGCTGAAATGACTACGGGGCAATTTTCTGAAGTCTCTGTGCTAATATTTTAGGCATGATTTTTTGATCTGAGTTTAATAAGCTCAACGGTCTCAAGTTTCCAATATTAGATTTCTTACCCTTTTTGTGGATGAGAACCAGGTTTGCATTCTGCATGGAGGTAGGCAGTGATTCTAACTCTAGAAATTCATTGTACAGTGTCTGTAATATAGGTGCTAAATTGGACTTAATTTTTTTTATAAAATTCTGCTGGCAATCTGTCTGACCCTGGGGTTGTATTATTTCCAAGGTGGGCAGTGGCTCACTCTACCTTCAACATGGAGGGGGCTGGAAACTTGTTCCAAAATATTGGGAGGGGGGTTTTGGCATGTTTAAATCTTTTAATATGTTATTGTCCCCACATGTTTCAGCCTTTGTACCAAATAATTGTTTTAAATGTGTTCAGATTACTTCCATAATTGTTTTCTGTATTGGAAACTACAATGCCATCTTTCTTCCTTTTTACACAGGGGATAAGTCTGTGTTCTACCCTTTCCCAGCAGCCAGAGAAAATGTCTAAAGCCTGTGACTTCTCTTGCATGCCAAATTTAAGTTCTTGTTCTACAGAAATCAGTCTGTCATACTGAAATGTTTTCATATAATCTTTGACACTGTTAATTTTATCCAGCAGATCAATACTGTCCTTTTGACTTTGAGATATAAGTTTATGTAATTTGGACGTAAGCCTCAGATACTGCATATATTGTTTGTTATTTCTCTTACAGCTCAATTTTTGAAAGAAAAGCAGAAATTTCCTTTTAGAGTCTTCCCACCATGTTTCCACTTTATCATACACAGCTATTACCAATCATTTTGTTTGAAATAAATCAAGCCATTGTTTTTTAACATCATTCTGCTCTAATAAGGATGTATTTAACCTCCATGGTCTTTCTATTATAGAACAGAACTCCCTATAGTACAAAACACAAAGACTTGCTAGGTCATCTGAGCTTTCAGTTGCTATTGTTTTGGCTGACTTCACTTTTAATGATGCTGAGAGGAATCAGAAGTCTATCCTAGTAGATAAGAGCCTTAACCAAATGTAGCTGCAGCACCATTTCTATCCTTTGCCATACCATCTTATAAACCTGCAGTGAGAATCGTATCCTTTAAATATACTGTATCATTGTAAAGTTTTTGGTTTTACCCCCTCCATCTGACAAAGACAGCCCACAGTTGAAGACTCCAACAAAAATCTGAAATCTGCTTGTTTGGAAGGACATGTTCTGCCAGGCTTGGTCTGCGGGGTATAAATATTATTAAGGCATAGTTGCTTCCCTGCTTGTTCCACATCAATCATAAGAGCCCTCCCAGGTTCTATCTCCACCAGTCTCTATATCTTAAATGAGGATCCTTTAAACAAAATACTCACACTGTCACATCTCTCTAATCTTTGTAACCAAAAATAGGTCCACAGGACCACCACTTTTTTTGTGACTGAGATTTCATGTAATGTTTCCAATCAGGTGTCTTGTAAAAAAAATTGTGTTATCAGGTAGGGTGTCTAATACTGCCATAGTTGTTATTCTCTTCCTATCTTTGTGGAACAAGAGAGTGACTTAGGGGTAATCATCTTATCTAACCTGAAGGTGAATAACCAGTGCCAGGCTGTGGTAGGGAGAGCAAGCAGAATTCTGGGATGTGTGAGTCGAGGCATTGCCAGTAGAAGGAAGGAGATTATCATACCCTTGAACACATCCCTGGTCAGACATCATCTGGAGTTCTGTGTTCAATTTTTGGGACTGCACCTGAAGAGGGATATTGAGAGGGTGGAGACAGCCCTGAGGAGGGCTTCTCGGATGGTTCAGGGGATGCAAGGGAAGACCTACAAGGCAAGGCTGAAAGAGATGAACATATACTCCTTGGAGGATAGGAGGGACAGGGGTGATATGACTAAGAAATTCAAATATCTAAAAGGTAATAACAGGATGCAAAGTGGGAGCCTATTTCAAATGAAAGGATGTTTAGCAACTAGGGGTCACAGTATGAAACTGGAAGGTAGACTTTTTAAGGTTAACACGAGGAAGTACTTTTTCACAGAGAGGGTGTTGGATGCTTAGAATGGCCTGCCGGAGGAGGTGGTAGAGAAAAAATGGTATCGGGTTTTAAGCATGCATGGGATAGGCACATGGGAATCCTGGGGAGGAGGGGAAGAACTGGTAGGCAGGGGGGAGCTCAATAGCAGGGGTAATACTGGGTAGACTAGGTGGGCCATATAGGTCCTTATCTGCTGACATTATGTATGTACGCATGCATGCATTTTCATGCTGTTCACATTTACTTAGACTGGTGCGACAGAAATCCCTCTACACATTTTGATTTATTGGGAGGAGGGTTTCAGCTACTGCTTGGGTTTGAGACCTGGTTCTCCAATGACTTTTATTGCTGCTAAGGATTCCTGGCAAATTCTTCCCATTCAGACGATTGTCCCCAGGCTGAAGATGCAATAGTGGAGGCTTCTGAATCATCCACATCCTCTACGTCTCCTGCTTTCCTTGCCAAGGCTAGGGCTGCATACTTGTTTCATACTTGTATAACTGGGGGCTTTAGATTTATCTTTCTTTTGACGTCCTCACTTTCTGACAGAAACTATCACCATATCTGAGTCCACAGGGGGGATTGAGACATTTCTGGTTTTGACGAATCTTCCTTAGGGGCATCACATGGTTAAAGCCCTGAGGGAGGATCTCTTTTTGTCATTCATGCCTCCAGTTCAGAAGGGTAAGTCTCCTCATTACATCATGTTGACCATTTTTGTCAGCTTCCATTTCCTGAAATTTGGTTGGATCAACAGGGGCTAAGTCACTTCTGAATGAGCCAGGAGTGTTTTCCTGAGCAGCCGTCTCTTGGGGGGGTTGTGGACTCTCTGCTCCTCTCTGACCTTGATGTATTAGAAAAATGTTGTGCAGACACCTACATTACCCCCTTTTCTTGTTCCCTCCCTATGATGTCTTCTTGATTTCAGCCCCCCTGACCTGATGTGAAAGGCCCAAGGACACTGCCTGTAGGAGTGCTCCTGCTCCTCACACACATTGCATCTGAAAGGATTAGGGCATCTAAGACTGATATGCCCGTACTCAAAACACAAGTTACATCTGTCAGAACTACATGCAGCACTCAGATGACCTCGTGATCCATATTTGTGGCATGCGTGTGGTTGTCCAGGCTAAAAACACATACCTCTGTCTCTCACTAAATAGAAACTGTTTGGCAGATGACAGATCCCCATGTTTGTTTGTTTCAGTTTTACTTTAAATTTCCATTCCCCTATCCACACCTGTGCTGCATCAATAATTGCAATGGGGTTTTTCAATACCTCACAGCATTGTTTCAGCCAGTATAAAATGTCAGACACATTTACACCTTCATTTCAGAAAAGTAGAGTGATTGTCTTAGTTGCTGGTTTAGACAGGGGGATTACTGAAAAAAGAACCCATAAAGCAGATTTTTTTTGTTGCTCATATTTTAGCCAAAATCTATCTAGAGATTTCAAGGTTTTAAAGCTTATATCAAACAAAGTCCCCCTGACACATGAATTACAGCATATAATTCTGCAGAAAAATACATTGATTTTTTTAACGTACTATGTATGGCATATATTCTGTCTGGGGTTGAGACCTCCATTGTATTTTAGCCTTACAGTGTTCCTTCCCTGTGCAGGGTCCCCTTAAGCTGCTAACAAACTGGACAGTCTAAAAGTTCTTGGAGGCTCCTCTTGTCCAGTTTCTGATTACAATGCAAAGTCTGCCTCTGAGGAGTCAAACAGTTCTTCATCAGAGACCATCTGTGAGGATTTATCCTCATTTTGAACTTCCATGTATGTTCTCTCTGAAATAACTCAGGTTGGGGGGGGGGGGGTTACTGGGACCTGCTGATACATGGGCTGTTTCCACATTTGTAGCAGATGGAACTATGTGGCCTATGGGGCTTTCCTTCCCCATTTATATCAGGGACCACTGTCAGTATTTCTGCATCATCAGGGGACTCATCCCTTTCATCCTTTGTGTGGCTTTCACTTATCCCTGCAGCATTGCTATACCCCCCCACCAACATTTATCATTCTTATTATTACTTATGGCCTCCGAGTTATGGCTACCCCTCACTTGAGCTGCCAAATTATCAGTCTTTTCTGGTACCATGGCAACCCATCTGGTGCCCAAATCCAACTAGCCTTTTCTAAGCCTGACTGCACAGTCCATTCCTCTGATTGTCTCTGTGACATTTCTGTGCCATGTCTAACAGCACAGCAGCCACAACCCACAACCAGATGCTTTGCAGCTTTTCCCGATAGTCCTGCAGAGTGTCTTTTTGCCATTCCTGCAGCAGCAATACTTTCTCTGGCTGACTTGCATCACAACTGTTTAAAAAACTTTTTAACAGCTCCATAACTCTTCTGCTGTGTACACTCCCCTGTTAAGATTGCCTCCATGCGAAGAGGCTTTGGGGTCAGGCTCCAACTCCAGCATCCACTGAAGAGTTGAGTGGACAGACAGGATTCCCTTGAGGCATACACACTGCATTTTTCCCACCGTTTGTTAGACTGTGGGAGGAGATGCTTCTGCTGCTTTTTACAGTCCTTTAGCTTGGCTGTCAGGCAAAACCTTTGATGTTTCTTTATTGATTGGCAGGCATGTGATTCTCCATTTTATGGGGTTCAATCTGCTTCCCCAAATACTTTGAAGTAAAATGCTATAGAAGGTAGTTTTTAGTTGTTTAGGTGGGGGAAATCCTGTACATAAGTGTAAAAACATGCTAATTAAATAGGTCTTAACCACACAAATTCTTTTTTATTTAGACATAAGCCAATAATTCCTTCCAAGAACTTTCCCTTTAGCTTCATGAAGAAGTAGTTCCTAATTATGGAATCCCATATCTCCCTGGCCAAAATATATACCCAAAATTTTACAAATGCCATTATGAATTGGTATCCCCATAATTTCTGTGTACTCTGGTGTCCCTAGTCCAATGGGTATACACTGACTTTTTTAGAATTTATTTCAGACCCTGTTCCTTTTCATAAATTCTAGTAACACCATTTCTGCCACCCTACTGGAGGGAAGATCAATTAAATATGAGACATATGTCATCTGCGTATGCCACCATTTTGATTTCCTCATTGTCACTCGTCAGTGAAAGACCACTAATATTGTCATTTTTATTTAATCTGAGTATAAGAGGTTTCAGAGCTAAAATATGAAAGAAAGGACTTTGTGGGAAGCCTTGCCTCACCCCTCTGGTTACTTCATACTCAGCTTCTACCCAACCATTGATGTATGGGGCACCTACTGCATTATTGTAACATAATTTGACCCAATTAATAAAAAGATCAGGGAAATCATATTTTTCCATATATTTCCAAAGATAGAAATGCACCACCTAACCAAAGGCTTTGGCCTGATCAAGACCAATAAGGAAATCAGACAGTTCCTCTGCATTATTTCCCAAATTAACCCTTGCTGTGCCACTGGCATATATATATATATATATATATATATATATATATATATATATATACATCCTAAAAACCTATATTTTCTAAATCTTCTGGCAGCCTAAGAGTTAAGATTAATCCATCTGTGATTTTTCTACCCAGAATTGCATAGAACTGTGATGGGTGTATTATATCCTCCAATACCATTGCAAGCCTGTTACCGAGTATCTTAGTTAGGATTTTACTATCAGAATCTAATAGCGTAATTGGCCTCCAGTTTTTAAGGAGCTCTTTGTCCCCTGGTTTGTGTAATAAAATGATTAAACTCTTATACATTATGTCTGACAATTATGATTTAGTAAGCAAAAATTAAAAACCTGAACTAGTTCAGTGGATAACTCTTGAAAGAGCATTTTGTATAATTCATTCGGCAATCCATCTTGCGCTGATTCTGTACCTGTGTGCAAATTTGTTATAACCTGATGCAGCTCTTGTACTGTAATTGGTACTGTTAATGATGTGAGGAAATAATTAGGTAATTTGTTTAAATCACATTCTGTTAACCGATTGTCAATATCCTTTTCTATCAAATCAATGTTTTTATGAAACATTTGTGAAATATGCAATTATATTTTTCTTACAAGATCTTGCCCATTATTTATCAGGGCACTATCATTTAATTTAATTTGTTGTATCTACTTTTTCTTTCTTTGATTCGTGAAACTATCAAAAGGATTGGTATGAGCCTATCTCCCTTGTGTGCCAAAACATTCCTGTACTTTGAGGGTTTTCATTCTATTGTACTGAATCTGGGTAATTTCCACCTTTATAGATGTAGTTTGCTCTAAGTAATCATTTTCTCCAGTAATTTGTAAAAACTACAAATAATATAATCAGGATCTTAAATCAAACGTCTTTTTCCATTTTACCATTAAGTTTTCCCATGGTCTGGAAATATTCCCTTATATCCCCTTTTACTATCCTCCCACCATTCACCAGCTGAATCATACAGAAAGAACATTGATTTCCTAGCTGCTATGACAATCAGAAAACCCTGAGCAACTAATGGGTTTTCTAATAATGACAAGCTCAACTTCCAGTACCCTCAACCTTTAGACGTGTCCTGAAAATTAGATAAGGTTAAACTAAGCAGACCATAGTCTGATGTAGCTACTAGACTAACGTTTGTGTTCCTAAAAGACAACATAGGGGTAATCAACCAATAATCAATTCTGGTAGATAAAGGGCCCCAAAAATATGTGTGTGCGGTAGGTTGGTCAGTACGTGAGAAAACATCAAATAAACCTGTCTGCAGCCAGCCTGGTGGTGCAAAGGTTTGAGGAACTGGATGCCACACCAGTGACCCAAGTTTGGGAGTGAGCTTGGGCCACCAGGGGTCAGCCATGGGGGGGAGAGAGCAAGGAGTTAGGATTGAGCTGCTGTGAGGCAGCTCTCCTCTCCTCTCCAGGGAGGGAATAGAGGTTTCGCTGACTCATGGCTGCCACCCGGTGGAGGCCTGGGGGCAGTGGCAGTGCCAGGCCAGGGAGAACCTAGGCACTAGGCTGGGAGGGAGGATGGGGCCACCACTGGAGCTGCAGGATGCAT
Organism: Neoceratodus forsteri; assembly: GCA_016271365.2. Taxonomy (NCBI): domain Eukaryota; kingdom Metazoa; phylum Chordata; order Ceratodontiformes; family Ceratodontidae; genus Neoceratodus; species Neoceratodus forsteri. Next base: position 186,391,014 of record CM057457.1, read on the forward strand.
CTGCACCTCCACGTGCATGCGTAACCACGTACTAGGGTCCCGGGAACAGGGGAGAAAATACAAAATACTGTCTCCCCCACTGCCATAAGTCAGAAGGGGAGCATCATGCTAAGTAAAAAAAAATAAACCTCTCTGAGAAATCAAATGGTTCGAAAAGGATGCATCAGAATAAATCTTTGAGGTTTTCAGACCCCTATCTGCTACAAATCTGCTGATATTAAAATCACCCCAAAAGAGAATATTTTTAGCAGTAAATAAATATGGTTATATCAGTTTCAACAATTCAGTATGTTCTCTTTTCATTTGGGAAGAGTTTAAAATTTAGGAGGCAGTATAGCACAGTGGTTTAAGGCTCTGAGCTGCAAACCTGAAGACCTGGGTTTGAATCCCACAGCCCCACTTGCATACTGTGTGATCCTGAGCAAGTCACTTAACTTCATTGTGCTCCCAGGTCACACCTGTAAACAAGCTTTCAGCTTAGTGTGTCTCTCCTGGTTAAATAAATAAAAAAATTTATATATATAAGGTGAAAATCTACTGTGTTAATGCGAATATCCAAGAATAAGGCTCTCCCTGGAAAAATATCCACCATATGTGTCACTTTTATGAAAGGGGCCTATAAAACAAATTCCCACCCCACAACAGGCATCTTCTCCCACAGACCAAAAACTAGGGCCCCAAATCCATGCCTCAGATGTAATTTGCATATCCTCCAAAGAATGAAGCCTGGTATCTTGTAAAAATATGATGTCATATCTACAGTCAGTAAATAAAGCTAAAGTAGCAAGTCATTTCCTTTCAGATAGGATTCTATTAGTATTTAAGCTTGCTACAGAAAACACGTAATGACCAGTGCCTGTAGACAGAAATGTAGGTACTGTATGTTGTTTTAAGGCACTTTTTCTCAAACTGGCTCTTGTCCTCATCCTCCTTTTTTCTGCTTGCTTTTGACTTCATCTGGCAGTTCCTTGTCAGAGGCAACATCCATTTGCGAGGATGTTAATGATGCACTGTCTGAGTCAAGTTCATTCTCTGATTCCCCTGCAAGGCCAGACATTTGTTCTATAAATGAATAATCTCAGAGGGAGGATCGGGCAGTGGATTTTATTCAGTCCTTTTCCTTTCTTAGAGACAGTCTGAAATTCAGAATTGGCTGTAACAGGAGGGGCGGGGGGCATTATACTTGGACCAGAATTTGAGACAAGGCCTGAGGCTTGGTGGTAAAGAAACTGGCACTGGTTCCAGAGATGAGGAGAATTTCTGGGAGGGTCAGTTCGTATGCTTACAGAAAGCATTGGTGGAGCCCTGTCGGCAGCTGCCCTAGCAGCTTTAAGAATATAAAAGTCTTGGACTCCATAGTCCACATTTTCAGTGTTATGAGCTGCCCAGGGGCAGTCTGTGAATGAATGACCTTCTTCATCGCAAAGATTGCACTTTTGAGTGTTTGTGCAATGATATCCAGAATAACCAAGGTCCCCATACTGCGTGCATTTTATCACTTCAGTTAGTACTGATGTCTGTAGGAAACCCACATTAATAGCAACGCCTTGGTTGCCCAGGATAGAAAATAAAGCCTTTGCCTCTGCCAATGTAAAAACAATTTGGCAAATGCTGGAGCTTGTTTGCAATGTGATGTAATTTAATTTTTAAGCATCCAGCCCCCATTCCAAAACCCTTCCCCATCCAGGATCAGTTCAGGCATACCTTGTATGGTACAGTGTTTTTCTAGCCAATGTAAAATATCTGTAAAATTCACACCTTCATTTCTAAATAACACTGTGATGATCCTGAATGATTGTTTGGTTAAAGGAATTACCTGGAATGGTCTCCATATTAGATTTATTTTCAAAGTCATGTGTTTAGGCCAAAAACACTCCAGCACATCTGTGGTACAAAAACTAATATAAAAAGTATGCTCTCCAGGGGCGTGTGTAAGGGCATACACATCCGCTGGAGAAAACCCGAGAGACTGCTTAATGAAATATTTGACCACATAATGTCTATTTGGAGGGTTCTTTAGGCCTCCAAGATAACACAGCCAAATGGTATTTCTTTGTTTAGCTAGTGCCACAGGTTTGTGAAACAAGCTAGCATATGGGGGAGCACTCTTGGGGGCTGTTTTAGTGCCCATTTCTAGTTTCCCTTCTGCCATTGCCTCCAGTACAGTCATTGGTAAGGGCAGGTTGTCTCCCTGTTGGGCATCATAAAAAACCTCAGCAGAAGTGTCTATGGGGGGAGAATGAAATCGTGCCTTTAATTTCTTTTTTTTTTTAATTCAATAAACTTTATTAAGTTTTCAGTTTAACATACACAACTCCACAAGTTGGCTATCAATTGGGCAACCTGAATGGCCACCCCAATCTACACAGTATACCGGTCTTAACACAATATAATTACTCTGAGCACAAACAATATAAATGAGGGACCAGAAGAAACCTACAATCATGAGGGGGGGCCATTCCCCTTCCTCATCTTTCCTCTCTCCCATTCCACCCCTCCTTACTCTCTCCCTCCCACTCCCACCCTGAGCCAAGTGTTATTCCTAGGCTTGTCCCTTAGAGTACTTAGAGGGGAGTTCTTCAAGTGGAATGGTTAGGGTTTCCAGATGGAGGGCAGAGCATATAAAGCTCCTCCTCTGTTCTGGTATGTCTGGTGCCTGTTACGCATTGAACATATATGTTTCTCCAATTGGAGTGCCATTAATATCTCCCTGTACCATTCCATGGCATATGGGGGTGTACTGTCTTTCCAGTGTCTCATTATTGTTAGTTTTGCTGTGGGGAAAATCAAAGCCATATGTGTTTTCCTTACTTTAGGGGTGCTGTGGGGAAAATAATTTAATAAGCAGACTTCTGGTGTGAATAACGGGTCAGTGCCCAATATTGGATCCATTGATCGCTTGATTGCTTGCCAAAATACCTGTATGTTGGGGCAAGTCCACAACATGTGATACAAAGTACCCAGACTATCTCCACAGTGTGAACACTCTGGGGAGGTCAATCTGCCTAACCCGTGGAGCTTTACTGGTGTAAAGTACAGGTTGTGCAGGATATTGAATTGCAGGAGTCGTAACCTGTCCTGTTTAAGAAATTTATAAGAGTTAAGAAAATTTTCCTCCAGAAGTCTACTTCAATACCTAATGATAATTCCTGGGCCCAGTAAAAACAGACTCCCAAGGGCAAGTTGGGATTTAGTGATTGTATCTTTTTGTAGACTATGGAAATCGCATGAGACTGCTTGGCCAATTGCAGGATTGTAGCTAGTTCAACCCTAACCGGTAAAGGGTTTTGAACTCTTCCCATATGGGAGATAAGTGCTTCTTTGAGCTATCGGAATTTAAAGATGGATCCCTCTGGCACATTAAATCTTTCCTTAAATGAGGGAAAATATATTATATCCCCATCCACAAACAGATCTACGACTTTCTGTCCAATAAGGATGGGCCAGTAGGATGATATTATAGGATTGTTACCAAACTTAAAGTGGGGGTTACCTAGTATTGGCTGCTGCAAGGAAGTATGCCATTTAAGGGAGATATATACTTGCAGCTGATGTAGTGCTTTAATAGACCATCCTAGGGGAGTATGCCTTAGGGGTTTGGGGATTGCACGGGGGGTAGCATATATAGAGATGGCAGTGATTGCATTTGGCTGCCCAATACTTCTCAATTTCCAACCACATTGGTATATAACTTTGTGAGTTAAGTGCCTGGCGTCTCCTGCAACTAGTGCACCAGCTTGCTAATGTGGTGGACACAATAGTATAAAAAAAAAGATGGAACAGCCAGACCACCTTGCCCCTTTGGTGCAGAAAGTTTAAAGTATGACCATCTAACACTTTTACCCTGCCACATAAAAGCATAAAGCATGGACTGTACCTTGGTGAACCATTTTATGGGTAAAAGGCAGCCCAGCATACCCATTGGGTACAGGAGATGAGGCAACACATTCATCTTCACCGTGTTAATCCTCCCCCAAAGTGACAGTGGGAGAACACCCCATCTATCCAGGTCCGTCCTGAGTTTAGCCAATAAATCGGCAAGGTTGGCTTTAATCATAGAGGTAATATCTCTGGTCACATGGATCCCTAGGTGTAGAAGGGAGTTGGGTTCCCATGAAAGGGCAAACTCAGTCACATCTCTCTGAAATACTCTATTGTTTAGGGCAAAAACCTTGGTTTTGGAGAGGTTGAGCTTATAGTGGGAAATAGTGGAAAAAGCCTCAATTTCATCCAAAAGAGCTGGAATGCACTCCCGGGGGTCTTCTAGGTGTAAGAGCAAGTCGTCAGCATATGCTGAGAGAGTATACCTCTGTTCCCCTACTTGAATTCCTTGAAGTATCGGGGAAGTTATCAGTTTCCTGATCAGAGGCTCTAAATAAATGTTAAACAAGAGAAGGGACAGGGGGCAGCCCTGTCTAGTACCTCGGTACATTCTAAATGACTCAGACAGAATACCATTACACTGAATTTGGGCTGTGGGGGCAGAGTATAACAGTTTGACCCATCTAAGAAAATTGTCAGGGATTCCAAAATGGGACATGGTAGTGAAAAGACAGTCCCATGAGACTCTGTCAAAAGCCTTCTCAGCATCCAGGGACACAAGAGCCATTGGAAGTTCCTAGTCCCTGGATGCCAAGATGAGATGCATTAATTTATGCATGTGGTCACCCGAGGATCTCCTGGTCATAAACCCAATTTGTTCTTTGCCAATTATGGATGACAAGATAGGTCCCAACCTATTAGCCAAAATCTTGGCAAGGAGTTTAACATCCGTGTTAATCAATGAGATGGGGCAATAATTCCCTGGGTAGTATGGATCCTTACCTTTTTTAAGAATTTAAGTAATTAAGGCCCTTAGAAATGCTGGTTCTGAGAAGCCCTTTTTGAACCAGAAGTTAAACACTTCTGTCAAAAATGGGGCTTATTCTTTCATGCAGGACTTATAAAGATTATTGGGTAAACCATCGGGGCCTGGGGATTTATCCAGTGGGAACTGTTCCACAGCACTCCTCACCTCCCTGATAGTGATGGGACCGCCAAGGGAAATAGTTTGGGGAAGTGACAATTTAGGAAGGGCTATCGAGCTAAGTTAATTGAGTATTTCCATTTCAGAAGGACGTTTGGCTGAGTCCGCTGAATAAAGATTTTGATAGTATTGCCTTAAAATCTCTGCTATCACACTAGGGGCTGTGACCACTGGCTTATCTTTGTCTGGCTTGATACTTGGGATAAATCTGGATGCTTCAGCTTGCCGTAATCTCATGGCCAAGAATTTACTAGCTTTTTCCCCAACATCTAGATATTGGAATTTTGTACTTTTCAACGAGAGCTCAGCTTTCTGTGCCATTAAACTAAAGTATTGTTCCTGCAAACCATGTAGTTTGACCCAATCTTCGTCCAGTGAGTGTCGGGTAAGTGTACACTCTAGTTGACTAACTGAGTAAAGTAAGGAGTCCAGCAATTGCTTGGACTGCCAATGTTTTGTGGCAGCAATTCGAATGCATTCTCCCCGCAATGCGCATTTTAACGCGGCCCAAACCACATCTGTTCTACTCACTGAGTCCCTGTTGATCTCTATGAAATTTAATACAAAATTTGATCTGTTAAAGTGACTGGGGCCTCTGTAGCAGTTGAGTATTTAGCCACCACAGGGTGTCTCTCTTAATCCAAGGTCTAATTAGTAGTAGTAGGGATACTTGTAAATGGTTGAAAATGACTCTGGCGTGTATACTAGTAGTAATAACTCCCAGGAGGGCAAAGGAGCTCATGAGGAGGAAGTCAATTCTAGAAAATGTTTTGTGTGGGGAAGAAAAGAAAGTATATTGATGAGCCTCAGGATTCAAAATTCTCCACACGTCTGTGAGATCGACTCCCCTCATGAGTTCATGTAAAGCCCTTAGCGCAGGAGATAAACCCCATTTCCAGAGTTCTGATCTGTCGATGTGAGGTTGGGGAGTAATATTCCAGTCACCCCCTAAAATAGTCAATCTGTGGGGGTTTGTAGCCATTAGTCCCTTCATCCGAGAGAAGAAGTGGGGGGAATCGATGTTTGGACCATATACAGCCCCCAATATCACTTGTTGGGATTCTAATAAGCCATAATGTATAATATACTGCCCATCAGGATCCCAGAATTCCTTTTCCAAGGTGAAGGGAATCCCTTTATCAATTAGGATTGCCACTTCTCCCCTGTTAGTGGATTGCCCTGATCCATATACCTGCCCTACCCATGTTCTGTGGACCAAATTGACATTCTCCCATTGGAGATGGGTCTCTTGGAGAAAGGCAATCCCCACCTTTAAGTGTTGGAGGTGCCGCAGTATAATTTGGCTTTTACAGCGATCTTTGGCACCCTTCACATTCCAACTTAAGAAATTATAAGGGCCACTCATGACAGGTATGCAGCTGTGACAATAGTCCTGTTGCCATCTCGGTGATGTTGGTCCTGAAAACACTTGGCTCCTCTTTCCCCTCTAACCAATTACCCCCACAAAAAGGAAACTTATATGCACTAATCATCATCCCTATTACCCACAATGAACTAAACGTTTAATCTAATTAACTATATACACACTACTATACTAAACCCCAGTTCTATGAAACTGCACCACTAAACAATCCCTGGTCGGTGATGTTTCTCAAACCGCGTCACATTACATACCCACCCCGCCCCAGCCCCTTCCTTGCTGTTCAACAGAGTCTATCTTAACACACAGTAATGAAAAGTATAGTCGTATAATATAGGTGATAATATCTAGATGTATTCAATACAGTACAATTAGTATTAGTTCCCATGCACTACATTGTCTTGCAGAACTAAAAATAGATTCCAGAGGAAACATTACGTTATTCTTAGCCTGTGGAAAGCGAAAAAAAAAAAAAGGGAAACCCTTCATGGCTGAAAAGACATAGGGAGTTAACTTTTCCCTCCATGTCCTGAAGCTTAAAACAATCTTCTGCCGACGTCGGGGGTGACTCCACAATATCCAAGGGCCATTTTAACCATTATCATGAGGACGACCCAGCGACTGTCCAGACAGTAAAGAAGAGGAAAGGAAAGTCAACATTTTGCTCTGCCCTCGGTTCTTGTCATTGTGTCTCACCACTCCCAGTATCGTTACCCCTTGTAGCAGCTAGGGACTTTCACCGAACTTCGGGAACTAACAAAAGCAGTTACCACGAATAGTGTCCCTTGCTCAACTGAAGAAATTGGTAGCTGTAGGAGCCGTATGGTCAACACTCACATTCTCATCGAATCCAGGATGAATGCTCAAAATTATTCTTTATCCAGTCTAAAAGTGTAACTCCAACATTTACCCCTGGAATTTCTTCATTTGAATAGATCTCGGAACAGGGTCTTAAGCTCTTTACTCGCTTGCTATTGCTACTCAAATGAGAGCCACTGCTCTCCGGATTTGACTTGAAGAATTGCTAGGTATCTCAAACAGAAAGGTTTCCCAGCTCCAATAAGTTTTGAGACAGTGGGGTGCATTTCTTGCCGCTTCAGCCGGACAGATTGTGGAAGATCTTGCATTACACGGAGCTTATACCCCTTCCAGAGAACCTTCTGGAGATCTTTGATTTTAGCCAAAATATGCTGCTTATCGAGAAAGTTCAGCAGCTTGAAGATGATGGGCCAAGGGGGAGAGCCGGGAGGTGGAGTTGGGCGGAGGGCCCAATGTGCCCTCTTGATAACATACTTTATGCCATTCGGGGATGGACCTGCTATCCTCTCGCACAGCTTCTGTAAGAAAAGTATTGGAGTATTGCCCTCCTCTTTCTCTGGCACTCCGATGATCAGGAGATTATTCCTCTTGCTCCGACCCTCTAGTTCTTCCAGCTTGTCTTCAAGCTTTTTCACCCTTCGGCCCATCAAAATAAACTCCTGTTCCGTTTTATCTTACGTCTTTTCCAGGGATGTGATTATAGCCTCTGAGTCTCCCACACGCATTGAGAGCAATTGTACTGAGTTTTTAATTTGCTGCAAGTCCTCCGAGATTACCGAAATTTTCTCCTGAAGTGGCTGCATTATTTCCAAGAACCTCTCCTCCGAGAGGGCCGATGCCGATTTGAAAGTTTAGATGGGCTTGTCGCATGTTGTTTCAGGCGTTTTACGGCCTTGTCCTTCTCTGGTGTCGGTGGTGGAGAGTGTCATGGAGGCGCTCTCCTCATGTAAATATCCATTTTCGGGAGTTGAAAGAAACTATCCTTGGTGTCCGCTGTGTTTCCGAAGTTTTTACTAGCTGTTGGTTGGCATCTATCGGGTCGATTTAGGGGTTTAATCGCCTAGAACTATCAGCAGGGGAACGGAGCTGCGGGTGAATACTGCTGCTCTTCAGGCTGCCATCACATGACCCCCGTGCCTTTAATTTCTGTAGTTTCTACAGTCCTGGGTGTCTCAGGAATAGCTCCTGAGGAAGGATCTGTCTGTTCCTTTGTGCCTAAGGTGGTGTCCTAAATTCCCATCTCTTGTGTCCCTGGAATCTTCATTCAGAGATTTGGTATCCACTGCCCTTCTGGATTCTGCATCCGTCTTGCTCTAAGCAAAGCTATCTCCAGTGACCGAGTATCAGTGCTCACAGGCTGTTTGTCAGCTACCTCTGTACCTGAGGGTTTGAGGTTCTGATCTGGGTCCCTCCGCCCAGCAGCAAAAATGAAAACTTTTGTCTGCACTGGAGTATACACCCCAGGTGAGCCTTCTGTGGCTCTTTTGCACTTCCTTTCTTCTTCCAATTTCATTTTGGCTTCCAGAAATTCTCTTTCAGCTTGCTTCAGCTGTTCTTGGAAAATACAACCTAGGATTGATGTCCCCCGGCATTCAGAAGCTTCTTACCCATTACTACAACCCACCACACTCCAGAAGCTCAGACAACCAGATCTTCAAAACTCCCTGCTGTTGCACCTCTCTTGGTCAAAGATCCTTCATGCACAGAGCCCCACTCTGGCTCAGTGCTCTACAAAATGTCAACATTCAGCCAAGGTTGGGCTCTTTTAAATGCAAACTATGGCAACACCTTTTGGCAAACACCACCTATGAATGCTTCCACTAGATATTCTACCTGGATGCGTGTCTCCTCTTGGCATTTAAGACCATCTGACCCTTGCCTCCTGCTGGTGCATTTGGCTACATCTCTCCTCCTCCCCTCCTCTTTCCTCTACATCTCCACTCCCCACTCTCTCTCTCTCTCTCTCTCTCTCTCTCCATCCCTCCCTATCCCTTTCCTCCCTCCCTCTCTTCTTTTCCTCACCTCCACCCCCACACATACCCCTTACATCCCTAGACGCACTTACTGGGAGCCTGTTTCCTATTGTGCACTTCAACTCTGTCTGATGCTTGCCTTCCTGGTCTAGTTAGCTACCTCCTCCTTGCCTCACCCTTACTTTCTGCACCCCCACCCTTCCCCCCTCCATTTCTCTTCCACTCATTCCACCTCTTTCCCTCCTCCTCCTTCATTCTCTACCCCCGCCCATCTCTTCCATCTCCTTACCTTCCTCTCATCCCTTCCTCACCCCTTAGACTAGGCCCCACAGGCTGATTCTCAATTCTATTATTTGTTTGTACTGTCCCCGATTGTCTGTATTAGCTTTCACAACCATTTGCAGTATGGCATACATTGTACAATACCACTCAAAATCATAACCAAAAGCCTCCTCTATTCAGTGTTTCCTATGATATTGTCTTGTATTACCTACCTGACACTTTAACACTCTTAAGTGCTTGTTGCCTGGTAACAATTGTATTGTAACCTGTCCTTGTAATCATCTGATGTGGAACCTATGCAAAGAGCTTCCTTCTCAAAGGTGTCATTCCAAGAATGTAATAAATAAAATAATAAACATTTCTTCTATTTTAAAGCTTGTTGCAACGTTTGTTCTGCTTCCACGAAGTCTATGTTTTCAATGTCCTTGTCCTGTGTCCGTTCCTCAGTCATATTCTGTGCATCCATTACAGAGTCTACAGCACCTGCAGAAGCACTCTCAGCACATCTATTTCTTACATCCCCAGCTCTGAACTGTACGCCGCCATGGCGCTCACAGGCAGGACAGTGCCCCTTGCATCAGAGTAGGGAACTTTCCCTGGTGTCCTGGGCAGATTTCTCTCATTCACTAAAAAATACCACCAACAACTTAATCTGGTTCAGTGTCAGGTGGTTTCAATCTGTTACCCTTCCCCCCACAGGAAGAGGCTGAAAATAGGTAGAATTGCCTAGTCATCCTTTTCCAGTCAACAAAAACTGAATAAAACAAATAGTTTCCACTCAAGGCCACATGCCTTGCATTAGTATTCAAGCTAAATGGTTCCCAGCAGTTCATCTTGTGAATTACTTTTAGGAACTTAAAGTAAAACTACACCCTCATATCTTCTAAATGTTATTTGTTTCCATGTCAATAGACAACTCTCTTCACGTAGCTGTTAAGGATATATGCAAATGCTTTTGTCTGTTTTTACAGTTTATACTAGGCCCTGTGACTGCCCTGGGAGTCTTCATTTCATGGTTCTTAAAATCTCATTGTCCCTGAGAGCTGCATTAGCATATGAGAACATGATGTCAGATCACCTATTTATACCATGTATCTATATCCTGAAAGAACAAATACCCTGCAAAAACTCTCCGGAAACTCATAAACTGAATGAAGTTTAAAGGGAAAAAAACCTGCATTATAACTCAGATAGTTTGCAAAGCTCACTGAAGGTAAATGTGGTATTTCACACCTTTTTGCACCGTGTTTCTTTTAAGACTAATTAAGCAGGTGGGCATATTGGGGAGTTTAAAGGGCGATTATGCATCATGTTCTCATGTGTTAATGCAGCTCTCAGGGACAATGAGATTTTAACAACCATGAAGTGGAGACCCCCAGGGCAGTCACAGGGCCTAGTATGAATTGTAAAAACAGACTAAAGCATTTGCATATATTCTTAACAGCTACATGAAGACAGTTGTCTATAGACATGGAAATAAATAACATTTAGAACATATGAGGGTGTAGTTTTCCTTAAAGGTCTCTATCATAGCTCACCTCTTCCTTCTTGTCTCCAGCAAGTACATACTCAGTGACTTGAGGTGCTCCTCATATGACCTGCCCTGTTGGCCCTGAATTATTTTTGTTACTCTGCACTGCACCATCTTCAGGGTACCCATATCTTTCCTGAAATGAGGACCCCAGAAACGGGTGCACTACTCTAGGTGTGGCCTCACCAAGGATCTATATAGGGGAATTATTACTTCTCCTTTCCTGCTATCAGTACCCTCCCAATACATTCCAACATCTTACTTGCCTTGCTATATGCCTTGTTACACTAACTCAGTTGCTTTAGAGAGTCACAGACAATAATGCTCCTCAGCAATAGTAGTAAGTCCCCCCCCCCCCACCAGTCTGGTACTCCATCCTGAGGTTCTTGTTCCTTGGGTGCATTACCTTGCACTTTTCGGTGTTAAATTTCAACTGCCAAATCCTATACCACCCCTCCAGCTTTGGTAAGTCTCTCTGCATTTCCCTGATTTCCTCATCACTATCCACCTTCCCACAGAGCTTAGTGTCATCTATGAAGAGACACAACCTACCCTGGATTCCTTCACCGATGTCGCTGATGAACATGTTGAAGAGACCTGGCCCTAGGACAGATCTCTGTGGTACCCCTCTCACGACGTCTCTCACTCTTCTGATTTAATTCTGTTGACCACAACCCTCTGCTGCCACCCCTTTAACCTGTTACTTATCTAGTTTACTATGACCTTAGCCACACCCAGACCCTCCATCTTCTTCAGCAAGCATCTGTGAGGCACCAAGATGAAAGCCTTGCTGAAGTTGAAGCCGAACAAATCCACAGCATGGCCCCTATCTAATTCTCTCATCACCCAGACAAAGAAAACTATCAGGTTAGTCTGACAAGACCTCCCTGCCACAAATCTGTGCTGTTTGCTATCCTGGAGAGCGTTGTTCTCCAAGCAGTCCATGAGGTCCTCTTTGACCAGTGATTCTATCAGTTTCCCTACAAGAGAGGTAAGACTGACAGGACTGTACTTCTTTGCTTGTTCCTTGTATCCCCCAGTTCCTTGTCCCCCAACCCCCCATGAAGTGGAACTATGTCCACCACCATCCAATCCTTCAGACCTACCCCTGTCCATTGTGAGCTGTTGTATAGACCTACCAGCTTTCAGCCAGTTCCACTGCCAATTCCCTGAGTATCCTCAGATGCAACCCATTTGGTCCCGGGAACTTATCTATCCTTAGGACTGCCAGCCCTTTCAAGACAATTTCACTAGTAAATATTGACTGCTTTTCTCTGGGACCCCTCAGTGGCCACTTTGATGCCACTCTCTGGCAAGGGCCCAATGTCCTCCCCCACTGAAAACTGAGCAGTAGTACTCATTAAGAATGGTGGCCTTTTACCCATCCTCCTTTATCACCCTACCCCACAACTAGAATTATGATTCCCCCTCCTTTCTCTCTTTTTCCCCTAATATAGCTGAAGAACGGTTTTTCTTCTCTCTTGACCCCCTAAGCAGTATGCAGTTCTGTATCGGCTTTTGCCTCCCTAACCACCCTGTAACTCCCTAATTTTCAGGAAATATACTCCCCATACTTCCTCCCCTGCTCTTCTTCATAATTGTTAAAGGCTTTTTTCCTAGGCCCTCGCCACTTCCCTGACCCATGCAGAGAACAACAACGGTCTCTTGGAACTATTTTTTTGGTTACCATTCTCATGTATAAGTTGGATGCCTCCAGAATGTTCCCCTTAATTGCCCCCATCTTGCTTCTACACTACCTATGTTATCCACCCCTATTAACTTATCCCTGACTAGCTCCCTCAGCCTATTGAAGTCCACCATTCTAAAATCAAGGACTTTAGCTCTCAGTTGCGGTTTACTGGACTCAAGGACCAGTTTGAACCAAAAGGCATTATGGTTGCTGTTCCTTATTGGCTCCCCTACTCTCACAGCTCCTACCACCTCTGCGTTGGTGAGCACCACATTGAGAATCGTGGCCTGCTTTGTGGGTTCCTTAACCAGCTGTACCAGTAGAAAGTCTTGGAATGTGTCCAGCAAGGTCTGACTTCTGGTGTTCCTGGCCACTGGAACATCTCAATCGATGTCTCGCAGATTCAGATCACCCACCACCACTACTTCCGCCTTTGCTGTCCCTCATTCAAATTCTTCCCTGAGGTCTCTGTCTCTCTTTTCCCCCAACCCATAGGTCTATAGCTCACCTCCAAGCTCAGTTTCATGTCTGAAACCACTGTGAGTTCCACCCACAGTGACTTTGTCTTCCTAGTACTACCACTGATGCACTCATCTTATGGCACCTCAATTCCCTCCTAGACAAAGAGAGCTACTCCTCCCCATTTACCTGTTCCTCTGTCCCTCCTGAACATTGAGTACCCAGTGACCATCAGTTCCCAGAGAGTTGTTTCTGAAGCCCATGTTTCTGTAATGCCAGAAGATTCACCTCAGTGTTTGCAATCAGAGCCTGGACATCACTGATTTTGTTACCTAGGCTCCTGGCATTAAGGCATAAAACCCTCCATCTATTCCCAGACCCTACTCTGCTGCTACCCTTGTACTTTCTTTGTCCTCTCTCACTTTTTTCCTTGATGCTTGCACCATTTGTGTACCCCCTCTCTAATGTCCCTTCACCTAGTCTAGTAAGGGCCACAGCTGTTTGTAACCACTGTGCTGCTACAAACCCCCAGATGCAGAGGAGTACTATCTAGGATACCCTTTGTCTCACCTGCCACCATGGTTCCCTTAGATCCAGTCTTCCCCAGTCAAATTAAATGTATGACATAGAAGTCAAACTTTTGCCCCAGCATGCAGACTCCCTCTCTCATCAGGTGAAGTCCATCACCCTTGAAAAGTATTCTGTCCCAGAAGTCCCCCCATACACCACAAATTGGTACCCCTTTTCCTGACAGCATCCCTTAAGCCATTCATACAACTTCTGTATTACACCACTCCTAATACTATCCTGTTTCCCCTACCTATCTCATATAGGGAGGGCCTCAGAAAAGGCCAGGGAGGATGAGTATACTGCCAATCTATCCCCCAGTCTATGGAAGTTCTGCTTCATCATCTCCACTGACTGATTCACCAGATCATTGGTACGCAGGTGTACCAGCACCCTCAGCCCTCCTTTCTCCCTCTTCATCATCCTTCCTATCCTGTCAAACTCCCAGATGGATGACACCCCAGGAAGGTACTGGACCATTCCCCTCCCATCCACCCACCACCACCCTCTCTAGCCCCCCCCCCAAGTGATTGAGTCTCTGATCACTAAGACTGTCCTGGTAGACTTGCTTCCTTTGGTTACCATTATATTGTCCTGCACTTTCAGCTTGTGGACATAGAGGTCATCCTTCAGCAAGTATCACCTTGTTAGGCAGTAGGGGTGCATGTGGCAGAGCCCCTTATACTTGTATTATTGTGTGTATGTGACCATTCTCTCTCTCACTTTCTTCAACAAAAAATATTAAAAAAGGCAAACAAAAGAAATCAAACCCCAATCCCATCTCTCGTTCTATTACTGTAACCTGTTCTCTCAGAAGGAATTAGCAAAGCCTAGCAAGGAATACTGGGAAGGCAGAGGACCCATCATACATTGAAGGGTACTAAGGAGGAAAACTGCTGAATAAGAGGGTTATAAACCCTGTGTTAGGCTAAACTCTATAACTGGCAGCAAGTAATACTAAAAAAAGCCAAAAAATACTGAAAAAGGCAAAAACTGAAATCAAACCCCAAACCCATCTCTCTAGTATTGTGACCTACTGTATATATCTCTGATGGCATTAGCAAAGCCTAGCAAGGCACACTGGGAAGGCAGAGGATCCATTATACATCAAGAGGTGCTAAGAGGAAAACTGCACAATAAAAAGGGTTATAACCCTGTGAGACTAAACTACAGTTTTAGAATCATATTTTTAACCTTTTAGTGGTGTTTGCAAAATCAGAAGTCCCAGCCAGTGGCACTTCTGGTTTGTGGATATAAAGGGGCGACCTCCAGTGAGCATCACCTTGTAGACTGCATGGGTGCATCTGGCCGAGTCCTTCATACTTTTATTATTCTGTGTGTGTGTGTGTGTGTGTGTGTGTGTGTGACTGTTCTCTCTCTCTCTCTCTCTCTCTCTCTCTCTCTCTCTCTCTCTTTCTATTATTGAGACCTATTCTGTCTGAGGAATTAGCAGAGCCTAGCAAGGAATACTGAGAAGGTAAAGGGCCCACCATACTTCAAGGGGTACTGAGGAGGAAAACTGCTCAGTAAGATGGTTATAAACCCTATGTTTAGCTACACTCCATAGCTGGCTGCAAGTGAGGGTGAGCAGGAGTTTTAAAATTGTATTTGTGATGTTCTAGCACTGTTTGCAAAACTGGAAGTTGCAGCCAGCAGCACTTTCAGTTCACGGACCTAAAGGGCTGATCTTCAGCGAGCATCGACATTGATGATGGAGTTGATGCACTAAACTCTGCAGCTACTGTATGAGAGGATTCTCAGTTCTCTCTGCAGACCCAGTAGAATAAGACTTGAGGTAACTCACTTCTCTTTATAAACACCACAGAGCATTATTAAAGGTACCCTTTTTCTCTTTACAAAGACATTGCAGCACTAGAAATCTGTAACATTGATGTAATGGGACACTTTGACCCTACTTTGTAAAGTGGGTTCAATTATTAATTATAGGAAATGTAATATGTATGCTAAAAAAAACAAGTTAACATTGTTAACCAAGTTAACAAAAACAAGTTGACATTACTGAGGAATATATAGTGTGTATATATATATATATATATATATATATATATACATATATATATATATATATATATATATATATATATATATATATACATATATATACATATTTATATATATGTGGCAAATGTTTAGCATGCAAGTACTTTTGCCCAAAGCTAGGTTCTCTGAAAAGTGAGTTAAAAAATGCCTTGGAAATAAATAAAATTCAGGTGTTGTTGTAAATGATACTCAATCTGAGGAAAGGACGGTGACCAGTGGTGTGCCACAGGGATTAGCCCTGGGCCCAGTCCTGTTTAATGTCTTCATAAGTCACAATGTGGAAGGGCTGGAGGGGAAGGTGTGCCTCTTTGCAGATGACACTAAGATCTGCAACAGTGTGGGCACTCTGGGAAGGGTGGAAAAAATGAGGAGGGACCTAGGTAAACTGGAGGAATGGTCCAGAGTGTGGCAGCTGAGACTTAATGCGAAAAAGTGCAAAATCATGCATTTGGGGCTCAAGAATCCTAGGAAGGAATACATGATGGGGGAAGGAGAAACCGATGGTTGCCAAACAGGAAAGGGATTTGGGGTAATCATATCCAATGACCTTAAGGTTGTCAAACAATGTGCCAAGGCTGGGAGGAGAGCCAGTGGGATGCTGGGGTGCATAGGGAGAGGTATCACCAACAGGAGGAAGGAGATGGTCATGCCACTGTTTAGATCATCGGTGAAGCCTCATTTGGAATATGGTGTCCAGTTCTGGAGGTCACATCTCCATAAGGACATAGACAGGGTGGAGACAGTTCAAAGAAGAGCAACAAAGATGGTGCAGGGCCTGCACCAAAAGTCATGTGAGGAGAGACTGGGAGACCTCAATATATATACCCTGGAGGAGAGAACAGACAGGGGAGATACTGTATGATAGAAACCTACAAATATCTAAAAGGCATAACTAGAGTACCAGAGGATAGCATCTTTCAGAAAAGGAGATGTCCAGGAATGAGAGGGCATGACATGAGGTTGGAAGGGGGTAGACTAAGGGGTAGCATAAGCAAGTATTTCTTCACAGAAAGGGTGGTGGATGCATGGCATAGACTCCCAGAAGAGGTGGTGGGGGCAAACACAGTGGGGGGATTTAAGCATGCATGGGACAGGCATAAGGAACCTTAGCAATAGGAATGAGGAGGTAAAGCTGTATATCAAGTAGAGTTTGCAGCTTTTATAGTAAGCAGGGAAAATGGGCAGACTATCGGTACTTATCTGCCATCAGTTTCTATGTTTCTATGTGTTTGTCCAAACAACAGCAGCAGAGAACATGCTAATGACTAGAAATGGGAATGATAACGTGCATAAGGGAAGTTAAGAAAAACGTCATGTTGAGGTACTGTAATTAGCCAGAAAGCAGTAAAAGTAGAAGGAAAAATCTTTATTTTTATGCAGGAAATAAGATGGTACAATCTCATCATTAAGCCAAAGTCCTACTTTCACCGTGGTCCTGTTACAAACTGAAATACATTTAAGTGAGTATAAAAAAGAGATTACATTTAGGACACATTCTTATAAGGAAACATGACACATAAAACTTTTCAAAATCATCGCTAGGCCTATCTAGAGAAAATACTATCCACTACACATACAATAAATAGCCAGTTCATGTTTTAATGCTGTCACAAACATTTTAGAGGTTTTAGCAAGAACTTTTGATTTGTTCACTATTATTGTTCCATAATGATATAGCCACATAAGGGAAAGTCATTTCACCAAATTAATTTGTTGATCTCGGCAATTTGTATTCTCTAGCGCTACTATTTCTCAAGCAGTAGAGAAAAGAGAAAACAATAGGGGTAGGGAGGATCTTAATAATTCAGCAACTTTAGAATGGTACACAGTCAAGACCAGGAAAATTAAAAAAAAAAGGAAGAAGAGTAGATCTTGTTAGTGGGAATAGTTTGGCTCTCTTGAATAGGTATTCTGTATTATAAGTCTAATTAATTATTCATGAGCTAAAGAAGCTCACTGATTGGCTGCCATGCCAGCCTGAAATCTCTTAGAAGTGCCCAGCAAGGCAGCCACATGGCTGGTTGCAGCACTCTACACTAATGGCAGTGGCAGGGAAACAAAATAAGTGTTTCCGGAGCTGCTGTCAGTGTACATTAAGAAATGAAATTTAAAAAAAACTGAACCAGTGAACCATTCCTGTATTCCTGTTAATACCTGCCACACACCACGATTGCTCCTACCACTGCAAACATTACCTCAGGAACCAGTGCTGGCACACACTGCCCAGAAAAAAAAACAAACACAAAAAGTATTACAAATCGTGTCTTTATTGTGATTAGACTTTTAATCTGAGAGGATCAGCTCCAGTGGTACTCTTCCTGACTCTATCTCCGACCACACCCTTGTGTACTGCATACAGAAGATCTCCTCCCAGAAAATTCCTCACAAAATCATCCAATTAAGGGATTTCTCCAGGTTTGACCTGGGGTCCTTCCATGAGAATCTGAGGCTTACGGACTGGTCTGCGGTGCTAAATGCTCAGGACTCTTCCACTGCTGTTAGTCATTTTCTCAGCACCTTCAGAGCACTGCAGGACAAGCATGCCCATATTAAAAGGTGGAGGGTAAGGGGGTCTGCCACTAAGTGGCTGCATGGGAGCCTCCTTGCCCTCATGAATGCTAGAGACAAGTGCTGGGCCAACTTCAAGGTCATGATGGACACAGCCATATTTCAGCAATATAGGAGGCTCAGAAATGAATGCAAAAAAGCAATCAGGCCTTGCAAAAGTGAATACTGCAAAACTGCTTTACTAAACTCAGCTAAGGACCCTAGGAATTTCTGGAGAACATTAAAAATATAGTAACTGGTTCCTCCAACTGTGTGGTCTCTGACATGCTCATAGATCGATCTAATTGTGACAATCCATTAATCATCACCAATGTATTCAACTTCCACTTCTCGGATTTGTCTGCCTTCACCTCCCTAGTATCCACTGGTGGGAGTGATAGTCATGTCCTGGCCTCTGCCCCACAGTTGGCCCCTATCTCCCATCCAATACTCCACTTCAGTGCTGTAACAGCACAGAAGATGCAGAGACTTCTCTCTGGTCTATCCCCTCACTCTAGTACTGGCCATGATAGCATGGAACCTAAGCTCCTTCATCTTGGTGCCTCTTATATTCCCTCCCCAGTGGCCCATATCTTCAACATGTCCCTAGCCCCTGGGGTTATCCTCGACCTCTGGAAGGTGGTGAGGATTGTCCTTGTTCTCAAACAGGGTAACCCAAAGATCCTCAACAACTACTGACTGATAGCCATCTTGTCGGCTATCAGTAAACTTCTGGAGAAAGTTGTGGCTGGGCAACTCACGGAGTATATTCAAGCCCATGAGTTACTGTCTCCCACGCAGCATGGCTTTCATAAAGGGCACAGTATGTTCTCTGCCCTTGTCACTGTCTCCTCTGGGATCAGGGCAGCTATGGAGCAGGGTAAGTTCTCAGGCACCATCTTCATTGACCTATCTAAGGCCTTCGACCTAGTTGACCATGTCTTACTTTGCTCTTAGCTTCAGTCCTTTGGTCTGTCCCCACCTGTCCTAAGATGGTTCACTAATTACCTCCAGGGCAGACAGCAACTTACTAAATTCAGTAAGGTCCTCTTGGCCACCACTCCTGTGACCTCTGGTGTCCCCCAGGGTTCAATCCTAGGGCCCCTTCTCTTCTCTATCTTTGACAATAATCTGCCCTCTACTTTTTCCAACTGTATCTCTGTCCTATATGAGGACCTGGTTCTCCTCACCCATTCCCATGACATTGGGGGTTATCAACCACCAACTGAGTGAGTATTTCAGGAATATCCAGTCCTGGATAATGACCCACAAGCTGGTCCTTAACCTTAAAAAACTCAGGCCATGCTTTTTGGGTCCCTGGCCAAGATAAAGGCCTCCCCTGCCCCACTGAGTATTATTGGTATCGATGGTACTCCTGTCCTAATCACTGACTCCATCAAATACCTTGGGGTGACACTTGACCCCCAGCTTGACCTTGGGCATCATATCCAAAATGTATACAGAGCTGTCAACTGCAAACTGGATCTGGCCTACAGAGCGAAGAACAATCTTACCTCTGCTGCTCGCCTTGCACTGGCCAGAGGTGTGTTTTTTCCTTTTCTCTGCTATGGACTCATCCTGTTTGCACACACCTCCAAAGTTAGCCTTTCTAGATGGAACATAGCCTATAATTACATTTGTCAGTTTGCACATGCTGCCGCTTGCCTCACCCACCACTGTGACCTGTATAACAAACTTGACTGGCACTCCCCACCCAATCACATGAATTTTGTCTTGGGCAGCTTCACGGGAAAGTTTCTCAGAACTGGCACCCCCCCAGAAAAGGCTGAGCTCCTCAAACTGGCTGTCTCTTCTTTTTACTCCCTTAGGTCATTGGGTCCTGCTGTTCTCAAAGTTCCTACCACTCGAACACAAATGGGGGACAGGGATTTTGCTTCATGTGCCCCCGGAGTATGGAATTCCTTTCCACCCAGGTCCCTCTTCCACTCCCACCATGCCTTCGAGCGCCCAGAATTATTACTTGAAGCTCTTTCTCTGCGCAGGGTTACACTAAACTGCCATAAGTAACCTTGGTCCCCTGCACTGGACTTACATGTCCTTCTTTTGGTACCCCTGTGCAGGTCCTGCTGATGCATCCTGCCTGCTTGGATTCTGCTCTGTATATAATGTATTTATTCTCTGTTCAGGCAATGCTTTGACTGCGGCTCTGCTTTTGGGGCTCTGAGCTGTATAGAATTGTATAATACACTGTTCATAGCCCTGTTGACTCTATGTATATATTCTTTGTTCCTATTCTAACTGTGTTTACTGACTGCTTGTCTTATGTTCATCTGCTTCTACCTGCTTCTGTGTAGTGCCTAACTTGTATCATGTTGTCCTCTGTATGAACTTGTATTTTATTGTACTCTCCCAGGTCGTACCTGAAAATAGGCAAATGTCTTGTCTAGTGTACTTACCTGGTCAACAATAAATAAATAAATGACCTCCAAGTCGGTCATTTCCTGTTGATTAACGACTGGTTGGGTGGGGTTGGCCCTCTGTTGTGCCTCGGGCCACCCTTCCCCCCAGCAGATTGTTAAACTCCAGGAAATGACCAGCTCTTTGGTCATTATTGCTTAATTAGATACTGAAGATTCTGGACATTATGTTATCAAAGGAACATCTTGACTCTGCAGAAACAGAGAACACACAAACAAACAAACAAGTTGTAGTCATAGGTGACTCAATCATAAAGAACACAGACTCAGTTATCTGTGCAGAAGATAAACTAAACAGTCTGGTAACATGTTTCCTTGGGACAAGACTTCAGGATATAGTGAAAAGAATACCAAATATCTATAAGAAAAATGGTACATTACTGACTGTAATACTCCATGTAGGATCCAGCAGTGTGGATAAAGATCATGGAAAGGATATTTGCCATCACCTAATAAATATAGGTAAAGACTTAAAACTGTGTGGATGTGAACAGAGAAACATAGAAACATAGAATCTGATGGCAGATAAGGACTGCTTGGCTCACCTAGTCTTCCCATTTCCCTACCTAACGGATAAGCTGCAGATCCTAGTTAACCAACAGCCTACTTCCTCCTACCACCCCACTAGAATTGTCTTATGTCTGTCCCATACATTCTTGAATTCCCCTACTGTTTTTGACTCTACAACATCCTCAGGAAGGCTGTTTCATGCATCTACAATCCTCTCTGTGAAGAAATACTTCCTCACATTACCTCTGAGCCGTCCCCCTCATCTTCAAATTTTGCCCCCTTGTTCTTGTACATCTCTTTTTCTGAAAGATGCTACCCTCTTGGACTTTAGCAAGGCATTTGACATAGTCCCACACAAAAGATTAATATACAAGTTAGCCAGACTGGGAGTGAGTCCCAAGATGACAGCCTGGGTAAAGAATTGGCTGGAGAATAGGACACAGAGAGTAATAGTAAATGGAGTCCACTCTGAAGAAAGGGGGGTTACTAGTGGGGTACCGCAGGGTTCAGTATTAGGACTGGTCTCTTCAATGTCTTTATAAGCGACATTGCAGAGGGACCGGAAGGAAAAGTATGTCTCTTTGCAGATGACACAAAGATCTGCAACAGAGTTGATGCACAAAGTGGGGTGGAAAGGATGAGAAGGGACTTGGCAAGGTTAGAGGAATGGTCAAATGTATGGCAGCTTAGATTCAATGTTAAGAAGTGCAAGGTACTCTTCCCCAAAGGCACAGAATGAAAAAAACAAAACAATAAACATTAGACTAAAAAACTGGTGCCCAAAAAATAGGCTTCAAATTCATCAGAACCTGGAAAACGTACTACAGAAATCTAGATGTTTACGCAACAGATGGTTCAAATCTCAACAAGAAGGGGGCAAACTTGTTAGGCAGCATCATTAAAACCTACTTGTTGCAAACTCCTTTAAACTACTAGGGTATAAGGGTAGGAGGGCAAACAGTAATAAAAATTGCACTCTCAGGCTAGCAGCTTCCAGCAAAGGCTAGCCCACAGCACCTAAGCTGCAATCAGCTTGGGGAGGAGAAGAAGAGTTGATGTTTTTTTGCTGAGTGCCATCTTGACCACAGTGGGATGGATTTTTTTAAAGAACAGCAGGAGGAAAGTTCAGAGGCAGAGGGGAGTAGATGGAACAAGGATATCAGGTGGAGCAACACCTTTTGGGTAAAGGCTTAAAAAAAACAACCAACACACAAAATGGGGTGCAACAATTTTGTGAAAGGGTTTACAAATTGATTCTTAAAGTAAGGAGTAATGAAACACCTTTTGGGTAAGGAATTTTAAAAACAAAAAGAAAAGAGGGCACAGCAATTTTGTAAGGGGACACACAGAGTATAATTTCTTGTACTGTTGCTGAGTAGCTGCAGCCTTTAGCAAACAGTGTATTTCTCGTACTACAGTACCTGGGACTCGAAGAAAGCACATAGTGAGAGAATATCAAATGGAGGGGGGGGTTGAGTTTTGTAAGGATTTGTACACTGAGCTCTGTGTTAGAGTGTTTATTTTCCAGGATAGCAGTTCCTTGTGATCCCTCTCTAAGTCAGGGGTGGAGAAGCAGCAGAGGGAGATCACATGGAGCAGGAGGACCAATCAGAGGAGCCAGTTTGGGATTTTAAATATCCCTGAGTGTATTGTGGAACATGCACTCTCGAGCTAGACGCATCTAGAAAAGACTAACCCACAGAGCCCAAACTGCACTCAGCTCAGTGAGGAGAGGAGTTGGTATGTTTTGGCTGAGCGCTATCTTGACAGGAGCAGGAGGGATTTTTGAAAGAACAGCAGATGGAAGTCTGAAAGCAGAAGGGAGTGGGCAAAACAAGAATATCAGGTGGAGCAACACCTTTTGGGTAAAGGCTTTAAAAAAAACAACAAACAAAATGGAGGTACAACAATTTTATAAAGGGGCACACAGACAGAATCTTAAAATAGAAGGACCTGCATGGTGTGAGAGGCTGTGTGGTGGGTCCTTTGTTTTTTCCATTGCTAGAGGTGAATGCGGGGGGGGGGAGCTAGGACCTGAGAGTCCGAGGGTTGGGGATGGTATCCTTTTAAATTGCCGTGCTGCTCGCAAGTGGCTAAACCTGTGTGCCTTTGAACTTTTGGATCTGTGGACTGCAACGCCGCTCGTAAGCAGCTAGGAACTAGAACGACGAATGACTTTGTGCCCCCCTGTATGCTGGGCGTTGAAGCCTGAAATTACCCTCTCTATTGAAGGACCTGCACGGCGTGAGAGGCTGTGCAGTGTGTCCTTGGTTTTTTCCATTGCTAGAGGTGTATGTGGGGGGAGCTAGGACCTGAGAGTCCGAGGGGTGGGGATAGTATCCTTTTAAATTGCCATGCTGCTCGCAAGCGCGAGCATGTGAGTGGTGCGAGCGCCACTCGGAACTGAAAATTTAGGCCTGCTGTGGAGTGAGATGGACGCTGCAAACCACCAGCTGGACAGTGCTGAGCAGCAGTTGGATCACATTGAAGGGCACCAACTACAGATCATGGGGATGCTTCAACTGCTGATGTCCCATCACAACACTGATTATTAGTTTTAGTTTGTCCTTGTACCCACCACCACCCTTTGTATGAAAAAAAATAGTTCCTGATGTTGCCCCTAATCCTTCCCCCCTCTATCTTGAAATTGTGGTCCCTTCTTCATGCACATCTTTTGTTCTGGATGTGGCTACTCTGTTGTTGAGTCCATTTCGCTACGTGATAGTTTTTATCATGCCCCCCCCCCTTCCTTGTGTTTATATGTAATGTCCTTCAGTGCATCTTTGCCTGGCTTCATTCTGGTGCATACCCTTCAACATTTTAGTTCCCCTCCTTTGAACAACCATTTTTTGACTTCATTTTAATGTGATGGCTCCCAACACATCCCAGTATACTCTGTCCTTCAGTCCTCCTTACTTACCTCTGGCATTTCTCTTGCGTACCTTTAGGTCATCTGACGCAGGTCACTATCCATTTTTGTTGTTAGTCACCCCCCCCCCATTGTGCACCGTTATGTGTATAATAATGTTAAGTGTGTGTTCTGTCTTTCTTTTTCATAACCTTGTTTACCTCCCAAAAATGGTGAGAACCATGCCCAAAAATAGATGAAATAAAATAAAGTACAAAAATTGTTTCCTTGTCCTCATTATATTCCCACTTAGCAAAACAAGAAAGCCATAACTCTACATGAATAAATGCGACTAAAATATGTTCACTGCTAGTGCAAATGTATTTATGGCAAACAAGGCACACTAATGACCCTTGTGCATTGGCGGTTAGGCCTTCCTTAGTGTCCCATCCTAATGAAGGCCTGCTACCGGCTAACAGGGTCATTTGTGTGTGGCTTGTTTTGCCATCAATAAAGTTGCACTAGCAGTGAACATTTTTTCTTGGCATGTATTCATATAGAGTGGTGGCTTTGTGGGTTTGTCTTGCATTTTTGGAGCTAGCTACCCTGTACCAGCACCCATCCACAGTGTTAGTGCAGCGTGCATCTGGCAGCCCTGTTGTATTCTGACTTAACGATGTCTGTTTACCATGAAATATTTTTGTTGCCTCAGTAATGTTTCCTTTCTGTCATGGTAGTTAGTTTGTTGAAAAGAAGGAGTGAGCAGTGCAATAATTTGCTAAACAGCATGTGTGCAGTGCACTGTCAGGTGCACACAATGGCCAGCCCTGAAACATATATGATAACTGACGCGTTCCACTGTTGATGGTATAAAGAATAAAGAACATATAATGTATATTTTATTTATACCATTATTAATAGTAGACCAACTCATGTAATATGTTTTCAGAGGGCTCAGTGAGCAGTGTGCACCTGACAGCGCACGCATGCTGTTTAGCAGATCATTGCACTGCTCACTCCTGCTTTTCAACAAACCATGACAGAAATGAAACATCGCTGAGGCACCAAAACTATTTCATGGTAAGCAGACATTATTAAGTAGGAATATAACACTAGGGCTGAGTGTTGGTGGAGATCAGCTAGCTGCAAAAGTGCAAGACAAACCCAGAAACCCACCACTAGTTGAGTCCAGATGAATACATGCCAAGAAAAAATGTTCACTGCTAGTGCAAATGTATCGATGGCAAAACAAGGCACACAAATGATCCTTGCATCTTGGTGGTTAGGCCTTCTTTTGGTGGCCCCTTAATGAAGGCTGAAGTGCAGGGGTCATTTGTGTGTGGCTTGTTTTGCCATCAACAAATTTGCACTAGCAGTGAAATTTTTTTCTTGTCATGCATGCATGCAACCATCCAGTCCCCAGAATTAATGTGCACCCCCAGAATGCTGCTGCCTTATGTCCTGAAAATTCCTGACTCCAGATGAAGAGAAATAAGAGTATAAAACGTAATGAAAAGTCTCCATTAATTCATGCCGCACCTAGTTATGTGTGCACACTCTCCAATAAGAACTAAGTCCCCTGCTGTTGCTGTTGGAATTTCATGTAATGCTTCTCTTGACCTAACTGGGCTGATGCACAGTGTCTTGACCAAATGATGTGCTAGAAGGATGACACGACAATTGAGTTAACCATCTATGATGATGTGATAATGCTGTTGGTTGCCCAAAGTCTGCTGCACTGACCCCCAACAGGAAGGATGCCCTCTGTGTGTACACTAATACTACCCTTGATAAGTTAATGTACCTGGCTAGCACCATAATGGTTTTCCACAGAACCTGACCTTAAATGTTTATAAATATATTTATAACATGGGCACCTACCTGCGTGTTAGGTGATTGGTGGAAAGGTAGTAGGTGACCATTCATTAATTTCTGTTACACGAACAGTATCTGTTTGTGGAGAACAGTCCCCAGAGACAAAGATCAATGAGCACACCTAACTACTTATTCCAGACTGTGAATAATTCTGAAAGGCTGCCATTGTTTCTGCATGTAAGGCAGAGTCCCCACCCACCCACCAGGTGGACCTTGAAGGTCCTAGCCACAGTATATATACCTGTAATAAGAGACCGAGCAAGCAAGGAAAGATGTGCTTGAGCATTGTTGGCAAGTTTCAGAGCTCTTGCTGTTGTTAACCTCACTAGTTACTATGACGCGCAGCATCTGCTCGTGAGCAGCTTCATGATCCCAACAGCTTGTTTCCCTATGAGTACAGACAGAGAGAACCTGGCACACACAGTGTCCTGTGCTCTCATGTGCACAGCCCTGTCAGCTGCACTGGCAAGTTTTTCCCGTGGACTGCTAATGTCACTAGCCATGTCTCATACTGTGCATTTCCCAGGAATTTGAGAGCTGCAATTTGCTGTGACTGCAGCTCACCGTGCTGCTTCTGTTGCGCTGCCTAACCCTGCAACTGACCTGAGCATGAGAGACAGACAGCGAGCGAGTCATTCAACACAGAATTGTTTCTCGCTGTCTCTCCATAATTGCTTTACTCTGTCTTTGATGCGCGGTGCTCTGGTCGTTCACAGTGTCAGTTGCTCTGTCGACATTGCTCGTATTGTGCACACTGACAGTGTGTGGTTCACCGGAATGGGACCACATTATGTCCTGCCTGCTATCTCAGAATCGCATAGTACCTCATCAAAGGATGCATGACATGTGCAAGTAAGTAAGTAGTAAAAACAGCACCATATGTTACAGTATATACAAAAGAGAGGCACAGCATGGCACAGTGAGGGAGAGAGATACAAACAGAACTCCATGTGTGTACATTGACAAACTGCAGTGTAAAAAAAAAAATATATATATATATATATATACCTATATATATATATATATATATAGGTATATATATATATATATATACACACCACCCTGTGTAGGCTTGACAGTACAATAGAAAGCACCAGCTACTCCTTGATTTTATAATCTGTGGCCTGTTCACCACAAACTTGTCTGTTCTGAACTCTTTTTACTGTGGCAGAACACAGAAAACTGGTTCCATGGCCAAAAACAGTGGAAGAACACTAATTAGTTCCCACATGTTTTCTGTGTTATAACAAAAGTTTGTGTCCATATGTCTCCAAATTTGGCCCACATTATATGCTCAAGAACCCACTCCAGGGTGTGTGGCTATTGGGGATTAATCAATACCCCGGGTGCTATGAGGACAGTCGGCCTGCGGGCTCATGCCTCACAACACACCTGGGGTGTTGATTAATCCCCAGTAACTGCACACCCTGTCATGGGTTATTGCTTATATAGACCTAAGGTCGAAACGTAGATTTTTAACTCTGTTTTCTGTGTTCAGCGTGAATTTAATATAATCATTTTGTTTTGCTTTTAGACCACATGCAGACGCAGCGCCTTGTTATTGCACATATATATATATAATATATATATATATATATATATATATATATATATATATATAAACATACATGTAATCATTGCTTTTTGTATCACTGGTCATATAGTTGAACTTGGTGTGTGCATTTCTTGGCTTGATGAGGAATTTTGGTGTCGGAATATTGTCAAGCCAGTGAAGGTAAGTATTTTAATTTTTTTTTTGGGGGGGTCATTTGGATGCAAGTTTCATTATTGTGTTTTTTTTTTTGTTAATTCTTCACAGGTTTTCTCTGCATCCTTCAGTCCAGTAATGATGGTCAGGATTCATGCTACTTGTTGCCAGGGATGTGATGTTAAACTTGTTATTTGGAGAAAGCACCAGTGGCAGCACACAGCATCAGAACATTTCCTGGAAAAACAGATTAACAAGAAATTATTAGTACTTGAGTGCAGTGACACATTCTGTTCAACATGTGGCTGTTACATTCTGTCATATATCCAGAGTAACAGATAACAAGCTCTCTCAGTAAGCCACAACAAGACCACATCATCACAATGATAACTTTAGTACATGTAACCCATCCACTGTCCCAATGTCTTAAGTTACATTTTAAAAGATGTCTTGTCATGTCACGACCTGGATAAAACTTTGTTCAACACAGCCATGGCTGCTGCAGCAATACAGTGTCTGATGTGCATGAAAAATATATTATGTGACTTACATGCCACTTACTTTATATGATTTACACTCTTTTGAAAAAACAAACTACGAAAAAGAACTGATGAAATAACATTTATATAATTACCAGAAATGGATATCCCATAGGTGGTTGTAGACAGTACTGCAGTACTATAGTCCTCCAGTCAAGGACAGTGCTTGAAACTGTTAACCTGTAAGAAAAGAAAATAAGTTGACCATATGTGTTTCCCCACTGCATCTCAGAAATGCAACAGGAAGCATAAAACAGCTCAAGGAAGTTCCATAGTATGAAAAATTAGTACACATACTCAGGGACACTGGTTTACCGGGATTGAGAAAGGGCATATTCCATTTTGCACATTGTAAAAAATGGTATTGTCACCGGTGTCTGCTAAGCCAAAATCCGGTTTTACCGGTATTTGATTCTCTGTACTTTATTTAACAATTTTTTAACTCTACTAACATGCATTTAAGCAATTTTGACCTCCACTGTTGCACATCCTTCCATCCTTGTACCAATTTAAAGTTGTTTTAGGTACAAGATGTGAGACAACAGCAGCACTACAGCCCCCATCCCTAAGGTGTGATGGAAGCAGCACTATGGCCCCATCCTCAGGTGCGATGGCAGCACCAACAGCACTATATTTCCATCCTCTGGTGTGATGGCAGCAGCAACATCACTATGACCTCCCTCCTCCCTCAGGTGTGACAGAAGCAGCAGCACTGTGGCCCCGATCCCTTAGGTGTGATGGCAGCAGTATTACATTCCCCATCCACCAGTGGTGATGACAGAATCACTACAGCCCCACCCCTTTGGTGTGATGGCAGTAGCAACAATGCAGTCCACATCCTTCAGGGGTGATGGCAGTAGTGACAGCACTATGATCCCCTTTCTTCAACACCTACACCCACATGCACAAGTTACAAATGACTTGGTCTCTTTGCTTGTTAGAACTCAGATGTGAATTAATCTGAACCATCACCACTAAGGTGGACTACATTTGTTTTTTCCTATCTATAATTTAACTGCCTGAATTGGATTTCTGCCTGTGACACTGCTGACCAGGGTTAGGGAACAGACTTGGGTGTTGAAGGGCCAGCTGGTGGGTGAAGGCTTGATTGTCCAACGACCACGCACCTTCTCCTGGAAGGGAGGGTGGATTCACGGCTCAGCATTTGCTGGCCCCCGGTGGAGGCCAGAGGCACAACATGTCAGCCCTCACTGCAGGAGAGAGTGTGATGGATGAAGGCTTGTGCCTTGACATCATGTGGCCTGTCAGGAAAATGGGAAAACACCCACTGGCCAACTGAAGGACAGCTGTTGGTCCCTCCATAAGCTGGAAGCCCCAGACATGTGTCCGTTCTGACCCCTGCCATGCTCAGAATACACAGGAAGCTCTTTGGGGTAATTCTCCTCCCCTGCTAGCCTCCCACAGGGGTAGAGGCCCACTCAATGAAGGGTTACTTTGGGTTATCTGGTAGCACAGCAGTAAGGGGCAGTGGATGGTGGTCGGAACTCAGCAGCAGTGGTAGGGGGACCTTGGCAGGCCTGAAGGAGTGGATGGCCAGGGGATAGGAGGAGAAAAAAAAACTGCTTGAATTTGCTTCTTTGAAATAAAGTGTCTTCACCTAAAAAATCCACAAGTGATTAGTGGAGGACCTTCAAATGGATTCATTCATCTCCCAGACATGTGGATTCTTTTTTTACTTAGCGTCCATGAAAAGGTGTCTCCCAGTTTTCATGTCTTTGTTCAGATGTGAATTGGGCACCACTCTGCCCACCAGCATCATACAGCCCCTGGGGTCTTACCTTCTGTATGTCATTGACTGTGCTTTCAAAATCCACTGGCCAAACA
Source organism: Neoceratodus forsteri (assembly GCA_016271365.2). Lineage (NCBI taxonomy): Eukaryota > Metazoa > Chordata > Ceratodontiformes > Ceratodontidae > Neoceratodus > Neoceratodus forsteri. The sequence continues at coordinate 186,421,113 of CM057457.1, forward strand.
TAAGTACACTTAAATACTTAACATTTGCTTTTTGTTGAAGCAGTCATCAGAAAACTTTTTGTTGTCACACAGACTGAAACAGCAAGTGGGAGAAAAGGTGCAAATCATCCAGTTCACCTAAATGGAGTGTTAACTGTAAAGTCTTTTCATAAGTAGTAAGGCAGTTTCTTCTTTGTGAACATACTTCCATTCAGACTAGTTTTCATTCAAACAACTGAGGATTTTGGATGGATCTACTGATTACAGTATAAACTTGAATAAGCTAGTTGGTAACAGTGATCCTGTGTTTAGCAATCTGTAACCTAGATGCTCATATGCAAAGAATACAATGAAAATCTGACTAAAATCTAAAACAAGCTTATAAACACATAAAATGTATCTGAACATTTGTCTTTACCTATACAAACTCATTGCAGCCCAAGTAAAATGCAAGCAAATTACATGGTACCTGACTACTATTCTATGATGTAGTAAACATATATTGGTATTTTTTATATTCTTTCTAAAGCAGGTAAGGCCCACTAGGCAGAACTGTCTTTTTTCAGGAGTGACCTAGAAGCACTGGGGAGGTTAAGTGACTTGCTTGGAGTCACACAGTATGCACGTGGAGGTTGTGGGAATCAAACCCAAGTCTGCTGGATGCACCTAGTTCAATCACTGTTTGTTACTCTAACCGCTAGGCATGGGTGATTAAACTGAATGGCTGATTACAACAAAGCAGTGCAGGTGATTTCCTACTGACCTCTATGCAGCAAAGCAGAAAGAATGCAAAGCACATCAGCATTCATTTTAAGATGCTGAAATCTGGGTCGACCCACTGGTGCTACGATAGCACTATTATTTGAATGCCAGTGACCCAGGGTCAGAAGTGAACTCGGGTTGCTGGAGGACTGGCCAGGTGAGTAGGATCGAGCACCTGGGGGACTGCTCTCCTCCTCCGGGAAGGGTGGGCTGCAGGTCCTGCTGCTTTACCACTACCTGTATGACCACGGGTGGTGGTGCAATGGTGCTGCAGAGTGATCAGGAGGGGAGGAAGCTAGCCAGGATCTGGAGCAGTGGCATGTCTCTATGTGACCTACCTCTTTGGAACTCCTCTAGTGCAGATGCCCTCAGGGACAGAGACCAGAAAACCAGGAACAATCACCGTACATCGGTCACTGGCAGAAGGACCCAGATGCCCCAGACTTACTAACCAGGCTCCATGAGGGACCCGCTGAGCTGCCTGACACACACTAATGGAGTCTGGAGGGTGACCTGGGGTGTCCTCCTTCCCACCTGGGGATACAATCCAGGCAGGATAGGGGCAGGCCACAGGGCTCCTGAGCATTACCTGGGGTGAAGCTAGGGATATCTAGCCTAGGGATCTCTGAAAAGTTGAGACTGATGCTGTGAGAAGGGGACATAGAAAAGGAAAATAAAAAAAATTTGAAAAGATGCTGAAATCTTAGAGATTCTGTGCAGTGACATGCAATTTCCATGAAGCACCGGTACAAGAATTCAAAATCCGCAAACCAAGCAGGATTCCATGATTGTTACCGGTGTTACCGTTAAAAATGGAAAACCAGTGTCCCTGCACATACTCACTATAAAGTATTGATAGTAAGATAAACCTTGCAGCTGTGGCTGCTGGATGAAGTCTCCTCTCTGACTCTGTCTGCCATGGCTTGGGCAGGGCACAGGATGGAAAACATTGGTTTACTGTTAGTGGTCATGTGGGCACATGATGACATTCCCTCTCACTATCTGGTGGCTTTGGCTAACAGCGGTTTACTGCTAATGATCATGTGGGTAGATGATGACATTCTCACTCACTATTTGGTGACTTTGGCTAACAGTGGTTTACTGGTGGTGGTTATGTGGGCACATGATGACATTTCCTCTCACTATCTGGTGGTTTTGGCTAACAGTGGTTTACTGGTGGTGGTGGTCATAGGAACAGCTGCTGTCTGCAACACATTCCCTATCACTGTCAGACACACACGTGTGGGTGGCAGGATATAGTGTGTATTGTGTTATAGTATTTCACTCTCAATCAGGAGTAAGATATCTTGAATCTGCAGGTTTTAAGTGGCTAACACCTAGTACTACAAATGGACAGTTGTGTCTAAGAGGCTGACTGTGTTTGCTAATGACAGTAGCACATATTCTATTAAGTCTAATCAGAAATAATACTAAGGCAGGGAAGATAAAATAGGACTGTGAATTTACTTGTGCCAGATTGCCAATATGACATATGGAATTTGAGTCATTCTGAGTGGGACACTGATTTAATGTTATGAAAAACAAAACATATACCACTGACAAAAATGTGACAGCCTTTTAACCACTTAACTTAAAACCTACCAAAATTAACTTCATCATCATCATACAGGAAGCTGCCCTCGCAGTCATCAAAATGTCTGAATTGTGCCCATTAGGGAATTCTTTCTCCATGATGTCATCACCTACCTCAATGGTAGGTCATTTCATGCTGCCAGTGCTACCAGGATGGTCTGTTTCTCCCACATCACCAAAAACATGACCATGCCGGGACATGACTACAGAGGTTACAGTTCAAGCTGGTATGTGCCCCTGATTCATTTTTATGAATGTCAGCAAGCTGACATTTGAAGGACAGAGGTTTGCTGACGGTCCCAAACTACTGCCCTCCGCTACAACTGAATACCCTTTCAATACTTACACTGGAGAGTGGGCAGGTCAGGTACTTTAGTACCACCGAGGTCAGCTCTGGCCATTCACTGACCTGTCCACTCCAGTATAAAAGAGGATCATCAATTACTGACAGATGCCTGTTTTTAGCCAAATATGAGTCAACCATTTGCTGTGCTGCATGAAGTCCGGTGGTTGACTCATCATCCTGTTTTCCAGATTCATTGATATCACAAATCCCGACTTGGGACAAAGCACACCAAAGTGGGTTAATGGTAGTGATACATGGATACCACTTTTATCCCGGATTATGGGTCCGAATTTTTTTTTATTTTGAACCAACCAGTTTCGGTTCAACATCGGTTCGGATACCAATAAATACAATTAATTCATTGCACATATATGCTATATATGATATATTTATTTAAAAAACTTGCATTTAGCATGTTTACTATTTGATATTACATCGTTGCAACATTACGCTTTATCATTACAAGCTTTAAAATGCTAAAATGGACTTAGATAATGGGGGGACGGTTCAAATACCAGATGCCAAATGGCAACAGTATGTGTTACTAAATTTCACAATTTCAACACTGACAACAGTTTAGAAGTTTTGTAACAGATTTTGTTTCAAGAAAAGCAACATGTTTGCATTCTCTGTCGATAAATGAGAGCGACATTCTGCAATAATGTCCCTTGCAACACTAAAAGTTCGTTCACTGGGAATGCTACTAGGCGGAGCTGATAGGTAGCATTTTGCAAGTCTGGAAAGCGTCGAGAAGCGAAGATGGTGAAATTCCCAGTAATGTATGGCATCAGGTGTTGTTTTTTGGGGAGCAAATGTTCTAAAAGGTATATTTCAATCTCAGTGTTTCTTGAAGTGACGTCTGCATTTCCAACAGCTGTGGGGGAGAAGGTATGTCTCAGTAAAATATTAAGATTTGGGTATTACAAAAATTAGACAAAGCTTACAACAGCAAAAGCACTAACTAAAGCACTTACTTTCCTGTGGCACAGCATTACACTGTGTAAAGGTGTCCCATGGGTCCTCAGCCTCACACTCAGACTCCAGTATGGTTTCTGGCAATACATCCTTCGTTATTCTGGGCTTGAAATTATCGAGCTCATCAACTAGTTCTTTAACAACAGCACAGGCAAATGATTTTCCTCTGTCCATTCTAAAAAAATGCAATTTGTAATGGGGGTCAAGAAATGAAGCAGCTACCAATTTCTTCGATGCTTCATAATGCTTAAATCGAGTGTCCATAGCTGCCAACAGAGCTTTACGCATAGATAGTAAGCCAGGTATCTTAATGTTCTCAATTGCATGATAAAGAACAGTGGAAGTGGGGATTATGTCTGACATGTAAGCTGACTGCAGGCTTAACGTTCTAGGCTCATACTTGAAGGGCTTTAATTTACAGCATATACTTTCAGCTAGCACCCATTGTGTAGAGCTCAGGGTTCGGTTTTCAGTTTCAGAGGTGTATATGGTGAGGACTTGCCTCTGCTCTAGCAGTCTTTCTAACATGTAGTAACTGCTATTCCACCTGGTTGGAACATCTTGAATTAGTCTGTGTACAGGCACTTGAAGGCTTTTTGGTAAAGCTGTTAGCTTTTCTGTTGCACTGCTGGAGTGCTTAAAATGCTCCACTATCACTCTCCCAACAGACAGCAAGTCTTCACAGGACTTTGTTCTCATAATGGCATCATGGACGATCAGCTGCAGAGTATGTGCTAAGCACCCCTCACTTGGAACACCACTTAACTTCATTGCCTTTGTTATGTTAGGGCCGTTATCCCTAATGACTAAGTGCCTTTAACTAGCTTGCAGACCCCAATTATCAAGAACTTGCACAAACTCTCTGCATACATTTTCACCTGTGTGCCTTTCTGTTAAATGCTTAAGCTCCAACATCACACCTCTGTGCTTGTAATTTGCATCTACCCAATGCAGAGTGAGTAAGAAGTACAATTCAATGGAATGCTCTGCATTCCATGTATCAGTGATGAAACTATTTGCTTGAACAGATTGCAGTTCACTGATTAGCTTCAGCCGAAGCTTTTCATTCATGGCAGGGATAACATTATCTGAGAAATACCTCCTCAAAGATGTCATATACCTTGGCTCTAACACTGAAAGTAGCCTTTTAAACCCCACGTTATCAACAATGGCATAGGGCTGTTCATCCAAAGCCATCACCTCTGCTATGCTTTCTGTGATATTTTTAGCCCTTGCATGCTCAATGGGAAAAGAAAGGGCTTGGGCTAAACAAGATTCAAGTGTGGGCTGCTCTTTGTTAATTTATTTTGCTGGTGGCTCACTGAACTCATCTTTTGAAAGCTGTGCAAGTTTTGCTTTCTCCGCTAACAGCTCTGCATGCTCTGCTTAAAAAAAAAAAGAGAGAAAAGAAAGAAAGAAAGTCAGTGTGTATTCTTAGCTGGGAAGGGTACTGTATCAGCTGACTTTGCTAAACCAGTAGGAGGAAAGAGAGCTTACCTGGGGGTGTGGTTTAGACACTACAAAAGCAGGTGAGTCAAATTACAACTTCCTGTTGCTAGCCTTGCTTGTAGAGCAGAAAGCAGCTAACTAAAAGAAGCTACATTTTCTTATTAATTTAAAACTTATAACTCAGCAGGAGTCAGTGTCTGTTAAGATTAAGTAGACAGATAACTTTATTAGAAGTAGAAGGGGTCTTATTTAGGGTTAAAAAAGAAAGAAAGTCAGTGTGTGTTCTTAGCTGGGAAGAATACTGTATCAGCTGACTTTGCTAAACCAGTAGGAGGAAAGAGAGCTTACCTGGAGGTGTGGTTTAGACACTACAAAAGCAGGTGAGTCAAATTACAACTACCTGTTGCTAGCCTTTTTTCTTACTAATTGCCCTCCATCCCACCCACCCACCCACAGCCAGTTCTACTTTTATAGCCACTGGATTTGACTGTCAACAGGAACTTCCTGTTTGGCAGTAGGAAGGACGGATCATAGAGGAACATTGGTTTTGTCAACCCTAAAGGAAAAAAGTAGCTCACTCTCCCTCCCTAGCTGCTGGTGGTCTGATATTGAGCAAGGAAAAAAGAGGCTACTGAAGAAGATAGGAAGTTGCTGTCCCAGAACAGGAAGGGTCAGAGTTGTAAGGAGAGGAGAGAGTAAGCATCCAGAGAAACAGTAGAGAGGACACAAAATAAGACATGATAGGAGTGATGTAGTGCAATGGCTGTGGGGCAGCAGTGTTCCGGGAGACATTCTGGAGGCTGCGATGCTGCCCTATTTGCAGGCACCTCTCTGGTCTGAGAGAGGAGGTTGCTCATCTCCAGGCTGACCTGGCTAGGATTCGTGAAACCTCCTCTCCCACCCAGGGACCACCAGGGCCAATGCCACTACCTCAGAGGTTGCCAAGAAAGAGGAGAGGCTGGACCAGGGTGGGCTCAAGGTGGGAGAGGGTGGTGGAACAGAGTTGCATCCCTCCAGCTGTACCTCTCCACAATTCATTCACTCTTCTGGTGGATAGTGGTTCCTCTATGGAGGCACCTGCAGTGGAGACCAAGGAGGATGCTGCGAACCTTACAAGGAGACCCACAGGAGGGTGGCATGGGACCCCAGAAGGAAGCAACTCCTGGTGGGGACTCAATCATAGGGGTAGAAATGAGGGAGGAAGGGAAGAGGGAGGTAAGGTGCCTTCCTGACGCCATGGCTTGGAGGGACAGGAAGCGAATCCTCAGGATCGTGGGAGAAGCTGCACGAGGGAGGGAGCTGGATGACATTGTTCACCTAGGGACAAATGACCTGGCTAGGAATGGGATCAGAGCAGTGCAAGAGGAGTTTGTAGAGTTGGGAAGGGGCCTTAGCCAAGTAGCGCATGCAGTAACCTTCTCGGAGGTGCTTCCTGTCTATGGCAAGAGAGATGCTAGGGCACTTCTCAACAGGGAATTCAATGAGTGGTTGAAAAACTGGTGTGGAGCTCAGGGTTTTGGCTTCATTGGGGACTGGGGAGCCACCTGGAGGATGCAGACCTATACTGGTGTGATGGTCTGCATCTGTCCGGGGAACAGGATCCTAGGAGAGGTTTAAATGCTTCATTGGCAAGCATTTAAACTAGCCAAGGGAGAGCACTGAAAGGAGCAGGAAATCCAGCCTCCCCACAAAACATGGTGATTAGTGAGGTAAACACCAAGGTACAGAAGTTGTTAGAGCAGAACAGATTTAAATGTAAAAAAAGGCAAAGGCAGTAAGGACAGAAGTGGGGATAAAAGAGGTAAGGCTATCAAAAAGTGGAGGGTGATGAGTACCAATGCCCATAGTCTGTGTAACAAGCTCCCTGAACTAGTGGCCTTGATGGAAGAGGGTTGCCTGGATATTGTGGCAGTCACAGAAACATGGTACACAGAGAACCATGACTGGGATGTCATCATACCAGGATATACAATCTACAGGAGGGACAGGGAGGGTAAAAGAGGAGGAAGAGTAGCTTTCTATATAAAGGAAGAGATCAAAGCAACAGAGCTAAAGAGTAAACAGGGAGCAGATGAGGCACTTTGGGTCACCCTGGAGACAGAAAATGGTACCACAGTCCGCATGGGGGTTATATACAGACCCCCATCTCAGGGGGAGGGAATGGACAAGAAAACGATAGAAGGCTTTCTTAGAATGGCAGAAAAAGGGGAGATATTGTTGATGAGGGACCTGAATATGCCAGATGTTAACTGGAGCACCTTTGCTGCAGGCACATCCAAGAGCAGGGTCATTCTTGATGCCTAACAGGGGGCATGCCTCAGACAGCTAGTACTGGAACCCACTCGGGAGGGAGAAATCTTAGACCTGGTACTCTCAAATGGGGACGGAGAAAGAATCTCAGATTTAGAAGTGGGTAGCCATCTGGGAACAAGCGACCACCAAACAGTGTGGTTCACGATAAACACAGCCATACAATCAAGCCATACAAAAGCAAGAGTACTGGACTTTAGGAGGCCTGACTTTGGGAAAATGAGAGAGTGCCTCAGAAAAGCACTAGCAAAGAGGCAAGAAGGAGGGGTGGAGGAACAATGGGGAGTGATCAAAACAGCCATCACAGAGGCAACAAGCCTTTGTGTAAAGCAAATCAATAAAACACAACGAAGGAAAAACCGCTTATCGTTCTCAAAAGAGGTGGCAGGAAGGTTAAGGAGAAAAGGACAGCATTCAGGAAATTTAAGGAAACACAGAAGGAGCAGGGCAGAGAACTTTATCAGTTAAAGCAGAAAGAGCTGGGAAGGAAGTCAGAATAGCAAAGGCCCAAACCGAGGAAAGGATAGCTAATTCTGTTAAGAAGGGGATAAGACCTTTATAGGTACATTAGGGCGAATAAAGACCAAAGAGGGATACTGAAGCTTAATAAAGGGAGGAAATGTGGGCAGAGGGTGACAGTGAAAAGCAGGGATACTGAACGAATATTTCTGCTCAGTATTCACAAAGGAAGAGGAGGGGAGTTACCTAAACCAAACAAGAGAAACACTTGAAGACGGGTCAATACCAGTCCATTTACAGAAGAAAGGGTTCTGAAAGAACTAATAAAATTGAAGGTGGACAAAGCAATGGGGCCTGATGGGATTCACCCAAGAATTCTAAAAGAACTAAGGGTAGAACTAGTGACACCGCTGACTACCTCTTTAACAAATCATGGGAGGATGGGTGGTACCCGAGGACTGGAGGAGGGCAGATGTGATTCCTCTTCACAAAAGTGGGAGCAGGACAGAGGCAGGAAACTACAGACCAGTTAGTTTGACCTCAGTGGTAGGAAAATTATGGAATCACTTCTAAAGGAAAGAATTGTTGAGTACCTAGAGGCCAGTGGGGACGGGACCCAAGGCAGCATGGATTCATGATGGGAAGGTCATGTCAGACAGAATCTAATAGATTTCTTTGACTGGGTGACCAAAGTAGTAGACCAGGGAGGGGCTGTGGACATGGCCTACCTAGATTTTAGCAAGGCATTTGATACAGTCTCACACAAAAGATTAATACACAAGATAGCCAGCCTTGGAGTGGGTCCCAAGGTGGTAGCCTGGATAAAAAATTGGCTAGACAACAGGACGCAAAGGGTAGTAGTAAATGGAGTACACAGTGAAGAAAGGAGGGTTACTAGTGGGCTACCGCGGGGTTCAGTACTGGGACCGGTCCTTTTAATGTCTTTATAAGTGACATTGCAGAGGAACTGGAAGGAAAAGTATGTCTCTTTGCAGATGATACAAAGATCTGCAACAGGGTTGATACACAAGATGGAGCAGAAAGGATGAGAAGGGACTTGGCAAGATTGGAGGAATGGTCAAATGTATGGCAGCTCAGATTCAATGCAAAGAAGTGCAAGGTAATGCACATGGGAAACAAAAACCCAGGGGAAGCGTACACAATGGGGGGTGAGATATTGACAACAGTAAAAATAGAAAGGGACCTGGGGGTAATTATATCAGATGACCTAAAGGTGGGCAAGCAATGTGAGAAGGCAGTAAGGAAGGCTGGCGGGATACTGGGATGCATAGGAAGAGGCATCAATAGTAGAAAACAGGAAGTTGTTATCCCTCTGTACAGACAGTTGGTGAGACCCCATCTGGAGTACTGTGTGCAGTTCTGGAGACCCCATCTCCGCAAAGACATAGACAGAGTGGAGGCTGTCCAGAGGAGGGCAACCAAAATGGTGCAGGTTCTGCACCAGAAGACATATGAAGAAAGACTAAAGGAGCTTAATATGTATACCCTTGAGGAAAGAAGGGAGAGAGGGGACATGATAGAAACTTTCAAGTACCTCAAGGAGATCAACAAAGTCCAAGAGGGTAGCATCTTCCAGAAAAAGAGATGTGCAAGAACAAGGGGGCACAATTTGCAGATAGAGGGGGGACGGCTCAGAGGTAATGTGAGGAAGTATTTTTTCACTGAGAGGGTTGTGGATGCATGGAACAGCCTCCCTGAGGAGGTTGTGTAGTCAAGAACAGTGGGGGACTTCAAGAATGCATGGGACAGGCATAAGGCAGTCCTAGAGGTTTGTAGGAGGAAGTAAGCTGTTGGTTAACAAGGATTTGCAGCTTATCTGTTAGGTAGAAAAATGGGCAGGCTGGGTGGGCCAAGCGGTCCTTATCTGCCATCAAATTCTATGTTTCTATGTTTCTATGCTTTATGCTTATTTTCCAAATGATTTAAAAGACTTGATGTGCTGTAACTTTTAACAGATGAACCCCAACTTATTAAAGTAGGTGCAGTACACAGAATACATTTAGCTTTAGAATCTGTGTCAGCAGCAAGATAGAAATATTGCCACACTAGGCTCTTTTGAGTCATTTTAAATGTGGAAAACAATACAGAGCAGTGTACTCCACCTCACCTCTTCAGATCACTTACCCAAACCAGCTCCTTAAATAGGCAGTACCCATTCAGGGCAGATATCATGAAAAAGCAGAAAATCTGACCGGATCAGATCACCGGATCAGATATCCATTCATCACTAGTTAATGGCAACCGGATTTGATGACAGACCACCTGGAACTGCAGCCACCTTACAGGTGGTGCTTGATACTACTCCAGACTGACCTTCAGTCTGGTTATGCTACTGAGGTTTTCTGACCTTAGCACGATACTTCTGTGCCCCATGAACCAAGTGCACCAGTTGATCACTGACATTTTAAACCTGTTCAGGCCCTCCCTCCAGTAATGACGCAATTCCACGTTTATATTGTAGGTTCAGCATTGTTGCTGATGCAAAGTCGTCACTGTGCTGAATGCTCAAGATGTGCCGATAGTGGTCAGATCGTGTCAGCATGTGTTTCAGCAACACACTGCTAGCACAGTCTCTGAAACCATCAAGGCTATGCTGTAGATTCAGCAATGTCTGCCTCAATACCCACAGCAGTGGAATTGATTGGCTGATGGAGGCAGACTCGCCACTCACTGCCTGTGTGGCATGTTCAAAAGGCCTCAAAATTGTTACAACAGAGTCCATGAGGTGCCACTGTTCAGTTGTGAGAGATATGGAGGCCCCAGAAGTGTCACAGCTAGTATGCATGATGAGATATTCAGAGATTGCTTTGTATTATTCATACAACCTCTCTGCCATGTATAAAGTGGAGTTCTACCCGGGTGACAACTTCCAGCTTCAGGCAGTGCTGCGGGAGGCTGTTTTGGATCTGCAGCTGCTGAAGCTGGTCACAGGCCTTTGCAGAGCATGAAAAGTGTGAACAGATACAGCGTGCAGCTGTCAACATTTCCATTATATCAGGGTACTGCAGAAACTCCTGGATCACCAGATTTAAACAGTGGGCCATGCATGGAACCCGAACAAAACCACCATTAATGATGCATTTAACCACATTTGAGCCATTGTCACTTGCTATAAATCCAGCTCTCAGGGATAGGGGGTTCAGCCACTTATCAATTTCGGTCAGTAGCAAGTCCAGCATGTTTTCACCAGTGCGGAAACAGGCCACACTGCACATTGCAAGCGTTGCATTCTGTCAAATTCCCAGAAGATCACTACCATGACAGTCGGCCTACTACAAAATCAAATCAAATCAAATCAACTTTATTTTTATAGCGCCTTTCAAAAACAAGGCACTGTACATAAAAAACAAATACATAAAAATTAAAAATTAAAACAAAAGCATTAAAACAGATCAACCATAACTAGGGAAAACTAAACTAAATAAATAAGTTTTTAACTCCGTTTTAAATCTATCGACAGTTGGGCATTCTCTCAACCAACAAGGTAGAGAATTCCACAGGGTTAGCGCTGAAAAAGTGAAGGCACGAGATCCAAATGTCTTCAGTTGTACCCTGGGAATCTCCAGCAATCCCTCGTTGGCAGAATGGAGAGGACGGAGTGGGCAGTAGAGTACTAGGAGATCTTGCAGGTAACTGGGTCCCTGATCATGTAGGGCTTTAAAGGTTAGCAAGCCAACCTTAAAGGTGATCCGCCACCAAACAGGCAGCCAGTGCAGCTCACGGAGCACAGGCGTAATATGACTGGTTCTAGAAGTCCCAGTCAAAAGCCTGACCGCCGCCTTCTGCACCAGCTGCAGGCAGCAGATATCAACCCCATGTAGCCCTAGGTAGAGGGAATTGCAGTAATCAAGATGGGTAGTGACAAAAGCATGGACCAGTGTTGGAAAATCACCCAGAGGAACCAGATGTTTCACCCGGGCGATATTCCTCAGATGGTAAAAAGAGGATTTGATGACAGGTGACACCTGAGATTTTAGGGTCAAACCATCATCAAAAATAACGCCCAGGTTACGCACCTGATCGGAAGTAGTGAGTGACATACCACCAAGTAATAAGCCTGATAGTTGTCCAGCCCCCAAACCCGCCACCGGACGACCTGGGTCCACTACCAGCACTTCAGTCTTATCTGGATTCAGTCTCAGCCAGCTGGAACTCATCCAAAATCTGATCTCAGCAGGGCAATTTTGTAGCACGGAGAGTGCATCATCTTGTCCGGGCAGAAAGGACAAATACAGGAGATCACGTGATGCAGAGTGCTGAGCAGAAGCTCCTTCAAGAAGCTCCTGCCTCCCGATCACTAAATCATCTTTTTTGGATGTCTGAATTCCTTAATGTCTTCTGTCTTCGAGATTCAATGCTGTCTAAACACTTTCGAAGTCTGGTTTGAGTGTAATTTCAGCGGATGGAGGCTTACATGAAGAAAGCCCCGCAGAAGCACACCCCCCCAGCTACTCCCAAAAAGGCCTCTAAAAAATCCAGGGCTTCGTGTGGGTCTGAGAGGCCTGATCCTCTGAGTTAATTTGGAGAGCAGGAACCTTTAACGCTTACTAGGTTCCTTGAAGAGTTTAAGCCCTCTCGTGAGGAAATGAAAGAAATGGCAATGGATCTGAAGTCTCTTTCTAGAAAATTAGATGAAGTCTTGCTATCTGTCTCCAATAATACAGCTTGAATAGTCTCAATAGAGAAAAAGTTGGGAAGTCTCAATCCTGATCTGGTCTCTATGCGTCAGAAACTATCTCGTTTCGAATCCAAGCTCGAAGATCTAGAGGGCCGCAGCCATAGAAACAACGTTGTGATACTCAGGTTACCGGAGGGAGAAGAAGGCCAAGATGTTGTGGCATTTGTCCAGAAGTTGGTGGAGTGGGTACCGGCCCATCTCCCTTTGGCTCTGGCTACATCATAGAGCGAGCTCACAGGTCTCACGGCCTAAACCTTCTCGGAGAACCCCCGCCCCATTATCTGTCGGTTTTGAACTACTTGGAGAGGCAGCATTTTCTGCAGAAAGTGTGAGCTTTGCAAGAGGTTCGCTGGGAAAACATGAAACTGAGAATATCACAAGATTTGCCTGACTCGGTTCGCATGAAGCGAAAAGCGTTCCATCCTATTGTTTCCAAGATAATTGCCGCAGGCTTGAAGTTCAGGATGGGATACCCGGCCAGGTTACAGGTTCTAATAAATGGATCCTTGTCTAACTATGATGATCCTGCAGTCGCCCTGATGAGCCTTAAGTCTATGTTACCAGACCTATTTAAGGATCCCTGAGATGTTGTGCTCGTAGAACGGAGAGCTGTGTGAAGCAGAGAACTGGAACTCTCATTTTTTCCTTTTTTGGGAAACCATTCAGTGTGAAGGTGAGGGGAAATTTCCCCTGTTTTGTTTGAACTGGGGGGATCAGCGCAGGTCACGCTTGCTACTAGTTTTCTTGGCTCCATTCGCAGAGGGCCCATGCTGGTCAAGAGCAAAGGACACCTAGGGTCTTGGGCCTGATTACGGGGGGAACAATATATCAAGATTTAGTATTTTCTGTCCGATAAACATAATAGAGAGGGGAGTTGGTTTTGTTGAGATTTAGATTTGGAGTTATTTCATTTGGCTTGGAATTAGAGTGGTCTTGGGCTTTCTCTATAGTTAGTTCTCACTCTGTCATGACCTGGAACTGGACACTAGAGGGCGTACCAAGCATTAGTAATTCACGAGGATGCAGCCCTCAATTCGAGGGGGATTTCGCCAAATTTTCTCACTAAACCTGAGTGCAGAATTGTTAACTCTCACACGGAGAGCCAGGGCACTTGGAGGTGGGTTATCTCTGGGAAGACGTGTTTTTTTCTGCCTTCCCCTCTTGCGGTGTGATTACTATCTTTTTCTCAATTCCCATTCTCAGTCTGTGGTGCAGGTCACTCCCCCTCACTGGGTTCCTGATCTGGTTTTGGTCTCTCCAGGGTTGCCTCGTGAGGCAAGGATGATTTCTGCTTTCTCTCTCGATTTTGTTTGGGTTTCCATGGCCACCTGGGTTGTGCATGGATCTCGCCATGGCCCTTTTCTAATAGGCTCCCAATAGGTTTATACTTAGGTGGGATTGTAGTGAAAGCCCAGGACTGTTCTCTCTCTTTTTTGGGACTAACCAGCACTGTGTTGTTTTCAATACGAAGATAATAGAATGTAAAAGTTTCTATTAATAGGGAGACATTATCGGGGGGGAGAGGAAGGAAAAGCACCAGTACTGTGCTAAACATTACTTGTGACAGTTTAGAGGGCTGGGGCAGGTTACAGGGTATTGTTGGAGGGTAGGGGTGGGTAGGGGGCAGGAGGGACATAATTGTGGGGGTTAGGGAGGAGGTGGGCTTTACTGCAGTAACCATGGGGGTACGTTTACAAGGTTTATGTATCCCGTGTGCTGAACTGAATATATTAAGTCTAACTACCATTACTGGATGGCTAATGAGATAACTTTCACGACTTGGAATGTTAAGGGGATCAGAAAGAAGCACAAACAATACCAGGTTCTCAAACATTTAAGCTTACTTAGCTCTTAGATAGCTTTTTTATGGAAACCCATTTATTAGAAGTGGAAGCTTTACAGTTAAGAAGACAACAGGTGGGATTGATCTACAGCACCCAGGGATCTACAAATAGTTGTGGGGTCATGCTCACGATTAACAGGGGTATTCCCTTCGTTTCTACACAGGTTATTAAAGACCCCGAGGGAAGGTTTATCCTTGCTAAAGGTACTCTCTGGTCTGTTCCAATATTATTGGGCAGTATTTATGGCCCTAACATAGACGACCCAGGATTTTTCATGAGACTTATATCCGTTATTCTCCCAATGCTTCCCATCAGGATTATTTTGGGGGGAATTTTAACCAAGTACTTGAGCCTAATTTAGACAGATCAGGTAGAGGTCTGAGGGGGTCACTCTGGGGCAGAAGGCTTTTAAAGATCTATTGGACCAATGCAGGCTCTGTGATGTCTGGCGTGTTTTACATCCTGATTCTAGGGAGTTTACCTTCAGGTCAATGACACACGGTTTGCAGCCCGCATTGATTACATACTTATTTCTCAGTGCCTATTACTTGGGGTTAAGACTTCCTTGATTCAACCTGGCCCAATCTCTGACCATTCACTAGTATTATGTAATTTGGTACTGCTTAATTTACCTAACAGGGAAACCAGATGGAAACTTAGTGAACAACTTCTTAAGGATGTTAAATACTGTAAACTTATAAGGGAACAAACTGAATCCTTTTTTTCATCTAACCCATTAGATAGTGCAAAGCTGGATATTTTGTGGGGTCCTTTAAGGCCTTCATGAGAGGGATCCTTATCAGTATGGCGGTTGGTAGGAAAAGGGCACAGGAGAAGGAATTAAAATCTTTATTATCCCAAATTAGATCACTTGAAAATTTCTCGATTAATCCTCTAGATCAGGATATGAGGAAACTTCTAGTGCTGAAAGATAGATACTTGGAGTTACTTTGAGATAAAGCAGAATTAGCTATTATTTGTACAAGAGCTAGTTACACCGACCAGGGAGAAAAGGCAGTACGCCTACTGGCACTGCATATTAAGCAACAAGAATCAATGAGATTTATCCCTCCTATCAGGGCAATGGCTGATGGATCTTTAAAAGTATCTCCCACTGAAATAGTTCAAGAATGTGCCCGTTACTATACAAACTTGTACAGTGACATGGAGCATCCCCCTTGCCCTGAGAGTACGGAGAGTTACTTGAAAGATTCTCATTTGCCCTCTCTCTCTGATCGACACAAGGACTTTCTGGTTGTTCCTATTTCTCAGGAGGAAATTGCCAATGTTATTAGTGAATTGCCAGCAGACAAGGTTCCAGGCCCCGATGGGTTCTCCTCATTATTTTATAAAGTCTTTTGGGACCTTCTATTACCAGTACTTTGCCATTTATTTCAGTATATTTTAGCTGAGGTGGAGACCGATTCCCACTTTTTTGAGGCTTTGATTGTTCTGGTCCCCAAACCCGATGAAGATCTTGAGCTGGTTCAAAGTTATAGACCTATCTCGCTTTTAAATCAGGACATCAAAATTCTCTCCAAAATATTAGCCAATAGAGTAACAGTAGTTCTTTCTGAGTTAATAGGTATAAACCAGGTAGGTTTTATGAAAGGGCGTTCATCCTCTGACCACTTACATACCTTATAGCATGTCTTCTCGGCTACCAGGGATGCCGAGTTCCCTGCAAGATTGGTCTCCCTGGATGCCGAGAAGGCATTCGATTGAGTGAACTGGAACTTTCTGTTCCGAGCTCTGGAGGCTTTTCATTTTCCCTCTCTGTTTATTTCCTGGATTGCCACACTTTATAAAAACCCCACTGCAAGAATTTCTGTGAATGGGGCATTCTCTAAGCCCTTTGTACAGACAGTTGGTGAGACCCCATCTGGAGTACTGTGTGCAGTTTTGGAGACCTCATCTACTCAAGGACATAGACAGGATGAAAGCAGTCCAGAAGAGGGCAACTAAAATGGTGCAGGGTCTACATCAGAAATCATATGAAGAGAGACTGAGAGAGCTTAATATGTATACCTTTGATGAAAGGAGGGACAGGGGGGACATGATAGAAATGTTCAAGTACCTCAAGGGAATCAACAAAGTCCAGGAGGGTAGCATCTTTCAGAAAAAGAGATGTGTAAGAACAAGGGGACACAATTTAAAGATAGATGGAGGGGTGGCTCAGGGGTAATCTGAGGAAATCTTTTTTCATGGAGAGAGTGGTGGATGCATGGAACTGCCTTCCTGGGGAGGTTGTTGGGGCTAAAACAGTGGGGGAATTCAAACATGCATGGGACAGACATAAGGCAATTGTAGTGGAGGGTGGCAGGAAGTAGGCTGTTGGTTAACTAGAACCTGCAGCTTATCCAGTAGGTAGGGAAATGGGCAGACTGGGTGGGCCAAGTGGTCCTTATCTGCCGTCAAAGTCTATGTTTCTATGTTTCTGTGTTTTCACTTCATTCAGGTACTAGGCAAGGATGCCCCTTATCTCCTTTGTTATTTAATTTATATCTGGAACCTCTCATTCAAAATAGTCTTAACAATGTTTCTATACAGGGTGTGAGAGTTGGGCGACATGAAAGTCACTGCATACCTGGATGACCTGTTGATACACTTATCTCACCCAGTATCTTCAGTTCCAGCTTTGCTAAGGGAAATAGCAAGATTTAGTGACCTGTCCAATTACAAACTGAATGCTAGTAAATCCCTCTTTTTTCCACTAAACCACAAAGTTTTCAAAAATGACATTAGCCCTTTTGGTTTATGTTGGACTTCTAGGTCATTTAAGTATTTGGGTATTAAACTTTCTCGTAACCCTCTAACATGGTTTAAGAAAAATCTGGATTCCCTTTCACAGGTGATTACTCATGACCTTGAGAGGTGGTCTAAACTTCCTATTTCACTATGGGGCCCGATCAACATAATTAAGATGAACATATTTCCTAGAATCTTCTATCCATTATCTCTCCTTAACACCTTTATTCCTTTACTCTGGTTTAAAAAGACACATGGTGTATTCACTAGATTTATCTGGGCTGACAGATATCCTCGGTTGGCTTATCATAAACTGGCAGCCCCGAAATTGAAGGGGGGTTTACGAATTCCCCATCTGGCCATATATCACTGGGCTAGTCACCTTGTAAAATGTTTGAGATGGGTATCTCCCTGCCCAGAAAAAGAGCAACTGGTTTGCTTAGAATAGAACTGGATGCAATTAAGTCCAAGAACTTGGACCCTCTTACATTATTTTTCCTTAAGTTTCCCCAGGTACGCATGACCGAAGAGTGTCCCATAATAATGACCTCTTTAAAGATTTATTCTCAAATGTATTAATTTTTATAATATTCCCCTCATCAGGACCTGGCCCAGTCTATTTGGAACTCCCCATCATTCACTATTAATAAGAACCAGATTTCCCATCAATGGTTGCCCCAATTGGGAGAGGGGAAGCTTTTTTCTCTTATGGATGGAGAGGGGCATTGGTTATCAGTGGAAGATATTATTAAGAAATTTCTCATTCTGGTTTCTTCCCATTTCAAAGTTATACAATTAAAGCATTTACTTGTAATTACCTTTGGTAATACTCCTCCTTCCCAGACCATCTCTTCTCTGATACCTGAGGTTTCCCCACTCTCTGGATCTTCAGGTGTAATCTCTAAATTATATCAGGTTTTGTTTTACAAAAAATATGGGGGTCCATTTGGGCCTTCAAGATTCTGGAATAATTTTTTCCCTCAACATTATTTGGATTGGAACTCTCTGTGGAGATCATGTCATAAATTCATTTCTCAAGACAGACTGCGTCTCATGCAATATCATATCTTACATAACTTGTACTACACCCCGGTTAAATTACAGAAGTTGGGTTACCTGAATTCCAATATATGCAATAAATGTTTGCAGGAAGAGGGTACACTTTTCCACATGTTTTGGTCCTGCCCTAAAATCTCCCCCTTATGGGATTCAATTAAAACTTTCCTTGACCCCCTGCTGGGCCTTCATGAATACTTCACTCCCGAGATCTGCCTGTTAGGGGACTTATCATCTATTAGAGTTCAGGTATAAAGTTCCACATTTCTATGATTGCCTTATTGGCTAAGAAGCTTATTTTTCATCACTGGAAAGATAGGTCCTCCCCATCTGTCCAGGAATGGGTAAAAGAAATTTTGTCCAATCTGCGCTCAGAAAAAGCGATTGCTAGTCTCCATAATAGAATGGCAGCATATACTAAAATCTGGGATCCCCTTCACTCTTTAATTTCTCTGGTTCAAGTCTAAATGTATCTTAGGCTATGTGGTCATGTAAGACTTTAAGTAAGGAGCTTGGCACTGGGGTACTAGGTTGGGTTACTGCAGTAAGGGGAGGGCAGGGTGGGTTAGGCAGTTATTCCTTCACATTGTATCGGAGTGTCACTGTCACTGTCACTTAAACTGCCTTTTATTGTGGAAAATGTATCAATAAACTTTAAATTGGAAAAAAGAAAGGACAAATACAGCCGAGTATCATCTGGATAGCAGTGAAAACCCAGGCTGTATCACCTGATGATATCTCCCTATGGCAGCATATACACTGCAAACAACATGTGGGCTAGAATGGAACCCTGCGGTACCCCACAAGGCAGGGAGTGAGCACCAGAGGAACAAATTCCAGTGGCAACTCTCTGAAACCTGTCCATGAGGTAAGAATGGAACCATTTGAGGACTGTACCAGACAGCCCACAAAAGAACCACAGGCGCTCCAACAGCACACCATGGTCTACAGTGTCAAATGCAGCAGAGAGATCAAGAAGGACCAGAATGGTACATGCCTTTCGATCTCTAGCCATTAGGAGGTCATTCAATACCAGGACAAGGGCAGTCTCCATGCTATGCTTCTTCCTAAAACCAGACTGGAGAGTATCATAGACATTGTGAGTTGTAAGATGATCATCCAATTACAATGCAACCACCTTTTCAATAACCTTACCAACAAATGGCAGGTTAGAGATAGGCTGGTAGTTGGCTAGACAATCTGGTTTCAAGGAGGGTTTTTTAAGGAGTGGTCGAATGACCGCCTCCTTGAGGGGGTCAGGAAAGACCCCCCTCTCCAAAGACTTCCAGACAATGTCAGCAAGGATCGGGTAGATAACTTCTACACATCCCGCTAAGAAGAGTGTAGGACCCAGATCCAAACTACAGCTGGTTGGTTGCAATGTTTGGATGATCTTCACAATGTCAGTGAACTCCAGCTGGCAAAAATCTGACCAGACAGACCGAGTGCATGCCACTTCCTGTCGACCACTGCAATCCCTCATAGGAGAGGTCGGACCGATGCCAGACCTGATGCTGGCAACCTTATATGCAAAAAAACAGAGTGAACTCCTAGCATCTCAGCTGAGAAAAAGCTTCTCTGAGCTGGAGACAGATTGGATTGCACAATCTGTCAACAGTCCGGAAGAGCTGAGCAGGTCGATTCTGTGCAGCAGAAAACTCCCTGGACAGGAATTCTGCCTTCTTACAGGTAATTTCTGATTGATAGCCATCATAATGTGCCATCAACCTAAGCCTGTCAGCATCATGGCTGGACTTCCACCAGGCTCTCTCCATCCTTCGGCCAACTCGCCTTAACTCCTTCAAGGAGCCATCAAACCTAGGGCTCCTTGGACGAAGGGTGAGAGGCCAAATACAAACAGTAGCAATCTTGTCCAGAGCATCTCCCACAGCCTTATTATAGGCTAGTACGAGATCAGCTGGACTCATGCATTCACCCGACAAGCCCAATAGATCCAGTACTGCCAGTAGGTCACTGGAGTTAATGCCTCTTAAAGGGCAGTACTGAACCATCTCCAAAGGGGCAGACCTATTAAGGGGAGCCCTGAAGCTGAACCTTATGGTGTGATGATCAGACCGGCTGACTGGTTCCACTCCCAAATCAGCAATCTCCATACCCAAAAGAAAGATCAGGTCCAATGAATGACCCTCTACATGGGTTGAGGAGGTAACCACCTGTGTTAGACCCAGCATCGTCATCAGCTGGAGGAGATTTTGACCAAAGTGTGAGAGTTCATCGTTGACACAGGCATTGAAGTCCCCCAGAACTATTAATCTGGGGGACCTCAACACCATGTCGATGATGAAGTCTGCTATCTCCTGCAGGAATTCTCCACTGTTTCCTGGTGGACAGTAGATGAGGAGAATCCAGCAACCTACACCCTCTCCCAGGATATATTCAAAGGATCTGGTACTTCCCAATGGCACATCCACAAGTCCCAGCTCAGTCTTAAACATAATGGCTACACCCCCGCCCCTACGATCCAACCTTGGACGGTGTGTCACCGAGAACCCAGCTGGAGTTGCCAAGGCCAATACAGGGCCTGGATTTTCATCCAGCCAGGTCTCGGTGATGCAACCCAGATCAGTTGATCCAACAAGATCAGCTATAGTAGCTGTCTTATTTTTGATAGATCTGGCATTGCATAACACTGCCAAGGTGGGATGAGCTGTCAGGGAAAACCTCGGCACCTACCCACTAAGGTTGGAGCCCTTGGGTATGGGGACAAGACAAGAATAACCTCTATCCTGACTCCATTTCATCCCAGGGCATCTCCTGGACCCCATAACTCCAATCCGCCCTCCCCTTTCCTGTCCCCCACCAGGCCCAGCTCTCCACCTTCTTTTACACTTCCTAAGAATGCCCAAAGCATGACACCTAAAATAGGTGTCGGATGACAATGGGGGGACATTCAAAGGGACATAATTCCCTGAGCCTGGTGGGGGAATAATGCCCAACCATCACTAAACCTCCCCAACACATTATAAATAAAACCAAATAAATTGGAGAGGGGTAATAAAAATAAAATAATAACAAAAAAAATAAAATAAACAAAACAAAACCTACCCACTCTCAAATAACCAAAAAATGCACTCCTTCACTCTCTCTCACAGAGTGGAGGGAAGGGGGTCAAAAAACCCACACACTGTCACACAGTGGGAAAAAAATGAAATATATAAACAAATAAAACAATACCAAACACTTAAAATTAACACTTATTCAAAAATAAAATAAAATACTAAAACAAAAAAGTCATTTAATTTCTCAATTCATTTATAAGTCCCAATTAGTCCAACACTTCCCAGTTACAGGCCACTTGAAACCGTTGTCCTTTAAAATAGATGAATATGCCCAGGAATTCACATCTGAACACTACAGGGTGCCACACAATTAGGCAGCACAGTTATAAAGTACCGTACTTTATACTTTCAAGAGAAAGAATTAAGTCAGACATATATGGCAAATATCTTCAGCTCCCCAAGGCCCTCTCACAGCCTCAGGAGACTTAGAAAGGCACAGACACTCCCACTGTCTGTCCAAGCTAAGAGATGATAAAAAGTTATGAGTAATTTCAGCCCCCAGATCTCTCACTACCTGGGGGACTGACAGTGAAGCACAGGCACTCTCACTGCCTGAATGTTAACAGTAAATAATGAAAGATAAAAAATCTGACCAGGTGCAGGCAAAAGGTCTTCAAGCAAAAATCCTCACTCACGATCCACATGCCAGGGAAGCGGAGATCCCAAAAATCCTACAGAACTCACCGCATCCAGAAAGCATCCACAGTTCCTTGGTTCTCCACCAATGCCAGTTCACCAGCCAGCCTCCCAGAGAATCTAAGCAAGCCGACAGCCCGCTCTGATGACTACTCGACAGAACCATGGCTCGGCTCCCCGAGCAGCCCCGAACCCCAGCCACCAGTTACCCCACAGGGACGGGTCAACCACCACCAACGATCCAACCCCTGCATCCGAAGGTGCCGCCACAGGACCGTCCAGTCAGAGCCCAGCACAAAACAATATCGCACAAATCCTCTCCCGCACTGCACCAAGTCCAAGGTCCAGACTTCAACAATACAAACGAAAGTACAGGCAGGCAGAAAAGAGTGACAGCACAACAACGCCTCGCAGCATCTCAATCGCAGGGCGAATCCACTTCGAGTCACTCACGCCTGATCCGAATAAAAGTTGAGCGGTAGGGCAGAAAGTAACTTCCAAATAT
The DNA here is from genome assembly GCA_016271365.2 of Neoceratodus forsteri. NCBI lineage: Eukaryota > Metazoa > Chordata > Ceratodontiformes > Ceratodontidae > Neoceratodus > Neoceratodus forsteri. The sequence continues at coordinate 186,443,554 of CM057457.1, forward strand.
CCAAAGCACAAATCCCAAATATAGCCCCAGTCAAGGTGCTGAGACAGGGGCAATCACATAAAACACTCCAGTATCGGTGGCGCCCTACAGTGTTTCAATCGTGGAGCGAGAACAGTCCAAACCACACCACAGCATTCAATGTCAGGAGTCGGGCGGTCGAGCGCAAAATGCCAAAACACTGAAACTCGAAGAAATCCCAATAATCCACAGCTTCAAGCCACAGGAAAACTCCACCAATCGAAGTAAACTAAATAATCGATCAAATGTAAAATAAATAGCTTAAAAACTTAAAACATTCAAAATAGCAACACACAAAGTAACAGCATGCTCAGCCCAGCGGCCATCTTGTCTTAGGTCAAGAGTACTACCTTACATTACTTACTACACTGATTATTCACACTACCACTAGCACAAACAACCCCTGGCACCTGCGTCCAATGTGCAGTTATACAGAAATATGAACTCCCCACTGTTTTGCCACTTGTCCACATATCTATACTACTTTTTTTTAAATTTACTATATTTTTTGTGCTGCTCCTGGCCATCCATTCATCCATCCTGGTCATGACACCCCTTCGTGCTTCCACCTCCTACATTGCTGGTGCTCTCCCAGTCACTCCTGGCTTGTCCCCCAGAGAATGGGGTCATGGCACTGGGATCCGGCTACCAGCGCCACAAAACTGATACTGGTCAGGAGAGCCTGTCTAGAGGCTAATTGAAGCCCTGGGCAGGGCTTCACGGAAACAGCCAGAGCAGGATTTTCTCCCCTCTAGACTGGGGCGGGGACGTGCAATGATGACCAGCAACCACCCAACCCCAGAGAGTGAAATTGGAATCAGTGCTATGCTACGGACCCAGACTCCACCAGATGTTGCTCCTGCACTGAGCACATGCCACCTTCCCCCTGGAGAAGGAGAGCAGTCCTGGGGATGCTCAATCCTTCTCCCCCTGGCCAGCCCTCCAATGACCCGGGTCCATTCCCGAACCTGGGTCACCAGCGTCACAAGTGAAAATACAACCATTGCACCGGGGGGCTGGCCCACATATCTATACTTAAATGGATGAATGGAGAGGAGGAATGTTCAAGGGCATGTCTTACAGAGTCGGCCACAGTATGCTATAACTTGGGGATAGCAAGGGTGGAAAAGTATGTCCTGGATGGAACTTTCCATTTTGGACAAGCACGTGCCGCAAACTGCTGGAATCCAGAATTCTCCATGAAGGAGAAGGGCAAAAGATCAACTGCCAGCATTTCAGTGACAGTAGCATTACGTTCACATGACACTGCTTGATTGGGTGGGTATTTAAGGTTACGGGCAAAAACACTCTCCAGCGTGGGCTGACTTACACATTTTGCATGGGGTGTGACAATTGGCTCTGCTCTGTGAATGGCTGGGGTGGGGTGTGGACATGATGAAGAGGGCTGCACAGGTGACAAGTCCACAAATTAAGTTATTTTCCCTGTTTTACATACAGAGGTCGATGTACCACTTGCACTAGACATACCGCATTAACCACCACCACCACTGCTACTCTGACCACCACTTGACAAGATTTCTAAATCATAATCCTCCCCCTCATCATGCCCGTAGTAACCCTCTGGTGTTATTTCATCACTACTACAGACATTCCTACTTGGTCTTACACTCATGGAAGGGGATTACATGTACTGTAAGGTTGATGATGAGGGTAAACACCCCACTATGGCATTATCTGCTATCTGGTGCTGGGTCCACAGTGCCATGTGCCTGTTCTTAAGATGTGTATGCTGATCCCCCATGCCCAGATGACTTCCCTTTTTACTTAACACATATGCGCATGGCAAAGCTGGCAGATTGCAACTGATTCATCATTTGCATCTTGGACATAAAAATCCCAAACAGGAGATTGTGATCACCTACTTTTAACATGTCCCTGATGCTGCTTACTGACCTCCATTTTTTTAACCCCCGAAATGGGGGATGTGCTACATGATTTTTCAGGCTGGGCACACTTGGACTCCAACAAACCACCATGACTACCTATGATTATTACTGGGTTATCATCATCCTCATCATCAACAGGAACCACTAAATCACAGCTTTTTGGGGATTAGGTGCTAAATCCCACCCGACAAAATACCGCCTTTTAAAATACCACATAAAAGATCCCAAACTGCTCTGTTACTGACTCATTTGTAATCCCGACTGACGAAATACAGTTATGCTGCCGAAAACCATTAACAAGTCACTAATGCTGCTCAAAAACCAATGTAAGGTAGTACCATATTGAAAAGTATTGAAAAGTCAAAGGTGAACAGGTGTGATGGTTACCTGGTGCACTGATGAGCTATTGAAAGAGCGTAGATGTGAGACTATGATCTGGGCTACATAGGTCTCCTGGCTACCAAACCTAGCTTTCAGCCACACAGCAAAAATGTCTGTGCCCAAAGGAGAGTATCCATTGTGCTGAGTTGTCCCATCTCATAAGGGATGGAATAAGCTGTGCGTGGGAGGGTACTTGCTTGTGAGTGAAAAGATTCATGGTGAGAGGCATTACTGGTGCTGTCAGAGTCGCAAGTACCTAAACTGTCACAGTCATGCAATTACTGTCCTTTGTGGTGGTCAGCATCTGTTGGTGAACGAGATAAGAGCACAGGTGGAACATGCTGAGACACTGAGGAGGAACGTCTGCAGCAGGAGTCAGCAAATGTGTTATTTTTACTTATGTCAGGTATGCCACCGTTGCCTCTAAAGTAAAAAATATTTTGCTGACCTTTCCAGTCTGACTTTGGTTTCCATATCTGAGGAAAAGGGGGAAAAAAAAAGAACAGGATTGGAGTGTCATAGGGGAGAAGGTGTTGCAGGCCTCTGGTCTCTCCCCACGGAGCTGTGGAGTCTGGTGCAGTGGCAGAGCCATACTACTCTGAGAGCGAGCACCAGTAAAGCCTGTGGGGGTTTAAGAGCCTGTTTTGTTCTCTATTTTCTATTCCTTCTTCCCCTTTTCATATCCTCTTTAATTTGCATACTATTTTGTTTTGTCCTGTTATAAAGTTTCATGTTAGGAGCAAAGAGTAAGCAGTAAGGAGCATTATTTTATTGGTTCTCTCTCGGTAGAAATTTTACCAAATGTTTTATTTTATTATTTGTTTACAAACCCATGGTATTTACTAAAAACGGGAATAGTGCAAACATTTTTGCAGGGCTTTTCTTTAGATTTTTGTTTCACCTTGAATTCCTTGTTTAGCTGGTAGTCATAAGATCTGCAAGAGGTTTTAGAGCTAGTCTCAGTCTTTTTCCTTTTTCTTTTTTTTAGGTTACAAAGTGGAAGAGGCGAAGGTGTTGAGCTGAAGATTGGGTAATAGGTAATATTAGAACTCCCAAACATATAACTAAATTTAATAAAATACAATAAAATCTAACATAAAGGGGAACAATACCAGGAACTGGAATTAAACATAAAAACCTCACCTCATTGGATTACTATGACCACATGATCTGGTGTATATAAACGCCCAGACTCAGACACCGTAACTCAGCTCTTCCACTCATTCACATGCTATCTCTGGGACGAGGTGCAGCAGCAGGACGAGGTGCGGCAGTAAATGTAACCGTTTTTGGCTCTGAGCTTTAGTAAATCTTAATGTGTGTTGGTACCTTGGTGCTATTGTTTCTTCCTATTCACTGAAGCACAGATTTACCAACTCATTGATTCACCGGTCTTTCTAGTCTTTTCAACACATACTTTGGCAATATTTTTTTGATTGTGAGGATCTGCTGAATACTGTTGAACACTGCAGAATTTTCCTTGTGCAATCCATAGAAATTGTGAGGATGTGTGGCTGATTTGGCATTCTCCTTTTCTTATCACAATTGAATTCACTTTCAAAAGTAAGTAACCAAGTTAATAAGGAAATTTTATTGGCTATAGTAATAGTGTGTGTTCCTTGTTTATTTTAGATGTATACAATGGAAAATTCTTTCTGAGGATAAGATATTTTAAAGGTCACTCTTTAGGATCTTTTATTTTATTATATGAATATATTAGCACATCAGCACTTTAGCATATTAGTATATTAGCATAATGGTGTATTAGTAACCAGTGTGCTAGCATTTCAGCATATTTGTATACTCTGTTTCCTGGTTTTATTTCTGTTTTATATTCTGTATAGGACTTTCTTTTTCTATTTTTACTAGTTATTTTTTTTTTGCCTCCCCACCACCTTTAGTGCCCCTGAAGCCGTCTGGATTAGTCGGAAAAAGAAAAGGAAAAGGAACTCACGGGCACAGAGAAATATTAAAAGGAGGAGGCTAAAGGCTGCTAAAAGACACTGTAATAACAGGAAAGAATATCAAGAGCTGGACTGATAAATATTCCAGAATACCTCAGAATAAAAGTAAAATAAACTTTGGATAGTGGATAGTGGATAGTGGATATTGGACATTGGACATTGGACATTGGACTTGAAAATTGACCTTTTAATGATCGATGGTAATTATATGATAAAGAATTAATAAAGAATTTCTGAGTTTTAGCAACGTCAAGTGGAGTTAAGTGGAGTCAAGGAAGGCTAAGTGGGGTTAAGTGGGTTTAAGCGGAGCTAAGTGGAGTCAAGTGGAGTCAAGTGCAGTCAAGTGGAGTAAAGAACTAAGAGACATTTCTCCTTGTTAGTTGAGAGTGAAGCGTGTTATTGAATAATAATTACCGACGCGCGCTTTTTCCCATAGGGAAACCCGGTTATAATTTGCCATTATAACCAGCTCAGCTGGTTATAACGGCAAACACACGCCAGGTTTCCCTTGGAACAGCTATCCCTCAGTCGCTGTTCTCCGACGTTCACGTTCCGTGACGGAATCTCATAGCGCAGCACACTTCCTGGTCCCTCGTATTCGGGAAAACGAACTTTTCATAAAAAAAAAAAAAACTATTTTCCTCCAGTAAACAACTTAAAAACAGAAACAAGTGTTTTACCATCAGCCTGACACCACAGCCGAGTCCATGTCAGACTACCCCTGCCTCTCGAAGCCCTGAATGAAGCTGCAGCCGCCGCTCGGCGGTAAGTTTATATTAAATCTAAAATCTGTAGACACAATTTTTTTTTATTAAATATCCTCTTCTTTTTTGTGACAACAAGTGCAGCCATATAATTAGGAAGACTGCAGACTGCGCAAAATCAAGACTGGTCCGCAGCTTTCTGAACACTAATCTGTAAGCTAATTTAATTTTTTATAATTGCTGAGGTGAAAAAGCGCACTCCTGCAATTATAAAAAATAAAATATGGGGTGGTGTATGTAAAACTCGATTTTACACACACCCTCATTGTGGGATGCTTTTTATAAACCCCTCGGGCTTCGCCCTCGGGGTTTATGTAGCATCCCACAACTCGGGTGTGTGTAAAATCTCGTTAAACACACCACCCCATTTATGATTCTCTATTTAGCATGCTTCTGATTATACACTTTAGATGTAATAACTGATAACAAACTGACATTGAGTTTTGTGGGTTTTTTTTGTTTTGTTTTATTTTTGAATTTTTAATTTGGAATTGGTAGTAGGAAAAGATTGAATAAATACCTGCAAAGCTTATTTTATCTTAAGACCCCAATTCTGTTTGTACTTTTCCAACTGTTCTAATTCAATAGAGCTTTAGGGAATTGGGCTATGAATTAAATAATTCCTATGGAAACAAGAAGCAGGAAATCTCCTGCTTACAGAAATAAATCAAATAAGGAGAAGAATAAAGCAACTCCTAATGTAAGAATACTTTCTGAAACTGAGAATATATCTGGCAAAGGCAATAAAAACAAAACAAAATCTAAGGATAAAACAGACTTTGAGAAAAACAAGGTAAATTCAAGGGGGAAAATGAGATAGGTGATAGTGAGAATATGGATGAATGTGAAATTGAAAAAAGGAAAACTATGTTGCAACCTTTAATTAGTGATTTATGGAAGCAAAATCAAAAACAACAGAATGGGGAACAAAAAATAATATTTTATGCCCAGAAATTCTGGGAAATAACAGCTTTATTAAACAAAGTCCAAATTTTGATTAAGTAGGTAAAAAATGAAGTGAGTAAAACATTGAAGACATAAGAGAAACAATCAAAATTAACAGCAGGATTGAACGGAAAATTAGTGATCTTAAAACATTCAAGTTGGATTTAGACAGATCATATAACCCTGGTATAATTAATAATCAAGGGGCTATTTATGATTATAATAGGAAGGAGGAGCTTAAATATGTCAGTAAGAGCATTAGTATGGATAACAGCACACAGTTGGGAGTAGAGATTGGAATGGAGAATGAGACACTGTATATGAGTCCAGAGGAGAAAAGTATCCCTGACATGGAGACATTGACCATTACATTATTGCATTACAAAACCCTCTGACAGCAAGTGCAATGATCTACCAACAATTGATCTTGATAAAACAAGAATCACCATTTATTAAGGGAATTTGTATTGAAAATAAAAAAAAGATTGATCTCATGTATGAGAGATTTAAATGGGATGATATGCATTTAGTAAAAAATGTAATGATACAAGATAATGATATTAAAATCAATATGAGACAATCAGTGGAAGTTTGTGACCCATCATTATGCTTTGAGAATATAAACTCAAGTATGGGTGATATGCCATATTCCACTCCTAATACAGATGAAGATACTCTGGAAATGGAAGCAGAATTAATTATGCTACCAGAAGGTTTTGAAGAGCCAGATAGCATAATGGAAGAAATGAAGGCAGGAAATTCTGAACTATGGGAAAAGGGGATAACCCAAGAAAAAGAGAGGAAAGATCATGATTGGGATTGCTCAAAAAGTTCAGACATAGATAAAAGCAGGGAAACTGTAGAAATTAGTATGGACAATAAAACAAAGGAAAAGAAGGGGGAACAAAGTAAGTTAAGAAAAAATAAAAATAGATCGAATAACAAGAAGTCTCTTCAGAGATTAGGGGTTAAAAATCTGGAAAAAAAAAGTAAAGTAAAAACTAAAAAGTTGGTAAAAATTAAAAATAATAATAAAAAAAGGAGAGAAATAACGACCAAAGTATTGATACGGAGCTGATTGGGTATACTACATTGGATGATATAGATGATAAAGAAAATATGAGACAAATATCTGAGGTTGAAAACAGTATAAAGGAAACCACTGAGGCAGAGTCTAGATTGAAACATTTTCTGGAAAGGATACTGGAAACTGACTTCATGCTACCCATATATAAAGTTTTGATAATGCCGGATGAAACTGAGTATAAACTTAATGTTCATTTGAAGAAATTACTTGAGGCAGTTTTACAAGGGAATGGAAGATATGGGGATGTAATAAATAAATTAAGAGCTCCATTAGACCCCTACCTGATACTGAATTGTTTTTTCTTCTTTCTGATCAATACTATGCACTTAAAGTGATAGAAAATCAAAAGAAGAAGATGAAAGATCTAGGATTTGAAATAGATAGTGTGGTGACCATGAAGTCTATGTTTCTGGAGTACTTTGTAGAGAACAAAGCACTGATGAAGAAGGAATTCCCAATCTGAATTTTTGGGATTGGTAATTTCATAAACAAAACCTCACAAAATTTGTGACTTAAGATCGTAGATGTACTACAGAAGCTGTTAAAGAATAATAAACTTCAAGAAACAATATTCAAAGCAAAACGCTGGGAAAATCAAGAGCAAATAACGATTTGGGTAAAGAGTGAACAAGATTACAATTTTCTCTTCTCTAGCTCAGAAAGGCTGGATAAGTTAGACATAAATCTAAAAGGAGAAAATGAGTCTTTATGGGATAACAGGGAAAGAAGAGATAACACTCAGTGGTTAAATTTAATCAAGATGGCAAATAGGTTTCAGATTTTACAGGATCTAGACAATGATTGACAGTTAGAAAAATATAATTTCAATTCTATTATAAATACAGACTTCAACATTTTATCTTGGAATGTTACTGGTTTAGGGGAAAGGTTAGCAGACCCAACATTCATAAACTATTTAAAGCTATTTAATTCATAAACTATTTAAAGCTATTTAATATCATTTGTCTGCAAGAAACTTGGACAAACAGGGAAATATACATTGACAGTTGCAAGATGTTTAATAAAGGGGCAAGTAGCACAAGCAAATTTGGCAGATTATCAGGAGGTCTCATAACTTGGGGAAAAATTGCAAATCAAATTGAATATGATGAATTCTTAGTGAATTCTAACCATATATTAGCAATTGCGGCTGTAATAAAAAATAAGAGAACCCTTATTGTCAATGTCTATTTCCCTCCGTTTGGATCTACAGTAGTAGCGCCAAATTTGTCAAGCAATTTTGTGAGAATCCCTATTTATCCTTCACAAAATTTAGGGAAAAAATCCTCTAAAATTCTTTTTGTTATACCTACAGAAAGAGGCCAGTTCCTATTACAGTACTTAAGTGCCATCTGGTAGATTTTCAACTACACTATCAGATGAGACAACCGTCTGTGGGTAGCAGTGAACACACTAACAAACAAAACAAAATCCCTAACTAAAGGTTTCACAATTCTCAATAGGGATTTTTAAAAATCCTTAAAGATCCTTTGACTAATTTGGTGCTACTACTGTAAAAATAAGAATCATGTTGATATGCTTATCTCTGTAATAGAACAATGGAAATCACATGAGTTAGAAACTAGTATTATACTTGTGGGGGATTTTAATACCAGGGTGGGACACAGTCTGGAGCCCACCAGAGAAATCTGGGAGGTCTGTGCAGCCCTGGGATCACAGAACTTAAAAATGAGAAGGGGGACAAAAGATAAGAAAGGATGTGAGAGAGGAAAAAAATTGGTTACAGAATTGGAGGATAACAACATGCTTTTAATTAATGGACAATCTATTGGAGATTACCCTGGAGAATTTATATATCTGGGGGTAAGGGGTGCCTCCATAATCGACTTCTGTTGGATAACCTTGGATTTAGTAGAACATTTTGTAGATCTCTCTCTAGGCAAATGCTCAGAGAGTAAGCATAACCCATTAGAGATTAAATTTCAAATTAAACAAGGGAAAAATTCTTACATTAAACACAATGAAGGTATCCGAAGGGTGAGGAAAGGGATAAAATTGGATTTAATACAGAATTATAAATTGATTGAACTACTAAAAGATAATAGGATAAGGGATGAAATCATAGACATGCTACAGTGCATGTCCCATGAGCAATTCCTTGAATTATATATAAAGGTTACAGAAAAAATCTCTAAGATCATAATCAAAACTTCGATACTTAAGGAAAAAAGAGGAAGCAAATGGTACGACGGGGAGTGTAAATGCCAAAAAATGAAGGTGAATAGACATGCAAGATATACCCTCAACTATCCAAGTAAAACCAATAAACATATCTTGAATGGATTATGGAAATAGTATAAAAAGCTTTTTGGGAGAAAGAAAACTATTTATAGAAAGAGATTATGGGACCAGCTTGAGAAGGCCACTTGGGCAAAAGATAGTAGAAAATATTGGCAAATGGTAACCTATGGATGGAATAACACACGTTATACAATAATGAATCACATTGAACCAACTTTGTGGCATAGTTCTTTTGAAAATCTCTTTCAGATTCCAGAAATAAGAAAAGAGATTTCATTTGAAGGAAACTGTAAGCCAATATAAGATAAAATATCAGAAGAAGAAATTATTTGTGCTATTAATTTAGCTAAAAGACATTAAGCCCCAGGACCTGATGGAATTCCTGTTGATATCATAAAAGATGATCTAGGTCTCTGGGTTCCAGTTCTTAAGAGTCTATTTCATTTTATAACTGAAACAGGAAGAATGCAGCCAACATGGCAAGAAAATAGCATTGTCCCAATCCACAAAACAGGTGAAAAATCCAACCCAAGTAATTATAGGCCTATAAGCCTATTAGATACAATGCAAAAATTATTCACTAAAATAATTCACAGTAGAATGATGATCTGGCTGATAGACAAGAAAATACTGAATGAAGCTCAAGCAGGTTTTCAACCAGACCACTCAACTGTAGATCAGTGCTTTGTACTGTCTCATTTGGTATATAAATATATTCACATTAAGAAACAAAAATTTTTCTGTGTGTTTGTCGATCTTAAATCAGTTTTTGACAGAGTTATCGGGAAAAACTATGAGAAACATTGGGAAAATATAAACCAGATGACTCAATTATCTGCTTGCTTAAAATGCTCTATAGCAATAATCACACAGTTATAAGATATAACAAGGAAGGTGATAATACCCCTAGCTTTTCATCGAACATTGGGTTGAGACAGGGTTGTGTTTTGTCACCTATACTCTTTAACCTTTTTCTAAATAATGTATTAGAGGATCTGGATGACCCAGGGTTGCTCATGCCTAGGTTAGGCTCCAGGCGGTGTCCCTACCTGGCATATGCTGATGATGTCGTCTTACTGGCAACCAGTTTTTGGGTATCAAAAGAAGCCTGATGAAATTTTATGGAAAATGTTTTGAAACTGATTTATTAATCAACTTTGAAAAAACAAAATTTATGAAATTTAATAGAAATCACTTGAATTGAATAATATTCCAAATTTATTTTGTGTAAACAACAAGATTGAATATGTTGAAAGATTTTGTTATCTGGGTAAAGTGTTCAAATATAATCTAGGGTGGCAAGAACATATGTCTACTATAATGCAGAAAATTAAACGCCTGACTCCATCAATTGAGTATTTTTCTTATAAACATGGTGGTCAGTCTATTAAAGGTTCCTTAAAGGTGTTTAATGCAAAGATTAAATCACAAATCCTTTACGGATCAGAAATATGGGGGCAGTACAACACGAATGGGCTCGAATCTGGTATTAATAAGTTTTACAAAAAATTATTAGGACTGCCAAATAGTGCATCATCTGTATTAACAAGACTTGAAATTAGACTGCTTCCAATAAGACAAGATATTGAATAAAGACTATGCACATATTGGTTGAAAATATATAATATGCCCAGTGAAAGGTTACCTAGGATGTGTTTAGAGAAGGCACTGCATTATAACTATCTAGGATATAAGTGCCCTAGCCTATATACACTTCAGGAGTCATTAACCTCATGGATTCCTGCAAAGCATAGCTGAAAGTTTGTATTCTTCAGAAATTAAGCAATAATTCAAAATTAGAGTTAGAGATATTCAAGCCCAGAAAGAACTGGATTTAGGCAAGAACTTTAAACTAAGTGCCTGATTCAAACAACATGAAGTCTTGCTATATTATAGACATTAGCAGTTTGATCCAGCTCTAGAACTGCCCCGGAGTGAAATGGTTAAAACCATTCCAAAATAGAATTTTGGCACGAGAGCAGCTCTATCTGTGTCATTTCAAACTTGAACTGTCAGATTCTTTACTCCGCCTCAGTGAACAGTCGCTCCGGAGATTTCTCCTTCTGCTCGGTTCATTTCTCGGTTTAAAAGTGTTTTCTCGGTTGGATTTAACTGAGAATAGTTTTATTTAACACACAAAACCATTAGGTTCAAGCTCTATCTGTGGTAACCGTAAGTAAATGAAGGTTTTGTCTGTGTGGAACTTATAAGTTATCGGTTCGGTTTTGAACCGATCAGTGGATTTAAAACTCATTTAAAACTAAAAGTTACTATTTTAGAGTGCGGTTCCGGTTCTTATCGGTTCTAAAAAAATGGATTTATTCTGACGGTTTTTCAATACCCGTGATACGGTTAGGAACGATAAGGGTGTCTTGCCTAGCACTGCCGTTAAAAGGGCAAGTTTTTGGTTGAGCTGGCATTATATCTGAGAAACCCAAAGAAAAACTGGGCCACTGGGTTTCAACACTGTGATGTTTTGTGGGAAGTCTTTGCCAAGGCTGACCACACACCCATGTGTTTGTGTCTGAGGTTTGACCACCTCAGTCAGACTGCCAGGTATGTAAGAATTTCCCTGCAGCCACCCTGGAAAAAAGATTGGGCAGGCTCAGGAGCGAGAGGCCAAAAGTCCACTGACCCAGATGGCCAGCCGGTTCGGTGCCAACCAAACCAGAGGGTGCCCTCTGACCAGGGCCAGACTTCCTCGGGCAAAGAAAGAGCTGGTTCTGAGGAACCAATTCCAGTAAAGAAAACAAGAAAATCAGCAGGTCTGGGTCCAAAATTCCTTCTCCAACTGCTGCAGAGATATAAAAAGCCATACAAATTGTCCAATTACTGTCTCAGGGTCTGTCCGAACCACCACTATCTGGTAAAGGTCGGTTCGTCTGGTCCCAGTGGTTCAGGATTATGATATTGGGAATTTTATGAACCAGAGGAGGGAGGAGGATTATGAACAGTATGAATGTGGCTGGGAAGGTCTAGGTGTGCCCATTGAACGGACATCTCCCAGACAGACCTTTAGAATCTCCCCTATGCTGTCTGAGTCCCCATCTCATTTTATGTTTTTATAAAAAGTTGCTTGAAACCCTCCAGCTTCCTTTAGAAGAGGCTGTGGATGAGCAAGAGGAGCCTGATTTGTAGAAATGATGGATATTCCAGAGTCTAGGAGATTGTCTATTCCTTTACATAAGTCTTTTAGAAACAAACAATTACAATTTTAAAAGCTCCTAATTCTGTGCCTCCTGTAGATAAAAGATGGACAGAGAAGGTATACATTGTCAGGCCCTGATACAGAATTCCTTTCTCAGCAATGCAGTCATGTTGGGGTAGTTCAGGCTGCTGCCTGTGATAAAGACTAATATTCCTTGGCTTCACATCCTCTGACAAGATTCCAGGAAGATTGATGCCATGGCAAAAAAACAGTATATGGCAGCCTCTCTGGGACTCAGGCAAGCATTATATGGCTTATGTAGCTAGGTATCAGAAATCTAGATGGGATACTGTTATGCAATTGGCCAAGCAGGCCCATGGCCAGCTGGCTAGTGAACTAGAACAGGTGGCTGCTGATGGCATTGAAGCCTCTAAGGTTCAGTTTCATGCTGCTGTGGATGTTAATGATGTTTCCTCTAGGGTCATGGCCACATCTGTAGCTTTTAGTGGTTTGGCCTGGCTCAGGTGTTCTAGTTTGTCACAGGATACCCAGACTAAGGCTATGGATTTTCCTGTGGTGTGAAATTCTCTGTTTGGAGAGCAGACAGAGAACTACATGAAGAAGATGGATGAATATGGGACTACTTACAAGGTGCCCAGGCTAAGAGGCGGCAAGCCACTCCTCAAGGCATGCCCCAGGGGTAGGGTGAGCCTTTCACAGGCCTTTCTACCAGACTCAGGCCTCCTCTGCCTATGCTCAGAGGGCTTCTTCAGAGGCAGGGGCAGGCGAGGGTGGGCAGACCTGCTCCCACCCCAGCCTAAAAGCTCCTGCAAAACAGGCACCCTGATGGGGTGCCCAGGCCGAGTCTCCTGTACCAGTGGGGGCAGGCTGGCTTACTTCAGTCAGATTGGGCTTCTTTAACCTCAGACAAGTGGGTTCTGGAAGTAGTAAGCCAGGGTCTGGTTCTCAAGCTTCAAAAAGTTTCCCAAGTTGAGAAGCAGACTTTTTCTACCAAGTGCTTCAGAGACCCTCGCTCTGAAACAGAGGTCTCATCCTGTTAGCTCTCAGAGCAGTGAAAGGTTCCTCCCTGCATCAGGGCAGGGGTCTGTATTCAGTACTTCCTTACCCCAAAAAGACAGGAGAGTGGCGCCCATTTTGATCTCAGATATCTGAACAAGCATCTTTTGAAACCAAAGTTCAAAATGGTAACTCTGGCAATGATTTTACCTTCCCTAAGGCCAGGGACTGGCTAACCTCCCTGGACCTCAAGGATGCCTATTTCCATGTCCTAATCAGAAGATCCCATCGAAAGTACCTCAGATTCGAACTGCCCTCAGGTCATTACCAGTTCAAACAATGCCCTTGACCTTACCTCTGCTCAAGGGTATTCACAAAGTGTCTAGCAGTGGCAGTGGCCCACTTAAGGAGGCAGAGGATTGCTGTTTTCCTATCTAGATGACTGGCTCCATTGTAGGCCAGTCCCCAGAACAGGTAAAATCTCACCTGCAGGTCACCCAGCAGCTTCTCACCTCCTGGGTTTTCTGCTAAACCTACAAAGTCAGTTCTGAACCAGTCCAGGTACTCACCTTTATAGGGGCAGGATGGACACAAAGCTAGCCAGAGCCTTTCTTCCCCCAGAAAGGGTAAAGGAATTTAGTGGCTCTGGCCTCTTCCTTCACTCTGCAGGTCTCTCGACCAGCAAGACACTTTCTGCAGCTCCTGGGGACATGGCTGCATCCACAGCTGTTGTGCAGGAAGCCAGATTTCAGATGAGAGACATTCAGTTTCACTTGAGAACCTTTTGGTCTCAGAGAAGAGACCCCCTTTCAAGTTGGTCCCAGTGACTCGAACCTTGATCCTAGCTCTCCAGTGGTGGCAGGATCAGAGCAATTAAGCGGGGGTCCCTTCATTTCCCCTTCTCATGACTTGACTCTCACTACAGATGCTTCCCTTCTGGGTTGGGGAGCCCACATGGGCGACCTTTCCCACTCAGGAGTTTGGTCCCCCAGGAATCTGCTCCACATCAATTTGCTGGAACTCAGAGCTGTCTTTTTAGTTCTTCAAGCTTTTTCTGCATCTGTCCACGACAAGGTGATACAAGTCAGAACAGACAACACCACAACAATGTGGTACATCAACAAACAGGGGCACTCGGTCTTGACCTTGTGCACCGAGGCAATGAAGTTGTGATCTCTGGCCTATTCCTGAAACTTCCCTCATAGCAGTTCATCTTCCAGGAAGGACAATGTCTAGCGGATGCCCTCAGCAGGATTTCCCAGGGCCATCACGAATGGTCCCTGGATCCTCAAGTGCTGGGGATAGTTTTGCCAGGTGGGGCATCCCTCAGATAGATCTTTTGCAGCCCCAGACAATCACAAACTTCCTCTGTTCTGTTGCAGGCCTCCAGTGCTGGGATCAGTTCCCTGGATGCCCTTCTTCTGGATTGGGAGGAAGTTCTCTATACTTCCCCCCTTTCCTCTCTATTCAAAGTACTAGTCAAATCAGATCTCAGCCTTGCAGGGTGATTCTGATTGCCCGGATGAGCCAGGCAGCCCTGGTACCCTCCTTCTGTCTCTGACAGTCCATCTTCCCTGTGCCTCCCAGGAATCACAATCTGTTGACTTGTGCCCAGGGAAGGGTTTGGTATCCGGACCTCAAATCCCTCAACCTCAAGGCCTGGCTCTTGAGGAGTTAGAGTTGCTGATTTACACCTCTCTCAGGGTGTTCTTGAGATCCTAAAGGCTAGAAAGCCTTCCACTAGGAGCTACTTATAGTTCTAAATGGAAAAGGTTTTCCATTTGGTGTGCTGGGAAAATATTTCCCAGAATCTGCTGAATTGCCCATTTTGTTAGATTACATGGTACATCTTAATTCCTTGGGTCTCAGACCAGCTACCCTGAGAGTTCATTTGGCAGCTGTGTCTGCTTTTGTGTCAACAAAAGTCATCCTCTTTCCTCTCATCCTGTGTTTTCCAAGTTTTTTAAGGGATTACTCCATACTAATCCTCCCTTTCGGAACCGGCCTGCTTGGGACCTTAATGTTTGCATTGCCCAGTTAATGCAACCCTTTTGAACCTCTGTCTTCTGCAGAGCTTAAGTTCCTAACTGGAAAACTGTTTTTCTAGTGGCTATCACTTCTGCCAGATGCATAAGTGAATTGCAAGCCTTGTCAGTGGAGACTGACTTTATTTCTTTCCACAGGGATAAGGTAGTCCTTAGGACTAATAGGAAGTTTTGCCTAAGGTGGTTTCAGATTTCCATCTTAATCAATCTATCTCCCTTCCAGTATTTTCACTGATCACTCCTCTTGGGTGAGAGGAGGTTGCACAACCTGGATGTTAAGAGGCTCTTAGTTATTATATAGAGCGTACCAAAGGTCTGAGTTCGAATCCTCAACTTTTCCTTACCTATGGTGAAGTTGGGAAAGGCAAACCTGCCACTAAGAGATCAATAGCCAGGTGGATTGTCTCTTGTATCAATTTTGTTATCAGAAAGTGGGCAGACCCCCCTTTGAGGGCTCATTCTACCAGGGGTACAGCTGCGTCTCTAGCTGCTGCCAGAGATATCCCTTTATTAGAGATTTGCCAGGCTGCTACTTGGAAAATGGTACACACTTTTACCAAGCATTACTCCCTGGATGTCCAGGCCAGGAGAGATGCTCGGTTTTGCATAGCTGTTCTTCAGAGCCTATTCCCTAAGTAGGTTCTGCCCCTCCTCCATGGAGGTACTGCTGTGTATTCTGCTAATGTCTATAATATAGCAAGACTTCATGTTGTTTGAGAAAATTACTCACCTTAGTAATGTTGTTTCTTCTAATGGAGTCTTGCTATATTATAGAACCTCCCCAACCTGCCCTCTCAGAACCTCTACTTGGTGGGTGCGGGCAACTTAGTGTGGGCACTACTTATGTCCTGTTAGCATTTTGTCCCTTTGGGACTTTGGGGTGTGTATGTATGCAGCGTGTGTGTTTTATTATACTTATGTTCCATTTTCATATTATTAGAATGGTGTTAGTATTTCTGGTCCCCTGACTTGAGTCTTGGGTGTTGGGACCATCAATGGTTGTTATTATTTAGGTAGCCATTTGGCTAGTGAGGTTACAGCTTCACACAGACCTTAGTGAGTTTGGCTCGTAGAGATCTGACAGTTCAAGTTTGAAATGACACAGATAGAGCTGCTCTCGTGCCAAAATTCTATTTTGGAATGGTTTTAACCATTTCACTCCGGGGCAGTTCTAGATCTGGATCAAACTGCTAATGTCTATAATATAGCAAGACTCCATTAGAAGAAACAACATTACTAAGGTGAGTAATTTTTTCTTATCAATTAATAACATGAGAGTGTATGGGATAAAACAATATTTGTATTTTATACAAAATCCCAATTTAAGAAAGGTATTCATCAGACTTCGATTTGGCTATATTGACAGTCAGACTCTGAAGAGTATTTATGGGAAATCAGATTGGGAACTGTGCGCTTGTCATAAAAGTACAGATGATTTAGTTCATCTACTTTTATTTTGCCTCCTATATAACAAAAACAGGACACAAATTCTTGGGGACGTTCTTGCCTCCCTAGATATGGATTCACTCACTGTACCAAATTAATTATTTGCTGAGCTCAGAGGAAAGAATTGTAGAGGATAAAGTTGCAAGATTCGGTAGATGTTTGGAATGCAGAAAGAGACACATTCTTATGGGAGAATAGGGTTTGTTATTGTGCAATATAAGATAAAGTGTGCCTCTTGTATGTTATTTATTTGTATTTACATCTTTAAATATATTTATGTCTATAATCTCTGTGAAAACTATTGGATATTGTATATGCTCCGGTTTTTTTTTACTCATTAAGGCTCTTTTAATGTAATTGTGACAACAAATGTTTTTGTCAACAATAAACTTAAAACTGAAATGGAAATGGAATGGAATGAGAAAGAACACAACCATTCACCAGATGCAGCAGATGCACCAAAGGCCGAAGCAATGTCAGCTCTGAAACAGAGAGCTGTAGAAATGCACGATAATCTGGCTCAGCTAGTGCAAGATGCACTTTCCTCAGTAGCCCCTGAACTTAGCCAAAGCATGCCATGAAAACAGGCTTTGCTACAGGTGATAACACGGACAAGAACAGTGCATAGACCACCTGAGCCCTGATCACTGGAAGAGCTTCATGTGTCCAAGGAGTTGCGGGCAGTGAATGGTCAGACGTGGCTGCTACGTGACTCCACTGTCGGTGACGAGAGCTTCTTACTGTTCAGCACAGCTGAAAATATTGAGCATTTATCCAGGGCTAAATGTTGGATAATGGACTGGACTTTTAGGACTGTTCCCTCAATTTTCAGCTATACTCAATTCATGCACCTGTAGGGCTAGAAGAAACATACAGGATTGTGCCTTTGGTGTTTGTGGTTATGGTTGGTAAGTCACAATGCAGTTACCAACACTTATTCCAAGACCTACAAGACCTTGCAGACAAGGCAGATCTAATACTAGCCCCTAAGTACATCATCACTGACTTTGAACATGCAGTCATTAATGCATGCAAAATAGAGTTTACTTCAACAATAAATAAAGGCTGTCTTTCCCACCTAGGACAGATTGTGTGGAGGAGGATACAGACATGTGGGTTAGCACAACAGTATGGGAGTAATCTGGAATTTAGCCTTCTACAGTAGCAGCCACAGACACTGCCAGCTTTTTCCTGAAATTACTGTGATATTTCCAGAGAAATCTTCTGCTTTCTCCATTTCCACAGTAGGGGCAGCAGAGAGAAACTCTTTAGAAATTTCACAAAATATCTGGAAATAGCTGGCAATGTCTGTGGCTATTATTGTACTGCGACACCTGGTTGCACTTGCTTTTCTCCCTGCAGCAGAAATTATAGGTGCTTTTCAAGAATTTAAAACCATAATGCCTCAAAATTCCCCTCTGTTACCTTGGTTTGAGGAACATTAAGTTTTGGGGAGAGTTAGAAGAGAAATGAGAAATCAAGCACCAATCAGAAACCCTCCCATGTTCCCACCCGAATTTTGGTCAGTGCAAGATCAGATTGAACTGGGAATTCCAAGGACTCAAAATAAAGTTGAGGCTTGGCACCACCGACTCAGGGCTTTGATTGGGTTTGCTTATGTCGGGACATACCGATTTATTGAACAGCTGCAGAAAGAGACTGTGGTTACTGAGACAACTTGTGAGAAGATATTGCGAGGTCTGCTTAGGTCTCCTGCAAAAAAAGGTACTGCAAAAGGGAGGAAAAATTACAGAATGTAATGACAGTCAAAGAACAGAGAACAACATTGGATTTCCTTAGCGGTATCGCACATAACCTCAGTATTTAATCCATGTGAAGTACAAAGTATGTGGTATTTTAAACTTTAAATTAAACATGGAACTTTTATTGGTGTGTTTTTTCTTTAAACGATGATGCTGGATAACTGAATTTCCGATGCTTGAAATGCTCCTTATTGAACTGAATTAACTGAACACCAAATTTCCAATGCTGATGCTGCAATGAGAGTCACATCTCTCCTTGAATTATCTTCACACTCCTGGTGGTGAGTTATTTCCCTTATTTATAATGTATTACAGCAGGATTTTGATTTTCCATCTGTCATTTTTCTCTTTTTTTTTACTGGATTGGATTTCGTGATGTAATTTTTTTGGGGATTTCAGCAGGTGGGATTTTTTGGGGCAGGATTTAGGACAGATCCCACTTTTTTGGGGGGGCGGTTTAACACCAACAGACCCAAACACAGCCACTTTGACTTACTTTTTCTCCGGTTCCCAATAGGGGTCACTGATATCTTCATCATATTCATCAACATAATCCGCACATTTTCAGCTTCGATACTGTCATGTGGAGAACATGTTTCAACCACAGCATCATCATCATCATCATCATCATCATCACCTGATATTTTTGTGCCACACTTTGAATCATTGGATGGCAAAGGCATGACCTCAACAGCGCTGAAACAAATGTAACATTGTGAGTTATTGTTGCCAGGATCAGAATCATGTTCGGTTACCATGGGGATGTTAATGGGGAGTAAGACATAATCTGCACTGTCAGTTACAGCTTTAGACTCAACTATATTTTTTGAAACAGTTAACTGGTCAGAAGTGGAACTTAAAGCAGCAATACTCATGCCAGAAGAAACTGCACTAACACCACCAGCTGGGACAACATCATCTCCTTCAACTATGAGTGAAGCTACAGATTGTGCTGTAAAAAACATTGATGGAGAAATTCCTTTACTGACATCAGCTATGCACTTCTGCATACTACCATGCCCACAGACAATGTTGCCACTGGCAGCAGTGCCACAGCCAGAAACAGCTTTGCTTGCATGTTTTTTTTTGCAGGCATTTTGGGGGATCACCAAGAAAATTCTAAACAAATTTAGATTTCTGAACTTTCAGTCTGGGCTGGTGAATGTGAAACAAAAAATAACAACAACTGTGGCTTGCAGATGGAGATTGGTCACTAAACAGATGCAAAAGCATAGACACATTAAGACTGCACTGTCAATCAAGAAGAGATGCACACACAAAGTCACAACAACACCTTAACCAGTGCTCACAAGTCACAATCCAATCTGGAAAAGAATACCTTTTGCCAGTTGGGGGTGGGGGGCAGTGCATTGCAGTAACAGTCCAAAACCAAGATACCACAAAGCACTACAAAATCATGCAGATGAGGTGGATAGCAGGTTCACACTGCTGCAATTACTCTGTGGCACAATAAAATGTGCCTGATTTGATGGCATGTCTCTCACACACACACACACACACACACACACACTACAAGTAATGTGTAGCAAATTGAAAACTTCAGTAATATAACCAAGTCTTTTAAACAAACTGAAGTTATGCACTGCTGCACCACAATGTCAAGAATTACTGAAAATATTACTGTGTGTATATTTACACAGTTATACAACAAAAATATAACCAAAACAGAAAGATTGCCTTTTTCTCCCAGTTAATCTACCTTCACCACAGATACGCCCCTCCTCCAAGCACACTTCAAGTGTCTGTCAGCACACAGATTGAATGTTCTAAATTAACATTCAAAATCTACACACAAACAATAAACACTCAATGATATGAGCACAGGGGGGTTTCCTACAATCAATGTACTGAATTTTGAGCAAAATAAAATGTGTCAAACAGGCTTTTTGAACAGCTTTTAGAAGGTTTGAATCACAGAGCTCTGAGAGCAAAGTGTTTCCAGCTACCACTACACACACACTACACAGAACTGAGGCCATGTAGAACAATCTAGATCCCATGTGACTTGCAATCCCATGAATCTTTGAAAAATTCACCTTGGAGCTCACCAACAATGCGGAGTGATGTGAAGTAAATTGATTTCGATATACTTCTCATTAGAATTGGTGCAGAAGTGGTTGGGGCAAGGCGGAGTATCATGAAGTCATTGTCTTCAATGGACTTTGCGTTCCTCATTATGAAGTGAATTACTCCACTTCACGTTGCGGATTACTTTGTGGATTTCCCTTTACTCCGCGAATTGCTGCGCAGAGCAAATTTTCACCACTTCGCCCACCTCTACTACCAGGGAGAGGATGGATGATTCATGGAGGCACCTAGTAGCCACTTTGCCCTAGAGTAGAGATGAATAAGGGGACAGCGGACCATCTCTAAGTGTAATGTCTATTAGGCAGCCCAAGGCATAGTCGAAGTGTCCTTTGACGTGTGAGCCAACCAAACGATTCATAGAAGTCAGAATGAAGAGGGTAGGTAGCTTGCTTAGTTTGTTCCTAGTACAAAACAACATACATGTAGTTTTCTGCTTATTCATTACAAGGGAATTGGCACTGAACCAGATTTGCATTGCATCAAAGTCCGTTTGCAGCTTCTGTTGAAGGGAGGTCATGCATGAGTCACAAGTGAAGAAGACTGCATCATCTGCGTACAGCAAAATATGGGTAGATTTACAGGTTGCTGGAATATAATTTATAAAAAGGCTGAAGAGAAGGAGTCCATAAATTACCCCTGAGGGACACCGATAGAGACAGGTGAGTCTTGAGAGAGGAAGCCCTAGCACTTTACAGCATGGGTTCTTCCAGATAAGTAGTTTTTAACCACGCAACAGAGTCACTGTATAGTACCATAGGGAAAAGCTTCTTGCACAGTATGGTTCACCAGGTTGAGTGCCTTTGTTAAGTCAATGAAAATGGAACCAGCCATCTTCCCCCTGTTCAAGGCACTGTGGACTGAGTCAGTGTATTTGAGTAGGACAGTCATAGTGCTGTCATGTTTTTTAAAACTGTGCTGCTCTCTAGCCAGTAGCTCATGATCAAAGAGGTAATGAGAGAGTTGGTCATTAACTATTTGCTCAAGGGTTTTGGAGAGTGGAAATGGGATCAATATAGAATCATAGTTGATTGTCAGGCAAGGGTCACCTCTTTTTAATACAGGGGTCACTAGGGCTTTTTTACAGATAGCTGGTACTGCTCAAGTAGCCAGGGAGAGATTGAAAATAGCCTGTATAGAGAAGATAACTTCCCTTAGTACAGACTTTAACAGCTTTAGGTCAATATTGCCAGGACCAGTCTTGTTTTGATTTTTGTTCTTTTTAAATACCCATTGACTTCAGACTAAGTTAACCTTTTAAAGCAGAAAGGTTGTCTGTTAGGGAGAGCTGGCATGTCTTCAAGCAAGTCGTGCTGTCTCCCAGGGACAGATATATGAGCTGAGAGGTCACTGAAGGCATTATTGAAAGTGTCTACTATATTTTGGTCACCAGTAATTGGTATGCCATCCTGCATGATAGAAAAGGAAAGTGTTTGCCTAGGTTGTCCTATGATTTTGTTAATTGTAGTCCAAAGATTTTTGGGGTCTTTTAGCATGTGTTGTTGCTGGGATCTGTGGTGTGAGGCCGTGGCTGCTTTAATGTGATACTTCACAAGATTGCATAATTCTTTGTACTTGATTAGATGTGTGGCAAGTCCATGATTTCTATAGAGGACCCAGGCTCTATCCCTCTGTCTTGATAATGATTTGATTTCAGGAGCGTACCAAGGTTGGGAGTTCTCATTTATTAGCATCAGTTTTGAGGAGGCAACAAGGTCACAGGCTCTATTAAAATGGAAGATCAATAATCTAAGCAAAGTTCACGTCTCTAGTGAGCATCTGGAAGGACCAGCATATCTGTCTGAGCAGGGTTCGGAGAAGAGAGAGCTTATGGGTGTGAAGAACACATGCCATAGTGGTGAGAGGTTCACTTTTGGCCACTTCAGTGGACCATTTACAGGTAACTAGGTATACCACTAGTATAGTGGCTAAATATGGGGTGCTGCATCAAAATGGAGACTCATATTGGGCGCTATATCCTTGGGCTACCCTGCAAGGGTAGTGACCCTATATGAACATGAGGGTAGTGAATGGTGACAGGAAGGGGGGATAGTGAGGGGAAGGGACAGGGAAGGGTTTTTGAGGGACTGGTATGCCTGCTGCTCTGAGTTAGCCAGGTGGTGTGGTGATGTGGGTGGGTAGCTCTGGTGCAGTAGGTACAGAGTTTGGGACCAGGTGCATGGAAATTTTGCCACTGCCTGTGGCTGCGGCACCTAATTTTTTTTATATAGGATTTTGCCCCCTTCCTGACATGCACCCCCCTGGAGTTAAGAATCTATGTTCGGGGGTGTGTGGGGGGCATGGGGGAGTGCAGCCCCCCCCACAAAAACACTTTTTCTTTTCCGTATGTCAGGTCACCTGGAAGTGTATATCGTTGATTTGCTTTTCAGCGATATACACTTGCCATAATAGCAATCACTATTTTGACATGGAACTGATAACTGGGGAGTTGTCACTGAGAGCATCCAAGAGTACAGCACAGGATAGTACCCTATCTGGGTGACTAACAAGTATCCAGTCATGAAGGGTTGTAGTATCAGTTTTGTAATTAGTTCTGGTAGCTGAGGAAATGATCTGGGTAAGGAATGCATCAGATACATTTTGAGATCGCGGTTGTTGCTAGCCAACTAGTTAATGTTGAAATCCCCCTAGCACTATTTTTTAATGTTGTGAATTAAGGTTTCCAAGTGTTTGGATGAAGCTAGTAAAGCTATCACTAGCACTCTTAGGCAGCAGATAAGAGTCAAGGATGATTAGTTTTTTATCGCCATGAGAACTAAGCCTCGGATTGGCAGTAAGGAGCTCACATTCAGCTGTACCCAGTGAAGGGGGAAGTCTACTGCACCTGAGATAAGGTTTTAAGTATAGGAGGTAGCCACCACCCCTTTTGGTCCCCCTAACCAAGCGGAGTGTCATGTACCCATCTATGTGCAATACAGAATCAGAGATCCTGTCTGAGAGCCATGTTTCTGTGACAGCCACTGAGTCAGATCTGGCATCCAACACCCAGAGTTTAAACTCTTCAAGCTTAGGCACCAGATCACCAATATTCATGTGGGCCACCTCCAGGTAGCCTCTGAAATTGGTTTGGGGGAGTGTTTGGGCCAGGATTATGGTGCACATTGCTTCCAATATGTACTAGAAGGACGATCACCTGTTTAAGGCAAGATGTAGACTGAAGGACTTGGGACCAGTATGTCTCCTGGTGAAGGGGGCTTTGCATTTGATGAAATAAGACCACTGGATGTAATTTATCAGGGAAGTCCCAGTTTGCCTATCAAACTTTATCACAGTTGGTAAACCCTTACTCCACGGACAGCATTTTGTTAACGGTTTGCTGGTGTCCCGAGCTGGATTTTTGGTAAAGTGGAGACAGGAGGGCTTAAAAGACCTGGAGAGAGGAGAGTATCCATGCTTGGTTGCAGAGGGTCTCACAGCAAGGTCAGGAGCAGAAAAGAGAGCCAGAACTCCTATAAATAATGATAAGGTTTGATGGAAAAGCAACCTAGCCATGGGTATGATCTGTCTAAGTGATTATGTCGAAGTAGAGGATGGCTGGGGATGTGGAGACCCTATGGAGTAGGATTAAGAAGGGCACAGCTTAAGACAATGGCATGTTGCTTAAAGGGATTTAGTAAGAGAAAGAAGAAGCTGCTGTGGTTCTCCAAGGAGGTGGCAAAGGCAGTGAAGGAGAAAAAACAGCTTTCAAGAAATATAGGGGGACACAGAAGAAAGATGACTGGAAGGTACACCTGGGAAAGCAAAGGGAGGCAGGAAAGAGGGTGGGAGCAGTAAAACTGTAAGCAGAAGAGAAAATAGCCAGGGAGGTGAAGAAGGGGGAACAAGATCTTTCTTAGATACATGAGCGAGAAAAGGAAGATGAGAGGAGGGATAGTAAGACTCAGAAAGGTGGGATCAGGAGAAGGATGAAAGTTTAAATGATTGTTGATGATACGTTTTCACAGTGGAGGGAGGGGCAATGGACTAGCATGTAGCAGAAAGCTCCAAGGCATAGGAGTAGTAGACACTAGTCCCTTTACAGAACAGAAAGTCCAAAAGGGGTTGGAAGCCCTTCAACTGAATAAGGGTATGGGGTCAGATGGGATTTACCCAAGGATCTTAAAGGAACTGAGTGATGTGCTAGCTGCCCCTCTAGCAACAATGTTCAGTACCTCTTTTGAGACAGGGTTAGTACCAGAGGACTGAAGGAGGGATGATGTGGTCCCTGTACACAAGAGCATCAACAAAGAGGCTAGCAACTACAGACCATTCAGTCTTACTTCAGTGGTGGAGAAACTGATGGAAACCCCACTGAAGGAGAGGATGATGGAGTACCAGGAGACAAAGTGGATGCAGGACAACTGGCAGCATGGCTTCACAGAGGGGAGGTTATTTTATTTATTTTATTTTAAATGTGTTAACTGGGTAAGGACACTAGGCGAAGCCCCTTTTCAGGACAACCCGGACAGTCACCACAAGACAATGACAAACAACACAATAAATAAATAATACTGTCACATACAATATTAAATAGGACAAGAACATACATTTAAGGATAACAGGTAAGATTTGAATCGTACTTTAAAACTTGACAAAGAAGTAGCTGAGCATAATGAAATAGGCAAATCATAGAAACATAGAAGTTGATGGCAGATAAGGACCGCAAGGCCCATCCAGTCTGCTCATTTCTTTTTCTACCTTATAGATGTGCCATCGTCCTTTGCTGTCAGTGGCCTATCTATTCATACTCATCTGTATTGCTCCCTTATGCCTATCCCATGCCTGTTTGAAGTCCTGCACTGTTTTCATAGCCACACTTCCTAAGGTAGGCCATTCCATGCATCCACCACCCTTTCTGTGAAAAAGAACTTCCTCACATTACCCCTTAATCGGCCTCCCTCTAATCTCATGCTGTGTCCTCTTGTCCTGCTATTTTTCTTATATTGAAACATGTTAGACTCTTTCACCTTGTTAATGCCCTTATGTTGTTTGAATGTTTCGATCATATCACCTCTCTCTCTCCTTTGCCTTAGGGTATACATATTGAGCTCCATTAATCTGTTCTCATATGTCTTTTGATGCATTCCCTGCACCATTTTGGTTGCCCTTCTCTGGACTGCCTCAATTTGGTTAATGTCCTTGTGAAGGTGTGGCCTCCAGTACTGCATGCAGTACTCCGGATGGGGCTTAACCAGTGTCTTGTAAAGGGGATTATTACCTCCCTCTTCTGACTTGTGATACCTCTACTAATACATCCTAACATCCCCCTAGCCTTATCTACTGCTTTAGAGGTCTGCTTGGATGATTTCAGGTCATCGGTGATGATGCCCAAGTCTCTTTCTTCCTTTGTGACTGCCAGCAACTCCCCTCCCAGCCTATAGGTGGCTTCAGGGTTTCTCTTCCCGATGTGCATGATGTTGCACTTCTTTACATTAATTCCCAGTTGCCACTCTTCTGACCATTTTGCTAGTCTATCCAGATCTCTTCTCATTTTGCCCACCCCATCTGGATCATCTACTCTGTTGCAGATCTTGGTGTCATCTGCAAACAGACAAACCTTACTGTCTAGTCCATCTGCAATGTCACTGATAAAGATATTGAAGAGGACTGGCCCCAGGACTGATCCCTGAGGTGCCCCACTTGTGACTTACATCTCTTCTGACTACATACCATTTACCACCACTCTCTGTTTTCTGCCCGTCAACCAGTTTGCCACCCAGTTAACCAACTTCTGACCCACCCCGAGCCTACCCAGCTTGTTTATCAATCTTCTATGTGGAACAGCGTCAACACCTTTGCTGAAGTCAAGGTAGGTGACATCAACTGCTCCCCCTTGGTCCACCACTCTGGTTACCCAGTCTAAGAAATCTATGAGATTAGTTTGACAGGACCTTCCTTTTGTAAACCCATGCTGTCTTGGATCCTGTGCCCCTATGGATTCCAAGTGTTGCACTATCTTTTCCTTAAGAAGTGCCTCCATAATCTTGCCCACTACTGAGGTAAGACTGACTGGTCTGTAGTTCCCTGCCTCCTCCCTGCTACCACTCTTGTGGAGCGGGATCACATGAGCCCTTCTCCAGTCTTCTGGAACCTCTCCTGTGCTCAGAGACTCACTAAACAGTTCTGATAATGGCTCTGCTAGTTCCACCCTTAGCTCCTTTAGTACCCTGGGATGTATGCCATCAGGTCCCATTGCCTTGTCCACCCTGAGCTTAGCGAGCTTTTGAGGACCCTTTCTTTTGTGAAGGGAGTAGTTACCTCCCTCCCCTGTGTCCATGGTGCTGAGCTGTGGGCCCTGCCCTATCTTCTCTTCAGTAAATACTGAGCAAAAGTATCTATTTAGGATAGATGCTTTTACATGGTCCTCCTCCTCACATGCCCCCTTTTCTCCTTTGAGCTTAACAATAACCCCTCTGGACTTTCTCCTTTCACTAACGTATCTATAAAAAGTCTTGTCACCTTCTTTTACTGTTTGTGCTAGTGTTCCACAGTTTGGGACTTTGCCTGCCTTACTGCCTTCCCTGCTTCACTTAGGGCAGTTTGGTATGCCTCCCTATCTTCATCCCACTGTGTTGCCTTATATTTCCTGAAGGCCGGCCTTTTGGCTCTGACCTTTTCTGCTACTGTATTTGAGAACCAAAGTGGTTTCCTTCTTCTTTTGCACTTTTTTTCTGTCTAACATAATGGGATGTTGCTTCAAGTATTGCATCCTTAATGCTTGCCCTTAGCCGTACCCCTCACCTGTGTTTCTTTTTGCCATGGTAGCTTAACTCTGTTGGCCATCTTATCAAAGTCAACTCCTCTGAAGTCCCATATTTTTGCCTTGGAATGGGATGATTTAGTTGTAGTGGCCAAATTGAACCATACCATGTGATGGTCACTGGCCCCCAGGTGACCTTCTACCTGGAGATCTGTGATCCCTTTCCTGTTAGTCAGTACTAGATCTAGGATAGCTCTGTCTCTTGTGTGTTGCTGTACCAGTTGTTTGAGAACCTCCCCTTGCAGGGACTCCACCATGTGTCTAGTTCTGGCAGATGTTCCTCCTGGTATTGACCAATCTATATCCGGCATGTTGAAGTATCCCATTATCAGAACCTCCCCTTTAGCTGTCAAGTTTTGTATATCTTCTTTTTTTTGCAATTAACTTTATTTTTAGCTTAACACAAACAAAATCCAACATTGTCATGAATAAATGATACCTGGTAGTCATACAGAAAAACAATACACACATAAAATTATCATATAAGATACTAAACCCCACCAACATAAGAAAACAATACAAACACCCTCCCCACCCCTCACCCTCGCAGCAGATACCATAGAGACCATATATAAAAACAGCCCTCTTTATGGCCAAAATTAGTAAAATGAAGTACCGTTACAGGAAGAAAGGACGGGAACATGAAAAAATCAAAAATTGGTAGCCAAATAAAAACAATGCTATGGAGAGGACGGGAGGAGAGACCCATAGAAGAAATATTGCCAGGAGAGTACTAAACATGTCAAAGGAAAAGGGATGGAAGATAAAAAAAAACAGTGAAACAAAAAGTCAGAACGCTCAGCCTATTCTGGGGGGGGGGGGTTAAATCAATCGAATGGGATAAATATGCCCCAGAGGCCTTCGGTAAAAAGATCTATAAGAACGAAAAGAATGAGCAGTTAAGTTTACCTTAATTTCCAAATTTACTTCTAAGGCTTGAGAAAAAATCACCCCAGCAGTTATGAAACTTTTCACTAGTTTGAAAAAACGGGGCTACACATCTCTCCGCATTTAGAGCATTTAGAAACTCATCCCACCATTTCTTAAAAGAAGATTCCCAATTATTTTGCCAATGTCTAAGTATTAGCAATTTAGCAACCATGGCTACATGTGCCTTTTGTGACAGGGTAGGAATCTGGGCGTACATCCCTAATAGACACGTATCTTCATTAAAAAAAAGCCGAAATATTAAAATACGGGGCCACCCACTGCCTGACCGAGTTCCATAGCTTAACAATTTTGGGGCAGGCCCAAAGTTTATGATGTAAAGTAGTGAGTTTGCACCCACAATCCCCACAATCCCCACACTCAGGAGAAGATAATTTATGAATCCGAAATAATTTGGTGGGCATAAAATAGAGATTATGTAGGATGTTAAATTGGATATTCCTAAAACGATCCTGTTTAATAAGGAAATAAGTGTCAATCCAAATCCTTTCCCAGGTTTTAGCTGACCAGCCTTTGTTAAGATTATTTTCCCAGTAGTAGGCTATAGGGGTACACCTGAACACCACACCATACAAAATTGTCTTATACAACTTAGTTATTGCTTTCCGGCCCTCGGCTACTTCCCTCAAGCTTTCTAGCATGGCTCTAGCTCCTTCTGACCATGGTAGCTTCCCCAAAAAAGAATGTATACATTGACGAATCTGGTACAACCAAAATAAACCTTTATGAGCCACCCTAAATTTTGAAACCAGCACAGAAATCGGCAAAAGAGAATTTCCCAAAACAAAGCTTGCCAGACAAAGTTTAGTAGAGTACTTGCCTGGAAAAGTACGAATTGGGCAATTACATATTTGTAGGTTTGGGTTATTGAGAAGAGGTTGCCTAAGGTCTCTTAAATTAGATTTTTGGAGTAAGGAACAAAGTTGCTGTAAAGCCCTCATATCCCAGCCTAACGGGGAGTTCCTTATCTCCAATGGGACCTTGGACCAGGGAGTATATAACAGGGCCTCTAGGTCCAACTTGTGAAAATGTCAGCGATCGGTCCAGAACTAACCAAGAGGAAGATCCCGAAACTGACTCCACAGTAGATAACCAGTACACAAATCTCTTAGCATGAATAGCTAGATAGTAAACATAAAAATCAGGTATTTGGAGTCCCCCCAGCTCCCTAGAGTGGGTAAGCTTTGTATACGCTCGACGTGGGGCTTTACCCTTCCAAAGAAAATCAGAGCAGATCCTACAAAGGGGCATAAAGAAAGACCTGGACAAATAAATATTAAGATTAAATAAAGGATAAAAAACTCTGGGTAAGATTACCATTTTGAGAGTGTTAGCCCGGCCCCAAAAGGGCAGTGGTAATTTATTCCATCTCTCCAGGTCTTCCTTAATAGTTTTAAATAAGGGGTTTAAATTAAGGTCTGCGAGATTAGTAAAGTCTCCAGATATTCTAATGCCGAGATATACTAGATAGTCGTTTTCCCATTGTAAGCCCAAAGAAGAACACCAATCCCTCGATAGGAGAGGACATAACGAATACACTATAGTTTTGTTCCTGTTGATCTTATAGCCTGAAAACAGACTAAAGTAGGAAATAATTTGTAATACAAGAGGGAGAGATTCCCTACTATTCTCTATATGAATGAGTAAATCATTGGCAAAAAGAGATAATTTGCATTCAAGATGACCCACGTGGATACCCCGTATTGCCTTGTCTAAATTTAGAACTCTAGCTAGAGGCTGTATATACAAATTAAAAAGAAATGGAGAGAGGGGGCAGCCTTGACGGGTGCCACGACATAGGGGAAAAACGTCCGATATAAGATTGTTACATTGAATTCTAGCTGACGGGCAGGAATATAGGACACGAATCTGATTAATGAAATGTTGCGGAAAAGCAAACTTCTGCAAAGCTGCAAACATATAATGCCATTCCACACTAAGGCTTTTTCTGCCTCCAGGGACACAAGAGCCACCTCTAGCTCAGGAGCCCTGGAAGCAGAAATTAGATAAAATATCTTCCTAAAATGATCCGCTGAGGAATGTCCTGCAACGAACCCTGCTTGCTAGGGACTTAACAGACCCTCCCACACCTTCCCCAATCTATTTGCTAAAATTTTAGCATATATCTTTGAATCGATATTTAGTAGTGAGATGGGCCTATAGTTGTCAATTACAGATGGGTCCTTCCCTGGTTTGGGCAAGAGAGTTATTCTCACTTCAGATAGTGATTGCTCACAAGCATCATGGGAACCCCAATAGCTGCACACTTGAAGTAACAGAGGAATTAGATGACTTTTAAAAATCTTATAAAGTAGACCAGTAAACCCGTCCAGGCCAGGTGCTTTGTCAGGTTTTAAAGAGTCAATAACTCCTGAAATTTCTTCACCAGTAATTGGAGCGCTCAAAGAAGGCCTGGTTCCCTCTGCCAAGGATGGAAGAGTAGCCTCTTCCAAAAAGGCCCACATCTTATTATCCTGATCTTCTGATCTCGGGTCCGAAGAATATAATGTCTTATAATAATCCTGAAACAATATTAATATCTCTAAAGGGTCGGTCACCAAAGCTTCCATCTGGTGGTGCTTTAGAGCTGTAACCCATTTAGATACAGAATGTTGTTTTAATTGCCAGGCCAGAAGCTTGCCCGCTTTACTGCCTTGACCAATGTATGAAGCCTTTAACAGAGAGGTGGATCTCTCCACCCTCTCTAGTAAAGCACTGGCATAAGTAGCTCTCAAAGTAGATAATTCTTGCTCATCTGCAGGTGAGAGCTTGCCAACCCCTTTACTTTCCAGCATTCTGATTTTTACCAGACAGCTGTTTAAAAAACTGCTTTTTTCCTTTTTTTGAACCGACGCTATGCGGATTAGCTATCCCCTCCAGGTTGCCTTCAGAGCAGCCCATACCCGATCTGTTGCAGGAATCGAGCCCCAATTGGAGTTGATAGTATTTTGTAAAAAATTTTGAAATCGCTCCACAATTTGATTGTCTGATAACAATCTATTGTTAAGAGACCATGAATGAGACCAGACTAGAACATTTGGTAACACACACTGCATTATGATAGGCGAATGGTCTGAGATCACTCGAGCCAAGATTTTAATATCCACCATATTTGATAACATCTGCTGGCTGATTAAAAAGTAATTGAGACGAGAATAGCTTTTATGAACTGGAGAGAAGAATGTAAATTCTTTACTCAGAGAGTTAAGTACTCTCCATGGGTCCACAAGGCCCAGCGCCGAAATAAATTCTTTTAATGCTCTCTGCGCAGACGACATTTTGGCCCCCCTATAATAAGTGCAATCTAAGTCATTGGTTTGTACCAGATTCCAGTCACCACCCATCAAAATGGGTAAGTGTAAAAAAGGAGCCAGAATCATAGCCAGATGTACAAAAAAGGATGGTGTTTCTAAATTAGGGCCATAAATAGGACCCAGGACAATGTCCAGGTTACCTAATTTACCAATGACAAAAATAAACCTCCCTTCGGGATCGGAGATAGATTCCGATAATGCAAAGGGGATCTTATTAGCTAGAAGCAAGGCCACCCCACGCTTGTTTGAGCTGAATCCCGACCCAAAAACCTGACCTACCCACATATTTTTAAAAAAATGCAATTGCTCTGGAAGCATATGAGTTTCTTGAAGAAACACAATTGAGGGATCGTATTTGGCAAGATGGTTTAGAATGACATATTTCTTCTTATTGTCTATCCCTCCCTTTATATTCCAAGAAAGAACATTTAAACAGTTAACCATAGCAGTGTATACAAATGTGCCCTAAGGTCACAACTAGATAAAGGCCTTTGCTGCTGCCCCTCCCCTCCCCCGACCTAAAGAAAACGAAATTTCCCAAAACCCTAACCCACCCCCAAAACCCCAAATTAGATCCCAAATTTTTTAACCTATTTACATCTCCATATACTCAGGCCCATAGCCTACACCAAGACAAATAGCCCATGGTGCGCGCTAAGGAGCGAGCGAGCTCCCCCACCTGCTCCCAAAACAGAGAAGATTAAATAAAAGGAGGCTGAGTGAACATTCCCAGCTATATATCATCGGGAACTCAATCCCTCAAAACAAGACCCTTCTCCTGCCTGCCGTCTAATAAGGTCCGTTGCCATGGACATCAGTGACTCCTGTAAACATACTGAAAGACCGTAGACATGGAGGAGTGTATGTAAAAAATTAGCCGAAGCCCCTTATCCTAAATATTACGCTTTCCCCTAAACATGTTCAGGCTAAAGTATAAACAACAACAATCATATCCCCCACCCAGCTTGAAACCTTACAAAACTACAGGAGGACATGGGCGAAGAGCAGCTCTTCCCGCAAACGTTCCCAATATCCCATAGAACCGAATCCTGAGGGACCACTTATGTGACATGCTTGAACTGAAGATTATAATCTGCAATTCCCCCTGACCGCCGAAAACCATTTAACTATAGTCATTAACAACAACAAAGTTTATAACAAGAAAACCGAACAGGGATAGCACCACTAAAGCTAAAACGCTAACATACCCTCTCGAGTGAAATCTATGCTTATAATATGTTGCCAAAAGAGTTGTTATAGGTTTAAGAACCAGACTAGTGGCCTTCTGAATCCTAACCGAGGAGGGGAAAGCCCCTATCAGCGATCAGTACCTCGCTGATGACCCGACAGCAGCCTTACTATAATAAGCCTAAATGTACATAAATAGCTGCCAAAATGGGCTATCCAGCTATCTAAATCTACAAACGGTGGTAGAGCCTCCTCTAGTGGTCAAACATTTCCCAGTTCTAACCCACAGTGTATGAACAAATTGAAGTAAAAGAGACAAACTTTCAATTAGAAACCACCAAAAAAAAGGATTAGTGTCCAATGCAAACCACTCGAACAAGATAACAAGGGAAGAAGAAATATGCTAGTTATGGACAGTCCAACCAGAGGGGACCCCTCTGGGAGTCAGCTGTCAACTTCTCTATCGCAGGTCTTCTAGCAGGATCTCTGGTCGATCTTCAGCTTCCATACATATGGACCGCAGTCCTCTCATTTGGAGAATAAGTCCGGATAGCATTTTTTCAAAACTTTGACTGCCTCTTCCACAGTATCAAAGCGCTTTGATCCATCTTTCAAGGACACCTCTAGCTGAGCTGGGTACAACATCTGGTGTTTAATACCAGCAGCCCACAATTTAGAGGTGATAGGACGATAAGCAGCTCTGAGCCGACGGGTCTTCACAGTCGAGTCAGGGACTAGTCTTAATTTTTTACCCTCCCATAGTATAGCCGTTAACTTCCTGGCTTCTCTGAAGATAAACTCCCAATCCGAATAATTAAGTAACTTGAATATTAAAGGTCTAGGAAGTTCAGAAGATGGCGGCTTAGCCCGCAGGGATCTATGGGCTCTTTCTATAACAAACTCCGGGCCATTCGGGGAGGGTCCCACCATTTTTTTCAGAAACTTTTGTAGAAATAATATTGTATTTGATCCCTCTTCTCCTTCAAGAAGCCCTAGTAGCACCAAGTTGTTTCTTCTGTTCCTCCCCTTCAGGTCCTCAAGGCAATCCTCCAATTTGCTAACAGATTTTCTAATCTCCACCACTTCGGGTTCTAACTTTTCCTGCTTCCTCTCCATTGAAGCTATCCTTGCCTCAGTGTCAGTAACCCTCCGGGCTAACTAAGTGAGTGCTGGTTTAAAATCAGCCACATCTTCTATTAGTTTCAGGAGAGCTTCTTTAATCGAGGTTAATTCCGAATAAACATGCGTAGGTGACAACTCCTCCGTTGTGCTCTGGGGAGAAGAACTACGATGAGGGCGCTTAGCCTCCAACTCCTGTGCGGCCTCTTCCTGATCTGACAAATTGGACATGATGCCGAAGTAAGCAGCTTTTAAATACACCACTTATGTGACCAGCACTAAAATAACGCACCGGTTTTCGGTAGGTAGCGGGTGTTTGCAGGGAATATTCGCTATTAATTAGACAAGAGGAGCGGAACTCATAGAAATGCTTCTTACTCTCTGCGCCGCATCACGTGACTCCCATGTTTTGTATATCTTCTAACAGTAATGTGTCTATGTCCTCCCCCTGGTTTGGGGGCCTGTAGACAACCCCAGTTCTTATGGCTGTCCCATTTTCTGTTTCCAGGGTGACAATGCCATACATTTGAGGCTGCTATGGTAAAAGAACAAGAACCTACAAATTATGACATATGAATCTCACAGATTTCTTTGACTGGGTGACTAGAGAGGTGGACTGGGGAAAAGCAGTGGATGTGACCTATCTGGACTTCAGTAAGGCTTTTGACACTGTGCTGCACAGGAGGCTAATGAATAAACTATGCAGCTTGGGGGTAGGAGAGAAGGTAGTAAACTGGGTATCAAACTGGCAGAAGGATAGGAGGCAGAGGATGGTGGTGATTGGCAGGCACTTGGGGGACAGAGGAGTGACTAGCGGGCTGCTACAGGGATCAGTACTGGGGCCGATCCTCTTCAGTATCTTCATAAGTGACGTTGTGGAGAAGCTGGAAGGGAAGGTGTGTCTCTTTGTGGATGATAAAAAATCTGCAAAAGAGTGAACACTCAGGAGGGACAGAGAGAATGCATAAGGATCTGGGGAGGCTGGAGGAGTGGTTTAAGATGTGGCAACTGGGTTTCAATGCCAAAAAGTGCAAGGATGTTTTTGCTGATATCATGCCTTCTGCAAATTTTTTGTCATTGAAATCAAATGTTTATTCAGTGCTAATTCCTGTCAGTAGTAACCTGTATATTCTAATATATTTATTCCCTTCTCCCTTCTTTACAGTTGTGGAAGGAGGTTTGGAGAGTCCAGGTGCTTCCTGCTTTGGTTCCTCATTACCGATATACAGAATTTTGGCATGGATTCATCTAGGGACTGCTCCCAAATCCATGCATACTGCCCTGTCTGTTTTATCTCAATGAGCCTCCTGCATTTTTCATTATTTCAATATATGTTCTTTATAGTGCTATGCATACACGTGATATGTCCAATTTGCTTAAGAGGGAGATTTGGGTCAAATAAGTAGGGAGATTGGACTGAAAGTAGGGAGATGCTGTAATGTCATGAGTTTGTCCTTAAATTGCATCAAAAATAAGAAAAAAGCATTTAAAAACATTTCATATATTTCATTTTGTCAAGAATAAGCACTAAAAAGAATCAACAACTAGTTGTACAAAGTTATCACTTACATTGTTCATCACTGATTTACTTTTTATGTGTCTTTATCTGTCAAAAAAATGAATGGATATTTTGGACAGAATTTTACTTAAGCAGAAGATTTTGTTACCTGGGAGGGAGGGAGGGAGTTCAGTCAAAAAAATATGAGTCTCCTGCAAAAAGAGGGAGATATCACATGTATGGCTATTCATTAAGTATAAAGACATGCCTTGGAGTAACACACTAGGCAGCTTTGGTTATAAGCAATTTCTGGTATGATTTAATATAATATGTTTTTCTTTCCTTAATGCATGACAACAAACATTAGGTGATTTATTATTATGCAGTATACATTTAACATTCTCAGTGAAACTCTTTTTTTGTGTGTAGAAAGTTGATGTTTTTTTGTTTTTTTTCCTTGTTTTACTGACCAGCTATATACTAAAGTATTTGATTGGCAAATGTTTTGATGATGTCAGTATAAAAAGGACTTCTATGATTCCAGGTACTCACTTCCTGATGAAGCTCTACAAGTGAAGCACCAGGGCCCCTGAGTAGTCTCATAAAAGTCTACCTTCTCTGTTTGTTGCAATAAAAATCTTATTTTTTGCAACAATTAACAGTGTCAATCTTTTTAGTTATTGTTCAGGCACTGTGAGAGTGCAGACCTTCTGGTTTGGTTGTGATGGTGGTGGTGAGTGGCAGACACTTGGGGGGACAGAGAAGTGACTCACAGGGTGTTCCAGGGATCAGTGCTGGGACCAGTCCTCTTTGACATCTTCTTAAGTATTGTGGAGAAGCTGGAAGGGAAGGTGTATCTCTGCAGATGATACAAAATCTACAATGCAGTGGACACTCAGGAGGGTGTGGAGAGAATACAGAGGGATCTGGGGAGGCTGAAAGAAGGGTCTAAGGTGTGGTAACTGGGTTTCAATGCCAAAAAGTACAAGGTCATGTACCTGGGGCAGAGAAGCCCAGGAATTATGTGTAGGATGAGGGGAGGTACCTATAGTCACTGAGCAAGAAAGGAACCTCAGGGTCATCATATCTGATGACCTCAAAGTAGCTGGTCAGTGTGACAAGGCAGTTGGAAAGGCAAATGGGATGCTGGGGTGCACAGAAAGGAGGATTTCTAGCAGGAGGAGAGAGGTGGTGTTGCTACTCTATTGGTCACTAGTGAGACCCCATCTGGAATACTGTGTCCAGTTCTGGATGCCATGCCTCTGAAAAAACATAGGTAGGATAAAAGTGGTGCAGAGGAGGGCCACCAAAATGGTATGAGGATTGCATGAGAAGTCATATGAGGAAAGGCTATGGGATTTTAACATGTACTCCCTGGAAGAGAGAAGAGTGAAAGGGGACAAAATTGAGACCTATAAGTACCTCACAGGGGTGAACAAGGTGCAAGGAGCTGTCTCCTTCAGAGCAAGGAAGGCAGAAGGACACTTGGCATACAATGAAGCTAGAGTTGGGGAAGTTTAAAAGGGATGTGGGAACTAATTCTTCATGGAGAGAGCCGTGGATGGCTGCACAGCCTAGCAGCAGACATTGTGGTGGTTAAGACTTGGGAAGCTTCAAGCATGCATGGGACAGACACGGGAGAAAACTAGTGTCTAGAAAGTGAGGAGGGCAGGCACCAGTGGCCAAGAAGTGTTAGAGGTGGTGGAATAGGCAGGGAAATTGGGGCAGACTAAATGAGCCAATTGGTCCTTTTTAGCCAGCAAAATCTATGTCTCTATGTTAATTGAATCCAGCAGTAAAAGAATAAGATCAAGCATGGAAATTTAAATCAAAAAATCGAATTTCATATAAATACAAAACATCATGGAAAAAACAAATCGATACAAATAATGTGGAAAGCTTAAGGAAAAGATTAATATACACTGCATGCTATGCAACACTAGAAGTAGTAACAACAAGAAAGATTAACTAGAAGCATTAACGATACTGCATAATTTTGACTTATAAAGCCACTGAAGCCTCAAGAACAACTTTGAAAAACCTAATATTTGGATAAAAAGCTGCTTATTTTTCTTATTAGCTCTGTGTTTTTTATCCCCATAATTTATTACTGGTGTCTTATACTTGAAAACTGGATAGTTGTTCTTTGAGTGTTCATTAGCTCCTGTTCCTTCTTCCCAACCTGACATCATAATACTCCGCTTGTGACATCACAGTTATTCCCTTAGCAACAGATTGTGATGTCACAACAGAGCATTACTACTTCAAGTAGGGAATAAACTGTAGAGGCAAATGAACTCTAAGGGATAAAAATCTTGCTTGTGTGGGAATTTCTTTAGTAATAAATAATGGGGAGGAAAGATCTACAGAAGATATATGAAATACAAGTTGACTTGTGTCTAAATATTATGTTTTCCAAAGTTTTCCCAAAGGCATCAGCTGCTCTTTAAAGGACACCTAAACAATAATTTTCCAACAAACTATTCAAATATCCAACTTTACTGGGGACTAAAGAAGAGGCTGCTGTATACATTAATGCTGAAACTGCATTTATGTAATTAACCTAAATGCAGTTTCATAGCATTTTAAAAATGCAAATGTCAGTCTTCCAATTAAAAAAAAACACCCTATGTGGGCCCTAAAATGGTCATCAAATGTGCTAATTAATTACATCATTGGAGTGAGTGGTGGAGAACTACCTAGCTCTCTATAGAGCAAATTGGTTCTTTTTTTCCTTTGTTTAGAATTGTTTCACCAAAATAATCAAAATCATGACATAACATGCGGATTATATTGATCAGTACAATGGTTAGAATATTATTCTGTTCTTTTGTTTACTTTAACATGCCAAAATTGTGTTGTAATCCAACCGACTTTCTCTTTGGCAAACTGCAGTACAGTACAACTCTTCAAATACCAGGTGGCCTAGTGGTCATTATGTGATGTCCTGATGATTGTACCAAAGTTCTGGTCTAGTCCAATGCCAAAGTTCATGCTTTCTTGGTAATCCAAAAATATGCTTTTCTTGTTGTCTTCTTTTTCCATGGGAAAGCCCACCCCTCCATAGTCAGCCAATCTGCTGTTGCAACTCCATCGTCCACACTCCATCCTTAATAATGGCTGGTGCCACATATGAGCTTTCTGGTTCCACAAAGAGAATTACAACACTTCATATCATAGTCTTTTACCTCAAAAAGCAGCGCACACCTATACAGATTCCTGTTATGCTTCATTGTGTAGCACAATTTAATGATGTCTCCCAAATCACTCTCTGGTTCTCTTTCATCAGTGTGTCACTTCTGCACCCACAATAAACATTGGGCAGATTAACACCCTTCTGCACAATGAAGGCAGTATGTACAGTATCCCTGCTTTGTTTTGTTTTCTGCCTCATTAACCATCAACCAGGTCTTCCTGGATGGCTAAGCAATAAGCACTTGAACACACCAGAAAAACTTCTGTTCATATTCTCATAAGGGTTGAACTGACTATGGATAGCAACATATTAGGCAAGGGAGGCCTCGAGTGACTCCACCTGAACTCCAGCGCTGGTCTATCCCCTTATGTGTGATCTGCGAAACCCCGCAGGACAGTCCTCAGCAATCATCATTCAGTCCTTTTCCATGCCCTCCTCCACAATGCATGTTGGCTGATTCACCACTCTTCTAAATCTTGAATGCGGTATACACGATACCCTCGATACTGCTTCAACAAACCTTGACAAATCCCCCAAAGGTAATCTCTCTACACTAAATCCAGGTACCAATCCAGGCACCATCCTGCCACTCTGTGTATTTGTCATTGCTGGCTGTTCTCATCCATGGTCAGGGAACGATCGTGGTGCTGGCAGGCCCACATCTCAGGTCACACAATGATCTGCTCACCTTTCTCCCCTCCCGTCTTCCCCATCCCTAAATATAGCTGTACCCTGCAGGAATAGCTTCCTCAATCCCCCCCCCGGTATTCATTCTAAACTACTGCTCCCCTCACCAAAAACTGGTGAGCTCACCACCATTCTGCATCATGAATGCAGTTAATACAGTGCTCTTTTTTTTTGATATATCAGAAATAAACATAATCTTCCTGGTAAGCCACACTGATAGCAGCAGGGCACAAGGGAAAAGATGAGTTTTCCTACCCTTATAAGATCTAGGCTACCTTTGATTAGGCAATATTAAATGAGACATATGTGTATCATTATGCACGTCATTTAATAGTGCTAATCATAGGTGGCCTGGACATTATAAGAGTAGGAAAGCATATTTTCCCCATTGTGCCATGCTGCTATCAGCCTGGCTTACTGAAAAGATCATATTTATTACTGATATGTCAGAAAACCTCTGCGACTGTACTAACCACATTCATGATGTGGAAGGATGGTGAGATCACCAGGTTTCAGTATAGGGAGCAGGAGTGAAGAATGAATGCCACAGGTTGACTGAGGAGGCCATTCCTGAAGGGTGCAGCTATATTCAGGGTGTGGGGAAGACAGGAGGGGGAGGCTGGGCAGATCATTGTGAGATCTGAGATGTGCAGCTACCAGTACTGTGATCACTACCTGACTATGGATGAGAGCAGAAGCAATGACAAATAACTGGAGTGTAAGGGTGGCACCTAAATTGTTACTTGGATGCAGTGTAGGGCACTTACCCTTGAAGGGGAGTTGTCAAGGTTTGTTGGGACAGTTTCGAGGGGACTGTGTATATCCCATTCAAGATTCAGAAGCGTGGTGAGCCAGCCAACTCGTATTGTGGAGAAGGGGTACACAAATGTACTGGAGGAGGATTGCTGAGGACTGTCCTGCAGGGTTCCACAGATCACAGATATGGGAGTAGACCAATGCTGGAGGTCAGGTCGATTTGCTCAAGGCATTAGTATGCCTCTCCTGCCTAATAACATTGTTATCCATAGTAAGTCCAACCCTTATGAGGGTATGAACAGCAATTTTTCTGTTGTGTCTCAATGCTTATTGCTTGGCCCTCCAGGAACACCTGGTTATTGGTTAATGAGGGAGGAAAAAAACAAAACAGGGGTACCGTACATACTACCCTTATTGTTCAGAAGTATGGGGATTCCCCCGATGTTTACTGTGGGAGCAGAAGTGAAGCACAAAAACATAGAAACATAGAATCTGATGGCAGAAAAGGGCTGCTTGGCACACCCAGTCTGATCAATTTTGCTTTATTTTTGCTGTAGACCCAGCTAGATCCATGGCACTGTCTCTTCCCCTCCTTTCCTTACCTCTACAATGCCCTTGTGTCTATCCCAGGCATTCTTGAACACTCTCCCTCACTGTTTTCTTCCCCACTACCTCCACTGGAAGGCTATTCCAGGAATCCACCACTCCTACTGTGAAGAAGTGAACTGGTGAAAGAGTACCAGAGAGTGATTTGGGAGGTATTTTTTAAGCATGCCAGCTGATGAAGCGTATCAGTATAGGTGTGCACTGCTCTTTGAAGTACAAGATTATGATCTGAAGAGTGAAGTTCTCTTTGTGGAACACTCATTCTCATATTTGCTACCTGCAACGGGG
Source organism: Neoceratodus forsteri (assembly GCA_016271365.2). Lineage (NCBI taxonomy): Eukaryota > Metazoa > Chordata > Ceratodontiformes > Ceratodontidae > Neoceratodus > Neoceratodus forsteri. Next base: position 186,484,767 of record CM057457.1, read on the forward strand.
TTCATATGGAAAAAAAAGACTACAAGGGCCCCATATTCAGTGTGGGCTGGATGCATGTGCAAAATGGTGCGCCGCACATAAAACTTGGGCTGGCTGGCTCTGGTGACATATTCAAACAGCTTGTGTGATCCAAACAGACCATGCAAGCTGTTTAAATATTGGACCCTGGTTGCGTGGCATAGAGCAGTGGGTTGCCATGATCCACACAGCACAACCAGGGTGTGGGGCTGGTGACTCTCCATAGGGGTATTGCATGGCACACACTGGAGTGCACCACTGCTGCCATGGTGATATTTAGCTCAAACATGCAGATGAGCCCATTGGGCATGCACAGAGCAATGGGGCCATTTGCATGCCCATCATGGGCTCATTTGCATGCATGCACAGCCATGGAGTGCACTGGGCCAGTTCCCCCCCCAGCTCCAATCCTTGTCACAACACATATCCCACCCAGTATCACTGGTAGTCTAGTGGTCCCTTCCCAGGCCCCAATCACTGTCAGAATAATACAAAACTCCCTCCTGATCCCCGTATCCTTGGTAGTCTAGTGTCCCCCCAGCCCCAATCACTATCAGAATATTAAGAAATCCCCCACAATCCTCATATCCCTAATAGTCTAGTGGTTCCCCTCAGCCCTGATCACAGTCAGAATAATAAAAAACAAAAACTCCTGATCCTCGTATCCCCAGTAGGCTAGTGGTCCCCCCCCCCCGGCCTGATCACTTTCAGCATAATAAAAAACTACCCCCTGATCCTCATCTCCCCAGTAGACTAGTGGCCCCCAAGCCCTGATCTCCATCAGAATAATAAGAACACCCTGATCCCCAGATCCCTGGTAGTCAGTGTTTCCCCTCCCCAGCCCCAATCCGCGCAATAATAAGGTCCCCGGTCCCTGGTAGTCAAGTGGTCCCCCACCCTGTTGAGCAGTGACCCACCACCCCTCCCCCAATCCCAACCAGAGCCTGCGATTGGCACAGCCCACCTCATACCATACCGGCCAGCTTCCAACTGAACTGTACAGGAGCGCATATAATATACAGTACATGTCCATTGGTTGCCTAATTTCAGATCGCTAGATCAATTGATAGCTGAGTTATAACCAAATTAATACATTTCAAACATTCAATGAAATTCTGCGGAATTTCGCAGAATTCAGAATTTTCTCATTCTGCACAGCATACTAACATGTGTACTGATCAAAATTATCCGCATGTTAATAGCTTTGATCATTTTGGTGACAGAATTCTAAACAAAGGGGAAAACAACTAGTTAACAGTGTAGAGAGCCATATACCGTAGCTCTCTGCTTCTAGCTCCAGTGATGTAATTACTTAAACATTTGGCAGCCATTTTAGTGCACTCATTCATAACACAGTGATGTATGCGCTCATTCATCACTCAGTCTGCAGCTGGCCATGGAGGTGGGCTGAGCAAGTCACCAGCACCATTCATTGATGTTTGGGGGAGCGGGGGTTGGCACTGCCAGGTGGGGGGTGGGGGACACTAGACTACAAAGGATGGGGTTGAAATATTGAACAACGGGTGTCGGGGATCACGATGTGGGGGTGGGGGAACACTAGACTTCCAGGGATGAGGTTGAAATATTGAACAACGGGTGTCAGGGATTGTGATGTGGGGTGGGGGGACACTAGACTACCAGGGATGAGGTTGAAATAGTGAACAACAGGTTTAGATATCTGATGGAGAGAACTCATCCTTGCCAAGAAAATTTAGAACAAAGCAGTCTGACACAAAAAAGTGTTTTACACAGTGTTTACCTCTTCCATTTCATCAGACTAAGACAGTGCAATAACAGGAATGGCAGTGCCACTCACCACCTCTTACGTTTCTGCTGACTTCTCAGGCTTCCTCACAGACTACCAGGGATGGGGTTGCAATATTGAACAATGGGTGTCGAGGATCGCGTTGCGGGACTGGGGGAGGACACTAGACTACCAGGACAATATATGACTATGGACAGAACAGGAGCATACCTCTGAAGTGTCCCTCATTATGAGGGACATCCCTCATTTTACCCATCTAAATTGCCCTGTCCCTCATGGAAAAGGTGCTGCATGCACAGAGAATGTGCTGTACATTCATACTGTAAAGCAGAAATTAATAATATTCTAAGATGCTGTAGGAAGATGTACACTGTGTTCAAGTAAAGGCAATGGTTCCACAGTGTTCTGAGTGTGTATCCCCATGTTTGATGATGTGTTCCTCATTATGAGAATCAGTGTCCCTCATTGCCCCTCAGTCTGTGTCCCTCATTGCAGTGCTGCATGGGTGAGTGGTATGCACTGCATGGGCCTGCAAACACCCTTTTCCTGCATCATCCAGCCTGTACTTCCATTCCGACCAACAGGTGGTTGCTGTGTGCACACCCTGGCCTGTAGCTTCTAGACTGTACTTCCATTCTGACCAAAAGGATGAGCTGTGTGCTCCATGAAATAGTGCCAGGCAAAGTACATGGGAGTGCATGCAAAGCAGGCCATAATAAGATGGAAATGTGACTGTTTGTGCATGGATTCCCTAAGCAGGTTCATTTGCATAGGATGTTTGAATATGGCAGACTTTTGCCCCAGGCTAACATGTTTGCACCAGACTAATGTGTTAGCACTGTGCAATCAAGGTAGCCCTGGGCAAACCTCTCAAAACATAGCACAGTTCTGCTGTTTGTGGCCTGCATTGTTGTTTGTAGTTGTTGTGCAACACTTCATTGCTATCACACACTTTGTTCACCAACTGCAACTCTGCCTTACTCCACCTCTGTGTCCACTGAGCTGCTGTTACAATTTGCCCTTCATTGTTGCTATAGTCAGTGCTGTCTTATTTTCTGGACTATTTTAGCACTGCACTCCCAGCCCTGTTTGCATTGCTTCCTTTGCACGCTGTATTCAGCAGGATTAGCTGGGGGCTATTCCTTTGAATATAGCATGCTAATGGTTCCGGGCCAATTTAGCATGCCGTGCAGTGCTAATATGGACCTGGACTAAGTTTTGAATATCTGACTCCAGATGTTTAAAACTGTTTCTTGTAAAAATAGGTGGTTTAGGTGTCCTTTAATATGTGTCACTGAGACCTGGTGAATATCTGAGGATATATGGGGTAGAGAAATGAATGAATACAAATTATTTTAGAAAGACAGAATCTAGAAAAGTGGTGAAGTAGGCATCACCATTTATGTATCAAACCAAATTATGAACTGAGGATCGTAAATAGAGGAATCTGATTGGCCCAGAGCTCTTGGAAGCCATGATGATATCGAGCTACATCATCACAGCTTCAAAAAAGTTCCAGCACCACCAGCCTCTTTGCTCTCTACTGTTTGAGAACTATATTTTCAAAATGAACTCCTACATCACCCAAAAACTCATTCATAAAACATTTTAAAACCTGTTTCTTTAATTTTTTTATTTATAAAACTTGAAACTCAGGTCATAATAGCAATAAGTCACTCCAGGGCGTGGTATATCATGGGATATCGTCACTTCTTGGATGGTTGGAAGCTCCCGGCCTGCGGCCTCATGCCCAACTACCTGAGGCGCGATGATATCCCATGATATACCACACCCTGTCATGCCTTATTGCTTAATTGAAGCAGATGACATAATGTAAAATACAGGCTGAAAACACAGATACAGAAACATTATGGATAAAAATAATGAACAAGAACTCCAAAGGTAAAATATTTGGCCTCTGCTATAGATTGCCTGACACAGATAATGAAACTAAAGGAGTTATTCTAAAAGAATCGGAGAATGCTTGTAACTCTGGGGAAGTGATTTTCTTGGGTGGCCTAAACATGGGCGGTATAAACTAGGAAAGGGGTATAGCAACAACTAAAACTAGTATGTTTCTTCTCGAAACATCTAAAGTCTTAAACATGATACAGCATGTCAAACAGCCAACCCGAGGAAATAATACCTTAGACATAGTGCTGTCCACAGAAAATATAAAAAAAAACCTGCCAAATACAGCTCTCAAATTTGAATTATACAGTGTAAGTAAATAAAATAAAGGAGGCAAAGAATAATATTAACTGGCAGATAGGACAAATCAGTAAATGTGGAAATTGCAAAACAAAACAAAAAAGATATTGATGTCAGTAAGTGATAGATACATAACTAAGGTTAATAAATACAATAGCAAAAGAATAAAAACAAAATGGTTGACAAAACTGTCTGAAGAGTGATCAAGAAAAAAGAAAACCATACAAGATTTTTATTTATTTATTTGAAAATCAGAATTACAAAACCTTTGAGCTAAAAGCTCATTTAAAGAGGGTCCTCGTCAATGGTGGGGGCAGACAAGGAGAAACAGAACAAGTAGCAGCTAGCAGGCCTAGTCAATAACACATCGGATACATGTACAATGAGCATACAGGTCACCAGTCCATCCACAGTAGCTGCTCTAGGGTTTTGTCAATAACACTGTGGAAAGTCCTGTACATTCTTGCAGTAGGGAATTGTCAATAACACTTTGGAAAGTACATATATACAATAGTAGGAATATGATTAGATGAGCATATAATACTCAATGCACTGTGAGGCGAGCCCCAGGTGCCATAACATGGAATAAGTGCCAGTACCTTAGTGAGTCAGTTAAAGCACCTGATTGGCAGTTAGGGGCTTTGAACAGTATGCAGGTAGGAAGAGAGAGAGAGAGGAGAGAGGTGTGATCCATAGGTGAGAACAGATAGTCAGGGGAGAAAGGGGTGAGAGATCCTTACAGTAAGGAATACGGGGAAGTAGAGAGACCTAATTATGCTTAGTAGCCAAGGCACAGAGAGACATAATTAAGGTTACTAGTCTAGGCACAGAGGGTCATGTAGGGTCCCAGTGAGAGTGGTGCTAGGGTTGCAAGGTTATATATGACAGTAGCAGCATACAGGAGGGGCGATACTATTCTGAGCTCAGCTTTGAAATGGCTAAGGTTTGCAATGCTTGAGGTGGCATGTGGGGGAGCTCATTTAGCCAGGTGGGAGCCCATACGCAAATGCTCGCCTCCCCAGGGTGGTTCTTCTGAATGGTACAACTAGAGTGCCTTTTGTAGTATTTCTGGTGGCATGTTCAGCTGGGGCAGGCTGGAAAAGAGCCTTTAAGGAGGCAGGGTGTGCTCCCTAGGAGGGTCTTTTTCCCTAGGAGGCAGGAGTGAAGCATGATATGTTCCATAAGAGGGAGCCATTTGGTCCTAATGAAGAGTTCACATTTATGTGTAAGGTGGTCAGCATTTAGAACAAGTCTGCAGGCCTTATTGAGAGTGGTATGGACTCTCTGTAGGCTAGTTTCAGTGGCTGTGCCACAAATCACAATTCTGTAGTCCAGTATTGGCAGGATAGTACCTCTTACCACCTGGAATTTGGCTTCGGGAGTGAGGCAGGACCGGAGTCTATATAGTGTCCCTAGCTTTCTATTGGTGGCAGTAGTGATGTTGAGTATATGTTCGTCGTAGGTGAGGGATTGATCAATGGTGATACCTAGGTACCAGAATGAGGATACCTGTTTAAGGATGGATTGAGGGGTATTAGTAATTGTGAAGGGCATAGTAGCTTTTCTCTTTTGCCACCCAGCAAAGAGCATGGTCTTGGTCTTTTACTGTAGAGTACTAGTAGGCTATCCTTCAGCCAGCTCTGTAGGAGATTGAAGTTGTACTGCAGGTCTTGGTGAATGATGCTTGGCAGGAGTCCTGCAAGAAAACAACCATGTCATCAGCATACAGCAGGATCCTTGAGGAGGGGCTTGCTTCCGAGAGGTTGTTTACAATGAGGCTGAACAATTGCAGTCCCAGTATAGAGCCCTGTGGGACCCCTACAGAGATGTCACATGCTTCAGAGATGGTTCCATTAATTTTCACTCCCTGGGTCCTCCCAGTGAGATAACTAGTGAACCATTGTACTGTGTCAGGGGACAACCCCAGGCAACCTAACCATTGTAGAAGAAGCTGGTGATCAACAAGGTCAAATGCCTTGGTTAAGTCGATAAATATTGCCCCCACTAGTTGACCTTGATCAAGTGCCTCATGTACGTAGCCCGTGAACTCGATTAAGGCCATTGTGGTGCTGTGCAACTTTCAGAAATCATGCTGTTGTGGGCAGAGGAGGTCATACTTTATGTAGGTGGTCCATAAGTTGGTCAGCTATGATTCTCTCAAGTGCTTTAGAGAGTGGGGACAGAATTGATATGGGTCTGTAATTGAATACTGTTGCTCGGTCTCCACCTTTCAGTACTGGGGTGACCAAGGTGGATTTCCATGTGGTGGGGAAAGTGGATAGTCGGAGGAACAGATGAAATAGTTTGGTTATGGGTATGACAACCTCAGGTAGGGCAATGGAGAGTAACTTCATATCAATCCCATCACTTCCCATTCAGTTTTGCCTAGGACTCTGGTAAGGTATTTTCTCATTTCATTAGTAGACACCTGCTTGAAGTAGAAGTTAGGTCAAGGTTTTGTATTTGGACTGCAATTGGTGGAAGAGGACGGGTGGTTAGAGTGGAATATTCCACCTGGGTGGCTATCTGTTCTAGCGGGGAAGACAGCGCTGTAGTCCGTGAAAGCACAGTTGAAAATGTTGACCATAGTAGCATCAACTAATATGACTTCACCATTGTGGTGAAGCATGGAGGGGGGCTTCTGCCATTAGTACTGATGAGATTCTTAACAGAGGACCAGAACTTCTTTCCATGACCCCAGCCCTGCATCTGTTTGTTCTTGTGGTAGGGAGCCTTGGCCTGCCTGATAGCCCAGGTGCACTTGTTTTGTGCCGCTTTGTAGGTATGAACATCAGAGTTCAGCCCTGTTTCCCTTGCTCATTGCCAGAGGAGATCCCTTTGTCTCATCATGGTAAGAAGTTCGGGGGTGATCCAGTCCATGCACCCACCTTTCACCATTTTCTTGTGATATGGTGCAACATGTCTGCTGCTGCATTGAATTGCATGATGAAGGTCTGAAGGGCTAAATCAATTGAGAGGCATGTGTCAAGGAAGCTCCAGTGTATGCATGTGAGGTAGTTTTGAAAGTTGGTCATGGCATTTCTTCTTATAACCCTGTTCCTTACTAGCCTTGGGGGTGACTTGACTTGCTTAGATGACCACTCACACATGACTGGTGAGTGGTCGCTCATGGAGTCAGGAAGAACCTTGACCTCAGATAGCCTTTCAGGGTGTGAGGTTAGCATCCAGTCTAACAAGGTACTTGTTCCTGTACTGTAATTAACCCAGGTGCTACTCCCTACCATCTGTATTAGGTAGACACTTGATATAAGATCTCTATGGGTAGCACAGGAGCTGGCAAGCCAGTTTGAGTTACAATCCCCGAAGATGATGGTTTCTTTATTCCGACTAATCTGGGTATAGTAGTTGGAGAAAGCTTGAGACCAGCTTTCTGCCATCCGGAAGTACACTCCATAACGTACAGATTTTTCTCCACTTGCCCATGAGATGTACCTGAAAAACAAAGCATCTGAGACTTGGGATCTGTATAAAAGTGCTTTATGGAGATGTAAACATACAATCAAAAAATATTCCAAATAAAATATAGAAATACAATTTGCAAAGGAAACAAAAACAAGTAGCTGTAACCAATCTTAAAGTTATTGTATATAAACTTGCTAAAACAAACTGAAACTTCTACTTGCCCTATAGTGTCCAACAGTGAAATAACAAATCCTACAAACATGGCAAATATATTTAGTACATATGATTGTTTATTTGCCAATTGCATGTGTTTTGGTGCAGTATTAGCCACTGCTAAGCAATTTAAATCACAAATCAATTTAATTGAAATCATGGTGATAAAGATTTGTAATTTAAATTGCTTAGCAGTGGCTAATACTGCACCAAAAAACATCTAATTGTCATCTTGATTATCCCTAGTGGCAGGATATGCAATACCAGAGAAAGGAAGTGTGTGTGGGAACCCAGGTTAAAGAGCTACTGATTCCTCAAAGAAAACTTTGAAAAACATAATAATTAGGTACAATTCAGCTTGCATTCTATGTGTATTCTATATATTTCTCCTCGTTATTTATTACTGAGTAAATTTGCATGAGTATGTGATTTTTATCCCATAGAGTTTATCCCCCTCTGTAGCTTACTTCTTACTTCAAGTCATAATCATCTGTTGTAACATCACAATATGTTGCCGTGGAAGTAACTGTGATGTCACAAGCAGGGCATTATCTCAGGAAGGGAGAAAGCAACAGGAATAGATAAACTCTTAAGAAGCAAAGATCCTGTTTTCATGCACATGACTTCAGTAATAAATAATGGGGAGGAGAAATACAAAACTAATGTGAAATACAAGCTGTACAGTGTCGAAATGTTATTTTTAATAAAGTTCTCCTGAAGGTGTCAACTGCTCTTAAACCATGTGAGCCTGTAGCTTAGTGGTTTGAGCACTGGGGCAGTATTTCAGGAGCCTTGATTCAATTCCCAGTATGTCACATTATTTCTTTTTCACTACAGTACATGATTTAATGAATACTGCACCAGAAACATCTAAATCTCATCTTGATTATTCCTAGTTGCAAGATATGCAAACTAGTGAAAGAATTGTATCTGGGAACCCCAGGTCCAACCACATGAGCCTGTAGCTCAGTGGTCAGAGCACTGGGATGGTATTCTGGGGGCTGGGATCAGTTCTTAGTAGGTCACATTATTTCTTTCTCACTACAATTTGTGATTTAAATTGCTTAGCAGTGGCTAATACTGCACCAAAAAACATCTAATTGTCATCTTGATTATTTCTAGTTTCAGGATATGCAATATTGGAGAAAGGAAGTATGTCTAGGAACCCAAGGTCCAGCCATGTCAGCCTGTAGCTCAGTGGTTAGAGCACCAGGATGGTATTCTGGGTGCCTGGATTCAGTTCCCAGCAGGTCATATTATTGCTTTCTCACTACAATTTGTTGATTTTGATTATATGTAAAGGATGATATTATTCTACATGTCATTTCTGTTGGGACTCTTGAATCACTAATAATCTCACAAGATCAAATATGGGAAAAGAGAAAGGCCTTAAAAAAAATTATATCAGCCCAGGACCTAATAAGATATCTTCCAAAATATGCAAACTCCTGGTTGTACTAACGCACCTGATTTATACTTCCTTCTTTTTTCTCTTTACCAAATTCCTGCTACCTTGCTACACTAGGGGCACTCAGTACATGGATACCAGATAATGTTTAAAGCTGGTGTTGTGCACCATTGTACTATCACACTTCATGACAAACGCTTCCAAAAAGCCTGCTGTATTTTATATGCCTCTGCTTTATTTAATAGACACAGACAGAAATTTAAACACTGAATGAACACAGTTGTGCTAACAAGCATTTCCACCTTTTTTTCTTTGTTCACATTCCTTCACAGCCCACTTTCAGGACAAGCATATCATATTGCACTTCAACAGTCTGTAATCACACTTACTCACAGTATTGCCCTTAATCCCATTTGCACTTTGTTTAAGATAAACTGCAGGCAGTACTTCATTCGTGTTGTTATATTGTACTACATTTTTTGCTAGACCTTCTGGCTTCCTTAAGATAACCTTCTTTCTCTGTTCCTTTCTTGATACAAGGCTATGCAGGGGAGGCAAGAATGACACGTGCCAATCCCGCATGTGCACAGATGAGCTTATGTATTGCTGGTAATGGCTTCATCAGTGCTACAAGTCTCATGCTGGAGGGATCACATTATGTACCCTGTCGGTCAAGGTACATAACTCCAGACCAGTCCTGACTGGCTGCCCATCACAAGACAGAAAATAACCTGGTTTGGGTAGGGGGAAGAAATAAATGTTTTTTTATTAATAAGCCCACAGAAAATTTCAGAGAACATACTTATTAATTTAAACACTTGTGTAAGCCTACCCCTCCCCTCTGTGTGGGGCTCATAAGCATTTGGCTATGGTCCCTACTTGCCCCATTGTCCTGTCTTCTGCCTCCAGTCCCCTGGACTGCTGAATTGAGATCAGAGGGCTTGCATTCAGGAGCCCTGGTGGGATTCATGCCCGGGCTCCATCGGATGCTTTGTGGCAGCCGCCTCTGGCTCCCCCTCTATTTTGGCCCCATGGGAAAGAACAGCTGAGGTTCCTGGGAGCTGTTTGTGCCTCTGGCACCAAAAGGGACTTCTGCCCAGTCCAGAATCAGTTGTGAGCTAGACCAGCAGGTAAACAAACATAGCAGCGCATGCGGTAGCTGCGCATGTGCAGCCAGTCTTTAAAGGATCCATGGCTCCCAATACAGTTTGGCCATGCTGCTGTAATTTTAAAAAAGCTGTCCCAGCTCAGGGGCAGGCAGCGGAGTTGGGATATAAGTAAATAATGCCTCTGGGTACAGTACTGGGGTTTCCCGGTCCCTGTTTGGGCAGTGGGACTGGGAACAGTATCAGGTGAAGTGCACATGCGCACCCACAGCCAGGGAAGCCGAGAATCAGGCACCTCTTGTTCTGGGAGGCCTGACAGCCAAATGGGGCTCCACCTTAGATAAATGAGGATTTCTCTGTCCTCTGCATAGTACGCAGAGCCAGGGCATGTGTTTTCATGCCCCTGTAAGGGTGTATGAATACATTAGGTGACTAGATAAGGGGGCAGCAATAGGTAAATAAATATGGTGGCCCCCAGCACTGCTGCCTGCCACTGGGGCAGCTGGGGGGGGTCAAAGGTTTCCTTCAGCTGCCTGGGAACTTACTGGCCTATCTGGTGGGAAGCTAGGAAAGACTATAAATCAGGCAGTGCCCTAGGATCTGGGAGGAGTTCCAGCCAAAAGTGAGAGGCGGAGACTGCTTTAGGAGGGCTGCACAAGCCAGTAGGCTAGCCCTGGGGCAGATAGGCCCCTCCAAGCCCAGAGGAAAGCTTCAGACAGAGTGCCTACAATCCCTTTTTGTCTCAGCAGTTGTTTTTCCATGTGGGAAATTATTTGAACTGCTGTTCTGCAATTTTTCAAGCTTGTAACCTTATTTGAACTGTTTTAAACTGTTACCCAGCCAGGAAGAAAATATATTTGAACTGGGATTGAGACTGTTAAAAGCCTAACTGTGCTTAACTTCTAGTAGAAGCTGTGTGCCCTGGATGTCCCAGGTGATCACAATCCTGGGTGGTCCCCTTTTGAAGATGATGAAAGACTCATGGGCAAAGATGAAGAAAGGCCCATAGGGTGAAGACGACGAAAAGCCCATGGGGTGAAGAGGATGAAAGGCCCATCATGGGCAAAAAATCCAGCACCTGCTTAGAATCTTCAGCCTGCTATTGTTGTTTTCCTAACAGACTGTCTGCTGCTTTTAGAGTGGTACCGCCAAGTCTTATCCTTTCACAGCACCCCAAAAACCTTCAGAAACAGTGAGTACATCTGGGCTACGGCCCCAAGGAATTCTTTTTGAAGTTAGTTAGTTAATTAGCTAGATATAAAGGGGATGAAGTGCTCAGCAGGACTTTGTCAACAGTGGGTCGTGAGGGCTCAGGAAGGAGATCGCCCTCCCCAGCAGCAGCAGCCCACAAACGGGGATCGGATTGCTTGCGCCCGGACCACAGATTCATTCAGTGGGTCGTGAGGGCTCAGGAAGGAGATCGCCTCCCAGCAGCAGCAGCCCAAACGGGATCGGATTGCTCGCGCCCCGGACCACAGATTCATTCAGTGGGTCATGAGGGCTCAGGAAGGAGATCGCCCTGCCCAGCAGCAGCAGCCCACAAACGGGATCGGATTGCTCGCCCCCGACCACAGGTACGGCAGACTGCGGAGTACAGGGATACTGAAGCTCCCAGTTTAAATTTGGCGCCTAAACTTGGACTCTTGCACAGCGCCTACAATGGAACTCTGAATCTTGCTATTTTTCCACATATAGGCTGCTGATGAACTTGTGTGCTGTTGTTAGAAACTACTCTTACTGTGTAGCCTTGCATCTCTCTTATTTAAATCTTAAGTCGCGACTGCTGATAGTGTAGGATCACAGATTGCTGTTACTGAAGGCATGCGGTGACAAAACCTTGGGTTGTGACTGCATGAAAGGGGAAAAAAAACGCTGAATAAATTGTATGTGCTCTTTGTCTTACCTGGTCCGCCTCCTCAAAACCAGTACTTAATCCCTTCTCTCTCCCTAGATTCATTCAGTGGGTCGTGAGGGCTCAGGAAGGAGATCGCCCTCCCCAGCAGCAGCAGCCCACAAACGGGGATCGGATTGCTCGCGCCCCCCCCCGGACCACAGGTACGGAGACCTGGAGTACAGGGATACTGAAGCTCCCAGTTTAACCCGCCGGCACTGCATGCCGGCTCCCCACCGCCCCCACCACCACCCTTGATCGGCTCTCCACTTTATAGCCATTACCACGTGAGGCTGCAGAACCAATCAGCCCACTTTACCATCTGCAGGTTATACTGGCTGAACACTAGAGGGATCCTGCTCTTCTAAGCCCTCCTATCTCTCTAACAGCAACATAACATATTGACTCCTTTAGGTATTAGATTATTCATACTGCTCCTCTTCACCCCAACACTACTACAAAAAAACACAGTTCTAAATCTCTATGACACTATGACATATGTTCTTATGCTACCCTCTTGTCCACCTCCCATTCCCACTAACCCCTCCCTCTACCCCCCCTTTCTCCACCTGCACCCCACACACATTGGCTCGCCCAACTGCCTCCTCTCACTCCCCTCCGGCACCCATACCCTGCGCAGCCCATAATAGCTGGTGGCATCCCCCTGCGCTAGCCCTGCCCACCCTTAGCTCCCTGCCCAGCCCCTGCAATACCCCTTGCAAACCCTCCCGACCGCCCAGACATCACCACCGTCACAGCTGCAGTCCCTTACTCCGGCTCACCATCTTACTCCTCCTGCTCTCTGGTAATGTCCACCCCAACCCTGGCCCAGGACCCAGTACACTGCCCTCCACAGGGCATGGCCTCCGCATTGCCTGCATGAATATCTGCAGTCTGCCTAAAAAGACTGCTGCACTCCAATGCTGGGCCTCCCAACATAAGCCTGACGTCCTTGCCATAGTGTAAACTTGGCTCTCACCATTGACCCTGGACTCGATGGTCTCCCTCCCTGGCTTCTCCCTCTTCAGAGAAGATCGTGTGGGTTAGCGTGGAGGGGTCTGCGCTGTCTACCTAAGGAACTTCCTCCTGGATCATGCTCTGCGTACCCCAAAGCTCGATCATGGGGCCCAAGCTATCATCCTAAAAATCTCCCCTGACTCAGGCCGTGGCCCACTTTACTTCACGACATATGTACCCCCACATGAACAAAACCAAGCTATCCGCTCCCTCACTGAGTACCTCACTTCCCTGCCTCACAAGGTGGAACAACTCATAGTGGGTGATCTCAGCATCAACTGGCTCAGTACTACCTCAGCACAAATCAAAGATACCTTCACAGACCTTGATCTGTCCCAACTAGTGACTCAACCCACCAGATTTAACCAATCTAGTGGGACTAGCACGCTGCTTGACATTGTGCTCTCCAACCGCCCTCACAAAATAAAGGATATTAATGTATTACCCAACTCCCTCAGTGACCACTCACCAATTCTTTGCCACTGGTCCACCCCCACGCTCAAAACTACGCGGCATGCCACCCCCTGTCGCCGTTTTCGACCCGGAGGTCTACGCAAACTTAAGCATCACCTTGCACGACTTGATTGGTCCCCAATCTCCCTTGCAACGGACATAGACATCGCCTTTGCTTTCCTCACCAATGCCTTCTGCAAGGCCTGTGATGTTTTGGCCCCTGTCACCCGCCCCCGTACCAAGAGGCACTCAGCTGCCTGGATAACCACCCCCCTGATCCAACAGCTGAAGCAACGTGATAATCTATGGCACATTGCTGTCAATACTGGCAAACTAGCTGACAGGCAGGCCTATAATGCAGCTCACAACCAGTGCACCTGGGCCATAAGAAATGCCAAAGCCAACCACTACCAATCCACCTTGACATCCACTTCGGGCAATGCCCACACCTTCTGGAATAACGTGAAGGAGTTAAACGGGACGACCTGCTCCACCCCTCCCTCTCAGATGATCATAAATGGTGCTGTTAACGTGGACCCTTCCCGTATTGCCAACTGCCTTAATGAAACCTTCACTGATCTAAGCTCAGTTCTCCCAGCCCACTTCTTTGACCCCATACCGGTATGCGACAACCCAGCTATTGCTCGCCCCCCACTTCTCTTTAAGACTATCTCCCCACAGGATGCGAAGCCAATCCTCCAAAACGCTCTTTCTTCCCGCAACCCGAGTGAGAACCCCCCTCGACTCCTGGATACTCCGCCTAACATTGGATGTCATGCTAGTCCCCCTCACTGACCTCCTCAATCGATCCCTGTGTCTCTGCCAATTCCCGAAGGCATGGAAACAGGCCGAAATCATCCCTATACATAAGAATGGAGACCGTACTGTACCAAATAACTACAGACCCATTTCCATCCTCCCCCACCTCTCCAAAGCGCTCGAAAAAATAGTATCCACACAACTCGTAACTTATCTATCCAGCCACAGCATTCTGTGCCCTGAACAACATGGCTTCCGCCCAGGTCACAGCACCACCACAGCTCTTCTGGAATTCTCCCACCATATACACTCTGCTCTAGATGTCAGGGAATTGGCTGGGGCAGTATTCATTGACCTGTTCAAGGCCTTTGACACTGTGAACCACCCACTATTGCTTGACACCCTCTGTAAAGTAGGGCTGTCATCTGGCCCATTAGCCTGGTTCTCCAGCTACCTTAATGGTAGATCCCAATGCGTCAAGCTAACTGGTTGCCTATCCTCGGCCCTGCCTGTCCTCTCGGGAGTCCCTCAAGGCTCCATTCTGGACCCCACATTATTCAGTCTCTTCCTGAACACCCTTCCCAGCTCGTGTTCAGAAAAGCTGCTATTATATGCAGATGATGCAGTACTGCTCTCCTCGCACCCCAATCCGGCCACTCTCCAGAAAAGCCTACAAACCTCCTTCAGCCAAGCTGAAAAATGGTTCCTCGACCACCGCCTGGTCCTGAATCTCAAGAAAACAGTCAATGATCTTCACACACCACCAAAGTAGCTCCAAAACTGCCCCTCTCCATACTTCCAACACCTCCATCCCCTTTAGCAGGTGTCAACTTACAAATATCTGGGCATCACCTTTGATTCAGCCTTCTCCTTCCATACCATATCAGTGCCTATCCTCTGCTGAACACCGGATTGGCTCCTCTATCGTCTAAAGACTGCCTCCCTGGCTTAGCCCTACGATTGGCCATCACTTCCCCATCCTGTCACTAGTTGACTATGGCCTCCCCATATCTGACCGCCTGGCCACTACCCTCACCAAAGTCCAGACCTCCATCAACAAAGCCTGCAGGCTCCTGGCAGTGCCCCAAGCAGAACCCACATGCCAGCTCTATGCCACCATGAACATACTCAATCTGGAAGACGTCTGCAATATCACACTGGTATACTAGCAAAAAGACTCTTCTTGGACTGTGTCCCCCTGGTGTCACTGCTCAACTCCAGCCTGCTTCCCACTCAACCGCCACCCATGCCGCCTGCAAGGCCGCCTTCCAGGTGCCTAGAGCCAGGACCTCCCTTGCCCAAAGGTCCTTTTATTACAGAGCACCATCCTGGTACAACTCCCTCCCCAAGCACATTTCAAACACCCCTAAAATTTGTCAGTTCAAAGCTGCCCTACGCAACCACCTACTTGGCACTCGGAAGTGTACATGCCTACGGTAAGGCCTGCCGCTGTTCTCCAGGCTCGATAGCCTACCCCACTCCATTTTCCTCTGGAGATTGCCTGCATGACCTACCAGGTTCTAACAGTGTTTTCTGCTCTGTACTATGGTAAACTACCTATGCTTTATGCTATGTATAATTTACTTTGTAAAATACCTATGTCTTATGCTATGTATAATGTATGTACTGCACCTGTATTGTTCCACCCTGTCTCGCCGCACTATTTGTTGTTCCCTTCCCTGTGACGAGGTGCCTTTGTAAATGAGTCTGTGACTCAAAGGTTGTAAATCCAATTTTTGAACTAAATAAATAAAATAAATCTGCAGATAAGCCCAGGCAGAAGACTGAAAAATTACTTGTTCACTTATTTTATAACCCAACTGGGGCTCCCTTATCAAGTTCTACTAGTTCAGGTTCAAAAGACTGTTGTTCCCACTGTATCCCCAAATTGTCTTCAACCTTACCTCATTTGGTTGGCTACCAGCGACCCAGTGAGGTACCCACTGTAATAGACACTTACAATATTTACATCCATGCAGGGAAGCCAGGTGCACCCATAGGGGTGGTACTGGGACTATTTGGGGGACACTTGTTGAACAATTGTTTGTTTTTATGCTGTTTTACTCCCCTTTTTGCCCATCCCCTAAAATAAATAGGAGGTCAGTTCACTTTTTATTTTTTACTCATGGTTATTGCTTGGTGTGACTTCATTCTGTGAGAGAAAAAGTTAACTGTGTGTGGAAGGGGAAATAATATTATTCCTGGGGGAGATTAGGTTCACATTGGGTAGCTTCTATATACCCCTACCCCAGGTGGAGGCACCGAAACCTGTTCCTGGTATTCAAATTGTGTACTGCACCCAAAAGAACACAGGCTGACCACTTGGTAGGTCAGTATGTGAGTGGGTGCCAGGGTGTGCACAACAGAAAGACCCCCTCTTGCATGTGGAGGCATCACTGGGATTCTCCTACACCCCACACAGGTACCCCCCAAAACTGAGTTCCGAGTAGCAAAAAGATTGTCCCGCAAAATTGCCCTGAAGCATTTGGCAAAGAAAAATGGCACTCCAAGACTTAGAAGACTGGTTCCAAAGGGAACAATTGGCCTGTGAAAAGGCTTGTTTAGTGACTTAGATTTTAGAAAGATTTGAAAGATCCAAAATTGTTGTTGAACTGCTGACATTGAAATGTGTGGACAAGTTAAAGGTTCAAGGACTAAGATACAACAGTGATAGTAAAAGTGTGAGTTATTTGATTAAGAGTGAGCTTGCTCAGCTACCCACCACTTTCTTCCCATGGTGGGATGGGTCTACCCGGACCCTAGTGACTCATAACAGTGCAAAGAAAATGCCTGAGGCTCCCTCAGATGCAGATGACATTAAAGCAAAGTATGAATCATGGTTGAAGTCATAGGGGAAGTCTCCCCAGGAAGTGCAAGAACTGAATAAACCTGACAGTGCCACCCAACCTGATCAACCCCTGGCTTGCTTTTGCAGCTTGGGCATTGAGGAGAGGAACAGGGTCCTACCTGAGGCTAAAATCCTTCTCTGGAAGAAAACCCATGCCACCAGGGGAGGATGACTTTGAGACATGGATGGGTAATGCCACCCTGATGGTGCAAGATCCCCAGTGTCTTGAAGCCAAGAAGAGACACTGGCTGTGGGTGAGTTTGATAGGACCTGCTATGGAGGGCATTGGAGGAGCTTTGAAAGCTATCCAACTTGATGCTACTGCCCAACTGTACTTCAATACCCTGGCAGGAATGTTCAGGAGCACTGAGGGTGGCACCTGTGTCCTGAGAAACCTGCAAGAGACAGTGCAAAGAGAAGATGAGAAACTATCTGAATATTTGATATGTCTCGAGCAATTGATACATACAGCCTACCATAAGGGAGCATTGACTGCCCAAGAGATGAATAGACTGTGGTTGGAAGAAGTCCTTGAGGGAGCTGGACATTCAGAGATGCTTCTGATAAAGCTGCGTTTAAAAGAATGGCTAAGTAACCCTCGCTTCCTATGGTGAACTCATGCATGAGGTACAAGAGAAAGAGGATTGAGCTGCAATGCAAGGACCAATTTCTGCACCTCTGAAGAAATAGAGACCTCTCTACATAATACCTCACCCAGGCAAGACAACAGTGAACCTGAGGACTTGAAAAGGCAAGTAAAAGAATTGACTGAACAGCTGGCTGCACTATGAGTTACTAGTGAACTCGATCAGTGAGGGGCATTTCCATCCTCAGTGGGTTGAAGATACTACACGGGCCAAAATTCTGCCCTGAAAAAAACTGAGAAAGGAAATGCAGCAGTGATTGATGTTTTTTTTCTGTTACTGCTGCAGTGAAGATGGACACTGAAAAAGAAATTGCAAAACGCCTGAAAATTCTGCTTTTGGTAGTGCAAAAGCTATTGAAAGAGAAGCATATGTTAAATTAATGCCAGTGGGACCCATGAAGGAGAGAACTGGGGTCCTGGACCAAACCTGCTCCATGAAACAGATGCAACCTGCTAACATTACTGGCACCATTATTCCCCTGGAACTAATATGACATTTTGCCAGGGTCCCAGCCAAGACTGAAAGGGTACATGGTACAGCTGTGTGGAATATAAAATTCTACCCATGGAATGCCTGCAGAATGACCATTCTGATTCCGTGGAATTCCACAGAATTTTCACACAAATTCAACAGAATTTTGCAAAATTTTAAATTTCAATAATTTTGCAATACATTGAAAAGTTTTTATCCAAATAAACCCAAATTATGACCACAAGCAGTATCCCAAGGCTTACAAACATATACTAGATTTCAAAGTTGTGAATCAAAAGGGGTGGAGTTATGGGTGACCAAACCTTTCATCGAAATTTAATTTTCAGTTATTTTGAGATCATTTTAAAATTTCTTCTCCAATATTCTCCACAATACCAGGATTTAGAGAAGGACATAGAATGCATATATGCACTATGTTGTAAGTCTCAAGCTTTAATGGTAGCTGAGTTATAGGCAGTCAAATACTTTGCCAAAATTTGGATTTCTGTAATTTTACCATAACTTTGATAGTATTCATTGAAATATTACAAAAATTGTCAGGTATACAGGTTAACACTACATTTGTATATGCACATAGTTTCAGATATCTAGCTTTAAATGGGACTGCATTATAACCTGCCAAACAAGTTGCCAAAATTTAAATTTTGGTTAGTTCCCTCTAATTTTAAAACTATATATCCAAATTTAACCAGAGTTGAAATATTTAAACTACTACACCACGTGGTCATTTCTGAAAAAGTTCATATGTTCAGCTTTAAATGGGATTAAATGAAAAGTAGTCAAACTTTCACAACATTTAAAAATTTAATTTTGCAAGAATGTCAACTACAAATTTATAAACCCCTGAAACTTTCAAACTAGAGAATGCAATACTATTAAATTTGGCAGGTACGTAGACCTTACAAGGGGACTGTGTGTGCCAATTTTATTAATTGCTTGCTGTGTGAAACTGCAAAATAACATCTCTACTTATAGTCAGATCCCTCAAGTCTTTGTGAAAATTGCAGAATTTCATGAAAAATTCCATAAAACTGGAATTTTCTTATTTCATTCAGCCTTATCTGGTGGGTTCTAATTAAAGGATAGGGGTATAAGTGGCAGGTAGTGCAGAGGGTCACCAGTTTCACAAAGAAATGGACAGCTGAATTGGCTAGCACAACCATGGTAGACTCCCAGGTTAGTGCAAGAAAGCAGAGTGTCAATGATTCCAGCCTGAATGCAAGATATTTAAGGATCCCATCCAGTAAATGTATGATCCAGGGATCCTGGTGTACATGTGAGTGTTGGACTTAGAGGTACTCAAAAACATGTAGTGGGGAAGACAATGTCTTGGGCAGCAGGAAGAAAGAATCTGACTATTCCAACAGGGTAGGTTGATAGAAAAAGGAGTAGGTAACATGTTTTAAGGAAACTTATCACTGTAAAGAACAAAGGATATCAGTGGGATCTGGCTATGCCAAAATAAAATGGGGGAAGGGATAGTCACCCAGTGAGGAACAGCAGGACTGCAAAAAGCTCAGCCCAGCTTATCAAATGAAGTAATGATATGTGTATTGTTAGTGTTAAATTCCACACAAAAAAAATTCTGGATGCTTCATCTATCATAAATATGTGAGAAAATGTTAGTAATCATTTTTTTCTTCTGCAGAATTAAAACTGCTCAGCCAATTTATCCAGTTGTGTTAGACAGCAGGATACACGGACTATGGATATGTATGCCAAATGTTACCTCTATGCATGCAAGAGTAGAGAAGTTACAAACATTCACATTTTGATAGTTTTCAGAAAGTTTTACAAATATTTACATAGTAAAGTTTTGAACCCCTGTAACTTAAAAATCTCTTATCTGATTCACTCCATATTTGTATAATTCTATAAGCATTACAAAAAGGTTATCAATATCAATTTACACATGTCTAGCTCCAAAGGTGCCTGAGTTATATGTAGATGAATTTTTTCATGAAATTTCCTGAAATAAATAAAATGACAGATTTTGAACACATATAATTTTGAGATGGTGCATCATATTGTCATGCAATCTGGCACATTGTTAGAATACCTATCATCAAGAAATCGTGCAAAATTTAAGATCCCTGACCCAATAGATGGTTAAGGTATATGCAGATAAGAAATGTTCATGAAATTTCGCACAAACAATAAAATGACAATATTCAAGCCCATATAATTTTAAAACTATCCCACTACATTATATAACATTTGGTAAGTTTGTGGCCATTGTCCCGAAGAGTATATATTCTAAATTGCAGACCTCTAGCTTGAACAGGTCTTGAGTTATAACCAAATGACTAAATTTTAAAATTCCCCACAAAATGTCAATGAAATTCCATGGAATTTTGTGAAATTCCATAAAAATTCCACAGATTCAAAATTTTCCCATTCTGCACAGCTCTAGTGGATTGCACTGTGCTACTAGATAATGCTGCCCAAGTGCCTGTTGTATTTGAAGACTGGTACCAGAAACATTTGAGTCACATGTCTTTGAAACCTTTGGAAGGACTGGCTGCCTGGGGAGTAAGCAACTAGCCTTACCCATATCGGGGGCACATCATCATTCAAATTGAATTCCCCCAAAGTGTTGCTGGGGCCCAGGCTCCTATGGAGACTTTTGCTTTGCTATGCTCTAATACTGGAATGAAAGGTGAGACACAGTAGTGGTTGGCACCAACACCAAAATGTTTCAGTGATTGGCTCAGCTATGCCGAGAGATGGAGGGTCCACAGTGCATATACAGCCTTCGGCTCACTTCTGGTAGTACAGAGACAGACAAAGATCAAGTAGGAGTGTTTCACCAAAGAGATGCCTGACCTTTGGTTTTACCCCCAGTTGCTGACTGCCAGGTGATGAGGGAAATGGAATTCGAGTCACCCACCAGAAGCACTGCTTACTTTGTGGACATGCCTAATGATGGTGTGTGACCAAATAGCCTGCTAGTACAGAGAGGGATGATGCCAGCCACCTGTGCATCTACAGGAGATGAGAAGATTAATATCCTGTTGAGGAATGAGACTGACAAAGAAGTGACTTTTCAGAAAGGATGGACCTTAACAGATGTCTACCGAGCACAGGCAGTATGACTTGCGGTTCCGAAACAAGCCACCAAGTAAAAGACTTGATTCAAACTTGTTCAGTTTTAGAGGTTCGCCACTACCCAAGTCTTACAAGTGGCAACTGCGACAGAAGTTGGCAGAGAGGACTAATGTCTTTTCCACCAGTGAGCTTGATGTAGGATGCACTCGAGGTGAACAGCATCATTTATTTATTTATTTATTTAAGAGATTTACCAGGAAAGGCATACTGAGCAGAGTACCGCTCGATTCCAGATGCGCCCTGGGGGGATGGGAATTACATGGGAAACGTAGTGCAAAGAGAAACATACATTGATGCGTTGAGTACAATCAAAACAAGGAGGAGACTGTCATAGTGCAATGCAGCAGAAACATTTACATTACAGATAAAATCAGTACAACATTTACATTACAGATAAAGTCAGTACAAACAATAGGAGCTGGCAGCAACAACACTAACGAAAATGGAGACCCAGACAGGTGTTTGCAGCAGGTAGTTAGTAGTTGTGAGGGGTGCAAAGGTGGGGGTTACAGGAACAGTTGGTAGAGAAGTATTTTGAGAAGAGCATTCCGGTGTGGGGTAGTTGTGGCATGTCTAATATCGGGTGATAGGGGTTCCATAACTTGGGCAGCCTGAAACTGAAAGCAGCCTGGCCTAACCGGGTGGATCTGTATGGAATGTGCAGGAGCCTGGAGTCAATGTTCCTGAGTCGTGGGCCGGTGGGGAGGGCAGTTAGAGAGGGCGACAGGTAGGAGGGTGTCTGTGACCAGAACTTGGCGTGGATTGGCGCAGTGTAGTCATTGGCGTTTTGAAGAGAAGGAGGTCCAAGGCTTGGTAGAGGGCACAGTGATGAGTATTTGAGGACGGTCCAATGCAAACTGACAAAAAGATGGAAGAGGGGGTCAAGCCTAGCTAAGGAAGTTTGGGGGGCAGCGCAGTAGACAACGTCGCCATAATCCATGATCGGGAGGATCATTTTTTGGACTATTTCTAGCCTGGTAGGTAGAGGTATGCTGTTTTTGTTCCGGAAGAGAGCTCCCAGCATGGGATTCAGTTTTTTGTGTAGAGCATCTATATGTGCCGAGAAGTCTAGGTGCTGATCTAACCAGACACCGAGATACTATCATACAAAACTGACAGACAAAAGACCACTTAGAGAGATCCAGATTACTAGCCCCAGCTAATGAGTAAGATGTTCACAAACATTTGCGAAAGTTACTAGCCGCTGGTATCATATCCGAATCCAGAAGCCCATATGCATCCCCCATTGTGATATCCAGCAAGAAGAATTCAGCTGTCTGTTTGTGTAATGTGTATTGAATAAGTGCACTATAACAGACTAGTACACTGTACCTTGTGTGGAGGATGTTATGGCCTGCCTCACCAATGGTAAATGGTTTTCCATGCTGGATCTTCGAAGTGGGTATTATCAGAGTCCCATGGCTGAAGAGGACAAAGAAAAAATAGCTTTCGGTTCCCCTGGGATTTTATCAATTGGAAAGGATGCCACAGGGTATCTCAGGGCACCAGCCACTTTCCAGTGGTTGATGGAAAAAGCCATGGGAGATATGAATCTGACAACCTGATTGTTCTCAGACATGCTGTAGAGGAACATGAAGAATGCGTGATGAAGGTTTTGGATAGACTTAAAGAACTTGGACTCAAGGTGCCTATCGACAAATGTAAACTCTCCCAACCCTCTTTAAAATATGTTGGGCACATTGTCTTGGCAGGAGTCCAAGCCAACCCTGACTAGATCAAGTCCCTCACTACCTGGCCTAGGCCCCATAATCTAAAAATGTTGCAATCCTTTCTTGGTTTCTGTGGTTATCACTGGAGATTTGTCCAGGATTTCTCCAGTGCGCTTATGAATCTAACGCAGCAGTACACCCCTACCGACTACAAGAAGCAGCCAGAGAAGGAAGATCCCCAAAATACATACTACAAAGTTAATGAACCATTCGGAGACCAATGGGATCAGGACTGTGAAAATGCATTCAGAGAAATAATTAAGAGACTCACTGAAGCTCCTGTGTTCACATTTGCTGATCCCACTACACTGTTTCTTACACATGGATTCCAGTACTGTATCAAGAGTACCCAAAAGGACTGAGACCGATTGCTTTCACCAGCTGGAGTCTGACACCAAGTGAAAAGAACTACCCAGTGCACAAACTAGAGTTTTTGGCTTTAAAATGGGCTGTCACAGATCAGTTCCATGAGTACCTCTATGGAGACAAGTTTACAGCAAGAACTGACAACGATCCTCTTACCTATGTCACCACTTTCTGCTAAGTTGCATGCAGCAGGTCACTGTTGGTTGTCTGCCCTTTTCATGTATGACTTTATGACTTTACCTTAGCGTATCGGAAGGGCCTGAACAATACAGATGCTTTTGCCCTGTCTCGCGAGTCGCCAACCTCACCCTCAAGAGGAAAACTAATGGACTCATATGACCTCTGCAACTATGAAAGATGTATGTACAAAATATGTGGATGCAGATAGTGAGATGCCTGTTTGTCACACCAGGGCCACTGATGTGATGGAAGCACATGCTGGTGCTATAACTGAAACCTATTACAGCTTTGAGGGTTTGTACATCAGTCGTTTGCCCTGGCCAAAACAGAGAGAACAGATGGTCACAGTGGCATGATTGTGGAATGAGAGGGGTAATCTCAGCTTTAGAAAAAGAAGGCCCAGATAAAGTGGCAAATGATCATCCTGATGTTCCAGCTTTGTTGAGAGAGTAGAGCAAGTTGTCCTTGAAAGATGGATTGCTTTTCTGAACTGTGCAAGATCCGAACAAAATGGGCCCCTATAAAAGTTTGTACTGCCATGGAAGTACCTCAAAGTTGTTCTTAGAGCACTTCATGATGACATTGGCACCTCGGGTTCGAGCATACTCTGAACCTTGTGAAAAGTTGATCCTATAGGCCCATAATGATTTCTGATGTGGAAAAGCACTGCAACAATTGTGCCAGGTGTGTCCAAAGAAAGACTTTGCCCCAGAAAACGGCACCCCTGGAAAACATTAAAACCACTGAACCTTTAGAGCTGGTTTGAATGGATTTTTTATCATTAGACTCAGACAGTAAAGGTTATGGCCATATTCTAATCATCCCTGACCACTGTACAAGGTATGCACAGGCTTACCCAACAAAAAGTAAGACAGCCTGGACTGCTGTGCAGAAACTCGAGGAGTTTGTAACTCATTATGGTATACTCCAGTGTATTCACTCCAATCGAGATCCGAACTTTCAGAGCCACCTAGTGAAATAAGTTCTTGCTGCACACGTCATCCAGCAGTCATGCACCATTCCCTACCATCCTCAAGGAGACCCAAAACTGAAAAGGTTTAATCGTACCTTGTTAGACATGTTAGGTATACTGGACCTGTAACAGAAGAGAAATTGAAGCCAGTACATCCCTAAGTTGGTGCACACCTACAATTGTACCAGGAACAGTGCTACAGATACTTTTCTGTACCTGCTAATGTTTGTCCGAGAAGCCCATTTGCCAATTGGCCTAGCATTCAGAGTGTCTGCTAATGGAACCTCAAAAGAGTCCTATCTTCAACATACTAAATGCCTCAAGCAGCAACTGAAAGAAGCCTACCGGCTGGCTGCAGAAGCCGCCAGTAAAGTCAGTGCTGAAAAAAACTCAGGTATGACCAGAAAGTGGTTCAACAAGTTTTACAAGTTGGAGATAGAGTTCTCCTCAGAAATCTTGGCCTCCATGGAAAATACAAGATAGCTGACTGCTGGTCTTCTAAACTTTATGTTGTCCTTGAAAAGTTACCTAACTTACCAGTGTATGGCATCCGTCAAGAATGTACCCCGGGGGGGGGGTGCTGTTGAGCCACCAAGCAAGATGGCTGCTTAAGTCGATTGCTCCATCCTACTCTGGATCCTATTTCTTGTAAAATGAGTGGAACGTGAACATTCTTCTCTAAAATAGCAAGGCATGGGGTGAGAGGACCCACCTAACTGAAATATCACTGATTTAAACAGCATATGACTCAGCTGACCTTACAGGAGCAGTCCGTAGCATGACAGTGAGCACAGGCTGACCACCATAGTGCAGAGGGATCCACAAGCTGCAGTATAATCCTCTCACCAGCAGTGTGGTCTCTACCCATCTATGAGCGGGTCTGCCCTTCTTGTCCTGTTGAGCAGCTCCTGCATCGCACTGGACTTTTATGACTCTCATACTCTTCAGTATGCTCTCTCACATCTAAAGCTGCACCCACCTGCCTTCAACTGACACTGTCTGCTTCTTGTACCCCTGCCTGGTGCTGGTGAGGCTTGTGCTGGAAAAGTGGGGCTCCAATTGTGAGATATGTAGACTGCAAAGCTACGTCGCTATGGGATCCAGGGAGCCACTGGCCAAAGGAGCACAGGCTCCCGCTGCTGACTCCCTCATTTACGTAACAAAGATGTTGTACGCCTTATTTGTTCATGTTAATGGCATTAGCAATGCTGTCAAAGGGAACATGGTGGATGTACGTGTTTTGGAAGACTGCATGCAAGTCTTGGAGCAGCGCACCAAGGATTTGGAGCTCCTGCAGCAGAAATTGCTGTTTTGAATCCAGGAACAGGACACAAAAATTTAAAAGTTATGGGAGAGGGCAGAAGATCAAGAAAACAGGGGTGAAGAAATAATATCCATATTCTGGGTGTTCCTAAAGGGCTAAAGGGCAACAGCATGGAAAGATTCCTAATGGACGTTATCCCCAGGCTTCTGGGGGATAGGAAGAGAGGGTCAATTGAAGTTGAAAGGACACACAGAATGAGAGGCAGAGCTGCTACTTCAGGCTCCCCACCCCGGCCCATAATAGCATACTTGCTCTGATACTCTGTTAAAGAGCAGATATTACGCATTGCCGGAGAATATGGGGATCTTCAGTGGAGAGGAGCCCACATCTCTTTCTACAGACTTCTCCAATGAGGAGGCCACCAAGCATAAGGCATTTACTCCCATCAAAAGCAAACTTAGAGACTTGGGTTTTCGCTGTCACTTCAGGGGGCAGGCTAGTTTACAAGTGGCTAAGGATGATAAAGAACTCTTAGTAAACTAGCCACAAGATTTAGAACTCAGGGCCAAGTAACACTGGCCTTCCATTAATCTATGGACTACACTTCCCAGGAGCCTCTGGACTCCTGGAGGCCCCACTGCATCTAGGAGGAAGAACAATGCTGGAAAACATTATCCAGGGGACCGCAATCAGGGAAACACCAGTCCACCCAATAAGTACCCCAACAACCCCATAGTGAATGGAGACCCCTTAGACCAGTGACCAGTTTAGAGACAATCTGCCCCTCCTCCTTATATGGGACAGGGGAGAGGAAGTGAGGACTTGAAGGGCTCTCCACTGGGCCAACGAGAGAAGCACGACACAGGTCCAGGAGCCATAATCATGGGCATAACAGAACCCCTGCAACCCCAGTCTGTCCACTGGTCGAGCTTCCAAAGGAAGATTCTGTGAGTGAGTATGAGGATGAGGAAATCCTTTCCACCCCTCAGGACATCATGATGGCCACATCTACCCTGGCAAGCTGGGCTGACGCAGTGGAAAAAGCTTCAGACGAGGCTGCAGCAGTGGAGGAACTAGCACACTTGACTGCCCACATCAAACCTGGACTGAAATCCTTCACAGAAGTGGCTGCTGTTCCCCCGGGACTGGCCAATACTGAGCAGCTGCCCACATCTAAAATACCCGAGGGCTGAGGATGCACTCTGTAGACCCGAAGTTCTACACCTTCAGATGCCTGGACTAAATCAGATTTGTATCCCATTCCTTTTTCTTCATAAATGCACTGCTTTTCAGGGGGAATGTGAACCACCTGTGTACTAAGAGGTGTTAATTTGTTGCAGGTTATGTAGGGGGGGGTGTTTTCAAGGGAGGTGGTATAACCACCACCACTTTCCCTTTTCCACGTCTTGGGAGTCACTCGAGAGCTGAACAGGGGTTGGGTGTCTGGCAGCTAGTGACAGGAGGAGGGCTCTATTCTATAATTAAAGCAGATTTTTCCTTTCCTCCCAGACCCTTCTCTTTCCCCCTCCTGCCGTGAAGATCTATGACCACGGCACATTGCAAACACAGGGATGGGGACATCCAATGAGGTATACAATGCCTAACCTTTTACCTCTCCTGTAATGTTCTGCCACCCCCCTCCCCACTTCCCCACCCCAAGCAGGCCTGTGGCAGTCATGGACTGCTCCGGAGGAGGGAAGGTTTTCAAGCACTGCTCACTTCTCTATAGCCAAATGATATACCACGTCCACTACTAAGGTCAGATTATCTCAGGCCAGCCATCCTCCTGAGACACTCTCCTAAAAGCTCCCTACTATGGTTAATTTCGAGACATGTCCTATCCTGTTTACATTACTTTTCCAGATTCTGTGCGTCGGACGGGGATCTCCTCTCACCTCCCTCCCTCTTTGGATCTCACAAATGTGCACACCAGACACTGGGATCACAGATTCCATTTTATTCAGGTCCAGGGTAGGATGGGTACCTTTACTGCAAGGCACTCACTTTCCCCACTGGACACTAAGTTTGCATGGCAAAAACCACATGCTTTGACCGAGGTTTCATTTCACGCCTATCCTTAGTACATTTTGTGTACTCACAGCAGCACTGTGCTGTACAGTACTACATTTAGTGTAGTATGACTTAGTAAGGCAGGAAAGTCTGCCTCTTACCCTCTTTCTGTTCACTAGGTAGACTGACCTAGCTAGCAGTTGTAAACTCTCCCTATTTTATTGGGGCGGGGTAGGAGGGTTTTCTTCCTCCTTTATCCTAGGTCCAGCTTACTTCAGGAACCATTCGATTGTGCACACTTTGCTTGTTTAGTGTTAAAGTTGATACATCTGTATTAAACAGAGTTAGTTTTATACTTTGCTTGCTGTCTAAAGTTCTCTTCCTTGTTCTGCTTCCTAGTTACAGAACACCAGCATTTGATACTTTCTTGGTGACTCTTGCTTCAGTATACTGTAGGACCGGGGCTCTGACTTATTTCCCACTGGACACGGCACCTGCTCCCATGTCTGGCCATATCTGCTAGATTGGAGGCTTGATATTACACGAGGTAAGTGGGAGCAGGTGCGATCAGTTGGATATCATGACCAACCCAATGCATCAGGGGTGGACTTGTGTCTCATGGAATGTCAAAGGCCTTAATCATCCAGTAAAGAGGACAAAGGTGCTTCACCATCTTAAGTCTCTTCATGCAGATGTAGCTTTGCTCCAGGAGACACTCCTCACAGCCAGTACGGTGGGATGGCTCAAGAAGCATTGGGTGGGACACATAATGCATAGCTCCATCTCGTCCAAGTCGGGAGGCATAGCTATCCTGGTCAGTAAAGCCTGCCCATGGGTGGAGGAGGGTGTCAAAGCAGAGACACAGGGATGCTGGGTGGTTGCCTGATTTGCCTTCCCTGGAGGAAAGTTAGTGGTTGGGAACATATATGCCCCTCACCAAGACTCTGATGAGTTCTTTCCCCAGATTAGTCATGCCATAGCTGTGCTTAAAAAAGATGAGGAGACCCTACCAGTTATGCTAGGGGTGACTTCAGTCTCTTAGAGGACATTTTCTTATATAAAACCCAACCCACTCCAGAGGTATACCCGAAGGCTAAGGCTACACTGGTGGAAATGAAGGATGAATGGGGCCTCTGTGACCCCTGTCATAGGGATAACCTCAAAGGGAGGGACTATACTTTTTTCTCCCTGGTGCATGGTACATACAGCCACATTGACTTCTGGCTGGCCAACAGAGTGACCGCTCAGGGGATCCATAATGCCACCATTGAGAATATTATTATTTCAGACCATGCTCCTAGCACCATTCAATACTTGCCCCCCGGGAACCCACATATCTCCCCACGATGGAGATGTAAACCACTTTTATTGAGAGCCACAGACTTCTGTGTTCAAATGTTGGAAGAGGCGAAAGCATACTTTAAGACCAACTTTGATGGTGATTTGGGCCCAGGTACAGTCTGGGAAGCCTTCAAGGCAGTCTTGTGTGACCGCATCATAGCTTACACTGCGGCACTGAATTGGAAATGGTGGGAAGAGGTGGATAAACTTCAGCAGTAACTAAAACCTTTACAGGATCAGTATAAAACGTCCCCCCCCCAACTTGTTACCATACATTACTGGGTTGAAATACAAGATCAACGCGATTCTTCAGTGGAAGGCAGAGTGGCAGCTTCCACGGTCTAAACATACGTTTTGGGATGGAGGGGATAGAGGATGCAAGCTCCTTGCTTACCATCTTGGAAAGCAGCAGGCCTCATCCCAAATTCAGGCCCTTAGGAATAGCACAGGTCAAATTGTTAGTGACCCCAGTCTTATCAATGGCACAATGAGAGAATTTTATCAGAAGCTAAATAGTCCCTGACTGCCCAAAGGACAGCAGGAATGGACCCAGAAAATACTAACTTTCTTGGGATCCACCCCCATCCCTCAGTTGGCACCAGAAGATAGGGATATGCTAGAGGGACCCATCTCCATCTCCGAACTCAAAGCAGCTCTTTTGCAGATGGCAAAGGGGAAGGTGCTTGGCCCAGATGGCATGACCATGGAACTTTACAAGGCGCTACAAGAGGAGGTCGCTTCACCCCTCCTGGAGGCTCTTCAAGAGACTCACCAAAAGGAGATGCTTCCATTGACCATGAGGGATGCAATCATCACTTTACTCCCGTAAACATCCAATGATCCCCTAGATTGTGTCAATTTCCACCCCATTTTGCTAATCTCTGTGGACACCATGATTATGGCGAAAATTCTGGCTAATAGGCTAGAGAAGATGCTTTCCTCAATTGTCCACCCTTCACAGGCTGGCTTTAGCAGGGGCAAGTGTGGAGCAGACAAGCTCCGTATGGTGTTCAATCTGAAGGGCATGCTGCTCAGTCAAAGGCACCCATGGCGGCACTGGCAGTGGACTTCTTGAAGGCATTCAACTCCGTAGAATGGAGCTATTTGCATTATGTTTTGGAAGCCTATGGTTTTGGGGGGGGGGGTTCCACAGCTGGATCAAAACATTATATACCTCACCCACAGCTAGGATACTCACCAATAAGTAACTCTCCCCGCCATTTGAGCTGCAGCTGGATACCTGCCAGGGGTGCCTACTTTTGCCTTTGCTCTTCCTACTGGCACTGGACCCTCTGACGAGAAGGCTGATAGCCACTCCGGAGATCTAGGGCATCAAG
The DNA here is from genome assembly GCA_016271365.2 of Neoceratodus forsteri. Taxonomy (NCBI): domain Eukaryota; kingdom Metazoa; phylum Chordata; order Ceratodontiformes; family Ceratodontidae; genus Neoceratodus; species Neoceratodus forsteri. Next base: position 186,515,327 of record CM057457.1, read on the forward strand.
ATAGGTAAGAAGTCTTACCTGGTGAGTGCATATGCAGATGACCTGCTTCTTCCCATTACTAACCCAGTTCAAGCTCTGCCCCTGATTCTGGCTACCCTTACGGAGTTTGCATCCTTTTCTGGACTGCAAATTAACTGGAAAAAACTACCTTGTCCCCGCCCAGTCTTACCTGTGCAAGGGACTGACTAGATGGCACCGACTTGGTATGGGCACCTCATGGGTTCTCATATCTCAGCATAATGATCCCAGTTTTATGGAAGGACTTAGTGGACGTAAACTTTAACCCGTTGTTAGGTACCATTAGTGCCCAGATGCAAAGGTGGAGATGGCTTAAATTGTCTGAAAGGAAAGGTAGAAGCCATCAGAATGTTCACTCCCCCTAAGATATCCTATATGTTTCTCAATCTCCTGGTGTGTATACCCCCTAAAATATTCACTGCACTGGATAAATCCATAGCTGGGCTACTCTGGGAAGGGAAGACCCCCAGATTTGGATAGACAAAACTAAGTGCTCATTGGTCAAGGGGAGGCTTAGGACTGCCATGGCTATTAGGTTACTCACTGGCATACAGGATGGTTCAGGCCATACAATGGTTTCTACCACCTACGACAAACACACCCTTATGGGTATCGCTAGAGACTGATGCAGCCGGGGGACACTGGGTAGAAGCACTGCTACAGGCCAGAAAATCTCCCAAGGCCTCATGTGGCCTCATTGTGGCTGAGACATGGAAAACATGGCATCTGGGTTTGTCCTTATCTCACACTCCTAAGGAGACTTGGTTTCCCCCCTTTGAATTCACCAGACTATGGGATGACCCTACCCTCTTAATCTTAAAGGCACCAGTCTCTTGGCCTTCATGGGAAAGCAGGGGGATACGCATGGTAGGGGGTCTGTGTGTACCTGCCATGGAGGAATTAATGTCTTTTCAACAAATTCAGAGGAGGTACTCATTCCCCAAGCAGGATTTTTGGAAGTACCTAGAGCTCCAGGATGCCCTAAAGTCTCTCCAGAATCCTCTAGTTAAGACACAAAAACGGGACTGGCTTGATGCCTTACATAAGCCTGGGGGACAGAAGGGAGTCGCGGAGAAAATATACAAGGTGCTGTGGGACTCATGACCCCCTAACATGGAAAACTGCAGGACTCATTGGCAACAGGAGATGAACACTGCGTTATCTCCTGAACTATGGACTCATTCCTTGAAACAAGCTTGCCTTGGCTATAGAGACTCAAGAACCCAAATGATACAACTGAAAATACTCCACTGCTGGTACTGAACCCTGGCACAGTTACATCAGAAGGGTCTTATCCCCAGTGCGCAATGCTGGAGATGCCAGCAAAACCCAGCCCACTTACTTCATGTCCTGTGGCAATGCCTGAAAATATCTCATTTTTGGGCAGCAATTTCAGAGGATAGCTCCATAGTGGTGGGAAACAACATCACCCTGACCTCTAACCTCTTGCTACTAGGGGACGCCTCAACATTGGATCCACTCCCTACCCCCTTGAAACAGTAGGTAATATCAGTCTTGAAGGAGGCCAAGCGTGCTCTCCTCATGAAGTGGAGACAACTTGGCCCCCTGTCTCTAGTAGCCTGGCACGTGGCAGTAGCTCAGTTGTCCATTTTTGAATGGCTTTCCTACCTTAGTCTTCACAAAGGGCCTAAGTACTATCACAAATGGGATGCTTACTTTCACTTTCATTTATGCTCTGTACCTCCTACATCACCTGACAACCCCCCAGTTTGAATGCGTTGGCATTTGGCTGCCCCACTGTCCCTTTCTTAAGGTTACTTTTGAATAAGCTGGTATATATACTTAGTACTGAAGTGAACATGGTCTTAGCTTTTAGTCCCTTATGGACATCTCTAATAGAGAAAGTGATATAGTCTGTTCTTTATGGAATACTTCTTTGCCTTTAGACTGAATGCACAGTTCAAAATTTCTTCCTTTCTGATATATGTGTTGATATCTTCCCTTTGCAGTTTCTTCTGATGAGATGTGTGTGCAGTTTGATAGTCTGCAGACATGCAAATGACATAGTGCTGACGTATGTTTTTGTATTTTCATACTTCACCATATGTACCATAGTGTCTGTTTCAAATGCTGGAAAATAAAATATTTAATGATAAAAAGAACATGCCCAGTGGATTGTCAAAACTATCCACCAAAACCACCTTCTGCCTATTGGTCAGCTCTAGCCTACTTCAGAAACTGTAATGGAGTCTGAGTTGAGAGCTGCCAGAACCAGAAATTGTAACCAAGCCAAAGAAAAGATTGCACCATTGTCTCCTCTGACCCCATATTGTGCAGTGACACTGTTCCACCGTCTACCACAAATGACAGTGAAACATGGATGTATGTATGTATGCTCAAATTTTTCAAATGATGTTTTAACCTACTGATGTATCTGAACTGTTACTGTACTTGCTTGTACGTGTCTGTCTCGTGTCCCCCTTCACCCAGGATCCACCTGGAATCGAGCAGTACTCTGCTCAGTTTGCCTTTCTGATTAAACTTTTAAATAAATAAATAAATGAGGAGGATGAAGTAAAATATTGGTATACCCCTCCTTCAGATATACCCAGAGTGCCAGTGAGCACTAGTGAATGGCCCCAAGCCGATCGCAAAGAGACTAACGTATTGGTGCCAAGTGTACAGCCAGCTGAAGAACAAGAAGTACCTTTTGCCATTGTGGATGTAGAAGTGTTGGTGGAGGACTTTTCCACAAAGACTGATCGGACACCTGCTATTCCAGAACAGGCCCCTGTGCTGGACACTGTACCAGAAGACGGCAGCATGCACCCTAGTCCTATGAAAGATGCAGTAGTACCCTGAAAGTCTAATGGAGCAGTTAAACCACCCATGAAATTAACTTACAACCTCACTGATGCCTCCTCTGAAATCCCTATCCAAGTAGTACATAAGTACCTGGTGGCCATGGTTTATTCCCTACTCATAGTTGCCCATCAGTGTACTGAATTACATATGTGGTCTAATAAATGAACTGATAAGGTGCCTACCTGAGCTAAATCTCATGCTAAATGTACTGAAACTATGTCTAACTGGGTTAAGACTGTAGCTAAATGTACTAATGATGTGTCTACATGTTTGAAAGCTGATGTATAACTGAAAGAGAGGATGCACATGTCTAGTTTGAAAATGTACAATAATGTTGATGTGTTTGAAATTATTTTATAGATAGGAACTGATTGTCTAGATAGGAATGTTTCTAAAAATTTTATGTTTTACACTGCTTCTGTGGCTTCTGGGCTTTCTGGACTTTAAGGCAGTGCCTTGTTGAGGACACCAAGATTTTTTTTGGGGGGGTATGTAACCCCACCCAACCCTCTGTGTGGGACTTACCAGTGTTTGGCTACAGCTCCTGCTTGCCCGTTGTCCTGTCTTTAGCCTTCAGTCCCCTGAACTGCTGAATCGGGACCGGAGGGTTGTATTCAGGAGCCCTGGTGGGATTTATGCCTGGGCTCCCATCGAATGATTTGCGGCAGCCGCCTCTGGCTCTCCCTATTTTTTAACCTCATGGGAAAGCTGGGTTGAGGTTCCTGGGAGCTGTTTGTGCCTCTGGCGCCAAAAATGACTTTTACCCAGTCCGGAATTAGTTGTGAGCCGGACAAAAAGGTAAACAAAAATGGCCGCACATCTGGTAGCTCCGCATGTGCAGCCAGTCTTCAAAGGAGCCACAGCTCCCAATACAGTTTGGCCATGTGGCTGTAACTTGAAAAAAGCTGTCCTGGCTCCAGGGCAGGCAGTGGAGATGGGATATAAGTACAGTAAATAATATCTTTGGGCACAATACTGGGGGTTTCCCAGTCCCCATTTGGGCAGTGGGACCAGGAACAATATCAGTCAAGGTGCGCATGTGCACCCGTAGCCAGGGAAGGCATGAATCGGGTGCATCTTGTTTAGGAAACCCCAACAGCCAAACAGGGCTCCCCCTAAAGTAAATAAGGGTTTCCCTGGCCCATGCATAGTAAGCGGAGTCAGGGTATGCATTTTGATGCCCCTGAATGGTCAAACAAATAAATCGGGGGCAAGGTATGGGGGCAGCAATAGGTAAATAAATATGGCATCCCCCAGTAATTCTCCATGCCACTGGGGCTGCTGGAATGGTATCAAAGATCACCATCAGCAGCCTGATCCAGAAGCAAATGATTTGATACCTTTTAATGGACCAACACAGATGTAACAACAAGAACAAAGTGCCCTAGCTTTCTGACCAACCAGCCCTTCTTCAGAAGCCTAATGGCCGTTGTTTAGAAAAAACAATACTTTTAACAACTAGATCATGCATAAAAAAACAGAAAAAATCCCCTTTGGTTTAAACTACTCATTTAGAAAATATAGACGATGATGTCAGAGAAATATAACAGTACCATTATACCTACAGGCAGGAGGGTCCCAGGGTCAAAGGTGCTTGGTTCAAAACACATACAAAGAATCCTACTAAATATAAATTCAATTGACATAAGACAACACTGCTGGAGCAGATGACTCTTAAATCAAGCTATGAGTGTCACAGTGTGTATAAGGATGTGATTACTGAAAAGCAACCCCCACCCAGATTAAAGACATACTAAGACTGTCTTAGGACTCCAAGAAGTTTCAATACATGCATTATAGACAAGAAATTACAAGTGAAGTTGTCTTAAAAACATCAGTGCACACTGTATGATGTATAAAACTTAGCTGGACCTATCACCCAGCTGTACTCTCCAGCTAGATATCATGCCCCATAACTTCAAAAACCTCTAGTATAGTGACAGGACTTTATAAATGATAATTTAAATATAAATTGACAGTATTACTGTCAAACAAAAAACTCTAGTCGAGGACCACCAAGGAATTAAGACCACATAGCCTGATATGTACTGATGTCAATATACACTGATAATTTAACAACTTGATGTACTAGAAGTGTCTAAGGAATCTGAAAAAGTGATAAACATTTTTTAATTTCTCTCCTCCTCTTCACACAAACAATAACACCCTACCTCACCCCACATCCCCATAATGAGGGAGGTGGGGAGGATGACTAGCTTTAAGGAGATTCTCTCTCTCTCTCTCTCTCTCATACACACACACACACACACACACACACACACTCCTAATGAACCTTTATTCACATCAGTCACTGCAATTGTTCCCCAAAGGAATTCAACTTGCCATGAAATCCTAAGTAAAAGGGCTCATGTATCCTAATACCTACAGAGCAGAAATGTGACACTACTTAACTGTACTCCTATCTGCATAGTAACATTTCCAAGGATTCTGTATAGGACTACAATGAAATAAAACTACCACCTTCCCCAGGGTAAGGTAACTAGAAGTAAAGATAAAGTATGTGTGTAAGACCAGAGGTCTAACATACCTACATTTCCACAAATCACTACAATATTACCCTAATGTAAAAAGATCTGTCCAGGACCCCCATGCAAATGTGATCTTGCACCCCAATATGTACAGAGTTAAAAAAATATGTGACAGTCTATGATAACACTCCTGTATGTACAGTAACAGGCTAGGTAATCTGAATTTGGTGCAACAGAATGAACCCCACTCCAGGTCAAAGATAAAAAGTAAGGAGGAATTAATATTCATTATGTGTATGAAGTAAGAGTAGTAACACATTGTAACTTCATGTATCTAAATAGAGGCCTACCTCAATGTGACAGCAAGCCCCACACCGGTTATATGATGTACCTCACAACACATACCCACACACATACATACTCGCACACACCCACATCCCACACATGCTGAAGTCCTATAATATGCCAGTCTGAAGATGAAGTCTGTGGATGTCAGTTTCTGTAATGTCCCATGAAACCCAGATCAACGTTCATCCCATCTGCTACCATATTAAGATGTAAAATAAGTTTAATCTCAAAAGCTCGTCTCGTTCCTCCCAGGACAGGAAAGCAGTCCTCCAGACGCTCAATCCTGCCGTCCCCTGCCAACCCCTGCAAACCCAGACTCACTCCAGAACCCGGGTCACTGGCGTGGTGTGAGGTGTGATGTCCAACCCTCAGTGCCACCAGGCCGGCTAGCTCACACATCTTAAATCGCAGTATGTCCCAAAGCCCTTTACTTGGTGCACAGCGGCAACCCCGCCTTTAAAATAAACCCCCCAAACCAAGTAGCACAACAAACCTTGACCAGAAAAAAATATTCTGTTTCTGTTCTGTTTAATACCCCCTTACCATATAGAACAAACCTAGAACACAAAAAAGTTTTATCAGTTAGAAGCACTGCACATTAGACAGACTAACACGAAACAAAACTTAGATCACAAAAAAAGATTTTGCAACCTTATCAAGTCACATATTGTCATAGAAAGCATGAAATATACAAGTTTATCATTCTGACCCATGGGTCTGACAGTCTGTAGTTCATTGATCCAAGAACATTCACACTGTAGAAATAGTTTATTCAAGTGTCCACCACACTGTGGTACAGTTACATGTTCAATTCCCACAAAAATGTAATCCAGCTACTGAGCCATGGTTTGCCTCTTCAGAATGTTTTGTCATGCATAGCTATGATTCTTGGATCTTATTGCTGTTTTGTGTTCTCCAGTCTTTATTTTGAGTGGTCTTTTTGTTTGACTCACATAGCATATCCCACATTGGCATGTTAACAGACAGATCACTCCTATGGCATCGCATGTGATGAACAATTTCACTCTGTACTTTTTTCCAGACCTTGGATGCTTTAAAATATCAGTGCTTATGGTATTGCTGCAATGTGAACAATTACTGCATCTGTAGTTCCCTGTTAAAATCTTCAACCCACTAAAACAAATAATTGATAAAACCCTGGAAACTGGAATTGTCCCAGATGACTGGAGAACAGCAAATATAATACCAGTCTATAACAAACTTTTGTCAGCGCCGAATGTTTGCTAGCTGGCATTGGCATTGGTAGTGTAGGAGTTAGAGAGATGCATAATAGGAATGGCAGTGAAGTATTGAACTGAAGCCAACCCCACCACCACCCTGCAGAGAATGACAGGCACTGGGGTGTGCCTTTGGGTCATCAGGCATAACATCCACGCCATTTCACCACACCCTACCCTGCAGACACTGACAAGTGTCACGGTGTGCCTTGGGGGTCTTTGGGCCTTATGCTCACCCCATTCCATAAGGAAATATGGTGAGACAGGTGCAGTATAGGAGAATGGGGTGAACTTTGGGGCTGAAGAGTCCAAGGCACACCTCGATGCTTGTCACTGGCTGTAGGGTGTGGGCGGGGGTGGAATGGTATGAGCATTACAGGTGACAATCCCAAGTCACACCCCTGATGCCTGGCAGTCTCTACAGGATGGGGCGTTATGGCCGGAAACCCTAACGCCCCAGGCGTTCATTGGTATTTTCAATCCAATTTTTCTACATGGGTTTTTTGTGGCCCCCACCTCATGAACAGTGGCAATATCAGTTCATTAGCTGAAAGCTGATTTTGCACTGCGACTACACCATTGGGCACCATAGGTGCAAAAACACATTTCGAACAGGATGTGAAGAATGACAGCTGTACTGTTCATGAGGAGATGTGAAAAATGGCAATGTTGAAAATCTGGAGTGAAAATATAAACAAACTAATGAAGTCACGAACGTGCGTAGAAACTGTACAATGCACACCCGTAATGTAATTAGTTTGGGGATTGCTTACATCAGACTGTCAACACAGGCATTTGGGACCTCCGCTCATGAACAGTGTCACTGTGATTTTCTTAACATGTCCCGAACACTGTTTTCCCACAGCGACCACGTATTTCTGAGCCGGAAGTGCGAAAACACATTTCGGCCAGGGTGTGAAAAATGACAGCTATACTGTTCATAAGAAGGTGGGGAAAAATGCCAGTGTAGAAAATCTGGACTGAAAATATATTTGTGAACTTACGAGGGTGCATGGAAACTGTGCAATGCACACTCGTAACACAGTCATTTTATGGACTTTTGTCACCAAATTTTCAACATAGCCATTTTAAGACCTGTGCGCATGAACAGTGTCACTGTGATTTTCTTAATCTGTCCTGAACATCGATTTCACACCAGCTGCGCCATTGCATGCTACATGCACTAAAACATATTTTGGGCGAGATGTGAAAAATGACAGCTGTACTGCTCATAAGGAGGTGTGGTAAAATGGCAATGTTGAAAATCTGGAGTGAAAATATTAAAAATTTGCAAAGTTACGAATGTGCGCAGGAACTGTGCAATGCACACTTGTAAAACAGTCATTTTTGGGAATTTTTTCACCAAATTTTCAACATAGGGTTTTGGGGGCCTACCTCATGAACTGTGACACTGTCATTTCATTACTCTGTCCCAAAAGGTGGTTCCATGCAGTGACCACGAAATCACCTTTGAGGACTGAACTAACAAAATGACAGTGACTGATTCATGGTGGGAACTAAAACCATGTTGGAAATTGGACTATTCCCAAAATGGCTTGAGATATGCACCAAAGTTGAAAAAAAAACATTCATGCCATTATACAGCTTACCAGCATTTCTTCAGTTCGCGGTCGGCTTTGAAGAGTGCAGACGTGATCCCGGTCCACTGAAGACCGTCGTGCTGGGCACCAGAGAGAAGTGACTAGGGGGGGGGGTGTGGGGAGAGTGGTGCACAGAGGGTGGGCATGGGCTGGGGGAGGGGCAAGACAGTCAACAAGGGACCATTTTTTTACAGGATCTTTTTATTGTTGGAAGATGGCGCGGGACTTTTGCCATGCTGGGGTGGGCTCCCAGCGTGGTAGCTGGAAGTTTATTTTTTTGGTGGGTACACTGGAGCTGATGGGGGATTGGGCACCCCCAATGGCCATATGGACATTTGCCATGCTGGGGTGGGCTCCCAGCGTGGCAACTGGAAGTCAGTGTTTTTTTGTGGGGGGGGCTCAGTGGATCCGATGGAGGATTGGGCACCCCCCGTCACCCTACAGACTTTGCCACGCTGGGGTGGCCTCCCAGTGTGGCACCTGGAAATCTGGTTTGGGGAGTGCAGCCGGAGCCGATGGGGATTGAGCACCCCTGTCGGCCATAAGGTGTGCGGGTGGGGGGAGTGCATGAGCATGCTGGGGTGGGCTTCCAGCGTGCTACATAGGTGTTCGGGGGGGGAGACCAACTGTCTGTGACAGTTCAGATGCAATGCTGACATGTAGGCAATTTGTTGCCTACACGTTACCTCTTCTGGTGGTGTTGTCCTCAGAACTGTATGCCACTGCATCTGAACGCCTGTCATAGACAGATTAGACATTCTTTGGTGCAATGCAGCCATGCCTGCAAAAGGGAGCAGGGCATTGAAAGTGGGGGAGGCACACCTACGAAAACTCGTAAGGTGGTACTATGTTTCTTGCACATGCGTGCAAGCAAACATAAAAATGGTAAAGAAGAGGAAGTAGAAAACTACTGCCCTATCAGTTTGACATTTATCAAAGGGACAATACTAGTATCCATAATTAAAGACCATTTGATACATTTTAAATGTAACCCTGGTGCCATGTACCTGCGGGCTACTCCACCTGCCTTGTAGACCAATAACAAGGTCGAGGGACCTGGGCTCAGATGTTCCTGAAGCGAGGGATTCATTTCCAGAAAAGATATTTAGTGTGGTACCTCCTCTAAAGTGGGCACCACTGTGTCCACTGGGACCTTATTTATAACTGCAGTCTCTTCAGGTTCAGTTTCACCATTTACGGGTATCTCAACAAACTCTGCCTCATCAGTTTCGGATGCATCACTACTCAGTTCAGCATTATCAGTGAGCTCAACACTTGTGCTTGGCTTAGCACTGGTATTTGGTTCAGCCTGGGTTGATTCATCTTGGACAGCATGAGAATTTACGTCATTGACAGGCATGTGACTTTTATTGTTTTTTGCAGGCTTCTCTTTATTGAGAGGACAAGACTTAGGAATTCCCTGGAATAGCCTTGTGAGTTCAGGAGTATGATAGTAGACAATGCAAGGCTCATCTTCATTAGTTTCAGAATTTATTTATTTATTAAAAAATTGGTAACTAGGAAAAGCACCATGAGCGAGGCTCATTTCCAGGTGTGACCCGGGAAAGGGCAAGTACAGAGGTAAAATCAGTATAACTACAATACATATAGTAATGAAAAAAGTTTCAGGGTCACAAGACCAGGGAAGACAGTCATGGTGAATGATACAGTAGGCAGGCAGGTGCTACAACAAACAAGGTACAGTAACATTAATGAGGCATACGTGCAAGACTAATTAGGGAATTCCTGGAGGAGGTTCCTGAAAAAGAAGTGCAATTGCAGAGTGAGTTGAGGCAGATGGATAAATACACCATGAGGATGGGCCAAGCAGAGAGAGGTTTGGGCATCAAGGAGGGGCAGCCACCTGTGAGGCAGAGGCTGTAGAGGAGGAGGAGCACTGGAGACACAAAGGTGGGGAGAGGAGCCTGAGGAGTCTATTGAAGGAGGAAGGGAGGTGGATAAATGCAGGTCAGAGGGTAGATTATTCCAGAGAAAGGGGAAGCGGTAAGAGAAGGCCAGTTCGCTGGCAGTAGAGTGGGGGTGAGGGATAGAGAAGGTGCGGTGTCTCTGAGGGTGAAGGAGTAGAGGAGGTGGCAGCTTGGAGAGGTGGAGGAGAGGTGGGGGAGGTGCCAAACCAGAACTTGGCAACAAGGGAAGCACAGTGAGAAGTTCTTCGGTGTGATGGGGGTCACGGAGAGGGGAGCATATAGAAGGCAGTGGTGTGTATGGGAAGGGGAGGCGGTTGCAAAGCAGCAGGAGGAATTTACAATAGTATCCAGCTTTTTGAGGGATGCAGCAGGGGCCATGCTGTAGACCACATCGGCATAGTCAAGGACTGGCAGTATTGTTTTGAGAACCAGTTTGCATCACGTGGGGAGAGGGAGGCTGTCTTTGTGGCAGTAAAGGATGCTGAGTTTGGGCTGGAGCTTTGTGCAGATGTTGTCAATGTGAGTGGAGAAATCTAGGTGGCTATCCAGCCATACTCCCAGGTACTTAAATGCTGGCACTGTATCAAGGGGGGTGCCGACTAGAGTTGTGAAGACCAGATGTGATTTAAAGGAGGCGAGTTTCTGTTTGGAACCAGATAGCATTGTAACAGTTTTTTTTGTGTTTAGTTTCAGTTGATTTGCTTGGAACCAAGACTGGACAAAACTAAAGTCATCCTGTAGTGGGGCCTGCACGCAGGCGGGGGAAGGGCCGGAGGAGAAGATGACAGTGTCATCCACGTACATATGCAGGTTTGTGGAACTGCAGATGGAGGGAGATCATTTATGAAAATAGAGAAAAGGATGGGACTGAGGACAGAGCCCGGGGGGACCCCAGAGTGGATAGGGAGAGGGGAGGAGATGGCATCACCGATTTGGACAGATTGCTACCTGTCCTGTAGATATGATCAGAACCAGGCTACTTCAGGGTTGGCAAGGCTTATTGATTTGAGTTTGTGAAGTTGGGGGGAGTGGGTGAAACCAAATCAAAAGCCTTAGCCAGGTCATTGAAAATGGCAGCAGTGACATGACTCTGGTCCATGGCTGAGAAAATGGAGTCGGTGACCCTCAACAAGGAGGAGGAGGTGGTGGTGTGCTGCTTTCTAAAGCCAGATTGATCTGGGGAAAGAGAATTATTGGCAGCAAGTAATTCTGAGACTTCAGAGTGTATAAGAGGCCCCTGAACATTGGCAAGGGAGGGGAGTAGGAAGATTGGCTGGTAGTTACTAGGGGACAAGGGGTCACCACCTTTGTGGAATGGAATCATCTTGGCTGATTTCCAAGCTTTAGGGACTGTGGAGGTGGAGAGGGAGAGGTTTAGAATATGGGTCAGGGAAGCGACCATGGCAGGGGCAGAGATGTAGAGAAGCCATGGATGGAGACCACCAGGACTCAATTTAGCAGGGTTGAGAGAGATGAAAGAGTTGTAGACTTCCATGGGGGAGAAGGGGGAAAAGAAACTCAGATGGGGGAGTGGTATTTGGCTTGGCAGGAGGGGGGTCAGGTGGGCCAGCCATGGGGTGATAAGGAAGAGCACAGGAGGTAAAAAATGTATTGAAGACCTGGGCCACTGAGGCAGGGTCAGAGATGGGGGGAGCCTTCTATTCTGAGGACTGGGCATGTTTGCTGGGTGGGCGGATCAAGGAGCATGTGGATCACTTTCCAGAAGGAGGCAGGGTTGCTGTCTTGCTGCAGTTTGGATTTGAAGTAGCTGGCCTTGTATTGGTGGATTTCCTTGGTACAGCTATTTCTTAACACTCTGTAGGCATGTAGGTCTGCAGGAGCTTGGGACGTTTTGTAAAGTTTTCATGCTTTGTCTCTGACACGGCATTTGGAAAGCAGTGCAACTGTAACCCGGGGTGGTGGTGGTGATGCCTAACTCTGGCTTTCTTCCTCTGTGCGTAAGTGTTCCACATGTGGTTAAATATCTGACAGAAGTGGGACAGAGCAAGGTCAACTTCTGGGGCAGAGAAGACAGGTAACCAGTCGCCATTGAAGAGGGCCTGCTGTAGGGCTGTGATGTCTAGGTTATGGGGAAGATAGGACCAGATGTATTTAGAAGGGGAGTGGGGTACTTGTATTTTGCGAACACAGTAAGTGATACAGTAAACACTAAGAGCATCTAGAAGGATGCTAGATGCAGTGATGCGATGGGGGTGTGACGATAGAACCCAGTCAAGCAGAGAGTGGTTTAGGGTTTTGTGGTTAGGACAAGTTGGTTCCTGGATTAGTTGAGTGAGGCTGAGGGCCTCGAATCTGAGTAGGGAGGGTTTGGCAGCTTGCACGAGCCAGTCTGGGTTGAAATCCACTAGTAGGATGAGCTCACCATTGCCTATGGGGGAGGAGATAGTAGTAATGATCTTAACAATAGTGTCTGGTGTGGTTTTTGGGGAGACATAAAGAACACCTATGTGGATAGGGGCTGAAGAGGGGATAGATAGATAAGCAATTATGAGTTCATGAGAGGACAGGCAGAATTCTTTGAGGGAGATACAGCAGGAGAGGGACTGTTTTGTATACAAGGATACACCACTGGCTCATTTAGCTCTGTCCTCAAGGAATAGATTATAGCCAGGGATGACGAGGGAGGAGTCAGGGGTTTTGGTGGATAGCCAGGTTTCTGTGATACAGAGAATGTCTGGATGGTGAAGGGTCATCCAAACTTTGAGGAGGTCTATCTTGGGGAGGAGGCTTCTGGCATTAAGATGGTATATGTGAAGCCCTTTAGGCAGGGCAGAAGAAGAAGGGTTAGATGATGTACAGCTGTTGGTGGAGGTGGGAATGGGAGGGCCAGGGTTGGGCTGAACGTCACCTGCGAGCAAAGGTAGGAGAAGAAATAGGGACAGGTGAGGTGGATATTTAGATTGTCTGAGTTTGTGAGAGGAAGGCAGGAGGAGAGATGTAGGCAGCAATGAAGAGCTTCAACATTTAGGAGGTGATAGGGAAAAAGGGAGGAGTGGATGAGGAAAGGAGAGAGGGAGCAGGATGGAGTGGATAGTGAGAAAGGAGGTGGAGGAGTGGTGGAGGAGGGGTGAAAGGATGGGCTGGTAATGGAGGGGAAGTGTGGGGTAGGGAGCAGAGGCAAGAGGGATAGGAGGGATGACTGAGAGGGGCAGGGGGAATAAGCTAGGAGTACGGGGGAGGGGCGATGTTAGGATCGGAGGTACATGAGAAGAGGGAGAGGACAAAAGGGAGAAGAAAGGGAGTGACAGAGGTGTGAGCAGACATAGTATAGTGGGAGAGTAGCAAGTAGTGAGGACAGGCATTAAAGTTGATGAGGTGGCTGAGCCTACGATCGACGCTTTAAGAGGAGGGTTGTGGTATTATCAGCCTAGTGAACACAGAAAAGTAGCTTTAACTGGTTATCTTTAAAACGTGAGTTGGATAAGGGAGCAGTTGAGATTGCTTTTTGGCGATGCAGCTTTAGGCAGCTATTGTAAGGAGGAGCAAGTTGAGAGGTCCCCCTGGTGGCAGAAAGGTATAAGGAGCCAATGGGAAAAAGGGGAGATAGACTAGAATCATGATTGGTTGGATAACGATAGACAGCTAAATGCCCAGATAAAGGTGGGATGGGGGAGACATCAAAGACGTTTGGGTATATTCAGCTTTTAAACGGTGTCCAGTCCATAGTCCATGGGGCTTAAGTAGCTGATGTTGTTTAAAATTGATTTCATGCTTTTAAATTAGAAGCCAGATGTCCAATATTAAATTAAATGTATTACAACCAGGAACCAGGATGAGAGATTAAATATTTTCCTGGCAGACAGATACAGGAGCTTCCCAGTGAATCCAGAGATGGCAAAGAAAAAGGTGACAAGTTTGAAACTGCTGCAGGGTTCTTGTCCGTACTTGTGTGAGGTTAGGTCAGTGGTCGTGGAGCAGCTCCAGTCAGGCTCTGTAGCCCAGGTGAAGGAGGGCAGCTGTGTGAGGTCAAGTCAGTGGTCATGGAGCAGCTCCAGTCAGGTACAGTGGCCCAAGTGAAGGAGGGCAGCTGTGTGAGGTTAGGTCGGCGGTCATGGAGCAGCTCTGGTTGGGTACAGTGGCCCAGGTGAAGGAGGGCAGCTGTGTGAGGTTAGGTCAGCGGTCTTGGAGCAGCTCTGGTCAGCCAATTTATGTGCAGCGGTTAACTGTTCTTTCAACCTCTGAACGTACTGCAGACAGTTTTCAGATTTGGTCCCATCAGCTGATATGCCAAAGCTCAGGTCAACAGGAAGTCAAGCTTCTCTTTCAAATATTAAACTGTATGGCGAGAACCCTGTAGCATCATTCCACATACAATTATAAGCATGAACTAGAGCACTAACTTGCTGGCTCCAGTTGCTCTTTGCTCTTGGATCTAGGGTGCCCAACATGTCCAGTAGCATTCTATTAAATATCTCTGGCTGATGGTCACTTTGGGGATGGTAGAGCATTTTTTCTGGATTTGCTAACTCCCCAGGAAGACAATATTTCCTTAACCAGTCGACTTTCAAAATCTCGGCCTTAATCAGAGTGTATCCACTGGGGTGCACCATAGTGTTCAAAGAAATTTTCTACTAGGACTTTGGTGACATTTAATGCTTTTTGGTCCTTTGTAGGGTATGCCTGTGCAGAACTGGTAAAATGATCTGTAACTACCAGATTGCTGGAGTTGTTCTTTGAGTCAGGTTCAAGACTAAGTAAAGTCTATACAGAGCAGCTCCATTGAGGCGCTTGTTACAATATTTACTAATGGTGCTGCTTTTTGCAGTTGAGCATTTCTTTGAGTATAACGGATGCAGGTTTAAAAATATTCTTCAATTTCACTTGCCATACTGGGCCAGTAGAAATGGGCACAAGTCAGGTCCAAGGTACATTCACTCCCCATATGACTCATTTTGTTTTGCAGTGCTCTGAGTAAGATTCTTGAACTTAGCAGGCAATAGCAATTGTCTAGCGAACCCTTGAGGATCTTTCACTTCATGATACAGCAAGTGCTCTCTAAACTTGAATTTAGGCCACTCTCTTAGCAGTAGTTTAATATCTGAGTTGTCAGTTATTACTTATGAGGCATCACCCTCTTTGTTTACAACAGCAATAATGTCCTTTAACACAGTGTCATTGCTTTACTGTCTGTGTAGTTCCTTCACTGTGAACTGTGGCAAAGAACTCAGAGCCAGGGTGGCTAACTTGCATAGGCTGTAGGCAAACAGTTTCCCGGGGGCCCCAAACAGTCTACAAAGTGGTTGCCAATTTCTGTAGGCACTGTGTCTTCATCATCAAGCCTCTTGTAAAGGGCTTTTACTGATTGCTCAGGTATTCTGACCCAGTTTTGCAGATTCTGGGAGTTAGTGGCAGGGCACCTGGAAAGAGCATCTGCATTGTTGTGATTCAGGCCAGGATGGTACTCTACAGCATAGCTGTATTTTGATAGACAGACAGCTACTTGTGACCTGCAGTATCCAGTTTGGCAGTTGTTTGAACATATGTCAATGGGTTGTTGTCAGTCTTTACCAATATTTTTGTTTCATGCAGGTACTTGTGAACCTGGTCAACTATAGCCCATTTGACTGCTGAGAATTCCAGCTTACGTATAGGGTACTTTTTCTCTACGCTAGACAGACTTCACCTGGCAAAGGCAACAGGTCACATTCCCTCGGGGTATTCTTGATAGAGGACAGCTCCTAGGCCACTAAGGCTGGTGTATGCATGAAGCTTATATGGTTTGTAAGGGTTAGCTTAGGCTAACACAGGGGCATGAATTAGGTGGTATATTATTTCATCAAAGGCAGTGTCATCTCAGCAGTCCATCTAACTTCAAAAGGTTCACTGGGCTTGTAATAAGACTTTAGTTTATGATCAGCAATATGGCTTTTAGTTTTCTTGTGAGTGGGAGGATAGCCTTGAGTTAGATTCAACAAGGGCCAGACCATCCTGGTATAGTCTTTAACAAATCTACAATAATAACCACAGATTCACAAGAACCATTGCAATTCTTTCAGACTGGTTGGCCTGAGCCAGCTGGTTAGTGTTTCTACCTTTACTGGAATCAGTCTGAATGCCCTAGACAGACACAATATGTCCTACATATTTCACTGAGCTATGGAATAATTGACACTTATGTATTAATTCCTTGAGCCCAAACTCCTCCAAGTGGTAAAGGACCTTGAGTAAGCGAGCTCCATGCTCTTCTAATATTTTTCCAAAAACTATGATGTCATCTAGGTATACTAGACATTCAAGAATATTCATATCCCCAACAGCTCTCTCTATAAGCCTCTGAAAAAGTGGTAGAGGCTCCTGTTATCCCCTGGGGTATTCTCAAGATTTCATAGAAACCTAAAGGACAGATGAAAGTAGTCTTCTCTCTGTCTTTGGGCGCCTTTGGGATCTGGTAGTAGCCACTCCTTAGGTGTAATACAGAGAACCACTTGCACTCTTTCAAGCAGTCTAGAGCATCTTGTATATAAGGCATGGTGTGCTGATCAGAGATGGTTCTTTTGTTAAGAGTTCTGTAATCAACACACATATATACAACCCCATTTTTTTTTCTGCACCACAACAATAGGGGAAGTGCATGGGCTCATGGACTCCTGAATGATTTCTGCAGCCAGCAACTCTTGCAAAAGACATCTCAAATTATATGTTCCAGGATCTCTTTCTAAAAGATCTATCATTGTGTAGCTGAACGAGGTGCTCACTCAGTTCCTGATACACATCCCACGTCCCATTCTTTAAATGAAAATACTTTAGTTTTCTTGGCTAGTTTTTGACTTATGTAGTCTTGCCACTCATCCATGATAGGTGAATCTCCAAAGTTGAACATATCAGGAGTTACTTCACTGGCCTTCCTCTTTTTATTGGCAGAAGGTTGCACAGCTGTGTCAGGGCAATATACTCAGGCTAGCATGCAGCCCCTACAAACTACAATGCTCCAGTCAGTGATATTCTTTACTTGGACAGTAACACATCTGGCATAGGCATGGGCCCGTGCAGGAAAGTACACTGGGCTTAACCAGCAATCTTTCAGGTAGCCCATACTCGTCTGGTGAATCTAACACTAGTATCTGGTTAGTGACATGTTTCTTTAAGCATACCTCACCACTGATGCTACACTCTGTGATAGGTGATAGCTGGATCACTGCAGGATATTTCCTCCACACTATTTCCACAGGGTCGTCTCTATCATCTACTTTAGTTTGCAGTTGTAGCTCATATATCTTCTTTACCATGGCATGAATATGAAGGGCTCTTCCAGCCTTTTTTCTCATTCTTTCTTAACATTACTGTGCTAGCCGACAAGACATATGTGCATTAGTGCCAATCAGTACCAGTGTACTGTCAAACATCCTGGATTCTGGATATACCAGGGCTAGAGTCTCTAAAGATCTCCCATGCCAGCTACAGATAACAGAAAAGACACCCATACCTTGAGATAGCCAAGATAGGGATAAGACTTGTTGCTCAGTCCCCACACATTCAGTCCTTCAGGCGGTAACAATTCACAATGAGATAGGTGTTTGTCATACCAGTTCTTGAAAATGATCATTACATGGGAACCATTATCCAACACAACATGAGCAGGTATCCCCTCTATGTGAACAGAGGTCTTGGTAGAGGGTCCTATCAATTTTTCTAGATCAAATGGTGCATTTGCAGTGGTTTTGACAGATGGCTTAGCAACAGAGTGATTAGATGGAGGCTTAGCATGGGGTCCGTACAATTTCCGTGCTGTTTCACCTTATTCAACAAATTTTTTGTCACTTTTCTTAAGTCTTCAGGGGATTGATATTCTCATTTAGTGTGTCCATCCTCCCCACAGTGGTAACAAAATATGCTTTGTCTGGAAGGGTGAGGCTGAGTTGACTTCTTAACAGGCTTCTCACTAGTAGGCTGATTTGGGCTACTGGTTATATTGGACCTTCGAGCATTTTGGCCAGACCTCCTCCACTGTTGAGGCTGAGCACTGGACTTTGCAATTTCAGTCACCGGGGATCTCAATTCTCTCATCTCTTCCTGAATTTCAGTGTTGATAATCACAACAGAGGCTTGGGCTGTGACACCTCTTACTGATGAATACTGTTCACTAGAGTCTTCAGCTTGACTCTGCCAGGAATTGCAACCTTTAGCTGCATCTAAGGTAGCTACAGTGCATGCTCTTAGTTGTCTCAGTTCTTCCAATAAGTCTCTGAGTTCTTGGGGATCATTTATAGGCTCTCTCCTCCTTGTACTGGCTACTCATGTGGTGCCGCTAAAGGGTTCCAGAGCTCTTCCTCATTCTCAGCCTCCCTTATCTCCTTCATTAACCAACAGTATGCAGGGGGTTATCACTCCAATCCTGCATTTTCAATCTCATGATTAGTACACTACAGTAGCAGACAGACTTCAAGATATGGTCCAGCCTCACATGATGCAATTCACTAGTGGCCTTACTTTACCTCCCTTTCTATATGCTTTCTGTAAGGCTCTTTCAAGCTGAGTCACATAAACAGATAGGGGCTCTTCCTTCCACTGTTCAGTTGATTTGAACCTCCACATCAAATCCTCAGCTGACTCTGTATTGCCAAAGACACTTTCTAAAGCAGCAAGATACTCCTGGGTGGAAGCATCAGAGTTGGTAGATCTCAGGAAATGGGTGGCTTCCAATGCAGGCCCCCACAGACTCTCCGTAATTATCTTTCTTTTTTCAGTCTCGGTACACTGCCATTCTTGCACAAGATGTGAAGCATTCTCCAGCCATATCTCCAAGTAATCCTTCCCATTGGGAGTGGGCCAGGTGCCAGAGAACAGCGCCTGTGGCCGTAGCCACAGGAGCTGCTCCCTTCCCTCTCAAGGGTCAAAAACAGACTGTGCCAAAGTCCCCTGGGCATTTCTCCACCCGTGGCCATAGCCACAGAAGCTGCTCCCTTCCCTCTCAAGGGCTGAAAACAGGTACGCCTGCTCAACTGATAGAGTGCCCCCCTCCAGCTGTAAATTTTAAATTTGGCACTATTTCTCGAATCTTTGTGTGAGCTTGAGCATTGACTCCATCCTTGAACCTAGGAGCTGTGAGGTCACCTGCAATCCCTAACTTAGTAACTCAATATTTAAGATTTAGTTTTTATTCCCCCTTCTTAAGCAGCTTTCTAAATTAAGCTAGTTGCACACTGAGGGACCTTTGTGCCACAGCCTGCTCTCAATCCACCCTCCCCCTTCTCTTTTCAATTCAAATTTTATTAAAGTTTCCATTACAGAGAATGAATCATAGTGAGGAATATCGTGGACCCCAAAGGGCAGACACAAAATACAAAATGATTAGCTCTCCCCCACCCCCCACCCACCAACCCAATACCACCTCGAACAACCCAAGCGCATCGGTACTCTTTTAGCACAACACCAGAGAATATAACCTGGTAGTACTAGGCCTGTAGTGCATAAAGAGTCTGCAGTGGGTCTGAGATCTTGTCAAACTCTTTCCAGTTTGTTGTATAAACTGGCAATAGTCCTCTCTGTTCTGAGGTTCGCCAACAATTCCTGAAGCCATTCAACATAAGATGGTACCTCCGTGTCCTTCCAGTGCCTCAACACCTCCTTCTTAACAGACATCGACATCAATGCTATGTGATACCTCCTGTTCACCACTGAAATAGAGGAGAAATCCCCGAGAAGACATATTTCGAGGGTGAACAATTCTGAGAGCACTAAAAGAGAATCAGCACGCTGATTAATCATGGTCCAAAGTGGGGTGATTTTAGGACAACTCCAGAAAATATGAAGGAGGTCACCTTCTTTAGACTGGCATCTTGTACAAAGGGGGGAAGACATCAGACCCAGTTTGGCAAGCCTCTGCGGAGAATAATAAATGTTATGCAAAATTTTGAATTGTGTTAATCTAAGTCTGTCCTGCTTAAGGAACTTATGACAACTTTGCCACAAAAGAGACCAATCCATATCTCTGCCCTGAAAGAGAGAGGCCCAAAAGGAGATGGGAGCATAATTATCAGGGTAAGCCCAGGTGAACAGAGCAGTATATATTGTAGATACAGCATGAGGCGAACCCGCCAACTCCGTAAGGGTAGCCTGAAAACTGATATTGGGAGCAGGAGGAGGGACCGGACCCATTACCTTAACCAGTAAGTGGCGAAATTGAAAAAATCTTAAAAATTGCTGTGTGAGGTAACATAAACTTGTGCATAATGCCAGCAGAAGAGCACCATTGACTATTGGATAACATAAAGTCATCTAGACAGCAGTTTCTTATCTGAGGGATCCAACTAGGTGAGAGAAGCTTTCCGTCCAGAGAAAAATTAGGGTTGCCTATAACAGGTTGAGATAAATCCTTGAGATTTTTATACTTCAGAAAAGCGCACAATTGAGTATGAACCCTGATTGAAACGGCAATAGGGGAGCTACGTAGAGAGTCAGGTAAAAAAACTAACCTTGGTGTATAGCAACGCAGCCGGAGAAAGGCCATGTTTTCTAATGGCAGCAGACTCTACGGCTAGCCAAGTCAGGATATAAGTGGCGGCCATGGATTGTTGATCCACGGTCAGCCATCTGAGATACTTATTGGCCTGACTGGCCCAGTAATAAAGCCCAATATGGGGAAGTCTTAAACCTCCTTTAGCCTTCGGAGCCGCTAACTTATGGAAAGCCATCCTAGCCTTCTTTTCACCCCATATAAAGGTAGAGATCATGCTATGCACTTTTTTAACCCAGGCCAGGGGGAGCCATATGTTTAGCATGTTAAGGGGTAGAATAAACAAGGAAATACGTTCATTTTGATTAGGTTAATCCTGCCCCAAAGTGAGTGGGGGAGTAAAGTCCATTGAAGGAGGTCTAGATCTATTTTATGTACCAGTGCATGAATATTGAGTTGTCTGAGCTGTGCCGTGTTCCGAGTGAGAAGGAGCCCCGGATATTTAATATAATCAGACTTCCAAGTGAGTCCAAACTCAATAATGTCCTGTTTATGTACCCTGTGGTTAAGAGGAAAAACCACAGTCTTACCTACATTGAGTTTATAATTCGAGACCTTACGGAAGTCATCTATTAACTTCAGAATATCGGGAATAGATGTGAGTGGATGGGTTACCTGCAGCAGAAGATCATCTGCATAAGCCGCCACTTTAACCACCTGCTCTCCGAGAGAGATACCCGAGATGCCCTGGGTGTCAGACAGTCTCCTGATAAGAGGCTCTAGGTAGATATTAAAGAGAAGGGGGGATAGGGGACACCCCTGCCTGGTCCCTACATGTAATTTAAAGGGGGAGGAGATAACCCCATTACATGAAATTCTACCAGAAGGGAACTTATATAGAGAGCTAACCCAATTCCAGAATTTCGTAGGAAAACCAAAAACTTCCATCGTAGCAAACAGGTAATCCCAATGGACTCTGTCGAACGCCTTCTCAGCATCCAACGAAATCAGGACCATTGGATGCAGAGCATCCTTGGATGCTGAGAAGACGTGAGACAGGGCTCTCAGATGATCAACAGAGGATCTACCTTTCATAAAGCCAACCTGATCTGCCCCGATTAAAGAGGGAAGTACTGCCTCCAAACGGTTAGCTAATAGTCTTGCCAGGATTTTAATATCATGGTTAAGAAGGGAGATCGGCCTGTAAATGGAGACCAGATTGGACGGCCTATCTGGCTTAGGCAACAAAACAATCAGCGCCTCAAAAAGGGAGGGATCGGATACTTGACAGGAGAGAATAGCCTGAAAAAGTGGCAGCAAAATGGGAATCAATTGCTTAGAGAAAACTTTGTAAAAGTTGGAGATAAACCCGTCAGGGCCCGGAGATTTGTCAGATGGGAGAGATTGAATTACCCTTTCAATCTCACCCTCAGAGATAGGAGACTCCAAAATTTTCTGCTGGGATTGTGAGAGAGCTGGCAATTGTAAATCACTCAGATATTCAAGAAGTCTCTCCTTAGATGGGAAAGTGACCATAGGACCATATAAGTTCTGGAAATAATTTGTAAACTCCTCTGCTATCTCTGAGGGCAAGACCTTAAGGGAGTTATCTTTGGAGGAATGGACTGCAGGAATAAATCTAGCAGATTCCTGTTGCTTAATACGAAGCGCCAACATTTTGCCGGCCTTCTCACCCTGATTAGTATATACCGCTTTTGTTTTCAAAATAGCAAATTCGGCTTGCTCCGATAACATTGCTAGGTAGGCTTCTCTCAATTTCATTAAATCTTGTTTAAATGTCTCAGAAGAGGATGGAGAGAGGACCGTCTCCATGCCCCTAATCTGAGAGAGAAGGTCAGAGATCTGAGATGCCCTCTCTTTTTTCCTCTTCGATGTTAGGCCGATTATAATCCCTCTTAAATATGCTTTACAAGCACCACATATCATATCGGGCTTCTTCACGGAGTTAGAATTGGAGGCAATAAACTGCTCTATTTGGGATATTATATATTGAACCATCTTTGGCTCCTTCAAAATTTGATTATTCAGCTTCCACCTGCCCCCTTTATTGGGCAGCGACGCTAGTGTTATTTGGCAGGTGACCACAGAGTGATCTGACAGGGGCCCTGAAACAATAATAGAGCTTATGACCCCAGGTAGTAGAGATTGAGAGATGAAGATATAATCAATCCTTGAGGAAGTTGCATGGACTGGAGAAACATAAGTATATTCCCTTGTACTAGGATATAATACGCGCCATATATCACAAAGACCTATAGAGTCCAACAGGTCCTTAAAAGCGCTTTGTGCTGGGGAAAGACCTTGACTGGATTGGCCTGACCTGTCAAGAGCCACCCTCTCCCTTCTCTGAAAGTTTATTATATAGTCTCTGTCCAGGAAATCCTTGCACAGGAACTCCTCCCACTGGAATCCCAACCCTCTCCCTACTCTGACAGATTATATAGTCTCTGTCCAGGAACTCCTCCCACAGGAACTCCTCCACTGGAATCCCACAGTCAGCTAGTTTTCTATCTCCTGAAACCACATCCTCCCTTCCTAAGGAGATCAAACCTAAATCGCTATTTCTCCCATTTTCCGCTTCAAACCCAGCCCTATCCAGCTCCTGGGTAACCTCCGACATTTCCTCCAAAAGGCTCTAAGACACCCTCCCCCCGATGTACTCGGACCTGGGACCCCTTGCACCAAAGTCAATAACATTATCACTACTCCACAGTGGCAGTAACCCTCACTGAAGTTCAGCTATCACCCTTATCTTTCACTATAAGCATAGAACTATGGGCACTCGCACTCCCTTGCTATGTCTTCTCACCCTTACCCTCCTGGTTCAAACCTTCCACTGACCTGAGCTCCCACCCACTACATCAGGCACCTCACCCCTAAGTTACCCCAGTATGACCCTGCCCCCCTACCTTGAACGCACCCCTAACTCCCCAGCACCCACCCCCTGCCTACAGCCCCACTCCCTCTGCCCTCCTGGGCCCACTCTGGACCCACCTCTTCCCTGCCATACCCACCCTTCATGCTCTACCTATGCCCTGCACTCTTACCACCAAGTTCTCACCCGGGTGCCAAACCATGGGTCCCTGCCGCCACCGTTCCCTAATTAGAATAATCACATTGCTACTCTTACTGTCTGGGAATGTACACCCCCAATCCTGGACCTTTATCTGCCAGCCCGCCCATATCCTGTACCACTACCAGTCTCCGCCTTGCATCCCTTAACATATGTAGCCTCCTAAAGAAAACTGCTGCTCTCAAGTGCTGGGTCACCCAGCATCAAACTGATATTCTTTCTCTGGTAGACTTGGATCTCTAAGTCTACCCCTGACTCTGCTATCTCCTTCCCTGGATACACCTTATTCAGGGAAGACCGCATAGGCAAATGCTGTGGTGGATGCGCTATATTCATGGAGGACACCCTAATAGGTCATGTACTTCCCTGCTCCCAAACTTGACTATGGTGCCCAAGCCCTCATGCTAAAAGTTATCCCTGACCCCGCCAGAGGCCCTCTTTTCCTCACTGTCTCCTACATACCCCCAAGGAACCAGAACACAGCAGTCCAGTCCCTCATTGACTACAGTACAAGTCACATTAAACTGTTCCTCCAATGAGTTAGTTTAGCATTTCTGACTGAGTTGCATAAGTGCTGCTGGATTCAGCACAAAGCCCTGCACAAACTGCTTCTTTAGATTTAAAACTCAGTTTTGCATTGCATCATGACTGGCCTGCTGATGCATTCCAATTGAGCGGCAAAAACATTTTACAAACATTGCTCTTGAGCTGGTTAAACACTGAAAAAAAAGGCAATTTGAGTTACCAATGCATTGCCAACTGTGAAAAACAATGCTAAACCAACCCATTGGTGAAACAGTTTACTGTGACTTGTACTGTACCTTACATACCTCCCGCACAAAGTTGAGCAAGTCGTCCTTGGTGATTTTAATGTTAATTGGCTTGCTTCCGCCACCTCCTAAACCAGGGAGTCCTTCACTGCCCTGCATGTGTCCCAGCTAGTCTCACAGCCCACCAGGTTCAACCGACCCAGTGGAACCAACACCCTCCTAGGCATTATCTTATCAAACTACCCATTTAAATTCGAGGACATCACTGTCCTCCCCAACTCATTTAGTGATCACTCCCCAGTCATCTATATCTGGTCATCCTCCTCTCCAAAACCAGTGTCCCAGGCTACACTGCACCAGTGGCTATGCTTGGGTGGCCTAAAAAAAAGTTGAAACAGCACCCAGCCCAGCTAGACTGGCCCCCTATCCGACATGCCCAAAAAATCGACTCAGCTTTTGACCTCTTCACAGGTACTTTCTGCAAGGCCTGTGACCTCTTCATCCCCCCCCCAACCAGGATCCATACAAAGAAATGCAACACCCCCTGGATCACCCCTTCCCTCATCCAGAAACTTAAGAATAGGGATAATCTCTGGTGAATCGCTGTAGATTTAGGCAATCCATCTGACAGACAAGCCTACAATGCAGAGCGCAATAAGTGCACCTGGGCCATCAGACGAGCCAAGGAGGTACACTACCAGGCCACCCTCACCTCCACCTGGGGCTTGGCCTAGACTTTCTGGGATAGCATGAAAGAACTAAATGGGAAGACTCGCTTCCCTCCACCGTCTCAGCTCACCATCAATGGCACTACCTTCTCTCTCTTGATCCACTATCTATAGCTGACTGCCTCAACATCACTTTCTCTGCTCTAAGCTCTGTCCTTCCCTGCAGCTTTTTTGATCCAATCCCCTCCTCACTCCCCCTTGCCCTGCATGGCCCCCCTTTCTACCTGTGAACCCTATCCCCCCAGGAAGCCAGGGTGCGCCTGCTAAAAGCCCTTGGTAGCAATAACCCCAGCAGCGACCCCCTCGACTACAGAATCCTCCGCCTGGTCCTGGACATTGTCCTAGTCCCCCTGACAGACCTACTCAACTGGTCCCTATGCCTTGGACAATTCCCCAGTGCATTGAAAACTGCTGAAATCACTCCAATATACAACAGCGGTGATCGATCCGCCCCCAACAACTATCCGCCAATCTCCATCCTCCCCCCACTCTCCAAAGCCTTCAAAAAGTGGTGTCTATCCAACTATCTGAGTACTTGGCTAAGTATGACACTATGTGCCCGGAGCAGCATGGCTTCCACCCAGGTCACAGTACAACCACTGTTCTCCTGGAGTTCTCCCAATACCTGCATTCTGCTCTTGACTCCGGCAACCTGGTCGGTGCAGTGTTCATTGACCTCTCCAAGGCCTTTGACACTTTCTGTTACCCCCTCCTACTCGACTTTCTCCACCAACTCGGTTTCTCTGCTGGTCCCTTTGCCTGGTTTTCCAGCTACCTGTCTGCTAGATCCCAGCTTGTAAAGATCAATGGCTCCCTCTCCAACATTTGACCCTTTAGCTCCGGGTTCCCACAGGGCTCAATCCTGGGTCCTATTCTCTTCAGTCTCTACCTCAACACTCTCCCCAGCTCCTGCAATAGCAAGATGCTCCTCTATGCAGATGATGTGGTTCTCTTTGCCTCACACCCAGATCCTTCCATTCTCCAATCATCACTTTGACTGCCTACAACCAAACAGAAAATCATTTCTTGATGACAGAGTAGTCATAAACCTTAAGAAAACCAAATCAATGCTCTTCTCTCACCACCAAAATAAAGCTAGAAGTGCCCCCCCTCCTGATTACCCCAACTCTCAGCTCCAGTTAGAGCAAGTGCCCACATGCAAATACCTAGACATCACTTTCCATACTGCCCTCACCTTCCACACCCACATCAACGTTCTTTCCTCCACCATAAACTCTTGGATTGGCCTACTTTACCACCATAGGGATTGCCTGCCTCTCGCTGCCCTCCGGATGGCCATCACCTCCTCCATCCTGTCCCTAGTGGATTACATCTTGCCCATCTATGCTGCAGCTGATAACACCACCCTCTCTAAAATCCAGCTCTCCACCAATAAGACCTGTAGGTTCCTGACCGGAGCTTTCAGCTGCACCCAACCTGCCTGCTCTATTCCTCCGCCAACCTGCTCAAGTTTGAGGAACGTCTGCAGTATCAGACCTGCCTTCTTGCTAAGAAATCCCTGTTCAGACTCTCCCCCCAGAGTCTCTGCCTCCCTACCACAGTCATCCTCATTTGTTTCCACCCACAGCTCTGTTAAAGCCACCTTCAAAGTGCCCAGAACCAAGACCCCCCCCCCTCGCCCAGAGGTCCTTCTTTATTGAGCCCCTGTCTGGTTCAACTCCCTCCCTACCTGCATTACCAACATTGTCAAACTTGGTCCCTTCAAAACCACTCTCCGGAACCATCTCTTTAATGTCCGCTGCTGTAGGTGCAACTAATCCTGCCCCCCCCCATTCTACTGCAGGACCTTTCCCTGCCTGGGCCCCCACAATCTCAACAATGTCCCTTGGATTGCCGATCCATCTTTCCCCTATCCCTTTTTACCTACCCCCTTAGGTTTATACAAGGATGTATTCCACTGCAACTCCAGAGAAATTGTACATCTTTAATTGTAAACCTGTATTTTATACCAACATGTAACTAAGTGTATTCTGTGTTCAATGTCTGCACCTGTAATGTTATCCAATGTTGTATCTGCACAATGTTTTATTATCTTGCCCTCCCTGCGATGAGATGCCTTTGTAAATGAGTCCCTGACTCAAAGGTTGTAAATCCGACTTGTACAAATAAATAAATAAAATCTGTGATGAGTCATGACTAACTGGGGGTACATAGGTAGGTTCAGGTCCAGGGGAAGGGATACCTCCAGTAGTTTCAAACAGCTTTTACAAGTCCTCCAAAGTCTGACCTACCTGCATCCATTTACCTAGTTTCTCTTTAAGTACTTTTGATTTGGGTGACCCCCCTCAGACTTAGTAGTCACACTACCCTTGGTTACCACTTTCCAAGCTACATTTGACCCCTTCAAAACAAGGATGCCAGACATTTTCATGACATCCACTATATTGCTGCATTCTACTTGAGCAGTTAACGTTTGGGTGGTCGAGTCCACATTTCAGCCTCTAACAATGACTTTGCCAAGGCATTTTACTCCCAAGAGGGTCTCTTCTATTCTTCCTTTATCACTACTCAAAGGTATGCCTAGGAGCAGGATAGCTTTCTGTGGGTCTATATCCTCTCCTTCATACCAACCAAGCAGGTGACAGCCAGCTATTTTACTGGAGAAAAGATCAGGATGGGGGCTAGGGGCACTATCTACACAAGCAATGAGATCCATGTGGGGCAAAACTGGTCAACAGGAGTTCCCAGTGGTGCCTTCAAAGATGTAACCCGGGTGCTGTGTGTCAGAGGCCTACTACCCCTGCCATGTGGACTAATAACAAGGTTGAGGGGACTGGGTTCAGATGTTCCTTAAGTGGAGGGTTCATTTCCAGAAAACAGATATTTAGCATAGTGCCTCCACACAGAGTAAAAGGATAAGCAGATCAGATGACAAGCTAGTACAACCTCCTGGATGCTGTGTTTATCACCTTCCTGGCCCAGTGGTTCCACACGTGGATTGATACACAATAGGTTGAAAAGGCTAAAGTCATACAATTAATAGCTCTAGCTAATAATATGCTTACACTGGCTGCATGTACCATGGGTTCTGGCAATTGCTGAGACACAAATCAAATCAAGATGTCTCTGGCACTAAAAGGAGGCAGAATGCTGCACCAAAAAAATATATAGCCAACGAACAACAAAGAAAAAGTGCGAAAAAATCAAGGCTAATGCTCAGGTTATAATGCTGGAAGTGCAATTTAATGGAGTCAGGTGTACAATAAAGAACCGCAGAATCATCCTGTCACTTCGGATCAAACTGATCCTTCCTCAAGAGGGTTCCCTTGAGGAAGGATCAGTCTAATCCAAAGCGCCGGGATGATTGTGTTGTCCTTTTGGTGTACCTGACTGCATTAAATTGCACTTCAATCAATCAATCAATCAATCAATCACTTTATTTAACCAGGCATAAACACCATTGAGCAAGCTCATTTTCAAGGTGGTCCTGGGCATTAATACAATACAGTACACTTCATAAGATTACAATTACGGTGGACAGCAGTGCAAAAAAAAAAGAAAACATTGTGGAGGTGCCGGTCAATCTGGGCTTATACATACCGGTCAACATAATTAACATGCAAAGGTACATAATGATAAGCTTTACTAGAATGAGAAGAGACAACAATCCCATATACTCTCCGCTAAGTAAGAGCTCATATCTAAATGATAAAAAATAAGGAGGTATTAAGGAATAGGGTAGAAATTGGGGTGAAAGAGTAGGCAGCCAAGAGGGAGGCCAGAATAGATAAAAGGTAGAGAATAGGCAGTGCCATCTTGGATTAAGGGAACTAGGCTTGTAGGTCCTAGGTTTCTGTTGTTAGGAATGTGGGGTGGATGAGATACTTAGGCGTAGGCTTTGAGAGTGGCACTCGGGGCTTAGGGGTTAGAAGCGTCTGAAACAGTTGCATGATTCCTTCAGATAATCCGTTAATATAGCTTTGAATGTGAAAATGCTTGGAAGTGAGGATAATTTTAATGAGTTTTGCATAGTGTTCCAAAGTGATGAAAGTGAGAAGCTGATTACTGCCGAGCCAAGAGTAGTTTTCACTCTAGGAATCTGGAAGCAGATTACGGAGAAGCATCTCAGGCCATAGGAACCTTTAGCCCATTTGAAGAGGTTCAAGATGTATGCAGGGAGATTATCAGATAATGCTCTAAAAAACCAGAGGAGAGTATTCCTTTTTCTTCTAGTTGAGAGTGAGGTCCATCCCGAAACCTGGTATAGATGACAGTGATGTGTACTCACGTAGATTTAGATAAATTTAAAGCCCGTGGTAAAGGGTGTACAGTTTGTTTAGCATTGTTGATGGGCAATGACTGTAAAGGAAGCCAGCGTAGTCCAGTATAGGTAGGAATGTAGTTTGTACTAGTCTCATTCTGGCTTCTAATGGAAGTAAGTGTTTAATGCAATAGAATAATCCTAATCGCTGTCTTAGTTTCTTCGAGGTTTCATTTAAGTGGCATAGAAAGTTGAGCTTGTTATCCAGCCAGAACCCTAGGTATTTAAAGGTATCAACTACTTCATGGAGTTCACCTAAGAGTGTTCAGATCTGTGTGATATGTGAACATCCGGAAGTAGACTTTGGTGAGAGATTCATTGCTTTAGTCTTTTTGGCATTGAGGAGGAGCTTATGAGTGATAAGGTTGTATTGGAGGGTGACAAAGTCTTTCTGTAAGTACTCATAGGCCAAATCCAAGGATGAATTTGTGGTATAGAGTACAGTATCATCTGCGAATAAGTGCACATTGGCTGTGCCCATCTGTGAGTCCAGATTATTGATGTATATTGCAAAGAGGATAGGGCTTAGGATGGAGCCTTGTGGGACTCCTCGTAACAAGGGTTTTTGTGGGGACAGATCTCCTATGGCTTTGACTTGTTGTAACCTATTGGTTAGGTAGCTGGTGAACCACTTAATGGAAGAACTATCAAGTCCGATGTTACTCAGTGCAGTAAGCATGATGGTATGATCCACAGTATCGAAGACCTTACTTGGATCAAGGAAGAGGGAAAATACATGCTTCTTAGAGTCCAAGGCCATTTGCCAGTCTGTAGTTACTTTGGCAAGAGCCAATACTGTACTGTGTTTGGCTCTGATGCTGAACTGAACAGGTTTAGCGACTTTTGTGAATCCAAATGTTCTCTAAGTGGATGTTGACAATTTTTTCAAGTAATTTAGAGAGGACGGATAGTATAGAAATAGGCCGGTAATTGTTCAGATCACTCGAATCCCCAGTCTTGAATAATGGTAGGATGTGGGCAGTTTTCCACGAGACAGGTAGCTCACCTTGAATCAGAGAGGTGTTGAATAAGTGTGTAATGGGGGCAGTCAGATAGGTATGGCCAAGTTTTAGGAAGTAAGGTTCAATATTATCTGCACCCACACTCTTTTTTGTATCCAGAGAAAGGAGGAGGTCCTCCACTTGCTTGAACGTAATTGTGAGGAAGCTGAAGGGGTGGGATGCGTTAGTTATGGTTGTGGTTATCAGTGAAGCCAACAGTGTAATCTCTTGCCAGGCTAAGTTTGCTGATAGGTGAGGTGTCAAAGGCAAGCCTGCAGTGTCAAAGTGATCATTAAACTTTCTAGTATATCAGCTTTGTCCGTATAGGTGGTACCATCAGACACAATTTTGTTTGGAAGGTGTTGCAGTGGACTGACCTTCAACTTCTTTGAGGATGTTCCAAAATTTGGCAGAGTTGTTTTATTGTCTTCTAGTTCTTTTGGAGGTACCTAGCTTCTTCTGACCTAATTAGCTTGGTACAAGCATTCCCAAGTGAGTACGGAATGCTAGCAATGTCGCTTCTCAGGTGGTATTTCCTCGCTATTTTCACCAGTAGTCCCTATCCCTAAGTGCTTTCCAGGATGGGACAGAACCAGCCAGGAGTTTTATTTTTGATTTGATCAGTCTTAGTGGTGCGTGTTTGTCTATTAGCCCCAGTAAGAGGCTGTGAAAGATGTTAAATGCCTCATTAAAGGTGGGGGCTAGACAGAAATCCTGCCAATGAATGTTGCTTAGATCTTTCAGGAAAGTGTACTGGCAGAACTTTTTCAGGCATCTTTTCAGTTTGAATTTGGAGGCTGTTTTTATTTGGGAAGGATGTCTGATGCAGGCAGTAGTGCAATGGTCACTTATATTGTTGAAGAATACTCCAGTATGCAAGATATTGTGAGGTTTGTTTACTAGCATAAGGTCCAAGAGGGTGCTGCGCTCAGGGTTTTTTCTGTTAGGTCTGGTTATAGCAGTCACCATTTGTAACAGACCATTAACGTTGCATAGATCCTTCAATTTCTTACAGCTGTCATCATTTCAATTTATTTATTTATTTATTTTATTTAGTTAAACATCAGTTTAGAAACCTTTGAGCCAGAGGCTCATTTACAAAGGTACCTCGTCACAAAGAGGACATCAGAACAGTAGTACAAGGGACACAGTATCTACAAACAAAAAGTTACAGTTCAATTACAATTTTGTTACAATAGAGTACAATCTCCAATGAGCAAAAGATAAAAAAAGGTGCAAAACTTATGGTCGGGGAGAGCTAGTGGGGTAGAAGGAGGGAGATAGGGAGGAGGAATAAGTAGGGAAAGGAAGGGGGAGCCGCCAGTGAGCATTGTCAAACAGAGTATATATATATATATATTTTTTTTTTTACACTAGGCTAGCGGCATTTAGATTAAAATCCCCCATTAGAATACATTCAGTATTAGCAGAGTCAAGAAGGTTTTGAAGGTGTGGCAGAAGTGCCCAGCCACCAGACGGTGGTCGGTAGCATGCTGCCATAAGGAGTGATTTCTCGCTGGAAAGTGATAATTTTAGAGCCAGGCATTTAAATTCCTTAGTCTTTGAGGTACAGTCAAAGACTGTGACTGTGAATTTGCTTTTATAAACAAAGCATTAGCCTTGATTTTTTTGTGCACCTTTTCTTTGTTGTTTATTGCAGAGACACGCACTTACCTGTGGAGACTAGCTAGCAACAACAGCAATACACTTTAAGATAAACAACAATAAAGCTGCACCCAGTAATAATATGCTAATGGACAGTGTTAAAATAACAATAAACCCTTTTTATTATGGGGATGTTTGGGGGAATAAGAGAGTGCAAATTAAAGCTTGGCAACACATTAACAACAGAAATCCCACCACCCACCAGCATGATACAATTTAGATACAGTTGCCAAATTAAAAGTCCAGTTGACCACTCCCAGTTAGCTTCACTGGGTACCCAGGCTAGTATAGTTGCAAGCCTGATGCACATTGCAGCTGGTTGGCCAGCACTGATGCACATAAACAAATGATTGAATTTATCACTTTAGCTATGCAGGTGTGATTGAACATTTAAGAAAGAACTTAATGACTGAACTCTTAGGCAAACTGGTATTTGTAATCCCCAGCCCGATGGCCGACAATACATTTCAAAAAGCAACTTGGAAAACATAGTAGCAAGGCTAACCCTGAAAGTACTCACAGTTCTGAAGAGTCAGGATGTTTGGCCCCTTTTGGCAGGCTTGAACCTCTGGAGTCTCGTATTCAGGCTTCTGACTTCTGGAGCAGGGACCAGCATAAAGGACCAGAGCCAGCACAACTCACCACCACATCCAGGAATTAACCCGCAAGGTGGCTGCAAGCTAGCACTAACCATTGTGCCAGTGACAGACTCCCTTCACTAGCCTGAGTGTAGATACAGTTTTGGACTCAGGGTGTAGTCTCAGAACTTTTGGCTCATGAAAGAAGCTTTGGCAAAGTCGCTCCGAGTTCCCACTCTGGCAGTTTTGTTCAGGACACCAATTCTGGCAATTTTGGCTCTGGCTTGCAAAGTCAAACCTCTGTCCCATTCAGGCTTGAGGGCTGGTTTGGTTTGCCAGGTAGGCCCTCGTCTGCAAGCCAAGAGGCACACAGGAAATCTTAATCTCTTCATGAGAGTTTCTAGCAACTGCCTGGTTCAACAGTCCTTCTCTGACTGAAGACGCACAGTACTGTAATTCAATTGGTCACTGAGGCTGTTAATCACAGTTCTGACTTTCTGATTAGCTCTTCAGAAGGCACCAAACAAACAGTCCTCTATTCTTCACAGCAGCCACAGCTAAGGACCCCTTAAGACTGTCTGAGTTCTGATTGGCTGAAACAGAAGGCCAAAGTATTAAGATGGCTGCCAGAAGGTAGACAGCTAAATGTACAACTTCAAAATCCAACTTTATAACCAATCTGTTCAGTTTTAAAATTAAACATTGACAACATTCATCAGAGATTCCTCTGCACTATTTTCCAGTTCAAGAGTGCAGTTTGAAAGAGCATTCCCTGCCAGTCGTAAGCGTTAAAGCATTTGGACCCAGCACAGGCTACTGCCACTACATACAGATACAGAGCTTTTAAAGCTATAGTGCAAAAGCACCAGCTTGCACATTCACACAGCAGCTTCTTGAATGCGCTGAACCCATCTATGCGGCATACAGTTACTTAACATGGATTTGCCCCAAATTGGAAATTAACCCAGGTTCAAGAGGGTAGAATACCAGGGCTGGATCAAGGCCAGACAGAGAGCAAAGTGGGTGCCCGGGGAGATAACTTAAGGTAAACCCCACATCTTTTTTTTGGGGGGTTACATAAAAAAATACAATACTGTATAACAGATGATACCCAACATGGATTTGTGGAAAGATGATTTTGTACTACCAATTGGTCTGCCTCTATGAAAAAAACAGTAAAACCACAGATAAAAACCTCTGTGTTAACTCATTCTACCCTGGGTGGTCATTTTGTATCAGGAGACTCAATGGATGGTTCGGACCTAATACGGAGCTATTGGGTACAATGAATTAATATAATATACCCGGACATATGCAAAGCATTTGATTAGATCCCCCACTGGGCAATCATCAAAAAATTAGACAACAAATTTAAATCCACTCATTATAAATTGGATTATTAACTGATGTAATGGTAGAATGCAGAAATACTGAAACCTGGTGGGACGCTAATTTGAGCTGGGAAAAATGCTTACCAAGACATAATTTTATAGCCATGACAGACCCAACAGATGCAGTGGGTGAGTCACTTTAATTTTATATGAAATGTTAAATATTCTCAAGGTTTCTGACAAAAGAAAAAATAGCTCTTCAACTGAAACAGTATGGGTTAGGTTAACCACTGCATCCGCTCCTCCCACAATAACTGGTGTTTGCTTTAGGCCTCCTGATACTTGCTTTGCAGCAACACTTGAATTAATGTCTGAACTAGAGAAAGTGACAGAATTTGGAGATGTGTTGTTGTTGGGTGACTTAAATCTAGGCAGTATTAATTGACTGGAAAACATGACCTCAAAAATCATTGGAAACAACCTGCTATCACTAATTAAACAGTATGAACTAACACAACGTGTATTCAGTCCTACCAGAGGAGAACATATTCTGGATCTTGTTATAAACTCTATTGCAATTAACATAAACTCATGCAATATTGGTCCCCCCCCCCCACCAGTAGTGACCATAATTCTATTCTATTCCAATTTGACATATATAAGCAAAAGATGACTAGTGCTACTGAAATATTTCTATATTCAAAGGCAGACGCAAAAAGTATAAAATCGGAACTGGCCAGAATAGATTGGAACAAGAAATTAGTCAATAAAGAAATCAACAAGATGTAGGTAGAGTTTCAAATACATTACATAATGTCTGTAGCACATATATATCCCTATAATAAGGATGTATGCTACAAACAGGGTGAGGCTTAAATGGTTAGCCAATAAAATTAAAACTCTAATAAATAAAAAGAATAGAGCTTACAAAAAAAATTTGAAACACAGATCCACGGAGTTGTGGGACAAGTATACATCCCTATTGAAAAAAGCAAAAGATGCAATAAAAAAGGCTAATCACATGATGGAAATTCAGCTGGCAAAAGATGCAAGCAAATCAAATAGTAAAGCCTTTTACAGTTATATTGCCTCTCTAAAAAATCAAAGACAGTTGGTCCGATTTCAATTAATGCTAATACTATTTCTGACCCTCAAGATATGGCTTATGCCTTCAATTCACATGTTTGTAAATCCTTGGAAAATAATCTTAAGCAGGTACCGTCAATTAATATTTCAGATTCCTACATAGATACATAGAAAGTGATGGCAGAAGGGGACCATAAGATCCAGCTAGTCTGCCCATGTTCCTACCCCCTCCATTAACTGCTACTCAGTCTTATGATGCCTTTGTAATTATCCCAAGCATTCTTAAAAACCCTAACTGTTTTTGACTCCACCACTCCCTGTGGAAGGCTTTTCACTGTGTCAGCCACCCTCTCCGTGAAAAAGAACTTACTTGTGTTGCTTCTGAACTTGTCCCCTCCCAGTTTTATATCATGACCTCTTGTTCTTGTATAACTCTTGACCTGAAACAGATCTTGAACCTGTACCCTATTTGTTCCCTTCATGTACCTGAAGGTTTCAATCATGTCTCCAATCTCTCTCCTTTGTTCCAAGGAATACATGTTGAGATCCTTTATTTATTTATTTATTTATTTATGAAGTGCACTGGTCCGAGGGGCCATTTACAGGCATGACCTGGGCCAGAAGCCATGAGTAAATACAAAGTTATGTAAAGTAAATACAAGTGATATCTATAGTAATTACAAAGATATGAACAGTAAATACAGTGGTGTGTACAGTAAATACAGTGAATAAGTACAGTGAATACAGTGAATGAGTCATCAGGTGGGACAACAGTAAAGTCAAAGCAATAAGTAACAATCTTGGAAGAAATACTCCATATGTGACAGTAAAAGGATGACAGAAAGGAACAAGTCATGAGGCAGTGTGCAGAGCAAGCAAACGGGGTACAGTTTTGTAAACATGACAAGTGCTACCTAAATTATACAGTAATCACAAGGGACAGGACCCAAGATAATCAGAATAGAAGTGATGATGAGGTTGACACCTAGCAGTGAGATGGAACTGGGTTTGAGGCTGTTTGTCATGTAATTGAAGACAATGTGCTTCAAAGACACCAAGCCATTTCAATGAAGGTGTTAAATGAAATCTCAGGCGTCAGAGTAAGAGATCGATGATACTATTATAAACTTAGAAACCAGCTGAAAAATAAATATGGGGATTCACTTTTATTTTTAACAGCTGATCCTCAAAACCCACTAGTTGTAATCAGTGCTGAATCATTAACTGGCGGTGCATCAGTCACTGAGCTTTTGAGAACAGGTAACAATCAAGTCATCAAGCATGCTGCTTCCTTGTTGTGTGAACATATCTTAAGATTCATAGAAATAACACCTTCACTACCATGGCCACCAACTGTGGATGCTCTCCTGAATAAAGAATAACGGCCCCCAGAGACAGTTCAATCATCTTTCTCAAATGTACTAAAATCCCCCAAACATACGGAGAGTGAACAAGTCTCCCAGTTGTCAAAGTCCTCCTCAGAAGACCTAATTCATGTTGTCACATGCGGCACTATAAAACATGCACTTGTTGGAGTTGATCTGCACAATATGACCAGGCAGAAAATGCCCACGAACATCCTGTTTCATTTAGGAAATAGTTGCAGTTATGACCAAGTGTGTGAAATTGAAACTGGTTTAGTGGAACATTCTCAGCATTTTCAAGAGCAAGGTCTGTTACTGTCACTTCAGCCAAAGTCAGAGTCTTCTGTTGCCTTAACAGTTTTCTGGATGGGCAACTTTGATCAGAACATTGAAACAGTAACTGCACATGGAACGATACACAATTCACATGGTGTTGCATACCAAGAAGAATCTGAAGGCTCCATTCTCTGAGAAGATTCTATTGAAATTCCTCACTCAAAAAGAAGGAAAATTGTATCTAACAAAAAAAGAATTAGAACATCGACAGGTGAATTCAAAGATGGGGTCAACCACATTTGGCAATTTGCCAAAGCCTACTGTCCCAGCATCAGTGATAAATATTGGCAAAGCAAAGCTAGTACTATGGAAACTCAGCTGGGAAGCACACACAGAGGATCAGCTTGTCCCAAGGTTTACTAGTTGGCTGCTGCTAGTCTGTAACAATTATTCAAGTTCACAAAAGAACATTGTCATCACATAACTTCCACCCATCCACAACCCCATCACTGATTATGCCACTGTAGCTTAATACCTCACACAAACACAATAAATAGCTTGATGTTGAGCAGCAGCAAAGGCATATCATGTTGTGTGGAAGTTCACTGATCAACTCCACAATGTCATAATTTATTTAGGAGATTTCCACCTATTCCTGGAAAATGTTGGCATTATAGGACAGTTACTTGGTGGCAGTGGATTTGAGGACATAGTATTTCAGGTTGGTCTTTGTGCATCTGGCAGTATAAGGGGAGTTTTGTGTGGAAAGCATTACAGTCAGGCATGGACTGTACATGAGCATTTTGCAGATGCCTTAGAGTGATTGCTTCAGGTCAGATTTCAAGAGTATTCAACAGAATTGAATGCCACCCCTGCAGTTTTGATTGACCTGATAGATCATCACCTCAACCCACAGACTTCTATAAACTGCTTCAGGAAGATGAGATTGTCACTTCCTAGACTAAGTATGAGGCCTTCAGGCAGCGGATTTGTTGCAGTGAGCTGGGGAAAACCGCACAGCTCTGGATGAAATATCAGGATATAGTGGATCAACAGCATTTGCTCCACACAGCAATGAAAGAAAATAACTTTGATCATAGATTACTGTGATGGAAATATTCACTGCCCCTGTTCTTTGCCTTCAACAAGCAAAATTGGGCTCAATACGGGGCTTACTATGTGTACGCACTTGAAACTCTTGAAGCTTCTCATCCAGGGTCCAGGATGTTAATTGAAAAGAAAGGGCTTTCAGTTGAAAGGAGCTATCACAAACCTTCTAGGGAATCAGTTGACCAAGCTGGTGAGCAGATATACAATCAAAGTGCCAAAATTCCTGGTGGAAGCAAACACTTTGATGCAAATCAAAAGGCCTATGATAAATGGGAGTTAAATCAGCCACAACTAGCAAAATTCAAAGAGGCACTTTGGAGATGACTAGCCTTCACAGTTCAGCCAATAATCCACAAAAGGCATGCAGGTCATCTGAAATCACAAGTCATAACAATGCGTCAAAGCCATATTGACTGTTCTCGATCAAGAGTTTATCAACCAATTCAGTGCTACTTTAGACGCTGAAAGATTGTACAATTTGTCCTTGGGAACACCTGTTGTGCCTAATATGGAAGAGAATCTCACCAGTATCATTGAACAAGGTACAGAAATGTATGAACAGTTTGTCAAAGACAGACTGGAAAGTGGTAAAAAAAATATTTTGATCCAATTTCAAAAGTCTCAGTGAAAATGTTCAATGATGCAAACAAAAAAGTGCAAGTAACTACCAAAGAAAAAGTTACAGAACTTAAAATTGAAAGAGATATATTGAGAAAACTGTTCACCCTTTCAAACAAGCACAACTTCCCTGTAGATATAAACAAGCTATTAACATATTGCCTGGGCCCAGTCCTGCTGAGTCTAGCCAATGCAGATGGAATGAGATGGGCAACACCAAACAGCAAGTTACTTGAGGTGCTAGTAGAATACTGTCCAGTGTTGGACACTTCAGAGCTTCCCCCCAGGAAAAGTGTCTCAGCATATGTAGTTGATCTAATGGCAACAGTGTGGGTTATAACAGGAATCCCTGAAACCTTTGGTGATCTGGCAAGAAAACTCCTTAATAGTCTTCCAAAGGGATTTGCAAGAGTGGTTGTTGTTGCAGATACATACAGACAGCAGTCAACCAAAGTGGCTGAGAGATTTCAATGAGGATTTAGTGAAAAGCATATTATCAAAGGTTCCAATACAAAAGTGCTAAAGAATTTCAGTTACTTCCTTTCTAATGGAACAAACATGTAGCACTTGATTGATATGATCATGCAGGTGTGGGGAGAAAATTGCATGTGTTTGGCATAGGACCAAGTGATCTATTTTTCAAAGAGAGAGAAATGCTACATGATTACCAAAGATGGGACTGTAGTTGTGGATGATCTCTGTTCTGACCAGGAAGAAGCAGACACAAAAATTGGCCTTCATGTGCAGCATGCCATTACAATACATCCGTGCCCTGTCATCATCCATTTACCATCTGGGGATACCGATATTACAGTATTTTTACTGTCACTATTTTCAGAATGCAAGCAAAGTATACACCTGGACAATGGCCATGGTAACAGTAGGAAAATCTATGATATTAGCAAGTGTGAAATGACCACTGCAACAAAGAAAGCCTTAATCAGTTTCCATGCATTCACCGACAATGACTATGTTTCAGCATTCTTCAAAAAGGGTAAGAAGACTTGCTGGAACATCCTTCAGAAATACTCCAAATTCCTAGATACCTTTCAGAAACTTTAGAGTGACTGGCAAATGGATAAGGGTGTTGTAGCTCTGTTGGAAGATCATGTCTGTAAACTGTGTGGAAGGAAGAATGTTACTAGTGTAAATATAGTGAGGCAGCAGATCTTCTGGGAGAAATGTAACAAAGGCAACAGAAGAAATCATCTGTCTCTGATACTACCCTGCCAGGAAACCCTGAAATTACATATTCTATGAGCCAGCTATGTCTGCTGATTGTGGAGACTTTCTTCTGTTGCAGTTATCTATGCCCCAAATACAGCTTTGCACAGTTGGACTGATGATCTTAATGAAAAGTGAACAGACACACCATTTCCAGATGATGTTATGTCTCTGCTCTATAATGCAAATGATGAGGACTCAGATGAGGACCAAGATGTATGTGATTACCAAGATGATACTGGCATATCTGACAATGACAAAGACTTTTCCTAGATGGACAAGATGAAGTTCCACTAAATTACCAATAGTCATTGTGTAAACAAAGGTGTCTGATATTTTTTTAGATAAATTTCTTTAAATTTTTTAAAAATTAATCTTTGAGGAAACTTATGGGTATGCATTTGAAAGTGTTAACTCCCTCCTATTCATTGAGATCACACTGAAATGTGTATTTAAATCAGTTT
The DNA here is from genome assembly GCA_016271365.2 of Neoceratodus forsteri. Lineage (NCBI taxonomy): Eukaryota > Metazoa > Chordata > Ceratodontiformes > Ceratodontidae > Neoceratodus > Neoceratodus forsteri. The sequence goes on from CM057457.1 coordinate 186,555,780, forward strand.
TGAAGTAATGGCCCAAGAATCTACACTAAAGTATGCATAGCTGAAAATCACAAAATTTGAGAAGGTATAAACTTGTTAAAATTTCATCTATTACTGGTGTCTTCACTTTTATCAATTTATCCTCTTATATTATCTTAAGACTTCAGAACCACATAGGCATTTCAAAGCAGAATCCTTACCCTTTTAGACAACATAAAATTATATTATAAAGCACAATAAATCCTGTCTGACAATATTAAATATAAGAATATTTTGAAATGTCACAATAAATCAGGGAGGGTGGTGGTTGGTATTTAACCCTGTAGCTTTTAACAATAATTTTTTGAGATAACATACAGTATGATCTGCTCTTTAAAGCTCTGACTAATGCCAATTCATTGAGACCATGCTTGAATGTACTGCATATTTCATTTACTCTCAAAATAATGGCCGAAGAATCTGCATCAAATATATGGAGCTGAAAATCGTTAAATTTGTGAAGGTGTCAGTACAAAACTGTTGCAAACTACTATTTTGTCCAGTGGTCATGTGATCAACAGACAGATAGTGAATGTTGGGCATTATCTGATACATTAAACAACCATCAGCATTTATTTAGCTCTCAGATGATACCCTACCTTCATCTACACCTGGTCTATGAGTCATGTGGCACTGCAGCATTTGTGTGAGTTGTTTATGTCATGTAGGCATCTTAGAATCATACAAGAGAACTTACCAGTAGTGAGTGTGAATCAGAAACACCACTGAGTTTAATAAAAAGTCAGTAAAGATGAACCAGTAATACAACTGAAACACTTGCATGCCACAAAATCGGGTACTCAGCAGCAATTGAAGTCAACTCCAACCACTTATAATATGTAGAGAAATTTAACACATAAAGACAACCCACAAGGGCAAAAATGCTTGACACATTTCGGATCAATAGCTGACCCTTTATCAAAAACTGTTCAGCCCTAAGCATACCAAACATTAAATACAACACATCAACAGCCACTGCCTCTGACATCATAATTGTTAAATTACAATTAAAACTGTGTTTGGAAGATTGAAACACGTATTTAAAAAAACTGCTTTTACAAAGCCAAACTAATTCCAGGTTCAAAACAGTTCTTGTTTAAGGCTTGGTTACCAGTTCATGGAAGGATGCCACTCATTCATTCATTCATTCATTCTTTCACTCATTCATTTTATTTCATATAGTTCCCTTCCAAAGAAGGTTTTTCAGAGTACTGTACAAAAAAAATACAATACAAATTATAACAATTAAAAAGATTAAGCACATATCTACTAATACATTCAATACATTCAATACAATAAGATAATGCAATGTAACATAACTATATTCACTAACAAGTGAGATGAACTAGGGTTGCTTGAATCCAAAAAAACAGAATCAGATTTGTTGGACTCTGATCTGCTTTTAGAATTTGAGAGTTCTAGAACTGAAAACTGGAAATCCCAAATCACTAAAAGGGTTAAATCTTACTTGAAACTGGGATCAGATTCTAGAATCAGATTCTGGAATTCAAAATTTGATTTTGATTGCATGCAATGTACACTTTATCTGCTAGACTTTTTAGGACTGTGGATTCCAGTTTGAAATCAAATCTTCCAAAATCCTAAAATATTCTTATCAGTATGAATTTCAGCAAATCTGAGCATTCCTGAGCACCCAGGGTATTAAGGGGATTTTCTGATTTCCAGCAAAAACATTCACAGTCAGCATCAGCATAACTCGGACAAAATTGCCCCAACAATCTGAATTTTTTTTTTGTTAGTTGTTTAACCAGGACTAGCACACTAAGCTGAAAGCTTTTTTACAGGTGCAACCTGGGAGCACAGGGAAGTTAAGTGACTTGCTCAGGGTAACACAGTATGCAAGTGGAAGCTGTGGGATTCAAACCCAGGTCTGGACTGCTGGATGTTTCCAGATTTGCAGCTCAGAGCCTTAAACCACTGTGCTATACTGCCTCCTTATTGCTCAACATTCAATTTTGTTTAGTATTGCAAGGCACAGAATAAAGTTCAGTGGGGAAGTGGGTGATCCATGCCATGCCTCCTTCTGAGTGCTATATAATATGCTCTACTTGTTCTTTGGAAGGTTATTTCTTTGCATGCAGCCTCACAGCTGCTTGCTTCTCTTGCCACCCTTCTGCACTCCTTATCCTTCCTCAGATTCATCTTCTTCAGCTTGTGATGTCCCTGCTTTGGTGATAGCCTGCTCCTGGGCTCCCTCCTGGTTTGGCTCTGCTTTCTGTGCTTCCAGGGTCCATGGACTTACTGGGTGTGTTTCTGTTCCTGTACCAGAGACTATGGCTCCTTCTTTGGTGATGCTTCCTGGCTTTGGCTTCTGGACAGTGACTCCTATCACTACCAATCTTTCAAGTGTGTTGTTCTCTCATTCCTCTGACTACATTCACAGTTTCCTGTCTGGAGTGCAGTGCTTATGTTCTGTTCTTTGGCTGCTGCTGTTTCCACAGTGCTGTGATGGGAGGGACATCCTGGCACAGCTTTCTACCATCTGCCTCCTGCCTCCAGCCACGGGTCTGCCACTTGGCTACTTTGCTATTTGCTCCTTCCTACAGGCTGCTTCCTGCCCCCCCACTCCTGCTCCATCAGGGAGGGGGCTCACTAGGCTCACCCACATTTCCTGCCAGCCTGGCATTGGCTCGCCTTTCCTACCTGCTGCCTGACTCCATGTGGCTCTGGCCATGCTGTGTTCTCTGCTTTTTGGGCTTTCCTTTTTGCTGGCACTCCATGGACCACTTCTGGCTCAGGTATGGGCCTGTTACTGCCCCTCAAAGCCTTGATATATGTTCACCTCTTACTTCATACTGCTCCACTCCACCAGGCTTTATCCATGGCTGAGGTCACCCTTCGCATTGTCTGGATCTATACTCTGCTGCTTCTTAACTCCCACCTGCCCAACTTACTGTAAGGTCCTCTAATTGGGGTTCATTTCTACCCCTTCCAATCCTACCATTCCAACCATTGTGACTCTTCCTACTCTACATCTTTCAGACAAACAACTCTACAACCAACAATTGGCACATACCACAGCATCATATAGGCATATACCATATCATCAATAAATAAGCATATACCTATCCAACAACTGGGTGTATGCCCACTCTTTGCCTCTCAAAGGCCTATATATTTTCACCCTCTTTGGCACGTACTGTAATAAGCAGTATACTTTCTCCCTCTATGTTTTCATACAGTTACAGCCAAACACATGGCCAGATATTTCCTAAAATTTCTTAGATAACTCTAGAGAAATTCTCTGCCTGCTTACAGTACCACTCTGGGCCACCAGAGAGAGAGAATTTCTTTAGATATATTGTGAAATATCTGGAAACATCTGAACATATCTATGGCTAAACAAGAAAAGACATATGGAGCACACACTGCAGATAAACAATAAGTAATGCATCATATCAGTTTACTGAAAAACCACCAGAACTCAAATCATGTATAAGAAATATTTGTACTTACATTTTATTCAAGGATACAAAGTACAAAAAGACATGGTGAAAAAGTACATTAAAAAACATCAAACAGTATGACTAAATAGCAGCATATTTAGAAGGAGAGGTGAAAAAGACCTTATGTTTCACTCCATCTGAGTGGAGCTTCATCAGAGGTTTTGAAATTCATTAAACCTATCAGCCTTATATATGGAGGGATTAACTCATGACAGGGTAGGGGTTCAACCACCCAGGCATGGATTAGTGTGCACTAAACCCATACCCTGGAGTGGGTTAATCCTCTTATAAAATGGGCAATGTTTTGTTAGAGTTTTACCTAATGAAATAGTAAAATAAAGCCCTGTGAACATGCAACTGTGGGTATATCAGGGATTAGTGAATGGTCAGGTGACCTGTTTAGACGACTCAGAAGACAGTATTTTAGAAACCCATGTTATAAAGTGCTGTCAATTTAAAAGTGCTCATGCATGTTTAAATAAAGTGGAAGTGATTGAGTGATTTAAAAACATTTTGATTGGTATCCAAGCACCCACTATTAAGGAGAGCTATGAGAGCTTATTTAAAGCCTTTTTAAATTTTCAGGCAACATATATTAGCAGAATAAAGAGACAAGCATATGTATTATAATAAAGACAACAATAAGAATCTATCAAAAGTCCATAGAGACAATTGAATTAAACAGATGAACAAACAAAGCTGTCTAGTTTGTTTTTTGTTTTCTTATAGTCTGAATTCACTACTTGGCTTTAGGGATGTCCTAATTACTGGGATGCATGCACATTTCACCAGCATTCATTCCCTCTGTAGATTTTCCCGTTTGCTTTGTCCATCCATATTATAGATGTTACACACATGATCTTGATAACTGCAATTATTAAAAAATGCAAACTAAGTACAGCAAAATGTAAAAAGATATATTATGCTTTTCCTAATCATATTTGCAAAGCAAACTGCTAGATATTGTATTATATTATTTATTTATTTATTTGAATTTTGATAACCTGGTAGGCCCACTGAGACAAACTAGTCCCTTTTTTCAGGGATGACCTACGGAGCAAAATGCTACCACAATTAGATATATTATATATTAGAGTATCAGTAGTAGGCAAATTAACATAATATCACCAGGAGATAAAATAAAGGAGTAAAAATATAATTCAAGGCAAAGGAGAATATGTATATATACACATACACATACATATACAAATACACATACACATACACGTACACATACACACAAGGTGCAAGGTAAGCAGATAGTCAAATCACTCAGTAGCAGGATGATGATTCCAGAGCAGCTCCAGAGGGATCCATCATCAGCATTCACAGGGTATTCTTGTATCAGTCCTACGTTGATAGTCCTTAGAGTAGTCTCAGGACTTGTCATTTTGGTCCAGGTGAGTTATCCAGTAGGAGTAGCAGCATTACATCAAATACATAGTTCAGTAAATTCCATGGTTACAGCAGTGTAGCTGAGTGTTAGGGGTGAGTGGGAAGGGAGTTTGGGGGAAGACAGGAAAGTCAGAGATGGCTTGGGAGAGCAGGGGACACAGAAGAAGTAGAAGGTGATTTGGAGAGATAACTATGCCAGAGAAGGCAGGACGGGGGAGGAGGTGCACAGGGGTGAGGTGGGTTAAGTGCAGTTGCCATTATAGTTTGGAGGGGGAAAGAAGACCTCCTTATACCTTTGCTTAAACAGGGGAAGAGACATACAAGAGAGTAAGCTCTGGGGGAGATTATTCCATATTTGTGGTGCGGAGAAGGTGAACGACCATTTGCCTATGGCTAGTCGAGCTTTAGGAATGTTCAGAAATTGGAGGTGGGAGTGACAGAGGGTCCTAGGGAAGGATTTCAGAGTGAGTATGCCAATGAGAATAGGGGGAGAAGGGAGGTATATGAGTTTAAAGGTGGCACATAACATTGGGGGTTTATTTTGGGCTCGAAGGATGGCCAGCCTAGGGCCTTAAGGATGTCACAGTGATGAGCCCAGGCAGGTGCCACTGCAGCAAAGCGAGCTACCCTGTGGTAGGCCTATTTAAGTTTGGCCAGCTAGATGTTTGTAATTATCTATTTAATAATATGCTTATCCTCAAGAACAAAGTTCCTTGTATAATATAACAAAGAAACCTATAATTCATTTATTAAGCAAAATTTTACTGTATTTTATTTATTTTTTTGTGCTTGAAGCCCATCATATTTAAGCATTCAAACATCATAATTATAATCACTATCAAATTTCTCTAATGCAGTTTATCCTTTGAAAACTTATATTCAGTAAAGCAATAAACATAATACAGTTGTATATAAGTTATGCAAGATCAAGTATGATGGTAAAAATACTAAAATGGGGGGAGGGAATGGGATAATGGTTTTTCAAGAGAAAGCCAGATACAAACACATTTATATTTATAATAAATGTACCATCTCCACAGAATCATTGAGGCCAGGTGGATAACAAGCCCAAGTTCTGAAAATCCACCTGGTTTCATTCTGGCTGACCATCTGTTCCCAATCACCTCCTCTGGGTTTTTTATTAACTTTTTGTATGCCAAAAAAGTGGATATTGTGAGCCCTTTAATGTGCCTACCAATTATATATTTTTCATTGCACTCTTTCCAAGCTCTGACATGTTCCCCTTTCCTGGTTTTTAAATTCATAGTAGTCCTGCCAATATAGAAAGCATGGCATTTACATTTTAAAATGTAAATTACCCCTTCGCTATCGCAGTTAATGAAAGCACTACACAATAATATCCTTCCCCCCCCCGGGATGTGTTACTGATTTGCCCTGCATCAAATAATTACAGTACATGCATTTTCCACATCTTTTGATAATTTTTGGAATTTTCCAAGGGACATTAGTTTCCATCTGGGGATAGAACATAGTAGATACTACCGAGTTTCCTACATTTGACGCTCTCCTGTATACAAAGTTTGGTCTTTGTATAGCAATATATTGAAGTCTATGGTCACTAGATAAAATAGAGCATCTTTTAGTTACTATTTCTCTAAGTTTATGAGTTGCCAAAGTAAATGCGGTAATAAATCTCAGGGTATCTAAAAACCTTACTCTGTTTATTTTGCCCTTTAGTATTAAGCAGTACAGATCTATCCATGTTCTGAACTTCTGAAGCTGCCGTAAATATAGACAGCTTTGTTTATCTGTTTAATTCAATTTTCTCTTTGGACCTTTGATAGATTCTTATTGTTGTCTCTCTTATAATATGTATGCTTGTCTCTTTTTTGTGCTAATATACAGTATGTTTTAAATGTGTATGCATCCCAGTGATGGGGACATCCCTAAAACCAAGTAGCAATTTCAGACTATAAGAAAACAAAAAACAAACTAGACAGCTTTATTTGTTCATCTGTTTAATTAAATTTTCTCTATGGACTTTTGATGGATTCTTATTGTTGTCTTTATTATAATATGTACGCTTGTCTCTTTATTGTGCTAATATATGTTGCCTGAAAATTTAAAAACGCTTTAAATAAGCTCTCATAACTCTCTTAATAGTGGGTGCTTGGATACCAATCAAAATGTTTTTAAATCACTCAATCACTTGCACTTTATTTAAATATGTACAAGCACTTTTAAATTGATAGCGCTATATATATAAGGCTCATAGGTTTAATGAATTTTAAACCTCTGATGAAGCTCCACCCAGACAGAGCAAAATGTAAGGTCTTTTTCACCTTAGGGCGATGCTGCTGCTTTTGGAACTGCTCTCCCTCTAAATATGTTGCCATTTAGTCATGCCATTTGACGTTTTTGAATGCACTTTTTCACCATGTCTTTTTGTACTTTGTATCCTTGAATAAAATGTAAGTATGCATTTTTCTTATACATGGATTGGGTTCTGGTAGTTTTTCAGTAAACTGATATGGTGCATTACTTATTGTTTATCTGCAGTGTGTGCTCCATATGTCTTTTCTAGTTTACTCATTTCAATTTTGTGTAGCACCACTAATGTGCAGATAGCCCTTGGAGCACCTTTTTGGGTTGCATGTGACATATCTATGGCTGCAACTGTGCTGCAGCTAATCAGTCCCCTCAAGGGACTCACTGCCATCATCCATGTGTCTTGCTATAGGAGAATTCTGGGCTGCCAGGCCTTAATTACCTTTTCCAATGCCCCTGCTTGAAAAAGGCATCAATGCGGCTGTCAACAGCATTCCTGAAATGAGTCAGCCAGTATTTATCAGAGAAAGGGTCAAAAAGGGACCTGAAGCCCTAAAGGTAGCTAAAGTCTCAGGGCCAGATGGGATGCACCTAAAGGTGTGAATTGGCTGTGAAAGTGACTGAATTCTTAATAGTGCTATTCAGTAGCTCATTTCCGACAGGGGCAATTATAAAAGACTGGAGGGTACTGTGTGTAGTCCCGCTACACAAATGGTGGAAAAAGAACAACCTGATAATTACTGACCTGTCAGCCTTACATCTGTAGTGGGTAAATTGATGGGGTCACTGATCAAAGAGGACCTTGTGTACTACGTACAGTAGAAAGCAATGATCTACAATATAGTAAACAGCATGGGATTGTAGCAAGGAGATATTGTCGGACCAACCTGATATTTTTCTTTGACTACGTAACAAAGGCTTTAGATAAAGGCCATGCTGTGAAATTACTCTACTTTGATTTCAGTAACACTTTCATCTTGATGCCACACAGAAGATTGCTGAAGAAGCTGGAGGACCTAAACATGTTTAAAAACAGAGTTAGATGGAAGAATAACTGGTAGATGGAGAGACAGCAGAGGGTGGTGGTAAATGGGGTTGAGTCAGAAGGAAGGGAGGTCACAAGTGGAGTGCCACAGGAATCTGTCCTGGGTCATGTGCTTTTCAATATGTTAATCAGCGATATCGGAGTGGGTATCAGAGGTAAGCTGTGTCTCTTCACAGATGACAAAAAGGAAGGGTAGATGGTGAGGAAGGGATCAGGGAGATACAAAGGCTGGAGAGGTGGTTGAAGGTTTGGCAGTTGAAATTCAGTACCAAAAAATGCAAGGTTATGCACCTTGGAGAAAAAGCAGGACAGAGTAGTACTGGATGGTAGGAGTTAAAATGAGCACTACAGCAGAGTAAAGGGACCTGAGAGTCATCATTAATGACCCTCTCAAACAATCAGGCCTGTGTAACAAGGCCTGTAGTATGTCTAATAGAATGCTGGTGTGTATCGGCAGGGGTACTGACAGCAAGAAAAAGGAGGTGCTACTACTTCTGTGTAAGCCACTGGTGAGGCCGCCTCTGGAATACTGTGCTCATTTCTGGAGTCCTTACCTAAGGAAGAGCAGGGACAGGCTGGAGGTGGTGTAATGCAGGGTGACTAAGATGATTCAGGGGCAATAGGGCAGATCTTACAAAGATCTCCAGGCACAAATATATACTCAGTGGAGACTGAGCGAGAGAGGGTAAATATGAAAAAGCCTTCAAGTTCCTGAAGGGAATAAAGAAGGTGAACTGCAGGGAACAATTTATCAGGTGTACAGAGGCAAGAAATAGAAGTCATGAGTGGAAGCTGGTGGGGGAAAGTGTATGTGGGATGTGAGGAATTTCTATTTTATGGAAAGAGTGGAGGAGCCATGGAACAGTCTGCCAGAAGAGGTGGTGGGCACCAAGACCATAAATAGTTTCAAGCATGGCTATGAAAGAGTGAAGGTTTTGGTGGTTGCTCAGGTCAGCAACAGTAGGGAGGGTGTGGGGGTGGGGGTGGACCAGGAGAAACAAACCCTGTTTGGAAAATAGGTTTTGTGGCAGATAGGGACCTCTGGGCATTCTAAATAAACACTTGGGGCTCAACTCTCAAAGAGCCATTGATTGACATAAGCTGTGGCACAGGCAGCTTGCCAAAGCCCAGGGCACCAGGGACCCTGCACCTGATTCTCTATCAGGCAGGGTCTTAGTGGCAAATTCCCTCAGCTTGCGGCAATGCTCACCAGGTGCCAAACAGACAGCACATCTGGAGGGTTTCCTGCAAACTGTGAGGTGGCTATGCATCAGTCTAGCACATCCCTGGTGGCTAGCAGCACTCCTCCAGCCCCAATATGACCAAAACATATCTATTATAATCAATCATTCCCTAGTGGTATAGCGTTCCCCCCCCCAAGCCCTGATTCCCCACTATGAATTATTAAAACTGCCCTGGTAGTCTAACAGCCCCCCCAAGCCCCGATCTCCAATTATCATTTATTAAAACCACTCTGGTAGTCTAGCAGTCACCCCCAAGCCCTGATCCCCATTATGATTTATTAAAACTGCCCTGGTAGTCTAGTGTCCACCAAGCCTGATCCCCTGTTATGAATTATTAAACCCACCCTGGTAGTCAAGCTGCCTTCCCAAGGCCTGATCCCCCATTTATGATGACTTAAAAAATCCCTGGTGATCTAGTGGACCCTCCCACGCCCCAATCCCCATTATGCATAATTAGCAGATCCCTGGTGGTCTTGTGGACCCCCACCCCAGCAGGCATTGCCCAACCACTCCGCTCCCCCTCCATCCCCAGCACTGAGCTGGTGACTGACACAGCCCACCACTCACCACAACGGTCAGCCGCAGACTGAGCTCTCAATGAGTGACCACTGTATTCAGTATGTGCTCTCTGATTGATGAGCTGTCAATAAATGAGTGCATACTGAATACAGAAGGTGCTCATTGTGAGCTCAATCAGTGATGAGCGGTTGGCTGTGCCAGTCGCCGGCTTGGTTTCAGGATGGGGGAGCAGGGTTGTGGGGCAATGCCTGCCAGGGTGAGAGGTGGTGGTCCACTAGATGACCAGGGATGTGTTCATTATTCATAACAGGGATCAGGGCTTTGGGAGGGGCATCCGCTAGACCACCAGGGATTATTTAATATATCATAACCAGGGATCGGGACTTAGGGTGCCACTAGACTACCAGGGTGGGTTTAATAATTCATAACGGGGGGGATATATAAGGGATATACAATGGTGAGCTGTCAGATAAATGATTTATCTACACAACTGCTGTTTGACCTCGGGTAACTTCATGAGTGGCTTAAGCCACGAGTGAGGTGTCCGAGGTCTAACGGCACAAGTGTAGATAAATCATTTATCTGACAGCTCACCATTGTATATTTCATTTATGCAATAGGGATGGTTCTTATCAGTGCAGGAACATTTGGTTTTGACTGTTTATCTTTTTTTTTTTTAAATGATAATTTCTGGGACTTTTGGTTAGCTTTCCTAGTGTATGTCCGCCTAGCGTGGTGGTTGCTATTAAATGAAACACCACTCATTTTGTAGAGAACTTCTTGCTGAACAAATGTCATGGTCACAGTACCATGCTACTTTTTTGTTTTAAGTTATTCACATTTGGTTGTCAAAAAAGTGAAACAAAAATTGAATTTTATGCTGTATTTTGCTAATTATAAAAAAACTAAAAGGTATTTATTAAATGAAACACCACTCATTTTGTAGATATTTTTGTGCTGAACATTTTTCGTGCTCACAGTACCATGCTATCATTTTTAGTTTTAAAGTGATTCACATTTGTTTGTCGAAAAAGTGAAAAGGAAATGTAATTTTTTGCTGTTTTTTGCTAATTATGAAAAAACTAAAAGGTATCTATAAATGAAACTCCACTCATTTTGTAGATATTTTTGTCCTGAACATTTTTGGTGCTCATAGTACTATGCTATCATTTTTCATTTTAAAGTTATTCACATTTGTTTGTCAAAAAAGTGAACAAAAAAAGCTTTGATTGACAGTTTGCATTTATCCCACATGTGTGGGATAAATCTAGGGTAGTTAGAGTTATCCCACGTATGTGGAGATAAATGGGTTTATGCAATGGATTTTGGCTCCACACCTATTGCATAAATATATATACTGTATCTTTACCTATGGGGGTGATCGGGGATAGGAAGGGGGTCTGTTAGACCACCAGGGATTATTTAATTTATCATAAAGGGGGATTGGGGCGGGGGGACCAGAGCACATTGATATACATTGCACATCTATCTCTGAGGGCAAATGTCTAAGGGTACTTAAGAATTTTCCCTCTGGGAGAGTCTTGAGAATCCTGATTAAGGGAATTTGGTAGCCGGCATATGCCACAAGCCCCTAGCCATATCCCATTGTGTGGTGCATGGGCGGCACATACCCTATTTTTTGCAGGTAGCCTGTGGTTCATGCAGGCTGCCTTTGAGAATCATTCCCGCCACATCTTTTGGTGCAAGGGGCACTTTGCACCATTCTTTATTCTTTTTTTTTAATTAATATTTCAGAAATACCTTTGAGCATGAGCTCTTTTACAAAGGATCCACGTCAGGTGGACAATAAGACAATACACATATTTAGTGGTTACAGAGGCCTGATCATTAGGCATTAAAGAGCAGTTACATGAGAATTAGACAAATAGGAGAAAAACAGAGCAGTTTTAATGGAATACTAAGCTATTTCTAATTGGTTGCCCTAGGTAGCACTACCCTGGAAACCTCTAAATCCGTTGATAGACTATGGCAGAGTAACTGCATAGGGTTTAACGCTATCCCAGATGGTGAGAGGCTGGGTGACAGTGAAACAAGGGAGACTGGGTTTGAACCTGTGCAGAGAATGAGAGGTGGGGGAATAGTGAATGGGGGGAGCAGCTCCAGAGGGCTTTGTCGAGTAGGGGGTGTGTGTGGAGGGGGATTAGGGAGGGGCAGTATGAAGAGTGTTTAAAGAGGACTGATAGCTTACTTAAGCTCTTGGCTAGGCTGGAATGGAGGCAGGGTTCTCTAGGTAGCCCTGCTGGGTGCTGCCTTGGGGGTAGGCCTGTCTATCAAATGGGGTCTGAGAAGCAGTTGCATTTTGAGCTAGGCATTAGGTGCTGTTTGAGGCTTGCTTTGAATTGAGACAGGCTGTTGTTTGTTTGTAATTTCATCAGGAGTTCATTTATCTAGAGGAGGACCCGATAGGAGAAAGCGCGCTGCCCTAGTGAGGTTCAGCGGAATGGTATGGACAGTGCTCCATTCTTCCTCCCTCTGGTGATGTGTGATGAGAGAGAAGCCTTGAGCAGGTTTCCTATACAGGGTGGGGTTTTTCCGAGGAGTGCCTTCTTTCCCAGGAGGCAAGTTTTGTATTTGATCCTGTCTTTTAGGTTAAGCCAGTTTGTATGTTCATACAGGGTGCAAGTATGAGTGTAGTGATCTGCACACAGGGTGAGGCGGCATGCCTTATTGAGTGCAATTTGGACCCTTTTGAGCACTGTATCAGTAGCAGCTCCATAGACCACCATCCTGTAGTCTATCATGGAGAGTATGGAGCTGGAGACTGAGATTTGGAGTGCTTCTGGGGTGAGGGATTTCTTATGACTATAGAGGACCCCGATCTTTGTGTTTACCACTCTAACAAGAGAGTCTACGTGGTGTGCATAAGTGAGACAGTCATCAATGGTGACTCCAAGGTACTTGAACAAGTGCACCTGCTCAATCTGCTCACCAGTCTTATTGGTGATTACGAGGGGAGCATGACTGTGTTTGTTGTAGGGGCTGGATTGTAGCATGGCCTTGGTTTTCTTGTAATTTAGTAGCAGCTTTTGCCTACTGAACCAGTCCTCGAGTTTATTGAAAGAGTTTATTCTTTGTGGCACAATCCCCTTGTGCCATGCCTGGAGCTTTGAGAATTGCGCCCTTGGCCTTTTTCTGGCATCACTGTTTATGTTTCAGTGTTTTTTATTTTCCCATTTTCTCTTTTTCCTTGGTATATAGCTAACCCCAATGTTCCTTAACAGAGCAGTGGCTGTGCTGTAAGGGTATGGACTTTTGCTGCTCTGTGAGTAGAAGTAGTTAGGGTGAGAAGGAGAAGCTCAAATCTTCTTAAGTCTCTCTCGACATCCATATCCTTTCAGCTGCACAATAACTACTATGATGCACAAGTATGCACCACAACAATCCAAGCAATCACTGTCCTTTAGTTTAAACTTTACCTGCTGAACCGGTGAACTGCAAGGAACAACCTGAGGGTTTGTGGTGCTGTGGGTGACACAAGCTACATCCCCCATCAAGAACTATATAATAATTCATGTCCCAAGCATCATGTGGATGCCAGCTTCTTTGCTCCAACCATTCTCTCTTCCTCTTTCAGTGGCTCACCTTTCTCCTACTGGGTTTCTTCTCTAAAGTACCTTTAGCAAATGGGCATGCTGTCCTGTGGCACCTCTAAGGAAAGACCCCACTGAAGAGGGTTCCTCTACCTCTGATACTGCAAAAGGGTGGTGATTCCTAAGGAACCGAGAGTGTAAATGTCACAGACACAAACAAATAGTACTTAACAACTGCACCAGTTGCTCTCAACAACCCTATCCATTCAGTTGCACATGCACAACTATACTGCAGCACAAGAATCCAACCAAATTACTCCATACATAGTTGTCCACTGAACCTTTGAACTAAAATTGTTTTTCATGAAAACAGGCTCTTAGTGATTTGACTTTACTGGTTCCAGCTGCCTCTTCCTACATTGAAGTCACATTAATTTGTGACATCAGAATATTTTCTGTGGCAACAGGTTGTAGTGTCACAGAAGAGGATTGTGACTTCAAATCATGCAAAACAGTAAGGACAGATGAAATGTAAGCAGGGGCATGATTTCACCCAGACGTTAGGGGTTGGAAAACCATCGATACAAAGTACTGATTAGTCATTGTTCATGCTCATTGTTACATAATGTACTTAAATCCCAGCAGCTAGGTTTTCTGCAGGGTGAGACTGCCACAAGCCCTGGGTGCGCCAAAGATATGGTGCACTGGGCTTACAGCAGTAAAACAGGATTTTGTATCCTGTGCGGCAACTGAGACAAGTTAGACCATCTATTTGTGGTCTAGCTTGAGCCTAAGAGTTGGCCAAGCTGCCATAAAGTGGGCAACTGTTGCAACTGTATGCAACTTTTGAAAATCAGGCACAGTTGTGGCAAGCAGCAGTTTCAAAGTGTTGGGGTGCAGGGCTTGATGCAAGCCCTGCATCACCCTTTGAAAATTCGGCACCAGGTTACGTTTTCTATTTAACATTAAGACTCAGTACACTGCTGATATCCCATTAAGTTCCATTATTTTTTATTACTGTGTCAGGCAGTATAGCCTAGAGGTTAGAATAATTAGCTGTAAATGAGATTAGTACATCCAGCAGGCCTGGGTTTGATTCCCACAACCTCCACTTGCATACTGTGGGACCCTGAGCAAGTCACTTAATCTTCCCAGTGCCACCTGATCACCTCTGAAAACAGGCAATGTGCCTCTACCAAAGAATAAATAAAAAAAAAATACTCTTAGAGATATTTACTAGGGACAGGTTCTCTATATGTAATGCTGATGTTTCAAAACTATTTGAATACCAAACACGCACAATAAAATTGTTGGGGGGTGGGGACGGGCACTAATACTACCAGTAATAAATTGACTGCACAGCAGGTGCATTTTGCTGGTGGCCTGGCACCATATTTTCAGAATAATACACATCCTGGCAAACAGTCATCCTGGGGCACCATTAGTATGGGGGGGTGGAATTCTACCAACAATCCTTATTCACAGTTACAGGACTGTTCAGAACTACCCAAGCAGAGGTTGACAGACAGATCTCCTCAGCCCATATTTAAATTCCAAACACAAAAAAATCTGTGATGGGGGAGGTGGAGCACTAAATAATATCAATCATAAATTGGCTAAACATGCTACCTTCGCATGCCAGCACATTTTCAGAATGCAGTGCATGCTAATATACACTGTACACACATCTTGGTAACAAAAGAATGTCCCTTGTGGTGCATCATTAGTACAAGTTGGGTGGGGGTTCTGCCAACAATCCTTACTGGCAAGCCAATTATGGGACTACTATTTAAATTACCATTCGGAAATTATTTATTGGATTAACAGAATGCATATTTTTTCTGCGTAGAGTATGGTGAGGGCTTGTTCAGCATAGATTTCCATCCTAGCTGAAATGTTGCTGTACCACAGTTCAAATGTCATAGAACATGAAAATACCCTACTGTGGTACAACAACATAGAAACATAGAAGTTGACGGCAGATAAGGACTGCAAGGGCCATGCAGTCTTCCCATTTTTTTTCTACCTTATGAATGTGCCATAGGCTTGTACTCTGTCAATGGCCTATCTATTCATACTGATCTGTATTGCTCCCTTATGCCTATCCCATGCCTATTTGAAGCCCTACACTGTATTCATATCCACCACTTCCTGAGGTAGGTTGTTCCATGCATCCACCACCCCTTCTGTGAAAAAGAACTTCCTCACATTACCCCTTAATTGACCTCCCTCTAATCTCATGATGTGTCCTCTTGTCCTGCTATGTTTCTTATATTGAAACATGTTAGACTCTTTCACCTTGTTAATGCCCTTAAGGTGTTTGAATGTTTCAATCATATCAGCTCTCTCCCTCCTTTGCTGTAGGGTATACATATTGAGCTCTATTAATCTGTCTTCATATGTTTTCTGATGCAGTCTCTGCACCATTTTGGTTGCCCTTCTCTGGCCTGCCTCCATTTTGTTAATGTCCTTGTGAAGGTGTGGCCTCCAGTACTGCATGCAGTACTCCAGATGGGGCCTAACCAGTGTCTTGTAAAGAGGGATTATTACCTCCCTCTGATGAATTGCGATACCCCTACTAATACACCCCAACATCCCCCTAGCCTTACCTACTGCTTTAGTGGTCTGCTTGGCTGATTTCAGGTCATCTGTGATGATGATGCCCAAGTCTCTTTCTTCCCTTGTGATTGCCAGCAACTCCCCTCCCAATATATAGGTGGCTTCAGGGTTTCTCTTCCCTATGTGCATGATCTTGCTCTTCTTTGCATTAAACCCCAGTTGCCACTCTTTCAGCCACTTTTCCACTTGATCCAGATCTCTTCTCATTCTGTCCACCCCATCTAGATCATCTACTATGTTGCAGATCTTGGTGTCATCTGCAAACAGACAAACCTTACCCTCTAGTCCATCTGCAATGTCACTAATGAAGATTTTGAAGAAGACTGGCCCCAGAACTGATCCCTGAGGTACCCCACTTGTGACTTGCATCTCTTCTGACTCTATACTGTTTATCACCACTCTCTGTTTTCTGTCCACCAACCAGTTTGCTACCCAGTTGATCACCTTCTGACCCACACCAAGCCTACTCATCTTATTAATCAATCTTCTATGTGGAACAGTATCAAAAGCTTTGCTGAAGTCAAGGTAGGCGACATCAACTGCACCCCCTTGGTCCATCACTCTGGTTACTCAGTCAAAGAAATTTATGAGAATAGTTTGACAGGACCTTCCTGTTGCAAACCCTGCTGTCTTGGATCCTGCGCTCCTATGGATTCCAGGTGTTGCACTATCCTTTCCTTAAGGAGTGCATCCTTAATCTTGCCCACTACTGAGGTAAGACTGACTGGTCTGCAGTTCCCTGCCTCCTCCCTGCTACCACTCTTGTGGAGTGGAATCACATGAGCCCTTCTCCAGTCTTCTTGGACCTCTCCTGTGCTCAGAGACTCACTAAACAGTTCTGATAATGGCTCTGCTAGTTCCACCCTTAGCTCCTTTAGTACCTTGGGATGTATGCCATCATGTCCCATTGCCTTGTACACCCTGAGCTTAGTGAGCTCTTGTAGAACCCTTTCTTTTGTGAAGGGACTTGTGCACACCTACCTCCCCCCTGTGTCCATGGTGCTGAGCTGTGGGCCCTGCCCTGCCTTCTCCTCAGTAAATACTGAGCCGAAGTATCTATTTAGGATATATGCTTTTCCTTGGTCCTCCTCAACACACTCCCTCTTATCCCCTTTGTTCTTAGCAATACCCCCTCTGGACTTTCTCCTTTCACTAATGTATCTATAGAAAATCTTGTCACCTTATTTTACTTTCCGTGCTAGTGTTTCCTCGGTTTGGGCCTTTGCCTGCCTTACTGCCTTCCCTGCTTCCCTTAGGGAAGTTTGGTATACCTCCCTATTTTCATCCTGCTGCATTCCCTTATATTTCCTGAAGGCCAGTCTTTTGGCTCTGACCTTTTCTGCTACTGTTTTTGAGAACCAAAGTGGTTTCCTCCTTCTTTTGCTCTTGCTTTTCTTCCTAACACAATGGGATGTTGCTTCAAGTATTGCATTCTTAATGCTTGCCGACTTTGCCTGTACCCCTCGCCTGTATTTCTTCTTGCCAGGGATAGCTTAACTCTGTTGGCCATCTTATCAAAGTCAGCTCCTCTGAAGTCCCATATTTTTGCATTAGAATGGGATGATTTAGTTTTAGTGGCCAAATTGAACTATACTATGTGATGGTCACTGGCCCCCAGGTGACCTTCTACCTGGAGTTCTGTGATCCTTTCCCCATTAGTCATTACTAGATCTAGGATAGCCCTGTCTCTTGTGGGTTGTTGTACCAATTGTTTGAGGCCCTCCCCCCCAGCAGGGAATCCACCATGTGTCTTAAGAAGCTAAAGGTGGAACTAGCAGAGCCATTAGCAGAACTATTTAGTGAGTCTCTGAGCACAGGAGAGGTCCCAGAAGACTGGAGAAGGGCTCATGTGATCCCACTCCACAAGAGTGGTAGCAGGGAGGAGGCAGGGAACTACAGACCAGTCAGTCTTACCTCAGTAGTGGGCAAGATTATGGAGGCACTCCTTAAAGAAAGGATAGTGCAACACCTGGAATCCATAGGGACACAGGATCCAAGACTGCATGGGTTTACAAAAGGAAGGTCCTGTCAAACTAATCTCATAGATTTCTTTGACTGGATAACCAGAGTGGTGGACCAAGGGGGAGCAGTTGATGTCACCTACCTTGACTTCAACAAAGCTTTTGACACTGTTCCACATAGAAGATTGATAAATAAGTTGGGTAGGCTCGGGTGGGTCAGGTTGGTCAACTGGGTGGCAAACTGGTTGACGGGCAGAAAACAGAGAGTGGTGGTAAATGGTATACAGTCAGAAGAGATACAAGTCACAAGTGGGGTACCTCAGGGATCAGTCCTGGGGCCAGTCCTCTTCAACATCTTTATTAGTGACCTTGCAGATGGACTAGAGGGTAAGGCTTGTCTGTTTGCAGATGACACCAAGATCTGTAACAGAGTAGATGATCCAGATGGGGTGGGCAGAATGAGAAGAGATCTGGATAAACTAGCAAAATGGTCAGAAGAGTGGCAACTGGGATTTAATGCAAAGAAGTGCAAGATCATGCACATAGGGAAGAGAAAACCTGAAGCCACCTATAGGCTGGGAGGGGAGTTGCTAGCAGTCACAAAGGAAGAAAGAGACTTGGACATCATCATCACTGATGACCTGAAATCATCCAAGCAGACCTCTAAAGCAGTAGGTAAGGCTAGGGGGGTGTTAGGGTGCATTAGTAGGGGTATCACAAGTCGTAAGATGGAAGTAATAATCCCTCTTTACAAGACACTGGTTAGGCCCCATCTGGAGTACTGCGTGAAGTATTGGAGGCCATACCTTCACAAGGACATTAACCAAATTGAGGCAGTCCAGAGAAGGGCAACCAAAATGGTGCAGGGACTGCATCAAAAGACATATGAGGACAGATTAACAGAGCTCAATATGTATACCCTTGAGCAAAGGAGGGAGAGAGGTGATATGATCGATGCATTCAAACACCTTAAGGGCATTAACAAGGTGAAAGAGTCTAACATGTTTAAATATAAGAAAAATAGCAGGACAAGAGGACACAGCATGAGATTAGAGGGGGCCGATTAAGGGGGAATGTGAGGAAATTCTTTTTCACAGAAAGGGTGGTGGATGCATGGAACGGCCTACCTCAAGAAGTGGTGGCTATGAATACAGTGCAGGGCTTCAAACAGGCATGGGATAGGCATAAGGGAGCAATACAAATGAGTATGAATAGATAGGCCACTGACAGAGCAAAGGCCGATGGCACATTTATAAGGTAGAAAAAGAAATGGGCAGAGTGGATAGGCCTTGCGGTCCTTATCTGCCGTCAACTTCTATGTTTCTATGTTTCTATGTCTAGTTCTGGCAGATGTTCCTGCTGATATTGACCAATCTGTATCTGGCATGTTGAAGTCTCCCATTATCAGAACCTCCCCTTTAGCTGACATGTTTTGTATATCTTCTAACAGTAATGTGTCTATGTCCTCTCCCTGATCTGGAGGCCTATAGACAACCCCAGTTCGTTAATCACATTTACAAATCTAGCTCATATTGACCAGGATACATTTCTCTATGATGTCTCCAATATCAACTGGGCAGGTATCTATCAAACATAGGATGTGGAGGTTGCTCTACAGATATTCGTAAATGAATTTCTTACCATTCAATATAAACATGCCCCCAAGACTACTAGGAGGGTCAGAGTAAAACAGATGAGGTGGCTGCATAAAGACCTCCTTGCTAATCTGCACCAGAGGGACAAGCTTTGGATTCACTACAAACAAACTGGCCTACAGTCAGATCTTATTGCCTATCGTGAACTAAGGAACAGATGTAAGAGACAAGTTAGAGTTGCTAAAAGCAAATACTGCAAGGACCTTCTACAAAGCTCAGCCTACGACCCGAGGAAATTTTGGGCCCATGTCAAAACATTTCTCAGTACCTCACAGTCGGTTACTCCTGATGAAATAATCATAAATGGGGCACATTGTAATGACCCTAGGACCATCTCAAACAGTTTTAACAATCTTTTCTCTGATCTTTCATACTATACCTTGGCTTTACAACTTAGTGGATCGCACTCCAATCTACCTACCACACTACCATCAGACAACCATACTGCCCTATTGTATGATGCTCCTCCAGCACCACCATTCTATTTCAAGGCTACATCAAGAGCAGAAGTTCTGAAATTACTGAGATCCATATCTGCCAATACCAGCTCTGGTTCTGACTTACTGGAACCTCGTCTTCTTAAGTTGGCTGCTACACTCATTGCCTCTCCGATTGCCAGAATCTACACTTTATCCCTTATCCATAGCATTGTGCCAGACCTATGGAAATCTGCAAGAGTAATGCCTGTCTTTAAAAAAGGTGACCCAAAGGACATGGCCAATTACAGACCTATAGCAATTCTCTCTGTCCTTAACAAGATCCTAGAGAAAATAGTTGCATCACAGACCATCGACTACCTTACACGCTACAATCTCCTCTCAGACACTCAGCATGGTTTCAGAAAAGGTCATAGCACCACCACGGCTCTTCTTCAACTAACTACTGACATTCTGTCCAACATGAACTCTGGAAAACTCACAGGTGCCATCTTCATTGACCTCACTAAGGCTTTCGACCTTGTTGACCATCCCCTGCTTCTCTCCACTCTTCATAAATTCCATTTCTCTACACCTGTTATGGACTGGTTCTGTAGCTACCTGTCAAACAGGTCACAAGCTGTCAAATTTAACTTCTCCCTGTCCAACATGTCTACTATCAACCTTGGGGTCCCCAAGGGCTCTATCCTTGTGCCTCTTCTGTTCTCAATTTTTATCAACAATGCAGCTGAGGTCCTGGAATCCTGCTCAGCTATTCTCTACGCTGATGACCTGATCATCTACACTAGTTCTTCTAGTATTGCCTGCATAAGCACATCACTTACTTCAGACTTCAATAAGGTCATAGACTGGCTACTAGACCGTAAGCTTGTAATAAATGAAAAGAAAATGAAAGCCATGCTCCTAGGTTCTGCACCGAAGATTAAGACCTGTTCTAGTTTGCTGGAGGTTCTTCACCCAGGAGGATTTCCACTTGAAAATGTTACTTCCTTCAAGTACCTTGGGATCCTCCTGGACCAGTTCCTGAATTTTAATCTTCGCATTCAGTCCTCGTGCAAAGCTGTAAACTCAAAACTAGGAGTAGCTTACAAAATGAGCTACATGCTTACACCCTTGGCCAAATTAACAATTGCCCAAGGTATTCTGCTCCCAACCCTTACTTATGGTGCCTCTATTCTTACCTCTGCCCATAAAACCTCCCTACTAAAATGGGACCTAACTTATAACAATATATGCCGAATTGCCTCTTCGTCGCCTCGACTCAAACATCACTGCCTCTTTATAAGGATCTGAATTGGCTCTCACCCTCTGCCAGTAGACAATACTACCTTGGATCACTAATGGACTCAATCATCCGGGGAAAAAAAACATCCCAGCTGGCGGCGTTGCTGGTCCCTCAACCGTCCTCCCATGGCCTGCGATCAGCTGACAAATCCTTGCTCTATGTTCCACGACTACTAAAGGCACAGGGGCCTTCTAATTCTCTGCTCCCAGGCTATGGAATGCTCTTCCACTCAACCTCCGGCTGTCTCAGTCTCACTTTGGATTTAAAAGTGAATATTGTCGTTATCTATCCTTAGCTGATGCTTGTACATGCTTTGACCCAACCTGAAGCTCCTGAGACTTACCAGTAATGTCACCCCTGCTCTAATCCAGCTCCAAGACTGTCTCCTCTTCCCCTCCCCATATTTTCCTTCTCTTTGTAAATAACTTCTTGACTACTAGCTCTCTTCCTTCTTGAACCTTGTTGCTGACCATCCACTGTTGTTTTGCCAATTACCAACCATGACCTTCCTTCTGTCAGTCTTTCTTGTTATGTTTGAACATTCCTCACATTTCTCTCTATATAACCTTACTATCCTATTAACCCTTTCACTCCTCAGGTCGGGTCCATGGTTTCTGCACTTATTATATATGTTACTGCCATTATCTGTATAATGCTTGCCATTATTTTTTGTTGTTTCTACTCATTGTATTTTTGTAGCACTGTTGTACTGTTCCTCTATTTATATTATTGTACCCATGTTGCTCTTGTTCAACTGTTCTCCTTTTGTTGTACTGTCCCGGGTCATGCCTGAAAATAGTCATTTTATGGCTAGTGCACCTACCCAGTTAACAAAAACTAACTAAATAAATAAATAAATAAGTATGGCTGTCACATTTCCTGTTTCCAGGGTGACACACAGTTCTTCTGGCTCCTTATGTGTATTCTGAATTTATGTAGCTTTGATATTTTTATTGACATAAAGGGTTACTCCCCCCACTTTTTGCACCTCAGTCCCTTCTGAACAGTACATAACCAGGTACTGAAGTCTCCCAAGTGTGGATACTGATGAACCATGTCTCGCTAATGGCTACTATGTCTACTTCAGCCTCTGTCATTGTTGTCTGCAGGTCTGGGATCTTGTTTCCCAGACTGCAGGCAATTGCGTACATGATTTTCCATTGGCCAGATTTCGATGCATTAGTTGTTTGGCGAGGTCCAGCATTTCCCCTGCATTTCATATGGGGAGCAGGACCTTTTTCCTTACTTGGTGATGCAAATGAACTACAAACATGCTGAACTCCTGTTTGATCACTAGCTGAGGGGGAAGGGGTGTTCTTCCCATTCGATGTATCAGGTGCTACACCCATCTCCCCATTAGCTAAGTTAAATATTCTGCAAAGACGTCAAACTTCCACCCCAATGCACTGACTCCCTCCTTAGTCAGATGCAGTCCATCAAACTTAAAGAAATTTTGCTCCCAAAACTGTTGCCAGTCACCTACAAATTTGTGTCCTTTTTCCTGGCACCAGCCCTTGAGCCACATATTTAGCTCCCCTATCTCCCCTTCTCTGACCTTCAATCCATCTGTCCCTCTCTCCCAGACCAGTAGGATCTCAGAGAAGGAGATGCTGGATGAACTGGATGACACGAATCACAGAGTCTTCTATGATCAGAAGTGTTTTTTTCTGTTGATTTTTTTTTTTGTTTTGGTCCCTGTTTTGGGTGAGCTTTGTCGTGCTAGCTCCTGTGTTGCAGTGTCCTGCTCTGCAGTGTCCTCTGCCCCTTTGTTTGATTTTAGAGCTACAGGCCGATACCTGTTTGTAGTTTTTTATATGGTTTGTGGAGGTGATATGTTGGAGAGCACTGAGTGATGGGGCACCCAATTTGCCCCTCCTAACCACCTGCCAACCTCCAGAAACAACTACCCTCTGCGGTCAAGGTGCTTCCATTGAATGTTGGGGAAATGGCAGGCAGTTCTTATAATATATTTCCTCCTGAATATGTGATTTGAGGCATGCAATCGCTGCCCGTGTTGCCTGGAGCTGAGCCCTTAGATTTCCAATGATCCAGCATGTAGGACAGCATCCTAAATCATGTAAAACTACCCTTTTGAAAAGTGTCTCACAGTGCCTGCAGTTAATAATATCCATTCCACTTGAGTTGCTGAGTTTATAACCTGGTCTGAATAATTAGAAGGAGGAAAATGAAAGCAAAAGTTTTATTTTTTTAATTTTTTTGTATAACTTTATAACAAGTTAAATTACTTGTGCCCCTGTAAGTGAGGCCACTGTGTGGATACCCCTCTGATCCTCCCCTTCCTGCTTTGCTACAGGAAATGTCTATTCTATAAAAGGCGTGTAGCATGGGATGGGTGGGGATGATGGTGGGTGGTGGGCCCTTCCCCTGCCGAAAAAGAAGAACCACAGATGAAAAAAACAAGAAGGTAAGAGCAGAAACAATTAACCAACAACAAATTCAGTAGCCCTGAAAACTTAGCCTAGTGACAGATAAAACTGTAAACCCTGTAAGCACCACCTGTAACAATTTCACATAAGATATACCCTGCAAAAAAACACTTTGTTGCAGAGAAAAATAAAGCAGTAACAGAAGATATAGCTGCAAAAAACTATCTGAATCAGAGAAGATTACAGCAGCAACCTGTAAACACAAAACAGTAGCAACCATGTAGGCACACCCTGTAATAATGCAGCAGAAGGTATACCCTGCAACGGTAATTTGAATTAGAAAGGATTACAGCAGTAAAATGGAAGCAAAAACAGTGTCAAATCTTGTGAGCTCAAAAGAAAATAACTACACACAGTAAATCTGCCTAGCAAAAAGAAGCCTTAATCTTTTTCCTTGCTCTGATAATGTTGTTCCTTGCTCTGTCCTTTCAAGCAACCCTAGAAGAAAAGAGCTCAGGTGAAGCTAAGTACCTTTGCCAGCAAACCTAGTCTTCCACCTTCTAACATTTCAACTATTCAATGGAAGTCAATCCCTTTTGTCATATAGGGAAACTGTGACACTGCACGTCATCCTAGCAGGCTTCACTGTAGTTTGGAAAGTACAAGAGTCATAGTTCAAATAAACAGCTGTAGCAACAGAAACTGCAGGATCAACTAGATGGAAGCAGGCAGCAGTAGCAGCAGTGGCAGCAGCAGCTGCACGATCACTCAAACCAGCCATCACCCAAACAAATCCTGCAGACGCAGGATCAACCAGATACTCAAAAAACATGCAGGATCACCAAGATATTTTCACTTATACTAAAAAAATACAGTGCAGGATCAACCAGATAATTTAAATTGCTCACAACAGCAAACACAATAGCTCACTATAAATCCTCTTGCTTAGTGAGAAATATGGCTGCTATGTTGTTTTTTTTTTTTAAACCCTCCCACATGCAACTGACAACCAATAGAATCCTGTGCTACAGAAGAAGGGACATCTGGTCCCCAACGACTACAATACTGACCCTAGCAACCAGCCCTGAATCCCAGAATGAGTCAAAGCAGCAAAAATGTTTTTTTCTATTAAAAAAAAATCAAACATTTTTATGTTGATTGCGTGCATGCGCAAGAAACATGTTGTGGCAAGTTTCTCCATAAGCAGGCTGTAAAGGCTTGTCCCGCTTCCCCCAGTGCTGTAGCATGCTGCTGCTGACACTAGTTCAGCCAGCGTGCCACCAACTTGTAAAAAATTAGCTGTTGCAATCAGGGGCTGCCCAGTCGTTGCAGCATCAGCCATTCACTGCAATGAGGGAGCGACCCGTCATTGCAGGGTGGGATATTGAAACCCTGATATTGTTTGTGAACATGGCAGCGGCTTCCTGCCATGTTCACAAACAATATTAACCTCCCTGCCGATGGGGGCCCCAATCCCTATCATCTGCAGTGCCCCAATATTTATGTTCCTGATGGGGGAACCCACTCCCCATCGGCATTATGTACCCCCCCCGCTTGTGTTGTGTACAGACGGGGGTGCCCAATCCCCCATCGGCTACAGCTGCCCCCCCAAAAAGAAAGACTCCGTTGGCACGCTGGGAGCCCACCCAATAAAAAACGGTCCCACGCTGTCTTTTTTTTTTTGTAACCTGTAAAAAAGGAAACGGTCCCTCTACGGTCTCCCTGACCCCCCCAACCACAACCCGTGCCCACCCACTCCGCACCCTGCCTCACCACACCTCTTCTCATCCCATACTTACCTCTGGAGCCTGGTACAATAATCTTCAGTAGATTGGGAATACGTCTGCACTCTTCAAAGCCAACCGCGAACTGAAGAAATGCTGGTAAGCTGTATAATGGAATAAACAGGGTTTTTTCAACTTTGATGCATATCTCAGGCATTGTTTGGAATTTTAGCACCACATTTTCAACATGGGGTTTTTGGCACCCCTCGTCTTGAATTCTATCACTGTCATGGCATTAATCAGCCCCAAAAGGTGATTTTGCGGTCACTGCACAGAATCACCTTTCAAGACCTATTAATGAAATAACAGGGCCAGTGTTCATGAAGTGGGCTCTCAAAAAGCCTATGTTTCAAATTTGGTGGGAAAAATCAAAAAAATGACTGTTTTACGAGTGTGCGTTGAACAGTTGCTACGCACGCTCGTAACTTTGCGAATTTGCAATATTTTCACCCCGGATTTTCAACACTGGCATTTTTTTAGACCTTCTTGTGAACAGTATACCAGTCATTTTTCACATCCTGGCCAAAATGTGTTTTCGCAGTTCTGGTGCAGAATAGCGTGGTCTCTGTGGGACATCCGTGTTCAGGACATGTTATGAAAATGACAGTGACACTTTTCATTAGCAGAGGTCCTAAAATGCCTATGTTGAAAATTTGGTGATGAAAGTCTGTAAAATGAGTGCATTACGAATGTGCATTGTGTAGTTTCCATGCACGGTCGTACCTTCGCAACTTTGCAATATTTTCACTCCAAATTTTCAGCATTTCCATTTTGCCACACCTCCTTATGAACAGTGCAGCTGTAATTTTTCACATCCTGGTGAAATGTGTTTTCGCTGTTCCGGCGTACAATTGTGCGGTTGCTGTGGGAAATCGGTGTTCAGGACATGTTAAGAAAATCACACTGACACTGTACATGAGCAGAGGTCCTAAAATGCCTATGTTAAAAATTTTGTGATGCAACTCCATAAAATGACGTGTTATGAGCATGTGTTGTGCAGGTGCCATGCACCCCTGTAAGTTTGCAAATTAGTAATATTTTCACGCCAGATTTTCAACACTGCCATTTGTTCACACCTCCTTATGAACAGTACAGCTGTCATTTTTCACATCCTGGCCGAAATGTGTTTCCACGCTTCCAGTGCAGAATACCGCAGTCGCTGTTGGAAATCAGTGTTTGGGACAGATTAGGATCAAGCAACTTGGGGTGGGGAGTGACTGAGCTCAACTGAGCTCTGTCGGGGCTGCTGCGGATGTCTATGTGGGCAGGAAAAGGTGACAACAGAGGCAGGAGACCAGTACAAAAGGGCAGCCTGCAGCGTCAGGAGACACAAAACGAGTGAGTGAGGGGAAAGGGAGTGAGTGAGCTCAACGGAGCTCTGTTGGGACTGCTGCGGATTTGTTTGTGGGCAGGAAAAGGCAGCAATGCATGCAAGGCCTGAGTACAAATGGGCAGCCTGCAGCAGTGGGACAAACAGAAAGAGAAAGTGAGAGAGGGGAACTGAGCAAGCTCAACAGAGCTCTATCGTCACTGCTGTGGATTTCTTTGTGGGCAGATAAGGGTGGCTATGCTGGCAGGAGCTCAGTACAGAAGGGCAGCCTGCAGCGCCAGCAGAAACAGAATGAGCAAGTGATACAGGGGGAGTGAGTGAGGCCAATGGAGCTGTGTCAGGACTGCTGCAGATTTCTTTGTGGGCAGACAAAAATGCCGACAGAAGCAGGAGCCCAGTACAAAAGGGCAGCCTGCAGCATCGGGATAAGCAGAACGAGCAAGTGAGAGGGGGGAGTGAGATAGCTCAACTGAGGTGTATCATGACTGCTGCAGATTTCTTTGTGGCCAGAAAAAGGCGGCAATGCAGGCAGGAGCCCAGTACAAAAGGCCAGCCTGCAGCACCGGCAGAAACGAAACGAGTGACTGAGAGAGGGGGAGTGAGTGAGTGAGTGAGCTCAACGGAGCTCTCTTGGGACTGCTGCAGATGTGTTTATGGGCAGAAACAAAATGCAGGCAGGAACCCAGTGAAAAAAGGCAGCCTGCAGCAGTGGAAGACACAGAATGAGCGAGTGAGGGAGGGAGAGTGAATGAGCTCAGCGGAGCTCAGTTGGGACTGCTGCAGATTCCTTTGTGGGCAGAAAAAGGCAGCAATGCATGCAGGGGCCAGTACAAAAGGACAACCTGCAGCAGCGGGAGAAACAGAACAAACAAGTAAGAGAGGGGGAGTGAGTGAGCGAGCTCAACAGAGCGCCATCGTGATTGCTGCAGATTTCTTTGTGGGCAGATAAGGGTGGCAATGCAGGCAGGAGCCCAGTACAAAAGGGCAGCTTGCACCGCAGACAGAAATGGAAAGAGCAAGTGAGATAGGGGAGTGAGTGAGGCCAGCGGAGCTCTGTCGAAACTGCTGCAGATTTTTGTGGGCAGAAAAAAATTCCGACAAAGGCAGAAGCCCAGTACAAAAGGGCATCCTGCAGTGCCATGAGAAACAGAATGAGAAAGTGAGACAGGGAGAGGGAGTGACCTCAACGGAGCTCTGTCGGGGCACCTGCAGATTTCTTTGTGGGCAGAAAAAGGTGCCAATGCAGTCAGGAGGCCAGTACAAAAGGGCAGTCTGCAGTGCCGGGAAAAACAGAATGAGTGAGTGACAGAGGAGGAGGGAGCGAGTACAACGGAGGTCTATCATCACTGCTGTGGATTTCTTTGTGAGCAGGAAAAGGTGGCAATGCAGGCAGGAGCCCAGTGCAAAAGGCCAACCTGCAGCCCCCACAGAAACGGAACAAGCAAGTGACAGAGGGCGAGTGAGCGACGACAACGGAGTTGTGTAGGGACTGCTGCACATCTCTTTGTGGGCAGACAAAGCCACCAACGCAGGCAGGAACTCAGTACAAAAGGGCAGCCTGCAGCAGTGGGAGACACAGAACGAGTGAGTGAGGGAGGCGGAGTGAGTGAGCTCAACTGAGCTCTGTTGGGAGTGCTGCAGATTTCTTTGTGGGCAGAAAAAGGCAGCAATGCACGCAGGAGCCCAGTACAAAACGGCAACCTGCAGCAGTGGGAGAAACACAACAAGCGAGAGAGGGGGAGTGAATGAGCGAGCTCAACGGGGCTCTATCATGACTGCTGCAGATTTCTTTGTGCCCAGAAGAAAGTGGCAATGCAGGCAAGAGCCCTGTAGAAAACGGCAGCACTGACAGAAACAGCATAAGCGAGTGAGAGAAAGGGACTGAGCGAGCTTAACTGAGCTGTCGGGACTGCTGCAGATATGTTTGTGGGCAGAAAAAGGCGCCAACAGAGGCAGGAGACCACTACAAAATGGCAGCCTGTAGCACCAGGAGAAACAGAATGAGTGAGTGAGACAGGTGGAGTGAACAACCTCAATGGAGCTCTATCATCACTGCTGTGGATTTCTTTCTTGGCAGAAAAAAGTGGCAATGCAGGCAGGAGCCCAGTACAAAAGGCCAGCCTGCAGCACCGGGACACACACAATGAGCAAGTGAGAGAGGGGGAGTGAGCGAGCTCAACGGATCTGTGTCACAACTGCTGCAGATTTATTTGTGGGCAGAAAAAGCCACCAACAGAGGCAGGAGCCCAGTACAAAAGGGCAGCCTGCAACACCAGGAAAAACAGAATGAAACAGTGTGACTGGAGGAGAGAGCTACCTCAATGAAGCTGTGTCGGGACAGCTGCAGATTTCTTTGTGGCCAGAAAAAGATGCCAACGCAGGCAGAAGTCCAGTACAAAAGGGCAGCCAGCAGCGCCGGGACAAACACAATGAGCGAGTGAGAGAAGGGGAGTGAGTGAGCTCAACACACCTCTATCATGACTGCTGTGGATTGCTTTGTGTGCAGAAAAAGGCAGCAATGCAGACAGGAGCCCTGTACAAAAGACCAGCCTGCAGTGCCGGCAGAAACGGAACGAGCGAGAGAGAGGGAGTGAGGTAGCTCAATGGACCTGTGTCAGGACTGCTGCACATTTCTTTGTGGGCAGAAAAAGCCACCAACAAAGGCGGGAGCCCAGTACAAAAAGGCAGCCTGCAGTGCCAGCAGAAAAAGAATGAGCGACTGAGAGAGGGTGAGTGACCCACCTCAACACATCTCTGTCAGGATGGCTGCAGATTTTTTTGTGGGCAGAAAAAACATGCCAACACAGCTAGGAGCCTCGTACAAAGGTGCAGCCTGCAGTACAGGGAGAAACAGAATGAGCAAGTGACACAGGGCCACTGAGCGAGCTCAACAGACCAACGCAATCAACATTTGGCATTGACAAATGCTTGTTTATATTACTTTAAGGGGCACCATACACTATAGAAAATACTGGATGTGCAACTCATTGCACAACCAGTGTATTCTGCCACCTCGGGGTTCTGATTCCCATGGACCTGTCTGACAGAATCAGAACCCCTCGGTGGCAGAATACACTGGTTGTGCATAGTTGCCCATCCAGTATTTTCTATATTCTACATAACCTACCATGTGTATTTTTGCCTATGTTGTACTGTGATGATCTTTGTTCTCTCTACTTCACTTTAAGACTTCAGATACATACAATTAGAAACACAGAAACATAGACTTTGACAGCAGATAAGAACCACTTGGCCCATCTAGTCTGCCCATTCCCTACTTACAGGATAAGCTGCAGATCCTATTTAACCAACAGCCTATTTCTTCCTACCCCACACAAAAAATGCCTTATGTATGTCCCATGTGTTCTTGAATTCTCCCACAGTTTTAGACCCCACAACCTCCTCAGGAAGGCTGTGTCATGCGTTCACCACCCTCTCTGTGAAAAAATACTTCCTCACATTGTCCCTGAGCCATCCCGCCTCTATCTTCAAATTGTGTCCCCTTGTTCTTACACAACTCGTTTTCTGAAAGATGTTACCCTCTTGGACTTTGTTGATTCCACTGAGGTACTGAAAAGTTTTTATCATGTCCCCCCGCTCCCTCCTTTTCTCAAGGGTATACATATTAAGCTACTTTAGTCTCTCCTTGTATGGCTTCTCTTGTAGACCCTGCACCATTTTAGTTACCCTCCTCTGGACTGCCTCCATCCTGTCTATGTCCTTGTGGAGATGGGGTCTCCAGAACTGGATGCCGTACTCCAGATGGGGTCTCACCAACTGTCTGTACAGAGGGATAATAACTTCCTGTTTTCCATGGGTGATGCCTCTTCCTATACATCCCAGTATCCCCCAGCCCTCCCTACTGCCTTCTCACATTGCTTGCTTACCTTAAGGTCATCTGATATGATTACCCCCAGGTCCCTTTCCATTTTTGTTGTTATTACTACCTCCCCCATTGTGTAATCTTCTCCTGAGTTTTTGTTTCCCAGGTGCATTATTTTGCACTTCTTTGCATTGAATCCAAGCTGCCATACTTCTGACCATTCCTCCAACCTTGCCAAGTCCCTTCTCATCCTTTCCATGCCTCCTTGTGTATCAACCCTATTGCAGATCTTTGTGTCATCTGCAAAGAGGTGTACTTTTCCTTCCAGTCCCTCTGCAATGTCACTTATAAAGACATTAATAAGGACTGGACCCAGTACTGAACCCTTCGGTACCCCTCTAGTAACCCCTCTTTCTTCGGAGTGGACTCCATTTACAATTACCTTCTGTGTCCTGTTGTCCAGCCAATGTTTTACCCAAGCTACCACTCTGGGACCCACTCCCAGGCTGATTACTTTGACTATTAATCTTTTGTGTGGGACTGTGTCAGATGCCTTGCTAAAGTCTAGGTAGGCCATGTCCACAGCCCCTCCCTGGTCTACTACTTTGGTCACCCAGTCAAAGAAATCAATTAAATTTGTCTGACATGACCTTCCTGCTGTGAACCCATGCTGACTTGGGTCCTGTGCCTCACTGGCCTCTAGGTACTCAACAATTCTTTCCTTCAGAAGTGATTCCATCACTTTCCCTACCACAGAGGTCAAACTGACAGGTCTGTAGTTTCCTGCCTCTGTCTTGCTCCCACTTTTGTGAAGGGGTATCACATCTGCCTTCCTCCAGCCCTCAGGTACCACACCATCCTCCCATGATTTATTAAAAAGGGTAGTCAGTAGTGTCACTAGTTCTCTCCTTAATTCTTTTAGAATTCTGGGGTGAATTCCATTTGCTTTGTCTACCTTCAGTTTTAGGAGTTCTTTCAGAACCCTTTCTTCTATGAAAGGATTGGGATCGACTCCCCCCTATCCAGAGTGCTTCTGTTAATTGGATTATGCTCCTCCCCCTCCTTCTCTTTTGTGACTACTGAACAGAAGTATTAGTTCAGTATCCCTGCTTTCTCACTGTCCCTCTCTGCCCACCCACCGTCCATTCTATTCAGCCTCACTATCCCTCCCCTTATCTTTCTATGCTCCTTGATGTACCTATAAAAGGTTTTATCCCCCTTCTTAACCGAGTTGGCTATCTTTTCCTCAGTTTGGGCCTTTGCTATTCTGACTACCCTCCCTGCTTCCTTCTGCCTTAATTGGTATAGTTCTCTGTCTTGCTCCTTCTGTTTTTCCTTATACTTCCTAAATGCTATCTTTTTCTCTCTAACATTCATCGCCACCTCTTTTGAGAACCATAGTAGCTTTTTCTTTCAATTTGATTTGTTTATTTGCTTCACACAAAGGCTTGTTGCCTCTGTGATGGCAGTTCTGATGTTTCCCCATTGCTGCTTCAGCCCTCCTTCTAGCCTATGTGCTAGTGCTTTTCTAAGGCACTCTCCCATCTTGCCAAAGTCAGCCCTCTTGAAGTCCAGAACCTCACTTTTGTATGACTTGACTCTGTAGCTGAGTTTATCGTGAACCACACTGTTTGGTGGTCACTTGTTCCCAGATGGCTACCCACTTCTAGATCTGAGATCCTCTCACCATCCCCATTTGAGAGTACAAGGTCTAAGATTGCTCCCTCATGATTGGGTTCCAAAACTAGCTGTCTGAGGCATGCCAACTGAAGGGCATCTGGAATGGCCATGCTTTTGGGTGTGGCTGCAATCAATGTGCTCCAGTTAACCTCTGGCATATTCAGGTCCCCCATCAACAGTATCTCCCTTTCTCTGCCATCCTAAGGATGCCTTCTATCATATCCTTTGTCCATTCCCGCCTCCTGACATGGGGGTCTGTATACAACCCCAGTGCGGACTGTGGTGCCATTTTCAGTCTCTAAGGTGACCCACATTGCCTCCTCTCCTCCCTGTTTAGTCTTTTGTTCAATCACTTTTATCTCTTCCCTTACATAGAGAGATATTCCTCCCCCTCTTCTCCCCTCCCTGTCTCTCCTGTAGGTTGTGTACCCTGATATGTTAACATCCCAGTCATGGTTCTCTGTGTACCATGTTTCTGCGACTGCTATGATATCCAGGCATCCCTCTTCCATCAAGGCCACCAGTTCAGGGAGCTTATTGCCCCAACTACTGGCATAGGTACTCATTGCCCTCCATTTCTTGATGGCCTTTCCCCTTTTTGCCCCAACCCTGTCCTTATTGTGTTTGTCATTTTCTCCATTTATCCCTGCCTTTCTCCCTATTGATATCTCTATCTTGGTGTGTAATTCTAAATTATACATTTTGAAATGGAGGAGAGACGTGGTGGACCCAGTGAGCAACGTGGCCCCAGGATGCCTGGCAGGAGTGTCATCTGCCTGAAAGAGATGCCTTCTTTGGGACTGGGAGGCAGGCACCCTCCCAAACCATATCACCACTTCCAGCTGAGGAGGAGAG
Source organism: Neoceratodus forsteri (assembly GCA_016271365.2). Classification (NCBI taxonomy): domain Eukaryota; kingdom Metazoa; phylum Chordata; order Ceratodontiformes; family Ceratodontidae; genus Neoceratodus; species Neoceratodus forsteri. The sequence continues at coordinate 186,589,124 of CM057457.1, forward strand.
GAATGCTTCCCAAGAGGTTGAGGAGGAGGTGCAGGAGCAGCAGCATGTGTTGCCTGAGCAGCCAGAGCAGCAGGAGTAGCAGCAGCCTGTGGTCCTGGACCCCCCACCTCATGCCACCACCATCACCCAAAGCCCCCTTTACCACAGTGTAGCCCAGAACAGTGTGAGTACCCAAGCAGCTGCAGCCAAGGATCTCACCAGTCTGGTTCTTGTTCAGTGAGACAAGTGATGCAAGCGTTGTCATTTGAAATGTGTGCAGGAACAGTTTGTGGTGAGGGAAGAAAGGTTCTGTTTTAGGCACTGGTGGGCAAAGAACTCATTTAACCTTACACCACCAGGCTGAGTAGCAGGCTAGGCTGTGTGAGGCAGCAAGTGGTGGTAGTGCTGAAGGGGGTAGTGAAGGGGATGGTGGACAGTGTGAGACGGCAGGCTGCCATTCTGAGAGGAGGTGTGCCAGGAGGTCACATGTCAGGGATAGGGTTCATGAGGAGCAATTACAGACACCTGCAGCCCCAGCAGCAGCAGGAGTGGTCACACTTTAGGACCTGGCCCTTTGCTGGCAACTCACAGAGGTGCAGCAGGACATTAGAACCTGCTGGAAAATCAGGTGAAGGGCCTAGACCTGTTTGGGGGAGCTGCACCGTCGTGGCACTAGCAGGGATGGAGCTGTGTGATGTGTTTTCTTTTCTTTCTGATAGCAAACTTTTCAGTCCTGTACTACACTGTCATCTTTATTGTTTTCAAGACTTATAGTCCTGCCCCCCAAAAAGGAAAATACACCCCAACAATGTAAAAAGTTTAAAAATAACAAAAATCTTGCTAAATCTATCCTCCTTATTTCTCTCTGCCTGCTTGTAGTTCTTTATTTCTGTTACTGCTGCACAGTCAGTATTTCTGTCCTATCTTATCTGCCTTGATTCTATCCCCCCCGAAAATAAATTTTTCTATCTATTATTCCTATCATGATGCTGAGTTTCCAATACATCACACCTTTCCTTTCTTTCTGTTTCTTACTGTCTTTTGGGAAAATGTTCTCAACTGCCAGAATAAATGTCAGGTGGCTACTGGTTAGTAGTGTACTGTCTGCTACTACCACATGGTATAGCACTGTGTCACTGCCCCCAACACTGTTCGTTATGCATGTTGTGTTAGTTGTTGTGCCTTAATCACAATACACATTATCTCTGTTCTCCCATAATTTGTCTAAAGTGTTCAAATCTCAAGCACTGCTGTGGTACACACAACTGCGAAGCACAAGATAAAAGTTTCTCACATCAGGAAATTGTTCCCCCAAACCTGAAATCAGGAATGCTGGTAACTGATGCTGCTGGTGCAGTGGCCCTGCTACTATGCTGTCGAAGTTGCCCTCTCAGACAGTGTGTGTTGTCAAGCACTTTAGTACACACATCACAAGATATAAGTTTCTCACATCCGGAAATTCTTCCCCCAAACCAGAAATCAGGAAGGGTGGTAATAAAGTGATGCTGGTGGTGCCCATGCTGCTATGCTGTCTAAGTCACCTTCTCAGACAGTCTGTGTTGTCAAGCACTTTAGGAAACACAAGCACAAGATATAAGTTTCTCATTTTTGGAAATTATTCTCCCGAACTCGAAATCAGGAATGTGGTAAAAAACTGATGCTGCTAGTTCCTCTGCAACTGAAAAATAGGAGACTGAATAAAATTGACATTTCAATTGAGAAAAGAAGTGCTCTAAATTAGTGAATGCATTAGTCAGCCAACAGGGATAATGCTTTCTTTTTTTAATTTAGTTGTTTAACCAGGTATAGCACACTAAGCTGAAAGCTTTTTTACAGGAGCAACCTGGGAGCACAAGGAGGTTAAGTGACTTGCTGAAGCTCACACAGTATGCAAGTGGAAGCTGTGGGATTCAAACCCAGGTCTGGTCTGCTGGATATCACCAGATTTGCAGCTCAGAGCCTTAGACTACTGCACTATACTGCCTAATTTAATATTAAGTATATCAAAAAGTGATGAAACATAGTGACTTTAAGAAAACATATGACTAAAACATCTTTGCAAAATGATGAAGTGAAATCCCATTTGAACAAACTGGGTTATACTCAAAAATCAAGTGGCGTCATGTTTCATGAGTAAGTGATGTGAAACAGAAACTTCAATAAAGAACTGAAGTTTACGTGAACCGGGTTGCATCTCAAATCCCATCTGCCTGGATTGGTGGTAGATCAGGTGGATGTTAAAGATCCCATGGCACTTATCGAAAAGAGTAGGGGAATTTCCCCAATGTCCTGGCCAAATTTCCCTCATTCACTAAAAATACCACCAACAGCTTAATCTGGTTCAAGGTCAGTTGGCATTCATCTGTATCCCCTTCCCCCGGGTCGTGCCTGAAAATAGGCAGGATTTGTCTAGTGCACTTACCCAGTCAACAAAAACTAAATAAAATAAATAAATAAATAAAAATACCAAAGAGAAGAATAAACAGGGTGTGATTTGCAATCATGACCAAGTGACATGAAACAGAAGATTCAGGGCTGTACCCAACAATAAAGTAGTATCAGACAGAAGAGTGAAAATCAGAAAAGTGCTACAGAAACACACTGACAGAATGGCTTACTTAGGCATGGAAACCTAACTACATAAATGTATCATGTCTGGGAAGTCTCTAAAATCTAAATAATAAAACGGAGCTCTTGACTCTGAAGGAATTAAATCACTTCACTGTACCCCTCTGGAGGAGCTGTTCGACTCTGATCATCGGCCCCTCCCACATGTACAGCTCCATTTATGGCAAAAAGATATACAAATTGGGAAGACATTACAGACCATTCCAGTAGTTTGCATGGGCAAAGACCCAGTGTACTGTTCTCTTTACTATTTGCTGTGAGTCTTCTGATCCAGCAGCAAAAGTAAGTACACTATTTTATTTAATTTTCTTTTGTTGATGGGGGGGTTGTTGTTGCAGCCACTGTAAGTGTAATAATTTTTTCTTAATATTTTTCTATTTTCGGTATTATCATCACCATGGTGATGAAATCATGTTGCTGCATAGGCCCAGCATGTATGATTTTAGAAATTTAGCATGTTCTCCAACCACGGGAATGTAAGTATGCTTTTTGGGTGGGTTGTAGCCAGTTTAACTGCAGTCATTTTTTTACTGTGTTTCTATGTTCAGGTATCACTACGGTGATGAGAGAGATCATGTTGCTACATCAATCCAACCTATACCTTTTTTGGGGAATCAGGACATTGTCCAACCATAGGAAAGTATGTATGATTTGGGTCTTTTTTTTGGGGGGGGGGGGTAATTCTGAAAAGTTTTGCAGACATCAGACTAACTGTTTTCTGTTTCTGATGCTCTAAATACAGGTGATTTTGAGCATCTGTCTGTTGCAATGCAGTCTGGGCAGAGTAGATGGCAATGGCTTGAATGCTGGAGTTTGACACAGCAGCACAGCACAGGAGACCAGTGAAGACAAGAAAAGATTACTTAGACTCAACTCAAAGAAGTACCCAGGTGGCCACCATGTACAGCTGCCATTGACTCCCCATCCTACTAACTATACTACCTGTCATCTGTGAAGAAAAACAGAAATAATTTTACCTCACTAAGCCTCTGTGGTGGCCACCCAGTATAGCTGTTGTTGACTCCAACGAGAAACTATTTAGCATCCCTTTGGCAATTGAAACACACTGTGTACCTGCAAAAAAGAAGAACAAAAAATAAATGAAAAAAACAAAAGAAAACAAAATCATAATGATACTTACCATTAAATTAGTGCAGCTGGCAGTGCTGTGGTGTGTGCCAGTGAGATGGTGTAGGAACAGCTGTTGTCAATGATGAAACCTACAGGGAGGCAAAAGGTCACAAGGAAAAACATTTTAATGACTTTCTGACTAGCTTATGATTATGAAGACCTTATGTACTCTACGAGGCCAAGTACTACTACACCACCTGTCACCTGTGAAGAAAAAAAGAGAAATGATGTTGCCTCACTCGGCCAGCCTGGTGGGTACCCAGTATAGCTTTTGTTGACTCCCCATACTGCTGCACCACCTGTCACCTGTGAAGAAAAAACAAGAAATTATTTTGCCTCACTTAGCCACTGTTCTGGCTGCCCAGTATAGCCTTTGTTGACTCCGGCGAGGAACTATTTAGTATTCCTTTTGGCCACCATAGCACGCTGTGTACCTGTAAAAAAGTAGAACAAAAAATAAATGAAAAAGTAAACAAAAGGAAATCATGATGATACTTACTGTGATATTAGTGCTGCTGGCTGTACTGTGGTGTGTGCAAGTGAACTTAGAAACAGCCATTGTTAAAGGTGAAACCTGCTGGGAGACAAAAGGAGACAAGGAAAAATGATGTATTGTCTTTTTAACATGGAAGGCCTTTTGGCCTCTGTGAGGATGAGGACTGCAGTCCCTCCACCAGCAGTGAGCATAGGGAATGTGAACAGTGAAAATGTCTTAACCATCATAGCAGACAAAGGTAGGACTTGCTGGGGCTGAAGACTTTCTGCCTCTATGAGCTGGCTGGCTGGAGGGTCAGCTTCAGTATCCTTCTGTCATATAGTTCCAAATCGAACAATGCTGTAGTACAACTGTGATGGTACCTTCCCCAGTATCAATTCTGATTGTCTGCAAAGTGTTTTTAGCCACTCCACATGATGGGGGTCGTTCAATTCCAAATCCAGGTCATATTATCTCAGGGTGAACATTGCGTCCAGTTATATGACTTTTTAACTGAGGGAATAACTGTAGCGCCTACCATAGGATCAAGCCAAACAGTTTTCCCTAGAGTCAGGACCATTTTTTCATCAATCCAGAGGCAGAGGACAATGCTGTTTGGGAGGACCGAAGCAGGCCATAGGCAGAGGAGGAGGAGGAGGAGGAGGAGGCAGTGTGGTGTCTTGTTGGCTGGAGCAGGCATGTTTTGCCTAGCTGGTAAAATGGCATTTTTATGTTGCATCAGTGTGGAGGTGGTGGCCCATGCTGTTTGTGGTTGTGTAGGACCCAAGCAGGCCAGAAGAGGAGGAGGAGAAGAAAGAGAAGGAGGAGGCAGTGCTGTGTCTTGCTGGCTGGAGTAGGCATTGTCTCGAGACATCACATTGAGGTGATAGAAGTGGGTACTGGATTATGCACAAGGAAACAGCAGCACAACGGTTGGGGATGGGGAACAGTAAAATAAATGAAAATAACAGTTATTTGTTAATCATATAGTAAGGGATTAGTAGCAAGGAGGGAAACAACATATGTTTTTTAGTCTCCAAATTAATTGAGAAAGCAGCTCTCACAGTCTTCCAGACTAGAGTTTCACCAGATGAGAATCCCCTCTCCATTACTGTTTTATCCACCTCAGTGGTACAAGTCACTTTGCTGGTGCTGAAGTCTGCTGACAACACCTTCCTTTTCATCTTCACTGTCATGGGTATAAAGAGGGACATTTTTGTCTTGGGTGGAATGTGGCACTCATTCATTTTAATAAATATTAGCATGCCAACATTTTTGAGTGACAAATTGGTGCAAATGTCCCGCACAATGGTGCCAGCCAAACTGAATACACTTTCCATGCTGACATTCGAGGGTGGGCAACTGAGGTATTTCATGGCAACTGAGGTTAGTGCTGACCACTCAGTGACCTTGCTGATCCAGTACAGCAAGGGTCTGTCCACAATGGCAAGGTGTCTTGTGTCTGCCAAATACACATCTACCATGTGTTGCACTGCTCACAGGCCTGAGGCCTCATTAGCCTCCTCCTCCTCCTCCTCCTCCTCCTTTTCTTGCATGTCTGCAACTCCCACCTGACTTCAAATATCCCAAATGGGATTTGGCATTTTTTCTTATAAGTTGCATGTTTTTTCAACCCCTTTCCCATGTGAGGAGGTGGTAGCAACAACTGGTCTCTGTGCAGCTTCATGTTGTGCCTTGCATACATGTGTCCTTAGCATCTGTGCCCCACATACCCATCTTATCAGAAGTCCAATTAACTTTTGGACCTGCTGATGCCCACCTTCAGTTATTGATTCCGGCCCAAGATTATAACATGGGTCAAGCATAGGGGCAATCCCAAACTCTTCAGACTGCGAATACTGTAAGTACATGTACTGGAGTCTATGATATGGAGCATGTGTTTCATTAAGGCACAACTTCCACTATCACCACCTGCCTCCAGCTGTTGTTGCACATTCACCAGTGTCTGTCTCAGCACATGTAATAGTGGAATGACCCGAATGGTACAGGCAGTATCTCCACTCACTGCCTGTGCTGCATGTTTGAATGGCCTGAGAAAAATGATTAGGCCATCCATTTGGTGCCACTGGTCTGTAGTCAGAGACATGGATACTCCAGCACTGTCACGGCTTGTATGTAGCAACAGATATTCAGATATGGCTTTATACTGTTCGTGCAACCACTCAATCATGTACAGTGTTGAGTTCCATCTGGTGACAACATCTATCTGGTGCTGAGGCAATTTGTTTTGTATCTGCAGATGATGTAGCTGGTCATGGGCCTTTCAGGAACAGGCAAAGTGGACACAGATATGACTTTACTGTACATTTTCACACAGTCATCACTTCACCTCAAAGTTCCAGCTTCGCATGGTGGAGTAATTCGAGAAATGAGGTGAATTCGGAAAATTAATCTGATAAGTGAATTTTTCCAACTTTGCACATCATTTTGCCAGCAAAGTTTGGTGCAGAGGCAAAGTTTGCAATGAACTATGGGACTGGAGGTCACATGTTGCTGAAACAAGCTGCATTGCACGAGGAGGCTGTCTTCAGTGCAGTGGTCTGAAGACTGAGTGGGAAAGAAGTCTGTGTGTGCTTGTTTGAGGAAAACAACTTTTAAAATACATTTGAAAACCAAGCTTTTTGAATCTGAATTGCTCACAAATTGTTCTAAAGGGCCTTGTGCTACTAGGTTTGTGTTTTTGTTTTTGTTTATGTTTTCGATGGGTTTCTGTTTTGTCAATCTGTGAAGCACTGGGGATGGGGGAGGTTAGATGTACTCCAGGCATGCATGAAATACCTATCAACCCACACTGTTGTGGGTTATTGCTTACTTATTTCCTTGTGTTCAGCAGACGAGAAAGTTGAAAGGCAGCCTTTTAAAGTGCAGAGTGAAAGAGTGGGAGTACAGTAAGTGATCAGGAGTGTACAGAACTATCCTGCAAGTGAGCACGAGTGTGTGTGTGTTAGTGTCACAAAGTTCTTCCTCATCTCCTCTGTCCTGCTTCTTTGTCAAAATAGCCCATTACTGTAGCTGCCGCACTGGAATGTCTTGAAGCTGTGCTACTGTTGCAAGCAAGCACAGTGCGGCTACTGGCCACACATGCTGCTCCATTCCCCAGTCATAGTATTTGGCTACCCACCCACTCACCCTGCAGATGTTCATGTACTGAGCTATTCATGTACTGGTTGGCTCCCCACTGACCAACCCAGCGGATCTCCAGGTACTGAGCCTCAATGCTGTGCAAAGCGAGTGTGAGCACAGCTTCCTGTCATCTTATGCTGCTCAATCACAGGCACAGGAGCCCGGTGTGTCATCAGTGAAAGAAACAGTGACAGGCAGAGTGCAAAACAGGGACATATGAATCCAAAAACCAGCACTGTTCCATGTCTCTCTCTCTTTCTTTGTCTCTGTCTCTGTGGCTGTTTGTGTCCTGCAATGGGCCCCTTACCATTCCCAGAGTATGTAAATGTACAGTAGTGCAGCGCAGCCATCTGCTGGCCCTTCTGCAGGAGTGGATTAATGTCCCACACTGTGCTGTGTGTCCTTCGTTCATCTGTGAAGTCTGATTTCACATGACCAGGTGGAAGGGAGAGAGACACTGATGGGAGAAAGAGGGACTGAAGGCTGCAGTGGCATGGGGAGTGAGCAGCAGAGCGAGAGAGAGAGAGAAAGATCATTGCCCCCACCACAGAGTGCGACGATGTCCATGACTGATTACATCTGTGCAGTCTGGTTTCAGGTGACCAGGTGGAAAGGAGAGAGACACTGATGGGGGAGAGTGAGGGACCGGAGGCTGCAGTGGCATGGGGCATGAGCAACAGAGCGAGAGAGCGAGAGAGCGAGAGAGAGAGAAAGATTGTTGCCCCCACCACCGCGTGCGATGATGTCTGTGACTAATTCCATCTGTGCAGTCTGGTTTCAGTTGAGCAGGTGAAAGGGAGATAGACAGTAATGATAGAGAGTGGGACTGGTGGCTGCAGTGGCATTGTGAGTGACACACTGTTCCCTGCAATCAGACCCCGCAGAACAGTAGTGCATGGCCCCAAAAGTGGGAGTGCAAGCCTACCGGCAGTGCGCAACCCAATTCTCCTGTCCCCATGGCATCCATGCCCCTTCCTGTCCCACCCATGTCCAGCTATAAGCTGTCAGTAAGCCCCCCCAGTAGAGCATTACTGAGAGAGGGAGCGGTGCAGTTCCTGACCCAGTTCTAATGTCCCCATGGTATCCCTGCCCATTCCTGTTCCACCCATCTCTAGCTGCAGCCTGTCAGTGAGTTGAGGCCCCCCACAGTGTAGAGCAGTAGCGAGACAGGGAGCAGTGAGATAGAGTGCCCGAGTGCTGCTTGTAGCTCTGGCCACTGTCCTGTCTCCCTACTTGCAGTCGCACAGCTATGCTGAAGTGCTGGTGCACGTCTGAGAGAAATAGAGAGAGTGTGAGGGAGAGGCAGAATGGGAAGCTGGTATTGTACTGTGGCATACTTTCAGTTTGTTTCTATGGCACTGTATGGTTCTATGTCATAATGGCAAAAGCCTAAAGGTGGTCACCATTATGCAGAAGTCAAGAGGGCCAAAAATTTATTTTGGCACTCTGACGACACCCCGGTGCACAGCAAAAGGGAACCAGGAACTTCATTTTTTAATGTTTTCTGTGGGGGGCTGTGCCCTCCTGCAGCCCCCATTAAAGGATTCTCAACTCCAGGGGTCTGCATGTTAGGGGGTGAAAACATAAAAAAAAAAAAGATTTGGGCCAGGTGCAATGAAAACACACCAGTGCCCAGACCCAAACCCAGTACCCTGCCGACCAATGCTGCCAACCCACCCACCACGTCATGGGGTTGGCTCAGCAACCCACCATGGCACCACCCCTCACATCCCTCACTGTGCATGCCCCCTCCCACCCCCTCTGTGTGTGTATGTATAGTGACAGCCTGTCTCTATAGTCACCCACCCCCCCATCCAGCCTTCCTACCCTCCTGTTGCCATCCCTGAAATGTGCTGGGGAGTGGGTCACCATTATTGTAGGTGCCCATTCCCCAGTGATCTTATCATGAGATAGCCACTGTACCAATATCATAGTGCAATACCCTGATCAGAGCTGGTACTGACAGTACAACTCCATGGTGTTGCTCTCACTACTGCCCTGAACCCGACCGCTGGCATACACATCATAGAGAGCAAAAACAAACTGATGAAAATAAAAACAATAATTCCTTTTCCCAATGTGGTCTGCAGGATAGCAAGGTGTGGAGACAGAGGTGGAGAGAGAAACACTGTTCAGACAACTTGCTACAGTGTTGTCTGTGTCAGTCAGCATGAGCAGAGACCATTCCGATTCTGAGACATGTGGCATGATGGCACATTACCATGCAGACTGTGGCTGTGAGGGTGATTTTTTGGGGGGAGGAGGTCCAGTTGGTAGAGGTACTGTCTTTGACCAGAAAAGTCAGAAATCCTGAATGCTGTCCTATTGCAAGCAGAGCCCTTTTCCCATTTTACATTTATACTTTCCACTGCCTTTGCATTACTTGCATATTGCTTCAGTCATATTGTAAATAATCTGTATATGCTGTATAGCTTTACTTGTTTACATTGCTATCTCATTTTCTATTGCCTCCTTCTGACCTCCCTCCCCCCGCTGTTCTTAATAAATATGTTTTCAAACTACTACAAGCCTATGTGTTTCCGTACTAATTCACATAGGCAACATCATTACTTTTCTGCCGTTCTTATGATGCCTATTTTTACCTCCTGCACTACCAATGCCAACATAAGCAAGCAAACATTCGTCATTGAAAAATGCGTGTTATTATTTAGCTTTCAGAGAATTTCCAGAAGTGAGAAATTTATATAGTGTGCTTGGCAGTTGTGGGTACTAAATTGCATGACAACACATACTGTCTGAGAGGGTGACTTAAACAGCATAGTAGCACTGGCAGCAGTTCATTACCAGCATTACTGATTTCTGATTTGGGGGAGAGTTTCCAGAAGTAAAAAATGTATATTGTGCCTGGCAGTAACCTATGTGCACTAAAGCGCTTGAACTGAAATTTGGCCTACTTTGTTTTTGTGGGACATTCAGGTGCGGATTTACAGGGGAGGGTCTAATGGGGCTGTAGCCTAGCCCCCCATTGATTAGCACCTGATCTGGCAAAAATCAAAACTGTGCAAGTGGCAACATTTAAATTCTGCAGAACACACAGGCGTTATCTAAACTGCATCGCCCTGACTGTGACACATATGCGGGTTCACGTCCTGACACCATCTGACCTTGCGACCCTATCTGACTTCGCTTTGTGCACCCACTGCATCTTTAGACTGCTATCATGTTAAGCAAGAAGAGTCTGAAAATTACCAATTTACAGGAAGGGCAGCCTGTGGTGGGGGGGGGGGAGTGAGACACACAGAACAGCACCATGTAGCAGAAGTAAAGAACAATTTTAGTGATAGTGTAAGGGCTGCTCAGTTGCACAAGAAAAACAACAATAGAATTGAAATCAGATGTTTTCTTTTGAATAAATGAGAACAGAAGAATTTGAATAGATAGAACAAAGCGGTTGCAGAAATCAAGAAATACAGACAGACAGAGAGAAATAGAGAAGAATGAACATTTTTTTCTTTTGAAATTTTCTAATTTTTTTATTTTTTTATTTTTAGGGTTTAAGAGCACAGAATTAACAGAAATAAAGGACTACAGGTAGAGGGAAATAAGGATAGATAATTTTAAGGGTGTAAAACAGGGTAAAAGTGAAAGATAAATGAAAATAACTGGGTTGGATGGCTAATGGCCTACCCTGGGGAGAGAGTGTGCACTGCCACATCTAAGTTTTGCCGAACCCTCCAGAATGGTTTGCTGATTGAGAACCACAACTTTCAACAGCTCCTTTATCCCAACAATTGCTGGGAGAGCTCCCCTTCATCCCCTCAGAGCTATTCTATTTCCATATGGGTGGATGTGGGAGAAGGATCAGAGGCCAGTCTCTCAGGTGCCCCCTGTTACAGCACCCAAGTCTGACTCCTGATCCCTCTCCCATTTCCCTCCATCTCTCCCTCCTGCACCTGTGCACCACATTTCTTCCTCTTGCCCTTGCCTGGCAGAGAAGAACCACTAGGGATGGCAACACCTCCTCCCCTCTCACCAACTTTCTTCTGCAGATGCTCCTCTCACTCTTTGTGGTGCATCCCTCTAAGGTGTGTGCTGCCCACCTGTCCCCAAATGGGTCCCCCATTTTCCATGCTGAGCAACAGTGTGACATAGCTTGCAGGTGACCACACTGTTGTCAGTTGGTCAATATCAAAGAAGTCACAGACAAGGGACTTCGGATGCTGCCAATGAGGGGAGGAGCAAGATGTTCCTGGCTGTGTCTCCTCCTCAAGGTGCATAGGTGGTGATGGTGGTGGAACAATAGCTGGCTGGGCTGGAGCTTCCTTAGGTATTTGTAGTGGTGGTGGTGCCCTTACTTCATCTCATTGCCGGGGTTGCTGCACTGTGGGGGGGGGGAGGATTGCTGCTGCTTTCTCCTCCTACTGCTTGTGTTATGGCCCAGGTCCTCTTGATCCAAAAAATACATCTCCCATCTGTTGCCTGCACCCCCTCTCCTCCTGACCACTCCCACTCATTTCAACCCCTCCAAAAAACACAGAGTAGAAAGAGTGAAAAAACACTAAAAGAGATGAAAAATAACACAAATAAAAGTGTTCAATATAAAGAACATAACAGGTAAAGAACAATTAAACAATGACTCACCAACTCTACAGTAAAAATAAGATGTGGAAAGCTGAATTTTTGTTTGCATAAGCTTTAGTATCAACAAATCATACCTGTCCCTTTCCACTCACAAGCTTAGACTGCAAAGTGAAACTAAGGATGAGTTAGTTTATAGAACAGTAGCATGTGACCTTCAGGAGTTGTTTTCATGTCACCTCAAGCACTTATTTACCACCAAGCAGTAACCTTGTTTTGAATGGACTTCGCCTAACTGTCTTAATGGGTGTTTACTCACCTAGTAAAGGTGATTGTGTTGGTTGACATCCATGGCACTCCAGACATTACCTCATGGGGTTGTTACCCCACCTGATAGGCTAGTGATGCACATGACTCAGGATCAGATTTCTCCCATATCCCGGTCCCAGAAGCCCTGCTCCAGTTCGAATCTTCCAAAGCTGAAAATAAGGTTAGTGAAAAACGGAACAGCAAGAAATGACCCCCATACATAGTGTAATAGAAATAAGGCGAGTATACACGGAGATAAATGAAATCGGGCTAGGGCCCTAATTTATTCCCCTGACAATACAATCTAGACTCGATCCCCTAAGGGGTCAACGGTGGACATCCTAGATGTCGAATGCCTGGAAATGAACATTCAGCTCAGTGTAAGGTTGTTTGCCCCTAGTCTGTACGCCTCTGACTACTATGTCGGGTGGGCCGTGGAGTGCCATGGATGTCAACCAACACAATCACCTTTACCAGGTGAGTAAACACCCATTGTGATTGGTTGACATCCATGGCACTCCAGACATTACCTCATGGGTAGATAAGAAGCAGTACTGTGTATGTGGGAGGGAGACAAGTGGTCTAGGGGCGGAAAGAATCGGTGTTGGCAGTGGCCGCAGAGAGGACTTGGGTCGCAAAGGTAGTTTGCAACTGGGACAGGTGATCTAGGCGGTAGTGTCTGGCAAAGGTGTGGATAGAGGTCCACGTGGCTGCCTTGCAGATGTCCTCTGCTGACACGTTGGCCCTTTCCGCCCAGGATGTGTCAATCGCATGAGTGGAGTGAGCCTTGATACCCCGGGGAGGTACCTGTTGCTTCGCCAAGTAGGCCTCCTGGATAGTTCTCTGCAGCCAGCCAGCGATGGTGGTCTTGGAGGCTGCTCTCACCTGTCTCTGTCCCCTTGAGACTATGAACAGTCTTTCTGTCTTTCGGATAGGTTGTGTCCTGGACAAGTAGGTGGCTAGAGTGTTGCCCATGACCAGGCCTTTAGGAACAGAAGCGTCTCCCGAGTGGGAGTCTCCCTGAAAGGTGGGTAACTCGATAGTCTGTTCCCTGTGGAAAGGAGATGAGACCTTGGGTCAAAAGGCCGGGACAGTCCGTAGGCGTACTCCGTGGGGTGTGAACACCGTGTAGGGTTCCTTGCAGGACAGAGCACTTAATTCCCCAATTCTGCGGGCTGAGCATATCGCCACAAGGAAGCACGTCTTTAACCCAACCCAGAACAAATCTACGTTCTGGAGGGGTTCGAAGGGGGCCAAGTTGAGGGAGCCCAGCACCAGGGGGAGGTCCCAGGGGGTGACAGTTGGGCGCATTCGTGGCCGTAGCATCTCGGCCGCCCTTAGGAAATGCAGGGCGTGTGGGGTGGGCCCCGGGACTGTGTCCGTCTATAGGCCCCACAGCTGCTCCAATGGCTGATAGCTGTACCCTAAGAGACGAATGAGCCAGACCCTTATCCAGTCCTCGCTGGAGGAATAACAAGATAGTGGGCATGTCGGTGTGTTCTGGGTCCACTGTCTGGTCATGGCACCATCTGGTGAACACCACCCATTGCCTGCTGTAGGTGGAGGTGGTTGACGAGCGTCTGGACTGCAGCATTGTAGCGATGACTGAGTCTTGGTAGCCCGCATTCCTTAGTCTTCTCCTCTCAGGAGCCATGCTGTCAGTTTCAGGGTCCCCGGGGTTCGGATGTAGGAGTGGTCCCTGATTCAGCATGTCGGGGCAGTAGGGCAGTCTGAAGGAGGCCACCGCCATGGAAAGAATCGTGGCAAACCACGTCCTCCGCGGCCAGTAGGGAGCTACCAGAATGATGGTCTGTCTCGAGGAGCGAATTTTGGTCAGTACCTGAGGTAATAGGGGAAGAGGGGGAAAGATGAAGGAGTGGTCCTGGGACCAAGGTTGTGACAGGGAGTCAGTTCCCCGTGACTGGTTGTCCCTGTACCTCGAGAAGTAGTTCCTGACCTGTGTGTTCTGAGCCAGGCCATGAGGTCCATGGGGATAGGTCCCCAGGTGTCCTGTATCATTTGAAAAAGGCTGGCGTGGAGATGCCACTCTCCTGGGTGAATTTGCTGCCGGCTCAGCCAGTCTGCTCGAATGTTGGGCTTTCCAGCGAGATGAACCGCGCTGAGGTGAGTGAGGTGTGTCTGGGCCCAGTTGAGGACTCGTGCCGCCTCCCTCAGCATTGCTCTGCTTCGGGTGCCTCCTTGTTTGGCGATGTATGCCACCATTACCCAGTTGTCGGATCGGATCAGGACTGATTGTCCCAAGATGTTGGGTTTGAAGGCTGTTAGTGCATGGTAAACTGCCCGCATCTCCAGGATGTTGATTGATAGCCTGGATTCTGAGTGGGTCCATAGGCCCTGTGCTGTCCTGTTGGCCAGGAAAGCACCCCATCCCTGAAGACTCGTGTCTGTCTTGATGGAGACCTGGGGAATGGCCTCCAGCGGGACACCCCTGGTTAGGTGTGATCTGACTGTCCACCAGGTTAGTGACTTCTTCACTGCTGGGGGTAACGGGAGGAAGGTCTTCAGGTTGTGTTCGTCTGGGGATCCCCATCTGAGGACGTGGGTCTGTAGTGGCCACATGTGCCATCTGGCCCATGGGACGAGGTCGATACATGAAGCTATGCAACCTAGCAGCTGTGCCAGGGTAGCCATGGATGCCCAGCTGCTGGCGCGAACTGTGCGTGCCTGGAGGAGTAGGTTGAGGATCCTTGCCTCAGACAGTCTTGCCCATCCCTGAGCAGTGTCTAGGCTGGCACCTAGATGCTCTATTTGTTGTGTGGGTGTTAGGTGGCTCTTGTCCCGGTTCACTACCCAGCCATGTTGTTCTAGGGCCCCTAGAGCTAGGATGGTGTGATGGAGGGAGGTCTCCCTGGAGTGGGCCCGGATCAGCCAGTCGTCGAGGTAGGGGATGATGTTGAGACCCTGTTCTCAGAATCTGGCTACTAGTACCACCGACACTTTGGTGAAGACTCTCGGGGCCGAAGAGAGTCCGAATGGTAGGGCCTGGTATTGGAAGTGTTGGCCGAGGATGTGAAACCGGAGGTACTGTCTGTGGGCTGACCTGATGGGTATGTGGAGGTACGCGTCCTTGAGGTCTATGGACATCAGGAAATAGCCCACCCGAAGACTGCGGAGGGTTGACCTCAGGGTGTCCATCTTGAAAGTCTGGGGCACCATGTGTTGGTTTAGGTGTTTGAGATCCAGGATGGGGCGGAGGTATCCATTTTTCTTTGGCACAAGGAAGAAGATGGAGTATACTCCCGATCCCTGCTCGTGTGGTGGTACTGGTTGGATTGCCCTGTTGTCGATCAGGTCCCACAGGATCTGTTGTACCTGATGAGCAGTGGCCCTCTTTTTCGACACCGGTGAGGTGACGAACCTGTGTGTCAGGGGAGTCCCTGATAACTCTATTGAGTATCCCTTGGACACAACTTCATGAACCCATCTGTCGGAGGTGGTGTGGAACCACTGGTGACTGAAGAGTGCTAGTCTTTGACCCACAGGAGGGGAGCGGCCTTGTTCTAAGGGGGTCTGGCGCGAGTAGTCATTGCGGCTTGCCTCGCAGGGCTTTGCCTCTTCCTCCAAATCTCGAGCCACAGGCTTTGAAGGATGAGGTGTAGTAGGATTGGGTGGAGGGGGCATGAGTTGAAGTGTAGTGGCCTCTACCTCGAAAGGGAGTGGTTGGGTGAGTGTCCCTGCGGGTTTGGTACGACCTCTGGCTCCACTGAAATCTCCGCCTATTGGAGGGGAGATAGGAGTGCCTACTCTTGTTTCTGAGAAGTTCCTTGCCCTCCTCTTTCTGTTTCAGAAACTCTAAAAGACCCTCCCCAAAAACATGTTTGCCCTTCAAGGGTGGATTTTGCAGTAAGGTCTTGGACTCATTGTCAGCCTCCCATAACTTAAGCCACAAGGCCCGTCTGGCTCTGTTTGAGATGGCTGTGGCTCTTGCGTTCAGTCTGAGGGTGTCAACAGCCATGTCGGCTAGGTACCTTGCCGCATCGATGGTGCACTTTAATAGCTCTGTCTCTCTGGATTTGGGGTTGGCCTGCTCAAGGAGTTCCTCCAACCAATGTATTTGTGCCCTTGCTGTATAGATGGCTGCTGTGGATGCTCCCGCCGCCATGCCCTCTGTTTCGAAAGCCTTCTTTAACATGTCCTCGACCCTCTTGTCTGTAGGGTCCTTTAGAGAGATTGTCCCACAGGGTAGGATAGTCCGTCTGCTGAGGGCGGCCACTTGGGGGTCAACTGTTGGGGTGGAGCACCAGGTGTTTGCTTTGTCATCCTGCACGGGGTACATGCGGTCCAGGTTTCTTCTGTTGGGCATTCGGCCTGGGTCGGCGGATTGCCACTCCTGGTTGACAATGTCCTCGACGGCCAGACAGACAGGGAAGGACTCTCAAACGGTGGATCTCTGTTGGATCAGAGGATCTAGCTTGGATTGAGGTTTGTCTTCCTCCATCTCGAACCCCATGGTGGTTTTGACGATCTTGATGAGGCCTGGAACCATGTCGAAGGAACATAGCTTGGAAGTAAGCGACAGGACGGCCTGTTGTTCCACATCTTCTTCGTCGGAGATGGCCCCATCTTCCTCTTCTGGTAGGTTGGTGTCCTCCCCGGTGTCGGGTTTGGAGACATCTGGGTTAGGTTCCATCAGATCCATGCTATCTTCGTTGGCCCCTCCCCCGACGTCTTGATCCAGAGGCGGGTTCGCAGGTAATCTCTGTTGGGTGAGGGACTCCAATTTTTCCATCACCTTCAGCATAAAGTTCTGCTGACTTTCCATCATGGCCACGGTTGCCTGTTGGTTCTGCAGGAGAAAGGCACCTGGGTCCAACCAAGATGATCCGCTAGGGCCAGGGTTGCTGGGACCCATGGCGGTGGACTGTCCCAAGGATAGGTCATCGTCATCGTGAAGACAGGCGGGGCACAGTGGCCCAGGGGCGTGGGGCAGGAGGTTGGAGCTGCACGCTGTGCACTTCTTGGCCTTGACCATCTGGGGAAGACAAAGGACGAAGCATTACCATGGGTGCCAACTGGGCCTGCACCGGGCGGTGGGGCCCTGATAGGCAGATCAGAGATGCGCTCTGTACATAGGATAGAGAGAGACAGAGAGAGCGAGAGGGTGTGTGATGGCCTCAAATGGGGGTCGCTGTGGTGAGGGACCCACATGGAGGCTGAGACTCTGGGGATCGCTATAGGGAGGGACCCCAGAAAGTGAAGTTGCTGGTGGTTCACATGGGCTGCTGTGGGAGGAGCCCATATGGGTGCACAGGGTACACCAGCCTTCTGCTTTTTTTTTTTTTTTCTTTTTTAGTGACTTGCTCAGGGTCACACAGTATGCAGTTGGGGGCTGTGGGATTCAAACTCAGGTCTCCACATTTGTAGCTCAGAGCCTTAAACCACTGCGCTATACTGCCTCCTCTTTTTTCTCCAAGAAGCTGGGTGGGGGGGAGACGAGCCAGGGCTCCTGGGGCTAGACCAACGTCCTGCCAGTTGGTAATGCTGGGTTTGGAACGTGGTCAAACATCTCTTTAGGCCCCCCGAAAACACTCCTGTAGACTCCCGATCCCAGGAAGTGAAGGGGAGGATACCTGGGCCATCGCAAGGAGCTTGGCCCGCGAGAGAGAGAGAGGGGGATCCTTCCCCTGAAGACTCGTGGGGACCTGGAGGAAAGGGCCATAGAGCTGGAGGGCCTCGTGGTCCTATTTAGAGGTCAGAGTCCCTGGGCGCAAGAATAGGAGGTAGGTGAGCACGCCAGACCACGTGGTCGCGGGGGAGCTCCGAGAGGAGCTGAGGCCTCGCGCCACGGGCAGGGGAATGGCGAGAGAGCTGAATAGCTGCACCTGAGGCCGGCATCCAGGAGCATGCACGGGGGACAGCTACACGGCCGCTGCAAGCAAGGAGGATCCAGAGCCAACGGCGGAGACCCATGTAGGTGTGGGTGGAGAGAGCCAGCCCGCTGCCCGGAGACACATCGCTGGTCCTCCTGACCTAAGGGGAGGTGAGAAGCGCCTGCCTGGGCCCAGAGAGGCCTAAGGGGGGGAGGGAGCAGAGCAGTGTGGCTGCGACCCGGGGGTGCTGGTCGCACTTCCGTGTGAGCGCCTGCCTGGGCTCAGAAGAGGCCTGAAGGGGAAGGGAAACATAGCAGCGTGGCTGCGATCCGGGAGGGGCACTGCACTCTCGGAGCTCATGTGTGCCACCGCTAAGACGGCGAGGGAATAGGGAGAACCAGAAGCGTTCTGCAGAGTTCCCAGGGGAAACTTGAGGGCTTGTGAGCTTCTGGGCGAACGAAATGGCAACAAACCATTTGGCAGCATGAAGACACGAGGGCTGTTTCAACAAATAATGCCCTCTCGGCAAAACTGATATTAGAAGAGAACAGGTAGAACAAACCATCTGGCAGTATAAAACCAAAACCAAGAAAGCTTGCTTTAAACATGAGAAGGCCTCTGTTAGATAAACCCTATAACTACAACAGGCAAGGGTTTCTCCACGGAATTACAATGGAACAAATGAATTTAAGAAAGGCGTTAGCTCTTTATATTTATGCCTGGTTTGTTTCCTGCTAAATAGAGGGGTTATGTAGGTTGAACAATTAGGATTTAAAAGTGGCTTACCTTAGTAATTTGGACAGCAGGGACCCTGGTGTGCTAGCCTGATCAGATGCAAAGTTTGAACTGGAGAGCAGGGGCTTCTGGGACTGGGATATGGGAGAAATCTGATCCTGAGTCATGTGCATCACTAGCCTATCAGGTGGGGTCACAACCCCATGAGGTAATGTCTGGAGTGCCATGGATGTCAACCAATCACAATGGTGAAGTTACCTGTGAAGTCACCAGTGATGTTAACATACTTTGCTTAACTGTCTTAATAGTGAAGTTACTGCGAGTTCACTGGTGAAGTTAAATAGATGAATTACAAGCTGATAGAAAAAATATGCAGATTGCTCCTTGGAGGCAGAGTTGATGACTCCTCTGGAAATTTGCAGGGGAATTAAAACTTTGGCACATCTCTACTCATGCATGCATGAGTTATGAATGTTTTTATGCCTCCTGATATTTTTTGTTAATTGTGAAACTAGACAGAATTTTTAGTAGATATAGGGTACTTACATCTAAATGTAACAGCCCCCACTTACCTCTTGGTTGTTCCGGGGCCCTTGAAGTCTCACGTACCAACACCTCCCGAGGGGGCTGGCCTGGGTTCACTGATGAATGGGCTACACTGGAGTTGAATGGCACAGTGCCTCCACCTGGGGTAGTGATATGGAATACCTGGCTGATAAAAATCAAGGTTAACACCCCCAAGGAATAAATATAAATTTTCTCTCACACACAGCATGACTTTTCCTCACACAGTAGTAATACACACCAAGCAATAACCATGAGCCAGTATTATAAAATAAACTCACCACTGATTTATTATGGGGGAAGGGTAAAGGGGAATAACACAGCATAAACCAACAACTTTGTGCAACAGTTGTACCCCACACAGTCCCAGTACCACCTCTCTGGTGCATCTGGCTTTTCCCCCAAATGGACGTACTGATAGTAACAGTCTGTTTCGGTGGATATCTCACCAAATTGCTGGTGACCAACCAGTGGATACAGGAGCTGTGCACTGAGAACTTGGGGATACAGTGATAGCAGTCTAAATTTGAAAGGCAAAATGTTACTAGGGGCCCCAATAGGATTCCAAACAACACAGAAAATTTTAGTTTCCAATTTTTGCCTGTGCTTCTCCTGTAGATTGCCAAGTCCTGCCCAGGACTTCACCTCCTTTGAACTAACTATCTAACTAAATTGCAGGACTCCTCAGAGCCGCAGAGATACTTACAATTCTGAAGGCATCAGGGGGTGTAGAAAAGGGACACAATTTAATAGTACCACTCTGGTATCAGCAGACAGTCTCTTTTGGCATCCCGTCAGCTGGCTATAGATGTATAGCAAGATGCAAGACCATTTGCCTGTGACTGGCCTTTCATTATCCTTGCCCCTAAGACCTTTCATTGTCTTTACCACTGGTGGCTTTTTGTTGTCTTCACCTCTGTGGCCTTTCATTGGTCCAGGGTACATGGGCAAACTTGAAGTCACACTGGATATCCACTAGATACACAGCTGCTTCCTGAACTGAATCAAAGCTGGGCTCCTACACAGTCTAGAACCAAGTGCAAACAATGTTACTTCTAGTCTATGACACATTTCAGACACTCCCAATATGTTTTTAGGCTGCAACCTACAAAGCACAGTGCAGGTTCAGTTCTCCCACAGGGAAACAAATTAGCAGTCCACTTTATCTCCTGCAGCTAAATGAGTCTTGAAGGTGCTCTGCCTAAATCTGCCTCTTGGGGCTTAGAGGGGCCTTAATATACAGAGACTTGCCTTTAGGCTGGTGCAGCTCTTCTCCATCTCAGATCTCTCTGGGATCTCTCTCTTTGATCTCCCTTTCCTGGGCTCTTGACTATTTTTATAGCCAGCATAGAGCCCCCCTTTTGATTGGCCAGTCCATTCCTGGGCTCCCCTTGGTGCCCATTCACCAAATCCAATGGCCCCTGCTACAAGAAGAATCATGGGCACTGCCATTATTATTTACATTCTATTGTCAGCTTGTGCAGCTTATATCTTTTTAAGAACAGACCACTTTAGGGCCAAATACACTAATTTCATGCCCAGAGGTGTTTAGTCTATCATAGCTCTGCTGCCTTCCCTGGAGCTGGGAAAGTCCCCAAACATGCCTGTATACCCAGTAAATTTAAGGCTTAGGGCTGCACATGTGCAGGATTCACCATGCACAGCTATATTTGATAACATGCTGGTCCAGCTCACGGCTACCACCCTGGACTGCTAGAACATTCCCCCAGGTGCCCGGTGGCACAAACAACACAGTAGAACTTGGCCTATTATCTCTATGGGGGCAGAGGACAGGAAAATTTGGTGGCCATGCCCGCAGACCTAAAGGGAAACCCTCTAATCCCGATCTACAATCCAGGGGACCAGAGGCAGAAATGGGACACACATCGGAGACACACACAGTTCAAGTAAGCCCCCAGATGAGGTGGTCATACATAAAAACCAAACATTCTAACCCTTAAAAAGAAAGATGAGAAACTGCTGAATCCTTGGCTCCGGGGATGTGAAATGTACTGTATGCCTAAGTAATGAGCATGCCCAGAGCCAAGGATTCAGCAGTTTCTTATCTTTCTTTATAAGGGATAGAGTGCACATTTTTAGATATAAGCAACAAAATCAACTAAGAATTCTAGCTAGTTTCACAATCAATAAAAATTTCAGGTGGCGTAAAAAAAATTCATAACTTGTACATACACGTGTCTAGCTGCAGAATGAGCTTGGACTGTCTGGAATTATGCTGTTAAAAATAGGCCACATAGAAATTGTATTAGGCAGACTAGGGGCCATTCATGAAATTGTGAATGCCAGTACAATGGGAATGGCTCACAGATCCCACAGTCAAATACTGTACTGTACAGTACTGCAGTGAAATCAGGCTCCCGCTCAGTGGTTTTGCATTGTTTCAATGGGTTGTTTAATGTATGCACTGCTCATTGCACTGAATTAAAAAAGTTTCCAGAGAGCTGCAAAGTTGCTGAAGCTGAATAGCAGCTAGAGACAAACCATTAGAACGCAATTATTAATTCAGTGCAATGAACAGCGCTCACATTAAGCAACCCATTGAAAAATGCTAAACTAGTGAGTTAGAGGGACAGTTTAATGTCACTTGTACATACTGTATACATAAGGGACCTGATTCCAAGATGGCACGGCACAAGGCGATTTATGCCAAACCATATGGTGCAAATCGAAGCTTGCACCATGCATTATGCTAGTTGTGATTCCAGGTGGCGGGCTGCACCATGCTGCATGTGAGTTGCACCAAAGATGGGCTAAGCCACCCACTATGCCTGTAACCCACTGCAGCATGGTGCAAGGGAGGGTTATGGCAGCAACTGCTTCCTATTTTGAAAGGGCGGCTGATATAACCCACCTATACAATTGCAAATATTCTATGGCACTGTGGGTTAGACCAGCATGGAGGTGGTCTAAGGGGCAGACATCCTGGCAAATTGATGGCTGCCCCCCGCAGCACCACGAAATGCACATGGGCATAGCCCATGAACCCCCTAGGCCTGTGATGCCCTCCATCCCCTGCAATACTGGGTGCCTCCCAGGTCCTAGTCCCCATTGGTGCCCAACCAATGGTACCCCACACTGCCTACTCCTGAAGCCCCCCGGGGCATGAGTGTATGTTTTGGGGCAGGGGGGCATGGGGGGGGTCTGTTTCATGTGACCTGTGGCTTGTGGTGAACAGGTCCATTGTGCCACCCCCATGGCACAACCCTGTGGCTGCCACAAGTCACAGGACATAAGTGTCAGGGACCCTGCCTATTCTGGAATAGGGCGCAGGGTCACCGGTGTAGTGCCTCATGGCACAACTCGCATACGCTCACAAGTTGCACCATGCGATTTGGAATCAGGCCTAAGGTGTTATAACAGGAAAGATGAACGTGAAACTGAATAATAAAGCTCAAAACAATATTGAAAGCGGCATAACATGCATTAAAGGTCAGAACCACATAGTGTTTCTGTAGTACATAGGCAATTAATGCCACCCAAGCTCATATGTCCCTGCAATGCTCTAGTGTGTTAGTGGGTTGCTTAGCAACCCAGCATGTGCATACATGCATGCATGCCACATGAATCACATGTCATGTGGCATAAGTATGCACTACAGACTCAAGAGGAACTATGGAGCAATTGGTATTCCTGCCAGCATGAAAGCTGAATGGAGAATTTGCCAAGTAAGACCTTAAAACTGAGTAGCATTCCTTCTATGAAAACTTAACATTAAAGAGCCACCGACATCTCAAGAAGAACTTTCAAAAACATAATATCTGGACACAAAGCAGTTATATTTATAAGCAGCTTAGTATTTATTATCCCCATTACTTATTACTGAGATAATTTGCTTCAAAAACAGGATTGTTGTTTCTTGAGAGTTCATCGGCTCCTATTGCTTCTTCCTAACTTAATGTCACAATACTCTGTTTGTGACATCACAGTTATTCCCATGGCAATAGACTGTGATGTCACAACAGGGCATTATGATTTCAAGTAGGGAATAAGCTACAGAGACAAATGAACTCTAAGGGATACAAATTCTGCTTGTGTGGGAATTCCTTTAATAATAAATAATGGAGAGGAAAGATCTACAGAAGCTATATGAAACACAAGTTGACTTGTGCCTAAATATTATATTTTCCAAAGTTTTCCCAAAGGCGTCAGCTGCTCTTTAAAGGAAAGTGCTCAACTCTGAACTGAGTTGAAAGTTTATTTTTTCAGCCTATAGAATTGTACACATAACACAAACAGGAGCTAGCTGCTTCAAGTTTTCAAACAGTAGGTCTGAACAAGAGCATAATAACTCATGCAGACAGGTACCCAGTATGTAAGGTGATATGGTATATAAATGACATTTATAAAATGGATTGAAATTCCTGCTTCCTGATTGGCTGAACAAGTTCTGAGACCAATATTTTAATTGTCTATATTTATTTATTTATTTCAAAAGTTTCCCCCAGGAAAAACATACTGAGCTGACTACCAGCTTATTTTCAGATGCATCCGGAGTAAGAGTAATAGGAGATACATACATAGTATTTACAGTATATAATCAGATTATTGTACAATGAAATGACATAGAGCATTTACAATGTGTAATAATCAGAGCAAGACAACAGCAGTATTAACAGTATGTATACTGAGGTGCAGTATATACAACAACAACCAACAGGGCCAACTATCTAGGCAGAAAGCAAAGCAAAGATATGCAGTGGGAAGGGAGCAGAAAAGAGTAGGCAGTGAGAGGGGTGGCATTTACTAGGAGATAGCCAAGAGGCAGTGGTTGTGGAAATGGAAGAAGAGGAGGGAGGGGGAGAAGGAGGGGAGTAGGCAGAGAAAAGGAGTAGGGGTGGAGGGGCAAGTGCAGTTGCAGGAGGGAGCTGTGAAATCCTGGAGAAGAAAAGAAAGGGAGTGGATGGAGGTGGCAGTGTGGATGGCGAAGGCATTCCAGAGTTTAGGGAGTCGGAAGGAGAACGGAGCTTGGCTGGAAGAGGATGCCATAGATGGGAGTGCTAGGGTCTGGTAGCCAGAGCTATGAAGGCAGTAGAAGGAGTGAGGAGGAGAGGATAGTAGAGATGTGAGGGATGAGGGGAGGGAGCTCAGTCAGTACTTGGCAATAAAGGAGGAGCCATGTGCAAGCCGTTTGGCTTTGAGAGAAGGAAGGCAGAGTGAGGTGTAGAGGAAGCAGTGGTCAGTCAGACGTGAGAAGTCAAGAGCAAAACAGTAGAAGGAGCGGTACAGGGGGTCCATTCTGGCCAGAGTGGACTTTAGAGTACTGCCATAGATGGTGTCTCTATACTCGAAAATTGGTGAGAATCATTCTCTGTACAATAGCTCTGTATGCCAGCAGGGGGATATATCCTCGGTTCCAATGCAATGCACTTGGTATTGGATGGAGCTTTTTGTGGATAGAGTCCACATGTACAAAGAAATCTAGATGCTGGTCAAGCCACACTGCAAGGTACTTGAATGATGGGAAGTCTTTAAGGAGGGACCCATCCAGGGTGTGGAAAGGAGGGGGCTGGAAGTTTAGAGAGCTTTTGCCTAGTTTTGAAGGTCACAGAGACCATTTTTTTCACATTTAGGGAAAGCTGATTTGAGTAGAACCAGTGCTGGATGCTATCAAAGTCTAGCTGAAGTCTGGTCTTCAGATCAGCAGGGGAGGAGCCAGAGGCAAATAAGACAGTATCATCTGCATACATATGAATGTATGAATGTATGAAGATATACACGCAGAGCTGAGGCTATTTAGAAAAGCGGAAGAGAGTGGGACCAAGCACTGATCTTTGGGTGACACCAAGGCTGATGGGGTGGGGGTGGCAGGGAGTTGGCAATTTTAACTGATTGAATTCTGCCCAGAAGGTATGAACAGAACCAATCAGTGGCTTGTAAGGAAAGTCCTGCAGAAGAGAGCTTTGAAGGAGGAGGGGTATGGTGTTGAAGGCTTTGGCCAGGTCGACATAAATTGCAGAGGTGATCAGACCCTGATCCATGCCGGACAGAATGGAGTCAATCAGCCTGAGAAGGGAGGTGGAGGTGAAGTGGAATTTGTGAAATCCAGACTGGAAAGGGATGAGGTAGGAGGAGGATGAGTCAAGAAAGGGAGAACATTGAGAAAGAACCACATGTTCTTAAAGTTTAGCGAGGGTAGGAAGTAGAGAGATAAGTTTGTAGTTTCTGGGAACTGAGGAGCTCCCACCTTTAGGGAGGGGAATGACTGTGGCCTGCTTCCATGAAACAGGGACGGAGGCCAGGGAGAAGGAGAGGTTATGAAGGGATGCAAGAGGGAGGCACGTTTGCATAGGTTTTAACAAGTTCAGCCAGTGGGATTTGAAATTTAGGCAACTCGCATAGAGAATTCATGAGACACTGACACTCATTCTTGATTTCCACCACAAACATGGATGCCATCATTACCCGTATATAAAAACCTTCAACTGGGCCATAAAAACAACAGTCTATTAAATTAAAATAAGTAAATAATTGAATGTTCTTTACACTCATGAGCTCCTTCTTACACACATACACAATTTAAAAAATCAAGTACTAGTCAGAGCTTCCATTGCTGGTGTTTCTTTGATGACAATGAAAAATTCTGCTCCTAATCTTACCAGTTTGCCAGAAAACTTCCTGCTCCTTACCCTGTGACAGATGAAACTGAGGTTTTGACTCCACTTTAGGCTTGTATGTGTGTGTCTGCATGTATGCCAGTAGAACTGTGAATAATTTTGAATTCATGTATTCCATGTTGCCATTCCGTGTGTGTATGTGTGTGTGGGGTGCATTCTACTACTGGAATAATGTAGAGCCTTGAATTCTTGTATTCCATGGCAAACAATTAAGCAATAAGACATAACAGGGTGTGAACTGTGGTGGGATAACAGCACACCTCAGGTGTGTTGTGAGACTCAAGGCATTGCTGAATGCCTTTAACCACATGAGCTACAAAGCACACCCTGGTATGTTTTATTGTGATTATAAAATGGGTCCAAGATTTTTCTTTGAGGGTGGTTGAAAAAATATACAAAAATAAAATAGCATTAAGCATTTTAATGATTTTTTTTAAATGTTCATTCACCCCAATAAAACAGTCCCAGCACATCCCAACATGTGACATGCCATCTGTTTCAAATATATATTTTTTAAATTAGGACTTAAACCATGTATTTTTCCAAACTCATTCCCATTTACCTGTTTCCTCACCTTTCCAACTCCTTTTTTATATTATTTCCTCCCTTTCCTCTACCTTGTTTATGTTCTATCTTTCCTACCCTCAACAAATGGAATGTTTGCTATTGCTGGAATACAAGAATTTAAATCTCTGCTCAATTCTACTTGCAGAATGTTCACCCTCACTCACACAACATAAGGCCTCAGATAGAACCAGGCCTTCTGTTGCATCTGTGTAAACAATAATACCCAACAGGGTGGGCGGTATTGTGTTATACTGGATCACCCAGAGGCTTAATGAGGACTGACGCCACAGCTGGAGGGTCTTATAGCCTCTGGACGGTCCGATATAGCACAGTACTGCCCACCCTGGAGGGTATTATTGTGCTTAGAAAATGGTCCACTGAAATTGTTATGTTTAAATGTTAAAACAGCTTGGTGTTTCCTTTATTTTGTAATATTTTTAATAAAATAGTTTCTTTACCTGCACAAAGGCATGTACCAGTGAGGGCAGGTCTTCGGGTGGAATTAAGGGTTTAATCGGGGCAACATTCCTTAAGTGGTAAAAATCACTTTGGACAACGTGCATCATTTCTGCAAGGAGAAGGAGGGGCAGTGTTAGGAGAAGTATAAGAGGAGGACAGGAGGTAAGAAGGAGAGGAGGGCGGGCATGAGGAAGCAGGTACAGGAAAGGAAGATGAAGAATAAATCTAATGTTAGTTACACCACTGATTAGTGGTGATGGTAACTGTGACACTAAGGAGTGGAGGCCATCATGAGAGAAGATGACAAAGTTAAAAAGAAAATGAAAAGAAAAAAGCAAGTAAGCAAGTTTCTTAGGCTGGGACATCTAAACGTAAGCCCCCCATGCTTCCTCCAGCATGAGCAGCCTCACAGTACTGTATTACCTGGTGCTGCTACTACTGCCCTGCCTGGCCATTCTCAGACACATCATACCACAGTGGCAGAAAAAAAGAACTCCTCTCAATGTCACCACCCACTCCCCCCCAAACCCTTCCAAGCAATCTAGTCATGTAGTGAAAAACACAAATTGATCTTCTACAGTTTGTGAGAATTTCACAGATGACACCTCAAATGCACTCAAAGCAAGTTGCAGTCAGACTAGTCAGGTCAGTCTACTCAGACACTGGGAACCAGTTATCTGGCTGATCATTAAAAACATGAACACTGCATCTTCCCAGCAGCCACATCCATTCCCAGTCCTCATTCTGGTCAGACAGAACAGAATATGGGAAGTGATGGGTTAAGATGGTTTATTCAAGTAATGTAGCACCATGGCAGCCACAACAGAAAGCCGAGGCATCTCCAGGAAGTGAATCTGCTTAAAGGTACTGTACCACTCCTCTAATCACCATCAGCCAGAGCCAGGCCTAGTGTACTGCATGCCCCCCCCAGCAGTTCTCTTGCTGTAAATTTGTTGCAAATAAAGATACTGCACTGCCAGAGTCATTACATGCCAGCACTAAACTGCCACCTACTCATCCACGTTCTGTCCGAGTAACAACCTATTGGGAAGAGGATGACCTTTGATCTTCAGCCATTCTCCGTGGGAGAAGGCACTGACTTTTGCAGACTATTTCATGAAGTAAAGCCCAAATACAGCATCCCATCATGCAGTACATTTTCTCCCCAGTATGTACATGCTGTACACTGTATGAAGCAGTTTGCACATAGATAGTGAAAATTCTAAAGGGGCAGGGGGCTTATGCACATTTCACTAGTGACATCTCAAGCAGCAGTACAGACCAAAGCTTCCAAAGTCTCACTGCCCATTGGGTTGTGTCCAAATCAAGTTCCATCACCATTGACCGGACAGGAACAGACATTCACACTTCTCCAGTCTGAGATCATGTAGTCAATAGTGGTCTACTACAGCCTTAGCTATCACCTCGTAGTGCCTGTGTGCACACTATGTCCAATTAATCTAAAAGATGTTCAATTTAGTGTAAAAAAAATAAAATATAAAACAAGAAAAAAACTAAACAAAAACCTAATAACAAATATCCGTGGATGAAAAATATTGTGATGGGCAATGTAATGCCCTTCATTTAATGTTTTTTTTTTTTTTTTAATTTTATTTATTTGTTTTTGTTGTTTTATATTTTTTGATGAATTGCATAACTTCTTGTTTTTTTTTTGGGAGGGGGAATATTATTATATAATTTGAAAATCAAAACTGTTTGGGCAGACTAGATTGATCACATGGTCCCCATCTGCCGGCTACTTCTTATGTTCTAAATCAGTTGGGCCAGAGAGAATACACAAGTTGGCATGGACGTAAAGCATAGACTAGAGGAGCATATATGCTTTGGGTCAGCAATGAATAGTTACTATTACTGCAGCTCATACTAGTCACTGGCAGTCATTGTGGGTTTTTCAGACTCTGTCACAATGCCACAAATAGTAATCTCCAGCAGATGCATGTCAACAGCACCTGCCACAAGTAAGCTACAGTAATTTAAATTCATTCCTGACCGCTAGGCTTTTTTGTTTTTACCTCCTACTTGTAGTCTTTTTAACCCCATGCCAAATGCTGCATTGAGAGCTAAAGGTTTCGGCCAAATTCTTGAAGTCAAACCAAATTTGTGGGACCTAGCTTGAAGCTGAATTGAAGTAGTCACTGACCTACATCTCTGACCCTTACAAGGAGATGCAACTAATACTACATCACTTTCTCTACAGCTTATATGCTCATTAACATCAACATATCCCTCTGCATAAAGGAAGATTCCGATCCTTGCTAGAACACTTCCCTCATTACCTTATACACTCACATATGGATACACTCCTATATCCCAATGCACTTGCTCATCCTGCCACTGTTTGCTGGTTTTGCTTAAAAATGCCAGCAGGGAGCTGGGCACAGTCTCATTCTCTGATCCCAGCCCTCGTTCCCCTACTGCTTTCTCACACAGCTGTAACCCTAGCTCAGCATACCAATGATCTTGTAAACTTATACAGCTCTGTGCAAAAGTCTCTTATTTTCTTTTGTTTCTTGCTCCTTCCAGGAGGTTCACATTTCTGTTTTGGTTTGGGAACTCCCTTCCTTGGCTGCTGCCGGGGGAAAAAAGTTAAAATATCCAAGCTTTTGTCTCACAAAAGGCAGATGTGAGATTCTTTCTTTCTTTTTTTTTCATTAAGAGATTGTTACAGGGCAAGATTTTCCATTAAGCCTTATTTTAAGTCTGGGAACCCCATTTGACATTAGCCATGGAGTGCCTCCCACCCCAACCCCCGAGAAGAGCTGAGGATAGAAAAGGGCAGAACAGGAATTAGGGTCAATCTGATCTGCAAAATTCTTGGGGACCCGAAACAGAATAGTCACCTCTTTTTCACATTGACCATCCCATGAACAGTTCCAATCAGTTTGCAATATTTGTTTTTATAACTTATGGTCGATTGGCTTGTTTCATCATGCAGTATTTGTGATTATTATATTACATGATCTTTTTAACTAAGTTTTGATTTTCTGGATGCCTAGTTCAGAAAGATATTCCTCTGCCACTAAAGTACTTGTAATGTTTTGCCTCATTTGACAGCTCTTTTACAGTATTTTTCAAAGTAATTCCTTCCATTTAGAACACTCTAAAGACATGGTTCCACCAGCCCTGGCCAGACTCTGTCTTCATAGCCATTGAAGGCCCATCAACACAGTAATAGCATTACCACTCATGGTGCCATTAACTCGAGTTCTGAATGAGCCCCCATCATTGGTTACTGGCTGAGAGGAGGATCGAGCATCCCAGAGGACTCTCTCTCCCAGGGAAGGAGGGTAGCCTGCTCTGGTGCATGACTGCCACCGTGGTAACCACAGATGACAGTACACTCAGAAGCAGCTCAGTGGCATAACAATGCCAGTGCTGACATGTACCACACTTGTGTGCATGCTTGTAACACACCCCAGGCTGGCATCTCAGAGGAAGGAGAGAAAAGGTAGAAATGCAGCAGCCTAGGGCAGAGTGGTGGACTGACCCTTTGCATGCCACTCACACCAGCAATGTGGCAGCCTTTCCCTGAACTGGATCCTGGAAAATGACAGTTGGGGCCCTGCCTTGGGGTGTAAATGATGGCATAAGCCAGGAGAGGAATCCAGTAAGTACACAAGAAGCCAGGTGTTGGTGCTGAAGGGGGTACAGATGAGGGCGCAGGCCCACTGAGAAGGAGGCAAAAGAAAAACAGAAAGGGCACTGATGAGGGCTTGTACAAGGTATTAGATGGCTTTCAAAGCAAACATTTTGATCTGATTTACTCACTGTGCCCTGAAGAATCAGCACATGGCAGGCATCACAGGGCTGTGCAACAACTTTCAAAACTGCATCATAATGACATGATTTTATGCTTATCAAAGGGGCACTCCAGTGCCTGGCCCCATACCTGGGACTTAATGACCCCAACTCTTATCAGGCCCTCTGCATCTGATGATTATTCATTCGGTGCACTGCCTCAACGATTTATGATCATTACGTGCCTAGGCTTTTCTCTCCAACAGAACAATTTTAATGAAGGTTCACTTAAATACTTGCAGATGATGGGAGCTGATCTGCAAGAATCCCGGCAACCTCACCTGAGGGGTGGCCCTCTACTACTCCCTTGTGCCATCAGATTTTAATATTCCCCTTCCTAGAGGCAGATGCTCTTTTGCTCTGGGATCCCAGCAGGTTCCTGAGCCTCCATGGACCCCTTGGAGGGGTCCAGTGCTACTTGAACCACAGGACCCTGCCACCATCCCTAAGGCCACTGGCCCTCTCAGCTTGGCTGCAGCTGGAGTGGCTGGTCTCTCCCTCTCGATCCCTGGTGTACTGAACTTTCACCTTGCCTCCCCCTCTTATATGGGGCAAAGGGGGAAGTGCAGGGCCATGAATATTTATGCCCAAGTTTCCCGCTTCTGGCTGAGTGAGGAGCTCCAGAGCACAATTCTAGACTCCCTGGGCCTGACTTTAAAAGGTTGATGCAGGGTTTGCTTCAAGCCCTGTGTCAATCCTGATGTTTGACGCAATTGTGCCAAATGCATCTGCCACAACTGTGGCCAGTTTTACAATGTTTAGCGCAATTGTGATGTTTTCCTCACTTTTTGGAGCTTGCGTTAAGCCTTTGATGGTGCACAGGTAGACTGGGGGGAGCTTGTCTAACTCATTGCATTTGATGCAAGCAACTTGCAGCAGGGATTTGCAGCTGGCTTCATTACAAAACTGTAGTTGCCACACTGTTTGATGCAAGGTGCCACTTGGGTCAAACTTCCTGCCGAAAGTCTCTTGCATTGATCCAATGCTGTTCTAAAATTGTGCCGCCTGTCTTCAAGCTGGGGTGCAATAAAGAACAATTTTCAGTGTCAAGCTTAACCCTTCAAGTACTGTCCAGTTACCTGCTTCAAGCTGGATGAAGAGAGATGCTGGCCACACAAATGTGAAAGTCCTTCAGTTCTAGTGAGGGAAATGTCCCATATTTTCAATAAGGTTTCTGTGATGGAGCAGGCCTCTAGGATGCCAAATGTACAGTACTGCTCAAGAAATATGGTGGTGGTGGGGAATGTGTCTTCTTTTATTTTACAGTGACTGTGAGGTTTCGCCACATAAGGCTTCTTTGGGGGGGGTCATCTTTAATGTATTAATGCAACCATCATTTCAGTTTGTACATCTGCATATGCTTTGCTGATGATTTCAATTCAATAATGCCGCTTGCTTGGAATCAACAAAGTCCAAGAGGGTAGCATCTTTCAGAAAAAGAGACATGCAAGAACAAGGGGACACAATTTAAAGATAGAAGGAGGGCAGTTCAGGGGCAATGTGAGGAAGTATTATTTCACAGAGAGGGTAGTGGATGCATGGAACAGCCTTTCTGAGGAGGTTGTGGAGTCTAAAACTGTGGGAGAATTCAAGAATGCATGGGACAGACATAAGGAAATTCTTGTGGGGGGTAGGAAGAAATAGGTTGTTGGTTAACTAGGATCTGCGGCCTATCCTGTAGGTAGGGAAATGGGCAGACTAGATGGGCCAAGCGGTCCTTATCTGCCATCAAAGTCTATGTTTCTATGTTTCTCTGTTTCTTGCAGCTTATTTATTTGCTTGCAGATTGCTCTGTTGCCATGATTGACTCATGTGCTTAGTTTGTTTCTATTTTGGTAATGCCATCTTTGGGCTCAGTCTGAAGCTGCAGCTTCCTAACAATAATGTCTTCAAACTGAACCCGAAAAGGGCATTACCAAAACAGAACCTAGGCACATGAGCTAAACATCAAAACAGAGCAATCTGCAAACAAATAAATTACCTGCAAGCCAGAAACATTTTGAATTGAAGCCAAGAACAAAGAAGAAGATTCTATATTTATATAGCACTTTTCACACATACTGTATCCTAAAGCACTGTACACACAATGAGAGACTGGTAGTGAAGTATCTGAATGTGTAGTGGCAGCCATTTCACACGTCAACACCCACACTCAGCCTTAGACAAATACATTAACTGGTTTTATGGGAAGAGGATTGTTGGCCAGGACACTGAGAAAAATCCCCTACTCTTGCAAAAAGTGCCTTGGGTTCTTTTACTTCCACCTGGACACCCAAGAGGACAGCACCAGAGATGGGTAGAAGGGAACTACGGTAGGTTTAAGGTTTCATCTGAAGGACGGCAAACCCCAGCAGTATGGAACCCCCCCTAGTTCTGCACTTCAGCACCAGTGTTTATGGCATGAACCAAATTGAGAACTCACAACCTTCTGGCCCACAGGTGGACATGCTACCAACTGAACCTGTACATGTGCTAAGTGAAATGATGGTTGCAATAAGACATTAAAAATAATTTCCCCTGAAGAAGCCTTACATGACGAAACATTGGTGGGTGTCATTGTAAAATAAAAGAAGACAGATCAGAAAAAAGTGTTTTGGGGACTTTTTGTATGAGCAGCCCCCACCCCCCCATATTTCTTGTGAAGGGGTTATACACCAGTATCATCATTTTCTTTATGGCTGACTTTGCTTCTTATAGTACTTATCTTTAATGAGAGTGTAGTCTCTTGTGTCATTTCAGAGCTCTGATATGAAGTAAACCCAGCTACCAGACATCACAGTGGACCACCCATTAGCTGGGTCCCTGTTTTAAAATGTGACTGCCTGAACTGGATTTTTTTTTATATCAGATGCACTGCCTTAATTGACTTCCTTTAATTTAGATGCAATCCCAATCACTGAGTAGGTAACTGGAGAGGATTGTGCTAATGGAGACGGCCGTACATCTCCTAAGCATTAAACAGACATAACATTAGGACCTCAACCCTTACTCATTCACAAACTTTGAATCACTTTATTCATTAGGGTTGCTGTTGCTTTATGGCATGCATCAGTTAAAAAAGAGAATTCAATGCACCCACCCACCATGGCAAATCTTTACAATTTCATAATTTTCTTTCTGTCTGAATTTGCTGATTCCTTATTCTACAGTATATCAATGGGAGTGGGGAAATTTTGGTGTTCCATCCAAAGCTCTGATATGAAGTAAGCCCAGCTACCCATCCGCTGGGTCGGTCCCTCTTCTAAAATGCAACAGCATAAATTGGCTGCTTTTATATAAGGTGCACTGCTTAAACTGGCTTTCTTTAATTAAGGTGCAATCCCCAAAAAATGTGCAGGTAATTGGTGGGGAGCATGCTAATGGAGATAGCCATATACCTCCGAAGCATTAAACAAGCAAACAATTAGATGCTCGACCCTTGCTCATTCACATCTTATATGTTTATACATACAGTTACTATGTCTCTTATGATTATAAGAGTATGTTTTTGAGGGGTTAGTGTGAGAGAATTGGGAAGTGAAGCTGAGCGGTTCTGGCACACAAAGGACTTGAGAGGAAACTCTTATAACTGTATATAACCCCCCAAAAAGGTGAGGCTTACCTGTTGAGTTGTTGGAGGCTCAGGGTGAGTCCACCTGCAGTACATGTGTCCTCCAGCTGGAAATGGTTCTGGAGGCTAGGTGAAGAGGAATGTAGTTACCAGTGCTGTTTTTCTTGTTGTGCGCTGCTGACAAAAGGGGTGCCTGATACCGAAGATAGACCGGGAGATTCACTGATGTCATCACTGCTAGCTGGACTGCAAACATGGCTGGCTAATATGTTTTAAAAGTTAAAGTAAGGAGCAAGCAGTTGGAGAGAAGTTAAATGCTGAAGAAGAGAGCTGATGGCCTAGCCAAGCCTCAGACCAAGAAATCCTGGAGTACCTTGAATCTGTTCGGAATACAGTCTGCACTGAGAGAAGAATGTGCTGGTGAATCCTGCAAAGCTGCAAGAGATCGAGTTGCTCCATTCCTGAACTAAATCTGCCAAGCATCTGCAGAACTGCTGTATTCAGAAGTAGGAACTAGCCATTCTACTCCTCATGGTGTGACAAGAGAGAGTTTGGTCCAGAGTTTGTCTCCAGGTACTTGTACCCACAATCAAGTGAATACCCACTGGTATGAGACAGAGTAGCTCACTGGTCTATGCCCCTTAAAATTTGACATATTGCCATTTGCTGCTGATTGAGTTAAAGGGTGAGAGCTACAAAATGAGTAACCAGGACCAGTCTAGACCTGCATCAAGGATCCACCTGCTGCTGCAAGACTGCCTGCTCAAAACCAAATGCAGCTGTTTCTATACCAGTCCAAGGCATGTGTGTACTGGCCCAGCTAGCCAAAGAGCTGCTGTAAAGTTTCCTGTTTGTATTACAATTTCATTGAGTGTTTGAGTTCCCTGTGAATCACAAACTTTTTGATAAAAGTGCTGTCCAAAAAGTTTGTTGGGTAGGGTTAAAGCAAGCTTGCATTTTTTAAGTGCACCAGTGCAAGATCAAGAGCACTGTGACATCAGGTCTGCAACAGTGTGTATTGTACCTGAGTACCTAGTAGTTAAAAATAGGACTGCAGTTTAAACAAAAAGTAATTGCACAAAAAGTGTATTGCAACTGTGGGGATCTGCTACCATAGGTTTATAATACAGTGGGCCTTGCTTGGGACCATTGTGTGGGTGTGCTAGAAGGTCCAGTGTTGCAACTCCATGGAGAGGCCTAATGAACTCTAAAGTTCAAGTTCAAGTTTATTGCAGGAAAACTCCATCAAGCAAGCTCATTCACAAGGAGGTCCTAAATCATGTACACAGTCAAGAGACTTGGCATAAAAGAGGCAACATATAAACAGCAAAAGTGAAACAATATACACATAAGATTAAAATTCATCAATTCGGGTAAGTACTTCACACCAAAAAGAGGTATAGTGAGGTTCATATATTAACAGGTGCTCAATTACGACAGTGCATGGTGAGGAATTATTAGCATAAGATAGAGATAGGTAGAAAATGTGGGAACTGTACCAAGACAGGAGAAAGTAGTTAAATAAGAGTAGTTAAGCAGAAAATGTTGGGACTGTACCAAGACAGGAGAGAGTAGTTAAGTAAGAGGAAGGGGTTAAAAACAACAGGAGAACGTAGTAGAATAAGATGGAAGGGTAGCTAATGAGTAGTAAGAGGGGGGCGAGGGCTAATGAGAGTAGGGGGAAAAGAATATAAATACAGAAGGTAAGGACAGGAGAAAGTTTTGAGAATAACTGAATGGTTTCATGTCCTGTTGAGCGCTGATTCAAGGTGGATGTTCATAAGGAAATAAGAGTAGGGAAGAGGCTTAAAAGCATCGACAACTATCTTTTAATTTGGATGCAATTAACTCTTTGAAGAAATTAACCGAGACCACACTGGATAGTTTCAGGGTGGATTGGAGTTGCTTCCAGATTGTTGGAAGAGCATATGAAATAGCACCTTTACCAAAGGTGGTGCGAGTCCTAGGCATGTCAAGGAAGATGAAGTCAGATTTCCTGAGAGATTATGCACAGTGGGAGATACTGATGAGAGATGTGAGGTAGCTCGGCATTTTGTTCAGGAGTAACTTGAGGGTCCAAATACCAGCATGAAGCAGACATCTAGTGGTAAGTGATGTCCAACCAACAGCTGCGTAAAGGTCACAGTGGTGGGTTCGGTAGGGGGAATTGGTAATGAACCACAGGGCGTGGTGGTAAAGTACGTCTAACTTGTTTAGGTTTAAGATCACAGAGGAGCTGTAAATTAGGTAAAAACTGCTTGCTTGGGTAAAGCACTGAAACTATTTAATGTGTTGGGTTGTGATTACTGCCACAGATCATTGCTAAGTCATTTATTACAAAACCCCTATTTGTTTACAGGACCTGTGTGCCAGAAAAATAAAGTCCTGTAAGTTTCAGAAAATTTGGTGGGGGAACATATTATTAGGGATCTAGAATAATTGGTATTATAGTGTATTTGGTTAAAAGTCAAGTGTGGGTATTTGTATTGGTTGATCTCAATGTGGTATTCACAAGTTATTGGGGAAGTGGATTGGTATTGCATCACATGGGGCAGAATGTCACTTGTTACCTGGTGCACTGTTTGCTTGTCTGCTCTGGGGCAGGTTACTTGGGGTCCAGAGCTGGAAGAACAGACTTTGCTGACAGAGAGCAGTGAAACACTTAATGTTACCTTAATGGTACATTTATATTTATTTACATATATGGTGACTGGCAGTATAGCCTGGAGGTTATAGTAATGAGCTGTGAATGAGCTTGGTACATCCAGCAGACCTGGGTTTGATTCCCACACTTGTATATTGTGTGACTCTGAGCAAGTTGCAACCTCCCCAGTACTCTCAGGTCACCCCTGAAAATAGGAACTTGTGCCTAGTGGGCCTTACCCAGTTACCAAACAATGAATAAATAAATAAATAAAAATATATTCCCTTCATACTGAAGGCAGTAGGGTAAATGGGGAAAAAAAGAGATTGTAGGCAGTGTTTGGGGAACTTAGCTTGTCTTTAAAATTGTAACAGGTGGTGTGGGGAAAGTAGCTCTGGAGATTAATCTTGGGCTGAGTAGATTTAGGAAGCTCTGTGAATCAGGTGTGTAACTGGGAAGTGGAGCTGACAGAGGCTTACAAGAGCACTATAAAAGTACTTCCACTCAAAGGTGTCCGTCATGTTTGTGTCCCAGCAAGTGAGTGGAACAGGGAAGAAGTGGAACAAGTGACTGGCATCTTAGGCATCAGCAGGAATTAGTAGAAGGAGGCAAGGAAGCAGGGTACTCTGTCAGTCCACTAAGGTAAGGCAACTGTTCATTATTGAGTAACAGTCACTTCTGGAAAGGGTAAAAGGTAAAAGGTAGACCAAAACTGGGAATAGAAGCAACACCCTATCTAGAGCAGAAGTATAAAGAGACTTAAATGAGGCAGAGGGGAACACAAATAGAAACAAACAAAAAAGATGAAAACTAGAAACACCCTAGTAGGGGTAAGGGCACAAAAGTATTTTCAGGTAACATGGGGAAAACAGAAATTGAGAATGCAGAGAGTAAAGCAATGCAGTTGCTGTTGGGCATTAGTTTTCAGAGAGACCTTCTGCAGATTGCAGTGCTGCCTCATCTGCACGCACATGCCTGGGTTGAGGGAGGAAGTTGCTAGACTTCAAGCTGACTTGGCAAAGATTTGGGGGACCTCTTCTCCCAACCAGGGGCTACCACGTCTGTCACCGTTACCTCGGAGGATGCCAGGGAGGAGGAATGATTGGACAATGGTGGGTTCTGGAAGGGTGGGGTGGTGAGACAGAGGCACATTTCTTGACTGGTACCACTACTCACTTCCTACGCCACTCTGGTGGGGTGGGACTGCTGGGAGGAGACACCCATGTAGTGACCAAGGAGGAGGTGGGGGTCCTCCTTAGTGGAAACCCCAAGAAGGGTGGTAGAGGACCCTGAAGGAGGAATAAGTACCTTCTAGTGGGGTACTTGATTGTGAGGGGTATAGCTCTGACAATAGGAAAGAAGAGGGAGAGGGAGAGGAAAGTTGGGTGCCTATGCAGCACCACAGCCTGGAGGGATGAGAAGCAGATCCTGATAATTGCTAGGGTATCAGGATAGGAGGAAGAGCTGGATGTCATTGTCCATCTGAGGAGTACTGACCTGGCTTGCAATGGGGATGTGAGAGTGCAAGGGGAATTTAGGGAGCTGGGAAGGGGTCTTACACAAGTAACTCACTCAGTGGCATTCACTGAGATGCTACCCATTCATGACTGGGGAGAAGAGAGGGATCTCCGCAACAGGAGCATAGACTTCTGTGTTGAATTTACACTGCTGAAAGCTGGTCTGAGATTTGTGTTTTTTTGCCTAAACTGCCCAAAAAAAGAGCTGTTTTCCTGTAAAGTTAGAGTGTTTAAGGAATCTGTTGAAGTTTAAACTAAAATGTAATTTACAACCTTTTGGTGGGATTTCTAGTGGGCCAGACTCTACGGCGCCGCACCCCCCCCCCCAGCCTTTTGTTGTGTAAATTAATTCACACTGCTCTGCAGAAACACTTGATTCTGCTATTTTTTTATTTGCTGTGCCTTCCTGTGTCTCCCTCCAGTCAAGCCTTCCCTGCCCACAGCACCCAGTGAGCGCCGGGCTCGCTCCGCCAGCGGGCAGTCGGCAACGCAAAAGGCTGACCCAGGGACCAGGAGGCCGGAGAACAGCCAGGAAGGTACGGGAAAGCAGCAAAATTCTTTGCCCACCTGCCTCCCCTTGTGTGTTACTTTTATAGGCATCTTCCCACGATTTCTTACCTCCGCCCCAGCGACATTCTAACCAATAATCTGTCCTTGGCCCTCATGTGCCACCTAATCAGCAGTCCTTCCCCTGTTCTCATTGTAGATAACCATGAATACCGCCTTCAAAATGGGGAGACTCCTCTTATTGTTTCTTTCTCTTTCATTCATGGTGTTCAATGAGAAAGAAGTCATCCCGATCCATACCACACTGAATAATGCGACCCACCAGCCTAGCCTCTCTGTTACACCTTCAGAGGATGATGACCGGATCCTCACATATCCCCTACCGAGGCCACATCATAATCAGTGGGGTAACCCCCAAAAAGGGACGCAACTTGTCATGTACTTATTCTGCTCGATGCTCGAGTATTGGTCATACAGTTCCCCCTTACACCTGCCCACCAAATTAATACTCTGTGACACGATACAAAGTCACAACCCCAGGTGGAACACCTCAAAACAGTGGTCACCGAGCAAGAAGAGAAGGCCCAAAGACAGTCCCCTCTTCCTGTCTCTCAAAGCCCTTATGAAACGCTTATTCTTTTTGTTGATCTGTATTGGTAATGTGGAAATCAATCCAGGCCCTCCGGAGGGCATCACCTCCCCAGCAGACCTAGCCTCCACCAAAGGACTAAGTTTCCTACATATCAATGCATGCAGCCTCCTGAAAAAGCTTTCATT
Organism: Neoceratodus forsteri; assembly: GCA_016271365.2. Classification (NCBI taxonomy): domain Eukaryota; kingdom Metazoa; phylum Chordata; order Ceratodontiformes; family Ceratodontidae; genus Neoceratodus; species Neoceratodus forsteri. The sequence goes on from CM057457.1 coordinate 186,628,934, forward strand.
ATTACAAGCCTAGGTTGCCCATACCTTGCCAGACTTTCTTGTAGTATCCGAGACATGGCTCAAACCTGCCACAGCAGACAGGGAGGTAAATCTACCCAACTACCAAATATTCAGAGCGGATCGCCAGACAAGGGGTGGTGGAGTAGCTATATATGTAAAGTCAAATATATCTGCATCCTGCCTTACAGCAACATTGATGCCCAAAGAATTCAAATGTATATCCCTCAAAATAACTCTCTCCAATACGGCAGCTTTTCAGCTAGTTGGCTGCTACAGGCCCCCCTATGCTGACCACAAGCTTTTATCCCACCTGGGGAACCTAATCAAACTGGGCCCTGAAGAAATCATAATCCTAGGTGATCTAAACCTAAACTGGCTCTCCAAGACAGCTGCACCTCTAGTATCATTCTGTGATACACATGGGTTTACACAACTGATAAATGAACCAACAAGAATCAATTTAAAGAATAGAAGTAATAGCACACTACTTGACATCATTCTGGTAAACAAACCCCACCTATTCTCACACACTGGAGTGCTTTTCAGTGACATAAGTGACCACTGCCTCATTGCAGGAATAAGATCATCCGGAAAACCAGCAACCCCAGCAAAATTCCTTTTGAGAAGATCCAAGAAAAACCTCAATATTGAGGGATATCTCCATGACCTAAGTCACTCTACATGCTGGCAGGAGTTTTACCTTACACATTTTGTGGAAAAAGCACACCAGGTGTTAAACAGCATAATAATAGGTGCCCTTAACACTCATGCACCAATCACTAGTGTTAGAACAAAAAGCAAATCTTGCCGCTGGTTTTCAGCTGACCTTAAAACTGCACTGTTGGAAAGAGACAAGCTATGGAAACTGGCAAGGAAGACCAAGAACCCAAATGATTGAATGCTGTTTAGGAAGGCCAGAAATAGTTGCACCAAGAAAGTAAGGGATGCTAAGGCTGCCTTTTATATGGCTGAACTGGACGTCTCTTACCACAATCCTGCTAGATTCTAGGGCACCATCAAGGGGATTCTAGGGCAGGACTCTAGCACCTCTCTGCCATCTCAAGTGCACCATAATAAGGGTGCTATCTCTGATAAACAGGAAGTACTGGATGCTTTCAATAATCATTTCACAATGGCTGGCCTTGCTTTTGACACCTCTCCAGCTAATCTACTGCGTGCACAACTAAACTCCCAGTATACTGAGGCTCAGAGGGCTGATTCCTCCTTCTCCTTCAAACCGGTATTGCTGAAGCAAGTAGAGGGTCTAATGCTGCAATTGGATACTAAAAAAAGCACAGGTGCAGACTCTCTTGACCCCTATTTTCTAAAAATTGCAATTCATGTGCTTGCAGTTCCCTTAACATATCTTTTTAATCTATCATTAACTTCTGGCTCTATTCCTATGATGTGGAAAACAGCACAAGTGTTTCCCCTCCTAAAATCAGGGGACCCCATGGACCTCAACAATTACAGGCCCATATCCATTCTTCCAGTGCTATCCAAGATGCTAGAGAAATTAGTGAGCATCCAATTAAGAGATTACCTTGAAGTTACTAATCTTTTAAATCCAGCTCAATCTGGATTTAGGGCCAGGCACAGCACTATCTCTCCACTGGCCAAAGTCACAAATGACTGGCAAACCGAATTAGACAAAAAGAACAGTGTCTGTGCTGTATTCCTTGATCTAAGCAAGGCATTTGACACAGTGGACCATGAGCTGCTACTCTCTTCATTGCACTCCATAGGCTTAGACCACCTCTCTAAGTGGTTCAGGTGTTACTCTTACTGATAGGTCACAACAGGTGAAAGCTGAAGGTGACCTATCCTCACTAAAACCACTTAAGAGGGAGTTCCATAAGGATCTATCCTGGGCCCTATCCTTTTTGCCATTTACATTAACAATATTGATTCAAATCTCACCAAAGCCAGTGTTCACCTCTTTGCAGATGATACTGTTTTGTATGTCAGTAATCCATCGCCTGCAATGGCCTGTGAAATTTTACAAGCAGAATTCTCCCTTTTGCAGCATCAACTACTTGAGAAAAAGCTCCTCTTAAATGCAAAGAAAACAAAAGCAATGTTCTTCTCCAATCATACCTATACTAACATCTCCTCACTAAGCAATCTTCCCCAGCTATCTACCATCCTTGGAGAAAGCCTGGACTATGTAGATAAATTCAAATACTTAGGGTGTGGATTGACAGCAGGCTTGACTACACACATCATATTGAAGAACTTCTGAAAAACTTCGCCAGAGGCTCGGCCTACTCTTCAGAATAAAACACTTCCTAACCAGAGACTCAAGGTTGAGGCTAATCCAGGCCTCATTTCTTTCACTTATCGACTATGCAGACTTCCTTTATGGTCACTGTCCTAGTTCCTATTTAAGCAAATTGGATACCCTGTATCACAGAACACTAAGGTTTATTACAGATCTTCCATTCAACACTCATCATTGCTCTCTCTATGCTGCAGTTGGATGGGCATCCCTACACCTCAGAAGGAACAGAAATGCTGCACTATGGATTTACAGAGCTTTGTCTAATAAACTTCCAATCTATATTTTAGACTGCTTTACACTGGCCACAGCTAGTTCCTATGCCCTAAAACAGCGACTTCATCACGCTCAAGATACCCAAAGTCTACACCCGGCATGGGAGGTCTGCAATCAGCTACTCTCTAGCAATGGCATGGAATTCTCTACAGAAGACCCTAAAGTTGACCAACTTTATACCTCAAGCATCCTTTAAAAAGCTCTGCATAAGTCTCTTCCCAGAGAAATGCAACTGCTACCACAAGACCTAGTCCAGTCACATTCACTACCCTCCCCCTTCCAGTCAGCAACTATAATTGGCAGCTCTCCCATAAATTATCCCCTTAGTTTTCCCTCCCTTGCAGCCCCCTTGTTTGGTATCTCAGCCCCCTATCATACCATTTTTACAGTTTTGCTTCCCCTGACTATGATCTTCACATCAACTCCTGGCACTTACCTCAACCCTAATTACTCCCCCATACCTCTTCCTCCTACTAATAGCCACAGCCCCTGTCTGAATCCCCCACCAGCCCTTCCATGTCGTTTGTCAGAGGCTGTAATCATCACTTTTTGCAGTCAGTCAATCATTATATCTGTTTGTCTGCTTTAGTTTGCCCTGGAGCCTGTAATTCTGGGTACCTTATGTTACGTGCTTGCTTTGGCTCCTCTACTGGGATTTGTACATACTGGATTCTTCTACTGTATTTTTCTTGTATCCTACCTTGTCCTGTTAGGTTTAATCAACCTCTGTCCTTGGATTATTGTATATATGTTTATATTACTGTATCTGTTTAATTACAAGTGTTCTGTATATATCTGCTAATGTACCAACCATTGAACCTTGACCTTATCAGGTCCATCTTGTAAATGAGCTTTTCTCAATGATGTCCACCTGAATAAATGAAGATTTGATTGATTGATTAATTGATTGAGGAGCTTCAACTCATTGCTGAAGGAATAGTGCACAGAGGAAGGGTTCAGCTATATTGAGGACTGGGGACCCACCTGAAAGAATAAGGGCCTATACAGTGGTGATGTCCTGCAACCATCTGGGAGGGGAACCGCAGTCCTGAATGGATGGTTTAAATGTTACTACAATGAACATTTAAACTAGCCAAGTTGGGTGGTGGAAGGAATTGGGGAGGCAGAAACTGCCCCCCCCTCCACAGGCTGAAGTAGAGAATAAAGAGAACCTGAAGGGACAGAAATCCCCCAGGGTGCAAATTAAGAAAGGAAGCAGGGTGGTAGAGACAAATGGGGAAGGGAACAGGAGCGTTAAAAAGAGAGAGGGAAGGAGGGTACAAAAAAGAATAACTGGGGGGCAACAAGCAAAGTTGAAACAAAATATAGAAGGCCATGTGTGTGAATGCTAGCAGTGTAGGACATAAGATACTGGACCTAGAGTCTATTATGGTGGAGACCAACTTGGATACTGTGACCACTGCTGAGTCGTGGTGCACTAAAAACCATGACCGGGACATGGCCATGCCAGGCCTTACTCTGTTCAAGAAGCACAGGGTGGGAAGCAAAGGAGGGGATGTGATGCTATATGTCAGGGAAAAGCATAAGAGTGACAGAGATATAGGGAATACAGCAGGAGGCAGCGGTACTAATGGAGCTAGTATTTGCACTGGAGTGATCTACAGACCTCCAGCACAGAGGGAGGAATTAGGTAAGGTACTGGTGCAAGCCATTGGCATAATACCAGAATAGGAGGAGGTGCTGTTGCTGGAGAACTTGTACCTGCCGGATGTAGATTGGAGCCTCCCATCAGTGGTTTTGGCTAGAAAGAGGGACATACTGGAATCTCTGCAGGGGACATTCTTCAGACAACTAGTCACTGAACCCACTCATGATGGGGCAGCACTGGACCTCACAGCTCAGCACCATGGACACAGGGGGGAGAGAGGTGAGCACTACTCCCTTCACAAAAGAAAGGGTCCTACAAAAGCTCGCTAAGCTCAGGGTGGATAAGGCAATGGGACCTGATGGCATACATCCCAGGGTACTTAAGGAGCTAAGGGTGGAACTAGCAGAGCCATTAGCAGAACTGTTTAGTGAGTCACTGAGCACAAGAGAGGTCCCAGAAGACTGGAGAAGGGCTCATGTGATCCCGCTCCACAAAAGTGGTAGCAGGGAGGAGGCAGGGAACTACAGACCAGTCAGTCTTACCTCAGTAGTGGGCAAGATTATGGAGGCACTCCTTAAGGAGAGGATAGTGCAACACCTGGAATCCATAGGGGCTGGGATCCAAGACAGCATGGGTTTACAAAGGAAGGTCATGTCAAACTAATCTCATAGATTTCTTTGGGTAACCAGAGTGGTGGACCAAGGGGAGCAGTTGATGTGGCCTACCTTGACTTCAGCAAAGCTTTTGACACTGTTCACATAGAAGATTGATAAATAAGCTGGGTAGGCTCAGAGTGGGTCAGAAGTTGGTCAACTGGGTGGCAAACTGGTTGATGGGCAGAAAACAGAGAGTGGTGGTAAATGGTATACAGTCAGAAGAGATGCAAGTCACAAGTGGGGTACCTCAGGGATCAGTCCTGGGGCCAGTCCTCTTCAATATCTTCATTAGTGACCTTGCAGATGGACTAGAGGGTGAGGCTTGTCTGTTTGCAGATGACACCAAGATCTGCAACAGAGTAGATGATCCAGATGGGGTGGGCAGAATGAGAAGAGATCTGGATAAACTAGCAAAATGGTCAGAAGAGTGGCAACTGAGATTTAATGCAAAGAGTGCAAGATCATGCACATAGGGAAGAAACCCTGAAGCCACCTATAGGCTGGGAGGGAGTTGCTGGCAGTCACAAAGGAAGAAAGAGACTTGGGCATCATCATCACTGATGACCTGAAATCATCAAGCAGACCTCTAAAGCAGTAGGTAAGGCTAGGGGATGTTAGGGTGTATAAGTAGGGGTATCACAAGTCATAAGAGAGTAATAATCCCTCTTTACAAGACAATGGTTAGGCCCCATCTGGAGTACTGCATGCAGTACTGGAGCCACACCTTCACAAGGACATTAAGCAAATTGAGGCAGAGGTCAGAGAAGGGCAACCAAAATGGTGCTGGGACTGCATCAGAAGACATATGAGGACAGATTAACCGAGCTCAATATGTATACCCTTGAGCAAGGAGGGAGAGAGGTGATATGATCGAGACATTCAAACACCTTAAGGGCATTAACAAGGTGAAAGAGTCCAACATGTTTAAATATAAGAAAAATAGCAGGACAAGAGGACACAGCATGAGATTAGAGGGAGGCCGATTAACGGGGAATGTGAGGAAATACTTTTTCACAGAAAGGGTGGTGGATGCATGGGACGGCCTACCTCAAGAAGTGGTGGCTATGAATACAGTGCAGGGCTTCAAACAGGCATGAGTATGAATAGATAGACCACTGACAGAGCAAAGGACGATGGCACATTTATAAGGTAGAAAAAGAAATGGGCAGACTGGATGGGCCTTGCGGTCCTTATCTGCCATCAACTTCTATGTTTCTATGTTTCTATGACCTGATATCACAAACAAGGGCAGTATTGTAGATGTCAAGGTGGGAGGCCACTTTGGGACCAGTGATCATTGTACTGTGTGGTTCAATGTAAGGCTGACTGCAGAACCAAACCACACAAGGGCGAGAGTCCTGGACTTCAGGATGGCAGATTTAATAAAGATGGGTGAATGCCTCAGGGATGATCTGGTGGGGAGGTTGTCTTGGGTGGGGTGGAGGAACAGTGGGTGAAGCTAAAACGGAGCACAGTAAAGGCAACAAAACCTCTGCTTCAAACAAGAAACCAAAACCAAGAGGAAAAAGCAACTGCTGTTGTTTCTGAAAGAGGTGACTGAAAAGGTAAAGGATAAAAAGGTAGCATTCAGAAACTATAAAGAGACAGAGTGAGGAGGATAGGGATGTTTATCAGAAAAACAGAGGGAATCAGGGAAATAGTAAGGAGCACAAGGGCACAAACTGAAGAGAGAATGGCCTAGGAGGTAATGAAAGGAACAAGAAATGTTTTTGTTATGAAATTGAGAAGAGGACGATTAGGGGTGGGATTGCAAGGTTGGTGGGGGGCTTTGCAGAAAGGGACCAGGAAAAAGTAGATATCCTGAAAAAATACTTTTGTTCAGTGTTTACAGAGGAAGGAGTAGGGGAGGGACCACGAAAAGATAACAGAAGCTTTGGAGGGAGGAGGGAGGGAGGGAGGGAGGAGGGAGGCAGGCGAATGTTAGTCATTTTTTGGAGGTGAGAGTCCTGAAGGGACTCACTAAAATAAGAACAAAGCAATAGGACCAGATAGGATGCATCCAAGGGTATTGAGGAAGCACAAGGAGATACTGGCTGTACCTCTGACAGTCCTATTTAACAAATCACTGGAAACAGGAGTAGTTCCGGATGACTGGAGGAGGGTGAATGTCCCTGGTGAATGTAGTCTCATTTCACAGAAGTAGTAACAGAGAGGAGGCTGTAGATTATAGGCCAGTCAGCCTGACATTAGTGGTGGGAAAGTTAATGGAATCACTGCTGAAGGAAAGAATTGTGGCATATCTTGAATCCTATGGGTTACAAGACCTGAGACAGCATGGGTGTACAGGGAAGGTCATGTCAGATGAATCTGATAGATTGTTTGACTGGATGACAAAGGATTTAGATCAGGGTGGAGTGGTGGATGTGGCCTATCTAGATTTCAGTAAGACATTTGACACTTTTCCACATAGGAGACTAGTAAGCAAGCTGGGTAGCTAAGGAGTGGATCTGAAGGTAGTAAACTTAATAAGAAATTAGTTAAGAGATAGGAGACAGAAGGTGGCGGTAAATGGAGTTCATTCTAAGGAAGGGAGGGTGACCAGCGGGGTACTTTAGAAATTAATGCTGGGTTCAGTCCTTTCTAATGTCTTTATAATTCATGTTGCAGAGAAGCTGGAGGGAAAATGCTGCCTCTTTGTGGATGACACTGAAGTCTGCAATAGGGTGGACACTCAAGGGGAGGATAGAAAGAATGAGCAGAGACCTGAGAAAGCTAAAGGAGTGATCAAGAGTATGGCAGGTTGGTTTCAATGTGAAAAAGTGCAAATTAATGCACTTAGGGCACAGAAACCTAGTAGTAGAATACAAAATGGGTGGCGTGTTATTGACGAACACCAAGCAGGAAAGAGACCCGGGGCAATAATTTTGGAAGAACTTATGGTGGCCAGGCAGTGCAACAAGGTAGTCAGGAGGGCTAGTGGGATAAAACCCCACCTAGAGTACTGTGTCTAGTTCCGGAGACCTAATCTCCAGAAAGACATAGACAGAGTGGAGGCAGTCCAGAGAAAGGCAACTAAAATTGTGCAGGATCTGCATCAAAAGCCCTGTGAGGAGAGACTAAAGTACTATAATATGTACACCCTGGAAGAGAAGAGGGAGAGGGGAGAGGGGAGAGGGGAGAGGGGAGATAGGACAGAGGCCTTTAAATACCATACAAGGTAAATAAGGTACAAGAGGGAAGTATTTTCAAAAGAATAAGGGGACATGCTATGAAGGGGTGTGTGTGTGGGTGAGATGTGAGGAAATACTTCTTCACGGAAAGAGTGGTGGATTCCTGGATTAGACTTCCAGTGGAGGTGGTGAGGGTGAAAACAATAGTGGGGCTCAAGAATGCATGGTAGAGGCACAAGGGACTCATAGTGGAAAGGAAGAGGGGAGGGAAAAAAAGCTGTAGATCAAGTACAGTCTGCAGTAATAATAAAGGTAGGGAAAATGGGCAGACTGGGTGGGCCAGGTGTTCCTTATTTGCTGACATATTTTATGTTTCTACCACACTATTCCCTTTGTTTCCTTCTGAACCAACCCCCCCCCCCACATGAGGAGTTTAACTAGCCCATGCCCTTCAACATTGCTTGGTCCCCACAGGCACAAGGCAGGGGTAGTGAAGTAACATGGAAATACAGAAACATAGAATTTGACGGCAGATAAGGACCTCTTTGCCCACCTAGTCTGCCCATTTTCCTACCTAACAGATAAGGTGCAGATCCTAGTTAACCAACGGCCTACTTCCTCCTACCCCCCACTAGGACTGCCTTATGTATGTTCCATGCATTCTTGAATTCTCCCACTGTTCTTGACTCCACAACCTCCTCAGGGAGGCTTTTCTATGCATCCACAACCCTCTCCATGAAAAAAATACTTCCTCACATTACCTCTGAACCGTTCCCCCTCTATCTTCAAATTGTGCCCCCTTGTTCTTGTGTAACCCCCCTGCAAATGGGGGTTCCCAAAAGACTTCCAGGAGCTTGCTTGAATGCTCCAAGCCTGAATGGTGTTTGGCATTTAAGCCATTTATCAGTGAGTGTTTTTAGAGCCTCTGGTACTGTCTCTTTAAGAGCTGTCTGCTTGCAGACATAATTAGTTTGTATGGGGGGACTGTGTGCTTCTCTGAGTACCACTCGAGCTGCTGCCAATTCACTTCATTTTTGCAGTCACTAGGAGTGCAAGGGAACCTATCTGAAAGATGTAACTGTTTGCCAGAAATTATTTAGAGTAATAATGAAATTACAGTTTGTCTAACCTGCTTTCTTTGCAGTCAGAACTGTGTCTGCTAGTTCCCATTCTAGTTTTGAACTGCTGAACTGGACCAATCAGTGTGGGTAAGCTAGCTCTAAAATGATGCCTTGGACGAATCAGAACTTGGACTCATAATCTGAGCCAGCCACAAGAGGATTGATGGGCAGTGACTCTGGGAGATGTAGTTTAGACTTCAGTGCCTTTTGGACCAACAGCAGCAGTCTATTGTGAGTGACAGCCAATCCAGTCAAGAACTGGGAGGAACTCAAAGGAAGTGCCGGTTTCGTCAGTTGGAGTTCAGTTGAGCTTTGGCAGTGAAGAAGGAAGGAGCCCTGTGCTTTTCAGTGTGCAGTTTTAGTCAAAAAGCGTGTGTAAGGCCCAAGTTCGGTCTGCAGCTTGTGTAACAGCTTGTTAGGACTGAATCCGTCCTGTGAAAGAATCAAAGGATCTCTGAAGAGTAGAAACCAGGCTCACCCTGTAGAAGACTGGAAGAATTGCTGAAATTGCACTCGGTCTGTCAGGAACTGAATCTGCTGTGTGTTCTCCCGGTATTGTGCAGTAATTGCGATCGGGATACAGATGCAGCCTGCCTGGTATAGTACTTTCTTTTATATGGATGTGTGAAGAGGTTTGTGTACCTCAAGTGAGCCCTGCTGACATTGAAGGACCCTATCTTATTTGGAGGTCGTGAGTACTAATTCAGGGTTGCCCCTGTTGAATTGCCACATTAAATCCAAATGGAATTACTGTACTGCTGACTGTTTAATTCTCCTTTTCTCTGTGTGAAAGGGCCCCTACCAGCTGCCACGGTTTGGACTAGCCACTAGGGCTTGGGTACCCAGGGACAGTAACTGATAGGGATAGGCCTGTGCACAGAGCCATAAATGAATTATTAGGTGATAAGCTAATTAACCTGATTTCCCCTGTCCTTGTTATATCCCCTAAATAAATCAGAGCTGCTTGTTTCAGCAAAGTTATACTGCCTGAGGTATTTGTCTATGTTAAAGTACTGTACTGTGATTGTTGCACTGTATCTCATTTCACAGGAGGTCCCAGTGCGGAACCAGACCTGGGGGTAAGTGTATACTGTGAAGGTAATTCTGATATATATGTGTGGGCCACTAGTGGGAAGAAAGGGGTTGCAGTGTCCCAGAGGGCTGTGACCAAGTTAGTTTAACTATTGCAAACCCTGACCTCTGGGTGGAGGCACCCGCCATTGGATCCAGGCCCCTCAACCTGTTAGGTGGCAAATCAGGCAGGGGTAGTAGCCCCTGGGATAGCGCCATCTAGGGGTTACATCTTGAGGCTCACCGCTGGGATTGTGTGTCCTCTAGTGGCCATATTTACGAACCACTGTTAAGAAAAAAATGGGTACCCGACAGAAGTGGCTGTGCACCGGCTGGTGGAGTGGTGTACTGGGAGGAGATCGACCCCAAAATGCTATGCTTATCCTGGACATCCCTGGGTATCATACGGACACTGTGCAGGAGTACTTTCCAAGGTGGAAGGTTTACAAAACCCTGTGGTGGTGGGTCGGCATGCTAATCTGCTCACCCACACTTTCCTGGCCCTAGTAGAGTTTAAGGATCCCATAGATAGCTCCAAAGTGCCACAGACCATTACCCCAGAGGGAGCCCTCACTGCTTGGAGAGTGATAACTAAGGACAGTAGACCGGGGAATCAGCCCCACCACTATCTGAAACTTTTGAGGAGAAATTTGCTGAATGGTTGCTGGGAGAGGGAAAACTGTGGAGGACTTGAAGAAACTATTCTTTCCACCTGGGGTGTTCCTCCCCAACACCCTCTCCTGCTCCAGTGCCCGTAATGGTGGCTGAACCAATGCAGACTCCTATTTCTGCACCTGCCATTAGTCACGACTCTTACCGAAGGTTGAGGATCTTCTCTGGCACCCTCCCACCCCCAAGGGGAGGATGACTGGGAGACCTGGATAGACTATATTTGCCCCCAAGTGCTAGAATGGCAATGCTCGGAAGGTAGAAGCGAAAGAGGGTTAGGTGAGAGCCTCGAGGTCCCCTGGCTACCATCCGTGCTAAACGGGCCAGTAACCCTGGAGCGACTGCACAGGCCTATCTTGAGGCCTTGGAGAATGTGTATGGAGCCCAGATTCTGATGAGGACCTATGGTGGAGAGTAAGAGATGCACACAGTACCAAGGGAGTTGTTGTCTGTGTATGTATCTCGGCTGGAAAATTGTTGCAAGAATGCCTCAGAAAAGGTAGTTTACCAGCGATTGAACTGGACCGAACCAGGCTGGACAGGATCCTTAAGTCTGCCCCTTCTCAGAACTGCTGTTGCTTCAGTTACACCTGGCAGATCGACTGGAATCCCCACCCTCCTATGATGAGTTAATGAGAGAAATTCGAGGAGTTGAGAAAAGGCGACCTCGGGAGGACCTGCACCAATAGCTGCGACTCTGACCCGTGACTGAGGGTGACCCATCAAGTGAAGTTCAGGGGCAGAGGTTGGCAGTCAATGAGTGCTCTGACAAGGAAAAAGATATGTCACAATAGAGGCGAACTGTTGAGAGAGATCCGGAATTCAAAAAAGTCCCTTTATGAAGGCCGCCTGCAATCAGGCTGACCTATATCCGACTGCATCTGCTATGGGGTGGGGTACCCACCCATGTATCTCCTGCTGATAACAGCTCGAACTCGATTCCTTGACCATGGAAGTGGAGAAACTGGACGAGATGTCTCCAAATGCTTATCACGCCCAGACAGAGATGGCACCAAGGTTTCCAGTTAGTAATACCCCGCCCTGGCTCCCAGTGTGCGCCTCGGCCAGCTCAAACTCCAGAAAGTATGTTTTGCTATAATTGTGGGAAAGATGGGCACATGAAAGGGAATGCCAGTCCCAAAAGACACTGACAAAGTTGCATATAGGCTACAAGGAGAGCTTCGGAGAAGAAATCAGTGGTTAAGAGGTGCGACATAGGTCCCAGTGAGGGCACCAAAATGCTAATTCACGTCCTTTTGTGGCAAGGTCAGTTGCCCAGGCCCCCACTACCGCCTCTCCAGACTGGTCCAGAATAGTGGGTCCCTCCATGGAGACCACTGTAAAGGTGAGACAGGTGTCTACAAAGAGCTATATTAGACAGTGGCTCCTAAGTGACAATTATGTTCCAAGATTGGTATCAGAAGCATTTGTCAGACATACCCTTACAACCATTAGAAGGACTGCATGTATGGGGGTTAAGTGAGAAGGCTACCCTATTCGGGTATATCAATTTGGCTGTCTTTCCCCACCTCCGTGGCTGGAGTGGCGAACAAGTAGAGACCCTAGCCTTAGTGTGTCCCCCACTGGACTGTATGATGGTGTCCCTTTGTTGATTGGAACAAATGCTCATATGTTCGGAAGGCTGGCACAGTTGTGTTATGAAAACAGGGGTCAAAGACTAGTAGAGCTTTAAGAGTTCGGCTTTAATTAAGAAGGCCTATGATGCACAGAGAGATGCTGAAAAACAGAACCAGAGGAACCGGTCGAATTGTATGGAAGAAGGATCCTGAGTCTCTGATCCTGGCGCCAAATGCCCAGTGTACCTTACAGGGAGAGGTCCGTATCAGAAAGGATGTTAAGAATAAAATATTAATGTTGGATGCACCAGGCGATGGAAAAATTGCCAGAGGACTGCTGGTCAAGCCTAGTATTTTGCCTGCTAGAGCCCATGCTTATGCCAGAAGGGTAATGGTCCAAGTTCATAATGTGTCTGAAAGAGACATTCGAGTAAACAGAGGTTGCATCCTGGCTAATGTGCATTGTGCAGACACTGCAGTGCTACCCAGCAGCAAGAGTTCAAGGAAGAATGACAGAGTAACGCCCTGACTTGTTTGATTTGGCGACTCCGCTGCCAGCTGAATGGAAAGTGAAGATCAGTGAGAAGCTTGCCCAGAGAGACCAGGTGTTTTCTTTAAAGGAATGGGATGTAGGATGTGCAAGGAGCTGAGCACAATATCCGGCTGCATGACGAAAGACCATTTCGTGAGAGGTCTCGACGCCTGGCACCTGCTGACATAGATGATGTGAGCGGCATCTGCAAGAGATGTTAGCTGCTGGTGTAATACAAGAACCAGAAGCCCTTATGCTTCCCCATTGTGGTAGTGAGGAAAAGAATGGAACAGTAAGGATGTGTGTGGATTATCGCACCTTAAACGGCGGACTATCCTGATCAGTACACAATGCCCGCATTCAGGATGCTTTGGACTGCCTAAGCAGGGAGCAAGTGGTTCTCTGTGCTGGATCTCCGTGAGTGGGTACTATCAGATCCCGATGGCCCCAGAGGACCGTGAAAAGACAGCCTTTATCTGTCCGCTTGGCTTCTATGAATTCCTGAGGATGCCTCAAGAGATTTCAGGTGCCCCAGCCACTTTTCAACGATTGATGGAGCGTGCAGTGGGGACATGAACTTACTAGAGTGCCTGGTATACCTAGATGATGTTATTGTGTTTGGCAGCTCACTGGAGGAACATGAGAGCAGATTATTTAAGGTATTGGACCGACTGGAGGACTTTGGCCTTAAACTGTCCATTGATAAGTGTCAATTTTTCAAACATCAGTAAAGTATGTGGGACACATAGTATCCACCGAGGAATAGAGACCGACCCAAGTAAAGTTGAGGCCTTGACCACCTGGCCACAGCCCAAAATCTAAAAGAACTGCAAAGATTCCTGGGATTCTGTGGTTATTATCGGTAGCTTCATCAAGGACTATTCAAGAGTGATCCGCCTTTACTTAACCTTACTCAGGGTATCCCCAACCCACAAAAATACAAAAGTCAGCATCCTCAAGACTGAAAGAGTGTATTTTCATCCGGTGAAGTATTTGGGGCCCGCTGGACTCCTGATTGTGAGACTGCTTTTCATGAGATCATATATCAACTTACCCATGCTCCAGTGCTGGCCTATGCCGATCCAAGAAAACCTTCGTCCTGCACACTGATGCTAGCTTGCAAGGGTTGGGGCTGTGTTGTACCAAGAGCACGAGAATGGCCTGAGACCAGTGGCCTTTGCCAGTAGAAGCCTGACCCCATCCGAAAAGAACTATCCTTACATAAGTTAGAGTTCCTAGCTTTGAAGTGGGCTATTGTTGACCAATTCCATGAGTACTTGTATGGGGCTAAAATACTAGTAAAACTGACAATAATCCTTTGACCTATGTGCAGACCTCAGCTAAGTTGGATGCCACTGGCCATAGGTGGCTTTCTGCATTATCTACATAGACTATGCTCTAGAATACGAGCAGGTCTGAACCACATAGATGCTGATGCTCTCCCGGAGGCCTGTTCCCCAGAATGATTGGGTCCGACTGGCAGAACCTGACATTCGGGCACTCTGCGGAAGTTTGACAGGGAGGAACAAATGTCCGCGGACGCAGTGGACTGCATGATTGGATTGCTTGAGGACCTCTGAGAATTGCATACCTGCTGCTTATTGCCACTTTTCTGCAATAGACATTGGTGCACTGCCTCAGCTGGACAATGACAGTATTCGGCGGGCTCAATCCCGCGATCCCATGATCAAAGCAGCTTTAGAAGCCCTCTATGCAGGAAAAGATGTGTCAAATTACGCTCCACTGATTTGAGAACTGCACTGTTATACAAAGAAGGTCCTAAGTTGAAACTGATCAATAAACTGTTATACAGAGAAACAGTAGACAGAGGGGGACAAGTAGACAAACAACAACTAGTGCTGCCCACTGCCTTTCGAGACTCAGTATTGAGGTCCTTGCACAACCACATGGGGCACCTTGGTATAGACAGAACACTTGACTTGGTGAGATCCAGATTCTATTGGCCTAAGATGGGGGCTGATGTGAGCAACACATTCGAACTTGTAGTCACTGCTTACAGAGGAAAGCTTTGCCCAGAGGGCTGCCCCCTTGTTAACATAACCACCAGTGCACCCATGGAGCTGGTCTGTATTGATTTTCTAAGTTTGGAGTCAGATCAAAGAAATATCAGTAATGTGCTGGTGGTCACTGACCATTTCACGAGATATGCCCAAGCTTTCCCACCAAAGACCAGAAAGCATCCACTGTAGCCAAAGTACTTGTAGAAAACTTTTTGTTCACTATGGGGCTCCACAAAGAATCCATTCTGATCAAGGAGAGACTTTGAGAGTCGTCTGATCAAAGAGATGCTTTCTCTGTGGGAGTGCGAAAGTCCAGAACCACTCCTTACCACCCCAGGGGACCCAGCTGAGCGTTTCAAGCGCGACTTGCTGCTGAATATGCTAGGCACCTGCACCACCCAAGGACAAGCCTAGATGGAGCCAACAAATTAGCACCCTGGTACATGCTTATAACTGCACCAAAAGTGATGCCACTGGATTCTCCCCCACTCTGATGTTTGGAAGAGAAGCTCGACTACCAGTAGATGTGTGTTTGGGGTCTCTCCTGATGGGGTTCAAGCTGACAACTATTTACAGTATGTGCAAAAGTTAAAGGCCCAGCTAACTCATGCGTACCAACTGGCTCAAACCATGGCTGCCAAAAGAAATCTGGCCAACAAAGAAAGGTATGATAAAAGGTGAAAGCACAGGAACCCAGGAGGGAGATCGGGTATGCTAAGAAATCTGGGACTGCATGGCAAGCACAAGATTGCTGACAGATGGCACCATCTCCCTCACATTGTAGTGGGCAAACTAGATGATCTGCCAGTGTACAAAGTAAGGCCTGAGAATAATTCAAAAGATGTAAAACAATGCATAGAAATCATTTACTGCCCATTGGACAAATCTTAATTGAGTCTGAGCCCTAGAAGATGCCCCTCTGGACCAGTGACTAGAGCTGCTGCTAAGAAAGATCAAGAAAGTCTGCACCTACAGAAGCAAAGTTAAGTGTTCCTCTCACAAGTCCCAGTTGAGCATGACTGTCAGTCCATATCGGAAGAAAGTGAGAGTGACTTTGAATACTATCCTTCTTGAACTGAGTCAATTGTTTGGGGCAATCCCTAGTCAATACTGGAGACAAAGCTGGGCCTTCTGGACTGTCTAAGCCCCAGCTTCATCCCTGGAGCCAATGCTCCCAGAAAGTGAAGTGCAAAGCATCAGATCAGATGAAATGGAATCATTGTGCATGGTTGAACTGTTTGAGCTTTCAGGGAGGAAAATGATAGATTGGGGCAGACTGGTGATACACCGAACAAGAAGAGTATTTTGAGTGCCCTGACAGTCCACTGCCAGTGTCCGAAAGCTCTCCATGCGAGCCAAATGTTGTGGACTCAGAAACTGTAACTCCTGGAGCTGAAGTGCCCCAGGTTCTAGCCTCTCTACCCCATGGAGACTCCCTGACAAGTGAGGACAATGCTGAAAATGAGGCTCAGAGTGCAGAGACTATAACAGTTCCCCTAGAAAGACTGGTCGAGCTGTAAAGCCTGTGGTGCACCTCAGTTATGATTCACTTGGGAGGCCTGTGGACTTGCCTCTCAATGTTGTCCATAAAGGTGTATGTGTCCCGAGCTCATTGCCCAAACTGAGCATCAGTGCTAACTCAAGTTACTTGTGTTGCCCTCTAAGTATGGTGCCCTTGCCCCATCCAGCCCCAAGGTAACTGATGGAAGGGCCCCTCTCTTCAGGTTTCATGTACAAGAGGTAATAACTTGAGTTATGGTACAATGTGTATGTAATACTGTGTAAAGAGTGACGTACTGCAATGTTTCAGAAATGTGTTCTTGGTAAAATGATATATTGACTGATGATTACATGTGCGAGGCCTAATGCAAATGTATATGGTTGCAGTTGAAACTTATGGGGTACTTGGCTTGACGCGGCGTCCAAGCTTTCCCAGGCCAGGAAGGTGTAACCCCCTGCAAATGGGGGTTCCAAAAGACTTCCAGGAGCTTGCTTGAATGCTCCAAGCCTGAATGGTGTTTGGCATTTAAGCCATTTATCAGTGAGTGTTTTAGAGCCTCTGGTACTGTCTCTTTAAGAGCTGTCTGCTTGCAGACATAATTAGTTTGTATGGGGGACTGTGTGCTTCTCTGAGTACCACTGAGCTGCTGCCAATTCACTTCATTTTGCAGTCACTAGAGTGCAAAGGGAACCTATCTGAAAGATGTAACTGTTTGCCAGAAATTATTTAGGTAATAATGAAATTACAGTTTGTCTAACCTGCTTTCTTTGCAGTCAGAACTGTGTCTGCTAGTTCCCCATTCTAGTTTTGAACTGCTGAACTGGACCAATCAGTGTGGGGTAAGCTAGCTCTAAAATGATGCCTTGGACGAATCAGAACTTGGACTCATAATCTGAGCCAGCCACAAGAGGATTGTATGGGCAGTGACTGGAGATGTAGTTTAGACTTCAGTGCCTTTTGGACCAACAGCAGCAGTCTATTGTGAGTGACAGCCAATCCAGTCAAGAACTGGGAGGAACTCAAAGGAAGTGCCGGTTTAGTCAGTTGGAGTTCAGTTGAGCTTTGGCAGTGAAGAAGGAAGGAGCCCTGTGCTTTTCAGTGTGCAGTTTTAGTCAAAAGCGTGTGTAAGGCCCAGAGTTCCGGTCTGCAGCTTGTGTAACAGCTTGTTAGGACTGAATCCGTCCTGTGAAAAGAATCAAAGGATCTCTGAAGAGTAGAAACCAGGCTCACCCTGTAGAAGACTGGAAGAATTGCTGAAAATTGCACTCGGTCTGTCAGGAACTGAATCTGCTGTGTGTTCTCCGGGTATTGTGCAGTAATTGCGATCGGGATACAGATGCAGCCTGCCTGGTATAGTACTTTCTTTTATATGGATGTGTGAAGGTTTGTGTACCTCAAGTGAGCCCTGCTGACATTGAAGGACCCTATCTTATTTGAGTCGTGAGTACTAATTCAGGGTTGCTCCCTGTTGAATGCCATTAAATCCAAATGGAATTACTGTACTGCTGACTGTTTAATTCTCCTTTTCTCTGTGTGAAAGGGCCCCTACCAGCTCCCACGGTTTGGACTAGCCACTAGGGCTTGGTGCCCAGGGACAGTAACTGATAGGGATAGGCCTGTGCACAGAGCCATAAATGAATTATTAGAGTGATAAGCTAATTAACCTGATTTCCCCTGTCCTTGTTATATCCCCTAAATAAATCAGAGCTGCTTGTTTCAGCAAAGTTATACTGCCTGAGGTATTTGTCTATGTTAAAGTACTGTACTGTGATTGTTGCACTGTATCTCATTTCACAGGAGGTCCCAGTGCGGAACCAGACCTGGGGTAAGTGTATACTGTGAAGGTAATTCTGATATATTGTGTGGGCCACTAGTGGGAAGAAAGGGGGTTGCAGTGTCCCAGAGGGCTGTGACCAAGTTAGTTTAACTATTGCAAACCCTGACCTCTGGGTGGAGGCACCCGCCATTGGATCCAGGCCCCTCAACCTGTTAGTGGCAAATCAGGCAGGGGTAGTAGCCCCTGGGATAGCGCCATCTAGGGGTTACACTTGCATATCTCTTTTTATGAAAGATGCTACCCTCTTGGACTTTGTTGATTCCCTTGAGGTACTTGAAATTTTCTATCATGTCCCCTCTCTCCCTTCTTTCCTCTAGGATATACATATTAGGTTCCTTTAGTCTTTCTTCATATGTCTTCTGGTGCAGACCCTGCACCATTTTGGTTGCCCTCCTCTGGACAGCCTCCACTCTGTCTATGTCTTTGCGGAGATGGGGTCTCCAGAACTGCACACAGTACTCAGATGGGGTCTCACCAACTGTCTGTACAGAGGGATAACAACTTCCTGTTTTCTACTATTGATGCCTCTCCCTATGCATCCCAGTATCCCCTCAGCCTTCCTTACTGCCTTCTCACATTGCTTGCCCACCTTTAGGTCATCTGATATAATTATCCCCCGGTCCCTTTTCATTTTTACTGTTCTCAGTATCTCACCCCCCACTGTGTACTCTTCCCCTGGGTTTTTGTTTCCCAGTTGCATTACCTTGCACTTCTTTGCATTGAATCTGAGCTGCCATACATTTGACCATTCCTCCAACCTTGCCAAGTCCCTTCTCATCCTTTCCACTCCATCTTTTGTATCAACCCTGTTGCAGATCTTTGTGTTGTCTGCAAAGAGGCATACTTTTCCTTCCAGTTCCTCTGCAATGTCACTTATAAAGACATTAAAAAGGACCTGTCCCAGTACAGAACCCTGCAGTACCCTGCTAGTAACCCTCTTTTCTTCACTGTGAAATCTGTTTACTACTACCCTTTGCGTCCTGTTGTCTAGCCAATTTTTTATCCAGGCTATCACCTTGGGACCCACTCCAAGGCTGATTAACTTGTATTTTAATCTTTTGTGTGGGACTGTATCAAATGCCTTGCTAAAATCTAGGTAGGCCATGTCATCAGCCCTTCCCTGTCTACTACTTTGGTCACCCAGTCAAAGAAATCTATTAGATTCGTCTGACACAACCTTCCCATCATGAATAACATCTGTAACATTTGCATGACAACCCAGTTATATCTTTGGAGGCACCACTGGACTCTTCTGTTTACCATTTAGACACATCTGAGACCAGTGGAAGAGTGCCCATGATGGCCTTGATGGAAATTTACAAACATTTTTGGAAAACAAAAATTTGGGAAAATTTTGGGAAAATTAGAAAATTCAAAACAGCACTTAAGTTGAAAAATTGTGTTTGCATCAGGGTTTGGACCCAAAGCATATGCTAGTAGTCAGTAAGGTAAAAAAAAGATCATGTGGGAGGGGGCACCTCTGAATTTTTTCATGTGTTGAAACATGAATTGACTGGCAATGGCGAGATACAGCATGTTGGTGCGAGTACCTGAGAAGAAGATCTTAAGTTTATTTGTTGAAACTAAAAAAGATCTCACAGCTGATGAACTGTCCGCATCATGGATGCCTAATGAGGATGAAGTATGGCACCTTTAGAGCAAGGACAGCCTTGCAGCTAGCTTGAATGCATCACCATCCCCAGAGAGTTTGGGGGGACAGTTAAGAAGCTTCTTAAACAAGAAGGTAAATCAAAGGACAATTTAAAAGACTTATTAAATGATTTGTTGGATGCTGTTAGAAGATTGTTGGCAAAAGAATGACAGCCAGCATGAGAACTCAAAGAATATTGAGGGTTTTGACCATTTTCCAATTGTGGAAGATGACTTTTATACCAGGTTTGAGCAAACCATTCAGATGGTGCAAGATTTACAATCTTCTGATGCTGAGAAAAGAGCACGAATTGGAGAGTGTCTCAGTGGGCCTGTCTTAGATGCTATCATTGCCCTCAAAGCTACCAGCTTGAATGTGATTACTCAGAATTACTTAGTAACTTTGGATGGGATGTTTTGCTGTGTAGTAAAAGCTGGAACCCTTCTTACAATGTTTCATTGACCAATCAGCAAGAAGGAGAACAGCTATCTGACTTTTTGGTGAAGCTGGTAAGAGTGGTGCAGAGAACCTATTGGAAAGGATGCATGATGCTTGATACAACAGATCAGGCCTGTGCTACACAAGTGTTAGATGGAACAATGCATATTGATTAAATCTTTTTAAATAGTTATTTGAAGGGCAACATGGACAAACCACCGCCTTATGAGACGTTTATGGGAGAGGTCCAAGAACAAGTAGAAGACTGTTGAAAGTGATGAGAGCCATGACACCCAAACGTGCAAGTGGGATGGGCCCAGTGACCACACAAGCAGGGCTTAGCAATGAGAAGCTGCTAGAACATATTGACAACCTAACACAACTGGTAATAAAGATAA
The DNA here is from genome assembly GCA_016271365.2 of Neoceratodus forsteri. Lineage (NCBI taxonomy): Eukaryota > Metazoa > Chordata > Ceratodontiformes > Ceratodontidae > Neoceratodus > Neoceratodus forsteri. Next base: position 186,649,700 of record CM057457.1, read on the forward strand.
GCAAAACAGCACAAGTACCTACTGACACTGGAGTGGCTTATTCCACAGAAGCCATGCAGTGAACTGACATGAGTCATCATAGAGAGTTTCAGCCCAGAGATTATCCATGGATGCCAAGGTGGTGAGAGGACATCTGATATAGATGTGATAAGAAAGGGCATTTGAGGTCAGAATGTTGCAACCCCAAGGATCTGATGAGGGCAAACAAACTGCTAATCAAAAGACAACAGTGGCAGGGAAACTCCAATGAGCATGATAAGGGAGGGCACTGGAGCCCTGGATGTAGAGCATTTGTGTGTGAGGACAGACTTACCTCAAACAAGTCAACCTGTGATGAAAGCAACTGATTGGAAGTAAACTGTTAGTCCCTTGTCCAAAGTGAAAGTCAAGAATAAAGGGCAGCCTACACAGCATTGCTGGATAGTGGCTCGCAAGTCACTATTGCATTCAAGCATCCCTATGATAAGTTTCTAAGTCGCATACCCTTGGAACCTCTCGAAGGGCTAGATGTGTGGGACCTGAGTGGTGAAACTGATACATACCTAGGAGTCATCTGGATTTGGATCATCTTCCCTGAGAATGTGACTGGGGCTGAAGGACCTGCGTAAACCTGTGCTCTGGTATACCCACAAGCCAAACTGTATGACAGCATACTAGTCATCCTTTGAACCAATGACAATTTGTTTGGAATGAATGCTTGAAGCAGTTATGTGAAGAAAGAGAAAAGCAAAATCCTAGAAAAAGTGTGAATTTGCATGGACTGGTCTGCAGAGCTTATGTCAGATATGCAGAATAGCAAAGTAATCATGATGACGACACTGTTTGTATTGTGTAGCATCAGGACAGTGAAGAATTGATCCTATCACCAAAATCTGAGTGTACCATTTGAGGTATGGTCTGACTGAAAAAGATTGTTGAGAAGCAGTTCCTCCTGATTGATGCCCCAGCAGAGCATGTTTTGCCTAAAGACTTGCTTGTGAATCCCAGTATTTTGCCAGTAAATGCCCATGCTTCAGTCTGGAGAATAACTGTGCAAGTAAAGAATGTTACAGGACACATCATCACTGTGCACAAGTGGAGGAGCTTGGCACAAGTATATACCAGATACCACTCCCTTCCCCCAAGGAGACCGGAGGTCATGAGAGCTAGCTCTGAAGCCCTTCCTGCACCGCAGCAGCCCGAAGTGAAGCTTACCCAGATACCACCCCCTTCCCCCGAGGAGACCAGAGGTCATGAGGGCTAGCTCTGAAGCCCTCCCTGCGCCGCAGCAGCCCAAAGTGAAGCTTACCCAGATACCACCCCCCCCCGAGGAGACCGGAGGTCGTGAGGGCTAGCTCTGAAGCCCTCCCTGTGCCGCAGCAGCCCGAAGTGAAGCTTACCCAGATACCACCCCCCTCCCCTGAGGAGACCGGAGGTCATGAGGGCTAGCTCTGAAGCCCTCCCTGCGCCACAGCAGCCTAAAGTGAAGCTTACCCAGATACCACCACCCTCCCCCGAGGAGACCAGAGGTCATGAGGGCTAGCTCTGAAGCCCTCCCTGCACCGCAGCAGCCCAAAGTGAAGCTTATCCAGGTAAAATCTACCTTTCAGCAGGCAGCAGTCATGACCGTTGAGCATCTGGAGCCTTTTCTCGGCAACGGCCACAAGCTCCCCTTCTTGCATCTGGCAGCCCAAATTGCCAGAGACAACTTGCACTATAAAGTGCTCCAGAGGCTGAATCAGATCTGAACTTGTATTTTTTGTGCCTGATTCCTCAGTTTTTAAACAAGCCTGCACCTAACTCTGTATTTGCTTGTGATATGTTTAGGACTTAGAGTCTCTACAAACTGTACAATTTGTGTTTAGCTGAAGCTCCCCTTGTGTAACTCTCATTTTGGGGACTGCTTTTGTGTAATTTGAAGGTGTTTCCACAGCGTGCAGACATCTGCTAGCCCTGCTTGGAACCTCTTTAGTAGCCTGCCATTTTGATTTGAGTAACTTCTGGTAGCCCTGTACTCATTCGCCCTGCTCTCCACACCCAAGCCACTGCCCTCCCCCAACAGTTAATCTCTTTTCCCACTGCAGCCTATTTAATCCCTCCTCTCTCTCCCTTCTCCCGCAGATACCACCCCCTTCCCCTGAGGAGACCGGAGGTCATGAGGGCTAGCTCTGAAGCCCTCCCTGCACCACAGCAGCCCGAAGTGAAGCTTACCCAGGTAAAATCTACCTTTCAGCTGGCAGCAGTCGCGACCGTTGAGCATCTGGCACCTTTCCTCAGCAACGGCCACAAGCTCCCCTTCTTGCATCTCGCAGCCCGAATTGCCAGAGACAACTTGCACTATAAGGTGCTCCAGATGCTTAGCCCCACCGAACGCTATGCGTTCGGCTCCCCACCGCCCCCACCACCACCCTTGCTCGGCAGTCGAATTTATAGCTAGTTTAAGTCAGGTGACCTGCCGAAATAACCTATCAGCCCACTTTTCCAGCTGCAGGTTATACTAACCGAACACTAGTGACCACTGTAATCAAGCCTCTCTCTCTATATATATTTTCAATGGAATCTCTTCTATTTGTAACCCTCCTGATTTCCAGGATCTTACACCTTGCTCTTCATCCCCCCCCAGAGGCACCTATACCTCTCCACCATAACTTTAACACTTTTCCTCCAGCTTCTTATGAATACTGCAGATCCAGTTCCCTCAACATCACACACCTTTGCCAAATTGTCCCTGACTGCCTATACCCCACACACGATCTCACTCAACCTTTCACTCACTCTTGGAAAGCATTGTACCTCAGCTCTTCCACTCTTCAGACCACAACCCCCCACCACCTACACAAGCCCCTCTACTGTACCTCACATGTCCCTTTCCCTTCTTTTCAGCACACTCCCTAGCCTCCCAGTTCCCACCTCCAACGCAAAAAGCCCTACACCCTACCAATCCCAGCGTCGTGCATCCAAACTCTGCAGGTTGGCCCTCCTGCGGAATGCTTTCCTACTTCTTTTATTATCGGGCAACATCCACCCCAACCCAGGCCCACCCTGCACTAAGACCTCTACAAAAAATCCCGCACGGGAGTCTGTTGTTAGCCACTCTAAATATCTGCAGCCTACCTAAAAAACACACCTCTCTCCGAGGCTGGATCGCCCAGCATGCACCTGACATTCTTGCCTCTCTGAGACCTGACTCACGGAAAAAATTCCCAATGATGCTGTCTCCCTCTGTAATTATGCCATCTTCCGGGTGGATAGGACCAGCAAAAGAGGCGGTGGCTGTGCAATCTTTGTTAAATCCTCGCTCAATGCCATTGAAGTACATACCCCTGCACCTCAATATGGAGCCCAGACTCTAACAGTCAAACTCGTGCTGGGTACCAAAACTCTCCATATCATTTCGGCCTACATCCCCCTAGGAACCAAAAACTCGCATTTGATTCCATCCTCCATGTTATCTCCCACCTACCTAATACTAGTGAAATCATCCTAATGGGTTACTTCAATGTCAACTGGCTATCCCCAGCCTCATCCAGCTTCAAAGACGCTGTTCTGGCATTTGATCTTACCCAGCTAGTCACCTCCCCAACCAGAAGAGACAATTGAACCAGGACTTCCACCCTCTTAGACCTCATTTTTACCAACAGGCCACGTAACCTCTCCCAAGCAACTGTTCTCCCCGACGCTATTAGTGACCACTCTCCGGTTACATGCTGGTGGTCGGGTAAAGTCCCCCCTGCCCCCCCTATAACCTCCTGGCAGTGAAGGCTTAAAAGAGGAGGCCTAGAGCACCTCAAAGCCCATCTATCTAACAGCAACTGGCTCCCCATATACAACACGCAGTCAGTTGACCATTCACTCGCCCACTTTATAACCACCTTCAACAAAGCCTGTGATATATTTGCTCCCCTCTCAAAGAAAGTGGTGAAAACCAGAACCACCCCCTGGATCACACCCTCACTTCTTAAACTGCTTCAGCAAAGGGACAACCTTTGGCACAAGGCTCTTGACTCTCAACACACCCAGGATAGACAACTATACCGGGAGGCACACAATAAATGTACCTGGGCCTTGCGGCAGGCTAAAGCTAACTTCTATCAACAAACCCTTACCTCCTCCTGGGGAGATGGCAAAAAATTCTGGAACAACATAAAAGAACTCAGTGGTAAAACCAGCTCCCCCTCCCCTACCCAACTCAACCTAAACGGGGATATCACACAGGATCCTGCCACTATCGCTGAAGCTCTTAACTCCGCCTTCTCAGACCTCTCCCATATTCTCCCTTCTTCTTCCACCCGCCTCACCCCACCCTCCCCGAAACCCAGTGCAATGTCAGCCCACCTCCTTCTGGCTCGAGTCATCCCCTGCAGTGAGGCTAAACTCTACATTTCAAAGCAATAGCCAATATCCAGTACAGCAATGACTCCCTTGATCTGAAACTCATTCAGCTTACCCTGGATGTCACACTACCCCATCTTACAAAAATCCTCAACCTCTCGCTATGCCTTGGTCAGTTCCTCTCAACTTGGAAGCAAGCCATAATCACCCCCATCCTGAAGAGCAGTGACCCCACTAACTCCAACAACTATAGACCTATATCAATACTCCCAGCACTCTCCAAAGCTCTGGAAAAAATTGTCTCAGACCACATAACAGAACACCTTACTAAACACAACCTTCTCAGCCAGGAACAGCATGGTTTCCGGACTGGCCACAGTATCATCACTGCTCTTTGTGAGTTCACCTCGTTCATCCATGAGGCCCTCGACCAAGGCTCAATCGCTGGAGCGATCTATGTGGATCTGACCAAGGCGTTCGACATGGTCAGTCACGAGCTACTGCTCTGTGTCCTTCCACAACTAAATGTGGTCCCAGAGGCAACTGCCTGGTTCAAGGACTACCTCTCAGGACAGTCACAACAAGTCGAGTTAACACCACCATCTCCACCTCAAAACAGTTTGCTCCTGGGGTCCAGGAATCAATTCCTAGCCCTCTGCTTTTCACCCTCTTTTTAAACTCGCTCCCTAAGGCATGTAGTGGTCATCTACTACTCTCGCTGATGATGCAGTACTGTGTGGAAACACCCTCAACGGCGCCTCAACTGTCCCTTCAGGGTTTTTCCGGGAGCTAGAGAACTGGTTGCAGACCATCGCCTGATCATCAACTATAAAAAGACGAAGTCTATGATCTTTGCTCATCACCAAAGCCCACATAGTCAGTCAGCACTCCTAATTAAAAACTCACTTGGTATTCCTCTGGAACATGTTACAAACTTTAAATACCTGGGCATCACATTAGACACCTCCCTCTCCTACCATAGGCACATCCAACTTCTCTCCTCCGCTGTCAACTCCAGAGTGGGCATCCTCTACTGACTCAAGCACTGCCTGCCCGCACAGGCTATGCAACTTGCTGTCACCTCCTCCATCCTCTCCCTTGTTGACTATGGGATAGTTATATCTGGCTCTGCTGAACCCGCCACACTTTACGGTTTAAATGTTGCCTTGAATAAAGCTTGCCGCTTAGTTTCAGGTAGTGACAGACTTACCCACACCTGCGACCTTTATACTTTGTCTGGTTGGCTAAACCTCCAACAAAGACTAAAGTACCACACCTGCATCCTAGCTAAAAAAGATACATCTCCAGATAGCCCCCTATGGCCTACTCCCCATTATCTGTGCAGCCCCCCACAGGCGCAACACAAGACTCACAGCAAGCCCATCATTCCAAGTCCCCATCTGTAGAACATCCCTAGGGCAAAGATCCTTCCACTACCGGGCCCCTTGCTGGCTCAATACGCTACCTCCACCACTCACTCAGACCCGCAGCATCTCACTGTTCAAGACAGGTCTCAAAGCCCTACTACTTCAGAGTGCAAAATGCGTCTGTCGCTAACGATGCCTACCCAATTGTGCTACCAAACCCCCCACTTCTCCGGACACAGGGTCTCTATTGACCCCATGAATCAGCCACCGACTTGTCTCTGTCTAGGGTTTACAAGAATGCTGCTAACTGCCTCACTGTTTTCTAAAGTTTAAGCCTGGACTGCTCTGTCAGTACTGTGACTGTAAATACTGCCTGTTCATGTTTCGTGTATGTTCTGTATTTGTTTACCCTCCACCCCCTGTAACCGACATGGAGCCTTTGCAAAAGAGTCTGTAACTCAAAGGTTTGTAATTCCGATTGTACTCAATAAACAATATGGTGCTGACAATTCAACCCAAGTCAGCCTCAGCAGCCAGAGGGACTGGAACTGATCTGAATTTGTTTGACTTTAAAGGTGATCCAATGGCCAAGGAGTGGGAAGATTGGGCGAGGCAGAAATTGGCCCAAAGAACCCAAGTATTTTCCATGAGTGAATGGTACATTGGCTATGCAAATGGAGAGTAGCATAAAATCTGCCTACACAATGAGAGGCCTTTCAGAAAAAAGATCCAGATGCTTGGCACCTGCTGACATTAATGACATCAGAAAACATCTGCAAGAAATGTTGGCAGCAGGTACTGTATCATGTGAGTTACACAGCCCATATACCCCACCCATCATGGTGATATTGAAAAAGAACAGCACAGTGAGGATTTGAATAGATGATTGCACCCTGAACAAATATACACTCCCTGATCAGTACACAGTGCCTAGAATCCAATATGGTCTGTACTGTTTAAATGGAAGTCAATGGTTTTCAGTATTGGTCCTATGGAGTGGGATACTACCAGATACCCATGGCAAAGTCAGACTGACAGAAAACAGTCTTCAGCTGCTTGTTAGGCTTTTACAAGTTCTTGAGGGTGCCCCAAGGAACATTGTGAGCATCAGCCATTTTCCAGTGACTTGTGGAGTGAGTCATGGGTGATACGAATCTGCCTGAGTGTCTTGTCTAACTGTATGATGTCATCATCTTTGGAAAAAACAGCATAAGAGCATGAGATCTGTCTATTCAAAGTGCTGGATCAACTGGGCTTTGGACTGTAACCATCTGTGGAAAAGCATCCATTTTTTTATAAGTTCAGTAAAGTATATAGGACACCTTGTTTCTCAAGAAGTAGTTTGTACTGACCCTGACAAGGTACAAGCTCCAACTACTTTGCCAAAACCAACTCAGTTGAAAGACTTGCAAAGATTTTGGGGATTTTGTGGATACTATAAGAGATTAATTAAAGAGTATACCAGAATTGTTTGATCACTGTTGAACCCGACAAAAGTGTATCCACCACTGCCACCAGCAAGCAAGAAATGAAAAGCACCTGGAAATAGGCTTGTTCCTTAAAGTTACTACCAAATCAATGAACTATTTGACTCTAGGTGGGATGCCAACTGTGACTGAGCTTTTGTGGACATTATCAACAAATTGACAAGACACCTGTCTTAGTATATGCAGAACCAAACAAGCCATACACTCTGCATATGGATGCAAGTTTCCAAGGACTTGGAGAAGTGCTGTATCAGTCATATCCAGAGGTCCTGAAACCCCATAACTTTTATAAGTAGAACATTTGACACTCTCTGATCACAACTATCCAGTTCACGAGGTAGATGTTTTTGCACTGGAATGGGTAGTTGTGTGTGAATGCCTGCATGGTGCCCACATCACAGTAAGAACTGATAACAATCTGTTAACTTATGTCAAAACAACAGCCAAGCCAGATGCTGATGTTGGTCATTGATGGCTTTCGGTAGTATCCACATAGGATCACTGTGTAGAGTATTGCCCTGGACTGAAACACATTGATGCTGATGCTCTCTCAAGATGCCCTCAGGGGGGCCACCAACATGATGATTGGGTAAGGTTCCTGAAGCAACTGAGCAAACTTTGAATAAAAAGTAAGACGTTGATGAGCAACCACCCCCTACAAATTGAAATTTCTTTGTTGACAGTCTGGATTCCACTACTCAGTGTTTGCCTGCAGCCTGCTATAAGTTCACAGCTCTTGTCAAATCATCATTGCCACACACAAACCAAACAGACCTACAGAGAGAACAGTGCTGAGACCCACTCTTGAGAGACATTATACCTATGCTTCAGAGAGGGAGAGCCAGCTGAACAAGTAACAGTCATGCATAGAGATACTCCCTTGTTGTTCAGAGAATGGCAACATTTGAAACCATGCAATTGCCTTGTATACAGAGAATTCAAATGTGTTGATGAGCATAAGAACTGTCAATGGCTGTTACCTGCTAAGATTCACAAACATGTCCTAAGATTAATACATGATGAAATGGGACATTTGGGTCTCAATCGCTCCCTAGATCCGATTTGATACAGATTCTGCTAGGCCAAGATGGGATTAGAAATTGAAAAGTACTATCAACAATGTATCCACTGCATTCATACATTACCCAAGCATACAATGCCACTTGTTAATATCACAACCAGTGCTCCAGTTACGTTTATAGTGATTTCCACAAACTTGAACCTGACAGTAAGAATGTAGCCAGTGTACTAGTAGTGACAGTTCAGTTCTTGTGATATGTGCAGGCCTTCATTTCCAACCAAATACCAAAAAGAATCAACAGTAGCAAAAGTCCTGTTGGAGAAGTTCATTGTTTACTATGGTGTGCCTCAAAAGATTCATTCGGATCAATGCTGATATTTTGAAGGTGAACTAATGAAATAACATTTGCTCCTGTGAGATATTTGCAAATCAAGAACAACTTTCTATCATGCAAAAGGTCACCCCCAATCCTAATGGTTTTACAGAACTTTGTGAAATATGCTTAGTACTCTAAATCCTAAACAAAAGTCAAAGTGAAGCCAACAAGTAAGCACCCTCGTGCATGCTTCCAACTGTACAAAAAGTGATGCAACTGGCTAGTCATCTTACCATCTCTTTTAGAAGAGAAGCAGATTGCCTGTCAACATTTGATTTGGAGTTTCTGCTGATGGAGCACACCCTGAAACATCTGCAGCATGTGCAAATGCTCAAGGATCAGTTGTACTGTGTGTACAAACTAGCTTCAGAAACTTCTGGGAAGAAGAACCAAGCTTACAAAGTGAGATACTGTATGATAAAAAAGTGAGAGTTCAAAGACTATTACAAGGAGACTAGAGGTGTTCAAAGCCTTTGTCTGCACAACTGAGACACCCCAAATGCATGAGACTCAGTTTTCATGAGACCAAAGGCAAATCATGCTGTCTCGGCTCAGATCTCAGATCATTCTTTTTTTTTATTCATACCTCCCCCAGCCTCTCAGCTTGAATGTCTGTCATGTGACAGGCTTAGGAGGCTGAGGAGAGGATAGAGGGTGCCAGAGGAGAGCATGTGCAGCACAGATACTCTGGTTTGCACATGTGTGAACCAGATTATATATAGCTATGCAGCTCCAATCACAGCACCACTCCAGCTTAGTAAGCAGTGTGGAAGGAACTCAATTTTGCAGTTGCCGCTGTTCACCTGTAGCAGTGTTCAACAGGTCAAAGCAGGGAGTGTGAAGGAGTGTGGAGTTGGGGATTAACAGGACAAGAGGAGAAAGATGTGTTTTAACTAAAAGAAGAAATAAAGAAAACTTTACCAAAGAGAAATAAAAACACTGACTTGTGTATGTGCGGGAGAGGCTGGTGTCAGACAGTTCACAGCCTGCAGATTTGCAGAACAAAACTAAACAGCTTGAGGAAAAAATGATTAAGAATGAAAATTAAGAAGAGTAAAGTAAAGAACAGAGAAAAAATGAAAAAAAAAAACAGAAAACAGAGACTGTGTGGGTGGGACACTCACTTTGTAGCCTGCAGAAAAGGGCAGAACAGGAGAGAATTTGAAGAAGAACATAAAAAGTAAAATAAGAAAGTACGGAAAAAGCAAGAGACACAGACTGTGTGTGTGGGGGGGTCACAGCTGCTCAGACTAGAAGCTGTGCAGTGGGCATACAAGTGCACGGTACTGTCTGTCAGTGTCTATATATACAGTGCAAAACACTGCAGTGCACAAGACCAAATAAATTAAACATTCAAAAAATAAAATGAACATTATTTAAAATGAAGGAAGTTTTGAACAAGAAAAAGAAGATAACATTTACTTAAAAAATAACAAAAAAAAAGAAGAAAAAGTGTTATATGAGAAAGTGTGGAGGGGTGTGTGTGTGAAGCCTTCTTGGAGGGAGGGGGCAACCCTCAGCAGTTGTGTAGTACCCCCTGTTTGCAGTATCACCAGCCATTTCCCATATGAGCAGGAATCTAGGAGCAGGCCACTTGAGAGGAATTCTGGCCCTGGGGAAAGTTCATACTCTGGCCCCTCATGCAGCGTGACACAGTAGTGCCAGGTGGCCTTGTACTGCCTCCTAGTGCTGGGGCCTCGCAATTATCCCTGGCTCTATCCTCTCAAGGGCCCTGTCTAGGAGGAATATTTTTCTTGGTGTAGTCCAATAAAACAAACTCTGGTCAGAGACAATACAGCTGCAAAATAATGGTAGTGATGCAGCTGTAAAAAGTGAGAGGCTACTTCAGACCCAATGGAATGGGAAAATTTCATGGATGCATGAACAAGTGCATATGTACAGGGCCTAATGGGCTGTGTGCTATGGGAAGACTGTCCGCCTGCAGAAGTGCAGGGTCTGGCTCATTCACTCATTAGACATTCACTCTTTACACATTCACTCTTCACACATTCACTCTTTACATGTTCACTCTTCAAACATTTATTCTTCACAAATTCACTCTTCACAAATTCTCTTTTCATACATTTACTCTTTACACATTCACTTTGGACACATTCACTCTTTTTTTGCTTTTATTTTGACCCCAAATGTTCAAGATAGTAATTTTATGAGTGCCCTTGTAAACGTTACATGTAGCATTTATAGCATATTGGGCAAAATGTCATTTCATACCAGAAGTGTGAACAGGCATTTCATCCAGGATTTAAAAAATGACAATTGTCACGTTTGTGAGGTGGTTTGGAAACATGGGTATGTTGAAAGCTGAAACAACTTTTTCTTCTGATGGCACAATCACCACAATCATTGTCGACATTGTGCCATCGCTGTAATGCTGGTCAACAGGATTTCTGTTGAATCAGCATTGTGAAACCCCACTAGACACCAGGGAAACATATTAGATTAATTTGGGGCCAGTGATCAGAGGGTGAGGGGTGCCACTAGACATCAGGGTAACTTTGTATAAATATGGGTCCAGGGATCAGAGGGCAGGAGGTGCCAGTAGACACCAGGGAAACAAATTAATAGGGGGTGGTGATAGATGGCAGGGGTGGCACTGGACACCAAGGAAACATTAGATAAACACAGAGCCAGTGATCAGAGGTGGGGGGTGCCACTAGACACCAGGGAAACATATTAAATTAAAAGAGGGATGGTGCTTGGAGGGTGGGGGTGCCACTACACATTTGAGAAATATTACATATATAATGGGGACAGTGATCAGAGGGTGGGGGTGACATGTATGTCAAGTTCTTACATTATGAGGGCCCATGTCCCAAGATATCAGTGTCTCACATTATGAGCGTTCATGTCCCAGGGTGTCAGTGTCTCAAATTATGAGGGCTTATGTCCCTGGCCAGCTGTTTCTCACATTATTTATGATTGCCCATGTCCGAGGGTGTCAAAGTCTCACATTATGTTGATTCATGTCCCAGGGTGTCAGAATCCCACAGTATGAGGGCCCACATTTCAGGGTGTCAACCACAAAACATGACGGGTAGTAAGATAAACACTGAGGTACAGTGCTCAACAGAGAGCAGGACAGGGGGTAAATGGAAAAAAAGACAAGGGCAAAAAGAGCAGGCATGGGGGAAAAAAGGATAAAGCCAACATTAAATGGAGGGCAATGAGTACCAATGCCTGTAGTCTGGGAAACAAGCTTTCTGAGCTAGTAGCCTTGATGGAAGATGAACACTTGGATATTGTGGCAGTCATAGAAACATGGTACATGGGGAACCATGACTGGGATGTCAACATACCGGGGTATACAGTCTACAGAAGGAACAGGGAGGGGAAAAGAGGAGGTGAAGTAGCTCTATACATAAGGGAAGGGATCAAAGCTACAGAACTAAAAAGTAAAGGGGGAGGACAAGAGGCACTCTGGGTCACCTTGGAGACAGGGAATGGCATCACAAACTGCACAGGGCTTGTATACAGACCCCCATCTCAAGGGGAGGAAATGGACAAGAAAATGACACAGGACATTCTCAAAATGGCTGAAAAGGGGGAGATACTGTTGATGGGGGACCTGAATATGCCAGATGTTAACTGGATGACATGTACTGCAGCCACATCCAAGAGCAGGGTCATTCTCGATGCCCTGCTGGGGGCAGTCCTTAGACACCTAGTGTTGGAACCCACTCGGGAGGAAGCAATACTAGACCTGGTACTCTCAAATGGAGAGAGGATCACAAATTTAGAAGTCAGTAGACATCTGGGAATAAGCGATCACTGCACAGTGTGCTTCATAATAAGCACAACCATGAAGACAAGCCATACAAAAACAAGCATACTGGACTTTAGAAGGGCTGACTTTGGCAAAACTGGTGAATACCTGAAGAATACACTAGCAAATGGCCAAAAAGGAGGGGTGGAAGAACAATGGAGAAAAATCAAAACTGCCATCATAGAGGCAACAAGCCTTTGTGTGAAACAGATAAAGAAAACAAAGTGGAGTAAAAAACCACTATGGTTCTCAAAAGAGGTGACAGGGAAGGTTAAGGAGAAAAAGGCTGCATTCAGAAAGTATAAGGCATCACAGAAGGAGTACGACAGGGAACTGTATCAATTAAAGCAGAAAGAAGTGGGTAAGGCAGTCAGAATAGCAAAAGCCCAAACTGAGGAAAAAATAGCCAAGTCAGTTAAGAAGGGGGATAAAACATTTTATAGATACATTAGGGAGCATGGAAAGGTTAAGGAAGGAATAGTGAAGATTAATAAGGGAGAGGGGAAGTGGGCAGAAGGAAACAGTGAACAGGCAGGAGATACTGAATGAATACTTTTGCTCAGTATTCACAAAAGAAGATGAGGAGGAGTTACCTAAACCAGACAATAGAAGCACTCTGGGTAGGGGGGTTGACACCAGTCCATTTACAGAAAAAAGAGTCCTGAAAGAACTCCTAAAACTCAAGGTGGACAAAGCAATGGGGCCTGATGGGATTCACCCCAGAATCCTAAAAGAACTAAGGGAGGACCTAGTGACACCACTGCCCACACTTTTTAGCAAATCATGGGAGGATGGGGTGGTACCTGAGGACTGGAGGAGGGCAGATGTGATTCCCCTTCACAAAAGTGGGAGCAAGGCAGGAGCAGGAAACTACAGACCTGTAAGTTTGACCTCAGTGGTAGGGAAAATGATGGAATCACTTCTGAAAGAAAGAATTGATGAATACCTTCAGGCCAGCGGGGCACAGGACCCAAAGCAGCATGCATTTACAGCAGGAAGGTCATGTCAGATGAATCTAGTAGATTTCTTTGACTGGGTGACCAAAGTAATAGACCAGGGAGGGGCTGTGGATATGGCCTACCTAGACTTTAGCTAGGCATTTGACACAGTCCCACACAAAAGATTAATAATCAAGTTAGCCAGCTTGGGAGTGGGTCCCAGGGTGGTAGCCTGGGTAGCAAACTGGCTGCACGACAGGACACAGAAGGTAATAGTGAGTGGAACACATTCAAGAAAGGGGGTCACTAGTGGAGTACCTCAGGGCTCAGTACTGGGTTCAGTCCTCTTTAACATCTTTATAGATGACATTGCAGAGGGTCTGGAGGGAAAGGTATGCCTCTTTGCAGATGATACAAAGATCTGTAACAGAGTTGATACACAAGGGGGTGTAGAAAGGATGAAAAGAGACTTGGCAAGGTTGGAGGAATGGTCAGACATATGGCAACTTAGATTCAATACTAAGAAGTGCAAAGTAATGCACCTGGGAAACAAAAAACCCAGGAGAAGAGTACACAATAGCAGGGGAGGTACTAACAACAACAAAAATGGAACGGGACTTGGGGGTAGTCAAATCAGATGATCTAAAGGTGGGTAAGCAATGTGAGAAGTCAGTAAGGAGAGCCAGAGGGATACTGGGATGCATAGGAAGGGGCATCACAAGTAGAAAAAAGGAAGTGGTTATCTCTCTGTACAGACAGTTGGTGAGACTCCATCTGGAGTACTGTGTGCAGTTTTGGAGGCCTCATCTATGCAAGGACATAGACAGGATGGAAGCAGTCCAGAGGAGGAAACTAAATGGTGCAGGGTTTGCATCAGAAATCATATGAAGAGAGACTGAGAGAGCTTAATATGTATATCCTTGATGAAAGGAGGGACGGGGGGCATGATAGAACGTTCAAGTACCTCAAGGGAATCAACAAAGTCCAGGAGGAAGCATCTTTCAGAAAAAGAGATGTGTAAGAACAAGAGGACACAATGTAAAGATAGAGGGTGGACGGCTCTGGGGTAATGTGAGGAAATCTTTTTTCACAGAGAGAGTGGTGGATGCGTGGAACTGCCTTCCTGGGGAGGTTGTTGGGGTTAAAACAGTGGGGGAATTCAAACATACGTGGGACAGACCAAGGCAATTGTAGTGGGGGGTGGCAGGAAGTAGGCTGTTGGTTAACTAGAATCTGCAGCTTATCCAGGAGGTAGGGAAATGGGCAGACTGGGTGGGCCAAGTGGTCCTTATCTGCCATCAAAGTCTATGTTTCTATGTTTCTATGTAGTGTCTCACATTATAAAGGACCATGTTCCAGAGCATCAACATCTCACATTTGTTGTGAGGGCCCATGTCTCGGGGTGTCAGTGTTTCATATTATGAGGGCCCATGTCCCAGTGTGACAATGTTTCACATTATGAGGGCCCATGTCCCAGGGTGTCAGTGTTTCACATTGTGAGGGCCCATGTGCCAGTGTGTCAATGTTTCACATTATAAGGGCCCATGACCGAGGGTGTCAGAATCCCACATTATGAGGGCCCATGTTTCAGGGTGTCAGTGTCTCACGTTATAAAGAACCATGTTCCAGAGCATCAGCATTTCACATTTGTTGTGAGTTCCCATGCCCCGGGGTGTCAGTGTTTCACATTAAGAAAGCCCATGTCCCGGGGTGCCAGTTTCCCACATTATGAAGGCCTGTCCCAGGGCAACAGTGTCTTGCATTATTTATGATAGCACATGTCCCATTCTGTCAGTGTCTCACATTATGAGGGCCCACATCCCAAGGTATCAGTATCACACATTATGAGGGCCCATGTCCCAGGATGTCAGTGTTTCACATTATAAAGGCCTGTCCCAGGGCATCAGTGTCCTGCATTATTTATGAAAGCATATGTCCCATGGTGTCAGTGTCTCACATTATTAGGGCCCACATCCCAAGGTGTCAGTACCACACATTATGAGGATCCATGTCCCAGGGTGTCAGTGTTTCACATTGTGAGGGCCCATGTCCCAGGGTGTCAGTGTTTCACAATGTGAGGCCCCATGTCCCAGAGTGTCAGTGTTTCACATTATGAGGGCCCATGTCCCAGGGTGTCAGTCTTTCACATTGTGAGAGCCCATGTCCCAGGGCAGAAGTGTCTTGCACTATTTATGAAAGCACACGTCCCATGGTGCCAGTATCACACATTATGAGGGCCCATGTCCCGGGTGTCAGTGTTTCACATTATGAGGGCCCATGTCCCGGGGTGTCAGTGTTTCACATTATGAGGGCCCATACCCCAGGGTGTCAGTGTTTCACATTATGAGGGCCCATGTCTCGGGGTGTCACTGTTTCACATTATGAGGGTCCAAGTCCCAGGGTGTCAGTGTTTCACATTATGAGGGCTCATGTCCCGGTGTGTCAGTGTTTCACATTATGAGGGCACATGTGTCAGGGCATCAGTGTTTTGCATTATTTATGAAAGCACACGTCCCATGGTGTCAGTGTCTCACAGTATTAGGGCCCACATCCCAAGATGTCAGTATCATACATTATATGAGGCCCATGTCCCGGGGTGCCAGGGTCCCACATTATGAGGGCCCATGTCCCAGGGCAGCAGTGTCTCACATATTATCAGGGCCCATGTCCCAGGGTGTCAGTGTCCCACATTATGAAGGCCCATGTCCCGGGGAGTCAGTGTTTCACATTATGAGGGCCACATCCCAGGGTGCCAGTGTCTCACATTATATGAGGGCCCATGTTACAGGGCAGCAGTATCTCACATTATATGAGGGGCCCATGTCCCAGGGCAGCAGTGTCTCACATTATATGAAGGCCCATGTCCTGGGGTGTCAGTGTCCCACATTATGAAGGCCCATGTCCCAGGGTGCCAGTGTCCCACATTATGAGGGCCCATGTCCCAGGGCAACAGTGTCTCACATATTATGAGGGCCCATGTCCTGGGGTGCCAGTGTCCCACATTATGAGGGCCCATGTCCCAATGTGCCAGTGTCCCACATTATGAGGGCCCATGTCCCAATGTGCCAGTGTCCCACATTATATGAGGGCCCATATCCCGGGGCAGCAGTGTCTCACATTATATGAAGGCCTGTCCCAGGGCATCAGTGTATTGCATTATTTATGAAAGCACACGTCCCATGGTGTCAGTGTCTCACAGTATTAGGGCCCACATCCCAAGGTGTCAGTATCACACATTATGAGGGCCCATGTCCCGGGGTGTCAGTGTCTCACATTATGAGGGCCCATGACCCAGGGTGTCAGTGTCCCACATTATGAGGGCCCATGTCCCAGGGTGGCAATGTTTCACATTATAAGGGCCTATGTCCCGGGGTGTCAGTGTTTCACATTATAAGGGCCCATGTGCCAGAGTGTCAGTGTTTCATATTAAGAGGGCCCATGTCCCGGGATGTCACTGTTTCACATTATGAGGGCCCATGTCCCAGGGTGTCAGTGTTTCACATTATGAAAGTCAATGTCCCGGGATGTCACTGTTTCACATTATGAGGGCACATGTCCCGGGGTGCCACTGTTTCACATCATGAGGGCCCATGTTCTGGGTTGTCACTGTTTCACATTATGAGGGCCCATGTCCCTGGGCAGCTGTGTTTCACATTATATGAGGGCCAATGTCCTGGGGCAGCAGTGTCTCACATTATATGAAGGCCTGTCCCGGGGCATCAGTGTCTTGCATTATTTATGAAAGCACATGTCCCATGGTGTCAGTGTCTCACAGTATTAGGGCCCTCATCCAAAGGTGTCAGTATCACACATTATGAGGGCCCATGTCGTGGGGTGTCAGTGTTTCACATTATGAGGGCCCATGTCCCGGGCTGCCAGTGCCCACATTATGAGGGCCAATATCCCAGGGTGCCAGTGTCCCACATTATGAAGGCCCTTGTTTCAAGGTGCTAGTGTCACACATTATGAGGGCCCATGTCCCAGGGTGGCAGTGTCCCACATTATGAAGGCCTGTCCCAGGGCATCAGTGTCTCGCATTATTTATGAAAGCACACGTCCCATGGTATCAGAGTCTCAAAGCATTAGGGCCCACATCCCAAGGTTTCAGTAGCACACATTATGAGGGCCCATGTCGTGGGGTGTCAGTGTTTCACATTATGAGGGCCCATGTCCCAGGGTGCCAGTGTCCCACATTATGCGGGCCCATGCCCCAGGCTGCCAGTGTCCCATATTATGAAGGCCCATGTCCCAGGGCAGCAGTGTCTCACATTATATGATGACCCATGTCCCAGGGGGCCAGTGTCCCACATTAAATGAGGGCCCATGTCCCATGGTGTCAGTGTCCCACATTATATGAGGGCCCATGTCCCAGGGTGCCAGTGTCCCCCATTATATGAGGGCCCATTTCCCAGGGTACCAGTGTCCCACATTATATGAGGGCCCATGTCCCAGCGTGTCAGTGTCCCACATTATGAAGGCCCATGTCCTAGGGTGCCAGTGTCTCACATTATATGATGGCCCATGTCCCAGGGTGCCAGTGTCCCACATTATATGAGGGCCCATGTCCCAGCATGTCAGTGTCCCACATTATGCAGGCCCACATCCCAGGGTGCCAGTGTCTCACATTATATGATGGCCCATGTCCCAGGGTGCCAGTGTCCCACATTATATGGGGGCCCAATTCCCTGGGTGCCAGTGTACCACATTATATGATGGCCAATGTCTAAGGGTATCAGTGTCCCACATTATGAAGGCCTATGTCCCATGGCATCAGTGTCTTGCATTATTTATGAAAGCACACGTCCCATGGTGTCAGTATCCCACATTATGAGGGCCCATGTCCCAGGGCAACAGTATCTCTAATTATATGAGGGTCCATGTCCCAGGGTGTCAGTGTCCCACATTATGAAGGCCCATGTCCCAGAGCAGCAGTGTCTCACATTATATGAGGGCCCATGTCCCAGGGTGCCAGTGTCTCACAGTATTAGGGCCCACATCTCAAGGTGTCAGTATCACACATTATGAGGGCCCGTGTCCGGTGGTGTCAGTGCTTCACATTATGAGGGCCCATGTCCCAGGCTGCCAGTGTCCCACACTATGAGGGCCCATGTCCCAGGGTGCCAGTGTCCCACACTATGAAGGCCCATGTCCCAGGGCAGCAGTGTCTCACATTATATGAGGGCCCATGTCCCACAGTGCCAGTGTCCCATATTATGTGAGGGCCCATGTCCCACGGTGCAAGTGTCCCACATTATATGAGGGCCCATGTCCCAGGGTGCCAGTGTCCCACATTATGTGAGGGCCCATGTCTCAGGGTGTCAGTGTCTCACATTATGAAGGCCCAAGTCCCAGGGCATCAGTGTCTTGCATTATTTATGAAAGCACACGTCCCATCGTGTCAGTGTCCCACATTATAAAGACCCATGTCCCAGGGCAGCAGTGTCTCACATTATATGAGGGCCAATGTCCCAGGGTGATAGTGTCTCACATTATATAAGGGCCCATGTCCTGGAGTGTCAGTGTGTCACATTATGAAGGCCTGTCCCAGGGCATCAGTGTCTTGCATTATTTATAAACGCACATGTCCCATGGTGTCAGTATCCCACATTATGAGGGCCCATGCCCTGAGGGCCCATATTCCAGGGCAGCAGTGTCTCAAATTATATGAAGGCCCATGTCCCAGGGCAGCAGTGTCTCACATTATATGAGGGCCCAAGGCCCATAGTGCCAGTGTCCCACATTATGAAGGCCCATGTCCCAGAGTGCCAGTGTCGCACATTTTGAGGGCCCATGTCCCAGGGTGTCAGTGTCTCACATTATATGAGGGCCCATGTCCCGGGGTGTCAGTGTCCCATGTTATGAAGACCTGTCCCTGGGCATCAGTGTCTTGCATTATTTATGAAAGCACACGTTCCATGGTGTCAGTGTCTCACAGTATTGGGGAACACATCCCAAGGTGTCAGTATCACACATTATGAGGGCCCATGTCCCAGGCTGCCAGTTTCCCACATTATGAAGGCCCATGTCCCGGGGTGTCAGTGTTGCACATTATGAGGGCCCATGTCCCAGAGTGCCATTGTCTGACATTATGAGAGCCCATCACTTGGGGCACCAGTGTCCCACATTAGGAAGGCCCATGTCCAGGGCAGCAGTGTCACACATTATATGAGGGCCCATGTCCCAGTGTGCCAGTGTCCCTTATTAGGAGGGCCCATGTGAAAGGGCAGCAGTGTCTCACATTATATGAAGGCACATGTCCTAGGGCAGCAGTGTCTCACATTATATGGAGGCCCATGTCCCAGGGTGCCAGTGTTCCACATTATGAAGGCCCATGTCTTGGGGTGCCAGTGTCCCACATTATGAGGACCCATGTCCCGGGGTGTCAGTGTTTCACATTAAGAAGGCCCATGTTTCAGGGTGCTAGTGTCCCACATTTTGAGGGTCCATGCCCCAGGGTGCCAGTGTCACACATTAAGAAGGCCCATGTTTCAAGGTGTTCGTGCCCCACATTATGAGTGTCCATTCCCCAGGGTGCCAGTGTCCCACATTATGAAGGCCCATGTTTCAGGGTGCTAGTGTCCCACATTATGAGGGCCCATGTAACAGGGTGTCAGTATGCCACATTATGAAGGGCTGTCCTAGGGCATCAGTGTCTGGCATTATTTATGAAAGCACATGTCCCATGGTGTCAGTATCCCACATTATGAGGGCCCATGTCCCAGGGCAACAGTGTCTCTCATTATATGAGGGCCCATGTCCCGGGGCAGTAGTATCTCACATTATATGAGGGCCCATGTCCCAGGGAGCCAGTGTCTCACATTACGATGGCCCATGTCCCGGGGTGCCAGTGTCCCAAATTATGAGGACCCATGTCCCAGGGTGTCAGTGTTTCACATTATGAGTGCCCATGTCCCGGGGTGTCAGTATTTCACATTATGAGGGCCCATGCCCCATGGTGCCAGTGTCCCACATTATGAAGGCCCTTGTTTCAGGGTGCTAGTGTCCCACATTATGAAGACCCATGCCCCGGGGTGCCAGTGTCCCACATTATGAAGGTCCATGTTTCATTGTGCTAGTGTCCCACATTATGAGGGCCCATGTGCCAGGGTGTCAGTGTCCCACATTATGAAGGGCTGTCCTAGGGCATCAGTGTCTTGCATTATTTATGAAAGCACAAGTCCCATGATGTCAGTATCCCACATTATGAGGGCCCATGTCCCAGGGCAGCAATGTCTCACATTATATGAGGGCCCATGTCCCAGGTTGCCAGTGTCCCACAATATGAAGACCTGTCCCAGGGCATCAGTGTCTTGCATTATTTATGAAAGCACACGTCCCATGATGTCAGTGTCTCGCAGTATTAGGGCCCACATCCCAAGGTGTCAGTATCACACATTATGAGGGCCCATGTCCCGGGGTGTCATTGTTTCACATTATGAGGGCCCATGTCTCAGAGTGTCAGTGTTTCACGTTATGAGGGCCCATGTCCCAGGTGTCAGTGTTTCACATTATGAGGGCCCATGTCCCAGGGGGGCCAGTGTCCCACATTAAATGAGGGCCCATGTCCCAGGGTGTCAGTGTTTCACATTATGAGGGCCCATGTCCCAGGGTGCCAGTGTCCCACATTATGAGGTCCCATGTCCCGGGGTGGCAGTGTCCCACATTATGAAGGCCCATGTCCCAGGGCAGCAGTGTCTCACATTATATGAGGGCCCATGTCCCAGGGTGCCAGTGTCCCACATTATGAGGGCCCATGTCCCAAGGCAGCAGTGTCTCACATTATATGAGGGCCCATGTCCCAGGGTGCCAGTGTCCCACATTATGTGGGCATATGTCGCGGGGTGCCAGTGTCCCACTTTATGAAGGTCCATGTCCCGGGGCAGCAGTGTCTCACATTATATGAGGGCCTATGTCGCAGGGCAGCAGTGTCTCACATTATATGAGGGCCCATGTCCCAGGGTGCCAGTATCCCACATTATGAAGGCCCATGTCCTGGGGTGCCAGTGTCACACATTATGAGTGCCCATGTCCCGGGATGTCAGTGTCTCACAGTATATGAGGCCCCATGTCCCGGGGTGTCAGTGTCCCACATTATGAAGGCCTGTCCCAGGGCATCAGTGTCTTGCATATTTTATGAAAGCACACGCCGCATGGTGTCAGTGTCTCACAGTATTAGGGCCCACATCCCAAGGTGTCAGTATCACACATTATGAGGGCCCATGTCCCGGGTTGTCAGTGTTTCACATTATGAGGGCCCATGTCCCAGAGTGTCAGTGTCCCGCGTTATGAGGGCTCATGTCCCAGGCTGCCAATGTCCCACATTATGAGGGCCCATGTCTCAGGGTGTCAGTGTTTCACGTTATGAGGGCCCATGTCCCAGGGTGCCAGTGTCCCACATTATGAGGTCCCATGTCCTGGGGTGGCAGTGTCCCACATTATGAAGGCCCATGTCCCAGGGCAGCAGTGTCTCACATTATATGAGTGCCTATGTCACAGAGCAGCAGTGTCCCACATTATATGAGGACCCATGTCCCAGGGTGCCAGTATCCCACATTATGAAGGGCCATGTCCTGGGGTGCCAGTGTCACACATTATGAAGGCCTGTCCCAGGGCATCAGCGTCTTGCATATTTTATGAAAGCACATGCCCCATGGTGTCAGTGTCTCACAGTATTAGGGCCCACATCCCAAGGTGTCAGTATCACACATTATGAGGGCCCATGTCCTGGGGTGTCAATGTTTCACATTATGAGGGCCCATGTCCCAGGCTGCCAATGTCTCACATTATGAGGACCCATGTCCCGGGGTGCCAGTGTCCCACATTATGAAGGCCCATGTCCCAGGGCAGCAGTGTCTCAAATTATATGAAAGCCCATGTCCCGAGGTGCCAGTGTCCACATTATGAAGGCCCATGTCCCAGGGTGCCAGTGTCCCACATTATGAGGGCCCATGTTCCAGGTCAGCAGTGTCTTACATATTTTGAGGGCCCATGTCCCAGGGTGTCAGTGTCCCACATTATGAAGGCCCATGTCCCAGGGCATCAGTGTTTTAAATTATATTTGAAAGCACACGTCCCATGGTGTCAGTGTCTGACAGTATTAACGTCCACATCCCAAGGTGTCAGTATCACACATTATATGAGGGCCCATGTCCCGGGGTGCCAGTGTCCCACATTATGAGGGCCCATGTCCCGGGGCAGCAGTATCTCACATTATGAGGGCCCATGTCCCAGGGTGTCAGTGTCCCACATTATGAAGGCCCATGTCCCGGGGTGTCAGTGTTTCACATTATGAGGGCCCACGTCCCAGGGTGCCAGTGTCTCACATTATATGAGGGCCCATGTCCCAGGGCGACAATGTCTCACATTATATGATGGCCCATGTCTCAAGGCAACAGTGTCTCACATTATATGAGGGCCTATGTCCCGGGATGTCAGTGTTCCACATTATGAGGCCCATGTCTTGAGTGTCCTTGTCGCACATCATGAAGGCCTTTTTTTTTTCTTGGTCTACAAAAGAAACAGATTCCTGCTTAGATGGGTAAAATGATAATGAAACTGCCATCAAGGGCTACTCACTTAATTGCCAAGAGCTGCCCCCTTCCATTAAAAAGGCTTCACGCACAGCACAAACCTTTGCCAAGTCCAGTATACTTTTTTAATTGGAGTAAGAAAAAAAACTTCCTGCTTGCACACATGCAACTGGCTAAGCTACAAGCTAGGGGTTACATTGCCTCAGACTATGTCCTGTCATTCAACATGTGTTTTTTGTCCCCCTTCGTTTACTTTTCCTTATCTCCTTCCATCACCATCTTATGTATAGATGGCTAATGAGGAATTTACATACAAGCTATGTACTACAGCACTGTCTAACACATTTCAAGAAGATTTCCCGTGAGCTTACCAACAGCTGGGGCTTACTAGTTGCCATGCTGCTATACTGTTTTCTACAGAATTTTACCCGTTTTCCTCTTTATTATACTTTATCATGAAGGTACAGAGCAAGTTTTATATTGAATGTGTGTTGGCTATGAATCCCAAACCAAAACCAGATCCAACACCATAACCAAAACCATGGGTGAATTGGCAAAACCAGAACCTCCCCAATTTGCACACCACTACAGGAGACAGGATGATGGTGAGGAATCTTGATTTACCTGAAAAACACAAGATTTCTGATTGTTGGGAAGATGTCCCTCACCCAGTTGAGGAACAGTTGAGTGACTTGCCAGTGTACAGAATATAGCCTGAAGGTGAGCCAGGAGGAGTGAGGACAATCTACCAAAA
The DNA here is from genome assembly GCA_016271365.2 of Neoceratodus forsteri. Classification (NCBI taxonomy): domain Eukaryota; kingdom Metazoa; phylum Chordata; order Ceratodontiformes; family Ceratodontidae; genus Neoceratodus; species Neoceratodus forsteri. The sequence continues at coordinate 186,673,268 of CM057457.1, forward strand.
TCATCTGTTGCCAATTGGACAAGCAGACACAAATGCAGGTCAGGAGGTGCCTGAATTACCACAGAGCTGCCAACCCAGGTCTGCAATTCACAGAAAACCAAACACACCTCATCCTAGTGGTGAGAAGTACACAGCAACCTGCAGTCTCACAAGTAGTGCAGGAGGTCATGTCCAATGATAAAATGGATCCTGCAGAGTACTATTCCACAGAGAACATTCCTGGCACTCTGAGGGAGGTCGATGATATATTAGCACCATTTAAAATAATGCTCCAGCAAACTCTGAAATTGAGATAGTTGTGCCTGAGAATGCAAGCTCAGAAATTGAAGAGTATAGAGCCGGCCCGGTGGCACTGAGGGTTGAGCCACTGGACGCCACACCTTGCACCACGCTGGCGACCCGAGTTCGGGAGTGAGCAAGGGTTGCCGGGGGTCGGCTGGGGCGGAGAAGGATAGAGCGCCCGATGGCAGCTCTCCTTCTCTGGGGGGGGGGGTAACTGCAGGCTCCTGCTGCAATGCTACCACCTAGGGGAGCCCGGGTGAATAGCGTGGTAGGTGGAGCAACAGCAAGTGGATTGGGTGGATGTCAGCAGAGGGGCGGAGCAGGAGGTATGTCTCAGCGTGCCTCCTAGCTCATAGCCCCTTATTGCATGCTGACATCAGGGAAGGGAGGAAAGAAACCGGAAAACCACCTCGGCTTCTCCTAGGTGATGGCACCTCGCTGGCAGGTCTCCGGGCTCATCGGACAGATTCCGCTGCACCGACCCCACAAACTCAAGTATGTTGGTTTGAGGAGGTAAGCATGGGGGGCATACCTCCTCACCCCTACACGGGGGGTATACAGGGGGTATGGTAGTGTGGTGTCGTGTGCTCTAGGGGCAGATCATGATGGGGAGTGGGGCCTGCGGGTAATAGGATGCCAGAGAGAGTGGAGAAGGGAGGCATGTAGGGGCAAAAATACCTAGTAAAAAAAAAAAAGAAATTGAAGAGTATGTTCAGTTTGCAGAAGTGGACGAACCCATGGAAAGATCTCAAAGCACCTGAGGAAGTAGTACAAGCCATCCCAACTAAGGGCCCTTTCTTGATGGACAAGGAGGATGAAGAAGCACACACAGGTGCTGAGAAAGGAACTACTTTTCAGCTCAGGAGTTCAGAAAGACCAATCAAGCCAGTACTGAAACTCTATATGATACTCCTGGTGCCTTCAAAGATTTACCCATGCACATGGTGCATAAAGGTATACACATCACACTCAGTTCTTTGCCCTGAATCAAGATCAGTAATGCTCATAGGTGAAATGCTATATTAAATGTGAAATGTGGATATCTTAATGTATACCACATCAGTAGTGAATAAACTGGGTAAATAAATCATGTTATTTTGGGATAAATAATTATTTTCACTTAGAACATCATCTATTTCACTTAGAATACAATTTATTTAACTTAGAGCATGTTATTTCCAGTTAGCATCTGGAAGCAGAACACAGAGAACGTTAGGCCAGATAGAGAACTTACAATGAACAGAAAGGCAGTTTTAAGCTAAAAGAAAGTAAAACACCAGTAAAAACTTCACAAATGGTGTGGTATATATCAAATACATAATGGGTTGCAGCAGAATAACATGATTATCTCCAGACATGAGTGGTAAGACCTTCATAACTAACTCGTGGCTTTGCCACTCGGGAGTTATGGGTCTTACCACTCACTAATGGAGATAAATGTGATATTCCACTGCAGTCCATTATGTATTCCCTATGCATACAGTATGTCTAAATAGGCTATGATATTGCATTATGAATTTGTCAATATGGGATTCAAGTGTCTAGTAGAGGGCCCATTGCATATATGGAATGTATATATGTATTACTAGTTAGGAATTTGTATAGCTCAATTGTATATGTGTGTACATATGAACTTATATGTACTATTGAACATCATCACCTTGACCTTTGATTGATGGGAATGTTAACTTTTCCAGCAAGGGGAAAGTGTAACACTCCAAAGGTAGGATTACCTGTTGAATCATTGGAGGCTCAAAGTGAGTCCACCTGCAATGCCTGAATCTTCCATCTGGAACTGGTGCTTTAAGCCAAGTGAAGAGGAGTGTAGTTACCCTTGTTGTTTTTCTTGTTGTGTGCAAACAATGAAAGGGGTACCTGGTGCCCAGAGATAGACCCGAGGAATTGTTGACATCATCACCACAAACTGGATTGTAAACTTGGCTGGCTAATGTATTTTAAAAGTTAAAGTAAGCAGCAAGTAGCAGAAGAAACTGTGTTTAACAGCAGCAAATTCAGTATACAGAATGTAAACAAATGGACATTGCCATCTTGTTAATCTCTGACCCCTGTGATCAGCCAACTGGAATGCAGGGAATGCTAGCAGGGAATCAGGTACTCTAGGAGAACAGAAGCAGGGATCATGACTGACAAGCCTGTCAGCTGATCAGAAACCAAGTTGGGAGTGCACTGACCTGAACCCTTCCCCCAGCTTAGAAGAAGTCCGAGTCAGCCCTTGCTGGGTAGTTGGAGAGAAGCGAAGTGTTAAGGAGGAGAGCAGAGTGCCTAGGCAGGCTTCAGAGCCAGAGATCCTGGTGTATGTAGCCTGAATCTGTTTTCTAGAGTTCTATTTGAACTGACAGAGACTGACAGCGAATGCTTAAAGCTGCAAGAGATCCATTTGCTGCATTCCTGAGCAAAATCTGCCAAGCCACATGCAGAACTGCTGTATTCAGAAGTAGGAACTAGCCATTCTACCCTGTCTGATATGACAATCGAAAAGGTTGTCAGGAGCTTGTCTTTGGGCGCTTGTACCCCTGACCAAGTGAGCACCCACTGGTGTAAGGCGGGGTAGCTCATTGGTCTAGGGCCCCTTAGAATTTGCCATACTGTCATGTGCTACTGGTTGAGTGTAAGGGAGAGCTGCAAAGCAAGTGACCAAGCCCAGCCTAGGCCTGCATCAAGCATCCACCTGTTGCTGCAAGATAGCCTGCTCAAAACCTCTGATAGCTGCTCCTACACCAATCCAGGACTCTTGAGTACTGGTCTAGGCAGCCAGAAAGCTGCTGTAGTTTCCTATTTGGATTACAATTTTGTTGACAGTTCAAGTTTCCTGTGGATTACAAATTGTTTGACAAAAGTGCTGACCAAAAAGTTTGTTGGGTGGAGTAGAAGCGAACTTGCTTTCTTTAAGTGCATCAAAACAAGATCCTGAGCACTGCAACATCAGGCCTGCAACACTGTGTATTGTATCAGGGTACCCAGTAGTTTAAAATAGAACTGCAGATTAAACAAAAAGTAATCACATAGAAAGTGTATTGAAACTGTAGGGATTTGCTACTGTGGCTAGTGGATGGTCTACAATACAGTAGGCCTTGCTTGGGACCATTGTGTGGGAGGGCTGGGAGACCTAGTGTTACATGTCTGTGGAGAGGCTTTTTATTTTCTGTTTAAGCCCCCTTCTTTCACCTCCACCACCATCCCTCTCCCTCGGGGACTCCCAAGGTGTCCTATGTGTCTTGGCTGAACTCCAGAGACCCCCAGACGACCAGTCCCCATCTGGCTGAGGTTTATCCCCCAGGCGGGGAAGGAGAGAGAGCACCGGCTTCTCTCTCAGCCTACATATATCATGTCAGGCAGTTCTTTCTGGGTTCCTGGAGTCGGTCCAGATACTAGGAACCAGGGCCCATCGTCAGGAATGGCAGTGGGGTCCTTTTTCCATTTTTCTCCCCCTAGCCTCAAGGATGTTGGCACTCTAAGGGGTCCAAGGAGACATGCGCACATTGAGACGTGCAGCCACTCTGGACCCTGAACAATGTCCACCCGTCCCATCACTCTTCTGGTGTTTCCTGACTGCACTGCCATCCATGGTCACCCAGGTGGCAGTATTGCAGAGGGAATGGCAGCCCTCCTTCCCCAGAGAAGGAGAGGGTTCTATGGAATGATTAGTTATTCTCCCCTGGCTGGCCCTCCAATCACCCAGGCTCGTTCCTGAATCTGAAACACTTTCGCCACAAGCAGTAGCTCTACTGCTGTGCTGGCAGGCTGGCTTCTGTGGAGAGGCTTGATGAACCCCGGAGACTGCTTGCTTAGGTAAAGCACTGAAACTATTGAAATTATTGGGTTGTGATTACTGCCAAAAATCTTTGCGAAATCATTTACTGCATAACCCCTATTTCTTCACAGGACTTGTGTTCTTGAAAAATAAAGTACTGTCATTAGTTTTTGGAAATTTGGTGTGTGAGCATATTGTTAGGCATCCACAGTAATTGGTACAAACGTATCTTTGGTTAAAAGTGGAGTGTGGGTGCTGCTACTGGTTGGTACCTGGGTAGTGTTCTCAAGGTATTGGGGAGGTGAGCTGGTACTGCATCCAAGGGGGCAGTATTTCACTTGTTACCTGGTCCACTATTTCCTTTTCTGGGTGGAAGCACCATGCTATTCCCTTTGTTCCCTTCTAAGCCAAACCCCCCATGGGAGGAGTTAAAGGATCCCAGGCCCCTCAACCTTGCTTGGCCCCCCATGGGTGCAAAGCAGGGGTAGTAATCAAGAAGTAACATCTGTAACATCTGCACAGGGAACCAGATACACATAAGAAATGCCCAAACTCTACATATAACCATATTATGTGATGTCAAAGATATCAGTTTTAAAAAAATGGAACTTGAATTCAAAATCAAAATGTTTGTCTTTGTAGAAAATTGAGTGGAAATGTACTATGCCAACTGAACTTCAGAATTTTAGAACTATTTGCATGAGACACCCTCTTATGGTTACAAGAGTACCTGGAATGTTTAGAAATTAACAATCCTGATTGGCTAAGAATGATCTCATGATTTATAATATGGATGATAGTGTATGAGCGCTCATACACAACAAGGATATGTTTCACTTGAGAGGTTTCCATGGTAACTGGAGACCTCAAGAGCGAAGCTCGAGAAGTCTCATTACTGCGAAAACCTTGAGTCAAAAATATCCTTGTTGTGTATGAGCGCTCATACAATATTTTTTATAGTGTATGGGTACTCATAAATTACAGTAGATGTCCTTCTGTTTTAATTTGTTTTAACGCTGCTCACTTCCCAGACCAGCTCTCACTGCCATGGCCCTTTCCCGAAGATAGGAGGCCACTGGAATGTGCTTCCATGACAGTGTTCCATGATGTTGCTCTGCAGTGGCTACATAGTTAGTGTAGCACAACAAACACAGTGATGTAGCTACTGCAGCACAACAATGCTGTTCTAAGCATGGATTTCCATGCAGAACAGCATTCTACCATACACTAAAATATCAATTCAACAGGAAAAGCAGAGGTAAAGTTTTTAAATAGTTTGTGTTAAAGGCATGTACAAATACACAACACTTTAGCCTTCTTAAACTCCTTCAACAAGGTGAGGGGCTCCTGAGATTGAAAGACAATGAAACATAGAAACATAGAAACATAGACTTTGACGGCAGATAAGGACCACTTGGCCCACCCAGTCTGCCCATTTCCCTACCTACTGGATAAGCTGCAGATTCTAGTTAACCAACAATCCACTTCCTGCCACCCCTCTCTACATTTGCTGTATGTCTGTCCCATGCATGTTTGAATTCCCCCACTTTTTTAGACCCAACAACCTCCCCAGGAAGGCATTTCCATGCATCCACCATTCTCTCCGTGAAAAAAAATTTCCTCACATTACCCATGAGCCGTCCCCCCTATATCTTTAAATTGTGCCCCCTTGTTCTTACACATCTCTTTTTCTGAAAGATGCTACCCTCCTGGACTTTGTTGATTCCCTTGAGGTACTTGAACGTTTCTATCATGTCCCCCCATCCCTCCTTTCATCAAGGGTATACATATTAAGCTCTCTCAGTCTCTCTTCATATGGTTTCTGATGGAGACCCTGCACCATTTTAGTTGACCTCCTCTGGACTGCTTCCATCCTGTCTATGTCCTTGCATAGATGAGGTCTCCAAAACTGCACACAGTACTCCAGATGGGGTCTCACCAACTGTCTGTACAGAAGGATAACCACTTCCCTTTTTCTACTTGTGATGCCCCTTCCTATGCATCCAAGTATCCCCTTGGCTCTCCTTACTGACTTCTCACATTGCTTACCAACCTTTAGATCATCTGATATGACTACCCCCAAGTCCATTTCCATTTTTGTTGTTGTTAGTACCTCCCCTGCTGTTGTGTACTCTTCTTCTGGGTTTTTGTTTCCCAGGTGCATTACTTTGCACTTCTTTGCATTGAATCTAAGTTGCCATATGTCTGACCATTCCTCCAACCTTGCCAAGTCCCTTCTCATCCTTTCCACCCCCCCCCTTGTGTATCAACTCTGTTACAGGTATTTGTGTCATCTGCAAAGAGGCATACCTTTCCCTCCAGACCCTCTGCAATGTCACCTATAGAGATGTTAAAGAGGACTGGACCCAGTACTGAGCCCTGAGGTACTCCACTAGTGACCCCCCTTTCTTCAGAATGTGTTCCATTCACTATTACCTTCTGTGTCCTGTTGTGCAGCCAGTTTGCTACCCAGGCTACCACCCTGGGACCCACTGCCAGGCTGGCTAACTTGATTATTAATCTTTTGTGTGGGACTGTGTCAAATGCCTTGCTAAAGTCTAGGTAGGCCATATCCATAGCCCCTCCCTGATCTATTACTTTTGTCACCCAGTCAAAGAAATCTATTAGATTTGTCTGATATGACCTTCCTGCTGCTTTTTGTCCTGTGCCCCGCTGGCCTCTAGCTACTCAACAGTTCTTTCTTTCAGAAGTGATTCCATCATTTTTCCTACCACTGAGGTCAGACTTACAGGTCTGTAGTTTCCTGTTTCTGCCTTGCTCCCACTTTTGTGAAGGGGAATCACATCTGCCCTCCTCCAGTCCTCAGGTACCACCCCATCCTCCCATGATTTGCTAAAAAGTGTGGTCAGTGGTGTCACTAGGTCCTCCCTTAGTTCTTTAGGATTCTGGAGTGAATCGTCAGGCCCCATTGCTTTGTCCACCTTGAGTTTTAAGAGTTCTTTCAGGACTCTTTCTTCTGTAAATGGACTGGTGTCAACCCCCACCCAGAGTGCTTCTATTGTCTGGTTTAGGTAACTCCTCCTCATCTTCTTTTGTGAATACTGAGCAAAAGTATTCATTCAGTTTCTCTGCCTTTTCACTGTCTCCCTCTGCCCACCTCCCCTCTCCCTTATTAATCTTCACTATTCCTCCCTTAACCTTTCTATGCTCCCTAATGTACCTATAAAAGGTTTTATCCCCCTTCTTAACTGAATTGGCTATTTGTTCCTCAGTTTGGGCTTTTGCTATTCTTACTGCCTTCCCCACTTCTTTCTGCTTTAATTTATACAGTTCTCTGTCATGCTCCTTCTGTGATTCCTTATACTTTTTGAATGCAGCCTTTTTCTCCTTAACCTTCCCTACCACCTCTTTTGAGAACCATAGTGGTTTTTTACTCCGCTTTGTTTTCTTTATCTGTTTCATACAAAGGCTTGTTGCCTCTATGATGGCAGTTTTGATTTTTCTCCATTGTTCTTCCACCCCTCCTTTTTGGCCATTTGCTAGTGTATTCCTCAGGTATTCATCCATTTTGCCAAAGTCAGCCCTTCTAAAGTCCAGTATGCTTGTTTTTGTATGACTAGTCTCCATGGTTGTGCTTATTGTGAAGCACACTCTGCAGTGGTCGCTTATTCCCAGATGTCTACTGACTTCTAAATTTGTGATTCTCTCTCCATTTGAGAGTACCAGGTCTAGTATTGCTCCCTCCTGAGTGGGTTCCAACACTAGCTGTCTAAGACCTGCCCCCGGCAGGGCATCGAGAATGACCCTGCTCTTGAATGTGGCTGCAGTACATGTCATCCAGTTAACATCTGGCATATTCAGGTCCCTCATCAACAGTATCTCCCTTTTCAGCCATTTTGAGAATGTCCTCATCATTTTCTTGTCCATTTCCTCCCTTGAGATGGGGTCTGTATACAACCCTCTGCAGATTGTGATGCCATTCCTGTCTCTAAGGTGACCCAGAGTGCCTCTTGTCCTCCTCCTTTACTTTTTAGTTCTGTAGCTTTGATCCCTTCCCTTATGTATAGAGCTACTCCACCTCCTCTTTTCCCCTCCCTGCCCCTTCTGTAGACTGTGTACCTCGGTATGTTGACATCCCAATCATGGTTCTTCGTGTGCCATGTTTCTGTGACTGCCACAATGTCCAATTTTTCATCTTCCATCAAGGCTACTAGCTCAGGAAGCTTGTTTCCTAGACTACGGGCATTGGTACTCATTGCCCTCCATTTAATGTTGGCTTTATCCTTTTTCCCCCATACCTGCTCTTTTTGCCCTTGTCTATTTTTCCATTTACCCCTGTCCTGCCCTCTGTTGAGCACTGTACCTCAGTGTTTACCTTACTACCTGGCAATGTTTTGTGGGGGGTGGCTTGGAATTTCCTGCCTCTTATTAGCACCTCCCCCCATGGTTAGTTTAAAAGCTTGCCAAGTAAGCATTTAAACATGTCACTTAGGATCTTGGTTCCATTCATGGACAGATGCAGACCATTGTGCCAGTATAGACCTTCATCTCTCCCGGTGTACCCCCTGTCCCCAGTGAAGCCAAGGCCCTGTGCTCTGCACCATTTTTGCAACCATTCATTAAACTGCATGGTGTTTAGTACCCTAGCCTCACCCCTGCCATGGACTGGCAGCACCTCTGAGAAGGTATCCGTGCTTACTACCTGTCTGAGGCCCCTCCCTAACTCCACAATTTCATCCTGCACCACACTGATCCCATGCCTAGCTAGGTCATTTGTCCCAAGGTGGACAATGATATCTAGTTCCCTCTCCTGTGATGCTGCTTCTGTAATCCTGAGGATTCACTTCTTATCCCTCCAAGCCATGGCACCAGGCAGGCACTTTACTTCCCTCTCCTCTCCCTTCCCCAGGTCTACCCCTCTAACAACTGAGCCCCCTATCAGAAGCTGTTTCCTTCCCCTGTGGTGTCCCTTGTTACCCTTCTGTGGGTCTCCCTTCTGGATGTCCTCAGCATTCTTCCTCATCTCCACTAAGGGTGCCATCATACAGGAACCTTGCTCTGCCAGTCTGGTGTATGGTTTGTGTAGAGGTACAACTTGGGGGGGCTTCGCCTCTGTTCCACCACCCGCACCCTCCCAGAATCCACTGTGGTCCAACTGCTCTTCATACTTGGCAGCCGCTGAGTCAGTGGTTGTGACAGTGGTGCTCTTTGGGTGGGGGAGGCCTCCTTAGTCCTTGCCAGTTCAGCCTGGAGGTGGGCAACCTCTTCCCTCAGAGCTGACAGTTGCCTGCAAATAGGACAGCAATGCAGTTTCCAGAATGTCTCCTGGAAAACTGCTGCCCCACAGCCAGTGCATTACACCACTCCCCACATGTCCCTCACCCTTATAATACACAATATGTAATATATATTTATTGTTTTTTTCTTTTTGTGGTGTATACTTACCCTTTATGCACTGTGCTGTGTTATTAAGAATATTACAGTTCTGCCCCAAGACCTGTTGAGGAAGTGATGTCAGAAATTTGGCTATAAAGGAAACGTCACGCCTGGGGGTGTGTGGGGTGGGAAAGGGTGGGTGGGTAGTCCACAACCACTGGTGACAGAAACAATCAAATACACCACTGCTCCACCAGCCTGGTGAGTACTGCCCTTTATAGTAATTCAACTAACCTCCAATAACTGATTTGTAAACTATTTAAAAGTAACTTGATGCAAACTGTCACAGAATACTAGTAGACAGTCCAGTTACCCACAAAGGAAAATCAAATATGCAGTTATTTCAACCCTTCTGAAGTTGCTCACAAGATAAGCAGTTTTGAAAACCTCCTTCCTGATTTAAAAACTAAAATAATGAAACACAAAGCAATACCAATGTAAGACTGTAAAGTAAGGAAAACTTCCCTCAGATGTAAGCAAGAGAGTGATTTGTTGCAGATGTCTAGTCTAGTATAGTATATCCCATGCAGCTTCTCAGTTGTTTCAAAGCACCCCCTGTTACACAACTTGGAGATGGGCTTCTGTCTGAAACAGGATCACACCAGTAGTTTATAGTAATTGATCAATGCTGGAATGTTCCAACCAGAACAATTGGCTATGATGCAGGTCTCCCTGACTAGTGAAGACAATTTCCACCACCTGAGGCTCTGTCTGGCATCAAATTACAAACTGAAGCCTTTGCTATTAGAAGTACACAGCCACCACCAGTAAATTATTTCAAAATATATTGATGCAAACTGTCACAGAATACTAGTAGACAGTCCAGTTGCCCACAAAGAAAAATCAAATATGCAGTTATTTCAACCCTTCTGAAGTTGCTCACAAGATGAGCCATTTTGAAAACCCCCTTCCTGATTTAAAAATTAAAATAATTAAACACAAAGCAATACCAATGTAAGACTGTAAAGTAAGGAAAACTTCCCTCAGATGTAAGCAAGAGAGAGATTTGTTGCAGATGTCTAGTCCAGTAAAATATATCCCATGCAGCTTCTCAGTTGTTTCAAAGCACCCCGTTACACAACTTGAAGAAGATGGGCTTCAGATAGTCTGGGCTGCCATCAACAATGCCCTAATCACCCCATTGTTTAAGGTGAGATCTTGGAATAGTCAGTAACAACTCCATGGTGCTGTGGAGTGAACAACTAAGAGTATACATCAGCATTAAAACTAGATTATTAGTTCTTAACTTTGCTGTTTAGAACATTCTTTCTCTCTGCCTATCAAACCACCCACGAATTACCCCAATGATCTTACTACTAGCTACCCTTAATTCTTTGTTCAAATGCCTCTCTTCTCTTCTTGCTGTATGGTCAAAATGAGCTCTTTTTATGCTCAAAAGGTCAATGAGTTCTTCACCTGAGATTTTGGATTGTGTCTGAAAGTTATTGATGTAACACATGGTATAGGCTTGTGTCCAGTCTTGCTCCTACTGTACCCTCCCCACCCACCCCAAGGGTCAGGACAGGCTCTTTCAAATGTGATGCCTTCTAAGCCTGAGAACCAGTGTCACCTAGTAGATACACACTACAGAATAACCTTTCAGGATATAACAAAATTTACCCTCAGACACAAACTCCCCAGTTTGGTTGGTACCTCTGCAGCTGAATGATGCAGTTAAACCCATGTACATGATTGGAACTTATCTGTGAACAGAATTTATGCACATGTATATTGCAGTACAGTAAAACAGAAAAAAAGTTGTGTATAATGGTTTCAGAGGTTCTGGGTTAGAGGGAGAAAAAATATTTCAGCAAGCAAGCACTATAGGAATGGTTAACCCAGACCCTCTTAGGACAAAGTATATAGGAAGTCCAAGAGGGAACCAAAATGGGTGCAGCTCAAGATTGTTTGAAGTCAGAGACTGCACTCATTTTTTTTATCAAAGTGCTCAACCTTACTGACTGTAACATAGAGGTGATACCAGAGTGCAGTCAAAAATGAAGGGGTGGAGATTACCTAAATTCTGTTAACATTTTCTATCCAGTGTGTTATGCTTATTCTGATTGTTAATGATGCTCCAGTTTCATGTACCTTCAGGGATTTAATAATGTCCCTCCCAGTGTTCTCTGTGTCAGATATATTTGGTTTTATAGGCTATGTTTGTTTGCAATTTAATCTGAGTTTTTTGTGTATTGGCACAATGTTTAGTGTGTACCATTGGCACTATTCTCAGTTGCCTTGCTCTAGTGTTTATTGGAACTCTTCTCCCCCCCTAGCATACTATACACACATAAGCATAGGGAAGTGGGGTGGCTAGAAACTCCACTTAGCATACAGTAATTCCTCCAGGAAACTTCAATATAGAAGTTCTGTTTCCTCTTTTGGTTACCACCCAAACAAATGTTGTTCTCCTGTGAGTAGGCAAGAGCCCGGTGTACTGCATAAGATTTCTGCCTATTCCCAAGGTGAGAGGGATCAGTTACTTTGTTTTCCTGCAACTGTATGATGTTATAGTGTATGGTGGAACATTGTAGTTACTAATTTTTTATCTGTGCTGAAAAGCTGTTCAGCACAGATAAAAAAGTTCATAGAACGCTGTACAGCCCGTATGTGAAAAACAGTGTTATACTCAGTCAAAAGTGTGAACATTCTGAAATCTACCTGCATGCGCTGTACTCACTACAAACTGCAGGATCAACCAGATAAGCAGTCCTGATGTCAGCTGCAGCTCAGTGACAGGAACTCCTAACCTGCAGGATCAATCAGATATGTAAAAGGAATGAATCGAGCACATAACTTACTACAAAAAAAAACCCAGCACAGGATCAAACAGATATTAAGAGCAAATCTCTTGCTAAGTGAGAATGAAGCTGCCATGTTTTGTTTTGAACATCCCTCCCCAACTAAACTCCCAGTCAATAGAAAGACGTGCTAGCAATGTATGGTGGTTTGGTTCCCTAGCAACCAGTGGTGAACCTAGCAACCAGCCAGTAACATGGACTAAAATGAAGCAGCAAAATGTTATTTCTATAATAATAATAATAGAAGCCTTTAAACTATTTTTTCCAAGCACCATATGCTGTAAAATATACTGTATGGGCAACCCAATGTAGAACCAGTGTGTTCTGCCACCTCAGGGCTCTGATTCCCTGAGACCTCTTGAGCTTTGCTCTGGAGGTCAGAGGCAATCAGAACCCCTCTGTGGCAGAACACACTGGTTCTGCATGGTTGCCCATCCAGAATTCTCTGTATCCCTACTGTAACTGTCTTACCTTTCCAGGCCATGCCTGAAAAATGGGCTATACCAGTCAACTACATTTACTCAGTTAAAAAAGCTTAAAAATCACTATAACTCATTGACCTTGGGCTGTCATTTTGTATCAGGTTAAGGAAAGAATGGTTCAGTCTTCAAATGAAACTGCTGGGTACATTGAGTTTTATGGACTTAGTCTGCTGGACTATTTCTTCCAAAGGAAACTCTGATTGTCATATCTGGAGGGACAGTTTTTTTTTTACAGTGTTCTTTATGAAATTACCTGTTGACTATGATATGATACAGGTATGCACATTTGTAGGTTTTGGTTTTTGTAAGTGCAAAACTCAATAGTCAAAAAACTAAAAAGAAGAGTAGCTCCCCATGCCTCCATTAGAAAATCCCCCCACAATTAAAGGATGATAATGCTTGAACAGGCTGTTGTTTAGTGTAGCTGGGTGGTCAGACAAGTGCTGTTCTCAAACTCTAGATAGATTGCTGACCTCCAGAGGTTGAGTGAAAGACAAAACATACAGCACTTGGTACAAACAGCTGCATATGGAGCTTGCTAAGGCTCACCAGCTGTAGATGACAGTAGCTGCAGAATTAGAGAGATCATATCTTGATGAGTAGAGAGAAGAAAAGGAACGTTACCAGAAGGGTTGTCAGAACTACAGTTCTAAATAGATTAGAATCCTTTTAGGACTCGGGTTTGTAAGTATTAATTAAATACTTAACAAAATGCTTTTTATATTCAGACATTTCAAAAACAGGAATTGCCAGCTATGAAAACAAAGTATTTATTAGGCTGCACATCCTAAAATATTTGAGACAAAGACAGTATGAGAATGTACTCCTCATACTGTATGAAGGTGTGCCAAATGCATGGAACTGTGACACTTGGCATTAGCAAATTGAAAGGTACAATGTTGCCCAGATAAAGACACTTCCCAATCCCAACCAAAGAAAGACACCAGACTCAAACTGTGGGAAAAGGCCGATGTTTACTTGACAACAAATATCTTTAAATACAGTATCATGCATTTTGTATCAGTGATTACATACAAAGCTCACATGTATCAGGAACATTACAAAAACTGCATAGAACTGTAGGGTATTCCTGCTGGGGCAGCCAACAAATTCAGACATAATCAAGCCAAACCATATCACCACCATCCATCCATGGCAGAGAGAACATGGCAACCACCCACTAGGCCTGCCCTCTCACTGACCAGCTCAACTTATGATGGATTACAGACTCACTAGGCCATAGCAGTGCAGAGCTGCCCTCATAGGGCCTCATCTGCCTTGCCCATCGCCCCCCCCACAGTCCCCCATTCTGCCTCACATTACTAATGCAATAGTGATCCGTTCCTGGGTGAGCCCTCACAGGGTCACCCCCTTTCATCACTTTCCACCTTTGTAATTTCTTTACTGGCCCAAATCAACCGAGACAAGATGCATAACCCCATTACACATCTCCCAAACAATGCCCCAGGGTGAATAACCTATATCCAACCTTCCACCATCTTCTGGATGCTGTTACTAAACATATTATGGTCCACATCTGACAGAGGAACCCCCAGTCTTTTTCCCAGCCAGCAGTACCCCAAACCAATCCATCAGCTGTGTGAATGCCCTCAACATGTCCCTGCATTCCCCTGTACCTGTGCTACCAGTGAAGAGGAAATCATCCTGGTAATGCCTTATCAGCCAGTTCCCCCAACAGACCCTCATTGCCCATTCAAGAAAAATGCTAAATGCTGCGCGTGAAATGGCGCAACCCGTTAGCATGGCCATGTCATAATAATTCTGGCCCTCAAAAGAAAAGAAAGAAAACCCCAGTAGATCAAAATCACTTGGCCTGACATGCAATGAGTGGAAGGCTCATTTTATGTCACTCATGGCCAGCAAAGCACCCCTGTCTGCCCACTGTGTAAGCTAAACCGCTATGTCAAAGGACCTGTAGTTGACCATGCTGCCATCCGCACTGATATGGTCATTCACTGAGGAGTCCATAGGGTGTGACAGGTGATATATCAGTCTATATTGTCTGGGTGCCTTTTTTAGAACCACCTCCAGAGGTGAAACCCTAAGCAGATCTATGGGTGGCTCATCAAAATGTCCAGCCACCCTTCCCACCTCTACCTCTTTTAAGGGCTGCAGTGGGCAAAGCCCTGCATTCCTTTTATTATCACTGAGAAAAAGGACTCTGTATTCCATCCAAATTAACAACATGTCGGATTGCTTCACAGTCACCTCAGCATCTGTGAAGCAGTCTGCACATGCTGTCTCTACTGACCTCAACTCTGCTCTGTTTCCCAAAAGGTCTCTATTCTCCCTTCTCACATTCTTCTCTTTTTTTTATGCATTTATTTATCGCCTTTCTGGCTGCCTCTCCCGACCAGCCCCCAGCCCTGACATCCCAGAATTATCAGAGCTTACCTTATGCCCAACCCGGGAGTGGAGCCTGGGAGTGTTGGCATCATCCTGTGGCTGGATCATTATTATCTCTTTTTCATGTCCTCCCAAGTTTACACTGGGGCCCCAGGAGTAGAGACGCATATACATGGAGGCATGTATGCTTACTACAGCCCCAGTGATGACCCTTTTCCTCCCACACATTGGTCTATCGTCTGGTACTCCCTCTGGCCTGTGCCACCTCCTGGCCTCCACTTTGAGGCAGTCAAGAGCCAAGGAATACCACCATCCCTCCCTGGAGAGGAGAGCTGCCTCTTGGCAGCTCCATCCAGCTCCATGCCCCCCCCCCCCGATGACCTTCGATGGTCCGTGCTCATTCCTGAACACGGGTTGTCAGTGTGGCATGAGGTAAGGCATCCAGTGCCTTAGCCCTCAATACCACCAGGATGGCTCATTCTTCCCTTTTTGGTTTTTCACACTCTTCAGATCCTTAACTCACAAAAAATGTTTTTCTTTTTTTTTTTCTACAGACAAGGCACCAGGAGTTTTTTTTTTATTCTGGGAAAACAGCATCTGAAGAGGGGCTAACTCAATTTATGACATAGGTCAAAGCATCTGGGATCATTTTGCAGTGTATGGCTCACTCTTTCCCTTTGACATCATCATCCTCCAAAGCAATTGGTGTCACAGTTTTCTACCTGATTCGATCCGAGCAGAGAGGGAGAGAGGAAGGCAAGAAAGAAGGACACAGGGCAGTCCCATTTCTCCTACTTAGAGTTCCAAGTAAACTTAGCAGTGTTCATCACACTCTGCTGCAGGATTTGGCAACCACTCCCATCCTCTTCCTCAACAGATCTTTTTCAAAGGAAGCAAGCAGAACCTTTGTAGGAAGCTGAAGGCTAGGTTGACGATTGGACTCTTCAAGCTGGTCTCATCATATTTCTCTACTGAATGAAACCCGCAAGTTTGTATAACATCCTAGTCCCTGCAAAAACTGACTACACTTAAAAAAAAACAAAAACATAATGTGATTTTTTTTTCTGGGTTAGCCCATTAACTCTTTCAACTTTCCTCTTGATTCCAATAAAAAGGGGCATAGATGACTTTTCCTTCTTGACAGCTGATTCTGAAATCTGTGTTTTAATCTCTTCCAGTTTACAGTAAGTGGGGTGGCATTGGAAGTTGACCTTTCCTTCATTTGCAAAAAAAAAAATAAAAAATAAATAAAAAAGTCCCTTTGTAACAGTTTGCACCAAGTTATGTGCACTGCATGTGGATGTGATGCTTCAGAAACACAGAGTACAGATCTTCATCCTTTTTTTTTTCCTCCAAAGCACATCTCTGCAGGAGATCTCATTAATTGCTACTTCCAGCACTTTTGTGGTTCTAGCATTTCAAAAACTAATCTACTTTGTTGTCTGTGATCCCTCATAGCTCTCTTGTCTCTAATTTCTTCGATGAGGCATTGCTACCCCTGTATATAATATCCCCAGGACCCTTGCTATTTAGCCTGCATTCTTCCCCCATCATTAACGACTCTTAAAGGAACATCTTCTCCTTCATTTACAAGGACCTCTTTTAGTATGCAACATCAGCAGCCACCTGCTACATGTGTACCCATCAAGTTGTCTTCCATATACAGTACCTGTATTTTTTAGTGTTGACCAACCCAACACCACCATGACAAGATGCTTGAGGAGGGAAGAGGATAGCCGCAGACAACTTTGTTATGCACCTACTATGCAACTGTATAACATTTATTTCCCACATTACCTCTAGCAGCAGTGGTAGAGTAGTTCATCATTTCACCTTAAAAAATATATATAAAGTTGCATTACATAGACTATTAGGAGATGATTGTCACATGAAACAGTCTACAGTAGGGATCAAAAGAAAGCTTCACCAATGACGATCTGTGGAACAATTTAGAGTAAGCCAAACATAGAAATGACACTGGGGGTGCCCAATCTCCCAATGTCATGATCACAGATCATCAGTCTCTTTTTTTTTCCACCTGTAAAAAAACACTGTCCGTTGATGTCTTTTGCAGCCATTCCCTACCCCCACCTGACCCTCCCACTGCACATCGACCATCCCCAACCCCCCACCAAGCCCTTACTTACCCATTGGGGGTCCAATGCTACAATCCTCTCTGCACCACAGACACATCTTCACTCTTCAAAGCTGAACTGTGAACTGAAGACACAGGTATGCAGTTCAATGTATTTCAATGGGATTTTGAACTTAGTGCCATAACCTGGGCATTTTTACATATTTCTGGCCCAAATTTTCAACATGCCTTCTTTGGGGCCCCACCTCATGAACAATGTCACTGTCCTCAGGCAGATCTGTCATGAAATGTGATTTTGTGGTCCCTACATGAAATTGCCTTTTGGGCAGGAACTGAACATTTTCTCTGCCCTTGCTCATGAGGTGGGATAATAAGAAGGCTATGTTGAAAATGTGATGTAAAAGTATTGAAAAACAACAAAGTTATGAGCCCATCCCTTAAATTTTGCAAATACAGACTCGTAACTTTGGTACTTTTCAATATTATTACCACAAATTTACAACATAACCATATCTTTACAGCACCTCATGACTGTGATAGTTGTCATTTTTCAAATCCTATCCAACATGTTTTTTTTTTACATCTCAAGAGGTGATTTTGCGGTCCCTGCATGAAATCAGCTTTTGGTTACCAGTTGAAAATTTTCTCTGCCCTTGTTCATAAGGTGGGGTCATTAGAAGGCTATGTTGAAAATTTGGTGCAAAAATATTAAAAAACAACCAAGTTATGAGCCCACAAAGAATTTTGTGAATGCAGGCTTCTAAATTTGGTAATTTTCAATATTTTTAGCCTACATTTACAACATAGCCATATCTTTACAGCACCTCATGAATGTTCCAGCTGTCATTTTTCAGATCCTGGCCAATATGTTTTTTTTTAACATCCCAAAAGGTGATTTTGCGGTCCCTGCACAAAATCACCTTCCGGCCAGGAGTTGAAAATTTTCTCTGCCCTTGTTCATGAGATGGGGCCATAATAAGGCTATGTTGGAACTTTGGTGTAAAAACATTACAAAACAAAAATGTTATGAGCCTATATTTATTTTTGCAAATGCAAGCTCGTAAGTTCGGTAATATTCAATATTTTTACCCCAAATTTTCTACTTAGTCATTTCTTTACAGCACTTCATGAATGTGACAGATGTCATTTTTCAACTCCTGCCCAAAATGTATTTTTGCATCCTAAAAACTGATTTCACAGCCTCTGCACAAAAACAGCTTTAAGCCAGTAGTTGAACATTTTGTCTGTCTGTCTTCATGAGGCAGGGTCATAACAAGGCTATGTTGAAAATTTAGTGTCAAAATATTACAGACTAACACATTTATGAGTCTGTGTTACAGTTTGCAAATGCACGCTTGTAACTTCGGTAGTTTACAATATTTGTACCCCAAATTCCTCAGCTGCAGCCATATCGGCTCTGGCCAAAATTTGTTTTAGATTAGCTGCCACTACATGCCTCAAAGGGTACACTGATTTTAGGTTGCTGGCCATGGTATACATCCTTAGGCCATTGTAAGGAATGAGGAAATCAAATCATGTGATGCCTCAGCCTAGCTGGCAGCATCTTATCTCGACTCCTGCCTACTCCTGTTATAAATTTTGTACAATTTAATTAACATACTCAATAATTAAACTTCTGACTGGCCCACAAGGGGAGATCTCTACCACCTACTTCTGCAGGTATTCTTCCTTTTCTTCAGTGCCCTGGAGGCCGAAATGAAGCAGGCCTTAACTCGGCACACTCCTCCCACAACTCTGGAGAAAAATTCTAAATGATCCAAGGCCCAAGGACCACAACAGGGCCTCCCAGGCACTGTTACTCTGGCCCTATTCCGCTTACTGAGGACTGATTTCTCCAGGAGCTCCAACCTTTCAAAGATGCTCTGCAGGAGATTACTGCAGTGCTTAAATCTCTCCAGAATGATCTAGGGGACCTTGGCAGGTGAATGGGGGACACTGAAAGCCGCACCTTTTTCTCTGGAGCAATGGAAGAATAAAACAGACCCAGAGATTACACATTTAAGGCAACAACTTACCTGCCTGCAGGACAAAACCAAAGATTTAGAGGGATGGAGTCGCTGAAATAATCTTCTTATTTTTGATCTTCCAGAAGCAGCTGAAGGCTCTTCCCTGGTCCAGTTCACCCAAAAATTGCAGCAGAAAATTGCAGGCCCTTCACCCTGCAACCCTTCCTACCTTATAGAGCGGGTGCACTGTTCCCTTGTCAAACAGAAGGATCACCCCCCCCGTCCATTTATTTTTGCATTTTTGAGCTATGTGAAGAAGCAGCATGTGATCCAAAAAACCAGAGACCTCAGCTCGATCTCCTGGGAGGGATGCAATCTGTGCATCATGCAGGACCTGCCAACTGAAACCTGAAAGAAATGAGCAGCATATCATCCCACAGTAACTAAACTAATTGTGTCCGGTATTCGGTTCAAGATGGGTTACCCGGCTCATCTGCAAGTATTAATTCAGGACCACTGGCACTCATTTGAAACATTGGAGCAAGCTTCTAAGGATTTACCTGCTCTGCTTCCTGAATTGTTCAAGGACCCATGAAGTGTAGCAGGCCTGTCTGGTGTGGTACATATCTCCCTTTAAGTTGTGAGTGGAATTGTGTGGCAATGTTTGATTACCCTGCTTAAACTCAAACTGAATGAACAGCCAGAGCTAACCTCTAAGGCTATTTGAGCCTTTTTGGACTGTTAAGGTCTTTCTCTATGGACATGGGTCAATTTTACCATACCCCAAGGAGGAAATATTACTTTCTTTTTATCTGATTAGATGGACATTTCATTTTATTTTCTGATGGGGATAATAAGTGCTAGTACTCCATTCTCTTAGCACTTTACAGAGGATCCCTTAAATGTGCTATCCCAGCTGTAAGACTGTTATGACCTGGAAAGTAATCTATTCATCTCTCTCTCTACTCAGTGATGTCAGTCACCTTGGTCCTGGGGCTATTTTAGGGAATGACCATATTTGTTTAACTTATCCTCATTTAATTTTGGCTTAGTCCACAGCAAGTGCCCCATTTCTTTGTGACTTTGGCTGTTCTGCAGTTACATTTGGATGACCTTTGTAAACACATCTACCAGCATGGTGGGGTCATTTTGGCTTTGCTCCTCATTCATGTAACTATGTGGATTTGTAAGTTTAAGGGTGAAAGTAATCCCGCACGCACACACTTTAAGGTCAAAGCCCTCCTTTTAGAGCCCTGGACTTTGCTGGACAACCATCTTATTAAACTTTGTGTGCCCCTCTGGGGGTCCTGGTGACTCTGGATCATTCATAGTTGTTCAGCTTTAAGCATTATTATATATGTTATAGTCAGTTTGAATGTAATTGTTCTGCCTCTTATTGTGGAACAATCCATCTTAATTAACCTATCGATTTCAACTGGGATATTGTTTTAATTTTCATTTGAACATGGTCCAGAGGCATATCTAATCCATTAAACTTTTCTAAAAGCCCTTTTTTTTCTAGTTTTTTCTAGTTCTCGTTGATGTAGAGTTGATTGTGATATTATTTATAGAAATGTGCCCTGGCTCCCACTTTACTGAATTCAAATAACACCTAATAATGGTAGGTCAGCTCGCTTAAGTTTGTAGTCTCTCCCTGGTACAGAAGGGAAGACATAGCTTTTTGGGAGGAGTTGATTTGTTCCCTTGTTGGCGCTGTAGTTATAGATCAATATTTTATAGTTTGTTATATACTTATATGACAGTTTACCAGACTGGTTTGTTGGGGAGTATGATTTTATATTTTCTTAGTGTAGTTATAGAACAATAGGGGTGGAAGGGCAGGAGCCAGGTAATTAGATTGGCAGCTGCCAGAGTTGGGGAATATCATGTCCTGTACTGGGTGGGTTTGGTCCTTGGTCCTTCAGAGGGTAAGTCATATACTTCGAACTTTATATATTTTTTTGTATTCAACTCAGTTTTGTACCCTCAGTATCGCTACATAGTTCTTTTTGTTGGCACTGGGGGGTTCCCTGAGGGGAGATTATCTTTCCTTAGCATTTCTTCTTGCCATTTAGCTTCTTGGGGACCACTGAAAGATGATGGTTTTGTTTATATTTATAATCTGTATTTTTTCTCAGGCCTCTCGTTTGGACAGGGGTCTGGGATGGTTTGGATACTGGTGTGTTTTAATAAAACTTCAGGAGGGGCAGGTTAGTATTGGAGGTTGGATTAGTAGTTTTTTTGTTAGGATAGTTGAGGGAAAATGGGGGGTTGGCTTTTTTCAGGATATATGACAGTTTAATTATAGGATTAGGGGGCTTGTTTCATGGGGAGGTAAGTTCTATCCTATTATTGACTGTTTGGTTGATGCTCCTTACAGCTTGCCTCCTAATTGAGGAGTGGGGGCTCCGATTTTTAAGGACTTTTGGGGATGGGTGGGTTGTGGAGTGCTCCCAGGTGGGGTTTGGTTCAGATGTTTGGAAAATGTTCTTATGGATAATGGCTAACCCAATAAAATATGCATCCTGGAATATTAGAAGAGCAAGGTCCCACATTAAATGACTTCAGATTCTTAAACACCTGTCTCACTTGCAATGCCAAGTAGTGTTTCTCCAAGAAACTCATCTGTTAGCATCTGAAGGAAATTGGTTCAGGAGGCAAACATTTGGCCAAGTCTTTGCTGCAGGCGATAGCTCGACTAGCAGAGGAGTGACCATATTGATTTTCAGAGGTGTCAATTTTCAATGCACACAGTGGCTTTCAGACCTGCATGGTAGCTATATTTTTGTAAGAGGTCTTCTTGATCATGTAGATGTGTGACAGGGCAGTGTCTACAGTCCTAATGCTGAGGACCCCTCCTTTTTTATGGAGCTCACCGGTCTTCTTGCCCCATTTCTTTTGGTTCCTTTAATTATTGGTGGAGGTTGGAACATCACTCTTACTCAGGATCTGGACTGGACGGGTCACCCATTGGCCCCTTTGTCCCCCTCTCAAAGTGCCCTCTGCGACATGATTGAATCACTGGGCCTTTGCAATCCCTGGAGAATCCTCCACCCTCAGTCTAAAGAATTCTCCTTCTATTCAACGGTCCATGGCTCCTACTCTCATATAGACTATGTTCTGTTTAGTCAAACAGAGATGAGGGGGGTCATATATGGAGGAATTGCCCATGGTTTTATCTGATCATGCGTTGGTCTGGCTGACAGCCCTTTTAGTGCCTAACTTGCAGAGAGACATTTCCTGGATATTAAACAATCAACTCCTTAAAGACCAAAACATAGTTTCCAGGTTTTTGTGGCTAATAATGTCAGCTCAGTGGTATGGGGAGATCATGAATGGTGCTCCCTCAAATGTTTTCTCAGGGGAGAACTAATCTGATTGGCCTCCAAGTGGAAGAAAATTTGATTGCAAGAAGTGTCTACCCTTTTAAGACGCATTACTGAGATGGAACAATTAATATCTCCGTCGACCCCTGAGAACACATTGTGGGACCATATGCTGCTTAAAGATAAATACTCTGAGTTATTGAGGGAAAAGGTGGAATATGCTATACTTAAGTCTCAGTCAAGGTATATAGACCAGGGGGAGAAGGCTGGATGTCTCCTAGCTCTGAGCCTCCAACGTTGTGAAGCTTCCAGACTGATCCCCACTATTCTCTCTGATGATGGCTCAATCAAAACCCTTCCTAGTGATATAGCTAAAGAGTTTGAAATTTACTATAAAGATCTTTATGGGAGTCAGAAGGCTATGTTATCTGTGGAGGCCATTAAAACTTATTTAGACTCCATTCCTTTCCCCAAACTCTCTGATTCGCAGCAATCCCTTCTATTATAACCCATTTCCTCCCTTGAAATTACTTCTGTGATTAAAGATTTAGCTTTGGACAAAGCCCCCAGCCCAGATGGTTTTACTTCGAATTTTTATAAGCTATTTGTTGAGGAACTGACACCCTTACTCCACCATTTTCTCCTTCATAAATATGATGCTGATATCATGGATCTGACCAATCTTGAGACCTTAATCATGCTTTTGTTAAAACCAGGTAAGCCACCCAATTTGGTCTCTAGTTATCGTCCTATCTCATTATTGAATTATGATGTCAAAATTTTGATGAAGATCCTGGCCTCGAGGGTCAGTAAAGTCTGGTCTGGTCTCCTTAGCCCAGAGCAAGTTGGTTTTGTTCCTGCTCACACATCAGTAGATCACCTGCGCAAATTGTAGCATGTTTTCTCCACATCCAGGGATTTGGTTATCCCCATGGTGCTTGTCTCCCTAGATGAGGAGAAGGCTTTTGATCAGGTAGATTGGAATTTTTTGTTTGTTTCCTTGGAGAGGCTTGGCTCCCCCCCCCCCCTGGCTTTCCTTCGCTGGATCAGGATATTATACTCTACCCCATCTGCTAAAATTTACTGTAATGGGGTTTTCTCCTCTAGGTTTCCTCTGTTCTCTGGTACCCACCAGGGCTGTCCTTTATTGCTGTTACTTTTTCATTCCCTCCCGGTGGATATTTTGGATCCATTCCAGCAATGAATGGTTCCGACGCCATATGGCGTCTATGGGAACGAATGAGTTTTAACTTATATTTGGAACCACTAATCTGGAAACTCAAGCTATGCCCAGATTTATCAGGGATTCCAGTGGATGGAAAGGTTTTAGCATTATCTATTTATGCAGATGATTTTCTGCTACATCTCTCCCACCTGACAGTTTCGATACCTGCGGCCCTGGAGGTTATCAATGAGTTTGGTTCTTTCTCTAATTACAAACTTAATTTTGAGAAAACGAGGTACTTTCCCTCATTCCCACTGTCTTAAATTCAGATATTACCCCTTTAGGTATGCCATGGGCTCCCCAATGCATTAAGTATTTAGGGCTGTATCTTTCTCGAGATGTTGCCCTGATGAAGAAGCTTAACCTAGATGCCCTATTACTTACACTTCAACAAGATCTGTCATGGTGGAAATCACTTCCCTTATCCTTATGGGGTAGAATCAGCATAATTAAAATGAACGTCCTCCCAAGATTGTTTTATCCTTTAAACGTGCTTAATTTTTTGGTTACCCCTGTCATTTTTCAAATATATTCATTCCTTCATTTCCAAATTTCTATGGGTGGATAAGACCCCCAGGAGGTCCTACAGGAAACTCTCCATGTCTAGATTTCAAGGAGGACTCAGACTCCCTAGATTGTTAGTCTATTATGTAGTGAGTCATATCAATAAATGTTTTAAATGGCTTTCTTCGATCCCCATGGATCATAACTCAGGATATGTCCCGATGTGGTTGGAACTGGAGCGAGACTTGATAAATAGAACTGGTTTGTCTATGCCATCTCTTTTTTTAACCCCCTGGAGGTCACTTCCTGCAACCTTAAAAGACTCAGTAGCTGGTACTTCCATACAGATGTACTCCCAGTTCTGTGCTTTACTTAGGTATAAGTCATCAAAGGATATCTCTTAGCCCCTTTTGGGTAATAATAATTTTAAAATTGAAGGGCAGGTAATACCTTCTACTTAGTTACCACAGTTCTCTGATATCAAAGTCAGTGACCTTGTTTCTCAAGGTGTGTTGCTTACCTCAGCTGAAATTATACATGGATTTCATTTGGAGGTTTCTAAAATATTTAAGATTTATCAATTAAGACATGTTTTGTTACAATGGTTTGGGTCTGGTCCCTGGTTGATTGACCACTCAGACCTCTTGTATTCCATTAAGGACCTGGTCCCTAAGCCACATGCAGTCACCAGCTTATACTCTCTGCTTCTCTCCCACCTAGTCCCAGAGGTGGAAGGTAACTCCTCCTATTGGGACTCCATCTTTTCTCTCTCACTCCCCAAATGGCAATCTATTTGGGGGACTTGTATACCTTTGTCTTTCAAGACAGACTTAGAATTATCCAGTTTAATATACTGCATAATCTTTTTTATACTCCAGAAAAACAAACTAAAATGGGCAAGTTGACAACAAATGTTTGCACTAGATGTGGGCAAGAACTGAGCTCTCTCCTCCATCTTTTCTTGTCATGCCCTAAGGTTACACCCTTATGGGATCTTATGAAGGTTAAAGCAGATCCCTTGCTGGGTTTGGAGAATATGTTTCAATCTGAAATCTGTATCTTGGGTGATTATAGCACTGACCAGGTGAAAGAGATAAAATATTACATTGCTTTGATTTCTCTTTTGGTGAAGAAGCTGGTTCTCAGGCACTGACTGGACCAGACTCCTATCTCTTATTGAGAATGGTTGCAGGAGCTACTGTCCAGCATTAGGGCCGAATGTATGACTGCCAGCTTACACCACAAACCTCAGTTATTTGATAGAAAGTGGGATAAGTTGCATACCCTTTATACATCTTGGTTTTATCTATAATCTTTTGTTTGCTCACTGAGATTTGTTTGTGTTTGGGTCATTTATATTTCTATGGACTTATGGGAGTCAATCCACAGGGTGGGTTGGGGTGGGGAGTGGGAAGGTTTTGTTATTATTATTGTCATTGTTTGTTAATTCTATTCTTTGGTTGTTAAGTATAATATCTCAATAAAACTTACTGAATTAAAACCAAAAAAGGAATGAGGAAACCATTTGTGAAACCATTAGCCAAATAATGTGCATCATTGTCATAGAGTTAGCATTAGAAAGGAAAGGATATTTAAGCACTCCTTATCCAGAAAAACACTCTGATACCAAAGTTTATGCAAACAAACAATTTAATGAGAGTAATCCACAAGCACGTTCTCCTGCTGCTTCAGCCCAACATTAGGGCTTTAATCGGGAGGGGGGGTCCTAGCTTTTTTGGAGACACACCTTAAAGAGACCATCTTAAAGCAATACATACATGGTTTGATAATAAAATCAAAATATCAAAAATGTTTTTATAAAAAAGGAAATTCATAGTTATTTCAATATTCAAATGGCCACTTGGTCCATTTGTAATGCATTATACTGTACATAGTGGCAGGCTTGGATATCGTACCTGACAAACAAACATAGGGAGGTGAAAAGGTCAAAGACAAAAAAGTTTTGAAAGGGGCAAAAGTAGTGATTGGAGCAGGGGGTAGTGTGCTCAGATGTCAGATAGAAAGGGAGGGGTTTTAGACAGAAAAAAGAGAGGGATGTGGGATTTAGAAACACAAGAACTTGATACCCAGGTTTTTTTACTTGTATGTAACATTTTGTGAGCAAATACTGAGAGCTATTGTAAGGTAAAAAAGGTCACAGATTATTCTCATTATCTTTATTTCTAATTTTAAAGGCCTTTGGTTGGATCTTTTGTCCATTTTCCAAATTGCTAGCAAGGTTTGGGGTAATCCCATGTTTGGAGATTTTCTACTGTGAGCTTGATAACCTACAAGAAAAAACATAAAGGGGTTTTAAACAAATATTTTTTTAAAACAAATATTTTTCCAAATGTATATACACATATGAAGGTAACCAACATTAAAATAAAACACAGGTGCAGAGGGTTAACTCTGCACTGTGCAAGAATTTTACATCTTATTGTTCAAACATTTAAACCTGCATTTTGATTTCTATGGATCCTTGAGGCATTGTGTGAAATCTATTTCTTCATTCGATCCAAGGGGTTGCACTGTGCTCTGAACCATGTTCTTAGCACACACAAGCCATAAACCAGGATGCCAACTAATAATTAAAAAGTCATTTATTAATAAAAAACAGCTGACCAGCAGCCTGACATGCTTTTAAGTTACCTCCTTTCTCAAAGGCTGAGTCAGCCTTTGAGAAAGGAGGTAACTCAGAAACATGTCAGGCTGCTAGTCAGCTGTTTTTTATTAATAAATAACTTTTTAATGATTAGTTGGCATCCTGGTTTATGGCTT
The DNA here is from genome assembly GCA_016271365.2 of Neoceratodus forsteri. Taxonomy (NCBI): domain Eukaryota; kingdom Metazoa; phylum Chordata; order Ceratodontiformes; family Ceratodontidae; genus Neoceratodus; species Neoceratodus forsteri. Next base: position 186,700,267 of record CM057457.1, read on the forward strand.
GTGTGTGCTAGGAACATGGTTCAGAGTTTATTGAGTTAGTTCCTGTAGCACCACTTCTCTGAGTGCGCACTCTCTACGTGACACGGGTTGCACTGTGCCTAGTGACACAATCCATCTTGTTTCTCTCCAGTTTAATTTGTTCAACCTATCTCCCCTTCTCCCTAGTGGGGGAACTGTTTCTAATGCCATGAACTTTATGCATGAGGGGTCAGATTCATGAAACAGTGCAAAAACTGTACCCACTGGGCTTCTATCATTTTGATTGATTATGGCCCTGATGTGTTCCTGGATGCATGTCTTAATGGGTCTAACTGTTCTACCCACACAGTGTTGGTTGCAGGAACACCTTATTATATAAACCACAAAGCCTGTCACACACATGATGACTTTTTTATGACCATCTTTCTTTTGTTGTTATGGTGTACATAGGTGTCACCTTCGTGGGCATATTTGCACACATTACAATGCCCACATTTAAAAAACCCTTTTGGTTTTGGTGGTAGCCACGTGTGCATTTTTGGCCCTGTGATTTAAAATGATTCTGAACTAGCATGTCCTTTAAATTTCTGGCTTTTTTGAAAGTTACTCTTGGTTTTTCACCAATTTCCTCCTTAAGGTGTGAATCAGTTTTTGGTACATGCCAGTGTTAATGTATGCTGTTTCCATCTTTCCCAGACAGTTCATTATAATTAGTAGCAAAGGTAATGGTCTCATTTTGCCTATTGTCCATCACTTTTGGTTTCAGTACGGATTTTCTGTCTAGTGATGTAACTCATTCAGTCCACAGGAGCTCTTTGAGAGTTCCACCCCTTGTGCCCTGTATACTCTTAACACTGCATCCTGGGCCTTTCTAAGCAAAATGAAACCATAATCACCATACCACAAACAAATTTGAATACCTCATGAACTGTAAGTGCTATATGCAAAGTACGAGTGGTAAAGCTGTTCTGCGCAAAATTATCTTTCTAACAGTGCTATGCAATGAATTATAAACAATTCATTTTTTTTTTAAACTAGCCAAAATAACAAAAAAAGTGTTTTTTCAATAAAAAAAGCAATGTAATCCATTTATTGGGGAATATCTAGCATATCAACACCAAATAAAGTATCCATACATTAGAAGCAGGTACAAAAGTTATTTTTTACTAAAAAGCAATTTTTCTAATATAAAACATGCATTTTTTCTGTTTTATTCAAGGTGCTTTGGTGAGGCTTGGGGGACAAATGTCCACCACACACACCCTACCATAAACAAATGTGAATAACTCCTAAAGCATACATGATACATACAAAGTATGAGCGGCAAAGCTGTTCAACACAAAATTATCTTTCTGATGGTGCTATGCAATCAATTCTAATCAAGTCTGTTTATTTTTTATTCAAGCCAAAATACCAAACAAGGGTGTTTTTGCAGTAAGAAAAAGCAACATAAACCATTACTTGGTGTAAAAATTTGTAACACATCAACACCAAATTAAGTATCTGGTACCCAAAATATTTGTTCAGTAAGCCCTATCTCAATTCTCTAATGAGTTGGCTAATGTTTCTTCACTATAGCCATGTTCTCTGAATCTTTCTAACATCTCTTGGGCCTGTGTTTCAAATTCACCCTCATTTGAACAGTTCCTTTTTATACTAATAAGTTGACCAAATGGAATTGAATTTAACAGCCTTTGTGAGTGGGCACAGGTGGCATGGAGTACTGCCTTTGCTGCTGTTGGTTTCCTAAACCCCACTGTCTCACCTTTCCCATTGTTTTTGATTTTTAATTCTATGTCTAGGAATGGAATGCTAGTCTTATTGAAATTATGTGCAAACTTAAAGCGCTACTAACGCCCCATGAAGAACTTTGAAAAACATAACATTTGGACAGATCTGTAGACTCTTTCAAGAAATATAACTTCAGTTTTTGTTTTCTTAAAAATTTGTGGAAGTCCACAAAAAACTGAAAATCATTTACTGGGGGTGTGGGAATAAAGCTAAGTCCCTTTTTCAATACTGATATTTGTGAGGTACTGAGAGTGAGATCAGACAAATTCAGGACTTGTAATTCAGATCCTTCTTTCTCGCTCTCAGCATACGTTCTGTTCCTGCTGACACGTCAACCCCCTTTCACCCCTTCTGGTTTTCTTAGTTTTTTTCTGTATTCCTTTGAGCCTGATTTTTCCCTAATAAAGCATCTTGGTTACCACTAGCACCAGTCTGTGAATTATTGGATCTTTCACTTGTGTTCTTGTTGCACGGCTTTTGCTTTTGTTCCTTGCTTGTTTTCCACTTGTGAATGACCCTTGCTAGTGGATCTCTTTCTTGTCCAGCTGGTAATATGGCCTCATTCATAACTGCCTTGATCCCTGAGTAACTTTTTTGTTTATCATTCAATAATTTCAGTTTCATATTTCAACAATTTGTTTTGTAATTTGTTATCCAAATCTTTATACTTTGGATTCCTTTAAAGCCCAAAACTTTATCTTTAGGCACCTTCAGATCTTTTGAGAGTTTCTCATACTTACTCAAATCATCTTTGAGTAGTAATTGAATAAAAGTCTTAGAGCAGTCACATACAACTTTTACCCACTCCTCCTTGTACCGAAAGTTTTCTATACCACTAGAGGGTGAGACTCTGACCTGCAAACATCAGGGTGTTTGTTCTCTGGCTAGATATTCTTGAAGAGTAGATACTGTATATTAAAACGAATGTCAATCTCCTTGAGTAGCAATTTTTCTAAATTGCTAAATGCTATTTTAATGTTATGTGTAGTCTCAGCATTTACCTCTATACCTTGGAGTTGCTCTCTCGCCCTTCTCTGTCTGCTATCAAAACTGTCAGTATCCTCCCAGCTGTAGCTGATTTCCTCACCAATGGTCATCAATGTTTTAGCTTTTGGGATAATCCACTAGTAGGGAGGCAGTAAGCCACAAAAGCAGCCAAAATTTTGATTGCTGTACTGCGGACCCACAACACCACTCACAGTGACGCGAGCAGTCGGTGGCTCACAAAATGGTACTCCAACAAACAAAGTCCAAAAGGATATGGCCATGATCTGCTCTGCAGGACAGGTGCATACTACAATAGGGCAGCCTGCCCCCAACAGTAACAGATGAACCAAATGGAAATACTGTAGTGGCGCTCAAGACAGGTAACACACACAAACGTGTTGTCAGGCAAAGTAAACTGTTTATTTGCTTGAATGTAAAAATATAAAAAAGAAGCCAAACAAAAGGTATAACAGAAATCCCTGCTGCCCAGCACAAATCCCAATACTTTGACTCTCATGAGTCTTCTTTACGGGTTGGGGATGGTAGGAGAACAGAACTTTTAAATGTGAAATAATTAATACTGAGGTGAAATTAAGATAAGATAACTGTGTCTTAAGCAACATTTTATATTACGAATTCAAAAAAGGGAAAAAAGAAGAAATGTGACACCGATAAAGATAGAAACATCATAGATACAAAATGCTATCAGAAACTGTCCTATTAGCCACAAATGCCTACCCTCCCAGTTTAAGGAACTCAGTTCCCTACAGCCAGCTACTAAGATTGCACAGAAATTGCAATACAGATGTGGCACTTCAGCAACAAGCAGATGGGTTAATAGCCAGATTTCAAGATAGAGGATATGATCCAAACCACCCAACCCCGGCAGGTAGTGTTCAACCACCCCACCCCCATCCCAACATACAGTACATACAGTAGCTACATACATACATATATACAGTAGGAGCTCATGGAATGACAGCTCACTTTGAGCTATCAATCAATGACAATGAGAGCGTACTGCATAAAATCTATGCTCATTGACAGCTGAGGTCGATAGCCCAGCCATGGTTGAGAGAGGAGGGCTGTGCTGATCGCTGGCTTGGGTTTAGGATGGGGGTAAGCGGGGTGGTGGGACACTACCTGCCAGGGTGGGGGTGGGGGTGGGGATGCACTAGACCATCAGGGAATAGATGCTAATTCACTCACTGGGGATTGGGAATGCGGAGGGGGTTCACTAGACCACCAGGAAAAGGTTTATCTTGGCTATACAGGGGATCGGGATGCGTGGGTTACACTGGACACCAGGGAATGTGATGTCAACATTGGGTGGGTTATTGGGTGGGAGGATGGACCACTAACCACCAAGGAAGACTTTTTTATATATCAGGAGAATGATCGGGTGAGAGGAGGGATCATTAACCACCAGGGAATATTATTTCTATTTCAGTCAGGGCTTTAGGTGCGGGGGGACCACTAGACCCCAGGGAAATCTTATATTTTGATATGGGGTGGTGGTCAGTGAATACCGGGGCAGCACTGGACCAACAGGGAATGCCTTTACTTATATCAGGCTGGCAATCCATGAGAAGGGGACCACTAGACAACCAGGGATTATCTATATTGTGTATCAGCCGCCGAATGGTGGCAGGGGGTGGGGAACCACTGGCCACCAGTGAGATATTTTTTTTACTAATGGGCCAGTGATTGGTGCGGGAAGGGGCCACTAACCACAAGGGAAGATTTAAATATATTTTATCTCTTGTATCTGACAGCGAATTGTGAGGGGGGGGTAGACACCAGGGAAAAATATTGACTTATTTTTGGGCCAGCAATCAATGGGGGTAGGCACCACAGTACCTCTGCCAACCACTAAGGCTGTGGGGATGAAAGCAAGGTCATGGTCAGTGGTATTTACTCCACACAAGGGGACCCACAAAAGGCCCTTGAGTGGAGCAAATGCTTTGTGAATATGACAGCAGCAATATGCAGGTCCCTTCCCCCTCATTTGCATTGCAGCCCCCTCCACACTTTGCCCCAGTGCAAACCCAGTTTGACAGCACAAACAGAGCTTTTGTGAATACCAAATCAGTGCAAAATCCAGTTTGCACAGCACAAACTGGGTTTGTGCCAGGGCAAAGTTTTGTGAATCTGGCCCTTTGTGTCTCATAGACATCTAAAATGTAACATAGACAACAGACTGAATTGGATGCCACCAAAACCTAAGGGTTTTAACACATGTGAGAGGTACTGTACTTAATATAGTGAATAATGTATACAGTAGGCAACCATATACAACAAGACTGTATTTCCATCGTGGAATTGAGATGACAGCATATGAATCTCAAGAGCAAAGCTCAAGTGGTCCACACTGTCATATCAACCCCTTGATGGAAATACATGCCAAGTTGTGTGTGGTTGCCATTATTTTATTTTTTATAGTGTATGGTTTATTTACACAGAAGTGTCCCTCCCCAAAGCAAAAAAACAAATAAAATAAATAATTGCCATTTCTTTGTTCTGTTCTATAACCAAAATTATATTTACAGACTTTTACAAGTTTAAAGGTACAACTTTGGACATGAGGTGGTAAGTAAGCAGCTGTATATGGGGTAAAAGAGGAATTTACAGTTTTGTGCTATTTGAACTGTGCTAAACAACTGTTCTGAATGTGCACAACATCACTTTGGAATGTGTACAATGGTTTAGAATGTGCACAACATGGATTTTGAGCAGGCCGAGTTTTATACAGAACAAAGGCTTGTTCAGACTGTACTAATGTCTGCAATAAATACCATTATACTACTAAATTTCTGCATGTTGATTTACCTGTATTACCTATGATGCTTTGTTTTAGAGGTGTGTGCAGTTTTGCACATCTTTAACACTTGACTTTGTTGCCAAGACATTTTTAGCAGAACCCTTGCTTCAATACATTTGCAGAGAAGGCCTTGTTTTTAAAACATTTGGCCCGATTCTCAAAGAGCCCTTAGAGCTACGCAAGTTGTGCTGTTCCAGGGCTGCAACAGACTCTGGGTGCACCAGGGATCCTGCGCCTGATTCTACAAAAATTAGGGTCCCTGGTGCCAAACTCCCCAGGTTTGCCACAATCCTACAGCTGCACCAAACAGTTGGCACACCTGCAAGAATTGCGCAGGGATCTGGCACCCTCACCCAGAGCAACATTAAAGGGGTCGGGATGCTTGGGATGGTGCAGCTGCTGGACTGGAGTGGTCAGGGGTCAGAAGGGGCATGGGAGAAGGCATTAAGGGAGTTGGGGTAACAGTGGGCAGGAATGGGATTGATATGGCACCCGGCTAGGTGCGTATGCCTTTGTATTTATGCCTGCAGTGTCTACCACTGCACTGATGATTACTACAGTGTACTGTGCCTATACATTCATGGCAGCATATTGAAACATACACAGCACTTGATCCTCCGTGGATGTGTTGGATTTCAACTGTCTAATGTATATATAATAAAATGTATAAGTACAGTATGTTGTAGTAATCATCACCACAGTGATGGACATTGTCAGCATAAATACATGGGCATACCAACATACGAACATATGAAAATAGGCAGCAGAAAAAGGCCTTAAGGTCTACCAAGTCTGCTTGGTTGTGCAGCTGGCAGTCCCTATTTTGCAGCTGCCCCTTCTGCCCCTGCCTCTCCCTAATGTTCTGTCCCATCCCCTCTTGAATTCCCCTACTGTTATAATGGATACCACCTCTGCCGGCAGTGCATTCCACCCGGCCACCACCATCTCCGTATAAATGTGTCTCCTCATCTCCCTCGTGAACCTTCCCCCCTCCAGTCTCATATTATGCCTCTGGTTTCCTTCCTCTTCCTTAGCTTGAAAAGCCCCTCTGTACAAGACTTGTTTATCTATGTCATGTATTTGAAGGTTTCAATCATATTTCCCCTCGCCCACCTCTCTTCCAGTGAGTATATGTTCAATTCCCTCAGTCTACTCTCATATGGTAAGTCCCCCTGCCCTTCAGTCATCATTGCCGCTCTGTGTTGAACCCCCTCCAGTAGCTTAATGTCCCTCTTTAGGTACGGGCACCTGAACTGCACACAGTACTGCAGGTGAGGCCTAACCAGTGATCTATACAATGGCAGAAACACCTCCTCCCTCCTTGAGGATATACCCCTAGCAATACAACCCAGCATCCTGTTGGCCTTTGCAGTCACCTTTCTACACTGTGCTTAATTGTTCATTGCACCTGTAATGAGCACCCCCAGATCCTTTTCCTCCTCCTCAGTCACCGCCAACTGCACGCATCCCAGATTGTAGCTCCTTCATGGGATTTAAGCCCTAAAATGCAGCACCTTGCATTTTTTGGCATTGGATCCCAGCTGCCAGGTGTCTGACCAGGACTCCAGCTTTGACAGATCCTCCTGAAGACCCTGCCAGACCCTTGAATCATCTACTACTGCTCCCATCTTGGTTTCATTAGCAAACAGACTGATTCTGCTCTTGATTCCTACCGAAATGTCTGCAATAAATATCGCAAACAGCACCGGTCACAACACTGAGTCCTGTGGAACTCCACTCATTACTGCCCTTGGGGATGATAGCTCCCCACCCACCACCATTGTATGCTGCCTCCCCTGCAGCCAGTTCCCTACCCAGCCCACCATCATTGCTTCCGCCCCTGTAGCTTGTACAGTACAAGTCACATTAAACTGTTCCTCTAATGAGTTGCTTTAGCATTTCTGACTGGGTTGCATAAGTGTTGCTGGATCCAGCACAAAGCCCCGTAGAAAATGTTTCTTATTAAAATGCAGTTTTCCATTGCACTGTGACTGGACTGCAATTACATTTCAAATGAGTTGCAAAAACATTTTATAAACATTGCTCTTGAGCTGGTTTAGCATTGAAAAACAATGCTGTATGAGTTGCCAATGCACTGCCAACTGTAAAAAACAATGCTAAACCAACCCATTGGTGGGACAGTTTAATGTGACTTGTACTGTAGCTTACTTCCTAGTCTCCCATGCGGCTTTGAGTTGAATGCCTTACTGAAGTCCAGGTACAGGACATCCACTGCGTTGCCCTCGTCCAGTTGTCTAGTTATCCAGTCATAGTACTCCACCAGGTTGGTCTGGCATGATCTGCCAGTGACAAAGCCATGCTATTTACTGTCCTGTAGCCCACTGGCCTCCAGAAGAGTCACCAGACTCTCCTTCAGCATTGTCTCCATCAGCATTCCCACGATGGATGTGAGGCTTACTGTTCTGTAGTTCCCTGACTCTTCCTTGGGGCTGCTCTTATGCAGAGGTACCACATGAGCCATTCTCCAATCCTGTGGTACACACCCTGAATCTAGTGAGGTATTGAATAGGTCTTCCAAAGGCCCCACAAGTACCTCTACCATTTCCTTCAGTACTCTGGGATGAATGCCATCTGGCACCCCACCCCACCAGGTGCTACATCAATCCCATCCATGTCTGCTGTTCCTCCAACACCCCTAATGCTATCCCTTATGTCCCTTCTGGCCCTTGACCCCCCATTCAAATCCCCCCATTCACCACGTTGCATGGCACTGGTGCAAGGGGCTTAGACCACTTCCTGGCTGGTCTAAGTTGAGCTCCTTGCTGCATCGACAACAAGGCTTACAAAATCCTGAAAAAGGCGATGTTTCAGCCCCACTGTGGTGCAAGCCCCCTTGTAACCTGGTGCACCTGCCTGTATGATGCAACCGTGGTTCAAGGGAGCTTTGTGCAGCTGCATCTAGATTTGACGCAGCTGCAATACAGAATCCCGACTTGACGCAAGTTGTGATGTAGGTCAATACTTGCATCACTCCATTGCATTGATCTATCTCCTTTGAGAATCAGGCCCATTATATTTTGCTTGTTATTCCCCTGTGACTTTGGGGCTGTTTAATTTGAATGCTGTCAATGTTAGAGCCTATATTTTGTAGCCTGTGATTTGTTTTGATTCCTAAAGTATCCTACAACTTCAGGGAGCAGAGTTTGTTGCATACTAGTTCATCTCTGTCACAAGAAAATGGTATTAATCAACAGTTGCCCAATTTTCAAAGGGTCTGACATGGTCCCTGTTCACAATGGTGCAGGGAGAAATCTGCTCACCAGCAAATATGCTATTTTCAGCATTTTATGCACATGGGCAGCACTTTCCTTCTTTTTGCAGCTGAGCAAACAAGCATTTGTCAATGCCGAATGTTTGTTTCCTGGCATTAGTAGTGGAAGGCAGGAGTTACACAGATACAGTATAGGAATGGCAGTGAAGTATTGAACTGATGCCAACTCCACCCCCACCTTGCAGAGATGGACAGGCATTGGGGTGTGCCTTTGAGTCATCGCTCATGACGGTGACAACATTTCACCTCACCCTACCCTGCAGACACTGACAAGTGTCGAGGTGTGCCTTGGAGTGTTTGGGCTTTACCTTCACCTCATTCCATAAGGAAATACACTGAAATGGGTGCAGTATAGGAGAATGGGGAGAATTCTGGGGCCGGGGGTCCAAGCAGCACCTCGATGCCTGTCACTGACTGCAGGGTGGGGGTGTGGGTGGAATGGCATGAGCATTATTGTTGACAATCCCAAGTCACACCTCTGATGCCTGTCATTCCCTACAGGGTAGGGCTTTATGGTAAAAAACCCTAATGCCCTGGGCAGTTCTTGAGATTTTTACTCCAGTTTTTCAACATGGGCTTTTTGTGACCCCTCTGCATGAACAGTGACACTATCAGTTCATTAGCCAAAAGGTGATTTTGCACAGCAACTATGCCATTTGGCGCCACAGGTGCGAAAACACATTTTGAACAGGATGTGAAAAATGACAGCTGTACTGTTCATGAGGAGATGTAAAAAATGGTAATGTTGAAAACTTGGAGTGAAAATATAAAAAAAACTGGTGAAGTTACGAGTGTGCGCAGAAACTGCGCAACACACGCCTGTAATGTAATTAGTTTGGGGATTTTTCACAGCAGATTTTCAACATAGGCATTTTGGGACCTCCACTCATGAACAGTGTCACTGTGATTTTCTTAATCTGTGCCAAACACTGATTTCCCACAGCGACCACGCTATTCTGTGGTGGAAGTGCGACAACCCATTTTGGCCAGGGTGGGGAAAATGACAGCAGTACTGTTCATAAGGAGGTATGGAAAAATGCCAATGTTGAAAATCTGGACTGAATATGTTACAAATTTGTGAACTTATGAGGATGCATGGAAACTGCGCAATGCACGCTCGTAACACAGTCATTTTAAGGACATTGTCACCAAATTTTCAATATAGCCTTTTTAAGATCTCTGCACATGAACAGTGTCACTGTAATTTTCTTAATCTGTCCCAAACATTGATTTCACACATCGACAGTGCCATTGTGTGCTACATGTGCAAAAACACATTTTGGGTGAGATGAGAAAAATGACAGCTGTACTGTTTATAAGGAGGTGTGGTAAAATGGCAATGTTGAAAATCTGGAGTGAAAATAGTAACAATTCTCGAAGTTATGGGCGTGCATAGGAACTGTGCAATGCATGCTTGTAAAACAGTCATTTTGGGGAATTTTTTCACCAACTTTTCAACATAAGGTTTTTGGGGGCCTACCTTATGAACTGTGACACTGTCATTTTGTTAACTGGTCCTGAAAGGTGGTTCCATGCAATGACTGCTAAATCACCTTTCGGGACTGAATAAGAAAATGTCAGTGACTGAGTTCATGAGGTCCACAGGCCCACATGTTGAAATATGGTGAAAAAATTCCCAAAAATGGCCAAGATATGCACAAAAGTTGAAAAAACTGCACTTATGGCATTATACAGCTTACCGGCATTTCTTCAGTTTGCAGTGAGCTTTGAAGCATGCAGACGTGTTCCTGGTCCACTGAAGATCATCGCGCCAGCCTCCAGTGGTAAGTATGGGGTGAGGGGGTGTGTGGAGGTAGGGTATGCAGAGGGTGGGCATGGGATGGAGAAGGGGCAAAAGAGTCAATGAGGGACCATTTTCTTTTGTTATAGGTGTATTATTTTTAAAAGACCATGTGGGACCTTTGCCATGCTGGGGTGGGCTCCTAGCATGGCACCTGGAAGTTTGTTTGGGGGGCAGTGGAGCTGATGAGAGAATTGGGCACCCCTGTGGGCCACAGACTTTTGCCACGCTGGGGTGGGCTCCCAGTGTGGCACCTAGAAGTTTGTTTGTGGGGGCAGTGGAGCCGATGGGGGATTGGTCACCCCCGTGGGCCACAGACTTCTATCATGCTGGGGTAGGCTCCCAGCATGGCACCTGGAAGTTTGTTTTGGGGGCCAGTGGAGCTGACAGGGGATTGGGCACCCCTGTCAGTCATACAGTGTAAGGGGTTTGGAGGAGAGTGCATGATCACCCTGGAGTGGGCTCCCAGCATGCTACCTGGGTGTTTGTTTTGGGGGGCACTGAATCTGATGGGGGATCACTCTGTTCCATCGGAAACAAACTGTCTATGGCAGTTCAGATGCAGTGCTGATGTGTAGGTAATTTGCATACTGCGGTCAGCAGTATACAAATTGCCTGCTGACGGCAGTATGCAAATTGCCTACACATTACCACTGCTGATTGTAGCAGTGGTTTTCTCTGAAATGTATGCCACTGCAGCTGAACAGCTGTCATAGATAGCTCAGACATTCATTGGTGTGGTGCAGCCACACCTGCAAAAAGGAGCAGGGCATTGGAAGTGGGGGTGGCACACCTACCAAAACTTGTATGGTGTCACTGTTTCTTGCACATGCGTGCAAGCAAACATAAAATTGCTACACCTGATAATACCAGGCATGTCATTTTTCTGCAGGTGCACAAATAAAACTGCACAAGCAGCAGTACATTGTGAAAAAAATGTTGCACAAAGGCAACCTTTTTGAAAATTGAGCACGTGCAGAAAACACCAGAAAACCTGCCCTTTGTGTAACTTTTTCTCGGCATGTTTGCAATTATCCCACTTTTGAAAATCTGGCCCCATGTGTTCAAAAATAGCTGAGAGAAAAAAATATTGATGGGAACCTGGGGGCTGCCATATTGAATGGATGCCCTCTCTTTTAATTATTTCAAATCTAAAATGAAGTTTATGTAGACTCAAATGAGGGAAAAAGCCATTACAGGAGTCAAGTGGTGTGACATGAGCTGTTGCTTCAAGGAGGGGTCTTTTTATTCCAGAAAGAAGCTGTTGTACTGTACAGTGCATCCTGTGAACTATTAGTACTAAGTAACACTGTCTTTGAAATTCCCTCTTCCTCTTATTTGTATCTGGTAAATAATAAGAATCCTTGTTAAACACAAAGCAGTGTCTTAGTACTGTACTTGTTTTACTTTACAGTCAGCATAAATGACTAATTTTATTAGTTTATTATTATTTTGGAAGACACCTTTGAGCCAAGGCTCTTTTGCAAAGGTTCCACGTCGGGGAAACAATACAGAACATAATGAGGACAATAACAAGTATAGCCATAGGCTTTGTTGGGTACATTAAAGCTTTCATATGGAATTACTGTAATATGTGCAATGATTCACAGTATATATGTTAAGTTACAGTAACTTGTGTATATTATTCAAGAACATATGTACAATTTAAAAAGCACATTTGTTAAATGGTTCACTAGAAAAAATTTGAAACTGCTAGGAGAGGTGGTAGATACATGTAGAGGAAGCCATGGAGAGAGAGAATGTAGATAATAGTGGGGAAATAGCAAGGGAGGCGATAGGAGATAGTAGGGGTAAAGGTGGGAGGGACTTAGAGGGGGGAAATTAGATGGAAGGAGAGTAAGTTTAGTTAGGAGAAACATTCACAGGAGGCCATTGTGACAAGGTGCTGATGCAGGTAACACTTGAAAGTGCATGGGGTAGTGTCATTGGTAACAGCAGGTGGAAGTGAGTTGTACCAGGATGAGGCTCTATATGTAGGGGAACATTATGTTTAGTGTGTATGTGTGTGTGTGTGGGGGGGGGGGTCTGGCTCTCTGACAGTGCAGAATGGCTCAGCAGGATTTACTCACAGTCGAGTCAAATGAATGCTCATCTTTCAAATGTGATTGCAATCAGTTACAGTGTTTCTTAATCCATTAAGTCTGCCTAAGCACTCAGTTAAAACCAAAAAATAAACAATATATAAGCAGGGGATGTAAATATTTATTATATAGATGCAGTAATGCCTATATGCAGTGTCAGTGGCTCAGCAGGTTGCACACTCGCCTCTGAGACTGGAAGATCAGAAGGCTGTGGGTTCTATCCCCACACCAGGCACTTGGGTTAAATCCTAATACTGACACTGTAGTGCAGCATGAGGGGGGTGCTGCACTCCTGCGGTGCCATCTTTTGGATGAGATGTTAAACCGAGGTCTCGTCTGCCTGTTCAGGTGGACGTTAATGATCCCATGGCATTTCTCGAAAAGAGGAGGGGAATTTTTATTAGAGTACAACATATAAATCACAACTATTACTATATTATTTCAGGATATACAAAACAGTTTTCTATAATGAAAATAACAAAGAGAGAAGACACAGATTTATAAACAGAAAAACCTTACTAAATCATTAAGCAACAGATCCCCTACAATTAATTCTCTCTATTCTTGCTTACACAGTTACTATACAGTTTGTCACTCCCCTCCACCGTTTTTTACAATTTTCATTGAAAAAACATTCATGTCATTTTTCCATATTGCACGTAATTCTTTCTCTATTAGTTGAACTATTGTCTCTGGAGTAATATTTAACTGTTGAATCATAAATTTACATTTTACTTGCCACATAATAAATCTGATACAAGTAAAAATTAAAGAATCCCTTCTTCTATAGTATCCAAGTCTCTAGAATAACCTATAATTATGTGTTCATATGTCAAATTCCAAAAATTATTATTCCATGTAATACTAAGGAGATGCCATATTTTCTTTGCATAAGGACATTGCACAAAAATTTTTCTAAAGGTTCCTCTAACTGAGAGCAAGTTGATCTAGGACACATTCTTTCCTCCACCCTCTTGTGTTTTGCATTTCCCTTTACACCTAACCTCTCGTGACTGCACAACCAGATAATATCCCACATTCGGGGAGATGTTCTTTCATCTCTTAAATACCTTTCTATTCTAAAATAATTCCCTTGAGCAATACCTTTATACTCTGTTTGTATTATATACCCTTGTTCTTGAATCACTGCATCTATTTTCTTTCTGTCTGGATAAGATGCCTGTGTTACTGTCAATTTCCATTTCTGTATTTTTTCTATGGCAGATTGAAAATATGCTGGGATGTGGTTGTCTTTCTTAACCATCAGGGGTGACTGTGTCCATAAATTTAAGACAGGTAATATCCAACTGGCTGCCATTTTTTTCCATTCTGCATTAGAGGGTGAAAGAAAAAAAACAAAATGATGTAAGAAACCACTATAGTTCTCAAAGGAGGTGGCAGGGAAGGTTTGAGAGAAAAAGAAAGCATTCAGGAAGTACAAGGAATTACAGAAGGAGCAGGACAGAGAATTGTATCAGTTAAAGGAAAAGGAAGCTGGGAAAGCAGTCAGAACAGCAAAGGACCAAACCAAGGAAAAGATAGCCAACTCAGTTAATAAGGGGGACAAAACCTTTTATAGGTACATCAGGGAGAGAAGGAAGACCAAGGGAGGGATAGTGAGGCTTAATAATGGGAAGGGGGTGGACAGAAGGTGACTGTGGAAAGGCAGAGATTCCAAACAAATATTTTTGCTCAGTATTCACAAATGAAGAGGGGGATGTACCTAAACCAAACAATAGAAACACTCTGGATACAGGAGTTGATACCAGCCAATTTACAGAAGAAAGGGTTCTGAAAGAACTCTTAAAACTGAAGATGGACAAAGCAATGGGGCCTGATGGGATTCAACCCAGAATTCTTAAAGAACTAAGGGTAGAACTAGTGACACCACTGACTACCCTCTTTAACAAATCATGGGAAGATGGGGTGGTACCTGAGAATTGAAGGAGGACAGATGTGATTCCACTTCACAAAAGTGGGAGCAGGGCAGAAGCAGGAAACTACAGTCCTGTTAGTTTAACCTCAGTGATAGGAAAAATGATGGAATCACTTCTGAAGGAAAGAATTGTCCAGTACCTAGAGGCCAGAGGGGCGCAGGACCCAAGGCAGCATGGATTCACAGCAGAAAGGTCATGTCGGATGAATCTAATAGATTTCTTTGACTGGGTGACCAAAGTAGTAGATCAGGGAGGGGCTGTGGACATGGCCTACCTAGACTTTAGCAAGGCATTTGACACAGTCCCACACAAAAGATTAATATACAAGTTAGCCAGCCTGGGAGTGGGTCCCAAGATGGTAGCATGGGTAAAGAATTGGCTGGAGAACAGGACACAGAGGGTAATAGTAAACGGAGTCAACTCTGAAGAAAGGGGGGGTTACTAATGGGGTACAGCAGGGTTCAGTACCAGGACCGGTCCTCTTCAGTGCCTTTATAAGCGACATTGCAGAGGGACTGGAAGGAAAAGTATGTCTCATTGCAGATGACACAAAGATCTGCAACAGAGTTGATACACAAGGTGGGGTGGAAAGGATGAGAAGGGACTTGGCAAGGTTGGAGGAATGGTCAAATGTATGGCAACTTAGATTCAGTGCTAAGAAGTGCAAGGTAATGCACCTGGGAAGCAAAAACTGAGGGGAAGAGTACTCAATGGGGGGGTGAGATATTAACAACAACAAAAATGGAAAGGGATCTGGGAGTAGTCATATCAGATGACCTAAAGGTGGGCAAGCAATGTGAGAGGGCAGTAAGGAGGGCTGGGGAGATACTGGGATGCATAGGGAGAGGCATCACCAGTAGAAAACAGGAGGTTATTATCCCTCTGTACAGACAGCTGGTGAGACCCAATCTGGAGTACTGTGTGCAGTTCTGGAGACCCAATCTTAGCAAAGACATAAACAGGATGGAGGCAGTCCAGAGGAGGGCAACTAAAATAGTGTAGGATCTGCACCGGAAGACATATGAAGAGATACTTACGGAGCTTAATATGTATAGCCTCGAGGAAAGGAGGGAGGGGGGACATTTTAGAAACTTTCAAGTACCTCAAGGGAATCAACAAAGTCCAAGAGGGTAGCATCTTTCAGAAAAAGAGGTGTGCAAGAACAAGGGGGCACAATTTGAAGATGGGGGTGGCTCAGAGGTAATGTAAGGAAGTATTTTTTCACAGAGAGGGTTGTGGATGCATGGAATGGCCTTCTGGAACAGGTTGTGGAGTCAAAAACAGTGGTGGAATTCAAGAATGCATGGGACAGTCATAAGACAATTCTAGGGGTTGGGGGTAGGAATAAGTAGGCTGTTGGTTAACTAGGTAGGATCTGCAGCTCACCCTAGGGAAATGGGCAGACTGGGTGGGCCAAGCAGTCCTCATCTGCCATCAAATTCTATGTTTCTATGTTTCTAAGATATTTGCATGGAAAAATATACTAAAGAAGAAACTAATAGGATTTAGCAGATTTATCCCTCCTTCTTTGTAGGGTTTACACAGTATTTCTCATTTAATAGGGTCTAATCTGCTTCCCCAAATTATTTGAAATACCAGACTTAATACTGGCGTTTCTAAGTTAGCTGGAGGTGGGAATGCAGCACATAAATAAGTAAATATAGGAAGCAGAAAGGTTTTAACTATTGAAACTGTTTTCTTTTTGGTCTGCTGCCATGTTTTCCAAACCTGTACCTTATTTGTTCCTGCATCAAATTCTCCTTCCAGTTCACATAAGCCATACCTCCTTTACCAAAGGAAATCCCCAACAGTTTTATCAAAGAGTCAGAGATTTTTATTTCCTGTATTTCAAGATTCCCTACAGTAATATTACTTAATCTGTAACCAGCACTTTTAGCATGATTTATACTGGCTCCTGTTCGTAATGAAAACTGATCCACCGTTTTAAGAACTTTTTCAATAGATGTTATATTTGGTAAGACAAGACACAAATCATCCACGTATGCCATTGATTTAGTAAGACTAATCACATTTGGTATTTGTATTTCTCCAATTTCCATATTCTGTTGCAATAACTTTAATAAAGGATGTATACAAAAAACATACAACAAGGGGCTCAAAGAGCACCCTTGTTTTTCGCCTCTATCTATTTTAACCATGGACCCCAAGTGTTCATTTACTATTGGAATTGCAGTTGCTACCCTATAAATACATTTAATCCATTGTAGAAATTTAGATGGAATTCCATATTTTTGTAACACCACCCCCAAATATTTATGAGAAACCTTATCAAAAGCTTGTTCCTGATCCAGGCTTATTATGTAATCATGTACATCATTGTGCTGTCCTACTTCCACCACCTCTCTTATTAGTAGGAGATTATCTTGTCTACTTCTCCCTGGACTGAGCATGTCTGACTTTTTTCTATCACATAAGGAGCAGTTGTAGCTAGTCTATTAGTTAACATTCTCATTACAAATTTTAGATCAGTATTCATGATACTTAAAGGCCTCCAATTTTCCAAAAGTTGTCTTTCATTTTTTTATAAAGAAAAAGTTGCATGGATAGACCTAACTGGGGTACTATGTTCTTAGCATCTAATATGGTGTTAAAAACTACCACCAAAACTTCTGCAATTTCCTTTTTAAAGGCTTTATAAAATTTCAATGTCAACCCATCAAGCCCTGGGGTAGTGTTATTGTTTAATGCAGTGATGGCTTTTTCCACTTCAGCCTAAGTCACTGGTAATATTAAGTTTTGTGAAATCTTGTCAGGTATCTCAGGTATTTCTATTGTCTGAACAACTTTCAGGACCTGTTCTGTGATTCCTGGGTCAGAATAGAGGGTTCTCATAAGTTATTCAACTACCCTCTGTATGCCATCCTGTGTGACTACGTCTGTCCCTTCTTGGTTCATCAATCTGTCCATACTTTTATGGTGAATTCTTTCTTTACAGCTCTCGAATATATCACCTGTAGCTGTCTTACCTGGTGTGCTTATTCTATGCTCATATAGCAAGGATGAGGCTTTCGAGTATAGTAAGCTCTCCATTTCTATTTTAAGCATTTTTACTTGTTTTGTAAAGGCACCATAACCTTCATTAATTAGTGAAAGAATTTTAAAAAACTGTGCTGTAAGGGTCAAATATTTCTCATATTGCTCTGTGTGCTTTTCCCAAGCCAGTTTTTGTAACAGCTTTTTAATTTCAATCTTATTAGTAATCCACCATTTACTTAAATTGTCTTCTAAACAGGCAATTGATTTTCTGGCACTCAAAAGTTCTTTAACTTGTTACATAGAAACATAGAAACATAGACTTTGATGGCAGATAAGGACTGCTTGGCCCACCTAGTCTTCCCAATTCCTACCTATCTGATAAGCTGCAGTTTCCAGTTATCAACACCCTACTTCCTCCTAACCCACACTAAAATTGCCTTATGTCTATCCCATGCATTCTTGAATTCCCCCAGTTTTTGACCCCACAACCTCCCCAGGAAAGTGGTTCCATGTGTCCACTACCCTTTCTGTGAAAAAGTATTTCCTCACATTGCTCCTGAGCTGTTCCCCCTCTATCTTCAAATTATGCCCCCTTGTTCTTGTACATCTCTTTTTCATAAAGATGCTTCCATCTTGGACTTTGTTGATTCCCATGAGGTACTTGAAAGTTTCTATCATGTCCCGCCTCTCTCTCCTTTCTCCAAGGGTATACATATACAGCTCCTTTAGTCTCTCTTTGTATGGCACATGTTGCAGACCCTGCACCATTTTAGTTGCCCTCCTCTGGACTGCCTCCATCCTGTCTGTGTCCCTGTGGAGATGGGGTCTCTAGAATTGTACACAGTACTCCAGATAGGATCTCACCAACTGTCTGTACAGAGGGATAGCAACTTCTTGTTTTCTACTGGTGATGCCTCTCCCTATACATCCCTGTATCCCTCTAGCCCTCCTTACTGCCTTCTCTCATTGTTTACCTCCCTTAAGGTCATCTGATATGATTACCCCCGGGTCCCTTTCCATTTGTTTTGTTGTTAGTACCCCTCCACTGTGTACTCTTCCCTTGGGTTTTTGTTTCCCAGGTGCATTACTTTGCACTTTTTTTGTACTGAATCTAAGCTGCCATATTTTTTACTATTCCTTCAATCTTGCCAAGTCCCTTCTCATCCTTTGTACCCCTTCTTGTGTATCAATCCTGTTGCAAATCTTTGTGTCATCTGCAAAGAGGCATACTTTTCCTTCAGACCCTCTGCAATGTCACCTATAAAGACATTAAAGGACCAGTCCCAGTACTGAACCCTGTGGTACCCCACTGGTGACCCCTTTCTTCAGAGTGTACTCCATTTACTGTTACCCTCTGGGTCCTGTTGTCCAGCCAGCTTGTTACCCAGGCTACCACCCTGGGATCCACCCCCAGGCTGGCTAACTTGTTTATTAATCTTTTGTGTGGAACTGTGTCAAATGCCTTGCTAAAGTCTAGGTAGGCTATATCCACAGGCCCTCGCTGGTATATTACATTGTTTACCGAGTCAAAGAACTCTATTAGATTTGTCTGACAAGACCTTCCTGCTGTGAATCCTTGCCGTCTTGGGTCATGTGACCCACTGGCCTCTAGGTACTCAACAATTCTTTCTTTCAGAAGTGATTTCATCATTTGTCCTACCACTGAGGTCACGCTAACAGGTCTGTAGTGTAGTGTCCTGCCTCTGCCTTGCTCCCACATTTGTAAAGAGGAATCACATCTGCTCTCCTCCAGTCCTCTGGTACCACACCATCCTCCCATGATTTGTTAAATAGGGTAGTCAATGGTGTCACTAGTTCTCCCCTTAGTTCTCTTAGAATTCTGGGATCAATCCCATCAGGCACCATTGCTTTGTCCACTGTGAGTTTTAAGAGTTCCTTTATGATGTTCCTTCATGACCCTTTCTTCTGTGAATGGACTGGTATCGACCCCCCTGTCCAGACTGCATTTATTGTTTGGTTTGGGTACCTCCCCCTCTTCTTCTTTAATGTGAATACTGAGCAAAAGTTTTCATTCAGTATCTCTGCCTTTTCACAGTGACCCTCTGCCAGCCCTCCCTTTTTAAACCACTATCCTCCTTGATGTTACTTAGCTCTGATGTACCTATAAAAGGTTGCATTCCCCTTCTTAACTGAGTTGGCTATCTTTACCTCAGTTTGGGCCTTTGGTATTCTGACTGCCTTCCCTGCTTGCTTCTGCTTTAACTGATACAGTTCTCTGTCCTGCTGATTCTGTGATTACTTATATTTCCTGAATGCTATCTCTTTCTCCCTAACCTTTCCTGCCCCCTCCTTTGAAAATCATAGTGTTTTTTACTTTGTTTTGTTTTGTTATTATTTACTTTATTTGCATGAAGGCTTGTTGCCTCTGTGATGGCAGTTTTGATTATTCCTCATTGTTCTTCCACCCCTCCTTCCTGCCCATTTGCTAGTGCATTCATTAAGCACTCACCCATTTTGGCAAAGTCAGCCCTCCTAAAATCCAGGACATTTGCCTTTGTATGGCTTGTCTCTACTGCTGTGTTTATTGTGAACCATACCGTTCAGTGGTCACTAGTTCCCAGATGGCTACCCACTTATAAATCTGTGATCCTCTCTTCATCTCCATGTGAGAATACCAGATCTAAGATTGCTCCCTCCCAAGTGGGTTCCAATACTAGTTGTCTAAGGCACGCCCCATGCAGCACATCAAGAACAAGCCCCGCTCTTGGATGTGGCTACAGCAAATGCACTCCAGTTAACATGTGGCATATTCAGGTCCCCCATCAACAATATCTCCCCTTTTTCTGCCATTCTAAGAATACAGTCTGTCATTTCCTTATCCATTTCCTCCCCCTGAGATAAGGATCTGTATACAACCCCCATGCGGATTGTGGTGCCATTGCCTGTGTCCAAGTTGATCCACAGTACCTCCTCTCCTCCTCATTTACACTTTAGTTCTGTTGCTTTGATTTGTTCCTGAATTTCTTGGTTTTCAAGTAATGTAGCATTCAGTTTCCAGTATCCTTTCCATCTTGGTGTTGCATCTGAAGAAGAGATGTTTGTCACAAACCCACTCAACAGGTCAGCCCTCTACTCCCAAAGTGCCAACTTCTGAGCGCAGTCTTGTGAACAGTGAACAGTTAACAGAAACAGGGTAGCCCTCCTGTCTGTTTTGTGGGTTTGAATCAACCTTTGGTCTCAAGTCTTGGAGGGATTCAAACTGTGAACCTCTTGTTAGCATACCCAATTCACAAGCTCAGATAATTCTGTCTTTGGGGTCCATATATCTTTGCCTACGGGCACCTAACCAGGTGTAAAAATGAACCCTTAAAATCTCTAATAAAAGACCTCAGATTACTCTTACATTTTTCCAGTTTTGTATCATCATTCAAGCTTATGCATAGTGTCAGCTTTAACCATATATACTTTACTTGTTAAAGAAAGAAATTCAAAGACAGACCAAGTAGGCTCTAAAAATAGAGTTTTACTAAAATAGATAAAAATATGTAAAACATAAAATACAGAACCATGTATCACAAGAACCATACAATCTTTTAAAAGAACAAGGTTTTAACAGTGCAATTCCTACTACAGTACTTAGATTTCTCTCTCTCTCTCTCTCTCTCTCTCTCGAAATACCTGCTTAAAGTGCTCAAATATGTTTCTTTGTCAGAGTATAGATGGAAGTGTCTCTGAAGAAAAACAGAATACTCTTTAAAAAACTATATTTGCCAACCCCTTTGTGTGAGGTCACCTAGCTCCTCTTCTGTTTATTAAAAATCATACACCCAGGAAGTTTTATCATTTTAGAAGGAAAGTTAATTAAGGTTACATCAGCAGAAACTCCTTTCCCCATGTGACTTCCCCAATCAAGTCTGTAAATTTCCTTTCATCTATGAGCAGTATCCCCTCTCACACAGACATCAACGCATTTATGACTTCACACCAGTGTGCTAAACCTGGTTTCCTTCTTGAAATGTCATAAAAGGGATACTGATTTCCATCTTAGCAGTTAAAGCTATATTTAACTTAGATAACAGGAGATTCTTGATTAAGGCCTGTTCTAGTCTGTAATTAGCTTCTGGCCTTCCAGGTAACACCTTGTATCTGAAACCTGTGTGTGTGTGTGTGTGTGTGTGTGTGTGTGTGATCTCTCATGCTGTCTCAGCATCTCTCTTGAGAGACAGTCCATAACACATTTTTATATTACAAAAAGCATAGTTTAATCAGAACCAGCTGTCTGAGTGTCACAATTCGTCCCCACCTAGACTGAATATGGGAGCTCTATCCCTGCATGGGATGAGCTCTCCCAATTAGTTCACTCCTCATAGACACGAGACAAGCCATCTGAGTTCTGATTTTTGACTCCAGCCCTATGTAATAATGTCATATCATACCCTTGCAAAGCAAGACTCCACCTTAGCAATCTACCATTGTTCTTTCCCATCCACATCAGCCAAACCAGGGGTTTGTGGTCAGTCTGCATCACAAAATGCTGCCCATATAAGTACGGATATAATTTCTTTAGAGCCCACACTATGGCAAGACACTCTTTTTCCACAGTGGAGTATGCCTGCTCCCTGGGAAGTAACTTCCTACTCAGGTACACTACTGGATGATCTGGCCCTTGGCTGGATGTCTGACTCAGTACTGCCCCACTATCCATGTCTGAGGTGTCAGTCTGAACTATAAAGGGTTTGCTATAGTCAGGACTTGTCAAAAAAGGAGCACTGCACAGTGCCTCTTTTAGTTTGGAAAAGGCTTCCTCACAGGCTGGGCCCCAGGTAATTTTCTTGGGCATCCTTTTCTTCATCAGGTCAGATAGGGCAGCAGCCAGGGCACTGTAATTGGGTACAAATCTTCTATAGTACCCCGCTGTCCCTAGAAAACTCCTGACCTGCTTCTGCATTTCTGGTCTGGGCCATGCCTGGATTACCTCTATTTTTATTTGGTTAGGACAGAACTGTTCTCAGCCTACCACATGCCCGAGGTATGCCACCTCTCCCATGGCCACCTGGCACTTCTCAGTCTTGACAGTGAGCCCGGCCCTCTGTATCCTGCCCCCACTTCCCTAAATTGGGATAGATGTTCCTCCCAGCTGGTACTAAAGATGGCAATGTCATCCAGTACGCCACGGCGTACTCCTCAGCACCATTTAACACCTGGTTCACCAACCTTTGGAAAGTGGCTGGGGCATTCTTCATTCCGAAAGGCATTACTTTGAATTCAAATAAGCCTGTTGGAGTGATGAAGGCAGACCTCTCCCTAGATCTGTCTGTCAACTCTACCTGCCAATACCCCTTGGTCAGGTCAATGGTCGTAAGGTAGGTCTCCCCTCCAAACTTATCCAGGAGTTTGTCTGTCTGGGACATCGGGTGGGTGTCTGACTTTGTGACTGCATTCAGTCCACGATAGTCCACACAGAAATGAGTTGAGCCATCTGGCTTGGGCACAAGGACTATGGGTGAGGCCCAGGGGCTGTGGGATCTCTGAATTACCCCTAAATCCAGCATCTCCTCCACTTCCCTCCTAATGTCCTTTTGGACAGCCTCTGACACCTGATATGCTGTCTGCCATATGGGCGTCTGTGTCCCTGTCTCCACATCGTGTGTCACTACGGGGCTTAGTCCAGGCTTGGCTCTAAACAAAGGGGAAAAGTCTGCTAAAGCCTCCCTTACTTTCTGGATCTGGTCCGGGGCCAGCTGGGGAGACAATTTTAATGCCTCCACAGAGGACTCCCACTTACTTTCCTCCAGCAAGTTCAGAAGGGGATCTCCTTCATCCATCCCCTCCCCAGGACTACACACTGCAAACACCATGTCAGCCCTATTTGCATATGGCTTCATCATGTTGACGTGGTACACCCTTTCTGTCTGTCTTCGGTCAGGTAACTCCACAATGTAGTTCATGTCATTTACCTTCCTAACCACTTTGTATGGTCCTGCCCAATCAGCCTGCAGCTTGTCTTTCCAGACCGGAATAAGGACCATGACTTCCTGACCCACCATGTACGAGCAAGCTCTGGCTCTGTGGTCTTACCACACTTTTTGTTTCTGTTGGGCAACTGCCAGGTTGCTCTGGGCTGTCCTCATAAGCTCCTTCAGCCTTTCCCTAAACCTAAGGATGTAATCCACTATGGGAGTTCCCTGGCTGGCGTGCTTGCCTTCCCAGTCCTCCCAGATCAAGTCTAGGGGCCCACGTACCCGGTGTCCATATAAGAGTTTAAAGGGGAAAAATCCTGTAGACTCTTGGGGCACCTCCCTGTATGCAAACAACAAGTGGGGAAGGTATTTCTCCCAATCCCTCCCATGATGTTCAGCAAATGCCTGGAGCATTGACTTTAGGGTACCATTGAATCTTTCCACAAGCTGTTTGGCTTGTGGGTGATACGGTGTTGTGCATCTCTGCACCACCCCACACTTCTCCCATAAACATTTCATCAGGTCCGATATGAAGGAACCCCCTCAATTGGTGATAACCTCCTGCAGAAACCCAGCATGGGAGAAAATCCCAAGTAAGGCATCTGCCACTTTGTCTGTCCTCAGTGAGGATAGGGTAACTGCCTCTTGGTACCGGGTGGCATAATCCACCACAGTCAGGATGAATCTCTTCCCTGAGGAGCTGGGGGTATTTAAAGGCTCCACAACATCCATTCCCATCCTCTGGAATGGCTCCTCTACTATGGGCAATAGAATCAGGGCAGCTTGGGTTTTCTTGCCCACCTTCCCTATTTCTTGGCACCAGTGACAAGACTTGCAATACTCCTTCACCTGCTGGGTAAAGTTAGGCCAGTAGAAATTCTGGGCCAAACGCTGCATCATGCGCATCATTCCCAGATGACCAGACAAGGGAATATCATGTGCAATCTGGAGCAACTGCTCACGATAACTGTGGGGAATGACAAGCTGCCTGCCTAGCATCCCTCCCTCTGTCTGCACAGCCTGAGTATACATAAGTCCATTTTCCCAATAAGCCTTATGTCTGCCCTCTTCTGCCTGTGCACTGTCTGAGTCTGCCCAAAACCTCAGCTTCTCTAAACTAGGGTCACTTCTCTGAGCAGTTGCAAACCCCTCACACATTCCCAAGGCATGGGACAGGTCCCCTTCAGCTGCTAAACTGGGGTCCCTAGCACTAGTGACAGGGCATTCAGGATCACTGTCAATCCCAACCCTCTGACAATGAGTCACCTTTCTCTCTTCAGAGTAACCCTCTGTAGCTGTGTGGTTACTTGCTACTGGGGAAATTTCTACTCCCTTTTCATTAGTCTCCCCATCTGGAGACACAGGCTGGGGAACCAGCCTCTCAGCTGTTTCCACAATGGTTTCTGTGGGGTTCTGGGAACTACAATTTTCCCTTGCCACTTGGCTATGGGTAACTGCACATACCATCCCCTGTTTGAGATTGTTTCCCAGGATCACATCCACTGTTAACATTTTGGCTACAGCCACCTGTTGCACAGTTCCCCCTGTTTCACCCCAGTCTAGGAGAACACTAGTGAGGGGCAATGTTTTTCACCTCACCAGTAAAGTCCTGTACAGTGACATATTTATTGGGTATAAGGTGACCAGGCTCTACTAGATCCCCCTTTACCAAGGTCAAGGATGCCCCTGTGTCCCTTAACCCTTGTGTCTGTACACCATTCACCATGCCTGGGTGCATGTGTTCCCTCATGTTCACTGTCATGGTCCCAGGGACACACAAACAAACCACTTCTTTTCTAGTACCATTCTGCGTATTATTGCTCATTCTTTTGGGAAACTGTTTGGCAATATGCCCAGTTTCTTTACTTAATAGAAACATAGAAATACAGAATTTGATGGCAGATAAGGACCGCTTGGCCCACCTAGTCTGCCCATTTCCCTACCTAACGGATAGGCTACAGATCCTAGTTAACCAACAGCCTACTTCCTCCTACCCCCCACTAGAATTGCCTTATGTCTGTCCCATGCATTCTTAAATTCCCCCACTGTTTTTGACTCTACGACCTCCTCAGGAAGGCTGTTCCATGTATCCACAACCCTCTCTTTGAAGAAATACTTCCTCACATTACCTCTGAGCTGTCCCCCCTCTATCTTCAAATTGTGCCCCCTTGTTTTTGCACATCTCTTTTTCTGAAAGATGCTACCCTCTTGGACTTTTTTGATTCCCTTGAGGTATTTGAAAGTTTCTATCATGTCCCCCCTCTCCCTCCTTTCCTTGAGGCTATACATCTTTATTCCCTTTAGTCTTTCTTCATATGTCTTCTGATGAAGACCCTGCATCATTTTGGTTGCCCTCGTCTGGACAGCCTCCACCTTGTCTATGTCTTTGTGGAGATGGGGTCTCCAGAACTGTACACAGTACTCCAGATGTGGTCTTACCAACTGTCTGTACAGAGGGCCAACAACTTCCTGTTTTCTACTGGTGGTGCCTCTTCCTATGCATCCCAGTGTCAGGGCTTCTCCTGAGCTTACGGAATTTAGCTCTGTATGATTCAGCAGTCAATTAAAAAAATTTTGTAACAGTGCAGCTTTAAGTTTGCTGTAATCATTACTGTCCTCATTGTCCATTTAACCGAATGCATCCTGAGCTTTCCCAGTAAGTAATGGGGATAGCTGAAAGCTCCAGGACTCTCTAGGAATTTTAGCCTGAATGCAAACTTTTTCAAAAGAATTTAAAAAGGCATCCATATCCTCTCCCTCTTTAAATTTGGCTATTAATTTGGAATTCAATTTGTAACCCAGTCCTGTAGTCCCAGTTAAACCCAAGCCACTTACCTGCTCTGGTTCCGCTGGTTGGAGTCATAGCTTCTCCAGTTCACATTGCTTGTGGCGCTCCTGCTCCTCATGGTCTGTGTCTCGATGTTCTTGCTCTCTCTTCTCTTCTGCAGCTCGCTGGTGCTCAAGCTCCTTACAGTCTGCCTCCCACTGTTCCCTCTCTGCCTCTCATCTCTCTCATTCTCTCTTCTCCTGGAACTCCAGCTCCATCCTGCATAACTCAGTTTGCAGCTTGAGTTCTTCTGGATCCAGGATATTGGTGATCTTCCCCTGCTGCTGTGGCCCTTCACTGACAGTGTCCCTATTGCTCTCCTCATTGGATCTGGACACTGCACTGGCCACTAGCCCTGCCACACTCAAGGTTTGGTCCTTCTCAGTCACGGTCTGTGACTCGCTGCTCTCGGTATCTGCTACCATCAGGGCATCTATGAGTTTTTGCTTGCTGGCTTTCACCTCCAACAGGACTCCTCTGTCCCTGCACAATTGTCTTAAGTAGTCTACAGTGCACCTGCTGTAGTTGGAAGCCATCTTCTGTAACTACTGCTACTCTGACTTGAACTTTAGGAAAAAATATAAAATGGGTAGGAACTTGATGGTATGCCAAGTGATATAGTTCTGTCTCTCTTTTTTTTTAATTTACTGCCTTTTTCTTTCTTTGCAATTGAGCTGACAGTCTCAAGCTGACACACTGAGCAATAAAAGCTTGTAATACCAAAATGTTATCCACACCGCTGCCAACCAATCTGTCACAAACCCACTCAGCAGGTCAGCCCTCTACTCCCAAAGTGCCAACCTCTGAGTGCAGTCTTGGGAACAGTTAACAGAAACAGGGCAGCCCTCCTGTCTGTTTTGTGGGTTCAAATCAACCTTTGGTCTCAAGTCTTGGAGGGATTCAAACTGTGAACCTCTTGTTAGCGTACCCAATGCACGGGCTCAGATAATTCTGTCTTCAGGGGGCCAAATATCTTTGCCTATGGGCACCTAACCAGGTGTACAAAAATGAACCCTTAAAACTCTAATAAAAGACCTCAGATTACTCTTACCTTTTTCCAGTTTGGTATCACCATTCAAGCTTATACATAGTGTCAGCTTTAACCATATATACTTTGCTTGTTAAAGAAAGACATTCAAAGACAGACCAAGTAGGCTCTAAAAATAGAGTTTTACTAAAATAGATAAAAAAATATGTAAAACATAAAATACAGAACCATGTATCACAAGAACCATACAATCTTTTAAAAGAACAAGGTTTTAACAGTGCAATTCCTACTACAGTACTTAGATTTGTCTCTCTCTCTCTCTCGAAATACCTGCTTAAAGTGCTCAAATATGTTTCTTTGTCAGAGTGTAGATGTAAGTGCCTCAGAAGGAAAACAGAATACTCTTTAAAAAACTGTATTTGCCAACCCCTTTGTGTGAGGTTACCTAGCTCCTCCTCTGTTTACTAAAAATCATACACCCCAGGAAGTTTTATCATTTTAGAAGGAAAGTTAATTAAGGTTACATCAGCAGAAACTCCTTTCCCCATGTGACTTCTCCAGTCAAGTCTGTAAATTTCCTTTCATCTATGAGCAGTATCTCCTCTCACACAGACATCAACGCATTTATGATTTCGCACCAGTGTGCTAAACCTGGTTTCCTCCTTGAAACATCATAAAAGGGATACCAATTTCCCTCTTAGCAGTTAAAGCTATATTTAACTTAGATAACAGGAGATTCTTGATTAAGGCCTGTTCTAGTCTGTAATTAGCTTCTGGCCTTCCAGGCAACATCTTGTATCTAAAACATGTGTGTGTGTGTGTGTGTGTGTGTGTGTGTGTGTGATCTCACATTCTGTCTCAGCATGTCTCATGAGAGACAGTCCATAACATATTTTTATATTACAAAAAGCATAGGTTAATCAGAACCAGCTGTCTGAGTGTCACAATGTACACTAAAACTAACAAATGATCAGAATTTTCCACAAGTATTGTGTGAGCTCTTAAAGTTTTTATAGCAGCTGCAGAAAAGATAAAGTCAATGTCTTGTGGCTAATGTGCTTTTATAAAATGTATATCACCCTGTCAGATGTATTGTCCTGTATGTGTCTTTTAATCCTACTTGATCTATAATGTTATTCAATGTATTAATGTCACAAAATTGTTTATTGGTTTTAACCCCTCTATCTTTTATATCTTGCACACAATTAAAATTAAAATTTAAAATTTATATCTTGCACACAATTAAAATCACCTGCACATAGAACGACCCACAGAGTCATCGACGACAGACCCCCCCCGAGGCACAGGCAGGCCAAGGGAGCAGGGTTGCGAGGGCACAGGATCTCAGCTGCCCTCCCCACAGAGTCGCCGACGATGCCCCCGAGGCACAGGCAGGCCAAGGGAGCAGGGTCCACGAGGCACAGGATCTCAGCTGCCCTCCCCACAGAGTCGCGATGGCCAGGCCCCGAGGCCACAGGCAGGCCAAGGGAGCAGGGTCACAGGCACAGGATCTCAGCCTCCCTCCCCACAGAGTCGCTGACGATTGATCCCCACGAGGCACAGGCAGGCCAAGGGAGCAGGGTCACGAGGGCACAGGATCTCAGCTGCCCTCCCCACAGAGTCACCAATGACGGACCCCCCCGAGGCACAGGCAGGCCAAGGAAGCAGGGTCATGAGGGCACAGGATCTCTGCTGCCCTCCCCACAGAGTCGCCAATGACGGACCCCACCGAGGCACAAGCAGGCCAAGGGAGCAGGGTCGTGAGGGCACAGGATCTCAGCTGCCTTCCCCACAGAGTCACCAATGACGGACCCCCCCGAGGCACAGGTACAAAGTACACGCGGAAGGAACACTGCTCGGATGCCACAGGCACCACTTTTGAACGACTTGTGGTGCCTGTAGAAGGAAGCTCTGCTCTTTCATTGTCTGCTTGCTTCGCCATTTTTGAACTACTTGTGGTGCCTGTAGAAGGAAGCTCTGCTCTTCCACTGTCTACTTGCTTAGTAAAAGTCAGCACAGGTGTGCTGATAGTTTTTATTCATTCTATAAGCTGCTAATTCTATGTCTTTACGAGCAAGCTGGAAGGTGCTTTAAGAACCTAGTCAAATCTTTCTCTGTGCTTATAGCATAATTAGAGCAAGCTGAAAGGTGCTTTAAGGACCAATTTCAACCTTTTACCCCTCTCCCACCTTAGAAAGCCCTTACATTAACTTAATTTAGCAAGTGCTTTCTGATAAGGGTAGTAACGCTAAAAAAAAAATCACTAATTTGGCAATGCGCTTTGTAAACAGCTGCCTGGAAAAAATATAACAAGCACCTCTGGTCCTACACATTTCTTCTAGCCGTTAGCAGTCTCTGGGATTCAAATTACAACTAGCCTTTGCAATCGGGAGACAATAGCACTGTAGCAGCCTCTGGGACTCAAATTACAAGCTAGCCTTTGCAATCAGGGACAATAGCACTGTAGCTGGGCCAATAAACAAGCCCCACATACCTCTATCAGTGCTCTTATATCCACTCCTTCTCCTTCTCTTCACAGGCAGGCCAAGGGAGCAGGATTGCGAGGGCACAGGATCTCAGCTGCCCTCCCCACAGAGTCACCAATGATGGACCCCCCCAAGGCACAGGTATGAAGTACACATGGAAGAAACGCTGCTCGGATGCCACAGGTGCCATTTTTGAACTACTTGTGGCACCTGTAGAAGGAAGCTCTGCTCTTCCACTGTCTGCTTGCTTCTGCCCCGCTGGCTCCCCACCACCTGCACCACCGCCCTTGGTGAGCTCTTCCCTTTATAGGGAGTGTCACATGATCAACCAAAACCTATCAGCCCATTTTTCCACTTGCAGCTTATCAGTTGCCACCACCAGAGGGCTCCCGTCCAAAATCTTTGTCTACCCAACTAAATTTCTAGCTAGGATGCTGCTGCTGCCAACTTTAATCATGCTCCTCCAACTGGGAAACAATTCCCCACCACCAACTACCTTCTCATGCATAATGCAGCCATCACCAATGCCCCGGTTCTAGCTCCATACCCCCACTACTATGCCTTCGGACACACGCTTGTTCTAGCAACGGCAAATGTTCATTACAGTTGTATCAGTGCAACTTTTTTACCCACTCAGTTTCACATGGGCCTTATGGTTCTAAGTACTTCCTCCTATCGACCCCCCCCCACCAGCCCTTATCTCTCGAACAACAACAAATGTCTCTAAACCTCCCTGGGTCAAGCTTAAAAACCTAATCACCCTTCTCCTACTCTTGTCAGGGGATATAGAGGCAAACCCTGGTCCCAACCCCCCTGTTTCTGCCACCAATCCCCCTTTCTCTTTTCCAAAAGGCCTCCGTATCCTTCATCTAAACACCTGCAGCCTCCTATCTAAATTCTCGCTTATGCAACCACTGGCCTTAACCCTGCGCCCTGACATCCTAGTCATCTCAGAAACATGGCTAAAACTGCATAATAATGATGCAGAGGTATCCCTACCAGGGTATGCCAAAATCAGGTCTGACCGCCAAGGAAAAAAGAGAGGCAGAGGCACAGCTATGTATATCTCAAATAGCCATCAGTCCCCTGTAGTGGACCTCCCTGTATCCCCTGGGAACATTGACGCACTACTCATAAAAATCTCCCTCCCCAGCTCAAACCCCATCTATGTGGCTGGCTCCTACTGCCCCCATCCCGCCCGAGGACATTCTCTCCCATCTGGGCAATCTACAATCTCATGCTGCGGGGGAAGAACTTCATATCACCGGTGATTTCAACATAAACTGGATAGGACCTGATAAAGCACATCTAAAGACTAAAATCAAGGCCCTATCCCTATCTCAGCTCATAACAG
Organism: Neoceratodus forsteri; assembly: GCA_016271365.2. Classification (NCBI taxonomy): domain Eukaryota; kingdom Metazoa; phylum Chordata; order Ceratodontiformes; family Ceratodontidae; genus Neoceratodus; species Neoceratodus forsteri. The sequence continues at coordinate 186,731,550 of CM057457.1, forward strand.
AACCCACCAGGCTAGACCACAAATCCCTAAATCACACCTTACTGGACTGGGCACTCACCTCCCAGTTGGTTTGTCTGCGGTTGTGTAGGGATGGTAGAGTTAGCGAGCTATAGAGATTGCAGTGGTGGGTTGATTGGTGGCAACCGAGGATGAAGCGGCAGAATGAGTGGAACAGGGTGTCTAGGCTGGCCAAGGCAGACATGGGGGCAGTGGAGTAAATTATGTCACCGTAGTCAATTATGGGGAGGATCATTTTTTGTACAATGGCATGCCTTGTTTGTGCGGGAAGGCAGCTTTTGTTGCGGTACAGTGCTCCAAGTTTAGGGAGTAACCACTTATGAAGAGAGGTGATGTGAGCAGAGAAATCTAGGTGCTGATCTAGCCATACACCCAGGTATCTGAAGCTCGTACAGTTTTCCAGGGGAATTCCATCCAGGGTTTTGAAAGGGGGGGAGGGGTCTTGGTGGGAGAGTCTTTGAGGGGTGCCAAAAGTTAGCAATACAGTTTTTTTGGAGTTAAGGAATAGCTGGTTAGTCCTAAACCAGTTCTGGATAGCATTGAAGTCTTCCTGGAGTTAGGATGCTACGCTGAGGGTTGCAGGACCAGAGGAGTAAAGGACAGTGTCATCTGCATACATCTGTATAGAGGAGTGTGAGCATGCTGCAGGGAGGTCATTCAGAAAGATGGAGAAGAGAAGGGGACCCAGGACTGAGCCTTGCGGGACGCCAGTTGGGACAGGCAAAGGGTGGGAGGTGTGAGATGCTATTTTAACTACCTGACTCCTGCCTACTAAGTAGTCGTGGAACCAGTTTGTGGCTGAGGTTGAGAGCCCTACGGCGGTGAGTTTGGAGAGAAGTAGGGAGTGGGAGACTGTGTTGAAAGTCTTGGCTAGGTCTATGAAAATGGCAGAGGTGATGTGACCTTTGTCCATACCTGTCAGGATGTCGCCTGTGACCCAAAGTAGGGAGGTGGTGGTTGAGTGGGATTTACGGAAACCCAATTGGAATAGTATGAAAAAGGAGGCAGCATCTAGGTAAGGGGTGAGTTGGGACAGGACCAAACGTTCCTGGAGTTTGGCCAGGATAGGAAGCAGGGAGATGGGTCGGTAATTGCCTGGGGAGGAGGTGTCACCTGCTTTTGGCAGAGGTATAATGGTGGCCAGCTTCCAGACTGTTGGTAATTTGCCCAGGGAGAAGGATAGATTGAAGAGGTCGGCTAAAGGGATGGCAATAGTTGGGGCGGAGAGGTAGAGCATTTTTGCGTCCATGAAAGTGGGGCATTTCCCTTTGTTTTGATTTAGCGACTGAAGGGAGCGATAGACATTGGTTGGGGAAACTGTGCAGAAGGAGAATGGTATGGTAGAGGAGGTAGAATGAGGGGCGCATGTGTTGTGGGGAGGCACAGTGTGGTGGGTGTGGGGTAGGGAGGATAGGAGCTTATTGGCGCAGCTGGCGAAGTGAGTGTTAAAACTTGGATAGGGTCGGAGATAAGGGAACCTTGATCTAGTAGTGTTGGTGCAGCCGGTTGGGTGGGGGGTGGGCAGGGTTTTAAGAGATTTCCAGAAATCCATTGGGTGATTTAAATTTTTGCTAAAGGTTGATTGGAAGTAGTTTTTTTTTTCGCTTGTCTTATGCTATTTGTACACTTGTTTCGAAGGGATTTATAGGTAATGAGGGAGGCCTGAGTGCCCCTCCTTTTATAAATTTTCCAGGCGTGGTCCCTGGTGTGGCATAATTTGAGAATGTCTGCCGAGATCCAGGGGAGGCACGCACCGCAGACTCTTTTCGTTCGCAGAGGGGCGTGTTTATCCCGGACTTTAAGTTTGTTTTGAAAACCTCGAAAGCTATGTCAATGGTGGGTGCCATAGCGATGAAGGACCAGTTTATCTGTCTTAGGTCGGTCAGGAGGGAGGCTAGGTTGAGGGAGTTATAAGACCTGGTGACTAATGTTTTTGGGGGTGGGGCAGGAGGACAGTGAACCTTCCTGATCAAATAGATCATATGATGGTCACTTATGGAATCAGGTAGGAGGCCAGCACTTTTTATTCTATGTGGGTGGGAGGCAGGGCCAGATCAAGCCTCTGGGGGGCCTGTGGCACTGGACCTCTGGAGGGCCCATGTGTGTGCAGTGTTTATGACATGTGAAAATCCCCAACCCATCTAGGGGGGTCTGGGGGCATGCCCCTCCCCAGAAAATTTTGAAAAAAATGGTTGAAAATGGTGCACTTTAGGGGGTTTCCTTATTGTTTTCTGATTTTTTTTCCTAGTCTAAAAAGTGACACTTTATGCTGGAAAAATACTGTACATGCCACTGCCTCAAATTATATATTGTATGTTTCCATATTCACATATATGGATAGTACAAATTTGTATGTGCTTTCAGAATATGAATATATAAACATACGGTGGATATTACTACAAATATATATAGTATTTGCAAAGTGAGACAGCGTAGGATAAGGGCAGTGTTCAAACTTTGGGGAGGTCTGGTGGGGGGGCTTGAGTCTGGAAGGTGTGTACTACTCCATTCGCAAAAGAAAGGGTGCTACAAGAGCTCACTAAGCTCAGGGTGGACAAGGCAGTGGGACCTGATGGCATACATCCCAGGGTACTAAAGGAGCTAAGGGTGGAGCTAGAATAGACATTATCAGAACTGTTTATTGAGTCTCTGAGCACAGGAGAGGTCCTACAATTTATCAGCTTCCTTTTTTTGAACGGCCATACCAACCATCTGCCTCCTTGTCTCCTTCAATCTTTCATTTTGTTTTGGATCTCTGTATCTACAAGGAGCCTTGAATCCATTTTCCATTGTCTCAGTGTGGGGGTCCTCCCCCCTCTACTCAGGGTCACCATCAAAGGGCCCTCCTCTGAGTACAGGACTGGTCTATAGGAGGTCTTCCAACACCAGTACAATGCCAATTCTCATGTAAACTGAGTGGACATGAAAGTAGAAGGAAAATTCCCTAGCATCAGGTGCAATAACCTGCAAACTTTGTGTAGGGCATGCTCTGCTGCCATCTGCTGCAATCCTGTGGAGCAACTAGCCAGAGCTTGTGCTGGGGGTGGGGGCTGATCAGTTCATGATATGGTCCCATGTGGTGTTGTAATCCCCTCCAATTAAAAGGAGTGAAGGGAATTATGACATAGTGACAGAGAGTCTGTGGTAGAATTCTTGCCTGTTTTGATTAGGCCTATATCTGGAGGCAATAGTAAAGGTCTCTTCTCCACTTTAAGTACTATGGTTAAGTAGTGGCCCTGTTGGTCTGGTTGCCGCTTCAGTATTTTGACCTGTAGCCCTGGACATAGCAAACTGGCAACCCCCCCCTTGCCTTTGATGTACAACACATTACCTTCAGCTGACCTCAGCATGTTTTTTCCTTTTTTGTGACTTTCTCCCCCACTGTGTGGGTCTCCTGCAGTATTGCTGCAATGTTCCCTTTCAAGTTCTTAATTGTGTCAACACCTTCTTTCTGTTACAGTTTTTAACCCATTTACATTGCAGCACATAATGTTTAGGTCTTCAGCCAGATAGGAGCTAGAAACCAGGATATCTGAATGAGCAAGTTACTCCAAACATGTGAGTACCCCTGCACCTGTCTGCCACCACCCACATTGCTCACACAATTGGTTGCTAGGACCTTTCTAATTTTTTACCTTCAACAAAAATCAACATTCAAGATGTGACAAGTCCCAAAGCCGTCTCCCTCCTAACCAAACATACCCATCATGTTTTTTTGCAGCTTACCTCTCTACTTGTTCTGCATCTCCCCTCCCCCATCACTAGTAAAATAATTCAGAACATGAAATGATTTAACATTTCCCTTCCCAGTAAGGCAAAGGCTAAATCTCCTCCCTCCACACCTGTTTCAGCCCATATGGGCTCATAGTACCCATACTTTTCCTCATGGAAGAAGCGAGGTTGGTACCAATGTGCACCCTCCCTTGTTTGTAGAGAAGATGAAAAGTATTTAATCTCTTCATCAGAGTGTTATCAAAAACAAGAAAATTGAAAGGGTGTTCACTAAGCTTTTCTCTGCTGTGACCTTACTCCTGTATATTCTGCATTTCTAGTCCTGCATGGAGGGTTCCTAGAGAGGCTACGACCCTCAGGTAGGGGTTATTGGTGGAAGGCTCAGCTTCTCTGTTTCAGTTTTTGGTGATCATTGAAAGCCCTGACACTACAGTAGGGTAGTTGATGGGGGTGGTGTGTCATGCAAGACAATGTATCAGAATGGAGCATCGCTATTTTGAAATGTTTTAAACAGCTCGCGAGGCTCTGGGCGGCGTGACCTTCAACAGCATCAGTAACGGCTCCTCCTTCCATCCACTCCCACGGTGGCAGCCAGCAGCAGCACCCGGAGCTGGGCATCAACAGCCCCAATGCCGGGGTGCACACCGCCCTCACCGACCGTCACCTGCCTGAGCAAGTAGTTCTAAAGGCAGCATCATTTGCATTTCCATTAAACCGCCGGGTGACTTCTGGCATGTTGTGGTGGGAGTGGATGGACTGGGTTATTGCTGGAGGCTCAGGCCGTGAGGTAAGGATGATGGGATCGAGTGCTGAATGCACTCGGGGCTTTCTCCTGCTCTCCCCAACTCCCAGTCTCTCCTCCTGAGTCAGTCGGTCCTCTGATCTCCTACTACTACACTACCTAACCATCCAGGCCTCAGGCAGCATGACTCAGAGTCGTCCCGGCTTTACTTAATGAATTTCTCTACTCCCCGCTTGCTAATGTACTACTACTGTACCTGTGTGTGTGAGTGACTTGTTTTGGTCTCAGTCTCACTCAGTGCAAACACACAGTACGAACAAGTTTTATATCGAAACGGATGGGTACCTCAAGTTAACGAACGAACCCAACCCACGTCTGCTCAGCTCTCCTCTCTAAAACCACTGCGTCGGTGACTGTGTGGCGTACACTTACATGCACAGACCGGCAGACGATATACACCCCACATGACTTGTCAGCTCGTCGGCTTCTGCATACCATGTGACCCACGGTCGTCTCGTCCCCCTCCATTCATTTCTCAGACTCGGAGTCTACTCTCAGGGCAAGTCGGGCGACACTGCTGGCAAAAACAGGAACAGTAGGGGCCACCGGCAGCAAGTCATTTAAAGCAGCCACTTTTAAATGGCAGTCTATCTTGTTTTGCTTTTTTTGGCCTTATATTAGCACGCAAGTGTGGCATTTCAGGGGGGCTCCCCCATGGTGGGGGCCCTGGGGCATTTGCCCCATTTGCCCCCCTCTTAATCCGGGCCTGCCAACTGTGCCAGATTCGCAGCCAAATTCAGGTCCAACTCCTTCCCCCACACCTGACCTCTGCTCTCTCCCAACAACCGGCACCTGCTTACTCCCTTAGATGGGTTGACCCTAAACTGCTCCATGTCCCATTTATGCGCACATCCAAAGGCCAGGCCACTTTTAATTACCGCATACCTCAGTCCTGGAATGCCCTACCAGCCTCCATCTGCCATGCACTAAATTCCTCCCTACAAAACAAGTTACTCCGAACACATTTCACCTCCAGTTGTTCATGTATCAGCTAAGAACTCTTACTGAAATGTCTCGCTGCTTTATTCGTATATGCATTTGAACTGTATTCTTCCCTCTGTTTCTCTATACTGATTGTAAGTATCCTACCCCTGACTGTAACTTTCCCCCAGTTATGTACTTTTCCCACACTATTGTACTGTAACAATTCCTTGTACAACTCTGTACTGTCTAAGCATTACTAATATGTAAGTGGGTCCCGGCCCCCAGGTCGCATCTGGAATCGAGCATGTTGCTCTGTATGCTTTCCTGGTAAAACTCATAAATAAATAAATATATTTGTAAATAAGTAGGGTTTAACTAGAGTAAATAACTCAATGCTTTCTTTTTTTGATTGAGGAGCCTACAGATTAATGATTCTCCATACTTCATTATTGTACTGGAAATCAAGCAATAAGGCTCTTCCTGGGTAAATATCTACTACTTTAGTAATTTTATAGCCATATCCTTTAAAGGGGATGCCCACACCCCCACATCTTTCTAGGCCCGTAGAATAGAATGAAGGACCCCAACATCAGAGCTTACTTGCTGCAGAAATGTCACTATTAGTACTTAACCTAGTGTCCTGTAGAAAACACATATCTAAATCTAAATCCTTTAAAATAGAAGAGGTTATAACTTCCATCCTTGGATTATTGATACTATTCACATTCAGAGTAGCTTCTTTATATGTGAAAGAGGAGGCCATAGGTTAAAGTGTTAAAAAAAACTATTTATACAGATGGTTTGTCCAATCTTCTACTCCTTCTTGGGTGAGGGCCCACACATTTTTGTTTAGCCCTAGCAGCTTGCATCTTTTCTGCTATCTGTTCATCTTCTAAGTCCGATGTTATTCCCTGCCATGAGGAAAGAGTAAAAGGAGTTTCTAACTCTCTCCCAGAGACCTGTGAGTGCAAAAGTTAATATTTATTTGTCAGTACAATAGATTGTGGAGAGGTAGAAGTTTTAGGAAGTTTAGCTTTTGGATTGGATTTCTCAGTCCTTTCTTTTTGGAAACTACAGTCACCATCTCAGGGGGGAGGCATTATTATCACATCAGGGTCTGTTCTTTGTGCTGAAACTGTTTGTGCTGTATCCTGTGATTTCTGGTTCAAAGGACTAGCTTCAGAAGACTTCCTGCTAATGTTCTCCTCACTCCCCTCATCCTTTATAGGTAACACCTTGGGGGTTGGGGGGATTTTGCTGCAGCCTGACTGTTGTAGTAGTGGCCTGATCTTCTGTTAAGGGACCTTGTTCAGATTGTGCTTGTTTCTCTTGCAGTTTACAATCTTTTTCAATACTTGATTTCTGTGCATTATTAAGTATTACATCTTGGTCTGGGCGGTCATTTCTATTATGTGTTGTCCATTCACAAGTCCTGTACACATGACCAGTTTGTTCACACAAGTTGCAGTGTGATGCATTAGTGCATTGTACACTATTATGACCATATTCTAAAAACAAATTACACTTTACATGATCACATGCATTACTGAGATGAGAAAATGCCCCACACTTAAAACAAGTCTTGGGCTGGCCAGGATAAAAGTAGTGGCCTCTGTCCCTTCTCAAAGATAAGGAACTTGGAAGATGTCTGGGCCCTTGTGCTCCCATTCTCACTTTCACTTTAAACTTCCATCCCCCCATCCATATGTGTTCATCATCCAGAATAGGGAATTTTTCACCCAGCAGATCACACCTTTGTTGCAACCAGTGTTTTATATCATATACATTAATTTCCTCATTTCTGAAAAGAATAGTGACTTGTTTTATTGCTGGTTTCATGAAGGGAATGGCACGGAAAGGGAGCCAAAGGGCCGAGTACCTCACTTTCTCAAAAGTCACCCCAAACCTGTCCTGGCCCATTGGCATTTTAAAACTCATAACAACTATTGTATCTCCAGATGCATGGATCAATGCATATATCTTGTTTGAAAAGAAATGCATGGATTCTTTAATAAGAGTCTTTCCAATATAAATTCTATCAGTGGGTGGGGGGAGACACCCCAGATATTGTAAGCAAGCAGCATTTTTCCTTTGTGCAGGGACTGCATGTTGAAACATTTGTTCTTTTTGTCTAAATTAAGCCCACAACTGTGGGGCTTAAGCCACTACTGATTGTCCCACTTTTGGGTTTTCTCCTTCCATTTTATATCCCCAAGTAGGATTTTGGTCTGAAGTATTATTTTCAAGGCCCATAGAATCAGTATCGTTTGGGGGGGGGGCAGTAGTTAAATTTTCAACACTTTGTACCGTTATACCCTCTGAGTCTAGATCAAATGCATTTGAAAAAGGGATACTGTTTTTAGATGCCTTTGGTTTCCCTTTTACAGTTAAGGTTCTAGGGTCCCCTTTACCCAAAGGTTTAGGTGCTGACTGATAGTCAGGGTCTGATAACCACTTCCCTGTTTCTGTAATTTTCTAGCCTGCACCTGAAAGAGCTTTCTCAACTGTCCAGGGAGTTCTACCTGTTGTATCTCTTCCAGGCATAGTTTCATTTTGTCTGCCTTTTCTAAGGCCTCTATTTGCAGTGTCTGTAGAAGTACCTTCTCCTGCTTTCTTATCTAAAACTCTTTGAGAAGTACTCTGGCTCTCACTTGTGTCTGTAGTGTCTATTTGTTTACTAATTTCACTCATTTTTGTTTTTCCTTGAATTGATTTTTCTAGCCCCAATAAATCAAGATTACAGTACTTACATGGTCTGCTGTACTGGGAATGTATTGTTGTTTTGTTTTTTCTTCTGTTCATTTCTCTCTCTTGACTGCTGGAGTTTGGTACTGTGGGACACTGTCAGAGGGCATTGGCCACTTGTCAAGCAGCTCCTTTGATGAAGCTGCATCATCCTTTCACTGTGCAATGTTGCAGGTATTACCCCACTTGTTCTGTTTTGCTGCCACGTTTTCCATCACCTATTTCTCCAATTTCTGCTCTGCTCTTTGTTTTTCTACTTCTGAAGCCTGCAGTAGGTGCAATAAACATTGTCTTTGTTCTGGCGTAAGCCTCTGTACTAAATAATCCTCCGTTAACGCCTCTTGCACATCCAGCTCAGAATCTACATCCATATCTGCACTGCACATTTCATGTCGGGTTTGAAAAGTGATCTCCTACACTGGACCTGCAAGGATGGAGATCTGCTCTCCTGCATGTACACCAGAAAACTGATCAGAGTCAGGTTCATCAGCCATAGGGACTGTAGCTCCCCCTACCAACAGAGTAGGGGGATTTCCCCGGTGTCCTGGCCAAATTTCCCCCATCCACTAAAAAAATACCACCTTTAGCTTAATCTGGTTCAATTTCAGTTGGTTACCATCTGTACCCCCCCCCAGTCACCCCTGAAAAAGGGACTTCTAGTCTCAGTGAGCCTACTGGGTCAACAAAATTCACTAAATAAATATATAGTATGTTAGGGAAGAGTTATGGTGTTGGTACAAAACAGGGTTTTTGACAACTCATACAGAATCTCAGTGATCATAGTCACTAGGACTATGGAATGTGGCATGCTCAGTCTCAGTCCAAGGAGCTAATGTTTTTGCCAAGTTTGGCAAAAATCAGTCTGGTGGTTCAAAAGTTATTAATAAGTAGGGGTGTGCAAATACTTTATTCCAAATATTTGGGCTGAATATCCTGTTCAGGCCCCACATAATCAGGTATTTAATATTCTGGGGATATAATTAAAAAGAAAAGAAAAAGAAACAGTCCTCCACCATCCTACCCAGCCCAAATTATTAAATCTAAGCTGATTAGTGGATTGTTCCATACACAGAGCAAGCAAGTTTGTGAACACTTTCATTCTATAGCAGGTGGCTTGCTGTGGAGGAGAGTGGGTTTATGCCAGTCATCTTGATGCATGGCAAGAATTGGGTGCTGGGTGGTGGGAGTTGTTGGGGTTTCCAGCTATGGGGGAATTAGTTTTCTTTAAGCACAAATGAGTGTTTACATTGTAGCCAGCCACAGAAGCAGGCGGGTGGTGCCGGTCACTCATTGTGGAACTTTTTCCAGCTAAAATATCAAACTGTGGTTGCTGGGGTGTAGGGTAGGATTGGATTACTAACACAAGGTAGGGGGATGGGGGCTTGGATTTAATGTGTTGGGCAGGGGAGGAGGGTGGGGGACTGTTTCTTTTCTTTAAATAATATTTCCTGAATAGGCAAGAGATAACTTGTGCATTACTTGTGATATTTGGGACATACTTTTTGTTTTTCGCACACCCGTATTAATTAGTGAACTTTTGTAAAATACATACAATTTTTGTTTTTATTTTTGCTCCTGGATAGCAAACAAATTGTGTGGAGTTATATTATAAAATTGAGGTTTCTTAGAGGTTGTCCCAGAATAGAGTCTTTTGGTGGTTTTAGAATTAAATAGTTTTTAGAATTATTACAGTTTTAAGGTTTAAAGTTCATCCATGTTTGGAGTTCTTGAAAAATATCTGAAAAGCATTACTTTTTTCTGCGCTAAAGTTAAACACAAACAAAAACTTAAGCTGAAAACATAACAAATACTTAAATCTAATGATTGGCAGTTGTGTGGTTTGTCAGAAGACAGTCTAGCTAGTCAAGTTAGCTGACTTTCTAAAATAAATAATTACTTAGTGTTCTAATTAGAAAAATAATTTTATGATTGTCTCAAAGAAACATACAGGCAGACGTTAAGAAACTCAGCACATATCAATCAATCAATCAATCAAAATCTTTATTCAGGTGGACATCATTGAGCAAAGCTCATTTACAAGATGGACCTGATAGGTCAAGGATCAAATTGAAGGTACAGTAGCAGATATATACAGAACACTTGTATTTAAATAGATACAGTAATATAAACATATATACAAATGAAGGATAGAGGTTGATAAAACCTAACAGGACATGGTAGGATACAATAAAAGTACACTAGAAGAAACCAGAATGTCCAAGTCCCAATAGAGGAGCCAAAGCAAGCACGCAACACAGGGTAACTGTATTACAGGCTCCAGGGCAAACTAAAGCAGACAAACAGATATAATGATTGATGACTGCAAAAATGATGATAAACAGCCTCTGACGAATGACATGGAGGGGCTGGTGGGAGATTCAGATAGGGACTAAGGTTACTAGTAGTAGGAGGTATGGAGGAGTGTTTGGGGTAGAAGTAAGTGCCAGGAGTTGGTGTGGAGGTCTTGGTCAGGGGAAGCAAAGCTGTAAAAAAGGTATGATAGGGGGCTGAGATACAAAATAAGGGGGCTGCGAGGGAGGGAAAAATGAAGGGGATGATTTATGGAAGAGCTGTCAATAATAATTGCTGACTGAAAGGAGGAGGGTTGTGAATGTGACGGGACTAGGCCTTGTGGTAGCAGTTGCATTTCTCTGGGAAGAGACTTACGTAGAGCTTTTTAAATACATACATACATAACACACAGTGTGTGTCCTTTGTAACGCATGATAAAAAAGCACCAAGAAAAGACAATCAGGAACACAAACAATATTAAAACACATTGGTTTGTTTTCATTTGTGACTGAGTTATTTGTTAAATTGCAAAAAACTGTCATGAAAAATGTATTAAGTCCAACACATTTAAAATGTTAAAAGTCCACAACATGAAAAATAGTCAAGATCATGGCTGAAGAAAGCAACACATGCATTTTGTACTACAGCTAAAGTCATACACAAACAAGATATTTAAAGTCTTTATGACTCGTGTTTTGCTTCAGAATGTTATGACTCATCTCCTTCAGGCAGGACCTATAAGCCAGGACAGAAGAAGTTTATGACTAAACTGCTGCTTCATGTAGGGCCCACAGGGCTCTACAATAAGAAAGGTATGGTTCATGTCCTGCTTCACCTAGGGCCCACATGGCCCTCCATGAAGTTTATGACCATGGTGGTTATGGGTGCCCACAGGTACACCCACACCTGTGACCTTTATGCACAGACTCACTGGTTGAATCTCAAATGTAGGATCACCTACCGAACTTGTCTATTCATGAAAAATATAAGCCTCATCAAAGCTCCACATAGTGCCTTGCCCCTGCTGTTACCAGACCCAAACCTGTGCAACCCAAGCAGAGCATCTTCAACAAACTACCCGGTCCCTTACTGCTGGACTGTCCAGGGTCAGTGATCTTTTCACTATAGAGCCCCTTCCTGACTAAATAACCTCCCCCCAGAGATCCTTAACATCCCCTCCCTTGGCCCCTTTAAACTTAATCTGTGCCAGCACCTCACCAAACTAAGCAGTTGTGACTATCCCCCCTAGTTAAGGTTAGCAAGCAATGTGAGAAGGCAGTAGGGAGGGCTGGGGGTATACTGGGATGTATATGGAGAGGCATCAGCAGCAGAAAACAGGAAGTTGTTATCCCTCTGTACAGACAGTTGGTGAGACCCCATCTGGAGTACTGTGTCCAGTTCTGGAGACCCCATCTCTGCAAGGACATAGACAGGATAGAGGTAATCCAGAGGAGGGCAACTAAAATGGTGCAGGGTCTGCAAGAGAAGCCGTATGAGGAGAGACTAAAGGAGCTTAATATGTATACCCTTGAGGAAAGAAGGGAGAGGGGGGACATGATAGAAACTTTTAAGTACCTCAGTGGAATCAACAAAGTCCAAGAGGGTAGCATCTTTCAGAAAAGAGACTTGCAAGAACAAGGAAACAATTTAAAGATAGAAGGAGGGCAGTTCAGGGGCAATGTGAGGAAGTATTATTTCACAGAGGGTAGTGGATGCATGGAACAGCCTTCCTGAGGAGGTTGTGGGGTCTAAAACTGTGGGAGAATTCAAGAATGCATGGGGCAGACATAAGGCAATTCTTGTGTGGGGTGGGAAGAAATAGGCTGTTGGTTAACTAGGATCTGCGGCCTATCCTGTAGGTAGGGAAATGGGCAGACTAGATGGGCCAAGCGTCCTTATCTGCCATCAAAGTCTATGTTTCTATGTAACACTTAAACTTAGCTCAGTTCCAGGAATTGGCCTGCTCATTGCCCCTACCTGACTCGTTACCCCCCTTCCCCCACCTACTCCTCACTCCCTCCCCCTTCTCCACCCATCCTTTCCCCTGAACTTAATCCCACCCACATTAATCTGACTTGACAAGGACACCTGCTGCCTGTTTCACTCCCCCATTTTGTTTCTGTCCTCCTCTTCTTTGATTCCCCTATCTTCTCTTTTCCTCCCCCCCTTTGCTTATCCTTTCTCTCTGAACCCTGGCGGGCAAAGTCATAATTAGCTGACTATACCCCCCTACACTCTCTCATCTCCTTATGTGATTGGCCTATGGATTAAATCCCTGCTGTAACCTGCTTTGTACTAATACACCAACTAGTGTGCTTTTCTGTATATTATGTAACTGAGTGTTTATGCACCCATTGTCATTCTAATTGTTTTACCTCCCTACCTTGTAATGTAAAATCCAAATTTTGTATGTACAACTACTGTATTTGTATCTGTCGCGGAACCTTTGTAAAAGAATCTCCAGTTCAAAGGTATTTTAATCCTAGCAATAAATTAATAAATAAATAAATGATCTCCTGCATTAAGAAATTAATAAGTCTGGCACTATATTTTCTAAAAAAATAGGAAATTCACTGTAAAAAAAAACTACATGAACGAATACATTAGTGTTACAAAGTGACCAGCACAGCATGCCATTATCCTCTGTCCTGATCTACTGCAGTTGTTTACAAACCTGAAAAACAAAAATGGCTTAAAAAACACTAAGTACCCACAAAGGCACACTGAGCATGCACAGGGACTTAATTTTCTTTTGGCCAAAAAAAGGATTGAATTTGTTGCCCTCAAAAATGTATTTCAATGCCAAAGTGAAATTTGAAAAATGGATAGTCATGAGGGGAATGTTATGCACCCTGACTCTCAAATGTTAAAAACAAAAAATGTACAAAAAAAACATTTTGTGTCACTGAAAAAAACCAAGCCCCCTTTCCTCCTAAGCAATCAAGTCCCAAACAACATGAAATGTGTATGCACTGGTTCTTACTTTTTGTATTTTTTCTATTTCCCATAACTTTAACTTTTGCTCTGGCTCCTCTCTCTAGGGTGGTCTACATACCTCCAGCCCCTCCTTTGCTCCCTGGCTTCTTTGTGTTTCCATTGCTTTGATACCCTCCATTACACACAGTACAGCCTCTCCTCCCTTCTTACTCACCTTATTCTTCCTGAACTGAGTATATTCTGGTGTGGTCATGTTCCAGTCGTGGTGGCTTTTAGGTCTGGAATTTTGTTTCAAAGACTCCTTTCAGTTGCACATATGCCTCTACACGTTGCTTCCAATCTGTCTGAAACCCTTCATCCTGCCTCGCCTCTCTCTCTCTCTCGTTGTAACTTTTGTTCCCATCTCCCTTGTCTTCTACTTCACTGCAATTCCCATTATTTTTCTCTCTGGGGGATCCTCCCCCTTGGGTTCTCTCTTTCTACTTCTTTATTCTGGGGGGTGGTTTATGCCACCCTTTCTTGATCCACCACCCCCTTAAGCTAGTTTAAATGTTCATCAACGTAACATTTAAATGGTCCGCTGAGGACTGTGTTTCCCCTCCCTGATGAATGCAGGCCATCTCCTCTAGGCCCATATACTTCCAGGTTGGTCCCGAGTATATTTGAACCCTTCTTCTCTATATCATTCCTTTCCTGGTGTAGAATACCCTGTTCTCCCCCTGTCATAGACAGGCAGCACCTAAGCGAAGACCACCATGTGTGCTACCTGTCTAAGACCCCACCCCAGTTCCCTGAACTCACCAAGTGCAACCCCAGTCCTGCCCCTTGTGAGGCCATTGGTCTCCAGGTGGACGCTGACATCCATCTCTCCCTTCTACCCTGCTGTCCTAGCAATCCTTAGGATCTGCTGTCCATTCCTCTAAGCTGGTTGCCAGGTAAGCACCTTACCTCCCTCTTTCCCCTTTTCCTGTTCCCAAATCTATTCTCTCACAATTGAGGTCCCCCACCAGAAGCTTCTTCCTCCTCTGTTGGGGTCCTGTATTACCCACCTTGGGGCATTCCCTACAGAGGTCCCCACATCCTCCCTTGCCACTACTACAGAAGCCTCTTCCTGGCAGTCCTGCCTACCAGAATGGTGAAGGAATTTTGTAGTGGCTTCAGCTGAGAAATGTGCCCCTGATCTGCCACCCTCCTCCCAGAGCCCACCACAGTTCAACCACCCCTCCTTCTCCTAGACAACCTCTGGGGCAATGGTGGTAGACCCCTTGGTGGGGGAAGAGATCCTTGGATCCTAGCCAGCTTGGCTCAGAGATCAGTGACCTCCTCCCTCAACCCAGAGATGGGTGTGCAAATGGGGCAGTCCCTCAGCCTCTAGAAAGTTTTCCAGGAAAACTGCAGCTCCACATACATTGCACCACCACTTCCATAATTGCCATTATGTTTTGCTGTCTAGTACTAATAACTCTGCCTTTCCCCTACTGCCCTCTTGCTGTTGCTTTGGTCCCTTCTTGCCTACATCTTCTAGTGTATTTACCTTGTCGCCTTACCCTAGATAGGATGTTTCTTGTTTTCCAATTTTTCTTTCTGTTACTCTTTACTTGCTTTAGTATCTCACCCTTTACCCCTCTGCTTAATTACTACTCTGCCTTCCTTTTTCTTCACTGTTTCTGTACCCCTACCCTAAATAGGGCATTTCCCCTATTCCCACCACCAGGTACTAACAGGTACTAACTGCAGGTGCTGCTTCCCACTTCTCAAGTAACTTCCTACAAAGGGAACAACAAGCAACAACAAGCTAACTGGTACTGTACCTTACCAGATCAGCAGAGCCCCTATGTGCCTGCTGTCACCTGTGGACACTAGTCAATGCCTATGATGCCAATCACCTCACCTGTTCCACTCCTACTCTGTTTAACTCACACTCTGGGACACGAGCTTGATGGGACATGGTAAAGTGGTTGAAATTTATCCCTTGAAGGCTTTTTGAAGGTGTGTGATTGGTCCACCCTCCTCATTGCTCCCGCCCACTTATTGGTTGCTGTTCTGACCCCTCCAGACCTGTATTGCTGCCCCAAAAAAGAAAACAGATCACTTAGGTAAGCAATTTAATTCTGTTATTGCAGCCCAGACTCCTGCCTTCTCTTTTTACGGCTGCAGTAGGCAGAGCCTGCAGACGTTTTGCATGTACAAAAGGAGTGATGTCATGTTTTCTGTCCGTGGAACTGACTGAAGGTGTAACTAGTCTCTTCCACCATACCCTCCTCCAAGCAATGTTTTCCACCCTCAAATACATATGCTTTCATGTTAGTCAATGGTTGTAGGGTACTATTTTCTTTCTTAAATGGGTGGTACAAGAACTGGAACCTGAGTAGTGGGAGGCAGCATTAGGTTTCTTTTGGGAGTAAGATCCACCTCCGCCTCCATCCAAGAAGCTCCTAAAAATCCACCCCAAACTTTTTTCTGATTCATGTGGGAGGGGCATGAGATGGCTCTATCATGCTGTAATAAGACACACTAGTTTGGGGCCTGTATCAACCAACAGAGCAAGTCTGTGCAGTGGAGAACAGAAGATACTTAATGCCTTTATTAAGGACTAGAAGAACAGAATATATGTAATGCCTTCAAATTGACTAAAAAATCCTTTGGAACAAATGATTATCAGAGCCACCTGGGGCCTCAGAAGGAGACCTAGACATACATTCTAATTTACAGTAAGAGCCATATGTTTTTCTTAAACATTTTATATATGTATAGTTTATATATAATTTGTCTTTAGTAGTTTCAAAACTTTGAAAGCATTGGTGTTAGTAATGCATTTAGAAATACATTTTTTAATTGTCTTTACAGTTAAACATGCAGTTTCATGTCAGGGCACATTTTTGGGAAGGGGGTTCAAATTATTTTAATATAGGGCTCAGTACTTGGTGAACACAGACTGATGATAAAGTGTGTTTTTTCTTTTAAGTTTGAGATGTATTAGAAAACACTGAACAAGAAAACAATTGGTGATTATAAAAGCTATTCTGATCAGAGCTGTCATTAAAAAAATCTTAACTGTATTTTTTATTTTATCATGCACACTAGAAACAGGATATCAACATTTAATCCATGAAACCTGTTATTCAGTGTTTTTTTTCTTGCATCTCGCCCCAGGCTCAGACAGTCTTCCCAGAATGCAGTTTGTCAGGGCACATTTTTGGGGGAAGGGGGTTGAAATTGTTTTAATCATGAAGCATTGGTGTTAGTAATGCATCCAGGGGATCTGGTATTTGCCTATAATAAGGCAGTGACAGAGGCCCTGGATTCTATTACTCCTGTCCGTGTTCATCCACTCTCCCTTTGCCCTAGGTCCCCATGGTTTGTTGGGGACATTAAGGAATTGAGGAGAGTGGGACGAAGGCTAGAGAGGTGATGATGGAGGTCCAGCCTGGTATGTGACAGGCTTAGTTTGATGGACCATTATTTGGTTTATCAATCAACAATTTCCCATAGGAAGGCAGAATTCCTGTCCAGGGAAATTGCTGCCACATGGAATCAACCAGCTCAGCTTTTCTGGACTGTGGACAGACTGTGCAATCCACTCTGTCTTCAGCCCAGAAATGCTTTTTCACAAGAGCAATGTGAGGAGTTTGCTTGATTCTTTGAGGATAAGGTTGCCATGATCAGGTCCGATATCCACTTGACCCTTTCTCTAGGGAATAGCAGTGGTCGGCAGTAGATGTCGGACACCCGATTTGAGTGGTGCAACTTTGCCCAGCCTACAATCAATGATATTGTAATGGTTATCTAGACTTTATGTCCTACCAACTGTAGTTTGGATCTGGGCCCCACACACTTGCTCGTTGGCAGCGTTGATGTTATCAGCCCAGTCCTTGCTGAGATAGTCTGGTTATCCTTGGAGAGGGGAGTTTTTCCATCTTCCCTTAAGGAGGCTGTAGTTTGACCTCTCCTTAAAAAGCCTTCCTTGGATCCCGACTGTTTAGCAAACTACAGGCCAATCTCTAACCTTCCCTTTTTGGGTAAGGTTAATGAGAAGGTGGTGGCATTGCAGCTGGAAGACCATTTGACCAGCCACAATATCTATGATTCTCTCCAGTCCAGTTTCAGGAAGAGACATAGTACTGAGACGGCTCTTGTTCAGGTACTAAATGACCTCCTGATAGCGAGAGATCAAAGGGCCTGTTCCATCTTGGTCCTTATTGATCTCTCTGCAGCATTTGATACTGTGGACCATGGTGTGCTGTTGGATCACCTGCAGTTTATCTGCAGACTCTCAGGGGTTGTCCTCAGATGGTTTCAATCTTATCTCATGGGTAGGACTCTGAGAGTGGTGTTAATAATAATAAATAATAATTTTATTTGTATAGCACCTTTCAATATATCAAGGTGCTGAACAACTTTGACAGTTCAAACACTACATAAACAAACATATACATAAAATCAGCATACAACAAGATAAAATATATAATAATAAAATCCAAAGCATTAATAAATAACTAATTATCTAAAAAAGCCATGCCCCACAAGTAAGTTTTCAGATCCTTTTTAAAGAGTTCCACGGAGGTGCACTGCCGTAACCGACATGGTAGAGAGTTCAAAGAGTGGGTGCAGCATATAAAAATGCTCTGCTGCCAGAAGATTTCAAGCTCACTCTTGGGATCTCTAACAACCCCATGTCGCCGGCGGAGTGATCGGTCAGGGCAGTAAGGCACCAGGAGGTCTTTCAGATAGGCTGGACCCTGGTTGTGAAGGGCTTTGAAAGTCAACAAAATGACTTTAAAGGTGATCCGCCACGCAGACAGGCAGCCAGTGCAGTTTGCGCAGCACGGGAGTAATATGACAGAAACGATCTTGTCCCAGTTTAAAACCCGGCTGCAGCATTCTGCACCAGCTGTAGGCGACGGATTTCAACCCCAAAAAGCCCAAAGTACAGGGCGTTGCAATAGTCTAAGCGTGAAGATACAAAAGCATGAACCAAAGTAGGCAGGGAGTCAAATGGAACAAGATGCTTCACCCTGGCAATGTTCCTGAGATGATAAAAGGAAGTCTTGACAACAGCTGATAAGTGTTAGGGGTTTGTACCTCAGCTCCATTCTTCCTGCCCTGTGGGGTTCCACAGGGACCCATCTTAGTGCCCATGTTGTTTGCAGTGTATATGCTGCCGTTGGGAGTGATTATTAGATGATATGGCTTGAGTTTTCACTGCTATGCAGATGACACTCAGCTATACATGTCTTTTGTCCTGGAACAAGATGATGCTGTCTCGGTGCTCAACTGCTGTCAGACTGAAATTCAGGCCTGGATGAATGTGAGCTAGCTAAGGTTGAACCTTGAAAAAACGGAAGTGTTGGTCGTGAACCCAGATTGTCATGAGGCGGGTATGTTGGCAGGTTCACCTTCGGGTCTATGGCTCGGAGGTGTTCAGCTGGCTACCTCAGACCAGGTGCGGAACCTGGGCATTATGTTTGATGACTGCTTGACCCTGAAATCATAGGTGTCAGCAGTTGTTAAAACTTCTTTTACCATCTAAGAAATATCACCCGGGTGAAACATTTGGTTCCTCCCGATGATCTTCTGACATTGGTTCACGCCTTCATTTCCTCCTGTCTTGACTACTGTAATGCCCTTTACCTAGGGCTGCTGGGGGTTGATATCCACTGCTTGCAGCTGGTGCAGAATGCGGCAGCCTGATTATTGACTGGTGCATCAAGAACCAGTCATATGACGCCTGTGCTCCGTGGTCTGCACTGGCTGCCTATACAGTGGTGGATCACCTTTAAGGTTGCTTTGCTTACCTATAAGGCCCTACATGAACAGGGACCAGGTTACTTGAAAGATCTCCTTTATCCCTACTGTCCCCTCTGTCCTCTCCGATCCTCCGATGAGGGATTGCTAGAGGTTCCTAGGGTACGTCTGCAAACATCTGGAGCAAGGGCGTTTACTTTTGCTGCCCCATCCCTGTGGAACGCTCTACCTCATCGGGTTCGAGACTGCCTAACAGTCCAGCATTTTAAAATAGCTTTGAAAACCTATCTCTTCAGCCTGGCATTTATTGATTGAGGTTTAGTTTGCTTTCCTATGCTGCTATTATATTGTTGTCTGTTGAATTATATGTTTGTTAGAATAATTTATTCTGTTTTATGTATTTATTGTACAGGCACCTTGGTTTTAGAAAGGTGTCTTTTTATAAATAAAATTGATTTGATTTGATTTGAAATAAAATGTTTAATTGTCTTTACAGTTAAACATGCAGTTTAATGTCAGGGAAAATTTTTTGGGGGGTTCAAATTATTTTAATCATGGGCACAGTACTTGGTAAACAGACTTTGATGATAAAGTGTATTTTTTCTTTCAAGTTTGAGAAATATGTATTATATATAAGTGTAACAGTGTTGTAAATGGGACTGGGGAATGAATAATGGTTAAGTAGGCAGGTAGGTTAATGAGGCAGTATAACACTGTGGTTTAAGGCTCTGAGCTACAAATCTGGAGATCTGGATTTGAATCCCACAGCCCCCACTTGCATACTGTGTGACCCTGAGTAAATCACTTAACTTCCTTGTGCTCCCAGGTCGCACCTGTAAACAAGCTTTCAGCTTAGTGTGTCTCTCCTGGTAAAAAAAAAAATGTGCCTAGAATTATTTTTTTTAACATCGTTGATTTTATATGTGGCAAGTAGGTAGGGGATGGTGTTTTGAATGTGGCAGTAAGATTTAGCATATGCACTGCTTTAAAATCATTTCATAACAGCAGAGCTGTGTAACTGTTCTTATCCAGTGAGCATAAAAATGGCAACAGTCACACAGTTATTTCAGCTACACATTTGATTCCATATTACAATGGTTCACTGTACTACACATTCAGTGTATCACACTTTTTCAAAGAATGAAACAAATATTCTCCAAATGAAATCTCACACATACATATTTTATACTTTACTAAAAATATACTCCACATTTGTAACAAAAAAGAAACAAAAAAATAAATAAATGAAAAGCATGTCACAGAGCGAAATCAGCCCTAACTCCCAGTTCCTTCTAGTAGAATGATGGTACCTGCATTTACAGTTTAGCAAATACTTGAAAGCTGAGTAGGTGTTCTGTAAGAAAACAGCTACAGTCTTTACTATTTACATCACTAATGATCTGGGACAATTTCTATGCTTTTTATTGTTGTGAGTGTGATGACCCACCTCTCCCTCTGGGCTGAAACAGCTTTTAGAGATGTGTCTGTCCTCGGGTATTCGCTGCCACCAACCGGACTGTCTTCTGGCACCTCCTTTAAGCATACAAACTTGAATACTTAAACGTGCAATTGCACAAGTTAAAGTCTGGTAGTGAGTCTCTCTCAGGTGGCAGATGTTACACAGAGTTTACCTCAGCCACTGGAAACCAAATATTACCTTAGAAAAATGACATCACAGTCACAACTGTTGAGCAAATAAATAGCTTTTTACTTAACAGAAAGTGCACTGAGCATTTACTGGACATCTGTTTACAACACAAGAGAATAACACTCATACAGGAAAAGTAAACAAATGTTTTAAATAACAGATGGCAAAAGAAGAAGGCTATTACTGAAATATGCTAGTGCTAAACTTACCTTTCCCTGTCCTTTCAAGAGACCACTGTGCCCTATGCTAACTGCCAGCTCCCACAGACATAGCTAGAAAGGTAGGCTCTAATCTTATATTCTTTCTCCAGCTTTAAAGTAAGAAGAACCCCCTTTTCTGTCTTTTAGAAGGTTATATACTCTCTTGAGAATAGGTCATTCCTATTCTCCTTTTGAATGCACCAACCATCTAACATGTATGTATTTTATTGTCCCAATCAGAGTGAACACCTATCAGTGACAAATTATATTACCTTTTAATATTAAGTTTATATTTGAATGAACCAATCCATTCAAACTGGCCTGTGTGTGTGGACAGGTCTATGTGTGTGGAGATGTCCACTCGAGATTTATGACCCAGCTCTTATCTATCAGCTAGGGAGGACTGAGAATTCCACAAGCTGGATGCTGCTGGACAGTGGATTTTAGCCTGTGTGTTTTTTTTCCAAACTGCAAAAATAACACCAGCTAGATAATCCAAACCATTAACTCTTTCCTTGCTATTTCTGTCATCTCCCCCTCCCCAGATAATGAAGAGTGTCCCTTGGGCCACCCCAAGTGACACAGCTGCTCATGCAATTACTGGGAAGTGTCCAAAAGTATCCAGCCCTGCCGTTAGCCTAGTCTAGATAGCCCATCTGCATTTGCATTTTGTTTGCCACTGCGATGCTGGATGGTCATGTTGTATGCCTGCAGTACCAAACTCCAATATAGCAGTTTTCCATTTTGCCCACTTGACCTATGAAGCCAAATCAGGAGCTTATGATCTGTGACCAAGGTAAATTCTCTCCCACATAGGTATGGCTGCAGCTTCTGAAGGGCCCACACTATTCCCAAGCATTCCTTCTTGATTGTGGCATTTGCCTCCTCTCTGGACAAAAGCCTCTGGCTGAGGTACACAACCGGGTGCTCCTCCCCCTGCTGGGTAAGTTGGCTCAGCACAGCTCCCAGCCTATGATCATCCACATGGACCATAAACTTTAAACTATAATTAGGGCTAGCCAATACAGCTGGGCCACTTAAGGCCTTCTTTAGCTCCTGGAAAGCGACCTCACAGCCTTCTGACCACTTTACTGTATGTGTTTTTTTTTTTTGGGTTAAGTCTGTCAGGGGCTTAGCCAGATCGCTATAACGAGGAACAAACCTTTGGTAGTACCCTGCTGTCCCTAGAAATGCCCTGACCTGTTTCTTGGTGGTAGGAGTAGGCCAGGCCAGGATGACATCAACCTTGGCAGGCTCCAGGTGGATGTGCCCACTACCCACCCAGTGCCCAAGGTAGGACACTTCTGCCATACCTATCTGGCACTTTTCCGCCTTGACTGTCAGACCTGCATTCTTTAACCTGTGGAACACATCCCGTACATTCTTGATGTGCTCATCCCAGGTCTGGCTGTATATGGCTATATCATCCATATAAGCCAATGCAAACTCACCTACCCCAGACTGAATGCGATCCACAAGCCGTTGAATGGTTGCTGGTGCATTCTTCATTTTAAATGGCATTACCTTGAATTCATATAAACCAAATGGAGTAACAAAAGCTGATCTCTCCCTGGCTGTAGGGGTCAGAGGTACCTGCCAATAGCCCTTTGTTAGGTCTATTGTGGTTAAATACTTGGCTCCACCAAGTCGGTCCAGGGTCTCATTAGTTCTAGGCATGATATAGGCGTCGGACTCCATGCAGCTATTCAGCCTCCGGTAGTCAATGCAGAATTGTGTGGTGCCATCCCTTTTGGGGATCAATACAATGGGTGATGCCCAGGGGCTACTAGATTCCTGGATTACTCCAAGTTCCAGCATCTCCATGAGCTCCTCTTTCACAGTCTGCTTAACGTGCTCAGGTACCCTGTAGGGGGACTGTTTCAGGGGAACCTGGGTCCCTGTATCCCCATGTGGTGCTCTGCCATAGTGGTGTACTCCAGTTTCCCTGTGAACATGTTCTCAAATTCTCTCAGCACACCCCTAATTTCTTGCATCTGGGCTGGTGTCAGGTGTTCTGAGAGGGTAAGGTTGTCCACAGAGGATGCAACCCTGGCCTCCCCAAGTAGGTCCACCAGTGGCTCTTTCTCAGTTTCCTCCTCTCCGGCACTGCATACAGTGAGGACCATTTCCTCCCTGTCATGGTAGGGCTTCAGCATGTTAACATAATACACCTTTTGTTTGCATCTCCTGTCCGGTAGCTCTATCATGTAATTAACATCACTATCCTTTTGGACAATGAAGAATGGCCCCTCTCATGCTGCCTGTAATTTATTTTGTCAGACAGGGATGAGTGCCATCACTTGCTGTTCCACCTCATATTCTCTGTCTTGAGCCCCACAGTCATACCAGACTTTCTGCTGCTGTTGTACAGTGCCCAGGTGCTCCTGAGCAAACCTCATGAGCTCCCTAAGGTGGATTCTGAAGTTCAGGACATACTCCACAACAAACTCCCCTTGGGAGGCACGGTCCCCCCATTCATCCTGAATTAAATCTATGGGCCCCCGTACCCTATGACCAAACAGGAGCTCGAAGGGTGAGAACCCTGTGGACTCCTGTGGGACTTCCCTGTATGCAAATAGGAGATGAGGCAAATATGTGTCCTAGTCCCTCTTATGCTGGTCAGCAAAAGTCCTTAGCATGGTCTTAAGAGTTAAATTAAATTGCTCCACCAGACCATTAGCTTGGGGATGGTATAGGGAGGTTTTGAGCTCCTTTGGCCCACACTTCTCTTACAAACTACTCATTAACCCTGACATGAAATTGGCACCCAGATCTGACAGTATCTCTTGGGGAAAGCTCACCTGGCTAAATATTCCCAACAGTGCATCTGCCACTGGTTCTGCCTCAGAGGATGTTAGGGCCACTGCCTCTGGGTATCTGGTGGCATAGTCGACAACTACCAGCATATACCGCTGGCCAGTCCAACTTGGGGTGCTCAATGCCCCACTATGTCCACAGCTATCCTCCTGAAGGGTTCATCAATAATGGGCAGGGACACCAAAGCTGCCTTGGCCTTGTCTCCCATTTTTCTCACCCGCTGGCACCGCAGACAAGTCCTGCAATAATTTTCCACATCTTTGCCAATACCAGGCCAGAAGAAATTGTTGGTTAGATGCTTTTTCATGTGCTTCACCCCCAAGTGCCCTGAAAAAGGGATGTCATGGGCGAGGGCCAAAAGCTGCTGACGGTGAACCTTAGGGACTACCAGCTGCTGGAGTACCTCACCGTCTATCCCTTCCTCTGTTGTACATTCTCTGTACAACAGCCCATTGTCCCAGTAAATGGACTCTTTACCACCCTGAGGACGCTCAGCCCTATGAGCTATTTTCCTCAGTTTTTGCAAGGTAGGGTCAGTTCACTGTGCAGCACTCAGCTGCCCTCCTCTGACCCTTCCCAGTGCCCCTTCAGAAGGAAGTTCTGTGGGCTCTTCTATGTGTGACTTGGGTTCTGGACTGCTGCTTCTAGTCAGCCTCTTCCCTGTGCTAGACACTTTTTTAGCTACTGAGAGTGTGGCTGGACCACCCGGATTCACCCCCTCTTCACCCTTAGATGCTTGCCCTTGTGCCTGACTATGAGTTACAACACACACCAGTTTTTTCTAGGGTCCAAATCCTTCCCCACAATCATATTTACAGGTAGGCCCTCTACAACTCCCACCTCCTTTTCACCATGGCCCCCTTCCCATATCAGGAAGACTCTAGCCATTGATAATTGGACTGGTGGCCCTGTGAATGCCCGGACCCTGGAGTATTTCCCAGGCACCATCTGCTCTGCCTGAATGAGATCCTGCCTTACCAGAGAGATGTCAGCACCTGTGTCCCACAGTACCTGTGTTACTATTCCACTAACTGTAATGGGATGCAGATTCTTATTAGAGGAGAGTGGTTCTTCTGACTGGACACACCCTACAAACACACCAGTGCTCTTTTGATCACCCCTTCCCCATACCACTGCCCCTTAACCAGTTTCTGAGGGCAGTTATATCTCAAGTGTCCCACTTGATTGCAAATATGACATTTCTTGGGTCCTGTCTCTTGAGTCCCCTTAGAACCAGAGGGTTCTAGTTTGGGCTCAGGTGCAGGCTGGTTTTCTTTGGGCTGCCCCCATGGGATCCCTTATAACCATATGCTGCCCCCCCACCATAAGACTTGTGTTGTGTGTATGGCCGACTAGACAAATACATGTCAGCGCTTGCTGCCACCTCTGTTGAGAAGGCGCATGCCCGGTCTAGGAGCCATCTGCACATATCCTCAGGTACAATTTTAAGGAATTGTTCTCTGACCAATACATCTTTAATTAGTTCTACAGTGGTTGCTTTAGCCCCCTCCACCCACCTATCAAGGTAAGTATGCAGTTGAACCGGCAGTTCTGCATAACTGTCTTCTGGGCTTTTCTTTAACTCCCTAAATTTCCTTCTATAAGCCTCAGAAGTTAATTTAAAACATTTCAACAACACTGTTTTAACTTTATCATAATCAGTATAGTCTTCATTACTCATTTTAGAGAACGATTGCAAAGCCCTCTCTGTAAGTAAGGGTGTGAGATAAGTTGACCAGGAAGCCTTAGTCAATTGAAATTGGTCACATACTCTCTCAAATGACCTTAACAATAAATCAAGGTCATCTCCCTCTTTAAACTGAGGGAACAATTTAGAATTTATTTTGGCTTCATGAGGCAAACTCACTCCACCATTACTCATGGTTTGCTGGCTGAGCAGGGTCATCATCTCCTTCTCATGCTGTCATTCTTTTTCTCTTTCTTTACATTCTTTCTCTCTGTTTTCATGTTCTTTCTCTCTGTCTTCATGTTCTTTCTCTCTGTCTGCCAGTCTCTTTTCTTCCAGTTCTTTCTCTGCTTCCAGTCTTTTTTCTTCCAGTTCTTTCTCTGCTTCCAGTCTTTTTGTCTCTGCTTCCCATCTTTTTGTTTCTGCATCCAACCTTCTTGCTTTTGCTTCAGAATCCAGTCTTTTTGCCTCCATTGCCCTGTCTTGCAGCAACAGCTGTAGTCGCAGTGCCTCAAGCTGGTTTTGGGGGGGTCTGCTGCCTCAGTTCCTGACTCACCCCCAGCGACTGTCTGCTTCAGGTCATGTGCCACAAGGGTAGCTATGAGATCTGTCTTTTTCTTGTGTTTTAGACCTTTAAGCTGAATCCCCTTTTCCTGGCACCTTCCACAAAGCTGTGGCACAGTAAGTGAGTCATACTCCATGGAGCTCATTCTCTTGAGTTACTCTACACTGTGCTAACTAGAAACAAATAAAACGGTTGTACAATTATATTTCCTTATAAATCCTGTTTTGCAATGCTAAGGTAACTGTTCCACTGGCAAACTCTGTATCTCAGTATGCTACGCAGTCCTCTATCATCATCCCACTTCTGCCACCAATATGTGATAACCCACCTCTCCTTCTGGATTGAAACAGCTTTTAGAGAGGTGTCTGTCCTCGGGTATTCGCTGCCACCAGCTGGACTGTCTTCCGGCACCTTCTTTAAGCTTACAAACTTGAATATTTAAATGTGCAATTGCACAAGTTAAAATCTGATAGTGTGTCTCTCTTGGGTGGCAGATGCTACACAGAGTTTACCTCAGCCATTGGAAACCAAATATTACCTTAGAAAAATTACATCACAATCACAACTGTTGAGCAAATAAATAGCTTTTACTTATCAGAAAGTGCACTGAGCATTTACAGGACATATATTTACAACACAAGAGAATAACACTCATACAGGAAAAGTAAACAAATGTTTTAAATAACAGATGGCAAAAGAAGAAGGCTATTACTGAAATATGCTAGTGCTAAACTTACCCTTCCCTCTCCTTTCAAGAGACCACTGTGCCCTATGCTAACTGCCAGCTCCCATGGACATACAGTAGCTAGAAGGGTAGGCTCTAATCTTAGATTCTTCCTCCAGCTTCAAAGTAAGAAGAACACCCTTCTCTGTCTTTCAGAAGGTTATATACTCTCTTGAGAATAGGTAATTCCTCTTCTCCTTTTGAATGCACCAACCATCTAACATGTATGTATTTTATTGTCCCAATCAGACTGAACACCTATCAGTGACCAATTATATTCCCTTTTAATCTTAAGTTTATATTTGAATTAACCAATCCATTCAAACTGGCCTGTGTGTGTGGACAGGTCTGTGTGTGTGGATATGTCCACTCAGGATTTATGACCCAGCTCTTATCTAGCAGCTAGTGAGGACTGAGAATTCCATAAGCTGGTTACTGTTGGACAGTGGATTTTAGCCTGTGTGTGTTTTTTTCCAAACTGCTAAAAAAATACCAGCTAGAGAATCCAAACCATTAACTATTTCTTTTCCCATTTCTGTCACAGCGAGTAGTTTAATGAAATAACATTTTAAAATGAAAACACTACTGCTAGCTAGACCTGACACACACCAAAAACACAAATAATGAATTAGAGATATTTAGCAGCTGTTTTCTTACAGAAATCCAGTCTTGATAAATTTGTTTTTTTAGCAGTTCTGTAAGATTTATGTCTCTCTGAAATGAGTGCATAGCATAGAAATGAATGTTTGCATGAGAAGTGGGCATGGCAGTGGCATGCAAGAGTGAAGTCTAAATTGTTTCTTGGCCATTCTGGGATCTAAAGTTTAACAGTAATGTGTGAAGAGAATAAAGCCATGTGTTTTTTGCATTTGAATAGATTTAGTGCTTTGAAGTTAAAAGATATAAATATATATACCTAGTGTCATGGGTACCTGAAAAGAAAGAAGATACTACTGAAATAAATGCTGTTCTGATATTTTATTTACTTATTTGTGAGATTTTAAGTGTAGTTTTGCTGGTCACAGACTCATCAACAGTTAAGTTTAGCTAATACCTGAGAGCTAGCTAACTGGGGTTTCTGTAAGACAACAGCTACTAAATAGCTCTAATTCACTATTTTTTGTTTTCTGTGTGCATCAGGTCTAGCTAGCAGCAGTATTTTAATTTTAAAAGTTTTAATTTTTTTAGAACTATACACAACCATAAAAGAACAGAAACTGCCCAGATCACCAGTGCTATAATTAATAAAGACTCCTGCTGTTTTTTTTTTACAGAAACCACACTCAGTTAGATTTCAAGTATTTGCTAAACTGTAAATGTAGGTATCAGCATTCTATTAGCAGTTAGTGCTAATTTTCCTCTGTGACAAGATTTTCATTTTTTTTGTGGGGGCGGTGGGATTCAAACTTAGATCTGCAGATTTGCAGTGAAGAGCCTTAAACCACTGTGCTATACTGCATCCCTAGTTATGGCAGTCATCTGTTTTTTGGTTCATGATGTTGGTGTAGTAAGCATACCAACATACAAAAATGCCAGCAGAATAGGCCTAGCGGGCTTTTGTGTCTGCTTGTTTAGTCAGACACCACCTTGGGAGCTGATCTTGCTGCCCCCCGCCCTCTCAGGCTTCTCCCTTCCCAGTCCAGGGGAGAGCTAGCAAACTGGGGTTTCTGTAAGACAACAGCTACTAAATAGCTGTAATTCACTATTTTTGTTTTCTATGTGTGTCAGGTCTAGCTAGCAGGAATGTTTCAATTTTAAAACTTTTAATTTTATCAAACTATACACAACCATAAAAGCACAGAAACTGCCCATATCATCAATGTTATAATTAATAAAAACCCTAGCTATTTTCTAACAGAAACCCCACTCCATTAGATTTCAAGTATTTGCTAAGTTATAAATGTAGGTATCAGCATTCTATGAGCAGTTCTACTAATTTGCTTTGTAAGAAAATTTTAATTTTTTTGTGGGGGCTGTGGGATTCAAACCCAGATCTCCAGATTTGCAATTAAGAGCCTTAAACCACTGTACTATACTGCCTCCCTAGATATGGCAGTCATCTGTTTTATGGTTCATGATGTTGGTGTAGTAAGCATACCAACATATTAACATACAAAAATGCCAGCAGAATTGGCCTAGTGGGCTTTCGTGTCTGCTCGTTTGGTCAGTCCCTAACCTGGGAGCTGACCTTGCTGCCCCCCTGCCCTCTCAGGCTTCTCCCTTCCCACTCCAGGGTATTCCCACTTCATTGGACTTTGCTTCCACAACCCTTCCCCTGTACCTGTCCCAACCCTTCTTGAACCCCTCCACAGTCTCTGCATCCACCAGTCCCCCAGACAGCACATTCCATGCTTCTACCAGCCTCTCACTGAAGTAGCACATCCTCCTTTCTCCCCTGAATATCCCCCCTCCAGCTTCCACCCATGTACTCTAGTTGCCCCTCTCCCCCTTCCTTTGGAGCACTGTGACTTCACCACCCCTGTTTACTCACTGCATGTACTTGAAGACCTTTATCATGTCCCCCCGTCCCTTCTCTCTTCCAACATGTATATATTCAGCTCTTCGAGCCTCTCCCCTTAGGTCCTTTCCCCCAAGGCCCAGATAATTTTGGTTGCCTTTCTCTGGACCCTCTCCAGGAGTTCAATGTCCCTCTTTAAATCTGGCCTCCAAAACTGCATGCAGTAGTAGAGGTGTGGCCTCACCAAGAAGTTATACAGAGGGAGTATCACTTCCCTCCTTCTGGAGTGATCCCCTAATGATGCATCCCAGCATCATGGCCTTGGCTGCTGCCCTCCTACAAGTCTCTGAGTTGTTCATCTTGACATCCACCACCCCCCCAGGTCCCTGTCAGCCATACAGCCATAGCAGCAGTACATTGCATAGCAGATATAAAATGTCAATAAGTAGGTCATGCAACAGATGTGCTGAGCAGTTACTGAAGCAAGAAATGTATAGCTGTCATTTTTTACATCCCGTTCAAAATGTGTTTTTGCACCTGTGATGCCAAATGGTACAGTCACTGTCCAAAATCTCCTTTCAACTGATGAACTGATAGTGTCACTGTTCATACAGTGGGGTCACAAAAAGCCCATGCTGAAAACTTGGAGTGAAAATACCAAGAAACACCAATGGCATTAGGGTTTCTGACCATAACACCCTGCAATGTAGGGACTGACAGGCATTGGGGTGTGACTTGGGATTGTCAGCAGTAATGCTCATGCCTTTCCACCCCCACCTCCACCTTGCAGCTAGTGACAGGTATTGAGGTGTGCCTTTGACTCTTCAGCCCCAAAGTTAACTCCATTCTCTTATACTGTACCCATTTCAGCATATTTCTGTATGGAATGGGGTGAGTGTAAAGTTTGAAAACCCCAAGGGACACCTTGACTCTTGTCTGTGTCTGCAGGGTAAGGTGAGGTGAAATGGCATGAGCGTTATGGCCAATGACCCAAAGGCATACCCCAATGCCTGTCCATGTCTGGGGTGGGGGTGGGGTAGGTGTCACTTCAATACTTCACTGCCATTTCTAGTCTGCCTGTCTGTGTCTCTCACTGTCTGTCTATATGCCTATGTAATTATCTATCTTTCTATTAATTGTATGTATTGCTGTTTTTACCTATTTCTAAAACAAACCTGCATATCACATTTGCCTGCACTCTGAGCACATATTTATGAAACTGTGCATATTTGTACCCCACTTCTGTGTAGACCTCATACTTTCCTAATATTCCCATTATCACACATATAACTACCTTGCCCTTATCAAAAGTGCCCCCCTCTGAAAGTTAATATCACATTTTCTCTAACAGTCCATCATCATTACACCTGATGTCCTGACATCAACACAATGCTTGAATATAACTTTTTTTTTCCAGTTGTTTAACCAGGTGAGACACACTAAGCTGAAAGCTTGTTTACAGGTGCAACCTGGGTGCACAGGGAAGATAAGTGACTTGCTCAGGGTCACACAGTATGCAAGTGGGGGCTGTGGGATTCAAACCCAGGTCTCCAGATTTGCAGCTCAGAGCCTTAAACCACTGCACTATACTGCCTCCCTGAGGTGAACTTACATCACCTCATGGACAAAAACCCTGCTTCTCTTAAAAAAAAAAGAAAAAGAAATGTGTAAATAATCCCAAGGCTGAATATATTCCAGCCATTACTTTTTCATGTACTGCCACCTTCTGTACCATCATGGGGATTTGCATATGTTTCCCTTGATGTTTTGCATTATTGGGATATGTGCAATTGTGTTTCTTTAAAATTTGTCTGTCTGGCCAATATCATCTGGGATAACAAATACATCAGTGGCATTTGCTCTGGGGTTGTTTTGTAAGCTTCCTATTCCTTCTATTAAAATGTACACCTCCATATATTTTCCTAATAATGTGTATGCCTTCCTTAGAACAGAAACCAAAACAAATCTTACTACTTAAAAATCATTGTGTTGTTTCTCCATACCTCTTTAACACTTTCACACAAATTCACTAACTTCATTATGCAGCTGTGGTGGATCTGACCAGAATTTGTTCCTTCTGGCACTGATGAGTAGCTGGAATGCACACCAAAGAACACAAGCCATGAATTTTTAAATCATTCCCTGGAGGCATGTGATTGGTCCGATCCCCGCATTGTTCCTGCCCACTTCCTGGTTGCTGCTATGACACCTAAAGACCTGTATTGCTGTAAAAAAAAATTTAAAAAATCACTGAAGAAGGCAGTTTAATTGCCTTTACTGCAGCCAAAACCCCTGCTTTCTCTTTCCCCTTCTAGCATTGGTGACTAGCAGGAATGCACACCAGATAGCACTATCCCCAACTTTTTAAATAATTCCCTGCAGGTGTGTGATTGGACCGACTCCTTGTTGCTCCCATTCACTTCCCAGTTGCTGCTCCGATCCCTCTGGACCAATATTGCTGACAAAAACAGAAAACAAAATAACTCAAGCTAGCAATTGACTTGTATTATTGCAGCCCAAACCCATAGAAACAAGGAGATCTAACACTTACTATGGAAAAATTATTGTATTCAGGAAGTTCAATGAATTGATGGCCAGAGTTAAGGATTTATTTGTTAGAAGTTTTAAACAGAGTAAAATATATAAAAACGCAGTATTTTTCAAAGGAGAGATAGCTGTATAGGAGGACACCCACTAGCCATGTTGCAAATCCTGCAAGAAAAGTACAAAATCCAAACTTTCATTCAGCTATTGAGGTTTAAGACTGTGCCACTGGACTCTCCATTGACTTTCTCTTTGAATCAATTTCTTAAAGGGGAACAGTTATGGCTAAATGTAGACAAGTGGCACTGTATTATGCAGCAATTATCATTACCAGGAATTTAAAAAATGCTGCTAGTATTTACAAACCTGAAGAAACTACAGTGTATTTATTCCTCTGCTCTGTGCACCTTCCATTTTGTGTTGCATTTGACCCTTCAGCCCATTTAGAGACCCGTGATGCAGCCAATATCCTTTACCAAGAGTGCCTGCATTGGGAATTAGTTCAGCGCTCTTGCTTCTCTGCATTACCCCACAAACAGTTTGACTTGATACCCCCCACCCAACACACCCATTAGTCCCCACTTCCCTCCTCCCCAGCCCCTCATATAAAACTATATCTAATGCTTTTTAAGGTTTTCTTTAGTCCAAAGCCTGCCTCCCCACCTGCAACAAATCAGTCAGCTCCCACCTCACCTCACCCTTGAAACAAATCCTAACATCTCTGTCCCAGTAGCCATTCATAATTTCAACCCCTCTACCAACACACCTGCTAGCCCCCACTGCGTCTCCCTCCCTCTAGCCAACCAAATGGAAACATTATATAATTTCTTCTCAGGGTCAGCAATAGAGCAGATAGTTCCATGGCACAGCAGCTTGTTCATCATCATTCCCAAATGTCTGAATGAAAGAATGATAGTTTTTCACAGTAACACAAGATTGGCTTCATGTGCTACAACTGGAGGTTGTTATCCGTTCATTCAGACGTTTGGGAACAAGATGAGTGAGGCGCTCTGCTGTGGGACCATTTGCTCTATTGCCAATCCTGGCATGAAATTCAATAGTATTTTCATTTGGGGGCCTAGAGGGGGGAGGGTAGTGGTGCCTAGTGGGTGCGTAAGATGGGGAAGTTGAAATTATGAATGGATGTCAGAACAGAGATATAAGGATTTTTTTTTGAAAGGCGAAGGGACGTGGGAGCTGATTGATTTGTCACAAGTGTGAACAGGCTGGTTTTGGACTAAAGAAAACCTTAAAAGGATTAGATATAGTTTTATATATATAGCCAGTCTGGTGGCACTGATGGTTGAGGTACTGGAACACCGCACCTCATGCCACACCGGTGACCCAGGTTCAGGAACGAGCCTGGGCTGTCAGGGGTCTGATGGGGTGAGAGAGGATGGAGTGTCCGGAGGACTGTTCTCCTCTCTTTGGGAGGGAGGGCTTGTTATTCCACTTGTCACTCACCCTCTAATGGGGGCTGGGTGACAATACAAGCCCGGGAGACAAGAATTCGGCTGGTGTGGCATGCGCATGCCCCCACGTGCTAATGAAACAGTCAACGAGCTGGAATGGGGCACAAAAAAAGGAAAAATGGCAGATCAGGGCTCTATGAGATCCCCGACAACACTCCACCCGCAGCTGCTTTTGGCCTCCCCAGATTTGGATTGTGCTCCAGGAAGGGGGCTCTCCTTCCTGACCCCACCACGGGGGGGTAATCCATCGGGGGTCTTGGGGATGGCCATGGCAGTCAGGCGGGCAGAGGTGGTGTTGAGCAGGGATGAAGATCCTGCCCCCGTTGCACCAAGGTGGCAAAAACTACTGGGAGAAAAAATATATAGTATTATACAAGGGTCTGGGGGGAGGAGGGAAGTGGGGATGAGGGGGTGAGTTGGGTGGGAGGTAGCAAGTAGGGATGGATGGGTACTAAAATACTTGACCCTCAAGACTACCTGCGGGTACCTTTAAAGTACCCTAAAAAACAACTGGCAGAAAACAGAATAGCTGAATTGGGTCAGGTAATTACTGCTGGACCCATTCTACTACCCAATTACTGACCCTGACCATAACAAAAATCATGAGAAAAACTGTTTCTTTTGGACTATTACACTGTTTCTTAGGTGCCCTGAGCCATTATACACATTGGGGGCATTGCTGAGCCAGGTGCAAGTGGCACAGCAGCTCTTAGCGAGTCTGCTGCTGTTTCCAGAAAATATACCCATGGTGGGCATTGCTAAGGCAGGTACAAGAGGTGCAGCAGCTCTTATTGATCCTGCTGCTGTTTCCAAAAATTATACCCATGGCTGGCATTGCAGAGGCAGGTATGAGACGTACAACTGCTGTGAGTGAGCCTGCTCCTGTTTCCAAATAAAATATAGCAATAGCGGGCATTGCAGAGTTAGGTACAAGAGGTGCAGCTGCTGTGAGTGAGCCTGCTGCTTTTTCAAAAAATTATACCCATGATGGGCATTGTTGAGGTAGGTACGAGATGTGCAGCTGCTCTTACTGAGCCTGCTGCTGTTTTCAAAAATTATACCCATGGTGGGCACTGATGAGATAGGTATGAGAGGTACAGGTGCTCTGAGTGAGGCTGCTGCTGTTTCCAGAAATTATACCCATGGTAGGCATCTAAGTTACAACTGATGATTGGCAAAAGAAAATTATGAGTAGTGTGGCACTTGTGGCTGGTACGGTGGCAGAGGTGATGGTTCTGTTCATTTCGTACACAACCTAGTCATCATATTCAGTATCACTGTTTGCAGGCTGTTGTTCATGTTCAGGGTCAGAATCACATAATTCAGTGTATGGAACAATTGGGAATTTGTCAGCATTCATTCTGAGAAATGTAAGCCATCCCAGATTTGCAGGATTTAGCAGTGTTCTTTGGTCAGTGACTATTCCTCCTGCTGCACTAAATATGCGTCCTGAATATATGCTTGAAGGTGGACAACTGAGGAATATTAATGCAAAATTTGCCAGATCAGGCCATATTGTTTTGTTTTGTTTCCAGCAGAGGAACAGATCTTCCTTGAGACAAAACACAGCAGGGTGGGCAAAATGTTTTTTATTTTATTTAGTTATTTAAAAGTTGGTAACTGGGAAAGGCACACTGAACAGAGGCTCATTTCCAGGTGCGATCCAGGGATAAAAGACACGTGCAGAGGAAGAAGACATTTTGAAACATTACAAATAAAAGTGGTTATGTACAGTTATAGTGCACATAAGTAATAAACAATATATATGCAGTAACAGCAGAGTAGAACTATACGACAAAATAATGTGCATCGCACTGCAGGTAAGGAGCAAAAGCACAAATTCGAAATGTAGTGAATAAGGACAGTATAGGATACATATATATCAGAAAATGTCAGTTGCACCAGAAGGTCAGACAAGAGGATCTAGGATACCATGTGTAGGACCAATACTGTACCAGTGAGGGGGTGGAGGCTGGCTAGCAGGGGTGGGGGTGGGGAGGGAGGATGGGGAATGACATGAGCATATAGTGGTAGGAACAGTTTGGAGCATGGATTTAAGGGCTGTGAAAGTGGGGGAGTTGTGAGTGTCCCATGGTAGCAGATTCCAGAGGTGAGGAAGATGGTAAGAGAACACTGCCTGACATGAAAATGCTGAAGGATTGGGGAGGCAGAATGTTCGAGCATCCCTGGAATGAAGGGAGTATCTAGCAGGTGATAGGCAGGAACTGAGGTGGGGGGAGAGTGCCAAATCAGAATTTGGCAATGAAGGTGAGACTATGGACCTGGACCTTTGCAGGTACAGGCATTAGGGAGAGGGAGAAGTAAAGGAGACAGTGGTGCATGAGGGGAGAGGAGGTGGCTAAATGACAAAGTGAGTTTAGAAGAGTATTAAGTCTTGCAGGGAAGTAGCAGGAGCAGAACCATATACAATGTCAGCATAGTCGACTAAAGGTAGAATAGTATTGGTGACTTGGGGAGGCATTTCTTGTGGTGGTAGAGGGCTCCGAGTTTAAGTTTGGTGCAGATAGAGTCAATGTGGGCAGGGAAACTGGTATCCAACCAGACCCCTAGATATTTGAAAGAATTGGC
This sequence comes from Neoceratodus forsteri, assembly GCA_016271365.2. NCBI lineage: Eukaryota > Metazoa > Chordata > Ceratodontiformes > Ceratodontidae > Neoceratodus > Neoceratodus forsteri. The sequence continues at coordinate 186,767,449 of CM057457.1, forward strand.
TGCATCTAAGGGTAAGCCAACCGTGGTGGTAAATGTCGGGGCCTTCTGTGATTTGGACAGTTTTGGACAAAATCCTCCTGGATCATTGAGCTGCTTGAGATGATTATCAGTCTGATAAATGAACCAGCTGCACTTTCTTTACAGGATACTATCCATGTTGTTTTAAACCCCGCGAATGTCCTACCCCCTGTGGAAATAGTCCCTTTCCATCCTTTGAGAAATGTTCACCTGGAGGACTGGTGGCAGAGCTGGACATTTTGTCTATGTTAGAGGCTTGCACTAGTGGTCCAGGGGAAGCAGTGGTGGCCTATAATAGTGCTGTTACTGGGGCCCTCGACCATCTGGCACCAATCCATGTACGCCCCCTTGTCTCACACCTTGGTTCCACCGTGGTTTGATGGGGAGATAAGGAAGTTAAAGACAAGGAGGGCGGAGGCTGGATAGGCGGAGGAGGAAGACTGGATCTCAAGAGGACAAGCTGGTTCTGATGACTCACTACAGTGAGTATCAGAATATAGTCACCCAGAAAAAGGGAGCTTTTATGTCTAGGACGATTGCAGCTGGGAGGAATCGACCAGCTCAGCTCTTCTGGGTTGTAAACAGGCAACTAAACCCAGCCTTTCTGGAACCCGTTAGAGCCTTTTCTACTCACAAATGTGAGGAGTTCACTCAATTCTTCTCAGACAGAGTGTCCTATGGGAGGTCTAGGATTGCTCCAAGCAGAATTCAATCCTCCAACAGTGGTGTGCCTTGTGTGAGTGATTGTAATCAGTCACCCTGGGGTGAATTCCAGCCTGTGATGGTGCAAGAGGTCTGTGGGATAAACGCTGAAACCAATGTTCTGTGACCTGAACCCTGGCCCAACAAGGCTACTAGCTGGCTGAGTCAAAGCACTGCATCAGGTCATTGCTGGGATTATTGGGAGTTCCTTATCATTTGTTTTTTTTCCGGAGTTTTTAAAACAGGTTCTGGTTAAGCCTCTCTTAAAAAAAACATCACTGGACCCTGACATCCTGGGAAATTACCAGCCTATCTCAAATCTTCCCTTTTGGGGAAAGGTTCTTGAGAAGGTGGTAGCAGAACAGCTAGAAGACCATCTCATAGACTTCCAAATTTATGAACTTTTCCAGTCTGGATTTAGGACTTTGCATAGCACAGAGACGGCATTGGTCAGGGTGTTGAATGATCTGCTCAGGGTGAGGGATTGGGGAGAGCATACACTTCTCGTCCTCCTCGATCTCTCTTCAGTGTTCAACACTGTGGATCATGGGGTGTTGTTGGATATGATGAGGGAGTATGTAGGACTCACCAGCAAGGTCAAACAAGATGGTTTGAGTCCTTTCTCTGGGGCAGATCTCAGAGAGTAGTGTTGGGAAATTATTCCTCAAGCCCAAGAGACCTGCTCTGTGGAGTTCCCCAAGGCTCTGTCCTCTCCTCCATGTTGTTCACAGTGTATATGCTGCCTGGGTAAGGTCATAAGGTGGTATGAGCTGAACTTTCATTGTTACACTGATGATGCTCAGCTCTACATGTCTTTCACACCTGGTAGGCCTGATGCTGTTGATGTGCTGAATAAATTCTTGACTGAAATTCAGGCTTGGACAGCGTCATACTGACTGGGACTAAACCCCGGGAAGACCAAGATGCTAGTGGTAGAGCCGGGTCGAAGGGTTGGACTCGGAGCTTGCGGTGATAGGCTGGACCTTTTTATAGGCCTGACTAAACTGGAGGTTTCATTGAGGGTGAAGAATCAGGGTGTTGTGTTTGACAGTGAGCTGACATTTGATTCTTAGGTGTCAGCAGTTGTCCGGACCAGATTTTATCATCTCCTGAACATTGCCCAGATCAAGCCCTTTGTCCCGCTTAAAGATCTGGCCACACTGGTCCATGATTTTGTGACCTCAAGGCTCGACTACTGTAACACCCTCTATCTCGGGGTCAGTGGTGGTATGCTGTGGTTCTTGCAGCTGCTGCAGTACACAGCGGCATGGATGTTGACTGGTCATGCTAGATTCAGTCATATCACCCCAGTGCTGCATGAACTGCACTGGCTGCTGGTGCATTGGTGCATCAGTTTCAAGACCTACAAGGCCCTACACGGATTGGGTCCAGGTTGCCTGAAGGATCTCCTGCATCCATATATCCCATTTTGCCCCCTCAGATCAGTTACCAGTTCTGTCCAGGAGATCCCCAGAGCAAGGCTGAAGAGCTCTGGTAACTGAGCATTTGAAGTAGTTGCCTTGGGGCTGTGGAACTCACTGCCAGGGCATCTCCAGGAGGCACTCTCTGGTGACATTTTTAAGTATTAACTCAAAACATTCTTGCTTATGCAAGCCTTTGTAATCTGAGGTAGGCTGTTTTTAAGGATTTGAATAGGTCTGTTTGTTTTAATTATATGTGAGATTTTACTGATTACATTTTTATTGTTGTTCCCTGTCCTGTTTATTTATGTATGTATTTATTTGTAATCGTGGTGTAAGGGCACCCAGAGACTTCAGGGAGGGGTGCCCCAAACAAATAAAATCTACTACTACTACTTGTTGCAGGCAACTCAAAAGTAATTTGTCTTTCTGATCCTGAACATGGGATGCCCAGGAAGTAGTTGTAGATGTCCTTTCCCTCACTGATGACACTGGTGATTGTGAAGAATTGATGGATGAGCTATTGTCTGGGCTAGAGGTGCACTCTGATGGTTCAGCAGGGTTTGACTGCTGTACTTCAGTTGATGGTGTTGTTGGGGTAATGTCACATTTAGTTAGCAGAAGATCCCTCCAATACTAAATGTTTTCCCCTGCAGGAAACATGACTTCAACATTCCACTTAAATCAGGGAACTAGCAATGTAGCCAACACATAGATGTCATTCTTAAACATGGCATTTAGTCTCTGATCAGTCAACAGTCTGAGACTCAAGTCATCTGCCAGCATAACACTAGTGGTGTCTTCTTTTAACTGAAAGTCTTTCTTTATCTCAAAGAAAATGTGAAGAAATCTTATTTGAGAAAGAATTTGACTCAGAGTTGCACTGTCCACACTGACATCATGTGTGACAGCCTCAAATGGCTCCAATGAGGTGATCAAAGATTCTACTACAGTCCAGCTGTTGGAACTGAGCATGATGTCTACTTCACCTCTTTGATTCTGCATGGTGTAGTCATGTACAACTTTTTTTCTGTTCAAGAAGCCTTTCCAAGATGTAAGCTGTTGAATTCCACTGCGTTGGAATTTCCTACTTTAATGTATGCAATGGTAAGTTGTTTGACCTCTGAGCCCCTTCAGGATTTTGTGTGCTTTCACAGAGTGGCTGAAATGCCCACGTATTTTCCTAGCAAGACCTAACAGGTTTTCAATATTTCTGTTTCCATTTAATAAACTATGGATAAGAAGATTTAAATAATCTTCAAAACAAGGTATGTGTTTGGCAGTTGCCATCTCTAGCAGCTTTGACTATGTTGGCACCATTATCTGACACAATGAACCCTGGAGATAAAGAATACAGAGTAAGCCATTTCTGGAATTCATTTTGCAGCTCCTGCAAACTATTTACAGCAATGTGGTTTTCCTCAAAAGTAGTGACGCATAATATAGCCTGCTTACCACTGCTTATAGTGAAGTAGGCATTATTACTTTATGACTGAAAACTTGCCCATGAGCTGTAACAGTCATGTAGTCAATTGTTTGGTTACTAGTCCATATATCTGTGGTTATGTGAACCTGCTTCACCTCAGTGAGTTTCAACTGTTTAGTGACTGCAATACACACCAAGTCATACAACTATGGAACAGCCTTTATTGAGAAATATCTTCGACAAGGAATGGTGTACCCTGGTTCAATCCAGTTTGTGAACTTGACAAAACCTTTTTGGGCAACAAAAGCAAAAGGAAGTTGATAATCGGCCAACAGTTCTAAAATGGATCTGTTTAACAGCTGGCATGTTGGATGGCTGCAAGTAAATGTTGATGTCCGTGCAACACTTTCATTTATTGTTAGTTGACTTGAATCATGAGACATTTTTAAATTTTTGGGGAAATGTATTTTTCATGCCTTTTTCACATGGAGTACTACTTTGGGATTTTGCAGCACTTGATGGTGTCAGAAGAAAACAATCTATGTTTGTCTGAGAAGACTGCAAGGACACATCAAATGATTCAATGTCAGTTTCTGCTTCCAGTTCATTGTCACTATAGCTACATAGAAATTGTCAGCAGTTAAAGATTGCTAGGCCCATCTAGTCTGCCTGTAAGCCCTATACTTGTATGCAGTCACTGACCCTAAGTGATCAATGACTTTTCATCACTCCCTCTACACCCAATGTTCCCTTGTGCTTCTCCCAGGCATGTTTAAACCCCTCCACTGTGCTTGCCCCCATCACCTCTTGTGGTAGACTGTTCCAAACATCCACCACCCTCTCTGTGTATAAAAACTTCCTCACATTACCTCTTAATCAAAGCCCCTCCAATTTCATATCATGTACCCTCATTTTGATATCTTTTCTATATTGGAAAAGATCCCCCACCTGCACATTGTTTATGCCTTTGAGGTACTTGAACATTTCTATCATGTCCCCATTTTCTCTCCTCTCCTCCAATGAGTACATATTGAGGTCTCTTAGTCTCTCCTCATATGTTTTATGATGCAGGCCATGCACTATCTTTGTCACCCTTCTCTGGATAGCCTCCACCTTGTCCCTGTCCTTATGTATGTGTGGTCTCCAGTACTGCATGCAGTATTCCAGGTGCAGCCTTAACAGTGTTTTATACAATGGCATCACCACCTCCCATCTCCTGCGAGTAATGCCTCTGTCTATACACCCCAGCATGCCAATGGCCATCCCCGCAGCCTTTGTGCACTGCTTTATTACATTAAGGTCATCAGATATGATAACCCTTAGGTTCCTTTCCTCTTTGGAGACAGTCAGCACCTCTCCCCCATTCTGTAGCTCTCCCCAGGGTTCTCCTACCCAGGTGCATTATCTTGCAGTTTTTTGAATTGAACCTCAGTTGCCACACCGCTGACCATCTTTCAAACTTCTCCAGGTCCCTTTTTATTTTCTGCACCCCTTCTGGAGTATCCATTCTGTTGTCGATCTTGGTGTCATCTGCAAATAAGCAGACCTTTCTTTCCAGCCCCCTGCAATGTCACTAATGAAGACATTGAATAGGACTGGTCCCAGCACTAATCCCTGTGGTACTCCGTTGGTCACCTATCTCTCCCTGGATTGGATCCCATTTACCACCACCCTCTGTCTTCTGTCCATCAGTCAGTTTCTAACCCAATGTATCACCTTTTGCCCCATGTCCAGACTACTCATCTTGTTAACCAGCCTTCTGTGTGGGACGGTATTGAAGGCTTTGCTGAAATCTAAGTAGGTGATGTCTACCACCCCTCTCTGATTCACTTCCCTAGTCACCCAATCAAAAATATCTATCAGATTTATTTGACAAGACCTTCCTGCTGTGAATCCATGTTGCCTCAGATTCTGGGCACCATTGGATTCCAGATGTGCCACTGTCCTCTCTTTCAGCAGTGTCTCCATAATCTTCCCCACCACTGAGGTGAGGCTGACTGGCCTGTAGTTCTCTGCTTCCTCCCTACTGCCACTTTTGTGCAGCACGACTACATATGCCCTCTTCCAGTCTTCTGGAACAATACCTGTGTTGAGTGACTCTGTAAACAGGGTGGCCAGAGGCACTGCTAGTTCTCTTCTTAGCTCCCTTAATATCCTTGGATGTATGTGTTCTGGCCACATGGCTTTATCCACCTTCAGCTTTGTGAGTTCCTCCAGAACTCTCTCCACTGTGAATGGACTGGTGTCTACTTCTCCCTCCCCCCCATTGCCTCTGCTCCCCAGCTGTGGTCCTTGGCCCTCTCCCACCTTAGTGAATACTGAACAGAAGTATTTGTTCACTATTTCTGCTTTGTCTAGATCCACTCCTTACAGTCTCCCTCCTCCCCTTTGAGCCTCACAATCCCCCACCCATTTTTTCTTCTATTGTTGATGTAGCTATAGAATGTCTTCATCCTTTTTTTCACAGTCCGTGCTATACTCTCCTCTGTCTGTGCCTTGACTCTCCTAACAGCTTTACCTGCTTCCCTTAGACATTCAAGGTACACCTCCCTGTCCTACTTCCTTTGGCTCCCCTTATACTTCCTGAAACTTGCTCTTTTAGCCCTTACTTTGTCTGTTACCTCTTTAGAGAAACATAATGGTTTCCTTCTTCTTTTCCCTTTGGCCACTATCCTAACACATTGGTTTGTTACCTCTACTATGGCTCCTTTTAGTTTTCCCTACTGTTCCTCCACTCCCTCCATTACCTGTCCCTTCTCCAGGGCTGCTCTTAAACATCTACCCATTTCACTGATAACCACCCTCCTGAAATCTAATAGTTTTGCCTTTGTGTGGCTTAATTCAGTCCCTGTCTCCATGCCAAACCACACCATGAGGTGGTCACTAGATCCCAGTTGCCCTTCCACCTGAACTCCTTTGACTGTTTCCATTGGTCCACACCAGGTCCAGAATCAATTTGTCTCTGGTTGGCTCCTGCACCAGCTGTCTGAGTCCAGCCCCCTGCAGGGATTCCAGGATGGTCATGCTTCTGGCTGAATCAGCTGCCTGCGTGGTCTAATCTACATGCAGTATATTGAAATCCCCCATCAGCAGGATCCAGACAGGACTCAGACTGGTTGGGCCAAGTTATCCTTATCTGCTGTCAAAGTCTATGCTTCTGTGTTTCTATATTCACCTTTAGCTGCCATGTCATGAATTTCCTCCATTAGTACCCTGTCCACTTCCTCCCTCTGTGCTGGAGGTCTTTTAATCACCCCAGTAAGTATTGCTGTGCCATTTCCTGGTTCAAGACTGACCCACATTGCCTCAGCCTCCCCTGTCTTCCCTGTACTTCTGTAGCCTTTATGCGTTCTCTGATGTACATGTATACCCCCCTCCCTTTTTACCTTCCCTGTCCCTTCTGAACAGTGTATATCCAGGCACATTGACGTCCCAGCTGTGATTAGCAGTACCATGTCTCTGTTATTGCTTCTATGTCAAGGTCTGCATCCGTCATCAAGGCTTCCAGGTCTGGAACCTTATTTTCCAGACTGCGGGCATTTGTGAGCATGACCTTCCATGTTTTACACCCTGCCCTCCCTCTGTTCTTGTTCTCTCTCTCCCTTGCCTGTTTCCATCACCCCGGTTTTCTTGGTCATGTGCTCCTGATGCCTTTATCTCCTCTGATACATGTTTCTCTTGTCTGCTTCTCACTGCCATCTTCAGTTGTTCCTGTTGTCAACTTGCGTTTTTGCATATTACCATAGGGGAGTGTTCCTAAGCCACCTGTTCCTCCTGGCTCTCCCCCTTGGCCAGTTTAAATGCTCTCTGCTGAAGCATTCCAACTTCTCACCAAGGAATGAGGTTACCTTCATGGACAGATTCAGGTCATCCTCCTAATACAAGCTCACATCTGCCCAGGTGGGGCCCCAGTCCCCTATGAAGCCAAATCCTTCCCTTCCACACCAATCCTTCAACCAGGTGTTGAAGGCTTGGATGTGGTGCCCTAACCTCCTCTGTGCCTTAGACAGGTAGCACCTCTGAGAATGAGATGGAATGTGCTACCTGTTTCAGGTCCCCCCAAGTCTCCTGAACTCCTCCTGGACTCTGCCTAACTCCACCCTTCTCCCCACCAGGTAATTGGTCCCCAAGTAGACAATGACATCCAGCTCCTCCCTCCGAGCTATTAACCTAGCATTCCTAGCTTCCCATCCCACCATGTAGAGCTTCCTGGGATTCACTTGACCTCCCTTTCCCCCCACTAGGTGTCCTTAACTTCACACCCCAGACAATTGAGTCCCCCACTAGTAGAATCTTTCCCCTCCTCTGGGGTCTCCTGCCCCCTTCTCTGGGGCTCCAGCTTGGCAGTCCTGACCATCCTCCCTGGTCCAGCCTGTGGGTGCCTGTCTGGGGCATTCCCATTCTTCCAAAACTGTGTAGGAGTTATTCAGCTGGACCAGTTGGGGAATGTGCTTCTGACCCCCCCTCACCCGCCCCCTAAGCCCACCGAGGTCCAGTCACACTTCTTTCTGGGCATCCTATGAAGTTTACATTGTGGACCTGGTGGCTTCTGCGTGGGGTGGATGTCACCTGTAACCTGGCCAACTCTGCACAGAGACAGACAACCTCTTCCCTCAGCCCAGAGAGGTGTTCCTTTGGTACTCGGTGTCTATAAAAATAATCAGGTAAAAAAAGATTTTCTTCTGTAAACTACAGAAGAATTACAAAAAACCTGTTACAAAGCACAGAAGTTACCTGAAATCTTTTACCAAACACAGAAACTTCCAGAAGTGTAGCAGCACACGTAATCCCCAAAGCAGACTGTGGAAAATAACTTCAATAACAAGGGTAGTGGAAAGAGCACACAGCTATGTAAACACAATTACATAAACCTGTTACAAAACACAGAAGTTACCTGAAATCTATTACCAAACACAGAAACTTCCTGAAGTGTAGCAGCAAAAGAAATCCCCAAAGCAGACGTGGAAAATAACTTTAACAACTAAAGGTAGTGGAAAGAGCGCACAGCTATTTAAACTCAATTACATAAATCTGTTACAAAATACAGAAGTTACCTGCAATCTGTTACCAAACACAGACATTTCCTGAAGTGTAGCAGCAAAAGAAATCCCCAAAGCAGACTATGGAAAATAATTTTAACAACTATGGTCACTGCCACCATCTCCTCCACTACCGCCCATACCAACTATACTTTTTTTTGCCATGCCTCACTCATTTGGGTGCTTTGCCTATGCATGTCGCATCATTATTGATGTTCTAAAATTTCCTGCTTTGCCACCAATATTGATGCTCTTTTTATATAGACTGCATGCAGCTTGAGAGTCTGCAGGGTCAGTATAAACTCAACTCCACACTAAAGAGTTACCTTTTGTCCTTTGTACTATGGTGACTAGCACTATGTCTTGTACAGTCAAGGGACCTGGAGGAAACCATACACTGCCATTTCCTTGTTCACATGAATTGTTCTGTCATGCTCATCTTCTTAAATTTAGTTTATGATTTTTTTTCTGCACTTGCCTCTCATGCCTTACAGTGACATTCTCTCCTACACCCTCATTGAAACTAGACTTCATCACCACAAGATTCAGAAGATCTGGAAGTGCCATCATCATCAGGTGGGACATAACCTGGGTTATCCCATTCCCAGTTCTCACTATCATCACCATCTTTATCAGCATTTGGTGGCTCAGCATCTGAGTTTATATATGAGGAGAATGTCTCCTTGTCATTGCATGCAGCTTCAGCAGCTGGAAGTATCCAGGAACATGTGACAATACATTCAGTACCTCTACAAGTAACTCCAGTCAGTTATTTTCAAACTCTACTATCATTTCATTGCTAACATACTCTTTTGGTTCAGGATGATGTTTAGTGCCAGTCCAGGTGATGTTATTATTATTATTGTCGCTATGTTCTTCATTAGTGCTATGATTCATATTGTCCACATCATTTTCAGTTGCACATGCAGCAGCACTGTGCTTCCTTTAAGCAGACATAGACTGGGAAATACAAATCATAGTAGATAGCCATGAAAGGAATGGATGAAGTTTGTCTCTGTACTCTCCTGGGTCATGCCTGAAAAAAGTCTTTCTGGCTAGTGCAACTACCTGGTAAACAAAAACTAAATAAAATAAAATAAAATAAATATTGTTTCACTAACCGTTGCAGAGACAGGCAGTGTAGCTGACTTCACCACAGACAGTAATAAATGACAGGGCTCTTGGCACCTAGCAAACAGTGTAATACAGCCTAAATGGCTTTCACTATGCTACAGAGAGACATCACACACAGTGTATCTATGTCACCACAGTAATAAATGACCGGGCTCGGGGCACCTAACAGACAGTGTAATATAGCCTAAATGGCTTCACTATACTACAGAGAGACATGGAGTAGCTGTGTCACAGGCAGGGCTTGGGCACCTAACAGTGTGTAATACAGCCTAAATGACTTTCGCTATGCTGCAGAGACACACAGTGTAGCTAATGTCACAGACAGGGCTCAAGGCACCTAACAGACAGTGTAATACAGCCTAAATATATTTCACTATACAGCAGAGACACACACAACTGACAGCCAGTGCCTTTTGTTCCCCCTTGCTCCTTCTCTCCCTAGCACCACATTGGATGATTCTCTGATTCCCCTTTCAGTCCCTAACCACTTGCTCTTTTATGGACTTTTTTTTAATAGATTAACTTTTTACCACAATTTAGGTGAAAACATACAGAGCGAGTGCCTGATTCCTTCCTCTACCTCCAGACTCTACTGCTATCTGTGCAACAGGCTCACAGCAGAAAGAGCACAGACACCAGCACTGACCAATTGGATTGTCAGCCCTGTGTCATGTGCTAATTTCTGCTGTGAGCACTTGTGAACGACCGCACAGGCTGCTCTTTTATGCCTGTTCCCAGCCTGGGAAAAGTCCCAGGTCAAGAAAGGTAACCTTGAGCATCACCAACTGCCCACTAAAATGAGCAGAAGCTTAAAATAACCTTAATTCATTTATTAAAGCAGAAATATCTATAAATTCAAATGCATGAAATGTGCCAGAAACCACAGAGATCCCCCATGGCCCACACATATGCCAATTTGTACCTGGGCTACTGGGAATTGGAAAATGTTTATGACTCTGACAGAAACCCATTTATTGCATCAGTGGACTTGTGGCACAAGTACATCAAGAATGTGTTGATGGTATGGCGAGGAGGCACTGCTGAGCTAGTATTATTCATTCAATATTTGGAAATGTCTAACCCAAACCTTAGATTTTCAGTTTATTGCAGTCTGGAGAAGGTTAATTATTTAGACATCAACATTTACAAGATGCAGGACAGTACTATTCTGATTGATTTGTACAGGAAACCAATGGATACAAACTGTTTATTGCTGGCCAGCAGTTGCCACCCTTGCCACATCGTAAACAACATTCCAAAATCCCAATTTATGAGGGCAAAATGGACATGCTCAGATATAAGAATGTATTGGGAAAGGAGCCAGGAATTAAAATCTAGATTCCTGGAGAGAGAGAGTACAACCCTACCCTAGTGGCTCAAAAGGGAGAGGAAGTACAACATATCCCTATGGAAACCTTACTTATGTATAGACAACATACACAGGACACTGGCTTTCAGGATGTATACACTATTACAAAATATTGTGCTAAGAGTCATATAATAAGGGAGGTTTTAGACAAATACTGGCATATCCTTAGAACAGAACCAGCTTTGAATACTCTTTCAATGTAAAGACCAAAGATTACATACAGAAGGTCTAAAAATCTTGCAGACATTTTAGTTCACAGTTATCTCCCAAATAAAGCAACAGAAACATGACTACCAGCAGCACCAATGGGGTGCTTTAGATGTGGCAGGTGTACATACTGTGACTAAATTCAGAAAACAAAAAGTTTCACTTCAGTGAATTATGATAGGACCTATGATATAAGGGGTCCATTAATTGTACCATTCAGTGTGTAGTGTACATGGTCAGATGCACATGTAAGGCTTTCTATGTGGGAAAGATAACTCGAACATTCAAACTGAGGGTGGGGGAACACCTCAGTGACATTAGAACAGATCTCGAGTGCAATGCCTTGTTCCATCATTTGAATGGAGTTGGTAGCACTGCACCACATGAATTTACCTTTTGTGATGTCGAACGAGGTAGATTGGGTCCTAGGGCTGGGGACCTAGAATTGCTTCTGTCACAGAGAGAACTATATTGTATTTATAGACTTGGTGAGCTTAGTCCACCTGGATTAAATGATTATTTTGAGCTTGTATCATACCTTAGGAATAGAAGGATCTAGATATTGAGGGAAACTGTTATTTTATTTTTCCACTAGATCTTACTTTATGGGTCATTTTTTGATAAGGTGCATCATGAAATGTGTACAACATAGATAGTCACGGTTTTTGGTTGGGGGTTTAAATATATGATGGATTGTAAAATACAGACAGTATATTTCCATACTTGTAATCTTTGAGGACATAATATGATAAAGTTACACAGATGGATAATTTGTCATTATACATACTATTTTATTGATAATGTATTTAAATTAGTACATGTCCACTTTCCTTCCCCCCTCCCCCATGTTGTACTAAGGGTATACGCTTTACTAGTATTAACCAACCCTGTAATATTTTTGGTCCTCTTTATATTCAGAAGTGCTCTGTTAGAAGATTTTTGAATGAACAATACCCTAACTGAAATTTATTTATAAATCAGTGCTATCATTAGAGAAATGTACTAAGTTGTGCACATTTGGTATTGTGCCAGGTTACATATGATTACTGAATTTTAATGCACCATTATGTATTTGCATTATGCATATTATACCCCTTTTTTATCATGCAGAAGTGAAATAATCTTCTATATATTTATATGACCATTTGCATGATTTTCTGATCATTCATTCAGGTGAAGCTATTGAATGCTAAAACCATCAATTTTAGATAAAAATGTCAGAATTCAGGTATTTGTGTTTATGTGTACATCTATCTTCAGGAGTTTATATTTGATATATGGCTGTCTAAAATACTAAAATATTAGACATTATAGAAAATATCAAATTTTAGTGCAGCCAATGGTTCTGCTATTGAGTTCTAATATTTTATATCACGTACCTTTATATATTTTGCACTTGTCACTTTAAGATGGAGGTTTAAAAGTGGTGTGATTAACACTATAGGACACTCCCTGATGATGCTGTTAGGCGAAGCCTGTAGGAGGTCAATGGGTCTCACTGAGTGTTCCTGTGTGTGGGGTCTCTGTGTTTTTTGGCACATTTTATGAATTTGAATTTATATATATTTCTGCTTTAATAAATAATTAAGCTTATTTTAAGCTTGTGTTCTTTTCTGTGGGCAGCTGATAGTGTTCGTGTTTACCGTGCTTGTTCACATATTTTCTCTGTAGCACACCAGGCCATTGTGGTGGCTTTTTGCCTTGCTCAGGAGTCCCAGGACCCCATAGACTACCTGTAATGTCTGTTTTACAAAACATTATCTGTCACCCACTGACCCATTATCCATGTCAAAACTACCTGAAGTAGACTGTTATGTCAGGTAGATCAGTAAATTACCCAAACAACCCTACCGCCAAAAAATTGCTGATACCTGACCTGCCCAATCCAGCTACCTGACAGGTAGCACATCCTCATAGCAAGTCAAAATGAAAAGTTTTTATGTTGTTAAACATTGGTGGAGATGGCACTCAGCAGGAGCCGGCTTCCTGTAATATGAGTCCTGAAAGGACACTAGTGACATCACAGTTGCAGAGAAACTCCTGAAATGGAATCTAGCACTGTTTCAGGTAAGGGGAAAATAAGGTTGAATGTTTTTTATTTCTTATGTCTGAGGCTTGAACCAAAATATAAAGCACACTCATGAGGGGTTTGTGTCATTTGACTGAGAGGCACAGACTTCAGACTTGGTGACTGTACCCCTTTAAGTCTGTTACCACCTCTCCTCAAAGGGCAAATTTACTACAGTCCCATAAAGTCTAAACAACCTAGGTCAGAAATGTGGATGAGTGAATGGGGACTCCCACTGGAGAATCCAGTATTGCATTAATAATGGAATGAACATGTTCCTGAATGAGTACTTTCAGGTGACCCACATATGCCTCAGACATCTACACCAGAGGGCCTTGGCAACAGTCTACTCATGTGATGAGTCATACAGTGCCTGGATTTGTAATCCACTAGTATACCAGAATCACTACAGCAGTTTTTCTTTATTTAGCAGTATCTCCCCCTATAATATGTACATTCTTCAACCAAATCTAACATTTCTTTCCTTTAATTCACTTGCGTATGTTTGGTTTTCATTTTTTTTTTTGCTTATTCCTTGGTGACAACAAAGGATTTTTCTACTTAGTTGGAAGCTGAAAACAAATTTGAACCACTGCAGACTGCTGACTGAAAATGAATTACATTCCTTCATACCATGCAAGCCAACCAGCAATTTGAAAACCGAGCCGACGTCAGCTTTCACCACAGATTGCACTCAGCAGTAACCAAAAAAAAGATACATCAATGGGACCTCCTAGCAAAGGTTCAGTGAGACCTCACCTTGCTGTATTTGTGGGAAAACCAATTCCACCAGACAAAAGTTCACAAAACAATTTGAAAGTGCAACAAAAATCACAGGATGTTTCAGTTTACTGTTGTCTAGACTTGCCACAGATATTTTCCATTCTTACTCTTTTTTCATTTTGTTTTACTATGACGCTTCCCTTGGAAGGATCTTCTTTCCCTTGATTAAGTTACTTACAAAGTTATTTTCTGAGACAGCGGTAACAAGTTAAAACATTAAAAAAAAACTGTTTTCTAATTAAGGTATGTTTTCCATTGGGGCTCATCCAACCATTTGCTTTGATTTTTATTTGTTTGTCTTCCATTGTATGTAGTCAGAACATTTTATAATGAGAAAAGGAAGTGTTTACCGAATGCTTAGATCTTCCTATGATGTACTATATGCTCACCTCTGATGTGTTTGTTACTATAGGCATAATGAGCTGCATATGCTGTAGGTATCCAGAAACTTGGAAATACTTCATTTGTTTCAGCAATCACAGACTTCACAGCATGTACAAAAATTATTTTACATAGAAATGTAAACAATGACAGCAGAAAAAGACCAAAGGCCCATCCAGTCTGCTCAAGTTCCCTATTTAGCCCTGGGGCCTACTGTTGCTCCAAGGTACTAGGTCACCCAACCTCTCTCCATTTTCATTCCTGATTCTAATAGCATGAGCAACCACTATACCCTTCATTCTGTCACAGTCATGTTTAAAACCGCTAATGTTTTTTTGTATTCATCACCTCAGCTGACAGACTGTTCCACAACTCCACCAAATTTTCTATAAAATATTTCCACAAGTCACTCCTGAACATCCTTCCTCTTAGCTTCCACTCATGACCACAACCTGATATTCTCTTCCTTTTAGGAATTCGAAGGTCTCTTTCATATCTCCCCTCTCTCACCTGTTCTCCAGTGAGTACATGTTCAGTGCCTTGAGGTGCTTCTGCTGGCCCTGAATCATTTTTGTTGCCCTGCACTGAACCATCTGGAGCTTATCACTATCCTTCCTGAGGTGAGGACCACTGAACTAGTTGCAGTACTCAAGGTGTGGTCTCACCAAGGATCTATACAGGGAAAGTATTACCTCCCTTTTTCTGCCATCAATACCCCTTCCGATGCATCCAACCATCCTATTTGCCTTACTGTAAACCTTGTTGCACTGACTCAGTTGCTTTAGGGATTCCTGATGATAACTTCAAGGTCTTGTTCCTAGGCTGTGGTAGTGAGTCTCACCCCTCCAGTCCATTACTCCGTTCTGGGGTTCTTGTTCCCCAGGTGCATCACCTTGCACTTTTTGGCATTGAATTTCAACTGCAAAACCTTTGACCACCCCTTCAGCTTTTGCAAGTGTCTCTTCATTTCCTTTATTCCCTCATCACTATCCATCCTCCCGTAGAGCTTAGTGTTATCTGTGAAAAGACACAGCCTGCCCTGGATCCCCTCTCCAATGTCACTGATGAACATGTTACAGTGGACCAGACCCAGTACAGATCCCTGTGGAATCCTGCTCATGACCTCCCTCTCTTCTGATTTAACCCCATTGACCACTATTATCTGCTGCCTCCTCTTTAGCCAGTTATATATTTAGTTTGTTATGACCTTAGCCACACCCAGATCCTCCATCTTCTTCAACAAGCATTTGTAGGGTACCAAGCGGAAATCCTTGCTGAAGATGAAGTAGAACAAATCCACAGCGTGGCCCAATCTAATTACCTCATCACCCAGTCAAAGAAAATGATCAGGTTAGTCTGTCAAGACCTCCCCACCTTGAATCTGTGCTGCTTACTATCCTGGAGACCATTGCTTTCCAAGTAGTCCATGTGCTCCTCTTTGACCAGTGACTCCATCAGTTTTCCTACAATAGAGTTAAGACTGACACTGACAGGTCTGTAGTTCATTGTTCCATGGCCCCACTCACAGACACCTTATGGAGTGGAACTATGTCTGTCACCCTCCAATCCTTTGGAACCACCCCTATCCTTAGAGAGCTGTTGAATAGACCTATCAGGGGATCAGCTAGTTCCATTGCCAATTCCGTGAGTATCCTTGGATGCATCCCATCTGGTTCTGGGGCCTTATCAATCTTTAAGGCTGCCAGTCACTTCAGGACTCTTTTGCTAGTAAATTCTGGCTGCCTCATCTTCAGGATCCCCTTAATGGCCACTTTAATGCCACTCTCTGTCAAAGGCCCACTGTCCTCCCTAGTGAAAACTGAGTAAAAGTAGTAGTTCAGGACAGCAGCCTTTTTTCCCCTGCCTCAATCACCCTATCCCACTCTCTTAACCTCACAATTCCCCCTCCTTTCTTCCTTTTTTCACTTATATATCTGCAGAACTGTTTTTCTCTGCTCTTGACCCCCCTCTGAAATTTGCAGGCCTGTGTCTGCTTTTGCCTTTCTAATGCCTGTCTTTGCCTCCTTATTTTTCAGCAAATATTCTTTCCATTCTTCTTCCCCCTGCTTTTCTTTAAAATTGTAGAAGGCCTTTTTCTTGGCCCTTACTACTTCACTGACTCTTGTTGAGAACCATAGTGATCTCTTGAATGTGTTTTGTTTTGTTACTGTTCTCAAGCATTCCTTAGATGCCCTGAGAATGCCCCCCTGAATTGTCCCCATCTTTCTCCCACTCCATCTATGTTTACCACCCCTACTAATGATCCCTGACAAGCTCCTTCAGTCTATCAAATTCTGCTCATCTAAAATCAAGGATTTCAGCTCCAGACTGTGATTTACCAGACCTGAGGGCCAGTTCAAACCAATTGGAGTTATGGTCACTGTTCCCTAACAGCTCCCCCACCCCGCAGCTGCTACCACCTCTGAGTTTGTGAGCACCACATCAAGAACTGTGGTCTACCTGGTGGGCTCCTTAAATAACTGTACCAGCAGACAGTCCTGGAATACATCCAGCAAGAACTGGCTTCTGGTGCTTCTAGTCACTGGAACATCCCAAATGATATTCAGCAGTTTCAGATCACCCACCACCACTACTTTCCCCCTTAGTAATCCCTCTTTCCAGTTCTTCCCTGAGCTCTCTGTCCTCTCCTACTCTTGTCCTGGTGGTCTATATGTCACTCCCAAGTGTAGTTTCTTGCCTAAGGTTGCTGTCAGTTGCACCCACAGTGACTCAGTCTCCCCATTACTACTTCTGATGCACCAGTCTTCCATCATGTCTATGCCCTCCTTGGCATAAAGGGGTGCTCCTCCCCTTCTACTTGTTCCTGTATCCCTCCTGAACATCGATTTTCCAGGGATGATCAGTTCCAAGTTGTTATTTTCCGAAGCCCATGTTTCTGCTATTGCCACAATGTCCATCTCAGTGTCTGCCTTCAGCGCCTGGAGCTCATTGATTTTATTACCTAGGCTCCTGGCATTAAGCCATACACCCTTCCATCTGATCCCTGATCCTGCTTTGCTACTACCACTGAGCTTCTCATGTCCACTTATCCCCTTGTTTTTCTTGGTGCTTCCACCCTTTGTGTTTCTGCCTCCAAAGTCCCTTCACCTAGTCGAGTATGGGCCACAGATTTCTTTGTACTTGCTATGCTGCTACCAGCCCCTTGAAGTGAGGGAGTTCTGGCTAGAAACCCATTCCTCTGCCCTGCCATTGAGGTTTCTCTAGATCCAATCTCCCCCACAGCCAGTTTAAACACTCCGCTGTAGATGTCAAACACCTGCCCCATTGTGCAGGCCCCCTCTTTCGTTACATGCAGTCCATCACCCTTGAAGAGCCTGTGTCCCAAAAGTACCTCAGTCTCCCACAAAGTGGTACCCCTTATCCTTACACCATCCCTTAAGTCAGCCATTAAACTCCTCTATTACCCTCCTCCTGATCCTATTCTGCTTTCTCTCCTTGCTCCACACAGGGAGAACATCGGAAAATGTCATGGAGGCTAAGTGTGCTGCCAGACTTTTTCCCGGTTTATGAAAGTTCCACTTCACCATCTCCAACGACTGGTTTTCCAGATCATTGGTACCCAGGTGTAGCTGATGAAAGTTCATAGCACCCATAACACTGAACAAACCACACTGACCAGACAGAAGTCCAATAGAGTCATGTTTATAAAGTGCTGAAAGTGCAATAACTGGCAAAGTGGCTATTTGCAAAGATAAAAAACTGACGTTTCTCCTGGCATACTGTCAGGCTTCTTCAAAGTAATTATGACAAAGACTCTGGTGCTGCATTTATACAAATTCAAACATTCATGTGCTAATAAAAAGTCAATCAAATCACCTAGATTTGTCAATACACCCAGCCTCCACAATTAAAGTGCTAGGTGCATTAAGTACATGATTACTCAATACAAAACTTAGAGGAGTCGTTTTAACACAGTTTTAGACAAAAAGTACAGAAAACATTAAATATTTGGTACAAAAAAAATTTGTTTGCACCTAGTCATAAAAGAATCTGAGATAATCCATATCATCATTTATGCATACATATTGCATTTCTTTTTATTTTTATACTCATATAAGATTTTATGGCTAATGTTGTTGTTGAACAGCTATTGTGATATATGTGTACTGTCTGCTCCAGGCACAAATATTCTCTTTTTGTTTCACTACAGCAAAGACTGATTCCCCACCAACTTTATAACTGTATGCTATATTGCATTACATAATCCATTATGAAAGTTCTTATAACTTTTTATGATATTCTGAGAACTTTCTCAACACACTCCAACAGTATCAGCCCTACCTTTTTTAACACCTATACTTTCTTAAAAAGGCAGTGAAATCAATGCTATCATTGAGTCATTTTATTCCAGTGTGCCCCCAGTTCAAATATCCAATAACTTTCCCTTTGTCCTATGTATTTGTTCAAATCCCCACCCCTGCTGCCCATCTTACCTTGATCAATTCCTATGAAATTAATTTTGTGTTGTTTTGTCCTATCCCCCAATATATGCTTGGCTATGGCATAAGGAAAATCACCCTTTTCAATAGCTCTCACATGTTCTCCCATTCTCGTGCAAAATTTTCTAACTGTTCTGCCTATAAAAAAATCTCCACAGTCACAATTAAGCATATATATATATAATGCCACAGCTGTTACAAGTGATAAAATCTTTCATTTGTATAATCCTGTTAGTGGTTGGGCATGTGAATTCCCTGCACGTGTGCACAAAGTTGCAGTAGGTGCACCTACCACAACTATGTGTGCCCATTGGTGCAGGGGCAAGCAGTGTTTGCCTCAATGGTTCAGTCCCTGGCAGTATATTACTAACCACCATATCCCCAATGCTTTTGCATTTGCGAAACATTGTTTTGGACCCCTGTTCAACCACAGTTTGAAGTCTTGGCTCCAACTGCAATATAGACCAATTGCTGTTAATGATCTGTTTAACTTTCCCTGCTGTTCTCGAAAAGTCTGTAATGAAGGGACATACTACGGTGTGATCACGGGCTTTGTTAGCATAGTGTAGTGTATGGTCCCTATTCATGTCATTTACCTTCTGGATGGCTGAGGCTATGCTATGTCTACTATAACCACTTTCCTGGAATCTACGAATTTGCACTCCCCTCTTCTGTATGTACCCTGTCTGTTCAGTGCAATTCCATAGAGTGCGTACCAACTACCCCTTAGGTATATTGTGGTGCACGTGATAAGGATGGCAACTATCGAATTGCAAAAAACTGGTGCAATCGTTTTTTTTCTGAAATAAGGTCATACAAACACCTCCTTTGCCATCCTTATACAATTTTAAATCCCAAAAAGGGATGGTCTTCTTATCTATATTGTATTTATAGGTCAGACAGCCACTCGTCTGTTCCACCCAACTGATAAAAAATGCAAAATCTTCTTTGGTGCCTTTCCATATGATCAAAATATCATCTACAAAGCGCCGCCACAAATCCACCTTAGATAAGAATGGGTTTGTGGTGGCTCTGTACAGATGATCGCACTCCCATTTCCCCACAAACAGGTTTGCATAACTCTGGGCCATAGTTGAACCCATGGCTGTGCCTCTAATTTGATGGTACAGCTGATCTTGAAATAAAAAAAAACATTTTTTGTAGTACCAACGTAGCCAGTTCTACCAGGAAGTGGGTGGTGGTTGCAACACATTCAGACTCAGTTCTCATTTCTAGGAAGTAAGATGGTGCATCTAAGCCCTCTGAGTGGGGAATAACTGTATACAGGGAATTGACATCAACCACAGCAAAAAAAAAAACACTCTGGTTCCATCCACAGACCCGCTACTATTCTGACAATTTCAGTTGAATCCCTAATATATGATCTAAGATTTTGTACTATCGGTTGTAGAAACTGATCCACATACATTGACAAGGGTTCAGTCAACCATCCACGACCAGAAACTATGGGCCGACCTGGGGGTTGTGACATGCTCTTGTGCATCTTGGGCAGTATATATACATAACAGGCATAACAGGGCAATGTACCATCATTGTTCTATAGATTACATCAGTGATTACATAGCTGTCACTAAGCATTTTGTCAATCTATTTTAAACTGTGCCACGATCTGCCTCGAAACTGGTTTATAAAACATGGTATCATCCAGCTCTACCTGTCTTTTGCCCCCAATCAGGTTAGTGCTATGTCAGAACTGAACAGCTGTCTCACAGAAATCCAAGATTGGATGAGTGCCAGTGGTTTAAAGTTGAACCCAGTAAAGACCGAGGTTCTGGTTGTGGACCCAGGTCGCAGGACAGAGGGGTTGGGGACTGGACTTCTCTCCAGTTTAATCTTGGGAGGGGCCCAGATTCTCACCTCTGAACAGGTGCGTAGCCTAGGAGTGATGCTTGACGATGGCCTGACCCTTCATCATCAGGTGTCAGCAGTCATCAAGCTGGCTTTTTATCATCTTAGGAACATTGCTAGAATTAGGCACCTTGTTTCATCCAGCGACCTTCCTGTTTTGATCCACGCCTTTGTGACATCACATCTTGATTACTGTAACTCCCTCTACTTAGGGCTTCCTGGGATTGATATCCACTGCCTGCAGCTAGTGCAGAATGCGGCAGCACATTGGTTGACTGGGGTATCAAGAAGAACTCATATTACCCCTGTGCGTCACAGTCTGCACTGGCTGTCTATTCAGTGGCGGATCACCTTTAAGGTAGGTCTATTGACTTACAAAGCCCTACACAGACAGGGTCCTGATTACTTGAAAGAGCTCCTGGTGCCCTACACCCCTCTGCGATGGCTCCACTCAGCTGATGAGGGGTTGCTAGAGATTCCGAGAGTAAGCTTAAAATCATCGGGTGCCCGTGCCTTTGGGTTTGTGACACCTACCCTCTGGAATTCTCTGCCATGTCAGCTTAGGAAGTGCGGGACGGTGGGATGTTTTAAGTGGTATCTTAAGACTTTTTTGTGGGGGAAAGCCTATTCTGTATTTTTTTGATGTTATTGTATTTTATTGTATACTGTTTTTACTTTGATTGTAAAGCGCTTTGAAATATGAAAGGCGTTATAACAAATACATTTTATTATTATTATTATATTCAGCAATCTATGTACTTCAGTGACGTAATCCACAGTGTTCATTAAGACTACTGCCCTCCCCCTCTTGTCTGCAGCTTTAACAATTATACTGGTATTACTGTTAAAGGTCTTAATAGCTGACCTCTCTTCCTTACTGCAATTATTCCTGTAAGTATCCGTGGGTGTTTCTCTTAATTTTTCAAGATCTAGTTCACATTTACGAATGAAAGTGGACAAAACCGGGTTTAATGGTGGACGTAATTCAGATCTAGGGCTAAGCCTGATGTTCAGCAAATTGTCAGTATATTTTTTTTTAAACATACATTTGAAAGTCAGATTCCTACCAAACTTATTCAAGTCTACACAAGTGCTAAAGAAATTAATGTCAGATGTAGGGTAAAATGCTAAGCCTTTACTGAGAATGAACAATTCTGGTGCTTTTATTTTGTAATCTGAAATATTAATTACAGGTGTCAAATCCAAATTCTGCAGAGAGTCATACCAAACATTGTTTCTCACATAAAGTTTCTACATTCAAGTTCATGTTTAAAATGTCTATTGCAGGATGAATGGGGGTGGAGTAGAACTAGATGTATAAAGCATGCCCGCTTCCTTCAGTACATTTTGAATTAGTACTTGTTCCTGACTTTTTTCCACACTGCCCCCCCATTCTCCTCTTGAAAAATGGAGGGTATGAAAATGTGTTCTGCATTGTCGTTGGCTGCATCTTGTCCCTTGGATGTATACAGGAGACTGTCCTGTTTCTCATTCCCCCATTTCTCCTTCAGAAGGGGCATCAGAACCATCAGTATCAGAACCATCGGTATCAAAGGACCTGTTGTATAGTTTAATACTGTTTCCTCCCCCTGTGTTTCCTTTCTGTTTGCAGAACCTCTTTTGAGTATGGATTTAGGTGTTACTTTCTCATCTTCATTCCAATTAAACACCCTATTATTTGATAGTCCCTCTCGTTCCTTAGGAACTTCTCTTTTGGTTTTTTTGATTTTTACATCATATTTAGTCACCTTGTCCATTAGCAATTTATTTAATCTCTCAAGCTCACTCAGTTCAGTGCATGCTTTTAGCAAAGCTTCCATTTTCCCCAGTCTCACTGTTTAATTCATTACCGACTGGTTCTGCAAATTCTAATATTAATTCTATATTTTTTATGGAAGCCTCCTGCATGTTTCCATGTCATCTGCTCATAAAATCAGCATTATCTGTCCCATAAGAGAGTTTATGTGTTATTTGTAACCCTCTAGGTACCCTCTTAACAGCCAAATATGCTTCAAGCGTTGTTTTGTGCCAAAACATCCTTCTTCCTTTAAGCACCAGCTTCTCAAGTTTGCGGAAAGTTAATTTGGTATCAGACTCACCACTCCACAGTTGTGTGTCTCGATAGTTCTCTCCCAAAAGGGGGTTAATTTCTTCTGCTGTGTGAAACACTAACTTCACAAAGCCACCAGTTGGAACATCGGTGCATGCAGCTCCATTTTTCTCTCCTTCCACTGCCGTCATGGCGTATCATCGTCCATTAACATATGCACTCCTCCTGTGCTGCAATGCTGTAATGGAAGGTTCCTAGCTACTCCGTGTTTGTTCTGACTCTTCTCGCATAGTAAGCCAATTAAATAATGCACTACCTATTAGAAAAGAACATACTTCTCCAAGTCCTCAGCAAATGCTTGTTCAGTTTTCACTCCTTTAAATAGTGGGAAATCTGTGCTGCATCGGAATGAACAAATAAAATACTGAAACTGGACTGAGCACAAGGAAAAAAGTTATGGTGCTAACAGCAAGCAAAGCAATAGCTGAAGAAAGTTCATAGCATCCGTAACACTGAACAAACCACACTGACCAGACAGAAGTCCAACAGAGTCATGTTTATAAAGTGCTGAAAGTGCAATAGCTGGCAAAGTGACTATTTGGTCTATTTCCCAGTTTATGAAAGTTCCACTTCACCATCTCCATCGATTGGTTTTCCAGATCATTGGTACCCAGGTGTACCAGCACCCACAACTCCAATGGTGTCTGGTCAAAACCACAACAAAAAATATGCGCGGTCATAACAGCGCTGCATGGTTTCAGAGTTAATATATCTAATCTAGCGCAGTTTTGGACCATGCAGTTTTATACTGACTGTACGGTGCAGTTATTGATCATGCTGTTTTTGACTGTGCAGTCTTGACATAGAACCAGTTCCCCCTGCACCCTCTCCACCATCCTTTCCATCCTGTCTAACTCCTGGATGGCAGATGCCCCATAAAAACACCGGAGCATCCTCCTCCTGTCCCTACTTCATTCCTGGTGCTGCTACAAGGGGTGGTTGTAGTTGAGGTTCCCCTAAGCTTCACTAAACAGGCTGACAGCTTCCTTAAAACTGCCTGTGCAACAGCTCTGCAGCTGAAAACAGGAAGCCCTCAGTGTCTGCCACCCACCCTTCAGACTCAAGTCAGATAGACGCTGAGCACCCTATTATTACCTATGCTGCGCTGTCATACGGATAGATACCAATAGAATCCTCTGCAGAGAGCCAGCATGCCTGGGCACCCTTGATTGGTGCAGCACTGCCATAGGGGGATTGTGATTGGTATGCCCACTTGCCTGCTTTGCTCTGATTGGGGCACCTTCTCTATAGCCTGTTACAGTGTTCCCTTCTTAATTCTGACTTATCAGCTCTCGCTCTGACCTGAAATTTTCTCCCACCCCCACCACCCCCTCTCCCAGGCCTCCTTTAAATACACTCATGATCTGCCTCCTATATCATATTACTGCTTCATTGGCCTAGTTTTGACTGCTGCCAACCTATGATTGGTATCTGAGTGTGGCCAATAAGACTGCCCTGTGTGAATATCTCTTGAGCCCCGCCACTAACTAAGCTGCTCCTGCTCTCCTTGTTCCCTTTCTGCTGTAATTTCTCATCTAGGTTTTAAGTGAGTACCTAGGTGGGCAAATTACTTGCCTAGAAAATATTGCACTAATACAAATCACAAGACCACTCAATCTGGGACCATGGCTCTCCTTATTGTATTTTTATTGCTCCTAAGGTGCAGAGTTCTCCAGCAATACAATGCAATTAAGTACCTCAATGCAATTCAGTTCTCCAATGTACCTTATCAATACCTAATGTTATAACGGTCTAAGTACGGAGACACTATGTCACTCTCCTCTCCCTTTTAGCCTATTCCCCTGGTTAGCCTACACCCCTTGCTACTGTCCTCACCTATGTCTATTCAAGCACTTACATTGATCACGATCAACTGTCATTATAGTGGTGCCGCCTCTTGTGCAGCATGATATGGCTGTCGCTAAAGAAATAAAAAACAGTCTCCATTCTTATAAGCTCCTTAAAGAAAGTTATACTTCTGCTTCTTCTGCTCAGGAAATGTGGAGCTCAACCCTGCCCCCACCACAACTTACCTGCCTATCGATTTGCTGAGGCCACATGTCTCAAAATGATGATGGTCAACATTTTAAGCCTGCCTAAAAAACTTGTATAGCTGCAAGTCTGGCTACACGTTAACCCTGACCTTATCATAATTACTGAGTCGTGGTTAAAAAGACGAACACTGATCAACAAATATCACTGCAGGGCTACAATTTATTTAGAGCAGATAGAGAGTCTAGAGGCGGGGTTGTGGTTATCTCACTAAATCTAAGTACTCGGTCACCAATATTAGTTGCAAATCTCTAGCCAAGAAATTTGAGTTAGTTTCTCATGAGCCTCTGCCTCCCTCCTCGAATGTATCACTATCCTAGGTGGCTATAGACCCCTCGCCTGGTGGTGATGAAGTCCTTAATCTTTGAAATCCATGTTCGTAGATGCAAAAGCTGAAACAATATTTCTAGGAGATGTAAATATGGACTGGCTGTCACCTAAATCACACGGCCTCAAATCCCTATGTGACGAGCTAGGTCTTGGGCAATTAGTCAGTGAACCCACTTGGAACAACACTCTAAATACTGCCAATAGTTCCATTCTAGATGTGATACTAACCACCCATCCACACAAAATATCTCATTCGGCAGTGTTTCACAATGACATGAGCGATCATGGAATTGTTGCTTGCATAAGATCTCAAATTAAGGCCCGGCCGCAACCCATCTTTATAACAAAAAGATCCTTTCGCAAATTCAGTGCAGTAAACTTCCTATTTGACCTGAGCATGATCAGATGGCAAGATCTCTACCTAGCCAAAGATGTCAACAAGGCAGCTTACATCCTAATGACAAACTCACTACAATAATAAAATAAGCTTGCCCTTTCATCAAAGTAAGGGCACGGAACAATTCCAACCCCTGGTTCACCTCGGATCTCAAGGCAGCCCTTATAGCTCGAGATAAGCTCTGGGCTTAAAAGCTAGACATTCCAAAGAATCTTTGGATTGGCAGGCCTTTAGAACAGCCAGGAATAACTGTGTGAAAAAACTTCGCTCTGCTAAAGCTAACTGTTATATTTCTACTCTCGAACAAGCTAAAGGTAACCCTCATAAAATATGGAAGACTATCAAAGCTATAGAAGGACAGCCCATAGCCCCCTCTGTCCCAACAAAGATAGTTGTAAGTGGCAAGATTGTGGAAAACAAGTCCTGGAGGAACTTAACTCCCACTTTGCCACAGCTGGATTAGCTTTTGACCCGTCACCCTACGCTGGTGCTGCGGTGAGCCAGCATACCCCTCCCGCCACATCTAGTCCTGCACCCAGCCCCTTCCAACTGCGCAGATAACTTATAAAGAAGTAGAAGATTCTCTTCTTAACTTAGACACCAAAAAGCGCAAGGGACGATGGCTTGGAACCCTTTTCCCTAAGGTCAGGCTACGCCCATCTCACTGCCCCAATTCTCCACATCTTCAATCTTTCCATTACATCTACACTGTGCCGTCCTGCTGGAAATCAGCACACATCCTCCCTCTATTTAAATCTGGTGACCCATGTGATGTAAACAACTATAGGCCTATCTCCATATTGCCTATCCTTTCTAAAGTTCTCGAAAAACTGATCCATATTCAGTTAAAATCTCACTTGGAAACCTTCTCTCTCATTAACCTAGCTCAATCCGGCTTCCGGGCTTTTCATAGCACAATCACTGCACTAGCAAAAGTAACCAATGATTGGATCTCTGCTATAGATGCTAAGAAAGTAACTGGTGCAGTCTTTTTGGACCTCAGCAAAGCTTTTGATATTGTTGATCACAAACTATTAGTCAATTGCCTTGCAAAGTTGGGTGCCACATACCATACCACCCAATGGTTCTCTAGCTACCTAACTGGAAGATTCCAAAAAGTAAAGGCGGAAGGCTTTTTTTCTGCTGCCTTGCCAGTTGCAAGAGGAGTCCCCCAAGGATCCATCTTAGGCCCTATCTTGTTTTCTTTGTACATTAATGACTTAGATGCTAACATATCTACGTCCAATCTGCACTTTTTTGCAGATGATACTGTGTTGTATACTTCTGGCTCATCGTTATCTGAAGTCAAGGGAGTGCTTCAAGCGGACTTCGCACAACTTGAGCATAATCTAATAAAGACAAAGCTTCTGCTCAATGCTAAGAAGACTAAAGTGATGATATTCTCCCACTGTGCTGTCACAGGCCCCCCCAGTACCCTTGCCCAAGACTTCATTGTCACCACGCTAAACGAGCCTCTGGAAGTTGTAACCAAATTTAAATATCTGGGTATCTGGATCGACAATAAATTATCTTTCAATGACCACGTCGAAGATGTCTCTAGAAGGTTAAAAACAAGGTTAGGTTTCTTCTACAGAAATAGGCCCGTATTCCCCCTTGAAACTCGAAACAAGCTTGTACAGGCCACTTTTCTCCCCCTACTCGACTATGGCGATGTAATCTATTCCTCCACCACTCTTGCAAATCTAAGTAAACTGGACATCCTTTATCACTGTGCATTACGGTTCATTACCAACTCCCCTGACCGTTCGCACCACTGTGACTTATATGCAGCTGTTGGTTGGACATCCCTTACTACTAGACGCCTGCTCCATGCTGGGCTATGGACTCTTAAACTGCTCCTGCAGAAATTGCCATGCTGTCTCTCTTCCCTTATTAGTATCTCACATAGTGCATAGTCGTTAAGAAAATCTGACTTTGTTATGTTTGACATACCAAGGACGCGGACCTCCTTTGGTAAACGTGCTATTGCATATGCCCTTCCCTCCATTTGGAACCAATTACAAACAGTACTGAAATTAACTAGCACAGTTTCAATAAACTTCTACAAATCGCTAAGTTCAGCCAAAATAAAAGACACCTGTAACTGTCATTAAGTCTCTTCCTTCCCCATGTGTGCCATATTTATCCACTGGTAAGGTATAATTGCTTTGTCATATTAACTGCTTTCCCTTCCCCTTCTACTCCTGGCTTTATCTATGCTTACGCTCCACTGCTACTCTATCAAATCACTCCTCCCCCCATATCAGTTGTAGTCTGTTGTTTGTTCTAGCTGCCAAAATATATGTATTGCACACACCAGTCATCATGTTTCATTTATCAGTATGCAACCTGTAAGTCACTTCCCTGTCTCATATTAATGTTTACCACCTGCGATTACCCTATGTGGTACCGTTGTACGTATATCCAGCCTGTATCATGTAACGTGCATCTCATGTACATACTGTTATTACCTATCTATGTTTGTACTTTAAGTGTTTATGTCACAGGACCTCCTTGTGAATGAGCTTGCTCAATGGAGTTTTCCTGTAATAAACTTGAACTTGAACTTGAACTTCCCCCTTCCACCACCATCTCTACTTCCCTAATCATTGAGTCCCCCACCTCTAAGTCTCTCCAGGCAGACTTTCTCTCCTTTGGTGCCAACATGTTGTCTTGCCCTTTCCCATCGACTGTCTTGAAGATGCTGCCTCAGCAGAGTCAGTTGCCTGAAACTCCTCTAAGGGTGCAAAGCTATTCGTCATCTGGATGGTGAGGGACTGAACAACCACCTTGTAGCTACCCCGCTTCCCCTCCCTGAACCACTCCCCTCCACTCTCCACTCCCTGAACCAGTGGATCTCTGTGGGAGTGGGGATGTGAGGGTGGGGTGGGCTCCTACTGAGATAATAATGCAGTTCAGATATTTCTACCCTTGCTGCCACCAGCTGAGCCTGGAGTTTTGTCATGGTCCTGCAGATGGGGCAGTGCCCCCTCCTCCAGAGCATATCCTTAGAGGAGCACGCCCCACACCCCACAGCCAACACAACTGACTGCCTCATCTGTAAACCCCATCACCATACTGTAGAGCTCACCCAGATGTGTTCTAGCTTTAAGGCTCAGCTATAGTGCATAAAAACAGGGATAAAACAAAACTACCTTGTAGTGCTCACCCTGATAGAGTGTAGCTGCAGGTTTAGTTATAGCACAAAATAACAGGAGTTAAAACTATCATGTAAGCTCACCCAGATAGGGAATGGCTGCAGGCTTAACCATAGCAGAAAAAATGGAGTTAAACTGTCTTGTAGTGCCTACCCAGTAAGGTGCAGCTGTATGATTTAATTATAGCACAAAACAACCCTGTAAATAAAATGTTCACTAGTTATAGCACAAACACTGTCCTGCAAATAAACTTTACAATATCCTAAAGTACACACCTCAGTACACACCTCAAACAGGTGCTGCCAGACATGTCCACTGCCCCTCAAGATTGACAGCAATTGCAAGAGGTATGCGCCTGTCATAATTAAACTCATGCCTCTACATGCAAAGAAGATTGAAATATCCTTCAGTAATATGCCATACAGCGCTGTACCATATTGAGCCAGTGCATTTAAAATTATCCTGAGGGTACACAACAGTTATGATTGTAAAGACATTAAGGTATACTAGTTGAGAGTTGTTACTCTGACTCTGGCCTCTTTTTCATCCCCCTACCCCCTCATGATCTTTGTGGCCTTTCTGCCTGTAGTAGGCGGGGGGGAGCATAGTTATTCTGGATTTAGTCAAAAATAGCAGACCAGATCAGTTGTATGGGGGCCTCACCTGAGGGGGGGGGGCTGGTATTTTTAAACTAAGTAATAAGTGCATTCTAACATTGTGGCATATGCTACTGTATACACTTATAACTTTAACAGTGACAATGTAAACATTTACGCTACAAATATCAGAAACATGTTATTGTCAGTCAGCATGGGGCACATTTACAAATCCCCACTTGGTGAGCTGTAGGGAATGCAGTTCTCATGGCATCCTTTTTGCAATGTTTATGTCTCAGGTGCCCCCCCCCCCCACCTTCTGACAGGATAGCATCTCTGAAGAATTAGGGGTTGGGGGGAGAGACATCTAATGGACATGGTGTTGTGAACTGCATCATATCAGTGCATGCCTGTATTCTGAATCAAGTTAAACTGTACTGTTATATACAGACATCAGCTCAGCCCGATTAGTTGAATTTTATACAAACCAGTGCTTGTGAGCAGCTTTCATGGAATAGGTATGGAGGAGTGGAGGGGGCAGACAAGCCTTCTGTTGAGGGCTCACTGGAGTTACTAGGAGTGGGGAAGCTGATGTTTACCTTAGCATCTAACCCCTAGCCTGCACTTCTCATTGGGGTGTACCTATTCATATATCACCAGGGCAGTTAGGCTCTCTCATCCTCCTAACTCTATTCTACCACTCTCCCCAAATAGAAAGAAGCAGCACTTATCTAACAATAGGTTCAGTCTTGATCCATAGTGTTTGGGTCAGGAATCAAGGGGTGAGTGGCATCCATCAAAGTTCCCTTCTGGTGTGGTTGTACAGAGGAAGGATTGGTGGTTGAGCTGATGTTTGGATTCTTGGTGCTATCCGACACTACATCGGCCCAGACTTTTATTGAATTGGATGCTTGTGACAGCACTTCCTCTTCAGAATCCTTGGGAGTGTTAGGTCCTGACGCTGTTGTTCTGGTGAAGCAGGCCTGAGTGAGACATAGTGGTTTGTGGAGAAGAAAGGTCCCAGTTCATCTGGGGAGGCTGCATGATTTGTTTTCCTACTGTGACTCCTGGATCGGACTCGGTTGGAGGGGTAATCCCTTTTGTAATGTTTGTAGTTTGGCTATGGTGGGGGTAAGGGCCCATTTTCCTGTCATATCCTCCCAATGCTTATTATCAGCCTCTCAGTATGCAGCTTCCTCTGTTTCCATGGTGTCTGTTGGGGGAGTTAGCTGGCATGCAGGTAGTTTGCCTGGGTGCTCTCATTTCTCATGGCCAGTGTTTATATAGGCAATCTATGAGAGCTTTGGGTGTAGCAAACATCAGGGCAACCCTGTTCTGGGTGAATCTCATTGTTGATGGGTAACAGAGAGAAAATCTGATTCTGATGTCGCGCGTGATGTGGCGTGCTTCCGTGTATGCTCGCTGTTTGTTAGATAGTTCATGGGAGAAGTCTTTGTAAATGTAAATATGATGCTCCTGCCAAGTTAGCTGTCCCAGTTATCTGGCCCTTTTCATAATGGCCTCTTTGGTATTGAAATTCAAAAACCTTGCTAGTGTGGGCCTTAGTTTGTCTCTGGTCTTTGATGGGGGGGCACCAGGGAGTGGTGTGCTCTCCCAATGTCCAGCCGCGGATTGCCTTCCATGTTAAGCACCATAGGAAAAACTTGGTGCAAAAAGGTTATGATGTCCCCAAGCTCAACACCCTCCAGAAAGCCCAAGAACTGTAAGATATTCCAGTGGCTACAGTTCTTTAAATCATCAACCTTATCCTGTAAAAATTGCATTGTGCAGCTCTGCTCTCTGTCTGCTGCCGTAAGCTCATGAATCGCCACATCATGTGAGGCAACCTTTCGCTATGTTTGAAACAGCCTGGTTTCCACTTTTTTTGATGGCCTAAGTGGTTTGGTTGGAGACAATTGTCATTTCTGACATTTGCTGCAAGAGTCTAGAAAACATACCTTCTATTGCTGGCAGATCCCATTTATGCTTACCGCCTGTAGCCATGCTGACATTTAGCATAGTATGTTTGATGCAAGTGATCAATCAATTGTAGTGTCTTAACTTCTGAGGTTTTGTAAAAATTAAAAACACCAATTTGTTGTTTCTGGCTACAGCTACCAGTTGCAAGTATGTTTAACTGCAAAATTGCTGTCTGCATCAGATAATACAGGAGGTTTTGCCTCGAGGGGTGCAGCAATAAAGATTTAGGTAGCTATTTTGTCTGAGGCCAAGCTATGCCCCATCAGCCCATATTAGACTCAAAACGTCCCTGTTCTTAGTGGTCCCCTCGTTCAACTGCCTATATTAAACTCAACACTTCTTTGGTGCTAGTGCCCCCCACCAATCACCAGCCTGTATTAGAATCAGAACTGCCCTGGTGCTAGTGGCTCCCCCCTTCAATCACCAGCTTGCATTAAACTCAAAACTTCCCTTCTGCTAGTGGCCCCCTCCGATCACCAGCCAGTATGAAACTCAACACTCCCCTGGTGCTAGTAATCCCCCCCCCTCTGATCGCCAATCCATATTAAACTCAAAACTTTCCTGATGGTCCTCCGATTGGCAGCCATATTCGTGATTAAAACTGCCCTGGTGCTAGTCATGCCCCTTCCACTGACTGCCAGCCTGTAAGAAAACTGACAACCTCTCTGGCATCTAGCAGCCCCTGAAGCACCGAACACCCACCCCCATCACCTTACCAGTATCATTAGTACCGTATGTTTACATACAGTGACTGGCACAGCCCTCCTCACACCTCCTCAACCTGTTTCCATATAGATAAGATTGAAAGTGAGTTGGCACAAGATCTGGCTGCAAACAAAGAAGTCAGCCCTGGATGCCATTGAATATCAGTTCCACGTGACTGTGGACACTAATGACTCTGCTTCAAGGATCTTAGCCAATGCAATGTCACTGAGAAGATTTTCCTGGCTCAGAACAACCATTCTTTCCGAGGACACTCAGTCCAAGACTATGGGTTTCCACTTTG
The DNA here is from genome assembly GCA_016271365.2 of Neoceratodus forsteri. NCBI lineage: Eukaryota > Metazoa > Chordata > Ceratodontiformes > Ceratodontidae > Neoceratodus > Neoceratodus forsteri. The sequence continues at coordinate 186,799,955 of CM057457.1, forward strand.
AAGGAAATTCACTTTTTGTTGATAAAACAAAGGCATACATGAAAAATGTAGATGACTACAAAATCATTTACAAAAACAACACTGACAAAGAAAAGGCCTCCACTTCCTACAGGTCTTATGGTAGGGTAGGCAGGGGTAAGGGCTGCTATCCCAAACCCTATGCCCCCATGAGTACCAACCCCAAAGAGATTACCACTGGGGCAGTGACAGGAGGGGCTCCAAGAATGCTGCAGCAGCACCAGCCCCCAAGCATCAACCAAAATAAATCCCCTGACATTCTGCCCAGGTTACCCAACCACTGCCATTGTGTGGAAGGCTGGCCCACTACTTCCAGGAATGGGTAAACATTTCCACAGATAAGCAGGTCCTGGAGGTAGTGGGCTAGGAGTTGTCCATGCAGTTCAAGAAATTCCCAAAACTGCAGAAACACACATACACATTCTAGCCCATTTTCTCACAGAATGAATTCTGTTGGAATGGGAATTAAACAAATTGCTCCAATGAAGGGCAGGCTGCAAGGGACTCGACAGTGTCAGAGCAATCATCAGCCAGGCTGATCATAACACTCTTCTGATCTTGCTGGGCAGAAACTTTGTGTAGTTCAAAGAACAGAGCTGCCTGAATCATAGGGCAGATCATTCCTTTGATCTGCAAAATAACGCCCACCAAGCAGAGCTGATGAGTGTCATGATCAGTCTGCTATGGTCCTCCCCCAATGTAAAAACAATCCCTCCCACCCCTTCCTTCTTAATTTTCCAACACCGGGGTGTCTAATCCCCAGTGCCGGCTAGTACCCCTCACCCCACCCATTTTCACTGTGTGACACCAGGAAGCCCAGCCCTGGGGCTGCCAAACATAACACTTACAGTGGGATGCCAAGTCCCTAGTGTCGGTACCTGAAATAAAGAAAAACATTCCACACAGACTTTTTTTTATTTTTATACATCCTGTAAAAAAGAAAAACATCCATTGATGTCTGTTGCAGCTAACCCACTGCTACCATTACTCTCCCTCCATCCAACCCTTCCACTCAACATACACCAACCCCCCATCTCTTACTTTCCTACCAGGTGTCCAAAGCCATAATTCTCTCTGGTCCAGAGCCACATCTTCACTCTTCAATGCCAGATTGGGAAGTGAGGAAATCAGGTATGTGGTTCAATGTATTCCAATGGGTTTTGAATTTGTCCATATAACTTGGTCATTTTTTAAATGTTTGTTTGCCCACATTTACCACATTGCCTTTTGGGACCCCTTCTCATGAACAAGGACATTAAGCAGGATTTTAAACTTTTTTCAGGCTTTGCTTATGAGGCAAAGTTATAAAAAGGCTATATTGGAAATGACAAAGTTATAAGCATGCGTTGAAATTTTTCAACGCACGTTTGTAACTTTGGTAAGTTTCAATATTTTAACCCCAAATTTTCAACATAGCTATTTTTTCACACCACTTCATGAACGTGACAGCAGTCTTTTTCAAATCCTGGCTGAAATGTGTTTTCGTACCTGCAGCGTGAAATCGCCTTTTTGGCATGATTTGAAGATTTTCACAACCCTTGTTCAGAGATGAGGTCATAAAAAGGCTATGTTGAAAATTTGAGATAAAGATATTAAAAAATAACAATTATGAGCATACTCTGACATTTTTCAATGCACACTCATAACTTTGTTAATTTCCAATATTTTGACTCCAAATTTTCAACATAGCCATTTTTTCACACTACCTCATGAACTGTCATTGTTTCAAATCCTGGCCAAAATATGTTTTCACACTTTGGTGCAAAATGACATTTTGGCCACAGTTTTATAAATTACACCTGTCATATTCAGAAGAAGCGGTCATAAAAAGACTATGTTGAAAACTCGGGATCAAAATGTGAAAACAACTAAGTTATGAAGAAATGCTGAACTGTTCCAATGTTTACTCATAACTTTATTTTTGCAGATGTTGGTTGCATACCACCCTGAATGTGTCCAGTCTCATCTGATCTTGGTTTTTGGTCACTAATGTTAAACACATCCCTTGTGTCATCCCACCTTCTGAACCTGACAGATGTCATTTTTCAAATCCCCTCTTAAATGTGTTTTTTTCAGTTGCAGTTACGAAATCACCTTTTGGATGAGATTTATAAAATTCCATCTGTTTTGATCATAACTTCAAGTCATGAAAAGACTGTTGGAAATTTGTGGTCAAAATGTGGGAACCCACTGAAAATTAGATATTGCCTCTCAGCTGGCCTATACTGGATAAATATAATCTAAAAAATGTGTAAAAGCAGGCCTGGACACCACTGAAAATGAGATATTGCATCTCACCTGGTCTATCCTGGGTAAACATACAGTAAAAATGTGTATAAGCAAGACCTGGTACAACAACAATACAAGCCGTGAACATTCAACTTTGACAAATTCTTATTTAAATTTATACTGAACAAGAATGTGTGGGGAAAAAGGAGTTTGTGTGAGTTTTCAAGGTAATTCCTAGCTCATGCACAAAATTTGCAAAGCAGTTTATTATGATGGGGTTGTGTCATTCCTGAACAATATGAATCCAAGAAACACATGCACATTTCCTTTTCCAGCCCCACACAATTCCATGACCTAGGCCTTTACTCCCTTACACAGACACGCTCAGTTTCTTAGATTTTTCAATCTGAGTCAGACGCACACACACAACAGACCTTTAAAACTTGATAAACATTCAATTCTGTAGACCTTTACACACACGCATTCACGCACACACACAAACACACACACACACATACTTGCTTAGGTGTTTAAAACCAGACCAAGATGACACAAAGTTAGGCCATTAAAAACAGACACACCCATTTTCTTTGTCCAAGGTCCATAATATTACACTGTTTAGTGCTATGATGTATTAATTAATACATGTATAGATAGATCAACATTGTACAGGACTGGGCACCCTGGCCCTTCCACCCCTTATCATGTATCAGTAAAGAACAACACCATCTCCTCCCCACCACTATTGGAAATGCTTCTTAAAGTTTTCATATTTTGTTGATTTTAGGAGGTGTTTATAACAGAACACGGATCATAAGTGACATAGTGGAGGAACTGGAAGGGGAGGTCTGCTCTCTTTGTGGATGACACCAAGATCTGTAATAGAGTGGACACTCCAGGGATTGGAGTGTGAAAGGATGGGAAGGGATCTGAAAAGATTGGAAGAGTGGCCAAGGGTATGGTAACTGGGATTCAATGCAAAAAAAATGCAAAATAATGCACTTGGGCTATATAAACTCAGAAGCAGAGTACACAATGGGTGGATACATAGATACATAGAAACTGTCTGCAGATAAAGACCACTAGGCCCATCTAGTCTGCCTGTAAGCCCTAAACTTGCATGAAGTCATTGACCCTAAGTGATCAGTGGCTTTTCATTACTCCCTCCCCATCCAACCCTTACAGAAATATGTGTGCTGTGCACATGCAGAATGCATTTTACATGCTTAATTGTGCAATGTTTGCATGCAGTTCGCATACACAAAATGAACCTATGCGAACCAGGTCTAAAAAGAAAATCAGGTTTGCATGCTGCAATCTTGACACTTATGCAGCAATTAAGCTGGTGGGAATATCTTCTAAAAATCACATCACGTTCACGTGTTGCATGCTTGACATGAATGCAGCAGTTAAGCTGGTGTGAACATCATTTAAAAATCACATCAGGTTCACATGCTGCATGCTTGCCATGTGTGCAGCAACTAAGTTGGTACAAGATATCTCATCTAAAAAAACACATCAGTTTCTATTTCTCATATTACTGCTAGCTATTAGAGCCATTAAAATATATTTTTCATTGATTTCCCATTAAAATTGGGTAATCTCATTAATTCTGATCCTTTTGCAAGTTGTCATGTAATGTGCATTTCATGTATATACTGTTATTACCTATCTATGTTTGTACTTTAAGTGTTTATGTCACAGGACATCCTTGTGAATGAGCTTGCTCAATGGAGTTTTCCTGCAATAAACTTGAACTTGAACTTGAACTCATTTAATGACTTTTGATTTTTGTCATTAAATTTCCATTAATTTGTGGAGTATTGTTTGCTTAATGCATTAAATGCTTAAGATATAGTCAACCAACATCCCACATCCCAGATGTGTGAAGAGGGGTCTCTGTGTTATGAGGCTTGACCTTTTTGGGCCATGCAAATCCCATTATTTATATTTAGTACTACAAATGTGTTTCTCCACGACTGATTTGGCTCACTTACTTTCCCTTTGTCATCCTTTATGGAGCATATACACTAAGGCCATGCTTAGCATTGTTTGTGCTGAGTAGGGTCTTGGAAGCATGCACCGTACCTCACATTTTGTCACTAAAATGAGGGACATGGGCACTCAGAATGAGGGACAATGAGGACCCTAACCCTAACAATGATCAGGACACATCCTGAAATATGTAGATACAGTACCTCAGAACACAGCAGAAATCATTGTATTTACTTTTACCAATATTAGCAGAGCCTGAGAATGAATTTCTACTTTAAAGAAGGGGTGCCATGCCCCCCCTACATTTGTGCCTAGGTTGCTCTTATGGTGTGGCAGTAATGGCATTAAATTAGGATTTAATCTTTTGCACAGTAAGTGCTCCCCTGGCCTGTGTGCACTCACACTGCAGGTACAATCCTGACTCAACTGTATCTGTATTGTGTTGTTCACTCTCTCCACCTATTAGCATTGGCACCATCACACATGATGTGGAGGAGCTCCAGCCAGGCAGGAGCACATGAGTCCCGTAAGTGTGACACTGCCTTCCCACCAGAGAGTAGACAGGCTGCACACTACAGCTTGGAGGAGTCGGTGAGCACTGAACTCTAAATAGCAGTGTTACTGCAGCATATTTTTGTTGTTCTACTCTTAGTGAGTCTCTGTCTCCCCTGGTTGCTGAAGGGGCAGAGGATGAGCTATAAGCTAACTCGAGACTAGGCTATCTTCTTACTCTACTAGGCTCACCTCGCAAGCAAAAAGCAGCACAGCCCCCCATGGCAGAAAGCTAGGCCTAGCAGCAGCAGCAGTGACAGTGGTGTGGATGGCCTTCATAGGCCTTGATTTGTGTAGTGCAGCAGCAGCCATGGCAGCAGCCAAGCAAGAAGCAAGCAACACAGGTTGAATGGGATTGGTTGGTGAGGTGACTTGGTTGCAGACCACGTTGGGGACCTGGCATGATTGGGTCTAGCATCCAGCTTCTGGTAGAAGGATGGAAGAGGATCAGACTGAAAACTGGGTTGGTGGCACTCTGGGCCAAGCTGCAGGTTCTAGCCAGAAGGCTGGATAAGTAAAAGTAAATATATTTTTTTTTAAATGGAATTGGGGAAGGAGAAAGGACTGAAATATTGGTGCTTTTTTTCATGTTTCTGAGCCTATGGGCAGCTTCATGAAACATATTAGATAGGTATTGAAAGGAATGGAGTCAGGGAGACAAATCAGGACAAAGCTTTTTTTTTGGGGGGGGGGCAGAACTTCAGCCAGGAAAAAAACTGGTTAGTAAATGGGTCAGGTAAGCCCAAATCTGATGCACTGCTCTGGGATATAGACAGAGGAATTTTATTTATTTGCATTTTCCTGATTTGCATATTACTTTTCAGTCACAATAAATACATTTTAACTTTTAGAGATATTCCAGACATTCTAGAGCTTGCCACCAAGGGGTTAACTAGCACCTAGCCTCCACTGGTTGTTGGCTCCCCCCACTGAAATATGAAATTGTGCCCCTGCCATAAAGTCTAAATTTACAGAACATCCTCTGTGTGAGCAGCATGTTTCCCATGAGGGATAGATGAGGGGCAGAGCAGTTTTCAGGGTTAAAATGAGGGCTGTCCCTTGCATTCATGGATAGTTGAGTGGTATGGTATGCACAGACCATTGGAGCCCCAATATAGCCAGGCTTATGCCCCCCACTAGTGAAGCTGTCCTCCATATACCCACTCTCAAGCACATTATGATATTGGGCAAGGGAGACTGCAGGGGTGTGAACCACTGAAATTAATGGTGGTATTTTTTTATTACTGTTTAATACATTATTGATGGAGAGTTGGAGAATAATTAGGGCCACCCATTAACTAACAAGGGCCTTGTTATTAGAACAATGGCCTTCATTATTCTCCAACTCACCATCATAATGTATAAAATAGTAATAAAAAAACAAAAACTCGATTTATTTCATGGGGTGTGCTCCAGCACTCTGACCCAAGGACATCATCTCTTAAAGACTCCTGCCTCTGGCTCCCTAGTAAACAGGTAAGGCTCTCAACTTACATCTGTACTTGGTGGGTTTTCTTTAGCAGCATGGCCACACCTGCTGCAGTGTATGTGCATGGTGGGGGGGGGGGACTGGTCATGTGGGTGGCTATTGAGTTATTACTACTTTTGTGTTTGCTACTTAAAGTCTAATATAATGGGCAGACTAGGTGAGCCATACAGTCCTTATCTGCCATCAAAGTCTTTCTAAGTCTGTTCAAAACTATGAAGAGAGAATAGTAGTAGTACAGGCCAAACAGAAGTAATTAAGTAGTTTTGTGGGTAACTGTGTGTATTGGGGAGAGAATAACCACATATGTTTCCATTGGTATGTGTGCTATAGTTCAGTCGTACAGCTGAGATGATGGGGACAAGTAAACTAAAAGTACTGTATAAAGTGGCTACAAGCATGCTGCATGCATGCAGAGGTATGCAGATCTGTACTGAAGTACAAGCGAGTGATATGTGTGCAGACAGTATAGCTTAGTGGTAGAAGGCACTGAACTGCAAACCAGAAGACTTGGAGACCTGTAGACCTGAGTTTGAATCTCATCAAACACCACTTGTACAGTATATGGTGTGATCCTGAGGAACTCACTTATCTTTTATGCGTGCAGTAATCAGTGACCACTTGCTTTTTGCAAGCATGCCACATGCATGCAGACTGTTCCAAATTAACATAAAGAGCATGCTTTCCACACTTGCTTGCTGCATGCATGCCACATGCTTGTAATTGGTTCCAATTTAACATCTAAATCATGCTTGCAGCATACATATCACATTGGTAATTTTATGTGTGCAGCACGAAAACATTTCTTATAATTATTTCTGTAAAGGAATGTTCTCTTTTTACTGTCCCAGGCATGTTTAAACCCCTCCACTGTGCTTTCCTCCACCACCTCTTGTGGCAGACTGTTCAAAGCATCCACCACCCTCTCTGTGTAGAAAAACGTCCTTGCATTACCTCTTAATCTACCCCCCTCCAATTTCATATTGTACCCCCTCATTTGGACATCTTTTCCGCGTTGGAAAAGATCCCCCACCTGCACATTGTTTATCCCTTGAAGTACTTGAAAGTTTCTATCATGTCCCCCCTTTCTCTCCTCTCTTCCAGTGAGTACATATTGAGGACTCTTTGTCTCTACTCATATGTTTTGTGATGCAAGCCATGCACCATCTTTGTTGCCCTTCTCTGGAAAGCCTCCGCCTTGTCTATGTCCTTATGAATATGTGGTCTCCAGTACTGCACACAGTATTCCAGGTGTGGCCTTACCAGTATTTTATACAATGGCATCAATACCTCTTGTCTCCTTCTAGTAATGCCTCTGCCTATGCACCCCAGAATGCCACTGGCCCTCCCTGCAGCCTTTGTGCACTGCTTTGATAATTTAAGGTCATCCCATATGATAACCCGATAGATCCCTTTCCTCTTTGGAGACAGTCAGCACCTCTCCCCCATTCTGTAGCTCTCCCCAGGTCCCCCCTACCCAGGTGCATTATCTTGCACTTTTTGGAAATGAACCTAAATTTCCACACCTCTGACCATCTTTCAAGCTTCTCCAGATCCCTCTTCATTTTCTGCCCCCCTTCTCGAGTATCCACTCTGTTGCAGATCTTGGTGTCATCTGCAAATAGGCAGATCTTTCCTTCTAGCACCTCTGCAATGTCACGAATGAAGATATTGAACAAGACTGGTCCCAGCACTGATCCCTGTGGTACTCTGCTGGTCACCGCTTTCTGCCTGGATTGGATCCCATTTACTACCACTCTCTGTCTCTTCGGTCCATCAGCTAGGTTCTAGCTCAATGTATCACCTTATGACTTATGCCCAGACTACTCATCTTATTAATCTACCTTCTGTGTGGGACAGTATGAAAGGGTTTGCTGAAATCTAGGTAGGCGATGTCTACCACCCCTCTCTGATTCACTTCCCTAGTCACCCAATCAAAAAAATCTATCAGATTTGTTTGACAAGACCTTCTTGCTGTGAATCCATGTTGTCTCAGATCCTGGGCACCATTTGGATTCCAGGTGTGCCACTATCCTTTCTTTCAGCAGTGTCTCCATGATCTTCCCCATCACTGAGGTGAGGCTGATTGGTCTGCAGTTCCCCACTTCCTTCCTACTGCCATTTTTGTACAGTGCAACTACATGCACCCTCCTCCAGTCCTCTGGAACCACACCTGTGTTGAGTGACTCTGTGAACTTGGTGGCCAGAAGTGCTCCTAGTTCCATTCTCAGCTCCCTTAATATCCTCGGATGTATGTGGTCTGGCCCCATGGCTTTATCCACCTTCAGTTTTATGAATTCTTCCAGAACTCTCTCCACTGTGAATGGACTGGAGTCCACTTCTCCCTCCCATTGCCTCTTCTCCCCAACTGTGGTCCTTGACCCTCTCCCTCCTTTGTGAATACAGAACAGAAGTATTTGTTCAGTTTTTCAGCTTTGTCTAGATTCCCCTCCTTACACTCTCCCTCCTCCCCTTTCAGCCTCACAATCTCCCCCTTGTTTTTCTTCTGTCACTGATGTACCTATAGAATGTCTTGTCCCCTTTCCCTTTTTTCACAGTCCATGCTAAGCCCTCCTCTGTCTGTGCTTGGCTCTCCTAACAGCTTTTCCTGCTTGCCTTAGACGTACAACATACACCTCCCTGTCCTTCTCCCTTTGGGTACCCTTATACTTCCTGAGACTTGCTCTTTTAGCCTTTACTTTGTCTACTACCTCTTTAGAGAACCATAGCAGTTACCTTCTTCTTTTACCTTTGGCCACTATCCTAACTCCTAACACATTGGTTAGTTACCTCCACTATGGCTCCTTTTAGTTTTCCCCACTGTTCCTCCACTCCCTCCATTACCTCTCCCTTCTCCAGGGCTGCTCTTAAACATCTACCCATTTCACTGAAATCTGCCCTCCTAAAATCTAATACCTTTGCCCTTGTGTGGCTTAATTGATGGCCATGCTTCTGAGAAGGAGCAGGGAAATCCTAGCCCCCCCCAAAAAAATCAAGGTAGTTAGTGAGGTAAACACGAAGATAGAGACATTGATAGGGAGAAGGGCAGAGTAAATGGAGAAAAAGACAAAGGCAGGAAAGACAGGGATGGGTCAAAAAGTAGTAAAGCCATCAAAAAATGGAGGGTAATGAGTACCAGTGCCCGTAGTCTAGGTAATAAGCTCCCTGAACTGGTGGCCTTGATGGAAGAGGGATGCTTGGATATTGTAGCAGTCACAGAAACATGGTGCACAGAGAACCATGACTGGGGTGTCAACATACCAGGGTACACAATGTACAGGAGGGACAGGGAGGGTAGAAGAGGAGGAGAAATAGCTCTTTATGTAAGGGAAGGGATTAAAGCAATGGAACTAAAGGGTAAACAGGGAGGAGAGGAGGCACTGTGGGTCATCCTGGAGACTAGACATGGTACCACAATCCACATGGGGGTTGTATACAGACACCCATCTCAGGGGGAAAAATGAACAAGGAAATGATAGAAGGAATCCTTAGGATGGCAGAAAAAGGGGAAACATTGTTGATGGGGGACCTGAATATACCAGATGTTAACTGGAGCACCTTTGCTGCAGCCACATCCAAGAGCAGGGTCATTCTCGATGCCCTACAAGGAGCATGCCTCAGACAGCTAGTGTTGGAATCCACTCAGGAGGGAGCAGTCTTAGACCTGGTACTCTCAAATGGAGATGGAGAGAGGATCTCAGATCTTGAGTTGGGTTGCCATCTGGGAACAAGTGAACACCAAACAGTGTCTTTCACCATAAACACAGCCACAGAATCAAGCCATAAAAAAGTGAGGGTACTTGACTTTAGGAGGGCTGACTTTGTCAAAATGGGAGAGTGCTTCAGAAAAGTACTAGCAAACAGGCAGGAAGGAGGGGTGAAGGAACAATGGGGAAACATCAAAACTGCCATCACAGAGGCAACAAGCCTTTGTGTGAAGCAAATAAACAAAGCAAAATGAAAGAAAAAACACTATGGTTCTCAAAAGAGGTGGCAGGGAAGGTTATGGAGAAAAATACAGCATTCAGGAAGTATAAGGAAGCACAGAAGGAGCAGGACAGAGAACTGTATCAGTTAAAGCAGAAGGAAGCAGGGAAGACAGTCAGAATAGCAAAGGCCCAAACCAAGGAAAAGACAGCCAACTCAGTTAAGAAGGGGATAAAACCTGTTAAAGGTACATTAGAGAGTGAAGAAAGACCAAGGGAGGGACAGTGAGGCTTAATAAAGGGGATGGTAGGTGGGCAGAGAGGGACAGTGAAAATGCAGGGATACTGAATGAATACTTCTGCTCAGTATTCACAAAGGACGAGGGGGGGAGGTTCCTAATCAAATCAGTAGAAGCACTCTAGATAGGGGGTTGATACCAGTTCTTTCACAGAAGAAAGGGTTCTGAAAGAACTCCTAAAACTGAAGGTGAACAAAGCAATGGGGCCTGATGGGATTCACCCCAGAATTCTAAAAGAGCTAAGGGGAGAACTAGTGACACCACTGACTACCCTTTTTAACAAATAATGGGAAGATGGTGCGGTACCTAAGGACTGGAAGAGAGCAGATGTGATTCCCCTTCACAAACATGGGAGCAAAGCAGAGGCAGGAAACTACAGACCTGTTAGCTTGACCTCAGTGGTAGGGAAAATGATGGAATCACTTCTGAAAGAAATAATTGTTGAGTACCTAGAGGCCAGCGTGCTGCATAACCCAAGGCAGCATGGATTCACAGCAGGAAGGTCATGTTAGATGAACCTAATAGGTTTCTTTGACTGGGTGACCAAAGTAATAGACCAGGGAGGGACTGCACACATGGCCTTCCTAGACTTTAGCAAGGCATTTGACACAGTTCCACACAAAAGATTAATAAATTAGCCAGCCTGAGAGTGGGTCCCAGGGTGTTAGCCTGTGTAAAGAATTGACTGGACAACAGGACACAGAGGTTAATAGTAAATGGAGTCCACTCTGAAGAAAGGTGGGTTACTAGCAGGGTACCACAGGGTTCAGTACTGGGTCCAATCCTTTTTTATATTTTTATAATATATAAAGATATACATTTATATATTATAATAATATCTTTATAAGTGACATTGCAGAGGGACCGGAAAGGAAAAGTATGCCTCTTTGCAGATGACTCGAAGATCTGCAACAGGGTTGATACACAACGGGGGGGGGGGTGGAAAGGATGAGAAAGGACTTGGCAAGGTTGTAGGAATGGTCAAAAGTATAGCAGCTTAGATTCAATGCAAAAAAGTGCAAAGTAATGCACCTGGGAAACAAAAACCCAGGGTATAGAGTACACAATGCGGGGGGGGGTTATTAACAACAACATAAATGGAAAGGGGCCTTGGGGTAGCCATATCAGATGACCTAAAGGTATGCAAGCAATGTGAAAAGGCAGTAAGGATAGCTGGGGTGATACTGGGATGTATAGGGAGAGGCATCACCAGTATAAAACAGGAAGTTGTTATCCCTCTCTCTACAGACAGTTGGTGAGACCCCATCTGGAGTACTGCGTGCATTTCTGGAGACCCCATTTCTGCAAGAACATAGACAGGATAGAGGCAGTCCAGAGGAGGGTAACTAAAATGGTGCAGGGTCTGCAACAGAAGCCATACGAAGAAAGACTAAAGGAGCTTAATATGTATACCCTTGAGGAAAGGAGGAAGAGGGGGGACATGATAACATTTTCAAGTACCTCAGGGGAATCAACAAAGTCCAAGAGGGAAGCATCTTTCAGAAAAAGAGATGTACAAGAACAAGGGGACACAATTTGAAGCTAGAGGGGGGGGATAGGTCAAGGGCAATGTGAAGAAGTATTTTTTCACATAGATGGTGGTGGACGCATGGAATAGCCTTCCTGAGGAGGTCATGGGGTTGAAAACAGTGGGGGAATTCAAGAATGCATGGAACAGACATAAGGCAATTCTGGTGGGGGGTAGGAAGAAGTACAGTAGGCTGTTGGTTTACTAGGATCTGCAGCTTATCCAATAGTTAGGGAAATGGGCAGACTAGGTGTGCCAAGCAGTCCTCATCTGCTGTCAAAGTCTATGCTTCTATGTTTCTGGCTAAGCAGCTGCCTTTGTAGTCGCTTCTACATCAGGCATATTGAAATCCACCATCAGCAGGATTTCACCTTTAGCTGCCATGTTGTGAATTTCCTCCATTAGTACCCTGTCTACTTCCTCCCTCTGTGCCGGAGGTCTGTAGATCACCCCAGTATGTACTGCTGTGCCATTCCCTGGTTCAAGGGTGACCCACATTGCCTAGGTCCCTCCTGTCTTCCCTGTACATCTGTAGCCTTTATGCCTTCTCTGATGTAAAGGGCTACTCCCTTCCCTTTTTACCTTCTCTGTCCCTTCTGAACAGTGTATAACCTGGTACACTGATGTCCCAGCTGTGATTAGCAGAGTACCATGTCTCTATCATTGCTTCTATGTCAAGGTCTGCATCCGTCATCAAGGCTTCTAGGTCTGGAACCTTATTTCCAGACTGTGGGCATTTGTGAGTGGAGTGTTACTGTCAGAGACCAAGCAGTAAACAGACTTGTGGGTGATCATATCAGATGACCTAAAGGTTGCCATGCAGTGTGATAAGGCAGTTGGGAGGGCCAGTGGAATGCTGGGGTGCATAAGAAGGGGTATCACCAGCAGAAAGAGGGAGGTGGTGCTGCCCTTATATAGATCGCTGGTAAGACCCTACCTTAAGTACTGTGTCCTGTTCTGGAGATCACATCTCAGGAAGGACATAAACTCAGTTGAGGCAGTCCAGAGGAGGGCTTCCAAAATGGTGCATGGTCTGCATCAAAAGCCCTATGAGGAGAGGCTAAAGGAGCTAAATATGTACACCCTGGAGGAGAGAAGGGAGAGAGGAATATGATAGAGACCTGCCTCACAGGTTAAATAAGGCAAAGGAGGGAAGTATTTTTCAGAGAAAAAGGTCCTCTAGAACAAGCGGGCATGCTATGAAGCTGAAAGGGGGTAAATTCAGGATTGATGTGAGAAAGTACTTCCTCACAGAAAGGGTGGTGAATACCTGGAACAGTCTTCCACTGGAAGTACTGTAGTGGGGCAAAAACAGTGCTGAGGTTCAGAAATGCCTGGGACAGGCACAAGGGAATCATGGGGATAAAGAAGGGAGGGGAAAAGATTGTGCCATAGATCAAGGAGTGTCTACAGCAAAAAACCAAGGTTAAAAAGAATGGGTGGATTGGGTGGGCCCAGTGGTCCTTATTTGCAGTTAAATTCTATGTTTCTATAATTTTAATGCACATTTCATTTTCACAAACAGATTTTACATCACACATACACACATACACTTCTTTTCAACCCCAGTGTTGATCCTACTGCAAACTTGTTTCTAAATATTTGAATTTATTCACCACATATAATTTTATGTTAATCATGATAGAGTAGAAAATCACATATCATACAGCCAAAATATATTTTGAGTTTCATCTTATTTGATTAAAGTACAAAAGTAGCAGATCGGTCTCCCACTTCTTATTTATCTGACCCCCTCATTCATTTAATTTTAAATTGATTTAAGTTGAATAAATTTAAAATTGAAGGACTGGGGGATGAGTTTAACCTTAACCAAATAAGATCAAAAACAAAAGATTTTTAGGCTGTGTGATACTTGGTCAGAGCTTCTGAACACCTCCCTCATTCCTTAGTATGCCCCTGGCTGAAAACTTTAGGAAACGTTCCCAGTGGTGGTGGTGGTGGGGAAATGGTGTTGTCCTTTACTTATACATGATTTCATACCGTCATGTTTTATTGCTTGCTTATAAAATTAGTAGGTAATTTCATGCATTCTGATTGGCTGAACGGGTTTGGAATCCAATACCATAAGGTGTGACAACCACTGGATTGGGAACCCTTTTGGCAACCAGTAAGCAGAATAAACAGAAATAAATGCTTTTTATTGTGTGCTGTACAAGAATGTCAGGCAGACATCTTAGTATAGTACAACAAGAAGGGCCCTAAAGTACCATGACACAAACAAATCTCAAAAAAAAAATGTGTATTAAACATAATAAATATAACAGCAATGAATACAGCACACAACTGACATATTAGTGCTCATTTGTTTTCAGTACTGACCTTTTTTAAACCTTCTTACCAGTAGTTTAAAATAGGAGGCTGCAGATCCCCAGTATCAAGATACTCTCCAATGGCAGTTTACCGACTAGCTGCCACCCTTCCACCAATATATAAATAGTCAGCGAATTGAAAACGTTAAAGTAGTGAGACTGGACTTTAATCTAGTCATCACACTCCAGCTGTTGTGTAAAAAAAAAAAAAAAAAACTAGCGCTTCCATTTGAAATAGTGGGGTGGTCTGGCTGAGGAAACAGAAACTTTGCAGTTTACAGGAACCAGCCCAACTCTGAACAGTCTCTGTAGAGACAGGAGCTTACCCTAGTTCTGTCCCATCAACTGCTAGACAACACCATGCCAGAAACATTGGGGGTGGGTGGGAGGGATGAAAACATGAGAAGAAAAGCATTTTATTAAGGCAAAAAAGAGAAAGCTTCCAGTTCAGGCGATAACACATCTTAGTATGACATCCCATATAAAGCGCAAATGAGTGCCCACCTGCCCTTCAATTACTAATACCATCTGACATCAGTAAAAACCAGTAATCATAATTTTTGCAAGCCTCCAACACCTGCCAGCCTCATGTCCCACAGTTAAGATGAAACAGTAATTTGCATACCACCCCACTGCCATTGCAATTCAAAAGAAACACCAGGCACATTGGCAACAGTACCTGTTGGACTTCTTACCATTCACATGTTGTACACAGGTGTTCCATCTCCCACTTTCTTAGGGACTGGCTGCATTGCAAAGGCACTTCCACAGAAATGGAAAAGGCAGCTCTGTGGGTGCAATTCATCTCGGTATGCAGGAAGATAAACAAAATGAAAATGGGGCAACTCGCAGCATGGGTAGAAAATCCTCAAATCCTAGAGCTGCAAATGCAAAACTTTAATTTCAGAAACAAAGCCAATTACTAATACTTCCATGCTGGACCTGAAGCTGATAAGTAGCTGCACAAATCTGGGAGCTAGTGACTGCAGCAACTCTTTCATGATCGAGTGATAATCATCACATGATTACGAAGGTGATCTAGCTTGTCAGGTCACACATTAGAGCAGTATGAGCAGCAAGCATCGGGGGGATAAAAAAACATTTGACAGTGATTTTTTTGGCATTGTTAATGAGTGATCTTTCTAACATCTTTGCAGTCAGTAAACACATATGCATTTCTTTATAAAAAGGGCATTTCTATTCCTGTTGTAAGTGTTAAAATAAAAACACAGTGTTTCAGGGGCAAGTCAGTGCCATGTGCTGAGTCAGGACTGTAACTAAGAAGGTGCCTTAGCCTTTTCAAGTTGGTGAATGGTTCCACACAGAAAGCCTATCTCACCCCACAGCCTGTATAACTGTCAGACAACCTACAACATTTCATGGTTCTAAGCAAATATTTTGGCCATCCCAAACAGTTTAGTTAGGGAGTATTTTTTCTCTTTTTTAACAAAATGTTCTATTATTTACTTAAATAAATGTTACACAATTTGAAAAATTCAAACTATTTGGTTATGTCATTTTTCAATAATTATAGCCCATTTTATACATGCAATAAGACATTCCAGGATGTTATGTGACAACTGCACACCTAGGTATAAAAGAACACTTGGCCTTCAGCCTTGTGCCTCACCATGCACCTAGGCATGTGGGTATCACATAAGAATCAACACTCTGTCATGTCTTATTTCTTATGTATCAAGTGACAGTTACCTCAATGGCCAGCTGCAGAGACTCAGAGATGAGAGACTTTGTG
The DNA here is from genome assembly GCA_016271365.2 of Neoceratodus forsteri. Taxonomy (NCBI): domain Eukaryota; kingdom Metazoa; phylum Chordata; order Ceratodontiformes; family Ceratodontidae; genus Neoceratodus; species Neoceratodus forsteri. The sequence goes on from CM057457.1 coordinate 186,816,071, forward strand.
ACAGAAATGACATTTATTTTCATTTAGTGCATACAATTATATTCTTATTTGATGCCATTTCTGTCATAGTGCTAAAGAACTGCTATTTCGAAAAAACTGAAAGCAGAAACTCTAACAGCAACTTATGGGAAGTTACACAATAAGTCTGCTAGTTGGAGTGTGAGTTGCAGCAAGTCTCTTTCTGCAGTAAATGATCATTGAAAGGATGCAGATAAAAAAGTTTTAGGATTACAGGTCGGTGTGTGAGGACTGGATGTGGGAGATGAATGGGAGGTCAAGCATGAGCGTAAGGAGACTGTTAAAATATTCTTTCCTTTCTATGATCTCATCTGTTTTATTTTAGCTAAATTAAGATTGAGCAAGTAGGATGGTGGTGTGGTAAGTCAATGACAGCGAGCTAGTGCCCAGTGACTGTGAATGAGTGCTGAAGAACTGGCAGGTTATAGGCAGGTGGCAGATGGTAGAAAAGAAAATTGCTGGTAACATTTACAAGGAGACACACTAAGCATTGTTTATGAAATCCAGCAAAAAAAAGTGATTTATTTTTATGCTGTAAGTAACTGTTGTTTTACTCTACAAGGAACAGTGATTTTTGTCACTATCAATCTCCACTCAGGGGGAAAATGGCAGCTGTTTTAATTTTTAAAGTTCTAATTGGCACAAGGATTTCAGACATACTTTTTCCAGATTGGTAGAACTTATTTTTAGCTGTGCATTGGGCACCAATCAGATTGCTCAAAATCTTTTGCCAATTTTATAAAACAGTTGTAAAAGACAGTTGAAAGTGCTGATGCTTGGAACTGAGCTAGCACATCCTCACCTGATACCTCACACTAGCGGGAGCATGCTTGCTTGGCCACAGGGGCTGATGAATTTATTAGCTGGAATTGAGAGGAGAATGTAGTGTAGCTGCAGTTCAGCTCAGCTGCAGGTTTTGGGTGTCCTTCCTGTAAATAACTGAAGTGATAAAAACAGCTTACCAGGTGATTTAAAAAAAGTTAGAACCAAGAATAAAACACAGGTGTTTTTATTTTACAGTGTGTTTTTATTTTACAGTTGCAGTTTGTTTTTACAAAAAAAGGACCCTAATAGCTGACATTCTCTCTTTAAGTCAGTTAAATGACACACTTGCTGCTACCACTGACATGCTACTGCTGAACATACTGCCGTATCCCTGGCCCCAATTGACTTTCACCTGATTGTCTGTGATCCTTGTTTTAACTTTGTGTTTATTAGTGCTCTTCCATCATCACTGAGACTGTTAGAGACAGAGGAGGGCAGGGCATGAATCATACTCTACCTCTGCAGGAAATCAACATGTCATGATTACAAATGCCCTTTGTGTGTGTGGGGAAGTCATCTTGTGTAAGAGTTGAAGAAACCTTTAATCTGTTCTGGTGGTACTGCCACATGAAGAGTGGGTGTCTCCTATTGTAATCATCAACAAATTGCAGCCTCTGTCATTTAAAGTGTGCCCTGCAGCCCAGCTTCAGCACTAGAGATGCAGTGACATTTAATTTCACTGGTGAAATTCTGGTGAAATCGGGAATTGTGCCCCACAAAATATTTTGCGAAATTTGCACTTTTCATGCAATATTTTGCAGGTGCAAAATGCGGAATTCCACTAGTGAAATGCTGAATTTTGCCAATGAATGGCAGAATTTCACCTGCAGGTCACAAAATTCTGCATTTCATAGGATAAATTCCCCTCATTTCGCTGGCAGAATTTCACATTTTGCACCTGCAAAATATTTTGCAACATTTGCAACTTTCACAAAATATTTCATGGAACCAAATTTTCCAGTTTCAACCACCTCTATTCAGTATAGCTTCATTACACACTTCTGTGTCTTCTGTGCATTTTGTTGAATGATTAGTTGTTTTGTGTGTGCTATTACTTCAGCAGTGCACAGTGGCTTTGTAGTTGCTGCGCAACCACACAAGGATGCACATTAAGGGGAACATAGGTGCCCAGGCTGTCATAGAGGCATAAGTCATGAAGCATAGGTGGATCTGGAGAAGTTATGAAATTCACAATTAGTGCTTTATTATTATCAATTACAATAAAATAGAAACAAAATTATGCAGCACAGCTGTTCATAAAGGCAGTACAAACAAATACCCTTTATCTGAGTCAATCACTAAATCTAAATTGGGAAAAACAAACCATTGATCTCTTTACATCAGATATTTCTGCCTGGTCTTCAAACTCTCCATCCTGTTGTTATAAGCTATATCTTCTGTTTTACACAAAATGTATCAAAATTTTGCCATTGCCTTACTGAGGCCAGCCTGAAGAGTAGCCTTAGTAGGTTCAACTAAATAATACATTTTGTCCCAGAGCTGGTTTTCTGTTAACAGTTCTGTAAATAAGCTTGTGGAGTTCAAAATGCATCTCAGGGTTAACCATTGTGTTCCAGATAGCTTTCTGCAATCATTTGAATAATATAATTATATGCACGTACAAACCGAGGGATTCAGGTTTCACATAAAGATTCACATATTTATTTTTTTTAACCACAGAGAAGCAAGGGGGTAAAGAATAGAAACTACAAGGAAAGGAAGGGGGATAATGGGTAAATTGTGGGACCATTGGAGTGGCCAATTCCTAGGTGTCACAAGAAACATCTGATTGCACAATCAGACAGACAAGAGACAGACAAGTAGCTGACTAGGAGAGGACAAAAACATCCTTTTTTTAACTCGCTGCAAGAAAAAAGGGACAGGATCTTACCCATCCTTGTCACCCACACAACCAGTGCCACCATACTTAATCCCCCATCTACATGTCCGATGGCCCCCCAAATGTAGCAACACCAGGATTCCCATCTCCAGTGTTAGCAAACTGCTAGCCAGTATACCTGTTTTAAAGAAAACAATCTCTTGTCACTTTGTTTTCTTTTTCTTTTTTTTCTACCAGAAACAAAGAAAACCATTCGTCAATGTATTTTGTGGTCCAATCCACCCACCCTACCCTAATCAACCACGCAGCACCCACTGCCCCTCACCCCCACACCCCTTGCTCAGCTAATGTCTATCTACCATTGTGGATCCAGTCTTGGAGCTGAAAGCCATCCTTCTTGTGGAACTGTGATTATGAACTGAGGAAATAAGGTAGGTGTGGTTAATATATTTGCAATGTGTTTTGAATATTTACTCATAGCATGATCATTTTTTAGTATCGTCCTCCAAATTTTAAACATGGCCTTTTTTGGACCCCACCTCATGAATAGGTTAGGTGAAAACGTTCACATTCATCCAGAAAGGTGATTTTACAGTTGTACTGTGAAATCACCTTTTGGGTTGGATTTGAAACATTTCACCTAGCAGGTTCATGAGATGGACTCATAAGAAGACAAAAATTTGGGGTCACAATATTTTAAAAAAAGCTATGACAGTACATTTACATCTTTCGATGCTTGTTCAGACTTTGGTAATTTTCAATATTTTGACCAAGAAAACATGGTAATTCAACCTCCCACATGTGTCAAGCATGGTTCACAGTGGCTATCCTTTAAATGGAACCAGCAGAAACAGACACATCAGCCAGACAAAAACACTTTTTCTTAAAATTCACTTTTACACAATTTTTTGAGTTTTCATCTCATTCGCTTGCCACCATAACCATGCCAATGTTTCACTGGGATCTGTACAGCTTTATTAAGGTTGTGGTCCTAAAATTTAAAACATCTATAGCATATTTGTAACAACTAGTTACCTTACCAGTATATTTCATTCCAAACAAACTTAATTTGGGAACAATTTGATTGTCCTTTGCACTTGCCAGCTTTTGCTAATCCATAAACAGTGTAATAATAAAATTGCTTGTATAGGGCTCAGTAGAACAGATGAGAAACTTCCACCCATGCCATCATACGATATCTGAATGGCATCCCTATGCTCTGTCTCTTGTTGTTCCACATGGGAACATGCTGACATCACACTGGACATCAGCACAAACATGACATGTCATCACTCTCATGCTTGAGCACTGAATCGCTGAGTCCGTGCACCTCTTTGCAGTAGGGATGACCTCTGGTTAAACAGTTGGCACTTTCCAGACAGAATAAAAAAATAAAAGCATTTAATGACAATTCCAGATGTATTTACAGTCACTAATACATTTACATCAGGGGAATAACATTCATTCAATTTGAATTATAGTCATACACATTTACATTCTTCATTATCTGATATAAATGTTACACATCCTACTGATGGTTCCCAGGGTTCAGGCAACAGGGGGATACAGTATGTGTGAATTTCTGACAAACGCCCACTTCAAAATTAAACTCAGTACATACCAGGCTGGAGAACTTGTACATGTAATACATTGTAAAAGAGTCTATTTAAAAAAAAAAGAAAAGGTGATGTATCCTCACCCAACCGGTGCATGACATTGCCAAAAAAGGAAAGTAGGGGGAAAAGGGTATTTGGGATGGGGGAAGGGAAGAAATATGGGAAAGGTAATAATAATAATAACTTTATTTTTAGGGCGCCTTTCAAAATATCAAGGCACCTAACAAATTTAAAAAATACATCACATGGGGAAGGAAACATTTTGGGACAGGGGGTATGGAAGAATAGGGAGGGGGGAAACAAACAGGATAAACAATTGAAGAAGGAAGGGGAAAATAATGTGGGAATGGGATGATTCAGACCGGGAATGAACACACCAACCAGGAAGGATTACAGATATCTATCACATGTAAGAGGAGTCAAACATGGACCTGCCCAGGCCAAAGATTCAGGGCAATGCCCAGAAGAGTATTGGATTAAAGAATCGGTGCCCATTCAATTTCCTTTTTTTTTTTTTCAAAAAGCATAGTAGAACACAAGTTTATCTCACAATTCAGCAGGCAGATTAAATACATTTCATTTGCTATTAACCTCATATCTAAAAGATACATGACAAAAGAAGCAAGATCTGGCAGAGCCACTACGACTGTGAATGCATTAACTAGATAAGGGTGTTTCATGGGCTTAAACACAAACATGAATTGCTGTTGCATACACTAACTGAATCAAAGTACAATACATTGAGAAAGGGCATAAAATAATGCCACCATCTGTATTACAGTTATCTATATGTTTCACATTTTATTCTATGTACTGTTATAGCAATCAACTCAACAGAACCAGGCCATCATATACAAGAAGGTACTGTACTCTAACTGAAACCACTGCTGAGACAACTATATATTGTGACAAGGTGGAAGATAAACACAATGTTGAGACATGTTTTTGAAGACATTTGATGTGTTTAATTGATTTTTTAGAGATTGCTATACAGTTCACACACATAATTCATATAATATAAAGTGCATATACCAAAATATCAAGGTAAATCCTACACATTTCATTACAAGCTGTTCTCTTGAAGGAAGATATTACTGTACAAGGCCTAAAAATGGTCATCAGATAAAAGTAAACTGGGGTAGGTGTGTTATTCAGGGTATTGCACAGCTTATCTTTTATTGCTGCTCCATTGGATGAGCAATATTTATACAAGCTCTGCCCAGTCCAGATTTTACAGCTCTGGCCCAGGTCTCGTGATCTGGGATTTTCCCATACCCCATTACATGTGGCTTAGTGATATACTGTACAGATGGCTGCAGAGTCTAACCCATTGAAGGTTGAAGTTTCAGAAAACCATTATGCGAACAATACCAAGACTCATTTCCTCACCCCCCAGTCACAATTAATCCTCTACCAAAGTCATGTTTAATACTGGTGCCTCTACATCCACACCACTAAGCTTTTCATGCCAACATGCCTCTTCTGTTGCTATGAGCTCCCCATCTGTGAAGTCCCATTCTGCTTGTGGCAGCCCCCCTCCCAAACCAGATAATTTTCCAGGGAGCAGCTCTTTACACCATATCAACTAAATTACTGCTAAACTCCTTATTTAAAAAACAAATGTTGAGAAATTTTTGTTTTAGTATATCCATGGTTATAAAAATGAATTTGTAAAAGAAACCAAAATCCCCATATGTCTGTTCATTGAATCACAATACAGCATGTTATGAACTTTTCAGATTCTATGTGTAACCTACAGTAAGTCAAACAGAAAGTAAACACACAAATGCCTATTTGCAAGTGAAGCAAATGTGGTTACTATCACTTGGTTGTAAACAGCTACAGTCACAAACTGCAAGTTAAGAAGATTCAGTAGAATATAAACAGTAGCCCAGAACTGCCTTTCTGAGAATGAAGTTGGTAAATTATTTGGAAAAAAGGCAAGGCTGAGTCTCTTGCTATGCAATGTCCTGTGAAGTAGCACACTGCCTGCTCTTCCGATGGTGGTGTAAAATGGCTTAATGATGTGTTGTGAAGTGCCTAGGGGAACTTGTTATGCAGAAAGTGGTTCTAGGAAGTCTTTAACCCATTCTACTTCCAATAATAATAATAATAATAAAACTTTATTTATTAAGCGCCTTTCAAGCACCAAGGCACTGTACAAAATAAGCATAAAACACAACCATATATAAAATCAGAATAACGACAATCTTCAATATTAACAATAAAACCAGAGACATATATAAAATCAAATGACATCACTCTCAAGTCAAAAAGGCTTGAATCCAAAAATGGGTCTTGAGTTCGCGCTTAAAGATCTCCATGGACGTGCATTCCCGAAGCTTTCTATGATGTTTGTACTATCCATTGGTAATCTGACACAGAATGACTCCCAGAAGATGATGAGTTAACTTTCTGTGGGTTCAATTAACTCCTCAAGTCAGATGAAAAATAGTGCTCTAAAGCTTCCTATACTCACACAGGCAGTGTAGTAATGAGGCTTCAGCAGAAGAATCTATTTTTAACACACTATTATGTTGTTTGGTAGCAAAGATGACATCACCCCTTTTCTGAATGCAATACTCCTGTTGGCTCTGCCCACAGTTGTAAAAATAGGGCCACAGCTTTTTGCCATTTTAGTATAAAGTTCACATTTAAATGCATCTTACCAAACTGAGTTAAGGGGTTAAGATCTAGGTATATACAATATATATGCCATTATACCCTTTTTCCTACTATCCAGTAAGAAGTATATATACCTTCCGAAATATTTTTAAACTCCTCGGGCCCAATTCTAGAAGGTTGGCTCAAGTCACCGCTAAACACGACTTGCACCAGTCACAACTGTGACATTTACCCTGTGCCCTATTCTAGAAGGGGCAGGGTCTCTGCATCTAAGTCCTGCAAGTTATGACATGCAGCCAGGTACGCCGAACAGAGGGTGCACCTGGCAAGCATGTTGCAAGCTGCAACACAGGTCGCAAGTGCCCCCATGCCCAGCAAGCCACATTTGGCATCCTGCAGGGCTGTCTACACCCCCTGCCCCTGATGCTTCCATTATGTGCCCCATAGGGCTGCCCACACCAACTGCCCCAGCATCCACTGCATCCTAGGCTGGTTACATTTTGTCCTCTCAAAGCCACCACCGACACTGGCAGGCAGTCATCTCCACCCATGCCAAGACCCTGAGTCGCCGCAAATGTGCACCCTAGCCCAGCCCTGGTAATACTAGTGGTTCTCACTCAGCCACATGTTAGTCCACCTAGCACCCTCACCTATCCCCAGCCAGCGACTGGCACAGCCCACCTCTCACCTCCACAGCCAGCCACTGACTGAGTTCAGTAGGAGTGCTACTGTAAAGAAGCGCTCAGAAATTAATTTCTTAGCATGTCTTTTGAGTACACACTCCAACTGGACTCAGTTGGTGGCTGGCCATGGAGGTGAGAGGTAGGCTGTGCCAGTCACTAGCTGGGGATGTGTGGGAGGTGCTGGGTGGACTGGCACAGCTGGGTAGGGGAGTGGGGGGGCCACTAAACTACCAGGGCTGGGCTGGGTGTATGCCGCAATTTCAGCCGGTGACTTGGAGTCGGGGCATGGGTGGAGGGTTGACTGCACCACCCTGTGGGGCATATCTATGGTGGCTTTGGGGACAGGGAGGTGGCAAGCCTGGCAGGCACTTGCATTGATGCCTAGGGGCAGTTGGTGGGCAGGGTTCTGCAGGGCAGCTAATGTAGGTTTTGGGGGGTAGGGGGAGTGAGCAGCCCTGCAGGGCAACCACTGGGGTATGCTGGGCATGGGGGGAGGGAAGCCGTGGAATGACTGCTGGACTGCTGATGGGTCTACAGAACCCTTGGGGGTATCCGAAAGTTACACCAGCTAAAAGCTGGTGTAACTTACATTGCTGGTTCTCCTCCGGGGGTTCTTTTAGAATCCCGACATTGGGGACTTTGTTGCTGCCCTTCTTGAATGGGGCACAACTGCTGCCATAAACCCCCTAGCGCTATATGGCACGGGGTTTATGGTGCATCTGCCAGTGTAACAGCTGTTCAGCACAAGTGGCCTGCACCATGTCGCAGGCCACATTGTAGAATCACGCATGTTGCAACTGCTGGCGTAAGTTGCTACATGCACTCTTCTACTTGGAATAACTGTACTAGAATAGGGGCCCTCAGCTACAGCTATAAATGGATTTCACATTTCCTGAAATAGATCTGATTTATTCTCCCTAAAATAGTGTATTCTCTCCAGTAAGCACAAATCTATCATTAAATTAAACCAGATTCTAACCAATGGAGGACAAATGTCTTTCCATCTCATTAAAATAATCTTTTTGGCTATAAGAAAAGCTAAAGATATCAATAAACTCTGATGATCCTTCAAGTTCACTGCCCAGTTATAATGATCCAGTAATACAGCCATAGGATCCTTCTTAACCTTCGTTCCCGTAGCAAGCTACAGCACAGATAAAATAGCATCCCAATACTTTGTTAATTTTTAACAGATAGGAAACATAAGAATTAATGAACTTGTGTTTTCCTAACATCTTGGGTATTTTTCATCTATTTCCGAATTAAATTTATGTAGCCATGCGGAAGTCAAGTAGGTCTTATGGAAAACATTAAATTGGATCTGTTGAAGTTTACTGGAATAAAAGTCCATAAACGCATACAAAGCAATCTTATTCCACATTTCATCACCTGTCTGTAGTCCAAGATGCTGTTCCTATTTATTTTTAAGTTTACCCAAACATTTAGGAAAAGGGTCACACATTAATTTATATAAATTGGAAAGTGGTTTGCTATTAGGGTCTGTATTTGAGCATTATCTTTTTGATGGGAGACATATGTGGACTGAAATTATTTTTATTAATATAGTCTTGAATCTGCAAAAACCTAAAAAGTGTTCATTAGGAATATTATATTTCTTTTGAATTTGGTTAACCGACAATAGAACATTGTCTTCATAAAGGTCTTGTATCATTTCGGTCCCATACTCTTCCCATAAAGAGTAAGCTAACTCCATTACTGAAGGAAAGAAACCATAGTTGTGAAATATAGGGAAAACATGGAAACAGAATCTGTCCACCCAATAACCCAATTTATTTGTTGCCAACATATGGCAGTATTTTTAGATGCCATCAGCTTTCTATTTTTAGCATTTCTATTTTTATTATAATGTTGTGAATATAGGATACTTCTAGGATTTTGATATCTATGAACATTTTTTTCCAGTTCAGAACTTTTTGTTGTCTCCCCTTTAAACCAATTGGTAACTTGAGAAATTTGGGCTGTGAGATAATAATGCTGACTATTTGGCAAAGCCAGTCTGCCTTGAGACTTTAACAGCCTAAATTTTTGTAAGGCTATTCTTGGCTTTTTTCTGTTCCAGATAAACAGAGTAACCATCTGATCCAAACATTTAAAAAACCTGTCTGGAACTACTGTAGGCAAGGCTTGAAAAAAAAATAGTAACCGTGGAAGAAAATTAATCTTAATGGCATGACACCATCCTATCAGAGTCATAGATAGCTTACTCCAATTTTTCAAATCTTTCTGGATGCTTTTAAGTAAGGGAAGGTAGTTTAAATCATATACTGTATCTGTGAGATTTCTTTAGGTATTATAACTCCCAAATATTTAACCTTGTCTTTAATAATGTCCTGATACTTTAACTGGATATCTGAAGATGGAGCAGGATTTAACAATAAGACTTCCATTTTAACAATATTAATCTTGTAACCCGATGCTTTTCCAAATTCCTCTACTACAACTAAACAGCCTGGCACCAAGGCTGTTGGATTAGTCAAGTATACTATAGTGTTGTCAGCAAACATACTAATTTTGTGTTCCTCATGATTACATTTTATACCTTGTGTAAATATTTTTATAAGAAATAGGGGGTAATCACTTGACACAGAAAATAAATCACTTCTAATGCAGCTTTCACTTCTTATTTTCTTTTATTCACCCCTATGTTTCGCTCCTCAGAGCTTGTTCACGGGGCATATTTCATAATACAGTTTCCATCTGTTTAAAACAGAAATTACATATTTTAATATTTAAATCTTGAATTCCATATATGTTCAATATGTTAATTTTCATTTCAGAATATTGTGTACAAATTACCATTAATGTTCAGTTGTTTGAAACTCTTTAGAACAAACAATTTCCATGTGGCTATACATATCAGCTCCTATAAAACATATAACATCAAACAACCATCATTAGCTCATAACCTCTCATTCCAAATACTCAACAGAGAAAACATGTATTTCAGCATTTAGCCTGTTTTCCCCATACCATTCCACAATCCCTTATTTTGAGCTTTATCTTTATTACAAACATGTTTCCCACTCCATTTTACAAAATGTAGTTGCTAAAAAGGTAGCAAATTTAAAAGACAGACTGGTACATTCTCAGTTTTTGATACCAGAAAGGGGTGATACTAAAATGCTTTTGGGTCCATTACAGCCAGGAATGGTTAGATGTGGAAGATGTGCAGTCTGTAATAATACAACAAAGAAAGATATTTTTAAACATCCATTTTTTAATAGGGAGTTCAAAATTAAGGACCATATAGATTGCAACACGGAAGGTGTTATCTATGTAATACAGTGTCCATGTGACAGATTGTATGTGGGACAAACAAAAAGAGCTCTTAAGAAAAGGATACTAGAGCATAAGGGAGATATTAGAAATAAAAATGAAAATTCACCAGTAGCAATCCATTTCAATAAAGAAGCACATACAGGAGTAGCTTTAAGATTTTGGGGGTTGGAAGTGGTTAAACCACCTTGTAGAGGGGGAAATTATAAAGAATTGTTAAATAAAATGGAAATGAAATGGATTTTCTTGATGAAAATGTTAGATCCAAATATAGGTATGAACATAGAATGCAATTGGCAGCATGCTTTTAGGAAATTAAAACAATAGGAAAAAAAGAGATATTAATAGTTAGAGTGCACCAATCAGCTGGTAAAATAGGTGGTCAATATGTAGACTTGAGAAATAGCAATGTATTTTACAGTAGTTCTTTATAGTTATATTAAAAATAAAAATGGACATATTTGATGGTGAAGCAGGTGCAAAAATATACATTATTCAAATAATAATTGATTTTATTCTCCCTGACACCCTAACCAGTTTGCTAAGAAAACCTTAGTCAAGTAAAATCATAATCAAAGATAAATGGGGCAGTATGATGAATGTAAATAACTTGTAGAGTTAATAATAGCCATGTAAGCAGGTGAATCGGTGTTAAGCCTCTTTTTATTAAAAAAGTAAAAATATGATAGCAATGCATACATGTCGTAACCGGTGCTCAGCAGGAGACAAAAAAGCCTGTTTTTTGACACCGATTCTCTTCACATCCAGGAGAGAATGTACAGTTGCTTAGCAACAACTTCGGAGAAATCCAAAGGTACACGAGGTGATACGTCACTTTGGCGGGAAAAACAAACAGGCTCAAGATGATACCGCACCTCTTAAGAGCTAAAGATAGCATGAAAATGCCATTTCCAAAGCAAGCAGGATGCCAAGTACTTATTTTTATGATTATAAAAGGATCTATACACTGTGAGCAACAGATAACGTTCAGAGGTAATTAAATTAAAATATGGGGCTTTTCAAAGCACAAATTTGAGTAACATAAGTAAAGTTTAATGAAAGATGTTTTGATAATGTTTAGACACTGAACAGTCTCACGGAAAGAATCGGAGAGTCACATTATCACTGAAAATCAGAATTAGTGATGAATTGGGACAAAAAAATGATAGCATTATATAGCTTGCTGAAGTAAGAAATAATAAAAGAAGTGGTTGATATTAGCTTCTAATATAAATTAAATAAATGTTGTAATAATGTGGGTGCACACAATGATGAAGGAAATTTAAAGGAGAATCTGATTAAATGTATGACAGTATTAGTCTTCTGTAAAATGAGTGGGAAATATGTTTGTAATAAAGATAAAGCTCAAAATAAGGGATTGTGGAATGGTATGGGGAAAACAGGCTAAATGCTGAAATAAATGTTTTTTCTGTTGAATATTTGGAATGAGATATTATGTGCTAAAGATAGTTGTTTGACGTTACATGTTTTATAGGAGCTAATTTGTATAGCCACATGGAAACTGTTTGTTGTAAAGTTATAAGTAACTGAAATAGTAATGTTATTTCCAGTAGTTCTCTATGGTCATAATCAAAATTAAAATGGATATATTTGATGGTGAAACAGGTGGAAAATTTACATTATTTAAACAATAAGTGATTTTATACTCCCTGACACCTTAACCGGTTTGTTAAGAAAATCTTACTCAAGTAAAATCATAATTAAAGACAAATGGGGTAGTATGATGAATGTAAATAACTTGTGGAGTTAAAAAGTAGCCATGTAAGCAGGTGGATCAGTGCTGAGCCCCTCTATGTTGAAAAAGTAAAAATATGATAGCACTGCATACATGTCTTAAACGGTGCTCAGCAGGAGATAAAAGAGCCTGTTCGTTGAAACCGATTCTCTCCACATCTAGGAGAGAATGTACAGTTGCTTAGCAACAACTTCGGAGAAATCTGATGGTACATGAGGTGATACATCACTTTAGCGGGAAAAACGAACAGGCTTAAGAGGATACCGCACCTCTTAAGAGCCAAAGATAGTATGAAAATGCCATTTCCAAAGCAAGCAGGACGCCAAGTAAATCTTTTTTTATTTGTAAAAGGATCTATACACTGTGAGCAATAGACAACATTCCGAGGTAATTAAATTAAGAAATGGGGCTTCTTAAAGCACAAATTTGAGTCACATAAGTAAAGTTTAATGAAAGATGTTTTGATAATATTTAGACGCTGAACAGAATCATGGAGAGATTCAGAGAGTTACATTATCGCTGAAAGTTATAATTAGTGGTGAATTGGGACAAAAAATGATGGCATTATATTGCTTGCTGAGGTAAGAGATGATAAAAGAAGTGGTTGATACTAGTCATAAAAGTAAATTAAATAAATGTTGTAACAATGTGGGTGTACACAATGATGAAGGAAATTTAATGGAGAATTTGATTAAATGTATGACAACATTAGTTATTTTGTAAAATGGAGTGGGAAACATGTTTGTAATAAAGATAAAGCTCAAAATAAGGGATTGTGGAATGGTATGGGGAAAACAGGCTAAATGCTGAAATAAATGTTTTCTCTGCTGAGTATTTGGAATGAGACGTTATGCGCTAATGATGGTTGTTTGATGTTATATGTTTTATAGGAGCTGATATGTATAGCCACATGGAAATTGTTTGTTCTAAAGAGTTTCAAACAACTGAACATTAATGGTAATTTGTACACAATATTCTGAAATGAAAATTAACATATTGAACATATATGGAATTCAAGATTTAAATATTAAAATATGAAATTTCTGTTTTATACAGATGGAAACTGAATTATGAAATATGCCCCGTGAACAAGCTCTGAGGAGCGAAACGTAGGGGTGAATAAAAGAAAATAAGAAGTGAAAGCTGCATTAGAAGTGATTTATTTTCTGTGTCAAGTGATTACCCCCTATTTCTTATAAAAATATTTACATTAGCTTGCACCTTCGATGGGGGGTTATAGAAGTTAACCATTACCCAGTTGATTCAGTGTTTAGTATTACATTTTATACCTTGACTGTTGGGATTATCCCGAATAGCTACCGTCAATGGCTCTATAGCCAAAACAAATAAAAGAGAAGATAGAGGACACCCCTGTCAGGTTCCTCTGATAAGTGGAAAGAGTTGTGAAGTTACATTATTTGTGTTGATACATGCTGTGGGATTATTATAGATTGTTTTTATCCAATTAATAAACTGACCCCCCCATACCTAACCTATCCAATGTGTAGAACAAGTTATCTCACTCCACCAGATCAAATGCCTTTTCGGCATCTAAAGCCATAATCAGGTTCTCTCTCTCTCATGGCTCATTTCAATGAAGTTAACAAGTCTTCTGGTATTAGCCCCCAATTTTCTTCCCTTAATGAACACATTCTGGTTAGGTGAAATTATATTCAGGATTACTTTCTGTAACCGAGTTGCCAATATTTTGGCTAGAATTTTTTATCAGTATTTAAAAGTGATATGGGGTGATAAGAGGCCACCAGTTCCGGATTCTTATCCTTTTAAGGGAATACCACAATCCTCGCTTTATAAAAGGAAGTAGAAAATGTACCTGAAAGGCCAGCCTGGTTGAATAGATCTACCAAGGGATATCCAAGTAGTTCCTGATAGGATTTATATAACTCCATGGGAATTCCCTCTTCTCCAGGTAATTTCCCTCCTGATAGGCCTCTTATAGCATGTAAAGTTTTCTCAAAAGAAATATCCCAAATAAGGCACAGCTTATGCCCATCAGATACCCTGGGTAGGTGTATATTATGATATAATTTTGCTATTGCATCAGGATAGTTTAGCCTCTCAGTAGTATATAGTTGTTTATAAAAACTAACAAAAGTATCATTAATTTGGATACGGTCAGTAAGTAACTCATTATTCTCATTTCTAATTGTCATAATAGTATGGGCCATCTTCTCTTTTTTAAATTGTAAAGCCATGACTTTATCGGGTTTAGCTCCCAAAATATAATATTTCACCCTAGTATAGGGAATATTCCTCTCAGCTTCTAAGACTGATAGCTCATTATATTCCTCCTTGATCCACAAATGGTCCTGAAATACCTGCCCATTTTGAGTACTCATATGCAATTTTTCTAATTTATTCAAGTCCCCCTCAACTTGTTTAAGTTTTTGCCCATTTATCCTTTTTATTTATATATATATCGTGCCTTATATAAACCCCCTTATGACAATTTTAAAAGCTTCCCATTTTATTCCCACAGTAGTGTCTTTAATAGTGTTAAAGTGAAAGTACTAAATAATATCATTTTTGAGTTTAGGAAAAAAGATCTTGTCCTGTAAATACGCAGTATTCATGGACCAGTTGCTTAACCTCAGATTCTTTTTTAGTCCTATATGAATTTGGACAGGCGCATGATCTGTGATATGAATATTATGGTGTTGAATGTCCTGAAGTAAACTATACAAATTATAAGAAATCAAAAAATAATCTAACCATGTATACCATTGATGGGGGGGGGGGGTGAAAAAAAAGAATGTACTTGTGCATTTGGATACTTCTCTCTCCATGGGTTTATTATTCTTGGGTCCTCCATATATTATTTGCATACTTTTGTCATTGGGTCCATATTATCACTGTACAATGAAGATTTATCTAATCCAATATTCATTACAAAATTGAAGGCTCCTCCAATAATGTAAGGGCCATTAAATGTTGCCAATAAAATAAATACATCTATAACAAATTTAGATTCATCCCTGTTGGGACCATAAATATTTACTACCATTATTGATCCATCTGGGCTGCGAACTTCCGTGATCACATATCTTCCAGCCGGGTCTTCAAAAGATTTCCCAAATGTGAGAAGAGGATTTTTCCTTATAAATGTTGCCACACCTCTAGACACATTGTTATAATTAGTGGCCTTACACTCTCTCCACTTTTCTTCATAAAAAGAAATCTCATTGCTAGAAAAAATGAGTTTCCTGTAATAGAAAGATATCAACATTTTTACTATCTATGTACCTCTTAACTTGGGTGGCTTTAACCCTGTTTTTAAGCCCCCTAACATTCCATGGTAATATCTTATATGCCATAAAAATACATACTCTTGCATATCTTTAACACACATTCTGCTTAAATCTATAGATTTATAAAAATATTTTTTCCATGCATGAAGCGCCATTTACTCTAACCACAAATGCCATGCTGAACCTTACTTCACTATGTTCCCTACAAAATTTTACCCCAAAATAATTGTTCCCAAAGTGTTAATAGAACCAGATATTCCAATAACCCCCACTCTCCCTTTAATATATCTACTTCCCCGTCCCTCCCCTCTTTCCCATTTACATCAGCAAAAGACAGCCTCATTTCCTCCTAACCTAGGGTGTCTGGTAGGTCCACACAGCCCTCATCTCAGGAGTAGCCCAAATAATTTATCTCTAGGGATGTTTTAGCATAGAGAGTGATATTCTTTACAGGTATTATTTTACAAGTGACCAGCATATTTCTATAGATCAAATAGCATTTACCACAAAATGAATATAAACTTAATATCACTCAATTCAACTTTTTCTCATTAATTTTATAATACTTTATTCATTTTTCCCTTCTTTCTATTTCTTGTTTCACCCCCCATCTCTTCTATCATTTTACCTCTTCCCTCTCTTATTTTCCCTCCTTTGGTCCATACATAACCCACCTAGCCTCAGAAAGTCTACTCTATCCTCCAATTTTCTATCTTAAAGATCCATATTCAAATAAAGGTTCAAAGGAATTCCTTAATTGAAATATTTGCTGTAAAGAATTATTAGCAACATTAGTGCTGTAACTAGAGTTTATCTGGATTTGTGCGTGCGTATTAGCATAGCTAGGTGCAGATGGAGAGTCTGATGTATCTCCTGATGTACAGGCTTGAAAAATCAAGGTCTCTGCTTCCTTTGGATCAACAAAATATTGCATTCTTCTCTTCAAAAAAATCTCAGTTTAGCAGGTGGAAGTAAAGCATACTTAATCCCTCTTTCTCTTAAGATACTTATTACAGGGTTGAAGGCTTTTCTTTCGGCCATGGTCTCCATGCAAAAATCCGTAACATCTTGGAATGTGATGCATTTGGCTGTCAGGCCTTTGTCTATTCTAGCCTTGCATAATATTAATTCTTTATCCTGAAAATAGTGTGGTTTTATGTACACAAATCTGGGGTAGTCAGAGTTGGATTGTCTCTTGTTTTAGGGTACTTCCATATGCTCTATCCAACTGAATTTTCTAATTGGGATATATTCTCACTGCCACAACTGTCACAAGCTCCTCAAAATATGGAATGGGATCTCCCGTTCCTTCCGCCCCTTCTGGGACCTTTTCTAGTTTGATATTGCCCCTTCCTGACTGATCTTCCTGGTCCTTCACTCTTTTTTAGAGATGCCAATTGTGTTGAATGAAGAGTCACCATTTTTCTTATGGGGCCAACTGTGTCTTCCAAAGTGCTGACATGGGTTTCCACCTCAGATGTCCTGATAGTCAAGGCCTCAAGTTTCAGGCTGATCTCATTCACTGCACTGGAGAGCTGAGAGAGATTTTTGCAGAAGTTTGATTCCTGAAAGAACTTCATGTTCCAAAGATGAGGAGGCATTCTCTTTAGTCCTTTTATTTCCTTCACCACTCTCTTGATCTTCTTTGGATTTCACCTTGAATGGCCCTGCTTAGTGATCAATAGGCACTCTGCTAGATGTCACCTCTGATGCCGTCTTTTGCTTATTCTTTGGAATGTCTTCTTTTTGTATACCAGCCCCCCCCCACCCCACTGGCTGGCAGATCTTCTCTTTCAAATGAAGTCTCTTCACTGCTTTCGACTGAAATAAGTTTATTAATTGTGCCAGGACTAGAAGGGCCAGTCATTATGTTCTGTATTTCAATTGCTGGGATGGGTTCCATAACATCAACACATTCTGCATTATCTAATATTGATGTAGATTTTAAAGGAGTATCACTTACGTTTTCTGTCAACATGGAATTTGATGTCTTCCCTGCATCTCTCTCTCTCTCTTTCTCTTTCCCCGGTGCCTTTGAATTTTGCTGGTGAACCTCCACACCATCCTGTCTCCTTGCTACAATTTCATTAGCAGCCAGAATATCTGTTTGCTTTAATAGTGCCTGCTGTTCCATAACCATTGGCTCCACAGCATCGTAAAACAATTCTCCTCTGCTGGCTGGTGCTGTTTTAATCTTCTCTGCAACTGGGGTACTAGGAAGGGAGAAACTACAGTTCAAAACAAAAGCAATTCAGTGTTTCAGTGTCTCAGAACTAAGGATCCAAAGAGTGTGTCCAAGACTTGCGAGTTCCCCGGGGCTGAAACTCCCTCTTGTGCAAACATAACTCCATCTGGTATTCCTGGATGAAACTGCATCAGGTAAGTATTAATACTCTTTTCTTTTTTTATTTTTGTAGGTGCTTTGTCTTGCGTTATTTCACCACCTACCTCCTTCTTCCTGGTACATTTTTGCATTATACACGATTTTTAACAGTTCGTACTTAACAAGGAAAATAATACATTTCTCCGAGAGCCCCTGTTCATTTAACCACAAATGACAGTCAGCGGCCAAAACCTCACCATGTCTTCTCAAAGTTTCAGGGGTTTTTCAACCAGTGGGACACACTAAGTGCAAAAGAGAAGCAGAGAAAAAATATTTTCAGTAAGCCTTCTCCTTTACCACTTCTCGTTCTTCTGAAATTTGTGATGGTAATTAGCAGCCATATGTCTCACCATGCCCATCATCTTTTTCATTAGCTCTGAGTAAAACACCACTTATTTCCAGCTGATACCACTTTCTTCATACATGCCGATGAAAAATGCGTGCATCTGGATGGGGAAATAGTGGCCAGTAACACACGACACCCGCCTAGCCGATTCAGCTCTTTAAGCTGTCTACTTATTCTACTTATTCTGCCGCACTTACTGCTGTTATTTTAATTTAGTTTAGCTGAAGAGATATATTACATTCAAAGACAGTGTAGAGCTTCCCACACACACCTGTCTCCTCACATGGCCATCTTGGACACAGATGACCATTCAATTTTCTTGTTGAGGCCAAAATGCTAATCTAAAGTTTCAAATATTTGAATCCAGAAGGCTTCTCTTTCCAGATATCTCCGTTCCAAATTGCTCCTCTCACTGGCATTTCTACTTGTTCTATAGCAAAACATTTTAAATATGCCAGTGAGTAATTTTTTCATAGAAATGTCTAGCCACACTGAAGGTGTCATACTGTACCTTCTTCTTATCGCCAACTTGTGCTCAGAAAAATGTACTTTTAACATACATGAAGTTTTGCCAACGTCAGCTTTGTAACATGAACATTTAAGGATATAAATAACTAAACTAGTAGTACATGTAATTCTTTGTTTAATTTTAATCTGTTCACTTTTAAATTTGTTAACCACTTCATCAATCTGAACATGTGCCCACACTGTGCACATAAACAACAGGGAGCATTGCCAAGTGGTATAGGGTCAAATGAGAAGCCACTCTCCATCACTTTGGATGAATTGTGATCCAATCTAATCAGTTTAAGTGTGACCCTTTTTTGCTGCAATAAAAGCTTCCAGCTCCAATCTCTGTAGACTTCAGCACCTTCAAATATTTATGCCCTATGTTTTTGACTATGCCAAAAACTGGACAGAAGGGCATGGAAAAGACAACCCTGCATGTACAAACTTGCCTGTCAGCGATCTTGTGAATTATGCATCATTTCGCTTTTGAAGCAGCTCTCTGTAGGGCTGCTTCTACAGTGCTGACAGGTACCCCCATCTGTTAATTTTACTTTCATATTTTCTGCTTTACTCACAAAATCATCTGTGTCTGAGCAGTTTCTCCTGGCTCTCAGCACCTGCCCATGGGGCATATTTTCTTTAGGTTTCCTGGGATGGAAACTTAGAAAAGGTAATGTGTTGTTTGTTTCAGTTTTATTTATGAAATGAGCAACTTTTCAACTTACAATCCTGTCTAAAGATTTCTAAATCAAGGTAAGCAAGCATCTCTTTACTGTAATCTAATGTAAACTTTAAACTGGGTTTACATTCATTTAGATAGGTGTGAAATGCCAAAAGTTCAGCTTCACCACCTTGCCAGATAAATAATAAATCATCAATAAATCCCTTATAACATAAAAAAAATTATCTAAATGTGGGGTTACAGTGCCATCTGAAAATAATGTTGATTCAGATTTCTACATTTACAAATTTTCATATGGTGGGTCAATTGTTGACCCCATTGCTGTACCCATCATTTGTTCATAGAAAGTATTTTCATACCTGAAAACTTTTTTTGTAAACACTAGAAGCGCCAAATTCAACAAATAAATTTGGGGGGGGGGGTCTGATTCATATATCATAATTCAAGGACTTCCCTGAGTACCTCCATTCCCCTCTCCATGAGGGTTGGAGGTATACAGGTCAGCTACATCCATGGTCACTAAGAAACATTCATATTAAGCTTTTCAACAATTTTAAACATATCATGATTATCCTGTAAATAGGAAGGGATCTTAGGAACAAATTAGTGAATATGATGACAGTAATGCTTGACAGAAGTTCCAGGATT
Organism: Neoceratodus forsteri; assembly: GCA_016271365.2. NCBI lineage: Eukaryota > Metazoa > Chordata > Ceratodontiformes > Ceratodontidae > Neoceratodus > Neoceratodus forsteri. The sequence continues at coordinate 186,836,569 of CM057457.1, forward strand.
GCATCCATCACCAGATGTATAGGTCTTCCTGGCCCCGGCTAAGTAGTTGTACTGTTTTTCTTGTTTTTAAGTATTGTATGTTATTATTCTGTTATTGTTGTTTTAAGTTAACATTTTTAATAAACTTTGCATTTTAAAAAACTATAGGTCTTCCTGGGAGTGGATTTGGTCCTTTATGTACCTTGGGTAAACAATAAAAAATGGTGTTACTGTGTCTTTTTCAAAAGTGCTTCTCCTATCCATGTCTTTACGAAGTCTTTTTTTTTCATAGCCTATTCTACAGCAGGGTGAATAGGTCCTGTATATATTTTTCTGGATTCCTTTGAAGTACCTTATTGATAACACTGTTACCCAGCTGATGCAAACACTCATGATATTATGTTTCATGGACAAGAATCAATGTCCCTCCCCCCTTATCAGCTTTTCTTATAATGATATTTCTATTGTTTCTTAGTGATTCAATTGCCTCTCTTTCACTTTTGGAAAATATTCCATTTCATTTCATTTTTCTTGTTGAACAATTGGCTAATTTCTTTTTCAACACATAAGACGTAATTCCCTATATTTGAGGAAATGTTCTCAAGAAAGAGGAACTGTGACTTGCACCAAGTTTCTTTTTAAAGTCTACATATCATCAGTGTCTGATTTCTCTAAAGAAGGAAAAACTGTTTTAACCTAAGTTTCCTGAAAAATCGCTGTAAATCTAGTCATCAGCTACATTTATTAGGAGGTTAATCTATAGCAAAGGACAAACTCTTTAACAGAACTTGTAGCTGAACCATGGTAAACTGTCTTTTTGAGAGGTTGAAGACAGTACTCTTCCACTCCTTATTTGAGTCTTGCCTGATTCTATCCTGTCTCATTCTTTTTGAGATTTCCCTTTTGCTTTTTCTTAGTTTCTCCTCCTTTATGATCTGTTAAACTTAAAACTTCCTTCACCCTCTCCCCAGTGGTCTTTCTAATGGTAGTCTGAACACCAACCCTCCATCCTGTGCCTAAAGAAAGACCACTTAGACTGCCCATTACTGGTGACTTCCCTCTCACTGCTTTTTGAACTACACTGTGTGTCTGAATCAGTAAGGGAAAAGGGACTATTCTGGTTGCACCCTAGTGTTATGTGTTGGACCCTTCTATTATACACTTTATAATTATGCTAGTCTATTGTGTGTCTATGGCATTTTCTAATGTTAGCTTTTCTTATAGTTTCTTCAAATATAGCAAGGTCAAGTTTGATCCTTTCTTACGATCTTGAGAATTCGTTTTCCTTATGGATACCATAACGTCTATTCTGCATTTAGATCTTACATAGTTACATCTTTCTGTACATTTTTGATCATAGAATCCCACATTAGCTTCAATCAGTACCTGCAGCCCTCTAGGTATGCACATATTTTTAACATATTTAGCAAGGCTGATAAGTCTACATTCATGTTTTAAATCTTTTTCTTTTAATGTTTCAACTTTCATAATTAGAGATTTCTCACTTAATGAGCTGGTTCTTAAATTTTCATTAGCATATGGCTGCTGCAACATCATTCATCTTGGTTTCAGTGTAACCAAAGATACAGTACGTGTGAATTTTGTAGTCATTAATATGTTAAGTGAATCAAAATCATCCATATTTTACTTACACCAAACAATTAAATCAATATAGTGTATGGATAACCAAAATTGTTACCAAAACAAGAAAAAACAGTTATATGTGACTGAACCTGCTAGGCGAACAGCAACCTAAAAAACTGTCCAAACCTCACCCTCAAAGATATGTAGTAACAGTTTTCACTGTCAAAATCCATGCAACCACAGTTCCCCAGAGGTTGAAGGTAAATATGACTCCTTCCAGCTCCATATCTAATTTATACAAAGGTTCCATTTTTAATGAAGGTAAAGGGTGGTGGTCAATCCAAAAGGCAGTCCAGGCCTACAGTCACAAACCAGAAAACATGGCCACTCAACCTCTCAAGTACATCAACAGTGTGGTCCACTAAGGGCACCTTCCCAATGAAACCAGCAGAAGCAGACACATCAGTCAGACAGAAATGTTTTTTTCTTAAAATTCACTTTTATTTCATTTTGTCAGCATTCCAATTCCTTTCATTGGCCACTTATACCTACTGAGCTCCTTGCCAGCAGTTTTACTATGTAAACTATTCATGGATCACTAAAAGATGTTAAATGAATAGCACAATCAAATTCTTTCCAAATAAAATTAATTTGGCTTGCTGGGGTCATGGGTAGGGGCACTACCTGACAGGGGGGTCCACTAGACACCAGGGAAATGAGGGATTTGTTTTTATTTTATACATCTGGCAACAAAAGAATGAGGGTATTGTTGAGGGTCTGAAGGGGATACTTCATTCTTAACTGGCGATTGGCTGGGGGGGTGGGACCACTAGACATCAGGGAAATGAGGGATTTGTTTTATTTTATACATTTGGGAATGGGGGACCAGGGGTATTGTTGAGGGTCTGGGGGGATTCTGGTACCCTATAAGCCCTTTAGAAGAAGTCCTACAGAGACAAATGACCCTTAATTCACAAAATCACTGAGAGGGAAGCTTGCCCAGACAAACTTGTATTTTCCATGCCCTTCTCTCCAGTTTTTGGCATAGTCAAAAACATAGTGTATAAATATTTGAAGGTACAGAAGTCTATAGAGGTTGGGGCTGGAAACTTTATTGTGCCCCAATAGGTGGTAGTGAGAAAAAGCCACACTTTAACAGATAAACATTTTACATTGGATCATAATTCACCCAAAGAGATGGAGATTGGGTTCTCATTTGGTCCCATACCACATGGGAATGCTCTCTGTGGTTCATATGCACAATGTGGGCACAGATTCAAAATGAATGAAGTGGCTAACAAATTCAAAAAGGAATGGATTAAAATTAAGCAACAAATTAAATATACCACTAGTTCAGTTATTTACATCCTTAAATGTGCATGTTGCAAAGCTGATGAAAGCAAAACATCATGTATGTTAAAGGTACATATTTCTGAACACAAGTCAGCAATAAGTTGGAGGGATGACACCTCCAGCATGGATATACATTTCTGCGAAAGAAACATCACTCAGTGGCATCTTATAAAATTTTTTGGATAAGAAAAATTAGGAATGCCAAGGAGAGGAGCAATTTGGAAAGGGGACTTCTGGAAAGAGAAGCATTCTGGATTCAAAGTTCTGGAACTTTAGATTATCATTTTGGCTTCAGTGAGGAAACTGAATGGGCACCGATTCTTTAAGCCATTACACTCCAGGACACTGCTCTGAATCTTTGTTTTCAGGAGGCCTATGTTTGACTCCTCCTATGTGTGATTATTATTTATGATCCTTCCTGGTGGGTGTGGTTACTGCCAGTCTGTGTCACCTCATTCCCATCTCCTTCCCCTTTCCTGCTTTATTCGTTTATCCTGTTTGCTTAGAAACATAAAAACATAGAATTTGTTGACAGATAAGGTCCTCTTGGCCCACCTACCCTTCCCATTTTTCCCTGCCTATAATATCACCACGGATCCTACTTGATCTCAGGCCCAAATGTTTTGCCCTCTTCCCTATCCATCCATACCCCTCCCCCCAAATTCTTTCCCTCCCCACCCCTTTGTCATCTTTCTTTCCTCCCTCACCTCCTCCAAATACTCTTTTTCATCACTCATTCCCTTTCATGCAATGGCATGCATGTGGTGAGGTTACATAATTTTTTTCTTTTTCAAAAATAGACTTTGTCACTAGTTATGTAATGTATAAGTTCTCCAACCAGATAATTGAGATCAATTTTGGAGTGAGAGTTTGTCAGAGGTTCACATACATCTCCCTGTTGTGTCATCTGTGGAAACCACCAGTACGAATGTGTAACATTCTTATCAGATAATGAAGAATGTAAACATGTGTGATTATAATTCAAATTGAATGAATGTTATTCCCCTGATGTGGATTTATTATTGACTGTAAATATGTTTGGAATTGACATTAAATGTTTTAATTCTTTCTTCTTTTGGGAAATAGCCAGCTGTTTAACTGGTGGTCACCCCAACTGCAAAGGAACACATGGACTGAGTGCTTTTAGGGCTGAAGGGTGAGAGTGATGACATCACCACATCACGCTCACTCTGACATCCATTGTGATGTCAGCACATCACCATGTGGAGCAATTAAAGAGAGCATAGGGACACTATTCGGATATCATCTGATGGCATGGGTAGAAGCCATTTACCTGTGTTCTGAGCCCATTGAGAGCAGTGTTCCTGTGTACACTGTTTATGAATCACCAAAAGTTGGTAAGTGCATTGAACTACTGAATTATTACCAAATTAAGTTAATTTGGCATGAAATATACTGGTAACTGGTTGTTACAAATATGCTGCTTATGTTTTGAATGTTACAACCACTAAGTTGATAAAGCTGCACAGATTGCAGTGAAACATTAATATGGCTATGCTGTCCAGTGAAAGGGAAGGAATGCTGATAAAATGAAGTAAAAATGAATTTTGAAAAAAAAAGTTTGTGTCTGGATGTTGTTTGCTTCTGCTGGTTTCAATATTTTATCCCCAAGGTTTCAATATAGTCATTTTTTCAAACCACTTCAAAAATGTGACAGCTGTCTTATTCAAATCCTGCCCACAATGTGTTTTCACACTTGTGGTGCAAAATTATGTTTCAGACAATATTTTATAAATTATACCTGTCATTGTCAGAAGGGGAGATTATAGAAAGATTATGTTTAAAATTTGGGGTCAAAATGTCAAAAAAAAGAACATTTTGTGAAGAAACATGGGGCCTGATTCCAAAAGGGTTTCACCAGATGCAAGGTGATTGTGTCAAACAGCAATGATGCAAGTTGCATCATGCATCATATTTTGCAGCATTTACTATTCTGGTATGTGGTCTGCACTGGTAAGGGAAACCACTGTGCCAAAGGGCATACACATGAGCACCCCAACACCCTTATGGTACTCCGCTGTGCCACTTCTGCCCCACGGGCAGTCCAGGCATTGTGGTCCATCTTGCACCCAGTGTGATGGTGAGGGCAGATCCATCTGTCAGGTCCTGCAGGTGTGCCTAGCATTTGGCACTAGCCTTCAGTTGCACCATTTCCTGGGTGTTGTGGTGCAGGGTGCATGGTCCCTGATGTACCAGGAGTGTGCTGCAGCTGTAGATCACTGGAACACTGTGGCAATCTAAGGGCTCTTTCGGAATCAGGCCCCTTGTCTACAGGGCTGGTCATTGGCCCAGTGGGCAGACTGTTATGTTCCTATTCTGGCAACTTGAGTTCAGGGACGTGCTCAGGGAGTCAGTTAGCAGCACAAGAATAGGGACTGGTGCTGTCTTATGCCACTGCTGCTAGCCTGGGAAGGGACTGTGCAGTATTCTGCCACACAGATGACATCTTGTGGTGGGCAGGGGATCTTTCCCTCATAAGGGCTTGATGTGTGTGTCAAGGCCTGACATGGTCATGTACTGTACTGCATTGGAAGAAGAGGGCTGACATAAAGAAAAAAGTGGGACTTAAAATATCTCCACTATTCTGTGTATTATTTATTTATTTAGTTTTTGTTAACCGGGTAGGTACACTAGACAGCATAGCTGCCTATTTTTAGGTACGACCTGGGAGATTGCAACAAAGGGTATGTAGACAATAGCAGATACAAGAAAACATCATGGGAACAAGTAGAAGTCAGACATAGTACAGTTATACAAAATTTTCAGCAACGACAGTACATTTGCAGGAATCTATATATAGTAACAAAAGAGGAATATAAGTGCAATTATACCATGGACACCCAAAGAAACACAAAATCTATATTCTGATTGGCTAGCTGGTGCTATTCTGCTCTGGTAAATCCCCTGATAACCCACGCAAAAGGTGCCAGCCAGCCACACACGTAAAAAAACACTCCGACCCCCGAACAGAAACCCAAAATCCGCCATATTGTCTTACGCTTACTAACACAGTAAACCAAGAGTTTTAAACCTGAATTTGGAACTGCTCATTCAAAACAAGTGTGTCACATAAAGAAAACCTTTTTTCGTACCCCACAAGTCACACCTGCCTCACCATTGTCAACTACTCATCCACAAAAGAAAAATACACTTCAGCGTGAAATTCAAAACCGCTGATAAACCACGATCGCAACCTTGGAACTGGTTGCATGCCAGCAGTACAAACAAAAAGTAAATTGCCTCCATAAAGCTGAACAGTCAGAGTGACTGTGACATGACCCATAGAAAGAAGCAACTCTAATATTTGCTTTTTCTGTGACTAGAGGCAGTTTACTTACACCTCTGAGACTCGGTCCTCACATCCTCAGTTGGTAGCTCATGCACAGCGTCGCTCTGCTGATGCTCTCAGTACATACTGTTGGTGCCTGCCAGTTGTGTAGTCGCAGACCGCTCTGTCTCTCCTGTCTTCCACTCATCTCGACGAACACATTTCCGAACCTGGCACCAAAAACTATATTTAAAAAAAAAAAGGACCACATTTCAGTTGTTCACTGCACTCTGTCTTCTCTGTCAGCAGCACTTATTCTCATATTGTACCCAGCAACAAAGGACTACTTGATGTAGGGTGGAAGAATATGTGTACAAAAATATATAAAAAAGAAAATACATTTATTTTTACTAATTTTTCATATTTTCATCATTTACACCTAATTATAATCATAATAAACCACTCAGGGGATGTGGGTTGGGATTCTACAGCTGGAGTGGATTTACCCACTCAGCTGCGCCTCATGGGCAAACCACTCCAGCTGTGGTAAATCCCTGATAACCCACACCCCCATGTGGCTTATTGCTTAAATAACTAACAGTCATAAGTCATACCACTAGTGAATAAGTGCTAGAAGAGAGGAAATAGCAAGATTTCCAGGCAGGTTTTAGAGTAGTAGAGGTTGGAGCCAGTAGGCAACTAGGAGGAACCAGTACAGGAGTGGGTGGATAGAGAACAGGAGCAGGGTTCAGAGCTTAGAAGAGTCATACAAAGCTCCTGTTTGCAGCTGCATGGAGAAGGGGAGATTCTTAGATTCAATTGAAGGGAGTGCCATCATTTAGGGGCTCAGCTAGAGAAAGCATTCTCCCCCATTTTGGTTTTACATCTCGGTTGGACAAGATGGGATTTGTCGGCTGATCTCAGTGGGTAGGCAGAGGTCACAGGTTTAAGCAGTAGAGCCAATTTGTCAGGTATCTGGGAAGAGATTATATTCTTTATAAAACATTAGGAAGTAAACTGACGGAAGGCTGAGGAGGTAAACCATCCTAAACTGGAGTTTAGTGTGCTTCGGTGAGTAAGTCTGGGTAAAGACAGAACAAAATGGCAAATGCTGTTATTGCAGACATCCCACTTTCAGAGGAGCCATCCAGTAGTTGCTGGAAAGGCTATTAACCCATATGCCAATTTGGGTCTCAGGATCCTCTGTGCAGTGGCCATCCTCATCGTGGGTGTTAGGCCACGTCTCACCTTATATGCCAGTCCAAATTGAATATTGACAGATTTAATGACTGAGGCTAGATGCAGGTCAAAATCCAAGGTGGGATCAAGGGTTACTCCTAGGTATTTAAAGGAGGTAACTGTGTTAAGGGGAGAGCCGTCAAGTGCTCTGATACTTAATTGTTAGATGCAGGACCGAATTTTTTAACCTGAACTGAAGAGCATAGTCACCATTTTATTTCTATTTAAGACAAGCTTGTTTTGCAATAGCCAGCTATGAAAGGTACTGAAGTTATTATTGAGATTGAGGTTGATATCTGAGAGGTTTGAGGAGGATGAGTAAAGAACAAGATTGTCAGCATATAGCAGACCTGAGCAAGCACCAGTGAGTGGTGGAATGTCATTTATGAAGACCGTGAACAGGAGAGGACCAAGAATTGAACCCTGGGGCACTCCAATCCAAGTAGGAGCAAGAGGAAACCTAGCATCTCCAATCTGGACAAATTGCTGATGCTTTGAAAGATAATTTTGGAACCAGATGGTGATGGAGGTAGAGAAGCCAAAGGATGACACCTTTGATAGGAGCAGCGGGTGGTCAACTAAATCAAACACTTTTGTAAGATCAACAAAAGTAGCCCCAGTGAGACAACCATTGTCCATAGCGAATCTGACATAATTTGTAAACTGTATGAGAACAGTGGATGTACTGTGCCAACATCAGAAACTATGTTGGTCAGGGGTGAGGAATTTGAAGGAGTAGAGGTAATCCGAGACCTGGGTAGCAACAATTTTCTCCAGTATTTTAGAGAGGGTGGAGAGGATGGCAATAGGGTGGTAGTTATCCAGGTTAGTGGTGTCCCCCTTTTTCTGGACCAGCACAACATGAGCAATCTTCCATAGGGAAGGGACATATCCTACAAGAAGAGACAGATTGAACAGTCTAGTCACTGGAGAGACTATTGACAGTGCAACAGTTCTTAGGAATTTTAGTAAGAGTCCATCTGCCCCTGCCAATCCAGCAGGAGAGATGGACTTAAGTAAGTGTAAGATTTCAGTCACAGATACTGGGTGAAGGGTGAAAGATGGGTTGGAAGGTTTAACGTTATCCTGCAGATCAACAGGTAAAGGCCCAGGAGGTGCAGTACAGGAGGAGAGGTAAGTGAATCTACAGTTAAGAGCGGCGGTGATAGTGAGTAGGTTATTGCAACTACAACCATCCATGACCATGTCAGAGATGGTATTGCACTTGTTTTTCCCCATAATGGTGTTAACATGACTCCAAAAACCATGAGAGTCACTGACAGAGGTACTAAGGAGCTGACAGTGGTAATTGCCCTTAGCAGATCTGATGCAAACCTTACATAGGTTTCAGATTCTTCTGTACTCTGCCTAATCTGATGGGGACTGGGTTAGCTTAGCTTTGTTCCAGGCTTTATCCTTCTTTTTGAGAGAGGACAGGAGTGAAGAATTTAACCAGCGGATAGTAGATCCCCAGATACGGTGCCTTTTTACTGGGATATAATTGTCTTGAAGGTTCAAAAGCGTGGTAAGGAGGTATTGAGCAGCACGTTTGTATTACAAGTATTTTATAGAGGTGCCCGGTCCATGTTCTATAGCTCCAAGATTAGAGCTCTCTTATCCATTTTTGAAAAAACCCTGAAAATAATTTCTCTGGGGGAGGTTTAGGGATCCTAGCCTTCCAAACACAGTAAACTGGGGAGTGGTCACTGACTTAGTCTGGTAAAACTCCAACCAACAGCACTGATCCTGATTATATTTTGTGTAGATCCCGAAGAGACCTGTATAAAGGATGATTTAATTCTGCAATCACAAAAAGAAGGAAACTTTACTGTAAAAACTATGTTAATGCATACACTAGGGTTAAAGAATGCAAAGCGCACAAAGTAGGGTAATGGAACAGCATTAGGGTTTTGGGTCTCCTGAGTCAATAAGATTCACTAAGGTTAGAGTTCGAAGGAATTCGAAGTACCTCAATGCAATTCAGTTCTCCAATGTACCTTATCAATACCTAATGTTATAATGGTCTACCGTGCAGACACTATGTCATTCTCCTCTCCCCTTTTAGCCTATTCTCCCCAGTTAGCCTACACCCCCTTGCTACTGTCCTCACCTATGTCAACTCAAGCACTTACATTGATCACGATCAACTGTCATTACAGTGGTGCCGCCTCTTGCGCAGCATGATATGGGTTGCCGTGAAGAATTAAAAAAATTGTCTCCATTCTTATAAGCTCCTTAAAGAAAGTTATACTTCTGCTTCTTCTCTGCTCAGGAAATGGAGCTCAACCCTGGCCTCCCTTCACAACTTACCTCGCGTATCGATTTTGCTGAGGCTGCAGGTCTCAAAATGATGATGGTCAACATTTTAAGCCTGCCTAAAAAACTTGTACAGCTGCAAGCCTGGGCTGCACACGTTAACCCTGACCTTATCATAATTATTGAGTTGTGGTTAAAAAAGACGAACACTGATCAACAAATATCACTGCAGGGCTACAATTTATTTAGAGCAGATAGAGAGTCTAGAGGTGGGGTGTGGTTATCTATGCCAAATCTAAGTACTTGGTCACCAATATTAGTTGCAAATCTCTAGCCAAGGAATTTGAATTAGTTTTGCTGAGCCTTCATCTCCTCTCCTCGGAATATATCACTATCCTAGGTGGCTATAGACCCCCGTCTGGTGGTGATGAAGTCCTTAATCTTTTGAAATCCATGTTCGTAGATTCAAAAACTGAAACAATATTTCTAGGAGATCTAAATATTGACTGGCTGTCACCTAAATCACACAGCCTCAAATCCCTTTGTGACGAACTAGGTCTTGGGCAATCAGTCAGTGAACCTACTAGGAACAACACTCTAAATACTGCCAACAGTTCCATTCTAGATGTGGTACTAACCACCCATCCACACAAAATATCTAATTCGGCAGTGTTTCACAACGACATGAGCGATCATGGAATTGTTGCTTGCATAAGATCTCAAATTAAGGCTCGGCCACAACCCATCTTTATAACAAAAAGATCCTTTCGCAAATTCAGAGCAGTAAACTTCCTATCTGACCTGAGCATGATCAGATGGTAAGATCTCTACCTAGCCAAAGATGTCAACAAGGCAGCTTACATCCTTAATGACTAACTCACTACAATAATAAATAAGCATGCCCCTTTCATCAAAGTAAAGGTACGGAACAATTCCAACCCCTGGTTCACCTCAGCTCTCAAGGCAGCCCTTATAGCTCGAGATAAGCTCTGGGCTAAAGCTAGACATTCCAAAGAATCTTCAGATTGGCAGGCCTTTAGAACAGCCAGGAATAACTGTGTGATAAAACTTCACTCTGCTAAAGCTAACTGTTATATTTCTACTTTCGAACAAGCTAAAGGTAACCCTCATAAAATATGGAAGACTATCAAAGCTATAGAAGGACGGCTCATGGCCCCCTCTGTCCCAGGCCTATCTCCATATTGCCTATCCTTCTAAAGTTCTTGAAAAACTGATCCATATTCAGTTAAAATCTCAGTTGGAAACCTTCTCTCTCATTAACCCAGCTCAATCTGGCTTCCAGGCTAATCATAGCACAATCACTGCACTAGCAAAAGTAACCAATGATTGGATCTCTGCTATAGATGCAAAGAAGGTAACTGGTGCAGTCTTTTTGGACCTCAGCAAAGCTTTTGATACTGTTGATCACAAACTATTAGTCAATTGCCTTGCAAAGTTGGGTGCCACATACCATACCATACCACCCAGTGGTTCTCTAGCTACCTAACTGGAAGATTCCAAAAAAGTAAAGGCAGAAGGCTCTTTTTCTACTGCCTTGCCAGTTGCAAGAGGAGTCCCCCAAGGATCCATCTTAGGCCCTATCTTGTTTTCTTTGTACATTAATGACTTAGATGCTAACATATCTACGTCCAATCTGCACTTTTTTGCAGATGATACTGTGTTGTATACTTCTGGCTCATCGTTATCTGAAGTCAAGGGAGTGTTTCAAGTGGACTTCGCACAACTTGAGCATAATCTAATAAAGGCAAAGCTTCTGCTCAATGCTAAGAAGACTAAAGCGATGATATTCTCCCACAGTGCTGTCACAGCCCCCCCAATACCCTTGCCCAAGACTTCAAGTCACCACGCTAAACGAGCCTCTGGAAGTTGTAACCAAATTTAAATATCTGGGTATCTGGATCGACAATAAATGATCTTTCAATGACCACGTCGAAGATGTCTCTAGAAGGTTAAAAGCAAGGTTAGGTTTCTTCTACAGAAATAGGCCCTTTTTCCCCCTTGAAACTCGAAACAAGCTTGTACAGGCCACTTTTCTCCCCCTACTCAACTATGGCGATGTAATCTATTCCTCCACCACTCTTGCAAATCTAAGTAAACTGGACATCCTTTATCACCGTGCGTTACGGTTCATTACCAACTCCCCTTACCATTTGCACCGCTGTGACTTATATGCAGCTGTTGGTTGGACATCCCTTACTACTAGACGCCTGCTCCATGCTGGGCTATGGACTCTTAAACTGCTCCTGCAGAAATTGCCAAGCTATCTCTCTTCCCTTATTAGTATCTCACATAGTGCATACTCATTAAGAAAATCTGACTTTATTATGCTTGACATACCAAGGACGTGGACTTCCTTTGTAAACGTGCTTATTGCATATGCCCTTCCCTCCATTTGGAACCAATTACAAACCGTGCTGAAACTAACTAGCACAGTTTCAATAAACTTCTACAAATTGCTAAGTTCAGCCAAAATAAGACACCTGTAACTGTCATTAAGTCTCTTCCTTCCCCATGTGTGCCATATTTATCCACTGGTAAGGTATAACTGATTTGTCATATTAACTGCTTTCCCTTCCCCTACTACTCCTGGCTTTATCTATGCTTATGCTCCACTGCTACTCTGTAAAATCACTCCTCCCCCCCCATATCAGTGGTAGTCTGTTGTATGTTCTAGCTGCCAAAATATATGTATTGCACACACCAGTCATCATGTTTCATTTATCAGTATGCAACCTGTAAGTCGCTTCCCTGTTTCATATCAATGTTTACCACCTGCGGTCACCCTATGTGGTACCCTTGTATGTATATACAGCCTGTATCATGTAACATGCATTTCATGTATATATTGTTATTGCCTATCTGTGTTTGTACTTTAAGGCCCGGATATTCAAACTGCGCCATTCTGAGGTGCAAGCCCTTGCGCTGCTCAAAATAGTTACGCAGGGGTGTGGCTGGGGCGATATTCAAAGAAGTTGCGCTATTGAGCAAGCCTCATGAATATCACCCCCAACCACAGCCACTGTGCGTAAGCGCAGTGGAACCTTTGCGCCCATGCAAGTTGCCAGAGTTGAGCATTAAACTTGCGGTGGCGCAGTACCATTGCGCCATGCGCGCAATTTCCGATATTCAAAAGGTGACATGCAAATGGTGCCATAATTCATGCAAGGCGTAGGGGGCCATTTGCATCTGATTATGGCCCATTTGCATTCCATAACATGTAGGTGCGCCGATCCCGAGGACTTCGCCTGGCCGCCCTGCCAGGCAGCAGCTGTCGAGGACCGCGCGCTACCCTGCAACTTCGATAAACAACATGAAAACAACCCCCGCCCACATCTCCCAATGCCCGATCGCGGGCAGAGCGTGAAAACAACCCCCAGTGTCGATCGTGGGCAGAATGTAAAAAGACACCCCCAGCGAATATCTCCCTGGTGATCCAGTGGGTGGGGTGGGGGACACTAGACACCAGGGAGATGTTTGGGGGTTGTCACTGGACATTCTGCCCGCGATCGGCATTACGGTCCACTGGACCACCAGGGAGATATTTGGGTTGGGGTCTTTTTACATTCTGCCCTTGATCGGGCACTGGGGGTTGTTTCACGCTCTGCCCACGATCGGGCATTGGGAGCTGTTTGGGGGTTGTCATGATACGCTCTGCCCGCGATCGGCATTGGGAGACGTTTGGGTGGGGGTTGTTTTACGTTCTGCCAGCGATGGGGCATTGGGAGATGTTTGGACGGGGAGGGGTTGTTTTACATTCTGCCCATGATCGGGCTGGTGGGGGCACAGGGACTGAGTTGGGGGCCAGCCACGGGTGGCAGCTGCTGTGTTGCGCCCTGCAATACAGCAGCTCACCTGTGGTGGCCCTCAACTTGATCCTTTTTGCTCAAAGTTGTGCAGGCGCAGGTTGGGGGTTGCGCCTGCACAACTCTGCACAACCCGACTGAATATCGGGTTGCGCAGTTTATGCATGGTTCCTCCCCCTCCTGTTGAGCATGTATTCATTTGCATTGCACTGTTGCTCAACCTGTTTTCAGTGGCGCAACTGCCTCCTGCTGAATATCGCAGAATGGCGCAATGTAGGACTTGCGCATGCGCAACCCTGTTGCACATGGCGCAACCCTTTTGAATATCTGGGCCTAAGTGTTTATGTCACAGGACCTCTTTGTGAATGAGCTTGCTCAATGGAGTTTTCCTGCAATAAACTTGAACTTGAACTAAACTTGAACTTAGAGAAAGGAGCAAATGAGCAAGAAATGCCCATAAAAAGCTCTTATCATTTGCCTATAAAAGCACAGATTGTTATTAGAAAGAACAAAGCTGTCTAAATAGTTTCTAAAGCTTTGTTTGGTGTCCCTTATGACCACAGATATTGGAATGGAATTCCATGGATCAACCACCCTTTGGGAAAGAAAGTTAAGTTCTTTTGGTAGAAACAACCCTCCTTTCTAATTGCAATGGATGTCACCTAGTATTGATGTTTATCTGTTTGAAAACAAAGCCCATTTCTGTCATGAGGTGTTGGTCCTTAATCACTTCTCTAGTTAGTAAGAGGTCACCTCTCATTCTCCTTGTTTTGAGTGACATGAGACCAGTCTCTCATTACAACTTAGAGTTTTGTATCCTTGGATGTACCTAGTAACTTTTTTGTATTTTTTCTATACATGTAGTGTCACCTTTTCTATAAGGGGGCTAGAGCTGTGATGAGTAATCAAGTAATGGATGGACATAGGCCCTATATAATGATAAGAGAAGGGATTAGTCTCATGACTTGATGTTGTGCTTAACTGACTACCATACCCTGTTTTTCTTTATTTATGTTTTTTGTAATTTATCAAATGATAAATTATCAGATATTATGATGCCTATAGTCTTCTCATGCTGAGACTTATTCAGTTTACAGTTGTTCAGAATGTATTCATGAGTGGGATTATGGTTTCCAAAGTGTATGACACTGCATTTATTCAAGCTGAAGTGCATCCCCCATCTTTGTGACCAGTTTGAAAGTTTGTCTAAGTCACTTTTGAGGAGGCATTATAGCACAGTGGGTTAAGGCTCTGAGCTGCAGATCTGAAGACCTGGGTTTGAATCCCATAGCTGCCTAGGTGCATACTGTATGATCCTGAGCAAGTCACTTAACTTCCTTGTGCTCCCAGGTTGCATCTGGAGACAAGCTTTGGCTTAATGTGCTATTCCTGGTTAAACAATGTTCCCTTTCCCTGAGTAAGTTAATTTCATCTGTAGTATTGCAAAGAAGGGCCACCTATTTTGCAATCATCTGTATACTTTATAACCCAACAGTTTAAGTCAGCAGACAGATCAATTATGAACATTTGAAATATTAGGGGGCCAGTACTGAACCTTGGGGAACTCCACTACTCGATCTCCATTTTGACAAGTGTCCATCTATGATAACTTGTTGCAAATGCCCAGACAACCAACTGTGTAGCCAAGATACAAAACAGTCCTGAATGCTCATATCTCTAAGTTTTTTTATAAGGGCCCAATGAGGCACAGAATCAAAGGCCTTTTTAAAATCCAGAGATATTACATCACATGGTATCCTTTTACCAAGATTTTGAATTACAAGCTCATAAAAACGAAACAAGTTGGTAGTGCAGGAATACCCCTGGGCAACCCCCTGCTGTGCCAAGTCAAAATTACCAAGGGCTGATATTAATTTATCCTTGATAAGTCCTTCCACAACTTTACATATGATTGGAGTGAGGCTAATAGGTCTGTGTTTATCCATGATTCCCCTATCCCCTTTCTTAAAAAGCGGCATTACATTTGCCCTTCTCTAATCGTCTGGTATGTGTCCTGTCTGTATACTTTTGTCAAAAATCAGTCTTAAGGTAAGAGCTAAATATTTTTCCATAAACTTCATCATATCGCTTGTTATACCATCAGGCCTGAGGGAGGAACCAGATATGATTTTATTAAGTTTTAATTCAATTTCTTCTAATGAGAAACTGACATTATTTATTAAAATGTTGGGCATATTTGTTTCAGGCCTATGTGGACTGGAAGCCTTACAGAAATAATCATTGAGAGAGTCTGCTATGTCTTCAGGGTCTATAACAATGTGATTATCAATGGAAAGTGGACCATAGATAAGGCTGTAATTATTTCACGTGGGACACGGATTTCATGATTACTGTGAAATTTACAAATTTTCTAAATGCCATGAAATTGGTAGTCCTCTGTGAAAATCCCCAATTTTCTTAGTGTAAAGGTAGTCTGTTTCTAGGCCAGGGCTATAGAATGCAGACAGATGCATACTCATGATGCCGCTCTCACCCCACTGGCATGGAGATCACTAAGGGGCAAGACAGCTCAAGTAAGTGAAGGTATGAAGGGGAGTGGACATGGGGCTCACTCAATATGTACTGTCATTATCTCTCTCTCTCTCTCTCTCTCACTCTCTTCCTGTGGTGAGTGGACTGTGTTGATGGGGGCATGGACATCCATGGCTGAGTGGGTGGATAGAAACGGAGACAGTCAGACGCATGTCAGGTTGTTTCACCATTCCAGGCTTGTTAGTACATTTTTATGGGCAGCACTGTATTAGCACTAAAACCTTCCTTTAGTGACTTCAATCCTGTGAAAGGAAAAGAAAGAGATGGATCTTTTAAAATGCTAGGGGCACTGGGTTATGGGGGGTGGGGGGCTATGACAACCACTACTGTCCCCTGTGCATGTGCTATGCAAGTGCCGTGAAGCTGGTCAGATTTTACCTTGAGAAACTTACAGCCCTAACCATAGATAGATAGATACTGTTGGCAGATAAGGGTCTATGGCCCAACCAGTCTGCCCATCTGAGTTCATAAGATCATTAAGTTTTTCTAGAAGTCTGTTGCCCCTTACCACTGACCTCCAGGATTCCCTTATATCTATCCCATGCATTTTTAAATCCAGTGATTGTTTCAGCCCCCACCACTTCCTCCGGCAGGGTGTTCCACTTCTCCACAACCCTTTCTGTGATAAAATTGTTAATCACATTTTCTCTGAATTGCCCTCCCTCCAACTGCTTCCCATGCCCTCTAGTCCTGGAACATCTTTTTCACTGGAAAATAGTGTTTTCCTGCACCCTGTTCCTCCCCATAAGGTACTTGTATGTCTCTATCAAATCCCCTCTCTCCCTTCTCTTCTCCAGTGAGTACATATTCAGGTCCTTCAGCCTGTTCTCATAGGACTTGTGATGCAATCCCTGTACCATCTTTGTTGCCCTCCTCTGACCAACTTTGCATTTGTGTTTTTTTTAGAGAGCTTATATAACTATAAAAGATCTTGCTTTTATGTTTTGTAGCTTGGGCTGCTAGGGTTTGTTGCACCTTTTTCTTAGCTTTCTTAATTTCTGTTTTACAGGTATTTTGGATATTTCCAAGAGCAACTGAATTAGTTAGAGATTCTGTGGTCTGATAAATTTTGAAAATTACTTGGTAATACTTGGTTTAGATAGACAAAGTAGGCTATAAGACCATTAAATTGTATTGTACTCTTAGTAGGTTTATTGTTTAGAAGTGTTTAGTAACAGAAATTCATCAAGGTATTTTTTAAAAGTTTCAAAGATAATAGCTTGTACTAAATGGCCTGGTAGGGAGTTACAAGTTCTGACAGTTCGTACAGTGAAGAAATCATGTTGTTTTACTATATTAACCTTTGGTACAATTAATTGTTTATTATGTGGTCTAAGATTATTATTTCTAGGGTTGTTTATAATGCTACATTGTCTAATCAATGCTGGGTTTTACAAGATTCTATACATCAGTAGTAAATCCCCTCTTTTCCTTCTGGTTTCCGGGGTGAATAGTCATAATGTAGTCAGTCTTTCATTATAGGTAAGAACTTTCAGATCCCTAATTGATTTTGTTAGTTTTCTTTGGATTTTTCCTATGAGATTTATATCCCTTCTAAAATAGGGATTCCAGATTGGTAATCCATAATCTAGATGTGGTATTATATACGTTTTGTATAATTTTAATATGCACTGTTCCTTGTTACAAATAATTTTTTTATACAGCGAATTATTCTGTTAGTTTCTTGGGTGATATGACAGTGATCTATAGAAGGGAGGTCCTTATTAATCCAGATTCCTAGATCCTATTCTTTATTTGCTTTTTTAAGAGTTTTACCATTCAATTTGTATTGGAAACATGGATTTTTGCGACCAAAATGTAAAACTGAACATTTAGACTCATTGAACTTTGTTTTATTGCTAAATCCTCAGTGTTTGATTTGCTTAAGATCCCGACGCAGTGTGCGCTATTGTTCTAATGAGTTGACTTCACCTCCAACCTTGGTATCATCTGCAAATTTTGACATAGTACTCCTTGATCCTGAACCCACGTCGCCAATAAAAAGGCCACACAACACAGGTCCAATGACCAGTCCCTGTAGTACCCCACTACTAACAAGCCCATCGTCGGATGTCACACCATTTATTCTGACTGATTGTTTCTGGTCTGTTAGTCAGTTATTTATCCCCCTAACAATGCATTTGTTAATACCCATGGATATGATTTTGCTAATTAGCAAATCATGGGGGGCAGTATTGAAGGCTTTTCCTATGTCAAGGAGAATAACATCAATAGGTATGCCCCTATAAATGAAGCTTCTGACAAAGTCATAAAAGGAGATGAGGTTGATAACATAGGATAATCCTTTCCAAAACCAATGCTGAGTTGGATCTACAAGGTCAAGCCTTGCTATTTCTTTGTCTCTTTCCTTTTTGATCACTTTTTCCATAAGTTTGCCACAGATAGATGTTAGGCTTATGGGCCTGTAGTTTGTTATATTCATCCTGTTGTCCTTCTCATGGATAGGGATAATTGATGCCCTTCTCCAGTCAGCAGGAACCTGGCCTGTTTGGATGAATTTGTTAAACAGCAGGGTCAATGAGTGAGCTAGAACACTGGCAAGTTCTTTAAATTTTTTTTTAAGTTTTAATATTTTTTTGTTAACCATTTAGGTTTTAATTTTGCATTACTATGTTTAATGATAATAGGTATGCATTGGTTGGAGGTATCAAGAATTTTGATCTTTAATCAATATCATAGAGGATTTCATTTATTTTTTTCAGGTCGGCTATTTTTTCTGCATACATTTTTGTTGTTGTTTTGGAACTAGATTTATTTATAATCAATACAGAATTGATGGGATTGTGATCACTGTTACTGAGGGTAAATTTGACAGGCATGTTAATAGTTTTATTAATTGTAACTAAAACTAGCTTATTGGAAAATTATTTTTGTTGCACTGCTATTTTAAGAACAGCACATACATTTATGGCACATAAATGTATGTGTTGCACATTTTAGTGTTGCACTTAAATGTGCAACACTAATATGTGTGACACAAAAATTCCATTTTTGTGCTTCACATACTTTAACTCATAACTTGGCTTTTTACAATATTTTAGTCCCAAGTGCTGAATACAGTTTATAAAACCATACCTCATGAACATGGATGATGGTACTTTCCAAGTCAAAAGGTGATTTCACAGTCACTCTGTGAGTCCACCTTTTGGGCGGGATTTAATACATTCTATTGATCATGCTCATTATGTAGGGTCAAAATAATTTTCTTATTGCACATTTAAATGCAACACTAAAGTGTGACACTAAAATTTGCAACACATAAATTCTAGTGTTGTACATTTTAGTGTTGCACTTAAATATGTGAAACTAAAATGTGTGATACTAAAATTCCATTTTTTGTGTCACATATTTTTGCTCATAACTTGGCCATTTTACAACATGTTACTCTAAATCTGGTGGGAATTTTTAAGTGCATTTATGTGTGACACTAATTTGTATGACACATAAATTTAAGTGTTGCATTTCAATATGTGACACTAATATGTGAGGCACTAAAGTTCCATTGTTGTTTCTCAGATACCATTACATTTAACTTAGCCATTTGACAATATTTGAATCCCAAATTTTGAATGTACTGTTAAAGTGACCCTACCTCAGGAACAAACATGGTAGGAATGTTTAAGTACATTTAAGTGTGACACTAAACTGCAATACTAAAATCTGTGACACATACATTTGTATGACACTAAAATTCAATTTTTTGTATCTAACATACTTTTGCTCATAACATTGTTATAGTGTATGGTGGAATGTTGCTATGGATGGAATTACATGCCTGGAATATTCATGTTCTGCTGCAGGAGTGACATCATTATGTTGTTCTGCTGCAGTAGTGATGTCACTACTGCAGCAGAACAACTTCAAATGATGCCACATACTTGATTTCCCCTATTCAATTAGGATGGAAGTTATTGTTTTTTAAACTTGAACTTTCAGAAACAGCTTCAGCACACTGTGTCACTAATTTGAGCCTACCACCAACCCTCAAGTGCTCCCCAATGACCAGTTCACTGAAACAAAGTGCAGTGTCTGAAATAAGCATTGATGCCCATACATTATATAGAATAGCAGATGAGCAACTCTATGCACAACTAGTGGGTTGTGCCAACTTGGGGATCTGATTCCCATGGACCTGTCAAGCTTCACTCTCATGGTCACAGGGAATCAGTACCCCTCTGTGGCACAACAGATTGATTGTGCATAGTTGCCCACCCACTACCCTATATGTTTTACAATATTTTACTGTCAGATTCTGAATATACTGTTTACATGACCCTACACTGACATACAGGAGAGGAATAGGAATAATTAGAGAATGACTTGACACTGTCAAATAAGTACCCTACCCAAAGTGGCCACAATCAGAACAGTATCTAGCCAATTAAACAAACAAAGAAAGGTACTATCAGCAAGTGCTAGTAATGAACACCTTGAGGATATTTTAGTAGGAGGCCACAGTGTTATAACCCTCCTCTCATGAAGTTGTCTACTACTCTTTTGGAGGAAAACATGACTATGGCTGACAATGACCTCCTACAGAGGGTGGTGAGGGCTGGAAATCCTAACAGCACATCTGTAGTAAGTTGAACCCTAACTAGTGCAGTGTGGGTGTGTGTGTGTGTGTATGTATGTATATGTGTGTGTGTGTATATATATATATATATATATATATATATATATATATATGTGTGTGTGTGTATATATATATATATATAGATATCTATGTATCTATATGTAATAGATATACCACTCTGAGGTGTGCCACTCTGATATACACACGCCTTAGTGTGCGTTGTTATGCACAAGGCAGCAGGCCGAGTGCGTCAACCACCCAAGGCGTGCATATATCAGAGCGCGACCGCACAGCTCAGAGTGGTTTATCTATCTTATAAAATGTCAAAATTCTTTCAGAGGGGTGTAAAAGTGCAGGTGTGTGGTTGTGCTCTGATATACGCACGTTCATGTGATGCTGATCATCCAGTAATATTGCTGCAATTTCCCTATCCATTTAATTGTCCAACAGATTTGCATGAAATTTATAATGCACAGTCTTGTATGGTAGATCTCTTGATTTGCCAAGTTGTGTTTCAGTCAGCTTTCCAGTTGCCATGCAGCGAAGTGCTGAAAAAAACATGTTTCACTTTTTTTTGGCACTTTTTTGTTGATTGTTACCTATCATGCTGCAGCCACACCATTTCCTTTTTTGGTCTGAAATTTTCAGTGTAGAAAGAGGGTTCGACAAAGAACAATCCAGCATTAGTTTGGAGAAACAATATTAATTCTTTCCAAAGTTATTTCATTTTTAAGTTTCGAGTTCTGAGCATGCTCAGTTCATTCCAAGATTTATATGTATGTATGTTTTGCAAAAGGGGATTGGGCTCGCGATCAAGGATTTCATCAGCTCATAAATGGGGATTTATAAAATCCCCATTTGTGCAGAAAAATTCTTCATTCGTAAGCCGTCATTTTGTTTTCATTTCTTCAACTAAACAAAATGTTGTAGCTTGCCCTGTGGGTGACTTCTTCTACAAAGAAGGCATGGGTTTTGTTCCGAATGATGCCTTCTACAAACCCATGCCTATGGTCTACTTCATTGTGGCCAAAAAATGGTTATTTCAGATTTTAAAATTCTTCATTCGTGACTCGCTTCTGTTCCGCATTCTCAAGGTGACAGAATCCCTGTTCACAAGCCAATCACCTTTCACAAGGTAGCAAAATCCTTGATCACTACTTCAGGACCAGATGGACCTATCTAACAAACAAATATCGGCTCACAGATGGTGATTTTGACAGCTCACGAAAGGGGATCGGCTTGCAAATAGGGATTTTGTCACCTGGCAAAAGGGGATTGGGTTTTTGAATCCTCTTTCAAGAGCTGACAAAATCCCCTTTTGATAGCTGTCAAAATCCTCTTTCTCTAGCTGACAAAATCCTTGATCGCCATTTCACTACCAGATGGCCCTCCTCATGAATGAAGATTGGCTTGCGAATGGGGATTTTGACAGCTCATGAATGGGGATTTTATCAGCTTGTGAAAGGTGATTTTTTTTAATTCCTCATTCATCAGCTGACAAAATCCCTGTTCGCGAACTGTCAAAATCCTCATTCTCGAGCCAATCCCCTTTTGTGAGATGACAGAATCCCCTTTTGTGACTTCCAGACCAGATGGCCAAAATCTGACGATCAAGGATTCCTTGTGAATGGAGATTTTACTACCTCATGAACTAGGATTTTAAAAACTTTGCCACTGCAATGTAATTAAACGGTTTGGTCTTTTGTCTTGAAATTTGCAGGGTATAAAGGGGGTGTCCCAGAGATGTGAATTATGCTATTCAGGTGTAAAAAAGTTACTCTGTTCCAAACATATGCCATCAGGGATTTGAGATTTTTCCCATAGGATAACATTGTGGCACCCACAGCGACTTTCGGTGCCCGTATCTCAGAAATGATGCAAGATACAAATTTTTCACTACCTGCAGCTTTTAGGTGGACTAAGCAAGCACAGAGGTTTTGAAGTCATGATTACAACTGCAGTGGAATTTTTTTCATAGCCTGTACAGTTACTGAGATATTGGCAGATAAGTGTCTCAAGGGTTCCTTTTCAGCGCTTTAGAGCTACTATATGGTGCCATTGTTCTGTGTGAGTGGGAGAGCAGGGCCCGGAGGTCCCATGCTCCCACACAAGCCAAGTATTATGTGCAAATGGGCAGCTTGGTGGGAATATGGGGCCCAGAGGACCCGGGCTCCCACCAGCACATACCATTTACTAGTTACATTACACTTTTTCAAAAAGTAAGGAAATTCATTGCAAAAAATTTCATTAATGCATCAGTTAGGGTTAAAGTGACAAAAGTGGGGAAATGAGATGTTAGGGTTGAGCCCCTAATCCCCCACCCTACAATCCCACCCCTATCCTCCACACACCAACAGGCATCAGGGTGTGCCATGGAGTCATTAGGCCTTATTCTTACCCCATTCTCCTATGCTGTACCATGTCAGCCTCTTTACAAATGGAATGGGGTGAGAGTTGGGTCTGATGACCCCATAGCACACCCTGATGCCTGTTGGTGTGTGAAGGATGGGGGGTGGTAGAGTGGGAAGTTAGGGGTTCAAACCTAATGTCTCATTTCCCAACTTTTTTTGCTTTAACCCTAACTGATGCATTAACTAAGTTTTTTTGCAATGAATATATATGTATGTGTGTGTGTGTGTGTATATATATATTTATATATATATGTGTGTATATGTATATATATATATATATATATATATATATATATGTGTGTGTGTGTGTGTATGTGTATATATATATATATATATATATATATTTATTTATTTATTTTATTTATTTATTTAGTTTTAGTCGACCGGGTAAGTGCACTAGACAAATCCTCCCTATTTTCAGGCACGACCCGGGGGAGGGGGATACAGATGAATACCAACTGACCTTGAACCAGATTAAGCTGTTGGTGATATTTTTAGTGAATGAGGGATATTTGGCCAGGATGCCGGGGAAATTCCCCTACTCTTTGTCAATAGGAGGGATCCACTGCTATGGAGGAAGGTGCACTGGAGGATCATTCTGCTGGTGTACCTGTGGGTGAGAAGGTCTCCCAGCCCACAGGTCCAGGTCAGGAGACCACACTAGAGAACTTGGATGTATCAAATGCAGTGAGTATGAAACAATTTGCCACCTCTCAGATCCAAGAACAGGGACATCATGGAATTTTTCATTCTAATGACAGTTGGTTAAGTAATATTCTGCAGCAAAATAAGGAATTGTATTGTGCTCTACTAAAAGTGCAATAATAAAAACTGTGATGCCTGACACTGCTACTGAGCAGGTCCTGGATGTTTCTGTTGAGTTTATGCAGGAAGCAGCAAAGCTAATCTTACAGCAAGAGATAGCTGCGAAAAACTCTGTTCAGGATGGTATGCCTCACCCTAACGAGGTCATCACTCTACCTTCATTCCAGACAACTGAGTCACCTCTAGTGAATGCTCCTCAGTTACAGCAGCAAAATCCCTTGGCAGAAGCAATGAATTCTGACTTGTTTTCTTACAACTACACCTTCTGTAAATACGCCTAACAGTTTTTCTGAATAGTCATCTGTTGCAATTGTTTCCTCACTGGGGTTACGGAAAGGTAGAGAGGCTGATTTGACAACACAGCCTGTTTGGGGATCCTCCCCATCATCTTTGGAGTGCTCCCTGCTAGCTGCAGGTTGGAAGCGTGGCACTGCAGGGATTTGGATCCCATATCCGGCTCATAGCCCGATCCCAGGGGACTCTTCTCCTCCTAATACAGTTGGGTCTGTACCTGATAATGTTGCAGCTGTTGCCCAGGGATCAGCACAGCAGTGTACTTCTACTTGGGAAAGTGTTTCCCAACCTGGTTTAAGCCCACAAAAAGTCATAGAGTCCTCAATTTCAGAAGACAATGGTGTAGCATCGATTCATTGGGCTGAGTCAGGGGGTGAGGGTCAAGAAGCTCCTAGAACTGCTCCTAATTTTCAAGAGAATGCAAAAACTGCTTGGGAATCTTTTCAGAGGAAGGACCCCTTTACAGGATCCCCCCACCTTGCAAAAAGGCAATGCAGTTCACCTGGAATATCTTGGGGGCCTGGAAGTAGCTCTTGATCATGTATATTGTATATACTTGTATATTGGTCATGATTTATTGAAGGGATCTTTTGTTTTTTTTCAACAGAAATACATGCTTTGATACATGTTTCTGGCTCTATCCTTTATGATGTAAGTTTTACTTCTCCACAGGGGCTTGACATAGTCTGGACCAAATATGATGCTTTCGAGTACACTGAACTATGGTTGCCTTTCAAGGCAATACCACTGACAAAACCGTCTATAAAAAAATGCCACTTTTTTTTTTCATAATGAAGCTGTTTCTATTCATGACATTTTTTACTGGTTGCAGAAACACTGTGATGTGTTGGGGAATCCTAGACCTATTTTAGATGAGGAATGTCTTTGGAATGGGGGTGGGTTATACAGGTTTGTTTAAGGCACAATACTTTAGGCCCAGTACATCTTCCTAATAGTTTATTTTTAGGTAATGAGAGAGGCCATTGTTTTTACCCTGGTCAGCCAAGAACTTGCTTTAGGTGAGGGGCATTTACTTATTTGGGATCAGCATGTGACAGAATTAAATGTAATTTGTGTTTAGCTTTTGGCCACCATAGCTCAGATTGCACTGAGGATTTACATTGTAATTTATGTGAGGATGTTGGATATGCTTTTAGAGCCTGCCCTTAAGCTACTCACAATAAAAATGATTGTGTTAGTCAGGATTTTATTTTACAAGAAGCCCAGAAAAAAGAAATACAGAAAAAAAAACAGAAAACTAGTCAGGCCCCTCTGGAGCATACAAACTCTCCACCTCCAACCCCACCCCCTTCAGGCCCTTCTAAAGCTGAAACCCTCAATGTGATTGTAGAAGCAATTTCTGCCCCCCATGGTACCTCCTCAGAGTACTGATACTGTACTTTCTCCTGAAGTTTCTGGATTGCCTTTAGTGACCAAGGACATGGAAATCCAAATGCCTCCCCCCCCATGGTCAAGAGTAATGTGAAAAAAAGGGGTATGAAGCAAACATGGCCTAAGTCAAAAGCTGCTAAAGCTAGCATCCTAGGGGATGAAGGTATTATTTTATCAAATAAATTTGCTGTTCTTAGGCCCTCAACGGTAGATTCTGAACAAGGAGGAGATTCGGGAAGGTTCTTCCCTTGCTCCTTTTTCCTCTGAATCTGATGGGGAACGAAATGAAGAGGGAACTGATAAGGACCAGGCTCCTAGGATTCATACCAGAATTCATAGGAGTTCTAGATTAAGGAAACCTCCTTAAAGTGTCCTGCATATTGTGCCTATGGCCTTTCCCTGTTTAGGGGTAGCGTCCATTAATGTGAATAGTATTTGGAATCCCAAATGTAGGTTAATAACACTATCTGTGTTAAAAGACCTGCATTGTGACATTTGCTTATTACAGGATACTAGGTTAAACACTCTTTCTTTAGTTCATTCAGCACAACAATTGTGGTGTTGGGGCCCCTCTTTTTTTTCATTTGGCACAGGGGTTTGTGAGGGAGTGGGGATATTGTTTAAAGGGGATGGGTTTAGGGTGTCATGTCTTGTAGATATATCAGAGGGTAGAGCTCTTCTCTTAGAGTTTACCTTTAAGGGATTTGGATGGAGAGTGATTAACATCTATGCCCCTCTCACAAAAAGGGAACGTATTGATCTATATCAAAAAGTCAGTCCTTATTTATACACGACAAAAATAGTGATATGGGGAGATTTTAACTGTGTACTGGATAGGGGAGCAAATGCAACTAAACTGTACTGTGATTCCAACTATCTTACTTCACTTATTAACCAGAGTAGCCTACAAGATTCCTTTCGATGTGTTCATACAGCAGGGGGTCATACTTATTACAGAGGTGCACTTTCTACGAGAATTGACTTTATATTTACAAAAAATAATATTACTACCTCAAAGGCAGATATCATTCCTTTAGAGACTTCTGACCATGCAGTCCTTATGATTGTACTGGGAGGTGATATTGGGCCAAAATACGGTAAAGGATACTGGAAACTAAACATTACACTTTTAAAGGAACAGAGGATAAAACACAAAATTATTGAATATCTTAAGGCACAAATGTCTGTTGCATGTTTGGTGGGTAACCTTAGCACATGGTGGGAGGAAACAAAAAGAGGTTTAAAAATAGTGTTTCAGACACATTCTTCTAAAAGTAGGTTGAGTCAGTATAAAGATTATCTTAAACTCTGGTTCCAACTTAATAAACTATTCTGTTATTAATATTCAACATATTGGGATGATACCACAGATTTTTAATCTAAAAAAAAGAGATGTTGTCCTTACAATATTCAAGAGCTGCAGCTATGCTAAATGAGCATAGGATTTGCTCCCTAGGGGAAAACTGGGTTTGGTGAGGCCTTTAAAGCCTGCTGTCACAGGGCCTCTGATAGACTTCTGGATTCTGTTAAGTTACAAGATGGGACTTGTGTGTTCAGTGGGTCAGCAATATTACAGGCTGTCTCACAATATTTATCTGACATGTATAGAATGACTCCAATTGATATTTCACAACTAACTTCATTTTTGTCATCGGTTCAGTTTTCAAATATACCTAGGATCTTTTAAGGAATCTTACTTTACCTATTTCTAAAGTTGAGGATGGAGAGGTTATTAATCATTTGAAAATGTCCACAGCCTCAGGCATTGATGGCCTTTCTTCTAATTTTATGTAGAATTCACTGTGATATTACAGACTATATTAATGATGGTATTTAATACAGTGTTGGGTATCCTGCAGGTGGATATGCATTTTTGTGTAGCAGTACAGATTTTGATTTATAAGAAAGGTGACAGGAAAATTTTGGATAATTGGAGGTCATTGAGTTTGTTAAATACTAATTATAAAATTTGATTGAAAATTTTACATAACCGCCTGCTTAATATAGCCTCATTGCTAATTACATCAACTCAAACATGTTCTGTTTTGGGATGCTCAATTATGCATAATTTATTATTACTTAGGGAGATTATAGAAAGGGGTAAAGATGGTAAAACTCAGGGATTTGTCATGTCCCTAGATCAGGAAAAAGCCTTTGATCATGTACCACACTATTACATTTCTTTAATATTAATACATTATGGGATTACAGCTAATTCTGTAAACTGGATCTCATTGTTGTATAATAATGCCAGGGCAATGCCCTTTGTTAATGGTCATCTGGGATCTTATATTAATATATTAAGGAGAGTAAGACAAGGATGTCCACTCAGTCATTTACTCTATGTCTTGTGTCTGGATCCACTGCTTCGTCTTATCCAGCAGGATTAAAATATTGTTGGGATCCCTACACTGGGGGGGGTGATATGGACATTAAGGTGACTGCTTATGCAGATGATTTATGTGTTCTAGTAGCTGATTACACTTCAGGTATTCAGGCTCTCAATTGTATTGAAGAATTTTCTAGATTATCTGCAGCAAGTTTGACCATTGGTAAAAGTATTTTTTATCCATTAAATAATTCCAGTATTTCTTCTATGTCCTGGAAAGGTATTCAGGTGTCTACTGACCCCTTTCAGTGTTTGGGAATTTGGTTTGGACGGGGGGATAATGGTGTATATAATTGGACAAAGAAATTAGAATTTGCAAAAACAAAGGTAGAAGTCTGGAAAAAATGGAACCAGACTAAAAAGAAAAGGGTGGCGGTTATTAAAACCTTTTTTCTCTCAATATTTATTTTCCTTGGTTCTGTTTATCCTTTACCTAAATCTTTGGAAACTACACTATTAGGACTTGTATTTCAGATACTATGGAGAAGTCACCTGAACCCTATTAAATGTGAAATAATATATTTATCAGTAGCAGAAGGCGGGTTAAATTTGATTAATCCAATACTTTTTTTTTTTGTAATTTTTTTCATGTTAATTTCATTGAGTTGACTAAACCAAGTCTCGCTATATGGTCTTTATTTGCTAGTGAATGGCTAAGCCTCTTTATGATGTTTGGGAAGAGCAAGGGGTTTTGAAAGCACAGGTTAAGATGGGCTGTGTTTTTTCAGGCCTGCTTTTAGTAAATTAAAAACCTGGAAGTCACAGTTTAATATATTGTCTAAATTCACCACTAAATCACTTTATTCTACAATTCATACGTCTATTAATCCACCATTTCTTTCCTTTAGGCAAATAGAGCTGGGTTATACTAAACTTGTATGGGAATCTTTGAAAGACCCTTATATTCCACCAAGAATATGGGATATTTGTTGGTTAAGTGCACATGGCTGTCTTTTTGTAAAAGGTAATGCTAAACATAAAAAAAATGGAGGAACGGATATGCCCAAGGTTATCTTGTATTACACAAGAGGAATCAATGGTACATTTTTATATTGAATGTCCATATGTTAAAACTATGTGGGGTATAATAGCCACTAGGTGGCACAATGGATACTGGAATAATATTTTGTATGAAGAAATTGTTGGTGGCTTTACTTTCCAGGACTTGGGTATATATAAGGGAACAATATGTATCATTTTTGCCTTTATAAGTTTGTTTTATGGCAAATGAGATGTAAATTTGTTTTACAGCAACTGTATCAAGAACCTAAGTAAACTGTTATTTTTATGGAGAATGAACTCTTGAAACAATGTATGTTTGAAAAACAACATATGCCTTCAGATTGTTGGGTCCTCCATTGGCTAAAGGTACCATTCCTTAGGAATAAAATAGGATAGTTTTCTTAGACCTTTTTTGCGAGGGGATTTCTTGTTTCTGTTTTTTTATGTATCGTGTTTCTTTGGAATGTAATGCACAATTTCTCCTAAATAAAAATTTCCCCTACTCTATTCGATAAGTGCCATGGGATCTTTAACATTCACCTAAACTACCACCAATCCAGGCAGAAGGGACCTTGGTTTAACATCTCATCCAAAAGATGGCACCTCAGAAATGCAGCACCCGTCTCATGCTGCACTACAGTATCAGTACTGGGAAATTAATCCAAGTGCCAGATGTGGGAACTGAACCCACAACCCTATGATCTCCCGGCCTATATATATATATATATATATATATATATATTTATATCCCAGCATATATATATATATATATATATATAACGCTAGGCTTGTGTGGGAGCAGAGGCCCTCTGGGCCCTGCTCTCCCACTTACACAGAACAACAGAGCCATATATTAGCCCTATAGGGCTGTAAAGGAACCCTTGTGCAACTAATTTGCCAATACCTCAGTAACTGTACAAGCTAAAAAAAAAATTCCACTGCATTTGTAGTCATATAAATATTGAGAAAGGGATATGACACGAGAACAAAAAATATCAATAATATTTCCAGCACGGGGGTTGTGTATTCCATTTATGCCAAACCTCTAAAAAGTGAAAAAAAAATTTAGTTTCTTGCCATTTTTTCAGATTATAAAAAAATCTAAATGATATCTATAAATGAAACACCACTCATTCTGTAGATATTTTTGCTCTGATCAAGTTTTATGCTTAAACTACAATGCTATCATTTTTATGTTTGCTTGTACACATGTGCAAGAAACATAGTGCTATCATCCGAGTTTTTGTAGGTGTGGCACCCTGTCTTCCAATTCAGTCAGTGTGTTTGCAGGCACAGCCACAGTTTGCCAATGAATTCTGCAGCTGTCTATGATAGTAGTTGAAAATGCAGTGCTGTACAGTTGAAAGGGAGAGCTACACTTCAGTGAGCAGCGATAAGATCATGCCTGTTCATGCACTTCTCCCACACACACACACAAATACGCATATTGCATGCTGATGCATCCCCCCCATGCACACACTGTATGGCAGATGGGGGTGCCCAATCCCCCTTTGGCTCTGCTGCACTCCCCTCAACAGAGTTCCAGGTGCCACGCTGGGAGCCCACCCCAGCATGGCAACATTCTGTATGGCTGATGGGGGTGCCCAATCCCCCATCAGCTCCACAGTTTACCCTCCCCCCAAGAGACTACCGAGTGCCATGCTGGGAGCTGACCCCAGTGTGGCAATAGTCTGTATGGCTGACAGGGGTGCTCAAAACCCCATCGGCTCCACTGCCCCCCAAACAGCTTTCCAGCTGGTACACTGGGAGCCCACCACAGCATGACACAAGTCCTGCATTGTCCTCCTAAAAAGAAAAGCACCTGAAAAGAAAAAACCTTCCCTCACTGACTCTCCTGACCCCCTCCCCACACCTGTGCCCACCCTCTGTGCACCATGCCTTCCCACACCCCCACCTCACCCCATACTTACATCCGGAGTCTGGCATGATGATCTTCAGTGGACCAGGAACATGTCTGCACTCTTCAAAGCTGACCATGAACTGAGGAAATGCCGGTAAGCTGTATAATGTAATACATAGTTTTTTTTTTAACTTTGATGCATAGCTCAGGCACTTTTGGGAATTATTTCACCAAATTTTCAACATGGAGTTTTTGGGACCCCACCTGATGAATTCTGGCACTTTCATTTTGTTAATAGGGCCTGAAAGGTGATTTCATGGTTACTGCACGGAACCACCTTTCAGGACCAGTTTACGAAATGACAGTGTCACAATTCATGAGGTAGGTCCCCAAAAACCCTATGTTGAAAACTTGGTGAAAAAATTCCCCAAAATGACTGTTTGACGAGCATGCATTGCACTGTTCCTACACACGTGCATAAGTTTGCGAATTTTTGTGTGGCCTAGTGGTTAGAGCACTGCACTACGATATAAATTACCTTTCAGTTGTGGGTTTGAATCCTGTCTCCACCATATCACATAGGAAGTATAAAGAAACACAGAAGGAGCAGGACAGAGAGCTGTACCAGTTAAGGCAGAAGGAAGCAAGGAGGGAAGTCAGAATAGCAAAGGCCCAAACTGAGGAAAAGATAGCGAACTCGGTTAAGAAGGGGGATAAAACCTTTTATAGGTACATCAAAGAGCATAGAAAGACAAAGGGAGGGGATAGTGAAGCTGAATAGAATGAACGGTGGGTGGGCAGAGGGGGACAGTGAAAAAGCAGGGATACTGAATGAATATTTCTGCTCAGTATTCACAAAAGAGGAGGGGAAGTGCAATCCAATTAACAGAAGCACTCTTCATAGGGGGGGTCGATTCCAGTCCTTTCACAGAAGAAAGGGTTCTGCAAGAACTCCTAAAACTGAAGGTGGACAAAGCAATGGGGCCTGATGGAATTCACCCCAGAATTCTATAAGAATTAAGGGGGGGAACTAGTGAAACCTCTGGCTACTCTTTTTAATAAATCATGGGAGGATGGTGTGGTACCCAAGGACTGGAGGAAGGCAGATGTGATTCCCCTTCACAAAAGTGGGACCAAGACAGAGGCAGGAAACTACAGACACGTCAGTCTGACCTCTGTGGTAGGAAAAGTGATGGAGTCACTTCTGAAGGAAAGAATAGTCAAGTACCTAGAGGCCAGTGGGGCACAGGACCCAAGGCAGCATGGGTTCAAAGTGGGAAGGTCATGTCAGATGAATCTGATGGATTTATTTGACTGAGTGACCAAAGCAGTAGACCAGGGAGGGGCTGTGGACATGGCCTACCTAGACTTTAGCAAGGCATTTGACACAGTCCCACACAAAAGATTAATAGTCAAATTAACCAGCCTGGGAGTGGGTCCCAGGGTTGTAGCCTGGGTAAAACATTGACTGGACAACAAGACACAGAAAGTAATTGTAAATGGAGTCCACTCTGAAGAAAGAGGGGTTACTAGTGGGTACCACAGGGTTCAGTATTGGTCCAGTCCTTTAATGTCTTCATAAGTGACATTGCAGAGGACTGGAAGGAAAGTATGCCTCTTTGCAGATGACACAAGATCTGCAACAGGGTTGATACACAAGGAGGCATGAAAAGGATGAGAAGGGACTTGGCAAGGTTGGAGGAATGGTCAGAAGTATGGCAGCTAGGAATCAATGCGAAGAAGTGCAAAATAATGCACCTGGGAAACAAGAACCCGGGGGAAGATTACACAGTGGGGGGAGGTAGTAACAACAACAAAAAAGGAAAGGGACCTGGGGGTAATCATATCAGATGAGCTAAGGTTAGCAAGCAATGTGAGAAGGCAGTAGGGAGTGCTGGGGGTATACTGGGATGCATAGGGAGAGGCATCAGCAGCAGAAAACAGGAAGTTGTCATCCCTCTGTACAGACAGTTGGTGAGACCCCATCTGGAGTACTGTGTCCAGTTCTGGAGACCCCATCTCTGCAAGGACATAGACAGGATAGAGGCAGTCCAGAGGACGGCAACTAAAATGGTGCAGGGTCTGCAAGAGAAGCCATATGAGGAGAGACTAAAGGAGCTTAATACGTATACCCTTGAGGAAAGAAGGGAGGGGGGACATGATAGAAACTTTTAAGTACCTCAGTGGAATCACCAAAGTCCAAGAGGGTAGCATCTTTCAGAAAAAGAGATGTGCAAGAACAAGGGGACACAATTTAAAGATGGGGGGGCGGTTCAGGGGAAATGTGAGGAAGTACTATTTCACAGAGAGGGTAGTGGATGCATGGAAAAGCCTTCCTGAGGAGGATGTGGGGTCTAAAACTGTGGGAGAATTCAAGAATGCATGGACAGACATAAGGCAATTCTTGTGGGGGGTAGGAAGAAATAGGCTGTTGGTTAACTAGGATCTGCGGCCTATCCTGTAGGTAGGGAAATGGGCAGACTAGATGGGCCAAGCGGTCCTTATCTGCCGTCAAAGTCTATGTTTCTATGATTCTATTTTCCCTCCAGATTTTCAACATTGCCATTTTACCACACCTTCTTATGAGCAGTACAGCTGTCATTTTTCACATCTTTCCCAAAATGTATTTCTGCGCATGTAGCGCACAATGGCGCAGCCAGTGTGTAAAATCAATGTTTGGGACAGATTAAGAAAATCACAGTGACACTGTTCATGAGCAGAGGTGTTAAAATGGCTATGTTAAAAATTTGGTGAAAAAAGTCCATAAAATGACTGTGTTATGAGCGACCATTGCGCAGTTTCCACACACCTCGTAAGTTTGTGAATTTCTAATATTTTCAGTCCAGATTTTCACCCTGGCATTTTTCCACACTTCCTTATGAACAGTACAGCTGTCATTTTTCACATCATGGTCGAAATGTGTTTTCGCACTTCCAGCGCAGAAATGCATGGTCGCTGTGGGAAATCACTGTTTCGGGCAGATTAAGAAAAATCACAGTGACACTGTTCATGAGTGGAGGTTCCAAAATCCCTGTGTTGACAATCTGCTGCAAAAATCCTCAAACTAATTGCATTATGGGTGTGCATTACGCATTTTCTATGCACGCTCATGACTTCACCAGTTTTTTTAATATTTTCCCTGAGGATTTTCACCATTGCCATTTTTCACCTCCCCATGAACAGTACTGCTGTCATTTTTCACATCCTGTTCAAAATGTGTTTTTGCACTTGTGGTGCCAAATGGCATAGTCACTGTGCAAAATCAGCTTCCGGCTAACAAACTGATATTGCCACTGTTCATAAGGTGGGGGTCACAAAAAACCCATGTTGAAAATTTGGAGTGAAAATGCCAACGAATGCCTGAGGCATTAGGGTTTCTGACCATAACGCCCCACCCTGTACAGATTGACAGGCATCAGGGGTGTGACTTGGGATTCTCACCTGTAATGATCATACCATTCCACACCCTGCAGCCAGTGACAGGCATCAAGGTGTGACTTGGACTCTTCGGCCCCAAAGTTCATCCCATTCCCCTATACAACACCCATCTCAATGTATTTCCTGATGGAATAGGGTGAGCATAAGGGCCAAAGACCCCAAGGCACACAGTGACACTTGTTGGTGTCTGCAGGGTAGGGTGTGGTGAAATGGCATGGCCGTTATGCCTGATGACCCAAAGGCACACCCCAATGCCTGCCAGTCTCTGCACGGTGCTGGTGGGGTTGGCTTTAGTTCAATACTTCACTGCCATTCCTATTATGCAGCTCTCTAACTCCTACACTGCCAGTGCCAATGCCAGCAAGCAAACATTCGGCATTGAAAAATGCTTGTTTATTTTAAAATTATATGCAATTGTTTGTTGCAAAAAGTGAAAAAAATTGAATTTTCTGCTGTTTTTTGCTAATTATAAAAAAACCTACATGGTACCTATAAATGAAACACCACTCATTTTGTAGATATTCTTGTGCTGAACAAAGTTCGTGCTCACAGTACCATGTTATCATTTTTGTTTTAACGTTATTTACATTTGTTTGCCAAAAAGATGAAAACCATTGCAGTTTTTGCTGTTTTTTTTGCTAACTATAACAAAAATTAAAAGTTAGACAAAAATGAAATACCACTCATTTTGTAGATATTTTTGCACTGAACAACGTCCGTGCTCACAGTAGCATGCTATCATTTTTCAATTTAAAGTTATTCACATTTGAATATGGTTAGTACTGTTACTGAGGTCAAATGTGCAAATGAGTTCTGAATGAGCCAATGCAGACCTACTGTAGGCATATTTGAACCTACAGTGAAAATATTTTTGATAGTTCCACTCTGGTCCCTAGCAAACAAAAACACCAACAATATTTGACTAGAAATACACTAAATCTATCTAGCTATACTGTATATATATATATATATATATATATATATACTTATATATATATATATATATATATATATATATATATATATATATATATATATATATATATATATATATATATATACATATACACATATATTATAGGGGAGCAGTTGCACCCCTATAGTTAGGGTTGACTAGGCACTTCAGTGTTAAACTCAACATTTTGCACTTTAATAACTTTGGCACCATTTAACAGATTTGCACAAACCTTTATGAGCACTGTCCTGTGGGGGTAGATCTCTTGAAGTGGCAAGTTAATTTCTTGTTGGAAGTGCAGTCTCTGAGTTACAGAGAGGTGAAAAAACATGTTTTTACCCTTTGACTTTTCTGGGATTGTTCTTTCAACTTGCCTACAGCTCAGGTGGTTTGCATTTTTGGTCTGGAATTTTCAGGGCAGAAGGGAACTACCACACAGATGTGTGTTTTGCTAGTCTGGTGAAAAAACAATGAGCTGTGTTTAAGTTATTGCAATTTAAACATTTGAAAAATCATGTTTGAGCATGTTCCTTAGGCACTTCAGTATAGCTGTATGAAACAATAAATAAATAAAATTCCTACTTCATATGTCAGCCATCTTGTTTACAGTTTTGCCTGAAATTCAAATTTGGAAATCTCCCAAAATGATATCCTGTGAAGAAACCAACACATGTAGCTTGCTTATTATGACCCCCTAAGTGCATTCTGCACTTTACTGCTTGGAAAAATGTCCTAAAAAATGTTTCAGATTTATATTGAAGTTCATCATTTGTGTCCACATAATATGAAGTAGGATCTTTTTTATTATTATTTTTATTTATTTTTATACTTGTAGGCATAATGAGCATGTCTGCCCATTTTCATATGCAACAATTTAACATGTATACAAAACTTAGATACAGTATTCACATAGAACAGGTACAAAATAGTCATACAATAAATAAGTCACAACACAACTTATGCAAATAACATCATGAAATCACAAAGAACAATTACAATAAAACAAAACAATTGCATTGATCATTATCAAAAAGCCATGTCTGTAATGATTTTTTTTAAAACCATAGATTGATGTACAGTTAGTAATGTGAGAGGGGAGAGAATTAAAACTAGTTGGAGCAGTAAATGAAAATGACCCCTGACCAACAGATTTCCTGAAAAAAGGTATTGCAAAATTAAATTTATTTTGAGACTGGGTTCCATGTAAATTTGAGGCTCTGGGGGGAAAAAGCAGCAATGGAGGGAGGGAGATGATTCAGAACATGCTTAAACATAAACATTGAGGATTTAAAAAAAATCCTTTTAGATAGGGACAGACAACCTGAGTTATTATATAAATCACAGGAGTCAGTATTAAATCGAGATCTTGTGAGAAATCTCAAAATAGCATTACAGGTAACTGAGTCTATTCAGTAAGGAATTTGTTGTAGCTGTATAAATATTAATACCATAGTCTAAAAGACTAAATAGGAAGCTATGAGTCAATAACATCCTGGAGTCCTTGGTTAAGAATGGACGTATCCTATACAACACCCCTAATCACTGGTGAAGAATCTTATGTAGATCTTACTTCGTATGACAAGATATGAAGTAAAAGCCTACTTCATATCACAAAAATGCCAGAAAGAACTGTTTATGCAGACATGGGGGGTGCCCAATCCCCATGTCGGCACTAGATGCTTGCCAACCAGTATGGGACACTGGGGGACTCACTCCCAGTGTCCACAACAGAACAAAACTCTCCCACATGTTTACTGACAATGAGATGCCCAATCCCTGTGTTGGCAGTTGACCCCCACAAGGTGGAACACTGGGGAGTCCACTCCCAGTGTTCCCAGTTATAGTATACTCCCCACAACCACCAATAATGAGTAGCACAGGGGAGCCCACCCCCAGTGTTACAATTTTTTTTTTTATTGTTGTTGCATACCTGCAACAAAGAAAACAATCGCCATCTTTTATCCTGTGAAAAAGAAAACTGTCCCTGTCATCCCCATCCCCTGCCCCATCCCCACCCTCCCTCTGCCCACCCACCTCCCCCACCACGCTTACCTCATACTTACCTCAGGAGGTCAGGCACTGTCATCTTCTGTGGACCAGAACACGTCTGCACTCTTCAAAGTTGAACCACAAATTGAGAAATCAAAGTATGTGCCGCATAATGGTAATCTATGGCATTTTGAACTCAGGCTGATATCATGGGTATTTTGCAACATTTTTTCACCAAATTTTCAACATGTGCTTTTTGTGACCCCAACTCATGAACACTGTCACTCATCTCATTAATTGAACCAGTAAGGTGATTTTGCGGTCGCTGCACAGAATGACCTTTTGGGACTGATTAACAAAGTGACAGTGCCAATGTTCATGAGGGGAAGGCCCAGAAAGCAAATATTGAACATTTGTTGCAAAAATGTTGAAAAATGCCTGTGTTGTGAGCATGTGTTGTGCAGTTTCTATGCACACTCATGACTACAGCAATTTGTTATATTTTCACTCCAAATATTCAACATTGCCATTTTTTCACACTTTCTCATGAACAGTACAGATGTCATTTTTCACATCCTGCCCAAAACATGTTTTCACACCTGTGGCACAGAATGGTGCAGTTGTTGTGTGAAATCAACTTTCAGGACAGATTAATGAAATGGCAGTGCCACTGTTCATGAGGTGGGGTCCCCAAAAGACCATGTTGAAAATTTGGTGAAAACATTCCTGAAAATGCCTGAGTTGCATGTGTTCATTAAACTTATTCTATGCATGCTCATAAATTTGCTACTTTTCAATCTTTTGATGCCAAATTTTCATCATAGCCATTTTTTCACACCACCTCATGAATAGTACAGCTGCCATATTTCACATCCTGCCCAAAATGCAGTGTTGCACTTGTGACACACAATGGCATTGCAGTACTGCATAATTACTTTTTTGCCTTGAATGGGGTAATTGGATGGCTATGCTAACAGTTTGGTCACTGTTAGGGTTCCTATTACAGTGACAAAAGTATGGAAATTTGGAATTAGAGTTCCCAATCCTACCACCCCATCCCCAACCCTCCACTCTACACACACCAACAGGCAATTGGTGTGCCTTGGGGTCATCAGGCCTAACTCTCACCCCATTCTCCTGTACTGTACCATGTGTGCTTGTTTACACATGGAATGGGGGTGAGAGTTAGGGCTGATGACCCCAAGGCATATCCCGATGCCTGTTGATGTGTGGAGAGTGGAGGGTGGGGCGGTTGGGTTGGAATTCCAATGCCAAATATCCATACTTTTGTTGCTGTAATAGGAACCCTAACTGTTGCATTATATGTATCAATTATAGGGATGCAGTAGTGCCCCTACATTAGGGTTCAGTCTTCACTTCTATGTTAACTGAAAATTTTGAGCTTTAATAACTTCATAACCATTTGAGCAATTTGCATGAAAGTGTGCATGCACCCTCAGGGATCAAAGCTCTCCTGATGTGGAAAGTTTTGCTCTGATTGGATTTGTGGGTGTGGCAATACAGATTGTGAAACATATATGAAAATTACCACTTTTGGTGAACTTTCTGTCACACCACTGTACAAAAACTATGTAGAATTTTGGTCTGAAATTGTTAGGGTATATAGGTCTTGGGTCACAGATGTACATTTTGAAGGTTTGATGAAACAATATTAATCTGTTCTAAAGTAATGACATTTTAAAGTTTCCCATTATTTTTTATGGGACCAGTCAGATATCCCACTCAAGAAAGGGTTCTTTATAGCAAATGCGGAATCCTTTTTGCACAAAAGCACGATCATTTGCTGCAAATTCAGAATCTTTTCTCATGCAGCCGCCATCTTGTTTTCAGTTAGCGAGTGAAACAAAATTAAATTGCTAAGAAAATAGAAAACTTTAATAAATACCAGCAGTTGTGTTTACCTAATTTGTGCCCATAGAATCAGATTCTGGGGTCAGATGTATTATACATTGTTCAGGAATGTGTTTTTCTGCCATAGAAATCCTTTTACGTAAAGCATGGAAAACCTATGCCATGAAACAGGATCGTTTTCCACAATTTGCAATAAAGGATATTCCTTTGCCACAAATTCTGAAAAAAGAATTGCAAAAAAGGATTCTTTTTCACAGTTTGAGAAAAAAGATTTTCTTTTATCACAAACTGCAAAAAAATGAACTATGGAAAAAGATTATTTTTCACAATCTGTGAAAAAGGACTTTTAAGACAACTGTTTCTTTGTCGCTGCACAGTTACAAAATGGCGTGTTATTTTGGTCTGAAATTTTCAGGGTACAAAGGACTTGTATCCACAAATGTCCCTTTTGCTGGTTTAATGAAAATATATTACTTTACCTTAGAGTTCTGTGGTGATAAATTTTGCTTAATTTCCCATAGGATAATACTGTAATGGGAGGTGTACAGAGTAATTTCTTTGTCACTCAGCTGTGAATAAATGGTTTGAAATTTTCTTCTGAAATTTCCAGGGTGCATACAGCCTGCCCAACCAATGTGCCTTTTGTTGGTTTTGTGAAAATAAATTAATTTGATGTCAAGTTACAGAGGTTTCACATTTTCCTGTGTTTTTTACATGAGAACATTGCAATGTCAGATGTTTCTTTGGGTCTGCATAGTATGACATTGAAGTGCAGGGCCATACACTATCTCAAAAATTATACATGGATGCAAATACAGATACCATTAAGGAATGAAGAGACCACAGGGCCCCACATGGAAATAGGGATATGAGTACAATATCTCAAACATTATGGATGGATGGCACTGTTTGCTCCCAGACACAAATATGAATACCATTATGGAGTGCTGGGAGCACAGGCCTTATCCATACATGGGAATGCAGGGCCCAGAGGGCCCTGTGCTTCAACACACAAACATGCAGAGGATTAGGAAGTGATGAGAGTGCAGGGCCCTGCACTCCCACAGGGAGATAAGGACACAATTACAATCTCTAAAAAATATGGATGTTTAGGAGTGCAGGGCCTAGAGGGGCCTGGACTCCCACAAGCAAATAAGCCTATGATTATACTTTCTCAAAATGTAAGAAGACGCTGGAAGGTTTTACACATTTTATTGGACTAACAAGAGTCTTGCACAAAGATGAAATTCCACACAATATTTTGGGGCCTCAAAGGTCCCTTCTTCAGGTGAATGACAAAACTCAGCAGCATAAGCAGTATATATAGTTAGGGTTGAGTGAGCACTTTAATGTTAAACCTCAAATTTTGTGTGTTAATAACTTTGCAACTGTTCAATGGATTTGCATGAAATGTGGAATATATGGTCTGGTATCATAGATCTCTTGATTTACCAAGTTGCATTTCAGTCGGACATATGGTTTCTGTGCAGCAAAGGACCAAAAAATGCACTTTTCAACAATTTTGTGCATTTTTTGCCCATGGCCCCCATGTGGTTTATTGGTCCAAAACTGGGGACATAGAAAGAGCTTGGGACAAGGAGCATGCTAGCATTTGTTTGGTGAAAAAATATTAATCCATTCAAAAGTTATTAAAATTTGAAGTTCTCATTATATCCTATGTGAAAATTGATATGTATATTTTGCGAAAGAAGAATGGCAATCTGGCTATCTGGTCATCCCCTCATGGCAAAAGATTTTGCATGCTCACTGTGGAAAATCTCCTGCCGTGAGAAATTTTTCATTCATGACAGCCACCATCCTGTTTTCAGTTTTCTGACCGAAAACATGTTGTAGCTTTCTCCACAGGTGACTTTTGGGGCAAATGAGGCATGGGTTTTGGCCAGAGAACCCCCTCTGTCGAACCCTGCTTTTAGTTTGGTTTAGTCAAAAAATAGACTTTTAAAAATTAAAATTCTTCATTCGCAGCTTGTTAATGATCTTTGTTTGCAAGTCTGCAAAATCTTTGGCCATGCGATGATTTTTGACCATAAGCTTCCTCCACAAGGGGATGACCGATGACCAGATAGCTAGATTTGCATGACCAGATGTCCATGGGGAAGACCAGAAGACCCTAGGGACAACCAGATGGCCCAAACTGGGATGACCAGATGTCCACTCATGGCCGAAGAATTTCTTGTGGCAGAATAATTTACTATTTCATGGACAAAAAGGTTTTAAAGATTTAAAAATTTCACAATTGCATATCTCAATAACAGATTGATCTTTTTACTTGAAATTTGATGGGTGTTGAAGGGATATCTTAGAGATGTGAATTATGCTGTTTAGGTGTTGATGAATTAATCGATTGCAGAGCTATTCAATGAGGTAGTTGACATTTTTCCCATAGGCTTACATTGGAGTCTGTGTCATGACATTCAGCGCCATTATCTCAGGAATGAAGCTAGAAACAGACTTTTCTCTACTGGTGGATTAAATCACCTGACTGACAGATGCCAGGGTGTGGCATGGGGTCATGAGGCCTAACTGTCACCTCATTCCCCTTTACTGTACCATGTAAACCTGGTAACATGTGGAATGGGGTGACAGTTGTGTCTCACGATCCCATGCTGCATCCTGGCATCTGTCAGTCTGTGGAGGATGGGAGTGTGGGGGGGTGCTGACCCCTAATGTTGAATGTCATGACTTTTGTGGCTTCAACCCTAACTGTTGCATTATACATATATATATGTATATGCTGTGGAGCAATGTATAAAAATAATAGAAGACAATTACAGAAAGGGTAGACTGATAGGCAGTGTGAAGTTCAGAAGTGAATAAAGGAACATGGAGCAACAAAACCCTGTAATGAGAGTCTGTAAACATCGCAAAATGATAAAAGTAGGATGTGTGAGAATACCTAAGCGGATGGGTGGCAATAACAGAAACAGGTCATGTGAAGATGAAAGGATACAGGAAGAGCAAATAAGAAGGTGACAAGACAGGACCACAGATAAGAAAGACTTGAGATACAAGGTGTTAGCAGGAAGGGTAGCTTGGTAGGAAGTGTTAAGAAATGAATGGAAACTATGAAGAAATGAAGGAACACAAAACAATAAAGGCCTGGATAAACAGAGTGTAAGGTTATTATACACAGTAAAGTGTGAGGAGGGGAGGAGGTGGACAGGATTGAAGCTGAAAAGATATGTGTAACAGAGGTAGAAAGGAACGGTAATTAGAAACAGTAAGCAGGACCACAGTAGGAGAGAAAGAAAAAAAAAACTTGGGTGACAAGTAACAAAAAAGTTACAGTTTACCATGATGTGTCATAAATCCAACATCTCAATTCATTTCACAAATATTAGATTTAAATTGTTTAATATATTTCAGTTCCCATGTCCTTCTGTCCTGTGCATTTTTGAAGTTGCCTCTCAATATCAGGACAGATAAGTCAGAGAGGGAATGATCTGTTTGTAAAAAATGGTGTCCTACTGGTGTGCTGCTAATCTTGTTTACTATTGTGTGTCAGTGGTGGTTCATCCTGGTTTGCAGTGGTTGCATAATGTTCCCAATATAGCATCCATGTGTGCACTTCTTGCACTGAATTAGGTCAAAAAGTAAGGAAATTCTCTTAAAAAAGTCATTAATGTACCATTAGGGTTCCAGTGAAAAAGCTAGGAAATACAGTCTTAGGGTTTCCAGCCTTAACACCCCACCCCAGCCCTGAGTTTACATCCCTAACACTGCAACCCCACCCTGGCTTTCCAACCCTAACACCCAACCCCCACTCTGCATGCAGAAACATGCATTGGGGTGTGCCTTGGGGTTGTGAATCCTAATGCTCGCCCCATTCTCCTATACTGTTCCCATCTCAGCTTGCTTACTCTTAAAACAGGGTAAGTGTTAGGGTTCACAACCACAAGGCATACCCCCATGCCTATTCC
Source organism: Neoceratodus forsteri (assembly GCA_016271365.2). NCBI lineage: Eukaryota > Metazoa > Chordata > Ceratodontiformes > Ceratodontidae > Neoceratodus > Neoceratodus forsteri. The sequence goes on from CM057457.1 coordinate 186,879,609, forward strand.
TGCATACAGGGTGGGGTGGGGTGTTAGGGTTGGAAACCCTAAGACCACATTTGCCAACTTTTGTTACTGGAACCCTAATGGTGTATTAACAAAGTTTTTTGCAAAGAATACATACATATAACTCATAGAATCATAGAATCATAGATGTTATATGAGTTGGGTGGTCTATGGACCTTTTATTAACTCATCACTTTTCAGTTGGCAAACTCATATTTCTTATTACCCACATGATGATCAAGTGACTTCTTAAAAGCATCCATAGTTTTGCTCATTACTATGTTTTCTGGTAGTGAGTTTTATATGGTAACCACCCATTGGGTAAACTATTTGTTTCTCCTTGTTGTTTTATTAACTTCACCTTTCATTTTAAGCCCATGAGTATCTGTATTTTTGATAGAACTCTGTTTTGTCAGACGAATATCACATGTGTATCTGTTTTTGGTTGTGGCAAACACCAGGCATAGATCTCCTCTTAATGCCTGGTATTCCATTGAATACACATCCAGTTCTATCAACCACACCCCATATCCCTTAAGTTGAACACTGAGAATCCTTTTGGGGGCCTTTATTTGTACTCTTTCTAAAAGTTCTCTCCACCTACATTTTGTGAAGCACAAACAGGAGAGCAGTATTCTATAGTACAAGTCACATTAAACTGTTCCATCAACTCACTGGTGTAACTTTTTTTTGTGTGATTCTACTGCAGTAGCAACTCGAATTGCTGAAGCTTTTAATTATTTTCCAACCATTCTTCACTGCCTATTCAACTCAATTGTCAGTAGCTGTTTTGCAGTGTTTATGCAATACATTTTCATGGCATTGTTTATAAATATCACAGCATTCCTTAAGAGCATTGTTTATAAATATCACAGCATTCCTTCAGAGTTATTTAGTCTGCCTTCTGAAATGAAACTCATATGCACTCAGCTGAAAATAAAGCTTATAGTCCTAACAGCTAGTTGCAAACCAATACTAAGCTTTCACTAATTCATTGAATTAAACACTGCACAGATTAGGAAACTCATTGAACAATGCTACACCAGTGAGTTGAGGGAACAGCGTAATGTGACTTGTACAGTATGTGGGGTCTGACTAATGATGAATGTAATGGTATAAGAACTGAAGGTTCTCTACTCTTTATATTCTTAAAGATGTACCCTAGTATTTTGTTACACTGTTTTACTTTAGCCCTTGTATGTGTATCAAAAGAGAAGTTGTTGGTTATTGTTACTCCCAGGTCCCTTTCATTTGTTATTTTACGTATAGTAGTATTATTTGAGGTTTAATTGTATTTCTCATTGTTATGATCAAGGTGCATAACCTTGCACTTGTCATCATTAAATTTCAGTTTGTTTTCTTGTGCCCATAGCTCAAGTTGGTATATGTCTTCCTGTAGTTTTTTTGCTGTGTCTTGACTATTGATTATTGCTGCTAACTTGCTTTCATTAGCATATTTACTCAACCAGGTACCGTCTGAGGATTGCATTGTTGACACGACTATGTTGAAAAGAGTTGGTCCCAGACTGGAACCCTGGGGTACATCACTAGTCACTTCTCCCCATTCATAATAGAAACCTCTTATTCCTATTCTTTGTCACCTGTTACTCAGCCAGAAGTCCACCCAAGCTATAATAGTTGGGTGCAAATGTATTAGAGCTAGTTGTGCAATTTATATCTCATGTGATTCAGAGTCAAATGCTTTGGCATAATCAAAAAAAAATCAGCTGGCATGCCTTTATCCAGGGCTGCATGGACTGGATTATCTATCTATCTATCTATCTATCTATCTATCTATCTATCTATCTTATATCTATGTGTGTGTGTGTGTGTGTGTGTGTGTGTGTGTGTGTATATATATATATATATATATATATATATATATATATATATAGTAGTGCTACCATAGTTAGGGTTGAGGAGCCATTTACATGTTAAACCCAAAATTTTGCACCTAAATAGTTTTGCAACCGTTCAACAGATTTGCCTGAAATGTGGAATACAGAATCAAGACCCATACACCTTGGGATCTGCCAAGTTTTATACCAGTCAGATATACAGCTGCAGAGTTATTAAGTGTGATCTGCGCATGCATTTATGCTTTTTTTGGAATTCTACGGTCGCGCCTACAGGTCGACAGTTTGTGTGACCGGTCTGAAATCTTCAGAGAACATGCAGCCAGGGTCCCCGATGTGCCTTTCAAAGATTTCGTGAAAAATATTAAATAGTTGAAAAGTTGTTCAAAAAACAAGTTCCCATTATAAGTCAATGGGAAAAGTTAACAAAAAGTTTGACAGTGTCGCAAATGTAGTTTTTACTTTCACAAATGGCCCTTTTACTGTCGCAAATCCGCCATTTTGTTTTCAGTTGGTGATCAGAAAAATGCTTGGCATTTAAATTTGGGACCCTCTAGAAACCTAATTATTTTTGTATTCACCTAGTCGGACCCTGTGGATGCTAGCCATGTCTTTATTTTGGGGTATAACACACCAGAAATATGTTTTTCAGATTTCTGGAAAAAGTACTTTCACAAAGTAGTGTTGCACTCATGAAAGTGTCGCAAATTTTTTTGCGAAAACTTTAGCAAATTGCGACAGTACTTTTCTAGGATGTGGGAAAATGACAGCAAATCTTTGGCACCCCGCTGCAAAAGAACGGTTTGGAGTTTTGGACTAAAATTTGGAGGGAATGCATCCGACATCTCGCAAATGTGCCTTTCAGTATTTTGTTGAAAAAATATTACACAGTGGCAAAGTTGCAGTACTACAAAGTTGACACTTTTTCCCGTAGGATAACATTACGGAGTATGATGCATTGCAGCAATCGTTTGGCGCCCTGCTGCAAAATAACGGTTTGGTCTTTTAGGCTGAAATTTGCAGGGAACGCAGCCAACATCCCACAGATGTGCCTTTCCATGGTTTGGTGAAACAATATTACAGGGAGGCAAAGGTATGGCACTCTGAACTTCTGTTTTTTTCCCATTGGATAACATTACGGCGTTTGCCGTGCCTTTCAGGGCCCGTATCTTGGAAACGGTGTGAGATATGGACTTTTCATAATGGGAGCTAAGTACAAAACAAGCCAGGAAAGTGATAATTCATATGGCTTTTAAATTTATTTTCTATGTCGTACGGTTCCTGAGATATAAGCAATTTACTATTCCAAGTCCTCATTTTTCTGTTACGAGAGTCATTATTTTGCATACATTCTTAATACTCACTGTCTTTCTCTATACAGCTTTTGGGCAAAACCAGCCCGTGCGCTTACATTACTGTTACTATTACCATTTCCGCTTGCGGTTCCATACCCGTTTCACTTATCGTTCACGTTTACGCCACCATGTGCGTTACCCTTTGCGTTTTCATTTGCGGTTGCGTTTGCATTTTTAACATTTCTGTCTACAGTACTGTTTCTCTTTCTGTTTCGCTTTGCGTCACCATGCGCATTACAATTTGCATTTGTGGGCACAATGTTTACTCGTGACAAGACATCACATGGTGGGGCGTGGGGCCACAGGGCCCCAGCTCCGCTGCTTCATTACATGGGCGGGACCCGGCGCTACCACCACATTCACTATTTCTAGTTATCATTTCTCGAAAGAAGGAAATTAGAGGCAAAAAATCCATTTAATGCATCAGTTAGGGTTGTTCCACAGTGACAAAAATGAGGAAATTCGATGTTAGGGGTTGAAACCCTTTGCACCTCAGCCCACCCCAACTGGAATCGGGTGTGCATTGGGGTCATCGGTCCTAACTCTCACCTCATTCTCCTATTCCTCAGCTTCTTTCCACATGTGATGAGGGTGAGTTAGGGCGAGATTCTCAACGCACACCCAGATTCCAGTTGGGGGTGTGCTGAGGGGTGCAAAGGGGTTTCAACCCTAACATCGAATTTCCTCACTTTTGTCGCTGTGGAACAACCCTAACTGATGCATTAAATGGAGTTTTGCCCTAATATATATATATATATATATATATATATATATATATATATATATATATATATATATATATGTATTATGGTAGCACAGTAGTGCTACCATAGTTAGGGTTGAGGAGCCATTTCTATGTTAAACCCCAAAATTATTTACCTTAATAACTTTGCAACTGTTTGATGGATTTGTCTGAAACTTGGAATACTCAATCAAGAACCATAGGCCTTGGCATCCGCCAAGTTTCATACTGGTCGGATACATGGCTGCGGAGTTATTAAGTGTGATTTGTGCACACGTTTACGCTTTTTCTGGAATTCTACGGCCGTGCGTACAGGTCGCAGAGTTTGTGCGACCGGAATAAAATCTTCAGAGAACATGCAGCCAGGGTCCCCAATGTGCCTTTCAAAGATTTGGTGAAAAAAAATTAAACGGTTCAAAAGTTATTCAAAAAACAATTTCCCATTATAAGTCAATGGGAAAATTTAACAAAAAGTTCAACACTTTCGCAAATGCATTTTTACTTTCGCAAATGGGCCTGTTACTTTCGCAAATCCACCATTTTGTTTTCAGTTGGTGATCAGAAAAATGCTTGGCATTTAAATTTGGGACCCTCTAGCAACCTAATTCTTTTTATACTCACCTAGTCGGACCCTGAGGATGCTAGCCATGTCTTTATTTTGGGGTAAAACACCCCAGAAATATGTTTTTCAAATTTCTGGAAAAAGTACTTTTGCAAATTACTTTTGTGCTCACGAAAGTGTCACAAATGCTTTCGAAAGCTTTCACAAATTGCGACAGTAGTTTTCTAGTCTGTGGGAAAATGACAGCAATTCTTTGGCACTGCACTGCAAAAGAACGGTTGGGAGTTTTGGGCTGAAATTTGGAGGGAGCGCCGCCGACATCTCACAGATGTGCCTTTCAGTGTTGTATTGAAAAAATATTACACAGCGCCAACATTACGGCACTCCAAAGTTGACATTTTTTCCCCATAGGATAACATTGCGGCGCCCGACGCATTACAGGAATCCTTTGGCACCCTGCTGCAAAATAATGGTTTGGTCTTTTTCCTGAAATTTGGAGGAAGAAAGCCAACAGCCCTGAGATGTGCCTTTCAGTGGTTTGGTGAACACATATTATAGGGAGGCAAAGTTATGGCACTCCAAACTTCTCTTTTTTCCCATAGGATAACATTACGGCTTTCGCCGCACCTTTCAGGGCCCGTATCTCGGAAACGGTGCGAGATATAGACTTTTCGTCAGAAAAATACTTAGCCCCCTCCTGGGGGCTAAGTACAAAACTAGCCAGGACAATCATAAATCATATCACTTTTAATTTTTTTTTTCTACATTGTAAGGTTCCTGAGATATAACCTATTTAGTATTCCAAGTCCTCATTTTCTGCTCCGATACCCATTATTATGCATACATTCTTTGTACTCACTGTCTTTCTCTATGCAGCTTTTGGGGAAAACCAGCCTGTGCGCTTACATTACTGTTACCGTTGCCCTTTCCGCTTTGGTTCCGTGCCCGTTTCACTTACCGTTGACGTCTACGCCACCATGTGCGTTATCCTTTGTGTTTTCATTTGCACTTGCGTTTCTGTTATTTTTTGCCATTTGTATCTACAGTACTGTTTCTCTTTATGTTTCACTTTGCATCACCATGCCCATTGACATTTCTGTTTGCAGGCACCATGTTACTATGTGACAACACATCACATGGCAGACCGTTCTTGTCTACGCAACCGTGTGCATTACCCTTTCTGTTCTCATTCGCACTTGCATTACCATGTGCGCCACTGTTTACATTCTGTTTGCATTGCTGTTCCTGTTACTATGCCACAAGACATCATGTGGTGGAGCGCGGGGTCCGAGGCCCCACGCTCCCTCCCTACCATACGTTCACTATTTCTCATTATCATTTCAAAAGAAGGAAATTAGAGGCAAAAACTCAGTTTAATGCATTAGTTAGGTTGTTCCACAGCGAAAAAGTGAGGGAATTCGCTGTTAGGGTTGAAACCCTAACTCCGAATTCACCCCCCACCCAGCACCACACACACACAGACACACACACTCACATGCAAGTATGGGGGAGGACCAAGTCAACACAACCAATGACAGACATCCAGCAGCAGGTGACAGAAATAACAAACAATTGTCTAAATGTACTGCGAGACATCCCCACCCACCCGACCAGGTACTGAATGCTCAGTGGAGATCAACAGCAAAACTGAGGCCATGTACACCAACGTACACATCCCTGATTGCAGCTGCACACAACGTACCACACTTAGTAGTTGCATGGCCTTACCTACCAATGCCCCACACCAGGCGACACCACATGTGGTGGGCCACCAGAGCAACAGAGTTGAGTAAAACCAAGGAGTTGTACAGGTATAATATCTCTGATTATAACAAGGGTTTGAGAAATGCAGCTTTCTAATTGACTGTAAACATTGTAACAGCCTTATGTTTAGTTTTATTAAGATACATGTAGAGCCAAACCATATCATGAACATGGTTTAATGTTGTTTAAAAAAACAGTTTTATTATGATAGCAATAAGCCACTCCCAGGTATTATGTTAATGGTCAGTTTATCACTATCTAGCGACATGTGGCACTCGGCTACGCCTCATTCAACATTAAACCCCTACAGGGTGATTAACAGACCATTTAACATAACTGTTGGTCATGCCTTATTGCTTAATTGTCTTTATGAGTAGATACTCTCCCTCTGCTAGGCACTGCAGCAGCTTTGCAACACAGTGTCCCACCCAGTTACACCATACAATGTCTAATTACTGGAGAATGGCTGTGAATATGAACTCATGAAGGTGAACAGTGTAACTGATCATTACAGTCATCAAAACCTTAGTGTGATTATAACTGACAGAGTCGATGAAGAATAACCCCTGCTGTCCTAGTACACTTATCTCATTGTGAGTTAAATCAATACTAAAAGACATTCTGTTTATATCTACACTATACCTACTTGATTCCTGTTGTACTACAATTAACATAGTTATCACTTTGATAGCATCAGTGACAGAAGTGTGTCAAACCCAAACACTAGGCATACAGCCTAAGTATGAAACAACTGTTAAAAAAATTACACTGTGTCCATAAGTGGCATAGATCACTCATTGCAACAATAGTAAATGTATCACTATTTGAATAAGTTAGTCATCACAGATGCAATGAGATTGTCTTTCTCAGGTACAACATAGTCAGTAAGTGCCTACAGGAAAATCTATCCTATAGACATCTCCGATACAGGTACGTCATTGTTGGCTCAGTAGTGCTATGATATTTAGAAGTTGCTTGGCCTGATCCATGCAATTACATTGTTTCTTACAAAGAATACTTACTGCATCTTTAGTATTGAAACACACTGAAGGTCTATGTATGTACATCAGCAGTACACCTTCATCAGTAAGAATGCATCTGATACTGGCAGTACAAATTTCACAGCGTTGAACAGGCAATGCTTTTCCATACGTTTACATCAGCCTCTCTATCTTGTGTAAACAGTTGCAGTAAATGTACTACTATGTAAATCACATACTAAATGTAACACTACTTTTATCTTGAGCATGCTAGTGTCTTGTAGTTAATTTATGTACTTCTCTTAATTAATGTATACTCACTAGTGTTAAAACCTTTCTACAACTGTCATCATGCACCTTCAGCATTTATATTGACTAACGGCACAGTACCAGTTGTGGTGTGGTGTGGGGCATCGGTAGGTAAGGCCATGCAACTACTAAGTGTGGTACGTTGTGTGCAGCTGCAATCAGGGATGTGTACATTTGGTGTACATGGCCTCAGTTTTGCTGTTGATCTCCACTGAGCATGCAGTACCTGGTCAGGTGGGTGGGGATGTCTTATAGTACGTTTAGACAATTGTTTGTTATTTCTGTCACCTGCTGCTGAATGTCTGTCATTGGTTGTGTTGACTTGGTCCTCCCCCATACTTGCATATGTGTGTGTGTGTGTCTATGTGTGTGTGGTGCTGGGTGGGGGGTGAATTCAGAGTTAGGGTTTTCAACCCTAACAGCGGAATTTCCTCACTTGTACGTGTGGAACAACCTAACTAATGCATTAAACAGAGTTTTTGCCTCTAATATATATATATATATATATATATATATATATATATATATATATATATATATAGATATATATACTTATACATATATATATTAGATATATATATATATATATATATATATATATATATATATATATATATATATTATAGTGGCATGGTGGTGCCACTATAGTTAGGGTTGAGGAGCCATTTACATGTTAAACCCAAAATTTTGCACCTTAATAACTTTGCAACTGTTCAACAGATTTGCCTGAAATTTGGAATACATAATCAAGACCCATACACCTTGGGATCTGCCAAGTTTTGTACTGGTCTCATATACGGCTGCAGAGTTATTAAGCGTGATCTGTGCACGAGTTTACTCTTTTCTGGAATTTTACTGTTACACGTACAGGTTGCACGGTTTGTGCGACCAGTCCAAAATCTTCAGGGAACGTGCGACCAGGGTCCCCAATGTGCCTTTTGAAGATTTCATGAAAAAATATTAAACGGCTCAAAATAATTCAAAAAACAAGTTCCCATTATAAGTCAAAGGGAAAAGTTAACAAAAAGTTCGACAGTGTCGCAAATGCAGTTTTTACTTTTGCAAATGGCCATTTTACTGTTGCAAATCCACCATTTTGTTTTCAGTTAGCGATCAGAAAAATGCTTGGAATTTAAACCCTCTAGGAACCTAATTATTTTTGTATTCACCTAGTCAGACCCTGAGGATGCTAGCCATGTCTTTATTTTGGGGTAAAACACCCCAGAAATATCTTTTTCAAATTTCTAGAAAAAGTGCTTTCACAAAGTACTGTCGCACTTGCGACACTGTCGAATGAATTTGCAAAAGCTTTCACAAACTGCGACAGTACTTTTCTAGGCTGTGGGAAGATGACAGCAATTCTTTGGCACCCTGCTGCATAAGAACGGTTTGGTGTTTTGGCCTGAAATTTGGAGGAAATGCAGCTGACATCTCACATATGTGCCTCTCAGTGTTTCATTGAAAAAATATTACATGGCGGCAAAGTTACGGGACTCCAAATTTGATGCTTTTTACCATAGGATAACATTACGGTGTCCGACACATTACAGGAATCCTTTGGCGCCCTGCTGCAAAATAACGGTTTGGTCTTTTGGGCTGAAATTTGGAGGGAACACAGCCAACATCCCACAGATGTGCTGTTTTGTGGCTTGGTGAAAAAATATTACAGGGAGCCAAAGTTATGGCACTCCGAACTTCTCTTTTTTTCCCATAGGATAACATTACGGCGTTAGCCGCGCCTTTCAGAGCCCGTATCTCAGAAACGGTGCGAGATATGGACTTTTCGTCAGAAGAATGCTTAGCCTCCTAACAGGGGCTAAGCATAAAACTAGCCAGGAAAGTAATAAATTATATGACTTTTAAATTTTTTTTCTACGTCATATGGTTCCTGAGATATTAGCAATTTAGTATTCCAAGTCCTCATTTTCTGCTCCGAGAACCATTATTATGCATACATTCTTTGTACTCACTGTCTTTTTTTCATGCAGGTTTTGTGGAAAACCAGCCTGTGCGCTTACATTACTGTTACTATTAATGTTTTTGCTTGTGGTTCCGTTCCCGTTTTACTTACCATTCACGTCTATGCCACCATGTGAGTTACCCTTTGCGTTTTCATTTGCGCTTGCTTTTGCGTTGTTTTTAACATTTCAGTCTTCCCTACTGTTTCTCTTTCTGTTTCGCTTTGCGTCACCATGCGTATTACTATTTGTGTATGCGAGCACAATCTTACTATGTGACAAGACATCATGTGGCGGGAGGGCCCCGCGCTCCCGCTGCCGCATTACATTCACTATTTCTCATTATCATTCTCAAAAAGAAGGGAAATTAGAGGCAAAAAACTCCATTTAATGCATTAGTTAGGGTTGTTCCACACCAACAAAAGCGAGAGGTCGATGTTGAGGGTTGACCCCTTGCCTCCCTGCCCACACCCCAACCCGGCATCGGGTGTTTTCATCAGGTTGTCGGTCCTAACTCTCACCCCATTCTCCTACACCTCTGCTTCTTTACACATGTGATGGGGTGAGAGTTATGGCTGACAACTAATCATAATATATATATATATATATATATATATATATATATAGCACACAACACAAATGCACAAGCAGTGTTAATGGATTAGCAGGTTGCATACTCACCTCTGAGGCCGAAAAATCAGAAGATTGTGGTTCTAATTCCAAACCAGGAACTTGGAGTAAAATCCTAATACTGACTCTGTAGTGTAGCATGAGAGGGTGCTGCACTCCTGAGGTGCTGTCTTTCAAATGAGATGTTTATCTGAGCTAATGACTGCCTGTTCTGGTCCTTGTTCAGGTGGATGTTAAAGATTCCATGGTACTTCTTGGAAAGAGTAGAGGAATTCCCCCGGTGTCCAGCCAAATTTCTCCATATTCACAAAAATACCATCAGCAGCATAGCTTCATTCAATATGTCAGTTTGTATCTGTAGACAAGGTTGCAAATAAGCAGAATTGGCTAGCTAGCCCTCCTTTCCCAGTCAACAAAAAATAAATTAAAAAAATATCTATCTAGACAGATAGATTAGATAGATAGATAGCTAGATAGATAGACAGACAGACAGACAGGTCAACTATGGCATCATCTGATGACATTGCACAAAATTTGGCATGCTTGATCTGGGCGGTAAATCCTCAAGATGTGGAAATTTTGTGATGTGCGCTTAACCAGATTCTGAGAGCTAGAAACATCAAAAATACATGAAATGCACCATTTTGGGCTGTTTTATTCTCTTACCTGCAGCCAAGAGGGTATGGAATTTTGTTTGGAACCTTTCAGGGCTGAATGGGCTTGTGCCAAGACTGTGCCTTTTGAATATTTTGTGAAAAAATATTAATTGCTTCCAGTGTTATAAAGTTTTGAAATTTGGCTTTTGAGAATGCTTTTGAATTTGGCAAACTTTGCAAATTAATTTGCAAGGCAACGTTTGCCAACAAATACATCTCTAGTGCCATTATTAGAGAATGTCAACACTGATAATTGAAACTAGGGCTGTGTGAATACTTTTTGCCGAATATTCGGTATTCAGGTCCCAGGTATTCAGTATTCGGCCACAAAAGGTGTTTTTTTAAGGATAGCTTAAAAAGAACTTAAACAATACCATTAATGCCCCTTAAAACCTGGTGTACCATATATACCTCATTGTCATGTCAATGACCAATGTAGAGCTGCCACTAATGTAACTCAAGCTACTTATGGCACACAGGAGGCAGTATGGTGCTGTGGTTTAAGGCTCTGAGCTGCAAACCTGGAGACCTGGGTTTGAATCCCACAGCTCCCACTTGCATACTGTGTGACCTTGAGCAAGTCACTTAACTTCCTTGTACTCCCAGGTCACACCTGGAATCAAGCTTTGGCTTAGTCTGCCTCTCCTGGTTAAATAATTTCCCCTTTCCCATTCCCACTCGTTCTACCACACCACACACATAGCATTGTGAAAACAATATCAGGTACTGTGTTGGGTCCACACTGTAGGGTGTTCATGGTCACAGTCACATGGGTAAAAATTTCTTTGGCCATAGGAATATAGGAGGCAGTATTGCACAGTGGTTTAAGGCTTTGAGCTGCAAACCTGGAGACCTGGGTTTGAATCCCACAGCCCCCACTTACATACTGTGTGACCCTGAGTAAGTCACTTAACTTTCTTGTGTCCTCCAAGGTTACACCTGTAAAGAAGTTTCAGCTTAGTGTGACTCTCCTGGTTAAAATAAATAGTGGAAACAGTGGCTGAAGTGGTGGTGACAGCTGAAAGTATGGCTGCTGCAAGAATGGTATTGGTAGTGGTAGGAGTCACACTGGCTGTGGATGTAACAGCCTTAGTGGTAGTGGTGGAAACACCAGTGGTGGTGTCTGCTGCTTCCTGCACAAGGTATTTAAGCTCTAATGCCCTCCTACTACTGGCATAGAAGGATATGACAGTGAAAGTGCAGATGGAACAGGTGGTGACTCTAGTAGCATATTGTCTGTCACCACTGTATGAATTAATCTTATGATGTTTTATAATCCTGATGAAGTGTTTCATCCTTGGGCATGTTACTATAATTGTTTTATTAAAGGACATCTCTGACTCATTTTTTATAACTTCACTTATTTATGTTATGTGTTTCTTTAAGGGTTTAATATCCATAGTGGGTCTGATTTTCAGACCCTGTTGAAACACCACAAGGGACTTGAGGATGGGAGTTTGATGCAAGTGGTGACTTGTGTCAAACACCAGGGAGTTTGCAGTTTTCCAGACATCGGAGTCTGCAACTCCTGGATGCAAGCCCCTTGCAACAGTGCCCCCCTGCCATAGCTTTGCATCCCTGGGTGACCTCTGCAATGTTACTGGCAGCACAGATTGGGTGTAGTGTGCTGTAAATGGGGTCAACTGTTGCAAACTGCAGCACACCTTGTAAAATTGGACTGCACTACGTCCAAGGTGTGTGGTGCATCCATGTCCCCGTTGCATCAGACGCTGGGTTTGCCATAAGCCCTGCATCCACCTTTGAAAATCAGGCCCAGTGTGTTTGTATATTACTAAGATGCCCCCTGACAAAGACTCAGGTTCCAGTCAAAGCTATAGGGTTTTACTGGCATCCTCCAGCCTCAGCACAAACAAATGTGTTGGCAACTTTATGTTCTGCTCTTAACTGTGTCTGGCAGCCCAGGGACACACAGGAAGTAATCTCCTGGGTGTGCTGTACATTTGTGTAACTATCATCCTGTCACTCATCACTTGGGACCAACAGTGCAGATGTATTGCTGGGGCTGGACTAAGCATGCTTGCAAGGTTGCTAATACATGATGGCTCAGGTCACTAGTGGCTACTGTGTAAAATGCAAACTACTAGTAAGGCCTATGTGTGATGCTTTACTTAGTACTTGGGGAACTACAGTAATACTCATGACAACCCTAGCAGTTATACTGTACCACAAAAACCAGCAGCAAATACAAAATACAATGCTACTAGGAAGGAGGAAAGAGAACAACCTCTCTATTCAAACATGTAACCAAGCAAGGAACTGATAGATGACACACACTCAACTCAGTGAGCAAATCCTGCCCACGAAGAATTGCAACAGTTTAATAAAAACAAAAAAAATCACATGCACACTGCTGTGCACACAAATGGCACACCATGGTGGGGCAAATCAGTTTAGAGCTGGTGGACAGTTTGGCCACTAGCTTTCAAAATCTAGCAGCCAAATCATTATTTTTTGTGGCTATCATTTTTAAGGATTCAAAAATCACTTTGTAAGCAGGTAACTTGATGGCCAGTAAATTTAAAAATCTAGTAGTCAAACCAATTTTTGGTGGCCATTGGCCACCTGGCTAACCTGTTTGTCTGACCCTGGCACAGACTCATGAAAAAATATATTTCACCCACACAGGTTAATCATGCGCGATGAGTGCATGCAGCTTGTGTGCAGTGATCTGCACATGCAGAGCACAGTGTCTCAAAATCAAATAGTATGCACATATAGGCTAATCATGCACAGTGAGCTACAGGAAGGGGAGTTAGCAGACACCCTCTTCAGTCACAAAGGGAACCAAGCCTGGAACCAGACAATAGCAGAAAATAAAACACAAAATCAAAATGTGCTTCACCAAAAACTCACTGGAGCTGTGTGTCAGAAAGCAGTGAAGGAGGGGTGTTATCAGGCAGCCCTCCTGGTTGCTGTAACTGAGCACAGCAACAAGGACAAAATATCCAGTCAGAAAGCCAAACCTAGCTTTTCTGACACTGATCAAACAAATAATACTGATCCAAAAAATCCTGTGGAGCAAAAAATGACTTCTTTTTTTGACAAGTTTTAAGGTCTAAGAAGTACTGCAAAGCCAGCTCTCAGAAACAACCCTCTCCTGTTCTCTACCAACGCAGAAAGTCACATGGTGTGCCTGCCCATGAGCTCTAGAAACAGCTTTTGATTGGCCAACAAAGTCCTGCGAGTCTTGAAAATCTCACTGAATAGTAATTCCCGAATAGTGACTGAATAGTGAACTATTCAGGAAAGGCATCCAAACATTCGGGAAGCCTACTATTTATGATATTTGGGAAATAATATTCAGCCCATGTACAACCCAAATTGAAACCCCAAGAAAGACCCCCTACCACCAATTCATCAAGATTCCAGGGAATTTTAAACCCTAATTTTCATTTCATACTTTGTACGCTTTGTGATTCAGTACTAATAAATGCATGTTCATAACTTTTTGCAATTAATTTCCTTACTTTTTGTAAACCATATATCACAACTGAGATCTAGTGATAGTGATGTGCACTGTACTAGACCTGTAGAATGCTCTGGGAGTGGTCCTGTGGGACACTTATGAACTAACTGCATAGTGACGTCACTGCAGCAGACCTGTAGGCTGGGTTCATGAGTGGCTCTGCAGGTCACTCAATAATCAGCTGTATAGTGAATCTCACTGCACCAGACCTGTAAGCTTTCTTTGCAAGTGGCACTGCAGGCCATTAACAAAGCAGCTGTACAGTAAATCTTACTGTCCTGACACCTATAGCTTGTCACATGTGGCCCTGTGGGCAACTCACAAAGTAGCTGCATAGAGTGTGCATTAGGCTTCAACTGCATGTTAGCAGGCATGAGTCTACAGATCAAATGCAAGTGTAGGAGGCAGCAATCACCTCCTGTATTAGCAGGACTGAGATTACATAAAGAACACACTAATTCAGTTTGTGTGCCTCCATTCTTTCTTTTATTGTGTAAAGTCAGCCAAAATGTGCAACGACAATGAGCAAACCTATCACATTCTGGGTAACTCTGGAATGGCGGCTCAAATTGTCACTGACCCCCACCTAACATTTCGCTCCGCCCCAGCGAGCTTCATTTTGCAAAAAAAGAAAACTAATGGAGGCATGCAAAATGAATTAGTGTCTTCCTCAAGTGACCATGGTCCCACTAGTACAGGAGGTGAGTGTTGTCTTGCACTTGCATTGGATTGACTTTTTGGGGCAAGGCACCACCGTGCCCAGCCTGCATTTGTTTACTGCTGCTTATATGGCTATACAAAGCCATATAAACCTTTCTTATATTGAAACTAAGTGTCACAAAATTGAGGTTGTAGCTCACAAAAGTTGTTTCAGAGTCATAAAAGCATGTTTGAGTGATGAAAGCAGAGCATATTTTTGTGAAATGTTTATCCTATTTTCATTCATTTTTGAAAAAAAGTATTTTAATTACAAACCCCTTGAGGCTTCAGCTTTATTAACTACATTGTTAACAAGATGGTTTTTAAACCTAACTTCCACCAGACTGTCTTGTTTTTAGAAAATGTTTTGTGTTCTTTTCCCCACTTTTGTGAGTCTTAAGACACACAAAATTGGGTCTGTAAGTCAAGAAAGACAGTTCACCATTCATGAAAACAGGGCCTGTTTTTATGAGATGTGACAGCCTAATTTGGTTAATATTTTAAAAAGTAGTGTTTTTGAATCAAAATCTAATATTTTAAAAAGTACTGCTTTTTAAACAATAACAAAAACACTTAAAGAATCAAGCTTACAACCTACACTATTGAGCATTTAAGTTTCATACATAGCTTTCAAGTATTTTTGTTGTTTATGATGTAGAAAGGTATCGCTTCTCTTCCTCGCTTTTGTGACCACTGTCTCACAAAATCAGTGATCTTAGTTTATGAAAGTTGGGTTCTGACTCAAGAAAGTGACATACTGTATATCAGTTTCACAAAACTCAAGTTACAAAAAAGTTCTGAAAAATGCACTGTGCATGTGTAAAATCTGCATTTTGTCTTAATAATTTAAAATCTGGACATTTTTCAATAAGCAACTTATTGTCCTTAAATCATACTCAAACAAACCTGAAAGTGTCAGGTTTCAGTTCACAGCCATTTTTGTGCTATTGGTGAGTAAAAAAATAAAAGTCTGAAAAGCATGTGTTACATATTTCCAACATTTAAGAACTTTTAAACTAGTGAACTGGACCAACCAAAGCTACATTTATAGAAACCAGAGATACTGGCCCTTACTACGTGTATACCAAATTTCAGACTATTCTGTGCAGGAATGCCCATTTTATTAAGGTGCAAAAATCAAAGTATGACATAGACATGCCTACTTAAGATGCCTACTCAACCCTCATAAGGGGTGCTATCACACCCCTGTAATGCTATATATATATAGAATAAATGCTAGGAACATAAGGTGTACAGAGAATAAACCCGCTGAGGGAGCCTATTGAGGTCACTAAGTCAAAAAGTGAAGCTGAAGTGGCATTATGACCTTATTAATACCCACAACTGGTTTATGACCCCTGTTCACTCCCTTACCTAGCATTTACTGTATATAATACATTGAGACGTAAGTGGATTTAAATATTGGATCCCAATTGTGATAATTTCTGTGTGCATAAATTGTTTTTCCCTATGCACCCAATACTGTGCACGTGTGGATGGTGATGTTTAACATGTGAGCATGGGCTTGCACTCAGAGAGGACACTGAGTTACCCATTAGTGTCAGCATGGTTCAGTTGCTTGCACATCTGCTTCTGGATCATTAGGTTAGGGGTT
Organism: Neoceratodus forsteri; assembly: GCA_016271365.2. Taxonomy (NCBI): domain Eukaryota; kingdom Metazoa; phylum Chordata; order Ceratodontiformes; family Ceratodontidae; genus Neoceratodus; species Neoceratodus forsteri. The sequence goes on from CM057457.1 coordinate 186,896,219, forward strand.
CTACTCCCACACTGTGATTGGGCTCACACCATAAATGCTGCTACCTGAGTGCAGTACATGGGGATGCCCTACTATTGGGGTGTGCTGTCCTTCAGATAAGATGTGAAAACTGAGATCTCTTCTGCCCATCTCTGGAGCTGTCCTAGTGGGTATCCAGGTGGAAGTAAATGAACCCAAGGCACTTTATGCAAGAGTAGGGGAACTTTGTATTAAGAAAAAAAAAATACACCATAATATGAAAACAGAAAAAGGTAATTTCATACAAAAACAACAATGAAAACATGCAATATAGAGCAAAAACCTTACTTATAAATATAAATTGACTCTCCACCAAAATGTAAAAACTTGGTAATCCCTACAATCTGTACAACTGAAAGAAATAATAATCAATTCAAATCAGAGAACTTTGCAGTTGAACAGGTGGTAAAAAAATGCTATTTGGAGATGGAAAGTGTACAGCACTGTCCGACTGTGAACAGGGCTAGACAGAGGCAGCAGTAAGCCCATTACCGCTACCTCTAACCCCACTAGCACTGCCCCGGCCTGCATTCCTGTACATGGCCCTGCAATGAATAGCTCCGGCATGCTGTTTGACATTCAAAAGAGCAGCCATGCAAATAAGCCTATTGACCATACAAGTCACTAGCTGGCCATTTGCATATCCATTATGGGCCCATTTACATGGGCTGCAATGGAGATTTATGTACCTTCCCAGTCCCTGCCCCAGAGACAGCCCTGCAGCCATGCAGTCTCCTGTGCCCACCATCCCCACTTGCCATCCAGAGTAGAACAGAAGATTTCTCCCTGGTAGTCTTTTGGTCCCTCCCCCGATGTCCAATCATTGTCCTGTAGTAATGATAAAAATATCCCTGGTAGTCCAGTGGTCCTTCCCCTTCCCTCAGTGTCTATTTGCCATCCTGTAATAATGATTAAAATATTCTTGTTAGTTCAGTGGTCCCTCTCCCTTCCCCTCCCCCGATATCTGATCACCACTCCGTATTAAAATACAATTAGCCTTGGTAGTCCATTGGTCCCTCCCCCTGATATCTAATCACTGTCCCACATTAAAATATAATTGTCTCTGGTAGTCAAGTGGTCCCTCCTCTGTTCACCAATCATTGGCCCTTTATTAGAAGAAGAATGATCCAGGTGGCCTAGTGCCCCTCCACCTTCACTTAAATGATTGTCTAAGGTGTTTTATAATTGGTAATTGTGATGATTGGATAAAATGTTTCACGTCATGGAGCAATTATGTATTTAAATGCTTTTCTAAATGTTTGACTGCTCTCGCCTCCCCAACCCCTCGATGAAGAGAGTTGATACCCTCAAAGCACTGGGGAACCATTTGCTTGTTCACTAACTAAATTGCCTTGAAGCTGTTATGTCCATGTGCATCACTGTTATTTTGTTTTGAAACTGTATTTTTATAATCACTAGGGGATGGCAATTGGACATCTGGGGAGGGTGGAGGGACCACTGGACTACCAGGGACACGGTGTTGTGGTCAGGGGGCCACCTTGCAATACCTCCAACAACCACTAGGGGTGCAGAGAGTTAAGAGGAGGTTTTCCTTGGGGGTATTTTCTCAATGAAAGAGATCCCCACAAAATGCCCTTGCATGGAGAAAATGCTTCAAGAATGGGACTGCACCAATATGCAGGTCCCTTCCCCCTCATTTGCATTGCCGGCCCCTCAAAACATTGCCCTGATGCAAATTCAGTTTGTGGGTGCAAACTGGGCTTTTGTGAATATCACTTTTCTGCAAAACCCAGTTTGCACATTGCAAACTTGGTTTGCGCCTAGGCAAAGTTTTGTGAATCTGGCCCCAGATCTCTGAGTGTCTGTCAAACTTGGAAGGGTAAAATTTAAAAAGGAGTTCAAATCTTGATCTGAGTTGCACTCTATACCAAAATATTTGCTACAAAGTCATCAATTACCTGCAATTGGTCAGTTGTGCTACTGGAAAGGGAACTATATTTCCCTGTTTTAAGAGCCCCATTATCAATTTATCTGTAGTGGATTTACAGTCTTGCAAAAGGGTTCTTTTCTGGTCTCAAATTTCATTATAGCCTCTAAGGAATAAGTCCTATCATATTGTGTTTTAAACATTTCCTCTTTGAGGGAGTCAGTCTGAGTCTAGTAATTTCTGTTCCCTTCAGCAGCTTTCATAAATATTGTGCATACCTGATCTCTCTCTAAGGGCCAACTATTTTAAGTAAGTAGTCCTTTGCACCTCCCTCTCATAAGTAGAAAGAAGTATTTTAATGTTAATTTTTGTATTATTCCGCCAAATAGTTGAATTATCAAAAATACAGAAAACTGGTCTTACATACAGAAAACTGGGACTCTAGCCTGTAGTAACTGATATAAGTGCAATATCACATTAGTAAGGAAGTGGTAAGCCTCCATCTACCTTTACCACTAGTATGAGGTACTGGGCCTGTGTGTTACAACTATAATTTATTTTCCCCAAACTGTATGGGATATAGAGTAAATGCACCTGTAGATAAAATAGGGAATACAAAAAATAATCTATCCTGGTGGAAAGTTTATTCTGAAAATGCATACTTCTCACACTTGGATGTAAAGAGTGATCGGTATCTGCAAGGCCTGCAACTGATAGAACATTTTTCAAGGCTATGACATTGCAATAGATCTTTTTTTGTTCAGATCTTTGGGTTCTGACATCCACACCACAGTTGAAATTGCCACACTAGATAACATTCCTAGCTGTATGAAGATATGGCCATATCTTTTCAAAAAGGGTTATTCAAGTCGATTTCAACTGTGTTGAATATGCATTAATTCATTTAATCAGTATTGATTAGAACTGTGCAGAATATAAAATTCTGCTGGTGGAATGCTCGTGGAATGACCATTCCGATTCTTTGGCATTTCGTAGAACTTACGCCCAAATTCCATGGAATTCTGCCAAATTTAAAATTTCAGTTATATACCTATAATTTTAAAGTACACATCCAATTAACACCACATTTTGGAATATAAACAGAACATTATGTCATACAAATGTGTACCAAATGTCAGATGCATAGGTTGATAGGGGGTGGAAGTATTTGTGGCCAAGTATTTAATCAAAACTAAATTGTCAGTTATTTTGAGATAATTTTAAGATTTCTTAAAAAAGTTTCTCCACAATGTCAGAATTTAGAGAAGTGCCCAGAACGGGTATATACACCACATTTAAAGTCTCAAGCTTTGATGGGAGCTGAGTTATAGGTAGCCAACATTTTGCCAAAATTTAGATTTCTGTCATTTTAATATAATTTTGGTAGTATTCATTGAAATGTTATACAATTTGACAGGTATACAGGTTATCAATACATTTGTATATGTTCATAGTTTCAGATCTCTAGCTACAAATGGGACTGAGTTATTGCCTGCCAGACATGTTGCCAAAATGAAAATTTTAGTTATTTCCCTCCAATTTTAAAACACATATCCAAATTTAACCAGAGTTGAAGCATTTAAACTACTATTCAACAGTCATTTCTGAAAAAAATCATGTTGGCAGCTTTAAATGGGAATGAACTAAAAGTAGTCCAACTTTCACAACATTTAAAAATTAATTTTGCAAGAATATAAACTACAAATTTAAGCCCTGAAACTTTAAAACTAGAGAATGCAACACCATGACATTTGGCAGATTCTTACACATTACAAGGAGACTGTGCATGCAAATTTTATTAATTGCTTCCAGCCAGAAACTGCAAAATAATAGGACTGTGCATGAACTGAAGTGTATTTCCCCAAAACTATGAATAGTAGGCTCACCAAATATTTGGATGGACGTTCTGAATAGTCCACTATTTGGCCACTATTCTGGATGTACTATTCAGTGTATTAGATTTCAAAATCTCACAGAGCTTTGTTGATCAATCGGAGGTTGTTTTTGGAGCTCACAGCCAGGAACACCATGTGATCTTCTCACTCTGAGTGTGTAGCATTGAGTTCAATATGCAGAGACTAGAGTGCAGTCTCCAATACTTATTTGAAGCTGCACATCTGCCATATTAGAGGAGGACTGAGGTGCCAGCAGAGTAGCAGAAACCATTCTTGAAACTTAGTGAGCAGCACCAGCACAATGTTCTTACAGCAATCTACTGATCCAGTTGGGTAGGAAGCACCATTGACAGCAGGGAAATGATGAAGCAGATGCACATTGTGGTGACCAAAATAAGGTATGCTTGTTTGTCCTTTGCTTGTATAAGCAGTCTGTTACTCGATTGCTGTCAGAATAGTGTGCTGGTGCCACTATCTATCTACTGCATTTGCAGCACCATCATTTCTTGTAGTACCACTTGAGACCATTGTGACCATATAGAGATTGTCACTTAATTCCAAATAATGACAAAGTTATGGTCTATTGAAGTTCCAGTGTTATCCTTTGGGAATCGTTATGTTTTACTACATGCTTTTTTAATGGCCAAAATTATTTAAGAGAACAGCATATGTTATTCCTATAGTACCCCTTGAGACCTTTGTGACCATATAGAGATTGTCGCTTAACTCCAAGTATTGACGGAGTTATGGCCTGTTGAAGTTCCAGTGTTATCCTATGGGAATCGCTATGATTTATTACTTGATTTTGTTAATGGCCACAATTATTTAAGGGTGCAGGATATGTTATTCTTGTAGTACCTCTTGAGACCATTGTGACCATATAGAGATTGTCACTTCTGCATCCTCCTCCTCCTCCTGAAGCACCAGCAGCACAAGCCAGACTCTGGCACCAGTGTACAAGCCAAAGTGCCATGACCTCTGCATCCTCCTCCTGAGTCTTGAAACACCAGCAGCACAAGACAACCTCTGGCACCAGTGTATGAGTCAAAGTGCTGTGACCTCTCTTCTTCCTCCTCCTCCTCTTCCTGAAGCCATTTTAAGTGCTTCTGTAACAATTCTCTAATAAGGCAACTTTCCTGGCTGAATACTGAATACCAAATAACAAATATCTGGGACCCGAATACCAACTATTCAGCCGAATGTTCTACAAAATAACATCTGTACTTAAAGTCAAATCCCACAAGTGTTTGTGAAGATTGTAGAATTTCATGAAAAATTCCATGAAATTGGAATTTGCTAATTTCACACAGCCTTATCTGGAGAATTCTAATTAAAAGATAGGGGTATGAGAGGCAGGTAGTGCAGGAGGTCACAAAGTTCAGGATTTAGACGCACAGTTTCACCAAGCAATGGACAGCTGAGCTGGGTAGCACAACACTGGTAGACCCCCAGGTTGGAGCAAGGAAGCACATAGTGTTAACAATTTCAACCTAAATGCAGGATATTTAAGGATCACAACCAGTAAATGTATGATCCAGGGAGCCTGATGTATCTGCATGTTTTGGACTTAGAGGTACTCAATAAGATGTAGTGGTGGAAGACGATGTCTGTAGCAGCAGGAAGGAAGAATTCTGGCTATTCCAACAGGGTAGGTCAATAGGAAAAGGAGTAGGTGGCTTGTGTTTTAAGGGAGTTTGTTACTGTAAAGAACAAATAGGATATTAGTGGAATCGGTAGTTCTACTGAGTCAATCTGGCTATGCCAAAAGAGAAGGGGAGGGGAATAGTCACCCAGAGAGGAACAGCAGGACTGCAAAAAGCTCAGCCAAGCTTATCAAATAAGGTAGAGATACGTGCATTGTTAATGTTAAATTCCACAAAAAGCATTCTGGATGGTCATTTATATGCTACTGTAAATATGTGAGAAAATATTACCAATATTTTTTTTTTACTGCAAATTTAAAACTGCTAAACCAATTTATCCAGTTGTGTTAGACACCAGGCTACACTGACTAAATATATGCATGTCAAATGTTAAGTCTATGCCTGCAAGAGCACAGAAATTACAAACATCCACATTTTTTAGAGTTTTCAAAACATTTTGCAAAGATTTACATAGCAAAGATTTGATCCCCTGTAACTTACAAATATCTAATCCAATTCTCTCCACATTTAGATCATGCTATAAGCATTATAAAAAGGTTATTCATGCTAATTTCAACATGTCTAGCACCAATGGTGCCCGAGTTATATGTAGATGAAATTTTTCCACAACATTTCCTGCAAAAAATAAAATGACAGATTTTGAACACATATAATTTTGAGTTGATGCATCATATTGCATGAAATCTGGCACATTATTAGAACACCTATCATAAAGCAATCATGCTACATTTAAGATCTCTGACCCAACAGACAGCTAAGGTATATGCAGACAAAAATGTTCATGAAATTCCACACAACAAATAAAATGACAGACTTTGAGCACCTATAATTTTTAAACTATCCATTCAAAAGTCATACCGTTGGGTTTACTACCATTGGGATATCCCATCTATCAGGCAGTGCTGTCCGGGGTACTGGCTGTCAGGATAGTGAGCTTCAGGATATGGTAAGTATACCAATTTAAATATGCTGGTTAAACTAGTAGACCTGGTACTGCTTTATTAATACAGGACAGGAGGGTTAGTTAGTTGTAAATGTTGGCTGTGGTGGGGGGGCCCACAGGGAATGGAGTGGTGGGGCCTGCCAGGAGGCTGCTCAGGGGCCCAGAATGGTTAAGGCTAGCCCTGACTGCAGTGCAGCGATTCCACAGCATTTTCTTTTCATCACTCTTGCTGCGCTGAGCAGTCATATAAGCTCTGACCAGAGTTTGTTTATATATATATATATATATATATATATTTCTTGTAGCCTTTTTTGTTGATCAGATATTTAATTGATTATGACAACCATTTAGGTTTAAGACCTGCATTCCCATATTTGATTTTAGTAGGAATAAATTTATCAAAAATAGTGTGCATAATGTTTTTAAACTCCATCCACATTTCATTAGCATTTTTATTTTCAAAAATCATGTTCCAGTTTACTTCCATGACTTTGGACGTAATTGCCCTTATATTAGCTTTATTGTAAAGAAGTACATGGTTACCCATGAAAATGGCAACTACATTATTGCGATGGCAAAATAGCAACTCAATAACCAAGACTACGAAATGAGCTGCTAGCACATTTTAGCGAGTACACAAATTCGGAAACTGAGCCATGATCTTTAAATGACAAAATAGCGAGTGCACAAATTCAGTGACTGAGCATTGAACTGCCCAGGTTCTGGATCGAGAGATCGCAGAAGGACTGTTATGGCTGTTATGTTAGGCGTCCTCTGCTGACTGGAATGAACAAATGTTTTACTCTCTAATGAGCTGATATAATTTTTTGACTGCTTTATGTATTGCCTCTTCTGGCAGTCTGGAAGTTTAGCGATGATCGGTGAACTTTAAATGAAAAACTGTGCCCAGTTTCTGGAGGATGGTAGAGAGATCACTTCTGGATGTAGGATTATTGGCAGACATGTCATAATAGCGACTCAAAAATCAACAAAAAAATTCTGCTTTATTAGCTGCTAAAATATCCAGCCAAATCTAAAAAACAAAACCAATTAAAAAAAAAACAGTTCATCAGCCAATTCGTTTGAGGTGCTCTTAGGTGAATTCACACCTGAAATTGAAAGTTATAAGCAAGACCTCTCAGATAATCGTACTAGCTTCTTGTACTGTAAGAAGCAACTAAAGCTGCGATGCGGGCATTACTGTCCTTGTATTTTTTTTTCCAGTTGCAGTATATGCCCCAGACACAATTTGCTATAATCTAATTTCAGTGAATCTCTGTTCTTCCAAAAGTGATTGAATCAGCTTCCACATGCTCGGATGACAGGCATCTAATCTGGAATTGAATCCCCTGTGCCAGCCCTCTACAGCGTTATTCATTCTCACAATTCCCAACATTGTAGCACTGTGGCAACTTCACTGATGAGGGGGGAATGCTGCCCTCCTACGTCCAGAACACCCCCATTGCCTTTCCGACCCAAGTTGTCTCGAAATAGTCTAGTAAGGGCACCAGTAGTTCATCATGCTGTTCAAAAAATTAAAATTGCCTCATATCATCAAATGCATTAGCTACATCGTCTGGTGGTATAAAAACAAGGGACAGAAGCATGCAAATGTGTAATGCAAAATCAGGGTCAGCACTGTATCATTCATGGATATCTTTTAGCTTTTGAATCTTTTGCCAGATACACTGAGCAAGATGGAAAAAGCACCCACGCAGGTCTGCAGATGGGAAAGCATTGGCGAGCGCTTTCCATGCAGACTTCTCAAAGTCAAGAATAGCAGTAAGCGGTACTAGGTTAATGTAAATTCAGGTGGAATTACCAATTCCTGTACTGTGCTAGGTGTAGCGGGACAACCGCGTTCTACCTGGTGTATTCTTTGCACAGTTCATTTAATTAACTGTACATCTGGCAATCGGCCAGCGACTGAGTGAGGTGCAGTAGAAGTGCATTGCACCACAACCTGTGAAGTGCTCTCTACACAACCTCTTGCGAGCTCTCTAACACTAGCCATCACTTTTCGGACACCAACTCCTCCAGCATCCACAACATGAGTATGTTCTTTTATTTGAGCAGTTACCTTGCCATCAATTGTGTGGATGCATGCAAAGCAGTTGAAGCAGTGGGCACCCACACATCGCCAGTACACCTTTCCTCCTTTTTCTTTGTCATGGCGATAAAGAAAGCCTGAAATAAGGCAAGTGGCTTTCCCTTCTGGCTTGAGATAAACTCCATGTCCATGGTGACCTCAATTCTGATATTGACATGTCAAAAGGGAGCAGGTAGTTTTAAGTGCTAGGCTAATGCATTGTGGGATACAAGTGAGATACACGTGAAACAGGAAGTAAAATGAAGTAAAATGATGTAACAGAAGAGCAGCCAACAAAACACAAACTCACAAAGTTGTAAGCAAACTATGATTACACTGTATACCGAGCGTTATTTTTACATGGTAGCTAATATTGTGAGGCATTACATTTTAGGAGCGCTAATATTGTGGTTGCCGAAAAGGAGATGCTTAAATTGCAGTCGTGATTTTATAATCGCTATTTTCACATGGAACCGAAGTACATTTGTTATCCTATTTTTTAGTGTGAACCTAGAAAACATGTTAAAGGCCACAGTGTTGTGGTCACTCTTTGAGAGAGGGGGCTTAACTCTATAGTTCCTTATGTTTATATTTTCTGATGTCAATACAATGTTTAAAATGTTTTCCCTGGTGGGTTCATGAATGTGTTGCGTAAGATGAAGTTGTTGTGCCGTATTAATTAAATGGTTCTTGCTGGTCTCTATGAAACATATAATTTGCCAGCATCTAGAGACCACTTGGCCCACCTAGTCTGCCCTTTTTTCCCTACCTATAGTATTATTGAAGATCCTACTTGATCTCCGCCCCCTTTCCCTTTCACTAAGCTTCTACTATGCCTAGTTCATACATTCTTGAACCCCACCACTGTTTTCACCACCACCAAGTTCGCTGTAAGACTGTTCCAGAAACGCACCATTCCACCTGTGAAGAAGTGCTTTGTCACATCTCTCCTGAATCTACCCCTTTCCAGCTTCTTATCCCTTGAGCACCTTTTTTTCTGAAAAATACTTCCCTCTTGTACCTTGTTTACCCCTGTGAGGTATTTAAAGGTCTCTATCATATCTTCCAGAAATGGACACAGTAGTCACAGAAACAGAGAGTGTGCTAAAGTTGTTGCTTTTTGACTCTATCAGTCCATGTCTCCTATGTCCATATTTCCTACAAGCACTACTTCCCTTCTGCACAGGCATCTTCCAGTTTCATTATGATTTCATTATTCATGTCTGAAGGTGTATTTGGGGGGCCTGTAACAAAAACCAAAAATAATGAATGCTTTTTTATCAATAATATTTACCCTGACTCACATAGTTTCTGTTTGACTATTAGCTTTTTTTTTTATTTTGTTGCTTATAACAATGGCAGTGACATCTTTCTTCATGTACACAGCCACTCCTCCTCCCTTCTTATGGCATCTGCCCTAGCAGAAGAGTACTTAGCCTGTCATGTCTTCCCCCAGATATTATGTTTACACTACCATTTTTCTGTAATTGCAATAATGAAGTATTCCTTTACCACAACTAGTGCTCTTAATGCATCCATTTTGTTTTGCAGACATCTTGCCTTGATTAGAAGGCACTTGATGTCACTCAACTGAACCTTATTTATTTATTTTTCTAGGATGTGTAATTATTGTTTCTTTTAGTAATGATTCCCCCATGAAGTCAGTTTAAACTAAGTTTTGTGAGTGCATCCATCAATTTCTTCCCCATCCACCCAATCCTCGTGGCTCCCAACCCCCCTTCAACTGCCACAAACCTCCCCATGGACCCCCCATTGACCCATGCCTCCCTTGATCCCTGCCCACCCACAACAGTGAGAATCCATCTGATCTGAAGACAATGACCACACAGGAAATGTGACAGAAAATCTTTATTACAGTACACGGCAATAGAACCACATGATGATGTTGGACAAAAGCTGCCCAGGTACATTACAGCAACACATACCAGTATTTTATCAAACAACTAAAAGTCCACATATAAAATAGTGAGGTATAGTGAGGTAATGGTAAAATGGAGTGCCCAAACATGGCACATAACAGTGTTCCATATGTGTGCATACATGGTCCGGCTTGACGGTCACACCAATTCTTCCTCCTCCTCCTCCTCCTCCTCCTGTGAGTCCCCACTGTCACAGGGTGGTGTTGTGACCATCCATGGACATAGGAGGAGAACAAGCCTCTGGGGTTGTCCCCTGTAGCACTGCAATGGAAAGACATACTGTGAATGAAGGCATGGCAGGTTACATTATGTGGGACAGTAAAGCATACATGTGATGGCACATGCATGCCACAAGATTCTGCACATACCTTGGACAGCACCTCCACCCTCCATCTGGAACAGAGCCTGATAAGATAAAGCTACTCCACAGCCCTCCTCTGGGGCCTTCATTCCTTCAAGCTCCTACCACTCTCTTCAGAGACCCATAGGAGGTGTCAGGCATTAGGAATTGCTCAGGGGGGTTGGCTTGAGTGACTGTTGGAGAGTTATGGATTCAGATGGTGAGACCAAGTAGATGCCCTGGGGTGAAATGGCTTCTAGAGAGGGGTCCTCCCTGTCTGGTGCCCATATCCAAGGGCTCCATTGAGGGATGTGGGTAGATAGCTGATCCAGCAGGGTCCCCTCATCCTACTTAGGCTGTGTTATGCAATGCCATGTTAATGAGGAACAAGACTGCCATAATAGCAGACTTGATTGCCTTGGTAGACCTGTCTTGCATCACAGAGACCTGGCTGGATAAAGATGCGGCTCACATTTTGGAGATGGTGATGCCAGCTGGGTACTCTGTGATACACACACCCTGAGGAAGGATCTCAGAGGTGAGGGGCAGCCATTTGTTTTAAATCTAGCCTGGGCCTCACGGTGCTACCTATGGATCCCACTGAGTCTTTTGAGTGAGTTGCCCTGCAGGGGGGTCCTGGCGCAGGTTACAGGATCCTCCTGCTCTATTGCCCCCAGGTCAGGAGGCTGAATTTTTGATAGAGATTGGAGAGCCTGTCACCGACCTGGTGTTGGAGTCACCCAGGTTGTTAATTCTGGGGGACCTCAAAGCCTGGGTTGATGATGAGCTCTCATCATTTGAGTGTGATCTTCTGAGGAGCATGGAGGCGCTGGGCCTGATGTAAAATGTTACTTCAGTGACCCACTCATGTGGCTGCACACTGGACATGGTGTTTTCATTAGGCCTTGAGGTCACTGACCTTAGTGTAGATCTGGTAGTTTGGTCAGATCATAGAACCATGGGGTTCAGGTTTGGGGCCCTGCCTTGTAGGTTCTGCCTCTGTGGAGATGGTCTGGTATCAAACTTTATGGGGATTGTCCCCAACAGGACTACTGATGGTGCTGAACCTATCAAGTGTGGGGGCTGTATGTGAGATTGGAACAGAGGAGGCTGTGGCAGCCTACAATGGAACCAGTGCTGTGGCCTTGGATTCAATCACACCTATTCATGTCCAACCCTTATCTACTTGTTGGAGACCTCCCTGGTTTGATGGGGAATTGAAAGAGTTAAAGATTAAGGGTCGGAGGTTAGAGAGATGTTGGAGGAGTTCTGCCTGCATGGAGGACAAATTGGCCCTGAGGTCCCATTATGAAGACTATCAGGGGCAAATCTCCCAAAAGAAGGCAGATTTTTTTGTCAAGGGAGATTGCTGCAGCAAGGAACAGATCTGCTCATCTCTTCCACATGTTAGATGGGCTATTACATCCAGCTTGTCTCCAAGTGGGAGGAGCAGGTTCAAGCACAAGGTGCGAAGAGTTTGCTCTATTCTTTGCTGACAAAGTGTCCTCTATCAGAGCTGAGATCTCCTCCAGCATCACTCATAGGGATTGTGGGGTTCATCCTGTGATGTGCCAGAACACTTCTCCTGTGTGGGTTGAGTTGACCCAGTTGGTGGATGAAGTGGTGGAAGTTGTCTCGAGGCTGTGACCAACACATTGTGATCTGGACCCAGGCTCAATTCAACTTTTGGTTGGATGTTTGGCCCTGATTGTATCTGTTGAGGCCAAGATCGTCCGGAGTTCCTTGAGGAGTGGGGTATTCCCATTGGATTGGTTAGACCTCTATTAAAGAAACCCTCAATGGACCTGGGCTGTCTCTGCAACTACAGACCAGTCTCTAACCTCTCCTTTTTAGGGAATGTTATAGAAAAATTGGTGGCCATCCAGCTCAAGAAACGACTTGCCTCCTCCTCCATCTATGAGGTTTTCCAGTCTGGGTTTAGGACCGGGCATAGTACAGAGACCACCTTGGTGAAGGTGCTTAAAGATCTCCAGACAGTGAGAGACAGGAGTGAGTGGACCATCTTGATCTCCCTGGATATCTCAGCGGCGTTTGACACCGTGGACCACAAGGTGCCGCTTGACCGACTGCGGTACTGGTGTGGCCTGGCTGGAAATGTCATCAAATGGTTCAAGTCATGCTTGAAAGGCAGAGTGCAGAGGGTGATGATGGGGTTAGCCTCATCTAATCTGAAGCTTCTGACTCGTGGAGTTCCACAGGGATCAGTCCTGTTGCCCCTGTTGTTTATGGTGTATATGCTGCCATTAGGAGACATTATCAGGTGGTATGGGCTAGGTTTTCACTGCTATGCAGATGATACCCAGCTATACTTGTCCTGTGCACCGGGTAACCAGATGGCGGACACTGTATTTAACAAATGCCTGGTGGAGATCCAGACTAGGATGGCTCATAACTGATTAAGACTCAACCTAGACCAGACTGAGGTGCTGGTGGTGGATCTGGTTCATTGTGGTGGAGTGGGGAGTTTGTGGGATCCCCTTGGTCTTGCATTGGGGAGTACCATTAATTCTGTCCATACGGGTAAAGGATCTGGGTGTGATCCTCGACAATGGCCTGATATTTTATGCACAGGAGTCAGCCCTCATTAAGAGCAGATTCTACCATCTGAGAAACATTGCCCAGAGCCAGAACCTATTACCACCTGAGGACCTGACCTCACTGGTACATGTTTTTTTCACATCCAGGCTGGATTACTGTAATATGGAAACCTCCACCAGCTGCGGCTGGTGCAGAACGTGGTGGCAAGATTATTGACAGGCGTACAAAGGTGTGATCATATTACACTTGTCCTTCGCAAACTGCATTAGCTGCCAGTTAGGTGAAGGATTGCCTTCATGGTCGGATTTCTGACCTATAAGGCCCTACATGAAAGGAGACCAGCCTACCTGCAAGATCTGTGACCCCTTGTCCATCCCGGGCTCTCCGTACCATGAGGGTTGCCTCCTTAGCGTTCACAGGGTTAGTATGTGGCACTCTGGTAATCAAACTTTTTCAGTGGCTGGGCCTACCCTGTGGAACTTGTTGCCTAAACAGCTGCGGGAGGCACCCTAAGTGGAAACCTTTAAAAAGGGAGTAAAGACTTTTTAATTCAACCAGGCTTTTAATAGATAAATATTCCAATGCACTGTTTTATTGTATGGATAGATAGTTTTTTTTATCTGTATTGCTGTCAGTTCCAACAGTATTGTTAGTGGATTGATTGTAAAATTTGCTTTATTGTGTTTTTGTTACCTAATTGTTGTTTTAAGTTGTTAATTAACTAGACTTGTCCTAAACAAGGCCTGCCATCTTATATTAGGGTGTGACAGTCTCACCCATACCTGTGCGCTATATCAGGACACCAATTGGCTTAACCTTGACAACAGAATCAAATTCCACACGTGTGTCTTTGCAAAAAAAATCTCTCTTGGCCCCCCCGCAGCACTCACCTTTTTAATCTCCATGGACTCAAAAGCTCAGCACACCCGTAGCTCAGACACCCATCGTCTCTCCATCCCTTCCTGTCACACGACTCAATTCCAAAGATCTTTTTGCTACAGGGCACCCCTGTGGATGAATAACCTACCTTCCTCCTTGCGTCTTGTTCAAAGAATTGGTCATTTCAAAATGCACCTTAGGGCCCATCTTCGGGCCACAAGTGTCTGCGACTGTACGTGAACCAGTGCCCCTGTCCCTCTACTACTGACAAAGGCCTATGGCTGGCTTCTGCATACAGCTCTTAACTCCACCATCTCAGGGATGTTAAGTCCCCAGTCCATTTAACTGAACTAGTTCTTGAATGCTTAGTCAATTTGTTCCTGTTATAAACATATCTTTACTCTGCAAAAATTTACTTTATTGTGTATTTGTACTAACTGTATTGTGTATCTGTGTATATTGCATGTGACATGGAACCTTTGTAAAGAAGTCTATGACTCAAAGGTATTTCTGATCTCTGAAATAAAAAAAAAATTAAATAATTGAGAAGTGCTCTGAGTCCCCGGAATGGGGTACTATAAAAAATAATCTATCTATCTATCTATCTATCTATCTATCTATCTATCTATCTATCTAGCAGTCTATCTATTTCTCCCCATTGTCAGCCTTAAACCAGATGTTGGTGGTACCAACTTTCAGGGTCAGGAAGAATGGATTGACTTGCTGCCATCTCTGCCATTGTGGTGGTATCTGAATGATGCACGTGGCCCCATCAGTCTGCTTCACCCTGTTGAGGATCATCTTATCTGGTGTGCCTAGGTGGTCCTGTGGGGATGGGAAGATGAAACCAACATCAGCACCATGGAACTCACACACCCAGCACACCACACCACACACAGCAGGACAGGTACATACCTGTATTGGGACCTCCAGCCTCCAGATGTTGCCCCTGTTGGGGCTATCAAGGTAAGTGTCCTTGAACACGCGCCACAGTTTCTGTGGGTACATCCCAAAGCAGTCAACCTGTGGTGCAGGTGCGTAGGTACTACCCACTGCTGCAGCCATTTCCAGCCTCACTCTCTGTGGTGTATGCATGTGAAACCCAAACAGGTACCATCAGTGTGCATGGGGGGCCCCCATTATGTCCTCTTAAAGGTACACATGGGGTTCCTGGTCCACATAAAGGGCAGGTAACAGTAAATTAGGCAGGTAACCATAGTGGTGAAAAGGGATGTGTTCTGGCTACATGATGAATGATACCTTGCTTGAAGCGGAGAAGGAGCAGCAGAGACACATGGGCTTACAGCCAAGGGTCTGCTGACCATGGCTGGATGCATCCATAATGCAGGACACACACTGCATTGAGCATTTCAAGTTCAACTGGGGTGTGTTCACATAGGTGTGCAACATGGTCCATGACTACGTTGCACCACAGACACAGCGATCAAGGTCAATGACCATGAAGACCAAGGTGTTATACACCCTGTCATACTATGCAACAGGGTCATTCCAGAAGGTGTCTGGGGATGCCATCTGTGTCGGTCAGTTCTCTGTGTCATGGACACTGGTGCAGAGTACCAATGGCTAGCTGGCACATGTGCAGGGGCACATTAGGTTCCCAACATCTGAGGCCAACTCTCATGCCACTAAACAGACATACTATGCAATGTATGGCATGCCCAACATAATCAGTGCTATAGACTACACCCATATAACAATAGTAGCACTGTCTGAGGATGACGAGACATACAGGAACAGGAAGGGATTCTACAGTGTGAGCTGTCAGATCAAGTGTGACATTGATGGCATATTCACCAGTGTGTGTGCCAACTACTCTGGCTCATGCCATGACACATATATCCTGGGCGGATCACAAATAGGAGCTCTGCTCTGGTCTGGTCAGATGGAAGGGTAACTTTGGGGTGAGTATATGTGGGCATCATGTGTGACACCACGTCAATCCCTGGCTCATGCACCTAATTCTATGTTCTGTAGTCCCCTGCATAGGTGACAGCAGATACCCACTATGGCCATACCTGATGACACCTTACCTGGAGGCACAAGGCGCAGTGGCAGAGGCATACAACCATGCCCACAAGAAGCCATGGACCATTGTTGAGAGGGCAATAAGTAGACTGAAGATGAGGTTCTCGTGTTTGGATCATACAGGTGGAACGATGCTGCTGTCACTGGAAAAGGCATGCAAGGTAGTCACCACATGACCCATGTACCACAACATCGCCATGGGTCACTGGGTACTTATGCCAATGGACACACAGCTGTATCCACCACCAGAGGTGGATGATGGCCAGCATGTACAGGACAGGAGACACTGAGCAGTTGTGCAGCACATGATGCCCTTGTACAGGGGACATTCTGCCATTAGGGATGGCCACCGACAGAGTGCCTGACAATATTGACTGGACATGTACGTCATCCTCCGGTGTGTGTGTGGGACCTCAGTACAGGGGCTAGGATGTGCGCATCAGGTGTGGACATCATGGTGGCATGGCAAGTGTGTCCATTGGACGGTATGGGCAGCGGGTTCATGATGATGATGTCACACATGGAGTGCACCCATCCATGGGGTTGGGATTGCTATTGTGGGTTGCAGGTCTCAATGTTTGTGGGGGACAATGGGAGGTAGGATGCTGGGGGGACACAACCCGGGGGGGGGTGTAGTGCTATGGGGATGTGGCACTGCACTGCATCGGGGATGCAGATGTGGGGCAGTTCATTGATATATCTGTGTAGAAGCATATCATGCTGTGGTGGTATGTGTGGGAGTGTTGTTGTGTGGCATTGTGTTCATATCTGTGTGTGTGCATCAGGTGTCCTGTGTGGTAGTGGGCTGCAGAATGTGTGTGGTGTGCAGGGTGGTGTCACAGTGCGTGTGCTTTACATGTGTTGTATTACATGTGTGTGGTTTGTCACTGCCCTGTTCTGTCATTGGGCCTATTCCATAGGGCGTGCAGAAGATTTTGTCCTTAGTGTGTGGGCCAGTGCTTGTGCACTCTATTCGGGCCACCTAGGCATGGCAGCAGATGTAGTCTCCATCTGCTGGTCATCCGTCCCTTCCATGGGTACTGTGCTGCAGCTGTCCTGGGTTTCCATGGGGGGGGCATGTGCCCTTCCTGTGTACCTGTGCTCTGTGAACCCAGTGTGTGGCTGTGGTCTGTGCATGTGCCCTGGTCCAATTCCTCCTGGGTGCTGTACTCATCCCACTATTGGCTGTCCTGTTCCCTGTCATCAGGCACCAGTCTGCCTGTGACCTGTATTTGGCTGTCGGCCACACAACGCAGGGGGGCAGGTGACAGGTTGGGTGGTGGCACTCCTGGCACCAGGTGATCTACGAGCCTCTAAATGAGGTTGCCCAGCTTGTACATCCTGAAACACATAGCCCATACCTCCTTGATCAGGCCTAGCAGTGCATCTGTATTGTGGTTCTGGGCTGCAAGCCTCTCCACCTTTACGTAATATCTGTCCATGACCCCTCGGATGCACAGAGTCTGTGGCGGGCCCACTGCCTGTGTTGATGGGCCCTTCTCTCCACTGTCCATGGGGCTTTGTGCTGTGGTCCTGCCCATGGTCATGGCACCATGGTGTGGCTGGTCTGTGTCACCTCTTTCAGTCATGGCCATTGGCCTGTCCTCTGTGGGCCATACCCATCATGGTGGGGTGTGCTGCCTCAAGAAGCAAACGCTTCCTCTATCCACCTCCTTGTCGGGCTCCTCTTTCATTTTGTCCAGCCCTACCTGTGTGCTTTGAAAGTTTGCCTTCATCTCCATCTGTGTCTCTGCCTCCTGCTCAGTACCCGTGGGAGATATGGGAACTTTACTCTAAATGTGCAGGATCCAAACGTGGATGTAATGGCAGATAGTGCTTGAATCACAGAGAAAAGTACTTGGTTCAATCAGAGAAGACCTTGTCTTAACTAAAATGAAGAAAAGGGGAAGAGGGGCAGGTCAGAGGAGGGAGAATAACAGACAAGGCCATTAACAGTCACAGCAACAAGAGGCAAGGAGATGCTGCCAGAGTTTCAGTTTAAATGGGCCTAGCTTGTTAACAGAAGAGACCTCAGGGGGAAGGCCGTTCAGCCAGAGGAGCTCTGAACATGGAAGCCCTTTGTCCCATAGATGTCCTACAGAAAGGGACAAGGTTGGGGGCTTTAGAGGAGCTTTTGGTTGCCCATGTAGCTAGGGCGGGAGTTAGGAGATGATGGGTAGCAAGAAGGGAGAGACCAAGAGCTATCTTTTTTGCTAGCAGGCTGGTCTGATACAAGAGCCTTCCCTCAAAGTTTAACCAGTTAGTTTGTTTGTACACGTCGCAGGTGTGTGTGAACCGATCACAACCAGCCATGAGCTGACATGCTTTGTTCAAGGCAACCTTAATTTTTAAAACTGTTTTAGATTGGTGTAGCAGTCTGGCATATACTTGGGTACAGATTTCCCTGTCCCCTGCACATTTTCTAGCATAGCAGATTCACATATTTGTAACAAAGTGAACAATTTCTCTCAAGTATGGACAGGCCTGCCAAAGTTGTACCCTATATAAGGGGCTTCGAATGAAAACTAGAAAAAACACAAAAGAAAAAACAATAGGGCTATTTTTTATTTATTTTATTTATTTTTTGTTGACCGGGTAAGTGCACTAGACAAATCCTGCCTATTTTCAGGCACGACCCGGGGGAGGGGGATACAGATGAATGCCAACTGACCTTGAATCAGATTAAGCTGTTGGTGGTATTTTTAGTGAATGAGGGAAATTTGGCCAGGACACCGTGGAAATTCCCCTACTCTTTTTCGATAAGTGCCATGGGATCTTTAACATCCACCTGAACTACCACCAATCCAGGCAGATGGGACCTCGGTTTAACGTCTCATCCGAAAGACTGCACCTCAGAAGTGCAGCACCCCTCTTCTGCTGCACTACAGTGTCAGTACTGGGATATTAACCCAAGTGCCAGATGTGGGAACTGAACCCACAGCCCTCTGATCTCCCAGCCTCAGAGGTGAGTGTGCTACCTACTGAGCCACTGACACTGCTAACCATGGCTGGGCCTCTTTACTTTACTTCCCTGTTGTATAACACCTTTTAACAGGATTTAATCAGACTCCTTTACAGTAAACAGAAAAAAAAGCACAAAATAGTCTGGCTTCCAGGGTCATTGGAGGAGGAAAAACAAAACTTAAAATTAAAAAAGTTCGGGACTACTAAAGACTTAATCAAATATACCTCTTCGGTTTAGGCGTGGACCAGGCACACCACCTTGTGACCTGTGCTTCTGCTATGTTCAGTCTCTTTATCCATTTAAAACTTGTCCATGTCCATTTACCCAAACCAGACTTCTAAAATCTTAATGGGATCATTGGATAAATTAATATCAGCAATATCCTGGGGTAATTGTACCCCCTCTGTCTCAATACCATACCCGCAGTTTTATCAGTGTTTAATTTAAAACCAGAAATTCTCTCAACATCTGTAAAAATATAAACAGCTCACTGTCTGGTGCTACCATCACCTAAAAGCAGACATGTCATCTGCATACAGTATGCTGAAGTGTTTTGTGTGACTGGGGCTGACTCAGCCTTAAGGTGACTTATGGACTGGTCCATTTCCACTTTGCGCAGGATGGGATCAGTGCAAAATGCTCACAGAACAGGGCTGAATGGGTAGCCTTGCCTAACCCCACCTGACTAAATTATGCGTGTTCTCAAATCACCTGTTTACTAGCAGAACTAGTGTAGCTTCCACATACAAAATCTTGATCCATTTTATCAGTATAGGAGGTATGCCACACTAGTGTAACACAAAGAACATGAAATAATGCTGCACTTGATCAAAGGCCTTCTCCTGATCCAATGTCGGGAGAAGGCCTTCAGTCTTCCTTTTTGACTACTCTCAAAAATTTCTCCTAATAGAGTCAGATTGTCCTGAATACAGCTGCCTGAAATAGCACATGTCTGAGATGTAATTAAGGCTATGGATGCAGCTGCAATAAGATGCTTACTTAAGAGTTTAGCTAAAATCTTAGTGTCTGTGCATAGTGAGGTTAATGGTCTCCAATTCCTAATGTCTGTCTTATTCCCCTTTTTATATAAAAGGAATACAATACCCTTTAAAAGGCGTTTAACCTCCAGGTCATTATTTAGAGCTGAATTCCATACTTCACTAGTACCTTCCCAAGTTTCTCAGCATAGAATTTATAAAATTACTCAGGTAACCCATCGTCACCCTGAGCCATCTCATTATTTAAAGATTTAATTGACTCCACAACCTCTTTGGTGGAGGTGGTAGCCTCCAATGACTGCAAAACCTCATTTTTAAGTGATGGAATACCCATCCCATTGGAAATGCTACCCCATGTCAAAAGGAGTCACTGTGCTAGTGCCAAACATGTTATGAGCATATGTGTCTGCTACCCTCAATATTTCAGACTGTGAAGTATGGATATGCCCTTGTTCATCTGTAAGTGATGAGATTACTCTGTACATGATTCTATCAGCACAGGTGTCAAAAGGGTTCACTTGCACTTTTTCCTGTGTCCCGAATTTCTGTACCTTGATCAATGTGGCCATTTTTTTGTATTAGTATTTCACCATGTCAGATTTCAGTTGTTCAGTTTTATTTAGTTAGTTTTTGTTGACCGGGTAAGTGCACTAGACAAATCCTGCCTATTTTCAGGCACGACCCGAGGAAGGGGGATACAGATGAATGCCAACTGACCTTGAATCAGATTAAGCTGTTGGTGGTATTTTCAGTGAATGAGGAAAATTTGGCCAGGACACTGGGGAAATTCTCCTACTTGTTGGTAAGGGGAGCTGCTGTCCTAGGGAATGGACGGTAGTCTGGGTCTGGATGGCGGATGGAGAGGTTGTGTCTTCCGAGCAGCTGGTGGTTTTATCCCCGACCACTGCTGTGGATTTCCGAGGGGATACTGTGATGCCTGTTGTACTATGTGATGCTATTCTGGCAGTCCCGACTGATGTACCTCTTGAATCAGAGGTAGCGGAGACAGCGAGTGCATTATTTTGGCAAGTGCATCCCCAGGTTGATGCGGCACACCTTGAGAAGGAGAGTTTAATTGTGCCGGATTTTTTGCTGACTGTGGATTCCTGTCAGTCTGACAGTGTTGGAGTTTGTCAGCGAGTGGCTGACAGGAGTGAGGATCCTGCATCAGTAGCATAAGACGCATTGGGGATGAACGCCGCTGGTATGCAGAAGCAGGCTCCTGTCTTGGAGCGAGATGGGCCCTTTACTGGAGTGGACAGGTAGAGGGATACATCTCTCTCGAATGTTGGATCGATTCAGCAAGCTGATGGTAGCTGGATTCCCGACTCGGATTGGATCACTTTCTCGGGTACTACAGATGATCTTTCTCGGCCTTCAGTGACAGGTACTGTCGCTGTTTTTGCCATTCTGTTGTTTCAGAACTTTCCCTTGATATTTCTTCATGGGACTCAGGGGTTTCAAGGGATGAGGGGTTGGGTGTAGAGACGAGGAAACTGGATGTTATGCCTGGATCTTCTAGACTTTGCTCTCCAACTAGATTTCCTAGGGTCTCCCCCACCCCCCCATTCCCCAAAAGATGGAAAGCGTCAACAAGGGCCTTTTTGGGGGGATTTCTTTAAAGGCAATAAAGTTGAGCAGGCTCCTCATCGCAATGTGGTTAGATTGTGATACAGAGGTGGACTACAGGAGCACCCTGACAGGCTTTATGTGGCCAGGGCACTGCTAATAAATTCTATGAACTTTCAAGCTCGGGATATTTTTGCTTTCATTAATATTAAGGGAGAAGACAACTTTGATATTAGTTTCAAAACTTTCAGAGATTTGGATACCTTTTGGAGAAAATATGAAACACTTAAAATGACTGCTTTATGGATGCCTTTTTGGGCAATTCCCTTAACTAACCCCTCTTTAAAACTATAACTATTATCTTTAGGAATGAGGGTGTTAATGTGGGAGACATTCTTTTTTGGTTGGGGAAAAAATGTGATGTTTTGGGCCCTCCTGAAACCATTATGGATTCAGAAGGTATCTGGACTGGGAATTGGCGGTTTAAGGTAAAATTACGGATGGTTGAGAATGAAGTTCGATATTCCTAACAGTTTCTTTCTGTGAAAAGATGGGGGGGGGGGGTTTATCCTGGTCAACTGAAGGCCTGCTATAAGTGTGGAAATGGTAGGCAACTCAGCAGTACCTGTGATAGGGTACGATGTGCATTGTGTGGGGACTATGATCATGACAGTGCTGTATGCAGGAATACATTTCGCTGCAACTTATGTGATGAGCATGGCCAAGCATAACATCAGTGTCCCTGGGCGGGTCAAAATAGGCCTGGTGGTACTGATAAAAATACCCTTATCAACCAGGCCCAGGATAGATGTAGACCCCCTAAGCCTTCTTCTCCAGCTGAGGAAGACCCTCCCCGCAGGCAGCTGGTCAATCTGATATTCATACTCCTAATTTTGATCCTGGTCAGCCTGGCCAGGACCCTTCTAGGGGTAATGATGATTTCCTACTCTTACACCAGTGGAATCTCCTTCCTCTAAAACTACTGAGGTGGTACCAGAGCTTCAACAACCTATGTCCCCCAGGAGCTGAATTTCAACTCCCAAACAGGATGACTAGGTCTGGGAGTAAAAGTAAGGCCCACCCTGTACAGATCCCACTACAAAACACCTTTCAGTTTCTCCAAGATGGAGATATTGGGTCTGAATCTGATGTCTCCTCCAGGTCAGAGGTTGTCTCTGAGATGGAGTGTGACGATGACACCACTCTGCCTGGGAGGGGGGGTTAAAAAGAAAGTGAGTAAAACGCAAAATAAGGATAAAGACTAACTTTAATATCCTGCTGTATGGCTTCTCTACATGTGGCATCCCTCAATGTCCGAAGTATTCAAACATTAAAAAAAGAGCTGCAGTTTTATCCTTTTGTAAAGATGTTCCTGCTGATATTATATTTCTACAGGAAACTAGGCTGCATTCTTTACAGGATGTCTTTCATACAAAAAAGTGGTGGCCCTGAGGAATTTCCTTTTGGACATTTGGAGAGGATGCTGCAGATGGGCTGGGGATTTTATTAAATAATACTCAAATGTACAGAAAATTGTGGATATTGTCCCTGGTCGAGCTTTTTTAGTAGATTGCTGTTGGCATTGGTTTTCTTTCCATCTGATAAATACCCATGCTCCACAAAGTAAAGCGGCTAGGGTTGATTTGTTTGGTAGTATTAAACCTTTTCTTTTTACTGAGAAACATGTGGTTTGGGGTGGGGATATGAATTGTGGTTTGGATTTAAAGATTAAGGATAATGTCCAAAAGAAAATCTATTGTGACTCGCATGCCCTTCAGGACACTTTATTGCTTTCAGGTCTTAAGGATGCATATAGGGTTTTACGTCAGGATTAAGGGGCTACATATTTTAGGAGTTCCTTGTCTACTCGGATTGATTTTTTTTTTCATTTCTCAATTTTTGTACCCTCAGAAATTCAGGCTTTCTTTTTCAGAATTTACTGACCATGTTCTATTATTATGTGAGGTCTCTTTAAACAATATCCCCCCTAAATTTCCTTCAGTTACAAGGAGATGAACATTAAATACCTGTTTGTTGCAACATTCTGTGGTAAAGCAAAAACTATCAGAATAGTTTTTTTATAGAAAATCAGTGGCTGAACTATATGAAGATTGGATGCATTGGTGGGTGGATACCAAAGCTGATTTTAAAAAGTTTTTTATAGACTTTGGTAAATTTACTGGGAATAGAGATTATTTTTGTTATTTGCATTTAAGAGATCATTTTTATGCCTCGAAGTCTTTGACTAATGTTTCAGATAGCAGGATTAAATCCCAGTTGGATGTGATTAAGACAAACGTTTTCTTATCACTGTGCCAGAGCAACCTTTTTGAATGCAGAGTTTAGATATGGCACAAATAAACAATCATATTCCGATCCTTATGCGGCCTGTAAGTACACAGTGTCTCATAAGGTTATGACTTGTTTATATGATAGTGCTGGTAGCCTAAAGCCTTCAGATGTGGAGATTTTAGATATTGTTCATTCGTATTTATTTCATTTTTTAGGTTCTAAATCAATTTTTTTGAAGGCATGGGGACAAGATATACCTTTTCTGATTCCTCAATTAGACACCGCTGTATTGGTTGAGTTGGAAAGGCCTATCTCTGCTCTAGAAGTTAGGGAGGTTATTACTAAATTACAACCAGGGGGTTCTCCAGCAGTGGATGGCCTGACACATGAATTCTACAAACAATATGTGGATGAATTGAGTGTTATTCTATCTCATGTGTTTAATGCTCTAGCTGAGATGGAAGAGGTTTTTGTTTGGGATTTTGTTTCAACACTAGTGGTTTTTATTTATAAATCAGGGGGCCGATGTGATCTATGTAACTGGAGGACTATAAGCCTTCTTAATACAGATTACAAGATTTTTTTCCTCGATTTTATGTAGTAGGCTACAAAGGGTAGAGTCTGTGTTGATACATCCTGCACAAACATGCTCTGTTCACGGTAGGAATATTAAGCAACATTCACTATTGTTAAGAGCTCTAACTGAGTTTGGGAGACAAAATAAATTATCAGGATTTCTATTAGCCTTGGATCAGCAAAAAGCATTTGATACTGTTTCCCATGAATTTTTGTTCACTGTTTTAAGGTACTATGGGATACCTACTCAATTGTTTGCATGGATTATGTTATTGTATAGACGTGCTTCCTTCTCTCAGATAGTTAATGGATTGATAGAAGCTAGTATTGATTTGAGAAGGGGAGTTCGACAGGGTTGCCCTTTAAACCCTTTACTTTTTCCTTTGTGTTGGATCCATTGATTAGATGGATTATAAGTGATGAATTAGTTTGGAGGATTTCTACAACTATAGATATTCCTCCCCAAAATATTTCTGCTTATGCAGATGATATTTGCCTTATGGTTTGGGATTCCATATCAGGTATCAGAGCCTTACAGATTTTTAAAGAGTTTTCAGGGTTTTCAGGTGTAGGTCTTAATCTTGATAAATGTATAAGCTTGCAAATGGGCCATGGAACTCCAGTTTCCAGGCTTGGATCTATAACCATAGTAGTTTCTTCCAAAATTAAGATTTTAGGGGTTTATTTTAGGAATTGTGATGCTGCCTTTCTAAATTGGGATGATAAATTAGTGATAGGAGAACAAAAGGTGCAAATTTGGAAATCTTGGTCCCTTTCTAAAAAGAAAAGAGTTTTTATTATTAAAAAAATCCTTCTTCCAATATTTTTGTACATTAGTTATGTTTTTCCCATACCGTTGAAATTTGAAACACGGTTACTAAGTTGTTTTTTTTTAAATACTTTGGGGCAATAAATTAAACCCCATTAAGATGGATTTACTTACTTACGAATAAGGGATGGGGGTTTAGACATGATTAATCCAGTCGTTTTTTATTTTTCCTTTTTTTTTAGTTCTATTTTGCATGATGGTCCAGGAGCTGTTGGGGACCTATGGGCTGACTGGATCGATGAGCTGTTCAGTCCTTTTTTTCAGTATTGGGGGGACTCGGGGGTCAAAGGGTTAGATATTCTTGAGTTTGCAGTTCCAGGTTTTAAAAAATTGAGATTATGGCATTTATCAAAAAATTAAGCATTTTTACTGAATAGGAAACAGATTTATCGTAGGATTATGGAAATGAACTTTACGGTTTGGGTGGATTTTCCCAAGTGCTGCCCATCTAAATTACAATTTGCTCTTAAACTTTTGAGGGATCCTCGGGTTCCAGTTCATATGTGGGATGTGACATGGCTCTGTTGTTTTGGTAGATTGGGAGTATGAGGGAATTGGAAACACATGGCTGTAGAAGAGAGGGACTGTTTACGACCAGGTTGTCAAGGTTTGTTGGAATCTTTAGAACATTTTTTTATCAACTGTCAGTATATTGTTCTTTTCTGGTCTGCCCTGGGGAGGAAATGGGATTGGGGTCCTATTACTTGTGAATCTTTGATTTTAAGGGATTATTCAGGCTTTCTGAAGAGATATCATCCTAGTACACTTAATGTAATCTTTGCCAGCATAAAATTTCATCTTTGGCAAGTCTGATGTCAGTTTTATACACAACATGTTGTACTGCTAAATTCTCTTATTATTTCGCAAATTGAGACAGCAATCTGAAAGATTAAATCTGCTGAATTTTTGGAGATGGATAGGAGGAAATTTGCTATGTATTGGATATTTATGGACTGTCTATTTTGAATTTTGTTACTATCTCCTTTTTCTTTAGCTTCCCTTATTTTATGTATTATTGTTTTCTTTTTCATTGTGTTCAGTTTGTGTATTTTCTTTGTTTGAGATGTATTGTGTTTTTCTTCTGATGTAATTTATCTGCAATAAAAAATTCCCCTACTCTTTTCAGTAAGTGCCGTGGGAGCTTTAACATCCACTTGAACTACCACCAATCCAGGCAGATGGTACCTCAGTTTAATGTCTCATCTGAAAGCACCTCAGAAGTGCAGCACCCCTCTTCTGCTGCACTACAGTGTCAGTACTGGGATATTAACCCAAGTGCCAGATCTGGGAACTGAACCCACAGCCCTCTGATCTCCTGGCCTCAGAGGCGAGTGTGCTACCTACTGAGCCACTGACACTAGTGTTTGGGGTGCATAATTATAACTTGCGCTATCTTCCAGGGTTAAAACTTTCCGTAACTGGTGACACAGGTCCAAATATTTCAAGTAATCCATCTGTCTCCTTCCATTTGCTAAATTAATAAGTAAAGCCTTAAGTTCAGCTTTAAAACACTCCCACCACTGTACAGCAGAATCATACATTTCAAGGAGTGTCAGTTTATCTCCGATAAACTGCCAAACTCTTTCTCCAAACTGAGGTTCACTCAAAAGGGTTGTGTTTAACCATCACATACCATGTGATACTGTATATCTAGAAGTTCCCCCAAGTGTAGGGAAAAGTGCCTTATGCTCCACAGTCCAACGGGGAGCAGATTGACCGCCCTGAAAATCACCCAAGGGGAAAAAAACAAATAGTCTGTTCTTGATTATAGTGAACCTTCATAGAATGCCCCCTGTAACCCCATGTCTAGCTGTAGATACATCCATAAAGAGTGCAGAAGCTATCATATGAGACAGAAAGGAGGAGCCACAGTATTGTTTTTTCCTAGAGTTCCTATGAGTGACTTTCAGATAACCACAGCTATAATCTCCTCCAATATAACCCCCTTTAGATGTAAACAGATAAGACTGTATAGATTTAAGTAGCTCTATCCTGCCAGTCTTCATCTGTGGAGCAAAGATGTTTATTAGACAAAACTCCATGTCATTCATCTGAACATCCAGAATTAGAGCTCTACCTGGTATAAGTCAACAAGGGTATGAATGGAAACCCCATGATCAGAGAAAAAGATCCCTAAACCAGAACAGCAATCTTCCACAATGGACCTGAATCAGGGGCCATGGTGCCACAGTCTTTTAGTGGCTATGCCATCACCAGTTTATGCAACCTAGTATCCTGTGAATATGTAACATCAGTCTTGATGTCTCACAGGATAGATAATGTGTCCAACCACTTTCATACATTACAAAAAGAGTGGAGATCTGAAAGTTGGATACTGCAAGTCATTCATAGTACTAAGGAAAGTTAATTGTGCCACAGTCCAAAGCATCATCATTTATTTTTCCTTCCACCCCTTGATCTACTGGAAAATTTATACTTTTTAGTGAAAGAAACAGAGTCAACATCCAGAACCAAATCCTCTGCTTCTATGGAGGGGTCATGTTGGGATGAGGGAGCTGAGGAAGTGTCAGAGTCTTCCCCCATGTCTTGCCAGTCTCTATTAGTGGCTAACACTTCACATGGGTTAATAACTTCCACTGATTCCTTTCTGGATGTTTGGGTTTTGGATGGCCTTTAAGGTTTTTCCTGTCGAGTTACCATTCTAAAAACTTCTGTCTGAAGTGTGGAAGGAGGGAGTATTACAAATGGATTTTGGGCACGTGCCACAGCATTGTTCTTGAGATGTCTCCAGAGACTGTTCTTCAGGTAGGACTTACTGCTGTTCAATAGGACTCACTACTTCCTCACTTAAAGGTTCTGTGTTGAACTGTACCACATCCAAGGCATTCCCTCAGATATCCTGGATCTGGTAGCTTGGGCAGATGTGGGTTCTTCCTTGGCCATACTAATGCTAGGTTGGTCATTCAGTTGTTCTCTCCATCTTTGTGATGGCATGACGTGAGCACAAGGGTCAAGGGGCTCCAATGGGGGGTGACAGAATCAGATTGTTGTACTTTGTTAACATAGAACTCTTCTTTGGCATCATCCATCTTGTCCTCCTTGTCATGGGAGGACTATGGGCAGGAGCAGAAGGAGTGCCCTTCTACTTCACAGAGATTTCACCTGATAGTATTTGTACAGGTCTCGCTGGTATGGCCTAGTTCTGTGCAAAGCATACATGTGATGGTGTCACATGCACTATTTAAGTATGATTTTGAGCTGCACATATGACAAGCTTTGGGCTGCCCCATGTAGAACACCACTCCTCTCAGTCGAGGAAAAAACAGTTGTGAAGATTATTTACCCCAGAGCTGGTATATGTCTGCTTGACTCTGATTCACCACCCCCCAGCCCATATGTTTTCAGAGTAAAAGAGTAGAGGTATTTTTTATTAGAAGAAATATCCACAAATACACACAATAATTATTACACATTAAACCTCAAAATGTCAAATGAATTACCAGTACATAAAATTATACAAAAACAAATATCACTGCATTTGCTTTAACTCTGTGTTACAAGAACAGTTTATTATAACATATATTTCTTCAGGTCACTGATCCAATTTCCCAACACTTAATTTCTTTCCATAACATCGCATACACTTTTTTGATAATGTTTCAGATTCTCAACTTCTAATGTTGTTTATCTCAAAAGATATATAGTCTACAAAAGCAGTATTGGGCATATAATTAATCTTTAATATATAGTTACATTGAACTTGCCATAGGTACCATTTAATACAGGCAAAAAAATCCTAATATGGTGCTCTTATGCCATGTGTTCCAATAATTACCTGTTATCTAACATTACAGCTGAATAATCTAGTTTTGCAAAAGCAAGAATGGACCATCGTGTAGCCAGTGTTCCCCATAAATTCCTTACATAGGAGCAGCAGAAAAACATATGCTCTATTGTTGCTATTTCCTGGGTGCAGGTAGGTCATAAACAATATCTCTCCTCCATCTTTTTATGTTTTGCATTCGCTTTAATGTTTAATTTCCCATGGACACACAACCACAATGTATCCCATATTTTCCTAGGAAGTCTGTTCCCCATAAATTGTTTTGTTATAATATTATCTGCAACATCCAATTTGGGATCAAAAATTGGGTTTATGTAATACTGTTCCTTTTGTGCATGGTGATACAATTGTTTTCCTGTATTATGCAGGGCAATTTCAGGAGTTTAGTGCTGTGTTTTTAGTTTCTGGAAAGTATGCTGTAAATACATCACATTTGGTAAGTCAGACCCTTTCAACTCACACAAAGATCCAGTGACGCAATTGTGCCACAAAGGGCTTGCTGCAGTATTAAACAGTACTAATCCCAGGGTGTTACTTTCTTTCAAAATGGGATGAACATTACAGTGTAAACAAATACAATTAAGAAAAGCAACCAGATTAAATATTTTCAGCCCCCCTTTTATTTCTGCATATACATGATTTATTTTTATAGAATTTAGCCTACTTCCCCATAATAAACAAAAATTAATAATATATACTGTCACCTCCATCTTTAATTGTAATGGAAAAATTCTGCTCTCATATAAAAAATTGGTGTCAAAAAAGATTTCACAAAATATACATATGTTAATTTATTCATAAGCCATTGACACCATCTATTTACCATAGTACTGAGTTTGGCAATTTGTTTATCCTGATTACTTTCTGCCATTTCCATGGTCCCAAACCACATTCCCAAAATTAAAATAGGGCCATTATTTATAACTATCCCTCACACTGTTTCTCCTGTGTGCTGTGTCCTTCCATGTAAGTACTGTACATACTTGTATTTTTTGCAGTGTTTAACCTTGAACTCAAAATGTTCCCATATTCTGAAAAATGCTTTATAGTCTTTAACCCAGATTCTTTGTCTTTTATCAGAAGACAAATGTCATCTGCATAGGCTGATGATTTAGTGAATAATATGCCACAGGGAGTAGAGATCCTACATATTCTCATATCTTGGTCAACATAATGCAATATTGGGTCTAACAAAAAAAAGTACAGAATAGGTCCCATCAGACATCTCTGGTCACTCTTACTTTAATCTTCACCTCTCTCCCTGTTACCCCATATTCTAATGGGAGGATTGTCACAGAAGAACATAAAAACTTCAGCTATTCCACAAACAAAAACAGAATCCCATACTGTTTCAGAGTCATAAACAAAAAGGGGTGGTTTACCTTATCAAAGGTCTTCTCCTGGTCTAAGGCCAGGAGAAGGCCTTCTATCTTACCACTCTTGCCTTGTTCTACCAGTTCTCATATAAGAAAATGATTACCTTGAGTAGTTCTTCCTGGTATACCACATGTCTGATTCAGGAGATTTGAAACAGATGCCACTTCTGCTAACCATTTGCCCCAAATCTTTAATATAAGTTTAAGATCTGTATTTCAGAGGCTTAATGGTCTCCAGTTTTTTGAGTCCTCTTCATCATCTTTTTTGTGTAATGAGATCAAAATACCCTGTAATGTAATCTGGCCACCTAAATGTTATTTCAACATATCATGAAACTCAGGGACTAACAGTGTGTCAAATCCTTCCCTAAAAAGTTTAAGAAGTTCTGGCAATCCATCACTTCCTGGGGCTATGTTATTACTTAAAGAGCCTATGGCATCTACTATTTCTTCTTTTGTTATCTCATTTATCATCCTTTGCTGTATGTCCACAGGCTCCATGTCAAGTCCTCACATGAAATACCATGTAGTCAGAACAGTGCGGACAACACAGGGTAAGTCAACATCGCATCCAGTGAAAATGGGCATGGATCACTGCTAAGTGTACATTTGCTATTACAACACCATGGACCACCACTCCAGTGAAATGTGTAAACTTACCTTTTTTTTTGTTGTCGGGGTGGTATTCCGTGGTGCGGCATTGACTTGCACAGTGTTGTCCACACTATTTCCACCCACACGGTATTGTCTGTTGTGGACTTGCCATGCTACCATGTCCACAGGCAACAGTGGGATACCTAAATTGTTTTTTTTTAAATCATCTGGCTGCTTTGTGGTGGGAACACATTTACCAAATGTGTCATACACAAAAGCATTTATACAGCTTATAATTTCTGAAAGGGATTTTACAACTTCTCCATATGCAGATTTTAATTTAGTGATAACCTTTTGTATATTCTAGAGGAGCAGAGGAACAATCATCAAAATGGTAAACTGTGCTTTTTTTCCTGCATGCTGGATTTTTGCTCTTCTATCAAGGATGTGATTCTTTGATATTGATAAAATTCCATTTTTTTTTTATTTTTTAAATTTATGATGAATAATCTAACTTAGTTTCAACAGATGGTGTCAAAAATTTTGCAGCTGATGTCTATATTCTAAATATTTAAAATAATGGACCCTTTTTTTAATTTTTGCTTTAAAAATGAAAAACTTCTTGATTTCTGTTTTGACATGTTCCCATCATTCTTTAAAATTATCTAAACAATCTGACATTATACTTTTGGCTATTAACGATTCTTGAAATTCATTTACCACATTGGAATTCTGAAACAATGAGAAATTCAGCCCCCACATTGAGGATGTATTTTTTCAGAACTGAGTCAGACCCTCCAGTAATAACTACAGCCTTATGGTCAGACGTTTCTGTTGGCATGGTATGAAAATTTGAAAACTTCACCCAGGGAGACAAGCAAACATAATCTGTGTGTGTAGCCAGGGTCCCTTTAAAAAAGTAGATTCTGGGGAATTTGTGGCACAAAAAGCAGCATCCACCAATGACACTGAGGATGTCATACCATACAAAAAGTTGAAATCACAATAGATTTTCCTTCCCCCTTTTTCCTTGCTGAAGCTCTGTAGTATACTGACAATAAAAGTCACCTCCAAATATTTCTTTTGTTGTGCATAACAAAGGGTTGAAGTAGTTTAAAAACACCTATCCTAGCTATTTTACTTTGTGGGCTATATTCAGGGACCCTGGTTTTCCATTTTTACTGGTAACACCGGTAACAATCACGGAATCCTCCTTGATTTGCGGATTTTGAATTCTTGTACCGGTGCTTCACGGAAATTGCATGTCTCTGCACAGAATCTCTAAGATTTTAAATTTTTTTTATTTTCTCTTTCTGTGTCCCCTTCTCACAGCATCAGTCTCCACTTTTCAGAGGTCCCTAGGCTGGCTATCCCTTAGCTTCACCCTAGCTAATGCTTAGGAGCTCCTGTGGTCCTGCCCCTATCCTGCCTGGATTGCACCCCCCCAGGTGGGAAGAGAGGAAGGGGACCCCAGGTCACCCCTCCACACTCCCTTAGTGTGTGTCGAGCAGCTCAGTGGGTCCCTCATGGAGCCTGGTTATGAAGTCTAGTGCACCTGAGTCCCTTCTGCCAATGGCCGATGTGGGGTGATTGTTCCTGGTTTTCTGGTCTTTGTCCCTGAGAGTACTGGCACTACAGGAGATCCAAGGAGGTAGGTCACATAGAAACATGCCACTGCTCCAGATCCTGGCTAGCGTCATCCCCTTCTGATCACTCTGCAGCACCATTGCATCACCACCCGTGATCACACAGGTGGTGGTAAAAGCAGCAGGACCTGCAGCCCACCCTCCCTGGAGGAGGAGGCAGTCCCCAAGTGCTCGGATCCTACTCCCTGGCCCAGATCTCCAGCAACTCGGGTTCACTTCTGACCCTGGGTCACTGGCATTACAAGCTTAATAGTGCTACCACAGGCCACAGGCTGGCCCAGATTTCAGCATCTTAAAATGAATGCTACTGTGCTTTGCATTCTTTCTGCTACTACATATAAGTCAGTAAGGAAATCACCACTTTGTTTGTTGTAATCAACCATTCAGTTTAACCACCCATGCCTAGTGGTTAGAGTAACAAAGTGAATGAACTGGGTACATCCGGCAGACCTAGGTTTGATTCCACAACCTCCACTTGCATACTATGTGACTCCAAGCAAGTCACTTAACCTCCCCAATGCTTCTAGGTCACTCCTGAAAACAAACAGTTTCTGCCTAGTGGGCCTTACCTGCTTACAAAGAATATAAAAAAAAATACCAATATATGTTTACCACATCACAGAAAAGTAGTCAGGGTACCAAGTAATTTACCTGAGTTTACTTAGGCTGCAATGATTTTGTATAGGTAAAGATAAATGTTCAGATACATTTTATGTGTTTTATATGCTTGTTTTAGATTTTAGTCAGGTTTTGTTGTATTCTTTGCACATAAGCATCTAGGTTGTGAGATTGCTAAATGCAGGCTCACTATGTCACAACTGAAAGCTTATTCAAGTTTATAATCAGTAGTGCCATCAAAATCCTCAGTTATTTGAATGAAAACTAGTCTGAATGAAAGAATGTTCACAAAGAAGAAACTGCCTTACTACTTATTTATTTATTTTCAAAGAGTTTAACCAGGCAGGCATACTGAGCGGAGAACCACTCAGTTTCCAGATGCGACCTGGGGAAACAGAGGAGGAGACATATGGGAAGGACAGTAATACACAAAATTCTGTACAATTGAGGAAGCGCTGTTAGGGGAGCCTATACAGTGAGTAGCTAGGGCATACATGCAACATATATCAAACTAAGACCATCAGAAAGACACAACCATTGCAATAATGAAATGAGCACAGCTACAGATTACTGAACCAGAGTAAGAGAAGGAGCGACCACCAAGCATTACTTGCCAGAGCTTGATAGTTATGAAAAGACTTCACAGTTAAGCACCCCATTTAGGAGCAATTGGATAATTGCACCTTTCTCCCACCTGCTGTTTCAGTCTTTGTGACACCAAAAATTTTCTGATAGACTGCTTCAATAAAAAGCAAATGTTAAGTATTTAGTATACTTATCTTTGGCCAGTGGATTTTGAAAGCACAGTCAATAACTTACAGAAGGTAAGACCCCAGGGGCTGTATAGATCCTGGTGGGCAAGTGATGCTCAATTCACATCTGAACAAAGACATGAAAACTGGAGACACCCTTTTCAAGGACACCAGAAGTAACAAAAAGCATCCCGTCTGAGAGATGCATAAATCTATTGAGCGTCTCCACTAATCGCCTTGGATTTTTGGTGAGAACACTATATTTCAAAGAAGCAAATTCAAGCAGGTTTTTTCCTCCTCCTACCCCTGGCCATTCACTCCTTCAGGCCTGCAAGGTCCCCTACCACCGCTGCTGAGTCCCAACCACCATCCACTGTCCCTGCCTGCTGTGCTACCAGGTAACCAAAGTAACCCTTCATTGAGTGGGACCCCCTACCCTGTAGGAGGCTACCAGGAGGAGAATCGCCCTAAGAGCGTCCTGTATGTATTCTGGGCATGGCAGGGGTCAGAACAGACACATGTCTGGGGCTTCTAGCTTATGGAGGACCAACAGCTGTCCTTCAGTTGGTCAGCAGGATGTTTTCCCATTTTCTTGGGAGTGTGACAGGCCACATGATGTCAAGGCACAAGCCGACATCCATCATGCTCCCTCCTGCAGTGAGGGCTGACATGTTGTTATGCTTCTGGTCTCTATCAGGAGCCAGCAAATGCTGAGCTGAAACCACCCTCCCTCCCAGGAGAAGGTGAGTGGTCATTGGACACTCAAGCCTTCACCCACCAGCTGACCCTCCAACATCCAAGTCTGTTCCCTAAATCTGGTCAGCGGTGTCACGGGCAGAAACCAACTCAGGCAGTTAAATTATAGATAGGAAAAACAAACAAGGTAGCCCACCTTGAGTGGTGATGGT
Source organism: Neoceratodus forsteri (assembly GCA_016271365.2). Lineage (NCBI taxonomy): Eukaryota > Metazoa > Chordata > Ceratodontiformes > Ceratodontidae > Neoceratodus > Neoceratodus forsteri. The sequence continues at coordinate 186,931,408 of CM057457.1, forward strand.
TCCAATTAATTCACATCTGAGTTCTACAGAGCAAAGAGACCAAGTCATTGGTAACTTGTGCATGTCGGGTGTGGTGTTGAAAGGGGATCATAGTGCTGTCACTACTGCCATCACCCCAGAGGATGTGGACTGCATTGTTGCTGCCATTACACCAAAGGGGTGGGGGCTGTAGTGCTTCTGCCATCACCACTGATGGATGGGGAATGTAGTACTGCTGCCATCACACCTAAGGGATGGGGCCACAGTGCTGCTGTTTCTGTCACACCTGAGGGAGGGAGGTCATAGTGCTGTTGCTGCTACCATCACACCAGAGGGATGGGGGCCATAGCTATTTTACTTTGTGGGCTAGCCTCTATTTTTTTATCAATTATTATTATTTAGCTTTTGTTTACCGGGTAGGTGCACTAGCCAGCAAGTGACTATTTTCAGGACACGACCCGGAGAGTACAATACAGGATATACCAAGGAAGGTTTAACAATACAATTTGAATAGCAGGTGCAAAAGTACATCGTGCAGGAGGCAGTTTCAGATAGGCTAACATTGAGTCGGCTGAGAACTAGGCAAAGCGTTTGGATAGAAAGTACAGGAGCTGTTACAAGGGGTGTAAGTACTGGTATGAAGTCAGAGTCATTTTCACCCCAGAAGGGACGGGTATAAGGGCTTAAGCAGATGAGGAAGGGGGAAACGGAAGATGGGTTCAGATAGCTGAAACCACCCAGACCAGCGTTGGGGATTTAGAGGGAGTAAGCATGGCTCCTAGATATGGCAATAAGGAGAAGGGGGGGCTGGGCTGTTGGGTACCGAAGTTGGGTGGGCAAGCGGCAAGTGGTCAGGGGTCTTGAGGATAGTCAGGTAATCTAGCGGCTTTTGCGGTAGGGCATAGGAGTAGAAGCCAGGCTTATGGTCTCACAGCTGGGCAAGAGGGTTAAAAGCGGTCAGTAAACTACAAAGCCGTAGAGGTTTTTTAGAAGGGGCAGGCAACCAGGCTTGCTGTTTCATCATTTGTGGGAAAGCGACTAGGGGGGAGATAGCAAGGCACCCAGCAAAGCTGTGTACATGAGGCTGGGCTGGAAAGCGTCATATGCAGGCATATGGCAGCAGGCATTCCATGGCATCCAGGGACAGTTAGGTAAGCATGCGGCTTTAGCGGCTAGGTGTAGGGATACATGCCCGGTTCATGGATTCACAGTTGGGCAAGAGAGTAAGGAGCAGTCGGGGATGCAGACAAAGCGATTCACTTACGGCTTTAGCAGTTGGAGGAAGGTACATGCAGCTGGGCTCGCGGTTCCGAAGCTGGGCATGGGATCAGAAGTCAGTCCCTGGCCAGGGATATCTGGAAGCAAAGAGCTAGGAGCAGGAGGGGGAGGGGGTTTAGGACCTTAGCAGTACCTGCGCCATAGGTGGGCGTACAGCAGTAGGCATACCATGGCATCTGGAGACTGTCAGGCACGCCTACGGCTGTAGTGGCAAAGAGTTGAGATAAGCGCCGGGTTCGTGGTCCTGCGGTTGGGCATGAGAGTAAGGAGTGGTCAGGGATAAACAGACAGGGCGGCTCACTTACGGCATTAGCGGTTAAAGGAAGGTAAATGTCACCGGCTCGCGGTACCGAAGCTGGGCATGGGATCATAAGTCAGTCCCTGCCCCAGGACATCTAGAGCCAAAGGACTGGGAGCAGGAGGGGGAGGGGGTTAGGGGCTCTCGCAGAACCAGTACCTGTCTGGTCAGAGGTAGCCCTGCCAGATTAGATAGATGAGCCTGAGACAAGTAGCAAAATAACATAACAAAACAATTGTTGAAGATTACCAACACAAGATAACAATAGCGGCAGTTTACAAAGTTTAAAAAAAAAATAGTAAGATCTTCACAACACAACATTAAAATTGAACTTAACATCTATGATGTTTATGAAAGTAGTTTTGAGGCAGGGGCTTAGGGCTGAGGGCAGGAGGAGGTGTGGGAGGAGAGAAATAGGAAGGTGTGGGAGGAGAGAAATAGGAAGGTAGGTAGCCAAGGGAAGAAGTAATAGGGTAGGGTAGGTAAGGCTGTCAGGCAGGGTCAAAGCAGGTGCATTGGTCAGAGGTGGCCAAGTAGATGTCTCAACCCACGTTTGAATGCATGGTGCGAAGATGCTTGCCTGAGATCCAGAGGAGCTGGTTCCACATTTTGGGGCAGCGTAATTGAAGAATCCAGTTCGCTTTGTTGGTGTGGCATTGTGGGACTTCCAGGAGGGCTTTATCTGCGATCTTAGTTCCAGTTTGGTATAGCAGGATGAAGCAGCTCAGCAAGGGCTGCTGGCTGTCTAAGCCTAGAGATGAGAGTTGTTTAGGCAGCTCAGGTAATAGAGCCTGATGGCAGAGGGAAGAGCCACCAAAGATGCTCTGTATAGCTGACAGTGATGTTGAAGTCGAGGAGCCTTGGCTGCGAACAGCACACATTGTTATAAATAACGTCCATTTCTGCAGGGCTGTTTTGTGGGCAGTAGTTAGTAAAGGGGCACAGTAGGTAAGTGTAGGTGAAGGATTCCCCTAGCGTGGCCAACAGCTGATGTTGAGCAGTATAGCTGAGTTCTATAGGCTGCCCCAGCTTGCAGTTCACAGTTTTGCAGGTGGTTTGGATGTGTGGGTTTGGGTCCAGAGATTGATCAAGTAAGATACCCAGGTAGTGGAAGGAGGTGAAGAGTTTTCCATTAAGATCAAAAAATATTCAGTGGAGTGGTGCCACGACCAAAGCTTTTGTGCTGTTCCCAGGAGCATGGCATTAGTCTTGCTGGAGTTGAGGATAAGGTGATGGGAGTTGAGCCAGGTCTGTACACTGTTGTAGAGCTGTGGTAAGTGATGGTTAATGTGCTCACGTTGTGAGAGCTGGCGTGATGACCAGGTCGTCTGCATGGGGAAGAGGAGCAGACTGGTATGTTATCAGGAGGTTGTTAATGAAGGTGTAAAGAAGAGGACCCAGAAATCGAACCTTGAGGAACACCAGCGTTGGTTTGACATTGTTGGAATAGCAGAGTTGAATTTAACAGTCTGGGATCTATCAGCTAGGTAGCTCCTGAACCAGTTTAGCACGGAGGAGCAGCCTATTTTCTGGAGAAGTGGACAGGAGCAAGGGGTGACCCACAAGGTCAAAAGCAGGTGAGATCAATAAAAACTAGCTCCTGTAAACCTGCCTTTGTCCATGTTCGAGAGGATGTCCGAGGAGAACTTGGCAAGGCGAATAAATAGTGCTATGGTTTTCTGAACCCATGCTGTGCATCACTGAGCTGTTTTGTAGAATCAAGGTATTCCAGGATCTGATTTGCTCAGGTTTTCTAAGATTTTGCTAAGTACCTGGGATTGCAATTGGCCTGTAGTTGGAGATTTCATTTTGTTCCCTTACTTGTAGATTGGGGTAATCCTAGCAGTTTTCAGAGGTCCGGGACTGTACCACTGGCAAGGAACAGTGTGAAGATTTTGTAGCGGTTTTGAGATAAAATATGCAGCTAATTTTAGCAAGCAGGGTTCCAGGTGGTCAGAACCAGGACTAGTGTTTCGGATATCTTCTTCAGGAGATTCAGAACCTGAGTGCATGTGATGGCTTTGAAGTGGAAAGGCTGAGTTTTGGATCAGTAGTTTGGGAGGATAGGCAGTTACTGGCACACTGTCAGGTGAGGGAGGGACGTGAGAGTGCCAGTGGTGGCTAGGTATAAGATGAGAGGTCAGAGAACATGTTATTGAAAGCATTCACTATGGTGAGGGTTTATTACAGTGGGATCCATTAATGACCATCTCTGAGGGTAATAGATTGAGGAGAGCCAAGGAAGGTTTTTATGTGGCTCCAGAATTTCCGGGGATCATGGGCTGAGTTGTTTAGTAAGTTCTGGTAGTACATGCTTTTAGCCTATGTTTTTTTCTGCAGAATTTCTATGTTGTCTGTATATTATGTGGTCACTGGGCAAACCAGAGCTTTTGTAGTGCTTCCATAATTTATCCTTGTGCTTAAGTTGCTGTAGGAGGTTTTGTGGAGCCATCTGGTTTGTTTCCCCTGACTCTTCTTGTGGCTTTCGGTGCATGTTTGCTTTGTACTGAGTAAACTGCAGTAGGAATACTTTAGGGCATCTTCCACATTAACTGCATGGTAAATTTCTGACCAGTCTAAGTTTGATATTTGAGAGGAAGGCATTTGTGTCCAAGTGGGCAAAGTTTGTGAAAGTGACCAGCCGGGGGGGAGGTGACTGGCCAGAGGGCCACTGACAGAAGATAGGAGAGTGATCGGTAATTGAATCAGCCAGAATCCCCATGTGTGCCATATGTTCGGGTCGGTTTGTAAGAATCCAGTCAATCAATGTACTAGACTGCGGTGTTTTCCGCCTGGTATTCTCAGTTATTAGCTGGTGGAAGTTAAAGCCTTGTACCAGTGATGCAAGGACATTGTGGGAGGAACCCAGCCAATTTAGGTTAACGTCGCCAAGGATAACGGCTTCATTGCTGTTGATGGATTGTGGCGTTAGATTGAGTACTTCCTGGAAACCATCCATTCCCCAGAGAGGCGGGTTGTGAGAGGCAGATTATGTGTAGTTTCTTAGTGCCAAGGGACAGGAGGCGCATGAATTGATTCACAAGTTGTTGGGGTTTTGGGCAGGGACTGTACTGAGGCTGAGGGTGAGACTTGTGGTGAATGTGATGCCTCCACCTCCTCTTTGGCCCAGGTCTGTCCTGCCATATGAATGAATAGCCAGGTGGCCAGCACATGGTATCGGGGTCCTTGGTTTCAGCCAGGTTTCCGATGGGCACAATATGTCAGGATCATAAATTTTTAAGCCATGCTTCTAGTTCAGACAGGTGATTCAGTAAGCTGTGGATGTTCATATGGGCTATGGATAGTCCTTTATTTGCTTTACCTTTTGCTTTCAGGGAGCACCGTTGAGAGGGGACCTGGATTCAGTTCTATGTCACCAGCCAGTTTGAGCAGGAGTGATGCCAGGAGCATAAGCATGATGCTGTTGTGATTTAAAGCTTCCCGGTGTTTCCTCCACCTATTTTTGAGGGTAATCGGTGCTCGATAAGTGCAGCCTTTGTTGCGGAGTAATTGTTCCCAGGAGGGTTTTGGCCAGGAATTGGCTATCATAAGGTTAGAGAAACTGAAGTCCGTGGCTGGGGGGGTACTGGTGTTTCTCGCTCAGCAGTGTCAATGAGATTTCATTCATGCTCCAGAGAAGGACAAGGCAGATTGGAATGGTTAGCACTTTTAATCTGCCACTTGGGGGATGTGGGCCTATAGGTAGGAGAGACATTTTAGTGCTTTGGGGGCTGTGACAGGTTTATCTGAGCAGCTAGAAGTTTGCAGGGAAGGATTGGCTAGAGAAATATAGCTAGAGCAATGTTCAGAGAAACAGATGGAAGCTCAGGGATGAGGGACTTATGGAGGGAGGGGAGGAGAAATGGCGAAATGTCAGTTCAGGAGAAGAGATAGGATCAGGGGAGGTGGATTTGGTGCTGAAGTGAGATTAACATTTTGGCAGTCGTTGAGCAGGTTGATCACCCCAGTGGTGAAAATATAAGGAACCAATGGGAAAGTGGACACTTAGTCATATGACCAGCAGAGTCCTATAAAGCTAGAGGTCGACCAGGGTGGGTGAGGGGGGGGCGGGCGGAAGGGACAGATGGTCACAGGAGGAGCTGTACCACTTGCTTATTGTGACCGTTTAGGTTCCCCTCAAGTGGGAAAAGGCACGGAGAGCCGCTTCTAGCCCAGGTCGAGAAAGCAGTCTAAAGTCAGCAATTTTCCATGAGAACAGCCGCTTTTCCTGAAAAGTACAGTCGACAGTATCTCAGACTAAGCTGGAGGAGCCATCAGCTGGAATCGGTAGAAAACGTACCTTACGGCTGTTGACGGCTTTACCGGCACAAGGGACCAGGGTGCGGCTGGGCTCCTGGTTCCGCGTCTGGGTGAGAGTTTAGCGGGCGGCCCCTGGCAACAGGTCTTCCTGGAGGAGCAAGGCGCAGACTTCGGCGGTTGCTGCTGGGCAAGCGGGTCTGGTTGTGGGTTCCTGGGTCTATAGCGGACAGTCCACGGCAGTCCTTGGGAGCGAGGAGGAGCGTTCCAAAGCCGATGGGCCTGGAGAGGACCTAAGGAGGGACAGCAAGGGAGGCTTTATGTGGGAGAGCAGTGCAACAAGGTGAGGTTAGGAGAACAAAGAAAAGCAGTGAGGAAGTGAGAAAGAGAGGGAGGAGATTCAGGAACAGTGGGAAGATTAGGTAACTTTTACAACTTTAAGGCAGGTAAGCTAGGGTCTATACTTTCTGTGGGTTTAACAATTATCATGCATGTAGAATTAAAGTTCTAAACTTATTTCAAACAATCTTTAAGCAGGAAAACTAGAGCTCAAACTCTAAGGTAGAAAGACAAATTTGAACTCTTGCAGAGAAGCCAGTACGGGGGTCACGTGATGGCATCTAGCTAGGCAGCAGCTGGGATTCTGAGCTCTCCCCTCTAGCCACCTTTCCTGGCTGTTTTTGGAGTCATCTGGGCATTTAAGTGCAAAATTTGTGCCTGAGGTGCTTGATCAACTTGCCTACTACCATAAAACGACTTCTGCTTGGGAAACGATTGCCTATTTTAACGGGATGGAGGTGGATGGGAAGCAGGCCTCTGTCAAGCACACACCTCCTGCATCCCTGGAGAAGGCAGCAAAAAAGCAACGTAATCAGGGGGCTGTTAAACCTGAACGAAGTGGGGATAGAGTGCAACTGGCTACTCCCCTGACGGAGGATAGGTTTCTTCAGGAGCTCACCCCACTGAAAGATATTCTGAAAGAGCTGGCTGGGAGCTTAAGTCCCTCGTAGTGAGCTGTCTTCTGTCTCCACTAGAGTTTCGGATATGGAGGCCAGAATCTTTTGTCGGAGCAATGGAGGTGAAAAACTGAAACTGAGGTTGCAGAGCTTAAGCAGCAGATCAGAAAATTACAAGCTAAAACTGAAGATCTGGAGGGGCGTAATCGCCGGAACAATTTATTAATTCTGGGCCTACCCGAGATGGAAGAGGGCCCGGACTTAATGGCCTTTCTGCAGAGGCTTTTGAATAAGGTTGTAGGCCCATCCCCTATCAGCCCCTCTTACCACTTGGGACGGGCCCATCGCTCTCTAAGGCCCAGGCCTTCGTCTGGATCCCCTCCGCTACCCATCATCATTAAGTTTTTAAGCTATATTGAGAGACAGCACGTTTATGCTAAATCGCGTGAGCTAAAAGAAGTCCTATGGGGTTCATCTAGAATTTGGATTACGCAAGATTTGCCTAAAGAAACCAGGGAAAAAAGGGCAGCTTATCATCCTGTTGTGCAGAAATTAATAGCTGCTTCTATTCCCTTCAGGATGATTTATCCGGCAGTTCTGAAGGTCACTGTGGGAGGCATGACAACCAGCTTTAATTCTCCTGATGCGGCCCTTAAGGAACTGGCTATCAAGTTACCAGATCTGTTCAAGGTGGCTGGCTGAAGGACTCATTACCTATTATTTTAATATGACAATGTGGTGATCTCAAGGGGTCACGATCTATTTTTGGAATATATTTATCTCAGTTTTATGTTGTAGTAGTCTAACTCTTTTGATATGCTAGCTGGTTGGGGGTGCCTGCTGGCTTTGTCCTTTTTTTTCCTGCTCTCCTTCTATTTTTGACTGCTCTCTCTGTCTCCTTTACTCTCTCACTCTCTCTCTCTTTCTTACCTGGGTTGTTTGCTCTGGTTTGTGTTGCGGAGGGTTGGTCTGTTGGGTGGTGGGGATCCTCCTCGCTGTGTCCGTCCATGTTTGCCCGCGAAGGAACTTTCTTCTACTGCTGCTGTTTTCCGGGGGTGACTTCCTGGTGGGCGGACCGTTCTGGTCCCTCCAGTTTATTGGTCCCTCCCGAAACAGCGGCCCTAGAGTGAGGTTTTCATGGATACAGTGCTCCCTTTTTCTTTTTGAGTTTCAGGAATTCTTTGCGGGCTGCCTGGATATCGGGTAGGTGATCTACTCAGTTATACTCTCTCTTGGGTTGGGGCGGCGGGTTCTCATGCCAGAGTGGTGGTGGATGAGCTCTCTCTATTGTTGGGGTGATCTTTTTTGCTTGTGCCTTCCTCTCTAATAGGGTTTCCTTTTACTGTTCCTTCCCTTTGCTTGTTCACCTCCTGGAATACTGGTGGCTGGGGGGGGGAAGCTCAGGTCTAGGGGTGTCCACTCGCTGGATGTGGAATCGCGAGCCATATGATGGGGGGGCGGCTAACCTCTCCCTGGCAGTGGGGCTGATAGACAGCATTATGTTGGGACGTTGGCTTTTTGCTTTCACTGGATCATATTTGAGGTGTTTTTCTCACTGGTACTTGTACTTAACGCTGGGGATTTGGAGGTTCGCAATGGGAGTCGGGTGGTTCAAGCTTTTAGGCCTTAGCTTGTTTTATGGTTTTCTCCTGCTTGGGCCTCTCGTTGTATATAGTTATTTTGGGTTTTGAGGGCTTTGGATGCTGAGGGGAACAGGTCTGATGCTCGTTAGTTTATGGTGGGTTTTTGGAGATGGGGTGGGGGGGCTCTTTTCTTACTGATTGGTTTGTCTCTGGCTTTTCGGAATCTGGTCTCTGTTTGATGTGTGGGTGGTATGGGATCTATGAGTGCTTTCCTTTATGCTTTGTATGGCCTTTGGCCAACTATGGTAGGCTGCTGTATTAGGGGAAATACTGTTGATAGATTCAATCAGAGGGTATTTTGGGGTGCTGGATATCTGGGGGTTAGTTGTGTTTTGCTGGGGACTTATAGATGGGATGGCCTAACCTGCCAGCATAGGTCTTGGCTCTGTTCTGGTTGGATAAGACAGACGGGATCTTTCCTGTTGGGACTCAGGCCAGAGTTGCTTGGGGGGAACACTATGTCCCTGGCCTTCATAATGTGGATGCGCTTTCCCTTTTTCCAGTTTGCTGAACTTGTCTGGATGTTTGGTTGTATCATGTTGTATTTAAAATGGCTATGAACACAGTTAAAATAGCTTCTTGGAATGTACGGGGACTTAGGGATCGGGTCAAGTGGTTGCAGGCCTTTAATCATTGCTCATTACTCCAAATTGATATCCTTTTTTTACAAGAGACACATTTAAGCCATGATGACACCAGGCTGCTATCTCGTTCTGGTTTTTCTCAATCCTACCTTGTGGGAAATTCCTGTTTTAGCAAAGGAGTTACGGTTCTTATTAAAATGCATGTGTTGTTTTCGAAAGAGATGATTGTTTCAGACCCAGAAGGGAGGTTTATTCTGGTCAAGGGTACTCTTAATGGTGGTAATGTAGTTCTAGGTTCCATATATGGTCCGGTGGGTGGGAATCCAGGATTTTTTATGTCCCTTGCTGATAAATTGTCCAACTTCCTCCCTGCCCAGTTTATATTGGGTGGTGACTGGAATGTGCCCTTTTCATCTACTCTGGATAGAGATCCTCAGGATAAGCGTCTCCCTTCTCCGGCTCAGCGTGCTCTTCAGGACCTGAGGTCATTGTTGGGCTTATGTGATCCTTGGCGGCTTGCTAACCCTTCATGTCGTGCCTTCTCCTTTCACTCTCAATCGCATGGTACCAAATCGAGGCTGGATATGGTTTTAGTTAGTTTCTCCTTTCTCTCGAGTATTTCTCTGTCTGGCATTGAGCCAATTATTTTGTCAGATCATGCCATAGTCTGGATCAGACTTTCTTTAGACCCGGATTTTTCCTGTGACTCGGTGTGGCGATTGAACATTCAAATGCTAAAAGACCATCAAAATGTTTCGGATATTAGCTCTTTGATCTCCCTTTTTCCTGGCAGATAATATGAATTCTACTCCAAGAATCGATATGGTTTGGGGTGCTCTGAAGTGTTATCTCAGGGGTGAACTTATTAAAATGGCTTCCCTTAGGAAGAGGACGTGGCTCGCTAGTTCCTTGGCTTTGATGAATAAACTTAGGGAGCTAGAGACTAAATTTTCCTTAACTTCCTCTTTAAGGGATCTTAAGGATCTTTTATCAGTTAAAAATGAATATATGGATCTTTTGAAGGAGAAAACAGAATACTGCTTGATAAAAACTCAAGCTAAGTATCTTGATCTTGGGGAAAATCCAGGAAACTTCTGGCCCTACGCTTACGCGCGTTGGAAAGCTCTAGGATCATCCCCTTTCTGTCTTCTCCATCCGGTGAAGTTGTCTCTTCTCCCAGAGGTATTGCACATATTTTCAAAGAATACTATTTGGACCTTTATAGTAAGTCTCCTGTGTCTTACCCCATCTCAGACATTAATGGGTATTTGAGGGAGATAGATATCCCTTGTCTATCAGAGGCTCAGCAAGCTAGCTTATTGGCCCCTATTTCAGCTGAAGAGATAGAGAGAACCATTGCCTCTTTGGCTCCGGATAGGGCGCCGGGTCCCAATGGTTTCCCTGCAAACTTCTATAAGGCCTTTGCCAAGGACCTGGTACCTATTCTTCTTAAGTTATATGACTATCTATCGGTTTCCCCTGAGATAGATCCTGCACTGTTTGAGGCTATCATTGTTTTAATTCCCAAAGCTGATAAGGTTCTAACAGATCCGGCTAATTATAGACCCATTTCTCTCCAAAATTATGACAAGAAAATCCTTGCCAAAATATTAGCTGAAAGAATCAAGAAGGTCTGGACTGGGCTGCTGAGCCCTGAGCAGGTTGGCTTTGTAGCAGGCAGGTCGGTGGCTGACCATTTGAGGACTCTGTCACACATCTCTCAGCATGTTCAATCAGTCTCATATCCGGTTGCTCTGGTCTCTCTTGATGCCGAAAAGGCCTTTGACTGGGTCGATTGGTCTTTCCTTTGATCAGTAATGGAGAGAATGGGTTTTCCGTCTCCTTTTCTGACTAGAATCGGACGTTTTATAGTTGCCCTTCTGCTAAAATTTACTGCAATGGGGTTCTTTCTTCTCCTTTTCGTTTATTTGCTGGCACCAGGCAGGGATGCCCCCTTTCCCCTTTGTTATTTAATCTATATCTGGAACCATTGCTGATTAGACTTAAATCGTCCCCTCAGGTCAGAGGTGTTAGGTTACAGCAATGAGAACTGGTTCTCTCTGCATATGCAGATGATGTCTTGTTGCATTTAATAGATCCTGCAGCATCTTTGAAGGCTGCAATTGATATTATTGTGCAGTTTGGCGATTTTTCCCGTTATAAGTTGAATATCTCTAAGTGTGAAATTTTTCCATTAAATATGTATACTAGTAAGCAGGACTTTTCTTTTTTGGGAATGAGGTGGACTTCTAGATCTATTAAATATTTAGGGATCCAGTTCTCTACCAATCTTTCCCTCTTGAAAAAGTTAAATTTGGATAGAGTTAGGGACTCTGTCAGTCAGGATTTACAGCGATGGTCAGCCCTTCCTATCTCACTTTGGGGCCGAATAAATGTCATTAAAATGAATGTTCTTCCTAGGATTTTTTATCCTTTGAATTTGGTTAATCTCTGGCTTCCTCTTTCTTATTTTCAACAACTTCACGCGTTGTTTTCTAGCTTCATTTGGCGGGGGAAAGGGGTAAGGCGTTCCTATGTCAAGCTGTCGCTCCCCAGGGAGAAAGGCGGTCTTCGGTTGCCTAATCTCCTGTTGTATTACTGGGCGGCTCACCTTTCTAAGTTAGGGAGATGGTTTTCTACAGACTCAGAGTTATCCTGTCCAATTTGGCTCCAGCTTGAACGTGCTTTTCTCTCTGAGGTTAAGCTTGATAGATACGCGTTACTTTATGTGCCTCCAAAGGCTCTTTCACAGTTGGTGTCTGATAGTACGGTGATGGTTGCCTTTAAATCACTGGCGCAATGCCTAAAGTTTTTCCATATTTCTGGTGCTTTGGATTTGGGACAACCGGTGGTTCTTAACTCTAATATTAGGTTGGGCAGCTCTTGGATCATGCCAGAATGGCTTCCACAAATTAGGGAGGCCAGAGTTGAGCATTTGTTCAGCCAAGGCTTGCTTCTCTCCTCGGGTGATATTCTGGGGAAATATGATATACCTAGTAGAGGGGTTTTCAAGGTTTACCAGCTTAGGCACTTAATCAGTAGCAAATTTGGCACTACCTTTAGGGACTCTGTTGCTTATCCTTTCCTTTCTGACATTATTAATCTTGCCTCCCAATCTCATTCTATTTCATTGATTTATTCTTATCTTCTGAATTATAATTCTCAAGAGAGCGTTGAAGGTCCGAGGATTTGGACACACCTTCTCCCTGACATTTCCCCGGACTGGTCTGGTATATGGAAGGATCTGCATCGATACCATACCCAGGACAGGTTGCGGTTAACACAATATTATATTGTGAATAACCTTTACTATACTCCTGTTAAACTCTCTCAGCTTAAGAAGGTCTCTCATTCGATGTGTTTTAGGTGCCTACAGGGAGAAGGTAATTTAATTCATGTCTTCTGGGACTGTCCTAAAGTTGCTCCGTTTTGGTCTCTGGTCTGGGAGAATCTCGATCCTCTTCTGGGTCTGACCGGGTTTTTTTGTCCTGAGATATGTATTTTGGGTGAATTTTCCCGTATAGATAGCGTTGAGCGTCGATATCATATGGCTTTGGTGTCCATGGCGGTTAAGAAGCTGGTCCTAAGACATTGGACTGATCATCTGGTCCTATCCTTTGCCGATTGGTTGAAGGAGGTGGTATCGTATCTTCAGTCAGAGAGTTTGATTGCTAGTTTTAAAGGTCGTATGGACCTGTTTTCCAAGAGATGGGGTAAACTCCAGGCCTTATGTCTGCTTTAATAGTATAATTCTGTGACCCGATTCCTCTAGTCCCTTTTTTATGTTAAGTCAATTGTTAAACTTTGATTCCTATGCTATTATGCTTTCTATGATATCAATGTCTTGATATATTATTACAGTATGCTGTTTTATCCAGACTTAATCTTATTCTTGATGGGGCGCCTTAGAAGTTGAGGGGTGGGTGGGGTTGGATGGATGGGATATCAACTGTTGAATAATGTTGGCTTATTTGTGTTTGGGTGGTTGGGATGGGAGGGGCGGGTCTGGGGTTTGGGTGGGTGAGTGGGGTGGTTTTTCTGGGTGGGGTGGGTTGGAGTGGGTTTTTTGGTTGTACCACTTACTTTATTGTTCCTTGTGTACTTTTTTGGATTGTTTTGTTTTGTTGATGTTTAATTTGTTGTTAAAACCAAATAAACTTAAATTTCAAAAAAAAGAAAAAAAAAGAGAAGCCAGTACAGATGGTCACAGGAGGAGCTGTACCACTTGCTTATTGTGACCGTTTAGAGTTCCCCTCAAGCAGGGAAAGAGGCACCAGAGAGCGGCGCTCCTAGCCCAGGTCGCAGAAAGCAGTCCAAAAGTCAGCAATTTTCCATGAGAACAGCCGCTTTTCCTGAAAAGTACAGTCCGGCAGCGCCTCAGACTAAGCTGGAGGGAGCCGTCAGCTGAAATCGGTAGAAAACGTACCTTACGGCTGTTTACGGCTTTACCGGCACAAGGGATCAATCTAAGTGATAAACCTCTATAAAAAATGTCCAAAATCAAAACTCTTCCTGGTAGAAGATATATTGCTTTCTCAACTTGGATCTCATAATTTGAAAATAGTAGACATACACCGGAGTATTTTTCCTCACCTATGGACCAAAAGAAGAGCCCCCTTAACCACAATATCAGTGACTTTGATGTTTTCTGTAATGTGTGTATTCTAGTATCTTGTAGAAATGTAATGTCTAGGGATGTACAACAATTAATTTCCGCTGGTGGAATTTTGGCGAAAGTGCGAATTTCGCTTCCGTGAAAGTTCGGAAATCATTTTCAGAACTTTCACGGAAATTTTGCCTTAAAACTGTGGAAAAAATAAAAAAAACTGCGGGATAATTTATTAAACTGCGGGGAAAAAAATCCACAGAAAGGATCACTGCCAATGGTCATTGCTGAGACTTTTTTTAACTGCAGTTTAACTCATTAATCCACTCCCCACTGATCAGGGGTCCCAGTAAAGACCTCCAATCGCTTCCTTGGACCCTCATGGTTTCTAGTCCCTCCCCACCCACTGATCATGGCTCCCAAAACATTTTATTTCCCTCATGTCTAGCAGACCCCCTTCCTATCCTGGATTCCTTAGTCCACAAATAAATAGCCAGCAGTCCACCAACTCATCCCCTCTAGTCCCAGTATTCCCTGGTGTCTAGTGGACCTCCCCATCCCAGATCCCTTGTAAAAAAAATAATCTCAATTCCCTGGTGTCTATTAGACCCCCACAAACACCACCCTGACAGTTAATCTGCCACCACCCAACTCCCTTCCCCACCCTGCCACTGAGCAGGCCACCAGCGCAGCACTCCTCTCTCCTCCAGTACCAGTGGCCCACTGAATTGTCAGTGAATAACCATATGGTTGTACAAGCAGGCGCTCATTCACTGACAGTTTATTAAACTGTGGAAAGAATAAATTCTGCAGTTTATATGCACTTTTCTGCAGTTCACAAAAAAAGTCTGCAGAACTCAGTGAAAATCCATGGAAAATCCTACTTTCGTTAGTGACAAAAGTTCTGCAATTTCTTCAAAATTTCTGAAATTTCGCAGAGGTTCCACAAAAGCGGAATTCGCAACTTTCGCCCATCCCTAGTAATATGCACATTCACGTCCTTTGGGATAGAAAAGGTTATTACCCTTTTCAGTAAATTGTATAAACTATTTACATTAACAGAAACTATTTCAAAGTTTGCTGTTGCACTCATCAAAAGGGAGAAAAGAAAGATATTTGCTATCACTAACATCAGTACTATCTCACCTTCCTACCCCTTTTCCAACTCTGTGGTTACCTAGTGTTCTTTCTTTTCTTTGTAGTACTTAGGATACGACCAGGATTCTCCACTGCTGATGAATGTTCTGGCTGTGAGGAGCGAACTGAAGATCCCTCAGCATCACCATCTGAATCATCCTATTCATCTTGTACTGGCAGCACTTCAAATGGATTTGTTATTTCTATAAATGCTTTCCTGATTACCTTCCCAATGGGGGCCCCTTTTTCCCACCTCTACCTGGTGACCATTTTGAACACCTCAGTTTCAGGTGAGGTATGTGGGGGGTATATCATTGGCCACCTTGGGGTCAGGAACCTCACTCCCCTTCAAGGTGTCTTAAAACAGCAGTACTACATGAAAAAATCAGAGCTTTTTCGACAGTTTGTTCCCTGTGCTCTGTTGAGCATATCCCTGGTTCTCTTTCCCACTGGCACTGTACTATCAGTTTGTAATCTGTTTAGTTGTCCTTTGTTTTTGTTTACATTTCTGCCTCCCACTATGTTGACAGCAGCAGTAAAAGACAGGCAGAGAGGCAGGCATCATATTTTCTTTAGCTCTACAGAAAATGGAAATGGATCACTTCCTGGATAGGCAGTACTGCTGATTTAATAGCAACCACTGGAACTTTGCTATTGTCATGAGCTTCAACTTATTCTCTAGGGGCCCACATAGTTCTGGAACCATTTTTGAATTGATGTAAAAGTAGATGGGTGCTTCCCCTCCTCAATTATGGGGTCAAAACAAGGCCTGGGCCTGTATCTTTCCTGACTATTCAGGTACTCTGTGTGCTGCTATACCAACTGCCAGCGACTGCAATTTTATCTTGACTGTACCTGCTTTGTATGTGTGCCATTGCTCCAACTTTGTGTGAAATACCAGCTGTACCGGTGAAAACATCCCTGGTTACTGAGTCCCGCAGCACTGGTCGCCAAGTGAGAGGGGCGGCAAAATTGGAGCTTGCGTCAGCAAAGAAGGAGGGACAGACACCTGTTTAAAGCTCACACTGCTACTGCGTGAGTGGAATGGCATGAGCATGAGTGGCACGAGTGCCACCTGTAGAGAAATTGGGATTTTATAGTTTACCTTGAGTGGCTCTGGTTCAAAAGGGTTTAGATAAACATGCAGGTATAACATAAAGAAACAAAGCAACTACAAAGTTTGATTTGGAAAGATGTTTTTAAATATGTTAAGGTTGTTAGTAGGCTTAGTTGTTGCATTATATTTATATTCCCCAATACAGACTTGTAGACCTTTAGTGTCTTGTCTCAGAACAGGACAATCAGGAGCTTAAAGGGCACACAGGCAGCAAGTAAGGAGAGAGAGAAAAAAAAACAGAGGAAAGAGTAAGGATTGCAAACAGTTAAGGGGCCAGAAATAAGACATGATTGGAGTGGTGCAGTGCAGTGGCTGTGGAGCAGCAGTCTTCTGGGAGACGTTCTGGAGGATGCGGTGTTGTCCCATCTGCATGCACCTCTCTGGGCTGAGGAAGGAGATTGCTCATCTCCAGGCTGAGTTGGCCAGGATTTGTGGGACCTCCTCTTCCATCCAGGGACACCAGTGCCACTGCGGTTGCCTCAGAGGTTGCCAAGAAAAGGTAGTGGTTGGACCACAGTGGGCTCAGGGAGGATAAGGGTAGTGGAACAGAGGCGCATCCCTCCAGTTGTACCTCTCCACAATTCCTATGCCATTCTGGCAAAGTGTGGTTCCTCTATGGAGGCACCCACAGTGGAGACCAAGGAGGATGCTGGGAACCTCCACAAAGGAGACCCACAGGAGGGTGGCAGGGGACCCTTGAGAAGGAAACAACTCCTGGTGGGGACTCCATTGTTAGGAAGGTAGAACTGGGGAGGAAGGGAGGAGAAGTAAGGTGCCTGCCTGGCGCCATGGCTTGGAGGGACAGGGAGCGAATCCTCAGGATTGCCGGAGCAGCTGCACAGAGGAGGGAGCTGGATGTCATTGCCCACCTGGGGACAAATTATCTGGCTAAGAAAGGGATTAGAGAAGTGCAGGAAGAGTCTGAGGAATTGGGGAGGGGCTTTAGAGAAGTAGCACGCACGGTAACCTTCTCGGAGGTGCTGCCCATCTATGGCATAGGAGAGGCTAGGGTGTTCCGCACCATGGGATTCAATCAGTGGTTGAAAACTGGTGTGGAGCTCAGGGATTTGGCTTCATTGGGGACTGGGGATCCACCTGGAGTGATGCAAGCCTATACTGGCATGATGGGCTGCATCTGTCCAGGAGCGGAACCAGGATCCTAGGTGATAGGTTTAAATGCTTCATTGGCAAGCCTTTAAACTAACCAAGGGGGGAGGCACTGGAAAGGAGAAGGGAAATCCTACCCCCCAAAAAAAAATCACGGTAGTAAGTGCAGCAAACACCAACATAGAGGTGTCGATAGGGAGAAGGGCAGGGGTAAATGGAGAAAGTGACAAATGCAAGAAGGACAGGGATGGGGCAAAAAGGAGTATGGCCATCAGGAAATGGAGGGTAATGAGTACCAATGCCCGTAGTCTGAGCAACAAGCTCCCTGAGCTGGTGGCCTTGATGGAAGAGGGATGCCTGGATATTGTAGCAGTCACAGAAACATGGCACACAGAGAACCATGACTGGGATGTTAACATACCAGGGTACATAACCTACAGGAGCAACAGGAAGGGGAGAAGAGGGGGAGGAGTAGCTCTCTATGTAAAGGAAGGGATAAAAGCACCTGAACAAAAGAGTAAACAGGGAGGAGAGGAGGCACTGTGGGTCACCTTGGAGACTGGAAAGGGTACCACAATCCACACAGGGGTTGTGTACAGACCCCCATGTCAGGGGGAGGGAATGGACAAGGATATGATAGAAGGCATTCTTAGAATGGCAGAGAAAGGGGAGATACTGTTGATGGGAGACCTGAATATGCCAGATGTTAACTGGAGCACATTTGCTGCAGCCACATCCAAGAGCAGGGCCATTCTTGATGCCCTACAGGTGGCAGGCCTCAGACAGCTAGTTTTGGAACCCACTCATGGGGGAGCAATCTTAGACCTCGTACTCTTAAATGGGGGCAGTGAGAGGATCTCAGATCTAGAAGTGGGTTGCCATCTGGGAACAAGTGACAATCAAATAGTGTGGTTCACGTTAAACTCAGCTACAGAGTCAAGCCATACAAAAGTGAGGGTACTGGACTTTAGGAGGGCTGACTTTGGCAAGATGGAGAGTGCCTCAGAAAGCACTAGCAAACAGGCTAGAAGGAGGTGTGGAGCAACAATGGGAATCATCAAACTGCCATCACAGAGGCAACAAGCCTTTGTGTGAAGCAAATAAACAAATCAAAATGAAAGAAAAAGCCACTATGGTTCTCAAAAGAGGTGGCTGTGAAAGTCAGGAAGAAAAAGATAGCATTCCAGAAGTATAAGGAAACACAGAAGGAGCAGGACAGAGAGCTGTACCAGTTAAGGCAGAAGGAAGCAGGGAGGGAAGTCAGAATAGCAAAGGCCCAAATTGAGGAAAAGATAGCCAACTTAGTTAAGAAGGGGGATAAAACCTTTTATAGGTACATCAGTAGCGTAGAAAGACAAAGGGAGGGATAGTGAGGCTGAATAGAATGAATGGTAGGTGGGCAGAGGAGACAGTGAAAAGCAGGGATACTGAACGAATATTTCTGCTCAGTATTCACAAAAGAGGAGGGGGAAGTGCCTAATCCAATTAACAGAAGCACTCTTGATAGGGGGGTCGATCCCAGTCCTTTCATAGAAGAAAGGGTTCTGCAAGAACTCCTAAAACTGAAGGTGGACAAAGCAATGGGTCCTGATGGATTTCACCCCAGAATTCTAAAAGAATTAACTCATTGCCTCCACAGGCTTACTCTGAGATTACACCACTCGTCTCCTGAATCTCCTGTATACTTTTAACAGTGAATCCTGGGCCTTTCTAAGCAAATCAAGCCATAGTCGGCATGTCGCAAACAAATGCTAATAGCTCAATAACCGTACATGCTAGACACAAAGTATTAGTGGTAGAGTTATTCAGCACAAAATTGCCTTTCCAATGGTGGTATTCATGTAATAATAAGTAATTTAGTTTGTTTTCTATTCTGGTCGAAACCGGAAAAAACAAATTTTTCACTAAAAAAAGGCAACATAAGCCATTTTTTATCGGCAAATATGTCAAATATCAACACCAAATTAAGCATACAGACATTAGATGGTGTTTTACTATTATGTTTGTTAAAAAAAGATCTCTTTTTACTATGAAACATAATTTTTCCCCATTTTAGTCAAGGTGCTTTGGTGAGATTTGAGGGATGAATCTCAACCACACACACCATATCATAAACAAATGCATATAACTCCAAAAGTATACATGATACACATAAAGTATCAACATGAAAGATGATCAGCACAAAATTGCCTTTCCAATGATGCTATACGATCAATTGTAATCAATACAGTTTTTTTTATGCCTGCTGAATTGTCATAAAAGTGCATTTTTATCAAGCTGCTTAGGTGAGTCTTGATGGAAAGAATGTCAGCCATACACACCATACCAAAAACAAATGCATGTAACTCCTAAAGTATACATGACACACACAACATATCAGTGGCACAGTTGTTCCACACAAAATTGCCTTTCCAAAGGTTCTATGCAATCAGCTGTACTCAATTTGGTTTTAGTTTTATACTGGCTAAGATACCCAGAATGTGTTTTTTTTTTCTTCAAAGTGCTTAGGTGGTTCTAGATTGACAAAATGTCATAAATAAATATGAATAACTCCTAAAGTGAACATGATACACACAAAGTGTCAGTGGCAAGGTTGTTCAGCACAACATTACCTTTCTAATGGTACTATGCAGTCAATTCCAATCAATTCTGGCTGGCAAGTAATATTAAAATATGTGAGTGACTTCTCCAGACTTTTCTAGGGCACACAGGAAGTCTGTAGGTGACTTCTGTAGGCATTCTGGGACACACTGTAGTTAGATTTGCTGATGCCTACAGACGTTTCTAGGAGGCAATGAGTTAAGGGAGGAACGAGTGGAACCACTGGCTACTCTTTTTAATAAATCATGGGAGGATAGTGTGGTACCCGAGGACTGGAGGAAGGCGGATGTGATTCCCCTTCACAAAAGTGGGACCAAGACAGAGGCAGGAAACTATAGACCTGTCAGTCTGACCTCTGTGGTAGGGAAAGTGATGGAGTCACTTCTGAAGGAAAGAATAGTTGAGTACCTAGAGGCCAGTGGGGTACAGGACCCAAGGCAGCATGGGTTCACAGCGGGAAGGTCATGTCAGACGAATCTAATAGATTTCTTTGACTGGGTGACCAAAGTAGTAGACCAGGGAGGGGCTGTGGACATGGCCTACCTAGACTTTAGCAAGGCATTTGACACAGTCCCATGCAAAAGATTAATAGTCAAATTAACCAGCCTGGGAATGGGTCCCAGGCTGTTAGCCTGGGTAAAACATTGGCTGCACAACAGGACACAGAAGGTAATTGTAAATGGAGTCCACTCTGAAGAAAGAGGGGTTACTAGTGGGGTACTGCAGGGTTCAGTATTGGGTCCAGTCCTTTTTAATGTCTTCATCAGTGACATTGCAGAGGGTCTGGATGGAAAAGTATGCCTTTTTGCAGATGACACAAAGATCTGCAACAGGATTGATACACAAGGAGGCGTGGAAAGGATGAGAAGGGACTTGGCAAGGTTGGAGGAATGGTCAGAAGTATGGCAGCTAGATTCAATGCAAAGAAGTGCAAATAATGCACCTGGAAACAAGAACCGGGGAAGAATACACAATGGGGAGGTAGTAACAACAACAAAAAGGAAAGGGACCTGGGGGTAATCATATCAGATGACCTTAAGGTTAGCAAGCAATGTGAGAAGCAGTAGGGAGGGCTGGGGTATACTGGGATGCATAGGAGAGGCATCAGCAGCAGAAAACAGGAAGTTGTTATCCCTCTGTACAGACAGTTGGAGAGACCCCATCTGAGTACTGCATCCAGTTCTGGGAGACCCCATCTCCAGCAAGGACATAGACAGGATAGAGGCAGTCCAGAGGAGGGCAACTAAAATGGTGCAGGGTCTGCAAGAGAAGCCGTATGAGAAGAGACTAAAGGAACTTAATATGTATATCCTTGAGGAAAGAAGGGAGGGGGGGACATGATAGAAACTTTTAAGTATCTCAGTGGAATCAACAAAGTCCAAGAGGGTAGCATCTTTTAGAAAAAGAGACGTGCAAGAACAAGGGGACACAATTTAAATATAGAAGGGAGCAGTTCAGGGCAATGTGAGTATTATTTCACAGAGAGGGTAGTGGATGCATGGAACAGCCTTCCTGAGGAGGTTGTGGGTCTAAAACTGTGGGAGAATTCAAGAATGCATGGGACAGACATAAGGCAATTCTTGTGGGGGGTAGGAAGAAATAGGCTGTTGGTTAACTAGGATCTGCGGCCTATCCTGTAGGTAAGGAAATGGGCAGACTAGATGGGCCAAGCGGTCCTTATCTGCCATCAAAGTCTATGTTTAGGAAGTACGTCTGAGTTTCAGAATGCTGGAATGAATGGTCAGAAGAACGATAAGGGAAGGAACAGTAATAAGGGGAGAAATTCATTCAACCTGGTTAAATCAAGCATACAAAGTGTGCCTTTTGCATTTAGACCCTGTGAATATTTGGAAAGGAAGCCAGAAATGTACCTTGGTTATCTCTGGTGTTATGTGGGGATGTTGAGTTGAACCTCGGCCCTGAGGGAAATTCCATCAGCCTTGCACATGACAATGCAAGGAGTCTGATTGGTAAGATGGATTCCCTCAGAGCATGGGTTCTTGTTGAAATCCCAGATGTCATGCAAATCTGTGAACAGCTTCAAGGGCACGGGACAGGGAACAGGGGAGAGGGAGGGTGGGAGGTGGCAGTGGAATGACAAAAGGGAGGGGGGTTGGGGCAGCTGCAAACTAGGGGTGTTGGCTGCTCACTCGAGCAGACTTAGATAGACCTGGTGGTCTGTTTTTGCTGGCACATTTGTATGTTCATATGTTATAATTTTGACAGAAACCTGGCTTCAGGAGAGGATACAACAAGCAGAAGTTAACCTGGATGGTTATTACCATCATAGGCAGGACAGAGGGTCTAGAGGGGGTGGAATTCTAATTTACTTAAAACATGCATTGGGTCACTCAGAGCTTTTGTACTCTGGGAAAATGGAGGGCATTGAGTGTCTGTTGGTTTGTTTGGAGTCGAAAAACCTGATTATAGGTGCTGTTTATTCACCACCAAAAGTAAAAATGGTTCATTTTGACAATTTTTGTCACATGTTAACAAATCATATAAGTCACAAGAAAACAATTCTTATGGGAGACTTTAATGCAGCATGGGGGGGCAGAGGGCAGAAACTAGATAACTTGATGCAGAGTTTAGATTTAACACAAATAATTATTTCATCTACCAGGAAGAGCACTTTAAATAGTAGCGGTAGTATGCTGGATTTAATTTTTGTCTCCTTGGACTTAAGGTTAATGGCACAAGGATCTGTTGCCCAAATCTGGGTGAACATAATGTTATTCATTGCAGTATAGACCTGGAGCAAGCAACTATTCCTCCCCCTAGACAAGAAAGTAAATATAGGAGAAGTTATGCAGGTTTAATAAACATCTTTTCAGGGATTATCTGGCAAAAATATCATGGTATAAGGTATTTCTCATACCAGACCTGAACATGGCAGTGGAAGAATTCATGCATGTATCTAGATGCATGTAATAGGTTTGCACCCATTAAAAGGTTGAAATGTAAACAAAAATGCTTGTCATGGATCAGTCTAAAAATAAAAAAACTAATAACGAAAAAGAAACAACTTTGGAAAAGGGCTAACAGACTGTTGGATCCTGAATTATGGATAAAATATAAACAGCTAAGAAACGGGATTTCTACAGAGATAAGGAATTCAAAATCCTATTATTACAAGCAAAATATTAGAACAACAACTGACCCTAAAGATTACTGGACCCTGGTAAAAAATATTACGAATCCCATCAGAAATTATCCTGAAATAAGAATCAAAGAAAATGGGATACTATGTCAGAAAGAAAATGCAGCTGACATGTTAAATACTTATTTTGTAACTTTGTCTGACCTCAAGATAGTGAATTTAGATATAAAAAGGAGGGTAAGTGAAGAGGTTTTGGTACCACAACATTTTTCAGTGTTTCAATTTCACCCAGTAACCACATCTGAGGTTATTAAGATAGTTGGTAATCTGCAGATAAATAAGGCTAGTTGAGCAGATGGTATAGAAAATAAATTACTAAGAGATTCAGCTGTGGAGATTTCCCCAGCACTCAGAGACCTAATTAATTGAAGCCTGAGGGAGGGGATTATTCCACAGAGTTGGAAACTGGCTAAGGTTGTCCCAATTGCAAAAGGAGGTGATCCCACTGATCCATCAAACAACCGTCCTATAGCCTTATTGTCTGCCATTTCAAAAATAGCAAAAAGGATAGTTCATGAACAGTTAGTTGGTATCTCGAAAAGTATGAGAAACTCACAATATTTCAGTCAGGATTCAGAAAAGGCAGGTCCACGGCCATGGTGCTCACGGACCTCTTAGATGTGGTTGCCACCCCTTTGGGTATGGCAAGGTCAGGGGGCACCATGTACATGGACCTGTCAAAAGCATTTGACTTAGTGGATCGTAACATTTTATTGGGTAGCCTCAGCAGTATGGGATTGACCGGTGATACGTCTATGGTTTAAATCAAATTTGACAGAAAGAACTCAGTTAGTAGCTACCAATAGATTTCAATCAAATACACTGTTACCCGAGGAGTTCCCTAGGGGTCGATTCTCAGCCCATTGCTGTTTAATATATATGTTAACAGCCTCCCAGATAAAATAACACTTTCCAATATTCGGTTATATGCTGACGATACGGTATTGGTGGCTGATGGTTGTTCCTTGAGAGGGGTTGAATCTAAGTTACAACATGATTTTCTGATGATGCAGGATCACTTAACCTCCCTGGGCTTGGTAATAAACAGCAGAAAGACCCAGGCCATGTTTTTCAGCTAAAAACAAACCAAAACAGCCAAACTAATGGAAATGAAGATTAGGACCAGAGAGGGAGTAATTTTGGCTCAAACAGAGGTCTATAGGTATTTGGGGTTTACATAGATCAACATCTTACATTTGCCTATCATACCTCAGACTTAATAAAAAAAACAAATGCTTGTATAGGAGCAATGAGACGGTTTAAAAACTGTACTACATTGAATGTACTTTCCATGACAGCTAATCAATTAATCTTGCCAATCATGGACTATGAGTGCCACATATATTTGAATGCTGACAAAAAAAAACCAACTAATTAAACTGGACCATTCTTATAATAGACTGGCAAGATATGTGTTGAATTGTAAATCACTGGGTTATGTATAGCGCATTAAGTTGGGATACATTAGAGCAAAGAAGAAAGAAAATCTGGATGGATCAAGTCTGGGGTATTATAAAAAATGAGGCCCCACTACACTTAAAGAAAAAGTTGCATAGACGAAATCATGGTTTAAATCTGAGATTCAAAACAGCAAGGGAATTTATACAACCAAAAATAATTAACAATTTTAGTAAAATGACTTTTGAATGTAAAGCCACTACCAGTTGGAATGCAATTCCATTACAATTAAAAAATCAGGTATATACAAGAGATATGTTTAAGGCTGCTATTAATCAGGAGTATCCTCTTCAATGTAAGTGCAATAATGCTGGTCAAGTTGTGGAATCTGCCTAAAATTCTGTTAGAAGGGGCATTGAAGTTTTATTCACTGTCATTTGTTTGTGAAATTTTATGTAAGCTGGACTTATGTATTGTTTTGTATCTGAATATAAATTGTTATGTAATTGTCTTTGTACCTGATGATAGAATGTTTTGTATTTTGGGGTAACTGCTTTGTACTTGATGTTTATTTAATGTAACAATTTACACAGGTTCACCTTGTAAACAGGGCATATTATAGCCCTAATGATGCTATACTGTATAAATAAAATTTGTACTACTACTACTAACTTTACTATACAACCCTTGACCTTTGTCTGTTCTTTTGTGCCATAGTAACAAAAGAATCATGTTCCATGTGATCCATAATGTCTCCTCTGTTATGTGATGCCCATGTGCAGAAATGATAAGTGACCTAATTCGTCACATAAATTAAATTTCATTTTATTTTTATGACTGCAGTGAGCAGGGCCCTGCGGACATATTACTTCAAAAAGGGACTCAGCATTATTTCAAAGCATTCTTTCATACTGAAGAATATGTTGGAGTTGCAGCACAGTCTCCTATGCAAGAAAACTATGCCAGATAACAAAGTCCCTTCCCAAAAAACAAGAAAAAACAAAGTGTGTTTCCTTTGCAGTTGCAACACATCTACTTTGCCAGAGTCACATATCAGTCAATAGTCCAGAATTTCTTTACATAACATCCCAGTTCTGTCTGTAGGCAGGAAGCGTTAACAGTGCTGTGCTCAATCAGTCACTGCCATATTGTTTCCTCCTAGGTTTTAAATTTTACACACACACACACCATGGTATTTTAGCCTTGCTTTGCTACTATGGACTGATGTAGTCTAGCATTCTTTTACATTCCAGTTCTGTCTGCCTGTTCTCCTAGTGGTATTATATATTGTCATGTGATTGATGTACACATTCCAACATATATATATGTATAGATATAGATATATATTGCCCTTGCATCATAACCCCAGTCTATATATTTATTCAGGGATTGGATTTCCCACTGATGTCACTGATCTTACTTCATTACCAAACTGTAATTTAATTACATCAACATTCAAGAGCACATAAGCAGTTGAAATGGACTAGATAAGTTGGGCAGTGAATATAATTAATCATGTTTTACTTTTTCTTTTTACATTCATCACTCTCTCTGATCTCTGCCACTACAGCTTGTGATGTGTGTTAATTTGAGCTGCATAATTCACAACCTCACAGTATCCTCACACTTGGAGATCACGAAGGTCAGAGTGGGGTCTGAAATTCTCATATGTTTTAGAAAAAAATCTCTTGATAGAATTACCATCCTGCAATTTAAGTAACCACAATTATAACATGGGCACCTATAAATTAGTGAAATGATTGGTCAATAGTAATCAGGTGACCATTCATTAATTATTAGTAAAGGCACAGTAGATACAAGTGGTGAACAGGCACCCAAGAGAAAGCTCAGTCAGGGAATCAAACTAATTTCATGCAGTATGAGAAATAGTTAGCAGTAGCCATATTGAAATGCAGCTTAGCGAATCTTCCCACCCACCCACCCACATGAAGAACACTGGCAGTTGCACAAAACATTGCTTAGTAGGTAAAATTGATCAGTATATAGCAAAACACACACAGAAGCATCAAAGGCTACAATAAAAAATACAGAACTGTATATACACCACAGTAGTTGAAGCACTCACATAATCACATCTCCAGCCATGCGCCCCATCGGTCCTGTGAGATTGTTTTGATCGCCGTTACATTGTCTCCTTGTAAGAGACTGGTACTGCAGAATAGCACATACTGTAAATAAAACAGTATTCCTTCTGTGTAGTGTGACACAGATATTCTGTGTTTTCCACATTCCTCACTACCCCTCGTGATCACCGTGAACAGACTTGAAACTCAGAAAGACACACACAGCCAGAAAAGACAGGTTAGTACAAATGGTTGTGGGAGCACAACACTGTGCAGCAACACAGACTCACCAGCTGACTCGCCAGGTAGTGACTGCAGCTTCCTTGAAGAGACATAACTGTACACACAGACTATGTAAACCATCGGTGCAGTGCTTTGACATGCACCGTCACAGTTGGGCAGTCAGGACGTTCAGAAGTCAGTGTGGCCACAGCTGGTGCTTCCAGGGGAGGGGGTGATGTGCAAAATCAGAGACTGCAATGTAATGTAATTATTATTATTTTATCCTTACCTTTAAAAACATTATCTACGGACATGCTCCACTTACTAGACATAGATCTAAGGGTATTAAGGCACCCTTGCTGTCTATTGAAATCAGTACCCTCATGAATAGATGCAGCCTGGAAGACCTATAAACACAGCCTCCTTCATTCTGATTGGCTATATTATCGACAGCTGAGAAATAAGTGTAAAAATAGGATACAGGGTGCTAAACATACCTATCTCTGCTCACTGCAGACTGAGAATCTCAGCAAGCCCAAAGAATTCTGGAAACATATCAATTCTTAGATCAAAGGTAAATCAACCCAATGTCCACGCTCCATATCATCCAGTGGCCACCTCCTTCAAGATCCCCTGTCCATCGCAGAAGGAATTAATCAGTTCCTCACTGATCTTGATAGGTACACAGCTCACCTGCCACCAGTCTCAGATTTCTTTATCCCTACTCAGCATCATGCCACTCTTGGCTCCCGATCCCCTTTTCATCCAAAAATAGCCACTAGAAGAGAAGTCCTCAGGCTGTTATCAAATTTCAATTCAGAGAGCTCCCCTGGCCATGACACATTAGAATCCAGGTTACTCACACTAGGGTCAGCAGCACTCGCTGCACCTGTCTGTGATCTTCTAAATAGATCCATCCTCCCTGGTGAAGTGCCAAGTCTTTGGAAAGTGGCTGTGGTGGTCCACACCATAAGGGGGGGACCCACGCTGTGGAAAATTATAGACCTAATTCAGTTCTCTGCCCACTGGCTAAGATCCTGGAGTGAATCCTGCACATTCAGCTACAATCTTACCTAGACTTACATCATCTTCTCACAGACTGCTGGAATGGCTTCAGAAAGGGCCATAGTACTACCACAGCCCTTGTCAAAGTCTCAACTGACATTCTTAGGTCTTCTAACTGGTGGAGTATTCGTTGACTTGACTAAAGCCTTCGATCTAGTTAACCACCTCCACCACCTTCTCCTTGGTAAATTGCATCAGCTAGGTCTAGATCACTTAGCACTCACATGGTTCCACGACTACCTCACTGGAAGATTGCAAAAGGTAAAATGGTCTGGTTCACTCGCCTCTTCAAGGCCTATCTCACACAGAGTACCCTAAGGTTCTATTCTTGGCCCGATACTATTCTCACTTTTTATCAGTGAGCTCCCCAACTTCTGTGGTGGTGCATCTGTGCAATTATATGCTGATGATGCAATCTTATACCACTCATCTAACAATATAGACTGGCTTAACCAAAGCCTTAACTTTGATTTCATTGTGCTTGAGATCTGGTTCTCTGACAATCACCTAATTCTAAATACAAAAAAAACAAAAGCTATGCTTTTCTAAACCCGTCCCCCAAACCTATCAAACAGCTACAGATCAGTACACAGTCAGGTGACCCCACAGAGGTGGTTAGTACTTTTAAATGCCTTGAGGTTCACTTAGATGCCTCCTTCTCAATGGAGCATCATGCAACTCAGCCTACCAATATGGTAAACCAGAAGCTAAGGTTATTATACCACCTCCGCCCTCTTTTATCCAACACCACCTGTAAAAAGATTGTGTCAACATCCCTTCTCTCTGTTTTGTTCTATGGTGTCCCTCTACTACTCTCCATCCAGTCCTCTTCCCTTGCACAGGTGCGTCAACTCTATTATAGGACTGGACGTTTTGCCTTTGGAGTGGACTCCAGAAAACACCTCTGTGAGGCCCTGTATTCTCTTCAATGGCCTACCTATGACTCAAGGTTACAATTTCACACCTTATTCCTTTTATTCAAACTCACCAAGCTCTTTAACCCCACTTGCGTAAGGGGAATCGTTTACAAAAAAGCACCCACACACACGCTTAGATCTACTTCCTTACCCTTATTATCAATCCAGAAGACACAATACCTATCGGGTAAGTGTTCATTCACCTTCTCAGCTTCCTCTGCTTGGAATTCCCTCCCCTCTAGCTTACTCTCGTGCCCCACCCTATCCTCCTTCAAGAAAGAGCATACCTCTTTCCTACAAACCCCACTCCTCTGCAATTGCATTAAATAACCCTTATAGCATTGTTAATGCCTAGTCTATGTTACTCTGATAGATGTATCTCGTAATCCACCTGCTCTCGTATTCCTGCTATGTATATATTGTATAATATTAGTTATTCTGTTTATTTATATATGCTTAATGCCTGATCTGTTTTAAGTTACTTACCTGGCTTTCCACTGTAATCATTTTTGCAGCATTGTTAAATCTATCTGTATCCTGTATACTATTATTGTATTTATCTATTGTACTGTGTTCATCATTGTCACCTGGACCATCACTGAAAAAGGGACTGCATGGTCTCAGTGGACTTACCCAGTTACCAAAATTCTAATAAATAATAAATAAATAATGGGGAAAAAAAGAATATATGCAGAGTGAGATCAAAGGTAGAAATATAGAAATACAGGACCCTCTGCAGTTTTGACAGTGCAAGAAGTTCCAGGTGCTCCTTGATTGCATGATGTGTGGCCTGTTCACCACAAAGTTTCCTGTGTTGAACTATTTGTACAGTGGCAGAACACAGAAAACTATGGTTCCACGGCCAAAAATAGTGGAGGAACATTAAGTAGTTCCTACTTCTTTTCTGTGTTATAACAGTAATTCTTGTCCTTTTCTCTCGAAATGTGGCACATGTTATAAGCACAATAACCCACTCCAGGGTGTGTGTTTATTGGGGATTAATCAACACCCCGGGTGCTGTGAGGACACTCGACCTGTGGTCTCATACCTCACAACGCACTTGGGGTGTTGATTAATCCCCAATAACCTCACACCCTGTCATCAGTTATTGCTTACTTATACTATACAGTTTATATCTGTACTGATATTAACTACCAAATGAGATATTTACAAAAGTAGTGCAAGAAACAACTACAGTATATCACACATTTCCATTCTGTGCCATGCATTTACACTCGTCCTAAGACAAAATGTTCTACAGTTGTTTAAAAAACGTTTTCTAAATCCATTTCATTGAACACTAAGGGCAAGATGACAGCATTGGCAACCATTAACGAATAAAGAGGACAAGAATGTTCCTTCAAGAACTGCACTAACAAGGTCACTGTCCACACTTGTTGTACCTTCTTTTTTAAACTGGGGGCCGGATATTCAAAAGGGTTGCGCCATGCGCAATAG
Source organism: Neoceratodus forsteri (assembly GCA_016271365.2). Lineage (NCBI taxonomy): Eukaryota > Metazoa > Chordata > Ceratodontiformes > Ceratodontidae > Neoceratodus > Neoceratodus forsteri. The sequence goes on from CM057457.1 coordinate 186,961,275, forward strand.
GGTTGCGCGAGCGCAAGTCTGAAACTGCGCCATACTGCGATATTCAGCGGGAGGCAGTTGCCGGAGACATGTTGAGCAACAGCGCAATACCAAATGAAGGTATCGCAACCGAAGAATTGGATCCATGTATAAAGAAGCGCCAATCACGATATTCAAAAAGCTTGCGCAATGCGCAATAGCGGAACAGCCGGAAGGTGCGCCACAGCGGAAATGAGCCAAGATAAAACGGCTCAAGGAAGAGGCGCAAGAACACTACAGGGAGGCCAAGCGAGCCAGGGAGAGAGAGATGCAGCAAGAGGGAGAAAGAGGGCAGGCCAGGGAGTGTTCAGGCAAACATAAGCAAGGGAAGGTGTGTGGGCCACAGGCTGCAGAGGCCAGCAGGTGTACCCGGTGCAGTGGAGGTAGCAGTCAGGACAGCGGGGGTAACAGATCAAGATCAGCCGGGGGGGACACAAGCCAGGGAGATGGACAGTGCCAGCTTCCACATTGAAGCTGTAATGAGGGGGATGAGAAGGCATGCTGCAGGGGGACGTGGCCGTGGAAGGGCCCGTTGGTGGTACGCCCCCAACAGGCAGTACCGTGCCTGCATCAGCTTTGAGCTGTACACGGATGTAGAGATCGTGGGCCGGTACCACCTGAACAGGGAGCTGTGCATTGATGTGATGCAGGCACCCTCACGACGGAGTCACGCTCTGTCAGTGGAGACCAAGGTGACAGCCTGCATGTGCCTGCTCGCCACAGGCACCTTCTAGAGGCTGACAGGGGACACCACAGGCATCACACAGTCTGCTACGTCACGCATCCTCACCCAATTCCTCAGCGCACTGCTGCCACATGCTGCGAGCACATCCATTTCCCCAGCACCGCGGCAGAGCGTGCAGCAAACATGCAGGAGTTCCACAGGGTAGCATGTATGCCTGGCTTGCTAGGGGCGATAGACTGCATCCATGTGGCTATTCACACACCACCTGGCCCCGATGGGGCGCCTACAGAAACAAGGAAGGGCTTCTCGAGTGTCAACTGCCAGGTGGTGTGTGATGCCAGTGAAGCGCATAATCAATGTCTGTGCCACACACCCTGGCGGAGCACAGTTCCTTCATATGGCATCAGTCCGCTGTAGCATCGATTCGAGTGGGAACATCCCCACAGGCCATCTAGTGGGTGAGTACACATGTGGGAATGGCAATGTTGGGTCAAGGGTGGGAAAGCCACAGGTGCCATGATAGTGGCATACAGGGATGTGGGCGAAATGGACCTGAACATGTCACTAATCACCACCATCTCCACACAGGTGACTGCGGATACCCACTCTGACCCTGGCTGCTCACACCCTACCGGCGCCCCACGACCCCATTGCAGTAACGCTACAATGAGGCACATGCCGCCACACGCAACATCATAGGCGGGTGTTTGGGATGTAAGAGCGATTCTGATGCCTAGACACCTCTGGCGGTGCGCATGCAGTGCAGCCCTCAAGGCCCTGTCGCGATATTCCTGGCCTGTTGTATCCTGCACAACATGGCCAAAGACTGTGGGATAGCTGTACAGGTCGAGGAGGGGGACAGCGATGGGGACACCGGTGACACCGGTGATGATGGTGATGAGCAGCCCCCCCTTGGAAGGTAGGACCCCCAACTGATCCGGCAGGCCCAGCTGCACCCGGACACCATCACAGAGGAGCATTTCGCATGACAAAGGTAAGTCAAGGGGCCATGTGCAACCAATACTGTCTAGGCCCAACCCACAGGCACACATAGAAACATAGAAACATAGAATTTGACGGCAGATAAGGACCGCTTGGCCCACCCAGTCTGCCCATTTCCCTACCTGATGGATAAGCTGCAGGTCCTACTTAACCAGCAGCCTACTTCTTCTTCCTACCCCCACCCTCTAGAATTGCCTTATGACTGTCCCATGCATGCTTGAATTCCACCACTGTTTTTGACTCACTATCTCCTCTGGAAGGCACGTTCCATACATCCACAACCCTCTCTGTGAAAAAAATACTTCTCAAATTACGTCTGAGCCGCCCCCTTCTATCTTCAAATTGTAGCCCCTTGTTCTTGCACACCTCTTTTTGAAAGATGCTACCTCTTGGACTTTGTTGATTCCTTGAGGTACTTGAAAGTTTCTATCATGTCTCCTCTCCCTCTTTTCCTCGAGGCTATACATATTAAGCTCATAAGTCTCTCTTCATATGTCTTCCGGTGCAGACCCTGCACCATTTGAGTTGCCCTCCTCTGGACAGCTTCCATCCTGTCTATGTCTTTGTGGAGATTGGGTCTCCAGAACTGCCGCAGTACTCAGATGGGGTCTCACTAGCTGTCTGTGGAAGGGATAATAACTTCCTGTTTTCTACTGGTGATGCCTCTTCCTATGCATCCCAGTATCCCCAACCCTCCTTGCTGCCCTCTCACATTAGCTTGCCCACCTTTAGGTCATCTGATATGACTACCCCCAGGTCCCTTTCCATTTTTGTTGTTGTTAGTATCTCACCCCCATTGTGTACTCTTCCCTGGGTTTTGTTTCCCAGGTGCATTACCTTGCACTTCTTAGCACTGAATCTAAGCTGCCATACATTTGACCATTCCTCTAACCAAGCAAGTCCTTCTCATCCTTTCCACTCCACCTTTTGCATCAACTCTGTTGCGGGTCTTTGTGTCATCTGCAAGACTTTTCGCTTGCCTTCAGTCCCTCTGCAATGTACGCTATAAAGACATTGAAGAGACCGTCCCACACTGAATCCCCGCGTACCCCAACTACTAACCCCCTTTTTTCAGAGTGGACTCCATTTACTATTACTCTCTGTGTCCCTATTCTCCAGCCAATTCTTTACCCAGGCTGTCATCTTGGGACCCACTCCCAGGCTGGCTAACTTGTATATTAATCTTTGTGTGGGACTGTGTCAAATGCCTTTCTAAAGTCTAGGTAGGCCATGTCAGCCCTCCCTGATCAACTACTTTGGTCACCCAGTCAAAAATCTATCAGATTTGTCTCATATGACCTTCCGCTGTGAATCAATGCTGCCTTGGGTCCTGTGCCCCTCTGGCTCCTAGATACTCAACAATTCTTTCCTTCAGAAGTGATTCCATCATTTTCCCTACCATAAGTTAAACTAACAGGTCTGGTTTCATAGCACCTGCCTTGCTCCACTTTTTGTGAAGGGGAATCACATCTGCCCTCCTCCAGTCCTCGGGTACCACCCCATCCTCCATGATTTGTTAAAGAGGGTAGTCAGTGGTGTCACTAGTTCACCCTTAGTTCTTTTTAAATTCTGGGATGAATCCCATCAGGCCCCATTGTTTTGTCCACCTTCAGTTTTAAGAGTTCTTTCAGACCCTTTCTTCTGTAAATGGGCTGGTATCAACTTCTGTATCCAGAGTGTTTCTACTGTTTGTTTTAGGTACCTCCCCTCTTCCTTTGTAAATACTGAGCAAAATATTTGTTTAGTATCTCTGCCTTTTCAGTCACCTTCTGCCCACCCTCCCTCCCCCTTATTAAGCCCTTTATCCCTCCCTTGGTCTTACTTAGCTCCCTGATGTACCATATAAAAGGTTTTATCCCCCTTCTTAACTGAGTTGGCTATCTTTTTCCTGGGTTTCAGCCTCATGTCTCCTGACTGCCTGCCCAGCTTCCTCTTGTGCTGCAACTGACAGTGCCTCTGTCCTGTTCCTTCTGTGATTCCTTGTACTTCCTGAATGCTTTCTTTTCTCTTGAACCTTCACTGACACTTCCTTTGAGAACCAGTAGTGGCTTCTTACTCTCTCGCTTTTGTTTATTTGCTTGGGACACAAAGGCTTGTTACCTCTGTGGATGGCAGTTTTATTATTCCCCATTGTTCTTTCCACCTCCCTTCCTGCCCATGTGCTAGTGCATTCCTTAGGCACTCACCATTTAACAAAGTCAGCCCTCCTAAAATCCAGTACCTTTGTCTCTTGCGCTTGACTCTATTGCTGTGTTTATTGTGAACCATACTGTTAGATGGTCACTAGTTCCCAGATGGCTACCCACTTCTACATCTGTGATCCCTCTTCATCCCATTTGAGAGAACCAGGTCTAAGATTGTTCTCTCAAGTGGGCTCCACACTAGTTTTCTAAGGCATGCCCTGTGGCATCTAGAATAACCCCACTCTTAGAAGTGGCTGCTGCAACTGCACTCCGTTAACATCTGGCATATTCAGATCACCCATCAGCAATATCTCCCCCTTTTCGCCATACTAAGTATGGCATTCTATCATTTCCTTTATCCATTCCTCCCAGACAAGGGATCTGTATACAACTCCACAATGCGGATTGTGAGTGACATTGCTGGTCTCCAAATTTACAGTGCTTCTTCTCCTCCTGTTTACCCCTTTTGTTCTGTAGCTTTGATTCCTTCCCTTATGTAAAGAGCTACCTCTCCTTGTACCCTCCCTGTCCCTCCTGTAGATAGTGTATCCTGGTATGTTTACATCCCAGTCATGTTTTTATGTGCTACCATGTTTCTGTGACTGCACATATCCAGATGTTCCTCCTCCATCAAGACTCATAATTCAGGCAGCTTGTTACTCAGACTACGGGCATTCGGTACTGGTATTGTCTCCATTTTTGATGGCTTTACTTTCTGTTGCAGCATCCCCACTGACCTTTCTACTCGGCCTTTTTCCCATTTGGTACCCTGTTTTGTAGGGGGCTGGGATTTTCTGCTGTATCAGTTGCCTCCCCTTGACTAGTTTAAAAGCTTGCCAATGAAGCATAAACCACATTGCTCAAAAGACTTGTCCCTTCCTGGACAGATGGCATCCATCCTGTTAGTATGGCTGGTGTCCTCCAGGTGGAACCCCAGTCCCCAATGAAGCCAAACCCCTGTGCTCCACACCATTTTTTAAACCACCTCATTAAACTGCATGGTGCAAAGCACCCCTGCCTCACCCATGCCATTTACAGGCAGCACTTCTGAGAAGGATACTCTGTGTGCTACTTGTCTTAGGCCTCTCCCCAGTTCTACAAAGTCCTTCTGCACTGCTCTAAGCTCATGTTGAGCCAAGTCATTTGTCCTAGGTGGACAATGATATCCAGCTCAGACCCCCCGTGCAGCTGTTCTCGTGATCCTGAGGGCCGCCTCCCTGTCCCTACAATCGGCACCAGGCAGGCACGTTACTCAGTTTTCCCTGCTCCCCAGCTCTATCCCCAACAATTGGAGTCCCACCCAGAGCTGCTCTTCCTCTGCAGCATCCTCTGCCTCCTTCCTGTGGGCCTCCTTGTGACAGGTGTCCTCAGCCTCACAATCTCCGAGGTGCATCCATAGGGCTGTGCTCCCCACAGAAGGTGTATGGATTGTGAGTGGAACACATCGACTGGGTGTGCCTCTGTTCCACCCTCCTCACCCTCCCTGAGCCCACTGTGGTCCAACTGCTGTGCTTTCTTTGCAGCCTCTGAGGGTAGTGGTGGTGGCTCCTGGTGCTCCCTGGATGGGGGGTTCCTTCCTCATCCGAAGTCTGGCCTGGGGGAAGGTTTTTTTCTTACTGCTGTCCAGTGTGGCCTGAAGACGGGCAACTCCTCCTCAGGGCAGAGAGTTGTCTGCAAATAGAGCATCTCAGCCTCCAGAAGACTCCCGAAGACTGCTGCCCCACAGCCATTACATTGCACTACTCCCCACATGACTATGTACTTTTTTTTGTGTGTGTGTGTGCTTGTGTGAGTGATTGGTTTGTTATAGAAATATATATATATTATACAATGTGTATGCGTATATTTTCAGTGCTGTGCTAGAGAGGATATGACATTGATATGCCCTTGCACTCTTGAGGAAATGATGTCAGAACCCAAGGTATGAGGAACTATTTCCAGGGGTGGTGAGGGGTGGGAAGGGGTTGGGCCCAAACTGCCCCACAAAAACAACTCAGCTAAGGCTCACAGGCCCACCACTGTGATGAGTGCCTGTCTGCAGGATACTATACAACAATTTGACAGAGAAAACCTGCTAATCAAACAGAGAAAATCCAGACATCCAAGTCAGACACAGGTAAACCCCCCCAGCCCCAAAACAGCCTGGTGGTTTGTGCTCTGAAAGCAGTCAGCCCCAAAATAAATCAGCTGTACTTTGAACTCTTCCGCACCGAAAATCTTAAGAATTGTAACAAGACTGTCTTTTCCTGATAATTGTAAATTCCTTATTTCACCTTTCAGTAGAAGCAGCCTCACCTGCAGTATATCTGCTACAAAGCAATCACAATTGAAAGGTTCCCCTCCTCTGTTGAAACTACACCGCTTTCTTGCAAATCCTATGTTCAGTATTGCAGCTCCCAAAAGAGATAGTTTGACTAGAAAAATATTAGCTGTTCACAGGGTAACACACCAGGGGTGCATGACCGCAAGGGAGTGGAAGGGTCCAAAGCATAAAACACACCATCAGGAGGTGAATAGTTACATGCTATGGCGGACACACACACACAGCACACACACACATTACACACACCAGGCATAAAGCGACATGGACAGGCGCACAGCAGAGCAGGAACAGACATGGCAAACACACAGATCCATAGACACCCACACCACCTTACTGTCCAAACCGGGTGTCGAAGCTGGGCACCCTTGCACCTTGGTGTACAGTACAATGCAGGCACATCATGCACACACCTGTGGACAGCAGTCAGGTGGGTGTGCAGGTGTCCGCCGGGTCAGGCGTTGGGCAGGGCACTTGCAGCACTGCCCACGCGACACACATTGCACACAGGGCAGCACCAGACAGAGACCCGCACTGGGAGACAGGTCAGTCAGGGTACTGTGCCACGCCACCGATCCGTAGCCCCGCTGCGACCCAGCAGCACTGGCAGGCTGACATGGGCCCCATGGGAGGCAGCACGCATCACCAGGGGTCCACTGCGTGGGCAGCGACCTTGCCCGCACAGGGGGTCTGCAGCATCAACATACCTTCACCAGGTGTGCTCAGGATGCCCCACAGCAGAACCCGCCGCCGACAGGCTGGGTGTCGACGGCCGGAAACGCGGAGTGAGACCGTACGTGGGTGTATGCACAGGGGCACCTGACTGTGACTTATGTGGCCATGACACCGACCACTGCCTGGGTCAGCCTGTCACAAGGCGGTCACATCCACCTGCATTGGACCATCTCTGCAAGGATACTTGCATTGTCCTCACAGCCGCCCACAGCCACGCACAGTGCCTCTACAGATGCTGCAACCCATCTGCTGCTGCACCGATGCCCACAGGAGGTGGTGTGTCATCAAATGGGTCATCTGCCTCATGGCAATCTCCCCCAGGGTGTGGGCCCTGATGCTCAACACCCTGAGGGTGGGCTGTTCACCAGGACCAGGTTAGCTGGCAACAGGCAGTGCATGGGCCACGCTGAACCCTGTGCCCCCAGACCTGGTGGGTGTGACTGCTGCTGCCCTCAGCTGCTGGCCCCAGGTCCAGTCGCTCACCACAACCTCAACAGTGCCAGGGCCTGCCCACCACCGGTGCCGCCCTGGGCGCTGACAGGCCAGCCTGGGACTGCTTGGCTTGTGCTGGCACACGTTGGGACCAGCTAGGTCCAGGGGCACGCTGTCTTGCTGTGTGTCCGCCAGGACACACAGTCACTGCCCATTGCAGTCTTGCATCATCAATGGTGCAGGTCAGCACAACAGCCACAGTCACAGCGTGCTGGCACGCCTGCATGCCAGACTGTGGGACACAGGATGTGTACCCCCACCTGACTCACCGACACCCGGATGGCAGCCAGGTGTGCACGCTGCAGAGCAAACCCGGATGATGCAGAGGTGATGGACCCTCCTCCAAACTCCGCAGGTCATCCACTACTGCTTGACTCACCACCACTGTCCCATGCGCACTGCGATCTGTAACAGAAAGTGAGAACACACAGGCGTGCGACCACCTTCCCCCACTACCATGTCATACCGTGCGGGCGCCCTGTCTGGAAGCCACCCAGGCACGCCTCAATGGCACTACATCATGGATGCAGCCAGATGGTCCTCCGCTGGTCAGCTGCCACCCTGGCTGGCCCTGCCCATGGCTGTGCGCACCCCACAGAGCTGCCACCTTCCTTCACCCATCATTTGTCGTCCCCATCTTCTTTGCATTCCTGCACGGAGCCCTTGCGGCCTGGGAGATTAACATGTGCTCTCCCCCAGCAGCAGCACAGGCCTGCGGGGCCCCACATCCACTGAGGAAATGGCTCCTCTTCCAGGTGGGCCTGGAAGGTGCCTGTCTCAACCGTGAAGTTACGGCTCTCCTTTTCCCACCATCGCCGCCATCACCCGTCCTTGTTCAGCCATTTCGGTCTGTGGGTGGAAGTGGACACTTTCACAGCAGTTACAGCATTATCCATGAGGACAGCCTAGAACATCACACAGCATGCAACTCACCTCTCAGCTGCAGTAACCAAACTGGCCGCAGACCACTGCCGCGCATAGCGCCAATGCATACCGTTAGGTGTGGAACAACTTTAATGAGGATACCAAATCCGCGTCACTGCACTGCCCCAGACTGACCAAAGGATTGCATATATCAGCTGAATACGCGCTGTGCGCTGAACAGGGTTGATCCCAGCCAATGGCGCTCTGTGATCACAAGGTAGCAATACATAAGCAACCCATGATTTAGTAGCTATGATCTGGCTCACCCAGTTGCCCATTTCTACCTGATGGATAAGCTGCAGGTCCTACTTAACCAGCAGCCTGTTTCTTCTTCCTGCCCCACTTCTAGAATTGCTTATGACTGTCCCATGCATGCTTGAATTCCACCACTGTTTTTGACTCCACTATTCTCTGGAAGGCTGCTCCATACATCCACAACCTCTCTGTGAAAAAACTTTTAAATTACGCCTGAGCTCTTTCTATTCAAATTGTGCCCCTTGTTCTTGCACACCTTTTTTTGAAAGATGCTACCCTCTTTGACTTTGTTGATTTCTTGAGTACTTGAAAGTTTATCATGTCTCCCTCCTCTTTCTCGAGGCTATACATATTGGGCTCTTGTCTCTTTTCATAGTCTTCCTGCAGACCCTGCATCATTTTAGTTGTCTCCTGACAGCTTCCATCCTGTTATGTCTTTGGAGATTGTCTCCAGAATTGCACGAGTACTCAGATGGGGTCTCACTAGCTGTCTGTCCAGAGGGATCTCCTGTTTTCTACTGGTGATGCCTCTTCCTATGCATCCCAGTATCCCCCGTTCTCCTGCTGCCCTCTCACATTGCTTGCCCACCTTAGGTCATCTGATATGACTACCCCCAGGTCCCTTTCCATTTTGTTGTTGTTAGTATCTCACCCCCATTGTGTACTCTTCCCTGTTTTGTTTCAGGTGCATTCCTCACTTAGCACTGAATCTAAGTTGCCATACATTTGACCATTCCTCTAACCTTGCCAAGTCCCTTTCTCATCTTTTCCACTCACCTTTGTATCAACTCTGTTGCAGATCTTGCATCATCTGCAAAGAGACATATTTTTTCTTCCAGTCCTCTGCATGTCGCTATAAAGACATTGAAGAGGACCGTCCTAATACTGAACCCTGCGGTACCCCACTACTAACCCCTTTTTCAGAGTGGACTCATTTACTATTACTCGTGTCCTATTTCAGCCAATTCTTACCCAGTTGTCATCTTGGGACCCATTCCCAGGTTGGCTAATTGTATATTAATTTTGTGTGGGACTGTGTCAATGCCTTTAAAGTCTAGGTAGGCCATGTCCACAGCCCTCCCTGGATCAACTACTTGTCACCCAGTCAAAGAATTCACGATTTGTTGGTATGACCTTCCTGCCAGAATCCATGTTGCCTTGGGTCCTGTGCCCTGTCCTTAGATACCCAATACTTTTTCCTTCAGAAGTGATTCCATCATTTTCCTACCACTGGGGTTAAACTAATGTGTCTGTAGTTTCTGCTTCTGCCTTGTTCTCATTTTGTGAAGGGAATCATCTGCCCTCCTCCAGTCCTCGGGTACCCCATCCTCCCATGATTGTTAAAGAGGGTAGTCTGTGGTGTGGCCAGTTCTACCCTTGTTCTTTAGAATTTGGGATGAATCCCATCAGGCCCCATTGCTTGTCCATCTTCTGTTTTAAGAGTTCCAGAACCCTTTCTGTAATGGCTGGTATCAACTTCTGTATCCAGAGTGTTTCTACTGTTTGTTTTGTGGTCCCTTCTTCTTTGTAAATACTGAGCAAAATATTTGTTTAGTATTCTGTTTTCACAGTCATTCTGCCCTCCTCCCCTTTATTAAGCCTACTATCCTCCCTTGGTTCATTTCTGCTCCCTGATGTACCTATAAAAGGTTTTATCCCCTTCTTTGAGTTGCTATCTTTTCCTGGGTTTGGTTTGCTGTTCTGACTGCCTTCCCAGTTTCCTTTGTTTTAACTGATATGTTCTCTCCCCTGTTCTCTTTGATTCCTTGTACTTCCTGAATGCTTTTTCTTGAACCTTCACTGACACTTCCTTTGAGAACCATAGTGGTTTCTATTCTTTTCGTTTTGTTTATTTGTTTTTACGCCAAAGGCTTGTTACCTCTGTGATGGCAGTTTTATTATTCCCCATTGTTCTTTCCACCTCCTTCCTGCCCATCTAGTGTATTCCTAGCACTCACTTATTTTACAAAGTCAGCCTCCTAAAATCCAGTACCTTGTCTTTGTATGGTTTGACTCTATTGCTGTGTTTATTGTGAACCATACTGTTCGATGGGCTGGTTCCAGATGGTTGCCACTTACATCTGTGATCCTCTTCATCTCCATTTGAGAGAACCAGTCTAAGATTGTTCCCTCAAGTGGGCTCCAATACTAGTTGTTCAAGGCATGCCCCCTGGCATCTAGAATATCCCCACTCTTAGAAGTGGCTGTTGCAACTGTACCGTTAACATCTGGCATATTCAGATCACCTATCAGTAATATCTCCTTTTTCATACTAAGTATACATTCTATCATTTGTCCATTTCCTCCCCTGAGAAGGGGGTCTGTATACAACTCTGTATGGGATTGTGGTGACATTGCTGGTCTCCAAATTTACCCACAGTGCTTCTTCTCCTCCCTGTTTACCCTTTTGTTCTGTAGCTTTGATTCCTTCCCTTATGTAAAGAGCTACCTCCTCCTCTTTTTACCCTCCCTGTCCCTCCTGTAGATAGTGTATCCTGCATGTTTACATCCCAGTCATGTTTTGTGTGTACCATGTTTCTGTGACTGCCACGATATCCAGATGTTCCTCCTCCATCAAGGCCACTAATTCAGGAAGCTTTGTTACTCAGACTACGGGCATTGGTACTCATTGTTTCCATTTTTGATGGCTTTACTTTCTGTTGCAGCATCCCCACTGACCTTTCTACCTCGGCTCTTTTTCCCATTTAGTACCCTGTTTTGTAGGGAGAGGCTGGGATTTTTCTGCTGCTTATCAGTGCCTCCCTTGACTAGTTTCTAAAGCTTGCCAATTGAAGCATTTTAAACCGATTGCTCAAAAGACTTGTTCCCTTCCTGGACAGATGCAGACCATCCTGCCAGTATAGGCTGGTGTCCCTCCAGGTGGAACCCCAGTCCCCAATGAAGCCAAACCCCTGTGCTCCACACCATTTTTTAAACCACTCATTAAACTGCATGGTGCAAAGTACCCTTGCCTCACTCATGCCATTTACAGGCAGCACTTCTGAGAAGGATACTCTGTGTGCTACTTGTCTTAGGCCTCTCCCCAGTTCTACAAAGTCCTTCTGCACTGCTCTAAGCTCATGTTGAGCTAAGTCATTTGTCCCTAGGTGGACAATGATATCCAGCTCAGACCCCTCGCAGCTGTTCTCGTGATCCTGAGGGCGCGCTTCCTGTCCCTACAAGCCATGGCACCAGGGCAGGCACTTACTCAGTTTTCCTGCTCCCCCAGTTCTCATCCCTGATCATTCGAGTCCCCCACCAGGAGCTGCTTCCTTTCCTTGTGGTATCCTCTGCCTCCTTCCTGTGGGCCTCCCCTTTGTGACAGGTAGTCCTCAGCCTCCTACTCTCCTCCGTGGGTGCATCCATAGGGGAGCTGTGCTCCCCCAGAATGGTGTATGGATTGTGGAGTGGAACAACTGACTGGGTGTGCCTCTGTTCCACCCTCCTCACCCTCCCTGAGCCCACTGTGGTCCAACTGCTGTGCTTTCTTTGCAACCTCTGAGGTAGTGGTGGTGGCTCTGGTGCTCCCTGGATGGGGGTTCCCTTCCTACCATCCAGTCTGGCCTGGGGGAAGGTTTTCTTACTGCTGTCCAGTGTGGCCTGAAGACGGGCAACTTCCTCCCTCAGGGCAGAGAGTTGTCTGCAAATAGGGCAGCATCTCAGCCTCCAGAAAGACTCCCGGAAGACTGCTGCCCCACAGCCATTACATTGCACTACTCCCCACATGACTATGTACTTTTTTTTTTTGTGTGTGTGTGTGCTTGTGTGAGTGATTGGTTTGTTATATAGAAATATATATATATTATACAATGTATGTGATATTTTCAGTGCTGAAGCTAGAGAGATATGACATTGATATGCACCTTGCACTCTTGAAATGATGTCAGAACCCCAGGTATAAAGGAACTATTTCAGGGGTGGGTGAGGGTGGGAAGGGTTGGGCTAAACCGTGTCCTCACAAAACAATCAGCTAAGAGCTCTGACCCACCACTGTGATGAGTGCCTTCCTGTCTGCAGGATACTATACACAACAATTTGACAGAGAAAATCCCCTGCTAATCAAACAGAGAAAAATCCAGACATCCAAGTCAGACACAGGTAAACCTCCCCAGCCCCAAAACAGCCTGGTGGTTTGTGCCCTGAAAGCAGTCAGCCCCAAAATAAATCAGCTGTGCTTTGAACTCTTCCTGCACTGAAAATCTTAAGAATTGTAACAAGACTGTCTTTTCCTGATAATTGTAAATTCCTTATTTCACCTTTCAGTTAGAAGCAGCCTCCACCTGCAGTATATCTGCTACAAAGCAAATACAATTGAAAGGTTCCCCTCCCTCTGTTGTGAGCACAACTCGCTTTCTTGCAAATCCTATGTTCAGTATTGCAGCTCCCAACAAGAGATAGTTTGACTAGGAAAAATATTAGCTGTTCACAGGGTAACACACCAGGGGTGCATGACGGCAAGGGGAGTGGAAGGGTCCAGGCGCACAAACACACCATCAGGGAGGGGTGAATAGTTACATGCTATATGGACACACACACACACACACACACACACACACACCAGGCACAAAGCGTACATGGACAGGTGCACAGCAGAGCAGGAACAGACATGGCAAACACACAGATCCATGGACCACCCAATACCACCTGTACTGTCCAAGAATGCGTGTGTCAGAAGCCTGGCACCCTTGCACCTTGGTGTACAGTACAATGCAGGCATCATCATGCACACGCCACCTGTGGACAGCAGGCCTGGTGGTGTGCAGGTGGTCCAATGGCCGTGGGCGCAGCTGGGCAGGGCACCTTCAGCACTGCCCACCATGACACACATTGCACACAGGGCAGCACCAGACAGGGCCGCACTGGGAGACAGGTCAGTCAGGTGGCACTGTGCCACTTGCCACCTCGGATGCGTGGGCAGCCCCGCCGTGACCCAGCAGCACTGGCAGGCTGAGCATGGGCCTCATGGGGTGGCACCGACGTACCACCAGGGGTCCCACTGCGTGAACGCGACCTTGCCCGCACAGGGGTCTGCAGCATGCCGAACATACCTTCACCAGGTGTGCTCAGGATGCCCACAGCAGAACCCGGCGTCGACAGGCTGGGTGTCGCATGACGCCGAAACGCGGGAGTGGAGACCATCGTGTGGGTGTGCGCCAGGGGCACCTGACTGTGTGTGCCCAATGTGGCCATGACAATCACCACCGCCCGGTCAGCCTGTCAATGGTGGCGGTCACATCCATCTGCATTTGGACCATCTCTGCAAGTGATACTTGCATTGTCCCTGCGCTGCCGCCCACAGCCACGCGACAGTGCCTCTACATAGATGTTGCAACCCACATCTGCTGCTGTACCGATGCCCGCAGGAGGTGGGTGTGCTCATCAAATGGGTCATCTGCCTCATCGGCAATCTCTCCCCCAGGGTGTGGAAGGCCCTGATGCTCAACACCCCTTGAGGGTGGGCGCTGTTCACCAGGACCAGGTATGGCTATGGCAACAGGCAGTGTGCATGGGCCACCGCTGAACCCTGTACCCCCAGACCTGGTGGGTGACTGCTGCTGCTGCCCCCTCAACTGCTGTGCCCCAGGGTCCAGTCGTTCCACCGCTGTGTCCGCAACAGTGCCAGAGGCCTGCACGACCACTGGTGCTGCCCCACTGGTGCTGACAGGCACAGCCTGGGACTGTGCTGACGTGCTGGCACACACGTTGGAACCAGCTAGGTCCAGGGCACGGCTGTCTTGCTGTGTGTCCGCTATGTGACACACACGCGTCACTGCCCATTGCAGTCCTTGCATCATCAATGGTGCAGGTCCTGCAACAGCCACAGTCACAGCGCTGGCATGCCTGCATGCCAGACTGCTGGGACACAGGATGAATTCCCCACACCTGACTCACCGACACCCGAGATGGCAGCCAGGTGTGCACACTGCTGCAGAGCAAGCCGGCTGGATGCAGAGGTGGATGGACCCTCCTCCAACTCCGGCAGGTCATCCACACTGCTTGGACCCACCACCACTGTCCCATGCAGCCGCACAGGATCTGTAACAGAAAGTGAGAACATGTTAGTGCATGTGACCACCTTCCCCCCCACCACTACCATGTCATACCCTGCAGTGCTGGGCTTCCACCTGTCTGGAAGCCACCTCCAGGTACGCCCTCAATGGCACTACACTGCATGGATGCAGCCAGATGGTCCTCCGCTGGGGTCAGCTGCACCACCTCTGGCTGGCCCCTGCCCATGGCTGTGTGCACCACCCTGAGAGCTGCCACCTTCTCCTTCACCCATCATTTGTCGGTCCCCATCTTCTTTTTGCATTCCTGCACGGAGCCCTGGTGGCTTCCGTGCAGGCTTACAGCATGTGCTACCTCCACCCAGGCAGCAGCACAGGCCTGCGGGGTGCCCCACCATCCACTGAGAAATGGCTCCTCTTCCAGGTAGGCCTGGAAGAGTGCCTCAGTCTCAGCCTTCGTGAAGTTTGGCCTCCTCTTTTTCCCACCATCATCGTCATCACCCGGTCCTTGTTCAGCCATTTCGGTCTGTATGGGTGGAAGTGGACACCTTTCACTGTGCAGTTTACAGCATTATCCCATGAGCATAGCCTAGAACATCACACAGCATGCAACTCACCTCTCAGCTGCAGTAACCGAATCTGGCCACCGCAGACCACTGTCGCACATTTATAGCGCAATGCATGCAAATTAGGTGTGGAACAACTTTAATGAGATGCAAATCACGTCACTGCACCTTTGAATGACTGATCAGTTGATCTGCATATGTCAGCTGAATATCGCGCTGTTGCGCTTTGCGCAATAGGGTTGATCCTGCTGAGCCAATGGCGCATGTCTGTGACTGCGCAGTACACCGCATTGCGCATGCCCAAGTAGCTTACGCAGGTGTCTGCCACACTGCTGATGTGCTGTGCACGATGAGCAGTGCAGGACACGGCCACCATTGTGCCAGTGGTGCTGCAGCGCTGGTCACCTCATAGCGCTGTGGCACAACTGCGCAATAGTACACTGTGGCACTGGCACGCAGGTGACCGATTGCACAGGACGTGTAGATGTCCGAAGGCGCTGTGCGTGGCCTTGTGCCACAGACCCTGACCTTGTCCTCGACCTTTGCCCCCGGCACGGTTCGCCTGGCATGTGGAGGGTCTCGTCGTGTTGTTCGGTGACAGCACGAACAGAACCGACGTATGCCATACGAACAGCGCGATAGAACTAATGGTGTTCTATTGAGCAACATTTCCACGTGGGGTTGCCACGCTGCGGGGCGCCATATTGTCTACTATACAACTCCAGTAATGGCACACAAGAGAGCTCCACAGTGGAGTCCGTTGGAGGTGGCCAACCTGGTGGCTGTGGTGGAGCCTCACTTTGGGCCACTGTTTGGGGGAGAACCCCTCAACATGGCATGCACCCATGTGTGGAAGCAGGTGGCCACTGCACTGGAGCAGGTCACAGGGTGGTGCAGGATGGCAGAACAGTGCAGGCACCGCTATAGTGACCTCCGCAGGAGGGATCAGGTACTGCTGGAATGCCTCAGGTCCCATGCCAGGAGGGGCATTGTGCCTAGGCCAGGTGGGTGACCCATCTATGCACCTGTATTGCCATAGAGGTGTGACTGTGTATTGGTGGCGGTGCATGGGGGAGGGCTCTACCATGGTTGGCTGTGTCAGTGTGTGCAGGTGTGTGATGCATGGGTCTGGCTGTGTGGGCAGGCACACTCACTGAGGCAGGGGGCTGTCTGCTTTGGCTTCACACTGATGTGTTTCTCAACATTTGTCCCCCACAGGCATGGAGGAGTGGAGGCAGGCCCGGGCTGAGGAGGGCCGTGGCGGGGCACAGATGGCAGCCAGAGGTGGCATGATGGTTGGGCCACAGCGGCAGCAGCAGGAGCAGCAGCCACAGCTGCTTGATGAGGGTGAGTGTCATTACATCATGGATGCTATTGCATGCTGGTGGGGGGGCATGACCACCAGCCATGGACAACACAACCATGCATGACACAGGTGACAGTCATCACTGTCCAGTGTCACTGCATGTCTGTGTGTGCATCACTGGTGGTCCATGCATGCATTGGGCACATGGCTGTGGAACTAGCATCCCACCACGTAGCCACGTCACTTGACAGCCTTGGTTGTGCTGTGATGGACATGGACAGTGTGTGTGTGCAGTGGTACACATAGCTGGTGCTGCCTGGTTGGGCGTGTCTTGTGCACGGTCACTGTGGGTGGATGCATACCATCACAGGTGCAGGGCACTTGGCTATATGCCTTGCATGATGGGTGGGGTTCAGGGATATGGACAGTCACAGCCATTGACTCTGTTCCCTTGTCCTAGGTATCCAACTCCTGCGACGCATGGAACGTTCCCTACAGCGGCTGATGTGGGTGTCGATTGCCACTCTTGACATTCTCGTTGTAATGCAGCGCCATGGTGTGAGGCACCGTAGGAGGCCCCGGGACCAGCAACGGGCAGCAGGAGGGCAGCCTGCCAGGCGCTAGCTGCGCATCACCTTCCCACTTCACCCATCCCTCACACCCTGCCTTCCCTCTCCCAGTTGTTCACCCCTACCCCTTACCCACCCCTACCGTGTACCCCTACCCCCCCTTGTATTGTAAATATGTAAATAGTTCTGTTTGTTCCTTTTGGTGTTGTACATTTATTGGTTTGAATATATATATGTATATTTTGTTATGAATGCTGTGGTGGTCTGATTTGCAGCTGGCTATGGGTGCTCAGTTGCAGTGGTGTGCATGGCATCTGGGATGGTATTTTCCTGGGTATGTGTGTGTGTGTGTGTGTGTGTGTGTGTGTGTGTGTGTGCATGGGGAGGTGTCTCCGGTGTGGGAGTGGCTTTCAGTCAGTCTTGCCGTCTGCTGCTGCCCACTGCTGGGTGCTCATGGTGGGTCTGGCTTGTATGGTTCTGTGGTACACGAGGTTGCAGTGTGCCGGGGGGGATGCATGGGGATTCCTGCAGTGACAGTCACTGCACATGGGTGCTGTCTTGGGGTCACAGTGCAGGGTGTGCTATACACAAGGGGGGGCTGCTGTGCACTGTGGTTGTCGACTCCCCATGTGTGGCAGTCTCAGCCTGCCAGTGGGTGTGCTGGGGCAACATGGCCCTGCTGTGCTTTGTTGGCTTGTCCCCATGGGCTGGTGGATATTCCATCCCTCCCCCCAGTGATGCTGTGCTTAGGGTGTGGGGGTGTATTGTTAGTTCTGCAGTGCGTTCCTGTGCCCATCTGTGGCATGGGTGGTGGGCCCCAGCCTACCTTCCTGGTTGTGCAGTTCCATTGCTGTGCTGCTGGGGGGGCTCTCTGCTTGCACTATGGCACCTCTGGACTGCTCAGCTGGGTCGGCCTTGTTGCGCTATGGCGCATCATATCTGCTCAGCTTCCCCTTCCTGGTTGCGCTATGGCGCAGGTTGTGCGATATTCAGACGTTGGCTGGATGTGCAATTGGCCTTGCTCCATGTTTGAATATTGCGTCTATTGCGCATGTGCGCAATGGACTTGTGCTTGCTTCTGCTCTTGCGCACACATTGTGGGCGCAGTTTGAATATCTGGCCCTATGTTTACAAAACCTCAGTTCCCAATATATTATTAATTTGACTCCATGTCCCTGTTGCATTATTCCGCCCTTTTTTTATTCGGTTCTGTGGACCCTGTTAGTGAAGTTCTTAAAGGAGAACTTTTACACTCTTATTCATTTAGGGTAGCCAGTAATGTCACATTGCCCCTTAGTGAAGTTCACTGAAATGGATTTAGAAAATATTTTTTAAGAATTACAGAAACTCCTTGAGGTTCCTCGACTAGAGTTTTTTGCTTAACACTAATATTATCTATTTATATTTTAATTATCATGTATATAGTCCTGAGGTTTTTGTAATCTCTTGGGCCTTTTATTTAGCTTGAGAATACAGCTGGGTGGCAAGTCCAGCTAGGTTTTACACATCACACAGTGAGCACTGATGTTTTTTAGACAACTTTACTGGTAATTCTTGTCTTTAATGCATACATTGTAATTTCATGAGCCCTATAACTATCTCAGTCTGTCTTTAAGCTGGGTGGGGTTGCCTTTCAGTAATCACATCCTTATACTGACTGTGGCACTCATGGCTTGATTTGGGAGTTATCTGCTTCTGCAGTGTTATCTTATGTCAATTAAATTTATGTGCAGTAGGATTCCTTATATGTGTCTTGCACTAGGAACATCTGAACCCAAGGTTCATTCGGACTGAGGGCAGTATTGTACTGTTAAACTTGTCTGACATCATCTGTTTTTTTAATGAGTATTTTAAACCAATGGGGATTTTTTTCTGTTTTTCTCTGCATTATCTAGCTGTTATAAGTATTGTATTTTCCAAACAACTGCCATGAGCTTCTGAAGAAGGACTGGTTGGTCCGAAAGCTAGAGCACTTTGTTCTTGTTACATCTATGTTGGTCCATTAAAAGGTATCAAATCATTTGCTTCTGGATTTAAGAATTACAGAGCATTCTGTCATAGGGTGACTGTACATGCATGGCACAGAATGGAAATGTGTGATATAGTTGTATAATTAACAGTCTCCGTTTTTTCCCATAGACAAAACCGTGTGTTAAATACCGTAACACCTGAGTAGGTGCTATGGCATTCACGCTCTCCCTTTCCATACCAAAACGCTCGAGACAAGTAAATAAACAGAGCGCGAGCTTCCAACTGTCCCTGTTACCTCAAACAGTACTGACAAGAAAAAATACTTACTTCTCAGCATTACCTGCATCGCAAACACACTCTGCTGCTTCTAGGCTCATGGGTAAACTGACTGAATTCTGAATTACATGTTTTGGTGTCTCTCTTGCTATCGGTCTCTCTCTCTTGGTGCAGGCAGGTGTGCTGCTCATTTTGGGTGGAAAACTCAAGAGAAAACGGAAAATGCAGTAATTGTGAATTGAAGGTTTTGATTCTCTCTCTCTCTGTCTTGTACGGTGGGGGAACAGCGCACAGCCAGTCAGCGGGTCCATATACAGCACTCTTCATGGTGCTGCTCAATCTTGTAGCCTCTCCTACTGCACATAGGTTATAATTAATTTAATAATTGAATTAATAAGTCTCACCATAGAAAAAACGGAGCCCTTCAATTATATAAAATAAAATTTGGGGAGAAGTGTGTCAATCTCGAATTTAACACACACCCTCGTTGTTGGATGGCATTCATGAACCCCTCGGGCTTCGCCGTCAGGGTTTATGTGCCATCCAACAACTTGGGTGTGTGTTAAATTCTCATAACACACTTCTCCCCATACTTTATACTATATTTCTTGCGCTACTTTTGTAAATGCCTCATTTTGTGGTTAATATTAATACAGATACAAAGTGTATAGTGTAACTGGGGTTGCTTATATTCCAGGATGAAAATTCTATCAGGTGGGAAGTTTTTTTCTAAAACACATGAGCATATCAGTCAGAGAAACATAGAAGTTGATAGCAGATAAGGACCACAAGGCCCATCCAGTCTGCCTATTTTTTCTAGCTTATGAATGTGCCGTAGGCCTTTACTCTGTCAATGGCCTATCTACTTATACTCACCTGTATTGCTCCCTTATGCCTATCCCATGACTGTTTGAAGCCCTGCACTGTATTCGTATCCACCACTTCCTGAGGTAGGCCGTTCCATGCATCCACCACCATTTCTGTGAAAAAGAACTTCCTCACATTACCCCTTAAATGGCCTCCCTCTAATCTCATGCTGTGTCCTCTTGTCCTGCTATTTTTCTTATATTGAAACATGTTAAACTCTTTCACCTTGTTAATGCCCTTAAGATGTTTGAATGTTTCAATTATATCACCTCTCTCCCTCCTTTGCTCTAGGGTATACATATTCAGCTCCGTTAATCTGTCCTCATATGTTTTCTGATGTAGTGCCTGCACCATTTTGGTTGCCCTTCTCTGGACTGCCTCCATTTTGTTAATGTCTTTGTGCAGGTCCGGCCTCCAGTACTGCATGCAGTACTCCAGATGGGGCCTAACCAGTGTCATGTAAAGAGGGATTACTACCTCCTCTTATGACTTGCGATGCCCCTACTAATATACCCCAACATCCCTCTAGCCTTACCTACTACTTTAGTGGTCTGCTTGGATGATTTCAGGTCATCTGTGATGAGGATGTCCAAGTCTCTTTCTTCTGTTGTGATTGCCAGCAACTCCCCTCCCAACCTACAGGTGGCTTCAGGGTTTCTTTTCCCTATGTGCATGATCTTGCACTTCTTTGCGTTAAACCCCAGTTGCCACTCTTCCAAACATTTAGCCAGTTTATCCAGATCTCATCTCATTCTGCCCTCCCCATCTGGATCATCTACTCTGTTGCAGATCTCAGTGTCATTTGCAAACAGACAAACCTTACCCTCCAGTCCATCTGCAATGTCACTGATAAAGATTTTGAAGAGGACTGGCCCCAGGACTGATCCCTGAGGTACCCCACTTGTGACTTGCATCTCTTCTGACTGTATACCATTTACCACCACTCTCTGTTTTCTATCCACCAATCAGTTTGCCATCCAGTTGACCAACTTCTGACCCACCCCAAGCCCACCCAGTTTATTAATTAATCTTCTATATGGAACAGTATCGAAAGCTTTGCTGAAGTCAAGGTAGGTGACATCAACTGCACCCACTTAGTCCACCACTCTGGTTACCCAGACAAAGATATCTATGAGATTAGTTTGACAGGACCTTCCCGTTGTAAACCCATGCTGTCTTGGATCCTGTGCCCCTATGGATTCCAGGTGTTGCACTAGCCTTTCCTTAAGGAGTGCCTCCATAATCTTGTCTACTACTGAGGTAAGACTGACTGGTCTGTAGTTCCCTGCCTCCTCCCTGCTACCACTCTTGTGGAGTGGGATCACATGAGCCCTTCTCCAGTCTTCTGGGACCTCTCCTGTGCTCAGAGGTCACATAATCCTTTCCTTCCCTTTTCAACCCCCAGCAGCCAAGGCATGTTCCTGAACCAGGATCACTGGTGTGACAACAGGTAAGGCGTCCGGTGCCTCAACCCTGTACACCACTGGGACAGCTACTAATGTTATTTCTTTGCAAAACTGTAATTACATCAACGATTACAAGTCCCCATTTGACTTCTGTGACCTCCAACTGTGAGGAGGTCATGAGATTATGAATAATAAAGCTCAAATTAATACATAGCCTTACAAACTGTAGTGGTAGGGGACAGAGAGAACATGTAAACAGAAAAAGTGAAACATGATTAATTATATGCACTGCACAACCTATCTAGTCCATTGCAATTGCTTATGTGCTTGTAATTGTTGATGTAATTAAATTACAGTTTGGCAAAGAAACAACATTAGTAGCTGGCCTAGTGGTGTACAGGGCTGAGGCACTGGACACCTTACCTCTTTTCATGCCAGCAACCCTGGTTCAGGAACAAGCCTTGGGTGCTGGGTGTTGAACAGGTAGGGAAATGATTGTGTGATCACTGGACTGCTCCCTTTCCTGGGAAGGGAAGACTGTCTCTCCAGCTGAATGACTGCCACCTGGTGGAGGTGTGGTGGTAATGCAGGTCTGAGGATAGCAGGGAAAGGAAGGAACTGTGGGATTCCGCTGGCACGTGTGCACCCCATTCCAGCCATCTGTGTACTGGTGGCTGTGTGCCTGTCATTAGGGCACCAACTTCAGGAGTTTGGCACCACCTCGATGAAATCTGTCCCCCAGAGTTAGTATATATAGAAAGAGGGGGTGGAGGGTGTGGTGGATACAGACCCCTGCAAAAAAAGGTACTGTCAACCTCAAAACATGGTGCCCTAATGACCAGTTGCACAGCCATTGGTACCCTAAATGGTTGGAACCATGCATGCCTCCGCATGGTATCCCATGATAATAGTGACCCCGGTATGGGTGACCACAAAATGGTTACCCATATGAGGGCGCTATTATCATGGGCAACCCTACCGGGATGGCTACAGTTGTGACAGCGAGGGCAGGGTGGGTGACAGGAAGGGATGTATAGTGATGGGAAGTGGAAGGATAGGGAAGAGGGTTGTAACCCTATAGTGTGCCTGCTCCACCGAGCCAACTATGCGGTGTGCTGGGAAGGTTGGTTGGCTCCAATAGAGCAGTTTCTGGGTTCAGGACTTGGGGTGAGTAATATTTTGTTAAGTCCTGCAGTTGTGGGACTTAATTTTTTTTTTAAACTGGACTGTGCCCCCCTCCCCTACATGCACCCCACTGGAGTTGCTAATCTTGATATGGGGCGTGCGGGGGGAAAAGCCCCCTGTGAGGTGGGGTGGGATGCACAGTTATCCTGGTCACCTTTAAGTGCTTATCACTGAATATGTTTTCAATGATAATGCACTCATAGTAATAGCGATCACCTTTTGGTGATCGCTATTATCACATAGAACCCTCCACATATGTACGTCCAGCTTGCATGCCCCAGTGCAGGGAAGGGGACAGGAAATGGAAACCTAGAAGCAGAAGCAGTTCCCATGATGCTCCTACCATGCGTTCATCCTGAGGTGTCCTCAGATCCCGAGCCAGTCAAGATTGTTGCACCGGCGGGGGGGATGACACTCCCTCCTGTACGTATGTAAAAAAGGAAAAGGAAAATAGAGGTTGGAATGTGCAAATCAATCACATGATGAAAATCTCATCACTTTATAATACCATTAGTTTTTGAAGAGGGGATATAATCTGGATGGAGGAACCAGAGTCTCATGGATGTGAGCTTTTGATTAATGTCCAAATGCTTGTGCTGCTTTGTTTGTTATGATACCGTCTTTCTTACACATTTTTTACTACCATCAATAATATCATTTTGCAGCCATATTGGCTCTGGCTAGAGTTTTGGTACATTGTTTGCTACTATGGCCTACCTCTGTGCATAAATTACAATTTATTGTGTCACATACACTACTCAGATTTTATGTGACCCACATCTATAATAGGCTTTTAGCTGCCCTAAATAAAAAAGTAACCCCTCTGTCCCTGCCTAAATATAAAACAATTTGGCAGGTGTACTCCATTTTCATTGTGGTGCAATTTGTCCTGTATCCTCCACCCCCAGTCCAGATGTCTTCAGAGTCAATAATTGGTTCAGATGAACACAAAACAGTACATTTTTGTTTCATCCAATGAGTAATGTCAGTTACACTTACTCCATCATTCTTAAAGAGTACAGTTAACGTTTTTATTTTGTGTTTAGTCAATGCTAACACTGTGAAGGGAGACAATGCTGGAGAATGTCTAACATGTGCATATTTGTTCCAAACGCATTCAAGACTACTGTCTGTCTTGAAACTGATATCAATGATGGTATCTCCATGGGAGTGAAAAAGGGTGTATATTTTGGTAGCTATAAACTTTAAGTTGTCTTTCAAAAGGGTTCTAGTCACACATTTCAGATCTGGAAATTTATCCAGTCCACCTTTGTATCTAGGTCTAACCACACTGCAGCATTTAGCAGGCTCTCCTGCTTGTGAGAAACAGTCAGCATAATATTTTCTATTTGTATCATCTGTGTTTTGTGACTGTTGCCTCTCTATGTTTTCACCCACTGGTTCATCCCCAGTTATACGGTTTAATGGTTGTTCTCAATGTATTTCAGAAAAGGCACCAGCATCCACCTTATTTGTTTTATTTCCCTTTTCAGTTTGCAGACCCACAGATTCTTGCAACAATAGCAATATTCCCCTTTTGACAAGACTTAATAGGGTTTGCATGGGGGGCACATAAACAGATTCTCCCCCATGTCTATTGTTTTAAATAACTGAGGTTCCACTCCATTGGTGAACACAGAGCTATCAGGTAATCCCATTTCCATGACTGGTACTATAGTTTGACACTCAGTTTATCAGTATGCACACCACTTTCCAGCTCCATAATTTTACCAATATCCTCAGCAGTCACTGGGCCAGGAGAACGCCACAGTGCCCCTGCTGCATCCTGCACCCAGCCAGCCTATCATAATGCTGAGCTCACAGACCAAGCTGCTCCTGTAGCTACTTTATTTTGTTCAGACTTTTTAGGTGGGGTGTCTGTATTTTATGTTTCCCCTACTTAACACGTTCTTGTAAGGGAGTGAAAACAGTTCCTGGGGTTTGCAGCTCTACTGGCTCCAATGATGCAGCTGCTTGTGAATCAGTATTTTCTGCAGTCACCTGCCCATAGTCTCCTGCTCCATTGCCCTGCTAGATGCCTTTTTCTCCATGGCATTCAGTTCCATTAATGTGCTCTAACGCTGCTGGTTGTCGACTAACAGCTCCATGGTTTCTACAACCTGCTTTCCTGTCACCACTATCTGTGGTACAATTTCACTCTTTGCAACTTGATTTTTGCATTGTTTCTCCTCTTCTGCTAAGAGGAGGAGGAGAAGGTGTTCTTTTTTCCTCCAGTATGCTTCCTCAATATATGCACTGCTTCCGCAGGCCACTCAAGTAGGTTACTGCCTTCTATAACCTCCACTGCCATAACACAGTTTTCAGTACCAGTCTCAAAACTATGCTCTATCTGGGACTCAACCCCAACCTGAGACCCAGCCTCCATTGCTTTCTGAGAACTCCAAGTGAGGAGGGAACTGTTCACCACCCGGACATCCATACTTCTCTCCTCTCTGACCTCCTCTACCAAGAAACTGTCAGCGCCCCCTACAGAGAGTACAGGACTTTCCTTGGTGCCCCTACCAGTGTTACTCTTCCCATAAAACTGGTTTATGCAGTTGTCCAAGTCTGTGTGTGGGTGCTGATATGTGTGAAATGACTGCCACGGCATGTAATGCAGTCACTTCACTACCAGTCTCTCATTTCTTGTAAAGTTCTTTGGGATACAATATGTATGACACACACAATATAATTGCTAATTCTGCATCTGCTTCTTCTTCTTCATATAAAAAAAAGGTTAAAAAAAACAGAACAGCTACACTAAGAAAGGTTTGGTGCTATAACAGTAAATTGCAACTCAAGGAAAAAAGTCAGCACCCAAACCAAAGACTTCAATATTAAAAATGTATTTTATTTGAAAAAGTGCAAGTGCTCAACTTCTGGCTCAAAAAACAATCTGGTATCAGTGGGTGAAAAAACTCTTACGTTTTTCTCAGTGGTCTGCTTGCTTCATCAAAAATGGCTAACATATTCATTGTGCTTCATTTTATACATTGCATGCTGACCACGTGCATCTAAAATCCATAACCTGTAAGTTAATTAAAATCAAACAGGACTACAATTAGCCCAGGTACAATACATCAATGAAACAGTTCAAAGTACTCTATCCATTTACAATCATTCAATTAAACAA
The DNA here is from genome assembly GCA_016271365.2 of Neoceratodus forsteri. Lineage (NCBI taxonomy): Eukaryota > Metazoa > Chordata > Ceratodontiformes > Ceratodontidae > Neoceratodus > Neoceratodus forsteri. Next base: position 186,987,176 of record CM057457.1, read on the forward strand.
TGAATGTATCATTATTCATACAAACACATAGCAATGGCTTACAAACGAAGGTGAAGTAACTATAGATATTGGAGTGTCAGCATGTATAGTTTTTTATATTTATTTTATTTATTTTTTTGTTTATGAAAATTTCAGATAACACCTTTGAGCAAACAGTGTTTTTTTACAAAGGTTCCACATCATGGACAATGGATAAGTATAGACAAGAACAGGCAGTAGATAATAATTAATACAATTACAGCACATGAGCTGCTTGTTGCTTTGTCCAGATAAGACAAGACAATAGAATTAATAACAGGTAAAACATTACAGATTGCAAGGGCTGCTAAAGGTTTTGTCAGGATCAACGTGGAGGAAGCAATGGTGCAATATCACCAGACATTATACAAAGAGAACCTGGGGTGGTTGCAATTAAAATAGTGATCTGACAAGTGCATGAGAGGGCCAGAGGTAGTTGGTGAGAGGACAAGGTAGTAGGGGACAGGCAAGAACTGAGGGGGGGTGGGGGATTGGAGGGATAAGGTAGGTGGTGAAGGAGAGGACTAGGTGGTGATGGAGAGGAGGGAGAAGGGATTGGAGATGTAAGGGGGTAATAGGATGGGTGGGGGAAGGAGAGAAGAGTTAAGATGGGCAAGGAGGAAAAAAGGAGAGGGAAATGAGAACTAGAAGGGAGTTAAGGAGAGCTGGGGAAAATTGTGAGAGAGAATATGAGAGCTAGGAGGTGCAAGGGGTAATAGGTGAGGGGAGGGACAAAGATGTGAGAGGGAATGAAGAGAAGGAGGAGTGAAATCTGGGGGAGGGGCAAGGGAGGAGGCTGAGGTGGCTGACATGAGATATTGCAAGGAGTTAATAAGGAGGGAGTGGGGTGTGGGAAGAGTGCAGAAGTAATGGAGAGGCCAGGAGGGCAAGCAGGGAATTTAAGTGTAGCAGTCACAGTAGGCACTGGCCACCAAGTGCTGTCATAGTTTGTGCTTAAAGGAGCTGAGCTTCAGTACATTGGTATAGTGGCAAGGGACTGTGATTTGTACAGCACAGAAGCTCTATGGAAGACAACATTTGGTGAGAGAGGCTTGGAGCTATGTTCAGGAACCTGAGCATTAGGTGAGTATGACAGGAAACAGCATGGAACCAGGTATTTGTAAAGTGGTAGGCTTTTCGGGTTGTGGCATCTTTTAATGCTGCATTTTTAGGGGTTGTGGTTTTAGGCTGTGTAAATGATGGTGTAATAGTGTGACGGGTTTGAAATATGTTTTTAGCATTAGAAATTATGTATTTTTTGGTATTTCTGGTTGCTGTTTAGGACTTTTTTGTGAGAGGTTTTGCTGTTGTCAGTTAGGTTTACGTCAGGTGACATTTGAAATTTCTAGAGGTTAATTGATTGTTATGCTCTTTTTGGGGGATTTTAATTGGACTACTTAATAATTTGAATTGTGCTTATTGGTGTTGTATGGTCATTCAGTTCCCAAAGCATATGGCTTTAACTGCAGTGCTGAGTGGCATTATTTTCTGTGGTAAATAACTGCTAACAGCTCCTTCTTCTGTGGTAGAAGTGCTAACTTTTGTGGGGAAACAGCTAACTAATGCTAACTTCTATTGGGAAAAAGTTTCATACATGTTTTATGAATAGAATAATAGATAGGAGACTGTGTATTATGAGGCTATAATACCATTGAGAGGTTCTGGGAACATGTGAACCTTGAGAGCAAAGCTAGAGAGGCTCCAACATGTCCCCAGAACATAGAAATGGTATAGTTTTATAGCCGAGTAATCACAGTCCCCAATTTGTTACTTCTTGTAATATATAAATTCTAATCGACAGCGTGTTACTCATGTTGTGCCATATTTTACTTTCTGTTTCTCCTCAGCTGTAAAACTGCACCTGGTCTGTAGAGGCAGATGGCTTTTACTGTATACAACAGTTGCAGTGAATGTTAGCTTATGCTCAGCTGTTTACAGTCTGCACAGTGCTGGCGCGAGGTAGCTCCCTGATCACTTCACACTATCGGTGGATTCTCATTGATAGTATTACAAAATCCCGTAATGCTATCATTGGATATTTATTGATATCGTTATGAGATCAGATAATACAACTGAAGGATTTTTCCTATAACAATACAAGGTATTTATCATGCGATTTTTTATACTATTACTAGTGAAATCCATATATTACAAGTAAATAATTTCAAACAGCTAAGGTTGCAGTGAGAATGGGTGGGGTATTAGAGTGAGACTGGAAAGGGTTTGGAAAAGCAGGAAAAAAGCTGGATAACTGTAGGAACATGAGTTTAAGATGTCAGAGGGTCAGAAGGCAGATGGAGAAAGCAGCTTGGCCAGCTGCAGACATACAGTGAGGGATATGAAAGGAACAAGCATCAGCTGATGAATGTTTGTTTGAAGATTCAACTGTTTCTCTATAATTGAAACTACTGGTTTCAGAGCTGGACATTGCGATTGTGATGTCCTTAGAATTGTGAAAGCTGCTCTGTGATTCATTCAGTATTCCATTTTAATATATGCATAGCCCAAATAATAGTACTGAAACTTATACAATTAATTTTCTGTAATACTATCAAAGAAATCCATCGATAGTATTATGGGATCTTGTAATACTATTGTTCAGTGTTCACAGACAGTATTGTGAGATCCCGTAATACTATCGATGGACTTACCAAAACAGTACAATGGGACTCCAGCTTCCCTCGTGCTACATGTATGTTCTCTACAGCTGCCTCTCACCTTCAGCCACATATTCCATCTCCTCTCCACTCCAGTTCCAATACACCCAATGACCCAACCGTTCACTGTCTCATTTGCTGCAATAAAACTGAAGTCATTTTTTTAAATTAACTTCATTAAAAAACAAAGGCACAGCACTAATAGAAGCCTAGAGTTCCTTCTTGCCTGCATGCATAAAGATGCCGCCATTTTTTTTTACTCTATTTTTCTGGGTCTCTACTGTCCCCCAACCTCCAGTCCTTCAGGCCTCCAAGGAACGTCGCCCCCGATCCTACCAACCTTCAGGGTCTGCTCCTAGAGTGCCACACTCACTGCCCTTGGGGCCCTTGATGGCTCGGATTACCCCCCTGGCAGGGTGAGAAGAGAGCCCCCCATACCTCCCTCTCTCCTCAACAGTGAACTGCACAGCAGGGTCTTCCCGGTTCGGTCAGCGGGGTGGTGAGGCTGGCCCTGGAGGTCATCATCTAGGGGGATTGGAGGGATTTATTTCCTCCTCCAAGTTATGCCCCCGATGCTGGTGTGCAATGAGGAGTGAGGAGTCAGATGCATGCCGAGACGTAAGTCCTGCTCCAGTCCTCTGCCAGCATCAACCCTTGTGTTGTGGCATCCCCCAGCTGCACCGACACCCCCCCAATTTCCCCAGTGGGTGGTGGTATTGCGGACGGGTCTCCCTCCCGGGTTGACCCCCGGTGGCCCGAGTCTGTTCCCGAATCCAAGTCACAGGCGTGGTGTGAGGTGTGTTGTCCAGCACCTCAACCCTCAGTGCCACTGGGCCAGCTTAGATGCTGCCATTTTCAAAGATAATTATTCAAAAGACACACAAACCACCAATAGAAATGCACGCTGGGTACTTCAGAGGCATCTGTGTGTTGCAGCATCCACAGCAATTGTACAGCAACCAGCCAAAAACAGGGGCTTGATTTGCACACACATTTCACCACCCTGAATTAGAGATTTGCACAACATTTTGGACAATACTTGGAACTCCCTGGATCCATATATTTCAAAAAATAAATAAGCATTTGTCAATGCTGAATGTTTGCTTGCATGTATGTGCTGTGCAGATGTTTGGTACTGATAGTGCACAGATGCAAATGTTCTGCGTCGAGGGAAGACTCTGTACAAGGGCCATGCAGTTTTGTGCAGTGACAGATGTGAAGAATCTATGGAGCTGTTTGATGGGCTGCGGAAGTACAGGGCCCTGTGATCCCTGCAGTTCCATGTGGCCACAAATACAGATGCACAGGGCACACAGTGCATATGTCATACAATGCACAAGGCATTCTGCCACCCTCGGGTGGAAAGGTGTAAGGCCTTATGCCAAGAGGATAGTTATCTTCACTGTATGGTACCTGGGCCCATGCAGACAACCCTGCACCTTTCATTCCCTGGCAGGGGGGGTGTTGCATAACAGGGTCATTCCCCCACCCTCACCCCATCCAGCTGGAACACTGAGCTCACCTCCCAACTCAGCTCACTGCCATGGGATCACAAGGCTTGGACATTAGGGTGATGAGTGGCCCTACACACAAAGCTTGCTAATAGTTTTTCTTTTATTTGGACCTCAACTTTTCAAGATACTCATTTTATGGTTTGCCTTATAAACATGACATATACCATTTATAGTATTTTAGCTGGAATGTCATTTTGCACTACAGGTGCAAAAACACATCTAGTCCAGGATTTGAAAAAGTGACACTCGTTAAGTTTATGAGGTGGTGTGGAAAATGGCTATGTTGAAAGTTTGGAGTCAAAACATTGAAATTTAGTGAAATTATGAGTAAATGTTGAAATACTGTAACAAACATTCAGTCATAACCTGGAAATGTTATCACATTTGCACACCAAATTTTCAGCATAGCCTTCTTATTACCCCACCTCATGAATCCAGTAGCTAAACATTTTCAAATCCTCACCAAAACATCATTGTGTACCACCTAAATGTCATTCCATGCCACAAGTGTGAAAACACATTTTGACCAGGATGTGAAAAATGGCAGCTATAACATTTGTGAGATGGTATAAAAAAAGGCTATATTTAACATTTTGGGACAAAATATTTAAAATTACCAAGGTTATGAGCTAGCATAGAAACATGTCAATGTATACACATAGATTTGCCATTTTTTGTGTATTTTGACCCCACATTTTCAACATAGTTTTCTTTTGACCCCACCTTATGAACAAGGGTGGTGAAAATTTTCAAATCCAACCCAAGAGTGATTTCACAATACAACTGCGAAATCACCTTTTGGGCCTGATTTGCATGATTCCACCACCATTGGTCATGAGATGGGGTCCCAAAAAAACATATCGACAATTTGGGTCCAAAATATACAAAATAACAAAGTTATGCATCAAAGTTCAAAAGTCCATTGAAATAAATCGACCCACACTTACCTTAGTTTTTCATATTGCAGTCAGCGCTTTCAGCAGCAAGAAATGTCTCTGATCGGACAGCGGATCTTCTCCTTGTGACCTGTTCAGGTGAGTGAGGGTGTGTGGGAGGTGTGTTGGGTGGTGGGTGCTAAGTGAGTGGTTGGGATGGGGTGTGTGTGTGGGGGGGGGACAGATCGGTGAGGGACCATTTTCTATTTTATAGGTTAACAACAACAACAACAAAAACATTGAGGTACAGTTTTCTTTATTTCAGATATATTCCAACACTGAGATTAGGCACCCCAGTTTTGAGCTCGTTGGGGAATTGGGGCAGGAGACCAGGAGGGGGTCAAGTTAGGCAGCAGCAGAGGTGGACACCCCACACTGCTTCCATTAAAAAAAAAAACTTATAAAGCTGGGAAGGGCAGGTGAGAGACCTGGAGGGGATGGGGAGATAGAAGTGGTACTGGGGCGGGCACCCCACTCTGCTTACATTTAAAAAAAAAAAACCTTTATAAAGATGGGAAGGGCAGGTGGGTGAGAGACCTGGAGGAACAGGGAGAAAGGAGTGGCAGCAGAGATGGACACCCACTCTGCTTAACATAGAAACATAGAAACATAGACTTTGATGGCAGATAAGGACCACTTGGCCCACCTAGTCTGCCCATTTCCCTATCTAGAGGATAAGTTGTAGATCCTATTTAACCAACAGCTTATTTCTTCCTACCCCCCACAAAAATTGCCTTATGTCTGTCACATGCATTCTTGAATTCTCCCACAGTTTTAGACCCCACAACCTCATCAGGAAGGCTGTTCCATACATCCACCACCCTCTCTGTGAAAAAATACTTCCTCACATTGTCCCTGAGCTGTCCCCCCTCTATCTTCAAATTGTATCCCCTTGTTCTTGCACATCTCTTTTTCTGAAAGATGCTACCCTCTTGGACTTTGTTGATTCCACAGAGGTACTTAAAGGTTTTTATCATGTCCCTCCCTCTCCCTCCTTTCCTCCAGGGTATACATATTAAGCTCCTTTAGTCTCTCCTCGTATGGCTTCTCTTGCAGACCCTGCACCATTTTAGTTGCCCTCCTCTGAACTGCCTCCATCCTATGTCCTAGCGGAGATGGGGTCTCCAGAACTGGACGCAGTACTCTAGATGGGGTCTCACCAACTGTCTGTACAGGGGGATAACAACTTCCTGTTTTCTGCTGGTGATACCTCTCCCTATACATCCCAGTATCCCCCCCAGCCCTCCCTACCACCTTCTCACATTGCTTGCCAACCTTAATGTCATCTGATATGATTACCCCGAGGTCTGTTTCAATTTTTGTTGTTGTTACTACCTCCCCACTGTGTAATCTTCCCCTGGGTTTTTGTTTCCCAGGTGCAGTACTTTGCACTTCTTTGCATTGAAATCCAAGCTGCCATACTTCTGATGTAGAGAGAGAGAGAGAGAGAGGTGGATATCTCAGGGTCCTGTTTTTGAAAGCCAATCAGCTGTTTGCTGACTGGGTTCATGCAGATGAAGCCCCCTCTGATTGGAGTTGATTCGGTCCTTTCAAATACATGAAATTTACACCCAGTATGCAGGAACTAGTGTCATGACCACAGTGTGTGATCATTGGCCTGTACTGCCAAGCTCCTTCCAGTTTGAACTGCAATGGGCTCAGCAGTGATACACCTCCAAAATCCCCTTTAGTGTAACAAAATGTTTCTTGCGTTTGTGCAAGCAAACATAAAAATAGGGGACTGTGCACCACTCTGCTGTAATAGCATCTTGAGGGTCTGGTGACATGTTGGAACCTCTTCAGCTTCACTCTCAAGGTGCATGTGTCATCAGAACCTCTCGATGGTATTATAGCCTGATAATACATAGTCCCCTAGCTATTATTCTATTTATAATTACTAAGTAGAGTAAATTATAACCCAAAACCATGCCTGAAATACTGTTAAACATGTTGTGTTACACATGAGTATGTGTAATGAAGAACTGAATCGCTCTCGCATACAGCACCCGATGTGATATACAACAGCTGCAGGAAAAATCTGCTTTTGTTTAAGGCCCACTCATCTCCTACCTGCCAACCATTAATCTGTGAACCAGTAATTATGTAAAATAAAGTATGGGCAACAGTGAAAACTCACTTTTTTCACAGCCTTGATGTGTAGTACCTGAAGAAACTACTCAGCTTTTGATTTCGTGGTTTATGTGATATCACACACCTTGAGTGTGTAAAAAGAATTACACACTATTGCCTATACATTATCTTCTATGTAACATACCTAGCCTTCAAGATATCTGTTGTAACAATACTAGCAACAGTATATCATGATAACTTGAGGTTTGGTACAAGGATATCACTTATCTTCTCATTTTTATTGCCACTGGTGGTATGTACATGGTTATCTCTGTTTTACACAATCACCAAGAGTACGCTGTTGATCACTCAGGCAAGTAGTGGTCATAATAGTAGTACTGCAGAATTGAAAGTCAGCTTGAGAAAGAGGATGTTGGGAAGATGTCACTGTCCCACAGTCATGCATTAGCACTTTGTATTCTCAGCAGCCTATAATGGTTCATTTGATACCTCTCCACCCAGAGTATGCTCTCTAGTAGAGATGTGCAAAGTTGGGAAAGTTCACTTCCTCGATTAATTCATGGACTTTCCTCATTTCACAAAATTAATCTGTAGTGCAAACCCCAAATTCGCCCCCACCCCCCAAAAAAACTCTGCAAAATGAGGAGTTTGACAACTTCGTCAGTGGAGTTCATACATTTTGCAGAGGTTTTCTTCCAGTGTCTAGTGGTCCCCACCGATCATCGCCCCATGTAGAATACAATTACATGGTGTCTAGTCCCCCCGATCACTGATAGCTGGCTCGATGTAAAATTACATTCCCTGGTGTCTAGTAGTGCCCCCCTAACGATCACTGGATCAATGTAAAATTAATAACCCTGATGTGTAGTGGTCCCCCCACCAATCGCTGGCCTGATGTAAATCATAAAGTTTCCCTGGTGTCTAGACGTCCCTCCACCCACTTGCACCCATGCCATATCAGGCAGTCCTGCACAAAAGATTAATAATTAAGTTATACAGCCTGGGAGTGGGTCCCAGGGAGGTAGCCTGGGTAGCAAACTGGCTGCACAACAGGACACAGAAGGTAATAGTGCATGGAACACATTCTGAAGAAAGGGGGGTTACTAGTGGAGTACCTCAGGGCTCAGTACTGGGTCCAATCCTCTTTAACGTCTTTATAGGTGACATTGCAGAGGGTCTGGAAGGAAAGTTATGCCTCTTTGCAGATGACACAAAGATCTGTAACAGAGTTGATACACAAGTGGGTGTAGAAAGGATGAGAAGTGACTTGGCAAGGTTGGAGGAATGGTCAGACATATGGCAACTTAGATTCAATGCAAAGAAGTGCAAAGTAATGCACCTGGGAAATAAAAATCCAGAAGAAGAGTACACAATAGCAGGGGAGGTACTAACAACAACAATAATGGAAAGGGATCTGGGTGTAGTCATATCAGATGACTTAAAGGTGGGTAAGCAATGTGAGAAGTCAGTAAGGAGAGCCGGGGGATACTGGGATGCATAGGGAGGGGCATCACAAGTAGAAAAACTGAAGTGGTTATCGCTCTGTACAGACAGTAGGTGAGATCCCATCTGGAGTACTGCATGCAGTTTTGGAGACCTCATCTACGCAAGGACTTAGACAGGATGGAAGCAGTCCAGAGGAGGGCAACTAAAATGGTGCAGGGTCTACATCAGAAACCATATGAAGAGAGACTGAGAGAGCTTAATATGTATACCCTTGATAAAAGGAGGGACAGTGGGGACATGATAGAAGCTTTTAAGTACCTCAGGGGAATCAACAAAGTCCAGGAGGGTAGCATCTTTCAGAAAAAGAGATGTGTAAGAACAAGGGGGCACAATTTAAAGTTAGAGGGGGGACGGCTCAGGGGTAATGTGAGGAAATTCTTTTTCACGGAGAGAGTGGTGGTTGCATGGAACCGCCTTCCTGGAGAGGTTGTGGGGTCTAAAACAGTGGGGGAATTCAAACATGCACGGGACAGACATAAGGCAATTATAGTGGGGGGTTGCAGGAAGTAGGCTGTTGGTAAACTAGAATCTGCAGCTTATCCAATAGGTAGGGAAATGGGCAGACTGGGTGGGCCAAGTGGTCCTTATCTGCATCAAAGTCTATGTTTCTATAGCTTTAAACATATTCTTTGGTGTCTAATGACTTCATCCATGCTCGAGGTTTCAAAAATATTCTCTGGTGCTCAGGTACCCTCACCATCCCAGCAGGTAGTGCCCCCCTCACCCCTCTCCTCTCTCACCTCCCTACCCCGAGTGGAAGACTGGCACGGCCCTCTGCTCTCCACTATACTGGCTATCCAACTGAGATGTCAGTGAGTGCATACTTGTACAAGCATGTGCTCATTCACTGCCAGCTTGCACTCATTCATTGAGCTCATTTATTCTGTTGGCAGCTCAGACAAGAGTGGAGGGCTGTTCTGGTTGCTGATAGGAGGGTCTGGATGGGGGGAACGGCATTGTGGACTCTGGGTCCACAATGCTTTCCCCCCTATCCTGAACCCCTGCAGGCAACAGGAATAGCCCTTCGCTCTTGTCTGCACTGCTGACAGAATGTGGGGGTCCACAGCATGAGCTGGTCTGTCAATGAATGATTGCGTGCTTGTACAAGTACATGCTCATTTATTGACAGCTCAGTCAGGCGGCCGGCATGGTGGACAGCTGAGGGCTGTGCCGGTAGTCCATTCGGGGTCGGGTGGTGGGCAGGGTGGTGGAGCACCACTTGTCAGGGTGGCAGGATGGTGGGGTCTGCTAGACACCAGGGAATAAGTTTTGAAACATTGGGCATGGGTACAGGTGAAAAGAGGGACTGCTAGACACCAGGGAATATGTTTTGATCTGGCATGGGTACGGGTGGGGGGAGGGACCACTGGACACCAAGGAAATTTTATGATATATGTCAGGCCAGCAATTGTCAGGGGGGACCACTAGACACTAGAAAAATTAAGTTTACATTGGGTCAGCAATTGGTGGAGGGGCCACAAGACACCAGGAAATTTTATTCTGTGCCAGGTTGGCAATCGGCAGGAGGGGGTGGCCACTAGACACTAGGGTATTTCATTCTATGATAGGCCAGTGATCAGCAGGAAGGGGGACAACTAGACACCAGGAGAAGAATGACCAGCGATCAGTAGGGAAGGGGGTCCCGATTTCTAATTTCGCCTTACTTTGGTTTTTTAAAGTGCAATTTGTACTTAAAAACAAAAAAAAACAAAAGCAAGGCAAAATTACAAGTGGCGTATTTTGTATCAAACACGGAAACTTCCTGAAATGATCTGTGGAGGTAAATTTTGTGACTTCACAGGAAATTCGCTGGCAAATTAAAACTTTGTGCCTTCTCTACTCTCCATGGACCAATTAGTCACATCAACCCAAATCACCCACCCGTTTCTTGACAGTATGCAGTGGAACAGTGCTAAATAGCAATTGAATTAACTCCTGCCAAATCAGCAGCTAAAATGGCAATGTTCACCTTAATCATTCAAATAGCTATGTCATAATGTTGGTAATTACAGAATGTCATAAAACTTACTAGCGCCTGGATAATGAAACTCACTCACCCAATAATTTAAATAATTTTGTCAATTTTACATCTTTCACTGGTATCAGTACTGACACCAGTGAAAGAAGTAAAAACAATTAAATTATTTAAATTATTGAATGAATGAGTTTTATTATCCAGGAATTGATAACAGTTTTAAGACTGTGTTCCTGGGACAGATTCCTCCCCTTGTTTTGTTTTTTTCTTTTCACCATAGGTGATGGGCCACACTGGACTCCAGTATATAATAGTAAAACGTCAAACAGCTAGGTTGGTGTCTTTGTTTCCCAATGGTAGCTCCAGTGCAGAGTTTATTGGGTAAATGGAGACAATGGGACCATGCATAACGTAATATCCTGCCATTCTTCTGCAATTTCATCCTACAGTTGTGTGGCATGCACAAGCAATTTCAATTCACTCTGGCAGTGCCTATGAGTATTATAAGCATGCAGTGTGGTAGTGCTTATTAACATAAAACAAAACAAAGGACATATGAACAAGCTGTCTCATAATTGACTGCATTAGTATCTCTGATCATTGGACTACCTAAGTGTGCAGAGGGCTAATTTAAGCCAATCAGTCATACTGCAGATAATATACCACAGCACCACAAGCAGGCAGCACTGTGCTAGACATAGACATGATTGATGCCAAAGTGTTTGGAATATCCTTTTACACAAATACGGCAAAGCCAAAATACTAACTACCTTACAAAAGAGCCACACAGTAAACATCCATGAGAAACTACAGGAGAAGTTGAGCCAGTAGCTCGATCCAAGTAACATGAAGCCCAGATTCTCATATATCCAATAATGGCGCCAGCATTGTTTAAGCCAATAGAGATGGTGAGACACACATGTTCCCTGTTTTGCACATTGCTTGTATCCTGCTGTTTGGGACTTCATGCTGGGCAACTGACCTGTGGAGAAATAAATGTTGAGCCTATAATGGAAGATCCGTGACCATTTCAGTCACTTACAAATCATTGAAATAATTTGAGCTGCTGCAGTGGTCCAAAGGTTCGCTGTTGCATAGTGTCACACACTGGAACTTGTCCTATTACATGCTTCAGAGACTGAGTGAGCAGAGGAAGGCAGTACATAAGTATGCAATGTTCCAGTCTAATATGTCAGTGCATCACAGTGGTCTGTCATTGAGATTCTAGTGGCCCTGCTGAGCCCTGAGCCCTTTGAAGAGGAAACAAGAAAAGTGAGAGCAAACAGTAATTCTCTGCCAAACTCTCAGTCATGCTCCATACATGCAGATGTGTCTACAAGATACTGCACAACAACAGCTGGCAGAGAAGCCAGACAGTGCTGCTGTTGCTGCTGTAGGCTTTGCTGAGTGGACAATGCTATGAATAAAACAGTGACAGCAGGATAAGCAGAATATTCAAGTGAGCAGGAACATAATAGACTTGAGGCAATACTGGGTAAATGCTAACATATGCGTATAGTTGACATTCTTCCATTAAGGATACCAGGCATGGAACACCACAGGGACATCATTTTTGACAATGTGGCAGATGGCAGGGAAAAAAACAGACAGAAAAAAGCAACACTCTAGTGAAAGTCTGCACTAGTCTTGTCTAGGGAACTGAGACAGAACTAGAACTTGAACCCCTGACTGTGATATCTCTATCAAAAAAAGCAAACAGTAAGTGACCATTACCAGCTAAGCTATAAGCTAAATGCTTGGCATCATCCTGTCCAAAGGAAAGACTGGATTCTAGTATTCTTCTTCCAGAATGCCAAAAATACTGTAAAACTTAAAACTTTCACTGTCAAATAATTTCACTATTTTTGCTGAAGCACTAGTTAGTGTTAAAATAAATGTACACTAAGTAGCACTATTATTACTTTCCCATTAAAGTGTATGTGGTGTCAAGGACTCAGTGCATAATTAAATTTGCACAAATCTGTATTTGCGCCAGAATTACTTTGTATGAAAATTACAAGTTTTACAGTATGCAGGAGTACCTAGAAACATGTAAAGAGACAATAATGGCAGAAAAAGACCAATGGTCCAGCCAGTCTGGCATAGCTCCCTATCGAATCCGGAACCTATTGTCCATACAGAGCACTTGCCCTCACTATCCACCTCCTATTCCCCTCCCTACTACTGCCCTGAGTAACCACTATACCCTTCACTCTGTCCTGGCCATGCTTGAAACCTTTGATGGTTTTGGTGCCCAAAGCCGCCACCTCATCTACCAGACTGTTCCACAGTTCCACCACACTTTCTGTAAAATATAACTTTCTCATATCCCTCTTGAATCTCCTTCCCATCTGTTTCCATTTATTCCCGTGTCCTTAAATTGTTACTTACAGTATGTTTCATACTTTAGTTCCTTGTAGCTCACCTTGTTTATTCCTTTCAGAAAACTTGAAGGTCTCTATCACGTCACCTCTCTTTCTCCTGGTCAAGCAAATACATGTTCAGTGCCCTGAGCCAATCCTCGTAAGATCTGCCCAGCTGGCTCTGAATAATCCTAGTCACCCTTTATTGCACTGTTTCTAGCCTATCCTTATTTTTACTGTGGTGAGGACCCCAGAACTGGGCACAATATTCCAGGCGCAACCTCAACAGCAATCTAGAAAGAGGAAGTAATACCTCCTTTCTTCTATTGCCAGTATCCCTTATGATATATCCCAGCATCCTATTTGCCTTATTATAGGCCTTGTTGCACTGGCTTGATTATCTAAAGGAGTCATTAATGATGACTACTACCTCCCTTTCCTCAGCTGTAGTGCTCAGATGTACCCCTTCCATCCTGTACTCTGTCCTGAGGTTCATGTTCCCTAGGTTCCAGGGGGATTGACCTTTACAGTTTTTGCACTAGCCCAGCAGGACAAATTGTTTCAAAACTGGACTAGTCTGAAGATGGCTGCAATAGTCTACAATTATAATGGAGAATTATAGAATACAGTAAAAATGCAAACCAAGAAATAAAGCACATTTTCCCTGATGGTGCATTGCTTCCCACACCAGCAAAAAAAGATTTGTCATGTAATGACACACAGTCTGCCCTCACCCCACCCACCACCATTTTGTACCATGGGCCCCTCTATTCCTGTTTCTGCTCCCCTCCCCCAACCAGATGATTTCACAACAACAGATATTCATTATTCAGTCAAGTAGATTTGGCCCTGCACTTACAATTGCCGACATTGTCAAGCACCTCACCATATTTGAACCCCACACCCACATGGCAATGGGCAGAGACTGGCAGAGAAAGACATGCTCAGCCTCCACACCATGACCAATCAGACACCTACACTCACTGAAGTGTTTAAGCTACATCAAGTGAGATGGAGCAGATCTAAGAGTTCTCTGGGTGGGGTAGGGGGGTTACAAAATCCTAGAGGACTTGGGGAAGTGAACATTATTGCAACATTTGTATTTATACAGTATATACTGTACCAGGCAAAAAACTATTGATTTTGTCATACTGTACCCAGACAATGATAGCATTTTTTTTAAATAAGTCTCTTTCATCAGCTCAGGGGAGCCAGTCGCAAGGCATGAAGCTCTGCCTCCTCTATGTAGGAGGATCTATGCACCCCAGAAATGTACAGTATGTTTGAGCCTTCCAACTAATCTGTTTTTGCAGGGGTTATTTTTGTACCATCCATGCAGCAAAGCATTGTTTTAGAGTGAAAGACATGCTGGGTAGGATAAGGGTGGGTGGGAGTACATGGATGGCATTGACTAGTGTGGTGTATTAGGAAAAGTGGGGGATGCCTATTTCTGTCAGTATGGCAGCTACAGACCCATGGATGATTATTCCAAGGTCACCCTCTCACTGGTCTGGAGTGACAGCTGGGTACAGAGCTGGTAGATTGGTAAGGGAAAAGGAGCAGCTATAGAGAGCCTGGGATAAAAGATACCACTTGCTTGGCAGGCCCCATATAATACTGACACTCAAAATGTAGGCAAATGATGAGCACAGGCCTTAATAAGGTGGTAGGCATAATTATCACACTGAGACAATCCCAGAACCCTGGAATCTAGTGACTTACAGTATCAACACTCTATCTCTGATCACAACCTGGACACAAGCTACATGGTCAAACACTGAGTTGAGAATGTCTCACACCAAGTCTTTTGTATGGTCCTTGTCTTGCATTGACAGTTACTTATACTGTTAAAGAGCTATTAATCATACCAGGCTGTCTGGAACACTGAGGGAGATTAGCATGGATGGGGACTAGAGTCAAATCTCTTTCACAACCACAGAGGACCTGCTCTTATCAAGACGGAAAAGTAGATGGTTAGCTGCACTAGTCCTGATCAGTTTGCACTATGCCCCGCACAAGTAAAGCAATGCTAAAATTGCCCCCTGCCTAGGTGCATCATCTTGCACATTTTGGCATTAAATTTCAACTGCCAAACCTTAAACCACCTCTCTTGTCTTTGCAGGTAACTCTGCATCTCCCAGTTCCCTTGTTGCTATCTACCCTCCCACAGAGCTTTGTGTCATTTGTAAAGAGACATAACCTGTCCCGAATTCCTTTTCTAATGTCACTGATGAATATATTGAAGAGGCAGAACCAAGGACTGATCCCTGGGGCACCCTACTCATGATTTCCCTCTCTTCTGATTTGACGCCATTAATCACAAACCCTCTGTTGCCTCCCCTTCCAATTTCCTACCCGTCTTACTATGGTCCTTGCTGCACCCAGAGCCTCCATCTTCTTCAGCAATCTTTTGTGCAGTACAGAGTCAAAAGCTTGATGAAGTTGAAGTAGAGTAAATATATGGTGTGGCCCCTATCCGATACCCTCATCACCCAGTCAAAGAAAACTATCACGTTGGTCTGACAGGACCTCCCTACCACAAACTTATGTTGTTTACTATCCTTGAGACCGGTGTTCTCCAAGTAGTCCACAAAGTCCTCTTTGACCAGAAACTCCCTCAGTTTACCCACAATAGAGGTAAGACTGACAGGTCTGTAGTTTTCTGCTCGCTCCTCCCCCGCCCTAATGGATCCAAACTATGTCTGCTACACTCCAGTCTTTTGGAACTACCCCTGTCTGTAGTGAGCTATTGAATATCCCTAGCAGAGGTTCAGCCACTTCTGCTACCAGTTCCTAGACTGCCCTCAGATGCATCCTATCAGGCCTTGGGGCCTTGCTTATCTTTAGGGCTTCTAGCCCTTTCCAGACCCCTTTGCTGGTAAATACTGGCTGCCTCATCTCTTGAACTCCCTTTATGGCCACCTTGATGCCAATCTTTCACTAGGGCCTGCTGCCTTCTCTTGTGAGGACAGAGTAGGAGTTTATTTTAATTATTTATTTATTTAAGTCTTTGATTACTAGGTAAGTGCACTGATCCATGAGACCATTTTCAGGTATGACCCGTGCCCACAAAGTGGCACAACGAAATATACAATATACAACAACATACACAGCGAAATATACATACAGGTGTAATCAATGTACAGGCAGAAAACAGTTGAATACAATATAATTTACAAAATGTGTTAAGGTAAAATCAACAGATACATCGTAATTTCAACAGTGCTGAGAAAACAAGAGTACATTACAAATTTACACGGGGGAAAAGGGTAGGGAGAATACAAGGCAGTGGGGGGAAAACAGTGCAACTAGCAAATACAAATGAACATGGCATGCTGATTTCAAAAACAGTAGGAAAGACTGGATTATTGTTCAAGGAGCAAGGAACCAAGTGCTGTAGTTGTAGTAAAGTTATAAAGAGGCAAAAGATAAACTGGAAGAAAGCGCAGGGTTATTTGGAAGAAGGGAATACCATAAAGGATGGCTGCCTTTTGCATGTCCTCCTCTATTACCTTACCTCCCTCAGATAACCTAACAATTCCCCTTCCTTTCTTTCCCTTTTTCTTAGTATACCTGAAGAACTGCTTCCTCCCTTGACCCATTCTACAATGTTTTACCTATGCTGAATCGACAACATTGTTGTTGAAGTTCGGCATAGCGAGATCTCCAATGTCAGCAGGTGAAATTTCGCCTCTACAATATTGGTTTGTTTCTCTTGGGGGGCTGCGCTCCCTGAACCCCCCCCAACTCCCCCCCTTCTGTAGAGTCTCAACTCCAAGTTGGAGCTGATTTGAAGGGGGGTGAAACACAGTGAAAGGGTGAAATATCATCCACAGGTCCCCCACAGCAACAATCTCCAAACCTGCCAAGATTGTCACTATGAGGGATTTCACCGTAAAAGTTTCGATGTGTGGTCGGCACACCCTGTACAATATGCAGCTCACTGTCTACTTTTGCCTTCCTAACTGCCTTCTTTGCTTCCTTGATTCTCAGTTGGTATTCTCCTATTCTTCCTCCCCCTCCACTTCCTTGTGCCTTGTGAAGGCCTTTTTTGTTTGGCTCTCACTGCTTCCCTGACCCATTCCTAGAACCATATTCATCTTTTGTACCTGTTTCTTTTGGTTACCTTTCTCATGCATTACTTAGATGCCTCAAGAATTACCTCCTTAATTGCTCCCCATCTCTTTTCCACATCTCTGATTCTGTCTACCCCAACTAACTTGTCCTGGACTAACTCCCCCATCCTTTCCATACCTGGCTAATAATCCCATGGTACAGAGTTACAGAAGACCCACTGTCTTATTGCAAGTGAAAGAGAAGATTATGACTAGGACTGGAAAACATTGCAATACTTTATTTGTCCTGCTCACTAACCAGTGTATTCTCTGAGTGCATTTTTCTTCTTTTTTTCCATAGAAGTTTTTCTCTCCACTGAACAATTGTGTCTTACAGCACATCCAGGCTATAACAGGCTATCACCCAGCCCCATCCACCACTGACGCCTGCCATTTGTGCACTTTCTCCTCGACTTCCCTCCATGGCTGGGGGTTAGGGGAGTGCTGTCCTCCCCCCAGCCTAGCTACAGAACTTGTTACTAGGAGGTGGAGGGTGCAGTGCATAGAGCCCAAGTGTATCGGAAGACTTCACCTTTTCACCTTAATGGAGGTTGGGATTTTTCCCATTTCCTTCCTGAGTTCCTCTCTTCTCCCCTTGGCTGTGATGCAACTTATATTCATTTCATGCTTGCCCAGCATACCTCTGCGAAAGGAGCAGGCTGCTGGCCTAACTACAGGTATCTCTGTGGTGCTAGAGATCCACTGCCAACCCTTCCAGCTGAGCCATGCAGCTGAGATGCAGCTCCTCCCAGCCTTGCCTGCCTCAAAATGCAACACACAGTTACCTTAGAAAAACCATGCCTCCATCATGGCAGCATGGCGGCATCAGGGCAGCCCTAGGATTGTTTACTTAACTCAGCAGGCAATTTGATCACCTAATAATAATACCACTAATTCAGTCTACCAATAGGGAATGTCTAGCACTTCTAAACTCTCCTGACACTGCCAGAAACCCATAGCCTGCTCAGCCCTGGTTTACTGACAATCCTCTCAAAACCATCGGTTTCTATATCCCTTTGTGTTTATCATCTGCATTTTTCTGCATAATTGTGTAAGTGTATATATGTATGTCTTGTTCACTTTATTAGTTTTGAAATTTTAGATAATACCCTGCTGCTGTCAGAATATTAGTTACTGTCTTCACTTCCGTGATCTCCACTAGTAGGCTATAGAATAACCCACCAGCAGAGACAGTGGACATGAAGACAGCACAGACCTTCAAGGTCAGCCTAGACACATTTTTGCTTACACTGAAACATAGAAAATAGAATTTGTCAGTAGAAAATGACTACTTGGCCCACCCAATCTTCCCAGATGGTGTCTGCCAATTCTGTCTCCACAGGCCCTAACTGGTCTCCGATGACCTTTCCTTCTCTTTGCCTATTCACTAATACTTCCCTATGTTATCCCACTCATGCTTGAAGCCCTATACTGTTTTCACCACTACCACTTCTACTGGCAGTCTGTTACAGGTGTATATCATTCTTTCAGTGAGGTAGGACTTCCTCACATCCGTCTTGAACTCTGCCCAGCTTCACCGTATGCCCTCTGGTCTTGGTGCTCTTCCCCATTTGAAAGAGACTCCCTGTTCATCTCCATGACATACTTCTTGGTATCTACCATGTCCCCTCTTGCTTTTTTCTCTTCAAGGGTGTACATGCTGAGATCCCTCAGTCTCTCCTCATGTGGCTTTTAGTATAGCCCCTGCACCATTGTAGTTGCTCTCCTCTGGACTGCCTACATCCTATGTCCTTTCTGAGGTGTGGCCTCCAGAACTAGACACTGTACCCCAGGTGGAGTCTCACCAGTGAGTGATGCAGTGGCAACACCATCTCCCTCCTCTGGCTTGAGATATCTGTTTCAGTTTATCCCAGCATTGCACTGGCCCTACCCTCTGCTTTCTCACACTGTCCTGCAACTTTGAGGCAATCAGATATGATAAACCCAAGGTCCCTTTCCTGCTTAGTAACTGACAATGCCTCCCCCATCCTATACTCAGTTCCTGGGTTCCTATGCCCTAGGTGCATAATTTTGCACTTTTTGGCATTGAGCCCCAATTGCCATGTTATTGACCAGTCCTCATAATTCCCAAGATCCTTATACATTTTTTCTACACCCTCCTGATTGTCCATCTTCTTAAAGATTTTGGTATCATCTGCAAAAAGACATATTTTCTCTTCCAGTTCATCTGTAATGTCACATATGAAGACACTGGAAAGGACTGGTCCCAGTACTGAGCCCTGTAACACCCTCAAAACTTATTTGTTTTTCAATGTTTTTCTGAAGGTTCTTAAATATATATATATATATGTTTTATTTAATCATTGGTTTTAATATGCTGTACAGCGCTTTGGTTTTGAAAGGCGCTTAAAATATAAAGTTTTACTTTACTTTACTTACTTTACCCTGCTGGTCACTCTTCCATTCTTAGAGTGAGTGAGTGTTAACCATCGCCCTCTGTTTCCTATCCATTAACCAATTTCTAGCCTAATTCACTGCTTTGTATCCCACCCCTAGGCTGCTCAGTTTCCTTTACCAAGGGAATCACTGTATACCGTGAGTAGTAATGTGGGTAGGGAGTTATTCATCCCTGTAAATGAAGGTGGGTGGGCAGATATGGTGGATCTAGAGTCCCTTCTGACCTTTAATTACTCTGTTGCTATGTTAATTGATGCACGGAAAGACAATGAAAGAGCAAAGATGCTGAATAGTTAACTACTAGGTAAACATTTAATTGATAAAGGGATATTTCTTTCTGTGGCAGCTGGGGAAGGGGAGCTGACTCCCAGAGAGGTATAGAAAACATACAGTAAGTGTTATACTTTATTGTTATGTATGCTTAGACTAAGATACCATCTTTTGGATGAGATGTTAAACTGTGGTCCCTTCTGCCTGTTCTGGTGGTTGCATGTCTCAAAAAGAGTAGGGGAATTTCTCCAGTGTCCTGCCTAAATTTTCCCCATTCAGTTAAAATACCACCAACAGTGTAATCTAATTCTGTTTCAGTTGGTTTCCATCTGAATCTTCCGCCTCACAGGAACAAGACTGAAAGTAAGCAGAATTGCCTAGTCCTCCTCCTTCCTTGGTCAACAAAGGGCTAAATAAATAAATAAAAATATACATTCATTATGACTACACTCTGTTATGTCAGTCAGTGTGCTCAGTAAGTTAAACACTTGCCCTGGGCATGACAATTGGAAGCTCATGGTTTCTAGTCCCAGACAATGAACTTGGGTTATACCCAATCCTGACACAGTAGTGCAGGACTAAGGATGTGTAGCACTGTTGAGGTGCCACCGATAGATAGGTAGACAGATAGATAGATAGATAGATAGATAGATAGACAGACAGACAGACAGACAGACAGACAGACAGATAGATAGATAGATAGATATTTTATTTATGAAACGCCCAGTTCCTAAGACTCTGGGCATTGTACTATAAAACCATAATACAAAACACAATTATTTAAAAACAATAAAAACACACATTTACTAAAATTAGTATAAATACAGATTCCCATCTGCCTATTCAGAATGACCCCATGTTATAGAAGCTAATTGGAGCAGGTGTGTTTTTAGTCCCCTTTTAAAAGCTTCCATCAAGGGGGCCCCCCTTAAATAATTAGGTAAGGAGTTCCACAGGGTTGGTGCAGCTTAGAAAGAGATGTTAAACTGAGTTCCCTTCTGGCCATCTGAGGCTGATGTTCAGGTGAATATTAAAGCTCATGTGTCACTTATCATAAGAGTATGGGATTGTACCCTTGTGTCCTGGCTAACATTCCACTTGTCAAAAAAACCAAAAAACAAGCCCATGTAATATAACCCCAAAGACACCCATGGAAACAAATTGCACAGCTCAGTGTAGCTTTCCAGATCAAAACTTACAGCTAACTAACTACAGACCTTTAGTTTATTATGATGGGTTTGGGTCACAGCAGTCTTCTTCCCAGAAATCCTTCACTATTTACTTAAAGAAAAGACATGGGCACTGCAGGTAACTGTGTAGCATTTTCCATAGTTGTCTTTGTGGTACAGCAGGGGGCAGGGCCACTGAGAAAAAGACTATGGGCCTGATTTGCAAATGTTTTGTGAATGCCACAAGCCCCTAGTGTGCCAAATATATGGTTTAGAAGGCTTGGGGCATTCTGTTGGCAATGCTTGTGATTTTAGGTCAGTACACCAAATGCTACAAGTTAAATAAGCTCTTCCCTGCTCTAACTTGTGCCATTTGGGGGGCCCTTTTTATGAGGCTTGCGCCAAAGCTTTGGTGCAAGCTGCTGTAAATTGTGGAAAATGTCACAACTTTGCCAAATGTACTAAAATTTGGTGCAGTTGCATCAAACATCGGAGCTGACACAGATCTTGATGCAAGCCTTGCATCATTCTTTAAAAATCAGGACCCATACATTTTTAAGAAAAGACACGACAGCTAAAACCATGCTGCATGCAACTCAGTTTGATATATGTCAGTGTCACTGGCAAACAAAATGACACCTAACATTATATGTTTCCAGAAAAAGGCATAGTAGCTACAGCTAGTTTCCATTCACTCAGCCTGAGATATAGCAGTGACAGTGCCACTGAGAAAGACTAACATTATATGTTTTTAGACAAAAACAGTACTAGCCAGAATGCAACACAGTACTTTGCAGTGTTACTGCAAAATGCTGCAGTTTGCTGCAGGGAGCAGTATAATTCAAGTAAGGCATAAGACACTCCGAGGTGTGGTTTATGGCCTGATAAGAGCATGCCCCGGAGGCACGAGGTGCTTGTGTTGAGTGCCTTTAGTGCCTGGGAAGTGCTTGTATCAAGCCATAAACCACACCTCGGAGTGTCTTATTCCACTTATAAAATGGGTCCCCTAGTATGGAAATTAATTAAAAAATGTACTTAAAAAGTGTACATGAATAGAGTAAAAAATATGTTAGCAGTAGGGAAAAAAAAAAGGAGTCCATGTCACTGTCTTGGTATCTAGCTATTTAATTAAAAGTTAATTACAGGGTTGGTGTCTGTCTGTCTCTCCACTATCCACCCACATACCCACACACGCCATCACTCAAAATATTGTGCAGTGTGTTCATTTTACTTTACTTTTCTTCAAATTTCAGAATTTGTCTATGTTTGTCAGAGTGATGGAATGCCCACTCAGTTTCAGTTACAGTGAGTGGGAGTGTCAGATATCAACTGGCATTCCTAGCATGATGTTTCCTGCCACCCCCCACACAAATAATTTTTTTTGTCCTTTTTTATTAATTTTTTAATTGTAGTCTGCTTTATTTATTTGAGCTCTTTCATTACATTGTGAGTCCTGCTTGACTCGTAGCGAGCATGTCGAATATTGGCTGGCGTTCCTAGTGCAATGTTTCTTGCCCCTCCATACACAAATCATTTGTTGTGTCCTTTTTTATTATTTTTTTAGTTGTTGTCTACTTCATTGACTTGAAGTAGTTCATTTACATGGCAAGTCCCGCTTGACTTGTAGCGAGCGTATCCCTTCCCGGACACCGTATAGAGTGGTTTCCTTCTTTGCTTTTACCTTCTACTTTGCAGCTCCTTTGGAGATTTTTATTTACTTTCGTTTCTTCAATAGGGTTGCATTTTAATGGATGGGGGGTGTCCTGAATGTTGCACTCCTTATATAGCAGAACCAGATCAGAGATCACAGATGGTGAGTGACTACGGTTTGAAACTATTGGCACAAGAGCTATACATCTGCTACAGGAGAAACAGGCAGTGAGAAAATCAAAATTATAGGTTGAAAATACTCATAGTTTTAATCTTTTTAGTGGGTACTTGGATGTATGTAATTTGGGGACTTGTCTGTCAGTAACCCACAACCCTTCCACCCACCTCTGCTGATTACATTACCACCTGTCCCAATTTTCGCAGGACAGTCCTGATTTGGGCTGTTGTGTCCTGCAAAAAAAACATAAAAATACTACATGTCCTGCCATTATAGTAGAAAAAAATATTTTCTGACTTTCCTCTAAATGTTGAAAAAAACTATAATTCTTTAACTGAAATACCTTAAAATGAAAAGAAACACTAGAAATAACTGAAAAACTACAACACCTAGTCTTAATTCTGGTTATTTAGAGAAAACAAGTCTGTTGCATTGGTCCAGGTTACATATTGTCCTGCGAAAAATCATGTTTCAGTAAGAAATGTCCTACTTTGCGATTCTTAAAAGGTGGTAACCCTACTGCTGATCAGATCATCGCCCTTGATCAGGCTCCTCACTGACCGGTGGTGCAGCAGGGATTTCTGCCGGCCATGCCAGCTCCACAACCCACCCGCCCACCTCTGCTGATCAGACCATCGCACTTGATTGGGCTGTTTGCCTACTGGCAGTGCAGCAGGGATTTCCACCGGCTGCGCCAGCTCCACAACTCGCCTGCCCACTTCTGCTGATCAGGTACGCTAGGAGCATATAGAATCCAAACCCAGTAATTTCATTGGCTGCTGATTCCCAGCCACAGCCTGCTACTAGCTGCCTCTCTTCCTCTACCAGAACCCTATTGGACTGCCTGCTACACTCTGTTTCCCACTGCTTTTTATGAGTTTACAGCCAACTTAAGTGTACAGCCAAATTTTTAAGTGTACAGCTACTCTGAATTTTCCCCCATCCTCCCACCACCACCCTCTTTTAAATCCACTTTCTGCACAGTGAACCCTGCCCTTCTTCACTCTGATATGTCTGTATGGATATAGGAATACTCCCTGTCTTAAAGGGACAAACGCCTTGCAACCAGTGCACAAATTAGTACAAGGACAAAATCCATTTGCTGTGAAGCAGGTTCTACCCACTCTATTAGGATGGATATATTTCGTTCAGCACCTCACTCCAAGTAGTGACAGCCTCCTAGTTAAAGCACATGATGCAAGTATGCACACCAAATGCAATGTGGCACCTTCCTTTTGCACTCTAACGCTCAGCTGTACCCAATACTGCCAAACACATAGGGACATCCCAAACTAGCACTACTGTTACTCTTTGATTTCCTGCTGAAGGTGGAAGATGGTGTGCTTAGGACGTTACCCTTAATGCACCTGTCAACAATCCTGTACACCATACAGTTAAATAGGGTACAAATAGGAGGTCGTTAACAAACCATTCCATGGAACACTCCCTCAAACTCCCACCAATGCACCATATGCCTCCAACACCTTCAACCTTACCCTTAGCCACACTGGTGCAATGCTGGACCCCTGCTGTCACCACTAAAATCAATAAGCATTTCAAGTACAAGCACGCTGCCTCACCATGGGTGTTATGGACTTGATACATTAGGAAAATTATCTTAATTCTGCTTACTATCTAGGAACATGCACCCGAACCTTGGACCTTCTAGTAATGGCAGCACCACAAGGCTTGGACATCTTAAGATCATCTCGTTGAATATAGGAAGCCTACTACCCAAGCTACCTCAATTCCAGGTATGGGGTAAGCTTCATGAGTCAGATATCATTGCACTGACCGAGACCTAGGTCTCCTGTAAAATCCCAGATGTCACTGTGTCACTGGATGGCTATACCTCTTTTTGGCAGGACAGATTGTCTAGGCGGGGTGGTGGCTGCATGGCCTACCTCTGCAATGACATCAAATGCCAAGTGCTGCCCAGCAGCATTCCCACAAGTGAGGCACAAATACTAACCATCAAACTCACCATAAACCGACAAAACAAGGTGCTAGTGCTCTCTGAGGTATACATATACCCTGGAAGGCATACAATCATCATTGAGCACTTTATCAGTAACCAAAGTCAGCTCTAACATAACTGGGAACAGGTAGTAGTTGGCGACTTTAACATTAACTGGCAATCCCAAGATGCATCAGCCATAAGAGATCAATTCACAGGCCTCTACTACAGCCAGATGGTTACCCAAGCCACCAGACATAACTACCGGATTAGCACACTAATTGACTGGCTTCTCTCAACTAGTCCTGAACATATCACTGAGGTGTCAGTCCTACCAAACTCTATCAGTGACCATTCGTCTGTACTGAGCACCTGGTCCAATAGGTTCACAAAGTGCATTCCCATACCAGTTAGAAGTCGATCACTAAGAAATGGACTGCTGAAGCCCTTCAAACAGTATTTGAGACTGGCCGGGTGGACCCCCAGACAGTGCCAAGGATGGTAACCAAGTCCTAAATTAGTTTTGCAACATTTTTACAAATGCTTGCAACATCTTTGCACCCTTTAAGTCCAAAAATGTAAGGGGGACATCAAACCCCTGGCTCTCAGGCTCACTCATCGAGCTCATGCACCATAGAGACAAACTATGGCACAAGGCAACTGGGAAACAGTCAAACCTCACTGCCTACAAGGCAGTTAGAAATAAATGCACAAAATTAAATTGGAATGCCAAAGCCTCATACTATAATGATCTCCTTGGCAGAACTGGGGCTCTGGTAGGGACTTCTGGAACTCCGTGAAATCCCTAACAGGTAGGGCTCCCAAGGTGCCACCAGACCTGATTGTTACTGCATCTAGAACTTTACAGGAGCACAGTGATATTGCAAAGGCCTTGAGCTTAGCCTTCACAGATGTTGGTGCTATACTACCTACAAGCTACCTCACCTATCTATTGAGGCAGTATAGCACAGTGGGTTAAGGTTCTGAGCTGCAGATCAGGAGACCTGGCTTTGAATCCCACAGCTGCCAAGGTACATACTGTGTGATCCTGAGCAAGTCACTTAACTTCCTTGTGTTCCCAGGTCACATCTGGAAACAAGTTTCAGCGTATGTGCTACTCCTGGTTAAACAATGATCCCTAACAATGTTCACTCCCCACCACCAGGACAGCTCCCCTCGGAGGACTACCCCCCCACACCATAATGGCATACCACCATTCTACTTCAGACATATAACCATAGCTGAAACAATAAAATATGTCAAGTGGGGCCTAGGTAAGACAAGGATGGGAAGTGATGTAAATTATATGAAGGTGGTAGCCCTCACCCTGGATGAGCTGGCAGCACCACTCACTAAAATCTTTAATACATCTCTAAGTACGGGAGTGTTTCAGGACAATTGGAAGTCAGCACTCATCACCTCCATCTTCAAGAGTGGTGACAGAACCAATCTGTCTAACTACAAGCCTATTTCAATACTACCACCCTCCCCCAATCTAAAGCCCTGGAAATACATGGACACTCAGCTATATCGACGGTTTCGGCAATTTATCGAGAAGTCTGATATAAGCTGGTTGCACTGTAACTGTATCTGATCAATTAACTGAATATCTGGAAAAGTACAATCACATTTGTGTACAGCAACATGGGTTTTGGAAAAACCATGACACCCTGACTGCACTGGTTGACTACACCACTCAACTTTATGATGCGTTGGACCATGGTTTGACAGGAGGGTCTACCTTCATAGACCTCACAAAAGCCTTCGACACTGTAAACCACTGGCTTCTACTGAACTGCCTTCTATCTACTGGCTTGTCCCCTAACACAGTAGCCTGGTTTGACTGCTATCTTTCCCACAGATCACAGTGCATTCATTCTAGTGGGATACTCTCTGAACTAAGGGAAGTGAGCCTTGGAGTCCCTCAAGGATCAATACTCAGCCCTTCCTATTTAGCCGATTCATCAGCTCCCTATCTTCTGCCTGCCTGGCCCACATGGTGATACATGCTGACGATGCTGTCATCCCAGTATCTGGCAGAGATATGTCAGAAATTACAAAGGAACTCTACAAGCCAACTTCCAAAGGCTATAAACATGGTTCATGCAGAATAGACTCTTGCTCAATTACAAAACAACTGAAAGCATGCTCTTCACTATGCCTCATAGCAAAAAAAGGTATGGTCCACTATTAATCCATAGCCACAAAGGGGATTTACTGAATCAGGTAGGTACATTTAAGTACTTGGCTGTTCACCTAGACAACACTCTCACCTTCTCCACGCATACTGACCAGGCTGTAAAACCAGCTAACACTAAGCTGGATGTTCTTCACCACCACAGACAAACAACGATTCCAGAAGCACTGAAACTGGTCACACACAGCTCTGTGCTGTCCATCATCAGTTATAGGCTTATGATATATGGGGCTGGTTCAGACACTGCATTGAAAAGGGTCAAAACCCTCCTTAATAAGGCCTGTAGGCTGGTCCTTGGGGCTGACAACCTGACCCACACCTGTGCTCTCTATAAAGATACTGGATGGCTCCCTCTCCATCTAAGAGTAAAATCCCAGGTGTACCTGCTGGTGAAAAAAATCACTCCTTGGACAGACACCTAAATCCACTGCTAATCTATTTAAGAATGCCCAACCTACCAAAAACATTAGAAGTGCAACCAAGGGGGGCTACTAGTGCCCTTTAAGCGCACTACGCTTGGACAATGATCCCTATCACACTGGGGACCTAAATGGCTAAATGACCTCCCTGACCCCCTTATTGAATGCAACAAGCTGGGCCAATTCAAAACAGGGCTCAGATCCTACCTAGCCCTTGAAAATGACTGCTGCTGCCCCTTATAAACTCAGACTACCCAGTATTACCCCTGAGCTCACTCCCTCCTTCCCGTTCTATTACCTCACTCAACCCCTTCTGATCAGCCATCCCCTGTACTCCATCACCTCTACTCCCAACCCTCAAAACTATTCTTTTCTGCTGTACTCTTGACAAAGCCACCTCTGGCTGCAGATATCTCTAATCTCTACAACTTGGTACCTCCTTCCCTCCACTTCTCCTTCTCTCACCCCCCCCCCCCAAAACTATTCCTCTCAGCTGTTCCCTTGACAAAGTCACCTCTGGCTGCATGTATTTCAGCTCCATGTACACAGATAGCCCAGGAATTTGACTCAGACCCTAAGTTGTAAACTGATTCTGCCAAAACTATGTACCACACTCATGGAGTGCTGTTGTATTCTTTTCACCTAGTGCACTTCTAGAACTGGAACTGTGTAATCGTATATGTTATTAATGTCTCGTCTGCCTGTTATTACCTGTGACCGTTGTATTGTCCTGTATTTCTCTTTTCTGACTTGGAACCTTTGTAAATGAGCCCTTTGGCTCAAAGGTATTAATCAAAAAATGTAATAAATAAATAAATAAATAAGTGACAGATCGTGTGTGTGTGTGTGTGTGTGTGTGTGTGTGTGTGTGAGTATCATGGGGGTGCGGTAGTGTTCTCCAGCTTGGGTAGCCAGCTCCATGTGAAAGAGGTAGAGGCTGGTACTTTGTACAGTGATCACTCTTGTAAATGGTCCTAACTGGCTGAAGAGATACCGGTTGCCATAATATGCACTGATAAGGACTTGGCTAAATGTACCTATCAGCCAATCAGGAACCAGAAACCTCCCGACCCATTTTATAATGTCAAATAAGCCCCTTTGTCATGTAATGTTTTGTGACATGTCATTTACTGCAAGGTACTACGTTGCATCCTGGCTAACTCTGCTGTAGCTAAAACTGGGCTGCATACACTCAGTCCGTGATGTGGCAGTGACAGAGCCAATGCCAAAGAGCAAAAAATAACATATATTTTTAGAAAAAAGCATAATAGCTAAAACTGAGCTGCTTTCACTCATACCCCGATGTGGTAGTGGCAGTACAACTGAGAAAAAGATTAACATTATACATTTTGAAATATAAGTTTATGGGTCTGGTTGAAGGGCCTCTAATAGATATAAGAATGTTGCCATGCATGTTTTTAGGACTAGAGGACTGCAATCTGTAAGAGGCTGTAACAGGGTTCCCTGTTATGTTAGAGAAAGGTAAGGTCCACATGTGTACCACCCCCCCCCATATTTCCTTTCACTCTGTCCTGTCCCCTTATTCTTTTTCTATTACTGTCCTTTTTTTCTTTTCTTTGTCAGGGTGGCCAACCTGACAAATTAGCCTTTCAGCTTTGCTATCCCTTTTTGCCCAATTCCTGTTCCAGTATGCACATTGTGGTACCTGTCTCTAAATGATAAATGTCCCTAACTGAAAAAAAATGAAAGGTGTACAACACCAGTGAATACATTCTTATTTGTGGTCCCTTTAGAAAGCCCCTAGAGTGTCCAAATGTACACATAGGCCAAAATGAAAAGCTTAGCCGTCAGCTGCAATTTCAGCTGTTGGGACACTTCTAGTTCATTCATAAAATAATACAGTGACTCTGTGCAGCTGAAAAGAGCCTTGCAAGAAAGAATGCTGTATTTGCTAGAAGGATTGCTAGTATTAAAGACAAGGCAAGACACAAAGAAATAATAAAGTGCAAGTCCTGTACCTTTTAAAGTCAGGCAGTCCCCCTCATATAAACAGCTTGCTGTCCAAAAAACACACAGTGAACCAGTAACATAATTATAACAAGTATTTGTCAATGCTGAATGTTTGCTTGCTGGTATTAGCATTGGAAATGCAGGAGTTAGACAGATGCAGAATAGGAATGGCAGTGAAGTATTGAACTTCACGCCAACCCCTCCTCCATCCTGTAGAGATGGACAGGCATTGGGGTAAGTGTTTGGGTCATCGCCAATGATGGTCATGCCATGTCACCTCACCCTATTCTGCAGCCACTGACACGTGTTGAGGTATGCCTTGGGGTGTTTGGCTTTACAGTCACCCCATTCCATAAGGACATATACTGAAATGGGTGCAGCGTAGGAAAATGTGGTAAAGTCTGGGGCCAAAGAGTCCAAGGTACACCTTGATGCCTGTCAGTGGCTGGGGGGTGTGGGTGGGATGGCATGAGCAGTACAGTTGGCAATCCAAAGGCACATGCCGATGCCTGTCAGTCTGTACAGGGTAGGACGTTATGGTTAGAAACCCTAATGCCTCGGGCATTTGTAGGTATTTGCACTGCAAATTTTCAACATGGCCTTTTTGTGACCCCGCTTCATGAAAGCATTTGGGACCTCTTCTCATGAAGAGTGGCAGTGTGATTTTGTCAATGTGTCCCAAATGTTGAGTTTCAACAGTGACCGTGCCATTCTGCACCACATGTACGAAAACACAGATCAGGCAGGATGTGAAGAATGACAGCTGTACCATCCATAGGGAGGTGTGAAGAGATGGCAATGTTGAAAATCTGTAGTGGGAAAATTAAAAATGCTCGCACTTCCGAGCATAAGTGGAAACTGCATAACACATGCATGTAACACAGTCATTTTATGGATTTTCATCACCAAAGTTTCAACACAAGCATTTTAGGATGTCTGCTCATGAACAGTGTCACTGTGATTTTCTTAATGTGTCCAGAACCCTGATTTACCACAGCAACCATGCAATTCTGTGCCGGAAGTGCAAAAACACATTTCGGCCAGATGTGAAAAATGACAGCTGTACTGTCCATAAGGAGGTGGGGAAAAATGGCAATGTTGAAAATCTGGAGTGAAAATATTACAAATGTGCGAAGTTACAAGCATGCGTGGAAACTGAGCAATGCACACTCATAACACAGTCATTTTATGGACTTTTGTCACCAAATTTTCAACATAGGCATTTTAGGAACTCTGCTAATGAACAGTGTCACTGTGATTTTCTTAATGAGTACCAAACACTGATTTCCTACAGCGATCATGCTATTCTGCGCCAGGAGTCCAAAAACACATTTCGGGTAGGATATGAAAAATGACAGCTGTACTGTTCATAAGGAGGTGTGGAAAAATGACAATGTTGAAAATCTGGAGTGAAAATATTGCAAATGTGCGAAGTTACAAGCGTGCGTGGAAACTGCTCAACGCACGCTCATAACACAGTTATTTTATGGACTTTTGTCACCAAATTTTCAACATAGGCATTTCAGGATC
Source organism: Neoceratodus forsteri (assembly GCA_016271365.2). Taxonomy (NCBI): domain Eukaryota; kingdom Metazoa; phylum Chordata; order Ceratodontiformes; family Ceratodontidae; genus Neoceratodus; species Neoceratodus forsteri. Next base: position 187,018,109 of record CM057457.1, read on the forward strand.
TCTGCTAATGAACAGTGTCACTGTGATTTTCTTAATGTGTCCCAAACACTGATTTCCCACAGTGACTACGCTATTCTGCGCCGGAAGTGCGAAAACACATTTTGGCCAGGATGTGAAAAATGACAGCTGTACTTTTCATAAGGAGGTGCATAAAAATGGCAATGTTGAAAATCTGGAGTGAAAATATTGCAAATGTGGGAAGTTACGAGCGTGAGTGGCGACTGCGCAATGCATGCTCATAAAACAGTAATTTCTTGGATTTGTTCCACCAAATTTGCAACATAGACTTTTTGAGAGGCCACCTCATGAACACTGGCACTGTCATTTTGTTAATCCATCCTGAAAGGCGATTCTATGCAGTGACCGTGAAATCACCTTTCAAGACCGAATAATGCCATGACAGTGGGTGAATTCATGAGGAGGGGTCCCAATAACCCCATGTTGAAAATTTGGTGCCATAATTCCCCAAAATGCCTGAGATATGCACCAAAGTTGAAAAAAAAACCCTATTTATGCCATTATACAGCTTACTGGCATTTCTTCAGTTCACAGTCGGCTTTGAAGAGTGCAGATGTGTTCCCAGTCCACCGAAGATCGTTGCACTGGGCTCTGGAGGTAAGTATGGGGTGAGGGGGGTGTGGGTAGGCAGGGTGCACACAGGGTGGGTGCAGGTTGGAGGGCGGAGCCACTGGACTCAATGAGGGACCATTTTCTGATTTACAGAAACAAAAAGAAAAAAAGAAAAGAAAAAAACATTGCGGGACTTTTTTTTTAACTAGGAAAATTTGGCACGCGTGGGCTCCCAGCATGCCATCAGAGTGTTTTTGGGGGCTGTAGCTGACAGGGATTGGGCACCCCCATTGGCACATACGGGGGTAAGAGCTGAGGGATTGGGCACCCCCGGCAAAACCCAACATTTTGCAGGGATCCTTATGCTGATGGGGAGTGGGCCTCCCATCAGCAAATTACACTGGGAAGGAGGGGGGAATGAGGCCTATGGGGATTGGGCCCCCCTGTTGGAAAACAAAAACTGTTTTGGGGGTGGCACATGATGCCAAGGGGGATTGGGCACCCCTCTCGGCACTGGGGGCAGTCTAATATTGTTTGTGAACATGGTGGTGGCTTGCCACCGCATTCACAAACAATATTATACTAGGCAACGTTCCGCCCTGCAATGACGGGTCGCTCCTTGATTGCAGCGGAATGGCTCACGCTACAATGACGAGGTGGCCCCTGATTGTTGCAGCAAAAATGTTACAACTTGGTGGCACTTTTGGAAGCCAGTGTCATCAGCACAGTGTGCCTCCTTTGGTCCACCAGTGTGAAGCCCCCAAATGCAATGCCTCTGTTGGTTGCCATACTGCCACGCCTCCACATTCCACTTCTCTCCTAAGCTGCCACTTAATGTTTCTTACGCATGCGCACAAACAAACATAAAAAGGACTTAAGCAAAGGCTATGGTTATGTCCCCAAAAGCCTAGCCCTTTTTAAATAACAAACAAAACTGTTTTTACCTTTTAGTCCTGGATTGTGCTGTGTAGCAAGTTGGTAGTCTGGTGGGCCAGCAAAAGCAAGCCCAGAAATCCAGCATCTGAGTTTGTAAGGGTCCTCTATAGGGCTGGCTGCCCCCAAAATGACTGTTCTTATAGCTACAAAGGTGTGTGTGATGTCAGGAAGAGGGAGGGGCTTATGATGTTTAATGAGCCTCATTGGAGAAAAAAAGGTATAGAAATAAAGAATAGCTGCATAAAGAGATGGGAGAACTATGACATGTTACAGAACATAGTTATAGCTACTAAGAAAAGTAGATGTAATCCTAATCAAGGACCTTATGCCAAAGAAAAAGCTTCATTATTCTTTGTACCCCAGTCACCTGACTATGATGTCACAGTTTGGGAGGGATATAAGCCCAGCACCTGATGGAGAAGACAGATTAGTAGGCCAGTAGGTTGCTGGTCAGCGAAGGAGAAGTGCAAGTGTTCACACCATGAATTTGGTAAATCACTTAGAAAAGAGTGATTAAAGCAGAAAAGTTTTGAAGCTCTTTCGTTTTAGGTGTGCTGTCTAACACTAAGTTTTTATTTTGATTTCTGTAAATATTTGACCTGAGTTTTGATAATAAAAATTATAAACACAAGTTTGCATTTATTTTATGCATTTTCCTCATGCCTGAGTGTCTGTTTATTCCCACTCTACTACAGAGGCATTTCAAATGGACTCATAAAATTATTATAGATCACTAAGTTTTTTAAACAAAAAAAGAATCATTTTTTTTATTTAAAACCTCAAATGTGCCAGTGGTCAGCCAGAAGCTGTTAAGGTGGCTCAGCACACGATATATGCTTATGGTAATAACAGTACCTCACCCACAACTGAAAGGAGCACTGTGATTGGTCAGGGATGCTCCCACTGTGATTGGTCAGGGATGCTCCCATGAATATTATAAGAGATTCCTTGGAGAAAGACACCTCACAGTGCATCCTGGGTAACCCCAACTTTAAAATTGGGGGGGAAGATTATTAATCATACATTTTGGGTTGGGGGAACAGGGAAAAAGGTTATAGATCTAACAGAGAACCATAGATTACTAGCTTTTCCAGAAATAATAGCTAAATATAATTTGCCTGTTACTTTTTGTTTTAAATATCTCCAAATCTCCCAGGTCCTAATAAGGCATTTTGGTAATGGTTTATGGGATCATTATCTGACTGGACCTATTCTTAGTACGTTGCAAACAAGACCTAATTCTCATTTAATCTCCTTTTACTATAAAGAGCTGCGTAAGAGTTACAGATCTAGAAGGTACACTCCATTATACATGGGACAGGATTCTCCCCCCAGTCTCCGAGGGTCCCCGTCAATGGTCACAAATTTGGAAAAGGCTATACAAGGATGTTAGGTGGGACTGTTACAGACTGCTTCAATTTCAGATAATACAGGATTTATATTATACCCCTGTAAAACTTTGTAAAATGGGTAAGCTTCAGGTGGATCTGTGTACTAGATGTGGGAACCAACAGGGCACACGGTTTCACATTTTGTGGGACTGTGATAAGGCTTCCTCTCTGAAGGAGTATATATGCTCTAGACTTAACCCACTACTGGGGTTACAAAATGCCTTCCAACCAGAGATTTGCATTCTAGGGGATTCGGGTAATACCCTCATTGGAAATCAAAGAAAACATATGATGTTAATCTCTTTATGTGCTAAGAAAGTGATATTACGTCATTGGCTAGACCAGCAGACTCCCACATACACAGAATGGCATCGTGAAATTCTCTTTGCTTTGCAAGCAGAATACACCATAGCAAGCATTTCCAAAAATAGTAAAAAATATCAGAAGATTTGGGCCCCTCTACATACCCTGCTCTGTATCTAACATCCCCCGAATCTATATTGCTGAACATGCCTAAAATAAATGGAGTAAAGCTGGATGTAGGTGGCCGTTCCCATTGGCTCTTGCTATCCCCCCTTGGTTTCCTTTTTCTTTTTCTTCTCTTTCCTTTGCCTGGTGGTGAATGGGGAATTGAGGGTGGGGGAGGGGGAGGGGAGTGGGGGAGGTGGGTGGGTGGTTTTTGTTTTTCCCTTTGTTTGTTCCTTTTTACACCATCAAGTTCCTAACAGCAGCATAATTTACTTCCCTTCTTATGGCGCCAAATATCGGCTACGGATTTGCATTAAGAGATATGTTGCTGTATAGTAACATGTCATGCTATGTAATGGTGTTCTGGATTTGTTTGTTGTATGGTAAACTTAATAAAGCTTACTAAATAGGGATGCTCCCGTGATCTATAATAAGGCATCATAGTTAAAACAGAAGACTGTGTGGTCTAATGGAAAAAACACCAGCTTTGGACCTAGAGAATTGCAGGTTCAAACCATGCTAGAGCCAAATACTAACTGTGACTTTAAGCAAATCATTTAATCTCCCATTGCTCAAGACTACCCAACTGCTGAAATGGGTAGAAGTATGACTCCTCTAGAAATTAGATGTTTGTATCTCAGCTGAGCTACCCTGGATAAATGGGAAGGGAAAGGAAACATTGTTTAACCAGGAGAAGCACACTAAGCTGAAGCTTGTTTCCAGATGTGACCTGGGAGCAAAAGGAAGTTAAGTGACTTGTTCAGGATCACACAGTGTGCACGTAGGCGGCTGCGGCATTTAAACCCAGGTCTCCAAATCTGCAGCTCAGAGCCTTAACCCACTGCGCTATACTGTCTCCTCACAAATAAATACATTGTAAAATAAAAAAAAGTTGTCTGGTTCCACTCAGCCTACAATACGGCAGCACCACTGAGAAAAGGATTAATTATTCATTTTTAGAAAAAGGAGCAGCAGGTTAATCAGCACTGGATGCCACATAGCCCAGTATGCAGCAGTGGGCTCTGCAGTGTCACCAAGTTAAAGCAGCTAAACAATGTTGTGTGTAGAGATGCAGCAAAGTAAAATTCCACCCGTGAAGTGGCCACTTCGCATTAGCATTCTGCTACGTTAAGTGCACATTTTAAACCTTCACTTCACCTCTTCACATTGTCATTATGACTTCATGTCATGCACTCTGCATTATTCGACTTTAAGGCACAGTGAGAATTCACAGGCAGCCCATGCACATCACATGGCTTACACAGTGTAGGTCACATGCTTCAGGCAGGCAGGCAGGAGGTTACATGCAAAAACACTCTCCAACATGGGCTGACTTACACATTTTGCACTGGGTGTGACAAATGGCTCTGCTCTGCAAATGGCTGGGGTGGGGTGTGGCCATGTGATGAACAGGGTTTCACAGGTGACAAGTCCACAAATGACGTTATTTTCCCCATTTTATGTACAGGGGTTGATGTATCACTTGCCCTAGACATACTGCATTGACCACTACCACCACTGCTACTCTGACCATCACTTGACAAGATTTCTAAATCATAATCCTCCCCCTCATCATGCCTGTAGTAACCCTCTGGTGTTATGTCATTGCTATTGCAGACATTCCTACTTGGTCTTGCACTCATGGAAGGGGATAATATGCTCAGTAAAGTTGATGATGAGGGTGAACTCCCCACTATGGCATTAGCTGCCATCTGGTGCCAAGTCCACATTGCCATGTGCCTGTTCTTAAGCTGTGTATGCTAGCCCCCCCCCATGCCCACATGACTCCCCTTTTTACCTCAACTCACACATGCATGGCAAAGCTGACAGATTACAACTGATTCATCATTTGCATCTTGGACAAAAAAATCCCAAACAAGGGATTGTGATCCCTTACTTTTAACATGCCCCTGATGCTGCTTATTGGACTCCAGTTTTTAACCCCTGAAATGGGGAGTGTGCTACATGATTTTTCAGGCTGGACACACTTGGACTCCAACTGACCACCACAACTACCTATCATTATTACTGGGTCATCATCATTATCATCAACAGGAACTGCTAAATCACAGCTTTTTAGAGGAGGGGGGATTTAACACCAACAGACCCCAACACAGCCTCCTTGACTTTCTTTATCTCCAGTTCCCAACAGGGGTCACTGACATCGTCATCATCATATTCATCGACATCATCCGCATCCACATTTTCAGCTTGGATGCTGCCATGTGGAGAACACGTTCCAACCACAGCAGCATCATCATCATCATCACCCGATATTTTTGCGTCACACTTTGAATCATTGGATGGCAAAGGCATGACCTCAACAGCGCTGAAGAAATGTGACATTGTGAGTTATTGCCAGTATCAGAATCATGTTCAACTACCATGGGTATGTTAATGGAGAGTATGACATCATTTACACTGTCAGTCATAGCTTTAGACTCAACTATATTTTTTGAAATGGTTAACTGGTCAGAAGTGGAATTTGAGGCAGCAATACTCATACCAGCAGAAACTGCATTAACACCACCAGCTGGGACAACCTCATTTCCTCCAACTATGAGTGAAGCTACAGATTGCCCTGTAAAAAACATTGATGGAGAAATCCCTTTACTGACATCAGCTATGCAGTTCTGCGTACTACCACGCCCACGGACAATCTTGCCACTGGCAGCAGTGCCATGGCCAGAAACAGCTTTGCTTGCATGTTTTTTCGGCAGGCATTTTGCAGGATCACCAAGAAAATTCTAAACAAATTTTGATTTCTGAACTTTCAGTCTGGGCCAGTGGATGTGAAGCCAAAACAAAAACAACAAAGCAGTACAAAATCACACAGGTGCGGTGGATAGCAGGTTCACCTGCTGTAATTACTCTGTGGCACAATAAAATGTTTCTGATTTGATGACACACATTGCACACACACACACACACACACACACACACACACACACACACACACACATATACACGCACACACACACATACACACACACACACACACTCATACACACACTACAGGTAATGCGTAGCAAATGGAAAACTTCAGTAATATAACCAAACCTTTTAAACTAACTGAAATTATGCACTGCTGCACTGCAACAATCAGCAAAAAAAAGTCAAGAATTACTGAAAATATTACTGTGTGTACATTAACACAGTTAGACAAGAAAAATATAACCAAAACAGAAAGACTGCCTTTTTCTCCCAGTTAATCTACCTCTACCACAGATATGCCACTCCCCCAAAGCACACTTCAAGTGTCTGTCAGCACACAGGCTGAATGTTCTAAATTAACATTCAAAATCCACACACAAACAATGAACACTCGAGGATATGAGCAAAGGAGGGTTTCCTACAATCGATGCACTAAATTTTGAGCAAAATAAATGGCTCAAAAAGGCTTTTTTAAAAGCTTTTAGAGGGTTTGAATCACAGAGCTCTGAGAGCAAATTGTCTCCAGCTACCACTACACACACTACACAGAACTGAGGCTGTGCAAAACAGTCTAGAACCCATGTGACGTGCAATCCCATGAATCACTGCAAAATTTGCCTTCAGCTCAATAACAAGGCAAAGTGATGTGAAGTACATTGATTTCTATGTACTTCGCATTAATATTGGTTCAGAAGTGGTTGGGGAAAGGTGGAGTAATGCAAAGTCATTATTATCAATGGACTTCATGTTCCTCATTATGATGCGAAGTACTCCACTTTGCGTTGTGACTTACTTTGCGGATTCCGCATTACTCCACGAATTGCTTCGCAGAGCAAATTTTGGCCACTTTGCCCACTTCTAGTTTTGTGCCACACAGCTCACCACAGGCAGTGTCACTAACAAAGCAAATGACTGAACACTTCACAGGGTACAATGCAAAACAATACACCAAGGGGTTAAATTGGACAAGAACGCGCAGGTACCCAGATCCCTCAGTTCTTAAAAAATTGTATGAGTGTTCCTGCACCTCTGTCATCTTTGTCCTTTGAATACTATAGTGCCTATTCATGATGGTGACCTGGGTATGTGCTAAAGGTGTGTACATGTACCGTACTAGCCTACACCTATTTACAGGTGCTCACCACCCACAATTCACTACCCCAGTCCATCTGTCCCAGCCCCATCCCCAAATGCATGTTATAGCATGAAGGGACCAAGGGCCTGATTTGGGTAGAGTAAGGAACACCAGCAAGCATTCAGTTGGATGCCTTGATCACCATTACACTGGATCCCTTGCTTCACAGGGAGCAAGGGATGATGGTAGCCACAGTCCTGTACTCCCTTAAGGGAACATCACAATCAAAATTCTGAAAGGTAGCCTGCAGCCATTGCTGCACCCTGGGAAGGTTGTGGGCAGCAGGATAGGGGGATACTTGCACTGTTGTGGCTCCCTGCCAATAGCTGGAGAGGGCATGTAGCAGCTACAGCAGGATCTCTGCATGCCTAGCCTGTGCTCCCTCTATTGTTATTATACACTGTAGGGCTGTGGTAGTGAAAGGCACGTAGCCAGATCCCATCCCAGTAGTGATGGGCAAAGTTGGAAAACTTTGCTTCATGGATTATTTTGCAAATTTTGTGGAATTTGCTAAATTAATCCACAAGGTGAAGTTGACCTTTGACTGAAAGGCAGAATTTGGGAATGTGAAAAATGGCAACTTCACCTAACTTTGCCTAGGAATAATTGTCCTAAGGTGAAGTTATCAAGGATTCATGGGATAGGAGATCACATGGGCTCTTTCTTGATGCAGAGGCTGACTTCAATGCAGTGCGTGAAGGAGAGAGCTGGAGTCAGTTGTGTTATCAGAGCTGTGTCCAGAAACCCTTCAAACTGAGGAATTTGTTGTCCAAAATCACTCTGTTAAGGGTGTACTGTACCTTGTGCCTGTGGATCATCAACCATTTATTGACTGTTTGGTCATTTTCATACTTTAATTAGAACTTTCAGTTTCTGCATTGCAGACAGTGCTGTAGTGTGCTTGGGGGGGGGGAGTTTCTGTAGCTTCAACCCTGAAGCACCAAAAGGCAGGCTTGCCTCGAACTTCGCTCTGCCCAATCTTGTCGATCCCTTGCATTCCTCCTTTGGAAACACACAGCACACTGCTGCAACTGCAACTAACCCCCTGCATACCTTCCCCCATATAAACCCTGCTGTGCAACTGCAACCCCACTGCTGCTTTTCCCTATATCTTTCCCACCACGCTGCCACTCTATCATCCCACCTCCCCTAGAACTAATTAATTTAACCCTCTTCTCTCCCCCCTTAACCCTTTCCTCCTCTCTCTCTCTCTCCTCCCCCAGTCCAACTCAACTAACTTCTACCAACTCCCCACCCCATTGCAGGGTTCTTAGCATCCTGAAGGGGAGAAGGATCTGGCTTCCCACCCCCTAAATTCTTCCCTCTATTCTTCCTTATCTTGCCACCCCTCCCACCCTTTCCCCCTTTTTTCAATCCCTCTCCCCATAGATCAGCTCCACTTTCTTCTGCCAATTCCCCATCCCCTTGCAGGATTTTCTGCACCCTGAAGGGGTGAAGGCACTGACTTCCCACTCTCCCAATCTACCCTAAATTCTTCCTTAACCTTGCCCACATCCACCCTATACTATCCTAAGTAACCCTGCCCATAGCCCCACCCTCTCTACCCCTCTATTCCTCCCCTTTTCTCTACTTTCTCCTGCCAGTGCCATTGCAGGGTTCTCAGCATCCTGAGGGGAAATGGACCAGACTAACCACCCCCTCCCTCCTCCCACCCACCCCATGCCCCTGTAGTATTATACTTAACAGGTCATACAGCTAGCACTTAGCAACTCTTCCACCCAACTTAGGCACTTACAGCCTAGGCCACCATACACCCTCAAATTACTAACATTGTTCTCTATTGTCAGTCTAGCACCATTGTACTATAAATGGTTTATTCACCTGGTATAATGTCTAATGCTGTATCCAAAATCTGTTGCTGCTCTGCTACATGAGTCTGTGATTTAACTTATGTTCATGTTTTATTACCTGGTCTGTAACTGAAATGCATATCAAGTTTGTACTCTGCACTTGTTTTCTTAATTACCTACTATCTGGTTTTTATTCTTACTTGGAATGTTTATGACTCTGACTATGTTTTCTCTTGTTTGATGTCTGTCACATCCTCCTATGTATGCCCACCCCCCAGGACACTTCTGGGAATGAGCTGTTTATCAGTTCATGTTGCCTTCCTGGTGAATCTCTTCTAAATAGATAAATAAAAGTGTCTCTGATGTTTTTTACTTAGTGGTTTTGTATTTTTTTTTCCTGTTTTCTGTACATTGCTAGCTTAGTTGTGTAGAACAGCAAGGACTGTTTTACTGAATTGTTTCTGAGTATACCTACTATAGTTCAATTATTGTTTCTGTTGCTTAGAAGGTAGCTTTATTTCATGCAAGTGTAATGTCTTGCTGTGTCCGAGTCCAACCCCTAGAAATCCCTGTTGTGTATTGTTTTTTCATAAAAACACCCACCCAAAAAATATACCCGGTGTCGTTTGACTACAGTGTCATGTAGTCGTTACGTGTGTGTGTGTGTGTGTGTGTGTGTGTTCCTAGTGCCAATAGTCTCACTTGAGTATTGTTTTGTATTAAAACCAAAACAAAGAAGAAAAAGTAAAAAAAAAAATTCTGGTGTATTTGTTTCAGTGTAAAGTCCTGTAAAGTCTTGTGCAGTCTTGTCTGGGTGCCCCCTCCAGTTCCAGCCTTAAATCCCTCTTGTGTATTGACTTGTTAAACCATCCCCCCCCAAGAAAGGAAAACATAAATAACTCTTTCTGTTGATCTTCTACTGTCTGTGTAAAGTGTTTTAAGTGTTGTGCCTGGTTCCCTAATCCCTAGTACCTTAAATAATCCCTGTTATGTACTGTTGGTGTTTCTGGTGATTTATTTATTTATTTAAAAAGTTGGTAACTGGGAAAGGCACACTGAGCCAGGGCTCAATTCCAGGTGCAACCCGGGGAAGGGGCAAAGGGAGAAACATGTTACAAATACAATACAATATACAGACATTAGCAAATTAAATACAAGGGGTTTGGTACACTCTGAGGAAATAGCAAAATTCATGAACAATCAGGGTAAATCACTACTGCCTTTCACCCAGAACACTATTCCATGTTCCCCATCATTCATTCTTGCTATTCCGTTGCTCTGCAGTCGCTATTCCCTCACTCTCTCAACCCATTTGCTAATCTCATGGGCACAGAAACTGAGTCACTCATATTTGAGTTGCTCAATTCTGTTCACCCATATCATGGTATACACAGGCTTTACTGTCCTCCTAGTGTGGTGCACAGGTTTAATCTGGCAATCTTCCCAGTATTTAGATGCAGCAGCACTGAGGTGGGCATATCCTGCACTACTTATGGGAGTGTCAGGAGCCGAGACCCTTCTGGTTGGTAGCAGCACAGGAACTCTCTCGCCAGTTTGCTACAGTAGATGCATGCCAGAAACTCCTGTGTCCATGCTGTATGGTATGGAGGATATGGGGGAGGGTTGCTGAGAACCATATCCTAGGGCACTTAGGGTCCTGCTGGTCATGGATAAGCATATCTACAGAATACATGGGTGTTCCACATCGAGCCCATGGTGAAACAATGGAAAACCCTGACAATACAGATTCTTGCTTTGGAAAGGCTCATATATGTCATTTATGACAAAGAGGAATTGTTCCTCAGAAGCTGGGGGAAGTTCTTAGATACCCTACCAGTGGAGAAGGATACTCTACTGTGCCAGGGCTTGATCTAGGGGGAAAACCAACCACAGACCGAGTGAGAAACTCAACTCAATGGACGGAACAAAGAAGGGCAGAGTGGATAGGTACCCAATATACTAGCCATGAAATTCCTCTTACTAGCCTCATGGAGGCAAGTAATGTATGGAATGAGCTAATACGGTCTGGGAAGCAGGTAATATATGTTTCCATTTTTTTTTCCAAGTCCATCATTAAGTGTTGTGAGGACTTAAAGACCCAGTGTCTTCTGTTTTCTCTTAGTCAGTCTTGGTACCACCCAGGCAAGCTATGCAAATTTGTACACTTAGGATGCCAGTTTTGGGGTAGGTGATGTCTATTGTCCTCCTTGTTTTGTTTCTGTTTCTTTGACATATGTAATGTATTGTACAATATATGTTTTGGTGGAATTGTGTCACTGTATATCATAATTTTGAAAATCAATAAAAATATGAAACAAAAACATGAAAGACATTAGTTATCAAACATGGACACTAAAAAACATATTTTGATCTTAGACAGTCATGGCTGCTACCTAAAATAATTAAAATGTTTAATCAGAATTTTTCTTTTCATTTCCCAAATTGAAAATAGGTTTAGTTCTTCCAGTTAGTCTCTCTTTATTTCATGATTTTGCCAGGCATTTGTGCATCAGCCATGGACAACTTGTCCATGAATCTTGGGCAGACCATAGACAGAGTATTCAGGGGGCAAAGATCAGGGATAGAGCAGAGCTGAGAATGGATATCCATGGACAACTTTGTTTGTCTGTGAAACCATGGACAACCAAAGAGCGAGGCCTTGTTCTGCAGATGATAGGTCAGTCTTTCAGCTCAATCACACCCAGACTGTCACTGTGGCTGCTGCCAGGTTCTTTCATTCCATCTGAGATTCTACCCTCTGGTTGGACAGTCATTCTGTCAGCCACAAAAGTAGGGGGTCTCTGGCTGTCACTTTGTGTCTGCTGGATTTTTGGGCCCATCCCTGCTTTCTGGTTGTCTGTGTTTTCACAGACAAACAAGGTTTGTCCATGACTGTCCATGGTCAGACCTGCTTTGTTCCTGATCTTTATCCATGATAACTCCATCTCTGGTTTCTCCATGATACATGGATAGGATTGTCCATGGTTAATGAATGTGCACCAATGCCTGGTAAAACCAGAACAGAGACTAATCAGAAGAACTGAATCCATTTCCAATTTGGTAAATGAAAGAATAAAAGATTCTAATGAAATAACATTTTAAATTTTTTTGGTTTGTAGCCATGATTGTTTCTAATCTAAATGCGTTGTTTAGTGTTCATACTTGATAATGGTTGTCATGTTTTTTTTTAATATGGCAATCAAATGTATTCTCTTTGTGTCCTACTTAAAATTACATCACATTTCTTATACTTTTTTCTTATTTTTTTAAATATTTACAGGGGTGTGCCTGGTGTGTGGCCAAAATCAAATAGTTATACTGTAGTACCAGTGCTCACCCCCAAGCTCAGGGTTCATGCTTAGCATTATTTTACTGGCCCAGTGCATAGTGCAATCTGCTTTGGGCCAGTGTGATTCCCCCTGACTTGCCTGGTGGGGCTAGTGTAAAAAAATTGAAACCTTCCCCCAACCATCTCAGTCCCACAACCCTCCCACCCATGTTCCTTTAGTCAGCAACTCACCAAAAGTTCAAAAGAATGCAAATAAAATCCTTAGGAAACCACACAACTGATAGTATCTTAACAGTCTTACCACAGGGTTCAAATGCTGGCAATCTCTCTCTATCTCTCTTTCTCAAGTGTTATCGCAAAGCACCACTGGGAGAGAGTGCCAGCATTCAGGACCTGCACTGAGACTATTAAGATACTACAGATGGCATGCTTCATTAATGATTTTATTCATATACCTTAGAACCTTTGACAACTTACTAAGGAGACATGGGGAGGGAGGGAGGGGTGATACATAGATACATACATAGATACATGGAGCAATTAGCCGGCCAGATGAGGGCCTGGCCCACCCAGTCTGCCCATTTGAGCTTGTAAGTGATGGAGCTGAGATGGTGGGGAAGATTTTTACCTTAGTTGAGAGGGCAGATAGTGGCCAGGAAAAAAGGGATGTGGAGGGTTTGTTTCAGTCATCGTCAGGGACTCATATGGGATTGGGATGCTCTGGGGAGTTGTGGTTGGCACTTGACACCTGGGAGAACTTGTAGGAAAGGGTAGAGAGAGGGAATTGCCTCTGGACACCACAGTGAGACCTCATGGTGAAGGGAAGGGGGAAGGGTGCCACTGGACATCAGGGAGAATGTATGGGGAAGGGGAGAGGGAGAGGGAGAGGGTGCCACTGGACACCAAGGAGAACTTATGGGAAGAGGAGAGAGAGGGGGTGCCACTAGACAAGAGTGAGGGCTTATGGGAAAGAAGAGAGGGAGGGAGGAGTACTACTGGAAAACAGGGAGTAATTGGAAAGAGGTGAGGAGACAGAATCCCTCCCTTTCCCCAGTAATCACCATTATAACTTGGGGCCAGTGTAAATCTTGGGAGGCCATTGCAAACTGGTACCATTTTCCCATTGGGCCAGTGCAAAAGAAGTTAAGCATGACATATGATGCTACTTGAAAACCTGCAGTCTATTAAAGTCAATTCTGTTTTCTTACTTGGTTTTCATTCCATCATTTTAACATTTAAAAGGATTCTTGATCTCATCATTTGGCAGAATTATGATCAGCCTGACCTCTGACAGCAAGACGACCCCCTCATCAGTAAGTAATATACACTTTAAATTTTAACATGCTAATATGAACTGAGGCCCCACTGCTTTATTTCTTTCTTGTGTGGGAAGCACTCTCTGGTTTCACATTTCAACTTTAAATTTTAACATGCCCACTGTATAAAAGATGAAGCTAGAGAGAGGTTTCCACACAAGAAAGAAAGAAAGCAGTGGGACCTCAGTTCATGTTGCCATGTTAAAATTTAAAGCTAATAGATGAAGCCAGAGTGGTTTTATAGTTTATGTATTTTTTGTGGGAAGCAGGTCACACCAGGAAAAAGAACAGAGCAAAAGTTATGTTTGCCAGGTCCATTTTAAGCTCAACGGTTCTTATAGGCTGCCAAAACATAACAGTGTCATGTATGGTACCTGTATGCTGCTTATTTAGATGTGTGAAGTCTCACTACTAAAACTGGCCTGTTGGAACCCTAATATTTGTCCTTGGGTGTGTTTTGGTTGCATGTCCAGGCTACAGACCAAATTCCCAATTAAAGAACCTATTCATATATGCTTTGTATGGGTTATATGTGTGGGATTTAATAAAGCTGAGTTTTAAAGAACCTATTCATTAAAATAATAAGTTTCCTCTGGAAATTCCCTGGAGGAGGGGAAGTCAAAATAATAAATCAGTGTCGTTTTTGCATTTTTTGTGTTTGCTGGAGCCCCAGCCACCTAAAGTTACCCAAACCCCGTATTACAGTAGTGTCAATGTGATTTGCTGTAGGGCTGTGCAAAACAAATACTATTCAGGACAAATACAAACACATAGGGCACTCTTACAAATACAAATATAACTCTGAAATATCTGTATTTGTGTTAGATCACATAAAGTAGTATTAAACCTTGGCTTCAGCTGCTTTGAAACACCTATGACTACTGCTCATTACATGAATGCATATTTTCTTGATAACTCTGCATATTGTATTGAAACCACATAAACCCTTGGTCTTGTGTCATCATTAGCAACAGAAACAAGTCTGAAATGTAAAATAATATATTTTGCAAACTCTGATATGCAAACAAATACAAATACAGATACATATACCGGAGACACAAATACAAATATCAGCAATCAGCCCTCTGCACAGCCAAATGTGCGGTATTTATCTTTGTCTACTTGCTTCAGTCTTGCCTTGCTTGGTTTCTACACTGTTTTGCACACATCAGTTTTAGCTTTTCAACTTCTTACTTTGATGTCATGTTTTCTTCAGTCTCTTCTGCTCATCCTTTCATTGATTCTCTCTACCTCTTCCACCTCCTGGATTGTAGCACATTTTGGGATACACACAGACAAGCATGCACACACACACACACACACACACACACACACACACACACACACTGCGATGTGACAGCAGCAATCTCTCCCTCTGTTACCTGGATTGAATTATATTTTGGGATATATTTCTTACACACACACACACACACACACTGCGATGTGACAGCAGCAATCTCTCCCTCTGTTACCTGGATTGAATTATATTTTGGGATATATTTCTTACACACACACACACACACACACACACACACTGTGATGTGACAGCAGCAATCTCTCCCTCTGTTACCTGGATTGAATTATATTTTGGGATATATTTCTTACACACACACACACACACACACACACACTGTGATGTGACAGCAGCAATCTCTCCCTCTGTTACCTGGATTGAATTATATTTTGGGATATATTTCTTACACACACACACACACACACACACACACACACACACCATGATGTGACAGCAGCAATCTCTCCCTCTGTTACCTGGATTGAATTATATTTTGGGACATATTTCTTACACACACACACACACACACACACACACACACTGCGATGTGACAGCAGCAATCTCTCCCTCTGTTACCTGGATTGAATTATATTTTGGGACATATTTCTTACACACACACACACACACACACACACATTGCGATGTGACAGCAGCAAACTCTCCCTCTGTTACCTGGATTGAATTATATTTTGGATATATTTCTTACACACACACACACACACACACACACTGCGATGTGACAGCAGCAATCTCTCCCTCTGTTACCTGGATTGAATTATATTTTGGGATATATTTTTTACACACACACACACACACACACTGCGATGTGACAGCAGCAATCTCTCCCTCTGTTACCTGGATTGAATTATATTTTGGGATATATTTCTTACACACACACACACACACACACACACACACACACACACACACTGCGATGTGACAGCAGCAATCTCTCCCTCTGCTACCTGGATTGAATTATATTTTGGGATATATTTCTTACACACACACACACAGACACACACATACACACACACACACACACACACACACACACACACACTGCAATGTGACAGCAGCAATCTCTCCCTCTGTTACCTGGATTGAATTATATTTTGGGATATATTTCTTACACACACACACACACACAGGCACACACACATACACACACACACACACACACACACACACACACACACACACACAGGCACACATGCATATACTTGGGCCCATATACATCAAATCAAATTATTTTTATTTATAAAAGGCGCCTCTCCATTGATCAAGGCATCTGTACATAAAGATATAATGACAATTTCCCCAAGTTACAATACAATACATAAAATCACAAACACATTTTAAAATACAATACCAATAACATCCAATAAATAGATCCAGAGGCAGTATACTTACATTATTTCATCTCTAAAATTCCTCTGGAAATGCCAGGCTAAACAGATGGGTTTTTAGTGCTAATTTAAAACTCTGGAATGTCAGGCATTCTCTTACCCACACACACATATGTGTCAGCAGTATTCTCTCCCTCTATCACTTGATTTATTCATATTTTGGGATAGATTGCTGCTCCCTGTCACCACCCCTTAACACACAGGCACACACACAATGCACAGACATACACTGACTACATACACAGACATGGACACAGACTTTGAGACTTTTCTAGGAAGGAGCAATTGAGTGGCAGATGCTATTTTCTTTACTCCCCCTCCTTACCAGATCAGAATGTGAGTGAGGGGAAAAAGTGTGTACTGTTTTGACTGTTAGCTAGGTACTGTAAAATGTGTTGCTATTTACTGCCCAAATGTTTTGTGACAGCAAAATGAGCTTTAGCTGGCAACTCTGTTTACGTGAAGAGTTCTGAACCAGGTAATGGGTAGAGATTATCTCATTCAGAGAATAAGAGACTAGTGTCTCATAAAATAAATTCTGGCCAGAGCCAATAGGGCTGCAGGTGAGGAATTTGGGGTAAAAATATTGAAAATTACCAACGTTATTAGCCTGCATTTGCAAAATGTAACATAGGCTCATAAATTTGTTGTTTTGGAATATTTGCACACCAAATTTTCAACATAGCCTTGATATGACCCTGCCTCATAAAGAAGGCAGAGAAAATGTTCAACTCCTGGCCTAAAGGTGATTTTGCACAGGGACTATGAAATCAAATTTCGGGACGCAAACTCACATCTTGGGCAGGAGTTGAAAAATGACAGCTGTCACATTCATGAGGTGCTGTAAAGAAATGGGTATGTTGAAAATTTGGGGTAAAAATATTGAATATTACCAAACTTACGAGCCTATGTTTGCAAAATTCAACATAGCCTCATAACCTTGTTTTTTTTTTAATAATTTTACACCAAATTTAAATCATAGCCTTCTTATGACTCTGCCTCACGAATAAGGTCAGAGAAAATGTTCTACTCTTGTCTGAAAGGTGATTTCATGCAGGGACAGCAAAATCACCTTTCGGGATATAAAAAAAAAGCATTTTGGGCTGGCTCTGTATCACCCAGTGAAGGGGTGTGCTCGGCATGCTGGTGACCTGGGTTTGCACCAGGAGCCCGGGTACCAGGAGTGGAGACCAGCAGGGAGGGGTTCTAAAGCATCCATTGGATGCTTTCCTCTTGGGGGGTGGGTAGGTCCTTGGCAGCTGCCAGCAGATTGGCAATGGGCTTGGGGGACATGCAGCCTCAACATGCCCCCACATGTCCCTGCCACAGGTCTCCTCTCCCACAAGGCTCAATCAGGGGTTGAGTGGGTGGGCCACCGAAAATGTGAAAATGCCCACTGGCTGACAGGATGATGGTTACTGGTCCCTGGCATGCCATGAAGCCAGGATAGCCCCATGCTGTCTGCCCCACTGCCAATCCCATGGCTAGCTGGCTGTGGGCACTTCTCCACTGGAGTGAGGACCCATCCAATGAAGGATCATGTCAGGTCACCTGGAGGATCCATTGGTGGTAGTGGGTGGCAGTAGGATGGCAGCCAGTGGAGGAGGGTGACTGTGGGGCCCAGGTGGCTCGAAGGAATGGTCAGCCAGAAGGGACATGGGAGGAGCAAAAAAAAACAACATTTTGGCCAGGACTTGAAAAATCACAGTTGTCATATTTGTGAGGTGCTGTAAAGATATTGCTGTGTTATAAATCAGAGGCAAAAATATTGAAAATTATCAAAGTTATGAGACTGTGTTTGCAAAATTCAAAGTAGGCTCCTAACATTGTTGTTTTTCAATATTTTTACACCAAATTTTCAACATAGCCTTCTAATGACCCCACCTCATGAACAAGGGCAGAGAAAATGTTCATTTCCTACTCAAAAGGTGATTTTACACAGGGACTGAGAAATCACCTTTTGGGACAGATCTGCCTAATGACTGTGCAATTGTTCATGAGGTGAAATCCCAAAGAAGGCATGTTGAAAATTTTGGGCAGAAATATAAAAAAAATGGCCAAGTTATGGCACTAAGTTCAAAACCCCATTGAAATACATTGAACCACATACCTGTTTCATCAGTTTGCAGTCTGGCTTTGAAGAGTGAAGACATGTCTGTGGTCCAAAGAGGATTACGGTGTTGGATCTCCAATCGGTACGTAAGGGCATGGGAGGGTGGGGGGAGTGCTGAGTTGGAGTGTTGGATGAAGGGAGTCTAATGGCATCAATTGATGGTTTTCTTTTTGCAGGTATATAAAAATGCAGAGGATACTGGATGGCTATACTGAGGGATTGAACACCCCCATTGTCAGACCTATGTTTCGGGGGACAGGGCTGAGAGGGAGAGTTGGGTGGGGATATGCATAAAAGAGGATTCTGGATGGTGACACTGTGGGATTGGGCACCCCAGTGTCAATCTTATGTTTTGAGGGGTGCTTAGGGAGGGAGGGTGGGGATATGAATTAAAATAAAAACAGGATTCTGGATGGTGACACTGGGGGTTTGGCACCCCCAGTGTCTCTCTTATGTATCTGAGGGGAGGGTGGGGTGGTGAGTGCTGAGAGGGAGGGTCAGGTGGGTGGGATATGTCTAATTAAAAAAAACGGCAGTCATGGTCAAACACAGTACAGTCCACCATCTGCAAGATGGCTGCCATACTCTATGCAAAAGTTGTTGGATCTTCACACCCAGACACATACACACAGATAGACACACCATTGGGCAGAACTGGAGCTGGAATGAGCAGCATTGAAGAAAGGCCCTAGCAGGGCAAAGGAGACTCTGTGGTCAGCATTGTAGAATGTTCGGATCAAGGTATTACAGGAGTTGCATTGAAGAAACACTTGCTGGACAGGTCCAGAGTCATCACAGGAGGCATTGAGGAAAGGATTAATTAGGTTAGGATTGTAGCTGTCGTGGATTGCTGTGATGGACACCTGGGAAGGCACACCTGAGATCACGAAAAGAAGTACCACTGAGCACAAACAATAACATGACTCATTCTAGAGTGATCTGCTACATTGTTGTGAATGGACTCACTAAGGCCAAAGAAGTATATATCAGTTCAACTTCTTTTTACCCATTCCTACTGAGAAATAAATGACTTTGCATAGCTATGCTATGTAGCTGCAAACAGCTATGATGTGTGTCTGCCTGAAGCTTATAAAATGCTTTCTTTACCCCTCAAAACTCTTCTACACTTCCATCTCAACTATCCCAAATTAGAAAAGACCTCTAATTTTACTCCTCAGAATTACTCCAGCTCATATCTGTCCCACAGAGAGAAGGTGTTGGCTCACACTGTCAACTTCAAAGCAGAAGTTTGTAATACTCTATGATGAAAAAATACATTTCCCCCAAATAGTACTAGTTCCACAATGTTCTCAGCTTGTCTCTCCATTGCTGATGATGTGTCTTATCTTGCAAGTATCAGTGTCACACATTTAAGGGCTGAAAGGTTTAGAGGGATGGTTGCTGTTCGCAGGTAACTCACACCTTTGAATTTTACCTGAGATAGGTATCCAATAAGCAACCTTAGCTGCTGAGAACAAACAAGTGATCACCTTCAGTAGCCTCACAGAGTAAAGTGCAGCAGTAAAACCATTTGTTTAGTCACTGAAGTGGGGGAGGCATGAGTACAGGACTCTGCACACACAAATGAGATGTAGCAAACATGGAGCTTTGCGGTCAGAACACTATAGACCAGCAGGTACATTTATTAAAATACCATACAGTAAATGCACTGTGAGAGTGGACTGGCAGCTGTACTTTTAGGAGCTGTGATCCAGTGTGACTCAGAGGCCTATGACGTAAAAAAATATATATTAAAGTTTTTTTTTTTCAATGGACTGTTTCCCAGTTACTTAAAGCACTCACATCACACAGCCTTCCCGATGAAGAGCAATTACACTGGAGACACATGCACACTAGTCCATGGCTGGTGCACTCAGAAAACAATGCCAAGCAGACACACTGAAGGGAGGCACTCCAAGTACAAAAAGTAACGTGTGGCAAATCAAAATGTTTACTTTACATGTTGGTTCACAACAAGTTGAAACAGTAGTGCTAACCCTGGTGCTTCATCTCTTCAGTGTGAGGCTTCACCAGGGGCCCTGACAAAGCCTCATGCTGTAGAGGTGAAGCACCATGGTTAGTGCTACTATTTCAGCTCGTTGTGAGCTAACATGTAAAAGAAATTTTTTTGTCTGCCATGTACAGTATGACATTTTGTACCTGGAATGCCTCCTTTTTGCTTGTTTGCTTGCCTGATGAAAAGTCACAGTGACTTGAAGCACCAGGAGTTTTACATTTGTATGCAGTAAAACAAAACTTTTGTATTTTGGTTTTTTTGGAGTGTGCTGTTTTCTTGTGTTCCTGAGTAATGCGTA
This sequence comes from Neoceratodus forsteri, assembly GCA_016271365.2. NCBI lineage: Eukaryota > Metazoa > Chordata > Ceratodontiformes > Ceratodontidae > Neoceratodus > Neoceratodus forsteri. The sequence continues at coordinate 187,039,087 of CM057457.1, forward strand.
AGTCTGGCTGCCACTGTCCTGAATGTGTGACTGTCCAGGACCATGCCAAGCTTCCTGCTTACTATGGCCCACCCTCTACTGGCTTACCTTCATACTACTTAGCAGCTGCCTCTTTTTCTGTTTGCGATGCTGATCTATTTCTATCATTTGTGGATCTGACTAGTTGGTGAACATACTTGGCCACCGGGCAAGCAACAGCTGTGTTCCTGTAGTGTACCTTATATTTGCCAGGCCCCAGGGAGATAGGTGTAGCACAACAAACCTACAGAGACTCCCTGCCAGGCCCAGGGAGACAGAGCAACATGTCACAACAGCACTACAGAGACTTCTTGCTGGACCCAGGAAGACAGAGGCAGTACAGCTGCAGTACTGAGACTCCCTGTCAGACCTGGAGAGACAGAAATGGCACAGTCACAGTACTGAGATGCCACGCTGAGCCTATAGAGACAATCGTGATAAAGCTGCAGTATGGAGAATCCCTGCCTGGCCTATAGAGACAGGAACAGCACAGCAGCAGTACTGATACTTTCCGTTAGATCTGGGAAGACAGGAGTGGCACAGCTGCACTATGGACTAGAAACTTCTTACTGGGCTCAGAAGACAGGAGCAGCACAGCTGCAGTTCAGCAATTCCTCAGAGGGTCCAAGGAGACAGGAACAGGAAAGCTGCAATATGAAAACTCCCCACTGGGTCTGGGGAGAGAGGAGCAGCACAGCCACACTACAGAGACTCCCTGACAGAGCTGTGGAGACAGGAGCATCACAGTTGTACTTTGGATACATGAGCTGCACAGCTGCAGTATAGAGACTCCCCACTGGGCCTGAGGAGTGAAGGGTGGTAGAGCTGCACTACTGACACTCTCCACCAGGCCTGGGAAGACTGGAGCAGCAAGTGGGGCAAAGTGTGGTGGCCAAACAAGACATCATGACAGACCCCCCAAGAAACTTGTTGTAAAATTGTATAGATCCCTGCTTGATCTATAGCACTCTGGCTGTACTGCAGTCAGAACTCCACTGACATTTTCCCTCGGGGTGAATAAGTTCACCTTTTGTGGATTTAGCCATGACAGGCAGAATGCTAACAAGAAGTCTGCTTTTAACTTTGCTAAGTAGCCTTAAAAAATGATTCCAGTGCTAGCTCATTTGGGCAGCAATACTGCTGCCACGTATGGTGCCAGCAACCTGAGTCTGGTAACATAGCTTGAGTTGTGAGGGACTGTCCGGGGAAGAGGAGGAGCAGCCATTGGACTACTCTTCTCCTTTGTGGGGAGGCCAGCATGATCCACAGCTTGACTGCCACCTAGCGAAGGCTGCGTGGCAGCATGGCAGGATCAGCTGATGCCCCCCATGTCCACAGTCGGGCTTCCCTCCTCTGTCTTCTGGCATTCTCCTGGGCTTCACATCCACTGTGGGTGATTGGATATGAGGGTGGAGCTGCAGAGGAGCTGAGGGCAGGTTCCATCTTAGGGGTATGTGCCGAGGGAGTCATCACAGAAATGTGTTGCAGGTGGCCTGAGGAGTCTCAGGAGCCCAATTTAGGAGGGCCTTGATGGACGGGAGGTGGCACTGGTAAGTAGTGGAACAAGGTCCTAGTCAGAGGGCCAGGAGAAAATAGATTTGAAAAAACCTGTTCCTTCATTGTACAAGAAGGACATAATGGATTGGATTATTTGTTTTCTTTAATGTTTTCTTATTTCTATATATAAAAAACATCATACTGTGTTTATGTGTTATAGTGGGACACTCTGTGGAAGAGGGCAGCATCGATTCCTGCTGATGTACCAGAATGGTCTGTGAAAAGCTGAGGCTGCACTCAGTCTGGTAGAATTGCTCAAAACCTTTATTGATTCATCTGTGAACAGTTGGAGTCAAGGTAAATCTTGGATGGGATATATTTACTCTTCCCTGCTCAGTGAGACAGAGTCAGGAAAAGGGTACTCATTTCTATTATATACTGATTGGCCCTGGTTGAAGTTAATGTCCAATTACATAAAGGTTCTACTTTGGGATCTTGACTTCTCTAGGTGGCAGATAGAGGAGGCCTTTCCCTTACTATAACAGTGTACTGGAACCTTCCAAAGTGTTTTGTTTGTTGATTTATCTAATTTGCTTAATCTGAAACAAGGTCAGGTCATCAAATACTGTTTGGCCCCCCTACTCTAGAATGAAGTCCAGAATTGGGGAAGTTGTTGGACCTGACACCCAAATGAATTAAAACTAATACTGCAGTTTGTAATTGACAATGCATGTTTGATTTTAAACTGGAGCGAGTAGGTTATGTGTTTGTTTTAAATTTGTTAACTCTGTGAGTAAATATGTGTGTGTAGGGGGATTTTATTTAGGGGAGGTTGGGTGGGTGTTCAAGTGGGTGTGTTTGATTGTGGTTGAGTTGTGTGGGTGGGTTTGTTTCCTATTACCAGATATGGGTGTGTCAACAGGTACCAGCCACTGTGCACATACACTGTACTCCATGGAACTTCTCTAGACCTTTGAGACCCTGGTTCTTTCTGTGGCAGTCTTTGATCACTGAAGATCACTAGGGATCTTGAGATTGCAGAGAAAAAGGTGGATGCTGTATCTGGGAGTAGATGTCAGGGAGGTTCAGATCAGGAGTATTACACCAAGCAGGTGTCCTGGATTGAAAATGGGAGGATACAGGGGTCTTTCTTATCTAACCCAATTTCCAAATAAGCCACATAGTAATGGAAGGCAGATAATCCATGGGCTGGCTGAGATGGCTCTTCCCCTTTGGGGAGTATAGAAACATAGAATGTGATGGCAGATAAGGGCCGCCAGGCCCACCTAGTCTTCCTATATTTTTTTATCCTTCATTACTTCTGCAGACCATTACTTGATCTACAGCACCATCTCTTCCTCTACTTTCCTTCCCCCATATGATTCACTAGTGCCTATACGAGGCATTTTTAAAACCCCACCACTGTTTTCACCCCTCCTACATCCACTGGAAAGCTGTTCCAGGCATCCACCACCCTTAATGTGAAGAAGTACTTCCTCACACCCCTCCTGAATATACATCCTCCAGCTTCACAGCATATTCCCTTGTCCTAATGCACCTTTTTCTTTGTGAAATACCCCCTTCTGTGCCTTTTTAACCCTGGTGAGGTATTCAGAGGTCTCTATTACATCCCCCTCTCCCTCCTCTCCTCTTGGGTGTACATATTTGGCTCCTTTAGCCTCTTCTCATAGGGCTTTTGATGCAGACTGTGCACCATTTTGGTAGCCCTCCTCTGGACTGCCTCCACTCTATGTCTTTCCTGAAATGTGGTCACCAGAACTGGACACAGTTCTCAAGTTGAGGTCTTACCAGCTACTGTGCAGGGGCAGCACCACCTCCATCTTTCTGCTGGTGATGCCCCTTCCTATGCACCCCAGCATCCTACTAGCCCAACTGAATTCCTTGTCACACTGCCTGGTTACCTTTAGGTCTCCTGAAATGATTATTACTAGGTCTTTTTCCCGTTGGCCTTTGTCGGTATCGCTCCATCCATTTTGTACTCTGCTCCTGGATTTCTATGACCCAGTTCTGCACGTTTTTGCATTAAAATCCAGATGCCATACCTTGACCACTCCTCCAGTGTTTTCAGATCCCTACCCATCCTTTTCACCCTCCTGGAGAGTTCACTCTGTTGCAGATCTTTGTGTCATCCACAAAGAGGCAGAACTTTCCCTCCGGTTCCTCTTCTATGTTACTTATAAAGACATTGAAAAGGACTGGTCCCAGCACTGATCCCTGAGGTACCTGCTGATCACCCTTCCTGCCTTGGAGTGAACTCCGTTTACCATTACCTCTGTGTCCTGTCGCCTAACCAGTTTTTTACCCAGGTTACCACCTTAATACCCAACACCAAATTCCCTAACTCGTTTACCAGTCTCCTATGTGACAAATTGCCACATATCTGGGGGTTACATCCGAGGCTTCACATCTCACCTTATCTGAGCATAGATGGCTTGCATTGTTATGCATGCGGCCAAGATGCTGATACTCAGTAAATAGCACGCAACATCTATTCCCTCCCTTCAAGAACTTCTTAATACTTTGACTCACCTTGCCATCCCTGACCATTTGTCCCATCTGACTACTGATTCCTTAGATGACTATCACATGTTGGCGTCCCTACTTCCACTCCTCCATCCTAGAACTGGCATAGGGTGACCACTATCTTAACCAGTTTCACCCATATTCCTTCCCCCAGTCCATGAGTGCCTCCCACTAGTATATTGTTGTCACTTACAAAGTTGTTTGTGGCTGATGGTTCACGTGATGCAGCCTTCTGTGCAGTAGCCTCGGTGGGAGCTCCTGCTAAACTCTCTACTTGGCCGACCAGAATTATCTACTAATAGTACTTTGGGGAGCAATTTACCTACTGTTCACTAGTATTGCCGTCTGAGAAACTATCTTGCATTTTCGGGCGCGATCAGCTCAGAATGGATGCGGAGATGTGTGTTGCCCTCCCGAGGCATATGCCACCTACCACACCAGAGAAGGCTCCGAAAAAAGTAAGGGCACAGTTGGGCTCTGCTGGGAAAAATCTGGCAGGACCACAGGAGCAGTTACCACTCACTTTAGATAGATTCCTTGAGGAGTTTCGTCCTTTCAGGGAGGAGATGAGATCCCTGAAGGAGGATGTTCAGAATATTTCCTCTGCTTTAGCAGACTTAACCAGGTGTACTGGTGACTGTGAGGCCCATATTGTGTTGGCAGAGAGACGGCTTGACAAGGTAGACCCAGCCAAGGTGGAAACCAGACAGAAAATCAGTAAGCTAGAAGTGAAAATAGAAGATTTAGAAGGCCGTAGTAGAAGAAATAATGTTGTGGTGATTGGACTGCCAGAAACAGAAGAGGGTAGCAACCCGGTTCTCTTTGCACAAAAGTTTGTGGAAAAATTGGCAGGTCCCTTTCCTTTTGGAGCAGCTTACATACTGGAGCGGGCGCATCGCACTTTGAGACCAATCCCTCCACCAGACTCACAGCCTAGAACATTTAACATAGAAACATAGACTATGAAGTCAGTTAAGAACCGCTTGGCCCACCTAGTCTGCCCATTTGCCTACCTACAGGATAGGCCACAGATCCTAGTTAACCAACAGCCTATTTCTTCCTACCCCCCACAAGAATTGTCTTATGTCTGTCCCATGCATTCTTGAATTCTCCCACAGTTTTAGACCCCACAACCTCCTCAGGAAGGCTGCTCCATTCATCCACTACCCTCTCTGTGAAAAAATGCTTCCTCACATTGCCCGGAACGCCCCTCTATCTTTAAATTGTGTCCCTTGTTCTTGCGTCTCTTTTTCTGAGAGATGCTACCCTCTTGGACTTTGTTGATTCCACTGAGGTGCTTAAGCGTTTCTATCATGTTCCCCCTCCCTTCTTTCTTCAGGGTATACATATTAAGCTCTTTTAGTCTCTCCTACATGCGGCTTTTCTTGCAGACCCTGCACCATTTTAGTTTGCCCTCCTCTGGACTGCCTCAATCCTGTCTATGTCCTTGCGGAGATGGGGTCTCCAGAACTGGACGCAGTACTCCAGATGGGGTCTCACCAACTGTCTGTACAGAGGGATAACAACTTCCTGTTTTCTGCTGGTGAAGCCTCTCCCTATACATCCCAATATTTACCCTCAGCCCTCCCTACTGCCTTCTCATATTGCTTGCTAACCTTAAGGTCATCTAATATGATTGCCCCCAGGTCTCTTTCCTTTTTTGTTGTTGTTACTACCCCCTCCATTGTGTAATCTTCTCCTTGGTTCTTGTTTCCCAGGTGCATTATTTTGCACTTCTTTGCATTGAATCCTAGCTTGCATACTTCTGACTATTCCTCCAACCTTGCCAAGTCCCTTCTCATCCTTTCCATGCCTCCTTGTGTATCAACCCTGTTGCAGATCTTTGTGCCATCTGCAAAGAGGCATACTTTTCCTTCCAGTCCCTCTGCAATGTCACTTATAAAGACATTAAAAAGGATTGGACCCAGTACTGAACCCTGTGCCCACTAGTAACCCCTCTTTCTTCAGAGTGGACTCCGTTTACAATTACCTTCTGTGTCCTGTTGTCCAGCCAATGTTTTATCCAGGCTACCACCCTGGGACCACTCCCAGGCTGGTTAATTGACAATTAATATTTTGTGTGGGACTGTGTCAATGCCTTGCTAAAGTCTAGGTAGGCCATGTCACAGCCCCTCCTGGTCTACTACTTTGGTCACCCAGTCAAAGAAATCTATTAGATTCATCTGACATGACCTTCCTGTGAACCCATGCTGCCTTGTGTCCCATGCCCCACTGGCCTCTAGATACTCAACAATTCTTTAATTCAGAAGTGACTCCATCACTTTCCCTACCACAGAGGTCAAACTGACAGGTCTGTAGTTTCCTGCCTCTGTCTTGGTCCCACTGTTGTGAAGGGGAATCACATCCGCCTTTCTCCAGTCCTCGTGTACCACACCATCCTTCCATGATTTATTAAAAAGAGTAGTCAGTGGTTTCACTAGTTTCCCCCTTAATTCTTTTAGAATTCTGGGGTGAATTCCATCAGGCCCCATTGCTTTGTCCACCTTCAGTTTTAGGAGTTCTTGCAGAACCCTTTCTTCTGTGGAAGGGCTGGGATCGACCCCCTTATCAAGAGTGCTTCTGTTAATTGGATTAGGCACTTCCCCCTCCTCTTTTGTGAATACTGAGCAGAAATATTTGTTCAGTATCCCTGCTTTTTCACTGTCCCCCTCTGCCCACCCACCATTCATTCTATTCAGCCTCACTATCCCTCCCTTTGTCTTTCTATGCTCTCTGATGTACCTATAAAAGGTTTTATCCCCCTTCTTAACAGAGTTGGCTATCTTTTCCTCAGTTTGGGCCTTTGCTGTTCTGACTTCCCTCCCTGCTTCCTTCGGTCTTAATTGGTACAGCTCTCTGTCCTGCTCCCTCTGTGTTTCTTTATACTTCCTGAATGCTATCTTTTTCTCTCTGACTTTCCCAGCCACCTCTTTTGAGAACCATAGTGGCTTTTTCTTTCATTTTGATTTGTTTATTTGCTTCACACAAAGGCTTGTTGCCTCTGTGATGGCAGTTTTGATGATTCCCCATTGTTGCTCCACCCACCCTTCTAGCCTGTTTGCTAGTGCTTTTCTGAGGCACTCTCCCATCTTGCCAAAGTCAGCCCTCCTGAAGTCAAGTACCCTCACTTTTGTATGGCTTGACTCTGTAGCTGAGTTTAATGTGAACCACACTGTTCCCAGATGGCAACCCACTTCTAGATCTGAGATCCTCTCACTGCCCTCATTTGAGAGTACGAGGTCTAAGATTGCTCCCTCACGAGTGGGTTCCGAAACTAGCTGTCTGAGGCCTGCCACCTGTAGGGCATCGAGAATGGCCCTATTCTTGGATGTGGCTGCAGCAAATGTGCTCCAGTTAACATCTGGCATATTCAGGTCTCCCATCAACAGTATCTCCCCTTTCTCTGCCATCCTAAGAATGCCTTCTATCATATCCTTGTCCATTACCTCCCCCTGACATGGGGGTCTGTACACAACCCCTGTGCAGATTGTGGTGCCCTTTCCAGTCTCCAAGGTGACCCACAGTGCCTCCTCTCCTCCTTGTTTACTCTTTTGTTCAGTTGCTTTTATCCCTTCCTTTACATTGAGCTACTCCCCCCTCTTCTCCCTGCCTGGCTCTCCTGTAGGTTATGTACCCTGGTATGTTAACATCCCAGTCATGGTTCTCTGTGTACCATGTTTCTGTGACTGCTACGATATCCGGGCATCCCTCTTCCATCAAGGCCACCAGCTCAGGGAGCTTGTTGCCCAAACTACTGGCATTGATACTCATTACCCTCCATTTCCTGATGGCCTTACTCCTTTTTGCCCCATCCCTGTCCTTCTTGCCTTTGTCACTTTCCCCATTTACCCCTGCCCTTCTCCCTATTGCCACCTCTATGTTGGTGTTTACCGCACTTACTACCGTGATTTTTTTGGGGGGAGCTAGGATTTCCCTGCTCCTTTCCAGTGCCTCCCCCCTTGGCTAGTTTAAATTCTAGGATCCTGGTTCCCCTCCTGGACAGATGCAGCCCATCATACCAGTATAGGCTTGCAGCACTCCAGGTGGACCCCAGTCTCCAATAAAGCCAAATCCCTGAGCTCTGCACCAATTTTTCAACCACTGATTGAATCCCATGGTGCAGAACACCCTAGCCTCTCCTACGCCATAGATGGGCAGCACCTCCGAGAAGGTTACCGTGCATGCTACTTGTCTAAGGCCCCTCCCAAATTCCACAAACTCTTCCTGCACTGCTCTAATCCTTTCTCAGCCAGGTCATTTGTCCCTAGGTGGACAATGACATCCAGCTCCCTCCTCTGTGCAGCTGCTCTGTGACAGTCTAAGGTTGTTCCTATCCTCCAAGCCATGGCACAGGCAGGCACCTGCCTCCCTCTCCTTCCTCCCCAGTTCTACCTTTCCTAACAATGGAGTCCCCCACCAGGAGTTGTTTCCTTCCCCTGTGGGGTCCTATGCCACCCTCCTGTGGGTCTCCTTTGTGGAGGTTCCCAGTATCCTCCTTGGTCTCTACTGCAGGTGCCTCCATAGAGGAGCCACACTTTGCCAGAATGGCATAGGAATTGTGGATAGGTACAACCAGAGGGATGCGCCTCTGTTCCACCACCCTCACCCTCCCTGAGCCCACTGTGGTCCAACTGCTCCTGTTTCTTGGCAACCTCAGAGGCAACAGCAGTGGTACTGGTCATCCCTGGATGGAAGAGGAGGTCCCACAAATCCTGGCCAACTCAGCCTGGAGATGAGCAACTTCCTCCCTCAGCCCAGAGAGGTGCCTATAGATGGGACAACACCGTATCCTCCCGAACATCTCCTAGAAGACTGCTGCTCCACAGCCACTGCACTGCACCACTCCTACCATGTCTTATTTCTGGCCCCTTAACTGTTGTTTGGAATCCTTACTCTTTCCTCTGTTTTTTTTTCTTTCTCTTCACTCTCTACTTACTTTCTGCCTCTGTGCCCTTTAAGCTCCTGATTGTCCTGTTCTGAGACAAGAATATCCTATATTTCTCAGTAGACCCCTTACTTGCTCAGAGGCAGGCCTCCAGCATCTAGAGGGGGACGGAGAGCTACTCTTGCCCTTCTAGGACGGTGAGTCTTTGGTGGCTCTGTGATTACTCACTTCTTGCTCCCAAACAGGAAGTTCCTGTTGTCAGTCAAATCCTGTGCCTATAAAAGTAGAACTAGCTTTAGGTGGGAAGGAGGGCCATGTAGTCCCAGTAGAGAAGTCCAGTCACACAGCACTCCTTCCTCCCGGTGTCTTTTGCCAAGCTACTAACAGTTTCTATCATGTCCCCCTCTCCCATTTATTTTTAAATTTCTAAATTTCCAGAACAGACAACACTTCTTGATCAAGCTGAAAGAACTTAAGGAGGTGATGTGGGAAGGGAAAGCGATCTGTGTAGCCCAAGACCTCCTGCTATTTGTCCACCAGAGACGGGCCACTTTCCACAAAATGGTTACAAAGCTCCTGGCTGCAAATATTCATTTCTGGATTATTTACCCTGCAATCCTCCAGGTCTCTTTAGATGGAAAATGGAATGTGTTTGAAGATCCCAAAGTGGTGGAGGACTCACTTAAGAAAGTCCTTCCTAATCTATTGTGAGATGGCTGAAGGGGAACTTAGGCAAAGATTTCTGGTTGTGGGTCAAACTTAAAAGGACATTATGAGTACGTGCGGAACTGTGTGGCCTAATATGGAAACCTCTCCATGAGAATTTATCTTCATTCCAAAACTTATTTGTACCCCAAGAGGTCTAAAAAGGGCAAATCTTATTTATTTCCTCTAAGCGCTGTTACAGTCTGTTGCCAGCGCGAGTCTTTCTTACTGCCCAACTTTTATACCTTGCCTCATTCTAAGTGAGAAATGCAGACAACAAATTTCATTATTTTTTTGGGGGGGGAGGTACAGTTCTCTGGTTCTATATGAGCTCGGCTATTTAAATGTGCCCTACAGAACCATAGAGCTATTAATACACGAGCAGACAAACTAAGGAAAGCTGCACCAAGCAAAGGCTGGTGCTTAATTAAGAATGAGTACAAAATGGTAAAATAGGTACCAGCTGGAGCGGAATGGGGGTGCAGAGTGTTTTACATTAACATAGCAGTGTGTAATATACTAGGCTATTAGGCTAATGATGATGGAGTACAAAACACCATTTTATGTATCGCCAAGCATACTGCCTGTCTAGGTAAAAAGTAGCTATATAAAAAGGTAATATCACCATGAGAACAATGTGAAAACAATAGAAATATTATGACATTTACAACATTTTAGATGTTATTAGTGCTAGCACATAATCATAAAAAAGAAGCACATCTATTTAAATCATGGCTCCATCACTTACTTTTTCAAGTAATGCTACAACTACTTTATATAGATGAATGACATCAGGTTTATATTATAAAAATCACTTTAAATAGTGAATACTTATATAGGATGTGGAACATTGGATGCAGCATTTTGTGCCTTTGTTCTGATCTGGCTGGATGTTAATGGTATATCCCTGGTAATGTAACACAGGGGTTCAATCTGTGATTGTTATATGACTAAATTTTGCAGCTTAGAGGAGTAATAAGGAGAGGGGATCAGACCTGAGTTTGATTCTCACAACCTCCACTTGCATACTGTGTGACTCTGAGCAAGTCACTTAACTGCCCAGTGCTCCCAGGTCACCCCTGAAAACAGGCAGTTATGCCTAGTGGGCCTTATCCAGTTAACAAAAGACCAAAAAAAATATATATATATATAATAACTTCTAAGTGAAACTTGTAATGGAAATACTATTGATTTTTCAGAGGGGATTTGCCCTAGTTTTAGACTGATAGGTTTAGTAGAAGGGAATGACTCTGGAAGGGAGAGGGATTGACTTGAGTTGAGTCGGTGAGAGGGGAGAGGGAGCGGGGAACTTGCTGTTACAGTGGGCACGTCATGTACATTAATGTGTTGTTTGGGGGGGGACTTAGATATGTTGCAACTACTTTTGTTAAACTTTGGAATGCCTTCAAGCTGGGAGGTTTGTGGGATTTTGGAGTGAGGGAGGGATGGAGGGGAGGACGGGCAATGGCAGAGAGATGTGGAGATTTGGGGGGTGGGGGAGTGCATGGCTTCACACTGGAGGAACTCCATTGTTTATGATTTCTGCTGGACTGGAAGGCCGCCATCTGGCTGCTCTCAATATGAGGATGTAAGTAATGGCAATCCCTAAAAGGTTTGTTACTTGGAATGTCCATGGCATTAGAAACAAAACTAAAAGGTATCAAGTGCTGAAACAGCTCCAGCTTCTTAGATGTGATATTTCCATGTTACAGGAGACCCACCTGTTAGAGGATGAAGGGGACTTGCTCCGTCATCAGAGTATTGGGCAGGTCTTCAATGCAGGGGATTCTACCCAAAGCAGGGGAGTCGCAATTTTAATCACCTGTTGAACTTTATTCACTTGCGAGGAGGTGGTTCGAGATAGAAAAGGGAGGTTTATACTGATTAAAGGTTGCCTGGAGCAGACTACTGTAGTCTTGGGCAGTATATATGGACCGAATGCAGACTCTTCTAGCTTTTTCACTGAGTTATTACAAACTCTAGCTCCATATGCTGGATGTCCTATAATACTCGGAGGAGACTGGAACCTTCCGTTCTCCCCAGACTTAGATAAGTCAGGAGTTACATGGAAGGGGTTGTCACCAGCCCAGTTATCCATCGGGGAGTTGGTGGACCATCTGAGGCTGTGCGACCCCTGGAGGGTTTTGCAACCCACGGCCCAGGAATTTACTTTTCATTCAAAAGTGCATAAAACCCAGTCCAGGATAGACTATCTTCTAATTAGTCTTTCCCAGTTAGTGGGGCTAATGGAGGCTCAAACTGACCCAGATGATAGTTTCTGATCACTCTGTTTCCTGGTGCTCACTGACTCTGTCCAATGATATGCCCAAGAGTCATTGTGGCAACTGAATAATCAGATGCTTAAAGATAGAGACATAGTAGTCCATATTACTCAAGAAATTGAAACTTTTACTGGTGCTAATTTACATTCCATCACTAGGTCCGATTTCAAATGGGGGGTGTTAAAGTGTATGTTGAGAGGGGTATTTATAAAGTTAACCTCATGGAGAAAAAAAAGTAGGGACCAGAAAGCTCTATCCCTGCTGAGAGACATTCGTAGCTTAGAGGGTTCTCTTTCCCCAGCTACACCTGAGATAGAGCATACACAGCTGCTTAGCCTCAGGGATCAATGTTTAAGACTTCTCAGACAAAAAGCAGAATATGCCATTTTAAAAACAGGCATGAAATACATTGACCAAGGAGAGAAGGCAGAGCATCTTCTTGCCTTGTGGCTCAAAAAAGCAGAAGCCTCTAGAATTGTGAAAGGGATCAGGTCCCAAGCAGTTGGATCCCTAACCCTCTCTCCTAAGAAAATTACAAGGGAATTTGCAAATTATTACAAGGCTCTCTACAGTGCCATGAATAATTTATCAAACCCCAGGGCAGTCCGGGGCTATTTAGATTCCATTCCCTTCCCATCTTTATTGTCTGAGCATCAGGAAAATCTGACTGTTCCCATTTCAGAAGAAGAGATCTCTGCTACTATTTCAACTTTGCCATCAGACAAAGCCCCGGACCAAACGGTTTCTCTCCAAACTTTTACAAAACAGTCAATAAAGTGTTATCTCCCTGGCTAAAGAGGTTATATGAGTGGCTCACTCAGGCTAATCCTATTGATCCTGCCCTCCTTAAAGCAATAATAATTGTATTGCACAAGTCGGACAGGGACCCTGAGCAGGTCACCAGTTATAGACCTATTTCTCTATTGAATTGCATTATTAAGATTTAGTCGAAGCTGTTGGCTAACAGACTTAAATCAATGCCACCTCAGATAATACACCTGGATCAGGAGAGATTCATGTCTGGATGGGCTCCTTCTGACCATTTTAGGAAACTCACTCATGTCTTCTCCGCATCTAGAGACTCAGAAGAACCAATAGGTCTGGTGTCGCTGGATGCGGAGAAGGCATTCGATAGAGTAGATTGGCAATTTCTCTTCTGTACCCTGTTGAAATTTGGCTTCCCATCCAAGTTTATCAAATGGGCATCCTCATTGTATCAAAATCCTCAAGCCCAGTATCTACTGCAATGGGGTGTTTTCTGAGTGTTTAACCCTTTATTCAGGTACCCGCCAAGGGTGTCCCCTGTCCCCGCTCTTATTTAACATTTATCTTGAACCCCTTCTAACATTGCTGAGAGAACGGGCAGGAGTTCAGGGTATCACGGTAGTAGTGCAGGAATTCAAAATATCTGCATATGTCGATGATATCCTTTTACATTTAAAGCACCCCAGGAATTCAAGTTCCAGTAGTCTTCTCTATAATAGACGGCTTTAGTGCTATGTCCAATTACAAAATCAATCCAAGTAAGACAACAGTATTTCCTCTAAATGGGCGGCTCTCAAAGGGAGACATAGAAACATTAGGTTTACAATGGTGTCCTCATAAGATTAAATATTTGGGCCTTTTTTTGACTAAAGGAGAGGTACAGATTCTAAGTTAATATGGCCCCATTATGAGATAGGCAATGACTGCCATCTACCAAGATCCTGCTGAATAATACCTAACAGGGAATCCAAATTTAGGATCTTGGTAGATGGCAGTCATCGCCTATCTCATAATGGGGCCATATTAACTTAGTTAAAGGATACCCAAACAAGCAGTTTTTTAAAACTGCAAACTCCAAAATCTGGCTTCATTGCATGGTAAAGTAAAGGCTACTGTTTACATTCATGCTAAAACTGCATTTATGTAAATAACATAAATGCAGTTTCATAGCTTTTGAAAAATGTAAACATCAGCCTTTCACTTACAGAAAACAGCCTTGCCTTCTCCCTAAGATGTCTGCCAACTATGTTAAGTGATGAGTCATGATGACATCATCGGAGCCAGAGCCAGAGAACAATATAGATTCCTATTGGCTAACTAGTTCTTCTTCTTTCCCTCTTTGTTTTGAATTGTTTTACCAGAATGATCAACACCATGTGTTAACATGTGGATTATTTTGATCAGTACACATGTTAGGCTATGATTTTGCTCATTTACTTTAACTTGCTGAAAATGTTTTGCAATCTAGCTGACTTTCTCTTTGGCAAACAGCAGAACAGTACAACACTTCAAATACCTGATGATCCAGTGGTTATGTGATGCCCTGAATTTTGTTTTTGTTAACCAGGTGAGGCACACTATGCTGAAACCTTGTTTACAGATGTGGCCTGGCAGTACATGGAAATTAAATGACTTGCTCAGTGTCACACAGCAAAGTACCAGTCTGGTTTAATTCCAAAGCTCATGCATTTTTGTTAATCCACAAAAAAAGCTTCTCTTGTATTCTTTTTCCAAGTGAACCCCTTGCACCTAGCCTGCCTTCTGTTGAACACCCCACCATCCATACCGTGTCCTTAGTACTGCCTGGGGCTGCATATGAGCTTGCGGTCTCATGAAGAGAATTATCACACCTCAGACTGTAATTGTATACCTCGGAGAGTTGTGCATACCTACACTGATACGGATCATCAGCTGGCACTGTTAAAAAATACCTCCAAAGCACACTTAAGTCCACTTTTTCAATGTTTGGCTTCTGCTCTCACAGTAAACATTGAGTGGATCACCACACATCTGTACAGTGAAAGCAGTATGTGCAGTTCCCCTGTTGTGTTTTTGTACCGCCTCATTAACCAATAATTGGGTCTTCATGGAGGGCCGAGCAATACCCCTCAGGACTCACCAGAAAAACTGCTGTTCATGCCCTCATAAGAGCTGTACTTACTCTGGATAACAATATTATTAGCAGGAGAGGCATAGTAATGCCTTGAGTGAATCCACCAGATTTCCAGTGTCAGTCTACTCCTTTACCAGTGATTTCCAGAACCTCACAATACAGTTCCTTGCAAATCTTCTCAGTACTTTTTAGTACCCTACTCCACAATGCGAGCTGATTGGCTACCACCCTTCTAAATCATGAATGATCTATACAGAGCTCCCTCAATACTGTCCTAACAAACATCAACACCCCCCCCCCACCTGAGGGTAATCTCCCTACACTGAATTCAAGTTATACTTTAATTGCAGCCCTGCCACTGAGGATTTGTCATTGCTGGCTGCTCTCACTCATAGTCAGATAGTGATCATGGTGCTGGCAGCCCTTCATTTCAGATCTCACAATGATCTGCTAAACATTCCCCTTCCTGTCTTCCCCTAACCTGAATATAGCTGTACCCTGCTGGAATGGCCTTTTCAGTCCCTCTCGGGCATTCATTCTTCTCTTCTGCTCCCCACACCAAAAACTGGTGCGCTCACTACTCTTCTGCATCATGAATACGGTTAATACAGTCACCAGTGTCATTTTTACATATTAATAATAAAAATGATCTTCTGGTAAGCCAGGCTGATAGCAGCAGGGCACAAGGGGAAACGTAGGCATTCCTACCCATATAAGATCTAATCCACCGATGATTAGGCACTATTAAATGACATGCATAATGATGGGCACACCCATCATTTAATAATGCCTAATCAAAGGTAGCCTAGATCTTTTAAGGATAGGAAAGCCTACAATTCCCCTTGTCCCCTGCTGCTATCAGCCTGACTTACTGGAAAGATTTATTTATTTTTGATATGTCAAAAAACCTGGGGATTGTACTACCTACATTCACAATGCACAAGGGTGATGAGCTCACCAGCTTTTGGTGTGGGGAGAAGTAGTGAGAATGAATACCAGAGGGGGACTGAGA
Organism: Neoceratodus forsteri; assembly: GCA_016271365.2. Taxonomy (NCBI): domain Eukaryota; kingdom Metazoa; phylum Chordata; order Ceratodontiformes; family Ceratodontidae; genus Neoceratodus; species Neoceratodus forsteri. Next base: position 187,054,908 of record CM057457.1, read on the forward strand.
AGGCCACTCCTGCAAGGTACTGCTATATTCAGGGAAGGGGGAAGGCAGAAGGGGAGAAATATGAGCAGATCACTATGAGAAATAAGATGTGGGTTTGCCAGCACCATGCTCACTACCTGATCCTATTGTCCTGGCCAACATTCCCCTTCCCATAAAACCAGTTCATGCAATTGTCCAAGGCTGTGTGTGAATTAATGTGTGAATTGTCTGCCACTACACATTTAGTCACTTCACTACCAGTCTAGCATTGCTTGTAAAGCACTTTAGGATACAATGTGTATGAAAGCACTATATAAATACTGATTATTCTTATTATTATTTTCCATGGACAAAGAACAGAAGACAAGAAATGCATGTTTTTGATTTCCAAGAAAGTATGAACTCTAGCATTGGACTACAGAAGAACTTTGCTGCAAACAAGTTGTGGATCTATAGGGTGGAGAAGGGTGCGGCTGTAACCTCCCCATTGTAAAGTGCTTTCTTGCTGCTGCTGCATTTCACTTTGTTGAAGAAGTCTGATTTATTGATTGTACAAATGTTTACAATCAAAAATATGGATTACGTTTGTAGTTTCAGTCAAAAACATACTAGAAAAGCATAATAGCAGAAAATATAAAGGTTTCATAAAAATGTTAAAAAGTGCATATCAAGTATGCACACACTCCCAGCACCCTTCCCCCCCCATTGTAGTATTCTGCATCCGCCGTAACCACTAGACCACCAGGGTATTCAAGATGTGTACTGCACTGTGGCTTGCAAAAGAGAAAGTCAGTTGGATTAAAACACAATTTTAGCATGTTAAAGTACACAAAATGAACAGAACCATAGCCTCACATGTGTACTGATCTAAATAATGCACTTGGTTTAGACCCTTTTGGTGAAACAATGCTATACAAAGGGGAAAAAAGAACTAGTTAGCACTATAGAGAGCCATATAACTCTCTGACTTTGGCTCCGATGATGTCATCACTTAACACATTTGGCGGCCATTTTAAGAAGCAGGTAAGGCAGTTTTTTGAAATTAGAAGGCTGATTTTACATTTTTCAAATGCTTTGGAACCACATTTAGGTAACTTACATGAATGTAGTTTTAGCATTAACGAATTCAGCAACTTTTCCTTTAGTCCTGTTTGAGGTCAGATTTTTGAATAGTTTGTTGTCAAAATGTTGTTTAGGTATCCTTTAAAGTGAATATACTACCCAGATTGTTTTATCCCTTGAATATGCTGAACTCTTGGATCCCCTTGGCATGGTTCAGAAAAGTCCATTCCATAATTTCTTCATTTATCTGCAAAGGTAAAACTCCCCGAAGGGCCTATAGCAAATTGGCTGTGTCCAAGAGGTGCGGAGGGTTGAAATTACCACACTTTGAGATTTACTTTTGGGCCAGTCAACTGAGCAAGAGCTTGAGATGGAGTGTGCCCAGTGAACAAGAAACGGTTGGTTCATATACCCCAGCATGGGTCTTAGTGGAGAGAGAACAAATATTACAGGCAGGTTTACTGCCTGAGGCAATGCTGTACTTGTCTCCCAGGGTCTTGCCGAAGGGCTTGGCCTCCTCCCCGGTTAATACCTTGGTAAGAATTCATAATCAGTTGTGCTCATTCCTGGGGCTCCAAAATACCAAGGGTGGGATATTGAGACTGTGCCAAAAAGATGCGCAATAGCGGGAGCAGGCGCAAGAGCAGTGCGCCATTGTGCAATGTGCGTGATATTCAAACCAAGCGCAGGCCAAGGTGCACCTGCGCAGTACAGCTGAATATCGCACTTGATCTGCCATGGCACAACCAGGGATGCGCAGTGGAGCAGGGACGATGTGCAGTAGCACATCCAGTGATGCACAGGGACAAGGACAGGAAGCAGGGGTGCACTAGCCATGGAAGTGCCATGGGCGGAGGAGCATGCAGCAGGCCAGACAGACCAACCTCCCCTTAAGGCCCCCCTTGAGCTGCACAACCAGAGGTGAGCTGGACAGACCACCAGCCCATGAACCCCAGCACTGATCCAACAGCAGAGGCACGGTGCCCCAGCACACTCCCCCTGCAAACAGTGACCACAACACAAGGAGGGCCAAACTCTCCCCTGCCACCGCACCCCACCAATGCTGACCACCCCCTGTATAGCGATCCCAAGACACCCAGCCCAGAAGCATCACCAAACAGTGCATGGCATTGAAGGAATGCCACCACCACCACCACCATGACAATGCAACCCTGTGACCCATGGCGCTATGCATGACAGCCCCACCATGATCCCCCTGCAGCAGGTGACACCAACCACTGACACAACCGCAGCATACACAATGTCCCCCTGCATGGCCCCCACTGTGGCACAGCAAAGAGGTTGACCCTGCATCAGTATCTGAGGGACCCCGCATGTGACAAGGCCCACCCTGGACACCAACAACAGCAAGACAGCACCCTGCACACCCACCCATGCACACACCCTTTCCCAGCACTGGCCCCACCAGACAGCACAGCTGGCCACTGCAGTGCATGGAGGCATGTGCCACACAGGATGCAACACAGGGAATTAACAAATCCCCCACCCTGTCCCAAGGGTACACCGTCACAGAGCCACACAAAGCGGGGCAACAGATGCCACTGTCACGTTTCCACTGATGCCATGTACCCATGGCCTGTACACCACCATGGCACAGGTGAGCTACCCATGTGGTGCATGCACCATGAACCTGTCTGCTGCCAGCATGCAGCTGTGGCACATGTGACAGACAGCAGACCACAGGCACTGTCACAGACACCATCGATAGCATGGAGGGGGACAACAACAGCACCACCCACAGTGTCACCTGAGGCAGATGTAAAATAGACCTGGAGACAGGATGTCAGCTGCCATGGCACCATGCTCAGAGGGTGGCTGGCATGGACAGCCACCAATGTCACGCCAGCAGACATGCATGCGGTGGAGGGGTCGGCATGACTATGCGTACCACAGACACACAAGGAGCTCAGCCGCTCAGGCCAGGCACACACTGCCAGGGGTGACTGGGACACAGCGCATGCACCTGAGACCACTGCACACAGGCATCCAGTGCACAGGGCACAACACACATACCACAGACAGGGACCATGGCCCCCACCCACACCAGTGGAGGGGCCCTGCTTGACACACACATGTCCAGGCCGACACCACCCCCAGACACCATGCACACCACTGCAGCAAGGCACCACATGTCCGCTGCAAATCAGAGACCACCACAGTTGTAGTATGAAACATGTATATAATTCAAAAGGTAACAGAATTAACAGTAACTATTTATATTACTATATACAAAGCGGGGGAGGGGTACAAGGCCACAACTCGGGGAGGATGGGCATGGAGCAAGGGGGAACAGCAAGGAGGGGGACAAAGGGTTGTGAGGGACAGTCCAGGGGGAGAAGGTACAGCACGGGTGCCGCAGGCCCTACTGGTGGCCCCTCTTGTCCCTGCGCTCCCTGTGGCGCCTTCTGTGCCACTGCTGGTCAGTCCATCCCATGCCCTGCAGCAGCTCCAGTGTGTCCCGGGTCACCTGCAGAATTTCCTGGATGTGACGCTCCAGGGTCATCCAGCATTGTCCACCTAGGACAAGCGAGCTAAGTCAGTATGTGTGACTGGCCAGACCCCCACAGCCCACCCAATGTGCATGGCATACAGCTGTGGACCGCGCCCCTGTGATGGCATGCGACCACCCACAGTGGGTGCACCCTCAAGACCCGCCTACCCAGGCACCCAAAGCCATGCAAACCACTGCACACCTGCACTGCCCATGCACTGCACAGCACCAACGTGGCCATGCAGGGTCATGGCTATGCAGTGTGATGGCAGTGGCACAGCCAGGTGCCCAGTGCACACATAGCCCACCAGCGACACCCACCCACACATGCAGTGCCACAGGACAGTGCGGAGTGCACCATGTGGCGTGCATGGCAGTGGGGCCATGTGAGGGGGCCATGCCCCACCACCACCCCTGCAACCCACCATGCACAGATGTAAGGGGAAACATGGCACTCACCTGCGTCCTGTTCAGCAGGGTGCTGCTGACCCACAGCACCACCACTGTGCCCCAGCTGCAAGGCCACACCACCTGTTCCAGCCAGCCATCCCTGCTCATGGGCCAACAGGGCCCTACGGTGATTCTCCAGGCCCATAGTGCAAACATGGAGAGGGTAACATGAGTACAAGCCAGTAACATAGCCCTCCCCCCTGCTGTGTTCGAGCCCACACAGCCCAGCCATGATGCAGTGGTGCAGAGTATACACGAGGCACCCCCAACACCGGCAACACAGGTAGGCCCCCCCACTGCATGGCCTGACGGCCACCACGATACCTGGACAGACAGATACTACAAGTGATGTGATGGAGCATCTACCTGGTCATGGCACGGCACCCCACCGGGCATGTGCTTGCAGTCACCCTAGGCAGTCGGGGTTCTGCAGCTGGAGGTCACAATATCGGTGGTGACACTGCTCGGCTGTCCTGCTGCACCCTGTAGCCTCCTCAAGGCCCTCTGCCATCTCCTGCCACACTGCTGTCCATGGCCTCAGGAGGGGTACCAGGTCAAAGAGGGCACTTGCATGGGGCTCTACCAAGGCCACCAGGTTGGCAAGCTCAATTGCCATCCAGATGGGCACTCTGGTGCGCGGCATAGTGCAGTGGCTATCGGCAACAAAATAGTGCCCTGTAGCGCATGTGCCCCACGTGTGGAGGCAGTGCAGTACTGCACTGCCAGTCGCTTTTGCACTGTCGCCAGACTGAACAATAGGGGTGCAGTCATGCCTACGCATGGCGCCTAGGGGGCAAAGGTCAGCCGCAGGGTCAAGGGTCTGTCTACGCACGGAGTGCCACAGCACTATTGGGAAGCCCTGTGTGTAGCGCGGTAGGGTACATGTGTGTGATGCCTTCCAGTGGCCTACCATGCTGTGGCACCATAGCACGAACGCCCCCTGAGCATACAGTGCACTTGCACCACAGGCACAGTGGTGGCCTTGCCCTGTACTGCCTCCTGCACACAGCACATCAGCAGCGCCACTAGCATTGGCGTCAGCACCCCGGGCTTGTGTGGTGCAGTGCCGATTGCGCACGTCACAGTGGTGCGCCATAGCCTGAGCATGCTCAACACCATTGCGCAAGGCATAACAGCACGAAATTCAGCCAGGATATGCAGAGCAGCTCACGAGCCATTCCAAGGCACATCCACTGCATTAGCACCCAATTACAGATGCGCCTGCTCTCATTTGCATGCATTGAACTATAAATATGTGACCTGAGGCTGCATAGGCCATGGATCAGTATTGCAGTCCTTTGAGGTAGGTTGCATGCTGTAAGGACATGGAGATAGTGGTCTGGGAGGGCTGTATGGGACTGCACAGTCTAAGGTAACACCTGTCTATCCCCCCAGGCACTAGCATGACCAAGCGAGAGGAAGAGGAGGAGCAGGGAAGGATGCAAAGGAGGAGGCCCAATTTTATCAGGGTTGAATCTGGTGCCCTGTTCAAGACATACCTCATCAGGGAATTGCTGCTCAGTGAACAGTGGGGAACACCACAGTCCCATGCTGCTGCGTGGGGTGAGGTGGCATGTGTCATCAACCAGCAGGGCAATCACCAACGGTCCGTGCAGGAGTGCAAGAAGAAGGTTGGCATGGACAGGAGGCGGATTAAAGACAAGGTGGCCACCATCAGGGTGGCACGTGATGCCACCGGTGGGGGCCAGCAGGAAGTACCCCGCCTGATGCCACGAAAGGAGTGGGAAGCCAGCAGCATGCAGCGTAGTGCTGTCGAGGGCATTCCTGGCAGTGGCTTCCAGATGGGTGGCAGCCCATCACTACATGATAGGTCCAGCGCTGGCAGTGTGTGGGTGGTAGGAGGGCATGCCACAGGGCCAGGCAGAGCCACTAACGGTACTGTGTTCCTTTACAGCTCCTGAGCATCTACATGGGGCAGCAGTGGTGGGTGTGTCCACTGAGGGGAAGGCTCTGGACATGGAGGAACGCCCATCCACCTGCACGTCTGTCCGGACTGATGCCGGTGGTGCGGGTGCGGACATGGCCCTGCCTATGTCCCCGCATGACACTGCCCTCGCTGTCCAGTGTGCTGGGACAAGGATCGGGGCCAGATCCAGCATTGATGATGATGTGACCCATGTCTCTGACAGTGATGCATGTGGGACACAGGATGGTCCAACAGATGGCAACCGCACGGGCTGTTCCATGGGTGGTGCTGGCATGGCTGCCTACACAACAGCCCATTCCCAGCCTGCATCTGCATGCTCCAGTGGGGCAGCACTGGTGTGCGGCCAGGGTGGTGGGGCTGCTGCGGCTGCTGCAGCCATGCTGGTGTCCCCTGGTGATCGGCAGCAGGAGGGCAGCGCCAGCAGATGGCCAATGTCAATGGGGGGACAAGGACGGAGGTGGTGGCAGTACACCGTATGCGGACGTACCCCAGAATGGCAGTGCTGTTCAGCACCCACTGTCAAAGGGTGCTGGGTAGCAGGGTCAGGAACACCATGGGGACAGCATGCTGGACATGCAGATGACCCCTTGGACGACCACAACCATCTTCTCCAGGCCTCAGTAGATCAGCAGATGTGGCTCTTGGTGGCAGTGGATGCACTTAGTGCGGTTCTGCGCCAGGCAGAGGAGTGGTACAGCAGAGACCATGGCTTGCTCCTGGCAGAGTTGGCCCAGCAGTGGGCGAATGTGTCCGCTGCCATTGACAGGCAGACTACTGCAATGGTGGCTGTAATGGCTACACTGGCCACCCAGTTGGGTGCCCAGCCACTGCACATCCCACAGGGTGCTATGTCCACCCCATTCCCAGCGTTGTGTGACCCCTGCTATGTCAACACTGGGTTCAGCTGTAGGCATACCAAGCATGCCTGGTGCGGGCATGTTTAGTGGCCTTCAGACCCCTGCATGGACATCGTCGTGTTCACTCAGTGTCACCCCTGGGGGCCCGTCGGTGCCACCCCATGAGGCCACTGGTCAGCCTGGCATGGTTGGCAGGTCTTGGCAGGGCAACCCACACATCTGTGGCAGCCGTGGATTGTGCCGCATGACTGACCCATCTCCCACCATGGCCAATATCTGCTGCTGCCCTGTGTGCACTGTGGTGTTCTTTGTGCGATGCATGGGTGAGGTTCCCAGCCCTGCACACACATGTTCTCTGTACACACCCTCCTGGCTGCTGGCCACTATGGCATGTGCATGATGATTCCTGCGTAGCACTGTCCACCACTGTGCAATGGTGCTCAGCGTCTGAGGCATGCACAGTGCCAGCCACTGGGCATGGTTGTGTGTGGTCCTGTGGGTGTGTGGGGGTGCCTGTTTGGGTGGGCATGCCTGATGCCCTTTGGGCATGTATTGTGGTGTGTATGCATGTGTGTGCACATGATGTGTGCAGCCCTGCCCATCCCTGCCATTGTGTGCAGTCCCCCACCCATTCCCATTTCCTTTACGCCGTCCACCCCTGGTGTCCACCCCTGCCTGTCTGGGCTGTGCTCTTGCCCTTGGTGGTTGCACATGGCCCCATTGCCTACCTGTGTTGTCCAAAGTGCTCCTCTGTGATGGTGTCCCGGTGCTGCTGTGCCATCCGGGCCAGCCGGGGGTCCCATCACCCAGGGGGTGGCTGCCCTACACTAGCTGGATCTGCATCCTCATTGTCCACATCTCTGTCCCCGTCCTCGACCTCAACGGCTATCCCACAGTTGGTGGCCATGTTGTGCAGGATACAGCAGGCCAGGAATAGCCCGCAGGCCTTTGAGAGGCTGTACTGTAGGGTACCTTCTGATGTGTGCAGGAAATGGAACCGTGCCTTCAGCAGCCCGAACACCTGCTCGATGACATTCTGTGTTGTGGTGTATGCCTTATTGTACTGTTGCACCACTGGGGTCATGGGGCGCTGGTATGGTGTGAGCAGCCAGGGCCATAGTGGGTAACCACTGTCACCTGTGTGTAGAGGGGAGTCATTAGCGTCACTATGCCATGGGCCATCATGGCTATTATCCATGGCACCCCTGCCAATGCCCCCAACCCCCCACATCTGCACATGTCGTCCAGCATGCTATGCATACTCACCTACCAGAAGGCCAGTGGGGATGTCCCCACTCTCGAACCTGTGGCACAGTGCAGACTGGTGCCAGATGAAGGCATCATGTGCTCCTCCAGGGTGCATGGCACAGACATTGATTATGCACCCCCAGCATCACACACCACCTGGCAGTTGACAATTGGGTAGCCCTTGCTGTTGATGTACGCTGCCCCTTCCGGGCCAGGTGGCATGCAGATGCCTTCATGGGTGCAGTCTATGACCCCGAGCTTGCCAGTCAACCGTGCTACCCTGTGGAACTCCTGTATGTGTGCTGTGCGCTCCGCCTGTGTGCTGCGGAAATGGATGTACTCCGCAGCATGTGGCAGCAGTGTGCTGAGGAATTGTGTAAGCAGGCGTGACGCAGCCAACTGGGTTATGCCTATCATGTCCCCTGTTGGTCTCTGGAAGGTGCCCGTGGCAAGCAGGCACATGACGGCTGTGACCTTCGCCTCCACAGACAGTGCATGGCTCTGTCCTGTGGGCGCCTGGATCTCATCCCTGCACAGCTCACAGAGTTGCCTCAGAATCGCCTGGTTCAGGTGGTACCGGCCCACAATCTCAGTGTCACTGTACTGTTCAAAGGTGGTGTGGGCTTGGTACTGCCTGTTCTGGGCGTACCGCCGATGGGCCCTTCCACGGCTGTGCCTCCCTGCTGCCTGCCTTCTCACACCCCTCATTACCACCTCCATCTGGAAGGTGGCACTGGCCATGTCCCTGGCCGGTGTTCTGCCCCGGGTGGCTGTCTTCCTGTTCCCCCCACTGTGTGTTGCTGGTGCTGCCCCTATACTGGGTTCACCTCTGGCTGTTCACCTCTGGGTGCCCTGCCTCTTGCCACTGCCCTCCATCCACTGTGGCACTCTCAGGCCCTCCCGCACACACAGGCACGGGCACACACATTCCTTTTCTCACTCAGGCACACCTCCGGTGGGCCCTGTCCAACTCCTGGCCAAACCTGCCCCCTGCTTCCTGTCTTGCCTCCCTACCACTCTGTCTCCATGCTCCCACCTATGGCTCCTCTGTGGTGCATTCTCCTCCCCTCTCTTGCTCCCTTTTATTTTTGCTCATTTCCACTGTCGCGCAACTTCTGCTTGCTCTGCTACTGCACACATCACATACTGATGAATATCACATTGTGCATGTTATTCCTGGTTCCGCCCCCTGCAATTGCACATGCATTCATTACTGTTGTGCTATGGCGCATTGCATGTTGTGCTGCGCTGGCGTTCCCACTGAATATCGCACCATGGCGCATTTCCACTCCTGCGCTGGCGCATCCCTGTTGTGCATGGCACATCTGCTCTGAATATCCCACCCCAACAGTACATTCCAACCAGTTATAGGAAATCCCAACCTTAAAATTGGGGGGAAGTCTATTCCTGGGAACTGGATACCCCAGCTCAGGGGCTCTAGATTAGGCGACCTCCTTAAAGATGGCAAATGTCTGACCACAATTTACATTATGGCTAAATTTAACATTGATGGGGGCCAGGTTTTTAAAGTATATCAGTTACGTCATGTGGTACTTCAAGCCTTGGGAGGTCGGACAGAAATAAACAAAGACGAGGATTGGATGCTTTCTTTGGGATCTATAAGTGCTAAACTTCATGCTGTCTCACTTCTGTATGCGAATTTGGTGTCTAAATCCCTAGATGTCCATTGCTCAGATCCTAAGTATTGGTTGAAGATCTTCCCTCAATTTCAAGGAAAATGGGACTGCATCTGGAAGGATTTATACATTTATATTCCACAAGACAGACTTAGGCTAACACAATGCCAGCTTATTAATGACATGTATTGGCCCCCGGTGAAACTATAAATCGGGCCGTAAACCATCATCACTATGCACCAGATGTGGGCAGCATGAGGGAACCTTATATCATATATTTTGGGAATATCCTACCATCAAAAAGCTCTGGAATACAATCAAATCCAAGGTTGACCCCTTTTAGGCATTGAGGATTGTTTCACCCCAGACATACGTGTTTTGGGTGCTTTCTCCTCTATCCCTGTGAGAAACCATAGATACCATATGGCTTTAATGTCACTAACCTTGAAAAAACTGGTCCTGCATCATTGGATTAATAGTCAGTAAATCTCCTACACTGAATGGCTCCAAGACCTGTTGTTTAATCTCAGAGGAGAACAGTTGTGAGCTAGCCTATTGGGCTCCCTCCCACAATGTAAAAGAGTTTGGGATGTTTTCCACTCTCTTTACACATTGCAGCGAGATATCTCCACAGGTTAAGTTTCTCTAGTCTGGGAGCAAGGAGAGAGTAAATCGACTTGAATAGTTGTTAACAAGCACCATGGCAATTGAGGTGTACATAAGACTTGACAGTGTGAAGCCATGAGGGTGAGGGAGAGAAGGGTGGGGGGGGGCATGACAGGTAAGATCTGCTTTTCCTGAGTCTGTTTTGTAACCTTGTCATGCTGTACTTTGAAAACTTGAATAAAGTTTGAAATAAAAAAAAAAGTTGTTTGTAATTTTCACTCTGATCCCCTCTCTCTCCTGTGCTGCTTACTGGTATTTGGTTTTGGTTGTTTGTTTTTTGTTTGGCCTTAGTGCACTTTTTGGCAAATTCCAGTCTGTAAGTCCCATCCATACCTTCTTAATGTGCCTTTTAAATCTGATCCTTAGCATATGTATTTATACTACTTGTAGTTAACTGTTTTATTTCAGACTGTGAAATCCTCTTATCAGTCACATTATATTTACAATATTGTACCTGCTGGCTGTATTTTCAAAATGTCATTAAATTGTTTAACTGCAAAAATAGAAATTGACACATAACCTGCACCAGTGCCTCAAGGAACCAAGGGGAATGCCATTTGGTTACCACATTTGCCACCTGGTACAGTTCAGTATGGCCAGTGTAAATGTTGTAATGCTTTAGATAAACACTACCCACCTCACCACAGTGAATGCCAAGAAACTATATGCTATTAGTCATTTTTTGTATTAAGAGTCACAACAATAACATTATTTATCTGGCTGCATGTAGTTGTGGTGCTGTATATGTGGGAAAACCCACCAGAGCATTCAGTCTTCAGATTGGAAAGCATGTTACAGCCATCCAGCATAAAGACCACACTAGTGCCTTTTCACTCCTCATATACTTCCAGCAGACATCAGAGGATCATAATTTTCCTTTTTGTGGTGTGGAAAGGGTAAAATAAGTCCAGAGGTGTTTTATCTGCAGAAAGGTGCAAGGAGTTTGTTCAGTTACCCTGGAGAGAGTGCCCTCTATTACAGTGGGAATCTCTTCATGTGACTTTTCAGAGGCAGGTAGTGTCAATGATATGATAGACAGGGACCCTTTAATGCCCTGGTGTGAATTTCCATCAGTCTCGGTGGGAGCGGTACCAAGAGCAGTCTATGGACTATGACATACTTCCTGTGATTTTGGCCCGTGCCTTTGAGTCTGTTGGTGTACTCTCTGGTGTCCCTGAATCCAGTGTTTGCTAGCATTATTTGGTGTTCCCTTATAGACAGATGCTTCCAATTGGCTATTATGAGAGCTGGGGTGAAGCTTCTCCTACATAAGCCATTGTTGGACCTAGATGTGCTAACTAGAGATCAGTCTCAAACCTACCCTTTCTGGTGAAGATTGTTTAGAAGGTAGTGGCAATGTAGCTCAAGGCTTAGCTTAAGAAATTTGACATCTACTGTATGAATTATTCTAGTCTGGTTTCAGACCACATCATAGCATGGAGATTGCACAAGTTAAAGTGTTTAATGACCTGCTCCTGGCTAGAGATAGAGGTAAGTTCTCTGTAGTTGTTCTCCTCAATCTCTTGTAGGCATTTGATACCGTGGTTCATGGGGGTTTTATGGGTCACTTGTAGGAATATGGAGGACTCACAAGAATAACTCTGAATGTATGTCCGGCAGGTCATAGCAGGCCATTATTTGTTATTTTTTGTTCTGTTCCATTAGAAACTATCTGAGCAATACTAAAAAGAGCTAACTTTTTTGAAGAGGGAGATATTTAACCTATTTCATCAGTCATGGGTCTGAGACTTCTGTACCAGTTAATGTACTTCCCTTAATACACCTCTTTTCAGTGACGTTGAGAGACACCCATGGCTTAGGTTGACCCCCAAGATGGGCACTTAGTGGCAGAAGAACCCCCTCCAAGAGATTCATCAATTACTCTTCATCATGGCAGGAGCATGGGTACAGAAAGTACTGGCCATTATACACAGGCCCAGACTATTTCCTCCTTAGTTAAGTCCTCACCTACAGATATATCAGTGGCTAAGTGACTGCAAGGGTACACAAGCCATGCATGCATGGCTTGATGAAACAGAACCCCACTAATATCTCCACACCCTCTGGAGGTTGCTACAACTGCCACTGTACCCAGGCCCACCAGGGAACAGTCGGATGCCAAGTCTTCAAATCACCTTACTAAAAAAGAAGAAAAGCATCTACATTCTTAATAGTGCCTCAGTATGGCACCTGTTTCTTGAGGGATGGTTAACTATTTTGGTATGGTCTGGACTCTGGTAATTTTGTTTAAATAGCTACTGTTGACTCTGAGTGCCCTTATCCCCAGGTGTGATATATTATTATCTGCTTAGTTATGTATAGCTCTTCGATGTTGACTTTGCACAAGTTTGTATTTTGGTCCTAGTCCCAGTCCTTATACTGTATTAGAATGTCTCCGCTGTCATGGGAGGGGGAGTCTTGTTTTTCTGTTTTTTTGTATTTTGTTCTTTTTTTATACTGTGTAGTTGTTGTATAGTATTTTGATTTTTATAAACTTTTTCAATAAAGTTCAGTAAATTTCCCCCAAAAAAGAGAAGGAGTATTGACCCTGTTTTGCTGTACAGGTGTACAGGTGTTTGTTTTTAGACTATTCCTAGTCATGCTTCTGGTGTGGTACAGTTTTCAACAAGGCTTAAACAGTGTTTGATGTTAGGTGGTTAGTTACAGCAGAGCCTTTTCCCTAACATGCAGGTCTGAAACATGATTCTGCTCTAAAGAGGCATCCAGTCAGTTCAAGCATAAAAATACACATCTGTGTGTGAGCATGTCAGTGCTAAGGACAAATATACAGGCTTTGTTGCATAGAACCATAACCCAATCCAGGACTGTGTCGCAAACTGCTGAATATACAATTAAGACATAGTCAACATGTACAAGGATGAAGCTATATACAACATCGCATCTTGCCTCTGGAGTGAGGTTCGTCCAGTTACAAAATATGGTGGCTAGCCCAACATTGACTTGCTTAGTCAGTTTTTTCACATGGAGAGCAAAGGACAAACATATCGTATTAGTATAGCCCCAGATATGTGAAGGCTTCTACTGCACCAGTCTGGAAACTTTGTCTTTGTATATATCCAGTGGGGAGATTTTTTTCCTTTTGAAAAAGGATAGAGAAGAGCTTTGTCTTTGTTTTCTTACAGTTTTGACAAAGCTGTTGTCAGAGAATCATTTTTCAACAGATTTGAAGTTATGTTGAAGGACTTGGGTCAGACTATCTTTGCAAAGGTGTTTTACATAAATGACGGCATCATCAACATATAACAGAACTCTGAAATTTGTTTTTTTGCAATTAAGTAAACATTATTGAAATGTTTAATAAGAACAATAAATAACAATACCAACAAATAACAAAACAAACACATAACAGAGACAGCATAAACAACAATAAAACATACAGGTAACATACAATCCCCCGGCCCCCCTCCAAGGTTCCCCCATGGCCTTGCTGGACCATAAACTAACAGAAAGACCTAACCATAAAAGTCCCTTTACCCATTGTCCTAACAGTGAAAACTTAACCAATAAATATACAAATATAAAATAACAACTTATTGCAAACTCAGCCCAACAGTTTTTGTACCAACAATAGTGTGTGTAGAACTTCCCAATGACATTTATAAACATGACAATCTCTAAAATAATAAGCAATAGATTTCTCTATATTAAGGGCATGCAGCATTTCCACAACCCATTCCAACTGTGACGGGGGAGACGGGTCCAACCAATGGCACAATATCAGCAGTTTAGCCACAATCGATATTAAGGATATATATGACCTTCTAGGTCCCCAGAGAGGAGGTCCATAATCTCCAAGAATATAAATCTCTGGCATAAAAGCATCCTGGAGACCCAGAAGGGGATCCAAACTAGTCTGAATTGAATACCACAAAGGACGAATACGTAGACAATACAATACAAAACTTTGAAATTCTGACAGGCTTCAGGCAACTGCTGATGAATAATTCAAATTATATCAGGCCCAGAGTGGAGCCTTGGACTCTCCAACAGAGACAGATCTATCTACAGAGGTCAGTCCTTCAGTTTTAACTTTCTGTGTTTGCTTAGGTAGATCTGAAAACAGAGTGCAATATTGAAGGACATACCCAGCTGTAGTAGCTTTTCTAGCAAGGGCTTATGGTTGACAAGGACAAAGGCTTTTGTCAGGTTGATGTTAATTATACCTACCATGTCACCACTGTCTAATGCCACATGAAGATAGTTTGTGTATTTTACCAATTCAGTGCTGGTACTGTGTAGTTTTCTAAACCCATGTTACTGGGTGCACTTGACATTGCATTTGTCTAGGCAGGTGGTAAGTTGGTCACTTACTATCTTTTCAAGTGCCTTGTACGGTGTAGACAGAGGATGGAGATTGGTCTGCAGTTTGTAAGTTAGTTCTTTCACAGATTTTAAAAACAGGGGTGACCAGTGCCAACTTTCATCTAACAGGGAACTTGGAGTACAACAAGGAGGTGCTGAAAATTTTTGTGATTGGGAGAGATACAGTAGCTCATTCAAGACCAGTGATAGCAGTTTCATATCCAAAGAACTGCTCCTCACTAGAGCTGTGTGGAATATAAAATGATACCTACAGAATGCACATGGAATGACCATTCCTATTCTATGGAATGTCATGGAATTTGCATGAAAATTCTATGGCATTTTGCCAAATTTAAAATTTAAGTTTTGTTGCTGTAAATTTACAAGTGCACATCCAAATGACACTAAATTCGGTATGTAGATAGTTAAGCATGGTATACATATATGCACTATATTTCAGAGTTGTAGGTTTTAAGGGATCAGAGTTATGGGTGGCCAAACATTTAATCAAAATTTAATTTTCAGTTATTTTAATCTAATTTTACAATTTTTTATCCACATTTCTCCACAATTTCAGAATTTATAGAAGCATACAGCATGGGTATGTGCACCATATTTTAAGTCTCAAGCTTCAAAGAGGGCTGTGTTATAAGTAGCCAAATATTTTGCCAACATTTAGATTTCTGTTATTTTAGTATACTTTTGATAGTATTCATTGAAATGTTATCAAATTTTACAGGTATACAGGTTATTACTATGTATATATATATATATATATATATATATATATATAGTTTCATATTTCTAGCTTCAAATGGGACTGAGTCATAGCCTGCCAAACATGTTACCAAAATTAAAATTTCAGTTATTTAGTTATTCAGTTATTTCCCTCTAAATTTAAAACAACATATCAGTGGTAGAGCCCCCCGTTGGAGCAAAGAAGCACAGAGTGTCAACAATTCCAACCTGAATGCAAGATACATAAGGATCACACCCAGTAAATTGATGGTCCAGGGAGCCTGATGTACATGCAAGCCTGGGACTTAGAAGTACTCAAAAATATGTAGTGGTGGAAGACAATGTCTGAAGGAAACATTCTGGCTATTCCAACAGGATAGTTTGAGAGTAAAAGGAGTAGGTGACTCTCACTTTAAGGGATTTTGTAACTGTAAAGAACAAAGGATATCAGTGGGATCACTAGTTCTACTGAGTAATTCTGGATATGCCAAGATTCATGGGAAGGGGCAAAATAGTCACCCAGAGAGGAACAGCTAGACTACAAAAAGCTCAGCCCAGCTTATCAAATGAAGTCGTGATACATGCATTGTGAATGTTAAATTCCACAAAAAGAATTCTGGATGCTTCATCTATATGCTGCAATAAATATTTGAGAAAATGTTTTCAATTATTTTTTTCCACTGTAAATATACAACTGCTAACGTTTATCCAGTTTTGTTAGACACCAGGATACACTGACTTTGGGATATATATGTCAAATGTTAAATCTATGCCTGCAAGAGCAGAGAAGTTGCAAACTTCCACATTTTTGAGAGTTTTCACATTTTGCAAATATTTACATAGTAACATTTTGAACAACTGTAATTTAAACATATCTAACCCAATTCTCTCCATGTTTACATGATTCTGTAACCATTGCAAAAAGCTTAGTCATGCTAATTTATACATGCCTTGATCCAAAGGTGCCTGAGTTCTATGTAGATAACATTTTTCATGAAATTTCCCATAAAAAATGAAATGTCAGATTTTGAACACACATCATTTTGAGACAATGCATCATAATGTCATGAAAATTAGCACATTGTTAGATCTCCTATAATCAAGTAACCTTGTCAAATATAAGATCTCTGGCCCAATAGACAGCTGAGGTACACAGAGATATAAACTTTCATGACATTTCCCACAAAAAATAAAATGACAGAATTTGAGCACCTGTAATTTTTAGAACATCCATCCTAATTTCATGTAATTTTGCACATTATTAGAATGTCTCCCAGAGAGTAAACATGTTAGACTTTAGAGCTCTAGCTCAAATTATGGCTGATTTATAAGCAAATTAATACATTTTAAAAAATTCTGCAAAACTCCAATGAAATTCTGTGAAATTGCAAGGAATTCCATGACATTTCATAGAAATTCCATGAATTCAGAATGTTCACATTCCACACAGCTCTTTACTCCTCACCCTGCTTTTACCTAGTACTTTTTTGACATAATTTGGGTGTCAGATTAGGATATGTTTCTAACAGCCAACATCTAGTCTCAGTGGGCCTACCCAGTCAACAAAATTCAATAAATAAATAAAAATATTTTTATGCACATACTCTGATTCTATAGAAAATTTCAGGTCAGGCCCTGAGTCATCATAGTTTAAGGATGAAGAGCCAGGGAGATAAATTAACTAAATTCAGTAAAGGCCTCATTAAACCAGTTAGCAATTTTAGTTGGGTCTAGGATCTCTTCCCCATCAATTTACAACATGATAGAGCTTTTCCTCTTTGCTTAAAAGTGTGTTTACATTATCCCAGATTTCCCCATTGTTTCAGTTCTGGGTTTGCTGATCCTTGCAAAATTCTGATTAATGTGTTCTGGATCTTTTGCATTTTTGCACAGCTCCCTATATTTCTGTAAATGTACTGGAGACCACAATTCCCTAGCCAATGTCTGCCATTTACCCCACTCACTCATTAGGGCCAATAACTCAGGGGAAAGCCGGGCATTACAGTAATCCCTTACTTTATGTTTTCAGACTGGGACAAAGTGGTTGCAGACCTTTATGGATTCAGTGATAAGGAAGTCTACGCCAGATCAGCAACTGGGATACAGTCAAGGTAGCTGCAGTTAATTTGTGCCACCACATTTTTGAATTTAGTTGACTTGGTCTTGTTTAGGATGCAGCCAAGGGTGAACATTGGGAGTGTGGCTTTGATTGTTTAACAGCTAAGTTGCCTTAGATCAGAGTCTGGTCCCATATACTGTCAGGGAAAGCTTTTACCTCATTTATAATGTCTGGGTCTGTTGTCAGTAACCAGTCTATGAGAATTTGAGTATCAGTTTTATAATTGGGTCTGTTACATTCAGTGACCTTTTGGATTAGGAATAGCTTCATGATTATGCCCCTGTGGCTTCTGGTGGTCTAGGACTTCCAACTGACATTGAAGTCCCCAGTAACTATTTTCCCAATTTTGGTTTAGTTGTTTAAAGTAACTGCAGAAGGATTCCAGGACCTTGTTCTGGTTTCCTGGTTGGGTGTAGGTGATCATTAGGACAAGGTTCTTTTGGCCATTGCTCAGGATCAATTTAGTGGACAGACATTCGCAATCACCCATTTTATCTTTGATTTCAATTTTTATTACCTTTAGATCTGACCTGTAGTTGATTAGGTGACCTTCTCTGTATAAACCTGAGTAATCCTCCCTCTGTAGATTAAATCCAGGTAAAGTGACCGTGGCATCAGGTATTTTAGTGGGTAGTCTGGATTCAGTCACTATTATAGTATATACAGTTGTACTGATGGAACCCAGGCTTCAAACGGGACAAATTAATCACTTAAATCACCCATGTTAAAGCAAACAATGTTTAAGCTTTCCTGTGCCTTTTGGCCAAAATCCAGGTCATCATACAGTCAGAATTTGGGTGTACATTTCCAAATATATGAAATAGAAAAATTGTGATATCCTTTCTAGCTCTCTAACAGTCTGATAACTCATGCCTCTTTTTCCTAACTGGCTTAGATTTGCAAATTGTTCTTATTACATGAGGTCTTAAGGCGAGGGAGTAGCATAGTCCATGTGTTAACATTAAGGCTGGCCTACTACATTTAAAGATCTGCAGTTGACAGCATAGATTACTCCAGTTCCATTAAGGATGTTACTCATAAAAGAGAAGGACAAGTGTTCCAAGCAAATGGGATTTGTGGTATTAAAATTGCTATCTAGCAAAATACAAAGTTCAATATATATGGTGGTAAGGAGTAGAAGCATTGAGAACAACATTGTAGCAAGTTATGTGGAATATCAGTAGAGAATGAACAGTTGAGTCAAACTAAAGGATTGTGATTGATTACATTCTTGATGGTTCATGCAGGTATAGTGTGAGCACCCAATCAGCCCCTTCCACTAGCAAGTCATTTTCATCCAGATGGGGTGAGAGCAGTCAACAAAATATATAGTAGCATGATAGCTTGGAATCAGCACACAAGAGTCTGTGGGGTGATTATCCAATTCACACAGAATAGAGAGTGAGCTCACAATCAGTACCACACTATTAGCTAGACACGTTCACCCAGATGGGCTGTAAGCAGATTGAAATACATTGCTATGCCAATAAATTCACCCAGCTTGGGGTAGGAACAATTGGCAGTATTATGCTAGCATGAATAGGCTCACCATGGTGGGGTGTGAGCGGTCAACAATATAATTACTAGTACTACATGTTCAACAATTGGCATGTAAGTCAACAGCAGGCATTACTAGCATGATAGGTTCAGTCAGATAAGCAGACAGTAATGCAAACTAGCATGCTAAGTTTTACCCAGATGGGGTGCAGCAGTCAGCAGTACAACTTGAGCATGATTAGATTCACTCATATGGGATGTAAGCCATCAGTAATACTTTACTAGCATGATGAGTTCACATAGATGGGGTGTAGGCAAACAGCAGTGCATTTCTAGACTGAGCAGGTTCACTCAGTTAGGCTGTTAGTTACCTTCACTGAATAGCTATTACAACAGGTTCACCAGCAATAGCAGAACATAGCAAGCAGAGATAAGCTGGGTCTGACACTGCATAGTTAGGTGTCCATAGCAAGCAGAGTAGTTACAGAGCCCCAAAAGTAGGAGCAATTCAGGGATGAGAGGGTGCACAGCTGTAGGGTAGAGTGGCCAGCTGATGGCTGACTCCACAGTTGACATCCATCATGTCATACCCTCTGTGCTGTGGCCCTTAGTGCTCCAGACTTTAGCATGGAGTGCTGCTTCCAGTGACAGAACCACCTGATTGATCACGGGACTCCTGAGGGGGCAGAATTACAGCTGGGCTTCATAGCTGATTCCTTGAGGGAAAGTGAATGGCAATTAGTGGGAAGGGGAACACTGGGGGGGGGGAGAGTCACAAATAACCTAGAACAGTGACTCTCTCAACCCCTATTACCTGGTCCTGGCTGAAGGGAGGTACCACAGAGGAGAAGAGCAGGCACTGGGTATTGTCTCTTTTGTCCTGGAGTTTTAGAATAGAAACATAGAAACAAAGAATGTGTTGGCAGATGGCTGCCCATGTATACTACCCCTCTACCCACTCCAACATGCGGCTGTCTTAAGTTTCCCACACTGTTTGTCCCATGCCAGAATTGCGCATCTCTTTTGCCACACCTGCTATTATTGAGGGATTAATGAGGGATGAATTAATGTAATCCCTGCTTCCTCTCCCCCACCTACCACACATACCTGGAAATGAGTTATCTGGCACAGTGTGCCTTTCTCACCAAAAACTATAAACAAAGAATAAACTTCAAAAGGTCTGTAGCAACAATAGATTCCAACTGTTAGTTAAATCTAAAGTTAAATCAATCACTCAGTTGAATCAATATAATTTATAAAGTGCAAGTGATGCATGTATCTCAAAGTGCTGTACACAGTCCAAAAAAATAGCATAACTAATAAGTTACAATACATAGTTAAAAACAGCAGAGATAATAATTCCAACCCTTGGAAAAAAAATGACTGCCTGAATTTACAGTGGCTCTGATAAAAATGTAAAAAAGTGTTACATTACTGAATGTAAAAATACACTGGTTTGTTATATTATGTGGTGTTCTAGTCTATATTTGCACATGTGCTTATTGTTCTGGGAAGGTGCTTCTGTATCTGTCTGTCTGTCTGTCTATCTGTCTGTCTGTCAGTCTACCTACCGCTATCTCTCTCTCTTGCTGTCTAGCTATCTAGTTATCTCCCCTCTCTCTCTCTCTCTCTCTCTTCTGGTGATTGTTTTTCAGATGTCACCATAATATAAATGTAGTAATAACAGCTGTTTTTATGACTGTCTTTATAGTGCCTTATTTAACTTTGCTCCCAGTGTCATAAATTATTTGAATCCAGTATTCCTGGCATTGCTAATGTTTTATGAGACAGCTGTTGCCATAAATAGTCTAATTTTAGGCATGTCCAAAATATGAGTCTAAACAGCACATTTTTCTCCACACTCTCGGGCACGTGCAGCAATTAGAACTCATCCTCTCAGATGGTTTTGCCCATGTTAAAGGAGTTTTGAAAGCACCAACAACTGTTTTCCATGAAAATTCAAGACACACATATGAACATGGTTAATTTATGTTCTTTCTTGCATACTTCCCCCTATAGCTAGCAGTAATCTGTATTTGATTTTTAGATCCCCAGTTCCTTTAAATATAAGTAGTGGAATCTGTATGTAATTTAATTCTTGTAGGGTATTGTATAATCTACATATATGTTGTTTAAATAAAGTGCTATGCTGTATATGATTTCAATAAATATATTTATCATAAGGTATTTTAGTTTTTGCATTCTGCCCTACAGCCTGTCCTAGTTCTGGTCACCAGCTGACTGCAGTATAGAAAAGAAATGGAAGAGCCTGAGAGGGTCCAGCACATTGCCATCAAACTGATAAGTAGCTTAGAGGTAAAAGCTTCTGTAAGAAGAATGATTGGGCATTCTCAAATTATTCAGCTTGGAGAAGTCTGAGATTGACATAAACATGTAGTCAGTTTTCTGTCCACTGGCCTAGGTATTTCATTTATTTTATTGATACTGTAGGTACAGTTCTTAAATGCTTTTGAGTATAGTCATAAATCATAAAACATAAACTCAGAATAAAAATACCACAACCTTCCCTCTTTTTATGGCTGTGGGAGGAGCCTACAGCCATTTTGCTATCTGTAGCTTGAAAATGGAGATTCCTGGAATACATTTTTTTGGACTTTTCAATGTATCCTTTCACATCTACAAATCACTATGACAACTGAAATAAAATAATCCCTTCCTTCTGTTTAGAATGTTGGAGACATAACTCCAAGCTGCTTATCTGACGGCCATTAGGAAACTGAAACATCTTGTTAAATATTGGTTGCATATTAAACTGGAGATTTGTTTACCCCCTTTGAAATGCAACAGCTTGCACATTTAAATGATTAGCATTTAAACATTTTTTACTACTAACTTCAGTTGGAGACAAATACCTTTCAAGAAAGATTCATACCTCATAAATGTTACCCTTTCCCAGAAATGTTGTAAAGATTTACACTGTTTTTAACCTCTCAAGACCTATCTGATAAAATGCCAGGTCTTCAGTGAACTACACAGACTAAATACATACATTTCTTTTTGACAGAAAAGATCCAGAAGCAAATGATTTGATACCTTTTTTTGGACCAACATAGATGTTGCACAAAAAAGAACAAAGTGCTCCTGCTTTTGGACCAACCAGATCCTTCTTCAGAAGCTTTATGACAGTTATTTAGAAAATTCCATACTATTAACACCCAGATAATGCATTAAAAACAGAAATAATTCTCATTGGTTTAACATATACATTTAAAACATAACAGAAGATTATTTCAGAGCAGCTAATTAACACGAGTCTGCTTTTAGCTGAGAAGCCCCTGAAGGTCAACGGTTATCAAGAAATATCCACACGTCGAGAGTTCTTCTCGCATAAATTTTAAAATGTCTCAGTACCTTTCAAGGAAGCATTCTAGTGATGACAGAACCTTGAAAAACTATTTTCCCCTAATACATGTAAGATGAACTTACAAATGTTATCGCAAGTATCCTTGTGTTTTAAAGAACAGTCAATGAAAGGCAAAATGCTGAAATGAGGCCTGATTACAAGTTGAAAACAAGCCCCAAATTAAACATACACACATACACACATATATACACATACATAAACACACACACATATATATATATATATACACACACACACACACACACATACACATATGTATATATTTAACAATAAGGCACAATAGGGTGTGGGCTGTTGGGGATTTACGCACGCCTTTTGTGGTGTGTCACGAGACACAGCTGAGTGACTTAACCACACAAGAAGTGAGTAAATCAACCAATAACTCACACTCTGGAGTGCCTTATTGCGATTATACAATGGACCCATGTGTAAAATAAATTTAAAATGTGTTTAAATATGTTTTTTATAAATGCCATTCCTCAGCCATGAGTTATGCATGATTTACCCACGGTCATGTGACATGTTTTGACCAATGAGGTTACAGGATTTTCACACACCATTGTATAATCATACATATACACATGTACATATATGGCATACAGAAGGTTTAAAGTGAAGTTTACTCAAAGTGAGCAAATGTTTCACACAAAATGTAATCTAGAACTTAGCTTGAGACATTTTCCCAACTATACTCTCAACCAGTTAATACATTGCATAAACTTTAAAGCCTTCAGTGTTGTACCATAATCATAATAATATCAGTTGTAAGTATAAGTGCCAAATAAAAAAAAAAAAACACAGAACTACTTGTCAAGGACCCCCAAGAAAATGAGACAATGAACCCGATATGTACAGATTTCAACACAGTGTCAGTGTATAAAAAACATGTACAGAATCAGTCTAAGGACTCTAAATAAAAACTCCTAGGAATAAAATCCCCCAGCCCCCCTTCCCTGGGAAAGATAATCAGTAGAAATGAGATATATGTACAAGAGTCCTAATACATCATCAGTCACATCAATCTTTGCAATATTTGCCCAAAGGAATTAAACCTTTTATGAATCCCCAAGTAAATTAGATATGCATCTTAATATGAACAGCTTTAAAACTGTGACAGTATATAATTCAACCACTGACAACTAGTAGAAGGAAGTAAATGTTCACTATATAAGAGAACTAAGAGTCCTAGCCACTTTAACATCATTGTGCTATCTGCCTGAATAAAATCCAACCTCAATATCACTACAATAACCACACCCTCTATACCCACAAAAAACACCCCAACACCTATATAAAATTGCCCCATGCTACACTCCCCCACACATACATGTGCACATACACACACACCAACACAACACACACACACACACCAACATAACACAGACAACAAATACAACACAAACACACACAGACACAACACACAAACAACACACACACAAACACACACACACACAAACACACACACCACACACAAAACAACACACACACACACACACACACATCCACACAGTGCTAAGGTGAGAAGCCAACATGTAGATAACCAGAAACTAACAAAATCAAAGGCTCACTGAAGAACTGAAGTATTTATGCCCATCCTTTAATGTAAAGATCTGTGTAAGTTTAAGTGGAATAATGTGTCATACACACATATATATATATATATATATATATATATATATATATATATTTTTTGACAGAAAGGGCTGCGGCCTGCTTCCCAAACATAACAGATAAGAGCTATTCAGATCTCTTACAGTAAGAGAGAGAGTGTGTGTGTGTGTGTGTTGGCTGGGGGGACAGTCAAGCTCTGGAAAGAGAGACCTCATCTAATGAATTAACTGCTGACAAACCATGGATACAGAAGCAAATGATATGGTACATTTTGTTGGACCAACATAGATGTAACAAAAATAACTTATACCATTTATAAAATTCCTGATCAAACAACTGCAAACAGAAGACTGTTTTTTGTCATTTTGTAATATGATATACTGAGTGTGTATTTACTGAGTTGCTGGATCAGGGCCATAATAAAATTACAACATTTACTTAACTCATTTAAGATTCCATCAAGTGGACAGAAAAAAGCCTATAAGAATTTGTCCGAAAACTAACAACTATAAGATGCAAAAATAGCATGTGTGTGTGTGTGTGTGTGTGTGTGGTGTGTTTGTATCTATCTATATACACATAGATAGACAGATATGAGTCAATTTGTTTACAGGCATTACTAGTATCTCTTGAAAGATGGTCTGACTTGTGATTACTAATTCTGAGTATACTTCATTAAATAATGAGCTTGATATTTGTTATTTCATATAGTCCTCCATTATGCCTTATGCATAGTATATAAATCCAAATCATTCCAAGGCCTTCGTGACATGTAATATTAATGCTGAACAGCAAATCAGAGCTCTTTTCCTAATAAAAGGCTGCTGATATAATAAAGAACAAAGTCATAAATAAGGAACCAGTGGCTTAAGGAAAAATCTACAGGGATTTATACAAGGATTTGATTTTGCCTTTGTAGGGAAAACACAGGAAAAATGAAGGTTTCTTACAGAGTAATGATTATTTGGACCTGGGAGCACTGAATATTTCTTATCCTATATTTTATATCCTGGATAGGGCAAGGGAGATGCTACATCTCATTGTCACAGGGATTTACACATTTTGCACAGTATTTACTCAGGCTGTCCCAGATTAGATGCAATATCTTGTTTCAGTGGGGTCAAGATTTTACCATTTTTATAATATATTTAGTCAGGCTACCTAGTCCAGGGCCCCCATATTCAAAGGAGATAAGCAGTGCATCCCAGTGGAAAAGGGAGATGTGCTGCATAACTCCAATAATGTGCAGCAGCATGATATTCAAATGTGAGGGGTGCACTGGCTGCAAGGGAATGGGCCAGGGCACACACAAATTGTATGAATTTCAAGTTGAGGGGGCAATCCCATGCATATGCTGTGCTGCAGCATGTTCGGTGGGAATGTGCCCCTCACAGTCCAGAGCATCATGGCCCAAAGTTAGGCCATGAATAGCTAGCCTAACCCAGCAGGCCACCCACCCACCCACAGGTGCACAGCAGCCTGGCAGCCCTGGTGGACTAGAGGTACCCTCTTTCCATTCCCAATCTAGTCAACTTCTGCTCCATAGTGTAGGGCCCCCCCAGACCCAATTGCACCAGAGGAAATTATGGTCCATATCCATAGTCTAGAGGACTCCCATCCACCACCCCTGTACACAGACACCCTCACTCACCCCATACCCAATCTGTTGCAAAGACTGGCACTGCCCACCACACCCCGCCATGGCCAGCTATTGAGTGCACTGAACCCAGGCTGGGGACCCGCACTCTGGAATGACCCAAATGGCTGTACCATGGATTGGGGCACCATGCCAGCTGCGGATCCACCATTGCATACAGCCATGTGTATGTCCCTGGCAAACTGAAGAGGGACTCTGCATACCTCCAATGCATGCCTTGCCGATACTGTATCTTCCTGCTGTCATACATTGGTGCAAGTCCACACGCTCCCCTGTTTCCCTGTGTAACATGCCACACTCCAGACTGCTGAAGTATTCCAGGTGCCATGTGGTACGGTATCCTGTATTGCCATTTGCAGTGTAGGCTTCAGGCTATAGATAATTTATCTGCAGTTTCCCAAATTTTACAAACAAATGGGAGGTCAGCTGTAACATGCCTGTTTTGGGACTTGTGTGAGCGGGTAAAGCATCAACCATCACCCACACTGAGCAGTGCAATGGCACTGGGATGATGGATCTGCATGCCAGTGCCTGAGGAGTATGACCACTGGGTGTTATCATCCACACACAGCTCATGCCTACATATAGCACATTCCAGCATCCTACTAAGAGTGCCCTGCCTCCCACTGATAGAGTGGTATGATCCCATTACAGAGCTAGTCGTCACAATGGGATGGGAAGGGGGGCAGGGGGTGGTGTCTGTGCACTGTTGAGAGGGAGTGGGGGCCACTACACTATGGACATGGACTGTAGGTGTATTCAGGTGCAATTAGGGATAGCATTGGGGTCCCTACAATATGGAACTGATAGAGCCTGGACACCGGTACAATCAGGGCTGATGAAACAGGTGGGGGGGTGCCACTATACCACCAGAGACTTCAGGGCCTGTCCCACATAGGAGCGATCGGGGTTGGGGCTTGGGGGTGAGAACTGTTCTGGTACATTCATCCCCATGTCAACATGCAAATGTGCTGGTAATGAGCATTCGTAAGGTCCCTTTGCACCCTGCATGCTCAATTACTTCATTTGCATTCCTGGGCTGAATATCGCCCATGGGGCTGTGGTGCATACCGGCATGTGCTACACATTCCCCCTGGAAGGTATTCAGTCGGGGTCACCCTGGATGCACTTGATTTGGCAGCCACCTGCACTGCAACTCCTGCCCAGGGTCACATTTTCAACAGGAATAAAGAAGCCCACCAGGATGAAGTGCAGTGTCACAGGTTTACTGCATGACAAAAGGGATAAACTCCCTTTGAAACTGTATTGTTTGCTGCAGTAAATCTCCTGCAGAATTCTGCAGTACTGCACTTCATCCTGGTGGGCTTCACTGTATGCACACCCTGTACCAGTGGCGCATTCTCTTTGAATTTTTTTTCAGTGCCGAACGGCGCACCCTCTTTGTGCAACACATCTTTCTGCTCGTGCATCGATCCAGCACTTAATATATCCCCCCAGATGTAAAATATTGTTTTAAGTATGTTCTGATCTTACACAATGCAGCATAATATTGTGTAGATGAAGAGCCCATCTGAAAATAAGATGCCATTTCTTCTGTGAACTATCCAGGCTAAATATATAACAATCAGCAGGCATATTCCAGGAAAAAACTTTGTAAAAATGTGTAAAAGGAAGACCACATTGAAACTGCTACTCCACAGATCTGCATTGTGCAATTCATTAGAAATAATGGGTAAAAACATCCCAATAGCTCTTCACAGCCATATCAGCTCTGACCAGAGTTTGTTTTACTATAGTGAGAGCCTCAGCAGTATAAATGTTTAGTGGCATGAATTCCAGATTTCTCAAGTTAGGGGTACACATTCTCTCTGTCTACCCCAGGAGTTGCCACTCAACATCACCCTGAATTAACAGTCTTCAGCAGAATGAGGGACTCCAGGCAAAATATACGAGGAAAGTAAATCCTGTAAATATACAGGGGTGGTATCATTTAATATTCTGTATAGATCAAAGTGTTAAATTAAATTCTATTTGTGATAGCTAACCAGTGACATGTTAGATGTCCTAGACAGTCAGCTGTTAAATTAGATAGTGGAAGCACAAGGTTAGTGGTGGACTGCTAATCTAGATTATACTTTTACAGATCATAAGAAGCTAGCTGGCAATATAGCATAGAGATCAGAGTAACAAACTGTGAATGAGCTTGGTACATCCAGCAGACATGGGTTTGATTCTCACAACCTTCACTTGCATGCTGTGTAACCCTAAGCAAGTCACAACCTCCCCAGTGCTATCAGGTCACCCCTGAAAACAGGCATTGTGCCTAGTGGGCCTTACCCAGTTACCAAAGACTAAAAAAAAAAAAATAACGAAGACAAGTTAGGCCCTGCTGACCTTCCCTTACCACATGTAGGCCAATGGAACATAAAACAAACTCCCCAGATTCATAGTATTAAACTTTGGAGGCCATACACACACTAGAAACTACACTGTGGGAGAAATAAATAAGTATGGAAAGTTCTGTACACAAAATCAAGAAACATTTGCAGTAAAATAGATGAACTATAAGAAATAATCCCAGTAAATAATCTACATGCCATCACAGTTTGCAGTTTGGAAGGGCGGCATGGACTGTCTGCTGGAGTGTTACTCCCCTTGCCTTCGGGCAGGAGTTTTGGCTGTGTTGTGCTCTTTGCCTCATAGAAGGCTGGTGTTTCAGCTCTGAGGCTCTTCAGTGTTTGGTAGACGGCCTGACTTGACATCCTTCTGTGGGATACCAAGTGTTTGCAGTCAGTGTGGTCAGTGGTTGGAATGCAGGAAGAAATGCAATGCTGCCTGTGGGGGCACCTTTCAAATTCCTGAATCTTGAGCCTCAAGGTATATTTATGTTGTTACCAGGACTGCAGTGGGAGTGTGGTCCTGCAGAGGGCCCAGAGGCTGAACACATGGCAGTCAACTTATTTGGATACATTTGAATTTTGGGCCTTCACTAGATCAGGAACTGTGAGTCTTGTGAGAAGGTGCTCTCCCTCCCTGACTGCTTCATTTTGGTCCTCTGCAGGGCCTAGTAAGAGCAGGTGGACTGCTCCTCAAACTCTGTTGGTCTGGCCTCCAGTTCGTTGGATACTCTATAACATTGCAATAAACTTTGGACAAACTGCCCCTCTTAGTGGCAGTAAGAAGTGGCCTACACCAATTTTTAAACTTGTTTTACTTGTTTGAACTGTTGCTATAGCTTGGACCTAGTGGGGATAGGACATAAGCTATGTTTTGTAGGACTGAGTATGCTGTCATTTTATCTGGTGCAAGATCTCATATTGGTTTACATCTTATGTAAACCAATATGTCAGTGTGGTTCAGTTGGTAGCAGATCCGCCTCTGGACTAGAAAGTCATGGGTTTTCATCCCACACTGGGATTGGACTTGTACCTAAAACACTGGCATCCAAATGCAGTATTAGAGGGGTGCTGTATTACTGGGGTGTGCTGTCCTTCAGATGAGATGTTAAACTGAGGTCCCTTCTACCCATCCTGGAGTTGTCCTGGTGGGTCTCCAGGTGGAAGTAAAAGAACCCAGGGCACTCCTCGCAAAGAGTAGGGGACATTCTTAGTGTCCTGGCCAACATTCCCCTTCCCATAAACCAGTTCATGCAGTTGTCCAGGCTGTGTGTAGGTGCTGATGTGTGATATGGCCGCCACTACACATTAAGTCACTTCACTACCAGTCTAGCATTGCTTGTAAAGCACCTTGAGATACACTGCGTATGAAAAGCACTATATAAATGCTGATTCTTCTTCTCCTTAAAGATTAGTTCTACTGTATATGTAATAGTCTGATTGTGTTGTGACTGTGTGTGATTGTGTAGGATTGTGATTTGTATGAGTGGTTCTGTATGTCTTTGGGTGTTTGGTAGTTGTTTGTGGTGTGAATAGAAAGTGAATGTTGTGGATGAACTTATACTGGGTGCTTATACTGGGTAAAGAATAGGAGAAGGCTGTCACAGCCCATTATACCATTCCCCACATTAGTGGGACCATTTGTGTTTGTTTTTTGTTAGCCAAACATCAATACCCTTCTTACAACATAGCAGAATCTGTCTCTGTACCAGTTTGTTTGGCAGGATGTTCCATATTCTGCCTGTTCTGTTTATAAATGTATATTGCCAGCTATAATTTCTTGCTATATTAACTTTAATTTTTATTTATTTTATTTATTTATTTAGTGATTCGGAAAAGACCTTTGAGCGCAAGCTCCTTTACAAAGGTTCCACGTCATAGATTGCAAAACAAAGTACAATAAGAGAAAGCAAGGTACATTACAATGAACAAAACAGCTTGGATTCAGAACTTACAGAATAACTCAAAACATAGGTACAAAGTTAAATAACAAGAAAAACACTTTATGAGGGAGGGGGGTAAGCAGCCACAAAGTGCCTTGTCAGTAGTTCAGAGGGATGGGGATAGCTGGCAGAAGGGTGAAGAAAGGAGGCATGAGAGAGAGAGAGAGAGAGAGAGAGAGAGAGGTATGTACTGCAGTGGAGGTGAAGGGTGGGGGATGAAGGGCGATAAGGTATAGGGAGAAATTTATTTTATTTTATTTATTTAGTTTTTATTTACTGGGTAGGTGCACTAGCCAGAAAGACTATTTTCAGGCACGACCTGGTCATGAAGTGATGGGGTGAGGGGAGGCTGAGTGGAGAGGATATACTACAGTAAAATGGTGGGGTGTGAGGGGGCATGGTCAGGCAGCCTGCATTAGTAGTGACTGTTAGGGAAACTCACAGGACTGTGAGTTGGGGGAGAGGGAGGGGGTACAGGTGCAGAAGGAACATGACGCAAACATTGCTTATTGTGACCTCTCAAATATCATGTTTTTTCCTGAATAGATACCCCAATTTCTTCCATTAACTTGGCATCTTTCATCATTTTATACATAATTAGGAGCCCCCCCCCCCACTCTTCTCTGTTGGAGTGAGAACAATCCTAACTTGCAGTCTTTCATCATAGTCATATTTCTTGAGTGAACCCATCATCCTAGTAAATCTCCTCTGTGGTTTTTCAATCCTTTTAATTTCACCAGACGTATAAGGACTCCATATTGCGGAACCATAATCTAAATGTGGTCTCACATATGTTCTATAGATTGGCATCATACAGCCTACTGATTTATTTAAAAAAACTCATATTTATATTTCTTATAATGTAATTTGTTTGTTTTATCACATTCGTCCTATGTAGTTTAAACTGCAATTTTTTATCAACAATGATACCTTAGTCTTTTTCATAATATGATGTTTTTAGTTCATTTCCATTCAACAGATATTACTGCGGCCTGCTCTGTATGCCCAAGTGCATCACTGTGCACTTCTCAATACTAAAGGGCATTCCATTTCTGTTTGTCCAATCCTCAATTATTTTCCAAGTCCTCTGTAATACTTGCTTGTTTGTTCTACTGTTCCCACTGGTCCTCCCTACTTAATATCATCGGCAAAGTTAACCATGTTATTTATATTGTCATGAAGATCACTTATATATAATGCAAACAGAACTGGCCCCAGCACCAATGTGGCACCCCACTGGTCACATTCACCAGCCCTGAATACTCTCCTCTAATACGCACCCTCTGCCTTCTTCCTTCCAACCAATTCTGGATACATCTTATTATCCTTCTGTCGATTTTTATTTTATTAAGCTTATCCACCAATTTACCATGTGGTACCTTATCAAAGACTTTAGAGAAATCTAGATACAGAACATCCATTGCTACACCATTGTTTAAGTTTTTGTTTATATATTCATAGAAACTCAGCATGTTAGTGGTACACCTCCTATTTTGTTTTTAAACTGTGCTGTCTTCTATCCTCATATCCCAGATAACACAAGTTTTCTTCTAGCTTTTCTTTAAGTATACTTTTGGCAATTTTACACAATATCGCTCTCAAGCTTATGGGCCTATAATTTGAAGTTTCTGATCTATCACCCTTTTTGTATAGGGGAACAACTGTTGGCAACCTCTAGTCTTCAGGTACCTCCCCAGTTAAGAAGGAATCAAGGGTTCCAATATATAGTTCCTTATTTCTTTCAATAATCTGGGGTGAAGAGAGTCTGGCCCAGCCAATTTATATAGTTTTAATTTATTTAATTTATCCAGTACACTCTTTCTATCTGTTGTTAAGACTAACCCTGGGTATTGTTCTGTTGTCACCCCATTGCTAATATTCATACCATGTTCATATACCGAACTAAAATATGTATTATAATGTTCAGACATTTCTGTAGGTGCTGTTATTTCTTTGTCATTTACTTTTAATAGGCCCACCTAGTTGTTACTATGCCTCTGTCTACTAGTATAAGCATAGACGCTTTTTCCATTACCCTTCTTGTGTATAAGATAAAATTCTAGTTTATGTCTCTCTGATCTTATTGTTGTTTTTACCCTTCTTAATGCAATTTTATATTTACATCTTTCCTCCAAGGTACCACATTTTTTTCATTCTTAAATGTTTTCTTTTTATTTGTTATCATTTTGAGTACTTTATATGTACACCATCCTGGTCTTTTTCACCTCTTTGTATACATTTTTTTTGTTAGTGATGTAATGTTCTTCCATCTGTCTCAGTTTAGTTGTTAATATATTCCATTTGTCCCTTACATTCATACCCCCAAACTCATACTCCCAATTCCATCTCCTCAGGTCTTGTTTAATCATTTAAAAATCTGCTTTATTGTAGTTTTTAACTACAGTTGAACCTTTAGAATATACTAGATTCCTTTTTACTACAAATTTGATAATATTATGATCACTATTACCTAGGGTATCTCTTATATTGAGTTTATTAACCAATTCCTCTCTGCTGGTTATAACGAGGTCTAATATGTTTCCACTCCTTGTTGCTTTATTGACTAATTGAGATAAGTGTGTAGTCTGTAACATTTCCACAAAGTCATAGTTTGATTGGTGATTTGAATTGTATGTTTAGCTAGCTTAGAATTGTTTTGTATTACAGTAGTTCATGTTGTGAATGTGGGGAGTGTGGAAAGGGTGGGTTTGGTGTGTAATTAATAAGTTTGTTGTTTTTGGTGGAATTGTTTGTTTATTAGCGAAGGTGGCTGCAGTTCCTTTGTGGTATGTAAAGACTATTACTGGGAGTGCAAATGTGTAAAGGTGGTATTTCTGAAAGGCATGTTTACTCCAGCGACCACCTGCAGCAGTTCTGCCCCTTTAATGGAACCTCACAAGCCCTCCCTGCAGAGGCACTCAGTCACTGCTGGGGTTGGAGATTTTCAGGAGGTGGAGCACTACCCATAGGTACAATCCTTAGTACAATGATGGGGAGGGTGAAGGCTTGGGTTGAGAGAACCAGGAGGTGCCCAGGAAGGGTGTGGAATCAGGATTGGGGATCTCCATGCCTGGTTCCCCTCCCTAGGGCTCTGCTTGATGTCAACAAGCAGGAAGTAACTAGTCCGGCCAACTCTGCTCCTCTGCTTCAGGTTGGGCTTTGTAACACAAGGCTACCAAGGAATAAAACAGTGGTGATGAATGATTTCATCACCGATTCCTTGGCTGACCTTGTTATCCTTGATGTCATAAATGTTTTTAGCAAATTTTCTCTGAACTCTTTCAAGATTATCTCTATCTCCTTTTTTGATGGATGTCAGAATTGTGATGCATAGTCCAGATGTGGACATGCATATGCCCTAAAGAGAGGCATAAGGACAAATGTATCTCTTGATCTTATATTTCTTTTAATTGCCCAGATAATATGATTGGTTTTGGCAACTGCCGCATTTAACTGTTTTGTGCATCATATGTCATTAGAGACGTATGTCCCCAGATCTTTTTCATTTTCATTTACAGATAGGGTATGGCCACATAATGTGTATGAGTATATTTTGTTTTTCTTACCCAACTGCATTACTTTGCATTTATCTGTGTTGAAACACCACCCCCCATCTCTGCCCATATGTACATATTATCAAGGTTGCTTTGTATGCTTGCAACCTGATCTGACGTCTCACAAGGTCCCCCAAGCTTCAAATTTTCTGCATATTTTGCTAATCATCAGGACATGTCTCTGGTTAAATCCAATATAAATATCTGAACTAATATGGGATCTAAAACAGATCCCTGAGGGACCCCACTTGTAACCATGTCTGAGTCAGAGAGATGTCCATTAATTACCACACTCTGTGACTTATCTTCCAGCCAGTCAGTAACCCAGTTAAAGAACATTTATTGATACTGGCATTTTTTTAGCTTTTCAATGATTGCCCAATGCAATATCAAGTCAAATGCTGTACTAAAGTTGAAGTATACTGTGTCTCATGGTATTTTATTGTCTAGCGTTTGACTGGTGTTTCCATAGAAGCAGATCAAATTGATGGCACATCTTCTTCCCTTTTTAAAACCATGTTGGTCATAGAAACATAGAAGATGTTGGCAGAACAGGACTTTCAGGCCCACTCAGTCTGCCCTAAGGTCCCTACCTACAGTACTACAGTAGACCCAAATTGATCTCTGGCCTTACCACCCCCCCAAGCCCTGGTACCAAGGTCCCCTTGTGTCTATCCCATGCTTGTTTGAAACATATTACCATTTCAGTACTCACCACCTCTGCTGGAAGGCTGTTCCAGACATCCACCACCCTTTCCATAAAGAAGTATTTCCTCAGATCCCCTCTAAGTCTCCCCCCTTCCAGCTTTGTATCATGCCCCCTTGTCCTTGAACATCTCTTTCTGTGCAAAATGCCTACCTACCTGTACCTTATTGATACTTTTGATGTATTTGAATGTTTCTATCATGTCTCCCCTTTCCATCCTTTCCTCTATAGAGTACATATTTAACTCCTTGACTCTTTCCTTGTAGGGCTTCTGGTGCTGGCCATGTACCATTTTGGTTGCCCTTCTCTGTACCGCCTCAACCCGGTCTATGTCTTTCCTGAGATGAGGCCTCCAGAACTGGACACAGTATTCCAGATGGGGCCTCACCATTGATCTATACAAGGGTATCACCACCTCCCTCTTCCTGCTGATGATAACCCTCCCTATGCACCCCAGCATTCTAGTAGCCTATCCTACTGCTTTATCACACTGCTTTGCTACTTTCAGGTCATCAGATATGATGACCCCGGACCCCTTTCCTGTTTTACGGTTGCTAACTCCTCCTACCCAAAATCATATGTTGCTCTTGGGATTCTGTTCCCTATGTGCATAATTTTACACTTTTTGGCATTGAAGTCCAGTTGCCAAACACTTGACCAGCCTTCTAGCTTTTTCAGATCTTGTCTCATCCCCCCCCCGTGTGTCTACTGTGTTGCAGATTTTTGTGTCATCCACGAATAGGTATACTTCCCCCCCCAGCCCTTCTGTGATGTTGCTAATAAAGACATTGAAGAGGACCGGTCTCAGTAATGACCATTGAGGCTTCCCACTTTTATCTTACTGTCTTCTGAGTGAACTCCATTTACCACCACCCTCTGAGTTCTATCACTTAGCCAATTTTGAACCCATTTTACTATCTTTGAACCCACTCCCAGGCTTCCCAGCTTGCTTACCAGTCTTCTGTGTAGAATGGTGTTGAAGGCCTTACTGAAATCCAGGTAGGCCACATCCACTGCATATCCCTGATGCACCTCCCTGGTAACCCAGTCAAAGAACTCTATCAGGTTTGTTTGGCAGGATTGCCCCCTGTGAACCCATGCTGCCTTGGATCTTGACATTCCACTGGTTTTAAGATATTTCATACTCCTTTCTTTTCAGTAGTAACCTTGCCCACCACCAAGGTTAGGCTTACAGGTCTGTAGTTTCCTGCCTCCTCCCTATTCCAGCATTTGTGTAGTGGGACCACATCCGCCCTCCTCCAGTCCTCTGGAACTTCCCCTGTTTCCAGTGATAGATTAAATAGGGCCATCAGATGCCCAGCCAGTGCCCTCCCTTAGTTCTTTCAGTACCCTGGGGTGAACCCCATCTGGCCCCATTGCCTTGTATACTTTTAGTTTTGCTAGTTCCCTGAGAATGGTCTCCTCCTTAAAACTGGCTAGTGTCCACCTCCCTTCCCTTAATACCCTGTTCCCCTATCTGTGGCCCATCTTCTGCCCCTTCCTTTGTGAAAATTGAACAAAAGTACTTGTTCAACATGTCTGCTTTCTTCAGGTCCTCTTTCATATCCCCCCACCCCTTTTAGCCTTACTATCCCTACCTTGCTTTTCTTCTTTTTGCTAATGTACCTAAAGAATGTTTTGTTTCCCTTTTTTGCCAACTTGGCTATGTTTTCCTCTGTTTGTGCTTTTGCTCTTCAAACTACCTTCCCTGCCTACCTTTGTTTCTCTGGATAACTCTCCCCGTCCTCTTCCTTCTGTGTCAACTTGCACCTTTTGAATGCCTGCTTCTTTTCCTTTACTTTGTCTGCTACTTCCTTGGAGTACCATAGTGGTCTCTTTTTTTTTTCTCTTGCTCTTTTTAACCTGCCTGACATAAAGGTTAGTTGTCTTCTCAACAGCCCTCCTTATTTTTACCCACTTTTCCTCAGCCCCACCCATTTTTATTATTTCTGCTAGGGCTTCCATGATGCAGTCTCCCATTTTCTTGAAATTGGCCTTCCCGAAGTCTAGGACCCTCATTTTAGTGTAGCTAGATTCTGGCCCAGTCCTAATGTAAAACCACATCGTCCAGTGATCACTGGTCCCCAGGTGGCTTCCCAGTGTGACTTCAGTGACACTGTCCCCATTTGACAGTACCAGGTCCAGTATCACCCCTTCATGAGTAGGTTCCTTGACTAATTGCCTGAGGAATGCCCTCTGCAGGGAATCTAGGATTTCCCTACTCCTACCTGTTGCTGCAGCAGGGAGGCTCCAGTCCACAGCTGGCATATTGAAGTCCCCCACTAGCAATACTTCACCCTTGTTAGCCATCCCTTGGATTTGTTCTATCATATCCTTATATCCCTCCTTCCCCTGTGCTGGAGGCCTATAGATCATCCCTATTTGAATAGTGCTCCCCTCCCAGTCTCCAGGGTGACCCACAGAACCTCCACTTCTCCCTATCCTTCCTGTATTTCCATGGCCTTAATTTTCTCCCTCACATAAAGAGCCACCTCTCCTCCCTTCCTACCTGCCCTGTCCCTCCTGAATAGAGCATACCCTGGAATGGCTACATCCCAATCCAGGTCTCCATTGCACCAGGTCTCTGTAATTGCTACTATGTCCAGGTCTCCTGCTGCCATGGTGGCCTCTAGGTCTGCCATCCTGTTGCCCAGACTTCGAGTATTTGCACACAAGGCTTTCCAGTTTGCACATCTACCTCCCCCCAGTTTGCCCCTTTGTCCTCCTCTGTTACTTCCACTATTTTCTTTCCTCTTTTTTTTTTTGTAATTAACATTTTTATTAGTTTTAACCAAACAACAACATCAAGTCGACAAATAATGAAGTGTTACACTGAAAGCACAGGCCATGACCCTTAGATTCAATATTACATTTACTGCACTTTCTGCTGTGACAATAACAAAGGAGAAACACAAAACAAACTCCCTTCCCCCATCCCCCAACCCCTAAGGTTACAAGCAATTAAGACAATAGAAAAATAAGAATTAATCCAACCGATTCAAAAGGCTACTTAATTTTGCAGCTTCAAGATCAAAAGGACTCTAAAGGACCCCATAGAAATTTATATTCATGTTTACCCCCACAGATAAGACAATATGTTTCTAGCTGTAATGTTAGGTACATTCCCGTGCCACTCTAATAGTGTTGGAGAATTGTCAGACGACCAGTGTCATAAGATTAACAACTTCATAACTACTGAGACAAGAGAGACACGTGCCCTCCAAACCCTAGGAGTGGTCATTGGGAAAGCATACAATAGACAAATCGAAGATCCAAAATTATTTGAGCCAAGGATAGGGTCTAAGAGTCTGCTAATGGATCTCCAGAGAGTCCGAATCACCGGCACAACCATAACAGGTGATACAAAGTACCCTCCTTCTTGCACTTCCAACAGAGAGATGAACTAAGTGCTCCCCGCCTGAATAGATGAGTAGGAGTCAAGAGGTGATGCATGACATTGAAATGCACCATTCTTAGCCTATCTTTGTTTAATGTACCTATACACAGTCATCCAGAGTGATTTCCAAACTTCCGAGAGTCCCGTAGATTTAGTTCTTTACCCAATAATAACATATGCCTGAGGGAAGCCTATGATCCCATTCTAGGAGGAGCTTATAAACTTTGAAACTGCATGTGATTGTTGATGGACTTCAAAAGAGTGATCAATATTTTTCGTCCCCTGACTGAGTAAGGAGACCGATTGAGAATGCTTGGGCTAAAGCTTATTAAGCTGCAGTCACTTGAAAAAATAGGAGTCTGTGAATCCATGAAGTCTTTTTAAGAGGTCAAATGAGAATGGGCTACCTTGGTCCCAAAATCGGCTACAGCAAGATGGCTTATTCAGGCCAAAATGTTGTGGTATCATTGTTCCACCTATTTTGATTTGTAGATTTTCAAATATAGGTTGGGAATCTGATAGCCACCAGCTAACCCCTAAATAACGTTGCAGTTGGTGATAGCTCTGAGTGACCACCCTATAGGATTATTCTGAAGAAGTTTGGGGGTAACAGCCAGTGGGACAAATAACAGAGCATATAAAGAGCTTTTCACCCTCTTCACCAGGTCTTGTTCTATATCGAGCCACAAAGGTGAATAAGCTAAACGTCTGTGTTCATTATTCCACAAGCTCAACTTACAGGCGTGTTGGGCCAACAAATAATACAGGATAGTGAGGGGGCAGCAAGGCCTCTAGATTTAGGGGCAGTTAAATTGAAGTAGGATCGACGGGTTGCTTCCCTTGCCATAAAAAGAGTTAACTACCTCTGTAAATTTGTAAACCATTTCTTTGAGAGGTAGGCCCAAGCATACCTAAAGGATATAACATCCTAGGAAGAATAATCATTTTTAAGAGGTTTAACCTTACCCCACAAAGATAAGGAGATTAAGCGCCATTTATTTAAATCTTCCAGATACTATGGACTAGAGCCCCTAAGTTATCTTTAATCATTGAGGTAAGATCAGTATAATGGCAATGCCTAAATATGTTAAGGATTTGGTTTCCAAGCCAGGCCCAAATCTTGTAGATCCTTTTCTAACATGCTGATTTAAAGGAAAATTTTAGTTTTAGAACAATTCAGATTATAAAGGATAATCTGGAGAAAATATTTATTTCCTTAATATGGGCGGTATGGAAGTCTCTGGTTCTCAATATGTAATAGAACATCATCAGCATAGGCTGAGCATATATATCTGGACTCCTACTTGTATGCCTTTAATGAGTGGGTTCTTCATTAATCTTCTCAAAAGGCTCTAAGTACAGGTTAAATAACAACGGGACAGAGGGCAGCCCTGCCTAGTACCTCGCTTCTAACTTGATGACCGTGACAATACCCCATTGCATTTGACTCTCGAGAGGGAAAAGAATACAAAATTCCAACCCATCTTAGGAAATTCTGGGTAAACCAAAAGCTGAAAGGGTGGCAAATAGGAATCCCAGGACACCCGGTCAAAGGCTTTTCAGCATCAAGCGAGAGGAGTACTGCTGAATTTAGATTCTTTGGCCTCTGCAATAAGTGTGACAGTTTCCTAAGATGATCATGGGGTAATCTCCCTTCATAAAACCCACTTGTTCCCTGCTCACCAGGCTATCCATAACTTTAGACAATCTATTAGCAAGGATTTTCAGAATTTTAATATCTGTGTTTGAAGGGATATTGGTCGATAACTGTCCATACTAGAGGGTCCTTTCCGGTTTTAATATCAGGGATATTGTTGCCTCAAGGAAACTTGGGCAGAGATACCAAAATTAAACCAATATCTAAATGTGTCTAATAAGATTTGGGATATATTTGGAAGCAACGCCTTATAGAAATTACTCGGAAACCCGTCGGGTCCAGGAGACTTGTCAGGGGGCAACTGTTGGATAGCTTGATATATTTCAGCAATCGAAATTGGTGCACTTAAGTCCTCAGCATCAGCTTCTGTTAATTTTGGTAAAATAATTGTATTCAGGTATGAAGTAATCTCTGAAGCCGAGGGTTTAAATTCAGAATCCTCCGCATATAATTTCTGAAAGTATGCTCCAAAGGCCTTAGATATTTCTCCCAGATTTGTGCAAGCTTGATCACCCTGACCAGTACGTACACTCACTATGTAATGAGCAGACTCAAGCTGTCTAACACACATGGCTAAGAGTTTCCTGGCCTTTTCCTCTATATCCAAATATTGGAGTCTCGCTCGAGAAAGAGCTAGCTCCGCTTGTTGAAAGACAAGTCCCGAATATTGAGCCTGCAACTGATGTAACCTAACCCACTCAGAATCAGGTGAATTCCGAGATAGGTTAAACTCAAGGTTAAACTCAATTTGTTTAATCGAGGATAAAATAGAGGTTAATTTATCTCTCTGAGCCCGTTTCCTCCTGGAGGCAATCTTAATTAGCTCTCCCCTTAAGGAACACTTTAAGGCGGCCCAGATCATGTCTCTTTGGCTTATGGAATCTTGATTGTCCGCGACAAAGTGCACAATAAAGTCCCTTAGGACCCCTAGAGAGGATTCTCTTTAGAATTTGAGAATTTAATTCCATTGTGATGAGCGCCAATCTCTGGGTTGGCCTATAAGGTTATGCTAACTGGGCATGATCCGATATTACTCTGGTGGAAATATCTGCCTGAATCATATTAGGCACCGCTTAATGAACTAACTAGAATATAATCAGTTCTTGAATGAGAATTATGTACAGGTGAAAAAAAGAATACTGTCGAGTCTCAGGATTAAATATGCGCCAAATATCCACTAAGGCTGCTTTATCAATGAAATCTTTCAGGGCCCTTTGTGCTGGAGATAGGCCCCGACGCTTATATGACCTATCTAAATCATTTTGAGCACCAAGTTCCAATCTCCTCCAACAATTGTGATTTTGTGGACATCAGACTCCACCAGACGTAGAAGATTCAAAAGAAAGAAGGGAGTCACTATTAGGGCCATAGACTGAACCTAATAAAACTGGCTGTGATGCTAAGGTGGCATGTACAAATACATAAGCTACCTTCCGGTCCCAGCACTCATGTACCAACTTAAAGGAAACACCCTTACAACAAGTATAGCAACCCGCTCTCTTGGTCGAGGATCCAGCCCTGAAAACCTGGGCCACCCATGCCTCTTCTAAAATAATGAAGATCACTTTTTAAATGGGTCTCCTGAGGAAAACGATTTGTGCCCCTAGGTGAGAAAGGTGTTTAGTATCACCTGTCTCTTAACCCTATCCTTGGCTCCTTTAATGTTCCAGCTAACAAATTTATAAGAATAGGTCATAATAATAAGGAGAGTTGTTGGAGAACCTATGTTTGTTATAACTTGGGGTACTTCATGTAAAAATCACAGAGAAATTACAGACTCTCTGAAGCGAACGATAACACATTTTCCCATTATCTCATAACCTTGAGTATCCCCCAACATCCCACCTGCCCAACAAGACTAAAAAGTCCCACCCACCCCAGCCCAATAAAATAGACTTTCAAAGTATTCCCTCCCCCATATTACAAAAACCCCAGTTCCCAAGAACTGCACTCCTATAGTAAACATGCCACATGATATACCTCCAGGCAGCCCCAAATAGAAACCACAGTGCCACCATTCGGAGCCCCCACCCAGTTAAGAAGAAGAAGAAAAAAAAAAACATTAATTTCAGTAGATTTAACGAAGCCCCCTGATTCCCAGCTGTTTATCCTCTGGATAGTAAAAAAAAAAAAAAAATGGGGAGGGGAAAAATAATCCGATGGAAAATTCAGTCCTCCTGGATCAACAAATAATAGAATAATCAATAGTCTGCATTAGTCAGGTCCAAATGAGGATCAATATGTCTGCACCCCAATATAGATACAATATTCCGCCTTTGACACCATTCAAAATAACTGTCTTCTCAAAGTCAAGGTGGATGATTGAAATCGAGACAACTTTTCACTCAGGATAAAACAACTCCGGGGTACGCCGTGAAAGCTGACCATAATTTATGTAAGCCACCAAAATAGGACAATGAGCTGTCATGGCAGAAGGGGGAAGATAAAAGGGGAAGAAGAAAACGTCATAACACATCCCCATCGTGTAACTAGCAAGCAGTTACCCAAGCAGTCCGAAAATTATACAAAAAACAAAAAACACCAGAAAATCCTGAACATTGAGCCAGCCAGGGCAAAGCGAGTGAGTCGTAGCCTCACTTGAAAAGGTCCGGGAAAAGACGCTGCAACTCCTGTAGTGCCTGTTGATAGGAGTCAAGGATAGCCATCTACCTTCATGGGAGACCATTAATGTAGCAGGATACCTGACTTTATATGGCTTAGATGCTGCAATGAGTTTAATGACAAT
Source organism: Neoceratodus forsteri (assembly GCA_016271365.2). Lineage (NCBI taxonomy): Eukaryota > Metazoa > Chordata > Ceratodontiformes > Ceratodontidae > Neoceratodus > Neoceratodus forsteri. The sequence goes on from CM057457.1 coordinate 187,096,957, forward strand.
CAGATGTAATTCTTGTCTTCTGACCTCACCGAGTGGGCAGGTCCTGAATGATCCGTATCTGCTTGCCCTCCCATAAAAGCTCCTTCATCTCTCTGATCTTATTTAAAACATGCTGCTTGTCCAAATAGTTTAGGAACCTCATAATTAGAGGTCTGGGAGACTGCCCTTGTACAGGGGAGGACGTAAGGCGATGAGCTCTCTATTATGTACTCACTCTCGGGGAGAACCTGCAACTTTATAACAGAGTTTTGAAGGAAGGTGATCGGGGTGTTCCCCTCCTCCTTTCAGGTATCCCAATGACTACCAAGTTGTTTCTTCTACGCCCCTCAGATCTTCAGCTTTTCCTCTAACTTTTAATTCTTCTCTTCACCAGCACTAGCTCTGGGTCAATCCCGGTTTGCTTGCTTTCAAGAGAAGCCATCTTAACTTCTGCATCACCCATCCTTCGCATTAGGGAATCCACCGATTTTTTAATTTCCTGCACATCCTCGGCAATAGATGCCATAGACGTTTGAAGTGGCTGTATTATTTCCAAGAATCTCGCCTCTGAGAGTGGTGCATCCGTGATGGGTAGTTGTGAGAGGCTAGCGGCCTGCTGCTTCGCTCACTTTGCGGCCTTCTGCTTCTCTGTAATTTGGGGAGGCGAGTGTTTCGGCCGCGATTTTTTGACGTAAGCCTCCATAATACAGATAGGGTAACAGCTTCCAGTCAGTGTAAACACTCATTGTGCTATTTTAAGGGGTTTCGATCGGAAAACGATTACTGTAAACAGTAAAATTTAGATGATGAGCGGCGGAGCTCCAGGAGTGCGCTGTCAACGCTCAGGCTGCCATCACGTGACCCGTCATTTTCTTTCCTCTTGTTACCTCCCTCTTCCTCTTGATTTCCTATCTGTGTTTGCTCCATTTGGTACTCCTCACCCGTGGGATTCCTACTGCTGACCCTGTAAGCTCATGCGGGGGGGAAACAGACTCTGCCATTCCATCTTATTCATAATATTCACGATCTTTATCATCTATTGAAGCTACAATAATATCCATAATTATACTTTCTAGTAACTTACACACAACAGAAATAAGGCTAATTGGCCTATAAATGCTAGGGACGTGTTTTGTTCCCTTTAAGACTGCAGTTGGTGTAGCTCTGCAGACATCTTGTGAAGACAGCTGAGGAAAGGGACCTTACCGGTTACCGAATTAACTTTAAAATAGTGGAGTTGAATGGCAATCACTGCGTGTTCACTGCATTATTTTGTCCATCGGTACAACATGGCACAGTCTGCCATGTCCAAGATGGCCATAGGAGCCCAGTATGCATTCGTGAGTCATCGTGCATGCACAGAGAACTCCGGGTCACCATCTTGGACATGGCGGGCTGTGCCGCTGGAGTTCAGTTCAGTTCAGTGTGCTATTTAATCTGCCACCAGCTGCGCCACATTTAATTATGCCACCAACAGAATCAGGAGACTATATAGAAGCAATCTGCAACAGTCATGACACCGTATAGAAGTTACTGGTGCTGGTTCTCTGCTGAACAATACAATAAACCTGCAACAAGAAAAGAAAAGTGTCATGGCAGTCAGCCTTGCGAGTCAACCACATCCTGGCCCAGTGTTGTCTGCATCATTGTATAATCCTTTCCTAAAGGAGATTAACTGCTATTACTATTTTCTATTGATCTGTTATCCTATGAATGCCCATTTTTACCCTGTATTGCTTTTAAAATGTATTACACTTTGTCTACACAGGTGCAGCTATGGAAATAAAATTTGTACAACAGAATCCTCTTCAGCACCGCTTTACCATTTCCCCCCACTTGTTCTCTACAAATCCTGCTTTATTGTCTGGCTCCCTTTTTGTAATTCCATGTTGTACTGCAGGAACTAGTCAAGAAGAATAAACAAATCACAGCAGGATAGGGAAGAATAGCATGGTGCTCACAGGAGTTCAGGTGCTCCACTTGGGATAAACACAAAGCCCGTTTATGCACACCAGAGGTGTACCATTCTAAGGATTTACACTGAATTGGTGGGCTACTGTGAATAACTTCTGAAGAAGCAACTGGAGAAATGTTAGCATGTGGTGTACTCAGGTGTCAATGGTACGGTGGTTCTAAAAACTAAAAGTAACGTAAAGTTTGCAATGTTTTTTGGCAAAGAAAAGTTATTGTGAAACTTAGGGAAGCCTGTTGAGTCTGGAAATCAGAAATCTTTCAGAGAATAATGAACTAGATGTGGAAACCGAGAATGCGTGTTTCAACACAGACTCACAACATTCTTCTGCTCTCACCTGTGGCTTGTTTTCAAGGGTGTATGGCTAAGAATAAGGGTATTTAAACTGCTTTCTTTATGTGGTTTCTAAATAAAGATGGTATTTGCACTGGAAAAGTTTTTTGCAGCTGCATTTAATCAGGCTCTGACTAAATGCATCTGCAAAAAAAAGTTTTCTGCAGAGTAGCCCACCCTTTCACTCTGAATCCTGAGTGGTAGTGTGGCACACCTTTGGTGTGCTTAAACAGGAAAACTGTAGCAGCATTTAGGGTTAGGCATTTAGTGCACTATTCAATCTACTATGCCCCCTGCAGCTGGTCTCTGCTGTTCTCCTGCACTGTGGCACCTGAAAACTAGAAAAAATCCCGAGATCAGCGGTTTTTCTGGAGCCGGTCTCCGCTGTTCCCCTGCACTGAGGCAACTGAAAAAAAAGAAAGAAAACAAAATAAAACCCAAAGATTAGTAGTCCTTGTTGTGGTGAGAAGGCAGGGCATAAAACAATCAGTCCTGTCCTCCGATCCCGACTGCAGCAACCTCCAGTTGCTTCTGTCCTGTAGCTGCTGTTTTCCCCTGCTATTTAAAGCACTCACCTACCATTTGAATTTGGTGCCATTTTACTGCACCAGTGATTGGCTCCCTTGCTCCCTCAATCATTTAGCCAGTTTAGTTCTGATTAATGGTAAACTCTGAAATAACAACAGAGATGCAATAAAAAATAGGAAATCAAGTATTCGGCAACTGAAAGCAAGAAAATAAAATCCTCCCGAGACCAGCGGTTGTATAGGGAATGGGCGATGGGAGGGTGGGGGGAATCATTGGACCACCAAGGAATTATAACATTATAAGGAATAGGAGATCAAGGTAGGCAGCTGCATTACAGCTGCCCTGCCTTTGGGAAAGTGGGGGGTGTGGGCTTAGCACCCAGTTAAGAGGTAAATTTTGGCAGTGGTAAACAACATTGCTTTGGGGGCTCCTTTTTCCTGCTGCAATTCTTTGAAAAGGCTGCTGCACCCATATGTGTGAGAGAATCCCCTTATTTGCACAGGTGCAGTGGTATTTTAATGCCTTGGCACTGCCACATTTGAGGAGTTGTCCTGGGGCCTCTGAATATAACCCCTCATGGAACGCTAGCATGGGCACTAACCTTTGAATATTGTACCCCATCTCTAGTAACCATTTAATCTGACCACTCTGTTCCATTTTCCTTTTGTTTGATTAATAGTCATGCATAATATGTATTAAATTTGTAATGTAGGCATTTACTGTACAGTCATTCTTTATAGATTTCTAAGTTATATTGCTGTCTATAGATTATGGGACATTCTTAATAAAGATCTCTCATGGAGCTGTATCCAATGGAGGCAGTATAGCGCAGTGGTTTAATGCTCTGAGCTGAAAATCTGGAAATCTGGATTTAAATCCCACAGCTCCCACTTGCATACTGTGTGACCATGAGCAAGTCATTTAACTTCCCTGTGCTCCCAGGTCGCACCTGTAAACAAGCTTTCAGCTTAGTGTGTCTCTACTGGTTAAACAATTGAAAAAAAAATATATACCTGTCAACATAAAAGATATGTTGCAAGTATTTTGATGTATAAAAGGATGCAGATCCATATAACACTAAAGGAATGGGTAATACTTTGAAAAGACATAAAATAGATGTAACCCTTGCTTAAGTTGGATAGGATTTTCAAATGTCATAAGGTGGGGCTTTGGAAATATGGGTAATTTTGTATATGTCCAAAGTTGTACAATAGAAAACTGAATCTAGACATCTTGGGCCCGATTCTCAAAGCCTTGCATCTGACGCAAGGTGCTTGCACTGAACAGATATAGTGCAAGGTACACCTTGCGTCCAGGGCTGCCGCCACGCAATTCACAAAGGTGGCCTGCATCGATCGCAAGCTGCCTGCCCCAAATGGGGCTTGCTCCATCCCTGGGCCCAGAGATGGGCTGCGACAAGGTGCAAGAGGCACTGTGGCAGACGCAAGCTGCCACAGCCCGTTCACAGTATTCGCAAACTGTGCCCTGAAGGCAGAATTCTAAGTACCCTTAGACCAGCCAGGGCTGGTCTAAGGGGACTTAGAAAATGCTCTGCAGGGTGCAGCCCCTGTGTGTGGCACTATGCCGCAGTCCTCCAGTGGTGCCAGGGCCCATGTCATGCCCATGGTACTGTACACCCCCCATCCCCTATGCAGCCCATGGTAGGTAGTACTGTCCCTTCCCCACCCCAAACCCTGATGCTGCCCCAGTACATTGCCTGCTAGTGCCACCCACATGTGGAATAGCACCCCCCCACCTCAACAGGTAGTGCCCACCCCATCCCCAGATAGAGCAGGGGACCAGCATAGCCCTCTACACACCTCCGCAGAGGTCCCTGACTGACTGGAATGTGCAGTGGACTGTACAGTGTACACCCTAATATTAGTGTGTACACTGTACAGTCCGCTGCACATTTGGGGCAATTGTGGACCTCAGCAGAGGTGTGTGAAGGGCTATGCTGGTCCCCTGCTCTATCTGGGGATGGGGTGGGCACTATCTGCTTGGGTGAGGGGGCTGGACCACCACCAGGATAGTCATTGGCCTGCATTGGGGCCATCGGGATGGGGGTACCAGCTGGGCATTGCTGCAAGGGGCTTTCGGCATACCCCGTCCATGCACCATACGTTAGATGCATGGGGGGTGCTGCCGCACGTAAGGGGACTTAGGCTCCGGGATGCGTCTCATACCTGAATTGGGTGCAGGGTCCCTGACGCAGAGGGCTTTGTCACAAGCTGCAGTTTGCCACAGCTTGCACCGAATGCAGCCCCCTTTGGGAATCGCGCCCCTAGGCTTTAACCCCCCCCCATTGTGTTTATATGATAAACAGATTAACTGGTTCACATTCAGAACATAACGTTTAAAGAGCTACTGACACCTTAGAGAAAACTTTGAAAAACATAATAATTAGGTACAATTCAGCTTGCATTCCATATATATTTTACATTATTTATTACTGAGTAAATTTGTATGAATACATGATGTTTATCACTTAGAGTTCCCTTAGAGTTTATCTGCCTCTGTAACTTATTCCCTGCTTCAAGTCATAATCCTGTGTTGTGACACCACAATCTGTTGCCATGGAAGCAACTATGATGTCACAAGCAGTGCACTATGACCTCAGGTAGGGAGAAGTCAACAGGAATAGATAAACGCTTCAGGAGCAAAGATCCCGGTTTCATGCAGATTACCTCAGTACTAAATAATGGGGAGGAGGAATACACAGCTAATGTGCAATACAAGCTGAACTGTGTCTAAATTTTGTGTTTTGTTAAAGGTCTCCTGAAGGTGTCAGCTGCTCTTTAAGTAACTTCTATCTGGAAAGGTAGCAACATTGCACTGTCCACAGGAAAACTTTTTCTTGATGACTCATAGAGGTTGTTTTCATTACTGTTTTTAACATGTTCTGTGGTCATTGCAACTTTTGTGTTTTCAAAGGTCTTTACAATAATAGCATATATTTTATATTATGAATTCATGTATTTTACATTTTTTAATTTTTTTAAATATGATAGCACTGAACATTATAATATTCTGCATATTTCATATGAAATATAAAACGTGTAAATAAAAAGTTAAAAAGAAGAGCTAATTGTAAACTCATGCTGTAAAAGTCTATGGTGCAGAAAAGTATACAGTTTCCTTTGTTTTGAATTTGCATTACTCTTTGCATATATTTTGAGGATAGGAGTCTCAAAAGGGATGCACCCAGTGCATCCCCGACTTGTGCTGTGGCATGATTCTGGAAGTGTGCCGATGCGCCGGCGCATCCGTGATGTGTCAATGCATTGCAGATGTGCCGCATACCACCCATAATGATATGCAATGCATCTGGAGGGGCTGTGCAAGGGGCATGCCCATGCATATGGAGAGCAGCCCCCATTCACAGCCCAACTTTGAGGCGCATCCCTGGGGCTAGTCTGGAGATGTGCCTCCCAAAGATAAGTCTACTTCAAGTAGACTTAAATGGGTGGCCACACACAGGCAGGCTGCTGTACTGCAGACAGCAGCACAGCAGCCTGCCCACCCTGCCTTTCCAGTGTGTCTCCCTCCTTGCCAGAGTCCATGTTGCAATGCTGCTAACTGCAGCAGTAGATATGGCACACAGAACTTTCCCCCCAGCCCAAGGCTCCATTTCCAAGTTGCACACTGTGGTGGTAGTAGAAACATGGTCAAAACCTTCCCCTCTCCCCTGTCTGTAGCCCTTGATGCAAGCTGCACATTGTGGCAGTACTGTCAATTGCACAGAACCCCCCTCCCTGCCCATAGCCCCCAAGGAATAATGCTCACTGCAGTGGTAGAGAAGAGGAACCAGAATCCCCATCCTGATCCGATCAACATATGGCCAAGATTCCCACCCTTCCCTGGCAGCCCAGTGGACCACCCACCCACTCAGGCACCACAAACTACTCCACTACCTCCATCCAAACAGGTCCAGCCAATTGGCAGGCAGCACAACCCACTCACAGTCTGCCACAGCTGCCCGCTGACAGAGCTGTCTGTGAATGACAGCTACTGTACTACTGAAAGCCCATTGGTGGACCCTGTCGATCAATGGGCTTGCAGTGAGTACTGTACTCTGCATTTTCTGGAAAATTTACTCAGCTAGTCCCAGACAGTGTAGATCATTTATTAGGATTCTGATCTAGACACCCATATTATCTGTTTCAGACAGTGAAGTCAAGGTCTAATATTATCTGGGGTAGCCGAAAGGTTACACAATTGCCTGGGCATCTCCGGTCAGAATCCATACTACGATTACCACAGCGTGCCCAAAATTGGATCATCATTAAGACACGGGATTGGGTCTGCTTAGTCTACATCAGCAGCATTCCTTAGACTCTGTTATAACATACAGTAGGTACGGGGGGGAATTCAAGCTCCCTCAGTGCAAAAGAATATGCGGTAGTAGGAGGGCCTGCAAAAGCAGTTACTGTAGGTTGTCCATAGCTGTGGTGGCTGGGACTTTTTTATATATATATATATATAAATTTATTGATTTTTTTCCACATATAAAAACTTACAAACATAGGCAGACATACAGTTCAACAGGTTCATGTAAATGACATTACAGACTGTGACAATGATTTGGTTTATGAAACAGGAAACAGGGTACATACTGTAAAAGTTATTTGAAAGGTGCCCAATAACTCTTAAAAATCATTCACATCCATGCAGCCAACTAATTCCCATATGCAAAGTTCAGTTCTCAAGGGACAAATGGTGGTCTTTATCTACCACAAAAGCTACCCAGCTAGCCTGTCTATTAGTATCTATTTTTTTCTATGGTGCTTTGCTTTTTTTATATATGTATGATGGTTGGCCTACATTTATTTTGCAGGGTTGTTTGCCACTGGACCCCTTGCCACCATTTTGTCTCCAGCGAGTTGTACTTTTTACTGATATACGGTATGGTGGTTGACCTATGATTTCTCATACCTTCTTTCTTACACATTTCTCACTGCCCAAAATAACATCATTTTGCAGCTGTATTGGTTCTTGCCACAGTTTCTTTTAAGATGGGAATCACATTGGCTGACCTGCATTCGCTGTGTACTGTCACAGAGTTTAAAGATTTTTCAAATAGAATTTTTAGACAGCATAATAAATTTGTTTACATCATTTGTAGCATATTAGTGCAGATGCTATCTGGCCCTGTTGAAGCACTGGTTTTGAATTTTTTGACCTTATTATCATTGTCAAGTGTGGATATTTTAATTTTCTCACATTTACTTGTGCCTTAAGGACTCCTTAGACAGCTTAGATTGTTTCACAAATAACCCACTGAAGTATTTATTAAACGTATCAACCATTTCACTAGGATCATTTATTGTAACATCATTTATGACCTGGGCCCTACCTGACATGGTGGATTTCTTAAAGAGTTTATGTAGGCAAAGAAAACCTTACTATTTTCCTTCTTTGCATTTAAGGCACGATTTCATTTCATGTTTTTCTTTGCTTTCCTGATCTCTTATTCACATCTTTTTTTCTGTAACTTTTTAAAAGGTTCCAACATTTTCTGTGATGATATATGACTTATATAGTTTATTCTTTTTATTGGTTTTTAAATTTTTTTATTTAACCATTTTGGTCTTATTTTTGTATTTACTGATTTTAGGTATGTATTTGTCACGCAGGGACAGGATCATTGATTTTAGTGTTTCCCATATTTCTTCTGTATTTTTGTTAACTGATATAGAGTCACAGTCAATGTTCAATAGTTCATCATTTATTTTACCAATATTTCCAATTTTATATAAAAAAGATTTTCGTAATCCCAGTCCTGGCAATGTGTCCTATATTTATCTCAACATACACAATGTTTATATCAGTGAGACCAGAATGGGGGATGATTGCAGCCCTGGTGCAGGAGAAATACTGTATATCCTGCCTGGATACTTAGCGGTGCATTGCCTGAGGTGGGAATTGGGGAAGGGGGCATTGTTTTAAATCTGCCTTGGTACTCACCATGTACCCATGGGAATTTTCAGAGCCTTTCAGTGTGTGGCTATTAGATGTCAACAAGGTGTTAGTTGCAAAATCATTCTTATATACGGACCTCTGGGGTGCGGGTGTAATGTGCAAAATCCAGCAGATTTCATGGTTGAATACATGTTGAATGCCTCCAGACCTTTGGTCGTGGGGGACTTCAGTGCTTGGGATGATGATGAAACCTCGACCCCTGGTCAGCAGCTCCTCCACTTGGTGTTCTCACTGGGACTAACCAGGCTGTTGCCTCTGGAACACATCAGCACAGATAGACTCTTGACCTGATCTTCTCACTAGGTCTTGATATTAGTGCAGTCAGGGTTGATCTGGTCTTTTAGTCAGATCATCATATGGTGCTGTTCATTTTCAGGACTCCCTATTTAACTCCACCTCTTATGAAAATGATCTGATACCATTCAAAACATAATTTGGAGCCTCACAAACTCCTAGAGGTATTCAATGTCACAGGAATGATGCTTGATTGTGCACAAGGATCTGAGAATGCCATTGAGCACTATAATATGGTGCTCATGGCTGCCTTATATTGTTCAGCACCTTACTATGTTCATCCGTTGACATCCCATCACAGTTCCCCTGGTATTGTGATAAGCTGCATCAGTTGAAGACTAAGGGATGAAAGTTATAACTTTTGGTATATGTCCTAGTGTGTGGATGATAGGGTGCTGTTGAAAACTAACTATTGTATCTACATTCATTTGCCCTGAAAAAGACAGAGTTCCTGTCAAGGATGATTGCCACAAGGAGAAACCAGCCATCTCGACTCTTTTGCAACATGGACAGGCTGATTATCCCACCCTGTTGGTGACCCACTCAACCATTTCCTTTTGAAAAGTACAAGGAGTTTGACAATTTCTTCTCAGGCAAGGTGTCCTCCATTATACTGGGTATCTCCTCAGGTGGTCTGACCATGGCCTGGTGGTGGTCAGCCTGTGAAGGACATTGATGATCTGCCTATCTGAAATGAGTTTCATCCAGTGTTGAGGAGGAGATGCTCCAGGCGATTATAGTTTTATGCCCCACCTGATGTATGCTGGATCCTGGGCCTACCTGGCTGCTATATGCTGTCAGGAATCCTTGGGTCCAGTTATCACTCAGATTGTTGGGTGTCGCTTGAGGGAGGGTGTTTTCTCATCTGTCCTGAAAAGGGCAGTGATAAGGCCCCTTCTGAATAAAAACATCCTTGGACTGTGACATTCTGATGACTTACAGACCATCTCTAATCTTCCCTTTTTGGGGAAAGTTATTGAGAAGGTGGTTGTGCAAGCTGTGGTTCACTTGGATAATTTTAAAATCTATGATCCTCTCCAGTCAGGCTTTTGGTACCATCACAGCATGAAGACAGTGCTTGCCAGGGTGACACATGATCTCCTCATGGTGAGGGATCAAGGACTTTGTTCCATCTTGGTCCTTTTAGATCTCTTATCTGCATTTGACACAGTTGACCATGGGGGGTTATTGAATCACCTGACGAATTACGTGGGTGTATATGGCATGGTTTTGTGCTAGCTTGAGTCTTACAAAACAGGGAGAATGCAACATGTGGCTCTAGAAAATTACATCTCCAGAGCTTCTGTGCTCTCTTTTGGTATTCCTTAAGGCTTAATCCTCACCCATGTGTTATTTCCTGTGTACATGCTGCTTTTGAATGAGATCATTAGATTGTATGGTGTAGAGTTCCACTACTGTGCAGATAATAATTAACTATACCTGCCTGGCACTCTTGAACGAGTTCATGCTAAATCTGAGCTGGGTATTGCCTTGTCAAAATTAATGACTGGATGGCCCTCAATAGGTTCTTTCTCATCCTGGGTAAGATGGAAGTCAAGATTGTCAAGCCGAGTAGGCAGGGCTCAGTGATGATGGATGATCTGGAGACACTTCCATTTGTTGTGTGGACAGATTCTCAGAGCTGTATATGTGGAAAGAATATTTTGGTTATTTTGGATTGCAAGTTGACATTTGACCAACAGGTGTTGGCTATAGTCCAGCCTGGCTTTTACTTTCTCCATAATATGATCAGGATTAAACTGCATCTATTCCCAGTTGAACTTGCTATGATTTTTCATACCTTTGTTATCTCAAGGCTTGACTGCTTCAATGCTCTATACTTAGATTTATCTGGAGATTTGATGCTACACCTGCAGCTGGTCCAGCATACTGCAGTCTGACTGATTGTGGACACTTCTCAGATGGACCATATCATGTCAGTTCTGTGCACATTGCACTGGCACCCTGTGTGGTGATGCATCATCTATAGGTTATGTTTGATGACTTTCAAAGCCCTATGCAGTTTGGGACCTGACTAAGAGTGCTGTGCAGAATTCAGAATTCAGAATGCAAAGAAGTACAAGATCATGCACATAGGGAAAAGAAACCCTGAAGCCACCTATAGGCTGAGAGTGGAGTTGCTGGCAGTAAAAAGGGAAGAAAGAGACTTGGGCATCATTATCACCGATGACATGAAATCCAAGCAGACCACTAAAGCAGTAGGTAAGGTTAGAGGGATGTTGGGGTGTATAAGTAGGGGTATCACAAGTCGAAAGAGAGAGGTAATAATTCCTCTTTACAAGACACTGTTTAAGCCCCATCTGGAGTACTGTGTGCAGTATTGGAGGCCACACCTTCACAAGGACATTAACGAAATTGAGGCAGCCCAGAGAAGGGCAACCAAAATGGTGCAGGGACTGCATCAGAAAACATATGAGGACAGATTAATGGAGCTCAATATGTATACCCTAGAGCAAAGGAGGGAGAGAGGTGATATAATCGAAACATTCAAACACCTTAAAGGCATTAACAAGGTGAAAGAATCTAACATGTTTCAATATAAGAAAAATAGCAGGACAAGAGGACACAGCATGAGATTAGAGAGAGGCTGATTAAGGGGTAATGTGAGGAAGTTCTTTTTCACAGAAAGGGTGGTGGATGCATGGAATGGCCTACCTCAGGAAGTGGGGGATATGAATACAGTGCAGGGCTTCAAGCAGGCATGGGATAGGCATAAGGGAACACTATAGATGAGTATGAACAGATAGACCATTGTCAGAGCAAAGGCCAAGGGCACATTTATAAGGTAGAAAAAGAAATGGGCAGACTGAATGGGCCTTACGGTCCTTATCTGCTGTCAACTTCTATGTTTCTATGTTTCTATTTTGCTGGTCCTTCTGTGGAAATGTACCTGCTGTGGCCTGAGGAATTATATTCCACAGAACAGAATTTTGCAACAGAGAATCATTCCACAACTATTTCTGTGGAAAATATTGAGATTTACAGAACACAATTCCTTTGGAATGCAGTAGAAACCCCATTCTACATTTTTCTGCTGCAGAATTCTGCCATTCTGCTCCTGACAAAATGTGGTGGAATATCATCGGAATTTTGAAAATTCAGTGAAACCGTGTTCCACTGGAATTTGGAAATTCCTCACACCACTACTGACAAATTAAAATATTCCCTAATTTAAACAGTTCCCCAGTCTTTTTTTTCTCTCTTTCTCTTGTTTCCTTTGCATCACTGTAGAGCAGAGAGTTTAGGGGTTTGCCCCCCTTCTTGCCTTTTCTTTAGTCCTTTTATTATGTTTTCTACTTGTAGACTACATGCTGTAGTTTTATGGACATACTGTTGTAAAGATCCTTCTCTGCTAATGTTGTATGCCTTTCTGTTCTGTTTATGATCTTTATTTTGAATGAGAAAAATCAATAAAACTATTAACTGAAAAAAAATATCCCCTGATTACTTACCATCTATCTTGCTTCCTCCACTCCTCCAATGCAGGGCCTGCTCATGGTCCCTTCATCCCACCAGAAACAATATGGGACAGGGAGTTTTGTGTGGCAGCAACTTTGCTATGAATACCTTGCCTTTAAATGTGCGGTCTGCTCACAAGGTGTGGGCCTTCAAAACCTCCTTAAAAATCTATGTATTTATATGCCCATTTCTATAAAGCTTTTAGATAGTTTTAACAGCAAGTTTATTTATACTGTATTCATGTTATGATGTGTTTTTTAATTTTGTTTTCTGTTATTTTGACTGTGAAGTGCCCTGAACTTTTATGAAAGGATAGTCTGTAAATAAAATGTGTTTTGTCTTGCCGTACATGTCATTGCTTTCATAGGGACTTTAACAAAATAGATTAACAGCTTGGAATAGGGTTGAATGAAATTAGCAAATTCCGACTTTGGAGAATTTTTGTGAAATTCTGTGAATATTTAGCAAATTATTTTAGAGTTTTTCAAAATTCATTTATTGATCATAACTCAATCAGTGTTATAGCTAGAGATCTGCAATCTGGCCTTTATAGTGTTTGGAAGGAGCCATAACATGATGCCAAGTTTCATGACTTTTAGATGAAGGCCAGGGAAGTTATAGGGACTCAATATCTGGCAATATATTATCCAAGGGGAAATCTCTGAAAATCTTTCTATCTTTGCAACTTACCCACCAATGGAGCTAGATAACTGAACATTTATATACATACTTTCCTGAAAGAATAATAAAAACTGCTAATTAGAGAGGTAATTGGTTATGTAAATTGTTAGTTAGAACAGTTCAAAATGTCATAATTTAATTACAGTATTTGTTAAATTGTGTGAACATTTTCATTGTATTTGGATGCTGATAGATCCACTGCTATTGGAAGTATACACTCAAGATTTGGCATGCATACCAAAGTTAATATGTCCTGGCATCTAATTAAGCTGGGTAAATATGGTAGTAGGTTAAAAAGTATTGTATACACTTTAGAAATTACTAAATGTCAACATCTGCTCACAAATTCATGGATGCATAATTTGGTAATGCCATTAGAATTCCACATGAGGAATTTAACTTTCACAAAGTACTTATCACCTTTGAATCACCTTAGCTGCACTAGCATTGTGACCCTGCAATATCCATCTAACACCCATGTCACAGTGATGCCAGATCATACTCCATCGTGACAAAAGATATCCAGATACTTCTTCACAATGACCTATGTTGCAACTAGTTGTAAGACTGGAGGCTTAGCATCACTTGGTGCCACTGTTTTCAAATAGTACAAATACACATTGTTATCTATAGGGTTGTTAAAAGTCAACAAGTGGCATTGTACAGAAATAATGCTGCACCTGCATGTGCTTCCATGTGTCATTAACTCAGTGAGCTGTAGTGGTTATCTGGCATATTGCAAGAATTCAGGATAGTGCACAGTGATTTCCATGACTATTCTTCATGTTCTGTCATTCAAAATAGTGACCTGACACTTGGCACCACTACACTTTCATTATGGAATCTTCTATGAATGCTACCTTATTGGCACTTTATCCAGTCTTTACCTTCCTCTACAAAGGCAACTCAAGTGTATGACTGGGCAAAATGTATGGACATGGTTTTGACAAGTGTATCACAACATTCCACAATTTCACAAAAGCTCATGAAATGCAACTTTAATTATTGATGTTATTTTGAAATATTTGGCTGCTTATAACTTGGCCAGCCTATGAGCAAGAGATTAGAGAGTTGACTCACACAGACTCTTTTTTTTTCCATATTGGTTTTTCTTCTGGCTAGCAGCTCATCTCTCATGGATGTACCCATGTTTTTCTTCTGTCTCCCCTGGTGGTGGTGGGTCCTCTGTCAACCACACAAGCCACAGCTTTCCCTGCTGCAGAATCAAGCTCCTGGCCAAGGACAGGGGTCTCTGTGTTGATGGAACCTGCTGCCAACAACCCTCCTCAACCCAGATGAACTGCTGAGTGGCACCTGTCTTGACCATGGACTGCTTTGAGATTGACTTCTTGGAATCACTTCTGAACCCAGGTCATCAGCATGGCAGCATGGTGCTCTGCTGCTGGCCATGGGGGTGACCTCAAAGCCTAATATTTAGGATCAATGAACCTAAAAAATTGATGATATCCCATTCTCTAGTTTTATAGTTATGGGGGCTTAAAATTCTGCACTTTACATACCAGTAATTGTGAAATGCAATAAAAAAATTTCTGAAACTTTGGAGGCTTCTAACTCAGTCTTCTTTACAGAGAGAGATCTCAAACTTGATACACTTGTGTTTGGGTCTTGGTGAAATCCTCATAACAACATTGGTGCAATTTAGACAAATACATTTTAAATTAGATGGAAATAACAGAAATCACAACTTTGGCAGAATTTCATGAAATTTTGTTGTATATTTCACAAAATTTTATGGAAGCAAAATTGGAATTTTGCCAGAATGTTGCTGGTGAAAGATATATTTTGCCCAGCCCTAGCTGGGAATTAAGTGTCTCAGGCTACATTCTATTTAGAAAAGAAGAGAGCATGCAAGTGGAGGTGAGGTGGCAATTTATAAAAAGGAAGACATAAGAGTAATTGAGGAAAAGTCCAAAACAAGGGATCAGGGGTGTAATCACTCTGGCTGCAGTAAGAAACTATGGTTGGAAGAAGAACACAATCCGAGTAGTCAATAGACCACCAAATCATGAGGTAGATAAGAATAAAGTAATGGGAAGAAAAATATTGTAAGTAGCAGACAGGCTAGAATGGTACTCATGGGGTCCCTGTACTCCCTAACATACCATGGGAAACTTATTTGTCAAGCAGACAAAAAAAAAATCAGAGGATCCTGGATATGGTGTGAGAAGATGTCCTCACAGATGGTCCACAATCTTATCAGAGAGGATGCAATATTAGATCTGGAATTTTGCAACCAGGACACAATCAGAAATATTATAAATGAGGGTATGATAGGTCAGAGTGGCCATAACACAACTGGGTTCAACATAGTTCTGAGGAGGGAGAATAAATCAATAAATCAGAATAAATCCAGTGCACTGGCCTGCCTGCACAGCAACAAGGTGTCCACCTTCAGCACCAATGTCCCAAATTCAGGAATGGCCTTGGGAGTCAGAGGGCTGGTGGGAGGGAGAAGGATAGAGCATCCTTGGGACAGCTGTTCTTCCCTGAGGGGGAGGGGGGGTCATTTGTCCAGTGCACTACCCACCCCTGATGGAGGCTGAGGGTTCCATTGTAACTAGTGTCTACATTGGTAGAATGCAGGGCAGATGTTCGGTTAGTGCATTATTGCACACCCCACCTCCTGGGGGTCAGCACGCAAAATCACTGAGAGACCCACCATGATGCCCACCTCCACATTATGTTGCACCCGCCGTGACTCTGGCCCCATCCGTGACCATGTTTCATTGTGTGGCCCACCCCTGAGGCCCCACCTGGAGGGGCAAGCCTAGGGAGCCCTGCCAGCACTGATGGTGCTGCCGGTAATCTGGATGTGTTCCATGTGGTGGGGGTCATCTCGGTGTCCCCAGCCTAAGGGTGCAAGCCAGGCAGTTCAGCAGTTGTGTGGTCTGGTGGGTGGGTGGGTGGGAGGATCTGTGGAGGTTAAGGGCAGAGTATCAGGGAGCCATTGGCCAGAAAAAAAAGAATAAATGCAGTGCAGTGGTTTCCAACCTTAAAGAGGTAGACTATAATAAAATAAGTTCAGTAATATATAAGAAGCTGGAGAACCTTTGTGTAGTAGTAGAAGCAATTAATAGACAAGGCAAGGCAATTTTACTTATAAAGTGCCCTTTCTTGAGGGTTCAGGATGCTGTACATAATTTAAAATGATAAAACAAATCCCATAAATGATAGACACATAACAGGAAAAAATACATCACAACCAGGGCAACGAAGATGATCCAGATACTAGGGGACATACCTTAGATGAGCAGGCTGAGGGGGTTGAACATGTACTCACTGGAGGAGAGGAGAGGAGAGGAGAGGAGAGACATGGAGGGTATGATTGAAACCTTCAAGTATATGAAGGGAATAAACAAAACAGGCATAGAGGGACTATTCAAGTTTAGGCAGGAAGGGACACTCGAGGTCACAATCTCAGATTGGAGGGGGGGAGGTTCGGGAGGGAAACGAGGAGACTTTTTTGTTATGGAGAGAGTGGTGTCTGGGTGGAACGCATTGCCTGCAGAAGTGGTATCATGTAGAACAGTGGCCTGCTTCAAAAGAGAATGGGATAGGGTAAGAGGGAGGGTCAGGGAGTGGAGGGAAGGGCAGCTGCAGTATAAGGGTTGCTAGCTGTACACTTGAGCAGACTCGATAAACCATAAGGCCTTTATCTGCTGGCAAATTCTTATGCTCATAACCATTAATATACCTAGACTACTATTCATCTGAGAACTCACTAACTGAGGAAGGCATGCTCAAATAGATATGTTTTAATTGATCTTTTAAAGGCCTTCACCATGGTAGCAGAACAGATGCCCCTCAGAAGAGAGTTCTATAACATTGGAACTGCTACTTCAAAAGTTTTGTCCCCTGATTGTCTCAGCCGAGATGAGGAAACAGCAAGTTGGCCAGCATTAGTGGCATGAAGAGGTTGGGTTGGGAGGTAAGAACCAGCAGAGCTTTCAAGTAATCAGGTCCCAAACCATGTAGGGCCTTGTGTGTTAACAAGCATATCTTGAAGGTTATGCACCATCACAAAGGCATCCAGTGCAGAGCATGCTGGACTAGTGTGATGTAGTCCCTTTGAGAAGTTCCCATCTCCATCTGAGCTGCAGCATTCTGGACCAGTTGCAGGTGTTGCATTAAACCTCTAGACAGCCCTAAGTGCAGAACATTTCAGTAGTTCAACCTAGAGGTGATGAGATCATGAACAACGGTTGCTAGGTCAGCAGGAGCCAGATGTCGTTTGATCCTGGAGATATTTTAAAGATGATAAAAGCCAGACTGGCCACTGCTGACACCTGTTGATGTACTGTCAGCAGTATCGGACATCACCCAGTTTTGTGTGTGAAAAGGTCAAGACAAAAAATAAATCACTTTGGTTCAATAAACAAAGACATGAAGCAGTAAGGGAGAAAAGAAAATCTTTCAAGGTGCATTATATGAGAGGGAATCAAATGAGATTGACAGGGATACTTGCAAAGAAAAAAAGTGACTATTAACGGACACAGCATAAAGAGGACAAAATTAAGCAGAAACTGAGGAAAATGGAGGGAGTAAAAATAAGGACATGACCTACTACAGATTTATACAGGGGCAAAATGAGTACAGTAGAGAACACTGAGAGACACAGAAAGATGGGATAATTATTAAGGAGGACATGCAAAAGGCCAACATATTAAATTACTATTTCATCATGGCTAAACAATCCTTATCTGCTGTCAAATTCTATGTATCTATCATACCATACACACAACTCATTATCCCTGTGACAGTAAAAATATTTCAAACAAATCACCTTTTATGATTACATGATGTTGCCAGAGCAAGTGTAAATGCCACCTTTTTAATATAGTCAGTATTAATATCTCCTTAATGTAACAATCAAAGATAAAGTTCACCATACACTACAGTAGTAGCCATTGCCACTTTCAAAGATATTTGTATGTTATAGCACATGACAGTGCATTATCGGTCTGTGAACATGCCATCCAATATCAGAGGAGCAAATGCTGAATTTTGTAATTCTTTAGCCTGATGCTAGGGGCCCGATTCCAAAAGGCATCCACCTGGCACAAGGTGACGCGTCCAACATGATGGACACAAGTAGCACCTTGTGCCAAGAGATATGCCCTGTGGTGTTCTGAAAGGCAGCCTGCAACAACACACAGGCTGCTTGGGGCAAAGTGGACTTGCACTACCAGTGCACCCCAGACCCGCATCGACCTAGTGCAAGGGGGAGGTTATGGCAGCATCTGTGCCCTATTCTCAAAGGGCCTGCCACAACACTCAAAGTGAGAGCTCCAAACAAACCCCGACATCCCACAGCACAGTTAAGGAGCTCCGCATATCTGTACTTGCCGCCACTGGGGTTGCCATAATGTGCCCCCAACTGTGCCCCCAGACCATGTAGACACCCTCCAAGCCCCAATTCCTGGAAAGAACACAACTGAGCCCCCCCGCCCCGGGCCCCACAATGCACAGAAAGGACCCCCTCACCCGGCCCTGATCCCTGGCAATATGAATCAGTAGCCCATCATTATCTTAAAAAGCACTTTTTGTTAACAGAGTAATTGAGAAGTCTGATCCTTTAAAGACTTTTTATTTTCAAACAACCGAACAGTATTATACAAGCAAAAATAAAAACACACAAATATCCCATCTTTGGTATTTATACAGGACAGCACAGTCTCAACATAGAAAAATAAATATTTCAGTATACAGCATGAAGCAAAGCAAATAACTACGGTTGTGGTCATTGCCATTTTCAGTGATTTTTGCTCCATGGATATGGGTATTGGACTTGTGATGTCATTTTCTTTTGTTCCAATATTGTAATTTTTCACACACAGAAGTTCCTGCAGATGTTGCTACTCAGTGTTTATACTGAACAAGCGTCACTCTCGAGCATGGTTCAGGAACAGCAGTTCAGAGGTGCAGCATGTATTAGGTGATCTAGGGCAATAAACACTAATACACATTTTGTAACACTTTGGAATATCCAGAGGGGGTGGTGTGGTTTTTCTTGCAAATGCTCCATGCAATTCTCACCTGAATGCTAATGATTAGCAGGCCAGGAGATACAGTTTTTATTGAGAAGAGGTGCATTCTGTGCTTCTCAACATTTTAGGTTGCCAATTGAGGAGAGGATCCTTTGGAAAACATTATGTCACATTCTCAGTTTAGGAGAGGGTGCCCCTAGAAACACTATGTCACATACTCAGTATAGGAATATAAATGAGACAAGTGTAGCACAGTATATGAATATTTATTTGTATATATATAACATACTAGCATACTAATTGCCAGCAGATTAGGCCTTACGGTCTATCGAGTCTGCTCGAACCTCAGATTCCTACTTGGGTACTGAGGCCCCCCCCTGTGTTCCAGAAACCCCTATCATCCATCCCCACCCCCCTGGGCCAGGCCATCATCTGATACATCCACTTTCTGTGTCTGTCCCACCCTCTCTTAAAGCCCTCCACTGTGGATCTCTGAATCAGCTCACCAGGCAGCAAGTTCCAAGGATCCACCACCCTCTCAGTAAAAAACCTCCTCCTCTTTTCCCCCTCACCCTTCCACCTTCCAACTTCAAACCATGCCCTCTGGTGATACCTCCCTGCTTTAATCTAAAGATCCCCTCCATGTTTATCCTATTTATTCTCTTGAGGTACTTGAAGACCTCAATCATGTCCTCCCGTCTCTCCTCTCCTCCAATAAAAACAGGCAGAGCTCCTCAAGTCTGTCCTCATACGTCAAATCCCCTAGTCCTCGTATCGTCTTAGTTTCCCTCCTCTGTACCCTCTCCAGGAGCTGTATGCCCCTCTTCAAGTGTCATCTCCAGTACTGTACACAGTACTCAAGGTGTGGTCTAACCAATCCATTGTACAGCGGCATAATCACTTCCCTGCTCCTAGAGGTGATCCCCTTACAATGCATCCCAACATCCTGTTTGCTTGCTAGCCACTAACCTGCACTGCTCAGAGTTATTCATACATGCATCCACCATGACCCCTAGGTCTTTTTCCTCCTGTTGAGGCCTCCAGCGCCTCCCCTCCCAGGGTGTACCTGTGTTTAGGGTTTCCCCACACAAGATGCAACACCTTGCACTCGGTGATATTGAAATTTAATTTCCATGTGTGAGCCCACCTTTCCAGGGTGTCCAGGTCCCCTTGCAGGGCCAACCTCCCCTCTTCTCCCTCAACTACTGCTCCCATCTTGGAGTCATCAGCGAAGAGACTCATTTCACAACATATACCTTCCCTGATGTCCGATATGCATGCATTAAACAGGATCGGACCCAGGCCAGAGCCCTGCGGTACCCCCCATGACCTCTCTAGGGTTCAAGAGCTCCCCACCGACCACTACTCTCTGAGTGCATCCAGCTAGCCAGTTTTCAATCCATCTGACCATCAAAGGACCTACTCCCAACCCCGTCAGTTTCTCCACCAGACCATTGTGGGGGACAGAGTCAAACACCTTGCTGAAGTCCAAGAATAATACATCCACAGGCTTTCCCCTGTCCAATTCTGATGTTACCCATTTGTAGAACTCCACAAGATTGGTTTGACATGATTTACCTGGCATAAACCCATGTTGTCAACTATCCAGACCTCCCACCTCCTCCAAGTACACCCCCAATCATTCCTTTAGTATACTCTCCATTAATTTTCCCACCACCAAGGTCAAACTGATGGGTCTATAGTTACCTGGTACTTCCCCTGACCCCCCCTTTATGGATTGGCACCACATGTGCCTCTTGCCAATCCCTAGGTACCCTCCCTGTCTCAAGCGACCTGTTGAAGAGCTCCACCAGGGGTGCAGCCAGTATGTCCGCCAATTCCCATAGTACTCTCAGATGAATGCCATCTGGGCCAGGAGATTTATCTTTCTTTAGGGCCTTAAGGGCTAACCACACCCTTTCGGTGGAGATAGCATCATCTGTCCTCTCCACCTTACTGGCCTTTTTATCCTTATCCTTACGTGACACCCCTGGGGTACCTCTCCTTCCCTCTTGCTCCATTTCTGTTGCTCCCCTGATCCCACTCACTACCGCTTCCATCCCCATCATGCCTTGCTTTGTAGATATCCCGCTCCCCTTCCCTAGTGAACACAGAGGTGAAGTACTCGTTCAATACCGCTGCCTGGTCCCTCACCTCTTCCACCCACTCTCCTTCTGATCTCAATCTGACGAGATGGCCCTTAGTTTTTCTCCACTCCCCAATGTACTGGAAGAACCCCTTTTCCCCTCCCAGTATCCCCTGTGCCAGCCACTGCTCTTTACTGGACTTTGCCCTCCACACCATCCGAGTGGCTTTTCTAGATGCAAGATGGTACATTTCCTTTTCCCTATCCCCTCTCGTTGTTTTATATTTTTTGTAGGCAGCCTTCT
The DNA here is from genome assembly GCA_016271365.2 of Neoceratodus forsteri. Classification (NCBI taxonomy): domain Eukaryota; kingdom Metazoa; phylum Chordata; order Ceratodontiformes; family Ceratodontidae; genus Neoceratodus; species Neoceratodus forsteri. The sequence continues at coordinate 187,118,604 of CM057457.1, forward strand.
TTTCTCTGACTGCTACCTGAACCTCACTGGACCACCAGCATGGTTTATGTGACCTTGTTCCCTTACACGTCACCTTAGCGCAGGTCCTGACTACCTCATGAAGTCCCCATTTTATGACCTCCCATCTCTTTTCCACATTTTTCAGTGTTGTAATCCCCTTCAAGTGATCCTTGAGAATATTTCCCATGCCCCCAAAGTCTGCCCCCTGAAATCCACTGCCAGTGTCCTAGATCTCTCCCCCCCTCCCCCCATGCTTATTTGAATCCAGACAGTATTGTGGTCACTCCCAGTCAGGGTATCCTCTACAACCAGGTCCCTTACCAGATCCCCATCCACCAGAACCACGTCCAGGACATGCCCATCCCTTGTGGGCTCTATCACATGCTGTGTTAAGAACACATCCTGGAAGCTGTCCAGCAGCCTCTGTTCCTTGGCCACCTTAGAGGATATGGTTCCCCAGTTTGTACCTGGCATATTAAGGTCCACCATTAACACCACTCCTCCCCTTTTGGTCCACACTGGGCAATGATGTTGTCTGGCAAACCATCCTCCAGAACATCACCCATCCTGGGGGCCTATATACTACACCCAGCTTGACCTTACCTCCTGCCAGGGTTCGTAAGGTGACCCATAAGGCCTCCACGTTTCCCTCTGCCTCTTCTACCCTAGCAATTTCTATGTCATCTCTAATGCACATAGCCACTCCACCCCCTCTGCTCTCCTTTCTATCCTTCCTAAGCATAGTGTACCCCGCACGTTTAGGTCCCAGTCATGGTTTTTGTTGGCCAACATTTCCGTGACCGCCGCCACATCCACCCCCCCCCCAAACAGCATGGCCTGGAACTCTGGCAACTTGTTTCCCAAGCTCCTGGCATTTAATAACACCACCACCCACCCTTATCCCCGATTCCCTTTGTCAAACCCCACACAGGTTCCTTATACTTCCATCCTCCCTCTGCTCCTCCTGAAACCTCCTCCCCCAGTCTGTTCCCCCCTCCCCCCCCCTTGGGTTTGAAGGCTATGCCCCTCATCTGGAGGAGAGGTCTTCTGGTCAGCCCTCCCTTATCCCTCCCCTCCCTCACAAGTTTAAACCCCATCTTTCTTGAATGTAGTCAGCCACCCCCTGTTTAAGGACTTCCTTCCTAACGGGGCATGATAAAGCCTGTCCTTGGCATACAGTCCCTTATCCTCCCAAACTCCTTTCCAGTTCCCTATCACCCCCGACTCACTTTCTTCATCCCACTTCCTGAGCCAGTCATTAACCTCTGTGATCTTCATTTTTTTCTCCACTGAGGCCTTTGGTACCACCAATATCTCTGAAAAGGAAATGTTGCATCCATTATCCTGACAGACTCTGGCAAATTCTTGGAACCTTGCTTGGATTTCAAAAATGCGATTTCCCTCTAGATCATTAGTTCCCAAATGCACCAGGAAATCTGGTTTCCCTCCACAATCCCTAACCAGCTCGTACACCGTGAGTGTTGCTCTGTGCACCATCAGCCCAGAGATACTCACTACCTTCACCTGGCTATGGCATCCACCCCCCTGTCCCTCCCAATGGATACCCCTAATCATCGAGTCTCCCAATAACAGAACCTTAACACCGCCATCATCCTTATGGTTGCCTCCACTATGCGCCCTTAAACCCCCATCCCCCCTTTATTTGTTATCTCAATTCCATGGGAGTCTTCCTGCCTTATTAGAGACCCCCGCGTCACCCTCCCCTTTCTGTCTCCCTTGTTATTTTGCCCACTTTACTCAGACCCCCCCCGAATAGGTGTGCCCTTTAACAATCTCTTATCTGAACCATTTATCCTGGCCCTGATGGTTTCCCCTTGCTCCATACCACACCACTTTCTTCTCCCATTGTAATAGTACCCCTGCCTCCAGAGGCCCTCTGTGGGTCCCCTTTACCTAGGGCCCCATCCTTGGTACAGAACCCCCTCCTGAAGTGGGCCCCTCCACCGCCTCCTTGTCTCCCAGTTTCTCTCCAGTCGTGCTGTCCTCCCTCATGTCTGCAACATGTTGCATCTCCCCCATCTGCTTAATATTTATCTTTCCCCTTTTCCCTCTGAGACTATTTCTATCCTTTCCATTGCTGGTCTGTGATGCCCTATGGCAGGGATCGACAAATTTTAAAATCTCATGCTAGTCCAGGACAAGTGGCCTTGACAAAAATGGTAGTCCTCGAGTTCAGAGTGGTAGTCCAGTACATTTCAATTGAAATATTCAACCGACTTAAAAGAAATAAGTTAAATGGTGTGGCTGTGTGGCAGTGCTTATATATTGTACTATTATTTCATAGGATGGATGGAGAGATGTAGAAGAACTTCATAAATTAGGAAAAACAATATTTTCATATATTTTTTGTTAATACAGGCTAGGGTAGTAGTACAGGCCGGACACTAAGGCACCCCAGGCAGAAGTCTGTATTAGAAGAGATTGGAGAAATGTTACAGAATTAGTTAAGGACAAGCCAAAACCAGCTAGGGCATTGGTTGAGAAGAACATGAAATGGTGATTAAGGGCTAGGCTAGGAAGAAGATGATGGGGCACTGGGAGCAGGAGTACTAGCATCAAGGAGATCATCAGCAGCAGAAGCAGCTAAACCAGAAGATGATGTATCATCAGCAACAGCATGCCCACGGACATGTCGAGTGCCTGGACCAGAGAGCAGCCAGTGGGTAATTGCTGGATCCGGATCAAAGTCATGCAGTTCAGGACCTTCTACTGCTATCTGTGGAGAGACTGTAGTGAATCCTCAGCCAGCCTTGTCCTGATTTTTGTTTTGATTAGGTTCTGAACAGAAAAACTCTCTCACATTTTGCAGTCGATACACTCATTGCCATGAGTATTTAAACTAGGTCAAGAATGTGTATAATCTGGGAAGTGTTTTTCTTTAGTAATCTGGTATATATCTGCAAATAGGGTTTTTCAATGGCAGATTTCAATATTGTTTTAAATGCAGCATACTCTGACTTTATATGTTCCTGCTGCTCCGCGAAAAAGTGAAAATATTCTGCCAGGTTTGCAAGTTCAGAGGTCCCAAACACCGCTAGTTGGTCTCTTGGAGATCAAACTGCTTAAAATCTAAGCAGTTGAACCATTTGAGAGGCACCTCGTGAAATTTTAAATCTGTTGTCAATATACATTATTGCTGCATCTATTAAAGTCTGCAGTTGTCCATCTGTCACAAAATTGATTTCTGGGCAGTTGCCTCTGAATGGAAATGAACAGTCTTCTCCTCCTCCCCTCTTTGTCACAACATATTCCATACATTTCTGTTCTGGTTTGTAACGGCTGAGGAAAGCTGCCATGTATTGCCCTGGCATGGTTTTCAGTTCCATAAGCTGGAGTAGGCAGGTCTCAACAAGCTGTGGAACTTCCAGTATTACTATGTCATCTCGTTGAAACTGCAGTGACAGGTTTTTTAGTATTGGCAGGAAATCTTGCATATGGATAGCTTTTACAAACTGCACACTCTGTGTTTCTTTAAGAGGCCCTTTGTTTTGAACTTTCATCACCACCAGCAGTCAAAGATGCATGTAGGTGTTGTACAACAGTAGGTAGGTTAACCTAAACTGCATGTACCGAACGTGACCTACTGGCAAGCCATCTCACTTGTTTAATTGCAGTAAAGTGCGCCAGATCAGTATCCATCACGTTAGCAATTTCTTGGAGCGCTCTCATTTTTTGGGGACTATAGTGATAAAATTTAAATATTACCTTGAGAGTACTTTCCAGCTTTGATACAAATGGATTTTTTTTAACACATCGAGAACTGCCAGCTCTAGCTTATGGGCAATGCAGTGCATTGCAATTATTTCAGGACAGTAGTGTTCCCGCAACTTTGCTATGGTTCCTCCTCTTTCGCCCATCATGACACTGGCCCCATCAAAATTTGCTGAAATAAGAAGAGGTCCTGGATTGTTAACATTTTGTAGGTTACTGAGAGGAAGATTCACTGACTCCAATGCAGTTGATATTGCATGGAATACACCTTCTGCATGTGCATGTTCCAGTGGCAGAAGCTTGGATAAGCAATGTATGCACCTGTTTTGAATTAGGTTCAACAAACCTTAAGAAAACATTTTCCCACTCAGTTATACTGTAATCAGTACTGCCGTCAGCAAGAACTGTCACATACTTAACATTAGCAAGAGTCTGCATCTGGGTTCTGGATATAACTGCTGAAATAGCACTGCAAAAGTCCCTGGCTCGCTTATCGTTAGTATAATTAGAACCTAGCTTAATGCCATTTTTTTTCCTGTAATTCACAGAGCCACTCCATGTCTGAGAAAGGGCGAAGATTTTTGGCTATGGAACACGCTATGTTAAACAGGTGTCTCATCTTTGCTTTTGTGGCCTCTTCCAACTGTGCAAAGGCTTGGTAAAGTGGTGACTCACTAATATCACAACATACTGCTTGTTGGCCACTTTCCAGAATATGTTGGTTCTGGCATAGCACATGTGGATTGGATTTTTCATGTGCATGTAGTGACTCAATGCAAAAGTTGTTAGAGCCTGTGGCAAAGACATTTGTTTTTTTGAAAATGCTGGAGTTGCAATAGTGGGATACTTTTCATATAGTGTGCAGTACATAAGCCCCTTTTTATCATTGTATCTCAACCATTTATAAGTGGACAACCAATGACACTGAAATAGTCTGGCCCTTTTTTCTTGGTCATATTTCTTGTCTTTACTACTTCCAACTGCCACCTCATTATCAAGCAGTAAACTACGTTTCTTAGCAAGTGACACAGGGGCTTTTTGAGATAAGGCTATTACGGCTTCTCTGTTTACATCAAGTACCTGGTCAGCAGTTATATCCAGAACCACAGATGCAGATTCAGTTTCATGACTTTTATCTGTGGAAGTAGTACCAGATTGTGTTTGTCTCGTAAAAGATGGTGATGCTGCTGACCAGAGAGACAAGAGACTTTGTTGTTTGGCTTTGTTCGTCTGCATATTGTCCATATAAATTTGGTGGTCACTTTTTTTTTAAAGACTAATGGAACCAATAATAATAAACTTATTTTAAACCCTGGTGTCTGTGTTTCCTTTTTTCACTGGTGGTTAGTGTGGACTCATCATGGACTGGGTCACCAGGGGACAGATATATGCTTTTTTTCTATACACTGGAAGTTGTCTTGTCCTGTAACAAGTCAGGCAGCTGGCTGCAGAACACTCTCCACACAGTCACTCACTTTCCTCTCTCCCAGCACAGCCCCCCCCCCCGCAGTTAGGCTCCTTATTTATTTTACTGTTCTTACACTTCTCTTATATATTTTTTACTATATTTCTCTTTGTTTTTGGGTACTCAAGCCAAAAGACAGCCAACCAGCTACAGGACACTGGGTCCTTCACTCCTTTTCACAAAATCTATCTCTCCCAACAGCCCAACCAAGCCAGTTTGAGTTATAGGCTTATTTCTTCTAAATTCTTATCCTTTTTTTTTTACTAACTTTCTCAAGTCAGTCCTTTCCTTGCCCGCCTCTCCAAGCTCCTCCTTCACTCCTTTACACACAATTTATATCTGCGCCTCCCTCCCAAGAGCCCACCAGCCTCTTCTCTTATTTTCTTTTATTTTTTCTTTGTTTATGCAGCTAAACTGCTGTTTTTACTGGTGGGCAACACAAAGCTCCCCGCCCACAGTAGTAGTCCCCTGCCCTTGCCTTCTTCCTTTTTATTTTCTGTAGTCAGTGACACTTTACGCTGCTGCTAGTTCTCAGTTGTCTTCTTCCACCCTGCTACACAGACAGCAAACAGTACCAGACTGTCCCCCCTCCCAAGTTTCTGTTTTGTTTCCTTTTGTCAATTATTTTTTTTACTTAGTTGTTTAACCAGGTATAGCACACTAAGCTGAAAGCTTTTTACAGGAGTGACCTGGGAGCACAAGGAGGTTAAGTGACTTGCTCAGGCAGTATGCAAGTGGAAGCTGTGGGATTCAAACCCAGGTCTGGTCTGCTGGATGTCACCAGATTTGCAGCTCAGAGCCTTAGACCACTGCACTATACTGCCTACTTAATTTATTTTACATGCTCCCAATCCTTAGTTTGCTTTTATCCTGTTATGCCCAGTTCTGTGACAAGCCCAACCTAACCCTTCTCAATATTTTATTTACCCTGCCTGCAGTGCACACTCCTCATTTGCTCAGATTACTCTCTTCATTAATTTTGCACTTTTGGCAAAACTGGCATGGCACAGGGCAGGTAAATTTGCTTGTCTGCTGTTATCAGTGCTCAGCCACGTTGTCCCCACTCCTTAGTCCTCCTAGCTCCTGTCTTCCTCCTCCCCGCTCTTCACTCTCACCAACCCCCCCTCCTTAATTCAGTTTATATAATATTTGTTTTCCCAAGTAGTCCACTCCACACACACAAAGTAAGGCAGCACTGGTTGTACTCGCAGTCCCCACTCCCCGATATCCACAACGGACTGTGTAATTTGTGTATCCTCTAGTCTCCACTCTTCACCAACAGACAGTGAATGAGGGGCTCTAACGCAATGCACGTCTTTACTCTCGTCTCCACTACACGCCAAATCACCACTGCAGCCAATGGGCATTCTTTGTATTACTTACAGTTTAAGATTGGTTTCCTCATTTGACCCCACGCCTGCCAGTTTGACAGCTTGCTCCTCCTCTGTTTTCCTCTGATGAGATGCTGCTCGCGCTCGCTCCTGACTCTGAGGCAAGCTCACACACTCACCGCTCATTCCTGACCAGTAGGTGCACTGCTCGGTAGGTCAGATGACCACTGTGACAGCGGAAGCAGTGAGCACCCTACTGGTGGAAGCCAGAACTGCAGCAGCAAAGATTTAAATCAGTGCTAGCCCGTGGACAGGTGGCACAACAGAAAGTGCTTGTCCCTGCACTGTAACTGGTAGCCCGGGATGTCGGGCAATAGGATTTGTTGAACCCTGCCCTATGGGTATCCTCCTCCTTCCCCCTGGCCTCTGTATCAGTTTCCTCATTTCCACCAACCCCTTCCTCCCCCTCTAGGTTGCTTAGTAGCTCAAATTTATTGTAACACTAAATGCCAGCCTCCATCAAGTAACCTGAGTTTCCCCCGACTGCCCCTCTAAACTGCCCCTCTTCCTCCCCTCTTCCCTTGTTCTCCTTTGGAGCTCCCTTCCCACAGTCTGCTCTTTTAGGCTTTCCCACAACAGCTCCTCCTGACTCTTCCCCCTCCACTCTCTTTATATTCGGAATGTTTTCCCCGTAAGTTTTCCCCTTAGCATCAACATCCCTATCTAAGGTCCTCTGTCCCTAATATCCCTCATCCTGCTTGCTGTAACATAACATCCGGTAATTTCTGAGCATTGCTCCAGCCTCCACTCAGCCCCACCCTTCTGCCACCCATATCCACATCCCTTATCCTTGGACACACTCCCCAACTCCCCCAGCTTACTCCATAACCAATATACTTCACTCCTGATATGAGATAGCTGTCTACAGAGTGGGCAGCCTCCCTCTCTCCAGGCCCAATTGAGAATTATTGCCACCCCACAGCCTGTGCAGCCTACAACCCTTCCGAAGATGCCTGCCATGGTGGAATGTGGCCACCCTGTTTGTCCCTGTCTGTTCATAATGGCACTAGGGTTGTCAGAACTAGTTCTAGAAAGATTAGAACCATTTTAGAACCCATGGGTTCGAGTTCTAATTTAGAACTAGAACACCCATGGGTTCTAAGTGTTAAGGGTTCTAACTGCTAAAAAAAAAAGCCTTTTTTCTTCATACATTTCAAAAACAGGGATGCCAGCCTGGAAAACAAACTAAGTATTGGGAATTACATGCTAAAATGTTTTAGAGGAGAAATGAGAATGTGCTGCTCATATGCAGATGTGCTAGAGGCATGGAATTGTGATACTTAGCATTTGCACTTTGAGAGGCTCAATGTGTTTCTCTTTTCTGCATGTGCAGTGAACCGATATTATGGCTGTGCTGAGAGTGCAGCTCTTTTTATGTATGTTTTTTCTCCTCTCAGTATATTTATCAGTTCTTTCTCTCCAATCCTACACACAAAAGAGTTCGAGTTCTAAAGAAGATTAGAAACCTAGAACTATTTGCAAAGTTCTAGCCCAGAACCAGAACCCAGAACTTCAGCAGGTTCTGACAACCCTAAATGGCACACACCCCTTTTCTCAGTCCCTTCCCCTGGAATACAGTCTCTCTCTATACTGACTGCAGTTGTTTAAGAACCCAATTTCAACCACACCAATAATGTTCCCAAATCTCACAAACACATACAGTCCAGTCCCGCTAACAGTTTGTGTATGCAGACATTAGGTACATTATGATGTCACAGACCCACCAGTTCCTGTTGCTTCAAATTTCAGTGACAAACAGAAATGCATAGCCCTTCAATCCCAACCCCCAGTGGCTTTTCAGTATTTAAGAAAGCCTACAAAACAGGGTGGGTGACAGGGCTCTTCCACCACCAGGCAAACATCACATTTAAATTTCACTCTAATTATCACTGCCAAACAAGTGTTCCCACAACCAGCACACAAGCCCCAATAGTTACAATATCACAGCCCAAGTAACAGTTCTAACTCAAAGTAGTAATTTTTAACATACAGAACTAATTTCAAGTACAAAACTATTTAAATATTTCAGTTAAAACAGAAGATAAACCAAACCTCTTTCCTGAACAACCTCCTACTTCTGTTCCCAGATGAACATTTATAGAAAACAAACTAAAAGTGTCCCATCCACAGTGAGGATGTGATAAACCTACAAAAGAAATTAAATATGGTAATAAAGTGAGCTATGAGCAAAAAACTAAAATTTAATATAGAAAAATGCAAAGTTATGAATTTTGGCCTTAAGAATATAAAAGCAAAATTCTTTCTAAATGGTACAGAAATGCAAGCCTCTGAGGTAGAAAAAGATCTTGGGGTAATAGTCACTGAAAAATTGAGGTTCGATCTTCTTGTAAAAGCATTGCAAGTAAGGGTAACAGAATATTAGGCTGTACAAGCTGGAACATAAAGAGTAGGGAATGAGATGTACTGATTTTCCTTTACTGTGCCATTGTGAGACCTCGCATTGAGTACTGTGTGCAGTTTTGGACACCATAGGTGAAAGGTGATATTGGGAAACTGGAGAGGATGCAGAGAAGGGCAACCAGACTGGCAAGCAATATAAACAACTTGACCTATGGAGAGAGACTGAGGGTGCTAGGACTGTACTCATTACAGTATAGAAGACTGAGAGAAGACCTTTGTTTAGCTTATAAGACACAAGGAGATGTGGATCTGTGGGAATTTATGGGATTGGTAGCAAAGGATAACTGTAGAAATACTAGGAGGCACAATTTATTATTAAAAGGTAAAAATTGCAGGAAAAACTTAAGAGGAGCTTGGTTTGATCAGAGAGTTGTCTCTGTATGGAATGAACTACCAACACAGTATGAGGAATACAGTTACAACCCATGGCAAACACTGCCCTCATATGTTGTGAGACACAAGGCCTCAAGATACAGTCTAGGGCAAAGTGTGTGTGTGTGTGTGTGTGTGTGTGTGTGTGTGTGTGTGTTGTGCACGTGCCACTCACAAAGTAGCTGCATCATCACACTCACTGACCATTACCTGTAGCAGACTTTGCGAATGTCTTCTGGGGCCACTCTACAAGCAGCTGTATCATCACACACAATGTTCCAGACCTATAGCAGACCCTAGCATCACAGTTTCTTACTGTGCATTGACATAACTTTTTTCATTTAACAGGATACATACTAAGGAGTGAGTGCTGAATGGTCTGAAGGAACTGAACATAAAAAAGTGCACAGGGGAAGACAGGCTGCACCCAAGGGTGCTAAAGCAGATGAAACAGACCCTGGCAGGGTACCAGGTCAATATGTTGCAGACAAAATCGCACAAGAATAACCGTGTGGTGTAAAGTGTATAATAAAATACAGTGACAGGGGCATAATATTGGTAGTATATTACCACTGCCCTTGTCACTGACTAGAAACTGGAGGAAGGCCTGAAGATGCCACAAGTGCTGTGCCTGGTCAAGCCGCTTCCATGGTGGAGTGACTAAGGCACAAGCACCTGGTGCAGTGGAGGCCTGGGGATTGGGTTTTGATTCCCCATCTTCCAACATGTCTTTTTTTTTCAATAAAAAAACACCTAAGTTCTCCCACTCCAAGTTTCCCCTTTTCCCCTCGGTCCACACTGACCTCAGAGTAATTTAGTTGGGGGGTGGGGATGATGCCCCCCCCCCACCAAAAACAAAAATGTTGTTATGTGTCCCACTGGTGTGCACTTGTGTGTTGCAGTCGTGTTTTCTACCAACCTTATTTTGCCGCATGCTGTATTGTCTGCAGCATTGTTGTTTTGCACGGTTTCGTCTATGACATAATGACCCGTGCCCCCTGGCAGCACCCTTGGCAGGCCCATTCAATGAGTCACTGGAAACAAAGTACCACTGAACTGCAGAGTTTTAACATCCCCCCCTGCATATGGATGGGGCTAGGGAGAAGTAAGTAATTATATTACATGTACTGTATATGCAAGGAAGCACACAGTGACTATGCCTCTAGACACAAGAAATCAAAAAGCTGTATAGAAAGAGGATCTCACTGTTTGGTAGTTTGGGTCTCAAACTACAAAGTGCAGCTCACACACATCTGTATGTCCACTTCACTACCTCAGCAGAATGACACAGCCATATGCAATGTGAGGTTATGTTATGTGGAAAGGTAATAAGCCAATTGCCCTTGCACTGTTTGAGTAGGAACTGGACTTGGCCTTCAGTACCAGTTAGTGGATGAACCTCCCACCCCACAAAAAACCCTCATTGTGGCAAGTATGACTGTACATGCTGTAGAGCCTTAGAACCTGTGCTACTGTTTCCCTAATTTCCTCTTTATGTGCAATGATCAGTACATTAGTCAATTGACTGGAAGGTGTTAGGATTAGTCTCAGTTCATTCATGACATCACTGGCAGGTGATAAATACAGTTCACTTGATCCTGTAGAATTGGCTATGACCAAAATTCAGTCAAATGTGTGATAATGTGGTCACAGCAGTGTATCCAGACAAGTCACTGGAGAATTGCAGAAACTTTTACCCAAAAATGCAGAGATTTTTTGCAAAAATAGTTGGGAAATTGTGGGGGTTCACTAAATCCACAGAGCGCCCTAATAAATCTTTTATTGTTTGCTGCAGCATGTAATTATATGTATTGATCACAAAAATTGTTAGATAAATATCTTGCCACTTGTATATGCTTTCAGTATGAAGAAAGATTTGCATTCTTGAAATGAATTGCAAATTTAATCATTGTAGCATATCTTCTAAAATCTAAAGACATCTAACTCATGCAGTGCTAACTAGCTTTTATTTAATAATTCACACTCAGCCAATATTGAATAAATCCAGAAATGAAATATTTTGCCAGTTTCTAGATGTTAAATAATGAAGCCTGTTTAAAAACCAACTTCTTTGGTGCAAAACCACAAAACAAAAAATAGCCAAATAACAAAAAAAGAGATGTGCAAGAACAAGGGAGCATAATTTGAAGATAGAAGGGGGACGGCTCAGAGGTAATGTGAGGAAGTATTTTTTCACAGAGAGGGTTGTGGATGCATGGAACAGCGTCCTTGAGGAGGTCGTGGAGTCAAGAACAGTGGGGGAATTCAAGAATGCATGGGACAGACATAAGGCAGTCCTAGTGGGGGGTAGGAGGAAGTAAGCTGTTGGTTAACTAGGATCTGCAGCTTATCTGTAGGTAGGAAAATTGGCAGACTAGGTGGGCCAAGCGGTCCTTATCTGCCGTGAAATTCTATGTTTCTATGTTAGCCGGGGTGCCTAATAACATTCTATTAAAACAGCATAAAAAAAAACACAGTTTATTTTTTTTAAATAATTGTTGTTCTTAATCAGCACTGTAAGTACAAACACTTTAAAATTACATAATATAAATCATACCAATGTTGCTTTCCACTACATCATGCAATAGTTTTACATGGCACTTCTGTTTTACTTGGGTTGCAATGATTTTTGTCTACCTGAAGGTAACTGTTTAAATATACTTAAATCTGTTTCATCAGCGTGCTTTCATAAATGTTTGTTTGTTTGTAGGCTTTGTATGTGAGCATGTCGTTGTGTCAGATTATCAAGTAAGGGATCATTGAGAGCAACCCCCTCAGAAGCACATTCAAGTTTATAATCAGGAGGGCCAGATAAATTCTTCACACATATGAATCAAAATCCATTCAAAATGAAAGTATGTTTACAAGGGAAACCTACCTATTACTCAAAAGCAAGCATTGTGGTTAATGCTCCATAGAAACATTAAACATAAAAACATAGAAGCACCGGCAAGAGGGGGTGAAGCACTGGGTGAAGGTGCTGCACATAAATACTTAATCATACAACGTGCTGAAGTAGGCGCACTTACCACTCACTCAGCAAAGTCCAGACTGTTATTCAAATGGTTCAAACAGTTTTATTCTAATCCAGTACACAAAATACAGGCAATCAGTAGCAGTGCAGCCACACTGCTGCTAAGACATGCTAACGTTTCACCCTGCCTTCAGGGCTTCTTCTGTGAAGCCCTGAATGCAGGTTGAAACATAAGAATGTCCTAGCAGCAGTGTGGCTGCACTTCTACTGATTGCCAGTATTTTGTTCACTGGACTGGAATAAAACTGTTCAAACAATTTGAATAACAGTCTGGACTTCTCTAACTGAGTGAGTGATGAGTGCACCAGCTTCAGTTTGTTATAAAAAACATAGAAGTTGTCGGCAGATGGGGGCCTTATGATCTATTGAGACTGCCCTTGTTTTCCTACCCCCTCACTTAGCTGCCTTCTTGAGCATCCTGCAATGCCTGTCCCATGCCCTCTTGAATTCTCCCACCATCTTCACTCCCACCTTTCCCTCTGGCAGGCTCTTCCACAGTTCTGCAATGTGCTCCGTGAAGAAGAATTTCCTCATATTGCTCCTGAACCTACCCCCCTTCAGGCAAAAGTCATGCCCTCTTGTCCTGCTATAGTCTTTTACCTGGAAGAAGTTCTGCACCTGTACCTTGTTATTGCCTTTAAGGTATTTAAATGTCTCTATCATGTCCCCCTAACTCCTGCGCTGCTCTAGGGAGTATAGACTGAGTTACTTGAGTTTGACTTTGTACTGTTTCTGGTGTGAGCCCTGCACCATCTTTATTGCTCTTCTCTATACCATCTCCATCCTATCTGTGTCCCTCCTGAGGTGTGGCCTCCAGAACTGGATGCAGTGTTTCAGGTGGGTTCTTACCAGAGATCGATACAGAGGCATGATCATTTCATGCCTCCTGCTTGTGATGCCCCTTCCTATGCATCCCAGGATGCCACTAGCTTTTAGTGTTGCCCTTCTCACATTGTTTGCTGACCTTGAGGTCATCTGATACGATCACCCAAGGTCTTTCTCTAGCACTGTTTCCACCAGCTGCTCTCCTCCCACGGAGTACAGTTTCCTTGGGTTACATTTTCCCAGGTGCATGACTTTACAATTTTTGGCATTGAATTTCAATTGCCAGATCCTTGACCATTCCTCCAGCTTTCAGAGATCAGATTCCATGCTTTGTTGCCCCTCTGGTGTGTCAACCCTGTTGCTGATTTTGGTGTCACCAGCAACCAGGCACATATTTCCCTTCAGTTCATCAGCAATGTCACTGATAAATATGTTGAAGAGGATCAGCCCCAGATCTGAGCCCTACGGAACCCCACTAGTCACCCTACCCTAATATGACAGAGTGCCATTTATTAATACCCTTTGTGTTCTCCCATTTAACCAGTTCCTGACCCAGCTTGTTACCCTAAGCCCGACTCCCATGTTCTGCAGTTTATTGACTAGTCTCCTGTGTGGAACCAAGTCAAACATCTTACTGAGGTCCAGGTAAACCACATCCACTGCCCCAGCATGATCCACTGTTCTGGTGACCCAGTCGAAGAAATCTACCAGGTTTGTCTAGCAGGACCTCCCTGCCATGAAACCATGTTGCTTTGTGTCAAGTTGACCACTTTCCTTCAAAAAAGCAACAATTATTTCCTTCAGTAAGGACTCCATCAGTTTTCCCCCTACTGAAGTTAGACTAACTGGACAGTAGTTTCCTGGCTCTTGCTTGCTTCTGATGTTGTGGAGTGGCAGTACTGTTGCCCTCTTCCAGTCCTCTGGAACCTCCCCACTCTCCACGTAGGCTAATGGAACAATTTGCAGCTTTTCTCACACCTATTGTTGAAGACTCGGAAGCAGCAAAAAGTTTTCTGATAGTGCGCTTCAACACAGATTTTAAGTGCCCAGGTGGCCAGAGGAATTTTAAACCAAGGCAGGGAAGTGAATCACATAAAAGCAGCGTCACATTGGACCCCTACTCACCTCACACTGTATTGTTTTGGCCAAATATAAGTCTCTGTACTAATCTGTTGCTATATTTGAATATACTTCCTTGAGAATTTAAATATTTGTATACAATTTCAGTCAAAAATTCAATAAATGCAAGAAATTGCAGATTTTGCTCAGAGAATGGTGAAAATTGCAAATATTACTGAAAAATGTAGGTTGCAATTTTCCAGTGCCCTTCAGAATGATTCAAGTAGCTGTTGGGCTAATGACAGTTTCTGTGTGGGGTGTAGAGAGATGCACTCACTACACTGAGTCCAAATGTGTGCACTATAAATAGTGTAATTAAACTGTGATTGACATTGTTCTAGTAAAGAAGGCCACTTTGATGGCTGAATACTGAGTACCTGGGAGTCCTTAGCAGTATACCCTCCAAATATTTGAGAATAGGTACTCAAACACCCTTAAACGGAAGCCAGTCTGCATTTATGAAACTGAATGGCACTACACATACTCCTACTACCAACCAGGAGAATGTGTCTAGGTCAGGTCTAATGCTGTGGCTATAAAACTCAATACAACAATAGTGTAAGCAAACAGTCCCATGCCCCTATGAATGGGATGATGTTTGTACCCAGTTTTACAACTGGAGGACTGACACACAAGGCCAAGTGACAAGAATCTCTCGGTCAAGTCCTTTGCTGTAAACATCAGACCATCCAAGACATGCAACTAAAATATTTCCTGTTTATATCTTCTTAGATTGACATATACCAGATCATCATTTCAGAATAAGAGCTATCACACAGAGAATTTTTCTAATACCAAGGTACAAAGACGGAGAAAAGGACTTCTATTGGGATCTGCTTCTGCTCCATGTCTTGGAAATGTTACAAAATAACAAACAACTCCCTTGCCATTCCTGCAACTCATTCATGTTAAATGAATTAATGCTCATGCTTCCCAAAATGTGAGGGGGTCAGATTACATTGGCTGACCCTTTACTCCAGAAAGTGTGATGAGGGTCACCATGACATTCCCTAGCTCTCCTCCCCAGAGACTCTCTGAATGTGCAAAGGCCACCAAAGCCAAAAGACTACAATCCAAATTCTACTTTTGTATGACTTTTTTAATACACAGCCTCAGCTTGACCTCCTTAAATTCTACCTGGGGAAAAACATTGGATGGAGTCCATCTACCAGTATCCCACTCAGTGAACTGAGGAGCTGATGTTACTGTGCAAAGAGTAATGAACTGTAAAAGTGAGATCCAGTAAGCTTTGAAAAGTTTAAATACCCCTCCACAAACAGTTCTAGCAGGACAGAGGGGGTATTAGCCCTGTTTTCTTATAAATGCTTCACCAGACATTTTTGTGCAGTGTTGAGAGGGAAGATTTTGTCCCTCCAGGGGTTTCTCCCCTGACCGGGTGCTGCAACTCCCTGTCCTTGGCATGGCTTGTTTTTCTTGCCACCGGCAGCACTCCCTGCCAGCTTCAGGACTGCTTGGACGCTTGCCCCAGACTGGGGCGGCACCTCTGTGACCATGGTTTGACTCACCTGCCACTGGCTGCTGCTCTCCTCTGGACACCAAGGAGTTTTTCACCTGGCTGGGCACCAAAACTGCCTGCCCGAGATGCAGCTTGGCTTTCCTGCTGCCTGCTGCACTCCCTGTCAGGTCCAGAACTGCTTAGACCCTTGCCCTAGACCAGGCTTGCACCTCCATGACTGCTGCTCAGCTTGACTTTCCTGCTGCCAGCTGCTGCTCCCCTCTGGACCACCAAAGAGTTTCATTCCTGACTAGGCACCACAACTGCCCACCCATGGCATGGCTTGGCTTTCCTGCCACTGGCCACACAACCTGCCAGCTCCAGAACCGCTTGGACCTTCGCCTCAGACTGGGGCTGCACCTCCATGACTGCAGCATGGCTTGACTCACCTGCTGCTGGCTGTTGCTCCCCTCTGGACCACCAAGGTATGGCAGATTGAAAGCCTCCAATTTGACTGGCTGCTCTCACTGTGGTACAGCCTGTGGCTGTCTGATCTCTCTTCCAACTCTCCTCTCATTCGCTCTGTAAGTCTTTCTATTTACCCTCGCCTAAACTTTGTTTCTGTCTCTTCCTCCCTTTCTGCCACAGCCTGTATTTTGAACATATTTGGGATTGGCAACTTGATGTTGTACTTTTCAATGCTATTCTATTGCAAATCATGTTTGGACTCTACCTGTTAAATAAGTTCCATTTTTTGTTTTTTGACAACAAAGTTAGTGTAGTAATGCCTGCCACTAGAGACATTTATGTTTAGACAACTGAGTTAATGTAAAACTGCCTGCCACTAGATTTATTTTGCTTAGGGAATTATCTGTCTCTCCTGCACTCTACCGCTTCTGCCTGAGCTATCGCTCTGCCTTGTTCCCTCACTCACTTTCTCCCCCTCTCCTCTCCCTGCCCCCTGTCTTTTGGCCCCTCCTGGCTCCTTAGTGCTGTTTAGTCCAGCCATTTCAATTCTTTCTGGCTATTGCCCCCACCCTCTTCCTTTCTCACCTCCTTGCTTTTGTTCTTTTTCCAACCTTCCCACTGATTTGGCCCTAGGCTGACCCTCCAGCTCCAAATATATTGCTAACCCTTCTCCCTCTCTCCTTTTTCTCCCTCCATGAGTTTTACCCCTGATCGTGCACCACAACTGCCCACCTGTGATGTGGCTTGGCTTTCCTTCAGCTGGAAGCACTCCTTGCCAGCACCAAGATTGCTTGGACCCTCACCCCAGACAGGGGCTGCACCTCCGTGAAAGCGGCGAGGCTTGAATTGCCTGCCACTGGCCATTGTTCCTCATGGGACCACCAAGGTATGGCAGATTGAAAGCCGCCAATTTGATAGGCAGCACTTGCTGTGGTGCAGCCTGTGATTGGCTGATCTCCCTCCCAACTCTCGTCTCATTCACTCTGTAAGTCTTTCTGTTTACCCTCAGCTAAATTCTGTTTCTGTTTCTTCCTCCCATTCTGCTGCAGTCTGTATTTTGAACATTTTTGGGGTTGGCCACTTGATGATGTATTGTTAAATGCTGTTCTATTGCAAATGATGTTTGGACTGTACCTGTTAAATAATTTCTATTTTTTGGTTTTTTGACAACAGAGTTAGTGTAGTAATGCCTGCCACTAGAATTAGACATTTATGTTTAGACAACTGAGTTAATGTAAAACTGCCTGCCACTAGATTTATTTTGTTTAGGGAATTATCTGTTTCTCCTGTGCTCTACCCCTCCTGCCTGAGCTATCTGTCTGCCTTGTTCCCTCACTCACTCTCTCCCCCTCTCCTCTCCCTGCCCCCCCCACTGCCTACTCCAAATGGCTCTTATCACCTAATCCTGTCTTTTGCCCTCCTGGCACCTTGGTGCAATTTAGTCCAGCCATTTCAACTCTTTCTAGCTACTGCTCCCACCCTCTTCCTTTCTCACCTCCTTGCTTTTGTTCTTGTTCTGATCCTCCCACTGATTTGGCCCTAGGCTGACCCCCCCAGCTCCAAATATATTGCGAACTGCTCTCTCTGTCTTTTCTCCCTCCAGGAATTTCCCCCCTGACCAGGCACTGCAACTGCCAGCCTGCAGCACAGCTTGGCTTTCTTGCCACTGGTCACACTCCCTGTCAGCACCAGGACCACTTGGTCCCTTGCCCCAGAACAGGACAGCACCTCCATGACTGCAGCATGGCTTGACTCACCTGCAACCAGCTGCTGCTCCACTCTGGACCACCAAGGTGTGGTGGATTGAAAGCCACCAATTTGATTGGCCACACTCGCTGTGGCACAGCCTACAACTGGCTGATCTCTCTTCCAGCTCTCCTCACAGTCACTCTGTAAGTCTTTCTATTTACCCTCAGCTAAACTCTGTTTCTGTCTCTTCCTCCCTATCTGCCGCAGCCTGTATTTTGAAAATTTTTCCCATCCACCCACCCTGACCCCGGCCTCAAACTCTATTAAATACACTTAATTCCCTCCCCTCATTTTTTTCCCCTTCTCCCATTGGTTGAAACATAGGCATCTCCCTAGTCCTCGAGATCTCAATTCTCATTATCTTGCCTTACTAAAACAGCATCAAATGCAGTGTCTTGCTTTCTGCAAAGTACAATACTTAGCCTCTGCAGTGCTAACATATTAATCTTTAACCAACTGCAGAACAACTCACATTAGCGCAAGTATTCTTTTTCCTATACTCTCCTGCATAGCCACTTCCAACACTGTCCTGTTCGACTATGGTTCTCCCTTAAGCTACATCACCTGTTACTTTGAAATGACACTTTCTTATCTATTGTGGTGCCCTGCCTGCTCACCATGCTTGCTTTGATTGCCTCCCTAGGTGTGGTTGGTGAATTTTATCCACACCCTACCTTTTTCACCTTGATAACTGCACCCTACATACAGTAGCACAGTAACTTCAGGCATGGACCTTAGCTGTACTGATGCAGAATCTTTTGTAGTAATACACGGCTTGTCCCCCCGAGTATTCCCACCCTTTTCTGTATACCGCTTCCTTTACCAGGCTTCTCCTCTGTGCAGTGTATACTTAACAATGTACCCTCCCTAAGAAGGGAGTGTTTGCTTAGTAGCAAGTACCTCAGGGAACTCCTGAAATGGTTGTTTCTGTTGCTGCTGCTAATCTCTGGCTACATACACGCTAACCCAGTCCTTCTGCAGCCTAGTCCCAATTACATAAATAAATCTGGGCTACTCTCCTTCACAAGCATCAACATCTGCAGACTGTCCTTTAAACTTGTTGCCCTTACCACTTGTGTCACACAGCTCAACCCATACATCCTATCAGTGGTTGGGACTTGGTTATCACCCAAGATCCCTGATATCACCATCGCAATACATGGATACTTTATCTTCAGGCATGATAGATTATCCAAAAAAGGAGGCAGTTGTGCTGTTTACCTGAAAGCTACTTTAATGGGGCATATCCTAACATTACCTAGAACTGGGATTGACATGCAGGTCCTTGCTGTCAAGATATTACTTGGAGCACTCAACAAGGTGATAACTATTGCATCAGTTTATATACTACCCAAGCTGATGGCCACTGGATAAACTCTCTACTTGATTGCATCTGTCACCTAGGACATAACTCTGAAGTCATAATGCTAAGAGACTTCAATGTAAATTGGCTCTCTGATAATGCGAGTAATGTAAGGATGCTCTGGCTGCTGTAAACTTCTCACAGCTAGTTCAGTCCCTGACTAGGACAAACTACAGAACAGGGGCTAGTATTCATTTAGACTGGGTGCTCGCCAACTGCCTTGACCATATCACAGACACTAAAGTACTCTCTGACTCTATTAGTGACCATGCCCCCATCCTGTGCTACTGGCCAAACAAATACATCAAATCACCAGTAAAAACAACTAATAGTAGGGTGCTGATCCATGGACACCTTGAGCCACTAAAGGCACTCCTACAACAACAGGATTGGTCACAAATTGATACAGCTGCTGATGTGGACACAGCCCTTGACTATTTCATCTCCCTTTTCAACACAGTGTGCGATGTCCATGCCCTCCTACAAAAAGCAGAAGATCAGAGGCTTTAGTAATCCTTGGATTACATCCAAACTATTAGAATTTATGAAATCCTACGATCACCTATGGTATCAAGCTAGGGCGATGAGCAGACAAATCGATATCCAGGCCCACAAAAAGGCTAGGAATACCAGTACAAGAGCAATCTCTTTTGATAAAAGCACAGTATTACAAAGAAGTGTTGGGCAACTCCTGGAATGATGGAATGAAGTTCTGGAGTAACCTTACAGAAATAACTGGGAAGGGCCCTAACATGGCACCTGCCATGCTCAACATCAGTGGCATAGTTATCCTCAACCCTTTAACCATTGCCAAGACTTTTAACTCTGCTTTCACCAACCTTAGTCATGTTCTTCCCTCAGATTTCTTTGATAACCCCCTGTCACTGAACACAATGCAAATCTGGAAAAGAAACAAGTCCACCCATCTTTCTACTTCAAAGCAGAGATCGAAATAGAAGCAAAAAAAGATATATGCAACATTCTCAGAAAAAATAGATCTAGTGGGGATTCACTTGATCTTAAACTCATTGCCCTTACTCTGGATGAAGTCCTGTCCCCACTGATCAAGATTATAAACCATTCCCTCATGCTTTTTCAATTCCCACTATTGTGGAAATCAGCCTTGGTGATCCCAGTCCACAAAAGCAGGGACAGAGCCCAACAGGCAAATTATAGGCCTATCTCCATTCTTCCACCTTTTTCCAAAGCTCTTGAATGAATAGTGGCTGACCAACTGGTAGACTACCTAGAGAAATACAACCTGCAATGCCCCCAGCAGCATGGTTTTAGAAAAGGGCACAGTACTACCGCAGCTCTACATGAATTTACAAACTACATCCAAAATGCCTTGGATAAAGGGCAACTTGTAGGTGACACATTTATTGATCTTACAAAGGCTTTTGATACTGTCAACCATTCCCTGCTGATTGAACAACTCACTGTATTAGGGCTTTCTAAGGACACCATGATCTGGTTTGATAGCTACCTCTGTGACCGATTGCAACAAGTGAAGATAGGAGATGTCCTCTCAATCAAGCTACCAGTCCAATCAGGTGTTCCCCAAGGGTCAGTCTTGGGTCCCCTCCTCTTCAGTATTTTCTTAAACAAGCTCCCAGCCTCCTGCCAAGACCAGATCATTTATATGTGGATGGCATGGTAATCTACACCAGCAACTCTGATCCCTTACTTCTGGAGAACCAACTACAGAGAAGCTTTGTGAATGCTAAGGCCTGGTTTGAATCACAGGAACTCATATTAAACTACTAAAAGGCAACGGTTATGTTGTTTCACAGCTCACATGATAGGCATAAAGTCCAGCAATTAACAGTCAGAAACTGCTCGGGTGTTGCCCTTGAACAGACTCAACTGTTCAAATACCTAGGAATAATCCTAGACAGCATTCTATCCTACACCACTCACATAGACGTTGCTGCCAGAGCTATGAACATCCGTATTGGATTTTTGTTTAAACATAGGCACTGTCTAACTTCTGAAGCCCTCAGTCTGGTAAACCAAAGCTCGGTGGTCTCCATCATTGATTAGGGCTGGTGGTCTATGGATTAGCCATTGACACTGCCTTGTGTCACATTGCGTATTCTCTTAACAAAGCTATACTTTACTTTCTGTGCACTGTTTCTCCTAACTTCCATCCCTCTCCGAACTCCTCCCCTCCTCCGTCCCATCCTACTCCTCTTTCTGTATCTTCAGTCCATTCTGACTTCCCCATATTTTACTCCTAATTCTCCACCCCCTTCCCTCCCAACTCCCCCCCCCTCCACTCCTTCTTTCTCTTTCACCTCTATCTCCCTGCCCTATATCTCTCTCTCCCCCACCTTGACAAAGCCTCCAGGTTGCATTGTTCCTCCTTATGTATAGTAGGTGTGTGAGCACTTGTTGCTGCTAATCTCTATCTTAGATCTAGGTCATTCTCATTAGCCCGGGCATACACTGTACAATGCCTGTTAACAGATTGGCTTTGTCCATTGTACTTCTTGTTATCTTCAACTTTTTTAACATTTGTCATATTGTCCTAATGTCATATGTTTGTACTTTATTTTTGCTTATGTATTTTGAAATGGAACCTATGTAAAAGAGCTCTAAGATCAAAGGTGTTAATCTGAGATTTAAATAAATAAAAAGATTTAGAGGACCTCACTAGTAAGATAACACTACACTGGATTAAGTGTATTCTATCTCTTTATACCCTCAGCTTTTACACTTTCTCATAACTCCTAACCTTCAACAGGAATGTTAAATCTTTTGCTCTGTCCTCCAACACTTTATACTTTGGACTGATGAACCATATCCTTTAAGAAAACCCAAACCCACAAGCTCACCTGAGCTACATTCCAAACCTGGGGTGCTGCCTCCATGTCCAGGCCTAGCAGGCTTATTTTAGCCTCAAACTTTTCCCATAGAAAACATCCTGGGGAAGGAAATGGTATTGAATCCCCCCTTCCCAATGTCTAGGGGTATGATGAAAAGTCTGAGGGACAGGAACGACCACAGCAGCAGACACTAACCCAGAATGGCAGCATTTACCTGGTTTGCTGATCTTTTTTGGGGTGCTCCAATGTCACAGGGCACTGCAGCTTAAAGGGAGAAAAGGATTAGTCCCAAAACAATTTAATAAATAAGCCCATTGTCCACACAACAAGAAAAAGTTCATAAACATGATTTAATTCAGTGGAGGCAAATCACAAACCCACTCCATGGAGCATGGAGGTGAACAAGGGTGAAAATTAATTTCAAGGCACACAAATACCTTAACACGGTGGTACATTTGTGATTGTGAAGATCTCCCACTAGGTTTTTCTCTTCTAGCCAAATCAGGCTCCCAGTTTCCTGGGGGCAGCAACATACTAAGAGGCTGAATCAAGCCTTAAAACGCTTTTTGGCAGCTTAGCTTCTCCCTTTCTTAACTCCTGCTCAAACTTCAAGGAGAACTGGAACAAATCACATATGTGACAGACTGCCAGAGTGAGCCCCCATACTTTCCAGCTGCAGATTGGGACTGGCACACAGTGGAGTTCGAATCTCCACAGTCTGCAACTGCAATACACCTTTCATGGCTGAGCACTCCAAGATTGCTTATACATTATGGCTGCTGAGCACAGTGAAGTGGACAACATGATGGCTGCACTGGACATACAACAAGTACAGTCACACACATGGAGCTGCTTGCAGAGATTTAGGCCTGGGTGCCCGGTGCTAGCTGTCCATTCCCACCTGCTCCTCACTCGGCTCTCTCCAGTGTCATCAAACAATCAGTAGGGAGCAATGAGACAGGCTCTCACCACTACCTATCTGCCTCTTCTCTCTCTGTGGCATGGATGAGCATTTTACCGGTAAACTTCTTCAACATGGCAATTCTCCTGCCATGGAGTGCTTCCACATACAATGAAAGCCACCAGGATGAAACCCAACTCTGCAGAATTCTGCAGTAGAGTTACTGCAGGAAACAATGTGATTCCAAAGGGAGTTAATCCCTTTAGTCATGCAGCAAAATTGTTACACTGCACTTCATCATGGTGAGCTTCACTGTATGTTCCCTGACACTGCCATTCTGCCAATAGCTGGTGGTAGAAGTGGCAACCACCCCAACATGGCCCTAAGCCATTCTCCTAACCCTGGACCAGGCTTCCAACCACCTCCCCTTTCATGCCAAAACCCCATAGTTTATACCTCCCACAATAACCAGGCTGCTCACTTGCAGGCAGTCCCCAGATGCCACAGGAGTTAACCCTTTCAACACCCATACGCCCCAAGGGTGGCTTAAAGTATGCCAGCTGCAAACAGTGGCTCCTGGAACGTGAAACACACAGATAAACTCTGGCTGGACAAACCCAGCTGGTCCCTTATGGCTGGGAGACATTCCATGGTGATCTGCACTGCTCCCACAGTTGGTGGTGCTCCATCGATGTTGTCAATCGGTCATCCTGTGATGATCTACATCACTCCTTGAATGCTCTTGCTCCATCTGCTGTATTCACTGTCAGCACATGGATAGCATGCTGATCCTGTTTTTCCCTCTGGCAGATATGCTGTGGGTGGACAATGACTGTATCTTGGCCAATCACTCAATGCTATGCTAATAAGCAGAGAGGGAGAGCACTTCCTCCCTTGGATCGTCATGTGGCTCTTACTGTGGGGAGTCTGTATGAAAATGAACTGCACTAAAAGATTTTTTTTCTGGGGCTCCCCTTCTGACATTTATCAATGCTTTCCTACCTTACTGAATTTCTGGGAGTGAGGACATTTTTTAACATGTATACCCCAGGTCCTGGTTGGGTGCCTTTTTGTAAACCCTGAACAATGGATACTATGAGCCCCACCCTGTAGGTCAATGAACTGGACAGGTTTCCACAATGTTTCTGGGCACTAGGGCAACAAGCTTTGGGATTCTGGAGGGCATTTATGGTTCCCAAGCAGTTCTATAACTTTATTTACTGATTGTTCACACATTGCTACAGAGTCAAGTCTAAACAGAACTTTAACTGGTGCACTCCTAAGGAAACACAAAGAAAACCATACATAATGTGCAGCCTGATGGAAGCATAGTGCTGTAACATTATGACTGTTACCCTCACAATAAACAGCTGGTACTGGCAAAATTAGCAGGCAGGCAGGACATTATTAGTTTTCAGAAGTAGTCTGTTACTTTTTATTTCAGAAGCATTTTTCTGTTTCTATATGCTTATTAAAATGTTTTCCACCAACTTGTAGTAGTACTAGGTGCAATGTGGGAATCATACTAGAATTTGTAGTAGATCTGCTTGGATTCTCTGGAATCTCTTCTGTTTGGATCCAGTGAAATTTTGGAATTAGCATTTATGTGTCTTAGTCTGATCCCATTCCATGTGGGAACAGAAATGGAGATGGAATCAGAATTTCTGATTCTGGAACCTAACAAGCTGAGAAATAAATACCCACTCCCCTGTGCAGAACAAAACTCCAAAGTTTTAAAACATCATCCCACTCTCTGCTAAGATATGACCTCTCCTCTTCCACCCTGTGTCCCTTGATTTGTGACTTCCTATCTTTAAGGATTACTGATGGCTGCTTGGGGGGCCCATCCTGCTGTGCCTTCTATTCTCTGGAAGTGCAGTCCGTTGTTCTCTCACATGCATCACTAATCCAATGCTTGCCCATCACCTCCCTTGACCCCATCCCATGCTCCCAAATTTACCTCCTAACAAGCCCCACTTCGATCATCTAGATCCTCTACCGGTGCGGCTATTTAATATGGCTAGTGGCTACTTGTGGCTGGAGTCTGGAGGATTGGTGG
Source organism: Neoceratodus forsteri (assembly GCA_016271365.2). NCBI lineage: Eukaryota > Metazoa > Chordata > Ceratodontiformes > Ceratodontidae > Neoceratodus > Neoceratodus forsteri. Next base: position 187,143,787 of record CM057457.1, read on the forward strand.
TGAGCTAACCTGCTTTTTCATTCCTCCTCCCAAGCACATCCAGGCCTTGGGTCCTCCAAGGAGTTCCTCCAGGCTATTACTGCTGCTGAGCTAACTCTCAAGTTCCTGCCATGTCAACCCATGACAAGTCCGACCCAACTGCTTGATGCCTGAGTGAATGACTAGTACTGACTAAAGTTATATCCCACCCTGCCTTGGTCCTTACTGCCAGTCATGTCAATTACCAAGCCACACCAATGTTGTCTGACTGGGGGTGGCATAGCAGGAGCAATCCCTAGGTAACAAGGTACTCTCCTTGTCCAGCACTGGATGACATCAAAGGGCTAACAGAGGATTTGGGGCTAGTATGCCACCTCTCAGCCAGGCAATGAATTATTGTGCATAGATTATTGTGGTCACCACCACTGAGCCACTGACTCCTGTTCAGCATAGAGTAAGACTGCATCAAGGTGTAAGCCCCATGGTGTCATGCCTCAGCTCGCCATGATTTGATGGTGAGCTGAGAATGTTGAAAACCATGGGCGGAGGTTGGAGAGGCATTGGAGGAAGACCGGGTTTCTGGAGGGCAGGCTAGTTCTAATTGCTCATTATGATGAGTATCAGAATGCAATCATCCAAAAAAAGGCAGCTTTATGTCTAGGATGATTGTAGCTGGGAAGAACTGACCAACTCGGCTCTTTTGGGTTGTGGACAAGTGTGAGGAGTTTGCTTGGTTCTTCTCAGGTAGAGTGTCCTCCATGAGGGCTGCAATCTCTCCAAGCAGAATACCATCCTCCAACAGTGGCGGCCTTTGGTTGGGTGGATGCACTCGGCCACTTTGGGGGAAGTTCCGATCGATGATGATGCTGGAGGTCTGTGGGGTGATCGCTGGGCTTAAACCAACATTCTGCTACCTTAATCCAGGCCCGATGTGACTACTAGTTGGATGTGTTGAGGTCCTAGGTCCAGTTTTTGCCGAGGTTGTCAGATGTTCCATGTCAGTGGGGTTTTTCACAGGCTCTCAATAAGTCCCTGCTGAAAAAAACATCTTTGAACCCCGACGTCTTGGCAAATTACCAGCCGATCTCGAACCTCCCCATTCTGGGGAAGTTCTTGAGAAGGTGGTTGAGGAACAGCTCGAGGGTCACATCATGGACTTTCAAATTTACAAACCATTCTAGTCTGGATTTAGGCCTTGCACAGCGTGGAGACCACATTGGTTAGGGTGTTGAATGACCTGCTCAGGGTGAGGGATAGAGGAGAGTGAACGATTCTCATTCTCCTTGACCTCTGCTTAGCGTTTGACACTGTGGACCATGGGGTGTTATAAGACAGGCTATAGGAGTATGTAGGACTCACCAGCAAGGTCATCAGCTGGTTTGTGTCCTTTCTCCAGGGCAGGTCTCAGTGGGTGATACTGGGGAATTATTTATCAGGCTCAATGGACCTGCCCTGTGGAGTTCCACAAGGCTCTGTCCTCTTCTTCATGTTGTTCACAGTGTACATGCTGCCCCTGGGAGAGGATATAAGGCAGCATGAGCCAAGTTTTCATTGCTGTCCCAATGACACTCAGCTCTACCTGTCATTTGCACCCGGAAGATCTGACGTGACTGACATGCTGAATGATTGCTTGGCCGAAATCCAGGCCTGGATGGTGTCAAACTGGCTGGGACTTAACCCGGGGAAGACTGAGGTGCTAGTGGTTAATCTGGGTCAAAGGGGTGGCATGGGGGCCTTTGGGGATAGGTTGGGCCTTTTTAATGGCCTGACGAAGTTGGAGGCTTCCTCAAAGGTGAAGAATTTGAGCATTGTTCTGGACAGTGAACTGACACTTGATGCTTAGGTTTTGGCTGTTATCTGGACAGGATTTTACCATCTCCAGAACATCACCCGAATTAAGTCCCTTAACCACCCGCCCCCACTGACCTGGCTATGCTGGTATATGCTTTCATCACCTAGAAGCTTGACTACCATAATGCACTCTACCTCTGGGTCAGAGGAGGTGAAATGCTATGCCTGCAGTTTCTGCAAAATGCTGTGGCCTGGCTGATGACTGGACAGTCAAGGTTCAGTCACATTACGCTGATGCTGCATGAACTGCATTGGCTGCCAGAGTGCTGGCGCATCACCTTTAAAGTAGGTCTTTTGACCTTCAAGGCCCTACACTGGTTGGATCGAGACTACCTGAAGGAGCTTCTGTAACCCTACACCCCTTCTCACGCTCTCAGATTAGTGGGGTGAGGCCCTCTTGGAGGTCCCTAGGGCCAGGCTAAAATGTTCTGGGGACCTGGCATTTGAAGTTGCAGCCCTGGTCCTCCGGAATTCACTTCCAGGGTATCTTGGGGAGGTGCCGTCTGTAGAATTCTTTAAAAAACATCTGAAGGCCTTTCTGTTTGAGCAGGCATTAGGGACATGAGGAACTTAGGCTGGGACTATCAGACAGCTTAGGAAGCAGCTTGTTTTTAAACTTTTTATTGGGTTCATGAAATTTTTTTATATATTATATTATGTATGTTTTCCTTCTACTATATTTGCATATTTTATTATTTGTTTTAGGGGTGCCCTGAGCTTTCAGGTAAGGGCACCCAAAATAAATAAACTGTACTACTACTACTACTACTACTACTGCTGCTAAATATGATGGGCAGTGTGTGGGGACACAAAAGGGGTTACTTTCATCAGTGATTTATCCATGTTTGCTCTGGGGTAGGATGTGAAATTGCAGTCTGATTCTGATTTTGCATCCAAGGCTTTTTTTTATTTGGATTTTTGGCATTCAATTCCAAAACTCTGAATATTTGGAAAAAAGTCAGAAATCCAACTAATCCGATTCCATTTGGTGGATTCCAAGCAACCCTAATTCATATTAGGAATTGCATGACAGCAGAAGGTGTTAGTCCATATGAAGCTGTCCCCAACTGTTCAGTGGTAATAAACCATTATTACAACCTGGTTTATACATTAATTTAATCCAGTTTGGAGTGTGACTATTTTTTCAATGTTGGCTGCATAATAAGGCAGGGAGTTCCATTTACTTAGAATATGTAGAGTGAAGACATTCATCCTTTTTGTTGTTTTTAAGTTTGCAGTCCTAAGTAATCTGTTTTAACCTCTTTAACCAAAATTATTAATCTTAAATTTGAACTGTAGGCCATCTTAACAGCAGCATCTTTAAGGATGTTAAAAAGTAGCAGGGGGTCTCCCCAGTCCTCCTTCCATGCAAACTATATAATCCCAGTCTGTGAAGCCTATTTTCATATTTCATATGCTCAAGCCCTCTAATCATCTTTGTAGCCTTCCTGTACACCCTTTAGATTTTTTTGATATCTCCCACATTCAGAGCACCACGCAATTGGGAATAAACAATGTGTGACCTTCCATAAGTCCTGTATTGAGGTTAGGGTGTAAAATCAGTACTTTTACCTGGAGATTGAAATACCTAGTTCTATTACTCATCATATCAGCATTGTGACCTCATTGACTGTGACATCACAAGTGATGATATGCAGCAGGTGATTATCTTTTAGCATTGCTAAAATCGTGCAGGAAGCAGGAGAAAACATTGATGTGCTGGTACACATAGGGACTAACAATCTCACCAGCCAGTCAGTTGTGGAGACCAAGGAACACCTGACCAGGCTGGGAGACAAACTGTCATCCATTTCATCTGGCATCTCCAAGAGGAGGGCAGACGGACAGAAGGTCAGAGAAGGGGAGATAGGGGAGCTTAACATGTGGCTTAAGAGCTGGTGCAAGGGAAAAGGACACACATTTGCAGGTAACTGGCAACAGTTTGGGGAGCGAACGTTCTTTAAATTTGATGGATTGTATCTGACTAAGGAGGAAGTCAGTGTGTTAGGGCAGAAGTTTGATGTCTTTACAAAATATTTAAAAGTAGCAAATGGGGAGAAGGGTGCAGCACCCGATACATTGAATGGGAAGAACCCCCCCCCAGCTGGTGATCAAACAAGAGTCCAGCATGTTTGTAGTTCATTTGCATCACCAGGTAAGAAAAAAGATCCAGCTTCCCATACGACGTGCAGGGGAAATGCCGGACCTCACCCAACGACTAACACACGGAAATCTGGCCAATGGAAAATCATGTACACAAATGCCCGCAGTCTGGAAAACAAGATCCCAGACCTGCAGGCAACAATGACAGAGGCTAAACTGGACATAGTAGCCATTAGCAAGACATTGTTCACCAGTAACCACACTTGGGAGACTTCAGTACCCGGCTATGTACTGTTCAGAAGAGACCAAGGTGCAAAAAGGGCTGGGAATGGCCTTTTATGTCAATGAAAATATCAAAGCTACAGAAATTCAGAATACACATAAGGAGTCAGAAGAACTGTGCGTGACCCTGGAAACAGGAAATGGGACAACCATACAAACTGGGGTTCTCTACAGGCCTCCAGGCCAGGGGGAGGACATAGACACATTACTGTTAGAAGATCTACCAAACATGACAGCTAAAGGGCAGGTTCTGATAATGGGAGACTTCAACATGCCAGATACAGATTGGTCAATACCAGCAGGAACATCCACCAGAACTAGGCACATAGTGGATTTCCTGTAAGGGGAGGACCTCAAATAACTGGTACAGTACAACAACCCACAAGAAACAGGGCTATCCTAGATCTAGTACTGACTAACGGGGAAAGAATCACAGATCTCCAGGTAGAAGGTCACCTAGAGGCTAGTGACCATCCTTTGGTATGGTTCAATTTGGCCACTAGAACTAAATCATCCCATTCCAAGGCAAAAATATGGGACTTTAGAGGAGCTGACTTTGATAAGATGGCCAGCAGAGTTAAGCTAGCACTGGCAAGAAGAGAAACAGGTGAGGGGTTACAGGCAAAGTGGGCAAGCATTAAGGATGCAATACTTGAGGCAACATCCCATTGTGTTAGAGAGAAAAGCAAGAGCAAAAGAAGGAGGAAACCACTTTGGTTCTCAAACACAGTAGCAGAAAAGGTCAGAGCCAAAAGGCTGGCCTTCAGGAAATATATGGGAACACAGCGGGATGACGATAGGGAGGCATACCGAACTTCCCTAAGGGAAGCAGGGAAGGCAGTAAGGCAGGCAAAGGCCCAAACCGAAGAAACTCTAGGATGAACAGTAAAAGAAGGAGACAAGACTTTCTATAGATATGTTAGTGAAAGCAGAAAGTCCAAAGGGGGAATTGCTAAGATCCAAGGGGATAAGGGGAAGTGTGTGGAGGAGGACCAAGGAAAAGCATTTATCCTAAATAGATACTTCGGCTCTGTATTTACTGAGAAGAAGGTAGAGCAGGGCCCATAGCTCAGCACCATGTACACGGGGGAGGGAGGTGTGAACTAGTCCCTTCACAAAAGAAAGAGTCCTACAAGAGCTCACTAAGCTCAGGGAGGACAAGGCAATGGGACCTGATGGCAAACATCCCAGCATATTGAAGGAGCTAAGGGTGGAACTAGCAGAACCATTATCAGAACTGTTTATTGAGTCTCTGAGCACAGGAAAGGTCTCAGAAGACTAGAGAAGGGCTCATGTGATCCCGCTCCACAAGAGTGGTAGCAGGGAAAAGGCAGGGAACTACAGACCAGTCAGTCTTACCTCAGTAGTGGGCAAGATTATGAAGGCACTCTTTAAGGAAAGGATAGTGCAACACCTGGAATCCATAGGGGCACAGGATCCAAGACAGCATGGGTTTACAACAGGAAGGTCTTGTCAAACTAATCTCATAGATTTCTTTGACTGGGAAACCAGAGTAGTGGACCAAGAGAGTGCAGTCGATGCCACTTACCTTGACTTCAGCAAAGCTTTTGATACTGTTCTACATAGAAAATCCATTAATAAGCTGGGTAGGATCTGGGTGGGTCACAAGTTGGTCAACTGGGTGGCAAACTGGTTGGCAGGCAGAAAACAGAGAGTGGTGGTAAATGGTATACAATCAGAAGAGATGCAAATCACAAGTGGGGTACCCCTGGGATCAGTCCTGGGGCCAGTCCTCTTCAATATCTTCATCAGTGACATTGCAGATGGACTGAAGGGGAAGGTTTGTCTGTTTGCAGAGGATACCATGATCTACAACAGAGTAGATGATCCAGATGGGGTAGGCAGAATGAGAAGAGATCTGGATAAACTGGTAAAATGGTCGGAAGAGTGGCAACTGGAGTTTAACGCAAAGAAGTGCAAGATCATGCACATAGGGAAAAGAAACCCCGAAGCCACCTATAGGTTGGGATGGGAGTTTCTGGCAATCACAAGGAAAGAAAGAGACTTGGACATCATCATTACATATGACCTGAAATCATCCAAGCAGACCACTAAAGCAGTAGGTAAGGCTAGAGGGATGTTGGGGTGTATTAGTAGAGGTATTGTAAGTCGTAAGAGGGAGGTAATAATCCCTCTTTGCAAGACACTGGTTAGACCCCATTTGGAGTACTGTGTGCAGTATTGGAGGCCGCACCTGCACAATGACATTAACAAAATGGAGGCAGTCCAGAGAAGGGCAACCAAAATGGTGCAGGGACTGTATCAGAAAACATATGAGGACAGATTAACGGAGCTCAATATGTATACCCTAGAGCAAAGGAGGGAGAGAGGTGATATGATCGAAACATTCAAACATCTTAAGGGCATTAACAAGGTGAAAGAATCTAACATGTTTCAATATAAGAGAAATAGTAGGACAAGAGGACACAGCATGAGATTAGAGGGAGGCCAATTAAGGAGTATTGTGAGGAAGTTCTTCTTCACAGTAGGGGTGGCAGATGCATGGAACAGCCTACCTCAGGAAGTGGGGGATATGAATACAGTGCAGGGCTTCAGACAAGCATGGGACAGGCATAAGGGAGCAATACAGAAGAGTATGAATAGATAGGCCATTGACAGGGTACAGGCCTATAGCACATTCATAAGGTAGAAAAAATGGGCAGACTGGATGGGCCTTGCAGTCCTTATTTTTTCTGAAATTAAATCAACTTTATTAAGTTTTAGTTACAACCATCAACAATATGATTAACACAGGGCATTGAACATATCCAACTGGTACCCCCCCCACCCCCACCACCACCACCACCCCCTCGCGGTCCTTATCTGCCATCAACTTCTATGTTTCTATGTTTTCTGGTCAGTTGTGATATCACAGATAGTGAGGTCATAGTATAAAACACATGCCTCAGCCTTCTGTTCTCAGGCTTTGCAGATTGGGTAAGTGGAAATTTGGTACCATATACTCCATCCTAAAGCAGAACCACATTAAATTATTTCATGGGGATTTGAATACATCTCCCCTGATGCTTTGCATAATTCAGATCTGTGTGATTTAGTATTTCATAGGTTTCATGATGTATGAAGAGGAATACCGCTATCTAAATCTATTTTTGCTGAATCTTATATGCTAATATTGTATGATGCCTGCTTTGCTTTCTCTGCGTTGTATTCTCCTAGGTCATATCTGAAAATAGGCATGTACTGTACTTGTCTAGTGGGCTTACCTGATCAATGAAAACTAATAACTAAGTAACTGAATGATTGAATAAACAAATTAATTAATTAATTAATTAATGGCAGTATCCAGGTAAAGTACTGTTCAACACATCCCACCAGGTATTGTCAAGTAGAAAGTATTCTAACTAGTAAAGGTAAAAAATAAAAAAAACTACTTCAAACATTAGAAGCAATAGTTCACTGCTCTTGAAAGTTGATATTAAATTCAGGTAGTACACTAGCTCTTTAAATATAGGGCAGAATAGGTAACCCTACTCTGTATATTGAAATGTATACTTGCATGGCTACTTTGCTATGAAATCACAGCTGCCTTGTATTTAAGATAAAATTCCTTTTCTTATTCCCTGTCTCAGTTAATTTTATTGCACACTTACAGAACCTGCTCATCCAAATAGCAATATACAAGATGTCATATACCGGACACAGTGCCACTCTGTGTCATTAGTGGTAGGCATTTTCTGGTTATTCTATGGCCATGTACACACAAGAGATCAATTTTAAAATGTTGTTAAGAACATTTTCTAAACCAGTCGCTAGCACGGTTGTCGGAGCATCCAAATTACATTCCGAAAACCGTGCTTGCCTGAGTGGTTTCCCAAGCATGACTGTGGCACCAGTGGGTGCCACAATGCCTTATGGGATACTTGCGACTGGGCACCTTAACAGATCTAGGAGAAACTGATGTGGCAGAATTGGGAGTGCATTGGGAACCCTGCCATGTGTGCAAGGTTTTTTTTATGTATACCGAAGGTGAGAATCCAAGTTTTTTGAAACATGATTGCCTTAACTGGTGTTACAGCATGGATCGCGTCCACACTGCTATTAACATGGATTAAGGCAACCATGTTTGTCTAAAAGCATGTTAAAGGCTACCTCCCTAGCAGGGTTTTAGCAGGGTTTTAGAACATGGTTATAACCGTGTTACAGTGTGTACGCAAAACGTGCTTGGAGGGCTTAAAACAGTTCAAGGCATTTAAGACTGTTTCAAGTTCTCTAGTGTGAACAGTGCCTATATGGGCCAAATCTAATGGACAGAGACTATAACCTCTGTTGACGCTGCCACATTCCACAGGACTGAGACTCTCACTCATGGGTGCTATTCCAGATCTATTGGACATCCTCACATCCTTGAGTGATGCCCCACCACTTAAAGCTTTTGTACCTGTAACTGGTACCATGGGACTTTGGCCAGAACCCCAGGCCCACTCCAGCTTTTACTTCTGTCAAGGTCACCCTCAGATAACTCCATCAGCCCCTGGATGGAAAGACTGTTATCTCCACATATGGAGACAACTGCCCAGCAAAAGGTTAGATTTAACCACTGCCCCCAACACTGGAGGACCTGTAGGCTACACCAGATTGATACTATTTCTTAACACCCCATGTCAGTACACTCTACCATAACTCCTGCCCTCTCTAATAGGAGTGTACAGTTTTTCACTCTGTCCCCCAGCTCTGCATACTTTGGTCTATTGACCTGTACTCTATGGGGAACTCCAAACCCACAGGTTTACCTGAGCCACATCCTAAACCTGGAGTGCTGCCAGCACATTAAGATCCAACAGGCTTACGTTAGCCTTATTCTTTCCCAAGAAAATACTTCAGAACCACAATACCAAGTCCCCACTGCATACTACTCTTAGTCCAAGCACACAACTGGCAAATTTTCTTTAACCTCCTGGGACATAGAAAATATATCTTTGTTGGAGTTCTGCACATTTGTGTGACCCCTGCAAATGGTGAAACTCCATGGCCACTGATGGAGGATTTCTTCTGAAATCCCCTTCCCCACGGTCACATGTCCTGTTCTCAAGCAGCTGCCGTGACAGAAAAATAAACAACAAAACCAGCACTACTCCAGATCTGAGAGCAAAAATGGCTTTATTTCAAAAATATTAAAAGGCTCAATGCCTACAACATACCATCAAGTGTAGCAGCAAACTAAACCCCCACCGGTTTCACAGCTAGTGCGTCATCAGGGGGATGGTCCATTAACACAATGAGACCGATTTAAATAGTGGCCCCTTAAAGAGATAGTATAGACACAAAACACTCACCAAAGGAATGCATTTATTTACACATGTATAAACTAATACCACCACAAAATAAACTCTGGGATATTTAGGGATTACTACAACAAAAAGTTATTAATAATATCAAAACTAAAATACAGACAAAACTGCATAGAGGAACTACCCCATATCTTTCTAATTTCATTAAGACACAAAATATACTTTGTGTTATATATATATATATATATATATATATATATGTATATACTATAGATATATATGTATACACACACACACACACACACACACACACACAAGTGAAAAGAATTAACAAAAGAAAGAAAGGTCAATCTGATCTAATGTATAGTACTACCAATATAATCCATACTTGAAACAATACTTTATTTTCTTTTGTTTCATAAAGCTTTCAGGAACATGATGGTGCAACACAAGGTATTAAGGACCTAGAGACAACAAAAAAACTATTTGTGAGAATACATTCATCTATCTAATAAATATAGCTATTTCAACATTTGGAAAATAGTATTATCTAACCCAATTCTATATTCTATTTTCCTTTCTTGACCCTGTATTCTGTTTCCTAATGCATGTCAACAGTTCAGTTCTATCACTGAGGCCTGGTGCCCTCCAATGCCCCTAATGTGAAGATCCAAAATGATTCTCTGTATTTAAGCTTTTCCTTGAGGTTACCACCTCTTGGCCCCACTTTGACCTTTTCTATTGCACAGAACTTAAAGGTATGGCCAATATTTCTTGCCATTCTACAGTGGTTAGCTAGTGCATTTGAAGGGTCTTCAGCCTGAAATGACCTCAAATGCTCACCAATCCTGACCTTGAAAGGTCTTGTGGTCATTGCGACATAAAATGCAGAGCACTCACAAGTTGACAGATACACCAAATTCTCTGTACTACAGTTAAAGAAACAATTTATCTTATATATTGTTAACTGTAGTAAATGTATTGATTTTTAAAATGGAGGTGCAAAACTTACAGTTGCCACATTGAAAATTACCATGTGGCAATGATGGTAACCAGTTACCATCAGGCACACAAGGAGACACCCGAGCTTGATAACTATGGACTAATTTGTCCTCCAAATTCTGCCCACGTTTATATACCATTCTAGGTTTTTCCTGCACATTTGCTTTGAGTAAAGGCTCCAATCTTAATATGTTCCAGTTATCATTTAGAACCTGTTCTATGCTCCTTGTGTGTATGGTGTATTTGGTAATAAAATTCATCCTACAGGTATTCTGTTATTCATGATTTTTTACTCTAAGGAACTCCTTCCTATCTTTTTCTAGAGCATCACCATATGCTTTGTATACTACAGTATATCAGCATTATAACCTCTAACCATAAACCTAGTACACATCTCAGAAGCATTTATCATAAAATCAGAGTCATTACTACAATTTCTGTGAAGTCTCAACATCTGGGCTGTGGGGATATTCCTTATGATGTTGTGGGTGGCAACTAGTGGCATGTAGTAGTGAATTCCTGTCTGTATCCTTCCTATACTTATCAGTTGCATAAGTGCCATCACCTTTCTTTATTATTACAAGATCCAGGAAGGGAACAGGCACAGAATCACACTTCATAGTAAATTTTAGATTCTCATAATTTATCTCCAGATAAGAGACAGATTGGTTTAGTTCACTTATACTGCCACGCCACACCATAAATATATCGTCCATAAAGCGATGCCATATGTCAATCCTATCAAAGAAAGGATTGGCCTGGTCATCATAAACATGTTCTATTTCCCATTTGCCCAGGTATAGATTTGCATAATTGGGGGCAAATGTTGCCCCCATTGCTGTCCCTTTGACCTGAAGGTAATATGTGTCCTGAAAAAGGAAACTGTTTTTAGTAAGCACATGTTCTGCACACTCAAGGAGAAATTCCTTTTTCCCATTATGCAACTGTGAGTCATGTTCTAACCAATATCACAGAGCTTCCAACCCATCACTATGTTGGGTGTTGGTGTTTAAAGAACAAATATCCATTGACACCAATAGCCATTCTCCCTCTGATTGCATTTCCTACAGGACTTCCAATATATGCGTAGTATCCCACACACACAATCTTAACGCAGGTACATAGCCTTTAATATGTGAATCCACATATTGTGAAAGTGGCTCAGTTAAGGAACCAATTCCTGCTACTATCGGTCGTCCTGGAGGATTATGACAATCTTTGTGTATTTTTGGTAGGGTATAAATACTAGTTCTAATAGGCTGTTCCACAGTAAGAAAAAAACAATTCAGCATGATCAGTAATGCCATTTGACTCTGCATGAAACAAAAATGAATCTATCTCCCTTTTAAATAAAAAGGTGGAGCCACTCAGAAGTTTTTTATAGAATGAGGTATCATTAAGTTGTCTCTTGATTTCTGCTGTATATTGTTCTGTGGACATCACCACAATAGATCCCTCTTTATCTGCAGGTTTAATTACTAAATTCTCATTCTCCATAAATGATTTTAATGCATGGATTCAGAATGTGTTATATTAACAAAGGTGGGACTACTGTCTCTATCCAGTATGTCCTCAAACCCCTGCTCACAGGCACATTCAAACACCTTCACTGTGTCACCACAGGGTGGAAAAAAAGTAGAGGGTGGCTTAAAAGGCCTTACCTCCTGTCCAAAGGTAGGGGTATCACCATCCTGACTCACCAATGATGGATTTCCATGGCACATCCTGGTTTTCTCAAAATGTACTTTCAGATTAAGATTCCGAGTGAATCTATGAAGGTCCACATAAATGTCAAATGGCTGAGTATCCGCTGTAGGTACAAAGGACAATCCTTTTTTCAAAACTGATATTTGGTCCTGTGTTAGATTTGTCCCAGAAATATTAATTATGATATTTTCAATCCACTACTTATTTCTTTTTTCCACAGAATCTTCCTCCTATGTTTCTGTCCACCCCCTCCTGGTCGATTTCTTTGGTTGATTTGAGGCGATGGAGTTATTTGTAGTTGGCCCCTCAATAGTCTCACCTCCCTCTGTTGTTGTGGGGATTGCTGGGGAGGATCTTGAAATTGCACTACCCGCTGTTTGTTCTTCCTGTGGGTGTGTAGTACCTCTGTCTCTTCTTCTTCCTCCTCTAAAAAAGGCTCACTCTCAGATTCGCTATTAGAGGTATATACTGGGGAATGGCTGCAGAAACCCTTCACCTCTCCAGCATCTTCTTCTTCATCTTCAGTGTGAAACGATAAGATACCAGACTCTCTTCTCTCTCTCTCTCTCTCTCTCTCTCACGCTCTCATCTATGCTTTCTTGCTTCTCTCATCTCTGGTTTTACTCTGATTTTATATCTCATGATCTGCTCTGCTCTGCTCTGCTGTCTGCATTGACTTCTGTGGCCGACTTCTCAGCTAAGGGAAGCAGCACGTTTCCTTACCCACAAAAATAGGGAGACCCTAGCAGCCTCTCTCTCTCTCTCTCTCTCTCTGCCTATTCTTTCTGACTCTGAACTGAAACTCCCAGTCAGCTCCAGTTAACTGCCAGCTCTCTAGCTTTCTCTGTAAAGCTCTCTACAGCAGGGCATCTCATTTACATATACGCAGAACCCTTGTTCAGTAATAGTAGTGAATCAAGAATTTTTATAAGAGAGATGGCAATTTTGCCAACATGGAAACACTTCCTCAGAAAAAATGCAAAATGTTCCATTTTAAAATTCAAATTAGGCTAAAACAAGTAAACTGTTTGCTGGCCTAAGGGGTTAGCAGGTGCTGCTTTGCTACATAGTAGCTGGATATGCTATTGCCCACTCACCCTAACCTTGATGTCAATCAAATATTTCAACAGTGTGCTGCAGATTAACTGGAGCCAGGAATCTTCCAGCCTCAAAAGCCCCATTAGTAATGTTGTTAACCATTTAGTAACTTGACTGAAATATAAGCAAGGAGTGATAGGCTGGTTACATGGGATATTACAGCTCAGCTGGGATATACTGGACAAATAAACTGTTAAATTAAATAAAATAACTGATAAATGTTTCTTAACATACCTGATTTTCAATTTATAAAATGAAAAAAAAAATACTTTTGTGGAGCTATGTGAGACTGCAATCACTATGGAACCAAAAAAATGTATTAGTTAATTGCAGTAGCCTATATTCTCAAATGGTGGGCTCAATTTTCAAAGCCCTGATATTGACGTAAGATGCCTGCATCAAACAGATAGTATGCAAGGGGCACCTTGCATCAAAAGTTATGGCAATCCCAATTTTAAAATGCAGGCTGCTTGGAAAATGTGAGCCCTTGCACCAACCCAGCCCTGTGTCACCCTTGTACCAAAATGGGGCATACTATGGTGGAAGATGGCTTAATCCACAGTTGGGCTGCTGCATCTCCTGTGATTTTCAGTCCCCACTGTGGTCACAAGTCCTGACTGTGGTTAGAACAGCCATGAGCCTCTTGCGCCAAGAGGAGCACACAATACTTCAGGATGCCAACTAGGCATGGACCCTGATGCCAGATGCAGGGGGGTGGGCAGTGTCCGGGCATGACACATGGATGTCTGCATCTTCCCTACTGCTGTATGAGGTGGCCATCAGGTGCCACCACCACAGTACTGGCTGACCTCAGTGGTGATGGTGTGGCAGGGACCTGGAGCATGCCGTAGTGTTGTGTGCCCACATCTGCCAGATGCAGCAGGTGATGGTGGACGTATGCCCAGAGTGAGGGGTGGGGGGTCACAAGAGTAGGTGGCCTCACTGCTTCTGGGCTCTCCATGTAGCCTGGTGGTCAGGGCCCCTCACCACTGTGCAATGTGAACATGTGGGCATTTATAGCAGCAGATGCAGACATATGAAAATACGTGCACAGAATGTGTTGGTATATTAGCACTCTGCCAGTTTGCAGATAAGAGTATCTGTAGCTCATTTCACAGATTTCCTAACTATACTGTACCAACAAAAAGGTACACAGTGGGCTGGATTTGCACTGGGCAGGGAATGACAGCACCCTCCTGGGGAAGAATGGGGAAAACCAGAGTTGCTGAAAGAGTGGAGTGACAGCACCTAGCTTTACCTTAAAGATATATTAATATTTGTTTTATACTTTACTTTCTTTTGAAAGTAGCAGGGTAAGTGGGGAAAAAAATATCTGTAAGCAGTGGTTGGGGCACTTTGAAACCTGGTAGGCAGTGATTGGGTTACCTTAAAACTTGGGTTTTAAAGTGTAACAGTTGGTGTGGGGGAAACTAGGTCAGCAATTTAATCTTGGGGTGAGTAGATTCAGGAAGCCCAGTGAATCAGGTGTTTAATATAACACACTCACACACACACACACATATGATACTTCCAACCCGGGGCTAGGTCTACTTTTATAGGCTCTATGGGATGACTTGACAGCAGAGAGATACTTCCTGTGGAGGCAGAAAGGGAGGGTTTACTGGAACACATAGAAACAGTGTTTTTCTACTGAGGAAAAGAGAGAAAGTGAGAGAGGAAATATTCTAAGGCAGAAAGGACACTTATAGACATCATGGGAGTGGTGTAGTACAGCAGCTGTGGGGCGACAGTCTTCAGGGAAACTTTCTGAAGGCTGTGGTACTGTCCCATTTGCAGGCAACTCTCTGGGCTGAGGACAGAGGTTGCTCATGTCCAGGTCAAGTTGTCTGGATTCAGGGGACCTCATCCCCTGCCCAGGGACCACCAAGTCTACCCCCACTACCGCAACAGTTGCCAAGGAAGAAGATCTGCTAGATGACAGTGGGCTTGGGAAGGATGAGGGTGGTGGGGAAGAGACACATCCCTTTCATGGTTCCATTCCATAACTTCTATGCTGTTCTGGTAAGGCAGGACTGTCCCAGAGAGGCACCTGCAGTGGTAACCAAGGAGGATGTCAGGGTCCTCCATGGCAGAGATGCCAGAGTGAGGCAGAGGACCTTGTAGGAGGAGGAGGAGGAAGTAACTCCTGGCCGAGGACTCTATAACCGGGGGGTAGAATTGGTGCCAGGAGGGGAGGGAGTGAGGGAGGTCAAGTGCCTACCCAGCATCACAGCTTGGAGGGATGGAGAGCGCATGTTAAGGATCGCTGTGGCAGCAGGGTGAGAAGGTGAGCTAGACATCATTGTCCACCTGGGGACAAATTACCTGGCAAGTAGTGAGGCTAGGGTAGTGCAGGAGCAGTTCAGGGAGCTGGGGAGGTGTCTTAGACAGGTGCCAGGCTTTATAAGCTTTTTAAAGGTGTTACCCATCAAGGGCAAGAAGGAGAATAGGGTACTCCACATCAAGAGATTCAATGCATGGCTGAAGAGCTGGTGCAGAGTAGAGGGATTTGGCTTCACTGGGGACTGGGGTTCTACCTGGAGGAATGTAGGCCTGAACAGGGGTGATAGCCTCCATCTATCCGTGGGGGAACCAGGATCCTCAATGAGAGGTTTAAATGTTTCAACAGCAAGCATTTAAACTAGCCAAGGGGGGAGTAGCAGAAATAAGCTGGGTGAAGCAAACAATCCCCCCACACATACAAAATGATACAGGCAGCAGAGAGGACCCCAAGGTTGAGAAATCACCAAAGAAAACTGAAACCAAAACAGATAAAAATGCAGAGAAAAGACAGAATGGGAGTTAGGACAAGAGTGCCATGGAGGAAAGACATCGGGATAGGAAGGGAGTTTGTAGGAGAGGAAACAGTAAAAATTGGTAGGTCATGTGCACAAACTCCCACAGTCTGGGAAACAAAATCCTGGACCTAGTGGCCCTGATGGCTGAGGTGGATCTGGACATTTTTGCTGTTACCGAGACATTGGTTCATGGGGAATCATGACTGGGATATGACAATACCAGTTACTCTCTATTCAGGATGGACAGGGTGGGTAAAGAGGAAGGAGAAGTGGCTACCTATGTCAGAGATGGAATTAAGGCAACTGAGGTACAAGGAATGCAGGGAGAGGAGAGACACTTTTGATCACCCAGGAGATGGAAAATGGCACTGCCATTAACACTGGTGTGATCTGCAGACCTCCCTCATAAGCGGAAGATCTGGGCAGGGTATTTGTAGAAACCATCCACAGAATGACAGCTAAAGGGGAAGTGCTGTTGGTAGGAGATTTCAATCTGCTGGATGTGGATTTGAGCAACCAAGCTGCAGCCTCAGCCAGGAACAGAGACGTTCTGGAAGCCCTGCAGGGGGAGTTTCTAAGACAGCTAGTGACAGAGCCCTTCAGTGAGGGTGCAACTTTGAACCAGGTACTCACCAACAGGGACAGAATTACAGACGTAATAGTGGGGAGCCATCTAGGATCAAGCGATCACAGTATGGTGTGGTTCAATGTGAGAACAGTAGAAGAGTCAAACCACATGAAAGCAAGGGTCCTGGATCTCGGGCAGGCCAACTTGGCAAAGATGGGGGAATGTCTTAGGAAATCACTGGCAGAGAAGGAGAAACGGGATGGAGGAACAATGGGAGAATCTTAAAGGGGCCATAGCAGAGGCAATAAGCTAGCATTAGGCAAGTAAGCAAAACAAACAGAAAGAAAAAAAAACATTATGGTTCTCAAAGGAAGTGGCCGAGAAGGTAAGGCCAAAAAGGGTGGCATTCCAGAGGTACAAGGAAACACAGAGGGACGAAAACAGGGAACTGCATCTGGAAAAGCAGAGGGAGGAGGGGAAAGCAGTCAGGAGAACAAAGGCTCAAACAGAAGAAAAAATAGCCCAGACAATAACAAAAGGGGACAAGAACTTTTTCAGGTACGTTAGTGAAAGAAAAAAGACCAAGAGTGGGACTGTGAGACTAAAAAGGGAAGGATGGAAGTATGCAGAGGGGGACCAAGAAAAATCAGAAATCCTGAACAAATATTTCTGTTCAGTATTCACAGAAGAAGGAGAAGGGGAGGGACCAAAGTTAGGCAATGGACGCACCACTGGGAGGGAGGTGGACACTAGTCCATTGAAGGGGGAGAGAGTTTTAAAGGAACTTGCTGATATAAAAGTGGACAAGGCAATAGAGTTGGAGGGGATACGTCCCAGAGTATTGAGAAATCAGGGGGTTGCTGGCATCATCACTGATAGCCCTGTTCAACAGTTTGCTGGAAACAGGTGGACTAAAAAGACTAAAAGGATCCAAAGGACTGGAGAAGGGCAAATGTAGTCCCTCTTCACAAAAGTGGGTCCAGGGAGGAGAATGGCAATTATAGGCCAGTTAGCCTGACCTCAGTAGTGGGGAAATTAATGCAATCACTACTAAAAGAAAGGTTTGTGATATATCGCAAATCCAACAGAGCACAGGATCTGAGGCAGCATGGATTCACAGAGGGAAGATCTTGTCAAACAAATCTGATAGATTTCTTTGACTGAGTGACTAGGGAGGTGGATTAGGGAGTGGCAGTGGATGTGGCCTACCTGGATTTCAGCAAGGCCTTCAACACTGTCACACATAGGAGGCTAGTAAACAAGCTGGTCAGTGTGGAAGTGTGTCCCAGGGTGGTAAATTTGGTCAAAAATTGTCTGAGCGATAGGACACAGAGTGTGGTGGTGAAAACAGTTCAATCCAAAGAGTACAGGGTGACTAGTGGGATCCTGCAGGGATCAGTGCTTAGATCAGTCCTCTACTGTCTTCATAAGTGACATTGCAGAGGGGCTGGAAGGAAAGGTGCGTCTCTTTGCAGTTGACACAAACTCCAGGAGGGGTAGAGAAAATAAGAAGGAACCTAAGCAAGCTTGAGGAGTGGTTAAGAGTGTGGCAGCTAAGATTCAATGCAAAGAAGTGCAAGATCATGCACTTGGGACACAGAAATGCAGAGGAGGAGTGCATGATGAGGGGGGTACTGATGGCCACCAAACAAGAAAGGGATCTGGGAGTAATCATATCTGATGATCTAAAGGTTACCAAACAGTGTGAGAAGGCTGTGAAGAGAGCCTGTGGAATGCTGGGGTGCATAGGGAGAGGTGTCTCCAGCAGAAGGAAGGAGGTGGTAATGCCACTGTATAGAACATTGGTGACACCTCATCTAGAGTACTGTGTCCAGTTCTGGAGGCCACATCTCTGGAAAGACATAGACAGAACAGAAGCGGTTCAGAGAAGGGCAGCAAAAATGGTGCAAGGGCTGCACAAAAAGTCATATGACAGGAGACTGGAGGATCTGATATGTATTCCCCTGGAGGAGAGGAGAAGTGGTGGGTGGCGGCTGATCCGGTCAAGAACCGCGAAGTGATCTCATGAGCAAAGGCAGATTCGCTGAGTGCTCCACAACACGCATGAGTACTTCAGATATTATGATGAACGTTAAGGCATTGGAAACAATTATTATCTACATTCCGCCTCCCCCAGACCACTACTTAAATTTAAGGTGTGTATTGCAGGCAGTGCACTTTACTCACTTCACCTTGTTTTTGAGCTCTGAAGGCAAATTTTGCAGTGATTCATGGGATTTCAGGTCACATGGGCTCTATATTGATCTGCACAGCCTCAGTTTGGGGTAGTATGTGTAGGAAGGAGTAGGAGTCAGTGTGATCTGATAGCTGTCTGTGATAGAAATCTTGTAAAAGCTGTTAAAAAAGCATTTTTTTTTTGGCTCCAACTTTAGTTCATCGATTGTAGGAAACCCTACTGTGCTCATATCGTAGAGCGTTTTTGTTTTTGTGTGGTTTTTGAATGTTAATTAACAACACTGAGTGTGTGTGGTGAATGACAGTGAGTGTGCTTTGGGAAGGGGCTTATCTGTGGGGTAGGTAGATTTAAGTTGGAGAAATAGTGATTTCTTTGTTTTTTGGTTATATTTTTGTTTTATAACTGACTGTGTTAATGTACACACAGTAATATTGTCAGTAATAGTTGAAATTTTCTTGCTGTTTGTGTGTGGATGTGGTGCAGCAGTTCATAATTTCAGGTTGTTTACATTACAATATGTAACGTGGCATAGTACTGAACTTTTGCATTCACTACGCATTACTCGTTCAGCATTGTACACAAACTGTTCTGTGTGTGAGTGTGTGTGCAGTGTTGCATGCATCAAATAATACACCTTTTATTGTGCCACAGACTAGTGTAATTGCAGGTGCAGCAGTGTGAACCTGCTATCCAGCAATGCAAATAAGTGCAAAGTAATGAACCTGGGAAACAAAAACCCTGGGGAAGATTAGACAATGGGGGAGGAGGTAATAAAAACAACAAAAATGGAAA
The DNA here is from genome assembly GCA_016271365.2 of Neoceratodus forsteri. Classification (NCBI taxonomy): domain Eukaryota; kingdom Metazoa; phylum Chordata; order Ceratodontiformes; family Ceratodontidae; genus Neoceratodus; species Neoceratodus forsteri. The sequence continues at coordinate 187,163,434 of CM057457.1, forward strand.
GGGACCTGGGGGTAATCATATCAGATGACCTTAAGGTTGGCAAGCAATGTGAGAAGGTGGTAGGGAGAGCAGGGGGGATACTGGGATGTATAGGGAAAGGCATCACCAGCAGAAAATAGGAAGTTGTTATCCTTCTGTATAGACAGTTGGAGAGACCCCATCTGGAGTACTGTGTCCAGTTCTGGAGACCCCATCTCTGCAAGGACATAGACAGGATGGAGGCAGTTCAGAGGAGGGCAACTAAAATGGTGCAGGGTCTGCAAGAGAAGCCATATGAGGAGAGGCTAAAGGAGCTTAATTTGTATACCCTTGAGGAAAGGAGGGAGAGTGGGGACATAATAGAAACATTTAAGTACCTCAGTGGAATCAACAAAGTCCAAGAGGGTAGCATCTTTCAGAAAAAGAGATGTATAAGAACAAGGGGACACAATTTGAAGATAGAGGGGGGAAGACTCAGGGGCAATGTGAGGAAGCATTTTTCACACAGAGGGTGGTGGACGATGGAACAGCCTTCCTGAGGAGGTTGTGGGGTCTAAAACTGTGGGAGAATTCAAGAATGCATGGGACAGACATAAGACAATTTTTGTGGGGGGTAGGAAGAAATAGGCTGTTGGTTAAATAGGATCTGCAGCTTATCCTCTAGGTAGGGAAATGGGCAGACTAGGTGGCCAAGCGGTCCTTATCTGCCGTCAAAGTCTATGTTTCTATGTTTCTTTCCACTGCAACTGCCTAATTTTGTACTGCGATCATGGTATCTGTAATTTGTTTTGCTGCTTGTAGTGTCGTAAAAATCTGCACTGTCTGCATTCAGTGCTCCCCCCCACCCCCATGTTCCAAAGGAATTTTTTACCTGATTGGATTGTTTTTGTGACCTCATCAGCATCACTGATTACTGAAGTTGTTTTCATTGCGTGACAGTCTCAGACTAGTTTCTTATCTGTTGCCGAAGCTACAGTTGTTTTTTTGGCTTCACATCCAGCGTCCCATCAATCAGAGAGAGAACATATCAAAATCTGAATTTCGTGAGGATCACGTGATGCGGCAGTCAGAGCAGTAGGACCGAGTCGGAGCTCCCGCTATCCCGATCTCTTTTTTCAATAAAAAACGCCTAAAGAGGTTCTGCAGTCTGCAAACGGCTTCACACAATTAGTGAACTGGGGATTACAGCGGGAGCGGGAGGAAATGAACCGCGATGCCCCGACATACTCCACCTGTCTCCCCCGAGAAATCCAGGAAGAGACCCAAGGCCCAGTCGTCAGATGGAGGTAAGATGCCAACTGCCACAGCCTTGAAAGCGCTGGAGCCTGAGACAACACCTCTCACCTTGGAGCTACTCTGAAGAGAATTGCTGCCCTTAAAGGAAGACATGAAAACTGTAGCTTCAGAAATTAAGCATCTGGCAGGGGCCCTGGATGATCTGAACCTCAAGGTCACGGATGTAGAAGTCCAGGTGACATCTGTGGAGAAAACCTTGAGCCAAACTGAGGAATCCGTGGTTAGCAACCGCCAGCATATTAAGAAACTTGAGCAAAAAGTAGAAGATCTGGAGGGGCGATCCTGACGTAATAATGTGGTCGTCCTAGGAATACCCGAAAAGGAAGAGGGTCAGAATGTAATTTTATTTACACAAAGGCTGTTTGAAAAGCTTGCTGGCCCCTCTCCCTATGGTCCTTCATACACTCTTAAGAGGGCCCACCGAGCGCTGCGGCCGATACCAGCCCCAGGCCAGCAGCAGAGGCCTCTGATTGCTAAGCTACTGAATTATCAGGAAAAACACCATTTACTCTCCAAAGTAAAAGAATTGGAGAAGGTCCTTTGGGAAGGCAAGGCAATATGAGTCACTCAAGATTTGCCAGCATCTGTGCGGCAAAGGAGATCCCTTTTTCATCCCATCATCACAAAGCTCATCGCGGCAGGCATAAAATTCCATATGGGATACCCGGCCCGTCTACAGGTGATGGTGTCCGGGGCCTGGGTATCCTTTGAAGATGTGGATATGGCTATGAAGACTTTACAGAAGGAGTTCCCAGACTTGTTTAGGCCTAAGTGAGGTGAGCCAAGGGGGAAGACTACTGGTGAACGACCCGGCGAGGAAGGTAAATTTTTTGGAGGAAGCAGACTTCTATGGGATGTTTAAACATAAGAGACATGAAAGAGAAGGACTTTTTCTCGGTTGTATGTTTCTAGAGTCACAAGTTTGTTGCTTCAGCTTTACTTATAGAAGACTGATTGACTCAAATAGCTCTTATGGATAATTTTGTTTGAATCTTTGGAGGGGAGGGCTGCTTTGATGGAATTATACAGCCTTAGAAATTTTGACACTGTTCATGCCTGGGCATATCACGGAGTCCCAGGGGGATTTGAAGGCTACTGCATGCTCATGTTCACCGAGCCTGGGCTATGGATGGTGGTGTGGTTGGATTTCCCCCAGGCAAAGTGGGATTGTGCGAGGTGCCCCAGATGAAACCTTCATGAGGGGTCAAGTGCGGGGGCTTCCTGGAGGCCAAGTGCATAGCCTCTGGACAAGAAGCCTGCACATAATCATCCACCACAAAATAACACCCCCCTCAAAGAGCTACACATCTATGGAGTTTTGGGATGGTGGGAGGGCTATGGCTGAGGACCAGAGTGGGACTCGCTGCATCACATAATTGTGACAGGAGGGTTGGGGACCGTATGATACAAAGGGTCAATTAAGGATTTAGGTGGCATATTTTTCAGAGGGTTTGAGGGCATGAGGGGTCGGGGTATGTTTGTTATTAAGTGGGTAGGCTGGGGAGGGTTAGCATATTGGTACTTTATCATGTTTTTCTTGGGTATCCAAGGGAGGGGGAATACGGGATGGTATGAGGGGGAGGGGTCCTCAGCACAGCTCAATGGGAATAGCTATATGATCACTCCACCCGGAGCCCTGGTCTTTTCAGGGTCTCATTCCATAGTTAGTGAATAGGGCTAACATCATAAGGATTGCCACTTGGAATGTTAAGGGTTTAAGACAGCATGTCAAACAATACAAAGTTCTCAAGCATTTGGATCTGCTATCAATAGACATAGGGATTGTACAAGAGTCACACTTGCTAGATTCAGAGGCTAACTGTATGAGACAAATGCAGATTGGGCAAGTTTTTTCGTCCGAGGGGACCACCAACAGTGCAGGAGTCCTAATTGTGATTAACCGGAAGGTCCCATTTATAATGAAACAAGTAATTAAGGATCCGCAGGGTCGTTTCGTTTTTATCCATGGGTATTTGTGCACTACTGAACTCATTTTGGGGACTGTCTATGGGCCTAATTCCGACTCCCCTGACTTTTTTGTGAAGCTAGTTGAGGTACTGCAACCATACTCCTCACTGCCGATGGTTGTGGGGGGAGATATGAATGTGGTGATGGATTCATCAATGGACCACTCTGCTTTCACGAGCAGAGCTCGCTCTCCAGCCCAAAGAGCCCTGTCGGAATTCTTAGAGTTCTATGCTCTGTGTGAAGTATGGAGAGTGCTCCATCCCAAGGAAAAGGAATTTACCTTCGTATCTCCTGTTCACAACACTTCATCCCGTATCAACTATATTTTTCTCTCACACAACCTCCTTCCCAGAGTGGTTGAAGCTCTTCTACAGCCGGATCCCCCATCTGATCATGCCCTGGTCGTATGCCACTTAATGCCCCTTGTTCCACCCAGGAAGTCTCATAGGTGGAAGATAAATAACTATATGCTAAAGGAGGATAAAACAGCCCAAGCAGTCAGTGAATATATTCGTCACTTTATAGAAACCAATTCTGGTTCAGCTGAGAGACCTGATATGCTGTGGGGTGCCTTCAAGGCATGCATGAGAGGCATCCTAATTAGCCTAGCCACTTCCTGGAAAAAGAGAGAAAATTGAAGGAGTTATTGAGGGAAATACAGCATAAAGAGGCAAGAGTAGGCCCCCCTTTAACCGAACTGGAAAAACAGGAACTGGTCAAACTTAAAGAGGGCTACTTAGAATTACTGAGGGAGAAAGCAGAATTTGCAATCCTCAGGGCCAGAGTGGCATATTCAAACACTGGAGAAAAGGCTGGAAGGCTGCTGGCACTGAGGATCAAGCAAACGAAAGCGAATAGGCATGTTTTGGCAATTTGTTCCCCAACAAGTGACACGCTCCTAACGACAACTGAGGAGATAGTCTTGGTATTTCAAAGGTATTATGCCAATTTATATAGCCCCAGGGATTCAGTATCGGATATTAGTATGGATCATTACTTGGGGGCCTCCGGACTATCCTCTCTGATGGACTTCCAACAGATCTGACTGATATCCCCTATAACTGTGGAGGAGATCACCAGAGTCATAAAGGCTTTGCCCTCTGACAGATCTCTGGGTCCAAATGGGTTTTCGGCAAATTTTTATAAAAGATTTTTAAATCTTCTGCTCCCCATGTTACTATCCCTCTTCCAATACATCCTATCTGGGGCGCAAACAGACCCAACCCTCTGGGAGGCTCTAATTGTGTTAATCCTGAAACCGGGGGAAAACCCAAAATTGCCGGCAAGCTACTGCCCTATATCCTTAATGAATCAAAACATTAAAATTCTAGCCAAGATTTTGGCAGACCGCTTAGTTTTAGTAATCCCCGATCTGATTGGGCCAGAGCAAGTCGGGTTTGTACGAAGTCGGTCATCCCTGGACCACCTTAGGACCCTATTGCATGTCCTCTCCACACCCAGGGATGCCTCTTACCCGGCGGTTTTAGTTTCACTGGATGCGGAGAAGGCATTCGACAGGGTGGACTGGAACTTTCTACTTAGGACTTTGAATGCATGTAAGTTCTCACCTTTTTCAAATTGGATCTAAATTTTACAGCCGCACCGTCAGCTAGGAGTGATGGTGAACGGGCTTATTTCTGAAAAAATTTTACTCCATTCTGGCACCAGACAGGGTTGTCCCCTCTCGCCATTGCTCTTTATTTTATACTTAGAGCCCCTGATCTGCCGAATCAAACAATGCCTTCTAATTCACGGGGTGGGTATTCAAGGGGTCGAAGTCAAAATATCGGCGTATGCTGAAGACCTACTATTGCAGCTGACCGATCTGAGTAATTCGATACCAGCGATGCTGGGAGTGATTCAAGATTTTGCTATGCTCTCTAACTATAAACTAAATGTCGACAAATCTCTGGTGTTCCCACTCAATCGGAGGGTGAATAAATCGCTAGTCAATCAAAGCGGCATGTCCTGGGCCTCGAACTCTTTAAAATATCTGGGCAGCCAAGTGGTTAGAGACCCGGCTCATCTTTTAAAGTTAAATTTGGACGATCTAATAAAAATCTTGGAACTAGATTTGAAGAGATGGTCCAAGTTATCCATTACACTCTGGGGTTGGGTAAATCTCATTAAGATGAATCTCTTCCCCAGAATTTTTTATCCACTACATTTGCTTAACATGTGGATCCCTAGTACATGGTTCCGTAAAGTTAATGCAATAATAACTAACTTCATTTGGGCTGAAAGGCAACCCAGAATCGCATATCACAAGTTATCTGCCCCAAAGGATAGAGGAGGTCTTCGCCTCCCATCCCTGATTTTTGATTACTGGGCGAGTCATATGGTTAAATACTTAAGATGGTTAGAGAATGAGGGGGAAATTGCCTCAGCAGAGAGTCTCCCAATATGGTTGCGAGTGGAGTTATCTTATATCAGACAGGAGGGCCTGACACCACTATCGTTGCTACATATTAAACCGAGCGACCTCCCACCGAAATTGAAACTCACCCCACTGGCAATCTCAGTGAAGGTGCATGCGCAGATATGTTCCAGTATGGAATATAGGCAGGCGATAGACTTGGCCCAACCGGTCTGCGGTAACCCTAACATAAAATTAGACAGCAAACCAATTAACAAAAACTGGCTCCCACAACTGAGCAAGGCTACCCTTGCCCAGTTAGTAGCGCAGGATGGCTCATGGCTCTCAGTTACCACTATTTTGAGTAGATTCGGGATATCTACTAAATCCATTTTTAAAGTTTACCAGCTAAAACACTTGCTAGTAAAAGAGTTCAGGCCGTTCCGGCCCCCTTCAGATAGGAAAAGGTTCCAGGATGTGCTGCGAGTATTAATAGGACGCAGACACACCGTGTCCGAGATTTCCAAAAGCTTATATGACTGTAAATACCCTGAAGACTTCATACCAAAGGCGTATTGGACAGTTTATTTTCCCAGTCTAGAAATAGATGGAGCAGCTCTCTGGAAAAATGTTCAAAATATGTTACGAGGACAGGTTGAAATTGACACAGTTTCATATCTGTACAACATATACTATACTCCCTCAGAGACTCCATAGGTTTGGTCTTATTGACTCGGCCTCCGCCTCCAGATGTGGACAGGAGGAAGGTACATTGTACTATATATTCTGGTCATGCCCGACGGTCTCTACCTCTGGAATGATATCGTTATAGGATGGACCCCCTCCTGGGCCTTTCTGATCTTTTCAACCCTGAGGTGTGCCTGCTGGGAGATTACGCTTCCATATCAGTTGTCTCCAGGAGGAACCACATGGCCTTAATTTCATTATCAATCAAAAAGGTCATCCTTCAGCACTGGAAGGATAATATGGACATTTCCTTCTCAGAGTACCTCAAAGAGATCTTAGCCAACCTCAGAATGGGAAAAATGATGGCTAGTTTAAACAATAGGCTGACTAAATACAAACGTATTTGGGAACCTTTATACACGCTGTTATGTATCTAAACTACATCACCAAGTAGTCGCTTAGAATATCCCAGAGAATTCTTGATTAGTCTGAGCTGTGCTGGGGAAGGGGGAGGGAGGTTGGGGAGCAGCTTCTTCAACAGTTGTACGAATATATTGCAAGTGGAAAGTCATAAGTAATGTATGGAGCTGCTCTTATATGTAACTGTGAAAATTAATAAACTTTGAATTAAAAAAAAAATCTGAATTTCGTTATAATATTGAGGTTGATCCCCCTAAATGCCTGCAAAGAGACATGCAAGTAAAGCTATTTCTCGCAATGGCAATGTTAGCAGTAAGATAGTTTGTGGGTGTGGCAGTAGTACACAGACGCAGAAGTGCATTGCTGATGTGAGGAAAGGTATTTCTCCTGCAATGTTTTTTACAACCCAATCAGTAGCTTCACTCATAGTAGGAGGAGATGATGTTTTCCCAGATGGTGGTGTTAGTGTTACTGGTGTTAGTGATGGTGGTAGTATTAGTATTGTTGCGTCAGGTTCTAATTCTGACCACTGTACCGTATCCAAAAATACTGAGTGTGAAGCAGTTTAAGTGAGTGGCAGGGTAGATGATGACATACTTCCCAGTAACATCCCAATAAGTGAACCTGAGGATTCTGATAATCATGTCAACAATAGCATATAATGTGATATTACGTCCACCGTGGCAGTTAGCGTCACACATTTTCCATGCAGTGATTCACAGTGTGGTGAAAAAATATCAGGTGATGGTGGTGTAGATGCTGATGATGAATGTGATGATGACAATGATGTTGCTGTTGTTGCAACATGCAGTCCACATGGTAGTATCCAAGCAGTAGATGTGGATGTGTGTGACATTGATGAATTTGATGATGATGTAATTGACCCCAGTTGGGAACCAGATAAAAAGAAATTCAAAGTGGCTGTGTCTGAGTCTGTTTGCAGGAATCCTCCCCGTAAAAACTTGTGATCTACCGGTTTTAGTTGATGATGATGACCCAGTAATCAATATGATAGGTAGTCGTGGTGGTCAGTTGCAGCCCAGGGGTGCAGTGCCCAAAACATTACATGCTCCCCACTTCAGTGCTTAAAATAATGGACTTAATTAAGCCACATCATGGACATGTTAAAAGCAGAGCATCACAATCCCTATGTTTTGAATTTTTTTTGTTCAAGATGCAAATAAGTCAGTTGCAATCTGCCAGGTTTGCCATGTGCGTGTGAGTCGAGGTAAAAGGGGAATCATCTGGGCACAGGAGGATAGCATACACATCTTAAGAATAGGCACTTGGCACTGTGGACCCAGCACAAGCTGGCAGCTAATACCACAGTGGGGCATTAACCCTCATCACCGGCAAACATAGCCAGCATGTTATCCCCTTCCATGACTGTTAAGGCCAGTAGGAAATTAAACGTGTGCAGTAGTGAGGTAATAACAGCAGAGGATTACTACAGGTATGATAAGGTGGAGAACCATAATGACTTTGAAATGTTATCCAGTGCTGGTGAGAGCAGCAGTTTTTGTGGTGGTGGTGAATGCAGTATGTCTAGTGCAAGTGGTATATCAACCCTGGTTGGCAAATCTGGCAAAATAACAGCATCTCTGGGTTTGTCATCACCACCTGTGCAACCGTCTTCATCAAATGTCCACACTCCATCCCTGCCAATGCCATTCATCACAAAGCACAACCATTTGTGATCAACACACCTCGTGTGAAACGTTTACATTGGCCCACGTTACAGTGTTTTTGTGCATAAGCTGAAGTACCCCCCCGAATCATATAGTGTCACATGAACTTAATGCTTCGGTAGCAGAAATGCTGGCAATTGATCTTTTGCCCTTCTCCTTTGCACAGAATTTTGGGTTCCGGCAGTTTGCTGCACGTGCATGTCCAAAATGGAAAGTCCCATCCTGGACACACCTTTCTACCCGTGCTGTCCCCGAGTTATTCCGCACTGTGTCCGAATCAGTAAGACATGCCCTTCAACATTCCTCCTCTCCATTCATCCATTTAAGTATGGATATGTGGACAAGTGGCAAAACAGTGGGGAGTTCGTATTTGTGTATAACTGCACACAGGGCGCAGGTGCCGGGGTTTGTTTGTGATGTTGGTAGTGTGAATAGTCAGTGCAGTAAGGTGGATTGTCATGGTAGCAATCTTCCAGGAATTTGACAGCATGCAACGATTGCTATGCGCAATGTGACCTGTTCACACACTGGGAAGAACATGTTGGACGTGGTACTGACTGAAATTGACAGATGGCTAAACCCTCTGTCCCTGAGAGCTGGGTTCATAGCAAGTGACAATGGGTCAAATGTGGAGAAATGCATCACGAATGGTGGTTTTTTCATGTTCCTTGCATGGCCCACTGTTCAAATCTTGTGGTTCAGGAGTTTCTGCAGCACCCTGATATAAAGGAAATGATGACCGTTGTATGATGTATCTGCTCTCACTTTTCAAGATCTGGAAAGGCCAGTGACCAACTGCGGCAGTTGCAGATACACAACAGCCTGCCTCAGCACCGCTTGAAGCTAGAAGTTGTCACCCGATGGAACTCCACTTTATAAATGGCAGAGAGGTTGTATGAACAATACAAAGCCATCCCAGAATATCTTGTGATACATACTAGTCGTGACAGTTCCGACGCCTCCATGTCTATGACGACTGAACAGTGGCACCTCATGGACTCTGTAATAACAATTTTGCGGCCTTTTGAACATGCCACACAGGGAGTGAGTGGTGAGTCTGTCTCCAATAGCCAATCAATTCCACTGCTGCGGGTGCTGAGGCAGACATTGGTGAATGTACAGCATAGTCTTGATGTTGCCGGAGACGGTGGTAGCAGTATGTTACTGCAACACATACTGACAGTATTTGACCAGAATCGTCATGTTATGAGCATTCAGCGTAATGATAACTTTGCCATAGCAACAATGCTGGACCCACGATACAAACATGGAATTGCATCGGTACTGGAGGGAGGGCCTGAAAAGGTAAAAATATCAGTGGTCAACTGGTGTGCTTGGTTCATGGGGCACAGAAGTCACGTGCCAAGGTCAGCAAACCTCAGTAGTATAATCCGGCTGAAGGTGTACCTGGAGGACCATCAAGCATATCCTGCAAGGGGAAGGGGACTGCAGTTCCAGTTGGTCTGTCATCCAAAGTGGCTGCCATTAACCCACTTTGGGAGGCTTTGTCCCAAGTGGGTATTTGTGAAATAAATTATTCAGGAGAACAGGATGATGCATCAACAACTGGACTTAGTGCGGCACAGAGAATGGTTGAGTCATATTTGTCTGAAAACAGGCATCTGACAATAATTGGAGATCCTCTTTTGTACTGGAGTGGAATGGTCAGTGAATGGCCAGAGCTGACTGCAGTGGCACTGAAGTACCTCACATGCCCACCTCCAGTGTAAGTGTTGAGAGGGTATTCAGCTCAGCAGGTGCAATAGTCAGGGATCGTCGGACAAACCTGTCTCCTGCAAATGCTAGTTTGCTAACATTCATTAAAATAAATGAGAGGCACATACCAACACAGACTGCAACCTAGATATTTATACCCCAGCCTAATGATGGTGGTCTTGCTGATGTGGAAATGGACCATCCTGATGGCACTGGCAGTGGCTGCCTGAAACAGCACACCACTGCTGTGGATGATGACACAATGGAGAAAGAATTTCCCAGTGGTCAGACTTCAGACATCGAAGACTGTGAGGACAGCTTTCTTTATGAGGATGATGATGTGGTTAATGTTGGCAGGTTTAAACTGAAGTTTTTAAAAGGAGGTGTGCCTCCCCCGACCACCACCAGGACTGCTGTTAGCCATTACCACCACTGAGCCTGAGTCTGTCCGCCTCCCGGAACACCACCACCGGGACTGATGTTAGCCAATGCCACCACTGAACCTGAGTCTGTCCACCCCATGGATCGCCACCACTGGGACTGCTGTTAGCCACTGCCACCACTAAGCCTGAGTCTGTCCGCCCCCAGACCACAATCACTGGGACTGATGTTAGCCACTGCCACCACTGAGCCTGAGTCTGTCCATCCCTGGACCACCACCACCGGGGACTGCTGTTAGCCACTGCCACCACTGAGCCTGAGTCTGTCTGCTCCCCGGACCACCACCACCAAGACTGATGTTAGCCACTGCCACCACTAAGCCTGAGTTTATCCGACCAATGGACCACCACCACCAGGACTGATGTTAGCCACTGCCACCACTGAGCCGGAGTCAGTCCGGACCACCACATCCATCAGCCACAGACACAAAGCTTCTTAATATTTAAACCATAAAGTGAGTATGTGTACTCATGTTGGTTAAGCTGCTTCACTTCCTTAAGCTGTACGTTTTGTTTTCTGTAGTTTTTCAGAGCCACAATGATAAAACACATACAGTACACTTATTTTGTTTCTTTTACAGGTTAACAAAAAAAAAGTCTCCATCTCTAAATGTCGGTGGGAATGGTACTGCAGCTGTACCGTACAGAGAGGAGCCTATGGAATATCCATGTGAAATCCATTCTGGTAAGTATGAAGATTTTATTTCATTCATTTCATTGTTTTGGAAAGACTGCAGCAAATATTGCACACAGGTTGTGTTAGTTGACAAGATGTGGGTTTGAAATGAAACTTGACTTGAGATTGAGAACCAGGGAGGGACAAATAACAATTAAGTTGTAAGAAGTGATTCATTTCTTTTTTAGGAAACTTCCAGATGCTTTGTTGTTCTGTCAAAGTAGCCTTATCCAAAAAAGTTCTTCAACATCTGGCACACCCCCTCCCCCGGGCCGGGCACACATGCAACACGCAGAAGTCATTTCATTCGATGACCATGACCATCATTAACAACTGGACTCCAGAAGGATGCAGATGAAATCTGTGAAGAAATAACAAAATAAGAAACCATTACAGACAAACCTGCAAATATGATTCCCTCCCACCCCTCAAAAAAAAAAATACTTACCTACATGTGCTTGACAGTTATCCGTTTCCAATTTCAGAGCAAAAAAAATTCTCATTGAGCACTGGAATGTGCACACCAACAGTTTCTGTGTGACCTGTGATGATGCAGAACAATACCATGAGTACATGTCCATGTCACCATGTCAACCCCTCTCCACACCTACAAAATACACAACCGTATATTGTATATATATATATATATATATATATATATACATATATATATATATATATATATATCTACTCACCAAGGCTACTATTAGTGTACAGCCAAAGGCCCCTTCAATCCAGTTGAGATGATCACATTGCATTTGCTCAAATCACCTCACAGAACACACTGGACCAGCAACAGGATGCTCACAGTCATCATTTTATACTGGGGGACTTTGTATGTGCTGATTGCTGAAACACTCTCATTTCACAGTGTTACCACTTGTCAACTTTCTGCACACAAGAAGGATGCATTTTGGGCCTGCAGAAGAAATCTGGGACTCTGTGCTACCACTACGCGCATGACTAAGTACGCCATTAATTCTGGGAGACTTTGTATGTGCTGAAACACTCTCATTTCACTGTGTTACCACTTGTCAACTTTCTGCACACAAGGAGGATGCATTTTGGGCCTGCACAAAAAATCTGGGACTCTGTGCTACCACTACGCACATGACTAAGTGCGCCATTAATTCTGGGGGACTTTGTATGTGCTGAAACACTCTCATTTCACTGTGTTACCACTTGTCAACTTTCTGCACACAAGGAGGATGCATTTTGGGCCTGCAGAAAAAATCTGGGACTCTGTGCCACCGCTGTGCATATGACTGAGTGCGCCATTAATTCTGGGGCACTTTGTATGTGCTGAAACACTCTCACTGCACTGTGTTACCACTTGTAAATTTTCTGCACACAAGGAGGATGCATTTTGGACCTGCAGAAAAAATTTTTGACTCTATGCCACCACTGCGCATATGACTGAGTGCACCATTAATTCTGGGGGACTTTGTATGTACTGAAACACTTTCATTTCACTGTGTTACTACTTGTCAATTTTCAGCACACAAGGAGGATGCATTTTGGGCTGCAGAAAAAATCTGGGTCCTTGTGCCACCACTGCGCATATGACTAAATGTGCCATTAATTCTGGGGGACTTTGTATGTGCTGAAACACTCTCATTTCACTTTGTTACCACTTGTCACTTTTCTGCACAGAAGGAGGTTGCATTCTGGGCCTGCAGAAAAAAATATGGTACTCTGTGCCACTTTTGTGTGTTCTGTAATTGTTGTAAGCTCATGATGTCATACTGATATTACAATTAAAGCAGCATTGCAAGAATGTCCTGACAATTTTGAACTGTACTTTTTTATGCTACTTTACATTGCCACAGCCACCACTAGTTACCTCTGAGTCGTGCCTTGAATGATATGCTTCTTTTCACAATTTATGCCTGCTTTACTTAGTTGACTACTTTTTTTATGTATGAAAAAAAAAATGAGCACACCTTCCAATATTGTTCTGACCAGATTTGTATTTGTTTGCAGCTGCTTTTCAATAACTATTGTTCTATGCTGTCATAAAACACTGCCTGCTGCATAACTGTTAATTAACAACAGAAGCAATATATAACAACTAACTGATATGATGGAGAAAAGCAGAGGAAGACAATGACAAAGACCTGGTCAGCACCAAATTAAAAGGAAAGCTCCTTTCATTATTCCACACATGGAAAAATGTAGTACAACAGACTCAACTACTGCAAATTATTGTATTATTCCAGTCAGCCAGGATGTAAGTAAAGGAAGTTGCAACATAGCATTAAAAAATATAGGTCAGAGTTCTCAACAGATTGTTGCGCTGCTGCTTTACAGAGATTCACCACATTACATAGTTATGGTGATGCACATAACCTAATATGTGGGGACCTTACTTCCACTGGAATATTTCTTGCTCTACAGAGTGTAATATATTTCTGTGAAAACCGCCCACAATTTCATTACAGTGTGTCACATGACGAAGGAATTACAGTTCAGAAAAGCCACTCGCATTCTGCCCCCCTTTCTCAGCAACGTTAGGATGTGATGCCAGGGGGAGTGCAGGTGCATGCTCCACTATAGTGAATGTTCGGCAACTATCCCAATGTTTCCTTATGTTATAAGGTTGATTTTGTGGTGAAATGTGGGAATGTTTCCACTAACAAGGCTCTTCTTATTGGAAACATGCCCACACATTTAACCACAAACTGACCATTATAACATAAAGAAACATTCAGAAAGCTACCTGACAATCAGATATTCACTGCAAGGAGCACGCACATGTGCTCTCCCTGACATCATGCCCTAACGTTGCTGAAAAGGGAGGCAGACTGTGCGCAGATTTTCAGAATGGGAATTCCTCCATCACGTGACACACTGTAATGAAATTACGTGCGGTTTTCACAGAAATGAATTGCACTACATGGTGCAAGAAAGATTCTCTGGAAGGAAAATGTGTATGATTAAACAACAGCAAAGAAAAAACACACAAAACAGTACAACACAGTAGTGGGGTAGGGTGGGGGTCGAAAACAATCCCATAAGTTACTGTGGCCATGGGATGCCATGGTGGTCAAGCAGCAGGTGCAGCATGGTAACTATTTGCTACTGCTGTTGTTCTATTGTGTTGACCTGCTGCTGCAAAGCACCGACCCTCTGATTGTTTTCTTCCAGAGCTGCCCTCACCAGGGCAATGTCAGCCTGTGTTGTAGGGACTGTGGCGGGGTCCACTGCAGCAGGGAATCCAGGTAGTGGGGGTGGTGGTGGTGCTAGTGGCTGTGGTGGTGGAGCAGCTGCTGTACTGGCCCTGCTCCTACTGTGGCGGTGACTGCGAGGCACAACTCCCACCACAGCAGCACCCTCAGCCACTGCCATGGAAGTGCCAGCAGGTGGATGCCTGGCCCCTTCCATTACAGTCTGCCAGTCTGTCCTGTGGTGGTTGAGCATGTGGGTGCACTGGTACACCAGTCCCCAAATATGTCCCATGGGGGCCATGGCACACCAGCACACCACACAGATGGCACACCACCACTGTGCTGTCTCCCCCCACAGAGTTAAAAAACTCTGACACTGGGGAGCTGTGGGGGGGACCAAACACATTCCCCTCATGAGTCCCACCACCTTCATTTTCCAGGGCCACCTCCTGTGGCTGAGAAAGAGGTGGAGGGGGTGCTGCTGGAGCCCCTACAGCTGCTACTGGTGGTGGTGGTGGTGGTAGTGGTGGTGAAGGTGGATGCACAGCATCCACAGGTGGCACTGGTGCTGCTGCTGCTGCTCCTGTTTCTTCAACATGGGGGGAAGCAACACCTAGGAGTTGGGAGCAGTCCAGCATGACATGACCACCCTGCCTCCCATGTGTCCACACTCCCCTCCGACCGCGCCCATTGGCCAGCAACTTGCCTTCTTCTGGGTCCATCCTGACACAATAAGTCACCGGAATGACACACACACACACTGACACTCACTGACACACATAGTCAGTTACAAACACACACAAAACAAAACAAAACTTATAAAAAAAATCACTAACAAAAAAAATGCAAATACAATACAAAAACTAAATAAAGATATAGCTTTTAAAAAAGCTGTTGGTTTTCTTCAGTACTGAAACACAAGCGGCAGTCAAGCACTTTCACTCCTAGTCTCCTCTCACACAGCTTTCTCCCTCTACGAATGCAAAGGAGAAAGTGAAACTGCTTCTCTGACTCACTTCCTTCCTGCCTGGCTAAAGCATGTGACTTACAGTACTTTAAGCCATGTGATGTGAGTGTGGCTGCCTATTCTCTTCTCACGTCGCCTTACTTCACATTAAGGCATAATGGCAACAGGAAGTAGTAATAATAATAACGCGAAGTGAGCACTTTGCAGTGCCCACATCGTGGTGTGCTCCGCTAATGAGAAGTGGTCACTTCGCATCCATTTCACCGGTGGATTAAAATTTCACTGCATCTCTAGAGAGGAGAGAGTTGGGGCTATGACAGAGACTTTCAAATACCTCAAGGGTGTAAATAAGGTACATGAAGTAGCATCTTTAAAAAAAAAAGAAGTTCAAGAACAAGGAGTCATGATATGAAGATAGAAGAGGTAGACTTAGGGGTAATGTGAGAAAGTATTTTTTCTAGGAAAGGGTAGTGGGTCCATGGAACAGCCTCCCGGCAGAGGTGGTAGGGGGAAAGAAATGGTAATGGAATTCAAAAATGCATGGGACAGACAGAAAGGAACTCTAGCGATAGGAAAGAGAGGATAAGCCACAGATCATTTAGGATCTGTGGTTTATGAAACAGGTAAGGAAAACGGGCAGACAAAGTGGGCAAAGCGGTCCTTATCTGGCATCAGATTCTATGCTTCTATGTTTCTGTGCTCCATTAGTTTGGCACAAGGCATGACTTGCAGGAACTCAGGGGACTTTGGCACCGGGACCCCTGTTGTACCAAAATACAACGCCGGGTCCAAGGTGCACCCAGAGTCTGCCACAAGTTGGAGTTTGGAAAAATTTGCCCCAGTCTATGTTGGTTTTGAAAATCAGGTCCAGTACCTTGAGGATTAACATCACGTTGCTTTGCCTTTCCAAACCTGATTCAGCAATTCTCCATCTTATTCAGTGGCATGTTGTAAAACTGGATTAATAAAGGAAACAAAATGGTGTTACATCTGGATCTCATGTTCATGAATTTAGATGAATGTCTTTCATGAAAATAAAAAAAACAACAGCTTAGACACATAAGATTTTGCTACATCTAAAGTAGCTCCATTATATCTGCTTTGTTTCACACTTGAGGATGTAATTATATTCATTGTGGTCTGAGTTAAAGAAGTATGGTACGGAACTGGAACACTTTCCAGATAATAAAAAGCTCAGAAAGTAGAGTTTGGAACTCTTCAGTTTGAATGATGAGGTCTGTGGGACAAATTTAGAAAACTGAAATTTTTGGCTGATGATCAATGTTACAAAAAAAAAAAAAAAAAAAGATTATGAAAGCAAAGCTGCTACCAAAAACAAAAAAGCTCACTTCTATAACAAATATTTGGAGGGAGGTGAACAAGCATCTCCTAAAAACATATTGGTCTGAGGTCAAACACCAGCTTGAAAAGATCCATGGTGACCTGATCATGTGGCTAGTAACCATACAGGAGACCAGCCACCGATTTGTAATTAATTATAGTGTAAATGTATTCGTCTATCACTTCACAAACTTGGGAGTTAGCACTAACCTGAATGATCCTATTTCAGCTCTCCCAAGTGGTGCCATGCCTACCATGCGTACTAAAACCGAAGTTATCCCTTAACATTTCAAGTTTAGACACATCTGCATCCGAGGTCTATAAATATCTGATTGAAAACATCCACAAATGTGCTGGATTAGATAATATCTATACTAAGCCTCTCCACCATTAATCTATAAATGGGCAGAAACACTGTTTAATATCAGTCTCAGCACTGCAGAACTTCTTACATTCTCAAAATATTCCAGAGAGAGACGTTGCAGTAGGAGGGTGGTTCATAGACCTAAAACAAAACTGAGCCATCTTCATTTTATTTGCCTTTCTAAAATTACTTGAAATAGTTGTGCACACCCAGCTCTGGATTTACCTGTACTCTCTAGACTTTATGATGGATATAAACTCTGGCTTCTGGTAGGGTCACTCCACTATAAAGTATCTGTCCTACTTTGCATAATAACTGATTTCTTTCTCTTCACATCAGACAATGGCCTTTATGCATGGGCTGTCTTCACTGATATGCCAAAGGCCTTTAAACTGATGAACCACCAACTCCTCCTCAATAAACTCATAGACACTGGATTATTGGCTGATATATCTTGGCAGGTCTCTCTAAATGTTTCTGAGTTCCTCACAGTTAGGCAGGGTGTGTCCGAAATTTACTATTCTAAGTCACTTGCTCTTTCTATTTTTGAGAATGTGTGGTAAAGCACATCAGGTATGTGGCAGGGTCATATGTACTGTAAGCTAACACTGCCATAGAAACATAAACATTGAAAAATAGACTTTGAAGGCAGATAATGACTGCTTGGCCCACCAAGTCTGCCCATTTCCCTACCTATTGTATAAGCTGCAGATCTTAGTTAACCAACACCCTACTTCTTCCTCACCCCCACCAGAATTGCCTTATGTCTGTCCCAAGCATTCTTGAATTCCCCCACTGTTTTTGACCCCATGACCTCCTCAGGAAGACTGTTTCTTGAGTCCACCACCCTCTCCATAAAAAATACTTCCTCACGTTACCTCTGAGCCTTCTTCCCTCTATCTTCAAATTGTGCCCCCTTGTTCTTGCACGTTTCTTTTTCTGAAACATGCTGCCCTGTTTGACTTTGTTGATTCCCTTGAGGGACTTGAATGTTTCTGTCATGTTCTCCCTCTCCCTCCTTTCCTTGAGGGTATACATATTAAGCTCCTTTTGTCTGTCTTGTATGGCTTCTGGTGCAGGCCCTGTACCATTTTAGTTGCTCTCCTCTGAACTGCCTCCATCCTATGTCCTTGCTGAGATGGGGTCTCCAGAACTGCACACTGTACTCCAGATGGGGTGTCACCAATTGTCTGTACAGAGGGATAACAACTTCCTGTTTTCTACAGGTGATGCCTCTCCCTATACATCCCAATATCCCCCAGCCCTCCTCACTGCAATCTTCCAAAGTACTCCCACGCTTACAAAATGCAACTCACACCTCCAAACAAACTACATCTAACCTGCAAACTGTTCATTTTAAACTGACTAGAAATTGTCCAATTTGGTTCTCATCTTTAGGAAAGGGGCAAAGTCAGATCAAGGAACTACATGCCAGTCAGCTTGACTTCACTGCTGCAAATTTCTTAAAGCCTTTATCATGGATAGAATATTGGAGCACCTGGTTGAAATGACCAGAGAATGGAATGAGAGGATCCACTCATTGGAGAAACATATCAATACTTTTTAGATTTATTTAAAAAAAATCTGCAGTGTATACAGGCCCCAAAACACGACAATAGTCAATGTTTCCTGACCTCTGGGATCCTTTCTTCAGGACAGGTTTATTATGTACACATTATCTGATACAACAACTCTGTTATATATCCAAACTTCAAAATATTAATTGTGTACCAGAATCATGTTTTTCACTTTCATAAGATTGAGTGAACTTCATCTTGTCTGGTGTTTGTTGCGTTGCATGGAGGCCTTATGAATGTCAGGCAATGTAAAGTTCATTCAGCCTGCTGTATTAGGGAAGGGGCATTAGAGACAAAAGCGTTTAAATAAAAATACTAACTGAAAAAGAGTGATAAAATAAAATGTAGCAGTGAAAACATGATTCTGGTATACTACTACTATTTCCAAGTTTGGATATATTATGGAGTTATTGCATCAAATAATGTGTAATTAAAAAGACCATCCAGAAAAAGTGACTCTGGAGTCCATGAAACATTGCGGGACCAGCATACACTGCTGTGTTTTTTTGTTTTTTTTTAATAAACCTAAAATGTATTTAAACATTTGAGGCATGGGCGAACCAGCTATGATGCACTTCTGAACTTCCCTGGCCTGGGCCAACTCTGCTCTGTTTGGGAAAACAGAGCCTTTCACAGTTTGACCCTAGTTGCCAATTTGGCCCAGTTCAGAAATGCTTTCCATTTTAGTCCAGACAGATTACAGGGAGTAGCCTGCAGGGCAGGGTACAGAAATAAAAAAGAAAGTTTTTTTTTTGTACCCGATCTCTACCGAATACTCCTGAGTCCCTGGACAGTCACATGACCAACAAAGGCAAACACTCATGATACTGGGGCACTGAAAGAAGCCAACCAATCAGGGACTTTTGTCTGTGATTGACTCATGTTCTAGATAATCCTGTGTGTCAGCCACCACAGGATATCCCATAGGAAACAGTGTAACAAGCTCATTTGGGGCTTTGTCTTCAAAGGAGACATTTGTGTAGCGAAGGATCCAGTAAAAAAAATGAAACAAGTAAAAAACAAATTTTTTTCTTAATCAGAAAGAGAGAGAGAGAGAGAGAGAGATGGAGAGATTGAGAGGTAGAGTAAAAAGAGAGAGAGAGACCACTGAATTTAGTGCAGACGTTGTAGAGTACTTAACTCCGCAGTAAAAAAACAAACAAAAAAAAACAATTTTCTTCTTTAGTCAGAGAGAGAGAGAGGGGGGGGGGAGTAGAGACAGACCAACAAATTCAACAGCAGATAGCAGCAGAGTGCAAATGTTGCAGAGTACTTAAGTCCACAGCAAAAAAAGAAACATTTTTCCTTAGACAGAAGGAGAGACAGAGAGAGAAAGTAGAGCGAGACCAATGAATTCAACAGCTGACAACAGCAGAGTGCACATTTTCTTTTTGAAAAATATGCATTTTTGTAAAAAAATGTATAAAAACAAAGTAAGAACTAATAAGGGGAGCAGACAGGACAGGAGGACTCTGTCTGAATGTCATAGTGCCTCACTAATTTTGAGGGGGGCTTATACTGCAGTACAGATTTTAAAGAGAGGGGGTGTTGCCCATGTCTCAGACTTTGTATTACTCATGTCTGTTCCTTAAGTTAGGTCATAGTGCGGTACACTCTGTGTTGCCGTTCTCTGTGACTGAACTACTACTAGGTCATATAGTGCCCATGTATTTTGAGAGGGGGGTCATGTCTCAGACTCTGTGTTGACTATCTCTGTGACATAACTACTACTAGGTCATACAGTGCCTCACGTGTTTTGAGAGGAGAGGTGCCATGTTTCAAACTCTGTGTTACCCATCTTTGTGGCCGAACTACTACTATGTCATAGTGCATCACATATGTTGAAAGGGGGGTGTCATGTCTCATACTCTGTGTTGCCCAACTCTGTGTCTGAATTACTACTAGGTCATATAGTGTCTCACATATTTTGAGGGGGTGTCACATCTCAGAGACTCTGTTGCCAATCTCTGCATCTGAACTAATACTACTAATTAAGTAATTAAACCGAACCCCCCAAAAATGGATTCAGAATCAGAGTATATTATGGAAATGGAACACATGGTCAACAGCAGCAGTATAGCTGAAACTGGTACATGTAACAATAAAAATATTTGCTGAAAACAAATTTAGAAATAAAAGGGAAATTCACTGCTGAAGATATAAATAATACAATTGATAACAATGAAGCAACACAACCAGAAAAGTTGGAACTACACAACCAGAAAAGATGATGCAAAACAGCAGGAAAAAGAGAGAATGCTGGTGAATCCCCTGAGCAAAGTAATGCAGCACTGTCAACATTGCCAGAAAAATCAGATAAAACGAACACAAAAACAGGTAGCCAAAACAATAAGACATAGAAAATCAAGGATTTGGGAAAAGGCATTATCTAGTACCACTATATGTGGCACTCCATGATATACCACTCATGAATATCAGGCTCCTTCATCAGAAAGCAGTGCCTCTGATGAAGAAGAGGTTGTCAATGTACAAGAACAATATCATGATGTATCACAGTTATGCGCTTCCAAAGGTGATGAATCAGAATGTGATGCCTATGAAGTTGAGGATTCATAGTGGGATTCATACTAGGATCTTTAAGACAACCAGAAGGCTTAAGCCCATGTAAGTTGTCCTCACCATCTCAGTGGAGCCAACCAAAGTTGGCAACCAAAATTAACTGATCCAACCTTGTTTTGAAGGTATTGAAGCTAGGTGCCTCAACAACCTCCTCTGGTAATTTATTCCAAAGCCTTATTACCCTAGATTTATAGCTGTACTTCCATATATTGGTCTTACAGTGGGATTCCTGCAACTGAAGATTATGCCCTCTTAAATTATAGTTTTGTTCCTTATATTTCAGTTTGAGGTCCTTCTTTAAGTTTTCTTGATTTATTACTTTATATAATAACAATAAGTCCCCCCTGGTGCATCTGATATCCAATGGCCATAGTCCTAATATGCTTACCCTACCATCGTAGGATTTATCCTTAATCTCTTCTATCATTTTTGTAAGTGCCCTTTGTGGCTTCTCCACCATGGTTATATCTTTCCTCAGGAAAGGCCTCCAACTTAAGGAACAATAGTCCAAGCCATGTCTTTTGTATGTTTTAAATAGTTGTAGAAGTACCCCTTTATTTCTCGATTGGAACCCTCTCTGAATACAATTAACGAGGTGCATTGCCTTATTTGCAGCAAATTTACTGTGGGACCCGCTCTTCAGGTCGTTTCTGATATATACTCCCATATCCTTCTTACAGACTGAGTCATTTAGTCTAACTCCCTGTATATAGAAGTCTTGCTGAATGTCACCATGCCCCATGTGCATTATTATGCATTTACTTAAATTAAATGTCATTTGATTTATGTCAGCCCAGTCAGAAATGTGTATTAGATCCTGCCCAAAGATGAGTCTGTCCTCAAAGGTGTCAACAGCACCCCCCAATTTGACATCATCCACAAACTTTACCAGCTTGTTTAAACATTTAATGTCTAGGTCGCTGATGAAAATGTTAAACTGCAGGGGTCCCAACACCACCCCTTGAAGCATACCACTCGTCACCTCCACCTCGTCTGGCAAGTAACCTTGTACTCTCACTGATTGTGTTCTGTTCCTCAGTCAGTGATTTATCCACTTAATGATCTCAGTGTCAGTTCCTAGACATATTAGCTTGGAAATTGTTTTCCCATGGAGACCGTTTCAAAAGCTCTACTAAAATTCAACATGACCATGTCAACCTTTCTTCCCTGATCTAAGCAGTTACCTACATAGTGACAGAAACTTATCAAGTTAGTCTCAAAGGATCTGTTCTTTGAAAAACCATATTATGATTTATCAAATATCCCCCTGTCCACAACAAAAAGGTGGTAATCTCCTCAAATAGAATCCCCTCAATTAATTTTCCCACTATCAAGGTCAAACTCACTGGTCGATAGTTTGTTGCCTTGGCCCTATTTCCCTTCTTAAATATTGGGACCAAATACGCCGTTCTCTACCCCCTTAGCACATTACCTTCCCTTATTGATTTTTGGCCTATTAAGGCAATAATTGGGGCTAGCTCCACACTGAGTTCCTTAATAAATAATGGATGCAGACCATCCAGGCCAGCATTCTTATCCATCTTAAGCATTCTAATTCTTTTTAGAACTTTATCGACTGTTATCAATTCAGCTTGGCCTGAATTACTTGTTTCAGTTAGAGTTTTAACCTTACTTTGGTCCTCCTTAGCAAAGACCTTACTAAAAGATTTTTTGAATTCTCTTACCATTTCCTCAGGTTTTGCACATATTACACCATTGATATTTAAAGGGCTCACAGTGCTATTGTTCCCCCTTTTATTGTTAGCATATGCGAAAAAGCCCTTTGTATTATTTTTTGACATAGCCAATTGAAACTCCAGTTGTTTTTTGGCTTTCTTTATCTCATTTTTTACTAATCATAGTGCTTTCTTATATTTATCCCCATTTCCTGCAGACTTTATCCTTTTCATCATTCCATAATACAATTTCTTCTTGTTACATAGTTTAATAATCCTCCTACTGATCCACGGGGGCTTTTTTCCTCTACTATTATAGATATTCCTTTTTGGAATATACCTATCAACCAAGTTATTTATGGTTGATGTAAACAAGTCCCAAGCCTCTTCAGTTGATAATCCATTCATTACACTATCCCAGTCAGTTTCTGCTAGTCTATCCCTTATTTCCTTGAAATTTCTTCTATTATACAGGACTTGGGTTGTTTTTCCCCTTACGGTTCTTTTTATATTTTTTACTTTAAAGGTAATAGTGCCATGGTCACATGTGCCTATTGGGCGGCCAATATTAATATGTTGTGTGTCATCTGGTATATTAGTGAGAACAACATCCAAGATGTTCTCTCCCCTCGTGGGCTCCTGTATACATTGATGTATTCCAGCTGATATTAAATCCTCTTGCATCCTTGCTGCAAAAGAGTGTTTAGCAGTAGTCTCTCCCCATTCCATGTCCAGGATATTTAAGTCCCCCATCACTAGCACATCAGCATCCTCTGCCAAGGTGGTAACATATTCAATAAAGTCTTTTGAGTCCCTAACCATTGTGTCAGGTGGCCTATAAAAAAACTTCAGCTTAAATTTATTTCCTGTTAGCCCTAATATATCTGTGCCAATCACCTCTATCTTGCCAAAATCATTATTGCTATGGGTACCCAGGCACTCAATCCCTTCCCTGATATACAGAGTGACACCTCTCTCCATCCTAACTGGCACGTCATTAAAAAAGAATCTATACCCAGGTATATGGTTATTCCATATAGTGTCCATGTTCAACTTTGTTTCCACAACCCCTATGATATCCATCTCTTCCCTATCCAGTTATATCTCTAGCTCTTCCATTTTATCTTTGTTTAAACTCCTGGCATTAAAAAGCTGGACATTATTCATTGTTTTGATGTTCTTCCTTGTACCACTAAATGGCTTAGATCGTTACTGGACGCCATTCATCCCCCTTCTATTTAGTTTAAACATTTGTCAATTTTGTGCCATAACCTTGTACCTAATATTCTGCTACCCCTAAAGCTTAAGTGTAACCCATCCCTACAAAAAAGGCCACTTTTATTATGAAAGGTATCCCAGTATTTAATGAAGTGATACTCATTTGCCTGTGTCTTGTTAAGCCATGCATTTGCTAATGCTATTTTCTTTTGCTTATATACGGATGCTCTGGGTTCAGGTAATATCTCAGAAAGCAGGATTTTGCTGTCATTCTCCTTAAGTTTATCTGCTTACTTTGTAAAATCCTTTTGAATATCATGCAATGGCTTCTTAGCCAAATCATTTATGCCCACATGCACTACTTCAATAGGTCTTTCTCATGCGCCTCCAAATATATTGTCAACAACGTTGTACAAGTCAGTGGCTCCTGCTCCAGAGAAGCTGCTGGCCATATCATTGGCCTTGTATTCCTTACAAATATACTGATCCGTATACTTAATGATCGAGTCTCCAATCACTATAACCTGTTTAGACCCTGATTTAGAAGAACACTCCTGAGAATCTATACTATTGGCATTTTCTACCACCTCCATTTGAGGGTTTTGGGGTTCGGAAAGTATGCTGTAACTATTGGCTAATGGCAACTCGAAACTCATAGTGTCACCTGTTTTTGCACCCTCCATAAGCCTATGTTCATCTCTATTTGACACCGAGATATTTTGTTCTATAGCAATTCCTGCATCCTCATCATTAAAATTGCTTTGTGCTGGTTTCAGTGGACTTCTCCCTCTTCTCTCTCTTTTCAGAAATGACTTCACTTCATTCGTTCTTGTCCTTGCCATTTATATCCCTATCCTTTTTTCTCTTCCTCTTCTTCTAATGTTTCACCAGCCTCCCTGTCACCATTTGTCTTGTTGAGACTAAATAGTGTTTTTAATTTGGCAGTTAAATCCAGCTGACTACTCTGTGCTGCCTTACGTGGCCCGAGTCATACCTGAAAACAGTCCCTGGGATCAGTGCAACTACCTGGTTAACAAAGTCAAAAATAAATAAAATAAAATAAATATCTCTAATCTCCCTATAACAAGGTTCAGATTATGCTGCAAATCATAGTTCTGTATGCGCTTCTCACATTTAAATTCTATATAATCTGTCCTCTCATCTGCCATTTTGTACATGCAGCAGCCCCTACATTTCACTAGCAGGTCTCCAACCTTAGTTAGTACTGATTCTGACATTTTGTTTTTATTTATGTTACCCTTGCTAATATTTGGTACCCAACAGTTTAAACTCCCTACACTTCACCATGCTTACCTTAGTTTATGTTGTGTGTCTTGCACTTCTTTCTTGTAACCCCTACTCCCTGCTCCACGTGAACACACAAACACAGGCTGGACGCGTGTGTCTCTGCATGCGTCTCCGTGTGCACAGAGGCGCACTGCTCTCATAAAGCTGCTTGATTTATATACCTGTGACCCAGAAGTGGAGTAGCCATTATCACAGTGCACTTTTTCAACCAGATAGAGTTAAAATCCTTCTTTAACAATGCCCAAATGTTTCACCTGCTATTAGGTCTGCTTGCGATCAGCCTGCTACCTCCCAAAATAAATAAAGTATGATTTCCTGAGTACTGTAGTCCTGACAAAAGCTATTCCTGGACTATAGCTCCCCATGTACTTCCTGCTGTAGAGTCAGTCACTGCCTGGCAAATTGTGAGCTTTTACAAAATGGCCAAAGTATGTTTTAAAAAATATGAAACAGCACACTCTGTCACACGCTTTTGGTGGTCACACAGGGATGTCAGCTGGGTTCCCCAACCAAAAGGAAAAAAACACATACAAGTAAAGCTGTGCAGAATGAGAACATTCTGAATTCCTGGAATATTTATGCAATTTCATGAAATTCTGTGAAAGTTTGTGGAATTTCATCAGAATTTTGCAGAATTTTTAAAATTAATTTAGTTATAACTTGGCTATCTATTGAACCAGAGCTCTGAAATGTGGCACGCTTACTTTCTGGGTAGAATTCTAAAGACATGGTGAATATCATAAAATTATCCTGGACTGTTTCTACACTATATGTGCTCAAAATCTGTCATTTTATTTTTTGCGGAAATTTCATGAAAAGATTTATCCACATATAACTCAGACATATATTGGGCCAGAGACCTTACATCTGGCATGATTACTTGATGATAGGTTTTTTAACAATGTGCCAAATGTCATGACATTAGGATGGATTGTCTCAAAATTATAAGTGCTCAAAATCTGTCATTTTAGTTTGTGTGGTAAGTTTCATGAAAATCTCTGTCTGCATATACCCTAGCTGTCTATTGTGCCAGAGATCTTAAATTTGGCATGATAACTTCATGACTGATGTTCTAATAATGTATGAAATTGTATGACATTAGGATTGATTGTCTCTATGTGATAAAAGTCTGTCGTATTTTTCATGGGAAATTTCATGAACAATTTTATTTGCATATAACTCAGGCACCTTTGGAGTTAGACGTGCGTAAATTATCATACATAACCTTTTTATAATGGTTATAGACTCAATTAAATAAGGAGAGAATTGGATTAGATATTTTTAACTTACTGAGGTTCAGGATTTTACCGTGTAAATATTTGCAAACTTTTGTGGAAAATCTCAAAAATGTGAACAATTGTAACTTCTCTGCTCTTACAGGCATAGCCTTAACATTTGACATACATATCCAAATGTCAGTGTATTCTGGTGTCTAGCACAACTGGATAAATTAGTTTAGCAGTTCTGTGTTTACAGTGCAAAAAAAAATTATTGGTAACATTTTCTCAAATGTTTATCGTAGCATATAGATGAAGCATCCATAATTCTTTTTGTGGGATTTAACATTCACAATGCACATATCACTACTTCATTTGATAAGCTGGGCTGAGCTTTTTGCAGTCCTCCTGTTTCTCTCTCTGGGTGACTATTTTGCCCCCACCTTCTCTCTTACAGTAGCCAGACAGGCTCAGAAGAACAACTTATCCCACTGATATCCTTCTTTACAGTTACAAAATTCCTTCAAACAAGAGTCACCTACTCCTTTTCCTATCAACCTATCCTGTTGGAATAGCCAGAATTCTTCCTTTCTGGTGCCCCAGACATTGTCTTCCACCACTGCATCTTTCTGAATAACACTAAGTCCCAGACTTGCATGTACATCAGACTCCCTGGATCATCAGTTTACTGGGTGTGATCCTTATATATCTTGCATTCAGGCTAGAATTGTTGAGAGTCTATGCTTCCTTTCTCCAACTGCTGGGCAGAGGGCATCTACCACTGGCTACCCAGCTCAGCAGTTAATCTCTTGCTGAAACTATGCATCTAACTCTTGAACCTTGGACCCCCTGTACTACCCACCTGTCATATCCATATTCTTTAATTTAAATCCCCCAGATAAGGCTGAGTGAAATTAGGAAATTCCAATTTTTGTGTAGTTTTCATGAAATTCCACAATTTTCACAAAGAATCATGGAATTTGACTTTAAGTACAGATGCTATTTTGAAATTTCTGGCAACAAGCAATTAATAAAATTGACACACTCAGTCTCCTTGTAAAGAGGTGGGTGAAGTGTAGCAAAATGCAATGGCGAAATTTTGCCTTGTAAGGCAAAATTTCACTATCCACAGCAAAATTCAGCTTTTAGAGGCAACATTTCGCCTTCCAAGGTGAAATTTCACATTTCTGCAGGTGAAATTTTGCCTTCTGCAAGCGAAATTTCACCTTAGAAGACAAAATTTTGCCTCCCACAGGTGAAATTTTGCCTTGGTGAAATCAGGCTAAAATGGGAGAAATTTGTTGATTACTCCACATGGCGAAATTGGCCACTTTGCCTCAACTTCGCCAGCAAATTTTAAATTCGCTGCATCTCTACTTACAGATATCTTTTCAGTTTCAGTCCTGCCCACCCCCTCCCCACCTCACACTTCACTGCGTATACTAACCTTGCGCTCTGTTTATCCAGGTCTTTGTTGTTTTGTGTTTCTTCATTTCTTCATAGCTTCCATTCATTTTTTAACTCTTCCTACCTACCAACCCTTCTGGCTAACACCTTGTATCTCAAGTCTTTCTTATATGGGTTCCTGTCTTGTCACCTTCTTATTGCCTCTTCCAGCATCCTTTCATCTTCACATGACCTGTTTCTATTATTGCCAACCCCCCCCCTTAGGTCTTCTCACACATCTTATTTTTATCACTTTGCAACTTTTACAGACTCTTATCTCAGGGCTTTATTGTTCTGTATTCCTGTCTTCACTTCTGAGCTTCACACTGCCTACCATTCTACCCTTCCTGTAATTCTTTTCTATTATTTTATACATTGCTCCACAGCATATATATTACATACTGCTTATGTTGCTCAGTTTTGTCATTCACTTGAAGAAGGGATCTGTGAGGCTCCGAAAGCTTGTGTAGAATTTCATCTTTGTACAAGACTCTTGTTGGTCCACTAAAATATATCAAATCTTCCAGTGTCTCATAAAAACAGAGCAAGTTAGTTAAGCATGACCTGCCTGCTTTGAACCCTTGGTTTTCTAGATCATTTCCATTTGAACTACTAAGGTGCATCTTTATTTTGTCCATTATTATGGATTCCATTATTTTACCAGCCCCTGATGTTAGACTGATGGGGCGATAATTTTGAATGTCAGTCTTGTTATCCTTTTTGAATATGGGAATCACCTCAGCCTTTTTCCCATCATTTGGCACTTCTCCGGCCAGCACTGATGGACTTATTAAACAATATTGCCAGTGGTTTTAGAGCACTTTTACCTAAACTGTTTAGCATGGTAGTAGAAATGTTATCTTGTCTGGGAGAAATATAATCTATTAATTTTTTTTAATTTTTTTCTTCAATCTCAGTTTCCTGGACTAAAATGTCTTCAGTAGCCTTGTCATTCAAACTTGATAATTGCAATTAAATTTGATAAACACCGTATAGAAATAATGGGCAAATGAGCTGGCTAAGATCTCTGTGTCTGAAAGGGTAACACTCTCCTGGTTTATTGGGCCAATTGCATTTCCACACTTTTTAAAAGAGTTTATGTATCTGTAAAGCTGTTTATAGTTTCCTTTTTTAGCCTGCATGGCTAATCCAAGTTCTTTTGTTTTATTAATACAATTTTTACGTTGTTTAAGTAATGTCTTGTATATAGCCTAGCCTTTTTGTGGTCCTGATGTCAAATATTTGTTATATTGTTTTTTCTTTCTTTTTTTTTTTGATCAGTCGATTATTTTAAGAATTATGCCACCTTGATTTATGGCCTTTATTATTTATTTATTTTTTTACCTTAATTATGTGTTGGTCCCTGATACTAGTAATGCTTGTCTTCATCTTGCAACATATATCTTCAGCTGTGCAGTTGCATAATTCCTCTTCTAATTTAATGCCACTCATTTTTCTTGTATTATTTTATTATTTGTAGTGTGGTATAGGAAAATCTCAGTTATTCCAATTGATTTAGATGCAGCCAAACTAATTGAGAAGTATACCGTATTATGGTCACTAGCTCCAATCGGTTCTTGCACCTCACAAGTTGAGATATTATTAGATTTAAAGACTCAGTCAAGTATGTTATTCTTTCTTGTTTCCGAGTTAACCATCTAATTTAAATTTAGTTGTAAGCAGGTATCCATAAACACTTTGGCAGCCCTGTTAAATGCCAATCTAGTTATACAATGTATATCAGGGAAATCAAACTCACCTGTTATAACAGCACTGCCTAGTTCACATGCCCTTTCAAATTCGGTCATAATATTGGCATCTATATTTATATCAGAGTTAGGTGGTCTATAAAACAGGCAAATAACTTGACTAGTTTGCTTTTTGTCAGCTGTTTTGATTCATAATGATTCAGTTGTAGAGTTAAGACTCCTAATGATGTCTGACATATCAATAGCTTAGACATGCCCAGTGGTATATATGGCAATTCCACCACCCTTTTTGTTTTCTATCTTTATGAAACAAATTATATCATACGATATTTTATCCCAAGTGTCATGCTCTATCCTCCTTGTCTCTGTGACAAGAAGTACAGTATATCGAGATTTTCTTTGTGGCATCTATGTTCTAATTCTACTTTTTTATTATTCATGCTTCTGGCATTTACTAGTCAGCATCTTAATTCTTTATTTGTGTGTTTTTTGTTTAAAGATTTCTTGGTGCCTAACTTATCTGCCCCTTTTTTATTTAAGTGAAGTCCATCATGAGAGAATGACGGTGTTGATGCAAAAAGTTGCCCCAGATGTTTATAAACCAGATTCCCTCTTTAGCACACCGGTTGAAAAGCCTACAATTGATTCTTTCAATTGTATTATTCTTTTCATTTAGAGTACTTGGTACAGGTAAAATGATACTTATTAGCACATCAGATCCCTCACTTTTTAATATCTGAGCCATTTTAAGTAGTTCTTGACAAATATATTTTTCATGGTCCTTGCCTACATTGATGGTATATCAAAGCTTGTCAAACCACCAGTACCTATGATCCTTTTCTTTTTGACTTGTTAGAGACACAAGGTCCATGTCCAAGAGAATGTTCAGTTGACCGTGGTGTGCCCATGTCCTGCTTGCAGTTGCCCATGATCTGTGGGCTGAGGTACCTGTGCCTGAACTGACAGAGGCAACCTTTCTGCAACCATCACTTCTGACACTGTGTCCTTGACTTATACTGAGTCAGCATCAGATACATGTGCTAGTGCTGGCATTTTCTCCACTACTGTCATGTTGTCCTCAAAGTCTGACTGTTGTGTACCTCTCTGTTGGTATGGATGCCCATGGCATTGGCAGTCATATCTCTCTTAGTTCCTTTCTCAGTTGTTGCATCATGGACCGTACCTGGAGTTGCCTGCTCCTAATTTGAACCATCCTATTACTCATCTTTTGGTATTCCAACTGAGCTTGTTTTATGCTGTTCCTCACAAAATGCTCAACTTTCATGCTGCCCCTTCTCTTTTGTATCTTAGTTGGTTTTTCAATTACCCCCCATCTGTTGCTGTTCTGGAGCTGTGCTTTCCTCTGGATTGTCCCCTGCCTGCTGCCTTTCCACAGGGTGTGCCTCTGCCTTCTTTTTGGGTGCAGCCCTTTCCCCAGGATGGGCCTGCTCCTTAGGTGCTGCCCTTTCCTCAGGATGTGCCTAATCTTTGGGTGCTGCCTTTTCCTCCTGATGTGCCTGCTGCTTGGGTGCTGTCCTGTTCTCTGCAGGTGCTTACTTCTCAGGTGATGACACGTACTGTTCTTCCCATTTATTTTTTATAAAAGGAGGGTTCAATGTCCCTGGCAATGATATCACACTGTTTGGAAGACAGAAATACATTTTGAGAATACAGTCAAGGATGATGCTGAGAATGCAGTCAAAACCAATATTATTTACAATTTATTATTTATATTTATATTTAGAAATAACCTACACGTGAGAGAGGTGGACTAAGGGAGGGAAATGGTAAATTTGGAAATAATGGGAGGGGTGCATTTATATAGTGTCTATGTTTTTACAGATTCATTATTTACATTTTAAACCAACATTTGGAATATTTTCTTACCATGTATTTTTTACGTACTTTTCAAATTTTGTGGTGTATTTTGAAGGTGAAGTGTCATTTTCTTTCCCCCCTCTCATTTTGCTTATTGGCATACTGTTTTGCACCAGTGTTCTCTTCCTGCCAAGCCTTGTTGCCTTTGGTGTACCATAAAAGTTCACCATCATAAATCTGCACATTATCTTCAATCCAATATACAGTACAATGGTACAGCATCTACCCTTGCAGTCTGATATCTGTTATAGCAATATTCAGTCTCCACAAAAGCTCCCCATAAATAATGTTCCCTGAGTTCAAGACAGTCAGCACACAGCTGTTGACTGGGTCACAATTTTTCAACATCATAGCCAAATAATGCTTACATGCTCCCTGTCACAGGCGGTGGAAAATGATGGACTAGGAGTCAGTAGATTTTGTTCAAACAAATAAAATACTGCTTTATTTCTCTTCTTATGCAGTCCAGCAGGAATAGCAGAATAACAAAAATCAACAAACTTAGACAACAACGTAAATAAGGAGAAATGTACATTCAAACTAAATAGTCTAAACTGTTATAATTCCAAAATGCAAATAACCACAACTAGAAGGAACCAATTGCTTTAGGTGTGCTTTGTTCCACACCTTCCCAATGTCTGCCTTCTATCTCAAGCAGGTAACTTTTTATACAGGTAGTTGGTCATGTGCTTATCATAACTTGGCCGACTACATCTTTAGACAGAGAATTAAGTATATTTTATGCATTAAAAGATACATTGTTACCATTAATTTATATCACATATGTATACATGTGTTTTCATATTGTTATACATAAAAAGTAAAGCTTCCTAACATTTTATCCTGCTTCAAAGTCTCCAAGACACCACCCCCAATAGGACTGTGCTATTTATCTCACTAGACAATGGCCGGACGGCTCTATAGCTACAGTCTAATGAGGAGAGCGGGAGGAGCTGGAGCTTCTTGCAGATAGGTTCCTGCTTGAAACCTTTCTCTAATTCACATTCCCCTTCTTATGCAAGGAATGCCTAAACTTGCTACAAGCAGGGGAAACAGTGGTAATAACATTGAATGACTTCTGGTGTGCTTACAGCCCGCTGCACAACCCCAAGCTGGAGAGCCACACGAGTGTGTGCATTGCCGAAAATAGGCACTACAGGAGCGCAGCAAAATAAACCAAACCGTTACAGGGAAAACACACATTAAAGTATTGTTTCCCTAACTCCGTGCAGTTTTCATTTGCTCGTCTCTTTTTCTGCCCTTCTTGCATGACTGAACCTAACCTAAAACTAATGTACAACCAAATTATGCAGGCGGGAGTGTAGCCCGCACCCATGCCTCATAGAAAGGTGATATACCTGTACACACTCACAACCGTGAGTATAATTCTAGAGCTGACATTAATGGTAGCATGGGCACTCATCACTGCAGTGTTTATTCCTTGTCTCTATGACATCTTTAGTCTGTACAAATACAGGAGGGGGCATGTGTGTAAATTAGCTACTGCACTGCCCTCCCGTTTTTGTATGCATATCAAACTTTGGGCTTTTTGAATGCTATGGCAATGTATACATTCTGGAGCTGTCTTCTGTTGGAAGAAAACAAATAACGAACAACACAGAACAATGGGAGGCCAGTCCAACAAACAGACAACAAAGACAAAATGGACACCACACCTCAACAGAAAGGAAGTCCTTACCCTAAGCACTTATACCTTGAAGCAGCATAATTATAAACAAATATTGGGGGGGGGGGGACTTCATACCCTTTCACACTCTCCTCCCCACCTAAAACAAAACCTGCAGGGGTTTGTACTCTATTCATCCCTAACCAAGATTTCCTGTTATCAGATCCCTCCAGTGGTGAGATGGAGCCATAGCCCACCCTCTCCTAAGGAGCTCCACCTCGGGGACCCATTATTAAGTGGTTTTAAATAAGTGGAGGAAGTCTTTCCTCCTTTCTACAAACATCATTTTCCATGAGGTCTGATAACAGGTTTTGATTCTCGTATGTCCCATATCTGGACAGAAAGTCTGAGTTGCTATGCACGGTACCCTTCCTGTGCCTCATAATGAATTTATAGGGTTGTAATGACAGGTACCACCTCATTATGCATGGATTTTTGTCCTTCATAACATGAAGCCAGCATAATGGGTTGTTGTCCATCCAAAGTTCAAATTCTGTGCCCCATAGGTAGAACCATAGGGCTTCAATGGCCCAACACACAACCAGACATTCCTTCTTGATTGTGGAATAATGAGTTTCCCTTTCATGCAGCTTTCTGCTTATATAAATTATTGGATGCTCCTCACCTTCAATTACTTGTGTTAAAACTGCTCCTATACCCTGGTTGGAAGCATCTGTCTGCACAATGAAAGGTAGATTAAAATCAGAGGAGCACAGTACAGGGGAAGGAACAGAGACCAGCCTTTAGACTCTGAAATGCCTCTTCACATTCTGGTGTCCATACAACCTTATCAGGGTTTCTCTTTTTGGTGAGGTCACTTAAAGGACCAGCTATTAAGGTGAAATTAGACAAAAATTGCCTATGATATCTGGCAAGACAAAGAAAAGACTGTACGTCTTTCTTGGTTTTGGGTCTGGGACATTTGGCCACTGCATCTACTTTACCTATATCGGGCCTTAATTGTCCTTTGCCAATTTGGAAGCCTAAGTATTTTTCGTCCTCCATTGCTAAGGAACATGTAGTGGGGTTAATAGTCAGGCCAGCTTCTGAAATGGTGGTAAGTACCTGTATTAAATGACGAATGTGGTCTTCCCAGGTAGAACTAAATGTAACCACATTGTCCAGGTACGCAGCACAGTATGCAGCATGAGAGGCTAGTATCTGATCCATAAGTCTCTGGAAGGTAGCTGGCACCCCATGCAAACCAAAAGGCATTACTGTAAACTGAAAAAGACCTAAGGGTGTACTGAAAGCTGTTTTCTGTCTGGCATCTGGATCCAAAGGGATCTGCCAGTACCCCTTTGTGAGATCCAGGGTACTAATGTACTGGGCAGATCCTAAATGATCCAGAATGTCATCAGTCTGGGGCATTGGATAGTTGTCAAACTTAGAAATGGCATTTAGACATCTGAAATCCAAACATATCCGTATACTTCCCTCCTTTTTGCCCATTACCACCATCAGGAAACTCCACGCACTACGGGAGGGTTTAATAATCCCTAATTTATGCATCTTATGGACCTCCAGTGTGACATCTTCCCAGACACTTTCAGGAGGCTGGTAGGGCTTCTGCCCAATGGGTTGAGGTTGTATGACAATAATATGATGCTCCACCCCTACACCTTCCCAGGGATCCCTGTAAATGTCTTACAGTAGGAGTCTAGTACAGTGTGGAGTTCAGATTTTTGTTCGGCTGAGAGCCCAGTGTTTATCTTAATGTCTGCCAAGTCTCCCATCCCTTCTAACTGCTGGTAAGCTATTTGTAATTCACTCTCAGAGGGTTTAGGATATACATTGCTGCACATGCGGGGAACTCTCTCAACTCAAGGTTTCAGCAGGTTGACATGATATATTTTTAATGAGATTAATCTGGCATAAATACCTCAAAAGTCACATTACCCACACAGCTAGTAACTGTATAGGGGCCCTGCCACTTCATATACAATTTGTTATCACATGATGGTGAGAGTAGCAATACCTTGTCCCCTTCACTGAACTCCTTCACCTGGGTACCCTTGTCATAGTGCTGTTTCTGTGTGTCCTGTTTATCTTGATTGTTCTGATGTGCGTTCTGCACATAGTGGCTCAGTTTCAACCTGAACTGATGCCAGTAGTTTATTGGACTTCCAATCTGCCCAGTTGTCCCTTCCTCCCATTCTTCCTTAATTATATTCAAAGGACCTCTAGGGTTGCACCTGAATAGTAACTCAAAGGGGGAGAAACCTGTGGAGGCCAGTGGCACCTCCCTGTAAGCAAACATGAGGTACGGTAGGTAGACATCCCATTGCCATCCCTCTTCCTATACAAATTTCTGGATAATTTTCTTTAAGATCTGGTTGAAGCACTTGACCATTCCATCTGTCTGTGGATGGTATGGGATGGAATACAATGCTTCAATACCTAGGATCTGGTATAGGCACTTCAACATATTGGAACAGAAGTTACTACCCCTGCCAGTAAGGATCTCCCAAGGAATGCCCATCCTACTAAAGATTTTACCCAATTCTTCTGCTATACAGGGGGCATAACAGTTCTGAGAGGGATAGCCTCTGGATATTTAGTCACATAATCACAGAATACTAGGATAAAACTATTGCCCTTTACGCTGTTAGGTAAGGGCTCAATAATATCCATGGCTACCCTCTCAAAAGGGGTGGTGAATAAGGGCATAGATTGGAGGGGTACCATATCTTTTCTCCCTATCGTGGCCACTTTCTGGCATTCAGGACAACTTTTGCAATGTTCTGCAATGTTGTCATGAATGCCTGGCCAGAAGAAGCGTTTCAACAGGCGATTCAGTGTTCGGTCCCTCCCTAGATGTCCTGCCAGAGGAATATCATGAGCTATTTCCATTAATTTAGTTCTGTACTGTACGGGTACCATTAGTTGCTCAACCTTTTACCCTGTCAGAGGGTTCACACACACCCCCTCTACAGTAGCCCCTTATGCAGTATAAATGTCACATGGCCAGACTCAGTCTTTCCCACCTGTAAAAGGAAAGGTTGTAAAATAACATCATTGTTTTGCAACATTTTAAAATTATCGATCCCCTTCTTTGTATTGTTCACAGTATCAACTTCAGCATATCAGACTGAAAGTCCTTCTGAGATTTTTGAGTCCATGTGTAATTTTCTTTCCTCCTCCTTGTTTTGGATTTTCATGTTTTACCTTCAGACCCGAATACATCTTGTTCAAACGGACACAGTTCTGATAAGTCTTTCTATGTTTTGCCAACTGCTTGGGTGGTAACTGTACAAACAGTGTTAGACAACAGGGACTCAAACTGGGGGTGATCATGGACGATAACAACTGGTATGGGTAAATGTGGTACCACCCCTACTCTCATGATGCAGCTCTGTCCCCGGACATGAAGTTCACTGTCCTGTAACGGATAACAATGGGTATCCCCATGGATACAAGTAACCCTGGTGGCAGGACTTCCTGTACTTGGTTTTCTGCACACTAAATTAGCATGCACCAATGTTTGCTTACTTCCAGAGTCCACACGACTAGTCACCGTCTTATTGCTTATTTGTACTGTTATAAGATACCTGCCCCAATTTGCAAGAGCCAAGTGTGCTAGTTCTGCTTTTTACCATGGACAAAAATGAGCAATGTTCCCTTTATTCTTGCAGTCATGGCAAATAATGTGTGGATTATACCTAGTAATCTTAATGCTAGTGGTTCATGCCCCAGAATTAGAGTTAACATTGTTTTGCCCAACAGTATTAGTAGGAGTAGCAGAAGGTCTTACCAGGGTTGATGTAGGCTGGTAAGGTCCTCGCTGTCGATGAGGTTGAGTTGTAATGTAATCTTCTGCCAACCTGAAAGCGGTACCTGCTGCCTCTGGGCGATGTTCTTTTACCCACATTTGCGCATCCTGGAGGAGCACTCTAATGAACTGTTCCAAAATAATGGCTTCTAATATTTGTTCCACTGTGCAGTTAGCTGGCTGTAACCATTTTGTGCAGAGGTCTTTTAACCACATATAGGCATCTTGTGGAGAATCTGCTGTTTGGAATCTATACGTCCAAAACCTCTGCCTATATGTCTCGGTGCTTCTATCATAACGTTTCGATATAGCTGCTTTAATTACATCATAGTTGTTTGCATGGGCTATCTCAACATGACTGTAAGCAAGCTGAGCTTTTCCTGTGAGGTAGGGGACTAACCTCACCACCCACTGATCTCTTGGCCAATTATATGCAACTGCTACCTTCTCAAAAGTGAATAAACAGGCCTCAATATCATCGGTCTCCACAAATTTTACCATCTTGATATCTTTCTGCCCTCCTACAGAGGGCGCTGGAGGTCTTGCTGTGCCTAAGGCTTGGATAGCCCTAGGGTATCTGTCCATCTGGCCTCACTGTCCCTCCAGTTAATTTCTTTCTGTTTTTTCCATTTCCATTTGTCTTACACATAGCCACCTCAGCAATTCATTCATCTCCTCTGGTGGACACTCCTCAGGCCCACCTCCTGCAGCCTGTGCCTGTTCCCCCTTCTTGTCACCTTCCATCTTGATCCCAGGTCCCTTTTCTTTACCCTCCTTCCTTCTCACCACTGGATCACTGCCAGGAATCAACAGGATCTTGAATGCTTTGGACATAAATTGAGTTACAGCACCTCGTCTTGCCTGTCCACTGTCTGCTCCTGCTGCATCTAGTCCACCCGGGTCTTGGTCAGAGCCTCTGCAGAGATCCCACCACAACCACCATGTGTCACAGGCAGTGGGAAATGATGGACTAGAAGTCAGTAGATGTGGTTCAAACAAATAAAATATGTCTTTATTTCTTTTCTTATGCAACCCAGCAAGAATAGCAGAATAACAAAAATCAACAAACTTAGGTGACAGAATAAATAAGGAGAAATGCACATTCAAACTAAATAGTCTAAACTGCTAGAATTCCAAAATGAAAATAACCACAACTAGAAGGAACCAATTGCTTTAGGTGTGCTTCGTTCCACACCTTCCCATTATCTGCCTTCTATCTCAGGCAAGTAACTTTTTATACAGGTAGTTGGTCATGTGCTTATCATAACTCGGCCCATTACATCTTTAGACAGAGAATTAAGTATA
This sequence comes from Neoceratodus forsteri, assembly GCA_016271365.2. Taxonomy (NCBI): domain Eukaryota; kingdom Metazoa; phylum Chordata; order Ceratodontiformes; family Ceratodontidae; genus Neoceratodus; species Neoceratodus forsteri. Next base: position 187,201,872 of record CM057457.1, read on the forward strand.
CTTTATGCATTAAAAGATACATTGTTACCATTAATTTATATCCCATATATATACATGTGTTTTCATATTGTTATTCATAAAAAGTAAAGCTTCCTAACATTTTATCCAGCTTCAAAGTCTCCAAGACACCACCCCCAATAGGACTGTGCTATTTATCTCACTAGACAATGGCCGGATGGCTCTATAGCTACAGTCTAATGAGGAGAGCATGAGGAGAGCATGAGGAGCTGGAGCTTCTTGCAGGTAGGTTCCTGCTTGAAACCTTTCTCTAATTCGCATTCCCTTTCTTATGCAAGGAATGCCTAAACTTGTTATGAGCAGGGGAAACAGTGGGAATAACATTGAACAACTTGTGGAGTGCTTACAGCCCACTGCACAACCCCAAGCTGGAGAGCCACACGAGTGTGCGCATGGCCGAAAACAGGCACTACAGGAGCACAGCAAAAGAAACCAAACCATTACGGAGAAAACACACATTAAAGTGTTGTTTCCCTAACTCTGTATGATTTTCATTTGCTCATCTCTTTTTCTGCCCTTCTTGCATGACTGAACCTAACCTAAAACTAATGTACAACCTAATTATGCATGCAGGAGTGCAGCCCGCGCCCATGCCTCATAGAAAGGCAATATACTTGTACACTCTCACAACTGTGAGTATAATTCTAGAGCTGGCATAAACGGTAGCATAGGGGACTCATCATTGCAATGTTTATTCCTCGTCCCTATGACATCTTTAGTCTGTACTAATACAGGAGGGGGCATGTGCATAAATTAGCTACTGCACTGGCCTCTCGTTTTTGTATGCATACCAAACTTCGGGGTTTCTGAATGCTACGGTAATGTATACATTCCGGGGCTGCCTTCTGTTGGAAGAATACAAATAACAAGCAACACAGAACAACAGGTGGCCAGCCCAACAAACAGAAAACAAAGACAAAATGGACACCACACCTCAACAGAAAGGCAATCCTTACCCTAAGCACTTATACCTTGAAGCAGCATAATTCTAAATAAATATAGAGAGGAAGGGGGAAGAAACTTCATACCCTTTCACTCTCCCCAGAATCTGATTTGCTTGCTCCTGATCTGGAACTTGTGATTGATTTCCCATTTTATTGACATGCCTATGTGTCCCTCTATAAATACTGTACAGTTCAGCAGCATTTAATCTGATCAATTGAAGGTCAATGGAAGAATGAGAATCTACCACCTTCACACTTGCATCACGACCAAGAAGCTGAATGCATGAATAAGCAATGCTGCTGTGAAATGTGCAAAAAGGGGACTCTGATGTCTCTCTCTGGCCTTTACAATTACCTTCATCCCCACAAAGAACATCCACACAAGCTGACAGTATGCACTAGGTGGGCATAAGTGATACCCTTATACAGTAGTGTTATGCAGTGTGCTGCCTCAGTGGCTCTGAGCAAGCTGCATTACATGGCAGTGAGATGGTATTGTGTTGCCTCACTGGCCTCAAAGAAGCACAATACAAGGCAGTGAGATTGTACTGTACAGTGCTGTACTGCCACGGTTGCCATAACTTAATGTGTTTTACTTTCTTTTGCAGTGAGGTTTCCTACATTGTGGATTAGCTAGTAATGGAGGATGATGAGAGCAGAGTTGGAGAGGTCCATCAGACACTCACAGAATGAGGTTCTCTGTATCTGAATCAAGACATGCATGAATGGATGTATTCATGGCAGAGCACTCTAAGGACTGCATCCTCTGTAAACCATTGACATCTGTTTTGCTCATTCCATGATGCTGACTGGTACCTATGTTGGCAATATTTATATCATGAAAGTATTGCAGGTAATGCTGGGACTCTAATTTGAATTATAACTCACTTGTTTTAATCTCTTGTCACCTTGTTGCAATGTGGGAAGCTTGCAAGCTATGTTAGAACTGCCACTATTACTTTAAATTATGTGGTGGGTGAACTGTTTTACAGCAGAGATCACCATTCTAAGTGTTCAGTGCCACATTTTGGCAGCAGTCACACACAGAATTGTATCTCTAGTTTGCAATCAAACATTTAGCTTAAAAACAGGATGCTGCAGCACTCATCATTTTACCATTCTGCACTGATCATGGCAGCATTCGGACTACAGGGTTCAGCTTTTTGCATTTTGTAAGCTCAGCCATGCTGCATCTCACTTTGGACGATTGCAAATAATTTTTAGGGACCATTATTGTAATTCTGCTTAGCAATATTTTAATTAGCATGTTGTTTATTGTTAGAGATGCGTCGAAGTTTTAATTCACAGGTGAAGTGAACCCAAAGTGGTCCACTTCGAATTCGCGTAGTACTACACAAATTGTCCATTAAAAACTTGAAATTTACCTTACTTTGCATTGTCCACTTTGAGTTCACTTTGAGATAGTTTGATAAGGCGAAGTCATTAACAAAATGGCCACTGATCATATGCCTGACTATCTCTGCAGGTCTGCGGGTCACATGATTCAGGGAAGCAGCTAAATAGGCAGGAAGTCAGTGTTTAAAGTGCAAAGTGGGCACAGATGCAGCATGCAACAGTCAGCATTTTCAGGGTACTGCTGAAACTCCTGTACCACCAGATTTAAACAGTGTGCCATAGAAGGAACCCACACAAAGCCACCATTGCTGATACATTTCACAATGTTTGATCCATTATCACTAGCTATGAAGCCAGCTTTTAGGGACGGGGGTGCAGCCACTCATCAATTTCTGTCAGTTGCAAGTCTAGCATGTGTTCGCCTGTATGTGACCCTGTTACACTATGCACTGCAAGTGTGGCATGCTGTCTAATGCCATAAAAGTTGCTACCACCACCACAGTCTGACTTATTACACTGCTTTGCCATCCCACCATCACAGACAACCCCAAGTAGCTGCTCCCAATGTGCAGTAATACACAGATAGAAACTACCCGCCATTTTGCCACTTGTACACATATCCATACCTAAGTAGATGTAAGGTAATGTGGAATGCTGAAGGGCATGTCTTACAGACTCTGTCACTGTCTGATATAACTCAGGGACAGCATGGGTGGAAAAGTATATTTGGGACAGGACCTTCCATTTAGGATATGCACATGTGACAAAGTGCCACAAGCCTGCATTCTCCACAAAGGAACATGACAAAAGGTCAATTGAGAACATTTTCACTATGGCAGCATTGAGTTCATGTGCATCTGCATGATTGGGTGGGTATTTAGTGTTACCTTCAAAAAGGCTATGCAATGTGGGCTGCATTGTTCATTGCTTTATACATGGCTTTCCAAATAGCTCTACTCTACTAATTGACATGGATGGGGTACCTTGGATGTGTGATGGTGGGTGCACAGGTGACAAGCCAATACATGCGGTTATTTTCCTTGTTTTAAGTACAGGGGTTGGTGTAGTAGAATTACTACATGGACCGCCACTGCTACTCTGACCACTGATTGAACATTCCAAATCATCATCCTCCTCATGGCTGTAGTAATCCTCTGGTGTTATTTCACCACTTTTACCAACATGGCTACTTACACTGATGGAAGGGGATACCATGCTCACTAAGGTGGCTGAGGGTGAATTCCCAACTACGGTATTAGCTCCCCTCTGGTGCCGCGTCCACAGTGCCTTGTGCCGGCTCTTCAGATGAGTATGCTGGCCCTCAGTGCCCAAATAGCTGCTCTTTTTATCATGTTTCACATGCACTTGGCAAAACTGGCAGATTGCCACTGTTTCATTGCTGCCATCTTGTACAAAAACATCTCAAACTAGGGATTTGGATGCCCTACTCTTCATATGTCACTGCTGGTGCTGATGCTGCATATGTAACTGCACTTTTGGTGGCAGTGAAATGGAGGGTGTAATGCATGATTTCTACTGTTGTGCGCAGTTGGACTTTGACTGAACATCACAATCTATGACTATTAATTCAGGGTCATCATCAACAGACACAACTACAGCAGAACTTTGAGGAGGTGGCGATTGACTAACAGACTGTTTACAAACAGCCACCTTCACTTTCTTTTTTTCTGCTTCCCAAATGAGGTCGCTAGGATCATCATCATAATCATCATCCACTAATTCACTTTGGAGGCTGTCCTTCTATGGAGATATTCCAAGTTCAGCAGCAGCCTCAACATTATCAGCCACATGTTTTTCATCAATGACTGAATGTTTGGATGGCCTATCCTCAACATCAGTGAAAACATGAGACTGTGAGTCATCATCATGATCAGAATCATGTTCAAGTACTGTAGGTAGTGGGACATCAACTGCACTCAAGTCTGCGGATTCAACATTTTTCCCACATGATAAGTTTAACAGGGTTGAACCTGTAGCAATACTCATGTTGTTATCAACCATGCCCTCACTAACTTTACTAACAGCAGGGACAACATCATCTCCAATCAGCATTGAAGTGACTGATTTCGCTGTGAAAAACATAGTTGGACAAATCCTTTTACTTGTACCAATTACTAACTTTCCCTTCTGCTGCATACTACCACGGTCACGACCACTCTGAACACTGCTACCATTGGTAGCCCCTGATGAACCTGACTCATCTTCACAACAACTTCCACTGCTAATAGTCATCTTGGCAACAGCACCACAGCCAGAAACTGCTTTGCCTGACTGTCTCTTTGCAGGCATTTTTTCAGATGACAAAGACAATTTACAACAACTTGATATTTCGGCACTTTTGGGTGGTTGGGAAGCAAAACACTAAATGTACCCGCACAGGCACAATACCTGTCCTTGAATCCTTAACCAATCTTCAAAAAGCCGACAGTCAAAAAACAATACCTTGTTTTGATGGGGGGACACATTACCTAGCTACACAGAAGCAGGGACAGGCTTAGAAATTCAGAGTACTGCCATTGTGGTGCTGCAGTGAAATGCATATCAATTGACAGCATGCACACAGATTAAAGGTCAAGCACAGAAACTTTCACTGTTCAGTACACTACAACACAGAACAGTCCTGGAAAAAGACTGAGAAACTGTCCAGCAAACAGAAAATATTTATAAACAATTCAGTGAAGTTGTACTGTGTCTACCTGAACATAAAAATAATAAAACAATAGCCAACAATGGTTGGAAAAAATATATTTCTCACTACTCTCCCTTCTACACCACAGATCGGCCCCTCCCCGAAGCACACTTCTACAGTGTCTGTCAGTACAGAGACTGAATCAAGTAAATTAACCTTCAATATTCACAAAACATCAATAAATGCTCAATGACATAACCACATCAAGGTTTACTACAATCAATCTACTAAATTTTGTCACAAAATTCTGTGGCAAAAAGGTGTTTTTAACGGTTTTCAGAGGGTCTGAATCTCAGAGCTCTGAGAGCATATGGTCTCCAGCTTTCCACTATACACACTTTAGGGTTACCACCTTTTAAGAAGCCCAAAATGGAACATTTCTTACTGAAACTGGATTTTTCGCAGGACAGTATGTCATCTCGACCAATGCAACAGACATGTTTTTTCTAAATCATCAGAATTAAGAGTAAGTGTTGTAGTTTTTTAGTTGTTTCTTGTGTTTTTTATTATTTTAAGGTATTTTAGTTAAGGTATTATAGTTTTTTCAACATTTAGAGGAAAATCAAAAGCTATTTTTTCTACTACAATGTCAGGACATTTAGTATTTTTCATGTTTCTCTGCAGGACACAGCTGCCTAAATCAGGACTGTCCTGCGAAAATAGGAACATGTGGTAACCCTAACACACTTTGATGAACTGAGGCTGTACAAGACAATATAGAGCCCATGTGACCTTACATCCCATGATTCACTGCAAAATTTGTCTTAAAGAGAACAAAAACAAGGCGAAGTAACACTAAGTCAATGGAAAACAAGGTGAAGTAACGTGAAGCCGACAGAGAACAATGAGAACTCTGCATTACTTTGAGATACGTAGTTATTTGCTTCACATTGTAGAGTAGTAAGCAAAATTCAGGTTCTATGCAAAATATTATGCGTAGCGAATTTTTGGCACTTCTCCCACCACTATTTATTGTTTCCATCTTTGGTCACCTAATTATAACTTGGTAAACCAATGATCACAAACTCTTTGCTAAAGCACTGAAATGCCATGTGAATATAAAAGGTACTTGCCACTGTTATACATATGCTTACACATGTATTACTGCATTTGTTGCCATTAGTTTTGTATTTTTGTTGTTTATTATTGTATTTTGTGTGTTTTTGTGATCCCAGGTCATAAGTGTAAAAGGACCTGCTATAGCTCCAGTGTACTTAGCTGGTTAACAAGGAAACAAAAAAACAAACAAGCAAATGCACAGGCACATACATGACTGCTCCCTCTCCTGCCACTACCTAGTGGGACTGGAGTCTCATGACTGAATCCATGGTTCCTCCAAAGGAAGCTAGGGCAGCTTCATCCATTAGGCTGCCAAATGGGCCCATCACTTGGAATTTTGCCTATGTCATGCATGGATTCAAAACTCTGAGCATTGCTCTGACAGGCCAACAGCTCACGGTCAGAGTTAATACATGCAGTGGCATAAAAAAACTCCAAAGTTTTGCTTTCACAAAAAGCTCTGTACCAACAGTTGTTCACAGAAATGACACAAATACTAAGTGCTGATTACAATTTTAGTTTTCATTTATGTGCAGTTAAATATGGATAATTTAAGGTAATAAACACAATTTATGAAAATCAAAACATTACAAGTAGCTATAAATTCACATTAATTTCCTGTCACCGTTAAATGAGCTGTGTAACTGTCGATAACTCTTGCAGTTATACTGTATGTTGCTGCTTACTGTTAGCCATACTATTTCACTGTTTTTAATTTTTACTGTAATGGTCTATTTTATTTTTTTGTTTGTTTTTAACCAGGAGGTGGATTGAGCACAGCCCTTTTTCAGCCACGACTGACGTAAAACAATGAAAACATACAACAACAGTTACAATAAATAGAGCAAAATATCACTTACACTTACATTGATTTGCAGCAAATAACAAGTCATATGACAATTTTTTAAAACAGCCAACATTTTTGGATAAATTGAGCACACCTGAAAATTCATTGAAAAAGGTAGGGCCAAACCACAAAAAGGCCTTTTTAAACATTTCAGTTTTGCATGAAGGGATTACATAGGGGAACAATTCACTATGTCTTGTATAATGACTACTAGACCTCAGTTTAATTGCACATATGACTTTATAGGGGTGGGCACTGAACTGAATAAGCTTTCCTAATATAATCACTAATGCACTGTTTTTTATTCAGAACTGAATAACAAATAGTGCCCACTATTCATGCCTCTGTGTTCAGGAGAATTACAAAAAGTATTGAAAAGTTTGTTCCCTCCTCCCCCAGATGGCCAGGGCTAATCTCATGGTCACCAACTACCCCTCTCAGTAGTCACTATACCCCACCCTGTTAGCTTTCTTCCATTGCTTGGTGCAATAAAAAGAAGTCATCAGCTGCCTGTTTGGGGAGATTTGGCACTGTGAGAGTGCCCTGTATGTTTTTAAGTTGACATACTGCCTAACCTGGCTTGCTAAGTGCCTCAAAGGGCCAGATTTTCCAGCCACCCCCCTTGACCTCTGACACATGACGGAGGGGGTGAACATGTGGGATAATAACTGACACAACAAAGCAGGGATCAAGTGAATAAAAAATGCATGAATGCTTTCATTCATTTATTTTTAGAAAAATATAAATATTTACAGAAATTAAAAAAGGCAAATAATTAGTCCTGCACAAAGAGATTCAGACCTCTGCTTCCTTCAGCAGAGTCTGCAGCTTTGCTTCAGTCCAGATAGTCCAATGAATACTTTTCTCAAGTAACCTGTGTGAAATCCACACACACACACACACACCAACTATAGGTCTTTTCCTACTCACTGTCAGCTCTAGACTGACTTGACTATCTAACATTCCCCTAGTGGTGAGCCCATTTTATAGCTCCTTGTGATTACATTACATAATTGGGGATTTTCCATAGGCCATGACATTACATAATTAGGAAGTTTCCATAGGCTGTGACATTACATAATTGGGGAGTTTCCATAGGCCAGATAGGGTGGATATAACATCACAGGCTCCATTATTCTATTGCATATGCAACCCTCAATCACAACATCTCTGGGGCTGCTTCTCTACAGGGTACTCTTTATTTTAGACACTACGGGGCTTGCAGTTACCCTTGCCCATAGTGCCTCACTAGCCAGCAGACAAGTATTCAAGTAACTTTGATCTTGCTGCTAGTGCAGCAGTCGGCTTTTTCTTTTGAGCATGCCTTTGCTCTGAAGCAATCATTCTTCTACTTGCTCTGAACAAGGAGCATACATTCAGCCACCATATGTGGCTACACCAACATGGAGCAACCCGCTCCAAAAAAAATAATTGCTCAGTCGCACTCGGCGAGCAGTGCTGTCCCTCGCACCAGAGCCACATAAGTCAAATTAGCTGCACTCAGCAGCAGCAGTTCTGGAGCTCAGCACCCCAGAAATGGGTGCTACACTTCTTAAACCAAGGGTCACCTAGTGACTTGCACTATTTCCTATCTCTGCAATCAGGAGAATAATGCTGTGTACTTAAAGAGGGGGTAAAGAGAATAAGGGACAGCAAAGAGTTTTTAGAGATTGCCAGTTTGGCCACCCTGACAAGAATTTAAAGAAAAGGCAGAAAAAATTAAGAGGAAAGAGTGAAAGGAAAAGTGGGGAGGGAATTGCACATATTCATATTTATGACAGGGGTTTAAACACATAACAGGGGGCTCCTGTTACAGAGGGGAAGTAGGGCACTTTTTCTGGCACTATTATTCGTTTCCCCCAGTATAAAGTGCACTGGCTGCCTTAAATGTCTCTATCAATGACAATTGAAGAGACAATGGGAGAGGGAAGTGTAGTTGTGTCATTCAGTGATGGTAACCCATGTGATCAATTAGTATGCTTAGCATCACTGAATGGGACAACCACCCTTCCCAAAAGCATGTGGCATAGGCTGTCTGTGATGGATTATTCTCCTCCCCTGTACATACAATACTTTCTGTTGTTGATTCCCAGTTTTGCTTAACTTCTGTGAGCATGTTCTGTAAACCCTTGTTATAACAGAATGCTTTGCTTTTTTCTGTTCGTAAAAGCATCAAAAGACTTCTAGTGGCCAAACCATGAAATGTCATCATTTACATCTGAGCAGGGCATCACCCGAAGAACAAACTCTGGTCAGAGCCGATATGGCAGTGAAGAGCTTTTGGGATGCTTTTACCCATTATTTCTAATGAATTGCACAATGCAGATCTGTTGAGAGGCAGTTTCAATTTGGTCTTTCTTTTACACATTTTTACAATGTGTTTTCCTGGAATATGCCTGCTGATTGCTATATATTTAGCCTGGAAAGTTCGCAGAAGAAATGGTAACTTATTTTCAGTGGGGCTCTACATCTACACAATATTATGCTGTACTGTGTAAAATCAGAATGCACTAAAAACAATATTTTTACATCTGGGGGGATATATTAAGTGCCGGATCGATGCATGAGCAGAAAGATACATTGCACAAAGAGGGTGCACTGGTCAGCACTGATACAATATTCAAAGAGAATGCACCACCGGTACAGGTGTGCATACAGTGAAGCCCGTCAGGATGAAAAGCAGCACTGCAGAATTCTGCAGTACAGTTACTGCAGCAAACAATATAGTTTCAAAGGGAGTTAATCCCTTTTGTCATACAGTAAACCTGTGACACTGCACTTCATCTTGGCAGGCATCATCATTCCTGTTGAAAATGTGACCCTGGACGGGAGTCGCAGTGCAGGCAGCCGCCAAGTCAGGTGCATCCATGGTGACCTCGACTGAATACCTTCCAGGGGGAATGCATATGCACCACAGCCCCCATGGGTGATATTCAGCCCAGGAATGCAAATGAACTAATTGAGCATGCAGGGTGAAGAGAGGACTTATGCATGCTCATTACTAACCCATTTGCATGTTGGTATGGGGATCAATGCACTGGAACAGCTCTCACCACCAAGCCCCAACCCAATCGCTCCCATGTGGGACAGGCCCTGAAGTCTCTGGTGGTATAGTGGCATCCCCCATCCATTCCACCAGCCCCGATCATACCTGAATCCAGGCTCTATCGGTTCCATATTGTAGGGACCCCAATGCCATTCCTAATTGCACCTGAATACACCTACAGTCCATGTCCATAGTGTAGTGGCTCCCGCTCCCCCTCAACGGTGCACAGATACCCCCTCCCTGCTCCCCCTGTCCATCCCATATCGATGACTGGCTCTGTAATGGGATCATACCACTCTATCGGCAGGTTGCAGAGCACTTGCAGTAGGATGCCAGAATGTGTTACACATAGGAATGAACTGTGTGAGGGTGATAACACCCAGTGGCCATACTCCTCAGGCACTGGCATGTGTATCCATCATGCCGGTGTCATTGCACTGCTCAGTGTGGGTGATGGTCAGTGCTGTACCCACTCACACAGGTCCCAGAACATGCATGTTACAGCTGACCTCCCATTTGTTTGTACAACTGGGGAACTGCGGATGAACTATCTATAGCCTGAAGCGTACACTGCAAATGCATTACAGGATACCGCACCCCATGGCACCTGGGATACTTCAGCAGTCAGGAGTATGGCATGTTACACAGGGAAAAAGGGGAGAGTGTGGACTTGCAGCAGTGTATGACAGCAGGAAGATACAGTATTGGCAAGGCATGCATTGGAGGTATGTAAATTCACTCTTCAGTTTGCCAGGGACATACACACAGCTGTATACACTGGTGGATCTGCAGCTGGCATGGTGCCCCATTGCACGGTACAGTCAGTTGGGTCATTCCAGAGTGCAGGTCCCCAGCCAGGTTTCAATGCAGTCAATGGCTGGCCATGGCAGGGTGTGGAGGGCAGTGCCAGTCTTTACAACAGGTTGGGTATGGGGGAGTGAGGGTGTCTGTGTACAGGGGTGGTGGATGGGAGTTCTCTAGACTATGGATATGGACCATGGTTTCCTCTGGTGCAGTCGGGTCTGGGGGGTCCCTACACTATGGAGCTCTTCTGGGATGGAGTTGGCTAGAGTTGGAGATGGAAAGGGGGTACCTCTAGTCCACCAGGGATGCCAGGCTGCTGTGCACCTGTGTGCACATCTGCAGCCTGCCTGTGGATGGCTGGCCAGTTTAGGCCAGCTATTCATGGCCTAACTGTGGCCTGCAGTGCTCTGGACTGTGAGGGGCACATTCCCACTGAATATGCTGCAGCACGGCATATGCATGGGATTGCCCCATTGACTTTAATGTCATACCATTTGTGTGTGCCCTGGTTCATTCCCTTGTGGCCGGGGCATCCCGCACATTTGAATATCACGTTACTGCGCATTGTTGGAGCTGTGTGACACGTCTCCCTTTTCCACTGGGATATACTGCATATCCCCTTTGAATATGGGGGCCCTGGACTAGGTAGCCTGAATAAATACATTATAAAAATTGTAAAATCATGACCCCACTGAAAACAAGATATTGCATCTAATCTGGGACAGCCTGGGTAAAGACAGTGCAATAATGTGCAAATGAACATCCCTGTGACAATGAGATGTAGCATCTCCCCTGCCTTATCCAGGATACAAAATATAGGATAAGAAATATTCAGTGCTCCCAGATCCAAATAACCATTACTCTGTAAGAAATCCTCATTTTCCCTGTGTTTTCCCCACAAAGGCAGAATTAAATCCCTGTATAAATCCCTGTAGGAAAAGTGCTCTGATTTGCTGCTCAGTATTAATATTATATGTCACGATGGCATTGGAATGATTTGGATTTATATACTATGCATAAGGCATAATGAGGGACTATATGAAATAATTAATATCAAGCTCATTATTTCATGAACTATACTCAAAATTAGTAACCACAAGTCAGACAATCATTCAAAAGATACTAGTAATGCCTGTAAACAAAGTTATTGCAAATAGAGACATTTATTTATAATATATATATATATATACACAGACAAATGCTATTTTTGCATCTTATAGTTGTTAGTTTTCAGATAAATTCTTATAGACTTTTTTCTGTCCACCTGATGGAATCTTACATAGAAACATAGAATTTGACAGCAGATAAGGACTGCTTGGCCGACCTAGTCTGCCCATTTCACTACCTAACGGATAAGCTGCAGATCCTAGTTAACCAACAGCCTTCTTCCTCCTACCTCCCACTAGAATTGCATTATGTCTGTCCCATGCATTCTTGAAGTCCCCCACTGTTTTTGACTCTACGACCTCCTCAGGAAGGCTGTTCCGTGTATCCTCAACCCTCTCTGTGAAGAAATACTTCCTCACATTACCTCTGAGCCATCCCCGCTCTATCTTCAAATTGTGCCCCCTTGTTTTTGCACATCTCTTTTTCTGAAAGATGCTACCCTTTTGGACTTTGTTGATTCCCTTGAGGTATTTGAAAGTTTCTATCATGTCTCCCCTCTCCCTCCTTTCCTCGAGGCTATACATCTTTAGTTCCTTTAGTCTTTCTTCATATGTCTTCTGATGCAGACCCTGCATCATTTTGGTTGGCCTCCTCTGGACAGCATCCACCCTGTCTATGTCTTTGTGGAGATGGGGTCTCCAGAACTGTACACAGTACTCCAGATGTGGTCTTACCAACTGTCTATACAGAGGGCCAACAACTTCCTGTTTTCTACTGGTGATGCCTCTCCCTATGCATCCCAGTGTACCCCCCAGCCCCCCTTACTGCCTTCTCACACTGCTGGCCCACCTTTAGGTCATCTGATATGATTACCCCCAGGTCCCTTTCCATTTTTGTTGTTCTCAGTACCTCACCCCCCATTGTGTACTCTTCCCCTGGGTTTTTGTTTCCCAGGTACATTACTTTGCACTTCTTTGCATTGAATCTAAGCTGCCATACATTTGACCATTCCATCAACCTTGCCAAGTCCCTTTCATCCTTTCCACCCCACCTTGTGTATCAACCCTGTTGCAGATCTTTGTGTCATCTGCAAAGAGACATACTTTCCTCCAGTCCCTCTGCAATGTCACTTATAAAGACATTAAAAGGACCGGCCCCAGTACTGAACCCTCGGCGGTACCCCACTAGTAACCCTCCTTTCTTCACTGTGGACTCCATTTACTATTACCTGCTGTGTCCTGATGTCCAACCAGTGTTTTACCCAGGCTACCACCCTGGGACCCACTCCCAGGCTGGCTAATTTGTTTATTAATCTTTTGTGCGGGACTGTCAAATGCCTTGCTAAAGTCTAGGTAGGCCATGTCCACAGCCCCTACCTGGTCTACTGCTTTGGTCACCCAGTCAAAGAAATCAATTAGATTTTTCTGACATGACCTTCCCGCTGTGAATCCATGCTGCCTTGGGTCCTGTGCCCCACTGGCCTCTAGGTACTCAACCATTCTTTCCTTCAGAAGTGATTCCAACATTTTTCCTACCACTGAGGTCAAACTGACAGGTCTGTAGTTTCCTGCCTCTGTCTTGCTCCCAGTTTTGTGAAGGGGAATCACATCTGCCCTCCTCCAGTCCTCAGGTACCACACCATCTTCCCATGATTTATTAAAAAGGGTAGTCAGTGGTGTTACTAGTTCCTTCCTTAGTTCTTTTAGAATTCTAGAGTGAATCCCAACAGGCCCCATTGCTTTATCCACCTTCAGTTTTAAGAGTTCTTTCAGAACTCTTTCTTCTGTGAAAGGACTAATATCAACCCCCCTATCCAGAGTGCTTCTATTGACCAGATTAGTTATTTCCCCCTGCTTTTCTATTGTGAATACTGAGCAGAAGTATTCGATCAGTATCCCTTCTTTTTCACTGTCGCTCTCTGCCCAACCACCTTTCTCTTTGTTAAGCCTCAGTATCCCTGTCTTAGTCTTTCTTTGCTCCCTAATGTACCTATGAAAGGTTTTATCTCCCTTCTTAACTGAGTTAGCTATCTTTTCCTTGGTTTGGGCCTTTGCTATTCTGACCGCCTTACCCGCTTCCTTCTGCTTTAACTGGTACAGTTCTCTGTCCTGCTCCTTCTGTATTTCCTTATACTTCCTGAATGCTATCTCTTTCTCCCTTACCTTCCCCGCCATTTCTTTTGAGAACCATAGTGTTTTTTCTTTCATTTTGATTTGTTTATTTGCTTCACACAAAGGTGTGTTGCCTCTGTGATGGTGGTTTTGATGTTTCCCCAATGTTGCTCCACCCCACCTTCTTGCCTGTTTGCTAGTGCTTTTCTGAGACACTCTCCCATTTTGACAAAATCAGCCCTCCAGAAGTCCAGTACCTTCACTTTTGTGTGGCTTGACTCTACAGCTAAGTTTATCGTGAACCACACTGTCTGGTGGTCGCTTGTTCCCAGATGGCTACCCACTTCAAGATCAGAGACCCTCTGTCCATTCCTATTTGAGGGTACCGGGTCTTAGATTGCTCTATCCCTAGTGGGTTCCAAAACTAGCTGTCTGAGGCATGCCCCCTGTAGGGCATCGAGAATGGCCCTGCTCTTGGATGTGGCTGCAGCAAAGGTGCTCCAGTCAACATCTGGCATATTCAGGTCCCCCATCAGCAATATCTCCCCTTTCTCTGCCATCCCAAGGATGCCTTCTATCATTTCCTTGTCCATTTCCTCCCCCTGAGACGGGGGTCTGTATACAGCCCCTGTGCAGATTGTGGAGCCAATTCCAGTCTCCAAACTTGAATGAGTTAAGTAAATGTTATTATTTTATCAAGGCCCAGATCCAGTAACTCAGTAAATACACACTCAGTATATCATAGTATAAAATGACAAAAAACAGTCTTCTGTTTGCAGTTGTTTGATCAGGAATTTTATAAATGGTAAAAGTTTTTTTTGTTACATCTATGTTGGTCCAATAAAAGGTATCAAATCATTTGCTTCTGTATCACTCATGGTTTGGCAGCAGTTAATTCATTAGATGAGGGCTCCCTTGTCAGAGTTTGACTGTTTCTCCAACCCTCCACCAAATACACACACACACACACACACACACTCTCTTACTATAAGAGATCTCAGTAGCTCTTATCTGTTATGTTTGGGAAGCAGGCCGCATCCCTTCCTGTCAAAAAGAAATGTATGTATTTAGTCTGGATAGTTCACTGAAGACCTGGCAATTTACAGATAGGTCCTGAGAGGTTAAAAACATTATAAATCTTTACAAAGTTTGCTGAGAAACAGTAACATTTATGAGGTATGAATCTTTCTTGAAAGATACTCATCCCCAATTGAAGTTAGTAGCAAAAAATGTTTAAATGCTAATCATTTAAATGTGCAAGCTGTTGCATTTTGAAGGGGTTAAACAAATCTCCAGTTTAATAGGCAACCAATACTTAACAAGCTGTTTCAGTTTCCTAATGATCATCAGATAAGCAGCTTGGAGTTATGTCTCCAACATTCTAAACACAGAAAGAAGAGATTATTTTATTTTAGTTGTCATAGTGATTTGCAGCTGTGGAAGGATACATTGAAAAGCCCAAAAAATGTGTTCCACAAAACTCCATTTTACAGACAGCAAAATGGCTGTAGGCTCCTCCCACAGCCATAAAAAAACAGTAACTCTGATGCCAGTTCATGAAGAATGTGTGAATCTGTGTAAACCAAAATTTACCTAACTGATGTTCAAATACTAATGCACAGCATAACTGTTCTAATTTTGCATGTCATTGACCTATAGGTCAAACAGCTTTGACTATCTTCAAGAAAAGTCACAGAGAGGGAAGGGGAAGGAGAATTAGTGAATGCAATACTTGATGTATTAACGGTGAGGGGGGGGGGGTACCCAGAAAGAGTGGATGGGCAAATCCTGTGAAACTGAGGAAAAGAAAAATCCTATATCTGGAGGTCAGTTGGGCCTGGAGTAGAGAGACTCTTCTGTAAGAAATTGATACTGGTCTATGTGTTAGTTGTCTATTCCTGCAACCAAGAGTGGGCCTTTCTCAGTTCCTGTGTAGAGACACTTTTTTTCTTTGAGAAGTGATTTTTTGCCATGGAAGGTTCTGGTTAAGAACCCTTTAAAGTAAGACCAGTTTAGCATTTAGCTTAGTTTAGTATGTTTAATTATGACATTTTCCATTGTAAGGGCTGGGCACTGCCCTGTTTCTAGGAGTATATGGTGGTATCTCTCATCAGTAGAGCACCTTGTATGTCATAACACCTGTACCTGCACCAGTACCTTTACTGGTATGGGACTGGGGTACTGCTGTAGAGACACCGTTAACAAACACTGGTGCACCAAATAAAATGAGACCATACACAAATTGAGAGCAATCTTGGAGCTGTGATCAAGCTGAGTGCATTTATTACTCTGCTAGGTGGTATACAGCTGCTAGGGCTTTCCCTTGCAACTTGGACTGCTTCACTGCAGTTCTTAAACACATTACTAGATGCATTACACTGCTCACTATGCATTTCAAATCTGGGACTCCACTTTCCATCCCTTTCAGTACTCTGAGTCTATCTACCCTGTAATAATCCCATGGTTGTTGCTGCCGGTTTACCACCCCTGAACTAAGCATCAGTATATTAACAATTTCACCGGACCTGGACAAAGTACATTTTTAAGGTTTTCATCAAAATCACCAACCTCTATACAGGGTCCCTGGAAACACGGCACTCCCAAGACCATTTGTGTAGTGGCACTCTTCCAGGTAGGTTGAGCACTTTTCAGGGGCAGTTCTGTTCCTGCACATTTCTTACAGTGCCCAAGGAGGACAACAATGGTTAAAGCAAGTCAGCATTATAACATTATTGCTAATACAGTGCTCCCTCACTATAGTGAACCCCATTATATAAACATATGAAAATAATTAGTGGAAGAAGGCTTTATGGTCTATCATCTGCTGAATTGCAGAGCCCCTGACCTAGACATCACAGTGAGCCCTCCTCCCTTCCCCTCCCCTCCAACCCTGACCTTCTCCCACCCTCTCTTGAACCCCCAACATCTTCTGAGTGACGACTTTGGCTAGGAGTTAATTCCATCCCAATACCACTCCCTCTGTAAAGAAGTGTCTCCTGACCTCCTTCCTGAACCTTCCCCCTGCATGTTTATCAAAGTGTCCTCTGGTGGTCTTTTCACAATAAGACAATAAAGGTACTGGATAGCCACCTTGTTTACACCTTTCAGGTAACTGAAGGTTTCAGTCATGCCCCCTCTCTCCCTCCTCTCCTGCACTGAGCACATGTTAAGTTTTCTCAGCCTGTCCTCATATGCCCTGGTCTATCTGGGTTATGTTGTGGTGAACTCAATAAAACCAAAAAACAAGTTAAAAGACAAAGAACCTCAGTGCGCAAGCACTGAGGCAATGGTTACTCCAAAGGGCATTGGCCGGGAAGTCAAGTTTCAAAGAAATACAAAATCACACATACCCCCATAATACAAAGCATTGTGGACGGTATATTCAAATCACTACAGAATATTATGCTGGTTCAGCTTTAAGCAGAAAATGCATGATGCCAAAAGGCCTCTCATGCAGTTTGCAAAGGGTGCCAACAGAAGACACAGACACGTGTTTCATCCTACCAGGACTCATCAGTGTGCCTCGTCTGTATGATACCTCAGTGGAATGAACCATCTACCCTAAGATGGTCTATCTGGGTTATGTTGTGGTGAACCCAATAAAAACAAAAAACAAGTTAAAAGACAAAGAACCTCAGTGAGCATACAGTTTACAAAGGGTATGCACACTAACCCCTGAGGGCCCCCCTGCTGATGTCACTTGTACCTGAGAGTGCCCCACCACCACTCTATGTGTCCTACTACTTAGCCAATTAGCCACCAACCTTATTAATTTGCTTCCCACCACTAAGTTCTCCAATTTCCGGATCAGCCACTTGTGGGGTACTGAGATGAATGACTTGCCGAAATCCAAGTGTGGAATATAAGTCACCTGGCCCCTGTCTGCTGTCTTCATTACCTAGTCAAAGATGATGATGATCAGGTTGGTTTGACAGGATCTCCCTGATGTGAACCCATACTGCCTCTCATCCTGAATCTCATTTGCTTCAAGGAACCTTACTAGCCTTTCCTTCAGAATGGCCTCCATCAGCAAATAGATAATGGAAGGCAGACTGACCAGCTTGTAGTTCCCAGGGCCATCTATATACCCAGTCTTGTCCAGTGGTATGACATGTGGGATTCTCCACTCCTGCAGCACCAGCCCAGTGTCTAATGAGCTATTGAACATATCTGCCGGAGGACCCACTAGTTTCTCAACTAATATCAGTACCCTTAGGTGCCCCCAGGTTATTAGCGTGGAGGAATCTCAGCACTTGGGTTGACAACCTTGTCTTTTCGCCAGCAGCTCCTCCAGCTGATGTCATTACTGGGCCTTACACAGGCGGTTGCCTCTGCTACACTCCTGCATGATCACACACTGGTACTGGTCTTCTCATGGGGGCTTGATGTAATTGTGGTCAAGGCTGATCCAGTCATTTAATTGTATCACCATGTCATATCATTCCTTTGTAGAGCTCACTGTTTTAATACCCCTCTAATGGAGATGGTCCGGTATTGCCTAAAATTGAATTTGGAGCCTCCTAAACTCCAGACAGTACTGGATATCTCAAGCATTATGACAGGTTGTGCTCAGAATACCAAGAAAGCTGTGCAGCACTATAATACAGATCTCACAGCTGCCTTGGACACCCTAAAATATTTCCATGTCTGTCCCTTGACATCCCGCCTCAACTCACCATGGTATTGGCAGAAATCCAACTCCAAGGAAGACAAATTAATTCTGAGAGCTCACTACAGTGAATATCAGGGGGCAATTACCTTTAAGAAGACTGAGTTCCTGTCAAGCACTATTGCTGTACTGTAGGTAAAAATCGTCCAGCTCAACTATTTTGCACCATAGACAGATTGATAAATCCTCTCTGTCTCTGGTCCAAATGAACATTTTCTGTAGGTAAACATGAAAAGTGCAGCTTTTTTCCT
Organism: Neoceratodus forsteri; assembly: GCA_016271365.2. Taxonomy (NCBI): domain Eukaryota; kingdom Metazoa; phylum Chordata; order Ceratodontiformes; family Ceratodontidae; genus Neoceratodus; species Neoceratodus forsteri. The sequence goes on from CM057457.1 coordinate 187,220,794, forward strand.
TGACAAGGTGTCCTCCATTCAGGCCAGGACAGCCTCAAGTAGCCTATTGTTATCCGGTAATATCCAGAGTGGGAGGGGCAAACATGATCTGCTGACATGGGCTGAGTTCCAGCTAGTTGTAGAAGAGAAGGTGGTCTGGGTGATCTCGGTTTTCAACCTTACTTACTGTACATTGGACCCTGTGCATACTTGACTGCTTTTTTTTTTAAATCTTTCTTTTATTCATTTTAGAGTGAACATGCAGAAGCATTACAGTCGATGGAGCAAGGCTTCATTCGGGCCCACTTTTGCTACAAAACATACATATTATCATCAGTATTATTAGTCCATCATCTAGGGATACATTATATGGGGTACTATCAGAGGAAAAGATTTTAAATTTCTTAAAATTCAAATGGTAACATTTAGGATAGCCAGCCACATTAAACCTGTGGGATAAAGATGCAGTTAGGTAATACTACTAAGGTATATAATATACATGACCAAGCTAACCATTGTTCCCACTTAATCGAGCAATCAAGCAAACTGTTTATAAAATAGCGCTATTCACAAAAAGACCAAAGCGCTAGCACAAAATATCATAAAACCACAGCTAAAAATCTGTGAATAATTAATAAATATCAGCATCAAAAAATTATTCAGAGTCAGGAAAAGCAAGATTAAACAAACATGCTTTCAATGCAGATTTGAAACTCTCCACAGTCAGGCACTCTCTTATCTGATGAGGTAGAGAATTCCACATGGTGGGGGCCACAAACTCAAATGCTTGGGCCCCAGAGGTCATCAAACAAACCCTGGGAATCTCTTGCATTCCCTCATCAGTGGAGCAGAGTGGGCGGAGGGGGTGGTAGGGGCAAAGAAGCTCTTGCAGATAGCATGGTCTCTCTCTGTGTAGGGCTTTGTAGGTCAGCAAGCCAACCTTGAAGGTGATCCACCACTGAGTATGCAGCCAGTGCAGGCATGACATAGCAAGCTCAAGGAAGCCCAGTCAACAGCCTGGCTGCCACATTCTGCACCAGCTGCAAGCAGCCGATATCAACCCCCAGTAACCCTAGATACAGGGAATTACAATAGCCAACGTCAGGTTAATAGTTAATTTACATCTCCCCATAGCAATATTAAAACTCTGACAGTCAAAACAAGTATAGATATGCTCTTAGTGACATTTACTTATTTAATCTATGAAATATAACTACTCATGGGTCTTTCTGGCAAACACATTCACAATACGAAAGGTTAGCTTATAAAAAGTCGGTGGGCTCCTAAAACTCACTATATACTACATTTAAAATAACCATTTGTAGTGACTATAAAGGATCAGACCAAACTTTTATAAAGATTTCTGAACTAGCAAACTAGCCCCCACAGTAGCGAGAACCTCATGGTCAGCACCATTTAATAAACATGGCTGTGGTGTATTTTTAACCAGATCTCAACATATGGGAGCAAAGTGCCATCTTGAAATGGGAAACCATTCAATAAAATATATACTCTCCCAAATCCAAGGGAGATTAAAAGTTAAGGAATGTAAGGAAAGTTAGGTAGAAAGTTATATGTTAGGTTTCCCAGTCCCAAAGATGACTGACCTCTGGGTCCGTGTTAGAACAGTGAAGAGGTATATCCACAGTACTTTAGGCATCATCGTCACCGACTCCAGTGGTAACACTTGAGTTTCAGGGGGTCTATTGCAAAATTCAGTCACAATGGCATCCTCTCTCTTTCGTGCCTCTTCTGAGTCATTGAACTGAAATGTTCTGCCCCCATATGTAATGCAAAGGTGAGCCAGTGCCAAAAGGGAACGGGCCATCTCTAGGCCCCATGGTTGTTTCTGCAGAGGATCAAAAAGCTTGTGTCGAGTACAGGTGGCATATGACCAGTCTGGGAAGATTTTTATTTCATGTCCCTTCAAGGTTACCGGGTACTTGGCTGTAGCCCATTGTAGGATGAGATCATGAACAGCAGGTCAAGTAGTCACCAGCATGATGGTACGAGGTATTTCTTGATTAGTCTGGGCACATCGGAAATTTATTCTGAAGGCTAGTTTCAGGTTGTCGATGTCCAGCTGTGACTCAGAGGAAAAACTGTCCATTAACTATTGTTTAAGGAAGGCCAATAAATTCTCCCCATCTATGTCCCCTGGGATCCCTTCCATTCGCAAATTCATCACCCGAGCAGCATTCTCCAGCATCTCCACACAGGCTCGTGATGATTAATCACCCGGGTTTTTCAAATTGCATTGCTTGTTGGATGTGGCCGTGTAATAGTGATTTTCAGCCCTTTTTGATCTTTTCCACTGGCCAGTTAAATTGTTAAAATGCTAAAAAAATAGAATGCTTGTTCTCACTGGAATTGCTGCAATCCATACTGCATAAGTAAATCTAAGTCTATGCAAGATAATGAGAACTGCAATTATAGCCTACTGCTGCTGTAATCTTAGCCTACTACTGTTTTCTAACTCAGCACTGTATACCTTCCTGCCTGCCTTTACTACATAGTGTGAAGCTGTATCCAACTCCTGTTTTCCAGCTCAGCTCTGTGTACTACTCTGCCTGCCTCTCTGCCCTGTGTTTCAGCCCTCGCTTTTCCCTCCTCACTCTAGCTGCTTCTCTGTCTCTCACTTAATCCCTGTCTCCAGTGTCATTTTCTGTACCCTTGGCCATATCCTTTCCAAGCTCGCTCTCTCTCTTGTTCTCAGCCCAGACAGATCCAATGCCTGTCTCCTCCCCCCTCCCTCACTGCTACTCCCCTCTCTGTGTATCTAAATCATTCCTCCTTTGTCCCTCGGACCCTCACCCCTCCCCACTTCTGCATTGCTAAACTATTCCTTTGTTCCCTCTCAGCATCTCCTCCCCAATTGACGGTCTGCCACCAGTCCCCCACCACCATCCCTCTAATTCTGCTTAAAATTCACTGTACGCTGCCCGCACCCTGAGCAGTGCTCCCGGATCAAAGCGGCTCCTTTGGCCGTGACCATAGCCACCTCTGCCGACAAAGAAGCTGTCTCCCAACTGCCCTCCTGGTTCCCCCACACAGACTCCACAGAAGGTACTACCACTGAATGTACCTCCTCAGCCAGCACGCTTAAGCAGCTCTGTGATTGGTGCGCCTTCTGTTCCCGAGGCTCTGGATTGGCCAGGCGGGTTGCCTTAAGCTCTCGATTGGTGCACATGTTAGCTGGCTTTCTGCCCGAACTGCACCAGCTAATTTTTTTAATTTCCACGCGCACTTCTCAATGGGGGGTTTTCTCCCACCCCCCCCGCTTCCACCCAGACCACCTATTAAATATGCTACTAGCCCCTCCCATCTCAGCTGCGCATACCTCGTTGGCTCTATCTCTCCCTTCTCCTGCCTATTGCCCCACCAATCTCTTAGCCTATAGCTGCCACCAAGCCTTCAAGTGGTTGTTCCACTTTCATTCCTACCAATTCCCCTGCCTCCTCAAGGCCTCCAACCTACCCCTTGCTGACTTGCTGTATACTGGCAGTTTCTCTCTCCCAGCTATGATGCTGCTGCTCATTATCTCATCACTATCTGCCTACCTCCCCCATCCCTTCCTTCAGTATTGGTTAATGACCCCCATCCCTACCCTGTGCCTGTGCTAACCTATCCTGCACACACACCCCTCACTGCAACCCTCTCCCTACCGGCCCCTACTTGGTCCCACTACCCACTCCACCCCTGCTCCTCTCTATTCTTCTACACCCATCTCAGGTCAGCATTCCACCAAATAGCCCCTCACTTTGCACACCCTGCCCACTCCAAAACACCTCCTAGGTGACGCTCACTCACCAGGGCTTGGTCCAAACAAATTTTCTCACAGTATCTAACAATTATACTTCTTCTCCTTGCTGCAGGTGACATACATCCAAACCCAGGCCCTGGTCACACCAGGACCCCTACTGGCCCAGTGGTAATCTCCAATACAGCAGCCATCTCTACCATTCAATCTGCCTCCTTCCCCCGTGGCCTGCATATGCTTCATCTAAACATTCGCAGCCTTGCTCCTAAACTTAACCTACTCCAAGTGCTAGCAGCCCAACATGCTCCTGACATTACTATTTTATCCAAAACCTGGCTAAACCAAAGCTTGAAGGATCCATCCATTGCCATACCAGGGTACACTGTCTCAGGCCTTGACCGCCCCACTGGAGGAGGAGGTGTTGCCATTTACACTGCCTCAAACCTACTCTTCTCTGTAACACTAGCTAAAACCATGCCCCAAGCCTACGAACTGCTAATGTTACAGTTGTCCCTCTCCTATTTACCCCCTATTTATGTTGCTGCTGTCTACTGCCATCCTGGTACCCCTGCCGCAACTGTCACTGACCTTATAAGTCACCTAGTCTCCCTCGCCCCCTCCGGTGAACTTTATATCATGGGAGATTTCAATCACAACTGGCCGGCTGCCTCACTAAACAAAGCCCACTCAGAGATAGCAGCCTTAAATCTCTCCCAGGTCATCACTGAGCACACGAGTACAAACCACAAGACCAGCAATCACTCCTTAATCGACTGGATGCTCTCCTCCCACCCTCACAGCGTCATCAAGGCTGGCCTACTACCAGACTCCATAAGCGACCACCACATATCCTACCTAGTCCGCATAATCCATCTCCCAAACCCCCCCCCCCAAATTCCTGGTACAACACTCCTACAAATCACTAAACCTGGACCCCCTACTAGAAGACCTAGCTCCATGAAACTGGTGCCCAAACACTAATAATGTTAATATCGATGGCTGTCTAGCACATTTCAGAGACACATTCCTCAACATCTGGGAAAAACACACCCCTCTGTGGCGTATCAGGGTTCGGGGCAACCACCTACCCTGGATTTCCCCTGAACTAATAATGTGCCAAAATGCCAAGGACAAGGTGTGGAAACTTTACAAATCCTTGCTCCTCCCTAGTAATAACACCATCTACCGCATGCTCCTTAATAAATGCACTAAGGCCACCCAGCTAGCCAAAGCCAAGTACTTCAGCTCCACCCTCAACGCCAATGTAAGCAGGCCTTCCAAATTTTGGAAAGTCATTCACTCCCATTTCTCCCCCACTCACCAAACCCCACCCCCCTTCTGGTCTCAAACGGCACTCCTCTCACTGACCCACTCGCAGTTGCCTCTGAGTTCAACACATACTTCACCTCATGTGCCGTCACCCTCCTGGTTTTCCTGCCCACTGCTGCTCCTCTCGGCACTCACACTGAATCACCTGTATCCCATGGCCAGGTCACCTACTTTGGAAGCATTTCTCCTACTGAGGCTCTAAATGCCCTATGATCCCTCAACCCTTCCAAGGGCAAGTCCCCTGACGGACTGGACCCCAAACTACTCTACCTATCAGCCCCTGCCATTGCTTCACCACTACTAAACCTCCTAAACCACTCATTTGCCACTGCAACTGTCCCCATGGTTTGGAAGCATGCCACTGTTATACCCCTGCCTAAAGGTGGTGACCCCGCCTCCACTGCTAACTACCGGCCCATCTCTCTCCTCCCTGCCCTTGTGAAACCAGGAACACCTTGTACTCACCCAACTCTCTAATCTCCTCACTGAATACAACTTCTTCACTCCCTACCAGTCTGGATTTAGAAAGCACCGCTCTATGGCCACTTCCCTGTTAAGGCTTTCCGACTCCATCCTATCTGGGATGGACAAAGGGCTTATCACCTCAGCCATATTTGTCGACCTAGCTAAAGTGTTTGACACTGTCTCTTATCCCCTGTTGTTATCATGCCACTCTGCAGCCAGCCTTACAGAGCCTGCCACAAACTGGTTTAGAGCCTACCTGTTAGGCAGAACTCAATCTGTAAGAATCGCAGATGCCACCTCCTCTCTGCTCCCTATTGACACTGGTGTCCCACAGGGTTCCGTACTTGGTCCTATCCTTTTTTCCATCCTTCTCAATGACCTGCCTCAAATTTGCTTATCATCCTCCATTCACATGTACGCAGATGAAAAGGAGGTCCTGTTTACCTCTGGACAGACACCTGTGGAGGTTGCTACCAGCTTTCAGGCTGACTTCAATAAAATTGAGCTCTGGTTTAGCTCCTACCAACTGTCCCTCAATGCCAAAAAGACAGTCTCCATCACCTTTGGCACCAGGCAGAGACTATCCAGGCTCATCACCTTCCCAAACTTCCACACCCTGGACGGGACAGTCCTTGAGGATGTAGATACTTTTAGGTACCTAGGGGTCTGGCTTGACCAACACCTATCCTTCTCTGCCCATGTGGATGCTATCCTGAAGAAACTTCACCCCAAGCTTGGTGCTCTCTATAGGAACTGCAGTAGCTTCCCTCTACCTGCCAGACATGTAATTGTGCAGAAAATGATCTTACCAACCTTTGACTACTGTGATATAGTCTATGGTGCCACCCCCCAAGTCCACACTATCCAGACTTGACCCCCTCTTCAATGCTTTCTGCTGCTTCGCCCTCAATGCCCCCACCCATGCACATCACTGCGAGCTCTACCAGTCGCTGGCCTTCCCCTCCCTTATCAAACGGCACTTGCTCCATAGTACTAAATTTACATCGAAATTCTGGCTCTGTTCCCTTCCACACTACCTTGCCTCCTCTCTAGCAGCTCTGCCTACCCCCTCTCATGCCCTCAGGTCAACTGACCACAGACTACTGTCAATTCCTCACTGGCATACCTCAGCGGGCCAATCCGCCTTCTCCTACAACCTCCCCAAACTCTGGAATGACCTTCCAACCCAAATCCGTCACTTATCCTCCAACCACTGTCTATCCGCTGCCCTGTCTAACTTCTACATGGTAAATTGCATATGTAAATGACTCCTTTACCTCACTGGTCCACTACCACAGTGTTTCTGCCCTTCCTTAATGGTCTGCCCAGTGGCGTACAGCAACTGCTATGAATGCTGGCTAATATCCCCAACCTGCGCACTTGTCTGATTTGCACTTAAATAACGTTGTCACTGCCTCCAACTGGTCTCCTCAGAGCACTATTGCTGCATAGTCTTGTACACCACTGTATTGATGTAACTGAATCCATTCTTGTTTCCTTTTCCTTTTTGTACCTGTTATCAATTTAACCCTATGTATATAACCAAAATTTACACAAGTGTTGCACATTGTAACTACTAATCCATGTCACACTATTGTATGTATACTCTGCTATCCTTCTGTAATCCCCCAGGTCACACCATGAGACAAGCATCCTGGTTGCTCAGTGTGCCTTTCCTGGCGAAACATTTCAATAAATAAATAAATAATCTTCAGGGTGGATTTAGCGAAGGCCATCTGGGTCCTCTGAGAGCAATCGTCTGTGTCTTTTGTGGTCTTTGTTGATTATTCTATTTTCACATCTTGTGCCCCAAGTCTTTCCAGGACTTGTTTCAGATTTTGGTCCATTTCTTGAGTAGCATTAAGAACTGTGTCCCATGGCAGGGGATCTCTCTCACCACTTGGACCTGCAACTTGGTCTGGCACACCATGTGGAGCCTGTTTAAGCTATGGAGCTGATTTTTGACTGGAGCCTCCAGTCAGTCCTTTCTGTCATCCTATAATAAATTTGATATTCTGCAATTCCTCAGCATATGAGCCATTGGTAGATGAAATTGTATTTATTTTTATGTTGGCTCGCACTTGCGTGCCAGCCAACATCTTGTGGTAGTAGCAGATTTGGAGGTGCGGTCACTGTTGGGCGAATGCAAGGCACACAACAGCAGGTGTGTCCCTCATTCCCCAATCAGCCAGCAGCAGGCGCTGACATCATGAATCCCTAATGTGGCCACCAGTTCTAAGAAAAGGTCCGCTGCAATGAGAGAGCTCTCATGCAGCGTCTTCTTTCGCCCTCCGACAAGCACACAACATGGCGGCAGTGACTCGCCGCATCCTGTCACAATGCCGATGGGGAGCCCACTCCCATCGGGCGTAATGACCCCTTCCATTTAAAATGTATGCTGAGGGGGTGCCCAATCCCTCGGCATCAGCGCGCCTCAACAGTTTTTATCGACGGGGGTCCAACTCTCATTGGCATTTATCCCCTATTCTGTTTCTTTGGCCAACAGGGGAGCCCACTCCCCATCAGCATAATGTTTCCCCCCACTTTTGTTCTGTGCTGAGGGGGATACCCATTCCCCCTTGACTCGTGTCCCCTCCTCTTAGGTATGTGCCAACAGGGGTGACCAATCCCCCATCGGCTACAGCATCCCCCCAAAAAAAAACACTTAGGTGGCATGCTGGGAGCCCACCCCAGCATGCCAAATCACCTGCAACATAAAAACCATCCCACGATGTTTTATTTATTTTTTTTTTGTAAACCTGTGAAAAAGAAAACTGTCCCTCACGGTCTCCCTGCCCCCTCCCACAAACCACGCCCACCTTCCATGCACCCTGCCTCCCCACAGCCCCCTCACCCCATACTTACCTCCAGAGTCCAGGAGAGCGATCTTCGGTGGACTGGGAACACGTCTGCACTCTTCAAAGCCGACCGCGAACTGAAGAAATGCTGGTAAGCTGTATAATGACATAAATAGTGTTTTTTCAACTTTGGTGCATATCTCAACCATTTTGGAAATTTCAGCACAAAATTTTCAACATGGGGTTATTGGGACCCCTCCTCATGAAATCAGGCACTGTCATGGCGTTATACAGTCCTGAAAGGTGATTTCACAATCACTGCATGGAATCTTCTTTTGGGACAGTTAAACGAAATGACAATGCCACTATTCATGAAGGGGCTCTCAAAAAGTCTATGTTGCAAATTTGGTGGAAAAATCAAAAATGGCTGTTACAGCGTGTGCAGTTTCCACAGGCGGCTCGTAACCCGTGAATCTGTAATATTTTCCTCTAGATATTCAGTGTGGCATTTTCCATACCTTCTTATGAACAGTACAGCTGTCATTTTACATATCCTGGCTGAAATGTGTTTTCGCACGTCCGGCACAGAATAGCACGGTCGCTATGCAAAATCAGTTTTCGGGACAGTTTGAGGAAATGACGGTGACACTGTTAATGAGAAAAATTCCTAAAATGCCTACGTTGAATATTTGGTGATGAAATTCCATAAAATGACTGTGCTACAAGTGTACGTTGCACAGTTTCAACGAACCCTTGTAACTTCGCAAATTTGCAATATTTTCATGCCAGATTTTCAACACTGGCATTTTTTCATACCTCCTTATGAACAGTACAGCTGTCATTTTTCACATGCTGCCCTAAATGTGTTTTCACACATGTGGCACACAATGGCGTGGTCACTGTACGAAATCAACATTTTGGACAAATTAACAAAATCACAGTGCCACTGTTCATGAGTGGAGGTCCAAAAATGCCTATGTTATCATGTGGTTAAAAAAATCCCCAAAATAATTGGGTTACGGACGTGTGTTGCACAGTTTCTATGCATGCTCATAACTTCACCAATTTTTAATATTTTCACTCCAGATTTTCAACGTTGCCATTTTTTTACATCTCCTCATGAACAATACAGTTGTCATTTTCCCCATACTCCCCAAAATGTGGTTTCACCCCTGTGTCGCCAAATGGCATAGCCGCTGTGCAAAACCACCTTTCAGCTAACAAACTGTTAGTGCCACTTTTCATGAGGTGGGGTCACAAAAAGCCCATGTTAAAAATTTGGAGTGAAAATACCAACAGACATCTACAGTGTTACGGTTTCCAACTGTGGCACCCCACCCTATAGAGACTGACAGGCATCAGGGGTGTGACTTGTGATCATCAGCTGTAATGATCACACCATTCCACCCCACCCCCACCCTGCAGCCAGTGACAGGCATCATGGTGTGCCTTGCACTGTTCGGCCACAAAGTTCACCCCATTCTCCTATACTGCACTCATCTCAGTGTATTTCCTTATGGAATGGGGTAAGTATAATGCCCAAAGACCCCAAAGCACACCACACCACTTGTCAGTGTCTACAGGGTAGGGTGAGGTACAATGGCATAAGCGTTACAGCCGACGACCCAAAGGCACACCCCAATGCCTGTTGCTCTCTACAGGGTGGGTGTGGGGCTGGCGTCACTTCAATACTTCACTGCCATTCCTATTATGCATCTCTAACTCCGGCACTACTAATGCCAATGCCAGCGAGACAACATTCGGCATTGACAAATGCTTGTTATTTATGGCATTTTGATAACTGGGTGAGCCCACTGAGACCAGAGGTCCCTTTTTCAGAAATGATATTTATACTAATGTTACAAAAAAAATTACATTTTATTACAATTTTGGCAGATCATGCTATAGAACTACTTGGAAATCCTTCCAGTCAGAATGTGGCTCTCTGGTGCCCCCTGCTTGGCTGCTTATTGGCACCCCTGAATCCCAGAAGCCAGTGTATAATACGATTGTTGGCTGCTCCTAGAGGGAGGGAGGGTATTTTCCCATCAGTTCTGAAAAGGACAGTGGTGAAACTCCTCTTTAAGAAACCATCTTTGGACCCTAACAATCTGGTCAACTATGGGTCTGTCTCGTACCTTCCCTTTTGGGGGAAGGTGATTGAGAAGGTAGCTGTGGGGAACCTTGAGGCTCACCTGGAGCTATATAATATCTACAAGACTCTTCAGTCAGGATTTAGGCCATGTCACAGTACTGAGGTAGCTCTGGTCAGTGTGCTGCATTATCTCCTCGTGGCAAGAAATCAGGGACTTTTTTCCATCTTGGTCTTTCTGGTTCTCTTGTTGGCATTTGATACTGTGGACCATGGTGTGCTGATTGATCACCTAAGGAACTATGCAGGACTCAACTGGCATGGTTTTGTGCTGGTTTGAGTCCTACATTACTGAGAGATTGCAACAGATGGTTCTAGGCAATTACATCTCTGGAGAAACAGTGGTCACGTGTTGGTTCCACAAGGCTTGATCTTGCCACCTATGTTATTCAACATGTATGTGTTGGTATTGGGTGAGATCTCATAGGGTCTTGGGAATTCACGGGCAGACTTGATGGACATTTGTTTTCCTTCTATTGTCTTCTATTTTTCTGTTTGATTAGATGGCATGGAGTAGAGTTTCACTGCTATGCAGATGCTATTCTGCTCTGTCTGTCTTGCACTCCTGATGTGCTTGACCATGGTTTCTGTGCTTAGATCATACCTACAAGAAATCAATGACTGGATGGCCTCCAACTGTCTGTTTCAACCCAGGCAAGACAGAGGTGATGATTGTCAATCCAGTCTAGTTTGGGTCTGAAATGACAAGTGGTGACCTTCTTTTACCATCTGTGAATGGTCAGAAGTTTTGACCTGTGGATTTGGTGAATGAGTTGGGTGTCATTCTGGACTGCAAGTTGACATTAGAACAATGGCTGTCAGTGGTAGTCAAGAATGTTTTTACCAGCTTCATAATTTCACCTGAATCAAGTCACATCTATCACCAGCTGACATGGAGATGATAGTTCATGCCTTTGTCACCTCCAGACTGGATTATTGCAATGCTCTTTACTTAAGGTTATTTGTAGGTTTGATGCACTGCCTGCAGCTGGTCCAGAGTTCTGCAGCCCGGATGATGATGAAAACATTTTGGAGAAACCACATCACGCTGGTGTTGCATGATCTGCACTGGTTGTCAATTAGGTGGCATATCACCTTCAAGAAACAGTATGCCTGTTAATATTTAAGACTGTACATGGATTGAGTCCAAGCTAGCTGAAACACTTTCTGATGTCCTACACACTTATTTGCCCTTCCAATCCATCGATGTGGACTTGATGCAGGTCCCTCATTTCCACCTTAAGCAATCTGGGGCAGGGCCTTTGGAGTTAGTGCCCCTTACTCTGAAACCCCCTGACAGAGGTAGTAAGATCTGCTTGTATGGTGGGGGCCTTTAAAAACCAATTGAAGACCTATTTGTTTGCACAGGCTTACTCAGTTAGTTTACTGAAATATATTTATTTAAAAGTTGATAACCGGGAAAGGCACACTGAGCCAAGGCTCGATTCCAGGTGCGACCCAGAGCAAGGGGTGAGGATACAAGACGCAAACATGTATATATAGATATATATATATATATAAACATGAGATACACTAAAGTACATTATAATAAACATTGGATATAGCTCGTACATTAAGATGTGTTTAACATCAAACCTAACAGAGGACGACTAACTACTTAAGCTAACATATCAAGATTAGGTGCATTGATTAGATGTTATTTATATCTTATACATATTTTTTATTTTAACTGTTTTATACTGTTTTTGTTGTGAGGTGCCCGGAGCTGTTGGAAAGGCCACCAAACAAATAAAATTGCCTTGCCTTACTTTGCTTTTCATGCCATCTGGTCCCAGGGACTTATTTACAGTACCTTCAGAGACTAGAGCCCTTTCCTACCCCTGTCTTCTGTTATCCCATCCTCATCCAAGTCCCCTTATCCTCCTATATATGTTATAATGAATTTCTCTCTTAGAGAACATGTGTGGTGATTTCCATACCACCTTAGTATAGTGAACTCTCACTGTAGTGAACAAAATTATTTATTATTTAATGATCTTTGTTAAGCAGGTGGGCCTACTGAGACTAAAAGTCCCCTTTTCAGGGGTGACCCAGGATTAATTACATAGATACATCACAGAATATATGGAGTAAACAAATATTAAAATAAATATACACAGAGGAACAACAGTTAGCAAAACAACAGTATGTTTACAACAATTAGGCAAAACAGAAAAGAAATGGACTGGCTCAAGATATGTTCACTATAAAGAGGGACCACTGTAATTGATCAGTTGGTCTAGACATGCATGCCTCCCTCTGACTGTGCACTGATAACAGCCCAAATAGCCAAAGGAAACACGTTCCCCAACTCTTGCCATGTTCCCTCCTCCTGACCACCCAGAAATTTGGCTACACTGCCAGAGGTAAATATGCTATATTAACCAGGGTTTCTTAACACTTTATGGAACACTCATAATATGAGGATTACTTACCAATGTGCCCTTTCTTGAACAGTTCTTTCTTTCAAGCTTGACCTGCAATGGCAGGAGCAGATCCTCAGGGACCCCAGTGACCTCCTTTTTACTGGTGGCCCTCCACTACTCCTGTTCATGCCATTCTGGTTCTTGATCTTCTGGGGTTCTCAAGGCCACTCATAGGATGCCCATCCTCCCAGCTGTCCTTCTAGTGTTGCTCCAGAGATCTCAGAAGGGGACCAGTGCCTTCTGGACCCAGGGACCCTGCCACCATCCCTGGGCCCACAGGCCTCCTACCACAGTCACAGCTGGAGACCTGGAAAGATGGACTCCCAGGTCTGAACTCTAGGACTAACTTTCTTAGGCTTGCCACCCCTACTTACAGAGACTCAGCAGAGAGCAGGACCAAGAATATTTATGACAGAGCTTCCTACTTCTGGAGGAGCCAGAACACTCTGCAAGCAAACATCCAGACATCCTGTTTCCAAGCATTACCTCTAGACAGAGGACAACTCTGAGGGTCACATCTAACCATTCAGAGCCCTCTAGTAACTGGCCTTGAGCTGAGTGAAGAGAGAGGCTGCTTACACTATCATACGAATATACGAACACACGAATGTGCCAGCAGAAACAGACCACCCAGTCTATCTAAGTCTGTTCGAGTGTGCAGCCAACACCCCTAGTTTGCAGCTGCCCAAACCCCCCTTCCTTTTGTCATCCCACTTCCACCCCCCAACATCACTCTCCCCTGTTCCTTGTCCCATGCCTTTTTGAAGCTGTTCACAGATTTACATGATACCACCCATTCTGGTGGGGCTTTCCATTTTGATACCACCCTCTCTGTGAAATAGTGTCTCTTCATTTCCTTCCTAAATCTTCCCCCTCCATTCTTAGCCCGTGCCCCCTGGTGACCCTCCCCCTCCTTAACTTAAAGACCCCATCAGCCTCATCCTTACTGATTCCCCTCAGATACTTGAATGTCTCTATCAAGTTCCCCCTGTCCCTTCTATCCTCCAGGGTGTACATTTTGAGGTCTCCCAGCCTGCTGTTATAGTCTCCCCTCCATTCCACATATTATCTTTGTTGCCCTCCTCTGCACCCCCTTCAGCAGCCTGATATCACGCTTTAGGTATGGCTTCCAAAACTGCACATGATACTCTAAATGTGGCCTTACCAGCGATCTGTAGAGGGGCAAGATCACCTCACTTCGTCTGGATGAAAACCCCCTCGCTGTGCACCCCAGTATTTTGTTCACTTCTGCAGCCGCTCTCCTGCACTTGGCAGTGTTGTTCATGGTCCCCGTTACCATTACCCCAAGGTCTTTCTCCTCCTAAGTGATCCCCAGCTTAACCCCCCCAGCCAGTATTCTCTCCTTGGGTTCTTCACCCCAAAGTGCATAACCTTACACTTCTTTGCATTGAACCCCAGCTGCCACATCTCTGACCACTCCTCTAGCTTGTTTAGGTCCCCCTGCAGCTGCTTCCACCCCTCCTCTCCATCCACCAATGCTCCGATTTTGGTGATGTCAGCAAACAGACTTACCTTGCTCACCACCCCATGTCCAATGTCTGATATGAAGAGCCCAAACAATACTGGCCCCAACACAGAGCCCTGTGGCACCCCACTCTTCACTGACCTTGGAGTTGAGAGCTCCCCTCTCACCACCACCTGTTGCAGCCTCCCACTCAGCCAGCTTGTAATCCAGTTCATCATTTTTGCCCCTACTCCTACACCAGTTAGCTTCCCCCCAAGCTTCCCATGAGGCACCGAATTGAAGGCCTTGCTGAAGTCCAAGTAAACAACATCCACCGCATGACCCTTATCCAGTTCACCTGTCACCCAGTCATAATAGTGTATCAGGTTGGGTTGACAAGACTTCCCTGAAACAAACCCATGCTGCCTCACATCCCGGAGGCCATTGTCCTCCAGGTATGAAACCAGTCTTTCCTTTAGTATCATTTCCATGAGTTTGCACACTATGGATGTGAGACTTACCAGACGATAATTACCCAGTTCATCCCTTGGCCCACTCTTGTGTAATGGCACTACACGTACCATCTTCCAGTCCAGTGGCACATATCCCGACTCCAGTGAGGTGCTGTACAGATCCACCAGTGGCTCCGCCAACACCTCTACCATCTCCCTCAGTACTCTGGGGTGGATACCATCCGGCCCTGGTGCCTTGTCTACCTTCAGTGACCTCAGTCCCTCTAGGACTCTACTTGCCTCAATTCTTCCATCTATCACCTCCTCTCCTCCTGTCCCCACCCTCCCAGCCCATGCTGGTAGTGGTCCCCCCCTTTTCTTCCATGAACACTGAGCAAAAGTATTCATTCAGTGCTTCTGCCTACTGCTCCCCCTTTTCCATCCACTCCCCATCCCTTTTTATCCTCACTATTGTCTCCTCGCACTTCCTTTTCTCCCTGATGTATCTGAAAAAGTCCCCCCCCCCAGTTAATTCCCTGCGCTAATCTTAGCTCCCTCTGGGCCTTGGCTTCTCTTACTTTTCTGGTCACCTTCCTGGGCCATCTTGCATTTTTCTCCCTGTCCACTTCCTTCCCTGTTCTCCTAAATCTCTAGTGAGCCATTCGTTTTGCCCTCACCACCTCCACAACCTCGCTGTTCAACCAGCATGGTTTTCTTGCTCTGCTTCTCTTACTCTGTGCCTTGGTGCAGACTTCTGTTGCCTCTGTAACTCCCTGTTTAATAATATCTCATTTCAGCTCCACATCCATCTCATGCCTCATGTCCTCCAGTTTCTCATTCAGTATTTTCTGCATCCTCCCAAAGTCCACCCCCCCCTTAAGTTTACCTCCCGAGTAACTGATTTCTCTGGCTCCCCACACATCTTGATATTAAACCACACCATTTGGTGAATCGCTGTCGGATAGTGGGTCCTCTACCTTTATTACCCTTACTGCCTCCCCATTCGACAATACCAGATCTAAAGTGTTCTTTAGCCTAGTAGGTACAGTAACTAACTGTGTCAGGAGACCATCATCAATTACAATCCTGTTCTTTACTTGCTCTGGTGAGTATTGTGTTTCCTATTTGTTGATGTGTATCTTATATACTATGTAGATATTAAATATTTTATAGTTGAACCATCTGGGACAGTGCCATGATTTTAAATGAAACAAGTAATCAATGTTACTGGCAACTCTCTATTCTATCTACAAGAGCAAGTACCAAGTTAAAGTGAGACTGTTTCTAATACAGGTGCATGTTTAGCAGTGGTTGGAGTGAATATAGGTTTCTATTGTAGGGCCACAGGCCTTGGGCTGTGTGAGCAAAGACATAAAGATGGGCGAGAACACCAAGCGGTAAATTTATAACAGGCTAGTAGCAACATTAGTGAAGTATGTTAAGCCATCAAACCATCTCTGAATCTCTTGGGGAGCAGAAAGGGGGTTAAACTACATGAACATATGAACATATGAACATGCCAGCAGATAAAGGCCTTACAGTCTATCTAGCCTGCTCAGTTGTGCAGCTCCCTACCTGTGTTTAAATGGATGAGACAACTTTGACCCGATTTGGATTTTCACCTAGATCTTTGTGAATTTTCAACATGGCCTTTTTGAGACTCAGACTCATGAACACTGGAGGTGAAATTACATTAATCAGGCCCCAAAAGGTGATTTAATGCAACAACCATGAAATCACCTTCTGGGCCAGATTTATGTAATTTCCAAATTCAGCTATTTTTAGAATGCTGTTTTCAGATTGTGCACACTCACAAACTGAATGTTTTTTCTTAAATAATTTAAAAACTACTTAACTTTGGGACATTAAAAAACACAAAAGCACAGTCCTTGGGCCAAACTCTATGAAACTTGTTAGTTTTAGGTTTTAAATCTTCCTAGTTTGTAAGTTTGCCATGCACACAGGCACAGCGAATGTCTTGAAATGAGTTGCTTTTGAAGGGTGTGACACTGTCTGTCCAATGCAGAGTGATCTGCAAGGGGCACAACAGTGCCACACCAATCATCAGCCAGGCTGACTGTGACGGTGTTTTGCCTGAATCATTCTCTACTTGAAAAGAAAAAGCCGAACCAATCATATGTGGGCTTTATCCTTTCATCTGCAGGACACCACACAGTGAACAGCTGTTTGGTGTCCTAAACAGCCTGGCTGATGTAACCCCCCCACCTGTCCATTCCAGACAGTGACCAAGAGCCGTACACAAGCAACAGGACAGTGCTTAGCAGTGTATTGTGTCTTGCACCCCCCCCCCAGCAGCAGCACCCACCACCATGATCATCAGTCCTGGAAGAGAGTGAAAGGACAGTACAGCAAGAGAGTGAGGCAACCCCCTCACCCGATGAAATCTGCTCACCATCGTTTGCTCACTGACAGCAGCACATACCACCCGTCCCTTCCAGACGGTGACTGAGATCGAGACATCAAGCAACAGGACAGTGCTCAGCAGTGTACTGGTGACAGCTCTCTGTACAGTAATGACCACTGCTCCCCCCCAGCAGCAGCGACCACCATGGTCATCAGTCCTGGAAAAGAGTGAGAACACAGCACAGTACAGTAAGAGTGTGAGCAACCCCTCCCCCACCCTCACAATGTCTGCTCCCATTGTTTGGTCACCTACAGCGAGGAATACCACCGGCAGTGATGACGATGTCCAATCCCCCTCCTCCCATGGTGTAGAAATTTGTCCCCGCTGTCCCCCTTCTTGGCTGCTGTTCTGCACTAGTGGCCCCTGCATAAACCACTATGAGCAACTCACAGACTGGATACCTATGCCCGCATCTACCTGACAGTTGAGTAGTTCTGCTAGAGACACCTTCCGCTCCACACACAGTGAGAGACAGTCAGTGTGCTCCTCCTCTGCCACATGATGCACACTCTCCACTCCCCATTCCATGTCCTCTGGTCAGCAAAAGAATGTAAACAAAGCAGCTGCAATATCATGTGTCTCTGAGTATGGGAATCAGCAGGAGAAAGAGAAAGTGACGGCGGTCCTGTGAGCGAGTTCCAGAATGGGCGAGAGGCAGAGAGAGTGAGAGGCAAAAGGACCCTTGACAGCAACACCCTGCAGCACAGTAATGGCAGCATGGTTCTCTGTCTTGATCTCTAGCCTGTGTTTTTTCCCAGCAACATCCACCAGTTTAATGCATGACAGAGAGACAGTGGGATGAGGAAGGTAATGTAATTGTCTGTGAATGTCTCTCTCTCTTTGTCTGATTGTTTTATGTGTCAAAGTGGGACACTGAAAACTGCAGCTGCTTTTTGGGGGGGAACTATACACAGCTGCTGACAGACTGGCCTCTGGTACTGTTCCCCTCATTGGTAATGTTAGCCCCCCAGCCTCTGCTCTTGTAACAGCCTATCCTTCATTGCTCCCACCCCCCGCCCCCCATTTGTAGTGACTGAATGGAGCAGCAACAGCAACAGACTTGTAACTGTGTGCGAGAGAAAGAGAGAGACACCGACACACTCTGTAAGTTGCTCTCTCTCTCTCTCTCTCTCTTTCTCTCTCTGTGTTTCTGTGTCTCTCTCTCCTTCCAACAACCTTAACATCCTAAAATGAAAGCATTTTACACACACATACTTTTGAAGCAGATTTCATTTACTTAGACAATGCTGCTGATGTTCTTTTTTCTAGTGGCATCTCTCCGCATTCATTATGTAACTTGGTCAAGTTACTTAATATGTGAAATGCATTCAGGCACTCTACTGTAAGGCACCCTGAGCCTCAGGGGAAGGGCACCAATATAAATCTACTACAATTATTACACATAAACTATACAGTAACTAATACAATACCAATGGCAAACTTTTGGCATTGACAGATGCTTGTTTAGTTATAGCTGAGCAAAAAAAAAGGCAGAATTGTGGTGATTTGGTGTTTTTTTTGCACCTCTGTGACTTTACCGCCACAGAACCGATCCTCATAAACTTTTCAGGAGCCTGAGATCCTGCTACCAATGCTGTGCTTTCCAAAATTCATGTAAATTGGGTGAATGGGCAAAGTAATTAAGGTGCAAAAATAGGAGTTTCACATTAAAGTGCTTACTCAACCGTAATATACAGGCGCTACCATGCCTGTATAATAGTAAGACCTAGGTCCACCTGGTTTTGGTGGAGAATTGCTCAGCTGATCTGTAGTATCTTTATGATACCCAAATTAATGAAAATTCAGGATTCAGTTTTTTTTTGTTTTTTTTTTGTTTTTTTTTTTGTTCGGAGAGAATGAGGTATCCAGGTGATAAATTGTCCTGAAAGTATGCACATCAATACTTAAGAAAACAAAAATTATGACAGTTAATAAAAGAAGGAAAGCACTGGAAAAACAAATTCAACTTACTGGAGAATATTTTTAAAATCCAAGGAATTACCATTTTAAATTAACAAAATGGACTACATATGCAGCACAGTTAATAAATGGAGCAAATATTTTTATATATATCCTAAAATGGGATTTACTCACCTGGTAAAGGTGATTATCTGAGTACCCTTAATAATACTCCGCAGTCAACACCAGTGGGTATTTCTCATCCACCCTATAGGTTGATGCATGATCCAATCAAATCAAAGGTGGGCAAGGACATCCCTCTGCCCTCATCAGATTGTCTCCAGTGTGATTCTTCCATAGCTGTAAAACGAGAGAGAAAAGAAGAACATACAAGCCACAAATATGTCCAGCCGAGGGTGGAGTCATCGAAGTGATGAGCGCCCTATTGCGCTGGACTCTGTGATTATTGCCTGGAAGCCATTACCTATACTGTACAATGTGATAGAATATTTAGTCAGGTGTTGCTTTTCACCCATCACCTTTATTGTAGTATTTTCATTAACCACTGAAATAGACATAAATTTCGACATAGAAATTGTACATTTTGTTTCATCATATCTACCCGTAAAACCAATGGTGATACTTGGTACTACTTTCACCTTTCCCAGTCTTCCATGTGGCGTTAGCTCCTAATGCTAACCTGACCTGATGGGTAATCTGCCATCCCGGGTGGTCCTGCAGAGTAGTACTGTATAAAGGGTACTCAGATAATTACCTTTACCAGGTAAGTAAATCCCATTATGTTTCATACCCTTTATAGTACTCCGCAGTCAACACCAGTGGGACCTTATTAGCAGTGTACCATTAGAGTGAATACTCTTGGGTGGGTAAGGAGAAGGCAAATTAGTCCTGATCTAACCCAGGTGGTCCCCTGCCCCCAGTACCATCTTGGCAAAGGCGGTCCTTACAGCAGATGCTATGTCTAGTCGGTAATGCCTGGTGAAGGTATGTATCGACGACCAGGTAGCCGCTAAACAAATGTCTTGTGTAGACACGTTTCCCCTTTCTGCCCAGGATGTTGCTACTGCCCTGGTAGAATGTGCTTTGAGGCCTTCTGGTGGTGTCTGCCCTACTGCTTTATAGGCCTCGTTAATGATTTGCTTGATCCATCCAGCTATGGTGTCTTTGGAGGCTGCCAGTCGTACTCTGTGCCCTCTGGTTAGGATGAATAACCTGTCTGACTTCCGAATATCTCTGGTAATACTGAGATATTTTTCCAATTGATGGCCACATCTAGAGGGTGGTGGGTCAACATGTCTGGATGGTTATTCGGAGTAATGTAGGGCAACAGTACATCCTGGTGTTTGTGGTACAGGGATGCCACCTTGGGCAGGAAGGATGGTACTGTTCTCAGGATGACCCTATCACTATGAAAGGTGATAAAGGGCTCCTTGCAGGCGAGGGCCTGAATCTCTCCTATTATCCTGGCTGAACAAATTGCCACAAGGAATGCTGTCTTAATAGTACACCAGTGCAATGACTCTTGCTGCAGAGTGGGTGATTGTAGGGCATCTAATACTAAATTAAGTTGCCATGGTGGGCATCTCTGCCTTAACTGCCTTAAGTAGTCAGATGGTGTTGGGGTGTGAGCCAATGTGACCTATTCCCGGTAGTGGGCCCCTAATGGAAGATATAGCTGATGCCTGTACTCTGAGTGAGGCTGGACTTAGACCCTTGTTTACCCCTTCATTCAGGAAGTCCAGAATTTGTTATAATCCTGCCACTGAAGGTGAGGTACCCATTTACCTGCACCATCTGTGAAAGATTTGCCATTGTCTGAGGTAAGTCTTATTTGTAGACTGTTTCCTGGATTGTAGCAGTTGATTCATGACCCTGGAATGGTAGCCCTGGTTTAACAGTCTGTTCCTTTCACTAGCCATGCCATCAGATTCAGGCTGGCTGGGTTCGGGTGGAGAACTGGTCCCTGAGACAGTAGGTTTGGCCAAGGTGGTAGAGTCATTGGAGGGCTCACTGACACGACTTGAATGAGTGAGTACCATGGTCGTCTCAGCCAATTGGGAGCCACCAGGACCACTGACGCTCCCATGCATTGAATCTTGTGGAGCACTTTGGGTATCATTGGGACTGGCGGGAATAGATAGACCTGTGTGAAGTTCCATGGGGCTGACAGCATATCAATCTCCTGGGCCTTGGTATCCGAGAACCTGGAGTGGTAGTTGCGTAGTCGCGTGTTCGTCTGTGATGCCATTAAAATTGACTTGGAAGGGCCCCCATCTGGATTGTAGGCTCTTGAAAATGGATTTGTGGAGTCTCCACTCTGACTGTCTGACAGTGACTCTGCTTAGTCAGTCTGCCTCTGTGATGGGCTCTCCTGCTAGGTATATTGTGGTTAGAGACAACAGGTTCTGCTCTGCCCAGTGGAGTAGTTGTAATGACTCCTCTATCATTGCCTTGCTCCTTGTGCCCCCTTGTTTGTTTATGTACGCTACTGTCACTTGGTTGTCACACCAGACTAGAACTGGTTTGTTGGTGAGGAGGGGTGTGAAGAAGAGTAGGGTCAGGCGAACAGCTCTCATTTCTAATACATTGATAGGTAGTGTGGACTCCTTCTGAATCCATAGGCCCTGTGTAACATGATTGTTGTATGTTGCACCCCAGCCCGATAGACTGGCATCTATGGTAATTATTTCTGCTATCACAGGGATTTATTTAACTCTAAAAATTGACTAGCGTTTTGCTCATAAAAGTGCTAAATCTTTGTGAAAATGCATAGATCTTGCCTCACTGTGTTTAACAAACACAGCACTTCTAGAAAATCTATATAAATTCTTTCTGTACAGTTAGTATAGTCCCAAGAAAAAAAAATGCTAATCAATTATTTAAAACCCTGGGTCACCTGTGTCAGTGTTCTGCCCCTCAGTAAGTGAGTTGTCAGAGTCCACCATCGTAGCCTGGCTAGCACACGGGGGAGGGGTTGCTACTTGGAATTTGAAGTTTTGGGTCGTCTGGTCCCATGAGTCTATTAGATACCTCTGGAGTGTTTGCATGTGTTCTCTGGACCATGGAACCAGGTCTATTAGTGCTGCCATGACTCCCAGTACCTGGAATTAATCCCATACTGCCCTGTTTGGTCTGCTGATCAGGCCCGAAACCAGTGTCCAGATGCTGTGGACTTTCTCATGTGTAGGGGTTACCCTGTTGTTTTTTGTGTCTATTACTGTGCCCAAGTGAGTAATGGACTGGGCAGGGATCAGTTGTCTCTTGGCCTCGTTGATTATCCATCCACGTTGCTGCAAGCAGCTGATTGCTAGTTGTGTGCTTCGCTGGGCCTGTTCCACCATTCTTGCCCTTATCAGCCAGTCATCCAGGTATGGGATGATGTGAACCCCTTGTTTCCTGAGATGTGTGGTGAGAACCACCAGTGCCTTGGTGAATGCCCTGGGGGCAGATGCCAAGCCAAATGGTAGGCAGGTGTATTGGAAATGTTGCCCTTGGATGTTGAATCTGAGGTAACGGTGGTGCAAGGCATGAATGGGAATGTGAAGATAGGCATCCTTGAGGTCTATTGAGGTCAAGTAGTCTCCCAGTTGAATGGATGCCAGTGTCGACTGGAGGGTCTCCATTTTGAATTTTTTGTAAGTTACTGTCTGGTTTAGAAACTTGAGGTCTAGTACAGGATGCATCCCACCCATTTTCTTTGGGACAACAAAGAACAAGGAGTAGACCATGTGTCTTGTTCCCCTGTGGGGACTTGCGTGATAGCCCCATTGTTGAGCAAGTCCTGTATTGCCTCTTTTATAGCTTAGACCTTAATCTGGTCCCTCGGCATAGGTAATACGAATAGTCTGTGCTGTATCAGCTTGCTGCTGAACTCAATTGCATAACCCTTTGTGACAACTTCCAGCACCCATTTGTCTGACATTGTCTGGGCCCATTGCTGTTCAAACCGCCGCAGCCTCCCTGCCAGCATTAGGTTTGCCTGGGCCCGCGCATCTTCATTTCTTGTTACCCTGGAGTTTGAAGTTTGGCTTTCGACCTCCATTGGAGTACTGGTCCCCTGTATTGCCTCTTGCCCTGTTATTATATGCCTTATGTCGGAAATGGGGTCTTTGGTGCCACTGCTTTGTGGACTGGGGATTGTATGACTGTGTTTTGGGTTTAAAGAACTTGCTTTTGGGATAAAAATTTCTGTCAGCGGGGAGATAGACATCCTTGTCTCCCTGCACCTGTTTCCCCTCCCTTTTGCTTGAGGTATGGGGCTAGGCTTTCCCCAAAAAGTGTACCCTCTTTGAAGGGCAGTTTCAGAAGAGCAGTTTTGGACTCGTTGTCCGCCTGCCAGAGTTTTAGCCACAGTGCTCTTCTGGCTGTATTGGTCAGCACTGTGGTCCAAGCCCTGAATTTGAAAATGTTGGATGATGCGTCCATTATATATTTCACAGCCTGGATGGCACACTCTGCTGCATCCGCTTGGGGGGAGTCCTCAGGGACGCCCTTGGTAAGTATGTTTAGCCATCTGTGGAGTGCCCTGCATGTGAACAACATGGCAGTGTCTGTCGAGCGCGCCATGCCAGCCGCCTCATGAATTTTCCATAGGTGTTCCTCTACCTTCTTATCCATTGGGTCTTTTAGTGCTGAAGTACTTTCAATTGGAATGGTTCTGCATTTGGACAGCTCCGAGATGGGTTGGTCCACCTTGGGAGCCTTTCCTCATTGGTTGCTTCTTTCCTGGCTGATGGGGTACCATCTGTTTACCATGCTCTTTTCAGGAATTCTGGTTGGGTCTGGTGCCTTGTACTCCCTGGCCAGAAGTGTGTCAACGGTCTTATAGGAGGAGAAATGGACTTTCTCTTCCGGCTCACCCATAGAGAGAAGGGGGTCCTCTGATGTAGAGGGTTGGGTGGGCTGGTGTGATATTTTGAGTGCCACCCATACCATTGTAATCAGCTTGTCAATGTTTTCCCCATGGCACATTCAGGATGACCTGTCTAAAGTGCCCTCCTTTGGCTCGGCCATGGTGTCAGACGTAGTGCTGTCCATATCCAGCCCAGGGCATTTCTTCATGGGCTCCTGATCAGTGGACCTCAGTGGTGCAGTAGTGATGGGGTCACCAGCTTTCATGTGTTCCAGAAGCTTGAACAGCAACTGAGCTTGGCTGGCATCCAATGCAATTGGGGCGGTTGGAGGGGGCTATGATTCCAAGATGGAGTCCTCCTCTTCCATCTCTTCTGACCCCCGTGTGGGCTGAGTATACACACCACACATATTTGGTCATCCTCTTCAATGGCCGTGAATGACACTTCACACTCCCTGCATTTTCTCATGATGTGTAAGGATCTGGAGGAATCAAGAGAGAACTGTATGAGGTATGGTCCCCCTAACACAGCAGGCCACATAATTAGTTTACAGTTGCTAGTTACAACGTTGCTGCAGTACTGGACAGAAAATGGGCTGGTATAAAAGGAGAAACTGAATAGGAGACCCAGGCAAGATGGCGGATGTGAGATCTCATGAGAACTCATGTGGTTTGGGACTGCTATATAGGTCCCTAGTACATGCAAGACGGCCGCTGAAGTCTCTTGGGTTTACTCGCAAGAACTGTACAGGAGAACTGCATAGCCTAACGGAGGATCGTGATGCTCTCATGGGAGCCACTAAGCATCATGGGGCTTGTCTGCCCCAGCAGTAGAGCAAGCAACGTGCAGCCATATGGTGTCTTGGGGGGGTGGGGGATTGATTTACAACCCACTGAGACAAAGGAATTCCAAAAGGAGCAGCAAGGCACAAACTGGCTCATGCTGGAGAATGGAGGGCCTTTGGGAATTGCCCAGCCTGCCTAGGAGGGGAGATCTATTGGCCTGCACCACCTCAGGTATGTATAGATGGGGGCTGGTGTTTTGGAGCCCAATCACCTGGTCTGGGGCTCTGAAAGCTCCTGCTCTGTTCTATGTAAACAGAGGGTGTTTTTCAGTTAGAGCCCTGCAGCTGTGGGCTAGTTGTTTTTCTGGAGGTGCTGCTGCTGGAGGTGCCTCGTGGGGAAGTTTCTGTTAGCCAGGTGGCAGTCCTGGAGTGGTTCCTTTTTAACCCTTGAGGGTTGTGCTGTGTTTCTGTCTTGTGCAGGGATTGCTGCTGGAGAAGATCCCTGCCCAGAGTGTTTTTGCCATGAGGTGTTTTGTGCTGCAGAATGGTTGGGTTGGGGTCCAGCTTCCGGGGAGGGGTTGCTGTCCCACATTTGGGTGTCCTGTGTAGGCAGGGGTCACTACGGGAGGGACCCAAGCCCTGAGTGGAGTGGCAGTGATGTGCAGCAGTTGTGTGTTCTGGACCCACTACAGGAGGGGGTCCTGATCCCCAGACAACATTTGTTTGAGCTCTGCTTTCAGTCTGATCTCTATTGAGCCTTACAGCTACAGATACCCGGCATATAAAGTAGATGCTTCAAAATAGAACTGTGTGCAGTTAGTAGTATGCTGTCTAGTTATCTCCTAGGCTGCTTGTGTTAATATAGTAGAATTAAAGTAATTTTTTACAGTACCTGTACAGTTGTTTGAGTTGAGTAAGACTGTTGGGAACAGTGAGAACATGACCAGCCTATTTTGATGCATGAAATGAACTGGAGATAATCTGAAGAGGGCAGAGTGATGTCCTTGCCCACCTTTGCTTTGATTGGATTGTGCATCAACCTATAGGATGGACGAGGAATATCCACTGGTGTTGACTGCGGAGTACTATAAAGGGTATGAAATATAATGATCTGGTTTAGATCAAAGGAAACTGATGGTAGTGTATAAATCTCTACTGAGAGCTGTTTTAGAGTATGGAGTTCCTGAGTGGAATTCTGATTTAGGTAAAACAAACAGTAATAAACTGGATGCTTTATAGAACAGAGCAAGAAGAATTATTGATCTGGAAAGTAATTTTAAGTTGGAAATGAGAACTTGGGGTTTATAGCACTTGAAGGAACATAGAATAAAATATATCAAAATAAACATGTCAAACTTTTTTAAAAATATAAAAATTCCAGATAATGTATTAGAACCATTTTTCTGTCCTAGAAAAGAAAGTGGTTACCAACTGAAAATCCTCTGCCCCCCCCCCCTTACCTTAACTCCCTCCTCTCATATCTCTCTGCACTGTGTATTCCCGTCACAGCTTTGGATCTCACTTGGTCTCCCTCCCATAAAATCCTTTGCAGGTCAAACTGAAACACAGAAACATAGAATTTGATGGCAGATAAAGATCACTTGGTCCACCCAATCTGCCCATTTTCCCTGCCCATCCTATCATGTTACCATAGACTCTACTTGATCTCCAGCTCCCTCCCCCCTTGCTTCCCATCAACTAAGATTCCCTTGTACCTATCCCATGCACCCTTGAAGCCCACCACTGTTTTGGCCCCCGCCACCTTTGCTGAAAAACTGTTCCATGCACCCACCAATCTTTCAATGAAGTACTTCCTCACTTCTCTCCAAAGTTTTCTCCCTTTCAGCTTCTCTGCAACTCCCCTTGTTTTCGTGCATCTTTTCCTCTGAAAAATACTCTCCTCTTATACCTTATTTAACCTTGTGAAGAATTTATAGATCGCTATCATATCCCCCTCTCCCTTCTCTTCCAGGATGTACATATTCAGGTCCTTTAGTATTTCCTCATAGGTTTACTGATGCAACCCCGCACAATTTTAGTTGCCCTCTTCTGGACGGCTTCCACCCTGTGTATGTCCTTCCTGAGATATGGTCTCCAGAACTGGACACAGTACTCCAGGTGAGGTCTCGCCAGCAATCAATACAGTGGCAACACTACATCCCTCTTTCTGCTGGTGATATCCCTCCCTATACACCATAGCATCCCACGGGCCCTCCCCGTTGCCTTGTTGCACTGTCTCATTATCTTGAGATCATCAGATATGATTACTCCAAGTTGCTTCCCTGTTTGGTGACTGTCAATACCTTTTCGGCCATTGTGTACTCTGCCTCTGAGTTTCTGTGCCCTAAGAGCATCACTTTTTTTTGCATTGAAACCCAGCTGCCTGCCCTTGACCACTCTGAGAGTTTTCTCAGGTCTCTGCACATTCTTTTCACCCCCTCTGGAGTGTCTACGTTATTGCAGATTTCAGTGTCATCTGCAGAAAGACATACCTTCCCCTCTAGTTCATCTGCAATATCACTTATAAAGACATTAAAGAGCTGGTGACATGATTCATGCAGGCAACTCATTCGGAAGTACCTTTTGTGTACAAGCTGAGTGGCCGTCTCAGTGATACAGCCCCACCCCAAAAATCAGCCTTTTGTTGATGTTAGGTAAGGACAAGGGAAGCAAGTGCTCTATATAGTAAATAATAGGATGGGGACAGGATCGGGGAAGGGGGGCTATCGAAATGTTATAACATTATCTTTGCTGGTGGTTATACATGTATGGGGAAATGATAGATCACCCCCATAAATGTATAACTGCCAGCAAAGATAACGTTAGTACATTTAGACAGCCCTCTTTCCCCCGATCCTATCCCCCTCCTATTATTTACTATATAGAGCACCTGCAGCCCCTGTTCATACCTAATATCATCAAAAGGCTGTTTTTTGGGGCATGGCTGCAGCACTGAGATGGCCGCTTGGCTCATACATGGAAGGTACGAGCCGGGCATTGTAAGTTAAAATTTAAGTATTTTTTCTGAAAACAAAATTGCAGCACAAGTTTATTTAGCTAATCCAACAGGCAACTTCTGAATGAGTAGCCTGCCTGAATCATGTCACCAGCTCTTTAAAGAGGACCAGTCTCAGCACTGAGCCCTGAGGCACCTCCTTGGTTACTCTCTCTCTTTTCCCCGGAGTTAATTTTGTTTACCACCACCCTCTGTCACCTAGCCATTAATCAATTTCTTACCCATCTTACTACCTTAGGACCCACCCCTAAGCTGCCCAGTTTCCGTATGAGTCTTCTATGTGATACAGTGTTGAATGCCTTACTAAAATCTAAGTAGATCACACTCACCACCCTACCCTGATCTATTTCCTTGGCCACCCAGTCAAAGAAATCTACCAGAAGCTGATTTCTCATCCAGATTCCCTGAGCTCTGGTCTTCTCTGCCCCCTCGTGTTGGCTGCACCTCCTCCCTGTATTCTCTCAAAACCCTCATTCTGCTGGCCCAGGGCAGAGGGGATCTTATGCACTAGCTGATATATGACCTACCACACCAGTGACCTGAGTTTGGGAATGGATGTGGGTTGCTTGGTGGCTGGCCTGGAGAGAGAGAGTGGTGTGTTTTGTGACTGCTGATACTTTGAGATTAGAGTGAGGAGGAGATTTAAACTTTGATTTAGACCCAACAGCTTTTTTAAAAGCTACATTTTTTTGTCTTTTCTGTACTCTTTTTTTACTTAATTTGCTCTTTCTGTAAATTTTATTTTTCCTACCTTTATAAGTAGTTAGTTGTTTGTCTGTCTGTGTGACTGTGTGTGTGTTGTGTAACAGTGTGAGTAGTGATTTCTTGGACTGAGGGAGCTCAGTAGGAGAGATGGATCAGGGTGAGGGAATGTCTGGAGTGGGGGCAGCTCTGGGAGAGCATGGGAATGGTAAGCGTCATACCGTGCGCATGTGTGGAGGGCATGGGCGCCCATTCCTGTTGGACCGCTAAAAACTTGTGAGTGCCCTCCCCCAAGAAGCAGGACCAGCACCACCTCCTGTCCTGACTCTGAGGCAGTTGAATCATCACCACCACCATCAAGTCCAGCACCAGGTCCTCTGAAGCAGGATGTGCCTGTTCCCCTGGGCCCAGGTGTGGATCCCATCCTTGTTCAGCACTGTGACCAGCCGGCTGCCAGTTCATCTGGCCATCCCCTGCCTGTGCCTGGTCCTCCCTGCCCTCCATTGTTTGGCAGTTTTTTGACTATGTCGGGGGGACAGCAGTGTGGTCAAGTCCCACCTATGTGAGGTGGAGGTGCACCGTGGCCCCCGGGGGACTCACTTGTGGACTGGGGGCCAGCACACCCATATGCTCAATCACCAACAGTTGGAGTGGCAGGCTGCCACAGAACAGACCATGCCTGCACCTGCTGGCCATTCTGTAGCAGAGGGTGCAGCTGTGCATTGCAGCATCCCTAAGAAGAGGAGGGCCACAGCAGCACCTGCTGCTCCACCAGTACCCCCACCACCACCACCACCAGCAGGTCAGCCTGTAGAACATGTGGGCCCCAGAGAGTTGCATGTAACACAGGCTGACTTGACAGTTCTCTGGAGTACTGTCGAGGATAACAATGAGAGGGTGAGTGCTGTGGAGCGGTGGCTGGATCACATAGAGGGACATCAGTTGCAAATTATGTCCATGCTGGAACTGCTGCTGGATCACCATGGGATCCCACATTATTTTTTTTCCTCGCACCATGTGGCCCCCCACGCCTTCCTTGCTGTTTTATAAAATGTATTCCTCCTCCATCCCCGACCTTTGTATGTAATTATGCCCTTTTTTATTGTCTTCCATATGCATGACACTTTGTATTCTGAGCAGTGCAAGTATACTGTACTAAACTACATGTGTGCAGTCAGTCTTCTTTCCAGTTTGCATATGTACTGCAGACACTGTCCAACTCCCTGACTTAAAAACAAACATTAATGAGTACAATGGTGGGGTGGTGAAGCATGGATAGATACTACAAAACAGGCTTACAATACATCCAAGTAACTATTAAAAAAAATTAATGTTGTGATTCGTGACATGATCATGAATCATGATTTGTGACTGCATTTGTGACCGGGATGATGAAGAAACGTGGATGCCTACCACCTACGGCTGTACTTCCCCGATGAGCTGTACCTTAAAACTCCCAGAATTAAAAACACGTATCAGTGAGTACAATGGTGGGGTGGTGAAGCCTGGAGAGATACTACAAAACAGGCTTACAATACATCCAAGTAACTAGAAAAAAAATTAATGTTGTGATTCGTAACGTGAATGATCGTGAATCATGATTAGTGACTGCATTTGTGACCGTGATGATGAAGAATGTGATTTGTATCACTGGTGACTCATGATGATGATGGTCCTGACTTAAAAATGCATATTAATGAGTACAATGTTCATGCAGAATTAAGCACCACACCTGTCCAGTACTCAGAAGGGAAGCCAAAGAAACAACTGTGACTTAAGTCACAGATGGAGGTTGGGCCCTAAAGAGATGCAAATGCACAGACAGATTAAGATTGCACTGTGCACTGAAGAGATGCAGACAGAAAGGTACAACACCTAACCAGTGCTCACCATCACAAATTCAAATCTGGAAAAGAATACCTATGCCGGTTGGGGCGGGCCGCGGGGGGGGGCAGTGTACTGCACTGCTGCAGTAACAGTCACTAGTACTAGTACCAGTAAAGATACCACAAAGAAGTACAAAAATCACACAGCTGCAGTGGATAGCAGCCGCATTGCTAGAAATTATTATGTGGCACAATAAAAGGTGTCTGATTTGATAACACGCATCACACACATACTCACACACACACACTAAGTAATGCATAGTAAATTGAAAACTTCAGTAATATAACCACATATTTTAAACAAACTAAAATTATGCACTGCTGCACCACAACAATCAGCAAAAAAATGGCAAGAAATATTGAAAATATTACTGTGTGTACATTAACACAGTTATACAAGAAAAATATCACCAAAACAGAAAGCACTGTCTTTTTCTCCAAGTTAATCTACCTACACCACAGATACACCCCTCCCCCAAAGCACACTTCCCTGTCTCTCAGTACACAGACTGAATGTTGTACATTAACATTCAAAATCTATACACAAACAATAAACACTCAATGATATGAGCACAGGAGGGTTTCCTATAATCGATGAACTAAAGTTTCAGCAAAAAAAATTACTCAAAAAGGTTTTTTTAATAGCTTTTTGAAGGTTTGAATCGCAGAGAGCTCTCAGAGCAGATTGTCTCCTACAGCTTCCTACACACACTACCCCAAACTGAGGCTGTGCAGAACAATCTAGAGCCCATGTGACCTGAAATCCCATGAATCACTGCAAAATTCGCCTTTGGAGCTTAAAAACAAGGCTCCCGATGGGCCATAGACCAAGGGGAGGTAAACCCTCACAATATATTCTTATTTGGCTGCAAGTAGAAAGATACCTGATTAAAGAAATGGGACTTTCATTAGAATCTATGTTCTTTATCTCAGTAAATAGATTACCATGCCAATTAAAGTCTTCAGTTATAGGGATCTCGATTAGAGTGCATGGGCAACTATGTAAGTCCATGAGATATGAGAATACGAAATACATTTCTCAGCCGCTAGGTGGGAATTCCAACTTTAAACTTCAAGGTGTACCTATCTGTGGTCCAGGAATGCCAGGAAGATATGTTTCAGACTTTTTACAGGAAGGAAGGATAGTTGAAAGCCCTCAACTTTTATTGATTATGGGACTTCCAAATACCAAAATTTTTAAGATATATCAGATTCACCATAAATTATTGGAATGGTTTGGTAACCAAACTTGGGATGTTAACCAAAGGGAATGTCTTTCTCATATGCAAGGCTTTGCCAGATCATCCCACTAGGTGTCAAAATTGGTAAACTTTGTATTCCCTTATATATATCCTACAGTGTCTGGAGTATCCCAGTATTGGGAGACTACGTTCTCTGGGCCCTCTAAAGAATGGGATGGTATATGGGCTGATTTGCCCCGATATTCCACAAATGAAAAGCTGCTTCTTACTCAGTTCTATATCCTCCATAATATATTTTTAACTCCAAGACATCTGTTTAAAATGGGTAGACTTCCCTCACCACTGTGTTCGAGATGTTCCTCTGCGGAAGGCTCTCTATTCCACATTTTATGGGAATGCAGTAAAATAATTCCATTATGGAGAAGGATCAAGGCTACAGTTAATCCCCTATTAGGCTTAACGGATCTCTTTTCTCCTGAAATTTGTATAGTAGGAGACTATTCTTCGATTCCTATCAGGGAAAGAAGGTTCCATATTTCCTTAATATCCCTAGTGGTTAAAAGGCTGGTGTTATGCCACTGGTTGGATCAGGAAGAAATCTCATATTCAGAATGGTTACAAGAAATGTTATACAACTTAAGGATTGAAAAAATAATTGCTACTCTTAGTGATCGGCCTAATAGATATGCTGAAAGATGGGCCAAACTGGAGACATTGTTAACAGTGTAATTGTTTGTCCTGCTAACACCATTAAAGGACGGTATAATTTATTAATATAAATGCAATATGAAGGCTATGTGATGTCATCTACAGATTAGTTGTATGCATACAAGACAAAGTCTTTTCATATTGTCCTGGTACTGACTTTACTTTTGCTTGAGGTTAGGTATCCTAGGGAAGGGTGGGTTATCAAGGGGGGGAATATGGGGGAAGATTTATGTTTGCTTGTGCAGATATAAGATGTCTAGCTGTATATGTCATGTATGGTTTAAATCACTGTGCAAGTGAATATAATAAAACTTATTAAATTAAAAAAAACAAGGCTAAGTGATGCGAAGTACATTGTTTTCAATGTACTTCACCTTACAAATTGGTGGAGTAGTGGTTTGGGAAGGCGGAAGGCGGAGTAACGCAAAGTCAGTGTTTTCAATGGATTTCGCGCTACCCATTAATGACGCAAAGTACTCGCTTCACGTTGCAGAGCACTCTGTGAATTCGCTTCACTCACGAATCACTTGGAGCAAATTGGGGCCACTTTGCACATCACTAATGGTACAGTGGTATCCCAGTGGTGTGATGCAGTATATCCAGATACAGTATATCACAGGAAATCCCCTTTTAGTTCAATTGGATGTCTATAATATTTCCTGATATATCCAGATATTGTGTATCTTCTAGCCCTGTACATGGCCTGAAAGTGTTTATACTTAACACACTATACGTTTGTAGTACACCCATTTGGAATTTATTCTTACCATCTTGTTAATATCTGTTTTATTGAGTGATTTATGTAAATGAAGTATAACTCTGTGATACAATTATGTATAATTGTTGGGAATTCTAAAATTTAAGATTGTGTAGTATACCCAGCCATCATGGCACTTATCCTGCCTTATGCACTGAAACAGATTGATTGAGGGGCATGGTTTGTTAATTTCCTGTTTGGGTTCAAGATCCAGGTTGATGATACTTTGCACGGGTCCTCCACCCAGGGAAAGTTAAAGTGGGCTAAGTGGCAAGTGTAATATTGTCCACAGTAAACAACACTGTCTCACTGTGGTGCCACAGTTTCACACCAGCTGATTCCCATGTAGTGCAATACAGTATGAAAAATACAATGTAGACTCAATATACTGTAAATGCAATGGGCACAGGGCACAGAAGGTTACTGCAAGATACAATATGGGATTTTACTGGGGATAGCGCTCAAGGATCTAAGGGAGAAAAGGGTTAAGTCTGGCAATGCAAATAATAATGAGTAGGAACCAAATGATAAGCAATACTAACAATAACTTTTTAGCAAAGCTCACCACCCCCCTTCACCTTACTCCACTTTCTGCACTGTATACAGTACACTGCATTTCCAGAAACAAGCCCTTACTGGAACCAATATTTAAACCTTAGTCCCTTAGGAAACTCCTGGTGCTTTTCTGAGTAACCAGTCATTGAAATGCTGTAGGCTCATTAACAGTTGTGTTGCACTTGATATAGTAGGTGAAGAAATACAAACAAATTAAAAGGCCCTTTTTTGGTGGCTGGATGGCCCAAACTGTTATCCCTAAATTAAACCCAGATGGGTGCTCAAGGCGATTAGGCCAGATCACAAATAAAGTTCTTAAAACCCCATCTAGCTATCTACAGTTTGAGAGTTTCTGGACCAAGCACTCATGGCCCCTCAACCATGAATACCTCCAAAATGGAGAGCCCTGTGGCTGCAGTCACAGATTCAGCACCTCTTACTGGTTCAAATCTGTAACTCTGGCAATTCATCTGAGCTCTGGCATCTCTGCATGGCTCTGTAGTCCTTCAGTTAGTTACTTAATCAGTGTCTGGTACAGCACTGCACAAACAATCCAATCCCAGACCACTGCTATGCCAGGCACCTATCAACACTACAAGCCAGTCACCGGGCATGGTGGCTGTGGCTCAATCTACTTCAGCAAGCTGTCACAATTTTTTAGGCTGCAAACCTTCAAGTCTGTTTCAGAAAAAGGCTCTCAGACATGTCTGGAGAGCACAACTGTAGGTAGCGTACCCTTACAGAATGTGTCTCTCCAGTTGCTAGAATTATTTCCCTCCCAATATTTTGCATTCAGCAGTCTGTTCTTATGCTTTAAAAGCCAAGTTCTTCCTCCAGACATGTCTATAAAATCACAGACAGATGACAGGTCTGCTTCTCAGCTCTCTCTCTGATGCAGACTCCAACAGACTGATCTAGCGCCAAGCAAATGATGAATCAGACTGACTACTGCTGCAGAGATATCTCTCTTTCCAGTCCTCCCTGTGGTCAGTCCCTCTCTCAGTCACTACAGATGGAACTGTCTATCTTCACTGAACCTGTCACTGGTTATGAAACACAACTACAAAATCATAGTCCTCCTACAGCCCATGAGCCTTTGGTTCTTTTGCAGACTCCTGTGTCCTGAGTGGCTATTGATGCAGACTTCTGACCCCGGTGCCATATCTCCTAATGTCAGAGGCTGTGAAAATGGCAGTCTCATATCTGCTTGTGTGTTATCCTGAATGGTCTCTATTTATAGGGAGATCCTGCCCCGAAACAATATTTGGTGCCCCAAATTATGCTTGCCCATGGTGGTGCTGATGTCTGGTTCAGTCAGAGTTGCGATCAATGGAATCCCCAGTTTCAAGCACATAATCGTGTTTTCACTCCCTCATCAACAGCAGTGAAGTGGCATTTTGGTGTGGTATGGCAGTGAAGCAGCAGTTTCACTGATGGCACTGGAGGCACCAAAGATTGAGGCACTCTCCCTCCACACGCCCACCTTAGACAGTACAGTAGTCCAAGTCAGGACCAGAGTGGAACAGCTGTGGTGGCAGAAGTAGGCTTCAATAAGCCAAAGGTCAGCCAAGCCCCACCATTTGGGAAGGGGGGTGTTGCACTCAGAAATATTAACACATGCATATTCATGTTGAATACAGTAGATGTAATGTATGGGTGGAAAGTATGCATGTGAATAGCATCTGTAATCTCTGTGTTGAATTGTTTTGTCCTTTTTAATCTGTTTTAGTTTTCTTAATTGTATCAGATTCAACATGTTGTCTCCAAGCTGTTACAATTACTTAATAAATCTAATCTAATCCAAATCTAATCTATTATCTGGATTATCTGGGCCTAACTGAGCAAGTAACCTGTTTTCTGGGTCTCTCTGCCCAGATATGAATGCTTGAGCTATCTGCAGACAGTATCAAAGAGGGGTTAGTGCACTATCCATGCCTCTCTAGTGGTGTGTATGTGGAGCAGTCCTTATGTGTCCAACTACATCCCTCATGTCATTGTTATCTGGAGTCCTGGGTACATGCACTGGAGCCTGTTTCATTGAAACAGATAATGTTGACCTAGACACTTGATGGTATCACCTCTTCCTGAGGAAAGGGCCATCAGATCTTTAATTTCCAGCTGGGGTACCAACAGGGATGGACGGAGCAAGTTACTTTGGTCATTCAACCTCTTATCTGATGGATGGAACCTTCAAGAGGGCAGCAACCCCTCACCCCTCAATGTATGGCACTGTAGTGACTGCATTAACAACCAGCACACATCCCTAATATGGGGACTAAACAAGTGGCCTTCTAGATTATGGCCCAGAGCAAGAGGGC
Organism: Neoceratodus forsteri; assembly: GCA_016271365.2. Classification (NCBI taxonomy): domain Eukaryota; kingdom Metazoa; phylum Chordata; order Ceratodontiformes; family Ceratodontidae; genus Neoceratodus; species Neoceratodus forsteri. Next base: position 187,256,746 of record CM057457.1, read on the forward strand.
CACAAACTGAGTCACACTGAATGAACCCTGATTTATATTTAGTTTATAAAAATGGGCATTCAAAATTCTTGCAATCTCATTGGTTAAGAGACATCACATGAATGATTATGCATTGTTTTCTTATGACCACATACCTAACCCAAACTAGATAGCCGTTATTAATTTAAAATAATTTTACTGCCCATTTTCTACGTACTTTAAGGTGCAGTCTTAGAGAATATACCCTATGTACTTCTGTGTACTTCCTGTGTGCTTAATGGCCCTAGGGTATACCTCATGACTAACAGCCATCCGAGGAATGTATATTTTCCCTGACTACACTCCCTATCATGTGTTAGTCCTACATTTTCTTTTAAATACACTTTGGTGTTTCAATCACATGGCATAAATGACTTTAGAACCTACAGTAAAGAAGTATAGTACACTTACTACAGAAGTATAGTACATGCAGTGGGCTATGTGTCATTAAAATGAGAGAAACAAATAGCACATTTTTTGTTTTATTTTTGAAGAAATAAATAAAGGAATTGCACATTTTCTCCTTTTCTCTATACACCAATTTACACACAGGGCACAGTGGCCCTGCTCCAATTGCACGGAGACACACGCGCACACACACACACACACACACACACACACACACTCCCTACACACATACAGATGGCCCCCAATCACTACTTTTGACATCCAGCTTTCAATTAGAAGTTAGACATCCCAGTCACTTTGGATGGAACATTTCATGAGGTTAGAGATCCTTGCTCCGTCGGCTGTTTGATCTGAGTGCCCTGTTTAATGTGTGCTCCGCAGTGTTTATAAAATCTTCAAGATTAAAGCACTGCTGCTGGAGGCCATCCCTCTCACTCACTGGCTCTGAACTTCTGAAAGGAAAAGGAACTCTGATAGCAGCTTTGAAAGCATAAACTTCCAGCTCCTCACCCTTCCCCCTCCCATTTTCAGAAGAACATGCTGTTCATGCAGCTCGTCTTCGATCACAGAAGGAAGTAAACAGAGGGGAAGGAACCACTTACAAGTGTTGCCACACAGCTGACTGTATCCAGTGAAATCCTAGAAGAGATAATGAAACAGAGCTTATTGTAAATGTGGTTTTGACAGCTCCATCTTTGCTGTCTTAAAAGCTAAATGTTTGCATCCCATATGAAGCAATACTGCAGGGCTCTATAGACTCTGCAAACTCGATAAGCATTAGTTGGGTGATTTGTTTGAACTTTCTAGTTATCCTCAATTTCCCATATTCCATACAGAAAAAAGAATATTTATTTTCCATATATGGAAAACACATACCATAAATAATCCAAATTTAGCCCTTTTTAGTATATTTATTAGGTATGAATAGTGAGAAAAATAAATAATATACTGTATATAGTATATAGACAAAATAAAGTAGGACAATATACTGTATGAACATGCCAACAGGAAGGGGCACAATAGATCAATCTGGTTCTCTAAGAAGGCAGGGAGGCAGTGAGGGCCAAAAAAGGGCCTTTGTTATTCAGATACAAATAACAAATAGTGTCCTTATTCATGCCTGTTGGTATTCAGAAAATACCAAAATAAAAGTGTAAAAACAGCCCCCCCCACCCTCCTCCTCAGTCCAATTGCTTTAAACTACAAATTTCATCCTCCCACCCTCTGCAACAAACCCAGTCCCTCCCTACCCCCAACACCCTCAATTTAAGGTTGAAAAAAACTCCCACGATCAGTGACCTGTGCAACCTGACCAACTCCATAGCTGCCCATCATCTCTTCTAGCATGTTTCCTTTTGTAAAATAATCATCCATCCGATACCTCACCCTGACAGCAGCACACAGCTCCTATCATACTCCCCCAGTACCCACATTTCCTAAGCAGAAGCCCCCCCCAGGTGCAGTGAAGGCAAATGACACAACCCACCCTCCTTCGGAGCCATCTGCCTTCTTGTGAATAGAAGTGCTCCCACACTTGCTCATGTGATCAGCTGTTTAAGTATGTGAGCAAGTGCGGGAGCTCTTCCATTCACATGAAGGTGGCCGGTTGTGGTGGAAGACAGGTTTTGTCGGACACCTTTGCAGCACCTGTAGAGGCTTCTGCTTAGGAAATTTGGATGCTGATTGGACTAGGAAGGGAGTTGTGTGCTGCTGTTGGGGGGGTAGGCGGTACAGTGTTTGAATTGCATGGGGGCTTGCCAGTGCTCGGCCCCAGTAGCTCTGAAGTGAGCCCTGGAAGCTCACACATGACTGCCATTGACTTATAATGGGAAAGGGGGAGCTCAGTTAAAAGATATGACCTTTGTGGGACTCCCTAGCTCCCAGATCTCATAAAGTGAATTCCAACACTGTAGGTGGATGATTTTTTACAGAAGTAAAAGCGCTAGAAGAGACAGTGGCCAGCTGTGTAGGCGGGCAAGTTGTGACAGTTGCCCATCATGGGAGGCTTTTTTTTTCAATCTTAAGTTGTAGGTGCTGATGGAGAGGAGGGTTGGATTGGGCTTGTTGTAGAGGTGGGGGGGACAAAAGGTGGTAGTTTAAACAACTGGGCCCAAGAGGAGGGAAGGGGCTGTTTTTTTTTTTTTTTTTTTTTACTTTTCTCCCCTCACAGGTACACAAATACTGTAACATCTACAAATACCACATTTCTGAATATTTGGTGCCTGAATATGAACACTTGGACGAATATTCAAAATAGGGTATTCTCCCAAACTTATTCATTAGCTACAAGTAGAAACCGGGGAAGAGAAATGGAGCAAATACCAGGTAAAGATTAGGGAAAAACAAAACATTAGGGGGCCTGGGAGAGCTGGGTGGGTGGTGGGTGGTGGGCTGCTACGGTACACGTGGGGCTCGAGGACTTAAAAGTCTTCAGCCAGGTCAGATGGTAGACCATTCCTCAAGAGCAAAACTTAAAAAATAAATAAATAAAAATAAAAAATCACACACAAAAAAAAACATAGCAGCTGAGTGAGTGGTTGTGGGGTGGGCTAGTACAGGGTGGGCCTTAGCTGTCCTGGTCCTGCTGCCCTCCTGTTTTGCAGTTTAAGGGTGAAAGAAAAGAGCAACAAGAAAGCAAAGGCTACAAAGTCCACTCTATGACTGTGTGTGTGCCTGTGTGTGTGAGTGTGTGTGTGTGTTGGGGGGGATTCTTTGTGAGTGACTTCACTGTGATTGAGGGAAGGGGACTAGGAGGGAGGATTATGCTAGGAGGACTCCAGATTGATAATTAAAAAAAATTAAACAAAAGGGGGTCTGGGAGAGCTGGGTAGGTGGTGCTTCAGTAAAGGAATCTTCAGGTTAGACCATTCCTCCAGAGCAAAACTTAAAAAAAAAAAACAGGGAAAATTGGGTGGGTGGTTGTGGGGTGAGCTGGTACAAGGTGGGCCTTAGCTCTCCTAACCCTGTTGCTCTCCTGTTTTTCAGCTTAATTAAATAAACAAGCATTTGTCAATGCCGAATGTTGGCTTGCTGGCATTGGCATTGGTAGTGCAGGAGTTAGAGAGATGCATAATAGTAATGGCTGTGAAGTAGTGAACTGATGACAACCCCACCCCCACCTTGCAGAGACTGACAGGCATTAGGGTGTGCCTTTGGGTCACTGGCCACAACGCTCATGCCATTTCACCTCATCCTACCCTGCAGACACCGACAAGTGTCGTGGTGTGCCTTGGGGTCTTCGGGCCTTGTGCTCACCCTATTTCATGAGGAAATACTCTGAAATGGGTGCAGTATAGGACAATGGGGTGAACTTTGGGGCCAAAGAGTCCAAGGCACACCTCGATGCCTGTCACTGGCTACAGGGTGGAGGTGGAATGGCATGAGCATAACAGCCGACAATTCCAAGCCACACCCCCCAGAGATGCCTGTCAGTCTGTACAGGGTGGGGTGTTACGGTTGGAAACCCTAATGTCCCAGGCGTTTGTTGGCATTTTCACTCCAAATTTTCAACATGGGCTTTTTGTGACCCCACCTCATGAACAGTGGCACAATGAGTTTGTTAGCTGAAAGGTGATTTTGCACAGTGACTATGCCATTTGGCACCACAGGTGCAAAAACACATTTTGGGTAGGATGTGAATAATGACAGCTGTACTGTATATGAGGAGGTGTAAAAAATGGCAATATTGAAAATCTGGAGTGAAAATATGAAAAATTGGTGAAGTCACGAGCATGCGTAGAAACTGCTCAACACACGCCCATAACACAATTATTTGGGGGATTTATTTAACCAGATTTTCAACATAAGCATTTTGGGACCTCCGCTCATGAACAGTGTCACTGTGATTTTGTTAATCTGTCCAAACATTGATTTCCACAATGACCGCGCCATTGTGCACCACATGTGCATCACATGTGCGAAAACACATTTCAGGCAAGATGCAAAAAATGATAGCTGTACTGTTCATAAGGAGGTGTAAAAAAATGACAATGTTGAAAATCTGGAGTCAAAATATGAAAAAGTAATGAAGTCACAAGCGTGTGTAGAAACTGCACAACACACACCCATAACACAATTTATTGGGGAATTTTTTTAACCAAATTTTCAACATAGGCATTTTGAGACATCTGCTCATGAACAGTGTCACTGTGATTATGTCAATGTGTCCTGAATTTTGATTTCACACAGCGACGAGCCATTGTGTGCCACATGCATGAAAACACATTTTGGGTAGGATGTGAAAAATGACAGCTGTACTAGTCATAAGGAGGTGTGAAAAAAATGTCAATGTTGAAAATCTGGAGTGAAAATATTAAAAATTATCGAAGTTACGAGCATGCATGGAAACTGCTCAATGCATGCTCGTAACACAGTAATTTTTTGGAATTTTTCCACCAAATTTGCAAGATAGTCTTTTTTGGATCCCATCTCATGAACGGTAGCACTGTCATTTCGTTAATCGGTCCCAAAAGGTGATTCTGTGCAGTGACCGTGAAATGATCTTTCAGGATTGAATAACAAGACGACAGTGCATTTGTTCATGAGGTGGTGTCCCAAGAACCCCATGTTGAAAATTTGGAGGCAAAATTCAAAAAAATGGCTGAGATATCCACCTAAGTTGACCCCCCCCCCATTTATGCCATTATATAGCTTACCGGCATTTCTTCAGTTCACGGTCGGCTTTGAAGAGTGCAGATGTGTTCCCGCTCAACCGAAGATCGCAGTGACGGATCTCCGGAGGTAAGTATGGGGTGGGGGGGCTGTGGGGATGTGGGGAGTGCAGAGGGTGGGTGAGAGTTGGGGTAGGGGGCTCCGATGACAGCAAGGGACCATTTTCTTTGTTTCAGGTACAGAAAAAAATGAACACTGTGGATGGTTTTCTTTCTTTACAGGTGAAAAAAAACAAATGGGCACACTGGGGTGAGCTCTCAGTGTGCCCCATGACTTTCAGGTGAGGATGAAGTTGGCCGTACTGGGGTGGGCTCCCAGTGTTCCACACAATGAGGGTGGGGTGAGGGCAGGAACATGCAGATGCTGCCAGCTTTCCATTAAATGGAGGCACACTGGAGTGGGCTCTGAGTGTGCCACACAATCCGGGGGGGGGGTTGGACATGCTGACTGGGGGATTGGGCCCCTCCGAAGTCAGCTTTCTGGGGATTGTGTAGCAGATAGCGGCAGCCACTGCCATGTTTGTTTAAAGGTTTCACCAGGAAAAACACATAAGGAAGGCATGTTATCTTTGTTGCTGTATGACAAGCTTGTCTCTAATTGCAGCCGCACTGTTCTTTCAAGTTGTGTCCACTTTACATACAACTTCTGTCAGTGCTAGCATGCTGGCTCATTGGGGAATGAGGGATGCACCTACTAAAGCGTGCCCTGCATTCACCAACACTGACACATCTCTGAAATGTGCTGCTAGCACAAGATGTTGCTTGCCCATGCATGCAAGCCAGCATAAAAAGAAGACTGAAAGAAAAGAACAGCAAGAAAGTCAAGATTGCAAAATCGACTCTGAGACTGTGTGTGTGTGTGTGTGTGTGTGTGTGTGTTGGGGATTGTTTGTGAATGACTTCACTGTGATTGAGGGAGGAGGACTCAGAGGGAGGATTACGCCAGGAGCACTCCACCTTGGGAATAAAAAAAAAGGGGGGTCTGAGGAAGAGCTGTGTAGGTGATTGGCTGCTGGTGCACATGGGGCTTCAATCAATGACTCTTCAGGTCAGACCATTCCTCCAGAGCAAAATTTAAAAAGAAATAAAAAAATAAAAAAAACATGCTCTCCTAGTCCTGCTGCCCTCCTGCTTTGCAGCTTAAATAAAATCTGATCAGAGCTGATAGGGCTGCATGAGAGGAATTTTGGGTAAAAATATTAAAAATCACCCAAGTTACTAGCCTGCATTAGGAAAATGTAACATAGGCTCATACATTTGTTGTTTTGTAATATTTTTACACCAGATTTTCAACATGGCCTTGTTATGACCCTACCTCATGAAGAAGGGCAGAGCAAATGTTCAACTCCTGCCCGAAATGTGATTTTGCTCAGGGACTGCAAAATCAACTTTCAGGACGCAAAAACACATTTTGGGCCAGAGTGGAAAAATGACAGTTGTCACATTCATGAGGTGCTGTAAAGAAATGGTTATGTTGTAAATTTGGGGTCAAAATATTGAAAATTACCAAAGTTAAAGCTTGTGTCTGCAAAATTCAGCATAGGCTCATAATTTCGTTATTTTTTGGTATTGTACACCAAATTTTCAACAAGGCCTTCTTATGAAATGGTATACCCTCCACATGGTGAAACTATTACAGCTAACACGTCAATGCCGATAACATTGACAGTTTGCTGTAATAGTTTACCCAGGACCCCATCACTCTTTTCCCCGGTCCTGCACCCCCTCCCCAAATCAACTCCAACTCGGAGCTGATAATCCTTAAGATAGGGTGGTGCGGGGGGCAGAGCCCACTGCATGGGTCGGTGGGGCAAAGCCCCTGATAGAAAAGTAACCTGTTCTCCTGCAGTATTTATGTTGACCGCAACTTGTAGTCAACATAAATCCATCGCTGTGATGTCGGTCAACATAAAAATTTGTCAAACTGGCATCGTAGATCCTCATGAAACCATCTTATGAACAAGGGTAAAAAAAATGTCAGCTCCTGCCCAAAAGGTGATTTCACTGCAGGGACCACAAAATCACCTATCAGGATGTGAAAAAACATTTTGGCCAGGATTTAAAAAATGACAGCTGTCATATTCATGAGGTGCTGTCAAGATATGGCTATGTTGTAATTTTGGGGTTAAAATATTGAAACTTACCAAAGTTATGAGCCTGCATTTACAAAATTCAACATAGGCTCAACTTTGTTGTTTTTCAATATTTTTACACCAAATTTTCAACATAGCCTTCTTTTGAAACCACCTCATGAACAAGGGCAAAGTAAATTTTATACTCCTGCCCGAAAGGTGGTTTCACACAGGGACTGCAAAATCATTGTACGGGATGTGAAAAAAAAACACATTTTGGCCAGGATTTGAAAGCTGACAGCTGTCACATTCATGAGATGCTGTAAAGATATGGCTATGTTGTAAATCTGGGGTAAAAATATTGAAAATTACCATAGTTACGAGCCTGCATTTGCAAAATTCAATGTTGGCTCATAATTTTGTTGTTTTTGAATATTTTCACACCAAATTTTCAACACAACCTTCTTATGACCCCACCTCATGAACAAAGCAGAGAACATTTTCAACTCCTGCCCAAAAGGTGATTTTGTGCAGGGACCGTAAAAGTACCTTTCGGGACAGATTTGCCTAATGACAGTGTAATTATTCATGAGGTGGGGTCCCAAAAAAGGCATGTTGAAAATCTGAGCCAAAAATATTAAATAAAATGGCAAAGTTATGCCACTATGTTCAAAATACTATTGAAATACATTGAACTGCATACCTGTTTCTTCAGTTCGCAGTCCGGCTTTAAAGAGTGAAGATGTGTCTGTGGTCCAGAAAGGATTACAGCACTGGACCCCCAATGGGTAAATAAGGGCTTGGAGGGTGCTGGGGTGGTGGGTGATGAGTGGGAGGATTGGGTGGGGAAGTGCGATATCTGTAAAGACATTGCTGGACTTTTTTTTTTACAGGGTAAAAAAAGTGCAACGACTGCAAAAGACATGGATGGATTTTTTTTACAGGTTAAAAAAACACACACAAGGATTCCTGCACTGGGGGATTGGGCACCCCCCAGTGCCACAGTTACATTTCTGGGGGGAGGGGAGAGGAGTGGTGGGTGTTGAGAGGGAGGGTCAGGTGGGGGAAACAAACAAATGAGGATTCCTGCACTGGAGGATTGGGCACCCCCCAGTGTCATGGTTACATTTCTAGGGGGGTTGGAGTGTGGTGGTGGGTGCTGAGAGGGAGGGTCAGGTAGGAGGAGAAAACAATAAATTAATTAAAAAAAACACAGAAATAACCGCACATGCATGGTAGTGGATGGGGGGGCAGTTAGTAAGAGGAAACAAATGAGGATTCCTGCACTGGGGGATTGGGCACCCCTCAGTGACACTGTTATGTTTCTGGGGAGGAGGGAGGGGTGGTGGGTGTTGAGAGGGAGGGTCAGGTGGGAAGGAGAAACAATAAACAAAAAAGCAGACATAAGTGCACATGTGCCATAGTGGACAGAGGGTGTCAGTAACAGGATTTTGTGATTGTGACACTGAGGATTGGGTATCCCCAGTGTCACTATTATATTTCTGGGGGGGGCTGAGAGGAGGGGTTGGGTGGGGGTATATGTATAATTAAAAAAAAACGAAATTGACTGTCGACAATAACAGAGTACAGTGCGGAGTGCTTCACAGACTGGAGGTGACTGTGTTGGAACTCCAACATGTGTTCAGTCAGAAAGAATGCAGGAGTCCTTTTTTTCATAGCAAGAGGTCTGCAGGGCTACGCCCACTGCAGCCCTAAAAAGAAAAGTGAAAGAAAAGAACAACAAGAAAGCAAAGTCCATTCTGTGACTGTGTTGGGGGGAGGATTGTTGTGTCTTCATTATTAATCCTGGGTGGGTGGTGGGATTCTCCAGGGGGACTCAGAGGAGTTAGACCAATACTTAAAAAAAAATTGATAAAAAGAAAGGAGGGAGTTGAATAGGTGGTATGGGGTGGGATGGTACAAGCCTGTCTCCTTAACTCTCCTGCTGCCACTTTTTCTTGCTTGGTAAAAAAAAATAAAATAAAAGAAAGAACAGAGTGGCTCTAACAGAGTTAGAGAAGGAGAAATAAAACAGGGAAGAAAGAACAGCAATAAAGCAAATTCAGCTAGTGAATGTGTGTGTGTGTGTGTGTGTGTGTGTGTGTGTTGGGGGATTATAGCCTGGTACTGGAATTTACTGCCCCTCAGTTCCATGATCCAGTGTCATCCTACCACTGAGAATTATTTCCATTCTTGAGCACCTACTACTGCTGCCAGACTGGTGCCCTCCCTGGGTAATGGCTTGCCATAAGCCATCTGGGCAAGCCAGCCCATTTTTTAATAGAAGCAAAAAATATTTTGATGCCGAATAGTGTAATGCATTAATCCAAGGGTTTAGTGTCATCTTGCTGTGATTATCTCCATTCTTGAGCACCTGCCAGACTAGTGCCTTCTCTGGGTAGAAGTTTTCCATGAACCATACGGGAAAGCCAGTCCATTTTTCAATAGAAACAAAACAAATATTTTGATGCCAAATAGTGTAATGCATTAATCCAAGGGTTTATTGTCTTCTTGCTGTGATCATCTCCATCCTTGAGCACCTGCCACTGCTGCCAGACTACTGCCTGCTCAAGGTAGTGGTTTGCATAAGCCATCCGTGCTAGCCAGTTCTTTTTTCAATAGAAACAAAAAACTATTTGGATCCTGAATAGTGTAATGAATTAATCCAAAGGTTTATTGTCATCTTGCTATGAATTATCTCTGTTCTCTAGCACCCAGTGTTGACGATCCCTGGGTAGGGGTTTACCATAAGCCATCTGGGCTAGCCAGGGATACGAAGATGTCATCTGATGAAGTAGCAGGGAGCAGGAGAGTTACCTGGTGTCCAAACACAATACCTACAACCACAAACCAACAGCATGATCAAATTGTTAGTAATACAGCAGAAAGGGGCACTACACAAGTGAATGCAACATACAGAAGCACCCTGACCATAGTAGAAGAAAATAATCAATCATCAGTTATTACAATGGGCCCCTTGGTGACTGTTATGCTGCTGACTGCAGTACTGGCACTGCTAGGGACATTGTGATCCTGATATTTCTGCTGCTTGACTACTTGTCTCAGCTTGGTGGAAGTGGTATGCTTTTTAAACTGCTTGAGCTAGCCACCCCTATTGACCGACAACCTTATCTGAAGAGTGTGTGTGTGTGTGTGTGTGTTTACTAGTTTTCTTGATCATTCCCTGTTTACAAACCATGGACAAAACTAAACAAGCAAATGTAAGGAAACTGTCCAAATTATTTAAAACAAAATGCAATAGGAGGGGACAAGATGCAACTAATAGGACTTCCAGTCCCCAAAGTGGCCCAGAACAATCCTTGTTTGAAAACAAGCCAAAAGAGTCAGGGTCAGAGTCTGTGAGCAAAATATCTGCCATGCAATATGCACTATTTGCCAAACCGGTGTCAGCAGGGGGAGACAGCAGAATCATGATGTCACATCTACATTGATAAGACACTTAAAGAGAAAGTACACAATGGTATGTAGAAAAGATGTGATGGCACTGTCAAGTGGTGAGACAGGGGATGAGGCATTGGATGACAGGGACCTAGATCGTTCTTCTTCTGTAATCAGAACAGGTGGCATTGCTAATTATTTTTCATCACCCCTCAGCCGAAAAAGCCAAGCACATAATTCGTCATCACCATCAAGCCTGCTAACATCTGACAATTCCCCACCATTTAATTTGGTCCACTCTTTTCTGAACAGAGAAGATCCAAAATCTAAACAGTTAAGCATGCAAGATTCATTTCAAAGGGCATGTAAATATGAACCCAGTCATGCAACTGCCCCAAAATTAAACAAAGCCATTACAGAAATGATAGCACTAGACCTGCACCCCTTTTCTTTTGTTGAGTCTGTTGGTTTTAAGCAACTAATTCAGATTGCAGTGCCACGATATCAAATACCATCCAGGAAATACTTTGCCACAAAAGCAGTACCAAATTTATATTGTGAACTGTGTGAGAAAGTGACGCAGGCCTTGAAGCTGGCAGCAGTGCCACAAATCCATATTAAAACTGACATGTGGACTAGCGGCCAAACCGCAGAATACTGTACATAATCATCATTGCTCACTGGGCCTCCTTCCATGATTCCTCTGCTCCATTCTCTGTCTCAGATTCAACAAGCACATTTAAGAAGCAAGCTGCCTAGTGTATTACTAGTTTTGAGTCAAAGATCATACTGCAGTGAATCTCTTGCAGGAGCTAAGAAGACACTTCGCTGAATGGCTCACTTCTCATGGTCTTTCTACAGGATTTGTTGTATCCGATAATGGGGCTAACATCATACATGCTGTGAAGGATGGCAGGTATATACACATACCTTGCTTCACTCATGCCCTCAATCTCATAGTACATGATTTTCTCCAGGATGACAGAAGCATTCAGAATGCCCTTTATATTGCGACATGATCTCTGGACATTTCAGCCATTCCTCCAACGCATGCAAAATATTGCAGCAGCTGCAAAAGGACAACAACCTTCCAAAACATCAACTAAAGCAAGAGGTAGTTACCAGGTAGAATTCCACCTTTTATATGGTACAACAGCTCCTTGAGCAGCGTAGAGCAGTGCATCAGTACACAATAGTTCACTCCATAGGAAAAGGAGATGTGTGTCTCAGTTCCACCCAATGGAACCTGATGGCACAGTTGTGTCAGGTTCTTCAGCCCTTTGAGGACTTTACAAGGAAAATGGGTGCATACCATGCCAATCCGAGTCAGGTTATCTCCCTGATATGCCTGCTTAAAAAAAAACTGGAAAGCAGAAAGCAAAATTCCTGGAGGAAGGTACTGTGACTTTGCTTGTAGAAAACCTGAGTATGTCCCTTGAAATGGACCCCACAATAGAAATGATGTTACAATATGAACATTATATTCTTTCCACCATGTTAGACCCTTGATTTAAAGCTGCCCTGGCTTCCTTCCTCCCCTCTGGCATCACAGACATCAGCAGATATAAAGACCTACTCATTCAAAAAGTGTCACATGAAATGGTGGATACTATTTCATCACAACAACCTCTTGAGAGTACAGACTCCCAAACCTCACTAACAGCAAGAGGTGTCTCCCCTGTGAAAGAACAAGATGAAGAAGAGGGCATTTGGTCAGAGCTGCAAGATACTGATAAAAACAATACTTGTTACAGTGTTTTCCAAATACACACTTTTGCCAGTATGGTGGAAGACTATTTAAAAGTCCCCAGTAAACTATCTATATGGGATGACCCTCTGAAATACTGTAGGAGAAAAAGCTCTCCTGCATTGTATAAAACAGATAGTTTTTTACTTGAATTGCCCTTCTACCAGTGTCTATTCGGAGAGAATCTTTAGCACAGTTGGTAGTGTTGCTTCTGACCTACACAACCATGTGTTAAGTGAAACTGTTGAACGCCTCACATTTCTGAAGATTAATCTTTGTCTTTTTAGTGGATGCACTTCTTTTGTAAAACATCACACTTATCCTAACAGTGATGAAGAGGATTCAGTATGCATTAATGATGAAGATTAATAGGCCATTGTGTCATGTGGGTGTTTTATTTATTTAGTTTTTGTTGACCGGGTAAGTGCACTAGACAAATTTTGCCTATTTTCAGGCACAACCTGGGGGAAAGGGGGATACAGATGACTGCCAACTGGCTTTGAAACAGATTAAGCTGTTGGTGGTATTTTAGTGAATGGGGGGAAATTTGGCCAGGGCACCGGGGAAATTTCCCTACTCTTTTCGAGAAGTGCCATGGGATTTTTAACATCCACCTGAACTACCACCAGAACAGGCAGATGGGATCTCGGTTTAACATCTCATCCAAAAGATGGCACATCAGGAGTGCAGCATCTTCTCTCATGCTGCATTGCAGTGTCAGTATTGTGATATTAACCCAAGTGCCTAGTGTGGGTCTAGAACCTACAGCCTTCTGATCGCCCGGCCTCAGAGATGAGTGTGCTACCTGCTGAGCCACTGAGCACTGCTGATGTCTGTAAAGTCACAGGGTAAAAATACTGCAGAAAATTACACCAATATCCTGAAATGTGACTGAAAGAAAGACACAACACACACAACCACAACAATGCTACTCTTCTTTTTTAGTGTACCAATTTTTAAGTAAAACGTCTTGGACCTGAGTGTCAAAGGGCCACTACATTGATGCATGGTGCACTGATCCACAGCTACATCAACCTCCGAGTGCATCAGGGACTCACAGCTTTTTCTAGAAAAAAGGGGGTCCCTGCACCATAGTCCCAGGAGTTGCTGCAGTCCCAGTCTTGCATCAAACCTTTGGCACACTAGAGGGGTTTGACAGAAGGTCTTTCAAGCTCCCCCAGCCTGGTGCAACCCTAGCCCAGAGCTGCAATGTTGGAGGGATGACAGGCTGCACAGTACACAGCAGCCAGATTAGTGGTGATGCCAGTAGTGAGTGGCAGAGGCACAATAGGCTGTGGGAGGATACTCTAGTGGCACCAGGGCAGTCATGACTTGGATGGGAAACACAGCTGTGGAGTGCAGTGGGAAGTATGCTGCCACAAACTGTGTTCTGGACCCCTGATGCCACCAGCCCATGCCAGATGCCCACATCATGTCACTACACCAACAGGGGGTAGCTGACCATGGTGGCACAGGATGAGGGGATGCATATGGTGAAGAACATACCCCAGACAGACCACCCATCCCAATGCAATGCCACAGGTGCTGGAAGAGTGATAGCAGATGAGATGCGCACCACAAGCTGCAGATGTCATCCTGAGGTCTGGCAGTCTGTATGTCAGTGTATGTGCACACTGTGGGTCAGTTGGTAAGGGTGGCAGCATTGGGGTTCCGGGACATGATCAGTGGCAGCATACTGCCCATGGTCATACTGTGGTTATGTGTCACTGTCCAGGGCACACCTGCTCTGGTGCCACCAGTGTTCCCTTCTCCCACACCCCACTGTGTCCATTCCACCCAGCACTGGCACCTCCACTGATCCTGCTGCACTGTGCCATGCAGCCTGCCCTCCCAATGTGGCTTATACCAGCCACCTGGCACAAGGGCTGTTTGACCAGCTCATGGCTGGTCTAACATCAGCACAGTATTTTGCCCATGGCAGGGCTTCCAAAATCCCAAATAAGGGGATGCTGCAGCCCCACTGTGGTGCATGCCCCTTGTGACCTGCCGCAACAGCACTTCTGGCACTGGGGTGGGGCAGGTGACTTCTGCGCAAGGCGTCCCAGTTTTGATGCAGCCTGCATTCGAAAATTGGGATTGTCGCTAACTTTGGCAGAAGGTACCACTTGTAACAAGTCCTTTTGGTGCAGACACCTTGCGCCAAATTTAGGACTTTTAAATTTGTGTCCTTTGTCTTCTTTTTGTGTGCATGTGTGGGGAAGAGAGAGCAGCCTCTATCAGAATGCATGTGGAATGAAACTGTCATGACACCAAGAAGGAGGACTTGGATGCTGGTAGAGACACCCAAGCCAACTATAACACAGGTAAAATTTAGGCCAATATAAAATCATGTAGAAGGCAAACAGATGCATATAGTATACCCTTATTATATAGTATTACATTAACATTGTATAATAAGGGTATATTATAGACATCTGCATGCATTTTACATAACATATAGGGCTAGGTTGGTCAGCTAACTGGGATTTATGTTTTGCCTTTGTCTTGCACACTGGGAGGTAAATTGTAAGCACACACACATAATGTAAGAATGAAGAAGAAAACAAATTGACATTTGGCATTTATAATTGCACTAAATTAAAGTATTAATTTAGTGTAATTAAAAATACCAAATGTCAATTTGTCTTCTTCTTCAATCTTGAATTACATGCAAATTTGTAAATGCCAAATGTCAATTCATCTTCTTCTTCTTCAATCTTACATTATGTGTATGTGCTTACAATTTCCCAGACACAATGTGCAAAGGCAACACATAAACCCTAGTTAGCTGACCAACCTAACCCTATATGCGCTGTTGTGTAAAATGCACATAGCAATGTTTTCGTACTTGTCTGACTAAAATGTTACCAATGCCAAACACAAACAATCCACTTGCAAACATTTTATTTACTTTTTTATCATGATAGATTTTATCTACTTCCAGCAAAATAATACAGCCAGAGTAAACTATACAAAACCCATTATAAAAGCAAGAACATACATAACAACCATCAATGCATATTCCTTACAGAACCAGTGCTAGACCCTTGAATCAGAAGTATTCCAAAGTGATTGTAGGTACAGTACTAACAACACACTTGCAAAAGTTTTAGAGGCGTTGTTGTAACTCTATAGCTGTAGTTGTCTGAGCCTGACTAAAAAAATCTAACCCAATTTGAGTAACTCCTCTTTGTTCTCTTGCTTTTAGATTCTATCTTAGAAACATAGAAACATAGACTTTGACGGCAGATAAGGACCGCTAGGCCCATCTAGTCTGCCCATTTCCCTACCTACAGGATAGGCCGCAGATCCTAGTTAACCAACAGCCAATATCTTCCTGCCCCCCACAAGAATTGCCTTATGTCTGTCCCATGCATTCTTGAATTCTCCCACAGTTTTAGACCCCACAACTTCCTCAGGAAGGCTGTTCCATGCATCCACTACCCTCTCTGTGAAATAATACTTCCTCACATTGTCCCTGAACCGCCCTCCTTCTATCTTTAAATTGTGTCCCCTTGTTCTTGCAAGTCTCTTTTTCTGAAAGATGCTACCCTCTTGAACTTTGTTGATTCCCTTGAGGTACTTGAAAGTTTCTATCATGTCCCCCCTCTCCCTTCTTTCCTCAAGGGTATACATGTTAGACCCTTTATTGTTAGAAAGGGTCTAACATGAAGAGTCTAACAGTCATGAAGGGTCTAACAGAAGACTCTTTAATGTTAGAAATGTAAAACTATCAGAGGCATTTGCTTGCCTTGCTACACTTTTTAAATTGACCTTAAAGAGGGACTATCATCATAAATTACTGGCATCAATAAATTCATAATATGGATCAATATAGCCCCAATCACTTTCATGCCAACATTGAGATCCTGAAGTCACTTTGTTTCAAAGTTACAAATCATTTTACAACCCTAAATTCTCTGTTCAAAAAAGCCAGTTTCAGTGAAGCGGAGTTGATGATGTCATCTCCTGAACTCACAGTCTAGCCCTCCCTGTCAGCAAGCTTACAGGACCTGTTTCTACAAAGTTAAAAGATCATTCTGCAATGATTTTCACAAGTAAAACAGGTGGCACCATTCTAAAAACAGTGCTATAGAATCTATGTGTTTCAGGTTTTGTATTTGTACTTTAAAGCCTTTTTGGTGTTGTTCATTTCTCCAGAGTTGCAGGATGCTGAGTCAGCATGCCTCCAGGCTGCTGATACCATGCAAAGTGCTACTCTGCAGTGTCTGTTTGGAGGTTGTATTGCTACAGTGTACTGCAGGTACTAACAATTGAACAGATAGTGAAATCAGGGTTACAAAATAGCCCATAACTTTAAAATGAAGTAACACAGAAGCCTAATGTTTGGTTTGAGATTTATTTGGGGTATGCTTATTCTAATTCTGCAATGTAACACTTTTGGCCAGAGTCCCTCTTTAACGCTGACTTCATAAGGGTGGGAACACGGGCTCCAAATATGAAGTTTCGTTCTGCACACTACTGTTTGGTTGTTTCCTATGCAGGTTGGTCAGAAACTAGCACTTTGTGAACAGCAGGATGCAGTGCATCTCAGGCAGTGGACCTCCTTTTAATACTGCTGCCACTTCATTGAAATTTTCTGGTGCTTTTCTCTTGATAAACCCTTTTTTCCTTTAATTATACATCTAGGCTGAATCTGGCAAATCCGAACCAAAATCCTTTGCAAATCCACATCCAAATTCAGCCTGGAACTGGCAAATCCAAAACCAAATCCAAATCCAAACTCAGCCTGGAAATGGCAAATCCAAAACCAAACTCAGCCTAGAATTGACAAATCCAAATCCAAATCCAAACTCAGCCTGGAAATGGCAAATCCCAAACCAAACTCAGCCTAGAATTGACAAATCCAAATCCAAATCCAAACTCAGCCTGAAATTGACAAATCCAAATCCAAATCCAAACTCAGCCTGGAAATGGCAAATCCAAAACCAAACTCAGCCTAGAATTAACAAATCCAAAACCAAATCCAAATCCAAACTCAGCCCAGAACTGGCAAATCCAAAACCAAAGCCAACTCCACCCCAGCTTTGCCCATCCCTAGTAAAGATTAAAAAGGCCAAGAAGGTAGTCAGGGACATAAACACAGACACATAGCAATGTGTTGCTGAGGGGGTCAAGGGAGAAAAAAACACTCCCTCGGGTAAGTGAAGGTGTGGGCTAGACAGGATAAACAGAACTCCAGGAGGAAGGAGCTACTGGTATAACTAAAACTTCTCTACTGGGACTAAGAACTAGATCTCTTGTACTGGGACCTTCAATTAAGGTTAAAAAACAACAACAACAAAAAAGGAGTTGGTGTGTTTGTCAGAGGTAGTTGAAGTAAATTGTTATCTGTTATCTGTGTTATCTGTATACTTATCTAGGTGCTTGTAACAGGTGTCAGAAGGGAAGTGTTATCTGTGAAATTAACTAAGTGTAGAAAGATTTGCAAAGTAGGGGGAGTGGCTTAGCTAGAAGGAGCCAGGTTAAGACCAGATATAAATACTGCCCTAGATAGCTTCTGCCAGAGGACAGACAGAACCCCAGGAGAAAGGAGCTACTGGTAAAACTAAAACTTCTCTACTGGGACTATATTGCCCTCCTTCCATCCCCTCCACCCCCAACCCTAAACCAGTTCTACTTTTATAGGCACAGGATTTAACTGACAAAAGGAACTTCCTGTTTGGGAGCAGGAAGTGAGTGATCACAGAGCCACCAAAGACTCACCATCTTAGAAGGGCAAGTAGCCTCCATCCCCTAGCTGCTGGAGGTCTGACTCTGAGCAAGTAAGGAGACTACTGAGAAATATAGGAACTTCTTGTCTCAGAACAGGAAGATCAGGAGATAAAAGGGTGCAGAGGCAGTAAGTAAGTAGGGAGAGAAGAAAACAAAAGAAATAAACAAACAGAGGAAAGAGTAAGTATTCCAAATAACAGTTAGAGGGCCAGAAAAAAAGACATGATGGGAGTGGTGCAGTGCAATGGCTGTGGAGCAGCAATCTTCTGGGAGGTGTTTTGGAGGATGCAGTGTTGTCCCATCTGCAGACACCTCTCTGGGCTAAGGGAGGTGGTTGCTCATCTCCAAGCTGAGTTGGCCAGGATTTGTGGGATCTCCTCTCCCACCCAGGAACCACCAGGGTCACTGCCGTTGCCTCAGAGGTTGCCAAGAAAGAGGAGTGGTTGGACCACAGTGGGCTCAGGGAGGGTGAGGGTGGTGGAACAGAGGCTCATCCCTCCAGTTGTATCTCTCCACAATTTCTATGCCCTTCTGGAAAAGTGTGGTTCCTCTATGGAGGCACCCACAGTGGAGACCAAGGAGGATGCTGGGAACCTCCACAAAGAGACCCAAAGGAGGGTGGCATGGGACCCCACAAGGGAAGGAAACAACTCCTGGTGGGGGACTCCATTGTTAGGAAGGTAGAACTGAGGGAGGAAGGGGAGAGGGAGGTAAGGTGCCTGCCTGGTGCCATGGCTTGGAGAGACAGGGAGCGAATCCTCAGGATTGCAGGAGCAGCTACACAGGGGAGGGAGCTGGATGTCATTGTCCACCTAGGGACAAATGACCTGGCTAAGAAAGGGATCAGAGCAGTGCAAGAAGCATTTGTGGAGATGGGAGGGCCTTAGACAAATAGCACACACGGTAACCTTCTCAGAGGTGCTACCTGTCCATGGCACGGGCACAGGGGTGCTCCTGCCACCATGGGATTCAATCAGTGGTTGGAAAACTGGTGCAGAGCCCAGGGATTTGCCTCATTGGAGACTGGGGTCCACCTGGAGGATGCAGGCCTATATTGGCATGATGGTCTGCATCTGTCCAGGAGGGGAACCAGGATCCTAGGTGATAGATTTAAATACTTCATTGTCAAGTATTTAAACTAGCCAAGGGGGGAGGCACTGGAAAGGAGCAGGGAAATCCTAGCCCCCACCCAAAATATCAGGGTACTAAGTGAGGTAGACACCAACATAGAGATGTCAATACAGAGAAGTGCAGGGGTAAATGGAGAAAGTGACAAATGCAATAAGGACAGGGATGGGGCAAAAAGGGGTAAGGCCATCAAGAAATGGAGGGTAATGAGTACCAATGCCCATAGTCTGGGCAACAAGCTCCCTGAACTGGTAGCCTTGATGGAAGAGGGATGCCTGGATATTGTAGCAGTCACAGAAACATGGTACACAGAGAACCATGACTGGGATGTTAACATACCAGGGTACACAACCTACAGGACAGACAGGAGGTCAGAAGGGGGGTATTTCTAGCAAGGAAAGGGATAAAAGCAACTGAACAAAAGAGTAAACAGGGAGGAGAGGAGGCACTGTGGGTCACCTTAGAGACTAGAAATGGCACCACAATCCACACAGGGGTTG
Source organism: Neoceratodus forsteri (assembly GCA_016271365.2). Classification (NCBI taxonomy): domain Eukaryota; kingdom Metazoa; phylum Chordata; order Ceratodontiformes; family Ceratodontidae; genus Neoceratodus; species Neoceratodus forsteri. Next base: position 187,276,424 of record CM057457.1, read on the forward strand.
TATATAGACCCCCATGTCAGGGGGAGGGAATGGACAAGGATATGATAGAAGGCATACTTAGGATGGCAGAGAAAGGAGAGATACTGTTGATGAGGGACCTTAACATGCCAGATGTTAACTGGAGCACCTTTGTGGCAGCAACATCAAAAAGCAGGGCCATTCTTGACGCCCTTCAGGTGGCACGCCTCAAACAGCTAGTTTTGGAACCCACTCATGAGGGAGCAATCTTAGACCTCATACTCTCAAATGGGGACAGTTTGAGGATCTCAGATCTAGAAGTGGGTAGCCATTTGGGAACAAGTGACCACCAAACAGTGTGGTTCACGATAAACTCTGCTACAGAGTCAAGCCATACAAAAGTGAGGGTTCTGGACTTCAGGAGGGCTGACTTTGGCAAGATGGGAGAGTGCCTTAGAAAAGCACTAGCAAACAGGCTAGAAGAAGGGGTGGAGCAACAATGGGCAAATATCAAAACTGCCATCACAGAGGAAACAAGCCTTTGTGTGAAGCAAATAAACAAATCAAAATGAAAGAAAAAGCCACTATGGTTCTCAATAGAGGTGGCGGTGAAGGTTAGGGAGAAAAAGATAGCATTTAGGAAGTATAAGGAAATACAGAAGGAGCAGGACAGAGAACTGTACCAGTTAAGGCATAAGGAAGCAGGGAGGGTAGTCAGAACAGCAAAGGCACAAACTGAGGAAAAGATAGCTAACTCGGTTAAGAAGGGGGATAAAACCTTTTATAGGTATATCAGGGAGCGTAGAAAGACAAAGGGAGGGATAGTGAGGCTGAATAGAATGGATGGTAGGTGGTCAGAGAGTGACAGTGATAAAGCAGGGATACTGAATGAATACTTCTGTTCAGTATTCACAAAAGAGGAAGTGGGGGAGGTTCCTAATCCAATTAACAGAAGCACTCTGGAGAGGGGGGTTGATCCCAGTCCTTTCACAGAAGAAAGGGTTCTGAAAGAACTCCTAAAACTGAAGGTGGACAAAGCAATGGGGCCAGATGGAATTAACCCCAGAATTCTAAAAGAATTAAGCAGAGAACTAGTGACACCACTGACTACACTTTTTAACAAATCATGGGAAGATGGTGTGGTACCTGAGGACTGGAAGAAAGCGGATGTGATTCCCCTTCACAAAAGTGGGACCAAGACGGAGGCAGGAAACTACAGACCTGTCAGTTTGACCTCTGTGGTAGGGAAAGTGATGGAATCACTCTGAAGGAAAGAATTGTTGAGTACCTAGAGGCCAGTGGGCACAGGACCCAAGGCAGCATGGGTTCACAGTGGGAAGGTCATGTCAGACAAATCTAATTGATTTCTTTGACTGGGTGACCAAAGTAGTAGATCAGGGAGGGGCTGTGATATGGCCTACCTGGACTTTAGCAAGGCATTTGACACAGTCCCACACAAAGATTAGTAGTCAAATTAACAGCCTGGGAGTGGGTCCCAAGGTGGTAGCCTGGGTAGAAACATTGGCTGAACAACAGGACACAGAAGGTAATTGTAAATGGAGTCCACTCTGAAGAAAGAGGGGTTACTAGTGGGGTACCAGAGGTTCAGTACTGGGTCCAGTCCTTTTTAATGTCTTTATAAGTGACATTGCAGAGGGACTGGAAGGAAAAGTATGCTTCCTTGCAGATGACACAAAGATCTGCAACAGGGTTGATACACAAGGAGGCATGGAAAGGATAAGAAGGGACTTGGCAAGGTTGGAGGAATGGTCAGAAGTATGGCAGCTTGGATTCAATGCAAAGAAGTGTAAAGTAATGCACCTGGGAAACAAAAACCCAGGGAAAGATTACACAATGGGGGAGGTAGTAACAACAACAAAATGGAAAGAGACCTGGGGGTAATCATATCAGATGACCTTAAGGTTAGCAAGCAATGTGAGAAGGCAGTAGGGAGGGCTGGGGGGATACTGGGATGTATAGGGAGAGGTATCACCAGCAGAAAACAGGAAGTTGTTATCCCCCTGTACAGACAGTTGGTGAGACCCCATCTGGAGTACTGCGTCCAGTTCTGGAGACCCCATCTCTGCAAGGACATAGACAGAATGGAGGCAGTTCAGAGGAGGGCAACTAAAATGGTGCAGGGTCTGCAAGAGAAACCATATGAGGAGAGACTAAAGGAGCTTAATATGTATACCCTTGAGGAAAGGAGGGAGAGGGGGACATGATAGAAATGTTTAAGTACCTCAGTGGAATCAACAAAGTCCAAGAGGTAGCATCTTTCAGAAAAGAGATGTGCAAGAACAGAGGCAAATTTGAAGATAGAGGGGGACGGCTCAGGGCAAATGTGAGAAAGTATTTTTCACAGAGAGGGTGGTGGATGCATGGAACAGCCTCCTTGAGGAGGTTGTGGGGTCTAAAACTGTGGGAGAATTCAAGAATGCATGGGACAGACATAAGGCAATTTTTGTGGGGGTTAGGAAGAAATAGGCTGTTGGTTAAATAGGATCTGCAGCTTATCCTCTAGGTAGGAAAATGGGCAGACTAGGTGGGCCAAGCGGTCCTTATCTGCCATCAAAGTTTATGTTTCTATGTAACAGAGACAACAAATCAGAAGTCAGGTGCATAAACACAAACGTATGTTATTATTTTATTCAAATCAGAAAATAAAAAAATAAAAATGATAAACATACAAGAAGCAAAAGGTTATTCAATGTCCAGTATCTAGCAAACTTTCTAATTTCAAATATTCCTGAGGCTTAGCTTCAGCCTTTGCAAATAGAACAGTGTGGAAATAAGCACACACTTCTGAGGTCCTTCTCACTTGGAGGTCAGTATTCAACTGATTGCCCTATCTACCATTGTTACTCCAAGTGGTGGGTTTTATACCTTTCTTGGATGACATCACAATCTGGTGGCCCACCCCTCTTTTTGCTAAAACCAGTACAGACCTCTTATTCTCATGAGTACCCCATCAAACAGTAAAGACATACATGTTCATATACGTTATCTTTTCTAGCCTAGACTCAACTCCTCTTTTCTTGGTTAAGGGGTTTTTATGTTAAGGGAGATTTATGTTAAGAGGGTTTTATGTTTCCATTTTTTTTATCTCAAAAGATAGTTTTAATAAGATAGTAAGTCCATGAGGGTTCCACTGAATTTTGCAAAGGGAACGGGAGAATGAGGGTGCATTCCTCTTCTCCCTTCTCCTGCCAACCCTTGGAACTCATCATATCTTTTTATTTTTCTTTCCATTAAATCATTAAATGTGACACCCTAAAACAGACAAGCATACAGCAAACATATTTCATTTTCATTTCCAGCATGAGCAGCCGTCCTGCAGAAACAAAGAGCGAAAGGAATGGAGGTCCTGGACACCACACACATGGGCATCCACCCCAGACAGGGCTCACCCTGTCACAAGGTAGATCAAGGAAAAAAAAGGAAGACAAGAGTTGGAACTGTAAGGAAGATGGAAGGGGCAGGGTAATAGAGGAGGACCAGCAAAAGGCAGCCATTCTTAACAACTTCTTCTGCTCAGTAGTCACAGTGGAGGACAGTGGGCCTCTGCTGAAAAACTACATAAAACCTGCTGCAAAGAAATGGGGTAGAAGGTAATCACAGTAGAAACCATTAGAAAAGGACTTGAAGCCTGAAAACAGATAAGGCATCAGGGCAGGATGGGTGCACCTGAAGGTCCTCAGGGAATTGACACTGAAACTGGCTGAGCCCCTGACAGGGTTGTTCAATAGCTCACTACAGTCAGGGGTGATTCTGAGAGACTGGAAGATAGAGGATGTGGTTCTGCTCAACAAGAGAGGGGACAGGGTGGAACCCGGAAATTACAGGCCTATCAGTCTTATCTCCATTGTGGGCAAATTGATGGTGACACTAGTCAAAGAGGACCTAGTGGACTAGCTAGAGATAAATGGGCTTCAGGATAGTATGCAGCAGGGGTTCATTGTAGGGAGGTCTTATCAGACCACCTTGATAGTATTCTTTGACTGGATAACAACAGCGGTAGATAAGGGACAAGCAGAAGATTTACTCTACTTCGACTTCAGCAAGGCATGTGACTTGGTGCCACACAAAGGATTGCCGAAGAAGTTACCGGATCAGGAAGCAGCTAAGGAGCTACTGTAATTAGTTTGGTGGGAAGTTTGCTAGGGGGTGAAACAGCAGAGCGTGGTTTTAAAAACGGGCTCAATCCATGATAGAGGGTGAGCACAAGTGGTGTGCTGCAGTGATAAGTCTTTGGACAGGTACTTTTCAATATGTTCATCAGCGACATAAGAGAAGTACTACGGGGCAAGATGTGTCTCTTTGTAGATGACACTAAACTCTGTAGCAAGGCAGACAGTGAGTAGGTGTAGCTGAGTTGCAGAGGGACCAGCAAAGGTTAGAGAGGTGGACCACACATTGGCAGTTGAAATTCATTGCCAAAAAGTACAAAATGATGCCCATAGGGAGCAAGAAAAGGTCAGAAAAGCTGAGCACTACATGAGAAGAAAGTGTTTGGGGAGTCATCATAAATGACTACCTAAAACAAACTAGCTAATGCAAGAAGGCCAACAGAAAGGCAACCAGAATATTGGGTGTTCTGAAAGGGGATTCAATAGCAGGAGATAAGTGGTTATATTAACTCTCTTTAAAAAATGGGCTATAGATTACAAGCTATCTGACTGGCTGAAAGCCACGCAGGGGTTACATTAAGTACTAGTACAGCCCCACCAAAAAAAGTGCCAGTCCTATGTGCCACCTCATAACAGAAATCACTGGGCCCAAGTAGAAATCAAATAAAATTTGCAGCCCTGTTTTTTTCTCGCTTAGCAAGTGCCCACCATCAGCATCACCAGCTACAGTAACAAGTCATCCAAACAGCTCACAAACTTCTTATTTAAATGAAATACCTTATTTCAGTCCACATTAATGACAGCGCCATTTCATCCTATGGCCACCTGCCCACTCACCCATGTACCACAGCTGCATCAGTGCCACTTCATGGGCAGTCAGTGAAGTTCACGCAGGACTGGGGTTGTATGACAAGTTAGGAAGGCCAGTCAACAATTGGGCCGCACCATTCTGCACTAGCTGCAGATGTTGCAGAACACCTCCACTCACCCCAAGGCATAAAGCATTACAGTAATTGCATCTAGAAATTATGAATGCATGTACCACAGAGGGTAGTTTGTATCTCATTATGCAAAACAGTAAAGAAACAGAAAACTTTTAAGCAAGTTGCCACAAGAATGTGGAATGCACTTCCAGATTATTTACATAACTTGAAAAATGGTCATAATTTCAAGTTATCATTAAAAAACTTACTTAAAGGAAAGTGGTCCTTATTCCCAATTCCCCACCCCCAGAAGCCTTACCCCCCAATTAGGGGTTTTGCAAATAAAGCACCCTTTTCTGACCAGGTTCACATACATTTTTTTTATTTTTAAAACATCCAGCATTTGGTAAAATGGCACACACTGTGTGTCTCCATCTCATGGCAAAGAGCGGTGTGGTACTGCACTTTGCCATGAAATGGAGATGCACAGCCTGCACTTTTGCTGAACAATCAGCTTTTAAAAATAAAGTAAGAGAACCCAGTCAGAAAAGGGCACTTTGTATGCGAAATCCCTAATTGGGGGTAAGGCTTGCAGGGGTGGGGAATCTGGCATAAGGATCATTTTCCTTTAAAGAAGATGCACAGTGTAAATGTATTTGACATGCACAATGTAGGTAGTGAAACAGGATAATGTATTCTTGATTTTCTGGATAAGTCTAATGTCCTTGTCATGTTGCAGATACTGCATATTGTCTTTTTGCACTATGTATATCCTAATGATTGTAAATACTATGTGAGTGTATTTTCTACATTTGCATGCTTTTAGTTAATTTGTATTATTGATTTATGCCTGTGTGTTTTTTTTAAATCCAGGTTGAGCCTGTAAAAGGGCCATGTGGCCCAGTGATGTTTACCCGATTAACAAACTTAAATAAATAAATAAGGTCTTCAGGGGAAATCAAGGTTTTAATCTGGTTGATGTTTCTAAGGTGATAAAAGTCATTCTGGACTATAGCTGACACCTAAGCTTCAAATGTCAGCTTCTAACCCAGAATGACCTCTAGATTCTTAACCTTAGCAGAGGCCACCAACCCAGAAGAACCTAGACATAGGCCTGTCCCCTTATCAGTGATCTCCGTAACTCACCTCTGACCAGGCTCAATCACTAGCACCTCCGTCTTATCCAGAGTGAGTCTCAACCAAGTTGATGACATCCAGACCTGGATGTCAGCCTTAACATTACCAGGTGTCCCGGCTGCAAAACAGTTACAGCTGAGTACCATCAACACAGCAATGAAAACCCAGACCATATTGTCTAATGATCCCTCCCAAGGGCAGCATATACAACTGCGAACAGCATGTGAGAGGACTGACTCCTGGGGCACAGCACAAAGTGGGGGCCTCAGGAGTGATGAGAAACTCCAACTCACCACCCTCTGCATCCTGTCTCTGAGGAACAACTTAAGCCAGTGGATAACATTGCTGGTGAGCACACAGTACTCTCTGCGGTGGCCCAGTAACAACCCATAGTCCACTATGTTGAATGTTGATGAGAGATCAAGGAGAGCCAGAACTGAACACTCTCCTTAGTTTCAGGCCATAAGAAGGACACAGTACCCTGATCAGTTCCATCTCGGTACTGTTCCTCAACCTAAACCCGGATGGAGCAGTTCATACATATCAAAGTCTGTGAGATGGTCCACAAACTGCAGAGCCAACATCTTCTCAATAACCTTCCCCAAAAAGGGGAGGTTAGAGACCAGTCTATAATTTGTTGGAACGTCTGGGTCCAAAGATGGCTTCCTCAGGAGAGGTCTCACCAGAACTGCCTTTAATGTCCTAGGAACGACCCTCTCCGAAAGGCAACACCAGATCAGATCAGCAACCACTGGACTCAGAAACCCAACACATCTCATTAATAGGTGAGTCAGGCCCAGATCCATCTCACAAAAGGTGGGCCGCAACTCTGAGACCACCCCACAAACCTCTTCCATCAAAACTGGTCTAAACATGCTCCAGACTTGTGGAGGGCATCCACCCATCACTAGCTTGGTACTGCATGGTTGAGGTGACCCAGTTTCATAGTTTCATAGTTACTATACAAGTCTGTCGGCATTAGCCTTAGTGACTTGCCACATATCAGTGGAGATACGTAATTTATTTATTCCCATATACTTATCAAGTTCTTTCTTAAACTGCTTAATGTATTACAGTTTACAACGGAGTCAGGTAAGGCATTGGAAAGATCTTATACCCAAATGAGGACACCCTGTCAGAAAAAAAAAAAAAAACTCTTCACAATGAGCAAATGAATTTGTTCTTACCAGTTGGAAACAGACCTATTTAAAAATCTGTCCACAACCCGGAAGAGCTGAGCTGGTTGGTTTCTCCCTGTAGCGATCTCCCTGAACAAAAATACTACATTCTTATGGGAGATTTCCCTTTGATACTTACCACAGTGAGTATTCATAGCCAGTTTGTCCTCATCAGACCTAGATCTTCTCCAACAATGCCCCAACCTCTGACCTGTAGAGTTCAGCTCCCTCAGCTCCCCAACATACCATAGGAATCTCAAACATGGAGTCAGGGGTTGTATATTGACTGGTGCAACTGCATCAAAGGCCAAGCCAACAGCCCTATTATAGGCCATGACTGCCTCCTCCAATCCAGTAGCACAAGCAGCCATCACACTCAAGAGATATACTACTGCCTGGAGACCTTCAGGGTACAACCCCTACAAAGGGTGATAGTAAACCATCTCGATAGGGGGTGGATTTTACAGGGGGGGGGGCCCATAAGAGTACTTCAAACATGCAATGATCCAACCACCTTACCAGATCAATCCTGAGGTTACTAACCTCAAGCTCCACAGTGAACACTAAGTCCAGCAATAACCATGTTGATGAGTCGCAGAGGTAACTACCCATGTAAGGCCCACTGAAGCCATCAACTGGAGGAAATCCTGACCAAATTGCAAGAGTTTATCATCTATCCAAGCTTTGAAGTCACCTAGAAACAACCATCTGGATAACGTGGACATCATCTCTGTGATGAAGTCCACCTTTTCCTGTAAGAAAACCCTCTCATGTCCCAGAGGCCAGTAAACAAGAAGGATCCTGCAACCTGCATATGGACTCCCACACACGGCCACTCATTCAAACAAGTAACCCCAACTGAGTGCATGATGAAATTCAGTTTGGATCTAAAACAGATGTCCACTCTCCCCCCACCCAAGTCCCTCTGCAGACAGTGCATCAGAGAGAATCTGATTGGGACATCCACCTCCAAAGCAGGACCGGCATCATCACTAAGCAAGGTTTCCAATATTATACAAGCCAGATCAAGTGAAGAACAAGACATTAAATCTGCCATGATGGCTAACTTGTGTGCTCTGTGGACTGCTACTGCATCATTCCCTTGTCTGGATTCATATGTACACTCCAGCTCATTTTTGCCAGTCTAATTCTGGTAGAAGTCTCCCAGTGGATACCTGGCCTGGCTTTGGAGCTGTTCCTCTGTGAAGCTCCCTCTGGCCACTAGCCACAGACTGATTTCCTCCTTGCTGACCTTGCTGACAATACAAATCAGAGTTGCACATCTCCACATCCTGAGGGAGGTGGAACTTGCAGCAGCTGATCTCTGCCTCCCCTTACCCAGCACCAAGGCATACCTGCGCAGCAACAGATTCCTCTCTCTCTCTCTCTCTCTCTCTCTCTCTCGCTCGCTCTCACTTTCACTCTCAAGACTGAGTGTGTCAATTGCAGCCTACCTCACAGCTTCCTGCTTCCCTATTGCAGTCCAGATTGCTGGATTCAAACCTATGCCTCTTTGAGGCCATCAGGCATCTCCAAGTTCAGTGTCTGAACTTTGATTGATTGAGAACTTTGCACACCAGGATTGCCTCATTTAGGTAAAACAACAATTTTTCAAGGGGGGAGTTCTATGAGACTGATACAGCAGCAAAGTCAGTACTTTACAGTTTCATAGCTGGAATATCCAACATTACTTAAAACTTATTTACAAAGATTGGCATCTTACAGTAAGATTATATACAGATGTGGAAAGAATCCAGAGGAACTGAGTGGGGGGGGGGGGGCATAGGAAAACAAAGAACAGTCTAGCAATCACAGGCTTTGTAGATGATCCAACATGGCACTTTTGAAGTATCTTATGTTTTTGGCTTCTTTTTATCACATAGTGAATTCCCAATTGTTGGGACTGCCATAGAGAAGGCTTTTGTGCCAGAGGATTTGTACATCCTTGGTATGTGTAAGAGATCTCTAGTCTGGGAGTACAGTTGATATTTCTGATGTGGTTTGACAAACAGTCTGCTTACATAGGCCAGAAGGAGGTCATTCACACTCTTGAATACTATAGTTAGCTCCCTTCTTTTTCCAGAGGAAAGAAATCACTGGCTGCTATACAAGAGGTAATGGTACTGTTATTTGGTCACAACCTAATAGAAATCTGCTCATGCTATTGTAAGTCCTGTATAGTAAATTGCTATTAAAACAATGGAATTGGGAGACCTGTAGATTTCCCTCCCATATTACAGCAATTGTAATAGTGATTGCTTTAGGTGCAGTTTTCTGGTACTGAGATTAGTGCAGCTTTTGCTGTGATGGAGGAACTCTTACTATTGGTGTGCATTCTATCAGACATATTAATATACTTCATATTGCAATGTTTAGTATTGAGCCAGAAACCCAACTATTTTCGAACATACAAAATTGCCAGCAAATACAGGCCATTCGGTCTATCTAGTCTGCTTAAGTGTGCAGCACTTCAGTCCATTAGACTGCAGCTGCCCCCCTCCCTCATATGCCCTCCCTGCATCTCCCACCTCCTTCTGATTTGTACCCACCCCCTTGAATCTTCCCCACCTCCTCTTGAAGCCCCCAACACTCTGCAGCGATATGACTTCCTCTGGCAGAGCGTTCCACCCTGCCACCACCCTTTCTGTGAAATAGTGCCTCCTCAGTTCCCTCTTGAACCTGCCCCCTTCCAGCTTCAGAATGTTCCTGATTTCCCTTCCACCGTTCAGATTGAACATACACCTGGTGTCTACTTTGTTCAAACCCTTCTGGTACTTGAAGGTCTCAATCATATCCCCTCTCTCCCTTCTTTCCTCCTGGGTATACATATTGAGTTTTCTGAGCCTCTCCTCATATGGTCTGTCCCCCAACCCCAGGATCATGTTTGTTGCCCTGCGCTGTACCCCCTCCAGTAGTTTGATGACCCTTTTCAAGTAGGGGTGCCAGAATTGCATGCAGTACTCTTGGTGCAGTCTCACCAGGGACCTGTACAGGGGCAAGATAACCTCCCCGCTCCTAGAAGTAATCCCCCTTGCTATGTACCCTAGCATCCTGTTTGCCTTCACTGCTGCATTCCTGCACTGAGCAGAGTGGTTCATCTCCCTGATTACCAGCACTCCCAGATCCTTCTCCTCCTTGGATTTTGTTAATGGGACACCTTCCAGCCAGTAATTGTGTCCTGGGTTCTTGCCTTATAAATGCATCACTTTGCACTTCTTGGCTTTGACCCAAGCTGCCAAGTGTGAGACCATTCCTCCAGTTCTGCCAAATCCTCCTGAAGTACTTTTGCTCTCTCCCCACCATCAACCTTGGCACAAATCTTTGTGTCATCTGCAGAGAGACTGATCTTGCTCTTAATCCCTACTGGAATGTCAGCTATGAAAATGTTAAACAGGACCTGTCTCAGCACCAAGCCCTGTGGTGCACCACTTGTTACTGCCCTGGGTTCAGATGCACCCCTCCACTACTACCTTCTGCTGTCTATCCTGCAGCCAGTTCTCGACCCATTTGACCAGTTTACTCCCTGCTCCCAGGCTCTTCAACTTGCAGATCAGCCTACATTGTGGCACCAAGCCAAAGGTCTTGCTGAAATCAAGGTAGAGGACATCTACCACATGTCCCCTGTCCAGTGCCCTTGTTACCTAGTTGTAAAAATCAACCAAGTTCGTCTGGCAGGATCTGCCCTAGACAAACCCATGCTGCCTGCTGTCCTGGAGATTCTTATTCTCAAGAAATTGCACCAGTCTTTCCTTGGGATTGTCTTCATCAGTTTTCCCACAATTGCAGTAAGGCTCACTGGTCTGTAATTGCCCAGTTCAACATTGAGCCCACTCTTATGAAGAGGTAATGCATGTGCTTCCCTCCAGTCCCTGGGCATGCACCCCAAGTTCAGAGAGGTATTGAACAGGTCTGCCAATGGCCCTTCCAGGACCTCTGCCAACTCTTACAGCACCCTGGGGTGGACTGTCTGTGCCATGTGCCCCGGCCACCTTCAGGGACTTAAGGCCCTCCCTCACCCTTTCCACCATGATTTCCCCATCCGTGGTTGCTTCTCCCCCACTCTCTCCCACCTCGTCCTTCTTCTCAGGCATGGGCCCATCCCTCTCCTTGGTGAAGAATGAACAGAAGTATTCATTAAGTACTTATGCCTGCTCAGCCCCCTTTTCTACCCACCCACTTCCCCTCCTGATCCTAACAATTTGATCCTTACTCTTCCTCTTCTCTCTGATATATCTGAAGAAATCCATTTCTCCTTATTTGATCCCCTGAGCTATCCTCCGTTCCCTAGCTGCCTCTGCTGCCCTTACCACTCTGCTCACTTCTCTAGATTTCTTCACATATTCTTCTCTGTCTTCTGCCCTGCTGGATCTCTTGTAGATCCAAAATGCATTCCTCTTTTCCCTCACCTTCTCCACAACCTCTCTACTCATCCAATTTGGTTTCTTGGTCCTGGCTTTCTTGCTGTGGCTCTTGACACACGTTTTAGTGGCTTCAGCCAATCCTGCCTTGATGACTGCCAATTTTTGTTCCTTGTCCATTTCTGGGCAGATGCTTGCCATATGACTTTCCAGTATGTGTCCCATCCTGCCATAGTCTGCCCTTTTGAAGTCCAGGTTCCTAGTTTTTGTAGTGGCTACTTCCCTACCCAGACTGATTGAGAACCACACTGTGCAGTGGTCACTGCTTGCTAGAGGTTCCTCCACACTTACATTCCTGACCTGTTCACCATCTTCCAGTACCAGGTCTAGTATATTCCTCTCCCTCACTGGCTCCATTACCCTCTGGGGAAAGGAAGCCATCTTAGAATGCTTGCAGGAGTATCTGCTCCCTGGTGCAAGTGGTTGCTGGGATGCTCCAATCCACCTCCGGTAGACTAAAATCCCCCACCACCACTGTGCTCCCTTTGCCACTATGCCTCCTTATCTGCTCCCCCAGTTCCCTGTTAGTGTCCACCTTCTGGGCCAGAAGTCTATAAACTACCCCCCGACAGATGTTGGTCCCTTTCTGGCTGTGTAGTTGTAGCCAGATTACTTCCGACCTGCCCTCCTCCCCTTCCTCCCTTTTACATCTGATCCCTTCCCTTACGTAAATGGCAACCTCTCCAGCCTTTCCTTTACCTCTATTCCTCTGGAACAGTTTGTACCCTGGAATGGTTAGGTCCCAGTCATGGTGCCTGGTTGCCAATGTTTCAGTAATGGCAGCTATGTCCACCTCCCCCTCTGCCATCAATGCCTGCAACTCTGCCAGCTTGTTCCCCAGGCTCCTAGCATTTAGTGAAACCATTGTCTATGCTGCTCCTATCCTTTCTGCTTCCTTACCCTTTACTTCAACCCCTATTTTGCCTAAGGTCATATCTATATCTGGGGGAGGGATTTTAAATATTGAACATTTTCCAATGGTGGTCCTGTTGAGTGCATGACTTGTAATGAGCTGGGACTCAGAAGGGACTGTCCTTCTACTAAAGCAAATATTATAGTTTTTGAGTTGTTCAATAACAAGCAGTTCGCATCTACTAGGTCAGACGGTCAGTAAATAAATCTTGCTACTGGCTAGTTATTACAGAGTTTGACTTGGCCATAGTATATATTACTGCACCATCTTTGTAAAGAGGATATAGATGTTTGGGTTTGTGCAGACAGTTGGTAAGTCATTTATGAAAAGGCTGAAGAGAAGCAGACCAAGGATGCACCACTGTGGCACAACAAGGCAGAGTGCACTTGGAGGGGAAGTAAGTTACTTGTTTTTTTTCATGACCTGGAACCAGTTTGATAGGTAACTCTTCACCCAGGACAGGGGCACGTGAGTTCTAATAAGTCTTGTAACTTTGTGAGATGATCATGATTCTCATTAGCAAAGACAGGTAGGTAGATTTATTTTCATATAGTTCCCTTTCAATGATCAGGGCACTTTAACAGTGCATAAATACTATTTTTTACAGTCAAAAGTATTATACACAACAGACACCAGTGAAAACATACAAAATATACATAAATAATCTCACACACAGTAAAGAAGTAAAGTACAGACATTTCTTCAGCCTAAGTCTGAAAATGGAAAGAATGCAAGAGCCATGGAAATGAAAAGGGAGAAAGTTTCAAAGGGAAGAGGTAGCCACCGCAAAAGGCCAGTCACCAAAGGCCTTGGTAATATCCATAAAGATAACTCCAACAAGATGTCCTTCATCCAGTGCCATCTCAAGGTCATTCATTAATAGAAGTGCTGGTTGAGTGAGCGGGACAGAAACCAGACTGTTATTCAGAGAGGAGGCTGTGATCTAGAATGAATTCAATCAGTTGCATGCCTACTATTTTTTTGAGAATCTTGATGAACTTGGATAACGATATCAGGTGGTAATTGTTAGGTTCAGAAAGAGGTCCTGATTTGTGAACCAGAGCGACTATCAATTGTTCTGCAGATTTCTGGTATTGTCACAGTATGGAGAGAGAGAGAGAGAGAGTGAGGAGCATTGTTATTGGTCGCATACTGTAGTTCTTCAGTAGCTGTTTTAAGCACTTGAGTTTCAATTTGATCAGAACCTGCACTTTTTGAGGTGTCAAGCTCTTTGAGAAACATATTTATTTGAGACTGGTTTACTTCCTTGAAACAGAATGTGGGTTTGGGTCTTTTAATGAGGTAGGGGAAGGTGCCCACAATGATAGGAGCAGTCCAAACAAGATGATGCGGTGGCTTGGACAGAGGGATTTTGTGGTTGGTGAAGTTCAACTTCAAAGTAATAGCTTTTTCAGAGTTTTCAGTTATCAAGGGGATACATGATGGGCAGTCATTCAATAGCGGTTATATCAGTACGAGTGGGAAGTGAGCTTGGGGTTATCATGAGTGACTCCACGAAGCGGGGCCACGAGTAATTAAACACCAAGCTCACTTGCCACAAGTGTTGATATATCCGCTATCGAATGACTGCCCATCACGTATCCCTTTTATACAATAGGGGATTTTTTTGGTATGGTTTGTTTTTAAAGAATGTATGTGGCACCTGTGTTTTTTTCTGTTGCCGTTCTTTCCGGGCATTCGGCTGCTCAGACGTCTGACATAGAGAGGGTACTGATATTTTCTGCTGACGTGTACACAGTATAGATATCTGGTAGCATTTCTCACTGTGTACACGTCAGCATATTAGTATGCGGTGAGAATACAACTATTTACATAGGGGCATATCAGTTCACCCCTGTTGTATAAAGTAGCATCCCATTATGGAGTGTGTGCATTATGGCTGTGATTGATCCTTGCCTTATAGGCTAATCATTGGTGATACCTGACTAGAAGTTTTGGGGGAACTGCAGTGTGTTTCTCAGTGCCATATGCAGCAGGCTGCCTTAATTCTCCTGGTAAGAGTAACAGCTGTGATTAGGGAAACATAGAATTTGATGGCAGATAAAGACCGCTTGACCTATCCAGTCTGCTGTCTTTTCTCTACCTACAGAATCACTGCACACCCTAATTGATCTCTGGCTCTTTCTCCCTCCCCCCTTCCTTTCCACTAAGATTCCCTTATACCTACCCCATGCATTCTTGAACCCCACCACTGTTTTCACTCCCACCGCCTTGATGTCCTTTAGTCTCTTCCCTATCAGGTAATCATATCCCCCCTCTCCCTTCTTTCTTCCAGGGTGTACATATTGACATCCTAGGACTTTTCATGCAGACCCTGCGCCATTTTAGTTGCCTACCTCTTGTCTACCTCCACTCTGTTTATATAATTCCAGAGATGTGGTCTCCGAACTGTACTCAAGCTGTGACCTTATCAGTGATCTATACAGGAGCAACACCACCTCCCTCTCTCTGCTGGTGATACTTCCCTGTGCACCCCAGAATCCCATGAGCCCTCTTAAATGCCTTGTTGCACTACCTGGCCACCTTTAAGTCATCACATATGATTATCCCAGGCCTCTTTCTTGCTTCGCGGTCATCAATATTATTCCACCCATTTTATACTCTGCTCCTGGTTATTTTGCACTTTTTCACATTAAAACCCAGCTGCATGACCCTTGACCACTTCTTGAGCTTTCTCAGGTCTTTGCTCATCCTTTCCACACTCACCCCAGGAGTGTCAACCCTATTGCAGGTTTTGGTGTCATCTGCAAATAGGCAGACCTTCCCTCCAGCTCCTCTGTGATGTCACCTATAAAGACATTAAAGAGGACCAGTCCCAGCACTGATCCCTGAGGCAAACCGCTGGTCACCATTCCTTCCTTGTAGTGAACTTCATTTACCACCACCCTCTGTCACCTATCCCCAAACCAATTTCTTACCCAGTTTATAACCTGTGGACACACACCTAAGCCATCCAGCTTGCTTACTAGTCTCCTATGTGGAACAGTGTCAAAAGGGGGATACTTCTGATTGGCCGAAATGCATCGGCATGATCAGCAATATCCCAAACCCGGGAGATCGAAACACGGTTGCCCGACATCAGGATTTCGCCCCCGGAGTGAGAATCCTTAAGTACTGGGGGTGTGGGGGGTGCAGGGGGCAAAGCCCCCCAGATCACTCCCTGGAGGCAAAATCTTGATGTCGGGCAACCGTATTTCGGGCACCCGGGGTCGGATTAATGATGGTCGGGCTGATGAATTTCGGCTGACCATAGTATATCTGTTAAAAGCCTTACTAAAGTCTTGGTAGGCCACTTCCATCACTCCGCCCTGATATAATTCCTTGGTCATCCAGTCAAAGAAATCTATCAGATTTGTTTGACATGACCTCACCCCCCACCATCCATGCTGCCTTGAGGCATGTAACCCATTGGATTCAAGATGTTCCACAATCCTTTCCTTCAGTAGTGATTCCATTAGCTTTTCACCACCGATGTCAGGCTGACTGGCCTATGATTGCCGGCCTCCTCCCTGCTACTACTTTTGTGAAGTGGGACTACATCTGCCCTCCTCCAGTCCTCTGGAACCACTCCTGTTTCAAGACAACTGTTAAACAGGACTGTCACCGGTGCAGCCAGTACCTGTATGAGCTCCTTCAGTTTCCTAGAATGAATCCCATCTGGCCCTGTTGCTTTGTCCGCTTTCAGATCTCTTCTCCAAAAAGGACTAATATCCACCTGTCATCCTCCAAAGCTCCTTCTTTTGGGGAGTCCCTCCCTTTCTCCTTTCTCCTTCATCTGTAAACACTGAACAAAAGTATTTGTTCAGAATGTCTGCATTTTCCTGGTCTCCCTCTCCATAGTCCCACCTTCCATTTTTAACCTTACAATCTGTCCCCTGGTCTTCCTCTTTTTGCTTACATACCTAAAAATGTCTTGACCCCTTTAGTTACTGCCTGGAATATTCTCTCTTCAGTTTGTGCATTTGTGTTCCTTACCTGTTTCCCTGCTTCAAACTGTTTCCCCTAATACACCTCCCTATCCCCTTCCCTCTGCATCTCCTTATACCTTAAGAATGTTGCCTTTTTAGCCTTTACCTTTTCAGCTCCTCTTTCGAAACTCATAGCAGTCTCTTTTTCCTCTTGCTTTTTCTCACTTGCTTGATGCAAAGGTTTGCCTCCTTCACTATGCCCCCTCTTGGCTTTGCCCACTGTTCCTCCACCCCACCCCAGTCACCCCCCCCCGCCAAGTCATCCCTGAGGCATTTATGCATCTTTATAAAATCTGCCCTCCTGAAGTCCAGGCCCTTGCTCTTGTGTGGTTCAATTCTGCAGCCGTCCTTATGTTGAACTACACTGTACGGTGATCACTGGTCCCCAGGTAGCCTCCCACCTTGACATCTGCAGCACTGTCCCTGTTGATGAGTACCAGGTCCAGTATTGCCCCATCATAAGTGGGTTCACTGGCTAGTTGCTTGAGGAACACTTCCTGCAATGAATCTAGGATGTCCCTTCTTCTAGCTGAAGCCACAGCTGGGAGACTCCAATCTACTCTTGGCAGATTGAACTCCCCCACCAGCAGCAACACCCCCTTTTCTGCCATCTTGCCAATAGCTTTCACCAGTACCTTATCTAATTCCTCCCCCTGTGCTGGAGTTCTGTAGATCACTCCAGAGTGAATAGTATCTCCATTCTTTATCTCCAGGATGATGCACAGTTCTCTGCCCCCCCCTTCCCTGTATCTCCATCACTTTCATGCATTCCTTCACAAAAAGCATCACACCCCCTGCTTTCCTTCACACCCTGTCCATCATGAACAGAGTATTGCCTGGTATTGCTGTGTCCCAGTCATGGTTTTCAGTGCAACATGACTCGGTAATGGCCACAATATCCATGTCAGCTTCTGCCATGAGGGACTCTAGGTCCAGCATCTTATTTCCTAGTCTGCTAGCATTCACACACATGGCCTTCTGGATTTTGTTAGCACTGTGTTTGTTACTCCCCCTTTTTTCCTCTTTGCCCTCCCTCCTTCCCCCTCCCTTTTTAATGCTCCTGTTCATATCCCCCTTCATTTCAATTACCCTGCCTCCTTTATTAATTTGCACCCGGGGTAATGGGGACCTCTCCCCTCAGGTTCTCCCAACTTTCTACTTCAGCCTGTGTTGGGGGACAGTTTCTACCTCACCAATTCCTTCTGCCACCCCCCCTCAGGGAGTTTAAATGTTCATCAAACTAACATTTAAAACATCCACCGAGGACTGCGGTTCCACTTCCGGATGGATGCAGGCCATAACCCCTGTATAGGTCCTTATCCTTCCAGGTGGATCCCCAGTCCCTGTAGCAGAACCCCTCTTCTCTGCGTCATTCCTTCAATCATGAGTTGAAGCTCCTGGTGCAGAGATCCCTCTCTTCTCCTGTCATAGACAGGCAGCACCTCAGCAAAAGCCATTGGGTGCACTACCTCTCTAAGACCTCTCCCCAGCTCCCTAAATTTCCCTTGCACTTTCCCAGCCCCATCCCTAGCCAGGTCATTTGTCCCCTAGGAGGACAATGACATCCATCTCTCCTTTCCATCCTGCTACCCTAGTAATTCCCAGGATCTGCTTCCCATCCCTGCGGGCCATGGCTGCATGCAGGCACCTGACCTCCCTGATGCCTATCTGATTCCTGAATCTATTCCACTGAAAATCGAGTTCCCTACCAGTAGTTGCTTCCTCCTCCTCCTCTGTGGTCCTCTATCACCCTCCTTGGAGTCTCCACTACGGAGGATCCCATATCCTCCCTGACCACTAATTCTAATTCTGAGTCACCTGTATTTTTCTCAGTACTCATCATGTGTGTTCCATGCCTTATCTCAAAGCTTATAACATTCAAGCAACTCGAATGTGATTCACCTGTGTTGCCTCCCTCTTACTCTGGCAAATCATTTTGTGAGCAGTTTTTCATAGATCAAGCCAATCTCACTATAGAAGTAACCCAAAGCCTTATTTATGCCAGGGATGAGTGATAGCCCTTCCCAGAAGATCTGACTGACTTCCTGGCATTGCTTGATTGAGTCCAGGTTTGTTTATGTTGGTGTCCTGGTGAACTGTGGCAGAGGTTTGTTGGCTTTGCATTTCCAATTGCAGTATATGAGACTGTGGTCACTAAGGAAGTCTGGGTAAATAACAGCATTTGCTGTTCTATAATGCACATGCCTTTCTCGAATTTTTGCATGATACAGCACCTTGTGACTCTTTGCATAAGTTGGGTGGAGTTGTGTCTACAGTATTTGCCAATCAATCACCAGGACATCAGGAGGGTCAACCCAGTCCATGTAGAAGTCTCCCTGCAACAAAACATCATCTGAGGCAGAGCCAGTAGAGTCATGGGAGGATACATGAGGCAGCCCTCTCAGACTCTGGGGTGGGGGGTGATTGTGATCCTCATGCTACTTCATATCATGGGAATTGGGAGCAGCATTGATGAAGCCAATGACCAGGTGCATATGCTACTCCACTCCATAGCCAGGCACTGTGTCAGGAACACCTTAATGTTAGCTGGTGATTGATTTCTGGTACACAGAAAGGGAGATATGACTTGACTGTTGCCAGTGATGGTGGATTATGGGCCAACCAAATCAATGGGTGTGACCAAGCCCCTGCCCCCCCCACCCCACTGCTGGTCAGCAGGTGATAGAACAATAGAGATAGATAGATAGATAGATAGATAGATAGATAGATAGATTTAAAAATGGGTACCTGTGAGAGGCACACTGAGCCAAGGCACAGGCACAGTACAAAAATTAATACTTCTTTGGTACAAGCTTGGAACAAATTAAACAGCAAGTTTGTTGCACAAATACATGTGGAAGTAGAAAACTGGGAATTCGACAACAAAGCAGTACAGTGGCAAGCAATGCAGTGCACTAGGGATCAGTAAAGGACTAAGGGACCCAAAAACCTGAGTCACCAAAATAACTGGGGGGGACCTCCTACAAGAAACAGGTGCAAGTGGATGCTGGGTGGAGCTTCAGATACAGAAAAAAAGAATGCCTGCACTCAGGAGACCATAGTCGAAAATCTTTTATTCCTTCGTCATGCTAAAATCCAAAGAGTCAGTGCCACCAGATTCTCCTAAAGAGAACACCCCATGTGCATTTGGAGCACCAGATCCTTTCTCAAGGGGTGGAGTTTAACTCAAATGAAACCCTTTAAATACATAGCGGTCACCAATAGAATCAAGGACATTTAAATATTTAAATAGTCTCATACATAACTATATCGAGAATGCATGGACTTTTTAAAGCAATATACAGTTTTAAACTGGTCACACACATACCTAAGAATGATGAAAGGTTAAAATACATTGTAAGCCCCCCATCCCCACTGTCTAGAGGTGCCTGATGTTTAAAAATAGGGAAAGTGGCTCCAGACCACAAGTGCCATCCTGAAACATTACTATGATGATAGTAATTAGCATATCAAGATAAGAAACAAAAATTGAGGCGTCCTACCTTTAGATGTCTTCAAGCTTGCAGATCCAGAAGCAAATGATTTGATACCTTTTAATGGACCAACATAGATGTAACAACAAGAACAAAGTGCTCCAGCTTTCGGACCAACCAGTCCTTCTTCAGAAGCTCATGGCAGTTGTTTAGAAAATACAATACTTATAACAGCTAGATAATGCAGAGAAAAACAGAAAAAAATCCCCATTGGTTTAAAATACTCATTTAAAAAAAAAAAAAAAAAACAGAAGATGATGTCAGAGAAGTTTAACAGTACAATACTGCCCTCAGTCCGAATGAACCTTGGGTTCAGATGTGTTTAGTGCAACACACATACAAAGAATCCTACTGCACATAAATTTAATTGACATAAGATAACACTGCTGAAGCAGATAACTCCCAAATCAAGCCATAGGTGTCACAGTCAGTATAAGGATGTGATTACTGAAAGGCAACCCCACCCAGCTTAAAGACAAACTAAGATAGTTATAGGGCTCATGAAATTACAATGTATGCATTAAAGACAAGAATTACCAGTAAAGTTGTCTAAAAACATCAGTGCACACTGTGTGATGTGTAAAACCTAGCTGGACATGCCACCCAGCTGTATTCTCAAGCTAAATAAAAGGCCCAAGAAATTACAAAAACCTCAGGACTATATAAATGATAATTTAAATATAAATTGATAATATTAGTGTTAAACAAAAAACTCTAGTCGAGGAACCTCAAGGAATTCAGACCATGCAGCCTGATATGTACTGATGTCAATATATACTGAGAATGTAGCAACTTCATGTACCACAAGTGTCTAGGGAATCTGAAAAAGAGATAAAAATGTAATTTATCTCCTCCTGTTCATACAAACAATACAACCTAACCCACCCCACATCACAATAATGTGGGTGGGGAGATCTATAACAAAGCGAGATGTTGTCTCTCTCTCTCCCCTCCTTTTCTCTCTCTCTCTCTCTCTCTCCACAGACACACACACACACACACTCAATCTCTCTCCTAGTGAACCTATATTAACTTCAGTCACTGTAATTGTTCCCCAAAGGAATACAACTTGTCATGAAATCCTGAGTAAATTACTACAATATTAGCCTAATGTAAAAAGATATGTGCAGGACCCCCAAGCAAATGAGATCACACATCCCAATATGTACAGAGTTACAAAAATTATATATAACAGTATAAGATAACACTCCTGTATGTACACTAGCAGGCTGGGTAATCTGAATATGGTGCAATGGAATCAATCCCCCACAGGCAAAGATAAAAAGTAAGGAGAAATTCTTTATGTGTGTGAAATAAAAATAGTAACACATTATAACTCCATATAGCTAAATAGAGACTTACCTCAATGTGACAGCAAGCCCCACATCTGTTATATCACATACCTCCCAACACATACCCACACACATACATACACACACGCATCCACATCTCACACATGCTGAAGTCCTATAATATGTCAGTTTGAAGAAGAAAAGGTCTGTGGATGTTAGTTTCTGTAGTGTCCCATAAAGCCAATATCCAAGTTCATCCCATCTGCTACCATATTGAGATGTAAAATAAGTTTAATCTCAAAAGCTCGTCTCTGTTGTGTGTTTTTGAGATTTCCTTTTAAGACCATTACTGACATATCTGAGACTGAGTGGTCAGGCTGGGAGAAGTGATGCCCCACTGGTTTTCAGTCTTCCTTGCTGTAATAGTATGTCTGTGTGAGTTCATCCTAGTGTGGAGCTGTTGGCGTGTCTCTACATAACCTGTTTGTGGACATCTCTTGCACTGAATGAAATAAACAACATGTCGTGACATGCATGTATAACTCCATGCACCTGGAATTGTCTGTTTTGTGATGTAACCACACAGTCTGAGGTAGAAATGAGCCCACAAGTCTTGCAGGGGCATTGATTGCAGGGTCGTGTGCCATTGTGTGACATGGTATTCTGTTCGGTGAAAGTTTGCTCCTAATAATTAGGCTGGATAAATTTGGCGGTTGTTTAAAAGATAGTAGTGGGAGTTCCTTAAAAATACAATTAAGGTGTCATCCTCACTAAATATTGGGTGGAGATCTTTAATAATCTTACATGAGCGTTCAAGGTCTGGATGATATGTGACTACCAAGGGTATTCTTTCTGTAGCTGTCTTTCTTTATATTGAAGTAGGTGTTGTCTTGGTACTTGCGTTGCCCGTTCTGTTATCCTGTCAATTTCCCTGGAAGAGTGTCCCTGCTCCATAAAGGTGTTTTTCAACATAGCCAAATGTGTATCTCTGTCATCCTCATTTGAACAAATCGTTGACAACGAAGTGCTTGACTGTATATGACAGATTTTTTGTATGGTTTGGGTGGTTACTTTTCCTGTGCAGGTATCTCTGTCTGTCTGTTGGCTTCCTGTAAATACATGTACGTAAGGTTCCATCATAATGATGACTGTGGTGTCAGAAAGTTAACCTTGGTGGTAGAGTACTCAAGGTAAGCTTTATAGTAGGGTGGAGAGTATTAAGTTGTGATGAAAATCTTTGAGTGCATCTGTGCCTTCCGTCCAGATGATAAACAAATCATCAATGTAACGGAAATAAGCCAGTGGTTTGTGGGGATACTGCCTTAAAAATCCTCTTCCAAGTCAAGCCATAAAGAGGTTAGCATACTGTGGAGCCATTTTGGTGCCCATTGCTGTTCCCATAGTTTGAACATAATGTTTACCATTGAAGTTGAAGTTGTTATGTGTCAAATGAATTCCATAAGTTCCCCACCACTCCAGGGTTGATGTTTTGGTCAGGTCCTTTCTCATGTATGTATTTAAGGCATGCTGCAATGCCATCTGTGTGTGGAATATCAGTGTAGAGGGATGTTACATCCATTGTCACTAAAATGGTATCAGGTGGTAAATCCTTATAACCAGAAAGTACACTCAACAAGTGCGTAGTGTCCTGGATATAACTGTCTCTTTCCATAACCAGCGGTTTCAAAATGGTCTCTATAAACCCTGAGATCCCCTCTTGCAAGGACCAATACGGCAACTACTAAATCTAGATTTCAAGCTTGCAGAGCATCTTGGAAAGCCCACGAAGATGCTGGCTGAACCCCCCCACCCCCCAGCAGAAACACTGGAAAACTGAGCTTCTGATCTCACCTTCTCACCGCTCCAACGCCCATGTGGAATTTAATTAGAGACCCTCTGGTTGGCTACAAGGAAATTAATTAACTCTTGAATAAGTAGACAGAGTAAAAAAAGTAGTTAATTCATTGGTTAATTTGATAGACTCACCAAACAGACACTGGATTAGCTAAACCAAAAGGAATGTATTTCCTGGGGCACCATAATGATTTCAAGGCCCAGGAACCAAACATTCTGAAACCTCCAAGCACAGCTCCATGGGGCTAACACATTTTTTGGAAGAAAAAAAATGGACATTGGCAGCCTTAGGCATGGATTTCTACATAATCAGCAATACAGTAGCATATATAGAAGTTTAGGATCTAGCTGATAGAGCCTGCACTTTATGTGAGCACCCAGTTTCTTCCACAGAAACTCTTTTTTTAAAATATATTGCACATTTTTCCATTCTTTTCTATTCCTTGTATCCTCTGCAGGGGAGTGATTTACTTCTCTAGTGCCTCCAGGTAGAACAGTCACTGGGGAGATGACCAGTCAAACCTCCATATCTGCTCCCAAAGGTATTTACTCTTCACACATTCTCTTCTGAAACTGTTTCTGGTGCCCAGATTTAATCCAGCCTCCAACTTCGAGTGAAGCCCGCCAGAGCCGTAAGGCTCAAACCCTGCACTGCGGTGGGTGGTGGCACCCCACCTTCCTCTCAGTTTCCACAGAAACCACTGCCTCTTATGGCCTAAAAATCCACCCCAGACATGGCATGGTGGATCCCAGAACCTGCCTCAGATATGGGCATGGCAGGCCCAAACTAGTCCTAGTCCGCATTCCTCCCTTCTGACCTTTACTGGGCCACTGTGCCACCTGGGTAATGAACACACTGGTGCTGCCACCAACTGATGGCCCCTGTTGTGGCTCTGCCACCACCGCAACAGCCCCACTGACAGAGAACTCTATACTTCAAGAGGGTCCAGGATCCTCAACTCCCACCGGTCTTCCAGTCATCCACTGCTTCCAAACTGGTCTCCCAAACTTCCTCTGCCTTTTTACTGAGGTGGGGTTGGAATACCTCTGAAACCCAATGACCACTATTGCCTGACTTGCTCCCTCCCATGGAACTCCAAGTGTAAACCGGCACACCACCACTGTAGGCCACCTGCCTAAGGTTGGCTGGGGGCCCCCCACCAGAGACTGCCCTACTTCCACCACTAGCTCTGCCTCTCTCCTCTTTTTGCTCACATCTCCAAGCTTATATATTTCTCCAGGTGCTGCCTCCTAGTGGCACACACCGAAACAATCCTCCAATGGTGCCAAAATCTCACTACCAGCGCCGGGGGGTGTGGATTGTTCACCAAGGCTAACAAGCCCCCCTACAAGTGGGGCTTAGAATATTACTTACAAAGGAAACAAAGAAGCAGAACATCAATATACATTAAATAAATAAACAAATATTAGAGAAGGACCCTTATTCATATGGAGGTTTGCATATAATTAAATAAACAATACAGAAACCACTAATTAGAGCCATCAATTATTATTACAATTATCTCAACATTTTTTTGAAAAGGCAACTACAAATGTGATTCAGGCCTGGTATTCCTTATTACTGAAGCAGTGGTTGTGGTGTAATTCGGACCTGATGTGTCTTGTTACTGCGTCAGTGGCTGTGGTGTAATTCAGGTCTGTTATGTCTTCTTACTCAGTCTATAGCTGTGCTGGGATACAGACCTGATGTGCTTTCCTGATGTGTTAGTAAATGTAGTGGGAATCAGGCCTAATGTGCCTTGTTTTGCATTAGTGGCTGTGGTGGGATTCAGGCCTGACATTCCTTCTTACTGCATCAGTGATAGTGGTAGAATTCAAATCTGATGTGCCTTATTACTGACTCAGTAGTTGTGGTGGACCTCAGGCCTAATGTGCCTTCTTACTGAGTCAGTGGTTGTGGTGAAACTCAGGCCTGATGTCCCTTGTTATTGAATCAGTGGTTGTGGTGGGATTCGAACCTGATGTGCCTTGTTACTGCATCAGTGGCAGTGGTGGTATTCAAACCTGATGTACCTTATTACGGAATTTGTAGCTGTGTGTGCCTCAGGCCTAATGTGCCTTATTACTGAGTCAGCTGTGGTGGGACTCAGGCCTGATGCCCCTTATTACTGAATCAATGGTTGTGGTGGGATTCAAACCTAATGTGCCTTGTTACTGCATCAGTGATAGTGGTGGGTCTCAGACCCCATATTCCTCATTACTGAGTCAATGACTGTGGTGGAATACAAAC
This sequence comes from Neoceratodus forsteri, assembly GCA_016271365.2. NCBI lineage: Eukaryota > Metazoa > Chordata > Ceratodontiformes > Ceratodontidae > Neoceratodus > Neoceratodus forsteri. The sequence continues at coordinate 187,301,961 of CM057457.1, forward strand.
ATGAGGTGCCTTGTTACTGCATCAGTGGCTCCAGTGGGACTCAGGCCTCATAAAGTTTTAGATATAAAACATCTTTTAAACTATTCAAAGACAAACTCTGATGGAAAATCCACCATGACTTTCTTTGCAACAGTTTTTGCACCTTATTCCCCCCCAATAGGTCTGGGTACATATTCCAGTGTAATAAATTTAAATTCACTCTGTTCCCCTCCTGTCCTTTATGCATCCTTTACCTGCACTCTTTCCTATTCCTCCTTCTCTACACCTTAAACCCCCCCATCTGTCTCACAACTCTCCTTAACTGACTTCCTTCTGATATCCCTTTCTTTTCTTTAATTTCCTGTTTACTCAGTTAGTTAGCAGTGCCTACACTGTATTTGTTTCATTATCATGTACTTCGCCCTCACTTATGATGCACTTACATATAATGCACTGCATTACTAGTATACTCTTATCCTATGTATTATGTGCTGTATTAATTTCCTGTAATGTTTCGTATTCTGTCTGTTTTAAATCTACTCACCATGTTTGTTTCTTTGCCATGCACTCCGCCCTAATTTATGATGCACATATATATAATGTACTATATTACTAGCATAATTGTATCCTATGTATAATGTAGTGTATTAATCTCCTTTAATTTTTTTGTAACCTGTCTGTTTGTAAATCTGATGTGGGGCCTTTGCAAAAAAGTTTTTGACTCAAAGGGTTGTAATTCCAACACTTCAATAAATAAATAAATCCATCTGAGTGTTGACTGTAGCACACATTCAAATCTGCTCCAATTGCACTTTTCTCTGAGCCGTTCCTAATGGCCTAAATATGTTCTAGCTTTCTAACTTTAAGCTTTCTAGTCATACATCCCACGTAAACCTTGTTACATGGAGACCAGGCTGAATACATAACATACACAGAATAACAAATGATAACTTTGACGTATTTCAACTTGCCCTGTTTGATTTGCTATCCTAGTCCATTTACCACCAACTGCAAACTTACAAGCTAAACATTTGGTACAAGAATAGTATCCAGCAGGTTTTTGTCTGAACCAATTTTTAGCCCTTGGTTCAACATAATGACTATTAGTTAATAATCCTCCAGGTTTTGGCCCCTGGAAAAGGTCACCCTGGGTCTAGAACCCAAATTATTAACTAAGTCACTATCAGATAATAACACAAGCCAATGCTTTAATACAATGGGCCCTATGCACAACATTGTGGAGTGCCTACATGCTGCACATCTGTGTCACGTAGCCACCCCACACCCATCACACCCCTGCGCAGGATGCACAAAAGGAGCAGGCATCCCATGTGCACCCGATCCCCTGGCCACATGGACAGCAATACACCAGGACTGGGAGAGGGGTGTGCCTGCATTACATGCCATTCACAAAGGTGCATAGTGCAGCTCGCAGGGGGGCATAGTGGAGAGCATGTTATGGCAGCTGGGACCCTGGCATAACCCACTGTGTACCCCCATGGACAGCACCCGTTGGTCACGGTATGACCCAGCAATGACCCTCCATGCTTCCCCAGCCCACTAGGTAGTAAGGGGAGAGCTGGGGCAGCTGATCGAGTGAGTGCCTGTTCGATCACCACATGGGTCCCGTTGTGTCGGATCTGCACCACGGCAGTACTCCCGTCCACCCAGACCCAGTGAGCCACACATTCCCCCCACCTACACACACACACACACACACACACACACACACACACACACACAGGTATGGCTGGTCCTGTCATTGCAGCCCCTTCCCCACACAGGTATGCTCCATCCCCGATGGCTGGTATGCATACCCCCACACACAGTGCTGCCCTTCCCCATAGTAGCCATGAACCCCCACAACACATGTGTACCCCTTCCAGGTATGAGCCTAACAATTCCTCCCCGCACATGGGAGCCCCCAGTCCAGTGTAGCACATGCATACCCCCTGCCCTGGACACATCAGTGGCCTGTCCCTGGTATTGACAAAGCACCCCCCAGCCCTGACATATCTGTGCCCTGTCCCTGGCATTGTGAAAGCATACCCCCTGTCCCCAACACAACTATGCCCCATCCCCAGTATTGCACAAGACATCCCCTGCACACACACTGGTGCCCCTTCTTTGGTAGCACATTGAATGTGGGGTGAACTGGGTTTTGTACGCTAATAAAATCAGCTTCCTCATAGCTGATTTGCCCACTCCATAATGGGGCTTGCCACTAAAAGGCAGGCCAGGTTGTCCAGTGAGCCCTGCCAGGAAGAATGAACAGGAGGGAGGGAGGGAGGTGGGGAACAAAGTGAATAGAGGGGTGGGGCTAGTGAAATCACCAGGCAGGAAAGGGTAAAATAACAAGGGCAAGCCAGACCCCAGGGATTGGCTGGGGTGGAACCCGAGGGGTCCTGACCAGTGGCCTATAGGGGTATATTAGGCCAGGGCTCAGGCAGGATGACCTCTTTGCTGGGAATTTTTTCAGACTGAGAACTCAGCACATCATTGGCAAGCACCAGGTATGGCACATGAGGCTTCTAGGCCTTGTAGGCCATGTGGTACATGGTGACTAGCATTTACGGTTTGTTTGATATAGCATTGTTTAAAAAATATATATATATATATATATATATACATGTAGAAGGAAAGGAGGTTGATTCTCATTACTGTACACTGTAATAATTAATTAATTGAAGAAAATGTAGTTTGTGAATGAGAGATCGGTTGGGTTGTGCTTGGCTTTCCTAACGTTTAGTGAGGAGGTTAGCCTGGGCAGGACCAGGTTTGCCACTACAAGGTTCATTATGGCTGAAACTGGTGGTTTGATTGTTGTTTCAGGGCAATTTTAACCTGGAACTAGCGCAGGCAGCCTGTTAGTATGGTAGTTTAGATTGCATGGTTTCTGAACTGCTGATTGCATGGTGCAGCGTGTTGGTCCAGAGTTTGTTTGTGTTCTGGTTATTTGCAGGAGTTTATAGGCAAGAAAGCTTGTGCAGCAAGCATGTGCAATGGGGGGCTCATGTGTCCATGTGTAATGTGAACCAGGGGGAGTTTTTTTGCTTCACATCAAAAAAAATAAAAAAGAATAAATTTTAGGCAGTTCTGGCCTAAAACTGATGGTTCAATTGTGGTTTCAGGTCAATTCTAAACTGGAGCAAGCATGGGCAGCAAACAGGATCAAGTGGCTGTGCAAATGGGCGGTCAGTTTGGAGGTTTCGGAATGGGGGTGAGGGCTGAGCGCATGATGCAGCACGTTGGCCTAATTGTTTTGTTCAGGTGGATCAGGAGTAATCTAGGCCAGAAAGCTTGGGGCAGCTAGTATGCTTACTGACGGAGGCATGGTCATCCATGTTTTAATGGCAGAGAGCCATGGGGAGTTGTTCGTTTATATCAAAAAATAAATAAATAAAGAGAACATTTGTGGCATTTAAAGGTCTGAAGAGCCGGGACAGTAGGCTCATGGTGGAGGTGCGGACGTCCATCATAATGGCAGAGAGCCATGGGGCTGTTGGTTCAAAGGCAGAGAGCCATGGGGGTATGTTTGGTGGTGCAGAGAGCAAAAAGTCAGACCCAGCTTGATAAATGGTGGAAGCGTTTGCTCAGGGCACCCTAGGATGGCGTTTGTTTGTCTGTTTTAAAAAAAAAAGTGTGTTGGGTCGATATCGGGAGGCAGTGCCCAGAGTAATGCATGTGGGGATCAGCTAGGCCTTGGAGCCATGTGGCTCGGCGCATCCTGGTGCAGTGTTCTGGTTCCCTTTGTACAGGAAGATCCAGAGGGAAGGCTGCTGCAGTGGAGGAGCAGAAGACGGATGGGGGCAGATTTTGGCCCCTTGCCTTTGTGGTGTTTTTTGGCCTGTTTTGTGGTGGTGCAGGCAGAGACAGTCGTGAGTAGGGGAGCCTACTTGGGGAAGGCTGGGGTAGAGATGCAGAATGTGGCATCAGTGAGGCCATGGCAAGGGGCAAGAGGGCTGCTGACAGCAGCAGAAGAAGGTGGTGGCCACAGAGAGGCACTGCGATGCTTGGATTGTCAGGGTAAAGTGTGGTGCCTACAGGGAAGGGCTGGTAGAACAGCAGCATTTGCACCTCATGCCGCACACTATTCAGGCTGCTAAATAAGAAAGAAGACTACAGTCTCAAATACAACTGCATGGGGAGGGACCAGGTGTGCGGAGCTGGGCAGGCCTGGAGCTTCAGAGGGCCTAAGGCAGATGTGGGAGAAGCAGCAGGCCATGACTCAGGCCAGTTTATCTCAGAGCTAAAAAAAAAAAGGGGGCAGCAGCACCTACAAAGAAACAGGAGCTGTAGGCGGCCTTGCAGAAAATGAATGTGTATCTGGGGTGGGGTTGGGGCCAAAAAGCAGGGCCAGCAAAGCGTTGGCAACAGTAGCAGTGCAAGGCCTGCCTCTCCAGCAGGAGGAGGAGGAGAATGGGGGATTGCAGACAGTGGCAGGGCCACTTGGTCTGGTACCAACTGGGGGGGGTGCTACAGACAGTCGAGCAGACTACGCATCAAGCGGGGGGAGAGGAAAAAAATAACAGGGATACAGGCAGGCACTGTCCTGGGTACAGGGACCAAGGCACAGTGATGGACAAGCAAGGTTTGCAGAAGCCGGTGGGCAACAGGCACCAGGAAGCAGGATGGGTCATCGGCCTGGATGCAGGGTAAGGGTGGCCTGGCTGTGGATTGTGAGATTGAACAATTGTTTTTGTTCCTTTGATTATAGTGATGTAGGAATGCCATGGCACTGAAGCGAGCCCAGTTATCCAGTGAAAGATTGATACAGGAGGTGTCCAAGCTGATGGGGCAGATGTCAGAGCTGGTGGCAGTAGGAAAGCAGAGGGAAGCGGAAGAGGAGGCCATGAAAAAACGAAAAGAGTAGGAGGAGTGCCTGGGCAGGGGAGCAGGGGGCAAGAGACCAAAGAAGGAAGCACCATGCCCGTGTCTATCCCGGCACCACTGCCTGCACTGGAACCAGATGATGAGAACCAGGATGGTGGTAAGGATAACGTGGATTTGTCAAACGAAAATGGCCTAAAAGGGTACTTGGAGGGGCTACTGGGGGACATGGGTGAAGCAGGGATCAAAAAGATGGAACAGGCCATTCAGGCCTTAAAGAGCAAAGGGTAGTGATGTAGGAATGCCATGGCACTGAAGCGAGCCCAGTTATCCAGTGAAAGATTGATGCAGGAGGTGTCCAAGCTGATGGGGCAGATGTCAGAGTTGGTGGCAGAAAAGGGTGGGGGGGACAAGACGGCAGTCAAAATATTATATAATGGGCCTCCGGGCTGCTCGTTCAGGGATCACATCCTGGTTTCAATCAAAGAAAAAATCTGGAAAGGAGATTATGTGGACATATTTGGGCTGGTGGACGAGGACACGGCCACGAAGTATGAGCAGAAGGAATCTGTAGGGAAGTCGGAAATGGCGGTGGCCCTGGCAGTGGTGGGCTGCAAGGCAGAGGCAGCTAAATACAAAGGGAAAACCACTGACAACTGACAAGGGGGTTTCATCATATACAGCGTGTTGGTGCTGGAAAAGCAGCTGGAGCTTGTCATCCTCTTACTGAAGTACATGTCCATTATCAAAAATGCATACAGGACCAGGGTCGGGTATGGCTGGCTCAAATATGATGAGGCATTCCGGAAGTGGATAACGGCCAAAGGGGATCTGAGGTGGGACTGTACCCACTTGGAGTTGTGGGTGAGGACCCTCTCTGGGGAAGGGGGAGAGGCCAGGGGTGAACAAGTAAGAAAGGCTGCACCAACCACAGTGGCCAGGGCATGTTGGGGTTACAACAAGGCCACATGCACATGGGGCAATTGTAAGTTCTGGCATGTTTGCTCCAAGTGTGGGGGTCACACCCGGTCACCACCACTCGAGACAGGTGGAAAAGGGGGGACAACACAGGGGGCAGTACCATGAGCAGTCCTTTTGGGGGCCCGGGGGGCCAAGGGCAGGGGCCGGGGTGGTCACACAGGGTAGCACTTCACTCCCAGGGGATGGTGTTAACAGGACAGGCAGTGAGGGACGATGCGGTTACGCACTGGGGCATACCCCCATCTCCCTAGCAGTGGTCGAGGAATGGACAGCTGACTACCCAAATAGGGAGGTGGCAGAACTGCTCAGGGCAGGCTTCCGGACAGGTTTCTCACTGGGATTTCAAGAGGAGGGTCAAGAATATGGGCCAAGAACCTGGGGTCAGTGAAGGGGAAAGAGGAAATAGTGGGTGCCAAGACAGAGAAGGAAATTAGGGCAGGTAGGGTGGAGGGTCCCCACATTGAGCATTTCTGAGTGTCCCCTTTGGGCATTGTCCCCAAGAAAGCGGCAGGGGAGTTCCGATTGATCCATCACTTATCCCACCCTGAGGGATCATCGGTAAACGAGGTCATACCTGATCAACCTTAGGGCGGTGTTGTATGCCTCCCTGGAGCAGGCAATAGTACTAATCAGAGCTATCAAAAGGGTATGACTAGTAAAGATGGACATAGAATCGGCATTTTGGCTGTTACTTGTCCAACCTGAAGACTGGGACCTGTTGGGGTTTCAGTTCCAAGGCGGCATGTATTTAGACAAGGCCATGCCCATGGGGTGCTCGGTGGCGTGTTCCAGCTTTGAAGCATTCAGCATGTGGGTGCAGTGGGTATTTGGGGCCCAGTATTGGCACAAGAGGGTGGTGCACTACCTGGGTGATTTCCTCCTCCTCATCGGAGAATCCAGGGCAGAGGCACAGGGGATGTTGTGGGATTTTAAGACTATGTGCTGACAGGTGGGTATCCCATTGGCACAGTGCAAGACGGAAGGCCCCACCCATAAATTGGAATTCTTGGGCATAGAGGTGGATACAGAGGAGGGATGTTTTTGGCTTCCCAGGGACAAAGTGGCTCGCCTTAGGGGCCTACAAACCCAGGTATGGGGAGGTGGAGAGTGATGCTGACACAAATACAACAACTGCTGGGGCACCTTAATTTTGCCTGCAAGGCCATCAGCCCAGGCAGAGCCTTCACAAGGAGACTGGGAAGGGCAACAGGGAAGGCTCGGCTACTGCACCATTGGGTGGATGTGTTGAGAGGAGTGTGGGAGGATTTTCAGGTATGGGAAGAGTTTCTCAACAGCTACAATGGGGTGACATTCTAGCAGGAGGAGTGGGAAAGGAAAATGGACTTGGAGCTGTCAGGTGCTATGGGAATGGGGTTGTATTTCCAAAGGGATTGGATGTCAGCGCCTTGGCTGGCAACATGGTAAAAAAGGGAGTTGTTGAAAGATATCACATTCTTGGAAATGTTCCCAATATGGGTGGCTCTGGAAGTATGGGGCTATAGGATGCAAGGAAAGTGCATCTTGTTTTTGTGCAATAACAAAGGGGTGGTAGAAGTCATTAATAGGCAAGGAGGGAGGACAGAGACAGTGGGCCAGCTTCTCAGGTGACTGGTTTTCTTGGGGATGCAGTTGAATGTATCTTTCAAAACGCAGCATATTGAGGGGAAAAATTAAGTGACTGACAGTCTTTCTCATTTACAGCTCAACAGGTTTTGGGAACTGATGCCTCAGGCAGTGCCACAGAGGACCAGGATCCCAGTCCGGATGTGGGAGGCTGGAGAGACACAGTCAGGGTGCTTTAATGGGGAGCTTCGGCAGCCAACACATTGTGGGCATAGAGGCAGGTTGGGTGAACTTCCATGATTTCAGAAGGAAGTATGGGTAGGACAGGGCCGAACCGGCCCAGGACGAGCAGGTAAGGAGGTTCATGGTGGAAATGTGGGAGGAAGGGCTGGCCCACGCCATGATGGTCATGCACTTAGCTGGCATCAGTTGGGTGTGCCAGGACAGGGGATGGCCTGATGTAGGGGCCAGCAGGACAGTAAAACGCATGGTGTCGGGTTGGCGGAGAGGTCAAGCGGCGAGGGTGGATGGAAGGCAACCCATAAGAGGGGAGTTACTAGTAAAGGTATTAGGGGCCACCCAGAAGGTATGCATATCAGCCCAAGATGGGGTGCTATTCCAGGCTGTGTTTGCAGTTATGGCAGCATGGGTGTTCCAGGTGGGGGAGGTGGTAGCCCAGTGAAAGGCGGCCCCTGAGCAGGCATTACAGCATGAGGATGTCCTATGGGGCAGGACAGGGTGGTCATTACCCTGGCCAGGTCCAAGATGGACCGGGGGAGGGGGACCCAAGTGTCACTGGTGAGGAAACCGCAGTCAGCCAGCTGCACCATGAGTGCACTGGAGGCATACAGGAGCACTCGGGGAGGGCTGGGGGAATGCTGTTCCGACATGGAGATGGCTCTCCAGTCACAGGGTTTCAGGAAGGGCAGTACTCAAGAGGGCGCTAGCATTCCTGGGAGAAGATCCAAGTAAATTTGCCCCACATTAATTCAAGATTGGGGCAGTCATGGAGGCAACAGAAAGAGGGGCTGCAGTGGCAGATGTACAAAAGGTGGGGTGCTGGAAGTCCAGCTGCTACCAGAGGTACATGAGATATTAGCAACAGCAACTCACACTGTTTATTTTGTTTCCATGGCAGGTTTCAAGAGGAAAATCTGGATAGTGGGGCATTCCTTCGTATATTGGGTGGAAAGGTTTGCAGTTGGCACCTCCAGAGGAGCAGATCTGAGATATAACACCAAGCATACCAGGGTGCCATGGAAAGGCATTAGGGGGATGAGGTGGGTGCAGCTCATGCCTTTGATGGAGGAATTAAAATTGCAATGAGGCACCCCAGATTGCATTATTATACACCTGGGGGGCAACGATTTAGGGAGCCTGCCATGGGGGGCATTGGGACAGAGCGTCATGGGAGACTTAGAGAAATTGAGAGGGTGGTGGCTGAGGGTGACAATCGGCTAGTCCAACATCACTTCCTGGAGGGTGTGGAGGGGAGTGAAGGACGTCCAGCTGATCAAGAAAGTCAGGAAGCATTTAAATAGGAGGGTGGCCAGGGTGGTACTAGAGATGGGGGGGTGCACCTGCAGCACAAGGACATCTCCTTCTACCAGCCTGCGGTGTACAGGTCGGATGGGGTCCACCTGTCGGTGTTTGGGGTGTGCCTGTTCCTGTGACCTACCAGGGAGCTCATGAACCAGATAGCCAGAAAAGGGTTTAGATATTAGCCCACAAGGGGGGGACTCCCTCTGTCCATTGCAAGCTGGAGATGAGGCAGTGGAAGAAAGCAAAAGGGGGGAGCAGGGGAAGAAAGGAAGGGTAGGATACCCAGGCTGGGACAAAGAACCTAGATGTGGTAAAGTGGGAGGGGATAGGTCCAGGTGCCGGGATTCAGGGACAATGGAGCTTGCCACTAAAAGGCAGGCCAGGTTGTCCAGTGATCCCTGCCAGGAAGAATGCACAGGAGGGGAAGCGGGGGTGGGGGGAGAGAATGAATAGAGGGGGTGGGGCCTAGCGACATTACCAGGCAGGAGAGGGTAAAATGATAAGGGCAGGCCAGAGCCCCAGGGATTGGCTAGGGAGCAGACCCCAAAGGGGATCCTGACCAGGGGCCTATAGGGGTATATTAGGCCAGGGCTCAGGCAGGATGACCTCTTTTGTTTGGAATTTTCCCACCCTCCCACCCTTATTAAGGAAGGTGCTGGGGGAGCAGGTTTTGGCACAAAGGAAGGAGTTGGAGGGCAGGTTGAGTGCCCTAGGGGCCCTGGGCATAGGGCCAGGTGTTTCTGTCACTGAAGGGAGGCAGCATCGGGCCAGGGGCTAGGGCAGAGTCCCCTGGCAGGGAGGGGCAAAGATGTCCATGGTGGTGGGAAGAAAGAAAAAGAAGGGAGTGGGGGAGAAGAAAGGGGGAGAAGGGTAGGATACACAGGCTGAGGACAAAGAACACAGACGTGGTAAGGTGAGAAGGGGATAGGTCCAGATGCCGGCTTCAGAAGTGGAGGGCGAAAGCCCGGGTAAGTGGAACTGGCCTGGTTCTGGTGTAGAGGAGGGAGCCGGATTCACAGTGTCCGAGCCCTGAAAGCAAGATGGAAGAAATGACCAGAAGAAAGACAGAGGCCAGAACCAGGAAAATTGGAAAGAAATTTTGTTGTGAATTGAATTGTGAATTCAAAGTATATGGTTGTAAATATAGTCTTTTGTGCCATGAATAAAACTGCCAATGAGCAACCAACAAGTTAAAAACTATTTAGCGTCCATCATTCCTTGGGGGGATTCAGGGGACAATGTTCACTTATCAATTGATCCAAAATATTTTTAAAGGTTTGTGTTGAATCACCATTCAGCAACCTGCAATTGCTTTTATCAGTTAACTATCTTAAGGTCTTACTTTTATATTGTTCTCTTCACATGACCGCAACATTACCCCACTTATCTGCCCTTTTAATAATAACATAATGTATGGTAGAATGTCAGTTTACAGGGTTGTTGCACTCTCAATGTGACATCACAATGTTTTTATACCATCATGGGTATGTCACATCGATGGTACGACAAGGTAGAATGTGTTTACACATACACCCTTTGAAAATGCATCAGACGATAAGAAATGGCCATGTTGGAGAATGTGACTGAGAAGGTGAACAGCACCCAGCAATACAGGCAAAGTAAGGGCAAAGTAAGGGCATATTTATTTTTAAGCCTGTGGGCAGAGCCTACAGCACTATTGGGATTGTAGCTGTAAAGTGGCTGATCTTGGAACTTCCTTTTTGGACATTTGGATGTATTCCTCCACAGCTGCAAAATAGTGCACTCCCCCTCTGATTTTTGCTATTTGCTGCTCTAAGTTAAAGGCATCTGAAAGATGGGGGGATGCTACTCTATTGTACCTCAGAACTTCTCAGGATATTAACAAAAAAACTTTTTAAACTGCTGTTTCTATCATCTGTTCAGCTCGGTATAATAGATTTATTCTATTTCTTTCAGCAACCTAGGGGTTAACTCATTATAAGTTGTCGAGTTTACTGAACTTCTGAACCTCAGACTGCAGCGTCAGATTACAGACAGTGCAGTTTGCAGCCTATGTTAGCTATCTGATTCCTATGGACGCACACACACACACACACACACACACACCAGTAGCATGATGATCATGACTAAACAGCACTATATGGCACCAACAAGAAAATAACTTTGGTCATCTGGTACTGCTTCACAGCACTATCGGCTCTGGCTAGATCTTGTTTAACACAGTGGGCGCCTGTAGATTTTAACAAAAAACAAAAACTAAAAAAAAAAAAACGTTATCTGTGAGAGCGGGTGACTGGGGATATAGAGGGGCTTGTTCCTTGTGTTTGGTGGTGGTGGGGAGGGTAACAAAGTCTGAAATAACACTGAGCACCACTTGTACATTTGCTTTTCCATTGTCGGTAATTGTATAAATGTAACTGACCTCCTAGTGTATGTAATTAATATTAGTCCCTCTGCTACATGTACTCTGTATACTGTACTTGTCTATCTGTACTGTATTACTTTGCCCTGTATAAAATGCTGTTATCTGACCATGTGTATGTTGTTCATGCTGTTTTTGATTTGAACATGTATCATGCTCTCGTATATGTAACTAATCCCAGGTTGCCCCTGAAAAAGGGACCCTTGTTCTCAGTGGGCCCACCAGGTTACCAAAATTCAATAAATAAATAAAATGTATTTTTTTCTTTCTTTACCTCCTCCTCATATTTATCAGTCCTGGTTTTAATTATTTCTCCAAATTCAAAAATTCAGGGCTAGTTTGGTCATATTTTGCTAACAGCTCTTTTTTGGAAACAATCTCCCCTTTGATATCCTTTAAGGAGCAGCTGACACCTTCAGGAGAACTTTAACAAATCATAATATTTAGACACAGTTCAGCTTATATTTCATATTAGTTCTGTAGCTCTCCTCACCATTATTTTTTGCTGAGGTCATTTGCAAGAAAACAAGATATTTGCTCCTGAGGAGTTCATCTGTTCCTGTTGCTTTCTCCCTACCTGAGGTCATAATGCACTGCTTGTGACATTACGGTTACTCCCATGGCAGCAGACTGTGATGTCACAATAGATGATTATGACTTGATTTAGGGAGTAAGCTATAGAGGCAGACGAACTCTCAGGATTAAAGATCATGTATTCATGCACATTTCCTCAGTAATAAATAATAGGGAGGAGAAATCTATAGAATATATATGGAATCAAAGCTGAATTGCAAATAATTACAATGTTTTTCAACCTTTTCTTTGAGGTATCAACAGCTCTTTAAATTCATGTCATCCTCCTTAACCAAAATTTGCATAAGAACTGCTAAACAATCACTCAATGAAGAAGAAACATTCCACAGGAACTAGCACAGAAGTTCTTGATAACAGTGAATCAAGGGAAGTAATTAATATTTCAAATTTTGAATTTACACCCACTCAGATTAATGTTCTGTCTGAAGGTTTGAATGTTGTCCTTACAGTAAAGTCAGATCACTTTCAGGTGACTGTTGAACTGTTTAAATTCTTCAAAAAAATGACTTGAGGCTTCATTTTGCAAAGGATTTAAATGAATCAGTTGGTGACTCCCCAGTCAAAACCTTGGAAATGAACATGTTTAGTGACATTATTGGTGACAATATTTTTCAAGATCAGATGTATCAAAATACCAGTGAAGGAGTTGAATCTAATTTAGAATTTGCTTTATTTCCTGATGAAAATGTCACTGAAATATCTGCTTGTTCAGATGTAAATGATAGCCAGGTGCAGACGGTGGGAATGCAATTCATGAGATGGATTTTCTTAGTTTCAGACATACTGATTTAAAACCCAAATCTACATTCATGCCGCCTGCTTCCTCAAATACAGTAGCAGAAGTTTTTTTAAAATCTGGTTACAAGAGAGGTTAATGCTGTTTTTCAGGATGTAACTTCTGTACACATGTACATGTTCCTTCCCTTGAGCAAGCTGCAATTAATTAACTGAAATCTAATAAGGATATTATTATTAAAAGGGCAGATAAGGGAATAATGTTGTGGTCATGTCAAGAGAACAACATAAAAGTGAAGGCTTAAGACAGTTAACTGATGCAAACAATTATGGGTTGCTGAATGGTGATCCTAGTCATACCTTTAAAAATATTTTGGACCAATTGGTAAGTGTACCATTATGAAGTGGGCAAATCAGCTATGAGGAAGCTAACTTTATTAAGAGTACAAAATCTGGTTCGCCCCACATTCTATTTGCTACCAAAGACACATAAGTCACTTGCCAACCCTCCTAGTAGGCTCATGGTCTCTGGGGATAGGTTCAGTGTCTAAAAACCTTTCAAGATATGTGGATTTTTTTCTACAAGAGATTGTTTTTATGACACCGACCTGTCTCAGGAACTCTATGGACATATTAAATAAGCTCCAGAATTTGGTCTGGTAAGAGACTTATTTGTTTGTAACCACTAATGTTGAATCTTTACACACAAGTCTTCCATGTTTTCTTGGCAGTGAAGCTGTAAAATATTGTTTAAGGAAGCAACAAGGTTTGTCTCCGGCAGTGTTCTCTGACTTTCTCCTCCAAGCTGTGGATTACATTTTACATCATAACCATTTTTTGTTTGATGGGCAGTAGTATTTTTAGGTCCAGGGCATGGCAATGGTGGCCACTATGATATCATTGTATGCAAATTTATACTTGGCCTGGTGGGAAGAACAATTGGTTTCTAATGTTGAGTCTAATTCACACCTGGGGGGATTGCCAGATGGCATTGTTTTATTGGTGATATTATTTTGGTTTGGTCAGGGTCTTATGAGGAGGCGGAACAATTTGTGTGTTGGTTGAATAATCAGTTTAATTTACAATTTTTGTTTGTGGCAAGCTCTGTTTGTCTTGATTTTTTTGGATATTAGATTTTTTGTTGATAGTACAGGCATTATTCAAAGTGACACCTTCAGAAAAGATACAGCAGGCAACATAAGGGCAGAAGTGGGCATCCAAGAGGATTAATTAATAGCATTCCTGTGTAGCAGTTCCTCCAAATTTGGAGGAACTGCTCTATAGAAGAGGTTTTGGAAAAACAAAGTTTGGAGCTGAAGGCCCGCTTTAAGGCCAGAGGGTATTCTAACTACAATCAGTGACTCTGGACCTCAGCTGTTGATCATTCTTTTGGCTTTTGACTTAACCACCAGGTACCTATCTGCAATCGACTGGGTGCAACTGACAAGCTACAACAAGGATAAATGGGCATATCGTCCTCTATTACTAACAACCTCCTTGCTCTGAGACCCTAGACGCCTGCACTGGTCCAAGCCGCATAAGCCTCAGAAGTGTAATTCTATTTGATCATTATACGCAACTGTCTCTTAAACTCCTACTCCTCCTCCTCTTGATATCAGGAAGTGTCCACTCAAATCCTGGCCCTGTCTCCTACAGTACAACAAAGCCTGCCAAAATGGAGGGGGCTCAAACTGCTACCTCAAACATCTGCAGTCTCCTCCCAGAACTGGCCTCCTTCAAATCTTTCCAGCCAACACAACCCGGATATCCTTGCCATCGTCGAAACTTGGCTGACACCTAATACTCGGATCATGCCATCTCTATACAAGGCTACAAGATATTTAGGCTGGATAGGACCTAAAAGGGGTGGTGTGTGCAATCTACATAAAGGACTACCTCACCTGTCTCCCTGGTTCTTACCCCACCACAGAAACCTCAGTGCAACTCCTCCCTATCAAGATACTACTTGGTGCCGAAAACAAAGTCCTCACGATTGCTGCTGTCTATATCCCACCAAAAGATCCTGATTCCGGCCTACAGGCTGTCCTCAAGTTCGTAAGTACACAACCTTCTGACATCGAACTCCTTCTCCTTGGGGACTTTAATATAAATTGGCTTGCTTCTGATGCAGGGTCAAACAAAGATGCTATCCTAGCAGCAAATTTAACACAAGTGGTAAACTCCCTACCAGGAAAACTACAAATCAGGGACCAGCACCCTCATTGACTGGATCCTTACCAGCCACCCTACCCGTGATAACCAATGTAAGTGTTTTTCCTGACTCGCTCAGTGATCACTCTCCAATAATATGTACCTGGACAAATAAGTTTCGTAAGCTGCCTCCAAAAACCATCTATAGCAGAGTCCTACCTTATGGCAACCTTACTCATCTCAAGACCTGTCTTAGGCAGATAGACTGGTCCTTGATTTACAAAACTCAAGATGTTGACCTAGCCCTTGATTACTTTATTACTACTTTCAACACTGCCTGTGACACCTAAGCACCAGTAAAAAAGCGCAGAATCAAAGCACTCACAAATCCCTGGCTCACGGGGAAGCTATTGGCACAACTCAAAAGTAGGGATCACCTCTGGACCACTGCAAGAGCTACTGGCACTCTGTCGGACATCCAAAAATATAAACAGGCTCGCAACCACTGTACTAAACAGATCCGCTTGATGATGACCTCCTAGGTTGTGGAGTCAAAAACAGTGGTGGAATTCAAGCATGCATGGGACAGTCATAAGGCAATTCTAGGGGTTGGGGGTAGGAAGAAGTAGGCTGCTGGTTAACTAGGACCTGCAGCTTATCCATCAGGTAGGGAAATGGGCAGACTGGGTGGGCCAAGCGGTCCTTATCTGCCATCAAATTCTATGTTTCTATGTTTCTATTATTAATAGGGCATACAGAAGGGCAAAAAATACACCAACAGAGTCTCTATTGATACCTAAAACATGGGTGGAGTACGATAAGTCAAAAGTTACATTTGTTAAAAAGTATACACCATTGGCAGGTAAAATTATGGATATTGTCTTTAAGCATTGGCCTGTGTTATTATCTGATGTTTAAATAATATTGTGGGATCTAAACCCAGGGTGACTTTTTCCAGAGGACAAAACCTAGGGGATTTATTAACTAATAGTCATTGTGTGGAACCAAGGGCTGAAACTTGGCTCAGGCAAAACCTATTGGATGCTATCCTTGTAAAAAGTGTTTCGCTTGTAAGTTTGCAGTCAGTGGTAAATGGACTAGGATAGCAAATCAAACAGGGCAAGTTAAATATGTCAATTTATCAGTTGTTGAGTATGCTATACATTCAGCCTGGTGTCCATGTAACAAAGTTTACGTGGGACGTACAACTGGAAAGCTTAAAGTTAGAATGCTAGACCATATTGGGGCCATTCGGAATAGCTCAGAAAAAAGTGCAACAGGAGCACATTTGAAAGTGTGCCACAGTCAGCATCTGGATGGATTTAAATTTATTGCCATGGAATATGTAAACAAACCTATGGGATGGGGCAGAGGTGGGGAGGTGGGGAGGTGGGGGAGATAGGGTGCAAAAACTGTTGAAAAGAGACTTATGGTGGATTTTCCATCTGATAAGTTTATCTCCACCTGGTTTCAATATTTTAGATTTAAAACCTTATTTATGAAGCCTGAGTCCCACCATAGCCACTGATGCAGTAACAAGGCACATTTGGTTTGAATCCCACCACAACCACTGATTTAGTAACAAGGGACATCAGGCCTAACTATCACCACAGTCACTGACTCAATAATAAGGCACATTAGGCCTGAAGCCCATCACAGCTACTGATTCAGTAATACGGCACATCAGGTTTGAATCCCACCACTGCCACTGACTCAGTAATAAGGCACATTAGGCCTGAGGCCCACTACAGCTACTGATTCAGTAATAAGGCACTCATCACTGATGTAGTAAAAAGGGACATCAGGTCAGAATCCAATCACTGCCACTGATGCAGAAACAAGGCACATAAGGTTTGAATCCCATCACAACCACTGATTCAGTAACAAGTGACATCATGTTTAAGTTTCACCACAGCCACTGACTCAGTAATAAGGCACATTAGGCCTGAGGCCCACCACAGCTACTGATTCAGTAATGAGGTACATCAGGTTCAAATACCACAACTGTCATTGATGCAGTAAGAATGAACATCGGGCTAGAATCCAACCACAACCACTGACTCAGTGACAAGGAACATCAGGCCTGAGGCTGACCAAAGCTGCTGATTCAGTAACAAGGTACATCAGGTTTGAATCCCACCACAACCACTGATTCAGTAACAATGAACATCAGGCCTGAGTTTTGTCACAGCCACTGACTCAGTAATAAAATGTTTTAAGCCCAAGGCCCATCACAGCAACTGATTCAGTAATATGGCACATCAGGTTTTAATCCCATCACTGTCACTGGCTCAGTAATAAGGTACATTAGGACTGAGGCCCACCACAGCTACTGATTCAGTAATAAGGCACATTAGGCCTGAGGCCATCACTGTCACTGATGCAGTAAAAAGGAATACATCACTGATGTAGTAGGAAGGAACATCAGGTCTGAATCCCACCACTGCCACTGATGCAGTAACAAGTCACAACAAGTTCAAATCTCACCACAACCACTGATTCGGTGACAAAGAACATCAGGCCTGAGTTTCACCAAAACCACTGACTCAGTAATAAGGCACATTAGGGCTAAGTCTCACCACAGCCACTGATTCCGTAATAAAGCACATCAGGTTTGAATCCCACCACTGTCACTGATGCAGTAAAAAGGAACATCAGGCCCAAATTCCACCACAGCCACTGTTGCAGAAACAAGGCACATTAGGCCTGAGTCCCACTACATTTACTGACACATCAACAAAGCACATCAGATCTGTATCCCAGCACAGCTACAGACTGAGTAAAAAGGCATATCAGACCTGAATTACACCACAGCCACTGACGCAGTAACAAGGCACATCAGGTCCGAATTCCACCACAGTCACTGATTCAGTAATAAGGAATACCGGCCTGAATCCCATTTGTAGTTGCCTTTTCAAAATAACGTTGGGAGAATTGTCATAATAATTGGTGGCTCTGTTTAATAAGTTTCTGTATTGTTTATTTATTTATATGCAAATTACCATATGACTTAGAGTCCTTATGTAATTTTTGTTTATTTTTTTAAGATATAGTGGTGTTCTGCTTAATTTCCATTGTAAGTAATGTATTTTAACCTTTTACCATTTTTAGATGTGTGCAACCAGTTTAAAACTGTGTATTGCTTTAAGAAGCCCATGCATTCTCAATATAATTATGAATGAGAGTATTTAAATATTTAAATATGTTTGATTCTATTGGTCACTGGTGTGTATTTGAAGGGTTTCATCTGAGTTGAACTCAACCCCCTGAGAAAGGAGCTGGTGCTCTGAATGCGCATGGGGAGTTCTCTTTAGGGGAGTCTGGTGGCACTGATTGTTTGGATTTTAACATGAAGAAGTAAACATTTTTTACTATGGTCTCCTGAGTGCAGGGATTCCTTTTTTCTGTATCTGGTTCTTTTTTGGAGCCTGCGCCTTAGACAAATGGTGCACTGGAGGCTTTCTGTCTTGGTGGAATGAGCTTCACCTGGAGCCTGAAGGAGCCCGAGGAGGAGGAGGAATGGCAGAGGATAGATAGATAGATAGATAGATAGATAGATAGATAGATAGATAGATTGATTTTGCATAAAAGGGATGTACAACACCAGTTTGACAGAAAATCTGTTGACCGCCATCACAGCGATGACACTATGTCAACCACAGTTGCGGTCGGCATTGTGCCGTCAGAAAAGTAATGTGTTTATTGTGGGTGCTGTGCCCCCTGCACCCCCATTTTTTATTATAATCAACTCTGAGTAGGAGATGATTCAGGAAGGGGGTGCAGGATCCAGGGAAGCAGTGCTGAGGTCCTGAGCAGACTTTTCAGCGATCTGTCATTGTTGTTGCCATAGAAGACATCGCTGTAATGTTTTCGCTGCAGCGTTGGCATACGGTATAAAAGTATGATGCTAAATTTAGGTTTGCTTGCTACAAATACTATGGTATATTACAGCCCATTTAGAACACTGGCTGTGTAGCTTTGTGGACAGTCATTGCAGTCTGGAGCTTAAAGCAGAGAACTGTTAACCAGGGGACCCATGTTCAAAATTCCATCAGAACCACTTACACACTCTTGATAGGTAGGAAAACAGTATGCGTGGAAGTTTGCAGGTGCCTAGGTGCTCAGCTGAAGCTGCCAGTTCTAGAGACAAATGACAAGCAAACAGGAAGCTAGAGCACTCTAAGTGTGGTAACTGTCCATGTAGAAACTCAAAGACATAATACTCAGCAGTAGTTGCAAAATAATTTTATTTGAGAGCGGTTAACATGAACTGAGAAACAGGAAACTCCTATCAATGCAGTACAAATCCCTGCATTTTAACATACTAACATACTAGTCACCAGCAGATTAGGCCTCATGGTCTAGCGAGTCTGCTTGAGCCTCAGACCCAGGGTGGGTACCGAAGCCGTCCCCTCCCCTTGTTGTACCACTGTGTCTCCTGTTCTTCATCTCAGCCCCTCCTGGGGCAAGTCAATCTCTGCTTTGTCCCTTTCCTGTACCTGTCCCACCCATTCTTGAACCCCTCCACCATAGAAGCCTGAACCAGCTCACCAGGCAGTGCATTCCACGGTTCCACCACTTTCACAGTGAAATACTTCCTCCTCTTTTCCCCCCAGTCCTTCCTCCCTCAAGCTTCCAACTATATCCTCTGGTGATTCCACCCTCCTTCAGCCTAAAGATCCCCTCCCAATTTACCCTATTTATTCCCTTAAGGTACTTGAAGACCTCAATCATGTCCCCCCGATCCCTCCTCTCCTCCAATGAGAACAGGTCTAGCTCCTCTAGTCTCTCATCATACGTCATCTCCCCTAGACCCCAGATCATTCTGGTTGCTCTCCTCTGGAACCTTTCCAGGAGCTGGATGTCCCTCCTCAAGTGCGCCCTCCAGTACTGCACACAGTACTCAAGGTGTGGTCTGACCAGTCCATTGTACAGTGGCAGAATCATGTCCCTGCTCCTCTAGGTAATCCCCCATGTGATGCAGCACAACATCCTATTTGCCTTTACTGCCACACCCCTGCACTGCTCAGATTTATTCATGTTGACATCCACTAGGACCCCCAGGTCTTTTTCCCCTGCTGTGACCTTCAACTCATCCCTTCCCAGAGTGTACTCATGTTTGGGGTTCCCCCGCCCAAGGTGCAACACCTTGCACTTGGAGGAGTTAAATTTTAATTTCCAGGTGCAGGCCCACCTATCCAGGGTCTCCAGGTCCCTTTGCAGGGCCAACCTCCCCTCCTTCTCCTCCTCCACCACTGCTCCCAGCTTAGAGTCATCTGGAAAGAGACTCATTTCACACACAATATGCTCCCTGATATCAGAGATGTAGGCATTAAACAGGATCAGCCCCGGGACTGAGCTCTGTGGTACCCCACTAATAACCTCCCTAGGAGACGAGACCTCCCCTCCCGGCACTACTCTGTGGGTATGCCCAACCAGCCAGTTTCTGATCCATCTGACCATCAATGGCCTACCCCCATCCCCCTCAGTTTCTCCAGTAGTCCAATGTGAGGGACCAAAATCAAACGCCTTGCTGAAGCCCAAGAACAGTACATCCACAGGTCTTCCCTTGTCTAGTTCTGATGTTACCCATTCATAGAACTCCACAAGGTTAGTTTGACACGATCTACCAGGCACAAACCCATGTTGATGACTATCCAGAAATCCCACCCCCTCCAAGAACCTCCCCAAGCATTCCTTAAGTATACTCTCCAGCATCTCACCCACCACCGACGTCAAACTGACGGATCTATAGTTACCCTGCACCTCCCTAGAACCCCCTTTATGGATTTGCACCACTCTCCAGTCCCTAGGTACCCACCCTGCCTCAAGTGACAAATTAAAGAGTTCCACCAGCAGTGCAGCCTGTACATCCGCCATCTCCCATAGCACTCTGGGATGTATGCCATCCGGACCTGGAGATTTATCCTTTTTAAGAGCTTTATGGGCTCTCCACACCCTATCTATGGGTAAAGCATCATCAGTCCCTCCCCCCTTTTAGCAGATCCTACCTGTTGTGATACCCCTAAAGCATCATTGGTCCTTCCCTCCATTTCAGTAGATCCATCCTGGTATGATACCCCTGAAGTAATCCTCCCACCCACCTTTACCATATCTGGTGCTTCAGAAGTCCCTGCCCCTACCAAATCCACCAGCTCCCGCTTTGTATGTCCCCCCAGTGGACATGGAGGCAAAATACTCATTTAGTACCTCCGCCTGTTCCCTTGCCTCCTCCACCCACCCCTATTCTGTTCTCAATCCGCCAATCTGTCCTTTGTTTTTTCTCTGCTCCTCAATATACTGAAAGAACCCCTTTTTCCCCACCCCGTATCCCCTGTGCAAGCCACTGCTCCTTTCTGGACTTTGCCCCCCCTCACCAACCGGGTGACGTGTCTGGATGCAAGACTGTACTTGTCCTTTTCCCTTTCCCTTCTCATTTTGTTTTATTCTCTGTAGGCAGTCCTCTTCTCTCTTACAGCCTCCTGAACCTCCTTGGACCACCAGCACGGTTTACGTGACCTCGCCCCCTTGCGCTTCACTTTTGCACAGATCATGATGGCCTCCTGAAGTCCCCATTTAATGACCTCCCATCTCCCTTCTACATCCATCCTTTGTGTAATCCCCTTCAAACGCTCCTTGAGAATCACCCCCATGCCCGTAAAGTTCACCCCCCTAAAGTCAGCAGCCATTGTCCTTGTCCTATCCCCCCCCCAAATTTAGCTGAAACCAGACAGTATCATGATCACTCCCTGCCAGGGAATACTCCACCGCCAGATCCCGTACCAGATCCCTGTCCGCAAGAACCACATCCAGAACATGACCATCCCTTGTAGGCTCCATCACCTGCTG
Source organism: Neoceratodus forsteri (assembly GCA_016271365.2). Classification (NCBI taxonomy): domain Eukaryota; kingdom Metazoa; phylum Chordata; order Ceratodontiformes; family Ceratodontidae; genus Neoceratodus; species Neoceratodus forsteri. The sequence continues at coordinate 187,323,589 of CM057457.1, forward strand.
AGTGAGGAACATATCCTGGAAGGCATCTAGTAGCCTCTGCTCCCTGGCCACCATGAAAGTCATGGCTCCCCAGTCAGTAGCTAGCATATGTAGATCCCTCATCATCACAACTCCCTCCCCTTTTGGTCCTCACTGACCCTTAATGTTATCCAGCAGACACTCCTCCAAGGCCTCCCCTATCTCTGGGGGCCTGTAAACCACTCCCATCTTGATCTTTCCTCCTGCAGGGGTTCGCACAGTGACACATAAGGCCTCCATATTTCCCTCTGCTTCTTCTACCCAACTAATCTCTATGTTGTCTCTAATGAATATAGCCACTCCTCCCCCTCTACCCTCCTTTCTATCCTTCCTGATCACTGTGTATCCACTCACATTTAGATCCCAACCATCGCTAGAGTTAGCCCAAGTTTCTGTGACTGCCGTAACATCTACTCCTCCTTCGAATAGCACAGCCTGGAACTCCAGCATCTTGTTACCCAGGCTTCTGGCATTTAGTAACACCACCCTTCAACCCTTATCCCTACCCCCCTTTCCCATACTCCCCCCCCCCCGGATTTCATATACATCCATCAACCTTCCTTTCTCACCTGTGATACCCTCACCCCCTAGGTTTTTGCCCCACTCTACGGGCTGAAGGCCAGGTCCCTCCTCGAGAGGTAGAGGTTTTGATTACAGCCTTCATCTGGGGGGGAACTGTTTCTCAGTTCATATTAACTGCACTCGAATAAAATTATTTTGTAACAACTGTGAGTATTGAGTCATCAAGTTTCTACATGGACTGTTACTACACTTCCAGTACTCTAACTTTCCTATTTGCTTATAGAATCTGTGGCCTTCAACAACTCACATAGGGCCCAATTTGCGACATATTTTTGCTACAGGCACAAAATGGAAAAAAACACACTTGTAAAACTCTCCCAGTGCTTCAATCCAATTGACTGTTTTTACCACTCTGTACACTATCTCCCATTCTTCAGTTTGTTTCCTACAAGCAACAAAAAACCGTTTGAAACCACTGCCACAACTGACAAGCTGATGAAGGGAAAAGAGCATTTAGGGCCTTGGTCACAAACATGCCCAGGATACCCTCAAATGCAATGTATTCCAGCTATAGCTCTGCACAGCCCAATACCCATCCACACTGGACAGCTTTCACAACTGCTGCCAGCTGCATTCTGCTTGTGCTGAGCTGCTTGTCAGGACAGGAGGTGGGATGCACCATACTATGGGCATACAATCAGGTGCCTGTAGCAGACTGTCAGTGAATCCCCACTTGCACAGGATGCAGGGAATGATGGAATACGGCAGTGCTCCAAGGACTACCATATCCCCATCAGGTGCCATCAAACAGTCACATTTGCTGAGCCATTTTCAGCCACCGATGGTACTGCCCCCAGCCCACCATGTAGGTTCCTAGGTCTGTGAGCTTGTAGAAGGAGGATGATCAGGCTCAGAATGGGGACTAGCATCCCCCTAATGGCTGCTTGTGTCTGCTCCCTCTGCCATCCCTCTACACTGCAGAGATGTTTTTCAGAATACAGCACATATCCACATTCAGCCCCTAACTGACTGCTATCCTGGCTTCTCATGTAATTAGGCATGCGGACTGGGATTGGTTGTAGAGGGGATGCACATCCTGCTTGGTGGATGCAACTGAGTGCCTCGCTGGTGCACATCATCTGCGTAGGTGTCCCTCTGCGGCCTTTACCAGCCCTCTGCACATGCAGAAGGGCTGGGGAAATGTTTGCCGATCTGGTCTTTACATTGTTTTGACTGGAAAAATGGAATGCCCAATAATCATATGTTTTTACAAATTTCAGGCAACATTTAAACTCTATATTGAAGTATACACTAATTTTCCTTTACTTAGAAATGTAGCACAAGCATTAATACATCTGCTCACAGCTGATGAAAATTTATACAGACATCATGCATTTCCTATCCATAGTAAGTTGGCTTTTGGAAGTGTAAAGAGAAATATGTTGGGGGCTTGTTGTGAAAGATGTGGCCACATTGCCAACCAGAAGCAGAGTAGCCAAATGAGCAGAACAGTAGACTTCAAGAATATTTACTCCACAGTTTCCATGGACAAGGTACCTTATGGGCAGTGACCAGAAACAGCATGCACTGGAATTTGGTTTTATATATTGCCTTTCATACATACTTTACATAATCTCTCAACATAATTTGCAATTCTTAATCATCTGGCATTAGCCATTAGGGATGAACAAAGAGGTTAACATAATATTGTGGCAAGTAAGCAAAGAAAGAATGAGAGAGAGAGAGAGAAGTCTGAGTAAAAAGAGGTTAGATGTCACATTTAATGTCTCACAGTAAGTGACCACTGAGAGATTCAAATCTGGGTCTCTGGGTTCACAGCTCTCCACCCTAACAACTAGGCCACACTTGCTGATTAATTAAGAGGACAATCCTGTCATCAATAACACAATATCATCTGTGCACAGAAGTTTGGTAGGAAGGATGTGCTATGGGATCTCCACTGATAAATGATTAAGTATATTGTTAGGAAAGGAACATCAAATACACAGAGAGATATTATCATTGTTTTGATTGGCTAGCCAGACATCACCAATGTGGAGCTGCCATCTAATGGATTTTCAAATGCAACATCCTATTATTAGCATCCAAATTCAGTCATCTGGTTTTCACAGCAGTACTCAAATTCTTTAGTAATTTGGAGTAGTCTCATACTCTTAAACCAGATTCTGACAAGTCATTATTTGTTTTAGCTGCATGTCGGTGCCACACACAAACCGATGTCCTATAGACACTTGCTTCTAAAACCAGCCAGTCGTACAGGTAGCATATGTTAAGACCCATTTCCACTCTGGATTTTAAGCAGTGCATTTCATTGCTCCTTGTCACCTCTGCCATAACAAATGGCTTTGGAGAAAGAGCAAGGCAATTATCAGTTATAACAAGCATTTGTCAATGCTGAATGTTTGCTTGCTGGCATTGGCATTGGTAGTGTAGGAGTTAGAGAGATACATAATAGGAATGGCGGTGAAGTATTGAACTGAACGGTGTGGAGGAGAGCGCATGAGCATGCTGGGGTGGGCTCCCAGTGTGCTAGGTAGTGTTCGGGAGGGTGTGAACGACGAACTGTCTATGACAGTTCGGATGCAGTGTTGATACGTAGGGCAATTTGCTACTCGCTGATGGCACTATGCAAATTGCCTGCCACGTTACCACCGTTGATTGTGGTGGTGTTTCCTTCAGAACTGTACACCACTGCATCTGAATGGCTGTCATAGACAGCTCAGACATTCATTGGTACGGTGCAGCCATGTCTGCAAAAGGGAGCAGGGCATTGGGAGTGGGGGAGGCACACCTACGAAAACTCATATGGTGGCACTATGTTTCTTGCACATGCGTGCAAGCAAACATAAAAAGGAGTGTGAGTGGAGTTATAGTTTGGAGTGTGGCTTATTATCCAGTTTTGCCTCTTCCAGAGATTCAAACCCTGCACCAATATTATTTTGTTTATTCTTATAACTTTTCCTTTTTCAGAATTTAAGGATTTGATGTTAAGTATCAGGAGAATAACACTTTTGGTGAAGCACATTTAAGTGCCTTTCTTCCAGCAGCAGTTTGAAAACCTGCAGGGGACTCTGACCATGGGTCTGCAACCTCAAATCCCACTCATCCCAGTATCTCTTGTTGACAGGAATTGAATTGCATCTTCTCGTCATTTATTATATTTGCTGTTATGATTCTTTTTTTTAAAACAGTACTACTGATATGTGTACATCTTTCAAAGAAATGATGATTTCATTTTACTGGAAGACAGAGTTAAAAGACAAGCACTAGCTTTACTTGTAGCCTCTGGCACAAGTGTTTATATTTTTCCTCACTGTTCAGACAATATTCAGTACATTGTTCTTGAGACTTCCAACACTGGTGTAAATTATTCTTGTCCAGCCTAAGTAGCCTGTGGCCAAGTCTGAGTTGTTAATCCTGACATCAGGTATCTTGGGTGATACTGATGTTTCTCTAATGCTGCACTGGTCCTTTGTGGCAGTAAGAGAAAGCCTAATATTAGTTTTAAATGGGAAAGGAAGTTATTTTTTCGTTTACGTTTTATGCTAGATGGGTTATATTTCATACCATTAAGGCTGTCATGTTTCAGATTAGTTCCCCAGTCTTTAAAATTGTGAACAGATTTTGTTTTTCTGCTTGCACCGTAATTGTACTATGTATTTGCTTCCTTGTTATTCTTCTGCAGAATGTTAAAAGGAACATGCAACAGTGATGTCACTGCATGCCGGGCTCTTCACCACAGAACAATGAATACTATATGTTATCACATCTGTGATGAGACAACATGCTTAAGCTATTCATAGCCCCATGCCATGTAAAGCAACTGCTAACAATTCCCCTGAAATGTAAGTGAAAAATCTGCATCATACCGCCTTTGCAATTAAATCCATCTTACTCCCCGTGCTGCCTGAATTTTTTCTTTATTCTTTGGTAACCAGATAAGGCCCACAAGGCACATGTGCCTGTTTTCAGGGGCAACCCGGGAGCACTGGGGAGGGTAAGTGACTTGCTCAGTGTTGCACAGTATGCACATGGAGGTTGTAAGAATCAAACCCAGGTCTGCTGGATGTACCAAGCTCATTCACAACTCATTACTCTAACCTCTAGGCTACACTGCCAGACCCAGATTTAAACACTACAGAAATTTACCATGCCTTCAAAAAATAATGTCCACATATTTCCTGAAACATTTGACCTGCCAGGCCCTCACAAATTATGCAGCCCTCCATATTTTTGTATTTTGCCCTACACCTGATATTCTGCGTTTCTATACTCCTCCATTATTTTGCATCCCCGAACTCCTCCCTAATTTTGCACTCTTGTACTCCTCTCTACTTTTCTGGCCTATGCCCTTTCAATGTTGTACCCTTCTATTTCTTATAAATGTGGCACCCCAACCCCCTCTTAAATGTGTACCATTCTTCCCTTCTCAAAATTTGTGCCTCATACCCATCCAAAACTTTGTCCCTGTACCTTCCCAAACTTTGCACACCACATGAAATTTGTGCCTGCGTACCCCTCCCAAAATTTGTTCCTCTGCACTCCTTCAGAAATTTGCATTTCTACACCCCTCTAAAATATGGGTCACATTTCAAGAGGGATGCAGGGACACACATGTAGGAAGGGGTTTGAGGCATACGTTTTGGGGAGTACAAAACATATTTGGGAGGGGCATACATTTTAGGAGTGGTAAAATGGGGGCACATTGTGAGATGGGAGAGGGATCAAAGTTCAATAAAGGTGCTGGGGCACATATTTTGATAAGGGGGAGCACACATTTCAGAAGCTGAGTGGGGCCACGGATTTTGTGAGGAATGTAGGGGAACAATCTTTGGAGGGGTGATAACATTTGGGAAGGTTGCAGGTAAATAGATTTCAAAAAGGGTGCAAATGTGCATTTTTTCAGGAAAGGAGAAGGGGAACATTTTCAAGGAGAGTGCTGACACAAGCTTTGGGAAGGGTTGGGAGGTAAACATTTGTAGAAGGGTGCAAGAATAAAAATTTAGAGAGGAGAGGTGTACATAACTTGGAAGGAGTGAGAAGGTATGAATTTTTGTGGGTGCTAGGGTGCAGACATTTGGGTGCAAAATTAGAGAGGAGTCTATGGTCTCTATATTATTAAGGACTACGGAAGCACAAAATTAGGAAGAGATGTTAAATATAGGACTGATGAGGGTATACACATTTTGGGAGGGGGCAGAATTCAGCAGTATGAGCAGTGAAACACAGTTCCAGTGGAGGATGCATACTTCAAGATAGGGTTGGCTAGAAAAAGTTGGAAGGGTTTGTAGGGGTATATTGCTTTAGAAAAGGCCACCATTTTTAGACGGGATAAAGGTGTAAGCGTGTGGTGGGGTATAAATTTCAGGAGTATGGGTAATAAAATAGATGAACTTACAAAGGAGTATGTTGCTGATTTTCTGTATGCTTTTCAGGTATTCTGTCTGTTAAAACAGCTGTTGTTTACAATGGTTTAGAAAATTAGCTGAGGATTTCCAGGTCTCTGATTGGCTGGTACTCATACCAGAGGGGTACATTAGCTTTCAATAGAGACCAGGAAATAAAAAGTGCCAGCCTGCCCAGCCCCATCACCTACCGCCATATCCTTGTGTTCACCTGCGGACCACAGCTGACCAATAGCCAGTTTTTTGAGGCCGCACCAAGCACACACACACACACACACACACACACACACACACGCACACACACAAAAAAATGTCAGATTACCTCCCTGTCAAGTTCAATTGGTATCCTGAGGAGACTGTAGACAGGCTGTTTCCTGGGCCAGACCGGTGCTGCTGAGGTTTGAAGCACCAGATGACACACCTCGTGCCATGCTGACGGCCTGAGTTTGGAGGTGAGCTCGGGCTGCTGGGGGTTAGCAGGGGGAAGGGCTGGAAGAGGATTGCAGTGGTCGCTGGGCTGCTCTCCTCTCCTGGATTGGGGAGGCTAGTTATCTTGCTCTTGCCTGACACCTGGTGGAGGCCAGTTGCCAGAGCAAGGTAGTTTGGGGGACTGACAAACGTCAGGAGGGAAAGCGCACACACCTCCACTTATGTGTGCTCACCTATGCACACCACTGATCCATGAGGGATGGGGAGAAAATTTCAAAATCCTATGTCTCCCCATCGCCGTGATGGCCAGCCCTGAAGCCCTGGAACCCTGAGCCTTGTGGATCCCCGAGGGGGGAAGATGATGACAGAGTTAGGACTTAGAGGTGGGGGCCCAATGAAAGGTGCAGTTGGCCACAGGGGGCAAATAGCTATGTAGAAAACAAGCTGTTTCCTCAAGACGTTTCCAGTGAAGTGTGACAGGGTTGAATAAGGCCCTGCACCATTTGTTATGCAGCAAGAGTTAAATGCAATGGTCTGTTCTATCCTCTCCTTTTCTGTCTCTTCTCCGTCTGATTGCGCAACCAAATTTTCCTGTGAGAGCTAGGAACTGATCACTTTGACAGTCTTGCGATTCTCCGTCTCTCGCCTTGCTAGCTCTCTGCCTTCACTTGCTGTTTCTGTCTGTGTTCCTTCCCCTTACATATCTGCCGGTATAAACATACTTGTGAATCATTCTGTGGAAATGCAACTGATACTGAGATCCCTTTGTTTAAAACTGTATATTTATTTATTTGCTTTTGTTTACCAGGTAAGCACACTAGACGACCAAGTGCCTATTTTCAGGTGCGACCCGGGAGATTACAGAGGTACATTCAAGAACATCAGCCAAAAACAAGTACAAATTACAGAGGTACATTCGAGAACATCAGTCAAAAACAAGTACAAGGTACACATTCAGGAGAATCAAGGACAGCAAGGACAATACAAGAACATCAAGTTTTACATAATCACATGGGCTAGACAAGGAAGGCAGTGGTCATCATAGCAGGGCAGCTACACCCCAAAGGATTAGGGAAGCAGGTAAACTCGATGAGTCCAGTTGGGGATTGGTGAGACAAGGCATAGCATGAGGGAGGGGCAGTGAACATATACACATTAATGGGCAGAAGGCCCTGAGTGGACACAACATAATCATTTCATTCTAGAAATCTGTCAGCTCACTAGTGGGTAAGGGGCAGAGCCCCTCCATCTTAAGCAGAGACTTTAGGTAACGAACTCAGCCAGTCATTAAGTGGAGAGGTAGATGGAGGCCAATTTGAGGAATCCTGAGAGGGAGGCTTTAAAGGAGGGATGGGAGGTGGAGGAGCGAGTGCATGCCGGAAGGGCATTCCATAACCGGGGTGCGTACACAGCGAAGGCTCAGTCTCCCATTTGTGTACTAGTTTTTGGAGCCAGGAGGACATGACAGCCACTAGATCTTAAGTGGTAGAAAGAGGTAGCTGGAAAGAGGGATACGGCGAGGGCAGAAGGGGTGGCCGTTCGGACCACATTGTCAATGAAGTTGCCCAAAACAAAGGTGCGGTGATGTTCCGATGCGAGCCAGTCAAGCCGGGAGTAGAGCTCACACCAGTGGGTGATTTGTGGGGCTGAGAGTGCAAAGTGACAGACGCTGTTGTACGCTGTATCCCATTTTGAGAGACTGTTTTTTTGTGATGCAGGCAAAGGTGACAAGTCCATAGCATAGCGTGGGTAGGAGGACCCCCGGCTAGGATGAGATGAGCAGCTGGGGTGAGACAGCTTTTAGCCCTGTATGCGAGCCCCAGCTTACAATTAGAGGCCTTACATGTGTTGCATATATGCAACGCGAAATCTAGTTGTAGGTCAAGTGTCACCCCAGGTACTTGACATGATCAACAGCTAGCAGAAGGGACCCGTTGGCACATGAGATCTTTAGAGGAACAGGGACAGCTATTGTCTTGACTGTAGAGCCAGATAGCATGGGCTGAGTCTTCTGCAGGTTAATAGTGAGCTTCTGGTCCTTTAGCCAGGTTTGGATTTGGTCGAAGTCAGAGTTTAGCTGGGCAGTGATGACAGAGATGTCCTGGGAGCTGTTCAGGATGACAAGGTCATCTGCATATAGTGTAGATCGGCCATGAGCCGGGGCTGAGGGCAGATCATTTATGAAAATGGAGAGCAGGAGAGGCCCAAGGACAGAGCCCTGGGGGACTCTGCAGACAACCGGAGAGGGCTTAGACAGGGCCTTGTTGAACTTAGTATACTGCTGTCTGCCTGTGAGGTAGTTGGTGATCCAGGCAAGGGCTGGGAAGGAGAGTCCAAGGGACAGGAGAGAGGAGCAGAGGAGTAAGTGGTTGACCCAGTCGAAAGGCTTTTGAGAGATCGACGAAGATGGCACTAGTCAGTTTACCTCAATCTGCAGCCGACCTGATCTCAGAGGTGACAACGGCAAGGGCAGTGGAGGTGCTGTGCCCTTTTCTGATGCCATGTTGTGCAGGGGAGAGTAGATCGTGGGTCTGCAACTAGTGGGTGAGCTGCGAGGCAACCACCTTCTCAAGAAGCTTGCTGCTCGCCGACAGGATCGCTATAGGGTGGTAGTTCTTGAGCTCTTTAGGGCCACCTTGTTTGTGAACAGGGATGACATTAGCAACTTTCCAGATGTCTGGGATGATACCTGATGTTGGAGACTGATAAAAGATGTGGGTGATAGGTCGGGCTAGAATGGAGGCCCCTAGGCTGAGTAGTTTGGGCTCAAGATGGTCATGCCTGGCACCAGTGTGAGGGGAGAGACCAGCAAGGAGCTTCTAGGTCTCCATGACAGAAATGACCCTGAGGTAGAAGGGAGGTCGGGGGGAAGCCCATCGGGGTGGGGGGAGTCCAGGTCCTTGGGTTCATGGGGCTGGGAGGGTAGAGCTGGCAGGTCAGTGAACATGATATTAAAGGATTTGGCAATTGTGAGGGGATTGTTGCAGTTAACCCCGCCAATGTGCATATCTGTGATCTGAGCTCTGGCAGACTCTCCAACCGTGTTTTTGATGTTCTACCAGAAGTTTCTCAGGTTTCTGGCAGAGGAGAGTAGGGCATATTGGCAGAACTCACTCTTGGCAGTGTGGATGGCTCTATTGCAAGAATTTCACAGCTGTCTGTACTCATGGAAGTCAGTGTTGGAGACAGAGGCCTTGTACCTCGCCCAGCATTTGTCCCTTTGCTTCAAGAGGGAGAAAAGGCCGCCATGGAACCACTTTGTGACAGTGCCCCTCACTCTCCTTTTTGTGAGAGGAGCATGTTTGTCCTGCAGGGGGGTAAATACTACAAGAAAGTTGCTAAGGGCCCCAGAGGGGTCCTGTGCTTCAGTGACCTGGGTCCAGTCGGTTTGTTGCAGGTCGGCAAGGTAGTCTCCAACGTTAAGTTTGGAGTAATCCTTCGTCTGGATCATCCTGCTGGGAATTTTGGGACAGGAGATGCCCCATATACAGCAGATGGGAAAGTGATCTGAGATGACAGCTGGGAGAATACTACAGGAGACAATTCTATCCGGTCTATTGCTAAGCAGCCAATCAATGAGTGATCCCTTGTCACCACACGGGAAGAGTCTTGTGGGTTCCGAAATGAGCTGGCTGAGGGCGAGGCCAGTCAGAAGGGACTCATATTGCTGGACGTTGTAGCCCACCCAGTTCAGGTTGAAGTCACCTAGGACTAATAGTTCATTTGAGCCAACCATGGGGCTGAGACTGTCAAGGAGGGAGGAGAGCCCTAGCACACCACCCTTCGGTAGATTGTAGGCACAGATCAGGTGCACCTTTTTGGTGTTGCCTAGCAGGAGAAGGGTATGCAAGAACTCACAGGTGTGGAATAGGTGAGGTGAATGCCTTATGACAGATACATTTAGGTGACACTTATAGTATAGGAGCACCCCACCCCCCATCTCTTGTTCCCTACTCTGTCTAGCCTAACAAGGTTGTATCCCAAGAGGGCACATGCAGAGTCTGGGATATGGGGCTTCAGCCAGGTTTCCGTGACCCCCCAAAAATCAGGGTTATAATGTGCCACCCAGGCTGTAAGCTCTGCTATGTTAGGTAGTAAGCTTCGTATGTTCAGGTGTGCTACTTTATGCCCTTGGCAGATAGCCAGGCGGGGGGGTCTTGAGGGAGAACCTGGCAGCCTGCAGCCCAGGGTTATGGGCTGAGGCCCCAGCCAGACCATGGAGCCCAGAGCTACCACTCAGAGGTGACATCCTGTATGGCCACTGGGTTAGGACCGAGAGTGGGTTAGTTTTGTGGTAGAGTCCTAACTCAAGGTACAGGCCCTGGCAGCTCAGGAATGTGATTCGAGGGTAGCAGGTAACGATACCCCGAGAACAGGGACCCTAGTAGATTCCCCAGGTCAGATAATAGAGACAATAGTTTGCCGCTTCAGACTCCTAGGTGGCTGTGCGTGCACTTGAGGATTAACTAGCTGTAATTTTAAAACACAAAAATGCTGTTCATGCTAACTAGCTCTAGTTATAATACATTAAAATGCTGCTCATGGCTTGAGAATTAATGAACGTGTACAGTCATGAGTATAAACTAGCTCCAATTTCCAAGAATGCTGTTTATGGCTCAATAGATTTTGTATACAAGCACAGACAGAGTTTAGTTAAGAGCAAGCACCCAGGGTAAAGCTACACATGCATACATGAGATGGGGCACCAGTAAGCCTGGTGCTGGACCAACTGAAGAGGGGAATGCTGTAGGCTCCCACGAGCTAGTGGGAGGGGCTAGGAAGCATTTAAAGGGAGGAGGGAATGGGTTGGGTGGGAGAAAAATTCACCTCCACAGCACAATCATGGGAACAGCAGCCCCCTTCCCAGTTCAGAGCACATAGCCAATATGTTTTCAGTCCACACTTATTTCTCTTGGTTCCAGGGGAGGTCCACTCGACCATGACAACAAGCCAGTGCCTCAAACCCTGGGTCACAAACTTTTCTTTCTGAGCTGAAAATGGACCGTCAGTCCCTGTGCAGGAGGGGGGACCCACAGTAGCAGGGTCTCCCTCACCTCCCACGTAGTAGGTAGCAATGAGTCACAGGGCTCAGGAGCAGCCTAAATCCATATATAGCTACAATGTTGAAATGATTGCAAAGCTATTTTGGAACTCAAGGGGATAACCTGAGAATGCTGGATGCAAAATCTCTGAGATGCTGTAAACAAGACACCAGTCCTGTGTCATTATGTTCTTTTTGCTGCACCTGAAAGAACATTGGAAATTTACAGGAACATTATGTGAGAAGCATTATGTTTTCTTAACGAGTTTCCCAGGCACAGACTTATAAAAAGAGCAGCAATGCTTGTGTGACAGAGAGAGATAGAGACTGAAATTGGAATTTGAGAAGAAAAACTCAGAAGAAGCACTCTGCTTTCTATGTTTGTACTGCCATTGTAAATAGTTATACTTAACAATTTTTACCCTTTATTTTACTATTATTAATAATGAAACACTCATTGCGAATTTTACAATAGCTCCTGGTTTTTCTATGCTTCCTGACCTGTGCCTCAGTAATGTGAAGCACCACAGAAAGAAAAAAACGTAAATCAAAGGTTTATCTCTGTCACACACATGGAGCATAGAGGTGCAGTGAATTTAAAATCCACTAGCGAAGTGAACGCAAAGTGGCCACTTCGCGTTGGCACTTCGCAGTGCGGAGTGCCCCATAGGAAAGGCTCTCCTCACCTTGTTATTATTACTTCATGTTGTCATTCCACCTTAAATGTGAAGTAAGGTGGATGACAACAATATTGGCAGCATCACACCCACACAGTCACCAGAATGAATGTGCATCCCCAAAGTGCTACTGTCTTGTGTCCAGAAAACTCCCCAGTGCTGATGAAGTGAAATGAGACTGTAACAAGAAATGCAAAGTCTCCCAGAATTAACGGCGCACTCAGTCATGTGTGCAGTGGTCAAGTCACACACAGTCACCAGAATTAATGTGCATCCCCAAAATGCTACTGTCTTGTGTCCAGAAAATTCCCCAGTGCTGACAAAATGAAATGAGAGCGTAACAAGAAATGCAGTCTCCCAGAATTAATGGTGCAATGCAAATGCACAGACAGATTAAGATTGCGCTCCACACTCAAGGGATGCATACAAAAAGGCATAACACCTAACCAGTGCTCACAAGTCACAAATTAAAATCTGGAAAGGAATACATTTTGCCGGTTGGGGGATTAGTGCACTGCAGTAACAATCCACTACCAGTAAAGATACCACAAAGCAGTATAAAAAATTCATGCAGGTGCGGTGGATAGCAGGTTCACACTGCTGCAATTACTGTGTAACACAATAAAAGGTGTCTGATTTAATGGCATGCATCTCACACACACGCACATGCACACTCAAGTAATGCGTAGCAAATTGAAAACCTTTAGTAATATAGCCAAATGTTTTAAGCATACAAATTATACACTGCTGCACCACAACAATTAAAAAAATGTCAAGAATTACTGAAAATATTATTATGCCTACATTAACACAGTTATACAAGAACAATATTACCAAAACAGAAAGACTGCCTTTTTCTCCCAGTTAATCTACCTACATCACAAATACGCCCCTCCCCCAAAGCACACTTCACAGTACACAGACTGACCGTTCTAAATTAACATTCAAAATCCACACACAGCAACAAACACTCGATGATATGAGCACAGAAGGTTTTCCTACAATCGATGTACTAAATTTTGAACAAAAAATTACTCAAAAAGGCATTTTAAACAGCTTTTAGAGGTTTTGAATTGCAGAGCTCTGAGAGCAAACTGTCTCCAGTTACCACTGCACATACACTACCCAGGCCAGAACTGAGGCTGTGCCAAACAATCTAGAGCCCATGTGACCTGCAATCCCACAAATAACTGTACAATTTCATTTGGAGGGCAATTACAGGGTGATGTGAGGTGAATTACATTGATTTCAATGTACTTCGCCTTAAAATTGGTAGAGAAGTGGTTTGGGGAAGGCGGAATAATGCAAAGTCATTGGTTTCAATGGACTTCGCCTTCATCATTATGAAGCGAAGTACTCTGCTTCACATTGTGGAGTTCTCTGTGGATTCCACGTTACTCAGTGAATCACTTCACGGAGCAAATTGGGACCACTTCGCCCACCACTTCTTACAGTACTGTAACTCACATACTGTACGGGAAGGAATGGAATGCCTATGGCTGTACTTCCCCTATGTGCTGTAGCACAAAACTCCCCAACTTAAAAATGCTTATTAATGAGTACAATGGTGGAGTGGTAAAGCCTGGAGAGATGCTACAAAACATGCTTACAATACATCCAAGTAACTAGCAAAAAAATTTATGTTGTGATTCGTGATCATGAATCATGATTTGTGACTGCATTTGTGACTGTGATGATAAAGAATGTGATTCTGTGTTGACGGTGTGAGATAAACAATATGGAACTGTACTGGGAATGCAAATGCCTACTGCTGTAGTTCCCTGATGAGCTGTAGCACAAACTCCCGGACTTAAAACTGCTCACATTCCCCTCAATAAATACATGATTAGAACTAACATTGAACAGTTGGGGCTTCAATGGAATTCTGACAAATTTAAATATTTAGGGTTCTACCTTCATTCCTCTCCCCATATCGTGAAAAAACTTAATTTGGATGCTTTAGTTAAAATTTTAACAAATGATCTTAGACGCTGGTCAAAACTGTCTCTTTCTACATGGTGACATTTGAATATAATAAAAATGAATGTTTTACCCCAGTTATTGTATCCCTTACAAATGTTCAATGGGGCTTTTCCATTAGCGTGGTTCTCCCAGATACAAAGAATAATCAACACGTTTATATGGCAAGGGAAAAAAGTTAGAAGTTATTATAAACTTACCTGTCCAAAAACTGACGGTGGTCTTCAAGTCCCTAATTTTTACTTATATTACCTAGCCATACATCTGACTAGGGTTAGATATTGGATGCAAACACCAGAGAAGTGTTCAGCTCCTGAATATTGTCCCTCCTGGGTTAAATAGAACAAGCACTTTGTTTTGAAAAAAACACTGACCCTAAGGCTCTTCCTTTTATTGGTAGAAGGAATCTCCCTAAATCCCTAAAAGAAACACCATTAAGTTTCTCAATTCATACACATCATCAGTTAATTACTTTCCTCAAAGTGGATCCCTACAAAGATACTGCCCAACCCCTATTCTTAAACCCAAATCTTCTAATTTCGGGTAAGGTAATCAGGCCTCATCTTTTTTGGCCTGATATGGAGGTATTAAGAGTGAATCAATTAGTCCAGAATAAAAAGCTGCTTCCCTATAGGGTTACCAGTATCCTGTTTGATTGGCCCACTACAAATGTTTTCAAATACTTTCAGATATCCCACATGTTGACACATTTTTTGGGGTCGGGGAAAGGGAAAGTCCCTTCATGTCTCTTTTATTACCTTATATTAGTTCTATCCCCTCCTTCCGTATAATATCTTACTCTTACAAATTTCTCCTGGCAAAGGTTGCCTCTCTAGAAGGCAAGAGGTTCTATTGGTGGGATAATGTATTAACAGTGACTTCCCCTCCCAGAAACTGGTCAAAAATTTGGAAACATTTATATCAGTATATTAAATGGGACAGGTACAGACTTATGCAATTTTATATTAATCATAATTTGTTTTATACACTGGTTAAACTTCATTAAATGGGAAGGGGTTCCTCTAACCAATTCCCCAAATGTCAACAAGCCCCTGCGGATTTGCTTCATATGTTGTGGTCATGTGACAAAATCACTCCTTTTTGGCATTGCATTCAAAATCGTCTTGATCCACTTCTTGCACTATCAGATAATTTTAACCCGGAAATTTGTATTTTGGGTGATTACACAGGGCTACAAGGGATTCAGAAGAGAGCACATGGCCTTAATATCAAGTTGTGCCAAGAAAGTAATTTTGAGGCACTGGTTGGAGCCTAATGTTCCTGTTTACATGGAATGGTATAAGGAAATTATGTTCGCTTTGCAAGCAGAATTCATCATTGCTGTAGTCAATAATAGGATGGATAAATATAAAGTAAGATGGGAATCTTTGTATACCCTTTTATCGATTCAGTAGACATTAGAGATTTTTATTTTCTCTTTTGAAGATTACTGCATTTAGTAAGGTTTTGAGTTTTGGAATCCTTTTCTTTTTAAATAAATAAAATAACCATCCTCAGTTAACAGCAAGTGGTAGACCGGGAAGGGAGGAAGGGAGGGGGTAGAGGGTGGGATACAGGCAACAACATTATGTTCCAGGATTTTCTCACATTATGACTTCTAACTATGTATTTCATACAATGAATATGTGTTAATCTTTTATTTATGATTATTCCTCTGTTTAATGTATTTACATGCTGCCTGTATGGATGATGGTTGTAAAAATGCTACATTAATAAAGCTTACTAAATGAAAAAAAAATGCTCATTAATGAGTACATTGTTGGGGTGGTGAAGCCTGGAGAGATACTACAAAACTTGCTTATAATACACCCAAGTAACTAGTCAAAAAATTAGTGTTGTGATGTGTGACGTGATCGTGAATCGTGATTTGTGACTTCATTTGTGACCGTGATGATGAAGAACATGATTTGTATCACGAGTGACTCGTGATGATGGTCCTGACTTAACGCATATTAATGAGTACAATGTTCATGCAGAATTATGCACCACATCTGTCCAGTAGTCTTAAGGGAAGCCAAAGAAACAACTGTGACTTAAGTTACAGATGGAGATTGGGCCCTAAAGAGATGCAAATGCATAGACAGATTAAAATTGCGCTGCGCACTAAAGTGATGCAGATGCAAAGGCACAACACCTAACCAGTGCTCACCATCAGAAATTCAAATCTGGAAAAGAATACCTTGCCATTTGGGGTGGGCCACGGGGACAATGTACTGCACTGCTGCAGTAACAGTCACTAGTACTAGTACCAGTAAGGATACCACAAAGAAGTACAAAATCACACAGCTGCAGTAGATAGCAGGTTCACATTGCTGAAATTATTATGTGGCACAATAAAAAGTGTCCGATTTGATGAGATGTGTTACACACATACACACACACACACACTAAGTAATGCATACCAAAATGAAAACTTCAGTAATATAACCAAATATTTTAAGCAAACTAAAATTATGCACTGCTGCACCACAACAATCAGCAAAAAGAATGACAAGAATTGTTGAAAATATTACTGTGTGTACATTATCACAGTTATACAAGAAAAATATCACCAAAGCAGAAAGCACTGTCTTTTTCTCAGCGTGTCAGTGTGGCTCAGTTGGTAGCACATCTGCCTCTGGACCAGAAGGTCGTGGGTTCTCAGCCCACACTGGGATTGGACTTGCACCTAAAAATCACTGGCATCTGAGTGCAGTATTGGGGGGTGCTGTACTGCTGGGGTGTGCCGTCTTTTGGATGAGACGTTAAACTGAGGTCCCTTCTGCCCATCCTGGTGTTGTCCTGGTGGGTGTCCAGGTGGAAGTAAAAGAACCCAGGGCACTCTTGCCGGTGTCCTGGCCAACATTCCCCTTCCCATAAAACCGGTTCATGCAATTATCCAGGCTGTGTGTGGGTGATGATGTGTGATATGGCCGTCACCACACATTCAGTCACTTCACTACCAGTCTAGCATTGCTTGTAAAGTGCTTTGGGATACTGTGTATGGAAAGCGCTATATAAATGCTGATTCTTCTTCTTCTTCTCCAAGTTAATCTACCTACACCACAGATACGCCCCTCGCCCCTTCCCCAAAGCACACTTACCCTGTCTCTCAATACACAGACTGAATGTTGTACATTAACATTCAAAATCCACACACAAACAATAAACACTCAATGACATGAGCACAGGAGGGTTTCCTATAATCGATGAACTAAAGTTTCAGCAAAAAATGACTCAAAAAGGCTTTTTTAACAGCTTTTAGAAGGTTAGAATCGCAGAGAGCTCTCAGAGCAGATTGACTCCTACAGCTTCCTACACACGCTACCCCAAACTGAGGCTGTGCAGAACAATCTAGAGCCCATGTGACCTGAAATCCCATGAATCACTGCAAAATTCGCCTTTGGAGTTTAAAAACAAGGTGAAGTACATTGTTTCAATGTGCTTCACCTTAAGAATTGGTGGAGTAGTGGTCTGAAAGGCAGAGTAATGCAAAGTCATTGTTTTCAATAGACTTTGTGTTACCCATTATAACGTGAAGTACTCGCTTGCATTGCGACACTCCATGAATTACGCCTTATCCACGAATCCTTAGCAAGCGGGGGCCACTTCGCCCATCTGTAATGGTGCATGATAAGATGAAGAGCAACCATTAAGAACTGAACACAAAGAAAAATATAAAATGGGCACTTGCCATTTTTAGTCAATGGGCAGCCCACAACAATATACAAGTGAGCTGGGAAACAGACATCCTTGAACAATTAAACAATTATCACTACAAATTTCATACAGAGGTCTGAACCATGACTGGATCGCAGTACTCAGTAGCAGGGTACTGTGCTCTCCATGCTGGCATCAACAGTCACATGGACACCCCCGAAATAGGCCATAACACAAGCGAGATAGGCAAACCAGCTTTTTAAGTCCTCAAATAATGTCCTGCAATCAGTGCTGAAAAAACTAAGGAAATATCAAAAAGACAAGTCTGCCCACCACCCTCCCATCTCTAACACTGACCTACAAAAACTAAGGAACTCCACAGCACTGGCTCCTGATACCATGCCTGGCTTGGTCAAAAAAACTTGGTTTGACCTGCCGTTTTGCGTGTGGCCAGGCACAGCCAGGAAGGACTATGGGAATTAATGAGAGATTCAATCTGCTGACAACTGGCAAGTCCAGAGCCAAGCATGTGACACTGTCATATAACCAAGCCAGCAAAGATCACAAGAATCCTCAAGAACAGAATATAGAAAGTATGATGTGATTCCTGTTTCAAGATACAAACAATCCACTTTGCCCTGTTAAGTCCTGCAAAATGTATATATCTAAACTGCCAGCTAACACACCCTCATTCTACCTTCATCCTGATAGATTGCTGCAGCATTTCCTAGAGATGGAGTCCTGCTGGTGCACCGCCAAGCCTATGGGAAAAAATTACTTAGGCTCCCTCATGTCCAGACTGAGCACTGAAGCCAAACTAAGCATCTGCTACACCAACCACAGCATTCAGGCAATGGCAGTGCATATGCTTTCAAATGCTGGGCTAACAAACTGCAAGAAAGTGGCAGTGAGGGTCACCACTCAGAAGACAGTCTAGCCGATTACTGGGCAGTATCCACAAGTGATTGACGACCCTAGAATTCAATCCTGGGGGTGGACAGGCACAACAAGTCAAGTGAGAACATCAGACAGACAAAAAGAAAAGAAGTAAAAAAAGAAGAGCAAACAGAAACAAACACTGCAGCATACAGCTCCTGTGTGCCACGTGCAGGAACTAGCAGTAAAGGAACAGCCAACAACTTCAATAAACTGTACATTTACCTGCCCAATTAACGTTGTCACATACAACAAATAGAGGCATCAAGTTTGTTATTTTGGCTAACCCGACCTACAGAATGTGCAACTGCATGGTTAAACCATTTTTTTTTATTTCCCCAACCCTCCCAAGAAGGGACTATTTTTTCTCCCACTGTTGAAAAGTCAAAATATTTACCATCTGTTCAGTATCAAAGTTAAAAATCTGTGTCAGTTTTTTTTATTCACTAACTAGCCCATCTTCTAAGCACAATAATACCCTCCAGGGTAGGTGGTATGGGCAATACCGGACCTTACAGGGACTATAATGTGCTCCTCCTGTGGCGATGGGCCTCATTACTCCCCTAGTCAGTCTGGTATTGACCAGTACTGCCCACCCTGTTAGATATTATTATTTGCTTAGGGATGTGAATAGTGTGATGTGATAACATACTCATTGTAATGTAGTGAACAAACAGACATGCAGTGCCATCATTGTAGAATGTTCTTTTAAACATTTTGCTGTAGAACAAGAAAATAAATACATGGCACAATTATAGTACAAACAGTACAAAGCTGTTTACAATTTTAAAAACATGGAAGCAAATTGAAAACATATGTAACAACCCCCTCCTGTCTGTAAGGGGAGAAGGTTATTTACCAATAAGTGTCTGGTTCATTTTTGACAGTTAAGTGTTAGTTCTAAGGCTATAGCTCGATGAAAGGAGAATAGCCTAGAAAAGGAGGGTACCCTTGTGGCACTGGGGGAATTGCCTTTGCCTCGAGGCTTCAGAGAGTCTGTCCAGCTGAGAAAGCATCAGAGAGGAGGAGATGACATGAGTACTCAAGGTACTGGACAGATCCTTGGAAACTGTAGATCTGGGGATATTTATGATACATCACCAGTAAATAGGGAGCATGTAGTGGGACCACTGGGTGGGTGAGGGAACATCAGGGGATTCCCCTCAAGGGAGACAACCCAAAAACCAGCAAGCTTGTGGTGGTTTCCCTGGAATGCATCAAAGAAGACTATGGTGGGGGACGATCTTAGAAAAGTGCCCTTTGTGAAAGTTCCAGCACTTGAAGATGACAGGTGTGACTCTGGCAGGAAGTAGAGCTGCCAGACAAGATAGGAGACTTGTCTCCAGCATGCAAGTGGTGACCCTGGTGTGTGCATTCCTCGGCATGGCCACTGCTGTTCAGCTTTATGAGGAAAATGACCTATGTGGGCATGGCAGTTGGTGTGACCAGGTACTACACAAGACATTGTCCGGTTTCTAGCTTAACAGATCCTAGATTGCACTAGGGCAGGAAAGTGTCAGTAGATTTCTATGTGGGAAACTCACAGGGCCCCTTAAGTTATTTCACCTGGTGAGGTGAAAGTGGGAACATGAGAATCTGCATCTCACACCTTCATGGTGAAGCAGCATGATTAGAAGGAAAATGGAAATGGAAGTATGCAATGGTACAACAGTTTTGCAAATCACCCCCCCCCCCACTTAGGAGATGGGAGGTGAGAACTATGTATACAGTAAATGCCTTCTGTCACTTTGCTACTAACTCTCCTCCCTGCACACATCACTGATCCCTTTATTTCACTCTTTCTATCACCCCCCTACCCTTGTATTGCCTTTCACACCGCTCCTCCCTTGTTGGTAAATACTGGTTCGCCTCCTTCCCCTCCCCTCCTATCTCTCCTCTCTACTCTCTCCTTCTGCTCCCTCCTCCTACCCCCTTCACTCTAGAGACTCCCATTCTTTCTCAATCCCTCACCTTTGCTCTAGTGCTGGTCAGGTTGCCTTCTCTTACCATCTCCCCTCCCTATGGAACCAGCTTCCTCCTCTTTTTCGCCATGCCTCATCCCTACTATCCCTAAAGCAGTTGTTAAAGCCAACCTCCCCCCATCCTGCTCCTGTCTCTCCATCCTCTAACCCTCCCTTCCCCTTCTCCCCCCCTTTTCTCACCCCTTGCTGCCCTACCCTATAGCCAATGTACCCTAACATGACCCTCTCCCTCTTTCGCTCATCTAAGGGCATTGCCTCACTTGAATTTTAGTCTATTTGATCCCCCCCCCGTGCACCCTTGTAATATCTTTAATTGTCATCAATGTACAGTAATTGCTGTCTTTGTTACCTCTATGTATTCCTACAACTATTGTTGCTGCCACAGTATTGCACTTTAAAACTGCTGTTTCTTGCACTTCAGTTAATTGTAACTGCTGCTTACTTTGTTCCCCTTCCCTGGGGTGCATCTTGAAAGGAGCCTTGGCTCAGTGTGCCTTTCCTGGTTACCAAACTTTTAAATAAATAAATAAATAATAAATAAAGTTAGGAACCATTTGGTAAATTGTCAGAAAGATATCCCCAAGTTATTCTGGAATCCCCCTGCATAATAAAGGAATAGGGAGTGTCAAGGTACAGGAATGTGAACAACAGCAATGGCAATGGTAGTATGGCTGAATGGAAATCATTGAGATGAGACATAGTTATATGTGGGAACATCGGTCAGATCCAGACAGTATGTATCTTAAGTCAGGACATGGTTGGGGACTAGTGATGGGCGAAGTGGCCCCAATTCGCTCCGCGGAGTGATTCGTGGAGTGAAGGTGAATTTGCGGAGTGCTCCGCAACACGGAGCGGAGTACTTCATGTTGGTTACTGAGTAACGCCAAGTCCATTGGAAAACAATGACTCTCAGATACTCCACCTTCCCAAACCACTACTCCACCAATTCTTAAGGTGAAGTACATTGTTTTCAATGTACTTCACCTTGTTTTTAAGCTCCAAAGGTGAATTTTGCAGTGTTTCATGGGATTTCAGGTCACATGGGCTCTAGATTGTTCTGCACAGCCTCAGTTCGGGGTAGTGTGTGTAGGAAGCTGTAGGAGACAATCTGCTCTGAGAGCTCTCTGCAATTCAAACCTTCAAAAAGCTGTTAAAAAAGCCTTTTTGAGTAATTTTTTTGCTGAAACTTTAGTTCATCGATTATAGGAAACCCTCCTGTGCTCATATCATCGAGCATTTATTGTTTGTGTATGGATTTTATGGATTTTGAATGTTAATGTATGACGTTCAGTCTGTGTACTGAGAGACAGTGGAAGTGTGCTTTGGGGGAGGGGTGTATCTGTGGTGTATGTAGATTAACTTGGAGAAAAAGACTGCTTTCTGTTTTGGTGATATTTTTCTTGTATAACTGTGTTAATGTACACACAGTAATATTTTCAATATTTCTTGCCATTTTATTTGCTGATTTTTGTGGTGCAGCAGTGCATAATTTTAGTTGGTATAAAATATGCGGTTATATTACTGAAGTTTTCAATTTGCATGCATTACTTAGTGTGTGTGTGTGAGTACGTGTGTGACGCATGTCATCAAATCAGACACCTTTTATTGTGCCACATAACAATTTCAGCAATGTGAAGCCGCTATTCACTGCAGCTGTGTGATTTTTGTACTTCTTTGTGGTATCTTTACTGGTACTAGTATTAGTGACTGTTACTGCAGCAGTGCATTACAGCCCGCCCCAACCAGCAAAGATATTCTTTTCCAGATTTGAATTCCTGATGGTGAGCACTGGTTAGGTGTTGTGCCTTTGTGTCTGCATCTCTTCAGTGCACAGTGCAATCTTAATCTGTCTGTGCATTTGTGTCTCTTTAGGGCCCAATCTCCATCTGTAACTTAAGTCACAGTTGTTTCTTTGACTTCCCTTCAGAGTACTGGACAGGTGTGGTGCTTAACTCTGCATGAACATTGTACTCATTAATATGCGTTTTTAAGTCAGGACCATCATCACGAGTCACTCATGATACAAATCACGTTCTTCATCATCACAGTCACAAATGCAGTCACAAATTATGATTCACGATCATTCACATTATGAATCACAACATTATTTTTTTTTTTTTTTCTAATTACTTGGATGTATTGTAAGCCTGTTTTGTAGTATCTCTCCAGGCTTCACCACCCCACCATTGTACTCATTGATATGTGTTTTTAAGTCTGGGAGTTTTAAGCCACAGGTCATCAGGGAAGTTCATCCGTAGGTGGTAGGCATTCACATTTCTTCATCATCACGGTCACAAATGCAGTCACAAATCACGATTCACGATCACGTCACGAATCACAACATTATTTTTTTTTAATAGTTACTTGGATGTATTGTAAGCCTGTTTTGTAGTAGGTCTCCATGCTTCACCACCCCACCATTGTACTCATTAATGTTTGTTTTTAAGTCAGGGAGTTGGACAGTGTCTGCAGTACATACACAGACTGGAATGCACACATGCAGTTTAGTAAAGCATACTTGCACTGCTCAGGATACAAAGTGTCACGCAAATGGAAGACAACAAAACAAGGGCATAAATACATACAAGGGTCAGGGATGGAGGAGGAATACATTTTATAACACAGCAAGGAAGGTGTGGGGGGGCTCATGGTGTGAGGAAAAAAAAAGTAATGTGGGATCCCATGATGATCCAGCAGCAGTTCCAGCATGGACATAATTTGCAACTGATGTTCCTCTATGTGATCCAGCCGCTGCTCCACAGCACTCACCCTCTCGTTGTTATCCTCAACAGCACTCCAGAGAATTGCCAAGTCAGCCTGTGTTACATGCAGTTCTCTGGGGTCCACCATTCTACAGACTGACCTGCTGGTGGTGGTGGTGGTGGGTGGGTGGGGTGCTGGTGGAGCAGCAGGTGCTGCTATGGCCTCCTCTTCTTAGGGATGCTGCAATGCACAGCTGCACCCTCTGCCACAGAATGGCCAGCAGGTGCAGGCATGGTCTGTTCTGTGGCAACCTGCCACTCCAACTGCTGGTGATTGAGCATATGGGTGCACTGGCCCTCAGTCCCCAGGTGAGTTCCCCGGGGGCCACGGCGTACCTCCACCTCACATAGGTGGCACTTGACCACACTGCTGTCCCCCACACAGTAAAAAAACTGCCAAACAATGGAGGTGTGGGGAGAACCAGGCACAGGCAGAGAATGGCCAGGTGAACTGGCAGCCGGCTGGTCACAGTGCTGAACAGGGATGGGATCCACACCTGGGCCCAGGGGAATAGGCACATCCTGCTCCAGAGAACCTGGTGCTGGACTTGATGATGGTGGTGGTGGTTCAACTGCCTCAGAGTCAGGACAGGAAGTGGTGCTAGTCCTGCTTCCGGGTTGGGGGGACAATCAGAAGTATCGAGCGGTCCAACGTGAATGAGTGCCCATGCCCTCCACAAATGCGCACGGCACGATGCTTACCACTACCACGATCTCCCAGAGCTTCCCCCACCCCAGACATTCCCTCACCCTGGTCCATCTCTCCTACTGAGCTCCCTCAGTCCAAGCAATTACTACTCACACTATCACACAACACACACACACACACAGTCACACAGACAAACAACTAGCTACTTATAAAGGTGAGAAAAATAAAATTTACAGAAAGAACAAATTAAGTAAAAAAGAGTACAAAAAATACAAAAAAATGTAGCTTTTAAAAAAGCTACTGGGTCTAAATCAAAGTTTAAATCTCCTCCTCACTCTGATCTCAAAGTATCAGCAGTCACAAAACACACTACTCTCTCTCCATCTGCGCAGGAGAAAGTAAAAATGCCTACTTTTATGACTCACTTTCTTCCTGCCTAGTTAAAGAGCATGTGACTTACAGTACTACAAGCCATGTGATGTGTGGTGGGGGTTCCCAAATCTGAAACACCAAGTGGATCACTAGAATCATAATGAGGAACGCGAAGTCCATTAAAAACAATGACTTCACCTTACTTCGCATTACCATTCTGCCTTAACGCGAAGTGGTAATGACAAGGCGGAGTGAGCACTTTGCATTGCCCACTCCGCGTAGTGGAATGGCACTGCGAAGTGCCCACTTAGCGTTCACTTCGCCAGCAGAATTTAAATTCACTGCATCTCTATTGGGGACCCTGGGGATTTGGATAAAGTTCTGTAACTTGACAGATTTGCCCACAAGCACAGTCCAATGAATTGTGATCTCTAGATCTAAAAATTGAGCTTATACAGTTTAAATTTTAGTACAGGAGTTATGTGCTTTAAGGCTCTGGTGTCTGTGATTTCTTTGATGAGCATAAAGGGGGTCTCAGTGTGTCCCAGTGAAACTTCAGCCTGGCAAGGCTAAAGCAAGTAAGCAGTGTTCTAAAGGACCTTCCAGCAAGCCCAAATTTACTGGATTTTGTTGACCGGATTGACCCACTGAGACTTGTGTCTCTTTATCAGGAGTGACTCAGGATATGTTACATACAGAATATGACTTGTTTTCACACTGGCAAAAAATCATGTACAATTACATGGCATAGAGGACATAGTGACACTGGTAGTTACAATAGGTACAACAGTGAAGATCAACAAAATTGAATAGCAAGTTCTACACATAAGTCAATAAGATGAAGTGTATTGTGCAATATTACAGGACATCAAAATTAAGTTCAAGAGACTAGCTGGAGCTCAAGGTTATCTTGCTCAGCAGATTTTTCTGCTTTGATTTTTAGGAGCTGGTTCAGAAGAACCTCTTTGTTGGTGATCAGCCTAAAGTGAAAGTTGAGGTGACTTTCTATGATAGGTGAGCAGGGCACAGGGATGGTGACAGGGTCCTTGTAAGCATCAAGATCAATAAAAAAAATACATTAAATACCTCAGCAATCAGTTTAGAATCACTCATAAGATTTGTGTTGTGGATAATTTCTCAGTGCAGCATACTGGTCTGCCCCTTAAGGAGGCTATTTAAGGTACTGCATCCAAAAATTGTGAAAACTACTGTTTTGTAGGCCCTTTAGGTAGGAGACTTTGGCCTTTTTTAAGGAGGACTTCCACATGTTCCTGAGTTGCCTATATGCAATCCAGTTTTGCTGTCAACCAGTGGTCTTAAATGCATGCAAAGTTCAATCTCTTTGTTTCATAAGCTCGCAAAGGAAGGGGGTTATCCATTTGAAACAGGCACCTTTAATCTTTCTCTGTAGAAAGGGAACATGTCTGTTTATAATATTGGTGAAGTTGTTGATTAGAAAGTCTAGGGCAAGGACTTAGGGTTGCCATCTGTCTTGATTTCCCAGGACAGTCCTGAGATGGACAGCTGTGTCCTGCAAAAAAGGATGAAAAATACTACACGTCCTGACCTTGAGGTTGAAATAAATTTACCAACTTTCCTCTAAATGTTGCAGAACACTATAATACCTTAACTAAAATACCTTAAAATGATAAGAAACAATAGAAACAACTAAAAAGGTACAATACTTAGTCTTAATTCTAATCATATAGAGAAAACAAATTTGTTACAGTGGTCTAAGTTACATATTGTCCTGGGAAAAATCAAGATTCAGTAAGAAATGTCCCACTTAGGGCTTCTTAGAGGGTGGTAACCCTAGGAAAGGCTGACATCATTAAAGTAACCAGTGCTCTCCCAATTCACCTTGGCAAGGTCTGCGAGAAAGGCATTGCTGTCCAGAACAGAGCAATCTCTGACAGTAATTGTTCTGGGAGGAGTCTTTGGGAGATAATTTTTCCATATACAGTGTGTCAGGAGTGGTCACTGAGAGAACTGGAGAACTTTCCAGATGCTTGGATACGGTCTACTCTGCTGACCAGGACCCAGTCTATTAAGGAGTGATTCCCCAAGGTGGTATTTAGCCGAGTAGGTTCGCTAATGATTTGGTGTAGGCTTGAGTCACTAACAGAGTTTTTGAAAGTACAGGGGCCTTATCAAATCAGTTAAGGTTAAAATTCCCAAGCCAGATTACTTCACCATGGTGCAGTTTCCCAAGACAGCCCAGGAGGTTGTCCAGAGCAGGTTTAGCAACTGAGCAGGGTCTATAATTGCACTCTACAAACAAAGGCTTAATATTGCCAAGCAGTACTTTGATAAGTACCAACTAACTTAGTGAGGAGGCAGGGGTGTGGGGGGAGAGCAATTCTGTGGCTTAGAGAAAGGATTTAGTGTATAGGATCACCCGCATGCACAGACTTTTCTTTTTACCAGGCCAATCTCTCCTAAACATTGATGTCAACCTCATTTGAAATGACATGTGGCTTCAACCAGGTTTCAGTTATAGCAAGTACATCATGGGAATGCAAACTCAAAAAGCAAGCTTCTATTTCATGAGCCTCGGATCTTGCAATTTTCCCAGGTGTGGTCAAAGGGGGAGGTAATTCTGATACTGGAAAGGCAGGGGCCAGGGTTAATTTCTATGTCCCCAGCAGATAGTATGAGGATTAGTAGGATGAGCTTAGTTAGCAACTTGCAAAAAGGTATTGAGAGCTTGTTAAGGGTCAGTACCACATGCCTAGATATAAGGTAAGTGGCATCCTTCACTTTCCCACTATATAGGCTCATTAGATGGGGGAATAGTTTAGGCAGGTCGCTACAAGGGCAGGGGACATGGGGTGCCCCTAGACATGGAGGGTTCCTTGGGCCATGCACACCCTCTCCCAGTACAGAAGGAACTAAGCAGTGGTTACAATGGAGGAGCTCATCTGGGATTTGAACCAAATGTTTCTTGCAGGAGTCCGTGGCCTCCCAAGATTGAAGTGGAAGATAGGCCTAGGAGCGACAATAGGCTACTTCACAATCATTTGGTCTACAACCAAGAAATTGTTATTGGCACTAAGCAGGAATATGTGCAAAACACAGTATGAACATGACAACCGACACATGTGCAAGGACATTTGTACACAGACCAGTAGTGAATGATTTCAGAGGAGAGTAGCAAAACCCAAGGAACACTGCTGTAGGTGTGTTTGTGTTGTAAGGCACATGTAACAGCAAGTTCAAAACTCACGTAAGAGGCTTGAATACTGTAGATACATAGACATAGACAATGACAGCAGAAAATGGTCCTTCTACCCATCTAGTCTGCCCACCCTAGCTAACTACCCTACACTGGCTCTAGTGGCCATCCATCCCCTTTGTTTTTGTACCATTTCTAATTAATCTCATTGCCTACCTGCCCCATCCCTGCCTTAAGCTACTCACTGATTTAGCCTGTACCACTTCCTCAAGCAGTTTATTCCACTTGTCCACTGCTCCTTCTGTGAAAAAGTGCTTACAGACATCCCTTTTAAATCTCTCTCCTGTGAGTTTAAGTGAGCTCCCTCTTATCCCTGTATTTGATCTCAAGGAGAAACATTCATTGGCATCCACCCTATTTATCCCATGCAGGTACTTGTAGGTCTTGATCATGTTGCCCCTTTTCCTCCTTTCCTCAAGGATGTACTTGCTCAAGTCCTACAGTCTCTTCTCGTGTGACTTGTTCCCTAGTCCATGGACCATCTTCATTACCGTGTGCTGTACTCCTTCCACCTTGTTAGAGTCTCTCCTCAGCTGTGGACTCCAGTACCTTGTGCAGCCTTCCAGGTGTGGTCACACCAGTGACCAGTACAATGAGAGGGTTACCTTCTGACTTCTACTGTTTATCTCTTTCCCTATGCAACCCAACATCCGGTTTGCATTGTCCACACCTCTATTACAATGTGTAGTTGTTTTTAGACTCTTCAATACCATGACCCCAGGTCCTTTTCCTCCATTGTGCTTCCCAGCACCACTCTGCCCATTTTGTATTGCACTCTTTGGTTTCTCTTCCCAATTTGCATCACTTTACATTTTTAGCCTTGACGTCCAGCTGCCAAGATCCCTCCTGAGTTCCCTTAACCCTTCCTCCATGTGCACATTTGCACAGATCTTTTTGGGCCAGCAGAGGGACATAAGCATTTTAGCCACTTTATTGCATAGAAGAGATAGTGGTAGTCTCAGCAGAAGCAGAATCAGTTTAGCTATGGGGTTGGGTGTCCTTTGAGTAGCCCTTTGAAGGTGTGATAGGTACAGCTTTCCTGGATAGGGTGGGGAATTAGTTCCAGAACAAAGGTGCTTTGTGTGAAAAGGACCATTTACCAACTGTAGTTCAGGTGCAAGGAACCTCCAGGAGGGACTTGGAGGAGGAGTGAAGGGCTAGAGGGCTTCCAGGCCAGTATATGTCTGAAACTGGGAAGACAATTCATTAGTGTCATATAGGCCAGACACAGGGTAGGGCAGTAGAGAATCTTTAAGAGCAGACCAGTGCAGAGAGGCAAGCACATTGCAATGGTGTTCTCGATTTCCTTCACCAGATACAAATCTGCCTATTTTGTGATACATATCTTTAAGGTTGGTAAACCCTTCACTTTTCAGGGAGGAGAGGACTTGGGCTCTGTATAGTTGTGTAGGGAGGAGGATACTATTGGCTACAGACATACAGGCTTCGTTAGTAAGATAGTATTTGAGCCTATAGAGCAGCCCCAGCTTTTGGGAAATAGGCTTAGTGGTACGCTTAGTATGGGTCTTGAAAGTGAGCTATTGGTCAAGCCAGAAACGAAAATGCTGTATTGTGTACACCACTTCTAGCTGGGCACCTGTGGAGGTTAAGATCTGTAGGAGCTTATTTCAGTCAGGGGCTGATTTTCTGCAGCCAAACAGCATTGTCTTCAGCTTTTTTTTTTTCCATTGAGTAGCAGATGATTTGAGACAAACCGTGCTTCAAGTTCATTGAAGTCCCTATTAAGTCCAACTGTGATATCATTCAGGTCTGTGCCAGTTCTATAAAGGACCACATCATCAGCAAATGGCAGCACTTTGGCTGTGCCACAGATGCAAGGGAGTTTGTTGATGAAAAGTAGGAACAGTATAGGCCCCAGGATAGAGTCTTGGGGACCCCATCGGAGATCTCATTCTGGGAAGAGAAACATGACCCTCACTTGACTGCCGGCTTACACCATACAAGATAGTTGCCAAACCACTGATAGGAGAGCTGGTCAAGACCCAGACTCTTCAATCGGAGCAGTAGAAGGTCATGGATGACCAAGTCGAAGGTCTTTGTAAGGTTGACAAATGAAGCTTCTGTGTGATTACCATGGTCAGAGGCAAGGAGGACATTAGTGGTGAAATGCACCAAGGCTGAGTCAGTGCCATGGTGCATGCAGACACCATGCTGGATCTTCATGAGTAGGAAGTGGGTTTCTATATAGGCCAGCAATTGATTGTACACTAACCTCTCTTGTACTTTTGCCAAGGTGCTCAAAATAGAGATAAGGTGATAGTTCACAATCAGTTTCCTGGCTCCACCCAAAGTGCACAGGGGCCACATCTGCTACCTTCTACTTTCGTGGAACTGTGCTGTGAAACAGGACAAGTTGAAGTGGGTAACCAGTGGGGTAGCTAGGAAAGGGGAAGTCAGTTTGAGAAGTCAAGGCTCAAGGTTATCTTGCCCAGCAGATTTTTTTGCTTTGATTTTTTTGTCATCTGTGAAGAGGCAGATCTTTCCATTTATGCTTTTCCATATGTCACAAATAAGTACATTGAAAAGGATCTAGCCCAGCACTGACCTCAGAGGTATTCCACTTATTACTTCCCTAACCTTTGAAAATTCCCCATTAATTACTACCCTTTCTGTTTTTCCTTTCAGCCAGCTCTGTATCCAAGTTGCCGATTTTCCCCACCCCTAAGTCCCTTATCTTTTTTAACCAGTTTCCTGTAAGAAGGGTCCATGGCTTCTTCTGGAAAAGTTTTGCAGTCAGTGCTGAACAGTGGAATGTAGTCATCAGTCTGTGTAGAAGCTTTGCAGTCATTACACTGAGTGGAGACATATGCAGAGGTAGGCCAGTCCTCATTGCTTCAGAGTGGGAAAAGATGTTGATGTTGTCATGACTATTCCGATATGTGCACCCACTGCAAATCCAGACCAGACAGCAGATATATGTTCCCACACCAACATTTGCAAGTGATGCAATCCATCCAGGAGAAGAGGAGAAATCCTGTATGCAACTAGGCCCTGAAGTGTGACCAATGCAGTAACCATGGCACAGGATGCCGAGGACTTATAATCTGTGAGCCATGAGGAGGGGAACAGTTTCAGGCCCCACAGACAAATCAGACAAGCCCACAAGCAGTCACTGTGCTCTTGGACTCCCAGCATGAGAATGCCAATGAATCAGGGGAAAGTGAACAGCTCTACATCCCTGTATCTGTGCCCAGTGAAGAGGACAACAGGTCCAACAAGAATGACAACAGAAGTCTGTTGCATCCCACATACACTGCTTCACCATTGCGGACTGATATGGACATAGACACAGTTGGAAAAAATGATGTGCAGGCCAATGGCATGTGCATCTGTGGAGACCAAAAACACCACATCAAAGAGATCCCAGCAAGACAGCACAATGAGATAAGTGATCTACAGTGGCTAGAGTCCGATGACCATCTGTTCAGAGTGTGGTCTTATTCTACTGTCCAAAGAGTCAGACAGCAAAAAGCAGACTGGACTGAGACTGGACTAGAAAAACTGGTCCTGTGTGATATTGGTGAAAATGAAACTGAGAAGAGCACGTCGGTGGATGCAAAATGTCAAAGCCAAAAATAGCCCAGGAGCAAAATAGTGAGCATCAAAATAATGACTCTGTATGCTTTCGGGGGGCTTTGCCCCCTGCACCCCCCAATAAACTAATATAACAAACTCCAGATTACACTGTTTCCTAACAGTGTGCACTATGTAATCGCTATTTCGTGACACTCACTATTAAAGCACACTCGCTATTCACACAGGCGCTTAAACTGAGTCGCTCAATTTGAGTCACTCAGTTGGAGTCGTTCATATTATGGGACACCACAAAACTTCTTGCATCCTGGGGAAATTGTCCCAACCCACATGTAGCTTGACCAACAGTGCAAACAAGAACATAATCATCTCAATGTGCTAAGGTGGAGGCTGCCACTTATTTAACCATAACTTGCATCAAACTTTGCCATCACACTCAACACAAGGAGGACTGGGAGTGCTGGGTAGTTCCAGACTGAAGAACAAGTGGCCTGGTAATGCTATGTCAGGCAGACCAGAAAATTGCCAGTCAAATCTGGGACAGATGTAAGTTTGTCTCGCCATACTGTACATAACAGTGTTGCTCAGTCAAACCATGGAACTGAGACAGGACTCAGTTCCGTGAAGAGGCAAAGGAATGACTCTGGTACTACTCAGTGGCTCTCGCCAAGAATATGAGGAACACATCAGATTCATTTTGTGCAAGTGGACCACTGACCAGAATATCAGCATACACAGCATGACACAAGCCAGAAACTGGTCAAGTATTGGGAGGACAGTGGGTTCATCATGAATCCATATCCTGATCACTTTGTGCAGAAGAAAACAGTTGGGCTTCAACTAGACTACAGACCTTGTAAGGCAAAGCCCCATCATCAGATTTTTTACAGATATTCTGTCAGCACTTTGTTGCGTTGCCAAGGAAAAATGACTTTATTGGACATTGTTGTCACAAAAACATGCCATGGTGTGATTTGCAAAATGTGATTTGAAATGTTCATGATATGTTGTGTTCTCTTCCTATGTAAGTAGAGGCAGAACCGATGCATACAGTGTAGGCATCTGAAGAGTGCCAGATGAATCTCACTCATATGCATATTCAGGGGAAGTCTAACCCTGGAAGCACCGAAGTAAGCAATAAGGTTTGATAGGTTGTGTGTGGAACACATTTTACCATATGGCCAGGGGTGTAATAATGCACAAGGCCAAAGGCCGAGTGACTTTAGCCACTGGCCGTGCGGTAAAATGTGTTCCATGCACATCCCAGAGTGCCTTATTGCACTTATAAAATTGGATCCTTTATTAAAAATGTTTTACAGTTGGGAAAAACAAGTAGAAACAATAGATTTACTTGTGTGCATTTAAGATAAAATAGTCCTTCCGCCCACTATAAATTATGTCATTGTATTGTTGCCTACTTTCTTCTTCCTGTTTTTTTTTTCCCCCACATTCAAGATATGGAATGTTTGTCATGGAATGTTTACCATGGAATACATGGATTAAAAATTCTGCTCAGTTTCACTGCTAGAATGTTACTCTCCTAACATATTATACACACACACACACACACACACACACACACACACACACACACACACACACACACACACACAACAAATGCCTCTGTTACAGCCAGAGACACAGTTATCTCACTATCAGGGCAAGGAGAAGGGATTTCCCTGATGAGCAAGTAAAGATAGAAGGGAGATTTTGCATTGTCAGCAAATAAACAGTTGTAATTAAAACTATAAACAATACTTAATGTTTTTAATTTGTTAATGAGTGTAAGGAGAATGTGATGATCAGGGAAACAGCATTTAATTAATCTATTTTATTTTGTATTTAAGGTAGCTTTATTTTAGGGCCCAGTGCAAGTAACTGTGATGCTTACAATTACAGGGCAAAAAACAATGGCTGCCAGTTGAATTCTTAACATTCTATTAGCGTAATGATTCCAGTGGTGATCTGTGCACATTTGGTAGCACTTTTTATTTTCCATGTGTGGAACATAACTGCTACATGAACAACAGTCAATCAGATTTCAGGATTTTCCCTTACCATTTTATGATAGAGGATATAGCCCCTAGACATTTTAATCTTCAGTAAAGTGTTATATTTTTTCACAGAAATATTTTAATACTGAGTATACTGTATATGTGTAATTTATCAAGTGTAGTGTGATAACTTCTGCATATGAATAGTAATGTGCAAACATATTTTTGAGCATGTGCATCCTTGCTCTTTTTCTCTTACATTAAAGGTGTAGTGGTCACTCTTATTGTCATCTTTTAATATGGGGTTGGGGCTAGGAGTCCTCTAGGCATGGGGCAGGACCAGGCTGATGGAACCTGAATGGGTCTACATAGGTTAGTAACTGGGGGGAGAACTCTTAGAGGTTAAGAGGTGGACTTGGAACACCCATGGCAAGAAAACACTTCCTAAGCTGGGAGAGGACAACTTTAGGAAAGCTGGATGTTTCTACCCACCAGAAGGGCAAGGAAGCACATGACAGCTGGTAATTGGGGAAGATCCTTGGTTTCCACCTGGGTACCTGGTGTAGGTACAGGAGGTGGATATCCCAGGTTGCCTGGTAAATAGGGACTTAGCCACAAAAGAGGTGTAGCAGATCTCTTGACTCCAATGGTTCAGGGTATTCCATAGAAATTGTAGAGGCAGACCATTGTGGTAGGAGT
The DNA here is from genome assembly GCA_016271365.2 of Neoceratodus forsteri. NCBI lineage: Eukaryota > Metazoa > Chordata > Ceratodontiformes > Ceratodontidae > Neoceratodus > Neoceratodus forsteri. The sequence goes on from CM057457.1 coordinate 187,357,526, forward strand.
GCACCCCACAGTGGCAGAGTAGATGAGTTACTTGTGTTTTGCATTACTTTGGGTGGGATTTTGACCTTGCTGGGGCAAACACCCCAGACACCCATGCTGGTTATTGGAGGAAGGGTGGACTGATAAACACTCCTGTGCTGGTGTGTAGGGCAAGTACTGTACATTGGCCAGCCATGCCATTTCCAAGGATGGAAATGTTATCTTAGGGGGAGAGTGTAACAGCCCCCTACTACTGTTAGTGAAGGAAGTTGTTCACCAGTGATTGTCTGACTCAGAACTGAAGGTTCAGTGTAGCGTTGAGTGGATAGCTCAGTGGGGGAAACATAAACTAGAAAAGGAGGGTGCTCTACTTGCACCGGGAGTGGGTGTGGGTGGGTTGCTTTTCCGTTCAGGATTCAGGGGGTTTATTCACATGAGGAAGTGTTTGAGAGGAGGAGATGGCATTACCACCAGCATGGGCAGGTTTTCTCTGCCATGCCAGTTGCCAGTGGAAAAGTGCAATCTGCCATTTTTTTTACATTGCCGTCTGCGTGCCTGGGCACCACCACATGCAAGTGCACTGTGTACTGTTGTCATGATGACAGTGTCTTAGTAGGAGAGTGTGAGCAGTCGCTGCAGTCAATGAGGTGTCAGTGCACTGTAGTTGGTGTTACATTTTCATGGTGACATGTCTGAGTGGAAGAGCGAGCAGCCATGAGCAGGGGAGAGAGTGAGCGATGAGGCAACAGTACAAGGTGCAGATCCGGTGCCATGCAGGCATTTATCTTGTTCTTTTGTCATAGGCACCCTCAGTCCCTGTCAATGTTTGAGCTACTGGGAGAGCAGAGCTCAGGAAGACATGGTGCGTTGCTTTGAAGAAGACAACTTAAGTTTAGTTTGGCAGCTGTTTGTGTCTGTGTCAGTGTGAGAGGAGACAGCTCCAGGGAGATCTATTCTCTGAAGTCAGGGAGAGGCTGGAAAGTAAGCAAAATGAGTGGGGTGGGTGTAAGCGGTGCTGACAGTCTTACTTGGGTTGCGACAGTGAGCACTGCAGTGAGTAAAGTGCACACCTCAATACCCTCAGTCAGATTATTACTATGCAGTTCAAGTTGCAGACTTGAGTAGAATAATATCTGCATGAGAGGAGACAGTCAGGTAAAAGTAAAAATTGTCTCAAAATAAGACGGGAGAAAGTTGGAATTGGATGCTACTGCTGCTTCTGCTTATACACTAGGCTTTTTCCTGCTATTAGCTAGTGTGACTGCTGAGTTCAGATTCAGACTTGTAACAATAAGAATACATACAGTCACAAGTTAACTTGCAGGAGCAGTGCACTCACCACAGTCACAGGAGAGATCTGATAGTATTGACCTGTCACAGAAGCAATGTCAAAAAGTTACATTAAAGGTTCCTCGGACCACCACTGACAAACTTTAACTGGGCTGGCTGACATCATGTTATTAATATGTGTGGTGGTGATCTCGGAACTGGTGGTGGTGGTAGCGTAGCAGGAGGGCAGGGGGCAGCGGGAGGCCACGAGGATGGAGGGTGGGGGAGGCAGATGGCCTTTTATTTGCATTTCCAAGGTGACAAACCTAATGACCACTCATAGTATTGGACAGATAATAATAATTATAATAAAACTTTATTTATTAAGCACCTTTCAAGCACCAAGGTGCTGTACAAATGAACAATAAAATCAGAGAAAATACACATATAAAATCAGAATAATAACAACAACCTCAAGCCATGAAAGCCTGACTCCACAAATGGGTCTTAAGTTCCCGCTTGAAAATCTCCACGGTCGTGCATTCCTGAAACCGGCAAGGCAGAGAATTCCAGAGGATTGGGGCTATAAACATAAAAGCCCGAGCCCCAGAAGATTTTAAAATAACCCTCAAAACCTCCAGCAACCCCTCGTCAGCTGAACGGAGCTGTCATACAGGGCTGTAAGGAATCAGAAGCTCTTTCAAGTAGTCGGGTCCAAGTCTGTGCAGGGCTTTGAAGGTCAAAAGACCTACTTTAAAGGTGATTCACCACTGTATAGGCAGCCAGTGCAGATCGCTCAAAACAGGGGTAATGTGTGTCCTTCTTGATACCCCTGTCAACAAGCTAGCAGCAGCATTCTGCACTAGCTGCAAGTGGTGGATATCAACATCAGAAAGCCCCAGGTACAGGGAGTTGCAATAGTCAAGGTGAGAGGTCACAAAGGCATGGACCAACACAGGTAAATCGCCAGACGGAACAAGGTGCTTCACCCTGGCAATGTTCCTAAGATGGCAAAATGCAGACTTAATGACAGCTGACACCTGATAGCGAAGGTCAGCCCATCGTCAAGTACCACTCCCAGGTGACACACCCGTTCAGGGGTAAGGATCTGATCCCCCCATGAAATAAACCAGAAGGATGATCAGACCTCAGCCCCTCTATCCTGTGACCTGGGTCCACAACCATAACCTCGGTCTTACTGGCGTTCAACTTTAACCAGCTCGAATTCATCCAGTCATGAATTTCAGCTAGGCAGCTATTAAATACCGAGAAAGCACTAGCCTGGTCGGGGGCAAAAGACAGGTAGAGTTGGGTATCATCAGCATAGCAGTGAAACCTCAGCCCATACCATCTTACAATGTTTCCGAGGGGCAGCATATACACTGCAAACAACATGGGGGAAAGCATCGAGCCCTGGGGGACCCCACACTGCAGAGAGAAACAGTCAGTGAAAAAAATCCCCAACACAACTCTCTGTGTTCTCCCAGATAGGAAAGATAAAAACCATCTGAGTACTGTACCAGACAGTCCACAGATGGACCTCAGGTGCTCGAGCAAAACCCCATGGTCTACAGTGTCAAAAGCTGAGGGGAGATCAAGGAGAACCAAGATAGAATGGTTTCTCCGATCTCTCGCCATCGGGAGATCATTGAGCACCTGAACCAGAGCAGTCTCAGTGCTATGCCTCTTGCGAAAACCAGACTGGAGAGGTTCATAGATATTATGGATGGTCAAATGGTCCTCCAGCTGGTTTTCCACTACCTCTCAATAACCTTCCCAATAAAGGTAAGGTTAGAGATACTGTAGGTCTGTAGTTGGCAAAAATATCTGGGTCCAAAGAAGCTTTCTTCAAAAGGGGAGTCACCACCACTTCCTTCAGGGAGCTAGGAAACTCACCCAATTCTAGGGAGCACCAGATTATTTGAGCCAGAAATGGGCCCACAATCTCAACACAACCTAAAATCAGGGAGATTGGACCCAGATCTAAACTACAGTACGTAGGGCACATCCCCTGGATGATCCGCATAACATCCTCGAACCTCGGTGGGTCAAAGGAACTCCAGGAGGCCCGGAGTACCATGGCCGAATGCCGACCAATGGCTTCCCCCTTAGAGTGTGTCTGGCAGATCTCTGATCTGATGTCGGCAACCTTATTCACAAAGAATTGAGCGATCTCATCACACTCCTTTAGTGAAAAAGCTCGATGGAGCTGGAGACAGGCTGGGTTGCATAGCCTGTCCACAGTTCTGAAATGCTGAGCTGGTCGATTCTGAACTACAGCGATCTCCCTGGACAGGAATTCTGCCTTCTTATGGGAGATCTCTGATTGGTAGAGCTGATAATGTCCCTCCAAACTAAGGCGGTTGACTTCTAGAGCAGATTTCCTCCAATAACGCTCTAACTGTCGTCCCACACGTCATAAGTCCCTCAAGGACCCATCAAACCACGGGGCCCAAAGGCAGAGACAGAAGGGGGATGAACACGGACAGGAGCAATTGAGTCAAGAGCCAAGGAAATGGCCTGATTATAAGCCAAAACCATGGACTCTGGACTCATGCTGGCAACAGGGAACTCTGAAAGGTTCAATACCACCATTAGGTCTTCGGGGCACACATCCCGTAAAGGGCGGTATCGAACCATCTTCACAGGGGCAGACCTACGGAGGGGAGCACTAAAACTGAAGCCCACAGTGTAATGATCAGACCAACTGACAGGCTCCACCACCAAATCAGAGGCCTTAATCCCCAGGAGAAAAACCAAATCCAGAGAGTGACCGTGATTATGAGTAACTGAAGAAACAATCTGTGTAAAGCCCAGCGATGTCATCAGCTGGAGGAAGTGTTAACCAAAAGCTGAGAGTTCGTCATCGACCCAGGCATTGAAGTCACCCAGAACCATCAATCTGGGTGACTCCAATGCCATATCGGCGACAAAGTCTGCCACTTCCTGCAGGAATCACCTCTTGTCCCCTGGTGGACGGTAGATGAGTGCTATCCTGCAACCCACACCAGCTACTATGGTACACTCAAAGGATTCAGCCTCATCAACTGGTACACCCGTGAGCCCCAACCTGGTCTTGAAACAGACCGCTACTCCCCCCCATGATCCAATCTCGGGCAGAGAATCACCGAGTATCCGGCTGGAACAGCTGCCTCCAAAATGGGGCCAGCATTTCCATCCAGCCAGGTCTCGGTGATGCAAGCCAGATCAGCTGTCCCGACAAAGTCAGCAATAACGGCAGACTTGTTTTTAACAGATCTGGCATTGCACAACACCACCCGAGTTGGACAAGGCTCCTAAGTCATCCCGAATACTTGCCCATCAAAACAGATGGTGCCCTGGGGTATGGGGACTAGACATGGAACACCATGTTTCAGGCTCCATTTTGCCCCAGGGTGTCTTCTGGACCTAACCAGCCCTATATGAGAGGTCCGTTCATTCAACCTACAGTGTCCGTGCACCCTGCCACACACACCCCAAACCCTCCTCTGTACAATACCAAGCACCCGACAGCGCTGGTAGATGGAAAATGGGAGGGGAGGGGGGAAGGGTGGAGGGTGCGGAGGTCAGAGGACAAATAATGCACTACCGGGGGGACTAAACAACACATACCACAAGCGGGAAACTAACTACCAGACACCTAAATAAAAATCCTAATAGCTTATAAATAAATTGCCCTCAATTACAATTAAACTAAAACCCACCTGTAATTGTGCCTTACTCAAAACATAACTATAATAACATAATTCAGTAAACAAATAAACAAAAGCAAGCTAATGAAACTTCCCAACCCCTGAACCCTCTCACGGCTCTGAGGAGGGAAGAAAAATAAAACAAAAATAACAAATAAAGTAATACAGTTCAGAACTAATTTTCATCCCAAAGGTCCTCTCACTACCAATAGGACAAAAACATTCAGAAGCAAAGATATAAATAATCCATTTGCAGTTTTAGGCACTCTCACTGCCGATGATGATTAATATTGCATGGAATCCAAGTATATAAAGATAGTGAGGCCCTCTCACTACACACACTTTCCTTCATAAGATGAAAACAGGATCCAGTGAAAAGTCAAATGGCATTACGATGACCCGAATCAAAGTCCAGAATACTTCAAATGTACATCCAGAGAACAGCAACATGCAGACTCAGTGCAAGTCCATAGGTGGAGGCAGAGAAGTCTTAAATAAGGCCGAGAATATCCACAGGCCCTGCTGCAAGAAGCGGGGGCTCCCCCCCACACACACACCCAAACTGCCTAATCAGACTCTATTATACTACCAGGACCCATAGCTTAAGATATCCCGAGGCTGGACTAATAAGGCTGACCCTGGAGTAGCTTAGGAGCCCCCAATAACCCCTAACTCCTTAGGGAGAAAATGAGAACAGCTCCTGCTCGGTCCCAGACAGCACAACCTAAGATCACCCAGGCACAAGGGGGGGGGGTGGGGAAGAGCCTCCCACATCCAAAGCCACTAATATGGCACTGCTTCCCCAAGCAAGATTAAACACAGTTAAAGTAAAATTGAAAACCCAGAGAAATGAAGGAAACCGATCAATGAATCGGGTCCCACCACTCACGATACATTAATACACCAGCAACTGTTCTTTCGGCCAAAATTCTTGCAAAAATCACAACAAGAGTATCCAGCTCTTCCTTAGTCAGCTTTGTAAAAGTCCTCCAACAGTACGTCCAAGCTGTAGGGGCCAAGCATCAAATAATAACAGCCAGCAAATCGATGGGTCCAGTACAAACGAGCATCCAGGTGACCAGGAATAAACTTCTCCACACTGAAGGAGACGCCAGGATAGTAACCAACAACAAGTGGTAGACAACTGCGAAAAACTTAGAATACTGCTCCCAGCAAAAACCTCTCACTTCACCCACGATGGGGACGCCAGGCGACTTACTTCCCCACACTGAAAGAAACGCCGGGACAACAACCGGCAGCAGGCGGTGAACAACCGCAAAAACATAGGATGCAGCTCCCAGCAAAACGATTCACTTCACCCATGGAAGAGACACCAGGGCAAATGAGACATCAGGACAGATGACCGACAGTAAGTGGAAAACAACCGCAAAAGCACCGGGCTGCATAGAAATAAAATAAAACAAAAATGTTAAACACTAAAACATACTAAAACTCGATTAATAAAAATGAAGTAAAACAAATAGGGCAATTCAAACAGAACACGAACTACAAGGTAGAGATCCTGAGGAACTGGGGATCTGGGGACTTTTATGGTAGATAACCAGTAAGTAGGAAACATGTAGTGGGACCACCAGGAGGGTGAGGGAACTCCAAATGTTTTTACCCTCAGTGGAGACAACTGGATAGCCAGCGGGCCAGTGGTGGGTTCCCCAGTAGACATCAAGAGAGACTAGTGGGGGGGAGGGTGATCTTGATAAAGTACCTGCTGCAAACGTTCCAGTACCTGAAGATGATAGGCAAGATTTGGGCAGAATGCAGAGCTGCCTATGAAGGTAGGAAACTCATCTTTATCAGGAATGAGATAACCCCATATGTGTGTGTGTGTGTGTATGTGTGCGTGTACTCCTCAGTACAGCTACAGCTGTTACTTCTACCAGAGAGATGTCCTATGAGGGCATGGCAGTTGGCATGGTCAGATACTGCAGATGACTGTGTGGGGTTTTCAGTTGAGTGGGTCATGCTAGGGCAGGAAAGTGTCAGTGGGTGGCCATGTGACAAAGGCACAGGGCACTCAATTATTTCATCTGGTAGTGTGGAAGTGGGAACATGAGAATCAGTGACTCATGCCTTCATGGTGAGGCAGCAAGATCTTAAGGAAAATGGAAACAGCAGTACACTAATTGTACAACAGTTTTGCTGCCATAATCTGCTATTAGGAAGGTAGGAGGAGTGAACTATAAGTGGAGATAAGCACATTTTGACAGACTAGAGGGAAGATACCCTCAGGTTATTCTGGAAAATCCATATTTAACAAAGGAATAGGGAGTGTCAAGGTATGCAAATGTGAACAGCAGTAATAGAAATGCACTATGGCTGAATGGAATTCATTGAAGCAAGACAAGATTAGCATGCATCTCAGCAGGAGGCTGTGTGAGAATATCAGTGAGACCAACAAAGCCAGTAACCGGGGTCAGGATTTAGTTGTGAGACCCTGGGGAAATGGATAACTCTCTGAAAGAGAGATGATTTTCTAAAAGTTTAGTCCACTGAACTGTGATGTCTGGATTTTAAAAAAAAAGAGCTTTTACAGTTTAGCAACAAGTGGGTCTTGGTGTGTCCTTGTGAAGCTCCAGCCTGTGTAAGACTGAAACAAGTAAGTTGGGTTGTGTGGGACCATTGACATAGGAGATTCCCTGGGCCATGCCCAGACATCTCCCAGGCTATGGGAGAGAAGCAGTGGTTGCAGACAGTGACAGCCTTAATGGTATGAAATATGACCTACAGAACATTAAATGTAAATGAAAACTCAACTTCCAGTCCCCTTTAATGCAGATGTTTTTATTTTGTTATTTTTTGCAAGGAATAATATTAACAAGTCATTTCAGTGTTTACAGTGAACCAGACTCCAGGGATTCTATAAGTACCAGGTGAATATCCTTTAGCTTGTATGTGGTTATCTGTTTGCCACACACCCTGTCAAGCCACTTATATTTAATTGCCATGGGCAAGTCTAGTTTTAGCTCAGAGGTTTATGTTTTACTTATTTGCCAAAAAACTGCCCTTACTTAAAAAGTGTAGTAGTTTAACGAAATCTGCATATTGACTTAACAAGTTATGACAGAGTGTGGTAATTATGGGATAATCACACCTCTGGGATAGCATGGGGCAATGGGTAGTGTCTCTGACTTGCATCCTCCACCCAGACATGTGATTATCTCAATGAGAACTACACCCAACCTACTTCCAGTACTGCTATGATAAAGGTTGAATGCATGGGACTGAAACACTGGACATAGACATCATTCAGGATCAGCAACTGTCATTTGAACAGCATATGGCAGGCGTTGTCCAGAATAGCTATTATCATCATTTACAAAATACACCAAGTTTGTGTCCTTGCCTTACCCAGTGGATCTCATTGTACACTAGAACATGCCTGTGTAACCTCATTACTGGAGTACTGCAATGCATTCTTTGTTGCCTTGCCAGAAAAGTACATCTATCACCTGCAGCAGTTACAGAACTTTACTGCCAGGCTCATGGTTTGTATGAGTCAAAAAGTCCATATGACATCAGAGCAGCGAGATCTGCACTGGCTGTCTGTTAGGTATCTGGTGGACTTTAACTTATTAACTCAACACTCAAAGCCCTCTGCTCATTGGGTCAATGATTATCTCTACAACTTCCAAGTCACCTACAATACAATGTACCCATTATCAATTCAGGAGCACTGCAGGGATCTACATTGGCTGCCAGTTAGGAGTCTGGTGGATATTAAGGTTTTTTTTTGTGACTTTGTGTTTATTGGGTTAACAATAAAACATACAAAAGTATAGCTGGATGAAGTACATGAGGACTAAAGATACCAATGCCAATGAGGGCACCACCCCTCTTAATAAATGCGGATAAAAACTAAACATACATTTACAATCTGATACATCTTTGGAGGGTACCCTAATGGGCTTTAATAGCCATTAAACCAATGCTAACAGTATAGCTGCAGTGCTATTGAGACAAAGACCTGTACAAATGTATAAAAGATAAAAAAAAAACAAAAAAAAAAACATAATGGGTAAGGTGAAAACAGTCTCTACTTCCTACCAGAGGGAATGAAACTTAAAGCCCTTCACACATTGGGTCAATCCTACCTCAACTACTTCCCAATCACCTATATTATATTGTAACATGGGGAAGAGAAAGGGTTGTGCAGGACTGGTCAGCTTGCATCAGCTGACCATACATTAATCCTCAATTAATGTATGGTTGTGTCCACCAACATTGTCTTCCCCCTCTCACAAGAACCTCTTACAGATGCAATATTACCATTAGGTCTTAGCCTGCAGTTCACATCCGGCCAACAGATGGCTGTCAAACAAGAATAGATATGCTTCTGTGAAATTTCTGGTAATTCCATCATAAGTATCTTGAAAACATCTATATGACTATGTAAAGGTTTTTTTTTTTTTTACTTGGTCTATTGGCTCTGAAACACATAACCTTTCAGTAACTACACAGTAGTATATACCACATATGATTTTCCAGATTGCCTGATTTCCTAGATTGCATCCATGTCTTTTTTAAGTATTTAAGAAAAACCTACTTGAACAATGGGACCTAAGATTCACAAAAACACACACCTAGGACCACTCCCTATCAAACCTGAAAGTTTCAGGTTTCATAGCCTCCTATTTTTTTGGTTATTGGGTGGAAAACAAAATCTTAATATTTTCAAAAACTGAGACTGTTGCATTTTTTTGCACCTCTGTTACTTTTCCTCCCCTGAACTGATCTACATGGAATTTACAGAATCAAGAGAGTTCCTGACACAGAGGCTGTGGTTTCTAAATTTCATGTAAATCAGTTGAAAGGGGGCAAAGTTATTAATGTGCAATATTGGCTGTAAAATTCACAGATGAAAAAGATGTAAGCCTCAGTGTAATACCATCTGTTGGTCAGCCAAGGGAATAGCAGCAACAGCTACCAGAGCTCAGATCTCCTCTGCATTTAAATATATGCATTTCTCATAATGCACAGCAGCCAAATCCCAAACATCAAACATAGCAGCAAAACGGAGATGATTCCACAGTTTACAAACTAAGTCAGTCAAAATGAATACATATTCTGAAATGCTGATCACATCTTCATGTAATCTGTAATTGTTCATCATTGCAGTCACAATATAAAAAAGTTCAGCATGTAGTTTCCCCAATCAGGTGCAATCCCCTTTCTTTTCCCCATGGTAGGAACCTTAATATCCTCCCGGAACCTTTGTAATTTTGCACTTTAAAATTACTTTTACGCAAATGCAACATGAGGAAGAGAAACATATAAAAAAAATTACCTAACCCTTTTTCTTCACCCATGTTACAAGTGAATTAACCCACTCCAGAGCATGGGTCTCTCAGGGATTAATATATAACAATGTGGTTGGAACCACTCGGTCTTCGGCCTTGTGGTCCAACCCCCCTCCCCCCAATACATTAATCCTTGAGAGACCCAAGTTCTTTCATGAGTTAATCCTTACGTGTACCCATGGTCATTACAGGAATATTTACTTAAGATGTCCTCCCACTCATAGGTGGCTGGGGATTGGGCATTTTCTACTGTAACAGCTCAATTACTGAAGACATGCCCAACAGCACTGTGGAAGATCCCTCTTTAAGCAGGTTTAAGACCCTTAAAACATAGCATATCTATTGAAATGGTGTCACTTTAAATTACCTGACCTACAGTGGAGTCAGACAGGATGCAATACCTTGCAATAAGCATGTTACACTTTCCTGTGTGACAAATTGGAGTAATTGACAATGGATTACATACAGAATACTGGACGGCAACTATGCACAACTAGTGTGTTCTGCCACAGAAGGGTTCTGATTCCCTGTGACCTTGAGAGTGAAGCTCAAGAGGTCCATGGGAATCAGATCCCTGAGGTGACAGAACACTGGTTGTACATAAAGTTGCTCATCCTGTATTTTTTATAGTGTCTAATATTATATGAAGTTTGTGCATTTTGTTTTTTTTCTGTTTCACAATGAAACTGACTTGTGAAGCCTCTAGAGGTTTTAGAATGCTGTTCTGCCAAAGAATTGTATGCAATAGTTCTCAGACTTTGTCACAGTAAGCCTCCCCAAATCTATGGAAAAGATTTTGAGCCTCCACCAAAAATTGAAATAATCTTGGGCCTCCCCAATGAAAAATAACACACTGTACGTTGCACAGTACAAAATGAATAAATTTAAACCCCTTTGAATACTTGGCTCACATTCCGTTCCTTGTCTTATACTGACTTGGAACTTTTGAAAAAGAGCTCCTGTGCTCAAAGGTGTTATCTAAAAAACAAATAAAATAAACAAATATTATTATTCAACTTATTGTACCCCCTCCCCACAGGTCAACCTACTTGCTCTGCTATTTTCATTCTTGAACCATTGTTAGCCTTTGTTGTAGTACTTTCATGGGTCATACTGCCTTCTCTGTTTCCTCTCTATATGAAACAACCTTCCTACATACTTTACCTCTTCCCCCCTTCCCTGCTCCTAAGCAACTTCTCGGGGATTGCTTTGTTCCTTCCTGCTGTTGCTCTTAGCACTTCTATGCTCAACCCTTGTATTTGGGCTGTTCTGCCATCAGTCGACAAATTGATCAATTACCACCACTCATTATTAGATTATTGTTCATATTAATTTTCACTATTGCTCGTTGTATATTTCTTGATTGTTTTGCAGTTACCTTTAAATGTATTATCTCCTACTCTTCCCCGGTACACCTGAAATGAGCCTTGGCTCATTCACCTTCCCTTGTCACCTATTAGTAAATAAATACATAAAATTCACCTACTGTTATTATCCTCTTTCAGTTTGCTTCATCTCTTCACACAAAATATATAAAACCCAAAATTTAAATACAGCACTTTTTCAGACTTGCTTGAGCCTCCCTTGGAACAAGTTGGGGCCTCCCCAGGGAGGCTGGCCTCACCATTTGAGAACTCCTGGTATAGAGGAAAAGCAACTTTACAAAATGGGAAAAGAAAATGGATGAATGTCATTGCCTAAAAGGACCTCTGAGCTGTGTCCTTATCATCGTGTACTTATGCCAAACGGCACTTTTCTCCCCAAGACAACTTAACAACAAACACAAATCATGAACCTATCGAAGCTGCAAACCAGTTTAAAAAGTGGGCACACAATGGGCAGCACCACGGTGAAAAGCCCCATCACTATAACAGCACACAGAAAGACTCTGTAACCACAAACAATATAAACATTAATGTAAATAAACTCATCCATGATGTTTCTAGCCCCATCTTGACAAAAACCAAAAATACCTCACTCATTGGCACTGCAACCACTGAAACAGAAACCGCTCGCCGCACATGACTTTCCTTTTCACCACTTGCTGCCTCCAGTCTTGTTCTCCCTTCCCTTGCAGTGTTCAATATTTAAATTCCACAGTACAAGACCTGTCTACCTTGGGAAACAGTCCTCTTTCAAGTGAAATGGCATCACACAGGAAAAGGAATATAAATATATATATTAAACAAAAATGACAACCCGGAAATGGCTCCATATGGTGCCCAGCTTGGGTCACACTCGTTGTGAGTCAACAAAACCACTGACAGCAATATTAAATCAAACACCAAAGAAACATTAAATAAAAAACTAAAATAACAAGAAGTCTCTTCATGAATGAACAGACTTGTGACCGCATAAAAATAAAGCCCCTCTACTTGCTGTTAATTAAAGCAGCCACTCATTGCGTCACTGCAAGATTAGCACTATGTAGAAAGTCAGCAACAACAGTAGAAGACTATCACTATCTGTAGAGGAGGAAGACAGTGGAGAATTAAAGTATAGTGTATGGTGGAATGTCGTTCTCCACCGAAATCGATAGTTTTTGAAACCTTGCAGTCACACACTAGTGACGTTCTCAGTACAACAGAATGATGTTTTCTACTGTACTGCGAGCGATCACACTGGTCCTCGTGCAGCATTTGATTGTTAGGCTCACTCCATAGACAGGACACATGGAAAGCAGCAATATTGGGGGCAGTATTAATGGTTAGTGTGAAAATGTTCACAATGTAAATTCTTTTTCCTTCTAGTAACTGTTTTTTCCCAAAAAAGCGGCGTTCCCACCGCCACTATAAAGAAAAGTGCATGGGAACAGTTGACAACAGGGCATCTTTCACCGTTGGCACATGATCACGTGATTACCTCTCGAGCCGCGCCTCGCAGGTAATCCGTCATCATGTGCCAACTCGGTGAAAGAATAGCCCTGTTGTCAACCGTTCCCCATGCACTATCCTATATGTATGCAGAGAGAGGACAACCTGACTTGTGTCTCAGTGTCTGTCTTGGGGGGGGGGGCACATGTAGTGGACATCACAGTACAGAAAAGAGGGACTATTTTACAACTTTCAGGTAATAAAACCTCAAATTATTAAATGCTTTCCCTCTTTTTATTTTATTTTTACCCTTAAATACTTACTTGAAAAACCCATTTTATAAACGCAATAACACAATCCCAGGAGTGGGTTATCGCCTGATAAGAGCACGCCTAGGGGCATAAGGCACTCGGCACAAGTACCTCATGCCTTAGTACACCCCTAGGCAAGCTCTTGTCAGGCAACAACCCAAACCTTGTCATGTGTTATTTACTTGCATGACAGCATTCCAAGTTGTTCTACTGTAGTAGTGACATCACTACTGCAGCAGAACAACATAATGATGTTACTACTGCAGCAGAACAAGCATATTCCAGGCATGGAATTCCATGCGTAACAGCATTCCACCATACGCTATATAGAGGAGTGTGTAGGGGCAGTCATACACAACAATGATATTCTTGTATCGAGAGATTTCCTAGGTAACAGATGACCTTGAGAGCGCAGCTTGAGAGGTGCTCTGTTACCAAGGGAACCTTGAGATACAAGAATATCCTTGTTTGTGTATGACTGCTCATACACAATCTTTTATAGTGTATGGTGGATCACAGCATAGAAAATCACACAAAAAACAGCTAGTGAAGACAACGGAGAACAGAAATTTTAACATTTTCTTTTTTTTTTTTAACTGACAGTGTGCTGCAGATGTTTCTGCAAGTTCAAGTTTAAAAAAAATAAAGAACTTCCAGAAGTTCCAGCTTAACTGGATAGAGGAAAGCAACTATGTGGCAGCATTCCAAGTTGTTCTACTGTAGTAGTGATATCACTACTGCAGCAGGACAACATAATGATGTCAACTACTGCAGCAGAACAAGCATATTCCAGGCATGGAATTCCATGCATAACAGCATTCCACCATACACCATATTCTGTTCCTGCTGTATTCTGCAGTATTGTATGTCACTGGCAAAATCTGTCGTAAGAGTTTTGCACTCTGAATGACCCCACTGTATTTAATGGCTATAAAATGGCTTGGATCAAACAAGCAATCTGATTAGTGAAAACTGGTCACATGTGCATGCCTTAATTTCCCAGTACCTTAGTTCAAATTTAATTTTCTTTTTCCTTTTTTTCTTTTACTTTTAAAATCATTTCATTAGTGCAAGGAAACACTCCATGGTGTGCAGTAACACCAAATATTACTGCATTTCCGGGGGAGGGGGGAGTAGGGTTTAAGGCACTCAGCTGCACTTCATGCCTTGCAATAGTAATTTAGCATTACTGCACACACTGTCATGTGTTATTGTTTACTTTATAATCATGTATAGTAAACAAGCTGCTGCTACTTAGTAAGCTGTTACCATTGCTTTTAGGTCTTACTTTTTTTTTTATAATTCAGATTTTTTTCCCCAGTTTTTCTCGGTTTTCTTCCATGGTCCAGGAATCCCAGCACATGGCAACACATGCATGTGAATGAATGTGCACACAAACTCTGTGGTGCCAGTTATGGCCCCTTCCACCACACCCTGGCTATTGCCTGGGCTTCCTACAGCTTGGCACTACCACCTGTCCTCCACCGGGTGGCAGCCAAGAGCCAGAGAAACCCCACGTTCCCCCTCGGGAGAGGAGAGTTGCCTCATGGCAGCTCAGTCCCGCTCCTCTCCCTCCCCCAGCTGACCCCTGATGACCGAGGCTTCTTCCTGAACCTGGGTCACCAGTGTGGCATGAGGTGTGGCATCCAGTGCCTCAACCCTCAGCACCACTGGGCCAACTCATCATAATATGTTTTTAATATGGATGTAACTGATACAGCTGTGGTCAGCATTGTGTTTCTTTATGCCACATGGCCAATCAGCAGATCTCATCACAGGTGATGCAGCAAGCAATTAAAAGAATAAAAGACAACAAAGGTTCTTTTCTTCTTTTATCTGCACCTAGTGCCATGTAGTGCATGGTTATGCCTAGTTAAATAAAGTGGTTGATTGATTGATTGATTGATTGATCTTCCATGGTGGCCATGGTGCAAAAAGCAACATGCCACTGACAACAACTGTGGTTAATCATGCATAAACGTGTATCAAAGTAGAGTCTTACAATTTTAAACAATCAATTAATGTTTAATAAGTATTCTGAATTATTTAAAAGAGATGTGTTTGCTATTTAAAATGTAATTACATCCTTATGGTGTGTCTTTACTACCATTTGCTACTATGGGGCAGACCAGGCTTTGCAGCCAGTATTTTGGACTTTTACCCAGGTTTTATAGGCTGCCACTGACCACAGAAAATGTATTAGTGGCAAATGCTAGAAATCCATGCTCCTCAGTGAATCCAATTTTAATCTTTAATAAACATCCAGAAATATATTAACAGAAGTGCATTTGTCATTTAAAATTCAGTGATATCCTGAAGGTGTACCTCTGGTACACATTGTTGCTATATGACAGGCCAGAGTTTGCATTCAGCACTTTGCACTTTTACCCAGGTTATAGGACATCCAGTAAACAGGCAAAAGTAAAGCTGTTACAGTAAGGCTCTTTTCCACTCTACGTTGTGAACACTGTCTTTTACTGCTTCATGAATATCCCCTCTTGTATGACATATGACTTTGAATCTGCTGGTTGTTTACAGAAAGTGTCCCTGTTTCCTATTTTAAAAGCAGCATTGCAATGAAATTCTCAATCAAATGTGACCTTACCTTTCTTTCACCATAAAAGATTCCGGGCTTCTCCAGTTACGTTTTGTGGTAAGATGTTTTCCAGCCTTAAATATCCTGTTAACTTCTTTTGGAAATATTTCAGGCTATAAAATGAATTGGGAAAAATGGAAATACTGGAAGTCTAAAGGCATACTGACCCCTTTCAAAATTTGTCATCTTGTCATATTAAAAAAGTTAGTCAACTGAAATAACTGAGTATTTATATTGATCAAGAAAGTTCAAGACTGAGATAAATGTGAATCCCTTAAAACTAAAATTAAGAAAGAACTCAAACATTGGCAAACTCTGCCCCCCCCCCCCAATAATTGGATGGGCATATGTTATTAAGATGAATATCTTACCTAGATTCTTGTTCTTATTTCAGAATAATTTCAAAATTATTGAGGATAATTTTTTGTGCAAATAGAAAAACTAATGAGACAATGTGTGTGGAATGGTAGAAAACCAAGAATGAAGTTAGTAAATGTATATATTTCAAAACAAGAGGGAGATTTATCTTTAAAAAACATTTTTTTGGTACAGTACTACTTAGCTGCTAACATAGCCCCCTTACATTCACGGTTTCATCAAGATAAGCAATGATCCCCATGCCAGATAGAAGCCATTTCATGTCCTTATAACAATACTAAACATATTTTGTATGCGGGCTCGTACAGAAAACACATTCACTCTCTTTGTCAGAGTACCATCACGGCTTGCACAGCCTGGGAAAAAATAATACAACTTGCTAGACTACCACAGAAAATGTCAGTTTTCTCACCCATTTATCTCAATAATTATTTTGGCCCATCTACAGCTGACCTGCATTTTAAGACATGTTATACTAAAGGTCTGGCCAAAATTGGAAACCTTTTTGACAATAAAGGACTACGAGATTTTCAGACACTGAAAAATATATACTTATTTCCTTAAACAGACTTTTTTAGGTATCTAGAAATTAGAAATGATATTATTAAAAATATGTGTACCTCAAAATGCCCGGAACAAAACCCTCTTGAGCAGATATTTTCCTGTACTATTCATTTCAAGATTCTATCAAGAATCTACAAGCTGATGAAATCCAGTCACATACATAACTTTTCAGAGTTAAAAGCTAAATGGCAGAAAAATACATTTCAAATCAGGAATGGGGAAGGAGAACTGACTATATGAGGATGGGAATTCTATCCACTAAATGGCAACACATATATTTTAATGTGCTACACAGAACTTATTATATCCCTCATTGTTTAAATTATATGAATCAAGAAGTAAGTTATCTCTTCCCAAAATGTACAACCACTATTGGAACATTGGAACACATGTTACTAACCTGCCCAATTTTAGGTACACTTTGGTCTAAAGTATTAATGACATTAAATTTGTCAACTGACATACATTTAGTGAAGTCTATCGAATGAGTTCTGTTAGATACTGGCTCAGCATACTGTATGTCTCTTGCAGCCCGTAACAATGAACCATGATAATTATAGATATAATTAATGCATATAAATGTATACTTCTTTTTTTTTCATTAAATCTTTATTAGACTTTCAAGTATACAATACAACATAAACCAGGTATACTTAGAAGAGACATGTACATTTGGGAAGTAAAGCAAAACAGACAAAAAAACAAAAGCCCTCCGTCCCCCCACTAACCCCTTACCTCCCTCCACCCCACTATTCCCCTGCTCGTCCCAGGCCCGGCTACTCAGTGTCATACCTTGGTGCGACTATCAAAGCTCTGATTTTATTAAGGTTGTGGCAATTGCTAAGAGTAAAGCGCAAGGAATGGGGCCCATATATCATTGAATTTACTTAATTTGTTTCGTAAGCTGAAAATCATCTTTTCGACTCTGACACAGTGTAATAACTCTGTCAACCACTCACTGTATGATAATGTCTCGTTATCCTTCCAATGCCTAAGTACTAACTTTTAACTGTCATGGCTATAAGGGCAATGTGGTATTTTCGTATCTTTACGGAAATTTCTGAGTAGTTCCCAAGCAGGCAAGTATCGATCGAGAACAGCTCATCCAGACCTAACAGGGGGTCTGCCCGCGCCCTAATCTGCTCCCAGAGGGGGGCTACTTTGGGGCAGTACCAGAAAATATGTACTAAATTGCCTTCGCCTTGGCCACACTGCTGACAGGTAGCAGGTTGTCTACTGTCAAACCTGGCAATCTTCTGGGGAGCGTAATACGGATTGTGTAAAATACGGTGCTGGATAAATTGGAGCCTGTCCTGAGTAATAAAGTGGTGGCATCCCCACCAGAGTGTCTCCCAGTTGATGGTGTCTCTGGTAAGAGAGTTTCCCAATAGGTCTTAGGTCTGAAGGGACCAGGGTGTAATTTGTTGTATAAGGTTTTGAATATTTTGGAGACCGCATGAGGAAGGCCTACAAATTGAACCATTTCTAACCAAAAGGGGGATGCATCAGGTGTCGGGAGATGGGTTCCATAAGTTCTTACCAAGATATGACGTAATTGGAATAATTTGAATATGTTGGAGGTGGGCAAACCTGATTTTCCTAAAATATCTGAGGAGGAGGCCCATTTCTGTTCTGTCCCTGCCCAAAAGTAACTGAGTTTGGCCTCCCAAAATTGTGGGATCCAGGCGGGTGAGAGAGTTTTCCCTTCTAATCTAATGTTCAGGTTTCCCATGAGAGGTTGCTCCAGGTCTCCACGATGGTTATATTTGAAAATCAAGCAGAGTTGGGCGTGTGCCTTCACCGATGTGGCAATGGGTGATCCGAGCCAAGACTTGGGGAGACTCTTAGGTAGGACAAACAGCAACGCTGTTGGAGAAAGGTTATGACTACGGATCTGGGTTAACTCTATTTGGACCCATAGGGGTGTATACTTGTCAGGGTGGCCAGAATCAGGAGGGGGGAGAGCCATCTTAGATATTTACTTAAATGGCAGGCCCAGTAATAGAGGCCGACGTGGGGGACCCTCAAGCCTCCTTTAAGCTTAGGGGCAGCAAGCTTATGAAAGGCCAGCCTGTGCCCTTGCAGCACATACTGTAAGCTGTCATTTGGTGGGCAGCCGTGGAGGTATGCAGGTGGGTTTGCTTGCCCACCGATGACTGGGGAGGGAGCTTGGTGGGCTGGGGGCTGGAGTGGGTGGAGGGGGGACTATTAGACTACCAAGGACAGGATTTCTTCATTTATACAGTAATCGGGGTTACAGGCAGGGAGGGGGGGTATAGCTAGACTACCAGGGAATGGAAATTAAGCTAAACAATGGTGATTGGGGTTATGGGCAGGGGAGGTGGGTACCACTAGACTACCAGAGACAGGATTTCTTCATTTATATGGCGATCAGGGTTACAGGCAGTGAGGGCAGTACCACTAGATTACCAGGGAATGGAAATTAAACTAAACAATGGCAATCGGGGTTACAGGCAGGAAGGGGGATACCACTGAACCACCAGGGATTATTGTGGGTGCTTTTGTATGGTTTTCTGGGGGGAAGCCACCCACAGCTGCCAGCTGCTGTGATGAGCCTTGCATTGCAGCGGCTCTCCTGTGGGTGGCTTCCACTTGAGCATGATTCTTCCATGTTAAACTTTGTGCCCAGGTGTGCAGCACATCTCCAGGATGTGCTGGCACATGCGCTGCACATCTCAGCTGAATATTGAGATGTGCCACATATGCTTGGGCATGCCTCCTGGAGTTGCACCGCATACATTATCTTTGCGCTTCGGCACATCAGGAATTGCGCTGCACAATTCCCCCTTTTGAATATTGTCCCAGGGCACATTTCTGGGGTTGCACTGGTGCAACTCAGTTGTGCCAGGCACAACTCCTTTTAATATCTAGCCCAATATGTGTTTCAGAGGTCACCTACCGCAAAGAAAACTTACTGTTATTAATGTGATGTTTGTTCAGATTGATATGACGCTTCACTGTATTTTGCTTTTTCATAATAAAAAAAAAGATGTTTTGGTTAAAGATATGAATTTTTAATTCACTGGCAAAGATGGCGTGAATCTGCAATAATCGCAAAAAGAATTGCCAATTACATGGCTGAACTGTCAACTTTGGCAGCGGATTTCTTTTTAAAATCTTAAAAACCCTTCCCCCATCCACTGTGCTGTGAAGTTACCCCCTCCCTCTACCAAATAACATTAAATTTGCCAATATAGCCCCACCCCCACATCTCTGTTAGCACCTTCCTCCTTCCTCTCCCCCTCCCATAGATCATCACTCACATTGTTGCTTTCCTCACAAGATGTAATCCCTTCCCCCAATTGCATGCCAAATATTCTTCCCTCACCCAAGTCCCACTGTCATTTATAATTAGTCACAGTCTCGCACTGAACCCCCCTCTGATCCCTCTCCCCTCTTCCCCCCACAAACACCCACAAAGTAAAACCTAGGCTGCAAATAAAGAAAATGTTCCCCTGGTGCAGGGCATCTGCTCTGTTCAGTGCCAGCTCCCCATCTTGTAATGGCATGAATGAATACATGGTGACATCTTTGCTGTTAGTAAAACCTGATTGATTGAATTTTTAACCAGTCAGATTTTACTAGGAGCTAATACATCCCTATTCATTAAAGCCATTATGAGACAGGAGTCAGCACTGAACAGAGCAGATGCTCTGCACTGGGGGCCATTTTCTTTATTTGTAGATTGTGAGTGCTGGTAGAGGGAGGAGGGTGGTGAGAACCAGATGGAGGTTGTGTTCAAGACTGGAAGTAACTATTAAAGAAAGTGGGACTTGAGTGGGGGGAGGTGGGAGAAGGTAGGGAGTGTATTTAATGCATGGGAGGAGGGAACAGATCACATTTTGTTACAGCAGAAAAGCAGCAGTGTGATGTTCACTGGAGCGGGGTGGAGGAGGGAGGAAGATGCCAGTGGTGGGTGTTTGTGTGAGGAATAACCATTTTTTAAACTTAATAAACTTTATTACAGTTTTTAAAACAAATACGGGAGATACACACACATGCAGGGTATACCGAGGCCTAGTAAAGGACATTGAAATACATATAGAATAATAGATGGGGAAGGGTTTGATATGAGAATTTAATGCACACCCGAGTTGTGTGATGCTACATAAACCCCGAGGGCGAAGCCCAAGGGGTTTATCAAAGCATCCCATAACGAGGGTGTGCATTAAATTCTCATATGAAACACCCTCCCCATATTTTATTTATTATAATAACAGACCAGCAATTTTTCTTCAGCAGTCTGTGAGACTGCTTGGCCCCGCCCACATACAGAATGTTGGCCAATGAGGCAGCAGCATAGTTTGACTGGCATGGCTCATGAATGTCATAACAACCAGCCGGTTGTTATGGAAAATATCAACCTGGTCAGTACATTGAGAGAAATTGCTGACCAGTTATTATAATGCATATAATGCAGGGTAAGGTGATAATAACAATCTGTTAATACACACAGTATCTGAATGGAACCAAAAAGGGTACTACAGGTGATGCAGAAAAATATAAACCACAACAACCAATTAGTAGTAAGGGCAATGTAGAATAAAAACGAATACAACCCACCTGAGAGCTATGCACCAATAAGGGCCAGGTGCAAACAAGCATTTGTCAGTGCTGAATGTTTGCTTGCTGGTATTGGCATTGGTACTGCATGAGTTAGAGAGTTGTATAATAGGAATGGCAGTGAAGTATTGAACTAACGCCAGCCCCCACCCCCACCCTGCAGAGACTGACAGGCGTTGGAGTGTGCCTTTGGGTCTCTGGCCATAATGCTCATGCCATTCCACCTCACCCCACCCTGCAGACACTGACATGTGTCATGGTGTGCCTTGGGGTCTTCAGCCCTTATGCTCACCCCATTCTATAAGGAAATAAGCTGAGATGGGTGCAGTATAAGAGAATGGGGTGAACGTTAGGGCCGAAGACCCCAAGGCACACTATGATGCCTGTCAGTGGCTGCAAGGTGGGGGTGGAGGTGAAATGGCCAGAGCATTATGTCCGACAACCCCAAGCCACACCCCCAATGCCTGTCAGTCTCTACGGGGTGGGGCGTTACAATTGGAAACCCTAACATCCCGGGTGTTTGTTGGTATTTTCCCTCCAAATTTTCAACATGAGCTTTTTGGGACCCCACTCCATGAACAGTGCCACTATCATTTTAATACTCAATCCCAAAAGGTGATTTTGCACAGTGAATGCACCATTCAGTGCAGCAGCTGTGAAAAGACATCTGGGGTACGATGTGAAAAATTACATCTGTACTGTTCATGAGGAGGTGTGAAAAAATGGCAATTTTGAAAATCTGGAGTGAAAATATGAAAAAGTGGCAAAGTTACAAGCATGTGTAGAAATTGCGTAATGCACGCTCATAACGCAGTCATTTTTTGAAATTTGTTCACCAAATTTTCAACATGGCCTTTTTGGGACCTCCCCTCATGAACAGTTGCACTGTGATTTCATTAATCTGTCCCAGACATTTATTTTGCATAGTGACTGCACCATTCTACATGGTGCTAAGTTCACCTCTAAATTCTAGCTTGGATCTCTCCTCTCATATATCTCCTCCTCTCTTGGCACCCCTACCCACTCCCTCTATTCCATGAGATCCCACGCTGACACTCGTACCCTCTCAGTCCCCTGCAGAACCACTTCTTCTGGCCAAAAAGCCTTCTCCTACCACTTGCCTAATACGTGGAATGCACTCCCTCCTCAAATCTGCCACTCCTCCTCCCTATATTCCCTTACCTGTGCTCTACACAATTACCTTACACCTACCTGCACCTGCTTCTGACCCCCTCCTTGCATACCTATCTCCCTCTCACTTTTTCTCTCCCTCTTGCTCTCCTCTTTCTCATCCCCCCTACCCTACCTGCACTTATACTACCCGTTATAGACTAGCTCTTAAAAAGGGTGACTGGATGCTATGTGTTCACCCTTCTGCATCTGCATCACTAGTGTTCTGCCTGTAATGTATGCATTGTCAACCTTGCATCCTATGCTTGGTCTCTATACTGATACTATATGTATGCTGCTCCTTTGAACTGCCATCACAGTAACTGTTGCAATAGCCTATATTGTACTCATTTGCCATGAACCTGTTTGGCAACGGTATGTATGTATTCACCATCTGTTATGTACGTATCTGAGCTCGCACTCTGTACATCCCTCTCCCCATTCCCCCAGGACGCACCGTGAGATGAGCATTAAGTTGCTCAGTGTATCTCTCCTGGTGAAACAATTTAATAAATAAATAAATTAAAAAAATTCTGTGCCACAAGTGTGAAAACACATTTCAGGCAGGATGCAAAAAAATGACAGCTGTACTGTTCATAAGGAGGTGTGAAATAATGGCAATGTTGGAAATTTGGAGTGAGAATATTAAAAATTGGTGAAGTTATGAGCATGCGTGCAAACTGTACAATGTATGCTTGTAACACAGTCATTTTTTGGAGTTTTTTCCTCCAAACTTGCAACATAGGCTTTTTGGGACACCAGCTCAAGAACAGTGGCACTGTTATTTCATTAATCAGTCCCGAAAGGTGATTCCGTACAGCAGCTGTGAAATCACCTTTCGGGACCAAGAAACAAAATGACAGTGTCAGTGGTCATGAGGTGGAGTCCCAAGAATCCCATGTTGAAAATTTGGGGGCAAAACTCCAAAAAATGGCTGAGAAATCAACCTAAGTTGAAACCCCCTCCCCATTGACTCCCCTTATAGGGCTTACTGTGATTTTCTTCAGTTTGTAGTCAGCTTTTGAAGAGCGCAGACGCATTCCCAGTCCACAGAAGATCACAGCGCCAGACCTCCGGAGGTAAGTATGGGGTGATGGAGGTACAGGGAGGTGGTGTGTGCAGAGGGAGGGCCAGGATGGGGGAAGGGGGCTGCCGGGACGATGACGGACTGTTATCTTTTTTACAAGTAAAAAATTAAAAACACATTGGGGGATGATTTTCTTCTTTTACAGGTGTAGATTTATGAAAAATAGATTTCATCACACTGGAGTGGACTCCCAGTATGCCAGGCTAGTGGAGGGGGGATTAATGCTGACCTGGGGATTAGGAACCCCGAGGTTGGCTGAAAAAAAGGGGTGTGGGGGCGCATCTGACACTGGGAATGGGCATCCCTGTGTCAGAAAAACATGTTTAATTTGGCACACTGAGGTGGGCTCCCAGTGTGCCACAATAGTGGGGGTGCATGCCGACAGGGGCATTGGGCACCCCATTGTTGGCAAAAGATAGCTTGGGGGGCATGTCGACATGGGGATTGGGCACCCTGGTGTCGGCTTTGGGGGGAGTGTCTGGTGGGTGTCAGGAGCCACCAATTATGCAAAGCTGTGTAGCTCATTTTTTATTTCACCAGGAAAGGCACACTGAGCAAATGAGTTGCTCATAAGTCCAGTTATGCACAATGCTGTGCACTGTAGTGCATATAGCTAGAATGTTTTTGGTTGCCAAGAAAGGGGGGAGATCTGCCACAGCAATGATGAAACTGTTCCTGGTTGGAGTGGCAGATTTCTTTAAATTCCAGCTCTCTCTATGAAATTGCCTTCATCAGCAGCTTCTCTGTTGATTGGTGGCTGAGGGACATGCCACTGAAGGAGTTCGAGTATTGGCCAAACACTGCCACACCTCTGCAGTACTCTACTCTCCTCAAAATGTTTCTTGTGCACGGTGCGTGCAAGCAAACATAAAAATAAAGTGCACAAGACTAGTGAAGTGACCCAAGGAGCATGCTGTTGAACTTATATATGAGATAAGAAAAAAACTGTAACTAGTTTAATTGAAGAAGGGTAGCCAGCCTTTCCCTACTATTTTTATAAGCAGAAAGGTTGTGGCAAAGACTAGTGATAGATTTTTCCATCCTTAATATTGTCAGTATTTCAGTGTGCCGTCCTTTATAGGAAGTGGTTTGGTTGTCTACGCAGTGTCACAAAATCACCAATTTAGCAAAAGCAGCGATAAGGGCTAGGTGGAATCTCTGAGGCCCTAATAGTTGCTTAATACCAGCTCCTAAAATACATAGCTGTGGGGTAACACTTTCCTGAAGTAAATATCAAGTCGGTGCATATATATACTTGCAAACAGAATTGGAGACAAGACCCACTCAATGGATATAATTGAAGTGTTTATGTTTATTGTGTACCACTTAATAAATTAGATCTACATTTTGTAGTGTACCCACTGCTTCTTCAGGATCTACAATTAATAAGACTGTGATTTATATATTATACATTTCTTTTTCATCTTTGCATTCACTAACAAAAGAGAGCATTTGTTTTAGTATGTACTTTATCATATACAGATTTTATACGTTTTTAGGTAAAGCAATTAATTGTTTCCTTTAAATGTCTCCTTTTTTATAAGTAAAAGGAAATTCATTCCAAACTCATAAAAGTAGCATCAAAGTACATAAGTTTTTTCTTCCTATTTTTTATATTTATAAAAACAGTTTTACCTGGCAGTATAGCCTAGAGGTTAATGAGTTATGAATAAGCTTGGAACATCCAAGCGCTCTGGGTTTGAGTCTCACAACCTTCACTTACATACTGTATGACTCTGATCAAGTCACTTAACCACCCAAGTGCTCCTGGGTCGCCCCTGAAAACAGGCACTTGTGCCTTGTGGGCCTTACCTGGTTACCAAAATAATAAAATAAAAAATTAAATTCCCACCTTGTTGTAGTGGTTGCTATTTGTGTATCAACACTCTGTTAGTTTGTATTAGTTTCACTAAAAAACAAAATTAAATCATTCTAGCTCGTAGCTACAACTCGATTTAGTATTGTTCATTTGTTTTATACAGTTTTAACAAAAGTAACAACATTGTTACTAGTTACCTCCATCGAGTAGTATGTCTATTTAATTTTCTTTGATTTTAAAGGGAAGCTGCTTGCTTCTTCTTCGGCCACATCTAATATAGAGGATAATGTATGGTCCTGTATCGGTAACTGGTCTGTTAACCATCGAGAGGTCGCCAGGGCAACCGTGTAAACCTCGAGAGTGAAGCTCGAGAGGTTTACGTTGCCATGGCAACTTCGAGATGGTTACCGATAGAGAGACCATACATTGGTTTTTATAGTGTATGGTCCCAAGAAAAAATGAAAATGGCTCCTTACTTTTGAAAATACAGTCACCGCCACAGCCGTTTAGTCTTTCCCTTACCGCTGCGTGCATTCATCAGTTCTCCAGTGAAGAAAAAGGCGCGCACATGCGCAGACTGATCCCCATTGTTAACCTATCGATGTGACGTAGCATCGATAGGTTAACAACATTTCTACATCACAACGATGGTATAACAACCTTTGGAAATGATGATTTCCTAAGGCTAATAGAGTTCTACCATACATTTTAAAAGTTTAGGAGTTCATTTTTACAAATTATTCACATGTGCCACATTGTTTGATAAAGTTCCCATTCTTTTATACCTATTACATAGGCATACTATTCTATTGGTTTTAATTATTCACAATAAGACACTTTCCATCACATTTTGAATGTGTTTACGATTGTTTAAACCTTACAAATTTCTAATGTTTCAATTGCATCTGTGTCGCACCATATTCTAACTTATTTGCACTTTGCATTGTGACTGTCTTAACTCAAAGAGTTTTTTTCTAAATGTGATCAAGGTGCCAGTACTAATGTTGGGTCTATGGCTCACCACATTACAGTTTTTTATCTGTTCTATATCACTTTCTTTACTTTGGCACAGTTTGTTGTTATCTGAAACCCATTCCATCTTTAAACATGTAGCGCTTCACAAAAACACTGATTATGTGTAATTTCAGTTAAATTCAATAGGTCTTATATGCTGTAATGTTTATTCAACATTTTGTTGTGTCACGTATAAACTAATATAGTAATATACTTTATGGAGTGCTATTTTTCCTTTCAAAACAGTGATGCGCCACATGGACTGGCAGTATAGCCTAGAGGTTAAAGTGATGAGCTGTGAATGAGCTTGGTACATCCAGCAGACCTGAGTTTGATTCCCACAACCTCCACATGCATACTGTGTGACTCTGAGCAAGTCACTTAACCACCCCGCTGCACTTGGGTCACCCCTGAAAGCAGCCACTTGTGCCTAGTGGGCCTTGCCTAGTTACCAAAGAATAAAATAAATAAATACAATTTTAAGTCAGAGCTTGAAAGACCAGTACTCTCTTGCAAACTGTGCCAAAGTAAAGAAAACTTTACAGAACAGATAAAAAATTGTAATGTAGTGAGCTGTCCTTTGGGTTCTTTCCAAGAGGTTAGCATCATTCCTTATGTATGGATTCCATAGTGGGGAACCAAAATCCAAGTGTGGAATGACATAAGTCTTGCACGACTTTATTATGCAATGTCTATTTCTTGTAATAAAGGATCTTTTTATTGAATAAATTAAGTAACAAAATATTGCCCTCTCCTTGGCAGTCAAAAATGGGATATTAATAAGAGCTTAGACTATATCAGCCAGTCCAAGATAAACACAAAAGGAAAAACCGAAGATGACCAAACAAATGTAAATCACAGAATGATGTAGTATTGGTAATACAGATATGCCATTAGAAAGGTGGGTCTACAGTTCCTCTAAAGTCTCACTGAATGAAAGGGTCAGCCAAACTAATAGTGTAGGGAAGAGAACAAAAGGGGAGGAGGAAAGCATCTTGAAGACAGGGTTGTTTCTGTGATCCCCTGACATTAAATACTGATCAGACACCCTGCACCCTGAAAACAAGTTTGTTTTTGTGATCCCCTGATGTCCAGAAGTCAGCCATACAAATGCAGATGTCTATTCCTGACGGCACCAAGAGGATTCAGTACAAGCGTAGCAGGATGGAATAGATTCTGAACACAAGCAAGGAATTCAGTTCAAAGCTACGGATCCGTAAAACCTGCTCAAGTCTAAAGTCCAACCATTATAATCAAAATTGCAATAAAAGGGGCTCCCAAACTATCAGTGAGATCCATGTCCTGCAGTTATACATCCAGTACAAAAAGCAAAAGGGAGCCTGTTGAAATACCACACACAAGGCTAATGGGGCAACACTCTGAAGCTGGCAAAGTTGTTTTGAATTAAGTAGTAAACACTCAGCAGAAAAAAGACAAATGATGCTCCAGTTGCACAGGGTAAAGGATCCCAGACAAAACTAAGCAGGAGTCCTTAAGTATTTGCACTCCGGAAAACCGTGAAAGTGAGCTGAGGGAAATGCTTAAGCTGCTCCAACTGAGCTTGCTCTACTGAATTGAATTCCCAAATCCCCAAGGTAGACGAGCCAGATATCTAGTGTAGAACTTCACACCAGCCTTATATAGTGCCTGTTTGATGCTGAGATAGTCTAGCTGGCAGTTGCGGACCATGGGTGTCATATCTCCAAAAATGAAGATCGGTTTGCATTGCCAAGATAAGGGATGCTTTGCTTTCACTTGCTTCAGAATGTGCATTTTGTTTTGAAAATATAATCACCATAATATAATGGCTCTAGGCTTGCCATGTGGGGGCCGGGTTGAGGGCATAAGGAGCGGTGCACCCACTCAATGTAATAATTGGAACCCATCACCAGAGGACCTGCAATTTCTTTCAACAAGCCTTGAATAAAGGACAGCATATTCACACCTTCAACCTGTTTGGGAATTCCCACGATGACCAGATTGCTGCTGCAACTTCCTGCCTCTAAGTCATTCGCTTTAAGCTCAAGATCAGTGACATGCTTTTTAAGGTCCTGGAGGTGTTTTTTCTTCATGGGCCTGTGTGTCCCCAACTGCACTAATTCGTACCTCCGCATCACCTGAACGCCAGTGAAAGGTTTCCAGTGACAGCTTCAGTAACTGGAGGTCTTCCATCACTTTAGCTAAGGTGAGCTTTATGCCAGCCTTGTCGGCTAAAATTAAATTAAATCCAATTTGTGTGATTCTGTGTTGTGTCTGGGGAAGCCGTGCTTGGTCTTTTTCTTGGTGGTTTGGGGTGCTGCTGCACCACTGATGCAGTTTTGTGCTGGTTGCTATTTTCTTGCTTTGTAGTTAGCTCCATTTCTGAAAACTGGTTTCCTGGGTTGTCCATGGGTAGGAGAAGAAAGCAGGATGGGAACAGAAACAAAAACCATCTGTTTGAATATGAAAATAAAGTTAAAATCGAGCCAGGTGTGCAAAGCTGAGCTGGAGACGTCTGTTCAGCTTAAGGACATCACATGACTCCCAAACCAAATTCACTTTGTTATTCACCGGCAAATTGACCATTTGCCATGCAAATTTTGGCCAGTCTGCCTGGTGAATAACAATGCAAACTGTAGTCCCCAGCACCACAAATTTGCTAAAATTCACAGATTTTTTCATGAAGCAAAATTTGGCAACTTCACACATCCCAAGTTCAAGTTTCACAAAGATTTGAGTGTTTTGTAAATGCTTTAATTTTTTTCCAAAGAAAAAGAATTGGCTGATACAGTTGGCTTACAAATAGCATTGTAGACCTGGCAAGGGCTAGAATCGGGAAAATAAAAGAATTGTTGTAACACAGCATAGGAGGTACCTATAAAAGTGGAATTCACAGGTAAGGCAATTTAGCAATAAGGCATGAGAGGGGGTGCATTGTGAAGGGAAGCAGCCCAACTTGGGTGGGTTGAAGCATGAGATGAAGTTGAGTGCTTCTACCACTCAAGAAGGGCTGTTAGTCCACCAAAACACATCTCCTGGAGTGCCTTATTGCAAGTATGAAATAGATCCTTTTTAGTAAATTTGACATATTTTTTAAACATATTTTTGTTGAACTATTTTCAGTCAGGCTGTTGTGCTGGGATAATAGCCTGGCTGAAAGTACCTCTTGGCCAACCAGAAGCTAGCATTCTTTCTATCCATTTCATAATTTTTTTTAATAACTGTAGCTGAAACTAGGTTTTTCTGTGGGGGAGGAGGTTCATTTTTAGTTGCATTACTGCCTGAATTCTCCTATAATCACAGTTATTTGGAAAGAAAGAAGACCAATAGCTTATTTCATCCTTTCCCTCACTTCCACTGACTCAGGGGGAATAGCCTGTCTCTTTTTTTTTGTTCTGGCACTTATCAAGTGGGATTGGAGACAGAAACATCACAGAGTCATAGTAGATGTTCTGGCAGTCTGTTTCAGTTGTCCACCATTTGTTCTGTGAAGTACTGCACTGCAGTCTTATCTGAATATTCTCTTTTAAACTGCCCCATTTTAAAACATTGTGTGTCCCCTTGTCCTTTTGTCTTTGCACATCCTGAAGTGTTGTATTTGATATAATGGTATTATCATTTTCATATACTTGAGAGTTCTGTAATCATCTGTCCCACGAGCCTTCTCTTTTTTATGGAGAACAGTCCTTGTTCTGTCTGTCAGTCCTCATAGTCCATGTCCTCCAAGCCTGCAACCACTTGTTTGCTATCTTCTGCACCTTATCAATCCTTTTTTGCAAACAAAAAGAAATTGGGCACCCAGCACCTCTTCTAAAGAATGATGTCACTCTTAAAGTTTAGGGACCACATTTTCAAACCGAATCGGGAATAAGTCCCACCCTGCAACTCCAGTTGCAACCTGACATCTCTGCAGCTGTGAAGATTTGTATTTTCAATCCCCTGCAGCTGTGGGAGATGTTACACTTGGTTCCACCAGCCATAGCATCTTTCTACAGCTGTGGGGAAACAACACCTGCTGTAAATCGTGGAGCCAGTTGCTCCACTTTTGAAAATACCATAGCTGCGGCGGAAACTATGGTTCACAAGTGGAGACACATTTGCGCCAGCTTTCCCACTGCTGCAGCAGTTACAAAAGCTCTAAAAATCCAGTCCCAGGTTTCAGGTGCAAAAGTACAGTAATTTATGCCAAGTGCAGCAAAGTTAAAATAAACATCCAAAACACCTCACCTGACATGTTCTGTATCTACATAGAAGTGATCCTTTATCAAAGGTTCAAAACTGAAAACAGATCAGGTGAGGTGTTTTGGATGTTTGTTTTAACTTTGCTGCACTTGGACTAAATTATTGTACTTTTGCACTGGAAACCTGAACTTTAAGAGTGGCATTATTCTTTCAAAGGAGGTGGCAAGTGCCCAGTTTTGTTTTGTTTGCAATTCATGTCACTATTGTGATCACTGCCCTCCTGATGCAGTTCTTTTTTAAATGTTGCACCTTCTCAGTCCTATGGATATCTTTCCTCAGATATTGGGTGTAGAAATGTACACTGAACTGAAGATTGAGTTCAACTAGTGATCTATGTAGGGGATGTAAAATGCATCTTTCTTGATCTGTCAATGAAGCGTCTCTTGAGATGCACATCATTTTCTTTTCTAGCTGCTGCCACTCATGTTTGTCCCCATTACATGATGACACTGATCGTTATCTCTTGGTTGTTTTTCTGCTGAACATTAGTTATCTCTGCTGTGTTTAGGTGATACTTTGCCTTCATGTTCTTCTTACCTCAATGCATCTTTGGAATTTTTAACACTGAAATTCTTCTAATATTTTTCTGCCCCATCCCTGAGCATGTCCAAGTCTTTCTGCATGTCATCCACCTCCTGGGATTCAGCTACCCTTACCGTACCTCCCAACTGTCCTTAATTTTTAGTGACATCCCAGATTTTGCCTCTAAATTTCCCTCTGTGCCTCTTAAAATTTGTGTTTCAATGACTGAACAGTAACTATTTTCAGAACAAAATAATGTCAAACATTAACGTTATGGACTCATTCCTCAGAAAATGGATCTTACACCAGCCTCCTTATGGCATCAGCTTTCTGAGTGAATATTACCAATTTTTAAGATGTGTCCCTGATTTTGGGTCATTGTCCCTGATTTTTTAAGCTTTGTCTCTGATTGAGCCAAGAGTTTGAGAGGTATGACCCTTATTATGTTGATGTGTTCAAAAATGTGTCAACCTTAATACTGGTGTCCAACTCCAGATGACTACGAATATTGGGCCCTATGCACTGATGGGTGGATTATACATGCCTGAGGCATGTACCCCACCAATGTACCTACACGGCTCCAGACAGGTGCAGGGTGCACGGTATGCATGACCGTTTGCACTCAAGGGACTCCTGTCTGCGGCCACGCCCCCTCAGTGCGCAGGATCACATGGGCGGTCAGGGCAGATCCACGGATCTGGGTGGGCATCCAGTCAGATGCCCATACTGGGTCCCTCAGTGGATCCCTTGCCCCCATGCAGCAGGCACACTGACATGGATCAAGCCACACAAAGTGACATCATTTGAATGCCTGACTGATACTCGCGCAAGCTGCTGCCCCATCCTTCCCCTGCAGCCTAGTGGGCTGGGAAAGCATGGAGGTCTGTAGCCTAGTACCACCAAGCCCAGTGGACAAGGAACATGGAGGTGCATACTGAGTTATGCCTGGTCTTGGCTGGCATAAACAGCACCCCCCAAGCCTGGCACTATGCGGCTTAGTGAATGCTGCATAGTGCAGGCATGCCCCGACACCCCCCAATGCGGTGTTCCCCAAGTGGCTTGTGAGGTGGGCACATAAATGTCTTGTGCACCATTGGTGAATGCTGCCAGGGGTCTCTGGGACCCTCACTGCTTGGCATTCACACTTATGGTTGCCTACGCACCTCGGATACATGGCCCGTAGGCATCAAATTCGTTAGTGCATAGGGCCCATAATTGACTAATGCTGTCCCAAGTAGAAACCTTGTAGGACTCCCTAGGTCACTTGCTTCCATATGGATAGGTTACCACTTATAATAACCTGCTGCTTCTTGTCTTATAATCAGTTTCCAACCCATTACAGTTACGCAATCAGTTATACTTAGATTCTTCATTTTATGTATGTTATTCTCTTGTATGAAACAGGGTGAAAGACTTTGCTAATGTCTAGACATATAACATCTACAGGTTTCCCTCTCACCAAATTCTTTGATGACATGGTCAATAAATGCAATAAGACTGGTGAGAGGCAAAGACAACAAACCTAATTAAGGACAACAATTTGCAGAGGAATAACATATTCTGAATGTTGGAGATGCCAATGTTTGCCTGCACATATAGGACACATACTTTGGTCTTGTCCAGTGGCCAGACCTTTTTAGCAGAACTTTCAGTGAAAAGTCATAGAGATATTAGATAATGGTTCCTTGATCACTGGCATTATGGATTTTGGGGGCTACAACCTTAATTACGGGCACTTCTGCCAAGCATAGACTCCTTATTTACACTATGGCCATGGAAGCCAAGCATTTACTATTAATGAAGTAGAGTCAACCCACAATACCCTCTGTGTTAAATGGGAATCGGTGCTTACTAAAACATCCACTTTTATTAGGGTAATGCACAATCACAGGGGGACTGTGCTTAATTTTGACAAACTATGGGGTCCATGGATAAAGTGCAACAATTGTTAGGTGGCCTAAGCATTGAACAGACAGGATATCCCCCATGGAGTGGACAGGTAGACATATTTTGCTACTACTCTGGTTCAGCCTTTTTCCAATATCTTCCCCTGGTCTGGCTTTGACAGTTGATGGCAATAATAAACATTTAATAATAAGGCTCCATATGATATGTTTTAGGTGGTGTTAATGTGAGCCTATATTCATTTGTAAGTTTTCAGCAGTTCACACTGACCATCAAATACACCTCAGTAGTACACTGTGGCTTTTAGTTAATTCTAATATAACAAGGGAACATGTTAAAGTTTTTATGTTATCCATTCATACAATATTATGTGTATCTGGGTATAAGTACCTTTGTTTCAAACTTTAATAAGGTAATTGTCTTGTGACAGGTATATTTCTAATTTTTAGTAGTAATTGTTTATACCAGTTTGAAATTTCATTTTCTGTTACTTTAGTTAGGGAATGGAAAGTGGTGGTTTATTGTTAACTACTTCATTTAGATTATGATCTTTTTACTAACTAAGGCTTCTCTTATACTTATAATAATATAGACTTAGTTTCATTGTTAGATACATTAATTAATGGTTAAATAGCACCTACCTTACATACATGTTAATAGAGCAGTAATGGTTTGATGTTTTTTTCTGTTTTGATGCTTGTTAAATATGACATATTTAGCTGAATATTTTTGGATATATGTCTTTGCTTATTATTGTTATATGCATTGCATGGAAAAAGTAAGTGGAAAATTTAATAAAATTGTATTTTAAAAAAAGAATAACATACTCTGACAACTGTAGCAACATGACATTATTGACCCCAGCAAACTCTTGTTCATGTAATTTATTTTGTTGGACCAAGAGAACAAGTTTGGTCACAAATTCCCTTTTTTGGTCACGCTTGACAAAAAAATTACATACATACAGTGTTACAACTGTATGATGTATAACACAGCACATTCTTTAAAGTACACTCTGCTATTACAGTTAAACACATATTTAGAGAAAAGGTAAAGCCTTCTGTTTTCTGAAAATATTTTTATGCGTTTTTACTTATCAGATTTATGAAAATGTTTTAGTACATAAAATATTTTCCCATAATTTAGATGTGTAGATCTCAGAGTAGGAAACCTATGCTTTGAAAATATAAATGTTCATGAACACAGTCTTATTCTGGGAGCTGTACTTTTATCCTTCTGTTAGAAATCCCAGCACATTTACTACTATACTATATATTACACTGCACTGCACTGCATTACACTACACTGCACTACATTATACTGCACTATACTACCTATACTGCACTGCACTACATTACACTGCACTGCACCACACTACACTGCACTGCATTACACTATGCTGCACTCCACTGCACTGCACTGTACTACACTATGCTACACTGCACTGCACCACACCACACCACACCACACCACACTACGCTACACTGGGTTCTTTCATTCAGCCCTGAGCTTGCTGGAAACAGATTTGAATTACATAAATGTTTATTAAAACTGTACCTATTGTAGGAATTTAACTCTTGATTTATTATTCAAAAGTCCACTCCATATTACTCTTCAGAAAATCTACTGATTCAGCCATGAACTTGCATGAAGCATTTATTTTAAACTCATAGCCTTCTATCTCAAAGCCCAGCTCCTTCCCCACTACACTCACAATGGTCAGTGCTCCAGCTTTAACTTGTTTCTCAATGTATGGCATATGATGGATATGCACTGAATCTTTAAATCATACTTATTAATTTTTTTCCTTAAGGGCATCAGAGTTCGAACATACTGCAGTATCTTCCCTAGTTTATGTCAACCAATGTTTGTGCAAGTCACAATTCATTAACTATATGATTTGCTTCTTTAACAAGAAAAAGGAGACGCTTACCTTCAACTTTCTAGCTACTGTATATTGGTGTCAGAAAAAAAGAACACCTGCAGTATGTGAATGGCTTTTAGTATCTGATGTTAGCATGACTAAATATGTACAGAAACACTAAAGAAACCACTGAGAGAATAAAGTTTCAGCACCCAAAATGGTTTTGCAGCACCCCAAATTTTTCAACAAATTTAGTCTTTTATTGATAGCAAGTGTGGTAGTGCCTGTAGCATTTTTATTTCTAACTTGGCTGGAGTAACTATCATAGCTCTCGGTAGAAAAAAATATGCAGTAACTACACAGCTAAGCAGCATTTATATTGGATTATTGAACTGCACTGTTTATAGATAAGTCTACAAAACTGGTACATTTCAACAACTGATGCAGAACCTTGATTACTCTGTGTATGTATTTGTTTATTATTTTTTTACTGATTTATTTATCTAACTATTTGAAATTATCCTAAAATAATTGCTTACTGAAACTTGGTCAACTTTTCTGTGAGGTCTCAGTTGTCCACAGTGAATCAAACCTCAGTTGGTCTGTTCTTCCCTGCAGTAATCACCCTAGAGAGATATATTGTGCCTTCCTCATGGTGTGTGTGCACTCTGAAATTCTAAGTAATGGGATCTTAGAACCAATCTGTTGGCCACAGGGTGGGATCCCCCCATCCAGAAATGTCTAACCTCCCTCCTTGTGATTTAATACACTAGTCTCTTCATTCTATCAAGGTGAGCTCCAGGGGAGAGCCACAGGAGCAGGTAGGAATGGACAGGCACTAGGAAGTTAATATCAGTCTGGGTTTCATGTGGGGCATAATACAGAGACCGCCCTGGTGAGGGAGCTTAATGATCTCCTGATAGCGAGAGATGAGAGACCAGACCATCTTGGTCCTCCTGGATCTCTCTGCAGTGTTTGACACCGTGGACCATGAGGTGCTACGTGACCACCTGCAGTTTTGGTGTGGCTTGTCTGGTAATGTCATCAACTGGTTCAGGTCATACCTGGCAGGCAGAGTGCATAGGGTGACAATGGGGTTAGCTTCATCTAACCCAAAGACTCTGTGCTGTGGAGTACTGCAAGGTTCAGTCTTGTCACCCTTGTTGTTCATGGTGTACATGCTGCCACTGGGGGAAATTATCAGGCAGTACGGGCTGGGTCTTCACTGCTATGCAGATGATACCCAGCAGTACTTGTCCTGTGCGCCCAATACCCAGGTGTCAGACTCTGTATTTAACAGCTGTAGCAGTGAGATCTAGGCTTGGATGACTCAAAACTGGCTTAGGCTCAACCCAGACAAGACAGAGGTACTTGCTGTGGATCCATTTCACCAGGGCAGAGGACGATGTGAGGGGGTTACCCCCTGACCTTTTGTTGGGGGGTCCTCCCCTTACCCTGTCTAGACAGGTGAAGGATTTGGGCATGATCCTGGATGACGGTGTGACACTTGATGCTCAGGTGTCAGCCATCATCAGGAGTGGATTTTATCATCTAAGCAACATTGCACAAATTCGAGCCTTGCTCCCGCTGGAGGATTTGACCACACTTGTGCATGCTTTTGTTACTTCCATGCTGGACTATTGTAATGCCCTGTACCTTGGGTTATCTGGGTGCAAACTCCACAGGTTGCAGCTGGTGCAGAATGAGGTGGCGAGATTATTGACTGGGGTGAGACAGGGTGATCATATCATCCTGGCCTCCATGGACTGCACTGGCTGCCAGTCAGGTGGAGGATTGTTTTCAAGATAAGGCTTCTAACCTATAAAACCCTACATGAAAGGGGACCTGTCTATCTGCAAGATCTTCTTGCACCCTACCATCTGCCCTGGGCACTCTGTTCTGCCAGGGGAGGCCTCCTTGGAGTTCCCAGAGTGAGGTTGAGGCATTCTGGGGATAGGACATTTTCAGTGGTGGCACCCACTCTGTGGAACTCCTTTCCTGGTTATTTAAGGGAGGCCCCTTGGTAGAAGCCTTTAAGAAAGCACTAAAAACATATTTATTCCAGCAGGCTTTTAATGACTGATGGTGATTTTAATGGGATGGATAGATTTTTTAATTTATGATGAGCTGCTATCTATATGTATTTTTTTACTGAATTATCTGTACAGTGCCCAGAGTCTATGGAAATGGGTGCTTTATAAATTAAATATCTATCTATCTATCTATCTATCTATCTATCTATCTATCTATCTATCTATCTATCTATCTATCTATCTATCTATCTATATATCTCTCTGTTTGTCTGTCTGTCTGTCTATCTATCTATCTACCTATCTATCTATCTATCTATCTATCTATCTATCTATCTATCTATCTATCTATCAGTCAATACTGTAGGTCCATATTATAACCATCAACTGCCCTTTTTGCCTACCATTACATAGGCAGCTAACATGCCCAAGATACCCAACATCTCCATAGACTTGTCTGGCAAACGGTTGTGCTTAGGCCAGTACTGCATCCTCTTCACAGGGAGGATTTCCTGACTGGAGACACCAAATCTAAAAGACACTACATGATTATCCAACCAACCTATCTGACCAATCCTGACATCAAAGATGTCAAACTCTGTTGCAAAGATCAGATCCAGAATGTGACCCATTTCATGCTTAGTGAAAGTAACTACTGTACCCGCATGGGGTCAAGCATAGACATATCCTGGAGGAGTTATGAAAAATGCTCTGAATCATTGGCAACCCAGGTGTTTAAGTTGTCAAGAACCTAAAGCCTTGGCAGCTCCAGCACCATCCTGGAGATGAATTCAGAAAACTCATGCAGAGAATCCCCTCCCTATTGTGGAGGGCTATGAAGGAGGTTGATCCTATGCCTCGCTTTGAATTTGACTGACTTAATTCAAAGGATGGGTCTGTGCAAAAAGGTATGTGTGTACCCAATCATGGATATAAATTAGATGCCCCCATACATCCCCACCCATGCTCCTCTCTCAGATAGTGTACCACAGGAACCCAAGTGTGATGGCCAACACTAGCATATGGATCCACTCTGTTCTTCTTCTTCTATCCCTCCAAAGGGCATCCCAGATGAGCTCAGCCCTAAACTCCTACACTCTTTGCCCCTGCCATTTAATGTCCCCTTACATCCTTACATAAACTGTCCCTTTCTTCTTGACAAACATTCCTGGAGCTTGGGAATATGCAATAGTCTTCCCTCTCCAAAAAGTGGGTGACTCCTCCCTTGTAATATACTGTCCCATCTCTCTCCTCCTTGCTATTGTGAAAATGCAGGAAAAACGTATCCTTTCCCAGCTGTCCTCCTTTCTTGACAACTTCTCCTTCCTCTTTTCCCTCTACATTCTGTTTCCACGTGAAACCCATTCTTCCCCCCCATGACTCACTGACTCTATCCTGAAGGGAGATTGACCATAGGCTGTTCACTGGCACTCTTTGTCAACCTTACAAAGGCTTCCAACACTGTTTTCCATACCCTTCTATTTGACCAACATGTAGGTGTGGGTACTGCTCTGTATCTCTGACCTCTCAGTCAGTATGTTCAGGTCCTACCTGGTTGATAGATCCTCTTGCCATTGTTGTTCACAGTGTACATGTTACCCCATGGAGGGATCATTAGATGATACAGGCTGGATTTTCACCACTATGCAGATGATACTGATCTGTATCTGTCATTGCACCTGGGAATCCTGATATGGTTGAAGTACTTAATTTGTGCCTTGCTGAGATTCAGGACTGGATGTCATGCAGCTGGGTAAGATTTAACTCAGATAAGATGGAGGTATCAGTGATTCAGCCTGGTCAGGGGCAGGGCGGACACAACCAAGGAGGTCACCAGCCTTGTGTTTGGTTACTCCAGGCTGGTAGCCTCCGCTAAACTGAAGAAGCTGGGGATCATTCTGGACAAGAGTCTAACTTTTGAGGCTCAGATGTCAGCAGTAGTCCAGAGTGGCTTTTATCATCTCAGGAACATCGTCCAAATTTAAGCCTCGGTTCCCCCCAGAAGATCTGCCATCACTGATACATGCAATTGTGACTTCCAGGCTTGACTACTGTAATGCTCTGTACTGCAGGGTTAGTGAAGGTATGTTACAGTGTCTACAGCTGGTGCAAAACAGAGGGGCTAGGTTGCTGACAGGCCTTCCACAGCACTGTCACATCAGCCCAGTCCTGTGTGAACTGCATTGGCTGCCAGTCAGTCTGCGGACCTAGAAGGCCCTATATGTACTGGGTCCTAGTTACCTAAGAGACCTCCTGATTCCTTACAAGACTTTTCACATCCTCCTCCTCTCCTCCAAAGTGGGCCTTTTGGCACTTCCCAGGGCAAGGCTGATGCCATCTGATAATCATGCATTTGAGGTAGCCTGCCCTGCCCTCTGGAACGTGCTTCCAATACTCTGAGGAAGGCCCCCTCAGTGGAGGCTTTTAAGAGGGACCTGAAGTCCCTCTTATTTCATGAGGCCTTTGTTACTATCTAGCAGTCTCTTGGAACTGTATGCTACCTGTTTGACTACTATTTTAGAAGTACTCATCATCTATTTATTACCTTATTTATTTATGCTGTTTTAAACTATAGTATAATTACCCTGTTGCATGTAATTAATGATTACATTGAAATGAACACTTAAAGTGCAACCAAGCTTTGTTATGTTGCCTTGTGTCTGATTTGATCTGTACTTTTGTAAGGTGCTCTGAGCCCACAAGAATGGGTGCTGATAAATAAACTACTACTAATACTACTACTACTGCCACACCTACAGTAGAACATTGTGTCCAATTTTAGAATCCTAATCTGCAGAAAGACATAAACAAGTTGGAGGCAGTTCAGAGACAAAGCCAATTTGCTTGTCAGTGAATCATTGAGTGGATACTACCTGTACTTGCCTTCCTGCCTTTCCGCTTTTAGGCACTTTATGGAATAAAGACCAACATTGGATTTATCCACATCATCCTGTAAGTTTATGCTTCAGCCCTTCATCAGCGTGCACTTTCTCTTTCTTGTTTTTTTTGGACTAATTATCCAAGCACAGCACCACGCTGCATTACAGTGCAGCAGGCCTGCTTTGTTTTCCTAGTTCAGAGAAGGGTAACCAAGATGATAAAGGATCAGAAGAGGAATCCACATAAGCAGATACTCAAGAGCCTGAACACATACTCACTGGAGGCCAGGAGTGAGGGTGGATATCATAGAGACATTCAAGTACATAAGGGCATAAACAAGGTGGACTCTGTCTTGAATTAACTGTTCAAGACCAATGAGAATAAGAACATTAGGCAAAACCTTTGCAAATTAGCAGTCATAAATTCAGGTTTGACGCCAAGAAGTATAATTTTGTGGAATCAGTGGTGGAAGGTCTGAATAAGCTTTCCAGAGGTGCTTGTTAATACAAAATCTTTGGAGAGCTTCAAAAGGTGGTAGGATAGGAAAAGGGGGCTGGTGAGGGGTGCATGGACACGGACCTCTAAGAGACATGTAACTCCACACTAGGTAGACTTGATAGACCACAAAGCCTTCTTATACTGGCACACTTCTTTGTTTCATGTACCATTTTGTTTCTATTACAGTATTTAATTATTGAATTCCTATTGCACTGTTTTCCAGTACATATTCTATTTTTAATGTATTTCCTGCTGCATTTATTTTTAACCAGATCTTTTTGTTGAATTATAAAGCTCTTTGCTTTACATATGTGCACATTATTGAACATACAGTAGAAAATAATCCATATCTGTTACAAGTGTATTACCAACTGATAACCATGTATTGAGACTTAGAATTCTGTTATTCCTCTCAATGAGATTATTTTATATAAGGAGAAAGAAAAAAGACAAAAACTAAAATCTTGCAGAACACACACTTATTTTTATGTATATTTTTTGCTGTACTCCTCCTTCTCTTCCATATATCTATTCCCCCCGCTTGTACCCGAAAAGAGTCTTGGCTTAGTATGCATTTCTGAGACACCAACTTGTAAATAAATAAATCGATAACTAAGTGCAGACACCCTCCTCCTCCTCCTCCTTTCCATGCATGCCTCAGAGTTAAGTCTGTCAGCTGGCATTGCAGGGAAGGGCATTCAATTAAGCAGGCAGGATTTTGTCTATAGCTCCATTATAAATTGGATGTGGCAGAATGACATCATCTACTAGATTTTGCCAATAGATGCATAGGATCAGGATAGGAAAGAGGTTTAAAAAGATGGTTTTCAGTGGAGGGAAAGACTGCCAGGAGGATGCCATATTAAGTTTTAATATGTGGGAAGTCCAGGGAGATTGGTGGGGTTGGAGATGACTGAGGAGGGTGGGTAGCCAGAGGACTATCCCTGGCTACATTAAAGGAGGGAGATAGACCTTTTCAACAGTTGTTGCACCCATTTTATCATGAATAACGAATACTGAATCATGAATAATATTTGTCCCAAGCATGAATATTCATGAGAAGGTTCTCACACACCTCCACTGTGAATATCTAATGCTTTTTATGGTCTGCATTCTTCCTACAGTATATCTCTAATCAGTTCTTGTCATATGCCCCACCCTGCTAATTAAAATCTGCTGGGGACGTGCTAATAGTTATTCCAGTGAACAGATCAACAATGGAGAGGGCAAAGCATTTGCTTCCTTGGCCCTAAAATCCTGGAATTGTGGATAGTGCCCTAGCTTAGCATTCAGGAGATCTAAATGCAAATCCCACCAGAGCCACATACTCTCAATGTGACCCTGAGCAAGTCACTTAACCTCTTAGTACTTCAGTGCACCCAGTAGTACAAGTGAGCAACAACATAACTACAATGAGATATTGACTTGCAGCTGGACTACCCTGAGTAAGTAAACTATAAAATAAAATACTGTCCTCACCAATATAAAAACACACACTCAATTGGTTGAAAAAGTCTCCTTAGAAAGTTCTTCTTGTTGAAGTTCCTGTGTTTCTGGTGGCAAAGCCTAAACAGAGAGCAACTGGAGAAGTGGTAGAGGCTCCATAAAGAGGTTCCAAGTGAAACCCAAATCCAAGATGATACAGACAGAGCTAAGAGAAGTCAGGAAGCATCCAGTCTGTTGGGAAGGTGGTTCCAGAATGGAGGGATTGCACATAATGCTGTGGTGGGTCATTGCTGCAAACACTGCAAAGTGTGAGTAACAAAACTCACAAAAGTAGACGTGACTGATATTTATTTATTTTGTTCATTGATTGATTGATTGATTTCAAAAGTTTTCTGAAGAAATACATAATGAGGTGATAGTATCTCATTCCAGGTGTGCTGTGGGTAAGGGGGGCTAGGAGGAACAGTGAGGAACATTAAGAACAATAATGCATATAATAGGTGAAAAGCATCATAAATAACAATTGTGCAGGGACAAGGGTCCTGTAAAATATGCTACAATTCAATAAAATGTTGGATGATAACAACATTTGAAATTTGCAGTACAATACAATAAAGTGCTAAAAGATAACATTTGGTGCCTATGCACTAATGGTGTGTAAGATACAGCCAAGCTCTGCACCCACGGACAGGTGCACACAGGCTGGTATGCACCATCACCAGCCACCTGTCTGTGACCTCCCCTTCCCCCCCGGCATGCAGGATCATGTAGGGCAGATGGGGGCAGAGTAGTAGACCCAGGTGGACAGCCAATCAGATGCCCATCCTGAGTCCCAGAGTTGAACCCCTGCTCTGTGGGGCAGGGGAGTGTGGGACAGCGCAGGTCCGGGTGCATGCATAGCACACACAGGCACCCAGGGTCTATAGTGTCAGTGCCCATTGTCAAGTGGTCCCTCCCACTGTCCAACACCCATCCCCAGGCAACACACCTTGTGTGGTGCACAGATGTGCCCACCAACATCTGTGCCCCCATCCAGTCCAAACAGCAAGGTGTAACACCCCCCCCACATCAGAACCCCCACCCGGTCCCAGCTGCAAGATGTTATCCCCCCACAGCAGAGCCCCAACCCAGTCCTAGCTGCAAGAAGTCAACCCCCTCCCACAGAACCCTGGCCCATTCCTGAATGCAAGATGTCACCCACTCCGGTAGAACCCCAGCCTTGCCCCAGCTGCAAGATGTCTCCCCCCACAGCAGAGCCCAAGTCCAGTCCTCAAGTCAGTAACATCCCTGCCAACCACAGCCCCTTTCTGACAGCCTCTTTCTATTATGGCACAGATGACCACCCCAACCCCCAATCCTGGCCCCTCTTCCCCCCTTATTTAGTGGCCCCCCGTGGCACTGTCACACCACCCCCATTCTCTGTACCTGCATGTCAGTGCTGCTGCACCGGACAGTGAGTGGCACATCCCTCCGCACACCACCTCAGCAACTATAGGGAACTATAAATAGGAGGCACACTCTGAGCATCAGTTGGATGGCAGGTGGCCGAGGTGGTGTGCAGAGAGATGTGCCACTCACCAACAATCAAGGTGGCGCTGACATGCCAATCTGGAAGATGGGGGTAGTGTTGTTGTCAGTGCCATGGGTGGCTGCTAGCCACCAGTGAGGAGGCAGGGGGCTGGATGGGGGCAGTTGGTGGTCACTCTGATATAATGGACAGGGCCACCAGAACTTGGGGGATGTCACTGAGTTGTGGACTGGTCGGGCCTGCTGGGGAATGACATCTGCAGCCGGGACCAGGCGGGGGTTCTCATATGGGAGGGTTACACCTTGCTGCCAAGACCGGGCAGGGATTCTGTTGTGGGTGGGGGTTGTCTGTCATATGGGATCAGGTGGGAGCATGGATGTGTTGTGGGGGTTACCTGTCATACAGGACTGGGCAGGGACACAGATGTATGTGTGTGGGGGAGTGAGCTGTCTTCTGGGATTGGGCGCGGGCTCAGATGGGGGTGAGCTGTCTTACTGGATAGGAGATGGGGCTGTGCTGTGTGGGGATGCCAACTGACTTATGGGACTGTGCAGGGGCTTTATAAGTGTGCAGACCTGGCCACATACCACAGTTGCAGCAGGGTACCCCCTACCATATCCAGCACCCTTCGACACCCCCCTTTGCACAGCACTACATGCCTTTGTGAATGGCATGTAGTGTGGGCATGCCCCATCTCTCCCCCTGGACTGCCCTGGTGTGTAGCTTCCTGTGCAGCCAGGAACTCAGCTGCACACCTGACCAGTGAACATTTGATGAATGCTTCAGGGATCCGGGGAACCCTCTAGGAATAGCACTCCTGCATATGTTTGCCTACACACCTGGTTTATGTGACATGTTGGCATGTTACATAGGACCCTTTGAAATTTGCATTACAATACAATAAAGTGCTGGACAATAACAACAT
Organism: Neoceratodus forsteri; assembly: GCA_016271365.2. Taxonomy (NCBI): domain Eukaryota; kingdom Metazoa; phylum Chordata; order Ceratodontiformes; family Ceratodontidae; genus Neoceratodus; species Neoceratodus forsteri. The sequence continues at coordinate 187,401,936 of CM057457.1, forward strand.
TTGAAATTTTCACTACAATACAATAAAGTGCTGGACAATAACTTGAAATTTGCACTACAGTACAATAAAGTGCTGGACGATAACATTTGAAATTTTCACTACAATACAATAAAGTGCTGGATGATAATATTTGAAACTTGCACTACAATACAAGAAAGTGCTGGACAATAACACCATTTGAAATTTGCACTACAATACAATAAAGAGCTGGGCGATAACATTTGAAACTTGCACTACAATACAATAAAGTGTTGGACGATAACATTTGAAATTCGCACTACAATACAATAAAGTGCTCAATGATAAAATTTGAAATTTTCACTACAATACAATAAAGTGTGGGACGATAACATTTGAAACTTGCACTACAATACAAGAAAGCGCTGGACAATAACAACATTTGAAATTTGCACTACAATATAATAAAGTGCTAGAGGATAACAACATTTGAAATGTGCAGAAGGAAATACTGAGATCAGAATGGGAGTAATAGCTCTGGATTTGGGAGGGTTGAAGGGCAGACTATGCCACTGTAGCTGCAGGGTGAAAGGGGAGCAGAGGTAGGAGGATGGTGGGCACCAGCCAAGAGTACAGAGTCAGGAGCAACTGCAGGAGTGAGTAGTGAAGTCACGGAGGAGAAAGGTTAAAGAGCGGTAGGAAAGGGCAGAGTAGATGGTTGGGGGGAGAGAACTGCAAGTTTGGGGAACCAGAAGGAGAAAGCAACTTGACCAGCAGTGGATTTCCTTGAGGGAAGAGTTAGAGAGCTCCTGTTTCGCAGTCCACATCAGGGAAGTTTCCAGGCCTTGATCAGGGCCACCAAGTAGATGAAACAGAGATCAGCCTTTGAATTTGCCACAACAAATTTAGCTCAGTGGGACAACTTAATATGGCATGGAGTGAGTGGGGAGCTCATGTGACATCCAAAGTACATTGCTAAAATTTGGGACTAGTCAGAGTCATGAAGGATGGTGATTTATAGCATGCTCATGGATTGGGAGTGTGAATGCAGCACTGAGGAAAGCCAGTCCTGCAGTTGGTGAATATGTAAAGCTCACTGAAGTGAAAAGTTTTTGCTCAGTATGGATTACCTTACTCCAGCCTACAGAAGGGATATTTTAGGCCTTAGTCAGGACACATTAGTCAGTTCATAAGCAGAGAAGGCAGCCATGGCTAGAGATCTATTGTGAAGATAGCATGTCAGAGTCCCAATGCCTAGAGCCCAAGGTCATGAGGGCATCCTGCAGTTCTCCTAAAATAATTGCAAGTGTTTATGGATTCTAACCCAGCACCCACTGGGATATCTCTTGAGAGAAATTGCCTGTAACTGAAATGTTGGATACCATGAAGTTTCTCTGATGTCTGGGAATGACGAAGTTTTTGTGTATGTCCTATCTATAAAAATGTTGCCGTGCTTGAACCCACCAAACTTGTGTGTAGACTCTTTATTTTTGTTTGTTTGTATAGGACTTGTGAATGTATTATTGGTAATCCTCAGGGGACAACACATTTACTCCTAGGGTTCCAGAAGGAATCACCCAGGTGGAGGCACTACATGCCAAGAGACGGGGATCTGAAAAGCATTGACCAAATGGTAAACATCACCTAAACACTCCTTGTGGGTGAGGGTTACATCATCATAGAAAGAATTGTGTACAGTAGATCTTTCTCATAGTGATATCATAGAAACAACTGTGTACTGTATTGTAGGTGTAGTGACATTGTAAAATAATATTTTGGCAACAGAAGGCACTTATGGACGATCTTGTCCAACCTTCTTGCCTCATGTCAGTGAGCACACCCAATTTGCTTATCAACACACATCCAAGCTTTGGTACTAAAAGAAAGCATTTACCATTGAGATGTCATCATGAACAGCCAACTGCGTTATAGATATGCATAAAATGGGACTAAAAATAAAATAAACTTAATGGGGTAAACCAGTCAGGTAACCATGCATTAATACAGCATAATGCAGGGTCATCCTGGTCATAAACCTGATTGAATTTTAGCAGCCACATCACATAATGAGCAAATCAAACCCCCTACAACCACAACTGACATTCCATCAAAAACATGTCTGCCACCTTTACTTACTTAAAACCTTCATCTAAGCCCTAAAAATGAAACTCCATTAAGTAAAACACAAAATTAATTTAATGTTGTTTCCCTGATCATTAAACTTTCCTTACACAAATGAACTAGAAAAAGGAAATTCTATTTACAGTTTTCATAACTAGTTTTACTTTGCCGACAATAAAAAATCCTTCTCTATCTTAACCTGCATACCAGGGAAATCTCTGCTGCTTACCCTGTTAGAAATAACATTAAGGCTCTGGTTCCACATGAGGCTGTGTGTGTGTGTGTGTGTGTGTGTGTGTGTGTGTGTGTGTGTGTGTGTGTGTGTGTGTGTGTGTACAAGATGCTGGTAGAGGAACAATCTGCCAGTGGAATTGTGCAGAATTTTGAATCCCTGCATTCTATAGTAAACATTCCATCTGATGAACGTGTGGAGAGACCAAAATAAACAGGGATGAAAGGAGGAAAGGATGCTGCATAGAAAAAAGAGGGGAATGGTGCGAAAACACAGATACACAGGCAGAAGCAGACTCAAATTGCTTAAATAAATCTCTGAGGTTCATAACAGTACATACATTGGAATCAGGATGGAGGTTTTCAGGAGAAAGCTACCCTCACAAAAAAAATGGCAGTGTCAATATTTTTGGAAACATTTACATTAAAATACTTGTATTTCTGTGAAATGCAAATAAGGTTATTTTTTGGTTTTGTTTTTACAAAAATGCATGCCATCCATGGTTTTCATTGTCATTTGTTGTTTTTAGCTGCCCCCAGTTACCAGAATATGGACTATTTTTTTGTGTTCAAAGTTAAAATGGAAGCATGCATCAATAAAATAAAAGGTCCTGATTTTATCTGTTTAAAATAATGTATTTTTATTTCTATGCAAGTCAAATATTTAAATACAATTTTATAAGTGCAATAATACACTCCAGGGTGATACAATAGCACTTCTCAAGTGCATATAATTGTACTTGGCTACCCCTCATACCTAACACACCTGAGGTGTACAATTACAGTATACCATCATAATTCACTCCCTGTCAAGGCTTATTGCTTACATCATAACTGGTGGCCCCTCATATCACTCAGTATTCTTCAACAATTAAACTATAATAACTAGGTGCGACATCATACTCAGTTTTTATAGTGTTTCGGTCTCACACTTAAGAACAGCTGGTTTCTGTTAGCAAACAGCAGCAGTACAAAATGAAAGTTGCAAGCCTCATAAATGTTTCCTCCTGTAAACTAAAGCCCACGCAAACTTCTCCTCACTGTCACAGAAAGCACTGACCTTTTCCTAAGGAAAAAATGATGTTCTCTGGTTGTTTGTGTCGGATAAATCTGTGACTCGCTAAGTAACTTGGACTTTTTTTTTTGTTAAACTCCATGCACCAGATACTATAAAAATAGAACAAATTTAAGTTTAAGTTTTATTTTAAAAGACCTGATATTGTAGGCCCATGAGCAGTAATTTCCCATTTTCATGGATGACCAGAGAGAGTAGAAAGTTGCAAAAAAGATAAAAAGTACAAAAACAGGAATTATTTAACATTTTTATCTAACAAAAATGATTTACACTACATTTAAAGCCACCAAATGACCAACAATTCAAACATTCCATGGGCAATGAATCTGAGATTGAAGGTGCTTGGTAAACCAGGGATCATTGTTCTAGTGATGCATGCATGAATGGTACTCTGCAATATAGTTTAGAAGATTGCCTGGTTAGTAGTAAAGACCAGGTTTGACAAAACAAAATGTTGATTGAAGGGCTAGTAAACTGAAAAAGACATTAAATAGAAAGCACACAACTTAATACATGTAATGCGGATCCACAGATAAATATTGACCTAGCTTTAGGACATTGCAGTGATGTGCTCTCATGGGCATTGAAGTACAACGTATAAAATCTTCTGTAAAAGAACTTCATTTCTTGCAGCTGTTGACATTGGGGCAGCACTATAACAAATAATCCCATAGTCCAGAGCTGACATTAAGAGACTGTGTGCAAGTATTTTCCTAGTTTCAGGTAGTAAGGATGAATTTGCACTGTACAGCATTCCCAGCCATTTGTAGATTGAAGGGTGTTCATATGAGGTTCTTTTATACACCCTCAGTGTGTGATAACCTCATAAACCTCTTGAGCTTTGATCTCAAGGTATACATTATGGATCATTATACACCTCTCAAGGTACTGTATATAGGTCATCACACACCTTGGGTGTGTAAAAAACCTTCTAAACATCTTGCATATATGTTATTCTATATGTTTTTCCCAATAATTCTCTAAGGAAAGAGTCTTGATATATCATTATGTCTTTCTGATTATTATGTCATTGTGGTTTTGATTCACTTTAGTTTCCTTGTAAAAAAGATCATAGATGGATGACTTGAAGGATTACTAATGAACTGGCTTGCCAAATTATCTGGTTTAAATCTGGTTTAAATCATTTTCTTTGGATTTGTTCATTATTCCTCAAATGAAATGGTACGTTCTGCCAAAAAAGTGGTATCCATATGGTTTAAAAACACAGCAGACAGCCAGCAGAGTTGGGGCCAGTAGACTAGCTTCATTGTAGACAAGCCTGTAAGTATACAGTTTGTGGAATTCACATTTAACATTTACATTTAAAAAGAAGACAGTCAAGAATTGCAGACTAGGGCAAGAGAACTTTCTTCAGATGGAAAACACAAAACCTACAAGAATGCAAAAGCCTTTAATCAGACCATTGACCTGACCTGGGCTTTTCCTTGGAGTTTAGCCAAAAAGCAAATGTGCTTGGTACTGAAGAGGTTTTCCAATTTTCAGCAAAACATTCACAATTGTCAAACTCTTCCACATTTTGAATTACAGGAACCCTGTTTTTATTATTAAAGACATTTTTATTAAAACAAGAACTTTTCCCTTAGACTTGAGTTCACATGATTTCTACCTGCCATGAACATGCAGTCCTCTGCATATCACATCACAACCAGTTTCAATGGAAATAATTCTGATGTCACAAGAATAGATTTTTTTTTTACTTCATGGCTGGGAAAAGACAGCTATATCATGATGCTTAAAGGGGGAAATAGCTTTTTATTCATGCAAATGATTTTAGTAATAATGAGTGAAATGTCCTGAAATTCAGATTTGTATGAACTGATATGAGATGGGAGTCCAGTCAATGCAATTTCTTGTTTTGGCGAGAAACTGTAAAATCAATTTAAGCAGTGGAACATTGAAGTGAATATAAAGGGAGAGTAATAAAGCATTAAAGTATGACCAGGGGTTAGTTTACCAGGGTTCTATGTGAAAATGGTGAGGTACTTATAGCGAAGCACATAAGGGCGATTCAATTTCATCAAACACAACAACCACGCATACCAACAAAATTGACTCCTACACTGTTCTGAATGGTGTTGTCTACTCTCAGTCTCCCACCTGCTACCTGAAACATCTCCTCTCACACAATACTTCTTTCTGCACTTCCCACCCCTTTACCTACCTTATTTTCTCTTCTCTTTGCTGCTGTGTTCCCCAGTTCCCTAACTGTCACTGACCAGCAAAGGAGGGTTATGAGGACCCAATTCTGCATTGCCGTCCCCCCCACAACTCAGGATACTGGCTGTAGCACTACAGGTATAGCTCTGCTTTACTGGCACTACACCCCATTTACCTAACCACCACATGATGCACACACTTTACTTCCTGACATGCAAGGGGCTTTGCCACCACACCCCCCCATAAGGGTTTATGCCACCTGCACCCCCTAATTAAATATAACTAACTCCAAGTTGCACATTGACTCTCACAGCATAGCAATGATTCCACTCACAGTAAAAACACTATCGCTCATGTTGCACTGTTGCTCAAGTTGCAGGCATTCAAATTGAGTCACTCAAATTGAGTCACCCATATTACAGGATACTGTTTACCAGTAGTTAATTCAATCCTCAGGTCCCTAATGAAGTCTGAGACATAGCCGAGGGACTCATGCACCTGGGAGTTGGATTTTCTACTCTTAAAACAACTCCTGGGAGTACTTTGATGCTATTATAAAATTGAACAGATATACAGAAGCATTTGCATACATTTTTGCTATACTCATAAATGTTAAAGAGGTTTTTTTTCATTCACTTACCAACTGTACTTTGCTGGTTTATGAGAAAAATGTTCCTTTTTTGTTACCTTTACTCTTAGTTTGGAGTCAGACCCTTTGATTGTCTTACATTCATTCTAAAATACAGGACTTTAAAATGAGCACAGTAGTAAAAAAAAAAAAACAGAAACAAATTTCTAGTGACTAACTAAATAACCACATCAACTGTCATGCTACCCCCCCCCCGAAACTGTCTAAGTATCCTGTTACTGTAAACTGGTTAGATGATAGATTCTTCCTGCTACCCTCACAACACTGAAAAGAAAAAGTAATGTGTACAGTAATTGTAAACTTTATTTCTAAGAACCATGATCACTGTCCTGATGGTCCAGAGGCAGTGCACTGTACTGTCATGTAGGTTACCAGGGTTTAGAACAGAGCTCAGTTTGTCACATTTTCCTTTCAGTATCAAGAAGGTGGTGGTGGGTGATTGGGCTACTAACAGTCAGAGGAGAGACCTGGACCATTTCTGGTGGTGGTGGTGGGGTGCATGATTAACTTGGGAATTATTGACTCTTGTAAAATGTATTTATTGGTTTTACTGCTGTGCTTATAAAACAGTTTGAAGATAATCTTTAACACAAAAAAGCATGATTGTTATATAGAACAGTATGTGCCCACTGCCTACAGCACGTAACTCATCTAAAATTTAAATGTCTGCCTGACATGTTTTCTTTTAAATGCTAGGAATTTTAAATGGATCTTGTTTTTCACATTCTACATTATGAATCAGGTTTGCCTTCTTGTGATGAGGCTCCAACCTTAGGTTTTCTAGCAGTTAATCAAGACACTTTGAATATTTGTGAGCCAATTAGATTACAACTTTCTATTTCTCCTTTTTTATAATTAGCATAAAAATCTTACGTAGAGATGAGTAAACCAATTTGTCTTCACATCAGAGCCTCTTCAACTTAGCCCAACTTAAATCAATAAGGCTCATCAGGTTCATTTTGTCTGAGTCCTGGGTTAGAAGTCATCCACACCAGGCCACAGAAGGGCTGTCTGTGCCACAGCATGTTCTAGGAACAGCCAAGCTCAGATTCAGATCTGGAACCTACCCACAGTCAGGCCAGCTTGGATTATCCAAGTCATTTACTTGGAGATCAAAGATATAATCCAAGCTCCGTCATGGTTCCTTCACCCATCCTTACTTTTATTAAAGGAAAACTAAGCCAAAATTTACCAAACAAAATGTTGTGTGGAGTGTTTTGATGTGTAAGTGTACTCCTAACAAGTCCTTCCCTTAGTTTGCTGAAAGGAGTTTTTTTTTTTATTTCCTGCTGGTTTTATGGCCTCTGAGGATTGCCATGTTAGCATCTACAATGCCTCCTGTCCCATGTGACAGTGATGCACCCAGACCTATTGCTTCAACCAAAATATGGTCAGCTTTCAAAACTGACTGATGTGTTTTTAATAGGCCATCAATATTGTTGGCCAAATGGTTGAAATTGTTTACAAAGGTCAGTTTACCTCCTTCAGGTTCCCTCTTTCTTGGAGTCAAGAGAGATGCTCTATCCAAATTTGTCAGCATATGTATTGCCTCTTTGAACATCAAATCTTTATATCCTCTCTGGAGAAACCTTGCTGTTTGTTTTTACATCTGAACATTGAAATCATCCATATTTGTGCCATTACATCATATATAAAGATGTTGGCTGTATGGTATTGATTTCAAAACCCCTTGTGTATGTGCACTCACCCTTTTTAAGGTAGTTTTAGCCAAGACTGCTTTTCTGAAACCTTTAGTTTTTACTGTCATGCTCCGGGATCCCAGTAAGGTTAAATGAAAAAAAATCAACTCACTCTCATTTACAGCATAAGTGAAGTACAACTTCAAGTTGTTAGCATTAAGCCAATGTATACTGTAAATGTTTAATTCTAAGCTACTATACCTAAAGCACTTTAGCACAGTTTCAAGTGAGGTTATTTGTTATTCAGGCATGTCTGATAACTTTTTTTATTTTCTGTAGCCTGGAGTTAACAACTCTGAGAGGTTCAGCCACTATATCACTGTGCACACCATTTGCTTGAGAGGTTTGGGTAGTTTGTGACAACCTTCACCTAATGAGCCTCTGCTTTTCCTAAAGAATATTCAAGGTACCCAAGAGTGTGTAAAGACATTGACCTGTGGGTACAAAAAAAATGCAAAGACTTTATTCTAGCAGCTACTCCAACCAGCATCCAGCTGAGTGACCACTCTGAGATTCAGGGGCCAGTCATCTAGCCACATTAGAGCGTGAGTCAGAGCAGTTCCCTTTCATCATACTTCAACCTCCATCCCAAGGCTCATGAGTAAAAGCCTTTGATATACTGTGGGATTAGGGGTTCTTTTTCTTCAGGACCAGTGCCCTTGTAGAGCAGCATTCTTCTTGTATCCTCCACAACAGCTTTTGTTTCAGTGATCCATTTACAGTCCAAGCAGCTGATGCCTCAGGAATTTTCTTGTTCTTCTCACCTGTGGATGTACAGCAGCTTTCATCCAGGAGACTACTTTGTGGTCCCAGCAGCTGATGCCTCAATTATCTTGTTATTCTTCTAGCTTTGGAATCTACAGCAACTTCTGTCATGGTGACTTATTTGGGGTCCAAGCAGCTATTGTCATGAGGATCCCACTGTTCTTCCCATTTTAGGATTGTAGCAGCTTCTGTCCCTAAGACCCATTTAGGATCTAAGCAGCCAGTGCCAGCATGATCCTCTGTTTTGCTGGTTCTGTTCTTTAGTCTCATCCGTTCTGGTGAACCACTTATGGGGTCCAAGCAGCAAAGGTGTGATGACCATATGAGAAGCACAACCTGGTGTGCTCACATCTAGGGACTGCTGTGCAGAATTGGAAAATTACAGAAAAAGCACAAGAATTGCACAGTACTCACCAGCAGCAAAAACTTGTATTGCAAGCTATACGGACATCAAATGGACATTTGAAAGAAATCTCTGGTACTTTGTGGTACACTGCCACTTTGTCATGGGGGAGTAGTCAGACATACAGCATATCCAATTTATAATGCTCCTTAAAGTAATAGATACAAACAGTGCCCACTTTTTATGTTTGCTTGTGTGCATGCACACTGCGCATGCACAAGAAACATCTTGGAACAATATGACATTTTAGAGGTGTGTGAGTTTCTGCCCAATGCAGTTCATGCTTTATGGGGCCTGGCCCTCAGGCACTAATGAATTGGCAAACTGTCTATGACAGCAGTTTAAGAGAAGGGGTCTTCACTTGAAAGAAAAGTGCCACTACAATCAGAGATGGTTATGGGGATCATCCCTCAGACACCAATGAATTGGTGAACTGTCTATGACAGTAGTTTGAGAGAGAGGACCGCACTTGAAAGATATCTGTCACTGCAATGAGGGACAGTTTCCTCATTGCTGCGGGACCTTCCCCCTCTCTCACAATCAGGCACATAGACATACCTTCTCTCTGTTGGCAGAGCTGACAAGACTCCAGCCATGCACATTACAGTATACAGTAATGCGCATGGCTGGAGTTATGGTTCTTGTCAGCTCCTGCCACCGAGCACCTTGTTTGTTCGGTGTGCCTTTCCTGCTGAACCATATCAATAAATAACTAAATGAGATGTGCTGTGGCTTTCCACATTGGTGGCTCCTGCCACCTGCCACACACTCCCTGGAAAGTCAACATCAGGGTGCCCAATCCCCGTGTCAGCATGTATCCCCCTCCCCCATTAATGTGACACACTGGGAGCCCCGCCCAGTGTGCCAAAATAATTTTTTATTTATGTTTTCGACACCAGGATGCCCACTCCCAGTGTCAGATGATCCCCCCACCCACCCGAATATTTCAAGTGCCGACATCGGGGTGCTCAATCCCCATGTCAGAATGCCCCCTCACACACACTACTGTGGCACACTGGGAGCCCACCCCAGTGTGCCTAAATATTTTTGGTAACCTGTAAAATAAAGAAAACTATCCACAAATTCTTTTTTCCTGTAAAAAAAAGGTCCCTCGTCATCTCCCCATTCCCTCCCCACCCCCACCATCCCTCTGTGGACCCACATCCCGCACCCCCTCCTTAATCCATACTTACCTCTGGAGGACAGGAGCAGTGATCTTCTATGGACTGGGACATGTCTGCACTCTTCAAAGCCAACCAGCAAACTGAAAAAATGACGGTAAGCTGTATAATGAAAGTCAATGGGGTGGTTCAACTTAGGTTAATATCTCAGCCATTTTTTAGGAATTTTGTCCCCCAATTTTCAACATGGGATTCTTGGGACCCCACCTCATGAACATGTCACTGTCATTTTGTTCCTCAGTCCCAAAAGGTGATTTCGTGGTCGCTGTGCAGAATCACCTTTTGAGACTGATTAATGAAATGACTATGCCACTGTTCATGGAGGAGGTCCCAAAAAAACCATTTTGCAAATTTTGGTGAAAAAAATTCCAAAAAATTACTGCATTATGAGCATACATTGCACAGTTTCCATGCACGCTTGTAACTTCACCAATTTTTAATATTTTCACTCCAGATTTTCAACATGCCATTTTTTCACACTTCCTTATGAACAGTACAGCTGTCATTTTTCACATCCTGCCAGAAATGTGCTTTTGCATCTGTAGCACAGAATGGCATGGTCTCTGTGGGGAATCAACTTTTGGGACAGATTAACAAACTCTCAGTGGCACTGTTCATGAGTGGAGGTCCCAAAATGTCCATGTTGAAAATCTGGTGAAGAAAATTCAAAACAAATGATTGCATTACAGATGCGCATTGCATAGTTTGTACGCATGCTTGTAACTTCACCAGTCTTTCATATTTTCACTCCAGACATTCTATAGTGCCATTTGTTCACACCTTCTCTGATATTTTTCACATTCTACTCAAAATATGTTTTCTCACCTGCGGCAGCAAATGGTGCAGTAGCTGTGTGAAATCACCTTTTGAAATTAAATAATGAAATGATAGTGCCACTGTTCATGAGATGGGATCCCAAAAAGCCCATGTCGAAAATTTGGAGCAAAAATACCAACAAATGCCCAGGGTGTTAGGGTTTCCAACTGTAACACCCCACCCTATAGAGACTGACAGGCATCGGGGGTGTGACTTGGGGTCATCGGCCGTAATGCTCATGCCATTCCACCCCCACCCCCACTCTGCATCCAGTGACAGGCATCGAGGTGCGCCTTGGGATCTTTGGCCCTAATGTTCACCCCATTCTACTCTACTGCACCCATCTCATCTTATTTCCTTATGGAATGGGGTGAGCATAAGGGCTGAAGACCCCAAGGCACACCGCAACACCTGTCAGTGTATGCATGGTGGAGTGAGGAGGAGTGGTATGAGTATTATGGCTGATGACCCAAAGGCACACTCCCAAATGCCTGTCAGTCTCTGCAGGGTGGGGGTGAGGGTTGGCATTAGTTTAATACTTCACTGCCATTCCTATTATGCATCTCTCTAACTCTTGCATTACCAATGCCAATACCAGCAAGCAAACATTCAGCACTGACAAATGCTTGTTTTATAAAGTTTTGCAATATATGCCTATTATAGGTAAATAGTGATGGCGCATTTGGCTTAATCAAAGGACAATAATAGGTTCATTTATACTGATAATGGTATTAAACCAAATTTAGACACCTTCCATTAAGGGTAATCTCTTTTAATTATGTCATGAATGATTACTACAAATGTTCAAAACTATCATGTCATATAATTAATTTGTTTAGTAAATTAAAAATAATAATAATATGAAGTCACAAAAACCAAAGCATTTTTTAAGGCAATCTAGAGATCTACTATAAAAATGATATCTAGAAAAATAATCTAAGGATATTATAATAATTTATGAGAATCAAAACAAAGAAGGAATGGGCAAAGTTGCCCACAGAGACATACAGTAGAAAGAAAAATGAGACATACTTCCCTATCCAAGTACAATATGTACTCAGTTAACTTTATTACACAGTGAATTTAAAAAGAAAGAGTGACTATAATTTTAAAAAACCTAGGGGAAAAAAATAGCATGGGTTTGGTATCAGATAGATCAACGTTACCAGATGTGTATTTGTCATGCCATAATAATAACATGTTTAATAATAAGTATATGAGGACTGGACCTGGCCCGGGGTGGCTGAAAGATAGAAAGTAGCAGAGGCCAGATAGAGAGAAGATTAAATGAATGGCTGTAATGTATTTGATAGTAAAGGGGCTTGTGAGATGGCACAGTATGGAAGACACAGGTCCTTATTGGTGTTTGAACCAGGAGCCTAAAAGAAAATTAGCAAAAAAAAATTACCATGCAATTAGCCACAATAAATACATTTCTGTCTGTTCATTAAACACCAAAACCATAATCCCCCATGATACAAAGGGGAAGGCAATTAAAGGAACACAGAACAATCAGTTTCCTTATTCAAATCCAGTTGTTCCATTGATTTTAGAACAAAATCCATCTGGATTCTTTCTGAAGGAGGATTTATATTCAGTCTTCTCCTCATTGAAGGGCAGGTACATTTTCAACTGATGACCCTTTGGTTTTATACTCACTTGACAAACCCCTTTTAACATAAAACCAATTTTAATGCAAAACTCCTTCTGATCAAACCCCTTAAAAGACACTCCAGCTGGACACAAAACTGTCACACTATTGATTCATAGAGTTTACATTTGCATGAAGTCCAAATTAATGGTTTATAGAAGTCTGCAAACAGTTGAATTAGATGTTTCCTTATTTAAAGCAATATGTAGCATGACCTGGACAGCTATTGCTGAGCTCATAGTGTCATAAGTCTACTAAAACAGAGTGATCTGTTGATACATTTGAATTGGCTTAATGTTGTAGAAACATTTAAGGTACTTCAGTATAGTCCTCCCTCATTATAACAAATCTTCATTAACAACAAATCTCAGTTATAACAAACCAGCAGTTTGGACCCCATTATCAGATTGCTTTCACCTATGCTCACCTACTAGTACTGTGGTTAAAAACAATCAGAAATGCCAATTTGTAATCTTGCCTTGCTCCACAAACACCACCAGCACACCAGAAGCTAAACCTGAACCTCAATCAGCATGTCTGAGCTTAAGAAAAGAAAAGCCCTCAATGTCAGCACCAAACTTACCACTCTCAATTGACTGAAAGCTGGGTAGAGGATCACCAAGTTTGTGAGTGAATACTCACTTGCAAAGTCCACCATTTGTACAATCCACAAGCAGGAGAACTTCTTTCAGTCTTTTGCTAACAACTGTGAAGAGAAGGATGATGGCAAGAAAGAAACTTTGTCTGAGAATACCAAGGTGGATCAGGCTGTCATTGTTTGGTTTGAAAGCCAAAGGCTTTCTGGTTTTCCACTTTCTGGGGTGACACCAAAGGAAAAAGCAGATTAATTTTCCAAACAGCTGATGGGGCAGGAAAACACTTTTAAGTCCTCACTGTGCTTTCTTTGGCACATTCAGTGCTGCAACAGAATCTGCCAGGTGCAATTTGCTGGTGAGCGACTATCGTTGGACTATGCAGCTGCTGAGGATTTTATTCCATGGCTTCTGAGCATTCTGGATACTGGTGACTATGACCCCTCTCAGCTATGCATCACTGATGAGATGGGCCTGTTCTACCAGTGCTTACCTCATTGAACCCTGGTGGCTCATAATGAAACAGATATATTCAAGGGATTTAAAAATTGTCAAGGACAGGCAAACACTGCTGCTGTGCACTAATGTCATAGGGAAACATAAGCTACAGCCCTTATGCATTAGCAAATATGCAAAACGCAGATGTTTTTCACCATATCAATCTTGAGGATCTCCTGTTGTCATATGCAAACAGTTCCAATGCCTGGATAACAAAAGACATTTTTAAAGAATGGTTCCATTAACAGTTTGAGCTGGCAGTAAGAAGATGTATCTACAGTAAATGGTTGGAGCCAAAAGAACATCCATTATTGGACCAGTATCCTGTCCACCCAGATGCAGAGGAGCTGAAAAGTAGGAATGGAAAAATTAAATTCCCATGCCTACTGAGCAATACAACATCCTGAACCCAACAAATGGACGGGGGGGGGGGTGGTGATAGTGTGCTTAAAAAAACTTTGTAGTAATTAGCAATTGCAGACGATCATAACTTAAAACATAGGCAGAGAACGTATTGAGTTTTTGAAGGGGTTCACAATTAAGGACCATATCTGTGTAACCACTGATGCCTGTGACCAACTGACTGCAAAAGAAATCCACAGCTGCTAGTGTGATGTCCTCAGACCAGTTTTCAAAGATGCCAATGAACCAGCAAGTAACTCTAGTGACCCAGCAGCTGATCAGTCTGACATGTCAGAGATGCCACAGAATGAAGATGTGGTGGGCATTACCTGTGAGCTCAGGCTTGTCGAGCCTTCAGAAGCCCAAAAACAGCTGTAGACTTGGTTCAGTTTCATCTGGATCATCTTGGATCATATCATCTGCCTGGTATTTGAACCCCTGACAGATGATATGATCGTCAATGAAGTAAAATTGGGCAGCAGAGAAATTAGATGCAAGACAGATCCAATTTGCTGTGGAGCCAGAGCCAGAACTTGAAGAGCCCCTTGTCATTGGCAGTAATGGGATTGCTGTACTGGAAAAAGGACTGCAGTATCTTGAGAGACAGCCATATGTGAGCTTGTTGCAGCTACCTTAATTGCAACAACTGATTATGCTCACCAAAAAGCAGCATGTAAAAATCAATCAGTGTCAGTGGCTCAGCAGGTAGTACACTCGCCTCTGAGGCTGGGAGATCAGAAGGCTGTGTGTTCTTTCCCCACACCAGGCATTTGGGTTAATATCCCAATACTGACACTGTAGTGCAGCATGAGGGGGGTGCTGCACTCCTGAGGTGCCGTCTTTCAGATGAGACATTAAACTGAGGTCCCATCTGCCTGTTCTGGTGGTAATTCAGGTGGATGTTAAAGATCCCATGGCACTTCTCGAAAAGAGTAGGGGAATTTTTTTATTAATAATACAAAACTAATACATCATCTCAGGAAGTTATTTACAGTATAATGTATGAGGAGCCCTTATTACCCACTGAAATCAAGCAGATTACAACCTTGTAATCCCACTGTTGTGATGTCAGAACCTTATAAACCTATCTCATCTATGTCATAGCAGTGGGTTTACAAAATGGAATGCCAGTGTAATTTTATTCTACACACCCAGATTGTGATTGTTAGTCTCAGTGCAGTATTCAAATAACATTCCAATTGTCTCAGTTTACTGTTACTGAGTCTGGCAATCACTATGTCTGATAGAGATTTTAATTCTGGTGCTATTTCAGCCTGCTGTCGTTCAGTCCGTGTACCCTAATAAATAATTTTTCTACACAATCATGTGGCTGTAGTGCAGATTCATTAATAAGGTAAGGCTAAATTATCTGTGTTGTGGGGGGGCATAACTTCTCATGTCGAGTCCCACACACTATAAATGACAATGTCTGATGTATAGGTGATAACCATGGTGTAATCACATCTCGTGGTTGCTAGGGCAATGGTAAACCTCTTGAGCTGCACTCTCAAGGTTTACTGATGCCCTAACAACCACTCAAGGTGATTACACCATGGTTATCACCTATACATCAGGCATTATCCTCTATACAGTCATATAAAGAAAATCAAAACATAGAAAAAATGCAAACACTGCACTTAAGTAATTGGAAAATCATTATCTGTGATCCAAGGAAGAGCAATCCATCTTCAGTGCAATTCATCTGAAGAACATATCTTAGACTCCTGTAAATACACTTTCTTAATGTCAAACATAGCTGTCTGAACAATTTCTAGGTGGGTGCAGTCCTTTTGTTGGAGTATGAAAAGACATTAAGCCAGCCAAATATGCCATTTCAGAATAGATAAAATAACCTGTATGGTAATCAAATGCCATTTTCTCCATTTTATAGGAAATGAAACATAAATCAGAGTGGTATAATTCATAGAATTAAATACTCATTCCTTCCAGTCCTGTGAAAGATATAGCCAAAAACCTTTAATAAAGCTGCACTGAAAGAATACATGGTCCATTGTTTCTATCTGCTGTATACAGGTCAGTCTGCTGCAGTACCTTTCTGACACTTGTTTATGTTTATGATTTGCCTTTATGTTTAATTTCTTGTGACAACTCATCCAGTGCATATCCTAAATCTCTCTTGGAATTCTTTTATTATTCAGCCAGTTTTTCAGGTCAGGGGTCATACTCTGGGGACATTTTTTAAAAGCATTTTCTACTGAGCACAGGGATAGTAAGAGGTGTTGGTAAAGCTGTTTACTCTGAACTGCTCTAAGAGTCTGACAAGAGAGATGCCATTGTTTAATTCTAAGAAACTCTTCCCTAATATATTACGGAATTAAAGAAGATTTTTTTTATATTCCTTTACGTATCTGCCTCCCATAATTGAAACCATGTCTGGCAGGTGGACAAAAACAGGGATTCCCATGTCCAACCTGTAGGTATTAATAGTGGTTTAACATTAGTTATTAGAAAAATACTGTTAAAAAAGAAAATTGGATTTACCATATCCAAACCTCCATGTTTAAGGGGTAAGTATAGAATATTTCTTTTAATCAGATTTAGTCTGCTGCCCCACACTGCTTGAAAAAACAGACTAAGTAAGGAGGTTTCTAATTTCTTTGGGGGTGGAAAAATATAACTTATAAATAAGAATACTTAAATATATTATTTTCCTTTTCCATAGTTTCCATCTATTCCAATTCCCCACCTTCTGTTATCCTATTTTTAACTTGTGAGACCAATTCAGATCACAGAGGTCACTATCCCCAAACTGGACACCTAGTATAGCAAGAGGATTTGTCTGAATAGTTATATCATGAAGCTGGGCATTATATTTCAAAGTGTAATTCAATCACTGTCCAGCACATTTAGCAAGGTTCAAAGAAGCACCAGATACCTGACCAAATTTAGAACACGAATTTATGGATTCTGAAAAAGGCTGTTCATCTGCTACTAGAAGCATCATATTGTCTGCATATGCCATTACTTTAAGAGGCATATGTCTTGTTTTCATAACTAAAGGTTTAACTAGCTCTGAGGTATTAATTTGCCTCAACAAAGGATCTATAAAAAATATATACAGTACATGGCTTAAAGGGCATCCCTGATGCACCTCTCATTTGATGAGTATAATTGGTTCTTTCCACCCATTTACCAAAGGTATGACAGTTGCTGTTTTATAAGGCCAAAATTCCAGGAAATTACATAATTTGGAATCTGATAAAAATGTAAACACTCCCAAAGAAAATCATAACTGATCAATTCAAATGCTTTTTTTGATCTAGGGAGACTAGATAACCATCTAGTGTCCCAATCTTTCCTCTTTCTACTACCTCTTGAACTAATATTAAGTGTTCCTGAATAATCCTATTTGGAACAGAGCAAATCTGTGTTTCAGTTATTACACTTTCTGTCAGCCTCAAAAGTCAATGAGCTAGCATTTTTGTTAGTATTTTTATGTCTGAGTTTAGGAGACATATATGTCTCCAGTTATCTAAATTTGTTTATCCTCTTATATATATATATATATATATATATATATATATATATATATATATATATATATATATATATATGTAAGGTCCCATGTTCATAATCAGGGGACTTCTCCTGTATGGAGAATAGAGTCATAAACTATCATAAGTTCTTGCAGTAGGTGCTGTTTCAGAATTTTATATATTTCATTTGGGATACCATGTAAACCAAATGTTTTCCCTGAGCTTAAGGATAGAATAGCTTCCAAAACTTCCTGTGTGCTAATCTCCTTACTGAGGGATACCAAAAGCTCCTGCAGAGCTTTAGGGATGCATAAGCTGTGCAAATAAGAATGGACCTCTTTAGCTTCCTTGGGGATTGGATCGTACATCTTGGAAGTATCTTGTTAGACTATATTTAATACTGAATTCTTGTCAGTATAGAAAATTCCATTTGCATCCTGTACCCTAGAGAGTTCTGTTTTAGGAATTTTATTGTGGCATATTTCAAAGGGACAGATGATTTCAGCAGTCCCCTGAGTTCCAAATCTTTGTTGAAAATAAAGTGAGTCTGCTGTTTGTTTATGAAAGACCATTAAATCATTTTTAATTAAGCTAAATTCCTAAGAGAGATTTTGATTTTTGTCATATGCCAAAGATAATAAGTTTTGAAACCTTTGCCTGTTCTGTAGGTATTTCAAATAGTTTTGATTGCTAATAAATCTACTCACATGTTTTAAAAGGTGCCTCATTTATGTTTTTGTATCTTCCCACCAGTGTACCAGATTGTCAAATAGAATAAAAACAGATTGCCTTACATGAAAGAATTCCTGTAGTGCTGTTATAACACGGGAATTTTGCAGTAAAGAAATGTTACACTTCCAAAAACCAGGTCTTTTCTGGAAATGTTATAACTGACCAATGGAAATAGACAAAATAGCATGATCTGAAAAAGCAGCAGATTCTGTAGAAACCGTATTTATATAGACATTTGTAGACACAAAAATATCATCAATCCTGGTTGCTAGTTTCCCTT
This sequence comes from Neoceratodus forsteri, assembly GCA_016271365.2. NCBI lineage: Eukaryota > Metazoa > Chordata > Ceratodontiformes > Ceratodontidae > Neoceratodus > Neoceratodus forsteri. The sequence continues at coordinate 187,420,666 of CM057457.1, forward strand.
TAAAAAAAGTCGGGTATACTTTCAGGTTTTGTGAAGGTAGGAACCTACTAGGTGAACTGTCTGCAACATGTTGGATAGAAAATTTGAATCACAGTACAATTTATTTGTTTAACACATCTACTCTTATCAGACAGAGATAAGGAACAATTAAAGTCTTCTGCAAATAAAACAAGTATAGAAGTATGCAGAAAGGGTTTAATTAATATTAAACATCAATCTGGGCTGTTTTTGATTGGGGGTGTATATATTAATTAATTTATATGAAACAATGTTTAAAAAATATCCATAATCAATACTGTCCCAGGTACTAAGTCGTAAAGCTTCAAAACCTTAATGTTTGGTATATTAAATAGTATTCCTACTCCTGAGCAGGGATCAGGTCCAATAGACCAGAAGGACCTACAAACCAATTTTTCTGAGCTGTTCTTATTTCAGTCAATGTGTGAAAGTGGACATCTTGCAAAAAGTATATGCCACAATACAGCGATATTAAGAAGGAAAAGACACTTGCATTTGTCCACTTTCATTATACTATTTTCACACCATTAGCACTTTACAGTATCTCCTAAAATGTCTGTATTGCCTTAATATCACCTGATTTATTGTCTTTTGTAACATTATTGTTGTTTTTCATTTTTGTCTGTGCTGTTTGCCTCCTTTTAAACTTGTTGTCAAAATTTCCATTGTTATACGAATATTTCCTCATGTAAAAGTTTAGTATTCATGTATATTCTCCTTGAAGTTTTGTATTATTGTGTCTGTACTCTCCCGGGTCGTGCCTGACCATAGTCTTTCTGGCTAGTGCACTTACCCGGTTAACAAAAAACAAATAAATAAATAAATAATAATTGACAGAGTGGAAGTTAAGAAGGGTACCCTTTTAGGCATTTATTTAAATTTCCCTCTCCTATGCCCCATTGTTCTCTTACTTTTCATCTTATCCTTCCCTTTCTTCCCTATCCCTTTTGTAGGGGTGATCTCATCTTCTGATACTGCTTCTCCCACAATGGAGGTAACTACTGAGGAGTCAGAGTCTTCCCCTGTACCCGTTAAAGCTTTCTGCAAAATCTCAAATTTATTCAAGGTTGAAACTTCAGAAGGAGGAGGAGGAGGTATAGGTTTCATTCTAAATCTTGTCACTCTCTTTTCCTGTTCTTGGGGCAGGGGAGGGGGCATACTTTCCAATGGCTGACTGTTGGCTGCCTGTGGTGCTTTGTCCTGTTTTACTGGTAGCGGCTGTACCTCTATCATGCTATTTTCCTGATTGTTTTATAATGAAAGTGTTTGTACCTGATCATTCGCAGATATTGGCACTAAACTAGGAGGGGGAGGTGGGAACATTCATCTCAGTCTCAGTTGCACATTGTTTTTTAATTTTATTTTGTTGTGCTTGGTTCACACATTTTCCTTGTAGTTCCCCATATGCCTTTTCTGGTACATTGTGGGCCACCCACAGTTTTGAAAGGTATGACCTATAGCTTCACACAAGTTACATTTAAACTTATTGATACACTGGTTTTCAGAATGTCCCAGCTCCCCACATAAATTACATTTGACCTGGTCACAAACACTGCTGAGATGTGAAACAGACCCACACTTATAGCAGACTTTAGGTTGTCTTGGGTAAAAGAGTATGCCTCTGTCTCTACCTAAGAAAAATAATTAGGTAAATGTAGTACTCTAGACTATGTTGTTTTTAATAAAACCAGTACTTTCCATCCCTCAGTCCAAATGTTTTCTGAGTCAATAATAGCTTTGGGGTCTTTCAAAACTGTGCACCTCTGTTGTAACCAATGGACCAAATTGTGCATGCTCACTCCCTCATTTCAAAATAAAACAGTAACAAGTTTCTGGGCCAGTTTTGTTAAGAGAATCACAACAAATGAAGCCCACAATTGAGTACTTTTCAAAGCATTAGATTTGCTCCAGAATCTGTCCAAACTATTTACTGTCTTAAAGCTAATGTCAAAAACAGTCTCACCAGACACATGAATAAGAGAATAAATCTCACTGACAAAGAATTTTAGGGAGTCTTTTAACAAAGTATGAGCAACATATAGTCTGGTAGGAGTCTCAGACAGACCTCCAACATAAAGGAATCTTACTGCATTATGTCTCTTCACTTGCAACACAGGCAATTTAAAGAGGGAAGCAAACTACCTTTTTGGTAGCTGTGGTACAGATGTATTTCGCATAGAAGAACTAGGTTGAATATTTGGTACAGAATGATTTGGTTCCACATGCTGCAAAAGAGTCAGGTTATGGTAGTGCAGTACTATTTGCAGGTAAATTCAAGCTCGGAATGTGTGTTAACTGAAATTCTGTGGGGACTTTCAAATGTAGCTTTACAGTATTTTGTACCAGTGGACTGGGCATAGTTATGGGAGAGGTGCCAGATTTCCAGGCTCCAGTATGTTTATCTTTCTCCCAGCCTGCATCCTGTAAAGCCTGTTGAACTGACCAATTTCTTTCTGAAGTAGCAAGCAATCTGCTGGGTCATCTTAGGATGAACTCCACAGAGTTCTGAGGCACCATTCCAGACGTTACTCCTGACCTAGAGGTAGAAGCCCTTAGTTCAGTATTTAAAGCATTCGTATGTAAGATTGTACCTGGATTTTCTTCCCAGGGCGTTTCATTCTGGTTTCTCGCATTCTGTGTCTCAGTCTGTAGCTCTATGGCCTCTTCCCAGCTGACAGTCGGCCTCTTTGATGATGCTACATCATCTGCCTCCAGCTGTGACGAGCTGACAGCATTCTTTCTCTTGTCAGAATGCAACTGTTGCAGTTTTTGATTCAGCTTTATTTTGGCAATCGCAAAGCATCTTTCTTCTGCTGCTAATTTTGCTTCCAGTTGTATTTCCAGAGCCCATTCCTCATCATGTCTGGAATGTCTTTTCATCATTTTCTATAACAGATTCTTTAGATTCACTGCCAGAACTATGTAGATCCTCTGGTAGTTTTTCTTTCACAATTGTCCTTTCTTCAAAGGTTATTTCAATGTCAGAAACAATGTTGGGGAGGTTTGTCTTTCCATCTCCATGTTCTCCTCCTGTCCACCTACACTCACGGATGCCATCTTGGCCAGTAGCCAAGAGGACAGAGTCTCCCCCTACTGCAGAGTAGAGGAATTTTTTATTCAGAACTTACAACAAAACATCCAAATTGCATTACATTATTCAAAGAAAAATGAAAGAAATTACAAACAAAAATATTTCAATAAGAAAGAGCATTAAACATAAGTAAACCATATGTGTACAACCCCCACCCCATCCCCCAAGAAGAGTGGAGGAATTTTGTTATTCAAAACTTAAATACACAATGCAGTGCAGCATACAAGATTATAATAATCAAAAACTTAAATTAATATCACAGCATGTATAGAATTATGAACATAAATAATCTATAATTGTTCGTAATAGTATTTATACCTACAAATCAAAATAAAAGATGTAACACAAAGTGAATTATTACAACTTACATATCAATCAAACCAAATGTCAAAATACCAAAAAGAAACACCCCCTCCCCCAAAACTACAAACCATCGATCAATCAGCCAGTATCTAACCAATGTATTTTTTATTTTTTCCTAGCTATGATCACAGGCAAGGTTCCATAATCATTTCTTTTTAAGGAGAGAACAGCATCTACAATTAACCAAAACAATTGTTCTGGAGTAATATACTGATGTTGCAGTGACCATCGAACCCTGCTTTGCCATATATGTAATTTAAAACATCCTAAAATACTCTATAAAACTGATCTATAAAAATGACTCCATTCATCTGGCAAAATTCCCAGTAGTAATATATCAGTAGAAATTTGAAGCAAAGGAGAGGTAGCCCAATAGTGTGCTATTACAGACCAAAATTGAACAATATATGGACAGGGACACTGGTTTACCATGATTGAGAAAGAGCAAATTCCGTTTTGCACATTGGAAAAAATGGTATTGTCACCGGTGTCTGCCAGTCCAAAATCCGTTTTAACCGGTGTTTTGTTTTGGGTACTTTATTTAACAAATTTTAGCTCTGCTACCATGCATATTAGCAATTTTGACATCCACTATTGTACATCCATCCATCCTTGTATCAATTTTGTTATTTTGATAGGTACAAGATGTGATGGCAGCAGAAGCACAGTTGCGCCCAACCCTCAAGTGAGATGGCAGTGTCAACAGCACTATGGCCTTGCTCTATCCCTCAGATACTGCACTGTAGCCCCCACCCTCTTTGTATTTTGGTCTATACGCTATACGTCAAGAAATCTTTGCTCTGCCTGTCTTGTCATATCACTAATTCAGAAATGAATAAAATTAAATACAGAGAACAGCTGCATTAAATAAAATAGCGTTTATAAAAATGTGCAGAAAGGAGTAAATAGAAATACAGAAACATCCATACATTAAAAATATGCAAAAGTATTAAAAAAACATAAAAAGGTGCGGGTGTAATACAAGAAACCAAATTCTATACAATCTATACAAAACTGTTATAAAATGGTACACTGAAAGTGTAGAAACAGTGGAGAACCGACATTTGAATGGAAACCCATATACGGTAAAATATGCAAAATGTGGAACATGTAAGTACAGCAATTAAACTAAAGCTCTATCAAAGAAAATGTGTAAAACCTGACTATAACTATAGTGAAAAAGCAAGTGAACTAAAACCTACAGTATATAAACATATGGTATCTAACCAACTATAAATACATTAAATGTGCAAAGGCATATATGAAATGTGCAATAGTATAAAAGGTGTTCCTATCATCATGTGTATTAATGTGGTAGCATATGGTGTACTGGAGAACCAAGACATGTATACACAGGATAGGTTGCACCAGAGTTTGTAGAGCTCAGGGATTCTAAAGAAAAATCTGGGACAGTTAATTATGGAAAAGTATAACTTAAAGCAGGCAGGATGATTGTGTGGGTGTGGGCAGTAAGCCGCGCCACCATGCAGAGGTGTCCATCAGTCTCCAACCCCCCCCAATAGACAGGCAGAAGGAGGGAGCAATCAAATCTCTATTCGGCAAAGAAGGGGAGGGGAAAGGAAGCCTGTTAAGGAGGGTGAGTACAGCAAGGGTCAGACCAGGTACAAGTACTAAACAACTACTGCTATTTAGAGTTTACCAGTGATGGTGGGGGATAGGGGTCCAACTTTGGGTGACGAATTATCCTGGGGAAGGGTGACAGACAGGGCACATGAGGAGAGAGAGGGAGCTCAACATGTACAACCTAGAAGATAGAAAGGAATGGGACATGAGTGAGACCTTCAAGTACCTAAGAGGCCAAAAAGAGGGAAGGACAACAGGGGCAACAGTCTGAAGTTAGAGGGAGGAGCCAGCCCATTATTTCATGGCAATGGTGGCACTGGTGACTGGCTTGAATACGCTAATAGAAGTATAAAAATTGGCATCAAACATTGAGGAAACCATGCAAAAATATATAATCCAGCTACTTGTTGTTAATGAGCTGGGATAGCAGTTTCAGATTTTCTACCAGCAGGTTCCTCCTTTGATCTGTGTGGATCTGTCTATATACAGAGAAGGATCTCTCCACATCTGCACTTGACACAGGTATCCAGATAGCTTGTAGAGCAGCTCTGGAGAGTACAGTTAGTTGAGACTGCCTTGAAAGCCAGTACTACCCAACATCCAACTCCAATATGCTTGGAAGTTCCCTTATATCCTCCCTAGCATATACATCCCAGTCATTTTGCAGTTCTGTTTGGTTGTGCAGTGCTAACAGAGGAATGTTACTGGCATGCCGTGTCAAATCCCTATTCAGTTTTGGTAAATTTCTGGGGTCCAAAAATCAGCCAAGCTTTAAAGGAATTCAACTGATGGGTTTGTGTCCATATGCTTAGAAAGCTTGTTTAAGCGACACCAAATGCTCCTGGAAGGGCAACATTTTCCTGCTTGACCTGTGGCCTCATAGCCTGCAAGTACCCGTCAGTTCTGTCACCAAATCTTTCCGTCTTCAACACTCCTGTTTCAAACCGCTTTTGATTTTGCTAATAGTGTCATACAACAAAACAGCCAAGGGTTTTCCTTGCTTTGCAAAAGCTCGATTGCATCAATAAGGTCCTTACAGTTTTCAGCAATGAATGCAGTTTGAACTTGCAGCTCTGTGAACCATTCTTCAAATAGTTTTTTAAGGACCTCATGGAGTTGGCATCACTGGTGTCATCCTTGAAGAACTCACTGAGTGTTCCAGATATGCAGAGTGGTATTTTACTGCTGAACCAGGTGTTCCAACGGGTCAAGACAGGAACAGGAGGCAATATTTTTTCCGCACCCTCTGCTCCAGGAATGCAATGTATTTCACTACGTTTGGGTGACTGTTGAAAGGCATATTTTATAAGTGCCACAAGCTTATTCACCTGATCAAAGTGGTCAATCCAAGTATACGCCCACCAATGATATAACGTGTGCCCAACAACCCACATGGACTACATGGTCACCAATTAGGCCACTAATACATCATTAAAGCACTTTGTCATGTAACGTGCATTGTCACTTACAAATGCTACCACTTGTCCCATCTCCACACCATATTTATGCAAGGTCTTTAAAACACTTTGGGCAACAGCGGAGTGGTTTACCGCTGTTAGCTCTATGGTGTCTGCTATTATAGATTTTGCAGCCTCCATTGCAAAAATAATGTTCATTACACAGTGGGAGTCTGCATCAGTTGTTTCATCGCACATTACTGCGAGTGTCTTGCCTCTTACCAGCTGGCTAATTCCCTCCTCCATTTCCCTATTTAGTCGGGGCAAGTAATTCTGTCGTAAAGTGTCTGCCTTTGGAAGCGCTCCAATTCCTTTGATATACTTCCCCATCCAGTCTCTCAAGCAGGGCTGATCCAGCTTTTCAATTGGTATATTGGCACCACACCAAGCCCTTAACGTGTCCAAAACAGTTTCCTCCCTTGCAGCAGCTGCAGCTGTCGTGGCATTAAAACTGGTGTGCAGGGTCACCTGTCTGCTGTTACTATTCTGGCTTGTGTTCTTGGTGTGTTTTTTTGCTTTTACAGTGATCCACCACTGTGTCCTTCCTGATATGGTCAACAGGGTGATCACAGAAGTGACAGAACATCTTCCATCCATCTTCATACATGCCATAGGACTTGAATTGCAATGCACGATCTTTAGCAGTAACAGATGCGATTTTGGCCATTTTGCTTGATGGTGGTGTTGCCATTGCTACACGTGTAGTGTGGATGACTCCCAACAAACTAAAATTGAAACAGTTGGGAGATATAGAAAATATATTTACAACTGTGCAGCACAACTATTAAAACTTCACAACTAATTACTCAATCTCTCAAATCAAGACAAAAATAAGAGACTACATCAGCATTAGAATCTCACTGGTCATTCATTGCTGTAGATGAGAATGAAGGATGATGGTCAGGAGGAACAGCTACAGAAATCCAGCTGCCCTCTGAAGTTAACAGTCTAGTCTATAAATATCTATAGTAAGAAACAAGCATCCAAATTTCTCCGCTAATGTAAGACCATGTCTACGAGAGTGGGGAGGAGCAGCTACAGATTTTACGCTGACCTCAGCCACTTAAATTCCAGACTACAATATCCCTATTTATCCATATCTATGCCATTCTCAGCCAGTTCCTGGCCACCATTTCAGAGTTAGGAGTAGCTGACAAAATCATCACGCTGACCTCAGAATGTCACAGTACAATAGCAAGAGTACAAGAACGGCATTTGGAATATATCTCCGCTAATAATTCTTGTCCAGGTTTGAAAATGCAGAGGAACAGCTACAGAAATTCAGCTGCCCTTCAAAGTTTACAGTCCAGACTAGAAATATCTATAGTAAGAAACAAGCATCCAAATCTCTTCGCTAATGTAAGACCATGTCTACGAGAGTGGGGAGGAGCAGCTACAGATTTTACGCTGACCTCAGCCACTTAAATTCCAGACTACAATATCCCTATTTTAATTATCCATATCTATGCCATTCTCAGCCAGTTCCTGGCCACCATTTCAGAGTTACTTGCATATCTCTGTCAAACCGCACTGCTAATGTGAGGCGACCTATGTGGAAAAGGGTACCAAACAGAAACCATTGTGATGTCAGAAATATACAATCTAGACTTTGAGTCACTGTTTGTGAGTGCAAAGAAGTACAACAATACCTTTTCAGACGGGCAAAGACTTGCAGCAGCAGACCACCAACAGCACTTTCACAGTTTGACCTATTAAAAAAAATCTATTGAAATGTTTACATGTGGCCCACAGAAAAATGCACACATAACTTAAAAAGATCATCATCATCATCATCCACATCCTCATCCCCTTCAATGCATTCTCCAATCACAGCTTGCCACCAACACCCACACCTACTTACTTGAAGAGTGGTGCAAAGGGACAAGCATGAGGCACTGTTAGCAGTGCTGGCGGGTGGTTCGACATCAGAAGGAATCTGCAGCAGCGCAAAGGCATGATGTTCATGAAGACTTCACCTTCCGACTCCCAGCAAGATGGGTGGCAACAGCAGGTTCATCGATTCTCCAGGATAGACAGCAGCAGCAGCAAGTGCAGCCCCCACCCCTCAGGAGTGACGGCAGCAAGTGCAGCCCCAACCCCGTCAGAGCTCAGCCGTGAATTAAGCTGAACCACCAGACACCAAGGTGGACTCCGTTGGTTCAGTCCCTAACATCTAGCTGCCTGGATTGGTTTATTTATATCACATGTAATCAAAGTGCATCCAATTAAAACAAAAATCAACAATGATGATTAATGAGGATTGGGATTGAGGATGCTAATGGAGAGAGATCAGCAATCTGTACTGAAGAATAAACCAATCAGGAAATGCACCAACAGTAAATGGGGCACTTTCTAACTTGGTCCTCATAAAAATGGTGCCTCTTAGTTTTCAAGTCAGAGCTCAACTGAAAGGTGTTCTACCGGCAGAGGTAAAGCCATAACCACTGTGCAGCTCGTTGCTTTATCTCTCCTATCCCCCTGCAGTCAACAGAAATAAATCTATCTTTGCGCTCAATCACCAATTTGAGTGATCACTCAGGTGCAGAGACTATTTTTTAATAAAGTGCCTGTGGGGGAGGGGGGCCAGAGAGGTGAAGCCCCAATCTGCACAGTGGTCAGGGCTTCACCTCTGCCGGTAATTCACCTTTAAGAACTTAGCAATTCTCTGTAATTCCCCAACACTTCCAACAAACAATATTCCATTAGACATTCCATTCCCGCAAAAGCCAAACTGAAAGGTGGTAAGATGATTATTAACATGCAGCTAGACAGTTTAAATCAATTTTTCTTTGTTTACCCCCTAGGTAAACCAAGGAAAATCCAAAGTTTCCACAGTGGTTTCGACATGGTTTATTCAGTTTGCTGTGGCTTTATTATTATTATTATTATTAATAATAAAGTTCTTTTCTCTGAATGCGTCTCTTTTTTATCATCATTTTTCATTCCACGTGCTCACAAACAGAGGCACACACACACACACACACACACACACACACACCAACAAACCAATGGAGCGTGGCACGGACCCGGCAGACTGGCATACATGCTGGAAAAAATGGTTCTGTGCCACTCTGCCAGGCCGCCCCTCCCTCCGAGGCCAGAACCATTTTCCCCCAGCATGTGAACCAGTCCGCCCAGCCTGCCCATATGCCGGCCATCAAACAACAAACCAATGGAGCATGGCATGGACCCGGCAGACGGGCGTACATACATGCTGGAAAAAATGGTTCTGTGCCACTCTGCCAGGCCGCCCCTCCCTCCGAGGCCAGAACCATTTTCCCCCAGCATGTGAACCAGTCTGCCCAGCCTGCCCATCTGCCAGCCATCAAACAACAAACCAATGGAGCGTGGCACGGACCCAGCAGACTGGCATACATACATGCTGGAAAAAATGGTTCTGTGTCACTCTGCCAGGCCGCCCCTCCCTCCGAGGCCAGAACCATTTTCCCCCAGCATGTGAACCATGTGTGACATTTTCAAAAACATTATTCACTTGATAGTTTACATTAAGCATACATTTAATGCACATACAGCCCCCTACGCCCTCCATCTTGCCTCCTTTGCTTTCCTATTCAAATAAAAGCACCATGCATGGCTCCCCCCCACCCCCAAAAAAAGCCAACCCCCCAAAAAAAACAAACAAAACTTACCAGGCACATAGAAAGGTAGTAGTCTCACGGCAACAAATAGCAAGGTCAGCAGAAAGAGCAGTTAGCAGCACAAAACTGACAAGGAATTCAGCATGGACACCTTGGACAGACCAGTACACCCAGTCTCTCCACCCAACTCTGCCATGACCAGTGTCCCCATAACACCAAAATTGGCCAGTATACCCACCACGCACCAACTTTACATTGCCAGAACCCCCCCCACCATACCTCTCAACTGCTCAACTGCTATGAATTTTGCATAGCGCTCTGATATTTCACACTCACATTTATCCTGGTTTGGAGCCTGGGTGTTCCCAGCCATGCTATATGGCCTATACCGGCACCTATCCAGTCTTGGTATGACAGCCAGCTATTCTGCACCCCAACACACACAGATAGCAGCCGCCTCCCCAAAGACAGTCCCCCTGCCCCAAACACAAGCAACCTCCCCCCAGCCCACACCTGGCACAAGGACACCAACCACCCCCACACACACAGCCTGTGACCCTCCACAGGCATGTGGGCAGCAAACACCACCAGTTCCCCCATCCCACCACAAAACAGCCTGTGTCCACACCACATCAGCAGCCCCCAAAGACAGTCTACTGCCTCACCAACCAGGCACAATGCTACCATCTCCACCCCCCCAGACACAAGGCTACTAACCCCCCAAGACAACCAAACAATGTTCCTAGCCATCCCCCTAGCCCCTAACACACTCAGACCCCCAGCCAGCAGGTCCCCACCCAGAGACCCCCAACCAGCAGGTCCCCACCCAGAGTGTGGCTAAATCCATTTTAAATCACACTGCCCCCCCTGCTATCTCTGTAGAGGGGATAATTCAGAACCCCTTCAGTGGCTGTGTCTCAGTTTACACCCCAAAACCACAAACCAAACAAACAAAAAAAACACAGGAGTAGGTCTGCAGTCCAGTCTGCCCCCCTCCCCGACATCATTCAAATCAGGATAGGTCCAATCTGCCCCAGTCAGCATCGCAAGTTCGATCGAGAGGAGACCCAGAAAAAAACTTACTGTACCATCGTTGCCACTCGAAGAAGTGGGTAGTGGGGCACTGGCACTCTCGCTGTCAGCAGCAGGGCAGGGGCATGCATGAATAACCTGAGTAGTTCAACTAATCTCCTGTCTCCACTTACTGGTATCCAGAAGCTCACAACGGACACCCTGTTCTGCTCCAGGCCCAGCCTTCTCCCGACCATCAACATCGACGACAGTGACAAACCGACGACACCTGTCCCCATGCCCAGCTTCTCTCTCTGTACTGCTTGGGCCAGCCATTCAACTCGAGACTATCGTCGTGATCATCGACGAGTCGACTGAGTCCACACTAAGCAGTGTAAGCGAGTGCTTCTTCTGCAGCTTGCATATAGCATTCCCGCTGTGACCATCGACGACCGACCCTCTAGTCTCTCTCCATCTGCACGGTCCTCATGAGTCAACAAATGATGCCATGTAGTGCCGCACAGAGAGAGAGAGAGCACAGGCGGTTACTGTGTTCTGATTCCCGTTACCCCGAGTAGTCACACCTCCTACCGGTACACTGGCCAGTGAATTGGTGCGGCATGCATAGTGTTGCGGAGAGGCTCGCTCACGCTTGGAGTGGGTGGCACTGCCTGGACTGGAGTGGAGAAGAAGGAGAACTTTCTTCTTTGGCATGCTGCGCTACAGTCCCGGCAGGGCAGCGATACTACACAGTAAGGCAATTAAATTGTGAGGGGGACCGGAGCCCTCCTGAACCGTGGGACCCTACGCCATGGTGTAACTGGCGTATAGGTAAATCCGGTCCTCCTCGAGGGGCACCGAGGAGAAAAACTAAAAATAAACTGAATTAGTTAACTAAAAACTGCACATACAATGGACAAACAATGGTAGCTGTGGACACCGGGTAAAATTGGGAAGATCCATCTGGTGCATTTATACACGCTTTTCAAAGATATCCACAGTTGCCTAAATACAATTAAACATAAATTAAAGGCTTACTAGTAGGTGAAGAGTAAATTGTTGATTATGACGACGAAGTGAATCCGACACTTATTCTCAGCAGCAAAAAAAAAGAGTTGCAAGGAACTTCAGAACAAACCTCGGCAGTGAGCAGAAGCAAGAAAACACAAGCACACTGTGCTGTGCTTTTAAAGTCTGCAGTTCATGGACACTCCGTGAACAAATGCTAGTTCCATTTTGGCGCCGAAATTCCGTGCGCCAATCAGGATTCGGTTTTTTACTCCATTTCTCCGCAAATGCGGAAAATCAGTGTCCCTGTATCTGGACAGGAAAAAAATAAATGGGACAAAGATTCTACTTTTTCAAAACACAAATTACTTCTTGGACAAGACCTATCATCTGTATTCTTATGTTTCAGATTAACCTTTACTTGTAGCTTGCCATGAACACATAGCCATGTCACATCCCACATTCCTGGAGGCATAGGTGTTGAACATAACATAACAGTAACATACCTAATATCCCTCTGTGATCTATGATAATATTCAGGCAATTGCTGAAAACATCTTGCCTGAATAACCGCATACAATTCTTTTCTAGTTAATATACCTACCATTGACTTTGTTACTTGCCACTGTTTTAATTTACCAAAACACAAAGAATAAGTGTTCAACACATTATGCATATGTTTTTGCTTTGCCGCTGCTTTGTCCCATTCCCAATCATTGATCCACTCAGTAAGATCATCCAACACCCAAGGAGACCAGAGCTATCCTGTCTGATCTCCTCAGGCCAGCCATTCCTACAAGGAATCTTAGATCGGCTGATCAGACCTTACTATCCATCCCCTTTTGTCGGACTAAAAAGGGCATGGGCTCCTTCCATCATGCTGCCCCCCACCTATGGAACCTACTACCTCAGGATCTAAGAGATGTCTCCACTCATGTGACTTTTAAGAGCAAACTCAGGACTTTCCTCACTACTATGGACAAATGTGTTTGCTTTGACCCTACCTGATCCGCTGCATTTGTACTGTTTTCTCATTGCTAGCACTTTTGCCTGTCCGAATGGGTGTTCTATACTGTGCCTTGTAATTAATGTTTTATTTTGTGCCTTGTAATTAATGTTGCCTTAACCTGTTTCTTTATAAGCCTAATGTTAGCTGTTGACAATTGTAAGTCACTATTCTACTCCATGACATTCTTATCTTCACTTCACAGCCTCCTCACTTAACCCCACTGCTGCTCTCTTCCCCTTCTTCTGTTATATCTCTTCCCCTTTTGCCACTCCCACCAAACTCACCTTTACCTGTTCCTACCTCATCTATGCCCTCCTTAGTCCCCACCCTCCTGGCTGTGCTTAGTCACCCTCTCCACCTACTACCGCCGACTCCCACCGTCTGCGACCCCCTTCCCTGCCCTGCCATCTCTTGGTTCCACTGGCTTGGCAGCTTTGACACTTTTGCGCTATTGCCGTAACTCCTCTGCCTCTATCCCCCTCTCACGGCATCCTCACTTCTGCCCCTGCCGGCTCATCGGTTCCACCAGACCGGCTGTATTTTCCTACCTCCTACGCTGTTGCCATCTACTGCCGCCCCCCTACCACCCCTGTCTTCGCCACCGTCTTTCGGCTCCATAGGCCCGGCCGCAGGTTGGTACCTCACCCCGCTGTTGCCATATCTGATGGCACCTCCTTTCCACTTAATCTCTCCCTCCCATCCTTTTGCCAGTTTTCCCTTCCTTGTGTCTTTTCTACTGATGCCTATCCTCTCTTATTTTCTGCCTTCTACTATTCACACTTTTGAGTATGTTCCATGATCAAGTGCTAAAGTATATTTTTGTTTACTAATGTATGTTACATTGCCATATGTATTTCTCTCTGCATTTTTTGTACTCGTTGTCTTAATAATCTGGCTGTACTCTTTGTGTATTGTAATTGTACCTCCCGGGTCGTGCCTGAAAACAGTCACTTGCTGACTAGCGTACTAACCCGGTTAACAAAAACTAAATAAATAAATAAATTTTATGCACAGAGGTAATTAAAGGCTGGACATTCAGATATACAAATACAGAAAAGAAAAACACAATAGGATTAATCATATTTAAGCCACCTTGTTTTTTTTCCAAATATAAAATGTTTATTTTGATGGGGTTTAAACAATTACTCCATATTGCCTGAAACAAAATACTCAATACAGTGCTTTCCAAACATCTCGGCAATGCATAAATAGCTGCTAAATGCAGAAACATACCCAATAAATAAGTCTTGATCATATAGACTCTTTTTAATTTTGCCATCCTCCATTTATTCCAATTCCGAATCCTAAGTTGTGCTGCTTGGATAATACATTCCCAATTATATACCTCTGGTTGATCTATACCAAAAAAATACCTAAAATCTTTATTTCAGACCAGAGAACAGGAATTCCCATAATTCCCTTAGCAGTTTCTCCTACATCTCCCAATGAAACACATTTACTTTTGTTAAAATTTATCTCAGCCCCTGTACCTACCATAAATTTATGTAATACTACTTCTGCAGCCACACTAGAATGAAGATCTGATAATAAAATACAGAAATCATCGGCATAAGTGATAGTTATAAACTCAGCCATATCACTATGAAGTGAAATGCCACTAATCTTACTATTTGTATTCAATTGTTGTAATAAAGGATCCAGAGTAAGAACATATAATAAGGGGCTAAAGGGGCAACCCTGCCTTACCCCTCTCCTATAAGCTCTAAACTTCCCAATTCTACCATTCACATAAGGAGCCATAACAGCTGAACCATAGTACCCCTTTAACCATGAAATAAATTGGACAGGAAACCCATAATAAGCCAAACAAGACCATAAATAATTATGAGACACCCAATCAAATGCTTTTAATTGATCCAAACTCAATAAAATCCCCGAAATTTATTTTAGTGAACTCCTATTAAACATTTCTCTTAATAAAACTAAAGCATATGAAATATTTCAACCCGTAACTGAACAAAATTGTGAGCTATGAATAATATGGGGCAAAACCACTGATACTCTATTATTTAATATTTTTGCCATAACCTTGCAATCAGAGTTAAGAAGTGTTATGAAACTCCAGTTTTGTAAATCCTCCCTAGTACCTGATTTGAATAAAAAAAATCACCAGGCCCTGATTATAGCTCAAAGGATAGGATCCAGTGTCTAAACAATTCTGAAATAAATTTACCAATTCAGAACCTAAAATAGAAAAAATTAGAGGGTATAATTTATTCACTATGCCATCTCTACCAGGGCTTTTACCTTCAGGTAAAGATTTAATCACAGTTTCTAATTCTAACCTTGTAATAGGTTGTATTAGCAGTGAACACAAATCATTCAGAATCAATACACTACTACCACGTGACAACCAGGACTGAATTCCTTTGTCAGTTAAAGAGATATCTACTTGAAACAAGGTTGATAAATATTTATCTATTTCTGCCAAAATATAATTATGGGAATTTATCAAATCCCCTGAAGAGGTTAATAGTTGTTTCATTTCCTTATCTTTCCTATGCTTATCACTCTGCTCGAAAGGATTAATTTCTCCCTGTGCACCGGAAACTCCAAATCTTTGGGCAGTTTCCATAACTTTTCTTTTTTCATATTGTAATTTGGCCAATTCTATTTTTAAAGCTTGTATCTCCCTCATATCTACCTGCAAACCTTGTTGTAACCTACAATATGCCTTCACTATTTTATATTTCACCTTTTTATATGAATTACTCTTTGCTTTGCCCAATATTCTTCCAATTGTTTTAAAATAACTTTGAATATCAGTCTTTATATCATCCAACCAAGTCTGTATTGAATCATACAAAAAACAAACTGATTGTCTCACTAATAATAATAAAATAAAACCTTTCTTAACTTCTGGGAAATCTAACAAAGACAAGTTTAGTTTCCAGTAACCAGGGCCTTTTGAAATATCTGGGAAATTTGAAAAAGTAACTTGCAATAGTACATGATCCGAAGTTGCTGCAAAACTGTAAATTAGGAGAAACAAACCAATACTCAATACGAGATTTTTGTAATCCTGAAAAATAAGTATAAACTATATCCTTTGATTTTGACTGGAACACATCAATCAATCCAGTATTTTTTAAAAGTTCATTCAAAAAATTGGAGTCACAATATAATTTAGAACTTTTAGCTCCCCTATCCTGTATAGCTCTATTAATATTGAAATCTTCTCCAAAAAGAACATTTCGTCTAGTTGACAAATAAGGTTGTATTTTCTCCAATAATGCTATAAGTTCAGTTTTAACCTGTGCTGCATACACATTCATTAGCTGAAAATCTGAATTTTGTATCATGACATCAAGCAAGAGACTTCGACTATCCTCAGTTTCAATAATATCTGTAATTAACATCTCTGAAGTCAAAAAACAGATTCCAACCCCAGAACAAAGGTCCTTCCCCCCTCCTGACCAAAAACATGGTCCCCACGGCCATACTTGTGAAGCTTTATCAAAATCCACAATAGTCTGTAATCTCATATCCTGAAAAAAAATAATATCTCCTTTAAACTGTGAAAATATTTCATAAGTTGCAAATCTTTTGTATTCAGTATGAATGTTATTCACATTTAAAGAGGCCACAGTTAAATCATAGAACTCAGAAGAAAGTTATTATCAGGAGTGCATTTATTTTTTTCTAGCACTTTTCCGTAAATCCAACCGAGTCCCTCTTTTTTCTTTGTCTTTTTCTCCCCTTCCACTTTTCCTACTTCCATATTCAATGCTGGGTCAATTTGTGAGGAAGATTTAGAAGCTGTATCTAAATCTATGTCCACCAGCTCATCTTCTACTGTCAGAATCCCATAAGAATTAGATAAAGGAACTTCTGAAGTAATTCCCAAGACTTGAAGAGGCCCTAGATTAGTAATCAGGGCTTCTCGTGGCAGACACTCAGGGGGTGGAGGAGGTGCCATAACCCCTTTCTCCTTCGGTAGAGGTTGTTCTGGAATATCAGGTTCTGCTACTGTCAAAACACAGGGTACATCCAGAGAAACTGTACCCACAATCAAACCCTCAGGACCCCTGGGAGGGTTTTGTTTATTAGATCTCTGGGGGGATCTAAGCTGCCTTGGATCAGGAGGCACTCTACCCTCTCTGTCCCTATTAATATAATAATCCTGTACAGTGAAATCTGCTTCAGGAGTATTATGGGCAGCCAGTGGACATTCAGTGAAGGTATGGCCAGGCTCATCACAAAAATTGCAAGTAGGAGAATTCTCACATTCAGTACTAACACGCCCTATGTCTCCACATCTGAAACATTGAATTTTATCACAAGAAGTGCTAACGTGCAGTACTGAACCACATTTATGACACTTTGGGGGTTGTCCAGGATAAAAAAGCAATCTCTCATCTCTACTTATAAAAAAACAATTCTGCAAATGCTGAAAGTCATTATCAACTGTAAACAACTTGACTTTTGTTCACCATCCCCCATTCCAGAAACCTTCTGCATCAATAATAGGCTCTGGAGTGCCTTGAACATCACACCTCTTGTCTAACCAGAAGAAAATGTCTGAAATGTTGACCCCTTCATTTCGAAATAACACTGTAATAATACGGAATGATTGTTTTGTCAGGGGAATAACCTGAAAAGGAGTCCAAATGGGATTAGTTTTCAGGAGTGAATATTTTGTCCAGAACCTTTCTAATACAGCTGGGGTCCTAAAACTCACATCGAAAGTATGTTCACCTGGGGCATAAATCAGTGCATATACTTCATTAGGCGTAAAGCCCAAGGACTGTTTTAATAAAATTCTACCCACAGACTCTATCTGGCAGGTCAGCCATACCCCCTAAATATCGGATTCTAATAGCATTTCTTCATTTCACTAATTCCACTGGCTTGTGGAATAATCCTGCATAGGAAGATTTTTGAGGAACAGAGTCTGTCAAAGAATCCTGAATTACTGATGGCTCATGATCATTAACATCATTCAGTTCAATTTCCAGAAGGGGTTCTACCCTTTGTGACTCCAGGGAAGCATTTATTTCTAAAACCACAGGGGTGTCCTCCCCGCTAATTGTGACAAGGGGAGAGAAAGAGGGAGATGTTGATGGGAACTCCAACTTCTGTTCCTCCCTTAGGCTAGAATCCACATTCCGTGAAATAACATCCAAGGCTGATGCCAGACCTACCTGCCCTTGATCCACTTTAAAATTTGGATCTGTCATCCAAGAGCCATACGGCCTTTGCACCCATCCCGACTGGTGTAAAGCTGACTCCACCGACCAGCCCAAATCCCTCGGCAATGATAGCTCCACAGGTAACTCCTTGCTATCGCTGGAGGAAAGTGGCAGCTGGTCCAGCGTACCACTCACCTGAGAACCCAAAAATACTTTTGATGTAGTCAGAGTTTGAGAAGGAGAAACACTAGCCATCCTTTTTCATTTTTTTTCTTTCTGCAATCTGTTGGAATCTCTCAATACTCACATATCCTCATGAATAGTATTGTGCTGGACTATTAGCAACACATTTTCCTCTGTCAAAACACCTGACTCCTCGGGTTCTGCATCTGTCATGCTCCACCTTTGTCGGTCCCTGTGATTGACGCCAACCGCGCCCGCTGGAGAATCACTGACCGAACTGCATCCCACCACATCTGGCTCCAGATTGAACTCCCACCACACACCTACAGGCAACGCCCCCTACTGACGAAGAGTAGGGGAAAGTCCCCGGTGCTCTTGCCAAATTTCCCCCCATTCACTAAAAATATCACCAGCAACTTAATCTGGTTCAAGGTCAGTTGGCATTCATCTGTATCCCCCTACCCCGGGTCGTGCCTAAAAATAGGCAGAATTTGCCTAGTGCACTTACCTGGTCAACAAAATGAACTAACTAAATAAATAAATAAATTAGTCCAGCCATGCTGGATTCTTTAAAAAACTGCATGTAACATCCCTTTTAACTTGCTTTCAGTAATATATTTATTAAAGATTCAAACTGTTTTAACAAGATGAAGTATTTCATAAACAAACAAAATATGTGTTTATTCATTCACTACAACCACTACAGGTGTCAAGTCACTTTAGTGAACCCTTGCTCTAACAAACCATGTGGCTGGATCCAAATCAAGTCAAGCTTATGGCAGGAATTATTCCTTTGAGCAGGCTCATTCACAAGGAGGTCCTGAGCATAAATCAGTAACATATACATTAATCATCAACATGTACAGAGATCATAAATCAGTAACATATACAGATAGCTGGCAAGGAATAGTATATAAACAAAATATACAGTATTTACAAAGTAACACTATAAATTACCTAGTATACTAGGATGCTGCCAGACCAAGAATTTGAACACAAAGCTCAAGTGAATAGAAGAGGATGAGGGAATAGAAAAAGGAATCAAGGTGGGATATAACAGGAAAGGTGGGAGCGGGGAGAGTGAGGGGAAAAGGAGGAGATAATGGATAAAAGGAATAAGTCAAGGCTTAGACCTAGCAGCAACTGCATATATCTTTCACATTTCTTGCAGCTAATACTTTAAAGCATTAGTTCTCACACTTTGTAATAGTGAGCCTCCACCAAGCCATGGAACAGATTTCGAGCCTCCCTCAAATTTGAAAAAAATCTTGGGCCTCCCCATAGAAAAAAAAATCATACTTTTGCCCAGTACACCAGCAATCAAGTGGGACTAATAATGTTGATGGAGTATATTCTCTTTTTATTTGACTTATTGTTCTCCACCCCCAACTCCACACCACATGTTATCCTTGTCACTCCATCATTCTGATTTTTGGATCCTTATTACTCTACTGCCTCTTTATGTGGAACAACTAACCTAGCCACATCATCCCTTCCCCTCTTACCCTGATTAAGGAACTTCTTGTACCCTTACCAAGGTCACACCTGAAACATGAATTGGCTCAGTGTGCCTTTCCCAGACACCAATTTATGTATAAATAAATACCTACTGTAGAAACAAGTCTCAACTTTGTGTGCCTTTCCCAGTCACTAATCTGCATATAAACAACACCTACTGATGAAGCAAGCCTTGATTCAGTGTGCCTTTCCCAGTTGCTAATTTGCATATAAACACCTACTGTAGAAACAAGCCTCAACTCAGTGTGCCTTCTTAGTCACCAATTTACATATAAATACACACCTACAATATAAACAAGCTTTGGCTCAGGGTCTTTCCTGGTCACCAATTCATGCATAAGTAAAGAAAGTCACCTGCCATTATTCATATTTAGTTTGCTTCATCCCTTCATACTAAACATCCAAAACTTAAAATGTAAATACTGTTCATTCTCAGTCTTGACTGGGCCTCCCCTGGAACAGTATGGGGCCTCCCTTGCTGGACTTAGGCCAAGTGTCCCAGTTTAAATTTCTCTGACAAGTGGCACTCGCACCACTCAAGCTTGCACTACTGCACTCACGCAGTAATAACATGAGCTTTTAAATGTCCTGCCCTCCTCCTCCTCTGCTGACATTCACTCTGATCTTCTCCCTGATACAGCTGGCTCTCAATTAGGGCTTTGATTAATAATAGCAGCACACAGTCACTGAATAGATGGAACAGCAATTGCAGGGAAGAGCATTGGCACAGAAAACATTCCATATTCTAGCACTAGCTGCAGTAGATATTACTATGATTTCAGCAGCATACCGATTAGCACAGTTCAGCATGAGCTTTTAAATGTCCTGCCCCTCCTCCTCTGCTGACATGCACTCTAATCTTCTCCCCAATACAGCTGGCTCTCAATTAGGGCTCCAATTAATTATAGCTGCACACAGTCACTGAATAGCTGGAACAGCAATTGCAGGGAAGAGCGCTAGCACAGAAAACCTTTGATATTCCAGCGCTAGCTGCAATAGATGTTACTATGATTTCAGCAGCATTGATGAGGTTCATTTCGAGTTGTGCGAAGTCGACTTGAAGTTCATTGCTGACTTCAGACAGGGTTGGTTTGGATGTATACAGAACTGTATCATCTGCAAAGACATGCAGCTTAGAGTAAGTGATATTGGCATCAAGGTTGTTGATGTAGATAGAAAAGAGAATAGGGCCTAAAATGAACCCTTGAGGAACACCCCTAGTGATACAGAGAGATGCTGAGAATAGGCCATCTGCTTTGACTTTCTGGACTCTACCTGAGAGGTAGCTGGTGAACCATTTGGCTGTTGAGAGAGTGGATCCTAATTTAACAAGACTATTGATAACAAGGTTATGGTCGATGGTGTCAAAGGCCTTGCTGAGATCAATGAAAATGGCACCTGTGACCTTTTTTGAATCATGAGCTGTAACCCAATCATTAGTTACTTTAGCAAGGGAAGAGATGGTGCTGTGGTTGGGCCTGAAATCAGATTGGACAGGGTTGAGGAGGGAGTAGCTTTCAGCATGGTTCTTTAGCTGGATGTTGACCAATACTTTGAAGATTTTTAATAATATAAGATGGAAATGGGCCTGTAATTATTTAAGTCGCATAGGTCACCCGATTTAAATAATGGAATGATATGTGCAGTTTTCCAGCAGGTAGGTACTGAGGCAGTACCAATACAGAGGTTAAAAATGTGAAGTATGGGGAGAGTAAGGTTGAAATAACCTAGTTTTAGGAAGAATGGTTCTAGCCCATCCTCGCCACCACCCTTTCTAATGTCTAATTTGTAGAAGAGGTCCTCTACTTCTTTGTAGAAAACAGGCTGCAGCTGGAAAGGGTGAGGTGAGGGGGAGCCTGGAGGGATTTGTTGTCCTGGGTGGAATTGACAAGAATAAAGATGGTTTCTCTGTCTCAGAGCAAAAAACTGGTAAGGCGCTGAAGAAACATGAATGCAGACAAAGTTGTCCAATTTCAGTGACTCCTCTCTTTATTGTATAAAAATGGCAATGAACTCAACGTTTCACCTACTACGTAGGCTTTCTGAAGAGCTGCATTTAAAATATGGTTTCTCAGAATTCAAATACTATCTTTCATCAGTAACACAGCCCTCTGTGACAAAATGTTTCAAAAATCACAGATCCTTTAACCCTTAGATATATGTATATTCAATTTCATGGCATTCTTCAATGCTATCTGTTTGTTTCCTTAATTTTGTTATCCCTTTGGTTCCTTGCCTATTTCTTTGGTTTTCCTGATGCGCATTTAGATCCCCGAAAATGATAGTTTTGTTGTTGGCAGAGGTGACAAAAAATTTCAAGGCTGTGAAATTATCAGTACCACCAGCAGGGGGCCAATAATGGTAAGGCTTTTGGTGGAGGGAAGATGAAATTTTAAGGACACAAGGTTTGTATTCTGTGGGCTTAGTCATACATTGGATGTCAGTAACATTATATTTGTCCATGGAGTAAATGACCACCCGCCCCCAGTTGCCCTATCTGTACTATAAAGCTTGTAACTAGGTAGGGTGATTTGCTGGTCCAGAGTAATGTTTTTGAGCCAAGACTCAGTGATTATAATAAGGTCCAGTTTGGTGTGCATGACCCAAGCTTGGAGCTGATCAATCTTCTTTGCCAGGCTCAAGATATTAACTAGCAGCATTTTTAGACCAGGCACAGATGCAAAGTCTGAAGGAGAGGCAAAGGGTGTTGGAGGGCCGGAGTTTATCTCCACTTACCCAAGCATAGAAGGAGCAGCAGTAGTAGCTTCTTTAAGAAGCAGATTACAGAAACAAGTGCTTTCCTTCTTTGGGAGCACCCATACTGTGAGAGAGGAGATGAGGGTAACGGTGAGGGGGTGAGAACATGAAAGTTGTAATTGATGAAAAGGAGAGTGGGCTCCCCATCGGCAAAATAAATGGGAATGGGGATAAATGCCGATGGGGATTGGGGGCCCCATCAGCAAAGAAAAACCTTATGGGGGCGCATGATGCCAAGGGGTATTGGACACCCCCTCGGCATACATTTTAAATGGAAGGGGGTCATTATGCCAGTGGGGAGCAGACTCTCCCATCGGCATTGTGACAGGTGGTGTCAGCAGTCACTGACCCATGTTACCTGCATGTCGGGAGGCGTGTTGTGGTCACGCTGCATGAGAGCTTCGCTCTCATTGCAGCTGACCTTCTCTTAGATCTGGTGGCCACATTAGGAATGCGTGAGGTCAGCGCCTGCTGCTGGCTGATTGGGGAATGAGGGACGCACCTTCTGATGCGTGCCCTGCATTCGCCCAACAGTGACCGCACCTCCAAATCTGCTACTACTGCAAGATGTTGGCTGGTGCGAGAGCCAACAGAAAAATGGCACCACTTACCATATAAAAATGTCTCAAATGTCATTTTTCTATGCAAGGTGCCATAAATTGCAGAAAGTGTCAAACAACTTGAGTGTCTCAAAACAGAGTGCTTTGTCTTTATTGCAAGTGCGCAAATGTTGAAAGATAAGAAAATGACATTTGCGTTAGTGTCCATGCACTTTGAAAATACTGCCCAAAAGCTATTAGCAGATATGATCTGGACTGGATAATGCACATCAAAGCATTTCTTGTTGAGACACTCTTATCAGAGTGTCACCACTCACTAAACCTGGTGAATACCTTCAGTGCTACATGCTTTTCAAGGTTTCAGAATATTGACCACAGTGGCCCAGTTATGCATCTGTACTGGTTAAAGGCACTGCTATACCATTTATAACAGTAAAACGGATGGGATTTTAGAACGTGAACTAGTCTAAATTTCTGGAGTCATGGAAATCAATTTTGTTTATAGTAATTGAACTGCAGACAAAAGGTTATTCAAAAAAATCCAATTTTTAAAACCACACTTTTACTTTTTCAGAAACTACGATCCCATGGCATTGCTTATTATGGCCACTGACTGGCTTTTGTTGCATTTTTTGCTATACATAGAAAAAAGCACATTGATATAGCATTACACTTGAAAAAGGCAGTTAGGACTCGATTGTCATCTAAGCGTGTGGATGCAAAATGGGGAGAAAACAGCTGATTTGTTGTTATCACATATTTAGTGACTATACACAAACGGCCAACTCACGTGTTGGGGGAGGAGTTTTCTATGCAACTTAATTAAAATGCAAATTAGGCATTTCAGATGTTAATAGGTGTTATGCACTATTGTGCAGAGGGTATGCGCCAGAGGCACGTAGCCCTACCATGTAGCTATGCATCTGTGGACAGGTGCGCCTATACAGCATTCACTGATGCCAGCCACCTGTCCATGGACCATGCCCCCCAGAGCGCAGGTGCACAGAGGACCATTCTGTAGACTGTGTGCTCATCCAATGGGATGTCTGGGCCCAGTCTGCTAGTGGATTCCTTGCACCCATGGAGCACAGATGGTGGCAGATGGCATGCTGTACGCTGGTGGCACAGGGGTGGTAGGTGCCCGGCCGGCTACCGCAAGCCCTCTGTGTGGTCCCCATGAGCTGGGGAAGCATGTTGACAGGGTCTGCTTTCTCGCCACAGCCTGGCGGCGGCATCCGGTTGGGCATATATATCTTACAGCAGGGTGTCACCCAGTGTAAGATGTGTCCCCTGTGCCCAGCACTCTGCACCATTGTGAATGGCACAGAGTGTGGGCACGCCCCCCAGCATGCCCCCTGCCCACCTCCGACTTGTTGCTGTCCAGGCGGCCCATGGATCTGGCATGATTTTGCCCTGCATCCCCTTGGTGAATGCCACACAGGGTCCACGGGACCCCACTCCATGGCATTCGAATGTAGCTATGCCAAATCCCTTGGTTTATGCGGTGCATTGGCAAAGTGCATAGAGCCCCATGTGTGCAAACAGGGTTATCTGAAACTAACACATAATGACCAACACCCACAAACCTCTGTACATGGTATAGTCCCAGACCGCCAATAACATTGTGCTGTACCATGCACAGAAGTTCTTTAGCACAGGCACTGTCACCTAAGGTTTCCCCTCACACACCCAAACTATACCTTATGGTCCACTTATGCGGCAAACCCTTTTGTTTGTAGTGCAATTCTCTTTTATCTCCTGGTTTTACAGTGGTCCTCCTCCTATAATCCAGCCTGCAGTTAGTCCCAGGCATCCAGTGGAGTCCCCTTTCCTAGCCCCCACCCCCCCCGTGGTGACCTCTATCATGGTCTTTCACTAATCTCCATATTCCTCTGGTCTCAGCCACACTTTAGGTACACTTTAGGGACACCCTTACTGTGTGTCTGTGACACTACTACCATCAAGGGGTGTCACTAAAAGTTGCCACTGAGACTGCGGGGTTGCCATATTTTGGGAATGATATGCATGGCAAACCCCACAACCCTTTCCTGTGGGGCTGCAGCAGAACTATTGACCATTCAGGGAAGGGCTGCAACCCCCTTTGAACATAGAACTGGGGTTTACACTCAAGGGACTGTGATACAATCACTGGTGCAACGATTCTGTGACAGATTCTCATGACTGAGAAAGGAGCCCATAAAGATATGAGTTCCTGATGGTACAGTACTAGAATGTGAGTCATTGTTGCAGAGTTACACTGTATATGAGTTCTGACTGTTGGTTAACTTTTGTGATATACATGAGCATTTCACATATACATTTTACCTATATTTTGAAAACTAATTACCTTATTCACTATGTTCACATTCAGAGCATATTCTGCATACCAGAATATGTTGTATATTAGTATTTCTTCCATGCATTTGGCATATCTCGGTGTAACCCCCCTGCAAATGGGGGTTCCCAAAAGACTTCCAGGAGCTTGCTTGAATGCTCCAAGCCTGAATGGTGTTTGGCGTTTAAGCCATTTATCAGTGAGTGTTTTTAGAACCTCTGGTACTGTCTCTTTAAGAGCTGTCTGCTTGCAGACATAATTAGTTGTATGGGGACTGTGTGTTTCTTTGATTGAGTACCACTCAAGCTGCTGCCAATTCACCCCATTTTTGCAGTCACTAGAGTGCAAAGGGAACCTGTCTGAAAGATGTAACTGATTGCCAGAAATCATTTACAGTAATAATAAAATTACAGTTTGTCTAACCTGCTTTCTTTGCAGTCAGAACTGTCTGCCTAGTTCCCCATTCTGGTTTTGAACTGCTGAACTGGACCAATCAGTGTGGGGTAAACTAGCTCTAAAATGATGCCTTGGACGAATCAGAACTTGGGACTCATAATCTGAGCCAGCCACAAGAGGATTGTATGGGCAGTGACTCTGGGAGATGTAGTTTAGACTTCAGTGCCTTTTGGACCAACAGCAGCAGTCTATTGTGAGTGACAGCCAATCCAGTCAAGAACTGGGAGGAACTCAAAGGAAGTGCCGGTTTCGTCAGTTGGAGTTCAGTTGAGCTTTGGCAGTGAAGAAGGAAGGAGCCCTGTGCTTTTCAGTGTGCAGTTTTAGTCAAAACGTGTAAGGCCCAGAGTTCGGTCTGCAGCTTGTGTAACAGCTTGTTAGGACTGAATCCGTCCTGTG
This sequence comes from Neoceratodus forsteri, assembly GCA_016271365.2. Taxonomy (NCBI): domain Eukaryota; kingdom Metazoa; phylum Chordata; order Ceratodontiformes; family Ceratodontidae; genus Neoceratodus; species Neoceratodus forsteri. Next base: position 187,447,164 of record CM057457.1, read on the forward strand.
AAAAGAATCAAAGGATCTCTGAAGAGTAGAAACCAGGCTCACCCTGTAGAAGACTGGAAGAATTGCTGAAAATTGCACTCGGTCTGTCAGAACTGAATCTGCTGTGTGTTCTCCCGGTATTGTGCAGTAATTGCGATCGGGATACAGATGCAGCCTGCCTGGTATAGTGCTTTCTTTTATATGGATGTGTGAAGAGGTTTGTGTACCTCAAGTGAGCCCTGCTGACATTGAAGGACCCTATCTTATTTGGAGGTCGTGAGTACTAATTCAGGGTCGCTCCTGTTGAATTGCCACATTAAATCCAAATGAAATTACTGTACTGCTGACTGTTTAATTCTCCTTTTCTCTGTGTGAAAGGGCCCCTACCAGCTGCCACGGTTTGGACTAGCCACTAGGGCTTGGGTACCCAGGGACAGTAACTGATAGGGATAGGCCTGTGCACAGAGCCATAGGTAGATTATTAGAGTGATAAGCTAATTAACCTGATTTCCCCTGTCCTTGTTATATCCCCCTAAATAAATCAGAGCTGCTTGTTTCAGCAAAGTTATACTGCCTGAGGTATTTGTCTATGTTAAAGTACTGTACTGTGATTGTTGCACTGTATCTCATTTCACAGGAGGTCCCAGTGCGGAACCAGACCTGGGGGTAGTGTGTACTGTGAAGGTAATTCTGATATATCGTGTGGGCCACTAGTGGGAAGAAAGGGGGTTGCAGTGTCCCAGAGGGCTGTGACCAAGTTAGTTTAACTATTGCAACCCTGACCTCTGGGTGGAGGCACCCGCCATTGGATCCAGGCCCTCAACCTGTTAGTGGCAAATCAGGCAGGGGTAGTAGCCCCTGGGATAGCGCCATCTAGGGTTACATCTTGGAGGCTCACCGCTGGGATTGTGTGTCCTCTAGTGGCCATATTTACGAACCACTGTTAGAAAAAATGGGTACCCGACAGAAGTGGCTGTGCACGGCTGGTGGAGTGGTGTACTGGGAGGAGATCGACCCCAAAATGCTATGCTTATCCTGGACATCCCCTGGGTATCAATCACGGACACTGTGCAGGGAGTACTTTCCAAGGTGGAAGGTTTACAAAACCCTGTGGTGGTGGGTGGCATGCTAATCTGCTCACCCACACTTTCCTGGCCCTAGTAGAGTTTAAGGATCCCATAGATAGCTCCAAAGTGCCACAGACCATTACCCCAGAGGGAGCCTTCACTGCTTGGAAGTGATAACTAAGGACAGTAAAGACCGGGGAATCAGCCCCACCACTATCTGAAACTTTTGAGGAGAAATTTGCTGAATGGTTGCTGGGAGAGGGGAAAACTGTGGAGGACTTGAAGAAACTATTCTTGTCACCTGGGGGTGTTCCTCCCCCAACACCCTCTCCTGCTCCAGTGCCCGTAATGGTGGCTGAACCAATGCAGACTCCTATTTCTGCACCTGCCATTAGTCACGACTCTTACCGAGGTTGAGGATCTTCTCTGGCACCCTCCCCACCCCCAAGAGGAGGATGACTGGGAGACCTGGATAGACTATGTTGCCCCAAGTGCTAGAATGGCAATGCTCAGAAAGCAGCGAAAGAGGGTTAGTGAGGCCTCCGAGGTCCTGCCCTGGCTACCATCCGTGCTAAACGGGCCAGTAACCCTGAAGCGACTGCACAGGCCTATCTTGAGGCCTTGGAGAATGTGTATGGGAGCCCAGATTCTGATGAGGACCTATGGTGGAGAGTAAGAAATGCACAACAGTACCAAGGAGTTGTTGTCTGTGTATGTCTCGGCTGGAAAAATTGTTGCAAGAATGCCTCAGAAGGGTAGTTTGCCAGCGATTGAACTGGACCGAACCAGACTGGACAGAATCCTAAGTCTGCCCCTTCTCAGAACTGCTGTTGCTTCAGTTACGCCTGGCAAATCGACTGGAATCCCACCCTCCTATGATGAGTTAATGAGAGAAATTGAGAGTTGAGAAAGGCGACCTCGGGAGGTACCTGCACCAACAGCTGTGGCTACGACCGAGTGACTGAGGGTGACCCATCAAGTGAAGTTCAGGGGCAGAGGTTGACAGTCAATGAGTGCTCTGACAAGGAAAAGATATGCCACAATGGGGCGAACTGTTGAGAGAGATCCGAATTCAAAAACAGTCCTTTATGAAGGCCACGCCTGCAAGTACAGGCCCTGACCTATATCCGACTGCATCTGCTATGGGGTGTGGGGTACCCACCCATGTATCTCTGCTGATAACAGCTCCAAACTCAGTTCCTTGACCATGGAAGTGGAGAAACTGACAGATGTCTCCAAATGCTTATCACGCCGCAGACAGAGATGGCACCCAGGTTTCCAGTTAGTAATACCCCACCCTGGCTCCCATGTGGCGCCGCGGCCAGCTCAAACTCCAGAAAGTATGTTTTGCTATAATTGTGGGAAAGATGGGCACATGAAAGGGAATGCCAGTCCCCAAAAGACACTGACAAAGTTGCATATAGGCTACAAGGAGAGCCTGGGAGAAGAAATCAGTGGTTAAGAGGTGCACACTGATCCCAGTGAGGGCACCAAAAATGCTAATTCACGTCCTTTTGTGGCAAGGTCAGTTGCCCAGGCCCCCACTACCGCCTCTCCAGACTGGTCCAGAATAGTGGGTCCCTCCATGGAGACCACTGTAAAGGTGAATGGAGTGTCTACAAGAGCTGTATTAGACAGTGGCTCCCAAGTGACAATTATGTTCCAGGATTGGTATCAGAAGCATTTGTCAGACGTACCCTTACAACCATTAGAAGGACTGCATGTATGGGGGTTAAGTGAGAAGGCCTACCCCTATTCCGGGTATATCCGAATTTGGCTGTCTTTCCCCACCTCCGTGGCTGGAGTGGCCGAACAAGTAGAGACCCTAGCCTTAGTGTGTCCCCCCACTGGACTGTATGATGGTGTCCCTTTGTTGATTGGAACAAATGCTCATATGTTCGGAAGGCTGGCACAGTTGTGTTATGAAAACAGGGTCAAAGACTAGTAGAGCTTAAGAGTTCCAGCTTTAATTAAGAAGGCCTATGAGGCACAGAGAGATGCTGAAAAACAGAACCAGAGGAACCGGGTCGGAATTGTATGGAAGAAGGATCCTGAGTCTCTGATCCTGGGCCAAATGCCCAGTGTACCTTACAGGGAGAGGTCCGTATCAGAAAGGATGTTAAGAATAAAATATTAATGTTGGATGCACCAGGCGATGGAAAATTGCCAGAGGGACTGCTGGTCAAGCCTAGTATTTTGCCCGCTAGAGCCCATGCTTATGCCAGAAGGGTAATGGTCCAAGTTCATAATGTGTCTGAAAGAGACATTCGCGTAAACAGAGGTTGCATCCTGGCTAATGTGCATTGTGCAGACACTGCAGTGCTACCCAGCAGCAAGAGTTCAAGGAAGAATGACAGAGTAACGCCTGACTTGTTTGATTTCGGCGACTCCCCGCTGCCAGCTGAATGGAAAGTGAGGATCAGTGAGAAGCTTGCCCAGAGAGACCAGGTGTTTTCTTTAAAGGAATGGGATGTAGGATGCGTGCAAGGAGCTGAGCACAATATCCGGCTGCATGACGAAAGACCATTTCGTGAGAGGTCTCGACGCTGGCACCTGCTGACATAGATGATGTGAGACGGCATCTGCAAGAGATGTTAGCTGCTGGTGTAATACAAGAATCCAGAAGCCCTTATGCTTCCCCATTGTGGTAGTGAGGAAAAGAATGGAACAGTAAGGATGTGTGTGGATTATCGCACCTTAAACCGGCGGACTATCCCTGATCAGTACACAATGCCCCGCATTCAGGATGCTGTGACTGCCTAAACGGGAGCAGAAGTGGTTCTCTGTGCTGGATCTCGCAGTGGGTACTACCAGATCCCGATGGCCCCAGAGGACCGTGAGAAGGCGGCTTTATCTGTCCGGGCTATTTCATATGAATTCATGAGGATGCCTCAAGGATTTCAGGTGCCCAGCCACTTTTCAACGATTGATGGAGCGTGCAGTGGACACATGAACTTACTAGAGTGCCTGGTATACCTAGATGATGTTATTGTGTTTGGCAGCTCACTGGAGGAACATGAGAGCAGATTATTTAAGGTATTGGACCGACTGGAGGACTTTGCCTTAAACTGTCCATTGATAAGTGTCAATTCTTTCAAACATCAGTAAAGTATGTGGGACATATAGTATCCACTGAGGAATAGAGACCGACCCAAGTAAAGTTGAGGCCTTGACCACCTGGCCACAGCCCAAAATCTAAAAAGAACTGCAAAGATTCCTGGGATTCTGTGGTTATTATCGGCGCTTCATCAAGGACTATTCAAGAGTGATCCGCCCTTTACTTAACCTTACTCAAGGGTATCCCCAACCCACAAAAATACTAAAAGTCAGCGCCCTCAAGACTGAAAGAGTGTATTTTCATCCGAGTGAAGTATTTGGGCCCGCTGGACTCCTGATTGTGAGACTGCTTTTCATGAGATCATATATCAACTTACCCATGCTCCAGTGCTGGCCTATGCCGATCCAAGAAAACCTACGTCCTGCACACTGATGCTAGCTTGCAAGGGTTGGGGGCTGTGTTGTACCAAGAGCACGAGAATGGCCTGAGACCAGTGGCCTTTGCCAGTAGAAGCCTGACCCCATCCGAAAAGAACTATCCTGTACATAAGTTAGAGTTCCTAGCTTTGAAGTGGGCTATTGTTGACCAATTCCATGAGTACTTGTATGGGGCTAAAATACTAGTAAAACTGACAATAATCCTTTGACCTATGTGCAGACCTCAGCTAAGTTGGATGCCACTGGCCATAGGTGGCTTTCTGCATTATCTACATATGACTATGCTCTCGAATACCGAGCAGGTCTGAACCACATAGATGCTGATGCTCTCTCCGGAGGCCTGTTCCCCAGAATGATTGGGTCCGATTGGCAGAACCTGACATTCGGGCACTCTGCCGGAAGTTTGACAGGGAGGAACAAATGTCCACGGACGCAGTGGACTGCATGGTGGATTGCTTGGGACCCTCTGAGAATTGCATACCTGCTGCTTATTGCCACTTTTCTGCAATAGACATTGGTGCACTGCCTCAGCTGGACAATGAAAGTATTCGGCGGGCTCAATCCCGCGATCCCATGATCAAAGCAGCTTTAGAAGCCCTCTATGCAGGAAAAGATGTGTCCAAATTACGCTCCACTGATTTGAGAACTGCACTGTTATACAAAGAAGGTCCTAAGTTGAAACTGATCAATAAACTGTTATACAGAGAAACAGTAGACAGAGGGGACAAGTAGACAAACAACAACTAGTGCTGCCCACTGCCTTTCGAGACTCAGTACTGAGGTCCTTGCACAACCACATGGGGCACCTTGGTATAGATAGAACACTTGACTTGGTGAGATCCAGATTCTATTGGCCTAAGATGGGGGCTGATGTGGAGCAACACTATTCGAACTTGTAGTCGCTGCTTACAGAGAGAAAGCTTTGCCCCAAGGGCTGCCCCTTGTTAACATCACCACCAAGTGCACCCATGGAGCTGGTCTGTATTGATTTTCTGAGTTTGGAGTCAGATCAAAGAAATATCAGTAATGTGCTGGTGGTCACTGACCATTTCACGAGATATGCCCAAGCTTTCCCACCAAAGACCAGAAAGCATCCACTGTGGCCAAATGTACTTAGAAAACTTTTTGTTCACTATGGGGCTCCACAAAGAATCCATTCTGATCAAAGGAGAGACTTTGAGAGTCGTCTGATCAAAGAGATGCTTTCTCTGTGAGGAGAAGAAGTCCAGAACCACTCCTTACCACCCCCGGGGGACCCACAGCCTGAGCGTTTCAACCGCACTTTGCTAGATATACTAGGCACCCCTGCACCCAAAGGACAACCTAGATGGAGCCAACAAATTAGCACCCTGGTACATGCTTATAACTGCACCAAAAGTGATGCCACTGGATTCTCCCCCACCGCCTGATGTTTGGAAGAAGCTCGACTACCAGTAGATGTGTGTTTGGGGTCTCTCCTGATGGGGTTCAAGCTGACAACTATTTACAGTATGTGCAAAGTTAAAGGCCCAGCTAACTCATGCGTACCAACTGGCTCAAACCATGGCTGCCAAAAGAAATCTGGCCAACAAAGAAAGGTATGATAAAAAGGTGAAAGCACAGGAACTCCAGGAGGGAGATCGGGTATTGCTAAGAAATCTGGGACTGCATGGCAAGCACAAGATTGCTGACAGATGGCACCATCTCCCTCACATTGTAGTGGGCAAACTAGATGATCTGCCAGTGTACAAAGTAAGGCCTGAGAACAATTCAAAAGATGTAAAAACAATGCATAGAAATCATTTACTACCCATTGGACAAATCCTGATTGAGTCTGAGCCCCAGAAGATGCCCCTCTGGACCAGTGACTAGAGCTGCTGCTAAGAAAAGATCAAGAAGTCTGCACCTACAGAAGCAGAGTTAAAGTGTTCCCCTGCACAAGTCCCAGTTGAGCATGACTGTCAGTCCATATCAGAAGAAAGTGAGAGTGACTTTGAATACTATCCTTCTTACGAACTGAGTCAATTGTTTGGGCAATCCCCTAGTCAATACTGGAGACAAAGCTGGGCCTTCTGGACTGTCTATGCCCCCTAGCTTCATCCCTGGACCAATGCTCCCAGAAAGTGAAGTGCAAAGCATCAGATCAGATGAAATGGAATCATTGTGCATGGTTGAACTGTTTGAGCTTTCAGGGAGAGAATGATAGATTGGGGCAGACTGGTGATACACGAACAAGAAGAGTATTTTGAGTGCCCTGACAGTCCACTGCCAGTGTCTGAAAGCTCTCCATGCAGGCAAATGTTGTGGACTCAGAAACTGTAACTCCTGGAGCTGAAAGTGCCCCAAGTTCTAGCCTCTCTACCCCCATGGAGACTCCCCTGACAAGTGAGAACAATGCTGAAAATGAGGCTCAGAGTGCAGGACTGTAACAGCTCCCCTAGAAAGACTGGTCGAGCTGCTAAAGCCTGTGGTGCACCTCAGTTATGATTCCCTGGGCCGGCCAGTGGACCTGCCTCTCAATGTTGTCCATAAAGGAGTGTATGTGTCCCGAGCTCATTGCCCAAACTGGACGTTAGTGCTAACTCAAGTTACTTGTGTTGCCCTCTAAGTATGGTGCCCTTGCCCGTCCAGCCCCAAGGTAACTGATAGGAAGGGTCCCCTCTCTTCAGGTTTCATGTACAAGAGGTAATAACTTGAGTTATGGTACAATGTGTGTGTTATACTGTGTAAAGTGACGTACTGCAATGTTTCAGAAATGGTTCTTGGTAAAATGATGTATTGACTGATGATTACATGTGAGCCTAATGCAAATGTATATGGTTGCAGTTGAAACTTATGGAGTACTTGCTTGACGCGGACGTCAAGCTTTTCCCAGGCTAGGAAGGTGTAACCCCCTGCAAATGGGGGTTCCCAAAGACTTCCAGGAGCTTGCTTGAATGCTCCAAGCCTGAATGGTGTTTGGCGTTAAGCCATTTATCAGTGAGTGTTTTTAGAACCTCTGGTACTGTCTCTTTAAGAGCTGTCTGCTTGCAGACATAATTAGTTTGTATGGGGGACTGTGTGTTTCTTTGATTGAGTACCACTCAAGCTGCTGCCAATTCACCCCATTTTTGCAGTCACTAGGAGTGCAAAGGGAACCTGTCTGAAAGATGTAACTGATTGCCAGAAATCATTTACAGTAATAATAAAATTACAGTTTGTCTAACCTGCTTTCTTTGCAGTCAGAACTGTCTGCCTAGTTCCCCATTCTGGTTTTGAACTGCTGAACTGGACCAATCAGTGTGGGGTAAACTAGCTCTAAAATGATGCCTTGGACGAATCAGAACTTGGGACTCATAATCTGAGCCAGCCACAAGAGGATTGTATGGGCAGTGACTCTGGGAGATGTAGTTTAGACTTCAGTGCCTTTTTGGACCAACAGCAGCAGTCTATTGTGAGTGACAGCCAATCCAGTCAAGAACTGGGAGGAACTCAAAGGAAGTGCCCGGTTTCGTCAGTTGGAGTTCAGTTGAGCTTTGTGCAGAAGAAGAAGGAAGGAGCCCTGTGCTTTTCAGTGTGCAGTTTTAGTCAAAAATCGTGTGTAAGGCCCAGAGTTCGGGTCTGCAGCTTGTGTAACAGCTTGTTAGGACTGAATCTGTCCTGTGAAAAGAATCAAGGATCTCTGAAGAGTAGAAACCAGGCTCACCCTGTAGAAGACTGGAAGAATTGCTGAAAATTGCACTCGGTCTGTCAGGAACTGAATCTGCTGTGTGTTCTCCGGTATTGTGCAGTAATTGCGATCGGGATACAGATGCAGCCTGCCTGGTATAGTGCTTTCTTTTATATGGATGTGTGAAGAGGTTTGTGTACCTCAAGTGAGCCCTGCTGACATTGAAGGACCCTATCTTATTTGGAGGTCGTGAGTACTAATTCAGGGTGCTCCCTGTTGAATTGCCACATTAAATCCAAATGAAATTACTGTACTGCTGACTGTTTAATTCTCCTTTTCTCTGTGTGAAAGGGCCCCTACCAGCTGCCACGGTTTGGACTAGCCACTAGGGCTTGGGTACCCAGGGACAGTAACTGATAGGGATAGGCCTGTGCACAGAGCCATGATAGATTATTAGAGTGATAAGCTAATTAACCTGATTTCCCTGTCCTTGTTATATCCCCCTAAATAAATCAGAGCTGCTTGTTTCAGCAAAGTTATACTGCCTGAGGTATTTGTCTATGTTAAAGTACTGTACTGTGATTGTTGCACTGTATCTCATTTCACAGGAGGTCCCAGTGCGGAACCAGACCTGGGGGTAAGTGTGTACTGTGAAGGTAATTCTGATATATCGTGTGGGCCACTAGTGGGAAGAAAGGGGGGTTGCAGTGTCCCAGAGGGCTGTGACCAAGTTAGTTTAACTATTGCAAACCCTGACCTCTGGGTGGAGGCACCCGCCATTGGATCCAGGCCCCTCAACCTGTTAGTGGCAAATCAGGCAGGGGTAGTAGCCCCTGGGATAGCGCCATCTAGGGGTTACATCAGCTACATGAATCAAAATACCAGTGACCACCACATTAGTGGGGCTTACCTTTATTGCCTACAGTTAAGCCTTCTATGCTACTGATTGTTAGTGCTTCTCTTCTTTTTGATACCCTAAGATTCATGCTCATTATATTTTTAGTTTTCTCAGATATTGTTCAAATAGCTTTTACAGTTAAATTTGTAATTCATGGGGGGGGGGCGCTGTGGAGCAGCATCATGGTGGCAGCTTCCTGATTTAGCTCTATCAATGTATCTGTTTAATAAGCTAAAAACTTTGGATTAACAAGCTGGACCCTACTACAAACACTCCGATACCTGGCTGAAACCTTCTAGAACACAATGGGACCAAAAAGAGACAGCAAACACCAGTCCCAAAGCTTGGATGTATTTCTGACACAGGCAGGCCCGCCTAAGGGTTCAGGGCCAACAACTCATGGTAGTATACTGACACCAGAGCTCCCTACCTCACAAATAATGGCAATAGTCACAAATATACAGGCTACAGGAGAGGATACCAACAAAAGGCTGGCCACCGTGGAAGCTAAAATTCTTGATAGTGAAGTCAAAATCGTCGAACATTACTTTAGCCATCCAAGTTCTAAGGGATGCCAACACTCATCAGACAGAATGTAATGCAGCCTTTGTGTGAGACCTCAACTTCATGAGGAATAAACTTGAAACCCTGGAAATACACAGAGGCAGGCCAACGTCTGTGTTGTGGGTCCCCCCCCCCCAGGTTCTCCGGGAAATTGGACCTGTACAATGCAGTACATAGAATGATCTTACAACTCCTAATGCAGTATTTGGGAGTTAAAATGACTTAAGTATTTGTCATACCACAAAGACTGCGACCACGAGGCGACCCAACGCAAAGGTCCCTCATGGTAATAATTACTCTCTCATCCCCGGAGGTCAAAATACCATTACTGCAGGCAGCTTGAGAAAAAGGAGATATTATTTGGGAGGGCAGTCGCCTGGTCTTCCCCGACCTTTCTTCACAGACCCAGAGTTGGAAGCAAGAGTTACAGAAGTTTAAAAAGGTCCTACTTCAGAATGGTGTACAGGCACAGCTCAATTTTCTGGCATGGCTCCAGGTCAGACACAATTCAAAGTTTCACATATTCATGGAGCCTAAAACAATGACAGATTTTGCTGATAAATGCCTTGCTCAGAAGAGCCCACCAGAGGTTGTGTCCAATGAGGATGTGTGAGCTATCGGACAATAGACTTCCCTGCTTGTATCTTCCCTCTGTGACAGCCATAAGAAATAGCTTGTAGCTAAGATTGAAAGCTGGCACTGAACAAGTTTTCATTGGGGCTGTCAGTTACGAGAGATAATACTGGCCCATGTTGCTTCTAATAAGATAATATTTAGTACCTCCATTGAGGGCTGTATGGGGCTAACTTTAATGCTGAAATTTGGCTAAGATGCTGCTCCAATAAACAGATCTGCTAAATGGTATCCTATAAAACTGGGGTTATGGTAGTTTAAAAGTTAGTGTAGATATACTGTACACTGCTCAGTTTGTGAACTGTATTAAACTCCTTAATAAATCTTTTGATAACCTGCAGGGAGGGTAAATAAATCCTACTGTGAGCTGTAGGTTTGAAACACAGCTTAACTGAGACCGGGGCCTCTTGTAAATGCATTGTCCATATGCCTTAGGCTAGTCAGCTCCTCTATAAGATATCAGTTCTACATGGGGTTGGGTAGGCTGATGTTTTATTTCTGAGTTATAAATGTTATAGGTGAGCAGAGTCATAGGAAGGCATTTTGGTACCCTGGGCAAGAGACTAATTTTGCGCCCCCCCCGAAAAGAGCCGGGGGATCTGGAGGTCACAAGGCCCCCAGAAGCTCTGAGGGGTTTACATGCTCTGTGGTGAGTTTTGGGGCTTTTCTTGAAGAAAAAACACTTTTGTTACATGTTCCCTACCCCTGAAGTTGCACAGTTGGATCCTGTTTTTTCTGAACCCTCCCCAACCTCTTAAATCTTCCCTTTTGTATCATGGCATCTCATAAATATTATCACCATAAATTATAAAATCTATATATTTTTTAGGTGTGCTCATAATTGCAATTGTGCTTTTCAAAAGAATCACGTATGTACCGTTTTCCTGATTTCAGTTTATTATGTTATAATGCAACTATGATAGTCTGGTGCGGACAGACTCTGGATAGACTAGAAGGCAGAAGCAAGATGGTTCAAATTAAAACACAGCATAATACTGTATATGGTGTTGTTTATTTGAACCACCTTGATTCGGCCTTTTCCAGAATCCAGACAGACTCCACAACAGACTGCAGACTACTAATTTAAAAATAGATGCATTCAAATATAACATAATAAGCTGGTAAATCAGGAGGAAACAGTACATTCACACTGCTCAATTGCTGTGAAGACTAGAGCAGTTCTAGGAAACATATATTATTTGGGGTATTTTATTACTCGGAATCACTATTGTAAGGTGTGTAATGTGTGTGTGTGTGTATATGTATATTAGAGGCAAAAAACTCCATTTAATGCATTAGTTAGGGTTGTTCCACAGCGACAAAAGTGAGGAAATTCGCTGTTAGGGTTGAAAACCCTAACTCCGGATTCACCCCCCAGCACCACACACACAGACACACAGACACATTCAAGTATGGGGGAGGACCAAGTCAACACAACCAATGACAGACATCCAGCAGCAGGTGACAGAAATAACAAACAATTGTCTAAATGTACTACGAGACATCCCCACCCACCTGACCAGGTACTGCATGCTCAATGGAGATCAACAGCAAAACTGAGGCCATATACACCAAGCATACATCCCTGATTGCAGCTGCACAAGCGTACCACACTTAGTAGTTGCATGGCCTTACCTACTGATGCCCCACACCACACCACAACTGGTACTGTGCCGTTATTCAATATAAATGCTGAAGGCATGATGACAGTTGTAGAAAGGTTTTAACACTAGTGAGTATACATTAATTAAGAGAAGCACATAAATTAACTACAAGACACTAGCATGCTCAAGATAAAAGTAGTGATACATTTAGTAGGTGATTTACATAGTAGTACATTTACTGCAATGGTTTACTCAACATAGAGGCTGATGTAAGCATTATGGAAAAGCATTGCCTGTTCAACGCTGTGAAATTACGTGCTGCCAGTATCACATGCATTCTTACTGATGAAGGTGTACTGCTGATGTACATACATAGACCTTCAGTGTGTTTCAATACTAAAGATGCAGTAATTATTCTTTGTAAGAAACATTGTAATTGCATGGATCAGGCCAAGCAACTTCTAAATATCATAGCACTACTGAGCCAACAATGATGTACCTGTATCGGAGATGTATATAGGATAGATTTTCCTGTAGGCACTTACTGAGTATGTTGTACCTGATAAAGACAATCTCATTGCATCTGTGATGACTAACTTATTCAAATAGTAATACATTTACTATTGTTGCAATGAGTGATCTATGCCACTTATGGAAAAGGTGTGATTTTTTTTAACAGTTGTTTCATACTTAGGCTGTATGCCTACTGTTTGGGTTTGCCACACTTCTGTCACTGATGCTATCAAAGTGATAACTATGTTAATTGTGGTACAACAGGAATCAAGTAGGTATGGTGTAGATATAAACAGAATGTCTTTTAGTATTGTTTTAACTCACAATGGGGTAAGTGTACTAGGACAGCAGGGTTATCCTCTATAACTGACTCTGTCATTATAATCACCTAGAGGTTTCGATGAATGTAATGATCAAGTTACACTGTTCATCTTCATGAGTTCATATTCACAGCCATTCTCCAGTAACTACACAGTGTATGGTGTAACTGGGTGGGACACTGTGTTGCAAAGCTGCTGCAGTGCCTAGCAGAGGGAGAGTATCTACTCATAAAGACAATTAAGCAATAAGGCATGACCAACAGTTATGTTAAATGGTCTGTTAATCACCCTGTAGGGGTTTAATGTTGAATGAGGTATAGCCGAGTGCCACATATCGCTAGACAGTGATAAACTGACCAATAACATAATACCTGGGAGTGACTTATTGCTATCATAATAAACTGTTTTTAAACAACATTAAACCATGTTCATCATATGGTTAGGCTCTACATGTATGTTAATAAAACTAAACATAAGGCTGTTACAATGTTTACAGTCAATTAGAAAGCTGCATTCTCAAACCCTTGTTATAATCAGAGATATTATACCTGTACAACTCCTTGGTTTTGCTGAACTCTATTGCTCAGGTGGCCCACCACAAGTGGTGTGGTCTGGTGTGGGGCATTGGTAGGTAACCCATGCAACTACTAAGTGTGTCTATGTTGTGTACAGCTGCAATCAGGGATGTGTACGTTTGGTGTACATGGCCTCAGTTTTGCTGTTGATCTCCATTGAGCATGCAGTACCTGGTCAGGTGGGTGGGGATGTCTCATAGTACATTTAGACAATTGTTTGTTATTTCTGTCACCTGCTGCTGAATGTCTGTCATTGGTTGTGTTGACTTGGTCCTCTCCATACTTGAATGTGTGTGTGTGTGTCTGTGTGTGTGTGGTGCTGGGGGGGGTGAATTCGGAGTTAGGGTTTTCAACCCTAACAGCGAATTTCCTCACTTTTGTCACTGTGGAACAACCCTAACTAATGCATTAAACGGAGTTTTTTGCCTCCAATTTCCCTTCTTTTTGAGAATGACAATGAGAAATAGTGAATGTAATCTGCCACATGATGTCTTGTGGCATAGTAACAGGAGCAGCAACGCAAACAGAAATGCTAACAGTGGCACACATGGTAACACAAGCGCGAATGAGAACAGAAAGGGTAACGCACATGGTGGCGCAGACGTCAACAGTAAGTGAAACGGGTACGGAACAGCAAGCGGAAAGGGCAACAGTAACAGTAATGTAAGCGCACAGGCTGGTTTTCCCTAAAACCTGCATAGAGAAAGACAGTGAGTACAAATAATGTATGCATAATAATGAGTATCGGCGCAGAAAATGAGATCTTGGAATACTAAATACATTATATCTCAGGAACCGTACAACGTAGACTAAGGTTGAAAGGTCCTCCCGGGGAATCAGATGTTTCACCCGGGCGATATTCCTCAGATGGTAAAAAGAGGATTTGACAACAGCTGACACTTGTGATTTCAAGGTCAGACCATCATCAAAAATAACGCCCAGATTTCAAACCTGTGGAGAACTAGAGAGCGGTACACCACCAAGTGATAAACCCGATGGCTTTCCAACACCTAGTCCCCCCCCAGGATGACCTGAATCCACAACCAATACCTCAGTCTTATCCGGGTTAAGTTTTAACCAGCTCAAACTCATCCAAATTCTGATCTCATCCAGGCAGTTATTAAGTACAGAGAGTACATCACTCTGATCGGGGAGAAAGGACATATACAGCTGAGTATCATCTGCATAGCAGTGAAAACTCAAACTGTATCTCCTGATGATTTCTCCCAATGGCAGCATATACACTGCAAACAGCATGGGAGCTAAAATGGAGCCCTGTGGTACCCCACATGGTAGGGAGAAAGCGTCAGAGGAATAGATTCCAGTGACAACTCTCTGAGACCTACCAGTGAGGTAAGAACGAAACCACTTGTGGACTGTACCAGACAGCCCACAAAAGACCTGCAGTCGCTCCAATAGCACCCCATGGTCTACAGTGTCAAATGCCGCAGAAAGATCAAGAAGGACCAAGATGGTACAAACCTTTCGATCGCTGGCCATTAGGAGGTCGCTCAATACCCGAACAAGGGCAGTCTCAGTACTGTGCCTTTTCCTGAAGCCAGACTGGAGAGTATCATAGACATTATGAGAGGTGAGATGATCATCCAATTGCAATGTAACTGCCTTTTCAATAACCTTACCAACAAATGGCAGGTTAGAGATAGGCCGGTAGTTAGCTAGACAGTCTGGGTCCAAGGAGGATTTTTTAAGGAGTGGTCGAATTACCCCCTCCTTAAGGGGATCAGGAAAAACCCCCATCTCCAAGGATTTCCAGACAATGTCAGCAAGGATAGGGTAGATAACTTCTACACAACCTAGTAACAGCGGTGTAGGACCCGGATCCAAACTACAACTAATTGGTCGCATTGTTTGGATGATCTTCACAATGTCCATGAATTCCGTGCAGTGAAAATCCAACCAAACAGGCCGAGGATTAGATACCACATCGTCCACCATAATCCCCGAAGGGCCTGACCAATACCGGACCTGATGTTGGCAACCTTATCTGCAAGAAAGCGAGCGAACTCCTCGCATCTAAGCTGAGAAAAAGCTTCTCTAGGCTGAAGACAGACTGGATTGCACAGTCTGTCCACAGTCTGGAAAAGCTGAGCCGGTCGATTCCTTGCAGCAGAAATCTCTCTGGACAGACATTCTGCCTTCTTACGAGTGATTTCTGATTGTTAGCCTTCATAATGGGCTAGCAATCTAAGCTTGTCAGCATCAAGGCCCGATTTCTGCCAGGCTCTCTCCAGCCTTCGGCCTACTTGTCTTAATTCCTTCAAGGAGCCATCAAACCATGGGCTCCTTGGACGGATGGTGAGAGGCCGAACACGAACAGGAGCAATTTTGTCCAGAGCGTCTCTCACAGCCTCATTATAGGCAGAGACAAGATCATCTGGACTCATGCATTCACCCAACAAACTCAATAGATCCAGCACCGCCATTAGGTCATCGGGGCCGATACCCCTTAAAGGGCGGTATTGGACCATCTCCGTAGGGGCAGACCTATTAGAGGGGGCCCTGAAACTGAACCTTATGGTGTAATGATCCGACCAACTGACTGGTTCCACCCCCAAGTCAGTGATCTCCATACCCAAGAGAAAGACCAGATCCAATGAATGCCCCCCTATATGGGTAGAGGTGGTAACCACCTGTGTCAGGCCCAGTGTATTCATCAACTGGAGGAGATTTTGACCAAAATGAGAGAGCTCATCGTCGACCCAGGCATGGAAGTCACCCAGAAGTATTAATCTGGGAAACCTCAACACCAGGTCGACAATGAAGTCTGCAATCTCCTGTAGGAATTCGCCTCCATCACCTGGTGGACGGTAGATGAGGAGAATCCCACAACCTGCACCCTTACCCAGGATATATTCAAAAGATCTGGTGTTCCCCAATGGCACATCCACAAGGCCCAGTTCAGATTTAAACATAATGGCCACACCTCCGCCCCTACGATCCAGCCTTGGACGGTGTATCACCGAGAACCCAGCTGGAGTTGCCAAGGCCAATATAGGGCCAGGATTTTCATCCAGCCAGGTCTCGGTGATGCAAGTCAAATCAGATGACCCAACAAGATCAGCTATAATAGCTGTCTTGTTTTTTATAGATCTGGCATTGCACAACACCGCCAAGGCAGGATGAGATGTCGGGGAAGACCTCGGTACCTGTCCGAAACCTTCGGGACTCTTGGGTATGGGGACAAGATAAGAGCAACCTCTATCCTGACCCCATTTCACCCCAGGATGTCTTCTGGACCCTAGTACCCCCCCTATCCCTTTCCATTTTTGTTGTTGTTAGTATGTCCCCCATTGTTTACTCTTCCCCTGGGTTTTTGTTTCCCAGGTGCATTACTTTACACTTCTTTCCATTGAAACTAAGCTGCCATACTCTTGACCAGTGCACCAACCTTGCCAAGTCCCTTCTTATTCTTTCCACCCCTCCTTGTGTATCAAACTTGTTGCAGATCTTTGTGTCATCGACATGCTCTGGCATGTCCACTCTGTTACAGAGCTTTGTGTCATCAGCAAACAGGGAAATTCTGCCTTCGAGGTCTTGCACAATGTCACTGATGAAGATGATGAATAGGACCGGTCCCAGCACTGATCCCTCTGCTACCCGACTGGTCACTCTTCCCCCTGTGGAGTGAAAGCCATTTACGACCATCCTCTCTGTCCTGCCACCCAGGCAATTACCCACCCACCGCACTACTGTCCTGCCCACTCCCATATTCTCCAGTTTGTTTAATGGCTTCTATGTGGCACAGTGTCAAAGGCCTTGCTGAAGTCCAGATAGGCCATGTCCACTGCCTTCCACATATCCACCTCCCTTTTCACAAAATCGAAAAATTCAAGGAGGTTGGTCTGGCATAATCTCCCCCTGATGAAACCATGCTGCTTTGGGTCCTGTAGCCTGTTGGCAATCAGATGTTCCTCCAATCTCTCCTTTAGTCATGCTTCCATGATATTCTCCACTACTGAGGTCAGGTTGACTTATCTGTAGTTTCCCGCTTCCTCTTTGTTCCCACTTTTATGTAAGGGGGACTACATCTGCTGTCCTCCAGTCTTTGGGTACCTCCCCTATTTCCAGTGACTAGCTAAACAGTATTGCCAGAGATTCAGCCACCACATCTCTTAGTTCCTTAGGACCCTGGGGTGCACTCCATCTGGCCCCATTGCTTTATTGACTCTTATTCCTTCCAGTTCATTTAGGACTCTTTCCTGTGTAAATGGACTTATGTCTATTTCTGCACCATTCCCTCCCTTGTACTCCCTTCAGGCCCATTACCCTCCTGTTACTCAATAAAGACTGAGCAGAAATATCTGTTCAGTATGTCAACTTTACTGCTGTCATTCTCCATGTGGCCCCCGTCCTCTCCCTTCATTCTCACTATCCCTCCATTTGCCCTTCTTTTTTCACTTATGTACCTGTTAAAGGTTTTGTCCCCTCTACCCACTGCTTTTGCGATGTGCTCTTCTGTCTGAGCTGGGCTTCTCTTACTGACCTCCCTGCCTCCCTTTGCTTCTTCTGGTACTTCTCCCTATCCCTTTTTGCCTAAGTCTTTTTGTGTTGCCTGAATGTACTCTTTTTGGCTTTCACTTTCTCCGCTACCTCCTTGGAAAACCATAATGGCCTCCTCTTCCTTTTCCCCTTGCTAACCTGCTTAATGCATGATTCTGTTGCACTTGTAATCCCTGTTTTAAATATTGCCCACTGTTCCTCCACCCCTGATTCCCTCCCCATTTCCATTAGTGCCTATTTCAAGCATGTCCCCATTTTCCCAAAGTCTGCCCTCCTAAAATCCAGGATATGTGTTTTTGTGTGGTTTGATTCTGCTCCTTCTGTGATTTCAAATCACAGTGATTGGTGGTCACTGTTCCCCAGGTGCTCCCCCACTGTTACCCCTATCACACTGTCCCCATTTGTGACCACGAGGTCCAGTATTGCCTTCTATGACTAGTTGCTTAAGGAAGTCATGGTTGGCAAGCTCAGATTCAAAGTAAATTGTGGGACATCAGTTCGGATTCTGAAGCATATTTTGGGATACAGGGCAGGCTGGATGGGACAATGTTTTTTTTCTGCTGAGATTGTGTATGTTTCTGTGGTTCAGTACTTTGTAGATTTTTAGAGTGCCATATAATTTGGTCTTGTTAGGGACAAACTCCAGCATAACAAGTATGACTCAGTCATGTGTGATTCTCTAGCAGTTTGTGCACTCGATGGGCAGCAGTAGTGGTGTGAACAATCAGCCAGTCATGGCTAAGATTACAGACTGACAACTGAGCCAGGCAATATTGTACGTCAACAGCTACAGCACTTGATTAGTCACAGTGTACTTACAGTTTGCCAGCATTCCAGTGATCACAGCAGTTCAGAGTAGATGCCCTCGTGTTGCTGTGCCGTTGAGCTGGGGATCAAATTAAATGTGACGCGACTTTTTGTAAAAACATGAGTAAAGCAGGAGGAATTATTAGAAAAAATTCAATAAGTACTGTTTGAAAAGGAGGCACTGTGGCGTCACTGTTGTAAGTCAACAGAAAGTAGTGAATTTAGTATTAGCAAGAGTAGTTGGGAAAGGAAGAAATTGAAGAGCTCTGATTTTTTTCACCACTCTATTTTTTGTGAGGCACTTCAGTACATTTTATTAAGATTTAAGATAAAGCACAACCCGTGTGTTCAGATAACTTTCAAAACCAACTAAAATAGGAGGAGTTTTTAAAAATGTTTTAAATTTTAGATGTACACCGTTTGACAAGTAAGAGCTGGGGCTCGACTGTCCTAGGACAAGCTAGAGCAGTGAATTGATGTTGCTGAGAAGTTTATGACAAGAGAAATACAAGTGCTCTAATTTTTTTTATCACTTAGTTTTTGAGAGGCAGTGTTAGAAGCATTCCATTTTCAGCATATCAGCTGCCTAAATGTACTGTGGGTCCTCTGTGCATGGAAAGTTTATAACATCTCTAATTAATCAGATTGAGTAAAGATTTCTTAGCTCAGAACTGCTTGTTGCTTTTAGTATTTTGACCCCAGCTTGATACCAGAGAGTGACACTGAGGACAGTAGGTAGCACACTCGCCTCTGAGGCCGGGAGATCAGAGGGCCGTGGGTTCAGTTCCCACATCTGGCACTTGGGTTAATATCCCAATACTGACACTGTAGTGCAGCATGAGAGGGGTGCTGCACTTCTGAGGTGCCGTCTTTCGGATGAGACGTTAAACCGAGGTCCCATCTGCCTGGATTGGTGGTAGTTCAGGTGGATGTTAAAGATCCCATGGCACTTATCGAAAAGAGTAGGGGAATTTCCCCAGTGTCCTGGCCAAATTTTCCTCATTCACTAAAAATACCACCAACAGCTTAATCTGGTTCAAATTCAGTTGCTCACCATCTGTATCCCCCTCCCCCTCGGTCGCCCCTGAAAAAGGGACTTCTAGGCCCAGTGGGCTAACCGGGTCAACAAAATTCAACAAACAAACAAACTTGAAGGTTATGGCTGTGATAGTCTTGACATTATTTTCAGACATTATGCTGCTGTTGTAGATGAAGATGCATCTACAGTAGGCTGGTATGGACTTCTCTGAGCAATCTGCCATACACAGAAATGGGGAGGGGGGAGGCTAAGAAACCTTTCAGGCATGTCACATACTCCAACTACAAACATTTGTAGACCTGTATCCAAACATGGCTGCTTTGGTAGAACTGGCAATAACTGAGCCAATGTCGACTACAGAATGTGAAAGGGAAATTTCAGCATTCAATAGAATTAAGACCCAGGAAAGAAACAGGTTAGTTCATTTAATTTCATTTATTTGGTAACAGGCTTAGCATACTGGAACATAAGTTCATTTTACAGAAATGATGTGGGTTAAAAAATGTAGCAGAGTAGGTAGGCATCAGGATATTAAAGCATTAATGATTATTACCACAGAGTATCCTGATTATTACCACAGAGCACACTGATTATTACCACAGAGTACCCTGATTATTACCACAGAGAACACTGATTATTACCACAGAGTACCCTGATTATTACCACAGAGCACACTGATTATTACCGCAGAGTATCCTGATTATTACCACAGAGCACCCTGATTATTACCATAGAGCACCTTGATTATTACCAGAGTACCCTGATTATTACCACAGAGTATCCTGATTATTACCACAGAGCACCCTGATTATTACCACAGAATATCCTGATTATTACCACAGAGTACCCTGATTATTACCACAGAGTATCCTGATTATTACCACAGAATATCCTGATTATTACCAGAGTACCCTGATTATTACCACAGAGCACCCTGATTATTACCACAGAACACCCTGATTATTACCACATAATATCCTGATTATTACCACAGAGCACACTGATTATTACCACAGATTACCCTGATTTAAACAATTTCCCTTATTTGGATGCCGCTGCTCATTTGTCATGACTACAGAACTGTGGAGTACATCTTGGCCTTGCAAGTACTAGTAAAGAATAACATGTTGTGAAGCAAACATCACATTTGGGTTCAACAGATTTTATAGAACTGCACTGTCCCTTAAACTTCCTTTGTTTGCTGAAGTTAAATGAAATCAACCATCTGAATTAATGTTTCAAGATGTCATGACTGTGACTGCAATACCATTGAATTAATGTTTCTGGGAAACAAATTCTGCTATCAAAGAAATAAAGTCTGAAGTTACTTTTAAAGTTGATAGCTGCTTATCATATCCTATCAAGAGCGATTTGGTCTTACTGGGGCTAAGTGCCAATCAGTTGGAGGTCATCCTATCTCTGGTTTCTTCTATGCATTGATCTGTAAGCAGAACAGACAGCACACTATCAGGACAAAAAGACAGTTCTGCCTGGGAATCATCTGCATAGCAGTGAAATTTCATGCTGCACTATCCATATGTCTTTATAAGTGGTAACATGTTTTCTTTGTATTCTTTGTATTTAGTATGTAATTGTAAACATTTTGTCTAATTGTTTGTATGTTCTGTATGAAGGGTCACCATTTCAAATGAGCTTTTCTCAATGGTTACAGCCCTAAAGAAATTAAATGAAAATTAATTTTAACATGTATGCCATGAATAATATGGGAGACAAGACAGATCCCTGAAGGAAGACTGGCTTGACCAGTGTTATCCAAACACCACCGACTACTCCTTTCCATTCAGGAATGACTGAAACCCTTCAAGAACAGTTTCATGCAATCACCTCCCCTAGATACCTCAAGTTTGTCAAGTAATTTCACATGGTTCACAGTGTCAAAAGCTGTTGACAGGTCAAGGAGAATCAAGATGGAGACCTCTTTTTGATCCCTCCCCAGGGGCAGATCATTACAAACACTGACTAGGGTCATTTCAGTGCTGTGCCAATAACAGAAACCAGACTGAACTGGTTAAAGGATGTAATTTGTCTCCAGATCATCAATAAGATTAGCAATTCCATTTTCTTAACAACCTTTACCAAAAAGGGAAGGTTCGAGACCAGATGATAACTAACAATATCATTAGTTTCTAACAATGCTTTTCTCAGTAAGGCCCTTAACATCATGGCCTTTAGGAATGCTGGAACAGTACCATCATACAAAGAAGCACTGATGATACCTGTCAGTTCTAGTGAAAGTGCAACCACCTTGGCCTTGAGCAGGTGAGTCAGTGCAGAGACCAGCACAGGGGTAGCACAGCATAAGCTAGTTGTCCCCATTAGGACATCTTTCTCATTTAGCATGTGGCACTCCTCCTATTGGTTAGTCATGCCAAATGTCTGATTAACTGTATCACTGCACCTTTCTTAGGGTAAAGGAAGAAATGTGATCCTGGAATGGGTGTAGACAACATTGCTTTTAAAGTTATTCTTCTTCCAGTATAGGAATGCCTGAAAGTAAACTCAAATTCCCATATCAAGAGGTTTTTCACTGTGTGATCAAGGACCTAATGTGGGACCTGAAGGGAAACACCTTGTAGTAAACTCACAGCAGGCTGATGGTAGTAGCAGCAGCACAGGTGTGGTATTTTTAGAAAATTGTCAGATGGGGCACCGTGACAAAGCTAGTTCTTTCTTAAAAAAAAAAAAAGAACAGGTGGGTGATGATGCTCATTTGGGAATGTCTTTACTTGGAGACCCACTGTATCCCTTCTTTCACTTGCTCATGAAGGGATTTTTATGTCATCATCACAGAAAATGACTACAGAACAAGGATAATTTAATTTCTAGTGAAGCTCTAAATCGATGGCAGTCAAACCCTGCCCTGCTACACTCAAAGGCCTCTGACATACATTGCCTAAATGCAATGATTTCCATTACAGTTATAGCCCAAATGTTATTTCCACTTGCTGTAGACTTTGCAACTACTGTATGTTTCAAAAAAGAGGTGTTTGTTCCCAGTTCGCTTCAGGAAGTTGGATCACAGAAACTCACAGCTTGTAGCTGTCAAAAATAATTTTGCAGTAGCAAGTGCAATGGAGATCCGTAATTCACTGGCACAATACGCTGTGCAATATTTTCCCCTGAGACAGCAATACATTTATTAGCATTTACTTGAAAAGTTGAATACTTTGTCAAATACCTTGCGGCTGTCTTCAAAAGCAGCAAAAGTGATACCAGCTGTTAATGTACTTGTGCAAAATAAATATAAACGTATAAACTTCAAAATGGGATCAAAAACTGTTCCTGTACACTAAAATGCAAACTGCACCCTTGTTTAGTGTTTCTGATGTTTGTTACAGTAGTTTCATTTATTGCTTGTGATTTTCATTTCAGTAGAAATCAGAACAAAAAGAAGAAAAGTACAACATACACATATATTGACAATCACCATTATAGGATAAAACAAGGAACAGCATAACAATATAGTGATGAATTTATTCTGTACTTATAAGATACAGATAAAATATCAGATAGCAAATGTTCAGATATACAGTACAGACCAATAAGACACCAATATTGCACATTTTTATAGAGCCTTACTCTACCGTAATTAAGTTACACTAAGTGCCAAAATAGCAACAGCCCTAGTCACACTTTAATTAGTACCTTTCAATAAATAACATACAACTGAGATTGGATCAAGAACCTGCTAGGAAGAATATCACCAAGAAAGATCACTCTTGTGGGTGAATACTATATAAAGGATATACAGAACTGTTTAAAATCATCAGTATCTCACCCTGTACAGGGACAGACCTAAAGTAAAAGAAAACAATATCATATTTCCATTGAACAGCAACTATAGGCAAAACATTGAGGTAAAGGTTAGTAAAGGTGTTTGGATAATCTAAGTGCTTTCCCAATGATATACATTTGTAACATGAGGATAATAAACTTTTTTTTTTTCTTTTCTTTTTCTAATGTGACATATAGGGGACAGGTTCAATTCCTTCTGCTGTCTGTTCATAAAGTAGAGTTTTAACCTGGTGTGCTCAAATAATAGTCTTCAATTATTTTGTGGTTGTGCTTTGTGTACTACGCTACTTAGCTACTACTGCCCTATTATATATTGCTGATTGATAGACTACTTTATGGAATATATTCCATCACTCTATACTGTTTTTGTGAATGGTGCTGGATGGGTGTAACTGTCAGTATCCATAGGCTTACAATCAGAAAACATGGTCCAGTAGATATTGAGTAGAGAGGTATATAGAACAGTCAATATCCAGTATTAATTTAAAATGTTCCTTAAAGTAACAGTGCAAGGAAAAAAAAATGTTTTTCCAAAAAGCTAATTTCAGCTACAGTTAATAAAAATATTAGCATACCTGTCAAATCGACTTTTCTAGGAACTTTCTATGCTGTGCTTCATTAGTTTTTTTTTTGTATTTTCTTGATCCTATCCCTTACAAGTTTTAAAACAGTGGCCAAGATATTCAAAGAAGATGCGTGGCGGAACACAAGATGAGCTGGTGCAACCCAGCAGATGCACCATGGGGCCATATTGAAAAGACAGTGATGCCCAGTGCAACACTGGATGCACCTGAGTGCAACTATAATGTATATGGCACATGTGGAGGGGATGTTCCCATGAATGTGCCGCGCAGCCCTATATTCAGCCAAAATGGGCTGTGCATCTGCGGCACATTATGCAGATGTGCCACA
Organism: Neoceratodus forsteri; assembly: GCA_016271365.2. Lineage (NCBI taxonomy): Eukaryota > Metazoa > Chordata > Ceratodontiformes > Ceratodontidae > Neoceratodus > Neoceratodus forsteri. The sequence goes on from CM057457.1 coordinate 187,471,535, forward strand.
CAAAGATAGGCTTATAAAAAGCATGCCTAAATCCAAGCCACCCACAGGCACAGAGCAGCACTGCACCGCAAAGCAGCCATGGATAGGTATGCATTTCTAATGGCAGCAGTCATGAGGAAAATGAGGAGATGGGAGGAACAACAACATGGCTATGGAAGGGCCCTTAGGCAGTATGCCCAACAGAGATGGTACCGTACCTGTTTCACATTTTAACAGCTGAGTGACACAAAGATCGTGGTCCAGTACTGACTCAACAGGGCACTGCTAAGACAGCTCTGTGATCTGCTCCATGATGACCTACAGGCACCAACACACAGAAGTCATGCCATGATGGTGGAGACAAAGGTGACAGCAGCAATATGCCTGCTCACCACGGACACCTTACAGATACCTTACAGGCATCACACAGCTTGCCACATCCCATCTCCTCACCCAATTCCTCACCGCTCTGCTTCCATATGCTTCAGAGTACATCAAATTCCCAAGTACACAGGCAGAACAGACAGAAACCATGCTGCACTTTCACAGGGTGGCATGCATGCCAGGTGTGCTAGGGGCCATAGACTGCACCTATGTGGCAATACGCACACCACATGGACCTGAAGGCATCACACACATCATCAGGAAGGGTTTCTATTCTGTAAATTGTCAGGTGGTGTGCAATGCCATGGGGTGCATCACCAATGGCTGTGCCACGCACCCTGGAAGTGCACACTATGCCAACATCTGGCATCAGTCAGCCCTGTGCCAACTGTTCAAGAGCTGGGAGATACCTAGTGATCACCTAGTGAGTGAGTGAGTGGGGCTGGAAAATGGGCCTACACAGTGGCACACAATACAGCTGGCAGAGATGCCAGGGTGGGACACTGACAGGGGTCACCACAGCCAAATGGCATGGTGTGCTGTGGCCCATGTGTACTTACTGTACCTTGAACCACAGGTGGTGTAGGGGGCCTGTGCATTGGGGGCATGGCTGGGGACACACACAACATGCACATGTGTCCAGGCATGTGGTGGCACTGGGCCTGGGCCTGACACAAATGCCATGGTGGTGCAGAGAACCACAGCTGGACAGGACAGTGTCAGTGTGGCTGCAGGGGCAGGGCATGTGTACAGCAGGGCATGACTGTGGGAGGCCATGTCATGCCTGGAAGGTGCCCAGCATGCAACACACATGCATTGCACCCACCGATGTGATGTCGCAGGCATGGGCGGGGGGTGAGAATGGTGGCGTGGGAGCCACACAAAACTGGGGCAGACATGCATGTGTATAGGGACATTGCACACCTGGGAATGCATGTTGTACACTAAATGCTATTCCCCCCCCCAGGTGACTGTGCATACCCCCTATGGCCATAGATGCTCATCCCTGTACACCAGCCCTCGTCTAAGGTAGAGGATAGGTATAATGAGGCACACACCTTGACATGCAATGTCATCAAGCATGTATTCGGCATGCTGCAAATGCATTTCAGATGCCTGGACAAGTCGGGTGGTGCCCTACAGAACAGCCCAAAGGAGGCCTGTGGCATATTCCTGGCCTGTTGTATGCTATACAACATGGCCATGGACAGTGAAATTCATGTCCAGGTCAAGGTGGGTGACAGCTCAGAGGATAAGGGACCAACAAACGGGGGTGGGCAGGCAATCCATAACTATAGGGACCCATGAATGGCTGCCAGGGCACAGCAGCACAGGGACACAATTGTGGAGGATTACTTTGGAGACTGCAGGTGAGTACCAGAGAGGGATCATGGGGGCTGTGCAATGGCAGGTGGGATTAGGGGGGAACACATGGATAGCTAAGCCAATGCAGCATGGTTGACAGGACCACAGTGGTGGAAGCACACACCCATGCATGTGTGACCACTGCAGTACCATCATGTATGGGAGTACATGGGGTTGCTGTGGTGGTTAGCATGGATCAGAGGACACCGCCTGCACACAAGCACAGAGAACACACAAGGCTGCACTCATCACAGCCATGCCAGACAACACAACAGCAATGCCGCACCACATGCCCTGAATACCATACAGACACCATGGACATGCATACCACAGGTGCACGCTGCTCTGGGCAAAGCCAGCAGGGTGTGTGGGCCACTGATGCCAAGATGGGGCATGTGCCATAATGACTACACACAGGTGGCATCACTGTGTCCCACCACAGTCACTTCAGACATGTGGGAGGCCACACCCATGATGGGTGACCCCTTCTGAGGTGTCATCCACCTCAGCAGGTGACCCAACCACACTATTAGGGGTAGATCCATGGGACCATGACCATGTGCTCATGGGTGTCTCAGTCCTGAAGTCCAGATGGGACCCAGGGGTGTTGGGAATATCTGAGGTAGGGGACAGTCTCAGAAGCAAGGGGGTCATGAAACGCTGTGTGGTGGGAGTGCTGACATCACTACTTGGGGTGTGGTGGGCACTCCTGTGGCCACAGGGTACCAGGGCAGCACAGCCCACCTCAATGGCCTGTGCAATCCTCTTGAAGCCTGCGTCATTTTTGCCCACAGTTGGCAAAGCTTGCCATACACCTCCACCCAGAGTTGGCATATCTCACCAACTAACTGGGAGCACCCCACAGATACATGGTCATCCAGGATGCATACCTGCACACACAGGCACTGACATGCCTCCCGGAGTGCACCCTGGTGCTCCATGGATGCCAGCAGGGGCCGGGTGTGCACATTCACCGTATCAGCAGGGAACCTGTCCTGTGGGGGTGGCTGATGTGCGGGATAGTGTTCCATCCTGTAGTGCCACATCTGTGGTCTGTGGACACTGCACGGCTGGCCACCATTTAGGTGGGGACTGTGCATGGGCAGGCAGAGTGGGACCTGGTAAAGGCATGTCATGAGCATGAGCAGGACATTGCTGACACACAGCACCCTGCTGCAGCATGGGGACAGCCGCAGTCCCCACAGCCATGCCCTGGCCCTGGCTGAAAACAACTGCTGCAGGTGTGGTCAGTGTAGATGTGATCTGACAGGGGCCAAGTGTGGTTCAGTGCTGCCCAAGTGGCCACCAGCATTGTGGCAATGACACACAGAAACACAGAAACATAGAATCTGGTGGCAGATAAGGAACACTTGCCCCACCAAGTCTGCCCATTTTCCTACCTAACGGATAAGCTGCAGATCCTAGTTAACCAACAGCATATTTCCTCCTACCCCCAACCCCTAGAATTGCCTTATGTCTGTCCCTTGCATTCTTGAATTCCCCCACTGTTTTGGACTCCACAACCTCCTCAGGAAGGCTGTTCCATGCATCCACTACCCTTTCCGTGAAAAAATACTTCCTCACATTACCTCTGAGCCCTCCCCCTTCTACCTTCAATTGTGCCCCCTTGTTCTTACACATCTCTTTTTCTGAAAGTGCTACCCTCTTGGACTTTGTTGATATCCTTGAGGTACTTGAAAGTTTCTATCATGTCCCCCCATCCCTCCTTTCCTCGAGGGTATGCATATTAAGCTCCTCAAGTCTCTCTTCATATGTCTTCTGGTGCAGACCCTGCACCATTTTAGTTGCCCTTCTCTGGACTGCCTCCATTCTGTCTATGTTCTTGCGGAGACTGGGTCTCCAGAACTGCATGCAGTACTCCAGATGAGGTCTCACCAGCTGTCTGCACAGAGGGATAACAACTTCCTGTTTTCTACTGGTGATGACTCTTCCTATACATCCCAGTATACCCCCAGCCCTCCTTACTGCCCTCTCACATTGCTTGCCCACCTTTAGGTCATCTGATATGACTACCCCGAAGTCCCTTTCCATTTTTGTTGTTGTTAGTATCTCACCACCCATAGTGTACTCTTTCCCTGGGTTTTTGTTTCCCAGGCGCATTACTTTGCACTTCTTAGCACTGAATCTAAGCTGCCATGCATTTGACCATTCCTCCAACCTTGAAAATTCCCTTCTCATCCTTTCCAACCCACCTTGTGTATCAACCCTATTGCAGATCTTTGTGTCATCTGGAAAGAGACATACTTTTCTTTCCAGTCCCTATGCAATGTCACTTATAAAGACATTGAAGAGGACTGGTCCTAGAACTGAACCCTACGGTACCCCACTAGTAACACCCCTTTCTTCAGAGTGGACTCTGTTTACTATTACTCTCTGTGTCCTGTTCTCCAGCCAATTTTTTACCAATGCTACCATCTTGGGACCCACTCCCAGGTGGGCTAACTTGTATATTAATCTTTAGTGTGAGACTGTGTCAAATGCTTTGCTAAAATCTAGGTAGGCCATGTCCACAGCCCCCTCTCTGATCTACTACATTGGTCACCCAGTTAAAGAAATCTATTAGATTCATCTCACATGTCCTACCTGCTGTGAATCCATGCTGCCTTGGGTCCTGTGCCCCACTGGCCTCTAGGTACTCAACAATTCTCTCCTTCAGAAGTGATTCCATCATTTTCCATATCACTGAGGTCAAACTAACAGGTCTATAGTTTCCTGCCTCTGTCCTGCTTTTGTGAAGCGGAATCACATCTGCCCTTCTCCAGTCCTCAGGTACCATCCCATCCTCACATGATTTGTTAAAGAGGGTAGTCAGTGGTGTCACTAGTTCTACCCTTAGTTCTTTTAGAATTCTGGGATGAATCCCATCAGGCCCCATTGCTTTGTCCATCTTCAGTTTTAAGAGTTCTCTCAGAACTCTTTCTTCTGTGAATGGGCTGGTATCAACCCCCCTACCCAGAGTGTTTCTGTTGTTTGGTTTAGGTACCTCCCCTTCTTCACTTGAGAATACTGAGCAAAAATATTTGTTTAGTATCTCTGCCTTTTCACAGTCACCCTCTGCCCAGCCCCCTCCCCTTTATTAAGCCTCACTAACCCTCCCTTGGACTTCCTTCACTCCCTGATATACCTATAAAAGGTTTTATCCCCCTTCTTAGCCAGGTTGGCTATTCTTTCCTCGGTTTGGGCCTTTGCTGATCTGACTGCCTTCCTGCTTCCTTCTGCTTTAACTGATACAGTTCTCTGTCCTGCTCCTTCTGTGATTCTTTGTACTTCCTGAATGCTATCTTTTTCTCTCTAACCTTCCCTGCCACCTCCTTTGAGAACCATAGTGGTTTTTTACATCATTTTGTTTTGTTTATTTGCTTCACACAAAAGGCTTGTTGCCTTAGTGATGGCAGTTTTGATTATTCCCCATTGTTCTTCCACCCCTCCTTCCTGCCCATTTGCTAGTGCATTCCTTAGGCACTCACCCATTTTGGTAAAGTCAGCCCTCCTAAAGTCCAGAACCTTTGCCTTTGTATGGCTTGACTCTACTGCAGTGTTTATCATGAACCATACTGCTCGATGGTTGCTAGTTCCCAGATGGCTACCCACTTCTACATCTGTGATCCTCTCGCCATCTCCATTTGAGAGTACCAGGTCTAAGACTGCTCCCTCCCGAATGGGTACCAGTACTAGTTGTTTAAAGCATACCCCTGCAGGGCATCTAGAATTTACCTGCTCTTTGATGTGGCTGCAGCAAATTCACTCCAGTTAACATCTGGCATATTCAGATCCCCCATCAACAATATCTCCCCTTTTTCTGACATTCTAAGGATACCTTCTATCATTTCCTTGTCCATTTCCTCCCCCTGAGATGGGGGTCTGTATACAACCCCTGTGCGGATTGTGGTGCCATTGCCTGTTTCCAAGTTGACCCACAGTGCTTCCTTTCCTCCCTGTTTACCCTTTTATTCTGTTGCTTTGATTTCTTTCCTTATGCAGAGAGCTACTCCACCTCCTCTGTTACCTCCCTGTCCCTCCTGTAGATAGTGTACCCTGATATGTTCACATCCCAGTCACGGTTCTGTGTGTACCATGTTTCTGTGACTGCCATGATATCCAGATGTTCCTCTTCCATCAAGGCCACTAGTTCAGGAAGCTTTTTACCCAGACTACGGGCATTGGTACTCATTACTCTCCATTGTTTGATGGCTTTTCCTCTGGTAGCCCCATCCCTGCCCTTACTGACTTTGCTTTCTCCATTTACCCCAGTCCTGCTCCCTACTGACCTTTCTACCATGGTCTTTACCTCATTTAGTACCTGGTTTTGGAGGGGGAGGCTGGGAATTTCCTGCTGCTTATCAGTGCCTCCCCCCTTGGCTAGTTTAAAAGCTTGCCAATGAAGCATTTAAACGATCACTGAGGAGACTGGTTCCTTTTCTGGACATATGCAGACCATCATGCCAGTATAGGTGAGTATACCTCAATGTGGAACACCAGTCCCCAATAAAGCCAAACCCCTGTGCTCTACACCAGTTTTTCAACCGTTCATTGAACTGCATGGTGTGGAGTATCCTTGCCTCACCCATGCCACAGACAGGCAGCACCTCCAAGAAGGATACTGTATGAGCTACTTGTCTAAGACCCCTCCCCAACTCCACAAACTCCTCCTGCACTGCTCTAATCCCATGCATGGCCAAGTCATTTGTCCCTAGGTGGACAATGACATCCAGCACTGTCTCCCATGAAGCTGCTGTTGTGATCCTTAGAATCCGCTTCCTGTCCCTCCAAGCCATGGTGCCAGGCAAACACCTTACTTCACTTTCCCTTGCCCCTCCCAGTTCTATCCCCCTGAGAATTAAGTCCCCCACCAGGAGCTGCTTCTTTTCCCTGCTGCGTCCTGTGCCATCTTCCTGTGGGCCTCCCTTGTGATGGTTGCCAGCAACCTCAGACTCCACCGTGTGTGCCTCCATAGAGAAACTATGCTTCACCAGAATGACATATGGATTTTGGAGTGGTACTTCTGAAGGGGTGCGTCTCTGTTCCACCACCCTCGCCTTCCCTGAGCCCACTGTGGTCCAACCACTGCTCCTTCTTGGCAACCTCTGAGGCAGAGGTGGTGGCCCTGATGTTTCCTGCATGGGGGTGTCCTGTACTCCTGTCCAGTTTGGCCTGGAGATGGGCAACCTCCAACCTCAGAGCAGAGAGTTGCCTGCAAATAGGGCAGCATCTCAGCCTCCAGAAAGTCTGCCAGAAGACTGCTGCCCCACAGCCAGTGCATTGCACTACTCCCCACATGTCTGTCTTTCTAGTTTAAAGTGTGTACATTTGTTCTTATTTTATTTTTTTAAAGAGTGTGTGTGCTTTTACTGTCAATGCAGTGTGCTGTGCTGGTAAGGATATGACAGTAGTATGCCTGCAGAGGAAATGATGTCAGAATCCCTGGTGTAAAGGAAGTGACACCAAGGGGGAGTTGGGCCCAAGCCGTGCCCTCCAGACACAATCAACTACAAGCTCTGACCCACCACTATGATGAGTGTTGACCTTTCTTTCAGCAAGACAACCTGCACAATGAGTTAACATAGAAAATACCCAGCAAAAGAAAAAAAACAGAAAAATCAAGCAGTTCAGCACAACACAGGTAAGCCTCCCTTACCCTATACAACACTGCTGTGTGCTGTCACCACTATCTGTGTAGCATCATCTTCATCATCATCACCATCCCCATGCAGATGCTAGCACCATGAGATTGTCTGGCAACTCTATATTGGCCTGGGCATTCAGACCCGCAAACCCCAGGAGGTTCTGGAACATGGGTGCTCTGCCTGCAGCTGCCATGGCCCCGGCTGATGTAGATTGCCTGGGTTCTTCATCCTCCTCCTTCAGCCCCTCCATCTGCAGCTTGGGCCCAGCAGCACCCCTGAGGTGTGATGGTGCTGTAAGGCAGATTTGAGTGCATGGTCAGGGTAGCATGGACATGGGGGTCTACTATCTGGTGTACATGGGGCCGTGCACCATGCAGCACATGTGTGCTGGTACTGCCACATATGGTCCTGCATTGTGGCCTGTGTTGCCCACACTATCATATAGTGTGTGCAATGCATGCCACTGGGCCATGCCCACATAGTTATGTGGTGTGTACAGCACTGGGGCCCAGGATGTGTACATGCCCCTCTCAGGGCAGAGACACTGTGTCTGGTGGGTGGGCACACCATCAGTGGTGACTGCCCAGTGCAGGTTATGGCACTGGCATGATTGAGGCATGTCCACCTACACATACATGGCACGTGTACACACTTAGCCATGGATGACCACCAGTGGCCCCATCCCGCAGGCCTACATCCCCAGTGGCACAGTCTGCCACTGCAGCTCCCACAGGCTGCAACAGGGACATAGCATGCCCATGAGAGGACTGTACAATGATGGAAGCCCTGCACAACATCTTGGTGACACGGTGTTCATTCATGTGTGGCATACCCTTCACACCCAGGACCACAACACACAGCCTTACAGACAACATGACCCATCATGCTCACAGTGATGTGAAGGGCCTTCTCCCATCTGGAACCCTCCACCAGGGACACCTTCCACAGAGGCAGGGGAAAGGGTGAATGCAAGAAGCTCTTCATGGGCCATCAGTGGTGGCACCGTTCATGGCCCATCTATTGTGGCCTGCAGGGCTGCCCGCATGGTGGCCAGGCACTTCCCTGGCCTTGATCCTCTCACTATTCATCCTTTTCATGCACTCCTGTGGAGTGCAGTTGTACTCTCCATGGGCATTCACTGCCTGGGCCACCACATCCCATCCCTGTATCCTATCCTGCCACGTGCCAGTCTTCCCTGAGAGAAGGGCCTCCATACGGACATAGGCCTTGACTAGGGCCTTCAACTCATCCTCAGTAAAGTTGGGACGTCTCTTCCTTTTAACTTCCTCCTTCTCTGCCATTCTATTGCCTGTGGGTTGGAAGAGAGACAGGAGTCAGCACAGTTCCAAGTCCTGCTGCATCAGTGTAGCTGTGCCAAACAAACATTCAAGCTGCAGTACCTACCAGTCACCAGTGGTGTGTGGTGGCATGGAGCAGCTCATTTATAGCTCAGCACGCAAATGAGGGCATGTGCAGCCTGTAATGAGATGCAAATGTGGGGACTTGCGCTGTGATTGGGCAATGAGGCTATTTGCATATCCTGGCTGAATATATTAGATTTGAATCTGGCTCATCTCAAGTTGCTCCACACATCTATGTGTGCCATGCACTTCCACAAAGTGCATTTCCGTGCATGTGCAGTATGCTGGCATGTACCTGCCATGTATGGCAGTGCATACTGACTGTCCCTGGCCATGCATTGCACATCTCAGCAAGGAGCATCTCTGTGCATGTGTGGTATGCTGCAGCATGCATGCCATGCACAGCAGAAGATCTGTACTATGGGGTTCCTGCATCACGCATCTCCTCAATGTGAGGGACATGCACCATATCAGTGCATTGCACATCCTGCACATTGCGCAATGCTGCTGGCTGCATGTGCAGCATACTGTGACCTCAACAAGATGGCCACCGGCCAGGCTGCACATGCCCTGTGCCTGCGGGCATGACTCTGTCCTCTCGGCCCAGAATTGTGGCACCATGTATGTGCAGTGTTGTGCCATTGTATGTGTATCACAGATCACCATTGCACATCTGCATGATGCGTGGGGCATTGCGTACAGGCCTATCCTGCATTTGGTGTGGCCAGGCCATATGTCACGCAGTGCTCCACGCTGACACACTGGCTGCAGAGAATTTCTTGGAAGAAATGGCATGTCTGCAGGCTGCTGGGCCCCTTGGGCCATAAACTGGTCTGACACTGAGCTGGCCAACCTGGTGGCATTGGTCATGCCAGTCGAGGCCAGCTGTTTGGCACTAAGCTCTTACAGGAGGCTGGGGCCCAGGTTTGGGCAAGGCTTGCTGAGCACCTTGTTCAGTGGATGGGGTGCCTCACATTGGCAGGCAGTGCAGGCACCACTATGGTGACTTGTGAAGGCAGGACCTGGAAAGCCTGCACAGGCTCCTGGAGCAGGCCCGTAGAGGTGATGTGACACACCCAGGTACATACACCATGTGGGCATGCTAACATTGCCTGCATGTTGGTCTTGCAGTCGTGGGGTGGGGGTTAGGTTGTATTTGAGTGCTACGGGGCTCCGGGTTGGCATGGTGGGGTTCTGTGTACTGGGGTGGGAGGTGTGGTTGTGGGGATTGGGGGCATGTGGAGGGTGACAGCATGCTGTTCATGATGCTCTTCCCTTCTGTTCCCCTTGCAGGCCAGGCAGAGTGCCAGTGGGTGGCAGACTTGGGCCACACCTGGGCTAGGACCAGAACTTCATGGGCAGTGGCTGCAGGGACACCTCGTGTGCCATCCCATCCTGTGGCAGGTAAGTCTGGTGTTGTGTGGAAGATATGTGATTTCCATGGTTTGGGTAGGGGTGTGGGTGTTCTGTTCCCACCATGGTCCCTTGCCTGCAAACTGTGTATGCCCCAGATGTGCTGGTCCACACACTGTGTATGTTGTCTTGTCACCATGTGGCAGTCCCGCTGTGCACTGTGCCCATGTGTGTCCACCTCATAATCTGTGTCCCATCAGGACTGTGACTGCCCAGCATTGCAAATGAGGGGTGCCAATGGGCCTTCAGATGTGGTGCATATGGCTATTGGCTCCATACTCTGTGGGGGGCATGGCATCATGTCCCTCAGCAACATCCATTGCAAGCACATGCTGACATTGCATCATCCTGTGCCACATTCCAGTCACTGTGTGGCCCTGTCACATGGCATCCTGCCCATCCATTGTGTGCATGGTGCATTGTTGGGTCTGTGCATGGATCCTGTCAACATCCAGCATGTGCATTGAGCCCTTCTGGGGAGAACTTGGCCTGTGTTTGCCGTAACACTGAGTACATGTCCTCTGTTTCCCCACATAGTTTGTCAAGCTAAGGGCACTCCGCAAGGGTCAGGATGCAGAGGATGTATCCAGCGGGGCCAAGGACATGCAATGCAGGACATACTGTTGCCCATTTTCAGGCACCAAAGGCTGTGTACCGGAGGCAGGGGACCATTCTGTGGGTGATAAGGGACCTGACAGAGGCGCTGCTGAGTGGAAGCTGGGAGCATTATCCTCCTGTACAGGACCACTAGGAGCAGAAGGCCTGTGTGGCCCTTGGACTGTTTCATAGTGTGTAGCCCCATTACAATCTTCCCCTCACCCTGATGCCCATTTTGTAAATAGTTACCCCACTGCGTTCCCTGTTCCCTTATCAGCCCTTCCCCACACCCCTGTTTTGCAGTTTATACTGCTGTTGCTGCTTTGTTGTTTTTTTGTATTAAATCCTGTTAGATTACCCTTTCCCTGTGTCTGTGGTTATTCCTGTGCTGCTGTTGTAGTCAGCTGTTCTGTTGCATATGTTGCCCACTGCCCCTTGGGCTGCATGGCTTGGTTCTATTTGTGCCATGTTATGCATGTCCACCCTTTCCACCCAGCCATGCCCATATAGCACTTGCCATGGGCATCCCTGTGCTGTGTCTGGGCTTTCACTCACTGTTGTCTATGGTGGCACTTTCAGTGGGCCCCTCTTCCAGTGCTGTGCATGCCACCACTGTTGCACTGTTCACCATGCTGCACTGCAGTGCTGTTTGCCATCCTGTGTGCTAATGAATGTGTGCACCCTGTGTGGCCTACAGCCACTTGTTTGTGTGCCATTGTGCCTGTCTCCCACTGTGCCTATGGTCTGGCACACACATCCAGCATGCTTGGCTCCTCAGCACTGTTGTCATGGTACCTGTTTGGCCAGTGCTGTCCACTGGCACCTCCAGTGCTGTGGCATTTCATCCATGCCCTTAACTGTGCCATGCCAACAGTGCCTGCTACACCCCTTGCCTACCTCTGTGTGTGTGGTACCCTGTCCTGTTCCCATGGGGTGCTGTGCTTTACACATCTTGTAGTTCTGCTTTGCTGCTCTGTTCACCATAGCTGTGGCTGCTGGAGCCCCCTGTTTGTGCACTTGCACACTACTCATGTCCCACCTTGGGCCCTGCCATGTTGCTCCAATGTCTCAGGCAGATTTGCTTCATTTGCTATATTCAGTACTGCCATAATGTGCAGCACATGTGCTGTTGCGCTATAGTGCATCTGTGGTATATTCAGCCAGGGATGTGCCAGTGAATCTTATGACACTTTCTCTGAATATGGCAATACGTATGGGGTGGTGCATCTGGGATGCATGGTACAGACACTTGTGCTATGTGCCTGGGGACTTTTGAATATGGGGGCCAATATTTCTACACCAAATTTGGCAGCTATCTTTTTTCTTGAGAAAAAAACTAAATTAAAACATTAATAGAATACTCTCATTTTGGGAAGCTAGACACATTGGCCCAGATATTCAAAAGGGTTGTGCCATGCGTAAATAGGGTTGCGCCTGTGCAAGTCCGAACTTGCTTCATTCTGCCATATTCAGCAGGAGGCAGTTGCACCACAGAAAACAGACTCAGCAACAGCACAATGCAAATGAATGCATGCTGAACTGGAGGGGGAGGAACCATGCATAAACTGCACAGCCCGATATTCAGCAGGGCTGTGCAGAGTTGTGCAGGTGCAACCCCCAACCTGCGCCTGCACAACTTTGAGCCAAAAAAAAAGGCTTAAGTTGAAGGCCACCCACAGGTGAGCTGCTGCATTGCAGGGTGCAACACAGCAGCTGCCACCTGTGGCTGGCCCCCAACCCAGTCCCTGTGCCCCCCCTGCAGCTCGATCGCGGGCAGCCAACTGTCGAAATCCCCACCACCCCACTGGCCCGGTCGCGGGCATGGTTTAATCCCCCACCAGCCCGATCGTGGGCAGCAATGTAGCTCCCCCAAGCGTATCCCTGGTGGTCAGTGGACGAAAAGCCGATCACGGGCAGTAGTTGTTAATAACCCGCCTCCTGCTGAATTCATCCCTGGTGGTCCAGTGGCACATCCCGATCGCGGGATGTAAATATTGAACAAACCCCCCAAACATAGCCCTGGTGGCTGGTGTCCCCCACCCACCCACCCACGAAGCCCACCACCCTCCCCGGCGGCGGTGGGCGGCAGCATCACCCGCCTGCCGCCCGCTGACTGACTGCCTGGTAGGGCTGCATGCCCATTGGTGCAGAGCAAGGCCAATGGGCGTGCAGCCATACCACATGACAGTCCAGATTTGTGAATGAATAGATTCACTCATTCACAAAACTGGACTGTCTTTATGTATGGGCTGCATGCCCATTGGCTCTTGCTCTGCACCAATGGCATGCAGGCCCTACCGGCAGTCAGTCAGCGGGCGATGGCAGGCGGTGGATGCTGCGCCGCAGGCTGCCGGGGAGCGGGTGGTGGGCCGGGTGGGTGGTGGAGCGACACTAGCCACCAGGGCTATGTTCAAGGGATTTGTTCAACATTTACATCCCGCTATCGGGATGTGCCACTGGACCACCAGGGATGAATGCGGAGGAGGGGGTTTATTAAACAACTACTGCCCGCGATCGGGCTTTTCGGTCCACTGGACCACCAGGGATACGTTCAGGGTGGGGGGGAGCCACATTGCTACCTGCGATCGGGCTGGTGGGGGGGATTAACCTATGCCCACGATTGGGCCAGTGGGGGGTGGTGGTGGGGATTGTACACTGTTTCGCCCATGATCAGGCTGCAGGAGGCATCGGTGCCCGATGGCTGCTGCCTGGCAGGGTGCCAGGCACAAGTCCTCGGGAATCGGCGCACCTGCATGCTAATGGCATGCAAATGGGGCCATAATCAGATGCAAATGGCACCCCCTGTGCTTTGTATGAATTATGGCCCCATTTGCAGGTCACCTTTTGAATATGGGGATTTTGCGCATGGCGCAATGGTACTTGCGCCACCGCAGGTTGAATGCTCCACTCTGACAACTTGCAGTGGTGCAAGTTCCACTGCACCATGCACAGTGGCTGTGGCCAGGGGGTGATATTCAAAGGAGTTGCTCAAGGGTGCAACTCCTTTGAATATCGCTCTGGACACACCCCTGCACAACTATTTTGTGCAGCGCAAGGGCTTGCGCAACAAAATAGCACAGTTTGAATATCCAGCCCATTGTACCACCAAAAAAATTGAAAGATGCCTGGAATATTTTATAGTGAAAAGGGCAGGGTTAAATTTTTTGTCCAATTTCGCTGCAGTGCTGTTGTACTCTATAAAGGCAACCGAGACTTAAAGTGCGATATTCTAGCCTCTAAATGTGGGTGAACTGTTTTGTTCACTTTTCTAGTGTTGCAAATACTTTTGGGGCTGAATAATACAGTGTCAGAACTGCTGCTCGCTTTGCTGGTGACCCAAAGTGCAGGCCTGAGCCCAGTGCACTGAAGAGTAAGCAGGGGGAGGATTGCTGAGCACCCCACAGGATGTGGGGTGGAAGGATGATCAGTCCCCACTACATAAGTGCCCAGTAGACATGAGAAAACTGGGTATAGCAATGGTAGGGGCAATGCAGTGCCCTTGTGGCATGTATTCCCAGTGCATATGTGCACAATGCATCAACAGCCTTCTATCTGAGGAGGTGGAAGAACAATGGAAAACTTCTGACTAGAGATGCTGTGAAGTTTTAATTCACTGGTGAATTTCTCATGAAAGTCACTGACTCCGCCTCTGTGGAGTAATCCACAAATTTCTGCCATCAGCTTGTAAATTTGCCTTCATAACTTCACTTGGTGACTTTGTAGTATATTTGCCATGAAGACAGGTAGGCAAAGTATATTGACTTTGCCGGTGACTTCACTAGCAACTTCACCAGTAAATACATTTAGGCGAAGTCCATTGAAAGCGTGGCTATGTCCTGTAATCAAGTGCTTGAGGTCTCATGAAAACAGCTCCTGCAGATCATATGCTAGTGTGACTCATCATTTGTTTCACTTTGCAGTCTGAGCTAGGAATGAAAGGAGACAGGTCTGCACTGTTTGCTACTTAAAAGTAGATTAAAAAAAAAAAACTTTTCCGCCTTTAAGTTTTAGTTTTAATTTAGGTTTCACCAGGATAAGACACTAAGAAAAGCCTGTTTATAGGATTGTCCTACATTACAAAATTTATACAAACATTAAACAAAAGACAGACTATATTTGTAATCCTAGATTTCAATAAAATAAAAATAAATAAATAGTCATTTATAGAATACGGTTGTAAAACAATACAATTGATAAAAGATCACTAAGTGTAAATTTCATCCATAACAGATGCATTTGTAAGAGCCTTTCTGTTGGCTGTTCTATATATTTTTACTTTATAGTCAGTCAGTCTTTATTTAGTTGTAGTTTACCTCTTATTTTGTGTATATTGAAGACTAATTTCTGTTACTTTTTAACCCCTTTTAGTGTGTCTTTTTCACTGTTTTTACTCTTTTTGTTTGTTTTTTTTAGTTAGAATGAGTGGGACAGAGAGTCAGAAGGAAAGGGTGTGCTGGCAGCAGAGGGGGGACATGGGTTTCAGCTGAAGAGAACCTGGCTCATATCAGTGGCAGCAGCAGGAGGAGATAACAGAAGCAACACCCCCCCCCCACAGTGCAGGGTCCCCAGCCTCAGCAAGAAGATGAGACTAGGTCACCACCAGCAGCACCAGTTGTGCAACTACCATCACTACCACCAGCACCTGCACACCATGAGGAGGAGGAGGAGAGGTCCAGAGCCAGGGCCAGCTTGCTCGTCCCCTCATCAGCAGATGCCCAAGTTCTTAGTGTGGGACTTTTTTGAATTGGACTCCACCGACAACAGTGTGGTGACTTGTAAATTGTGTCACACTGTTGTGCAACGTGGGAAAAGGGGGAGTTATCTAGGGACAGGTGGCCAGCACACAAGGCACCTAAATGAGTGGAAGGAGCATGTTAGGCAGAAAGGTGGTGAGCGGGTATAGGTGGTGCTACCCTAGTGCTTCCTCTGGCAAGGGGAAGAGGAAGAAGCATGGTGGTGCACAGGTGCAAGAGGGGAAGATGGAGGAGAGGACTGCAAAAGGAACCAGTGGTCTGCCTCAGGTGGTGCAGTGGGGAGGCACTACCTTAGAGACCAGCCTCAGTAACATCCACCCATAGTGAAGTGGAACAGCTCTTTAGGGATGTAGGAAAGCTCTCCCATCAAGTTATGGGGTTGAAAAAGATGCTGGAGGTGGTGCTCCTCCATCAGCAGATAATTATAGAGGGTTTGGCAGAAGTTAGAAGTGGTGGGACACCCCCTTTCCATAGGCCATAATCCCTCCAGAATGGGTATTTTCTTTTATCTGTTTTACTCTTTCTCTCTGTCAAAAGTGAAAAAATAGAAAAAACTTAAAAAGAAAAAAGTTGCCCTCTCAGACAGTCTGTATTGTCAAACACTTTAGTACACACAACTGCTAAGCACAAGATACTGTGCATATGTCTCACTTCTAGAAATATTTCTCCCAAACCCATAATCAGTACTGCTGGTGCTAAACTGCTGCTGCTGGTGCCCCTGCTACTATGTTGTTTAACTCACCCTCTGGGACAGCCTGTGTTATCTTGTCAAACACTTTAGTACACACAACTGGCAAGCATAATATATATATGTCTCACTTCTGGAAATATTTCTCCCAAACCCAAAATCAGTAATGCTGGTAATAAACTGCAGCTGGTGCCTCTGCTACTATGCTGTTTAATTTTCCCACTCAGACAGTCTGTGATGTCAAGCACTTTAGTACACACAACTACAAAGTACAAGAAATAAGTTTTCATTTCTGGAAATTGTTCCCCCAAACCTGAAATCAGTAATGCTGGTAATAAACTGCTGCTGCTGCTGCTGCTGGTGTATGTGCTACTATACTGTTTAATTCACCCTCTCAGACAGTCTGTGTTGTCAAGCACTTTAGTGCACACACAGTGATGCTGGTAATAAACTGCTATTGCTGCTGCTGCTGCTGCTGGTGCCTTGGATACTATGCTATTTAACTTGCCCTCTGGGACAGTTTGTGTTGTCAAACACTTTACTACACAAAACCACCATGCCCAAGATATAAGTTTCTCACTTCTGGAAATTGTTCCCCCA
The DNA here is from genome assembly GCA_016271365.2 of Neoceratodus forsteri. Lineage (NCBI taxonomy): Eukaryota > Metazoa > Chordata > Ceratodontiformes > Ceratodontidae > Neoceratodus > Neoceratodus forsteri. The sequence continues at coordinate 187,488,321 of CM057457.1, forward strand.
AACCCAAAATCAGTAAGCTGGTAATAAACTGCTGCTGCTGCTGGTGCATGTGCTACTATACTGTTTAATTCACCCTCTCAGTCAGTCTGTGTTGTCAAGCACTTTAGTGCACACAACAGTGATGCTGGTAATAAATTGCTTCTGCTGCTGCTGCTGCTGGTGGTGCCTTGGATACTATGCTATTTAACTTGCCCTCTGGGACAGTTTGTGTTGTCAAACACTTTAGTACACAAAACCACCATGCCCAAGATATAAGTTTCTCACTTCTGGAAATTGTTCCCCCAAACCCAAAATCAGTAAGCTGGTAATATACTGCTGCTGTTGGTGCCTCTGCAAATATGAAGCAGAAGATTAAATAACACTGAAACTCCAACTGAGAAAAGAAGTGTTCCAAATCTGTGAATGCAGTAGTCAGCCAACAGGGATCATTTAATATTACATGTAACAAAAATGACTGAATACCATCACTTTAAGAAAAATATGACTAAAAAATCTTTGCAAAACAATGAAGTGAAATCACATTTCAACAAACAGGATTGCACCCAAAAATTAAGTGGCATGATTTGTAAGTGATGTGAAACAGAAGATTCAATAAACTGGGCATGATTCATGATCGAGACAAAGTGACGTGATACAGAAGATTACATAAACAGGTTTCACCCAGAAATTAACTGGCATCAAACATAAGATTCAATAAACAGAGCATGATTCATGATAATGAGTGACTAAGTGATGTGAAACAGAAGATTACATGAACTGGGTTGCAACCAGAAATTTAATGGTACCAAACAGAGTCAATAAACAGGGCATGATTCATGATCGTGACTAAGTGATGTGACACAGAAGATTCAGGGTTGCACCCCAAAATTAAGTGGTATCAGACAGAAGAGTCAATATCAATGAAATTTATTAAAACTGCTACAGAAAGACGGTGACAAAATGGCTTACTTATGGAAACTCAACCATATAAATGTATCATGTCTGGAAGTTCTCTAATAGCTAAATAATACAAAGAAGCTCCAGAAGGAATTAAATTGCTTCACTGTACCCCTCAGGAGGATTTGTTTAAACCTGATCATTGGCTCCTTCCACATTTACAGCTCCATTTATGACAAAAAGATAGACAAACTGGGAAGACATTGACAGGCTGTTCCTTTACTTCTCATGGATAAAGATGCAGTGTGCTGTTCTCTTTACTCAATTGCTTTGTGAGTCTTCTGACTCAGCAGCAAAGGTAAATATTGTAATTTATTTCCTTTTTGTGATGGGGTGGGGGAAGGGTTGTAACCACTTTAACACTAACCATTGTTTCTTACTGGTTTTCTATTTTCAGTTATCACTAGTGTGATGAAATCATGTTGTTGCATAGATCCAGCCTGTATCCTTTTTTGGAATTCGGCATGTTTTCCAACCATGGGAATGTAAGTATACTTTTTTGGAGGGGGTTAGTTCTGAAAAGTTTTGCAGATGTCACACTTACTGTTTTCTGTGTCTGTTGCTCTCCTTTCAGGTAATTTTCGGCATCTGTCTATTGCAATGTCATCCGGGCAGAGAAAATGGTGATGGCTTGAATGCAGGAGCAGGAAACAGCAACACAGAAACATAGAAACATAGAAACATAGAATTTGACGGCAGATAAGGACCGCTTGGCCCACCCAGTCTGCCCATTTCCCTACCTACTGGATACGCTGCAGATCCTAGTTAACCAGCAGCCTACTTCTTCCTACCCCAACCCCCCAGAATTGCCTTATGACTATCCCATGCATGCTTGAATTCCACCACTGATTTTGACTCCACAACCTCCTCCGGAAGGCCATTCCATGCATCCACAACCCAGCACAGGAGACCTGTGAAGATAAGAAAAGATTATTTAGTCCCTACTCAGATAAGTACTCATTGTGGTGGCCACGCAGTATACCCATTGTCAACTGCATGTCCTACTACACCACCTATCATTCATGAAGAAAAAAAGATGAATTATTTTGCCTCATTCGGCTACTGTGGTGGCCACCCAGTATAGCCATTGTTGACTCCCCATCCAACTACACCACTTGTCACCTATGAAGAAACAAACTTTAGCCAGAGCCAATATGGCTGCAAAACGATATTGTTGATGGTAGAGAAAACTTTGTAAGAAAGACGGTATTATAAGAAACACCTTCTATATGAGTTTTTTTTGAGCAGCACAAGCATTTGGACATTAATCAAAAGCTTGCATACATGAGACTCTAGTTCCTCCATCCAGATTGAATCCCCTCCTCACAAGCTAATGGTATTATAAAGTGATGAGATTTTCATCATGTGATTGATCTACACATTCCAACTTTTTTTTCTTTTTCATATATATGTACAGAAGGAGGTCATCCCCCCAGTGTAACAATCCAGATTGGCTCAGGATCTGAGGACACCTCAGGATGGAAGCATGGTAGGAGCAACATAGGGCCTGCTTCTGCTTTCAATTTTCCATTTTCTGTCCTCCTCCATACACTGGAGTATGCAAGCAGTACATGTGTACGTGGAGGTGTGCACATGCCCGCAGAATCCCACAGTTCCCTACTTTCACTGCCATCCTCAGACACATACTACCACCACACCTCCACCTGATGGCAGTCATTCAGTAGGATGGCATTCCTCCCTCCCTGAGAAAGGAGACCAGTCCAGTGGATGCTCAATCCTTTCCTTCCCCGGTCATCCCCCAGCACCCCAGGCTCAATCCTGAATCAGGGTCACTGGCATGACAAGACGTAAGGTGTCCAGTGCCTCAGACCTGTACACCACTTGGTCTGTTACTAATGTTATTTCTTTGCTGAACTACAATTTAATTACAGCAACAATTATTCATTTTTATTTATTTATTTTTTGAGCAATTGGAATTACAACCTTTGAGTTAAAAGCTCTTTTGCAAAGGATCCTTGTCATAACAAGGGCAGGGGAGCACATACATGAGTTGGTGATACAGTGTCAACCGGGAAGCATTACCAGTAATCAACAGATAATAACATATGGTAATTAATATAAGGCAGAGCATAACATAAACATAGCATGTGTACAGAGTACCATGGGAAACAGTTTCCACAGTAGTGTAAGTAATACGTACAACAGTCTACATGAGCAGAAGCATTAATGATCAGAGAAGGTTGCTAGGCAACTGTGTCAATATCCTAACAGATACATGTAGAATCAACTTGAGGTGTCAGTACAGCCATCGGGAGAGCAGGCTGCAAGCTTAAGGGCCAAGGGAGTGAGGCAGGTAGGCGACAGAACTAGAAGGAGAGGGGATAGCAGCGGGGCACCTTGGGGGGGTTGGAAGAAGGAGGGTAGGGGGAAGAAAGTAGAGGGCATATCTGAGGGAGGTGTTGGGAGTAGGGGGGGTACAAGGTAGGTAGGTAGGCAGGGTCAGTTGGGGTTTAGTGAGCTTCATGGCTCAGTAGAGCAGTAGAAGGTTGATCCAGGGTGTTGCCCCGGTGTACAGGAGGCTAGTACCAGCTGGGTTAAGTGTGACAGTAGCAGTGTTCTGGAGGGAAAATAGTACTCCAAAGCTTGGACTTAAAGGGACTGAGATGTGAAAGGCTTGTGGTGGAGAGAGGGGGCTGATTTAACCAGGTGGGAGTCCTAACCACAAAGGCTCTCCACCCCAGAGTGGTTCTTCTGAACGGGACTGCTAGGGCTTGTTTAGTGATACTTCTTGTAGCATGTTCGGTTGGTGCAGGGTGGAATAAAGCTTGTAGGGAGGGACGTGCAAAGCCTAGGATGGCCTTCTTCCCTAGAAGGCAGGAGTGTAGTTTAATGTGATCCATGAGAGGAAGCCATTATGAGCAAATAAGCAATTGCAATGGACTAGATAGGTTGGGCAGTGAATATTATTAATTATGTTTTCCTTTTTTTTTTTTTAACATATTCTCTTTGTTCCATACCACTACAGTCTGTAAGGCTGTGTGTTAATTTGAGCTGAATTATTACCTCACAGTGGGAGGTCATGGAGGTCAGAGGGAGACTGGTATGCTCATGTGTTAAAAAAAACTTCTCACTTAATAGAACTATCATCCTGGAATTTAAGCAACCCTAGTTACACTATACAATTTATATCTGTACCAATATTAACCACCAAATGAGATATTTGCAGAAGTAGTGCAAGAAGGAACTATATCACACATTTTCATTCCATGCCATGCATGTACACTTGCCCAATGACAGAATGTTCTATAATTCTTCCAAAAATATTTTCAATATCCATTTCAGTGAACTTCAGTAAGGGGCAAGGTGACTGCACTGGCTATCGTAAACTAGTAAGAGGGCAAAAGTTCTCCTTTAAGAACTGCACTAACAGGGTCCACAGAACACAATAAAAAAGGGAGGGGGATAATGCAACAGGGACGTGGAGTCAAATTATTAATATATCGGGCACTGTGGTTTTGTAAAAATTGTTAAAAAAAAGGTACTAACAAGTGTGGACAGTGATCCTGTTAGTGCAGTTCTTGAAGGAAAACCTTTCTGCTCTTTATTCATTAATGGTTGCCAATGCTGACAACTTGCCCCTTAGTTTTCACTGAAATGGATTTAGAAAACAGTTTTAAAAAAAGTATAGAACATTTTGTCAATGGGCAAGTGTTAATGCATGGCACGTAATGGAAATGTGTGCTATACTGTAGCTGTTTCTTGCACTACTTTGGTAAATATCTCATTTTGTGGTTAATATCAGTACAGATTTTAAGGGGGTATGTGTGATTTTGTATTTCTTTGAAACTTGGCTTCCCGGCTAATGCCCTTTGGGGTAATCATTGCCCCAGTGCTTCTGCACTGAGGTGCTTTGTCTTTTAATACAGATATAAACTGTATACTAGAATTATAGTGACTTAAATTGCTGGATGGTAATTCTATCAAGTGAGAATTTTTTTCTAAAACATATGAGCATTTCTGTCCCCCTCTGACCTCCATGACCTCCTAGAGTGAGGAGACTATGATGCTGTGAATTTTTTTCAACTCAAATTAACACACAGCACTACAAGCTGTAGTGGTAGAGATGAGAGAGAGAGAGAGAGAGAGACAGAGAGAGACAGAGAGAGAGAGAGAGGTGAATGTAAAAAGAAAAAGTAAAACATGATTAGTTATATTTACTGCCCAACTGATCTTGTCCATTACAATTGCTTATGTGCTCATAATTGTTGATGTAATTAAATTACAGTTCTGTAAAGAAATAAGATTAGTGACATGAGTGGGGAATCCAATAAAAACATAGAAACATAGAATTTGACAGCAAATAAGGACCGCTTGGCCCACCTAGACTGCTCATTTCCCTACCTGATGGATAAGCTGCATATTTTAGTTAATCAATGGCTTACTTCCTCCTACCCCCCACTAGAATTGCCTTATGTCTGTCTCATGCATTCTTCAATTCTCCCACTGATCCTGACTCCACAACCTCCTCAGGAAGGCTGTTCCATCCATCCAAAACCCTCTCTGTGAAAAAATACTTTCTAACATTACCTCTGAGCTGTTCCCCCATCTTCAAATTGTGCCCTTGTTCTTGCACATCTTTTTCTGAAAGATGCTACCTCTTTGTACTTTGTTAATTCCTTGAGATACCTGAAAGTTTCTATCATGTCCCCACTCTCCCTTCTTTCCTCAAGGGTATACATATCAAGCTGCTTTAGTCTCTCCTTGTAGGTCTTCTGGTGCAGACCCTGCACCATTTTGGTTGCCCTCCTCTGAACAGCCTCCACTCTGTCTATGTCTTTGCAGAGATTGGGTCTCCAGAATTGCACACAGTACTCTAGATGGGGTCTCACCAACTGTCTGTACAGAGGGATAACTTCCTGCTTTCTACTGTTGATACCTCTCCCTATGCATCCCAGTATCCCCCCAGCCCTCCTTACTGCCTTCTCACATTGCTTGCTCACCTTTAGGTCATCTGATATAATTACTTCTAGGTCTCTTTCAATTTTTGTTGTTGTTATTATCTCACCCTCCATTGTGTACTCTTCCCCTGGGTTTTTGTTTCCCATATGCATTACATAGAAACATAGACTTTGACTGCAGTTAAGGACCGCTTGGCCCACCTAGTCTGCCCATTTCCCTACCTACAGGATAGGCCGCAGATCCTAGTTAACCAACAGCCTATTTCTTCCTACGCCCCACAAGAACTGCCTTATGTCTGTCCCATGCATTCCTGAATTCTCCCACAGTTTTAGACCCCACAACCTCCTCAGGAAGGCTGTTCCATGCATCCATTACCCTCTCTGTGAAAAAATACTTCCTCACATTGCCCTTGAACCGCCCCCCCCCCCATCTTTAAATCGTGTCCCTTGTTCTTGCATGTCTCTTTTTCTGAAAGATGCTACCCTCTTGGACTTTGTTGATTCCACTGAGGTACTTAAAGTTTCTATCATGTCCCCCTCCCTTCTTTCCTCAAAGGTATACATATTAAGCTCCTTTAGTCTCTCTCATAAAGCTTCTCTTGCAGACCTGCACCATTTTAGTTGCCCTCCTCTGGACTACCTCTATCCTGTCTATGTCCTTGCAGAGATGGGGGTCTCCAGAACTGGACGCAGTACTCCAGATGGGGTCTCACCAACTGTCTGTACAGAGGTATAACAACTTCCTGTTTTCTGCAGATGATGCCTCTCCCTATGCATCCCAGTATCCCCCAGCCCTCCCTACTGCCTTCTCACATTGCTTGTTAACCTTAAGGTCATCTGATATGATTACCCCCAGGTCCCTTTCCATTTTTGTTGTTGTTAGTACCTCCCCCCATTGTGTAATCTTCCCCTGGGTTCTTATTTCCCAGGTGCATTATTTTGCATTATTACCTTGCACTTCTTTGCATTGAATCTGAGCTACCATATATTTGACGATTCCTCCAACCTTGCCAAGTCCTTTTTCATCCTTTCTATGCCACCTTGTGTATCAACCCTGCTGCAGATCTTTGTGTCATCTGCAAAGAGACATACAATCCCTAAATAAATATATAGACTGGGGTTATGATGCAAAGGCAATATATATATACATAGATAATATATATATATATATATATATATGGAAAAAGAGGTTGGAATGTGTACATCAATCACATGACAAAAACGTAATTTCTTTATAATACCACCAGCCATCATGAAATGTCATGAATAAAGACATTGAAGAGGACTATGTTCATCATAAAAATCATAATGTTAGATATCTCCATAATGTGGCAATGCCATAATGTGTGATTCCCCTCTTTTATCAAATGTTTCATTGTAATCTTTTGTCTTGCTGGTGTGAATGCAGTAACTGTGGCCCAATGAAAACAGCAGGAGAGAATAGATGTTGTCACTACTACACTGAGGTGACTGTTCAGTTTGAATATTTTTCACACCTGGAGTGCATAACCGATCTCCCCTGGATATCAGACTAACAGCCTGGATAAATGCATCCTGAGATCATCACTGCATGCATGCATACACTATAAAGGTCCAGTAAGAGATGAAACTCCCCAAGAAGAGCAAGTTCAGAATAAAACGGTGCCATGCATGTTGCTGTTCCACACCGCTGGTCGCTTTTCATTACAGGCAATTTATGTGCATAAGGTGCCAATATTCAAAACTGCATTGTGGGGTGTCTAAAAATTTGCACTCTGCATTTCAATAGCATAGCTGCCCAAAGATGCAATACTCTGTTTAATAGTGCAATGGCACTATTCAACTGAATATAGGGGACATGTTGGAGCAGTGCTAAGCTACATTGGGCAGACCACACATGGCTCCCAAACTACGCCACCGCAATGTCTTGCACCAATGCTCAGTTTTCAATATGTAAATGGACCCATGTGCATGAGCCCATTGGGCATGCAAGTGACTAAGTTGCCATTTGCATGCCCAGTATGTGCGCATTTTCATGTGTGGCTGAGCAATTGAGCACTGTACTGTACCACCAAATTGCCCATTCAGAAAACACACCACAATCCCGGATGTTAGTGGTCCCAGGACACCCCATTCCTCACCAGATGAATACACACAATGTCCCTGGTGTCCAGTGTTCCCTTCCACCACCAGAATCCATACCCCTTGTACACAGTTAAGCTCCCTGGCATCCACTGGTACCTCCCAACTGCAGATCCCATGCCTGATGTTTGATATCCATTTAACTGCTGCTCAATAGCCCATCCACCCCAATACCATAATTGATGTTTGAATTATGTTTTCCTTACGTGCAGCAGTGCCTTCCCCTGCCTGATCCCATGCACATTACCGAAACTGCCTGTCCCTGTTGTCCACTCATCCATCCTCCTGAGTATCCCTGACCCCAATAAGCCACCATGATGGCACACTTGCCATTACTGTGTTCCACTATCAACGGTTGACAGACATGCCTACTGAAGTGAAGTTCCCCCCAACCGGTATGCAACCGTTACCAGTAGCATTGCACCCATCTCCACCCCCATCACACACAATGATTCCAGTACCCATTTTAGCAGCTCCTGCAAGTTTCCTGGTAGCAGACGCAGTGACACACAGTGGAGTATTCAGATACTGCTCAACAGAATTCCTGCCCCATGTACTGAAGGGTGCAGTACAGGTCCCTGGCATCTACTGGCTACCACACATACCCCACCTCTGAGGCATCAAACATCTGACCCCTCTGGCTCTACCCATCCCTGTCCACCCCAGCATCATATCTGAGATCACTGGATGTGGAGCAACACAGCACTCATCACACTGTGCATGGCATAACATGAGAAAGCATGCTGCTTATTTATAAGTCATGGTGCCCTATAAATAAGCATCATGCTTACTGCTTCTGCAAGATGGCAATGTGTTGATGTTTGTGTCACTCGCCCTCCACTGACCATGTAACCAGTGTTTGTGGGATGGGGCTGTGTGGTAGTAGAGATGTTGGATGTTTGATGCTGGGGGAGACCAGCAAATGCCAAAGACCGAGACCTAGAACAGCAGTACAAGAGGGGTGGATGTCTTCAGACTAGTAACCGACTACTCCACTGTGTGGCACTGCATCATTCATCAGTCCAGACTTATTCTGTACATCCACTGCAAAGGATGGAGCTCAGACAAATAGCATCTCAGTCATCTATGACACAGTGGTGACATCAGAATTTGTTATTTTTCTCGTTCAGCATAGGTACTGCATCTGTACCATCCTTTAGATAGCAGAAGAAGAACTAACTTCGTTAATTTTTTTTGCGTTCCCTACAGGCGTTTTATGCACATAGCTTACAGAAGATTCACCCACTGGATTTGGCAGAAGCTGGGATGGAGGAACAGAAAAATACTTCCAGTTTGTGTGGTTCAGAAAATGTGAGAAAAGTTCTCGTCTGATCAATATACTGGATACCGGGATGCTGAATAGTTTGTGATGACAATCAACCTTATGCACAGCATTTCTACCTGAAGAGATGAACTGTTATATTGGCCCTGGTTCCCATACTGTTAACCTTTCCTTCATAACTTCCCCATGGCCCATGGGTTCCCTTTATGTGTATCCCATCTTCTTCACTGAGACCTGCTTGTATACTCGCCAGGAATGAACTATCACCAGTATAAGTTACCATATCAAGTAACGTAGACTGTATTCAAGCAATGAAAGAAAGTCAACATAAGAAATCATTCTATTTGCAGTCAGAATAAAGAAATGTGTCAATTGTTGTTCACCTATTTTTGAGCATTGACTGATGAAATGAATATGCTAAGTTATCTGTTGCTATTGTATTAGTGGAATCTTGTGCTTACTGCATTATTTATTTATTTATTTTTTCACTATGCTTTTTGTCCGAGCCAGCATCGGGACATCTGCCCTAGTCATGGCCCCCACCGCCTCCAGCTCCCAAATGAGCCATGCTCCCCCCCTTGCCCTCTAACTTACCCCCAGGGTGGGGTCACGGTACCTGCCTGCCAAGGTGTTACAGACATTGGTTCGGGTCGGAGGAACCGGCCTGAAAGCCCATGGAAGGTGGCGAGCAGGGCATCATAGAGGCGCTGGCTGGAGATTTTTGCATCCTCAAAAGGACGTTGTTTTTCATCGGGGTTGGGGATGTGCAATGATGTCCCGCATCTGCCCCACTCCCCAGACGTCTAGACACTGGTTGAAGTGGATCCCCAGCCTCTGACAGGGGTCCGTAGTGCACTGGATGTTTATCCCCCTTCCCCCCGGAAATGGAGAGCAGTCCAAGGGATGCTCCATCTATCTACCCCCAGCTGGCCCCCTGGCAACCCAGGTCCATTCCCGAACCCGGATTGCCGGTGATGCATGCGGAAATCCAACCGCTGCACCAATGGGCCAGTGTGCTTAGTGCATTATTAAAAACAACCCAATTTTGTCAACACATTGCTACACAAAAATAAAATTCATTGGGGGCCATTCTCAAAGGGCTGGCGCAAGTCATACCAAAGGTGACTTGCATCAAATGCTGATGCCCCAGGGGACTCTGTGCCTGATTCTCTATTGGGCACGGACCCCACAGCTAAGTCCCATGACTTGTGGCATCCCAAACAGTGCACCAAATGGAGGGCGCTCCTGAACAGGTTGCCGCAAGCCTGTGGCAGTGCACAGCAGAAAGGCAGAAGCGTCTCCCCCAGCCCTGATCCCTGACTGTAGTAATTGAATAGCATCACTGGGCTAGCAGTCCCCCCCCCCCACAAACTCTGATCCCTGATAGTAGTAATAATTAAGCCTGTGTGGGCTATTGGCCCACACAAGCCCTGATCCCGAGTAGTATTAATAACATGCTCTTGTGATACTGCCCCAGTCCCAGCCCCCAATATTCTAAAGCTCCCCACTCCCACACCCGGCTGTACCAGACCACCTTGCCCCCCCCAATCCATCCCAGCCAGCCAGCCACCAACAGAGCTCTTCCATGAGTGTGTACTGTAAACAGTACATGCTCAGTGAATGACAGCTGCTGTTCCCAAAAGATCTTTCATGTTACTCAGAAAAACATCAACATTTTTTCTTTATTTTTGTTCCCTGCAGGTTTCAACACTCATAACACCTGTTCTGAACCTTACACCATCTCAGTGGCACACACACAGTGAGCAGCTGTAACATAAGTGTATGTATCATTATGAATTTCTTTTTTTTCCTTTTTATTTGTATTAGAAAGATTGAATTATAGTACAAAAGTCTTTCACTAACTGCTTATATGTATACATAATTTGGTGTTGATATGTTTAATGTCTTTACCCAAAAAATTAAGTGGTATGTATCATAAAGATTAGAGAGGATTGGTAGCTCATCAAAAAAGCACACCAAGAATGGTGAACTGTCAAAAGGGTGAAGGAACAATGGCGCCAACACTTTACAGTGACCCTGGTTTTGCCCCTATCCCCAAGTTGCACCCCCCAAAGTAGGAATCTAAATAAAGGGGGATGTAGGGGGTGGGGAATGTGAAGCCCCCCACAAGAAAGCACTTTCTGAAAAGTGTTTGCCCTGTGGGTTCAGCACCATTGTGATGGGTTGCCGTTATTTATTCGCCCTTTTGACATGGAACCAGAAGATTCAATAACACTGACAGTCCAACTGAGAAAGTTTCAAATCAAAAAGTGATGAGTTTGATAGTAGCACAGTAGTATTCGGTACTTTTGCAGGCAACAAATTTTATTGGTCCATATCTCTCTCTCTCTCTCTCTCTCTCTCTCTCAGTCACCTGGTGGTTGACTCCAGTACTCGGTCTCACAGAGGATGGAAGGCCTTCATAAGTTATCTCAGAAACACATTAAATTGTTTTCCTCTCTTTCCTTTTTTCTCCCTGCAGTTTTCACCATTCACAGCAGCTGTTCATACACCAGCTCACTGGCACACTCCACAGCACATCCAGCAGCATTACTGTAACGTTATGTATCATATGAGTTGTTTTTTTTGTTCCCCTTTTTCACAGGTACACACTGTGCTATGGTGGCCAAAGGGATGCTAAATAGTTTCTCATGTGAGTAGTCAACAACAGCTACACTCGGCAACCATCACAGTGGCTGAATGAGGCAACATAATTTCTCCTTTTTATGGTTGCAGTGGGTGAAGCCCTGCAGACATTTTGCCTCAAAAAAGGACTCAGCATTACTCCAAAGCATTCTTTCCCACTGAAGAACATGTTGGAGTTGCAGCAAAGTCTCTTACGCCAGATAACTACACCAGACAACAAAGATCCTTCCCAAAAAAACAAGAAAAAACAATGTGTGTTTCCTTTGCATTTGCAACACCTCTGCTACTTTGCCAGAGTCACAGATCAATCATTAGTCCAGAATTCCTTTACATAACATCCCAGTTCTGTCTGTAGGCAGTAATGTTTCCTCCTAGGTTTTAAATTTCATATACACACACACACACACACACACACACACACACACACCCGCTGTGTTTAAAGATCATATACAACATATTTGTTACCCCTATTTGTTCTGTAATAAACACTCTAGTACCATTCCTTGTGTTGCTGTGAGTTATTTCTGAAAATCTTAACCAAAACAAGTCAGTAGTTTCTTTGTAATTAATCTTGATTTGCCTGCTCTTTAATAGTCCCAAACAGCCATGCTGTTCCTGTGCCTCTGTGCCAGCATGTGGGAGTGCTGATGTAATTCCAGACTAGTATGCACTTTCCAGCCTGTTAGAGTAGTAGTTTTATGTGTATGGTAGCAGTTAGTGCTCTAAAGATTATAACACTTAGACCAAAATCCAAGACATATGTTACTGCTAAGTTTAAGTTCTTTGAAATCTAATGCATTCCGTTCATTTTACTGTGAGATGAATCCATTTGTTTGGGCTATTTGTTTAGCAATGATTTATCATCTTTCATTCAAGTCTGCTGTAATGGTCCCTGTCCTTTTTTCCCTGCCTTCCCATTTCACCTATTGACAGTGGGGGTTGTGTGTCTGTAGTGATAGCCCTTACTTGTACAAATGAAATAGTAAATTGTGGTCTCATGGACATGGTAAAATGTACCCGTTTTGCTATACAGATCAGTCAGCATGCAAACCTGAACTACAGTACATACAAATAGAAGTAGGCTGTCAACCAGTGTAGCTGTTTTATCACAGCGATCCTACATAATTGTGATTCCCTGGGTATGAAATGGACTGTTCCCCAATTAGTGTCCCACAGTTTTATATGGTATTTAAGGCTATCCTCAAGTGTCACAGTGTGCTCTACTTCATTGCTTTTTAGTGTTCATATCAGCACAATGCTTTTCCCTTATTTTAGTTATTTATTTATTTAAGATTTAGATTAACACCTTTGAGCAGTGGAGTTCTTTTACAAAGGTTCCAAGTCGGTTATGACTTAGGACAGTACGTTGTGCACAGGCAAGTTCACAAGGATAAGGCATATGACATACATAGTTCCAGAAACAGCTGTCAGTTAGAATAAGTGCAATTGGTATTCAAAAGTACAATAGCTGTAGTACAAATCTAGTTAGTTGCGTTACAGAGTTTATTATGAACATTTGTATTTCTTAAGTGCAGTATAATATTGAGGAGGCAGCCTTGGAGGGCATTGTCAGAAATAGAAGGTTGTGAGGAAGGGTAGTTACCATGACCCAAGCATAGGATTCATACCTGGGTGATAGGTGGGAAAGGTGAGGAAATAGGGTGCAAGCTAGGAAGTAGGACAGCTGTGAGGTTGGGCAGAAGCCGTCCATGTCTAAGTTGTCTAGGTGGGGCAGTCACAGATATTTCTTTGGGATAGAAGCAGGCAGCTCTTTTTTAAAAGGGGATGAGCTTATCACTTTCGATGAGGGAGGCAGGGAGGTAATTCAGCCACTGTGGCCCTCGGTATGATAGGTATCTCTGGGCAAATGTGGTGCACTTAAATGGGACCTGAAGGGCATTCTTGGCTGTGTTTCTCATGGTTTGTGAGGTTCAGGCATGTTGGAAGATGCCAGCCATGGATTTGGGGTGAGTCCTAGGAGGGCCTTTTTCCAAACAGGCAGGCTTAATATCTTGCCCAAAGGTGTAGTGGGAGCCACCCAGTCTCTGTGTAGAGACTACAAGTGTATGTCAGGTAGTCAGCCCCAAGGACCAACCTGCAGTCCTTGTTTAGGAGAACTTTAATCCCCTTCAGGGCAGTGTCAGTACCCACACTGTAGGTTATCAGTCTGTAATCTATAGTGGACAGTATTGAGCTGCTAGTTACCAAATGCAGAACTTCAGGAGGCATTGCATGCTGGTGCCTATAGAGGACTCCCAGTTTTATGTTTGTAGTTATGATGATGTGAACTATGTGGGAAGAGAAAGACAGGGTGTCATCTAGGTGTATTCCTAAGTATTTTTTTTTTTGTGTGCTCCTTCCGCTGCCCAGCTGTCCACTCCTTCGGGTTTCCTTGGGACCCCGCCGGCACTTCACCCCTGCCAGCCACCACCACCTCACATCACAGCCCCCCAGGTAACCCGGTGTAACCCTTCACTGGGTGGGCCCCCTTCCTCCAAGAGGGAAGAGTGCCAGGAGCGGCTTGACCAGCACACTCATCTACAGTTGGCCTGGGTGCTGCTGAGGTGGTCCAGGACTGTCTGGGTGCTTTCATCATTTCAGAGGCCAGCAACCATCATCCAGCCAGCCGGGGAGACCATTTTTCTGGTGTTCTCCTCCGAGCGTGTGGTGTGTCACTGACGTCAAGATGCATGCTAACATCCTCCAGCTCCCCCATTGAGCAGAGCCCAATGCGTTGCCATTCCCCTGGCCTATGCCAGGAGCCAGCACACACCAGGCCACATCCCACCCTCCCCGATAAGGTGATCAGTCAACCGATGCTCAAGCCTTCTCCCCCGATTGGCCCTCTGGTGATCCAAGTCCATTCCTGAATCCAGGTCACCGACATCGCAAGCAGAAATCTAACTGCTGTGCCAATGGACTGGCCATTCCTAGATATTTAAATGAGTTGACTTGTTCCAAGATTTCCCCTTTTTAGGTATGAATGGTCAGGGGGCCATTTTATTTTTTCTGAGACATATTAAATAGCATATATTTGTTTTTTTTGTAGTTAAGTAAGAGTCGTTTTTTTAAGAACCACTTTTCAAAGTTTTGAAAGCTGTCCTGTAGTACCATGGTTATTTGGGTTATATGCTTGCCAGGGAGAGAGATTACAGCATTGTCAGCACACAGCATCATGCTAGCTGGGCATGCTGAGGGTGGCGTGTTTATGAACGGGCTGAAAAGCAGGGGGCCAAGTATGGACTCTTGGGGTACTCCAAGGGTCACCTCCCTTGGGTCAGAGAGTGTTCCACTTATTTTCATGCAATGTGATCTGTTAGAGGGGTAGCTACAAAATCAGGTTAAAGTATCAGGGGACAGGTCTATGGTCAGTAGGTTAGTGAGGAGGAGCTGATGGTTCACAATATCAAATGCTTTAGTGAGGTCTGTAAAGATGGACTCCATTGCCATGTCATTGTCCAGTGCATCACACAGGTGGGCTGTGAAGTCAATCAGCACTGTCATGGTGCTGTGTTTTTTTCTGAAACCCATGCTGTTTTGCACATAGGAGGTTGTACTTATCTATGTAGTCAGTTAATTGGTCAGATACAATCCGCTTGAGGACTTTAGAGAGAGGCAGTAGTATGGATATGGGCCCGTAGTTAGCCAGACTGGTTCTGTCCCCATTTTTGAAAACTGGAGTGACAAGCACTGACTTCCACCTTTCTGGGAATATTCCCATTCTTAAGGATAGGTTGAAGATTTTTGTAAGGGGTGTACCTAGCTCATCAAGTGTGAGTGCTACAAGCTTCATGTCTATCATGTCGGCTTCCATTCTGGTTTTACCCAAGACCCATTTAGTGTATTTTATAGTGTCCACCCTAGAGAGTTCCTTAAAATTAAATTGGGATATGCTAGAGTTAACAGGTTGGGGGGGGTCCACATTTTTGAGCTTCATAAGAAGCTTGGCGGATAGGTAGCCAGGGGGAAGTACATTGCCTTGTAGAAGGCGCAGCCCTCGAGGTCCAGGGAGCGGAGGGGCTCCCAGACGCCAGCGGGTCAGCGGCACCTGTGCAGCCGACCAAGGGTTCCAGGAGGCCGGGAGAAGCAGGCAGAAGAAGGCGCAGCCCTCGAGGTCCAGGGAGCGGAGGGGCCCGGAGACGCCAGAGGGGTCGGGCGGTACCTGTGCAGCTGAATTAAGGGTTCCAGGAGGCCGAGAAGCAGGCAGAAGAAGGCGCAGCCTCGAGGTCCAGGGAGCGGAGGCTCCGAGACTCCAGCGGGTCAGCGGCACCTGTGCAGCCGACCAAGGGTTCCAGGAGGCCGGGAGAAGCAGGCAGAAGAAGGCGCAGCCCTCGAGGTCCAGGGAGCGGAGGGGCTCCGAGACGCCAGCGGGTCAGCGGCACCTGTGCAGCCGACCAAGGGTTCCAGGAGGCCGGGAGAAGCAGGCAGAAGAAGGCGCAGCCCTCGAGGTCCAGGGAGCGGAGGGGCTCCGAGACACCAGCGGGTCGGCGGCACCTGTGCAATCGACCAGGGTTCCAGGAGGCCGGAGAAGCAGGCAGAAGAAGCAGACCCTCGAGGGTCCAGGGAGCTGAGGGGCCCTGAGACGCCAGCGTGGTCGGGCGGCACTCTGTGCAGCCGACTAAGGGTTCCAGGAGGCCGGGAGAAGCAGGCAGAAGAAGGCGCAGCCCTCGAGGTCCAGGGAGCGGAGGGGCCCGAGATGCCAGCGGTCGGCGGCACCTGTGCAGCCGACCAAGGGTTCCAGGAGGCCAGGAGAAGCAGGCAGAAGAGAGGCGCGCCCTCGAGGTCCAGGGAGCGGAGGGGCTCCGAGGCAGCCAGTGGGTCGGGCGGCACCTGTGCAGCCGACCAAGGGTTCCAGGAGGCCGGGAGAAGCAGGCAGAAAGGAAGGGCAAAAGCCGCAAACCAATCGGAAAGCGACCGCAGACTGTGCCTTGCTTCCGATTGGTGCACCTTCCCCATAGACTTAAACTGGGGTTTTGCTGCACTATTCTGGCTGGGATTTCTGCTTTCTGTAATTTATTTTGAACTGATCTTAAAAAGTGCTGTTTTCCCTTACTTGTGCCTGGTTTATGTGCTGTTTTTCTCTATGTTAAAATTAAGTGTTACAGTCTTTTGAATTGCTGTGTGGGCTAGACGCTTAGGCGCCTAACCCCCCCATACCCTCCCAGTCTATTGTTGTGCAGATCCCAAGTTTTAGCACCTTGTTGCAGATTACTGCAATAAAGATACTTTACTGACTGCCTTCTCCTCTGTCCCCCACCTTGTAGAAGGCGCAGCCCTCGAGGTCCAGGGAGCGGAGGGGCTCCGAGACGCCAGCGGGTCGGCGGCACCTGTGCAGCCGACCAAGGGTTCCAGGAGGCCGGGAGAAGCAGGCAGAAGGTACAGGCAAAGCCGCAAACCAATCAGAATGCGACCGCAGACTGTGCCTTGCTTCCGATTGGTGCGCCTTCCCCATAGACTTAAACTGGGGTTTTGCTGCACTATTCTGGCTGGGATTTCTGCTTTCTGTAATTTATTTTGAACTGATCTTAAAAAGTGCTGTTTTCCCTTACTTGTGCCTGGTTTATGGGCTGTTTTTCTCTATGTTAAAATTAAGTGTTACAGTCTTTTGAATTGCTGTGTGGGCTAGACGCTTAGGCGCCTAACCCCCCATACCCTCCCAGTCTATTGTTGTGCAGATCCCAAGTTTTAGCACCTTGTTGCAGATTACTGCAATAAAGGTACTTTACTGACTGCCTTCTCCTCTGTCCCCCACCTTGTGGAAGGCGCAGCCCTCGAGATCCAAAGAGCGGAGGGGCTCCGAGACACCAGCGGGTCGGCGGCACCTGTGCAGCCGACCAAGGGTTCCAGGAGGCCGGGAGAAGCAGGCAGAAGTACGGGCAAAGCCGCAAACCAATCGGAAAGCGACCGCAGACTTTGCCTTGCTTCCGATTGGTGCGCCTTCCCCATAGACTTAAACTGGGGTTTGCTGCACTATTCTGGCTGGGATTTCTGCTTTCTGTAATTTATTTTGAACTGATCTTAAAAAGTGCTGTTTTCCCTTACTTGTGCCTGGTTTATGGGCTGTTTTTCTCTATGTTAAAATTAAGTGTTACAGTCTTTTGAATTGCTGTGTGGGCTAGGCGGCAGTGCGCCTAACCCCCCATACCCTCCCAGTCTATTGTTGTGCAGATCCCAAGTTTTAGCACCTTGTTGCTGATTACTGCAATAAAGGTACTTTACTGACTGCCTTCTCCTCTGTCCGCCACCTTGTAGAAGGCGCAGCCCTCGAGGTCCAGGGAGCGGAGGGGCTCCGAGGCATGTGGTCGTGGCACCTGTGCAACTGACCAAAGGGTTCAGGAGGCCGGGAGAAGCAGGCAGAAGGTCTGAGCAAAACATGGAAACCAATCGGGAAAGCGACCGCAGACTGTGCCTTGCTTCCGATTGGTGCGCCTTCCCCATAGACTTAAACTGGGGTTTTGCTGCACTATTCTGGCTGGGATTTCTGCTTTCTGTAATTTATTTTGAACTGATCTTAAAAAGTGCTGTTTTCCCTTACTTGTGCCTGGTTTATGGGCTGTTTTTCTCTATGTTAAAATTAAGTGTTACAGTCTTTTGAATTGCTGTGTGGGCTAGACGCTTAGGCGCCTAACCCCCCCCCCCCATACCCTCCCAGTCTATTGTTGTGCAGATCCCAAGTTTTAGCACCTTGTTGCAGATTACTGCAATAAAGGTACTATGACTGCCTTCTCCTCTGTCCCCCACCTTGTAGAAGGCGCAGCCCTCGAGGTCCAGGGAGCGGAGGGGCTCCGAGACGCATGCGCGGCGGCACCTGTGCAGCCGACCAAGGGTTTCAGGAGGCCGGGAGAAGCAGGCAGAAGGTACAGACAAAGCCGCAAACCAATCGGAAAGCGACCGCAGACTGTGCCTTGCTTCCGATTGGTGCGCCTTCCCCATAGACTTAAACTGGGGTTTGCTGCACTATTCTGGCTGGGATTTCTGCTTTCTGTAATTTATTTTGAACTGATCTTAAAAGTGCTGTTTTCCTTACTTGTGCCTAGTTTATGGGCTGTTTTCTCTATGTTAAAATTAAGTGTTACAGTCTTTTGAATTGCTGTGTGGGCTAGACGCTTAGGCGCCTAACCCCCCATACCCTCCCAGTCTATTGTTGTGCAGATCTCAAGTTTTAGCACCTTGTTGCAGATTACTGCAATAAAGGTACTTTACTGACTGCCTTCTCCTCTGTCCCCACCTTGTATAAGGCGCAGCCCTCGAGGTCAGGGAGGCGGAGGGGCTCGAGCATGCCGGTCGGCGGCACCTGTACAGCCACCAAGGTTCAGG
Source organism: Neoceratodus forsteri (assembly GCA_016271365.2). NCBI lineage: Eukaryota > Metazoa > Chordata > Ceratodontiformes > Ceratodontidae > Neoceratodus > Neoceratodus forsteri. Next base: position 187,507,542 of record CM057457.1, read on the forward strand.
AGGCCGGAGAAGCAGGCAGAAGAGTACGAGCAAGCAGCAAACCAATCCGGAAAGCAACCGCAGACCGTGCCTTGCTTCCGATTAGTGCGCTTCCCATAGACTTAAACTGGGGTTTTGCTGCAGTATTCTGGCTGGATTTCTGCTTCTGTAATTTATTTTGAACTGATCTTAAAAAGTGCTGTTTTCCCTACTTGTGCCTGGTTTATGGGCTGTTTTCTCTATGTTAAAATTAAGTGTTACAGTCTTTTGAAATGCTGTGTGGGCTAGGCAGCTTGACTAACCCCCCCATACCCTCCCAGTCTATTGTTGTGCAGATCCCAGTTTTAGCACCTTAGTTGCAGATTACTGCAATAAAGGTACTTACCTGACTGCCTTCTCCTCTGTCCCCCACCTTGTGAAGGCGCAGCCCTCGAGGTCAGGGGCGGGAGGGGCTCCGAGCATGTGGTCAGTGGCACCTGTACAGCCGACCAAGGGTTCCAGAGGCCAGGAGAAGCAGGCAGAGACTGAGCAAGCCGCCAAACCAATCGGAAAGCAACGCAGACTGTGCCTTGCTTCCGATTGATTGCGCCTTTCCCATAGACTTAAACGGGGTTTTGCTGCACTATTCTGGCTGATTTCTGCTTTCTGTAATTTATTTTGAACTGATCTTAAAAAGTGCTGTTTTCCCTTACTTGTGCCTGGTTTATGGGCTGTTTTCTCTATGTTAAAATTAAGTGTTACAGTCTTTTGAATTGCTGTGTGGGCTGGGCGGCATGCCTATGCCCTCCCAGTCTATTGTTGTGCAGATCCCAAGTTTTGCACCTTGTTGCAGATTACTGCAATAAAGGTACTTCTGCCTGCCTCTCCTCTGTCCCCACCTTGTAGAAGGCGCAGCCTCGAGGTCAGGGAGGCGGAGGGGCTCCGAGCAGCCAGTGGGTCGGCACCTGTGCAGCCGACCAAGGGTTCACAGGAGGCGGGAGAAGCAGGCAGAAGAGTCTGAGCAAAACCCATAAAATTTTGCCGCCCCCTCCCCCTTGGTTGATTCCTTTTATACACTTTCTCCGCCATTTCTTAAATCCACCCTTATCCTTCCCTTCCTCCCTTAACCCATACTAACCTCCACAATGCTACTTTGCTCCTTTTTGCTCCTGAGCCTCGTATCTCACCCAATCCCTTATGATATCAATGCTATACCCAGTGTCAAGATAAATAACTCAGTGTCATCGTCCTGCCCATTTCTGCTGCCATCCACAAGGGCCAACCACGGATTCCTTATTTACCCCAACCACATTTACAATGCAACCTCTGGGATATCCCACATAAGCCACCCTAACAATTCAGCACAGCCCTGGTATCTTACTTGTATCATGGCTTTTACTAACCCACTATGCCTGTCCATTAAAATATTATGTATGAAAAATTTAGCATCTATATATCAGGACCACCACTCAGCTACAGCAGGCACCCAGGATTAGAGAAATGCTCTCAGACCATTCACTATCCTTGTCCCTTGGTGCCCTCCTCAGATTAATCTTCTACCTTCCAGTCTGTTTTGGTACCATTGAAATAAATCTGGCCCCATCAAAAGTGTTCTTTCCCTGCTGATCTGTCCTCTATAAATGGCTAAGCTTCACCATATCAATGCCTGCAGCCTTTTAAAAATTCCTCATAATACAGGCCTGGGTGGCACATACCTGCCTGACTTTCTGGTCATCTCTGAATCTTGGCTCAGACCATCGACCAAAGCAGTGTTGTAAACCTTACCAACTATCAGCTCTTCAGAGCAGATCGCCCCTTCCGAGTGGTGGGGTGGCCATACATTAAGGACACCATCTCTGCTACCTGCCTCATCATCACATCCGAACCAAAGGAATTTGGAATGTTTATCAATCAAAATATCCCTTCAAACTTATCTCCATTTAAACTGATTGGATGCTATAGGCCCCTCAGCAGCCTCAAATTACTATCTCACTGGGGTCAATAACTCAATCTAGGCCCTGAAGATACCATCATCCTTGGTGACTTGAATTTAAACTGGTTATCTACATCTGCTCCATTGGTAACCTTCTGAGCCACCTATGGCTTCACAGCTAATAAAAGACCCAACCGGGTTAACCTAAAAATTCTAGCAACAGCTCATCCTGGATATTATGTTGGCAAATAAGCCTCACTTATATACTCATGCAGAGTACTACCAAATGATGTAAGTGACCATTGTCCCATAGCTGGCATAAGATCCTCACCCAAACCATCCAACCCTGCTGAATTTGTCCTCAAAGGTCAAAAAGAAGTTCAATATACGAGGTTACCTCCATGACCTGAGTAACACAATATATTGGCAAGATTTCTACCTTACAACCTCAGTGGAAACAGCTCTCAGATCTTAAAGACATTATCACTAATGCTCTAAATATTCATGCACCATTCACCAAAATCAGAACTAAAGCAAGGTCCTGCCCTGGTTCACCACTGATCTTAAAACAGCCTTGCTAGCAGAGACAAACTGTGGAAAAAGGCAAGAAAACTAAGGACTCCATGGACTGGCTAAATTTCAGAAAAGCAAGAAATTCATGTACTACACAAATAAGATCTGCCAATGGCCTATTATAGAGCTGAATTGGATGCCTCCTATAATAACTCAACCAGGCTCTGGGGAACTATAAAGGGTATCTTGGGCCAAAACTCTACTCTGCCTTAACCTGCAAACTGCTACTAAATAACACAGAAATTACGGATAAACAAGAAATTCTAAATACTTTCAATGACCACTTCACCACAGCTGGACTAGCATTTGACTCTTCACCTGCAAATCTCCTGAGATCTTCCTTGAATCTTCAATCCACCGTGGGCCAAAAGGCTACATCAACCTTCTCCTTCAACCCAATATCATTGAAAGAAGTGGAAGATCTCTCCAACTTAGATACCTCAAAAAGTGCAGGTACAGACTCCCTGGACCCCTACTTCCTCAAGATTGCATCTCAGTCTTATCTGCCCCCTCACTCATCTCTTCAATCTTTCCCTCACCACTGGATCCATTCCCTCCATTTGGAAAACAGCTCAAGTAGTTCCTTTACTCAAATCTGGTGATCCATGGATCTCAATAATTACAGGCCATTTCCATCCTATCTGTTCTGTCCAAGATGCTCGAAAAGTTAGTAAACTCACAATTAAGGGTCTACCTGGATATCAATAACCTCCTAAACACAGCACAATCAGGATTTAGAATCAAGGCACAGCACCATTTCAGCCCTAGCCAAGTAAACCAATGACTGGCAGATTGCTATGGATAAGAAGAATAGTACCTGTGCTGTGTTCCTGGATTTGGAGCAAAGCATTTGACACAGTGGATCATGAATCAATAATCACCTCCTTGGCTCACTAGGGTTGGATTCCCCTTCACTCAATTGGTTCAAGTGCTATCTATCAGACAGATCACAACTGGTAAAAAATGGAAACTACCTATCCACTTCAAAACCATTGCTAAGAGGTGTACATAAGGCTCTATTCTTGGCCCCATCCTCTTTGCCATCTATATTAATAATATTGATGCTAACCTCACTCAATCAAACATCCATCTGTTTGCTGATGATACTGATACTAAATGTTAGCAATCCTTCATTATCTAAAGCCTGTGAACTGCTACAATCTGAATTCTCCATCCTACAACACAACTTATTGGATAAAAATACTTCTAAATGCCAAAAAAACAAAAGCTATACTCTTTCCTCACAAGTTGCTCTGCCTACCCACCATCTACCACCCTACAACTAACCACCTTACTTGGAAGAGGCTAGGATCGTTGACAACTTCAAATATCTTGGTGTCTGGATTGATAACAAGCTTGACTTTTCTGTCCATATTGAGGAGCTACTAAAGAAACTGAGACAAAGGCTTGGTTTATTTTTCAGAATAAAGCACTACCCCAACAAAGACTCCAAAAAGATTAATCCAGGCTTCATTCCTATCCTCATTGATTATGCTGACTTTCTGTATGGACACTGTTCACTCCCCTCTTAAATAAACTGGACACCCTATACCACAGGTCCATCAGATTCATTACTGACCTTCCTTCAGCACCACCATTGCTCCCTTTATAAGGCAGTTAACTGGTCATCATTACAACACAGAAGAAATAGGAATGCTGCAATTTGGATATTCAAAGCCTTATCAGGCAGGCTACCTACCTACATCTCGGACTGTTTTACTCAAATTACTTCTGAGCCATATAACCTAGGATCAGCAAAATTATCACCCTTAAGGTCCCCAATGTCTGCACCCAGCTTGGGAGGCTGCTATCAGCTACTCACTAGCAAATGTTTGGAACTCACTCCAAAAACCATGAAGCTAAATAACCTCCACCTTAATATCCTTCAAAGATTATTCACCACCCTGTTCCCAGAACTCTGCACCTGCTTCCACAAGGCCCTAATTTCACGGCCCTACCCCCCTATTCTGGTCATATTTATATGCTGAAAAAAACCCAGTTCTCAGTATCAAGATTCACCCTCAAATGCTCTAAGTCCTATAATCTACATATTAATTTCTGATGTGCCAACTGCCTATTGTCTCACAGATTAAAAGTGTTAATGCCTTGTACATATGTATATTGTTATATACTAGCACTTATGCCACTGTATTACTGTTTTTGTTACACCTGTCATTGTATTACTGTTTATGATACCCTTGTCTATGTAATAACACTTGCACTTCTTGACCACTCAGGTCCATCTTGTAAATGAGCTATGCTCAATGATGTTCGCCTGATTAAATAAAGATTTGATTGATTGATTGATTGATTGAGGTCAGCGAAGGTGACATTGAAGGCATTTGCTAGTTCTTTGGGTTCTTGTAGTGTGCCAGACACAGCGACAATCAGGTCAGGAGGAGTTGCATTGGAGTTCCTGCTGGTGAGTGTTTTTATGGAGTTCCAGAAATCTCTCCCACTACATAGAAACATAGAAGTTGACGGCAGATAAGGACCTCAAGGCCCATCCAGTCTGCCCATTTCTTTTTCTACCTTATAAATGTGCCATCGGCCTTTGCTCTGTCAGTGGCCTATCTATTCATAGTCATTTGTATTGCTCCTTATGCCTATCCCATGCCTGTTTGAAGCCCTGCACTGTATTCATAGCCACCACTTTGTGGTAAGCCATTCCATGCATCCACCACCCTTTCTGTGAAAAGAATTTCCTCACATTCCTCCTTAATCGGCCTCCTCTAATCTCATGCTGTGTCCTCTTGTCCTGCTATTTTCTTATATTTAAACATGTTAGACTCTTTCACCTTGTTTATGCCCTAAGGAGTTTGAATGCCTCGATCATTTCACCTCTCTCCTCCTTTGCTCAAGGGTATACATATTGAGCTCCGTTAATCTGTCCTCATATGTCTTCTGATGCAGTCCCTGCACATTTTGGTTGCCCTTCTCTGGACTGCCTCAATTTGGTTAATGTCCTTGTGAAGGTGTGGCCTCCAATACTGCACGCAGTACTCCAGATGGGGCCTAACCAGTGTCTTGTACAGAGGGATTATTACCTCCCTCTTACAACTTGTGATACCCCTACTAATGCACCCTAACACCCCCTAGCCTTACCTACTGCTTTAGAGGTCTGCTTGGATGATTTTAGGTCATCAGTGATGATGATGCCCAAGTCTCTTTCTTCCTTTGTGACTGCTAGCAACTCCCCTCCCAGCCTATAGGTGGCTTCAGGGTTTCTCTTCCCTATGTGCATGATTTTGCACTTCTTTGCATTAAATCCCAGTTGCCACTCTTCTGACCATTCTGCTAGTTTATCCAGATCTCTTCTCATTCTGCCCACCCCATCTGGATCATCTACTCTGTTGCAGATCTTGGTGTCATCTGCAAACAGACAAGCCTTACCCTCTAGTCCATCTGCAAGGTCACTAATGAAGATGTTGAAGAGGACTGGCCCCAGGACTGATCCCTGAGGTACCCCACTTGTGACTTGCATCTCTTCTGACTGTATACCATTTACCACCACTCTGTTTTCGTCTCACAACCGGTTTGCCACTCAGTTGACCAACTACCCACCCACGAGCCTACCCAGCTTATTTATCAATCTTCTATGTGGAACAGTGTCAAAAGCTTTGCTGAAGTCAAGGTAGGCAACATCAACTGCTCCCCTTGGTCCACCAATCTGGTTACCCAGTCAAAGAAATCTATGAGATTAGTTTGACAGGACCTTCCTTTGTAAATCCATGCTGTCTTGGATCCTGTGCCCCTATAGATTCCAGGTGTTGCACTATCCTGTCCTTAAGGAGTGCCTCCTAATCTTGCCCACTACTGAGGTAAGACTGACGGTCTGTAGTTCCCTCACCTCCTCCCTGCTACCACTCTTGTGGAGGCGGGATCACATGAGCCCTTCTCCAGTCTTCTGGGACCTCTCCTGTGCTCAGAGACTCACTAAACAATTCTGCTAATGGCTCTGCTAGTTCCTCCTTTAGCTCCTTAAGTACCCTGGGATGTATGCCATCAGGTCCCATTGCCTTATCCACCCTGAGCTAGCAAGCTCTTGTAGGACCCTTTCTTTTGTGAAGAGGGTAGTGCTCACCTCCCTCCCCCTGTGTCCATGATGCTGAGCTGTGGGCCCTGCCTAACTTCTCTTCAGTAAATACTGAGCAAAAGTATCTATTTAGGATAGATGCTTTGAGGTCCTCCTCCACATGCTCCCTTTTCTCCATTAAGCTTAGCATACCCCTCTGGACTTTCTCCTTTCACTAATGTATCTATAGAAAGTCTTGTCACCTTCTTTTACTGTTCGTGCTAGTGTTTCCTCAGTTTGGGACTTTGCCTGCCTTACTGCCTTACCTGCTTCCTTAGGTCAGTTTGGTATGCCTCCCTATCTTCATCCGCTGTGTTCCTTATATTTCCTGAAGGCCAGCCTTTTGGCTCTGACCTTTCTTCTACTGTATTTGAGAACCAAAGTGGTTTCCTTCTTCTTTTGCACTTCCTTTTCTGTCTAACACAATGGGATGTTGCTTCAAGTATTGCATCCTAATGCTTGCCCACTTTGCCTGTACCCTCACCTGTGTTTCTTTTTGCCAGGGCTAGCTTAACTCTGTTGCCATCTTATCAAAGTCAGCTCCTCTGAAGTCCCATATTTTTGCCTTGGAATGGGATGATTTAGATGTAGTAGCCAAATTGAACCATACCATGTGATGGTCACTGGCTCCCAGGTGACCTTCTACCTGGAGATCTGTGATACCTTCTTTGTTAGTCAGTACTAGATCTAGGATAGCCCTGTCTCTGTGGGTTGCTGTACCAGTGTTTGAGGCCCTCCCCTGCAGGAATCCACTATAAGTCTAGTTCTGGCAGATGTTCCTGCTGGTACTGACCAATCTGTATCAGGCATGTTGAAGTCTCCCATTATCAGAACCTCCCTTTAGCTGTCATGTTTTGTATATCTTCTAACAGTAATGTGTCTATGTCCTCCTCTGGTCTGGGGCTGTAGACAACCCCAGTTCTTATGGCTGTCCATTTCCTGTTTCCAGGGTGACCCACAGTTCTTCTGGCTCCATATGTATTCTGAATTTCTGTAGCTTTGATATTTTCATTAACATACAGGGCCTCCTCCCCCTTTTGCACCTCGGTCTCTTCTGAACAATACATAGCCAGGTACTGAAGTCTCCCAAGTGTGGTTACTGGTAAACCACGTCTCACTAATTGCTACTATGTCCAGTTTAGCCTCTGACATTATTGCCTGCAGGTCTGGGATCTTATTTCCCAGGCTGTGAGCATTGTGTACATGATTTTCCATTGGCCAGATTTTGGTGTGTTAGTTGTTGGGTGAAGTTTGGCATTACCCTGTGCATCGTATGGGAGACAAACCTTTTTCTTACCTGGTGATGCAAATGAACGGCAAACATGCTGAATTCCTGTTTGACCACTAGCTGAGGGGAGGGTGTTCTTCCCATTCGGCGTATGGGTGCTGCACCTCCCCATTTGCTAGTTTAAATATTCTGCAAAGGCGTCAAACTTCTGCCCCCAATGCACTGACTCTCTTTAGTCAGATGCAGTCCATCAAATTTAAAGAACTTTCGCTCCCAGAACTGTTGCCAGTTCCCTACAAATCTGTGTCCTTTTTCCTGGCACCAGCCTTGAGCCAATGTTTAGCTCCCTATCTCCTTCTCTGACCTTCCGTCCATCTGCTCCCTCTCCCAGACTGGCAGGATCTCAGAGAAGGAGATGCGACGAAATAGATGATAGTTTGTCACCCAGCCTAGTCAGGTGTTCCTTGGTCTCCACAACTGACCGGCTGGCGAGATCATTAGTCCCAATGTGTACTAGGACATCAATGTTTTCTCCTGCTTTGTGAACAATTTTAGTAATCGGTCAGTGTCTCTCCATGCTGATGTACCTGGAGACATCTGACCATCACCCTGGCTGGAGATGGGTATCAACTCCCGAATCATGGAGTCTCCTATGATCAGAAGTTTTCTGGATTTCCTTTGTGCTTGTTTTGTTTTGGTTCCTGATTTGGGTGAGTTTTGTTGTGCTAGCTCCTGTGCAGTGTCCTGCTCTGCAGTGTCTTCTGCCTCTTTATTTGATTTCAGAGATAGAGGCAGATACCTGTTTGTAGTGTTTATATGGTTTTGGAGGTAATGTGTTGGAGAGCAGAGAGTGATGGGGCACCTGATTTGCTCCTCTAACCACCTGCCAACCTCCTGGACCAACTACCCTCTGCAGTTGAGGTTTTTCTGTTGGATGCTGGGGAAATGGCGGGTGGTTCTTATAATGTATTTCCTCTTCAGTATGAAATTTGAGGCATGCAATCTCTGCCCATGCTGCCCGGAGCTGAGCCCTAAGATCTCCAAAGTCCCAGCATGTAGGACAGTGTCCTAAATCCTGTAAGACTGTCCTTCTGAAAATTGTTCCACAGTACCTGCAGTTAATGAAATCCATTCCAAATAAGTTGCTGGGTTTGTAACCTAGTCAGAGTAATTAGAAGGAAAAAAAAGGAAAAAAATACAAGTAATGGTTTAATTGTGCTTTGATTAACTTGTTATAACAAGTTAAATTACTAATGCCCTTGTAAATGAGATCACCTTGTGGAGCCCCACTGATCCGCCTTCCTGCTCTGCCACAGGAAGTATCACAACTGTGGTACCCTATAAAGGAGTGTAGCGTGGGTGGTTGGGGATGGGGTGGTGGCTGGGCCCTTCCCTGCCTAAAAGAAGAACCACGGACGAAAGAACAAGGAGGTAAGAGCAGAAACAATCAGTCAACAACAAATGCAGTAACCCTGAAAGCTTATCCTAATGTTAGATAAAACTGTAAAACCTGTAAAGCACCACCTGTAATAATTTCAGAGAAGATATCGCTGTAAGAAACACTTTGCTCCAGAGAAAAATAAAGCAGTAACAGAAGATATACCTTGCAAAAGACAATTTGAATCAGAAGAGTACAGCAGTAATCTGTTAGCACACACCTGTAGGCACACCATGTAATAATGCAGAAGAAGGTATACCAGCAACAACAATTTGAATCAGAGGAAAAATAAAGCAATGAAATGTTAGCAACAAACAGTAGCAGTCCCTGTGAGTAAAAAATAAAAACACCACCACACAGGTACCCCAGTTCCTGTCCAATAGTTTTTTATTGTACATTGCTTTGGCTTTTCTTATTAGCTTAGTGCACTTATTTCTGGCTACCATATATGTAATATAGTTAGTTTGCTTACCAGTCACCCTTGCTTTGTGGCAGAGGTTGCCATGGTAATGCATTATAAGGGGGCCCGAGAGCCAGGAGCATGCATTCCCTTTGATTTTCTTGGTTTTAATTGAGGCAAAGATGTTGCAGGCATTATTAAAGATAGCAGTGAAGTAGTCTAGTGCCAGGTTTATATCATTCGCACTGTCAAGGGGGGTCCAGTCAGCGCTTTGCAGACATTGCTTAAAAGGCTCTAGCTGTCCTTTCCTTATTGATCAATTTTTTGAGAGCTGAGGAGTGCGCTTCACTGACTTATTTGTCCAAGAGCATATTACTGGAGAGTGATCTCTGAGTTTTTCCAACAGTACAGACGCATCTGTTATGTGCTCAGGGTAGGTGGAGAGTAGTCAGTTGAAAAGGGAGCTTGTGCCAGTGCGGTAGTTTCACCCTAGTGGCCTGGGTTACCATTTGAGTGAGATATAGGCTAGAGAGTTGGTCTTTTAGCATGGAGGTATCTTGAGCTAGCCAGTTTATTCATTTCATTCATTCATTCATTTCTTTATTTGTAAAAAGTGCTTTTCTTAAAAACAAAGCACTTGTACAGAAATTAAAACAACAAACATTATGTATACAACAGATAAAACATCCCTTTAAAAACACAGTCAATAAATACATAAGTAATTCCATAAAATCTGATCAAAACTCCATCAGGCTAGGATAGGTCAGGAACTGTTAGGCTGAATAAATATGTTTTCAGGGATGTCTTAAAGCTCTGGATGGTCAGGTTCTTGCGTACCCGGCAAGGTAGAGAATTCCAGGGTGGGGGCCACCAAAGCAAAAGCTTGGGCCCCAAATGTTTTCAGTTATACCCTGGGAATCTCTAGCAGTTCCTCGTTGGTGAAAAAAGTGGGCAGAGAGGGCAGTAAGGGCAAAAAAGATCTTGCAGGTAATGAGGCCCCTGTTCATGCTGGGCTTTATCGGTCAGTAAACAGACCTTGAAGGTGATCCACCACTGAACTGGCAGCCAGTGCAGTCCACAGAGCACAGGCATAATATGATTGGACTAGGAGGTACCAGTCAATGGCCTAGCTGCCGCATTCTGCACTAGCTGCAGGCAGATATCAACCGCTGGTAGCCATGGGTAAAGGGCATTGCAGTGATCAAGGTGAGAGGTTACGAAGGCGTGGATCAACATTGGGAGATCATAAGGAGGGACCAGATGCTTCACCCAGGCAATATTCCTCAGATAGTAAAAAGAGGTCCTGACAACGGCTGACACCTGGGATTTAAGGGTCAGACCGCTGTCAAAAATAATGCTCAGATTCCGCACCAGGTCTGAGGTAGTTTATATTGAAGTCTCCAACAACAACTAATTTCCAGATCTGCTAGACCTGTTTAATGTGGCCTATGAACTGCTCTATGCCTGTTGCTTCCTTCCCTGGAGGTATATAGACTGTGGATAGCACCAATGTCTTGTTCTGGTGGCCTATTGATAGCTTCATGGGTAATAGCTGCGCCTTTTTTGTTATTAGACTGGCCTCATCTGCCTTTTTATTTAGTTTCTCAGGTAAACCAGGAATCCAACCCCATGTTTGGACAATCTGTTCTGCCAAAAGGCGGTGTAGCCATCGAGAAACACAGTGGCATCCAGGATCTTAGGGGACAGCCAGGTTTCTGTGAGTGAGAGTATGTCAGGCTTGTGCTGTGCTTCCCAAGCCTGGAGTTGGGGAAATTTGGGTAGTAGGCTACCTATGTTGATTGAGGCAATTTTGAGGTGGCTCTGACCTATATCATTATCTGTCCCTAGGGGCCAGGATTTGGGTGCACATTCACAGACAGGAACAGCAGGATGATTACCTGCACCCTGATTGGTACCCCCAGAGGTACATTGCAGACAGCTAGCATTTAGGTATATGTTATACTAACATATAGGGCTAAGGGCGTCTACCGTATAAGAGTAGATGTCAGGATATGTATGCACATGATTGTTATACACTTTACTTTCCAATATTCACATGTATTTCTTGCTTACAAGATGTTAGGACACCTGTGTCCTTGTAATGATAATGATATATAAGTCAGCATTGCCATCTTCTGATGATTTGTATTACTACACGGCTATGTACAAACTGTACCTCTTTGTTTCCACAAAGTGGTGACTATAACAAAATTATATAATGTTATCGTGGACTGAGGAGCCACCTCCAATTTAGCCAATAGGGTTCATCTCTGTAACTATAAATGTTTCTATCTTACAGTAACCATGGTAATTATCTTAGGTATATAATGTAAGACATTGCATCTTCTACCTCAGAGACCCCAGGAGACATGGAGATTCATCACGGTATAGGGAACGCTTAGCATTGGCTCCCAGTTCCTATAGGTAAGAACTGCTTAGGGCAACTGTGATTTTTCTTTTGGTAGTAATAAACAAGTTTTATTACTCTTATGCAACATGTCTGTGATTCCTTGTATGTCCATTATTGCCAACAACCTGACAGTGAGGTTTAGACCTCCTGACAGGTACATTAGTAAAAAGAGGAAAACCAGGGGTGGGGCTGTAAGGCTTAAAGGGAAAAAAGGAGAGTGTGCGGAGGAGGACCTGGAAAAGGCATCAATTCTGAACCAATATTTACCATTGGCCTCTGATATATTGTTTAATTGTTAATCTGTGGTGAGGCAGAAAAAAAGCTTTTCCATAAAGCTAGAAAATGAACTGTACGATATAGACATTGCAGTGAGGCAACAGCAAAGAGTTCATTTTCATAAGAATTCAATTGCACACATTTAAATATAAACATGATTGTCTCAGTGAAGATGCGGTGATTAGTGGTGGATGAAGTGGCCTCAATCCGCTCCTCAGAGTGATTTGCGGAGCCAAGAAGAATTCGTGGAGTACTCCACAACGCGAAGCAGAGTAATTTGCATTATAATAAGTAACGCAAAGTCTATTGAGAACAATGACTTGGCATTACTCCACCTTCCCAGACCACTACTCCACCAATTTTAAAAGTGAAGTGCATTGAGAACAATGTATTTTGCCACACTTTGCTTTGTTTTTAAGCTCTGAAGGTGAATTTTTCAGTGATTCATGGGATTTCAGGTCACATGGGCTCTATATTGATCTGCACAGCCTCAGTTCGGGGTAGTGTGTATAGGAAGCTGTAGGAGACAGTGTGCTCTGAGAGCTGTCTGTGATTCAAACCTTCTAAAGGCTGTTAAAAAAGCCTTTTTGAGTACTTTTTTTTGCTCAAATTTTAGTTCGTTGATTATAGGAAACCCTTCTGTGCTCATAACATCGAGCGTTTTTGTTTGTGTGTGGATTTTGAATGTTAATGTACAACATTGAATCTGTGTAGTAAGAGACAGTGAAAGTGTGCTTTGGGGAAGGGGCGGATCTGTGGTGTAGGTAGATTTAAGTTGGAAAAATAGGAAGTTTTTGTTTTTTGGTTATATTTTTGTTATATAACTGACTGTATTAATGTACACAGTAATATTGTCAGTAATTGTTGAAATTTCTTTGCTGATTTTGTGTTATGTGGCTCTGGTGCAGTAGTTCATAATTTCAGGTTGTTTACAATACGTGGTATATTACTGAACTTTTCAATTTGCTATGCATTACTTGTAGACAAGTTGTGTGTGTGTGTGTGTGTGTGTGTGTGTCTGTGTGTGTGTGATTGTGTGTGTGTGTGGTGCGTGACATCAAATAATACACATTTTATTGTGCCATAGTGTAATTGCAGGTGCAGCAGTGTGAACCTGCTATCCATTGCAGCTGCGTGATTTTGTACTGCCATTGTGATATATTTTCTTTTTTTGTTTGCTGCTTGCACTGTCATAAAAATCTGCAGTCCATGCCCCCCCCCCACCAGCAAAGGAATTGTTTTCCAGATTGGATTGTTTGTGACTTCAGCACCACTGGTTAGTTAAGGTGTTGTTTTCACTTCTGAATTTGTGTCTGTATCTGTTGCTGAAGCCACAGTTGTTTTTTGGCTTCACATCCAGTGTCCCCCCAACCAGAGTGAATGTTCCAAAATCTAAATTTGTTTAGAATATTGTTGTTGATCCCCCAAAATGCCCGCAAAGAGATGTGCTAGGAAAGTTGGTTCTTGCCATGACACTGCTGCCCGTGGTAAGATTCTCTGTGGACATGGTAGTACACAGACGCAGAAGTGCATTGCTGATGTGAGGAAAGGTATTTCTCCTGCAATGTTTTTTAAAGCCCAGTTAGTAGCTTCACTCATAGTTGGAGGAGATGATGTTGTCCCAGACGGTGGTGTTGGGGCAGTTGCTGGTGGTGATATGAGTATTGCTGCCTCAAGTTCCACTTTTGACTAGTGTACTGTGTCCAAAAATATAGTGGATTGTGAAGCAGTGCGAGTGAATGGCAGTGTAGATGATGTCATACTTCCCAGTAACATCCCAGTAACTGAACATGAGGATTCTGATAATCACGTCAATGATAGCATACAATGTGACATTTCTTACACCGTAGTTCAGGTCACACATTTTCCATGCAGTGATTCACAGTGTGGTGAAAAAATATCAGGTGATGGACATGGTGGTGTTTATTTATTTATTTATTTATTTATTTAGTTTTTGTTTACCAAGTAGGCACACTAGCCATGGAGATGACTATTTTCAGGCATGACCCAGGAGGTTACAGGGTAAAACATTACAGTCTTAAAAAAAGGTGGTTACAGCAAGGTATAAGTAACAGTGTTACACAGCAGGTTCTGTAGCATTAGGATTCAGGGTGTTGAGAACCGGGTACAGAGCATATTTTACAGTAATAACACACGGATGAGGCATGTTTACGATCTGACAGTGAGGATTACAAAATAAAGGAATAACTCTAAATCAGAGAATACAGTGGGCAGACAATGCAGGAAAATAGACATGCAGTAGATAGGACCCTGTGGGATGACAATTTAGCAGAACAGGTAAGGAAAGATAGACGGCTGATAAGTGCTAAGAGGGTGGGTGTAGGAGAAATAGGTGACAGGGGAGTAGAGGGAGTAAGTGCAAAGGGGGTTGATGCAGAGGATAGTTGAAGTGAGGTTAGAAAAGTGAAAGTTTGTTGAGTAAGGGTAACCTGGGGGAAGCGTTAGGGAAGTGTCAGAAATGATATTGTGCAGAAACAGGTTAAGAACTGCTGCCAGGAATGGAGGACCAGGAGCTAAGGAGGTTTAAAGCATTAGCATTGCTCAGATGAGATGAAGTGGTGATGGAGGGCTTGTTTAAAGGTATCATGGGTGGGTGCTAGGTGGACCTCAAGAAGGAAGGAGTTCCACGGCCATGGAGCTTGGTGGGAAAAAGCACTAGCACCTTTGGTTTTGTGTGTTTCGGTACACATAAGAAGGATTTGTCTATTGAGCACAGTCCACAGTTGGAGGTCTGTCGAGTGAGCAGTTCAGCCAATGATTTGGTGTTTGAGACCTCATAATACTGTCTACGGTGGAGCGAAGGGAATAGAGCCTGGTGGCATTAGGAGATAGCCAATTTAGATCAGAGTAGAGGAGGCAGTGGTGTTTTCTCCCATGGGAAGAGGCAGCATACTGGCATATATTATTATAGGTCATGTCCCACCTGTGTACTGTAGGTTTGATTTAGGTATGGCGGCAAATGAAGATGATGTGTTGATGATGATGATGAATCTGATGATGATGTTGCTGTGGCTGCACCGTGCAGTCCGCATGCCAGCATCCAATCAGAAGATATGGATGTGGGTGATGTTGATGAATATGATGATGATGTAATTGACCCCAATTGGGAACCGGAGAAAAAGAAATTCAAGGTGGCTGTATCTGGGTCTGTTTGCATTAATCCTCCCTTCCCCCCATAAAAACTTGTGATTTACCAGTTTCATTTGATGGTGATGATGATGATGATGACCCAGTAATAATGATAGGCAGTCATGGTGGTCAGTTGCAGTCCAAGTGTGTTCTGCCTGAAAAATCATGTAGCACACCCCCACTTCACGGCTTAAAAGAACGGAGTCAATAAGTAGCATCAGGGACATGTTAAAGCAGAGCATCACAATCCCTTGTTTGGGATATTTTTGTGCAAGATGCAAATGATGAGTCAGTTGCAATCTGCCAGGTTTGCGATGTGCGTGTGAGTCGAGGTAAATAGGGGAGTCATCTGGGCACGGGTGGGGCAGCATACACATCTTAAGAATAGGCACATGGCACTGTGAACCCAGCACAAGATGGCAGCTAATACCACAGTGGGGCGTTAACCCTCATCCTCAACCATAACGAGTATGTTATCCCCTTCCATGATTGTTAAATCCAGTAGGAAATTAAATCTGTGCAGTAGTGATGAAATAAGAGCAGAGGATTAATCCAGGCATGATGAGGTGGAGGAGCATAATGATTTTGAAATATTGTCCAGTGGTGGTGAGATTAGCAGTTTTGGTGGTGGTGGTGGTGAATGAGGTATGTCTAGTGCAAGTCAAGTGGTACATGTGGCAAAATAACTGCATTTGTGGGTTTGTCATCATCACCTGTGCAACCGTCTTCATCAAATGTCCACACTCCACCCCCTGCCATTCACAGAGCAGAACCATTTATCATCACACCCCATGTAAAACATTTAAGTCAGCACACGTTACAGAGTGTTTTAGCGCATAAGCTGAAGTACCCACCCAGTCATACAGTGTCATGTGAATTTAATGCTGCTGTAGCTGAAATGCTGGCAAATTATCTTTTGCCATTCTCCTTTGTGGAGAATTCTGGGTTCTGGAGGTTTGCTGCATGTGCCTGACCAAAATGGAAAGTCCCATCCAGGACATACTTTTCGACCCATGCTGTCCTCAAGTTGTACTGTACTGTGTCTGACTCAGTAAGACATGCCCTTCAACATTCCTCCTCTCCATTCATCAGTTTAAGTATGGATATGTGGACAAGTGGCAAAACAGCGGGGAGTTCATATTTGTGTATAACTGCACACTGGACACAGGTGCCGGGGGGTGTTTGTGGTGTTGGTAGTGTGAATAATCAGTGCAGTAAGGTGGAGTGTCATGGTAGCAATCTTCCAGGAATTCGACAGAAAGCAACGATTACTATGCGCAGTGTGACCTGTTCACACACTGGTGAAAACATGTTGGACATGGTACCGACTGAAATTGACAAGTGGCTGTACCACCTGTCCCTGAGAGCTGGGTTCACAGCAAGTGACAATGGGACAAATGCGGTGAAATGCATCACAAATGGTGACTTTTTCGTGTTCCATGCATGGCCCATTGTTTAAATCTTGTGGTGCAGGAGTTTTTGCAGCACCCTGATGTAAAGGAAATGCTGACAGTTGCACGCTGTATCCGTTCTCATTTTTCACGACCTGCAAAGGCCCATGACCAACCTCGGCAGTTGCAGATGCGAAACAGCCTCCTTCTGCACCGCTTGAAGCTGGAAGCTGTCACTTGGTGGAACTCCACTTTATACATGGCAGAGAGGTTGTATGAATAATACAAAGCCACCTCAGACTATCTTGTGATGCACACTAGTCGTGACAGTTCTGGGGCCTCCATATCTATGATGACTGAACAGTGGCACCTCATGGACTCTGAAATAATCTTTTGGCCTTTTGAACATGCCACACAGGTGGTGAGTGGTGAGTCTGCCTCCATTAGCCAATCAGTTCCACTGCTGTGGGTGCTGAGGCAGACATTGGTGAATATACAGCATGGCCTTGATGTTGCCGGAGACAGTGCTAGCAGTATGTTGCTGAAACACATGCTGACAGTATTCGACCAGAATCATCACATTTTGAGCATTCAGCATAGTGACAACTTTGCCATAGCAGCAATGCTAGACCCACGATACAAACGTGGAATTGCCTCAGTACTGAAGGAAGGGCCTGAACGGGTAAAAAAAATGTCATTGGGCAACTGGTGTGCTTGGTTCATGGGGCACAGAAGTCACGTTCCAAGGTCAGCAAACCTCAGCAGCACAATCAGGCTGAAGAACTGGAGGAGTATCAAGCATATCCTGTAAGGGGAAGGAGACTGCAGTTCCAAGTGGTCTGCCATCCAAAGCGGTTGGCGTCAATCCACTTTGGAAGGCTTTGTCCCAAGTGGGGATTTGTGAAATAAATGATTCCGGAGAACAGCATGATGCATCAACCACTAGACTTAGTGCAGCACAGAGAATGATTGAGTCATATTTGTCTGAAAACAGGCATCTGTCAATAACTGATGATCCTCTTTTGTACTGGAGCAGAAAGGTCAGTGAAAGGCCAGAGCTGACTGCAGTGGCACTGAACTCACATGCCCACCCTCCAGTGTAAGTGTTGAAATGGTATTCAGCTCAGCAGGTGCAATAGTTAGGGATCATCAGACAAACCTCTCTCCTGCAAATGTTAGTTGTTAATGAATGAGAGGCACATACCAGCAGAGACTGCAACCTCAGTATTCGTACCCTGGCCTAGTCATGGTGGTTTTGGTGATGTAGAAATGGACCATCATGGTGGTACTGGCAGTGGCAGCATGAAACAACCTACCACTGATGTAGATGATGACACAATGGAGAAAGAATTTTCCAGTGGTCAGACTTTAGATATAGATGACTGTGAGGGCAGCATTCTTTATGAAGATGATGATGAAGTTAATGTAAGCAGGTTTCAACTTAGGTTGTTAAAAGGCTGTCACTGTCATATTTGTTGTATGATACATGTTTTCTTTTTTATGAATTTGTGTGCCCCCTCTGGACTACCACCAGGACCGCTGTTAGTCACTGCCACCACAGAGAATGACCTAGTGTGCCCCCCAGACTACCACCACCACCACCACTGTTAGCCACTGCCACCACCATCATCAGATGCAGGAAGATGTCACAGGGAATGTCATCATGTGCCGCAGCTATCACCACCAGCACCCACCACCAGTGTCATTCTGACAATGTTTTCCCATTACGTGGACCATGCCAAGGCAGAGGGAGTCGAACAGGAGACCACATCCATCAGCCTCAGGCACAAGGCTTCTTAATATTAAAACTATAAAGTAAGTATGTTTACTAATGTTTTTTATGCTATTCAACTTCCTTTAGCTATATGTTTTCTTTTCTGTTGCTTTTCTGAGCTGCAATGGTCAAACACACATGGTAAACTTATTTTGTTTTTTTACAGGTTAACAAAAAACAACTTTCCTTCATTGAAAGTCAGTATCAGTGGTACTGCAGCAGTACCATACGCAGGAAACTGTGGAATATCCATTTCAAATCCATACTGGTAAGTATATATATTTTATTTTATCTGTTCCATTTTTTTTAAGAGTGCAATAAATACGATTGAGGAGGATTCATAAACTAGGTGACATGTGTATGCCGCCATAACTATTTCTGCAAGATATCATGCAGTGTATTCCAAACTTGCAGCTGAGCAGCCATGACAGTGTTGAAAAAGTTGCACACAGGTTGTGTTACTTGACAAGATGTGGTTTTGAAATGTAACTTGAGTTGAGATTGAGAACCAGTGACACTGGCACAGTGTACACAGCCTGGTACTAAATTAAGTTGTGATTGATCTGCTGATTGCATTGTGACAGCTTACTATCGGTGTTAATAAACCAGATACCCATGGAACAGCCACGGCTTAAACATAATGTGGTACTGCTGCAATCAAGTTGTAAGAAGCCCTTCATTTCTTTTTTTAGGAAACTTCCAGAAGTTTTGTTGTGGCATAATTGCCTTATCCAAAGAGGTTCTTCAACATCAGGCCCCCCCCAGGCTGGGGCAGACATGCAACAGGCAGAAGTAATTTCAATCGATAACCATGACCACCATTACCAACCAGACTCGAGAAGGATGCAGATGAAATCTGTGAAGAAGTAACCAAATAAGGAACCATTAATGAGACCAATCTGCAAATAAGACCCCCCCCCAAAAAAAAGAATACTTACCTTCACTGGCTTGAGAGTTATCCATTTCCACTTTCAACACAAAAAGTTCTCATCAAGCACTGGAATGTGCACACCAACAGTATCTGTGACCTGTGATACAAAACAATACAATGAGTCTATATATGTTAAGACCCCACCCACAAAATACAAATATATATATATATATATATATATATGTATATAAAAGACAAAGAACCTCTGTGCTCAAGCACTGAGGCAATGGTGACCCCAAAGGGCATTTGGCCGGGAAGCAAAGTTTCAAAGAAATACAAAATCACACATGCCCCCACAATGCAAAGCATCATGGGCTGAATATGCAAATCACCACAGAATATTATGCTGGTTCATCTTTAAGCAGAAATGCATGGTGCGGAAAGGCCTCTCACACAGTTTGCAAAGGTTCCAACAGGTGACATAGACACATGTTTCATCCTACCAGGACTCATCAGTATGCCTCGTCTGTTTGACACCCCAGTGGAATGAACCAGCTCTATCTATATATCTATATCAACTCACCAAGGCTACAATTAGTGTACAGACAAAAGGCACCCTTCCATCCAGTTGAGATGATCACATCGCATTTGCAGGAATCACAGCACACATTGGACCAGCAACAGTACACTCACGGTCATAATTTCTGATGGGAGTTTGTATGTGGTGTAACACTCCCATTTCACTTTGTTACCACTTGTCAGTTTTCTGGACACAAGACAGATGCATTTTGGGGATGCAGAAAAGATCTGGGGACTCTGTGTGACTACTGCGCGCATGACTGAATGCGCCATTAATTATGGAGGACTTTGTACGTGGTGTAATGCTCCCATTTCACTTTTCAATACCACTTGTTAATTTTCTGGACACAAGACATGCATTCTGAGGATGCAGACAAAATGTGGGGACTCTGTGTGAGTATTGCACGCATGACTGAGTGCGCCTTTAATTATGAGGGACTTTGCATGTGATGTAATGCTCCCATTTCACTTCATTACCACTTATCAATTTTCTGGACACAAGACAGATGCATTTTGGGGATGCAGAAAAAATCTGGGGACTCTGTGTGAGTACTGCATGCATGACCGAGTGCCCCATTAATTATGGGGGACTTTGCATGTGGTGTAATGCTCCCATTTCACTTCGTTACCACTTGTCAATTTTCTGGACACAAGACAAATGCATTTTGGGGATGCAGACAAAATCTGGGGACTCTGTGTGAGCACTGCACACATGATTGAGTGTGTCATTAAATCTGGGACACTTTGCATTTCATGTTATGCTTTCATTTCACTTCGTTACCACTTGTCAATTTTTTGGTCTCAAGACAGTTGCATTGTGGGGATGCACAATAATTCTGGGGACTGTGTGTGAGTACTGCACGCAATACTGAGTGTGCCTTTAATTATTGGACACTGCATTTCATGTTACACTCTCATTTCACTTTGTCAGCACGTGTGAATTTTTTGGGCACAAGACAGCTGCATTGTGGGGATGCACAATAATTCTGGGGACTCTGTGTGAGTACTGCATCCATGACTGAGTGCGCCATTAATTCTGGGACACTTTGCATTTCATCTCATGCTCTCATTTCACTTCGTCAGCACTGGGGAATTTTCTGGACTCAAGACAGTTGCATTTTGGGATTGGGAAGCCTAGTGAGTCTGGTAAATATTTTTGGAGCTTCAGTAATGTTTAATTTCTGTCATGCTATCGTGAAGTATTTGTCAAAAAGCAGGACTGAGCACTGCAATTATACTGTGCTAAACTACATGTGTGCAGTCCGTCTTCTTTCCTGTGTGTGCAGACAATGTCCAGCATCAATTTTCAAACATATATATATATATATATATATATATGCTGATGCTGACTTGTTGCACTGTTTATGGTGATGGTATAAAGAATAAAGATAAGAATACATATTGGCCCAGATAGTCAAAAGGGTTGCACATGGCACAAAACAGTTGAGCCATGCACAACCCACTGATGCACCCCGGTGTGATATTCAAAAGGGAAAAGTGCGCTGCACAAATCCTGATGCACCAGAGTGCATCAGTAATGTATGCTGGCACAGGTAGAGGGCGCATGCCCATGCATAACCTGCTCAGCCTGATATTCAGCCCAGGATGTGCAGAGCCATGCATGTGCAACCCCTACCTGCACCAGCACAAAGTTAAGCCAAAAAAAGGAACAACTGATGGCCACCCATAGGTGAGCTGCCACATTGCAGGGCGCAACACAGCAGCTACCACCTGTGGGTGGCCACCTGAGTTCCTGCCACACCTGGTGGCCCCCCCATGCTCCATCGTGGGCATCTGTTTAAATAAACCCCCCCATCCAATATCCCTGGTGGTCCAGTGGACCGGAATGTGCCCAATCATGGGCATCTGTTTTAAGAAAGAGAAGCCCCCCTCCTATATCCCTGCTGGTCCAGTGGACTGATTTCTGCCTGATTGCGAGCATCTGTTTTAAGAAAGAGACCCCCCCAGCCAACATCCCTGGTGGTCCAGTGGACCACATTCTGACTGATCTCGGGCATCAGTACAACAGAAAATGTCCTATTACCCTGGTGGTCAAGGTTACCCCCTCCCCACCTGCCTACTGAGCCCCACTGCCCTGCTCTGCCCCCGGTCAGCCAGCAGGCAGAAGCACCCTACCCACCTGCCGCCCCACCACCCACCGACTGACACCTAGGTAGGGCTGCATGCCCATTGGCTCACAACGTTATGATGCCTGCGATCGGGCAGAGTGTGGTCCACTGGACCACCAGTGATGCTGGCCGAGGGGGTTCTCTTTCTTAAAACAGATGTCCGTGATCAGGCACATAGCAGTCCACTGGACCACCAGGGATATAAGACATTTTATTTTATTTAAACAGATGCCCGCGATCGGGTAGCACTCGGTCCACTGGACAGCCAGGGATATTAGATGGGGGGGTTATTTAAACAGATGTCCACAATTGGGCAGCACTCAGTCCACTGGACCACCAGGGATATTAGACTTTTTTTATTTTTACAGATGCCCTCGATCGGGCTGCAGGGGGTGTTGGTCCCCGACAGCTGCTGCCTGGCAGGGCACCAGGTGCAAGTCCTCGGGGATCGGTGCACCTGCATCCAAATGGGATGCAAATGGGGCCATAATGACATACAAATGGCCCCATGTGTGCCTTGCATAAATTATGGTCCCATTTGCATGTCACCTTTTGAATATCGCAGGTGCTGTGAATGGGGTAATGGCACTTGTGCTAGCACATCTCCATGCCCCACTCTGGCCACTTGCGCTGGTGCAGTGCCACTGCACCATGCACAGTGGGGGTGGCCAGGGTGTGATATTGGAAGCTGCTGAGCCATTGCGCAGCTCCGTTAAATATCGACCAGGCCACACTCTTGCGCAGCCAAGTTAAGCTGTGCCTAGGCTTGCGCCACAGCCTGGCACAGTTTGAATATCCAGGCCATTGTATATTTTATTTGTACCATCAATGGCTGCAGACAAAGTCATATGATATGTTTTCAGAGGTCTTGGGCCAGTGTGCACCTCAATCACTTGTCACACAGACACAGTGCACACATGACTTTGTGGGGATAATAGCACAAAAAATCATGCTTTTAAACAAACCATACTCAACAGATGTAAAATATTGCTGAGGCACCCACAATATTTTATGGTGTACAGACATCTTCAAGTCAGAATATATAACTGGTCCTGCAGTCCACTGCCACCATGCTGTGCTACCACTGGTGCCATGTTGTGTTATGGTATACATCAACTTGCTGAAAAACTGACACTGCCAGTGTAAACTAGAGAGACATACTCCAACAATTAATGAAAATAAGGAATGTGGTAGTATAGTGTGGTGGCAGTGAACTGGACCTTATATATTTTCTGACTTTATTATGTCTGTACACCACAAAATATTGTGGGTGAATCAGCAAAGCTTTATGTCTGTTAGATACAGTTTGTTGAAAAGCAGGATTTTTGGTTGCTATGATCTCCTAACAAAACATATGTTACATATTCTTATCTTTATTCTTTATACCATAAACACGGCAACAAGTCAGACAGCAATCAGCATATATATGTTTGCAAGAAGCTGGACAGTGTTTGCTGTACATACACACACAGGAAAGAAGACTGACTTCACACATGCAGTTTAGCACAGTATACTTGCACTACTCAGTCTGCTTTTCTGCAAACACTCTGTGACGGAAAGTAAACATTAATGAGGCACCAAAACAGCACACACACACACAGATACACACACACACACACACACACACACTTAACAGAAGGAAGGGGGGCCTGAATAAAAAGTGTCACCCTTACGGAAGACAACAAAAAAGGGCATAATTACATACAAGGGTCGGGGATGGTGGAGGAATACTTTTTATAACACAGCAAGGATGATGTAGGGAGGACACATGGTGTGAGGAAAAAAAAATAATGTGGGATCCCATGGTGATCCAGCAGCAGTTCTGGCATGGACATAATTTGCAACTGATATCCCTCTATGCGATCCAGCCACTGCTCAACAGCATTCACCTTCTTGTTGTTCTCCTCGACAGCACTCCAGAGAACTGCCAAGTCAGCCTGAATTACATGCAGTTCTCTGGGATCCACACATTCTACAGGCTGACCTGATGATGGTGGTGGCGGTGGGGGGTGCCGGTGGAGCAGCAGGTGCTGCTCTGGCCCTGCTTTTCTTAGGGCTGCTGCCACACACAGCTGCACCCTCTGCCACAGAAGGACCAGCAGGTGCAGGCATGGCCCGTTCTGTGGCAGCCTACCACTCCAACTGGTGGTGATGGAGCATATGAGTATGCTAGCCCCCAGTCCCCAGGTGAGTCCCCCAGGGGCCACGGTGCACCTCCATCTCACATAGACAACACCTGACCATGCTGCAGTCCCCCCCAACACAGTCAAAAAACTGCCAAACAATGGAGGTGTGGGAAGGACCAGACACAGGCAGGAGAGGGCCAGATGAACTGGCAGATGGCTGGTCATGGTGCTCAGCAGAGATGGGATCCACACCTGGGCCCAGGGGCATAGGCACATCCTGCTCCAGAGGACCTGGTGCTGGACATGGTGGTGGTGGTGGTTCAACTGCCTCAGAGTCAGAAGACAGTGCTGGTCCTGCTTCAGGAGGGGAGGCACTTAGGATTTTCAATTGGTCCAACAGGAACCAGTGGCCATGCCCCCCACGCATGCACACGGTACGACGCCTACCAGTACCACGCTCTCCCAGAGCTGCTCCCACCCCAGACATTCCCTTACCCTGGACCATCTCTCCTACTGCGCTCCCTCAGTCCGAGCAATAACTGCTCACACTGTCACAGAACACACTCACAGATACAGACAAACAACTGACTACTTATAAAGGTAAGAAAAATAAATTTACAGAAAGAACAAATTAAGTAAAAAAGATTACAGAAAAGACAAAAAATATAGCTTTTAAAAAGGCTGTTGGGTCTAAATCAAAGTTTAAATCTCCTCCTCACTCTGATCTCCAGGTCTCATCAGTGACAAAACAACACACTCCTCTCTCTCCATCTGCACAGGAGAAAGTGAAAGTGGCTGCTTGTATGACTCACTTCCTTCCTGCCTGGTTAAAGAGCATGTGACTTACAGTACTGTAAGCCATGTGATGTGTGAGGGGGCTGCCAAATCTGAAACACAAAGTGGATCACTTAGAATCATAATAAGGAACATGAAGTCCATTGAAAACAATTACTCCAGCTCACTTCACATTGCCATTCTGCCTTAACGTGGAGTGATAATGACAAGGCAGAGTGAGCACTTTGCATTTCCCATTTCACATAGAGGAGTGGCAACTCAAAGTGCCCACTTCGCGTTCACTTCACCCTAGAATTTAAATTTGCTGCATCTTTAGCTGTGATAGAGATGCATTGAACCCATGGGACAGTGGGTCACATATTGTGTAGCTGTCAATATACCACACTACAGTTTATTTGTGATTGCTGATGTTAACCACATCAGAGAGGGTTGTGGATTCATGGAATGGCCTTCCTGAGGAGGTCATGGAGTCAAAAACAGTGGGGGAATTCAAAAATGCATGGACAGACATAAGGCAATTCTAGTGGGGGGGTAGGAGGAAGAAGGCTGTTGGTTAACTAGGATCTGCAGCTTATGCATTAGCTAGGGGAATGTGCAGACCAGGTGGGCCAAGCAGTCCTTATCTTCCATCAGATTCTATGTTTCTGTATTAAGTTTCATCAGTAAAAACAGTAAAGTTTGAACCTGACATAACTGTTGTGATCTTTCAAATGCTTGGTGCAGAAGGAAGCATGACATTTCTAAAGTTTTGGTACCATGCTGATAAGCTGTGTGAGAAGAGCCATAAACAGACTAAACTCAATAGACACCAGATGTCTGCAATTTTGCAAGCAGAAATATGCCAGCATACAGTGAGGTGTGCTTGGCCGGTTCATGGTGCTGCACAGGGTGCAGCACGGTATGGCAGGTCAGTCTCATCCCGATCTTGATGTGGGACTTCATGCATGGCAGGTGGGTCCCCAGGGGTTATAACACAGGAATACAGCCAGCATACTGAGGCTGACCCTGACACTGGGTCTGTTGATGTGATCTTGGCCTGAGGACAAAATTGCCCATGCTATTACCTGCCACACCCCTACATGACAACGGCATCCAACAATGCAATATTCACGGCCACAGCATGTGGCACACTTCCTCTACCTCAAAACTGGATATCACAGCCATGGTTCAGCATTGTACTTAGCAGGTGAGGATTGATGTCAACCTCTGATGATCACAACCAATGTGTAAATTCATTGCCCCAACGGTGCATCTGGAAGACACTGAGTGATTGTATATGGGTGTGGAATCAGGTTGAATAATGCTGTACATATTTGAACATAGCAACCATCACTAAGTTAAAGGGTGATGAAGGGGTTGGGTGCATCAGAGGTCATGCATGGAAATTTGGATGAGGAGCCAAACTGGGCAGTCAGTAGGGGAGGTACCAGGGTGATACTACCATACCAATATGAAAAGGCCAGGCAATTAAAAGATAATGGTAGCATACTATGGTTATGTCACTGTTAATCCATTTCTGTCAGTAGACATGACATATACCATTTGTCATACATCACAAGTAATAGTCAACACATGTATCTGGGAGGCAGTATAGCACAGTGGTTAAAGCTCTGAGCTGCAAAACTGGAGACCTGGGTTTGAATCCCACAGCCCCCCACTTTCATACTGTGTGACCCTGAGCAACTCACTTAACTTCCTTGTGCTCCCAGGTCTCACCTGGAAACAAGCTTTGGCTTAGTGTGCCTCTCCTGGTTAAACTATTTTCCCTTCCCCTTCCCTTCTCTTCTGTTGCAATCATATGGTACTGTTCCTCGACAATGTAAGAAAGAAAAGCATGACAAGAGAGCATAATAAAAACAATGGGGCCTATTCTCAAAAGGATGCGCATGGTGCAAAGTGACTTGCGTCCAACATGAATGATCAAGTGGCACTTTGTGCCAATTGTTGCACCATGGGGGATTCTCAAAAGCAGCCTGTGACAACATGCAGGCTGTTTGTGCCAAAGTGGACTTGCATCATGGTTGTGCCAAAACCTCTGCTGCGACATGGCGCAAGGGATTTGACGGCAGCTGCTGTGCCCTATTCACAAAGGGCAGCTGCCACATCCACTAATTTGAGATTCTCAAACAACCCCCGGAGGACATCTGTCAAAGTACATTTACACCAGCTATGAGCTGGAGTAAGTGTGCTTTGCTGTCCACCAGGGGTTGCACCAATGTGCCACAAGTGAACCCTACAGTCCCCCATGATCACACATAAGCGCCCCCAGTCCCGATCCCTGATAGTATTAATAATTAAGCCCATGTGGGCTATCTCTTCCTCCCACAAGCCCTGATCCCTGATACTATTAATAAATATGCCCTTGTGGGATATCGGAACCTCCAGACCTGACCCCCAATATTCTTAACAATGAAGCTCTTGTGGGCTAGCAGAGCCCCCCAACCGAGATCCCTGATCCCCAAACCCCAATATATTTTCATATCACTTTAAAAAAATTGTATGCACTGTAGCCCTGGTGGTCTAGTGGCCCCTCCCAGCAGTGCCAGAACACCTCACCCCAGACCTGTACCCAGCCAGTGACTGGCACAGCCCACCTTTCACTACAGTGACCAGCCACCGACTGAGCTCTGAATGAGAACATACAATAAGGATAAGGACTGTGAGCAACATTGAAAGTGTCTTATCAACACAGCAGACAAAGATAGGCCCTGCCGGGCTGAAGTTTTGCTGCCTTGGTGAGCTGGCTGGCTGGAGGGTCAGCTATGGTACCATCCCTAGTATTGATTCTGATTGTCTGTAAAGTGTTTTTAGCAGCTCCACCTGATGGGGGTTATTCAATTTCAAATCCAATAGATATCTTCTGGGCGTACATTGCATTCAATTATATGAATTGTTCTTTTTTTCAGTTAAACTTTTTGATTTGCTTCCACATTTCACATTACAAGCATAAGAAATCAGGCGGTACATTAATCAGTATAATACAAGCCAGTGACAGTGATATACATACCAGTTAAAGTGGTGTAGCTATGGGATGGTGGTTACAATCTACCACATATGGTCATTATGCCATCTTAACACTTGACACATCCATCAGTATGGATATAGGAAGTCCGAAAGACCACCTGCCATAAAAAAGAGAAAGAACTACAACCACAAAGAACCTAAAACTAATCAAGACAACTATATATATAGTGCAGAGATATTATGAAGCATATATGTTGAATATGTCTATGGTACCCAATCCAGCCCTTTTAGAGTGACAGAGGAATGGACAATCCCCACTAAAAGAAATTAACCTATTCCCGCCCTTGGTTTTGTAAATACAATAAATGGTTACCAGCAGCAATGATGTGTTGAAAGGTTGTTAGCAGCTAGATAGGTTAGCCTATCCAGTACCGCAAGCTGTGTTAAGCTGTTAAGGAGATTGTGCATACTGAAGATGTCAAGGTTGTGCCATTTGCACAGAATTAGCTATTTCGTCTGCATGCTTAATAAAGCAGTTCACCAGTGTTTCTGTGGGGTAAGATGTGGGGTCTCAGAAGTTATGCCCAGTAACAGCAGAGCTGCTGATTGGGGTATCTTTTTGTGGAGTATTTGAGTACCCAAGTGACATAATTGTCTTTAGAAAGACTGAAGCATGAGGTACGTCCATAAAATATGATACAGATCCCCTCTATGTGTAGGACACCTCCAACATTTGCCTGTGTTACGAAGCTTAGCTGTAGGGAGAAATGTAGGGGTTCTGTACCAAGAGTGAAGTACCTTATTTTGGATCAGTCTGCTCCTAGTATCTGTGTATGTATTTTGTCCAAATTTTCAACAGTTGTGCAATTGCTGGCCAGTTATCATAGTATGCATGGCTTTTTCCCATCTAACCTTAGATTCCTCTGACATGCTGGGCACTCTGTCTAGAACAATGGAGTTCACTTTATTAACCTGCCCTTTGGATAGGGATGGCCAGTTGATTGGGGGTCTGCATTAGTATTTTGGCCTTTGGAGTGAAGAAGGTCTTGGACCTCACCTCTGAGTTGGAGGTGTCTCCCGAGGTCTGTGGATGGGAGGCTCCAATGGGATCACAGTGTCCGAAAAGTGGCTACCCATGATTTGTCTAGTTCCAGGATATCGCTCTGTAACTCCTACAAGAGGATCAAGCCAAACAGTTTTCCCTAGAGTCAGGACCATTTTTTCATCAGTGCAGAAGAGGAGGACCATGCTGTTTGTGAGAGACCTAAGCAGGCCAGTGGAGGAGAAGGAGGAACTGTGTCTTGCTGGCTGTAGCAGGCATGCTTTGCCTAGCTGGTAAAATGGCATTTTTATGTTGCATCATTGCGGAGGTGGTGGCCAATACTGTTTGTGGCTGTGTAAGACCCAAGCAGGCCAGAGGAGGAGGAGAAGGAGGCAGTGCTGTGTCTTGCTGGCTGGATCAGGCATTGTCTCTAAATATGACATTCATGTGGTGGAGACAGGTCCTCGATCAGGTGCAAGGAAACAGCAGCATAACAACTGGGGATGGGGAACAGTAAAATGAATGAAAATACAGAATTGTTTTTGTTAATCATACAGTAGAGGATTATAATGAGGGGCAAGGAGGGAAACAACAGATTTCGTTTGTCTTTAACCTCATCGAGGAAGCAGCCTTCACAGTCCTCCAAACAGGAGTTGTCACCAGATGAGAATTCCCTCTCCATTACTGCTTCATCTACCTTGGTGGTACAAGACAGTTTGTTAGTGCCAAGTCAGCCAATAGCACCTTCCTCTTCATCTTCACTGTCATGTGGTATGAAGAGGGACATTATTATCTCATGCTGAATGTGGCACTCATTCATTTTAATAAATGCCAATAATTTTTGGTGACAGATTGGTGCAACTGTCCCACACAATGGCACCAGCTGAACTGAATACAATATTCCACACTGAGACTCGAGGGTGGGCAGCTGAGGTATTTCATGGTAACCATGGTCAGTGCTGGCCACTCAGTGACCTTGCTACTCCAGTTTAGCAAGGTCTCATCGGCAATGGTAAGGTGCTTTGCTTCCACCAAATATGCATCTATCATGCGTTGTGCTGCTTGCAGACCTGCTGCCTCATCAGCTTCCTCCTCCTCCTTTTCTTCCATGTTTGCAACTTCCTCCTGATTTAAAACATCCCAAAAAAGATTTGTCATTTTTTCTTTTCAAGATGCATGTTTTTGCAGCCTCTTTCCCATGTGAGGAGGTGGTAGCAACACCTTGTGTCTGTAGTTTCATGTTGTGCATTAGATACATGTGTCTTTAGCATCTGTGACCTGCATACCCTTCTTATCAGAAGTTCTGTTAACTTTCTGGGTGGATACTTCAGCATTGTCATGGCTCATATGTAGTAGCAAGTATTCAGATATTGCTTTATACTACTCATATAACCGCCCCATTATGGACAGGATGGAGTTCCTTCTGGTGACAATATCCAGCTTCATACAGTGCTGAGGTAGTTTGCTCTGTATCTGCAGTTGACTGAGCCTGTCACAGGCATTTCCAGAATGGGCAAAGTCAACACAGATATGACGGAACACAGTTAAAATGTCCTTGATATCTAGTTGGGTGAGAAACTGCTGCACAATGAGATTCAGACAGTGTGTGAGGCATGGCACCCTGACAAACCCCCCAACACTGCTGCATTTCACAACACTGGACCCATTATCATTCACAATGAAACCTGCTTTCAGTGAATGGAAGTGAAGCCAGTCATCAGTCTCAGTAAGGAGCACTCTCAACATTTTCTCACCCATGTTTGAGCAATGTATACTCTTCATTTGTCAGTGTGTCATGCTGGCGAAAACCTGGAATGTTGCTACCACTACAATTGGGCTTAGTGCAATTTTTCCCATGCTCAGAGTCAAACAGTACCCCAGGTATCTCTGCCCACAGTGCTGTAATGCACAAGTAGGAGCTACCAGCTATTTGGCCACTTGTCCACATATCCATGCTGAGATGTATATATGGTGATGCTGAATGCTTTTGGGCATGGTTTACCATGTCTGACACTGTCCCATGGAGTTCAAGAATGGTATGTTTTGAAAAGTATGTTGTTGATGGAATCTGCCATTTCTGACAGGCATGGGCCATCAAGCTCTGAAATCTAACATTCTCCACAAAAGAGAATGGCAGTAGATCAATAGCCAGCAGTTCAGCAGCTGCTACATTTAGCTCATGGGCGGTAGCATGATTGGGAGGGAATTTGGGTGCGGCTTAAACATGCTATGCAGCGTAAGCTGGACCTTTCTTGAGGTTGGGGTACCAACAACTAAAGTCATCATGGCAACATTGGTGGGGTGCTGTTTGACTGCCGGGGATTCATATGTGATGCTGCTTGAGTGACTTTGTTTTTTTTTTTGCAACAGTATAACTGTGCTTTTCTGACTGGTGGGTACTGGTGCTATGCCCACTACTAGGCAGATCCACTGAATCCTCCTCCTCTTCTCTATAGTTCTCCTCACTCACCGCTCCATCCACCAGGTCTATTGCCCTATCATTTCTGTTTGCCTTGCCTAATGATGATGAGGGCAAGCGACCCCCTACACTGACTTCCTTCTGGTGTTGAAGTTAGTGTAACAGGTGCCTGTTCTTTAGGTGTGTGTGTGTTGTCCACCAGTGCCTAGGTGGCTGTCCTTTTTACCCCTACTGACTCATGCTTGACACAGCAGAGAGATACCAACTGTCTCATCAGCTGGGTCAAACATACAGAAATTCCAAATTAGGGATTTTGTTACCCTTGTTTTAACATGGTGCTGGGACCAGGACAACTGAGATGAAGGGGTGGAAACTGGTGTGTTTTGGGATGATTTGAGAAACTTCGAGAATATTGGGGGGGGGTGGACTTTGGTAGTTGCATTACTAGTGCACACATCATCCCTTGCACCTTCTGCATCATCACCACCCTTATGTTTTTCCTTTTCAGGCTCCCGTAGGATATCCAACATATCATCAGCGCAGCCACTGATGTCCTCCTTCTCCACAGGTCTGCCTCCTCAACCTCACCATCTACAGGCTCTCTGACCCTCTTATCATGATGAGTCTGATTCACATTTTCTAGTGCTCCTGCTACAACCACTGGCTCCATACTATCAAGCTCCTCACCGCCACCACCAGGAGCCATGGGGACACCAAAACCCTCCTCTTTGACCACTGTTTCTTGTTTGCTAGAACTGCTGCTACCCTTGTCACCTGCCGTATCCCCCACCAACATGGCTGCCACAGATATGGCAGAGAAAAATTTGGCTACACTAATGCCACCACTGCAAATTACTCCTTTGCTAGTACCAGCCCTGGCCCTATAGAACATGTTGTCGCCTTGCCCGCAGGCATTGTTTTTTTAACTGCAGCACTGTTTTGCCGCGCAGATTTGTTACTCTTCTATTCTGCCTCCACAGCACCTCTCCCTTTACTTCAGCTTCTCTTTCCAGTCATTCTTCTCTGCTACAGTATGTAAGTTGATTTTTTTAAACAGAATATGGATTGCAACAACAGGGGTAACAGAGGTAAGTAGTGCAACTAACAAACAGTGACAGAACACTTTTTTTAAAAAAACACACAGGGATTACAATGGTGGGATAACTACGTGACAGAAAAATAATTTTTCTTTAAGCACCATGAGATAACAACGACAGGGGTAACAACAGTGGCAAAACACTTTTTTTTAAAACAGCACAGGGATTACTATGACAGGGATCACTGAGAATATTACTAATTAGTAATTTAGCATGACACACAGTGCAAGAATGCTGTCCCTTTAAGGAAAATATAACTAAAACATCACTAAAATTGCTACAGAAACAGTGACAAAATGGTTTACTTAAACCCGACAAACTCAAATGAAAACAATAAAAATGAGAAATTACTCTACAGATTAAAAAAAGTTAACTAGAAAGACTGGAGAAATCAACACAAATCTCCTGCTTACAAAAAAAGCTCTGGATTTTTCTGGGCTGCCTTACTACCTTGCTGCTACTCTCATCCACACCACTGCTTCACAGACTGCCAAAACAGAAACCACCTCTTTAAAGTAAATAATCACAGAAAAAATAAACAAAAAAAATAGAAATCTAGGAGCACAAGGCCCTCTACAACAATTTGGGAGGAATTTGGGAACCAAAAAATTCATATTTCTATTCAGTGTAAAGGTTTTTCCTGCTCTGAAAGCACAGAGACTTCTAGTCTGTACTCTTTCTTCACAGCACTGCACTGAGAGACAACCTCCTCCACGTCCTACAGGCTGTTCAGCAGCATGTGACCACCAATCCCATAGTACATTTGCAGACTTCACCTTTTACCAAACTCCCTGATGAAGTGCAACTTTGTGGACTTGTGAGACTTTACCTCTGCACCTAACCCCACCGTCAAAGTTGCAACTTCACATTTTGTGGAGTCATCACTTTTTCGGAAAGTTCCAACTTTGCGTGGTGGATTCATTTGCAAAATTAGGAGAATTTACAAGTTAATCCATGAAGCAAAGTTTTCCAACTTTGCACATCACTGCTCCTGACCCAGCAGGTGATGCTGGAATGCTTGGGCCATAAACCACTCACCGGCCCAGCAACATGGAATCTCCTGTTACTATACTTGGGTCCGCATATTAAAAACTTTGCACTGGGTGCAAACCGTTTGCTCCGAGTTTGCACGGGGCCCTATATTCGAAAGACCAAATAGCATGGGCAAACTGCATTAGCGCTGGGCAAAATTATAATGTATGCACTGTGCAAAGAGAAGGGGCGTGTACATGAATATAGGTATTATGCTATATTCAGCACATTAGAGCGGTGCAAAGTGTGTTTGCATGACTTTGCATGACACTTTGGCAGCATAAATTACCATCAAGAAAAAGGAAGTCTTACTGTTACTCTGGGTAAAACAAGGATTGGGAGTGTGGACACAGCAGCAACAGGCAACATGATGGTAAGCAACAACAGCATCATGGTGCACCTGATGACTGCAGATAATGAGGAGGCTGAGAGGGCAGATGGCAACCCTGGGCCACTCCATATGCTGTGGAAGTGACATACTGCACACACATCCAGTCCCCCATAGGGGTATACCACCACAATCCAGCACACACATGCAGCACTGGGGGAATGGAGGGTACTGAGAGGAGGGTGTACAGGTGGCCAGGATGCACCACATAGTAGGTGCTGCCACACAGCTGGGGCCTTCCATGCAGGGCACATGTGCCAGTGATGGGAATGTCCCCCACATCAGTGTGCCTGTATAATGATATGTGTCTGCCCTCCCTAGGCATATACTGCACACCTGTCCAGGCTCCCCATCACAGATGGCCATCCATGTGTATGGTAGTGTGGGAATCCCATGCCACTGGCACAGCGTACATGGGTCACAGGACAGTATGACTGTGGTGTCCACTGTCAGAACACACCTGCCAGCTGTGCATGTCACTATGTGGATAGCAGCAGTCATTGTTGCCTGACACACCATAGGTATTGTTGTATCCCTCACAATATCAGCTACTGTGGTACTGTACCATCTGATACACACTGTAGCAGGAATGCCAATATGATATGGCATGCAGCACGACCACCCGTTTCTGTGGTGCTAGTCCCCTGGGCTACAATAGTCTGTGTTTCTGTGTCCAAACCCAGCCTGCAGCTGCTGAACTGTTTATCATGTCTGACATACAGATGGAGCTGTGAGTGCACCCAGCCTGCTGCTATCCACCTGTAGTTCCAGTCTAACATACAGGTGGAGCTTTGTGTTCCATGCAATAGCACCGGGCAATCTACATTGTAATGCATGCAAAGCTGGCCGTAATGAGATGCTAATATGGCTGTTTGCCCACAGATTGCCTAAGTAGGCTCATTTGTATAGGGGCTTTGAATACAGCAAAATTTAGCCCCGGGCAAATGAGTTAAGCCCGGGCAAACCTGTCAAAACCATAGCACAGTTCTGCTGAGTTTGGCCTGCGGTGTTGTTTGCAGTTGTTGTGCACCACTTCATTGCTATGACCCACATTGGTCACCTACTGCAACTCTGCCTCACTCCACCTCTGTGTGCACTGGGCTGCTGTTGCAGTTTGGCCTTCCAGGTTACTATATTCAGAGCTGTCTTATTTGCCAGGCTATTTCTGCACTGCACTCTCAGCCCTGTTTTCACGGCTTCATTTGCACGCTATATTCAACTGATTTAGCCCTGGAGCTATTCCTTTGAATAAAGCGTGCAAATGATTCCAGGCAAATTTTGCACACTGTGCTGTGCTAATTTTGCCCTGGGGCTAAGTTTTGAATATCTGGCCCTTAGAGTTGTCCAGAGGTGGAGATGCACCACATGCTATGGCCCTACAATGGGAGATTCTCCATGGGGCAGGTAAGCGGTCTTTCTGGAGTCCAAGTTGGTGATCTGGCTGGGCAGTAGTCAAGGATGATGAAGAAGAATGTGGCCAGGAGACCAGGGGGATTAATAATAAATAATAAAAATATTATAAAATGTTACAGCACTTATATGGGCCTACGTGGCCTGCTTATAAAATAAAGCAATATCCTTTGTTCAGATTTTTTTTTACAAACTGTTATTACTCTTTAGTACTTGTTAAGTGTTGCCAATGGAGTGGCAACTCCAATTCTCTGGAATCCCTTGCCCCCAACTTTCATAGTGCTTACACAGTGAAGGTCATTTAAGGTGCCTTTAAACACCATTTATTTAATGTTGCTGACAATTTAGGTTGGTTACTTTATTATGTTGGCTTTGCGCCTGCATGCAAGCCAACATCTTGCAGTAGTAGCAGATTTTGGAGGTGTGTCAGTGTGGGAGAATGCAGGGCATGCTTTAGTAGGTGCATCCCTCATTCCTCAATAAACCAGCATGCAGGCATTGATGCAAGAAATATGTAAAGTGGACAAAACTTGTAAAGAAAGTGCCACTACAATCAGAGACAAGCTCGTCATGCAGCAGCACAATGACACACCTCCCGACGTGCCTGCTTTCCTGATGAAGCATTGCAATAAAAATGGCAGCAGCATCTGCCGCCATCTCTTACATGATCCCTATAAAGCTGACTTCAGGGGTGCCCAATCCCCCTGTCGGCATGTTAAACACCCCCCCCCAAAGATTGTGTGGCACACTGGGAGCCCAATCCAGTGTGCCTTTGTTGTTCAAAAGCCGACTGCCATCGGCATGTTCCTGCCCCGGCCCTATCCACATTGTGTGCCACACTGGGAGCCCACCCCAGTGTGGCCAACATCACCCCCACTCCAAGTCACCCAGTGTGCCCAACATTTTTCTCATACCTGAAAAAAAGAAAATGATCTATGATGTTTTTATTTATTTATTTTTTTAATCTGAAAAAAGAAAATGGTCCCTTGTTGTGTTCGGTGCCCCCTCCCACAACACACACCCACCCTCTGTGCACCCTGCCTCTCCATACCCCCCTCCTCACCCCATACTTACATCTGGAGGTCGGTGCCATGATATTCGGTGGAGCAGGAACACGTCTGCACTCTTCAAAGTCGACCGCGAACTGAAGAAATGCTGGTAAGCTGTACATTGGCATAAATGGGGAGTTTTCAACTTAGGTGGATATCTCAGCCATTTTGGGGAATTTTTCCCCAAATTTTCAACATGTGGTGTTTGGGACCCCTCCTCATGAACACATGTGCTGTCATCTCATTACTCAGCCCCCAAAGGTCATTTCACAGTCACTGCATGAAATCACCTTTCAGGACTGATTAACAAAATGACAATGCCACTGTTCATTAGGTGGGGTCCCAAAAACCCTATTTTGCAAAATTGGTGGAAAAATTCCAAAAACTGTGTTATGAGCATGCATTGCACACTTGTTACTTGACAATTTTTAATATTTTCACTCCAGATTTTCAACACTGCCATTTTTCACACCTCCTTATGAACAGTACAGCTGTCATTTTTTACATCCTGCCCAAAATGTGTTTTCACACATGTGGCGCACAAAGGCAAAATCAATGTCCAGGACAAATTAACAAAATCACAGTGACACTGTTCATAAGTGGAGGTCCCAAAATGCCTATGTTGAAAATCTGGTAAAAAAATCCCCAAAATAATTGTGTTACTGGTGTGCTTTGTGCAATTTCTCTGCAACCTCGTGACGTCATCAATTTTTCATATTTTCACTCCAGATTTTCAACATTGTTATTTTTGTACACCTACTTATGAACAGCACAGCTGTCATTTTTCACATCCTGCCTAAAATGTGTTTTCGCACCTGTGGTGCCAAAATGCACATTCACTGTACAAAATCACCTTTCGGCAAACAAACTCATAATGCCACTATTCATGAGGTGCTATCACAAACGTCCCATATTGAAAATCTGGAAGTGAAAATACCAACAAATGCCAGGAGCATTAGGGTTTCCAACCATAATGCCCCACCCTGTAGAGACTGACAGGCATCAGAGATGTGACTTGGCATTGTTGCTTGTAATGCTCACATCATTCCACCCTACCTTGCAGCCAGTGACAGGTGTCGAGGTGTGCCTTGGACTCTTTTGCCCCAGAGTTCACCCCATTCTCCTATACTGCACCCATATCAGCCTATTTTGTTATGAAATGGGGTGAATGTAAGGCCCAAAGACCTCAAGTCACACCACGGCACCTGTCGGTGTCTATGGGGTAGTGTGAGGTGAAATGGTATGAGCATTATGGCTGACGACCCAAAGGCACACACCAGTGCCTGTCACTCTCTGCAGAGTGGGGCAGAGGTTGGCATCAGTTCACTACTTAACTGCCAATCCTATTACACATCTCTCTAACACCTGCGCTACCAATGCCAGTACCAGCAAGCCAACATGCGGCATTGACAAATGCTTGTTATATATCTATTTTATTGACTGTTTGTTTTATTATGTCTACTAAACTTATTCTGTGGTCCTGAATGGCACCCTGCGCCAATGGGAAAGTGTGCCTTACAAATAAACTTTGCTTTTACTTACATTTATGTATTTATTAATTATGTATCCTTCTGTTGGCATTCAGAGTACCATATGAGAATACTTACAGCCACAACAACATTCAAAACAAACATCAATAGACACAGCAAATAAAACCTGCAAAAATAAATAAATACATATATCATAAACATCTCTTAGCAATAAGTCAGCAAATTTATATACAAGTTTCTCTATTTAACTAGCATTAAACATCATGAATTTTTTTAACAGATGCTTTAGGGATTTGCTATTTTCTGCAGCAAAAACAAACAAAAAAAATCACTGTTGGTGGTGGCAGGACTCAAATGTCAAAACATTACAAACATGTTTTATCTATTCAGTTATTTATTTTGTCAGCTGGGTGAGATCACGGGAGCAGCATCCCTGTGTACAGAAATGACCCAGGCATACACGTAATAAGCATTAGAGGGACATAAGCAATGTGCAAAGACTAATGAAGTATTCAGAATATTAGAGATAAGTACAGATGGTGTTCACAGAGAGATAATCCTTGACACTTGCCTTGAAGGCAACATGGGATTTATTAGTCTGACTGTGAGATGACAATTTGAGGCCCTGACACCAATATCCTTTTACCCCATGACAGTCTTTAGAAAAGGGACACTTAGTAGGTCAATATCTGTGAAGTAGAGAATGTGAGTTCTTGCGGTGGGTGCAGAATTTTAGGACTTTTCGTTCTTTATTTCTAAAGATAGTTGCAATAAAACATAATCTTTGCTCCTTAGACTTTATCAGTTTCTGCTGCCTTTCCTGCTCTGTATTAATACACCTCTGTTTGTGACATCCAAATCACCCACATGGTAACGGACTGTCATGTTAAAAATGAAGGATTATCACTGCATTATAGAACTAAGCAATGTGAACAAATGAAGTCTAGGAGAGAAAATACAGTTGTAATGACAATGGGCAGGATCTGGCCAAGATGCGTCTGCCCCTATTTTCCTGTTTTCAAAGCAGAAATGCACCCAGACCTCCTAGACCTTCTATTATTGCTTCCAACAATCCTAGCTTATTTACACTGCCCCTTCCACATCCTTCCTGCTTTTCCCAACCTCATTCTTTCTTGCATCATTGCATAATTTGTCCCTGAGCCACCTCTTTATTTACTGCTCTCAATCCTCCCTCCCACACCCACCTATCCTTGTATACCCACAGCATCTTATCCCTTCACTTCTAGTATTATCCCAGTTCCAGACCCCCTCCCCCCACACTGCCTGCCCACTTCTCCTGACACATGTCTCCTCCTCTATACGCTTGGGTTTTATTAAATCAACTATGTATTTCTGTTCGCCTATAGCATTCAATACAGCTGCTCTCTTCACTGGACTAAAATGCCTTAACCTTACAGGAATACTAAACCATGTATATTTGTTGAATCTATTTCCAATTTTTACTGACTTGCTACCCTATTGTTATATCTCCATGTACACCTATACTGACTGTCTTCTACCTGAACATAAATGTATTTTTACTTGTCTTGTCTGTTGCAGGCCTACCTGCACTGTTGTACACTTGCACTTATTGTTTATTTGCCTGTATATACTGTAAATGCATTGCTACTTGACCTTGTGTGATGCAGGTCCACCTCGTAAATGAGCTTGCTCAATGGTGTTCACCTGGATAAATAAAGAATTTGATTGATTGATTGATTGATTAGATGGCCTATCAGCATCCAACATTTAAGGCCAAAAACAGATGTACTATAAGTGCATCCAAAGTGGATGCAACTTACAATTGCATCTGTTTTCTGCTGCAAATTGTGATGTTTTGTTGTAAATGGACACAAATATTGAAAATAGCTGCAAGGCTGCCTGGATGCAAGGGGGTGGATGTAGACACTGGTGCAGCATGCATTTGTGTCTGCATCCAACCCTTTTGACCCCCCCATGTCTACAGTAATAACAAAATGGAGGGCTCTGAAATTAAATTTTTGGAGGAATTTAGAGTAACAGTTCTGCTGATGCCAGCTGTGAATTTTCTGCTGGAAATCAGAAAATCTCTTTAGATGTGTGTGAAGAAGGTGCAGTGCAAAGTCTCTAAGGCAATGCATTCCAAAGTTTAAGTATGAATACACCAACAGCTCAAACTCCAATGCTCCACAAGGTCTGTGACTGAACCAGCAGTCCTTCTGATGACCTCGGTGGTCTTGATTGGTCATATGGCATAAAAACATTCCTCAGATAGAATGGTCTCTGCCCATATTTAGTCTCACAGTCTGGACTTTTACCTTAAATTAAATTCTGGTCTGTTCTTGTAAAAAGTACAAATCATGCTGAACTGGTTAAATAAGTTTATGTTATCCAACATAGAGCCATGTATTGTAAAGGGGGACAAGGACAGGGAAAAACAGTTATTCAGTTATAGTAGGGAAAAAAGAAAGGCAGAAGCAGAATTGTTAGGCTAACAGAAGGGTGCAGGGTAATCGGGATATGTCAATTCATCCCACTCATTCTGCTCCATGACACCTCACCCTGGATTATTAGCTTTGTAGTCAATCAGCTCCCATGTCAGTTCATTGTCAATTTGCTCCCACTACATATCGCACTGTACTCCAACAACAATTACAGTTTGACTTCCACTTCTACAATCATCTACCACATTGCCTCATCTGGTGGGTGAATTGTGCCCACCTGGAGTTTATTTTATAATATTTATGCTGGGGGTAAACTGTCCAGGGACAAACTTGATGTGACAGCAGATTGATTCCAGAGCTAATAATTCAGAGTGAGCTGTTGCAGAGTAAA
The DNA here is from genome assembly GCA_016271365.2 of Neoceratodus forsteri. Lineage (NCBI taxonomy): Eukaryota > Metazoa > Chordata > Ceratodontiformes > Ceratodontidae > Neoceratodus > Neoceratodus forsteri. Next base: position 187,548,353 of record CM057457.1, read on the forward strand.
ATGACCAGAACAAGTTGTCATGTAGCCCAGGGTAATAGAGGTGACTAGCATATGGCAGCCAGTCTGAATGACTACATTACTTCTATTCAGTATTCGCAATGAGGATAGTGGCTCTTTGCCAGAGAGAAGCATAAAGGTTGCTGATAGGGGATCCCAGAAATGAGGCGGAAGGTATTTACAAATGATAGGGTCAAAAAATGGTTTGCAGAGCTGAATAAGTATGAGGCCCTAGGGCATAAAGGGATGCACTTGAAGGTGCTCAGAGAACTGGTATTGAAAGTAGCTGAGACCCAGGCAGGGCTATTGAATAGTGTATTTCAATCAGGGGTGGTTCTGAAAGACTGGAGAGTACTAGACATAGTTCTGCTCCACAAGGATGGAGACAAGGACCAATGAGGTAACTACATTTAGGCTGGTGGTTTGATGGGGTTTAATTGTTTCCACCTTTAGGTATGGGTATTACTTTACTGGTTTTCTAGTTTTGAGGGAACACTCCTTGTTTCAAATTCCAATCAAAACAAATATGTTACCACTGGTGCTATCCCACATGCCTCTGCTCTCAAAAATCTTGAATCCATAGTGTTCAACATGCATGGCAATTTGAGACCTTCAGGGCCCTGACAGAAATAAACAAGGTAAACAGCAAGAACTATTCAACAGGAATATCAACTTTAAAACACAGGGACATGAGTGGAAGCTAGCTTGGCGGGGGGGATTCAGGAGGGGCATGACATTTTATTTTACAGAAACAGTAGTTGATCTATGGAAAAGTCTGCCAGCTAAGGTGGTGGGTATCAAACCATTTATAGTTTTAAGCACAACTGGGAAACAGTAACGCACTTATTAGCTAGTTAGGGATTGCAGTAAGGCAGGGAACTTGGGAGTGGGTATTGCAGACAAAAAACCCTGAATTGACAACATATCTCAGGGTGAGATATGTCTATACAGGTGAACTGGATGGACTGATGGTCTTTTTCTACCAGCATTCTCTGTGTTTCTGTGCAGCATGTGCAGCAGTATTTTGAATTGCTTGCAATGGATAATCTGGCATTTGAGAAGATCTCCACACAATGACATGTATCAACAGTATTCTGAATGTGAAGCTTCAAATGCATTAATTAGTGTTTTTGTGGCAGAATGTATACACATTTCTTTGTATATTTTTCTTTGTCTTAAAACATTTGCTTCTGGGGGTTCAATAAAGTGTACAAAGGGTGATTACATGAAAGTTCATCTGGCTGGGGTAGATGACGGCTCTCATTACACAGTGGACCATTGGTGTTCTGGTCAGGGCCACTGATTGCACCCACAGTTTTTTTGAAAACATACATGTTTACTATTCTTTGCAAAGAAATCCATAATTTCTTGTCTTTATTGATTTGTTGACTGAATGTGTTTAAAAAATATGAAAATGTACAAGGAAAGATACATACAGTAAACATACTGACAGTATAGCATGCAGACTTGGTTTGGCCAAAACAATATACTATGAGGTGTTGAGGAGTTCTATATGAATCTACTTTCATATGATTCATTTCCTAGTTTTGTTTTCAAAATTCTCTGGCCAAGTGGCCTTGCCTATGTACAATTGAGAAATTTAGATCTCTTTTGAGTTGGACAATCAGAAAACATTTTGCTACCACAAATACTGAAATAGTATGTGGGAGTAAAGGTAGAAATTGTCCCATTCACCTAAAAGAAGTGCTAACTGAGAGCCTTATTTCTAATGGAAGGGTAGGTTATTCTTTGTAAGCATATAGTACTTTCATTCTGATTGGATTTTGATTTACACTTCTAAGAATTTTGTATGTCCTGGCTGATACTACCTGAAATGTGAATGTGCTTCTAAGGAACTTGGTGACTGTGGTCTCTAACATGATAATCTACCACCCACATGCTTAACATCCAAAGAATGCAAAACACTTCACTAACATTCCTGAAGATGAGCTTATAAACCAGGTGAAATATATTTGAAAAGTTACAAGACCTTCAAATAAACATAAATCATTAAAACCAGAGTAAAACAAGGGTGCCGTGCATCACCAACTACTGTATGATGCAATGAAAAGAAATCGGTGTGATTTTTGTGCTTTTAATATGTGATTTTAGATATTTTTGCATCTCTAGTCTGAATTGCAAGGTGCAATCATTTTATCAAAATAGTTTGTTTTTCACTAGAACATCATTAAGCACCCAAGTAGGAAAACAGTAGAGGGAGCACTGTAAGTAGTTGTGATGGAACAGGCTTCATTGTTTCAGGATTCATTTAATATTGTTTGACTTAATTACTAAAAAAATTATTGTCAGCACTGAATGATGCAGTTGCCTGACTGAATTACTGAAAAATACAGTTAGCACTTCATGATGTACAGGTAGATGTTTTTAAAGTTTAGAAGATGTGATACATATTGATGAATTTACAAAGGTTACATAGTAGTTGGCCAGACAAAAGAAGATGGTATGCTCTCTCTCTCTCTCTCTCTCTCTCTCTCTATATATATATATATATATATATATATATATATATATATCACCCTCTTCCCAGTTCTGAGAGGCCAAACCCCAAACTGAAGTGACTGTGGGAATTTTAAGAGGAGGGACCATACCACTCAATTGCCTCTGATTTTCAGGGACATCCCGATTTTACCTCAAAATTTTACTCTGTCTCTCCTAAAATTTGTTTCCATGACTAAACTGTGGGGATTATAAGCACAAATTAATGTCAAAAATTAAAGTTACAATCTTGCTCTAATTTAGAAATTGCATTTTATACTAAGCCACTTATTCTAACAGCTTCCTGAGTGGATATCACCAATGTTGAAGATGTGTCCCTGATTTTGGTCCTTTGACCCTGATTTTTTCAAGCCTTGTCCCTGATTTATGAGGCAGGAGGTTGAGAGGTATGGGAGGGACAGTTCTTAACTGTTGTGTAATCAGATGATAACTGTCTCTGTGTGCAAACATTCAGAATTGTAATTTTACATATCTTCTGATTGCATGATTGTAAACCGCTGTACTGCCATTCTGCAGATCTAGTGTTACCAATGGCTTTGTAGTGGAACCACGGATTAGTGTGTGTATTGTAGTGACATAAACTGAAAGCACTGGAATAGCATTCTGCAGCTTTTGGCACATGTGCCCAGATGATCTGATTTGTTCTTAGAGTGTGAGAGTTGAGAGAGGGGGAGAGAGGGGGGGAGAGAGAAAGTTGGAAGTTGAAGGCTAGTCATTCAATTAAAGTTTGCAGGTTTTGAGATGGCTGCTGCTGCAGAGGGCACTCAGATCAGTAAAAGGAAGGGCCCAGTTCCATCCTTTAGTCCAGAGGAGACCAGCATCCCAGTCTCTAAAGTGAACAAAAATGCCACAAAGGTGTTTGGGGCAAACAGTCTATCATTTCCTGAGTGCAAAAAGATTTAGGCAGAGATTTGCATTGCTAGTACTGGTGGGAGAGGGAGAGAGGGCAAAGTAACTCAAGCACAAGCAGGACAACGTACAAAGGAGAGAGACCCACATATTTGACACCCTTGGGGTGTGATGACAGGGTAGGATGGAGGACAGAAAAGCTGGCACACTGCTGTTGGTAAGTGTCCAAAACAATTTTTGTTTGGTCATATTAAACCTGAAACAAAAACTATTTAAGAAAATTATAAAACTGACAAGTGATACAGTACTGACTGTAAGGTGGTGGGGTGGTGCTTGTGTATTGTGGTTAGCTGTCATGCAACTAGTGGCAGCTGGCAGGCAATATTCTTTTCTTGTCATAGTTCCTATCCGTTGTCTTTTGTCCATGAGAATGGTTATATTGGCCTCTGTTCTTATCCATAAGCTTGGCTTTGTGCCCTATGGAGGCTCCCCAAGTTCCGTTCACCTCTAACACCACTATGTATATGTACAGTGGTGGTAAACAGTGCAGAACTTGTCAGAAGGTTGTAAATTATGTTTTTTCTCAGTTGTTCTGTGACCCATCATCACATGGCATTTGTTAGTGGCCAGTGGCCACAGTAAATAATAATAAATTAGAATTTTATAGCACCTTTAAAATTCGTCAAAGCACCAAACAAAATCAGGAAGCATAAATTAAGTAATGTTAAAAAGCTAGCTAGTAAAAGTGAGTTGTCAACTTGCTTTTAAATGTCACAAGATCAGCACAGGCCTGAATGTCCAATGGTAGTCCATTCCAGAGGTGTTGGCTGCAGACTGAAAGGACTCAATCATAAAGCTGAACAGAATAAGACAAATTCAAAATTCACAGATTTTTGATGGAATTCGATGAAATTCCACTGAAGTTTGTGGAATTTCATCAGAATGTGATGGATTTATTTATTTATTTGGTCATAATGTAGCTGTCAATTGAGCTAAAGATATGCAAATTGGCATAACGACTTGGTGGTAGGTGCTCTAGCAGAGTGCCAAACATCTTGACATTAGGATGCATTGCCTCAAAATTATAGGTGTTCAAAGTCTGTCATTTCATTTTTTTGTGGAACATTTAATGAAATGTTTTATGTGCATGTAGCTCAGGAACTTGTGGAGCTAGAAATTTGAAACTAGGTACATATATAAATGTAGTAATACCCCTTATACTTGTTAAACTGTTACACCATTTTGATTAATGCTTTCAAAATTATACTAAAATAACTAAAATTGAAATGCTGGCAAAATGTTTGGCTACTTATAGCATAGCCCTCTTTAAAGCTTAATACTTAAAATGTGGTGCACATACCTATGTTGCATGTTGCACTAAATCCTGACACTGCGGATACATTTTGATAAAAATGTTTACAATTAGATGGAAATAACTGAAAATGCTATTTTGATTAAATGTTTGGCCTCCCACAACTCACCCCCTTTCAATCTAGCACTCTGAATTTTAGTACACATATGAAAGCCATTAGTACCTGTGTATCTGCCAAATTTGGATCAGTTTGATACGTACTTTGAAAACTAAACCAAAATAATACAAATTTAAAATTCAGTGAAATTCAGTAGAATTTTTGAAATGTATTAATTTGATCATAACTCAGCCTTCTATTGGACTACAGATCTGCAGTTTGGCAGGATTACTTGTTCTCAGGGATTCTAATGGAATGCCAAGTATCACCACATTAGGACACAGCATCTCAAAATGATAGGTGCTCAAAGTTTGTCATTTTATTATTTTTTTTGTTTTGTGGGGAATTTCCTGAAAGTTTTTATCTGCATATAACCCAAGCACATTTGGAGAGAGAAATCTGAAACTGGGTAAGTATATAACTGTGGTAGTATCCCATATACCCACAAAATGCTTTCAAAATTATACTGAACTATAATCTGAATTTTAGCAAAATGTTATTTATTTATTTTTATTTATTTATTTCATTGTTTGGATATAACCTTTGAGCACTGTGCTCTTTTTTAAAGGTTTCACATCAGCAGACAGCAGAACAATACAGAGGTAAAACATTGCAAGATTGTATGTTCACAGAACATGGTAATAAGGTAGAGAAATTGCACAACTTAAAAAAACTATGCACAGAAGTTGCAAATCCACATGAATAAATGAACCAAAGTACAGCTAAGAACAAACCTAAAAAGGAAAAAAACACAGTGATTGCATAATCCAAAAATTTACAGTGGTAAGCAACCGAGGGTAGTAGGCTTTGTCAATGTGACAGTATTCAGTGGAGGGGGGGTGATGTTGAGAGAAATAAGAAGGGGGTAAATAGTTAGTACAGAGCTCATTGACTAAGTTGTCAGACAAGGCAAATAATGTGGTGCATAAGGATGGAGCAGGGAGAGAGATACGACAGAGTTGTGGCTACACAATGTAGGAGGGGGAGCTGGAAAGGTGAAGAGTTGCCAAAGAAGATAATTAGGGAAAAGTGGGAGTAGTAGTAGATGGAGGAGGAAGGGCTCCATTGGTTTGAGGGGTAATCTATGGTATTTAGTGCAGTTAAATTAACATAATGCCTGAGGGACCAGAAGAGGAGAGGAGTAATCTATTACAGGTAAGCTGAAACCAGGAGTGAGTGGGAGGCTGTAGCAGGAGCAGAAGATCAGGTCACAGTCCTGCAGGCACAACCACTAGTTAAGGAGAGTAGTTGCTTCAATTCAGTTTTGAAGGAAGGAAGGCTGTCAAGGTTGAGTATGTGCATGGGGACCTCATTTAACCACAGAGGAGCCTTGAATGCAAAGAACTGGTGACCAAGAGAGGTTCTCCTAAAGGGAACAGTCAGTGGATATCTAGTCATGTCTCTTGTCAGGTAGCTTGAGTGGCCAGCTTGCAGAATATCTTGAATGCAGGGTGAGGTTTTCCCAAGGAGGGTTATTTTGCCCATAAGGCACGTCTGGTATTTTATTCTATTACTCAGGTTAAGTCTATTCATTTGCTCATAGAGTATACATGAGTGTGTAAGGCTGTCGGTACCCAGGGTGAGTCTGCAGGCTTTGTTTAGGACTGTCACGACTCACTTGAGTGTGGTGTCAGAGGCTGCTCCATAAACTACCAAGCCGTAGTCAATGATTGACAAGATCGAACTAGGGTCCGATAGTTGGAGTACAGAGGGCATTAGGTATTGTTTGTGTCTGTAAAGGACACCCAGTTTGATACTGACTGCTCTGACAACCTGATATATATGCTGTGAGAAGAAGAGGGTATCATTGATGATGACCCCTAGATATTTGAAGAAGTGCACCTGTCCAAGGAGAACAGTCTTATTATTAACAGTGGACAGGACTGTGTACATTTTCTTGTGTTGGTGACTTGAAATCAGCATCATTTTAGTCTTCTTATAATTGAGAAGCAGCTTCTGTGAGCTGAACCAATCCTCCAGTGGGTAGAAGGCGGATTGCAATTAATTTTGCAGTTGATCAACCTGTGAGCTGCTACTCAGAATGACAGCATCATCTGCATACAGAATAGGTTCAAGGTTCAAAGTTTATTTGAAAAAATATGTATAAAACATTTGTTTGTTACATACAGCTATTAGAATAAATATCCTTCACACTCATTTGTGTATAAATACTAAAATATTAATTTCCATCCCATTAATGTAGACTGCAACAACTCATATTCAAATCCCTAAACACAATTTCTCTTAGTTTATAAAACACTCTTTGTGCAAAACTTGCAACGGCAAAAGTTTCCACTAGTGAAACCGGACTTAGCATTCTTTCAATTTTTTCATCACTGCTAAGAGATTTTATCTTGTTAACAATTGGATGTAGTAAATAATCTCTCTCCTCCCTGAACACTGTAAACTCTAACAAAACATGTTTTGGTGTAAGTTTAATCATTTCCCCACAACTACATAACTGGTGCAATATTCTTGAATTTATCATCTTTTCACGTGTAAAGATTCCCAATCTTAATCTTGTCATTGCCCTTCTCTGATTAGCATTTTCACAAACCAATAAATATATTTCCATCTTAAAGATACACTTTATTTTCTTATATGTTATATAGTTTTGTGCTTCCATTATATTGTCAAAATCTTGCTGCATGGCTGTATCTAGTATCTGCATGCAGAATAATTTTGCTCCTGTAGGCATCAGGTAGGTTGTTCAGAAACAAACTAAAAAGTAGGGGGCCCAAGATCAACCTTTGAGGGACCCCTAGCATGACTTCCCTGGTGGTAGAGGTTGATGTCCCTATTTTGACTATCTGGGACCTGAGAGAAAGATAGTCCTTGAACCAGTTGACTGTTTCCTAGGACAGCCCCAGAGACAGCAGCTGGTCTAGCAGAATAGGATGATTAACTGTGTCAAAGGCCTTAGTGAGATCTATAAAGATAGATCCCACTAATTTTCCATTATCCATAGCCTTATGCACATAATCAGTAAATTCAACCAGGGCAGTAGCAGTGCTATGGCTCTTATAAAAGCCGTGCTGCTGTGGACATTGTAACTCATACTTCATAAGGTACTTTGAGATCTGATCAGCTATGATTCTCTCAAGTGCTTTAGAGAGAGGGGAGGAGAGAGTATAGAGATTGGTCGGTAGTTGGCCATGTTGGAACAGTCCCCATTTTTGTGTACTGTGGTCACCAAAGCCAGCTTCCAGACAGGTGGGAATGTTGCCAAGGCAATTGATTTATTGAATATTTTGGTAATGGGGACTATGACTTCATTAAGTGTGGTTGCCACTAACTTCATATCAATATTATCACTACCAAGTCTTGTTTTACCAAGGACCTTTTGTACATAAGTTCTGGCCTCTTTTACAGTGACCCATTTGAAATAGAAATTGGGTTGATTGGGATGAGATCTCAGCATTAGCAGGGATGGTTCAGCAGTGTTGGGGTAGTCAGAGGGGAGAATTGAGCTAAGATCCGAGAATGCTGAGTTAAAGGATTCTGTGACTGTATGGAGATCCAAGGTTGGGGCACCATTTATGTCTGTCTACCTGTAGCACAGCCCCTTTAAAGCTTGAGACTTAAGACTTGATGCACATAACTATGCTGAATGTTTTTCTAAATCCTGAAACTGTGGAGAAATTTGGATAAGAAATTTTAAAATTAGTTGGAAAAAAATGGACAAATTATGATTAAATCTTTAGCTACCCATACCTCAACTCCCTTTCACTCTAAGTCTCTGACATTTGGCACCCTTGTGCACACATCAGTACCTGTATACCTGCCAAATGTAGTATCATTAAGATATTTAGTTTAAAAACTAGACCAAAATAACTGAAAATTTAAATTTTATGCAACATTATGCTGAATTATTGTGTAAATTCTGTAATATTCCATGAAATCAGAATGGTAATTCCACAGGCATTCTGCTGGCAGAATTTTATATGAAACACAGCCCTATTAAATCACCAAAGGTGGTCAGTGTAGTAGTGTAAACATTATAAAGATAAGCATCAGACGATCAGAGTTGACAGGTGGGACAAGGATGGTGAAGTTGTTCAGATAGATATGAAGGAGCCAGTCCAATACAGCAGTTGAATATGAGTAGCAGTTGCTTGTACAGTAGTTAATTCTTTATTTGAATGGGAGCTATTGGATTTTAGCCAACAAAAAGAAGACATGGTCTAATTTCCTGGAACCATTAAAGACTCAAGCTGCAGTGTTTTGGATAAGCTGAAGATGGTGCAAAGATCATGAAGTGACACCAAAAAGGAGGGGACTGCAATAATCCAGCTGTGGAAACACAAAACATTGAACGAAGGTGACAGTGATCTACAGACTTAAGAAAGAAGGAACCTTAGAAATTGCTGATAGTTGGTAAAATGCAGAACTGGCAATAATTCTGACATGAGATTCCTGGTACATAGAACACAGTCCCAGTCTCTGTTCCCCACCCCATCCCCCCATGCTCCCACTGTGCCCACACCGAACTGGCCACACATTGCCTGGTGATGTAGTGCCCCCACCTTCCCCACCCTGACAGGCAGTGGACACCCACCCCACTTTCCTGCATCCTGACATGCATCCATGACTGGCATAGCCCTCACACTACCATGGCAAGCTGCAGACTGTGCATGGTGCATGCTGTACACTGTATAGTATACAGAGTACAGTATGCTACCCTCACAAATGCATTCTGTGGCTGGCAATGTTGGTGTGAGGAGGGCTGTACCAATCACAGAAGTGGGTTGGGATGGTGAGGGTGGGGTGGTTCAGCAGTGCCTGTCAGGGTGGGGAGTTGGGTTGGGGGTTGCTAGATCATCAGGGAGTATTACTGGGCATGGTATTTGTTTTTTTTTGCCAGAAGATTGGGGATCATGGGGGGTGCCATACCAAAGGGGCAAATGCTCCAATCTGACTGGGGGAGATCGGGGACTGCAGGGGGGATCCATCATACTAGCAATGCTTAGTCATGACCAGCAGGTATGGTGGGGCTACACTACCAGGGAAATAATTTATCACCTACCTGCATGGTTTCACTGGACTGAATAGGTGTGCCCCGACAACTCCATGGCTCCTCCCCTGCCAGTACTTCTCCCCCCACTGTCCAGTGACCTGCCCTGTCCCCGTGGTGCAACCACTTAGACCACCTCCTGGCTGGTCTAAGTGGTGCCCTCTACTGAGTCCATGGCAGGGCTTTGAAAATACAAAAAAAGGGATGTGGCAGCCCTGCCATAGTGCAAGCTTACTTGGGTCCTGCTGCACTGAGTTGTTGGATGCAGCCCTGGTGCAAGTGGGCTTCGATGCAGCTGCATCTGGAACAGATGCAGGCATGCTAGAAAATAATATTTGATGCAAGTTGTGACACAAATCATAACTTATGTCACACAACATGATGCAAGTCCCTTGCATCTGCCACATCATACTGAAAACCAGGCTCAAGAAGTTCAACATTTTTAATGATTAGACAGAGACAGTTTGTTGTCATCCAAGACTGGACATCAGCTAAGGATAATGATACCCAAGTTAAACTGGTTTGAAGTGATTTGGTGACTGAAGCATAGATCTAGTATCATTAGCATAGCTATGGTAGGATAAGCCATTGGCTTTTACAATGTCAGTCAAGGGGGACATAAGTAATATACACAAAAGCGGTCCTAGGACAGAGCCTTGTGGTACACCAGAGGTCACAGGTTTAGGCTTAGATGTACAGTTGCAGCCAGAGATGTATTCAGATATTTCCAGATATTTCAGGATACAGCTATGAGATTCTCTCTGGTGGCCAACAGTGGTGCTGCAGAGGCAGGCAGAGAATTTCTCTAGAGATATCATAGAAATTTCAGGAAATTTCTTGGCACATATTTGACTGCAACTGTGTTAAAGTTAAAGCTGATGGTTTATAATCAACCAGTGAAATAAGAACAAAGCCAGTTTAAAACAATCATACTGAAGCTGAAGATGGATTGCAAGTGTAAAAATACAGGATTTTATGGTAGCTGGAACTAAATGCTGATGAACTGTCTAGTAATGTAGCAGCAAAATTGTTGGGATGCCTTTGTCAATTGAGAGAAGAATGCCATTTAATACTTGCAATAGGGTTGTTTCTATGCTGTGTGCACTCCAGCAGCCCGATTTAAATTTCAGAAGAAGTTAATTTGAAATGACATATTGCCTTTCCAGCACTAAGGAGATGAATCTCAAGTACATGCTTGGTCTGTAGTGAGAAAGAGTGTTGGGATCCAATGTGGGTGTTTTTGACGATGGGCAGACCTACAGCTGTCTTGAAAAAAGTACAGAACATGTCACTGAATAAAGTCAAACTAATGAGACCTGTAATGAGTGGAATTAAGATGTGTAAACAAGTTTTAATAAGCCAACTTGGAGTGGCAGGATCCAAAAGGGATGATGTGTTATTGGAGCTCTACTATAATAAGGTGAGTGTGTCAGGTTTAGAGGGAAGACTAAAGGAATTAAGAGATAAGGGACAAATTCAACAAACTCAGGATCCGTGGTTTGACTGTTAGGGTTCTGGCACATTATTTTTGCCTTACCATCAAAAAGTCATGAAGTCATGACCCAGTGGCACAGATGGCAGAGGCATTTGCACCTCACCAGCCACCATGCCAGTGACCTGGGTTCAAGAATGGACATGGGTAGTTGGGAGTCAGCTAAGGGGGAGAGGGCTGAGCATTCCAGGGACTGCTCTCCTCTCCCAGGGAAGGGTGGCCCACCACCTTGGTCTTTGACTGTCACTGGGTAGAGTGCAGGTTACAAGTAACTCAATGGGAGGAGGGACCACAGTTCCATAGTATGTGCATGCCTCCACATGCATGCACTTACTTGACTTCCAGAGAATTGGGCAGAAAATGAAAAAGGGACTGGATTAGGTTTCATGAAGCCATGTTTGCTCTCCTCTGGCCTGTGCAACTGCCCAGTGATGGGCTTCTGGATATGCATACTGGGGGATGGCTGTTCACCTCCTGTCCCTGCCATGGGGGACAATTTGAAGGGAACTCATCAGTATCCAGGCGAGATGAGTGATGGCTGGAGGAAGCAGCAACATAGCTGATAGCTGACTGCCTGCAACCCATGGAAAAAAACCTTTATGAAAAAAATAACTTGTGAAAGTCCTGTGCCATGAGTATTAAGGGCGCTTTGGAACTGGTAGTCCTAGTAAGAGAGTCTGTGTTTGAAAAATTTTCTCAGATTACCTTTTTGAGTAGTGGCCAGTTCTTCATAATAGTTATTTTTAGCCTTTTTTAAATGTTTATTATATTTTTTGGAATGTTCATAGTAAGCTTCTGGAGAAGCTGTTAAACCATGCATCCAGCATTTTCTCTCCAATTGATGACATTTAATTTTTTCCAGTAGAAAGCATGAGGAGAACCAAGGGTTTAAGGAATAAGATGGAGCTTTGAGTAATCTCATAGGGCAAAACTGTCCAGAACTGAAATTAGGGAGTTATTGTATTAAGTAGTCATGTCCTCAGAATACTCTGTAGGTAGTGGTTCACTAAGATGGTGGATATTAGTTGTGTTAAATTCAAGATGATTTAGAGAATGAAAAGAGACTCTGTATTGAGCAAAGTTTGGGTTGAAATTAGCAGAGCCTTGGAAGGCGTCAACATAGATGTGAAGTAAAAATGGTCTGAAAAAGTCCAGTCAAAGTAGGGGACTGATAAATCAGAAGACCTTGAGAAAGTGCAAGATCTGGCCAGTGATCTTTACTGTGAGTAGGGGCACTGACATGCTGAGAAAGATTGTCGAGATAAATGTTAAAGTCATCAAGAATCAGCAGATGTGGTGATATATGTGCTTTGATGGACAGTAGATCAGAAAATCCACAAAGAAGGACAACAAGCACTTTGGTTGACACAGCAAAAAAATAGTGTAAGATAATGGTTTAGGAAACTGCATAACCAGCTGTTCAAACACAGCAGAAGTAAGGGTGTCAATTTTCATCACTGTCAGATAGTTTTTCCAGATCCAACCAAGTCCCTCACCAGTGCAGAGAACATGGTGAAGGAATAACAACTTATATACACAGAATAAAGCCTCTACAGGTCATAGCCATCTCCTAGACCACCTGTGTAGGTTTGGCACTGAAAACTGGCATCATGTCTATATACTTTGCAGGTCTGCCATGTGTCAGTGGTGAGTACCTCCCAGCTTTCTCTAGCAATCCAAGGTAGCTCAACAACTAGTGATTGTGCATGGAAAAATGTTCTTTATGTATACTGCAACTGTTGGACTATTGATACATGATCATTAAATAATGTCTTACTTCTCTTGTATGCCAGCAGTTGCTCATCATCAACTGGAGGAGACAGGTGGCATAAAAGGAGTAGGAGAAGACCAGCAGGGTCCTGTGGTGGACAGTCTGGAGGAGAACGCACTGATCAGTTTTTAGGCACTGGTATGAAACTCAGGTAATATATCAGTGATAATTTTTTTTCTCTTCCTACAGTTAGCCCTCCTTCTGAAGAGCACCCCAGTCCCATCACCCTGACATCTGTTGGGACTTACCTGTGAGCCATCTTCCAGCAGTGCTTACCCACTGGCATGGTGAGTGGGGTTCCCTAAGCACCGCAGAACAGATCCAGTTCTGGTCAGCAAGTCCAGTTGGTTGATGTGGGGCCTGTGGGCACTTCTCATTATCCTGCCACAGGCATTTTCCTCCATTTTTTTGACCCTGGAAATGTAATGTGCAGTGACATCATGGGGTGTGCCACATGCTCCCGATGTCTACCATGTCTCCTGGCCTTCTTGGCCTGAGCTGTCTTTCCCACAGCTTCTGCCAGAGGCCTGGCAAGCTTTGAGCTCTACCCAGCCTCCCTCCAGAGAAGGAGAGCAGTCTTACAGACACTCAATCCTCCTCCTCACCTTGGTGACCCTCTGACAGTCCAGATTCATTTTTGAAACCGGCTCATCAACATCGCAAGTGGTAGCGCTATCACCACACTGGCAGTATGGAATATCAGTGATAATCTAATTTCAGCTGTGAATGAAAGGGACTGTAGGGCCATCAGTGATAATTTAATTTCAGCTGTGAATGAAAGGGACTGTAGGGCCATCAGTGATAATTTAATTTCAGCTGTGAATGAAAGGGACTGTAGGGCCATCTTGTCAGACAAGCCACACTTCATATAAATGGTTGATATACAGCGGTACCATCCAGGATGTAACACAATACCTTGCAGTATCACTGTAGAGTGCTGCAGTATGCTTCAGGGAACAATACAATTCAATGGCAGTTGAGCCCTTTTCTTATGCCATATTTTTTAATAATATTTTCTGCAAGGCTCTGGATTGTTTTCTGACTGGCTTCACTGTACAGTATGTGCATTGTACAAACAATTTTTTTTCCATTATTTCATCCATTATAATGGTATTAAAATGAGGACATTCCCCAGCAGTCAAATTCTGGCCACTCTGTATTTTTAAATTGCACCACCAATTGTTCATTTCTGTACATCCACTGTGATGCTGTGGTGATCATTTGGAGTGCACCTCTTTGGACTTATTCACCTGTCATTAAGGATCATCATAAGGCTGTCACCTTCCAGGGAGGGCACACATTGGCATGATGTTGGGTGACAACTGAATTTTGATTGCCAAGCTCAACGTTATGTGTGTAATTCAATGATACCCCCTCCTTCAAGGGTCTTTTAGTGAAAAGAAAACAGGGAAACAAAGTATATGTTAATGTTAATTATGAACAGATAAGAAAAAATCCTGCATTCTGATCGGTCAACACGCTTTATTCATGTGTGACCAAATATTATCACATAATCCCAAGAAATAAAAAGTTCCAGCCACATGCATGTTTGCACATGTTCAAATCACTCCACCCTACCACAACATTTTGCTTATCACATATGGCCAGAATTCCACAGTTTCCTCAGGTAAACTTTGAATTTTCTATGGAAAATAAATCTTAAAGAAAATGAAAAACAAGAAACCATTAAACAAATAAATAAATAACAGTACAAAAACATCATGCTGTGGCTACTGAAACTGATTTAGACAACACTGAAATGAGTAAATCAGCAATGAATACAAAATGGCAAACAAAGTAGGCAGTTAATGTGCTGCAAGATTGACTGACATGAAAAAAAAACTAGAAGTTGATTTAAAACATGTTTCTCCTGAGAATTTAGACAAAAAATTAAGAGACTTGTATGGTACTGTGAGAAATATTTCAGGCTAGCAGTATGGGATAACAAGCTACATGGGTATCAGAGCAGGACTCAAAGAGTTTTTATTGCTTCAGTTGGGCAGAGCCTGTAGTCGCCCTGTGGTAGTGCTAAAAATGAGTTTCTGGACTGACACAGGGGAATGCTTCAATTTTGGAGTTTTGGAACGATCCTTCTGCAACTCCAAAACAGTGCAGTCACTCCCCGCTCTCCCCCATGGGCACACTATTTTGACTGGTGGTACTCGTGCCTGTGCACTGAACTCCAGAGGCCGTCTTGAACACGGCAGCCAGTGTCATGTTCCACCATGACTTTAGCCAGCTTGGCTGCAGCCACATCGTCTCTGGCCAGAATTTGTTGAATGAGCTTCAACTAAACTGCAGTTTCTGTTTAATGTTCAACGCTGCCTTTACTATGTCAAACGATGTCTTCACTGGCATTATTAAATACATTAAGCATGAGGGAAAAGACATAACTGAACACCACCCAATTATACCTTGCAGTGATTTAATGACACTCAAACACTCCTCAGCCTTGAATCCCAACACAGCACCTGGCTTGTTCAAAAAGTATGGCTGCATATCCAGCTGCATTTCACCCAAAAAGAGACAAAGGTGTCAGCAAAGTGAAACCCTCCTCTTGCATTTTTCACCATGAAGAAAATGGGCTCCGCGTATATCTCTTGCCTTTGAGGAATATTCCAAGAACCATAATGACCCCTAGAAAGAAATAAGGAATCCACAATGGGATTTATATTCACAAATCCTCCTGATCCTTACTGCCCAGTCAGAAGCTTAAAACAATACTTAAGCATATTCCCAGCCAAGGCACCATATATCTATTGTCACCTAAAGCATATGCCACAAAGCTACATGGATAAACAGAGCATTTGTATAATAGAGAACCACTCGGAGTAAATTACTTAGATTCAGTGCTCCAACATATATGCAAAGAAGCAAAACTCCAACACAACCCGTAGTATCTGGAGTAATGCCATTCAACTTCTAGCAAAAGCTTGACTTGAGATCAAAGAAATAATGGCAATAACTTACCCATACTTAGAAACATCAATCCACAGTTACTGACACCCATCCATGACTAATAGAAAGCAGTGGAGCAATATACTATACACTATTACTGAAACTCAGCCTCAGCCCTGTAATTCCAAAGAAACTACATGCATACTCCAGAAAGATATGCAAAAGCCATGCCCTGCACCAGAAGAACAGGACAGCCGAAAACTGCCCCAAAACAAAACTGCAGCTAAAACAGCTGTAAAACAAGCTGCCACTACAGGAGTAAAAACTACAGCTTTAAAGGTACTATTCATTAACCAAAAGTTACCCTACCATGGCAAAAAAATATTTTACATGCCTCTTTCTTCTTTTTTTTTCCTTCAGAGTTTAATCACTGCTGAGAATGATACAAGCAGCACTCAAACGCAGCCTGCACCATCTCAGGAAAAACAACAAACAATGACACTAAACTGTCTAAACTAAAAATCTGTCAAACAAAACTATAACTTACACCAGCATTTAACAGGAAAATAATCCTGATGTAAAATGTGCCACTTCTCTTACCTCCAGTTTTGGTTATGGCACCAGAATACAGATCGAAACCCACAACAGCATTTTTAAATTAAAATGACAGTATATTCTTACTTCTAATATTCTTTAACACTTTCCCTACTGTTTGCAGTTTGACAAAGAACAAAGATGTGCTACTACATTTGAACTCAAACTAACGTTGAGTGTCTGCTCCACAGGTTCAAACCCCATCATGGGTAATATATTAAATTAAATTAATTGAATAAAACACAGAATATAATTTCATTGTACCTATTTTACAAAAAGCAAACAAAAAAAATGCACTTTTCAATGGTGCAATGTCCTGCATTTCTGATTTATAATGAGTCACATATTATAATACAGTTTTCCATTTCCAGGTCTGATCAATAGTATTCAAAAACTATCTTTACTTAACATTTACAGAGATGAATATTCCACATGCTCTCTCTGATCTGCTTACTCCTTTCCTGTCATCCTAGTGATACTGCACTCTTCGGGCTCAATTCTCAAACAGTCTAGACTGCTGCAAGGCCCGGGTGCACCGAACACATGGCGCATGCAGCTTGCGTCAGTCCATGGCCAGCAATCGAGATTCTCAGTCCCCTAGTCCCTCTTGCACTGCATGCTGCGAGTTAGAGCAGCTTTTGCTGGTCTAACTTTGCAGACCTTTTCATGGGGTTTGTGCAAAATATTTGGTGCAAGCCACTGTAAAAAAGGTAAAGTGTCAAAAAGGCATGCAACCTTTTAGAATCGGGCACAAGGTGTGTCAATGCAGTTGGCACAGGGTTTGATGCATGGCTTGTGCAAGTCCTGCACCAACCTATGAGATTCAAGCCTATCATCTTTACCAACAGCTCCGTGATTGTGGAAAACACCAATTCAAATTTTTCTTACTGCCTTCCCCTGATCTCCACAAATGAATTACCCATCAAAATAAAATACGCAGCAAACAGATCAGAGCAGAGTGTAATATGAATAACCATGTGCACCAACACACGGTCCCAAAGCACTAACACATCTTCTTCCTTCTTCAGCTCTTTTAATATTCCAACACAGATGACTTCCCATCAAGAACCATGCCAGATGTCAGAAACATGCCACTGCCCAAGGAGACCAGAACTGAAAATATGTATGAAAACATCGATATCTGCATGACTGAAACCACACAATTTCCATGCATACAAGCTAAGACAATGAGAGGGATATTGAATTTAAAATTTATAATGCTCCCGGAGATCATCAGTAGCTCAATAAAAAAAGTTCTATAACACAAAAGGTTCAAAGTTTAAAATTAATTTATAGCCCTGCTGATCTTCAAAATCTTTACAGCTATACTAAAGCATTGAGTTATGTGCATTACTGCAAACATGTATTTATCTATACTGTTCTTTAATTCATAACTACTTTTTCTGCAAAACAAAACACAATAAATTGTTATAAATTTTAAATACAATCTTCTTTATTCATAAACTAACAATCTTTTATTCCGTTACTAGTTCATAATAGCAATAATACACTCCACATTGTAGTATAACATGAGATTGATTCACTCCACAGGTACACGATGCACTCAGCCTGTGGCCTTATGCTTCACAACACACCTGAGGTATGACAATATCTTATGATATACCACACTCTGTTGTGTATTATTAATTATACAATGACAAGAAAAGTTCTAGGAATCTGATTGGCTGCTGAGCCCTAGAGACTCTGATGTTACCTGACAATAACATCACTGGATCTAGGGTCCGGCACAGATACAACCGCATGTCCATTTCAGAAATCACTCCCTGATCAGTCGACCATGAAACTGGCTTTACTGAAAGACATGATGGTTAGTGTCCATCTTTCACTTTTACTTCCTGTCGCCCAGTTTCCTCCTCCTGACTCCACTTAATTGCCCAAATCACATCACTACCAAATTAAAAACAAAGCCATCAGTAAATAGGTTCTATGTCATAACGACAATCTTGAGGAAAGGCTATCATGGTTAGGGCAAGTGTACATTGCTGAAAATCAGTTTCGGCAATGTAAAACTTGCGGTGCTCAGAAAAACGGCGCCAGAGACTTTCCTTTTTATGCAGGGGGCTTTGCCCCCCACACCTCCATACTAAAGGATTCTCAACTCCAGGGGGGATACATGTCGTGGGTAGGGATGCAAAAGCAGAAAAAAAATGTAACGTCTGGGTGCAACAAAATTAACGCGCACCAGGAAATCGAACCAAGCACCCTCGTAACCCTAGCCTGCCACCAACCCACCTTGCCACAGGGCCAGCTCTGCAGCCCACCACCATAGTATGCCTCACAAACCCTCCCTCCCCTTCTGCCCATCGCACAGCATGTTAGCTCCCTCCCACATGCATGTACATATAGCGACATCCTGTCTCTATATTCTCTGCTCCCTATCCAGTCACCCTCCCTGTCCAGTAGCCCTGTGCAGATGGCACCATTATTGAGTCACCCTTTTTGAAAGCACTCAGTAGCAGTTGCCCTCATCAAAGGCTACCAGTAAAAACGGCATTTAAGTCCCCCATCTGCCACCATGATCACAATACCATCAGTGAAACTGCTGTCCTCACTCTTCCCCCAGAGGTCATGAGCATGGCTCCCAATTGTTGCCTTCTTCTCTGTTTTTTAAAGAAATGTACAAATCAACAAAACTAAAATGAAGCCATTTATGGTGGCTTGTTAGTCTGCCTGTAGTCCGCACTCCAAATAATCCTCCCCAAACAGTCTCAGCGTGTGTCAAGCGCTCCTCTTACCAATTGCAGTACGTGTGTCTTGCCTCTCTTCAGCACACTGCAAAGACTCTGTACAAAAACAATTTAAACTGAAGAAAACTCACTTTACACAGTAATCACCCAAAGAACAACAGCTACACATACAAATGGGGGTGGGGGGGCAACATGAAGAATGAGACCTACACAGAAGTTTGGGGGGGGGGGCGACAACAAAAATGAACAGTGTGAGAGTGGCAGAAAAATGTAGCACCACCTTCTGGTCACAAACAGCTGCTCATAACCTTTTTTTTTTTTTATGTATACTTACCAATAGAAAAATAAGCAGAAAAAGTATTTTAAAATGTACTTTACTTTTTTTTTAATGAGCCATTGTATAATAGCAATAAGGCACTCCAGAGATGTGTTATTAAAGGAATAATGACCAACTGAGTGGGTGTTAAGCTGGGATAACATCCCGCCCTCAGGTGGTTGGGCCCAAGGCCACTGGCCAAGGGCATTCAACACCCGGGAAGGGATGTTATCCCAGCATAACACCCACCCTGGAGGGCATTATTCCTATTATACAATGGCTAATGTTCAACTTGAAAGAAAAAAAGAAGAGTTTTTTAAGTTTTTTACTTGATTTCTGTGCGTGGAAGTGTATTTACACAAAAAGGAGTTCCTTTTTTCTGTTCAACAGGTGGTGCTGTCTGTGTGCAGTACATGGATTTTGTTTTAGTGTCAGTGTCTCGGTTCCCACATGTGCTTTAGTTTCTTTCCCTGTGCTGTGCCCCCCCCCCCAAACTGTGTTGCTGTTGTAGTTTACACTTTGCTACCCTATTTAAATGTACTGGGATATTATTTTGACCGCTGTTTATAGCTCCTGCCTCATTACCCTCCTGCAAACAGACCACTGCCACGCTCTCAAAGGGATGTCTACCAGTTGAATTTAACAAGCTACAGGAAAGGAGGTAGGGTGGTTGCAAGGAGAATGTGTTTTCCCCTTATTTGCCAATAAAGGTACATGCTGAACATTAAAAAGAAAAAAAGGAATGATTTTACGGTTATGCCAAGCGAGGACAACAGCCATGAGCTCACTGCTCAAAGACGTGGTTTCCCTGTTTTTCTTGTTAGTTTGGGGGGGGCAAGAGAGCACTGAGCGCTCACTGCTCAAAGATGTGATTTCCCTGTTTTTCTTGGGAGTTTAGTGTGGGGGCAAGAGCGCTGATTCTGAGCAGACGGGGATGGTGATTGTTAGCACGGTAATGAAGTACAGATAAGCTGCTCATGGGGACGGTTGTGGAGCGTTTTTTTTTCCAATTACTTATGCAGTCACAAGTGTACTGGGACTACAGCTGGGATGTTATGCTGGGATAACATCCCAGCTCCAGTCCCAGTTTGACCAATCAGGGAACAGGATTCTCTCTTGCCATTGTATAATGTGTAATAACATTGCTTCTCAGGTGTTGAATGCACTCGGCCTGTGGCCCTGTGCTTCAACCACCCAAGGTATGATGTTATGTAAGTAATAATACTTGACAGGGTGGGCATTATTGAGATATAATGGACTGCCCAGGGGCATAATGAGGTCCAACGCTGCAGGCTGAGGGCCTTAAAGCCCCTGTAAGGTCTGTTGTATCCCATAATGCCCACTCTGGAGGCTATTAGAACACTTAGAAAATTGGCTAACATTATTGTTTTTTTTAATAATAAAATGAATAAAAATAGAGGGAGAAATATTAATAAAAATGAAGAGAAATGGCAGCTTATTGTAAAATAGTCCATTTAGTGCCGCTAGAGGGTGCTGCTGCTTAGGAGAAACCCTTTTTGCATTACATTGCAATGCAGTGTCTCTCTTCACTAGTGCTACATATTATTGTTGCTTTTCAGCCCACCCCCAAGAGTTTTCTGAAATGGCTTTTTCAATAAAGATTTTTCTATATAGTAAAAAAATGGTTTTGTTTGCAGACTATGAGCGGGGAGCAAGCGGCAGCGATGGAGCAAGAATGCTGTGCACTCATGTCACACGTGTTTCAATTGACAAAAAAGAAGGCATTTTTATTTACTTTTGAACTGTGAAACATGCTAGTTAGGCATGATCATGGCAGGAGCAGGAGCAGAAGTTTTCTCAATTTAGTCCCGAACATGGGGTCATGATGCTGGCTAGCGTCCATTGCAAGAGTGGGCTAGTGATCAGAGGATGGGAGTGGTGGCAGCGCTAGTGTTGTGTCCCTGTTGCTAGCTTTAGAAGGAAAGAAAATTTTTTTGTGTGTGTGTGTTGTTTTTAAATACAGTACTGTAATAGGAGGTGTAGGGAGTGGGACTGTTCTGAGGACTGGTTTGGGGATGGAGGTCCTCTGAATCACTCTCTTGGTTAGCGAGCTGGGGGAAAAAATGGTTATTGTGATTCCGATGGAACATGGGCACAGGAGTACCAGCTGGTAATGGGTGCTGCCTGGATAGACTAGTTATTTAGAGGACATTGTTAAAAAATAACATCGATGCCAGGGTCTCTCAGCCATTCAGAATTCAGCTTTTATCTTGTCCATTTTCTAATACACAATACCATACACCCTGTCATGCCTTATTGCTTAATTATACAATAGCAGAAAAGCTTTGCAGAAATCTTATTGTCAGTGGCCACCCTGAACAGTGATGTTATCACAGCACAACATCACTGTATCAATGCCCAGCACTCGCATGACCTTTTCACCATTTGCACTTTTAAACCATATTACTGCACATAAGTTCCCCGTCATAACACAACCCATCACTCCCAACAAAAGGAAAGAAACAGTCACACTGAACCCAGTATGTACAGTAACCCAAACCACATTTTTTTTAAGCTGCCACTGAGTGCAGCTTCACATACTAGCAGTCTCTGACAGCAAGATACTGCTCTGGTACAAGTGGTTCTAGCACTGCACTGCTGTCTCACAGGACTGCTGGCATTGTGCTTCATAGCACCCCCACCTTTCCAGGTCCTAGGGCAGGCAAACACAACTTCACGTTTCTTAGAAATTATAACGGAAAGAGTGAGCAGCTTCATCTGGCACACACTAGACTTCCAGTTCTCACTCTTCCATTGGCAGCCAGCAGTATTCACTATTGAGATTGCAAAACAACAACATATTTCTTTTACTGGTCCTAGGTCAGGCAACAGGACCAGTAGGATTACTATACAAGCCACAGAGAAATCAAGAGCATGGGGCCAGGGCCAGGTGATGGGCCAAGAAACAGAGACAAAACAGAGAAAAAAAAAAATCGCTGCTACATAGCAGCAGTGCCTAGTGGACAAATAGAAGAAAGCAGGAACTTTTTTAAAATCAGGTATTTATTTAATTTTTGTTAACCAGGTAAGCACACTAAGCAATCAATGCCTATTTTTACATATGACCTGGGAGATTATATAACAGATTCCATACAAGGTGAAACATACAGTAAAATGTGTTGTAATACAATAAGCAATGTGAGGAGGGGACCATGAAAACATGACATTGCATCAGAGAAGGGGAATACATGCAAGGAGGTACAGTTAATCAAGTCATTGATATGGTAAATACGTAGTACAAAAAATATGCCAAGAGCTGTGCAAAGTAGAACAACGTAACAATACTTTGTAGTACAATAAACAAGGAAAGGGAGAAATATATTAATTAAACATCATGTCATAGGAAGGGAACATTAAGGAACAGTATGGGCAGACTGGATGGGCCTTGCGGTCCTTATCTGCCGTCAACTTCTATGTTTCTATGTTTCTAGTATCCATCCTCATGAAGTAACATAAAGGATGTATAAGTACCTTGATAATAGATCAATACTGAATATAGTATACATATGTGAGTGCTATACAGAGATAGCTCAGGTTCAGCACCAACAGTAGGATGCCAAGCTAAAGAGATATTTACAGTATCTAATACAAGTTCTATCAAGAGCTGACACGGCTGTGATAAGCTGTCAAATGACAAAAGGTACTCATGTGCATCAAAAATATTGAATGCCCGGGTGTAACTTGGCCAATTTTTGGAGGTGTTGCACCAAATTTTCAACATGGCCTTTTTGGGACCCCACCTCATGAAGAGTACCAGTGTCATTTTGTTCACTCATCCCGAAAGGTGATTTTGCAGAGCAACCATGCCATTCTATGCCACAGGTGCAAAAACACATTTTGGGTAGGATGTGAAAAATGACAGCTATGTTGTTAATAAGGAGGTATGCAAAAATGGCAATGTTGAAAATCTGGAGTGAAAATATAAAAAATTGGCTAAGTTAGGAGCATGTGTAGAAACTGTGCAATGCAAGCTCGTAATGCAGTCATTTTTGGATTTTTTTTCACCAAATTTGCAACATGGGCTTTTTGGGACCCCATCTCATGAACAGTGGCACTGTTGTTTCATTAATTGGTCCCAAAAGGTGATTCCGCACAGTGACCACAAAATCACCTTTTGGGACTGAGTAATGAAATGACAGCAACAGTGTTCATGAGGAGGGGTCCCAAGAACCCCATGTTGAAAATTTGAGGCCAAAATTCAAAAAAATTGCTGATTTATCAACCTAAGTTGAAACCCCCATTAGCTGCCATTATATGGCACTTAACTTTGATTCTTCAGTTCCCGGTTCAGCTTTGAAGAGTGCAGACATGTGTCCTGGTCCAGAGAAGATAACAGCACTGACTTTCAGAGGTAAGTATGGGGTAAGGGGGGTCTGGGGAGGTGGGTGCTCAGTGGGAGGGTGGGACGGGGAGGGGACTGGGGTGATGACGAGGGACTGTTTTCTTTTACAGGAAAAAACAAAACACGTCAGGGGACAGTTTTTTTTATTTACAGGGAAAAGAAAGCATACATTTGGGCACACTGGAATGGGTTTCCCAGTGTGCCACATGGGTTGTGGTGGGGAGTAGATTCTGATTCGGGGATTGGGCACCCCAATGCCAGCATGGGAAAAGAGAAAAAAACATACATTTGGGCACACTGGGGTGGGTTCCTAGTGTGCCACATGAGTTGGGAGGCACATAATGCCAACACGGGGATTGGGCAACCTGATGTCAGTGCAGGGACCACATACATTTGGGCACACTGAGGTGGGCTCCCAGTGTGCTACATGAGTTGGAGGGTACATACTGCCAACACGGGGATTGGGCAACCCAATGTCAGCACTGAGATAGGGAACGGAGAGAGCGGGGAGGACAACAGCAGTGGGAGGGTGCAGGAGGAGTTCCATCCGAAAGATGGCGGTGATGATGCAACTGCACATGTGCGGCACTTGTGGATGCATAATTGCAGTGAATGGCATGTTGCCATTCACAACATGGTGGCACCAGCAGAACTGTACATGTGCGTGAGTTGTGCATACGCAGTTCTTGTTCCAGAATGTGGAAGTAAGAGCCAAAATAGTGCAGCTGTTATTCCATAGCTGCCGATCGTGGCGGAGTGTTTCAAGCTCCATTGGACTTTTGGAAGGATATTTCCAAATGTCCAATGGGAGGTTCCATGATCGGCCATTTTTGTAAGCTATGATCGATCCCAAAATGGCTGATAGCGCTGCCCACAGCCATAAAAGTAGCCACTGAGGAGCAGAGGCAAATTTCATGTGTTATGGAGTTCCATAGCTTAGGGGCTGCATAGGAGCAGGATAACCCACCAGTGAGTTTTCTAATCTTAGGGACAGCCAGTAGAGCATTTTCACCAGACCATAAGGCATAGACACGGTTCACCTTATTGAGCAGTGTGGCAAGTGACTGGGGCAGTCCACTATGCATAATGCTAAAGGTCACACCCCCAAAACTATGACTCCACAGGAAGGATGGGGATAGCCCGCCTATTCTGTCATAAAGAGAACAGTGACAAGTGAGATGGTGAGACACCAGTCCAAATGATAAATACTTTTATATGTAACAGCCCATCTAAGAAGAGTAGATTTAGAGGCAGTCAAGAACACAGGGGCACCATAAAGGAGCTTAGGGAGGAGGATCCCATGGGCGATATCACAGCAGGCTTGTGAGGTGATGTGATGGTCTGCTTTATAGGAAATGCTCAGCATGGATTTCCATGACATGAGATGATTAATTTAGTGAGGGGTCAAGTGTGACTACAAAGTATGTGAAGGAGGAGCCCCTGAGGACTAAAGTATCATCACAGTAAGCTATGGACAGAGGGGAGGGGCACATTCTTAATCTGGCAGACATACTGTACAGAATAGACTGTGTTTTAGATATGTTCAGAATCAGTTTGTTTGCAGTCAATCAGGTGTACATAGACTACAGGTCAGCCGTGTAAGTATTGATTAATTTGATCAACACATTTGGACCAGGTACGAAAGACAAAGTCAACAGCATAGAGAATTGCAGAGCAGTGGAACAGACATTGGTTTATGATGTTTATATGCAGCACAAACAGGAGTGGATCTGAAATAGATCCTTGGGGAACACCCACCAGAGTTGGGGCAGGGTCAGAGGGAGGTCCCATACTTGACACTCTGGTATCTGTTTTCAGATAGTTACAAAAGCAGGGGAAAGCAGTTGGTGAGATTCCCAGGTTAGCAAGCTTGCCACTGAGTAGGGAGTGACCAACAAGATTAAACACCTTCATCAGGTCAATAAGGACAGTACCAGTGAGTGTCCATCACTGAGGCAATTCTGTTGATTGGGGAAGAAGGGCAGTGGTAGTGCTATGACCTTTTCAAAAGCCATGTTGTGCAGGGGACAGAAGGTCATAGGCGGATAGGTAATTTGTGGGTTGTGAGTCAAGTATCCTTTCAAGTATTTTGTTAAGAGCAGGGAGCATGGCAATGGGCTTATAATTGTTCAGTAGTTTATGGTCTCCTTTCTTAAAAAACAGAAACAACACAAGAAGTTTTCCATAAATCAGGCACTACACCAGTCAAGAGGGATAAGTTCATTAATTTAGCAACAGTGGAGGCTAACTCATTGGCAGCAATCTTAAGGAGTTTGTGCTCAATATCATCCAATCCTGCAGATTTAGACACAGGAATATGCAAAAGAAGTCTGCCTGAACAGTTCAAAACCAGTTCCACCATCAGAACATGCCCGTCCGAGTGCACCCATCATTAGGGCACCAGGATTTTGATTTCACTGCCCAGTTTTATGCTGTGGCACAGCCCCCTACCCCCCCATGTGGGGTAGCTGTGCTCCCCACACACCCCTAACTATATATTCTAACTCTGGGGGGGTGGACCTCAGGGAAGGGGCAGTGAATTCTGAATTTTGGCACCCTAATGACGGGCGCACTTGGACCGGCGCACAGATGGCCAGAAGGGTTCAAAACCAACTATAAAACTGTTTTAAATGTTATCTTTTTATTATTTTTATAATAATGAGCCACTGTATAATAACAATAATGCACTCCAGGGTGTTGGCCACACTCAGCCTATGGCCTCGTCCCCAACAACCCAAGGTGTGATGTTATCCCAGCAAAACACATACCCAGTCATGCATTACTGCTTCAGCATGTTTCAGCCAGTGCTTCTAGCTGTATGAGTTTCCTTCCCCCACTACTGTGTACATTGCTATTATGGAATCATACATTGTCATGTACTTGAAATTAAGAACTTATCATGTGACTTTATACTTGTACATTTTACTGTTTTTACTTAGTACTATCAGTGTAAGTGAAGGACTAATGACCCCGCTGTAAGATGATTGAATTCTGAATGCCATTTTTTTTGGTATACTACTTGCCTACCACACACAGTTTCCCCATTGTTTTAGAGTACCACTCTAAATACTGACAAAATGGGGGTGTGGAGGTGGAGCCCCCCAAATATAACAAAAACCTAAATATCAGCTGTTTTGTTACATGGGGAAGGTTGCGCCACCCTCCCCCCTTTTTATTTATAAGGCAGTATGTATGCTTCTATACTATAATATCTACTACTGCTAGCAAGTAGCACAGTTTACTGTAGCATGCATGGATTGGAACTATTAGCTGCTCCACAGTACTAGGGGTAGCTGCATAGTTATGCTGCTTGTTTAGTGGGCTACTAAGTCTGCCACATACGCTGTACTATCTCATATTACTTACACTGTTCAGAAGCTATAATTGTCAGAGATTATCATGTTACTTTGTTGCTGCCCACAGTAATTTGCATCAGTTGTTCTGTAGTGTTTCATGTTTTGTTTTTGCCCGTGTTTTTCTTCCCATGCACCCCTTCCCCAGGTCACACCAGGAAACAAGACTTTACTCAGTGTGTCTTTTTACTGTGGTGGTCACCAAGGTCTAAATAAATAAATAAATAAATAATTATGTGAATGCTGCGATGTCGATGGATTTATTTCCTTTATTTAAATGTTTTACCTGGAAGTGCCTACTGAGCTGGGCAGCTCATTGTCAGAGGCATCCTGCAGAGAGGATATATTGGGGTAGAGTAAAACAGGCTAAAGCAAGGCAATAGTGCAATAACTTACAGAACAAGTGCAAGTGCAATATGCAGTTTGAGTCAGTACAGCAGTATCATTAAGGTACAGAATGAAAAAAATACAGGGTAGTAAACAATATAGTACACCAGGCGGCATGCAACACAAGATATCAGCACCACTGACTGCTGACACACTTCAGGGGTGATGCTTTTTGCTGGGTATGGGGCACATTCTTGGCCACAGTTGTGGCAGCTCTAGTAGATGATACAGTAGCAGCATTCTTTGCTTATAGAAATACCCAGTTATGGACTGCAGTGCTTTGCTGACTGGAGTGCTAGTTGCCACTTGTATGCTGCATATGTTGGAGGTGCTAAAATCTTGCATCAATGCTTCACCAGTGGATCCTTCCTCCTATTCATCCTCACCTTGACTATCAGGAACAATGTATATGTCAGTTTGTACTTAAAACATCTTATCAGACTCATCATTGTTTATTGTACCAACAAACAGACTGGCTCCCCCTATATTAAGTACTGTATATAATTTAAATTGTTTAACTGATAATGTTATGAGACAAAAGACTGACTCCCCTCTATATCCTTATTACCAGGTTAGGGAAACCGAAAGGACTTTGAGATCATCCACAGCTACTAAGTTAGTAGCTCCAAAAATGAAAACGAAAATGGGAAAGCATGCCTTTTCTGCTATGGCAGCTGAATATTGGATCTGTTTGCCAACAACTTTTTCTGAAACCACCAGTCACACAGTTTTAAACTAAGATTGAAACAATATTATATGGATAAAGTACAATGTAAGTGTTTCTGATGAAATTGTAGTGATGTTGATGTATTGTAGTGATGTTGAAGTGATGTATTGTTATTTATTGTTTATTTTGTATTATAACATCTTGACCATTTGGTCCCAGGTCGTGCCTGAAAAAGGGTCTGGCTCATAGCACTAACCCAGCCAACAAAAGTTAAAATAAAAATAAATAAACAGTTCTATTAAAACCATGATGTGCACCATTTGATGCTGTTGCCACTTTAGAAGATGTCTGGTATTCAAGTGACTATGCCAACTGGTACCAAGACATGGCCCAGGTTTCATAAAGTTTGTGCAAGCCTTACAAATTTGTTACTGTATACTGACACATTCTCATTCTCTTTATTGGTAATATAGACATCCAAAACTAAACATGTTTGGGATGAGGGGTGCTGCATAGCTATTGTCTATCCATAGGGTAGAACTGGCCCTGCCTCTACAGGCACTGTATCATCTGCACCCACATGTGCACGTATATCTCCTCTTTTACCTCCCTTATCACCATCTATTTTCTTTCCCCTTGTTCTGCCCCATTTCTTTTCTCTTGCTTTTAGATCACATGTTTGTGTTAGATCAGCATCTTCTCCATCATCATCATCATCTTCATCATCCTTTTCTGCTTCAATTTCCATTGTTCTGGATGGAAAAGTGTTTGGACTACTTGGATGGTAGTCTGGCTCTCAGTCTACATCAAGCACTGGATCGTAAACATCACAGCTGCTCTCTTCAGACTCCATATCTACCTATTCTGCTTTATCATCTGGTGTTACATGATGACTAATAGTATGTACAACACCCACTACAATCTTCACATGTGATTTTTCCACATCCACTATCCCTTTCTCCTGAGAATCCTCCTCCTCATCTCCTTTGCAGATTCCTTAAACTATAGCACCTCCTCCTGTGAATCCTCGTGTTCCAATTTCTAAAGGGACTCTTTCTCCACTGTCTTTCTGTGATGCTGACTAAACTGGATTCTCAGTCTGGAATTCCACTGTTAGCATTGCTGCTTAGAGCTGTGCAAAATGTAAAATTCTGCTGGCAGAATTTGCGTAATTATCATTTCAATTCTATGAAATTTCCCAGAATTTCCATGAAAATTCCTCAGAAGTTTGCCAAAATGTGAATTTCAGTTAATTTTCTCTAATTTTAAATGTACGCATCCAAATATTATCAAATTCAGCTGCCTTACAGGTCAGTAACATATCCATAAGTGTACCACGTTTCATATTCCTCATTTTAAAGGGGATTGAGGGATAGAGGGCCAAACATTTCATCCTAATTTAATTTATTTCCATCTAATTTTAAAATCTAATATCAATATTTCTCCACAGTTTCATGATTTAAAAAATCATACAACATGGGTATATGTACTGACTGTTAGGTATTATGGTTTTAAGGGATCTGTGTTATAGTCAGCCAAACATTTTGCCAAAATTTAAATTTCAAGTTATTTCAGTATAATTTTAGAATCCCTCATCCATATGTTACAGTACTGGGCAAGTATATAGGTCCACACTATGTGAATATATGTCCCAGTTTTAAATTCCTAGCATTGAAGGGGGCTCAGTTATAGGCAGTTAAACATTTTGCCAAAATTTAAATTTCAGTTATGTCTAGCTCATTTTAGATTGCCTTAGATTGGATTCACTTACATGACGGAGAATGCGGCTGACACTATGATCCATACAGACTGCCCCCCTCCACATTAGTTGTAGTAATCTGTTAGTCCCATTATAGACATGTGTTTAGCCAATCCATTCTTGAACAAGCTGAAGAGTTCATTATCCACTATTTCCAATAGTAGACTATTCCAAATATCTACAACATATTGTGTGTCGACCACTTAACAATTGTTAGTTCTGAGATGTATTGAATTAATTTATTTTTTATAGCCCCTTGTTTTCTGATATGGTCTTTTTTTATGTTAATACTTTCCATGAGGTAACATCCTTGTGGACATTGTACATTAATAGTAGGTCACCCCTAAGGCATCCACTATGTCACGTGTGCAGATTGAGAATATGCAAACCTTTTTCATAGTTTTTATATTCTAGTCCCTGTATAGACCTTGTTGCTCTTCTTTGTATCCTTTCCAACATCTTGCCTTCACCTATATTAACCCTTGCAGGGCCATGGACTCGTATCTGTCCAGAACTCAAGTATGTTCAAATTCTGTTGGCAGTCTAAGGGTTAAAGCCACCCCAGAACTGGGAACAATAATCCACATGAGGTCTAACATAGGTACAGTACAGGGGGGAGTATGATTTTCCTACATGTACTGACAAAGTGCCTTTTTTAATAGAATTTATTAAAAGGAGAAGAGAAGGGCAACCAAAATGGTGCAGGGACTGCATCAGAAAACATATGAGGACAGATTAATGGAGCTCAATATGTACCCTAGAGCAAAGGAGGGAGAGAGGTGATATGATCGAAACATTCAAACACCTTAAGGGCATTAACAAGGTGACAGAGTCTAACATGTTTCAATATAAGAAAAATAGCAGGACAAGAGGACACAGCATGAGATTAGAGAATGAGTCCGATTAAGGGGCAATGTGAGGAAGTTCTTTTTCGTAGAAAGGGTGGTGGATGCATGGAATGGCCTACCTCAGGAAGTGGTGGATATGAATACATTGCAGAGCTTAAAACAGGCATGCGATAGGCATAAGGGAGCAATACAGATGAATATGAATAGATAGGCCATTGACAGAGCAAAGGCCGATGGCACATTCATAAGGTAGAAAAAGAAATGGACAGACTAGATGGGCCTTGTGGTCCTTATCTGCCATCAACTTCTATGTTTCTATGTTAAAGATCATGTGCAATGGCTTTTACATATTTTTAATAAAAGCTTAAAAAGTTGCAGTTGAAGTCCTAGTGACATGATTAGTGTTTCCTGAAAATTTCACACTGTTTGATTTTGTAGTTTTCTTTAAATCAGCTTTTGTTAACTTGCTCTGTAGTGGCTGAAAACAATGGAGTTATTTCTGTCCTCTCAGACAAACTTAGAGTGCGATTGCATCATCTTGGAGTAGCTTGCTGTTTCAGATTCCCAATCAGAGCAGCACTCTGTAGAATTTATGGTCTGCTGTGCTCTCTAGGTTTCTTACAACCCCAGTATCTGGTTTGCGTTTAGATAGATCAGCTTAAAATATATAATTCTCTTCCTTTAAAAAGCTGTTCATTTTAATTTCAATGCTGAAATGAAGTAGTGGAAATCTTTTTCTGTGAGAAATCAGTATGTCTGTATCACAGCTCTGTTCTTTCTAATCAAATCTCAATTTTTTTTCTAACTATGTAACACAGGGCTGTTTAATGAATATAAAATAAATCTAAATTTTGTTCATTCACAGAAAGTTTGTTTTTGACATAGCCTTCATAAATATAATCATGTAAGAACATTTCTTTTCATGTCAGATTAACAAACAGGTGCTTTTCACATTCTGCTACAGTATTTCAAGCACATGTCCTATCAGAACTCACAAATTTCAGTTCTTTGGTGGTTTCTGTGTGAAAATACATCATGTATGTGTATAACTAAAAACACTGTGTGGCTTCCTGATGCACCATGTCTCTGCCCCACAGCTGAGGCAGCTGCAGTCTACTGCCACCAGTCCCCTACTCCACAAGCCCCTGCCTTCTGCTCCACATTCGAGCTTGCTGCACCCTGCTGCCCACTGTCTTCTCCCACACAGATATTGTGCACCCTGCTGCCTCTATCCCTTACCTAAAGAATCAGGACTACTGCACCCTCCCACCCTGCTGTCCTCTCTCCCCCACCCTCACAGTTAGAGATGCTGCACCTGTTGCCCCTTTTCTGTCTCCACAGTCAGGGTTGCAGTGCTGTGCTAAGCCCTAGAGTGCCAGATTCCTTGCCTCCATAGCTGGGGCTGCTGCTTCATGCTGCCCTAACACCAGAGGTGGGGCTTTTGATGCACCCTGCTACCCACTTCCATTGCCCCAAATGGTCAGGGCACCATGCTTTCTTCTATCCCCCTGTCACCACTGACAGGGCTGCTGTACTCTGCTCCTTACTACACAGTTGGGGTTGCTGTGGCCTGCTGTACCCTAGAGCCCCATGCCTTTGCAGTTAGGGCTGCTGCACCATGCTGCCACTTGCCACAAGATTCAGGGCATTTGCTGTACCCTGTTGCATGCCTCCACAGTTGAGGCAGTTGCACCCTGCTGTCTCCCAGCCACCAGAATCAGATCCTTTGCTACACCCTGCTGAGACAGGGACAGGGGGCAACATGTGCAATGTCCCTGATTGTGAGGGTGAGAAAGAGAGGGTAGCAGGGTGCAGCAACCCCAGCTGTTCGGGAAGGGTGCAGCACAAGAGTAAGGGCATTTACTGCACCCTGTCCCCTGCCTGTGGAGGCAAGGGGCTCTGTGGTACAGCAAGGCACAATGGTGGCAGGGGGACAAAGGACAGCATGGGTCAGAATCCCTGACTGTGGGGCAGGACACAGGTGTGCATCAGGGTACAGCAGCCCTGACAATAGCACAGGGTGCACATTGTGCAGCAGCCCAGACCATTTGGGGCAATGGAAGTGCATAGCAGGGTTCAGCAGCCCCAACTGTGGATGAAGGCAGCATGAGACTCTAGGGTGTAGCACAGCACAGCAGCCCTGACTATGGAGATAGGAACGGGGGGGGCAACAGGGTGCCGTGGCCCTGACTGTGGGTGTGGGGACAGAGGGCAGCATGGTGCAGCAGCCCTGAATGTTCAGGCAGGAGATACAGATGGCAACAAGATACAGCAGCCCAAACTGTGGGACAGGGTGCAGCAGTCATGCCTGTTTGGGACAAGGGATGTGGGAAGCAGGGTGTAGCAAAAGATTTGACTCTGGTGGTAGGGGGGACAGCAGGGTGCAACTGCCTCAACTGTGGAGGCATGCAACAGGGTGTAGCAAATGCCCTGAATCTTGTGGCAAGTGGCAGCATGGTGCAGCAGCCCTAATTGCAGAGGCATGGGTCTCTAGAGCACAGCAGGCCATAGCAACCCCAACTGTGTAGAAAGGAGCAGGGTGCAGCAGCCCTAACTCTGGTGACAGGGGATTGAGAACAGCATGGTGCAGAAGCCTTGACTGTGGTGCAGAACACAGGGGGCATCAGGGTACAGCAGCTCTGACTGTGAGATGGGGTACACGTGGTGCAACAGCCCTGACCATTTGGGGCAATGGAAGTGAATAGCAGGGTGTAGCAAAAGCCCCAACTCTGTTGGCTAGGGCAGTATGGCACAGCAGTCCCAGCTGTGGAGGCAGGGAACCTGGCACTCTAGGGCTTAGCACAGCATAGCACAGCACAGCAGCCATGACTGTGGAGACAGGAACAAGGGGCAACAGGTTCAACTTCCATAACTGTGAGGGTAGGGGGGCAGCAGGATGCAGCAACCCCAATTGTTTGGGCAGGGGGAGGTAGGGTACGGCAGCCCTGATTCTTTAGGCAGGGGATGGAGGCAGCAGGGTGCACAATCCTTGACTGTGTGGGAGAAGATGATGGAAAGCAGGATGCAGCAGCTTCAAATGTGGAGTAGAAGGAAGGGGGGGCTTGTGGGGCAGGGACCGGTGGCAGAAGGCTGCAGCTGCCTCAGCTTTGAGGCAGAGACATGGTGTATCAGGATGCCACATAATATTTCTAGTTACACCTAACAATGTATTTTCACACAGAAACCACCAAAGAACTGAAATTTGTGAGTTCTGACAGGTGCCTGTCACACTCTGCTACAGTATTTCAAGCACATGTACTGTTTGTCAATCTGACATGAAAAGAAATGTTTTTACATGAAATCTATTTATGGAGGCTACAAAGATAAACTGTTTCTGTGAATGAACACAATTTAGATGTATTTTTATATACATTTAATAGCCATGTTATATAGTTAGAAAAACAGTCTGAGTTTTGATTAGAAAGAACTGAGAGCTGTGATACAGACAAGCTAATTTCTCAGAGAAAGATGTTCACTACTTCATTTCAGCCTTGAAATTAAAATGATCAGCTTTTTATGAGAAGATAATGTTATATTTTTAACTGATCTATCTAAACAGAAGCCAGAGACTGTGTTTGTAAGAAACTTGGAGAGCTCAGCAAACCATTAACTCTACAAATTACTGCTCTGATTGGGAATCTGAAACAGCAAGCTACTCTAAAGTGATGTCATTGCACTCTAAGTTTGACTGAGAGGACTGAAATAACTCCACTGTTTTCAGCTACCGTAGAGCAAGTTAACAAATGCTGATTTAAAGAAAACCACAAAACCAAACTGCATGAAATTCTCAGGAAACACTAATCATGACATAAGGACTTGAATTTCAGCTTTTCAAGCTTTTATAAAAAATAGTAAAAACCGTTGCACATGATCTTTAATTTGCTCTTCTGAAAACCTCATTACATTCATGCTTTGATTTCAGATTTTGTGTTACTTTAAATTACAAATCCTTTTCATTTACAGTATTTTATAATAATTGATTTTGTAGGTAGTATTTATATCCTGGATTCATTTTTCTAAAATGCATAACCTTCAATTATGTTAAGTTAAATATCATGCCCCATTCAGTTGTCCAATTTCCCAAGGTTATTAAGTCTTTCTGTATTGTATTATGATTCTCCAGTATTTCCACCTGTCTTCCTATTTTAGTGGCATCTGCAAAAATTCTGTACCAGTTTGATTAGTTTCTCCCTAAATCTAATATATAGATGCTAATTAGAATTGAACACAGAATCGAACACAGTGGTACTGCACTAGTCACATTAGCAGTGGATGAAATTTGCCATTTATTTTAACCCTCTGTTTTCTATTTTCCAGCCATTTCTGTAGCCAGCATATTAAGATGGCTTCAAACTTAAATAGAGATAGTTTAGATATTAGTTTCAAGTATGGTACAACATGAAAGGCTGTATTAAAGTCTAGGTAAGTTTATGACCATTATCAAGAGTAAGACTCACATTTATCTAGAAACAAATCAAGTTTGTTGTACATAACTTTCCCCTTGTAAAGCCATTCTGATGTTTTTCATTAATACCCATAGTATAGCCTTTATGCAACTCTCCATTACTTTACTTGTATGCTGGTCAATCTAATTGGTCTGTAGTCTTTTGGATTGCTTTAACACTGTTAATGAATATAGGGATTACATCCACTTTTTTCCAGTCAGGTGGTATTTCACATTTTCTCAGGGATCCATTGAAAAAGTAAGTTAGTGGAGGAGTAATTTAATGTGCAATTTCCTTTAGTAACCTTGGCATGAGGTCTTCTGGTCCCACAGACTTAATAATGTCTATTGACTATAGATATTTTAATACCACAGTTTAAGCTATCAATAAATTGCTGTTATTAACATTATTGGTTTCCTATTTGGTATATGTATTCTTTGATCCCTGGAAAATACTACAGAAGTATTTGTTCATTGCTTTGACCATTTCTGCTTTATTCATACATTTTTTTTTTTTTTTTGCAATTTAAAATTTATTGAGTCTTGCAAAAAAGAACAGTACATTGCAGCAATTAGTAAATGAAACAGTCCAAAATCAAACCAGGTCAAGGAAAGTCCCCTTGGAGTTATTGCTGTAAGTGAATGCCTCTTGCAAAACAATATTCCAGTTAACAATTAATTAGAAGAATCAAACAGCTGTGCAGCAAGTCAATATAATTTACATTAGAATTTTGAAGGTGGAAAGAGAAACCATACAGGGTCTTAACGTCCCAGACAAAACAGGTTATACAGGGTGATTAGGATATGGTTTCCTACCTAGTGCTCCAATTAAGGAGCAAAAGTGTCCAAGTCACTTGAGGGAAGGGGGTGGGGTTGTTCTAGACCATTGAATTAAAGTAAGACAGTTTGTGACAGATATCAGAATAGCTCATGGCAATGCCAGGAGCTTGATAAATGAAACAGTTTATTTTTGATTATGGGCCTTAATAAGAATTATGACATATTTAGCTCTACTGGCACAAGATTAGAAACCAAAATCAAGCATTCAGACATCCAGTTAGGAGAAGAATAACATTAATGAGCAGATAGAGCAAAGACAAGGGGAGAAGTTACTGTATACTTTTTATTTAAGTTTACAAAAATTTGGGACATATACCAAACTTTTTACAGGGAAATGTTGATGGGGTTGATTGCCAGTTGATGTATGTCTCAGGCATAAAGACTGCAGTGGGGGTAATATATTCACACCTAGAAATGGGCAAGAAGTATTTAACAACTTTGGAAAATGTTTTAGTGAATAAATTAGAAGGAATGGACATGGTGTTAGAGATTTTGGTGCAAATGTGGATTTTATTGGGTGCTTAAGCAACAGGAATTCTTTACTTCATTTGGACTAATCCAGATACAGTAACACATTCCCCTAATCAAAAAACCCTAAAACATGCTGTAATTCATTACTGGATTTAATTTGTATATCCTTAAGATTAACTTCAAAATCAGTTTCAGTGTTGCTACCTAATCTAGGGGATCATAGCATTGTAGATATGTAATTGATTTTAAAATTTCAGAAAATAAATCCCCCCATAACTACTATTCTAAATGTTGTAAGAACTGTAATAGGTCTTCCTTTGAACTGGAAATACTAAAGGAAAAACAAGACTGTATTTTCTTGATTCTCTATATTGAATTAGCCATTATCTCTACATGTTTTTTGAAATTTGTAATATGCATGCCCCATTTAAGATCAAGAAAATTAGTAACAAATTGTTCACTGTGGGTATGTCAATTGATTAAAATTTGATACGATCCAAATAAAGGGCATGGAGAAAAGTAAATAAAGCAAAAATAGTCAAGGATTTCAGAAATTTAAATGACTGAAAAAAAAATGCAAAATGCTCCTTAAATAAGAGTTGTTTGTAGCCATAGTGGCCCTTGAACAAAAAGATGAACAACGTGATTTGATACTTTTGTTGGACCAACAAGAGATTTACAAAACACAAGCTTTCAGGCTATGCAGAGCCCTTCATCGGGTGTAGCAGCCAGAGTCTACTGAAAACATGGTTCTTCACATATGATAGAGAAACCTACTGGTCAATAGACTTTAACACATAGGTATAACATTTCTTTGGATAAGGAAGTATGTAAAGGCAAAAAAAAAAACAGTATTTGAAATATTAGGTGGTTGTAAATAAAATTGGTTATGCAAACTTTCTCTGTCCTGGTTCTCAAAGGATGAGTCAACAATGCACAAAAAAGGCAAGCTTATAAGCTCAAATGTTTTCACCCTCTTGATTCTAAAAATAATGGACTGAATATAAATCTTGGTTTCATAACTCATTACAAATTTTAACTGACAACTGCCTTCTTCTTTGTTCAGGTGCATATGCATTTCCTGTGCTTATATTTTTACATTTCTCTTACAGTGTGCCTTATAAATGAACAAGGTTTTATTTATATTGTAGTGTCACACACACACACACACACACACACACACACACACTGTATGACTACATCCCACTCATGGTTCTCATTGCACCATGACTCGGCAATGGTGACAGTGTCCAGGTCAGCCTCTGCCTCATGGTCACCAGGTCCTAGATCTTATTTACCAGATTTTTAGCATTTGCATACATGGCCTTCCAAATTCTCTTGCCACCCTTCCTGTCAGCCCCCCTTATTCCCTTTTGCTTACTGTCCTTATCCTCTCAAACTTCATTCCCATCCCTTTTCAATTCTACCATTTTGTTTTCATTGTTATTAGGTACCCTTGGGGATTTCCCTCCTTTAAGGTTCTCCCTACTGACTAGTTCAGATTGCAAGGTGGGACAGATTATGTCTCCCTACTGCTTTCTGCTGCCTCCCCCCCCAGCTAGTTTAAATGCTCACCAGTGTAGCATTTAAACCATTCACTGAGAACTGCAGTCGCCCTCCCAGACAGATGTGGCCCATCTCCACTGTATAGGCCCTTATCCCTCTGGTATGACCCCAGTCCCTAATGTAGCCAAAACCTTCATCTCTGCACCACTCCTTCAACCATGAGTTGAAGCTCCTGGCATGAAATACCCCATCCTCCCCCTGTCCTAAACAGACAATACCTTAGAAAAGACCACTGAGCATGCTACCTGCCTAAGACCGCTCCCCAACTCTCTGAACTCCTCCTGAACTATCCTATCCTATCCTCATCCTTAGTAGGTCATTACTTCCTAGGTGGATAATGATATCCATCTCTCCCTCCTGTCTTGCTGCCCTAGCAATCCTCAGGATCCACATCCTATCCCTCCAAGCTGTGGTGCCAGGTAGGCACCAAACCTCCCTCTCTCCCTCCCTTCCTGTCCCCATATCTATTCCCCTCACAATGGAGTCTCCCACCAGGAATATTTTCTCCCTCTGTCGCTCGCTCTCTCTCTCTCTCTCTCTCTCTCTCTCTCTCTCCTTGAAGGGATACATGTTCACTTCAACCCACTTATTCTCATTCTTTTCACCCAGCTGGATTATGATAAGCTTTGTATACAATGTTTGAGCTTTGACCAGCCTGTTAATGTCTTTCATACAGTAATGGGAAGCAGTACTGTATCCTGCTCATTATGTGCCACTTCACTAATGGGTTGAACATGGGCAGTATAATGCTACTCCTCCCCTGCTGCTGGTCCACAATGAAATGCAGAACATTTTATTTGCCGTGGCTGCTGGAGTCCTTCTTGTGGATATTAATATTCACCGCCATTATACAGGCAGATTCTCCCATGAAGATAACCCAATACTCCTCCCTGATTATACCGACTCCTGGGTTTCTGGACCAAAATGGCAGAACTACTCTGTCACAAACTGCATGCTGCTACCCAGTATCCTACACCCTCCTGTCCACCTGCCTGCGACTAAAATGCCTAGCCTTCTTGTAATTTTTGTCCTGTATGCATGCAAAACATGACATCTCACACTTATTAATTCCTTCTGTTATCAGATGCTAATTTTGTGTCATAGCCTGCCGTAGAACCTTACCAGCTTCAGTGGCCCTTTTTTGGTATTCTTCAAAGCATGACTGTAGTCCTTCACATTCCCACTACTTTGCCCGGTCAAGGACAACACCTGATTCCATGAGTGTAAACCTTCTTCACATTCCTCTATTAGTTGTCTCAGTTTAATTGTCTCATTTCTGTCTGCACACAAAAACTACCTTTGTAAAACTCCTTTTTCCCCCTCCACCTTCCTCCTCCTGGTCACTGCAGCTGGTATTTTTATTTTTGGGGGGGTTGCAGACATCCTCCTCTCTGCATCATTTGGCCCGTGGTCCACCCCGCAGTAAAGTTTATTCCCCACACTGGTACATGAAGTCCCCTCTTGACCACTCCAAGATGTAGTCTAATCTATTAAAAAATTGATGTAATTTGCCAGCCCAGTGGCGCTGAGGGTTGAGGTGTTGGATGCCACACCCCGCACCACGCTGACGACCTGGGTTCGGAAACGCACCCGGGTCATTAGAGGTCAGCAGGGGAGGGATAGGAATGAGCATCTGGAGGACTGCTCTCCTATCCTGGGGAGGGCTGAGGGCTTCAACCACTCTGCAGCAGCCCCTGGTGATGACTGGGGGGCACTACAGGGATTGTGCAACAAGGGGTGGAGTTTGGCAGACGTTGGCACAATGTGCCTCAGGAAGTCATTGCACATCCATACTCAAGGGGATCTAAGAGAGAAAAATGGCTGGGTGCGACCATGCAGCTTGATGGCCATGCTCTGCTGTACCCTGAGGACTGTTGTGGAATCATGCTGGGGGGGACGGGGGCCGGCCTGGCTCAGAGTGGCATGGGGGGCCCCTCCAGCAGGTCATTGGACAGCTGCACAGGTTCCCCCATCATGTGAGTGAGCCTGCTGCTCGCTGGGCAGGCAGAGATGGCAGCTGGATGTCCCCACCGGTAACATGCCGCAGCAGGTGATAAATAGAAATACGATAACAAAATAAATTGGTGTAATTGATGATGTGTCCCCACATCCACCAATTGACATGTTGCTGTACCTCATGCACAATGTACTCAGACAGTCACGGAATGCCTTTGATATATAGAGATGGGCGAAGTGGCCCCAATTCGCTCCCCGAAGCAAAAGCAGATTTGTGGAGTGCTCCACAATGCGAAGCGGAGTACTTCATGTTATAATGAGTAACTCGAAGCCCATCGAAAACAATGACTTTGCATTACTCCGCCTTCCCAAACCACTACTCCACCAGCTCTTAAGGAGAAGTACATGAAAACAATGTACTTTGCCTCACTTCGCCTTGTTTTTAAGCTCCAAAGGGAAATTTTGCAGTGATTCATAGGATTTCAGGTCACATGGGCTCTATATTGTTCTGCACAGCCTCAGTTTGGAGTAGTGTGTATAGGAAGTTGTAGAAGACAGTCTGCTCTGAGAGCTCTCTGTGATTCAAACCTTCTAAAAGCTGTTAAAAAAGCTTTTGAGTAATTTATTTTGCTCAAATTTTAGTTCATCGATTGTAGGAAACCCTCCTGTGCTCATATCATCGAGCATTTATTGTTTGTGTGTGGATTTTGAATGTTAGTGTACAACATTGAGTCTGTGTAGTAAGAGACAGTGAAAGTGTGCTTTGGGGGAGGGGCGTATCTGTGGTATAAATAGATTAACTTGGAGATGGCTCTTTCTGTGTTGGTGATATTTTTCTTGTTAACTGTGTTAATGTACACACAGTAATGTTTTCAATAATTCTTGCCATTTTTTTGCTGATTGTTGTGGTGCAGCAGTGCATAATTTTAGTTTGTTTAAAATACATGGTTATATTACTGAAGTTTTCAATTTACTATGCATTACTTAATGTGTGTGTGTGTATGTGTGTGACGCGTGTCATCAAATCAGACACCTTTTATTGTGCCACATAGTAATTTCAGCACT
Source organism: Neoceratodus forsteri (assembly GCA_016271365.2). Taxonomy (NCBI): domain Eukaryota; kingdom Metazoa; phylum Chordata; order Ceratodontiformes; family Ceratodontidae; genus Neoceratodus; species Neoceratodus forsteri. The sequence continues at coordinate 187,589,697 of CM057457.1, forward strand.
ATGAACCTGCTATCCACTGCAGCTGTGTGATTTTTGTACTTCTTTGTGGTATCTTTACTGGTACTAAATACTAGTGACTGTTACTGCTGCAGTGCAGTACACTGCCCCCACCCCAGCAGCCGCCCCAACCAACTAAGGTATTCTTTTCCAGATTTGAATTTCTGACAGTGAGCACTGGTTAGGCATTGTGCCTTTGTGTCTGCATCTCTTCAGTGCACAGGGCAATCTTAATCTGTCTGTGCATTTGCATCTCTTTAGGGCCCAATCTCCATCTGTAACTTAAGTCACAGTTGTTTCTTCGGCTTCCCTTAAGAGTACTGGACTGGTGTGGTGCACAATTCTGCATGAACATTATACTCATTATTATGCATTTTTAAGTCAGGACCATCATCACGTTCACGAGTCACTCGTGATACAAATCATGTTCTTCATCATCACGGGCACAAATGCAGTCACAAATCATGATGCACGATCACGTCATGAATCACAACATTAATTTTTTTACTAGTTACTTGGATGTATTGTAAGCCTGTTTTGTAGTATCTCCCCAGGCTTCACCACCCCATCATTGTACTCATTAATAACTGTTTTTAAGTCGGGGAGTTTTGTGCTACAGCTCATCAGGGAAGTACAACCATAGGCATTCATGTTGATACAGTTCTATATTGGTTATCTCACACTGTCGACACCGAATCGTGTTCATCATCATGGTCACAAATGCAGTCACAAATCACAATTCACAATCACGTCTCGAAACACAACATTAATCTTTTTACTAGTTCCTTGGATGTATTGTAAACCTGTTTTGTAGTATCTCTCCAGGCTTCACCACCCCACCATTGTACTCATTAATAAGTGTTTTTAAGTCAGGGAGTTTTGTGCTACAGCTCATCAGGGAAGTACAGCCGTAGGCATTCGCGTTCCCTCCTGTACAGCAAGTGAGTTACAGTACTGTAAGTAGTGGTGGGTGAAGTGGCTCCAATTTGCTCTGCGAAATGATTCACAGAGTAACGCCAAATCCACGGAGTACTTCACTTCATAATGAGGAATGCGAAGTCCATTGAAACCAATGACTTTGTGTTATTCTGCCTTCCCCAAACCACTTCTCCACTAATTTTAAGGTGAAGTACATTCAGATCAATGTAATTCACCTCACTTCACCTTGTAATTGAGCTCCAAATGAAATTCTGCAGTGATTCATGAGATTGCAGGTCACATGGGCTCTAGATTGTTCTGCACAGCCTCAGTTCTGGCCTGGGTAGTGCGTGTGTAGTGGTAGCTGGAGACAGTTAGTTCTCAGAGCTCTGCGATTCAGAACCTCTAAAAGCTGTTTAAAATGCCTTTTTGAGTCATTTTTTTTTCCCAAAATTTAGTACATTGATTTGTAGGAAACCCTTCTGTGCTCATATCATCGAGTGTTTATTGTTGTGTGTGGATTTTGAATGTTAATTTAGAACAGTCAGTCTGTGTACTGTGAAGTGTGCTTTGGGGGAGGGGCGTATTTGAGGTACAGTAACATTACATTGAGTACATTAACTGGGAGAAAAAGGCAGTCTTTCTGTTTTGGTTATATTTTTCTTGTATAACTGTGCTAATGAACACACAGTAATATTTTCAGTAATTCTGGACTTTTTTTGCTGATTGTTGTGGTGCAGCAATGTATAATTTGTCTGTTTAGAACATTTGGTTACATTACTAAAGGTTTTCAATCTGCTACACATTACTTGTAGTGTGTGTGTGTGTGTGTGATGCATGCGATTAAATCAGACACTTTTTATTGTGCTACAGAGTAATTGCAGCAGTGTGAACCTGCTATCCACCGCACCTGCATTAATTTTTTATACTGCTTTGTGGTATCTTTACTGGTAGTGGATTGTTACTGCCGTGCACTAATCCCACAACTGGCAAAATGTATTCCTTTCCAGATTTGGATTTGTGACTTGTAAGCACTGGTTAGGTGTTGTGCCTTTTCATATGCATCTCTTCAGTGTGCAGAGCAATCTTAATCTGTCTGTGCATTTGCAGTGCACCATTAATTCTGGGAGACTGCAATTCTTGTTACGCTCTCATTTCACTTCGTCAGCACTGGGGAATTTTCTGGACACAAGACAGTAGCATTTTGGGGATGCACATTCATTCTGGTGACTCTGTGTGTGACCACTGCGTGCACGACTGACTGCGCCAATAATTCTGGAACACTTTGCATTTCATATTACGCTCTTATTTCACTTTGTCAGCATGTGTGAATTTTCTGGAAACAAGACAGTTGCATTGTGGGGATGCACAATAATTCTGGGGACTGTGTGTGAGTACTGTGCACATGACTGAGTGCGCCATTAATTCTGGGACACTTTGCATTTCATGTTACGCTCTCATTTCAGTTCGTCAGCACTGGGGAATTTTCTGGACACAAGACAGTTGCATTTTGGGATTAGGAATTTTGGTGAGTCTGGTAAATATTTTTGGAGTCTCAGTAATGTTTACTTTCTGGTATGCTATCGTGAAGTATTTGTCAAAAAGCAGGACTGAGCACTGCAATTATACTGTGCTAAACTACATGTGTGCAGTCCGTCTTCTTCCTGTGTGTGTGCAGACACTGTCCAGCATCAAGTTGCAAACGTATATATATATGCTGATGCTGACTTGTTGCCCTGTTCATGGTGATGATATAAAGAATAAAGATAAGAATATATATTGTATATTTGATTTGTACCATCAACGGCAGCAGACAGAGTCATATGATATGTTTTCAGAGGTCTTGGGCCAGTGTGCACCTCAATCACTTGTCACACAGACACAATGCACACATTACTTTGTGGAGATAATAGCACAACAAATCATGCTTTTAAACAAACCATACCCAACAGACATAAAATGTTGCTGAGGCACCCAAAATATTTTATGGTGTACAGACATGTTCAAGTCAGAATATATAACAGGTCCTGCAGTCCACTGCCACCACACAGTGCTACCACTGGCACCGTGTCATGCTATGGTGTACATGAACTTGCTGAAAAACTGGTACTGCCAGTGTAAACTAGAAAGACATATTCCAGAACAAATAATGAAAAGAAGAAATGTGGTAGTACAGTGTGGTGGCAGTGAAATGAACCTTATATATTTTCTGACTTTATAATGTCTGTACACCGTGAAATATTTTGGGTGCATCAGCAATACTCAAAGCTTCAGTTAACTCACTTTTGGGAGTATTTGACTCTGAAAATATAACAAAAACTTTCAAAATAAAGGGGGAGGAAGTCATTGACTTCCAAATGTAAAAAAAACAAAACTGGATGACTTCTAAAACTGAAGGCACAGGAGCTAAAAAATGATCGATTTCTCTACAAAAAATTGTATTTTACCACTAATATTTGCATGAACATCCGTAAATTGATCCTTCCTAGAATACTGACTTTCAAATTGTGGGATCTGGAAAGTATTCTGACTTCCAAAAAACTGGAATGACTTCCAGATTATGACTCATGGAAGTATTTGACTTACACTAAAAATGAATTAACTGAACCCCTGGCAATACTTCATATCTGTTAGATATGGTTTGTTGAAAAGCAGGATTTTTGGTTGCTATGATCTCCTAACAAAATATACGTTTCATATACTTATCGTTATTATTTATACCATAAACACAGCAATAAGTCAGACAGCAATCAGCAGATATATGTTTTAAAGAAGCTGGATAGTGTCTGCAGTACATACACAGACAGGAAAGAAGACTGACTGCACATATGCAGTTTAGCACGGTATATTTGCACTGTTCAGTCTGCTTTTCCACAAACACTCCATGACAGAAAGTAAACATTAATGAGGCACCAAAACAGCATGCGCGCGTGCGCGCTCACACGCACACGCACACACACACACACTTAACAGAAGGAAGGGGGTGCCAGAATACAAAGTGTCACACATTCGGAAGACAACAAAAAAAGGGCATAATTACATACAAGGGTCAGGGATGGTGGAGGAAAACATTTTATAACTCAGCAAAGAAGATACGGGGGGCACATGGTATGAGGAAAAAAAACTAATGTGGGATCCCGTGGTAATCCAGCAGCAGTTCCAGCATGAACATTATTTGCAACTGATGTCCCTCTATGCGATCCAGCCGCTGCTCGAGAGCACTCACCCTCTCGTTGTTCTCCTCGACAGCACTCCTGAGAATTGCCAAGTCAGCCTGCGTTACACACAGTTCTCTGGGGTCCAGATGTTCTACAGGCTGGGCTGACCTGCTGCTGGTGGTGGTGGTGGTGTGGGTGCTGGTGGAGCAGCAGGTGCTACTCTGGCCCTCCACTTCTTAGGGCCACAGCCATGCACAGCTGCACCCTCTGCCAAAGAAGGGCCAGCAGGTGCAGGCATGGCCCGTTCTGTGTCAGCCTGCCACTCCAACTGATGGTGATTGAGCATATGGGTGTGCTGGCCCCCAGTCCCCAGGTGAGTCCCCCGGGGGCCACGGGCACACCTCCACCTCACATAGGCAGCACCTGACCATGATGCTGTCCCCCCCCAACACAGTCAAAAAACTGCCAAACAATGGAAGTGCAGGAAGGACAAGGCGCAGGCAGGAGAGGGCCAGATGAACTGGCAGCCAGCTAGTCATGGTGCTCAGCAGGGATGGGACCCACATCTGGCCCAGGGGCAGAGGTACATCCTGCTCCAGAGGACCTGGTGCTGGAGCTAGTGCTGGGCGTGGTGGTGGTGGTGGTTCAACTGTCTCAGAGTCAGGAGGCGGTACTGGTCCTGCTTCTGGGGGGGCACTTAGAATTTTCAATCAGTCCAACAGGAACCGGAGGCCATGCCCCCCCACATGCACACAGTACAACACCTACTAGTACCACGCTCTCCCAGAGCTGCCCCCACCCCAGACATTCCCTCACCCTGGTCCATGTCTCCTACTGCACTCCCTCAGTCTGAGCAATGACTACTGACACTGTCACACAACACACACATAGTCACACAGACACAGACAAAGAACTAACTGCTTATAAAGGTAAGAAAAAATAAATTTACAAAAAGAACAAATTAAGTAAAAAAAGAGTACAGAAAATACAAAATAAGTAGCATTTAAAAAAAGCTGTTGGGTCTAAATCAAAGTTTAAATCTCCTCCTCCCTCTAATCTCCAAGTCTCAGCAGTGACAAAATAACATACGCCTCTCTCTCCATCTAGCTCTGCACAGGAGAAAGTGAAAGTGTCTGCTTGTATGACACACTTTCTTCCTTTTCCTGCCTGGCTATGCCTAAAGAGCATGGCGAAGTCCATTGAAAGCAACGACTTCACCTTGTCATTCTGCCTTAATGCGAAGTGGTAATGTCAACGCGGAGTGAGCACTTTGCATTGCCCACACCGCGTAGCAGAGCAGCAACGCAAAAAGTGCCTGTTTCGCGGTCAATTCACCTGCAGAATTTAAATTAACTGCATCTCTAATTATATAGTGTTACAGTGTTTGTATGCCTGTGGCAATGGAAGCACCTAGTGCCAGTCCTGCAAGCTTGATAATGCACTGCATGTTTCCCATACTGCCCTGAATCTGTCTTGTACTGCCACCCACCTCCCCCCACTTTGATTTCTGTTAACTAACTGAGTATGTCTGCTCACCATCCATCACCCAATTACCAGTTCCCCATCTCCAGGGGCCACCTTCCCCATGTAATCACTGTCAGGAAAACAGACTTACTTGTGCTACTTCGGGTAGGCTTAGCGCTGAGTCAACAATGTTACTTATGGAGTACACATGTATAATCACCCTTCTATTCTCTTCAATTATGTTTCGCTAACTTTGTTCCTTGACTGTCGTGTGAGCTAGTAACCCACATTAGTGGTCTACCTCTGCCCTGGAATCACTCCATGCATTGTTGTCTATAGCACTGTTGGCTGGTCAACCCAGCAGCCAGTAGCAAAGAAACATGGCCCTAGCCACCACAGTATGTGGAATGATTTATTAATCACAGTTCAGGAGATAACAAACAAGCAGTGCCATGCAGGTGACGACTTTTCCATCACACAAACACAAAGCCCGGACCAGTTAGGTTCATGCGTGCTTCCTCAGAGACCGTAATAATATTAATAAATCATTCCATACATTGTGGTGGCTAGTGCTGTGTTTCTTTGCTACTGGATATTGAGACTTAACACTGGCACAGCGACAGTGGAGCAGCTTTCCCTGCCTGAACATCACAGCAGTTTATAGTTTTTCTTAGTACTCTTTACTCATTACCTAACATGTGATTGCATTGTAATCAAATAGACAACATCAAAACATGCTCATGACAATTTTTATTACTTGGGCACAAAAAGGGATTTTTAAAAAGGCTTGAATCAAGTATCAGAAATAATCAAAAGTGACATGTGCATCATAATCATGTTTTGTAATCCAGTAATCCCCCACAGCAGTTTAACAAATTTCAGCTTCCCCTCAGCCCTCCTTCAAATGGTCCTCAAGTCACAGCATTGTAAAAATTGGCTTTCTAATGTGGCAGCACATGTTCATAGCCAGAGGTGGTGGTTGCTCACCACATGTCCAACGTCTGACAGTGTTATTATGTTGAAAACAAATGGGGCAAAAAAAAAATAGCTGTTCACATTTTGACAGGATTAGTCAGTACAACAGCATTTCAAATGATTTTCACAATATGATCAGGTCAAAAAACAGTGTACTGCCCTGAAGGATCAGGGCAGGCATCTCGAATGCGCCAAACACAGCAGCTTGGTACTGGCACCCGGACTTTGCTCCCAAGGTGACCAAGATGCCATAAGATGTAATGATTGTATGCAGTGTGTCTTCTTGAGCAATTCACATCTGAATCTGGAGGAAAAGTGAAGATCTCTTGACAGTAGGCTGCAGACATTTGTTAGAACAGCAGGGTCCAACCTGTAATCTAATGAGAGAGGCACACTACTATGAATGTAGAGGCAAGAATGTGCTTACTGTTTTTGATCTTGTGACATGACTGCACCACTTGGTAATCATTAAAACAGTGCTAATGAGGCAGAAACTGTGTGGTGGGTGCTGGATGGCGTGCTAAAGGCACATGGTGAAACAGCCTCACAGTAGGTGTACCTTATGTCTAGCTAATGTGACTATACTGGACTGTACCTGCACACCACTGTAAAACAGAATTGAAGGATAACCCTCCACACACTGCCACATGCATTTACTAGCAGCAGAGGCAGTCCCAAACTCATCACAGTGAAGATGACTATTCAGCAACATTCATGTTGTCACATCCTTATAACACCCATTGTGTGCATGCATATTAAATTAACAGCAACACCAGTGAGCAAGTACCTCACCCAAAACTGCATGAAGTAATGATTATGACACCATGCACTCACTGAAAGTAGGCATTACATTGGTGCCTGTAGCCTGTTAAATGAAAAAAAAGACTGTTGCAAATAAACACTGGGTAGAGTTTTGCTGTGCAAGAAGAAAGGAACATAATAAAATGTAAGCCTTTTTCGTCAGAGGACAGTGTGTTGCAATGCAAATGTATTGATACAAATTACCCACACTGCACATAGGCTTGTCTGGCACCACATGTACAGAAAGATGTGCACATCTGGCTTAATTGACAGATGCATATTAAGTGGAGGCAGATGTTTCTCATTGGTAAGAGGGTGAAAGCTAAGCACTGAACACCATTTACACTATACTGTGTTGCCTATTCCCAAAGCAGTCTCTTTGACAGTGCACCACCTTTGAATGCACTCCCAAGCTAAGTAGTGGTAGTTCTTCTAAGGCGGACACCACACTATTTCTGTGGCTTGCCACATTTTACATTCTCTCATGTGGAATGCCTGTACTTGGCCAATGTCATTAGTCCAGCAGTGGACACAGTACTATAGCTTAGGTCTTAGTAATGCTTGATAACAAGAAAATAAAACCTCACTCTGTCTTTCTTCCCCTCTTTCTGCTGGTGATATGCAACCACATATACCAGTGGCCCTGCCTACAGCCTTGTGTCACTGGATACAAACATATGAACATACGAAATTTGCCAGCAGATAAAGGTCTAGAGGTCTATCAAGTCTGCTCGAATGTGCAGCTAGCACCTCCTTATTCTGCAGCTGCCCCTCCCATCCACCCTTCCCCTCCATTGACCCTCCCTCTCATTCTGTCCCATCCCCTTTTGAAGCAGTCCACTTTTCTACTGGATACCACTTCTGCAGGTAACGCATTCCACCTAGCTACCACCTTCTCTGTAAAAAAGTGTCTCCTCATCTCCCTCCTGAATCTTCCTCCCTCAACTCTCATATCATGGCCCCTGGTGTCCCTCCCCTCCCTTACTTTGAACAGCCCCTCTGTACCTGTCTTGTTTATTTCTTTCATGTACTTAAAGGTTTCAATCATGTCCCCCTGTCCCTCCTCTCCTCCAGCGAGTACATGTTCAACTCCCTCAGCCTCCCCTGGTATGATGAGTCCCTCAGCACCTTGATCATCTTTGTCACCCTGCGCTGCACCCCCTCCAGTAACTTAATGTCCCTCTTCAGATACGAGCACTAGTACTGCATGCAGTACTCCAGGTGCAGTCTAACTAATGACCTATATAGTGGCAGAATCACCTCCTCTCTCCTCGAGGATATACCCCTTGCAATGCAACCCAGCATTTTGTTGGCTTTGCAGATGCCTTCCTATATTGTGCTGAGTTGTTCATTGATCCTGTAATGAGCACCCTAGATTCTTCTCCTCCTCTGTCTGGGCTAGCTGCACTCCCCTAGCTGGTAACTCCTCCTCCTTGGGTTCTTCACCCCAAAATGCAGCACCTTGCACTTTTTGGCCTTAAACCCCAGTTGCTAGGTGTCTGACCAGGTTTCATGCTTTGCCAGATCATCCTGCAACCCCAGCCATCCCCCTTGGTCATCCACCACTGCTCCCATTTTGGTATCATCAGCAAACAGACTGATCTTGCTCTTGATGTCCAATGATATGTCTGCAATGAATATCCCAAACAACACTGGTCCCAACACCAAACCCTGTGGAACACCGCGTGTTACTACCCTTGGCTGTGAGAGCTCCCCACCCACCACCACCCTCTGTTGCCTTCCCTGAAGCCAGTTCCCTACCCATCTCACCAGCTTTGCACCCACCCCTGTGCCTTCTAACTTACTTCCCAGCCTCCCTTGTGGCACCAAGTCGAATGCCTTACTGAAGTCCAGATACAGGACATCCACTGCATGGTCCATCCAGCTGCCTAGTTACCCAGTCATTGAACTCCACTAGGTTGCTTTGGCAGGATCTGCCATGTATGAAGCCATGCTGTCTGCTGTCCTGTAGTCCTTTAGCCTCTAGGAGGGCCACCAGCCTCTCCTTCAGGATAGTCTCCATCAGCATACCCACGATGGAAGTGAGGCTCACCAGTCTGTAGTTCCCCAGTTCATCCTTGGGGCCATTCTTGTGGAGGGGCACCACATGAGCCATACTCCAGTCCTGAGGTACACACCTTGAGTGTAGTGAGGCATTAAATAGGTCTGCCAAAGTTCCTGCAAGGACCTCTGCCTGTTCCTTCAGTACCCTGGGTTGGATGCCATCTGAGCCTGGTGCCTTGTCCACCCTCAGTGCCTTCAAACCCTCCCAAACTCTGCCTTCCATGATTTCCCCATCTGTCACCCCCCCATTTCTGCCATTCCTCCCCCATTGAGTATCACTCCCCTCTTCTCCTTAGTAAATACCGAGCAGAAGTAATCATTTAGCGCTTCTGACTTATCACGCCCTGCTTCCACCCAACTCCCATTTTTCCTAATCCTTACTATGTGGTCCTTACAGCTTCTTTTCTCCCTGATGCACCTAAAGAAGTCCTTCTCCCCCTTCTTAATACCTTGTGCCAGCCTGAGCTCCGTAGATGCCTTGGCTCCCCTTACTGCCTGTGTCACCTCCTTTGATTCTGTCAGGTACTCCTCCCTGTCCCCCCCTCCATGTTTTCTTGTACCTCTTAAAGGCAGTTCTTTTCCTCCTTACTTTTTCCATGACCTCCTTGCTCAACCAGCTCGGTTTCTTAGCCCTAGCCTTCTTGCTCTGGGCCTTGCAGCAGGTTTTGGTTGCCTCCACTATCCCCAGCTTTATGAGCTCCCACCTCTGGTTAGTGCCCATACTAGGTTGAATTCTAGCCAGGTACCCTTTTAACACTTTCCCTATCCTCCTAAAGTTGGCTCTCCTGAAGTACAGCAGTCTTGTGCCAGATTCCACTCCTTCCTTGCCCATATCCAATGTGAGCCATACTGAGTGGTGGTCACTCCCTGTCAGCGGTTCTTCCACCATAAGTTCTCTCACAAACTCCCCATTTGCCAGCACAAGGTCAAGGGTATTCTGTAACCTGGGTGGTTCACTGACCATTTGCAGCAGGAAACTATCCTGGAAGGTATCCAGCAGTACCTGCTCCCTTCTATTCCTAGTTGTTGGGGTACTCCAGTCCACTCCTGGTATGTTGAAGTCCCCCACAATCACCACACTGCCCTTCTTGCAGGTCCTCCTGATCTGCCTCGCTAGTTCCCTGTCTAGCTCCTCCATCTGAGAGTGCAGCCTGTATACCACTCCCATTCAGAGAATCCTATTCTTGGAACCTTGGATTTGCATCCAAAGTGATGCCGTACTACCCTCCTCACCTTCCTCCCTTACGCACTTCAGTCCTTCCTTCAAATATAGTGCCAGACCCCCCCTTTCCCAATCACCCAGTCCCTACAAAATAATCTGTACCCTGGTACAGACAGGTCCCAGTCATTGTATTGGGTGGCCAATGTTTCTGTGGTGGCTGCAATGTCCACCTCTCCCTCTGCCATGAGCACCTGTAACTGCAGTTTTCCTCCTAAGGTTCCTAATATTAAGGGTAACCACCTTCCACCCTTTTCCCCCTCCCACCCTGCCCTCCTTTACTAGCATCACCAACAGTACCTGCCATTTGTCCTTTGTCATTGTTATGGGGGTAAGCTCATATGGTTTCCCAACCTGTGGTCTCTGTATGTCTCTTGCCCACTTGCCACCCCCACTTCTAGTTTAAATTCCCAACTTCCTCTACGTACTCTTCCATCCTCTGTCAACACTTTCTTTCCCTCCTCACTCAAGTGTAGTCTATCCTTGGCATAGAGACTACTGTCCTCCCAGGTCCCTTCCCACCCCTCCAATCGCCCAATCCCTTTAGCATGACACCAGGTTCTTAGCTATCCATTACATTCCTCTATTCTCAGCTTTCTTGTTGTGCTTGACTTTGGCACTGGAAGTTTCTCTGAAAAAGTTACTGATCTTCCTGCCCCCTCACACAATTGTCCTAGTTCCTCAAACCTCCTCTGGACTATATCTACTCTTTTGTCAGCCAGGAGGATGGCAAACTGAATTCCATACAATATGAATACCAGTTGTTTCTTAGTAATACTTGAATAAATACAGTACATGTGTGTTGACACGTTAGGGGTGGCCAACTTTTATGCCTCATGTTGGATGATTGGACAACTTTGAGAAAAGTAACTATGACACAATGTAGATCTCATAACACATAGTCAGCCACACCTACATTGGAATAGTAGCTGATGGCCCAAGGGAACACAATAATATACAATGTCTAATGAAGATGTCAGACACACTTACATTTGTGTACTACCAATGATCCACGGCAACACAATAATCTGCAATGTATAAATAATTTGGAAGACACAAGAAAGTGATGGTGTCATACATTTACTTATGCAGACAGCAGACTAGCAACCTGCAAAATACAACTGAAAAGCAGTTATATGTCTAGGTATAATGGTGGCCCACTGGAACGCGACACCCCCCAAGTGAAACTTGAAAATAGATCATTACAGTGACATTCGCTGTAATGGTCTGTTTTTGGTGATGCACTATCCCAGTGTCCTACCCCTTCCCTGAATCAACTCCAACCTGAGTTGATAATCACTAAATGCAGGGGGGGGCAAAGCCCCCCCCCATGGAGGACAGAGCCCCTCACAAAAAACACAGTCTGTTGCAAGAGCACAATATCGGTGTCAGTACTGTGCCATTGCTGATGGGGATGTCGGGATCTTCACTGTCAAATATAATGTACTTACTTCCATTAGAGACATGAAGTTGCCTTACCCATAGCCACAACATATGCTTTCCACCACTGTTGGCATCAAGCGACAATTGTTGCACACACATCACTGTGATGCATCATTATTTTTAGGTCTTGGCATTTGTTCGGGGTCTGGCCACCAGCCCACTAAAATATCAAACACCAGGCTTGTATTTTGCAGGGCCATATTGAGGCAGAGGTTGCGAAGTTTAGCTATGTCCATGAGATTAATGTGTTCCTAAAAAACACAAGCAGGAATAGAATTGTTAGTATAAATGTAATGGCAAATGCCATGAATGATAATCAGTATTGCACAGCTTACAAACAGAAATAATAAGAGCATCCACCAAGATGTAAGAGGAAGAAATGTTAGCACATTACAAGGAAGATGGAAAATGGAAAAATACCATTTAGGAATTTCCTTGTATCTGTATACAGGATATTGTGTTTCCTCTCCTAACAGTAGGTGCTCAAGTTGCTTGTGAGACTGAACAATCAGTACCTCAAGCACTGCCATGACCACAACTCTTCTACGTGCATGACCATGACCTGGTGTTCCATGGGTACAAGTGCTTAGTTGTCATGAAGTACCTTGCTCATTTTGTAATGGAACCAGGGCAGGAGTGCTCTCTCAATATGATGAATCCAGACTATTGATGCCAGAAATGTCGCTGAATGATGAATACTATCAAGTATTGACAGCTGGAATAAAAAATTAGATTGATGGGAGACAACTGCAACAAACAGTGAACATTTGCTACAGTCCTTCCACTCTAGCAGTCTAACCCACAGTTCCAGATTTTGACTCATGGAAGTATTAGACTTCCACTGGAAATAAATTAACTGAACCCCTGAATGCCATCTGTCAGTTTCAGAAGGAGGGGTCATAAAAAGACTATTGAAATTCAGGGTCAAAATGTAAAGAAAAATTAATATGTTATGAAGAAACACTGAATTGTTCCACTATTGAATCAATACTGTATTACTGCATATTTTGGCCCCAATGTTTAATTTTTCCCTCGTGTTACCACAAATCCTGAACACAACCAGTGTCATTTTTCAAATCACATTTGAAACCCATGTTTTGTGTAGTCACACTAGTAAAGTTGCCTTTCAGATTTGATTTAAAAAATTCTACCTCTCCGGATCATAATGTCAGTTCATAAAAAGGGAGCCACCTGAAAATTACTTATTTCTTCTCAACTGGCCTGTCCTGGGTAACTGCAATCAAAAAATGTGTGAAAGCAGAATACCACTGAAAATGAGATATGGTATTTCATATGGTCAATCCTGGGTAAATATTGAGTAAACATAAAAGCAGGACCCCAGTACAGCCAAGCCCCCAGTGAACTGTGCATGTATGCTACTCTATTCTTGGAAACAGTACATTGTAAAAGCTGGACCTCATTGAAAATGTAACTTACCTTTCTAGTGGGCTATCCTAGATAAATACATTCAAAGAATCGGTAAAAGCAGGACCCCACTGCAAATGAAATACTGTGTCCTGGCTGTGCTATACTGGGTGAATACAGTGTAAAAATATTGGAAAAGAAGGATCCCAGTAAAAACAAGATAGCACCCGAGATGTGCTGTCACTGGTAAATACAGTACCAAGATGTGTTAAAGCAGGACCCCCACTGAAAATGAGATATTGCACCTCAGCTAGGTTATCAAGGGAAAATATGTTTCAAAACTGAGTAAAAACAGGACCATACAGCAGAACTTCACTGTAAAGGAGATATTGCATCTAAAATGAGCTATCCTAGAAATATACATTATAAAAGCACGGCCACTCCAAAACCAAGATATTGCATCTCACCTAATATCGTGGGTAAAAGTCAGTACAACACCATCTAAAATCAGGGCCCGACTGAAAATTATATATTACATCTCATTTTGTCTATCCTGGATGAATATATATATATATATATATATATAGACCAGCCTGTAATTTACTGCCTCTACCTTACTCCCACTCTTGTGGAGGGGTATCACGTTTGCCCTCCCCCAAGTCCTCCAGTACCACTCCCTCCTCCAGTGATTGATTGAATAGGGCTGCCACTGGTGCTACCAACACCTCATTGAAGGAGATTGAGTAATCATTTATTTTAATAAAAATTGTGCTATATAAAATTATGGAGGGTAACTGGGAGAAAATATGGAGACCACTGGAAAAGAAAGTAACAAGGGTAAGTGAGCACTGAAAATTTAGAAAAAAAAAAAAAAACAGCAGTGCCACTTTAAATATAAACATCTTGCAATTTGTAGGCCTCCTTCTGTTGCATTCCATTTTGGGAGAGGAGTTTGGATCACTAATCTGATTTGCAACCACCTAGTATTTCAAAGACTGTTTTTTTCTGTCTCTATATACTTCCTTATCAAAATAACCATGATACCCATGTGTAAAAGTGTAGTTATCAGTAGATTTCTGTATCATAAGTGAAGAAGCTTGTTTAGTGTAGAATCGGGTTGCTACGCCTGATGATCAGCTGTGTAGTTTGAAAGCATGTTGTTTTAGACATCTCTTTTTGGTCCCATAAAAGTTACCAAATCACCCACTTCATCCTTCAAGGCTGATTATTTAAAAAATAAAATTAATGAAACAAAATGTGTAAAACACTGGTATTATATAAAAAACTTTGTAAAATCATATAATAAATAAGCCTGAAATATCATTGAAGGATAGTAATTTATTAATATTCTGATAGATCTGGTAAAGATGGAAAATATATTTAATTCTATTTCTTACTTTTACCTGATTTACCCCAAGAACACTGAAGGTTATTGCAGCTCAAGTGGCTCAGGTCGGTATACGAAGCTGAAGCCACACTACAAATATCAACAGCAAACAAGAGAGACAACATGAGCTCAAGCAGCTGTCACTGAAGAAAACAAGTCCTCACATTAGGACTCTGTAAAACTGGTTTTAATGTTAAAAATGCAGTATAAACAAACAATGTTAGGGTACAAATAGGTGGTAGCACCCCCACTCTCCACGGCTTGTTGTTTTTAAATTATCAAACTCATGGATGTTTATGCAAGGACTGTTTAATGGACTCCGAATATTGAAACAGCATTGCTGCAACTGTGCACACTGGATTTTTTGTGAGTTTGCCTTTTTTGCACTAAAATAAATTATATTGCACTTTAAAGCTTTTGGCTGGATGGTCTGTTATACTCGAGTGGAGCAAACACACTATGTTTTATTTTTGAGCAGGTGTCGGTTTCTTTTGTACTCTCTTTCGGTTCTTTAACCTGGCACTGCTCGCTTCCTGGGTGCAGTCACTTCTAATCCTTGTCCTTCACACTTGTCAGTGCAGTATTATGTTGTTAGGGAGGCAGTGAGTGAGCAAGCAAGTAGTAGTACTCTAGGAATTAAATTACTGAGTGAGCAAGAAAATTAGAAGAATATTATTCCTGCTTGACTAAGTACACAGGTGTTCAATCTTCAATTAATTATACATGAGTTTTGAATTGCTGTTTGCTCTTCTATTTATTTTCACAGTTTCATCCTAAATATATAACAGTCAACAAAATTAACTTTTTGCAAACCCTCCTGTCTTTTGTGCATGCCCACACACACATATACACACACAAATGCAAGCATGGACACACATACACACGCAAGTGTGCATGCACACACACGACACCACCACCACCACCACCACCTTGCTCTTCAAGGGATTCATATCGTATGTAATTGATGGAGGCTGTAGTTGATTAATAAGGCTAGCACTGAAATGAAATATCTTGTTAACAGAGCTACCCTATGAGTGTCTTTGCTTTAAGATTATTTCAATCAAAACACAGTTCATCTGCGTACATCATGTTACTCTCTGATAGAGATTTCACAGCTTGCTGCATGTCACAGTTTGTAGTGAGAATCCTTGGTCACAGATCTGTCATTTAACAGCTTTAAGAGTTTCCAGTGTCAATTCCAAGAAGTGAAAGACATGCGCATCTGTTGCAAAAAAGTGAACCATCCCCACTTCGGCACGTTCTTACTCATTTTTACTGCTGCTGTTCCAAATTAAAAAACACCAACAACAAATTAAAGCAATTCCAAATGTGCCTCCTCTTTTGATCTTAGTGCTTTTCTACACATTTTCTCCCAAGACAGAGAAGGAATCAGTGATTCCCTTGTTGCCAGCTTGCATTGAAAGCAGGGGTTTACATAGCTTGAATAAACCCCCACTTCATGCTATAAAGAAGCTTAGCCCTGCTTTTTCGCATTCGGTATGTCCTGACCAGACATCTCTGCCAGGCTAGCTTGAAGTCTTGTCTGCTTGGGTCAATGTCCATTACTGCCTTTCCTTTCAAAACTGGTCAAGACACCCCTTCCCCCCGGTGACATATTGGTATGGCCATATGGGGCCAAAAATAAATCCAATATTCTGAGTCTTGGCACACAAAAACAGTATGTGTAAAGTGGCAACTAAGGTGGGGCGAGAAGCAGATAGAGAGAGTGATTTACCTGCATGGTGTGATTTCTGGCAGGCCGAAATGAAAAGAACAGTAGTCAGCTTCACTAAATATTTTATTTTTGAAATTCAACTTTTTTATTGATTTATTTAATAGCAACACAAACATGGATTACAAACATTGTTGCAAGCTATAGTCAGATAAAGTAACATGCACACAACACAACAACAGAATCATTGAGAATGGAGTGGGTCTGAATGATCACAACCAACAAAAAATACCAACCCCACCCTTAATCCCTCCTGCCCTCCCCTCCGGAGAGTGCCACCTCAAAACCATAAATAGGAGAAGTAAAAAGGCAAGAAGTAATCTGGTATTAAAGGTAACTCAGAAGAGACAGAGTAGAGTAAGATTGTCAGTGGACGCCAGTGCGTGAGCTTAGAGCAGATATAAGGCATACAGTTTGCCCCATTTCTGGTTAAAGGAGGCCATGGGATTCCGGGAGCTAGCTATTAACCTTTCAGTTTTGAAACAAAGAGAGATTTCTTTAAGCCATTCAGAGTATGATATGACCAGTTGATCCATCCAATGCTTGAGGACCAGCCTTTTAACTGCAATGGAAATCAAAGCCATATGAAACCTACGTTCCTTGACTCCAATGTTCGAAAGCAGCCCCAGTATACATATTTCTACAGTAAATAGCTCCCCCAGACCCAGGAGGGGATCAAAATTAGATTGGATTGTATTCCATAGAGGGGCCACCTTATCACAGTGCCAGAAAATATGTAGCAGGTTCCCCAGGTGCTCGCACAACGCAGGTAGTTAGTTGATACCAGCCTGCAAATTTGACTAGCTTAATCGGAGGTAGTATAAGTTACTGAGGATGTGAAACTGAATTAACCTGTTCCTGTCCTGGGTAAGGTATCTGTGTGTATCCCTCCAGATCCCATCTCGGGCAAGGGAGTCAGCCAGGAGGATGCCCAGATCTTGGACCCGGTAAGGGCCACAGGGTATTTGGAATCTAATAAATAAGAGTAAATCCTGGCAATTCCATGGGGTTTATCTGCACAAGCTTGGATTTGATCCAGAAAAGGGCCTGTTTGGGATGGTATAAGTACTGTCCCAAACAAGTTGGCTAAAAGGTGTCTTAACTGAAAAACCTTGAATATGTGTTTCTGGGGGATATGCAGTTTGGAGAGCATTCCAGTAGAGGAAAGGAGAGAACCCTGAGAGTATAGGTTCTCCACTGGTGAATCATGCACCTGTGGGAGCCAGTCAGGAGTCAGTGAGGAGCCTCCTATTTTGATATTGGGATTTAGAGTGAGGGGTTGCGCCACTTCCTTCATGTATGGTATGTTTAAGAAGCTCCGACACTGAGTTAAGATTTTAATAGACAGGCCTATAACCGACCCTTGTATAATCTCGGGCAGTGTAGAAAAGGAGTGGTAAAAAGTTCAGGGGGGACGAAGATTATGTTTGTCCAAAAGATTGAGTTCTAGCTGCAGCCACACAGGCTGGGATGGGTTGGGTTGGGCGTTTAGCCATCGCCCAACTTTGAAAAGTTGGCTGGCCCAATAGTATAACATAAAATTAGGAAGACGAAGGCCTCCTCTGTCCCTAGGTAGATTAAGCTTTAAAAAGGCCCATCTAGGGTGCTTACCTTTCCAGATAAAATTGAAGAGGGCAGAATGAATCTGTTGAAAGTAGGATTTTGGGAGCCATATGTTTAATAAATTTAAGGGGTAAAAAATATGGGTCAAGATGTTCATTTTAATGATACTAATATGGCCCCATAAAGATATCGGCAGGCTGTCCCATCTATCAAGATCTTTCTGAACTTTTATCAGTAGGTCGTCCAGGTTGAGTTTTTTGATAACCTCTGGGTCTCGTGCAAGATGTATACCTAGATATTTGAGCTAGACAGGGGACCACTTCATGCCAAACTGGGCAAAATTAGCATGAGATGTGAGAGAGTTTAGCGGGAAAATAAGTGACTTATTTAGATTTAGTCTGTAGTTAGATACTTGGCCAAACTGATAGATAATTTGTATTGCCTGTGCTAAGGAGGTTTCTGGGTTGGTCAAGTGTAGGAGGATATCGTCTGCAAAGACTGAGAGAGTCAGGGGTTCCTGAGAGATAACACAACCTGTAACCTGGGGTGAGGCTTTGATACTAAGTATTAAGGGTTCTAAATACAGGTTAAATAAGTAAGGGGAGAGAGGACAGCCTTGCCGAGTGCCAGAGTACAGAGGGAATCGAGATGAAAAAACACTGTTGCAATAAATTTTTGCAGAGGGTGACTTGTAAACTGTTCTGATCCACTGGATGAAGGAATTGGGGAAGCCCATTCTCCCAAGAGTGGACCACAAAAAATCCCAGTTAACCCTGTCGAAGACCTTTTCTGCATCAAGTGCAATTAGAGCCATGGGTACCTGGGAATCCTGTGCGGCCTGGAAAATATGGGAGAGGGTTCTCAGGTGATCTGCCACGGATCTGCCCTGAATGAACCCCATTTGCTCGGGGCTCAGCAGTTGCTGCCAAACCTGTTTGACTCTGAGAGAAAGGATCTTAGTTAGGATTTTGATATCATAGTTTAATAATGAGATTGGGTGATAACTGGCCGGTTCTGACAGAGGTTTGTTTGGCTTCAGAATTAGGATTATTGTGGCCTCTAACAGAGAGAGGTCAAGGGAGTCTGAGGAGAACATATAATCATATAATTTTAAGAGAAGAGGAGATAGCTCCTTGCAGAAGACTTTATAGAAATTAGAAGGGAACTCATCGGGACCAGGAGATTTATCCAGAGCTAGACTATTTATTGCTTCCTCAATCTCGGCCATGGTAATGGGAGAAGACAGTTAATCAATTTGGTGTACCTGTAGGTAGGGGAGACTGACACCGTCTAAGAAATGATCTATATTGGCGAGGGATGGCCGGGAGGTACCTCTGCCATATATTTCCCTGTAAAAGGACTCAAAAATGTGTGCAATACCTCTTGGAGAAGTTTTGGTGGAGCCATCGGGGATTTCAGTGCAGGAATCAATCTTGAATTTTCTGTCTCCCTCAGTCTAAGGGCTAATAGTCTGCCAGGTTTCTCCCCTTGATCCAGGTAGCGAGATTTGGACTTAAGGATAGCATATTCTGTTTTTTCCTTAATTAAGTCTTCGTATTCATTTCTGAACTTACACAAGGTTACCAAGTCGGCTTGAGAGCAAGTAAGGGAAAAATCATCTTCCGCCATCCTTATTTGGCTGGCCAATGAGACGATTCTAGCCTCTCTAAGCTTTTTCCTTTTAGGAGCCAATTTTATAAATTCGTCCCTGATAAAACATTTAAGCAAACACCAGATTAAGTCCTCTCGGTTTGACAGAACCCTGATTGTGTTCTAAAAAGGACTGAATTTAAGTTTTAATGTGGGATATTGTACTTTCTTCTTTTAGAAGCTGTGTGTTTAGCTTCCATGAGGTGTCCCTTTGCCCCTGTGGACCAAGGGATACCTTAATCCATGCCAGAGAGTGGTCAGAGATGACTATGGGTTCTATGCCTGTGTGGAGAATGCCTTCCAGGAAGGTAGTGCTAATTAGCGTATAGTCGAGTCTCGACAATGTTTGATGTACTTGACAGTAAAAGGAAAAGGTACGGCCAGAAGGGTTAAGCAGGCGCCAGGGATCACATAATCCCAGTAAGTTCATGAAATCCCTGAGGGCGACCTGGGAAGGGAAGGGGGGTCTTAGGGGTCTGTAAGTTTTGTTGGCCTCTTGGTCTGGAGCAATATTCTGGTTGCCTCCCAATACAAATAAGGAGGGCAAGAACCCACTCAATCTATCAGCTAAGTGCATAAGAAATTTGGGATCACCTCCACTGGGCCATAGATTGCCCCTAGAACCACTCTAACATTATTAAGCAGGCCCTTAACCAGGACAAATCTGCCTTCTTGGTCTATAGAACTATCTTCAACCACAAATGAAATGTATCACCTTAACAGTATAGCCACCCCCTTGGAAGCCGATAACCCCCCAGATACGAAAACCTGGGAAAACCCCTGATGTCGTAACCCACTGGATTCTGATGCCAATAAATGAGTTTCCTGCAAGAAAAGGATGTCGATATCTAGCAAAGTGCAGTTGTGGAGAACCTGCTGCCTTTTAGTGGCATTTCTGATGCCTCTGACATTCCAGGTAGCAATTTTAATAGGCCTTATAGCCATATAGCTTGAGGGAGTAGTTACGAGAGAAAGAATTTGATAGTACTTCCACCCAATAGCAGTGTTGGTGGCACCCTCCAGATTTCACCCCCCTTCCCAGCCTCCCCCAAGAATGAACACAAAAGAAAAATAAGTCATTGGCTCTGTGGAAATCTAAACCTGTGCCTATGGTAAACATATTAGGTAAAGGTAGCATGTAGATACTGCATCTGGATGAAAGAAATGGTAACGTTTCCCCTTTCCCCCAAACTATAACACTCCAAACCCTCCCACCCCCTCAAACTATGTACAATAGTTCTCCATAAAGTTGAGAAAATCAGTAACGAGAAGCTGAGTAATCTTAGCAGGGACCATCCCCAAAGGGTAGCAAGTCCAAGGATGAGCAGGAATATAACAAGCTGAGGTGAAGAACATTGATACAGTTTAGAGAGACAGGAAATTAAACCTCTAAGTAAGCACTGGCATCCAGGTTCCCTGGGTGTTGCTACCCTCACCCCCCTTACCAGATCGCAATGCAGGGTTCCCAGTGCTTGCTTTTGTCACTGAGCCCCCCACCCACTGGACCTGGATAAAATAAAGGGAAGGCTAAACAATATGCCCCACTGGGAAAGCATCAACCATTGTAATTGTAAACGACATGAAAAAAAGAAAATAAATACGGTACCATAAACTGCAGAGCAAGGAAAGCAGTAGATGCACCGGTGGTCCCTTTCGCACCAATGACCAATAACAACATGAGGCACACGGGAGGTCGAGTAATCGCCAGATGCCAACTGACTGTGAGCTTAAAGTAAGAATTGGGATAACCCCTATACACGGGATCGAGCAGGCCCCGAGATATGGGAAGTATCCAGGAGGAGACAGATTGGGAGGGACCAAATGGTCTGTCATTTAAAAGGGCCGGAGGAAACAGCAGACAGAGACTTGGTTCCACTGCCTCCCCTCCTCCTCCATCAGGAGACTGTAGTGAGGCCCTTCATGTCTACTGAGGCCTCGTAGGCCATGACCTGGACCTCAGCCCCAAAAGACCGAGACTGACGGGGAGAGGACCGGTTAAGCCTAGCAGCTAATGAACTTTAGCAACAATTCAAACACAGGAAAAGCTAATAAACAGAACAAACAGTTCAAAGTTCAATTATTTTTAAAGAGACTTGGTAGCTTGAGGGTAAGGTCCGATGTGGCTTGCTCCGGACTCTCGTAGGAATGCCAGACACCATCCAAGGCCACCTGCAATTTGGCTGGGTACCTCATCCGAAAACGGATTCCAGTGGCGATGAGTTTGCTCACAATCGGATGGAAGGCAGCTTTTTTCTGTCGCGTTTCAAGGGGCAAATCTTGAGTAAGCCTCAGGTTCAAGCTACCCCAGAGAATTGACTGCAACTCTTTGTCTTTGGTGAGGACATGCTGTTTTTCTAGGTAGCTGAGAAATCTCACAATAATAGGCTGAGGTTTAGCATTAGGTGGTGGCTTTGGTTTTAGTGAATGGTGAGCTCTCTCGATGTGGTATTGTGGGTTAAGTGGGAAGGGACCCGCAACCTTGTGAAGGAATTTCTGAATGAAGGTGATGGTGTCCGAACCCTCTTCCGACTCAGGCAGGCCCAGAATCAATATGTTATTTCTCCTGCTTCTACCCTCGAGATCTTCTGTTTTAAGTTGAAGGTTGTTGATCTGTTGCCTGAGTCGTATAATCTCTGGATCAGTTTTCCCCTTCCAGTTTTCCAGCGAAGCCGTTCTAGCCTCTGTGTCACCTACTCTTAAAGTGAGTGAGCTAAGATCACTTTTGATGGTTTTTAGCTCAGAGGAGATATCTTGTAGGGTTTCACGAAAGGGTACTAGCTCTAGGAGAAATCGCTCCTCCGTTAATACATTTGCAGTAGATCCTGAAGCATTCAGCTTGGTGGTGTGCCCCGAACCCTGAGTTTTAAATTTTTTAGCCGATTTCTCAGGGGGTAGCCAGTGGGATGTGCTTGGCACTGGCCTGCTTCATCTCCTCTTCCATGCTTGAAAGAGCCCAGACTTAAGAGCTGCGGGGTCAAAGTAGATCACTACCGCGTTCCAGGCAGGTAAAATAACCAGATAGATTGCACAAATCGCTGCCAGAAATGTTAAGGAGGCAAATAGAATAAGATTTTGCTGGTCGGTGGGCAGGAGCTCCGGATCAGGCTGCTACTAGGTGCACTGCATCACGTGACTCCTTCACTAAATATTTTTATTTAGGAGAGTGTGGGTCAGCAGTCACCAATAGTTGCTGTATCACTACTTGTTCATATGGCACATCTCCAGTAGAGCTAATGGTATGGTCTAGTATCTGTGCATGCATCATTGTATTACAGCTGAGCTGAACTTGCCTATTAGCTGCCTGTCACCATTCCAGTGATGCTGCCTGTCTCTCATGCCCATTGAAGCAACTGCAATGTGATGAGCCACTCAAAAAAAACTCTCCCAAGCCTGGCAAAATCATCAAATTGGGCCTGTTTTAATTCATCACCCTGACCATGGACTCTCCACTTTATTGCCAGACTAGAGCAAAGCACAAAAATCTAATCTCATTCCAACTTGCAATAAATGGGAGGCAGTGTGGTCTAGTGGTTAGAGCTCAGTCATGGGAACCAGGCAATCACAGGTTTAAATCTGGCTAGGGCCCAATGATTGCTGTACAACCTTGGGCAGGTTACTGAACCTTCCAGTGCTCCAGTTCACCCAGCTGTGGAAAGGGGTGGAAGTGGGACACTACTCGAAATAGGACATTGCATCTAAGTTGGGTTATCCATGGAGAATACAGTATATTGTAAACTTATATAAAACTGTATTGAGCCAACATGGTGTCGCTCAAACATAACATCCATGACAGAGTATTGATCTCCTTGGGACTACAACTCCCATGGTGTTCTTAAAGCCCATATTCTCCTGCACAGTATAAAACATTCTGCCTGCCCCAAAAGCAGCCTCTTCTTCACAGTACTTTCCATGTGACATGTAACAGTGACACAACTTCCATCTAGAACTGCAATTCCACTTTCTTTGGGGAGGATGGCAGCTCCAACAGAACAGCCCCCCCCCCCATCCCGAACCACTCTTAAAGATCACATTGTGGCTATCAGCCTGAATCGCCAATGTGGGACTTGAACTCACAACCCTTTGGACAGAGTGAGAGTGCAATGCATTAAACATGATAAACTTGGCTGGCCTTTTGAAGCAACTGCATTTTGGGATGGACAGCGGACTCTTGGCACACGATCAGTTGGTGAAAAACAAAAACCTTTTTTACTTTGGAGAATAACCTTACATTTCTCCAAGAAAGACCTGTCCTTTCTAATGACATTCTGAATTGCTCCTCTAAGGGTCATATCCCAATTTCCCAATCAGTTGCACTGCTTTGATGGCTCTTATTATTGCCAAGTTTTTTTTAACTACACACAAGTGATGCATCTTCTTTATTGCTGTCTCTGCATAGTGTAAGAAAGCGCCATCTGCTTGGAATGAACTAAGTTTGAAGTTGTTTGCCAGTCATCTGGGTGGCTGTGTCCAAACTAAGTGGAAGATAAGGGGCCTTTTTTCCTCTTCCAAAAGAGCTTGGTTAGGCTTGTAGTGCTAATGTTTCGACTTGTGATATATGTGTGTGTGTGTGTGTGTGTGTCTGTGTGGTGCAGAGGAGAAAAGTTCTTGGCACTGGTAAGTCACACATGTTGAGCCAGGATGACTGTTCGCATGGTCAGATTGTACTGAACTGAGGTTACAACTGAACGGCTATTGGCCCTCACTGCAGCTGCATGCATGCCTTGATGGAAAGCTGAGGGTTTAGAATGTCCCACGGACTCTGCCCAGAGAGCTTCAACATAACGCCTGTTGCCTTTGTTCCTTAACCTCTTGACATTTGTAAGAAATTCTCAAAAGAAGAGTTTCTTACAAGTACACTAAATAAATTCAGCAATTTATTATCAAAAGTAGTGCTATAATTTGTGTATTAAAATTGTTAATGTATTTGTACAGTGTACCTGTATTACTACACTCCATGTAATATACCATGTTTGTAACCCACCCGTGGGCAGAAACTCATTGTTAAGAAGCTGTCCATATTAACAAAGATATCTTTAATAAATGTGAGTAATTAATCACTCATGAGGGCAGCATGCTTTGTGACTGACTGTTGAATAATGGGGACAAGGTGGTTCATAGCTCACATCAAAACAAAACCATCAGTGAATTATCACCCTTGACACAGGGATGTCACTTGTACTGGGCCTGTAGTTTTTTGCCAAGTTTTAATAAAGAGTAATAAATGTGTTTGTTAATCCCACTATTGGCAGGGAACTCAAAATACATGATTTTATCACATGCAGCAATGTGCCTGTCATTTATCTGGTGAACAGCAGAACATTACATGTGATACCACTTGAGTAGTAGATCTACTTCAGTGTCCTTGTGACCATATATATGTTGGCAAAAGATTAAGAACATTGAAAACAAGAATTCAAGAGCACAAGGGGAATATAAGTAATAAGACAGAGATGCCAGTAGTGGAACATTTTAGGCAGGAAGGCCATACAGGAGTTTCTTTATGGTTTTGGGGCCTAGAAGCTGTCACATCTCCACCAAGAGTGGGTGATTATAATAACATATTGGAAAAACAAAAAACGAGATGGATTGATGCAGTACAGGCCCTAGACCTACAGACTGGCATGAATCAAGAGGTTAATTGGTTTGTGTGCTGGTAGTATTATATTACCAAAGTAATAGTTTGATAATCTGACCACTGGAATAAGCTTTCCTGGTTGGTAGGACCTCTTTGCTTCTTTTTTCTAACCAGACTAGAGGCCCTTAGGATGAGAGCATTATGATGGTTTTTAGCTCTTGAAGTATGGTTAATAGACATATCATATATTCAGATTAAAGGTCAGTGTATAGTGAATGAGATATGATTAGTTACCATCTTAAAGCTAATGGAATCCATTCTATATATTACTTGATCAATTATCCAAAAAACCCTACTCAAAAATGTCCAAAACAGTTCCCCCTTCCCCCCCCCCGGTGCTCTGTTTTTTCCTATTGATATTACTAGCACTATTTTAAACAAGATACATTTGACATTTAGGTCCCCGTATTCCTTGGTTGAGAACCTGGTAATTTTTCTCCCCATTGTATAAAACTGATGTTATGCTACTTTTTTTTCTTCTTCCAGCTTTTCCTTTCAGTCACCAGCCCCTGGGAACTCCCTTAGACGCAGCCCACAGGCAGCCTGTCCCACCTAGCCTAAGACCCTCCCAGTCCAAGGTCCCTCCCAGAACTCTGACCTGCACTCCTGCCTGCTTTGACCCTCCCCCAGTTTGTACCTCCCCAAGCCAGGGCCACCATCCACTTACTTTGTTGCTCCTTCAATCAAATCTGCAAGTGGAGTGAGGTTGGAGGATATCAGAGACCTGGATGGGCAAGATCCAGCGGTAGGCATGGGACTGCTGTTGGCTCATCATTGTCCTCCCAGGTATCGGGGGGGGTTTTCCTTTTTCATGATGTGACTGCAAATGTGACCCCCTGCCTCCCCTCGGAGGCATGGATGTGCAATGACATCCAGCACGAGGCAGGTGTGCTCCCACACACATCCCGCAGATGTCTGCCACTGCCTCCACCCCTTCCTGATGTGTTCCCCTGGCTGTAGCACCCCCAGCCTCCTCTGG
The DNA here is from genome assembly GCA_016271365.2 of Neoceratodus forsteri. Classification (NCBI taxonomy): domain Eukaryota; kingdom Metazoa; phylum Chordata; order Ceratodontiformes; family Ceratodontidae; genus Neoceratodus; species Neoceratodus forsteri. The sequence continues at coordinate 187,616,047 of CM057457.1, forward strand.
GAGTCACTGATGCCAGGGATCCACAGCCCACCCTCCCCAGGAGAAGGCAGCAGTTCTCAGGACACTCAATCCCCTCCTCCCTGGATGACCACCAGCAACCTAAGCTCATTTCCGAGCCTGAGTTGCCATCGTGGTATAAGCTGTGGCATCCTGCACCTCAACTATCAGCACAACCGGGCTGGCTTATGATGTTGTGCTTTTTTGTATCAATGGAATTGTAATCTGATAGTTTTACTGGAAACTACTGTGCAACTACATGAATATACTGAGAACATTTATATGATTAATTTGAGTGCTAAACAAGTATACTTTTTGTATAGTGACATTCTGCACCAACCTTGCCTGTTAAAAGCTCACTGCCGTGTGGCAAGGACACTGGGATTTTTCTCAAGTGTTCTGTGCTGTGGTTGCTTAGCAACTGTACAGCATCCTTCGGGGCACTCAGGCATGCACTTGATGACATCACCACACTGTGACATCGGCCCGCATTGGTGAGCTGAAGAGGTTGAACATGCAGAGGCTCTAACAAGCTACATTTTATTTATTTATTGGATTTTGGTAACCTGGTAGGCTCACTGAGACAAAAGGTTCCTTTTTCATGACAGACCCAGAATTAATTCCATAATATACACTGAAGGAATATGTGCAGATGATAATAATGAACAGTGCATAAGTTAATGACAAAATACAGTCAGACAATGAGTATACATGGGGGCTAGAATTCCAAAGTCCCAGAAAAACACATGGGTGCAGGACAAAACTGGTACAAGTGAATCTTCACTTGCAGAGCTGCAGTTTTTCCTACAGCGGCCATATTTTCAAAGGTGGTGCTGATTTATGACCAGCTCCATGATTCACAGCAGCATTTGGCCATTTTTCTGGTGCAGCTGCACTGAAATGTTTTTCCAGGTGGGACCAGACATAACATCTCTTGCAGCTGCACCTGCCGTTCATGCGTAGCTTGAGCTGAAAATAGTGAAGTCCACAGGTGCAGAGAATTCATTATGCACCAGCCACAGTGGAGTGGGAGTTAATCCCAGGAGGGCTGAAAATCCGGGCCCAAGGTCTGTAGTAAGATACAGGATACGGAAAAGTACTCAGAGGCACTTGGATCTACAGAACATAGGCACCATACAAAGACAAGTACAGTGAGTCAGAATTAACAGCGGAGCAGCAAGCCACCTGCAGCCATGGCCCACGCCTCCCCAGCTGGTTCCTCACTCAAGGACTGTGCCCTTGATCGGGCGCCCCCGAAGATACAGTACTCAAGATCAGTGAAGTGGCAAGCCGCCTGCGGCCGCCGCCCGCACCTCCCAGGCCAGCTCCTCACTCAAGGAATACCACTCTCCATGGCGCTTTTCTGATTGGGTGCAAGCAGTTTTCGGGAACCGCGATTGGCTGGCTTCAACAGGGCTGCCACTGCCATTGGCTACCTGCCCACCTAAGACAAATCCAGGCTGAGAAGCTTCTCCCTTTATTTCTTTCTCTGCTCTGCTCTGTTTTACCTTTGAATTTTTAAGTGTTTACTGTGTAATTAGCTGCTACTAAGATCACATCTGCCTGTTGGTTATTGTTTAAAAGGACTGTTATACTCGAACTGAGATCTTACTGTGTGTTGCTGTTGCCTAGTATTGTAAAACTTGAGCAGGGATCATGGTGTATAAAGCTGATTTTCCTCTCATCTCTTTTTTTTTAACTTGCCTTTGCAGATTAATCTCTCCCCTCTAGCTAAGTCTCCCCCCACCACCCACCCCTAAGCACTAAATCCTCTCTCTCATTCATCTCTCCCCAGCTGCTCTGGTGCCCTACCCCCCTTTAAGGATTTCAGTTAATCCCTTTTTGCATTTTAAATTTCTTTGCATTTTAACTCCTGAACTGCCTATAGCTGCTCCTCTGGCTACCCCTACCCCTACTTAGGTTTCTTAATCTCTCCTTTGTCCCTAGCCAAAACCCTCCCCTCCGATTAAGCCTCAGACCTTATTGTGCACCAGACCCCTTTTGTCTCCCTGCCTGAAATCCCACCCCCCTATTTGGACCTTACTGCTGCACTGCTCCCTATACCTGGCCCTAATCTGCAGTTTCCTCTCTTCCCAGGACTGTGCCCTTCATCGGGAGCACCTGAAGATCCAGCGCTCCAGACTAGCGAAGTGGCAAGCCTCCTGTGGCTGCTTCCCACAACTTCCCAGCCAGCTCCTTGCTCAAGGTATACCACTCTCTCGGCTCTTTTCCGATTGGCCCAAGCAGTTTTCGGGAACTGCAATTGGCTGCTTTCAACATGTCTGCCACTGCCATTGGCTACCTGCCCGCCTAAGCCAAATCCAGGTTGAAAAGCTTCTCCTTTTATTTCTGTCTCTTCTCTGCTCTGTCTTAACTTGAATTTTCTCCTGTCTGCCCACCCCCGCTCCTGATACTATTTAAATACAACTCCTCTACCAAGGCTCACCTCACCCACTGCATCGGTAAATGTCTCTCCCTTAAAGGGACTTCCTCTCACTAGAAGGGAACAGTCTGCTGCTGACAACCTCTCCCCTTTAATAAGACTTCCTCCCCTAAGAGGAGACAGCTACCTGGGTGCTGTCTTGTTGGGCTCACTATTTTACCTTAATATACTGGTCCTCTTTTTCCAGACCTCCCCAACAGGGGTTCATGATGGCACAAGTGGGGAAACCCCCCACGGTGCTCTGCCAACACTCAGTAATGATCACTCTCATAGATCTGGCACTCTGGCTACCTAAGCTACTAACTCAGCATGCCCTGGTTTGAGCTACCACCCTTCAAGCTCGCACTAGCACACAGCACACCTGATCTTGTCACGGCCCAGATGGGTACTATTCCAATACTAAAGGCTACTCAAAGCCTCACCATGTAAGCCGCAGACAAGCCCATACTCATTGGTCATGGTGGAGGCACTACATCACAGGGATAATTCTCATCCTCCTGCTAATGTCTGGGAATATCCACCCTAATGCTGTCCCTGTCATCTCCCCCTAACCCTCCACACCACGGGCTAATAAAAATCGCCTCTATTAACATTGGTAGTCTCCTGCCCAAACTATCCCAACTCCAGGCCTGGGCATCAGTACCCAAGCTAGACATTATATCAATTACAGAATCGTGGCTGTCACCCAAGATTCCAGATACATCAATCTCCTTAGAGGGGTACACCATTTGCCACCTGGATAGACTGGCCAAACAAGTGGGAGGGTGCCTAGTCTACCTAAGAAGTAACATCAGTGGACAAGCCATGCCCTAGAATATCAATACAAAAAAAGTTCCAATACTATCAATAAAACTCCCAATTGGGCAGCAACGCAAAATGCTGTTACTGACAACAGTATACATTCCTCCTAGAAAAAAAAGGACTGAGGCTTCAGCTTTTCTATAACCACTTCAGCAAGGCAAATCAGAACTGGGAACAGGTTATCTTGGGGGACTTTAGCACAAACTGGTTAGCCCAGGAAAAGGTAGTTGTAAGAGATAAAATACATGATCTACACCGTACGCAGATGATCAGTCAGACAACCAGAATGAACTGCCATACATGGACTGGCACTCTTATAGACTGGTTCCTACTTACATCCCCTGAGTATATCAAAAACATCTCTTTACTTCAAGACATCCTGAGCGACCGATCTCTAATAGTCTGCTCCTGGACAAACAAATGCCCAAAAGATCCCCCCCTCGGCTCACCAAAAAAATGCTGCCTGAGAAAAGGGCAACTGCACCTCTTCAAAAGGTACTTGAAAAACGTGGCTTGGACCCCCTTAGATGATTGTGATGACACTAACAAGGCCCTCGATCACTTAATCACAGTCTTCAATAAAGCATGTGACCTAGTTGACCCTGTAAAAACCTCCAAAATTAAGGGAACTATTTTTTTTTTTTTTTTTTTTTTAGTGTTTGGTAACTGGGTAAGGCCCACTAGGCACAAGTGCCTGTTTTCAGGGATGACCTGGGAGCACTGGGCGGTTAAGTGGCTTGTTCAGAGTCACACAGTATGCAAGTGAAGGTTGTGAGAATCAAACCCAGATATGATCTGCTGGATGCAGCAAGCTCTTATCCTTGGCTCAGCAGCCCCCTCATTGAGCAAATGAGCTAACTTGGCTCAAAGGTTGTAATTCCAAAACTGAAATAAATAAATAAATAAATAAATAAATGCTAGCTAAACCAGGCACAGAGTTTATTAACAAATATATACTCCTTCACAGCTGTTCTGAAGGATGTAAAAGTCAGGCATTTCATGATCTCAGAGGGGAGATTGTTCCATAGCCTTGGTGCAGTGGCCACAAAGGATCGCTGAGCAGCAGCAGACAGTGTCCTTGGTACAGTAAAAAGTTTCAGTCCAGCACAGCAGGTGGGCCTTCTGAGGGGTTTGAAGTCCATAATGCCAACTAGATTTTCTAGTGGGGAGGGGGCAGTAAAGGAGATTGTGTGCCACAGACAGCAGGGGGAGATGAAACCTCCCCTTCAGGGGGGAGGAAATGCAGAAACCCATATAACGGTTAGACATGAGTAAACTTGGATAAGTCCATATTGGAAAGTAAGAGATAATTGTTTTTTGTTTAAAGACAGCATTGTAAATAGTCTAATTTTATTTACATGCTTCCTTAAAGAGCTAGTGTACTGCCTGGAAATTGCCTGCAATTAGTTGTAACTTTCACATGTGGTCATCATCACTTCTCAAGTATTTTTTTCTTTTCTGTTTGCTAATTGGAAGATTTTCCACCTCGCAGTACTGGGATGATGTGTGGAGCATCACTCTATCTGGAGGAAAAAGAAGTCAGTTCTGTTCCTCCCACCATATCAACACTGAAACCACACTGACTATGACATCACTAGTAACCAATGAGATACATTTCTCACTGCCAAGTTTCACTTTCACATGAAGCAGCAGGGACTGGCTCTCCCTGGTTACTAGTGATGTCACAATTTCTTACATTTTAATTGGTAGCCTGTGAGAGTCACTGATCAAGCTGCAAGGATTGTGGTGCCTCAAGGTGTTTGGCCTCATTTCTGATGATGCGGTGGGAGGAACACAACTGACTTTTTTTTTCTTCCAGACAGAGTGCTGCTCCACAGATCACCCTAGTACTGCCAGGTAAAAATCTTCTAATTAGCAAACAGAAAATGAAAAAAAAAATACTTCAGATACTGGAAGTGACAGTTGACTGCATCTGAAAATTATTATTAATTCCAAGCAGTACACTAGCTCTTTAACAAAAGCCCGTTTCCCTGAAACATAGAAAATGCAGCATTTTACAACATCAGCAGCAAGGTATGATTGTCTAGAAGCCATAAGAGATTTGTTGCGAAGGATTAGGAGTATATTCCTAGATTAGAAGACACAGTGGTGCCGAGTTTGGGGGAATGGTGAATCACTCTGGGTGCTGTCAAGTAAATGAATTTTTAAGGACAGAACCTAAAAAATTGTCTGTACATTTTTACCATTTTTTTCAGAAAATAACTGATTGAGAATAACTGTGACTTAACATATTATAGCACAGCGAGTCAGTAAGTAACCACATGTTGACCTAGGTGCCCCTATGTATAATTTGTATGCAAACTGTTCTATACATTTATTCTACGTACTTAAGGTGTTTTTATTCTTTATAGTAGATGATAGAAGGTGTACTCCTGCAGAAGTCCAGTAAAGTTGGGAGAAACACTAACAGGCACACTGTATGATTTTGGAATAAGAGTATTTGAAATATACTATTGGTTGCAATGAAGCTTTGAGTGCACCTCCCCCTTAGCAGTAACAGAAACTTTCACCACCATCACCCTGTATTAATTGTGTCACAGAAATCAGTTCATACCTTCCCGCCCTTTGACCCAGTTGCAGGTCTCACTCTACCTGTCAGCACTATGATTTCCACCTGGTTTTAACCAAATTTCACCTCTTTCACTCTGTTACGCAGCTCTGGCTTTTCCTTTTTTTTCCTAACGTGAACTAAATTTAAAATCAGTCTCTTTTAGTTCCATTTTTTATCTTTTCCATCACAGTATCTAGCAATTGTAAAAGACTTACTGCTCACCAGCTCCGAAGAGCTCTTTCTGCTTACACTGACAAGAAGCAAGTGGCTGCTTCTCAGTCCCTTTTGAGCCCAAGTGTGGGCTGACATTAGAAGTCATGTGACATACACATTATGTCACATGGCATCTGATGTCAGGCCAAGTTTTTTACAAAATGTCTGCTGGACAGAATCTAACAGCTCTCTGTGGAGAAAATCAACTCTCCTCTACTTGAAGCACATACATGCATGTCCTCTCCACAAGTGTCTGTTTCTCTCTCTCTCTCTCCCTCTTTCTCTCTCTCTGTCTCTCTCTGTCTCTCTCTCTCTCTCTCTCTCTCCAGAATCCACACTCTGCTAACAGACAGACAGTTTTGCTCTGCACCCTGATACACATTGCCCATATTTCATGCCCAAGAAGAATACACTGATTAACTTGTTACTGTAGGTGCCCAACAACCTCTGGTGAAATAGAGGAGTCTTCTGGATATTCCCGGGTTACACGATCTCTAACCTGAAACCTCGCTGTCCACAGCAAATCTTGGAACAACTCATAGAAACATAGAGTTTGATGGGAGATAAGGACTGCTTGGCCCACCTTGTCTGCCCATTTCCCTACCTAATGGATAAGCTGCAGAATCTAGTTAACCAACAGCCTACTTCCTCCTACCCCCCACTAGAATTATCTCTTGTCTGTCCCATGCATTCTTAAATTCCCCCACTGTTTTTGACTCCACAACCTCCTCAGGAAGGCTGTTACATGCATCCACAACCCTCTCCATGAAAAAATACTTCCTCACATTTCCTCTGAGCCGTCCCCCCTCTATCTTCAAATTGTGCAAGAACTCTTGTTCTTGCACATCTCTTTTTCTGAAAGATGTTACCCTCTTGGACTTTGTTGATTCCCTTGAGGTACTTGAACATTTCTATCATGTTCCCCCTCTCCCTCCTTTCCTTGAGGGTATATATATTGAGCTCCTTTAGCCTTTCTTATTATGTCTTCTGTTCAGACCCTGCACCATTTTGGTTGCCCTCCTCTGGACTTCCTCCATCCTGTCTATGTCTTTGAGGTTATGGGGTCTCCAGAACTGCATGCAGTACTCCAGATGGGGTCTCACCAACTGTCTGTGCAGAGGGATAACAACTTCCTGTTTTCTACTGTTGATGCCTCTCCCTATGCATCCCAGTATCCCCTCAGCCCTCCTTACTACCTTCTCACATTGCTTGCCCACCTTTAGGTCATCTGATATAACTGACCCAGTTCCCTTTCCATTTTTGTTGTTGTCAGTATCTCACCCCCCATTGTGTACTCTGTCCCTGGGTTTTTGTTTCCCAAGTGCATTACTTTGCATTTCTTTGCGTTGAATCTAAGCTGCCATACATTTGACCATTCCTCCAACCTTGCCAAGTCCCTTCTCATCCTTTCCACCCTACCTTGTGTATAAGTCCTGTTGCATGTCTTTGTGTCGCCTGCAAAGAGACATGCTTTTCCTTCCAATCCCTCTGCGATGTCACTTATAAAGAGATTAAAAAGGACCGGACCCAGTACTGAACCCTGCGGTACCCCACTAGTAACCCCCCCTTCTTCACTGTGGACTCCATTTACTATTACCCTCTTCGTCCTGTTGTCCACCAATGTTTTACTCGGGCTATCACCCTGGGACCCATTCCCAGGCTGGCTAATTTGTTTATTAATCTTTTGTGTGGGACTGTGTCAAATGCCTTGTTAAAGTCTAGGTAGGCCATGTCCACAGCTCCTCCCTGATCTACTACTTTGGTCACCCAGTCAAAGAAATCAATTAGATTCATCTGACATGACCTTCCCACTTTGAATCCATGCTGCCTTGGGTCCTGTGACCAATTGGCCTCTAGGTACGCAGCAATTCTTTCCTTCAGAAGTGATTCCATCATTTTCCCTGCCACTGAGGTCAAACTGATGGGTCTGTAGTTTCCTGCCTCTGTCTTGCTCCCACTTTTGTGAAGGGGAATCATATTTGCCCTCCTCCAGTCCTCAGGTACCACATCATCCTCCCATGATTTGTTAAAAAGGGTAGTCAATGGTGTTACTAGTTCTCCCCTTAGTTCTTTTAGAATTCTGCGGTGAATCCCATCAGGCCCCATTGCTTTGTCCACCTTCAGTTTTAAGAGTTCTTTCAGAATCCTTTCTTCTGTGAAAGGACTGATCTCACCCTCCTTAGTGTTCCAACAAAGGGGTGTGCAGCATAGGCTGGAACACCAAGGGACAGGCTTAGTAAATTAAAGGCTAGTCCACTGGGGTAGACTATAATACTGCAAGGGATTCCAAAAAAGAAATATTGCATACAGAGATATTGGTAACCATGCATTGAAAAATGTAACAGATTGCTATGGATTTCAGTCCTTTCCCATCTATAAACTATGGGATGTTGTCAACTACATACTGAGACCTTGGGGACACTGCTACAGACATCAAACATGATACAGTATCTCACTTGGGTCCACACTACACTCACACTAGGCACTCCTAGCAGTCCTACAGTAACAAGTATTTGTCAATGCCGAATGTTTGCTTGCTGGCATTGGCATTGGTAGTGTAGAAGTTACAGAGCTGCATAATAGGAATGGCAGCGAAGTATTGAACTGAAGCCAACCCCACCACTACCCTGCAGATAGTGACAGGCATTGGGGTGTGCCTTTGGGTTGTCAGGCATAAAGGCCACGCCATTTCACCACACCTTACCCTGCAGACACTGACAAGTGTCACGATGTGCCTTGGGGTCTTTGGCCCTTATGTGCACCCCATTCCATCAGGAAATACGGTGAGATGGGTGCAGTATAGGAGAATTTGGTGAACTTTGGGTCCAAAGAGTCCAAGGCATGCCTCGATGCCTGTCACTGGCTGCAGGGTGTGAAATGGTATGAGCATTACAGGCAAGAATCCCAAGTCACATCCCTGATGCCTGTCATTCTCTACAGGGTTGAGCGTTATGGTTGGAAACCCTAATACCTCAGACATTCATTGGTATTTTCACTCCAAATTTTCAACATGGTTTTTTTGTGACCCCACCTCATGAACAGTGGCAATATCAGTTTGTTAATCAAAAGCTGCTTATGCACAGCGACTATGGCATTTAGCACCACAGGTGCAAAAACATTCCGAACAGGATGTAAAAAATGACAGCTGTACTGTTCATGGGGAGGTGTAAAAAATGGCAATGTTGCAAATGTGCAGTTAAAATATTTTAAAAATGGTAGCGCCACTTAGCGCAGTATAGAAACTGTAACCACACCCGTGAATGTAATTAGTTTGGGATTTTTTCACAGCAGATTGTCAACACAGGCATTTTGGGACCTCCGATCATGAACAGTGTCACTGTGATTTTCTTTATCTGTCCGAACAATGATTTCCCAGAGCGACACGCATCTCTGCGCTGAAAGTGTGAAAACACATTTTGGCCATGTTGTGAAAAATGACAGCTGTACTGTTCATAAGGAAGTGTGGAAAAATGCCACTGGTGAAAATCTGGATTGAAAATATTACAAAATCATGAATTTCACGAGGGTGCGTGGAAACTGCGCAAACTCACTCGTATCTGGGCCGTTTAGTGACTTTTGTCACCAAATTTTCAACATAGCCATTTTATGACCTCTGCTCATATGAGTGTAACTGTGATTTTCTTAATCTGTCCCAAACATTGCTTTCACACCGACTGCACCATTATGCTTCACATGTCTTGAAAACACATTTTGGGCAAGATGTGACAAATGACAGCTGTACTGCTCATAAGGAAGTGTAATAAAATGGCAATGTTGAAAATCTGGATTGAAAATATTAAAAATTCACAAACTTATGAGCGTGCATAGGAACTGCGCAACACACGCTCGTAAAACAGTCATTTTAAGGGATTTTTTCACCCAATTTTCAACCTAGCCATTTTAAGACCTCTGCTCATGAACAGTGTAACTGGGATTTTCTTAATGTGTCCCATACATTGATTTCGCACAGCGACTGCGCCATTGTGTGCTACATGGGCGGAATTTTATTTATTTATTTATTTAAGAGATTTACCAGATAAGCATTCTGAGCGGGGAACGCTCGTTTCCAGATGCGACCCGGGGTTACATAGGTCAAGAATAGATACAGTTAAATCACAGTACATCAGTGTTACATAGGTCTAGAGTAGTTAGCAGTAGTCGCAGTACATCAGTGTGGGTAGACAGCAGACAGCAGGTACAAAGGCATTATATATGACAGCTAAATCTGTGGGTGGCAGTTACATACATCTGAGAAGTGGGACCTCAGGTGTGGTTTGAGAGCCCAGTGGGAAGCTGAGAGCCTGATGTCTGCAGATAATTCATTCCATAGTTTGTGCAGTCGATGCATGAAGGCCATTTGGCCCTTAGAGGTGCGCATGAAAGGTACTTAGAGCTGTTTTGAATCTGAAGCTCTGAGAGGGTAAGCTGGGGTTGGTTGGGTTGCTAGAGCACAGCTGAGGTAGAGAGGGAGGGTATTTGACCAGTATTTGAAAATAAGATTTTTACAATGTAGTTTACACCGAGACTCTAGAGATGGGAAGGAGAGGGCGCTGTACAGGTCACAGTGATGGGTGGAGGGACGGCAGTCGAGTGCGTAACAACAGAACGAGTGATAGAGAGTCTAGAGCTGGCCAAGGTAGATGGAGGGGCGGCGCTGTAGACCATGTCACCGTAGTCAAAATTGGGGAGGATCATTTTGAGGACTAGCTCCTTCCTAACAGAGGTGGGAAGGGTGCCTTTGTACCGGTACAGTGCTCCTAATTTAGGGTGGAGTTTTTTCTGTAGTGATTTGATGTGGGCATGGAAATCAAGGTATTGATCGAGCCAGATCCCTAGGTACCTGAAGGAGGTGCAGGAATCTACTTTGGATCCATCCAGGGTGTGGAAGACAGGGGGGGCTGCTGGCCAGGATAGCTTAGGATGGGTGCCGAAAGTTATGGAGACGGTTTTCTTAGCATTTAGGATAAGCTGGTTGGACCTAAGCCAAGTTTGTATGGCATCGAAATCCCATTGAAGAGATGCAATTGTGTCATCGGTAAAGGGGCCAGAGGTGTACAGTACTGTATCGTCCGCGTACATTTGTAATGCTGAGTTAGAGCAGACTTGAGGCAGATCGTTTAAGAAAATGGAGAAAAGTAGGGGACCCAGGACCGAGCCCTGGGGGACCCACATGTTCACTGGAAGTGGGGAGGAGATGTGAAGGCCAATTTTTACAGCCTGCACTCTGCCTGACAGATAGGCTTGGAACCAGTTAGAGGCGGGCTGAGAGAGGCCTGCGTGTTGCAATTTGGGCAAGATGTGAAAAATGACAGCTGCACAGCTCATAAGGAGGTATGGTAAAATGCCAATGTTGAAAATCTGGAGTGAAAATATTGAAAATTCGCGAACTTACGAGCGTGCGTAGGAACTGCTCAACGCACGTTCGTAAAACAATCATTTTAAGGAATTCTTTCACCAAATTTTCAACATAGCCATTTTAAGACCCCTGCTCATGAACCGTGTCACTGGGATTTTCTTAATTTGGCCCATACATTGATTTCGCACACCGACTGCACCATTGTGCACTACATGGGCGGAAACACATTTTGGGCAAGATGTGAAAAATGACAGCTGTACAGCTCATAAGGAGGTGTGCTTAAATGTCAATGTTGAAAATCTGGAGTGAAAATATTGAAAATTCGCGAACTTACGAGCTTGCGTAGGAACTGCACAACACACGCTCGTAAAACAGTTATTTTTAGAAATTTTTTCACCAAATTTTCAACATAGCCATTTTAAGACCTCTGCTCATGAACAGTGTCACTGGGATTTTCTTACTGTGCCCCGTACATTGATTTCACACAGCGACTGCGCCATTTTGCGCTACATGGGCGGAAACACATTTGGGCAAGATGTGAAAAATGACAGCTGTACAGCTCATAAGAAGGTGTGGTAAAATGGCAATGTTGAAAATCTGGAGTGAAAATATTGAAAATTTGCGAACTACGAGTGCGTAGGAACTGATAGCCTGCGATCGTAAAACTCTCATTTTTAAGAATTTTTCATGGAATTTTCAACATAGCCATTTAAGACTCTGCTCATGAACAGTGTTACTGGGATTTTCTTAATGTGTCCTACATTGATTTCAGCAGCCATCTGCCATTATAGCGCTACATGGGCGGAAACACATTTTGAGCAAGATGTGAAAAATGACAGCTGTACAGCTCATAAGAAGGTGTGGTAAAATGGCAATGTTGAAAATCTGGAGTGAAAATATAGAAAATTCGCGAACTTACGAGCCTGCGTAGGAACTGCGCAACGCACGCTCGTAAAACAGTAATTTTTTGAAAATTTTCAACCAAATTTTCAAAATACACTTCTTCAGAGCCCACCTTATCAACACTGGAAGTGTCGTTTCATTAATCGGTCCCGAAAGGTGATTTCACACAGTGACGCTGAAATCACCTCCTCGGGCCCGCCAACAACGCCATGACAGTGACATGCCGCGAGAAGGGGTCCCAAAAACCCCATGTTGAAAATTTGGTGCAAAAATTCCAAAAATGCCTGAGATATGCAATAAAGTTGAAAAACCCTATCTATCCCATTATACAGCTTACGGCATTTCCTCAGTTCGAGTCGGCTTTGAAGAGTGCAGGCGTGTTCCCAGTCCACGAAGATCGTCGCGCTGAGGTCCGGAGGTAGTATGGGGTGAGAGTGTGGAGAGGCAGGATCTTGCAGTGGGTGGGTGCGGGTTGTGGGAAGGGGCAGGAGAAGCGCCATGGGACCGTTTTAATTTCAGGTTGTTCTTTTTACATGCGGCCGGGATGTTTGCCACGCTGGGGGTGAGCTCCAGCATGGCACAAGGATGGTTGGAGGCGGCCGTGGAGCCGACGAGGATTGGGCACCCCGTCGGCCAAAACATCTATTACCACGCATGGGTGGGCTCCCAGCGTGGCACCCTGAGCTTCAGGGGTGGGACAGTGGAGCCGACTGAAGTTGGGCACCCCGTCTGGCCTATATCATGAGTTGCCATGCTGGGGTGGGCACCCAGCATGGCTTTTGAAAAACTTTGGGAGGCGGGAGGCACAGCACAGCCGGCCGAGGATTGGGCACCCTATCGGCTATACAATAGTCTGCGTGGGGCGCACGCGTGTGTGTGTGTGTGTGTGTGTAGGGGAGCTGCCCATGAGCAGGTGATATCTTATCGCTGCTCACTGAAGCGTAGCTCCCCCTTTCAACTGTATGCCACTGCATTTTGGAGCTTGTCATAGACAGCTCCAGCATGCATTGGTGGACAGGGGCCGCGCCTGCCAACACACTGACTGAATTGGAAGAGGAGGTGACACACCTCCGAAAACTCCGATGATGGCACTATGTTTCTTTCACATGCGTGCAAGCAAACATAAAAATGCATTGAGTAATACAAGATCAGGTACCCAGTGGGATACATAGGAACCATTCACCAGGCCTGGCTCACCTGGCCTTTTGCACCTGTAAAGGAAAAGTGTGGGGAAACTCTGAACCGTCATCCTATGAAGGAAAAATAAGCAAACATATTGCATATGCATCAACTCCAAACATGTCAATGTTTCACGTCTATACCTGACGCTTTTTCAAGACGTCAGCAGCTAGGTATGGTCCACCTTTTATAGCTCACACACCCCCCCCCCCCATTATAAATTCATATGCCAATGCATTATTTGCTAATTAATATCATATTACAGCCCTCCAATCTTATAAATATTTACCTGTAATTAAATATTTATGCTCTTATAAAAAACATTTCTACACATTTTATACACATTGTATACACTCTCTAGCACACTTGTTGCTCTATCTTACTTTTGTATGGATGCATTTCTATCACCAAGAAAAAAGGAAACCGAGGGAGACAGAAAAATAAGAGAATCAAAAAACATCCACTATTAAAAACAAGTATATATTGTCGCTCCTCCCCTATATATTCCCCCATCATGCCAGATCTGTTTCAATCATATGATAAAATACCCCAATGTATAGAAAAGAAGGGGGGGAGGAAACCACCATATACTACAAAAAACATTATGACCCAGATATTCAGACTACACCAGACTGTGGTGCAAGCCTGGACGCAGGGCAACTGGGCTGCGCAGGAGCGTTGACAGAGTGATATTCAACGGAGCTGCGCCATGGCACAGCATCATTGAATATCACACCCTGGCCACCAGCAGTGCACATGGTGCAGTGGCACTGTGCCAGCACAAGTGGCCAGAGTAAAGCAGTATGATGCGCTAGCACAAGTTCCGTTGTGCTAGGCGCAACAACCACGATATTCAAAAGTGCACATGCAAATGGGGCCATAATGCATGCAAGGCACAAATGGGGCCATTTGCATGTCATCTCTTCATTGTATGCAGATGCGCCTATCGGTGACTTGCACCTGGTGCCCTGCCAGGCTGCAGCCGTCAGGGACTGACGCCCCCTGCACAGCGCAGCAAAGTGTCCCAATGCCCGATCGCGGGCATGTGTACATGTTAAAACACGTCCAATATCCCTGGTAGTCCAGTGGACCGCTCGCAGCCCGATCAGGGCATATGATGTAATAATAAAGTCCTATATCCCTGGTGGTCCAGTGGACCACTCGCAGCCTGATCGCTGGCATAAGTAAAAAATAATGCCACATCAAGCCAACCCTGGTGGTCTAGCAGTACCCCCCTCCCCACCTGCCCACTGAGCCCCACCTCCCCGCTCCCCGGTCAGTGGCGGTGGCAGCTCCCAAACCTGCTTGTTGCCCCACCGCTACCGCTGACATCATACGGTAGGGGTGTAGCCTCATTGGTCCACAGCGTGAGCCAATGGGTGTGCAGTCTGTATCAGATTACAGTCCAGATATGTGAATGGATCCATTCATATCTGGACTATGTAGTACAGTATGGGCTGCACGCCCATTGGCTCACGCTGTGGACCAGTGGACAGCCCTACCAGCTGAGCGTCAGGCTGCTTGCGCAGACGGTGGGCGGCAAGTGGGTGGGGAGCGGCCACCCGCTGCTGACCGGGGAGCGGGGTAGTGGGGCTCAGTGGCTGGTGGGAGGGGGGTACCGCTAACCACCAGGGTTGGCTTGATGTGGTATTATTTTTTACTGATGCCTGCGATTGGGCTGCGAGCAGTCCACTGGACCACCAGAGATATAGGACTTCACTGTTACACCATATGCCCGTGATCTGGCTGCGAGCAGTCCACTGGACCACAAGGGATATAGGACTACTATTTGTAGTACAAATGACCACGATCAGGCATGGGGGGTGCCACCATGATGGTGCAGCCGGAGTTCGGGTACACCACAGGTGGCAGCTGCCGCGTTGCGCGCCCCTGCACACGGCAGCTCACCTGTGGGTGGCCAGCTGTTACTTTTTTTGGTTCACTTTGTGTGTGGCGCAGGTAGTTGCACATGCATGGGCTCAGCACATCCCGGGTTGAATATCAGGATGTGCAGAGTATGCATGGGCATGCCCCCCCACCTGCGCCACATACATTACTGATGCGCTCCGGCACATCGGGATTTGTGCCAGGCACAATCCCCCTTTAAATATCACGCCCAGGTGCATCAGTGGGTTCTGCATGGCGCAACTGTGTTGCGTCATGCACAACCCTTCTGAATATCCGGGCCTATATATATATATATATGTCAGCATATCGGATAATTACTGCATTATTCCCCTAAACAGCAAGCCAGAAACAGAGCAAATCTACAGTCAATACAAATGGCAACTTTATCTTCATGGTGGAAATTCACAATTTGGGTCCCAAAATAATATATCAGATGGGAAGCAACCTTGCAGACCATTTACAATAAGGAGAATGTAGAGGTGGTTAAAGGCCCAGCACTGCTGAAGGGAAATTACAAATGTGGAAATTGTGTGGCTTGTGCCTACATCCAGGTGGGATCAGTTTTTGAAATTCTCAATAATAGACAGCAGCATTATGTTCAGAGTTGCACCTGTTGCCACACAGAATCAATTATTTATTTGGTGACTTGCACATGGAGGTGTTTCTATGTAGGTAAGACTAGAAGAAAATTTAAGAGTAGAATCTTGGAACACCGGTGGTGTATCAGGAACAATAAGAAGGAGTATGCACTTACAAATTATACTGGTAATGCTGGACCAGGACACACTTTTTTGTTTAGGGGCCTTGAGCACATCACATCAGGCCTGAGAGGAAGTGATTTAGACAATAAGTTGCTGTGTCATGAGACTTTTTGGCAATATCGCCTAAAGGCAGGATGCTTCCCAGGACTCAATGACTCCTTCCAGCTGGCTCCTTTTCTAAAGAAATGTAGATAAAGTTGCCATTTGTATTGATAGTAGAGTTGTTCAATTTCTGACTTGCTGTTTAGGGGAATGATGAAGTAATTATCCGAAATGCTGACATATATACATATATATATATATATATATATATATATATATATATATATATATATATATGTTTTTTTAGTATATGGTGTTTTCCTCCCCCTCCCTTTCTTTTCTATACATTGGGGTATTTTATCATATGATTGAAACAGATCTGTCATGTTGGGGAATATATGGGGAGACACTATATATTTGTTTTTAATAGTGGACGTGTTTTGTTTCTCTTATTTTTCTGTCTCCCTCCATTTCCTTTTTTCTTGGCGATGGAAATTTGTCCATGCAAAAGTATGATAGAGTGACAAGTGTGATAGAGAGTGTATAACATGTATAAAATGTGTAGAAATGCTTTTATATGAGCACACATATTTAATTACATGTAAATATTTATAAGATAGGAGTGCTGCAGTATGATATTTATTAGCAAATAATGCATTGGCATATGAATTTATAATGGAGGGGGGGCTATAAAAGGTAGACCATACCTAGCTGCTGACATCTTGAAAAAATGTCAGGTATAGATTTGAAACGTTGACGTGTTTGGAGGGGGTGCTGCTGGTTTTTTTGCACTAGGACATATATCCCTTTTTCTGTTTTTAATAATAAAAATGTCTCTTGCATTGTGTCCTAACACATGGACTGTTTGCTTATTTTTCCAAAGCTGTGGTTTTAGCCCACTATTCTTTTTGTGTTGCTGTTGGAGCTGTGTTTTGCATGGCTCTGGATTTCTGGAATGCCCTGAGCCACCGAATACCCGCTTTTATTCTATATGCATCAACTACTGTGATAACTATGAAGCATAAACACAAATGCATAATTCTACTTGCAATGACTATTTTATACATTTGTATAACAACCCAACTGAGGAATGAGGTCACAGATGCTTGGATACTGTTTTTAACCTGCATTTGCATCCTGCCTGCAATACTGTTTTGGCCCTCCTGGAACTTTGCTATCTGCTGAGATGCTTTCATTCACTTAATTATCAAATTATTTTGTACAGTACTTTTTACGTGGCATACTTTTGCAGTGTTTACCTGCCTTGACTTGTGTTGTTTGCACTGTACTATGATCTGGTTTTGTATTTTGACTAGTCCAGGTTTTCTTTCCCATAAACCCTTCCTCTGGGCCACACCTGAAAATAAACCTTGGTTCGGTGTACATTTCTTGGTCTCCAAGTTCTAATGTAAGCCCCTCTCCCCATGTCTAGTGATATTCCTGATGTTACAAGATGGGAAAGGGGCACTCCACAAACATAGCAACACAGTCTACAGAAATAAAAGTTTATACCTGGGTAAAGATGGTGCCACCAATCAGGCAACTTTGGGGGGTGCAGCACACTGGTACTGATAGTCCCACTGGGCAGCGGGGTACAGCGAGTCCTCTCCAGGGAACTAGGGGGGCAAACTGGTTAGCAGCTACTGTAAATGAGCCCACTGTCAAGGTGCATATAAAGAATAAAAAACATTTAGTTTAATAGATAAAAGTCAATCACAATCACAACTCCATGCAGCAGCTGGGAGCACAACAGTTCAGTGCAGACTCAAAGATCTTCACGGCACATTCATTGCTTCCTGATAAGCCACAACTCCCTTTTGATGGTGGCTACAGCACAGGTTCCCTGAAACACATCAGCCTCCCTCCTGCATGTCACTTCAGAGTCCCATCACGACTTCACTACTATAGTGCGAGGTGAGTTTTGCTTCTCCACTGGCCTGGGTATCCTGATCCCAACTCATCAAACAGGGATGGCAACCCCATGACAATGGTGACCCATGCCCAGTCCCTATAGTAGGTGCAGAGGCCTAAGGGATCACACCACAATGCCACTTCTTAAACTCAGCCCTGCAGACCTATGCCACGGGATACAGGCTCCAAAACAAGATTACCAGAGACAGACTGCCACCATTATCCCCCACAATGCAGTCTCTCACCCTGCACTGTGCCTGACCCATAGATACCAGCAGATGCACTAGGGATTCCACATGAGATCTACCCCAATGCTGCAGTACATGAGGTAGGCCGCAACTTTACCACACCAGGCCCAGGCTCCCATCTCCTTCTCCTGGGGATCCCAAACATTGCAGCCTAAGTGGCCCATACCCAACTGCTGCCACTACCCCAATAAGGCTGAAAAATGGATTGGGAGGACCAGGATGGCAATCTCCCTATCCTGGCCATGAACTGCAGCTCTGCAGCCAAATTTTTACTGCCTCCAGCCTGGGAGCCATGCCTCCCACTCCCAGGCCCCTCCAACCTCCCCAAAACTTGCTGTCAGGAGGTCTAAACCCTCAATCTCAGGTTCTTGGCAATAATGGGAATGCAAGGAATCATAGACACACTGCACAAGACTAATAAATCTTGTTTATTACCACCAAAAGGAAAATCACAGTTGCCCTAAGCAGTTCTTACCATTAGGAACTGGGAGCCAATGCTAAGCATTCCCTATACCTCGAGGAATCTCCGTGTCTCCAGGTCTCCGAGGTAAAAGACGTAATGTCTTACATTAAATACTTAAGCTAATTACCATGGTTACTGTAAGACAGAAACATTTCTAGTTACAGAGATTAACCCTATTTGCTAAATTAGAGGTGGCTCCACAGTCCTAGGTAACATTATACAATTTTGTTATAGTCATCACTTTGTGGAAACATAGAAGTACAGTTTGTGTACATGGCCGTGTAGTAATACAAATCATTAGAAGATGGCAATGCCGACTCATATATCATAACATTACAAGGCACAGGTGTCCTAACATCTTGTAAGCAAGAAATACATGTGTATATTAGAAAGTAAAATGTGTAACAATCATGTGCATACATAGCTTGACATCTACTCTTGTACAG
Source organism: Neoceratodus forsteri (assembly GCA_016271365.2). Classification (NCBI taxonomy): domain Eukaryota; kingdom Metazoa; phylum Chordata; order Ceratodontiformes; family Ceratodontidae; genus Neoceratodus; species Neoceratodus forsteri. The sequence continues at coordinate 187,635,290 of CM057457.1, forward strand.
TAGATGTCCTTAGCCCTATATGTTAGTATAACATATACATAAATGCTAGCTGTCTGCGGTGTACCTCTGGGGTATCAATTAGGGTGCAGGGACCTCATATAACATTCCCCCCCCCTTGTTGCCTCAGAAGGGACAATACAAATAAAAGGGAAGTGGAGAGAGAGAGCAGCTGTTGTTTACAGACCTGACACACAAGTCTTGTAAAGGAATTCCAGCTGCTCATGGTGTTGGCGGAGTGTGTGCTGGAGGCAGCAAAGCATAATGATAAGGAAAAATATCAAAAATGCATGAATAATAACAAAACCTTTAAAGGTGATCTCTAACCAAGTATTAGTAAGTGCACTATTAAAATCACCATCATTAATAAGATCATGTATTGCTTCATTTGCTTTGGTCATATTATCGCTGATGTGGATGAGGTGGGTGTCTTTCCTGTCTAAAAGTGACTTGAGTGTTAAAGTCAAAGGATCAATGTGTACATTAAAGTAAGGTAAATACTCTGAAACAGTAAGAAGATAATTAGGATTACCATCAATGATATCCGGGTCCACAAGGGGAACAGGGGTAATAACTGTGTGCCCAATAATAGTGGGCTGGTGAGGAACAAAACAAAAATTGGGTTCTGTAATAACACATATCTCATTGCCATAAGTAAATTGCTTAAACTTAGTTACCATACAAAATTCACCATCCGAATTATATTGCATTTTCACAGTAGGTAGTCTCCATTTTTGTAGTTGTACTGGGCAAGTGTAAGTCTGGTTGGAAATCTGTGTTGACAGCCCATAAACCTCCTTCCGGTAAGACCGGTACAATCGAGAAGCTTCTGGAACAGATGTTGAGTCCTGGTATTCTGCGCCATTGGTGGTGATGTCATCGTCCACGGAAAAGGACCAATCAATACTGTCTGGGTAATGTCCACATACAGGTTTAATAACAACAAATACATCACATTGATACAAATAAATATACCCTTTCTTAGCACAACAGTCTGTGTGCGGTGAGACCCATGCATCCAGAAGAGGATGGAAAACCAGAAGAGGAGGCAAGTCGAGGCGTTCTCTGTAGATGTCGTCATCAAGGTGCCCAATGGAGCGTACGGATGCTAGTTTGTCAAATATAGCTGTACTGGGATCAAAACATGTTAAAGAAACAGTAAAAGACACAAACATAGTATCCTTAATGGAATATTTCTTAGAAGTGAAACAAGGACCAGTATGAGCATGCCTGGTCACAAATCCCAAATTCCTAGCAGTAGAAACAGGAATAGAAACAGATTGTAACATACACATGGTAATACAGTTAGGGGATTTGCAGTGAGGGCAGTACCATTTAGAGATACGTCTGTCATGTATGATATCAGGGATTCTTCCGGATTCCAGATCATAGAAGAGATTGTTGATGGTAGTGATAATGCATGACCCATAGGCAGAGCATAAAATTTCATGGGCAATGTATTGCTTAGCTGCCTCCTTATTGTTCTGTGCAATAAGGGCGTTAATCTTTTCTTTAGAATTTGAAAATGCCTTAGCAATGTTGTGCATATTATACACAGTGTATCTTTCTTCTTGACTAAGGCCATCCACACCATGCAATAATGGGGGTATGATGTCATTGATCATACCAGCTTCAAACTTCTGTGAATGTACTTTTTTAGAAGCAATGTCTGCTTTATTCCAGATAGACATTGCAGTACCAAAGAGACCAGTGACTGTGCCTGTGGCACCAGTGATGTCTGATGTGTCACCTGTGTTTCGTTTATGACTTTGATCATCTTTCTGAGAAATAGGTTTTCTCCTTAAATTGCCTCTGTGCTTGATGGTGTGTACCCTGGCAATAGGGTCTTGATTATGAATCTGAAAAGCTGCTAAGCTATCAAGTAACAAAGTACTATAAAACAATGATGTATTAGTAGTATGACACATACCAAATTCTTTTATGTTCCAGTAAGTCAAATTAAACAATACAGGCATATGCATATATTGTAAATTGTTAATAAGTGAGCCAGGCAAAACAGTGGCTGTGAGACCACTATGAGGACCAGGGTTTTGTTTTGGACATTCCAAAAGTTGTTTCTCAGTAGGGGATAAGACAGATAAATACATGGCAGCTGAGGCAATGTTGTGTATGGCACAAGATTTCCTGGCAGAATCCTTAGAAAGTGTACAACAATATGAGGGATCAATTAAGGCAGTAATATTATATAAGCCTGAATATCTAAGAGATGTTTAGTGCAAGGACAAGGTAGCATTTGGGGATAATTTGGTGTTGGGCCATCCATTGAAAGTTCCCCCGGAGAGTTTGGTCATGGGGAGTATTTGTCCTTGAGACTTGGTTTGCCACTCAATTTGTAGGATAGATTTATCAGGAACAACAACCAAGGTAGTGAGGTAGGCATCTGAACCTTCCTGAATGGTAATCAAATTGTTAGGGACATTGATGGAGACTCCCTCTGGGGTAGTTGCAAGTGGATCAGGATGAGGAAGGATATGCTTTACTGTGCCTTGGATGCAGAGGATAACTCCTGAGATGAGGAGAAAATGGAACAAGATAGCCGTCTTGTCAATGTATCTGAAAAGGAAAATCAAACATTAGCAAGGCTAGTACTATTCCACCCAATGGGGTGAGGAAAAGTAATTATACTCCTTTATACAGTTTCAGCTGGTTTGCATGCAACCATTTATAAGTCAATTTGTTGTTTTGCATGAGCCTAATTTGGTAGACTGCTGGACTGAGCTTGTTGACAATTGGGTAGGGTCCTTCCCACTTGTTGGAGAAAGAGTGTGTTGGATGCTCAAATCTGAGAACCATTACCTGATCTCCAACTTGCCAATCCACTTCTTGTGTGTGTTTGTCAAGCTGAATTTTGGACTGTTGCTGGGCCTTGCCCATGCAGTTTGCAGGATACAAATGAGTGTGTATTTGGTCTTTTCTCAACTTTTCCACATATTGATCCACAGAGACATGATCTGCAGTGGGAGTGTGCAGGTCAAACAACAGGTGTTCAGGTAATCTCATACTTCTACCTGTCATCACCTCAAAGAGTGTCAACTGAGTGGTGGCTGAGGGTGTGCCCCTAATTGCCATAAGGAGTAATGGCAGTAGGGAATCCCAATCCTTGGGATTGTCCTTGATAAATTTGGAAAGCATTTACTTAATCCATCTGTTGGCCCACTATACTTGACCTGATGATTGTGGGTGGTATGGTATGTGGAACTTTTGATGAACTCCGAGGAGTTCAAGGGCTTCTTTCATCAACTCACCTGTAAAACTGGTTCCTTTGTCGGAGTCTAGCTTAAAAGGTAGGCTCGCCCTGGACAAAATCTGTTCTACCAGGATTCTGGCAGTGGCTTTTGCAGTGCATGTCCTGGTGGGGAAAGCCTCAACCCACTTAGAGAAGAGATCAGTTACCACAAGGGTGTATTTGTTGCTTCTACTGGTATTGGTGAGGGGGCCAATAAAATCAATATGTAAAGCATGCCAAGGGCCGGAATGCCTTTATAGTATATGGTTAGGGCTTATTGCTAATGGAAAAAGGTGGGTTTCAAAATCCTGTTGTAGGTAGTGGTACACAGGTAGCCTAGTTCCATCTACGCCAGACATATTGGTCTTCCGTCTTGTGGACCAAGGTGATGTGTCTGGGTTGTCATCCTGCAATACAGATGCTGCCGCACCTGTATCCAGTAATACTGTAAGTAGGCGGCCCCTGACCTCGGCCTCTGTTCAGGGCCTTCCATTTGTATCCAAAACCAGCTTGTTTACAATATGGACTGGTGCCTGTAATTGTCAATCCGTACCAGTGGAAGCATGGGGAAGCTCTTGAAAGAGCGTTTGGGCCTGGTTCCTGTGAACCATTTCACCATGTTGTACTGATGCTATACAGGGAGCCGGTTCCAGGTTCAGGCCTGTGGGGACCTGAAAGCCTGGACTTCCAGTATCTCCATGGCCTGTGGAGGCCTGCTGTCCCGGTTGTATTGCAGCAAGGGCCCAAACTGAGACAGCGTCCGCTATGGAGTGCACTTTCCCATGAAGATCTCGAGGCTTTGGTTCTCATCAGCTATTTTCCTATATGAAGCGCCTGGTCTCTGTTGTTTACCCTTATTGATTTTATGGTGTTTCTTGTTTTTGTGGTAGTTTCAGTTCCCACCCTAGGATTGTTGTTGGGCCTGCTGGGGGTGTTGGTTATCTGTGGGGAAGGGCTGTTTCTCTTTGGCCTGCCCTTCCACCATGTAGTGCATCATGGCCTCCAGGATGGCTTCCACGGCAGCTACCTTCTTGGAGCCGGAGCTTGAAACACAGATATAGAGTTGATAAACTCTCTTTGTTTTCCGAAGAATATCGGCAAATTTCTCCGTGGTGGGATAGGTGGTTGGCTCTACATTCTCTTGCACTGCAGGGATCATGTTTCCAAAGGAGCAGGGTTTTGTACTCAATAAGGTCCGTGTCAGCGGCCTCTTCTGCAAGATTCTTTCCTGCTCGGTAGGCCATCCAAAGCCTCTGGTGGAAGGTCGCTGGACTTTCCTTCACATTTTGTTTCACAGGGTATGCGGACATCACTCCTACCATACCTGGGTTGTGTGCGGTAATGAGTTCAGCTGCAACTTCATCAAAGGTGGTGTGGCTATCCTGTCGCATAGCATTGGGGAGTTTCACCCATAGGCCCGGATCAATGGTCTGGCGTAGGATCTGGACATGTTAGTCTGCAGTGAGACGAAGCATTTCACTTTCAGCACGCACCTTTTCCAAGTGCCAACTGAGGTTACTGGATGGGCTCATCCGACCAATGCTGTCAGCTATCTGCTGAACAGAGTGTGCCATTTGTAGGAGATTGCTGGGACAATCATTCGGAGGTAGATTGTCTTGGGTGCCCTGCAGGGCTGCCTGAGCTGCAGCTTCAGCCACAGTGTGGACCATTCTTTCCCGAGTAGTAGCATCCTGTAGCAGCTGCTTAATCTGGATTTGGAGAACCTATTTGTTTCTCTAGGGAAGGGTTACATTGCCTAAGGCAGTATTAATCATTTTCTCAATCTCTTCCTTATCGTCCACAGAAATAATGGTGATCAATGGTGCCGTTGGGAGTAGGCCTGGGCCTGCTCCCCTCCCCCCATCATGGGGGTTGCCATGTTGGCATTGCCCATGATGGTCATCATGCTGTTGATGACGTATGGATGTGGTGTCATGTGACGAGGTTCCGCCATGTTGAAGATGGCAGGGTGGGGTCACTGGGCCATAGTAGGGGGTGTGACTGGGCATTGTACTGGGAAATGTCATATGACACCTCCTCCTCCTCAGATGACGTTGTCAGGACGGGGTCTACGCCGTCCATCGCTTTGACATGACCAGTCAGCACCTCTAGCTGATGGCGCAGTTTTGCCATTTTACATTCACAATCCTCATGACTAGCTTTTGCAGCATTCTGATCCACATCATCCTCTAACTGCTGTAACATTCTATACACGGTGCTCAATTCACGATTGTCCCTAGTAGCTACACCTACATCATTATGTACCTGGTTCATCTCATCCTGAAGCTCTCCCAACTCATCACAGATCTGGTCATTAGTTATACTTAATAAATCATTAATTTGCAATGTCTGCCCCTTATCCTGTCTCAAACTTTCACATTCCTGCTTCAACATACAAAGTTCCTGCCCATTTTCCTGAACAGAATGATGCAAAAGTGAATCCTTTTCATTTCGTAGAGTTTGGAGCTCAGATTCCAAATCCTGCTCTCTTTTCAAAACATTCAGTTTTCCGCAGTCCCATCATCTGCTTAAGAGACAAGACTTGCAGATCAAAGGTTCGAAACCTCATTTCAGAGGCTTCTAGAGCAGCATAGACAGCCGCGACCAACGGCCCTTTAACTTCACGCTTTCTGGCTGTTTGTCTCGTCTCCGTGTACTGGGTTGAAATCCTCAGTACGGGGTAGTCGGATTGATTTGCGTTCCAAATGAAGTCAGCCCATCCTCCATGGAAGGCAAGGAAGTTCGAGACATCGAGTCTCAAGTCTGCGCAGATATTTTATATGGTGGCCATTTAATGGGAGGGAACGTAAAATCAAACTGTGAAAAGGTGCCAAGCTGTGTATCTATCCACAACAGGTGCACTAGTTCACAGGTGGGCTACTGTGTACTTGTAAGCTTGCAATTCAAAACTGTTGTGGGGTGAGGTGAGTCGGCATTGACCACACCCAGTAAGCAGCCAGACTTTGCAAGAAGTTACAAAGTGGGTGAAAAACAGGAGCGGTGATGCGGGTGTGCACACCTGCTGTCCCCATTAGGAAAGGAAAGTAGTAGCAACAAGCAAAAACTTTGCAAACACCAAATATCGCCTGCACGCAGTTGCCAATTGTTAGGAGGTCTAAACCCTCACTCTCAGGTTCTTGGCAATAATGGGAATGCAAGGAATCACAGACACGCATAAGAGTAATAAATCTTGTTTATTACTACCAAAAGGAAAATCACAGTTGCCTTAAGCAGTTCTTACCATTAGGAACTGGGAGCCAATGCTAAGCATTCCCTATGCCTCGAGGAATCTCCGTGTCTCCAGGTCTCCGTGGTAAAAGATATAATGTCTTACATTATAATACCTAAGATAATTACCATGGTTACTGTAAGACAGAAACAATTCTAGTTACAGAGATGAGCCCTATTGCCTAAATTAGAGGTGGCTCCACAGTCCTAGATAACATTATACAATTTTGTTATAGTCATCACTTTGTGGAAACAAAGAAGTACAGTTTGTGTACCTGGCCGTGTAGTAATACAAATCATCAGAAGATGGCAATGCCGACTGATATATCATAACATTACAAGGACACAGGTGTCCTAACATCTTGTAAACAAGAAATACATGTGTATATTAGAAAGTAAAGTGTATAACAATCATGTGCATACATATCAATCAATCACTTTATTTAACCAGGCATCAACACCATTGAGCAAGCTAATTTTCAAGTTGGTCCTGGGCATTAATACAATACAGTACACTTCATAAGATTACAATTACGGTGGACAACGGTGCAAAAAAAAAAAAAACATTGTGAAGGTGCCTGCCGGTCAATATGGGCCTATACATACCAGTCAGCATAATTAACATGCAAAGGTACATAATGATAAGCTTTACTGAAATGACATCTACTCTTGTACAGTAGATGTCCTTAGCCATATATGTTAGTATAACATATACATAAATGCCAGCTGTCTGCAGTGTACCTCTGGGATATCAAGTAGGGTGCAGGAACCTCATGTAACAATGCCAAACCACCCCTTTTAAAGGGGGGCTTCCAGCTTCAGCTCCACCCACCGGCAGGCAGACCTGAACACTGGACAGCCCTGAAGTAAAGGGCTCTTAACTAGTAAGCCCCCAAAGGGGGCTTACACTGTCCCTCCTTTTAGACCTTTTACCTCCTGGTGAATGACTCAGCAGCTGACCAGTGAGCCCAACCCTGGGGAGGATATGTGTATTCTCCAACCCTGAGCAGACCCAGGCAACTACTGCTTGCAGGTGGGTAACCTAAACTAAACCTAAAGAGCTTAACCCAATTAATTTATACCCCCAAAAACAATCACACATACCAGGCCTGTTGACCTACCCACCGAGCCCAGAATACCGATCTGGGCAGCCATTTTCCCAAACCCACTCACAACTAAAGCACGCTGATGCGAGAATCAGCCTTAAAGAGGGACTATGGTCACAAATTATTGGCATTAATACATTTACATAGAAACATAGAAGTTGACGGCAGATAAGGACCGCAAGGCCCATCCAGTCTGCCCATTTCTTTTTCTACCTTATAAATGTGCCATCCGCCTTTGCTCTGTCAGTGGCCTATCTATTCATACTCATCTGTATTGCTCCCTTATGCCTATCCCATGCCTCTTTGAAGCCCTGCACTGTATTCATAGCCACCACTTCCTGAGGTAGGCCGTTCCATGCATCGACCACCCTTTCTGTGAAAAAGAATTTCCTCACATTCCCCCTTAATCGGCCTCCATCTAGCCTCATGCTGTGTCCTCTTGTCCTGCTGTTTTTCTTATATTTAAACATGTTAGACTCTTTCACCTTGTTAATGCCCCTGAGGTGTTTGAATGTTTCAATCATATCACCTCTCTCCCTTCTTTTGCTCTAGGGTATACCTATTGAGCTATGTTAATCTGTCCTCATATGTCTTCTGATGCAGTCCCTGCACCATTTTGGTTGCCCTTCTCTGGACTGCCTCAATTTGGTTAATGTCCTTGTGAAGGTGTGGCCTCCAATACTGCACACAGTACTCCAGATGGAGCCTAACCAGTGTCTTGTAAAGAGGGATTATTACCTCCCTCTTACGACTTGTGATACCCCTACTAATACACCCTAACATCCCCCTAGCCTTACCTACTGCTTTAGAGGTCTGCTTGGATGATTTCAGGTCATCGGTGATGAAAATGCCCAAGTCTCTTTCTTCCTTTGTGACTGCCAGCAACTCCCCTCCCAGCCTATAGGTGGCTTCAGGGTTTCTCTTCCCTATATGCATGATCTTGCACTTCTTTGCATTAAATCTCAGTTGCCACTCTTCTGACCATTTTACTAGTTTATCCAGATCTCTTTTCATTCTGCCCACCCCATCTGGATCATCTACAGTACTCTGTTGCAGATCTTGGTATCATCTGCAAACAGACAAGCCTTACCCTCTAGTCCATCTGCAATGTCACTAATGAAGATATTGAAAAGGACTGGCCCCAGGAATGATCCCTGAGGTACCCCACTTGTGACTTGCATCTCTTCTGACTGTATACCATTTACCACCACTCTCTGTTTTCTGACCGTCAACCAGTTTGCCACCCAGTTGACCAACTTCTGACCCACCCTGAGCCTACCCAGCTTATTTATCAATCTTCTATGTGGAACAGTGTCAAAAGCCTTGCTGAAGTCAAGGTAGGTGACGTCAACTGCTCCCCCTTGGTCCACCACTCTGGTTACCTAGTCAAAGAAATCTATGAGATTAGTTTGACAGGACCTTCCTTTTGTAAATCCATGTTGTCTTGGATCCTGTGCCCCTATGGATTCCAGGTGTTGCACTAACCTTTCCTTAAGGAGTGCCTCCATAATCTTGCTCACTACTGAGGTAAAACTGACTGGTCTGTAGTTCCCTGCCTCCTCCCTGCTATCACTCTTGTGGAGCGGGATCCCATGAGCCCTTCTCCAGTCTTCTGGGACCTCTCCTGTGCTCAGAGACTCATTAAACAGTTCTGCTAATGGCTCTGCTAGTTCCACCCTTAGCTCCTTAAGTACCCTGAGATGTATGCCATCAGTTTCCATTGCCTTGTCCACCCTGAGTTTAGCAAGCTCTTGTAGGACCCTTTCTTTTGTGCCGGGAGTAGTGCTCACCTCCCTCCCCACTGTGTCCATGGTGCTGAGCTGTGGGCCCTGCCCTGCCTTCTCTTCAGTAAATAGTGAGCAAAAGTATCTATTTAGGATAGATGCTTTTACAGGGTCCTCCTCCTCACATGCCCCCTTTTCTCCTTTGAACTTAGCAATATCCCCTCTGGACTTTCGTCTTTCACTAATGTATCTATAGAAAGTCTTGTCACCTTCTTTTACTGTTCGTGCTAGTGTTTCCTCAGTTTGGGACTTTGCCTGCCTTACTGCCTTCCCTGCTTCCCTTAGGGCAGTTTGGTAGGCCTCCCTATCTTCATCCCACTGTGTTCCCTTACATTTCCTGAATGCTAGCCTTTTGGCTCTGACCTTTTCTGCTACTGTATTTGAGAACCAAAGTGGTTTCCTTCTTCTTTTGCACTTCCTTTTCTGTCTAACACAATGGGATGTTGCTTCAAGTATTGCATCCTTAATGTTTGTACACTTTTCCTGTACCACCTCCCCTGTGTTTCTTTTTGCCAAGGCTAGCTTAACTCTGTTGGCCATCTTATCAAAGTCAGCTCCTCTGAAGTCCCATATTTTTGCCTTGGAATGGGATGATTTAGATGTAGTGGCCAAATTAAACCATACCATGTGATGGTCACTGGCCTCCAGGTGACCTTCTACCTGGAGATCTGTGATCCTTTGCCTGTTAGTCAGTACTAGATCTAGGATAGCCCTGTTTCTTGTGGGTTGTTGTACCAATTGTTTGAGGCCCTCCCCCTGCAGGGAATCCACCACGTGTTTAGTTCTGGCAGATGTTCCTGCTGGTATTGACCAATCTGTATCCGACACGCTGACGTCTTCCATTATCAGAACCTCCTCTTTAGCGGTCATGTTTTGTATACTGTATCTTCTAACAGTAATGTGTCTTTGTCCTCCCCCTGGTCTGGGGTCCTGTAGACAACCCCAGTTCTTATGGCTGTTCCATTTCCTGTTTCCAGGGTGACCCACAGTCCTTCTGGCTCCTTATGTGCATTCTGAATTTCTGTAGCTTTGATATTTTCATCGACATACAGGGCCACTCCACCCCCCCTTTTTGCACCTCGGTCTCTTCTGAACAGTACATAGTCAGGCACTGAAGTCTCCCAAGTGTGGTTACTGGTAAACCATGTCTCATTAATTGCTACTATATCCAGTTTAGCCTCTGACATTATTGCCTGCAGGTCTGGGATCTTATTTCCCAGGCTGTGAGCATTTGTGTACATGATATTTAGAATATGGATCAACATAGCCCCAATCAGCCTGATGCAAAAATTTAGATCCCTAAGTTACTTTGTTTAGAAATTACAAATCATTTTACAAACATAAATGTTCTGCCTGTTCAAAACAGCCAGTTTCAGTGAAGAGAAGCGGATGATGTAATCTCCTGAACTCACAGTCTAGCTCACCCTGTCAGCAAGCTTACAGGACCTGCTCTTCCAAAGTTTAAAAACTATGTGCAAATCATTTTCTCCAGTAAAATAGGCAGCATGTAAACATTGCTTTAAAACCTGTGTGTTTCAGGTTTTGTAACAAAGTTGACAAATTCATATTTTTGATTTTGGTGCTTTTTTGCTGTGGTCCTTTTCTGCTGGGTTGCTGGATACTAAGTCACATCACACTAATGTGAGATTTGCAGACTGGATATCTCTGATGTGGTGAAAGGCTGTGATCATTCACACCTATCATTCAATTGAGGTGATTTCTCAGGATGGCAGTTTAAATCGATTATTCCATCACCCTGTAAATGGGGATGAGAGAGGTACTGCTGTTTTGAAATCATACTAAGAGTTTCTGTGCAGTAGCCAGCTCAATGCCTAATCACTCAATCAATCAGTCAATATTTTATTCATCATCAAAGTATGAATGAATGGATCTGCTGCTTATCCATTAGGTAGGGAAATGGGCAGACTGGGTGGGCCAAGCGGTCCTTATCAGCTGTCAAATTTTATGTTTCTATACTCAGTTGAACAGCTCATTTTCTGTTTTCTAATTGACAGGCTGTTACTTGAGCTATATTCAGGCTCATCTGCATTGTACTCCACATTACAATGATTGCTTTACCAGGGCTAACACTTCCACCCATAGTAGGAATTAACACATATAAGGCCCCTATTAAAACTTGTTGTAAAGCAGACACTGACAAACAGCAATGCAGTTATCAACATTGCAACACTTGTGGCAATACAACTTCCAAACAGGCACTGCAGAGTAACTCTTAACATGGTATCAGCAGCCTGGAGTCATGCTGACTCGGCATCCTGCAACTCTGGAGAAATGAAACACAACAAAAAGGCATTAAAATACAAATTTGTCAACTTTGTTACAAAGCCTGAAACACATAGATTCTATAGCACTGTTTTTAGAATGGTGCTGCCTGTTTTACTTGTGAAAACCATTGCAGAATGATCGTTTAACTTTGAAGAAACAGGTCCTATAAGCTTGCTGACATGGAGGGCTAGACTGTGAGTTCAGGAGACGACGACATCAGTACATCGTCACTAAAACTGGCTTTTTTGAACAGGCAGTAATATCAGTGTTACAAAATAGCCCATAATTTTAAAATGAAGTCACACAGGAACCTAATGTTTGATATGAGATTTATTGGGGATATGCTTATTCTAATTCTGCAATGTAGCACTTTTGGCTGGAGTCCCTCTTTAAACTAGTCAGGGATAGATACTACAAAGCTGAACCATATAAATACTGCTTTTTAAACAGCACCAAAACAAAGGTGCAAAAACAATTTAAAGCAGGCAATGGCACACTTGTTTGAAGCTTTAGCTTTTTAATTTTTTTTTCTCTACTGAAGCAGAACACTCCAGACACCCCACTCCCCGCAAGCACTCTTCACTCACAAGCCAGACAGCATCCCTCACTCTCCACTCAGGCAATACACACGCATGCGCGCGCGCACACACACACACAGTCTAACTAATTAAATGGTGCCAAAATGACTGCAGGCACATAGCAAATATCCACAAAAGTCAAAAACTTACAGTCCATGAAAGGTGGGTAATTCAATCCAGTACTCCTCAAGGCAACCCCAACAGGTGAACAAACAATCCAACATTGTAATAAACATTAAACACAATGAATGTTTAACTGCAGATCTGAAGAGAGGGAACCCAAGCTCCCTCAATGGTGGGGTCATTCCAGATTAAAGTCCAACAGACTTACACAGTCCAGGGGGACTGAGGGAGGTCCTTCTGCTGCATCTAAGCTGGATCAGATGCAAAATACAGTTTAGCTTGGGGTCTAGCTTGATTATCTCATTGCCAAAGGAATCTTCACTAATGATATAGTATTTAGTATGTTGCCCTTCTGTATCCTGAACTATGGCGAAGGTCTTAAACAAGGTTACACTGGTCCACATAGTAGTGATGCACAACTTCTTGGCATGGTCGATGGCTTGCTGATGGCAAGGTCCAGTTTTTAGAGGGATCTGTTTGGTTTTGCTATTGCACCTTATCCAGGCCCCCCTGGAACACCCAATCTTCCAGTCTTTCCTCAATCACATCCCATATCCTCTCACAGACATAGGGGTAGGTCTCTCATGGATACTCTTTTTTAATGCAATGCTTGACTGACCTTTCAGCTTGTGACCGTTCAGGGATGCTCCTGAAACTGGTTCATGGTGTGGTCCCTTTGGCAAGCAAGCTCCTGGAGGTGTAAAGGTGGCACTGGGGAGTCAGCTGGCCTCAGAGAATCCATATTCCACCTTTTCTGCTTATACACTTGAGCCAGTCAAGGAATAGTGTCAGGATGGCACAGACTGGGGAACTGGTAAGGCCTAGCGATGTCCCTTTCCCACAGCTGATCTTTAAAAATCAGGGACACCGGACTGGCACCAGGAGCCATGGGCACAGCGTCGACCCCTTCCACAAACTCCCCCTGCTGACTGGTGCCCTTGCTGGATAACACCGCTTTGATTATAACATCTGGCTGTTCTCCTTCCTCACTAACTAAGGGAGTACAGGTGGGGGTGTTTGTGGTCCCTGCTGCTGTGGGGGAAACATCTGAAGTGGGAGCTATTAATGGATTGGGCTTCTTGCCCCAATTATAGCCTCTTCTTCTGCCATTGGGAGGGGCAGGGTCCGATGGAGGGGAAGGGCTGGGCAGACATCTAGTGCCCTTCTCCTCGGGGGTCACTTCACTCAAAGTCCTTTCCATTTCTTCCCAGTTCTCCAAGCTTGAAGGATGGGTACTTATCTGCACAGGCATGGGATGTCACTTCCAGGAAGGCACAAAGGGAGTGGAGGACTGGCACAAAGAAGGAGCTGTGCCATGGAAGCAACTGAATTAGACAGGCATACGCTTGTCATCAGCTCCAGCACAAATACAGATCACACACTGGTCCTTTACATTACTCTTCTCCACCTGTTTCCAAAGTCAAGACAGGAGAAAAGCGGGCATCGGCACAACCTTTCCAGGTTTCTCTGCGGCAACGGCCATGATTACATATTTTAGGCCCTCCAAACACTGCACACAGCAGCAGCACAGATGCCCCATCTCTGCAGCACAGCCTACACCATCCTGACCGGATGGCAAAATAACACTCCCACCAGCATGGCACAACAGACTCCTCCCCTTCTCCCATTGCCTTCTCCAATCCATTTGCCACTTTTCCCACAGCAGTTACACTCCACAACATGTGCAGCAATGAAAAGGGCACCAAGACTAGTAACAAGATGTCGGCTCCTGAATTTTTATTTCCAAGTCCAAAACACAAGTCAGACAAAACTGTAATCTCCACCGCTCCCAAAGATGCTGCACCCCAAAATCTAATCCTGAATGAGTGCCCATGTTGTAAACCCCCTCTTCCCATGTATAGAAGTATTCCTGATATTACTAGAGGGGGAGGAGGCACTCCACAAACACAGCAACACAGTTCTCAGAAATAAAAGTTCGTACCTGAGTAAAGATGGTGCCACCAACTAAGTGACTTCAGGGGCTGCAGCAAGCTAGCACAGATGGTACACTGGGCAGCAGAGTGCAGCAAGTCCTCTCCAGGGAACTGGGGGGGGGGACTGGTTACCAGCTAAATGAGTCCACTGTCCAGGCACAGATAAAGAATAAGAAACATTTGATTTACTAGATCAAAGTCAATCACAACTCCATGGAGCAACTGGAGCATAACAGTTCAGTGCAGACCCAAAGATCTTCATGGCAGATTTGCTTCACATTGTTTCCTGGGCAGCCAGAACTATATTCTGATGGTGGTTGCAGCATACGTTCTCTGAAACACATCGACCTCCCTCCTGCAGTTCACTTTGTGGTCTCGTCAGGATTTCACTGCCTAAGCGTGAGGTGCGTTTTTCTTCTCCACTGGCCTGGGTATCCCGATTCCAACTCATTAAATGAGGATGTGACCCCATGACAATGGTACCCCACACCCAGTCCCTGTAGTAGGCCCAGAGGCCTAAGGGATCACACCACGGTGCTGCTTCTTAAACTCAGCCCTGCAGACCTGCTCCATGGGATACAGGCTCCAAAATGGGGTTATCAGAGACAGGCTACCACCGCTGTCCCCCATGATGCAGTCTCTCACCCTGCACCATACCCGACCCGTAGCAACCAGCAGATGCACTAGAGATTCCACCCGAGGCCTACCTCAGTGCCAGGGATCACGAGGTAGGCCACAACTTTACTACACCGGCCCCAGCTCTCATCTTCTTCTCCCTGGGGATCCCAAACACTGTAGCCTAAGCGTCCTCACACCTGACTGCTACCACTACCCTGCCAAAGCTTAAAAATGGACAGAGAGTGGACTGATATGGCAGTTGCCCCCTCCCAGCCCTACCTCCCACTCCTGGGCCCTCCAACCTCCCACAAATGCTCCAAACCACCCCTTTTAAAGGAGGGCTCCCAGCCACAGCTCCACCTGCCGGCAGGTGAACCTGAACACTGAACAGCCTCAAATTAAAGGGCCCTTAACTAGTAAGCTCCCAAAAGGGGCTCACAACAATAAACAAATAAATGTCTAGGTAGCAATAGACTTAATAGCCTGACACACAACCTGCAGGAATTATTTAAGTCTATAGACTTCTAGTAGTGTCCAGTATACAGTATACTATATATCATAAAGGCAAGGCAAGGCAATTTATATTTGCATAGCACCCTATCCAAAACCTCAGAGCACTTTATATAAAACAATACAATAAAAAGCAATTAAGCACCAAGAGAAAGGGTAAAATCAAAAATCAGAAAACATGCATAAAATCAGACTAAGTCACAGACCTTTCCAAATAAATAAGTTTTGAGAGAGGCTATAAAGGCCTCCACCAAGCTGACCACCTTAATATGTGGAGGGAGGGAGGGCAGCAACTTCAAAGGCCCTGTCTCCAGATCTTCTTAAACGTGAGGGCAGAATGATCGGCAGGTCAGCATGGGTGAAGCATAGGGGTGGATAGGGGAGTACGGAATCAGGAACTCTTTTAGGTAGTCAGGTCCCAAACTGCGAAGGGCCTTGTAAGTCAACAAGCCTATCTTGAAGGTGATATGCGCACTCACAGGCAGCCAATGCAGAGAGCGCAGAACAGGAGTGACATGGTCCCTTATAGAGGTACCAGTCAACAACCTGTCAGCAACATTCTGCACTAGCTGCAGACAATGCATCAAACCTCCAGATAACACTAGGTACAGGGCATTACAGAAATCAAATCGACTGGTGACAAAGGCATGGATAACCATAGCCAGGTCCTGGGGATCAGGAATGGGCAGATCCTGGCAATATTTTGATGATGGAAAAAGCCAGCCCTGATGATCGACGCAACCTGGTTTTGTAGATCCAGTTGATCATGAAGGATGACACCCAGGTCCTTTACCATCCCAGTCACCGAGAGAGGGCAGCCATCAACTATAAGAGGAGGCAGCCTCCCATCGGTGAAGACACCCTCATGACCTGGCTCGATTACCATAACCTCAATTTTGCCTGGGCTGAGACACTGCCAGTTTATAGACATCCAGTCATTAATCTTGTCCAAACAGCGACTCAGTGTATCTGAGGCAGAGAGGTCATCAGGAGCACAAGACAGGTACGACTGGGTGTCATCGGCATAACAGTGAAAACCCAGATTGTACCGTCTAATGACAGTACAACTGCTTATGCGGTTCTACTGCTTATGCAGGGTCACTTCCCCATTTGTCATCTTCAAGCCTTAGAAATACCTAGTCCAAGCTTGTGCCTTCACACACTGCCAAACCTGCTGGTCACTCAGTGACTCTTCTATCACTGGACCCACCTGAAACATTGCATTAGGAACCAGTTTGAAAAAGAAAACAATGATGCTACTCCTTCCTTAAGAGTAGGGGATAGGAGCTCTCCTTGCTTGATCCAGAGCCCTGCACAGATTACTACCTTTCTGCTCTGGGAGCAGGTGTACAAAGAAAACTGTGATGGAAGACATACCTCTCCTCTTTGCAAGGAGCAGGCCTCAGTGGATTATTCAGCCCAAAGAGACACCATGGGAAAAGAAACAACATGCCTGTTCAGAGAAGCTGTGAGTGTAGATGTTTTTTGCGTGGCAGGTTTACTCGTAACTCTCTCTTACTATTAGTAATAGTTAGGGTCTGGCTTGTATACTTTAATGCCATCTGGGTTAGTCTCAGGAATCGAGTAGGCTCAGGGAGTACCTTTCAGACTGATCACCATTTTTACTCAGAAATACTGCACCAAACATCCCAGTTTCTTAACACGGCAGACACATATTACTTGATTTACTGAAGGTGCTAGCAGTCTGGCCCCTCTGTCAGCCCCCTTAAAGCTTGTATTGTAGATTGACTTGTGCAAACCATTCATTCTGGTGTTGAAATACATAGTCCAAAAGAGATATGGGTAGGTAATGTAACCCTGGCACAGATAAACTAAGGGCTACTACCCCTGCCTTTGTGGCCACTAACAAGGTTGAGGGGCCTGGGTTCCTAAAATTAACTTTAAAACTGGTTCTTCCCAAGATAATATATTACGCAGAGCCTCCAAGCAGAGGATACCTTTCAGTGGGCTAGCTTAGTACCTGGTAGAACCCTCTGTGATGCTGTACTCACCCACATTACCATTAAGCCACCCCAAGCATGACCCAACAACATTTTCCCACATCACGACATTTTGCCATTATTAACTCTGTATAATAATATGCTCATGAGACAGGATTATGCAAAAACATAAAATACCAATTTATTTATATGGGGAAGGGCTAGGATGGGGTAAAATGGTATAGAGGTTAGGCTATTTACAATTAATTAGATTGATGGGCTTTATTTTATTGGAATGATATCACAATAAGCATTCTGCAATTTCCCTAAGGCAATAATCACAGAGCCACCCACCGACCTCTGAGATGGTTAAGTCCCTGGCTATCTATCTAACCGTACTGAGAAACATCCATATATTCACAATTTGCTGACATACAATACCAGATCCCCAAACTGTGTAAGACCCTGCAATCTCCCACATTAACCTGGATACGCAGTAATTAACAGTTCTTAAAGGTGCAGGCCTGCCGCTCAGAGCACACTAACATACTAACATATTAAGATGCCAGCAGAGTAGGCCTAAAGGTCTATCAAGTCTGCTTGAAAACCAGAACCCGGTCAGGACACCATTGCTGCTCCCCCCACCTCCCTCTGTAAATCCACCCAACTCCATCTCCCATCAGGGTTACACCTCCAGATCTGGCATTCCTCAGCTTTACCTTACCCTTATACCTGTCCCAGCCCCTTTTGAATCTCTCCCACCATCAGTTCCACAGGCGGTCCATTCCATGGATCCACCATCCTCTCTGTAAAGTAGCATCTCTTAGTCTCCCTCCGAGCCTCCCACCAACCAGCATCATGGAATGCCTCCTGGTGGCCCCTTCCTCCCTCAGCTGGAACACCCTATTTAGGCTGACCCAGCTGCACGTTGGCTGGCTAGTTGGGGCCCTTAAAGAAAGAAAGCAGATTAACATATGCAACACACTTGTAAAACTTAAAGCAGTGGTATCCGTGGCTGGATGGCCCAGTCTATTTAAACACTTTAACTATGCACATGTATCCTTTAGATTTGAGGCAGGGCAATGGCCCTGTATATTCACAGATCAGAAGTCATCATCAAGTTAGTCACAATCAGGTTGTAGATGAAGAATTAAGGTGATTTCAGCAGGCGGAAACTCTGATTTTGGAGACAAAGAGGCTGGCAAAGGCCTACAGCTGGGATGCCCAAACCGACTGCAAGATGGTGTAGCATTTGTAGATGGAAATAACACTCTTTGCTTCATTTGCAGTACCCCTTTCTGAGCTGAAATCACTCTCTAGATAGACTAGGCTGGGACCCGGGCTGGCACATTTCAACCCCATGTCCAGGCTATGTCCACCAGGGGAAACGCATGTGGCAGTGCCAAGGTGGCACACTACCAGGCTGTGTCCCAAGTATAGTCTGGTGGTTGCGTAGCATTCACACATTTATCAGATTCAGCACATCTATATTTTTTCTGCCACAATCCTTCAACCAGGGGCTAGTGTGGCCACCCTGGTCCTTTTACTCATCATATGCAGGCTTTAACAAGGATGGTGCTTTCCTCCCTAAGTCTAGGGTGACCCAAATGCTTACAGACCTTGTAAACAACTAAGAGCTTAAATGCAACACCAGGCAACTTGAAACTTGGCGTTTTACCACTTAAGACTCTTTCACTAGACCAAGTCTGAGGCATAGCTCAGTACCATTTGAAACAACTTGAACGTGACTGAGCTCGAAGCATGGCTCACTACTCTTTAGCAGACTTTACTTGTTGGCAAAGCTGAAACTGTAGACCCTTTCAGACTCTGACATCACTTGTAAGCAACTGGTTTTTGTAGCTCTCTAGGTTCACAACTCATTGCTAAGTAGTAAAACAGTTCTTAGTAGCTCTATCAGGCTCACAATTATAAAAAACACAGTCTGTTGCAGCTCTTGCTGGCATTTGCAGCTCCCATCTGGACATACAGATGGTTATTGGCCCACAGGGCACTGTCCGGAGAAAATTCCGTGTGGTCAGGGAACTCCCCATCCAGTCCTGTGGGGTATCACGTAAGAAGGGCACATGGTGAAGTGTGCCATCCGTGACGGTGACCTGCTCCCTAGCGAATCCCTCATGGCGATGGGCGGGTAGGGCGGCCGGATGGGGGGGGTCAGCATAAATAGCTAGAGGATGTCACTATACATATGCGCGCAGAGGGGGAGCATGCCAAGCATGGGCTGGAAGGGGATGGAGGAGCTGTAGGGGGTGGAACTGCAGTGGGCTGCCGAGCTGCACTGTGGCATCAGAGGTTGGTCTGCAGCTGCTACGGGTGTGGTACTGGGTTCGGGTCCGGGCGCTGGTGCAATTTTATTGTGCCCGGCCCAAACCTTTTATTTTTTAATGTTTTCACCCCCCCCCCCCTGACATGCACCCCCTGGAGTTGAGAATCCTTTAGTAGGGGGATGCAGGGGCCAAAGCCCCCTGCATGGAGGTGTGGGGGGGGGGTTCAGCCCCCCACAGAAAACATTAAAAAGTAAGTCTCCGGGTGTCATTTTCCTGTGCACTGGGGTGTCTGAGTGCCAAAACTGTTTTCAGCACTCTAGACTTCTTGATAACGGCGATCACCTTTAGGCTTTCACCATTGTCACATAGAACCATCCAGTGGCACTTCTCAAATCAGCCACATTTATATACTTGAACAGGACCCTTTTCTGGTCTTTGAGCAAATGTCCACTCTTTCTGTATTTTGGTTAAACTAGGGTGCAGACAGACAGACATATCCTAGACTTACTGGGCTTCTCTGCGCCTTGCAGACTTTCTCAGACTTGTACTTGTTAGACACAGTTTACTCACTCAGATTACTTGCAGAAATGGCTTTCTTTTCTCTGAGGTTTCAGAGTCTTTTCAGCACTCTCACTGCTGAAGTAGAATGTGCGTGCAGCTTTCTCACAGCTGAAGGCTTAGTACCACCCACGTTTCCCCCAAAATGTGGAAAGGTACAGGCCAGCCCTGGAGGACAATTTCTGGCAACCCCCCAGGCTTGCGACGTCTATTGCCTGCAGCCACTTGTCTCTCTAGCAGAAGAAAAGTCCCCTCTCCTCCCCTGTAGAGGGGCTTGAACTGGATTGCTAAGCCCATTCTGCAGCAAAGGGCCTGAGCCCCCAACCCTGTGGGGGGCTCCTGCTTGAACACACACACTGCCAGGAGAAGATTACACAATGGTGGGAGGTAGTAACAACAACAAAAATGGAAAGGGACCTGGGGATAATCATATCAGAGGACATTAAGATTGGCAAGCAATGTGAGAAGGCAGTAGGGAGGGCTGGGGGGATACTGGGATGTATAGGGAGAGGCATCACCAGCAGAAAACAGGAAGTTGTTATCCCTCTGTACAGACAGTTGGTGAGACCCCATCTGGAGTACTGCGTGCAGTTCTGGAGACCCCATCTCCACAAGGAAATAGGCAGGATGGAGGCAGTCTAGAGGAGGGCAAATAAAATGGTGCAGGGTCTGCAAGAGAAGCCATACAAGGAGAGACTAAAGGAGCTTAATATGTGTACCCTTGAGGAAAGGATGAAGAGGGTGGACATGATAGAAACTTTTAAGCACCTCAGTGGAATCAACAAAGTCCATGAGGGCAGCATCTTTCAGAAAAAGAGATGTGCAAGAACAAGGGGACACAATTGGAAGGTAGAAAGGGTACTGCTCAGGGGCAATGTGAGGAAGTATTCTTTCACAGAGATGGTGGTGGACTCATTGGAACAGCCTTCCTGAGGAGGTTGTGTGGTCTAAAACTGTGAGAAACTCAAGAATGCATGGGACAGACATAAGGCAATTCTTGTGGGGGGTAAGAAGAAATAGGCTGTTGGTTAACTAGGATCTGCAGATTGTCCTGTAGGTAGGGAAATGGGCAGACTAGGTGGGTCAAGTGGTCCTTATCTGCAGTCAAAGTCTAAGTTTCTATGTTTCTGTGCTCAGCCTGGCAAAACACAGTCTTTTATGGAACTCCTCTGAGGCTCCCCATTGGCTGAAGCTATTTGCTGTCCGCTTGATAAATGGCTGGACCTGCTTGTCAGTCCAGAAAATTAATATTCATTAGCCTCACTCAATGTACAATAAGCTCCATGTTTTGGTGCCTGAATTTAGGTCTCTGTAACTTCCCCATAAGCCTTTTGCAAAGTCCCAAGAATCCTCTGGACAAAGTCCCACAAGTCCTGGCCAAAATCCTGGCTTTCTGATTAGCCGTTGCTGCACTAAAACGGCTGCTAAGCACACAGTTCCTTTGCAGATTAACACAGTCCCAAATATAAAGTCCTGGTGCAGCCAGAAGAATTAGTTTATTTATTTACTTGCCCCACAGTTCCATAGTTGCTAGTGTGCCCTCTTAAATGTAGCCCAGATCTAACATTATTGTTCAGTCCTTAACCTGTCGCTGCTGCCGAAAATAAGTGCCCCCAGGCAGCAGAGAGGCATTTTAGCTCAGTCCTAACATTTTAGACTGGTGCAGCCAGGTATTTACTTTATTTAAATAATTTTCCCGTTTGCGTAGAGCCCCTTCAGTGTCCTTTTAGATGGAGCCCTTAACATACATTTATTTACATATGTTTATGCCTGTCCCTAGTGCCGATATTTTAGGAGCACTACTTGTGCTAGGATAGACACCTCATTAATATTCATAGGGGATCAGGGCTTTCTGCATTAATATTCATGAGACCCAATCCTTAGCGCTTTGCGGCACTTTTTATTTACAAGAGAAAGATGGCTCTTCTAGCTCTTGCTAAGGTCACCGGTCCCCGTTAATGTGAGGAGGGGCACCAGGACCTCCAAGCTATCTCCTGACTGACTGCAAAAGTCATCGGTCAAGAGATCAAAAGAGCATCTCACACTGCATGAGCGCTGCTTGCTCTGAGGAGCAACAGCAATGTGGCAGCTCATGAAATAAGTTTTGGAGCCCAAGCTGGGTCGAAACAACACCAGGGCTGTCCGGGGAAAACGGGGCACCCTTCTGGACCTGGGCTGTGGTGGTGAAACAGGGAGCTATTCGGGAGACCTGCAGGCAATCAAGAGGTGCTCCATGGATGGGATCACAGGAGAACAGGCCTAAGGTAAGCCCTCATTTGGGGGGGGGGCTATAGTAAGGCCACATAAAGCCAAACTCATCCTCCACTTTCTAATAAATGAGGTGCCTGCCTTTGCAAACTTTGTGAAGCTGTCTATCCCCCACACCTCTGGGCAAGGGCCAAATCTCCTCATTCTAGTCCTGTATCTACACAGCCAGGAAGCACAAACACATCACACAGGTGTCTGTATGGCTTTCACAAATCCTGTCACTACCTGACCAACCTAACAGATACTTTACTGGAACCATTAGCTGCACATGTCTGGTGGGAGGACAGCATCATTCTGTTCAGTGGGGATGGTGCACTTACTTGTTCTCTGAGCACTAATCTGTAAAAGCAATGAACTCTTTTCAGGTTCCAATGAGGCACATTGGCCAGGGATCTCCTCTTTCAAAGAAGAAGGCCACAAGTCTCTTGGGCATACTCAACCTTCAGGTCTACAGGGGAAGTGGTACAGTCTTTAGAGTGAGTATAGTAGACGTCAGAGTTGGGGGTAGAACTTGAGGGGCAGTGGCAAACAAAGAAGGTGGAGGGATGATTTAGGATGAAGCATTTGTTCATCAGTGCCACAGCATTCAGCACCCATCACCACAGATGATCCAGCATGACTAATCAGCAGTTTAAAAATTGCAGGGGGCATCAGGGTGCATTGGTGGGGCTGGTGGTTAGCAGCTTTCAGTGGGGATACAGCTTGCAGTATTGCACCCCAGAGCTGGCAACAGTGGATACGGCAGTTGTTAGTTTGATACTTCTTCTAAGGCAGTAGTGGGAAAGATCGATCATTCCATCCTTGCCAGAATGGCACTGTGACCCGGCTGGGCTATGTGGAGGACAGCCACTATAAGAACAGGTTCTCCTGATCAGATCTCAATGAAGAGGAAGCAGTGATACAGGGAATGGGAGTGGGGTTTTTGTCAACCCTTGCAGCAGGTCTCAGTGATACAAAGTGGGTCAACCCCCCCACCCAGATATTACACTCCATGGTAGTTAGCACATCAATGCAACCACACAACATCCAAACCCAGGTACTGGTAATTGTCACAGTAAAGTAGGAGCCATCCTAACCGGTCCATTAGCACTCCTGGCAAAGCTTCACATTATGCCGCAGAGTCACAGCATGCTCTTTGCTTGATTATCAGATGACAGATCATTCAGGAGGTATTCAGTTCTATAGGCCATCTTCCCTTAATAATTTCTCCTCAATGGATTTGAGCAAGTTCCAAACAATAGAGAGTAGGTTCTTATTCAACACTGACTCCACCCTGTTTGTTTACATGTGCTTCCAAGTGTTATTTTTCTCAAACAAAAGTGTCTCCTAACCATGCATAAAGCCAAGGGGGTGGGCCCTATCATGAAAGCAGCCTATCATTCATTACCATGCAAGTGATCATTAGAGGCCAACTCCAACTCATTCAGCTATCACTTGTAGTCAGTGAAAGTGCAAAATACACTGCAATACTTTTTCTTGTCTTCACCGGCAAGGACAAATTGTGAACAAGTCCAAGTCATGGTCCACCACCTCAACAGACTTCAGTCTGCACCCACATTCCTGTTTGGGCACCATTTTGTATCTGAATCCTAGCACTGAGGTAATATGGTTCCCTCCACCGTAGGAGGAGGTTGGCCAGGTTTCAAGAGGTAGATAGAATGGTAGGACAATGAGCTTGAGGTCTGAGGGGCACCCATAAGCACAGTGATGCAATAACATGAATGTCCACACAGCAATAGAGAAAAGCAGTGTGGCAGATTGATTCAGGCATCAGACTTCATTCTCCTGAGATTAGGTCAGAAAAGGTAGTCCTCTGCAAAGAGAATAAGAGAGTTCACACAATCCAGTCATGTCTTCCTCTACCACTCAAACATACCATTATAGCAGGATAGCTCTGTTCAGGAACTAAGTAGCTTAATGGGGATACGCAACCACAATGTGAAGTATTGGTAATGCAACTTGTCGATAGCTAAAGGCTGGTTGTCCAACTGGATTGTTTGACTGTCAGAAATATTTACCTTGGCAATCTGTACTCTCTGTCCCATTAGCGACTACCCCCTTGTCGGGGTACCATGAAGAAAAAGGAATCCTCTTCAGGAGAGTTCCACCCCTACAGGAGCTGCAGGAACATACTTTCATTTAGGCTAAAAAGCAACTTAGGAAGGAGCTTAAGACAAAATAGAGCCACTGGCGGGAATGAGGTGGATGGTGGAGGCAAAGAAGTGGAGCTTCTGGATGAGGCTGAAGGAAGGTGATTTATATAGCCCAGCAAGAGGTGTAACTGGATTTTCCTGCCCATCAATCTTAAGTCCTATTGGATGTATGCAACCACAACATGGAGTAATGCTTGTGCACCATGTTCATATCTAAAGTCTAGTTGTATGATTAGATTGTTTGACTGCCGTATGTAGTTACTTTTGCCATTCACACACTCTGTCCCCTGAGGGACTACCACCCTGTTGGGGTGTCATGTAAGCAAAGAAACCCTCTCATGAAGGGTTATATCCCAAGAGGTGCTACAGAAACATAATTCCATTATGCTAAAGGTACCTTAGGAAGAATCCCAAAAAGAACTGCAAAGCTGTAGCTGCAAACAAAGATGAGAGGAGTAATGGCAGAGACAGCTGATAGTTGGTGACGACTGATACAGAAGAAGGCATGCTTCCAGGGGAGAGAGGGAATGGTAGGATTGCAGGAAAAGGTAACTCACCATTTGACCCCAACTCATATGGAAATCTACTAGTGAGTAAAATCTATAATAGAATAATATAAAACTACATTATGGGGTTTGGTACTTGGAAGGGAAAAAAAAACTGTGGAGGAAATCTCTGGGGCTCTATAGACTCAGCCACCATCCCTCCTGGCAAAGGTACTATTACTATGGTTCACATTGCTAATTTGGAATTCCAGTTCAGGGGAAAACCTTTGGAGGGATAACTATTGCTGTATCCTTACTAATGGGATAACATTGTGTGAGTGCTGTGAGTCAATATTGCAGCTAAACAAAGTTCCCGTGAGAAGAAGGCCCATCTTCAAGACATGGAATAAAAAGAGTAATGACTGCTGAAAGGCTAGCACACAGCCTCGAGGCCGTGAGGAGGCCTACCCTTGACTGAAAATGAAAGGAAGGGGATACAGAATCAAACTAGGTGGACCACAGGCAGACGCCATGACAATAGCTATTAGAGGGGTAACAACATGATTTGCACAGCTAAAGGAACGCATGTGGGCTTAGGACCACACCCTCTGGCAATTGAAGTCTTAAATACCACACCATGAGATGCCAGCAACCACGAGTCTGCATGGCTAAAGCTTATCATTGAATGTTGGACTTTCTCATCACCCAGTGGAACTTCTGGGCAGTGCCACAGGAGACAAGCAGCCTAAGAAGGACCCCTGCCTGATAACAATCTCATCCTCAAGATGTAGACTTCAAGTAGAGAGAGTGAGCAGAATTCTGGGTGTATGATAATGTCAAGTAGGAATGAAGTCATAGAGGCTGATGGCATGATGCAGAAATGGACTGACTGAATGATGACTATAGAAGGAACAATCGATAGATTGGTGTGGACTGAATGAGGAATGCTGAAGTACAGCTAATATTACAGACAATGAGCTAAATGACAAGGTAAGAGGTATTGAAGATATCAATGCATATCAAAGACCATTGTTATGGTGAACAGTCAGCCATGAGCAGGAATTACATGAAGCTATAGTATAACAATGGCAGAAGTGAAAAACTGAAACAGACTGACTGAGTGATGGCTGAATGAGAAAGGTTGCCGGAAAGGGATGGGGTTCAAGTGATTGCAGCTGCTCACTAATTTGCAGAGCATGCAGACGGACTGCAGTGAAAAGGTTGCTAGTGTTGGTTATGAACAGCAGGTAAAACAGACTGAGAAAACAGAAATGAAATACAGCAGCATGGCAGAAGGAGGACATAGAATCATGTCAGCACATTAAAAAACCATGGCAGGTAAGCACTGGAGTTAAATGAGGACAGAAAAGCAGCAGGAAGGGCTGTACTATAGAAAATCAGCAAGCACAATGCCACGATCAGAAAAGACTAAACATACTAACCCAAAGAGCTGCAGTAAGCACGGATGCAACAGAAGCCAAAGGGAAAAGCCAAACAGAAGACCTAAAACCACCAAGAGGAAATCAGAAACCTGTGTGTCTGTGTGTGTGTGTGTGCGTGCGTGCGTGCGTGCGTGCGTGCGTGCATGCGTGCGTGTAGTCTTTGGCTGCAGCAAAGAACTGGAGCTTCCCAATGAAGCAGAAAGAAGCTGGTTTATATAGTCTAGGAAGGGGTGTGGCTGGTTACTCCCGCCCATCAAACTCCAGGCTTAGCCTGTTAATTATGCGACACTGGCAGTGCAGCATACTGCTAGGCCATTAGATAACTGGGCACTATTGCCAAAGCTGGACACCTGGAAAGAGACTTGAAAGCAGTCACTGGGCTTTTTATTCATAAGACAGCAGTATTGACAACACTGAGCTCATCATAGCAGATAGGCAATACCGCAAAGTGGGGCACATTATGCTCAATAGAACTTAAATGTGGACATCACAGGCAGGCAAAATCAGCTGACAGCTACTGCAAATTGGAATCCCTTGATTCTTACATTAGCACAACCACTGCAAGGAGTGTAGGCCTACAGCCTGTATTACTTTCACTACCTTTGTTCTAAAGCCCATCTCCGAACCTTTGGGTTCCATTGCAAACTAGTACCCCAGGCAGGGGAAACACTTGGAGAGATGGCCACCACCACATCAGCCAGGCAGAATCTAACAGTTCTATAAGGAGAAGATCAGCTCCACGCTACTTGGAGCACACACTCTTGACACATCTGCATTGTACTTAGAAAAAGAAACAGAAATTTTTTTTTTTTTCAATTATGTTTATAGCTCAGCCTGGAACTCTATCAGGCCCCCTGCACTCACCAGCTTGATCTACCTCCCGCTGTGTTCCTCGACCATCTTCAAGTTCGTTGCGGTTCCCCGGGTCAGGCAGGTCAACCCAGAGAGACCGCGGGGGGCAGTGGTGGGGAACCAGCATTGGGAGTGTTGCAGTAGCACTGGCAGGAGTTGTCGCCTATCCAGGGCTTGAGGGGTATTTCGTGGTGTTTACACCTCTGACGTGGGAAATGCAATGCCGCCCAGCCCGCGACGTGGGTGGTCCCACACACGTCTGGCAGGCAGCCGCCGCGTCTACCCTTAGCTTGCTAGTGAGCCTGTGTAGTGCATCAGTCTCCACGGGGGCAGCTGCGCACTGGGCTTCTCCTGGATCCCACCCGAGAGGAAAGCAGTCCTTGGACACTCTATCTCTCTCCCCCCTGCCGACCCATGTGGTCCGGCTCATTCGAACCGGGCCGCCGGCGTAGCGCGAGGTGTGGCGTCCAGCGCCTCAACCCTCAGTGCCACCGGGCCAGCAAGAAACAGAAATTGATGGCAGATATGGACCATTAAACCCATCTGGTCTGCCCATTTTCCCTACCTACTGTAAAAGCCATAGACCCTACTTAATCCACAGCTTTGCCTTCTTGTTCCCATTGCTAGGGTTCCCCTATGCCTGTCCCATGCATTTTTGAATTTCCCCCCATGTGTTTGCCCTCACCACCTCCACTGGGAGTCTATTCCATGTCTCTACCACCCTTCCCATGAAGAAATACGTCCATATGTTACCCCTTAGTCCATCCCCTTCCAAACTCATGCCATGCCCCCTCGTTCCTGAATATGCCCTTTTCTGAAAGATGCTACCCTCCAGTACCCTATTTATGCCCTTTAGATATTTGCAGGTTTCTATCATATCTCCCCTGTCTCTCCTCTCCTCCATGGTATACATATTGAATTCTCTCATCATATGGCTTTTGGTGAAGGCCCTGCACCATCTTTGTTGCCCTTCTTTGAACTGCCTCCGCCCTGTCTATGTTCTTATGGAAATGTGGCCTCCAGAACTGGACACAGTACTCCTAAGGAGGTCTCACCAAAGATCTGTACAGTGGCATCACCACTTCTTTTCTTCTGCTGGTGATACATCTCCCTATGCACCCCAGCATCCCACTGGCTCTCCCCACAGCCTTGGCACATTGTTTGGCCACCTTTAGGTCATCAGATACGATTACCCTAAAATCCCTTTCCTGTTTGGAGACCATCAGTGTCCCCACCCCATCCCCAATCATGCAATCCTCCCCGGGTTCTTGCGCCTCAAATGCATGATTTTGCACTTTTTCACATTGAATCTCAACTGCCACACTCTAGACCATTCCTCCTGTTTACCTTGGCCCCTCATCATTTTTTCTACCCCTCCCTGAGTGTCCACCCTGTTGCAGATCTTATTGTCATCTGCAAAGAGACACACCTTTCCTTCCAGCCCCTTCACAATGTCATTTATGATGACATTGAACAGTGCTGGCCCCAGAACTGATCCCTGAAGCACCATGCTGGTCACCCTTCTTTCCTCAGAATGTGCTCCATTTACCACCACCATCTGTCTTCTGTCACTCAACCAGTTCCTAACCCAGTTCATCACCTTGTGGCCCACTCCCAGGCTGCCCAGCTTGTTCACAAGTCTTCTGTGTGGAACTGAATCGAACGCCTTACTGAAATCCAGGTAGGCCACATCCACTGCTCCCCCTGATCCACTTCACTAGTCAGCGAGTCAAAGAAATCAATTAGATTTTTTTGATATGACCTTCCCACTGTGAATTCATGCTGTCTTGGATCCTGTGCCTGCTGGATTCAAACTGTTCCATAAGCCTTTCTTTAAGTACTGATTCCATAATTTTCCTCACTATTGAGGTGAGACTGACTGGTCTATAGTTTCCAGCCTTCTCCCTGCTCCCACTTCAGTGAAGAGGGACTACATCTGCCCTCCTCCATTCCTCTGGAACCACTCACACATTGAAAGACTCGTTGAACCGGGCTGCAGGTAGTCTCCATAAACTCTTCTGTCTGCAGAACTTGCAGTCTGCTTAGAGACAATCTGGTCTGCCCCCTGACTCACAATGTTATTCCAAGCAATGTACCAGACAGAAACCCACTGATTAACTCCTTAGGTGCTAAGGTAGCCTCTGGTGAAATACAGGAACCTGCTGGGGTAGCCAGGGGTTAAACAGTTAATGTACAGCTGATGGGCTTATTCAGGTGCTGAAGTCATAATGCCCTCCTTGTGCCATCACAGCCATTTCTACAGCAACCGGTTGTGATGTCACAAGCAGGGGATTATGACTTAAATTACAGATGCAGAACCAGTTGTAAATCAATTGCAATGGATTAATAGATCCAGTTTTTATGTAAATGTCCATAATAAAAAAATGGCTCACAACTGAAAGTTTTTTGGAATGTTTAGTAATTAAATTGTGTAATGCCAAGCTGCCAGCTATGCGGGATGACCACCACTCTTTAAAAACATTCTAGACTCCACAGTGTAAAAGGTCCCTGTTTCCTGTTCATTCACCTCCATTCCCTTGCTTTACCTCCTTCTGCATGTGCTGTGGAATCCTAAAGCCTGGATTAAACTTAACTGAAAATAAACATATCATCTAGGGGACCAATTACAAGAGAAGAAAAACTGCACTGTGGCAAGACGACTCCTCAGTGACATTTGGCTTGTATTGATCATATAGGCTGAAAGGGAAAAACTCAATGGCCAAGGCACCCAGCTGGTTTAGTACTGAAGTCACCCGGCAGTAAGGGATAAAAGATCAGCCTACAAGAAATTCAGGAGGACCCATAGGGAGGAAGATAGGGAGAATTACCTGAAAATGGCTAGCATAGCAGGTAAGGTAGTCCAGCTGTCTAAGGCTCATAGGAACATAGTGACAGCAGAAGGGGACCATACTGCCCATCTAGTCTGCCCATAGGCCTACCCCCTTCCCTTAACTATTCAGTGTTATGGTGCTCTTGTATCTATACCAAGCTTTTTTGAAACTTCCCACCATTTTTGTCTCCACCACTAGCTGTGGAAGGCAGTTCCATGTATCCACCACCTTCTTGGTAAAAAAGAACTTACGTGCATTGCCTCTGAACTTACCCCCCTCCAGCTACATGTTGTGCCCCCTAGTTCGTGTGTGATTTTTGACCTGGAAGAGGTCCTGAACCTGCATCTTGTTTATTCCTTTTAGGAACTTGAAGGTCCCCTTATAGAAATAATTATATTAAATGTTTTCATGCTGCACTCATAAAACTACCCAAGTGATATGATTGCTGCAAGTATGATTTAAATGTTAATTGGAACCAATTGCATGCATATGGCATGCGCGCAGCAAGCAAGTGTGGAAACCATGATGTTGATGTTAAATTGGAAAAGACTGCATGCATGTGGCATACGTGCAAAAAGCAAGTGGTCACTGATAACTGCATGTGTAAAAGTTAAGTGACTTGCTCAGGATCACACCATACACAAGTGGAGGTTGATGAGATTCAGTCCCAGGTCTTCATGTCTCCTGGCTTGCAGTTCAGTACCTTTAACCACTAAGCCATACTGTCTGCACACATATAGCTTGCTTGTACTTCAATACATACTGTATCTGAATACATCTGCACACATGCGGCATGCTTGTAGCCACTGTTAAGCTTTTCAGTTTTCTTCTCTCCCTCATCTCATTTTCAGAGCTGAACTGTAGCTCACATACCAATGGAAACACATGTGGTTTTTCCCACCCCAATACACAAACTTACACCCAAAACCACTTATTTACTTCTGTCTGGTCTGAACTCCTACTATTTCTCTCTATAGTTTTGAATACTTCCACGCAAACAGACAGCCACCAGGGGAGATGGAGACTCACTAAAAGTAGACCAACAACTGCTATTGAGAGTTCAGTGCTCACGGATTCCTCCAAACTGTAGTATGCAGTATGTCTACTCTGTGACGGGAAAGACAGTGCCGCACTTGCAAGGCTCTTGTGCTCTTTCTTGACCAAAGCTCATCCATATCACATGTGATTGTGCTGCCGCTACTAGGTGGAAAGAGTGAACAACACAGTACAGACACAGTCGAGTCTGGAGAGTACCTGCAACATGAGCACACACAGGCCAGGCGTGCACTTATTGTGCAAAAGATTAAATCCAAATTTAAAGCCATTGTTGCCACACCATAAGAACAACCTCGGCACAAATATGGTGGTGGCAACCCCCCTCTGCCCTACCTAAATGGCACCCCTGCTTAATGGCAGAAATTAATTCTCAGGTGCTAATGCAATTGTTTCTACTGTGTTCTGAGGTACTGTATCTCCATGTTTCATGATGTGTCCTGATCACCATGTGAGTTAGTGTCTCTCATTGTCCCTCATTTTGAGCATCCATGTCCCTCATTTCAGTGACAAAATGTGAGGTACGGTGCATGCTTCCAAGACCCTACTCAGCACAAAGAGTGCTGAGCATAGCCATAGTGTATATGCTCAATACAGAATGACAAAGTGAAAGTAAGTGATATGAAACAGTCATGAAAAAACACATTTGTAGCACTAAATATGCATAAGGGATTTGCATGGTCCAAAACAAAAAGGATAGGTTTCACAACACAGAGGCCCCTCTTCATACATCTGGAATGGGGGATGTTGACTGGCTAAATCCTAAGCATTTAATGCAGTAAGCAAACATTACTTTACAAATTAATGGCGATTTAATGACAAAAATCAAAAGTCATAAAACAACTTGCAAAAGGATCAGAATTCATGAGTTTACCTAATTTTTACGGAAATTCAAATAAAAATGTATTTTAATGGCTCTAATTGCTAGCAGTAGTATAAGAAATAGAAACAGATGTTGTTTTAGATGCGATTTGCACCAGCTTAGCTGCTGCACACATGGTAAGCGGGCAGCATGTGAACCTGATGTGATGTTTAAATGATGTTCACACCAGCTTAACTGCTGGACTCATGTCAAACACGCAACATGCGAACCTGATGCAATTTTTAGAAGATGTTCACACCAGCTTAACTGCTGGACTCATGTCAAACATACAACAGGCAAACCTGATGTAATTTTTAGAAGATGTTCACACCAGCTTACCTGCTGCGCACATAGATAGGTGCCGGGTTGTATGGGCCCGTGTGGCATGGGCCCCAGCAATATTTTATGATGTAGGCTCAGCCCCAGCAATATTTTGGAACCATTTTCTTTTTTGTTTGTTCTGGCTGGGTGCACCTTCCCCCATCCTGACTCCAGCGCTGGTGGCTGGCTCATTTTCATTGGTGGGCTTGGGCAGCAGCAATGAAATTATTTAAAAATAGGCGCCGTTTTGGTGCACGTGATCTGGGAGCAGCCATACAAGCACAGCTGCCAATCCCCTTCCCCCACATCAATTCTGACTCTCAGCCTCAAATCACTGGTGGTCTGGTGGCATTTTTAAAAATCTGGCACCAAATCCCTTGCCACACATGTGCCACAGAAGATAACAGGCATCCTAATTGGGAAGCAGGAGGAGGGCTTAAATTGAGGCGGGCATCAAGGACCGGTGCGGCAATGCATATGGGTGACTTGTGTGTCTAGAGTGACTGATCGTTGGTGTCAGACAAGAGCAGAGCAGCAGGCAGTGCCACAGAAGGACTGAACAAGTCATGGCAAGGCAGCAGGAAAAGAATCAGGCAGCCACGCCCACAGCAAGAAGAAGGCGAGGGGTCGAGGAGCAACCTGCACTACAGGACCCTTTGAGAGGAAGGCAGCTCAGTGGGCAGAACAGAGAGTGATGGAGAGTGAGCCATCCAACCGGGGCTCTGGGGAAAAGTGTGTAGCATGCGTGATCACCAGTAGTGGCCTCAGGTTAGAGGGGAGTCAGTGAGCCGAAAGCAGCTGGGCGGGTCATCGTTAACTTGATCGGGTGTCAGGTGATGAGGCTGGGGCAGTCATAAGAAGAGGATGATGAGTTCAGAGCCGGAGGTGAGCCAGCCATGGCCTAGCCCTTGCAATGGCCAGGAGGAGCAGCAGTCAAGGACAGTGGAAGAGTAACCACCTTCCACCCACCCAGAGAGAGTGACACGCCCAGAGCTAGAAAGGAGAAATCCCTGTCAGGACAGGACCAGAAGCAGCAGCAGGCCAGTCAGCAATCCACCAGGCAGCACACTAAGCAGCAGGGAGCATCACCAGGTGGCAGTAATGTATACCCTTACCCCCCCCCCCCAGAGAGCCAGCCAACAAGTCCCAACACTATCCAGGTAAGGTGTGGTGAGGATGGGAGGGATCAGGGATGCATCATCAGCAAAGCCAGCAAAAGGGGGTCAAGAGGAGTATGGAAGTATGGGGAAGGCAAGGTCCTGGTGGTAATCATGAGCAAATGGAAGGAGAAAGCCACCTTGGTATCAGTAATGCTTAGTTGCTGCATCAATGGGTGTGGGCTATTAAAAAACTAAAACCTCACACAATGGACAGAATATGAACTATTACTACTGTCTGTAGAAGCTTCACTGTCACAGGTTACTGTTTCTTGCTCAGAGATTATATTATTTTTGCAAGTATGAACTGCAGTTAATAATATATAGAACCAGATGTGGAGGATTTACTGAAGTTGCCATTTTCCCTAGACCCATCCATACAGTGTTATCAATTTTGTTAGGAATATGCAGCAGTTTATGGAGGCAGCATAGCACTCTGGTCTAGGGAACCGAGTCGCAAACTTGGAGATCTGGGTTCGAATCCCAGAGCCCCCCACTTGCATACTGTAAGACCTTGAGCAAGTCACTCAACTTCCTCATGCTCCCAGGTCAAACCTGGAAACAAGCTTTGGCTTAGTGTGCCTTTCTGGTTAAACAAATTCCCCTTTCCCTTATTTGTTACTGTAGGTTGTGTACATGCCATGCCAGAAGGCCCTTTGCATTGCTGTCTGATCTTGCTTGACTTACTATTTGAAGATGCTTCTCCAGTTCAAAACACAGGCCTGTGAAACTAGGAAATCTATGTATATTGCAGAATTGTTTATTCCATATACATGTTTCGGTTGTTCAGTCCCCCCCCCGCCCTGAGGCCAGTGTACACATGTGTGTACATGCGTACACGCCAGGATTTGGTGGCCCCTTACAACCCTCCTGACTTTCATCACCGCTCTGTATCACCTACACACCCACCAGACCTCCACCTGGTGGGAGCAGGACTACAGACGGGCGGACATCCACCCCTTTGAAGGGGAAAGCTGTGGCTCAATCCCACTCCAACCTTCCCCCCCAAGCCAGCACCCTGGTGACCCAAGGTCACTACTGAACCCGGGTCTCCGGCGTAGCGTGAGGTAAGGTGCCAGCTCCTCAGCCCTCTGCACTACTGGGTCAGCCATTACAGAATTTTTTTAAGGAGGTTGGAAAATAATTAAAAAAAACTTTGAAATTCAATTCTGAAAATGTATTCTGTAATAGGTATTGCTGATGGTATTACTGCACTGCTGAAAGAGAACAGTTTCTGAAAAGGACCAAGCTGTTCTGAAAGTTAAGTACGGGTGATGTGACTGAGACGGACAGGAATGCCAAGGAACTAGTGTCTAATGGAGGGAGAACTTGGTGGTGGAATTGAGGGAAATAGTGTAGATTACTGGGTATGTGTAGGAAACTTGCCATAAAAGCTTCCTGAATACAACGCTGTTTTGGTCACATACCTTATTTTCATACTTGTGGCTGGGTTGTCAGTTTATTTGAGTGAGGGGTCTTCACCCCTACATCCCCCTTGTGTTTTTTTAAAGGGAGATGTTGGGGGGGCAGAGTCCCATAACTCAGACTAATAAAAAGTAAAGGAATGGGAGATTGAACCAAGTAGTGTAACTTGAGCTCTATGCTCATAGCATAAGTCCTACACATACCAGATAATCTATTCTACTGCCGAACCGATTCTGTCATAACATTTTTAAGAGGTGTGGTGGTATGAAAGTTGGGAACTGATTTCCAGTGGGCCTCTGCCTTCCTGCCCAATTTAATCCCAGGGCCTGTGATGGACTGAGGTAAGGGAGAGGGGGGAGGTTGCCTGGAAAGTTGACACAGGGGCTCACCCACCCTGGATTCTTTGAAAAGCAAAAGGGGAAGGTGCAGGGTGACAGACTAATCAGTATTCCATTCCACATCATAGAGTACACTGGATGGCAGCTATACACAACCAGTGTGTTCTCTGCATGAGTGCCGAGGTCCATGGGAATCAGAACCCGGCGGTGGCAGAACACATTGGTTGTGCATAAGGTTGCTCATCCTGTATTTTTTGTAGTGTATAGTATTATGTGAAATGTGTGCATTGTGTTTTTTTATGTTTCATAGTGAAACTGTCTTGTGCAGTCTCTAGAGGTTCTAGAATGCTGTTCTACTACAGAAGGGTACAATCACATTCCATGACCTTTGACTGTGGTACAACATCCTTTTAAAAGGATGGATTTCTATATAGAACACTGCTCTACTACACAGTATAATATGAATATGATACTCTAGCCATGAGTTTGCATTTTGCATTTAGTCACCGTGCACATAATTATTTCCAAAAAAGAGATCATAAAAACAAAGATTTGCAGAGTTTAGATGGTTGTCAGGTACCCAACATTGGGGAGTCAATACACTCAACCCCTCACTATTACCTTTCTCATAAGTCCTCAAAACATGTGGTTAAAGCTGGTATAAGTAGCACCTTAGAAGTACTACTGACCTCCTTCATCCTGCTGAGGCCATGGGTTTGAATCTCTGCTCTGGTGCCAGGTGAACAGGCATATGCTGTGAACTTATTTATGTCCAGATGAGATGATCATGCAGTAAGCCTTAGTTAAGTAAAGTAAGCTGTCATTCTCCTCAAAAATATATGCAGAGAGGGCAGATATCCACTAGTACTGACAACTAGATGTGGCAGTAGTGGTCCCAGGTGAGATGTCGGCATCAGTGAACGATTTTGTTTGCCAGTGAACAGCAAAGCTAGGATGTACTGCCTTGAACTGTTTCATAGAAATTAATGCAATTGCTACCTGAATGGGCATTCAGGGGGATCATTACAAATGTGTGGTGTGGTCATGGGTGTGTTTGGGGGGGGAGACAGTCTGAACTTAAACTGATGGAAGAGTCTATGGTGTAGCTGTAGGTAGGGTAAAATAGCGCAGACAAGAGTAGCCATGAGGTCTTTATCTGCCAACATGTTTGTATGTTTAATGTTTCTATCACACTGTATGTCCCTTAAATGTGCGGCCCAGTCAGAGTTCTGAGGTCCGATCCAGTAATCATACTTTCAAAGTCTCCTCATTTCGAGTCTCCCTAATTACTCTATTTTTTTTTTGGCATAATTGAAGTCCTGCAGCTGAACCATCAGAATTAAAGGGCAGACACTAAAGAGATGGACCTGTGGTCTCTGTCAGCTGTCACTTTCTATGTTTCTATGAACGGGTGATGGGTCCAGGTCTGGAACTGCATTTCTGATGTTCAGCTTGGAAGAACATGTGAGCGTGTTAGCAGGGCAAATCAGCTCTCCTAATATTGGAATTCTATTTCATGAGCTTTGAGAGTATTCCATTATAAGTCAGGTGCACCGATGTCATGAGCTCATGTCACAGCTGTAGGTGCCGACTCCCAGAAAGCCCACTATAATGTAATTCCAACACTGTGAGTTCTCTCAGTTGGGTACCTGCTACCACCTTAAAACTATGAAAATGTGCATAAATCATCTGTTGTCCAATTTAAAGTTTTTTTTCTGGAAGAAATTGTATTTATAATAGTACCAGTATGCCAACAGAATGCTGTTGTGACTGCTGTGTTCTCTTCGGGGACTCTATTGATTTTCCAGGTGGGATACCGGCACCAACTGCACTCTAGCCAACCCTGCCCCCTGTACTGTATGTCAGTCAAAGCTAGTTTGACACTGTTAATGGCCACCAATCATGATGAAGATCTTACTAGTTTCCACTGTGTAGTGATGAATTGCCAAATGAAACTATCTGGATTTCTGGCCATTGTCTCCATATTATAAAGGCCAATAGTGCTGCACATTTTAATTGTGAGGTGTTAAGAGACATAATGAAGGAAGTGTTTCTGTACAGTGCAAGTCATGGGGCGAATCAGCAGTTATGTAGATTATCTTATCAGAGCACGGCAATGTAAGCAATCATACCCAACAGAGTGGGCAGTATTGGGGAAATACCAGACTACCTAGGGGTGTAATGAGGCTCAAAGTCGCAGACGGAGGGTCTTATAGCCCCTGGAAGGTCCTGTATTTCCCAATACCACTCACCCTTTCGGGTATTATTGCACTTAGAAAATGGCCCACATGTGATAGTTTTAGAAAATAGAAAGCATTAAAAAATAAGAAAGGTATAATTTATGAGTAAAATAAAGAAAAGTGTTACAGTGATAAAGTAGTCCCTCTACTGCTTTACTTCCCCAGTAGAGGGCACTGTAGTCTTTCACAGTTTTTTTTTTTGTTTTTTTTTACTGTGAACTGTACTTTACTGCTGCATTTCATTTACTGTGTTATCTGTGTTTTTTTTATTTGTGGGCTCTCATGAACTGTACTTTACTTCTGCCCCAACCCCATGCTAGCCCAGTTACCTCCATTTTACCATAATTCATATGGACACCAAACAGGATCCGACAGGGCAGCTGACATGCAACACGTTTTTTATGTGCCAGCTTCTTTTTACTGTACAGAGTGTTCTGCTCCCATAGACTCCTGGTTTTGGGGGGTAACCTCTGACCCCCTGGGCCAGGGCGGGACTTTGACCCCTGACCCTTGAGCCCCACCAAAAATTTTACAAACCTGGCTCCTATGCGCGTATGTCAAGCTTGCAGCATGCAAACCTAATTTGCTTTTTAGACCTGGTTCACTTAGGATCACTTGATGTATGTGAACTGCATGCAAACATTGCACAATTAAGCATGTTGCATGCATTCTGCATATACACAGCATGCCTATATTTCTGTAAGGGTCTTGATCATGTCTCCCCTCTCCTTTAGTTGCTTCAGGGAATACATATTCAGGTCACGCAGACGCTTGTCATAAGTTTTGTTCTGCAGTCCGTGTATCATTTTTCAGCTCTGCTTTGCACTGTTTCTATTCTGTTAATATCCATTTTAAGGTGTGGTCTCCAGAGCTGTGCACTATACTCTAGGTGCAGCCTTACCAGAGATCTACAGAGTGGCAGGATAACCTTTCTCTTTCTGCTGGTAATCCCCCTGCCTATGCATCCCAACATACCATTTGCCGTAGTGTCACTTTCTTGCATTGTTTGGACATTTTCAGGTCATCTGTTATAATTAATCCCAGATCCCTTTCCTGTTTAGAGGATTCCAGTTTTACTCATTCCAGGTAGTAATCCTCTCCTGGGTTAGCTATTCCAAGGTGCATGATTTTGCATTTTGTTGCATTAAAATTTAGTTGCCATGTTTTGACCACATTTCCAGAGTCCAAAGGTCAGCATTCATCTTTTTCACACCACCTGGAGTGTCTACCCTATTGCTTATTTTTGTGTAATTTGTGAACAAACTCACTTGACTTCCAGTCCTTCAGATATGTCACTAACAAAAACATTGAATAGGATCAACCGAGCACTGATCTCTGTAGCACTCCACTAGCTACTCCTCTTTCTTCCAAAAGTGAGCCATTTACAAGTACTCTCTGGGTCCTTCCAGTAAGCCAGCTCTGTACCCAGCTCACCACTTGCTGCCCTACTCCCATGCTGTCCAATTTATTGAGTAGCCTTCTATGTGGGACTGAGTTGAAGGCTTTGCTGAAATCCAGGTAAACTATAT
The DNA here is from genome assembly GCA_016271365.2 of Neoceratodus forsteri. Classification (NCBI taxonomy): domain Eukaryota; kingdom Metazoa; phylum Chordata; order Ceratodontiformes; family Ceratodontidae; genus Neoceratodus; species Neoceratodus forsteri. Next base: position 187,674,440 of record CM057457.1, read on the forward strand.
CTACCACACTGCCAGTCTATTATTTTTGTCAACCAATTAAAAAAGTCTGTTAGATTGGTTTGGCATGACCTTCCCGTGGTAATGCCATGCTGTTTTGTGTCTAATTTGCTGTTGTCCTCGAGAAAGGATATAATCCTCTCTTTGAGAAGGGTTTCCATTATTCTGTCCACAATTGAGGTGAGGCTTACTGGTATGTAGCTGCTCGCACTTTCCTTGTTCCCGCTCTTGTGCAGATGAATAACTGTGGCCTTTTTCCAGCCCTGTGGGACCTCACCCAATTCTAGTTATAAGTTGAAAAGATCAGCCAGGGGAGCTGCCAGTTCCTCTCTTAGTTCTCTCAGCAATCTAGGGTGAATTGCGTCTGGTCCCATGGCCTTGTTTATATTGAGTTTCTCCAGTTTCTTTTGGACTTTTTCCTTTGTAAAGGGGCCAGAATATACTTCAACACCTCTTTTGTTGTCTCCTGAAATGTTGGGTGCTCAACCTTCTTCCTCCTTGGTGAATACAGAGCAGAAATATCTGTTGAGGAGTTCTGCTTTGCCCTTGTTGTTTTCAGTGTCTCCCCATCTTCCTTTGTGAGTCTGACAATATCCCCTGTTGTCTTTCTTTTCTCCCTGATGTATCTATAGAAGGTTTTGTCTCCTTTTTTGACCTCCTTGGGTATCTTCTCCTCAGTTGCTGCCTTTGCTGTCTTGATTTCATGGTTTGCTTCCCTTTGTTTTTCCTTATAGTCATCTCTGTCCTTGTCGTGTCCAGTTATTTTGTATTTCCTGAAAGCAGTTCATTGCTTCCTGACCTTAGTGGCTACGTCTTTAGAAAACCAGAGTGGTTTTCGTTTCTTTTTTGCTTTGATCAACTTTTTTACTCAGTGGTTTGCAGATTGTAGTATAGCCATTTTGTGATGTGACCAATACTCTTCAATACCTATCCCCGTGCAATATTTGCAAGACTGTCTTTAAGACCATCCTTCATTTTTTTGAAATCTGCTCATCTAAAGTTCATTACTTTAATTTTTGAGTGCTTTGCTTCCATTTTTGTCTTGACTTGGAACCACACCACACAGTGGTTGCTGGACCATAGGTGGCTCCCAACCTCCACCTCTGTGATATTGTCCCTGTTTGTTAGTAACAGGTCAAGGACAGCCTTGCCACTTTTGGGGTCTTTTACAAGCTGTTTCAGGCCCAAAATGCAGAGAGCCTCCAGAAAGTCCTTGCTTCTGGTTGAACTTGCTGTATAGGTACCCCAGTTTACATGGGGTAAATTGAAGTTTCCCACCTCTATCACATCCCCTTTTTGACTCATTTTGTGTATGGTTTCCAATATTTCCTTGTCCACCTCCACCCCTATCACTGGGGGTTGATAAAACACTCCTATCCAAGTTGCTGCTCCATTGCCTGCTGCCAGAGTGACCCAAAGTGACTCAGTTTCTGTATTGTCATTTTGGGTCACAGTCACTGTTATTCCCTCCCTTATATACATAGCCACTCCCCCACCCTTTATTACCAGTTCTGTCCTTCTGAAAAAGATAGTATCCTGGTTTATTTTTTTCTCAGTCATGGTTGAACCATGTTTCAGTGATGGCAACCCAGTCTAGCTCAGCCTCATTGATGATGGCAATGAGGGTAGTTATTTTATTTGTAAGACTCCTTGGGTTTGTGAATATAGCTTTCCAAACTTGTCCCCTTCCCCACCAATTTTTTGGTGCACTGTCCTATGTTTGAGAGATTATTTGTGCCAAAATCTGTTTCATCACCTGATAGGTTAATTTCCTTTTGTGTATTTGCACCCCTGATTTGGTAGGGTTTTGGGGGACAGGTAGCAGATCCCTTTGTTACTGCTGTCCCTTCCCCAGTTCCTAGTTTAAATGGTCGATGGATACATCTGGTTTCTGTCCTAGTTCTTGCACGCCTTCCCTAGTGAGGTGCAGACCTTCATATTTGAAGAGACCTCTGTCCCAGAAGTCTTGCCAGTTCCCAATGAAGAGGTGCCCCCTTTCTTGGCTCAGAAGGACCTCCAGCTAACTGAGAGAATTAAGAAGGAGGAAAAGGCCTTTTTTCACTATATTAGCAAGGAAGGGGACAATAAATATGGGGTTGATAGGCTAAGGAAAGGGGATGGATGGGTGGGGGAGAATGGGGGCAAAGCAGAGGCACTGAAGAAGTACTTCATTTTTGTCTTCACCAGGGAGAGGCACAGCCTGGTGCTACAAGGGGGAAAGAAGAGGAGGGTGGGTGGGAAGCACAGGTGTTTTGATTGAGGTGGATGGAATGAGGACAGGGCTGCTAGCATTGAGGGTAGATAAATCCCCAGACCCAGACAGTATACACCCAAGGGTGCAGCGAGAGCTGGAGGAGGAGAATGCCGATCCCTTGGCTAGCTTGTTCAATAGTTCATTGGAGTTGGGTGTGGTACCGCAGGACTGCAGAATGGCACATGCAGTGCCTCTATGTAAGAGCAGTCCCAGGGATGACCCAGGAAACTACAGCCTGGTCAGTCTGGTCTAAATCATGTGCAGCCTCATGGATCCCATACTTAAAGGACACCTAAACTATCTTTTTTACACATTGTTTTTTAAATTACTCTATAGACTTGTAAAGGAGAGGCTGCTGTTTATACATTTGTACTAAAACTGCATTTATTAAAGTAGGATAAATGCAATTTTATAGCATCTGAAAATTGTAAACACAGCCTCTTCTTATTCAAAAATCCTGCTCTCAGAATCATGATGTCATATGAGAGAGATGCCAGCTGTGCAGATGTACTCTAGCTTTACTAACCATATTAACATGAGACTAATTTTAAAATGAAAAATGATATCATGGTACAGTGAGCATGAAAGTTGTTCAGCACAGAAATATCTACAACATGAGTGGTGTTTCATTTATTGATACCTTTTAGTTTAAAAAAAAAATAGCAAAAAAAGCCACAGCAAATTCAATTGTCACTTTTTCAATAAATGGATGCAAATAACTTTAAAACCAAAAATGATAGCATGGTACTGTGAGCATGACATTTGTTCAACACAAACATATCTACAAAATGAGTGGTGTTTCATCTACTGTATATACACCTTTTAGGTTTGTTTTTTTATAAATAAAATAAATGCAGTTTCCATATAAATATAAACAACAGCCTTTCCTTAACAAGCCTATTGAGTAATTTAAAAAAAAAATGTGTAAAAAGATGGTTTAGGTGTCCTTTAAGGAAAGGTTTGTGGAGAATCTGGGTGAGCATGGTCTGCAGGATGAGAGGCAACATGGGTTTATGGAGTGGAGGTTATGGCAAATTAATCTGTTGACTTCTTTGACTACGTCACTAAATCAGTAGCTGATGACAGCCGGACTGCTCTGGGCTGAAACATGCCACAACAGGATCACTTTCTTCCTGAAATTGTCTTTTATTTTACTACCCCCCAATGTTTCAACAAACTTGTAATGGCTTCTTCCCTGGGAAATCTAAAATATCATGACACAAACAAAATACTATTTACAAATGTTTAACCTCTTAAATGTTTAACCTACAAACTCCATATCACCAGCCTGTGTTCTTAGCAGGTATTAAAATAAATTGCTAATCCTGTGAAAAGACATAATTAGAATTAGTAATCCCTTGAATCCTGGCAGACAGGTCAACAAGGCTGGTAATATGGAGTTTGTACCATGTTTTTTGGCACATTACGAATGTAATGTTGTGGCACGAGACGTCTTATTGGCTCATAACATTTTTAGGAATATTTTAAGCCGCTAGTATATAAGGCATTTTTATCTTTACTTACAGCTGGTATATTTGAAAAAGTGAAGTCACTATCATAAAAGGTGGTCAGTTATATAATTTAGGTATGCCCTGTCACTTCTGCCATATTCAAGCAAAAGTATTATGGAAATATTGTAGGTTAAACATTTGTAAATGGTATTTTGTTTGTGTTGTGACATTTTATATTTCCCCTGGAAGAAGCCATTACCAGTTTGGCAAAACATTAGGAGCAGTAAAATAAAAGAATATTTTAGAAAAAGCGATTGTGCTGTGGCATTTTGCAGCCCAGAGTGGTCCAACTCTTCTCAGTTACCGATTAAGAAGTTCTGCCAGGAACAGCATCACATCTAAACTACCTCAGATGCTCAGATAACAGTGATTTCCTGCCAGAACCTCAAACTTCTGCATCTTCACCCAAACAATGGACAGGAGCCAAGCAGTTGACATCCTTTGCCTGGACATCAGCAAGGCCTTTGTCTGTACCCCACAAGAGGTTGATCAGGAAGTTGGCAGATCACAGGGTTGGTGAAAAGTTGACCAAATGCATGAAAAACTGGCTGAAGCGCAGGACCCAGAGCATGGTGGTGGAAGGTGAGCTATTTAGCACCAGGGAGGTCACCAGTAAGGTCTCACAGGGCTTGGTGCTCAGACCAGTGCAGCCCTACATGGTTGGGGACCGGACTACCTGCAAGACCTCCAAGTTCCACACTGCCCAGCTCATCCTCTTTGTTCCTCTGATGGTGGCCTTTTGGTTGTTTCCAGGGCTAGGCTATGGCTTTCAGAACATCATGCTTTCTCCATGGCCATGCCTGCCTTGTGGAACTTGTTCCCGGGGTATCTTAAACAGGCCTCCTGAGTGGAAGCCTTCAAGAGGGGGTTCAAGACGTTTTTATTTGAATAGGTGTTTTAATTACTACAGTCTTATCACTGACTATCCTCTTCTTTCTTTCATTTTATTCTATTGATTTTATTTTGTCTATTAATGTGGTGATCTATATTTTAACTTTGTTTATGCCCTGTAATGTGGTAACTTACCTATGCTTGAGATGAACGTTTTTATAATTGTACTAGATTTTGTGTATTGTACAGCACTCTGAGCCCTTGGGAAGGGACACTTTAAAAATAAAATTTATCTGTCTATATCTATCTATCAATGTCTTCATCAGTGATACTGGAAATGGCATTAATGGCAAAATGTGCCTATTGAAGATGACATCAAGCTCTGTGGGATGGTGGACTCAGCAGAAAGGATACAAGACCTAAAGGAGGATCTGGAAAAACTAGAGAGCTGGTCTGGGATTCAGCTGCTTGGCTTCAATGCAATGAAATGCAAGGTTATGCACACCAAAGCCAAGAACCCGGGGACTGAGTACAGCCTGAGAGGTGTCCGGGTAGCTGCATCAGAACAGAAGAAGGATCTGGGAATGATGATCACAAGTGACCTCAAAGATTCCACACAATGTAAGAAAGCAGCAGTGAAGGCAAATAAAATGTTGGGCTGCATTATCAGGTGGGATTAGGTAATACTGCTCTTGTATTGATCATCAGTGAGGTTGCATTATGGTACAGTGTTCATTACTGGTGCCATTACCTTAAAAAAGACATGAACCAGCTGGAGACAGTCAAAAGGAGGACAATGAAGATGATCATGGTCCAGCAGGGTAGGACATATGAGGAGAGGTTTGAGGCCCTGAACTTGTACTCTCTGGATAAGAGGGGGGGCATGATTGAGATCTTCAAGTATTTGAAGGGATTAAAAAGAGTGGATAAGGAGGGTCTTTTCAAGCTTAGTGGGAACTGAAACATGAAGGGACACAATTTCAAGTTGGGGGGTTAGGAGACAGGCTATGAGGCACTTTCTCACAGAGAGTGTGGTGGTGGGTTGGAATGTGCTTCCAGAAAAGGTGGTTTCATTAAAGACTGTGGGCAGCCTCAAGAGAGGCTGGGATGGAGTTAAGGGGAAAATAAGGGTCAAAGCTGGGCCAGACAGAGGGAAAGGGCAAACTGGAGAGGGGGCAGGGTCAGCAGCTTATGCTGAGGACATTGCACTATGAACAGCCTAGACTGACTCAATGGCCTTATTCTGCTGGCTTTGTTTTATGTTGATATGTTCACATATAGTAATTGAAATGAACTTTCTTTAACCATCAAGTCAGTAAGGGTGAAAGAAGTAGGCCAGAGCCATCTTTAGGTTGACTTCGAGTTGGGGCTTGAAAATTTGGTTCTGCTTCACCAGTTTGGCTGAACCACTTCTGCTCTCAATGCAGTAATTTGCATTAGATTATAAAGTAGGAACCCTGAGGTCAGCCATGAATAGGAATGAATGTGGTTTACTTGTGGCAGGTGCTGTTGGCATACATCTGCTGTGGATTACTGCTGGTGTTGTGAGTGAGTCTGCAAACCCCATTTAGGCTGTCATGGCCCAGTATGAGCTACAGTAACACTGTAGTTACTATTTAGAATTGATTACCTTAAGCTGTATACCCTGCTGTAGTCTCCAGCTGTCCACTTTACCTAATGCCAGTTACTGTATTCTCCCTTGCAGTGCCATAGAGTTTACATTGATATTTTTATAATATGATTATTTTATATTATCTCTCTATTATTTCTAATTTTATGTCATGTGTTTTATATAATACATAGTAAACAGTAACATGATAATAGTAAACCAACATGAAAATCTTTATCAATTTGTAATATTTTTAATTTATATGACAAGACAACATGATTTATGATAATAAATGTTTTGTGTTTAGAAAAACTTATTGACATCTTTAGTTTTCAGTTTAATGTAATTGCATTATTCATACCGGTATATAAACAGAAGGAGGCGATTTGCTCATCTAATCTGTCTATCCGTATAGACGGGTCAAGGGTTCCCATTATAGAGAAGATGTTTATCGGGTTTAGTTTTAAATATATTTAAGTTTGTACTTGTGACTATCTCAGCTGGTAGTGTACTCTGAGTCCTTCCTACCCTCTGTGTATATGTATTTAATCTTTTATTGTTTTTACATTGATCGAGCTTAATCTGATTTTTTCTTATTAATATACCACGAAACATAGTTGCATGATAGTATAATGGTATGCTTGATTGGAGTACTGTAGAAGATTGGAAATATCATCAGGTTTGGCATTCAGCTGGCATTGCCATACAAAATGCTATGGTAAGGTTTGCTTATTGTACTGGTTCTGGGACAGAAGTGTGGTGGTGCTTGACCCCATGATATGAATGACATGATGATAAATTTATTGGAGTAGATGATAGTCATGTAATATAGATTTATTTTTAATACGTTAAATGTATTTCTTATTTATATGATAAGAAAACATGATTTCTGAATGAACATGTGATGAGTCATAAAGATGATAATTATTAGTACAGAGTATAGTGACTCAAGGTCGACAGGCAATTGTTAACCTCCACACCATGACACATAGGTGGCTGTGGAGGCACTAGCCAAAGGTTCTGTACTACATGCTTGAAGTTTGCCAAAAGGGAAGATGGCCGGTGTTAACCACATGCCACAGTGACTCATGCTAACGAAAATGTGATTCATGATGGCATGAGGATGAGAATGATGATGAAGAGGATATGTTGTTTCTGAAGTCAGAGTCCATGTAAGATTGTTACTTTAACATACATATCATCATTGATTACGATTCTTAAATTTACCTTTATCTATATGTGGAAAAGACTTGTTTGTAGTGTATTTGTGGTGTCATCTGTGATTCACTCCTACCCTGCAGAACATCCATTTTTATGTTTGCTTGCACGCATGTGCAAGAAACATAGTGCCACAATACGAAGTTTCATAGCTGTGTTACCTCGCTTCCAATGCCCTGCTCCTTGTTGCAGGTGCAGCCTCACTGCACCAATAAATGTCTGAGCTGTCTATGACAGCAGTTCAGATGCAGTGGCGTACAGTTTCAAGCAAAACACAGCTACAATCAGCGGTGGTAATGTGTAGACAATTTGCATACTGCCATCAGCAGTATGCAAAGTGCCTATACATTGGCACTGCATTAGAACAGCTGTCATAGACAGCTCCATCCCCCCCCAACAAACACCCAAGTAGCATGCTGGGAGCCCACCCAAGGGTGCTCATGCGCTCCTCCCACACACACACACACATACTGTATGGCTGACGGTGGTGTCCAATCCCCCATCGGCTCCACTGCCCCCTCAAACAACCTTCCAGCTGCCACGCTGGGAGCTCACTGCAGTATGGGAAAAGTCCCGTGTTGTCTTTCCAAAAAACCCAAAAAAAATCTCCTGTAAGAAAAAATGGTCCCTTGATGACTGTCTTGCCACCCTCCCCAACCCACGCCCACACCTTTGAGTGCCTCCACCTCCCCACCCCACCTACCCCATACTACCACGGAGGCAGTCTGGGCGATCTTCGGTGTACTGGGAACACGTCTGCACTCTTCAAAGACGACCACGAACTGAAGAAATGCCGGTAAACTGTATAATGTCATAAATGGGGTTTTTTCAACTTTGGTGCATATCTTGGGCATTTCCTGGAATTTTTTCACAAAATGTTCAACATGGGGTTCTTGGGACCCCACCTCATGAACTCACTCACTGTCATTTTGTTATTTGGTCCCAAAAGGTGATTTCGCAGTCACTGCATGGAACCACCTTTCGGGACTGATTTATGAAACAACAGTGTCACTGTTCATGAGGTAGGCCCCCAAAAACCCTATGTTAAAAATTTAGTGAAAAAATTCCCAAAAATGACTGTTTTATGAGCGTGTGTTGCGCAGTTCCTACTCACGCTCATAACTTTGAGAATTTGTAATATTTTCACTCCAGATTTCAACATTGCCATTTTACCACACCTCCTTATGAACAGTACAGCTGTAATTTTTTACATCTCGCTCAAAATGTGTTTTTGCACATGTAGCATACATTGGGGCAGTTGGTTTTCAAAATCAATGTTCAGGGCACATTAAGAAAATCAAAGTGCCACTGTTCATGAGCAGAGGTCTTAAAATGGCTATGTTGAAAATTTGGTGACAAAAGTCCATAAAATGACTGTGTTACATGCGTGCATTGCGCAATTTCCAAGCATCCTCGTAAGTTCACAAATGTGTAATATTTTCAGTCCAGATTTTCAACATTGACATTTTTCCACACCTCCTTATGAACAGTACAGCTGTCATTGTTCACACCCTGGCTTAAATGTGTTTTATACTTTGAGCGCAGAATAGCACAGTCGCTGTGGGAAATTAGTGTTCGGGATAGATTAAGAAAATTACAGTGACACTGTTCATGAGCGAAGTTCCCAAAATGCTTATGTTGAAAATCTGCTGTAAAAAATCCTCAAACTAATTACATTATGGGTGTACATTGCACAGTTTCTATGTACGCTCGTGACTCCACCAGTTTTTTTATATTTTCACTCCAGATTTTCAACAATGCCATTTTTTACACCTCCTCATGTACAGTACACCTGTCACTTTTCACATCCTGTTTGAAATGCGTTTTCGAACCTGTGGCACCAAATGGCACAGTCGCTGTGCAAAATCACCTTTTGCCTAATGAACTGATAGTGTCACTGTTCATGCGGTGGGGTCACAAAAAGACCATGTGGAAAACTTCGAGTAAAAATACCAGGAAATGCCCAGGGTGTTAGGGTTTTCTACCATAACACCCTTCCCTGTAGGGACTGACAGGTGTCAGGGGTATGACTTGGGATTGTCGACAGTAATACTCATGCCATTGCACCCCCCACCCCCATCCTCCAGCCAGTGACAGGCATCGAGGTGCACCTTGGACCCTTTGCCCCTAGAGTTCACCCCATTCTCCTATACTGCACCCAGTTCAGTGCATTTCCTTATGGACTGAGGTGAATGTAAAGCCCAAACACCCCAAGGCACACCTCAACACTTACCAGTGTCTGAAGGGTAGGGTGAGGTGAAATGTCATGACCGTCATGGGTGACAACCTAAAGGCACATCTCAATGCCTGTCCATCTCTGCAGGGTGAGGTGGAGTTGGCATCAGTTCAATACTTCATTGCCATTCCTATCCTGCATCTGTCTAACTCCTGCATTTCCACTGCTAATGCCAGCAAGCAAACATTCGGCATTGACAAATGCTTGTTTTTTGGTATAGTGGACTGGTGCTAGGGTTGTACTGGTAGAGGTACTTTCAAAAAAGGAATTAGGTGCCAGGGTAATGATTACAAGATGATTTCTTTTCTTCAACCACTGTGAAATGACATTCCTTCAGATGGCATTGGGAAGGGAAGAAGATATGATATATGAGCAGATAACATAAGCTAGCGATAATGTCCGACAGGGTAGGTGGTCTTAGACTATAATTACTAGTGACCCCCTTTATCACACTATTAACAGGCCTCCTCAAAATGCTGTAACAACCCAAAAACTGGTTATTATGGCATTCTAAAAACTTTCCTTCACTAGCAGTGTAGCTCATTCTACTGCACCACGTGACTGGCTCTTAGTCTGTGTGTGGGTGTACCCAATACCTCAAAAAATATGGCAGCTCCATTTCCCAACACCTTCTGTGATACATTGAGTTTCGCTCTCCCCCTCCTCACACGTGAGTTCTTAATTTCTTTCTTTTTTTTTTTTTTTTTTTTACTATTTATCTGACTGATACTGCTTTTACAACAGACCAATTTATCTGGTTGATCCTGCTCTTGCTACGCTATGGTCGTGGCTCGAGACCATGACCTTGATCACTAACAGACAGCAGTGACTGACTTCTTTCATTGCAGTTCCCAAGGCATTTCCACAGTGCAACAAAAAAAAAAAGAAAAGAAAAGAAAAAGAAAATAATGTCTCAAATAAAGAGAAAGACAGAGGGACACCGCTGGTGTGCGTGTGTGGGTGTGTGTGTGTGCCTGTCTCTCTCTCTCTCTCTCTCTCTTACTGACAAAACTGCTTTGTGAGATTAACTGCTTTCTGAGTTCAGTGCTTCTGCTTTCCAAGAAAACAAAATCCCCACACCAGTAATTATAAAAAATAATAGATAGGCAAGTGTGTGTTTATGAATTTTTTTTTTGTTTTGTTTACACACCCTCGGAGTGTGATGACCTCATAAACTTCTTGAACTTCCTTCTCAAGGTTTATGGGCCATCACGCTCCTCGGTCTGTAAAAAAAAATCCATAACACACACTTACCTATCCATTATTCTCTATATACCGGACCACTTAGTGGTGTAATGAGGCTTAACGCCACCAGGGGAGGACCGTAAAGCTCCTGGAAGGTGCAGTATAGCTCATACATTTTTGTACTTAGAAAGTGGGTTTGTTTAAAAATGTTTTGCAAACTGTAAAAAACATGTAAAAATGTAACAAAAATGAATTAAAGTGTTATCATGTAAAGCAGTGCCATCACTTGTCAAATTACCAGTAGATGGGGATGGTGCTTTTGCTCTAAGCTGTTTTTGGTGAAGTTTGTTCTCATCCCCCAGTTCTGTCCCTCCCAAGCAGGAATGCAGCTTCCCCCCCCCCAGCATGTTAGTAACATGTTCTTTTTTTATATATTTAAGGCACCAGTGATTGTGAATGTTGTTGGTACCAGGGGTCAGGACTGTGGTGAGCACAACTGGGCAGAGTGGCTGATAAGGAGTTTGTAGACGGTAGTGTACGCAGTAGGATGAGGGCTGTGAGTGTGAGGTCAGGGCCGGTGTCAGGGGGGGTGCAAGGGATGCGACTGCACCAGGGCCCAGAGTGCCGGCAGGGCCCACGGCCCCTTCAGTCAGCATACTTTTTTTTTTTTCCGTAGTTTAAAAACTGCTCACAGAGCAGAACGATCAGTGCTGCGCTGCCTGAGATGAGCCCTCCCTGATGTATGGAGCTGGAATGGCATTTAAAAATTAAATCCCCTCCTGCCTCCCCGCTGCTGCACAGGGCACATACCTGTCTGGTGGTGGTGGTGGCGCTGCATGTAAACCGAGTGAGTTGCATTGCCATGGCTCCACTTACTCGACTACTCCTCCATCTCCCCAATCTCCAATCCCCATCCTTCATCCGACTGCAGGGCGTCCTATGCTTGGTGTTCTCCTCTCCAACCTAAACCTCGGCTGAGTCGGCTCCTCCTACAATCCATCATTGCTGGCAGTGTGGTCCAATGAGATAAATCCAACTGCGATCCTTTCGGCATGGCACCACCCAGCGACCACGACTGACCTGCTCATTGGTCCCAGGTCTTCTGAGTCAGTTCTTTAATTTGATCCCTCCTAATACCCCTTCCGATGCTGCTCCGCTGCTCATCAGGCACACAGACACTGCCAGCTCCTCCCCTGCTCCTGCCTACAGTGTCTCCGGCTCCAATCTCCTCCCTCCTGGCTCCTTGTGCTGCTGTCTGGTGCTGTGGTGGGCGGCATCAGTGGCTAGTTCATACGACTCCGATTTGATGGGACACTCTGAGCGCCCATCATATCAATCACTAGACTACCACTGTTTAATATTAATATTCTTTTGTGGGCAGAGAGGCCAGGAAGGAGCGGGAGCGAGCATCTCGTGAGAAGTCCCCTAGTTTGTTGTAGCAGCAGTTGGAGTTGTTGGCGACTGGTGAGTGGCAGACTAGGAGCAAGTGGACGGGTCACGGTGGAGAACTGAACAACTTCCAAAGTTCTTGTTGTTCTGTAAACTAGGCACATACGTAAAAAACACACACGATGAAAGCCTGAACCCTAAAAGACAAACAAAGTCTATAATAAAAACTGAATAGCTGGCTAAGCAGCAGTGAGCAGCCACAGGAAGGAGTGAGTACTGTGGCTGCCTAGGCCCCCGTGGCACCTTGCTGGCGGTGGCAGCCAGGGAAGAAAAACTAGTAGAGAATTGAAAAAAATCAAAATCTTATAAATCCATCCCACTCTCACTAAGTGGTGCTGCCTCTGCCTGAGAGTTATATACTTGTGTTTCTTGAGACAGTTTGTGACTGACACACTGACTGACTGCTGAGAGGTCAGGCTACTATATACTATCTACTGTACTGTAGTGTCTAAGGCAGGTTAGGAGTCAGGGTAGGAGTCAAGGCAGAAGGGGTGGTGGCGTGGGAGGGCCTGCTCAGGGTGGGGGGCACTTGGGGGTGTCATGTCGACAGGGGGAGGGCCCACTACAAAGTCTTGCACCAGGGCCCAGTACATCCTGGAACCGCCCTGTGTGAGGTGACAAAGTGACAGCACTGCCAGTTTCAAAAGAAAAAGGAATAGCTAATTTTTAATAAGTAAAGTGTTTCTTTTATGATTCTTTTTTTTTTTCGCTGAGCAGGGAAGGGGCCAGGGCCATGGTCAGGCAGGGGGAAATCGATTGGGAAGCCATCCTGAGTGTGTAGAACTGACTCATGCTAAGCAGTAAGCATGCATCTGTACTAGTACCATGGATTTTAGAAAGATACAAACATATGAGCATACAAAATTGCTGACACAAAAAAGGCTCACAGGTCTATCAAGTCCGCCCTATTGTGCAGCTCTCAGTTTCATACTACTGCAGCTGCCCCACCCCACCCAACCCCTCCTCCCTCCATCACCTTTCCCAGTCCTCCCCCATTGTGTTCTTGTCTGTACTAACCCTGCCCCTGACTCTATCCCAACCCCTCTTAAAGCTATCCACTGTCCTCAGTTCAATTAACTCCTCCGGCAGTGCGTTCCATCCTGCCGCCACTCTTTCTATGAAGTAGTGCCTCCTCATCTCCCTCCTGAACCTTCCCCCTTCCAACTTCAGACTGTGCCCCCTAGTTACTCAACCCCTTTAAGCAGAACAGTCCTCCTTTCTGACTTTGTTTATGCCTTTCAAGTACTTAAAGGTTTCTAGCATGTCCCCTTTCCTTCTGTCCTCCAGCAAGAACATGTTGAACTCCCTAATCTTTCCTCATACAGCAACTCCCTAATTCCATGATAATTTCGCAGCCCTTCGCTGCACCCTCCAGTAATCTCACATCCTTCTTGAGGTATGGGCACCAGTACTGTACACAGTATTCCAAGTCTGGCCTCACCAGTGATCTATTCAAGGCAGGATGACCTCCTCCTTTGTAGAGTTGATCCTCTGGCAATGTGTCCCAGCATCCTATTTGCTATAGAAAGTGTTTTGTGTGTATTAAGTGTAAAGATTTTAATAAAATATGGCATAGTCTGTGCCAGTCAAATGTAGGGACTGAAGCTGTGTTGTGTGTAAAATGGTATAGTCTGTGCCAGTCAAATGTAGGGATTGCAGCTGTGTGTTGTGTGTTGGCTAACCTGTGAGCTCCCGAAACAAAAAAAAAAATGGCTGCTTGTTACTTTTGAAAATTCTTTTGTGGGCATGCTGATTTACTTAGTGCTGAGGCAGGTTGGCATGGGACTTGTTACCTGTTATTATAAGGCTAATTACATATTAAAGAGGTGATGGTGCTGTGTCATTGACTACTGAATCGATCATTAATAGTCAGTTAATGACCAATCCAGCAGTGAAACTAACACAAGTGGACACCTCTCATAACCATGTTACACTACAGCACGCCATCGGGCCACACACACAGAGTCAGCCAATGTGTGAGCTTCCAGCGTGACACACTTAAAAATAAACAGGAAACGCAGTTAGTAAGAAGGGGTGCATACATCAGTAAATGTGAAAAGGAATGATTTGTTTCTGTTTAAAAGATGATGTAAGCCAACAGCACAAGTTTTGCCCTTCTTAATGATTTGTAACTGATGAGCCAGGCAGACAAGGTTTGTGGCCACACTATATTTGAAAGTGGCTTGGTGGATGTGCACACATCACCAGAACCTGACCTAATGACAGTTAGGCAACGTCGGATGTCACAAAGGTCACACACCCACTCTGTTGGCTATGAAAAGCAAAACAAGAAAACCAGTAAGTAAACTGGTAGATATCCCACATTATTATAAGACTGAATTAGTATTATAATAGCAATAATGACCTCACTGGAGGTTGTTTCCTGGGGATTAACGATCAGCTGGTGGGTGGTGGCCCCTGGCTGCTCCTTGGCCACCCAACTCCACCCCCCAACCTGGCTTTTAATCCCCAGGAAACAGCCTCCAGTGTGGTAATTACTGCTTAAATATCTATTGAAGCATAAAAGTACCTGTAGTAAAAGGGATCATACAATCAGAGATGGGAACATTTTCAACCCATTATCTAATATGATATAATATATGATTTATAATATAATATATAACCCCCATTCTGAGTTACTGTGTGTGTTACTTTAAGAGGGCATGTAATCGCTATGTTGATGCCCACCTCTGTGCTCTAAGGACTGGGACAGCTTGTGCTGCCCTGAGCATTCCAAAGGGGAGGGGCCAAAGCTCTCTGGTTTGAAAAGAGAGGGAATTCTAGATAGTTGTTGAGAGATCAGAGACTGGCACACGCTGCCATCCCTCACCTAGTGGAAACCTTTTTCTCAGAGTTGGCATTAGAAAAAAAAAACAGTTAGTGGCAGTGGCCAGTGAAACAGGATCCCTAAAAGGGAGGTGCCCCTTCCTGAAGAGGAAAAACTTGTTTTTGAAGAGGAATTTCTTTCTGACTGAATGAAGCTACAGAACTGAGATGATATTTAATTCTTTTGAAAGATTGATGCAGTGGCACCCAGCTGTGCCTATATCTTCCTTGAGGGAAAAGTCACAGTATGATGTTTTTCCTGTCAGAATGTGGAAAAATAGCTGAGATGGGAAGAAAGAATGTGAATCCAGGAGTCTTGTGGGTTTCCATTAAGGCAGAAAGTGAAAAAGTGCATTAAGTGACCCCCTGGGGTCTTGAACCCACAGCCCTGAGAGGCTTCAAGGAGATTTGTTATGCTGGAACAAATGAAATGTGCCCCTGTTGGGGCTGGGAACTGTGACTGCCCATTGATCTGGGGCTAGCCGAAATAAATGGAGACCAATTTCCCTGGAGATTTTTTGTTTTACAAATAAATGATGCTGTCCATTGTTTAAACTTTACAAAATACGTCTGGACAGTGCCTTTATTCTAGTCAGTCGGTGAGAGATCAGAGACTGGTACACACTGCAATAGCTGTCCATTGCTTAAAATTTACAAAATACATCTGGAGAGTGCCTTTATTCTAATCAGTTGGTGAGAGATCAGAGATTGGCACACACTGCCATAGCTGTCCATTGTTTAAACTTTACAAAATACATCTAGACAGTGCCTTTAATCTAGTCACTTGGTGAGAGATCAGAAACTGGCACACACTGCCATAGCTGTCCATTGTTTAAACTTTACAAAATACATCTAGACAGTGCCTTTAATCTAGTCACTTGGTGAGAGATCAGAGACTGGTACACTGCCATAGCTGTCCATTGTTTAAACTTTACAAAATACGCCTGGACAGTGCCTTTAATCTAGTCACTAGGTGAGAGATCAGAGACTGGTACACACTGACATAGCTGTCCATTGTTTGAACTTTACAAAATTTGTCTGGACAGTGCCTTTATTTCATGCTTGCCAGTTGCATAACATTTTTTTAAGCCCACAGCCTTGCCAGCCCAGCAGTGTGCCAAGAGTTGCTCTGGAGGTCTCCCAATTTGAGGGGAGGTCAAGTAAGTACATAATGCTGTTGTGCTTGTCCCTCCTTAAATAAAAGCTACCTACTCCTAGGCAGTGGGAAAAGCACTTACATAGTACATTCTGATATAATATGATATAATCTATGATCACTTTTATTATTTTGAATGTATTTTTTTTTCTTATCTGCCATGAAAATATAAATAATGAAAATGAATTCATTATTTCTGCTTTTTGCTTGTCTCCCTTCTAAGGATGGGAGAACCAGCTGGGATAAGTTCCGAATCACCAAGAACCTATATCATTTTCTGTAACAAAATGTTGTCAGAACCTTTTCAGGGTCTAATAAAGTTATGATAACTTCTAAAGCATAAATTTTGGAGCTTAATATACTTCCTAAAAAGGTCTTTAAAATGCCTGGTGATGGTAGAAAGACCAAACAGAGGTTACAGGCAATGTATTAATACTCTGAAGTTGTTTAGGATTCCTTTCCCTTCACTGATAGTAGCTTAAAGGTGTATAATGGTGGTTAATTGAGTTTTAGTGTTAAAAGGTTCTGCATGTGTTGATAAGGTTTGGATAACTATTAGAACCTTTGAAGGCTCATCAGAACCTTTTAGGACCCAAAGCCTTCTGTGGTTCAACTATCCTCTCATGCTGTTTTTAGAAGTTGCTAGTAAGGATGGGGGGGGGGGCAGGAATCTGAAGAATTGGGCATCAAATGCAATAGGACTTTTTTTGTTCATTTGTTTGTAGAACTAGAATTTACATTTCTGGATAGATCACTTTTATTCTCAGTTGAGGTACTGGAGGTACTTGAAGAAGTAAGAGGGGAAAACAGTTATGTTTCTGGATTACGAGGATGGTTTTAATATCAGCTGCACTGGAGGCCAGCAGGAAAGGCAGCTTGCACTGTAATGGGAGTGCAACCAGTGGGTTTCTGGGACAAATGAACCACGGTTTCTTTGGCTGTATTATCATGTGTCCTGTAGCCCTTATCCTCACAGACCCATGACCATGACTCCCAGTCCCTGTTCCCTCATGACCAGCTTCAAACTCCTGGACAACTGCTTTCAGAACCTGTACAGCACTTGACAGAACTGGCATGGTGGAACATTCATTGACTGCTTTCCATCTTCCTGCATCCCTTTCTCCTCCTGCTCTTCCCTTCATGTTTTTTACATGCCCTGGCAACACTCATGACAGATGATGACACAACATACAATAGCTGCCTCTGGATGCTAACAGTGATGACTCACGCAGTTATCAATGCTTCTTTGATGCCCTCTTGACATACAGGCTGCACAGGCATGCCACAGTGCTGTGGTACTCGGAAAAGTGAAAGAAGAAGGACAACACCACAAGGCTACTTTCCAGGGTCAGACCATATGTCCCTCATACTAAGAGACCTTGTGACCTTGTATCTCACTCAGTAGTCTACTTTACATTTTTACTCACTGACTGCTAGGCTCACAAACAAGCAACAAATAAATTGATGTCTGCACCACCAGTAGTCAATAAAATATATTTTTCAAATAAATCCTTCAAACTTTCCAATGCACATTTCCCAGTCCATTACAGTACATTCAATCTGCCATGCTCCTGCTGTAGCAGAAACAAATGAAATGCCTGTTAATACCACCACTGAGATACTTTTTACATTCTTAGGGAATGAGAACTGCAAACTGAAGGTGAATGGTTCTGATACCCTAAGAATATAAGTGTGGCCACTCTTACAACTGTAAGAGTGATCTCAATAGCAGCATTAATACAATATATTGTTGACTGAGATTGATCAACTATATAATGAAATAAAAAAAAAAGCTTCCTTGAACATGCTCATTTTCAGGGCAGCTGTATGTGAGATACTCTTTCCTGGGTAAGAGTGCCACACATGCAGGTGAAAGAAGCACTTCAATTGGTTGGGTGCACACCCTTAATCTATAATGAAAAAAAAATGTATTCCTATGCTGTCTACTACACCACCAGAACTCAGTAAAAAATATTTGCCAAAATAATTTTTGTCAAACCCCCTGTCACATGTTCCAGTCTGCTAAATTCGTTCTGCTCTGCTGCAGGGTATGCAGCTGCCAGTGCAGACTTATGCTGTGTACTCTCTCCTCTCCTCTGCAGGATGATTGTACTGAACTGCCTCCCTGACACTTGTAGTTAAATGTAATGAAATTTGACTAATTAGAATGATAGTGCATGATTCTTTGATGACTTCAAAAGGTTTGTGAGCACAAGTCAGTCTTTTTCACATAAAGGGGGCTTGTTTTAGTAGCCACATCCTTGCCCTCTGGGAGAGAGCTGGCAATGGCATTGAGATGGTTGCTGCTTGAGGAGTTCTCAGTCTCTACAGTTCTAAAATGGTACAGTACTTACTGTGCCACCAGTGTGTATTAATCAGAGGCACCCATTCAGTACTGAAAGGCCAGTGAAGGTGAAATAATAATAACGTGATCACTGGACAAACTGCTTCTACAGGTAAAATACTTACCACAGGTTCTTTTCAGCTCTCCTCAAACAAGTGTTTCATATGATTTGTATCGCATATATTTTCAACAAGTTGAAGTTAGGGGACCACACTGAATGCCAAGCTGTAGCATATCACACTGCTATGATCCAGCCATGTCTGAACCCTGATTATAGTCCCTACCTCCACCAAGTCTGCCAGTAAGCTGCTCCATGGTTCTACCACCTCTCAGTGAAGTAACATTTTCTTACAATCCTATTGTAGTTCCCACCAATTCGCTTCCAATTAATGTCTTCTCATGACTGCAATCCCATTTCTGCTGAACAGGCCTTTGCTGGTCACTCTATTAATTCCCCTTAGGAACTTGTAAGTCTCTATCATGTCGCCACTCTTCCTTTTGGTCTCCAATGAGTACATGTACTAATCACGGTGACCTTTATTCCTCACTTTCCTTTCCTTTCCCTCTCGCCATGCCAGACGTCTCTCACACATCGCAACTCTAGCAGGGAAGTGCTGGCTTGGTTCTCTGCCGCCCTATCCTCCCTTCTATCAACTCCTCTCCTGTCCAGCTATTCCACCTGCACCTCCACCCCAAAAACTCGCCCTCCCCATCAAGGCGCACATCGCCTGGTCAGTGTCGCCCACAATTTCCTCAAACTCTGGATCTCCCTCCCACTAGAATCTCACTCTGTATAATCCCAACACTCACTCTCCTTCCTCCTCCATAAGCACTCTGTTCATTACTGTAACTGCACCTAATACCTATCTCTCCCAATCAACCACCCTTTGCCTCTGCCCACCATCCTCTCTACCTCCCCTCTCCATCCCCCCTTCTCTACATTACCTCTGGATGGTGCCTCCTGCTCCCTATTACCCCAACCTTCTGCCCCACATTCACCTTCCCCCCACTTCGCCCTTCTCCCTTTCCACCAGGTCCTGTCCCCTTGCAGGGTTCTCTGCATCCTGAAGGGCCTCCTTCTACTCCTTTTCTGCCGGGTCCCACCCCCTTGCAGGGTTTTTTCAGCATCCTGATAACCTACCCCCCTCTTCTTGCAGGGTTTATTCGGCACCTTGTTAACCTACTCCACTCTCACTACCCCCACCTCTCTCCCCCTCTTCACCCCACTTCTCCTTTCCTACAGGCCCCGTCCCTTGCAGGGGTTATCTGCATCCTGTGGAGGCCAGTTCCTGTCTGCCCCTCTCTCTCCCTCCAAGCCCCTCCCCTTTCTCCACTCCTTTTCTGCCAGGTCCTTCCCCCTTGCAGGGTTTACAGCATCCTGAAGCGGATCGCTCCTGTGTTCACTCTCCTCTCTCCCACCCACCTTCCTTCCCCACCCCCTTTGCCACTCATGCTACTACTCCCTTTCCTCCAAATCCATTTTTAGCACTTAACAATCCTTCAGGTCTGTCTTTTCTACACTGGAACTGCACCTACTAGCCCTATGCACTGCCGCTACTTCTTGGTTTCACTCAAGCCCTTACCTGATGATACACCATTCCTGTGTACTACTATCTGTGCTAGATCTGTATATTGTCCTGTTACATTGGCGTTACCTGGAGTTGCCTGATTATATTATGACCTCACTTTGTTTTATCCCACTTCCTTTTTACAATACCTTCTGTTGTCTCACACTGAATTGTATTGCACTGTAGTAGTACTGTACTTTATGTGGTTGAATTGCACTGTTTGTATTCGATTGTTTTGCTTGCTCGATCCCCCCATTTTGTAACCCCACCCCCCAGGATGCTTCTGGAAATGAGCTGTTTACAGCTCATGTTGTCTTTCCTGGTAAACCATTTCAAATAAATAAATAAATGTTTAGGGCCTCCAGCTATTCCCCATAGGAAAGGACAGCTATGGAAAGGGGAAATTGTTTAACTAGGAAAAGCACTCTAAGCTGAAGCTTGTTTCCAGGTGTGACCTGGGAGCACAAGGAAGTTAAGTGACTTGCTCAGTGTCACACAGAATGCAAGCGATGTCTGTGGGATTCAAACTCAAGTCTCCAGGTCTGCAGCTCACTGCCCTAAACCACAGCACTATACTGTCTCCTTATGTAAGAACTTACTGTAACAGTAGATCCTCGAGAGAATCTCTTCCATTAGGCCACACCTTTGTAACTATACACACATCAGCTCAAGGACCACAAAGAAACTTTTGCTAGCCAGGGGCTGCCTACAACAACATCATCATCATGCATCAGTGTCTATATAAACGTGGGCAGCCCCATCTCTCCTTGGTTCCCCACCAGAGCTTATGCTTGGACGACTTCCCTTTTAGGGAACCAGGAAATCATACCTGCACCAATCATAGTAGGCAAGAGAGGGTGCAGGATATAAAAGCCATGGAAATTCCCAATGTAGAAACTGGATGCCATAATCCCCTACAGATTAGAAGGGGGAATGATGGAGGGAGGGATGGCATGGTCTAATGGAAGAGATTCTATCGAAGATCTACTATTACGGTAAGTTCTTACTTAACCGTTCTACCTACTTCAAGGATCTCTCTTCCATTAGGCCACACCTTTGGAATGAGTCAAAAGCAGTCCCAAAAGCTAAGTGGGAGATTGGTACAGTCTGGTTCAGGACAGCAGACCCTGTACAACAGCAAGGCCAAGCCCTGCCCATCTACGAGAAACAATGTCCAGACTGTAATGTTTAGTCAAGGTGTAAACAGTAGTGCTTCATGAGGCTGCAGCACAAATGTTAGCTGCAGAAATAATTCTGAAACAACAGATATGGCCATTCCCCTTGTGGAGGGACCACAAACCACACCAGGAAGTTCCTGACTTTACTTCCTATAACAGAATGTAATACAGTGTGCTAGAATACACAACATACTGTTTTTCTCCATTACCCTCCTCGTCTTTATAATCTTCCTCCATAATAAAGTCTGGATTATATTCCACCTCGTCATCGACGTCCCTGTCGATGACAGGAGATGAAGACCTTACTAGCAATGCTGAAGGCTGCTGAGCAGGAGGTACATGCTGTAAAATAGCAGATGGCGTCAACGGGGTCTGCAAGGCAGGAACACCCACTGATGGCAGTACAGGCTTCACAGGTAAACCTGGAAGTATGTGTTGTATTGTATCCAAAAATTATGCCAGTACTGCCTGCGCATCAATGATGCCCTGGCCAGGGGTCATGATCTCTACAGTCGATGACAGGCCACAGGTAATCAACAATGGCAATGTACCTTCCATAGTAGATGTGGTAGTGCCACAGCCAAGCCCTGGCCTTGGTGTGTGGTTGTTGGTTTTGGGGGAGGCTAGCATCACTGCCGGTGGAGCAGACAATGACAAAGTAGGTAAAGTATCTGCAGGCCACAACAGTGACCTAGTCCTCACTGGGGAAGCAGACTTTTCTTTGTCTGTATGTTAATGCTGGTGTCCCCATGATGACTGTTGTTTATCTTCGTCATTCAACTTCGATTACTGCAAGTCAGTGAATGGGGTTGGCGACGCCGATTTCTGGCCCTGGGCCTTTTCCATGGCTGATTAGGTTTTTTCCAACAAAAATTTTTCTAGCGCCTTTCTTTGGCAGCGTCTTGTAGCTTGTGTGAAACCCTGGCAGATCTCACAAGTCATGATGTTGTGAGAGAGGTCTTCATCTGCATTGTCCTTATAAACTTTTTCTCTGCAACCACAGTACCAGAACAACAGCATTGGTTTTGGTGGCATGCAGAGACGATATCACTAAAATGTAGTGATTAACATAAGGAAAAAATAATAAACGACAATGGTTAGTTGGCACTTCTACAACAGGTCCAATAAGAATGAATGACGGCAGGAAAAGAACTGAGGAGAGATGGGACCACCCACATTTATACAGATGCTGGCACATGATGTTGTTGTGGGTGGCCCCTGGCTAGCAAAACTTTCTGTGTGGTCCTAGCACTGATGCAGGTATACTTGCAAAGGTATGACCTAATGAAAGAGATATCCTCGAACATCTGTCTTATTGGTTCCTGGATCCACTTGATGACCCTTTGCTGCACCAACTGCAACCTATCCCTGTCTTTTGTCAGGTACCTGGAAAATTACTCTAGGTGAGGCCTCACCAGTGATCTCTACTGGGACAACATCATCTCCTTCTTCCTACTACCAAACCCATTCCAATACACCCAAACATCCTTGTTGCCTTGCTGTAAGTTCTACTGCACTGACTGGCTTGTTTGGGGGAGTCAATGATGATGACGCTCTGGTCCCTTTCCTCAGTTGTTGTGGCCTGCCTAACCCCCCTCAACCCATATTTAGCACCTTGTATGTGAGTTCCTCCTTCCTACAGTATGCTCATCACTTTAAACTTCCTGCCATTAAATCTAAACTGCAATATTTTGGACCTCCTCTCCAGCCTATCCAAATCCCTCTTTAAATCCCTTAAGATGTCTCTTAGCTGCTCACCTTTGACACAATGTACAATAAAATGTGATCAGTACTCCTCAACATTAAGGTTAAAAAAACTGAAAACTTACAATATATGATGTATTTTTTTAACGGCAATAGCTACTAAAAAAGTCTGACCAGAGACAGCATGGCTGCAGCAGATGGGGCAGATGGAACACGGCACTGTCCAACAACTCCGGAGCACTGGCGGAAGAGTCCGCTATATCCAATATGGCCACTGGCACTATACAGAGATGGGGCTCATGAATTTATGTTGTTAAAAGTCCTGTCCATTAATGGCAGTGTTGAGGGCTACAGGAGCTCACAAGCATCCCCGATTATAAGGGACCTCCTTCATTTTACAAATTCAGGGCTGCCAGATTTACAGGGGTTCCTTTATTTTACAGGGAAATTTAACTATCCACAGGGAAACTGTTCCTATAGACTTTCATTGGTTATACAGGAAAATGAAGCAATTCAGGTTCCATAGGAAGTAATGTCATCTACATGGAAACCCAGGAAAATTCCCCCCCCCCCATTCCAAACCAATTGGGGAGCTCTGCAAATTTCTGTCTGTCACCTTTCCCTCAGAAAAGGTGCTGCCCACACAGAGAATGTGCTCTAAATTCAGACTTTAAATACTGTATAAGTAAACACAGTTGTTTCCACAGTGAGTAGTCTGAGCTTTTATGTGACGATGTGCCCCTTGTCCCTCATTTCAGTCCTCAAAGACTGGAGGTATGATCACTTCAGAGCTGTAGGGACTGAGCCCTGTATGTAGTGTGCTCTCCAATCCAACAGTGAAGCCTAAGGCTATCTCTGCCTGACTTCATTCTCCCGCCTGAGAAAGCATTCACTGTCAGTCCAAAGGCACACTCTTCATTGACCACAGATCTCAGGGTTATTGACACACCAGAAGTTAGAGCAGCCATGTCAGAGGTGCACAAGCTCCTATGGAGGCCATTCCAGATAATGCGCACCCCAACCCCTGTCTTGGGCTGTCCACAACAATGCCTCCCACCCTTGGTCCCCAGCCCCCACTACTGATGAAGTCTGGAATATCACAGCCACTCCGCTTCACAGTGTCCTCCCCCTTCCTCAGGGTGAAGGCACAACATTTGCCAGTTGGTGACTCCCGGCAGACCATGACTGGCCTTTCGAGCAATAACCACTGTAAGTCACTGACAGTCCGAGTCAGTCAGACAGAGCTTTGGGACAATAAAAAACATACGCAAACAGCAACTTGGAGGGCGATCACATGGCTTTGGGGTGCCGCCATCTTGGTAAGGGGTAATGCTACAATTCTCCATCCCTTAGAACTGGGAGGGAAGTGTGCCACCTCCTCCTGTCATCTTGGTAGGGTTACAGCCACAGCATGCCCACCTATAGAAATCACATGTAAGAGAACATATGGCCCCTGCCCCACAATGTCATGAGCTGTGTCACCACAGAGATCTTGGTTCCGCCTCTGGCTGCGAGCTCAGTAAGGAGTACTGCTGTCATTGCCTGTCCCCTGCCTGTCCTATGAGCAACACAAACCCACACAGCTGCAATTATGAGCAGTAGTGGATCAAGGATTTTAGAATGGGGTGTGCAGTGTGTGGGTTTTGGGGGAGGGGTTTGGCATGCATATTTGTTGGAATGCTTTGGCCCATCTGCATACTACATAACATTGTGGCACCACTGCTTGTACCAAAACAAAAAGCAAACTGTGGCACAGAAGAGGAGACGATGATTAAATGCATTTTAAGACTTGTCCAGATGCTTTTGGCTAATTTAAAATTGGAAAATCTGCTTCCCTACTGTGACTCCTCCTATTTGGGTCCCTTGTCTTTCATATTAACTGCAGATGCTTTGGCATCAAATTCCATTCTTAATACTAAACGTGTACCCAGGCTCTTAGCACTGCTGCTATTGTTTATCATGTTTTGCTGTGTACCTATGATCCTTACACTGATTATACAACTCTACTGATGTTCCTCTTCCATGTTGTTCATGCCCATTACTGTGCTGCACTGTTATTTACTGTTCAAATTTTGTATTGTTATTTATGGTGTCCCCCAGGTCTCTGGGTTTGCAGCTCAGTGTCCTTAACCATTACAATGTACTGCGTCCTAAAGAAAAGAGTATAGTTAAGCCAGTGGCTATGCACTGCACTAAAAATTAAGAATTCCAGGTTAGTGAGCAGATTTAGGGTCTGACACTGAAAGGTCTCTGGGCTTCCACACCTGCGTAGGGAGCCTATGGGTGCACAGTTGTTCCTATTGCTATTTGTGACTACCTTTGCACATCCGGAGCTCCCTATGCAACCCACATGGATGCCTCCCTGGATATGGTCTACACCACTATGTAGCCAGTTGGCTCAGGTTCGGCTTGTGGTCTCACTACATGTGATCTCAAACTCTTTTTTTCTGCAGAGCAGAGGATGGCAGCATTACACAGGGTGATCCAACAGTAATGCTTGCGTGGTCTTTGCAGAACAGCCCCCGCTAACCTTTCTGAGGTGTGATCTACTCCTCCCAGCTGTTGCTCCTGGCACTGCCAGATGGCATGGAGTGCTGGGGTCCAGAACTCACAGTTTCTTAAATGTTCAGTGTTGTACATATCCTACAATCCCCTGCTCCACATGAAGCAGGGGATTCCCTGTGGAGCCAACTTGTGCATTCATCTGGATGCCCTACAGCTGACTCTGCTCTGTCCTTGAACCATCTTCAGCCCCTCTGCTTCCTGCATTATGCATGAGCTGAGGGAGACTGGGGAGGCTGGGGACTGTACAGTCAGATGTTTGTAGATGAATTGCGGGCACTTGGGTTATGTGCCCAGATTGGCAACTCTGGGGCATATTTAAGCCTTCACTGGGGATCACGCCCTAAGACTCCCAGATCAGGTTCAGTATTAAAATGCTGAGCTCTGTCAGTTCCATGCAAGGGTACATTAGTAGAAAGTTACAGCCAAGTTGGGTCACTTACTGAAGATGCAGCTATGTGAGTAGAAATCAATGAAAGGCTACTGAAGGACATTGGAGAGAATGGAAATGCTTGGGGGCTGCAAGCAGCAGCATTAGTAAAACATGTATCCCTACTAGCATCATTCACTTTGAGAAGCAATAAAATCATATGTCAAAATAATATAAAGTGTGCCCTATACGTTTATTTTTGTTTTAGATATGCCTGACATATTCGGACACAGATGTGCCTTGTTATTGGATTAAGTGTCTTTGATTATCTTTCATCTGCAAACCTTTAGAATAATTTCTAAAGGTTAGGAAATCTACCAATAAAATGCATATTTTGCATCTGCTTTTTACTGTGTTACCTATGTTAAGATATTGTGACAGGGTGAAACACTGAAAAAGCTAAAAATTAATACTATATGATACTTTCTGACAAGCACTGCCAAGTTTGCATTCCCTTTATCAATATTACGAATGCAGTGAATTTATCACTTCACAGTAGATGACCTCTCAGAAGTCTGCTTTAATGTTTCATGCTACTTATCCATTATTGCTCTTCCCTCTTTGTTTTCAGTTCATCACTTGCCTATTTGAATACCGAATTATAGTTCACATTATAAGTTTAATTAATTACTCATGACCTGGTGTAGCTCGCTGATTGGCAGCCATGCCAGTCAGAAATCTCTTAGAAGTGACCAGCACAGCAGTCTGTCAGCTGTTCCCACTACAGCAGTGCATGTGCAGTGTCACAGAAACTGTGACACAAAAACAATTTTAAAAATAAAATAAATCATTATTGTGATTAGACTTATAATCACAATAATGACCTCAGAGCTGGTCATTTCCTCTTGATTAATGACCAACTGGGTGTGGGTGGCTCTTGGCAGTGCCTTGGGCCACCCTTGCCCCCAAGCCAGTTGTTAATCTCTAGGAAATGACCAGCTCTTCAGTTATCATTGCTTAATTATAATGTACGGCAGAATGCTGTTAACCTTAGGAAATAATTTCCTAAGGTTGTTAACCATCGCTCATCTGTTTAGTGTTGTTAACCCATCGATTCTATGTCACATCGATAGGTTAACAACAGAGGCCGCCATACATGTGTACTACACAACCCACAGCCTTCCAGAAATGGCCTATGGTGAAAAACGCGGACACAGAATGGCTATGGCGGTGACTACAATTTAAATAGTAAGGATCGTGCATAAGTTTTTAAATTAAAATGTATGGTCATACACTATAAAATATAATGTACGGTCATACATTGGCAACCGGTTTCAATAACTGGCTCGAGGTTGCCATGGTGACATAAACCTCTTGAGCTTCGCTCTCATGGTTTACATGGTCACCATGGCAACCTCTCACCGGTTAACAAACTGGTTACTGATGCATGCCATACATCATCCTCTATATAGTGTATAGTGGACCCTTATTGTGCATGGAAACTGGAGGTTCTAAAAATGTTGTTCTGCTGCAGTTCAAAAGGTCATGGAATGCGACTGTACCCTACTGCAGCAGAACATTTTGAAAACATCTAGAGGTTCCACGTGCTCAGTCTCCTACCTTTACTCGGCGGAAATGGCAGGCTCCACACTCCCAGTGGTGGCAGTAGAAGCAGTCACATCACAGCCTCAAAAGATGCAGGATCAACTAGATATGTGTAGTTTAAAAAAAAAATGAGTGAGTGATTCCCAAACCAACTCCCTCTCGCTTAGTGAGAACTACGACTGCCATGTTATTTTTTTTTGAAAATCCCTCCCACACCGGAATGACAGCCAATAGAAGGCTGCCCATTAAACAACAACATGACTGTTCCCTAGCAACCAAGCACACCACCTAGTAAGCATGCCCTAACATGAAGAGCAGGATGGAACAACAAACTTTTTTTTGTATTTAAAAAATTAAAACCGTAATCAAAAATGGTGACTATACACTATAATAAATAGCGCATGGGCAACCTCATGTGCAACCAGCCTATTGTTTTACCTTGGAGTTCTGATTACCACGGACCTCTCGAGCTTCGCTCTTGAGGTCTGAGGTAGTCAGAACCCCTCTGTGGTACAACAGGCTGGTAGTGCATGGTTCCCCATGCACTATTCTCTATCTCCAAACAGTCTTGCTCTTGACTTCTTCTGCTAGCTAACAGTAACGCTATCATCCAGTTGTTAGCTCCGGAGCTATTCAAAAGTACTACCATGTGATTCCGACATGTAGACAAACTTCCTATACTGGTCTATACAATTATCTGCAGTAATTTCTAAAGGAGATTACCAGAGAGAATTACTAGTCGGTGTCAGACTGGATCCTGCATTTAGATTACATATTAAAAATGTATCTGACCGAATGCTTTAGAATATGAGAGAAGTAGACATCAGGACTAGTTGCTGATTCAAAATGCAAGCTCTATGCTTTTAATCTGTTTAAAGGAAATAACTTCTTGACAGAACAGTGTTGTAAAACCCCATAGAAGAATACATTACATAACAGTTACAATATAACAGAATAATAAAAACCAATACGCCAGAATTACTAATGGACAACATTCAGTTGTCTGAAAGAGAGAGAAAGAGAAAATAGTGGCAGCAGTCTTCTGTCTCTCGCACTGTAATGGGAACTGGATGTTATCAGCAGGCAGCGATCAAGTGGTTCACTGACTGGGATCCCACATATTTAAATAGCTCAGTGACTTACGGGATGGCGAACAGAGAGAGACATGCAGCAAACAGTAGTTGCACTCTTCTGTCTCTCTTTTTCTCTCTAACGGAGGACAGGGTGTCACCAGTGGTCAGCGATGGAGCGGAGTTCAGGCGGGCTTTGCTTTCTCCCTCAGTCATGTATCTTGCCCTAAAACACCTGTGCCTGCTGTCATGGGGGGGGGGGCGCCATAAGGGCACTGCAGCACCAGTACTCACTGCACTTTATGTGACTGCCAACACTTGCTCAATAGTGGTCTGTGTGATGATGGGATCCCTGTGACACCTGTATAATTATCCGGCCCTGATGTATTGGTGAGCGAGGACTGTGGGTGGCAATTATCACACTCTCTCACTCTGAACACTCCCTTTGCTGGGTGCATCATGGCCTGGAAATCATATTGGTGTCACAGGGATCCTATTATCACACTTACTACTATTAACTAGCTGTTGCCACTCACATACAGTGCACTCACTACAGCCACAGCATCAAGGAAGATCTGCATGCACCAGGAACTTTAACTCATGGTTGAAGAACTGGTGCTGTGAGGAAGGCTTTGGATTCATTGGTGACTGCGGACCCACCTGGAGGGATGGAGGCTTGTTCAAGCCTGATGCCTGCATGTATCCTAGAGGGGAATACAAGCACTCAGTGATAAGTTTAAATGCTACATGGACAAGCATTTACACCAAACAAGGGGGTGGCAGGCCAGCAAGGAGGGTACCTAACTGCCCATCCCCCACAACTAGCAGTAGAACCAGTGAACAGGAGGAGTGGATATCTCTACAAAGCAGTGTGCAAAAGATGTAAATAAGCACCCAAGAGGTGGATAGGCAGAAAGGTGGCAAAATTCAACAGAAGGGCAGACAGCAGGGAGAACCAGGGATAAAGGACAACCAGGGAAGGGGCTGGAGTAGAACAGCTAAACAGTCCAGGGAGTTCAAATCATGGACAGCCATGTGTGCCAATGCCAGGAGCCTTAGCAACAAGATGAAGGATCTGGAGGCTGTCATAGTGCAGTCGAGCCTGGACATTGTGGCCATCACAGAGACCTGGTGTAATGATAAGCATGACTGGGAGATGGCCATACCTGGCTACAGCATATTCAGAAGGGACCAGGCAGGTAGGAAGGGAGGAGGAGTGGCACTTTATGTGAAAGATGGCAAGAAGGCCACAGAAATCCACGATGAACAAAATGGGGGGAGATACTGTGGGTTAAGCTGGAAAGGAAAATGAGGTCAGCCATCCACACAGGGGTAGTCTACAGACAATCAGCCCAGGAGGAAGAAACAGATAGGGAGTTGATGCTAGCCATCCAAAGGATAGCAGACAAGGGGGAGGTGGTGTTGGTTGGAGATCTCAATATTCCAGATGTGGACTGGAGCCTCCCAGCAGCAGCATCAACCAGGAGCAGATTTATCCTGGACTCCCTTCAAGGTGCCTTCTTCAAGCAACTGGTCATGGAACCAACTCAGGAGAAGGCAATACTGGATCTTGTGGTCACAAATGGGGACAGTGTGATGGGAGTAACAGTGGGGGAGCACCTGGGGAACAGTGACCACCAGTCACTGTGGTTTGACATCACAGGAGCAGAACCAAACTGCACAAAAACACGTATCCTGGATTTTAGGGGAGCAGACTTTGAGAAAATGAGGACATGCTTGAAAGAGGCATTAATGGGAATGGGGCAGGACAAGGGTTGAGGAACAGTGGGCAGTATTTAAAATGGGGATTACAAGAGCAACAGAATTATGCGTTAAGCAGGTTAGCAAGGGGAAAAGGAAGAGGAGGCCATTATGGTTTTCCAAGGAGGTAGCGGAGAAAGTAAAAGCCAAAAACGACTGCATCCAGGAAATACAAAAAGACGCATGCAGAAAGGGATAGGGAGAAATACCAGGAGAAGCAAAGGGAGGTCAGTAAGGGAAGCCAAAGCTCAGACAGAAGAGTGCATTGCAAAATCAGTAGGTGGAGGGACAGAACCTTTTACAGGTACATAAATGAAAAAGAAAGGCAAAGGTGAAAAATATAGTTCACTTCTATTGCATGTGTATATATATATATATATATATATATATATATACATACATACATGTGTCACGTGTATGTACTGATACTATTATGGACTGATGGGAGCGCACAGAAAAATAAGGATACAATTACAAGCTCTCCACTTTCTCAAAAAGTAAGGAAATTTGTTACAAAAAACTTTGTTAATCATCAGTTAGGGTTACAGCAACAGAAGTTTGGAAATGTAGTGTTGGGTTCGAACCCTAACACCTCTACCCTACCCATGCACAAACAGGTGATCGGGGTGTGCCTTGGGGTTATCATGCTCACGAGAAACATTTATGATCATGAGTTTGAGCCTTAATAACTTTGGTACCATTTGATGAAACTGCATGCAATTTTGCAAGTGTAGCCAAAGTTTCAGGTTCTTACAATCTGTCTGGCAAGTTTTGTGACAGCCACTTGTCAGGATTTTGAAATCCATGGGGCTAGATATTCAAAAGGGTTGCGCAATGCACAATAGGGTTGCACCAGTGCAAGTCAGAAAATGCACCATTCTGCGATATTCAGCAGGAGGCAGTTGCGCCACTGAAAACATGCTGAGCAACAGCGCAATGATAATGAAGGCATGCACAACCGAAGGGGAGGAACCATGCATAAAGGGCGAAAAGCGCATGTTCAAAGACTTGCGCAATGCGCAACAGTGGAGCAGGCAGAAGTTGCGCCATAGCAGAAATGAGCCAAAATAAAAAGGAGCAAGGAAGAGGTACAAGAACGCTACAGGGAAGCCACATGAGGCAGGGGGAGAGACAGGCACAGGAAAGCAGCACAAAAGAGGGCAGGCCAGGGAAACCACACCACACAAGAGGGGCAAGAGAAGGTGTGTGGGGCCACACAAAGCAGAGGCCAGTAGGTGTACCCGGTGCAGGGGAGGTAGCAGTCAGGACAGTGGGGGGAACAAAGCAATAGCTGCTGGGGGGGGACGCAAGCCAGGGACATGGCCAGTGCCACCTTCCACATGGATGCTGTAATGAGGGGGGTGAGAAGGCATGCTGCAGGGGGACATGGCCGTGGAAGGGCCTGTGGGCGGTATGCCCCAAACAGGCAGTACCGAGCCCACACCAGCTTTGAGCTGTACACAGATATCGAGATTGTGGGCCAGTACCACCTGAACAGGACAATACTGAGGCGGCTCTGTGAGCTGTGCAGTGATGTGATGCAGGCACCCACACGACGGAGACATGTTCTGTCAGTGGAAACAAAGGTAACAGCCTGCATGTGCTTGCTCGCCACGGGTACCTTTCCAGAGACCAACAGGGGACACCACAGGCATAACACAGTCGGCCATGTCACGCATCCTCACCCAATTCCTCAGCGCACTGCTGCCACATGCTGCGGAGTACATCCATTTCCCCAGCACTGCGGCGGAGCGCACAGCAAACATACAGGAGTTACACAGGGTAGCATGTATGCCTGGCGTGCTAGGGGCGATAGACTGCACCCATGTGGCCATACGCACACCACCTGGCCCTGAGGGTGCCGCCTACATGAACCTTAAGGGATATGCCAGTGTCAACTGCCAGGTGGTGTGCGATGACAGTGGGCGCATCATCCATGTCTGTGCCACGCACCCTGGGGGAGCACATGATTCCTTCATCTGGCACCAGTCGGCACTGTGCCACCGATTCGAGAGTGGGGACATCCCCACAGGTCATCTAGTGGGTGAGTATGTATGTAGAACTGACATGTCATGGGCAAGGGGGGTATGGCCAGAGGTGCCATGGGTGTGGCCCACAGGGCTTGGGGCAGTCTGAAGCTGAACAAGACACTAACCTCCACTATCTTCACACAGGTGACAGTGGATACCCACTCCGTCCCTGGCTGCTCACACCCTACCGGCGGCCCACGACCCCATCGCAGCAACTCTTCTATGAGGCACATGCCACCACACGCAATGTCATTGAGCGGGTGTTTGGGATGCTGAAGGCGCGTTTACGTTGCCTGGACACCTCTGGCGGTGCCCTACAGTATAGCCCCTCAAAGGCCTGTGGGAGATTCCTGGCCTGTTGCATCCTGCACAACATGGCCAAAGACTGTGGGATAGCCGTACAGGTTGAAAAGGGGACAGCGATGGGGACGACAGTGACGCCGGTGATGATGGGGATGGGCAGCCCCCCTTGGCCGACGGGACCCCCGACTGATCCGGCTGGCACAGCTGCACTGGGACATCATCACAGAGGAGCACCTCAGCCAACACAGGTAAGTCATGGTGCCATGTGCAACCACCAGTGGCTAGGGCACAACCCACATACACGCATGGAAACACACCATGGGTGCATGCTGGCAAGGGATGTGGCAGGGCACAGAAGCACACACATACAACCAGGGAAGGGTGAACAGAAACATGCCACATGGATGGACACACACACACGCACACACAATAGGCACAAAGTGCACAGGGTCAGGTGCAAAACTGAGCCGAGACGAAACACTAAGCAACACACATGTCCACAGGCCACCACATCCACTGACTGTCCATGGCGTGCGTGTCAGATGCTGGGCACCATCGCGACTTTGGTGTACAGTGCAATGCAGGCATGATCATGCACACGTACCTGTGGACAGCAGCCGGGAGGGTGTGCAGGTGGACCGTGTGTCTGCATGCAGGGCTGGGCACCCACCCGTGCACTGCCTACCAAAACACACAATGCACACAGGGCAGCATCAGACAGTGCCTGTGCTGGGAGACAGGTCAGTCCTGCGGCACAGTGCCACGTCCACCTCAGATGCATGGGCATCTCCACGAGACCCAGCAGCACTGGCAGACTGACCACGGGCCTCATGGGGTGGCACCGATAGTCCACCAGGGGTTCCACTGCATGAACGCGACCGTGTCCACACAGGGGTCTGCAGCACACCGAACATTCCTGCACCAGGAGTGCTCGGGATGCCCACAGCTGAACCTGGTGTCGACAGGGTGGGTGTCGTACGATGTCGGGAACGGGGAGTGGACAGCGCACTGCATAGTGTGAGTGACACATAGGCACCCGACTGTGTACCCGTTGTGGCCATGACAGCAATTAACGGCTGTGCAAGCCTGTCAATGGCAGCGGTCACATCCTCCCGCAAATGATCAATCCGTGACACAATCCTATTGGTGTCCCTGCTGCGTCGCTCCTCGGCCCGCTCCAGAGCCACACACAGTGCCTCCACGGATGTTGCAAGCCGCATCTGCTGCTGTACTGATGCCTGCAGTAGGCGGGTGTGCTCGTCAAAGAGGTCGTCTGCCACCTCGGCATCCCGTCCCTCAGGGTATGCAAGGGCCTGATGTTCAGCACCCCTTGAGGGTGGGCGCTGCTCACCAGAACCAGGTACGGGCAAGTCCACAGGCGGTGCACGGATGCCAACACTGAACCCTGAACTCCCAGTCCCGGTGGACGACTGCTGCAGCCGCCCCTCCAGCTGCTGTGCCCAAGGGATCTGTCGTGTCTCCGCTGTGGCCGCAACAGTCCCACTGTCCTGACCAGCCACCGGTGCTGCCCCACTGGTGCTGACAGGCACAGCCTGGGACTGTGCTGACACGCTGGCCCACACGTCGGCACCAGCCAGGTCCATGGGCGTGAGCTGGCCTGCTGTGTGTCCATTCCGTGGCACACACATGTCACTGCCCATGACGGTTGTGTCTTCATCATTGGTGCAGGTCTCTGCCACAGCCACAGCGTGCTGGCATCCTTGGACGCCAGAATGCTGAGACACAGGAAGGGCTTCCCCCACACCTGTCTCAACGACATCAGTGTGGACAGCCAGGCGGCTCCACTGTTGCAATGCTCGACGTATACCTGTGGAGGTGGATGGTCCTTCCTCCAACTCCAGATGACTGTCCGCAGTGGACAGGCCCTCCACCGCTAACCCCTGCAGACGCGCAGGATCTGTAACAGAAAGTAAAGTCACGTTACTGCATGTGACCTACCCTGCACCCCCCCCAGACAGACCATGACTTACCATCAGGGCCCCGAGTTTTCCGCGATTCCGCGGATGCGGCAAACCGCGGAAATATCCGTGGAATTTGCCATCACCCGCGGAATTCGCGGCCGCCCGCAGAACAAACGTCCACTTCATTTGCCGATGGGGGTACCCAATCCCCCGTCGGCTTCACTGTCCCCCCCTCCAAATGCTTACATGCCACGCTGG
Organism: Neoceratodus forsteri; assembly: GCA_016271365.2. Classification (NCBI taxonomy): domain Eukaryota; kingdom Metazoa; phylum Chordata; order Ceratodontiformes; family Ceratodontidae; genus Neoceratodus; species Neoceratodus forsteri. The sequence goes on from CM057457.1 coordinate 187,709,387, forward strand.
GAGCCCACCCCAGTGTGGCAAAAACGTCCTTTGCCGGCCAAGGGGTGCCCAATCCCCGTCGGCTTCACTGTCCCCAAATGCTTACATGCCACGCTGAGGCCCACCCCAGCATGGCAAAACGTCCTTTGCGGAAGGGGTGCCCAGTTCCCGTCGACTTACCGTCCCCTCCTTGTGTAATAAAAAAATAAAAATAAAAACCTGCAATAAAAACCTTCCATCGTTGCTTCTTTTCCCCTCCACCAACCCGCACCACCCTCTGCGTACCCACCTCCCACCCCCTCACCCCATACTTACCTCCGGACTCGCGCGACGATCTTCGGTGGACCGGGAACACGTCTGCACTCTTCAAAGCCGACCGCGAACTGAGGAAATGCCGGTAAGCTGTATAATGGGCTAGATAGGAGGGGTTCAACTTTATTGCATATCTCAGGCATTTTTGGGAATTTTTGCACCAAATTTTCAACATGGGGTTTTTGGGACCCCTTCTCATGAATGATGTCACTGTCATGGCGTTATTCAGGCTCGAAGGGTGATTTCGCGCAGTGACTGCGCAGTGACTGCAAATCACCCTTCGGGACCGAATACCGCCATGACAGTGACATCATTCATGAAAAGAGGCTCAAAACCCCGTATTGAAAATCAGCAAAAATAAAATTACATTTAATCGAGTGCATTGCACAGTTCCTATGCAGGCTCGTAAGTTTGCGAAATTTCAATATTTTCACTCCAGGTTTCAACATTGCCATTTCACCACACTGTCTTATGAGTAGTATAGCTGTCATTTTCACATCTCACCCAAATGTGTTTCCACCCTGTAGTGCAGAATGGCGCAGTCAGGTGAAATCAATGTATGGGACAAATTAAGAAAATCACAGTGACACTGTTCATGAGCAGAGGTCTTGAAATGGCTATGTTGAAAATTTGTCAAAAATTCTAAAAATGACTGTTTTGACGTGCGTTGCGCAGTTCCTCACGCACTCTCATAGGTTTGCAATTTCAATATTTCACTCCAGATTTTCAACATTGCCATTTTTCCACACCTTCTTATGAGCAAGTACAGCTGTCATTTTTCACATCTCACCCAAAATGTGTTTTCGCACATGTAGCACACAATAGCGCAGTCGGTGTGTGAAATCAATGTTCCGGACAGATTAATAAAATCACAGTGATACTGTGCATGAGCAGAGGTCTTAAACTGGCTATGTTGAAAATTTGGTGACAAACACCCATAAAATGACTGTGTTACGTGCGTGCATTGTGTCAGATATGGCAAAAAAAAAACAAAAAAAGGAAAAAAAATAAGGGTAAAATGTGCACTGAAATTGCGCAGGAAATTGGTGTTGAGTGCCGCAGAAGTTCTGCGGCAAATGAGAACCCTGCCGCAGAACTTTGCTCCGATGTGCCGCAGAAAAATCGGGGACCTGCTTATCATGCAGTGATGTGCTACCACCCGTCTGGACGCCACCTCCTGGAACGCCCTCTATGGCACTGCGCTGCATGCTTGCAGCAAGCCTATCCTCTACTGGTATGAGCTGCACCACCTCCGGCTGGCCCCCACCTGTTGCAGCACGTGCCGCCCTGATGGCAGCCACCTTCTCCTTCACCCTCCTCCTGTCAGTACCCATCTTCTTCTTACACTCCTGCACGAAGCGCTGGTGGCTGCCGTGCAGGTTGACGGCACGTGCCACCTCCTCCCATGCAGCAGCACGGGCCTGAGGGGTGCCCCACCATCCACTGAGCAGTGGCTCCAGATCAAGGTAGGCCTCGAAGAATGCCTCTATCTCGGTCTTTGTGAAATTGGGCCTCCTCTTCCGCCCACCATCATAGTCCTCCTCACACAGACCTCGCTCGGTCATTATTCAGCCTGTAAGGATAACAGTGGTTACCTGTGACTGTGCAGTACAAAGGATGTCCCTGATACCACAGTCCAGACCCCCACACAGCATGCAACTCACCAATAAACTGCAGTAACCGAATATGGCCACTGCAGAACATTGTTGCATCTATATAGCGAAATCCGTGCAAATTAGGTGAGAAGCAACTTTAATTAGACACAAATAGCGCTGCTGCGCCATTGAATAGCTGATCGGATGATTAGCATATGGCGGCTAATATCGCGCCATTGCACTGTAATTGTGTTGAAGCGGTGCTGAGCCAATGGCGCAGTTCTGGTAGCATGTCATAGTACACCTACTGCACATGCCCAGGTAGCTTACGCAGGCATCTGCTGCGCTGATGATGTGCTGTGCGCGGTAGGCAATGCAGGGCATGGCCACCATTGTGCCAGTGGCGCTATAGTGAGGGTCACTACATGGCGCTATTGCACAATTGCGTGATAGTTCACTGTGGCGCTGGCACACAGGCAACCAATCGCGCTAGACGCATAGTCGTCCGATGGCGCTGTGCGTGGCCTTGCGCCAGAGACCCATGACCCTATGCCCAACCTTTGCCCCTTGGCGCCATACATCCGGCATGGCTGCACCTCTATCGCGCTGTTCAGTAACAGCACAATAGGGATTGGCGGCGCTGTACCACGCAGCATTTCCACATGGGGTACCGCGCTGCAGACCGCCATACTGCCTACTATAGCGGTTGAGATGGCACGCAGGAGAGCCCCACAATGGACTGCCATTGAGTTGGCCAACCTTGTGGCCATTGTAGAGCCACTTTATGGCCCACTGTTCGGTGATGAGGCACTGGACAGGGCCAGGACCCAGGTCTGGCAGGAGGTGGCCACTGACCTGGAGGCGGCCACTGGATGCAGGAGGACCTCAGAGCAGTGCAGGCACCATTATGGGGACCTCAGGAGGAGGGAGCCAGAGCTACCTGCCCATCTGTGGTCGCATGCCAGGAGGGGCATGGTGCCTCGTCCAGGTGGGTGATATGTCTACACACTTGTATTGTCCATATGGGTAACACTGTCTTATGTGTCCAGCACATGGGGAGGGATAGTCTAGGATTGGCTATGGTGGTGTTTACAGGGTATGGGGTGGGTGGGTCTGGCTGGCTGGGTGGGTGGGCACACACATTGGGGCAGGGGACTTTACTTTGGGATTGTACTGATGTTTTTCTCTCCTTGTTTCCCCCACAGGCGTGGATGAGCAGCGGCGGATGGGGGAGTGGCAGCAAAAGTAGGAGGACGCAGTGCACAGGAGAGTTGGGGACCAGCACCACTGACAACACCGGCCCGATGAGGGTGAGTGCCATGACACCATGATTACTATTGCATGGTGTGTAACAGGGTGGGAAGCAGGGCATGGCCACCATCCATGGACACCACTGCCATGCACATGACTTGTGACAATCAGCACTGTCCAGTGGCACTGCATGTCTGGGTGTGCATCAATGGTGGTCCATGCGTGCACTGGGCACATGGCTGTGGCACTGCCTGCACACCGCATAGCCACATTACTGTACGGCCTTGGTGGTGCTGTGCAGGACATGGGCGGTGGGTGTGTGCAGTGGTCCATATGGCTGTTGCTGCCTGGTTGGGCATGTCTTGTGGACATGGTCAATGTGGGTTGGCGCACACCATCACAGGAGCGTGGCACATGGCTGTATGCCATGCCTAATGGGTGGGCTGCAGGGGGATGGACAGTCACACCTATTGACTCTGATCCCTCATCCTAGGTGAACGGCTACTCCTGTGGATACAGCAGGCTGTGCAAAAGCTGCTGCAGGTGGCAAGGGAGTCCCTGCAGATCCTGAGGGACATGCACCGGCATGGGGTCAGGAGGAGGAGAAGGGCCAGACGACAGTGCCAAGCGGAGGAGGACCAGGCCGGCCACTGATGTCCCCATGCACCTACTAACACCTTCCCCCCTTTGACCAACCCTCACACCCCGCCTTCCCTCTCCCATATGTTCACCCCTGCCCCTTACCCACCCCCACCTTGTTTCTGTCCCTCCCCCCATATGTACATAGTTCTGTATATAGTTGTGTTTTATATGTTGCAATATAAATATTTTGATATGAATACTGTGGTGGTCTCTGATTTGCAGCTGGCTATAGGTGCTCAGCTGCAGTGGTGTGCGTGGCATCTGGGGTGGTGCAGTCATGGGTATGTGTGTATGTGCGTGGGGAAGTGTCTATGGTATGGGAGTAGCTATCAGTTGGTGTCTGTGGTGTGTGTGTTGTTCCCTGTGCATTGCATTACTGTGTGCAGTGGTCCATGTTGCATGCTCTGTGTCCACTGTGCCCCTGTCAACCCGTCCTTGGCCTGTGCAGCTGACACCCTTGCATGTCTGTGGCCTGCAAGGTCTGCTGCCATGTCAGTGGTGGCTGTCCATGCAGGTCATCCACTGTAACCGTCACAATGCTGGGTTGCCTCCTGTCACTGGTGTGGTGCATGTTTGCCTCGGGTGACACTGTGGCCTCCACAGTTGATGTCCCACCTCCATGCTGTGGCTTGTGTGTTGCAGGGGCTGTGCACCACTGTCTGTGACTTGTGCTTCAGGCATATGATGGTGGCATACAGAACCACAGTGCCTGCACAGGGTGGGTGTCATTCCTGTGCCATGGAGGACTGCAGGCTGTGTGTGCTCAGTTTTCATGGGCCCACACTGGAGCTTGGTTGCCACACTACTGCGTCCCTGTGTTAATGTCCCCTTGGGTATGGGTGTGTGTTTGCCCCTGCACTGTGTTGCATCCGGTGTGATACATGCTTCCACGCACCACTGTGGGTGTCTGTGCTGGCTGCTGTGGCTAGTGGTGGATCGGGATGTGTCACTTGTCTACTGTGCAGGGTGCTGTATCAATGGTGGTGGTGTCAGGGGCATGCCCCTTCCCGTATGAGGTACCTCTTGTGCCGATGCATGGTCGGTCTCTCAAGTGTGCCTCAGGAGGATTGTGCATGTTGGCACTGTGTCTGCCATTGTTGCATTGCCGTGTGCTGCCACCCACTGCTGGGTGCTCATGGTGGGGCTGGCTTGTATGATTCTGTGGTACATGAGGTTGCAGTGTGACAGTGGGGGTGGTGGTATGCATGGGGTTTCCTGCAATGGTGGTCACTGCTCATGGGGCTGTCTGGGGGTCACGGTGCAGGGTGTGCTGTGCACTGGGGGGGAGCTGGTGTGGCACGGGGTGGTCCACCCTCCTTGTGTGGCAGTCTCAGCTTGCCGGTTGGTGTGCTGGGGCACCATGGCCCAGCTGTGCATTGTTTGCTTGTCCCCATGGGCCAGTGGATATTCCAGCCCTCTCCCAGTTGTGCCGTGCTTGGGGTGTGAGGGCGCATTGTCAGTTCTGCTGTGTGTTCCTGTGCCCATCTGTGGCATGGGTGGTGGACCCCTACCTACCTCCCTGGTTGTGCAGTTACATTGCTCTGCTGCTGGGGGGCTCCCTGCTTGCGCTATGGCACCTCTGGGCTGCTCAGCTGGACATCCCTTGTTGCACCATAGTGCATCGTATCTGCTCAGCTTCCCCTCCCTAGTTGCGCTATGGCGCAGGTTATGCGATATTCAGACGTTAGCTGTTGGTGCAATTTAGCTTGCTCCTTTTTTGAATATCGCGTCTTTTGCACATGGGCACAATGGACTTGTGCTTGCTCCTGCTATTGCGCACTTTTTGGGCGCAGTTTGAATATCCAGCCGCTGGAATTTAAAAATAAGGAAAAATGCTATTTTTTTTTTTTTTTGCTAGCACCTTAAAAAAATGGTTTAGAATTTTGTTCCAACATTTTCAAAGGCGTAGCAGCCCAGCCCAAAGCCTTTCGAAGACTTTTTGAAAAATTATTGAACAGTTCAAGGTATAACGTCTTAAAATTTTGCGTGCTAAGTATGGGTTGAGTAGGCACGTTAATGTTAAAAGCACAGTTACATACTTACCATAACAACAGATCTTCAAGATAATCTCTTTCATCAGGCCAGACCTTTAGAAGTATATCCACATCAACGCTAGGACCACATGGAAACTTTTGCAAGCCAGGGGCTGCCCATGACCATGTCATGCATCAGCTTCTACATAAATGTGGATGGCCCTCTCTTTCCTCAGTTCCCCACTGGAGATTATGGTTGGAGGACCTCATTATGGGGAACCAAGAGATAAAGGCAGCACCGCGCATACCAAGTGTCAAGGGGTGCTGAAGAAGCAGTGATGGAATAACTGTAAAGAAAATCTGGTGACCTACCCTACTTCCATTATGAGGTCTGGTTATATTCCATCTCATCTTTATCTCCTTCAATGACAGGAATAGAGGAATGTGCCGGTGATGCTAGTGGTGACTGAGAAGGCCCCTTTGGTGTAGTGTTGGGTTGAGGCATCAACAGAGTCTGAGTGTTCGAGACTCTTATCGCTGTTAGTACAGGCTAGTTGGGCAAGCATGGGAGAAAGTCATATATCATTTCATAAAATGATAACAGCACTGTTTGCATGCTGATGACATCTGTATTAGGGGTCACGAGTGTAGTAGTTGATGGTGGGTTCAGATCCAGTGACGACAGCATCATACCACCCCTAATAGGCCTAGTAGCGCCCAAGCCAAGCCCTGATCTTGGTGTTTGGTCAATGGTCGGGGGTGCTGTAGTCACCACGGCCAGAGCGGATGATAGTGGTGATGAGGAACTATCTGCAAAGTGTCCTCACTTGCTGCTGCTGCTAATATGCTGTAAGTGTGCCTTGTTTTGTATCTCTGTATTTTACAAAAAGCAATTCATTTTTGCACTAATAAAGTATTTATTACAACCGACACCAATGCTAGTCCTTTTCTGTTTGCATCTCCAGAAACTCCAGTAGGTTCTTCTTAGTAGAATCCTGCTCCTCTAAGGTAAAGCCCATGGCAGCTTGCATTTGCTGCATCATGGCAAAACAAGAGGGGTCCTCTGTAAGTGACCTGTGTGTGTTCACTACAGAATCCACAGCACAGGAGGAGACGGTGGAGCCGGTGCCATGTACAGTACATACTGGCTATCTTCAGCATAGTCTTCCTCCTCCTCCATTATTACATCAGAATTATACTGACATTTGTCGTCATATTTCTTAATAATGGGAATGAAAGACCATGCTGGCAGTGGCAGTAGCTGAGAAAGTCTATTCTGAGATGCGCTGACTTGCAGCATCGACTGGGTAGTTGTGGTAGTCCCCGTTGACAGGCCCACTGTAGGAGGTAGGCCTGGCAGTAAACACCATATCATGTCTGAGAATGACATGGTACTGCCTGTGCATTGATATTACTTTGAGTAGTGCTCGTGACCATACTAATCAGCGGTGAAGATTGAGTCTCCAGTGACAATGGCGACATACCAGCCATAATAGATCCAGTAGTGCCTGCGCCAAGCCCTAACCTTGAGGTCTGGTCGATGGTCAGGGGGCACAGACGGTGTCGTAGTTTGGGTCATACCTGTAGTCTTCAGAGGTAACCTGGATTTCGCTGGGGAAGCCTTGTCCTGGTGGTTGTGTTTGTGGCTCCCCAATGAACATTTGTCCCAGGACTTCAATGACTATGATTCAGTCAACGAAGCAGGGCAAAGCGGACTTGCTTTGTAGCTGCTGTTCCACTGCTACTAAGGTCTTTTGAAGGAGGAATTTCTCCAAATCCACCTTCCTGCATTGCCTGGTAGAGGAGTTGAATCCCAGGCAGATCCCACAGGCTTTCACACTGTGCGAGAGGCCTAGGCAGCAGACTCACAAGTCGTGTGCATTGTCTTTGAAAATTTTCTCTCCACACTCGCAATACCAAAAAAGCTTCACGGTTCTTTCCGTGGCATACAGGTCACTGACAATCACTATAAAAGTGGTTACGCTAAGTATAAGAAAAGATGAAAAATGGTGGCTTCTTGCAGTGGTGTGTCTGACGGTGGGTCCAATGAGTCTGATTGACAGCGAGAAAAAAATTGAGGAGAAGAGGGGATGCCCAAGTTATGTAGACGCTGGTGTGTGACATCATCGAGGGCAGCCTGTGGCTTGCAACTTTCTGTGTGGTCCTAGCACTAATGTGGGTATAGTTCCAAAGGTGTAGCCTGTTGAAAGTGATGTCCTCAAAGATCACATTTCCCTATTTATGTGGCATTAAGTTGAACTCTAACTTGTTCATTAATGCAGTTTTATAAAGTATATATATATATATATATATATATATATATATATATAAAATACAAATCACACATACCCCCATTCCAAGAATAAGTAAGATAAGATGGGTACAGCATAACAGAATGGGGAGAGCATTAGGGTCTGCAACCCAAGGCAGACCCTTCACTCCTATTCCTGCATGTAGGGTAGGGGTGTGGAAAGACAAGGGTGGGGCTAGGGGCTTAGGTTTGGTAACCCTACAATCTCATTTCCCTACTTTTGACACTGGAACCTTAATGGTCCATTAACAAAGTTTTTGCATAGAATTTCCCTAATTATTGAGAAAGTATAACCATAAGGAACCTTAATGGTCCATTAACAAAGTTTTTGCATAGAATTTCCCTAATTATTGAGAAAGTATAACCATAAGGAACCCTAATGGTGCATTAACAAAGTTTTCTGCATAGAATTTCCTTACTTTCTGAGAAAGTACAACCATAGCCTTAGTGGCTTATGGGAGTGCAGGGCTCTCATCTATCCATAAGTGTGGAGAGATTGTAATTAACCCTCATTTCCCTGCGCTGCCATTGGTCCATAATGCTATATGTCCATGTGAGAGCACAGGGCCTGGATGCATGTACTGTATATTGTAAGTGTCCCTCATTTATGTGTAGGCAAATCAGTACAGATGTCACATTGTGAATGTACGGCAGATTATCACTGTCACCTTATCCACATTCATTAAAATTCACCCACAGCTGTAAAAAAGACCTGGAAACATGCAAAACAGCTAGGTGTAGCAAGCTGTGAGTCCATATTTTGCAGCATTTTTGAGCTACAGCTGCCAAAATGCACCCCGACCATTATAATGTTATCCTATGGGAAATTATGAAACTTCAAATTGTTATAACTATGCAGCACAAGAAAATTTTCTCACCCAAACCAGAAAAAGGTACATTTGTGGGGCAAGCACTTTATGCCCTGAAAATTTCAGCCCATCAGTGTAAACGGTTTCTTTGCAATGAAGTGACAAAGAAACAGACATATAAGAAAAAATAGTGTCACAGATTGTGGCAATACCCTTGTTATTTCGCAGAACAGTGCCGCAATTTGCAGCAGAACTCAGCAGTTTCACAAAAGGACTTTTATAAATAAAATGGCACAATCAAAATAAACATATTTCTGGGCAAAGTAACATCAGAATTTGATTCCTCAGGCCCCAATTAGGTAAGCACAAGTGTTGGTGTTTACCAACTATCAGTATTTTTCCAAGTTTTTCTGCGTCGCTAACTGAAACAAGATGTAAGAATCTCAACACTACATTCTGCATTTGAGAAAGCAAAAACCACTTTCGTGGCAACAAAACAGTACTTTTGCATGGCACATCTAACTTTTCCCATAGGAGACAATGGGAAACTTTACTTTTGAACATACTAATATTTTTTCACCAAACCTTCAAAAGGCACATGTGTGACCCAAACCCCATATACTCTAAAAATTTCAGACCAAAACCCAAGCCATTTCTGAGAAACAGCGTGACAAAGGATTTACACAAAAATGGTAATTTACTCAATTTTTTTATGTTCCATATCTCTACAACCGCATAGCCGACTGGAATGAAACTTGTCAGATCCAGAGATATTTGGTCCCCAATGTTGCATGCAAAATTTCATATGACTCAGTCAAACGGTAGCAAAGTTATTAAAGTGCAACATTTTGGGTTTACCATAAAAGTGATCATTGAACCCTAATACAGGGGCATGGTATACTATGATAGATATATATATATATATATTATATCTATATATATATATATATATATGGATATAATATATCTATAATATAGATGTTCATTGTAAAAAAAACTTCATTTAATGCATCAGTTAGGGTTAAAATGACAAAGGTGGGGAAATGAGACATTAGGGTAGAGCCCCTAACTTCCACCACCACCACACTACCCATCCTGCACAGTCCGACAGATGCCGGGATGTGCCATGGGGTCACGAGGCTCAAGTAACTAGAAGCCCTGTTTATCTGCCAGAAAGCCCTCTCTAGTAATATGGTGTAGATACGGGATACAGCGTGAGGTTGTGTGGCTGCAAGACTGAGTGGATGCAGGAATCTTCCATCCTTTGCTGCGGTTTGACTTAACTGGGAACTTACTAACAGATGCCCAGTCTAGTATATTTTCAAGAATGACTGGGGGTTTAGGTTGTAGTTATAGATAAGATCTCCAGACGACAGTACTTGGCAATTGTTCCATAACTCTTCTATAGAGAATCTTGCCAGCTGCGGGAGCCAGGATAGTGAGATCATTTTCCCTCCAATTAGGAAGTTTGGATTTCCAGTAAGTGGCTGGTTAGGATCTCGCGTGTGTTGATAGGACAGGGAGGAACACACCTCGGTTTGGGTGTTTACTGATATCCCAATTGGGGTTTCTTTAAGTGCGAGTGGTACTAGTTTAGGAGTTATATGTAGCAGTGCAAGAGGTGATAAACCCTGGGCCAAGATAAGCTCCTTTTCCAGTATAAGCCATAGAGGGCAGTACTGGTCTCTGGTTGCTACATTGAGACTGTCCAATCATTGTAAATATTTTGCAGAGTGGCTAGCCCAGTAATATAGTTTAAAATGGGTAAGTCTCAGCCCCCCTTGAACCTAGGGGGCTGCCAGTTTCCCATAAGCTCTATGGGCTTGTTTGCTTTTCCAGAGGAACTGGGTTATCAAGGAGTGTAGTTTGGCAAACCAGGCCTGTGGCAGCATATTGAGGGGATAAAAGGGTAGCACCCATGTAGAGTGCTGATTATTGAGCGCTGCACTTTTGAGTGACTCAATAAAAGCTAAAAATGTGGCTAAGACTTTAATATCATAGTTAAGAAGTGATATCGGTCTGTAATTCGAGACTCTTTCTGGATCTCTCCCCTCTTTGTGCAATACTACTATCGTCGCCTCGAAGAGATGAGGGTCCTGGCATTCTCCTGAGTCTATAGTTGTGAACAGTGTTAGTAGCCATGGTGTCAGTTCCTCTTCCAAGACTTTATAAAAGTTGGGGGAGAATCAATCCAGTCCCAGAGCTTTGTCTAATGACAAACTTTTGATCGCTTTCTTAATTTCTGCTTCCGTGATGGGGAGGGTCAAGCTGTCCTGCTGGTCTACAGATAGTACAGGTAAGGGGATGTTTCATAAGTACTCGTCAATGTGTATGGTTTTAGGGGGGTCAGGCCTAGCATTATAGAGGTCTTTATAAAAGGACTGTAATTCTGTAGTTATTTCAGCCGGGTTTGTTTTAAGCAAGCCATCCTGGTTCGAGTGGATTGCATTAACCAGTCAAGAGGCCTCTTGTTGTCTAACCCATACAGCCAGCAGGTGTCTGGCCTTTTCCCCTTGATCTATGTAGATGGATTTAGTTTTGAGAATAGCACATTCTGCTTTTTCTCCCAACAATTCATTATACTGTGCCCTACAAAAACAAACCGACCTAGGGGGTCCCGAATACACTGGCTGCATTTAAAATTCATGTTTCTGTCCAATAGGATAGTTACTCTTTTACTCTGAGTATTTATGCCTGACACATATACCTGTTCAATATTTAGCCTCCATAAGAGATTCGCTCCGGTGTCAAGGAGGTAGGTCTCTTGTAGGAAAGAAATTTGCCCCTTTTCTACTTGCAGATGTTTAAATATCTTATATCTCTTGTGCTTGTTGTGCACGGCTTTAACATTCCATGTAATAACTTTTATATGATTAGCCATTATGCACATACATTCTTTTCATCTGATACCTAGAACCATAACTCTTGTTCTCCATACCAATACCGTGAGTCCTCCCCCATCCCCGAACATCCCACCACAAATACACCACACACATACCACAAACCCCTCCCCCAAAGTAACACTGAGTGTTAATCAACGCTCTTTGTATAATGTACCTAACATTACCGCTGCCAGATCATCCATGTGATTCAAAGAAACTGAAATGCACATCTGGGGTGAGTGGATGACACTGCCCCAACCTCATGATTCAGAAATGGAAATTATGTACCTACCGTAATTCTTGATCTTCTTGGACACGTCTCCACCACTCATTCACACTAATGGGAGCTGCGTCAGAAGCACTAGGACCCAGCGGGAGCAAACTTTTTTGCTAGAGGGTCGGTGCCAGAGATGGAGCCGCGAGGAACAGCATCGCAAGCCCCAGCTCGTGCGGTAATGACTATCTCGGCGTCGACCCTCCAACCGCCTCAGTACCTTTTTTTCCCCTGAGGAGGTGCAGCGTAACTAACCTGGAAGGACAGCCTAACCAAAAACGGACATAAGATAGTCAGGCGACCCGTATAAGAAGGGTCAACAAGGAAGTCCTCACAGCCTAAAGATTGAGGGAGTAAAGACCAACAATAGAGGTGAGCTCGGGGGACGGTGAGTGGGCATGTGAATGAGTGGTGGAGACTCATCCAAGAAGATCAAGAATTACGGTAGGTACGTAATTTCCATATCTTCCTGGACATAAAGTCTCCACCACTCATTCACAATAATGGGAGAGTACCGAGCTAATAATCCCCGAGAGAGGCAGCACGAGACCAAGGCTCACAGTTTTAGGACAGGAGTCCGTTAAGGATGGTTCTGCAAAAGAAAGATGTCATCTGGCATGGACATCCAGGGCATAGTGTTTGACAAAAGTATTCACTGAGCTCAAGTGGCCGATTGCAAATATCTGCAATAGACACGTTCGATTTCGCTAGGGATGCGCGACTGCTCTAAGTAAATAGCGTACCTCTGACCTCCAGCTTAACCTGTGCCATGGAATAACAGTGGCGAAGGCATGCCACCAGCCATGCAGAAATACATCTGATAGTGACAGATTGACCCAGCCGGGTCTCGTTGAAGGAAACAAACAGTTGTTGAGCTTTACGAAAGTCTCTTGTTCTGTCTAGATAGAAACACAAAGCTCTTTTGACATCCAAGGAATGAAGAGAACGCTCTCCTTCATTTTGGAAGTTTGCAAAGTAAGATGGAAGGACCAGAGGTTGGTTTAGATGGAATTCTGAAACAACCTTAGGGAGAAACTTAGGATGGGTCCTAAGAACTACTTCGTCTTTATGAAACACAGTATACGGAGGGTCTGTGACCAACGCATGTATCTCAGAGACCCTGCGGGCTGAGGTAATGGCCACTAGGAAGGCCTTCTTCCAAGTGAGAAATTTTAACTCACAGGTAGCTAGAGGCATGAAAGGTTTTCGAGTGAGCATGTCTAGCACATGATTGATGTCCCAGGATGCGACTGGATGTCTTATAGGTGGTCTGGTATGCAGAATTCCCTTAAGAAACCTCTTAACCACAGGTAACTGAGCCAGTGACAAGGAAAGTACTGGCTCATGATAAGTTGAAATGGCACAAAGGTGAACCTTAACTGTAGAGTATTGCAGACCTGAATTTGAAAGGTCTAAAAGGTACTCTGGAACTTTATCTGGTGGGCAGGAAAAAGGACTCAAAGAGGATTTTGCATACCAGAGCGAGAAACGCTTCCATTTGACTGTGTACGTTTTCCTAGTGGCTGGCTTGCATGCAGCCAGAAGAATATCTGAAACCCTGCGAGAGACATTGAACCTGTTCATTTCTATTTCTTCAGGAGCCAAGCGTGAAGGTGAAGTGACCTCAGATTGGGATAGACCACAGGCCCCTGAGTCAGAAGGTTCGTCTGAAGGGGAAGCAGTTTCAGAGGAGTTTCTGACATACTGTTGAGTAGTGGAAACCATATCTGTCGAGACCAGAAGGGAGCAATGAGGATCATTTTGTTGCCCTGGGACTCAAATTTGAGAAGTACTCTCTGAATTAGAGGAAGAGGCGGAAAGGCATATAGAAAGAGTTTTGTCCACAGCAGCCTGAATGCATCCTGACAGAAAATGCCAGGCCCTGGATTTCTGGAACAGAAGAGAGGCAGTTTTGTGTTGAGTGGGGATGCAAAAAGGTCCAGGTCTGGAGTTCCCCACTCTGCGAATAGTGACTGAGCTATGGCTGAGTCGAGAGACCATTCGTGAGGATCTGTCTCTGTTCTGCTGAGATGGTCTGCCAGTTCGTTCTGCACCCCCGGCAGGCAGACCACATGAATTAGAGCCTTGTGCTCTAAGCACCATTCCCAAACCCTCATCGCTTCCCTGCATAAGGGGTAAGAGTGGGCACCGCCCTGCTTGTTGAAGTAATACATCACTGCTTTGTTGTCCGTTTGAAGGAGAATGTTCTTGTGACAGAGAATATCCTTCAAAGCCCGGACTGCATAAAGGACGGCTCTCATTTCTAAGACATTTATGTGAAGCTGGGACTCATCCTGAGTCCACGTACCTTGAGTGTGGAGAGTCTGACAGTGAGCTCCCCAACCCATCAGGGACACATCCGTGGTAATGGAAATCTGATGATTCAGAGGCGCAAAGGGGTATCTTTCGAGAAGACTGTCCTCTTGCGACCACCAGGTGAGTGATCTCTTCAAAGGTTCTGTCACCTTGATGAGAAAGGACTGAGGGTGAGTGGTCGGGGACCACTGAATACTGAGCATCCATTGAGAGGTTCTCATGTGGAGGCATGCTAGGGGTACAGTGAACACCGAGGATGCCATGAGCTTTCTCCAATGTGTCGGGCCATCTGAAGGATATCGTTCCTCCTGTCCTCTGGAAGAAATGCTTTCGCACAGGTGGTGTCCAGGAGAGTTCCTATGAAAAGTAGCCTCTGAGAGGACTGCAGCTGCGATTTTTTGAGGTTTAGCAGGACTCCCATGGACGTAAGAAAGTGTGAAGCCGTGGCTACAGCATCTAGAGTTCCCTGCCTGGAAGGACTTGCTAGAAGCCAATCGTTCTTTTATGGGAACACTTGCATTCCAATTTTTCTGAGATGTACTGTGAGAATTGCACAAAACTTTGTAAAAACTCGTGGTGCCGAGGATAGCCCAAAGGGCAGGACTCTGAACTGATAATGCTGTCCCAAAGCCATGAAGCTTAGGTATTTGTGATGCTCTGGGTGTATAGGAATGTGCTGGTAAGCATCCTGCATGTCCAAGGAGGCTAACCAGTCGTGTTGATGAAGCAAAGGTAACAGGGTTCCCAGTGACATCATTCTGAATTTTTCTTTGGGAAGGAATTTGTTTAATTTTCTGAGGTCCAAAATGGGGCACATGCCCCCGGTTTTCTTTGGAACCAGAAAGTAATGGGAGTAGAACCCTGTGTTCCATTGATCCAGCGGAACTACTTCCACTACCCTGTTGTTCAGAAGGCCTTGTATCTCGGAGGCGAGAAGTTCTGACTAAAGGACTGACAGCCTGGGCTGTCATCTGGGGGGACAATCCAGAGGGGTCTCCAAAAGACTGAGGGAATACCCCTCGCAGATTATCCGGAGGACCCATTTGTCCAAGGTTATGGACTTCCATTGATTGTAGAAGTGAGTCAGATGACCTCCCACCACTGAGGAACAGTCCCCCTCGGGCAGCTGAGGGGGGACTTGGGCCAACAACTCAGAAGGCGGCACTAGGCGCTATGGGTCCTTGCACTTTCTGATGCATTTTCTTTTGAGGATAGGGGGCTTGGTTTTTATTAAAACTTCCCCTGCCTTTGCCTCGAAAGGACTGACAGTTATGAAACTGGCGTTTGTTAACACCCCCTCAAGAGGGGACGGGAGGAGGTCAAGCCAATTTAATGGCTGACCTAGTCTTTTGTGTGGCCTCTAGAGCCTGTTCTACTTGAGGGCCGAAGAGATACACACCATCGAAAGGTAACGCCATTACCTGTTGCTGGGCATCATTCGTGAAACCTGAAGTGCGTAGCCAGGAATGACGGCGGGTACAAATGCCCGCCACCACTGCCGCTCGGGAGGCAGTATCAAAGGCATCCATAGCTGCTTTAACCTGCTGGATGTTGGACTCAATACCCCTGGTTATGGTTTGAAGAAGCTCTGAATTAGTGTCCGATTCTGGTAGAGCTTCAACCATTTGTTTGAGCGAATGCCAGAGGATATACTCATACTGAGAGAAATAGCCTTGGTAGCTGGCAATACACATATCTAGAGTGGAAGCAGCAAAGACTCTTACCTAAAGTGTCTATCTTATGAGATTCTTTGTTAATAGGTCGAACTGAAGTAGTCTGGGGAAGGACGACCTTATCATTCTCTGCCAAGACTACAATAGGATCCGCAAAGGCCTGGGATGCCAAAATGGGTCGATCCTTGGGAGCAGCATATTTCCTATCTATGGACTTAGCCACAGAAGGAATGAGAGCAGGATTATTCCATACCATTTGAGAAAGCGTCTCAAAGGAGGGCTGTACTGGAGGAGTCAAATCCATAGGGATCTCCGGAACATGGAGGTATTGGAGTCTTAACAGTTTCCCAGGATCAATATCTGTAGTTTGGAGAGAAAGAGTGGAGTTCAAGTTTTTCAGCAGAGACTTAAATGACAGGTCCTTGACCACAGGCTCTGCAGCAGGAATAGATCCTGTTCCTTTCACATCGTCACCCAGCCTAAGGTCTGGGTCAGGCTCAATGTCATCTCCTGACACCCCAGGAGGGACTGTATGAACAGGAAAGGAGTGAAAATCAGAAGGAAATGAGGAAGGAAAAGGATTCGGAGGCGAGGAGCCCTGAAGACTGGATGATGCCCTAACAGGTCTCGGGCAGCAGAAGAGCATGGCGCCAAAAACACGCTGGCACAGGAGCTACTGCAGCGAGGGACAGCACTGAGAGGCTGCGGTGCCAAGAATGGCACTGAGGAAGGTGCTGAGGCACATGGTGCGAGAAACTCAACAGCACCGAGGACAGCGCCGAAAGACGCGTCGGCGCTGAAGATGGCGTTGAGCGTGCCATCGATGCCGAGGGCATTGAAAACATCCCAAGACTCTGAAAAACAGGATTTGAGGAAAAAGAAGGATGAATACCAGGAGACAGAGGCATCGGTGTGGCCCCCTGCGCCGCAGCCGTGTGAGGGGGGAAACACCTAAGCGCGGAGTCGACGGCACCGAAGACAGCGCCACGTGACTAGGGAAGCTCAACCACCCTATCTGATCTCTCAGAAAGCCCGAAGGCCCCTGAGTGACCGGGCCAGGCAGCTGGACCAACCTCCGAGCCCATTGCTCCATAAGAGCAGCCCACTGATGAAACTGCTCATCTGAAGACCTACCAGGGGGCAGGGTAAGGCTCTGATGTCGAAGATGTCGGCTACCAGAAACAGAAACCGGTGACTCTGAAGGAGGAGGCTGGCAACTAGCCCCAATAACTGACCGTCTACGCACAGACATATCAGAGGGCGACCTCAAATGATGCCTTCTCTTTTTTGACCTGTGGGCCGAAGAAGAGCTCGAGGCCGAACGGTGCCGAGGTGCGACCGCTTACTTTTATGCTTTCAAAGAGGACCACACCCACCCCTTGGGCATTGGACTGTCCATTGTCAGACCCCCCTCCGGAGCGGTGGACGGACCAGCCGGCTGACTGAACAGCTTTCATGAAGTTCCCTACCATCACCTGACCAGCTCATGGTGGACTCCGTCAATGTAGGCTGAGACTTCTTCCATAAAAAGAATAAATAAACTAAGCGATACTTTATTCGAGATATTACTACAAAACAATAAAACTGAAAAACTATGCTGCTAGTTTGAAGTTTGACTCCCGGCAGGCGTGCGACGTCATCACTTAAGTGCACTCCATGGCGGAAAAAAAGGAACTGAGGCGGTTGGAGGGTCGATGCCGAGATAGTTATTACCGCGTGAGCTGGGGCTCATGGTGCCGCTCCTCGCAGCTCCATCTCTGGCGCCAACCCTCTAGCAAAAATGTTTGCTCCCCCTGGGTCCTAGTACCTCCGGTGCAGATCCCATTAGTGTGAATGAGTGGTGGAGACTTTATGTCCAGGAAGATCATGATCCTGCCAGATTTGCCAGTTAAAGTCTCCCCCCCACCCAAATCCTCTCCCTAAAGCAATAATATGTCAATATCTGTGAAGTTAACTAGTACTAAGACATAACCATTGTTGAAGAATAACAAGGTGGGATGTAGTAAATGAGCCAACCCAGTTAGAATATGGCCAAATTGCCATGGGCAGTTTAAGTAGCCCATACCCGTTTGAGGTATCACATCAGGTGGCAGGTATAACTGAGAATGTATATTATACTGATTATTACCCACAGATAGTAAGAAAGAATAAAGAGTAAAAATAAAAATAAAAATTTCTGTTACTGCAACCCAGTAATTGTAATGAACTTCAAAATGCCATTTAAACAAAAATATGGCAATGCCTATAAAGTTAACTAGCATTAAGCCATAACCATTACCAAACATTAAGAAAGTGGGCTGCAGTAAATAAGCCAGTCCAATTAGAGTATGGCTAGGTTGCCATGGACAGCTGAACTAGACCATGTCAGTTAGGGCTAGTACGTCGGGTTGCCAGTATATTTGAGTGTGTACATAGCCCATAAAGAAAAAGAGAAAGAAAAATTATAAGTAAATAAAAATTTCTGTTACTGTCTCCCAGTAATGTACTTCACTTCAAGGGACCATTTAAACAAAGACAGTTGTAGCTCTAATGCTAGTATGGCTTTCTAATTGCAGCACCTATCTGTTTCTTTTAAAGCCACAGTTTCCCTGCAAAATATAACATAAGCCAACAGTTGGGATGCACGTCCCAGAAAAAGGAAAAGAACAGTCCAGGAGAACCCTTCCTGATAACAGAAGCTGTTGCGATTGTCAGTTCCTTCAGGCAACAGAAACTAGCAATTCCATTGGAAACTGCAGCGGTGCGCATGATCGTATTTGCAAGGTGCTGCAAAGCGTCTCTAGATGCAACTCTGCAATCATGCGCACGATCGAGCAGAAAACTTCAGTAGGCCTGTTTATATTCCTATCTCTGCTATGGCCCTAACAACATTGTCTCTTAGTAAAGTCCCCAATCTTAAGCCACAAAAGTTATACCTACAGACACCACGGATGGGTCAGAGATTCATGCCAAACATTGCTCCGCAATTGTATAAAGCTTGTGGCGAGTGTATTCAAAGGCCTTTCGTCGTCCTACTGGGCATCATAGTAAGGGTAGTGTGTAGACGCCATATAATTCGGTTGGTTATTAGGGTACAGGTGACAGTATGGCAAAACCACTTTGGGCAGTCCGATCATTGTGGCGATTGGCATCGGTGACCCTCTGAAAGTTACATATGACTATTCCTGCTTCATGGTGTTAATTTAATGTTATTTTATTCTCAAAGAAGTCATGGCCAGTGTTTACAGTCATTTGGTGAACAGGTCTGGTAGTATCCCCTGCAGTTCCTTAGCTGCTTGCTCAGGATTTTCAAACATGTGCCATCTTTCTTGTACCATTACTCGTAGTTGGGCAAGGTATATCATCCGAAACTGAATGCCCACAGGGATAAGCCAGGAGATTGTTGGATGGAAAAGGCCCCTCTTTTGTCTCACATAAGTTGACAAGTCTTGAGAAATACCGATCTTATGGCCCTCCCACGTTACTGCCTGTACGTCCCGGAGCATAGCCAGTACATGCTGCTTATCTAGGTAGTTGAGCAGCTTTAACAAGAACGGTCTTAGGGGTGATCCGGGTGTCGACTTCGGTCTTAATACTCAATGGGCCCACTCCACTAAGTAAGAGAGGCCATTCGGTGATTTGCCTGCTATTTTCTCAAGGAGCTTTTGCACAAAGAGAATGGGGGAGGACCCCCCCTTCATCTTCTGGGAGACCCACGATGACCAAGTTGTTTAGGCAGCTATGGCCCTTGAGATCTTCCATTTTCAGTTCCATTTTGGCAAGTTACCTTTTAAGGGACATGATCTCAGGGTCAGTAGCCATCTTCCATCTTTTTAGTGAGACCGCCCAGGCTTCTGTGTCTTTGGTTTGCCGTGCAATATCTGCCACATCCTTTTTTAATAGTTACATCCAATGCTAGAAGTAAGAGAGCATCCTGGACCGGCTTCATTTCTTACAAGAACCATTCCTCCATTAGTGGGATTGCCGTGGTCTTGCCCAAGGAAGTTGGTACTGATTTCCCCGATTGTGGTTTAGCTTTTTTCGTGGCCTTCACGGGAGAAGGTGATGGAGTGTGCCGTGGGAGTTCTTGCCGCATACGTACTTCCATAACAGAAGATTGGATGTATTTCCTCACAGTCTTCAAGCAGGTAAGCTTATTTGTGAACTTTTCATGTATGGGATAATACCTTCCTTAGTTCGTATCTAGTGCAGTAGGTCCTAATCGGGAGCAGGAGAGAAATGAGCAAGCTGCTCACTCTAGCTAAGCATCATGTGATCTCCCCACAACAGGGATTTAATGAATCCCCATTCGTGAGCTGTCAAATCCCCATTCATGAGCCAAAATCCTTGTTTGCAGCTGTGCATCTAACCAAAAGACTGAACTGAGCATGCTCAGAACCTGAATTGTCAAAATTTAATAACTCTGGATCAGAATAATATTTTTTCACCAAACTAATGCTGAACTATTCTTTAGGGTAAGCTCTTTCTATCCTGAAACTTTCAGGCTAAAATTCTAAATGGTGTAGGTGCAGGGCGATCAGGAAAATTCAGGAAAAATTCGCAAAAAAAGTGAAAAAAACATTTTTTCCCTATGTGCTGTGCAAAATCCACACATCCAATTGAAGAAAACTTGGCAAGTCAAGAGACCTACACCACAGGACAACATATACCACATTTCATGCATATCCGTTGAATGGTTGCAAAGTTATTAAGGTGCAAAATTTGGGGTTTAACATTAATCTGCTTACTCAACTAACTATAGAAGTGGTCCCACCTCTAATATATATATATATATATATACACATACATACTGTACATACACACACATACATATATTCATTGCATAAAACGTTAATGCATCAGTTAGGGTTGATAGCACAGCAACAAAAGTATGGAAATGTGATGCTAGGGTTACCCCACCACCACCCTCCACACACCAACAGACATAGGGGTGTGCCGTGGGGTCATCAGGCCTAACTCTCAACCCATTCCATATGTAAACAAGCTGACATGCTACAGTATGTGACATGCTACAAATTGTAACACTTTTGCAAAAATTTGCGACAGAATGGGCATGACACTTTCGTGATTTGCGAAAGTGTCACATCCGTTCTGTTACAATTTATGACACTACAGGGGGTCTGATTGTTGAAAAGGCATTTCTGGGGGGGGGGTCCCCCCAAAAAAGTAGTGCTGTGATCCTCAGGGCCCGACTAGGTAAACACAATTGTCAGTGTTTACCTAGGGGGTCCCAAATTTAAACGCCATGCATTTTTCTCTCTCACTAACTGAAAACAAGATGGCCACCACACAACAGTAAAAGGGCCATTTGCAACAGTAAAATGAAGTGGCAGCAGCTTTCAAGAAGCACATATGTTTTTCTCTTTGACTACAATGGGAAAATTAAAAATGTCATAACTTTTGAACTGATTAATATTTTTCACCAAATCACTGTGCATGCACGATTTCAGGCAAATCCATTATACGGTGGCAAAGTTATTATAGCACAACATTTTTGGTTTAACATTGAAGTGGACGGGCAACCCTAACTATAGCTGCACTACCGTGCAGTTATAATATACATATAGGATACATGATGGGCAGGAGTGTGATATGTGAAATAGCTTCATGAGTGAATAGTCGTGAGTATCCAGAGGTCACTGTTCACAAGTGAAGATATTTCACATATCACACGATCTGCACATCATGTGTGTGATTTATACAATAGGCCTTTCTGAAGTGGTTCTCTGTTGCTTTCAAACTGTGTGCAAGATAGAAAAACTTCTTCCACATTCATTGGTTTTGTTTTCTTCTGTGAGGAGAATTTATTTATTCTTCCAGTATCGTTCAGCTGTATCAAAGTATGTTTGTTGCTTTGAGTCTGCAGGGTTTGATGTATTTAGCAGTCAGTGCTCTTTCTTTTTTTTTCTCTCCTAGTAGGAACTTTAGAGATCTTCTCAGCATGTGAGTGTCTGTGAGACTGAATGCAGTAAACGTGTTGTTGGGGCTTCAGGTGCTTGAAAGACAGGTGAATTTCATTTGTTGTTTTACTTAACAGAAACAAGTTGCAGCACTGAGGGAGAGTTAATGGGCTTGTCTGTGACATCACCACAGTGAGAATAAATGCTAGTGAGGTACGCACAGTGGCCCAGATATTCAAAAGAGTTCAGCCATGCGCAATAGGGTTGCACCTGCGCAAGTACAAAAATGTGCCATTCTGCGATATTCAGCAGGAGGCAGTTTATACTCAAATCACGCTGAGCAACAGCGCAATGATAATGAAGGCATGCGCAACTGAAGAGGGAGGAACCATGCATAAATGGTGCAGTGTGATATTCAACAACATCCATGCGCAATAGGGAACAAGTGGAAGTTGCGCCATAGCGGAAATGAGCCAAAATAAAAGGAAGCAAGGGAGAGCGCAAAGACGCTACAGGAAGCCACATGAGAGCAAAATACAGCAGGACACACTGGGCAGCAGGGACACACAGGGCCAGGCAGGAAGGGCACCTGAAGCAATAGCCACAGGGGAAGGTGTGGGGAGACATTGCAGAAGGGAGGTACACCACACAGCAGTGAGGCAAGCACAGGCAGGTGTTCCCGGTGCAGGGGAAGTAGCAGTGAGGACAGCAGGGGGAATACAGTAACAGCTGCCTGGGGGGTGAACACAAGCCAGGGACATGGCCAGTGCCACCTTCCAGATGGAGGCCGTTATGGGAGGGTGAGAAGGTGGGCAGCAGGGGGGCGTGCCCGTGGAAGGGCCCGTCTGTGGTATGCCCCCAACAGGCAGTACCGAGCCCACACCAGCTTTGAGCTGTACAGTGATACCGAGATTGTGGGCTGGTACCGCCTGAATCGGGCAATTCTGAGGCGGTTCTGTGAGCTGTGCAGTGATGTGATGCAGGCACCCACACGATGGAGCCATGCCCTGTCAGTGGAGACCAAAGTGACAGCTTGCATTTGCTTGCTCACCACGGGTACCTTCCAGAGACCAACTGGGGACACCACAGGCATAACCCAGTCGGCCACATCATGCCACCTCACCCAATTCCTCAGCGCACTGCTGCCACATGCTGCGGAGTACATCCATTTCCCCAGCACAGCGGTGGAGTGCACAGCAAACATACAGGAGTTCCACAGGGTAGCACGTATGCCTGGCATGCTAGGGGCAATAGACTGCACCCATGTGGCCATCCGCACACCACCTGGCCCCGAGGGGGCCACATACATCAATTGCAAGGGCTATGCCAGCATCAACTGCCAGGTGGTGTGTGATGCCAGGGGGCGCATAATCAATGTCTGTGCCATGCACCCTTGGGGAGCACACGATGCCTTCATCTGGTACCAGTCGGCACTGTGCCACAGATTCGAGAGTGGGGATATCCCCACTGGACACCTAGTGGGTGAGTATGCAAACCATATGGACAATCATAGGGCCTGGGGGGGCATGGTCAGAGGTGACATGGGTAGTGGCCTACATGGCCCGGGGCAGGGCGATGCTGATCACCAAACTAACCTCCACCCTCTACACACAGGTGACAGTGGATACCCACTCCATCCCTGGCTGTTCACACCCTAGCGGCCCGCGACCCCATTGCAGCAATGCTACAATGAGGCACATGCCACCACATGTAATGTCATCGAGCAGGTGTTCGGGATGCTGAAGGCACATTTCCATTGCCTGGACACCTCCGGCGGTGCCCTACAGTACAGCCCCTCAAAGGCCTGCGGGCTATTCCTGGCCTGTTGCATCCTGCACAACATGGCCAATGAATGTGGGATAGCCGTACAGGTTGAAGAGGGGGACAGTGATGGGGACGATGAGGACGCCAGTGATGATGGTGATGGTACCCCTGACTGCTCCGGCTGGCACAGCTACACTGGGACACCATCACGGAGGAGCACTTCAGCCAACCCAGGTAAGTCATGGGGCCATGTGCAGCCAACAGTGGCTAAGGCACAACCCACAAACACGCATGGACACACACCAGGGGTGCATGCCGTCAAGGGAAGTGGCAGGGCATGGAATCACACACACAACCAGGGATGGGTGAGGTTTAACATGCCATGCGGATGGACACACACACACACACACACACACACACACACACACACACACACACACAAAACGCACCAGACATGCACAAAGGGTAGGAGGCACACCGACCCAGAATGCCACCCCTAGCCACACACATGTCCACAGACCACCACGCCCACTGCCTGTCCATGTGCATGTGTCAGATGCTGAGCGCCATTGCACATTGGTGTAGAGCACAATGCAGGCATCATCATGCTCACGCAACTGCAGACAGCAGCCGGGAGGGTGTGCAGATGGACTATGTGTCCGTGTGCAGGGCCGGGTACCCACCTGTGCACTGCCCACTAAAAGACACAATGCACACAGGGCAGCACCAGACAGTAGCCGCGTTGGGAGACAGGTCAGTCACACGACACAGTGCCCTGGCTGCCACGGATGTGTGAGCGGCCCCGGCGAGACCCGCCAGCACTGACAGGCTGACCACTGGCCTCATGGGGTGGCACCAATGGTCCCCCAAGGGTTCCACTGCGTGAACGCGACCATGCTCGTGCAGGGGTCTGCAGCACTCCGAACGTGCCTGCGCCAGGCGTGCTCGGGATGCCCACAGCTGAACCCGGTGTCGACAGGGAGGGTGTCGCACGACGCCAGGAACGAGGGGTGGACAGTGCACTGCGTGGTGTCCACGACACATGGGCACATGACTGTGGGCCCATTGTAGCCATGACAGCAGTGAATGCCTGTGCATGCCTGTCATGGCAGTGGTCACATCCTTCCGCAACCGGTCCATCCCTGCCAGGATCAGAGCGGTGTCTCTGCTGCGACGCTCCTCTGCCCGCTCCAGAGCCGCATGCAGTGCATCCACCAACGTCGAAAGCCGCATCTGCTGCTGGACTGATGCTTGCAGTAGGCGGGTGTGCTCGTCCAAGAGGTCATCTGCCTCCTCGGCATCCTGTCCGTCAGGGTGTGCGCAGCCCTGATGCTCGGCACCCCTTGAGGGTGGGCGCTGCACACCAGGACCAGGTCTGGGCATGTCCACAGGCGGTGCACAGACGCCGCTGCTTGACCCTGTACCCCCAAGCCCATTGGCCGACTGCTGATGCTGCCCCTCCGGCTGCCGCTCCCCAGGGCTCAGTGGTGCTGCTGCAGTGGCCGCAACAGTCCCACTGTCCTGAACACACACCAGTGCTGCCCCACTGGTGCTGACAGGCACAGGCTGGGACTATGCTGACACGCAGGCCTCACGGCAGCACCACCCACAGCCATGGCGCGATGTTACCTGCTGTGTGGCCATCCCGTGGCACACGTGTCACTGCCCATGCCGTTAGTGACATCATCATCAGTGACAGACTCGGCACCAGCCCGAATCACAGCATGCTGGCATCCGTGGATACTGGCACGGTGGGACATGGGCAGGACTTCATCCTCATCTGTTACAACAACATCAGTGTGGACAGCCAGGCGGGTCCACTGTCACACTGAGCCACGTATACCTGTGGAGGTGGATGGGCCCTCCTCCATCTCCAGCTGACTGTCCTCAGTGGACAGGCCCACCACCTGACCCGTGCAGATGCTCAGCATCTGTGGAAGAGAAAGCTAAAGTGCGTTACTGCATGTGACCTACACTGTCCCCCCCATAGACAGACCATGACTTACCATGCAGTGATGGGCTACCACCCGTCTGGAAGCCACCACCGGAACACCCTCAATGGCGCAACACTGCATGCTTCCAGCAATCCTCTCCTCCTGTGGGGTCAGGTGTACCACCTCCGGCTGTCCCCCACCTGTCGCAGCTCATGCTGCCCTGATGGCAGTCACCTTCTCCTTTATCCTCCTCCTGTCTGTGCCCATCTTCTTCTTGCACTCCTGCACAGAGTGCTGGTGGCTGCCATGTAGGTTCACAGCATGTGCCACCTCCTCCCATGCAGCAGCATGGGCTTGAGGTGTTCCCAGTCATCCGCTGAGAAGCGGCTCCTGATCCAGGTAGGCCTCAAACAGGGCATCGGTCTTGGCCTTGGTAAAATTAGGCCTCCTCCTCCTCCCACCACTGTGTTCCTCCTCTCCCACAACTTGCTTGGTCATTTTTTAGCCTGTAAGAATGACAGTTGTTACCTGTGACTGTGCAGTCCCATGCATGTCCCTAAATCCACAGTCCACACTCCCAAACAGCATGCAACTCACCAACAGACTGCAGTAACCGACTATGGCCACTACAGCCCAATGTCGCACTTTTATAGTGCAACCCATGCAAATGAGGCGAAGCGCAACTTTAAGTGGATGCAAACTGCAGTGCTGCGCCATTGCATGGCTGATTAGCTGTTTTGCATATGACGACTGAATATCATGCTGTTGCGCTTTGCGCAGTTGTGTTGAACATGCTGAGCCAAGGGTGCAGTTCTGTGACATGCGTAGTACACACCTCACTGCGCATGCCCGGGTTGCTGACGCAGGTGTCTGCTGCGCTGCTGACGTGCTGTGTGCGGAAAGCAATGCAGGGCATGGCCACCATTGTGCCAGTGGCGCTACAGTGGTGTTCACCTACATGGCGCTGTGGCACTGGGCCATCATAGGTGCACTGAGGCAACAGCACGGTAGGCCGCTACTGGAGGTAGCACACAGGCAGCCAATCGCACTATACGCACTGGGTTCCAATGGCGCTGTGCGTGTCCGTGCGCCTAAGCCCCTTGACCCTGTGCCCGACCTTTTCCACCTAGGCACCATGCGTCAGGCATGGGTGCACCACTGTCGCGCTGTTCGGTGACAGCACAATAGGGAATGGCAGCGCTGTACTGTGCAGCATCTGCACATGGGGAACCATGCTGCAGAGCACCATTTTTGCAGACCGAGCTGTGAGAATGGCGCGCAGGAGGGCTGCTCAATGGAGCCTGGTCAAACTGGCCAACCTAGTGGCCATAGTCGAGCCACACCATGGACCACTGTTTGGGGAGGCACCCCTGAACAGGTCCAGGAGCCAGGTGTGGGAGGAGGTGGCCACTGCACTTGAGGAGGCCACTGGAAGGGGGCAGACAGCAAAGCAGTGCCGCCACAGGTATGGGGACCTGCGGCGGAGGGAGCCAGACCTGCTAGCCCGCCTGCGGGCACGTGCAAGGAGGGGCACGGTGCCATGGCCAGGTAGATGTTACGTCAACACACTTTTATCTTCCATATGGGTATCACGGTTGTATGTGTCCAGCACATGGGAGGGACCATCCAGTGTTGGCTGTGGTGGTGTTATCAGGGTGTGGGGTGGGTGGGTCTGGCTGGGTGAGGGAGGGCACACACCTGGGGCAGGGGACTTTGCCACTGGATTGTACTGATGTTCCTCTCTCCATGTTTGCACCACAGGGCCAGAGGAGCGGGCGCCTGGTACGTGAGCTGTGGTGCAATGAAGAGGACAGGGAGGCAAGGCGGGCGAGGGTCTGGCGCCAAGGGACCAACCCGATGATGGGTGCCATACCTCCATGATTACTATTGCATGCTGTGTAACAGGGTGGGCAGCGGGGCATGGCCACCATCCATTGACACCACTGCCATGCACGTAACTTGTTACAGTCAGCACTGTCCAGTGGCAATGCATGTCTGGGAGTGCGTCGATGGTGGTCCATGCGTGCACCGGGTACATGGCTGTGCCACTGCCTTTGCACCACATAGCCATGTCACTAAACGGCCATGGTGGTGCTGTGCGTGACTTGGCTGGTGGGTGTGTGCAGCATTCCGCATGGCTGTATGTGCCTGGGTGGGCAGGTCATGTGGACGTGATCAATGTGGGTGGTCACACACCATCACAGAAGTATGTCCCACGGCCGTATGCCATAGACAGTGGGTGGGCTGCATGGGGCTGTGTATTCACACCTATTGACTGTGCTCCCTTGTCCTAGGTGTCCGCCAGCTGAACGACATTAGGGAGGCATTGCGGGAGATCCTGCACGTGGCAAGGGCGTCCCTGGAAATCCTTCGCCGCATTGACCAGATTGGGGTCCACAGGAGGCACCGGCAGAGGAGAAGCCAGAGCGGGGAGCGGGGCTCCCGTTGAAAGTCCCTCTGCCCCTGATATCCCCTACCCCCCTGGACCCACCCTCACCCCTCCTTTCCTGTCCCATTTGTACACCCCTGCCCCTTACCCACCCCCACCTTGTCTGTGGCCCTCCCCCACCTTGCATATATTTATGTATATACTGTAGTTAACTTTTTACATTTTGTTTTTATACAAATCTTTTGATATGAATACTGTGGTGGTCTCTGATTTGCAGTGGGCTATAGGTGCTCAGCTGCAGTGGTGTGCATGGCGTCAGGGTGGTACAGTCATGGGTATGTGTGTGTGTGTCCGTGGGGAGGTGACTATGGTGTGGGGGTAGCTATCAGTCAGTGTCTGTGGTGTGTGTGTTGTGCCCTGTGCACTGGATGACTGTGTGCAGTGGTCCATGGTGCATGCTCTGTGTCCATGGCGCCCCTGTCAGCCCATCCATGGCCTGTGCAGCTGACAGCCATGCATGTCTGTGACCTGCACGGTCTGCTGGCATGTCAGTGGTGGCTGTCCATGCAGGGAGCCACTGTACCCGTCACAATGCTGGGTTGCCTCCTGTCACTGTGTGGTGCATGTCTGCCTCGGGTGACACTGTGGCCTCCACAGTTGTTGACCCACCTCCATGCTGTGACTTGTCTGTGTTGCAGGGGATGTGCACCACTGTCTGTGACTTGTGCTCCGGGCAAATGCTGGTGGCGTACAGGTCCACAGTGCCTGCACAGGGTGGCTGGCACTTCTGTGCCATGGAGGACTGCAGGTTGTGTGTACACAATTTACATGGGCCCACGCTGGGGGCTTGGTTGCCCCGCTACTGCGTCCCTGTGTTGTTGTGCCCTTGGGTATGGGTGGGTGTCTGTTCATGCACTGTGTGGCATCCAGTGTGGTGCATGCTTCCACGCACCACTGTGGGTGTCTGCGCTGGCTGTTGCGGCCAGTGCTGGGTCGGGGTGTGTCATTGGGAGAGTGTGTAGGGTGCTGTACCACTGGTGGTGGTGTCCAGTGCATGCCCTGTCCCGTGTGGGGTACCTCATGTGCTGATGCATGGTTGGTCTCTCAGCAGTACCTCGGTGGGGGCTGTGCGTGGTGGCACTGTGTATGCCGTCGTTGCATCGCTGTGTGCTGCCACCCGCTGATTGGTGCTCGTGGTGGGGCTGCCTCGCATGGTTCTGTGGTGCACAGGGTTGCATTGTCACAGTGGGGGTGGTGGCATGCATGGGGTTTCCTGCAGTGGCGGACGCTGCTCCTGGGCAGGGTGTCTGGGGGTCACGGTGCAGGGTGTGCTCTGCACTGGGGGGATGGTGTGGCACGGGGTGGTCAGCCCTCCTTGTGTGCCAGTCACAGCTTGCCGGGGGGGCGGTGTGATGGGGCACCATGGCCCGGCTGTGGGTTGGTTGCTGGTCTCCATGGGCCAGTGGTTATTCCAGCCCTCCCCAAGTTGTGCAGTGCACAGGGTGTGGGGGGATGATGTCTGTTCTGCTGTTTGTTCCTCTGCCCATCTGTGGCATGGGTGGTGGGCCCCTATCTCCCTGGTTGTGCAGTTGCATTGCCACCCTGCTGCTGGGGGGCATCCCTGGTTGCGCTATGGCACCTCTGGACTGCTCAGCTGAACATCCCTTGTTGCGCTATGGCGCATCTGATCTGCTCAGCTTCCCCTCTCTAGTTGCACTATGGTGCAGGTAGTGCAATATTCAGTCGTCGGCTGTAGGCGCAGTTTGGCCAGCTCAGTTTTTGAATATCGCACTTCTTGTGCATGGGCGCAATGGACTTGTGCTTGCTCCTGCTATTGCGCACTTTTTCGGCGCAGTTTGAATATCTGGGCCAGTATGTATAAATGGCATTTATCATCACTGTTTTAACCTGGGCCTGCATTTATCTCACTGTGGTAGTAATACATGCTTTTATCAGTCACAAATATAACTCACTCCTATTGTATAAATATATTTATACAATAGGAATGAGACAAATGAGTAGTGGAAGCTAATCAGTATATCATTTCCACCTGCAACTCACCTTCAGCCTGTTTTAGCAGAAGTTTATTTTTTGTCCCGTGTCTTCTTTGTTTATTCCATAAGATAAAGTGAACAAAAAAATTAAAAGCTCAGAAAACGCCTATTGTATAAATCGGACAGATGATGTGCAGTCGTGCACTATGGAAAATATTTTCACTCCTGCATTGTGACCTCTGGATACTCTTGCTTGTGTCTTTGGCACTTATGAGTATCCAGAAGTCACTGCAGGAGTGAAAATATTTTCCATATCACACTCCTGCCCATCATGTATCCCCTATATATATAAGAAGACATGGGACAAAAAAAAGAATCTTCTGCTACAACAAGCTGAAACACTAATTTGCCATTTGGGATGAAGTAGGCTGTATTCACTGGTAGTTGAAGTATTCATGGATGTGAAAGGCCTTGCTCTCTTTTGGCTTCTTGTCAGTATGAAACTGGCTGCTGTTAGCTTGCTTTGGTTCTCTGCAGGAACACAATGTGCTTTTCTAGGGCTAGCAGGTGAGTTGCAGGTGGAACCGATATACTTAAGCAATAAATCAGGAGGGGGTGTGGGTTATCAAGGAATTTACCACGGCTGGAGTGGTTTGCCCACGAGGCGCAGCCAAGTGGGCAAATCCTCGCCAGCCGTGGTAAATCCCCTGATAACCTACACCCCACAAGTGGTTTATTGCGATTATGCCATGAAGTCAGTTGGTATTTTTTTACTTACAAATTGTTCATTTCTGTGCTTAATTGAAAAAAAATAATTAGACATTCTTCCACACAATAAAATAGTCCCTGATGTTTATATTAAATATGTCATTTCTGAGGTATATATGTAGAATTATTTATACAGTGAGACACAGTTAGGTTTTTTTTTCAGTTTTATTGAACTTTTTAAAGTTTTATGAACTGAGCAAATGTTTTTAACATTATATTGCTATTACTGTTGTACTTAGATCAGTCTTTTTTTTTCAGTTTTTGTTTTTAGGCTGTTTCTAGGTAATGGGTGCTGTTCCTTTAAATATTTTGCTGTGGGCTGTGCTGTGACCCTGAAGCTCCTGTCCTTTGACCTGTTGGAGAAAAAAATATATTTACTGGGGTTTTTAATTTCTTGATCTGTAACAGAGGATTTTTTTTTGTGGGGGGGGCTTACCATGTTATTTGCGAACAAAGTTTACAGTCCTATAGTTGACGAGGTTCCCGATGGAAGGCATTTTAGGCTGCATCTGCGAAGTTGATTGGTTGTTCTCGATATCTGGATGTTGCATCGTGATGTCTGTTGTTTCAACGGTTGTTTGCATTTGCACTACTGCTTCGGGTGTCATTTTCACCATTCCTCTCGGATTGTTGATGCAGATTTCAGCTCGAAGAGATGCTGGATTTTCTAATGGTTGTGAATCAGGGACACAATGTGTGGAGGATAGTATGTGGGCTGTTTATTGCTGTTGCAAGGTGAGTTTTTGTGTCAGGATTGCTTGTGTATGGACTCTGTGCACAGTTAATATTAAGTCCAGTTTGTGGTGCAGATTCCATCGGACTGCTGGATTTTTCGCCACTTATGATCTGGCCCCACTTTTTAAATTCTTCTATGTTGGGCCGCCAATAGCTTCGCAGAGAAGCTTCACTTTTATGCCCAGTTATGGCCATGATTTGCCTTGCTTCCATGCCGGAGTTGCTTAATAGAGTTACAGCTGTTGCATGGAGTGAATGATTCATGAACACAATTTCAAAGTTTGCCTCCTTGCATATATGGGGCAACATGTTACCTAGGAAATTTACCCCCATTGGTTCGGCTGTATACCAGACTGACATATTGTTTAAAATTGACTGGTGTAGCTTTTTTGGATGTAGAAATAAGGCAGAAGGGTTTGGGGGTAATTTAGAAAGATATTTTTTGAAACTGTGGATTGGGCAGAGAGGGTCATTTACCTGAGCAAACATAAAGCCCCTTGTCAATTGCTTTGTAGGGTCATTCACTTCTTTATGATATTTTGTTTGCTCATTAAAAGTTTTTGTTAGGTATTCATGCCCGTCTTCGCTTTTTTTTTATTTCAAATGACTCAGTGGTCAGCTGTCTAACCCCCTCATTTCCACGGTGGGCAAAATGTAGCTGTATATCCATCCAGACTTTTCTAACCATCGTTTTCTAACCATTTTGTGACAATGGACCCCAATGTCCTGTCTTGGCCAATGAATGAACTCCTGGGCATGGCTAACGCCATCGCTCTGAAATGTTATGTTTGTACCTGTAACCTTTTGCACTTTGTACCTTGTTAGCAGCTCTCTGTTGCCATGTATTCCCTGCTGCTATTTTGTATTTTCTGTATTCATTTGCAACCTTTCTGTAACCATAGTCTTTAATTACTATGTTAGTTGTTACTTTGTTCACGGTTGTCTCTGTCTTATGTACGACGTGGAACCTTTGTAAAGGAGTCTTTGACTCAAAGGTGTTATCCAATATTTATCAATAAACAATAAACCAGTCTGATGGCTGTGTCTGGTGTTAGAGCAGGTGAATTCCTTAACCTAGTGAGCAGGTTGACAGTTAGTGGGGCATGGTGCTCTGCTCTGTCTTTGCCATCTTTTCTATAACGCTTTACCACTGCTTTGAAAATGTTATTGGCGTGTTAAATTCTGTATCTGACATCAGATTGATGCTGCGACTGAGGGGAGGGTCATTTAAATACCTGTTTAGTTCTGCTCTAAGACTGATACAACTTGTAAGCACATACTCTTTACCATTGTTGTTGCGTACTGTGCTGTAGTACTCTCAGAGGATTTTATTTAGACCAGAGGGAGTAATCATGCCAAAGTTTATTGCTAATTTTTTTTTTTTTTTGCCCAGTCTAAGAAAACGTTTAGTGCCCACAGGGTTTGTCTCTGGGTTGCAAGTTCATGACGTTTAAGCTCTAGCTGCTGCCGCTCTTGATTTGTTATTTCCTCATGACGCTGCCTTTTTGTACCCATAGGATTAGGCGGCCTAGATGACTGGATGATGCCCACGGAGTTTGAGTTAAGGAATGTGGGAGGAGATGATGAGACTGTTGGCTGGAGATATGAATGGATCAGCGTGGTTTCGGCAGTTATGGACAGAGGGGCGAGAGCTGGATGCTGATTTGTAATCGGTAAGTTGCCTGTGATATTACTAGCCGGCTCGGTGTTTTCAAGACTGAAGAAAATTTAATCGAGGTCAGCATTATCTATTAGATCAAAGGATGTATCTATCTCAGGGTTTTTTTCTGGTTTTGTGGCATTGCAGCTTTGTGGGAGTTGAATATGGCGGCTTTTGGAATGTCGATAGGGCATCGGAGTGATTGCTGTTAGACTGGAATGAGACTGTAGCAGGCTGGCACCTTTTGCAGTGATTACTGTACGATTTACAATGGGTGTGAGGTGCCAGCCTGCTTTTCTGATTTGCTAGATTTTATAGTGCATGGTATAATGATTAGTTTCCTAGGCTACTGAGGGTTTGGTGGAGTTCCTTCTTGATTGCTGTGTTAGGGAAACCTGCCTAGAGTGATGATATCTACTTCAGCAGAGTCCTGCTGAGTTTTCTGATTGGTCAGGATGTAATTAAGAGAGCAGGATAGTGATTGTTTTAGGCAGAGTTTCAGCCTGACATCAGCACAGTGATAATATCAGCCTATGAGGTAAGCACAATATGTATAAATGTAAAACATTATCACACTGTGATAATATTCTTGGTAACAAATCAGAGTGTGATTTTCCACCAGGATTTACATCACTGTGTTTAAGATACATGGATTTAACCACTACTCATTTGGCTCACCCCTACTGTATAAATATACATATATATATATATATATATATATTTGATACATGATGTGCAGATCGTGGAATATGGAAAATATTGTCACTCCTGCAGATTGAGCTGTGCATTCTCACTCGTGCCTTTGGCACTCGTGAGAGTGCAGAGCTCACTCTGTAGGAGTGACAATAGTTTCCATATTCCACGATCTGCACATCATGTGTGCTATTTATATAATGGGGGTAGGAGCTTCAGAAGTGTTATGTTTTTTCTGCATCCCTTTCCTGTGTACTCTTTTTTATTTTAATGTTTGGCAACTGGGTACGTTTTTAGAGGTGACGTGGGCGCACTAGGCAGTTAAGTGACTTATTCAGTCACACAGTGTGGAAGTGGAGATTATGAGAATCAAACCCAGGTCTGGTGTGCTGGATATACTACGCTTGTTCAAAGCTCATTATTCTAACCTCTAGGCTATAGTGAGAGCACTGTTTGTGTGTATTCTGAGTGTGTGTAAGTGTTTCCAAATGGGTTAGGAGTGTTACAAACACTATGGGAAACAGGTGAATGTATTTGGCAATGCTAATTGAGTTAGTGTCAGCAAGCAATGAGAAATAGAAACTAGGAGGCACTATCATTTAGAATTCAGGTTTTCTTGAAAATGAGAGTAGCATAGTCATGGGCTGGGGGGGTTTACAAACAGTATGGGAAACAGCTGAATGTCCTTTGCAATGTTAATTGAGTTACTTACAAGTAGCAGTGAGAAACAGAAACTGTGAGGCACTGTCATTTAGAATGCAGGCTTTCTTGAAAATGAGAGTAGCCTAGTAATGGGTTGGGAGTTTTACAAACACTATGGCAAACAGCTGAATGTCCTTTGCAATGTTAACTGAATTACTTGCAAGTAGCAGTGAGAAACAGATTTGTGGAGAAGTTCAATTTAGTATGCAGGCTGCAGTGAGTGAGCGAGTGGTGACATCAGCAGAGTATGTATATTTGTAAGTTATTTAAGCAATTTATCCCTCCAGGGTGTGGGTATACTGGAGGATTTACCATGGCTGGTGTGATTCGGTCATGAGGCGCAGCTGAGTAACCGAACCACACCAGTCATGCTCAGTATCCCACCCTGGAGAGATAAATTGATATTATACAATGGCAAATGTTGTTTTATTAATTTTTTTTTAATATATTTTGTAACTAACTGAGGTCCGTACGGTTGGAAGGAGGATGTCATTTTTTTAATATTTACCACAGTGTTTTTGCGAAGCGGCGACAGTACAAATGGTGGCAGTTTCGATTAAAGTGAAAGCGACTGGACTGGCACGAGATAAGGTTGGCTGGCACGTTTTCCCGTGGGTACACTGGAGGATTTACCATGCTGGGAAAGGTACCTGCCAACCAATCAGGATGCAGCATTTGGCACATTCGATTTACTCCATTGTATAATTTTACTTCAGTGACGTCATCGTAAGTTATTTCACTGCAGTGGAAATAACTAAAATTATCCCACTCATATTGGCAAGGTAATAACCACTGTAGTGTACTAAGCTAATGAGTAGTAGTGGCATATAAGCGTTATGTACAGACTGCTTCATCTAATGGGTTAATCACAGCTCCTGCGCCTACATGTTGGGTACAAACAATAATACCTATCCTGTTTGTTGTTTGGTTAGTTACTTTTTATCAATTTCTGTCTCAATAGGCATTCCACCTCCCAGAAAGCTTTGTTATTAATACTACATCTGTGCAAGAAATTTTGTCTGATTCTTATGACTAACCGAATGCAGCTCATCTTTGCCACTGGAAGGGCTTTGATCCCCATGCTGTGAAGCAAACTGGTGGGAATCTTGAGACTGGGGAATATGAGACATTTCAGCCTTGCTCTTGAACTCCAACATCAGAATAGTAGGAGGCAGGAGAATACTCAGGATGACCTATGAAAGAATGAAAGAATGAAAAGCACAAATTTACTCACAAACAGGAAAGTCAAATGAAACCTAAATCATGGAAAAAGTATTGGACTGCCCTCTTTTATCTGAGGGGCTGCTTTTACCAGCTCTGAGGCTATGTACTGCTATTGAAGTTATTGGCCATAAACAGTTTAAAAACCAAAAGCCCTCTGATGAAAACAGGGCCAGTACATGGATCTTGAGTGCAATTTGTTCAATCAGTGATGTCCCCTCCATGTTCTACAAAAAGCCATATGTATTCTGGAGGTGAAGCAAGGGTGAACAGGGAATATATAGGATGGATGATAGACTGATTAGGTCGGCAGACAGACAGAGCCCCATTACTTGGCAAATTTCACAAAACTGACCAAGTAGTATAAAAACAATTTTTACTTATGTCACAAAAAAAAAAAATCGGTTGAGGTTTTCTCATTAGAAATTTTGCAGTTCATTAGGGGTTGAACTATTAGGTTTAGAGTAACGTGCATAACATTTGTGTTAGTTTTTTAAAAGTTTTCTATTTTAAATTATTTGAGTTTACAGTTTGCATATGCTCCATTGTGTAAACACACAAAAAGCGGATAATGTACTGATAAAATAGCATGCGTTTTCTCACAAACTAACACATTTACAATCATGTACATCTGGTTGGATTTTAGCTGCCGTTTACTATTATAAGGACTGTAGTAGGAGTTCAGTCTGTACATTAATATAATATGTGCACTATGAGGTGAGAAACAGACCTTTATGGTCTGGGGAAAAATATATGTTTTACTATATTATTATTTTACTAATATTTATGTTTGATTCAACCTGGGTCACCCTTGAAAATGGCACATATTGCCCAAGGCCCCTCCTGGCAAAAACAACAATAGTCATGTGACCCTATTTGTGGCCCTTGGAGTATGCATACCAATAATAATATAATAATAATAATCTTTATTTATAGTGCACCTTTCAGAATTGTCAAGGCACATTACATTGAATTAAAAACAAGGGAGTAAAACAACTTTATATAAAATATTCAATTAAAATCCAATAATCAACATTAATAACTAGGGTAAGTTCGAGTCCGTAAATAAGTCTTTAGCATCTGTTTAAAGCCCTCCCACAGTCATGCACTCCTGAAGCTGACATGGTAGAGAGTTCCAAAGGGCTGAGGCTGCGTACATAAATGCACGGCTGCCTGAAGATTTTAAAGATAACCTTGGAGTCTCTAGCAACCCCTCATCAGCCAAACAGAGCAATCGCTCGGGGCAGTAAGGGGACACAAGCTCTTTCAGTTAGTCTGGACAGAATCCATGTAGAGCTTTATAAGTCAGTAATCCAAATAAGCCAAGGTTTCTTAGATATGGCCCTTCAAGGTTAAATGGCTGAAATCTTTTGCAGGCAAAAAGTGCAATGTATAAGCCACTTGCCATTCAAAATCTGACTTTAGTCTATTTCATTTTATTAAACAGTTTACAGCAGAGCTTCTTCAACACCAACTGCAAGCACTGTCTGACCAACATGATCAGGTCATCTAGCTCCTTAACTGGTTTCAACTGTTAAGTCTCCATCCTGGGGTTGTGATATGTGAGACAACTTACTACACAAACCATCACCATTTAATTAAGTAAATATTTAACATGTAAATCAATTTCCTTTCATGCATACACAAAATGATGTAAATCCACTTATTGCCCATTTACGGTAGTGGTGTAAAAACTGGGAAGCTTCTGGCTCTGTGTTTGCTAAATCACACCTGGTTTCGTTCTTTCAGAGTGGGATGTTAGAGCAACTGGCACATAGCTTTTAATTTTGACCCACCTTGTCTTCTACTTTGGAAACAACAGACTCACTGTTATAAAGGTTTTAACTGCTGTTTTACTAATCTGGGCTCAACTGAACAATATGACCTATTACTTTTTCATTTGACCTTTACTTTTATACCCAGTGGGTCAGTGTCCCCATAGATAAATATCTAAAATGAACCCTGCAGCATAATACTTCCTCCATTTCTTCATTTTAAAGTACAATGTATAAGACAGATACTATAAATAATGCTGAAAAATAAACAGATTGGTTATGCAGCATAGAAGCTTTCAAGCATCAACTGTTGGTAGACTCAAAAAATCATATTGGAAGGTATTTTAGAGCAATTTCAAAAATTTGAGTAGCATCTACTTAACACTAGCATGTAGTCTTGCTAGTTAGCCATCTGCTCACAAGAGTAGCAGGATATGGTGACTGACATGAGATGAGGCAATTTAAATGACAGGAGAAGACATGGAAAATGATGAGAGATCATGGTAAATGACAAGAGAAGACATGGAAAATGATATGAGAGGTCATGGTAAATGGCAGGAGATAGGCTGTCGCAAACATAACAGTTGAGTAGCCCCTGGTTTGCACAGTCTTCTAAGCCAGTTTATTTGCTGGAAAAGTGACTTGGTGACTAAAGGGTGACAGGACACAGAGATTGACACCTAAGGGGTGGACAAGGCAACACAATTCAAATACAGTAGTGAGCACATGGGATAGTGTTTGCCGTCCCACCCACACTTTATGAATTAATATATTTTTCTTTCGTAAGTTGACTTTGTTCCGTCAACAGTGGGTCCCCATTCTCACGAGTGATGATGATGCATGCTACACTTTATTTTTTTGTTTTGGGCTTCATCATCACTGAATGAAAAGGACTAAGGACCCTGGCTCCAAGAAAGAACATGCTGAAGCAACATAGCACTGAAGAATAACATCTCACTTTATGCATTTATGGGATTTTATTTCACATCTTTTTAATTTTTTTTTCCATAGATGAGTATCCTATCAAGAACAGCAGAATAGTAAGTATTACAGTGAAGTCACAGGAAGTGTTTGTCCAAGAGATGTTTGGTATAGCGTACAAGACAGTACTGGAAGAGTATAAGGAGCGGTCATTATTGTTCAGTTATGAATTATTTTACTTGTTCCTTTTGAAACTATAGGGGAGAGGGAGGCGGGGAGAGAGAGAGAGAGAGGGAGGAAGGAGGAGAGAGAGAGAGAGAGAGAGAGAGAACATGCGTGTGTAACTGTTTCATAGAGGCCACAGAGTAGGAGTGGCTCTGACACATGGTAGCCTTGCTAGGCTGTCCTTTTCTGGCAAAGTGAAATGGTGACCGACAGAATATGATGAATGACTGGAAACATGCTAAGGCAACATGTTGTTATACTGTTCCCCATCACTGTTCTTCAGCATCAGTGACAGTAGACCCATCATCACCACCACTATATGAACATTGCTTTGGAAGGGCCCCTTTACCTTTATGAGATTCTTTAAGGAGTCAACCCACTATACTGTTGGCTAAGCAGATTGTGATAAGGGAAGAGACAACACTGTACCAAACATACTGCCCATGGTTTCTGATTTGTAATGCAAGATTTTTTTTACAGGATGGTGTCTAGCTTCTCTGGGATCTGCCTCTTTCAAGGAATATGGCACTTTTCATGATCAGTAGTTGCAGCAATGTATTTTTTTTACCTGTTTGATTTCAAGAGTAACTTTATCAATGAGTTGTTCTTTACAATGGCAGACATGTTTGGTATCAGACTGGAGAAAACATGACAAATTTGTTTTGAAATGTGGATTCAACTTTGTTGACACAACACAATGTTCAGATTGCAATATTATGGAAATCCTGTTGTCTGTTTCAAAAGACAGACAGCTTTTCAGCAAGGTGCCACCAGATCCTTGCTCTTAAATGTTCCCTAGAAATTTTCCAATTTGTTCATGAGCACGTATAAACAGAATGACTTTACTTGTTCTTGTGCTGTCAGCATTCACTTCATGTTTTGCTTCCTCAAATGGCTGTTGTAACTGATGTAAGTATGCTACAATACTCCACTGCCCAGATGTGAGTGTGACATCCCTTTCCCTACTGTGAGGTCCATTGTATACTGGTAGACTGCTCTGCATTGTTTCTGGAAGAACCACTGCAGCATGTAACAGGTGGAGTCCCATCTGGTGGCAACTCTGGTTTTGCAGGTCTTACAGTGTCTGATATGATTTGCAGAAACAAAATCTGTCAGAGGTGAAGAACCACTTGGCCTACCAAGTCTGCCCAGATGTTCCTGCCTAATCCAAACTGGTCTCTGGCGACCATCCCATTTCTCGGTCATTTTCAATATATCCTGATCTTTATCCCATGCATGCTTGAAGCCCCCCACCTCCACTGTTTCTGCCTCAACCATTTCCACAAGCAGTCTGTTCCAAGGGGGTTCCACCCTTTCAGTGAAGAAGTATTTCCTCACATCTCTCTTACACTTCCCCCTCCAGCTTCATCACATGCCCCTGGTCTTGGCTCTCTTACTCATTTGAAAGAGACTCCGCTAATGCCACATGTTCATCCATGTGAGGTACTTGTAGGTCTCTATTATGTTATCTCTCACTCTCCTCTCTTCCAGGGTGTACATGCTGAGATCCCTCAATCTCTCCTCATAGGACTTCTTGTGCAATCCCTGCATGATTTTTGTTACCTCCTCTGTACTGCCTCCACCCTGTCTGTGTCCTTTTTGAGGTACAGCCTCCAAAGCTGTACACAGTACTCTAGGTGGGGTCTCACCAGTGAATGATACAGTGGCAGCACCACCTCCCTCCTACTGCTGGAGATATCCCCCTTCCACCCCAGAATCCCACTAATCATACTCACTGCTTTGTCACACTGCACTGCCATTTTGAGGTTGTCAAAGAAAATAACCCCAATGTCCCTTTCCTGTTTAGCGACTGTCAGTGCCTCACCCTATTCTACACTCAAGCTCCTGGGTTCCTATTCCCTTGGTGCATGATTTTACACTTCTTGCCACTGAACCCCAACTGCCATACTCCTGATCACTCCTCGGTTTCCTAAGATCCCTCTGCATTCTTTCCTCCCTCTCTGAGTGTCCAACCTATTGCAGATTTTTATAATCTGAAAAAAGGAAAACCTTCTGTAACAACTTTTCTGTATTTTTTTTATTTTTGTGTTTAATTTTAATTTTCAGCTAGACATTTTGTAAATATTTCAGATGATATAAAATTGTCTGATAATTTAAGGTTGCATGCCACTGGAGCCCTTACCTGAGGCAATCTGCTGTGGGATCATTTGGGCAAACAACAGCGTTCCTGACTGCTGAAGGCTGTGGCGAGCTATGCCCCACCAGCCATATGTTCAAATATATGATGTTGTGTTTTATGTGATTTCTGTGCATGTGAAAATACCAATCTGAAGAAGGGAATGTTTTTCATGGCTGATAGTCCTGTAACCTGCAAAACAGCTTGCTTGAAAAGCTAATTGCATTTCCTGAGTAGCTGATCCAGAGGTAATAAAATCAGCTCATATAGTCATAAACCTTACATGATCTTCCTGGTAACTTTAATTAAAGGAAGCCAGTTTGAAGCCCAGGATGTTTTAGCCAGGATTTGAGCAGCAAATGACCATTGTGACAGGCTAATGAATTCTGTATTACAGGTGTGAATTGTCTACAGGGGACTTCAAAAGTCTTAATCGGTCTGGATTTGATTTCTGATAGTCTTGGAATGTTGGAAACAGCGTAGTAGTGACATCTCCAGGCCAAACGGAGTCATTGCTCTGACTCCCCTGACAGGTAAATAGACCTGTTTCTTTAGAACTGGGATAACTGATGACATAGCAAGTTACAAACGGTATTTAAACCTCTCAGCTCAGGGCATGTAACACACTTTTCATCTGGACTCTCTCCCGAACACACATAGAAGCAAAACTGCCACTGCACACAGACTGCACTTACTCTTTATGTACTTCAATTCGCTACAAACTAAGGTAGAACTGTGTTTTTATTTGTACAATTCCACTTTTTTTGTTATGCGGTGAACAAAAAGATTATTTTAACCTTTTTAGTTGTAACTATATGATTAGTAACTATTTAGGAAAAACATTTTGTTTTTAAGAAAACCGGCTTGAGTGAGATTTTCTTATATTAGGTGTGCGATTGTGGGAGGTTCAGTATTAAACTGTGACTAAACTGTTATTGCCAAGGGGTGCCACCATAAGCTACCAAATTGAACAAAGGGTCTGAAAAGGGAAAGTCTGGATAAAAGACAGGGAGAATACGAAAGTCTCAAAGAAGGGTCTGTGGGAATTTGAACCATGTTATTGCCGCCTGGTGGGAGAAGGCAGAATCAGGGTTATAATGCTACCCAAGAGGATGCAACACCTGCATCTTCCCTTTGTGTAACAAATGAGAAGGGTTTTCATTTGGTTACAAGACTCAAGACTGGTACTGTACTCTGATCCAGAGTAAAGAGGGGACTCTGGGACTTTGTGGTGAGTGTTCAGTTGTGAAGCCAGCGAGCACTATAGGGGACTCGAAGAGGGTATTCCCTGGTCCCCCCCCCATGACGAAGTGCACTTAGGAGTGGGCACTGTGAGCTCAGTGGACCTGACCCGCAGGAGTGGGTTTGTGACAGATCTGGTGTGCAGAGGTGAGATCTGAGAGATCTAGTAGCAGTGAGACTTGAGAAATATTGGTGGCACAAGCATAGCAGTTGAATTTGAGGACAGTATATCAGATTGATAAATTGAAAGCAATCCACACACAATCAAGGCAGAGATTTGGAAAATAATAATTTGGTTACAGTATAAAGTTCCCTGTTTTTTTTTTTCGGTGTAAGCTGGTGTAGTAATAGTTAGAGAAGAAGATGGCTTCCGACTATAATGAATGCACTGCAGATCACCTAAAGCAGTTGTGGCAGGAAGAGGGTCCAGTATGAGGGCAAACCAAAAAGCACCTCGTGGAGCTCTCACAGCAGCCGATGAGCTAGCAGCTGCCCAAACCTTGAGTCATGGCCAGTGACTGAAAAGGACCAGAGCCTGGGCGTGGGGTGCCAGGGTCCATCGCAGAGTCTAGTACCAGGGAGGAGGACAGTGAGACCAGAAGGAACCCAGAGCCACAGCAGCAGGGGAAGATCACCACAGAGCAGGGTCTAGAAGGGATCAGGCTGCAGCTGAAGTTGAGGAAACTGGAGCTGGAATTTGAGCAGAGAAAGTCTGAAGCAAAGCAGCATAAGGAATTCGAGCAGAGTAGGTTTGAACTGGAGATGCAGGAAAAAGAAAACCAGCATCAGAGAGAGGTCAAGAGAGAGGAAAAAGGGTGACAGAGGGAATTTGAACTGCAGAAGCTAAGACTCCAATGACCATTGCCAGATGGGGTAAGTGGCAGGGTTGAACCTGAAACTCCAGGGCTGGGGTATAAGTTAAATTCTAAATTAATAGCTGAATTTAAAGAGGGGGAGGATATAAACAGATTATTCACCTGTAACAGTAATTCTAGGAGTGGTATATGTTGTTCATCCACACTGGTTGGCATATCCCTTTCCCCTTTAAATCTTGCTGGATGATCTGAAAGCTGGCTCCTCCCACCCACGTGGGTGGTGTATCCCTCGGCTCCACCCCTTCATGCCAGATCTTGCCGCTGAAAGCAGAGGGTTGTTTCGTCGAAGCCGGGAGGTCGGGTGGGTTAGTGTGGATGAACAACATATACCAGTCCTAGAAGTACAGTTACATACAATGTTACTGTAACAGTAGATCTTTGAGGAGGTCTCTTGCAGTGAGACACTTGGGTCATTGCCAGAGGTTGCTGCGGTGCATGGCAGCTCTTCTAGAAGTCTTTTCTAGGGGCCACCACACATGACATCAGCTTTCTGTTTCCTACATAAGTGTGGGCAGTCCCTGGTATCCTCAGTTTCCCCTACCGGATTCAGCTCACTAAGAGAGGACCGAGGGGTAGCCGAGGTACCATAGGTATCCCAACCCATAAGTCATTGGACCATAATTTTTTTTCCTAGAGAAGGAGGGGGATGGAGGGTGGGAACACACCTACTACAACAGACACTCCTCAAAGA
Source organism: Neoceratodus forsteri (assembly GCA_016271365.2). Lineage (NCBI taxonomy): Eukaryota > Metazoa > Chordata > Ceratodontiformes > Ceratodontidae > Neoceratodus > Neoceratodus forsteri. The sequence continues at coordinate 187,753,030 of CM057457.1, forward strand.
TCTACTGTTATGGTAAAATTTTACATAACTGTACTACAGTAGTAGCCACAGACATCGCCAGCTATTTCCTGAAATTTCTGTGATATTTCTAGAGAAATCTCCTGCTTTCTGAATTTCCATAGTAGGTGCAGCAGAGAGAAACTCTTTAGAAATTTCACGAAATATCAGGAAATAGCTAACAATAATCTATTAGCTACTGTATCTTCTAGGTGGTCTCTTGCAGTAGGTAATACACTTGGGATGAATCCCAAGCAGTAAACACAGCAAGGGTGGTCATTATGATAGGAGACCTTGTAGGACAGCTTGGCCAAAGGCTGTCCTACAGTGTGAAGTAATATCTGAGTTGTAATGCTTCGTGAAAGTGTGAATTGTGGACCAGGTAGCTGCATTGTAGATATCCATGATAGAGGCCCCTTTAAAGCAGGCCGCAGTAATGGCCATAGCTCTGGTAGAATGGGCTTGGACAGGTCCAGGTAATGGCTTGTTGTAGTTTGAATAACGAAATGTTACGCAATGCGCTAGCCAATTGGAGAGAGTCCGTTTAGTGGCTGGGAGACCTTCCCTGCCTGAGCCAATGGTGACAAAAAGTTGAGAAGGTTTTTCTAATTGTTTTAGTTCGATTAGTGTAGTATCGTAATATACGATGGACATCTAAGGTATGTAAAGTGTTCACCTCGACTGGGTGTTCAGGATAATATATCGGTAACTCAAGGACTGATTTGAGGTGTGTTCAGACACTACCTTAGGTAGAAAGGAAGGGGTGATACGAAGCGCCAACCTATCTTCATGAAAAATCAAGTTTGATTCTCTACACATGAGGGCATGAAGCTTGGAAATACGTCGAGCTGAAGTGACAGCCACTAAGAATAATGTTTTCCATGAAAGAACAACAGAGGTCACAAGTGGCCACTGGCTCAAAGGACTCAGGAGTTAATTTCTCTATTAGGAAATTGAGATCCCATGGAGGAGAGGGTCTTCTGATAGGTGGTTTAATATGTAGCATTCCTTTCAGAAACATTTTGGCTAGATAATGTTGGTACAGTAATCTGCCATCCAGAGGTTTGTGGAAGGCAGAAATAGCAGCCAAGTGGACTTTGATGGAGGAATAGCTTAATCCTGTCTCGGCAATCAAGGCCAGGTAATCTAAAGCTTTCATCAGTGGACATGAATAGAAATGCAATGATTGAGAAGCAGCCCAGATGGAAAAGCATTTCTATTTGAATTATATGTTTCCTGGTTGCTGGTTTACATGAAGCCAGTAAAAATAGCAACAGGAGGGACACTTGTAGATGTATAATGAAAGCGTCCTCAGGAGCCAAGCATGAAGGTTATCTGGCCTTCCGGCTGGGGTGTAGAAGGGTCCCTTGATTCTGAGTCAAGAGATCTGATCTGATTGGCAACTGAATGGGTTTCTCCACTGATAACTGCTGAAGAAGAGAGAACCACACCAGTCGAGGCCACCGAGGGGCTCGGGATAAAGGAAAAGTATCTGGGGAGACGATGGTTGGCTGGTGAAGCAAACAGATCCAGATACAGGGCCCCCTCCCCACAGATGGAAGATTTGGTGGGGTACTTCATGATGAAGTGTCCATTCGTGTGCTAATGACTGGTGACTGAGAAGGTCAGCCAGGAGGTTGTAACGTCCTGTTATATGGACGGCTGTCAGTATCAGATTTTGCCGAATGGCTTCCTGCCAGACTGCAAGGGTCTTTTTGTACAGAGAGTAGGACTTCGTACCTCCTTGTTTGATGAGGTAGAATACTACTGTAGTGTTGTTGACTGAATCAGTAAGGTCCCAGAGATAGATGATGTTGAAAAGGCCTGAAGTGTTCAACGAACTGCTCTCGGCTTCAGTAGATTGGTGTGGGATGAGGGATAGAGGTGATCCACTTGCCCTGTGTCCTGTAAAGACCCAGGAATGCATCCACCATTCCAGGGATGTATCCGTGGTCAACGCCTCTGTGGGAGGGGAAATTGGGTATGCCTTTCTTGGCATAGGTTGGCATGGAGTGGCCCCTGACTAGGGCGGAGTGCAATGTTGAGACCACTGGTTCTGGATAACTCACTGGACTAGTGTCATATGAAGACAGGTGAAAGCCACCATAGAGATGGTAGTGGCTATATGACCCAGGAGACACAGCATGCATTAGGCTATGACAGCTTTTTGGGCTTGTATCTGCAATGCCAGAGATTGAGGCTTGTGTCGCCTGTCTGCCGGAAGGTAGGTTTTGGCGTAGACAGTGTTTAGGACCGCTCCTATGTATTGGAAAGACTATGTAGGGGTCGAATTGGACTGTTGTCAATTGACTATAATACCTAGAGCTTGGAAACAAGAGTTAAGGTTGCTTCTAGAGAGGAAAGCAGAGCCGGTCTGGAGTCTGCTTTGATGAGTCAGTCGTTCAGGTATAGAAAGACAAAGTGCCCGTTCCAGCATAGGGCGCTTTTATTACAACAATGCATTTGGTGAACACTCTCAGGGCTGATGACAGGCCGGCAGGGAGGCCCAAAATTTGTAATGTTGACCTAACATGTGGAAATGAAGGAACCTATGTGGGTAGGCATCCTTCAGACCTAGGGCACATAGCCAATCCCTTGTTTTAGTTTAGGTGATCATAAGGAACTTTTGTACTGGATGTATAGGGTCAATTGTCTGAGGTCCAATATTGACCTGGGAACCAGAAAAAAGTGGGAGTACAATCCCTTTGTGTGTTCTGTAGATGGTATGTTCCAGGCCTCCAAATGGAGGGCACAATGACCGCTCACAGCTTCCGTGGCCTGGTTGAGGAAGCATGGACATAACCTCAGTAAGCCACTGGGAGGCGGGCTGACCAGTCCCACTGAGGTGGGTGGGAGTCAGAGCCCTGGGCAGCAGAGGGTCAGTTCTAGAAAGCTGGGAATGACCTCTGAGCTGCTTTTATTAGAACCTCTGTATTTCCACCTCTTTTGGTGTAAAGGGGTACTGAGGCGGTAGGATGGCTGGAAGTGTGGGACATGCCATACACCATCACGGAAGGTTCTTCCTGGAGCTTGGGATATCACATGTCAAAGCTTGGGTTCCCAGCCGAATAGTCTACACCATTAAAGGGGCATTGAGCATTCAATGTTGTACATCAGGTGTGAAGCCTGAGACACGAAGCCAAATATGGTGATGCAGAGTAATGCCAGTTGCTGACATGCGGGCCGAAGGAATCGACCGCGTTATATGTCGAGCGAAGTGGGTGTCTAGAAAATAGAATTTGTCAATAGCTATAGTGGCCAATAACTTTTCTCGTCCCCGGGAGACCACGTGATGCAGAGTGCTGAGTAGAAGCACCTCCACTAAGCTCCAGCCTCCTGACTTTATAATTGTCTTTTTCTGACGTCTAGATTTTCCAAAACCCTCTGTATTCAGCTGTTCCTGTCTACTAAGCACCTAGAGTGTCTGATTAGCGTGTTTGGGGCACTGATGGAGGCTTACATGAAGAAAGCCCCGCAAAAACACACTCCACCTGCCACCTCCAAGAAGGCCCCGAAGAAATCCCGGGCCTCGAGTGGGCCTGATAGGCCTGATCATTCGAGTCAAGCATCGGAACAAGAACCTCTAACGCTTAACAGGTTCCTGGAAGAATCTAAACCCTTCCGTGAGGAGGTGAAAGAGATGGCGACTGACCTGAAGGCTCTTTCAAAAAAGCTGGACGAGGTCTCGTTGACTGCCTCTGACAACACTGCCAGTATAGTTTTGTTGGAGGAACGCCTAGAAAAGGTGGAACCTAGGTTAGTGACTATACGGTAGAAGCTCTCTCGTGTGGAGGCAAAGCTTGAAGATCTTGAGGGCCGCAGCCGCAGGGACAATGTTGTGATTTTAGGGCTACCAGAAGGAGAAGAGGGCCAGAATACTGTAGCTTTCATACAGAAGTTGGTGGAGCAGGTTGTGGCCTCTCTTCGGTCCTGCATACATCATCGGCACAGGTCGTTAGTGACTGAAACCTTCACGGAGGCTGCCCTCGCCTCATTATATGCCGATTCTCAAATTTTTAGAGAGGCAGCACTTTTTGTTGAAAGTGAGAGCTCTACAGGAGGTCCATTGGGAGAATTCAAATTGAGAATTGGCATAAGACTCCAGGATCGGTCGACTCGAGCATACAGCATTTCCACCCATTGTACAAGATTGCGCGGAAATGCCCGTGTTAGGGTTTTCTACCATAACACCCTTCCCTGCTGACAGGTTCAGGTGTGACGGGATTGTTGAGCAATACTCATGCCATTGCACCCCCACCCCCATCCTCCAGCCAGTGACAGGCATCGAGGTGCACCTTGGACCCTTTTGCCCTAGAGTTCACCCCATTCTCCTATACTGCACCCAGTTCAGTGCATTTCCTTGTGGACTGAGGTGAATGTAAAGCCCAAACACCCCAAGGCACACCTCAACACTTACCAGTGTCTGAAGGGTAGGGTGAGGTGAAATGTCATGACCGTCATGGGTGACAACCTAAAGGCACATCTCAATGCCTGTCCATCTCTGCAGGGTGAGGGTGGAGTTGGCATCAGTTCAATACTTCATTGCCATTCCTATCCTGCATCTGTCTAACTCCTGCATTTCCACTGCTAATGCCAGCAAGCAAACATTCGGCATTGACAAATGCTTGTTTTTTTTGGTATAGTGGACTGGTGCTAGGGGTTGTACTGGTAGAGGTACTTTCAAAAAAGGAATTAGGTGCCAGGGTAATGATTACAAGATGATTTCTTTTCTTCAACCACTGTGAAATGACATTCCTTCAGATGGCATTGGGAAGGGAAGAAGATATGATATATGAGCAGATAACATAAGCTAGCGATAATGTCCGACAGGGTAGGTGGTCTTAGACTATAATTACTAGTGACCCCCCTTTATCACACTATTAACAGGCCTCCTCAAAATGCTGTAACAACCCAAAAACTGGTTATTATGGCATTCTAAAAACTTTCCTTCACTAGCAGTGTAGCTCATTCTACTGCACCACGTGACTGGCTCTTAGTCTGTGTGTGGGTGTACCCAATACCTCAAAAAATATGGCAGCTCCATTTCCCAACACCTTCTGTGATACATTGAGTTTCGCTCTCCCCCTCCTCACACGTGAGTTCTTAATTTCTTTCTTTTTTTTTTTTTTTTTTTTACTATTTATCTGACTGATACTGCTTTTTACAACAGACCAATTTATCTGGTTGATCCTGCTCTTGCTACGCTATGGTCGTGGCTTCGGGAGACCATGACCTTGATCACTAACAGACAGCAGTGACTGACTTCTTTCATTGCAGTTCCCAAGGCATTTCCACAGTGCAACAAAAAAAAAAAGAAAAGAAAAGAAAAAGAAAATAATGTCTCAAATAAAGAGAAAGACAGAGGACACCGCTGGTGCGGTGTGGGTGTGTGTGTGCCTGTTCTCTCTCTCTCTCTCTTACTGACAAAACTGTTCTGTGAGATTAACTGCTTTCTGAGTTCAGTGCTTCTGCTTTCCAAGAAAACAAATCCCCACACTAGTAATTATAAAAATAATAGATAGGCAAGTGTGTGTTTATGAATTTTTTTTGTTTTGTTTACACTCCTCGAGTGTGATGACCTCATAAACTTCTTGAACTTCCTTCTCAAGGTTTATGGGCCATCACGCCCTCGGTCTGTAAAAAAATCCATAACACACACTTACCTATCCATTATTCTCTATATACCGACCACTTAGTGGTGTAATGAGGCTTAACGCCACCAGGGAGGACCGTAAAGCTCCTGGAAGGTGCAGTATAGCTCATACATTTTTGTACTTAGAAAGTGGGTTTGTTTAAAAATGTTTTGCAAACTGTAAAAAACATGTAAAATGTAACAAAATGAATTAAAGTGTTATCATGTAAAGCAGTGCCATCACTTGTCAAATTACCAGTAGATGGGGATGGTGCTTTTGCTCTAAGCTGTTTTTGGTGAAGTTTGTTCTCATCCCCAGTTCTGTCCCTCCCAAGCAGGAATGCAGCTTCCCCAGCATGTTAGTAACATGTTCTTTTTTATATATTTAAGGCACCAGTGATTGTGAATGTTGTTGGTACCAGGGTCAGGACTGTGGTGAGCACAACTGGGCAGAGTGGCTGATAAGGAGTTTGTAGACGGTGAGTATCGCAGTAGGATGAGGGCTGTGAGTGTGAGGTCAGGGCCGGTGTCAGGGGTGCAAGGGATGCGACTGCACCAGGGCCCAGAGTGCCAGCAGGGCCCACGGCCCTTCAGTCAGCATACTTTTTTTTTTTTCCGTGTTTAAAACTGCTCACAGAGCAGAACGATCAGTGCTGCGCTGCCTGAGATGAGCCCTCCCTGATGTATGGAGCTGGAATGGCATTTAAAAATTAAATCCCCTCCTGCCTCCCCGCTGCTGCACAGGGCACATACCTGTCTGGTGGTGGTGGTGGCGCTGCATGTAAACCGAGTGAGTTGCATTGCCATGGCTCCACTTACTCGACTACTCCTCCATCTCCCCAATCTCCAATCCCCATCCTTCATCCGATCCGGGGCGTCCTATGCTTGGTGTTCTCCTCTCCAACCTAAACCTCGGCTGAGTCGGCTCCTCCTACAATCCATCATTGCTGGCAGTGTGGTCCAATGAGATAAATCCAACTGCGATCCTTTCGGCATGGCACCACCCAGCGACCACGACTGACCTGCTCATTGGTCCCAGGTCTTCTGAGTCAGTTCTTTAATTTGATCCCTCCTAATACCCCTTCCGATGCTGCTCCGCTGCTCATCAGGCACACAGACACTGCCAGCTCCTCCCCTGCTCCTGCCTACAGTGTCTCCGGCTCCAATCTCCTCCCTCCTGGCTCCTTGTGCTGCTGTCTGGTGCTGTGGTGGGCGGCATCAGTGGCTAGTTCATACGACTCCGATTTGATGGGACACTCTGAGCGCCCATCATATCAATCACTAGACTACCACTGTTTAATATTAATATTCTTTTGTGGGCAGAGAGGCCAGGAAGGAGCGGGAGCGAGCATCTCGTGAGAAGTCCCCTAGTTTGTTGTAGCAGCAGTTGGAGTTGTTGGCACTCGGTGAGTGGCAGACTAGAGAGCAAGTGGACGGGTCACGGTGGAGAACTGAACAACTTCCAAAGTTCTTGTTGTTCTGTAAACTAGGCACATACGTGAAAAACACACACGATGAAAGCCTGAACCCTAAAAGACAAACAAAGTCTATAATAAAACTGAATAGCTGGCTAAGCAGCAGTGAGCAGCCACAGGAAGGAGTGAGTACTGTGGCTGCCTAGGCCCCTGCGGGCACCTTGGCTGGCGGTGGCAGCAGGAAAGAAAAACTAGTAGAGAATTGAAAAAATCAAAATCTTATAAATCCATCCCACTCACTAATGGTGCTGCTCTGCCTGAGAGTTATATACTTGTGTTTCTTGAGACAGTTTGTGACTGACACACTGACTGACTGCTGAGAGGTCAGGCTACTATATACTATCTACTGTACTGTAGTGTCTAAGGCAGGTTAGGAGTCAGGTAGGGAGTCAAGGCAGAAGGGGTGGTGGCGTGGGAGGGCCTGCTCGGGGTGGGGGCACTTGGGGGGTGTCATGTCGACAGGGGGAGGGCCCACTACAAAGTCTTGCACCAGGGCCCAGTACATCCTGGAACCGCCCTGTGTGAGGTGACAAAGTGACAGCACTGCCAGTTTCAAAAGAAAAGGAATAGCTAATTTTAATAAGTAAAGTGTTTCTTTATGATTTTTTTTTCGCTGAGCAGGAAGGGGCCAGGGCCATGGTCAGGCAGGGGAAATCGATTGGGAAGCCATCCTGAGTGTGTAGAACTGACTCATGCTAAGCAGTAAGCATGCATCTGTACTAGTACCATGGATTTTAGAAAGATACAAACATATGAGCATACAAAATTGCTGACACAAAAAGGCTCACAGGTCTATCAAGTCCGCCCTATTGTGCAGCTCTCAGTTTCATACTACTGCAGCTGCCCCACCCCACCCAAACCCTCCTCCCTCCATCACCTTTCCCAGTCCTCCCCCATTGTGTTCTTGTCTGTACTAACCCTGCCCCTGACTCTATCCCAACCCTCTTAAAGCTATCCACTGTCCTCAGTTCAATTAACTCCTCCGCAGTGCTCCATCCTGCCGCCACTCTTTTCTATGAAGTAGTGCCTCCCATCTCCCTCCTGAACCTTCCCCTTCCAACTTCAGACTGTGCCCCCTAGTTACTCAACCCCCCTTTAAGCAGAACAGTCCTCCCTTTCTGACTTTGTTTATGCCTTTCAAGTACTTAAAGGTTTCTAGCATGTCCCCCTTTCCCTTCTGTCCTCCAGCAAGAACATGTTGAACTCCCTCAATCTTTCCTCATACAGCAACTCCCCTAATTCCATGATAATTTCTGCAGCCCTTCGCTGCACCCCTCCAGTAATCTCACATCCTTCTTGAGGTATGGGCACCAGTACTGTACACAGTATTCCAAGTCTGGCCTCACCAGTGATCTATTCAAGGGCAGGATGACCTCCTCCTTTGTAGAGTTGATCCCTCTGGCAATGTGTCCCAGCATCCTATTTGCTATAGAAAGTGTTTTGTGTGTATTAAAGTGTAAAGATTTTAATAAAATATGGCATAGTCTGTGCCAGTCAAATGTAGGGACTGAAGCTGTGTTGTGTGTAAAAATGGTATAGTCTGTGCCAGTCAAATGTAGGGATTGCAGCTGTGTTGTGTGTTGGCTAACCTGTGAGCTCCCCGAAACAAAAAAAAAATGGCTGCTTGTTACTTTTGAAAATTCTTTTGTGGGCATGCTGATTTACTTAGTGCTGAGGCAGGTTGGCATGGGACTTGTTACCTGTTATTATAAGGCTAATTACATATTAAAGAGGTGATGGTGCTGTGTCATTGACTACTGAATCGATCATTAATAGTCAGTTAATGACCAATCCAGCAGTGAAACTAACACAAGTGGACACCTCTCATAACCATATTTACACTACAGCACGCCATCGGGCCACACACACAGAGTCAGCCAATGTGTGAGCTTCCAGCGTGACACACTTAAAAATAAACAGGAAACGCAGTTAGTAAGAAGGGGTGCATACATCAGTAAATGTGAAAAGGAATGATTTGTTTCTGTTTAAAAGATGATGTAAGCCAACAGCACAAGTTTTGCCCTTCTTAATGATTTGTAACTGATGAGCCAGGCAGACAAGGTTTGTGGCCACACTATATTTGAAAGTGGCTTGGTGGATGTGCACACATCACCAGAACCTGACCTAATGACAGTTAGGCAACGTCGGATGTCACAAAGGTCACACACCCACTCTGTTGGCTATGAAAAGCAAAACAAGAAAACCAGTAAGTAAACTGGTAGATATCCCACATTATTATAAGACTGAATTAGTATTATAATAGCATCACGACTCACTGGAGGTTGTTTCCTGGGATTAACGATCAGCTGGTGGGTGGTGGCCCCTGGCTGTCTTGGCCACCCAACTCCACCCCCCAACCTGGCTTTTAATCCCCAGGAAACAGCCTCCAGTGTGGTAATTACTGCTTAAATATCTATTGAAGCATAAAAGTACCTGTAGTAAAAGGGATCATACAATCAGAGATGGGAACATTTTCAACCCATTATCTAATATGATATAATATATGATTTATAATATAATATGTAACCCCCCCCATTACGAGTTACTGTGTGTGTTACTTTAAGAGGGCATGTAATCGCTATGTTGATGCCCACCTCTGTGCCCTCCAAGGACTGGGACAGCTTGTGCTGCCCTGAGCATTCCAAAGGGGAGGGGCCAAAGCTCTCTGGTTTGAAAAGAGAGGGAATTCTAGATAGTTGTTGAGAGATCAGAGACTGGCACACGCTGCCATCCCTCACCTAGTGGAAACCTTTTTCTCAGAGTTGGCATTAGAAAAAAAAAGTTAGTGGCAGTCACAGTGAAACAGGATCCCTAAAAGGAGGTGCCCTTCCTGAAGAGGAAAACTTGTTTTGAAGAGGAATTTCTTTCTGACTGAATGAAGCTACAGAACTGAGATGATATTTAATTCTTTTGAAAGATTGATGCAGTGGCACCCAGCTGTGCCTATATCTTCCTTGAGGGAAAAGTCACAGTATGATGTTTTTCCTGTCAGAATGTGGAAAAATAGCTGAGATGGGAAGAAAGAATGTGAATCCAGGAGTCTTGTGGGTTTCCATTAAGGCAGAAAGTGAAAAAGTGCATTAAGTGACCCCCTGGGGTCTTGAACCCACAGCCCTGAGAGGCTTCAAGGAGATTTGTTATGCTGGAACAATGAAATGTGCCCTGTTGGGGCTGGGAACTGTGACTGCCCATTGATCTGGGGCTAGCTCAAATAAATGGAGACCAATTTCCTGGAGATTTTTTGTTTTACAAATAAATGATGCTGTCCATTGTTTAAACTTTACAAAATACGTCTGACAGTGCCTTTATTCTAGTCAGTCGGTGAGAGATCAGAGACTGGTACACACTGCAATAGCTGTCCATTGCTTAAAATTTACAAAATACATCTGGAGAGTGCCTTTATTCTAATCAGTTGGTGAGAGATCAGAGATTGGCACACACTGCCATAGCTGTCCATTGTTTAAACTTTACAAAATACATCTAGACAGTGCCTTTAATCTAGTCACTTGGTGAGAGATCAGAAACTGGCACACACTGCCATAGCTGTCCATTGTTTAAACTTTACAAAATACATCTAGACAGTGCCTTTAATCTAGTCACTTGGTGAGAGATCAGAGACTGGTACACACTGCCATAGCTGTCCATTGTTTAAACTTTACAAAATACGTCTGGACAGTGCCTTTAATCTAGTCACTAGGTGAGAGATCAGAGACTGGTACACACTGACATAGCTGTCCATTGTTTGAACTTTACAAAATTTGTCTGGACAGTGCCTTTATTTCATGCTTGCCAGTTGCATAACATTTTTTTAAGCCCACAGCCTTGCCAGCCCAGCAGTGTGCCAAGAGTTGCTCTGGAGGTCTCCCAATTTGAGGGGAGGTCAAGTAAGTACATAATGCTGTTGTGCTTGTCCCTCCTTAAATAAAAGCTACCTACTCCTAGGCAGTGGGAAAAGCACTTACATAGTACATTCTGATATAATATGATATAATCTATGATCACTTTTATTATTTTGAATGTATTTTTTTTTCTTATCTGCCATGAAAATATAAATAATGAAAATGAATTCATTATTTCTGCTTTTTGCTTGTCTCCCTTCTAAGGATGGGAGAACCAGCTGGGATAAGTTCCGAATCACCAAGAACCTATATCATTTTCTGTAACAAAATGTTGTCAGAACCTTTTTTCAGGGTCTAATAAAGTTATGATAACTTCTAAAGCATAAATTTTGGAGCTTAATATACTTCCTAAAAAGGTCTTTAAAATGCCTGGTGATGGTAGAAAGACCAAACAGAGGTTACAGGCAATGTATTAATACTCTGAAGTTGTTTAGGATTCCTTTCCCTTCACTGATAGTAGCTTAAAGGTGTATAATGGTGGTTAATTGAGTTTTAGTGTTAAAAGGTTCTGCATGTGTTGATAAGGTTTGATAACTATTAGAACCTTTGAAGGCTCATCAGAACCTTTAGGACCCAAAGCTTCTGTGGTTCAACTATCCTCTCATGCTGTTTTTAGAAGTTGCTAGTAAGGATGGGGGGCAGGAATCTGAAGAATTGGGCATCAAATGCAATAGGACTTTTTTTGTTCATTTGTTTGTAGAACTAGAATTTACATTTCTGGATAGATCACTTTTATTCTCAGTTGAGGTACTGGAGGTACTTGAAGAAGTAAGAGGGGAAAAACAGTTATGTTTCTGGATTACGCAGGATGGTTTTAATATCAGCTGCACTGGACGGCCAGCAGGAAAGGCAGCTTGCACTGTAATGGGAGTGCAACCAGTGGGTTTCTGGGACAAATGAACCACGGTTTCTTTGGCTGTATTATCATGTGTCCTGTAGCCCTTATCCTCACAGACCCATGACCATGACTCCCAGTCCCTGTTCCCTCATGACCAGCTTCAAACTCCTGGACAACTGCTTTCAGAACCTGTACAGCACTTGACAGAACTGGCATGGTGGAACATTCATTGACTGCTTTCCATCTTCCTGCATCCCTTTCTCCTCCTGCTCTTCCCTTCATGTTTTTACATGCCCTGGCAACACTCATGACAGATGATGACACAACATACAATAGCTGCCTCTGGATGCTAACAGTGATGACTCACGAAAGTTATCAATGCTTCTTTGATGCCCTCTTGACATACAGGCTGCACAGGCATGCCACAGTGCTGTGGTACTGGAAAAGTGAAAGAAGAAGGACAACACCACAAGGCTACTTTCCAGGTCAGACCATATGTCCCTCATACTAAGAGACCTTGTGACCTTGTATCTCACTCAGTAGTCTACTTTATATTTTACTCACTGACTGCTAGGCTCACAAACAAGCAACAAATAAATTGATGTCTGCACCACCAGTAGTCAATAAAATATATTTTTCAAATAAATCCTTCAAACTTTCCAATGCACATTTCCCAGTCCATTACAGTACATTCAATCTGCCATGCTCCTGCTGTAGCAGAAACAAATGAAATGCCTGTTAATACCACCACTGAGACCACTTTTACATTCTTAGGGAATGAGAACTGCAAACTGAAGGTGAATGGTTCTGATACCCTAAGAATATAAGTGTGGCCACTCTTACAACTGTAAGAGTGATCTCAATAGCAGCATTAATACAATATATTGTTGACTGAGATTGATCAACTATATAATGAAATAAAAAAAAAAAAAAAAAAGCTTCCTTGAACATGCTCATTTTCAGGGCAGCTGTATGTGAGATACTCTTTCCTGGGTAAGAGTGCCACATGCAGGTGAAAGAAGCACTTAAATTGGTTGGGTGCACACCCTTAATCTATAATGAAAAAAAAATGTATTCCTATGCTGTCTACTACACCACCAGAACTCAGTAAAAAATATTTGCCAAAATAATTTTTGTCAAACCCCCTGTCACATGTTCCAGTCTGCTAAATTCGTTCTGCTCTGCTGCAGGGTATGCAGCTGCCAGTGCAGACTTATGCTGTGTACTCTCTCCTCTCCTCTGCAGGATGATTGTACTGAACTGCCTCCCTGACACTGTAGTTAAATGTAATGAAATTTGACTAATTAGAATGATAGTGCATGATTCTTTGATGACTTCAAAAGGTTTGTGAGCACAAGTCAGTCTTTTTCACATAAAGGGGGCTTGTTTTAGTAGCCACATCCTTGCCCTCTGGAGAGAGCTGGCAATGGCATTGAGATGGTTGCTGCTTGAGGAGTTCTCAGTCTCTACAGTTCTAAAATGGTACAGTACTTACTGTGCCACCAGTGTGTATTAATCAGAGGCACCCATTCAGTACTGAAAGGCCAGTGAAGGTGAAATAATAATAACGTGATCACTGGACAAACTGCTTCTACAGGTAAAATACTTACCACAGGTTCTTTTCAGCTCTCCTCAAACAAGTGTTTCATATGATTTGTATCGCACATAATTTTCAACAAGTTGAAGTTAGGGGACCACACTGAATGCCAAGCTGTAGCATATCACACTGCTATGATGATCAAGACTGAGGATGCCAGTGCTTGCAACAGGAAGGTACCTCACTTTGATTCCTGCAGTGACCTCAGTGGTGGGCCACGGGAGACAATTCTGTACCTCACTGACAGAGATGGAGCTTCAGATGGGAGCACCCACAGGGGGCTACAAGGGTGGATGGTGAATGAAGTCAAGCAACTCTACTAATAAGTCACTGACAGGATGCATGGCTCAAATGGTTGAAAAAAGGCCATCTTTGCATTCAGAAGGTGCCAGCCCTGTTAGGTCAGCCACCACTCCCCCAGTCCCCACTCAGCCCCAGGACCTACCTTAGATGGTGATACTCCCAGTATTACCCCCCCCCCATGGCAGGGCCACTGAGAATGCATGCCCCTGATGGAGAGTGGCATCAATGTTCCCAGCAGACCTCCAACTGCTGGTGTTCATCCTGGCTTGTCCCATAGGGTGTGAGGCCACAGGGTCAGGTTTTGCCCAATGGAGGACTGAACCAATCACCAATTGAGAGTCTCAGTGGGTGTAGTGGGACCAGAGAGCAGGGAGTCATCCCTGGGGCTGGCATATTTTCAATGCTTAGTCTTCCAGGAGGCATGGTGTGCAATGACGTCATGCACCAAAACACTGATATCAGACACACCTCCCCAACAACAGCTTCAGTCACTGCTCCCCCTGGTCTCTGCTAGGGGTCAATCAAGTGCCAATCACTCATTCACTCACCCTTCCTCTGGAGGAGGACAGCAGTCCATGGGATGCTCAATCCTCCTCCCCCCCGGCTGGCCCTCTGACTCTTCGGGTCTGTTCCTGAACCTGGGGCATTGGCATCACAGGCGGAAGCCCTACTGCTGCACTGGCAGGCCAGCATTGCATTCAGAATTTAGACTACAATTTACTTTTTTTGGTAGATGATTACTGAAAATGCTGATGTACTGCACAGTCAGCCATGACCCAATGCTCAATGATAAGCATGTCACACTTTTCTGCATAATAATCTGGCGTAATGGGCATCGAATTAGAAATACAAAAACAATGATGTGTGCCAGAAGAAAGTCTTGCACTCTATGAAGTCTGGCAGGTGTGGAGGTACATATTCCTGAGAGAGTCATGTCCATCCACCTCCCTGCTCCCTCATCAGCCTCATGTGCCAATCCCATCTTCTCTTGAAGCTATCCACAGTGTTTGGCAAGGCAGGGCAATTTTATTTATATGGCGCCCATTCCTAAGGACTCTGTGCATCTCACAGTAAAACAGATAATCAAATAAAATTGCTCAGATATTTTGGCATTAAAATAATAACACTAAAATTATAGAGCAGTGTCAGATTCAAAACTCAGCAAAAATAAATTGGTCTTCAGGTGAGACGGAACTGTGTTCAGGGATGGCAAAACTCTCACTTCCTGTATCATCTGAGTAGACAAATGCCTCTGGGAGTTTGTTCCTACTTTCCTCCACCCTTTCCATAAAGTATGACTTCCTTTCACCCCTCCTGAATCTATCCCCTGCTAGTTTTCTGTTGTTTCCCTGTAGATTTATTCCCACTGGTCTTAAACAGGTCACTTGAGTCACCCTTATTTCATGCCCTTCATGTATTTGAATTACAGCTGGGCTGAGACTACAAATTCCACTTTTGCAGAACTTTCGTGAAATTTCATGAATTTCATGAAATTTTCCAAACTTCTGTCTTTGGCGATATCAGAATCTTCCGAATATGTTTGGCAAATTTTCACCCTGTTCCACAGACTTTTCTGATTGAATTGTGGAATAATACACATGAACTGCAGAATGACAGATCTGTAGGATTCCATTCTGCAGTTTAAAACATTAATCCGCATTACATGTAATTATTCCGCAGTTCAGTGATCAATTCTGCTGAATTTGTTTCTGCAGTTTAATACATTAATCCAGAATTTCATACATTCATTCTGCCAATCAAAGTCAGAATTTCTGTGAAAGTTGCCAAAGGACATTCTAACATTTCACAAAAGCAAAATTCGGACTTTCACCAAAATTACATCAATGGAAGTTTAATTTTTCACACAGCCCTAATTTGAATGCCTCAGTCATGTCCTCCTCTCCCTCCTGGTCTAAAGTGAGTTCATGTTTAGATTCTCCAGTGTCTGCTCATGCACCTTCCCTTGCTGGCCCAGGATCATCTTGGTCTCCCTTCTCTGTACTGGCTCCAATCTGTTGTTGTTCTTCCTCAGGTTACAACTCCCAAACTGCATACAGTATTCCATGTGTGGCCTCACCAAGGTTCTATAAAGTTGCAGGATAACCTGCTTCCTCCTACTTCTGAACTCCCACTTATGCAACCCAGCATCCTGTTTGCTTTACACAGGTGTTTTAAGGGTGATTGAAATCACTACCCGAGGTCCCATTCCTCCTCGGACACTGTGACTGCCACACCTCACAACCTGTACTCAGCCTCCGTTTTATTCAACTCACGTGCATGACTCTGCATTTTTTAGCATCAAAGCCCAGCTGCCAGATTCTGAACCCCATTTCCAGCCTCTCCAAATCCTGTCTTATGTCTAGGATTCCCTCCTAACTGTTGACCATGCCACAGAGTTTAATGTCATCTGCAAAAAGGCAAAATGTGCCCTTGAAATTGGCTCCAGTGTCACTAAAAAAGATGTTCAAAAGTAACGGTTGAGCACCAGTCTCTATGGGACCCCACTAGTGATCTTTCTCATGCCCGAGGACTCCCCATTAACCACAATCTCCTATGTTCTCCCTCCCAGACATTTGCCCACCCACTTGGTCAGCTTGTCCCATACCCCAAGGCTCCCCCAGTTTCTTGATTAATCTCCTATGATGGCTAGAGTTGAAGGCTTTGCCAAAGTGCAGATACAATATGTCTATTGCCTGGCCCACATCCATAGTCCTCATAGCCCAGTCAAAAAAGTCAAGCAGATTAGTCTGACATGACCTCTCTGCTGCAAACTCATGCTGACTGTTGCCATGCAGCCTTTTTGCTGCTAAGAACTCTACCAGTCTTTAATTTTCAGAATTGTTTCCATCAGTTTGCCAGCTATCAATGTGAAACTGACTGGTCTGTAGGTCCCTGGCTCATTTCTATCCATACGCTGATATATGTGTACCACTTCTGTGGTTCTCCAGCCCCTAGGCACTGCTCCAGACACAGATGTGCTTTAGTATAGGTCAGTCAGGGGTGCTACCCATACCTGTGCCATTATCCTCAACAACCCGAAGTGTACTCCACCTGGTCCTGGAGATTTATTTACTTTCAAGGCTTGGAGCCCCTTCTGTACCCTGTCCATGGCAGTTCTGGGCACAGCATTGGTCCCCTCCCCCGGCCCATGCCAACCCTCCCTTGTGGTAGTGGTCCCTTCTTCTCCATTCTAAGTACTGAACAGACATACATGTTCAGTTTTTCTGCCCTTCCCTTGCTATCTCCCACCCAACCACCCACCCATCTCCACACCTTAGATTGGCAATGCCTTCCTTTATGTGCTTCCACTCTCTTATATATTGAAAGAAGGCTTGTCCTCTTCCTTGATTCCTTTAAGTATCCTTCACTCTGCATCTGCTTTTGTTCTCCTCACCCTTCTGGTGGCCACCATTAGGTATATACTTATATATATGTATAGTTTTGTCTCTTATAGTTTTAACAGTGTATGCTCAAGTTCTGTGGGGGAGAGAACTACAAAGTGAAACTGAATAGTTTTGCCAAGCAAGGGAGGCAGTATAGTGCAGTGGTTTAAGGTTCTGAGCTGCAAACCTGGAGACCTGGATTTGAATCCCACAGCCCTCACTTGAATACTGTGTGACCCTGAGCAAGTCACCTAACTTCCTTGTGCTCCCAGGTTGCACCTGGAAACAAGCTTCAGCTTAGTGTGTCTCTCCTGGTTAAACAAAAAAACAAAGGACTTGAGAAGAAACTGTTACAACCATAAGAGGTACATGAACTATACGTATAAACATATTATAAATCATTATGGAGATTTCTGTTTTTCGAAAATGGTTCTGATATAAAAACAAACTTTTTGTTTTGCAAAAAATAGAGAAACCTCTGTGTAAGAAATGGACTATGCCAACTGAACATAGAACTTCAGAATTTTAGAAATGTTTGCATGAGTCACCCTCTTGTGGTTATAAGAGTACCTGGATTGCTTAGAAATAAACAATCCTGATGTCATGATTTATAATTACCAAGATAGCTCACCGTGGCCCCCTTATTTTGGTTCTTGAATTTTCTTGAAGGCAACACTTTTCTCCTTCACTACCATTTCTACCACTTCTGTGACTTATATCAGTTTCCTATGGATTACCTTATGTTATAAATTGATACTGTATGCACCTCAAAGTCATTAAATCCCATTTGTACCTTTCCTGTCCCCTTTAAAGGGAACATGAACCCTGCAATTTACATTCATTAATATAATGTAAACTTGGACATGTGTCTGTTTAATCACTCAAGTGTATTGTTTCATGTGTTTGTTTTAAAATAGCCCTATTTTCTTCTTATTTCTGGCCCAATATTAATGTAACCTTTTTCCTGCCCAGTATTCATTTTCTTTAAATCAGTTACCAGTTCTGGATCCCAGTGACAGCGTCTGAACTGAAGACTACAATGACATGGAGCACAGTGATATAAGCTGAAGAATACAGTGAAGTGCTATCCAGTGATTTCAGCTCAACCAATGTCACTGGGTTCTAGGATAGCTAAGTCATGAAAGATTAGAAAATTGGCTTTTTATTTGCTGGGTTCTGATTGGCTAGTACCCCTGCCAGGGGGGTACATTAACTTTCAATAGATGCCCAGCAAATAAAAAGTGCCAGTCACCTGACTCCATCACCACCTAAGCTATCCTTGTGCCCACCCTACTTGTTAATTGGGCAAAACCACCCTATTCAACTTGAAATCTGCGCCATTTTCTCCTCTCACTAAGCGAGTGACACTGGTACCTCCATGGTTCCCTACTTCTGTGCCAGCAAACCCCAACAAGAGAAGTGCCCTGTTCCCAGCAGGATTCTCCAAATACACTAGTATCTTTTTTACCTGACAGATTCTGGATCCCTGCTTTGCCGTCTGTGACT
Organism: Neoceratodus forsteri; assembly: GCA_016271365.2. NCBI lineage: Eukaryota > Metazoa > Chordata > Ceratodontiformes > Ceratodontidae > Neoceratodus > Neoceratodus forsteri. The sequence continues at coordinate 187,771,660 of CM057457.1, forward strand.
CTCCATATACAAAGCGACTGTGACCCCTGACCCCAAACATTACACAGCATGCCACTTTTGCTGATCTTAACTCCCACAGTGGTGCCTCCCAACTGACAACCACAACGAGCAGTACATTTACCCCTCTTAAATTTTTTTTTTTTTTGAAAGCAACCTCTAGCACTAACACCGCGTGCTCAGTGACAATATACAACCTGACTCGAGACATCCATGGAAAAATGTTTATTTTTTTTTTCTTTCGGTCCACAATCAGAAAAACATAAAATGGCATTCAGTACAGTCCCGAGCTGACAACTCACCCTTTCAGCCTTTTCTCAGCATGTCCGCTAAGTGTACCTGACACACTTCCTGGAAGCACTACTACACCATTCACAAATCCCTCCTGCCTACCACCAGACACCAAATAAACATAAACTGAAGCTGCCGTAAGTAATACAGCAGCTTCTGTGTGTCCTGGTTCAGGAGACTTTACAAGAAACAACTTTGTCTATTTTTCTGGAAGTCGAGGTGGTGGTTGAAGCCATTCAATGCAGACCCGACCCAACAAATCACCCTTCAGCCTTGTCTCAGCGTGTCCCTCAAGTGTATCTGCCACACTCCCTGGTAGCTCTACTCCAACTCCACCACTCGTAAATTCCTTCTGCCGACCACTCTTTTTCCCCCTCTTAAAAAAATGGCATAATTACTCTTTTCCTCCCTCTTAAAAAACAGTTTTCTTTTTTTTTCAAAGCAGTGTTTAGCGCTTACACGCCATGTGCTCAGTGGTAGTGTAGAAGCCAACTCGGGACACATCTATAGAGGCAGTCTTTCATTTTTTCTCAAGTCCACAATAAAAAAAAAAAAAAAACATAAAATGCCGTTCAGTACTGTCCCAACCTGATGACTCACCTTTTCAACCTGTTTTTTTTTTAATTTAAAACTACAGTGTCTTCATTAGGACAAAGCTCCTCTATTTCAGTATAGGCGGAGGAACTATTTAATTACAAAACTTAATACAAATTAATATCTTTGTTATCAAATGTTTCTCAATTCCTTTTTTTTTCTCCTACTGTGCCCATTTTCAAAGCACAATAATACCCTTCAGGGTGGGCATTATTGGGAAATACTGGACCTTTCAGGGGCTAGAAGGCCCTCCGCCTGCGGCGTCGGGCCTCATTACGGCCCTGGGCAGTCCGGTATTTCCCAATAATGCCCACCCTGTTGGGTATTATTGCTTACATAAATATTGGGCAGAAAAATGACTGCAATAATTTGGGGCCCTAAATAAGGAAAACATGAGACTATTTCAAAACAAACACATACAACAAAACACTGATGTGATTAAACAGACTCCATACAGGCCCAGATTTACAAATATATTTAAAACTGTAAACCACAGGGTTTGCAGTATGTTTCCTTTGAAACAGATTAAAAGACTTTGAAGGAAACGTAAATGATTTATTATGTGTCTGTCAAATCATCAAGACGTGTCTCTTATAGAATAAGAGCATTTTCTCATGTAGTTTGAGCACTGTGTTGTGGTCCTATAGTCCAAACAACACAAGATGACACTCGTATTCAATATGAGACATCTCTTGCAAGTGCCATATACACATAAAATAGGAAAACTCCCTTACTATATTAGTGTCCTTTTTTCTTACTTTTCACCCCACGTGCCCTGCTCTATAAATGGTTGCTATGGTGATGCAATGCCACAAAATGCTAAATATACAGTAGAAACAATTTTTTCCTCATTACCATCAGTTTGGTCTGCCATTCCCATGAGAAACCATTTTTGTTTTTCTACTCTGCAAAACCTCATAAAATTATGGGCAAGCTGTTAGGCCAATAAAAGGCATAAGTAGTGTAAAAACTTCCTGAATGGAGTTGCTCCATTGCAAAGTCATCTGTGTGTCAGAGTCGCCTGCCAAGGTAAGAGTAAGCAAAGCAGCTTGTTTAAATTATTTAAATAAGGTCATGCAGCTGAAGTAAAGTATATCATTTCCACTGAAAAGTGTAGGAGGCATGGGACATGGCACCAGCAAGAGGAGGGGGAGGAGCTCATTTTATTTTAATGGCACAGATCCCAATTGTTGGGAACTACCTTATAATTTATTTGATGCTCACATAAATCCTCTGCGTTGGGACTCCCTGAACTCTCACTTGGTGCCAAATTGTGTTCATGTTGCCTGCTTGCTGCTCCATGCCGAATTGGCACCCTGACCTGCCAAGAAAGAAGACAAAAGGGTTGGGCAGAGTGTCAAGAACATAGCAATTATTGGGAACTCTGTACTTTTGTCAGTGGGTGAGCTGAGGGGCATTGCTAGACCAGGATGGTAGCTTGGGTGAGGTGGTTTGCCAGCCTGGAACACTGGTCAAATGAGTGTTACCCAGGATTAAGCAGCACAGCTGCAGGGAGGAGCAGACATTCATAGTCCATGTTAGCATGAATGACATAGGGACTTGGAGTACAAATCCCACAGACATGAAGAACTGATTCATGGAGCTGGAGATGTTCCTGAGAGGAAAGACATCCAGGGTAATCTTTGCCGAAGTACTCCCCATTCTGGTGGTTAGTGAGGAGTGACAGCAGACCATTACGTAGGCCTAGTGCACCCTTAGTTAAGGGTCAAATCCAAAATGGAGGGTCTTCTTTCTATGGCCAAGGCCCCTAGAATTCTGCGGCCACAGAATTTTGTGCAGAACTTGCAATCTACCGCTGATCTACTGCGGTGCCACAGAATTCACTCTTCTTGGCGATTTTTTTATTAATATTTCTGTTTATACATAGAATCTGGTTCCCTTCCCCACTTTTTATATCCAAACCCCCCTATATATTCAGAATGTGATGTTATCATTGCTATAACATCATACATTAGCTAATGAAATGGCTGCATTCTGCAACAGAAATGAACAGTCACTTATCTACCACAGATCCCACTGCCAGAGACGGTGGCACAGCACATCATGCATGATGATATTTGCTCAACCTGCACTACAGCCTAATACAATTTTCAGTCTTACATTGTTGCACTAGGGCCAACTTAAACAAAACCTTGTCAATAGCACAGACCTGTTAAGTCCATACCTCACTTTGTACAAACCTGTGTTCCTTTAAGGTATAGAGACGCTATCTGAAATGAATAACTGGTAAAATGAATTTAACTGTCTAAATGTTTAAGAAAAAATAAAGTAATTATGCCCAGAAAAGTGAAATATAATAATGTGTAGACCTGTTGAAAGAATAGACCTGTTAAATAAATAATTGCACTGTACGCATTTTTGCCAGGGTTATTGATTACATATTGTCATTGGTTGATAGAATCACCTAAAAGTTATTGAGAAATGTTGTGTGCAGAGACAGCTGTTGGGCCAGAGGGTAGCATGCTGTGTTTCCATGCTGGCAACTCAGGTTCAGAGATTAGCCCTGGGAGCTGGCTGGGCAGCACAAGGATAGGTGGAACACATCACTGCTCGGAGCCTGGGAAGGTATGGTGCAGTGTTCTGTCACATGGCGGACACATTGTGATGGGCTGGAGAGCTGTATCTCACAATTGGTTCACATGCATGTCATGGCCTGATGGTGTTACGCAGTGTGTCAGGGAAAGCAGGTTGACATGAAAAATGAGTTTTGCAATAACTCCTCTATTCCATTTCCAATGGGACCTGTATGAATGAGGATGCAAGTTCATGGAAAAAAAAATATATATATATATATATACACACATAGGGACAACCTATGGCACCGTGCCATTGAGACTGGCTGGCCCAATGACAGGCGGTTATATGCTGCCGCCCGAAACAAGTGCACTCAGGCCATCAGAAAGGCCAAGTCTGAGCACTATCGGTCCTCACTCACTGCCTCATGGGGGAACCCAGAACCTTCTGGGATAACATTAAACAGTTAAATGGGACTGCACACTCCCCCCCACCCACCCAGATCAACATTAATGGTGTGATCTCCTCAGACCCAGCCCTCATAGCCAACCACCTCAACACCTCATTCACTGACCTTAGCCCTATCCTCCCTACAAATTTTTTTGACCCTCCTCCCCCAGCACCTGCTGTAAATCTTTCTCCCTTATTTTCTCCTCCGCCCGTGTTTCTGCCCAAGAACTTATGCCACTTTGTCACTGCCCTCAAGAGTAATAGGTACAGGCAGTGACACCCTGGATCCGTGTATCCTACGGCTGGTCTTAGACACAGTCCTTACCCCAATCACATGCCTCATCAACCACTCTCTTTGCCTGGGGAGGTTCCAACTGCCTGGAAAGTTGCCACTGTCACCCCTATCTTTAAAGGTGGTGATAGGACTGTGGCTGGAAACTATCGACCGATCTCCATTCTCTCTCCTCTCTCAAGGCCTTGGAAAAGTGGTGGCCTCTCAAATCTCTGACTACCTCTCCACCTACAATGTCCTTTGTCCTGAGCAGCATGGCTTCCGGCGGCCACAGTACCAACACAGCCCTCCTAGAGTTCTCCAACTTTCTCCACCTCCTTAGACACTGGTTCTCTGGCTGGTGCTGTCTTCATTGACCTCTTGAAAGCTTTCAACACTGTCTCCCATCCCTCCTTCTGATGCCCTTAGTCTCTCTGGTTTTGCTGCTGGGCCTATCTCCTGGTGCACCAGTTATCTATCTGACCGCTCACAGCGTGTAAAAATTAATGGAACCTACTCAGACATCTGTCCCATCTTTTCTGAGTTCCCAGGCTCCATTCTGGGCCCCTAACTATTCTCTCTTACCTTAACACCCTTCCATGCTCTTGCTCGGGAACATTCTATTGTACGCTTGATGATGCAGTCATCTTTGCCTCAAGTCGTAACCCTATTGCCCTCCAGGACTGCTGCAGAAGTCCTTCACTGAAGCCGAGGGCTGGTTCAAGGAACATAGATTGGTGATAAATCTTAAAAACAAAAACATGTTCTTCACTCATCCCCAAAACAAGTCCTGCAACTTCAAACTCCTCATTCACTCTGGGTCCTCTTTCCCACTTGAACAAGTTTGCTCCTATAAATACCTAGGGATCCATTTGACCCTCCTCTCCTTCCATGGACATCGCTGCCCTAGCCACTGCCACTAATATCCGATTGGGCATCTTACACTGGTATAAACACTGCCTCCCCCGGAGGCTCTTTCTGACTGCAGTCACCTCCTCTATCCTGTCCCTAGTGGACTATGGACTGCCGGTGTATGGTGCTGCTGATCAGACCGCACTCCATAAAATTCATTCTCTCTGAATAAGGCCTGCAGGTTAATTACTGGAGCACCTAGGCTGACACACACCTGTCTATTGTGACGCTAAAGCGCTGGTACTTGATCTTGATGAGCGCCTCAAATATCTGACCTTGGTACCCTTACAAAAAGACCTCCTTGGGCTATCCCCACCAGGATTGACCACCACCACACGCCCGCCTGTCCCACTAGTTCATACTGACCTCTGGGAAAACTCTCTTGTTATCCCTAGAGCTAGGACCTCTCACGCCAAAGAGCCTTCAGCTTTAGGGCCCCTCCTGGTTCAACACACTGCCCCCCTCCATCTCCGAAGCTCCAACTATATCATGCTTCAAAACTTCATTACGTAACCACCTTATTAACACCCGATGCTGTAATTGCCACTAGTCAAAGCCGTACTCAATACTTATGACAAAGCTTATTACTAAACTGCTAAGGACAACATAACTCTGGTATTGTTTGCATCAATCCTACCTGTACCAGCTTGTTTGTATCTATGTCTTAAGTTACTGTTATACTTATGTGTTGTACTGTTATACTGTGTATTTTCGTTTGTCTTACTGTGACAAGGTACCTTTGTAAATGAGCCTATGGCTCAAAGGTTTTCCAAACTGCTGTTTAAATAAAATAAAAAATAAAATAAATATATACATATATATATATATATATATATATATACACATACACATACACATCACACACACACACACACACACACACACACACACACACACACACACACACACAGTATCTCTGTCTCTCTCACCACACACAAACGCATATTTGTGTGTATGTTACAGATTGCATATAAATATATAAGTGATACACAGTGGGAACCTCATGAGTGGTATAAATAGCATGCATATAGAAATACCTTATTATCACATAAGATCCCCTCTGCATATGTCATTTATGCAACAGGCTAGGACCTTAAGGGAGAGACATTTGTTTTGCTTTTGTAGGCATAAAATTATTTTTATAAGTCTGTTATTTTTTAAACTAATGTTACTGTGCTTTCCACCATCCTGATTACTATAACCACTGCCATGAAAGTGAAGTCAGGATGACAAGCTGACACTGTGATGTGGTAGTTTGTTAGTGCTGCAGAACTTCCACATAAATTACAAACCACCGCTGCAGAAGTTCTGGGGCAAATGGTAGTCTTGCCACAGAACTTGGTCCCACTGTGCTGCAAAAAAGTAGGGGCCCCGTCTATGGCCAAATACAAGGCCCTTCTGGAGTAAGAGATACCCAGTATGGGCTTCACCAGCACCATAAAGGAGTGCGAGAACTGGCTGGGAGAACAGACAGAAATATCAGGGAGTATTTCGACTAGCAGATATAGGTATAGGGCTAGCTTGTGGAACCACCAAGGGCAGACAACAAATGCAGGGATTCACTGTGGGAAGGTGAGCAGACCTGGTGAGCACCAGGAGAGGAGACCCCCCTTAAGGATTGAGAAAGCATAGAGAGGCCATTATCTTCACTTACGTAGAGGCCAGTATGAGGAGGGCACCTGGGAAAATGGGCAAGTTTGACAGTCAGATGGACTTCAATGGCCAGGACCTGCTGGCACTTACAGAGAGCTGGTGGGGAAAGAAAATGACTGGGGCACCTGACTAGAAGGATACAAACAATTCCAAAGGGATAGGTCTGACAGGAAAGCTCTCTTTTTAAGGAAGGGAGTTATTATAGAGGACAAGGAAGACACCAAGGAGTTGGACAGAGCCAGGATTTATATGTGAATATATGAACACACAAACTTAGGAAAGAAAGAAGACAACTGATCCATCAAGTTCTTTCCCCCACCAACTTAGTGGCAATACCCTGCCACCACCATTTCTTCAAGGTACCCGTCTAGTTTCAAGGTACATGGTTAGTTTCAGTATTAAGGTAGAAACAGTGTTAACTGACTTCACTTCCTCTAACCTTTGCAGGTTGTTAAATATGGGAGGGGGATTGGTACATACAGGCAGGTCTCAGATTACACACAGACATACACACACACGCACATGGCAAATGACAGAAGGAGACTGATGGCCCATTAAGTCTGACCTTACTTAGTTCTATACCTTACCCCCCCCCCCGGCTTAGTACTATAGTGAGTTATTCATGCCCCTCCCTCCCTTCTGCTTCCTCACCCATACTGGTTCTCCCAAGTGGGATTATGAGTTCCCTGGCCTTGTCCCACCCATGTTTGATCCCATTAACAGCCCTTGACCCCACAGTAATCTGTTCCATAGCTCACCCACCCTTTCTATAAGTTAAAACATCCTTACATCCATTTATAATTTACCTCCCACTAATTCCCAAACGTGTCCTCTTGTGACTGCATCTCTATTTCTAACAAACAGGTCCTTTCAATTTACCCTAGTTGAAGGCTTTAGGGACTTTTTCATAGATTCTTAGATTCATAGAAGTTGACAGTAGAAAAGGACTGTCTGGCCCATCTAGTCTGCCCATAGTTTCCCCTGCTTAACTTAAAACTGCAGCCCCTACATGATCACCAGCCTCTGCCCTCTTGCCCCCTTCCCCTAACAATGGTGTCTCCAGACCCTGTTCGGACTCTGGATTCCCTTCCCTACCAGTTTTTGCAATACCCATGTCTATCCCATGATTTCTTAAATCCAATAACCATTTTAGCCTGAACATGTCCACTGGGAGGCTGTTACAGGGATTTGCTACCCTTTCCATGAAGAAATACTTTCTCCTGTTCCTTCTGATCCTTCCTCCCTCCAACTTCATATTGTGACCCCTAGTCTTTGGACATCTTTTTCTTTGAAAGATGCTCTCTTCCTGTACATTGTTTATTCCTTTTAGGTATTTGAATGCTCAATCATGTTTCCCCTCTCTCTTCTGATCTCCAGGGAGTACAGATCTAGCCTTTCTTCATACAGCTTCTGATGCAGGCCCTGCACCATTTTAATCACCCTTCTTTGTACCCTTTCCATCCAGTCTATATCCTTACAGAGATGAGGCCTCCAGAACGGTACCCTGTACTTGAGGTGGGGTCTCACCAGCAATTTATACAGGAGAGGTATTATCTCTCTCTGCCTACTGGTTATACCCCTCCTTATACAGCCCGGCATATGATTTGCCTTTCCCATTGCCTCAATACATTGTTTCGCCACCTTTAGGTCATCCATTATTATATTCCCCAGGCCCCTCTCCTGCCCTGTTACTGTGATTACTACCCCCAAGTTCATACTTGGCCAGTGGGTTTTTGTGTCTTAAGTGCATGATTCTGCACTTTTTGGTGTTGAATCTCAATTGTCAAGTTCTTGACCACTATTCTATTTTTTCCAGGTCCTCCTTCATCATCCCTCCCAGCATGTCAACCCTTTTGCAGGTTTTTGAATCATCCGGAAATAGGCACACCTTCTCTTTCACTCCTACTGCAATGTCCCCAGTGTAGATATCAAAGAGAACAGGGCCCAGTACTGGCTTCTGTGGCACCCCACTTACCACTCTCTCCCCCAAGTGAACCCCATTTACAACCACTGTCTGGCAACTTTCCACCCATTTTACTATTTTAAGAACCACCCCCAGACTGCTCAGTTTGTTCACCAAGCTTCTGTGAGGGACGGTGTTGAAAGCCTTGCTGAAGTCCAGATAGGCCACATCCACTGCCCCTTCCCAGTCCACCACCTATGTAACCCAGTCAAAAAAATGTAGGTTAATTTGGCAAGATGTCCCCTCTGTGAATTGGTGTTACCTCTGGACCTGGAGACCATTGGCTGTAAGATATTCACTAATTCTCTCTCTTTGAGGAGTGACTCCATTACCTTTCCTGCCACAGAGGTCAAGCTAACTGGTCGGTAATTACCTGCCTCTTGCATATTACCACTGTTGCCGAGAGATACCACATCTGCCCTCCTCCAGTCTCCACGAACCTCCCCTATGTCCAATGTCATACTGAACAGTGATGCCAATGGTGCAGCCAGTACTTCCTTGAGCTTTCTTAGCACCCAAGAGTGAACTGTATCTGGAACCATTGCTTTGTCTATCCTTAACTTGGGCAGTTTTTTAAGGACACTTTCCTTTGTAAATGGACTAGTGTCCACTTTCTGACCCTTTGTGCCCTTGTTGTGTAACACTGGACCATTCCCTTCCATTTCCTCTGTGAAAACTGAACAGAAGTAATTGTTCAGTAAGTCTGCCTTCTGGTGATGCCCCTCTACTGGAACTCCCCTTCCCCTACCAGTCTCACTATCCCTGACTTGAACTTCCTTTTTTCACTGATGTATCTGAAGAACGTTGTATCCCTCTTCTTTACCAACTTGGCTATCCATTCCTCAGTATGTGCCTTCACTTTCCTAACTATCTGCCCTGCCTCCCTCTGTTTCTCCTTGTACTTCACTCTATCCTCTTTTTTTCTGTGTACTTTTGCACCTCCTGAAGGCTAGTTTTTTGTCTCTTGCTACCAAAGCGGCCTCCTTCTTTTCTCACCTTTACTGACCAGTCTTATGCATAGTTCTGTAGCTCTTTCAATCCCCCTCACCACCACCAATTGCAGCCCACTGCTCCTCAACTCCTCCTGGGTTCTCTATTCCTGCCAGAGCATGTTTAAAGAGTTCCCTCATTTTATTAAAATCTTCATGCCTGAATTCCATAACCCTCATCCTTGTGTGACTCGACTCCTCCCCAGCCCTTATTTTGAATTGCACCATGTGATGGTTGCTGGACCTAGATTGTTCCCTACCATGACATTGGCGATATTCTCTCTGTTGGTTAGTAGATGGTCCAGCATCACTCCCCCTCGAATTGGTTCCCATACAAGTTGTTGGAGGAACGCTCCTTGTAAGGAGTGCAGTATGTCCCTGTTCTTGGTTGTTGCTGCTCCTGGAAGACTCTTACAAGTCTCTATCATGTCCCTCCTCTTCTGTTTGGCCTCCAGCAAATACCTGTTGATGGCCTTCAGACATTCCTCATGTGATCTACCCTGCTGGCCCTGAATCATTTTTGTGAAACTTCACGCACTGACTTTAGCCTTTCAATGTCTTTTCTCAGGTGAGGATTGCAAAACTAGGCATGCAGTACTCCAGGTGAGGCCTCACCAGCAATCTACATAGATACATAGACAGTGTCGGCAGATAAGGGCCTATGGCCCACCCAGTCTGCCCATTTGAGCTTGTAAGTTCAGTTTGTTTTCCTAGAAGTCTGTTGCACCTTAACCCTGACCTCCAGAATTCCTTTATGTCTATCCCATCTGTATCATGTCCCACCTCTTACTGTCAAAACCCCTCCCTGTGCACCCCAACATCCTAGATGCCTTGCTATAGGCCTTGTTGCACTGGCTGGTTTGCTTGTGAGTCATTGATGAAGACTTCTGGTTCACTGCCCTCTTACAAAGTGACTAGCTTAACCCCTCCCATCCAGTACACATGTGTGGGTTCTTATTCCATAAGTGCATCACCTTGCACATCTTGGCATTGAATTTCAATTGCCAGACCTTTGCCTACCTCTCAAGCTCTTCTAGATCCCTCTGATGCACCCCAACCCTTCTTTACAATCCACTCTGCTGCAAAGCTTTGTGTCATCAGCAAAGAGGCTAATTTTACCCTTGAAACCTCCCCATGTCACTAAAGAAAATAGTAAATAGGAGCGGTCCAAAGACTGATCCCTACACACCCTCTCAATGTCCCTCCTTTTCTCTAGATTTGACTCCATTAACCACCACCCTCTGTTGCCTTTTCCCTAACCAGTTTCCCACCCAGTTGACTAATTCCTTCTCTACTCCTAAATCCAACAACTTTCTGAGCAGCTTCCTGTGTGGCATTGAATCAAAAGCTTTGCTGAAGTCAAAGTAGAACAAAACCACCACCTGGCCTCTGTCCACCACATAAGTGACCCAGTCGAAAAACACAGTCAGATTTGTCTCACACAGTCTTCTGACACAACCCCATATTGCTTGCTGACCTGCATCATGTTATCCTCTAAGTAGGCCACTGGTCTTTCCTTCACAGTTGTCATCAGTTTTCCTATGATGTAGGTAAGGCTTACTGTACTGTAGTTACCCGGACCCTCTGTGTCCTCCCTTCCCTGTGGAGTGGGACTACATCTACAGTTCTCCAATCCCCTGGCACTATCCCCAGCTCCTGCAAGTCATTAAATAGCTCTGGCTATGGTCCTGCCAGCTCAGAAGCAAGTTCCCTAAGTGCCCTTGAGTGCAGGCCATCTGGGCCTGGTGCGTTGTCCACCCTAAGAGCCACTAACCTTTTCACTACTCATTCAGCACTGATCACCCACCCCCTCATTTTCTGTGCCCCGATATGGCTGCCTTAATCTCACTTTCTGGTAGAGGTCCATCATCCTTTACTGTGAACACTGAGCAGGAACAGAGAGCAGATTAAGAGGGTGTGTAAAAATACAGAGAGTGCAGAGAAGGGGAGGAAGATAATGGATGGCAGTCACAGGAGGGCAGGGAAAACTTAGCTCATGAAAGGCAGTTTTACTGTAATTGATGCTAGGAGTTGCAGGAATGAATTGGAGGATCTCCAGATGGTGGTGGTGAAGCCTAACCAGAGTTAGGGCAGTTGTAGAAACATGAGCAATGCAAAACCATGCCTGAGACCTCACTATCCCGGGATATGACCTATTCAGAAAGAACTCGGGTGAAGGCCAAGGGGAGGGGTGGCACTTTACATTAGAGACTGTATAAAAGCACTGCAAGTCAAGGACCTGGGAAGGAATGGGAAGTCAGGAAGATATAAAACAGTGTAAATGCTGCTGATAGTTAAGAATAGGAAGAATCTAAGAATCGGAGTGGCCTGTGGGTCACCAAACTAGTCCAAAGAGAGGGACAGGGATCTAGTGGTACAAATCAGAAGGGCTACCACCCTAAGGAATGTGGCACTAATGGGGGATCTTAATCTCAAAGATGTGGACTGGAAACAATGGCAAAGAGAACAAACTCTGGCCACAGCCAATAGGACTGCAGATGATGAAGTTGGGGTAAAAATATGGAAAATGTATTTGTTAATATGTTTACACCAAATTTTCAACATAGCCTTGTTAAGACCCTGTCTCATGAAGAAGGGCAGGGACTGCAAAATCAACTGTCAGGACGTAAAAACATACTTTGGACAGAAATTTAAAAATGTCAGTTGTCACATTCATGAGATGCTGTAAAAAAATGACTATGCTGAAAATTTGGGGTCAAAACATTGAATATTACCAAAGTTATGAGGCTGTGTTTGCAAACTTCAGCATAGCCTCATAACATTGTTGTTTCTTAATATTTTTACAGCACAGTTCTGAGAGCCAAATCACAAGCTATCACTGAGCAATGGTCAGATCTAATGATGGTGCCAAAAACAGGGTATGGAATAATGCTGCTGAAACAGGGTATGGGCTAATGCTAAGAGCCAAATCACAGTCATAACAATCTCATTGAGGAATGTGCTGAATCTGATGCTGCTACAAATGGGGTAGTGCTGCTGAAACAGGGTAAGGGGAAATGACTGACAAATAATTCCGTACCACTGACTCAGTAGTTTCATACACTAATCGCAATAGACACTGTTCCACCACAGGTATAGTTAGCTCAGTCCAGTGTCAGAGTGGCAGTATTCAATGCATCAGTGCACATTATATTTTACTATTTCTTTTTTAAAAGTTGCAGTCTTGCCCAGATGCCCAACCCGTCACTCCATTCTGCCAACTTGGCAGTTCCATGCAGGAACCCTGCTCCATTGCAAACAAAAACCAAAATGTGCAGGTCTTGGCAGCCTGTACCACATCAGCATTTTTTTGCTTCTCAGTATGTATGCTGCTCAGCTGGAGAGTGCAGCCATGAATAGTGAAGATGTGTCTGCAGTCCAGAGAGGATTATGGCACTGGACCCCCGATCGAAAAGTAAGGGCTGGAGAGCTGGGTGGTTGGGGATGGTTTGCACTGAGTGGGAGGGTCAGGTGGGATGCAGTGTAGTGGTACAAAATACATCGATGAATGGCTTTTTATTTTCATGAAAAGAAAAAGAAAGAAACCGGTAGGGTGAAGAGAGAAACAGGTGCAGATAGCCAGTTGTGAGAAGTGACAGATTTCCATGCACTGAGGTTGGAGGGCAGTGAGTCTGGGTGTCACTCTTTAGAACTTCTTTTAGCATGACTCCACTCTGTCTCATTGCTGGCTTCCTCCGTCTCTCCCTCTCCACCACCACACACAAACCCAGGACTGAGGCAGCTTAGACAGAAACAAATAACAGCCTGGACAGCAGCAGCAGCAGCACATGGGGTTCAGATATAATGGAAAAATCCCAAGTCATTCCTGGGACTCCTGCCTGCAGTGAAATGAGTAGGAGGGTAAAAGGAATCCAGGATCTGAAACTTAGCCAGGTGAGAGCTGCTCTGAGCGGGAACCTCAAGACAGGACAGAAATGCCCCCCCCAAAAAAGAAATTACTGTGCATACATGGTAGTGAACGGAGGGGGGGGGTCAGGGCAATGAGGAGTTGTGATTGAGACACTATTGCACTGCTGCTTCAAGGAAACCCATATCGAGCCATGGAGTGGACCTCTATCTTAGGGTGGACCTCCATGTCAACAGACTCTCATAAAGAGGGGTGTCTTTATCAAAATGCTTTATCCTGCATGATGTTGGCACAGTCAATTCAAATTTTAAATTACTCACTGAAAACAAGATAGTGTGCCATGTTAGGAGAGAGACAAAACAAGGATCCTAGATAATCATGACACTTCTATTATGCAAAAAAATGTTGAAGACATAGAAAATCTTAAAAAGGCCCCACTGAATGAAAAGGACAACTTGTTTCATATTTTAAAAAATGCTTTCTCAAAAGCAAGGCACCTTAGTGATGACAACATAAATAATGTCTCTCTTAAAGACATACTTCAAAAACTAAAACAAGTCATCAGACCAGGGAGCATGTCTTAACTAGCGCAAACTTTACAACAAGTACAAATAGTAAGTACATAGTGCAAAAGAGTGCAAAGTATTAATATAAGACATTAAGAACTGGCTACAGTCTAAGTTAAAAGTGTTGAGCTTAATCTATTCAATTGCTCTAAACTAGAGTTATTTTACTACTAACTTAAAAAAAAGGTTACTATAGCTCAGAAACAACCACAGTGGAGGAGGCACTGCTGTATTAGAAGACAAAGTTCTTGTGTCCCTCATAGTGGCCTTCCTCAGCCTGGCACCAGTGATCCTCTTAAGAGAGACATAGTGGAGGCTCCCAAGTAGTAAATACAAAATGCTTCCCTTTGGAATACCTTCTGGTCACAGTCCCCCCCCCGGGATTTGGATGTAGGATTTCCATTCTCAGACATGAACATGTGTGGGTTTGAGCCTCTGGCTGTGTGTACATGAAGGGCAGTGGCATAGGTCAGATTCTTATTCTGATACTCACACATAATTTCCTCACTGTTTTACTCCCATAGTAGATGCCAGAGTTACACACTGCAAAGTAAATGACCGTACTTGTGTCACATGTTATCAGATCCTTTATTTCTAATAGTTTACCATTCTGTGGGGTTAATAAAATCTTTCTCGTGGAAGACAGCATGGCAGTACGTGTGTCTTTTACAGAAGATGCAACCTTTGCTTCAGTGAGGTAACCAGGTTTGAGTGCCCCCTTTCCCAGTCTGTCTATTGTATACAAGTTTGTCCCATAATGTGGTTAGTCTCCAATATGCCATTCATGGTGGAAGAGACACATACTTTGTCCTCACTCTGTACACCCCAGTGTTTTCTAATAGTTTCTACCACACATTTAGAATGTGAGGAGAAAGTAGCTATCAAAATAAATCTGTCTTGTGTCTGGCTGAAAAGGAAAAAGAAATCAGCCCAGCTTGAGATATCTGGCTCAGCACAATCAGACACATCACAGATATTACATATATCCAACTAGAATCTCTCAGACATCAAAATCAAGTTACTGGGCAATGGCCTATCTTTTGCCATCAGAGTCCCAGTAACAGTTTTGAAACAACTGTGGACTTTTACAGATTCTGCAGAAATGTCAGTCCTAAATCCTTCTTTAACAAAAGAAGAATGGGATTCCCTGACACACAGGATTTACAGGGAGAAATAACCACAATAAAGAATACTGAGGCTACACACCCCTTTCCAAATGGCTCTACATCCTATAAGAACATAGATACATACATAGATACATAGACAGTGTCGGCAGATAAGGGCCTATGGCCCACCTAGTCTGCCCATTTGAGCTTGTAAGTTCAGTTTGTTTTCCTAGAAGTCTATTTCCCCTTACCACTGACCTCTAGAATTCCTTTATGTCTATCCCATGCATTCTTAAATCCCGTGATTGTTTCAGCCCCACCACTTCCTCTGGCAGGGTGTTCCACTTGTCCACCACCCGTTCTGTGAAGAAATTCTTTCTCATGTTTCTCTGAATCGCCCTCCTCCAACTTCATCCCATGCCTCTAGTCCTGAAACATCTTTTTCGCTTAAAATAGTGTTTTCCTGCACCCTGTTCCTCCCTGTAAGATACTTGTATGTCTCTATCATATCCCTCTCCTCCTCTCCTCCAGGGAGTACATGTTCAGTTCCTTCAACCTGTCTTCATAGGACTTGTGATGCAACCCATGCACCATCTTTGTTGCCCTCCTCTGAACCTTCTCTACCCTGTCTATGTCCTTACGTGGTATGGTCTCCAGAACTGTACACTGTACTCCAGGTGGGGCCTCACTAGTGTCTTGTATCATGGAATTATGACCTCCCTTTTCCTGCTGGAGATGCCCTGCCTATACATCCCAGCATCCTATTTGCTTTACCTGATGCCTTGTCACACTGTTTCCTACCTTGAGGTCATCAGAGATGACAACCCCAAGATCCCTTTCCTGCTTGGTCATGCTATATCCTCACCCCAACTGATATATTGTGCCAGGGTTTTGTGCCCCATATGCATTATCTTGCACTTCTTTGCATTGAATTTCAACTGCCAAACCTTTGACCATTCTTCAAGTTTCTGCAGGTCCCTTCTCATTCTGTCTGCACTCTGGTGTGTCTACTCTGTTACAGAGCTTTGTGTCATCAGCGAACAGTGAAATTCTGCCTTCTAGATCCTGTGCAATGTCACTGATGAAGATGTTGAATAGGACCGGTCCCAGCACTGATCCCTGTGGTACCCCACTGGTCACTCTTCCCTCTGTGGAGTGACAGCCATTTACCACCACCCTCTGTGTCCTGCCACCCAGCCAGTTACCTACCCACCACACTACTGTCCTGCCCACACCCATATTCCCCAGTTTGTGTAATAGTCTTCTATGTGGCACAGTGTCAAAGGCCTTGCTGAAGTCCAGATAGGCCATGTCCACTGCCCTCCCCTGCTCCACCTCCCTAGTCACCCAGTCAAAAAATTCAATGAGGTTGGTCTGACATGACCTCCCCCTGGTGAAACCATGCTGCCTTGGGTCCTGTAGTCCATTGACAACCAGATGTTCCACCAATCTCTCCTTCAGTAGTGCTTCCATGATCTTCCCCACTACCGAGGTGAGGCTGACTGGTCTGTAGTTCCCTTTCCTCTTTGTTCCCACTTTTGTATAAGGGACTACATCTGCTGTCCTCCAGTCTTTGGGTACCTCCCTGTTTCCAGTGATTGGCTGAACAGGATAGCCAGAGGGTTCAGCCACCACCTCTCTTAGTTCTTAAGGACCCTGGTACACCCATCTGGCCCCATTGCTTTATCAGCTCTTATTACTTCCAGTTCCTTCAGGACCCTTTTCTGTAAAGGGACTTGTGTCCATTTCTGCACCATTCTCACCCCTTGTACTCCTTCAGACCCATTACCCCCTCTTCCTTAGTAAAGACTGAGCAGAAATACCTGTTCAATATGTCAGCTTTACTGTTGTCATCCTCCACGCGCTCCCATCCTCCCCTTCAGTCTCACTATCCCTCCTTTGTCTTTCTTTTTCACTTATGTACCTGTAAAAGGTTTTGTCCCTTTACCCACTGATTTTGCAATGTGTTCTTCTGTCTGAGCTTTGGCTTCCTTACTGACTTCCCTGCCTCCTTTGTTTCTCCTGGTACTTCTCCTATCCCCTTCTGCCTGTGTCTTTTGTATTGCCTGAATGCAATCTTTTGGCTTTCACTTTCTTTGCTACCTCTTTGGAAAACCATAATGGTCTCCTCTTCCTTTTCCTCTTGCTAAGCTGCTTAATGCATAATTCTGTTGTTCTTATAATCCCATTTTAAATACTCCCACTGTTCCTCAACCCCTGATTCCTGTCCCATTCCCCTTAATGCCTCTTTCAAGTATCTCCCATTTTCCCAAAGTCTGCCCCCTAAAATCCAGGATCGTGTTTTGTGTGGTTTGGTTCTGCTCTTTCTGTGATTTCAAACCACAATGACTGGTGGTCACTGTTACCCAGGTGCTCCCTCACTGTTACCCCCATCACACTGTCCCTGTTTGTGAGCACAAGGTCCAGTATTGCCTTCTGCCGAGTTGGTTCCATGACCAGTTGCTTGAGGAAGGCACCCTGAAGGGAGTCCAGGATAAATCTGCTTCTAGTTGATGCTGCTGCTGGGATGCTCCAGTCCACGTCTGGTATATTGAAGTCTCCAACCAGTACTACCTCACCTTGTCTGCCATCCTTTGGATGGCTAGCATCAACTCCTATCTGTTTCTTCCTCCTGGGCTGGTGGTCTATAGACCACACCCAGTGGATGGCTGGCCCCATTTTCCTTTCCAGCTTAACCCACAGTATCTCTCCCCATTTTGTTCCTCCTGGATCTGTGTGGCCCTTATGTCATTTTCACATACAGTGCCACTCCTCCTCCCTTCCTGCCTGCTCTGTCTCTTCTGAATATGTTGTAGCCAGGTATGGCCATCTCCCAGTCATGGTTATCATTACACCAGGTTTCAGTGATGGCCACAATGTCCAGGTCTGACTGTACCATGACAGCCTCCAGATCTTCCATCTTGTTGCTAAGGCTCCTGGCATTTGCACACATGGCTTTCCATGATTTGACCTCCCTAGACTGCTTCACTGTTCTACTCCAGCCCCTTCCTTGGTTGTCATTTATCCCTGGTCCTTGGTTGTCAATTATCCCTGGTGCAGACAAGAACAAAGGATATATGGCACACAGGAACAGGGTGAAAGAAGTTTGACTTATTGTGGCACACTTGCCAAATTTAAGCACTCCCCCATCCCCAAAATACAGCAGATATATGGACAGACAAATGAACCCCGGCACTTTGATTCTAAACAAGAGTCTTCATCAGGGGGGTCCTGATGTGTGCCAGATATCCTTTGTTCTTATGTTTAATTGGGTCTGGCTGACCTATGATATGAGCACCAGTCTCCTGCATTCCAGCTCGCACAATTTACCAGAGGATTAATTAGCTCTACATCCTAGCCAGCACCTAGTGCATCCTTGAAAGCCTTCTGAAATGTATATGAGATGGAGCTACAGAAATTATATGCAATCCTCAGGTTACAAGATGTAACAACGTAACTACAGAAGAATATCAGGCATTGGAACAACTACAGATGAATAAATGCATAATATAGAGGATAATGTATGGTCCTCTATCGTTAACCGGTCAGTTAACAGTTGAGAGGTTGCCAGGGCGACCATGTAAACCTCGAGAGCGAAGTACGAGAGGTTTACGTCGCCATGGCAACCTCGAGATGATTAAAATTGACCGGTTGCCGATAGAGGGACCATACATTATTTTTTATAGTGTATGGTCCCACTATCAAAAATTAAATGGCTTACGTTTTTTAAAAAGTCACCGCCGCGGCCCTTCAGTCCTTCCCCAGTTTCCCTTCAGTCGGTTCCCGTCGAACAAAAGCTTGCACATGGTAGACTATCACAAAGTTAAATCTATCGCATGTGACGTAGATCTATAGGTTAACAACATATCTACGCCACATCGATAGGTTAACAACCTTAGGAAATGATGATTTCCTAAGGTTAACAGCGTTCTAACATACATTATTGTTATATTATAAATAATTGAATGAATTTTTTAAAGGGCATGAGTATGCTTTTAGATGTTGTTTCTTTACTTTGCAGACACCAGCTTAGTAAGTCCTTCACTCATGTTCTCAATATGAGTTTCTTGGCATCTGCATCTGCAAATGGAGATGCGCTGCTGACTTCTGCTGAAGAGAAGTAATGGCCAGGAAGAATCCAGCTGGCAAGTAATGGATCTGGAGAGCAAGTGAGCAAGAGCATTTCTTAACTTAGCAGTTTTCATATTTCTGCTCAACTACCAAACTCAGAGGTGAGGAACAAGCATTACAAGGTTAAGGAGCACAGAGGTCAAGTTGTTGTTTTATTTTATTACTGTTGCTGTGCCATAGAAAATTAAGGAGGAAGTGAGTAGGCACACCTGCCGGCACCACGCGGCTTCTGTGTTTTGGCACTCAGTGTTGAGAGAGAGAGAAACTGAATCTCAGCTGGCCAGTACAAAGGGTATAGAATACAACTGAGAAACAATAAAAAAGAAGCTTTCGTCAATTTAGTTGTACTACTGCTAATTACCGTAACTGCTTCTGCTAACAAGGGAGAGAGATAGAGAGAGAGAGAGATGTCTCTCACCACAAGTGATTTTATCAGTTGGCATTCAAAGACCAGCTTCTCAGAAGGAAAAAGGAACAATAAAGTGCAAAACAAGAGTAAGAAGAATCAGCATTTATATAGCGCTTTTCATACATCCAAAGCGCTTTACAAGCAATGCTAGACTGGTAGTGAAGTGACTGAATGTGTGGTGGCTGCCATATCGCACATCATCACCCACACACAGCCTGGATAATTGCATGAACCGGTTTATGGAAAGCAGAATGTTGGCCAGGACACCAGGAATGTTCTCTACACTTTGCAAAGAGTGCCCTGGGTTCTTTTTCTTCCACCTGGACACCCACCAGGACAACACCAGGATGGTCAGAAGGGACCTCGGTTTAACGTCTCATCCAAAGGACGGCACACCTTAGCAGTACAGCACCCCCCAATACTGCACTTGGATGCCAGCGATTTTTGGGTGCAAGTCCAATCCCGGTGTGAGACTGGAACCCACGACCTTCTGATCCAGAGGCGGATGTGCTACCAACTGAGCCACACTGACACCTTGAAAACCAGCAAACTGACTATAAATTAATATAAAGTACTCCTTCAGAAATACGACAAACAGTAGAAGGACAGTGTGGGAGTGGCTCAGTAGTTTCCTTAGGAAACAACTGAGCCCTAACCCTGAGTGCTTGCCACCTGACCGAGTCTATGCTTGTCAGGTGATGCAGGCTGGGCCAGCATGCCAGCACAGCTGCAAGGCATTCGCTTGCAGTGCCGACATCCCAGGTTCAGTGACGGATTTGGGAGAAGGATCGAGCATCCCAGGGATAGCTGTCCCTCTCCTGGAGTAGGGGGAAGAGTGCCCAGTGCTTTACACACCCCTATTGGAGTCTGTGTGTACCACGGTGGCCGGTGCCATCACTTGGGGGTGGGTGGGCTTGAAGGTGGACATCATTGCATATTCCCGCCCCCATGGATCTAGCATTCATGAAAAAGGCCGGCCCCTGGGGCATGACATCCTGCTCTGCCACCATCTCCACTGCCATTAATGTCCATCAGGGTGATCCCACTTCAGTAGCACCAACCTGGGGGGTAAACTGAGGGCTTGCCAACAGTATCCATTGGGAGGGGGAGCCTGCCTGGAGGCCCCACTGGGGGGTTGAGCCTTGGTATGGGGGATGGCAGACAGAGCTGGACTGACCTCTGAATGGAGGTTTGGGAGAGCCTGACAAAACAATAATAAGAAAAAAGGTGATGCAGGCTACATACACAAGCACAGACAGTCAGAGCAGCTGTAGCAGATCTCCGATGTGTGACAGTGCTGCGGAGAACCAAATGTCATAGACTCAGTCTTGTGTGACATTTGGTTTAATGCAACAACATTGTTTTCATTCATTGTACTGTGTCTTAATGCTTTCACTTTGCAAACTGCAACAATGCCACATTGAGACCACATTTATTTTTTGCTCAACAGATGCTGATGCTGTCATCATGGATGATACACTGTAGTGGGTGGTAGAATCTGAGATCAAGAAAGAAGAAAGTCTGTGACAAAATGGTGAAGGTGCACAGACCCTTGCACATAAGAGCAAGTGATTCATTGCCTACAGTTAGTACAGTCAGATTATCTGGAAAGTATTGGACAGTGGAAAAATATTTGGAAAAATGTGGACAGTGGCTGGCCCTCATTATTAGAAACAAATCCCTGGCTGGCTCTGTATGTATCCATTTCTCATTAAAAAAAATGGGTTAAGAAAACCTATCTGGACCAACAAAATGATGGTTTCATTGAGTACTCCTGTCACTGATGCCAAGGCCTTTTCAGCATGCAGTGTAGCAGCGATGACTGAGGTCTGACTAAGGACCTACAGGTTTCTACTTTTTTCTTCTCTTACTTGCTGCATACACCAGGAGGTAAACTCCTTGATAGAGTATTCAGAAGCCTACATGGATGGAACAATCAAGTCTGAGTGCTTGATATCAGACAAGTCAGGAACTGGGTCCTGGTCTCCTGATGGTGCATTAACATCCCCCGATCTGCTGTGCCATAACATTAATTGGGCTTAAAAAAGATAGAAGATGCAGGTAGCTGATTCTTCTGCTTTCCTGTAATAGTCAGGCACTGGGTTCTCTCCTGTCAATGAGGTGACTTAAGAAATTTAAATAGCAAATTCAAAGTAAATAAATAGCTGATTGCAGCAAATGTTTCTCACATAAACGTCTTCCCTGCTTGGTGGCTTGCTCCCCTTCCCTACAGTTATTGTAAGTAGGACAGTTAACATTAGGTTTCAAGAGGCCTAACTGCCCAACATCTGTCCTGGTGTATGTAACACAGGTCTCAGAAAACCTGACTATCTAGACCAGTTAGTTAGATTTTTTCAGACATGTGTTACATACATGGTACACCACAGACAGACACCATTGAGCATGCTTCTCAACTGTCCCACTTCATGAAGTAAATACCCAATATATTTTTCCCTCAGAATTTCGCTATATGCATTATCATATCACATCCGTCCGTACAAAGTAGAAAATGTGCTGCTCAGTGCCCACACAAACAGAAAGTTCTTGGTAGACTCATGTATTAAAGTAGAAAGTAATACTAATCTTTGATACTAAAGCAAAACTGAATTTTCAACAAAATCAAGGTACTGGTTTCCATTGTGTTCTGAGCCTGTATCTCTATGTTTCATGCTGTTGTGTCCTGCATTATGTAAATAAGTAATGGACAAGGAAATGAACTGGAGATAATTGACCAAAACCAGCCTGGCAAGGATAATGCAACACCTCATCATCATCATCTTCACAGAAACACAGGTTGGAGACATGGCACAGGCAGGGCTCACAGACTGATACCTCCTCCACCAGCCCTGGCCCCTGAACACATCAAGTATCAGCTGAAAGTGGCCCCTATCACTGGTATAACCAGAAACATTGGCAAGTTTGCCACAAGCCCACACACGCAGTAGGTACACTAAATAATTGCATTTTCAATAGGAATTGGAAATGCAATATGAGCACATTTTAAGGAGAGACAGTCTACAGACAGAAGCTACTGAAATGATATGTATTGTACTACTACTACTACCACTACTACTACTACTACTACTACTACTGCAATTTAGGTGAAGGTGACTGAATTTGATGATGTAGTTGCTGGGCTGGTTTTGGTCCATTTTCTCCAGCTCGGCTCCTTGCCATGCTGCCTCAGCTAATCATGGCAGGTGGCACTTTTAAATTGTCGCAAGTGGCTGCCTGCTTGGTTACATGGCCACACATTTTCTGTAGAATATTATAGTAAAAAAAAAAAAATATTCATCTTGTCGCTGCCCTAGTCTTGACAACGAGTCTCTACCGTGAATGACTGCATTTACATGACACTGTAATTCCAACCTTACCTAATTTTGTGACAAGTTTTGTGACATTTAATTGTGTGTGACTGTGAGAGTAAGGTGCAGGGGGGAGGGATCAGGCTGTCTGGTGTTGTAGATTGAGAAGAGTCAGTGTGCTTATTAACTTATTCCCGCGTAGTCAGTTTGTCTGACCGAGACAGCTGTTTTTCACATATCTTATTTAATTGGTTTGGGCTTGTGGGGAAGGGGGCAAGTGCCTTCCCCTTGTGGACGTCCATGTGTGGGACCACAGGATGGTAGTTCAGGATGGCATGATTCACTTTCTTTCAAAAATACTTATTTAGCTGTTAATGTTTTAAAACCAGTTTGCTGGCCTTGTGAGGTCATTGGCAGTCAGCATCATTTAATCTTTCTTAGAGGTCTAGTTAGATAAGATTACGTATACAAAACTTTGAATGTTTTCAAAACTTAAAAAGTGCACATTTCTTCTCTGTTGAAGATCTGACACACACGCCAACCACAAACAGCAAGCAAATGGTATTTTTCTATTCTCTGCATTTACTTTATTTTACTTTGTGATTCCCATTGTATCTTTCATATTTTAAACCTGGTTGCAAAGTCGATCCCCTCTGTCATTTGAACACTGGCTGTATTGCATGGAAGTAAGTTACTGTTTATAAATTTCAGTAATTCGTAGGACTTTGGGGTTGGCTGCCTGATCATTGGTTGAAGCGGGACATGGGGTCATTTGGCATTCCTAGACATGGGTGTGCTGGATAGGATTTTAAAAAAATGGTTCATCCTGGGCATAATGATTAGGAGAGGCTGGAGACATTCAATGTGTGTGTACTGGAGACTCTCTTGCTTGTGCAAAACAGTGGTATTTTACATGTATGGACTTAAAATCAAAGCCAGCATTTCACATTGTGGACGCAGCAACGGTTATATGTCCTGCAATATCCGCAGCATGTTGCGAGCAGATGCCACCAGCCAAACAGCAGGAAGCAGGCCAAGGACTGCACCGCTCGCCATGTGGTCCAAAACCCGCATGCACAACTGTCTCCAACTCCTCCTTCATGCAAAGGTGAATACAGCACACATCGTACCTTCTTTGCTGTGGATCCAGAATCCCAATAGGACTGCAGGGCTCTGCCCCATTGCAGTACTAAAAATGACTATTTTTATTTTCATTGCTTTAGTTCATTAAATTTTATGCAGAAGTCATCAGCAGTCCCTGGTATGTGCCCCGGCACCAAGTGGAAAGAAAGTAAAAAGTGGGTGGGGAGGCACCTGGGGAGAAGTAAATAAAATGTTTTTAAAAGCACCCTTAAGCACTATTCATTAC
This sequence comes from Neoceratodus forsteri, assembly GCA_016271365.2. Lineage (NCBI taxonomy): Eukaryota > Metazoa > Chordata > Ceratodontiformes > Ceratodontidae > Neoceratodus > Neoceratodus forsteri. The sequence continues at coordinate 187,796,069 of CM057457.1, forward strand.
AAGGGCATAATTCCAAGGGTGCCTGTCATTTTAAAGAGCTGCCAAGGCTGCTCATGAATAATTAATAAGCTCTACTGTTGCCCTAGGGGGATAGCAGGGGTGGGACCTCTGCAGTGTGTATTTATCAATATACTAACGTATGTATTTATTATGTAGTTCTGTAATATAATGCTAGTTTGTTGGCAGAAGGGCTAACAGACATAATTTGGTGAATTTCTGCTGTCAGCCCTGGTCTTTGGCTCTGCGGGTCTTGGACCCGCTAGTGGTGGGAAATTATAAAAACATTTTTATATCACCTGAAGCTTCACTGGCTGTGTCAGGCCTCAAACCTCCTAAAAGAGGGCATAATAAATCACACCCCCCCCCCCGTGCTGGCATCCTCTCCGCTAGGACCGTCCTAGGGACAATCAGACAAAGCAATACGGCCTCTCAGGTTGAAGACATAAAAAATAATAATAAATAATAAAAACCAAAACAATTCCCTCCTGGTGAGACCCACTAAAGGTGGCGATGATTAACTTTACCTCAGACTCTCCCTTGCTTTCCGGGGTCAGTCCAGATGTTGGGAGTAAACAGCAAGGGCTCTCACTCAAGCACTGTAATTCTCTACCCAAACAGTCTGCAGAGTGTGTGAGTGTGTGAGTGTGTGTGTGTGTGTGTGTGTGTTTTGTTTTAGTGTGTTATATCTCTAGGCATTAATGTGATCCAGCACGGGAGAGCAATGGAGGGGTGCCTGCCATTTGCAAAATTCCCCTTGCAGTAGATCTCTGGCCTGGAGCATTTAGAGCAAGTCAGCCTATGGGGACATTATTATTAAATACATTTTCAGCAGCTGTCAATAACAACAATGTTCCCAGCTAGGAGGGGGCATTTTTTATTATTATGTCAAGTTCCCCATGTCCAGCACCATAGAGTATGAATTTTATGTGATGTATAAATTTATTAATTTATGGGTTTCTTTAACATGATACTGGTTTGCAGGCAGACAGCAGAATAAACTTTTTTTTTTTTTTTTTATTTGGCTTGAAGCTTCCCTGGCTGTGTGGGGCAAAAAACCAGTTACACGAGGGAGGGGCCATGTGTTTTTCCCCCACCCCCCACTGAAATGTAGTCAGTTCCAGCCAAGGAGAGCCACAGAGGCTTCAGTCATTTCATTATTAAACAATTTAACTAGCACCTAGGAGCTCAGCTCAGACATGATTGGAGGACATTGCTCATTTCATGTAAGCCCCTAAGCATCTCTCCTTGCTATTCATAGACAAAAATTTTGCATTTGATGTACTAGCTAACGATATGAGTGATTGACCTCTTTCACTAAATTGACCTTCTGGCAGAAACTAACACTGTATTTAAGTTTAACATAGCTCTTAAGAAATATTGGACCTTTGCATATTTAGTTGACCTTCCATCCAACAGATAATGAATGAACTTATTTTTATGATAAAATTATAAATGGTTGGAAGGTGCATGTAAATTAACATACATACATCTAAACAAATATACTGCCGGTGTATTGGGACGCTCCATTACAAAATCAATTGAAAATATTTTAAACTAAGAACTAAGGGGCAAACTGGGAAGACCTATGTAGAATCTACCCATACAGATGACTCTTATAAAATTCTAGCAACTAATCCAAGAAGCTTGTCAGTAACTAAACTTTCAGAATTTATTAAAATACTATTGGATAGAAAAATAGATATAGCTGCTATTACCGAAACTTGGTGTGATGATACATCTGAAGGGTATACCAATGTTTAGGGCTACACTACTTTTTATAAAAACAGAAGCATGAAAAAGGGAGGGATGTTTGTTTGTGTCTAATAAAATCAATGCAATTGAATACATCCCAAATAAACATCCAGTTGAGCTAGAAGGTATTTATGTAAAAGTGAAACCTCATAGTGGGAAAAGTTTCATACTAGCTAACTATTATAGACTTCCATCAGCAGATTTACAATACAATCGATTGCTAATTTCTGAAATTGAATAGCTAGCATCTGAATCAGATTTGATAGTTGTTGGTGATTTTAACTTACCCGAAATTAATTAGGATAAACTAACCACAAGCTCCACCCTTGAAGGCTTATTTTTAGACTCATTCATTAATGCAGGACTGGAACAAATGGTTCATGATGCTGCAAGGGGATCCAATATTTTGGACCTGGTACTCACTAATCTAGCGTTGAATATTTCTAACCCTGTAGTTACTAGTCCTATTAGTAACAGTGATCACAGTACTATAGTTTTCAAAGTTAACAAGCAAAAACAGTGTCTAAGTAAAGTACATTATGATTATGACTATAATAAAGCTGCTTATAACAAAATTAAAGCAATTTTGGGGTATAATTGGGAGACATTGTTCAAAGATTTGACAGTTGAACAATGTTGGACTATGCTGAAATCCATCGTTGCTGAATTAAAACAATTGCAACAATTCAAAACAGTTTTATTCATACATTAATAACAATAAGCAACAAAGCTTTCATTCCATGAGAAAAAACTCATAATCAGAAGGTGAAAATACCACCCTGGTTAACCACAGCAGTAAAAAAACAAATTTCCAATAAGGGAAAAGCTTTCCTAAAAATGAAGAAAAATCAGACTTCATCAAATATTGCAAACTATAAGACTGAATTAAAAAAGACAAAAAACATAATTAGAAGGGAAAGAAGAAAGCTTAAAAACTGGCAACAACAGAAAATTCAAAACAGTTTTATTCATACATTAATAACAATAAGCAACAAAGCTTTCATTCAATTACTTTACTTGACAATGAAAATTAATTGACAGATCCACTAGATATAGGCAATAAAATGAATAAGTTCTTTGGTTCAGTATTCAATCCAGACCACAGGGTTGAGTTCCAAAATATAGGAAATCTTTCCCCAGACCTAATAACCAAAGATGAAATAATAGGATCAATTAAGGAAATGAGGGCAGATTCAGCAATAGGGCCTGATGGCATAAGCCCCACATTCATTAAAAATACAGTTTCATCTATCGTCCCTCCTCTTACACTATTATTCAACAAGTCACTGATTTCAGGTACTTTACCTTCTGATTGGAAACAAGCAATAGTTGCTCCCATTTATAAAAAGAAGGGAAGCAGGAAGGAGACCAAGAATTATAGACCAATTAGTCTCATGTCAGTGGTGTACAAAGCTATGGAAAGAATTATTAAAAACAGAGTCGATAGTCAGATGGGAAAAAAAAGGCTGTTAAGGATTATAAACAACATGGATTTGATAAGAAAAGGTCTTGCACTACCAATCTGATTACTTTCTATGAACCTATCAGTAAATCATTGGATAAGAGTATACCAGTTGACATAATTTACCTGGATGTCAAAAAGGCCTTCGATAAGGTCTTGCACCATATACTAATAAAAAAAACTAGTTAATATCAAAGTGGATCAGTATATTATAAGCTGGATAGCAAATTGGTTAAATGACAGATCACAAGTGGTTAAAATACATAACATGTTATCATACCCTATCATAGTTTCAAGTGGAGTACCACAGGGATCTGTCTTGGGATCATTACTTTTTCAGTGTATACATAGCTGACCTGCATATTGGTACTACATCCCATAGTAATACATTTCCGATGACACCAAAATTAGTAAGGAAGTGAATAGCATTGACAACATTATATCTCCACAAAATGACATTAAACTACTGGAGAAGTGGGCAAACGATAATAATATGTCCTTCAATGAGGACAAATGTGTAGTGATGCACCTAGGTCAGCATAATTTAAAATCTGAGTATTTCCTCAATAACAAATCATTAAAGGAAGTACAGTCAGAAAAAGATCTAGGAATCCTAATCAATAATCAACTACTCCCAGGAAGTCACTGTAGACTAATTGCTACTCGAGCAAATTTTACTTTCTATTCTATGAAAAAATCCTTTATTAGTAGGCAGGAACCATGTGTCCTTGCATTATACAACACCTATATTAGACCACACTTGGATTATGCAGCTTTTGGGCAACATTTATGTCAAACGATATTAAAGGGACACTGTCAACCTGTTTTTCATCATATCATTTCTAATTGAAACCCCACATTTTATGATTGCTTACCCCTCGCTAAAATACAATGATGCTGCTATTTGTTTTGTCTGTCTCCTTGCTTAGCAGAACTGAAATGCATGGCAATGTATATTTATAAACAACTTTGTTTTTGTTTACGATCCTTGTTCAGTTCTTACTGCGCACTTTCTGAACATTAGAAACACACCCAAACAGTGCAGTCACTCATAAGGCAGTAGCCTCCTGAACTCCCACTGCATCATGAGGGACCAGACTGTTTTGTGGGTGTTCCCAAGTCCAGAAAAGATGCATTTGGGGTTGATCAAGGATTGTAAACAAACCTGTTTTGGTGTGATAACACCAGTATGTTGGGCAGTCTGTTTTTTTACTTTTTTAAAGAAAATAAGAGTCAGAATCAAGCTACCAGCTACATCAGCAATCTTTACAGAATTTTTGCAATCATAAAATGTTTTTTAAACTAGGGACACTTTGAGACCTCAGGGGGTTGACAGTGTCCCTTTAAACTATTGGAAGGACTCCAAAGGAAAGCAACAAAGTTAATTCCAAGACTGAGAAATCTACACTATGAGACCAGAAGTAGTGAGATGAATTTATACCCATTAAATATTAGGCGTATAAGAGGTGACTTATTGCTTCTCTATAACGTACTCCAAGATGAACATCTAATGCAAGAATGTGGGATTAAATATGCTTCTAAACCAACTGAACCATGATGTAATACACATCAGCTATTTGTACCACAAGCATCAAAGAATGAAAGAAAATTATTTTCCGATAGGTCAACAAAACAATGGAATAAACTGCCACAATCTGTAGTTGGTTCAAATACCATGGAAAAGTTTAAAAAGAATCTAGATAAATACCTACAAAATTGGGTTAGTAACTGAATATCCCGCATAGAGTGGGGGGTAGACTTGATGGGTCATATGGCCTTCTTCTACCTATACAAACCATGTAAACCATGTAAGCAAATGAGAAAAATGTTGCATCTGATGTACTAACTAAATATATGCGCGATTGAACTCTTCACTAAATTGACCTGCCAGAAACTAACACTGTATGTAAGCTAAACATAGGGCTTATAAAATACTGGCCTTTTGCATATTTAGTTGTCCTTCCACCCAGCAGATAATGAATTAACTTATTTTTATGATAAAATTATAAATGGGTTCAAGGTGCTTGTAAATTACATACAGCCAGTGAGATAAAAGCAACATGGTCAGCCTATGGGAAAACTCTTCTGTTGCTGCCTTTCAATCTGTACAATTTACATGAATACAAATCATTTGTAATATATAAAAATTACAAAAGTCTTCACATAAAAGCTGGTACAGACAAATCATTTCTGCTATTTAGTATAACATTTCTGTAGTCATAACTGCCTTAGTGACTTTATTTGCTGCTTAGTGCTTTTTCCTATGTTTTATATAGAGAAAAGCTTTATGGAAATGTTGTAGTTGTTTGTTCATAGACAGAAAGAAACAACACATAGAAACAAAACCATCAATGAATATGTACATACTTTTCACCACATTGCTTTTATCTAACAGGCTGTATGTTAATTTGCACACACTTTCCAATCATTTATAATTTTAAAACCAAGTTCATTCATTATCTGTCCAGTGGAAGGTCAAATAAATATGCAAAAGGTATGTATTTACATATATACTTCTGTATTTGATCTATGTGTTCTTTCTTTCTGTCTATAAACACACCACTGCAACAAATCTTTAAAACTGTTCTCTATATAAAAATAGGATGAATACACTAAGCCAAATAAAGGCTACTGCCCTCTCGGGCTCAATGTTTTTACAGATAGGACTGCACTACAGGGCAGAGAACCATTACAAGTGGATAGGAATTATTGTGTTTTTGGTAAACCTATGTATTTGCTAAGGACTTTCAGAAGATATTTAGCCCTGTAGCCTGCCAGTAAAAGACCACAGGTGTTTTTTTTTTGTAACCCAACAAGTGAATAGAGCACAGAAAAAACAGGGAGGAGTAAACATATTAACTTAATCATTGTTGGTTGCTACTCCCACTCTCTGACCATTATTAGCTAAATTATTAAATGTTCACAATATGTCCCCACCAGGGACGGTGCCAGCTGGTAGGGGCGTGTTTGTTTTCCCACCCTATTAAAATGTAATGGGTTGGATCCCAGGAGAGCCCCAGAGGCTTCAGTCTCTTTATTGTTGAGCAATTAAACTTGTACCTCAGAGCTGGACTAACCCACAATTCGAGGACATTATTAATTTCAGAATTATTTGAACAGCATTACATGTATTACAGTACAATTACATGAAATATATAATGAATATATCCCTCCGATGCCTCACAGAGGTTCGGTCCTGCTATTGGCCGGAAACTAAAAGGTTGGGGGAGCAGAGTGGGTCATGTTCCAGTATTGTAACACAGCAAATGCTTTTCTTAATCTTTATAATTTATTATTATGTTTTTGGTACACCAAGGTATTTACTCAGGACTCTCAGAAGAAAGTGTTCCATGTACAGCCTGCCAGTACAAATCCAGAGAAGACCTCAACAGTACTGGAGATTTTTTTTTGTCACCCAACAACTAGATCAAGCACGGAAAGCCAGGGAAGGGTATAAGTTCATTACTGTTGCTCGCTGCTTCCAGAGTGGGAAGCACTATGCAGTAAACATATTAAAAGAAACTTATGCAGAGCGAGCAGTACTATGTAATAAATGTACTATATAGAGCAACTATTGTATAGTATGTGAAAGAGATGGCACTGCAACATCAAAAATTACATCAATACTGTGACAGTGCCAAGGTACTTACTGAGTATCTTATAAAGATTTCTTTAGGAAAGCCCTAATTCATTGATCTGTCCTGTCAGATCAAAAAGCTAACCTCTGTTTTAGCAACTACACCTGGTTTGCGGCTTAAGTCAAATATACTGCTTTTCTCAGGCTAGCTTGTTGCAATGATTGTGAAAGGGCAGTCTCCTATGGGACAACAAAAGTGATGTGGTGGCTGCCCCCCCCACCCTGCGGTTGAGGTGCCTATGTAATATAAGTGTTTGTGTTGGAGGGGTACAAATGAGGGAGTTCATCTATAATCCTGGAGAGCTGTGAAATATGGTGAAGCAGGATGGGCAGTAAGGGACACAAACAGTAATTTATTTTGGTGCCACCATACGCATGCTTATTTTATGTGTTCTTACTGTTGCTGCTACATCCTGTTACGGCCAGATACATGTAATCAGAGAAATACAAAAAAAAAATCAAAGCAGCAAAATGTGCAGCTGGTGTGTGTATGAGATCAGCACAACACTGCAGTATTTTGGACAGAGAGACACACAGACTCGTAATTCTGCACTCTGTGTTTTGTGTGTGTGTCTCTGTCTTTTTCCTGTCACCTCGGCATTTGCCTGCTGTTACACTGCCTTTCCCCAGTTGTCTTCGACTGCTGATCCCCAGGACCACAAAGACTTACTCTCTCTAGCACCAGACCAACTACCTTCAGATCCTGGTGTGTCAAGGGGGATGCTGTCTCTTTTGCTCCCCAGTGCATCTCTCACTCGCTGTTTGTCTCCCCCCCCCCAACCACCACTCCCTTTCTCTTGTGCACTCTCTCCCACACTCACTGCAGCTTTCTGGACCGAGAGACCCACATACTTGCAACTCTGCACTCAGTGTTTCCTGTGTGTCTCTCTGTCTCTTTCTTTCACCACGGCATTTGCCTGCTGCCACACTGCCTTTACCCATTTGTCCTCGACTGCTAATCCCCAGGACCATTGATCTGTCCTGTCAGATCAAAAAGCTAACCTCCATTTTAGCAACTGATTGCAGTTTTGGCTACCAAGGTTCTGACACTAGTTGTAAAAGTAGCTAATACATGAGAAAATAAATCAATATCTTGTAGCATAATATTCCAAAATGCAGTCAACAGGAAAGAGCAATGCAAACTGAATGCTTAAAAATAAAAATAAAAAAAAAGAGTACCGCATCTTTTAAGGAATGCGGAAGCAGTGTAAAAGAAAATAATAGGCCATTGGTTAATTACTAGGGTAAATAATAATCACGTATGCAGCTTAATCAATCGATCAAACCTTATTTATTCAGAGAGAGAGAGAGAGAGAGGAGAGAGAGTGAACCTGCTCCTCCTCTCACTCCTCCCAGCAGTAATTTTTGATTGTCCTTTTTTTTCTCCCTCATCATTGCTGTGTTAAAGTGGCAGCTATGTCAGGGCAGGCAGCAATTAGCTCTAACTTCTTACTTTAGTGAAATATATAACAACCCCCCCCCCACCCAAGAAACATTACATCTGGTTTGCGGCTTAAGTCAAATATACTGCTTTTCTCAAGCTAGCTTGCTGCAATGATTGTGAAAGGGCAGTCTCCTACGGGACCAAAAAAGTGACGTGGTGGCTGCCCCTCACCCTGTGGTTCAGGTGCCTATGTAATGTAAGTGTTTGTGTTGGAGGGGTGCAAATGAGGGAGTTCATCTGTAATCCTGGAGAACTGTGAAATATGATGAAGCAGGATGGGCAATAAGGGCCGCAAACAGTAATTTGTTTTGGTGCCACCATACACATGCTTATTTTAAACAAAGCAGCAAAATGTGCAGCTGGTGTGTGTTATGAGATCAGCACATCACTGCAGTTTTCTGGACAGAGAGATACACAGACTCGCAATTCTGCACTCCATGTTTTGTGTGTGTCTCTTTGTCTTTTTCAGTCACCTCGGCATTTGCCTGCTGCCACACTGCCTTTCCCCAGTTGTCCTCGACTGCTGATCCCCAGGACCACAAAGACTTACTCTCTCTACTCTTTCTTGTGCCAGACCAATTACCTTCAGATTCTGGTGTGTCAAGGGGCATGCTGTCTCTTTCACTCCCCAGTGCATCTCTCACTCGGTGTTTGTCTCTCCCCTCCCCCCCCGCAACCACCACTCCCTTTCTCTTGTGCACTCTCTCTCACACTCACTGCTGCTTTCTGGACCGAGAGACCCACAGACTTGCAATTCTGCACTCCATGTTTCCTGTGTGTCTCACTGTCTCTTTCTTTCACCACGGCATTTACCTGCTGCCACACTGCCTTTCCTCATTTATCCTTGACTGCTAATCCCCAGGACCACAAAGACACTGGTAGGCTCCATTCAATTCTGGCTTCATCCGGGAAAGAAAAAAAAAAAATACTGTGAGCGCCAGAGTGATTATAGTGCAATGGAGCACAAACATCCCAGGGCTGCTGATCCCCTGAACCACAAAGACACTGGTAGGCTCCAAACAATTCTGGCTTCATCTGGGAAAGTAAAAACAAAAAAAATGTGCGCATGCTGAAAAAAAATAGTGCGAATACAGGAGTGGCTATAGTGCAACAGAGTGCAAGACTTCCATAGATGCAACCATAGAAGTGACCTTTGTCACTCTATCATGTTATGCATTTGCCAAAAAATGTGGGTGTGGCCAAAGTCCTTTTCTGATGCAATAGGCCTGCAGGGCTCTGCCCACTGCAGCCCTAAAAAGGCCTTATATATTCATTAAATGAGGGCGTCCCAGTACAGTAGGTTAAAGAATCCACCAGGGAGGGAGCCACCCTTGATCTAGATGTGTTGAACCAGGACCTGGTCGAAGAGGTTAGTATAAGGAAAACCCTGGGGATGAGTGATCACAGCTTGGTTTGGCTCACCTTGGCCGTAGATGACCAGAAGGCAAAGTCTAGGACAAAGGTCTTAGATTTCAGGAGTGTAGATTTTAGGAGAATAGAGGACACACTCCGAGACAAACTGAGGGGGATAGAAATGGTAGAAGAAGTAGAGGAAATGTGGAAAATTATTAAGGGTAGTGTAAGGCCCCCCCACATTTGGAGGTTTACCTGTGGGCTATGGCCTCATCGCTGCCCCACTGGCATCCTCAGTGGCTCCGGATGGGATTCGGGCCCTTGTGCCCACCTGGTTCCTGCAGCTGTGGCCTCTGACAGTCACCCACTCCTCTTCTCCATGCCAGAGGAAGAAAGGCAGAGGTCAAAAAGTGTATTTGGCACCTCCGCGTGAGTGGTAAAAGGTCTGCTGCCCGTGTAAGGGCATAAATATACCATATAAGAGAAAATTGATCTGGGGACAAAATATAAACAAATATGGTGGTTCCATGGACTGAGAAGCAATGGAGCCACTTGGAAGGTGTCAGAGGGTATCATAAAAGCCTGGGAGCACTGCAGTCAATCAGGATGGTTTTTGGAAAAACTGATAAAAAGGACGGCTAGCCCGCCAAACAGGACAGTTCTTCAGAGACTCTAATGCAGGAGAGACTGCTGTGGGCTACTTCACCCAAGGCCTGCACCTCAGATCCAATGGTCTGTTCAGCCCCAACAAAATAATAATTGAAAGGTGCATGGCTGTAGTTGTATGGGAGGGGAAAAGCTCTCCCCCCATACCCTGCTTAAACAACAGGCTAACCACAGCTCTGCTTAGAGCGAGTCGCACTCATTGCGCTCGTTGTGTGCTGCTGGATCTTGGTTGCTGTCTGTTTCCTCCTCTGCTTGCCCCCCCTCGTTCTGTCTTGTTTTGTTACATGTTCTTTGATTCCCTCCCCTTTCTCCTTCATTGCCTTGTTTGTTTGTTTTCCATTTATACCTTCTTTTTTTGGGGGGGTCTGTCACCCTGCTGTGTTCTCAACCTTCTCATTACCCCTGCAATTCTCCGGCCACTCATTTAGCTGCCACTGTGTCCTGTGCCTGCTACCACTCCAGGTCACCTGTCCTCAATCCTTCCGACTGCTTCTACCTCTGCAACCATTGCTCCATAATGCTCGTTCACTTTCAGGATGCAACTGCTTTCGGACTACAGGACAACATAACCGGAGCTTCTTCTCACCTTTCTCTGCTCACAGCTGCAGCTGCCTCACTCGTACCGAGCTATGCCGCAGGATATTCCCACTAATCGCTGCCACAATGAGTCTGTGCTTTTCGCCTTCCAGTCATGGATGTCTCTCAATCTGACTCATTTGTCGCTCCTACATTATGCTAGCCCTGGCCTACCCTTGGTCACACAGTACGCTACACATAAATGAATACTTGCTGCCATAGTCGATATGCACTTTACGCTGTCTATAGCATCTATATGCATTGCTAGCATGTAACAGGCATAGCACCTCTGACTTTTGAGTTTGTACCATCTCTATTTAAAAGCTGCTACAGGGCATGATTTAATGTCTTTATGGAACAGCAGTATATCGTGTAGTTTTGAACTGCCACTAATGGCTTCTGCATAACTCTCATTGGTTGTAATAATACACTGCTGAAAAACGTCAGCCTGTTGTAATCAACTCATTACTAAATCTTTATTGCTCAACAATGCCTCCCCATTGTTCTGACCTGCCATGTAAAGGACTGTCGATATCTAGGATTCAGACAACTTGACATGCTGGTTGCACTTGTGCTTGTTATCAATTCCAGGAGCTCGGACTTGATATTTAATTTCCAACATTTCGGGACACTCTAGGTTTCATATGCAGTTCAGCAAACCAGTGCCCTCATTTAATTTGCTGCAAATCCCCCTATATTGCATATTGCAATTCAGCCATAGTTGTTTCCCTAGGATTCTGCTGCACTCACTTCTGTATTCGACCTGGCAAGGCCGTAGCACTCCATGCTTATGTGATCTCAGCAGGCTGTGCTTATTCAGATCAATAACTCTACAGTATGCTCTCAATCTCTTGGACCTCATTTGACTATTTTGTTCCTCATTTGCTACCCTTGTGGTCTGCTAGCCTTCGTGGGGCCTAGCTGCCACACTTCTTGCCTTACCAGCTGACCTATGAGGGGTCCAGCTGTGCATGTTAGCTTACATGGGGCTAGCTGCCACCTCTTTACTTACCTTGCCAACTGACCTACGCATGGTCCAGCTGCATACTAGCCTTCTTGGGTTTAGCTACTATTTTATTTACTCACCAGCTGACCTTCGCAGTCTACAGTACCTTCCACTGTCCATCGGCTGACCTACATGTGCTCTAATCACACTTCCTTATCTCAGTGGGCTTAGCTCCCATTCGTTCCCTTGTCTGCTTCCTACAGAGCTGTTTCATTCATTGAGTCCTACCTCAGAGTCATGCTTCCTACAGTTTTGCCTTCCACTGGCTTATTTGGAATACATTATGATATTCACCTCAGTTCTCCTGGATGCTTCTCGCCATGCTACATCAACTCCTTCGAGTTACTACTACCGTCTCCGCAATAACTTCCCCCTGAGCTTGTTCCATACTGCCTTCCTTAATTTAACTGATGCCTAAAATATTGATCTACTATGGTGTCTGGATACTTATTACACTGATCAAGTCGCCAACTCATCCACCCAGCTCTTCCCAGCAATCTTTACCATCCTCGATCTCCAGGATATGACAGTCTACAGCACACTTCACTGCTCTCATGAGTCTGCCTTCAACTATAATATTACTCCGCACCAATCTGCCTCGGGAAATGCTTCCATTTACAATACTATTTACAATCTAGTCCTACTACTTTGTCGCTATTTCTGCATTGCATGCAGTTCGACATTGCTATTACGTTATCTACTACTGCTCTAGAAACCTGCTTCACCCCGTGGGGCCAGAGGTTCCCTACTACATTGCTACTATATCTGCATTGCATGCAGCTAGACATTACTATTACTCTGTCTACCACTGTTCTACAACCTGCCTCACCCCACAGGGCTGGAGGTTCACTGCATTGTACTTCAAAGACCTGTGCCCTACGGGCCGGACGTCCATTGAACTTATATTATTACACCATATTTGTCTGCTTCTATAGCCTGCCTCACCCATCGGGCCTGTGGGTTTAATTACTTCTACTCTACACTCACCTCACGCAGCTTGGGGTCTGGAGGTTCATATTCTACCATTCTGCTACCTGCAGCAATGTCTGCCAACTTTAGGAGTTCCTTTACTTTGGACTCGAAACTGGATTTGTTTAACCATTCGTCATCTATTCTTTGGATGCTTCTGCCTTGCTGCTTCAGTCATATGAATTACTACTACTACACTCCTATCAGGACTTAGTTGAGATTATCCAAAAGACTCTAAATCTCATGATTTATGCCCTAAGACTTTTTGGACCCTGTGACAACGCTACTCATTCGACTCAGCCTCTTCAGTTATCACCATTATGACTCATAAGCTCGACTATTCAGGACTTGTCAGACTATTCTCACCAAGTCAGTTCTAGTTTCTGTATCATTCTGGCTTTTGGACCATGATTACCTTCATCATTATGCAACTATTTGGATCACCAGATGAAGCTCTTCGATTCCTGTGCTATTACCATTTCTTCATGCCCCTCACTGTATACCGTACATAACTTATGCAATACTACTCCTCTGCTACTACGTCTGCATCATGCAGGTTTACTTACTACTACAACTGACCTATGTACAGGTCCACTTATTTACACTATTTGCTCATATTACCTGTTTTGACCCTTACAGGGCCTAGAGGTTCATCAAGACCGATTCCATTATTCTACAACCTACTTCCTCCATCAAGATCTGGAGGTACATTTAACTTATGTCTACCTATTCGCACTAAGATCTATACCGAATTCACTTACCTGCTTTCACTCTGGATGAGAGATTCCTACTGCTCTGCCCTCTCCAGATCACACAGCATATGCCCAGTTCTTGTGCTTCATCACCAAGGCCTTCATTTGCAAAGCTTGCCAAGCGGAACACAAACTACTGTCCTCCTACTCTGGACATGGACACTTAGCCTTTTGGTTACTGGTTCTCCTTGTAGAAGCCGTCCTCACGTGCCGGAACATTTCACCAATGTAACTTTGACGCTTCAAATTATTATCGACCATGGATTCCAGTCTACTATCATTCTGCTCCGGACAGGGATTCTCAGAGTAGGAGTTGCTAGAAAGATGCTGCTACGTTCGCCAAACGGAATATTCAGTACTTATTTAGCTTTTGCTTCACTGGATCAGGATTTCTAACTTTGGAATTCAAATTAGCTCAATATTGTTGTTTAGAATTATTCTCCCGTAGTATGCCCAGAAGAATGGGCAGGTCAGTAGCCATGGGTCCTCAGAGGTTTCCACCAAAGGAGGTTTTTCCTCTCCTGAATGCTACTGGTCACACTCTCCTGAGTTGGAGGAGATAATGGTTTGATATTATTATTTTTTTGGGGGGTCTCATACTACTGGACTAAGCATCCTTTTTTACAGTGGGATACAGAGCAAGGCCAAACCAATATCAAGTCATAACCCGTTACTCATTAACTGAAGCATCTAAGCACCTTGCATAGACTATCCAGCTCACTTGTACTATAATCGCTGACTGCATAACTATGTTCAAAGTAACTAAGCACTGATCAATTCAAACTGCTGATACCTGATGAGCATTGTCCTACTTACTGATCTGGTCTCTGAATCCAAGCACAATCTACATTATTCAGCTACAGTATGCAACATACGTACTGAGCTCTGAACCACATACAATAGGCAGAACACCTGAAAGAGCCAGCTGCTGCTGATAGAGAGAACTGGAAGATTTACAGTCAGCAGGAAAGAAGTTGAAGTTTTGCTACAGAGAAATAGAACTGAGAAGTTTTGTTGCCAGTGAAAGAAAATTTGGAGCTTTCAGCCAGAGAGAGAGAGAGAGACCAGTGTTGCAGTGTGAGAGCAGAGACTGTAAGTGGCAGCTTTGAAATAGAAAGTTCTGCAGCCAAGAATAAAGTCTGAGCAGCCTATGTTCCCCCTTTGAGGGGCTACAGTGTTTAGAGACTGCTGAGTTGCTATCAGTCAGAGTAATTGCATGTGCTGGGGCTAGAGACTGAGCCAAAGCCCAGCTGCCTGTGGGTTGGAAAAGTGTGTACAAGCGACCAGTCTAGGAGACGTCCAGCCGCTCCTGTTTCTTAGACCAATGGAGAAGGAGACCAGAGAGGAAGACATCAAGAGGCCTGCCTGGTGAACACTGTCTACAATGGCCTAAGATACAAAATTTGAAAAGGCCAGGCAGGTGAAGGCCAGTGTTTTTCATTTCTTCAGCCAGCTGCTGTATTCCAGTGACCTACTACTGTTGGGCACCACCACCAGCTAACTTCTAATACCATCATGGTACCGATGACTCAGTGCCAATCTGCAAAACCTCCTCAACAAACTTTAAGTACCCCTGAGCTGAGGCTCAGGGTAGTTCCTATTTTTAGCTAGCTAGCTAGTCAGGAAACGGGGAAGGGGGTAAGTACTGGGCAGGACTCAGAAAGCGCCAAGAAAATCCTATGCAGAAGTTCAAAGTTCTGTTGTGTTTGAATGTTTTGGGCCCCAATGCAAGTACCCTAGCTTGAGCCACTAGACTGCCACCTTCACAGCACCCCCGGTGTGGTATCCACCATAACTTTGTAACTGTTGGCAATGGCCATTTGAAAAAAGCCAGCAGCACCCACAAGTGGGAGGTGTGGGAGAGTGGGAGTGCAGTAGTGTTATACTGCTGTTGTGTTTTTCTAATTCTCCCTTGTTTCCCCCTCCCCATAATAAATACTGTTATTGGTTCATGTTATATCTTGTCATTGTGGATTACTGAAAAGTGGGGATTGCTGTTGGTTGGGGAAGTGCCTGTGAGGGCAGTTATTGTATTTTCCTGGGGGGTGGTAACCTGCAGTTTATCCACAGGTATCCCTTATCACTACCCCAGGTGGAGGCACCATACCATTTCCTTATCCAGGTATCTTATCCAACAGTGAACCCAGGCTGGCCTCCTCGGAGGTGTTTGCAGTGTGGACCCCGAAGGCCCTGTAACAGCCAAGGTGAGTCATAGGGCTGTTACAGTAGTCTTTCGGAAGTTATTAAAACCTTCCTGAAGCAGTTAAGTAAAAAATTAAAAAACATAAGAAGCCACTCCTAGTTCTCCAGAGAAGAAAGAGATGTAGTCTGAGCAAAGAGAGCTGCATTTAAAAAGCGTAAAGTTGATCGATCTGAGGGTAATGGACAGATTTACTTCAGGTAAATGAAGGAAGCAAGCAGAGTCAGAAGGAAGGCAAAGACAGAGATGGAACTGAAGACAGCTTAGGGGGTAAATGAAAATGAAAAGGCCTTAATTAGATATACAGTATATAGAGAAGAGGAATAACGAGGAGGGTAATGAGAGGTTAAAAGTGGCATATATATGTGTAGAAAGGATAGCAAGAAGGCTGACAACCTCAGTGGATATTTTTCCTCAGTATTCACAGTAGAGTTGGGGACCCACTCCCCTGAAGTTGAGAGTGGGTAAATTCAGAGGTGATGTTAGTAGGCACGTCTTCTCCTAAAGGGTAGGGAACCTATGTAACAGCTTACTAGCAAAGATCGAGGCTATGAAAACAGCACAGGGATTCACAGTAAGTCCAAAAAAAATGAAATATTTTTCCCTAACAAGTGAATGCCAGACAGTTAGTTACACTTTGTAGATGAGGGGGTAGGAATCCTTATAAATGACATGATGATGCTGCATGCCAAGTGAACCTTACTTATAGAGCAAGTAGTGGACCTGATAGGCTGTGCACCCTTTTCAACCTTAAATTCCAATTTTTTATGCAATTGTTTGTGAAGTGTGGCTTATATAGCCAGGGGATCATTAATTTCACAGTCCACAGTGGACTACGGACTACTGATCTACGGGGCTGGCTCAGACACAGCGCTAAAGAGGGTCAAAACCCTTCTGAACAAGGTTTGCTGGCTGGTCCTGGGAGCTCACCACCTGACACATACATGTGCACCATACACTGACACTGGCTGGCTCCCCCTCCATCTCAGGATTCAATACCAGGCCTGCTTACTAGCAAAAAAAGCTATGTCGGGGCTCTCGCCGGATTCTACCTTCGCCCTCTTTGTAACCTCTCTACCCTCCATCAGCACAAGGAGTGCAACCAAGGGAGGGCTGCAAGTACCCTTTAAGTGAACCACACTGGCTCAGAGATCCATTTTTTATAGTGGACCAAAGTGGTTCAATGACCTGCCTGCCACCCTAGTCGAATGTAATAGACTCAGCCAATTCAAAACAGGGCTACATTCACACCTAGCTAACAACAATGCCTGCCATTGCCCTATCTAACAAATGATGCCCACCAGCCTATGGTCCTGCCCCATCCTATCCTTTTCCTTCATCCTGATCCTCCTTCCCCATATCTCACCCCGCCCACCTCCTCCCCCCACTCCCCTTTCTACCCCATGTTTACCTCCTCTTCCCCTTATTCTCCTTCCCTCCCTCCTCCTACCCCTGCTCTAAAAAATATTTCTACCCTCCCATACCCCAGCACCTCTACTTACTTCACCCCATGCTTCCTCCTTCTCTCCCCTTGTTAACTCTTCCTCCCTCTCCTCCTCCTCTCCCTGCCCTATAAATCTCATCTCTGCCCCTCCCCTCTATCACTCCACCCCTCCCTCTCTCACTCCCCCAGCACCGCCTCCTTACTTCATCCCCACCTCCTCCCACCTTTTGATGGACAATGCCATGCCTGGCTGCTCCTACTTGTCTCACTTCCCAGCAGCTTGGGATACTCTTGTTTCTGGCTGCTTTGTCTCTCCAAAGCTCTGAACCACACTCCTGTAGTGTTGTATACGACGGTAATTCCACAAGTGTAGCCAAATGCTATTGCTTGCTGACCTTGTACTCCTGAATGCATTGTAACTGCACTTGTAACCATGATGTTAATTGTGTTTTACCTGTATGTACCCATACTTCTGAACGCATCGTAACTGGACTTGTAACCATGATCTTAATTGTGTTTTATCTGTATGTACCCGTACTCCTGATTGCATTGTAACTGCACTTGTAACCATGATGTTAATTGTGTTTTACCTGTATGTACCCATACTTCTGAATACATCGTAACTGGATTTGTAACCATGATCTTAATTGTGTTTTATCTGTATGTACCCGTACTCCTGAATGCATTGTAACTGCACTTGTAACCATGATGTTAACTGTGTTTTACCTGTATGTACCCGTACTCCTGAACGCATTGTAACTGCACTTGTAACTATGATGTTAATTTGTGTTTTACCTCTATGTACCCATGTTGTCCTGTTATGCCATGTATTTACTGCCAACTTGGAGTCTTTGTAAATGAGCCTATGGCTCAAATGTATTAATCCCAAACTGAAAAATAAAGAAATTAATTTGGTGGTACTTTATGAGGAGTAGGCTTACCATCTTTTGGTATTGGCAAAATAAAATACCTATTCCTATTAGTTGTCTAGTTTTGTCCCAGTTCCCAGCCCCACCCCAAAATATGCTTTGGGATAAAAAATTTTGGATTTTCCAACATTAGAAAAACAATGATATTAACATCAGTGTGCTGATGCCGAAGAAATCTCTTCATCAAACAGTATGTTTTCTGATACCCTTGATACAGGAGAGTAGTGGAGGACTGGTTTCACAGAAGAAATGATAGCTGTGACACTGAGAATGAAGTAGCTAAGTCGGGACAATCCCATCTAAATTGGACATCAGGAAACCGTAGTGAAGAATCTAAGAAAAAGCTGGCCACTCATTTTCAGGACTTCACTTTCAAGTTCCGTGGTCCAAGTCCAACAAGCCATCATACATAACAAAGGTTGAAAACAGTCAGTAGAATCAATGAGGTTAGAGCAAAGCGGCACATCCACAGATTCTCTACTGCTCTGGCCACATTCTCTGCACTCTTAAGGAAGGCTACTTGTTTCAAGTTATAAAATGTCTTACAGTCATTCAGTAGTAGTTGTCATTTCTGAAGAAATGGCAGTAAATCACATCAGATAAGTGGGTTTGAGAGGTAATTCGAACAGGACATGCATTAGAACTGGTTGCATCCTGTTCGGTACATCCTCCACAAACTTTTCATTACCCTCCAGGTCACTTCAAGTATAGACTCTTTACTACAAGTGGGTGATTCAATGTGAATCCCTAGCCAAATGAAACCAAGCCTTTTATTTCAGATACTGTATTTCCTGGTTCCCAAGAAGATGGTTGATTTACATCCTTTCCGAGACTGTGGGGACCTGAATGAGCACACTGTGTGCAAAACTTACAGAATGGACTCCCTTCAGTCATGTCTCCTACTTTTGTAGAAAGATTGACTGTGTGGCCTGGATATGCAGAATTCATTCTTACATTTCAAGATTCAGAGCAGTCAGCAACATTCCCTACTTTTACTCTTGGAGTGCCAGCATTATCAGTGTTTTGTCTTGCCGTGTGGCTTCTCCTCAGCATCATGGGTCTTTACCAAGTGCTTAGCTATAGCCCCCTGCCAAGCAGCCCTTTATGTATTCGCATAGTTGAAAGATTGTCTCCTAAAGGCACCATCCTTGTGTGTGGGATTACAGCATGATACAGGTTTTGTACATCCGGGTTCTGGTGGGCGGCCATGAATGTGAGTGGCAAGAGCCTATATATGGGGAGGGGCACCCCTCTCCTCCATAGTGTTGTTGTGGGAGGAATATTCAAAAGGAGGCCAGGTGCCCTGTGTCTGGAAGTCTCCTGGATATGCCCCCAATCCCCTCCAGGCCAGCTGCCCTGTGTTTGCAGTCCCAGGTGTGCCCCAGTCCCCGCAGGATGCTTGTAATAGAAGGGGTTGGGAAGACTGGATGGGCCAGTAGGCCATTTACTGCTGTCATGTTCTAAGTTTCAATACTTTGTTTTTCCTATTTTTATTCCCCCCACAACCCCCCACACCCTACACACACACACACACACACACACACACACACACACACACACACACACACTCATTTGTGCACTGATCTTCATGTTTCACCATAACAGTTTGATCTGGTGGGAACCAAGTTCAGCTGCAAGGGGCTCAGACATTTGTCTCCTCCAAAAACTCACCAAATCCTGCTCAAAACTTAGCCACAGGGGATGCTGGAGAGCACTATTAAAACTAGAGTGCAAACCTTCTTATGGGGGGCCCATAACTAGAGCAAAGAACCTAAGAAACATCCACAACACTAGTTACCTCTTCATGCTTCCCAGTTATGTTTAATACAGTTTTATAGTTCTGAAATAGAACCAAAATATGGCAAAAAGATACACAGAACTAGCAAATACATTTTTTTTAGATTTTCTTTTCTGTGTGTGAATTGTTAATGCTCGTAAAAGCTACAAGACTGACAGCACTGGAACCTGAAGTCCTCTGCTTATCAAATACATTCTCCCAAAAAACTTGTCAGAGACTGATATAGGAAACCAGGAAGAAGTGAGCTCAGCTGAACATCCGAGGAATCTTGAAGGGTCCTGTTGCTCCGAGGGTGCTTTGCAGCTGACCAGTTTGCAAAATGCAGTGGCCAGCCCTGCTCTTGAGAAATATAACTTATCCCTTCCCCCGAGAGACTGACAGTATTATCTCCATGACATTCTTGCTGTTCTAAATTGTATTTAAAATATTGTACATGCACACTGCATTCCTTGTAAATAAATAATGTATGATACTCCATCAGTAGTTAACTTCATGAGCCACAAAGAATCTTTTCCACAGGGTTCTAAGTTTCATTGCTGTGTTTTCTTAAGGTGTGATGCATTTTAAGAGACACTGTCACTCATCTGGGCCCCTATGTATAAAGGTATTCCCACCCTAAATGGTCCTACATAGAAGAACAGGGATATGCACATCCTGGGTGTCCTATAGACACTGGCAAATGCACAACCAGCTGCACCTGCTATGCATCCCCCTGCCCAGGATTATGCAAGGAGGATGCTGCATAACTACGCAGTCAGTCTGGGCAAGAGGCAGGGAGTGGGCATGCTAGAGTTCATCCATACCGGCCCCGTGCATCCCATGGAGGCCAGTTATGCAGTGTATATTTGCACATGGCTACATGCTCTACCAGTATGTACCAGGTTTCTGAGTGCACAGGGCTGATTGTGAGTAATTATTCAGAGAGTTAAAAATTGTTTCAATGTCACAACCATTTCATGAAATTTTGAGGTAGAAAGTGAAGTCATGGTTGGGGATGGAGTCTATGAAATGCACAGCTTGCAAGCAGTTAAACAGAAACACAAGCAATCACAACACAGATTCCCTAGCTGAGATATTATTTTGTGTCTCAAAGGTTCCATGAAATGGCTGCTATCTTGATATAATTGCTGGTTATAACACTAAACTGGTACTTAAAATTTTCCATTACACATGCTGCTAAACAAGAATGTGTCCAATGCAGAACTGAGAAAGACTTGAAACAAACTTTTGTGATATCTTGAAAACAGTCGAGGCCATGCAAACCTATTCTTTAAACATTAGGGAAGAGAAACGGGCTCAGGAATGCTCAACCACTAACAGAATAGAAAATTGAAGTGAAAAACCTAACATCACTACTGAATTTACTATTTTTTTTTTACATCAACCGGCATTGCTCCACGCACAAAGAAACAGTAAGACCTGGCATAAGGGGAACATCACAGAGGGCACAGACTCAGACAACCATCATTCCCTTGAGTATTTGGAGCACTAAACCAAAACTGACATACGAGAAAACACCCAAACGTCCAACTGCTAACTCCTGGGATTTACAAAAATAGATCAGACTCTAATTAAGATGTCCTACTCATCTACAACTTGAACAAAAAATACAGACCTTGGAGCATATTAATCAAAGAGGCACCCTTCTACCTTACCCCTAGAGTAAACCACAAGCCCAGTTTCTCCTTATGGTACAGATATATGAACACTGGGTTGAACAAGCTAATACAGATGATGCAGCACATGAAACTGTCTCCTGGCTTGCCTGAGGACAAGAGAATCCCTAATCATAGTATACAAAGAACATCAGTTCAGAAACTGGTTAATTTCAATATGCTTGCAAATGAGGTACAACAGATTTCAGTTCATTAAGACCATTCAGTTCATTAAGAACTGTTATGTGCTGTCTGAGAAGAAATGGCATCAGATTTCCCAGGTTCTGAATGATTGACTGGACTTAGAAAAAGTGTATTTTCCACTTCATCTGCACCAAAGCGCCAAAGTATGTGCAATCCTTTCTCCGTTGAAACATCCTCAAAGAGCCTCAACACATTGTTTGGACCCAGCTGAATATTCAAAAAAAGTTACTGCAAACTTCTACAGCCAGCCATCACCTATTAGGAAGACCTGTTCCTTTTTGTGTTGCTTGCATGCATGGGCAAGAAGCACATTGCGTCAGCTTCCTGCAAAAGTGAGTTATGAAGGCGTGTCAGTGTTGTGCTGAATGGCAGCAGTCCATTCTAGGGCTGGTCTCTGCCACAGCCAATAGAGGAGCATGCTATCGATCACAGCAGTTAATAAGCATGCCACAATGCGTAAAGAAATTCGGCCACATCACCATGCAATCAGCTGTTATGGTGCATTACAAGCAACCAAACAGCTGATTGCATGGTGTCCCGATGGCGACGGCTTCTCCGTCGGCATTCACAGTCCCCATGAAGTTGACGGAAATCCACCACCCGCCATTCAATGTGCCTTCCTGGTGAAACATTTCAATAAATAAAAAATAAAAAAAAGCCTACAGAGTGCCCAATCCCCCTGACGACATGACCCCCTCCCCAGTTCATTTGCTGATGGGGTAACCCACTCCCCATTGGCATAATGCAACTCCCCCCATTTGTTGTTTACCGAGGGGGTACCCAATCCTCTCTCAGCTCATGTGTCCCCCTCAGCACACTGTATGGCCAATGGGGGTGCCCAATCTCCCATCGTCTCCACTTACCCACCAAACAAACTTCCATCTGCCATGCTGGGAGCCCACCCCAGAGTGGCAAAAGTCTCTTCGGCCCACGGAGGTGCCCAATCCCCCATCAGCTCCACTGCCCCCCCAACAAACTTCCATGTGCCATGATGGGAGC
Source organism: Neoceratodus forsteri (assembly GCA_016271365.2). Lineage (NCBI taxonomy): Eukaryota > Metazoa > Chordata > Ceratodontiformes > Ceratodontidae > Neoceratodus > Neoceratodus forsteri. The sequence continues at coordinate 187,818,915 of CM057457.1, forward strand.
CTACCTCAGCATGGCAAAAGTCTCCTTGGCCCATGGGGTGCCCAATCCCCTGTTGGCTCCACTGCCCCCCTCCAAACAACCTTCCTGGTGCCACTCTGGAATCCCACCCCAGCATGGCAAAAGTCCCCCGTTGTCTTAAAAAACCTTAAAGAAAAAAAAGGTCCCTCATTGATTCTCTTGCCCCCCCAACCCCAACCTGCACCCACTCTCTGCATACTCGACCTCCCTCACCCCACACCTCTCCCCATTCTTACCTCTGGAGCCTGGTGCGATGATCTTCTGTGGACCGAGAACATGTCTGCACCCTTCAATGCCAACCGCGAACTGAAGAAATCCCTATAAGCTGAATTATGGCATAAATAAGGTTTTACTTTGGTGCATATCTCGGCCATTTTTGGAAATTTGTTCACCAAATTTTCAACATGGGGTTCTTGGGACCCTACCTCATGAACTCAGTCACTGTCATTTTGTTATTCGGTCCCAAAAGGTAAGTTTGCAGTCACTGCATGGAACCAATTAATGAAATAACAGTGTAACGGTTCATGATGTAGTCCCCCACAAACCCTAGGTTGAAAATTTGGTGAAAAGATTCCCAAAAATGACTGTTTTACAAGCGTGTGTTGAACAGTTCCTACGCACGTGTGTAACTTCGAGCATTTTTAATATTTTCACTCCAGATTTTCAACATTGCCATTTTACCACACTTCCTTATGAACAGTACAGCTGTCATTTTTCACATCTCCCCAGAAATGTGTTTCTCGCACCTGTAGCGCACAATAGTGCAGTCGGTGTGGAAACTAATGTTTGTGACAGATTAAGAAAATCACAGTGACACTGTTCATGAGGTAGGCCCCCAAAAACCCTATGTTGAAAATTTGGTGAAAAATTCCCAAAAATGACTGTTTTATGAGTGTGCGTTGCGCAGTTCGTACGCACGCTCATAACTTTGATCATTTTTAATATTTACACTCCAGATTTTGAACACTGCCATATTACCACACCTCCTTATGAATAGTACAGCTGCCATTTTTCACATTTTTCCCAAAATGTGTTTTCACACAAGTAGTGCACAGTGGCACGGTCGGTGTGCGAAATCAATGTTCGGGACAGATTAAGAAAATCACAGTGACATTGTTCAGGAGTAGATGTCTTAAACTGGCTATGCTGAAAATTTGGTGACAAACATCCATAAAATGACTGTGTTAAGAGTGTGCATTGTGCAATTTTCATGCACCCTCTTAAGTTCTTGAATTCATAATATTTTCAGTCTAGATTGTCAACATTGGCATTTTTCCACACTTCCTTATGAACAGTACAGCTGTCATTTTTCACACCCTGCCCAAAATGTGTTTCGTACTTCTGGCGCAGAATAGTACGGTCATTGTGGAAAATCAGTGTTTGGGACAGATTAAGAAAATCACAGTGACACTGTTCATGAGCAGAAGTCCCAAAATGCCTATGTTGAAAATCTGGTGTAAAATATCCCCAAACTAATTACATTACGGGTGTGTGTTGCGCAGTTTCTACGCACACTTGTGACTTAACCAGTTTTTTTTTTATATTTTCACTCCAGATTTTCAACATTGCCATTTTTTACACCTCTTCATGAACAGTGCAGGTGTCATTTTTCACATCCTGTTCGAAATGTGTTTTTGCATCTGTGGTGCCAAGTGGTGCAGTCACTGTGCAAAATCACCTTCAGCTAGCAAACTGATAGTGTCACTGTTCATGCAGTGGGGGTCACAAAAAGCCCATGTTGAAAGCTTGGAGTCAAAATACCAAGAAACGCTCAGGCTGTTAGGGTTTTCAGTCATAACGCCCTACCCTGTAGGGACTGACAGGCATCAGGGGTGTGATTTGGGATTGTCAGGTGTAATGCTCATGCCATTCCACCCCCACCCTGCAGCCAGTGGCAGGCATCGAGGTGTGCCTTGGACCCTTTGGCCCTAGAGTTTGCCTCATTCTCCTATACTGCACCCATTTTTGTATATTTCCTTATAGAATGAGGTGAGTGTAAAGCCCGAACACTCCAAAGCACACCTCAACACTTGTAAGTGTCTGCAGGGTAGGGTGAGGTGAAATGTCGTGACCGTTATGGGTGATGACCCAAAGGCACACCCCAATACCTGTCCATCTCTGCAGGGTGGGGGTTCAGTTGGCATCAGTTCAATAATTCACAGCCATTCCTATACTGCATCTGTCTAACTCCTGCACTTCCACTGCTAATGACAGCAAGCAACACTTGGCATTGACAATGCTTGTTTATGCATGATTTAGACTCCGATTACCAGTGGGTATGCAAATTAGTTCAGTTTGACCAGATTTCTAGCACTAAGCCACAGGATTAGTAGCAAAAATTTGATATTAGTAATATTTCTGTATCCTAGTCTACGTCTTTTCTGATGATCCCTGTGTCTTTTTCTTTTCTTAGCCAACTGATGTCACATGCGTCGCTACACAAATGAAATGGTTGCCATGGAAGTCACCATGCTGCCAAGGAAATACTTGATGCAATGAAAAGCCAGATTAGAAACATAGACATAGAAATATAGAATTTGACAGCAGACAATAACCTCTTGCCCACCCAGTCTGCCCATTTCCCTACCTAATGGATAAGCTGCAGATCCTAGTGAACCAACAACCTACTTCCTCCTACCCCCAACCACTAGAATTGCCTTATGTCTGTCCCATGCATTCTTGAATTCCCTCACTGTTTTTGACTCCACAACCTCCTCAGGAAGGATGTTCTATGCATCCACAACCCTCTCCGTGAAAAAATATTTCCTCACATTACCTCTGAACCGTCCCCCTTCTATCTTCAAATTGCAGCCCCTTGTTCCTGCACATCTCTTTTTCTGAAAGATGCTACCCTCTTGGTTTTTGTTGATTCCCTTGAGATAGAAAAGTTTATATCATATCCCACCTGACCCTCCTTTCCTTGAGGGTATACATATAAAGCTCCTTAAGTCTCTCTTCATGTGTCTTCTGGTGCAGACCCTGCAACATTTTAGTTGCCCTCCTCTGGACTGCCTCTATCCTGCCTATGTCCTCGCGGAGATTGGGTCTCCAGAACTGCACACAGTACTCCAGATGGGGTCTCATCAACTGTCTGTACAAAGGGATAACAACTTCCTGTTTTCTACTGTTGATGTAGTAGTAGTAGTAGTAGTAAAAATGTTTATTTTTATACAGGATAGCAAACTTTAGGTCATAAGATCTATTTTCAAAGATGTCTCTTCCTGTACATCCCAGAATTCCCCCCCCAGCCCTCTTTACTGCCCTCTCACATTGCTTGCCCACCTTTAGGTCATCTGATATGACTACTACCAGGTCCCTTCCCATTTTTATGTTGCTTGCACTCATGTGCAAGAAACATAGTGCCATCATCGGAGATTTCAGAGGTGTGTCACCTCCTCCTCCAATTCAGTCAGTGAGCTGGTGGCGCCTTGTACCCATAGCCAATGCATTTTGGAGCTGTCTGACACGCTCCAAAATGCAGGGTAACTGATTGAAAGGGGAGCTATACTTCAGTGAGCAGCGATAAGAAGCATAGCTCCCCACATGCAGGCGCGCGCGCCCCTCAGTACATGTGTAGCCGACGGGTGCCCAATCCCCGCCAGCTGAGCTGCGTCCTCCCCCAGTAGTTGGTGCCACGCTGGGAGCCCACCCAGCGTAACAATCAGTCCTTGGCTCGACTGGGTGCCCAATCCCCTCGTCGTGCTGAACGCCCGCCCCCATCCTTGTGCCACACTGGGAGCTCCACCCCAGCGTGGCAAACATCCCACGACGCTCTTTTTTTTCAAACCTATAAACAAAACGGTTCCGCGCCGCCTCCGAACCCCCACAACCAGCACCCACCCACTGCGCACCCAGCCTTCCCACACCCTCACCCCATACTTACCTCGACTCCAGCGCGATGATCTTCGTGGACCGGCGGAACACGCCTGCACTCTTCAAAGCCGACCGCGAACTGAGGAAATGCCGGTAAGCTGTATAATGGGCTAGATGGGGGGGGGGTTCAACTTTATTGCATATCTCAGGCATTTTTGGGAATTTTTGCACCCAAATTTCAACATGGGGTTGTAGGACCCTTCTCATGAATGATGTCACTGTCATGGCGTTATTCGGGCCCGAAGGGTGATTTCGCGCAGTGACTGTGAAATCACCCTTCTGGCCCAAATACTGCCATGACAGTGACATCATTCATGAGAAAGGGTCCCAAAAACCCCATGTTGAAAATTTGGTCCAAAAATTCCAAAAAATGACTGTTTTACGAGCGTGTGTTACGCAGTTCCTACGCAGGCTTGAAGTTCACAAATTTTCAATATTTTCACTCCAGATTTTCAACATTGCCATTTTACCACACCTCCTCATGAGCAGTACAGCTGTCATTTTCACATCCTGCCCAAAACATGTTTCCGCCATGTAGCGCACAATGGCGCAGTGTGTGCGTAACTCAGTGTATGGGATACATATTAAGAAAATCACAGTGTCACTGTTCATGAGCAGAGATCTTAAATGGCAATGTTGAAAATTTGGTGAAAAATTCCTAAAATGACTGTTTTACGAGTGTAAGGCACGTTCCCATTTTACATCAGAGGTTTGTGAATTTTCAATATTTATTCCAGATTTTCAATTGTCATTTTACCACACCTCTTATGAGCAGTGCAGCTGTCATTTTCACATCCTGCCCAAAACGTGTTTCACTCACATGTAGCGCACAATGGCGAGTCGTGTGCAAACTCAATGTATGGGACACATTAACAAAATCACAGTGACACTGTTCATGAGCAGAGGTCTTAAATGGCTATGTTGAAAATTTCTTGAAAATTTCCTAACAATGACTGTTTTATGAGTGTGTTAGTAGTTCTCATCTGTAAGTTCGTGAAATTTTCAATATTTGCACTCCAATGACTTCCAAATACCTAAACAGCACATAGAAGCAAGCAGCATTCGGCATTGACAAATGCTTGTTGTTGTTGTTAGTATCTCATCCCCCATAGTGTACTCTTTCCCTGGGTTTTTGTTTCCCAGGTGCAGTACTTTGCACTTCTTAGCATTGAAGCTAAGCTGCCATACATTTGACCATTCCTCCAGCTTTGCTAAGTCCCTTCTCATCCTTTCCACTCCACCTTGTGTATCAACCCTGTTGCAGATATTTGTGTCATCTGCAAAGAGACATACTTTTCCTTCCAGTCCCTCTGCAGTGTCATTTATAAAGACATTAAAGAGGACCAGTCCTTGAACCGAATCCTGCGGTACCCCACTAGTAACCCCCCTTTCTTCGGAGTAGACTCCGTATACTATTACCCTCTGTGTCCTGTTCTCCAGCCAAATTTTTTACCCAGGCTACCATCTTGGGACCCACTCCCAGGCTGGCTAACTTGTATATTAATCTTTTGTGCGGGACTATGTCAAATGCCTTGCTAAAGTCTAGGTAGGCCATGTCCACAGCCCCTCCCTGATCTACTACTTTGGTCACTCAGTCAAATAAATCTATTAGATTAGTCTGACATGACCTTCCCGCTGTGAATCCATGCTGCCTTGGTTCCTGTGCCCCTCTGGCCTCTAGGTACTCAACAATTCTCTCCTTCAGAAGTGATTCCATCATTTTCCCTATCACTGAGGTCAAACTAACAGGTTTGTAGTTTCCCACCTCTGCCCTGCTTCCACTTTTGTAAAGTGGAATCACATCTGCCCTCCTCCAGTCCTCAGGTACAACCCCAACCTCCCATGATTTGTTAAAGAGGGTAGTCAGTGGTGTCACTAGTTCTACCCTTAGTACTTTTAGAGTTCTGGGATGAAACCCATCAGGGCCCATTGCTTTGTCCACCTTCAGTTTTAAGAGTTCTTTCAGAACTCTTTCTTCTGTGAATGGGCTGGTATCAATCCCCCTATCCAGAGTGTTTATGTTGTTTGGTTTAGGTACCTCCCCTTCTTCACTTGTGAATACTTATCCAAAATATTTGTTTAGTATCTCTGCCTTTTCATAGTTACCCTCTGCACATCCCCCCCCCCCCACACACTTTATTAAACCTCACTATCCCTCCCTTGGTCTTCCTTCACTCCCTGATGTACCTATAAAAGGTTTTATCCTCTCTAACTGAGTTGGCTATCTTTTCCTCGGTTTGGCCCTTTGCTGTTCTGACTGCCTTCCCAGCTTCCTTTTGCTTTAACTGATACAATTCTCTGTCCTGCTCCTTCTGTGATTCCTTGTACTTCCTGAATGCTATCTTTTACTCCCTAACCTTCCCTGCCACCTCCTTTGAGAACCATAAGACTGGATATTTCAAACTAAACTTATTATTTATGTGAGAAAACTGTAGTTTTAAAATTTTATTTTGTTGCAAGTTCTTTTTAATGATAGTTTGTTTTCTGTTTGTGTGGAAATAAGTCACTTCTTGTCACAATGAATTTCTGTGCCTGCAACTGTAAGTAAACGGAGAATATTGCATTGGTGACTGTGTGTTATGAAGTGTTTTTCACATACCATTAATGTGTGATGATCTATAAATCTCAAGAGTGAAGCTTGAGAGGTTTATGTGGTCATCATTTGCTGAGGGTGTGTGAAAACATTTCATAAGCACACAGTCTCTTATGTTTAACTTTTTATATTGCTTGTATGCTCTGGCTGGGATATTCAGAGCACTTGCACATGGCGTAACCGAAATGCTCCAGCACAAGTCCCAAAGATGTGCCACCGAGAGATATTCAAAGGGTGCCACAGCGCAGCGCAAATCCTATTGTGCCAATGCACAACCAGAATGTATGCAGCACAAGTGCAAGGGGGCATACCCATGCATAAGTGGTGCAATTGCATATTCAACTGCAGAGCATGGCACAAGTGTGGAGTGAACCCCCAGGTTGCGCCAGGCAGACTTGAGCCAATAAATACAGGCTCAAACACACAGACAGCAGATACGCAACACTGAGCACAATGAGAGAGAGAGTGACAGAGAGAGAGAGAGAGAGAGAGCCAGAGAGGAAGAGAGACAAACAGAGAAGGATGGAGCATGACACAGCCTGACAGACGGATGGACGGACAGAGCGTGAGTGACACCCATGGAGACACCCAGTGCCTGAACAATGGACAGTGGCCCATTCCTGATGAATGCCATCATGAGGGGTATGGGCAGGAAGGAGGAACAGCGGCATGGCCAACAAAGGGCCCAGCGGCAATATGCCAGACACAGGTGGTACCATGCCAGGATCATGTATGAGAACTTTAACAACACAGAGATCATGGGCCAGTGCCACCTGAACAGGGTAGTTCTGAGGTAGGTCTGTACACTGTGCAGTGATGAGATGCAGGCACCCACCAGACATAACCATGCCATAACAGTGGAGATGAAGGTGACTGCCGTGATTTGCCTGCTTGCCACGGGCACCTTCCAAAGACCAACAGGTGATACCACAGGCATCACCCATTAGGCCATGTCCTGCCTCCTCACCCAGTTCCTCACCGCTCTGCTGCCATATGCTGTGCAGTATATCCATTTCCCCAACCCACATGCAGAGCACACAGCAAACATGCAGGAGTTCCACCAGGTGGCAGGCATGCCAGGCATGATTGGATACAATAGACTGCACCCATGTCAGCATCCACACACCACCCAGCCCAGAGTTCACGGTGTACATCAATTAAAAGGGATACTCATCCATCAAGTGTCAGGTGGTGTGCGATGCCATGGGGCACATCATCAATGTCTGTGCCACACAGCCTGGGAGTGCACACGATGCCTTCATATGGCACAGTTCCACACTGTGCCATAGGTTTCAGTGGGAGACATCCCTACAGGCCACCTTGTAGGTGAATAGGATGTGTGCCAGGGTGGCTGAGAGACATGGCCCCAGGGGCAGGTGAGGGAGGATGGGGCAGTGGATGAGGTGTTTGTGGTGGCTGGGAGGGAGTGGGTGGCAGCACAGCACAACACAGGAACAACCAGGGTACTTAAGCTGGGGCATCTCCAGTTGCTAAAATCCCATCTATGCAACTTGGATTGGACACCAACTGAAACAATCAATGATATTAACAAAGCGTTAGACTTGTTCATCAATCGCTTAACTGCGGCTTGTGATATCTATGCGCCCCTGAAAAAAATTAAGGTCAAAGGTAGGGCAAACCCATGGATAACAGCCAAGTTTGTGGCATGGCTGAAACACAGGAACCACCTCTGGTACTGTGCTCGAGCAACACCTACGCAAGGGAATGTACAAAAATATAAAGCTGCCAGCAACGGCTGCACTCGAGTGATTCAGAATGCTAAAAGCAAATATTTCAAGGAGTCACTTACCAACTCTTGGGGTAACAGTAAAAACTTCTGGAATAACTTTAAAGAACTCACAGGCAAGGATCCAAATGCACCACCCACTATGCTCAACATCGATGGAATACCAACACTTGACCTTGGCACTATTTCCAACACTTTCAACAATGCATTCTCCAACCTGGGCAGTGTCCTTCCACCAAACTTCTTTGATGCCCCTTCATCCACTACCCCCCATAACACCACACCGCAGTTGCACACAGCTTTGCAGTTCTTCTTTAAAGAGCTACCAACTCGCGTAGCCAGAACCTATATCAGCAAGGTCATCCGAAATACTGGGTACAGTGGTGACTCCCTGGACCTGAAGCTGCTCTCGCTTGTTCTAGAAGAAATCCTTGAACCTCTGACAAAGATCTTCAACCTCTCCCTGAGGCTTGGGTAATTCCCTTCACTTTGGAAACTGGCCACCATCACACCTGTACATAAAAACGGAGATAGGGCCCTACACACCAACTACAGGCCCATCTCACTCCTCCCCCCCCCTTATCTAAAGCACTGGAATGAATTGTCTTGGACCAGTTAGTCAAATTCCTACATAAGTATGAAGTTCAATACCCAGAGCAGCATGGCTTCAGAAAAGGGCATAGTACCACCACAGCGCTGCTGGAATTTACAAGTTTCATCCATGCCACGCTTGACCAAGGGAACTGTGTGGGGGCAGTATTTATTGACCTAACTAAGGCATTTGACACTGTAAATCATCCACTCCTACTCTGGCAACTGTCTACTTTAATCGGGTTCTCCAATGATGCATTGCAATGGTTTGCTAGCTACCTCGGGGGCAGGGTCCAACGCGTTAGGATTGCCGGTGTCACCTCAGATGAAAAGCCAATCCTCTCTGGAGTCCCACAGGGGTCAATACCGGGACCCCTACTCTTCTACCTTTTTCTGTATAGCCTCCTTAACATCAGCCAACAAAAAATACTACTCTACGCAGATGATGCAGTCCTGTTTGCAAGCCACCATGTCGCCAAACTCCTGGAATACCAGCTGCAGCTAGATTTTAAGCATGTTGAAGATTGGCTGGGCACAAATAAACTCATCCTGAACCACAGCAAAACTAAAGTGATGACATTCTGTCATGCACGTAGCAAGTTTAAATCTCTGTCCCTTTCCATCAAGAACTACTCGGGGTCTTCACTCAAACATGTCTCTGAGTTCAAGTACCTAGGCATCACTCTGGACAGTATCATCTCCTGTGCTAGGCACATAGAAAATGTAACTAAGGCCGCCAACATACGAATTGGTATGTTACACAAGCACAAGCACTGCATGACTACAGATGCCCTTAGATTGGCTATCTACAGCTCTGTCACTTCTGTAACAGACTACGGTCTTGCTATCTATGGGTCTGCCTCTACAACTGCCCTCCGCAGGATCTCAGTGTCGCTCAACAAAGCCTGCAGGCTACTAACGTGCACTGCCCGTCAAACACACACCTGTGACCTGTATGCACAGGTGGGTTGGCTTCTTCTACACAGTCGAATACAATATCAGACCTGCCTATTGTCCAAAAAGGTACTCCTCGGGCTCATGCCCCCAGGGGTTGAAAAGCTCCTTACTACCCATAACAGTACCCAGCATACAAGTAGTACCCAACATCTAACCTTCCAGGTTCCCAGGTGTAGGACTACAATGGGCCAGTGGGCACTTATGCACAGGGCTCCTCAGTGGTATAACACCCTCATCAAAGAAGCACTTTCTTCTGCTTTGCTTGGACCCTTCAAAAGGAATCTCCAACTCTACCTCACCTCAACCACGTAATGTGACTGCTTCTCCTAAGTGACTGGCTCTCGGTCCACCTGGTCGGTTCTAAGCTGCGACCTGTAACCATTAACAGCTATCCACCTCATGGCACCTGCTCTCCTACCCTACCCATTTCCCTCCCCCCCACCATACCACTCCTGCCCTTCCCCCTTCTTTCACACCGCCTCCCTTCACTATTGCACCTTACAGACATCTGCCTCTTCTTTTCTAAATCTGCTTACACTACTTCTAACCACCCATCACTCAGACAGAGGCCCCTCCACCTGCATACCTCTTCCATTTCCCCACCTACCCTGCTCACCCAAATTGTCCTTCCTATATCATTTTTTCTTTTTTTTGGTTGTGTTACTCTGTAACTTCATTTAAGCTGCCCTCTGAATTCTAGCTACACTTATGACTGTAACTATAAAGCGTGTTAAGACTGTAAATCATTGTCTACCTTTGTATGTATGTTACCCACCATCCTCTGATGTGGAAACTTTGTAAAGGAGCGGTTCATGCTAAAAGGTATTTGTAATCCTAGAGTTTAATAAAATAAAATAAACCATGTTGTCACCCACACAGGCGACAGTGCATACCCACTAAGGTCATGGCTGCTCACCCCCTACCAGCAACCATCATCCCCCACAGAGGAAAGCTACAATGAGGCACACGCCAGCACATGCTACACCATTGAGTGTGTCTTTGGCATGCTGAAGATGCAATTCCGTTGCTTAGACAGATCAGGTGGTGCCATACAATACAGCCAATCAAAAGCCTGTGGCATATTCCTGCCCTGTTGCATCCTGCACAACATGGCCATTGACCATGGAATAGTAGTTGAGGCTGATGAGGGTGACAGAAGTGGAGATGATGGTGGTGCTGGGCCAGAGAGCAGTGGGTAAGTGCACCTTGGCAGGAGGGATCCAAGGACAGCGCAGGCGGCACAGCGTCACCGTGACACAATCACAAGGGAGCATTATGGACACCAAAGGTGAGTACGCAGACACACAGGCATGGCCCACACAGCCCAGCACACACCACAGGGGCTGTGATGGGCACAGTAGTAGTAGGCATGCTAGGACTGGGGCATACATCAGATAGGGCAGGGCCATGAACACACGAGCATGCACACACAGACACATGCAGCAGTGGCATGTGCACAGGTGGAGACACAGACACACACACACACACACTCACACACAACAGCACACGCACAGGGTGAGAGACATGGCATGGATCACAAGCATGACACCGGTGCACTGGCAGCACTAGTGCTTGGCTGCCATCATCATATCCATACCACATGCCCCAGCAGCATGGTCCACACACACACAGGGGGCATGCAGCACAAGAACACATGCGCACCACCACATGCAGGATGCACCACCACCCCACACGGATACGTGTGGCAACAGCAGCGGATAGCAGGGCAGGGCAGCTGACATGTCACACCAACCGCGCAGTCTCACGACTGCCACGGCCACGGGCGCGGCAGTGCTGGGGCCGACCTGCAGATACCTGCTGCGCATCAGCCATGGGGGGGGGTGTCAGACACCCCCATGGGTTGATGTGTGGGATTCATGACCGAGTCCATGCAGGGGTGTCCTGGCAGTCAACAGGCCTGCCCCGGGGGTGTCTGGGATGCTGACATCCGATCCCGGCATCTGCTGTGCAGGTGTCACCAGACACCTGGACCGTGGGGTGGACAGTGCACTGCGGGGAGTCCTCTGCACATGGCTGGGCCCAGGGGCCCCACCGCAGGCCCAGTTGCAATGGCACCGGCCATGTGGTCCACTGATGCCACAATAGCACCAGTCATGCGGTCGTATGCTGCAGTTGTGGCCTCCTGCATCTGGGCGAGCCTGTCCATCAGCCACACATCACCCTGTCCTGCTGCTCAGCCATCTGGCACACCGCTGCCCACAGTGCGCGCACCTCACTAGCAAGTTCTCCAAGGAGGTCTGCAATATCCGGTTGTGCTCCTGCAGCCTCTTGGCCTCCCAGTCCTCCTGGTCTGGCTACTGAGCTGGATGAGGGGTCTTGACATGCTGCTACACAGCTTACCACTCAGGTGGACGCTGCACAGTGGGCCGTAGAAGGGCCACAGTGTTGCCTGGTGCACTGGCAGTGGCAACTGTGGCACGCTGCTCAACATCACCTGCATCCTGCCGCTGCCAACTGACTGTCTGCTGGGAAGGGCCTCGTGTCTCCGCCACACCCACAGCACCACCACCACCACCCACACTGGCCACAGCTGAAGCACCACACACAGCCGCACAGGCGGGGATGGAGGGTGGCTGTCGGGCTGTGGGCACAGCGCTGGTACCTGCTTGTGCCTGTGTGGCAGGTAGGGGCATGTCGGGCACCATGGCCCCTATGATCTCCAGTACCAGTGTGAGGTCATCATCAGTGTCGGATGGCAAGCTGAGCTGGGTCTCTCCCCACAACACCTCCAGGCTGTCATCATGCAGGAACCCAGACAGGGAGTCATCCAACCCCATGTCGGGTACGGCCACATGCCCAACACCGCTGAGACACAGCCTGTCCTGGCTGTGGATGCCGGTTGAGGTCGAGGGTCGGGCATCCGTGTCCGCAGCCACCTCTGCCCACTCCCCTGCATGGAGGCTTGCTGGTGCTGCAAAACAAGAACAGTGTGTCAGTGGAGCAGCACACCCTATGGTCACCCCCACACCCTATCCCCCCAGTCCACCCCGACCCCACCACCCCATCCAGCCCCACCCATGCCACTGTTTTCACCCGCCACTGTGTCACACTGTGTATCCGCATCCACAAATGCATGGGTCAGTGGGCATGGTTTCAGACACACCTACATGGCATACCCATGACAGGAACATCTGCCAGCTGGACATACTCACCATGCGGTGCAGGGCTGCCACCTGTCTGGAACCCACCACCAGGCATGCCCTCCACCATTGTGTGACTGATGGTGGATGCCACAAGCTCCTCTGTGGCTGTCAGCATTGGCATGGTCAGTGGACCACCACCGGTCACTCTGCAGGATGCCCAGATGGCCACAACCTAGTCCTTGATATGCCTCCTGTCTGTGCCAACCTTCTTCTTGCACTCCTGGGTGGTGCTGTGGTGGAGCCAGTGGGTGTTCACGTACTGCACCACCTCCCCCCACGCCACTGCACACTCCTCTGGTGTGCCCGTTGCACCACTGAGTAGGCCCTCTCGATCCATATAGGCCTCAAAGAGGGCAGTGGTCTCAGCAGCAGTAAAGTTGGGCCTGCACTTGCAAGCAGGCACCTGGCTCTCCGCTCCTTCACCTCCCAACATTCCTCCACCTGTGGACATGAAAAGCAGTGAGGGTCAGTGCCAGCAGGTTGCTTTGCAGCACCCAACAGCAGTATATGATGAGGCCTTGGATCCCCATGTTGCCGGTCACGTATCTGAGCGGCTGCAATACTGGTCTGTGGCCTGTACTGTTCTGCAGTGCTTTTAAGGCACAAGACATGCAAATTCACCTGAGCGCAATTGTAATGATATGCTAATGCACCCCACTGCACCATGCATTAGCTCATGAGGTGATTTGCATGCGGCGTTCGAATATCGCGTGATTGCACTATGCAAAATAGAGTTGTGTCTGTGGTACAATACTCGCGCGCAGTACGCGAAAGGCGACATGTGCGTGGCATTGGCCACACCACTATCGCGGGCATCCCAGTACAGCTTATGGATGCTGGCACGGCCCGCGCCGCACCAGTATGACATCGCCGCATGTGTGCACTGTCTGTATCGTGCATCTGCGTACTGCGCACGGGGGAGTGCTGACCTCTGACCCACTGGTCCTGGTGTGACCCCATGACCCCACTAGGCCCCAGTGTACTGCACATGCCCAGGGCTGTGTTGTTGCCCTGCACTGTGCAGTGACCGCGCAGCCATGTGCTGTGCGATTGCGGCCCTTTGTACCCTACTGCGCATCCTGCTCATGTGGCAGGCACATGCGCTGATACACGGCCATGTTCCTGTGTAACCTGGTAGTTCAGCATGGTGCACAGGCAGAGCAGGAGGACAGCCAACTGGTCCGTGGTTGAGCTGATCAACCTGGTGGCTGTAGTTCAGCCATATGACAGTCAGCTGTATGGCCAGGTGCCACTGCAGCAGGCCAGGGTGGAGGTGTGGCACCGTGTGGTGGAGGCCCTGGAATGGAGGACCAGTATTGGGCACTCAGCGGAGCAGTGCAGGCACCAATATGGGAACCTGTGGAGGAGGGCATCGTGCCACCTGTGGCATCTGCAGGCACACATCCTGTGAGGTTCAATGCCACAGCCGTGTAGGTGTGCTCATGTTGCTGTTATGGCCAGGCATTGTACTGTGGTGTTGGCAGGGCTGTGCAGCATGGCCTGCAGAGGGGTACATCGTCAGCCTGGGGTACTGTGAATCAGGCATGGCTGCTGTTCCGGTGGCAGCCGTGCTGGCGTGTGGGCCTACAGACAGACGGGGACACACCCAGTGCATGGCGGGCTGTGTGGTGGTGGGGGACTCCTCATGCATGTCTGTGAACTGATGTCCACCTCTCTTCTTTCCCTCCACAGGGCTTGAAGAGTGTAGATGGGCCAGGGTGGTGGCGGAGGTGGCCAGGGCGGCTCCAGCTGCACAGTGTAGGGCAGCTATGCATTTCCACATTCCTTCTCAGTGTCACACTGGGGTAGTGGTGGGGATTGGGCACAGCCATGGCCACCTCTGCCATGTGCTGTGACAGCTGTGTGTGAGTCACACGGTCTGTCATGCATGCCACTACTGTTGGTGGGGTGGGCATGCACACAGATGCCACAAGTTGTGCTGCAGCGCTGCTGTTGCTGTGTGACATGTGCCTGTCATGGTGCAGTCCTATGGCCACTGCACAGCTGCATCTGCCTCTGCACCACTGTGGTGTGCCGTGTTGTTGGCTGGTGTTGTCCCCTCCCCACGGGCATCCTTTCTGGGCTCTCCAGGGGTGTGTGGTACCGCCATCCATTTCACACTGTGGGTGGGCATATGTCACTGGGCCATTGCACTGATTGCCTGTCTTGTCCCATGCCATAGGTGTCAGATGGCATCCTGCTCAACGTGCTCAGTGGACACACACACACCAGGCTCCTGCGACAGATACTGGTGGTTGTGAGGAAGGTGCTGGCGGCTGTGTTCTCCCTGCAGAGGATGTCAGCTGCAGACCACAGGAGACAGAGATGTGGCATGGTGGCAGGTCGTGGCCACCATTGAAGGGCCCTGTTCCTATACCTCTTTTCCCCTGCTGGTCCTGTTCCCCCACAGTCCCTCTTCCTATTGTACAGCCCCTGTTACCTGACTCCACCCTTTATTGTCCCTCTCCTGTCCCTGCTCCTGTTACCTGGATTTTTTGTTGTGATTTTAAACTTTATAAAGTGTTTTACAGCTACATGCCTGTCTCCATGTCTGCTTTGCAGGTGGCATATGGAGCCATGCTGCAATGGTCAGGTGTTGGTCAGTGGTGTCTGTGCCGGGGGGTGGCTGTGTGGTACTCCTGTGGTTCACGGCTGTGTACAGTGGTGTGCCACGCTGTGTTGGGGGCCATCTCCCAGTTTGGTGGTTGTGCTTTATGCCTGAAGGGTCTCTGTTGGGTTGTGGTCAGGGGTGGTCAACAGGTGTGTGTGGGGGTTCACACAGTTGGGATCCTCCTGCTGAACATGTCTGCACACTGGGGTGGGGTGTCTTCATCCCCTGTTGGGTGACCAGTCCTGTGGGGTCTGGCCCTCTGCCTGGGCCCTGGCTTAGTTTCTGCCCAGCGTGTGGGCTGCCTGTGTGCTCATGTGGCACCAGGGACATGGGGTGGACACTCATTGCAGTGTAGAGGTGGCCACAGCTGGCTGGCTGGTGGGCTGGGGAGGGTACCATTGGCAGACCTGCATTGCTAGTGTCCTCTCCGATCCCCAGCTGGCCATGCAGCCATTGTGGTCGGGGACACTTGTGCACCGACAGTGACCTGGCTCCGGTTGCTGTGGTGCATGGGACCCCTGTTAGTGGCTGTGCCCCATCGTGTGTTGGGTATTCATCCCTCCTGATCTGTGCCTGTGTGTGTACCGGTGTGCCCTGCTGGTGGGATCCTGTGCCCATTGTCACTGGTCTTCCCCAGCTTTGTTCTTGGGCTTCTTGTAATAAACATTGTCTGTGCTCTGCAATCCCTGGTTGCCTAGCACATCTTTGGTTGTGCCATGGTGCATCTCTGGTTGTGCCATAGCACAACTGTGGCATATTCAGCTGACTTGTGCCAGCGCAGTTCAGCTGGCACTATTTCTGAATATGTCACCTGGTTTGCTGTGGCACACCTGACTTGGGCTGTGCTAGGCTTGCGCTGGCCTTTGGCACATTTCTGAATATCCCAGCCTCCATGTAAACTTCCATGCACCTACTAATTTAGCCTACTGCCCACTGTTACAGCAGGTAGGCATCCTAGATAAACACTGAACACTGAAACTATGCTTGCAGACCTGCTTTGTCTCCATCATGTCTTAATTACCTCGCCTGGAGGTACGTTACCAAATCTTGTATTATATTGTATATATTGTATTATGTGTGTTACTCTGTACTATTGATATTTTTGTGCATCGTCTCTGTTGATTATGTTATTTTGCAGCCACATCTGTGGCCCGGGTTGTGTCTGAAAATGGTCCAATGGATCAGTGCACTTACCTGGTTACCAAAGACATAAGTAAAAATAGAAATGAAATATTAGCTGGTGCATGGACATAAGCACAGAAATCAAGTTTCCCCAACAAAGAGAGACAGCGGTAGTTGCTACTATCCCAGACCCTATTCCATTATGAGTAACAACCTCAAAGAGGTTATTACAGAGGAAGAGGCATATGGGGCTCTAGATGCACTGCCACAGCACCAGCTCCTGAGCCACAACCAAAACAAAACCACTGACAATTCTGCCCATGTTGCCCAACCAATGCCATTGGGGGAAGGCTGACCCACTACTTCCAGGAATGGGTAAAAATTATCACAAACAAGTGGGTCCTGGAAATAGCAGAGCAGAGATTGTCTCTGCAGTTCAAAAGTTCCCAAGACTGCAGAAAACAACATTTTTCCAACACATTCACCAACAGAAACAACTCTGCTGAAACTGGAAGTAAAGAAACTGCTGCAGTCAAAAGCAGTAGAAAAGGTCCCCGCCTCACAGTGGGGCAAGGGCCAATTTTCAAGACACTTCCTGATCCACAACAAAAAATGGGAAGTAGTGACCCATTTTAGACCTAAGATATCTGAACAAACATATCAAAAAGAGAAGGTTCAAAATGGTCACATTGGGCACAGCACTATCATCCTTACATCCTGGAGATTGGCTGTGGTTATTGGATCTGAAAGATGCCAATTTTCATATTCTAGTCATACCCACTGTCAGAAATTGCCTTAGCTGCAGGCTGGGAAACTGCTAGTATCAGTTTGCAGCCCTCCCCTCTGGCCTCATTTCAGCACTAAAGGTCTTCACGTAGGGCCAGCAAAGGACCGCAAGGGATTTCCTGCAGTTACTGAGCCACATGGCATCATCCACATCAGTGATGCTATAGGCAAGATTCCAGATGAGGAACAGTCAATATCACATCGGTCTCAAAGGTAGGATCCACTGTCCAAGCTAGTGCCAGTCACAAAGACATTCACTAATGGACTACAGTGGTGGAAGGAGAAAAGCATTCTCAGATAGAGTATTCCTTTCTTGCAGTAATCCACAATAATGCTCCTCAAAACAGACACCTCACTATTAGGATGCAGCACCCACTTAGGAGAACATGCAATAAGTAGCATCTGGAGTCCAAGGGAGGCTGAGTAACATATCAGCCTCCTGGAGCTCAGAGCACTATTGCTGGCAATGGATTCCTTCTCCTCCCAGTTAATGAACAAGGCCAATTTGTTCAGCTGCAACAGACAACATCACAGCAATGTATTACATAAACAAACAGAGAGGAACAAGATCTTCAAAGCTGTGCACAGAAGCCATGATGATCTGGTATATAGCTTATGCCCTAGATGCAAGGATTCATGCTGTACATCTGCCAGGCAAGGGCAATGTCCTAGCAGATGCCCTGAGCAGAATCAGCCAGGGAAACTATGAGTGGTTCAAGAATCTACAGATGCTGGCTTCAGTCTTCAGAAGATGGGGCACTCTGGAAAAAGATCTCTTTGCTGGTTGGGTAAACAATTAGCTCCACAGTTTTGTTGCAGACCTCCAACAAGGGGCATATCCCCAGAGGATGGCCTCATTCTGGACTGGACAAGGAAGGTTTATTTATACCTTCCCACCATTCCCACTCATACACAGAGTGCTCATAACTCAGGAGAGAGCCATTAACAATGATCCTTATGGTTCCAAACTGGGCCAGACAGGCTTGGTATTCAATGCTCCTAACCCTGTCCAGCAGGGATCCTATCAATCTGCCAGAGATACAATCTGCTGACTGTCTCAGGACAGAATAGCATTGCCATATCTAAGAAGATTGCTCCTAAGGGCATGATTCTTGAGTAGCTGGAGTTCTACAATGTAAACTTGTTAGAGAAGGTGCTGAGAGTGCTCAAGTTTGTCAGAAAACCAGCAACAAGGAAAGATTAGCACTCTAAGTGAAAGAGATTCTCATACTGGTGTTCCCCAAGAAAGATAATCCTCATGCAGGCAGGGCTGCCAACAGGTCTGGACTACACAGTACACTTGCAGTCCTTAGGTCTGAGATCCTACACATCAGTAAGCAAAGGCAAGTGCTTGGCCTCACAACATGTGTTTAAAAGGTGCTTTAAAGGCCTCACTCACCTCTTTCCCCTTGTAAAGAACCCAGCTCATTCATGGGACTTGAATATTTGGCTTGCCCAGCTGATGGAGGCTCCCTTTAAGTCTATGGCTGATGCTTATTTAAAATATGTCACATGGAAAACAGTCTTCCTGATTGCCATGACATCTGCAAGGATGGTAAGTGAGCTGCAAACCCTCTGTACAGATCCAAACTACATAGTCTTCTATGTGGATAAGGTAGTCCTCAGGACCAATAGAACATTCCTACCTAAGGTGGTGTCAGAATTTCATCTGAACCAGTCAGTTTCCCTTCCTGTGCTTTATCCAGAACATTCAGTACAGGCGAACAGAAACTGCACTGTCTAGACCAAAAAGAGCACTAGGTCAATGCTTGAACTGGACAGGTGATGTCAGATACCATGGCACACAGGTTTCTGTTACCTATGGAGCTGTGGGGAAAGGTAAGCCAGCAACTAAGAAAACGATCTTGTTGGATAGTCTCTTGCATACAGTTCTGTTATGAAAAAGCTAGTACAATACCTCCATATGGCCTAAGGGCACATTCTACAAGGGGTACCTCTGCCTCTGTGCAGCAACACAGAGCATCCCCCTTTTAGACACACGTAAAGCAGTCACCTGGAAAATAGTACACACCTTCACAAAGAACTATTGCTTGGTCATACAGTCCAGGAAGGATGCCAGTTTTGGAGTAGCAGTCCTGCAAAATCTTTTTTCCTAAATAGGCTATTATGCACTATTTACACTGACACTTCCTTGTTCATTATTGCATTTATCTGACACTGTTTGATGAGGTCATCACCTCATTGGTATAAAGAGGTGCTTGTATCTTTATGTATTAGACCATTTGAAGAAGGAACACTGGTTCAGAAATGTGTCATGGCCTTGCACATGATATCTGTAATAAAATGAAGCACTTTATTTGGAAACTCTGCTGAGCAAGTTTTTATTTCTGGGTTACAGAATGCGGAATTGTTTTGTTATAATAATTGTTGTCCTTATCCCAGCACCTCCTTCCATGTGTAGCCTCTTTCCTGATTCTTTACTTGTTCCCAGGTGCGACCTGGGATCACAAAGAAGTTAAGTGACTTGCTTAGTGTCACGCAGTATGCAAGTGGGGGCTGTGAGATTCAAACCCTGGTCTCCCGGTTTGTAGCTCAGATCCCCAAACCATTGCGCTATACTGCTATATATATGGAAGTCCACAATAAAATTCTCAAACCAAAATGGGATTTGGACTTCAAGAATTTCAGAGCAGGATAGAGAGATAGATAGATAGTTAGAAAGATAGAAAGATAGATAGATAGATAGATAGATAGATAGATAGATAGATAGATAGATAGATAGATAGATAGATGTATCCTGCTCTGAAATTCTTGAAGTCCAAATCCTACTTTGGTTTGAGAATTTTATTCTGGACCTCCTCCTGCAAGGAGCAAGAATCCCACAGAACAAGCCGTGAAAAGTAAAATTAGACACTGGATGACAGCAATTGTGCCTACAAAAGGGGAATGTGTTATGTTACTAAAACAAATTACAGTTACAGAGGACATGTTTGCTAAATACACGTTCAGGTGAACTTTAACAAAACATAATATTCAGACACAGTCCAGCTTGTATTTCCTATTAGTTTTGTATATCTCCTCCCCATTATTTTTTACTGAGGTCATTTGTATAAAAGCAGGATTTCTGCTCCTGAAGAGTTCATCTATTCCTGCTGCTTTCTCCGTACTTGAAGTCATAGTGCACTGCTTGTGACCTCACAGTTACTCCCTTGGCAACAGACTGTGATGTCACAACAGAGGAGTATGACTTGGAGTAGGGAGTATACTATAGAGGAAGATGAACTCAAAAGAAACTCTAAGGGACAACGATCATATATTCATGCATACAGTATTTCCTTAATAATAAATTATGGCAAGGAGAAATATATAAAATATAAATGGAATGCAATCTGAATTCTACCTAATTATTATATTTGTTTTTTTTTATTTATACTTCATGGCTCCTGTGCGGAGCCAACGGATTGCTCCAGCCTACCCTCGGAAGGAACTGTATTCCGACCCAAACATGTTGGGTTATCATGAACCCCATCAGCTCCTGGACATTTTCCACTTTTTCTGCCAGGCACCCAAACCAAGCAATGGATGATGCAGCTGCCTCTGCCTCCACATAAGCAGCCATGCACCAAGGATGGGTGCTCTCCCCTGGTCTGGACGATGCGCCTGTGCAGACACCCAGACATCACTGGGTGTCAGTCTACAGCACACCGCATTGTCTCCCCCCTCTCTGAGGAAGGAGAGCTGTCTATGGATGCTCAGATCCTTCCTCCTCCTGCTGACCCCTGAGCAGCCCATGTCCGTTCCATAATCCGGGTCACTGGCATGGCACAAGGTGTGGCGTACAGTGCCTCAACCCTCAGCACCACCAGGCCATCCAATTATTATGTTTTTTTAAAGTTTTCTTTGAGGCATCAGTAGCTGTTTATGTAGAAGCTATTGATTCTGGTTGGGATCTGCTGCCCCTACCCACTCCCAAATTTAGGTTTTTGCTAATCACTAGGTGCAGACTTTCCTACTTTTTGATCATACAAAAGTGTTGACCAACTAAACTGCCTGAAGCTCATTGGCCCCTAACCTGGCCTATAGTACTGCACTTGCCTCTGCATGAGGTGTACATGAGAAAAAGATAGTCAGTCTGCTTATAACTACTCTTTAATAACCGTTTGAAATTGCTTTCAGCATCCTCTCTATCACATAGCTCTTTTACGCATTCCATTTTGCATAAGCTTATCATGCCCCCTTGTTCTGAGTGAAGATGTGCAGCCTTAGAAATATAATACTGTTCCAAAGCAGGACTCCAGCTGACATGCCAGTCTGACCAGACAATGGAATGTGGACCTCTGCACCACGAACAATAACAAGGATCATGTGGGAACATCTTCACTGTCTCCTTCACCAGGATTAAAGCAACTACAAGTATGACTCAGTGGGATGGGTTCCAAAAGTAGGACGTGCTTCTTTTCCTTTTTTCTTTTTATGTTCTGTGTGACATATCAATTTTGTTTGAAGACTGTGGATATAGGATTTCATTTTTCATTCTGCTCTGTGAACAGCAGATGCAGTAGATGTTTTAAACTGTACATATGAAAAATGCTTACTTGCTCAAGTTACTCTCTGAATAATGAAATATTTCATCTTAGATGATGCTCAGTATTTAACAAGCAGCCCCCCCCCCCCGTATTACAGAGGAATCTCTCACCACTTACACCCCATAGGGATCGAATAGATAGACAGACAGACAGACAGACAGATAGCTATATAGACAGACAGATAGATAGCTATATAGACAGACAGACAGACAAACAGACAGAAAGAGTACATATAAAATTACTGGTGAACAATTTTTTCAGTGGGCTCACCGAGCTGATATTTGCCGTAATAACCAGTTGGTTATTACGGCATTCATGCACTCCATCTATCAAAAGGGAGCTCTCCCTTAGAGGCTCCCATTTTGTGTGTGGGTGAGGTAAACAGTTCCCAAAACATGGCGGCTCCATATTTTCGCTAGTTAGGAGCTGCCACAGGTACACCCTCACCTTCCCATAATCATTTTTGCTTTATTTATCTGGTTGATTCTACCTTAAATGTTACCATTCTTTTTTTTTTTTTTTTTAAGTATCTGGTTGATCCTGCAGTTCGCTAGCTTTGGGCAACACACACACCGTCATTGGGAATGGGTCTGTGGCTGACTGCCTGACACAGGTAAGCACGATCGTAATCGCGATCGCAATTTCAGCTGTAAGAAAAAAAAAAGAATTTATGAAACTGGAAGCAGAGTGAGCTGGAGGGTGCTATGGGGCAAGACAGAGAGAGAGAGAGAGAGAGTCTGGGGACTGCTGCACAGCTCAGCTGGGGAATTTAGAATGGGAGATGCTGGAGTGGGAGCTGGGGGAACAGGAAGCTGCTGCTGCATTTGGTGCTGCAGAGATCTATAGTACAAGTGCCACAAGGGGATTTTTTGAGAAGGACAGAGGGAGAGAAACAGACAGAGTGTGTGTGTGTGTGTGTGTGTGTGTGTGTGTGTGTGTGTGTGTGTGTGTGTGTGTGTGGACAGAGAGAGAGATACTGTGTGTGTGTGTGGGGGGGGTCACGGCACTCGGGCTGGAAAAAATTGCTCAACAGCAATTATATAAAATAAAAGATGGGGAAGTGTGATATGAGAATTTAATGCACACTCTCAGTGTGGGAAGCTTTGATAAATCCCTCAAGCTTTGCTCGAGGGGTTTATGTAGCATCCCACAGCTCGGGTGTGCATTAAATTCTCATATAACACACTTCCTCATCTTTTATTCGATATATAAAACTAGAGGGGGCCATCACATGTTGTTTCCAGATATAGATATACTGGTTACATATATGTATGTATATATACACACAGTATGCATCGCTTGTACCAGACTAGTTTGACATCTGCTAGCATGTCCGGTAGAAGCAGCGTCCATTGCAACATCGGAAAAAAAATGTGCACAAACTAGCACTAACACTAACAATAGCACACAGCACAAACAACAATTCAAACAATGAACATATATTTTACAGTTTGTACAGGGTGTAGGGTAATGACTACAGCTCCTTTAGGGAGAATTTCCTTGTGTCATCCTATGTGTTTTTCAAACTTTATTTATTTTCATTTAGTGAGTTAAAAAGTACTTTACTGTACTGTCACAGCATATGTTCCTGAATAAGGCATCCAGCATCAAACCTGTCTAGAGCTAATGTAGTCAGTGATTACAGTCTGCTTCTTCTTCTGCATGGTGTACTGCATCCACACGTTCTCTGTCTGTGCGAATAAATCCCACTTTGGAACAATATCCACACGCTGCTCTGCTGCTCTGATGCTCTGATAGGTGAGCTGTTTCGTATTTTAGCAAATCACTCACAGTTAACTTGGGAATTCTGAAGTGCGAGCTGAGGTCTCTTATGCTTAGCTTAGGAAGTTTTTCCATCTGCTGTAGAATGTCAACTTTCCCTGCTAGGGACAAGCAGGTCCATTTCCCAGAGGTAGAAGCCATTGCAGGCATTGACTGGGACATCATTTGTCACTGAACAGAACAACAAGGTGACACAGAAACTGGAATAGATCAAGTTGTTGAGTTGCTTTTTATTGACAAGCTTGATTGGTTTAACCTGCTTGGCTACACTGAATGCTGTAAGTGGCACTGAGTTAATTGCTGCTGATCAAGTGCTATCAGGGGGGTTACTAAAGGTTGTCATACAAGCTACTGAGTGTTTTTAACACATGGCATTAAGTGTTGTGTGCATTATAATAGGCGGAGAGAGGTGTGAATGGCACAGTGATTACACAAAAGTGGGCACAAAGCGGCCAGCACATGCAAAGCACGAGGTCCATTGTAACAACGATTTTTAGCATGGGCATCAATGGAAATGGCATTTAGCAAATGACTTTTATCTGCTGTCTGGTTCAAACATGGACAGTACATTTGGCGCATACTGTATGCAAGTGTCTATATAAATATATATATATATATATATATATATACATTCATGGCAAAAAACTCTGTTTAATACATCAGTTAGGGTTCTTCTACAGTGACAAAAGCAAGGAAATTCGATGTTAGTGTTGCCACGCCTTGCACCACACGCCTACCCCGCCCCCACCAACAGGCATCAGGGTGTGCGTTGTGGTCATTGATCCTAACTCTCACCCAGTTCCATGTGTAAAGAAGCTGAGGTGGTGTAGTGTAGGAGAATGGGGTGAGAGTTAGGACCGATGACCCCAATGCACACCCCAATGCCTGTTGGTGGGGACGAGGTGGGCATGGGGTGCAAGGGGAGGCAACCCTAACATTGAATTTCCTTGCTTTTGTCACTGTGGAAGAACCCTAACCGATGCATTAAACTGAGCTTTTTGCCATGAATTTCCCTTCTTTCTGAGAATGTGCAGTATAAATAGTGAATGGAATGTGGTGGTGCGAGCGTGGGGCCCTTCGGTAATGGTAACGCAATTGGAAACAGAAACGGTTACGGTAACAGCAAGGAGAACACCAAAGGGAACACTAACAGAAATGGAAGTGGAAATGCAAGCGCATAAGCAAATGCAAATCATTACTAGTACAGTCACGGTAACGCAATTGGAAACGAAAACGCTTACTGTAACAGCAACGATGACGCCAAAGGAAACTGAAATGCAAATGGAAGCGCGTATGCAAATGCAAATGGCAATGCACACGGTGACACAAAAGGAAACAGAAATGCAAACAAAACCAGTAATGGAAATGCAAATAGTAACAGTAACGCAAACGCAAAGGGTAACACACACACAGCGACTTAAACGGAAACGTTAATGCAAACGGTCATGGAAATGCACGAGGAAATGCTAACTGTAACAGTAACACAAACACACCCACTTTTTGTCCCCAACAAGTGCATTCAGAAGCACAGTGAATACAAAGAATGTATGCATAATAATGGTCCTCGGAGCAGAAAATGAACACTTGGAACACTAAATTGCTTATATCTCAGGAACCGTACGACGTAAAAAAAAATGTAAATTTCATATTATTTATGAATTTCCTTGCTAGTTTTGTACTTAATCTCCTAGTGGGGGACTAAGCATTTTTCCGACAAAAAGTCCGTGTCTCGAAGCGTTTCCGAGATACGTGCCCCGAAAGGTGCGGCAAACACCGTAATGTTAGCCTATGGGAAAAATAGTCAACTTTGGAGTGCCATAACTTTGCAGCCCTGTAATATTTTATCACCAAGCCACCAGATGGCACATCTGTGGGATGTTGGCTTTCTCCCCTCCAAATTTCAGTCCAAAAGACCAAACTGTTCTTTTGCAGCAGGGTGGCAAAGAATTCCTGTTATTTTGACCATAGTGTCACAAAGTGGTGTCGTGATTAGCGACACTTTTGCAAAAAAAAAAATCATAAAAGTGTACTTTGCTACACTATAGTTTACAAAAATTTTAAAAACATATTTCTGGGGTGTTTAACCCCCCCAAAAAAAAAGACATGGCTAGCATCCTCAGGGCTTGATTGGGTGAACACAAAAGAATTGTGTCCCTAGAGGGTCCCAATTTTAAATGACAAGCATTTCTGTGACCAGCAACTGAAAACAAAATGGCAGATTTGTGACATTACAGGGGTCATTTGCAACACTAAAAACTGCATTTGGGACACTGTCAAACTTTTTGTTAACTTTTCCCATTGACTACAATGGGAACCTTGTTTTTTGAATAACTTTTGAACCGTTTAATATTTTTACATGAAATCTTCGAAAGACACATCAGGGACACCAGCCACATGTTTCCTGAAGGTTTAGGTTGGTCGCACAGACCGTGTGACCTGCAGGCATGAGCAAAGAATGCACAAAAAAGCATAAATACGACTTTCTATGGCGCTATATAGCTCCTCAACTGTATATACGACTGGTACAAAACTTGGCAGATCCACAGATCTATGGTACCACTCCATGTATGCCAAATTTCAGGCAAATCCATCATATGGTAGCAAAGTTATTAAGCTGCTAAATTTTACACTTTAACCTTAAATGGGGTACTCAACCCTAACTATAGTGGCACTACTGTGCCACTATAATATATATGCAATTTATATGTTATACCCGATATATATGATCTTTATGTTGTATCCCACCCCATACCCACCAGATCTTCAAAATTCTTATCTGAACCACAATTGTATCTATTTGTTTGCCAATAGAACCATCAACCTGCTCTTTCTTTCCAGCAACGGAAACTTGCCAGCCTCATCCTCTGTTCTCCCCCACTGTTGAGCTCAGCCCAGATCGATGTGGTGAAAGGCCCAAGAGTACTCACAGCCATCACACAGAGCTCTGTGGTACATCCTTTATTCCTTGGTTTCTGCCTTTTGTTTGCACCCACCTGCTGCACGGCAGCAGATAGCACTGTGACAGTTCACACTGGCACACAATATCCTCCTGTGGAGGGGGTAAGGTTCCTGGCTCACTGTGGGCATTACTGGGGCAGCAGAACCTAGCACCAATCCTCCCCAGCCCCCATTGCCCACTGGACCAGCTCATGAGTTCACTCACAAATTGTGTCACCAGCTTGGGAGAGCAATGTGCTACCCACTAGGCCATTGGATGCCCTCTTATCTGAACCACTGTATTAACTTTGAAGAAATATGATAGCACAATGTAACTTGTGTTTCCTATACTTATTTACTTATACCTCTTAAATTTTCTTAAAAACAGGAACTCTGCCATTTGGTGTTCACCTGCTCTTGCTGCTTATCTGCAAGTTGCATCATAGTCCTCTACTTGTAACATCATAATTATTTCTACAGCAACCAGCTGTGTTGTCATATGAACAGAATAATGATGTCACTTGCAGACAGGCAGTAGGATCAGATGAAAACCAAATGTCAGACTTCAGTTTTAGGCAAATATCCTTAGTAATGAAGAAGAGGAATGTAAATACAGGAATTATTGTAACAATAAGTTGAATTGTGTGTAAATATATTTTCCCAAGGGCATTAGAAGTACTTTAAAGGACTTTCCAGTTGCCAGCAAAAATTTTCAGTTGTCATCTGAGGAACACTGTTGTACAAAATGTTAGAACTGACATCCTTTTACTTCCAGCACCAGAAGCTTCCCAGCCTTGTCTACCACTTCCTCCACTGTGACACCCTTTTCTTTGTACATATTTTGCATTTTTTGTCTTTCTCTGGAATTTATTACTTGTACCTTGCATTTATTGTTCATGTACATGTACCCGTTATTGTCACTTTATTTGTCACTGCTGTTTCACTCCCAGCTGCATCCTCTCCCCAAGATTGCACCTGGAAATGATCTCTGGCTCAGTATATTATGCCCATCCCAGTCACCAAATTTTAAATAAATAAAAAAATTCTCCCACAATTTGAATTTCATGGCCTTCCATTTCTTTTTATTACATTCCACTTAGAATTCATCTGTACGCATTCCTTATTCCTGTGGTGCAGTCACTGTAAGTCTCTACTTATGAGAATTATGATTCCAGTTGCCCCAGAAATTACTCTGAAGTCACAATCAAGGATTATGACGACAAGGCCAATAAAAAAAAAAAAAAAACATGAAAGGGGTGAAAGAGCCTCTTTCCATGCAAATGTGTTAAGTAATAAAGAATGGAATGTTCATAAATTCAAATACTTGGTGGAATGTCGTGAGATTCAGTCGAGTCCTGCCCATCCCAACTGCCATGTTGTTTAGTTCTTCCCCCATAAGGATTGACACTTTAAAGAATGGGGGCCTCATTCTCAGTCACAAGGGACAAGCACAAATATGCTTGTGTAAGCCTCTCAACCATGACGGCTTACATTTTATGACTTTGTGTCACCCCTGGCCTTATCCAGCAGCAGTTTTCACCTTCTGCCCCCCCCCCTCCACTGGGCTGCTGCATGAGGACTGGCAAGACACAAGAGCAGTGACAGCAAGGAGTCTGGTGGAGGGGGTCAAACCATGGCTCTTCACTTTCCGCAGCATTGCAGTACCAGTATATCCCATGATCCTTGGACTAAGAAGAGGGAGCCAAGACCAGGATGAAGAGGAGCACCATCGGGCATGGAACAGTGACTCCACAACCCCTGAACTTTGCAATATTGCTGGGATAGAAGGACCAGATCAGTGCTGGAGTGCTATTGTGAACTGTGCATGTGCAACAACATGAAAATGAAACCTGAGCCCTGATTTTGAATTGGGCAGCACACCCACCACTACAGCACCAGTCTTGGCCTCAGGAAAAGCAAATAAAGTCCTGAGGGGCATTAAGAAGGCAGAAAGAGCAGTATCAAAGGCAGCAAAACAGCATACAAAAACAAACATGGCTGCTACCATGCCACTGCAAGCCCAAACTGTGGGACAGAGTACAACAGCCATGCCTGTTTGGGACAAGGGATATGGGCAGAAAGGTGTAGTAAAGGATCTGACTCTGGTGACAGGGAGCAGCAGGGTGCAACTGCCCCAACTGTGGAGGCAGGGGACAGGTGCAACAAATGCCCTAACTCTTGTTGCAATTGGCAGCATGGTGCAGCAGCCCTAATTGTGGAGGCACAAGGCATGGGCCTCTAGTGTACACCAGGCCACAGCAACCCTGACTGTATAGACAGGAGCAGAGTGCAGCAGCCCTGGTGGTGATGGCAGGGACAAAGGACAGCATTGTGCAGCAGTCTCAACTGTTGGGCAGGACACTGGAGGGCATCACGGTACAGCAGCCCTGACTATAGGATGGGGTGTGCATAGTGCAGCAGCCCTGCCCATTTAGGGCAATGGAAGTGGGTAGCAGGGTGCAACAAAAACCCCACCTTTGGTGACATGAGGCAGCATGGTGCAGCAGCCCCAACTGTGGAGGCAGGGAACATGGGACTCTACAGTGTAGCACAGTACAGCAGCTCTGACTGTGGAGAGAGGAATAGGGGGAAACAGGGTACAGCAGCCCCAAATGTGGGGGTGGGGGACAGAGGGCAGCAGGGTGCAACAACTCCAACTGTTCTGGCAGGGTATAGCAGCTCTGATTGTTCGGGCAGGGGATGAGGGCAGCAGGGTGCAGCAGCCCCACCTGTGTGGGAGAAGACAGTGGGCAGTAGGGTGTAGCAGCCTCAAAAGGGGGGCAAGAGACAGGGCCTTGTGTGGGTGGAAACAGGGAGCAACAAAGTGCAACTGCAGGAGACAGGGGGCATCAGGATGGCATATAGTATTTCTAGTTTTACACATAAATGATATATTTTCACACAGAAACCAAAGAACTGAAATTTGTGAGTTCATGCAATATATGTGCCTGAAATAGCAAAGTGTGGCAGGCACCTGTTTGTCAATCAGACATGAAAAAGAAAATGTTCTTGCATGAAACTAGTAATGGAGGCTACATCAAAGACAAACTGCTTCTATGAATGAATAAAATTTAGATTTACTTTTTGTTCATTAAATAACCCAGTGTTATGTAACTAGAAATAAAAAAAACACAGAGTTTTGGTAAGAAGGAATTGACAACTGTGATGCACACAAGCTGATGTCTCACAGACACATTAATACCACTTCAAATCAGCACTGAAACTCAAATGATCAACTTTTTATAAGAACAGAATGATAGATTTTAAGCTAATCAATATAAACACAAACAGAGACGGTGTTAGTAAAAACCCTCTAGAGCAAACAATTAACTTTACAGATTGCTCTGATTGGAAAATAAAATAGCTTTTCAGTCAAGCAGGGACTTACACTGCTGAAGCAGCCGGCTACTCCAATATGATGTCAGCATTCTCCTAGGCTCACTCAGAGGGACAGAATCAACCTGACTATTTTCAATGTAGCACCCCTTTTCGTCGACACCCCGACGGCAAAACAAGGAAAAGGACCATTACAGCGACATTTGTGGTAATGATCCATTTTCCTTGTTTCACCTTCCCACAGTGTTCCGCCCCCTCCCCGGACCAACTCCAACCTGGAGTTGGAATTTTACAGTCCGGGGGGTGTGGGGGCAGAGGCCCTCACAGAAAACAAGAAGTCCAGAGGTGGCACAATACCTGCATCGGTATTGTGCCATCACTGTGGGGGAGGTCGGCATTTTCGCTGACAGGAAAACTTGGTGCTTCCATTTTCAATTACTGCAGAACAAGTTAACAGATGCTGATTTAAAGAAAATGACAAAACGAAACAGCGTGAAATTTCCAGAAACACAAATAATGACAAAGGGACTTGAATTCAAGCTTTTATTAACAATATGTGAAATGGTTGCCACTGATCTTTAAGCAATACCACCATCTCTCTCAAGAAATTGTCATATTTTGTTACAGTACATTTTACATAGCAAGCATTTTTTGTCTCATGTCATCAGACATTAAGATGGCTAAGCTGAATTTTGCTTACATTTCCACTGGGAACATTTGATAAACATGTCTTCACCTAAGTCAACAAAATGGGGGTTGAACTCTGCTCTAGTTCATTACATCTCAACTCATATTGGTTGTGTAACAAGAAAAGCTTGGGGGCAGTATTGCTTCAAAAACTTCCAGTGAGCAAACTTGATATTACTTATAACATAGTTGTTTACGTATATTGGCCCCTATGCATTAAGAGGTGGGTTGCCTACACACTGCGAATCTGTGGCACACAGGCAGCCCTATGTCAGAATGCCACAAACCAGTGGTGCCACAGACCCCTGAAAGAATTCATGGAAGGGACACACTCATCCTTTCCACACAGGATCCCCTGCCAGTTACCAGCTATGTACGTGGCCAGTCTGTGGGCATGTCTGGGGGTGTGCCCGCACTCTGCACTGTATACGGAGGCTCAGAGTGCTGGGTAAGAGAGACACGGACATGATAGCAGGGACCCTGCCATATCTTTTGTGTGCCCCCTCCGTTTACACTAGTTGACTGTAGTGGGAAGAGGAAGCTGCCCGGAATGGCTTGTGGAAGCGATTTGGGATCTCACCCATCTTTGTACAAGTCAGACCTCTTGTGTCATCCCAGAATCCCCTGCTGCATATGGAGCAGGGGATCCACTATGGGACCAGCTCAGGCATTTGACTCGGTGCTCACCTATGTCCTCCGATCTGCCCCCATGCAGTAGCATGTCAGGTGATAGGACCATGAACAGGCACCATGCTGTGGCGTTCATTAATGCATACCACGTCCCACATGCCTGTCTGTGGGTGCAGAGCTGCGTAAGCTGTATATACACTTCTTGCACATCCTCAGCTCGCCTTTGTGCATAACTCCCACTTAGCGTCACTTATCTGGTCTGTTCCTAAACAAGGTTCCAAATGACACTGAATCATGCACTAGACTTAGTCACGTCCTTGAATATTTAGAAGCTTAGCAAAAACAACTAAATAGTAATTTCAAACCTACAGAAATGACAGACTGGCCTTTTGGTGGAAACAGTGAACCAGGACCATAATTCAAGTTCAAACTGTGAACTTAATCTGAAAATATGTGACCCTATATTGCCCACAATACTTACTAAAAGTGCAAAGAGCAACGAAAGGCCTAAGAGGTGAAGCTGATGACAGATCAGTGAGAAAGAACACAGCAAAGAGGCCCAGCTGAACTAGACCAGCTGAATCCTGATCCAGCCCATTGAAGTGAGGAGATTCAGATCTGTGAGAGAGATGGAGATGCAGCCCAGCAGAGGTCTAACAATCTTTACTGATGATGCAGTGAGCAGTATAGAGGCAGACTAGTCCTCAGAGGTCTTCAAAACTGTGAGTAACCTCAGGGTTCCGCCCTACAGCACCATAGATAGTTACAGTACTATAGATGGCTAGGGACTGCAGGCTGGGAGAACAGCAGTTTGTACACAAAGGATAGACTGCACCTAAATGAGGAGGGAAAAAATGTACTGAAGGCAAGGCTAGGAAAGCACATTGAGGAGCATTTAAACTAGGAGGGCGGGGTAGCAGGATGGCTAGAGTTCAGAGGCCAAGTGATGTGAAACCAAATGTGCTTACCCCCCCCCCCCGTGATAGCAAGGTCGAGGAAGGCAACTACTAAGGAAGTGGACATAAGGGAGAGAGGTGGGAGGAGGGTAGAGAGGGGTTGGAGGTGGTAAAACTAAATGCTGCAAGTCTGGGGAATAAAGGGGCAGAACTACAGGCTCTCCTGGAAGAGAGGGGAGTGGACTTGGAGGCTATAACTGAGACATGGGCCACCCAAATCCACAACTGGGACGTGACTTTTCTGGGGTACAGATTACACTGGAAGGATAGGGAAAAGGGGAAGGGGAGGGGGTGGCACTGTATGTAAAGTAGGGATTAAAATGTGTAAGGGAAGAGGGAGAAAAGAGATACAGAATCACAATGGGTGCAACTACAGGATCCCAAAAATAGATCACTAAGACTGGGGGTGGTATACAGACCACCCTCTCAATCTGAAGAGATGGACAGCATACTGACAGAACAGATCAGGAGGAACTGCAGGAAGGGAGTGAAGGTGATAGTAGAGGACTTCAACCTGCCAGGGGGTGGAGTGGGACACACTTACCACAAAGAATAGAAGGGAGCAGGTAATGCTGGACATCTTCCAGAAAAGCTTTCCAGAACAGTTGGTCAAGGAAACAACTTGGGAAAGGAACACCCTTGACCTCGTACTTACAAACGGGGAGTGGGTGAGGGATGTGAGGGTGGAGGAACCACTGGGGGGAGTGACCACCAGACAGTATGGTTCCAGTTACAGATGGCTAAAGAGAGAGAGGCATCTGGCACAAGGGTGCTGGATTTCAGGAATGCCAACTTTAAGATGATGAGGGAAGTGTCCCCCCGGCCCGTATTCCATTTTGGAAGACTGTACGACCTTTGGTAGGTACCTCCCATGCGTTCTCGAAATTATACCAGGTACTGCTTCAATGGGCTTACACTGAAAGGTCGGCCTCATCACTGTACTGGACCAGGGTCTTTCCTGAGGCTAGGGTTGGATTGGTCACATATTTGGATCAACTGGTCATAAATTTTCAAGCAGAACTGTCTCAAGTTGACCCAGTTCAAAATTTTACATAATATTTACTATTCCCCTCAAAAGTTAGCAGATTTGAGGGTCCTGTCGAACCCTAGGTGTTCCAGATGTGGCTCAGGGGAGGTGATTTGCCACATTTTTGGGACTGCTCAAAAGTGGCACCTTTATGGAAGGAGATTAAAGATAAAGCTAGCCCATTACTGGGGGTCGAGGAGATGTTTGTCCCAGAGGTTTGTCTACTTGGTGTAATGTCTGACTTCCCGGTTAGATTAAGGAAGTACCATATGTCTCTGATTTCTATTACTGTGAAAAGACTAGTTCTTAAACATTGGAAGGACTCCATAGTTATTTCTCATTCAGAATGGTTGTCTGAGCTACTAGCTAGTCTCAGGGTGGAAAGAATGATCTGCTATTCTTAAGTAATCAGTTGCCCCCTTTTTGAAAATCTGGTCCCCATTGATGATAGCCTCTAAATAAGCAGGCGTTTCCTCCCATGTAAGATGGAAAACAGCACAGTGCTTTTGCGAGGGGGCTTGGGAGGGGTGGGGTGGGGGCACAGAGACCGATGCTTATGGTGGTGTCTTCCCGGATTTGCTGTACTGTATGTACCTGTACACCTGATTATCTATTTTTTTCACTGTCTCTGTATTAATTTGTTAAAACTAATAAAAAGTGAATGGCAAAAAAATTAAAAAGATGATGAGGGAAGTGGTACAGGGGTTCCTGTGCTAAATTCAACCGAGTATGGACACACAACAAAGGTGGGAACTGATAAGACAGGGGATAGTGGAGCCAACAGAAACTTGCTGCAGTGCCCAGATTAAGAAGGCTAGGGGAAAGAAACCCTGCTGGATAAGCAAAGGGGTGGTACACAAGGTGAGGAGGAAAAGGGCAGCTTACAGGAAATACAGAAAATCAGGGAGGGAGGAGGAAAGAGAGGAATATCTACAAGAAGCAGAAGAAGTGACCGGGGGGTATGGGCAGCCAAGGCAGCAAGAGAACTCAGGCTGGTGCAGGGCATAAATAACAGTGGAAAATACTTCTCTAGCTACATCAGGGAGAAAAGAAGCTATAAGGACCAAATTGTAAGACTTAAGAAGGAGGGGGATGGGTGGAAGAGGGGAGTGAAAGGGCAGAAGTGCTCAATGACTACTTCTGTTCAGTCTTTACAAAAGAAAGGGATGGGGCGCTCCCCATAGTAGGAGGGAGGATAGAAACAGATGGGGAGGGGATGATGGATGGAGAAATCACAGTGGGGAGGGTGCTGGAGGGGTTAAGGTCATTGACAAGGCACCAGGACCAGATGGAGTACATCCAAGAGTGCTGCAGGAGCTGGCAGAGGTCCTGGCAGGACCCTTGGCAGAATTATTTCATTTATCTCTAGACACAGGATAAGGACCCCATGACAGGAGAGTGACTCACATACTCAGTTATGCTCTTTTCTACAATATTCAGCCAGTAAGGATACGTATCAACCTTTGTGCAAAAACCCTAATCCGAAAATAGGTGGTAAGATTATCTCAGATAACTGGTTGACTTAGCTGATGGGTCTGAGGGTCAAGGATCTTTTACAGGGGGATAGATGTTATCTGGTCGAAGCCATTCTTCACAGGTACCAAATTGGACCTAATCAGACTTTCAAGGTTTACCAGGTAAGACATTTATTAATGCAAATACAGGACAGAATTCGGGATCGTAGGTTTTCTGGAGCATTTTTTGAGACCCTCTCTCAAGCAGTATGGGAGCCACATGTTGTGTCCAAACTATATAGTCATTTATTTAACCAAGCATATGTGGAGCTTGATGGAAAGCCTCACTATTGGACAAGCCAATTCTTAGAGCAAGATAGGAAATGAGATGTAATCTGGCAACACACCTACCGGTACATTACCAAGGATAGACTAAGGGTAATGCAGTTTCAATTTTTAAATAACTTGTTCTGGACCCCATCTAAATTACATAAAATTGGTAGACTATCTAGCCCTTTATGTAATAGATGCCATCAAGAAGAGGGGACCCTATATCATATTTTTGGGACTGCCCTCCAATAAAAGAGTTATGGAAGACAATTAAAACCAAGGCAGACCCTCTGCTTAGGATTTATCAACATTTCACTTCAGAAGTGTGTTTATTGGGAGACTACACCGATGTAAAAGTGCAGGTTAGGAGGTTTTACCTAGCCATGATCTCATCTTCTCTTAAAAAATGAGTACTGAGACATTGGTAAGATGATCTCCCAATAACTTATACAGAATGGTTGTAGAAATTGTTGTTCAATCTGAACATAGAAAAATTTGGGGCAAGTATGAGGAATTGCCTCCCCAGGTGTACCAAAACACGGGAAAGGATACACACGTTATACTGCTTCAAACAGGAATGCAGTTATCTGGTTAGTATTGAGTGGGAATGATGTAAGTAAGAGAATGGAATTGTTCATTGACCAGTGCTGAAGATGATCCTGACAATACGGTATCAGCATGGGACTGAGCGAGGTGGAGGGTGGGTAGGGAGGAAATGGGGGGGGTGGGAGGAGGGAGGAGGTGTAAGAAGTGTCTCATGTCATTTCATGTCATAATAGTCATCTTATAACCCGTCTGTACGTAACACTTCTTGCTCTGTAATGGAAATAAATAAACTTGAATTAAAAAAAAAAAAAGAGAGAGACTGGCTCACGTGGTTCCCCCTCCACAAGAGTGGGCCCAAAGATGAACCGGAGAACTATAGGCCAGTAAATCTAACATCCAAAGTGGGGAAGCTAATGGAGACCATCCTAAAGGAGAGGCTAGTGGCACTACTGGAGGTGAACAGGGTTCAGGAGGGGAGGCAGCATGGATTCGTCAAGGGCAGGTCATGCCAGACCAACCTGGTGGAATACTATGACTGGGTGACTAGGCAAATTGATAGGGGCCATGCATTGGATGTCCTGTACCTAGACTTCAGTAAGGCCTTCAATTCAGTACCACAAGGGAAACTTGGAAGCAAGCTATGGGGCACAGAAGCAGGAGCAAAACTGGTGGGGTGGGTGGAGAACTGGATAAAAGATAGGCAGAACAGGGTGGTGGTAGGTGGGGAATACTCATCCCCTAAGGCTGTGACAATTGGTGTTCCACAGGGGTCGGTGTTGGGCCCAGTGATGTTTGGCATATTTATTGAAGATATCTTGGAGGGCATTAGCAGCAAAATCAGCCTATTTGTGGATGACACCAAGGTGGGAGTGGTAGTGGATGACCAGGTTGGGTGGCAGGGGCTACAGGAGGATCTGGCAGGGCTAGAGGCACGGTCTGACAGATGGCAACTGGGGTTCAATGCAAAAAAATGCAAGGTACTGCACTTAGGAACAAAACATTTAAGGAGAAGCTACCATCTGGGGTGTGTGTGCAGCTGGAGGTAACAGAAGAGGAGAAGGATCTGGGGTTGCTCATAACAGGAGCAATGAACAATTCCATGCAATGCAAAAAGGCAGCAGCAATGGTCAACAAAATGCTGGGTTGCATTGCAAGAGGCATTACCTCGAGAAGAAGGGAGGTTATTCTACCATTATACAGATTGCTGGTTAGACCCCACTTGGAATTCTGTGTGCAGTACTGGCGCTCATACCTACAAAAAGACATTAGGCTGCTGTAGGGGGTGCTGTCTAGGGCAACGAAGATGATTCAGGGTCTGGGGGAATTGCCATACAAGGTCAGACTGAGAGAGTTAAACATGTACACACTGGAGGAGAGGAGGGACAGTGGGGACATGCTTGAGACCTTCAAATACATGAAAGGGATAATCAAAACAGACACAGAGGGTCTATTCAGGAGAAGGGTTGGGAGGGACACGAGGGGCCATGACATGAGATTGGGGGGGTAGATTCAGGAGGGAGATAAGGAGGCATGTCTTTACAGAGAGGGTGGTGGCAAAGTGGAACACATTACCGGCTGAGGTGGTGGCATGTAACGCAGTGGAATGCTTCAAAAAGGAGTGGGACAGGGCAAAGGGGAGGGTAAAGGGAGGGAAAGGGGGTGGGTCAGCTGCTGAATAGAGAGCTAGCTGCAATCTTGAGCAGCCTAGCTAGTCCAGGATGGTCTTTTGCTGCTGGTAATTTTGGTGTGTTCGTATGACTTAGGTTAAAGTCCTGGGCAAAGCTGTACCAGTGTAATTAATGGGCCCAAGCAGAAGACATGTGGAGGCCACCCGACTCATTTCTTTGGGATTACAAATAGGGGCCCCTTCCTTTTGTTTAATTTGTCTGACCTTTGTTAATGCAATGATTATTTTTATGCATGCAAGTGGGATCCAATACAGTTAGCCATCGATCCAACTGGTGTGTTACCCATTTCAACTACATGGAGAGCTCTCCCATAAGGTCTTTTGGGGGCAAAAGTCAGGTGCATCCGCCATGGGGGAAGTGGACTGATTGGGGCGAGCTTGTGGTTGAGCTTATATAGTGCACACAGTTTTATAGTTTTTTGTGATTTATTGCTACTCCACTGTTTCTTGCCTTTTCTTAATCACCAATGGGTCTTTCCTTCCTTTCCTTTTTTAATCAAATTGCTGTTTACCTTCATTTTAACTTGCAGTATCTGCAATTTCTTCACCATGTCACAGTGATTGTTTGTAGGGTGGTATTCTTGTGTGGATGGGAGAACAGTATTATTTTTGGGGGGATAACATTCCTGGGCATAGCCCTTAGGTATCCCATGCTGCTATCCCATGTGGAGACAGTGTGCCATTCTTTGTCATTCGCACTCAGTTGTTCTGCAACCTTCAAAACCAGAGCTGGAATCCTCAGGTAAGTGAAAGGAAGAAGAGATGGTATTCCTGAGGGGCCCCCTGCTTTCACTTGTGTGGAACTTATGAGTCTGTTATTTGTATGTGACCCCTACCCAAGCTAAACTCAGATGGGGTTGCAGGCCCCTTCTACACATTCACAAATTAGTTTGCATATTTGTGTAGAATGGGGTTAACATGTATCACAACCTTGCTAGTGAGGAAGCTGCAGTTTTCTAACACCATCTATGACAGAACGAATCAGGGCAGGTGGTAGGTGGTGTCAGAATGGAGCATCTACCATATCTGAGTCAATGGTGGATAAGTGTTTTGAGGGACCAGCAACAGGAAAAGAAAGGGGAATGGGTCTAGGGAGTGGGTTTCATGGACATCAGGAAATTCAATAGACTGGGGAGTAGGTGGGGGGAGAACTGGACCAACAGAAGGCCCAGTGGAAAGATTGGCTGTGGAGTGATGTCTCTAGCCCAGAAGCGGGCATAAAGGTGAGGGTCAGGGGGGTGGGGGGATGAATAAAACAGTAGCACCTAGACCCACTGACTTTGTATATTGCATACCTTCTTGCACTGGTGCTATGCTATACACTCTCCTCCATGGGTGTTGCACAACAGATGTTAGTGGGTACAAACCCCATTTATGCAGACAAAAGCTGACGACCCTCATTTGCATTCTAACAGGGGAGAGGAACTCCTTCCCTGTGACTAAGTCAGCCTTTTTTGATTAGCTTCAACATGTGGTGGCTCATTGAGATGCTGGTTGCCCCCTGATATGTATTTCTGCATGCTGTGGCTGAGAACCAGGCCCTGGAGATTTGTATATTTTCAGAAGTCTTAGTAATAGCATTAGTGTTTCTTTTTTCACCTTTTAATTGTTTTTATTCTTGTGACTGCAAATGCTGAGCAGAATTGCAAAACTCCACTTCCACCAAAAGTCCATGGAATCTCTTGACTTCTGAGGAATCCTGTCCCGTCTTCTGCAGACAATACCATAGTCCTGCAGATAACATTATAGGGTTGCTCGGATTTTGGATATCAAATTCAGGATCTTTGGATTTCATTCCTTTTTTGGAATTTCAGTTTTTCAGGATTCATGGCTGAAAATCTGAAATCTTAAACACATCCATGTATGTGGATTTCAGGTATCAGAATCCAATTCTGATTTTGCATCCCTGCCATTGTTTCCCACCATCCCAGTCCTTACCTGATTAGTGGCTGCACTGGTTGAGGGGGGGGGGGATTACATCAGTCAGCACAGAACAAGGCTGTGGGTCTTGTGGTTGCCATGGTTCTGACTTTGGGTCCAGGAAGACTGCTCCATCCAGGGCAGGCCAGGGCATCCAGTTAAGTGCAGCCCAGTCCCTCTCTCCCCATAGCCAGGACTAGCCCCCCTGAATGACTTTTGCCAGGCCCAGCACAAGGAGGAGAGAGACAGCAGTCACAGCACATGAGCACAGTATTCGTTTTTCCTTTACATGATTGCCCAGGGAGGGAGTCACAGTTATTGGACTCAGGTCAGAGGGATAGTACCTAGGCTGGTATGGTGCTGGCTAACAGAGGGACCAGGCTGTTGGTGGCTGGGGGAAGCAAGCAACTTGATCGGTGCTGTGGGCAGCCATTGTACTTGCATGGCTATTGCCAGTACCGGGACAGCCTGGAACCGAGGAAACTACAAGTACCCCCCACCGCCACCAAAAACAACTAAGGGGTTCCATGCCTTCTACTCTTCTACAGCAGCAGACTGAGTAGCAGTCACTTAAGGAAGGGAAGGGGGTGGTCTTAGCTTTCAATTTTAACAACACAAGGGCTTGTAGTACTGGGAAACACCAAGTTATGTTGGCAGTGACAATACCAACCTCCCCCACAGTGACGGCACAATACCGATGCAGGTATTGTGCCGCCTGTTCTGTGGGTGTTTTCTGTGGGGGACTGCGCCCCCCACAACCCCCATGCAGTGGGCTCTGTCTCCTGCACCCCCTGGATTTTAAGATTCTGACTACAGGTTGGAGTTGGTCCGGTGAGGGGACAGAACACTGGGGGAAGGTGAAACAGGGAAAAAGGACCATTACCGAAAAAGTCGCCGTAATGGTCTTTTTTCATGTTTCGCCATCGGAGTGTCACCGTAAATGTAGTACTGTATATCTGGGTTAGTTTGGCCCACTGAAAAAGGAAACATTGGTCCCAGTGGGTTTACCAGGTTACCAAAATTAAATAAATAAATAAATACTTTGGTTGTATAAGACAAAAGTCGTCTGAGTGCCCATCGAGATTGTCTCCCACTTCACAGTGGGAGAATTATTTCCTGTTCAAGTTAAGTTG
The DNA here is from genome assembly GCA_016271365.2 of Neoceratodus forsteri. Classification (NCBI taxonomy): domain Eukaryota; kingdom Metazoa; phylum Chordata; order Ceratodontiformes; family Ceratodontidae; genus Neoceratodus; species Neoceratodus forsteri. The sequence continues at coordinate 187,859,349 of CM057457.1, forward strand.
CAAGTAATTATCCAGCCCTTCCTTAAAAGTAATGAATGTTGTTGGGTAGTTTATTCCAGGCCAGCCATTGCTACCAGTGTTCTACTCCCTAAGCTCACCTACGCAGCCCCAGTTCTCCAAGGTATGGCCTCTATGGAACTTGGCAGGCTAAAGACCTTATACAACAAAATTGCCTGGTTTGCTACTATGTCCCATCCTAGAACCCACCACTGTGAGGCCCTAACTATACTCAGGTGGCCGTCATTGGAAGACCGCCTCATCTACCCTACTCTTTGCCTGACATTTAAGCTACTGGGCCCCTCTCCCCAAGCCTCATAGGGCTAGTCAGGGTTAAAACCAACCAGAGGAGTCTCTGCACCTCAGGACAAACTCTCCTCAAGGTTCCTAAAACTAGGACCAAAGCTGGGTCCAGGTCCTTCGTGTCCACAGCCCCTTCCAACTGGAATAACCTCCCACTTGTGGTACGGGAGGCAGGATCTGGCTCCTGCTTCCGGTCCAAACTTAAAGCACACTTGCTCAAAAGGAGTACCTGCCAATGCCTCAGGACCTGACCACATGTCTCTCACCCCCTTCTTAGAAAGGTAAGATTTATTGTTACCCATACCTCCATCTATCTAAACCCTTAGGAAGGTATCCTGAATCTAGGCAACTTAGCCACTATCGTGTGCACTCGCAAGATCTACATGATTTGTGCTTGCAAAATGTTTGAATATATTCAACTCAAGATGTCCCACTGACTGTATTGTTCCCTCACCTTCTACCTGAATGTATCACTATGGCATTTAACTGTCTAACATAATATTTTCAATTTGTACTGTTCTGTTTACCTGTATGTTACTTTTTTCCCCCGGGTCGCCCCTGAAAAAGGGACCTTCGGAGCCCAGTGGGCTTACCCGGTCAACAAAATTCAATAAATAAATAAATACCTATATAGTGAAATAATTGTCCCCTTTTTGTATTTACTTTAAGGATTACAAGTTGTTTTTTATGGGACCTTAGTTTATTCATTCTGATACTGAACTCAAACCCACACTATGTCGCTAATGCAGTATAGTTTAAGATTTTAAACAGCAGGAGTAGATCACCCCTTTTCCTTTTCTCCTCCGGGCTGAATAATCCTGTAGCAATCAATCTCTCCATATATGTCATGTCTCTCAGCCAAGTTATTAGCTTGGAAGTCCTTCTCTGAACCACCTCAATTAATTCAATATTACTTTTTAGATATGGGTTCCAAAAGGGAGACGCATAGTCTAAATATGATTGTATATATGTACGATATAAAGGCAGGATACATTGTTCACTTCTAAAGACAAATGAACAGTTAGAGTTTTTAATAACCAAGTGGATGTTTGAGTTATTTTCCTGCAGTGATCTGAGGCTGACAATCTATTATTGATAATGATTCCAAGGTCACATTCTTAATCCACTGCCTGTATTGGTATGTTTCCTAGTGTATAAGAGTACAACAGATTATTCTTGCTGAAATGGAGGATGATACATTTGTCGTAGTTGAAGTCCATTTTATTTTCTAGTGCCCATTTTTTCAGATCTTGCACTAAGGTTTGGTATTTCATTATATTGTCTGCCTCTCCACACAGTTTGGTGTCATCAGCAAATTTGGAGATAATGTTGGTAACACTATCGTTCATATCACTTATGTGTAAACCAAACAGTGTGGGGCCCAGGACCAAGCCCTGAGGGACTGCACTGCTGACTGGGCCCTCTGAAAGAAGTCTATTTATTCTGACCCGCAGTGTGTGGTGGGTCAGCCAGTCCTCAACCCATCTAACCAAGCATGGGCTGAGGCCCATCTTCTTAATCTTATCCGCTAGTTCATGATGGGAGACTTTGTCAAAGGCCTTCCCAAACTCCAGCAGCAGCACATCCATAGGAGTGCCACCATCAGGACTCTTAATAATGTTATCATAAAAGGACACGAAGATGGTGGTGCAAGACAGACCACAAAGCCATGGTGGTAGCAGGCAATCAGACCCTGTGGTTTTATTCCTGAGTCCAGGTGTTTCTTTATCAATCTTTCCATAGTTTTGCAGCACAGAGATGTCAGGCTTATTAGTACATAATTAATACATATATAATTCGCTACCTGATCTCTACTCACCTTTTTATAAAAAAGGTGGGGGAGGTTTATCTAGGAAGTTGCAGGACTGGAAAATCTAATCCAGAGTCTGAACCTGATTCTGTTGCCTTAATAGCATCAGAACAGACTCAGATTCTGGATTGGAGTTTTCAATATTCCAATGGTTTCAAATGGAATGGATGCTATAGAAACACAGCAACTCTGTTACATTTTATTTCTCTGTTCCATACGTGAGAAAAAACTGCAGGGAAAAACTCCACAGTTTTCATTAATCCCTCACTCCCACAATATTTTTCATTCTGTAATTAGTCTCAGATATATCGGGTATATGTTATGGGTTGACTGCATATAAATATAGGCTACATAACGGTCTTACTTAGAATATGCCATTTATCTTCATGAGTGAGGGGACAGAACCATAACTCATGAGTGACTGAACCACAAGTGAGTTACAAAAGTTCTGCCCCCTCACAAGTGATGATAAAGGTAATACTATGGACCATTCTATGCATAGTTAAGAGCAGAAAGGGGTGGAGAGCCCGTGGGTACTGCTCCCCACTATTTCAGTGGAAATATATTAGATTCTGCTGCCCAATCACATACTTATCTAAGCTGCTTTTAAAGAGTGCTTTAGAGAGACTAATAATTATTTAATGTGGTAGTTCTTTCCACAGACCAACAACAACAACAAAAAAACACTGAGAAAAAAAGAAAAAGCTGATATCTGTTTTAAATGGTTTCCTTGTAATTTGTAAAGGATGACCTTGTGTCCTGCTGTAATCAGGTTTACATTGAAAATGTAACTGTGTCATAAGAAAGGGATCCTACATAACGTCGTACAACTTCATGTCCCCCTGGATTCTTCTAGAACATATTGGCATCAGATTAAGTTCCCTGAGTCTTTTCTCATATGTTTGTTTTCAGTTAATCCATTAAATATTTTAGTGGTCTTTCTCTGTACCCGTTTATCACATCTACCTCTCCCTGTTTATATGCAGCACAAAGTTGTGACCCATAGTCCAGTAGTGGGCGTACATAAGCACAATATAATGGATACAAGATGTGGGGGGGGGGGTGGCTTTTAATGCATTTTTATGACTGCATAGGCAGAGCCATAAAGACGTACTGCTATCATCAGAAAAAGGGGTTTGAATTCCTTTCCTAATGCAGCACAGCTTTTGTTCTTAAGAGGGCCCAGAATTAAATCAAATCAAAGCTGCATTCACTTATTTCCTGCTCCAGCTGTGTTGTTAGGAGAGAGTGGAATCCCTCTGCTCACTGCAATGTGAAATCTGCAGTCTAGTAGCTCCACTCAGGTTTCAGGATTCAGATTTCTTCATTAAAAGGTTTCTGTGGCAAGATAATTCAATCACAGATGTCTTTGTTATTGACAGATGGCTTTGTTTTTCAAAAAAGTTCAACATTTGAAAGTCAACCATTAACAAAACTAAAAGGAAAAATAAAAAGGTGCCAATTATCTGATAAGCTGAGGAACAACACATACACACACACTAGCTGTACTGACTGCTTTCAGATGCGAATAACTTTAAAAAGAAAAATGATAGTACGGCACTGTGAGCATGAAAGTTGTTCAGTGCAAAAATATGTATAAAGTGAGCAGTGTTACATTTATAGCTACTTTTTTTAGAATTAGCAAAAAAAAACAGAAAAATCTTTTTTTTTTCACTTTTTCAACAAACAAAAGCAAATAACTTAAAAAATCATTTAGCACCTTCCCCGGGCTCCACGGGGCTATGACACCACCCTTGGATGGGGTACATCCTCTGGCCTGACTCCCAGCTCTTCTGTCCCATGAGGTTCCCCAGCAGATTCCCCCTTCATGGCAGGGCCAGGTGGAGGGGTGCTGGCAGTCCCCTACCACCTGCAAATCTGGTGGCGGAGGGCAGACTTCGCCGGAGTGGTTGGGCCATCATGGGTCCGTGGATCCCTGGCCTTTTTCCATTTTCTACTTCCCCCCCCTCAACATAAGCACTTTGGCTTCTCAGCCTGCCGACCCATACTGCCCTCCAGCCACTGCTATAAGGCAATCCACAGGTGGGATGACTAGTCCCCTTCTCCGGAGACAGGAGAGCAGTTCTCCAGATGCTCACTCCTCTCTCCCCCCTGCCAACCCCTAGTGGCCCAGGCACGTTCCCAAACCTGGTTCACCGGCATGGCACGAGGTGTGGCATCAAGAGCCTCAACCCTCAGCACCACCAGGCCGGCTAAAAGTGAATAACTTTAAAATGAAAAATGACTATATAGTACTATCAGCATTAAATTTGTTCAGCACAAAAATATCTACAAAATGTGTGGTGTTTCATTTACAGATACCTTTTATTTTTTTATAATTAGCAAACAAAACAGCAGAAAATTCAGTTATTTTTCTCTCTTTTTCAACAAACAAATGAGAATAACTTTAAAACAAAAATACAATAGCATGGTACTGTGAGAACAAAATTTGTTCAGCACAAAAATATCTACAAAATGAGTGGTGTTTCATTTATATCTACATTTTAGTTTTTTTATAATTAAGGAAAAATAGCAGTAAATTAATTTTTCCCACTTTTTCACAAACAAATGCGAATAACTTTAAAACAAAAATGAAATCATGGTACTGTGAGCATGACATTTGGTCAGCACAAAAATATCTACAAAATGAATGTTGTTTCATTTATAGATACCTTTCAAATTTTTTATAATCAGCAAAAATTGGCAGGAAATTAATTAGTTTACACTGTTTTGGAGGTATGGCATAAATGGAATATGCTACCCCCTTCTGGAAATATTGTTGACAGTTTTTGTTCTCATGCTGAGTGGACCTGATGACATCACTAGTGGCTTCACCACTCATGATGTCTTTGGGTCAATCAACACTCGAACAAAATATATCAACAATATTTCCAGCAGGGGGGTAGTATACCCCTTATGTATTCTTTGCAAAAAAGTCAATTAATAAATCAGATTGGGTTGCTGTTAAAATGACAAAAAGTATAGAAATGCTATGTTAGGATTTTTAACACTGACTCTGCATTCCCCCCCCAAGCAGCCAAAGGGGGTAAGGCAACACAAGCAACCCCAGACATTTATGATCAGGTAAGACAAACAACATACAACTCTTAATATGACACAAGAGACATCCATCATCCAGCACTTCTGCAGCCATGGCTACACATACACACTTGCACACCACCTGGGAAGTGTGATAAAAGTTTCCCATAGGATCATATTGTAAATTGTAAGTAAGGAATAACACATGACAGGGTGTGTGGCACTGCTAATGTACCACACACCCCGGGTGGGTTGTGAGGCATGAGGTGCAGCTGAGTGTCTTCAACCACATGGGAAGTGTGGTATATGACTCCCATAGGATTATACTGTAAATTGTAAATTGTAAGTAAGCAATAACACATGGCAGGATGTGTGGCAATGCTAAATTTGCTGCATGCCCCAAGCAGGTTGTAAGGCATGAGGTGCAGCTGAGTGCCTTCAACCACATGGGAAATGCAATATAAAGTTCCTATAGGATCACATTGCAAATTGTAAGTAAGCTGATATGACAGGATTTACCTTGGGTTTGCTTATTTAAGTTTCAAAAGCAAGATGGATTGAAATTGCCTATGTCTATTTTTCATGTAACATTTGCATCAGTGATTAATTTGGTGCAGCACAGAATATGTGAGTGTGTGTGTGTGTGTGTGTGTGTTTTCAAGGAGGTCTGTATGTCCAGAACCAACAGCACCTATTACTGCATTACCTTGATGTTTATACTTCTCTTTTTGGTTTTCTACTATTGAGGTATAAATGTGGGACTTTTTTTACATCACAATAATACCACTACAATTAAGTCACACATTAATTCTTTATCTCTTATCACATTAATACATGAGTGGCCATTGTGGCTCTGACCAGAGTTTGTTTAATCAACCACCGTACTGTGTTTATTTTTGCTGCTACAGGCAGGCAGTGTTCTCTTACTCTCATATCTGAGGCAACCGATACTCCGAGATCACTTTAAAGTCTATCTGACCTGAGAGCAATGCCTTGCAGAGTGTATGGGTATTTGATGTTTTTATTTCCCATGTAAAACACTACACATTTATTATTGTCAAACCCAATGCCCTATTCTTGTGGACATAAACCTATTAGATCAATGTTAGCCTTAATGTGGGCATATTCTTAAAGACTGTTGCTGGGGTCACTTACTTTAGAGTTATCTAGGTACATATGACACCATCCTTCAGTATGTTCACCTATATCTAAAATGAAAACATTAAAGAGTACTGGACCCAGCACCATTTAGTGGAAACTATTCCATTTATGATAATTCTTTGTGATCTTTCAACCAGTTAGTTATCCAAAACATTATGGTTGATGGTACACTAAGTAGTTGGAGTTTAGCTGACATTGCCCAGTGTGAGACTACACTGAACGCTTTTTGGAAATCCGAAAAAATATAGAGATGTTTGTAATGCTAGATCTGTGTCTGACAGAGCCATGTTGGTACCTGTCCCTTTTTCCTATTTTTCCATATGTTCTATTAATTTATCCTTGTTGATGCATTAAACAAAAAGAGAAAGATCAGGGGTGGGATTCTAAGGTTAACAAGGGAAAGGGGGGACTGTGCAGAGGAGGATCAGGAAAAGGCAGACATCCTGAACAATACTTTTGCTCAGTCTACAGAGGAAAGAGAATGGGTTGGGTCACAAAAAGTAATAGGAGCATTGGAGGGAGGGTGGTGAAATCTAGAAATAGATCACAGAAATGGAAGGAGATCTCAAGATCTCAAGATGCTAAAGTCATGCACCTGAGTAGAAGGAACCCATGCATAAACTATGTCCTGGAGGGGCAGCTAGTAGGAGAAAAAAAGCTGGAACGGGATCTTGGTGTCATGATCTCAAATGATTTAAAGGTAGGGAAGCAATGCAAAAAAGCGGCACTAAAGACAAGCAGCATCCTCGGATGTATTGGTCGGGGTATTACCAGTAGGAAGCATTATGTAATCCTACCACTGTACAGGTCCCTGGTGAGACCTCACTTGGAGTACTGTGTTCAGGAGACCTCACCTAAAAAAGGACATAGACTGTCTGGAAACCATGCAGAGACATGCCACCAAAATGGTGCACGGTCTGCACCACAAAACATATGAAGCTAGGCTCAGCCAGCTAAATTTATTCTCCCTTGAGCAGAGAAGGAACAGAGGAGACATGATTGAGACATTTAAATGTGTTAAAAGAATCAGCACAGTACAAACCAGAAACCTCTTCCTAGAAAACAGGGTTGCACATACTAGAGGACACAACATGCGCTTGGTGGGCGGTGAATTCAAAACAAATGTTAGTAAGTACTTTTTCACGGAGAGGGTGGTGAACCCTTGGAACAGCCTGCCACCTGAGATAATGGCAGCCAACATGGTCAGTTAATTCAGACAAGCATGGAATAGACAGTACAGTCACCTTAGCAAAAAACAAATTGATAGTGGGGGGTAGAAAACCCAGGCAGACTAGAAGGACCACACAGTCTTCTTCTGCTGGCAAATTCATATGTTCTTATGTTCATTCTCAGAGGAGATTCCTGAAGGGACTTGCTAATCTGAAAGTGGACAAAGTGATGAGGCCAGATGGGGTGCATCCAAGGGTATTAAGGGAACACAGGGAGGTACTGGGTGTGCCTCTGATGGATCTATTCAATTGTTCATTGGAAACAGGAGTGGTTACAGAGGACTGGAGGAGGGCGGATGTCGTCCCACTAAACAAAAGTGGTAGCAAAGAAGTGGTGAACAATTATAGACCTGTCAGCCTGACATCGGTGGTGGGAAAGTTAATGGACTCACTGCTGAAGGAAAGGATTGTGGAATATCTTGAATCCAGTGGGTTGCAGGACCCAAATCAGCATGGATTCCTGGGGGGGGGGGGGGTCATAGCAAACAAATCTGATTATGTTTCTATGTTTTTGTGTTTTCCAATTATACTTGTCAATGCTCCTCCGGGACAGAGCTTGGGGTTCCTTCAAATCCTCTGGCAGCCCAACAGACTGGGAAAAGTACAGAGAGCTGAGAAATCAGTGCAAAAAAACTTCGAAAAAAGCCAAGGCTCAATACTTAAATGACCTACAAACTAGGCACCTACGGGACCCAAAAAAAATCTGGGACCACCTAAATCTACTTATCAAGGGCTCCTCAACCGGTCAAATGGACTCCATCATGGTGGGGGACTCTCTGACAAATGACCCAGCCATAGTTGCTGAGGCCTTCTGTGGCTCCTACTCTATCCCGAGTGGGTCTCCCCCTCTGGCTCCCCATGGGCCTAACCTATACTCTGGAGATGCGTGGGCTCACCGTCGGCCCCAATTTCACCTAAAGCTGGTCAAACAGGCAGAGGTACTACCTCTCCTATGCAAAATTAACCCTTCTTCCTCGCTAGGGCGACCAGCTTGAACCTCACCTTCTGAGGGCTGCCGCCCTGGCTATCGCCCATCCTGTCACCTTACTTATAAATAGGTCACTTCAGGAGGGAAAGGTTCCAAAAATGTGGAAGGTAGCGACCGTTGTACCTGTCCACAAAAGTGGGCCCCGAGACAAATTGGGAAATTATAGACCAATTTCCCTTCTCAGTCCCCTGGGAAAAATTCAGGAAAGGCTAGTCTCAAACCAACTACAAGACTACCTTGAGCTGCACTCTCTCATGGCTGATGTTCAGCATGGTTTTAGAAAGGGCCATGGCACTGACACTGTGCTTATCTGACTCACTACGGACATCCTCTCCTATATGGACCAAGGTTCCCCAATAGGCACCCTCTTCATTGACCTATCCAGGGCCTTTGACTTGGTTAGCCATCATCTCCTCCTCTCCAAACTCCAGACCTTAGGACTGGATCACCACTCACACTCCTGGTTCAAGAGCTACCTGAGAGACTGTTCCCAAAAGGTCCGCTGGAAGGGTGCACAGTCTGGACCTAGATAGGTCTCAGCTGGGGTACCTCAGGGCTCAATCCTGAGCCCTCTGCTCTTCTCACTCTTCCTCAATGATATCGAAGGAAACAGCCCCTGCAGCAATCTCATTCTGTATGCTGATGACACTGTCATATACTGCAGTGACCCCCAACCTAGTGTCATCTCAACTAAACTGCAGGATAGTCTCTCCACCCTTGAGGCCTGGCTCTCTGCAAACTTCCTTAAAATCAATGATGAAAAAACCAAAGCCGTACTGCTTGGCTTGAGACGCCTGGGCTCTGATAGAAGCCAGTTCCTCCAGATCTGTACCAGCCAAGGAAAACGAGTTGAGGTCATGTCTAGTTTCAAATATCTTGGGGTCCATCTAGACCAAGAAATGACCTACCAATTCCATATTGACTCAATAACCAGGTCCACCCATCAAAAGCTTGGCCTCCTTTTCCACCTGGGGAACTCCTTATCCTCTATTGCACGTTGTGCAATCGCCTGCTGCAATCTCCTTCCATCCATCCTATATGGGGCTCCACTTCTGCAGTTCCTCCGTGAGATGGAATATAACAAACTCTCCGTACTCTATAACCAAGTGGCCCGTTTCTCCACTAATTCATCTCCTAGGAGACATCATTGCGAGGCCCTAAAGGAGCTAAACTGGCCCACTCTCCGTCATAAGCTAGCCTATCCTGTTGCCTGCCTAGCTTTCAAGTTTACTTACCTAAGTCCCCCTCCCCATCTCAGAGGACTTCTTTCCCCCAGAAAACATACCAGAATCCTGCGATCAACTGCAAGTCACCTTCTCGTCATCCCTAGAACACGCTCAAACCATGGCAAACGCTCCTTCAGATTTGCTGCCCCTTACCTATGGAACTCTCTTCCACCTGGCTTGACTAACTCACCCACCCTCACCCAGTTCAAAAATGGACTCAAACTACATCTTCTCAATCTTAGTCTCTGTGGCTGTAACAGCTAGCTCCCCTGACTAGTCCCCCTGGCCGTTGCACTACTCTGAACTCTCCCTTTGATTTGACATGAAATGCTAATATGGACTCTGATTACTGGCAGAACTTATGTACATACTGTATATAATGTGTGAGGTCTAAACATACTGTTAATAGTATAAGTCTGTATGTGAACCCTTCTGCTACCCTTGTATAAATGTTATCATTGTACTATGGTGTAAGAAATGTAACTAATGTAATTATTGTTTTTAGTGTCCTTTCTGTAGCTAACTCCGGGTCGCCCCTGAAAAAGGGACCATTGGTCTCAGTGGGCTTACCCGGTAAACAAAATCTAAATAAATAAATAAATAAGCTTATGGGTTTATAATTGGCTGGATCAGATTGATTTCCTTTTTGGAAAAAATCAGGACCACTTTGTAATGGTTGGATAAGTTTAAAGCTGAGTGTAGGATCATGTAATGAACTAAGTGTCCTACACATGTATAATATGACTGTTTAGATGTTTACTACAGACTCTTACTAATCCAGACTGTTACAGTTAATGGGCAGGATTTTCAAAGTACGGCGCAAGGCTTGCATCCAGCCCTGCACCATGACACCTAGGTTCTGAAACCCTTCACTGCAGCTGCACCCAATTTTACAATCTCAGGCGCAGTTACAACAGTTTCCACGAATTAAGGCAACTGGTGCCAAATATCCTGTCACAAGCTCCATAAGAACGGCCACTAGGATTGCCACAATTTAGACCAGAAAATGTTGGTCTAACTTGTGGCAGTTGCTGCACGGGATTGAAAATCCCATTAGATCACTGCAAGCCCCATGTGTCATATTGTTGGTGCACTTGGGGTTTGGGGCGATCTAAGCCTTTTGAAAATCCTACCCAATATTTATATCAGTGTCAAGTTTTCAAATTGTTTAGTTTAAGGTAGAAGTACCAATGCACTAGTTAGATACAATTTATATTAATCCTAGTGTTGTATCTCCAAGGGGCTAGCCCTGGCCAGGAACATGGTGAAACTATAGAGTTAGCGTACTTTTCCATATGTTAATCAATAATAAGTTTGTATAGATAAAAAAAAGGAAAAAAAAATTGGGGTCATGTGTGCATTTTCCAATCAGAAGGGACACAATTTTATTTTTTTTCTAAAGATACTAAGAAGTGGATTAGTAACCTAGTTTATCATTATTTGAAGCACTTTTCCTGTTATTTTTTTGGGCCGGGGTCAGAACTAGGTTTTTAATGATTTGATTTTTTCCTCAGTAATTTCCCAAGTGCAGTGAACCTGGAGCCTGAGTGAATCAATATCTGAAGCCACTTGCTTATCCTGGGGGGTTACAGCAACAACATGACAGCAATGCCACTCCGCTCCCGTGGTGTGTTGTTTGCTCAGGCATTTGTTTGCCAGCCGCTGCTACTATTTATCTTTTTTTTTTGTTATAGCATGTGGATTATGTGAAGTTTTTAAGTTGTATGCACTGACCCTCTCTTTTTTATACTGATAATGAGCTATTCTCCATTTGGGAATCATGCTAACTATTGCTGCTCAAGGTGCCTTTAAAAGCTAGCAGGTGTGAAATCCAACTTTGCACCATTTGAATACTGGTTCTTTAAATGCTACCTAATGAATCTGGCTTATTGTTGCTTTGTAGCAAATCTAGTTGGAGAAATGCCATGTCCTTGAATTTTTTTGACATTTGAGGTAAACAGCGTTTGGAGCTGTGGGACAGATGGACCAGGGGTCAGATTCACAAAACTTTGCCAAGGCATAAACCCAGTTTGCCCAGGACAGAGTTGGTATTCACAAAACCCAGTTTGCCCTGGGCAAAGTTGAGAGGGAGGCCGCAATGCAAATGAAGGGGAGGGGACCTGCATATCCTCGCAATCCCATTCACTAAGGTGTAACTATGTGCAAGGACCTTTGCGAAGGTCCTTGCATGGAGCAAAGTACCACCAAAAAAAAAAACTGGAGGTAATCCGCGCAAAGTTGCAGACAAAGAAAACCACCCCACCGACTTGGATGTGCATAAAATAGCTTAAAACATCCAAACAGAAAAATTGCAGCACCATCCACCAACTATTGAGAAAGCAGACACTTACCACTATTCAGTGTATAAAGTGCTTTGCAGCCATTTATTTGTGTAAAAGCCCATGATGATGATGCCTTAAGGTGAGACTGGTTGGAGATCATTGCTGGGGATGTTTGCTGCATCCTGTTGTGACAGGTAGGGTTTTCTTGCTGACTTTTTGGGCTTTTACACCAATAAATAGCTGCAAAGCACTTTATACAAATGCCTGCTTTCTCAATAGTTGGTGGATGGTGCAGTAATTTGCACAACCCTAGTGGTCGGTGGGGGTACTGCGGCCCACCTCCCCATTTGCTGACCCTATAATAAAACTGAAACCTTTCCACAGTGTAGCAATCCCTCCCCCCTCCCCAAACACTGATCCCATAATGAAACAAGCATTTGTCAATGCCAAATATTTGCTTGCTGGCATTGGCATTGGTAGTGCAGGAGTTAGAGAGCTGCAGAATAGGAATGACAGTGAAGTACTGAACTAACACCATCCTCCACCCACACCCTGCAGAAACTGAAAGGTGTTGTGGGTGTGCCTTTGGGTTGTCGGCCATAACGCTTATACCATTCCACTTAACCCATGCTGCAGACACTGACAGGTGTCGAGGTGCATTTTGGGTTCTTCATCCTTTATGCTTAACCCATTTCATAAGGAAATAAGCTGAGATGGGTGCAGTATAGGTGAATAGGGTGAACTTTAGGGCCAAAGACCCCAAGACACACCTTGATGCCTGTCAGTGACTGTAGGGTGGGGGTAGAATGCTGTGAGCATTACGGCTGAGTAACCCAAAGTACACCTCGATGCCTGTCAGTCTCTACAGGGTGGGCATTATGGTTGGAAACCTTAATGCCTCGGGTGTTTGTTGGTATTTTCACTCCAGATTTTCAAAATGGGCTTTTTGGGACTCCACCTCATGAATAGTGGCACTATCATTGCATTACTCAATCCTGAAAGGTGATTTCGCACAGCAACTGCACCATTCAGTGCCACAGAGCGGAAACACATTTTGGGCAGGATGTGAAAAATGACAGCTATACTGTTCATGAGGATGTGTAAAAAAATGGCAGTGTTCAAAATCTGGAGTGAAAATATGAAAAATTTGCAAAGTTACGAGCATACATAGAAACTGTGCAACACGCGCCTCTGATGTGGTCATTTTTTTGAATTTTTTTAACCAGATTTTTAAAATGGGCTTTTTGGGTCCTGCCCTCATGAAGTGTGGCACTGTGATTTTGTTAATCCATCCTGAAAGTTGATTTCACACAGCAACCATGCCATTCTGTGCCACAGGTGCGAAAACACATTTCAGGTAGGATGTGAAAAATGACAGCTATATTATTCATAAGAAGGTATTAAAAATGGCAAAGTTGAAAATCTGGAGTGAAAATATTAAAAATTGGTGAAGTTACGAATGTGCGTAGAAGATTTGCAACTCACACCTGTAACATGGTCATTTTTTTGGAATTTCTTTACCAGATTTTCAACATGGCCTTTTTGGGTTCCCACCTCATGAACAGTGGTACAGTTATTTTGTTAATCAGTCCCAAAAGGTCATACCATGCAGTGACCATGAAATTACCTTTTGGGACCAAGAAATGAAACAACAGTGCCATGTTCATGAGGTGGGGTCCCAAGAATCCGAAGTTAAAAATGTGGGGTGACAATTCCTAAAAATGATTCAGATATCAACCTCAGTTGAAACTCCCCATTGATTTCCATTATATAGTGCTCACCCGATTCCTCAGTTTGTAGTTCAGCTTTGAAGAGTGCAGACGTGTCCCGGTCCACAGAAGATCACTGCTCCTGACCTCCGGAGGGTAAGTATGGGTGAGGGGGTACGGGAAGGTGGGTGTCGCGGAGGGAGGTTGGGGTGGGGAAGGGAACTGGAAAGACCACACTGGATGATTTTCTTTTTTACAGTTTAACAAACAAACAAAAAAAAAGACTCCAGGGGACTGTTTTATTTATTTATTTATAGGTTAAAAAAAACCTTTGGGCACACTGGGGTGGGCTCCCAGTGTGCCACATGAGTTTGGGGGGCATGATGCCAATGGGGATTGGACACCCCCCTTTAGCAAGCTTGGGGGAGAGAGGGAAAATATGATGCCAATAGGGATTTGGCACCCCCACTGGCAAAGAAATTGAGCTTGGAGAGGGTTGGGGCATCCAACACAGGGAGTGGGCATTCCGGTGTCGGGAAAATAAAACAAATTTCTGGGCCACACTGGGGTGGGCTCCCAGTGTGCCATAATGTGGCTGTAAGGGGGGAATACATGCTGACATGGGGATTGGGCACCCCTGATGTTGACTTTGCTGGAGTGTGTGGCCGGCGCAGGAGCCGCTATTGTGGAAAGGCACTCTGTGGCTATATTATTTATTGAAATGTTTCACCAGGAATGACACACCGAGCAACTGCTCATAACTCCAGCCTTGAGCATTACTGTGCACTGTAATGCACATGGCCGGAGTCTTCTCATCTGTCACTGCAATGATGATACTGCACCTGATTGCAGTGGCAGATTTGTTTCAACTCTTTGGCTCTCTTTGAAGTTTGCTGTCATCGCCAGAATGCTCACTGATTGGTAATTGAGTGACACACCCATTAAATCATCCCCTGCATTGGCCACAACACTGACACACCTCTGAAATGTGCAACTACAACAAGATGTTTCTTGCACATGCGTGCAAGCAAACATAAAATGTTTACCATAGTGTAGGGGTCCCACCCCCTTCCTGATCTCTGACCCAGCTGTACAACAAAGTTTTCCATAGCGTAGTGTCCCACCCCACTCCCTGATCATTATATTATAACCCCAGTTTCTGTAGAGTAGTATCCCACCCCACTCCCTGATTACCGTGAGCCATATTATAACCCCCATTTTCATAGTGTAGTGTCCCACACCCCTCCCCAATCACCAATCACCGTAGAAAAAAAGGCATTTTTCAAAGTATAATTGTCCCTTCTCCCACCCTGTTCCCTGATCCCCGACCCAGTGAAGCAGGCAAAACTCCCTGGCAGTCAAGTGGCCTCCCACCCAGTAATGGAGAGTCTGACCAAACTGCTCCACCCCACAGTCAAACCTACAGCCGGCAACCAGCACAGCCCACCACTCACCACCATGGCTGGCTGCCAACTGAGCACTTAATGACCACGTCCTGTATAGAGTAGAGCCCACTGACGGTGACATTGTAAATCTAAATGAACCCCAAGTAAAATTAGTATTACATATCCTGCTTACAAAGCTTCCCCAAGAACAAAGTTCTGTTTTATATAAGGGAACATTGTTTAACCAGGAGTAGCACACTAAGCTGAAGCTTGTTTCCAGATGCAACCTGGGGGCTCAAGGAAGTTAAGTGACTTGCTCAGGATCACACAGTATGCACCTAGATGACTGTGGGATTTAAACCCAGGTCTGCAGATCTGCAGCTCAGAGCCTTAACCCACTGTGCTATACTGCCTCCATAAAGTACTGCAGAAAGTGCAGATAATCAGACATACTTTGAAAATACCAGTCTTGAACTGAGAGGTGATAAACTGTAAGTAGAGAATTTATAAAAATCAACAGGCACCAATGCCATTAGAATAAACCTTATAGCAGATTTGGGTATTTCCCCATCCCTTGTAACCCTAGGTATCCAATTTAATGGTTTTTCAGTGTGTTGCTTATCTATTTGCTAACAGACTTTCCCATTTGCTCAGATGGAGTCCATCATGTGCATAAAGATGTGGCTTCCCAGTGAAGGATCCCCAGTTTCTTTGAAAAGTGAAGTGTTTATCCACCCATTTTCTTAGTCATGCATTTATGCGTTCTATGACTTGTTGCTTAAAAGATGATGTTTTAAGTCCTTAAAGTCTCTCTGAGATAAAAACTTTGCAACCATGAGCTTTTAATCCCCAGGGCTTAAAAATCAGAAATAATTTTATGTTCTGGGATTTTCTCCATATCATTAGTTCTTATGTGAATAACCACTGTAGGAGAGGATCCCAACTGTTTTAAAACATTCTCTATCCCATCTGCTATATTGTGTACCCATGCTCCAGGAAAACAAGTTACCATTGTATTAAATTTATCTTTTTGACAGATCCTGGAGTCTATAAATCTGATTATAGAATCCGTGATAACTATCTTTTGGTTTGGTTGTGACATGGCACTTATTGGTGAAATACGCAGGGCCTTGATTCATGGATGAGATGTAGCCATGATTTCCATTTGGTTGGATTGAAGTGATGGACATGGTTCTGGGTCAGAGTCTAGGACTTCAGCTCTGTTTGAGAGTTGTGCGAAATTGGAAAATTTCACC
Organism: Neoceratodus forsteri; assembly: GCA_016271365.2. NCBI lineage: Eukaryota > Metazoa > Chordata > Ceratodontiformes > Ceratodontidae > Neoceratodus > Neoceratodus forsteri. The sequence continues at coordinate 187,875,734 of CM057457.1, forward strand.
TAGTGAAATATTTAGCGTAATTTCTGCATTATGCAAAATTTTTCACCTAGGCAAAACGTAATTTTGCCTTGGATGGTGATTTCGCGTAATGCGAAGTTTCACCAGATTTTGCCAATGCTTTTCAATTTTGCCTGCGGATTTGCAATGCATTGTGGGGACATAGCTGAAATATCACGTGCAGGCTGTTTCCTGCACAGTATATTGTCTGTTTAATCAGAGAGCAGTTCAGTGTGGTGCATCACAGCCAATAAACCCTTCAAAATCTCTTTATTTGTTATTTTTGAGAGCTAATTGCTGCCAAAATCTAAATTTTGTTCCTACTGCTGTTAGTGAACATTTTTTTTTGTTTTGGTATCTTTGGATAATACTTAGCTAAACTTAGGTAGTGTTTTCAGTTTTCTCTGTGTCTACAGTATGTTTGTGAGGTAGTTGAGTGGGGGAGGGTTGTCTGTGTGTGTGTGTGTGTGTGTGTGTGTATGTGTGTGTATGTGAAAGCAGAGCAGGATAGTTCCCAATATTTGACAGATTTCTCATAAATTGTGAGTGAGTTTCTGTTATTTATTTAAAGTCTTAATATTTTTGTTGGTGTGCTACTGATTTGCAACATGTTTCTTACATATTGCCCCTTTTTCTGGTAACTTTATCTGAACAGTTTCTCATTCTGAGTAATTCTGTTCCTGTTTCCCTTTATTTAATCGCTTTTCTGCTTTATTTTTGTATTAGAAGTGCTCGTGGACATTGAACACTTGTCCAAATCCAGGTACACTGCATTGTTGAATTGCTCACAGAAATTAATAGTGTGATTTAGCCTCTGCATTGCAGCATTCCTGTTTTTCTGTTTAATTTGCTTACCATATTAACCCTTTCTTCCTTGTTACACCTCTGGTGTTTACTGCCTAACCCATACAATATAAAAAACTACATAGTTTTCAAGATAGTGATGGTCCCTGCAAGAATATTGGTGGTGACTTTGTTCATTTCAAATCTTGTTGTCCCTTCTGTCTGATATATCTATAAGCCAAAATTGTATTTAGTAAGTACTAACACATTGCAGTACTTGCCTTCTTCAGACACCACTTACCCGGACCGTAGATCGTATTGTGACTGTGAGGTGTTCTGTGTGGTTAGCTTACAATTTAGTTTGCGTGAACCTACCTGTACCTACCCGGTTATTATCAAGTTGTGTAATAACCATTCCATTTAAAAACTGACATTTTATTAAGAACTACTTAAGTATTTTTTCAGAGTTACTGCACATCCTTGTTGTGGTGGTGTTCTCTGTCGGTTTAGTATTTAAAGTTTCTTACTTCTGTTCTCCTGTTACCTGATGTTACTTAATTCATGTTTTTGTAATTGAAAAAATAAAATAGTGTTTTAGTCCTCGAATAGGCTACAGTAGCAGTTGTTGGTAGTTGTATAGACTACAGTGCTGCTTGCGGTTCTGATTTCTGTTGCCCTTTGCAGATAGTGCTGCAGGTGTTAAATCACACTTATTCAATATAAATTCATAATCATATACTTCCAGAGGAAGGCAAATGGAGCAAGCATATAAATATGCCTGCCAACGGTGGCAGAAGCTTCAGTTTGAGGTCCAGGAGAAAGGGGGACACCATCTAACATCATGACTGATACCTCATTTCTGTCTCAATTTACTGTAACATTTTCTGGGAAACATTTCTGGAATTCTGGAGCATGTTCAGCAGTGGCAGCACCAAGATTAGGCTTGTAATCCTTTGTAAACAGTGGCAGAAGCTTCAGTTTGAGGTCCAGGAAATAGGAGGACACCATCTAACAGCATGACTGACACCAGATTTCTGTCTCAGTTTACTGTAACATTTTTTGGGAAACATTTCTGGAATTCTGGGGCATGTTCAGCAGTAGCAACACCAAGATTAGGCCTGTAATCCTTTGTAAACAGTGGCAGAAGCTTCAGTTTGAGTTCCAGGAGATGGGGGGACACTATCTAACAGCATGACTGACACCAGATTTCTGTCTCAATTTACTGTAACATTTTTTATGAAACATTTTTGGACTTTGAGGGCCTGTTTGGCACTAGCAGCACAAGATGAGGCCTGAAATTCTTGGAAATAGTGGGCCAAAGGGCATGTTTTGGTCCAGGTGGATGGCGGGCACCATTTAACACGACTGAGACCTTATTTCTGTTTCAATTTAATGTAACATCTTTTGGGAAATATTTCTGGAATTCTGGGGCATGTTGGCAGTTGCAGCACCAGATGTGTTACATCTTTGGAATGTTGCATACAACAATAAGTGGCACAACATCACATAGCATAGTGAAACAATTTTTTTAATAGGCACAATACTTGACATTTGTGGATACAAGAAGGAAACATTTTAAAGAGCAGGTGACACCTTCAACATAACTTTCACAAAATATAACACTGACCAACAATTGAGTTGCATTCACCACCGAGACATTTAAATCCTCATTAAAAATGTATTTATTTGGCCTGGCATTTGGGGATAATGTTTAGTCTTATTATTGCTGCCTTTTTAATTTTATATGTTTTATTTGATTAAATGTTTGTTTTTACATTGTATATGCGCTTTGATTTTTGAAATGCACTCTAGAAATAAAATTTGATTTGATTTGATCTATGGAGTTTGCAAAGGAAAGACAGGCACATGTCGAAGGCTGTCGGTCATCCGGGCCCTGTGCATAGAGTCTGCATTTTTTTTAATTCAAATACCTCGTGTGAGTTGCTTCAACTCAAAGTAAGATGTACTCACTACAGCACATATCCATAAAGTGCTCTTTCTTTATTCCAGTGTGGCAAGTAAATAATGTAAAAAATGCTCCCATATAATTGAGATAAAAATGCCCGCTCCCTCAAGGCACCATACTTCATGATACATCAATGGTTATGTCACACCTGATGCATTTCACACATGCATGCTTTCTCACACACAATGCATGCATCTGAAAAGTGCTTGCATCAGGTGTAAGATAAACGGTAACATATAAGGAATGATGGTACCTTAGGGGAGCAGGCATTTTTATCTAAGTTATATGGAAGCACTTTTTACATGGTTTACTTGCCACACTCGAGACTCAAATAAAGAACGAGCACTTTATGGACATGTGCTGTGGTGAGTACTTCTAACTTTGAGTTGAAGCAACTCACATGAGGTATTTGAATTCAAAAAAATACACACTCTGTGTACAAGGCCCAGACAGCCGACAGGCTTCGGCAGGAGCTGGCCTTTCATTTGCAAACTCCGTATGTATGGAATGCAACTGCGATACACATCATTATGTTGTTAAAAGTAATCTTGTAGTTGTAACCAGCTCTAAGAAGTAACACACACCATGAATAATAAGGGAATAAGGTGTTTATTAGGGGAGGGATACACGGACGTGGTACAGAATAAGCATAACAAATGATAGGCAGGATCAGGAGGACAAGGGTAATGCAACAATGAGCGGGGAGAAGTGATAGAGAGAGAACAAGAAAAGGGGCTGAATTATATAGGGAGCATAGGGATTCACGTGATGCAGTGCTCTTGCTAGCTGCACTCTCTGAGAGCTCTGCCTAACCCCTGTCCAATTTTACTATTTGATACATATCAGCTGTGAATTCGAATGCAAGATTGGATTAATTCCTGCCTGGAGACAACAGTGCATCAGTTTGGGGTACTGATGGAAGCAGAAATGCCGAAAGCACCCCCCAAACACACCCCACCAGCAACCCCCGAGAAGGCCCCGAAGAAATCACGGGCCTTGCCGCAACAACCTGCTCAGCCCTGCAGCTCTGGCAACGGAGGGGAAGATCTGCTAACCGCGGCACGATTTTTGGAGAAATTTCGTCCATTTAAGGCAGAAATGGCAGAAATGGCTACTGAAATTAAGAATATAACCTCTATTTTAGAAGATTTGACCAGGAAAATCTCAGAGAATGAGGTGCGAGTCAGATCTCTAGAGAACCGTGCTGACAAGTTAGACCCCATGACTGTGCACATAAATCAACGTATCTCAACCCTAGACTCAAAGGTGGAAGACCTTGAGGGCAGAAGTCGGCAAAATAATGTCGTTGTGATTGGCATGCCTGAAAAGGAGGAAGGAGGTGACCCGGTGAAGTTTTTCCATAAATTTGTTGAGAAAATAGCGGGCCCTTCACCTTTTGGCCCCTGTTACAATATTGAAAGAGCACATCGTGCCCTCCGACCTATCCCTCCGCAGCGTGCACCCCCTCGTACCTTCATTGCTAAGTTCTTAAATTACCAGGAGAGGCAGATCTTCCTACAGAAGGTTAAGGAGGCTAAGGTTCTGCAATGGGAGGGTGCGAACCTATGGGTGGCCCAAGACCTACCACTATCTGTTCGGCAGAGGAGAGCAACCTCTCATCCCCTTGTCTCCAAGTTAATTGCAGCGGGTATAAGGTTTAAAATGGTATACCCGGCCGTACTACATGTCTACATTGCTGATTCATGGAAGAAGTTCAAAAACTCAGATGCGGCCTCTGCTGCGCTTCAGCTCGCACTGCCCAACCTGTTTAAGCCCAAGTGAGAGCTTAGTTCTTCCTACCCTGGACTGTTTCTAATTGTTGGCTTAAGAATTTTTTGGTATCCTTTCTGGTTGCAGCATTGAATTAATATGTGGCCTTTTCGATGTTACTGGAGGCGAAATTGATGTGAAAGAGCCTGTGTTTAAGCTGAATCTCTCGAGGGTCCCCTCAGGCATCTGTGATTTGTGCACATGGCGGCACTTTAAGAATATTGGACGCTGCCAGGTCAGCCTCTGGCATGGAGAATATCCCATACCCACCTTGCTTAAGCCTGAATGGGGTTGGTTCCTCCCAATATGAACCCGTTCTCACTATCGGTTAAAAGTTTCAGAACTCTCACCTGCTGCATCAGTGAATAAATGGGTGGCCTCTTTTGAGATACCCAGGGCGAAGTTGAGGAGGGAGTGCCTGTATGCAGGCTGAATTTCTCGATGGTCCCCTCGATCATTCAGGACTAGTTCATATAACAGTGCTCTGTAAACCCTGGACATTGCCAAGCTGGATGCTGACATGGAGGGACGTTCCACTGTCCTGGGACTGATTGATTTTGCCTGATCAAGGGGCGCTGTTTGGACTGAGGCTTACACAGGGGAAGAGTTTTGTTCAATATATTCACTGGGGGTGTATGGGATCCTTCATTGGTCTGGTATTGCACTACTGGAGCACCGTAGCCCGTAGGCTCCTGAAACAGGTGATTGGGTACACTCTTAACTAAGTTACAGTGAATAGATTAGGATGCTGTAACCACGGGATGGGCGTTTCCTTGCCCTTTTGGGATTAAAGTTAACTAATGATACTGGAGCACAGTTGTTTTTGAGGCTTATATTAACCTAAGGCATTGTTGGGGTTTGGGGGCCGTTTTTAGAGGGGTTGAATGCTGCCTCCTGGGGGTGCCCTAGGGGCATGAAATTGAACGTTGTTAGTTGTTATCTAGGGAGGGCCCTGGTCTGGGTTTTGGAATCTGTGCCCAGTGCCCTCCAGTAATAGCTTTATATTACTTGTTATGGGGTTGTTGGTAGTTTATCGAGTGTTTAGTAGTTAAGGATGGTCAATACTCTGATTTTGGGGGTGGGCAGGGGGGTGTCAGAGCGGGAGGGCATTCAGCGATGTGAGCTCTCATCATGGGCCGTGATGATGCGGGTATGTTCGGGGGAAGGAGTGGGTGAGACATGGGAAGACAGAGGTTGTGGGAGGGATATTATACTAGTGGGTTTTACTTGGTTGGGGGGAAGGGGGGAGGGAGCACAAGACTCTAGGACTGGAGATAGGGGACACTGGGTAGGAGGGAACAGGTCACTGTACCAGGCTAATATTAAGAGATTATGGCATCACATAGGGTCATTAAATTTCTAAGCTGGAATGTCAAGGGAGCACGACAGAAATCTAAACAGTATCGACTACTGAAGCATGTAGCTGTGGTGAAAGCAGATATTGTGTTTTTACAAGAGACACATTTGCTCCTTACGGAGAGCAATAGCATGAGAAGTTTGCAAATGGGGATGGTTTCCTCTTCACAAGGCAACACGCAAAGTAGAGGTGTTATGGTGCTCATGCATAGATCTGTCCCCTTTGTCCCTTTACAGGTTATTCAGGATAAAGAGGGTAGATATGTGCTAGTCAAAGGTAAGCTGCAAAATATGGAAATTTTGATAGGATCTGTTTATGGCCCCAATACTGATACCCAGGAGTTCTTTGTAAAATTGCTGGAGGTGTTAACACCTTTTGCTCAGGTCCCCATGATCTTAGGGGGAGATCTTAACCTTGTTTTGGACCCTTCAGCGGATAGGTCCAAACCCTCCAACCTGGTCTTCTCTCCCACCCAGCGGGCCTTGGGGGACTTACTGGACCAGCTTGGTTTATCAGATGTGTGGAGGGTCATTCATCCGAAGTCTCGGGAATATACTTTCATTTCCCAAGTTCACGGTACGGCATCCCATATTGATTATGTTTTACTCTCTCGCACTCTCCTTCCTGGGGTGATGGACGCAGCAATCATGGCTAGACCTCCCTCTGACCATGCAGCTGTGGCGGTCTCAATTTTCTTCTCCTCCCTCCCTAAAAGGGGCAGTAGGTGGAAGATAAACAACCAGATTCTGCGAAACCCCAATACGGTTAAATATATCTCAACACAAATAGAAGAATTTATAGCTAACAATTTGAGGGACAACACTTGACCCGACATGGTTTGGGGGGCGTTCAAGGCTTTTATGAGGGGCATTTTAATTGGGCAGGCAATTAAAAAGAAGAGAAAAAGGGAGCAATTTATGTCTGACCTACTGGACCAGATAAGAGGTAAGGAGGTCAACATGTCCCCCCAATCCTCGGAAAAAGATAAACTGGAGCTTGTTAAGTTGAGAGATCTGTACCTAAAATTACTAGGGGAGCAGGCTGAATTAGCATTAATTAAAACTAAAGCTAACTACCTAGATCAGGGGGAGAAGGTGGGTAGGCTCCTGGCGAGACGTGTCAAGCAGTTGGAATCCACTTGAATAATCCCGGGGATTCAGTCCAGGGAAGATGGCCAAGTTAAGACCACTCCCGGGGAGATAGCGAGGGAATTCAGAAACTATTTTGAATCTCTGTATGCTGCCATGGCAATTCCCCCCACCGAAAGGGAGATACTCGCCTTTTTGGAGGATCTGGAGCTTCCTTCACTGGCTGATTCCCAAAGGGCAAAGTTGAGGGCTGACATTACCCAAGAGGAGATTGAACTGGTTATTCAGAGTCTCCTATTAGATAAAACACTGGGGCCGGACGGATTCTCTTCTAACTTTTATAAAAAATTCTCTAAACAATTATCTCCATTATTGCTCATGTTATTCCAGTATATTCTTAGTTGTCAGACGTTGGACCAATCCCTTTTCGAAGCTCTTATCGTTCTAATCCCTAAAGCAGATAAACCCCCCGAACACCCAGCTAATTACAGGCCTATTTCACTACTTAATTATGATATCAAAATTTTAGCGAAGTTGCTAATGGACCGGGTCGGCAGGGTGTTTCCCAATCTTATCGGTGCAGAACAGGTTGGCTTTATGAGAGGCAGATCCGCCACTGATCACCTCAGAACGTTGGCTCACGTCTTCTCGGTGTCCGAAGAGTGCAGTTCCATCAAGGCCTTGGTCTCTTTGGACGACGAGAAGGCCTTTGATAGGGTCCATTGGGGATTCCTGTTAACCACAATGGGCAAGTTTGGATTCCCAGAGGTGTTCTTAAAATGGGTAGGCTCCCTTTACTCAAATCCTATAGCCAGGGTTATTTGTAATGGGGCTACCTCAGATCCCTTTGCCCTGTATATGGGTACCAGACAAGGATGCCCTCTATCCCCTCTTCTCTTTAATTTGTACTTGGAACCCCTTGTTAGAGGTATAGTACGTAACCAAGAAATGAACAGTGTTCCAATCCTGGACAATGTTGTTAAAGTCACAGCATATGCAGATGACCTCCTGGTATATATCTCCAATCCGAGGGTATCCATCCCAGCTTTGCTGGAGGTTATCCGGGAATACAGTCATCTGGCCAATTACAAATTAAATTTAGAAAAATTCGTTGTATACCCTCTTAGTAAACTCCTCTTTAAACAAGAGATTACTGAATTAGGCTTAGCCTGGAAATCGGATTCCATTAAATATCTGGGTCTTATCCTAACGAAGAGCATGACACGAATACGCCAGTTAAACCAGGACTCCCTGGTGCATACCATTGATTTAGATTTGAAAAGATGGGCGCAACTGCCAATCTCTTTATGGGGTAGGATAAACCTAGTTAAGGTGAATGTATTCCCCTGATTGTTCTACCCCCTGAGCATGTTAAATATTTGCATACCACTTTCCTGGTTTAGAAAACTCCATGGGCTCATAGCCAATTTTGTGTGGGGGTATAAGAAAGCTAGGATGGCCTACCATAAGTTGGCAGCACCTAAACCTTTGGGGGGGGGTTAAGGTTGCCACATTTTGCTCTCTATTTCTGGGCGGGACATGTTAATAAATATCTCAGATGGGTACAGGGTACAGATCACCCAGCCCAATTATCATATGTACCTTTATGGCTACAAATTGAGTTAGCTCTCATTCAGAAGTATGGTTTAGAGCCAGAGACCCTGCTCTACCTTAATCCAAAACTCCTCCCTTCCCCCCTTAGAAACTCCCTGATAGGGATTTCTGTGAAGATCCACGCGCAGCTCTGCAGCTTTCTAAAATATGATCATCTCAGGGACTGGTCACAACCTATCTGGCGCAACCCGTGTTTTCTAATTGGTAATAAACCTCTTACTCCCACTTGGTTGGCCCTGCCTGGTGTATACCGTTTAAAAGACCTTCTCACAGCTGAGGGGACGGTACTCTCCTCCTCGGAGATTCTGAATAAATTTGAACTGCCCTACAGCGGTCTTCAAAGTGCTCAACTTGACACCTGTTACTCAGTAAGATGGGCATAAGTACAATTCAGACTCCGAAAGTAGAATTTTCAGAATCCCTGGGGCCTGTAGTTGGCCTCTCTCATGCGGTCTCTAAAATATACGCAGTACTATTCGGCTGGGCCTACTCTCAGAATCTAGCCCCGTGCTCATATTGGGCCTCGGTATTCCCTAATGAGGAAATTAACTGGTCTGTCCTCTGGCAAAATTGTCACAAATTTATCCTGCAGGACTGGCTGAGATTAATCCAGTTCAAAATTCTCCATAACATCTACTATTCACCGCAGAAGCTGGCAAGCTTAAAAACGGTGGAGGAACCTATATGTAACAGGTGTCATGTAGGGGTTGGGGATTTAATGCACATCTTCTGGAACTGTCCAAAGATAACCCCGCTTTGGTCAGCTATTAAAAATAGAGTGGACCCAATGCTGGGTCTGGAGGACCTTTTCACTCCCGAAATATGCCTGTTGGGGGATGTTTCTAGTATCCCCGTCAGGAACAGGAGGTTCCACATCACTCTAATTGCGTCTACTCTTAAAAAGGTTGTCCTTAGACATTGGAAAGATTCTGTCGTGATTAGCTATACGGAATGGCTGGAGGAACTACTGGCCAGTTTGAGGGTTGAAAAAATGATAGCCATCCTTCAAAACAAACTCCCTAGGTTTGATAAGATCTGGGGTCCCTTTTACACTACTTACTCATTATAGGGTCCATTGTTCCTGCTGACTGATAGAGAGCAGCTCAGGTTGTCTTGTGCTGGGAAGTGGGGTGGGGGGCGGGGAGGGGTTCTTGGGGCATTGCAGAGGATGGATCCTATATCCTGTTGTAATATATATGATTGTGTACTTATATGTCTGTGCTTGTTGTACATGGATGCATTCTCTGTAATTAAAAATGGAATAAAGATTTAATGGAAAAAAAATGATATAGGGAGCATAAGACAGTAACAAACACAACAGCGATGGTCAAATTATTTTACATACAAAATAAAGAAACAAGAGGACTTAAGGATGTAGATTAAAGAAGACAGAACAGCTTTTTTTGTTGTTTTTATATATTTTTTTTAAGGGGGACATACAAACAGAACAGAGGATAGAAAAATGAAATCAAAAAAAATTAATTAATTAGTGCTGCAACATTAACTGCCAGTGGGGCATCATGCAGTTCAGACAGGATGCCCATGATTTTGTCAACATCACCCTGGAGTAGCAATCTCCCCCCTGGACATCATTAAATTCCTGTCTGAAATCACTTAACTCCTGTCGAAGATGGTGGACTTCTGACAGGACAGCTGATAAGTCTGCATGTGTCACTAGCACTTCTGGTGGGGTGGGGGCTGCCTGTGCTGCTGGCTCTGGACAGGGGGGCCCTGGCAGGGTGTCACTGGCACTGCTGGTGGGGTGGGGGCTGCTTGTGCTGCTGCTGCTGGCTCTGGTCAGTGGTGCCCTGGTGGAGTCTTGATGCTACTGCAGACTGCTGCTGTTGTCTGGTCTGGTGAGCCCAGCAAGGATGCTTAACATGTCCAGCCATGCCTCTCCCCTGCTCACCCCATTCATTGCCCGCTCCTGCACTGCTCCCCATAGCTGTAGTTAATGCTGCTGCCACCTCCTGCAGTTTGAGGTCCCATTAAAGTGGGTGGTGATACACCATGTGGCTATGCTTGCTGGTTGTCCCGAACTTTCTGTGGTGCACTTCCTGCCTGCAAAGATTGCAGGTGACGAATGGGTCACCTGCCAAACTTGCATACAAAAAAACCCAGAAAGAAGAACTTCAGGGATGATGCGGCCATGGTGGGGGGCAGCAGATGATGCCCCAAGCACCGACTCCTCTTGCTGCTCAGGAGTGGGCACGGACTCCTGCTGCTGGGGTGGAGGAACAGTATCCTGGTGCTGGGGAGGGGGCACAGTCTCCTGCTGCTATGGCAGTGGAGGGGCCATGGTAGCCTCCTGCTGCTGGAGAGGGGACACAGTTGTTTGCTCCTGAGTGCTGGTGCTGGGGCCAAAAGCCTCCTGCTGTTGTGGCATTTCATTTTTAATGGTCATCTGAAGTGCACGTACAGGTGCCCAACTGTCTCTACCCTTCTCCATTATTCCTACCAGCACCACCAAGTCAAAGAAACCCCCCCAAAAAAAGAAATAGCGATAGAGACTCAGAGAATGAGAACTGGGGGGGATTCACATACATACACACACACACACACACACACACACACACACACACACACATACACAATTCACAGGTACTAAAATATGAAATAGGACAAAGACAAACAAGAAAAAGTTAGAAAAAATAGAACAAATTAAGTAGTTTATGTATAAAAGTGCACTTTGCAGTCACAGGGAGTATAGGTGCTGTCTGCTTCCTCGAGACATATAGCACAGGAATGAACCACTCACTTCCTGCCTGTTTAGACTCAACCATGTGACCACCAGCAGAGAGAAAAGCCCAATTTTGCCTAATTTTGCCTTATAGAAGCGAAAGATGAAATTGGGTGATGAAATTTCACTGAAAGGCCGTAATTAGGCAAAATGTTTCACTGGGCAAAATAGTCAATTTCACCAGCAAAATAAAATTTTGCTGCATCTCTAGTTTGAGGTGATATTTTTATCTGAAAAAAGTCTGTGCTGTTCTGCCCTTTTTACGATGTTTGTTAGGACCAACCAGACATCACTCCATAGCTGGAGTACAGTTAATCATATTCCCCTCATCTCTCACCCTTTTAGTAGGGATTGTTACTGGATAGGAACTTGGGTCTAAGTCCTCATCTTCCTCTCTCCCTCATTATATTCTAAATGAGTCCATTGTGTACTCTGTTTATTCAATGTACATTAAATTGTAGTGCATTCTGATTAGATTTTTTAATGAAGCTTTAATTGCAAGTAAGCAAAAGTTTGTTTATGACAGCACCCTCTCCTGGAGGCTCACAGCACTTTACAATTAAAGCAGAAAAGACCAGCTAAAATAAATACACAAATAAATACATAAAACATCTTCAGAATAATAAATAAATTATAAATGAAAAAAACACAGCTGGGATGGAATCAATAATGGGAAACATCAGTACCCAAATGCTTTGTGGAAAGATACATCTTCAGACCTGTCTTAAAGAACAAGTGCTTAGTAAGAATGCGTATCTTAAAGAATAAAAAATATTGGCCTTGAGATGCCTAGGTAATCATTTTGTTTGTTTTTGTTTATTTAATTACCTTTTCATCATTTCATCTGTATTTTTACAACTACTAGTAACACAGAGCCAGTAGAGTCCTTGTATTATGAAGTACAAAAGACTTTACTAGCAAGGCTGGCAGTGTATCTCAATGGGAAACTGCAAATCTTTTTTCAGATTTTTAGAGAGAAATAACACTAAGTACCATCAACTTATTATATATTTAACAGAAATATGTGATTTTTTGTAACTATGATCTTTTGCTATGATTTAGCTGGTGACATTTTCTTCCTAACCAGACACTACTTGTGAAGAAGAAAAGAGAAGCCAATTACTGTTTTTTTTTTTTTGTAATAACAACTTTATTAGAAAAAGATGAAATATATAAAAAGTAAAAACTGTAGAGTAACAATATGAATGAATACCAGAGTTTTGGAACAAAATAGAGAACATCAATACAGGGAGGACAAAAAATGCCTCAAAACATAACCATATGTAAATATATAAGCAAATGTAAATTTCAAAAAAGTGACAAAACATGAAGTATCAAATAATGGCACTGAAATTACAAAGGAGAACAAAAACTCTAAAGCAAGGCATAGGTAAGAGAAAACTAAAACTATGTGAAGGGTTCCTGGCATAGCAACAGATTGACAACTGATGCTCGAACCTGAAGTCCTGAAAGATTTGCAAAACAAACTCCGAGTCTGGTTTCAATTTATAAAGCACCCAGCATCTCCAGATCTCCTCAAAAAATGGCATAATATATAAGAAATAATGTGTGCCATTTTCTAGCTGATGTCCTGGCCAAATTTCCCTCATTCACTAAAAATACCACCAACAGCTTAATCTGGTTCAAGGTCAGTTGTCATTCACCTTTATCCCCCATCCCCCAGGTCGTGCTTAAAAATAAGCAGGATTTGTCTAGTGCACTTACCCAGTCAACAAAAACTAAATAAATAAATAGTATCCATTAACGCTACCCATTGAATTACCAAGGGGGGTGACACTGAAGCCATAATTTAGTAATCACTTTTTTGCACAAACCAAAAGAATCAGCAGACGTTTGAATTGCTTGCCTCTAATATTTAATGGAGGGGAGAGAGGATAGGTAACATCAAACAACGATTCCAAAACAGTTGAGATAGCCATCCAATAAGGCCACAAAAGAGGACAGGACCAAAAAACATGAGCGTGATCAGCCCTTATCTCACTGTAAGCCGGCCAACAAGCCCTAGCCCCCACCCTCAGGTACTTCATTGAGACTATGGAACTCCAGTAGAAGGTAAACATGTTCCATAATAGAAAACTTTGGTACATAGCCAAACAGTTGCACCCTGCCTAGGTTGTGAGTGCAGCACTTTTTTTGTCAGTTACTGAGCCTATATACATTAGGGCTGTGACCCAGGCACCGTTTACAGTGGAGAGAGGTTGGGGACTGCACACTGGAGATACTGTGACACAAAGGGCTTGCATTTTCTAAATATCTATAGCTATTTTTTGCTACAGTACATTGGAATATGAGTTCGGAAACATCACTTGAGGAGAAAATTGAAAAAATACAGCTCATGCGTTCATCTGTTATGGACAGCCTGATGTCAAGAAAAGCCTCACCAAAGCAGTGTTTGGAAGGGATTGGCAGTGGCAGCTCTGATACTGGTGAGCTCAGAACCCTCTTCTCAACACTTGAAAGAATTATTTAGTGAGATTAATCTCACTTATAATATCAGCAGTATGGAACAGTACATTGAGAAAAATATAGCTCTGAGAGGTTTACGGGTCTCTATTACTCCCTCTGGTGGCTTGGAAGAATTTGATTCTGCCATTGAGTAAGAGGAGACAGCGCAAATATGTGCTCTGACTTTTGTTAAATTAATCATAAAAAATGATTCTGTAAAATATGAGAAACTAACAAAAGAGATTATTGAGACAAAGCAAGCATTAAAAAAGTTTGTGGATCATGTCAAATTTAAACAGCCGGATGCTACTTTTCAAGCTAAATTCAAAAAACATGAATCAGAGACAACCAAGGGAAAGCAACAAAAAATTGAAAGGAACATACTTGATTATCAAGAGGACCACCATTTTAACTGGTCCTGATTTGACAATGATAGATATTTATCGAGGGGGAAGATCTGGATCGCAAACTAGAAGGAAAAACTATAGAAACAATGAAAATAGTAATAGAATACATACAGAAAGTGCAACAGCTGATAAAGAACAGGTTGGAGAGATGAACATTACACAAGGAAGTGGAGCATCCACGTCATGCAGCTAGATCACTGTAACCTTTTCAGAGGAAAACAACACACAATATATATCTAACAGGCGATCAAAAAATGGAAAAAGATGAGGAGGGGGAAGAAGGGCTGCAAGAAACTTTTCCAACAGATCAGCAACTCAAAGTGGCAAATAATCAACCTATCTAAAATTAAACTAACAAGTCATGAGGAAAATCTGTTGGCAAAGGGTCTGTCTTTTGCGTCAAGTCGCAAACCATAAGAGTTTGACATTATAGTGGACTTGGAAAAACTATTTAGAAAAACTGAATTAAAAGATTTTTTTTGCAAGAAATCCAGTGAGAACTGACACAATGGGCCTTTCAGGGATGGAGGATTCACTGAATGTGAAAATGGGAGCACACGATGATTGGGATGGAGCTTCACTACTGGATTTTCCAGACACCACTGAAGCATCAGGAAACCATGAACATTTATACACTATGGATATAGCTAACTTAGAAGCACAGAATGAGCCGGCCTGGTGGTGCTGAAGGCTGAGGTGCTGGACAACACACAAGCAACCCAGGTTCAGGAATGAGCCCAGGTTGTCCAGGGTTGGTGGGGGAGAGAGGGTGAGGAGCAGGACTGAGCTGCCATAAGGCAGCTCTCCTCTCCCAGGAGGGATGAGGGGTATCCCCAGTCCTTGGCTGCCACCCAGTGGAGGGCTGATGGCAGTTTGGGCTACGTGGCCCCAGCGGTAGCCAGAAGTGGGACAGAAGGGGCTGAGCCAGTACCCAGAGAGTGTCGGCACCTCCATGTCCACGCACTGCCATGTCTGCCAGGGTCCCAGGACTCTCAGGGAGAAATGGGGAAAAAGCATAAAAGTACTTATAGAAACAAGCATTTGTCAATGCCGAATGTTGTCGCACTGGCATTGGCAGTAGGAGTGGCGTAGCTAGAGACACATAGTGCTGTGATTTTGTGAATGTGTCTCAAAAGGTGATTTTGCTCAGCGAGCACACCATTGTGCGCCACAGCTGTGGAAACACATTTTGGGCAGGCTGTGAAAAATGGCAGCTGGACTGTTGATAAGGAGATGTGCACAAATGCCAGTGGTGAAAATGTGGCATGAAAATATTGCAGATTGACAAAGTGACAAGGGTGCATGGAAACTGCACAATGCACGCTTGCAACACAGTCATTGTATGGCGTTTTGGCACCAAATGTTCAACACAGGAATTTTAGGACCTCTGCTCATGAATAGTGTCACCGTCATTTCCTCAAACTGTCCCAAAAACTGATTTTGCACAGCGGCTGTACAATTCTGTGCCAGACGTGTGAAAACACATTTCAGGCAGCTGGAGTGTTCATAAGGAGGTATGGAAAAATACCAATGATGAACAGCTGGAGTGAAAGTATTACAAATTCAGAAAGACATGAGCGTGCATGCAAACTGTGCAACGCACGCTCATAAAACACTCATTTTATTGAATTTCGTTCCCAAATTTTCAACATAGGCATTTTAGGGCATCTGCTAGTGAACAGTGTCACTGTCATTTTCATCACGTGTCTCGAACACAGACTTTCCACAGCGACCACGCTATTCTGCGCTGGAACTGCAAAAACAGATTTTGGTCAGGATGTGAAAAATGACAGCTGTACTGTTCCTTAGGAGGTGCAGAACAATGGCACTGTAGAAAATCTAGAGTGAGAATACTAGAAGTTTGCAAACGTACACGCGTGCGTGCAAAACTGCACAACACACGCTTGTAACACAGTCATTTTATGGAGTATTGTCACCAAATTTTCAACATAGGCATTTTAGGACCTCTGCTCATCACTGTCATTTTTGTAATGTGTCCCGAATACTGATTTCGCACAGTGAACGCGCTATTGTGCGCCAAAAGTGCGAAAACACATTTCAGCAAGGATGTGAAAAATGACAGCTGTACAGTTCATAAGAAGGTGTAGTAAAATGCCAAATTTGAGAATCTGGCATGAAAATATTTTGAATGCGCTGTTACGAGCGTGCATTGCGCAGTTGCTATGCACCTCGTAAAACAGTCATTTTATGGAGTATTGTCACCAAATTTTCAACACAGGCATTTTAGGATCTCTGCTCATGAACAGTATCACTGTCATTTTTGTAATGTGTTCCGAACACTGATTTCGCACAGTGATCGCTCTATTCTGCGCCAGAAGAGCCAAAACACATTTTGGCAAGGATGTGAAAAATGACAGCTATACAGTTCATAAGAAGGTGTGGTAAAATGGCAATGTTGAGAATGTGGCATGAAAATATTGCAAATGCGCTAACTTATGAGCGTGCGTTGCGCAGTTGCTACACATGCTCGTAAAACAGTCATTTTTTGGATTTTTCCTGCCAAACTTGCAACATAGGCTTTTTGAGAGCCCCTCTCATGAACAGTGGCATTGTCATTTCATTACTCAATCCCAAAAGGTGATTCCGTGCAGTGACTGAGAAATCACCTTTTGGGACCGAATAACACCATGACAGTGCAAGAATTCATGAGAAGGGTTCTCAAGCACACCATGTTGAAAATTTGGGGCCAAAATTCCCAAAAATGCACGAGATATGCATTAAAGTTGATAAACCCCTATTCATTCCATTATACAGCTTTCCAGCATTTCCTCAGTTCGCGGTCGGCTTTGAAGAGTGCAGGCGTGTTCCCGGTCCACAGAAGATCATCGCACCAGACTCCGGAGGTAAGTATGGGGTAGGGGGGTGAGGAGGTAGGGTGCACAGTGGGTGGAGTGCGGTGGGGGAGGGCATCGAGACTACGAGGACCGTTTTCGTTTACAGGTTTAAAAAACAGAAAAAAGCGTTGCAGGACAGTTTAGTTTTCAGGGCATTTGGCACACTGGGGTGGGCTACCAGCGTGCCACCTAACTGTTTTGGAGGTGTCAGTAGCCGATGGGGATTGGGCACCCTCATGGCACACAACACGGGAGGAGGAAGTAATGCCAATGAGGTTGGGCACCCCGTCGGCACAGAAAAGCGGGGGCACAAGCCAAGAGTTGGGCACCCTCAGCATTCAACAATTGGGGGTTATGCCGGCGGGAGTGGGCTCATCCGTTGGCACACAAAGACAGTGGGGCGCGAAGCGAGGGATTAGGCACCCCTCGGCATTCAACAATTGGGGAGTTTATGCCGATGAGAGTGGGCTCCCGTCGTTTTCTAAAGACAGCGGGAGGTTAACCGACAGGATTGGGCACCCAATCGACGAGCGTTAGAGCTGCCATTTCATGAAGCCATGCACATAATGGCGGCGAGCACAGCATGAAAAATGACCGCTGCGTCTGGCAGGCTTTGCTCAGATTGCAGCGGACCTTTCTTAGATGTGGCATCCATTATGTATGCATGGTGTGTGGTGGGGCATGCAGGCTGATTGGGGAATGTGGGTTACACCTACTGGTGCGTGCCCTGCATTCGCCAAACAGCGACCGCACCTCTAAAGCTGCACTGTCCCACTATGTTGGCTGCGTAAGCGCGTCAACATAAAAAAAGAAACATTGAATGAATTATTTAATGGAAGTGATTCACTGCAACAGACTGATGCTGATAGGTATTTGAATATACAATTTTATGATTTAAATACTGACAATTTGAAAATAATCAGAAAACACATGTTTAAGTCAAAATCAAGGTTTTGTCCCTTATCCATGAATCCCCATATTCAAACATATAGAACTGTACTAAAAGAAGTCAATGATATACTTAAAAATAGTGGTCATTTCTTTCAAAATAACATGTCAAAGGAAGAGAGTGCAGCACTTATTGAACTAAAAGATGACAGCATTATAATAAAACCAGTGGATAAGGGTGGGAATCTGGTGATAATGGATTGTGATTTTTGTAAAAACAAGGTCCTAGAACTGTTGTCTGATAGGGACAAATATGAAATTTTGAATGGTGACCCTTTAAGGAAGTATAAGCTTGAATTCATCCCCATGCTGGAAAAAGCAAGAGGCAGGGAGAAATCACAGATGCTGAGTTTGATTTCTTAATTCCCAAGTTCCCCCTAACACCAGTATTCTACATTCTTCCGAAAGTGCATAAAAATTTCAGTAACCCACAGTGTTAGAACTGATTTATTGGGTGAAACTGCTGGTTTCAGCTGGGCGTCTCCTTCCAGCCTAGGAAGTGTTTACAGCCCTTTCTTGAATTGTTATGCTCATATCTTCCCAGTCTTATTGAACGCTGTCCCTTCCAATTCTCTATTTTCCCACCTCACTCTCTGCTCTCTCTCCCCCCCACCCTTTCTATCACTATCCTTTGGGCCACTCCCGGTGCCTCTCTCATTAAATATTCTCACACTTCCATTGTTTTGTGTGCTAAACTTAGCTGTCTGCTCAGCTCTCCCCCACCCACTGCTTAACCCTACTTAACCTGGTTTTTCTTTTCTCTCCCCTTTCCCATTAGGAGGCAGCCCCTGACCCAGGTGCATTCAGAGCCTTCCAGACACCAAGAAGTGGCACCTCTCCTCTGCCAGGACTGCTGCTTGAAAGCAGATCAAGTACAGCTCTCCACCTCTCACTCTGTTCCCATTTGCTCTGTGCTGCTAGGGACTCCAGTTAGACAGCACAACACATTCTGGAGCTCCCCATTGGCTGCAGCCTCAAGCTTGCTGGAATTGAAGCTGAGCACTCCCTCGATGAGCTCGTGGCTGTACCAGAGACACTTGTCTGTAAACCCGTGGCTCCTGAGGACCCTGTTTTTCATCCTGCCCACCTTCCCTGGCCCCGACCTCAATCTCTATTAAATCCACACTAGCTCCTCCTCCTCTATCAATAGTAGTGGCTGCCTACTGGCTCCTCCACTTCCCTCTCCTTAAAGTTACAGCAAGTCATAACACAACTTCTAGCCTTAAAGTCACAGTGGAATACTGTATCCCCTAATATCCTTAAGACCTCTTTGGTGTTGAGCCGAATCCCACTTTTTCAGTTGACCCACACCCGCAGTCAGGGGGCTGTCCATCCAACCCACCCTACCTCAATCACATCCACTAGGGCCTCACCTACTGCTCTCCCCAATTAATTATGTGGAAGTGTAATCAGCACACAATATGCCTCCCTCTCCTCCTTGAACTAGCACAATTCTTACTACCTGTGGATCAGGGGAGTCCCCAAAGGCACTACCCCTTATCCCCACACCTTGACTCTTGCCCTGACTTATGTGTCCCCCTTAAAGTTTCTGGTGTAATCTCTCCTCTGGGGAACCCACCCATGCACTATGCCCTGCCAAAGTACCTGCTGGACCCCACCCTTGGCAAAGGTGCTATTGCACATCTTTCCCCTCACGAATACCACCTTAAAGATCAAGCTGCCCTACCCTGGTAAAACCAGATCCTGCAAGGTTTGAACCACCTGCACCATAACCTTCTCAACTAGGAAAGCGATTCTAATTCTACTCCTCTTAATCGGGAAATGTGCACCCAAATCCTGACCCAACTATGCCCTCCAGGCCACGAGGGTGTGACAGTCTTCGAATAGCTTCCATGAACATTTGTAGTATCCTTGCCAAGTCTGAGCAGTTCCAGGCATGGATGGCCTTTCAAAACACCCAGACATTACCTGCATAACAGAATCCTGGTTTACTACCAAGACACAAAGTAAAGAGATCTCCCTCTCTGGCTATCAAGCCTTCCGGCTTGACAGAAGAGGCAAGAAAGGAGGTGGCTGCCTACTTTTTATCCAGGACACTCCACTGTACTGTCCTCCCCATAATCAAGATGGCTGATGACCACGAACTCCCTGCCATGAGTGTCCAAATTGGGCAGCTTGGCAAGTCCCTCATCATTGCCTCAGTCTGCCTGCCCCCAAAGAAAGCTCATGATGGCCTCCAGAAGGTCTTGGGAGCAGTTGCATCTCTAAACAAGAACTGTGAATTTATTATAACAGGAGACTTTAGCATTAACTGAGATGCTAAAGACACTATCCTACTCTTACCTAACACAGCTCATCACCGAACCCATATGGTTGAACCCCAAAACAGACAAAAGCCCCTTATTGACTGGATCCTCTCCAACTCCCCCTCCTGGATAGTGGATGTCTATACTTTGCCTGATACCCTTAGTGACCACTCCCCAATCACCCTCAGATGGTCCAACAAATTCAGAAAAAAAACACTCATCATCATTAAGGGCAGGGTCCTCCGTAAAGGTCAACTAGGGTCTCTCAAATCTGCCCTCTCCCTCTTGGACTGATCATGCATTGATATGCTGCCTGACTAAGACCTTGCACTAAAGTTCTTCATTGGTGGGTTCAACCGAATCTGCAATCATTATGCCACGGTAAAAAAGAGGAAAGCCCACTGTTGCAACAATGGCTGGATCTCGGGTGAGCTCCTAGCCCAGATGTGAGAAAGGGACAACCTGTGGTCAAAAGCCAGGTCCTCGGGGAACAAGCACGATCACCAGTTCTACAGGGCCACCAGAAATAGGTGTGCTATGCTCATCAGGCAGGCCAAAGCAAGGTATCACAAGGAGCAGCTGAACAGTAGTTGGGGCAATGGCAAGAGGTTCTGGGACAGTATAAAAAACCTAAATGGAAAACAGTAGAAAACACACCCTCACCAACTTCTGATCAATGGCACCCTCTCATCTGACCAACAATTTATTGTAGAATCCTTCAACTCAGCATTTACTGACCTTAGCTCCATCCTGCCACCCTCCTACCTACACCCCTCCACTGCCAAACCACATGCAACCCCCCCCCACCTGCTACCCGAAATTCTACTTCAAGAAGGTAACAACAAAGGAGGCTCTGGCATACATAAAAACAGTCCTCAGGAAAACCAGAATGGAGAGTGATGGTGTGGACATGAAGCTGGTCTCCCTCACTGTGGACATGATTATTGTTCCAGTCACCAAGCTATTCAACAAATCACTCTCCCTAGCAAAATTCCGCAATGTCTGGAAACAGGCATCTGGTGATACCCATCCACAAGAGCAGGAACAGGTCCTGCATAATCAATTATAGACCAATCTCCATCCTCTCACCCCTATCAAAGGCACTAGAAAAGAGTGCAGTGGACCAACTCACCGATCACCTCAATAAATACCAACTACTGTGCCCCAACCAACATGGGTTCTGGCAAAACCACAGCCCTACCACTGCCCTGGTGGAGTATGCTGAATAAGTTCACAATTATATGGATGAAGGAAAAATAGCTAGGTCAGTGTTCATTGACCTAACAAAGGCCTTTGATACCGTGAACCATCCCCTCTTCCTGGAGCAGATTCAAAACCTGGGTGTGGCTACCAATGTGACACAGTGGTTCCAGGACTATCTCACCAACTGGACTCAGAGGGTAAGGTTTGATCACGCAGTGTCATGCCTCAGAAACATAACTCTGGGAGTCTCCCATGGGTCAATCCTGGGACCCCTGCTTTTTAGCACTTTCCTAAATAATCTACCAAAGGCCTGCAATGCCAAAATCATCCTCTACGCGGACGACACAGTGGTCTTCTGCAGCAACCAAAGTATTGAGGCTCTACAATCAGATCTGCAGTCATTATTCCACCAACTCAAGGACTGGTTCAACAATCACAAGTTGCTGCTCAACTTTAAGAAAACCAAGATAATGCTCCTCTCCAGCCCTCAGCTCTAAAAAAGGTACCCCACCCTGTCTGTCTCAAGCAAGGACCATGCACCGTTGGAGCAAGTGCACTCTTTCAAATGACACACTCTCATACGCCAGTCACATAGACCAAGTGATCAAGACAGTTAACACCAAAGTAGGAGTGCTCTACAGACACAGGAAGTACCTCTCGCCTGATGCCCTATGCTTTGCGGTTTCTAGCTCAATACTAACCACCATTGACTATGGACTGGTAGTCTATGGAGGTGCCACCAACATGGCACTAAAATGGATGGACATTGCCCTAAACAAGGTGTGCAGATTCACCCTCTCCACAGGCCACCTCTCTCACATCTGCTCACTCTATAAGCAGACAAACTGGCTGCCACTGGGAAGCAGAATAAAATTTCAAACCTGCCTGCTTGGTAAAAAGGCTCTCCTTGGGAAGGCTCCCCAAAGCATAACCGATACTCTCTCTAGGATGTGCTCGGTGTATGTCACCCATGGCAGGAAGCTGAGGCACTCGTGGTCCCATTCCAAAGAACAGCACTTGGTCAATGCACCTTCTCTTACAGAGCACCTCTCTGGCTGAACAAAATTCCAAAACTTGCCCACAGCCCCATCAGTGTACTGCAATTCAAATCTAATCTCAAACACTATCTTGCCTCAAGCTCAACCTGTGATTGTTCTCCTACCACCTAGCACCACTCTCCCCAGCAGCTCACCATTAGTGGCACCTTGGTGTCTCCCCTGCCCCCCGACTTACCCTCTACTGCCAGACAAGGCCTCTTTCTTGAGGCAGTTTTCTCATCCACTCACCCTCAAACCCTTACCTGATGCCTTCCACCCTTTAGATGGTACTCTCCCAAATCTTTCCCCCTCTTTCAGCCTCAACCCTTCCACCTGCTCTTGCCCAGGGCTCTGGTGTAACCTCCCCCAATACCAACCCAATAGCCTGCCCCTCCATAAAGACATTCTTTCTTTGTGCATGGATAAGATTATGACCTCTATCCTCCACACTTTGATGCAATGTATTTTATTATATGTCTGTACTATGTATTGTAATGTAATGCTATTGTAACGTGCCCTAATGTCTTAGAACTCTTGTCTGTATTATTTCTGATGTGGAACCTTTGTAAAAGAGCTCATGCTCAAAGGTTGTATCCGAAACTCTTAAATAAAATAAAATTAATAAAATGTGCCCAATTGTGTCTGGGGTTAACTCATTGACAAATAACCTTTATGAATTTCTTTATTTCTTTATGAGACCTAGTGTCCAGTGTTTAAAAAGTTACACAGCAGACACTATACACGTTATAGAGCACCTTCAGGATTCTGTGTGGGAAGAGGGCATGAGATGGCTAGCAATTGGCATTAAAGTGTTATATACATTCATAGAACATGTAAAGGGTGTAGAAGCATGTAAACATGTTTTACTTCAAGAGCCACTGTTTGACCATATGCCATCGACCCTAATATTGGAGGGTCTGGAATTTGTGTTGAAACACAATTATTTTAAGTCTGATCATAAATTCTACCTACAAAAATGTGGGACTGCAGTGGGGGCGGCTATGGCCCCTTATATGCACATTTGTTCTTGGGATATTGGAAGGAACAAATATGGTACAATACTGCAGTTAATCCATTTAAGAAACACATAGCAAAATTATTACGATTTATTGACAATGTTTTATGCATATGGTCTGGCACTAAATCAGAAGCAAGGGAGTTTGTTGATTGGCTGAATAGAAAGGAGTTGAATTTACATTTTACTTTTAAGGTGGATCCAGAGGAGATAGAGTTCTTAGATATAACTCTATCAAGGGGTAATGATAACAGAATAAAGACAAGAGGTTACCATAAACCCATACCCAGTAACAATCTCCTTTTGGCCACAAGCAACCACTTGAAATCCCTCAAAGACTCCATATCCTACAGTCAATTCCTATGACTGAGAAGGAATTGCAGTGAGGAAGAAACATTTAGAACACAGGCAGAGGAACTCAGACAAAGGTTTCAAGATAGAGGGTATGATTCCAGAATTCGGGATCAAGCACTCATCAAAGCCACATCACTAAATAGAAGTGAGTTATTAAAACCAAAGGCAAGAAGGAATGAGGACAACAGACAGATCAATTTTGTCACCAAATTTAACTGTGGCAGGAAAAATAGGCAATACTGTGACCATGTTTTGGCCTATCATTCAAACTGATCAAGTCCTGGCAGAACACCTACAGGAAACACCTAGGGTTTCATTTAAAAGAGGAGAAAACCTATGTGATGAATTAGTGCATAGCCAATTTTCAAAGATAAAACCAACCAACAGGACATGGATACCTATGAAATCAGAAGGGATATACAGATGTTGAAATTGTAATATTTACACATACTGTCAACAGGAAAAAGCATTTATTGCACCAACTAACAATAAGACGGTCTCTATTAGGCAATTTATTACCTGTATTACAACATGCATTGTGTATGCACTTTGGTGTGAACTGTAACAAGTTACTGTATATATGGGAAGAACAATGAGGCCCTTGAAAATTAGAATAAATGAACATATTAGAGATATAAAAAAATGCATATCTCAGTAGCCCTGTAGCGTCACACTTTCTGGAGCACCACACGCCCTTAAGTTTACTGGTCTGGAGCAAGTAAGGATTGGGAGGAGCGGTGGTGATAAGATTCAATAGACTCCCCAAAAGGGAGAGCTATTGTATTTTTTCATTGCAGGCTTTAACACCAGATGGATTAAATCAGGATTTGGATCTCAAATCCTAACAATAAATAGGACCCCCCCGCTTTTTTTTTTTTTTTTTTTACACATATGGCAAAAATTCCCCACCCGACACCACCAAGTCCCAATCCTTAAAAAAACAAAAAAGGAAACCCCTCTCTCATCCATGGCTTGATACCCCTATTACACAGCTGTTTTAAAATCAAAGTGAGTTCAAATTAAAAGTGAAATCAACTGTATTTGAAGATAACTGTTTTTGAGCTTGTTGTTTAGAGGTGCTGCTGTCATTCTTTTAGTTTTTTTTAAAGGACACTGTTTAATTATTTTGTTTCTTATATATCTTTTGCAGTGTTGGACTATTTGAGAGCACAAGAAGTCCTGCAATAAACATCGGAGTAAGCCAACAAAATATGGCTGCAACTAATAATTCTGTTCTCGAACTAGATTGTTTTAGTAAAAAAGTTTCTTATTTTTCTTTCATCTTTTTCTTTTATTTATTTGATATTATGCTTTATTAACTATAAATTTACATAGGATATAAAACATTTAGATGTGAACCCTATCCAAGATAAAAAAAAAATGAAGTACTGAGGCTTATATGTTGTTGTGAAGCAGAATTATATGATACTATGGCTATAAACATTCGTATTACATAGGAAATGGGAATTTCCCTTTAATTTGTTTTATTTGATATCAGTAACTCTGTGTAATAAGAGTGTCCATTATATATCAAATACCACAATAGCAAATAGATTACAATGCTTGTATGAATTAAGGAACACTCTTTATTGTTTTTGTTTAAAAAAGGTAAAATGCATTTGAATTTAAAACTGAATGTTAATTGGTTTAAGAAAACAATGTCACACAATGCTTGGTATAAAAAGGGTGTGTCTGTAATCAGGTTTTAGCCTCTTATCAAAGCTTTAATTGGTGAAGCACCAGGGTACCAGAATCAACAAACCACATCTCTGGTATGCTGTAATAGATGTTTTTTTTGCCCAAAATAAAACAACAATTTACCAAATTACAGAACATATTTACCTTCACTGGAGTTCCATAACTCCTGGCTCTGTAGTGCCAATGAATTTTAGTGTGCTTGATAGAAAACTTTGGTGCATAGCCTAAGACTCGCACCCTGCCTAGGTTATGAGGGAAGCACTTTTTTGTCAGTTACTGAATTCCATTGAGACTACTGAGATCTTGAAAATTCGCATCCAACTCTTTCAAGCAAACTCCTTTAATTAAGGTGTCATCGAAAGTTAATATTTAAGGATTTAAGAGAGGGTGGGACAGAATGAAGGGGTGGTGATTATGAGGACGGTAGGGGAAGGTGGGGCAGCTGCAAGTTGAAGGACTAGCTGCACAATTGAGCAGACCTGATTGACCATGAGGCCCATTTCTGCTGGCATTTTGTATGTTTGTATGTAATATGTTGGAAGAGAATTTTCACCCACAAGGTAGGGTCACATGAAATCTGCAGTTCCTTATTCCATTGTTTTAAAATAGAAAGTGTAGATTCCTTTGACTGATCCAAAGAATAGTGTATAAATAGCCATTCAAATTTTCTGCACCCCACCCCCGTTGATGAGATAGCATCAAGGCAAAGCCAAAGTGGATCTCGGAGGCGTCTACATGGAGGAAGTACTGTAATGTGTAAAGCCAATTACTGTTCTAAGAAATTGTAAACTTATTCAGAGGGATCAAAATACTGCTATCTTACAAAAGGCAGATTTTGTTGCTGAACAAGTATTTCTTTTGAAAAAGAGAGAAAAACATCTTTAGTTTCTCATTGAAATACATTGGGCTCTTAAGCAATTAGCAGTTTCTTATATCGTAATTCCAGAACTTTATTGAATTCCTTTTTTATGAGCAGTTCTAAAGGCAGAGGTGAAAACTCACTTGTTTCACTGCACAAATAGTTTATTATAAAACTAGAAAGTAATTATTAATACATTAAAACACAATAAATAAGATAGATTTCTATGTATTACAAGTGAACATCTGCTCTTTAAAGGCCTCAGCTGAGGGGACCTCACTTTTTTTTTTCTTTTATTTATTATACTTTTTGCCCCCAAGCCTCCAGCCACCCAGTAACTCTGTCCAGTCACAGACCTCAGCCTCCGCCTCCATATCTAGCTGCAGCCCTCTGTTACCCCCTGGCTTGCCCCCTAGAGTGGGGACACAGCACTAACCCCCAACAGCACCACGATGAAGGAATTAGGTCGGAGGGCCAGCCTGGAGGTTAATCGAGGCCAAGGTGGGCTTCATGGGGGGTGGCCAGGAGCTGATAATTTTTTTTGTGAGGTTTTCTGGGGGTGGAGACATGCAATGATGTCCAGCATCTGCTCCACCCTCCGGCACATTCAGACGCCGGATGTTTGTGGTACTTCCAGCCTCTGCCAGGGGTCCGTCAAGCACCAGACATTCTGTCTACCCTCCCTCCCTCCCGGAGAAGGAGACCAGTCCTGAGGATGCTCCATCCTTCTCCCCTCAGCCAGCCCTCCGATGGCCCAGGTCCATTCCTGAACCCAGGTCACTGACGTCACAAGCAGAAATCCAACTGCTGTGCTGACAGGTCTGAGGGGGCCTCTCTGATGGCTCATGGGGGGGCAGCTCCAAAACATCTGGTCTGCTACCTTGAATGCTATGTCTCCCAACATTTTAAGCCTTGCCTTTGGTATTGTCAAGAGGCCCACCTCAGAGAAGTGGAGGAAGTGCAAGGGCACATAAGGATGCAAGAGATCTACCAGGTAACCAGGACCCAATACATGTAGAGCCTTATAAGTTATTTAAGCAATAATGCATGACAGGGTATGTGTTGTGCTGAGATAACATCACGCCTGGGGTGGTTGGACATGAGGCCTCAGGCCGAGTGCGTCCAATGACCCAGAAGTGACTTTATTCCAGCACAACACACACCCTGGAGTGCACTATTGCTATTATACAATGGCTCATTTACTTTAAAAAACAAAAAGATGTAAAATATGTTTTAAATACATTTATTTTGTAATGTGAAGTACACTTAAAAAAATGGTCTGCAGTTTCTGATTTCCTTACTAGGTGGTGCTGCACAGCTCTCAGTTGAGTGTGTGAGAGAGAGAGAGAGAGAGAGAGAGACACACACACACACACACACACACACACACACACACACACACACACCCCTAGCTCTAACTGCATTTTTCTTTTACATTAATTATTGCGGACATGCTACCTACCCTGAAACTGCTAAAGCTAGGGTTTGACTGGAGACTTCTGCATTCATGATATGGATCTCTCAGCAAGTGCACTGGAGACATTGTTGGCAGGGGCGATGAGCTGAAAATGTAAGTCGGGTTTCTAACAACAATGTTTCAGGAGCTGGGGCACCATCTGTTACAGCCTGTCAACACTGAAGTGGAGGAGATGCTAACATGCTTTGAAGTGGGCAGCTTCAGTGATCCGTGTGACTGGCAGTTACTGTCTGCATAGTTCAGTGAAGCCACTCATTTCGGAGAAGAAATCAGGCATTAAAATTATTTTGAGTAGCATTATCTTATTTGGTCTGAGTGTTTGATTTAGGGTGATGTCAGGGCATGGAGTGAATTACAGCCATGGTTCGGTGACTCAGGGCAGCAAGAAAGGAAATGAGTGAAGCAGGCTATCAGGATTAGTAAAGCAGGATGTGAGGAGTGATTCCCATAACACTTGGTGCGGCCATCTCTGTGTGCTGGGACTAGACCCATGATGTTGTACTGGGATAACATCACAGTTCCAATCCCAGATAGACCAATCAGAGTCCAGGATTCTTTCATGCCATTGTATAATAACTAAACTTTAAAGGAGATAAGCCACTTCACTGGCAGTCAGTGCATTTCATGCAGTGCCTGTGGCACATGACATGCCCTCAAAAGCCAGTCAGTAGTCTAGCCTCTATGTTCTGCACCTGCTGCAGGCATTCTAATGTACCTCCACTGACTCTGTGGTACAGAGCATTCTGGTAGTCGAGCCAAGACATTGCAAGTGCGTGCAGTAGAGTCACCAGGTCACCCATGGGGATAAGGGAGTTCCATGCCCTCAAATCCCTAAACCCATACAAATCCAGTCCTGACAGGCTCGACCCTCTTCTTCTTCAGATCTCTGCCCCTGTCATTGTTCATCTCTTGTCTCATCTTCTTAACCTCTCCTTCACCCTTGGCATCATCCCCCAGATTTGGAAATTAGCTAAAGTTGTCCCCCTTCACAAAGGTGGTGATCGGGCTCTACCAGGAAACTACAGCCTGATCTCCCTCCTCCCCATCTTGGCCAAGCTTCAAGAATCCCTTGTCCTTACCAGACTCACCAACTTCCTTACTGCTACTAACTTCCTGTCCCCATAACAGTCAAGAATTAGAAAAAAACATTCCATTGTCTCCTCTTTACTATGGGTAACTGATGCCATTCTCACTGGTATGGACCAAGATCACCTTACTTCAGCCATGTTTATAGACCTTGCCAAGACATTTGAGTCCGTCTCTCATTCAGTCCTTCTCTCTAAACTAAAACTAGCTGGCTTGTCCCTGATAGCAGTCCAGTGGTTCCATTCTTACCTTTCAGGCCATTTCCAATACATCCTGACTGCCGATTCCCTCGCCCCCTAATCCTAGCAGGAGTAACCCAAGGCTTTATCCTGGGCCCAATCCTCTTTTCCATCTTCTTAAACAATCTCCTCCTAGTGTGCTTTCACTCCCACATTCACCTCTACACTGACAACACCATCCTCTACAATTCAGGTCCCTCAGCTTCCGAGGTTTCCTCCCTTTTACAAGCTGACTTCAGTTGTGTCCTAAACTGGTTCTAGGGCAACCAGCTAAAAGTAAACACTACCAAAACAGTCTCAATGAACTGTGGTACACCCTAAAAACTTGCCAAGCTCTACCCCCCTTCCTTTTCAACACTTGACGGCACTTCCTTAGACATCATCCCTGCATACAAGTACCTAGAAGTCTGGCTTGATAGCTGACTTAACTTCATCACTCACATAAACCACATTCACACCATACTCCACCCCAAACTGGGTGCACTATACAGAAATAAAGATGCCCTCTCCCTCCATGTTCATCAGATCCTCCACATTAGAAAAGTCCTTCCACTTTTTGATTATGCTGATGTTGTATATAGATCTGCTTCCGCATCTACCCTCTCCAGACTGGACATTCTATTAAATGCCTTTTGTCGCTTCACCTTAAATGCCCCCTTCCCCAAAACTCAGCACTACACTCTCTGCTCTTCCCTATCACTCTTCTCCTTATACTCCCACTGAGATCATCACACATCCATCATCTATGCCAAGAACAATGGGGCACAATTTGAAGACAGAGGGGGATGGCACAGGGGCACTATGAGGAAGTATTCTTTCATGGAGAGGGTGGTAGAGGCATTGAACAGCCTTTCTGAAGAGGTCATGGAGTCAAAAACAGTGCAGAAATTCAAGAATGCATGGGACAGACATAAGGCAATTCTGGTGGGGGTAGGAAGAAGTAGGCTGTTAGTTAACCAAGATCTGCTGCTTATCAAATAGGAAGGGAAATGGGCTGACTTAGTGGGCCAAATGGTCCTTATCTACCATCAAAGTCTATGTTTCTATGTTTCTAAATATTGGTTTGTCACAATCCCTCCCTACCCAGCCTCCATCCTATCCCCCACCCCTCACATATCCTACTGCCTCAGAACAAGGGACCCTCACTTTTTTGCCCTTCCTCTGCCTTATTCCAAGTAAGGTAAAGCAGCTTTTTCCTTCCACTTCCCTAATTTGTGGAACTCCCTACCCACCTCACTCCTTATGCTTCCATTTCTAAACCTATTCAAAAGTACTCTATTGCACTCACCACCTCCACCCTGCTCGTGCCCTCTATCTGTCTAACCCTCTGCTATAATCCCACATGACCCCTGTCACTCTGTCATAAAAATTGACCCCCCGACTCCTATTACCAATGTGAGCCCCTATAGTCTGTAGTAAAAGCTCGTCCTGCACTGCACATTTGTACCTCGTATTACTTGGTATTTTGGGGCATAAGAAGGCTGATTGCCCATCGCGAATGCCCCCCACAATTGTGTGGCTCATTAAGATTTAATTAGCAGAGTTACTGAGTCCGCATGCCAGATCCACGAGGCCTAGGATCATATTCACCTCTCTGGTTGGACATAGAGGAATACCAGGCCTCTAGGAACTCTTGTACCCTACCATCCTTGGTTTATTCCTCCCTGAAGTCTCTCCCCAAGTCCCTAAAGGATACCCCAATGGGATGGTCTCTCAAGGCTCTCCATCAGGTGCAAAAACACCTGGCGCTTGATTGGTATAAGTCCCTTGAACAGCGTATAGTGGACAACCCTCCCTTTAAAATTGGGAATAGGCCCATTTCTTCTTCATTTTGGGCTCCTCTAAGTGAAGCCAAACTCCTGGATATAGCCCCTACTGGGCAAATTCTTCCCTTCCCTCAATTTCAGCAGAGATTTAACATTCAAGAGCGACACCTTTTTAAGTATTGGCAAGTTCAGCAGACTCTAGTCTCCTTTTTGGGGAATTTGTCAGGGTCTACTCCACTGAAAATGGAACTCACCTCCCTTTTTCAGGTGGCAGAACAGCCGCATTTGGTGTCCAGGGTATATAAAGTGCGATAATCCCTGGATTTTCATTTGCCCCAAGGTGTATGCTATTACTGGACCCAGAGCTATCCATGGTAGGAGATGCTTGCATCTGGAAGCAGGTCTGGTGTGATACTTATAGATCATTAAACAGGACAGACTTTGTTTAGTACAATTTAATATTATGCATAATTTATACTTCACTCCTGACAGATTACATAAAATGGGTAGGCTCCCCTCCTCTCACTGTCAGCGGTGTCTAGAGCCGGATGGGGACCTATACCACATGCTAGGGTTATGCCCGAAGGTTCACACCTTCTGGCATGACATCAGAAGATCCTTAGATCCAATGTTGGGACTTGATTCATTGTTTCTACCTGAGGTCTGTCTTCTTAATTGTTACCCCCTGGAACCTTTAGAATATGAAAGGCACATATGGCCTTGATATCTGCTGTGGCTAAGTTTATAATTATGAGGCACTGGAAGGAAGAGTCCTTGCCATCTGTGCTGGAATGGCATAAGGAAGCTCTACTGGCTCTCCAACTGGAATGACACATTGCGTCAATGACAAATAGACTTCAAGCTTATCAAAATAAGTGGGGTCCCTTGGATGCTTTGCTTACTGCCTGGATATCCTAGAGACTTAGTCTGCCCACTTAAAAACTATGTTTTGTTTTGGATAAGGGATACTATGTTTGGCACAAGGGTGGTGTGGGGACGGGGGAGGATTAGTGGGGTTACTGTTTAGATTGGGGTTAGATGATTTCATTTTTTGTTTATTTGTGTAAAAAGTCTGATGAATGCAGTCTCATTATTATGTATTGTAATATCACAATGCAACCTTGACTGCTTCATCTGTGTTTCCTAATGTTCAAATAATTTTGAATAAAATATACTGAATAACAAAAAAATAAAAGATTTAATTAGCACTTAGCCAGAGGTCTAAATTTATTTTAAATGTTTCAAGGTTTGTGCTGTTCACAAGATGGTCTGGTAACTTATTCCACATTCTTGGAGCCCTTACTGTAAAGAAATGCAATCTCTTATTGGAGTTAGCTTTCTGAATTTCCATTTGTCTAGAATGCAGTCTAGGTACAATCTTTCTGTCTGCAAGGTGAATCCCACATTGTTGCATTAAGGCAGGAGTTTGTAAGGTTTTATAAAGGAACAGGAGATCTCCCTTATACCGCCTTGTTTCTAAAGAATGTAATTTTAGTTTTTGAAGCCTATGTGCGTAGCATAGCTTTGCTAAGTGGGGTACCATCCTAGCTGCCCTCCTCTGAATGCCCTCAACCTTCTCTATGTCCTTTTTTAGGTATGTGCTCCAGAAGGGTGACTCGTAATCTGAATGTGGCCTGATTTATGTTCTGTAGAGGGGAATTATTCAATGTTCTGATTTAGTTATGAAGGAGTGGTCTATTCTCCTAAGGAGTCCATTAGTGTTTGGCCAGTTTATTACAGTGGTCAGCTGAGGGGAGTTTATTATTAACTAGTATCCCAATGTCCTTTTCACTGCTTGTGACCTTTAATGTAATATTATTTAATTTGTAAGACTGGAGTGGGTTGTTTTTACCTAAATGAAGTACAGTGCATTTATTGATGTTAAAATCCATGCTGTTTGTATTTGCCCATTTTTCAATTTCGGATAAATCCTTAAGTAGTTGATTGCTACTGTCTAGTGAGTCCACTTTCCCTCCCAATTTGGTGTCATCAGCAAATTTTGATAGGAGGGTGTTTGAGCTAACCTGCATGTCTGAAATAAACAGGTTAAATAAAGTTTGTCCAAGGACAGAGCCCTGTGGGACCCCACTTGTCACTTTACCGATGTCTGACAGGATTCCATTGATTTTTACCCTCTGTGTTCTGTTTGTGAGCCAGTGATCTATCCTTTTGACTAGATTAATGGAAATCCATAGATATAAGAGTTTATTAATTAATTTCTCATGTGATACACAGTCAAATGCCTTACTATAATCTAAGAGAATAATGTCCATAGTAATCCTGGCATCAGTCTCCTGGTAAATGTGATTAAAAAAAGAATATGAGGTTAGAAGTGGTGGAATGGCCCTGTTTAAAACCATGCTGAGTGGGATCACTACATTTTAAGGTTTGAAGTTTTGTTTCTAGTATGGTTTTAATAATTTTTTCTAGTAATTTGCAGGGTACTAGTTGGGAACCAGCTTCTTTTATTCTTCTGCCTTATGCACTTGTAAACCTGCACTTTGCACTTGCCACCACCAGGCTATTCCTTGTATCTTGTCCTAGGCGTTGTTACTCCACTGTTTGTCTAACTTCACACTGCCACTCATATTTGCCTTGTACACTGGCTTGTATTTGTATTGTATTGTATTGTACTGTATTGTACAGTATTGTACTGGCTTGTACACTGGCTTGTATTTGTATTCTATTGTACCGTACTGTACTGTATTGTACTGGCTTGTACATTGGCTTGTATTTGTATTCTATTGTACTGTACTGTACTGTATTGTATTGTATTGTACTGGCTTGTACACTGGCTTGTATTTGTAATGTATTGTACTGTATTGTATTGTACTGTACCATATTGTATCGTACTGGCTTGTATTTGTATTGTATTGTACTGTATTGTACGGTACCATATTGTATTGTACTGGCTTGTACACTGGCTTGTATTTGTAATATATTGTACTGTACGGTACCATATTGTATTGTACTGGCTTGTACACTGGCTTGTATGTGTATTGTATTGTATTGTACTGGCTTGTATTTGTATTGTACTGTATTGTACGGTGTTGTATTGTACTGGCTTGTATTTGTATTGTATTGTACTATATTGTATTGCACTGGCTTGTACACTGGCTTGCATTTGTATTGTACTGTATTGTATTGTACCGTATTGTACTGACTTGTACTCTGACTAGTATCTGAAATCCATTTGCCAGCCTGTAATCTCATATACTGTATTTGGTTGCAAGTCTCACATGTACTGTATTTTGTTGCATGTCTCTTTGTATGCTGCTTTTTCATTGTGTATTTGATGTAATTGTATCTCCAATTTCCCCCCTCCCCCGGGTCACACATGGAATCAAGCCTTGGCTCAGTGTGCCTTTCCCAGTTATCAATTTTTAAATAAATAAATAAATAAAATCCTGCTGAGGTTCCTTAGATGGTAAAAGACACTCTGGACTAGA
The DNA here is from genome assembly GCA_016271365.2 of Neoceratodus forsteri. Classification (NCBI taxonomy): domain Eukaryota; kingdom Metazoa; phylum Chordata; order Ceratodontiformes; family Ceratodontidae; genus Neoceratodus; species Neoceratodus forsteri. Next base: position 187,910,175 of record CM057457.1, read on the forward strand.
GCCAACACCTAATTCTCAAGTGTCAGCCTTTCATCCAGCATGACCCTAACATTTTTCACCCTTGTGGCATCCAAAAGCTTCAATGAGCTGAGCCAAAGCCCAGTCTCCTTCTCTGCAGCTGCCACTCTCCCTCCTTGGCCTGGATCAGCTACTACTGCAACTCCCTTTATCTAGGACTTCCAGGGGTTGATATCTACCACTTGCAGCTAGTGCAGAATGCTGTGGCCTGGTTGTTGATGGGGGACTCCACGTATGAGTCACATCACATCAGTGCTGCGTGAACTGCACTGGCTGCCTTTTCAGTGCGGATCACCTTCAAGGTTGGGCTTCTGACCTACAAGGCCTACATGGACTGGGCCCAGACTATCTGAATGAGTTCCTGATTCCTTACTCCCCCAGACAACCTCTCCACTCAGCTGATGAGGGGTTGCTAGAAATTCCCAGGGTGAGTCTTAAGTCATCTGGGGTCCTTTGCATTTATGTACGTGGCCCCTGCCCTGTGTAATTCTCTACCCCTTCAGATACATGAGTGCACGACCATGGAGGGTTTTAAGAAGGTGCTTAACACACACTTCTGGCACAAAGCATACCCTGATTAATTATTTTATTTATTCTGAATATTGGATATTTTATTGACATTAATTGCTGTTTTATCTGTTTTTACTGTTCAGTGTCTTGACAATGGAAAGATGCTATACAAATAAAATTATTATTATTATCTACTAGTACTTCAGTCTTATCTGGGTTGAGTCTTAACCAGCTCGATGGTATCCAGTCCTGGATCACAGGTAAGCACTAACAAAGCATATCCCCTGTACTCAACATTTTGGGTACAAAAGAGAAGCATAGTTGGCTATCATCTGAATAAAAAAAAACACAAACAAGCAGCACTCCAGAGGGGAAAAAGGACAAAAACAAAAGTTTAAATTGCAAACAACTCACAGTTTATTCAGCAGAGCTCCACAGGATACAGTAGTACTAAACCCAGGAGCTTCAGGTCTCCACGTGATCCTTCATCAAGGGGTGTGGAGTAAGAAGAATCATTTGCTTATCAAGTGAACTATTAAAGAGGTAATAACATCATGTACCTCTAACCCCTTCAGGCCAAACATGGTAATTATTAAAGACATATAAAAAAATCCATCTAGAAAACCACACCAAGTGATTAATAAAAATATAGGGTACATACAAGGCACACAACATGATGAGCAGATAAACATCCTTTTTAACTTATAATATTCCAGTGAACCTGGAGTGGGTGTGGGTGGGGAGTTGTGGGTGCTGGAAATAGGGAAGAGGGGGAAAAAACAATTAATATGCTAACTAAATGGAGAAAAATAGGACACACAAATGTCACAATATCACACAAAGGGGCTTTTCCTTTTTGCCAAAATCAATTCAGATCAGGGTGCTCTTTGTAAAAAGTGTACTCTGCACCTAAATAGGTTTCAACAAATCATGTAAATGAATTAGAAGATATGGCCTTAAGGAAAATCTTCAAAAATCAAGGACTACAATTAACAAAAATTTACTACTCAAAATAACTCAATAGTTTTTGTTTTAAGGTCCACATTTATATATATCACTTCTCCTAGGTAAAGAACAGATCAATATCCACATTTTCATTTAATCTATTAGTTGTTAATGATCTCAAGGCGTAAATCCATCTTGCTTTATGGAGTAACAGTAATGTTCAGTCCCTTCCCCATGAGAGTGATAATTGTCTCTCAATGCCCATAAAACAGAAAGAGGAAACATCTTGATTATGACTATAATGACATACTGGTCTTTTAAACAGAATGTTGTGAAAAAACACATAATGAAGTGGTACATGGCAAAATGATTTGCATAAACTAGAGTATTTTCTTGTGAATTTACGTCAGTTGTGTAAATAAAAATCACATTTTATATTTCCACTGAACTTGAAAGAAACTAGGTAATGATGGTCTAACATTATTCTTAAAGGTGGAGTATGACTCTCTGAATAATGCACTATTTTTATTCCGTGATAAGCTCTATGGTGACAGAAAACATTTTGATATACCAAGGTGATCAGTTAGTATGTTTTTCTTTAGCAGGATGAAAACCATGCTATGTCTAGAATGACATACTGGTCTTTTAAATAGAATCTTGAGAAAAACACATAATGAAGTGGTACATAGCAAAATTATTTGCGTAAACTAGAGTATTTTCTTATAAATTTATATTGGTTGTGTGAATAAAAGCCACATTTTATATTTCCAGTGAACTGTAAGGAAACTAGGTAATGGTCTGACAGCATTCCTAAAGATGAAATGGTTATATTACAGGCAGAACAACTGCAGTATCCCATAAAATATTGCCTTGCCTTCTGATGTTTCTTAATTATGGGTGTAGTAGAGCTCACTCTCTGCCACAGAAATGACTGGTTTTCCACTTTTATTTGGAAAAAAAAGTCAAGGTTTAGCCCTATTAGAATTAGTACTACAATATGGGACCTCTTGTTGCTAAGTTAGGTACTATGGAGTTTACATTTCATTTTATTTCTTTCATATTTTATGCCTATCATGTAATCCTGCACCTTTTAAATGTTATGCTCATGTATTTCTCAGTATGTTTATGGGCACGATGTTATTGCGGAGGCAGAGGAAAATAAAGCTGAAGTTGGCTGCATCCAGGTCCAACTCAGAGAAGGATGAAGAAAGTTAGTCTTACTACGTCAATTGTGACCTAAACCAAATGCTCTTCTTGGCATTGCACAGCTTACCCCATAAAATATACTTCTGATCATTTTCAATATAATAAAAAAAAATCTCATAAGATACCCAACAGACCTACTAATGATGCACAGAATGCCCGCTTCCAGATCTCCACTGAGGGAACTATTGGAATATACTCCTATTTAATAAGCCTAGCAGTTTTAAAAAGGGATTTTGTGTACCGAGTGGAACTTATGGTGGCAAACAAAGGAATACATTTTCACAAGCTTCCCTCTGCCAGATGTCTCCATTCCTCCCCTTTGCATTTACTTGACATCCCACTGAAAAGACGTAGCAGGACATATCCAGACTGTAAAAAAAAAAGAGTTGTTTTCTGTTTGCTTTTATTTCACTCTGTATTTGCCTAGGTAAACTTCATTTGAAAGTCACCTATGACAAGTGAGCCTCGTGGTGGTTGCAAATGGATACAAGTACTTAGAATATGAACACAGTGCAATTGAGTGTCTGCTTGCAAGCCAGATCAAAATAGGAACTCCACTGTGAAGGTAGCTGGCTCTGACCATGGTAGGTAATGTAGCGGGTGACACAGTAAGAGCAAAGCTCAAAATAACATGACATGCTGCAGGAGTCAAACTAGTAAGAATGGATAAGTAGTTCTGTAAATCAAATGTCAAAAGTTTTTGGAAAAAATAGAAGGAAGTGAGCTGAACACTTACTTGGTGTCATACTTGGAGATATAGGACAACAGAAGGTGTATGCCCATATAAGTTGTCCCCACTACTCAGCGGAGGGAATAGAATTACCAACTGTAATGCATCTGTCCAATCTAGCCTTAAAGGAAAGAAATGAAGATGCATTAACCACTTCATCTGGCAACTGTTTCCACAGTCTAATAGACCTAGACACAAAACCATGTTTCCATGCCTCTAATCTACGTGTGTTTTCATTGATCTGTTGTTTATGGCCTCTCATATCATACAGTACTTATAATCCTTAAGTTATGTGGCAAGGTGGGCTGGCCCTGAAGGGTATAGCCAGGAAGTCTTTGCTATAGCAAGGCACATTTTGGGAGCCAGACCTAGTACAGTAAGACCACCATTTAAAATGAGAGAACTGGTCTTCTAAACCTCACATCTGTGTAGCAAAGAAGTCTGTCTGATCATGAGAAGGTCTGTGGGGTATGAAAGCAGATTCAAGTGAATGACAGTGAATTATTTTCTATTTGTAATTCTTTCTGTTGGAAATTGTTTATTTATTAAATTTCCTAGTAATTATGTATTTCCTTTAGTTTGTTATATACTTTGTAAATGTTGTGACAATATTAAAATGTGAGATATATATATATTGCAAACGAACTTCTTTAATGCACTAGTTAGAGTTAAAGTGACACAAGTAGAGAAATGTGGCATTAAGCTTTTCAACCCTGACACCCCATCCCCACCCTGCAGGCAGCAACAGGCGTGGGGTGTGCTTTGGTGCTGTCAACCCTAATACTCACCCCATTCTCATATACTATATCCATCCCAGTGTCCATACTCATGGAATTGGGTGAGCATTAAGGTTGACATACCCAAGGCACATCCCATGCTTGTTGCTGCCTGTTAGGTGGAGATGGGGTGTTTGGGGTGGAAACCCTAATGTCACATTTCACCACTTTTGTCACTTTAACCCTAACTAGTGTGTTAGCAAAGTTTTTTTGCAATGAATTTCTTTACTTTTTGAGATTGTACTTTTTCTGTAATTAGTTTTTATAAATGCACGAACTACTATAAAAAAAGGAAAAAATTGACCATATTCAGTGGGGGCTTTGAGATTCAAACCCAGGTGTCCAGGATGAAGCCAAAAGCCTTAGCTACTACACCATATTGTCTCCTTTGATATCATTGTATCAATGTTTTGTTATCCAAAATCAAGACAATTCCAAACTAAAACAGCCAATAATATTTCCTGTTTCTCTGTCTTGCCAAAAGTCTTTTTTTCACTTTGCGTATTTCTAGGCCTTGAATTGTCTGAAACTTTCAATTCACATCAACACAAAATCAATACTCTAATGTCTATTTTAACATAAGTTAAAAAAAAATTCCTTTCCTTCTGAAGCCCCAGTATTTAACATACTGACTTGGAGCCCATGTTTCAAAACAAATCACATCTTCAGTCTGTCAGTTTCCAAAAAGTAAACCAAAAAGAAATTGTTGCAAACAGTGGTTTTGAACAGACCAAGCTTCCAGAGAAGAATAGGTTGTAGTTTTCACCTGATTTTTCCAATTCCCTCAATTAAAAAAAAAGGTATGCAAATTAGCTAATGATTATTCATGAGCTATAGTTACACTGACATTTTAAAAACATTGGGCACATAAGGAACTATTCTTCTTGCAATGTGAAAAGGTGAAACCAAAAATAATTTTTGTTAACAGTGATTGAACAGACCATGCTTCCCAGAGAGGGATAGTTTTTAGCTTTCACCTGATTTTTCTAATTCTCTCAATTTAAAAAAAAATGGGTATGCAAATAAACTCATGATGATTCCATGAGCTATGAGGTGATTCTAGGTGCCCAAGCCACGCACCTTCACACAGCTATTTTGAAGTGCTTACTGAGCATGCTCAAAAACATAATTTTTAAAATTGAATTACTTTGCAATGGATTAATATTTTTTAATCAAATCAGCAAAAGGCACCTCTGTGGGCCAAGCCCTTTCTCCTCTGAAAATTTCAGACCATAATTCCAAACCATCTGGTTGCAAGGTGATGACAAACAAAAACAGCAAAAAAGCAGCTATTTTTTACATGTTTTCATTATCCGCATCTCAGAATCCACACATCCGACCGGAATGAAACTTGGCACATCAAGAGATCTATCCAGTAAGACTGCACATGCAAAATAGTGCACAAATCCATTGAACAGTTGCAAAGATGTTAAAGTGCAAAATCTGAGGTTTAAACTAGAACCCACTGCTCAAACCAAACTGTAGTGGTGCTACACTATAATACTGTATATACCATAGATATACACTGTAGATAAAAATATTAATAGCTTCACCCCTGTCTGATGGAATTGCACTACATTTGGCATGCACAGTCTGAATGGCAAGGTGTCCTGATTTGCAAGGTTTTGTTTCAGTTGGATGTGCAGATCCCAAGATCTGGATAGTGCATTTTTAGGAAAAATTGTGTTTTTTTTAAGGTTTTTTTGTCATCACCTACAGACCAGATGGTTTGGAAATTTGGTCTGAAAATTTCAGGGTAGAAGGGTATGCCACAGTATGGTGACTTCCATTAGTTTGGTGAAAAAATATTAATCCAGTCCCACGTTATACGCATTTAAAATTTTGATTCTGAGCATGCTCAATAGAGTATCAAATGTCAATCCAAAAGACCATGCTCAGAACCAAAATTTCAGATCCTTATAACATGGCAGTGGATTAATATTTCTTCACCAAACAAGCAAAAGGCATGTCTGTGGGCCAAGCCCTTTCTATGCTGAAAATTTTAAACCAAATTCAAAACCATATGTGCGCTAGATGATGACAAAGAACAGCCCAAAAATGGTGATTCATGTAACTTATTTCACTATTTGGATCTCGGTATCTAAACATGTTGCCAGAAGAAGACTTGGCAAGACAAAGGATTTACCCTGTGAGACCATGCATACAACATTGTGTGCAAATTTGTTCAACGGTTACAAAAGATATTAAAGTATAAAGATGGTATTACCCAAAAAATTTGTTTTTTTTCCTCACAAAACAGGATAGGGCCCTCACAACAAAGAACCCTTTTTCATGAGACCAAATGATTTTGTTGTTCCATGAAGCTATCCAAAAGACTGAACTGGTCATGCTCAAAACTCGAAATTATTTAATTAAATAACTTTGGAATGGATTAATATTTTTTCACCAAACCAGTGAAAGGCATTCCTATGAAGCAATCCCTTTCTTCCCTGAAAATGTAAGACCAACATTCTAAACCATCTGGGTGCAGCAAGATGACAAAAAAAGCACAAAAAAACTAAAATTTTTAACATTTTAGCACTATGCGCAACTCATAATCTGCAAATCCAACTGAAATGAAACTTGGCACATCAAAAGATCTGTCACACAAGACTGTGCATGGAAAAATGTAATGCAGATCCATTAAATAGTTGCAAAGTTATTAAAGTGCAAAGTCTGAAGTTTAACATAGAAACCCCTGCTCAATAGATAGATAGATAGATAGATAGATAGATAGATAGATAGATAGATATCTGACTGCTGTAATTTAATAAGCATAGGTAGTCCATTTTCATTGGGCATGTCCATGACCTGTTTCTGTAGATAATTCTACAAAATTTAAAAATCAAACCTGTATCTGATACAGAGCAGGGGGGCACAGGTTACATGTGTTGACTAAAGGGGTGCCTATGTCCAGGAGGCCACATGCTGTGTGAAAAAAGTGCCAGGCCTTGTGCTGTGTGAGCACAGACCTATGGAAGGACTTGAAAGGAACAGCCCTGGAAGAGTTATAACTAGGCTGGTGGCAGCTTGATAAAGTAAGTGAACCAGACTGCCCTTCTCACATGACCCAGAGCTCATGGGAGTGCATTGAGTGTGTCTGACACAAGGTTGTTCACCTGCTGTCACAGTGCTGTCTTGTTCTATGGTAACCATCATTGCAACACCCTCCTGTATGATGTTTGAATTTAGAATCGGATCGGTACTTTTGAAAGTAAACTGAAAACTGACTGAATCAGATATTTATTTCAAAATGTTGATTAAGAGGGCATATTGAGCTGAAGTTCATTTCCTGGTGTGTCCTGAGGGAAGAAAAAATTTGTACAGAAAAAGCACAATCTGGCAGTAATATATATATACATATATATATATATATATCTATAGCAAATTACAGAATTTAAGTAGGTGGGAAGGAATTAAATAGAATGAGCCAAAAAATACATGAGGATTGTAAAATCTAATGCATCAATAATGTTAAAAGTCAAACACCAAGAACTGTCTTAGTCTTTTAACATAACATTATGCCATCACATTGTGCTATGAGCAGTTCAAGTTCTGTAGTTATGAGAACCCTCGTGCTGTGCTATGCTACACTGTGTTACTAGAACCACAACTGAAAACAAATGATCACACTGCTTTTTACATAAAAACAGAATCAACTGTTCATTTATTTTTTTATTAAATATTATAAGATTTAAGATGGGTGCTCCACCCCCACCCTATTTTTCTATGAATAAGCACTATGCTACTGTATCATCCACCTAAGTACTACACAATGGCCCTTAGTGCTCTGCCAATGCTAGTATTTAGTACACATGAAGGTAGCATGCCTGAGATGCAGTTTGCAAGAAGATCTGTGTGCAGGATCCATAAAGAACAGGAGGAGAGAATAATTGTCCAAATCTGGGGGGTTCTCTTTATAGAAACAAAGACATATAGATGCTGGCAGAAAAAAACTCAATGGCCCATTGAGTCTGCCCAGCACCTGCTTGTGCTCGTAACCAGTCTAATGCAGGACCAGAGCTAGTCTACCAATAACCTTGACTGTATTTTGAAATTTAGGAGCAAATGAATGCTAGAGAATATGAATGTTAACACAAATAATTGGTTATTTACAGGCATGAAACTATAAATGTCATAAACCAAGAAAGATGTATATAAAGGCTGTGTGAAGGTAATTAATCCATGTGTATCCAAGATGGTTGCATCTATTATACCACTACAATTTCAATATTTATAGGGATTAATAATTATGTATTTCATATTTTTGATAGTGAAATATTGGAAAGCATGCCCCTGAAGATGCCATATATTAGCTCCTTAGGGGGTCAGCTAGCACAGCTGGTGGTCTGTGTGTGGCTGATGGTCTGCATGAACCCAGGGAAGGTATTCCTTTTTCCGAGCAGGGATTCTGCTTTGGGGTGGATGGCCAGGTGGTCATCTGAGTAGCACATATATATTATGTACCTGGGTTAAAAATATATTCCAGGGAGGAATTCTGGAACTTGAGACCCTTGGATTAAAATTACTTTGTTTCCTCAAGAGTTCAGCAAAGATGCAGGGCATATATTATCATTTATCAAACAATAAGAAAGAGAAAGAGAAGATGGTATGGCCCAGTGGATGGGGGTGGGAGAGCCAGGAGGCACTTGCTGAGAAAAAGAAGAAGAAAGGGAAGGGGTGCGGCCCATTGTATGGGGTGAGAGAGCAGGGAGGTGCTTGCATAATGGTAGGGGTGGGTGCAGACTTTTTTCATGTCTCATACCACTATGGGGCAATGCAAGTTGAAGGAGGTATTCAGTAAGGGAACCCACCAGGGTCTCCTCACCCAGGTATTCCTTTGAAATACCAGGTCTGTGGCGAATAAGGCTGCCATCATTTATGATGTCGTCTCTAATTCACGGGTTGAGCTGGTATTCATCACAGAGACTTGGTTGGATGATTCTGCTGACCCTCTCCTGGAGGATTTATTCCCTCCAGGTTTATCTGTGGTACGTCACTTGAGCATGGGACACAGGGGTGGAGGTGTTGCTATTCGCATTTGAGTCAGCCTGAAATATGTGGTGTCTCTTGATGAGAGGGTGGGGTAATTTTAGTGTGTGACCATTGAATGTCTGTCTGATCTGAAATGCAGTGATTCTTGTGTACCAACCACCACACTGGGGCAGGGATTTCCTGTAGGAGTTTGCTGAGGGACTGTTAGTCTGGGTGTTGGAATCCCCAAGGACTCTTATCCTTGGGGATTTCAGTGATAGGACTGATGGCCCCCTTGGATGTATTTGCAAACAAGCTCCTCCAGCTAATGGTGGAACTGGGTTTCAGATAGGAAATTACCACAGTCACACACTCCATGGACACACACTTGACCTCATGTTCTCAGTGGAGTTAAGATAGAAAACATCTTAGTGACACCTGTTGTCTGGCTGACCACTGTACCATTTTGTTCAATGCTGGAGTCATTAAGAATCCATTCTTAACTGTCGAAATGATCCAATACTGTTCTAAATGGGATCTCAATCCAGTGATATTTCTGAATCTTTTGGACACTTCAGGCCTGGATGAGGTCTGTACTACAGAAAGTGTTGCTGTGGTGGAAACTTATAATGGAGCTCTCCCTGCAACACTGGATGCCCTGGCACCAGTCCATTTTTACTCACAGACCTCTCACCAAAGAGCTCCTTGGTTTACATTTGAGCTTCTGTTGATGAAGGTTGTAGGCCATAAGTTACAGTGCAAGTGGAGAAAATCATGGTTGGATGCCAACAGACTTGTCCTGGAGGAGCACTTGAAGCTCTACTGTGAGGCTGCCATGGTGGTAAAGACATATTTCTATTTTGCAGTGATAGGAGCTGAGAAGAGCCATCTGGTCACACTTTTCTGGGTGGTGGACAGTTTATTACATCCTGGCTATGATACAAGGAACTTGTTTCCATAGAGAGGTGCAAGCAGTTAAACGAGTTCTTAATGCCAAGGTTGTGGACATCCAAGACCAGATTTCCACCACTATGCAGTCAACAGGAATAGAAAGGGAAATCTGAATGCATCAGTGAATGACTGGGAGGAGTCTCAATTATTGGATGAGGGGGAGGTCTTCGGGGTGGTTTCAGATCAGTGGTGCACCATATGTGTACTGGACCCCACACCACCAAACTGCCTAAGGCTGGGTGGGGGAAACTGTTTCCTGTATTCACAGGTATTGTCAATGCCTCTCTGCAGGAGGGATTGCATCTTTCAACCCTAAAAAAGGCAATGGTGAAGCCCCTCCTTTAGAAGGCATTATTAGATCCTAATAATCTGCCAACTATCCCCTATCTCCAACTTTCCTTTTTTAGCCAAGGTTGTTGAGAAGGAGACTGTAGTCCAGCTTGTGAGTCATCTTGAAAAGAATTACATCTTTGAGTCATTTCTATCTGGTTTCTGAAACAAGCACAGCTCAGAGATGGCCGTGATCAGAGTAGTCAGTGAGCTGTTCCTAGCAAGGGATCATGGGGAGATTTCCAGTGTGATCCTATTAGATTTGTCTTCAGAATTTGACATCATAGATCATACAAGTTTATTGGCCAGGCTTGAGCAGCTCAGAGGTTTGTCTGGGCTGTATTCAAGTGGTTCCAGTAATTCCTTAGCAATAGAGAGCAGTTGGTAGTGCTCAGCTCTAGCCAATTGTGACCAGTTGTTCTTGACTACAGAGTGCCCCAGGGTTCTGTGCTTTTGCATGTTTTGTTCTCAGTGTATAAGATTCTGCTGTGAGAGACCATTAGGTCCTACAGTGTGGAGTTCCACAGCTATGCCAATGACATCCAGCTGTATGTGTCCTTTGCTCCTGAGTGGTGTTTTTGGTGCCGAGATTAGAGCAATGTTTGGAGGAAATCAGAGGAGTATGGATGGTCTCCAGTTGGTTGACTCTAACCCCTCTACCAACACCAAGTTGCAAGTTGTGGGTTCTGCAAATCAGATATTGGTCATTCATGTTGGCTTCGTCTCCCCTCCCATGGGGATTTGACTTTAGGCAGCAAAGGATGTTTGCAGCCATGGAGTAGGTTTTTTTTTTTAATTCTTTTTTTTTATAACTTCTTTATTGTCATTTTCTTCCAATAGTCATTAGACAAACATACACAAATACCCAGGTTACACCTGAGCCCACATGTTTTTTTTTTTAATTCTGTGTTTTTCACCTGGGCTATTGGCAGAGGGATGTATCCCCTCATCCGCTCCTGGATTGACCTCCCAGAATCCCCTCAGACAGCCTGGATTGGGTTGCCCATAGCTTTCCCCCTATAGAAGGGCTCCCCGAGGGGAGAGATCAAGATATGCCAGAGGCCCCAGCTGAGGCTTACACCTGGGGATTCATTCAGGAGGCAGTTCAGGGGCTTCATGTGCTGCTGTGCCCAGGGTTCTTCCCTTTAAGTTCCCCAGGAGGTGCAGAAATGCAATGATGTCAGCACAGGTCAGGCGTGCTCCAGCATCTGACCCACAGACATCTGCTGACACTTCCACTCACGGTCTGGTGGCCCTGGCTGTTGCACACCCAGTCTCCAGTGGATGTCACTGGCATTCTGGGAAGCCACAACCCTCCTCCCCCCCAGAGGAGGAGAGCTGTCAGTGGGACGTTCATCCAAGCTCCCTCGGCTGACACTCTGATGCTCTGTGTTTGTTCCCAAACATGGGTCATCAGCACTGCAAGCAATAGTGCTACTGCTGTACCATTGGACTGGCTTGAGTAGTTCTTGATAATCAGTTGACATGTGTTTTGCAGGTGTCTTTTTTAGTCAGGAACCACTTTTTTCATCTTAATAATGTAACCAGACTGTATCTGCTGCTGAATTCTGCCAATCTACCCACAACTAGTCAATGCCCTTGCTTCTTTCCATCTCAACTATTGTTGTGTGCTCTATAAAGGCTTACTTGAGGGTCAGTTGCATTGCCTGCAGTTTGTTCAGAATGTGGAAGCAAGATTACTGACCTCCGTTTGAAGATGAGACCATACCATATCACTCCCTCACTGCAGGATCTAGGTTGGCTACCTATTAGGTGGCACATTGACTTCAGAGTATTGTCAATTACATTTAAAGCCTTGAATGAACTGGGCCCCTGATTCCTCAGTGAGCCTCTAACTCCCTACATTCCATCCAGGGACTTCAGATCCAGAGGACAGGGTTTGCTTGTTGTGCCATCTTCTCAGCTGTAGTCCACTGGTGATTGGGCTTTTTCAGTGACAGCCCCTGCCCTCTAGAATTCATTACCAGAGGGGATCAGCTCAGCCATATCTGTGGTACTGTACATTTCACAAAGAAATTGAAATTTGACCTTCTTAAGAAATCTTTTGATTAATTTAGCTAGACCTTTTTGATTTGAGTGTGACTGTGTTTGGTCGATGTAAACAGAAGAGAGGGATAGACTGACTGTATCTATGTACTATATGTAATTGGTATGTTATTTTTGTGATGTTATTTATATGTTCTTGTATATGTTTTACTGTACAGACACTCCTTGCCTTGGAAGGGTGCTTTAAACATGTTTAAGTAATCAAACAAACAAACATGCAAAATGTTGAGGCACAGTACAAATAAGGTGAATCATTAGGAATTATTAAGAATTTTGAAATACCAGTCTGGAAATCATATTTCCTGTGAGGGTCCCACCCCCAATTTTCTGAGAAATGTAATTCAAAAACCCCCTCCCTAGTCCAATCATCCCCTTACCACAAGAATTATTTAGCTTACAAAAATGTGATCTATTTACATGAGCACTGCTCATCCACCAATGCATAGGACTTGCTAGCCATCTGAGGATTACTGACTGAATTTGGTTGTAAATGGTACTCGTCAGAATGGAGATGCTTTCATCTTTCCTGTTTATCTTTTCAAAGTGCATGTGTACACTCTAAAGCCTCAATCCCAATGCAAAGCATCATGGTTATGCAAATTGTGATGTGAGGCAGGCTGGACAGGCTTTGCCAGAATAGAAGTTGTCTGAAAAAAGGCTTTTACAATTATTCCAGTTCTCTAAAGCCAGACATGTCAGCCAGCACCCCACTAAAGGATCAGAACCTCATTTCAATTTATACCATGTTGCATTTGATGATAATTGACTATGTTATAGTTTGTGCAGTTGTGTTTACAGTATGTAGCACTTTGGACTTTGTATAGGTGCTATATTCAGCAAATAAAGCTCAGCATTATATATAGAATAATGCATGGGGAGGTGGGGAGGCGTGCATAACAGGGATTTTATGCACACATGGGGTGTGGGATGCTAAATAAATCATAAGAGTGAAACCCAAGGGGTTTATCAAAGCATCCCACAATGAAGGTGTGCATAAAAATTCAAGTTTTGCACTCATCCCCATGTGTTATTTTATGTAATTGCTTGGGACTTTTTTTTTTCCAGCTACAGCATTGCAAATGAAGTACTCTAAAGTTAAACTGAGTCAGCATTTTATTTGTTCCATTAACTTTTACAGGGAAACACTGTATTTTAACAAGAAACATGTTGCATTAATTTAGAAATTCAGAAATAGGATTTCATTTTTATTTTGGCAAAATGCAGGTTTTTATGAGGCGACATGGGAAATGAAACAGCATGAAATTGGGAACAATCAGAAAACTGCAATAAACTGCAATCGATGAGTTGAAACAGCAGAGTAGAGTAGTTAAAACAGCTAGGTATTAGTAGTAACTATAATTTTCAATGTCTAAAAAGATCCAAAGACTAGAACTTATTCTGAATATTACAAGATCGGTTGCATTCTTATCCTACATTGCCACGGAGATATTCAAATTAGGTGGGTATTTCACAGGTTGCCATGGTTCCTACAGTAAACAGCTGAAATGTGCCACCATTTATCATTTTTCAATTCTATTATGGGAGAGCAGGTGACTGAAACAATGACTTTTTGAAGTGAGAGTACAATGAAAGGAAGTAGTCTGATACTGTACAAAGAAGTGGCTTCACTTTATTTTGGCGAGTGATTAACAGCACTTCTGAAGCTTGCCACATGACTGAGGGAGCACAAGTTGCACGGTGAAGAAGCTAACACATGTTTATCATCATAATCTACGGGTCTTAACGGTGAATTATAACCAGCTTCTATAATACAAAAAAACAGTATCCAGTTATTATAAGAATTTTATACCTGAGATGTGGAATACTACATAAACCCCAGGAGCAACGCTCGAGGGATTTATAAAAGCATACCACAGCAGGGTATAAAATTAAAGTTTTACACAACTCCCATGCTTTGTTTTATATAATTAAGGGGCTCTGTTTTTTTTATCCGTTCCCCAAATTATTGATAAACAAAAACTGCTATGCAAATAATTCTGTTTCTGTATATTTATTTATTGAAACACATCAGCCCCGAGAAACTCCTCCCTTGCTTCCCCATCCTGATTTCTGATTGGGGGAAACAGACTGCTGTGCTGAGAAAGAGGTGGGCTGTAGCATGCATTCCTTGGCCCTACGGTTTCCATCTACCATACCAGGAGAGCAGAGAAACAGTGGGGCTTGCTGACCACTGAGAGAACAGCCACACCTGGAGCCAGGAATGGCCGGGTGGAGTGAAGAAATGGCTGTGGGAAGCTTTGTGGAAGGTGGCAGCAAGAACTTTCTTCAAATTGGGAGCTAAAGTAAGCCCTCTTGAATTCAAACCCCCTCTCCCACCCACATGGACCAGACCACAGCCTGAGCTCTGTACGGGCTAGGAGTTGAAAGTGCTGGCTGGCACTTTCAGTTTTGTGCCACGATGGGCTGCAACAGCGCATTAGCATGGCTTCTCAGGGAAATCTGGTGTGTGACTGCTGTTATAGCCAGCTGGTCATTATGGCAAATTAAAACTGTTTTCCTGTGGGGAAAAAACTGGAGCCTAATTATATTAGTAGTAGTAGTTTGATACAGTTTTTTTCTATTTCAGTCAATAAATGCAGGGCTTGAATTTAGTATTGCCTGGATAGTACCTGGCTGACTCAGATACCATTGGATACTGCTGATTTTCTGAGATACTGGGTACCTTTGAACACTATTGGTATCCGGTACCTGACTACTTAATCCATTCACCTAGGATCATATTGGATCCCAGCTATTTGATGTGACTGTCCAGGATCAGAGACTGACATCTGACCTCAGGTCCCACTATCCATCCTCAGATATACATCGTCTACTGTGAGAGCAGAATTCACCATCCCAATGCCCCTGCTAAGCTCCTCCAGGTCCAGGCTTTTCAGTGACTGGATTTGTCTTCCTTTCATGCAGACTTGGTGCCTACCAACTGGTCGCCTACAGTATCTCATCTGCCAGCTCCATTAGCTCTGCCCTTAACTACTTCAGTTCTAATTTCCTAGCAATTTGAAATCAGCATGTCCCATAGGAATACCAGTGTCTGAGGCTCCCACCTTCCCTGGATTTCAGTGGAGTTACTGGCCTGTCTGCATGCTTGTGATCTTGCTTGGAAGATGCGCAAGTCCTCTGGCTCCCCAACTGACTTACTTAAGTACCGTGTCCTCCGCAATGCCTGTACCAGAGTGACTAGGCTTGCCAAGGCTGAGTTCTTTGCTTCCACCTTCCAGAACAACCTTTACCACCCCTCCAGTTTCTGAAAGGTCATCTGCACCCTCTTCTCTCCCCCATCCCTGTCCTCCTTCCTAGTCCTCAAGGTGGATAATACCCCAATTTCTGACCTCCTCTCTGTTGCCTCAGAGTTGAACTCGTTCTTCATCTCCCGTGCCTCTTCCCTTCTCTCCTCCTTCCCCTACCTCTTCCCTCTCCTGTCCTACCACCCCATCTCCCTCTTCTCCTGCACCCCTATCTCCACTGCCAACACCCTCAAGGCTCTTCAAACCCGTAATCCTCTCAAGGGCAAGAGCTGTGATGGACTCAACCCCAAACTTCTTCACCTCTCTGCCTCTGTCATCACCCTACCTGTCACCTCCCATCTTAACTTCTCATTTTCCCTTGGATCTATCCCTAACATATGGAAATAGTCCACTGTTATACCCCTTCACAAAGGAGGAGACGCCACCCATCCTGGAGGCTACCGCTCTATCTCCCTACTTCCCACCTTAGCTAAACTGCAAGAACACCTTGTGCTGGCTGAGCTCTCTGCCTTCCTTGACTCCTCCTCCTCCTTCTTCACCACTTCCAGTCTAGCTTCTGAACATTCCACTCCACCAAATCATCTCTTCTTCAGCTCACTGACTCCATTCTCTCAAGCATGGTACAAGGCCTCATCACCTCAGCCATCTTTATCAATTTGGCCAAAGCCTTCAACACTTAGCCCACCCCTTCTCCTTAGCAAGCTTTAAGGCAGTGGGGCTCTCTGACTCATCTACAAATTAGGTCCAATCCTACCTTGAGAACACTACTCAATCCATTAGAACTGGAGATTTCCTATCTGCACCACTTCCTATCAGGACTGGCATCCCCTAAGGGTCAGTCCTTAGTCCGATACTCTTTTTTTGGTCTTCCTAAATTAGTTCCCTACTGTCTGCACCTCTGCGGCCATCCACATGTACGCAGATGATATGGTACTCTTCACATCTCATTCCACCCCCTCTGATATGGTGGCCAAGCTCCAGCTGGACATCCATAATGTCCAGCAATGGTTCTGATCTAATCAGTTATCACTCAATGCCAAGAAGATGGTCTCCATGACCTCTGGCACCAGACAGAAGCTCGCCATGTTTTATGTCCTCCCCTCCTTCCACACATTGGATGGGGTCACAATGGATGATGTTCCTCCATTCAAGTACCTAGGAGTCTGCTTCAACTGTCACCTTGACTTTTCTGGACATGTGGATACTAGCCACAAAAAATTTCACCCCAAACCCGGTGCATTATACAGGAATAGAGGCTGTATCCCTCTTCCTGCTCGCCGAGCTATCGTCCAGAAGATAATTTTCTCCTCATCTTTGACTTCGGTAACATTGTCTACAGTGTTGCTTCTAAGACTACCCTCACCAGACTGGACCCTTTCTTTCACTCCTTCTGCCACTTTGCCTTGGACTGTTCCACCCTCCCCCCCACACACACACACCATTGCTCTCTCTATTCCTCTCTATCCATCCCCCTCCCTTAAGGCCAGGAGCCTTGTTCACTGTGCCTCCTTTATCTTTATCCGGGTTGCACCTGAAAATAGGAATGCCCAGTCAACAAAAACTAAATAAATAAATAAAAATAAACATTTTTGAATACTGGCAAGACTCCCTTCCCTCCTACCTTACCTCTCTCCTCTAAACCTCACCAACCCCCTCTTACACCATTCATAACTCTGGCTATCATTCCCTTGCTCTCCCTTCAAGAAAATCAGCTGTCCAGGCTGCTTTATGTTACAGTTTTCCTAAACTCTGGAACTCTCTACCTTTAAACATCCACTCTGCCTCTTCCCAGTGCTCTCTCTCCTCTGTACTCCACAACTTCACAACCTACACCTGCAACTGTGTGTGAACTCTGTCCCTGTTCCACACACTCTACCCCCTCCACTGCTACCACCATCCCCTCCTGATCTTCTCTTGACCCCCCCCATCTGCTACCACTGTTCTCCTCATACTTGGTTGCTTTCTCTGCCTCTTCCTTCTTCTAGCATTTTGCACTTCTTGTACCATTGCAATCTCCTCCTCATCCATATAATATTGCACTAATGTGTATTTAATTGCCTATTTTGTTTCGCTTATTGTTTGCTATATAGGCTATCTACAAGTCAATGTGCTCATTGCTTGATTGATGTACTTTATCCTCCTCTTCCTACTCCCCCCCAGGATGCAAATGGAAATTAGCTGTGATCAGCTCAGTATGACTTTCTTGGTGAAACTTTTGAAATATGTACATACATACATACATACATACCACTATCTGACTTTGGATCTGAAATCTGAATGGGATTGAATATGTGGTCCAGTGCTGGACAATTCCTTACATCCATTAGGGCAGTCCAAAGCACTATCTGAGCAAAATCTTGAAAACTACCATCCCATAGACATCTTATCAGCTGTTAGCAAACACCTCAAAAAAGTTGTTGCTTCCCAGCTTCCAGAATATATCCAGTCACACGAGTTGCTGTCACCAGCTCAATGTGGCTTCCACAAGGGCTACAGCACCTCCTCTGCCCTGGCTCAGGTTACCTCCAAGGTCATGGTTTTCTATGGATCAAGGTAAACTCACTGGAGGTATCTTCATTGATCTTTCCAAGGCTTTTGACCTGGTTGATCATGTGCTTCTGTGCTCACAACTCTGGTCTCTTGGCTTGTTTGCCCCTGTCCTTGGGTGGTTTTCCAACTACTTCCAAGGAAGACAGCAACTCACAAAATTCAACAAGGCTCTCTCGGAGCTCACCCCAGTTAAATCTGGAGTTCTTCAGGGGTCTGCCCTAGGGCCCATCCTTTTCTCCCTATTTGTAAATAATCTCCTCACTGTGCCATGCCAATCAATTCAATTTATTTGTTCTGCATAAAGCCTTTACAAAATAGTGTTAAATAGATATAAACAAAGCATATAAGTACATTCACTGGAACATACAAAGTTTCTATCTTTATAAATAGAAGTAGTTGGTGTAAAACATCAGCTTAATACAATCCTATAACTTCATACATTTTAAGAAGCGTACAAGTCTTGTCAGCATCTGTGTATCATTAGATGTAAACAATTTCATTAATATCTGGTCAGTGGGGAGTCCAAGTTCACTTAATATTGGTCCTAACTAGAAAGATTTATATTTATGGTATAACAGACATATCAAGGCGGCTTGTTTTAAGTCGTCCACCATATTTAAATTGCATACGCATTTATCATTTTCCACTGCCCTTTTTTTCTGTGCAAAATGGACACCGTTAGAATCAAAAGGTTCCATTCTAAATCTGGTTATAGTTCTTCTAAGATCTGGACAAGCCAATACCAACAAGAATGGCTCTATGGTATGAGACAGTTTCAGCTTTTTAAGCCACATGAAGTTTTTATAAGATTGAATCTGTTCCATGTTCTTACTGTTAAAAACATTCCTAACTCTCTCCTTCACCTGAAACTTTATGGCATCAAAGGGAAGGGAATTAATTTGATATAGCAGGTGGCCCAACCCCAATGCATATAAGCATGTTGCTATACAATCTATACTTGGGAACTTATAGCCTAGAGACGTATATTCTATCTCTTCCTCTAGACACATTCTCGGGATTCTATGATCTGGACAGAGGAACAATTTAAGGAGAAACAAAATTCTCTTTTTCACAATATAGGCTTCAACAGGAAGCTGACTGCGCTGTGCCATTCCAGTGACACCCTATATGCAGATGGCCTGGTCATCCTTACCCACTCCCATGACATCAGTGTCATTAACTGACACCTAAATGTTGACTTTGGCAACATACAATCCTGGCTCAAATCAAATAGACTTGTCCTCAATCTTAGAAAAATACAGGCCATGCCTTTTGGATCCCAGGCAAAATTAAAAATCTCTCCTGTGCCCCCAAGTATTATCAGCACTGATGGATCCCCTGTGATGGTTACTGACTTTGTCAAATACCTAGGAGTTACACTTGACCCTCAGCTGGACCTCTCACAGCATGTTCACAATGTAGCCAGAGCTGTAAGCAGTAAGCTGGGCCTGGCTTACAGAGCAAAAAAACAGTCTCACCCCTGTCACTTATATTGCATTGGAAAGAGGTGTTTCTCAACATGCTCTGTTATGGTCTCATCACATTTGCTCATGCTGCGAAAACTTCTCTCTCCAAATGGGATGTGGGTTACAATAATATATGCCTCTTTGCCCTTGCAGCCCCTTGTCTCACCCACCACTGTCAACTTCACAATAAACTTTCTTGGTTTCCACCAGGCCATCACCGGAGCTTTGTCCTAGGATGTTTCACTGACAATGTTGTCAGAACAGCCACTCCTCCTGTCCTGGCAGAAATCCTTAAACCTCCCTACTCCTAGTATTCCCTAAGGTTGCATGGTTCTGCAGTATTCCAGGTTCCCAGTACCTGCACCCAATGGGTGACAGAGCATTTGCTACATGTGCTTCTAGATTATGGAATTCCCTTCCTGCCCATGTTCATACTACACCCTCCCATACCTGTTTCCGAAACTCCCTCTGGGATTACTTGCTGCTCTCCTTGGCATGCAGTTGCACTTAAGATGCCAGTGACCCTCTTACCAAGTGTCACACTCGATACTTTGGTCCTCCTTGTGAGGCATTTTAAAGACCTCTGCATTTGGTTGTCCTCACAGCCATACCTGCTCACAGCATTTCTTGTGTATGTATTTTATGTTTATTTTGAATTGTCTGTCTGTTTCATCTTGCAATGCCTGCATATTGTACATTGTTTACCTGAGCTCTGTACAACCTCACCCTATTTGTAACTTGTTTCCTTATTTCCTTGTAACCTCCTAGGTTGCACCTGAAAATAGGCATCTGTTTTTTTGTCTGGTGTGCTTACCAGGTTAACAAAAGCTAAATAAATAAATAATTCACTACTTACATTTCATGGAACTGATGGAAAACCAAAAGCTTTTCATGTTTCCCCACAAGTCAATGGGAGTACAGCTGGGAGTACTGGCTCCTCACATGTTTCCACTAATGCAACTCAGATCCCATGTTTAGAATGCATGCTATTCAGCATGCCAAACTGTTGTAATGCAATGAAATTGAGCATGACTGAATTTATTTATTTATTTATTCATTCATTTCAATAGTTTTACCAGAAAAGACATACTGAGCTGGTACCAGCTTGTTTGCAGATGGGTCCTGGAGAGAGGGAAAGAGAGGAGAGGAGAACAGACACAAAGTATAATGCATGAAATACAATACTATGGAAATAGGTATATCAAAACTGCAATTCAAGAACACTTAAAGAATGAGTTGTCAGATAGTAAATTAACATGCAGTAAACGGTGAAACAGGTAAAAGAACATTAATCAATCCAACAAAATAAGGAACAGAGGGAAATGACTGATACCAAGGGAGCAGGGCAGTACTAGTGACAGTGCTGGGTGTGTTGCAGGTGAACAGGAGTCCAGCTCAGTATTAGAAGTAACTGCAGTACTGAATAGAGAACTCATGGAGAAGAGATTTCAAAACAGGAAAGGAAAGAGTAGAGAAAATGGAAGGGGGAAGAGAGACCCATAGTTTAGGGAAATGGAATGAGAAGGCAGTTTGGTCTGCAGTAGATTTCAGTTGAGAGAGAAAGAGAGAGAGGAGGAGGGTGAGAGCAAGCATTGTGAAAGGAGAAAGAGTACAAAGAGGGGAAGAGAGGAGAGAAGCAAGATGTGAGAGAAGAGAGCCAAACCAATATTTGGAGATAAAGGAAGCACAATAGGTAAGGTGTTTGGCATCTGGGGGGGGGGTAGGGAGAGTGTACAATGATGTGTACACAGGGGGTTGTCAATGGCAGAGTGAGAAGGAATGAATGAGAGGGTCCAGTCTAGCTAAAATGAACTTTGGAGCAGCACTATAAACAATGTCTTCATAGCTGAAAATGGGAAGAATCATCTTAGTAAAGATTTCTCTGTGTGCAGGAAGTGGAATGTATTAAGAACTGTATTGGTATAATATCCTATGTGATGGCACAAATGGCAAAACACTGCCTAGCAATACTCATTGTGCAAACAGCACAGAAAAGTGTAAAAGCAAGTACAAGCACTAAAATGTATTAATATAGATTCACAGTACTAAACAACCCCCAGAGCACAAACAGCATGGCAAATCACAAAAGCAAATGCACACTGACACCAAACAACCAACATAAAGAACAGCACATGAACAGGGAATATGCAGTGGACCAACCCAAAATATGGTACTGATGATCACGAGTGAGTAAACTGAATAAAAAATACACAAACATAGAAAAATAGAAAATCGTAGTGGCCCATCTAGTCTGCCTGTGCCTGTCTAATTTGGGGACTGTGCTCTTGTCAGTTCACCCTTCCTCCCATTCCCAGTCTGCCTCCTTTCACACTATTCTTATGTGCCTGTCCCAGCCTTGATGATGTCCTCCAGAAGTTTGTTCCAGCTCACCACCACTCTTTATGTAAAGAAGCAGTTCCCTGAATCCTTCATTAACTCCCTCCCGCCTATTTCAGAGAGTTTTCCCAGTAGCCATGTTACGACTCATTATGAGTAGCTCATTGCTGTCTACCATTTGATTGTGTGGAGATGCCTGTATGTCATGCTTTGATAATAATCCTGGGCTTGCATGTGGCAGATAGTGGCCAGTACTGCAGATGAGTTGCGAGGCATGTGCCAGACACCAGGACTGGGGAGTTGTGTACTATGAAAGGGTGGTTCAGGGGGTTCCATCAGACTACCAAGCAGGGGTTCAGTTAATTCATTTTTAGTAGAAGTCTAAAACTCCTATGAGTCAAAATCTGGAAGTCACTGCAATTTTTTGGAAGTCAAAATACTTCCAGGATCCTACTTGTGGAAGTCAATATTCAAGGAAGGACCAGTTTATGGATATTTAATACAGTATATTAGATGTAAAATACCATTTCTTATAGAAAAATCAATAATTTCTGACTTCCATCCCTACAATTTTGGAAGGCATCTAATATTTTGTTTTACACCTGGAAGTCAATTACTTCATCCCCCTTTATTTTGGAAGTTTTTGCCTTATTTTTGGAAGTCAAATACTCCAGAAATGGAGTTATCTGAACTCCTGCTACCAAGGATAGATAATACACATCTGCAGGACCAGGGAATGTGGGGGGGGTCCTCTGGGGTAACAGCTAACAGTGTACGGTTGCAGCCATGCATACTTACAGATATTTCCATATATTTAACAATTTATCTAGAAAGATTCTACCTGGAGGCTCACAGTGGTACTGCAGGCAGGTAGGGAATTTCTCTCAAGATATCACGGAAAGTTCAGGAATTACCTGGCTGTATCATTGGCTGCAACTGTATATTAAGTATACTGGCAGTGCAATGATGTGCACTCCTCATGTTATATTGTACTTAACTGTTACAGCATTATAATGTGCATGCCTAGTGTTATATCTATAATGGACACCCCTCTTGGTAATAGTGTCCTATACTGCTGCTGTATTAAAATGCAAGTTTACTCACCTGGTAAAGATGACAATATGTATATCTCTTTACAGCACTCCCCAAACCTTACATATTGGGTTTTGCTCACCCGATAGCCTGATGATGCACATGTGACTTCAAAGTTTTAAAATCCAACCCTACCTAGGCTCCTTGCTCTCCCAGAAACCTCAGTCAGATTCTTCCAAAACTGAATCAGTATGCACTGAATGTATCTGTGTAGTGAACTTTATTAGTGGGGAAACAATGCACATAAGTATAACAACCTTGACTGGTACACATCAGGAAAAAATCGATTAGAGCTGAGTGTCCAGAACTTATGCATATTTTATTCACAGTAGGATCCAGCCTGTACGGCATGCTGGGTGCCGGTTAGTTTGTCTATGTAGCCCCAGCTCATAGGTCTCTGAGTCTGGGTGCAACATAAAGAGATGTTCGTACAATCACCTTTACCAGGTGAGTAAACTTAAATTATAAACTGCTTCTCTTTATGGCACTCCCCTAAACCTTACAGACTGGTTGAGTATTCCCTAACTCCCAGGTCCTCTGTCTGTTGACTTAGGAGCAGACTGTTCTTCTCCTTGTTTATCGTCCAACTGTATGTGGCGATTGTGCAAAGTACTCTGACTCTCTGTCCTTTTCTACCAGTCATTTAAGATCTGGTCCTGATTAGCCAGCCATCTAAGTAGGATACCATGTGGATTCCCTCTTGTCTCAGAAATGCTGGTAGCACAATTAATACTTTGATGAGGTCTCTCTGGGTCAATGCGAGGCTGAAGGGTAGTGCTGAAAGTATTTTTCCAGAATGTGGAAATGCTGGAACTGGCAGTGTGTCTGCCTGATGCGCACGTGGAGAGAGGCATCTCTCATGTTGATGAAAGTTAGGAAGTCTGCCCTATTGATTGCTGAGTGTTGTGCGTATAATCTCTATCTTGAATTTCTTCAGCTTGATGAGTTGGTTGAGGTATTTAAGATCCAGGACCAAGCTTAGGTCCCCTGTCTTTTGGGAAATCATGAAAAAGACAGAGTTGGTACCTTGGCCCTGCTGTTCCTTGGGCACTTGTAGTAAAGCCTTGTTCTCTGACAGTTTGTTGAGTATTGATCTTACTTTGTCTATCAGTGTTTTCTGTTTCAAGATTGGGGACGGTGCAAGTCTGTGTCTGTAAGGCCTCTTTGAGAACTCTGTTGCGTATCTATGCAATATAACTTCTAGGATCTACTTGTCTGTTGTGGGTCCAGCACTGGCTGAACTGGAGAAGGTGGCCTCCTATTGGTGGGTCCAGATGGATCTGTGGGCTGTAGTCACTGGGAATTTTGCTTGAAGCTATCGGATGTGAACTTCCTTTGGTTGGAGCTGCTCTTGTTGCAGAATCAGTTGTTCTATGAAAGTATGATAGGGAAACATTCTGCTTATGTACTTCTGGTTGTGTTTTTGCTTTCTCTCATGCCAGACTCTGTTAGGGGGAAATTTGCTCCAAAAGGATGGCAAGTATGATGGTTATCCTGATTCATCCTTGGTGACGTTCTTTCTGTCCTCCTTGAGTTTAATAAACTTTTCTAGGCCCTCACTGAACAGTTGAGTGCCCTTGAATGTCAGCTTTTGCAATAGTGCCTTGCACTCTGAGTCTGCTTCCCATAGCTCTAGCAGACAGAGATCTTCAAGCTCTGCTTGTTATAGCCACCACTAGGGTGTTGAATCTGAGTGTGTGGACTGGTATGTTGCCTAGACACTTGACCGCCAGAAGGGAGTATTCCACTGTCAGCTTACGATGATTTGGGTGTGTGCATCTTGGTCAGAGCCTCCAGTCACCTGTCTTGTGTACTGGTGGTATAAATGGCCACTGCAGCTACCCTGCTTGTTAGCCCAGCTAGTTAAAAGTTTTTTTGTTTTTTTTTAACAGCATAGGTATACCAGGCAAATAGGAAAATTAAGGAACACCCAATATAAAACTAGTTTATACAAACAAAAGTTATGGCCATTAGAGAAAAGGAGACAGAGGTGACCTACTGTCACTTTATAAACGATTGCAGGATGTACAGTTGGTGAATAATCTTGGAATTACTTATAAAGAAAGTAATTACATTATAAGGACACATAATAAGCAAATTTATGAAACTGTATTCAATCTTTCTTCAGCTCCTGTCTCCCCTCCTCCACGTCCAACCTCCCACAGAGCTTTGTGTTGTTAGCAAACAGGCATATTTTACCCTTGATCCCATCTGTTATGTCACTGATGAAGATGTTAAACAACACTGGACCAAGCACCAAGCCCTGTGATGAGACTGGAAACAGAAGAGGAAAATCAAAAGGCTGAGGAGTGAGAGAAAGAGCGCCAGCATGTGATCCAGTGAGAGGAGTGAGAAAAGCAAGAGAAGGAGGAGAAGCAAAAGGCAGAGAAGCAAGAAAGACAGTGCAGTATGAGAACCAGATGAAGAAGCTTGAGCATGAGAGTCAGATGGAGATACTGAGCCAGAGGACTTCACTACCAACTGTGAGTAATGGCCAGGGCCACTGGAAAATTGCGAAAAAGGTTACTCAAAACTGCGGAGCATTTTGCAAAAATTGCAGGAAATTGCGGGGATTCTACTATAGACTCTGAGTGCTTCATAATAAATCTTTTAATGTATTCTGCAGCACATATTAGTCAGTATAAATTGCTAAATGAATACACTAACACCTGAATATGTTTAAAACATAAAGAAAAGTTTATGTTCCTAACAAGAATACTAAACTGATAAGCTATCATAAGCGTTGCCTATCTTCCAAAATTTAAAAGCATCTGCCTCATACAGTGCTAAATAGATTATATAAAGTGATCTGCAGCAAATAAATATTAAATAAAGCCAGAAGAAATATTTTGTTTTTGTTTCTGGCTGTAGAATAATGAAGCCTAATCAACAGCTGGTTACAGTGCTCTGCCAGCTAGTCACCCACTTTGGTACAAGAAAAAATAAGCAGATAGAGTGGTGAATAACTGAGTTTTAGTAAAATGTTGTTAAAGTGTTTGAATGGTCATACTTTGTTATGTAGGTACTGTACACTATTTTTGAAATCACATATTTATACAATAAGTCTGGGGGTTATTGGGGCTGGCAGTATAATCTAGAGGTAAGAGTAACAAACTGTGAATGAGCTGATGACATCTAGCAGACCTGGGTTTGATTCCCACAACCTCCACTTGCATACAGTGTGATTCTGAACAAGTCACTTAACCTCCTCAGTGCTCCTGGGCTGTGCCTGAAAACAGGCACCTGTGCCTAGTGGGCCTTATGTGGTTACCAAAAAATGTAAAAAAAAAATACCAATATATTTTTACTGCATCATACAGTAGCCAGGGTACACTGTAATTTACCTTTGTTTTACTCTGGCTGCAATGATTTTGTTTAGTTAAAGATAAATATTCAGATATATTTTGTGTTCTATAAGCTTGTTTTTTAGACTTTAGTTAGGTTTTTATTGTAGTCTTTGCATGTGAGCATCTAGGGGGTAGTTGCTAAAAGTGAGATCATTGTTAGTAAGTAGCTTATTCAAGTTTAAAATCAATAGGGTCATCCAAAAATCCTCAGCTGCTTGAATCAAAACTAGTCTGAATGAAAGTATGCTCACAAGGAATAACTTGCCCTGCCACTTATAAAAAGACTTCATAGTTAGCACCCCATTTAAGTGAATGGGATAATTTGCACCTTTTCTCCCATCTTTTGTTTCAGTCTGTGTGGCAACAACAAGTTTTCTGATAGACTGCTTCAACACAAAACAAATGTTAAGTGTTTAAGAGTACTTATGCTTGGCCAGTGGATTTTGAAACCAAACAAGACAAAGATTCAAAAGAAATCAGTGTCACATAAAACCCTTGCTCTACCTTGCACTGCATTGTTTCAGTCAAAACCAAGTCTGCATGCAAAATTGTCAATATATTGAGAATATTTTATTGAAAATGTTAATACTTTTTACACGGTTCAATACAAAAACTCAAAAATTGCAAGAAATTGCGGAACATGTCAGTTTTTGCGGAGAATGGTGAAATTTGCAGATTCCGCAAAAAAATTGCGGGCGTAATTTTCCAGTGGCCCTGGTAATGGCATAAGGGATTCAACCCAGGAAGCCAACATTAATTCTAAAATGTTTCCTAGATATCAGGAGGGGATGATTTTGATTTGGTTTTAAGCTATTTTGAGGGAATCTGTGGGTAATTATTTATTTAGTTTTTGTTGGCCAGGTGAGTGCACTAGACAGCAGAGCTGCATATTTTTAGGCATGACCACTGGAACTGGGCAGGGCTTCTTGGGCATCTCGAAGAAAAAAGCTGTATGCAGCATGTCACAGGATGCAGCTAAGCATGGCAAGACCAAACAGCAAGCTAGAGAATGAATGGGCTGCACTCTAAACAACATGTCAGCAGAACCAAAAATACAAAAAAGTAACCATGTATTAACAAACTATAGATACTGAAGGCTACCTGGAGAACAGCCTGAGCCCCAACACTTTGACCAATACTGGCCTTTGTCAGAGGGCAACTCAACTATTGCCACTGCTTACAGGAGAAACCTTTGCCAGAGTGGACACTAGCGACTTGAATAGACTATGATAAAGTGAAAAATACCTTGCTAAAGCATTTTGAGTTAATGTCTGAGGACTATTGGCAATCATTTAGAGGGTTAGGAAAGTCACTGGGGGACAGCTATGCTATACTGCATGTGCAGCTATATAACGTACAGTATTAGAATGCTGGGTAGAAAGTGCAAATACTCGAGCTGTAGAGGAGACAAAAGATTTATTTCTTCTGGAACAGTTTTTAAAAACTGTCCTCAAGGCTTGGAGAATATGGTTGTTGGATAGAACTCTGAGGTCTGTGAGGGAGGCAGACAAGAGGACTGATCAGTTCATATCCAGCTGACCATCCTTGCACCACAAAGGGAATGGGGGAAGGCCATCAGGTGCTTTTAGAGGAACCAACAGGGGAAGGGACAGCCTAAAGGAAGCCAGCTTGTGCCTGAGCAAAACAGGAAAGCCACTTGGTCTCAAAAGCATACAGACAGGTGTATGCAGGTGCTGCATCTGCTAGAAACTGGGGTACAGGCGAGCCCACTTAAGTGCACATCGGATAAGTGCACATCCCAGTTAAATGCACATAAATTCAATATCCCGCTTTTTTCCCTATACCTGCAATGTTAAATATGCTGGATAAGTGCACTACACATAAGTGCACATTTCAGATAAATGCACAACTTTTAGTGTCAAAAATGCCCATTTTTTGTGTAAACCCAAGATAAGTGCACATGAACAATGCAGTCTGCCTTAGTTGATTGTTAAATTGGAAACATCTTGAGCACCGACAGTACTGCAACTGACCACTGGACTGCTGGTACATAAATACAACTTAGAACAAGGCACAGTTCAGTAGTACAGCATGGAGAAAATAAATAAAAACACCCCGACGCTTGAGTGAAAAGTATGAAACACACAATACGATCGCTGAACCAGGGCAGGAAGGGAAGCGGAGGGGATACAAAATAGAGAAAAGAACAAAGGGGGGTTGACCACAGTAAAAGGCACACAGAGATAAAATATTCAGGGAAGCAGCAGAAAGTTACACTGCTGAACAAGACACAGAGGTAGAGACTGCTGACATTGCTACGAAACAGATCTGCTGCCCAGTATGTCGGTCCGTGATTTTGTTGCCTATGCAGACATAGATGCAGCCTTACAAACTGAGGGAGCTCTGGATGAGCAGGAGATATGCAGTCACATCAGGGGGCTGACAAGTGCTGACCAGGATGAGAAGGAGGAGAAGGAGGAGAAAGGTCTGGAGGATGAGCCAGTTACTGCAGCAGCTGCAATCGCAGCTATGGAAAAAGTAGGATGTTCATTTTGAGTCGGGAGAAAAGTGACTTTAGTTTATTGTTCAGCTTTGATAGTTATGTTATGTAAACAGTTTGGTGATCATAGATCAAGTTTTTAAATGTGTGGATTGTGATTAATGAGATTAATGAGAACGTGCAGCATTGATTATATGTGACCGCAACTGTAGTAATAAAGTGCCGACCTCAGCACTTCACCACAAGTGTGGAAAACAGTTTTGTCCAGTTAAATGCACAACCCGCTTAAGTGCACAAAAAAGTAATATCCCCAGGGTGTGCACTTAAGCAGGCTCCACTGTATTTGTCTTATGATTGTCCAAAAATGTGAAAAAGGTGAGAGTGCAGCTGGATGGTGTAGCTCAGGATGTTCCTCACAGTTAGTAGCCCGAACACAGAGTGCAGTGCCCTATAACTCCACTGCACACATGCACCCTGTGTGTGTAAATGGGATGGTGACCCAGGGATTGAGGGACACTGGGGCCTCCATTTCTTTGCTGAATCTGGATTTAATTCAAGAGAAACAGATTTTGCCAGGCAAGTTTTCTAGGATTAAAAATGTGATGAGCCCTGTGGTCTCAGTGCCACTGGCCCTGATATTTCTAAACTGGGAAGGTGACCAGGGCATACTGGAGGTGAGAGTTAACTAGACCTGCCTGTGGATGTAATCATGGGTAATTATTTCGATAGTAGGGCCAGTACTGAGTGTGTTACTACTCATAGCAAGGTGAGGGAACCAGCTTTTCAGAACGCTAAGGAGGCAGTGCATGAGGAAGCAACCCCTACCTCAGCAGCAGAAAAAGTTGTAGCTTCAGAACAAGCTTGGAGAAGCAGTTCTAAGCCACAGTTATAGACAGAGGAACGCTGAGCCATGGGTGGCTCCCCACAACAGAATGTGTTCTGGGGGAGGTCAGGCATGTAGAGCCAGAAAGAGCTTAGCAAGCTGACCCATCCCTGCAAAAGTAAAGGGAGTTATCCACCAGTGAGGAAGGTGATTCTGAGTTCTGACGAAAGGGAAGGGTATTGAGGGAATCAGCTCCTGTACCTTGAGTGGGTTCCGAAGGGAGGACCAGAAGAAGGGGTAGTCTGGCAAATAGTGCTTCTTATGGAGTACAAAAAACAGCTTCTGGCCTTAGCAAATGACATACCCTTTTCAGGACACATAGAGGTCAGCCATACAAAAAGGTAGCTGACCAATAATTTTTACTGGCCCAGTATTTTTAAAAACATGGTAAACTACAGCCAGACCTGTCCACAGTGATAGAGGGTGGCAAAAGTTGGAGGCAAGGCTAATGTAGCTTTGATTTCTCAACTTGTTATCAAAGAGCCATTTCAGCAAGTTGTCATCAACATTGTGGGGCCCTTAGCACCCCAAGTTGCACTTGCAAATGCTACATTTTGGTGGTCAAAGATTAGACCACAAGGTACCCAGAGGCAATGCTCCTGTTCTCCGTTGGAACTGAGAAGATGGCTAATGAATTGCTGGGGATATTTAGCCCAGTTGGGTTTCCCAGGAGATTCTTTTGGACCAGGGCACAAGCTTCTTGTCTGATCTGAGGGTTAGTCTCTGGAAGAAGTAGGGAGTGAGCTCAGGGCCTCACCATTCACCCCCAGACTAATGGTCTGGTTGAGCAATTCAATGGGTCCCTTATAACAATGTTAAGGGCATTCGCTGACCAGCATGTGAGAGAGTGGCACAAGTACCTACCCAATCTCTTATTTGCACACAGAGAAGTCCCCCAGGAATCCACAGGGTTTGCACTCATCAAGCTCCTATTTGGCCATAGGTTAAGGGGCCCCCTTGATTTGGTAAGATATTCATGGGAGAGTAAGATTTCTCCCCAAGGGGAATCTGTTGTGGAGTATGTCCTGAATTTCATGTCATGGCTAAATGAGATCATGGGGTTTGCTGAGGAGCACCTAGCCAACTCACAACAGAGACAGAAGACATGGTACCATCATGGGGCCAGAACCTGGGAGTTTAAAGTCAGGCAATGGGTGTTGGTACTGATCCCTGTCTGGCAGAACAAATTATAGAAGGCTTCAGAGGGGGCTTCATGGCTCAGTAGAGCAGTAGAAGGTTGATCCAGAGTGTTGCCCCGGTGTACAGGAGGCTAGTACCAGTTGGGTTAAGTGTGACAGTAGCAGTGTTCTGGAGGGGAGATAGTGTTCTAAAGCTTGGACTTAAAGGGATTGAGATGTGAAAGGCTTGTGGTGTAGAGATGGGGCTGATTTAACCAGGCGGGAGTCCTAACCACAAAGGCTCACCTCCTCAGAGTGGTTCTTCTGAACGGGACTGCTTGGTGGTCAGGAGGGTCAATGATGTTAACTACATGGTGTTGTTACCTGACAGGAGGCACATAAAGCAGGTTTGCCATGTAAACATGATTATTCCCTACTATGACAGTGACAACATGGTCCAGGCTGTGTGCTGCTATCAGGAGCAGGGGGCAGAAGCAGACCCACTGATGGATCTCATGGGAGAAGTAAAGGGAGAATCCTCTGTGAGTGCTGTCACCCTCTCAGAGCAGCTGACACCAGCCCAAGCATATACCATTGTAACAGCGATGCTGGTACAATGACACCAACCCATCGACACCCACAGTGTCAGCTGGCTTGCCAGAGCGATAACTGAGTCATCGTCTCCAGAGTTTGGCCGCTGTCTCCGACATCCACCCCCCCCACCGCCCTGAAGCTGGAATTCTTATGTCCAGGGTGTGGGGGCATGGGGGGAGTGGGGGTGCAGCCCCCCCCCGCATATACACCAAACAGGTGTTAGTGTGGTTTCCAGTCAGTGGTCCGGATCAGTGGTGTCGGGGATGTCGGCGACCATGTGTCGCTGTAAGAATGGTCACCAACATCCCTGTCACCACAGCATAGTGGTGCTGTGTACATTTGGTGCAAGTTGCTGTAAATTGGGACAACTGTGATAAATGTGCCCCATCTTTGTGAATTGGGTGCAGTGTGTGGCAAAATTTTTGGTGCAGCTGTGCTGTGCTGACCAAAGGGTTTGGTGCAAGCCCTGCATAGCCCTTTGTGAATCCTGCCCCTGGTTTATAGTTCTTTTTCACTGTGCATGTAAATGTACAGTAAAACTGTACGTAGCCTGAAACTGTAAACATTTTGGGTAGAAATCTAAACTGAAAACTTCCAAGTCTTCCGTCTAAATCTCTCTATTACAAACTAAAAGTGTTGCCCTAAAATTATCATCATTATTATTATTCCTTGGCTAATAATGCAATCCATTTCTTCTTGATGGCTCATATCCTTGTTATTATATACAAGCTTTCAAAAAAATTTACTTTTCCTGTTCAGTTCCCATCTGTTTGGTATCTCAGGAAACAATAAAACTTCATATTGCTTCCTCTTAGTCGGGGGATCACAAAGAGTTTTAAACATAAACCAGTATGACTTCTCATACTGCCTTTGATTTGCCCATTTTTATTACCTTCCATTAATGCAGTGCCTGCCAAACTGGCAGCAGCATGGACACTCTTTATTAAATGTGCTTGCCAGCATAGTTTCCATTTCTGCATCATTATACAATTAAACACTGGATAGGGTAACAACCTTATTTAGTTATTTGTTTGTTTCATTATACATTTATTTAACTTCTTTAGGGGGCCAACAAGTGTAACTTGTTTAATGCCAATAAGAATAGCTTGCAAATGCCTACTGTGGTCACATGTACTCTTGTCTGCATTTCAGTCACGTTTAAGGATACCCTGTTCATCCAGTTGCATTATGTCTATAAACCATCAGAATGCAGCTGAACTACCTTCTTCCATGAAACTGATGGTAAAGCAAGTAGGCTTTAGCCACTTGTGTGTGGAACTTGCCCTTGTTCAACCACCCAAGACCACCAGCAGTGCTAGTTTACAGCAGCCCCCAACCACATACAAGGAATGGGGAACTCACGGGGAACTTACCATCTTAAAGGTACAGCACTCCTTGTCTTTGTTTATAAGAGTTTTAGTGAATAGAGGTTGCTGAGTGAGAGCTACCTTTTAAAATAATTGGTTCAGTTTTAATCCTAGAGAGCTGCAGCCTCCTGTTTCTAATTTACACAGGCCCATTGAAGTGGGATTGTTGCAAAAAATATTCTACAAAACTGCAAAGCAGTGAGAATCACTCATTGCCATATGTGAATGCTCTGAAGTGAGAAGGGTAAAATCAGTAAGTGTGTCAGCTTTCACAGTGTATATGAGCCACCGGTGTCAGGTTAACCCAGTTCAGGTTATGTATTTTGAGTAAATTTAAAATGCAATTGATAACTACCATTGTCATTGATTCTCAATGTGTAGTAGGGCATTATTGATTATATATATGAATCTTCATGATTTTCTTAATGCATATAATTTTATTTTATTGAAAAGGATCAGGGCATAACAATTAGTACACACATATGCTGTTTAGTATAGGATGCTTTAGTTTTGTTACAAATACCTGTATAACCTGATTATATATACAAATCCCTTGTGATCTTCTGAATGCATATGATTTTAACTTATTGAAAATTATCATCAGGCTGTAGTGATTAGTGCATATACTCTGTTTAGTATAGGATGCTTCTGTTTTGTGAAAAATGCCTTTCTAACTATGGAATCTATGTCAAAGAGTTCTTAGGATGCTCACAATGCAGCAGATTGATATGTGTGGGTTTTCTAGCTACCCTAATTTACTATTATTCTTCCACAAGAATGTCATCTTTTAATACGCAAAGATTGTATCAGGAATATCAGGAGTATTAATTGATGAGACTCTTACTCCATGGTGTGAGAAACTGAGCTTATACAATACATATGTACTGATAAATAATAAGTTAAAACATGTTATCTTGACCCAACTTAGCAAGATTAATAAAGCTGGTCACAGTGTGTGTGTGTGGGGGGGGGGGACCTTCTTCCAGCTGTGTTTGGCATGCTGTCCTGTAGGAAGATTACCAGTCTGAATCAGGAGGTTCTGTAAATACTTGGAACTGTGCTTTTATTGACAGGCATCACCTGCTAAGCAGTGATCCATGACAAAGTATTTTGTTTACATCATACACTGTAATTCCCAGTGATAGTAGGTACAGTACATATTTGGAAGTACAAGTGCAAGGATATATATATATATATATATACACATACACACACACACACACACACACACACACGCATGACATGGGGTCATGATGCTGCAAGACATTATGACGCATGCATATAACGTGCTGCCAATACAGCACAATTTCTAGCATGCAGCATGTCTTTTTTTTCTGCGGGGGGGCTCTGCCCCACCTCCCAATACAGGGGGTTGTGCCCCCGAATCCCCAACCAAAAATAACTAACTACGGGGGTTAAAGTAAATATCGCACAAAGTGTGAAAAAAATATCAAATTTCCATGCATCTGGGACCGCAAATCGAACCTGACCCCAAATGGCAAGGCAACAAATGCTCTGCTTCCATCCCTTGCTGCCAGTGGCTCATCTCTTTGAACCATGGCAGCTGCTTGGTGGAAGTCTGTCCCAAAAGAGGTCTTATCCTCTGCCTGGAACAGTGAGAGTGTGCAGTACTGCGTGCAGAACCATTCGTGGTATTGCACCCTCTCACTGTCATGTACCACGCTGTTTCTGTTTAGCACTTCTGTTGTACGCTATTAAGCATGCAACATATTGACCCAGTAGGTATATATACAGAGCATCAAGTGTAATTAGTTGACAGAATTGGCAGTCATTTTACCTTGCTTTTTAGATGCCAGCAACTGTAAGCTTGTAAGTGCCTCTTGCGGATGATCATGTGCTCTCCTCTGTGCATAATGTTGCTTGGATTAGAACATCCCCCTTTCCAGAATCTGCCTGTGGAACCTGAAATCTGCCTGTAGAAGGGAAGTACCCAGGGTAGATCTCCACTGAGGGCCCTGATTCTGGTCCTCACTGGTCCATCATCCCCCCACTAGGAATTCAGATGCTGACACCAGTGATGATGAATCTGGCTGACCCAGCAAAGTGTGCTCCACTCCACGCTCCACACTGTGAATCTGACAATCTCATTGGAGATGAAGCATTAGGAAAGAGAAACAGTGACCAGTTCCTTAGAATATGGGGGTGGGGGAGGCAGTTGTGCTGGAATTAGAAGTGCAGTCCAGAAAGAACAAAGGAACTTGGCCCTTGCCCACCTCATCTCCACAGAGAAGTAAAAAATAAGCTCTAAGGTGTTTCAAGTGACCTTGAATAATTTCTTTGTGCAAAATGTTGATTCTGCTTAAGATGCCTTCTACCTGTTTATCTGTAGTGATGTGCAGAAATAAAGAAATAATTTAAGATCATTCCAGACACGGACCTTAGATCTTATTTCTTACTTTAGTGCTTAGAAAAGGTGGGTGAGGGACAAAACTGAAAAAAACTTTGTGAGATTCAGGGTGAGATTGTAAAATAAAATTGTACCATATACTCAAGACTATAGTAGAGGACATTTTTAGAAAAGACACTAGGCCTATGTTGAAGATGTGTTCTTGACAGTTGGCTGCCGTCTGCTTGGGTTCTGACTACCTGAGCTGCATTTGTGCTGCAAAATGCTTTCTGAAAGATTTTAGGATAGCATTTTGCTACTCAGAATGTTTGTTTTCTCTGAGTAGTTATTGGGGAGGAGTTTGGATTTTATTTTAAATTTTTTAGCAAGTTTAGTGCAAGGTTTCTAGTGTTAGACAGGGCACCTTAATGAGCTAGTGTAGAAGTGCAGGTTTTATTTTTAGTCAGGGATTTCTGAGGAGAGACATTGAGAGTCAATGCTGCAGCATTTAACATTGGTTTTCAGTGTCTCTGAGGAGCCTCTCTCAAGAACTGTGGCACTCACCTGAAGAACTAGAGGATGAGGAGCGGGCATAGTTGAGGCCAGAGTCTTTGACTGGTATCTATTGGTATCCATCTGCTGGACTCTTGCTGGACTGGGATCTGGTTTTCCATTGTTGGTGCCATCTCAGAGGCAAATAGGATCTTGTGGGGTCAAACGGTGGTCGAGCGGTGGGGGTAACTGACACAGCAGGAGGTGGAAGCATGCTGCCCTCCAGGAGGACCCTGCCTGTCTCCCACTTCACTGACCGTAGACTTGAGTAGTAGATCCTGGGCCTTAGAGAGGCAGCCCACTTTGAAGTTTGTCTGCAGAGGGAGAGGATTCCTTTCCCCATAGGACTTTTTGTTCTGGCTCCTGGCTTGATTGCAACTTCCCAGCCATCACTTTTACAGGTGACTTGCCTACAGTACTCCTGCAAAAACTGTTGGTTCAAGAGGTGAAGGTTATTCCCTGGAAGACTTGGTGAGAGCTTCTGCCCAGTTTCTTTTCCTGGACTTTTTCTGCTGACGGGGTGAGTGCCTATATTCTTAAAATCTGTCAGTCATTCTGCTTTGGTGAGAGCTGAGCCGTTTTTTGACTGGGTGTCACTGGAGGGACTTCTTAAAAACTGAAATTTGCCTTTGAACTAGTTGTGCCATTTAAAATCTTTATTCGAACATTGATGGTGAGAGCACATAATAGTTTGGACTGCACCCTGAGACCGTTCCAGCCTTCTGGTTTGGATTTTGAGTTTGGACATTTTAGTTTACTGACTTGGAACTTTCTGTTTTTGTCTTTTGCTGCAGCTCATACTCACTGTTCTCTCCTTTATTGATCCTCTGAATAAACCATTTATTTTTATTGTGTTTGGGGGGGGAAATGTTGATTGGGGTGTGTGGGTGAAGTATAGAGAATTTGTATTAGTAGAGTGAGTGGGTAATGTATTTTGTTTAGTGTGTGTATGGCTAATGTGTATGAGGGGAATTTCTTTTAGCAGGATCAAATTTAATTTTTAGGAGTTTAGTTTTGAGTAAGTGGTTGGGGAGAGGATGTGTTAGCTGGGTCTGTTTTTTTGCACAGTGAAACCTTGTGCAATTTCAGAATTCCTGTGGGGACTAGACAAGCCAGGCAAGATGTGTTGGTGCCATGGCCCTGCTAGAATTACCTGCACTGCCACTCAGCTCCATGACCTTTGCCCTTTTACTGACCTCCCAGTTCCTGCCATCACAGCTAGACACTGATGGGAGGCCAGAATTACTAAGAGGTGAGGGATGTGCAGGGAGCTGATGGCAGTTGAGGAGGGGTGGTGAGCTGTACAGAGGCTGTCAAGTCCAGGAGACACCCTGGGTGTAAACGGAGCTGAGGGAGAGGCCAGAAGTGTTTGGTCTCCATACCCAGGGTTCCCACCAGATTGAGTGGGCAGGCAGCTACTGGACTAGCCATGTCCTCTCATCCTCTTTGGGTGGTGCTTTGCAATGCCAGGTCAATGAGGAACAAGACTGCTATTTTTGCGGACTTGATTTCCACTGTTGACCTGGCTTGCATAACAGAGACCTGGCTTGGTGATGATGCCAGCCCAGTTCTTGCGGCCTCCATCCCTACTGAGTACTCAGTGGTTCAATGCCCGAGGAAGAATCACAGGGGAGGGGGTGTGGCCATTGTTTTTAGAGCCAGCCTGGGCTTCACAGCGCACTCAGTTAGTGACACCCAATCTTCTAAGTACATTGCTGTGTATGGGGGTGCAGGTGCAGGTTGCAGGATTCTACTTGTTTACTGCCCTTCTGGGGCAGGGGGAGATTTCCTGCAGGAGGTGGCAGACTACATTGTCGACCAGGTGCAGGAGTCTCCCAGTTGTTTAATCCTGGGGGACTTCAATGCCTGGATTGATGATGAATTATTGCATTGCAGTTACGATCTCCTCCAGTTGATGCATTCACTGGGCCTGTCACAAGCAGTTGATTCTGCAACCCACCAGCATGGCCACACACTCGATCTGGTGTTCTAGCTGAGTCTTGAGGTTGATAACCTCAAGATTGATCAGGTCACTTGGTCTGATCACTGTACCATGGAGTTCATGTTTGGGGCTTCTCCAGTAGTTCCCCCCATGGAGATGGTCAGCTTTTGCCCTCTAAGGGGCGTGCACCCTGAGGGACTGTTGGCGCTAGTTGACCTATCTTGGGTTGACATGGCATGTGCGATGGGTTCTGGAGAGGCGGTGGCCACTTATAATAGGGTAGTCTCCAAAGCTTTGGATGCTCTCACACCAGTTTGTATATGACCCAGATCTTCCCACTTGAGGTCCCCCTGGTTTGATGGGGACCTCAAGAAAATGAAGATCAAGGGTCGGAGGTTGGAGTACTGCTGACAAAGGACCCGGCTGGAAGCTGATAGGCTGGCCCTACGTGCTCACTATGTGGAGTACAAGGGAAGAAGGCAGGATTCCTGTCTAGGGAAATTGCAGTGGGGAAAAACAGACCATCTCAGCTATTTCAGACTGTAGACAGGCATCTTCACCCTGCCTGCCTGCAGCCAAGAAAAGCATTGTCATCCACCTTGTGTGAGGAGTTTGCTCTATTTTCTCTGACAGAGTGTCAGCCATCCAGTCGGGGATCCCGTCAGGGAGGTATTTGCCTCAAAGTGGTCGGGCTGGGGGTCTTGGAGGCCCTCCTCCTGTCTGGGAGGAATTTAGGCTAGTGGAGGTGTCTGAAGTGACTAAGGTGATCTTAGAGCCGAAGCACACTTCATGTGAACTGGATCTGGCCCCAACACATTTCTTAATGGATGTGTCGAGGCTGTTGGCCTGGTGTTTGCAAGGATTGCCAGTTGCTTGATGGCAGAGGGGGTCCTCCCTGCAGCTTTGAAAGAAGCACTGGTGAGGCCCCTCCTTAAGAAACCTTCCCTCAACCTTGATGTCCTGGCAAATTATTGTCCTATCTCCAACCTGCCCTTTTTAGGCAAGGTTGTTGAGAATTTAGTGGCACAACAGCTCGAGGATTGCCTGGTGTTCTTGGACATCTATGAGCCATTTCAGTCTGGTTTTCAGGCTAGACATAGCACAGAAACAGTTCTAGTGAGGGTGCATAATGATCTGCTTAGAGCTAAAGATAGAGGAGACAGGTCAGTTCTTGTTCTCCTCAGCATTTGACACTGTGGACAACATTGTGCTTCTTGATCAGTTCTGTGAGTTTTGTGGACTCGCTGGTACTGTCATTAGATGGTTTGAGTCCTATATCTCAAACAGAGTGCAGCGGGTACTTACAGGGAATGTCTCCTCCTCCCCAATGCCCCTGTCTTGTGGAGTGCCACAGGGCTCGAGCTTGTCACTGATGCTGTTCGCAGTGTACATGCTGCCACTGGGTGAGATCATTCGACAGTACAGCATGGTGTTTCACTGTTATGCAGATGATACCTAACTGTACTTGTCCTTTGCCCCTAGAATATCAGGAGCTATCTATGTGCTCAACAACTGTCTGGCTAAAATCAATGACTGGATGGCTTCCAGCTGACTGAGACTTAACCCAGCCAAGACGGAGGCACTGGTGATTGAGCTTGGTCACAGATGTGATGGATTGCCACCTGGGACTGATTCAGAGTTTTTCCTGGGATCTGCTCCACTGGTGGCTTCCCTAAGGGTGCAAAATCTGGGCGTGATCCTTGATAACAGATTGACTTTTGAAGATCAGGCGTCATCTGTTGTCAGTAGCATTTTCTATCATCTGTGGAACACTGCCTGGATTAAGTCTCTCATTCCATTCGAGGACCTGATGATGCTAGTGTATGCCTTTGTGACCTCCAGGCTTGACTACTGCAACTCTCTGTACTTCAGAGTCATGGGAGGGACCCTCCACAGACTTCAGCTAGTGCAGAATTTGGCGGCCCAGTTACTGTTGGGCCTCTCGTGGTCCAATCATGTGACCCCAGTCATGTGGGCTCCACACTGGCTGCCAGTCAGGTAGAGGGTCCTTTTCAAGTGGGTCTTCTCACCTTTAAGGCCCTATATGGACTGAGTCTTGGTTATGTTTCAGAGCTCCTGATACAGGTGACCTCTGCTCGCTCCCTCCACTCCTCTTCGAGGGGCCTCCTGGACATTCCCAGGGTTCAGCTCAAGGCCTCAGGAGACTGTGCATTCAGTGTCTCTTGGCTGACCCTGTGGAATTCGTTACCACCTCCCATCTGGGAGGCTCCCTCGGCTGAGGTGTTCAAGCGGAGGCTGAAGTCCCACCTCTTTGCCCTGGCTTTTCCAGATTTCTGAGTCCATTCTGTTCTAGTCCCTTTCTGTGACAGTCTGAAAGCCTTTTAACTATTTTAAATTGTTATATTTGCATTTATGCATTGTTATTGATTTATTTATTTATGCTATTTCTCACTATGCTTTGTTATAATTCCTGTTAGGCACCCAGAGCCTCCAGGATTGGGAGCCCTACAAATAAAATTGCCTCGCCTTGCCATAAACTGGGCCCAAGCTCTACTTAGTTCAGTATAGGTGTGGTGTGTGAATTGCTTTATACCTTTAAAGTAGGGTGACTGGGCACAACTGAAAATGAACTGAAGATCAGAACTGCTCTTCTAGGGGTCAACAAGCATACAATAGTTGTTACAACTCTCGTAGTCATGCATACTCTTTTTTTTTCATAAAGGTAAGGTTAACGTTTGCATGGTAATGGCTGGGATGGGTTGACTGATAGCTACAGATGGCACAGTAAGCATTTTTTTCATCATGGAATCATGGAACACTCCCATCTCACTGCAACTTGGGGAGATTCAGTTAGCTATTCTGCTGCTTTTCTGCCCTGCCCACCTGGTCAGATTACAGGCACATCAGGGCATTCAGTTTGCCACTCACCGACCAGCTCAGAGGAGCAGATAGCAACTCTTTACTGCTCCTGCCTGAAAGAATATTATCAGATGATTCTAGGTCAGCTATTTTACATGAAAGCCATTGATTTGAGGTTTTCTGTTTCTCCTGTCTATGCAAGCCATCCAATCTGCTGCAACGGGGTCCAGTGATCCGGTCAGGGTGAGGAAGGCATCCCTATTCTCTTGTTCCCTCAGGTCAGGGACAATAATGTGGCTCTTGCATCCCAGGAAGCCTGACACCATAGCAGAGCACTGGTAGGAGGGAAAGAAGCAAGCAGCATTCAGCTACACTGCCTGATGGCTTCAGAAAGAGAGCACCACCAGCACAACATGTACCCACTGCCTCTTTGGCTCTGCTCCCTCTCCTACCATCAGGGACAAAGAACCCAAAATGGTCACTCTTTCCTTAAATTTGCAAGAGGAGTGTACATGTCACAGTTTTGCCTTTCCTAATTCTTCAACTCCCAACAACAACAACAACAACACAGGGCAAACTGCCAGGTCCTGCATGGTTATGTCTGCTGTTTGAAGGGGGCACTCAAGTATATCAAAGAGGCAGCAGGAAGAATTAAAGAAGGGTATGAGTGACATCTAGACTGCTGGACCTGGACTGGACCATAACTTAAAAACTGGACTGGATGCATCTTGCGCAGTCTGGCTTTTAGGTGCCAGCAGCATAGATGTAAGTGCCTATTGTGGTCATGCTGTTTTCTGCATTTAGTCGAAATGAAAGGTACACTCAATGGGAGTGATTCAACTGCATGATGTCATTGATGATTTCAGCAACAGAGCTTTTAGGTCTTGCCATAGGGTTTCAGACCTACACAAGCCTAGGTTCTATCCCCAATACAGAACATTCTTTACTTCTCACTACAGTGTACGTAGAATGAGAGAAGCTGTTGTGTGTCATTGCTGATGTTAGTGATAGAGTTTCAGTAAAGTCTGAAATTCCATATTGCTGATAACTTGAAAAGTTCTACCCGAGACATTGAAGTTTTCTGTTTATGTGAACTTTATTTCTTCTCCCTTCTCACTGGACTCTCTCCAGCATGGTCGTGGGACTTACCTGGCTGATCCCATCTACCTGAAGCCTGAGTGTTCCTTCCAGTTTGGGGTCACTCTCCACAGTCCGCCTCCAACCCCCCAAGACCTATATTCCCCGGTAGCAAGAACTGCCAACTACAACTGGCACTCTTTCTATAGTATCTGGTGGAGAATGAACACAGAGAGAGATTGGGAGGGTACCCCGGCCCAGCATTGGACATGGTGCCTGGTGCTGCTAGACCCTCCTTCGCCTACCAATGGGAAGGTGGTATTTTTTAGGCTTTCTTTCCACCCATTGGTTTGGTGGTGCAATGCACTGCAGCGCAGTGCATGCTCACTCCCAAGCATGCCAGCAGAAGTGCCACCACAGCCAATTCCCTACAAGCTGGTTCCTGACTGCTGAGAGTTCCCTAATCTCCACTAGAGGCCACTAGATGGCAAGAACAGAAATCCCTTCCCTCCCAGTAAAGGAGAGCTGTTCTCCAGACACTCGATCCTTTCACCCAGGTCCATTCCCAAACCCTGGTCACCAGTGTGTCGTGAGGTATGGCATCCAACACCTCAACCCTCAGCGCCACCGGCCGGCTCAGAGACACTGAGGTTTGAATGCAACTTGGGAAGCAATACTTCAGAATGACAGAGTGTTCATTGCTAAAACACACTGTAACTGTGCAGGGGGCTTCTGCACTCACTGCAGGATGTACTTTGATGCAGCATGCAGTTCCTGTTAAGGAACCTTAGTATAGCAATAAGGCTAATGGCTACCAAGAAAGGGGGAGGGGGCACCTGGGTTTCATTCCCAGAGTGGAACATTTTTTAATCTTTATCACTACAGTTTGTATAGTAGGAGAGAAATTGCTAGATGTTCATTGTTGATGTTAGTGATAGAGTTTCAGAAAGAGCTGAAGTTCTATATTGCTGATAACTTGAAATGTTCCAGCTGAGACATTGAGGTTTGAATGCAACTTGGGAAGCAGTGCTTCAAAATAACTGACTGTTTATTACTAAAATCTATTACAGCTGTGTGTGGGGGGGGGGCTGCACTCACTGCTGGATGTTCTTTGCTACAGCATTCATTCTGTGTCAAGGAACCTTAGTACAGTAGTAACACTAATAGCTGTCAAGAAGTAGTGGGTAGGGGGCCTGGGTTTGATTCCCAGAGAGGAATTTTTTTCTCACTACAATTTATGTAATATGAAAGAAATTGCTTGATGTCTTTGCTGATGTTAGTGATTGAGTTGCAGCAAGGTTTGCAGTTTTATATTGCTGATAACTTGAACAGTTCCAGCTGAGAGTTTGAGGTTTGAATGCAAGTTGGTAAACATTACTTCAAACTAACAGGCTGTTCATTACTAAAATTCACTGCAGTTGTGTGTTTGTTGGGGGGGGGTCTGTACTCACTGCTGGATGTCCGTTGCCACAGCAAACACTTCTATTCAAGGAACTTTAGTACAGTAGTAGAGCTACATGCTACCAAGTAGTAGTGGGTAGTAGGCCTGAGTTAAAGCCCCAGTGCAGAAAATTATTTTCTTTCTCACTACAATCTATATAGTATGAGAGCATTTGATAGATGTCATTGCTGATATTAGTAACAGAGTTTCAGCAAGGTTTAATGCTCTGTATTGCTGATAACTTGAAAATGTCCAGCTGAGGCTTTCAGGTTTGAAAGTAATTTGGGAAACATTGCTTCAAACTGACAAAATATCATACTGACTGTAGAGGCACTAGTGCAGAAGCTGATCAGGTTAAATGTTCTGAATTTGTATATGGTGTGGGGTATACTTGTCTATTTATTTTTTAAGGCATATGTATGTACTTGCCTGCATGTAACATATGTATCCGTTGCAGTATCTACATGTAAATTGTTTAACATGTATGTGTGTCTTTTACTAAACAAAAATGACACAGCCATACCTTGGCGCCTCTCAGTACCGCGTTGGTACTTTGATTTGTTTTGCTGTTGTGGGTCACCAGCAATGTTAGTCTTTAGTGGCCTCTACCCATCATGTTTCACTAGGTCTTACTGGTTGAAGTATGCTATGGGTAATGACTACCCGATAGGAAAGTTGCAAAATTTTAATTCACCAAACACAGTTAAGGTGAGGTCGGGAACATCTCACTACGTGTAGCTGGGGAAGTTCCCAATGTTGCCACTCCTACAAATTTTGTCAATTGAAACCTTCCATTCTTGTGCTGCATTAAACCACCCTCTCCGACACCACCAGTTTAGAAATATGCCTCGCTCCCACCACCAATCTTGTAAAACCCATCTCCCTCCTTCCCCAGTCCCCCTCCAGTTTCCCAGCAAAGTTTCTTTAATTATGAACTGTCTCTTGTAATAAACAAAAACTTTCCCCTACCCCAGTCCATCTAATCATCACATTCCCCCCATCCCCACCTACTCTGATCCTCTGTTAATGAAATTAATACATACAAACACCCACCCCACCACCCTCTGGGACTCAGCATTCTCTTCTCCCCCTCATCAGTCAATATCCTTAGAAAGGATATCCACTTGGTCAGATTGAAGAC
The DNA here is from genome assembly GCA_016271365.2 of Neoceratodus forsteri. Taxonomy (NCBI): domain Eukaryota; kingdom Metazoa; phylum Chordata; order Ceratodontiformes; family Ceratodontidae; genus Neoceratodus; species Neoceratodus forsteri. The sequence continues at coordinate 187,954,483 of CM057457.1, forward strand.
ACCTCTAAAAGAGAAACTTGCCCCCTGCAGCAACTCTTAGATTCAGTAGAGATGTACGGAAGTACTTCTTCATAGAAAGAGTGGTGGATTCCTGGAACAGCCTTCCAGTGGTGTCGGGGGGGCCAAAAAGTGGTAGAGTTCAAGAATGCATGGTATAGGTATAAGGGAATCTTAGTGGAATGGAAGTGGGGGTGTAAGAAAGAGCAGGAGATCAATTAGGGTCTGCAGTGATACCGTAGGTAGGGAAAATGTGCAGACTGGGTCAGCCAAGCAGTCCTTATCTGCCATTAAATTCTGGAAAGTCCAAGCAGTTCTTATCTGCCACCAAGTTCTATGTTTCTATGTTTCTCAGTAAATATCTTCTTGATGATGTGCTAGTAATGACTGCTGATTGGTCAGTGTGGCCAGCCAATCAGCGGTTACTACAATTACATCATTATCAATTAATTCACTGTGAATGAATTAGTGATGAGGGCTGGTCAACACTGCTGTTGTTTATTACAGGTTTCTCCAAGCCAGTCAAGTGGACATCCATTCTTAGGGTGATGCCTGATTATGGAATGAGGAGGATGCTGGGTGCAAATGGGTGGCAGGGTGGGGGTCTGTAGGTATTAGTTCATTAACAGAGGGCTGGTGTGGATGGGGGTTGGGCATGTGATAAGAGGCTCAAATCAGAACAGATATCCCTTAGTAGTTGGTGAGGAAGTTGTAATAAGAAATGAGGACGTGGTCAACATTTTTAACGAGTATTTCTGCTCTGTTTTTCACAAAAAACTGAGAGTATGGATGACCTCAATAGTTCCATATAGGCCCCTTTTCTAAAATAGATAAGCACAAGCTGGAGGAATTATTATTAGGTCTAAATGTAAATAAAGCTCAGGGCCCAGATGCAATGCATACAAGAGTGGTTAAGGAATTGGGAACAGTATTATTAGAACCCCTAAGAGATATATACATATATATCTATATATCTATATATCTCTATATATCTCTATATATCTCTATATATTTGAAAGGTCACTTAGTACTGGCAAGGTGGTAAAGTCCTGGAGGGAAGCACATACGGTACCTATAGTTAACAAGCATTTGAAAATGCTGAATGTTTGCCTGCATGCTGTTGTATTGGGTCCTTCTTTTACATATTCTTACTATATATTTACCCAAGATAGACCGGGTGAGATGTAATACGTCATTTGCAATGGGTTCCCAATTTTACACATTTTTATACTGTATTTCCTCAGTACAGTAGAGGTGAGATACGATCTCATTTTTAGTGGGGTTCTGCTTTTATGATATTTTTTTCCAGGATAGATCAACTTAGATGCAACATCTCCTTTTTAGTGGGGTTCTGCTGTACAGTCCTGTTTTTACACAGTTTTGCAATATATTTGTCTAGAATAACCCAGCTGAGATGCAGTATCTCATTTTCAATGGTGTACTGCTTTGGCACACTTTTGTACTTTATTTACCCAGAACAGCACAGCTCAAATGCCATCTTGTTTTCAGTAGGAACCTGCTTTTCCCAGTTTTTACACTGTATTTATCCAGGATAGCACACCCAAGATGCAATCTCTTCTATTTAATGGGGCTCTGTTTTTACCCATTTTTATAATATTTTTACCCAGCATAGCCCAACTGTAAGGCAAGTTACGTTTTCAGTGGGGTCCAGCATTTGCTATGTATTTTTCTGACATGGGGTCATCATGTCGCAGATAAAACCACACAAAACAACAATGCTGCAGGCATTACAGCGTGTGGCAAAATAGGGTTGGCAGAAAACGCTGACCACAAAACAAAATCACACACCAGTGGCACAAGTAAAGAAATCTTTGTTTTTGCCAGGGGGCTCCATCCCACCAACCCCACAATGTCAGGCAATTTGCCCCCAACGCACCCCTAACTTAAATATCTAACTCCAAGGGGGATGTAGACCGAGGGGAAAAGGAGAAACTCCAAATGGGGAACTTTGGATTTTTGGGGGGATAAAAAAAAAAAAAAACAAGCTGGGAGACAGGGATTCAAACCCCAATCCCTGGCTTTTATGGCACCAGGTGTACGTGCCTTAACCACTCCACCACAGGAGCAGCTTGACCAGATATAGCATTTCATGCTATGCAAAGTCAATCCACATCATGCAGTGCTACACGTAGTGAAGATTCAGAACTTCACATGCATCTACTACCTGACATCATGATGCCAAGTTGAAAGTCTTCACCCAGCCCAGTCATATCCCTCATGCTGCTTAACTGTCACACATCACATGCAATGTCACTAATTTTACCCCTCAGAAGCCTTATGCTCATAAAGGAAAAGATGCCATTCCATAGTTTATAATGTAACTTCAAAGTCAAATCTCACATTGATTTGTGATACTCCATCAATAGTAAAGATCATGAGCATCAAAGCACAGTTTTACAAACAATACAGATGCTGTATCGCTGTAGCCAGATAGAGCAGCAATACATGCTGTATTTACTGTAATAATCGGGTATTATACAATGGCAAGAAAAAATCCTGGACTCTGATTGGTCAGTCCTGGGCTGGACCCGTGATGTTATCTCAGCACAACATCACGTGTCTAGTCTCAGCCTCACTGTGAACCTGCTGATGAGCATGAGCAAGCTGAGCATTTGCTTGATTGTTTCATCTGCTCTTAAAAAACAAAAAAAATCTCTAAAATTATTTTTATATTCTGTATAACAATGAGCCATTGTATAATAGCAATAATGCCCTCCAGGGTGAGTGTCGTTTGGGATAACGTCACACCTCAGTTGTTGGATGCACTCGGCCTGCGGCCTCACGCCCAACCACCTGAGGCATGATGTTATCCCAGCATGACACATACCCTGTTGCCATTATTGCTTAAATCGCACACAGTTTTATTATTCTGCTGTCTCTAGTTCTATCTTTGTAAGCCCTTAGAGATACTGAGAGACTGACCAGACCCAGTGCTCTCACCTTAACAATGTGCATTTGCACACTAGCATTTTGACTTCCATCTTTGTTAAAGCTGTGCTATCTGTCACCATTCAGCATCTGTGCTATGTTTAAAGAGGGATGCTTGTTGCCCTGAAACTACTGTAGCAAGATCAGGACATGGAATTCCCAATTAAAAATAATCACAATAAAATAATTTGTTTGCTAACTTATTTTTCTTTTCATTTATGTCTGTATCTGGTTGGTCATACATCCTCCTCCACCAAATATATATTCCAGTGTGCATCGTGACAGACTCAGTGAGAGATTCCAGTGTGAAGGCACTCAGCTATGTAGGGTCGCAGTCGTGGGAGTCATCCAAGAGCTGGTGCTTGTTTATAGTGCAAGAGTGTATTTTGGCATATTTTAGCAATGAATGCTGCTGACACTGCAGATACCAATCTCCCTCCCTGAATTAAAAAAAATTAAGCTATTAAACATGTTTTTTAATTTTTGTTCTATGTTTATTCTCCCTGCTCCCTGCCCATACCCAATCTGATATCGTACTGACACTCACCCAGCTGCAACATTGCACTTATGAGAGCCCCCACTCTTGTTCACTCACAGCTTGCCTCCAGTTAATGGGGCCATCAGGACTGGGGATGGACTTCTCCAGGAATATAAAAAATTGGGGGAGCCCTTGTAGAGGATCAGAGCCCAACGGAGTCATGGGTGTCCTCCTGATTACTGGGGGGGCCTTGGTTTCTTCCACATGGCCACCAGCTAACAAGCTCAATACATCTCTGCGTGCCACCAGTATGGTGATGCAGAGTTCAGCCAGGCAACCTGTCCCTATAAACAATATAAGTCAGATCAGCTGATCACTGTAGGAGTATGCACAGTTTCATTTATCCAAAAAGTGGCTTGCCAAGTTTGAACAAAAACTGTGCCAGCTGCCTATTTTATGATGTGATTGTAGGAGTGTTGTGGGGTACTGATTACAGAGCAGGGACAGTGGTGTGAGATTGTCTTACTGGGTCAGTGTAGAGCGAGGAGGATGGGGGTGTAACTGATATGAGGGTGGAGGGAAGGTAATTTTAAACACTTGTTTCTGACACTATGCTTTACTTTGCTGGGACTGGGGGTGGAGGTGAGTGTGCCAAACAGATGGGGGACTTGGGTGAGGAGGGTGGTGTGGGTGCTACGGGTTGTTTACACTGTTGCTATGAGGGAGAGGGAAAAGGTGCCTAGAGGGTGGGGGTGGGTTTCCTGGGGATTTCTATTTAGTTTTCTTAAAAAAATAAAAACTGTTATGTAATGACACTTCACTGTGGAAGAGCCACTTTCACTGGGTGAAGTATTTCACAAAGTGGCACTTCACCAGAAAAGTCCTAATCTGGCAAAGTTGGCACTTCACCAGATGAAGAACTACAAGAAATGGCACTTTAATGTCATGAAAAGTTGTGAAATTTTACGTAGTTTTGCTCATTTCTGTCCAAGTGGCTTTATTGCAGTGAGACCTCGAATGTCCATCACCCCTGGAGGGGGGGGGACAGTATCATCTGGGACTTAAGGGGGTCTAAGTCCCAAGTGGAGAGGTCACAATTACCTATCTGCTGGCAACCAGTCATGATGCCCATAGTCTCCAGTGTGTCACCTTTGGAAATTGAAATACCAAGCCTTCACACATAATGAGGGGACTGTCCTCTTTACAGAAGTTCCAATAAGTATATGTGAAAATGGATTTAGCCCTGGAGCTTCTGAAAGGACAGTCAAACATAGGAACAACAGACACAGGTATAGAATGGCCAACTAAACTGGCCTTAGGCAATTAACACAAAATACAGGGCCAATGTGATATTTCCCACCACAGCTTCTCATACTATTGGATACTGCAACTGTCTAACTGGCAGGAAGGGAACTCTGTGAACCACTGGTCGTTTTATCAAGTATTTGCTGTGGTCCTATAAGTGGGATAGGTGCCACAGCAGAGACAATCTGATGTAGATACTTCCTTCACTGGGTTAATTGTCATCTGGACATCTCTATTCATGATGACACCATCCACAAGAAGCTACACCCTAAACTGGGGCACTTTACAGGAACAAAGCAAGTATCCCACTCCCTGCTCATAGAGAAATTGTTGCAAAAATGATTATGCATATCTTTAATTATGATGACATTGTATATAGTGCTGGTCCCAAGTCCACCCTTTCCAGGCTGGATCCCCTCTTTCACTTTATGCTTCTCTACCCTGGATTGCCTCCCCAGAACCCACCAATGCTCCCTGCATTCCTTCCTCTCCTTGCTCTTCCTTGATGCTTGGTGCCTCATTCATTAAGCCACCTTCATCTCAAAATTCTGGCTGGGCTCCTTGCCCCCACCATTCCCCCTTTTTCTACTCCTCTCTTTCCACCTCTTGCTCCCTTCACAGCTCTGACACCCACAGTCTCATTCTCTCCCCTGTAAAATCTTCTGTTTAAGTTACTTTCTCCTTCCATGTTCCCAAACTTTGGAGCACCCTTCATGTTGCAATTCACAATGCTCCCTCTTCCCAATGATCCTAGACTAATCCCACTGCTCCTCCCTCCTCCTAGTGCCTGGTTTATTGGTCCACTTTTCCCTCTGACCAGTCTTACATTGCACTTGCAGTCCTCCCTTCCTTCTTCATTTTGTTGCCAGTTGCATTTTGCTGAACTGTTGCTATTGATATGCTATCAATATTCTACCTTTTGCACTACTTACTTTGTGCTTCTGCTCAATTGTCTACTGCTTACTTTTTACTTGTATTATTATTTTTTGTTTTGTAATTGTTTCATTACTGATGCAACTTATGTCTGCACTCTCCACATACCCCAGGACATATCTGGAAATGAGCTGTTAGCTGAGTATGTTTTTCTTGGTGAAACTCTTAAAATAAATAAACAAATACATGCGTACGTACATACATGCATACATACATACGACTACAAAGACATTAAAGCAGCTGTGTATGATAGCGGTGAAAAGTTTGACCTATACTTTGTCATGAAAGAAATAACCCACGACATGGTATGGGGTTATAGGGATTTAATGTGCACCTCAGGTGTGTTGTGAGGCATGAGGCCACAGGCCAAGTGCACTCACTGCATCCAAGGAGTGCATTAAATCCCTATAAACCCATACCCTGGAGTGGGTTATTGTGCTTATAACATGGGTTACGTTTTTTTTGTTGTTGTTATTGTTGGCACTTTCCCCCCATGGTTAGCACACATCCAGCCATTGCCCTGGTGCACACCGGCTCCCACTGAGGCCCTCACCCCCAGTCATACCCCCACGGATTTCCCCCCATGGTGGGGTGGTGGTGAGCTCCCCATACTCAAAGCCCTGTCCGGATCCTGTCTTCGTCTTCTCTGGGGGTGACACCCTCAGAGCCAAGCACATCCTAGAACAGCCATCAAGCCACATGACAATATTTTTCCTCTTTTTTTTCCCCCTCTGGGGGGCATGCAATGATGCCAGCAGATTCAATGTGCACACTCCTGTGTGCACTCCTCCAGGCATCTTCCCAATCCATGCCCACCTTGTCAGCATTAGCGTTCTGCCCCACCACCTCCACTAGGAGCCAGGCATTCACTGAATACTGGTGGCCCCCCCGGGAAGGAGAGCAGTCCCTGGGACACTCAGTCCTTCTCCTCCCCTGCCAACCCCCTGTGGCCAGCGCTCATTCCCAAACATGGATTGTGGCATGGCACGAGGTGTGGCTTCCAGTGCCTCAGTCCTCAGCACCGCTGGGCCGGCCTGGGTTATGTTTAAACAAAAATCCACAGAGGTACTTTTTGCTCTTTGAATAGGGAATATTTGAGTGTATCCAGCTGACTTTAAAAGTAGTCCCCATAACTCAGGCATATGTTATATAGTTTATGAACATACAAATGCCAGAAAATGTCCTGAAATTATTTCTGGCATTAGTACATTTCACAAAATAAATAACATATGCATGACTCTGCCTCTCTCGCTCCCTCTCCCTCTCTTTTTGTCTCTCTCCTTCCCCCAACAAACTAACACAAACTATGCGACGAGAGAGAGCAGAGTTTTCATTCAGGCAACATAAAGTCACTTTCCTACTTTTTGAATCCTGAATCTCCATCACTTGCTGCCTGTCTTAAAAAATATTTTAAATCCAAGAACTGTGCCTGTCTTGCCCTTAAAATGCTTTTAATTAGCTTTCCTAAGCAAAATCTTACCTTTGATCAAGTGCTTGCTTCATGGTTGTTTCCTTAATCACAGAACAAGATAAGATATATAGGGTGTCAGCCAGTCTTCACAGACTTTCACAGCCCATGTTGTGCTCTTTTCAGAGTCTCTTTCATCTTTCTGCTGCTCCACAACACAGAGTTCCGTTCCCTGCTTCACGGTGTTAAGTGCCTGCTCCCTTTCTTCTGATCAGGCCTGTGATTTCCCTTTCTTCTGTGTGTCTCTGTGGAGGGATATATCTTTAGGGATATTCACAAGAGAGTTTCTCAATAAAGTAGTTCTGGCACAGTAACTGTTGATTAAATAGGAGAGTTAATCAACGGTCACCTGATGCTCTTTGACCAGTTGGGTTGCCTCCTTTTTCTAACTCACGTTATAATCTATTTAGATTGTTCCTTATCTCCTGACTTGTATGATACCCTCCTTTCTCCATTCTGTTTTAGTACTTGTTTTTCACATTTTAAATAATAAAAAGAGTTCTCCTTTTAATATGGCTTGGACCAGGTTTCATCACTATTCCCAGCTGTTTTTAAACACCTATTGTCCCATAAAGTCAGGGAGCACTGCTTGCTGCATAATAGTTCATTTTAGTTACAACAGAAGTGATTTTAAACAACTGATGTACAAAAACAGCTTAGAATACTGATGAAAACCCTGGTATGAGCCTTATTAAAAGGAGTGCTCCTTTTATCATTTCAACTGTGAAATAAAGTACTAAAGCAGACTCAAATTGTGGAAAGAAGGGTATAGAAGCATAGAATTTGACGGCAGATAAGGACTGCCTGGCGCACCCAGTTGCCCAATTTCTAATAATGGATAAGCTGCAGATCCTAATTAACAAACAGCCTACTTCTTCCTACCCCCACCCCCCCCCTAGAATTGCCTTATGACTGTCCCATGCATGCTTGAATTCCACCTCCGTTTTGATTCCACAACCTTCCTCCGGAAGGCCATTCCATGCATCCACAACCCTCTGTGAAAAAATACTTCCTTACATTACCTCTGAGACCCCCCTTCTTCAAATTGTGCCCCCTTGTTCTTGCACCTCTTTTTCTGAAAGATGCTACCCTCTTGGACTTTGTTGATTCTCTTGAGGTACTTGAAAGTTTCTATCATGTTCCCCCCCCTTCTCTCCTTGAGGCTATACATATTAAGCTCCTTAAGTCTCTCTTCATATGTCTTCCGGTGCAGACCCTGCACCATTTTAGTTACCCTCTTCTGGACTTCCTCCATCCTGTTTATTTCTTTGCGGAGATTGGGTCTCCAGAACTGCACTCAGTACTCCAGATGGAGTCTCACCAGCTGTTTGTACAGAGGGATAACAACTTCCTGTTTTCTACTGGTGATGCCTCTCCCTATACATCCCAGTATACCTCCAGCCCTCCTTACTGCCCTCTTACATTGCTTGCCCACCTTTAGGTCAACTGATATAACTACCCCCAGGTCCCTTTCCATTTTTGTTGTTGTTAGTATCTCACCCCCCATTGTGTACTCTTCCCCTGGGTTTTTGTTTCCCAGGTGCATTAACTTGCACTTCTTAGCATTGAATCTAAGCTGCCATACATGTGACCATTCCTCCAACCTTACCAAGTCCCTTCTCATCCTTTCCATCCCACCTTGTGTATCAACTCTGTTGCAGATCTTTGTGTCGTCTGCAAAGAGACATACTTTGCCTTCCAGTCCCTCTGCAATGTTTCTTATAAAGACATTGAAGAGGACCAGTCCTAATACTGAACCCTGCGGTACCCCACTAATAACCCCCCTTTCTTCAGAGTGGACTCCATTTACTATTACCCTCTGTGTCCTGTTCTTCAGCCAATTCTTTACCCAGGCTACCATCTTGGGACCCACTCCCAGGCTAGCTAACTTGTATATTAATCTTTTGTGTGGGACTGTGTCAAATGCCTTGCTAAAGTCTAGGTAGGCCATGTTCATAGTCCCTCCCTGATCTACTACTTTAGTAACCCAGTCAAAGAAATAGATTAGATTCATCTGACATGACCTTCCCGCTGTGAATCCATGCTGCCTTGGGTCCTGTGTCCCTCTGGCCTCTAGGTACTCGACAGTTCTTTCCTTCAGAAGTGATTCCATCATTTTCCCTATCACTGAGGTTAAACTAACAGGTCTGTAGTTACCTGCTTCTGCCCTGCTCCCACTTTTGTGAAGTGAAATCACATCTGCCCTCCTCCAGCCCTCAGGTACCACCCCATCCTCCCATGATTTGTTAAAGAGGGTAGTCAGTGGTGTCACTAGTTCTACCCTTAGTTCTTTTAGAATTCTGGGATGAATCACATCAGGCCCCATTGCTTTGTTCACCTTCAGTTTTAAGAGTTCTTTCAGAACCCTTTCTTCTGTAAATGGGCTGGTATCAACTTTCTGTATCCAGAGTGTTTCTATTGTTTGGTTTAGGTACCTCCCTCTTCATTTGTGAATACTAAGCAAAAATATTTGTTTAGTATCTCTGCCTTTCACAGTCACCCTCTGCCCACCCCTCCCATTTATTAAGCCTCACTATCCCTCCCTTGGTCTTCCTTCGCTCCTTGATGTACCTATAAAAGATTTTATCTCCCTTCTTAACTGTGTTGGCTATCTTTTCCTTGATTTGGGCCTTTGCTGTTCTGACTGCCTTTCCAGCTTCCTTTTGATTTAACTGATACAATTCTCTGTCCTGCTCCTTCTGTGATTCCTTGTACTTCCTGAATGCTTTCTTTTTCTCCCTAACCTTTCCTGCCACCTCTTTTGAGAACCATAGTGGTTTCTTACATCATTTTGTTTTGTTTATTTGCTTCACACAAAGGCTTGTTGCCTCTGTGATGGCAGTTTTGATTATTCCCCATTGTTCTTCCACCCCTCCTTCCTGTCCATTTCCTAGTGCATTCCTTAGGCACTCACCCATTTTGGCAAAGTCAGCCCTCCTGAAGTCCAGTACCTTTGCCTTTGTATGGCTTGACTTTACTGCTGTGTTTATTGTGAACCATACTGTTCAATGGTCACTAGTTCCCAGATGGCTACCCACTTCTAAATCTGTGATCCTCTCGCCATCCCCATTTGAGAGTACCAGGTCTAAGATTGCTCCCTCTCGAGTGGGTTCCAATACTGGTTGTCTAAGGTATGCCCCCTGTAGGGCATCTAGAATGACCCCACTCTTAGAAGTGGCTGCTGCAAATGTACTCCAATTAACATCTGGCATATTCAGATCACCCATCAGCAATATCTCCCCTTTTTCTGCCATTCTAAGGATACTTCCTATCATTTCCTTGTCCATGTCTTCCCCTGAGATGGGAGTCTGTATACAACCCATTTTCAGATTGTGTTGCCATTGCCTGTCTCCAAATTGACCCACAGTGCTTCCTCTCCTCCCTGTTTACTCTTTTGTTCTGTAGCTTTGATTCCTTCCCTTATGTAGAGAGCTACTCCTCCTCCTCTTTTACCCTTCCTGTCCCTCCTGTAGATAGTGTATCCTGGTATGTTTACATTCCAGTCATGGTTCTGTGTGTACCATGTTTCTGTGACTGACACAATATCGAGATGCTCCTCCTTCATCAAGGCCACTAATTCAGTAAGCTTGTTACTCAGACTAGGAGCATTAGTACTCATTGCTCTCCATTTTCTCATGGCTTTACCTCTTGTAGCACTATCCCTGTCCTCATTGACTTTGCTTTCTCCATTCAACCCTGTCCTGCTCCCTACTGACTTTTGTACCTTGGCCTTTACCTCATTTAGTATCCTGTTTTGTAGGGGGAGGCTGGGAATTCCATGGTATCCTACAAGTCAGGAGATAAGGAGCAATCTAAAATAGAATAAAAAAGTATAGGTCAAAATGTTTACTGCTATCATGCACTGCTGCTTTAACACACCTCTGCAAGTGGTTTCATCAAGAGTGGAAATACTGTCAAGGCAACATTGTGTGATCTTTATAAAATGTGAAGTAGTTTGGCCAGCATGTGGCTCCATGCAGCATAAAGCTGATTGGTATACTGGTGATCAGAGTTCGTACCTTGACCTGGGACATCAGGAACATGCCAGCCAAGGAGTGTTGAGCACCTGCACAGATGTTCGTCTACTCTGGTAAGAGAAAGACACAGATTTCACTGCCAGACTGCCTCCTTGTAGTCCAGGGAGCTAGGATTGGTCAGCACAAGGGGGGACATGAAGGGAGAGGATCCAGAAAAGCATTAACATGTCAAGAGCAATATGCAGACACAAAGACTGCCAGCACTGTGGGAGCAAGAAAACAAAAGGAAGAAAAATTGGTGAGACTATGAGTAGGCAAATGAAGCCCACCTTCTCCTCATATCCTGATTGGTTGTTCCACCAATCCCAACTCCTTCGGTCAACTTTGCTCCTCTGGGTTATTTATTCTCTGGAAAGCATGTGACCTTTGTATTGGTGGTGCCCCACCACAGGGGACAAGCTGTGGGCCCTAAAACTGATACTCAGTCACACCAGGGTATGGGTATTGCACGTACTGGGATGGGTAAGATACTGGTGGTGTGGAAGGAAGACCTTCCCAGGCCAACACTGAACAGGTAAACATAATAGAACAAAAGTATGAAGTAGTATGGCAATGAACTGAATGTTACAGAACCCCTTTCAAACATGATCAGTAATAGTGCCACATATATATATATATATATACACATATATATATATATATATATATATATATACACACACACACACACACCCCCCCCAAACATAAGGGATGTGTAATACCTTAATTCAAATACCAGGCTGAGTATTCGTATTTGGAGGTCAAATGTTTGAGTATTCATTATTCTGATATTTGTTATCCATCTCTGAAGAGTAAAAAAATGACTAAATAAAAAAAAAACTTTAATAATCTTTTCTCACCTACCTTGTGTGGCTAGTGCTAGTCCCATTTCTACCAGCATACACCACCCTTAGTGGTCACCCGCTACCCACCCCTCGCCCCCTTAGATTCATTGCTCCATATTGAAAATGTAGCCTTTTTAAGGGAACTGGCACAGTGCCAGCTCCCAACACTGTCTTTTTAAAATGACCCCTACCTTAATCCTAATCATAATAATATGGCTGATAGGAGTGCATTAAATAGAATGAGTGAGTGACTGGCAGATGGATTTGGATGCACACAGCTCGATCATGCAGCTGCTGCTGTACCCATCCTTTATGAAGACCTGGCCCTGTATGTTTTACTGCATCGATCCATAGATACATAGATGGTTGAGGCTTGCTATACCATAATATGGGAGGTCCATACTCAGTGGTGCATCCTACCATCTGTCTAGGTATCTTGTGAAGTTGTATCTTATCCAATTACTTGCTAGTATGGTGGCCCTCAGAAGACCCATCCTTATAGAACTATGAGAAAATAATGTATGAAAAATTACTATAGGGTGTATCATGTTAAGACTGCCTTTATTTTTTGGCTGATATGTAAAATCTCTTTTCATTGGATTAAGGAAGCTCCCCAACAGCATCTGAAAGAAAATGCTGAAAATCCTTGTTTCCAAACTTAATGCAGGAGGAAAAAATGTAACTTAAATACAACAAAATCCGAAGTAAGAACTGGCAGATGATGTGAATCCTTTTTGCATTTAATAATCTCCATGATTTCCATCTAAAAACCTTGGACTTCTATGAAGCCAGTCATTCACCCCAGTTTTAAAAGACCCTCTCTCCTTTACCAGATTTGATCCTCAGTTTAATTCTGGCCACACAAGAGGGCAGGGAGGTACCGCCACCCAGATGCATCCCTAGACTCTTCTACATGTTGACCTGGGATCCTGGCAGGTCAGAAAAGGAGTGCACCACCTCCATGGCTCATTGACCTAACCAAGGTGTTCAACTTAGTCACATTATGCTCTTGGATAAGCTGCATTCTCTCTGTGTATCTGAACCCACTCTAGCCTGATTTACCAGCTACCTCAATAACCGGTCCCAGTTTGTCTCCTTTTGCAAAATCCCTTTGTCCCCTGACCCCATTTCTATGGTCATCCCTCAAGGACCCATCTTTCAGCCTCTGCTATTCTCAATCTTCATTAATGATATTCCTACTTCCATACCCCACTGTAGCTCCATCATGTATGCGGATGACCTAGTACTTTTCTCTGCCTCTCATTCCATTGCTGACCTCAGTGAACATCTCACTACAGGGTTCCATCAGCTTCAGTTCTGGTTCTCCCTTAACTCCCTAATCCTTAACCTTCCCAAAACCCAGGCTATGATCTTTGGGTCTCCTAGAAAAGTCCAGGCCTTGTCCCCTATGTTTCGCGTGCTATGCCAGGATGGGTCAGCCATCCTGACCACATGCTCATTCAAGTACCTCGGGGTGATGCTGGATCCTGCACTTGATTTCTCCACTCACATTAATGAAGTATGTCGATCCATAAACATGAGGATAGGGGCAGCCTACCACATGCGCCACTCCTTAACCCCTACAGCCAGGGATTTGGTGGCTAGAGGTGTCCTGCTTCCATGGCTTTTCTACACTCTCCCTATCCTTTCCCGTGCCACTGCTGTTAATCTCCAGAAGTGGGACACCACCTACAGCAATATTTGTAGATTTGCTCTATCCACACCTCACCTCCCCACCATTATCTTCTCTACTCGGCCATGCACTGGCTGTCACCCAAATCCCGCCGACTTTTCTCACTGGGCTGCTTCATAGACTCCATGACTAGAACTCCCTGCCCTACTGCACTTACAGCTATGTTTAACACTGTGCTCCACTCCCACCCCCTAAGGTCCTCCCATCTGCCATTGCCCGCTGTCCCGAGCTGCTCAACAAAAATGGGTGAACAAGCTTTTGCACACTTTGCCCCCAAAATCTAGAATACTATTCCCCACTATTAAAAGGGCCCCTTGTCCCACTCCTCCTTCAAAACTGTACTCTTCTGTCACCTCTTAGCACTTGATTCTTGTGACTGTTCCCAATCTTCCTTATCCAAGCTGTCTTTCACCTCATATGTCTCTCAAATGTGCCTGACCTCCTATATCATCCCCGCGTGGATGGTCCTGCTTGCTGTAAAAAAGTCATGTCTATCCCTGTGAGGTTATCTGTTGCAATGTTTTGACTGCTCCTATGTACCTGTGTCTGTTTGCATATACTGTATCTTGTGCTTTCCCGGGCCATGTCTGAAAATAGGCAGGTATATTGCCTAATGCACTTACCTGGTCATCAAAAGCTAAATAAAAATAAATAAATTAATGGCTATCTGACTGGAAGCAAAATGTGCCACAATTATCCATACATCATCTGTGTATGCAATTATTTTGTAGGGAATTCACCCATGGGAGGGGTAATCCCTTGGATCACTAGATGCAACATGATTTTACAGACTAAGGGATCAAGGGCAAAAATGTACAGAAGAGGACTCAAAGGACACCCTGCCAAACTCCCAGTCTAATCAGAGAGGGATTGCTGAAATGTAATTGTAAAAAGGGTACTACTGATGTTCTAACCATGTCACAAATAGTGGAGGAATTCCATAACAGGGCAGTACTGACAATAGGTATTCATGTCTGTACTGTATACAAAAGCCTTGGTTTGATACAAAGACAGTAGGAAACCCAGAATATTTTTGGAGGTACAATAACTAATAACCTTTCTTATAATATATAAATTATCATTAATTTGTCTAGTAAGAATGGAACAAGTCTGTGCCAGACCCAATTCAATTAATGTACTGAATTTGCAATCTGAAGCAACCTAGTGCTTATAAATTTAGCCAGAATTTGGAAATCTGAATTTAATAAGCAAATCAGCCTCGAATGTTGTATATCCAGTTTCTCATCATTCCTGAAAAGGTATACAAGTATCCCCGCTGTTAAAGTCTGAGGACATTACCTTGGGCTGCAGTATGTGGTTAAAGATGCAGAGTGAAAAGTCAACAATTCCTTCTGAAAAATGTTGGCAGAACTCATTTGAAATGCCATCTTTCTTAGGTGATGCTCCCCCCACCCCCATTTAAGACCTGCTATAGTTCATAAAATCTCTGCTTTTGTAATTGTGGTGCAGTGGGGCCTATTCACAATAGGGTGCGGAGCAGTCACGCAAGGCATGCGCAGCTCCGCACCCGTGGGAAATCTTCCCAGGGGCCGCATTCACATAGCAGTGGTTTCTGCCTAGCTCCCTTCTGCATCTCTGCCCCCCAGGTGTGGAGGTGCACGGGGGTGGGGTTGCGGGCCTGGGTGGCAGCCAATCGGCTGCCCTACCCGAGTCCACAGTGGATCCCTTGCGTCGGTGTGATGCCATCTTAGGGCATGTAGAGCGCCGGCAATGCTGCCGGAAGGGCATGTGCTGGCAACCCACCCCTGACCCAACCTTCATCCCCCAACAACAGGGGCACCTTCCTGTGGGGGTCTGATGACCCCCCGCCAGCTACAGCGGGTTCAGTGGTAGCATCTAGAGGAGGCACATAGCCATTACGGCTGCCCTCCAGATGTGTAGTCACCGGCCCCCCATGTACAGCACTCCACACATCTGTGCATGGTGCGGAGTGTTGGAACTCCTCCCCCTTCCCCCCACAGAGCCCTTGGCTTGCCTATGTGCTGAGCTCCGAGCTCAGCCATTGGAGGGGGCGTAACTCCTTTGGGTATGCCGTGGTGGGTGCGCACATGTGTGGGTGGGCTATGCACTTGGGTTACACAGCATGTAGCCCATCCACACCTTCATGAATAGGCCCCATTTCTTTCTCTTCCTCAGACGTATCTTGTAGGAGACCACACCAAAGATACTGAATTCCTAACAGTGTCTGGGGCATACAGCCAAACATGTTCTGGGCATGGTGTTCATTAGTATGCAGCAGTTCTGGTAACTGTATAATAGCAGCATCACCATCCTGGAGGGCAGCAACATTCAGATGCTCCTTCCTATCCCTATTGGCTCCAAATGGATAACCATACATGAATTTCAGTACCGTACTCATACCAAGGAAGCTGCCCTGTCATATTGCTAGCATTTCATTTCTAACTTTAAATGTTGGATTTGATCTTAGAAATCTCCAATACCAGTGCTAGCCTGTGATAAAACTTTATGTAATTGGTCTCTTAATTTCAAGTATTGAAAATATGCCTGCCTCTGTTTGTTTTTTTCCATACTGTTGAAGCAATGTTGCAAGCCCAGTTTTGTGTTCTCCCACCACTCAACTGGGCCATTATAGAAAACTACGAGACAGTCTCTGGCTTTCAGCAAAAGTTGTATTTCTAACTGTACACTAGGAATATTCAGAAGCAAAGAGTTCAGTCTCCATCTACTAGAAGGGGGGGGGATGGGGGTACCAGATCATATCATACTACTCAGTAACAGATGATCTGTGAATGCTACTAGGGTTAGAGAAAACAGGCTGTCTGCTAGCCCTTGGAAAAGAAAAAAAAATGATATGGGTAGCCGTTTGATTTCTTAAATACACTGAACCACCAGAAGGGTGGATCGATAGAAATCCATAAATTAAAACCAGCTGTAGCTATTATTTATTGTTTTTGTAGCTCAAAGGTGTCACAGTCTTTGTTTCCCTTCTTCCTAACAGTTACACCCACAAAACAGTTGAAGTCACCTCCTAAGATGACTGCCATAGCAGTGTACAAGTATGGCTATACCAGCTCAAAAAGTTCCACCTTTTTGCCCTTAGTTTTTGGGGCATAAATATTAATAGAGCAGATATCCTGGTCATGCCATTTGCTATCTAGGAGTAGTGCTCTCTCAGGGCGAATATGAACCAGTCTTTTCACTTTAAAGTCAGTGTCCAGCAATAAAAAATAAATAAATAAATCACATTTACACTATCATACCCAAAAGACCAAAAAGAAGACCCCAAGACCCAGTCTTTTTTTCACTGGGCTATATCAATGGTCATTGCCAAATCATCCAGTTTTCTTGCAGATACACTATATGAAAGGCTGCCTTCTGTAAAAGAGAGAAGATTACCCTTCTTATTTGATGGTTCTTTATGCTAGAAACATTAAAAGAGGTGACTTTTAACTATGATATTGAAGGCTGTAAAGAAAAACATTCATCATACAGCATAGCTCAGGTTATACCACCTATTGCATGCAATGTTTTCTTTTGCTTCTGTCTCCCTCTGATATTCTTTTTGTTCAGTACCTGAAGCAGTTTCAGACTGCTAGAGCTGTGTAGAAGAGACATCTGAGTGCATGTCACCCAGATCTTAATCTCCTCAGATCCTCTTTTCCTGTAAGATGTCACATTTGTTAGACAAGCATTTGTTAATGCCGAATGTTACTTGCTTGTATGTGCTGTTTAGGTATTGGGAAGTGAAAGTAGCATGCCTAAGAACTGTCAAGGTGCCCCCCCCCCCAAGACATCCACTGTGTCTTTTTGTTCAGTATGCACAGAAGAGGGGGAAGGGAAAAGGCCACAGCAGTATAGCAGTTGCAAAGGCGTGAAGAGGTGGACAATAGTCCATTCACAGGCAGAAGAATCCTGCAGGAAGTGACTAAATTAAAGCAGTGGTGGCTCTACACCAGGGCCTGCCAGGGCATGTACCCCGGTAAAAAAATGCTGTGCCCCAGTTGGTGCCCCATATAGTGCAAAGCTTCCCCATAGTAACAATATATCAGTGCCCTGGCTGCCATCGGTTGTGCCCCAGCTGGGCGATTGTGTAGAGAGTCGGACCACCCAGATTGCGTAGCGTAAAAGGCTACAGGAATCGTACTCCGCCTTCCACTACAAACGTAGGTGCAGCGTCACGCCTACGTAGCGAAACAGTGCCAAGAGCCCCAGCCATCGGGAATACGTGACCTCGCCTTAACATCAAAAAACACAGAAACCATAATAAATCATCATGAAAAAGCGTAATAAAAAGCAAACATAGATAATAGCAGACTTAATCAATGAACATAAGCTTTCATCGGGGGGCTGTGCCCCCCGTACCCTCCTCCTCCTTCGAGCTCTGTCCATCCTTACATCCTTCACATAATAAATTAATGTCATCTTTCATCAGGGGGGCTGTGCCCCCCGCACCCCCCCAAAGAAAACATCTAATTTAAAAAAAAAATGTAAATCCAAAAAAAGATGCAATATGACATTTGAACTGAGTCAGTTACGCAGTAAGCGAGTTATGCAGTAAGCGCAGCTCCTCAGCTGGTCCGACTCTCTTCACAGTCATCCCCAGCTGTGCCCTGGTAACCATTTGTGGCTAGAGCCGCTACTGAATTGAAGGTGGACAAAGTGATGGGACCAGATGGCATACACCCAAGGATATTAAAAGAACTGTGAAGGAAGATAGCAGTATTTTTGATACTGGGATCGGTTTCACCGCTAGTTGTTCTTCCTCCGTCCCTCTTTGCCATCCCCTATCCCCCCCCCCACAGGATGCCTACCATACTCATCTGCCCTGCAACTTAGACTCCTCTCTAACCTCCACAGTTCCTCCCTCAATCTAGCCAGTCATCTGCAGACCATACAGCCCCCTACATCCTCCAAGCCCAGTCCAGGATCATGGAGGACCCACACCCTGTACACGCCACCACCCTTTCAAAGATAGTCGCCCTTTTGACATGTGGCACCTGCCCCATTTTGGCCCCCATCTTATGTTACAGGCTGTTACTCCCAGGTTCTGTACCCTACTACAATGGTTAGGCCCCTGTTTACTCAAATTCCTGTCCCCCCCACACACTAGTCCCCCCTACTGACGCCTTGCCGACTAGGTTAATTCAGTCTCAAATCTCATCCATTAGATACTGTATTATTGAAGCAATCCTAAAGCCTCCTTGTCCATTTTTCACCCCTCAGCTACCATATTTTTTGTTCTCAGCTCTCATATAGTTTCACTTAGCCCAGTTAGAAGTCCTATTGCACTCCAAGTATTACTCAGCTCACTTAGAGAAATAAACAGAACAAATAAATATATATTATTACAGCAGTCATAACAGTATAGTTCAGTACTTAGCTCAGTTAGAGAAATAAACAAAACAACTAAATCTGTGTTATTACAGCAATCCTAAAAGTATCCAATCATTGCTTTGTCTCCACTCCAGAGACTCTGCTGTAATATAGGACCACTGAGGACCCTGGGTGGGTGGATGTGCAACTCTAAAGTCCAGGCAGAGCTCCATTGAGCTTGCTCACTCCCCCTCTGTCACTCCCTCATTCTATTTCTCTCAACGCTGGAGGCTGCCCTTTTGTACTGGGTGCCTGCTTGCATTGGCGCCTTTTCCTGCCCACAAAGAAATCCGCAGCAGTCCCTACAGAGCTCCATTGAGCTGACTCACTCCCCCTCTCTCACTCACTTGTTCTATTTCTCCCGATGCTGCAGGCTGCCCTTTTGTACTGTGACCCTGCCTGCATTGATGCCTTTTTCTGCTCACAAAGAAATCTGCAGCAATCCTGACAGAGCTCTGTTGAGCTTGATCACTCTTGATCACTCCCCCTCTCTCACTCGTTCATTCCATTTCTCCCAGCACTGCAGCCTGCCCTTTTGTACTGTGCCCCTGCCTGCATTGATGCCTTTTTCTGCTCACAAAGAAATCTGCAGCAATCCTGACAGAGCTCTGTTGAGCTTGCTCACTCCCCCTGACTCACTCGCTAGTTCTATTTCTCCCAGTGCTGCAGGCTGCCCTTTTGTACTGGGCTCCTGCCTGCATTGGTGCCTTTTTCTGCCCACAAAGAAATCCACAGCAGTCCTGACAGAGTTCAGTTGAGCTCAGTCACTTCCCCTCTCTCACTTGCTTGATCTTAATCTGTCCCAAACACTGATTTCCCAAAGTGACTGTGCTATTCTGCGCTGGAAGTGCAAAAACACATTTTGGCCAGGATGTGAAAAATGACAGCTGTACTGTTCATAAGGAGGTGTGAAAAATGCCAGTGTTAAAAATCTGGTGTGAAAATAGTACAGATTTGCAAAGTTACAAGGGTTCATGGAAACTGCACAACACACAGTTGTAACACAGTCATTTTATGGACTCTTGTCACCACATTTTCAACATAGGCATTTTAGGACCTCTGCTCATGAACAGTGTCACTGTAATTTTCTCAGTCTATCCCGAAGACTGATTTCCCACAGCTACCACGCTATTCAGCGCCTGAAGTGCGAAAACACATTTTGGCCAGGATGTGAAAAATGACAGCTGTACTGTTCATAAGGAGGTGCAGAAAAATGCCAATGTTGAAAATCTGGAGTGAACATTTTGCAAATTTGCAAAGTTACGAGAGTGTGTAGCAACTGCGCAAACCACGCTAGTAAAACAGTAATTTTTTGGATTTTTTCCATCAAATTTGTAACATAGGCTTTTTGAGAGCCCACCTCATGAACACTGGCACTGTCATTTCATTAATCAGTCCCCAAAGGTGATTCTGCCCAGTGACTGCGAAATCACTTTTTGGGACCGAATAACGCCATGACAGTGGCTAAATTCATGAGGAGGGGTCCCAAAAACCCCATGTTGAAAATTTGGTGCCAAAATTCCCCAAAATGCCAAAGATATGCACCAAAGTTGAAAAAACCCTATTTATGCCATTATACAGCTTACCAGCATTTCTTCAGTTCGAGGTCGACTTTGAAGAGTGCAGACATGTTCCCGGTCCACCGAAGATCGTCGCACCAGACTCCAGAGGTAAGTATGGGGTGAAGGGGTGTGGGGAGGCAGGGTGCACAGAGGGTGGGTGAGGTTTGGGGGAGGGGCCGACGGACTCGACAAGGGACCATTTTCTTGTTTACAGGGGTTAAAAAAAACATTGCCGGTCAGTTTTTCTTTTTACAGAGACATTTGACATGCTGAGGTGGGCCCCCAGCATGCCACCTGAGTGTTGTTTTGGGGGGGCTGTAGCTGATGGGGGATTGGGCACCCCCGTCGGCACTTACTGGGGTGGTGGATGGGTCGAGGGGGATTGGGCACCCCCCTTCGGCAGACTACACATTGGGGTGGTATACATTATGCCGACGGGGAGTGGGCTACCATGTCAGCAAATTCAGCTGGGAAGGGGGTACTGAAGCTGCCGGGGATTGGGCACCCCATCAGAAAACAAAGATGGGGGGCACATGATGTCATGGGGGTTTGGGCACCCCCTCGGCATACAGCAGAAACGTGGGATGGGGAGATTATGCCGATGGGGAATGGGCTCCCCATCAGCAAACTGGGTCTGGGGCATGCAAGGGACTGCCCTGCAATGATGAGCCGCTCCCTCATTGCAGTGGATGATGCTGCAATGACGAGGCAGCTCCTGATAGCAGCAGCTAAAATGTTTCAAGGTGGTGGCACGCTGGCTGAACTAGTGTCAGCAGTAGTGTGCCACCCCATTGGGGAACGTGGGCCAAACCTCCAAAGGCAGTGAGGGCATTGGCCACAACAGTGCTGCACCTCCATAACTTACTTCTGCAGCAAGCTGCCACAGCATGGTTTTTGCGCATGTGCGCAAGCAACATAATAAAGGGACTGCTGCTTGATCTTGACACTGTTTTGCCAGTCTCGAACTTCTTCAAGGTACTGCCATCATATCTTCTGTGGAGAGGCATTTAAGATTGTTCCAGAGCAGGGGTCACTGGCTCCGTACTGGCTGACGGTACAGGTGGGGTTCCTGGGGCAACCCCTGCATCCTATTACTCTGGTTCAGAACTGTTCTCATCCACTACATCCCTTTCAGCTCCAGACGAGGTATCCTGGTTGCTCTCTTGGTTCCCTTGGAGGCTGGATACTAAAATTTTCTGAAGGGAGGGTGTGTGCACTACTTGTAAGAGCACCCACTTGTTGTGCCTACCTGAGCTGGTATTTCTTCATCTGAGAGAGTTCAAACCTCAGCTTGTGCAGTTGTTGATTCCTGCTCAGCAGCTGCAGTTCCCGCTGTGTTCTGATTCATCTGGAGTAAAGATTCTGCTAGAAATGAGGCCGTATCCATGGTATCAGGGGCTAGCTCCAACCATTCTGCTACTTCTGTCTGTTTGGCTGGTGAGTCTGTTGATGTTGAGAGTGTGGCTTGTAACTGCATGCCAGACATCTCACTGTGCTCCTTCTCCTGCACAGCTTGGTCAGCGTTCGATCATTAGTCAGGCTGGTTTCTTTAGCAGTATAACGAATGGACATGACAGTCAGAACGCTGCAGGAAAGAGACATTACAGTTTGTGTGGAGAATAGTTTGTTGCCATGTTGGTCCTTGTAAAAAGATGAACAAAATGGGTGATTTGATACCTTGTATTGGACCAGTAAAGATTCACAGAATGGTTTAAGCTTTCAAACTTACACAGAGTTCTTCATCAGAAAAATTGCAGTTACACAAAAAATCACTTTACGTACTGTACATGGTAGACAGAAAACAGAGATAAGAAACCAGTCCTTGAACACCTAGGAATATGTAAAATTCTCCTCTCAGTATATGGTAAAAATCTATCGGTTACACGTCTGAAGCACAGACAAAAATTCCGCTGTTAGGAAATGATAAAAAAAGCATTTATTTATTACAGTGCTAAAAAGTGCAAAAAGGGGCAGTAACCCCCAAGAAACACTGTTGATATTTCACGGCTCTCTGACATCTTGATAAAGTGACAGAGTGCTGTAAAACATTGATGTATTTTCTTTGTGAGGGGGCGCTATTGCCTCTTTTTGTACTTTTTAGCATTGTAATAAATGCATTTGTTATCATTTCCTAACAATGGAATTTTTGTCTGTGCTTGAGACGTGTAGCAGATTCCTTTTTACCACATACAGAGAGTCCTTTTATATGGCTCTGCTCCTTAGTGGTCCTGAGCTGCTTAGTTTTACATAAATGTCCTCTCAGTATGGATTACAGAAGACCTATAAACTGTCATTTCCTAATTTTCTTCCTGAAAATAAACAGCAAAGTGTGTGTGTGTGTGTGTGTGTGTGTGTGTGTGTGTGTACACAGCCAGGACTAAGAAACAGTCCTTCTGTGTGTCTGGATCTAAAAAGTATGGAGCCAAACATATACATAGGCATAAATAGAACATGTTGATATATAAAGGCACATTAAAAATATTTATAACAAATTTAAAACATGGCCCCGTACTGTACCTAAGACAAGAAAAAAGGCAGCTGCAGTTTAAATTGTGTTATGGGTCACAAAACCAAGGTCCACATTCATTCCACCATTACATGTACTGAGAAGAAAAATAAGTCTAACCTCTCATGCCCACTGTGTGTTTCTAAGGTGTCCTTTGAGAACCAGGACAGAGAGGTCAGAGGTGGAGTGATCAGACTGAGAAAAATGTTGTCCCACTGGTTTTAGAGTATTTTTCATTTTAATGTTGTTTCTATGTAAGTTAATTCAGGTTCGAAGAAGTTGTCCAGGTTGTCCCACATAGTCTGTGTGTGGACATTTCTTGCATTGGATGTAGTATATGACATTCTGAGATGCACATGCATAATTCTCCTGTATCTTGAATTAGTTATTTTGGGGGATGTTGATAAACGCTGAAGTGGAAATGCACTCACATGTCTTATATGTAGAACAATTGCAGGGTTTAGTGCCACCTAGTGTTCTGTTGTTTTTGTCAGGTATAAGTTTGCTCCTGGCAATCAGGTTGGATAAATTGGGTGGCTGTTTGAAAGGCAGTAGAGGTAGTTCTTGGAAAGTACATTTTAAGGTGTCATCCGCACTAAATATTGATTGGAGGTCCTTAGTGAGTTACGTAGGGGCTCCAAATCCAGGTTTATGTAACAACCAAGGGTATCCGGCTGGTGGTGGGCTTTTCTTCATATTGTAGTAGCTGTTCTCTAGGCATAAGAGTTGCACATTCCAGAGCATTGTCAATTTCTCTAGAGGAGTGTCCCTGCCAATAAATGTGATTTTCAGTGTGGCCGGGTGTTCATCTCTGTCTTCCTCACTCTAACAGATTTGGTAGTATCGAAGTGCTTGACTATATATTACAGATCTTTTAGTGTGCCTAGGGTGATTGCTGTTACTGTGTAAGTATCTCTGTCTGTCCATCAGTTTCCTGTAAATACAGATCTGCAAGGTTCCATCTTTGATGGTAACTGTGGTGCCCAGGTAATTAACATTGATGTCAGAGTACTCCAGGGAAAGTTTAATGGACGGGTGGAACTTAACCAACAAGGAAGACCCCTCCACTGAGTCACCTAGACTCCGGATACCCAAAACCTGTGTTTTCTTTTGCTGCTTCGGGTGGGGGGAATTAGGTTTTGAAACCCTAATGCCACATTTCTCTACTTTTGTGATGTTAATTTGAACCCTAACTGGTGCATTAATGAAGTTTTTGCAAAGAATATTACATATATACATGTGTATACAGAATAATGTTCAGGCATGTATGTGTTCTGAGGTTTTTTACACACTGAAGATGTGTGGTGACCTATAAAACTCTGGAGCGAAACTCGAAAGGTTTATGAGGTCATCACACATCATGAGTGTGCAAAAAACTTCATAAACACACACATATTCTGTGTGTTATTTTTTATAATAACTGGTCCCATTTTAAGTATAAATAATAATGTGACATTCATGTTGACAGCTGACAGCACACTGAGGTTTGAACTGGTTAACTAGCAATAAGAACTCTTAAACTATGCAAATAAATAAGTATAATTTCAGTTTTTCAAAATGCTTAAAAGTGCTTGCTTTTAAATGCTTTTTCTTTCTTTGTGGCATATTTTTCATTCTGTATAGAACTGACTTCTCATCACAAGCAGCATCTAGTTTAACAACTGTTTGAGTGAGACTCGCGGTGAAGTTTCTTGTTGAGCGCCTAACAGCTCAGGGTGCCTGCTGTGTCTCGTGCTGTGAATATCAACTGTTTTTAAACTTGATTCCATGGTAGCACTTAAATTCTCAATGCAAATGCCACAATAACTGAGTATGATATCACACCCACTTACTATGGTGTTTTACAGCAACCAAAATCTGGTTAATTTATTTAGCTTTTGTTGACCAGGTAGGTACACTAGTCAAATTACATGCCTATTTTCAGGAACAACCCGGGAGAGTACAATGAAGATACAGGTACAGGCAGAGTACATAACAATGAGTAGCGCTAAGTACATTGAATCGAAAGAACAGGCTAACATAGATAGTCTACTGTAAGCAGTAATGGATAATATACAGATATACAAAGAATAAATATACATATATACAAAGACTAAATAGTCTGGGTCATTCAATAGCAGGGATAGAAATCACAGTGTACATGAGACCAGTAGCAGATCCACAGAAATCGTTAGTTCCTGAGTATGTTATTAAGCAAATCGTGTGCAACCAAGTGTGAGTCCAAAACAGAGGCCATGTATTAAGGAGGCTTGGGACACTCACACGCAGAGGTCAGCTTCAGATGCACCCACAGGGAATACCAGAGGCACTGGTGGGAGGGGGAGGAGCGAACATGGGCAGGAAGGGAGTTCCAAAGCCTAGGACCACTTGTAGTGAAGTCTCTATCCCCCATAAGGGTTCAGGTAAAGGGGAACTTGAGCACCCCAAGACCCTGAGACCAGAGGGAGTAGGAGGAGGAGTCCGCAGGCATGAGAAGCTGTGCCAACCCCAGAGTGGCACCAGTTCTGATCACATTACCCAAGAAGCAGCCCAGACCAAAGTTCAAGTGATTTGCCGGGGAAAGCCAGCCAAGTTTTATCATATAACTCACAGTGGTGAGTGAGGCAAGGGGCAGTTAGGGCAAAGCGACAAATATTATTGTAGGTCGTGTACCACCGAGTAAGGAGAACCTTGGAGGTGTGGGCAAATTGAAGAAAGCTATAGCTAAGCCAAGGGAGCAGTACACCCCTGGCAAGTGCCAGATGAGCAGCAGACATCAGATTTTTCTTTGCCCTGTAAGAAAGACCCAGTTTGCAGTTTATGGTTCTGCAGACATTTAGGATGTGACTCCCTAGGTCCAGTTGGGTGTCAAAGCTCCCCAGTTATTACTCTAAAATGAATTAATAAAGTTCACCTGGCAGGCTGTCCATACCTGCTGATGAACCTTTTTCCTTTTTTTTTCATATAGATGTTTGTAGTCCCATCACCACCTTCTCTTGCCATCAGGCTCTGAGGGGGCTACACTGAGGGCTGTCACATGTGGTGACTGGGGCACATAGTGTTTTTCACAGTTTTCTCCCCTTACATCCCTAGGGTCCCAGTAGACATGGTTGTGCATGCATGTCTGAACTGGTAAAAATCCTGCTCCATCCACCCAGCCTAGTGCCAGTCCTCCATTTGCCTGAAATTACCATCGAGCCTCTAGCCAGTGGCAGTCAAGGGCCAGGAAGGCTAACATTCCCAGTCCGGGAGATGAGAGCTGCCTGACAGCCACTCACTCCTCTTTCAGCCCTCCCCCAATAGCCGACCCACGGTGGCCCGAGTGCATTCCCGGACCCAGGTTGCCAGCATGGGAGAGGTGAAGCACTGCTCAGTGCCTCTGCCCTCTACATCATTGGTCCGTTTGTGTTGTGCCTTTTTTGGGTGATTTAATAGCCGACTGTGCTTCTACTACTTCTATTTCCTTAATTAATGATTTCCCCAAATCACCAGAAAGTGAAGGACAGTATACAATACATTATCCCAAAAAGAAGAGCAGCCAACAATGGGTTCTTCAGGTGGGGACAATGCTTATGCAACATATTTTGTCACCCTTTCCAATACTGCAGCCATCACCTTTACAAGGGGTTCCTTGTGCATTTCTGTTTCCAGACTCTCTGAGCATAACAAGTAAAAATGTTACTCAAAAATAAGGTCTCAGTTCCTAGGTACTACTCAGCCAGTAAATAATTTGCCTGATTATACTGCAGCTGTTTCATTCCCTCCCAACCTTAGCTGTCTGGGCAGAATGTCTAGGCCTGACATACAAGTGTCTGAAATAAGCTTATGTACAGTAGGTGAGATCTCAGTGTTAAACACTTTAAGTATCTCTTGTTCAATACTTTTCCTCCAAGTTTTTAATAAGGTCTATCATACCTTGTTTTGTATTTGACCTCCACTCACTCATGGAGTTGTACATGCCTTTTACTGACCACCTGGCAAAATCAAATTCTATATGCTCTGGTCTTACCTATTCCTTTTGTTACAGACCAGTGTTCATTTTCCACATTCCTGAATTCCAGATTTGACACCTTAACAAAAAAAAATGGACTGATATTTCTGATGACATTGTTACAGCTGAGGCTACAAGCAAATCCTGGGAGATGAAAAAGAAATCAATTTGTGGGGCTAACTGATCTCTAAAGTAGATTTGACTCCCCTCCTTATGAAAAATAGGGGAATTGTTTACTGTAACAAAACCTAAACAACAGAAGTTACAAATTGGTAATCCTTTTGTAGGAAACTTGGCACAGCAGTAAAACAAAATGAAAAACAAAAACATGAACTAATGTATCCCCTCTTCCTTGATTGTCCTGAAAAAGAGTAAACCATCAAAAAAAAAAAACTGAGAGGAAAAGGGGGGCAAGAAAAAAGGGGGAGGGGAGGCAAACATACTGAAAGTATAAGAAAACCTAAACAATATTCATAACAGCACAGCCTACATTACAGGTTTGTCTGCATCTGTAATCCATGGCATGTTTTTCCACCACCCAGGAAGGATGTGGGCAGAAATATGATTAAAGAAGTGCAAAGTTGCCAAAATTCACTTCACAAAAAAATATAAATTTCAGCAAATTCACAGGGCTGGGGACTGCAATTTGCATTGTTATTGGCCAAGCAGACTGGCCAGATTCACTTGACAAATGGCCAGTTCACTTGACGAATAGCAAGGTGAATTTTGATGAAATAACTCTCCCTAACATCCCACTGGCACCAGTTTTCCCCCTGCCCCAGTGAACATGATGCTGCCAAACCTACTCTTGTCCCCACCACCATCCTACCCTCACAAGAATCCACAAATTCTACCTGCAGATAAAGACAGTCCCTCATTGCAGAGTGTCTGATCTGTTCAGTGCCTACTCCTGTATTGTAATGGAGTTAATGAATGAATGGTGACAACTTTGCTCCTAATAAGATCTAATTGGTTGAAAATTCAATCAAACTGGTTTTATGAGGAGCAATGACATCACCAGTCATTTATTTGCGCTCTGCACTTTGGGACCATTTTCTTTATTTACAGGTTGATTTAATGGGTACAGGTAGGAAGAAGAGGGTTGTGGAGACCAGAGGGTGGTAGGGTGGGGTACTGGGTGAGGGTCTTTGCTATAAAGACAGTGAGACTTGGGTGGTGGGTGGAGTGTATCTGGCATGCAGGTGAGGGAACGGACTTCCTTTTCAAGCTGCCACAAGCAGCCATGTGACTGAATTGTTGGGGTAGGGGTGGAAGAGGGTGGAGAGTGCCCATGGAGGGCGGGAAAAGGGTTTAATCATATTTTTTTTATGTTCCTGGGTGGAGTGAGGTGGGGTAATTTCACTGCACAGTGGGTGGGGGAGTTTTTTTTTTAATAAATCTACACATAAAGTGACAGTTCAGCTGCAGAATTCACACATTTCTTTGCAAATGTGAATATCACAGATTCATGCCAACTTCACTGCTAAATTAAACATTTGCAGCATCTCAATGTACTGTATGATTATATACAAAAGCATACAGTATATACAGAGTATTTCATGGTTTATCCATTCAAACAGGTCTTGTAGGCCACATATTATTTGCTGCAATGAAACGTGGTACCTATTCAGCCATAAGCGCCATTTAAACCAAGTGAACAGTATATCAAAAGTGCTGAAGTCCAAATTTTTCCATGCAGTGCTATGCTCATATACTAGAATTCCATAATTCATAGTTCTGAATAATGGTTCTTTCCATACATTTGCAGCCAAGTTCCAAAAACTTGTAATATATGAACACTGAAAAAAACAGAGTAGATAAATTTTATACAAAATTAGACAAAACAATTACAAAAGTCATAGTAAGTCAAAAGTTAATCAGTGATTTGTCAAGTATTATCCATACATAGAGTTAATTAAAGAAACTAAAATAAAGGAAAAATAACCAAGGTGAAAAAAGAAGAGGAAAAACTTGAACCAAAACTAAATATTTAGAAAATGGTTAACATGAAAGCATGAACTAACCACTGGATTCTACATGATTTAAAAACTGGTCAGTTTTATATCAAACAAAATAAACTGTGTTGCCTATACAGTCCAGTGCTACTCAGACACAGAAAATTCAGGACATTCCTTTCAATACATTTCTGTAGAATTCATTCAAAAGGCAATGTCTTTCTGTATTATACTAACACCTTTCTCTATTATAGATTTCCCTTATAATAAAAGAGATATTTTGCTCTAACTCTATCATTGAATTACAAGACTGATGCAGCACTAAGTTACTTCTCACTAACATATAAAAAAAACTTGATGATTGCAAACCATACTGTAATAGAGCTGCCATGATATTTCAGCCAGTTTGGCCTTAAAGAACCAAGAATTAGTTCCTCATACTCTGTGGAAGTAAACAAAGGTGCATGCCATGCCACGCCAAGGCAGTCCTACCCCACAAGTCTGTGAGAAAGGAACATTCAAAGAATAGATTATCTTGGTTTCCAGCTTGGATTCACAACCTTGTCTAGGACAGAAACACTCTTCCAGACCCTTCTGCTTCTTACTGTTTCAGACTCCCAGGCTTGAGTTTCAAAGCCCTGAGAATGCCAGAAGCCCCTGGTGCACCAGTCATTTGGTGTGCGGTGCTTGCGGCATTCTTCCGGCTGGTGATCAGGATTTTCAATCCCGTGCACCAAATGCCACAAGTTAGACTAGCTTTTCCCAGGTCTAACTTGCTGCATTTGGGGGACCCTTTTTATGGGGCTTCCACCAAATATTTGGTGCAAGCTGCTGTAAGCTGAGGAAACTGTCGTGGCTGCACCTGACAATAAAAAATCTGGCGCAGTTGTGGCGAAGGAGTTTGGTACAGCTGTGCCAAAAATTGGCTTTGAAGCAGGGCTTGATGCAAGCCTTCTGTCAGCACCTAACCAGGACACATCCCACATGGGGGGGTTAGTTGTTTGTCATTTAGCATAATTAGGGTGTTTTTTACAAAGTACCCAGCAGATTCAGATGAAGGGGATTGGACACTAAAGCTGTGCTCTTAATGTGGTGGTAAACTTCTTTCCTATTAACTGTGTGCATTTTTGTGTAGTTTAATTTCCAATGTCTTATTTCTTTTTATAGATGTTGTAACATACTCAGGGTAAGAAGATAATTCCACTGAATTGGGCCATCTATATTTACTATCCACCCAAAAGGTAAAAGAAGCTGTTACATATTCTAAAAGCCATGATGTGAAGTAGGTAAGGGGCTGCTTAAAAGCTCCTCTGAGATTTGTTTACAAAAATATACTATACAGAAAAGCTTCAGGACTGACAATTCCTAGACCTCTTTCTGTGACAGGTAAACACATTATGTGTCTTTTTAGCAGGTTAAATCTGCTCCCCAACAGCATCTGGAAAAATATGTTATATAATTTTGTTTCAGCATGTAGTTGGGGGGGGGGGCATAACTTAAAGAGAATCCATACGATTCTCTATAATTATTGTAACGGTTACTACGAGGATCCAGTATTCAAAGTGCTGGGTTAAATTTAGAAAATGTCTTCAGTAAGACAGAAAAATACTTTTAAAAAATTGTGATGTGGAAGAATCAACTTTGTGGACAAAGACAGTCAAAATAGTACTCACTCAAGGAGATAGCTGCAGTCACAGTTGTGTGGTAGGAGAAAAATATTTATTCTCCATATGAAATATTTCACTAGCTTTCAAACACACAAAGAGACTAGCCAGCAATGCCACACTCTTGCCCTGGCGCGTCAGGTCACATGACCCTTCCTCTGACTGGGGTGTGTTACATTACATAGATCAGAGAATCATCATAGAATCCCGTTGGCAGAAAAGGACCGACTGGCCCATCTAGTCTGCCCCAAAAAATGGCCCACCCCCATTACATGTGATTAATTTTCACTTACATCCTTGCTTGAATTTTGTTTTAGTTTTTCTTTCTTTCACCTGTTAAAATGTTTTTTGTAATTCATTTTTGATATATGTTTGTATGATTTTTAATTTATCAATAAAAAATTCCCCAACTCTTTTCAAGAAGTGTTATAGGATCTTTAACATCCACCATAACAGGCAGACAGAATCTCAGGTTAATGTCTCATTCAAAAGACAGTACCTCAGGACTGCAGCATCCCTCCCATGCTGCACTACATAGTTAGTATTGAGATTTTAATCTGGGTTCCTGGTGTGGGGCTAGAACCCACACAATTTCAATCTTCCAGCTTAAGAGATGAGTGTGCAACCCACTGAGCCACTGACACTGCTCACACATAAAGAAGAAGAGAAAGATGAGGGAAGGAATAGCCAGTTTGAAGAAAGGAGAGAAGTGGGAAGAGGAAGATAAAGGCAGACATCCTGAACAGTTTTTCTGCTGTTCACAGCTGATGACAAGGGGCCACGGTCTGTCTGTGACAACAGGGTAGGGAAAAGAGTCAATGTGGATCCCATTCCAGATAATAGGATGCTGGAGGGCTTAAGCACACTAAAAGTGGATAAGTGGAAAAGTGGATAAGTCCATCAGCCAGATGTGCTACACCCCCACTGCTCCAGGAGATTGGGCAGGTTCTAGCTGAACCTCTGTATGAGATATTTATCAGTTCTCTGGAGACAGGGATAGTACCCAGGGACTGGTGGATGGTGAATAGTTGCCCTGCACAAAAGCGAGAGGAGGGATGATCTACAGAACTACAGCTGCAGCAAAACATATGGTCAGATAGTCCCTGAAATTTCTGTGATATCACTAGAGAAATGTCTTGCCTGTCTGCACTACCAATGTAAGGCCACCAGACAAAATCTCTTTAGAAATATTGCAAAATATCTGGAGATATCTGGCCATGTTCTTTGCAGCAACTGTACAGACTGTGATCCTAATGTCTATCGTGGGTAAGCTGCTAGAAACAATATTACGGGAAAGGATATTGTGTTTCCTGGAAGTAGAAGGACTACAGGACAAAAGACAGCATGGGTTCACTGGGAAGGTGGTCGTGTCAGACAACCCTGAATGATTGCTTTGTTTATAGCATGACAAAAGCAATGGACAAGGGATAGATGGTGGATACAGTGTATCCTGACTTCAGCTCAGGTGCAGGCAGCCCTTGTTGAACAGCCAGTGATCCTCCCAGAACAAGGCCCAGTCACCAAGGTAGCAGAACACCTCCTCTTCCCATCCCTTGAGCCACATGATGAACTCATAGAAGCATAGATTTTACCAGCAGCAAAGGACCTCGAGGTCCATCCAGTCTGTCTGCCTTAACCGTACCTACCTAATGTGGTGGCAAGGGGACCCATGTCTCCTACCCGCTCTTGGTGATTCTTCCTTTTAATGGTACCTGTGTGTCTGTCTCACATATGCATAAATTTCATCACCATCTCTTCCCCCACTATTTCCCTAGGCAACCAGTTCCATTTATCCACCACCCTTTCATCAAGTCATGCTCCATCACCTCCCTCTTAAAACTTCTCTCAACTAACTTCATTATGTTCCCTTTTGTAGCCATGTTTGTGCTTAAATAAGCTCCCCATACTTCACCCTGTCCATCCCCTGAAGTGTTTAAAGGTCTCTGTCATGTCCGCCTTCTCCCCCAGCACTCTTTTTCTCCAAGGAGAACTTGTTTAGGCTCTTCAGCCTTTCCACATAGGGCTTTCCCTGCTGCCTCTGCCTCATCTTTGTTGCCCTCCTCTGCACAGTTTTCACACTGTCAGTGTCCTAAGGTTAGGCTCAAGAACGGCACACAGTACTCAAGTTAGGGGTTAACAAATGACTAGTACAGGGGCTGTATAACTCAAGTGAGCTGAGACAAGAAGAGAAGATGATGATGGGATGATGTAGTAGTTTAGTCGATTGTGTGGAGGATGTCGTGGGAGTTAGTAGGTAGAAGAGATAAATTGACTGGGTGGTGAGGCAGTTCTTTTCCTATTTGGCTACACAATGTTAATTTCACCAAAATGGAGAGGCAGGAGGCACAACTCATGAAAAGGATCAGTTTATTAAGCAACTGACCACAGAGCTTGGAACAGGAGAAAAGGGTGCAACAGTTTAGTTTCACTTTCTATTTCTACTATGAATCTATTTTCTATTTCTACTATAAATCTATAAAACCACTACTAATTCTATAATTATGGAAATTACTATAGAACTACTAAATGATCGTACTATGAGTTGCTAATGCAGTAACAATTACATAATCTCCACCCCAGAGTACTATTAATTTCGATAGGGGCCAGATGAATTTTGCAGAGCGATGTCCAACAAGAAAATCTCTGCGCACGTTCTTATTAGCCGGCTTGTAGATCAGGTAAGACTTAGCCACTGGGCATCGATCAAACACAATGATATGAGTAAATACACTTGTATTCCAAAGACTGATGCAAACACAAAACTTCTGGGCTGCCATCACTAACCCAGGAAAAGGTTGGAAGACTGAAGATTGAAGAACTGAGCACAAGAACAACTCTGGGCCATCACTACTGACCCAGGAAAGCTTGAAGAACTGAAGCTGATGACTTGATGAACTGAAGATCTGTAGCACAAGAACACCTCTGGGCCGTGACCACTGACCCAGGAAAACGTATAGAACTGTAGCACCTCTGGGCTGTCACCACTGACCCAAGAAACTGAAAGAATGAAGCTGAAGATTCGACAAACTGAAGACTTTAGCATCTCCAGGCTATCACCACTGACCTGGGAAATGTGAAGACTGAAGCTTGAGGAACAGGAGCACTTTGACTGAAGAACTTCTGGAAGGCTGCAGACCTGCAACGAAAATCCCAACTCACTGGGCAACGGATCCTTATCTGTGAACGGGTGCAGTTCCTTGCACTATCTAGCTCACTGTTCAGGTGGGGTTGGCCTGAAGAGCTTGACAAAGGAGCAAGTGACAGGGAGCTGTCTACACTATTCCTGTGCTGATGACCAGCCCCACATTGTCCAATACAAATGGCTGTCACAGTCTCTGGGTGGTCACTGTCAGTGGCAGTCTTTGGTTGAGCAATTATTTAATGGGGTGAATGGCATTAGGCAGAGAATTCCATAAACATGCAGGCAGTTTGATAGAATGCAGGACAATTTATCACAGTTCATAACATGCAGGGCAAGTTCTGGGTTAATTCAATGGCCTTTAGAAAAGATGGGGCAGGCACATTCAAGCAAGAAGGGCAATTTGGTGCATGCAGGGCAATTACACTATTATGTTTCAAGCACTGTCCCTTTAAATGCAGTCTCAAGTCAATGAAAGTTTTGCCTTTTTCACAGTTCACATACAGTTCAACATTTCACTTTCAAAATACAGAATTGTTTCAGTGATAGGTACTCTAGGAAAGGTGATAACAAAGGGAAAACCTGACAAAAGCTGGGTAAACTTAGCTATGTGAGCTCCCTGAGGTACATCCTCCCTCCCACAGGTATTTACTTGGGTTAAAAGAACTTAACAGGAGGATTACCCTATTGGCTGAGCATAACCTGGTTAGCCTACACTCTAGGGATCCCATGCTAACTGTCCCTCTATGGCTTAAGGGGCTATGGGCAAGTTACTAAAGTTACTAGCCCATGGTTAGGGCTGTGGCCATTATGTTGCTGGGGTGGCTAACTGGCTGGTTCACTCCCTTCCTCTTACTCCTGGTGTTAGCTTGCACTACAGCACTTTAAATGGGTAAAATACATAAAATACATATTTTCAAGCACTAGCCCTTAGCTTGGCTACTGGTGGCCACTTGGCTGCTATCCACTTTTTTTGCTCTAGGGCACTCTCCCTTATAGTCTGGGGCTTGCTTCCCCTAAATGGCCCATCTGGAGCTTAATTAACTGAACAAAATATAGAAAAAGCAGCTTCTGGGCTAACTAGCCCTTTTCCACTAGCCCAACTGGCTAGCTTGGCTATATCTTTAACTGGACTTTTTTAAGAATTTTAAATAAAAATCAGACTTTGAACTTGCTTTCCCCTGCTTCTTGCTGGAGCCCTTCCTTTTTAATTTTTTTTAACAAGGGCCTGCTTTGCCTTGTGCTCCACCTCCAGGAGCTACTTAATTTTAATACAACTTACCCCTTTGAATCTGATCCCTTGCTGGAGTTTATCAATAAATTTAAATAGGTTTGAATAGGGCCGCCTTTGCCCTATGCTCCCTTTCTGGAGTGATTTGCATAACACTGCCTACAGGTGGTTCTTTACACCGGGGCCTTACCCTAGCCCCACTAACGGCCTTGGAAATCCCTTGCTGTGTGCTCTGGGGCGATTAAACAAACTTTTTTCTTTTCTTTTAAATATACAGTTCTGGTGGACAGCACCTGCCCAATGGTGCTGTCACTGACTCATTGTTCTGGCGAGAAACTGGATGGAGTTGGGAGGTGGGAAGTGTGCTGGCTGCTTTGGTTAGCTGCAGGCAGGCAGGAGGAGGTCTTCCCTTGGGGTCATGCTGAGTGGCACTCCTCAGATGGCCCACCATTCTGTTCAGGACACAGCCCCACTTGTGGGTGCTGCCACCAAGGGACCAGAATAGCTTGGAGTCCACACCGCAGCAGACCGACTGCTGCTCTGGGGACCACCGCACTACTGGGAGCCGCCACGACACTGGACTGCTGCAACTATGGAGGGACAAGAGGAGGATTACGGACACAATTACCCTTTAACTGTTACCCCCTTCATCTCTTCTCTCCTCTCCCTTTCGTCCAAAAAATGCTTGACTTTTCTACCTTTAGGGCACCTAAAAGCGGCCCCCCCGACCTCACTTCTTGCTGATCAACTACTTTCTTCAATGGCTGTTACTGGCCACTCTTGGAACTCTCCTTGGTGTTCGGGATGCCAAGTCTGTAATAACCAGGGAGGCAACTACCTGTCCAGCACAAGCTGGACTTTAGAATTGGCACAGGCTTGTGCCATTGCTGGGCAAACTGCAGCAAGAAAAACAAAACTTTTAAAACTGCAGTCTGCAGTTTATTTCTATGGGGCTCCTGTCACATCGGTTACCTGTCTGCCTCTAAAGTGCTAGGGGCACCATACTGCCATACTGGGGCACCTGGAGCTTGCTGGGGAACCCCCATCTTTGGGGTATTATATAATCCACCTCCTTTTGCTTGTTGTCCCTCTCCCTATACATCTCATCATCCACATTTCTCTCCCCACCACCACTGAACACTGGACAGCAACTTTCAGGCCATCCTCCCATTCTTTATTTAGCTCAGGGATGTTTGAGTCTGACATGCATGACTTTGCACCTTTTGGCATTGAATCAAAGCCGCCAAGTTCTGGACCACTCTTCTTGCCTTTCCTGGTTCCTCCTCATGACCTCCACTCCCTCCATCGTATCCACTCTATTGCAGATCTTAGTGTCATCTAAAAATAGACAAACATTTCCTTCTAGGCCCACCCATATGTCACTCATGAATACACTAAAGACAATGGGGCCCAGCGCCAACACCTGAGGTACTCCACTCATCATCACATCCCATCTCTCCTGATAATTTCCTATTTAGTACTAGTCTCTAGGTTCTGTTTCTTAACCAGTTTCCACTGCAAGTCAAAGTCAGAGCAGTAGTGAATGATACAGCTGATCTAAAGGGTGAATGCTCTGAGAGGTCTCTGCCACTAAATGAGAAGGGGGCCCTGGGCTCCGTGTCAATCCCAATAGCATATCACAATTGGCCAGGCATGGTGTTCAATATTTAAGGCACTAGATGAAAAGAGTAAATGGAGAGAGGGGGTGCTATGTACAAGTACATTTAACCCGTGCATACACGCATCAGTTACATAGATACATACATACATAGACAGTGTCGGCAGATAAGAGCCTATGGCCCACCCAGTCTGCCCATTTGAACCTGTAAGTTCAGTTTATGTTTTCCTAGGAGTCTGTTGCCCCTTACCCCTGACCTCCAGAATTCCTTCATGTCTATCCCATGCATTCTTAAATCCAGTGATTGTTTCAGCCCCCACCACTTCCTCTGGCAGGGTGTTCCACTTGTGCACCACCCGTTCTGTGAAGAAATTCTTCCTCACATTTCCTCTGAATCGTCCTCCCTCCAACTTCATCCCATGCCCTCTAGTCCTGGAACATCTTTTTTCACTTAAAAATAGTGTATTCCTGAACCCTGTTCCTCCCTGTAAGATACTTGTATGTCTCTATCATATCCCCTCTCTCCCTCCTCTCCTCCAGGGAGTACATGTTCAGTTCCTTCAACCTGTCCTCATAGGACTTGTGATGCAATCCATGCACCATCTTTGTTGCCCTCCTCTGAACCGTCTCTACCCTGTCTATGTCCTTCGAGGTAAGGTCTCCAGAACTGTACACTGTACTCCAGGTGGGGCCTCACTAGTGTCTTGTATAGTGGAATTATGACCTCCCTTTTCCTGCTGGTGATGCCCCTGCCTATGTATCCCAGCATCCTATTTGCGTTACCTGCTGCCTTGTCACACTGTTTCCCTACCTTGAGGTCATCAGAGATGATAACCCCAAGATCCCTTTTCTGCTTGGTGCAGGCTATATCCTCACCCCCCCAACTGATATATTGTGCCAGGGTTTTTGTGCCCCATATGCTTTATCTTGCACTTCTTTGCAATGAATTTCAACTGCCTGACCATTCTTCAAGTTTCTGCAGGTCCCATCTCATTCTGTCTACACCCTCTGGTGTGTCTACTCTGTTACAGAGCTTTGTGTCATCAGCGAACAGTGAAATTCTGCCTTCTAGGTCCTGCGCAATGTCACTGATGAAGATGTTGAATAGGACCGGTCCCAGCACTGATCCCTGTGGTACCCCACTGGTCACTCTTTCCTCTGTGGAGTGACAGCCATTTACCACCACCCTCTGTGTCCTGCCACCCAGCCAGTTACCTACCCACCACACTACTGTCCTTCCCACACCCACATTCCCCAGTTTGTGTAATAGTCTTCTATGTGGCACAGTGTCAAAGGCCTTGCTGAAGTCCAGATAGGCCATGTTCACTGCCCTCCCCTGATCCACCTCCCTAGTCACCCAGTCAAAAAATTCAACGAGGTTGGTCTGACATGACCTCCCCCTGGTGAAACCATGCATCGTTGGGTCCTGTAGTCCATTGACAACCAGATGTTCCACCAATCTCTCCTTCAGTAGTGCTTCCACGATCTTCCCCACTACCAAGGTGAGGCTGACTGGTCTGTAGTTCTCCGCTTCCTCTTTGTTCCCACTTTTGTATAAGGGGACTACATCTGCTGTCCTCCAGTCTTTGGGTACCTCCCCTTTTTCCTGTTGCACATGTCTGCGTTCTTTCCTTTTGAGCTCACCCAAAACATTGGGAAGACTGAGGAGTATAGCCTATAACTCGTGGTGCTCTTCCAATTGCATGACACACTGATAGGAGTTTATAGAAGTATTTTGCACATTGCAATAAGCAACCATTAAAGGTAAGGAGATGCCTCTGTTTTAATTACTTGGATACTTGTTTCTGGGATTTGTGATTTATTGAGTGTGCCAATATATTGATGCATAACACCACTTCTCTCCAGACCTCTGTCATTGTTTCATACTTACCTAGTACTTGCCGTATGGATAGCACTTAAACCAACACTTATGTCCCTCCTTAGTTTATGCTTTATACTGTATTAGTAACTTCTGTGACTCATTTTATCCTTACTTACATGCAAATACTGGTTTGACTTGCCACCTCCCTACCACTCAGTGAGTCTATCCCCATATGGCCTACTGTCCAGGGATTTCAGGTCTTTCTCACTGCCCTAGCCATCCTCTTCTACTGGCAAATCCGCCTTCTCCTATAGGCTCCCCTTCCTGTGGCACAAACACTCCCCTCTCATAAGAAATTCCCTCACACTACTCTATCCTGCTACTGTCACTCCAACGCCTCACCCAGCGTACAAGACTGAAGCAGCTGTATTTCGCTAAGTAGTCATGAAAATTCAAATGTATATACTGTTATGTAATATAACCGCTAAAAGAGTCCTGCTCATTGTAAACACCAAGTCAAAATGTACTTATAGTGATTTACATATGTTTTTGCAGTGTAGCCCTGATGCTGTATCTACAAAGGGCTACTACCCCTGCCTTGTAGGCCTGACCAGGGTTAAGGGGCCTGAGTTCCCATTTTGCTGTTACTGGGGGGTGCTTTCCAAGGATAGTACAATAAAATAGAACATTGCTTCCACCCAGAGTATGTTTTAAGTGGGCAAGATATTTCACAGTACAACCCCCTGGGATGCTGTATCAACCCACCTCCCAACACAGTCACCCCAACACACGGACTTACCATAACCAAAAACCCCAAATTCAACACTTGGCATTTTTTTGACTTAAGCTAATAATATGCTCACCAAATTAAATATGCTCTCGAGTCAGAGTTTTTGCAAAACAGTTTAACACCAGTTTATTTACATGGGGGAAGGTAAGAAAGGGGTACAGAGGAATAGAGGTTAATCAAACATTTTCATGTGGGTTGCTGGCATCAAATATTAGCATATTTTGAGCATAATTACAGTATAGCCCCCTTTAAATTTCACCAAATATTTCAGTACATACAACACCAACTCTCTAACTAGCTAACTGCTGCAGATTTTTACATTTTCACAAACCCAAACTGGTACCAGTTTTTGACCCCTAAAAGTTACAGTTGAGTACCCATTGTTGACACATTGCAGGCCTGTGGTGCAGGTGATCAGCAGTAGGGATGTGAGAAAAAAATCTTCCACAGGTGGAATGTAAGTGAAAGTCTGACTTTCGCTTCCGAAAAAGATCGAAAAATCAGTTTCGATCTTCAGCGGAAATTCCTACCTATCTTCTGCCTCATTGATAAAAATAAAGAAATCCTGCAGCCAATGTACAGTATATAATTACCAGCAAACCCTGGTAACTAGTGGCTCCTACCCCACCTGACCACCCCCCAGTGTCCCGCCCAGTGCTATTAGTCTGTTACTCCCCCGTGCCATCTCCCATATATTAAAATATTTTTCCCCCGGTGGTCTAGAAGTAATAAATTCCCCTCCCAGTCCCTGAATACCAATCCCCAATATTTTATTTAAATTATTTATTTTCTGATGGTCTAGTAGCTCCCCTGCACTCCTCCCCACCCCAACAGGTAAAGTCCCAACCCACTCCCCCCATCCCGAAACGAAGTGGGCCACCGGCACAGACCCTCCACTCTCCTCCTCAGCTGGTGGCCCACTGAAATGTGAATGAATAAATGAACGCATGTGGTCATTCATTCATTCATTCACATTTCAGTTGGCCAATGCGAGGAGCAGAGTGGAGGGCTGTGCCGGTGGCCCGCTTATTTTTCGGATGGTGGTGTGGGGTGGGACACTACCTGCTGTGGTGGGGAAGGATGTGGGTGGGGGCACTAGACCACCAGGAAAGAAATAAATAACCAAATTAAATAAAATACTGAAGATTGGTATTCGGGGACTGGGAGGGAAGGGAATTTACTACCATTAGACCACCAGGGGAAAAAAATTTAATTTATGGGGGATAATGCCGTGAGGTGGGGTAACAGACAAATAACACTGGGCGGGATACTAGCAGGTGGTCAGGTGGGGGTAGGGGCCACTAGCAACCTGGGTTTGGTTGATAATTAAATACGTCAGGTGCCGGGTGATTGGGTGGGGGTTGGGCGCACTGCTGGGGGGTTATATTGGGTTGAGGGAGGGTCCATTAGCCACGGGAATGGGGGAGTGACTCTTGGGCAGTGTGGAACAGGGTGAAATTTGGCCCCAAATGTTCAGAGGTTTTGCAATCTGCCACTGGTGGAAGCTTGGAAACTTCCTCAAAAGTTGTCACAGTTTGCAAAAGTTCCACTCAGGTGGAAATGACAACTTTCGCCCACCACTAGTCAACAGGTGTTGGCGTGCTTACTTTAAATTAAAGAAGACTTTCTGTACATTTAATAACTGTTTTAGACATTTACTGTGCCATTGGGCACAACCTTGAATCAACTATCTACATCCCTCAGATGCAGGACAATCCCTGCCTTTACTCACATTTCTGCAGACAGTCTCAAATGGCACTGGGACCATAGCACTGGGGTAGATGGCACAACAGAACCTTGGAATTGAAGAAGCTGGAGATGAACAGACATGCAGCAGGCACCTTGCAGCTTGGAACACTGGCACCCTTTTTACTTGCTTGTAAGTCTAGCTGCTTGTCCCCTTCAGCACACCAAGTAGACCAGATGCAGAGCACAATGCAAGGCTTTCCAAATCACAAAGGAGCCCAGACTCAGGAGTGACCACATGGTCCGGCTCCCCATTGGATCCTGGGTGCCTTAGCACCCAGGCACACGCCATGACTCCCTGTGGCCAGTCTGCCCTACTCAGTAGGGGTTGGCAAGTTCCCTAACTGGGTCCGGGTTGCAGCTTGCAGTCACGATCTTCCACTGGAGCTGAAATTAACAGCATTGGGGTGCAGTAATGCTTTCTTTTGGAACTCTGCTTGGCTGGTGGCTGGTGCTAGAAGCTCACAGTCTCTAAAGCTTCACAGTAAAGTTGAAGAGCTTTATTTTTTGAGTTTAGTCACATCCAGTAATTAAAGACACTGTTGGCCACACCACCTGCATGGCAGCTGTGGCCCTTGGCAATCAGGTCACAGTCTCTGGATTCTCACTGAGCACACCATCTCAGTGAGCCTTGGACACACATATCATGGATTTCTCCAAGTACCGTGGAACTGGAACTGACGAAGCCAAATTTTACTTCATAAGTTCCTTGAAGAAGGCAATTGCTTCTCCTCGCTGTGCAGGTGCTTATGAATGCTGACAAAACCAGAAGAGGCCCTCTCTTATGTAAAAAAAGAATAACAAGTTTTTGTGGGCTTCTATCACTTTTAAATTTATAAGACCTATTATTAGGTCATTTTAACAAAGTTGAAAAAACTTGGGGCTCCTTCCAGGGAAAGACTTCTAAACTTTAAAATATGTACCGCCTAAGCTCATGCACGGCATGAGTGCACTTCGTGCCATGCATGAGCTAGGCTATACATATTTTAAAGGCCCTCTCTTAACCTCTGGCAGACTACTTGGTTTTATTGGCCAAGTCTCTGCGTATTAGGGAGACTCCCACATCAAGCTTGCTTGGTTTTACTGGCCCAGCCTCCACGTGTCAGGGAGACTACCGTACCTAACACAGAAACATAGAATTTGATGGCAGATAAGGACTGCTTGACCCACCTAGTCTGCTCATTTCCCAAGTTTCTGAAATACCATTTACCTTTAACCAGTACCATTTTTCCTTTAACCAAATGTCCTTCCCCTTTCCTTGAGACATTAAACAGGGTGCAGACAGAACCTTTTCCCTTCCTTGAACCTTTTAACCATGCTTCTCACCGTTCAAGTGTAGAATTTCTCACAGCTTTCTCATAACCTTGCAGCTCTCCACAGGCTGAAAAAACTGTTAAACAGACTTCTTTGACCAGCCTCTGCCACACTGGTGAGCCTTCGTATGTCAGGGAGACTCTCACTGCTGAAGCTTCACACTGGATTCCTTGAAACAAATCCCCACATCTTGGGGAAAGGCATAACACAGGCCCTGGGGGGACAAGTGTCTGGCAACCCCCAGGCAAGCCTTTCCCAAGCCTTGCAGCCCCATTACTTTCAGGAGGAGCTCCTGCCAAACTGATTCAGAACCAAACAGTCTGTGGGTTTTGGGAGCTGTCTCACAGCCCCCCATTGGCTGGAATTACTGTCCTTGATGAAAATGTATATGCGTGAATCTCCTTCAACACTGGATTGGCTGTGCAAAAGGGCGCTAAGCATTTCCCCAGCTTTTTCCCCATAAGTCTTCCTTAGAGTCTCATAAGTCCCTTGGCAAATCCTGGGATTCTGATTGGCTGAACTGTGGTCATAAGGCTGCAGATATGGCTGCTGAAAAAACAATCCACACAATGTCCCAATTTCAAAATGTCCCTGTAGCCAGAGTAAACATTTTTATCTTTATTTGCCCCCACCAATATGTACCAGTCCCTTTGCCCTGACATACAAATGCAGCATTCAACATTTTTATTCTTCCCCACGCCTGTTGCTAGTGCTGATATGTACTGACCCCATTTACACATTCAGTTTCCCCCTCACTTTCCAACCCTGGTGCGGCCTGAATAAAAAATGTTTATTTAACAAAACCCCATGGACTGGTGGCAGTCTCTTCTCCCTTTCACACACTGGCAGGATTTAAAATTTATATTTACTTCCCTACCTGTTGCTGCCACCGAAACTCACTAACCCCAGGCAGCAGACAGGCTCTTTCATCAATATGCATGCTACCTCATTAATATTCATGAGGCAGCCCCCAAACAAGAGCCCTCATTGGCGCTGCTTAAATAAACATGTTGGCTGCTCCCCTTATGCCTCCTCTGGGTCTCCGGTCCCCAATTAGAAGAATTATGGGACCAGGACCACCAGAAAAGCACTCATTTGGATGCCACAGTGGCCACAAAACACCAAGGTGCTACTGAGCATGCATGAGCCACCCAACTGCACTGCAGTGCAAAACAGGTCAGCAGCTCTGTGCTGTACTCCAACGGCCCCCTTCTGATTAAAAAAACAATGCCAGGGCTGGATGGAGACTTAAGGGTACTACGGGGACTCCTGCCAAGAGAGGGGACTTTACTGGGGGAAAATGGAGAATGGGGCAGCCCAGAGGGGGCAAGCAGGTAAGTCCCCAGTGGGGGAAGGGGTTACAGCAGCATTAACTATTCTTGTCTCATTATACTGTGGTGTATATGAATTGCATTGCACTGTTTTGTACAATTTACTATGTGTAAATATACCCCCCCCCCCGTCACACCTGGAAAACGAGCCCCAGCTCAGTGTACCTTTCCCAGTTACCAAATGTTTAAGTAAATTAAAAAAAATACATCTTACTGCTTTTCCTTTCTGTAACATGGAAGACTGACTGC
Source organism: Neoceratodus forsteri (assembly GCA_016271365.2). NCBI lineage: Eukaryota > Metazoa > Chordata > Ceratodontiformes > Ceratodontidae > Neoceratodus > Neoceratodus forsteri. Next base: position 187,998,419 of record CM057457.1, read on the forward strand.
CATCCCCTTGGGCACCCATAAAAATGAACCATCCAACACCACCAGGCTAGCTCAGCAAGCAATAAGTTGAAGGAATACATACATTTGATTTTATACAGTTGAGACAACTTACAACATTTTTCAAGCACCATGGCTCAATGAAATTATGGATTTCTTTTACATTGCACTGAGATCCTTTGTTTGAGTATACAACCCAGCAGCCCATGTTAGTGACTACTGTTACAATTCGAGAATTTGCTAGCTGATAGACATCACACTATGAGTAGTAATCAAATAATAAACTGCCACCAAAGTGTCTTTATCTTCCCAGTTAAGCAGATTTGTTGCAGTGATTTGTAATGGATAGCTGGGAACTACATGGACAATTCAAAGTCCCCTCAGATTTGAATTTCTATGCTCCATTGAAATGGCATGGTGTTGGACACTACATCTGCAATTTGAGCTGAAATCAAGTATCAGGCCAAAAACACAAGCCTGCTATTCAGTTCCCAAATGACCCTAATGAATAACTCATGTTTGTCCTGTCATAGAAGCTAGAATAATCCATTTCTCTCCCCTCGCTCCCCCTTCGAACAGCAGTCCATTATATTGAAATTGTGTCACTGTTTATTTACATAAGAAATAATATTTCCTCTGACATCACAAGGCGCGATGTCCTTTGTTCTACAAGGCACTGCTAATCACAGATTACACAGTTAGTATGTTCTCGTCTTTTTCAGTTGTCTAGCTTTGTTTCTGTTTCTGCTGTGAAGAATAACATATTTTACTCAGCCAAGTGTGCTTTGGTTTGTTTGGCTTACTTGGGTAGCAACTTAAGGCAGGGAGCATGAGGACGTGTAGCATGGGCATAATAAACCCCGTATCAATGTTACATCTCAGGGGAGACTAGATGAACCAGTGATCTTTTCCTGTAGTCAACATCTATGTCTCTGTGTTTGCTCCTTCAGGTCAAAGGAAATGGAAGTAAGGAGTGTTGAATCTTTTAAACACAATTAGGATTACATTTTCATAGAGAATAATTTTACTGGGCACTCTATTTAATTAACAAGAAAGAAAGTGGTGCACATACCATAGCCAGAGGTATAAATTATTTTATTTTCTGGCAGCAAATCTTCCCAGCCAAACACTTCTGCATAGCACCTCAGACTGACTTCATCAGGGGGACCACTGATGAAGCTTGCCTGAAGTGCTATGCACGGGAATTTGGCCAGGAAGATTTCCTGCTAGAAAAAAAATAATTTACACCTCCAGCTATGACATGTGTGCCACGTTCTTTCTTGTTTTTTGGACTGAGAAGTATGGTACTCGGTGGTGACACCTTCAATGATGCTTGGCTGTGGACGATTTTCAGTATTTAATTCACTGCATAAGGGAGAGTGGTGACAAAGAATGCACAGCAGATTTAGTATGCTTTGGAACAGCAGGTGGATCATATAGTTTTGTGTAAACAGATGTTTCCGCCCCTGGCTAGTTTCCTCTCCACAGTGCCAAAGTCCATTAGATTACCAGTACTAACTTCCCATTAAAAAATTGTTACAGTATTTCACTTGGTAGTGAATAGGGCAGCTGCTTGGATGGCAGGAGGTAAAAGGGGTAGGCCCTTGGTTTTTTGAGATCTAGCATTTCCTATGTGTATAAAGTCTGCCTTCATAACATTGAATCTGAGTCTGTTTTTCCACCTTAGAGAGAGTCTTTCTTGCTGAGACTAACTTCAGAAACCAATATTATTTGTATACTGATCTTGTTTCCTTTAATGTATATTTTTCCTTCAGTTTGTTGGTTATTATAAAGGAGAAACTGAGTGATACAGTAACACCCCTATGGTTTTGGTTGAGCAGGACTTCAAATGTAAATCCCTATTTTATGTTGCTCCTAGCTAGGCCATCCTTGGACCTAGGGACCTGAAACTTGGCATGCACCCTAGTTGGTAAGAGTCTCCAAATCCTTACAGTTTGCTAAAGTATTTTTAAGCCATTGTGTAGCTCTACTTTAGAATGTTAAAACTCTAAAAAAATAGGACTTTTAAGACATTTGTTTTCTCATCTTAGAACAGCTGAGGTTTGGAACTTGAAGCTTTCAGGTTCCTTACATCATGGCCCAAGGGCCTCCCTTTCAGTGTTTTTAGAATGAAAGCATGTTTCTTTATAAAAGAAAGAAATACACCTTCAGGTTATACTCATTAGAGTTGGATAGGTCTTTTTCTGATATGGGGTTTTATGTGCAAGTCAGGAAATGTTATCATGGCTCAAAAAAATGTCATACTGGACAGCTGGTGCAGTTGTAGTGCTACTGCCTGCTGCGCCAATGAAATTCCAATGTTAGAGAGCTGGCCAAGGGGAAGGACTATTGAGAGTCCAAAATACCCCTCTTCTCCTCTGGGAAGGGGTGGTGAGGAGCTCGGCATTAGCCTGGCCCATAGCGGTGGCCAGGGGCAGGGACCACAAAGAACAATGGCAGAATGGCAGAAGGTTTGATGTGGCACATGCAGAAGCTTGAGTGGTACCATTATTTATGTCATTGCATACTCATTCCATTGCACTAAGTGGGGGGAGGCCAAGAAAACCAGGACATTTCCCAGTAGGCAGGATGGCTTCAGGCCACCCACAGGCCCCATACCCAAAAACCAGACACTGTGTCAAAGTCAATCCATTTGGTGGCATGAGCTGGGGAACCCTGCCATACCCCGAAATGGGCAAGCCCTGCAGGAAGATGCAGGTGGGATAAGCCCTTGGGAAAATTGTGGTGACAGGACTGGCATGGAGCGGACCATCTGGTGCTCAGGGGATAAAAAGAATAACTTAAAAAAAATGGGGTCAAGAGAACTATTGTTATTAGTCTGAAATGTGATCATGAGTAATTATCGGTTTTTCAGGACCATATCAGTCAAAAAAATGTTGTCATGAAAATGTCATGAGTTGAAAATGTTATCCTGAGTGTTCTTTCACAATTGCAGAATAGGGAGAAATAGTTGAAATTTTAAATGTGAACCTTTTAGGTGGATTAGATCCTGGCTCAAGGGTCTCCCTTTGAGTCTTTTTTGCATGAAAGAATGTTAAGCAAAAAAAAGTGTTGTCATGGGTTGGAAATGTGATTAGGAGTAAAGATGTCTCAGTGAAGAATTTGTGTGCAGTGAATGTGCTGAAATTCTGTTTCTTTATTTTTGATTCAGCCCAGTTAAATTCTTATGCCACTATGAGATCTCTTTAACCTTCAGCCAATTAAAAAAAAAAATTGTGCCCCATCCTGGTGGCATAGGCTAATCCCATGACCACCCTTTCACCTACTCTGATTATTTCCTGTCCTTCTCCTTACCCAGATATTTTATCCAGTTCCTGACAGTGTGCCAGGGTCTTACCGAATGTGTTTGAAAAGTATGACTACAGGACCAGAGGAGGATAAAAGAGGCTGGGAATGACTGGGGGTGGGTGGAAGGTGGTGGAGGGGATGTCATTTACTTGTACTCCTATTTGTAGCCTGCAAAAACCTCAATACCAAGACCTGAAAGTACCTTTGGCAACAGTGTCAAAACCACACCTAAGACAGAGGATCCAAATCAAAGCTGAACTGAAGGTGCGCCAATTGCCACATTTGCTCACCCCAATCATAAGTGATCATGTGGCTTCACAACCATGTGAGTTAAAAAATGTTGTTGTGCCAATTTTGTGATCATGTGTGTTTTATAACTATAGAATATTGGTGGAGGTGAGAGAATTGATATTGTCTGCTGCTATCTGAGGACAGGGTGAGGTAAGGGGTATCACTGGACACATGAGATTGATGGTTTGAGGTAGGGCAGGGGACATGTTGCCACTGGATGCTAGTGATTGATGGTTTAGGGCAGAGTAAGGGACGGGGTACCTCTGGATGCCAGGGATTGATGGTTTGGGACAGGATGAGGAAAGGGAATACTACTGAACACCAGGGATTGATAAATTGGGACAGGGTATGGAAGGGGAGCACCATTGGAGGTTAGAGACTAACTGGTTTATGGCAGCGTGAGGGATGGGATACACACAAAGCACAAAAGGTGCACACACTGAATTAGGACTCTGCTACTCTTGACAAAGCTCCATTCAAGTGAAGTGCAGGGGCAGCTAGCCAGAAGACTGTGTTGTGTTGCCTGGCTTTCATTCACTGGTAGTATGCATTTGTAAGTAACATGGAAACATAGAATCTGATGGCAGATAAGGACTGCTTGACCCATTCTGTCTGCTACACCTTATTTTTTGTTTGATTTGTTATTGCTACATTGGAGGCCTGGATTGGTGTGCACCACTTTCCTGCTTTGTTTGATGATTCTGTGGGGTTACAAACCTCAGCAGCAGCACCCAAGTCTAGTCCCACTGAACACGGTCTCTTTCCATTTTTGAGGGATGGGGTACCACTAGATGCGAGGAACTGAATGGATTGGGGCAAGATGAGGGAGAGTGGTGTTACTGGATTCCAGGGACCGATTATATTGGGGTGGGGTGAGAGAGGGTTGTGGAGTTGGACACCAGGGACTGCTTGGCACTGAGATGGGGTGAGGAAGCAGTTGCTGCAACTCTCCAGGGACTGTTTGGCACAGGATCGGATGAGGGCTGGTAATGCCACCTGACACCTGGTGCTGTTTGTCATCAAAATTATTGACAATGCCAGATGTAGGCCAGCATTGTCAGTACAGAATTGTGTATATCTACTAGTAAATGTCCTTTAAGAAATCTAAGTAAATTAATTACAAAAAACTATGTTTAGACATCATTTATGGATAAAACTAAAAGCATCAAAAGTAGAGAAATGCAAACACAAGGCTAAAAATGTTCCCGGACCTTACATGAATCTGTGTTGTGGTTTTGTTTGGGGATTGATCAATCACTTGATGCAGCGTTGGAGTCATCCTTACATTGGCACTGTCATTTAAGGCACAGAGATTTACTCACCTACCAAAGCTTTGAAACAGAAAGATAAAGTCAGGGCAATGTCAATGATGATCGTTCAAACCCCGGGAAAAGTAATGTCATTTCAACAGAATCACAGGAGTTTCAAGTTCCCATTACAGCAGAATTATAGGGATTGCAAAGCTCCTCCTACCACCAAATTTATGTAAATAAAGGCTAGGGAAATCTTGTTTTAGTGGTTCTTAGGTGTTGCAATGGACATCACAGGGGTTGCAAGGAAATCATACGGTTCTTGATTGCAATGCCTGGCTACCGCCAAATGATGTCCTTGCCCAAGGAACACCATGCCACAAATTCACTAATGGTCATGGGACTTTTTTCACCTCAGCCTTGCATTTCTCTACTTGTGATGCTGTAGGTTGCAACCCTAACTGGTGCAGTATAAAGAATACTGGATAGGCAACCATGCACAACCAGCCTGTGCTGCCACAGAGGGGTTCTGATTACATCAGACCTCAACAGCGAAGTGCGAGAGGTCCAGTGCAATCAGAACCCCAAGGTGGCAGCTCAGGCTGGTTGTGCATGAGGTTGCCCATCCAGCATTTTTTATAGTGTACGCATACAAAATACTCAAATTATTTCAGCAGTTAAGGCATTTTAGGCCAAAAAAAGAAAAACCATTACTTTTTTAATCCCACCCACTTTCACTCCAGCTCTCCCTCCTTGCTCACAAGTCATTATCTATAAATATATATTTTTTTTAAGTTAGCCTAGTCTAAAAAGCCTTTGACCCATGCCACTGTTGCTTACACTCCCTGCTCTCCCAATGCAGCTGCCTCACTCACTGTCCATCTTCACTTTTGGATTTTATTGAAAATGTAATTTAATTGAAATGAGGTGAGGCATTTTTGTGGAAAAAAAAAAAAGAAGCGCTTTGGCTATTGGTGATTCTGTGAGATGTTTGAGTATTGTTTTTTTCAGTTAGTAAATGAAACCAACTCATGCAGTCTCTAGAGGTTTCAGAATACTGTTTTATCACAGAAGAGTACAAGCGCATTCCATGACCTTTGAGCTGTGGTACAACAGCATTCTGAAACAGATAGAAATCTATGCAGAACATATAGAATAGTGGATGGGTGACCATCCACAGCAAGATTTTATTTCCATCGAGGGAGCTGATGATGTCATAGAGACCTCTCAAGCAAAGCTTGAGAGGTCTCTATGATGTCATAAACCCATGAGAAGGAAACAGCCTTAGTTGTGGACGGCCAACCATCTACTGTTTTATATAGCATATGATTCCTCAACATGTATAAAGTTTATTTTTTATAAGGTTCATACCTTGTGTTACCACTCCGACAACAGTCCATGCTACATTCCCACTCTATTCCAGTCCCGTCCCCGAAGATATCAGTCCTCCTCGCTGCAGCCCTGCTCTGTTCTGATCCCATAATTGTGCCAGTGATTTAAAAGAAAAAAAAAAGAAAACCTGCAAACTGATAGTTTGGACACACATAGCCGACTATGGCAGTCTGTGTCCAAATTGTTTTAATGAACTGCTCACCCAACTGCTCGCTAAGTGAGGCTGCAATTTTAGTGTATATTTTCTGAATTACCATTGTTTTAGCCAATGAGGTAGCAGCTCAAAGCTGAAAAGTTGCTGTACTATTGATGTAACATCAGAATGATAGTACAACAACTTTTTTTACCTTTGAACTGTCCTTCAACAAGATTTGGAAAGCCACAATTTTTCATGCAGAATGAGCCCTAACCATATACTATAAGTTTCTACTATACACTAGGGACAGAGCTTTTGTTTAAATATATATTTGTAGCACATGGTGGAATGATGTTGTGTATCGCAATCCATACACCATAAAAAATCATTCTGCAGCAGTAGTGTCATCCATACTAACACGGAATGACTTTTCATTCCGTGTTAGTATGGACATCACAATGTAAGTGTCCCCATCAGTGCTGTTGATAGGGCTAGCGGTGGTGGAATGATCGTGCTGGTAAGCTGTCCGGCAGGTGGTGGGCTTTGAACAGCGGGCTGCTGAAAGAAATAATAGTTTTGTGGAGCACAAAAAGGAAGTGATTTTTTGCTGATTTCACCGTACACTACATAGAAAAGTGTATGGTAGCCCCCATAACACAGCCATGCTATACTTACGTCTTGTGGTTACCATAACATCAGAAGGACCTCTCGAGCTTCGCTCTGAAGGTCTTAGACGTCATAGTAACCACTCAGTGTAAGAATAGCGTTGTTGTGTATGGACTACCATACACTATCCTATATATATTTAAACAAAAGCTCTGTCCCGCACATGAACCAATCAACCCCAATTGCTAGGGCAGAGAGTGGAATCACAATCCCACATTTTAAACCCCAGGAATCTCTCACTTATGCTTAACAACTGCATCATTCCCATGGAATGAGCTGCCCTGAAGCTTAGAATCTTATGCTAATTATGGAATTTGGAAAGAAATTTAAACTGTGTGGTGTGGTCATGCTCACCCTCACATTCAAACAGCAGATTTATTTCTCTGCCTGAAGGAGGAGTCGCCCCAAAGTCTTCTGTTCAACTTCAGACTGGTTTTCGGTTTATTTTGTAAAACTTTTCCATAGTATACTGTTTAGTTATTTTATGGATAACTCTGCTTAGTTAGGTTATTTATTATACATTTTTTGAATTTTTCTTCAGTTCCCTATCGGTTCCCAGGATCCGGAGAAGGCCGTTTTTCAGCACGGTTCCCATTGTTAGGGAACCACTTTTCAAACCACGTTATTTTCTCTAAATTACTACAAAATTAAAACACTTTGTGGTTTTTACTGTTTATTTTTCTCCGTTCCTCTTATTTGGGAATCAAGCTGTTGTTATTTTACTGTTTAGCTTCATGAAATCATCTGGTATGCTATTTGTATTTGTAGTTTCTTTTTTAAGGAAACTGAACTGCATCTCAAATACTCTAGACCCTTTTTGAATATATGCAAGGCTTTTTTATGTAAAATTTACTTTTCATTAACACTTCGTCTTTCCTGGCTTATCAGTGCTTGGCTTGAATGACTGATTCAGGAAGAAGACAGGAACTGCAGGCTTTAAAAATTGTAAAGTTTGTTTCCAGCTCCTGGCAAATGCAGACTGTCATGAGTTGTGATTACAGTGCCAGAGTCCAGGCCATGATTTTAACAGTTGTGAGCTTGTTTAGAGTTTTGCTTTAAAACACAAAACAATGGGCTAAAAAAATCAGAAGTCATTAGGGCTTCTCAGGTGGCCTTTATGTCCTAGCAAGTCTCAGATGATGGTTCAGCCCCTCAGAGTAAGCAGGACAAGTCTGCTAGATATGGTACGGATGTCAGGGTGTCTGAAAGGGAGAACCCTGAAATGAGTAAGAGTAAAAGGGCTGCTGAGCAGGCATCAGACCCAGCATGTCTGCTAAGAAAAAGAAAAAAGAAAAACATGTCATTGCCACACTGGCTGAAGAAGCAAAGGAGATGCCTGTTGACAAATATAAGAAAAGATAAAGCTGCCAAGATGGATCAGAAATCAGGGTGTCTGAATGGGGGAATCCTGAAGCCAGTAAAAAATAAAAGAGTCAGATCAGGTACCAGAGACGGTGTATGCCAAACAACAACAAAAAAAAAAAGAGCAACAAAAAAAAACAAATAAGTAGCTGTCCCTTCTCCTGAGGAAGGAAAGGAGTCACCAATGAATAAAAATAAAATGCCCTCCGTGGAGGACACGACTAAAGCATGGTAATTCTTCCAGGTGTTCCAGTCTATGGAAAATTTCATGAGTATGCCTACACCCTCCTTAGGTTCCTGTTCCATCCTCAAGGCCTGCAGAGGAGGAGGTATACAGATTTAGTTTAATTGCCGTATTGGTCCTTGTAAAAACAGATTCAGAAGCAAATGGTTTGATACCTTTTATTGGACCAACACTGATGTTACAAAAAGAACAAAGTGCCTAATCTTTCGGACCAACCAAGTCCTTCCTCGGAAGCTTATGGCAGTTATTTAGAAAATCATATACTATTAACACCTAGATCATACATAAAAAAAAACCAGAAAGAATTATCATTGTTTAAAATACTCATTTAAACCATAACTGAAGTTTAAATGAGAAGAACTAGATTTCACCAGTTTGCTATTAGCTGAGAAGCCTTCCAAGGTCAAATGTCCACAGAGTAAGATAATAATCCTTTGAGCAGAAAGTTCAAGCAGAAAGAGGAGGAGGGAGAACCCATAGAACCAGATGGTTCTCCTGAGCAAGAATTTGTCTCACCTCCAAAACCTTCAGAACACTTGCCTCTTACTGTACCTTTGTAAGGCATATAGTCAATTCCCTCAGCATTTCCTCAGGAAACTGATGAGAATGGGGAAGAGGATGAATTAATTGATATGACAGGCTTATCCCCCACTAAGGGGTTGATGCTTCCCATCCCTAAATTCCTCAGAAAAGCTACTTCACACATCATGTCAGCACCCACCTCAGCTGCTGGAATAGTTAAGAAAACTGAAAAAAAATGAATGAATGAATGAATCAATCAATCAATTAGTCAATTTTGATTGCAAACAGGGTTTTGGGTACCTGTATTCCCACCCTGATCAAGAGGGAGCGGTTCAGTCTGCCCCCTGTGACGAGGCCAAAGTGCTCTTTTCCTCCCAGCACCCTGAAAAATATTCCAGGAAACTGGATTCCATGGGAGAAAAGTGTATGCTTCACTTTCTTGCTCCTAAGGCAGGCAGCTTATCTGGCCTACTTAGCACAGTACCACAGAGCCTTGTGGAACTCCATTCTGGCACTGAGCGAAAAGGCTACTGAAGACTCAGCATATATGACTGGCACAGCAAGATCAGCCATACATGCCACAAAATACCAGTTTCATGAGGCAGAGGATACTAATGACACTATCCAGGGTTATGGCCCATGCACTGTCCCTAGGAAGATCTGTCTGGTTTAAAACTACAAATATGTCCCAGAACTTTCAGACAAAAGCTATGGATTTTCCTTCTGAGGGAAATTCCCTGTTCTGTGACAAGACAGAGGCTTACATGGAAAAGATGGATGAGTATAAAACCACCTACAAGAGGGTAGGAGATGCTACCCTCATGCATATGACCCTGTGAATACCATCCACTAAGGGCCTGTTATATGGTTAGAGGTAGAAGGGAAAATAGGTGTGTTTCTGCAACACCAGCACCCAAACCTGCAAGCAAAGCAGAACTCCTGACAAGTCTGTCCAGATTGCCCAAGCATTGCCAGTGGAAGGATGATTGGTGCACTACTCCCAGTCTAGGGATAGTCAGTCAGGGTTTGTCTCTGCAATTCAGAAGATTTCAAAAGTACAGGACCTGAAAGTCTTTCAACCTCACATACCAGCAGAAGAAAACCTGCTGTAGTTGGGGGTGAAGAAATTGCTGCAAACACATGCAGTGGAAAATGTACCATCCAGATAACAGGGCAAGGGACATTACTCCAGATACTTCCTAGTTCTGAAGAAACATGCATAAGATGCCTGAGGAAAATACATGAGGTTCAGGTTAAGGGACTGCCTCTACCAGTTCACAGCCCCTCATTTTGGCCTCACCTTAGCTCCAAGGGTATTTGCACAGTGCCTAGCTGTGTTGGCAGCACATTTGAGAAGGAGAGGGATGGCAGTTTTTCCTTACCTGGACAATGGGCTGATCTTGGAAAAAACACAGCAGGAAGCAAACTCCTCCATATTGCTGACTCTAAACACTTTGGAGGGATCAGGCTTCCTCGTAAACTTTCAAAGTCATAGATAGAACCAGTTCAAATTCTAGACTTTATCAGTGCAGAACTTGTTACCCTGCAAGGGAAGGCATTCCTTCATCTAGCAAGATTAGCAAATCTGATTTTAGCTGTAGAATCCTTCAAAGCAGGCCAGTCAAGGCCTGCAAGGGAATTTCTCAGGCTACTGGGTCACATGGCCTCCTCCATGGCACTGGTACCAGGGACGAGATTCCAGATGAGAGATATTCAGTAGCTACTTGTAGAGTTTTGGTCTCAGAGGTGAGATCCCCTATCTAAACTGGTGCATGTCACAAGAACCTTGTGAAGGGCACTGGATTGTTGTAAGGAGGACTGCAACTTCAGAGAGGGGATTCCCTTCCATGGGAGATGCAGAGGCACATAAATCTTCTGGAACTCAGGGCACTGCACTTGGTAATGCAAGCTTTTCCTCCCAGATCAGTGGTCAGTCTGTCCAGATCAGAGCAGACATCACCACAAACATGCACTGCACAAAAGAACAGGGAGAAACAAGATATTCCAAGCTGTGCACAGAAACCATTAAGCTCTATAACCTGGAATATTCCCTGGAGGTGCAGCTATCCACAGTACACCCACCAGAGGAAGGCAATGTACTAGCAGACTCCTTGAACAGGATCAGCCAGAGAAATCAAGAATCGGCCCTGAACCAGCAAGTGCTGGCATCTCTGTTCAGAAGGCTGGATACACCAGAAATACTGTAAATCTGTTCTCCCCATGGGAGAGGAATCATCTCCCACTTTTTTGTTGCAGAACCCCAGTTGTGGGTTCAAGCCCAGAGGACACTATAGTCCTCAGCTGGTTAGGGAAGTTTCTTTATGCCTTCCCTTCCATCCAATCCCATTTTTACTGAGATTACTAGAAAAACTGAAAAGAGCCACATCACAATACAGAAAAGGATTGCTATTCATCATTTACAGTGAGTATAAAGTTTGCAGGGGGCCCCATATCTTGTTGAATCTTTTGAGTCTCTGGTTAAGACTTGCTATGTTTTTTCCAGTCCTGAGGTTTGCCAGAAGCTCATGTAACCATTCCATATAGGTAACTTGTAATTTCTTCACTGTCTTTCCAATGTTTCAGAACCAGTTTCTTGACTCACATTGACATTAAAGTTATATGATATTTGCGGTTAAGTACAAGAACCTCAGAGAGATCACCTAATAGACAATTGTCCCTGGATCCCCACCCAGAAATAACTCAGGGCACTACTTATATCCTTTTTGGATGCTCGCTGGCAGTATTTATTTTAAAACAGGCACACTCATATATTGTTAATTTACAATCCCAAATTCATGTCTAACAAATCATAATTTACAGGTTGGACGTAACAGTCCCATATCCGCTCTAGGACATAACAGTCCTGTCTTCCCTCTGGTGATTCTTCATCATGTGCTCTTCCTCTTCCGTCTTTTCTTCTTGGTGTCTAGACACCAGGATCCGCCCCCCCTTTATCGTCACCATACACGAGTACCACCTCACCTGGACCACTCCCCACCAGGTGTGGATACAACGATCCACCCCTAGCTCTATATTCCTCCCCACCCCATTAGTCCCATGCCTGGGTTCCTTTGTCCCCAGCCCATGGTACCTACCACCCTCCCCTCTAGCTGCCCCCTTTTCCCCTTGTTCCACAACCCCTTCCCTCCCCATCGTGTCTCTCCTTTGTATCACCTATCCTCCAACAGGACTCCACCTAGTCACCCTGGACCACACCAGACGCCCGTCTGCAGTCACCCCTGGCCCATGCAGGGCCCTGCTTAAGGCCGCTACCTTCCTGGTGCTTCCCTCTCCCCCACCCATATCAGAGCACTCCTCTCCCCCCTCTTTCTTGCCAAGATGGTGGGTGGGGAATTTTACAGCAAGAAAAGAGGGGCTGTTGTGGGCTGTATGCCCTTACATACCCCCCAGAGGCCCTCAGTCTGGCCCCCTTCTAGCCCCTCCCCTTTGTCAATCACCAGCAAGCTCCTCTGCCTAGTCAAATGGCTCTTTGTGATGTCATAGCCCCTTTGGTAGTCCCTCCCCCTCCCCTCTGGCTCTGCTTCTGGTTGTGGCCCAGGACAACCTGGCCTGCCTTTTATTGGCAAGCCTAAATGTCAGGATTAAACAAATCATTCAGACCTAAAAGATGGTCCACTTTCTGCTTAATGAGGGTCCATAATTTGGCCACTTTTGGACATGTCCAAAAAATATGGAGCAGGTTACCTTCACCTTGTATGCACCGAGCACAAGTAGAAGAGTCAGAGTAGCCAAAATTAGCTAGTTTCTGAGGGGAATAGTATAAGTTATGCAGTATCTGAAACTGCATAAGTCACAGCCTATCTTGAGTAACTAAATGGTGACAGTTCTGCCACAGGAGAGACCAACTAATAGTCTTTTCCGGGAAAAGGGTGGACCAGAAAACTGTGGGACCAAAGCATTCTGGATATTTCAGGTTCTATAGGGTCTCATACATTTTGGAGACTGCATGTAAAAGTCCCACTAATGGACGTAGTTCTGTCCAGAAAGGTGAATTAGGGGGGTTTGGGTGAACCTGTCCAAATGTTTTATCCAGAAGGTGGTGAAGCTGATAAATTTTGAAAATATTGGACTTTGGAATACTGGCTTTAGCCAATATTTCAGAGGAAGTGAGCCATATCCCGTTTTCCTTAATAAAATAACTAAGTGGACAGTCTCCTAGCTGTGGTAGCCATCCAGATACGAGAGTTTTACCTTCTATCTTGATATTGAGATTACCCCATATGGTTTGGTACATGTCACAAGTATGATCATATTTAAGGAAATTGCACAGCTGAGAGTGAATTCTGATGGAAACAGCAATGGGAGATGTCTTTAATGGTGATGGGAGAGATTTCAGATTAATATGCCGGAGAGAGGCTGGGGAAAGTTCCTGTGTTTTCAGGTGGTCCTTTTCAGTCTTGAGCCAAATCAGTGTAAAAGGAGAAGAGGTTAGCTGGTTTCTGGAGTCTATCCATCTAAGATGTTTATTGGCCTGGCTGACCCAATAATAAAGATCAATGTGCAGTAATCATAGACCACCTTTAACTTTAGGAGCAGCAAGTTTATGTAAGCCAGTCTGGATCTTTTCCGGCCCAGATAAAGTCTGTAAAAAGCCTGTGTACTTTTTTAAACCATGTTAAAGGGAGCCAGAGATTTAATAAATTGAGGGGGCAAAAGAGGCGAGGAAAAACATTCATTTTTATCAGGTTCATTTTGCCCCAGAGTGAAAACGGGAGAAAAGACCATCTTTGCAGATCTTGTTTAATAGTATGTATGTGGGGGTCTGGATTTAGTTTCTGAAGACAAATGGGGTTCCTCGTTAGTTCAATGCCTAGGTAACATCGAAAATCTGCTTTCCAAGAGAGCCCTATGTTGGAGATATCGTGTTTCACAACTTTATGATTAAGGTGAAAGCCTACTGTTTTTTCAATGTTTAACTTATAATTGGACATTTTGCTAAATTCTTCAACATTTTCTAACATGTGAAATATAGAGGTAGCTGAGTGTGATACTTGAAGTAGCAGGTCATCTGCATACGCTGAAACTTTGACTGTGTGGCCTTGAATGGTGATACCTTGAACCCCTGGTATTGCAATCAATCTACAGATAAGGGGTTCCAGATATAGATTGAAAAGCAGGGGTGACAGGGGGCATCCCTGTCTTGTACCAGATTGCAATGGGAATATTTTAGATAAAGCTCCATTACTGGAAATATGGGCTATAGGAAATTTATAAAGGGTACCTATCCATTTTTGAAAGGTCATGGGGAAATGGAATGCTTTCAGGGCTTGCAAGAGGTAAATCCAATTGACTCGATCGAATGCCTTCTGAGCATCCAGGGATACCAAAGCAGCAGGAAAGTTAGCAGCCCTGGACACTAAGAAGACATACTCCAGGGTACGTAAATGGTCCGAAGAGGATCTGCCCTTCATGAAGCCCACCTGTTCTGGTCTGATAAGGTCCGGAAGAACCATGTTAATACAGTTGGCCAAGAGTTTAGATAATATTTTAATATCTTGATTGAGGAGTGAGATTGGTCTATAATTACTGTAGACTAGGTTATATTCGCTGTCATTTAAATCCTGCTTTCTTCGCTGGACCGTTTGACCTGCTAATAATAAATGTGCACTAATATTAAACACCTCATTGCTATAAAGTCAAGTCATTAGCACTTAGCGTAAATAAAAGATCACAGATAGGTTCCTCTTAGTCAAAGTGCCAACATTTGGGGCACTAACATTTTCTGTACTACAGTAGTCACTAAATCAGGGTTCTTGTTGGGTTTCGGTAAAAGGACAATAAGGGCTTCGAACAGGGATTTATCAATCTTGGCTCCGGACAAAATATACTGGAAAAGTGGTACCAACAAAGGTGTCAGTTGGTTTGCAAAGGTTTTGTAAAAGTTAGGGGAGAAACCATCTGGTCCAGGAGTTTTCTCGGCAAGGAGGTCCTTAATTACTTTGTCTATTTCTGCTAGTAGAATAGGCATTGTCAAGGTGGACTGTTGTATATCTGACAGATGAGGCAGGTGAGAGTTTGTCAGGTACTGATCAAGCTGTTGAATGGAAGGAGGGTCTACCATAGGGCCATACAATTTTTTAAAATAAGTACAAAATTCAGCTGCTATTTCTGAAGGAGATGTTAGTAAGGAACCATTGTTCAGGGAGCATATTGCTGCTATTAGCCTGGAGGATTCTTGCTGTTTAATACGTAAAGCCAGTAGACGCCCGCCTTTTCCCCCTGGTCAGTGTAAGAAGCTTTAGCTTTAAGAATTGCAAATTCTGCCCGTTTTCTCAATAATTCCAAGTAGGAATCCTTCAGTTTAATCAACTTCTGCTTATTTTGTTCTGAAGAATGAGGGGAAAGTTTGGTCTCTTTTGCTCGAATTTGGGACAGAAGGGACTGTAACCGACTTTCTCTGTCTTTTTTCTTTTTTGAAGCCAGACCTATTAGTAACCCTCTCATATTTTATTTGTTTATGTTATTGAAGAGAATCGGAATTACAATCCTTTGAGTTAGTGACTCCTTTGCAAAGGCTCCATGTCAGTACAAACAAAAAAAAAAAAACACAACATTTGCTAGTATTTATACATACTAAGGTTCATACTAAGGTAGGTACATACATAGGTCACATAGTTCAGTGTGTAATCATTGCATCAATTATCTTATGTAGTCCTTTGGTCTAGGTTATGATACAAAGTAGGTTAAAGTTATGGAGGGTTCTAAGTGAATCCTGAGTCAGAGTTTATATACAATGTGATCATGGGACTTTGTGGATGCAGTCTGGATTAAGGTTAGGCAGTTAACCCTGCCATTGTGGATTTTTTTTATTTTCTGCACTAGTGCTATAGACTGCAATGATTGCCATCACAAGTAGCTGATTCAAGGAAGAGTTTTTTAAGACCAGTTTTAAATTGGCCAAGACTGGGGGCTAGAGAGAGATGGATTCTGGTAAGTTGTTTAGCCAGAGGGGAGTCCAGTATCGAAAAGACCTTTGTCCTAGGGAGGTCCTACAGTGGGGGACCAGGAGAGAGGAGTTAGTTAGGCATCTAGGGACCCTCCTGTGTGGGACAGTCTGGATGGGGGGGGGGCCTTTGAGTGATAGTTTGAGGAGTATTATTTTGGCTTGGAGAGAGGTGTGATATTTTAGCCTCCCTTCAAAGGTAAGCCAGTCTGCAAGTTTGTAAAGCTCACATGTGTGGGTGTCTATTGCTTCCTGTGACCAGTCTGCAGGCTTTGTTGAGTGCTGTGTTGATACTACATAGGGCTGTTTGGTCTGTAGATCCATATATCGTAATACCATAGTCCACCAGAGATAGGACAGAAGAAGTTACTGCGAGATGTAGGGCCTGAGGGGGTAGGCAATGTTTATGTCTATATAGGATCCCTACTCTGGTGTTTACAGTGGAGGAAAGGTGTTGGATGTGTGCATGGTAGGTGAAGGAAGTGTCCAGGGTGACACCCAGGTATTTGAAGCTATTGACCTGTTCAAGACTGTGACCCTAGGAGCTAGTGATGAGAAGCGGGGCACTATTGAGTGGGCTTTGGTGGTGGGCAAAGATCATTGATTTTGTCATGCTAAAGCTGAGTACTAGGCGATGCTCCAAGAACCATGTTTTTATTTCTCTGAAAAAGCCTTGTAGGGCAGATTGGAGGGAGTTAGAATGGGGGTGTTTCCATAGCACTAAGGCATCGTCTGCATAGAGCAGAAGATTTCTGTTGCATGACTGAGGTAGGGAGTTTAGGTAAGGAGTGAAGAGCAATGGGCCAAGTATGGATCCTTGTGGGACACCCAATTGGACTTTTTTTTTGAGGAAAGGGTAGTATTAATTTTGACCTGTTGTGTCCTGCCAGAGAGATAGTCTTTGAACCAGGCGGTTGCTTCAGGGGAGTAGTGTAGGGATGGAAGGGAGTGCAGAAGAAGAGTGTGACTGACAGTATCAAAGGCTTTGGGCAAGTCAACATAGATGGCTCCTACTATGGACCCCTGGTTGAGGGCCTCGTGGACATATGAGGTAAAGTCCAGGAGGGCTGTGGTGGTGCTGTGCCCCCTCCGGAACCTGTGTTGTTTGTGGCAGAGCAGTGAGTGTTTGGTCAAGTAGTCGGTTAGCTGGTTCGAGACTATTTTTTCGAGTGCCTTTGGGGGGGAGGATCGAGATAGGTTGGTAATTACTGGTGGAAGTAGGGTCACCACTCTTGAGGATGGGGGTAATGATGCCACTTTTCCACAGAATGGGAAACTGGCTGAGGCGTAGTGACCAGTTTAGTATTTTGGTGAGATGTGGTAGAGTTATGTCCAGAGTTAGCCTGAGAATTTTGAGGTCGATAGTGTCACTACTGTAGTGCACATTTGTCAGGGCTTTGGTGAGGTAGCGTTTTGCCTCACTGCATGAAACTGTTCTTAGGTAGAAGGGTGAGGGAACCGTGGTAGCTTTAAATGCACATCATTCCACATCTGGTTTTCCAGTGGAATTGAGGTTACTGGAAATAAATTGAGTAATTTGTTCAGAAATGTATTTGACTACTCCTGGATCTTTCAATAGTTGGTTAATGAGTTTCCACAGGGTTCCTTGTTTAGGAAGAGAAGAGAAAGAAATCTGACATGTGACCAGGGAGTGGTCTGATGGGGTCCTGGGTGGATAGACGAGTCTAATACTCCGGGAAGGAGTGATTGTGTAATTAAGAGGTAGTCAATATGGAAGAGGTCTGGTGCACTTGGGAAGTGAATGTATATTGCTTCTCGGTAGGATGAAGTACTCACCAAATATCACATAAACCTAATTGATCCACAAAGTTCCGTACTGCTCTTTGAGCCAGAGAAAGGCCTTTATGGGAGATTCCTGAACAATCTAAGCAACGATCAAATGTTAGATTTAGGTCACCCCCAATAATTATCAGGATGGACAAGAAGGGGATTAGTAAAATTATTGATTACCTAGAGGCCAGTGGGGCACAGAACCCAAGGCAGCATGGGTTCATAGCGGGAAGGTCATGTCAGATGAATCTAATTGATTTCTTTCACTGGGTGACCAAAGTAGTAGACCAGGGAGGGGCTATGGACATGGCCAACCTAGACTTTAGCAAGGCATTTGACACAGTCCCACACAAAAGATTAATAGTCAAATTAACCAGCCTGGGAGTGGGTCCCAGGGTGGTAGCCTGGGTAAAGCATTGGCTGGACAACAGGACACAGAAGGGTATTGTAAATAGAGTCCACTCTGAAGAAAGAGGGGTTACTAGTGGGGTGCTGCAGGGTTCAGTACTGGGTTCAGTCCTTTTTAATGTCTTTATAAGTGACATTGCAGAGGGACTGGACAGAAAAGTATGCTTCTTTGCAGATGACACAAAGATCTGCAACAGGGTTGATACACAAGGAGGCGTGGAAAGGATGAGAAGGGACTTGGCAAGGTTGGAGAAATGGTTGGAAGTATGGCAGCTAGGATTCAATGCAAAGAAGTGCAAAATAATGCACCTGGGAAACAAAAACCCAGGGGAAGATTACACAATGAGGGGGAGGTAGTAACAAAAACAAAAAAGGAAAGAGACCTGGGGGTAATCATATCAGATGACCTTAAGGTTAGCAAGCAATGTGAGAAGGCAGTAGGGAGAGCTGGGGGTATACTGGGATGCATAGGGAAAGGCATCACCAGGAGAAAACAGGAAGTTGTTATCCCTCTGTACAGACAGTTGATGAGATCCCATCTGGAGTACTGCATCCAGTTCTGGAGACCACATCTCCGCAAGGACATAGACAGGATAAAGACAGTCCAGAGGAGGGCAACTTGAATGGTGCAGGGTCTACAAGAGAAGCCATATGAGGAGAGGTTAAAAGAGCTTAATATGTATACCCTTGAGGAAAGGAGGGAGAGGGGGGACATGATAGAAATGTTTAAGTACCTCAGTGGAATCAACAAAGTCCAAGAGGGTAGCATCTTTCAGAAAAAGAGACATGCAAGAGCAAGGGAACACACTTTAAAGATAGAAGGGGGCAGTTCAGGGGCAATGTGAGGAAGTATTTTTTTCACAGAGAGGGTAGTGAATGCATGGAACAGCCTTCCTGAGGAGGTTGTGGGGTCTAAAACTGTGGGAGAATTCAAGAATACATGGGACAGACATAAGGCAATTCTTGTGGTGGGTAGGAAGAAATAGGTTGTTGGTTAACTAGGATCTGCAGCTTATCCTGTAGGTAGGAAAATGGGCAGACTAGATGGGCCAAGCAGTCCTTTTCTGCCATCAAAGTCTATGTTTCTATGTTTCTAGTACATTAATTAAATACATAAAAAATCCAGGAGAGTCAACATTCGGGCCATATATGCTGCCAAATATGATATCCTCTGTGTGTAAAGTACCTTTAACAAAAAGGAATCTGCCCTGGGGGTCCCTAATGATCTGAGATGGGGAAAAGGGCATGGACCTAGCAATTAAGATCATTACACCACAGCTTTGAGTGGAGTCTTCTGCCACAAATATATGCCCTATCTGCTGTCTTAGTTTAAGGGCTTCTGAATTCAGCATGTGAGACTCTTGTAAGCAGATGACATCTGCTTTCAATAGGTTTAAATTCTTTAATATTTTATATTGCTTTATTTTCTGTCAAGCCCCTTTAACATTCCAGGAAGCCCATGTTAAAGCTTTAGCCATTTTGTCCCTGCGTTAAATGGCCATGAGCTTTTAAATACTAAGCTGTTTTCTAGTATTGTTGGTAACAGTACTGCTACTGATTCTGTGCTACCCATCCCCTCCACCCTCCCTCACCTAGCAACTCCCCAAACCCCCTTTATGATGCTTACCCCATGAGTATGATAACAAAGTAGAGAACATCCCTTACCCTCCTGACCCCCCTTACTGTTATGAACTGCGCTCTGCAGTACACCACTCGTATGACCCCCCAGCCTTCCCGGCCTTCCCCCAAATTACTACTACTAAGTTCATACTACTAAGAGTGTTAGATGTACAGAAGGCTTTTTAAACCCATATAAGTACATCTCCAGTATCTGGATATCCTTATACGTTATTTAGTAAAAATTTGTCAAGGTTACTTTTAAAAGTTTCCACATTATCTGTTTCCAACAAATGTCTTGGCAATTTATTCCATGTTCATATAATTCTTCGTGTGAAAAAACAACGTCTAGTGTTTACTTTGGGATAAGTTAGTGTTAGTTGAAACCCATGACTCCTGAGATTACATTCTCTCGTATTGAGGGACATTCCTAATTGTATCATTAAGTCATTATAATTACTGGCAACCCCCTTTAACAAACGGTTTTCAAGCACCTTAAAATGCCGTAATAACTCAAAAACGAGTTATTACGGCATTTGCCAAACCACCTGTCTCCTTTGTGTGTCACTCATCTGTATTCTGTCTTTTCATTGGTTCGTGCTCTGTGAGTGGGCGGGCTGAATAGCTTTAAAAAAATGGCGGCTCGTTTTCTCGCTTGGCGACGAGCCGTTTTTAATTACTACCCTCCCCATCTCTATTTGATTTTTTAAATGTTTTATCTGGTTGATCCCACCTTCTAAATAGAAAAGGACTATCTGGTTGATCCCGCCGTGTCTCCGGATCGGGAGATGCCGTCGCTGAAAAAAAGGTCAGTCTGAAAGAGAAAGTGTGTGTGTGTGAGAGAGAAAGACAGCGTGTGTGAGAGAGAGAGAGAGAGCACACACAGTGTGTGTGTCTGTGTGTGTGTGTGAAAGACAGCGTGTGTGTGTGTGTGTGTGTGTGTGTGTGTGTGTGTGAGAGAGAGAGCAGAGTGTGTGTGTGTGTGTGTGTGTGAGAGAGAGAGAGTGTGTGTGTGTGTGTTTGTAAATAGCAGATACTCTGCATTTTTTATAAAGGGGGTTGCCAGCAATTATAAAAAATAAAAAATAAGCAACTGTGTGTATGTGGATTTTTTTTTAACACACCCTCGGTGTGTGATTACCTCATAAACCTCTCGAGCTTCGCTCTCGAGGTTTATGGGTTATCACACACCTTGGGTGTGTAAACAAAATCCATAACACACAGTTGCCTATCTATTATTCTCTATATCTCTAACGATGTTAAACATCAAGAGGAGATCTCCCCTAGTTTTTCTCATTTCCAGTGAATACAAGTCCAATTCCTTCATTCTAGCTTGATAATCTTTGTTTTGTAAGCTATCAATCATCTTGGTAATTCTTCACTGAACCCCCTCCAATACATTGATGTCACATCTAAGATTTGGGCTCCATAGTGGTGAACAATAGTCCAAATGTGGTCGTACATTGGCTCTATAAAGTGGGAGTATGCATGCCCTGTTTCTAGTAACAAATGATCTTTTTATGCACCCTATTATTTTATTTGCTTTTTTTTATATGATTACAATGTGATGTAAATGTGAATTCTGCATTTATAATAACACCAAGGTCTTTCTCCTCTTTTACTGATACCAATGTAGAACCATTTAACATAAACTGTATGTTTGGATTATTATCTCCTAGATGCATAATGACGGTTTTATTGACATTAAAATCCATATTGTTTTGTTTTGCCCAAATTTCTAGGAGCTGAAGGTCTTTAACAGCATCTGTTATTTCATCCGATGATCCCACTTTAAGTGTAATTTTGGTATCATCTGCAAATTTTATAGCCTTGTTCTTAAGATTTACAGTCATATCTGGCACAAAAATATTAAAGAGAATGGGTCCAAAAACGGATCCCTGTGAAACCCCACTAGTCACTGCACGCATGGATGAGGTATCCCCTTTTATACGTACCACTTGTGTACGATTTGTTAGCCACTTATTTACCCAATTTATTAGAAGAGGGTGAATCCCACATGATTTCACTTTTTTTATCAGTGTTAAGTGAGGGACTTTATCAAAGTCCTTACATAGATCCAGGTAAACTACATCCACAGGTAATTTATCATAATGAAGACTGCTAATTTTTTCATAAAATACCAAATTACTAGTCAGACAAGATCTTTTTTTTTTTTTTGAAGCCATGTTGGTCGAGATCAACAAGTTTTGTTTTTTTCTAGGTCCTCTTCCAATCTAGTTTTTAGAATGCTTTTGAATATTTTACCCAGTATGCTAGTCAGGCTAATCGGCCTATAGTTTGATATTTTACTTTTGTCTCCCATTTTATGAATCGGTGTTACTAGTGCTGTCTTCCAGTCACAAGGTACTAGTCCAGTTTTTAAAGACATATTAAAAAGCTTATGTAATGGATCAATTAACCATTGTGTGATACCTTTTATCATTCATGGGTGGAGATTATCAGGACATGGGGATTTATTTGTTTTAATTGTGCCCAATTTATTTTTTGTTTCTTGTTTGGTTATTTCTGGTATAATATAGTCAAGAGTAGTTTTTGTAGTATCCACAATTGTTTTGGTTTTTTGGGAAGAATTGAAAACTGAACAAAAGTATTTATTAAATTCCTGTGTCATTCCTAAAGGGGTCTGGATTGTATCATCATTTATAAGTAGTGGACCAATAGTTATAGTAGATTGTTTTTTATTATTTATATAAGAGTAGAAACCTTTTCCACCATCATTTAAATGGGCTAACTTAAATTCCATTTTTTTATTTTCATTTTTAATTGCTAGTTTGCATTTCTTTAATATTGCCCTATATTTTTCTTTTTTTTTTTTTGTTATATTCATTATTGCATCTGGATGCTGCTCTGTAGGCTCTTCTTTTTTTTAATTAGGTGTAAAATACTAGGGGTAACCCATAAAGGTAGTTTACCTCTATTGTTGTATCCAATTTTATCTGGAACATATTTTTGTTCTAAGGTTAATATTTTTTTAATTAACAATTGCCAAAGTTCATCAGGTGATGTAGTATCAATGTCCCATTTCCATACTGTTAGTTCTTTGTTAATGAGACTAAAATTGGCCTTACCGTAGTTTTTAAAAAAAGTTGTTTTACCAAAATTTCTATCCAGATCTATCTTTGTTTCAAAAGTTATTATACAATGATCACTGTTTTGAAGTGGTTCACAAACTCCAATATTGTGAATTTGTTAAGGTATATCTGTTAATATCAAATCTAAGATATTATTTTTCCTTGTAGGAGTATGAATAAGTTGGACTAAATCATGTAATTCACAAAGATTCAGAAAATGTTTTTCCATTTTATTGTTTGTTGTGTAATTTACCCAATCAATTCCCGGATAATTGAAATCACCTAATAAAATTATATCAGATCTGTTCATCTTAACTCTAAGTTATTTAAGCAATTATAATGTTCAGATAAGTCAATATTAGGTGGTCTATAACATAATCCCAATGAAAGTTTAACCTGGGTATCTCTTATTATTTCAATCCACAAGGTTTCACTGGTTAATTCACTTTCGTTAATAACTATAACTATAGTATCTCCGCTAGTCTACAAAAAACGTACAAACTCTCTACTTGAGTTTTACAACTATGCCAAATGTGAAACTTTTCTTACAATGACTATGATAAATATAGCCTTTTGCGTTAGACAAATCTTGTGTGAGAAATACCTTGATAATGTAATCCTAAGTATTGAGCAAGTAATCTTCGCAACAATGAAACCAAAGGAATTAAAGCAAATAAGTCCTTAGGCTGAAGCATTGTGATCCATCAGTTAAAACCCAGGAAAATAAGGTTACATGAAAATTTCCTAAAGTTTTGTAAAAGGACAGTATCAAGGACTTAAGCCAGTCCTATAGTCTCCAAAATGTAATGTGAGAAGTAAATTTATAAATTTGTTTGCCACTCATAGTAACAGAAGAGTTACTCCCATTGACAAAATTTGCACACCAGTTCTTTCCAGAAGTCCAGAGTCTTAGCAAATGAACACCTCTCCCTGTAACGGACCCCATGTACCTTGTACACAGGTAATTAAGAAAGTGAAAAACAAAAAAAAAAGGAAAAACATAAAACAAGATCTGCATGTTATGCATGCACCAGGTGTCATTAAAGGGATACGTCGCTGTCAGCATACTACAAAACATAAAAATAAAGTACCGCTGTTGACTCTTGGTGAAACGCTACATCTGGTGCACATTTCTAAGGAGGTCTTCGTTTTGACTCCAAAATAGTCTGGTATTACCGCTCTGAATAATTTCCATGTTTCTATTTGTAGAGCTGAGGGAGCCTGCAGAATACAATCTGTAAATCCCTTAGGAACAAGGAGGGTTACCTTTATTGTAAAATGATAGGTCATTCATTGAAATCCCATTACTCCCCTCTAGAGGCCAATTAAATGCCCTGCCATATATGAGGTTGTTTCAATTACAGCATTGATTGTGTGCATAATCGCGAAGGCAAGCATGTCTGATGATCATCCCAGTCGCTTGTAAAAGGAAAATCTTTCCAGCAGTAAAATTCTGGGCTGTGAGGGTGGAATAAAGAGACACTTGGCTTTGATCTGCTGGTTTGTGCTGTGGTTGCAGTAGATTCAGGAGGGAAAAGCGAGAGCCCTTGGAGGAATTTACTTTACAGTTCAAGATTTTATCTCAGCAAAACAATTAAAGTTTAATTACCCTTTTGTCTGGGTGTCTGCGTGATTCATTAGACCTCTTGTGGTGTTCAGGGTGTGCGAAAGAGATCAGGAAACACAGCCTTGAGCTTGGTAGTTGCCATTTCAAGACCCTCATAACTTTCCCAGCTGCCAGCCACCAGTACCTGTAATTTTGCTGGATAGACCATCCTAAATTTTATCCCAGTAGCAATCACTTTGGAGACCAGGGGGTGGAATGCTGTTCGCCATTGCCGGACCATGGTAGGGAGGTCTTGGGCAATTCTGATTTTGTTGCCCTCCTACTGGACTTCATGCAATTCCTTATCCTTGGCTAAAAATTGCTGGTGTTCAAGATAATTTAGGAATCAGAAAATGTATGGCCATGGATAGGTTCCTGCTGGTTACTTTGGGCGGAGGGCATGATGTGCTCATTCTGTTATATACTTGGAGCCAAATGGTGAGGGGCCAGCAATTTTTCCAATCAATTTTTGCACAAACATCACTGTATTCTGGCCCTCTTCCCCCTCTGGAAGTCCTAGAAGGACCGCGTTATTTCTGTGGCTGCAACCCTCTTAGTCTTACACCTTCATTTCAAGCCGTGTTATTTTCTGTCTCATTGAAACCAGCTTGGGGTCCAGCTTGTTGGCCCATTTTTCTAGGGAGTAGATTTGGGTTAAATTATCAGAGGTTTATTAGGAAACATCCTTGATAGCCTAGGAGAGTGTTTTGAGCTCTTTTGTAATGCTTTGCATTTTTCCCGGAAAGGCTTAAATTCATCAAGGAATCTCTGGAGGGTCAGGGGTTCTCAGTCAGCTGAAGTACTGGCACCAGCTGAAGCGTCTGATGAGCTGGAAGCCTGAGGCTTTATAGGGACCTTTTCTGGCATGACCAGTGGTGTGTGTTTCTGTGGCAGTTTCCTCATTTCAGCATCCATGGGGCAAGTAAAGAGGGTGCCTCTTGCAGTCAGATGGCTGGTCCTTGCAGTCCAAGTAGAAGGAGAGTTATTTATTACAGGTATTGTAGCTGAAAATTGAAGTAATACAGGTCAGGAGGCTGGAGTGGAGTAGTGGAGCTGCTTTCAGGCATGCTGCATCACGTGGTCTCCTCTCTATTGCTTTTTCTGACACTGCGGCCAGTAGGCCTTTCTTTGGACAACCACCATTCAACAGTCTCCATTGTAAGAGGACAGCGGTTCATGCTACCATTGGCGTGGTCGTTGCACAGTAAAATAGGCAGTAGGGTTAAAAGTGCTATCTCATTGTGCCACCCCTGAGTTAACTGTCATTTTTGTCTGCTGAGGGAAAAAAATCTGTCACAGCTTAGATGGCCACCCCTTAGCAGAACAGACACCTCAGACACATCTCAGATTGGTCCCTATGGACACACAAATTAGCCCGCCTGATCTGCTTGGAAAGAGCTGCACGAATGTTCAACTCACACAGCCACCTATTCGAACACTCTGCACGTGAGGCTGATCGGGTGGGACAACCTGGTCCAGGACCATCATTTACTAAAGGGACGTTTAGTTTTAAACCTTGCTTATCCCTTTCCCACAGCTTCTACCTGGATGGGAGCTGGAGAAACACTTCTGACCCAGCATCAACTCCCCCATGTATAGACTGAATGTGAATCCTGCCACAGGCAAGGAAAGGGCTGGGACACAGCATCTATAATCATAGGCATTTGTCTTCTAACAAATTTAGAACTGGAGAAAGTAGGTGAACAAAGGGGAGTGCAGTTAATACATTCAGTTTTAAAGCTTAGTTTCACCAGCACAGACCGACTCCCACCTCTGTCTGGCCAACTGCCAATTCGAGTGGCAAGCATGTCTAAGTACAGAGAGAATGGGAGAGCACTCTGAGCAGGTAACACATTGCTGCTTGCCACAGATCTGGTGGGTGTTAGGAAACTGGAGGATTGGGATGATAGTGATGATAGTGAATATAATTGCAACCACTCTGAATCTCTTAGCCCTTCCTGATCCACTCGGCTCATTTCCACATGGAGTCACTGGCAGCACTCAAGAACCAGCCCCTTATAGCAATCAGGACACAACCAGGAAAGGCATAACAGAGGGGTAGAGACTTGCTTAAGGCTTCCTCAAAGAGCTTAGGCCATAGAACCCAGGCAAGAAGTGTGCAACTCCATTGCCACCCACCATTATAATGGTCACCGCCACTCCTCCTCCATGATATCCAGGACCATTACAGCAACAAAGATAACTTCCCACTCCAATTTCCTCATTCTACTATGCTCAGTGCAGATTTATGCCCCCCCAACTCCTCCCTCCAATGCACAAGCCCAGCTCTGGCTGGCCAAGATAACGTGCACCTTAACATAGGTTGTGCAGCTGAATGATAGAAGCAGATATACTACTGAGTTCCCTGCAGCCTTGCCCCCCAACAGGGCCACTGACAACAACAGGCTTTCAAACATTGACAGTTTACCAGAGATCATACAATCCACTTCCCAGACCTCATTAATTGAGGGCTAGCCAAAACCTGCTATCAGCCAATAACAGGAACACAAATAGGAAAATGTTTTTACAAGACAGCCAAGCATGTTAGTCTGCCTCATAATAAAGGACAGGGAACCTATACACAGCAACCTGATTGGTTAAAGTGCAAGGCTCTTGGGAATGTCCATTTGGAGTGCGAGCACACCACTGACAATGCATGACAAGAACCTAAACAGAGTTTCTGAAATGCGTACAGTTTTTTTACTACCACTTCTGTTCACAAATTGAAGCTTTTCCTTAAGAAATGGTTCATATTTAATGCTATATTATGGTTACTATTTCCTTTCAGAGGTATTACGTTGTATAGCTCACAAATGCTTGTTAGAATCACTGGAGTGTAAGACGAATGTTCAAGATAACCAACCTCATTAGACAAAGGTCCCATGGGCCCCTCTTAGAATCATATCGACACATGCAAACTTTTGGGCCAACATGGTAAGCTACTGGTCACTACCCTGCTCAATGGCTACTAAAGAACATGGCTAGCACCCCTCTTAAATTTGTATCATTGTATAATCCAATGTTAAAAGTATTCATTCCCCAGTAATAAGGCACAACATTTTGGACCAGTTGCGAAGATGGTGGGGCAAAGATGGTGTTCCTGCAGGAAACCCATCTCCTAAAACCTGAGGCAAACAACCTTAAAATGAGATGGATCTCACAAGTGTTTAGGAGTGCAATCAACATGAAGTGCAAGGAAGCGGCCATACCCATACATAAGAAGGTAGACTTCAAGGCCACCATCACATACACTGATCAAGAGGGCAGGTACTTTATCATAATGGGATAGCTAATAGGTAATAAGGTCACACTCTGTTGTGTTTATGGGCCAACCACCTTTTCATGTTATTACCACAAAAGTCAGCTGAAGTAGGAGTGGGCCATATTCTGATAGGGGGTGACATGAATACTGTACTAGATGAATTTGTGCACAGAAGTAGGGCCCCTACAGAATGCCTTAAATGCACTGCAATGACCAAGGAGGCAGGAGCCACAGCTATATGGAGACTGATCCACCTTTAAGGACATAACTACTCTTTCTTCTCACAGACCCATGGCACTTTGTACAGGATTGATATCTGTCTAGTCCCAGTGGACTGAGTGAGATATGTGTCTGAGGTCAGAATCTTCTCAGCCATTATTTCAGACCATGGCACCATCTCTTTCTCTTGATTCCCTCAAAATACCACCCCAGCAGAGGACACTGGAGATGCAATTATTCTCTTCTTAAAGACAAGCCCTTTTGCTCCCAGTTATCCAAGGGCATAAAATAATTCCTTATCATTAATAAACTAGCAGACACATCAGCTGCCACAAGATGGGACACCCTTAATGCCTATATCAGGGACAGATGCATAACATATTCCTCTCAGCTATAACAAGCAAGGGCTAAGGTCCTTCAGAAGCAGCAAGCTCACTTCAAGGACCTTGAAACCAAATATGGAGAAGCTAATGACAAAGATCAGGCATCCTGGCACAAATCACTGGTGACAGGTTCAAAATAAATATGCACTTGCAATAAAAATCAGAATATGCCCTATTTCTTCTATGCCAAGCTTTCTGGGAGGCAGGAGAGAAACTGAGTCAGCTACTGGCATATCAGCTTAAGAAGTGCTAGGAAAGAACAAGAAGCCTGGGCATCCGCAAATTGGATGGAACCCTGATAAAAAAACAGGAAGGAATTAATAAGGGTGTCATGGGATTTTATGGGTCCTTGTACTCCTCTGAAGTCATCCCCACAGAATCCATGATGAACTCCTTCACCAAAGACCTTAACCTCCCTACACTGACCCCTGACCAAATAGAAGGCCTTAACAATCCCTTCACAGCTGCAGAGGTACTATCAGCACTAGCAGCCATGCCATCTGGGAAGGCACTAGGGAGTGATGGCAGCTTTCAAATCTGAAATGATTGGGCCTCTAAAGAATGCCCTTTCAGAAGCCTGTGAAATTTTCACACTACCTCCATCAATCCGCACAGCCCAAATCTCATAACTGCCAACCTGAGAAGGACCCGCTACAATTTGAGAGTTACAGGTCCATCTCCCTAATTTCAGCATACTGCAAGTTCTTCACTAAAATGATAGCACAAAGAGTAAAGGGAGTCATTTCACAGCTGTTGGATAATGACCAGGAAGGGTTCATCCTGTGAAGTAGGAAAGCAGATAACACTAGGCTCCTGAGGCACCGGGTAAATCTTATCTGGCAAGCCTCTACAGTCCACCCCTTGGCAGTTCTACTGTCGTTAGATGCTGTGAAAACTCTGGCCTTCATTGTACACCACCACACAATGATTTATAAACAGGAAGCTTTTGAGCAAAGTGCTTGAATGTAACAAGTTATGTAGTGGGGATGGAGAGGTCCTTCTGGATGCTGAGCCTTGATACCATACTCTCACCCCAGTCTTTGTAAAAACATCCTCTGATGCAAAATGTCAAGTCAGGGCATTTTGGAGACACCATCGTTTGTACTGGCACAACTTTCAGGCACAAAATAGAGTTCTAAACTTTTAGATGGATCTATTACCTTATTCAAAGCACAGGCATGAGCAATGAACATTTGTCTTACCTTTAGTAGTTTAAGCTTTATGGTCAGCTGACTGTTTTTTGCTATTGGGGAAGGCAAGCTGCAGGTTAGAGAGGAGGAATGACCAGTCTAGGCTGGATTTTTTGATCAACATCAGCCCAACAAATCATGGATCAGAAGTCAGGAGGGGACCCACTACTGAAGAAACATTACTTGAGGACTGGATAGGCAGGCTTTCGTGGAGTTAGTGGGTTAAAACATGTGGCCAGTTCCTGGCACATTGCCTGGAACCATTTTTTTTTTCAGACTCTGGTTAGACAGGAAGGGTGTTTTGCAGAGTTGTATGGAATGAGAAAATTCTGAATTCACAGAATTGCAATGAAATTTCCTGAAATTCTGCACAATTATGCAGAATTTCATCAGAATTTCACAGAATTTTTAAAATGTATTAATTTGGTCATACCTTGGCCATCTATTGAGCTAGAGCTCTGAAAGTTGGCGAGCTTCTTTCCTGGGGGGGGGGGAGAGGGGTTCTAATGACATACTGACTATAATGACATTGTATTTATTTTTATTTATGTATTTGATAACCAGGTAAGTGCATTGCTCCCAGGGACTGTTTACAGGTACAACATGGGACATATAGATGGCACATACATACAATTGCAACATTATAGAGAAACAGGTCTTCATACAGAGACAAAGCAGAATGATTACAGTAGTGGCAGTGATAAATGGTATACAGTAGGTTCACCTGGAAGAAGGGTTAAGCAGATAGTACAGTTACAATTATTTCGCAGAAGGCAGTGTATGTTTAGTACACATGGAACATTCAATACTTGCCACACCAATAAATGCTTGGTAAAAAACAGTGAGGTATTATCTCAAAACTGGTTATGTTAGCAGTTGCAGAACGATATAGCTACGAGTAAGTTCCTAAAGTGCTTTTTGAAAGTCATGGGAGATTCAAGATTTTGGATCTCATCCGACAGAGCATTCCAAAATGTAGGTGCTGCCCATGAGAAGGCTTTTTGCTCCATGTCAGTGGATGTTCTGCTGCACTCCAAGCGCCTGTTTCATAAGGACCTCTAAGTACATGAGTTCTGTTTGATGACTAACAGACCTGTCAGTGGTGACTTTGAACCCTCGTGGAGTGCCTTGCAGATAAATGTCCCTAGCATTAGGCTTCTGCAAGCCTGGGGAGGGAGCCAACCTACTGCCTGATATAGTAAGCAGTGATGAGTGCTAAACAGAGCTTGTGTGATAAACACTCCTTTAAGATGGATTGTCTCAAAATTATAGGTGCTCAAAGTCTGTCATTTTATTTTTGTGGGAAATTTCATGAAAAGTTTTATCTGCATATACTTCAGCCATCTATTGGGCCAGAGATCTTAGATTTAGCATAATTACTTGATGATATATGTTCTAACAATGTGCCAAATTTCATGACATTAGTCATGCACTTGGGCCACAGGAATTCTGGAGAGGAATACAAAATGGGGAGTGGGGGGGATACTACCAACAACAAAACTGGAAAGGGACCTGGAGGTAAACATAACAGACAACCTGAAGGTGGCCAAGCAATGTGAAAAGCCGGTGGGGAGGGCCAGAGGGATGCTGGGGTTCATAGGGAAGGGCATCACCAGAAGAAAACAGGAGGTGGTCAGGCCACATCTGGAATACTGAGTTCAGTTCTGGAGACCACATCTTCAGAAGGACATTGACAGAATGGAGGTGGTCCAGAGAAGGACAACAAACATGGTGAAAGGAATGCACCAGAAAACACATGAGGAAAGACTGAAATACCTCAATATCTATACCCTGGAGGAGAGGAAGGAGAGGGGGATATGATAGAGACATGCAAGTACCTCTGGAATCAACAAGGTCCAGGAGGGCAGAATCTTTCAAAAAAAAGAGATGTGCAAGAACAAGGGGTCACAATATCCGACTAGAGGAGGGGAGACTCAGGGGTAATGAGAGGAAGTATTTTTTCACAGAAAGGGTGATTGATGCATGGAACAGCCTCCCAGTGGAGGTCAAAGAGGCTGAAATGACTGGTGAGTTCCAGAATGCTTGGGATAGACAGACGGCAACCCTAGTGATAGGAAAGAGAGGGTAAGCTGCTAATTATTTAGGATCTGGAGTTTAAGTAGGTAGGGAAATGGGCTGACTACAGTAGGTGGGCCAGGCAGTCCTTATCTCCAATCAAAATCTATGTTTCTACGTATTCTCTCAAAATTATATGTGCTCAGATTCTGTTATTTCATTTTTTGAGGGAAATTTCATGAACATTTGTCTGCATATAATACAGGTACCTTTGGAGCTAGACATGTGTAAATTAGCATGAATAACCTTTTTTAATGGTTATAGCATCTTCTAAATATGAAGAGAATTGGATTAGAGATTTGCAAAGATCTTTTGCCTTTGTGGTCCCTACCCTGTGGAATTCTCTACCTCACCAGATACAAGATAGCCAGACCGTTGATGGTTTTAAAAATTGTCTGAAGACATATCTGTATAACCAAGCATTTTCAGAGATATTTTGAGTTCAAACTTGATGTGGTTGTTTTAGTATGTTTTACATGTTTTATGGTGTATGGTGATTTTAATGTTATAAGTGTAAAGGCGCCCTGAGCTTTGGAAGGGTGCCTTATATAAATAAAATTTGCTTTGCTTTTTGCTTTGCTTTGTAAGTTACAGGGGTTCAAAATGTTACTACCCAAATATTTGCAAAATGTTGTGAAAACTCTCAAAAATGTGGATGTTTGTAACTTCTCTGTTCTTGCAGGCACAGACTTAACATTTCACATACATATTCTTTTTTTTATTCTTTATTGGTGAACTTGGACACAGCCTTTGCGCACATGTGCTCGTTTGCAAAGAATCCATGTCAATGGGTTACAGAGGCATCATCATCAGCACACTTGGAGCATCGTCAAATAATACAGGATATACATTATTAAATTCAGGTACATACTAGGGTTGTCAGAACTAGTTCGGAAAAGATTCGAACCCATCACGAATCCTGGTGTTCGAGTTCTAATTCAGAACTCGAACACTAGTGGGTTCACAAACGGTTTCGAATCTTTATGCCTTAAGAAGCCGCAACTGCAATGCAAGCTTGCCTAGTCCTATAGTCAGTGTTGGCTCCGAAGGGACGGGATGGAGAGAGGTTGAAGGAGCAGGATGGGATTGGGAGGCAGCACAGTGCCACAGGAGGCAGAAAGGAGGTGAAATGAAGGAAAGGGTGCATGATGGCAGCATGCACAAACTTGTGGGGGCTGAATGGTGTGGACTGCACTGGAGTCGGACTGCGCTCCTGCGTACTTCATCCCCATAGTCCGTGTTGCCACCTGACCATCTGCTCTGCGGTCAGGTGGTGGATGGTAGAGATGTAAACCGGCGCGCGGTTGCAGCTCCATTCATTTACCCAGCCAGTGCCATAAAGGAGTTGCAGGCTGCAGCAGCTTGTGCTACTCAATTGCTCCCTCTGTCTGGGCTAGCTCTGCTCTCTGGCTCTGGCAATTGCTTGCTAATTAAAATCATCGTGTGTGTATTGGGCAAACTAAAAAAATAAATAAAAAAGCTAAGGGGTGGGTGGGGGTGAAAACTAAAGGTAGGGGGCAGGGGGGACTCAGGGTTGGGAGTGGGAACCGAGGAAAAGAAAGGGCCTGAACTTAGGAACAGTTGGTGAGAACCTCAGCCTCAGGATGAGACGGACAGAGCGAGGGAAGTTAAAGTTGCTGAGCATTTGAGTGAAACTGAGATAATTTTATCGTAGTCTCAAACAACAGTTCAAAAACTCTATTTTCTGCATGGCATAATTGTTTCACACTGGGAAGAAGGAGCGAGCATCAGATGGCTGGGGGAGGGGTGAAGAAATTAAAACAAACAGATTGTGACTCGAGGAAAATTTAGTTTAACTTTAATGTGTGAGTCTTTGAGAAGTTGAAACATTTGAATTTGATGGCATTTTTTTTATTTTTTACTTACTACTTTATACCCTACTCCACAAAACAAAGTAAAATAATCAGGAGGACAGGGAGGGGAAGGGATTCTGTGGTACTGTGCTGCTGAGCGTTCTTCTATTCCACCCTATAAAATTCCTGATAGAACAACACCAGGCTGTTTTTAGTTTTTTTTACACAGTACTCCCTACTTGTGTGTTGTGTGTGTGACTCCACTACACTGTATCTGTCTACTCTTCTGTGGTGTTCCCATCACCCTGCTGTGGCAGCTGACTGTGTACCCTACCCATTGTGTGTTACTGCGAGAAGCCCATTGTTGGACAGTCGTGTGGTGGCATTATCCTTAAATACATGACAGAAGCCTAGAAATATACTTCCCTGTTGGGAGAAGAGACAGAAAAATCTATTTCCTTGGGTTGTATATGTGTGTGTGACTCCGTCTCCTGTGGTCAGCCCATCTGCTGTGTGCCTTTTGACTGCACTGTACCCTACCCAGTGTGTGTTACCGAGAGAGGCCCAGTGGCCAGTTGTCGTGTGGTGGCATTATCCTTAAATACATGACAGATGCCCAGAAATATATTTCCCTGTTGGGAGGAGAGACAGAAAAATCTCTTTCCTTGGGTTGTATATGTGTGTGTGACTCCGTCTCCTGTGGTCAGCCCATCTGCTGTGTGCCTTTTGACTGCACTGTACCCTACCCAGTGTGTGTTACCGTGAGAGGCCCAGTGGCCAGTTGTCGTGTAGTGGCATTATCCTTAAATACATGACAGAAGCCCAGAAATATATTTCCCCGTTGGGAGGAGAGACAGAAAAATCTCTTTACTCGGTTTGTGTGTGTAACTCCGTCTCTTGTGGTCAGCCCATCACCCTGCTGCTGTGCGCCCCTTCACTGCTATGCGTATGCCTATGCCCAGCAGCCCAATCATTCTGTAAGCCTTGAACCTGGGATCCTTTAGTTGCAAACCGTCATATTCTTCAATTACTTTCAGTTCACTGCATCACAGTGTCACATAGCCAAAATAAAATTTTGGAGTTGTAGCCAGTGATCATAGATCACGTTGCTTTCTTACACAGGAATTGTGTGGGTGTATTCTCTGCAGTATACTGGTTCTGTTATGGCTGACACCAACATAGATGAAGCATCCAGTGCTGGTGTTGGAGCAGGTGTTGGTGGTAGTGGTAATCCTGGTGCTAGCAGAAATAACCAAAA
The DNA here is from genome assembly GCA_016271365.2 of Neoceratodus forsteri. Taxonomy (NCBI): domain Eukaryota; kingdom Metazoa; phylum Chordata; order Ceratodontiformes; family Ceratodontidae; genus Neoceratodus; species Neoceratodus forsteri. The sequence continues at coordinate 188,033,268 of CM057457.1, forward strand.
TGTTTCACATGATAAAAATTCAAGAAACAGCAAAAGAGCAACAGTGAAGTGTGGTAAAGGGGGACCTTTTAAGAAAACCTGTACAGCTGCTGGGGTCACACAGAGAGGCACCATAAGGTATGCCATTCATGCTGTTAAGGTCCCTGTGACTAGCGGCAATAATGCAAGTGACAGTGATTCCCTCTCTGACTCAGACAGTAGCTCTTTGTCTCAGTCCGATACTGTTGTGTCTCGCGACGAATCATTACTTCCTCAACAAAGTGAAATGAGCAAGTCTGCTGACAATGAATCAGGTAGTGCACTTGCAAATACATCCAGCACTGTTGGCAATGAAAAGGACATATCCATTGAATCCACCACTTCTGTGTTGGCCAGCAATGAAAATCCATCAGAGTCTTCTTCCCACTCTTCTAGCACCAAGGAGCATGTCCCGGGTTCTGTTAGGACAGGTGAAAAGACACAAACAGTCTTTAGCTATCTTCCTAGCCCTCAAACAAAATCGGTCACATCTGAGGTGTGGAATTATTTCTCTGTCAGTAAAACTGATCCATGCAGAGCAAGTTGTTCCCTGTGTAAACAGAGTGAAAGCCGTGGTAAAGTTGTGTCATGCCTTGGCACTACAGCTCTTAAATGCCATCTGAAAAAGCATTCAGTTTTGCTTGATCATCCAAAACCCATGTCCTCCATCTTCCAGACCGCACATGAGAAGGGTCAGAAATCTGAAATGGATAATGAATTGTCTGAACTTGATGTGGGCAGAACCACTGCCAGCCCTAGGATCACTGTTACCACCAATGCCAGCACCTTTAGTACCAGTTTCACATCCAGTGATGGCACTGAATGTATAAGTCCTAGTCCACCATCTCCGCGTCCATCTGCCATCGAAGCACGGTGTATAATAAACCAGCAGGGACATGTTGTAAACAGCTAACACTGTCTCAGGCATTTGAAAGGAAGAATACCTTTAGAAATCATCCAAAGACCCTTCATCTTAATCACGAATTGGTGAACTGTTAGCTGAGCCCTTCTCCCATACTCTTTGGTAGATCATGAGGATTTTAGGGAGCTCATGACATTAGCAAAGCCTCATTACAATGTTCCTCATCTAAGGTACTTTTCCTATGTTGAAACACCAAACATTTATCAGACTTTAAAAGCGACAGTGATGCTTGCACTTAAAACTGCGGAGGGTGGGGTTATTCATGTCACAAAAAGATATGTGGACCAGCACTCAAAACATAGATTACATGTCCCTTACCGCTCATTGGGTCATGTTTTCTTGTGCTTCTTCAAGAACAAAGACACCCCAAAAGATGGCGCTGCTGCATATAAAGAAGTTTGGGCAAAGTCATACTGCTTCAAACATCTTGCAGGAACTAAATGACCTCCTTGACGAATGGGTTTATTCTCATGGTCTAAAATGTGGCTTCATAGTAAGTGACAATGGAGCCAACATCTTGAAAGCAGTACAGGATGGAGGATTTCTGCATGCTTCTTGCTTTGCACATTGCTTACATTTAATTGTCATGGGATTTCTCCGCAATGAAGCACAAGTGGATGGTATGATTGCTGTTTGCAAAAAAATTGTGACTCACTTTTCACATTCAACCAAGGCTATACGGACATTGTCCGAACTGCAAAAAAAACACAAGCTGCCCCAGCAAAAGCTGATTCAAAATGTTTCCACTCATTGGAACTCAACGCTTTATATGCTGCAGTGCCTCTTGGAGCAAAAGTAAGCTGTACATGAGTATTGCTCCAGTTACATTATTGGAGATGGCATTATGCTGTCTGTGCTGCAGTGGAAATTAATGGAGACAGTGTGCTGCATCCTTGCTCCTTTTGAGACAGCTACAAGGGACATGTCTTCTGAAGGCACATCTGTGAGTCAGGTTATCCCACTCATAATGCTCATTTCACATCATCTTAGTGTTCTAAATCTACAAATAGAAAAAGACAGATCTGAAGTGCAGACAACATGTCGCCTGTATCATGGGAATCTCGTAAAGAGAATAAGCTAGCGCTTCAAAACCAATGACAAATTAGTTGCAATGACGAAATCAAAACACTACATCCTTGCAACTCTCTTAGATCCCAGGTTCAAGGCTATACATCTTCCAAAAACAGATGATATAGAGCAGTACAAATGTATGTTGCTAGATGAGCTGTAGCACTCACAGGAGTCAAACACAGACATGCACAGGACCCTCAGGTTGTCATCACCACAACATGCAGGTTCATCTTCACAAAGGGATACAGAACTGGAAAAGTCACCAAACATTAACAGCAGTTGTTCCACAACTGCCACTTCTTCAACCCTTAGTAGCAAGCTAAATCTATGGCAAAACCTTTCCCAAATTGCTGCCATACCAGCTTCTGCTGATTCTTCTTCTGAGCGGTCTCTGTCTGGTAGACAGTTACCTGCAAGAACTGCCTATTCCTATTGATGCATGCCCTTTTGAAAACTGGAGATCAAAAAAGTCAATTTGGACAGAGCTGTATGATGAAGCCTGTAAATATCTTGGTTATCCTGCAACACGTGTCTATTCAGAACGCATGTTTAGTACAGTTGGCAATATTGTGACAGACACCAGAAATAGGTTGCTGCCAGAAAATGTACACACGTTAACTTTTATTAAAGTTAATAAGTCAAGATTTTCATATCCCTACAAGAGTATACAAACTGATCCTGAAGTGATTGATGTTGTGGATGTTGATGGTGATGACAACTCAGATGGTGGTGGCTGGTAAATACTGTGTGGTACAGAATCTCTCTGCACCAAAAAGGAAACTTTTACAGACTGTGATGACTTTGGTTGTCTCTCTCCTTTCTCGATCTACTAGCTTGGACTATATACCCCCAAAACTTTCACCATTTCATGGCAAACTGCTTTGTAGCTAGGGTCTAAACTAAAGTCAACAAGTTTTATATATAGGGCAATTTTAACATCAGTTGGAACAGGCCCAAATTTGGCATAAAAGGGACACTGTCACATCAATCCTTTCTGTATCATATTATTTATAGTTAAAGTGAAAACATATATTTTTGGATTTACCTTCTGTGACTTTGTGGGGCATCAGTATGGGCTGGGACTGGGGGCGGTCTATTTTTCAATTTTAAAGAGGACAAAACAATGAGTTCTAATTGGTAGCTTTTTATTATTTTTTCAATTACAGAAATGTTAGCCATAAACCAAAAATGGATGCTAGTACATAGGTGAGGGTTGTGGGTTGGTTTTAACATGGGTGTAAGGGTGCTATGGGTGCTACTGCACAGATGAGGATGGTGGAAGAAAAGTGGAATGGGTGATGGGGTGAAAGGTGGGTGTTGTTTTAGTCTTTTCATTTACAGTTTCGTGATCGGCTGGGGATGGTGAGGAAAAAAATGATGACAGACCGAACCTACTGTACATATAATATATATATATATATATATATATATTTATATATTCTTATTAAATACATTGCAAACTGCTGCCACCTAGCACAATCGTCCTGTCCCTTTAAAATAAGAATAAAGGAATCAGAAATGAAAGAAAATCTGCATCAGCAGTTTTCACAGAATGTGACCTATCATAAAGTGTTTTTGCTTTACAAGTAGTGATAATTTGATACATAATGGGGTTGACAGATGCTGTCCTTAAACATCACATGCCAACTGCTGCAGCTACATTAAATGTTCCTTAAGTTAGTATGTGGTGGAAACCACTTTTTTATTTATGTGACTGAAATACAGATTTTATTGAAGTATCAGCTGCAAAAATGCATCATCTTAGAAAGTTGTATATTACTTCAATTTGCCAACAAAAATGTTGGTATATGTATGCATTATCTTAGAAAATTGTATGCATTTTTGCCAGCAACAATGACTGGCATATTTTTTATTCAAATGTCTTGACTGACTATGTTATGACATAATATGTTTTGAATAGTTCCACATGCTGCTGCTGTAGTACTTGGCTTGACTTTGTTATAAAAGCTTTCTTTTAAACATAGCAACTTTTGATTTACTCATTTAAAACAGAAAGCAGCAAATAGCTGAGATTAGGTAATATCAGTTATTTTTTCTCATAATTCATGACGATGAGTATATATAACTGAGTACATAAATGGCTAATGTGCCTCTTTCTTTCACTAAGGAACTATGATGCAGCTGCAGCAGGAAAACTTTTAACATATGAGTGGGTGGGTGGGCCTGTTACGTATTAAGTTGCTGGCTTTAGCAAACAGAAGAAACCATAGATAAACCTAGTTGTATTCCTATCAGTATCACACATGATAATTTCTCTCCCCCTTATATTGAACAGTGTTTCCTTTACATGTATTTTATTACTATCTTCATTACTGGCAGTACAATAAAAAAATAGGGTTCGAGTTCTAAAAAGTTCTAAAAAAGATTAGAACCCTAGAACTTTTTCAAAAGTTCTAGACTAGAACTAGAACCCAGAACTTCAGAGGGTTCTGACAACCCTAGTACATACAGGGTATTTCAGTTTTAGAAACTAATACAATCAGATAAGTAAAATATGAATGTAATGGCACAGGACAGGATATCAGCAGGAAATAAAGTCCTAGGTATTTAGCAGTGCAGGTGTGATGAAAGAGTAAAGTGCAGATAGGACTGAGGTAGCCAGGGTTGGTAGGAGCATACCTAGGGGCAAGGCTCCATTGGAGGGAGGGAGGGAGGGAGGTGCGGACAAGAGTTAGGTGGTGGAGGACTGGTCAGGGAAGCAGATAGAGAGGGAATGAGATGGAGCATTGACATCTACAGCCTAGGATAAGCTCTTTTTTAAGACAGTCTTGAAGAGAGAGAGCCTGGAGAGTCTTGCTAGTGCAGCGGGGGAGTTCATTGAGCCATTGGGTGGCTCACTTGGCAAAAGAACACAGCCCCATGCTGGTATTGCATCATGGGACTATGAAGGCTTGCCTAGACATGCTTCATGTGGAATAGTGGTTGTTAACTGGGTGGAAGATAGCACTAACTGCAGGAAAGGTAAGGCCAAGCAGAGCTTTTTTGGCCCTAAGGACGTTTTGAAATTTGAGATGAGCATGCAGGTTGAGCAAATTAGTTTGCTCATAGAGGGTACAGGTATGTGTGAGTCTATAGGCACCAGAAATGATTGGCAAGCTTTATTTAGAGTGACCATGACCCAATCCAGGGATGTGGCACTGGCAGCACCATAGATGGGTAGGCCATAGTCTAGGAGAGGAAGGATGGTACTGGAGACAATCAGTGAGGTTCAGCCTGTGTCTGCAAAGTGCTCCAAGTTTCCTACTGGTGATATCTGTGATGTTATCTATGTGCTCAGAGAAGATCAGTGTGTCATCCAGTGTGACACCCAGATACCTGAAGGAATGAACCTGCTCCAGGCCAGTGCCAAGGGCAGTGCATGCTACCAGGGGTGGCATTCTATTTTTAAGGTGACAGACAACAAATAATATAGCTTTAGTTTTTTGTAATTGAGTACAAGCTTGTTATGTTGGAACCAGAGCTCAAGTGATGCAAAGCTGTTTTGTAGGCGTCTATAGAGAGCCTCATGCTGGGGGCTGTTGTTAAAGATGACAGTGTCATCTGAATACAGGAATAATTTAGAGTGGGTGCAGGCCTTGGGTAGTTCATGTACAAAGAGATTAAATAGGAGGGGGCCAAGAATGGATCCTTGGGGGACTTTGACAGAGACATCCCTAGCATCTGACAGGACATCATCAACCTTTACTCGAGTGTGACCTGTAAGGTAGCTACAGAACCAATGCACTGACTTGGGGGAGAGGCCTAGGTTGTGAAATTTTTTCAGTAACAGGGGTGAGTGAAAAGATCAAATGCTTTTGTGAGGTCAACATATGTGGCACCAACCTGGTGACCATTATCGAGAGCATCATGTATGACGTTAGTGTATTCAATAATGATAGTGTTGGTGCTGTGGAACTTTCAGAAGCCGTGCTGCTGGCTACAGAGGATATTATGTTTGTTAAGGTACTCAACCAATTGGTCAGAGACAATCCTTTCCAGAGCTTTGGACAATGACAAGAAGATTGAAATTGATCTATAGGTGGTAACACAGGTGCGACACCCCCCCCCCCCCCCGTGGACATATCTGATGTCAGTGTATCTTGTGCCTAGCACAACTGAATAAAATAGTTTAGCAGTTTTAAATTTACAGCGGAAAAAAAGTATTGGTAATATTTTCTCAAATATCTATTGTACCATATACCTGAAGCATCCAGAATTCTTTTTGTGGAATTTAACATTCACAACGCATGTATCATTACTTTATTTGATAAGTTGGGCTGAGCTTTTTGCAGTCCTGCTGTTCCTCCCTGGGTGACTACCGGCTAACTATTTTGCCCCCATTCTATCTTTGCATACCCAGATTGACTCAGTAGAACTACTGATCCCACTGATATCCTCTTTGTTCTTTATAGTGACAAACTCCCTTAAAACAAGAGTCACCTACTCCTTTTCCTGTCACCCTACTCTGTTGGAATAGCCAGAATTCTTCCTTCCTGGTTCCCCAGATATTGTCTTCCCCCACTACATCTTTTGAGCACCTCTAAGTCCCAGACTTGCACATATGTCAGACTCCCTGGATCAGCAATTTCCTTATATACTGAATTCTGCATTCAAATATAGAAACATAGAATACGACGGCAGATAAGGACCACTTGGCCCACCTAGTCTGCCCATTTTCCTACCTAACAGATAAGCTGCAAATCCTAGTTAACCAACAGCATACTTCCTCCTACCCCCCACTAGGACTGCCTTATGTCTGTCCCATGCATTCTTGAAGTCCCCCACTGTTCTTGACTCCACGACCTCCTCAGGGAGGCTGTTCCATGCATCCACAACCCTCTCAGTGAAAAAATACTTCCTCACATTACCTCTGAGCCGTCCCCCCTCTATCTTCAAATTGTGCCCCCTTGTTCTTGCACATCTCTTTTTCTGGAAGATGCTACCCTCTTGGACTTTGTTAATTCCCTTGAGGTACTTGAAAGTTTCTATCATGTCCCCTCTCTCCCTCCTTTCCTCTAGGATATACATATTAAGCTCCTTTAGTCTTCCTTCGTTTGTCTTCTGGTGCAGACCCTGCACCATATTGGTTGGCCTCCTCTGGACAGCCTCCACTCTGTCTATGTCTTTGCAGAGATGGGGTCTCCAGAACTGCACACAGTACTCCAGATGGGGTCTCACCAACTGTCTGTACAGAGGGATAACAACTTCCTGTTTTCTACTATTGATGCCTCTTCCTATGCATCCCAGTATCCCCCCAGCCTTCCTTACTGCCTTCTCACATTGCTTGCCCACCTTTAGGTCATCTGATATAATTACCCCCAGGTACCTTTCTATTTTTACTGTTGTCATTATCTCACCCCCCATTGTGTACACTTCCCCAGGGTTTTTGTTTCCCATGTGCATTACCTTGCACTTCTTTGCATTGAATCTGAGCTGCCATACATTTGACCATTCCTCCAACCTTGCCAAGTCCCTTCTCATCCTTTCCACTCCATCTTGTGTATCAACCCTGTTGCAGATCTTTGTGTCATCTGCAAAGAGACATACTTTTCCTTCCAGTTCCTCTGCAATGTCACTTATAAAGACATTAAAAAGGACTGGTCCCAGTACTGAACCCTGCGGTACCCCACTAGTAACCCTCCTTTCTTCACTGTGTATTCCATTTACTACTACCCTTTGCGTCCTGTTGTCTAGCCAATTTTTTATCCAGGCTACCACCTTGGGACCCACTCCAAGGCTGGCTATCTTGTGAATGAATCTTTTGTGTGGGATTGTATCAAATGCCTTGCTAAAATCTAGGTAGGCCATGTCCACAGCCCCTCCCTGGTCTACTACTTTGGTCACCCAGTCAAAGAAATCTATTAGATTCGTCTGACATGACCTTCCCATCGTGAATCCATGCTGCCTTGGGTCCTGTGCCCCACTGGCCTCTAGGTACTCAACAATTCTTTCCTTCAGAAGTGATTCCATCATTTTCCCTACCACTGAGGTCAAACTAACTGGTCTGTAGTTTCCTGCCTCTGTCCTGCTCCCACTTTTGTGAAGAGGAATCACATCTGCCCTCCTCCAGTCCTCGGGTACCACCCCATCCTCCCATGATTTGTTAAAGACAGTAGTCAGCGGTGTCACTAGTTCTACCCTTAGTTCTTTTAGAATTCTTGGGTGAATCCCATCAGGCCCCATTGCTTTGTCCACCTTCACATGCACACATGATGAACCCCAGCACTTTTTCTCTGCATGCATGCACCTCCCATCTGCTACCAATCAGCTACCTCAGTGCCAGTAAGATGACTGGAACTGCTTTGTGAGTCTTTCTCCTCACCGTCCCCCTATGACTGGCTGGCCAACTGCAGCTCATGTCAGCATCGTGACTAGAATACAGCACGGCTGCCGCCCACAATTCACACTGTCAGCTAGCACTTGAGGAAGATGGAGCATGGTGGCAGGCTCAGAGATGACGTCTCCAGGAGAGCAAAAAAGAGGTAGAAGACCTTGACTTATAATATTATCAGTTATCAGCAGGTAAATTTTGCTGGCCACTATTGCCAAAGATGTGTCCCTTAATAACTGCTTATCAAGGGATAGGCTGTGCAGTTGAACAAGGGAGCTGTTCGGTGGGTGGGCTGAAGATTTAGAAATAAATTACTTAAATCCTCCTCTATACAAAGTTGTCATGTTTCATATGCTTGTTTTAACTTTTCATAAGTTAAGCAAAAGAGGTACTACAGTGGAAAGGCAATGCAAGTGTTAGGAAGGGTCTGGCTGGGATCTACACTGCCACTTCCCCATCCTCTCTCTTTTCTCCTCCTTGGTCCTGTTGCCCCCAATAACCACTATTCCCTTCATTATGTCCCAACCCTACTTGAATCCTCTGATTGTTTTTGCACCTACCAATTCAGCTGACAGACTGTTCCAAAGTTCCACCACCCTTTCCGTAAAGTAGTACTTCCTCACATCTCTCCTGAACTACCTCCTGTTAATTTCCATTCAGGCTCCATGTCACCGCAGAATTGGTATACAGGCTTTATAAAAATACCCGCAGTTCACTTTAATTCCTTTAAGGAACTTAAAAGTCTCTATCACATCTCCTCTCCTTCCGGTCTCCAATGAGTACATATTTAGTGCCTCATAGGATCTGCCTTGCTGCCCCTGAATCATTGTAGTTATTCTGTACTGCACTGTCTCTAACATATCCTTACCTTTTCTGAGGTGAGAATTCCAGAACTGGGCACAGTACTCTAGGTGAGGCTTCACCAGGGATCTGTAGAAGGAAGTATTACCTCCTTTTGTCTTCTATCAATACCCCTATCGATACATCCCAGCATCCTGCTAGCCTTGCTGTAGGCCATGTTGCACCTGACTCAATTGCTTAAATGGTATATTGAGTTGGAGAGGGTGAGGGTTATAGTAAAGGGTTAAAAGGAAGCTCAGATATGAGTTATATAGACTTAAAATAAGCCACAACAGAGCATACCATAGCCCATGGTTTTTGGGAGCTTATCAGCCCCAGACCCCTGCCCTAGAAGCAAGCCAATAGTGCAGTAAGTTAGTAGTATACAATACCCAGCCAAAACCAGCTACAGACTCCACATTGAGGTTCAGTGCATATATGTATACATACACAGACAGACACACACACACACACACACACACAATCTGTGCCACCCAGATAGTAATAATTGTCCTTAGAGCGGGAGGTGGAGGGGAGCTCACAAATGAGTTGTTTTGGTTTAAAATAAGCCACACAGTGAGCCACAGAGCATCTAGTACCCCAGAGCTTTTGGGGGCCTGGCACCCCCAGATCCCTTACCTACACACCAGTAGATACAGCTGCAGATATTGAAACTGATAACATAATATATGTGAGACAATGCCTTAGATATATTACAGTAGCAGCATCTTGCTGTGCTCCGGTACTGAATACACATATGTATTCACCCTGCAGCCAGCCAGATAATAATTTTGCTTAGAGCAAGGGGTGCAGGAGATCTCAGATATGACTTCTTTAGCTTCACAATAAGCCACAAAATGCACCACAGAGCATCTAGGACCCCATGGCATCTGGGGTCCTGGAGCCTAAGACCCACATCTTTTTTTTTTTAAAGGTTGCAGACTGCAAGTCGGCCCGGTAGCGCAGAAGGCTGAGGCACTGGTGCCTTACCTCATGCTACACTGGCGACCTAGGTTTGGGAACAACCTTGGGTCACTGGGGTACCGGCTTGGGGAGGAGGGCTGGAGTGGGATTGAGCCATGGCTCTCCCCTCCAAAGGGGTGATTGCCCACCCATCCATAGTCTCGCTCCCACCGGGTGGAGGTCCGGTGGGTGAGTCGGCTGTACGGGCAGTGACAGAAGTCAGGAGGGGTGGAAGGGTCCACTGGATCCTGGTGTGTGCCTCCATGCGCGTACATGCATGTGTACACCGTGGCCCTGGGGGGATAGGGAACAAAAGAGAAAAACGAAAAATGTATGTGAAAAAAAATAAAATAAAAGGTTGCAGACTGCATAAAAAGAACCCCCCGTGGAAAAATCCTGGCAACGACCCTGCATTGTTCTATATAGAAATCCATCCTTTTCAAATTCCTGTTGTTCCACAGTTCAAAGGTCATGGAATGTGGCTGCACTCTTCTGTGGTAGAACAGCATTCTAGACCCTCTAGAGACTGCACAAATCAGTTTCATTATGAAAGGGAAAAAAAAAAACCAATGCACAGATTTCACATAATACTATACACTATAAAAATATACAGGATGAGCAACTTTATGCATAGCCAGTGTATTCTGCCACCTCAGAGTTCTGACTCCCACAGACCTCTTGAGCTTTGCTCTCACAGTCAGAGGGCACCAGAACCCCTCTGTGGCAGTACACACTGGTTGTGCATTGTTGCCCATCTAATATTCTCTGTGTAGTGCTAACCTGTATACCTGTAAAATGGTATAACATTTCAATGAATATTATCAAAATTATAGTAAAATAACAGAAATCTAAATTTTAGCAAAATGTTTGGTTACCTACAACTCAGCTCACTTTTAAGCTTGGGACTTAAAACATGATGCACATACCCATGTTGTAAATTTCTCTAAATCCTAAAACTGTGAAGACATTTGTATAAGAAATTTTAAATTTGATTAAATGTTTGGCTACTCATAACTCCCCACCCTTTTAACCTACTACTCTGAAATTTTGTACATTTATGTAAGCCATTACTAATTGTACATACCTGGTGTCAGTTGGATGTGTAGTTTCCCCACATCACATTGCATTCTCTTCACCCCCTCCTAGGTATCCACCCTTTTTGCAGATTTTTGTGTCATCTGCAAAGAGACACACCTTCCCATTCAGATCCTCAGCACTGTCACTTATGAAGACATTGAAGAGGACAGGGCCCAGTACTGATCCTTGTAATGCTCTACTGGTCACTATCCCTCCAAGTGACTGCTGTTTACCACCACCATCTGCCTCCTATCTTTCAATCAGTTTGGTACCCAGCTCACCACCATCTCCCCCAGCAACAGGCTGCTAAGTTTCTTTATCAGCCTTATGTGTGGTACAGTGTCAAAAGGGTTACCGAAGTCAAGATAGGTCAAATCTACTGCCCTACCCTTATTCCCCCCCCTGCCCCGTTACTCAAAGAAATCTATGAGATTCATTTCACACAGTCTCCCATATGTGAAGTCATGCTGCCATTGGTCCTGCAGTCTATATTTCTCCAGGTTCTCCATCAGTCTAACCTTCAACAGAGCCTCCATTAACTTCCCCACCACTGATGTGAGACTGACTTATCTGTAATTGCTGGCCTCCTCCCTGTGTCTGCTGTTGTGCAGAGGACCACATCGGCCCTCCTCCATTCCTCTGGAACCACCCCCATCTCCAATGAGTTGCTAAATAGTGTTGCCAGAGGAGTGGTCAGTTTTCAGTCAGAATCATGCTCAGATCCTTAAATACTCTTGGGTGGATCCTGTCCGGTCTCATCGCCTTGTTTTCCTTTAGGGCTTCCAAACTCCGGTGGACTCTTTTCTGTAAAAGGACTTGTGTTCCCTCTCCCCAGTGCCTGTTAATGCATGATGGCCCATCCCCACTTCCACTGTCAAGACCGTGCAGAAGTATTCATTTAAAATTTTAGCTTTTTCTTGATCTTCCTCTGCACAGTCTCCCCTCTTGGTTCCCTGATCTTCACTATACCACTCCTTGCCTTCCACTTTTTGCTCACATACCTGAAGAAAGTCTTGTCCCCATTCTTGACATCCTGGGTGAGCTTTTCCTAAGTTTGAGCCTTTGCTATCCTTATCCTTCCTCCTGCCTCCCTTTGTTTCTCTAGAGACACCTCCCTGTCTGCTTCTGTTTGGGTCTCCTTCTGTTTCCTGAAAGCTTTTTTTTTCTCCCTTACTGCCTTAGCCAACTCCTTTGAGAACCACAGTGGTCTCTTTCTTCTCTTACCCTTTCTGATTACCTTTAAATAGTTTGCTGTTACCTTATTTATTCCCTCTTTTATACTGTTCCATTGTGCCTCCACCCTCCACCCTTGCTATCCCCCTTCAAGGTATTTCCTCAGGCAGTCTCTCATTTCTTTAAAATCAGCTCTCCTGAAGTACAGGACCCTTGCCCTACTGTGGTTTTTCTCCTACCAATCTGTATTGCTGACTGCACTGTATGATGATCATTTGTACTCAGTGAGCTACCCACTGTGATGTCTGCAATGCTATGTCTGTTCATAAGTATGAGATCCAGCACTGCCCCTTCCCTACAGGGATCTGTAACCAGCTGCCTGAGAAATGCCCCTTGTATGCCGGCCCGTTGGCACTGAGGGTTGAGGCACTGGATGCCACGCCTCACACTATGCTGGTGATTCAGGTTCGGGAATGACCTAGGGTTGCCGGGGTGCCGGCATGGGGGGGAGGATGGGAGCAGGATTGAACATTGGCTCTCCTCTCCTGGGTAAGGGGTGGCATTGCCGGCCTCTAGTCTTGCCATCACTGAATGGAAGTTTGGTGCTGACGCAGGTGGTCAATGGTGTGACTGGAAGGGAGGGGCGTCCTGAATGGCGTGCGTGCCTCCACATGCACGTGCTACATCGGAGATGTGTGGGTTAGAAGCCAGAAGAAAACTCGCAAAAAAAAACCAGAAAAGGTATATAAAAAGAAAAAATGCCCCTTGTAGGGTGTCTAAGATGACCCTGCTCCTAGTTGTAGCTATGGCCTGGATGTACCAGTCCACATATCTCAGATTAATGTCACCCATAATTACTACTTCTCCTTTGCTTACCATTTTGCATATAACCTCCCAAAAACACTGTCCAGTTCATCCCCCTGTGTTGATGGCCTATACGCCACCCCCATGCATATAAAGGCCCCAGAACCTTCCATGCAACCCAAAGAACCTGTAGCCCCTCCTCTTCCTGCTGTGTCGTTGTATTTCTGTGGCCTGAAAACTTCCTTAACATATAAAGCAATACCCCGCCCCTGCCCTATCCTTTCTAAGCATGTTGTAGTCTGGTATGACTACCTCCGAGCTGTGGTTGTTGGTGCACTAGATTCTGTTATGGTCAACAGATCCAGGTCTGCCTCCACAGTGGTAGACTCGGGAGGTAAGGAATTTTTTTCTACTAGGCTCCTTGCATTAGCGCACATGGCTCTCACTCCTTTGTCCCTTTCTGACCCTATTTTTCTTTTAGAGTCTATCCTTTTACTTTTCCCCTGGTAACATTCTTCCCTTCTTATCCTCCCTCTTCCCACCCTCCTGGTATTTTCCTCCACCCTAGGTCCACCTCTTGACCCTCATGTCCCTCCCCCAGCCCATACTTCCCAATACCCTGGAATTTATTTCTCCTGGGATATTCTTCAGTGCTACTCCATCATGTTGGGGTGTATTCACAGTCTCCCTCATTTCTTCTGACTCCCCCTCTTGGTTGGTTTAAATGCCCACTGAAGTAGTATTTAAACCTTCCACCCAGGGCTGCCATTCCCCTCCTGGATGGGTGGAGGCCATCCCATTTGTACAGGCCTTAATCCCTCCAGGTAGGACCCCTGTCCCTGATTAAGTCAAACCCTTCCTCCCTGCACCATGCCTTCAATGAGTTTTTGAAGACCACAATGCAATGTGCCCTTTCCCCCATCAGCCTTGCACAGGTAGCACCTCAGTAAAGGCCACTGTGTGTGCCACCTGTTCAGGCCCCCAGCTCCTCAGACCTGACCTGCACCACCCCAGCTGTGTCCCTGCCAGGTCATTTGCCCCAGAAGATCAATGGCATTCAGCTCCCCTCCTGCCCCGCCACCCTTTTGCTCCCTAAGGATCCACTCCCATCCCTCTATCCCAGCCATCGGGTAGGTATTTCCACCTTCCTCTTCCTTCCTATGGTACCTTACAAACTGCCGCCATGACTCTTGAGTCCCCCTCCACAAGTTGCTTTTTCTTCTGTTGGAGTCCTCTTCCTCCCATCTTGGGGCCTCCACTTTGAAGGACTCCCACATTCCTCCCTTGCCACTACCATGGTGCCTCATCTCAGCACTACATCCCACTAGAGTAGTGAAAAGTTTACATTCCCTTATCCCCACCCTTCCAGAGCCCACCACAGTTCAGCTGGCCTCCTTCTAGGCATCCACAGATGCATCAGCAGTGGACTTGGTGGCCCTGAGTGGGGAAGAGGTCTCCTGAATCCTAACCAACTCAGCCTGGAGTCTACAGACCTCCACCCTCAGCCCAGAGAGGTACACGCAGACAGAGCAGCACCCTCAGTCTCCAGAAGGTCTCCCTGAAGGCTGCTGTGTTACAGCCACTGCACTGCACCAATCCCATCATTCATCATTCTCAAATGTGCTCCCCTATTACCTGAAAATGGATGTATACCCTTACCCAGATAGGATCACAACATGTCACAAGTCCAGTTTGCCATAGACAAGGAATCAGTTAACATCTTAAAAGTCAAGTCTCTGTGGGGCTCTTCATTGTCTCATGGGTGTATATGTGCTGGAACAGCTGCTGCCGTGAATCATGAAGTTAGGGATTGTTTGGTGCAGTCCCCAGTGAAGTAACATCTTCAGTATTACTCTCCTCCCTCTTCTAGAGTGATGCTGTCTACTGAAATAGCTGGAACCCTTGAGGGCAACAGGTGACACACATTCATGTGAACAATGATATGGACCACGTGAGCTGCATAGGTCCAAGGTCCATGTTTTCCAACATCACCCCAGGAATCCAGAGATGACGGTGATGACTGAAATCTCAAACCATCACCTCTCCCTGGGACGGAAGATCCAAACTGCCTCGACCAACTTGTCATGACCCTCTACTGTTACAGCTGATGTTTCACTTTAGTGTGGAACAAGTCCAGTTTCAGCAATGACAACCAGGTGCAGGGTTGGCATTTGAGGAACAGTTCAGCAGGTGTCAGCTCTATGATGGTGTAGTATGTTTCAATAGGTGAACAAGAAACAAGACAACCTCTGGGTTGCAGGTATTGCCCTAAGAATCATGTTTTGTCCAGGCTTTGCAGAAAATCTGTACAACCCATTTGGCTGTACCATGTGATGCAGGATGGTATGGAGAGTTAGGGGACAAAATGATTTGGACAATATGCCAGTTTAAAACTACTTGAACTCTATGAAGAAAACTAGGGACCATTGTCTGACACTAGCTCCTGTGGATGTCCATATCATGCAAAACTTATCTAAAGAGACTCAGGTCTTCTAAGTAGTCATCATTTGCATGGTAAGGATTTGATCCATTTCAAGTGAACGTTAATTACAGTGCTACTGAGAAATGCTGTTTGTCCACTTCTGCATAGTCAACACGGATGAGTTCCCAAGGCGCGGCAGCCCAGGACCAGGGATACAGAGGTGCAGCTCCAGGTTGGTTACAAGCTCCATGAGGGTCCCATTGACTGACAAAGGCGCTGGTTATCTTGATCAACTCCTGGTCATGAGAGGTATTCTTGGGCACTTCCTTCAAATGAGAGATTCCAAGATGACTCTTGTGTAAGTCAAAAAGTAACCACTTTTGGAATTTTGTAGGTATCATGACTCTGGCACACCACAGAACCCAGCATTGATCCCACTTGTCAAAGAAAGGCTGAAGAGTCTGGTCTCCATTGAAGTTGGGTCATCTGGGCCAGCCCAGTGGTGCTGGAGGTTTAGACACTGGTCGCTACACCTCACGCCATGCCAGCAACCCAGGTTCAGGAACAAGCCAGGGCCGCCGGGGGTCGGCAGGGGGGAGAGAGGATTGAGCATCCGGAGGACTGCTCTCCTCTCTCAGGGGGAAGGTGCCTTGTCATCCCACTCGTTGAGTGCCCTCTGGTGGTGGCTGGAGGGCAATACAGGCAGCGAGGCATGTACCGAACCAACTTCGCTACGTTGGTAGGAGAGGGGTACGAGAGAAAATGGAAAATAGGAGCCTAGCAGGTTCCATGATGGACCCATGTCTCCAAGAGCCATCCCGGTGTCTGAATTGGGTCTCAGTGGGGGGGCAGCTGGCACTCTCCCTCTTGGCCCCACCATGTGGGGTAATCCACGGGGGAATTTCTGGGATGGCAAGAGCGGAGACGTGAGAGGACTGAAGAAGTGAGCTCCTCTGGCCAGAGGACCACAACCCCTGCCATGGCTCCTGAGGAGGATGAAAATCTGTATGAAGTTGGGTCATCTATGTAGGATGAAATCCAGGAGCCTTGCGAGAACTGGTCCTATCTGATTTTACTGCTACATTCTGGGAAGCAATGGGTAGTTTCAGTGTGTGAAATTTATAACACTGCCCGTTATCTTCCTTCTCTGCCAAATCTGTGCAGGCAAGTGATCTCAATTTGCATGGTCCTGAAAATGATGGCATTTGATGTCATAGTCATAGGCCAACAGAATCAGGGCCCAATGTTGAATTCTCAGAACTGTGACCTTTGGCATTGCTGCCTTCAGCCCCAGAATGAGCCAGCAGAGGCTTGTGATCTGTTAGCAAGATGACTTCTGTCTGTACAGGTATATGTGGAGTGTCTGGACCCTGAAGATTATGCTCAAAGCTTCTTTCTGAATCTGAAAATAAATCCTTTAACTTGGAGACATTGTCCTTGAAGCAAAAGCAATTGGGTGTTCCTACCCTGAAGGTAACACATGAGAGAGTACTGTGCCCATCCCATATGGGGATGGGTCACATGCCAGTCTCAAAGGCTTTGCTAGGTTGCAGTGAACTAGCCACTTGCTGTTCAGAAGCCATCACTAGGAAGACTGGAATGCTGTCTCACATTGCAGTAACCAGTTCCACTTCACTTCTTTTGCAGCAAGTCATGTAGAAGTCACAACAATGTGGATACATTTGCTACAAAACATCCAGAATAGTTTGACACAACTAGAAATGATTGTAACTCAGTCCCATTTATTGGTGCTAGTGTACTAACAATTGCTGCCACCTTGCTGTGTGTTGGGGCTCGTCCTGGGCATCAATCCTATAGCCCAGCTACTCAGCAGAATCTTATGGAAACTGACATTTGGCTAGCTTCATTCTCTCCCTGCACCACTGCAGCATGGCAAAGGCAAGACAAGGCAAAGTTATGTTGTAGGGCACCCGATCTCAGAGGCTCTGGGTGCCTAACACATACAAAGGCAAGTAAAAAACATCCAGTACTGTAAAGCAAAAGAATAGTAAATATCAGATATCAGAATTATTAAAACAGCAATTAAAATAAAACAGACCCAAAGGCTGGTCAGATTACAACATCAGGAAATGCCAAGGAAAACAGATGGGCCTTGAGACCACTCTTAACACACTTGACCGATGGGACCTCCTGATTGTAAAAAGGAAGAGCATTCCATAAGACTAGGCCGGCAACACTAAAAGCCTGGTCGCCGGTGGTTTTAAGTCGGGTCCTACAAACTCCAAGGAGGCCCCTGGTCAAGGAGTAGAGGGGGTTGACCAAGACAGCCAGTGTCAGAAGGTAAGCCAGATAGTCAGGGCCTAGTCCATGCAGGGCATTGTGGGTGAGCAAACTCACCTTAAAGATAGCCCTCCATCTGACCGGCAGCCAGTGCAGAGTCTGCAAAACTGGGTCAAGTGTCAACTAGGTGTCAGTGTGGCTCAGTTGGTAGCACATCCGCCTCTGGACCAAAAGGTCTTGGGTTCTCGTCCCACACCAGGATTCAACTTGCACCAAAAAATCGCTGGCATCCGAGTGCAGTATTGGGGGGTGCTGTACTGCTAGGGTGTGCCGTCCTTCAGATGAGACGTTAAACCAAGGTCCCTTATGCCCGTTCTGGTGTTGTCCTAGTGGGTGTCCAGGTGGAAGTAAAAGAACCCAGGGCACTCTTCGCAAAAGAGAAGGGAACATTCCCGGTGTCCTGGCCAACATTCCCCTTCCCATAAACCAGTTCATGCAATTATCCAGGCTGTGTGTGGGTGATGATGTGCGATATGGCCGCCACCACACATTCAGTCACTTCACTACCAGTCTAGCATTGCTTGTAAAGCGCTTTGGGATGTATGAAAAGCGCTAAATAAATGCTAATTCTTCTTCTTCTTCTTCTACATGACTGGACCAAGGTTTTAAATAACTGCAAAACTGATTAGTATTTTCGAGAGTAAAACTGCTAATCATTTGGGATAATGCATAGGTTGTGTTCAATGTGTTTGCAACAAAAACTGCTAGAAAATGCATATACCTACTCTTTCACAATTGATTACAATGAAAGTGGTAATCAGTTTTTGCAGTTATTTAAAACCCTGCTGGACCTAGAAAGACCAGTCAGTAACCTGGCAGCAGCATTCTGCCCCAGCTGCAGCTGGCGGAGGGTACCTCCGGAGGCCCCAAAGTATAGAGCATTACAGTAATCAAGTCTGGATGTCACAAAGGCATGAACTAGTGTGGACAGGTCTTCAGGCGGAACTAGGGGTTTGATCCTGGCAATGTTCCTCAAGTGGTAAAACACTTGGACAACAGATGACACCTGAGCTTCAGATGTCAATCTGTCATCCAGGATCATGCCAAGACCTCACACCCTAGAGAAGGCAATAAACGCGTGAGGTCCCAAGAAAAGACCTGAGGCCCCACTGGAAGCACTCCAATCATGCCCTTGACCCACTTCAACCACCAGCACCACAATCTTATCTGTGTTCAGTCACTACCAGCTGAAGGACATCCAGCCATTGATCTCAACCAGTCAGCTGTTAAGCACTTCCACAGCATTCGGTGTTCCAAGGGCAAAGGACAGACACAATTAGGTATCATCTGCATAGCAGTGAAAGCCCACATTATATCACCTAATGAGCTCTCCCAGGGGCAGCATATACACTGCAAATAACATCAGTGACAAACTCGACCCCTGAGGCACTCCACAGGGCAGGAGCATTGGGGAGGAGGAGAAATTCCCTATCACTACTTGTTGCTTCGTGCCAGTGAGATAGGACTCAAACCAACTGAAGATAGTGCCGGTGAATCCACAGTACTCTCTGAGGTGATCAAAAAGCACAATGTGATCTACAGTGTAAAAAGCTGAAGAGAGATCAAGGAGAAAAATAACTGAACTGTCTCTATCCCTAGCCCTGAGGAGGTCATTGTGCACCCTGACTAATGTTTCAGTGCTATGCCTGGCTTTGAAATCCAACTGGAGTGGATCATAGATGTCAAAAGCCACGAGGTGCTCCTCAAGCTGTTGCGCCACAATCTTCTCAACAATCTTAGCCAAAAATGAAGGTTGGAGATAGGATGATAATTCGCCAAGATATCTGGGTCAAGAGATCACTTCTTCAGAAGGGGCCTCACCAGCGTTTCCTTCAAGGAATCCTGGAAAACCCTCTCTGACAATGAGCATCAGACAATCATGGTGAACACTGGGTCAACAGAACCAACACATCTCATTAAAAAAATGTTGGAGCCAGATTCAGCTCACAATATGTGTGCTTCTGCTTTGAAGTGACCTCAGTGACTTTAGCCACCTCCACCAGTTTAAGCTCATCCCAGACTGGTGGAGCACCTCCGCGATCCCCAGGTCGATCACTGTGAGTCACAGCACAACTCACTGATGGGATCCCCTGCCAGACAGAGGACACCCTGTCAGCGAAGAACAGAGCAAACCCATCACATAAAGTGATTGAAAAAGCTTTTTTGACTTTAGATAGGCTGGATGAAGTAGTCTGTCTACAGTTCAAAAAAGCTGAGATGTTCAGTTCTTCTCTGCAGCAATCTCCCTGGACAGGAACTCTGCCTTCTTATGGTTGATTGCTCCCTGGTACTCATATAAAGAGCATGCAGGGCCATTTTGTCCACATCTGACTGGGACCTTCACCAACAACGCTCCAACATCCGACCCCTGATCTTCATCATTTTGAGGTCACCAGCAAACCATGGAGACATCAAGTGAGAGGATCTGGGTCATACACCATCCAGTGCAAGGGTATCGAAAGCCCCAGGAACTATTCTATTATATACGACAACCACTTCACCCATACCCATTGCACATGCAGCATCTACACTAGATAGATCAGCTACTGCCTGTAGTCCCTCAAGGGACAGTCCCCTTAAAGGACAGTAGCTGACCATCTCAATGGGGGGGGACTCTTGGGGGAGCCCTGAATAAGAACTTCACCGTGCAATGAGCAGACCACACAACCTGATCATTCCTGAAGTTAGTTATCTCAAGCCCTAGGGAGAACACCAGATCCAACATGTGGAGGTGGTGATGGGTCATGGAAGTAACTTCTTGTGTCAGGCCCAGTGATGATATCAACTGGAAGCAGCTGGAACCAAACTGCAAGGATTCATCGTCAAATTAAGCATCTGGAGGACTCCAACACCCCACCGATGACAAAGTCTGCAACCTCCTACAGGAAATCTCCTCCTGCCCCAGGAGGGCAGTAAATAAGGAGAATCCTGCAGCCTGCACCCAGACCCCCACACACTGCCACACACTCAAAGAATATGGTAGTTCCCACCCGGTGCATGGTGAAGCATAAGTCAGATCTAAAACAGATGGCTACTCCTTTGACCCTGCATTCCCTCCTCGGGTAGTGCACCATGGATTACCCAGCAGGGATGGCTGCCTCCAAAACAGGACCAGCATCATCACCCAACATAGTCTCCATAATGCAAGCCAGATCAACAGAGGAAGTCAAGTCTGCAATAATTGCGGTCTTGTTCCTCATTGATCTGGCATTGCACAGCACTGCTAAGAGGGGAAATGTAGATGTTGCAGCCCTTCTGGCTACCTGCCCACTCAGTTCTGTGGGAACCCTGGGGACAGAAACCAAACACGTCAGGCCTCTCCTAGGATCCGTCTATATCCAGGCGCCTCCTGCACCTGACCACCTCATAACTCTCACCTCCGCTGGATCTACAGCACCCTGCTGATGCCAAACCCTGTCTCTCTCATAATGCTGACCTCTCAACAGCGCCCCCTGCTGTCGTGGCTGACACAGGGAAGCCAGCAAAGGGGCAGAGATGGGTAACCAAAATGCATCATAGGTCGCTCGCAGGTCCCAGGCCCCAGCACATCCTGCACAAACCAGCCAACTGCTAGACTTCCTAGCTAAACCCCAGACAAGCTGGGATGATCCCACTAAAAACAACTTAAAACACAATCACATCCATATACAACCTAACTACTACAGAACGGTTCAAACTAACACATACAACCTAAATAATTTGAAACAAAACTAACTAACCAGACACTCCACATAAGCACCCTACTCCTGCAGCCCCAATGATCCAAATACTAAAAGCAATCTCCTTCAACCACCCCCACAGAGATACAAAGCCCACAAATTTGTTGACAGGAGAGACAAATTTCAGTGTTACCAAATGGAGTAATAGCACTCCTATTCAGAGCACAGTCCAAAATTTATTGACAAAGATGCAGTAACAGTTCAACAACTGTTTAATCCAATCCAAGTCCCGAATCTCAGTTGATTCACACCGGGGAATTCCCCAACCGGGACCAACAACGGCAGAGGTCCAAAGACTGCAGATTACAGCACACCAGTGCAAAGTTCAGCAGCTCACTTTCACCGGACTGCAGAGACTCTGCAATGGGAGCAACGATAATAGCAACTTGCTCCCAAAATGTTAAGAAAAAACTGCTATAAAGCTATAATACAAGCAAGGAGTCATCGGAGGGCTAGTTCTTTTGGCAGGTCTGATCCCAGCAGAACTCCTACTAAAGCTGGGACCAGAACCCACCCAGAAACATAGTCAAGATGTAACAAGAAACAGACTCACCAGGGAAAGCTCAGGTACACCCCATGGCGGTCCTCTCTCACCAGCACAAAGAAGTCCCAAGAACAGACAGCAAACACGGGAGACCCGCCAGCAATGTAGACTGCGAAAGAACTTCAACAGGGTCTGAGAATTGCAATCTTCCGCTAGTACTGCACACTGTGGCTGAGCTTTTACAGACAGGATCAGTCAGCCAGAATGGGTCCCAAGAACGTGAAAACCTCACGCCACAACTCCACGGGCTACCCTGCAGCAGTACAACTCGGGACAGTATCCCACACCACTGACAGTCCTCCAGCAGAGCAGAGATAGGAAGCAGTCCTCGAGATCCCACAACCAGTCGAACCTCTCTAGGCAAGTGCTCCAAAAGTGGCAGCAATAGATAGATGGTCCAGCTTGAAGCAGTCCTGCAAGCCCCAGTCGGATCCTCGAAACTGCCTACTCAAATTCTCTGTTTCTTCACTCCTCCCGAAAACTCCTCACAAGCAGTAAGTAGCACTCGCACCCTAAACTCAAAACAAAAAACTGTCTCCTCAAACTGCCTCACTTGCCAGTTCCTAACACTTTAGCTCTACGCCTCACCTCTAATTTCTCGAACTACTAAACACCAGGCTAAAAATTTAGGACTCCAGACAGAAACACTGTCGCAAGAATCACCGTACAAAACAAATTAACACTCTCCTGTAAAATGCAAAATAAAAGGGGGATAGAGGAAGATTTCCACAGCTCTATTCAGAGCCTTGCAGACTGCAGCACAGTATGACCACCATCTTCATCCTTCTCAGAACCCCACTCAGGACAAGCAGTGAAGCTGGACTGTGGACATAACCTCGTCCAGGATAATCAGATGCTCTTACACTGTGGGCACTGTTACCAAAATATCATCCATATAGCAGACTATATAGTCCAACCCATGCAGTATCTGGTTCATCATGTACTGGAAAATTGCTGATGCTGTAGAAACTCCATAGGGGATGATACAGGTAAAGTCTCTTTGGGGACTTATGATGAGAAATGGTTCTGAATCTGGCTCTAATTCTAGCTGCTGGTATAAAAAAGATAAGTCCAGTTTGCTGAAGAACTTTCCACTAGGACTGTGCCTGAGACGAATAGTATTTCCTGAACCATGAATTGTAAGCATACTGAATATTCAGATGCCCTGCCTGTATAGTCTGCTATTCTGCTGCTATCAAGAAGTGCTATTCAGTGAGATTTTCGAATCTCACAGAGCTCCTTTGGCCAGTCGGAGCTCACCAGCAAACAAAACATGTGACCTCCTCACTCTGAGCTGGTAGAGGACAGGGGGCAGTCATTTCTGAGAGATAGCTCTTTAGTGCTTCTGAGACCTCCAAACTTGCCAAATAAGAAATCATTTTTGCTCCACAGACTTTTTTTTTCTTGTCAGTATCTTCGATCAGAGTCCACAAAGTCAGACTTGGTTTTCTGACTATTTTTTGTTGTCATTGTTGCTGGGTTCAATAACAGAACCCAGGAAGGCTGTTTGCTGATGCCTCTCCCCAGTCAACACAATAAGGTAACACTTCAGATAAAGTGGTACTTTGAATAGTGCTGCCGTAATGGGAAAATGCAGTATTGCAGTACCTTAATGTGGTACACAGTACTGTGATAAAGTGAATGATTAGGATGATGACTACTCCACTACTATGAATAGCTTATTTATTTAGTTTTTGTTGACCGGGTAAGTGCACTAGACAAATTCTGCTTATTTTCATTTTGAGGAGGGAGCTACAGATGAATGCCAACTGACCTTGAACCAGATTAAGCTGTTGGTGGTATTTTTAGTGAATGGGGAAAATTTGGCCAGGACACCGGGGAAACTTCCCCTACTCTTTTCGAGAAGTACCATGGGATCTTTAGCATCTACCTGAACTACCACCAGAACAAGCAGATGGGACCTCAGTTTAATGTCTCATCCGAAACACGGCACCTCAGAGTGCAGCACCCCTCTCATGCTGCAATGCAGTGTCAGTATCACCAGTGTCACCCTCTACTGTATGGGAATAGTAAAGAGGATTTAGAGCTCACATGCCTTGTGCAGGAAGCACCAGCCACCACCACTACTTTTCCCACAGCTGCCACTATGACTGCTACATCCTCAGCCAGTGCGTTTCCCACCACCTAAGTACCATTCTTGCAGCAACCACATTGGCTACTGTCACCACCACTCCAGTCACTGTGACCACTGTTCCTATGCCCTTAGTGACAACATCTACTGTTCCTGTGACTGAGACTATTTGACCTATGACTGTGACAACCTCTAGTGCGTTGGCCCAGTGTAGTGCTCAGTATTGTGTCCACAGTGCTATGTGTCTGGTGTGGTGTGATGGATCATGGGTGCCACAAGCAGCTTGTGTTGTGTTAGAGTCAATTCTGTGTCAGTCATTGAGGTGCTGGTAAGGTATATGTGGTACACCATGTTCATGGGAGGATTAATTGTTTTTCAGTGTTTTTAACCTACCTTTAAAAAGCTGAATAATGAATACCTGAATACATGGATACCTAGGACCTGAATACCAAATATTTAGCTGAATATTCAGGAAAGGTATTTGCACAACTCTATTTCCACCCACATTGTGGCAAGAGAGATGCCCCATGAGACAGAAGGAAAAGCAAGGGAGAAAGAATGGGAGGAACATCTGGGAAAGTTAAAGAAGGCAAAGGAGGTGATCAGGAGGACAAGAGTAGACACTGAGTTTGAACTTGACTTTCTCGTTTACTGCACCTCCACTTTTCTGAGTTAACCTGCTTTCTCGTCCTTCCTCTTTATTTAATTTGTCCTCCACCTGCCACCTCCTACAGCCCCAAAAGCTATTTAAGTTTTAATCAACACTTTTTCTCTCTTCTCCTCAGCTCCTTTACCGCTATGGGCAGACCTGCCCCAGGAGCAACTTCCAGCCCACCCGCCAGCAATCACTCACACTGGTATACAATCGTTGTGGTTGTTATGGGTAAACTGATATATGTTCTGATGCTATTTTGCACAAAATGTAGTTTTTATTGTATGGAACAAATTTGATGTTTTTTGATTATCTGTGTCTGTAATTATGTGATTTATACCTTGTTTATTATATTTTGTATATTGCATCCTTTTGATGTTTTGTCTATACTGAACGCAGCTGTAAATGAGAGTTTCTCTCAATTTGTCTTCAATAAATGAATGATGATGACGATGATGATTATGACTCACAAAGTACAGAGCTCAGAGCCAAGCAGACACTGCACCAGTCCTTTGTTCTGCATTTTGAACTTGGTGCCTTTTTTTTCTTTCAGCCCAGCAGTTCTGTGGGTATCTGTACTGACCACTTGCCTCTCCTTAAGAGCCTTCAGTTATTTATACTCGGACGTTAGTGCCGTAGCTGCACTATCTCATCTGCTAAATTGTTTCTTAATTTTATTGAATTGCAGTCCGCTCTGCTATACAAATTTAATGTGACTGCTGCTTGATTCCCGACGCTGCTGTATGGCGATTCCCTACCCCCCATCTGCCTACCCTATGTGGGCATTTCCTATTACAGTGGCAGTTGAATACGGGGACACCCGCCCAGCCTATGTGGGCATTTCCTTTTATAGTGGTGGTTGAATACAGGGATTTGTGATCTCCTCATTTTCCCGTTTGCTCATTATACCTTTTATCCAGTAGAGGGCCACCTCAGCATTACTGTCTAGTCTTATACCCTAGTTCATGCCATTGATACTGGTTATGCAACTAAACTGAAAAACAGAATAAGTGAGCCTAATCACTACTATCATCTGCAGCTCTTTACCTTTCTCACCACCCAAACTCATCTGCCTCTGCTGTACTCATCTCTACCATGTATTCCCACACCTACACAATAATTCTTACACTCATAACGAGGGTAACCATGGCAAATGTAACAAATACCTCAACTTAGTACATCTCAACATTCAGAGCCTGCTCACCAAGAAAGATGCTTTCCAGGCATGGGTCAATGGGAACCATTTTGACATTATGGCTCTTTCTGAAACTTGGCTTTCAGACAAAACCACTAGTGGTGAGACTGATTTAGATGTCTTTATCTCTATCTCTATCTGAAAGGGCAGGCCAGGAAGAAAGAGGGGGGCTGCATGTTCTATGTTTCTAAAGATTTCAATATCAAATCTTGAGTCCCTCTCCATACACCATCTCCTACGTGGTAATAAAACCCTTACCATCATAACTGCTTATCTCCCCCAAGGAGCACCCAGTCAGACCTAGATGCATTACTTGCTATCAAAGACTCCCTTCCCCTAAACAGGGAGTGGCTTCTTATAGGGGATTTCAACATTAACTGGAATTCCAGACAATCTGACCATGCAAAATCTGCCATTGCTTATTTTGGTCTCTACCAAGTTATTTCTTACCCCGCCAGGACCAACTACAAAACCAGCTCCTAGTAACTCATTGACTGGATCATTGCTTCTAATCCAGCCAGAATCCTTAATGCAGGGACACTCCAGGACTGCCTAAGTGACCATTATTCTGTCTTCTGCCACTGATCTGCTAATTTCCCAACGCCCCCAGGTTCATTTTCACAAGATGACTTGATGACAACGCCTTGCAGACATTACACATGCCCTCAAACATGTAGATTGTTCTTTCACCTCTATGATAGTAGATCTTGCTGAGGTTCTGGGCCATTTCACAAATATATTCACTGGGATCTGTGACAAATTTGCTCCCTTCAAAAAAACTACAGATCCGGGGCACACCTGTGAATGGATCACACCGACCATCCTTAAACTGATGAGGGAGAGAGATGAGGCTTGGAAAAATACAGAACTCACAGGACCCCCACCCACACTCTATAAATCCCTACATAACAAATGTAAAGCAGCTGTTAGGTCAGCCAAGGTTAATTATCTCCACAACAATCAACTAGGGATAATGCCAGCCCCAGGCAACTCAGGGAACCCTGAACAACTTCCTTGGGAGGGCGAGGAAAATGAACCAGTCACCCTTGTGCACAGTGATCAGCTTACCAGCAACCTTTCTGAAGTCGCCATTTTCAACAAATTCTTCAGGGACTTAAAACAAATATAAGCCCTCACCTTAAACACTCTCAAATGTTCAGCTGATCCTACCTCCCACCTCCCCATCTTCCCAAACACAAAACGATTCCATGCCTAAGTTCTACTTCCAAGCACTTACTCCCTCTGACACCATCAAACTCATCCTTTCTAGTAATCCACACCCCTACAAAACTGGAGATGGATTGATTACAAACTTCTTAAACTCACCATTGTCCCTCTTGCAGTACCTATCACAAATATCTCTCTCTCTTCTCTCTCCTCTGGCTTTTCCCTCATATTCATGTTTGGAAAACTGCCACTGCCAAACCTCTTTTTAAATCTGGGTCCAGGACTGTGATTGGCAGTTATAGGCCTATCTCTCTCTCTCTCTCCTTGCCCCTCTCCAAGATGCTTGAAAATTGGTTCATTCCCAAGTCTCCTCTTTCCTTAATAAATACAGTCTCTTCACTGATGCCCAACATGGGTTCAGAGCTGCCCACAGCACTGAGACTGCTCTTGTTAAGTTCACCATGGACATTTATAGATCTATTGACATTGGCATGTACACTGGCTTGGTCTTCGTAGATCTGACAAAAGCTTTCGACCTGGTCGACCATGATCTCCTCCAACTCACCCTGTTTGATCTGCATTTTTCCAATGATGCAGTTAAATGGTTCGGGAACTACCTGTCCAATAGATCACAAATAAACACCATCAATGGCCACCACCTCTGCTTGCCCCATTAAATATGGGGTTCCACAGGCCTCTATCCTGGGCCCCCTCCTATTCACACTCTTTATTAATAATCTCCCTGAAATCTCCTCCAGCACCAGTATGGTGCTTTATGTTGATGATGACACCCTGTACTGTAGTCACAAAAACCCAGATGTGATGATCACACACATTCAAGCGGACTTCTCAAAACTGCACACTTGGTTCTCTGAAAAAGGCATGGTCCTAAACTCTAAAAAAAAAAAAAATAATGGTGTTCTTTGGTCCCAGGAAACCTTCTTACCCACACACAACTCTCTCGGGCAACCTGGGGAACAACACTAAACTGATTTCTGACTTTAAATACCTGGGTATCTCTTTGGACCCACTCCTGTCTTTCAGCATTCATGTAGCGCATGTGATCAACAAATTCCATCAGAGGCTAGGGTTGCTTTACTGGACTCGGCAGTTCCTAATACCTGAGTCGTGTCTCTGTCTGGCCTGCTCCCTCCTTTTACCTATTTTATTCTATGGATCCATCATTTACCCCCCCCACCATGCCACCTCTCAACTCTTCTGAAACTAAGATCTTGGACAACAGCACTATCCGATTTGTCACGGGCTTCCTTGGAGAACCCACCATTGTTCCCTGTACAAGGCCTTAGACTGGCTCTCACTTGAAGGGTGCTTCACTCTCAACAGACTCTCCTTCCTACACAAAATACACATGGACAAATTACCTCCCAGCATTTCCACTCTCTTCTCAAAATCAGCTCTTTCATGCATGACTAGAGGAGCTGTGACCAATGTTTTTAACATCTCTTTCTTTCACACCTCACTGGCTCAAGGCTCTACCACCTACTCTGGGACCAAGCTCTATAACTAGCTCCCCCACCACTGTCCTGCACCTCTACCAATGCCTTTCAGTGCTCTCTCAGTAAGTACCCTTTAAATGAGACCTACCTGCAACTGCTCTCCTCCGCTGGCAACAACTGATGTCAATTACCATTTTTTACCCTGCTCCACACCCTCACTTTTCCCTGTATTTCCTTTCAGTTGACACCCTGTGCAAATCCTCTCCCCACTTTTACCTTCCTACTCCCTTACCCTGGTGTCTGTATTGACACCCATTCATTTCCATTTCACAATCCCATGGCTGCAGATGTTTCTTGATGCCTTCTTACATGTTCTGTTTTGGAACTGAATACTCTTGCTTCTTATATTAATGCAATGTGTTCAACTGTATATAGTGTTTATATCTATGTCTAAATACTAGGTGTTCAACTGTATACATGTATATCTGTTTTTGAACTTGTTGATGATTTGGGTGTCCTTATCAAGTGTACTTGATGTTTCCCTGTATATAATAATGTCCTTCAATAGTAAATTATCTTATATTTTATGACAACTGTTTAGAAAACTGGACATTTGTGAAAATGGGCAGTTTTGCTCACATACCTTTCCAGTATAAAATAAATAAACTTGAAACTGTGCATAGCCAAGGGTTTTAAAGGGGAAAAATATTTTTTTAGGTATAATAGGGAATAGGAGAAAGAAAAATTGGGAATTGTTTGGCTATCTTGAGGATAGTGGAGGATGACAGGCAAAAAACAAATGTTTTGAACAATTATTTCTGCTTGGTATTCATGGTAGAGGACAAGAGATGATTAGTGGAGCAGTTTAAAGGCTTTCACAAAGGAAGGTACAGGAAATAGGTGGCAGGATCACAGTCGACAAAACGAAGATGTGACTTCCACAGATCACTTTGTGCACAGGTAGCCAGTTGGCTGCTAACTTTAAAATCTGGTAGCCAAGAACATTTTTTTAATTTGTCCCACCCAGGCACTATAGCATCCACTAGGAACAGTGATGGACACTTACTTTCTCTGGGGTGATGTGAACTTAGTTTTATGTGGGGCTATGCCCCAGCATCTCTCTTTGTGGGGGCTTTTGCCCCACCTGCACCCTCCCCATCTATAATGATAATCATCACTGGGGAGGAACATAACTCAGGGAATGAGAGAAACTCGGGAGCGGGTATATTCTCTGGGGATGCAATCTGGGGAGGGAGAAAAAGTCAGGGGGGTGCAAATTTAATAGTGAAACTCTGGGGGGGACAGAACTTGGGGGGTGGGGGAGACATGAACTCTGGGATGGGAACAAACTCAGAAGGAAAAAAAAAACTCCCACCAGAATCGAACCCAGCTCTGCCACATATAGCAGAGATACACAGGTGGTGGCTCTAGCCAGTACACCACACTGGCAGCATGCTTTTTAGCCCACAGTGGCTGAACAACATCAGGCAGTATGTTACTGCACACTCCTCCCTACCTTCACTGTAAGTACACTGTTATGACCTTTGCTATTTTCTGACTCTCACTATTTTGTGACTGTCTCTGTTTCCACAGGCACTCAATTTGACTTGTTCAATCTGAGTCCCCCATATCACGGGATACCAGGAGCTCCACCTGGGATGTGAAAAGGCCATAGATTAGCACAGAAATGTGTCTGCCCAGTAGGACAGACACCACAGCTCACCTTGCCTAAGCTACCTGGGAACTGGATCCCTACTTGGAGTCAACAAGAGAAATGGGACTGGTCTTGCCTAGATCGACCACTGAGGTGATTCCTGACAAGGATCCTTCATCTCAGAATAAACAGAATTTGAAGGGCTTCCATGTGTGTCCCCTCAAAGTGAGACACTGTGGACTCAAAGCAGGACCAGACACATCAAGATTTGGGATTTTCTTTAACTCACCCAGCTTAAAGCAGCAATTTTGAATAAGTTTGAGCACAGGATGTTTCAGCTCCTATATATAGTACACTCTGGAGATGATGAGTTAAGAAAGTCCTTTTGATTTAGTGAGTTGGGTGGATGGTCAGAAGCACCTTCAGAGCCCCTTCAGACCCATGTGAGGGGGTCTGTCCCAAGTAGAAACTAATCTAGTCTGTGCCTGCATGTTACTTACTGTGTGCCATTGGTCATGCACAGCCACAGGAAGGCTGAAGTCCTTGACATGCCACTGGAGGGTGTCTGGAAGCTGTTGAGTCAATCATCAGGAAGTAGTGAAGAAATTGTACTAAAGATTAATTCCTTCCTACCTAAATGTGATTTTGTGTGAAAAACTGTGTGTGTCCCTGCCTAGGATACCCATTTGCTGTTTGTAACACACACCCCTTGTAAATTGCAAGACTGTATGCATACAGGCAATTCTGGCAGCCAAATAAAATTGCAGCACAGCAGTTCTTAGTAGACTTTAATATATTTCTGAATGCCATCAGTTCTAACTGATCCTGAAAGAGGGGGACATTCATGACTGTAATGAATTAGACTATGCCCACCAAGCTATAGAGTGATGTTTAGTGCTGCAGGACTCCAGGTTTATGACAATCACTCACCACCTGGTTTGAGTTTAAAGCATTGTCTGTGAGAACCCTGGCTAGTGTCCCACCAAAAAGGCATTATTTGTCTTTGGACATTAGGCTCCCAGTGACAATGGATACAGCAGTAAGCAGATGATTGCTCTTCTGAGCATGGGCTGATTGCCAATGCACCAAGCCACACTACCTGTGATAATTACTGTGGCTCTTAGCGCTTGGTTCTCCGCTCCACACTGTCTTCCTCTATGACAGAGAATATTTTGCAGGCCACTAGATACTAGTGCTTCCTCTCCAATCCCACAGAGAAACAATTGAAACTGTGCTTTTTCAGGCTCTTAATCAGCTTTTGTAGTCAGATTGATCCACTCCTCTGTTGTCTCTACGTCCCTTGAAGGTTCAAAGCATAACGAAATTTAATTGTCTCAGATTTTACCCATATCATGCCATGTACAGATCAAGAACTTTCCCAGTGAATTAGTTAATCTGTTCTGGGCATGGTCAAAAGGACTTCCAGCTTCTAAGGCAATCATCCAGTACATGGTGGGCCCACAATCATAAATACAAATACTGTATTGCAGAAAGGGGTGACTCAGCTGATCCTCAAGATCTTCTGGCTTCCATGGCTCACAACCTGTTGACCAGGTTAGAAAATGCAATACACGCCAGGCAGATGGCTATTCCTCTTTGTTGAATAGTTGACCCCTCCTGCCTCTGACCCATTCCTAGCAAATCAGCTGAGTTCTCAATATCAGTACAACAGAACAGAATAAATCTGGTTACGTATAGTGCCATTCATACTCACAGCATCCCAAATCACTTTGTAAAGCAATGATGAGTTAGATACTGGTAGTGTAGGGACTATATGGATTTTAATACATACTTGCAGTTGTTAGGCTCTGTAATCCACACACACACATACACAGATATGCAGCTAAGATACTAGTTAGTGTCTTGTCAGTTTTATGTACTGTGTTAGCAGAGCTTGTACTCACTTTGCTGTATTAGCACAAGTATTGTAGTCTTACAAAACAAACTGTTTACCTAATGGGTTTTTGTGCCACATTGCTGAAATTGTATGTATTTTGTGTTGTGCAGTGCAAGCAACATTTTGTGGCAGCTTGCTGGAAGTAGCAGGTGGTGGAGGTGCAGCCGTGATTTAGTTAATGGCGCCACTTTTTTTGGGCCGGTCTCTGTGGCACCAATGAATGAGCAGCAGTTCAGAAGCGTGCCTCCAACTTGAAATAATTTTGCCGCTGCAATGAGGGAGCACCCCATCATTGCAGGGCATGCCATGCCTGCTGAAATATTTCGATAAACATGGCAGCGGCTGCTGTCGTCCACCTCTCACAGTCCTGCAAAAGTCGACATCAGGGGTGCCCAATCCCCCTGTTGGCATGCCCCCTCCCAAGTTTGTTTGCTAATGGGGAGCCCAATCCCCTCGCCATCAATGTTCCCCCTTGTTTTGTCTGCTGAGGGGTGTCCAATCCCCTCAGCATCATGCCCCCAAACACAGACATGCTTTCTTTGCTGACGGGGGGCCCAATCCCCACGGGCTTCAGTCCCCTGTCCCTAAACACAGGTGGCACACTGGGAGCCCACCCCAGTGTGCCAAAATGTCCTTGTCACACCATGAAAGAAAAAACCTTCCCCCGATGTTCGTTTTTTTTTTTTACCCTGTAAAACAGAAAATGGTCCCTCATGGTCACGACGGCCCCCTTACCCCAACCCACACCCACCCTCTGCGCACCCCACCTCCCCTCACCCCTCTCACCCCATACTTACCTCCGGAGCCTGGCACAATGATCTTCGGTGGAGGGAACATGTCTGCACTCTTCAAAGCTGACCGCAAACTGAAGAAAATCACGTGTGAGCTGTATAATGGCATCAATGGGGGTTTCAACTTAGGTGGATATCTCATCCATTTTGTGACTTTTGCTCCAAATATTCAACATGGGTTCTTGGGATCCCACCTTATGAACTCAGTCACTGTCATTTCGTTATTCTGTCCCAAAAGTTGATTTCGTGGTCAGTGCAGAATCACTTTTCAGGACCGATTAATGAAATGAAAGTGTCACTGTTCATGAGGTGGGCTGCCAAAAGCCTATAGTTGCAAATTTGGTGAAAAAATTTCCAATAAATTCAAAAAATGACTGTGTTATGAGTGTGCATTGCGCAGTTTCCACGCGACGTCGTAAGTTAAGAATTTTAATATTTTCACCCAGATTTTCAACATTACCAGTTTTTAATACCTCCTTATGAACAGTACAGCTGTCATTTTTCACATCTTGCCCGTAATGTGTTTTCTCACATCTGACGACAATGGCACAGTCTCTGTGGGAAATCAATGTTCGGGACAGATTAAGAAAATTACAGTGACACTGTTCATGCGGGAGGTCCCAAATGTCTGTGTTGAAAATTTGGTGAAACAATTCCACAAATGACTGTGTTACTTACGTGTACTATGTAGTTTCCACACACTCTGTAAGTTCGAGAATTTTAATATTTTCACCTAGATTTTCAACATTGCCATTTCCTCACACATCCTTTTAATGGTACAGCTGTCATTTTTCACATCCTGCCCAAAATGTGTTTTGCACATCTGGCACAGAATGGCGCAGTCGCGTGAGAAATCAATGTTCAGGACAGATTAACAATATCACAGTGCCACTGTTCATGAGTGGAGGTCCCAAAGCCTATGTTGAAAATTTGGTGTAACCAGAATGTCCCACCTTCTAGAGACTGACTGGCATCAGGGGTGTGACTTTGGATTGTTGGTTGTAATGCTCACGCCATTCCACCCCCACCCCCACCCTGCAGCCAGTGACAGGCATCAAGGTGTGCCTTGGACTCTTCAGCCCCAAAGTTCACCCCGTTCTCCTATACTGCACCCATCTCAACATATTTCCTTATGGAATGGGTGAGCATAAGGCCTGATGACACCAAGGCACAATGTGACACTTGTTGGAGTCTGCAGGGTAGGGTGAGGTGAAATGGCATGAGTGTTATGGCCGATGACCCAAAGGCACACCTTAATGCCTGTCAGTCTCTGCAGGGTGGGGTGGGGTTGACGCCAGTTCCATACTGCACTACCATTTCTATTATGCATCTCTAACTCCTGCACTACCAATGTCAATGCCAGCAAGACAACATTCGCATTGACAAATGCTTGTTTTTACTGTTTTTATCTCTACTTTCAGTTACACTTGATAATGTATTTCCCAGTTTGTTTATAACCATGTGCCTTTAATCTACATCCTTTCCTTTGCCTAGCTAGGCCTGGTTCATTTCTGAAAAGGTCCCCATGGACCAGTGTACATGCTCAATTACTAAAATACAATATTGCATGAGAACTTGTGTTATCAGCATGTTAGCCAGAGACTGGGGATGGCAGTATGACTCATTCAGAAAGTGTCAAGAAATGCTGAGCATCACCTGGGCAGCCGCCAGAGATGGACAGAGGAGACCACCATTTAATGTCTCACCCAAAGAACGGCACCTCCAATTTTGCAGCACCACCCTAGTGCCCCATTAAAGTGTTAGTGTTGGGTATTGCCCATGAACCTGGGGCAGAACCTGAACCCACCACCATCTGATCTTCCTGGCTCAGAGGCTAGAGTGCTAATAACTGATTACATCATTATTGTGTATTACTTCATCCAGTTTTTTTTTATTCCTAGCCCTCTATTTTTGGAGCTTTTTTGAAATACTTCCATATTCCAGTTATGCAAAAGAAGGCACATAAAGCTCTCTTTGATTCCAAAGACAAATCTTTTTTTCTGTGTGTAAAACGGATGCATGACACCCATCAGCCAACACTTGCTTGGCACAATGGGATCCTCTCACTTGTGCAGACTAATCCATTGTTTCCAGAGATGCCCAACATCCAGTGCTTCTGATGGAAGTTAATATGTCGATTGTTACCTTCTGAGTCAGTGCAGCCCTCCCCTCCCCACACACACATACAAGCCCCTACTTCACGCTCTGTGTCTGACCTTAGCTTGCCACACTCCATAGTCAGTAAGTGAGCTGTCTGCTCTTCAGATGTAAATGTCATGGGAATGGATTTTCATAAATGATTTATTTTTAATTCCTTACTGAATGTCTGGCTGTTGCTCATCATACAGTTAACTCAGATGGAGGGATTTGTGTGTGTGTGTGTGTGTGTGTGTGTGTATTTGCATGTGTAGTGTTTGTTGAGAGTTGACATACTGCTTGCTGTTCGATTCAAGTTAACAAGACTATGTTGGAAAAAGATGCATTTGCAGGCTTTTATCGGAATTTTCTTTTATCAATCTTGCACAAAAAAGCTGCAGCATTTCATTTTCTATGGGATCCTACTTTCACTTCAGTAATCTTTACAGTACTTTCTTTGGGTTCTTTGGGATCTGAAGAAGTGCTACTAGTGATGCCAATATATCAACTGGAAGCAGCAGGATTCAGAATATTCTTAGTAGCCTTGACCACTGGAATGCACTATTACATAAATGATGTGCGCTCCCAAAGCTTTAAGAATGAACTACAGTATAAGGACATAGAAACATAGACATTGATGCCAAATACCCACACCTAGTCTTCCCAACCCTACCTACAGCATGATGCAAATACCTTAGTGGTCACTCACTTCTCCCTATGTCGTCCTCCCCTGCTATTTGCACCAGCCCCACTGTCCCACCCTCATTAGAATCCCTCCACTAATTTGGCACATGGATTCACTGGGGGGAGGTCATGTCAAACAAATCTGATGGATTTCTTTGATGGGGAGACCAGGGAATTTGATCAGGGTGGAGCGGTGGATGTGACCTACCTAGATTTCAGTAAGGCCTTGACACTGCTCCACATAGGAGACTCATAAACAAGCTGGGCAGCCTAGGACGGGTCCAAAGGTGGTGAACGGATAAAACATTTTTTGGGAGAATAGGTGACAGAGGGTGGTGGTAAACAGAGTTAATACTGAGGAAGGGTGGCCAGCAGGGTGTCACAAGCATCGGTACTCAGAATGGTCCTCTTTAATGTCTTCATTAGTGACATTGCAGAGGGCTAGAAGGAAAGGTAGCCTTTTGCAGATGGCACTAAGATCTGCTATAGGGTAGACACTCTGGGGGTGGTGGAAAAATTAATAGGATCTAAGAAAGCTTGAGAAGTGGTCAAGAGGTGGCAACTAAATTTCAACGGCAAAAGTGCAAATCGTCACTGGTATGCAGAAACCCAGGGTGGAGTTCAAAATGGGTACTGGCGACCACCAAACAGGAAAAGACCTGGGGGTAATCATATCTGATGACCTAAAAGTGGCCAAACAGTGTGACTTGGCAGTGGAGAGAGCCAGTGGGATGCTAAGGTGTATAGGTAGGGGTATCACCAGCAGAAACAGGGAAGTGAGGTTACTGTTGTATAATTCACTGGTGAGGCCTCACCTAGAATACTGTATCCAGTTCAGAAGACCACATCTCTGGAAGGACATAGACAGAGTAGAAGCAGTCCAGAGGAGGGCAATTTAAATGGTGCAGGGTCTGCATCAAAAGCCCTATGAGAAGAGACTGAATGACCTCAATATGTACACCCTGGAAGAAAGGAGGAATAGGAGGGATATGATAGAGACTTTCAGATAACTCATGGGTATAAATAAGGTTCAAGAGGGAAGCCTTTTCAGAGAAATAGATTCTCAAGAACAATGAGTCATGCTATGAAGCTTGGGGGTAGGCTCAGGGAGATATAAGAAAGTACTTTTACAGAAAGAGTGGTGGATGTCTGGAACAGCCTCCCAGTGGAGATGGTGGGCAAAACTGCAGTGAGATTCAAGAAGGCATGGGATATGCATAAGGGAACCTTAGTGGTGAGGGAAGTGGAAAAGCCAGAGATCAAATACGGTCTATGTTGTTACAGTAGGTAGGGGAAAATAGGCAGACCAAGTGGCCAAGGGTACTTATCTGCCATCAAACTCTATGTTTCTATGTTTCTAGGCCACCCTCCAGCATCCTGTTCCACTTATATACCACCCTGTCTGTAAAGAAATTATTTCTAATGTTCTTCTTGAATCTCCTTCCACTAACTTACTTGAGTTTCGGGTTGTGCCTGTATTTCCACCTCATAGGCCCCTATGCACTAAGAAGCACTACAGTGAAGCCCACCAGGATGAAGCGCAATGTCACAGGTTTCCTGCATGACTAAGGGATTAACTCCCATTGAAACTACATCATTTACTGCAGTAACTCTACTACAGAATTCTGCAGAGTTGGGCTTCATCCTGGTGGCTTCACTGTATGTCAATGCACCATGGATATGTGGCAAATCCCCAGCCATATGTGCAGCTATGTGTGTGAATGGTCCAGGGCAATGGACACGCACATTCCCACACTCCACACCATTCACAAAGGCATGGAGTGCTGCCAAGTGGGGCACAAGATATGGCTGCAGGCACCCTGCCTAATCCTCTACATTCCCCCACAGAAGACACCCACCATCCCCATCAGGAAGAAAACTAGACATGTTGTGCTTCCCCACTCTGTAGGTGCATCTGGCAGTTGTGTCTGCCTACCTCTCTGCAGGGAAAGGCACTTCCCTTGCTTCATACCCCAGGTCTAAAAAATTCTTTCATTCATTTACACATCTCCATCCTCCCCACAGGGAGACGTCCCCAGCCTGGGATGTCAGTATATGCATAGGCCAAGTCATGCAACCCCCCCATCAAGCCTATGTGTTCTGCAGAGCTTAAATTTCTGACATGGAAAATGGTGTTCCTAGTGAGCATCACCTCTGTCAGAAGGACATGTGAGTTCCAGGCCTTATCAGTGGAATACAACCACATGGTTCTCCACAGAGACAAAATTGCACCCTGAACAAATTCCTCCCAAAAGTGGTCTTGTATTTCCACCTGAAGCAGTGTATCACTCTACCTAACTTTTTCACAGATCATTCAACCTCAGGTGAATGCACACTGCAGGGTTTGGATGTCAAGAGAGCCATCAGCTATTACATGGATAGGACAAGGAAGCACGGGAACCACTGTTCCTTGTTTTTCCTTTCCTATGGTGAGCTAGTGAAGGGTACGTTTGCCGCCAAAAGAACCATAGCCAGGGTGATTGTGGCTTGCATCCAGTTCTATTATGGCAAGCTCAGGAAGGAGCCACCGGCTGACCTGAGGGCCCATTCTACTAGGGGCAATGCTGCTTCCATACCAACTGCCTTGGATCTCCTTGCTGGATTTCTGTAAAGGAGTCACTGGTAATACTGTTCACACATTCACAAAGCAGTACTGCCTGTACACTCAGGCTAGGACTGATGCCATGTTGGCACAAGCAGTGTTGGAAAGCTTGCTGCCCTAAGTATGTTCTGGGCCCCAACCCCTACCAGTGGGCACTCGTGGAAGTCTGCATAGGGTAGAATACATCAAGACTTCATGTCATTTGAATAGAAAAGTACTCACCATAATAATGTTGTTTGTTGTGATGGAGACTTGCTGTAGTCTTGCCTCCCACCCTGAATTCCCTATGGAACGTAGGGAAGGGTGTGGTCTCTGCAGTAAGTTGTTGCCTTGTTGAACCACAGTGGGCACTATGTTCTTCTCTTGGGCATCTGTGACTTAAGTCTTCTATGCCCTGTGTTTTACGTCATGTATATCCCTGCTGTTTTTTAATTGGGTTTGGTTCTACATTAGTTGTACCCCTTTATGGGTAATAAGCTTAGCTGGAATCTCATTGGTTTGTAGGACATGCAGAGGCTGGTGGTTCTGGTGCCGAGCTGTAGCTCTGCATTCTGTGCTTTTGTCTGGAGCTTTGGCTACTTGCTCTCTGTGGCAGCTGAGGCGGTCGGTTGTGCTGCATGTGTCAGAGTACAGCAACTATCTATTAGAAGAAACAACATTATTATGGTGAGTAATGTTTTCTTCTGCTCAATCTGACTGTCAGTCAGACAAGGATGTGTCTGATGAGGGAGAAGATTCCTCTGTCTCTGAAACCCTGGTGTTGACAGCAACCCACCCCTTTGAGGGTAGGTCAGGCTTCATGTAGCTCTCAATGTACTCCCTGCTGATTCAGCAATAGCTGGTTCTCCTATCCCACTGCCACCTCTGGTGCATCTTATACCCAGGGTCACTCCATTGGAGTATCTGGACAGGACCCGTGGTGCCACATTGATGTCTGATTCAGTGTTCAAGATCATGTTCATGCTCTCAGTATCACTCTTGGCAGCTGTTGACACAGAGTTCTTTCTTGTCATCATCTGACTTAAGCCACTGATGTCATTGTTCATTGATGATGGGAGAGACTAGCTTAGCGGCAGTGGGCCAATGTATTGTTTTCCTACTGTTGATGTTGACCAGCAATAGCAATAGACCAGTAGACCCGGCCTTGGCTGTGTGTTCCAGTGTTGACTATCATCATACACCCCACAACTCTTCCTCTGGCAATACAGGCCATGCTGCAGCAACTGATTCTGGTGGAGCCCCCAGCTCCACAACAGGTGCTGAGTGCTTCGCACAAGGTTCCTCAGCCAGAGTATGGCAGTCCTTATCTGTGTTGGTCATGGTTACCCTGTTTGGAGAGGGTCATTTGGTGAGGGTAATCCATCCCCTGTGTCAGCAGTGGATGCTTTTCACATTCAGAAATATTGTCAACCCCTTGACTCAACGTAGTCATATGGTAGTCTTCTGACAGACAGGCTCCCCATGAGGAACCAGTCTTCCTTGGCTGACCTCAGAGAACAGATGTCAGTGGATATGGACACTCTGTTGGAGGAGGTCCAAAAAAAGTGACATAACCACTACTGGACAGTCCTGAATAACATTCCTCACCCTTGTTATCACCCCTGTTTTCCTATGCCTGGGACTCAGTATCTGGCAAGACCCAGCCTCCTGTAAGGCCCCGCATCATTGCATGCACTGCAAGTATCCAGTTATCTTCTGTGGGTTGTCCAGATATTCACAACATCCACTGTCACTGTGTTTAGCAGTAGATGCAACGCTCAGCAAGGCAAAGATGCAGGATGCGAGGGAAATGCTGGCTGATAAGGAATCTAAGAAGCAGGACTTTCGTACCCAAAAGCTATGTGCAGTACTTTCCCTGGGAATCCACCAGTTATGTGGCTTTGATTGCACACTACAGCCATGATGGTGTCATGAGATTAATTTACATCTCTGACATGCCACTCATAAATGATAAGACTAGGTCTTGATTCTGAAAATAACTTAATCATAGTTCCATGGCAAGATAGAAACATAGAAACATAGAATTTGACGGCAGATAGGACCGCTTGGCCCACCTAGTCTGCCCATTTTCCTGCCTAACAGATAAGCTGCAGATCCTGGT
Organism: Neoceratodus forsteri; assembly: GCA_016271365.2. NCBI lineage: Eukaryota > Metazoa > Chordata > Ceratodontiformes > Ceratodontidae > Neoceratodus > Neoceratodus forsteri. Next base: position 188,073,881 of record CM057457.1, read on the forward strand.
TAACCAGCTTACTTCCTCGTACTCCACTAGGACTGCCTTATGTCTGTCCCATGCATTCTTGAATTCCTCCACTGTTCTTGACTCCATGACCTCGTCAGGGAGGCTGTTCCATGCATCCACAACCCTCTCTGTAAAAAAATACTTTCTCACATTACTTCTGAGCCATCCCCCCTTTATCTTCAAATTGTGCCCCCTTGTTCTTGCACATCTCTTTTTCTGAAAGATGCTACCTCTTGGACTTTGTTGATTCCCTTGAGGTACTTGAAAGTTTCTATCATGTCCCTCTCCTTCTTTCCTCAAGGGTATACATATTAAGCTCCTTAGTCTTTCTTCAGATGTCTTCTAGTGCAGACCATGCACCATTTTGGTTGCTCTCCTCAGACAGCCTCCACTCTGTCTATGTCTTTATGAGATGGGGTCTCCAGAACTAACACAGTACTCCAGATGGAGTCTCACCAACTGTCTGTACAGAGGGATAACAACTTCCTGTTTTCTACTATTGATGCCTCTTCCTATGCATCCCAATATCCCCCAGCCTTCCTACTGCCTTCTCACATTGCTTGCCCACCTTTAGGTCATCTGATATGATTACCCCAGGTCCCTTTCCATTTTACTGTTGTCAGTATCTCACCCCATTGTGTATGCTTCCCTGGATTTTTGTTTCCATGTGCATTACCTTGCACTTCTTTGCATTGAATCTGAGCTGCCATACATTTGACCATTCCTCCAACCTTGCCAAATCCCTTCTCATCCTTTCCATTCCATCTTGTGTATCAACCCTGTTGCAGATCTTTGTGTCGTCTGCAAAGAGACATACTTTTCCTTCCAGTTCCTCTGCAATGTCACTTATAAAAACATTAAAAAGGACCGGTCCCAATACTGAACCCCAGTGTATCCTCTAGTAACCCTCCTTTCTTCACTGTGTACTCCATTTACTACTACCCTTTGTTGTCTAGTCAATTTTTTATCCAGGCTACCACCTTGGGACCCACCCAAGGCTGGCTAACTTGTGTATTAATCTTGTGTGGGACTGTATCAAATGCCTTGCTAAAATCTAGGTAGGCCATGTCCACAGCCCCTCGCTGGTCTACTACTTTGGTCACCCAGTCAAAGAAATCTATTAGATTCATCTGACACGACCTTCCCATAGTGAATCCATGCTGCCTTGGGTCCTGTGCCCCACTGGCCTCTAGGTACTCAACAATTCTTTTCTTCAGAAGTGATTCCATCATTTTCCCTACCACTGAGGTCAAACTAACTGATCTGTAGTTTTCTGCATCTGTCCTGCTCCCACTTTTGTGAAGAGGAATCACATCTGCCCTCCTCCAGTCCTCTCGGTACCACCACATCCTCCCATGATTTGTTAAAGAGAGTAGTCATGCTGTGTCACTAGTTCTACCCTTAGTTCTTTAGAATTCTTGGGTGAATCCCATCAGGCCCCATTGCTTTGTTCACCTTCAATTTTATTAGTTCTTTCAGAACCCTTTCTTCTGTAAATGGACTGGTATCGACCCCATCTTTAGAGTGTTTCTCGTTTGGTTTAGGTACCTCCTCCTCTTCCTTTGTGAATACTGAGCAGAAATATTCGCTCGGTATTCTTGCTTTTTCACTGTCACCCTCTACCCACATTCCTCCCTTTATTAAGCCTCAGTATCCTCCTTTGGTCTTTTCTTCGCTCCCTAATGTACCTATAAAAGGTTTTATCCCTTCTTAACAGAATTAGCTATCCTTTCCTCGGTTTGGGCCTTTACTGTTCTGACTGCCTTCCCAGCCTCTTTTCTGCTTTAACTGATAAAGTTCTCTGTCCTGCTCCTTCTGTGTTTCCTTATATTTCCTGAATGCTATCCTTTTCTCCTTAACCTTCCCTGCCACCTCTTTTGAGAACCATAGCGTTTTTTTCCTTCGTTGTGTTTTATTGATTTGCTTTACACAAAGGCTTGTTGCCTCTGTGATGGCTGTTTTGATTACTCCCCATTGTTCCTCCACTCCTCCTTACCCTTACTTTAAAACTACTCACCTAACCTGAACTATATAAGTTATTTGTGACTGACAGAACACATGACCATGTGTGTGGCTGGAATGCAATATATACATCTCTCTGATGGTTGTTAGGCACAAGGCATGTCTGATTGCATTACAGTACACAATAAATCCATATGTTCCCTACAGCTTGAACCAGGAAATGTGGACTTGGCTGGTGGTGCAAATTAGTTGCATAATACTGAAGCAGCCAAAACATGTGGCACTCAACATTCATGACTATGGATGCTATTCATGAGCAAAACACTGAGTAGATATCCATCGTAGTATACTTTCATCTTTATTGACCTGGCAGTATTGCCTAGAGGTTAGAGTACCAAGCTGTGAGTAAGCTTAGTACACTTTTGTCAACCCCTCCCATGCAGCAAACAAATGACACTTTGAAGTATTTGATGCAAGCACAGTACAGCAATGGCAGTCTGTTTCTGCAACCTGATCCACGATGTGCCCCAGTGCTACAATGCAATCATATCACAATCCCCCACCAAATCACATATGTGCCCATCTCACAACATATAGATATTAGAACCCACCCCAGCAACGCACAGATCCCATTGTCCACTGCATTATGTGACATGAAATAGCCACTATCATTGGTGGTCACGTCCCACCCACCCAAGCTATTTATTGCCAATCCCATCACAGCCTATGACTGCAACAGACCTCCTCATACATCTGCAGTTGGTCTCCAATACAACTTCATGTGCAGCGTACTGTACAATGTATGCACTAAGAGCTCTTACTACCACCAGTCTGGAACATTGGGGATTGGATGGGTACTGTGATGGATTTACTTTGTAATAGTGAGTCACATCATGGTGTTTTGGAGTGGTGGCCCAGTACAGTAAGGCCACATTTCTCTTAGTAGAGACATTTCTAAGTTCACTTAAACAAAGCCTGGCTTATGAAAGTGTACTTAGAACATCTCCCTCTGGGAGATAATTGTCAGTTTCATGTCTGTGTTGTGTCATCTTGCATGTGCCGTTGGGACCTAGCACATTGCAGTAGCCCATGTGGTGGTCAGGGATGGTGCAAGGCCAATAGTGGTCAGGCAGCCTGCATTTCACACAGGTTGCCTTTGCCAGTGGCACCTGTGACATCTTTTGGTGCAAGGTGCACCTCGGTGCCATTCTTTTTTGTGCAAGCATCTTGTGCTACACATGAGGCTTTGTGAATCTGGCCCAGTATGTTCTATTGCATTGAACAACTCCATGTCAATGCCACTGTAAATGTTTTTGTACTGAAGTCATACTGAAGAATTGTACATGATATCTTATTATCCATGTAATACTTACTATTATAACTTTTCAGAACTATGGCTTCTAACTCATGCGACACCATGGATGGCTTAGAGCAGGAAATTGAGGTTCTGGGACTTGAACTGTACCTATATGAGCCAGAGTATGGGCCTGATGAGCCAAGACTGACAGTGGTGGGCAACACACAGGTTGGAGGTAGTGTATAGGCAGATGATATCTGCAATCGACTTCTCGATCTATCTTGGTGTGAATCTGGGAAATGTCATATTATGCCTACTGCCGCTGAGTGCTTCTGTTGCGCAGAGTGGGACATCATAGGGGATTACATGTCAAATATTCAGTGCTTAACAGAGCACCCTGACTTCCCCATTATCACTCACCGTGCTGGTCTTGAAATGGCTTATGTTGCATTTCACCTTTACAAGTGAAGGTCCGGCAGAGCACCATCAGTGCTGAATAATAGGTTTGTATAAATAGTGCTAACAGCAACATAACATTGCAAAGCAGGAGGAAGACAGGAAGGCATACAAACTTCACTAAGGGAAGCTGCAAAGGCAGTAAGGTAGGCAAAGGCCCAAACCGAGGAAACACTAGCACAAACAGTAAAAGAAGGTGACAAGACTTTCTATAGGTACATTAGTGAAATGAGAAAGTCCAGAGAGGGTATTGCTAAGATCAAAGGGGATAAGGGAGCATGTGAGGAGGAGGAGGACCCTGTAAAAGTATCTATCCTAAATAGATACTTCTGCTCAGTGTTTAGTAAAGAGAAGGTGGGGCACGGCCCACAGCTCAGTACCATGGACACAGGGGAGGGAGGTGTGCACTAGTCCCTTCACGAAAGGAATGGTCCTACAAGAGATCGCGAAGCTCAGGGTGGACAAGGCAATGGGATCTGATGGCATACATCCCAGGGTACTAAAGGAGCTAAGGGTGAAACTAGCAGAGTCATTATCAGAACTGTTCAGTGAGTCTCTGAGCACAGGAGAGGTCCCAGAAGACTAGAGAAGGGGTCATGTGATCCCGCTCCACAAGAGTAGTAGCAGGGAGGAGGCAGGGAACTACAGACCAGTCAGTCTTACCTCAATAGTAGGCAAGATTATGGAGGCACTCCTTAAGCAAAGGATAGTGCAACACCTGGAATCCATAGGCACACAGGATCCAAGACAGCACAGGTTTAGAAAAGGAAGGTCCTGTCAAACTAAGCTCATAGATTTCTTTGACTGGGTAACCAGAGTGGTATACCAGGGGGGATCAGCTGATGTCACCTGTCTTGACTTCAGCAAAGCTTTCAATACTGTTCCACATAGGACATTGATTAATAAGCTGTGTAGACGTGGGGTGGGTCAGAAGTTGGCCAACTGGGTGGCAAACTGGTTGACGGGCAGAAAACAGAGACTGGTGGTAAATGGTATACAGTCAGAAGAGATGCAAGTCACAAGTGGGGTACGTCAATGATCAGTCCTGGGGCCAGTCCTCTTTGATATCTTCATCAGTGACATTGCAGATGGACTGGAGGATAAGGTTTGTCTGTTTGCAGATGACACCAAGATCTGCAACAGAGTACATGATCCAGATACGGTAGGCAGAATGAGACGAGATCTGGATAAAGTAACAAAATGGTTGAAAGAGTAGCAACTGGGGTTTAACGCAAAGAAGTGAAAAATCATGCACATAGGGAAGAGAAACCCTGAAGCCACCTATAGGCTGGGAGGGTAGTTGCTGACAGTCACAAGGGAAGAAAGAGACTTGGACATTATCATCAACGATGACCTGAAATCATCCAAGCAGACCAGTAAAGCAGTAGGTAAGGCTAGGGGGATGTTGGGGTGTATTAGTAGGGGTATCACAAGTCAGGAGAGGGAGTTAATAATCCCTCTTTACAAGAGACTGGTTAGGCCCCATCTGGAGTACTGCATGCATTACTGGAGGCCACATCTTCAGAAGGACATTAACCAAATTGAGGCAATCCAGAGAAGGACAACAAAAATTGTGCAGTGACTGCATTACAAAACATACGAGGACAGATTAACAGAGCTCAATATGTATATCCTACAGCAAAGGAGGGAGACAGGTGATATGATGGAAACATTCAAACACCTGTAGGCATTAACAAGGTGAAAGAGTCTAACATGTTTCAATATAAGAAAATAGCAGAACAAGAGCAAACAGCATGGGATTATAGGGAGGCTGATTATTTATTTATTTTATTTATTTATTTATTTATTTATTGAAATTTTCAGAATTACAATCCTTTTGAGTCGAAGACTCCTTTACAAAGGCTCCATGTCAGTACAACAGAATAAGGGGTAATGTGAGGAAGTTTTTTTTCACTGAAAGGGTGGTGGATGCATGCAACGTCCTACCTCAGGAACTGGTGGATATGAATACAGTGCAGGGCTTCAGACAGGCATGGGATAGGCATACAGGAGCAGTACAGATGAGTATGAATAGATAGGCCATTAACAGAGCAAAGGCCAATGGCACATTCATAAGGCAGAAAAGAAATGGGCAGACTGATGTGCCTTGTGGTTCTTATTTGCTGTCAACTTCTGTGTTTCTGTGTTTCTATGTTGTCTGTACATGATTAATATCAACTAATGTCCCCATCAGCTATGTCCCTGTTCCAACAGCCAGTACCGTCTAATGACATACCGTCAATTCATGTGCTGGTCCTATAGAGGAGAAAGGCTAGGGAAGGGTCAGTAATAAATCATACCATATTGTGTAGTAAATGCCATACGTTCCCTATACCCTTCTGAATCCAGTGAATATGTGGGGTTTCAGGAGTATTGAGATACAGTGCAGGAATTCTAAATAGTAAATACAGAATGATAGTGTGGATAGAGAAGGAAAGACAATACAGATGTTGCTCTAAGATTTATTGTACATTACATGTTTATGGCCACTCACCCTATGCTAAACTGTGGTACCTTGTTATACACTGGGTGTGAAATGCAGCCATGGGTTACAGCTCAGTATCATATCAGTGCTCATTGACATAATCAATAATCATAGTACTTCACAATGAAATACAAGTACGTTTAATGAGTGTAATACATCATCATATATGTTCCTTGTACAATCAAATGCTACAGAGTAAGTTCTACTATTGACAGACTTACAACCTTTATGGCACTGTTGTGAAATGTTTTCCAGAGTCAACAAATGTACTTCAATTAATACGATTTAAGTAAGCTATAACTCACGTCCAGCCTGGGTATACTAAGCATTACTGCATGCCTCAGGTGCATTGTGAGGCAGGAGGGCACAGCCCCAGTGACCTCCAACCACCTGAGGCATGCATTAATGCCTAGTATATCCACAGGATGGATGTGGGTTATTGCACTTATAAAATGGGCTTCCAGAACAATTAAAAAAATAGTTGTGAAGTGATAGAAAAACAATTTTTGGGGGGTGGATTTGTACCTGTGTCACTCCGAGCAGGCAAGTACTTCCTGTAGCCCATCCTGAACTGAAGCGTAGATGTAACCATGCTGTTTATTTTAGCACATCCCTCACGGACAAATGGTGCCACTGAATTGTTGCTTGGCCATGTCTCCTTCAGGGAGATCAAAATGACAAAAGGTGAGTCGGACGGGAAGTGCCATTGGTGTGTTGAAGTCGAGGGCAGCACAACTCCAGTCTGCTCGGGCTGCTGATTGCAACCCCATGGTTCCAGTCCTGGTCCCCCAGTGTGTAGGCTGCAGTTGCTGTCCTTTGGTGGGGTCTGGGCAGATATGTCCACTTCTCTTGATTCCCAGTGTGCATTGGCCAAGACAGAGGGGAATGTAGGGACATATTGTCTTACACAAAAGTAATTCTATGTTATATTTTTTACTATTTACTACAGTATGAACATCGGCATAATTACTTTCACAATGTAGTAAATATTATTATCGCTTGGCGCTGCCAAAACTCTCTCTTGTTGGGCCAACATACCCGCAGCAGGCTTGCTGGAAGAGCTGGACAGTTGCTTGGTGACTATTACTTCCCATAGAGGTAGAAGGAAAGGCTCCTGAGATTAGTACATTTACTTTCCACACTGTCCCAGTGGGAGTTGAGTTCTTTTTTTTTTCCTTATATGCTCCCTGGGCATAAAATTCCATGGCTCCACCACCATTTCACTGAAATAACACCTCCTCCTCTCCCCTCAGAGCCTGCCCCCTTCCAGCTTACACCCGTTCCCTCTCATTGGCACCCCCCTTCCTTTGTAGCACCCTGACTGGTCCCCCATTATTGATCCCGTTTATGTACCTAAAGTCCTCTATCATGTCCCCCATCCTTCCTTTCCCAGTCCTCTCTAATCCATCCACCCTATCCATTTGCCCACTATGCTTCCTGCTCTTCTCATCCCATTTATGTCCTGCAAATTACCTGCCTTGCCCCCCTTTTCCATACCGATAGCCTCCTCCTTGATCACCTGCTCCTCCTTTTCTTATCCCCCGTGAGCAGGCGCAGGTCTCTTTGTGGACTAATTGGTAGCGTGACACAGTTTCTGTTGTAAATGAATGACATTTATTCACTTCCATCTCAAAATTTCTTCATAGCAGGACAAATATAACATCAGCGGACTGGTACGACAACAAAATAAAATAAACAGAATGGCAAATAAACTTCATCCCATGACTTTTACATGGCTTGGAAGATGTTCTTCTAACACCTGCTGGAGCAATTCACAAAGCTCCATGGAATTTACCTCCAGACACAGGAGCACAATCTAAAAAAACAATCTCAAAAGATAGTCCTTTTAGACAGGGACATGATCATGTGTTCTCCCCAACTCCACCCACATCATTAATCCTAAAGTAAAACTTCTTATTTAAACATAATTATTTTGTTTTAACTATCTAACTAAACAGTTTATAATTCACATACATTTATATACATATTCAGTCCATTTTATTTCAATTCCTGGCTCTTTTACAAACAGCTCTGACCATCAGGCACCGCCCCAAGAAGAGACAGCATAAAACAAAGGAAAAAGGGCTAGTCAGCACTATAGCTGTCCTGAAAGTGGTGCAAGGAGAGTCAGAAGCAGAAGCTGAAAATCCAAGAACACAGGAACAGGTGCCCTTTCTGTAAGTGAGAACTGTACATACAATTTATATAGTTATTCTCTGAGTGTACAATCCCCATATAGTTTCATAACCTGCTTACTTAAACACAACTGCCAGGCTGTTACCAACATGTGCCTTAACTGATTGTTTCAAACAGGAGCTTTGAGCAGGAAGTAATTCAAACTAACCAGCCTTTTACAAATGGTTTTACAGCCCACTACAAGTGCCTTGTCTGTAGTCTTTATTTTATCAAAGGTAGCAGAGCACATGTGTATGAATTAACATTACACTGACCTTCTGCCAGGGAAGTTAAATGTGCAATAAGCACATGTTGCATTTCAATACTTTTGCTACTGTTAATATTTACAACCACTGGAGAAGGAATGACTTCCAAATGATACCATCCTTAAAGACTGAAACTTAAACAGAACAGTGACTTAAATGACTATTTTATTTCCCTCACTTGCAACCCATTCTTCCCTTAGTCAAGCAGTGCCTGTATTCTGGTGTGCTACCAAACACCTCTAAAAGAAGGACTAAAAGTGTTCTTTCAACCCAAGTAGAAACAGATTGCTGGTGCTGTTTATTTAAGCTCCAAATTAACTCAATTACCATGTAAAGAATCCCAACTACCCTTACACAAGGGATTCAGTTCTCCCTCTCTCTTTAACTGAACTACCTGGGGGGGGGGGTTACTAAATGACTCACTCTTACTTCTGTCCTCCCCTTTGCTTTATTTTTTTATTTTCTACCTTGCTAGTCTCCACTACACTATCTTTTAACTTAGTCTCAACTTTTAAAGCTTACATTTATTTATTTAATTTCTGATTTTACATAGTTATAGTATCAAAAGGCTTTAAGTAAAGCACCAAGTCCAAAAGTTCCAGGGCCCCTAATCCATCACAGAGTCACTCTGTGACACCCCCCACTACTCTTCCTCCATCCTGTCTGGGTCCCCCCTATTGTTCCCCATCTTCAGTCCCTGCCTCTTGCCCCCTTCACTCTTCCGATCCATCCCTGCCTAAGCTTCACCAGAAACAACATCATCGTCATTATCAACATCCTCCACCCCCATTCAGCGGCTGGCCACAATTCCCTGTCAGCTAGCACGGGAAGATGGAGCATGGTGGCAGCTCAGAGATAGCGTCTCAGGAGACCAAGGGTGAAGACCTTGACTTATAATATTATCAGTTATCAGCAGGTAAATTTTGCTGGCCACTATTGCCAAAGATGTGTCCTTAATAACTGCTTATCAAGGGATAGGCTGTGCAGTTGAACAAGGAGCTGTTCGGTGGGTGGGCTGAAGATTTAGAAATAAATTACTTAAATCCTCCTCTATACAAAGTTGTCATGTTTCATATGCTTGTTTTAACTTTTCATAAGTTAAGCAAAAGAGGTACTACAGTGGAAAGGCAATGCAAGTGTTAGGAAGGGTCTGGCTGGGATCTACACTGCCACTTCCCCATCCTCTCTCTTTTCTCCTCCTTGGTCCTGTTGCCCCCAATAACCACTATTCCCTTCATTATGTCCCAACCCTACTTGAATCCTCTGATTGTTTTTGCACCTACCAATTCAGCTGACAGACTGTTCCAAAGTTCCACCACCCTTTCCGTAAAGTAGTACTTCCTCACATCTCTCCTGAACTACCTCCTGTTAATTTCCATTCGCGTCCATGTCACCGTGAATTGGTATACAGGCTTTATAAAAAATACCCCGCAGTTCACTTTAATTCCTTTAAGGAACTTAAAAGTCTCTATCACATCTCCCCTCTCCCTTCCGGTCTCCAATGAGTACATATTTAGTGCCTCATAGGATCTGCCTTGCTGCCCCTGAATCATTGTAGTTATTCTGTACTGCACTGTCTCTAACATATCCTTACCTTTTCTGAGGTGAGAATTCCAGAACTGGGCACAGTACTCTAGGTGAGGCTTCACCAGGGATCTGTAGAAGGGAAGTATTACCTCCTTTTGTCTTCTATCAATACCCCTATCGATACATCCCAGCATCCTGCTAGCCTTGCTGTAGGCCATGTTGCACTGACTCAATTGCTTAAATGGTATATTGAGTTGGAGAGGGTGAGGGTTATAGTAAGGGTTAAAGGAAGCTCAGATATGAGTTATATAGACTTAAAATAAGCCACAACAGAGCATACCATAGCCCATGGTTTTTGGGAGCTTATCAGCCCCAGACCCCTGCCCTAGAAGCAAGCCAATAGTGCAGTAAGTTAGTAGTATACAATACCCAGCCAAAACCAGCTACAGACTCCACATTGAGGTTCAGTGCATATATGTATACATACACAGACAGACACACACACACACACACACACAATCTGTGCCACCCAGATAGTAATAATTGTCCTTAGGCGGGAGGTGGAGGGAGCTCACAAATGAGTTGTTTTGGTTTAAAATAAGCCACACAGTGAGCCACAGAGCATCTAGTACCCCAGAGCTTTTGGGGCCTGGCACCCCAGATCCCTTACCTACACACCAGTAGATACAGCTGCAGATATTGAAACTGATAACATAATATATGTGAGACAATGCCTTAGATATATTACAGTAGCAGCATCTTGCTGTGCTCCGGTACTGAATACACATATGTATTCACCCTGCAGCCAGCCAGATAATAATTTTGCTTAGAGCAAGGGGTGCAGGAGATCTCAGATATGACTTCTTTAGCTTCACAATAAGCCACAAAATGCACCACAGAGCATCTAGGACCCCATGGCATCTGGGGTCCTGGAGCCCTAAGACCCACATCTTTTTTTTTTTAAAGGTTGCAGACTGCAAGTCGGCCCGGTAGCGCAGAAGGCTGAGGCACTGGTGCCTTACCTCATGCTACACTGGCGACCTAGGTTTGGGAACAACCTTGGGTCACTGGGGTACCGGCTTGGGGAGGAGGGCTGGAGTGGGATTGAGCCATGGCTCTCCCCTCCAAAGGGGTGATTGCCCACCCATCCATAGTCTCGCTCCCACCGGGTGGAGGTCCGGTGGGTGAGTCGGCGGTACGGGCAGTGACAGAAGTCAGGAGGGGTGGAAGGGTCCACTGGATCCTGGTGTGTGCCTCCATGCGCGTACATGCATGTGTACACCGTGGCCCTGGGGGGATAGGGAACAAAAGAAAAAGCGAAAAATGTATGTAAAAAAATAAAATAAAGGTTGCAGACTGCATAAAAGAACCCCGATGGAAAAATCCTGCAGCGACCCTGCATTGTTCTATATAGAAATCCATCCTTTTCAAATTCCTGTTGTTCCACAGTTCAAGGTCATGGAATGTGGCTGCACTCTTCTGTGGTAGAACAGCATTCTAGACCCTCTAGAGACTGCACAAATCAGTTTCATTATGAAAGGGAAAAAAAAAAACCAATGCACAGATTTCACATAATACTATACACTATAAAAATATACAGGATGAGCAACTTTATGCATAGCCAGTGTATTCTGCCACCTCAGAGTTCTGACTCCCACAGACCTCTTGAGCTTTGCTCTCACAGTCAGAGGGCACCAGAACCCCTCTGTGGCAGTACACACTGGTTGTGCATTGTTGCCCATCTAATATTCTCTGTGTAGTGCTAACCTGTATACCTGTAAAATGGTATAACATTTCAATGAATATTATCAAAATTATAGTAAAATAACAGAAATCTAAATTTTAGCAAAATGTTTGGTTACCTACAACTCAGCTCACTTTTAAGCTTGGGACTTAAAACATGATGCACATACCCATGTTGTAAATTTCTCTAAATCCTAAAACTGTGAAGACATTTGTATAAGAAATTTTAAATTTGATTAAATGTTTGGCTACTCATAACTCCCACCCTTTTAACCTACTACTCTGAAATTTTGTACATTTATGTAAGCCATTACTAATTGTACATACCTGGTGTCAGTTGGATGTGTAGTTTCCCACATCACATTGCATTCTCTTCACCCCTCCTAGGTATCCACCCTTTTTGCAGATTTTTGTGTCATCTGCAAGAGACACACCTTCCCATTCAGATCCTCAGCACCTCACTTATGAAGACATTGAAGAGGACAGGGGCCAATACTGATCCTTGTAATGCTCTACTGGTCACTATCCCTCCAAGTGACTGCTGTTTACCACCACCATCTGCCTCCTATCTTTCAATCAGTTTGGTACCCAGCTCACCACCATCTCCCCCAGCAACAGGCTGCTAAGTTTCTTTATCAGCCTTATGTGTGGTACAGTGTCAAAAGGGTTACCGAAGTCAAGATAGGTCAAATCTACTGCCCTACCCTTATTCCCCCCCCTGCCCCGTTACTCAAAGAAATCTATGAGATTCATTTCACACAGTCTCCCATATGTGAAGTCATGCTGCCATTGGTCCTGCAGTCTATATTTCTCCAGGTTCTCCATCAGTCTAACCTTCAACAGAGCCTCCATTAACTTCCCCACCACTGATGTGAGACTGACTTATCTGTAATTGCTGGCCTCCTCCCTGTGTCTGCTGTTGTGCAGAGGACCACATCGGCCCTCCTCCATTCCTCTGGAACCACCCCCATCTCCAATGAGTTGCTAAATAGTGTTGCCAGAGGAGTGGTCAGTTTTCAGTCAGAATCATGCTCAGATCCTTAAATACTCTTGGGTGGATCCTGTCCGGTCTCATCGCCTTGTTTTCCTTTAGGGCTTCCAAACTCCGGTGGACTCTTTTCTGTAAAAGGACTTGTGTTCCCTCTCCCCAGTGCCTGTTAATGCATGATGGCCCATCCCACTTCCACTGTCAAGACCGTGCAAGTATTCATTTAAAATTTTAGCTTTTCTTGATCTTCCTCTGCACAGTCTCCCCTCTTGGTTCCCTGATCTTCACTATACCACTCCTTGCCTTCCACTTTTTGCTCACATACCTGAAGAAAGTCTTGTCCCCATTCTTGACATCCTGGGTGAGCTTTTCCTAAGTTTGAGCCTTTGCTATCCTTATCCTTCCTCCTGCCTCCCTTTGTTTCTCTAGAGACACCTCCCTGTCTGCTTCTGTTTGGGTCTCCTTCTGTTTCCTGAAAGCTTTTTTTTTCTCCCTTACTGCCTTAGCCAACTCCTTTGAGAACCACAGTGGTCTCTTTCTTCTCTTACCCTTTCTGATTACCTTTAAATAGTTTGCTGTTACCTTATTTATTCCTCTTTTTATACTGTTCCATTTGCCTCCACCTCCACCCTTGCTATCCCCCTTCAAGGTATTTCCTCAGGCAGTCTCTCATTTCTTTAAAATCAGCTCTCCTGAAGTACAGGACCCTTGCCCTACTGTGGTTTTTCTCCTACCAATCTGTATTGCTGACTGCACTGTATGATGATCATTTGTACTCAGTGAGCTACCCACTGTGATGTCTGCAATGCTATGTCTGTTCATAAGTATGAGATCCAGCACTGCCCCTTCCCTACAGGGATCTGTAACCAGCTGCCTGAGAAATGCCCCTTGTATGCCGGCCCGTTGGCACTGAGGGTTGAGGCACTGGATGCCACGCCTCACACTATGCTGGTGATTCAGGTTCGGGAATGACCTAGGGTTGCCGGGGTGCCGGCATGGGGGGGAGGATGGGAGCAGGATTGAACATTGGCTCTCCTCTCCTGGGTAAGGGGGTGGCATTGCGGCCTCTAGTCTTGCCATCACTGAATGGAAGTTTGGTGCTGGCGCGGGTGGTCAATGGTGTGACTGGAAGGGAGGGCGTCCTGAATGGCGTGCGTGCCTCCACATGCACGTGCTACATCGGAGATGTGTGGGTTAAGCCAGAAGAAAACTGCCAAAAAAAAAACCAGAAAAGGTATATAAAAAAAAAATGCCCTTGTGAGGTGTCTAAGATGACCCTGCTCCTAGTTGTAGCTATGGCCTGGATGTACCAGTCCACATATCTCAGATTAATGTCACCCATAATTACTACTTCTCCTTTGCTTACCATTTTGCATATAACCTCCCAAAAACACTGTCCAGTTCATCCCCCTGTGTTGATGGCCTATACGCCACCCCCATGCATATAAAGGCCCCAGAACCCTTCTCCATGCCAACCCAAAGAACCTGTAGCCCCTCCTCCTCCCTGCTGTGTCGTTGTATTTCTGTGGCCTGAAAAACTTCCTTAACATATAAAGCAATACCCCGCCCCCTGCCCTATCCTTTCTAAGCATGTTGTAGTCTGGTATGACTACCTCCGAGCTGTGGTTGTTGGTGCACTATGATTCTGTTATGGTCAACAGATCCAGGTCTGCCTCCACAGTGGTAGACTCGAGGTAAGGAATTTTTTTTCCTACTAGGCTCCTTGCATTAGCGCACATGGCTCTCCACTCCTTTTGTCCCTTTCTGACCCTATTTTTCTTTTAGAGTCTATCCTTTACTTTTTTCCCCCTGGTAACATTCTTCCCCTTCTTATCCTCCCTCTTCCCACCCTCCCTGGTATTTTCCTCCACCCTAGGTCCACCTCTTGACCCTCATGTCCCTCCCCCCAGCCCATACTTCCCAATACCCCTGGGGAATTTATTTCTCCTGGGATATTCTTCAGTGCTACTCCATCATGTTGGGGTGTATTCACAGTCTCCCTCATTTCTTCTGACTCCCCTCTTGGTTGGTTTAAATGCCCACTGAAGTAGTATTTAAACCTTCCACCAGGGCTGCCATTCCCTCCTGGATGGGTGGAGGCCATCCCATTTGTACAGGCCTTAATCCCTCCAGGTAGGACCCCTGTCCCTGATTAAGTCAAACCCTTCCTCCCTGCACCATGCCTTCAATGAGTTTTTGAAGACCACAATGCAATGTGCCCTTTCCCCCATCAGCCTTGCACAGGTAGCACCTCAGTAAAGGCCACTGTGTGTGCCACCTGTTCAGGCCCCCCCCAGCTCCCTAGACCTGACCTGCACCACCCCAGCTGTGTCCCCTGCCAGGTCATTTGCCCCCAGAAGATCAATGGCATTCAGCTCCCCCTCCTGCCCCGCCACCCTTTTGCTCCTAAGGATCCACTCCCCATCCCTCTATCCCGAAGCATCGGGTAGGTATTTCACCTTCCTCTTCCTTCCTATGGTGTTCACAAACCTGCCGCCATGACTCTTGAGTCCCCCTCCACAAGTTGCTTTTTCTTCTGTTGGAGTCCTCTTCCTCCCATCTTGGGGCCTCCACTTTGAAGGACTCCCACATTCTCCCTTGCCACTACCATGGTGCCTCATCTCAGCACTCACATCCCACTAGAGTAGTGAAAAAGTTTACATTCCCTTATCCCCACCCTTCCAGAGCCCACCACAGTTCAGCTGGCCCTCCTTCTAGGCATCCACAGATGCATCAGCAGTGGACTTGGTGGCCCCTGAGTGGGGAAAGAGGTCTCCTGAATCCTAACCAACTCAGCCTGGAGTCTACAGACCTCCACCCTCAGCCCAGAGAGGTACACGCAGACAGAGCAGCACCTCAGTCTCCAGAAGGTCTCCCTGAAGGCTGCTGTGCCACAGCCACTGCACTGCACCAATCCCATCATTCATCATTCTCAAATGTGCTCCCCCTATTACCTGAAAATGGATGTATACCCTTACCCAGATAGGATCACAACATGTCACAAGTCCAGTTTTGCCATAGACAAGGAATCAGTTAACATCTTAAAAGTCAAGTCTCTGTGGGGCTCTTCATTGTCTCATGGGGTGTATATGTGCTGGAACAGCTGCTGCCGGTGAATCATGAAGTTAGGGATTGTTTGGTGCAGTCCCCAGTGAAGTAACATCTTCAGTATTACTCTCCTCTCCTCTTCTAGAGTGATGCTGTCTACTGAAATAGCTGGAACCCTTGAGGGCAACAGGTGACACACATTCATGTGAACAATGATATGGACCACGTGAGCTGCATAGGTCCAAGGTCCATGTTTTCCAAGCATCACCCCAGGAATCCAGAGATGACGGTGATGACTGAAATCTCAAACCATCACCCTCTCCCTGGGACGGAAGATCCAAACTGCCTCGACCAACTTGTCATGACCCCTCTACTGTTACAGCTGATGTTTCACTTTAGTGTGGAACAAGTCCAGTTTCAGCAATGACAACCAGGTGCAGGGTTGGCATTTGAGGAACAGTTCAGCAGGTGTCAGCTCTATGATGGTGTGAGGTATGTTTCAATAGGTGAACAAGAAACAAGACAACCTCTGGGTTGCAGGTATTGCCTAAGAATCATGTTTTGTCCAGGCTTTGCAGAAAATCTGTACAACCCATTTGGCTGTACCATGTGATGCAGGATGGTATGGAGAGTTAGGGGACAAAATGATTTGGACAATATGCCAGTTTAAAAACTACTTGAACTCTTATGAAGAAAACTAGGGACCATTGTCTGACACTAGCTCCTGTGGATGTCCATATCATGCAAAAACTTATCTAAAGAGACTCAGGTCTTCTAAGTAGTCATCATTTGCATGGTAAGGATTTGATCCATTTCAAGTGAACGTTAATTACAGTGCTACTGAGAAATGCTGTTTGTCCACTTCTGCATAGTCAACACGGATGAGTTCCCAAGGCATGGCAGCCCAGGACCAGGGATACAGAGGTGCAGCTCCAGGTTGGTTACAGAAAGCACCATGAGGTCCACATTGACTGACAAGACGCTGGTTATCTTGATCAACTCCTGGTCATGAGAGGTATTCTTGGGCACTTCCTTCAAATGAGAGATTCCAAGATGACTCTTGTGTAAGTCAAAAAGTAACCACTTTTGGAATTTTGTAGGTATCATGACTCTGGCACACCACAGAACCCAGCATTGATCCCACTTGTCAAAGAAAGGCTGAAGAGTCTGGTCTCCATTGAAGTTGGGTCATCTGGGCCAGCCAGTGGTGCTGGAGGTTTAGACACTGGTCGCTCACCTCACATGTCCAGCAACCCAGGTTCAGGAACAAGCCAGGGCCGCCGGGGGTCGGCAGGGGGGAGAGAGGATTGAGCATCCGGAGGACTGCTCTCCTCTCTCAGGGGGAAGGTGCCTTGTCATCCCACTCGTTGAGTGCCCTCTGGTGGTGGCTGGAGGGCAATACAGGCAGCGAGGCATGTACCGAACCAACTTCGCTACGTTGGTAGGAGAGGGGTACGAGAGAAAATGGAAAATAGGAGCCTAGCAGGTTCCATGATGGACCCATGTCTCCAAGAGCCATCCCGTGTCTGAATTGGGTCTCAGTGGGGGGCAGCTGGCTCCCTCTTGGCCCCACCATGTGGGGTAATCCACGAGGGAATTTCTGGGATGGCAAGAGCGGAGACGTGAGAGGACTGAAGAAGTGAGCTCCTCTGGCCAGAGGACCACAACCCCTGCCATGGCTCCTGAGGAGGATGAAAATCTGTATGAAGTTGGGTCATCTATGTAGGATGAAATCCAGGAGCCTTGCGAGAACTGGTCCTATCTGATTTTTACTGCTACATTCTGGGAAGCAATGGGTAGTTCCCCAGTGTGTGAAATTTATAACACTGCCCCGTTATCTTCCTTCTCTGCCAAATCTGTGCAGGCAAGTGCATCTCAATTTGCATGGTCCTGAAAATGATGGCATTTGATGTCATAGTCATAGGCCAACAGAATCAGGGCCCAATGTTGAATTCTCAGAACTGTGACCTTTGGCATTGCTGCCTTCAGCCCCAGAATGGCCAGCAGAGGCTTGTGATCTGTTAGCAAGATGACTTCTGTCTGTACAGGTATATGTGGAGTGTCTGGACCCTGAAGATTATGCTCAAAGCTTCTTTCTGAATCTGAAAATAAATCCTTTAACTTGGAGACATTGTCCTTGAAGCAAAAGCAATTGGGTGTTCCTACCCTGAAGGTAACACATGAGAGAGTACTGTGCCCATCCCATATGGGGATGGGTCACATGCCAGTCTCAAAGGCTTTGCTAGGTTGCAGTGAACTAGCCACTTGCTGTTCAGAAGCCATCACTAGGAAGACTGGAATGCTGTCTCACATTGCAGTAACCAGTTCCACTTCACTTCTTTTTTGCAGCAAGTCATGTAGAAGTCACAACAATGTGGATACATTTGCTACAAAACATCCAGAATAGTTTGACACAACTAGAAATGATTGTAACTCAGTCCCATTTATTGGTGCTAGTGTACTAACAATTGCTGCCACCTTGCTGTGTGTTGGGGGCTCGTCCTGGGCATCAATCCTATAGCCCAGCTACTCAGCAGAATCTTATGGAAACTGACATTTGGCTAGCTTCATTCTCTCCCTGCACCACTGCAGCATGGCAAGGCAAGACAAGGCAAAGTTTATTTGTAGGGCACCCGATCTCAGAGGCTCTGGGTGCCTAACACATACAAAGGCAAGTAAAACATCCAGTACTGTAAAGCAAAAGAATAGTAAATATCAGATATCAGAATTATTAAAACAGCAATTAAAATAAAACAGACCCAAAGGCTGGTCAGATTACAACATCAGGAAATGCCAAGGAAAACAGATGGGCCTTGAGACCACTCTTAACACACTTGACCGATGGGACCTCCTGATTGTAAAAAGGAAGAGCATTCCATAAGACTAGGCCGGCAACACTAAAAGCCTGGTCGCCGGTGGTTTTAAGTCGGGTCCTACAAACTCCAAGGAGGCCCCTGGTCAAGGAGTAGAGGGGGTGGACCAAGACAGCCAGTGTCAGAAGGTAAGCCAGATAGTCAGGGCCTAGTCCATGCAGGGCATTGTGGGTGAGCAAACTCACCTTAAAGATAGCCCTCCATCTGACCGGCAGCCAGTGCAGAGTCTGCAAAACTGGGTCAAGTGTCAACTAGGTGTCAGTGTGGCTCAGTTGGTAGCACATCCGCCTCTGGACCAAAAGGTCTTGGGTTCTCGTCCCACACCAGGATTCAACTTGCACCAAAAAATCGCTGGCATCCGAGTGCAGTATTGGGGGGTGCTGTACTGCTAGGGTGTGCCGTCCTTCAGATGAGACGTTAAACCAAGGTCCCTTATGCCCGTTCTGGTGTTGTCCTAGTGGGTGTCCAGGTGGAAGTAAAAGAACCCAGGGCACTCTTCGCAAAAGAGAAGGGAACATTCCCGGTGTCCTGGCCAACATTCCCCTTCCCATAAACCAGTTCATGCAATTATCCAGGCTGTGTGTGGGTGATGATGTGCGATATGGCCGCCACCACACATTCAGTCACTTCACTACCAGTCTAGCATTGCTTGTAAAGCGCTTTGGGATGTAAGCTAAATAAATGCTAATTCTTCTTCTTCTTCTTCTACATGACTGGACCAAGGTTTTAAATAACTGCAAACTGATTAGTATTTTCGAGAGTAAAACTGCTAATCATTTGGGATAATGCATAGGTTGTGTTCCAATGTGTTTAGCAACAAAAACTGCTAGAAAATGCATATACCTACTCTTTCACAATTGATTACAATGAAAGTGGTAATCAGTTTTTGCAGTTATTTAAAACCCTGCTGGACCTAGAAAGACCAGTCAGTAACCTGGCAGCAGCATTCTGCCCCAGCTGCAGCTGGCGGAGGGTACCTCCGGAGGCCCCAAAGTATAGAGCATTACAGTAATCAAGTCTGGATGTCACAAAGGCATGAACTAGTGTGGACAGGTCTTCAGGCGGAACTAGGGGTTTGATCCTGGCAATGTTCCTCAAGTGGTAAAAAACACTTTGGACAACAGATGACACCTGAGCTTCAGATGTCAATCTGTCATCCAGGATCATGCCAAGACCTCACACCCTAGAGAAGGCAATAAACGGCGTAGGTCCCAAGAAAAGACCTGAGGCCCCACTGGAAGCACTCCAATCATGCCCTTGACCCACTTCAACCACCAGCACCACAATCTTATCTGTGTTCAGTCACTACCAGCTGAAGGACATCCAGCCATTGATCTCAACCAGTCAGCTGTTAAGCACTTCCACAGCATTCGGTGTTCCAAGGGCAAAGGACAGACACAATTAGGTATCATCTGCATAGCAGTGAAAGCCCACATTATATCACCTAATGAGCTCTCCAGGGCAGCATACACTGCAAATAACATCAGTGACAAACTCGACCCCTGAGGCACTCCACAGGGCAGGAGCATTGGGGAGGAGGAGAAATTCCCTATCACTACTTGTTGCTTCGTGCCAGTGAGATAGGACTCAAACCAACTGAAGATAGTGCGGTGAATCCACAGTACTCTGAGGTGATCAAAAACACAATGTGATCTACAGTGTAAAAGCTGAAGAGAGATCAAGGAGAAAAATAACTGAACTGTCTCTATCCCTAGCCCTGAGGAGGTCATTGTGCACCCTGACTAATGTTTCAGTGCTATGCCTGGCTTTGAAATCCAACTGGAGTGGATCATAGATGTCAAAAGCCACGAGGTGCTCCTCAAGCTGTTGCGCCACAATCTTCTCAACAATCTTAGCCAAAAATGAAGGTTGGAGATAGGATGATAATTCGCCAAGATATCTGGGTCAAGAGATCACTTCTTCAGAAGGGGCCTCACCAGCGTTTCCTTCAAGGAATCCTGGAAAACCCTCTCTGACAATGAGCATCAGACAATCATGTGAACACTGGGTCAACAGAACCAACACATCTCATTAAAAATGTTGGAGCCAGATTCAGCTCACAATATGTGTGCTTCTGCTTTGAAGTGACCTCAGTGACTTTAGCCACCTCCACCAGTTTAAGCTCATCCCAGACTGGTGGAGCACCTCCCTGATCCCCAGGTCGATCACTGTGAGTCACAGCACAACTCACTGATGGGATCCCCTGCCAGACAGAGGACACCCTGTCAGCGAAACAAAGCAAACCCATCACATAAAGTGATTGAAAAGCTTTTGACTTTAGATAGGCTGGATGAAGTAGTCTGTCTACAGTTCAAAAAGCTGAGATATTCAGTTCTTCTCTGCAGCAATCTCCCTGGACAGGAACTCTGCCTTCTTATGGTTGATTGCTCCCTGGTACTCATATAAAGAGCATGCAGGGCCATTTTGTCCACATCTGACTGGGACCTTCACCAACAACGCTCCAACATCCGACCCTGATCTTCATCATTTTGAGGTCACCAGCAAACCATGGAGACATCAAGTGAGAGGATCTGGGTCATACCATCCAGTGCAAGGGTATCGAAAGCCCAGGAACTATTCTATTATATCGACAACCACTTCACCCATACCCATTGCACATGCAGCATCTACACTAGATAGATCAGCTACTGCCTGTAGTCCCTCAAGGGACAGTCCCTTAAAGGACAGTAGCTGACCATCTCAATGGGGGACTCTTGGGGAGCCCTGAATAAGAACTTCACCGTGCAATGAGCAGACCACACAACCTGATCATTCCTGAAGTTAGTTATCTCAAGCCCTAGGGAGAACACCAGATCCAACATGTGGAGGTGGTGATGGGTCATGGAAGTAACTTTGTCAGGCCCAGTGATGATATCAACTGGAAGCAGCTGGAACCAAACTGCAAGGATTCATCGTCAAATTAAGCATCTGGAGGACTCCAACACCCCACCGATGACAAAGTCTGCAACCTCCTACAGAAATCTCCTCCTGCCCCAGGAGGGCAGTAAATAAGGAGAATCCTGCAGCCTGCACCCAGACCCCACACACTGCCACACACTCAAAGAATATGGTAGTTCCCACCGGTGCATGGTGAAGCATAAGTCAGATCTAAAACAGATGGCTACTCCTTTGACCCTGCATTCCCTCCTCGGTAGTGCACCATGGATTACCCAGCAGGGATGGCTGCCTCAAAACAGGACCAGCATCATCACCCAACATAGTCTCCATAATGCAAGCCAGATCAACAGAGGAAGTCAAGTCTGCAATAATTGCGGTCTTGTTCCTCATTGATCTGGCATTGCATAGCACTGCTAAGAGGGGAAATGTAGATGTTGCAGCCCTTCTGGCTACCTGCCCACTCAGTTCTGTGGGAACCCTGGGGACAGAAACCAAACACGTCAGGCCTCTCCCTAGGATCCGTCTATATCCAGGGCGCCTCCTGCACCTGACCACCTCGATAACTCTCACCTCCGCTGGATCTACAGCACCCTGCTGATGCCAAACCCTGCGTTCTCTCATAATGCTGACCTCTCAACAGCGCCCCCGCTGTCGTGGCTGACACAGGGAAGCCAGCAAAGGGGCAGAGATGGGGTAACCAAAATGCATCATAGGTCGTTCGCAAAGGTCCCAGGCCCCAGCACATCCTGCACAAACCAGCCAACTGCTAGACTTCCTAGCTAAACCCCCAGACAAGCTGGGATGATCCCACTAAAAACAACTTAAAACACAATCACATCCATATACAACCTAACTACTACAGAACGGTTCAAACTAACACATACAACCTAAATAATTTGAAACAAAACTAACTAACCAGACACTCCACATAAGCACCCTACTCCTGCAGCCCCAATGATCCAAATACTAAAAGCAATCTCCTTCAACCACCCCCCACAGAGATACAAGCCCACAAAATTTGTTGACAGGAGAGACAAATTTCAGTGTTACCAAATGGAGTAATAGCACTCCTATTCAGAGCACAGTCCAAAATTTATTGACAAAGATGCAGTAACAGTTCAACAACTGTTTAATCCAATCCAAGTCCCGAATCTCAGTTGATTCACACGGAATTCCAACCGGGACCAACAACGGCAGAGGTCCAAAGACTGCAGATTACAGCACACCAGTGCAAAGTTCAGCAGCTCACTTTCACCGGACTGCAGAGACTCTGCAATGGGAGCAACGATAATAGCAACTTGCTCCCAAAATGTTAAGAAAAAACTGCTGGCTAAAAGCTATAATACAAGCAAGGAGTCATCGGGAGGGCCAGTTCTTTGGCAGGTCTGATCCCAGCAGAACTCTCACTAAAGCTGGGACCAGAACCCACCCAGAAACATAGTCAAGATGTAACAAGAAACAGACTCACCAGGCCGAAAGCTCAGGTACACCCCATGGCGGTCCTCTCTCACCAGCACAAAGAAGTCCCAAGAACAGACAGCAAACACGAGGAGACCCGCCAGCAATGTAGACTGCCGAAAAAGAACTTCAACAGGGTCTGAGAATTGCAATCTTCCGCCAGTACTGCACACTGGCTGAGCTTTACAGACAGGATCAGTCAGCCAGAATGGGTCCCAAGAACGTGAAAAACTCACGCCACAACTCCACGGGCTACCCTGCAGCAGTACAACTCGGGACAGTATCCCCGCGACCACTGACAGTCCTCCAGCAGAGCAGAGATAGGAAGCAGTCCTCGGAGATCCCACAACCAGTCGAACCTCTAGGCAAGTGCCCAAAAGTGGCAGCAATAGATAGATGGTCCAGCTTGGAAGCAGTCCTGCAAGCCCCAGTCGGATCCTCGAAACTGCCTACTCAAATTCTCTGTTTCTTCACTCCTCCCGAAAACTCCTCACAAGCAGTAAGTAGCACTCGCACCCTAAACTCAAAACAAAAAACTGTCTCCTCAAACTGCCTCACTTGCCAGTTCCTAACACTTTAGCTCTCGCCTCACCTCTAATTTCTCGAACTACTAAACACCAGGCTAAAATTTAGGACTCAGACAGAAACACTGTCGAAGAATCACCGTACAAAACAAATTAACACTCTCCTGTAAAATGCAAAATAAAAGGGGGATAGAGGAAGATTTCACAGCTCTATTCAGAGCCTTGCAGACTGCAGCACAGTATGACCACCATCTTCATCCTTCTCAGAACCCCACTCAGGACAAGCAGTGAAGCTGGACTGTGGACATAACCTCGTCCAGGATAATCAGATGCTCTTACACTGTAGGCACTGTTACAAAATATCATCCATATAGCAGACTATATAGTCCAACCCATGCAGTATCTGGTTCATCATGTACTGGAAAATTGCTGATGCTGTAGAAACTCCATAGGGGATGATACAGGTAAAGTCTCTTAGGGACTTATGATGAGAAATGGTTCTGAATCTGGCTCTAATTCTAGCTGCTGGTATAAAAAGATAAGTCCAGTTTGCTGAAGAACTTTCCACTAGGACTGTGCCTGAGAGCGAATAGTATTTCTGAACCATGAATTGTAAGCATACTGAATATTCAGATGCCCTGCCTGTATAGTCTGCTATTCTGCTGCTATCAAGAAGTGCTATTCAGTGAGATTTTCGAATCTCACAGAGCTCCTTGGCCAGTCGGAGCTCACCAGCAAACAAAACATGTGACCTCCTCACTCTGAGCTGGTAGAGGACAGGGGGCAGTCATTTCTGAGAGATAGCTCTTTAGTGCTTCTGAGACCTCCAAACTTGCCAAATAAGAAATCATTTTTGCTCCACAGACTTTTTTTTCTTGTCAGTATCTTGATCAGAGTCCACAAAGTCAGACTTGGTTTTCTGACTATTTTTTGTTGTCATTGTTGCTGGGTTCAATAACAGAACCCAGGAAGGCTGTTTGCTGATGCCTCTCCCCAGTCAACACAATAAGGTAACACTTCAGATAAAGTGGTACTTTGAATAGTGCTGCCGTAATGGGAAAATGCAGTATTGCAGTACCTTAATGTGGTACACAGTACTGTGATAAAGTGAATGATTAGGATGATGACTACTCCACTACTATGAATAGCTTATTTATTTAGTTTTTGTTGACCGGGTAAGTGCACTAGACAAATTCTGCTTATTTTCATTTTGAGGAGGGAGCTACAGATGAATGCCAACTGACCTTGAACCAGATTAAGCTGTTGGTGGTATTTTTAGTGAATGGGGAAAATTTGGCCAGGACACCGGGGAAACTTCCCCTACTCTTTTCGAGAAGTACCATGGGATCTTTAGCATCTACCTGAACTACCACCAGAACAAGCAGATGGGACCTCAGTTTAATGTCTCATCCGAAACACGGCACCTCAGAGTGCAGCACCCCTCTCATGCTGCAATGCAGTGTCAGTATCACCAGTGTCACCCTCTACTGTATGGGAATAGTAAAGAGGATTTAGAGCTCACATGCCTTGTGCAGGAAGCACCAGCCACCACCACTACTTTTCCCACAGCTGCCACTATGACTGCTACATCCTCAGCCAGTGCGTTTCCCACCACCTAAGTACCATTCTTGCAGCAACCACATTGGCTACTGTCACCACCACTCCAGTCACTGTGACCACTGTTCCATGCCCTTAGTGACAACATCTACTGTTCCTGTGACTGAGACTATTTGACCTATGACTGTGACAACCTCTAGTGCGTTGGCCCAGTGTAGTGCTCAGTATTGTGTCCACAGTGCTATGTGTCTGGTGTGGTGTGATGGATCATGGGTGCCACAAGCAGCTTGTGTTGTGTTAGAGTCAATTCTGTGTCAGTCATTGAGGTGCTGGTAAGGTATATGTGGTACACCATGTTCATGGGAGGATTAATTGTTTTTTTTCAGTGTTTTTTAACCTACCTTTTAAAAAGCTGAATAATGAATACCTGAATACATGGATACCTAGGACCTGAATACCAAATATTTAGCTGAATATTCAGGAAAAGGTATTTGCACAACTCTATTTTCCACCCACATTGTGGCAAGAGAGATGCCCCATGAGACAGAAGGAAAAGCAAGGGGAGAAAGAATGGGAGGAACATCTGGGAAAGTTAAAGAAGGCAAAGGAGGTGATCAGGAGGACAAGAGTAGACACTGAGTTTGAACTTGACTTTCCTCGTTTACTGCACCTCCACTTTTCTGAGTTAACCTGCTTTCTCGTCCTTCCTCTTTATTTAATTTGTCCTCCACCTGCCACCTCCTACAGCCCCAAAGCTATTTAAGTTTTAATCCAACACTTTTTCTCTCTTCTCCTCAGCTCCCTTTACCGCTATGGGCAGACCGCGCCCAGGAGCAACTTCCAGCCCACCCGCCAGCAATCACTCACACTGGTATACAATCGTTGTGGTTGTTATGGGTAAACTGATATATGTTCTGATGCTATTTTGCACAAAATGTAGTTTTTATTGTATGGAACAAATTTGATGTTTTTTGATTATCTGTGTCTGTAATTATGTGATTTATACCTTGTTTATTATATTTTGTATATTGCATCCTTTTGATGTTTTGTCTATACTGAGCAGCTGTAAATGAGATTTCTCTCAATTTGTCTTCAATAAATGAATGATGATGACGATGATGATTATGACTCACAAAGTACAGAGCTCAGAGCCAAGCAGACACTGCACCAGTCCTTTGTTCTGCATTTTGAACTTGGTGCCTTTTTTTTCTTTCAGCCCAGCAGTTCTGTGGGTATCTGTACTGACCACTTGCCTCTCCTTAAGAGCCTTCAGTTATTTATACTCGGACGTTAGTGCCGTAGCTGCACTATCTCTATCTGCTAAATTGTTTCTTAATTTTATTGAATTGCAGTCCGCTCTGCTATACAAATTTAATGTGACTGCTGCTTGATTCCCGACGCTGCTGTATGGCGTATCCCTACCCCCCCATCTGCCTACCCTATGTGGGCATTTCCTATTACAGTGGCAGTTGAATACGGGGACACCCGCCCAGCCTATGTGGGCATTTCCTTTTATAGTGGTGGTTGAATACAGGGATTTGTGATCTCCTCATTTTCCCGTTTGCTCATTATACCTTTTATCCAGTAGAGGGCCACCTCAGCATTACTGTCTAGTCTTATACCCTAGTTCATGCCATTGATACTGGTTATGCAACTAAACTGAAAAACAGAATAAGTGAGCCTAATCACTACTATCATCTGCAGCTCTTTACCTTTCTCACCACCCAAACTCATCTGCCTCTGCTGTACTCATCTCTACCATGTATTCCCACACCTACACAATAATTCTTACACTCATAACGAGGGTAACCATGGCAAATGTAACAAATACCTCAACTTAGTACATCTCAACATTCAGAGCCTGCTCACCAAGAAAGATGCTTTCCAGGCATGGGTCAATGGGAACCATTTTGACATTATGGCTCTTTTCTGAAACTTGGCTTTCAGACAAAACCACTAGTGGTGAGACTGATTTAGATGTCTTTATCTCTATCTCTATCTGAAAGGGCAGGCCAGGAAGAAAGAGGGGCTGCATGTTCTATGTTTCTAAAGATTTCAATATCAAATCTTGAGTCCCTCTCCATACACCATCTCCTACGTGGTAATAAAACCCTTACCATCATAACTGCTTATCTCCCCAAGGAGCACCCAGTCAGACCTAGATGCATTACTTGCTATCAAAGACTCCCTTCCCCTAAACAGGGAGTGGCTTCTTATAGGGGATTTCAACATTAACTGGAATTCCAGACAATCTGACCATGCAAAATCTGCCATTGCTTATTTTGGTCTCTACCAAGTTATTTCTTACCCCGCCAGGACCAACTACAAAACCAGCTCCTAGTAACTCATTGACTGGATCATTGCTTCTAATCCAGCCAGAATCCTTAATGCAGGGACACTCCAGGACTGCCTAAGTGACCATTATTCTGTCTTCTGCCACTGATCTGCTAATTTCCCCAAGCCCCCCCCCCCAGGTTCATTTTCACAAGATGACTTGATGACAACGCCCTTGCAGACATTACACATGCCCTCAAACATGTAGATTGTTCTTTCACCTCTATGATAGTAGATCTTGCTGAGGTTCTGGGCCATTTCACAAATATATTCACTGGGATCTGTGACAAATTTGCTCCCCTCAGAAAAACTCAGATCCGGGGGCACACCTGTGAATGGATCACACCGACCATCCTTAAACTGATGAGGGAGAGAGATGAGGGCTTGGAAAAAATACAGAACTCACAGGACCCCCACCCACACTCTATAAATCCCTACATAACAAATGTAAAGCAGCTGTTAGGTCAGCCAAGGTTAATTATCTCCACAACAATCAACTAGGGGATAATGCCAGCCCCAGGCAACTCAGGGGAACCCTGAACAACTTCCTTGGGAGGGCGAGGAAAAATGAACCAGTCACCCTTGTGCACAGTGATCAGCTTACCAGCAACCTTTCTGAAGTCGCCGACATTTTCAACAAATTCTTCAGGGACTTAAAACAAATATAAGCCCTCACCTTTAAACACTCTCAAATGTTCAGCTGATCCTACCTCCCACCTCCCCCATCTTCCCAAACACAAAACGATTCCATGCCTAAGTTCTACTTCCAAGCACTTACTCCCTCTGACACCATCAAACTCATCCTTTCTAGTAATCCACACCCCTACAAAACTGGAGATGTGATTGATTACAAACTTCTTAAACTCACCATTGTCCCTCTTGCAGTACCTATCACAAATATCTCTCTCTCTCTCTCTCTCTCTCCTCTGGCTTTTCCCCTCATATTCATGTTTGGAAAACTGCCACTGCCAAACCTCTTTTTAAATCTGGGTCCAGGACTGTGATTGGCAGTTATAGGCCTATCTCTCTCTCTCTCTCTCCTTGCCCCTCTCTCCAAGATGCTTGAAAATGTGGTTCATTCCCAAGTCTCCTCTTTCCTTAATAAATACAGTCTCTTCACTGATGCCCAACATGGGTTCAGAGCTGCCCACAGCACTGAGACTGCTCTTGTTAAGTTCACCATGGACATTTATAGATCTATTGACATTGGCATGTACACTGGCTTGGTCTTCGTAGATCTGACAAAAGCTTTCGACCTGGTCGACCATGATCTCCTCCAACTCACCCTGTTTGATCTGCATTTTTCCAATGATGCAGTTAAATGGTTCGGGAACTACCTGTCCAATAGATCACAAATAAACACCATCAATGGCCACCACTCCTCTGCTTGCCCCATTAAATATGGGGTTCCACAGGGCTCTATCCTGGGCCCCCTCCTATTCACACTCTTTATTAATAATCTCCCTGAAATCTCCTCCAGCACCAGTATGGTGCTTTATGTTGATGATGACACCCTGTACTGTAGTCACAAAAACCCAGATGTGATGATCACACACATTCAAGCGGACTTCTCAAACTGCACACTTGGTTCTCTGAAAAAGGCATGGTCCTAAACTCTAAAAAAAAAAAAAATAATGGTGTTCTTTGGTCCCAGGAAACCTTCTTACCCACACACAACTCTCTCGGGCAACCTGGGGAACAACACTAAACTGATTTCTGACTTTAAATACCTGGGTATCTCTTTGGACCCACTCCTGTCTTTCAGCATTCATGTAGCGCATGTGATCAACAAATTCCATCAGAGGCTAGGGTTGCTTTACTGGACTCGGCAGTTCCTAATACCTGAGTCGTGTCTCTGTCTGGCCTGCTCCCTCCTTTTACCTATTTTATTCTATGGATCCATCATTTACCCCCCCCACCATGCCACCTCTCAACTCTTCTGGAAACTAAGATCTTGCGACAACAGCACTATCCGATTTGTCACGGGCTTCCTTGGAGAACCCACCATTGTTCCCTGTACAAGGCCTTAGACTGGCTCTCACTTGAAGGGTGCTTCACTCTCAACAGACTCTCCTTCCTACACAAAATACACATGGACAAATTACCTCCCAGCATTTCCACTCTCTTCTCAAAATCAGCTCTTTCATGCATGACTAGAGGAGCTGTGACCAATGTTTTTAACATCTCTTTCTTTCACACCTCACTGGCTCAAGGCTCTACCACCTACTCTGGGACCAAGCTCTATAACTAGCTCCCCCACCACTGTCCTGCACCTCTACCAATGCCTTTCAGTGCTCTCTCAGTAAGTACCCTTTAAATGAGACCTACCTGCAACTGCTCTCCCTCCGCTGGCAACAACTGATGTCAATTACCATTTTACCCTGCTCCACACCCTCACTTTTCCCCTGTATTTCCCTTTCAGTTGACACCCTGTGCTAATCCTCTCCCCACTTTTTACCTTCCTACTCCCTTACCCTGGTGTCTGTACTGACACCCATTCATTTCCATTTCACAATCCCATGGCTGCAGATGTTTCTTGATGCCTTCTTACATGTTCTGTTTTGGAACTGAATACTCTTGCTCTTTATATTAATGCAATGTGTTCAACTGTATATAGTGTTTATATCTATGTCTAAATACTAGGTGTTCAACTGTATACATGTATATCTGTTTCTGAACTTGTTGATGATTTGGGTGTCCTTATCAAGTGTACTTGATGTTTCCCTGTATATAATAATGTCCTTCAATAGTAAATTATCTTATATTTTATGACAACTGTTTAGAAAACTGGACATTTGTGAAAATGGGCAGTTTTGCTCACATACCTTTCCAGTATAAAATAAATAAACTTGAAACTGTGCATAGCCAAGGGTTTTAAAGGGGAAAAATATTTTTTTAGGTATAATAGGGAATAGGAGAAAGAAAAATTGGGAATTGTTTGGCTATCTTGAGGATAGTGGAGGATGACAGGCAAAAAACAAATGTTTTGAACAATTATTTCTGCTTGGTATTCATGGTAGAGGACAAGAGATGATTAGTGGAGCAGTTTAAAGGCTTTCACAAAGGGAAGGGGTACAGGAAATAGGGTGGGCAGGGATCACAGTCGACAAAACGAAGATGTGACTTCCACAGATCACTTTGTGCACAGGTAGCCAGTTGGCTGCTAACTTTAAAAATCTGGTAGCCAAGAACATTTTTTTAATTTGTCCCACCCAGGCACTATAGCATCCACTAGGAACAGTGATGGACACTTACTTTCTCTGCGGGGGGTGATGTGAACTTAGTTTTTATGTGGGGGGCTATGCCCCCAGCATCTCTCTTTGTGGGGGGGCTTTGCCCCCACCTGCACCCTCCCCCATCTATAATGATAATCATCACTGGGGAGGAACATAACTCAGGGAATGAGAGAAACTCGGGAGCGGGTATATTCTCTGGGGATGCAATCTGGGAGGGAGAAAAGTCAGGGGGTGCAAATTTAATAGTGAAACTCTGGGGACAGAACTTGGGGGTGGGGAGACATGAACTCTGGGATGGGAACAAACTCAGAAGGAAAAAAACTCCCACCAGAATCAACCCAGCTCTGCCACATATAGCAGAGATACACAGGTGGTGTCTAGCCAGTACACCACACTGGCAGCATGCTTTTAGCCCACAGTGGCTGAACAACATCAGGCAGTATGTTACTGCACACTCCTCCCTACCTTCACTGTAAGTACACTGTTATGACCTTTGCTATTTTCTGACTCTCACTATTTTGTGACTGTCTCTGTTTCCACAGGCACTCAATTTGACTTGTTCAATCTGAGTCCCCATATCACGGGATACCAGGAGCTCCACCTGGGATGTGAAAAGGCCATAGATTAGCACAGAAATGTGTCTGCCCAGTAGGACAGACACCACAGCTCACCTTGCCTAAGCTACCTGGGAACTGGATCCCTACTTGGAGTCAACAAGAGAAATGGGACTGGTCTTGCCTAGATCGACCACTGAGGTGATTCCTGACAAGGATCCTTCATCTCAGAATAAACAGAATTTGAAGGGCTTCCATGTGTGTCCCCTCAAAGTGAGACACTGTGGACTCAAAGCAGGACCAGACACATCAAGATTTGGGATTTTCTTTAACTCACCCAGCTTAAAGCAGCAATTTTGAATAAGTTTGAGCACAGGATGTTTCAGCTCCTATATATAGTACACTCTGGAGATGATGAGTTAAGAAAGTCCTTTTGATTTAGTGAGTTGGGTGGATGGTCAGAAGCACCTTCAGAGCCCCTTCAGACCCATGAGGGGGTCTGTCCCAAGTAGAAACTAATCTAGTCTGTGCCTGCATGTTACTTACTGTGTGCCATTGGTCATGCACAGCCACAGGAAGGCTGAAGTCCTTGACATGCCACTGGAGGGTGTCTGGAAGCTGTTGAGTCAATCATCAGGAAGTAGTGAAGAAATTGTACTAAAGATTAATTCCTTCCTACCTAAATGTGATTTTGTGTGAAAAACTGTGTGTGTCCCTGCCTAGGATACCCATTTGCTGTTTGTAACACACACCCCTTGTAAATTGCAAGACTGTATGCATACAGGCAATTCTGGCAGCCAAATAAAATTGCAGCACAGCAGTTCTTAGTAGACTTTAATATATTTCTGAATGCCATCAGTTCTAACTGATCCTGAAAGAGGGGACATTCATGACTGTAATGAATTAGACTATGCCCACCAAGCTATAGAGTGATGTTTAGTGCTGCAGGACTCAGGTTTATGACAATCACTCACCACCTGGTTTGAGTTTAAAGCATTGTCTGTGAGAACCCTGGCTAGTGTCCCACCAAAAAGGCATTATTTGTCTTTGGACATTAGGCTCCCAGTGACAATGGATACAGCAGTAAGCAGATGATTGCTCTTCTGAGCATGGGCTGATTGCCAATGCACCAAGCCACACTACCTGTGATAATTACTGTGGCTCTTAGCGCTTGGTGGCTCCCGCTCCACACTGTCTTCCTCTATGACAGAGAATATTTTGCAGGCCACTAGATACTAGTGCTTCCTCTCCAATCCCACAGAGAAACAATTGAAACTGTGCTTTTTTCAGGCTCTTAATCAGCTTTTGTAGTCAGATTGATCCACTCCCTCTGGTTGTCTCTTACGTTCCCTTGAAGGTTCAAAGCATAACGTAAATTTAATTGTCTCAGATTTTACCCATATCATGCCATGTACAGATCAAGAACTTTCCCAGTGAATTAGTTAATCTGTTCTGGGCATGGTCAAAAAGGACTTCCAGCTTCTAAGGCAATCATCCAGTACATGGTGGGCCCACAATCATAAATACAAATACTGTATTGCAGAAAGGGGTGACTCAGCTGATCCTCAAGATCTTCTGGCTTCCATGGCTCACAACCTGTTGACCAGGTTAGAAAAATGCAATACACGCTCAGGCAGATGGCTATTCCTCTTTGTTGAATAGTTGACCCCCTCCTGCCTCTGACCCATTCCTAGCAAATCAGCTGAGTTCTCAATATCAGTACAACAGAACAGAATAAATCTGGTTACGTATAGTGCCATTCATACTCACAGCATCCCAAATCACTTTGTAAAGCAATGATGAGTTAGATACTGGTAGTGTAGGGACTATATGGATTTTAATACATACTTGCAGCAGTTGTTAGGCTCTGTAATCCACACACACACATACACAGATATGCAGCTAAGATACTAGTTAGTGTCTTGTCAGTTTTTATGTACTGTGTTAGCAGAGCTTGTACTCACTTTGCTGTATTAGCACAAGTATTGTAGTCTTACAAAACAAACTGTTTACCTAATGGGTTTTTGTGCCACATTGCTGAAATTGTATGTATTTTTGTGTTGTGCAGTGCAAGCAACATTTTGTGGCAGCTTGCTGGAGTAGCAGGTGGTGGAGGTGCAGCCGTGTTGTGGTTAATGGCGCCACTTCTTTTTTGGGCCGGCCTCTGTGGCACCAATGAATGAGCAGCAGTTCAGAAGCGTGCCTCCAACTTGAAATAATTTTGCCGCTGCAATGAGGGAGCACCCCATCATTGCAGGGCATGCCATGCCTGCTGAAATATTTCGATAAACATGGCAGCGGCTGCTGTCGTCCACCTCTCACAGTCCTGCAAAAGTCGACATCAGGGGTGCCCAATCCCCCTGTTGGCATGCCCCCTCCCAAGTTTGTTTGCTAATGGGGGAGCCCAATCCCCGTCATCATAATGTTCCCCCTTGTTTTGTCTGCTGAGGGGGGTGTCCAATCCCCCTCAGCATCATGCCCCCCCAAACACAGACATGCTTTCTTTGCTGACGGGGGGCCCAATCCCCACGGGCTTCAGTCCCCTGTCCCCAAAAACACAGGTGGCACACTGGGAGCCCACCCCAGTGTGCCAAAATGTCCTGTCACACCATGAAAGAAAAAACCTTCCCCGATGTTCGTTTTTTACCCTGTAAAACAGAAAATGGTCCCTCATGGTCACGACTGCCTTACCCCAACCCACACCCACCCTCTGCACCCCACCTCCCTCACCCTCTCACCCCATACTTACCTCCGGAGCCTGGCACAATGATCTTCGGTGGAGTGGGAACATGTCTGCACTCTTCAAAGCTGACCGCAAACTGAAGAAAATCACGGTGAGCTGTATAATGGCATCAATGGGGGGTTTCAACTTAGGTGGATATCTCATCCATTTTTGTGACTTTTGGCTCCAAATATTCAACATGGGGTTCTTGGGATCCCACCTTATGAACTCAGTCACTGTCATTTCGTTATTCTGTCCCAAAAGTTGATTTCGTGGTCAGTGCGAAGAATCACTTTTCAGGACCGATTAATGAAATGAAAGTGTCACTGTTCATGAGGTGGGCTGCCAAAAAGCCTATGTTGCAAATTTGGTGAAAAAATTCCCCCAATAAATTCAAAAAAATGACTGTGTTATGAGTGTGCATTGCGCAGTTTCCACGCACGTTCGTAAGTTTAAGAATTTTTAATATTTTCACTCCAGATTTTCAACATTACCAGTTTTTAATACCTCCTTATGAACAGTACAGCTGTCATTTTTCACATCTTGCCCGTAATGTGTTTTCTCACATCTGACGCACAATGGCACAGTCTCTGTGGGAAATCAATGTTCGGGACAGATTAAGAAAATTACAGTGACACTGTTCATGCGTGGAGGTCCCAAAATGTCTGTGTTGAAAATTTGGTGAAACAATTCCACAAAATGACTGTGTTACGAGCGTGTACTGCGCAGTTTCCACACACTCTTGTAAGTTCGAGAATTTTTAATATTTTCACTCCAGATTTTCAACATTGCCATTTCCTCACACATCCTTTTTAATGGTACAGCTGTCATTTTTCACATCCTGCCCAAAATGTGTTTTTGCACATCTGGCACAGAATGGCGCAGTCGCTGTGAGAAATCAATGTTCAGGACAGATTAACAATATCACAGTGCCACTGTTCATGAGTGGAGGTCCCAAAAGCCTATGTTGAAAATTTGGTGTAACCGTAATGTCCCACCTTCTAGAGACTGACTGGCATCAGGGGTGTGACTTTGGATTGTTGGTTGTAATGCTCACGCCATTCCACCCCCACCCCCACCCTGCAGCCAGT
The DNA here is from genome assembly GCA_016271365.2 of Neoceratodus forsteri. NCBI lineage: Eukaryota > Metazoa > Chordata > Ceratodontiformes > Ceratodontidae > Neoceratodus > Neoceratodus forsteri. The sequence goes on from CM057457.1 coordinate 188,109,075, forward strand.
GACAGGCATCAAGGTGTGCCTTGGACTCTTCAGCCCCAAAGTTCACCCCGTTCTCCTATACTGCACCCATCTCAACATATTTCCTTATGGAATGGGTGAGCATAAGGCCTGATGACACCAAGGCACAATGTGACACTTGTTGGAGTCTGCAGGGTAGGGTGAGGTGAAATGGCATGAGTGTTATGGCCGATGACCCAAAGGCACACCTTAATGCCTGTCAGTCTCTGTAGGGTGGGGTGGGGTTGGCGTCAGTTCCATACTGCACTACCATTTCTATTATGCATCTCTCTAACTCCTGCACTACCAATGTCAATGCCAGCAAGACAACATTCGGCATTGACAAATGCTTGTTTTTTACTGTTTTTATCTCTACTTTCAGTTACACTTGATAATGTATTTCCCAGTTTGTTTATAACCATGTGCCTTTAATCTACATCCTTTCCTTTGCCTAGCTAGGCCTGGTTCATTTCTGAAAAAGGTCCCATGGACCAGTGTACATGCTCAATTACCAAAATACAATATTGCATGAGAACTTGTGTTATCAGCATGTTAGCCAGGAGACTGGGGATGGCAGTATGACTCATTCAGAAAGTGTCAAGAAATGCTGAGCATCACCTGGGCAGCCGCCAGAGATGGACAGAGGAGACCACCATTTAATGTCTCACCCAAAGAACGGCACCTCCAATTTTGCAGCACCACCCTAGTGCCCCATTAAAGTGTTAGTGTTGGGTATTGCCCATGAACCTGGGGCAGAACCTGAACCCACCACCATCTGATCTTCCTGGCTCAGAGGCTAGAGTGCTAATAACTGATTACATCATTATTGTGTATTACTTCATCCAGTTTTTTTTATCCTAGCCCTCTATTTTTGGAGCTTTTTGAAATACTTCCATATTCCAGTTATGCAAAGAAGGCACATAAAGCTCTCTTTGATTCCAAAGACAAATCTTTTTTCTGTGTGTAAAACGGATGCATGACACCCATCAGCCAACACTTGCTTGGCACAATGGGATCCTCTCACTTGTGCAGACTAATCCATTGTTTCCAGAGATGCCCAACATCCAGTGCTTCTGATGGAAGTTAATATGTCGATTGTACCTTCTGAGTCAGTGCAGCCCTCCTCCCCACACACACATACAAGCCTACTTCACGCTCTGTGTCTGACCTTAGCTTGCCACACTCCATAGTCAGTAAGTGAGCTGTCTGCTCTTCAGATGTAAATGTCATGGGAATGGATTTTCATAAATGATTTATTTTTAATTCCTTACTGAATGTCTGGCTGTTGCTCATCATACAGTTAACTCAGATGGAGGGATTTGTGTGTGTGTGTGTGTGTGTGTGTGTGTATTTGCATGTGTAGTGTTTGTTGAGAGTTGACATACTGCTTGCTGTTCGATTCAAGTTAACAAGACTATGTTGGAAAAAGATGCATTTGCAGGCTTTATGGAATTTTCTTTTATCAATCTTGCACAAAAAGCTGCAGCATTTCATTTTCTATGGGATCCTACTTTCACTTCAGTAATCTTTACAGTACTTTCTTTGGGTTCTTTGGGATCTGAAGAAGTGCTACTAGTGATGCCAATATATCAACTGGAAGCAGCAGGATTCAGAATATTCTTAGTAGCCTTGACCACTGGAATGCACTATTACATAAATGATGTGTGCGCTCCCAAAGCTTTAAGAATGAACTACAGTATAAGGACATAGAAACATAGACATTGATGCCAATACCCACACCTAGTCTTCCCAACCCTACCTACAGCATGATGCAAATACCTTAGTGGTCACTCACTTCTCCCTATGTCGTCCTCCCCTGCTATTTGCACCAGCCCCACTGTCCCACCCTCATTAGAATCCCTCCACTAATTTGGCACATGGATTCACTGGGGGGAGGTCATGTCAAACAAATCTGATGGATTTCTTTGATGGGGAGACCAGGGAATTTGATCAGGGTGGAGCGGTGGATGTGACCTACCTAGATTTCAGTAAGGCCTTCGACACCGTTCCACATAGGAGACTCATAAACAAGCTGGGCAGCCTAGGACGGGGTCCAAAGGTGGTGAACGGGATAAAACATTTTTTTGGGAGAATAGGTGACAGAGGGTGGTGGTAAACAGAGTTAATACTGAGGAAGGGTGGCCAGCAGGGTGTCACAAGCATCGGTACTCAGAATGGTCCTCTTTAATGTCTTCATTAGTGACATTGCAGAGGGGCTAGAAGGAAAGGTATGCCTTTTTGCAGATGGCACTAAGATCTGCTATAGGGTAGACACTCTGTGGGGGGTGGTGGAAAAAATTAATAGGGATCTAAGAAAGCTTGAGAAGTGGTCAAGAGTGTGGCAACTAAATTTCAACGTGCAAAAGTGCAAATCGTGCACTTGGTATGCAGAAACCCAGGGGTGGAGTTCAAAATGGGTACTGGCGACCACCAAACAGGAAAAAGACCTGGGGGTAATCATATCTGATGACCTAAAAGTGGCCAAACAGTGTGACTTGGCAGTGGAGAGAGCCAGTGGGATGCTAAGGTGTATAGGTAGGGGTATCACCAGCAGAAACAGGGAAGTGAGGTTACTGTTGTATAATTCACTGGTGAGGCCTCACCTAGAATACTGTATCCAGTTCAGAAGACCACATCTCTGGAAGGACATAGACAGAGTAGAAGCAGTCCAGAGGAGGGCAATTTAAATGGTGCAGGGTCTGCATCAAAAGCCCTATGAGAAGAGACTGAATGACCTCAATATGTACACCCTGGAAGAAAGGAGGAATAGGAGGGATATGATAGAGACTTTCAGATAACTCATGGGTATAAATAAGGTTCAAGAGGGAAGCCTTTTTCAGAGAAATAGATTCTCAAGAACAATGAGTCATGCTATGAAGCTTGGGGGGGGTAGGCTCAGGGGAGATATAAGAAAGTACTTCTTTACAGAAAGAGTGGTGGATGTCTGGAACAGCCTCCCAGTGGAGATGGTGTGGGCAAAAACTGCAGTGAGATTCAAGAAGGCATGGGATATGCATAAGGGAACCTTAGTGGTGAGGGAAGTGGGAAAAGCCAGAGATCAAATACGGTCTATGTTGTTACAGTAGGTAGGGGAAAATAGGCAGACTAAGTGGGCCAAGGGGTACTTATCTGCCATCAAACTCTATGTTTCTATGTTTCTAGGCCACCCCTCCAGCATCCTGTTCCACTTATATACCACCCTGTCTGTAAAGAAATTATTTCTAATGTTCTTCTTGAATCTCCCTTCCACTAACTTACTTGAGTTTCCGGTTGTGCCTGTATTTCCACTCATAGGCCCCTATGCACTAAGAAGCACTACAGTGAAGCCCACCAGGATGAAGCGCAATGTCACAGGTTTCCTGCATGACTAAGGGGATTAACTCCCATTGAAACTACATCATTTACTGCAGTAACTCTACTACAGAATTCTGCAGAGTTGGGCTTCATCCTGGTGGCTTTCACTGTATGTCAATGCACCATGGATATGTGGCAAATCCCCAGCCATATGTGCAGCTATGTGTGTGAATGGTCCAGGGCAATGGACACGTGGCATTCCCACACTCCACACCATTCACAAAGGCATGGAGTGCTGCGCAAGTGGGGCACAAGATATGGCTGCAGGCACCCTGCCTAATCCTCTACATTCCCCCCACAGAAGACACCCACCATCCCCATCAGGAAGAAAACTAGACATGTTGTGCTTCCCCACTCTGTAGGTGCATCTGGCAGTTGTGTCTGCCTACCTCTCTGCAGGGAAAGGCACTTCCCTTGCTTCATACCCCAGGTCTAAAAAATTCTTTCATTCATTTAACATCTCCATCCTCCCCACAGGGAGACGTCCCCAGCCTGGGATGTCAGTATATGCATAGGCCAAGTCATGCAACCCCCATCAAGCCTATGTGTTCTGCAGAGCTTAAATTTCTGACATGGAAAATGGTGTTCCTAGTGAGCATCACCTCTGTCAGAAGGACATGTGAGTTCAGGCCTTATCAGTGGAATACAACCACATGGTTCTCCACAGAGACAAAATTGCACCCTGAACAAATTCCTCCCAAAAGTGGTCTTGTATTTCCACCTGAAGCAGTGTATCACTCTACCTAACTTTTTCACAGATCATTCAACCTCAGGTGAATGCACACTGCAGGGTTTGGATGTCAAGAGAGCCATCAGCTATTACATGGATAGGACAAGGAAGCACGGGAACCACTGTTCCTTGTTTTTCCTTTCCTATGGTGAGCTAGTGAAGGGTACGTTTGCCGCCAAAAGAACCATAGCCAGGGTGATTGTGGCTTGCATCCAGTTCTATTATGGCAAGCTCAGGAAGGAGCCACCGGCTGACCTGAGGGCCCATTCTACTAGGGGCAATGCTGCTTCCATACCAACTGCCTTGGATCTCCCTTTGCTGGATTTCTGTAAAGGAGTCACTGGTAATACTGTTCACACATTCACAAAGCAGTACTGCCTGTACACTCAGGCTAGGACTGATGCCATGTTTGGCACAGCAGTGTTGGAAAGCTTGCTGCCTAAGTATGTTCTGGGCCCCAACCCCTACCGAGTGGGCACTCCGTGGAAGTCTGCATAGGGTAGAATACATCAAGACTTCATGTCATTTGAATAGAAAAGTACTCACCATAATAATGTTGTTTGTTGTGATGGAGACTTGCTGTAGTCTTGCCTCCCACCCTGAATTCCCTATGGAACGTAGGGAAGGGTGTGGTCTCTGCAGTAAGTTGTTGCCTTGTTGAACCACAGTGGGCACTATGTTCTTCTCTTGGGCATCTGTGACTTAAGTCTTCTATGCCCTGTGTTTTACGTCATGTATATCCCTGCTGTTTTTTAATTGGGTTTGGTTCTACATTAGTTGTACCCCTTTATGGGTAATAAGCTTAGCTGGAATCTCATTGGTTTGTAGGACATGCAGAGGCTGGTGGTTCTGGTGCCGAGCTGTAGCTCTGCATTCTGTGCTTTTGTCTGGAGCTTTGGCTACTTGCTCTCTGTGGCAGCTGAGGCGGTCGGTTGTGCTGCATGTGTCAGAGTACAGCAACTATCTATTAGAAGAAACAACATTATTATGGTGAGTAATGTTTTCTTCTGCTCAATCTGACTGTCAGTCATGACAAGGATGTGTCTGATGAGGGAGAAGATTCCTCTGTCTCTGAAACCCTGGTGCTGACAGCAACCCACCCCTTTGAGGGTAGGTCAGGCTTCATGTAGCTCTCAATGTACTCCCTGCTGATTCAGCAATAGCTGGTTCTCCTATCCCACTGCCACCTCTGGTGCATCTTATACCCAGGGTCACTCCATTGGAGTATCTGGACAGGACCCGTGGTGCCACATTGATGTCTGATTCAGTGTTCAAGATCATGTTCATGCTCTCAGTATCACTCTTGGCAGCTGTTGACACAGAGTTCTTTCTTGTCATCATCTGACTTAAGCCACTGATGTCATTGTTCATTGATGATGGGAGAGACTAGCTTAGCGGCAGTGGGCCAATGTATTGTTTTCCTACTGTTGATGTTGACCAGCAATAGCAATAGACCAGTAGACCCGGCCTTGGCTGTGTGTTCCAGTGTTGACTTCATCATTACACCCCACAACTCTTCCTCTGGCAATACAGGCCATGCTGCAGCAACTGATTCTGGTGGAGCCCCAGCTCCACAACAGGTGCTGAATTGTCTCGCCTAAGGTTCCCCAGCCAGAGTATGGCAGTCCTTATCTGTGTTGGTCATGGTTACCCTGTTTGGAGAGGGTCATTTGGTGAGGGTAATCCATCCCCTGTGTCAGCAGTGGATGCTTTTCATATTCAGAAATATTGTCAACCCCTTGACTCAACGTAGTCATATGGTAGTCTTCTGACAGACAGGCTCCCCATGAGGAACCAGTCTTCCTTGGCTGACCTCGTAGAACAGATGTCAGTGGATATGGACACTCTGTTGGAGGAGGTCCAAAAAAAGTGACATAACCACTACTGGACAGTCCTGAATAACATTCCTCACCCTTGTTATCACCCTGTTTTCCTATGCCTGGGACTCAGTATCTGGCAAGACCCAGCCTCCTGTAAGGCCCCGTGATCATTGCATGCACTGCAAGTATCCAGTTATCTTCTGTGGGTTGTCCAGATATTCACAACATCCACTGTCACTGTGTTTAGCAGTAGATGCAACGCTCAGCAAGGCAAAGATGCAGGATGCGAGGGAAATGCTGGCTGATAAGGAATCTAAGAAGCAGGACTTTCGTACCCAAAAGCTATGTGCAGTACTTTCCCTGGGAATCCACCAGTTATGTGGCTTTGATTGCACACTACAGCCATGATGGTGTCATGAGATTAATTTACATCTCTGACATGCCACTCATAAATGATAAGACTAGGTCTTGATTCTGAAAATAACTTAATCATAGTTCCATGGCAAGATAGAAACATAGAAACATAGAATTTGACGGCAGATAAGGACCGCTTGGCCCACCTAGTCTGCCCATTTTCCTGCCTAACAGATAAGCTGCAGATCCTGGTTAACCAACAGCTTACTTCCTCGTAACCCCCACTAGGACTGCCTTATGTCTGTCCCATGCATTCTTGAATTCCTCCACTGTTCTTGACTCCATGACCTCGTCAGGGAGGCTGTTCCATGCATCCACAACCCTCTCTGTGAAAAAATACTTTCTCACATTACTCTGAGCCATCCCCCCTTTATCTTCAAATTGTGCCCCCTTGTTCTTGCACATCTCTTTTTCTGAAAGATGCTACCCTCTTGGACTTTGTTGATTCCCTTGAGGTACTTGAAAGTTTCTATCATGTCCCCTCTCTCCCTTCTTTCCTCAAGGGTATACATATTAAGCTCCTTTAGTCTTTCTTCGTATGTCTTCTAGTGCAGACCATGCACCATTTTGGTTGCCCTCCTCTAGACAGCCTCCACTCTGTCTATGTCTTTGCGGAGATGGGGTCTCCAGAACTGCACACAGTACTCCAGATGGAGTCTCACCAACTGTCTGTACAGAGGGATAACAACTTCCTGTTTTCTACTATTGATGCCTCTTCCTATGCATCCCAATATCCCCCAGCCTTCCTACTGCCTTCTCACATTGCTTGCCCACCTTTAGGTCATCTGATATGATTACCCCAGGTCCCTTTCCATTTTACTGTTGTCAGTATCTCACCCCCATTGTGTATGTCTTCCCTGGATTTTTGTTTCCATGTGCATTACCTTGCACTTCTTTGCATTGAATCTGAGCTGCCATACATTTGACCATTCCTCCAACCTTGCCAAATCCCTTCTCATCCTTTCCATTCCATCTTGTGTATCAACCCTGTTGCAGATCTTTGTGTCGTCTGCAAAGAGACATACTTTTCCTTCCAGTTCCTCTGCAATGTCACTTATAAAAACATTAAAAAGGACCGGTCCCAATACTGAACCCTGCGGTATCCCTCTAGTAACCCTCCTTTCTTCACTGTGTACTCCATTTACTACTACCCTTTGTTGTCTAGTCAATTTTTTATCCAGGCTACCACCTTGGGACCCACTCCAAGGCTGGCTAACTTGTGTATTAATCTTTTGTGTGGGACTGTATCAAATGCCTTGCTAAAATCTAGGTAGGCCATGTCCACAGCCCCTCGCTGGTCTACTACTTTGGTCACCCAGTCAAAGAAATCTATTAGATTCATCTGACACGACCTTCCCATAGTGAATCCATGCTGCCTTGGGTCCTGTGCCCCACTGGCCTCTAGGTACTCAACAATTCTTTTCTTCAGAAGTGATTCCATCATTTTCCCTACCACTGAGGTCAAACTAACTGATCTGTAGTTTTCTGCATCTGTCCTGCTCCCACTTTTGTGAAGAGGAATCACATCTGCCCTCCTCCAGTCCTCGGGTACCACCACATCCTCCCATGATTTGTTAAAGAGAGTAGTCAGCGGTGTCACTAGTTCTACCCTTAGTTCTTTTAGAATTCTTGGGTGAATCCCATCAGGCCCCATTGCTTTGTCCACCTTCAATTTTATTAGTTCTTTCAGAACCCTTTCTTCTGTAAATGGACTGGTATCGACCCCCATCTTTAGAGTGTTTCTCTTGTTTGGTTTAGGTACCTCCCCCTCCTCTTCCTTTGTGAATACTGAGCAGAAATATTATTCAGTATCCCTGCTTTTTCACTGTCACCCTCTACCACATTCCTCCCTTTATTAAGCCTCAGTATCCCTCCTTTGGTCTTTCTTCCTCCCTAATGTACCTATAAAGGTTTTATCCCTTCTTAACAGAATTAGCTATCCTTTCCTCGGTTTGGGCCTTTACTGTTCTGACTGCCTTCCCAGCCTCTTTTCGCTTTAACTGATAAAGTTCTCTGTCCTGCTCCTTCTGTGTTTCCTTATATTTCCTGAATGCTATCCTTTTCTCCTTAACCTTCCCTGCCACCTCTTTTGAGAACCATAGGTTTTTCCTTGTTGTTTTATTGATTTGCTTTACACAAAGGCTTGTTGCCTCTGTGATGGCTGTTTTGATTACTCCCCATTGTTCCTCCACTCCTCCTTACCCTTACTTTAAAACTACTCACCTAACCTGAACTATATAAGTTATTTGTACGACAGAACACATGACCATGTGTGTGGCTGGAATGCAATATATACATCTCTCTGATGGTTGTTAGGCACAAGGCATGTCTGATTGCATTACAGTACACAATAAATCCATATGTTCCCTACAGCTTGAACCAGGAAATGTGGACTTGGCTGGTGGTGCACAAATTAGTTGCATAATACTGAAGCAGCCAAAACATGTGGCACTCAACACCTTCATGACTATGGATGCTATTCATGAGCAAAACACTGAGTAGATATCCATCGTAGTATACTTTCATCTTTATTGACCTGGCAGTATTGCCTAGAGGTTAGAGTACCAAGCTGTGAGTAAGCTTAGTACACTTTTGTCAACCCCTCCCATGCAGCAAACAAATGACACTTTGAAGTATTTGATGCAAGCACAGTACAGCAATGGCAGTCTGTTTCTGCAACCTGATCCACGATGTGCCCCAGTGCTACAATGCAATCATATCACAATCCCCCACCAAATCACATATGTGCCCATCTCACAACATATAGATATTAGAACCCACCCCCAGCAACGCACAGATCCCATCGTCCACTGCATTATGTGACATGAAATAGCCACTATCATTGGGGGTCACGTCCCACCCACCCAAGCATTTTTTACCAATCCTCATCACAGTCTGTGACTGCAACATACCTCCTCATACATCTGCAGCTGGTCTCCAATACAACTCCATGTGCAGCGTACTGTACAATGTATGCACTAAGAGCTCTTACTACCACCAGTCTGGAACATTGGGGATTGGATGGGTACTGTGATGGATTTACTTTGTAATAGTGAGTCACATCATGGTTTTGGAGTGGTGGCCCAGTACAGTAAGGCCACATTTCTCTTAGTAGAGACATTTCTAAGTTCACTTAAACAAAGCCTGGCTTATGAAAGTGTACTTAGAACATCTCCCTCTGGGAGATAATTGTCAGTTTCATGTCTGTGTTGTGTCATCTTGCATGTGCCGTTGGGACCTAGCACATTGCAGTAGCCCATGTGGTGGTCAGGGATGGTGCAAGGCCAATAGTGGTCAGGCAGCCTGCATTTCACACAGGTTGCCTTTGCCAGTGGCACCTGTGACATCTTTTGGTGCAAGGTGCACCTCGTGCCATTCTTTTTTGTGCAAGCATCTTGTGCTACACACAAGGCTTTGTGAATCTGGCCCAGTATGTTCTATTGCATTGGAACAACTCCGTGTCAATGCCACTGTAAATGTTTTGTGTACTGAAGTCATACTGAAGAATTGTACATGATATCTTATTATCCATGTAATACTTACTATTATAACTTTTCAGAACTATGGCTTCTAACTCGTACGACACCATGGATGGCTTAGAGCAGGAAATTGAGGTTCTGGGACTTGAACTGTACCTATATGAGCCAGAGTATGGGCCTGATGAGCCAAGACTGACAGTGGTGGGCAACACACAGGTTGGAGGTAGTGTATAGGCAGATGATATCTGCAATCGACTTCTCGATCTATCTTGGTGTGAATCTGGGAAATGTCATATTGCCTACTGCCGCTGAGTGCTTCTGTTGCGCAGAGTGGGACATCATAGGGGATTACATGTCAAATATTCAGTGCTTAACAGAGCACCCTGACTTCCCCATTATCACTCACCGTGCTGGTCTTGAAATGGCTTATGTTGCATTTCACCTTTACAAGTGAAGGTCCGGCAGAGCACCATCAGTGCTGAATAATAGGTTTGTATAAATAGTGCTAACAGCAACATAACATTGCAAAGCAGGAGGAAGACAGGAAGGCATACAAACTTCACTAAGGGAAGCTGCAAAGGCAGTAAGGTAGGCAAAGGCCCAAACCGAGAAACACTAGCACAAACAGTAAAAAGGTGACAAGACTTTCTATAGGTACATTAGTGAAATGAGAAAGTCCAGAGAGGGTATTGCTAAGATCAAGGGGATAAGGGAGCATGTGAGGAGGAGGAGGACCCTGTAAAGTATCTATCCTAAATAGATACTTCTGCTCAGTGTTTAGTAAGAGAAGGTGGGGCACGGCCCACAGCTCAGTACCATGGACACAGGGAGGGGGTGTGCACTAGTCCCTTCACGAAAGGAATGGTCCTACAAGAGATCGCAAGCTCAGGGTGGACAAGGCAATGGGATCTGATGGCATACATCCCAGGGTACTAAAGGGCTAAGGTGAAACTAGCAGAGTCATTATCAGAACTGTTCAGTGAGTCTCTGAGCACAGGAGAGGTCCCAGAAGACTAGAGAAGGGGTCATGTGATCCCGCTCCACAAGAGTAGTAGCAGGGAGGAGGCAGGGAACTACAGACCAGTCAGTCTTACCTCAATAGTAGGCAAGATTATGGAGGCACTCCTTAAGCAAAGGATAGTGCAACACCTGGAATCCATAGGCACACAGGATCCAAGACAGCACAGGTTTAGAAAAGGAAGGTCCTGTCAAACTAAGCTCATAGATTTCTTTGACTGGGTAACCAGAGTGGTATACCAGGGGGGATCAGCTGATGTCACCTGTCTTGACTTCAGCAAAGCTTTCAATACTGTTCCATAGGACATTGATTAATAAGCTGTGTAGGCGTGGGGTGGTCAGTTGGCCAACTGGGTGGCAAACTGGTTGACGGGCAGAAAACAGAGACTGGTGGTAAATGGTATACAGTCAGAAGAGATGCAAGTCACAAGTGGGGTACGTCAATGATCAGTCCTGGGGCCAGTCCTCTTTGATATCTTCATCAGTGACATTGCAGATGGACTGGAGGATAAGGTTTGTCTGTTTGCAGATGACACCAAGATCTGCAACAGAGTACATGATCCAGATACGGTAGGCAGAATGAGACGAGATCTGGATAAAGTAACAAAATGGTTGAAAGAGTAGCAACTGGGGTTTAACACAAAAGTGAAAAATCATGCACATAGGGAAGAGAACCCTGAAGCCACCTATAGGCTGGGAGGGTAGTTGCTGACAGTCACAAGGGAAGAAAGAGACTTGGACATTATCATCAACGATGACCTGAAATCATCCAAGCAGACCAGTAAAGCAGTAGGTAAGGCTAGGGGATGTTGGGGTGTATTAGTAGGGGTATCACAAGTCAGGAGAGGAGTTAATAATCCCTCTTTACAAGAGACTGGTTAGGCCCCATCTGGAGTACTGCATGCATTACTGGAGGCCACATCTTCAGAAGGACATTAACCAAATTGAGGCAATCCAGAGAAGGACAACAAAAATTGTGCAGTGACTGCATTACAAAACATACGAGGACAGATTAACAGAGCTCAATATGTATATCCTACAGCAAAGGAGGGAGACAGGTGATATGATGGAAACATTCAAACACCTTGTGGGCATTAACAAGGTGAAAGAGTCTAACATGTTTCAATATAAGAAAAATAGCAGAACAAGAGCAAACAGCATGGGATTATAGGGAGGCTGATTATTTATTTATTTTATTTATTTATTTATTTATTTATTGAAATTTTCAGAATTACAATCCTTTTGAGTCGAAGACTCCTTTACAAAGGCTCCATGTCAGTACAACAGAATAAGGGGTAATGTGAGGAAGTTTTTTTTTTCACTGAAAGGGTGGTGGATGCATGCAACGTCCTACCTCAGGAACTGGTGGATATGAATACAGTGCAGGGCTTCAGACAGGCATGGGATAGGCATACAGGAGCAGTACAGATGAGTATGAATAGATAGGCCATTAACAGAGCAAAGGCCAATGGCACATTCATAAGGCAGAAAAAGAAATGGGCAGACTGGATGTGCCTTGTGGTTCTTATTTGCTGTCAACTTCTGTGTTTCTGTGTTTCTATGTTGTCTGTACATGATTAATATCAACTAATGTCCCCATCAGCTATGTCCCTGTTCCAACAGCCAGTACCGTCTAATGACATACCGTCAATTCATGTGCTGGTCCTATAGAGGAGAAAGGCTAGGGAAGGGTCAGTAATAAATCATACCATATTGTGTAGTAAATGCCATACGTTCCCTATACCCTTCTGAATCCAGTGAATATGTGGGGTTTCAGGAGTATTGAGATACAGTGCAGGAATTCTAAATAGTAAATACAGAATGATAGTGTGGATAGAGAAGGAAAGACAATACAGATGTTGCTCTAAGATTTATTGTACATTACATGTTTATGGCCACTCACCCTATGCTAAACTGTGGTACCTTGTTATACACTGGGTGTGAAATGCAGCCATGGTTACAGCTCAGTATCATATCAGTGCTCATTGACATAATCAATAATCATAGTACTTCACAATGAAATACAAGTACGTTTAATGAGTGTAATACATCATCATATATGTTCCTTGTACAATCAAATGCTACAGAGTAAGTTCTACTATTGACAGACTTACAACCTTTATGGCACTGTTGTGAAATGTTTTCCACAGTCAACAAATGTACTTCAATTAATACGATTTAAGTAAGCTATAACTCACGTCCAGCTGTGAGTATACTAGGCATTACTGCATGCCTCAGGTACATTGTGAGTCAGGAGGGCACAGCCCCAGTGACTTCCAACCACCTGAGGCATGCATTAATGCCTAGTATATCCACAGGTGGATGTGGGTTATTGCACTTATAAAATGGGCTTCCAGAACAATTAAAAAAATAGTTGTGAAGTGATAGAAAAACAATTTTTGTGGGGTGGATTTGTACCTGTGTCACTCCGAGCAGGCAAGTACTTCCTGTAGCCCATCCTGAACTGAAACGTGGAAGTGTAACCATGCTGTTTATTTTAGCACATCCCTCACGGACAAATGGTGCCACTGAATTGTTGCTTGGCCATGTCTCCTTCAGGGAGATCAAAATGACAAAAGGTGAGTCGGACGGGAAGTGCCATTGGTGTGTTGAAGTCGAGGGCAGCACAACTCCAGTCTGCTCGGGCTGCTGATTGCAACCCCATGGTTCCAGTCCTGGTCCCCCAGTGTGTAGGCTGCAGTTGCTGTCCTTTGGTGGGGTCTGGGCAGATATGTCCACTTCTCTTGATTCCCAGTGTGCATTGGCCAAGACAGAGGGGAATGTAGGGACATATTGTCTTACACAAAAGTAATTCTATGTTATATTTTTTACTATTTACTACAGTATGAACATCGGCATAATTACTTTCACAATGTAGTAAATATTATTATCGCTTGGCGCTGCCAAAACTCTCTCTTGTTGGGCCAACATACCCGCAGCAGGCTTGCTGGAAGAGCTGGACAGTTGCTTGGTGACTATTACTTCCATAGAGGTAGAAGGAAAGGCTCCTGAGATTAGTACATTTACTTCCACACTGTCCCAGTGGAGTTGAGTTCTTTTTTTTCCTATATGCTCCCTGGGCATAAAATTCCATGGCTCCACCACCATTTCACTGAAATAACACCTCCTCTCCCCTCTGAGCCTGCCCTCCTTCCAACTTACACCCATTCCCTCTCATTCGCCCCTTCCTTTGGAGCACCCTGACTGGCCCCCTTATTGATCCGTTTATGTACCTAAAGTCCTCTATCATGTCCCCCATCCTTCCTTTCCCAGTCCTCTCTAATCCATCCACCCTATCCATTTGCCCACTATGCTTCCTGCTACTTCTCATCCCATTTATGTCCTCGCAAATTACCTGCCTTGCCCCCCTTTTCCATACCGATAGCCTCCTCCTTGATCACCTGCTCCTCCTTTTCTTATCCCCCGTGAGCAGGCGCGAGGTCTCTTTGTGGACTAATTGGTAGCGTGACACAGTTTCTGTTGTAAATGAATGACATTTATTCACTTCCATCTCAAAATTTCTTCATAGCAGGACAAATATAACATCAGCGGACTGATGCGACAACAAAATAAAATAAACAGAATGGCAAATAAACTTCATCCCATGACTTTTACATGGCTTGGAAGATGTTCTTCTAACACCTGCTGGAGCAATTCACAAAGCTCCATGGAATTTACCTCCAGACACAGGAGCACAATCTAAAAAAACAATCTCAAAAGATAGTCCTTTTAGACAGGGACATGATCATGTGTTCTCCCCAACTCCACCCACATCATTAATCCTAAAGTAAAACTTCTTATTTAAACATAATTATTTTGTTTTAACTATCTAACTAAACAGTTTATAATTCACATACATTTATATACATATTCAGTCCATTTTATTTCAATTCCTGGCTCTTTTACAAACAGCTCTGACCATCAGGCACCGCCCCCAAGAAGAGACAGCATAAAACAAAGGAAAAAAGGGCTAGTCAGCACTATAGCTGTCCTGAAAGGGAGTGGTGCAAGGAGAGTCAGAAGCAGAAGCTGAAAATCCAAAGACACAGGAACAGGTGCCCTTTCTGTAAGTGAGAACTGTAACACACAATTTATATAGTTATTCTCTGAGGTGTACAATCCCCCATATAGTTTCATAACCTGCTTACTTAAACACAACTGCCAGGCTGTTACCAACATGTGCCTTAACTGATTGTTTCAAACAGGAGCTTTGAGCAGGAAGTAATTCAAACTAACCAGCCTTTTACAAATGGTTTTACAGCCCACTACAAGTGCCTTGTCTGTAGTCTTTATTTTATCAAAAGGTAGCAGAGCACATGTGTATGAATTAACATTACACTGACCTTCTGCCAGGGGAAGTTAAATGTGCAATAAGCACATGTTGCATTTCAATACTTTTGCTACTGTTAATATTTACAACCACTGGAGAAGGAATGACTTCCAAATGATACCATCCCTTAAAGACTGAAACTTAAACAGAACAGTGACTTAAATGACTATTTTATTTCCCCTCACTTGCAACCCATTCTTCCCCTTAGTCAAGCAGTGCCTGTATTCTGGTGTGCTACCAAACACCTCTAAAAAGAAGGACTAAAAGTGTTCTTTCAACCCAAGTAGAAACAGATTGCTGGTGCTGTTTATTTAAGCTCCAAATTAACTCAATTACCATGTAAAGAATCCCAACTACCCTTACACAAGGGATTCAGTTCTCCCTCTCTCTTTAACTGAACTACCTGGGGGTTACTAAATGACTCACTCTTACTTCTGTCCTCCCTTTGCTTTATTTTTTATTTTCTACCTTGCTAGTCTCACTACACTATCTTTTAACTTAGTCTCAACTTTTAAAGCTTACATTTATTTATTTAATTTCTGATTTTACATAGTTATAGTATCAAAGGCTTTAAGTAAAGCACCAAGTCCAAAAGTTCCAGGGCCCCTAATCCATCACAGAGTCACTCTGTGACACCCCCCACTACTCTTCCTCCATCCTGTCTGGGTCCCCCCTATTGTTCCCCATCTTCAGTCCCTGCCTCTTGCCCCCTTCACTCTTCCGATCCATCCCTGCCTAAGCTTCACCAGAAACAACATCATCGTCATTATCAACATCCTCCCAACCCCATTCACCTCTTCTACCAATGGGCGTCAAGGGTTGAAATTATTTGTGATCCTTAGACCATCCCCCAATGCTGCCCCCTTCCCTGCCACCCCTCGTTCCCTCTGGACACACCCAGTCTGTGTTCTACTGCTGTGGAAATGACCATCTTACATAAGTTCTGCCCTCCTGTTTGATGAAACTTGTCCAGGCCTTGCACCAACACTTCCCAGTTGTCTCTCATAGCCCCTCTCATTTCCTTTTATTGCCTGCCCCAATTCCCCCAGTTGCATCCTTAACCACTTCATAATATGTCACCTATACAGCCTGGTGGCATACATGGTCGAAGTGCTGGTGCCTTACCGCTATCCACGCCGGTGAGCCGGGTTTGGGAATGTACTCGGGATGCTGGGAGCTGACAGGCGAAGGAGAGAATCAAGCATCTGAAGGACTGCTCTACTGTCCTGGAGTGGGTAGCAGGTTGTCATCGCACAGTTGCAGCCCCTGGTGGAGACCAGAAGCACAACAGATGCACGTCTGGGATGAACCACAAAAGCATAAATACCGTCACACCTTACGCCGGATGACAGCTGCCCGGCTATCTGGTGACATTCATGTTCCTGCCAAGCCCCCCATCCCAGCAGCACCCCGGGGCCAAGTGTAACACTGGCTTGCACCTCTGGGCTGGCGTATTCCCCCTCAGAGGAGGGGGACCCATCTGGAGAAGGGTTACTCCGGGTTACCCTGGGGTTGACTGCTATATGGTAGTGGAGGATCGGAGGGCAAGATGGACCACAGCAAGCATTGCCAAGCCTGAAAGAGAGGCTCAGGTGTAGCACATAAGGGAGGTGAAAAGATAATATAAAAAAAATATATATGGCGCCAAATCTTTTTATTGGTGTCCCGCATGGCAGTGTAAAAAAACCTCGCTCGCACTGGTTTCGGTGAAGTGTCCAAAGAGGTACGGCATGTCAACTGTGGGAATCTAGGGGATTAATCAATGGGAACGTCGACCCACTGAACCAATGGGGTTGCACGTTTTAGGCAACCAATTTTATAAGATTACAATAATAACTGTGCATTATGACTAACTGTTGATGCATGACATACTGAAGGTGGCATAGAATGCCACGCATCACATTCACTGATAACTTGATGAGCCTATGCAGGTAAATGATAAAATGACTACTTGTCACTTTCAGTATGTCAGGAATAAACAATGAGCTGTTATGTTTCATCATATCCCTGTGTACCCACAGACATTAATGTTGTGTATTCTGTGTCTTGTGTCATTGGCACACAGACATAGTAACACAGTTCTGTTTCTATTCTTATGACACACAATTCATACATCTCAGTAAACACTACTTCTGGAAACGAGATCGGTGTTTCAGTACAAGTTCTTTCTTATCAATTCTTTGTTCCTTTGCAATGTTCTTTTTCACATCACTCGGCGCAACAACAACTTCCATTTCCTGCTTGTTGTCACGGTTTTCAGAACACATAGCAGTATTCTGTTAATGTAGTTATATGACTTGGGTTCACAAACATCACGGACAACCCATTGAGCTGATTTCTTGGACCACAATGAACGAAACTGCTGTTCACCCATTGCTGCACTGCCAATGTGTGTTGTTTTTTTGATGGTTGCCAATTGACGGTTCACATTATTATTGTGATCCAGTGCAGCCAATTGAGTACATGCCTTCATTGCAGGATTTGAGAAAACCAAATGTTTAGGACAGTATTTTAATATCATGGAATGGTATACCTCAAGTTGGCCAGTGTGGATAAATCGGGACAATTTCCTGATGTCCTTCATCAGTGTCTTATTCAGGACAATGTCCTTCAAGACACTGTAGGCATCCGAGTCTTCTGTTAGCCATTTCTTAACAGAAGCACATTCTGGGCTAAGTGGTGGATGAGCACATTGCTTGAACTTTGTTCTCTCATCCCAGCTGTGCACATTGCAAAATGTGCTTCAGCACAGATGACCATTTCTCTGTTAGTATGTCCGGATCATCTTTACAAGTCCTTGCAGACCACCACAGGTGATTTACCATGGACTTGACCCATGGTTGAAGGTCTGAGTACTGTTTCTGATGTGACTTGTCTAACAATTTCTTTCTGATATTGTTAGCCATGTGATACGGTTCAAATTGGTGGTCAATACCCTGTGGTGCATACTTCTCACGCATCAGTTTTCGCACACCCACGTGTCGATCTATGGAAACTGCAGACACCCTCACTCCACCATTCAGCAACTTGTCTAGGCACTCTTCAAAACCCCGTGTCTCCATGGCCTATGAAGTTCCTGTTTGCATTACATGTTTTAATGCAAAGTTCACAATCTTTCCAGAGGAAATATCCTTTAATGTGTAAGTACAATAGGTGGCACTGAAACCAGGGGAGTCACTTGGCCATATCCAGCAATTTAAATTGGACCAGACTCCTTCATAGCCCTTATTACTGACTCTTTCTCTTCAGACCATAAGTCACTGATAACAGGAATGATGGAATCCCTTTGAATTTTGTAGAATGTGTTGGAGCCAATTAGTTTTAGATTCAAAATCTTGGCAAATTGGGACATGGAGGTAAAAGACATTCCATTGCACAGTGCTGCGGAGGCAATCATGACGTTTCGGACAGGCATTTTGGACCCCATCATCGGCTGTGAATGCCACACTATTATGACATGCCCCATTACACAATATGTTGTGAATGTCACCATAGAACCAACTATGTTGCACCGAATCGTGTCCATGGTGGAACCACAGTCAGTGCAACAAATGTTTTCAAAAAGTAGCTCTAGTTGACTTCTAAATACAAGAAACTTATCATATTCTATGTATTTTAAGTACTTATTACTGCCTGCCTCATCTTCATCATCATATGCAAAAGAGTCACTGTCACAATCACGGATGGATAGCTGATAAGATGTGCCACTGGTGTTGTGCACTGTTGTTGGGGTTGACATAAAGCTAAATGTATTCATCTCCTCTCCTTTCTTTGGAGGTAATAATGTACGTTTGTGATTGGGAAGTGGAGTCAAACATTTCTGAAACTGTGATGAGGAGCCAGCAATGATCTCTTCTGCATCATGAATGGACGCATATCTGTGATGATTCCTTAAAGAATCCATGCTGACCATTGGGTTTAGACAGTTGTCACAAATACTGATTTCTACCAAATCAACCTGCACCACATGGTCAACCATCACTAGCCTTGTCACAATTTGGTTATCACACTGTATGGAAACAGTTGAAACACTCTGTGCTGCATTGTTGGAAAAGAACCGGTAGTCAGGATGAATTGAGCTTGTGTCCACTCCCCCCAGTTTCAGTGTCACCTACTGATACTCTACACATAGGGTCATCTTGGGTTACAGTTTGTATTCTGGATGTTGATTCAACATCTATGTCAGCTGTGTAAATCTCAGTGCATGTGTTAGTGATAACTGTCTCTGTTTCCATAACTTCACCGGTGTCCAATGTTTTCTCTAGCTTGCCCCATTTGGAAGTGGTCACTGAATCAGCCTCAAGTTGCTTGTTTGAAGTCAGATACAACGTCTGAAATACAAATGTTAATGATACGTTCTTGACATGTTTTAAGTGTCTGTTAAATGATGATCATTAAGTGTACTTCTTCTGTTTGTTTTGTACAATATTGTTATACAGCAACTAATGAATACTATGCCCTTCCATGGAAATAAATATCTATCAGTTTAGATATTTAAAACAATTGTGTGACACATATGCAGCTTTTTTATTCTTGATTGTTTCACTGCCGATATAGACAATCAATATTGTTGATATGCATGGTACTTACATCGACATGGTTCAGAGAACAGTACTAATGCAAACAATGACCACAAATGTGACAACATCTGAAATAGTAAACCATTACTGGTGACATACTTAGCCTAAGGATCTGAGGTGTAGGAGGGAGGTCATGAAGCACTGCTTCACATGGAGATTGGTGGACACATGCAATTTGTTGCATCCAGAGGTGATATTGTTTCAGACAGTGGGCATCCGAAGGACATGCTGTGCTGGGAATGGGAGTATGCATGTGTCATGTGTAGGGATGATGTGAAATACCATGTGTCTAGAGTTCCTGTGGGATGCCTTTAAGAGGAAAAACTGTGTGGATCAATCAAGTTGGGTAGAGTGATGGCGGGGATTAAGACACTGACAGCAAGCTGGCAAGGCGGCACTGAATGCTGATGTGCTTGCGCCTTACCTTGAACCAATACATCAACCAGAGTTCGGGAATGGACCTGGGAATCAGCTGTCAGCAGGGGAGGAGAGGATAGAGCATCAGGAGAACTGCTGTCCTCTACTGGAGTAGTAGAGGAGATGCCTCACTCTGTAGCAGACCCTGTTGGATATCAGGACCATGGCAGATGAGGCACAACAAGGAAAGCCTGGAGGAGAAATAAGAAACTGTCACCTCAGTTGACCAGATGATGGCCGCAAGGACCATTGTTTCTGCAGACCCCTGAGCAAGCCAACCAGACTCAGCAACACCCAGGACAGACAAGGTTTGCCGTAAGGCAGTTTCTCACAGGACGGGGGATAACATGCACTAAGAAGGCATAAATTGTGTCACCCTTAGCTGGCCATAATATGATGATGGTGTGTTGGTGACAGGGTCCCGGGGGAGGATCCTTGGCAATGGCATGAAGGAGTGGCCTGTCGACACATGGGAGAGATAAACAGATAACACTTAAAATCCTAAAACATACCCTGACTATTGACAAGGTACATTGCCCTGCTGGTGTTGAGCAGAGGTAGGTAGGTAGGTAAAATTTATTTTTATACAGGTAATACATGTCATTTGGACATAATCCAATTTACAAGACAGACCTGTGTAAATTCCTAACTAGTTACATACAAATAAGTTCCATGTTAAATACATATAAATACAAACACCACAATATACAAACAACACGGTATACCTAAAAGACTTACAATAGCTGGATTATAAAATCTCAAAATCCCAAGGAACCTTAGAGAAAAAAAAAAAACATTTAACAATCACAAACGTGAGCATATAGCTCCTTTATGGTGTGAGTAAACAATGAATAATTTGGAATTTCTCTTACCTCATCAGGAAGAAAATTCCAAAAACTAGCAACCTGATATAGCAAAGACCTGTCCCAATATTTATTATAATGTTTACCTACAACTATCTTATTTAAGTGAACTGGTCTTGTCAATATCCGTTTTTTGATAGTTATTCACTGTAAATAATATTAAAGAAATTGGATGATTTACAGATGAATATTTCATTTTGTGTATTAAAGATAACCAATGACACTTATGATTTATGTCTAAAGGTGACCAGTTCACTTTCTTCAACAATAAACAATGGTGAATCCGATAGTTTCCTTGTAATACATATCTTGCTACGCGATAATAAGTTCTATCTATTCTAGACAATAGGGTTTTATTTGCATTTCTATATATTAATTCTCCATATCTTAGCACTGGAATAATTAACTGATCTGCCAGTTTTTTTTTATCTAAAAAAGATAAACAATCAGTAAGCAGAGGGTGCTGACAGACGTGCAAGAGGTCATAGAAACATGTGTAAGGCATATCAACAACTGCACAAACATGTCCTGCACTGCTCTGATCTATTTCCAAGCCAGTTAAGTTGCACAGGGCAAAAACATTATCCCTGGGTTTGTGTCACCGACCCAAATAAGCGTGAATGTGTCTTTTTGATACTTACTCCTTGTACAAGTGCTTCAAATGGTTCAAGAGTAGCTGTATGACACTCAGCAAACAAGCTTTTGATGTCCTACAACAAAATAATAAGTAAATTACAGACATGGTCTGTTCACTATTTGCACCTGTTGTAATGGTGATTCACAAATGCAATACATATGTGTTTGTATGCAATTCTTAAATAGAAAATGATACTTGATACTTTTCTGTTACTGGCTTCTCCTCTGAATTCCTCTGCTGTCCTCCCTGGCCGGAACACTCATCTGTATTCTAGATAGAGCACAAGGACTGAATATGGTGGGCCCACCGGTGGGGGCCACAGTCAGAGTGCTGGGTGGCCGGGAACTGACTGGAGAGCTGGGCCCAGGAGGAATAAGAGGGATCTTCAGGCAGGCAGGATACTGACATGTACTGAGAGACCCTCTGGACAGGCATAAGGTAGGGACAAAGAATAAACAGAGTTGGGTGGGGGGGGGTGAATGAACATGGTAACAAAGTAAGGTGACAGCATAGTCTGCAGAATGGTCTATCAAGTGTGCTGTCAAATGAGCAACCAGGCACTACACCCTTGCTCCCCTCCCTGAAGACTATGTGAATACACAAAATGTCATCCAGTCTGTGGGTTACACCTCTGGATATGACATTAATCAGTTTAACCTTCAAGTTATACTGGCCCCTGACCCTCTTGAATCACTGTACTGTATTGATGGCCACCAGTTCAGCATGTAGTGTGTTCCAGGTATCAACACCTCTGTGTTGTACCATCCCATACTAACCACACTGAGCCTACTGATACCCAGAATCATTCAGTGCCCCCTGATGTCCCCCTCCAGAGCAACTGTACTTTAGGCTGAGAATATTTACTCGCCATATATATTGAATTGCCATGATCATATATCCTCTGCCAATCATCTCCTCAAGGTCTATCCTCCACAGATGTTTCCACCAGGAAGAACATGAAGGAGTAATTACACAAGTAACAATGAAGGGGAAGGAATCCATGCAAGTGGAATCTTGGGACATCACTGAGGCCTCATGAACTCCTTTAGAGTTTTACCACCTGTGGCCTGTATACTTTTAACAGTGCAACCTGGAGCTTTCTGAGCAAAATCAAGTCATAATCAGCATGCCACAAACAAATGTGAATACCTCATGAACCATAAGTGCTACACACAGAGTATGAGCAGCAAAGTTGTTCAGCACAAACTCACCTTTCCAATGGTATTATGGAATTAATTATCAGTAGTTCCTATTTTTTTCTGTATTGGTTGAAATAGCTAAAAACAATTTTTCAATAAAAAAGGCAATTGACATTTTTTTGGGGTGGAACATATTTTACATATCAATATCAAATTAAGCATCCTTACATTAGATGGAGGTAAAAAACAAATTTTGTAATAAAAAGCAATTTGTCTAGTATGATGCATGTATTTCTTTTCTGTTTTATTAAGGTGGGTAAGTGAAATTTTAGAAACAAATGTCAGCCATACACACCATACCATACAAAAATGCGAATATCTTCTAAAGTATGCATAACAGACAAAAGTATCAGCGGCAAAGTTGTTCAGCAGAACATTACCTTTTCAACGGTGCTATGTGGTCAATTCTACTCACTTCAGTTTGTGAAATATTTAAGTTTTAAGCAGTGACATCCTCAGGCATTAAAAGTCCTCATTGGTACAAAGTGCAGGATGTCTGGAGGCGTATCTTTTCTGATGCCACCTACAGGTGTCTTGGGGCCTCGATGAGTTAAAGCTGGGCTTGGAAGACCAGAAGAATTATGAATTAACCAGGTTATCAAGTGGAAGGGAAGAGGAGGCCTTTATGAACTAAAACTGCATGATATCCACTGCATTGCCTTTTTCCACTGCCTTGTCACAATGCAGAAATAGTCATTCAGATTGGTCTGTCAACATCTTACACAAACAAACCTGTTTTTCTGCAAAGGAAGGAGAGGCCATTATGTTTTTCCAAGGCGGTAGCAGACAAAGTGAAAGCCAAAACAATGGCATTCAGGAAATACAACAGACGCAGGCTAAAGTGGATAGGGAGAATTACCAGGAGAAGCAAAGAAGGTGGGGGGGGGCATTAAGGGAAGGCTATGAAACAATAGTAGGTTGTAAACTCAGTGGGTACAGGGAACACAAGCTTTTACAGATACTTGAGTGCAAAAAAGAAGGGTAAAGGGAGGGATAGTGAGACTGAAGGGTGAGGAAGGGGACGGGTGGAGGATGACAACAGTAAAGCAGACATACCGAGAAGCTGTTTCTGGTCAGTCTGTACTGAGGAACAGAAGAGTTAATGGGCCTGAGGGGAGTACAAGGGGGTGGGAATATTGCAGTACTGAACACGTCCCTTTACACAGGACACGGTCATAAGGGACCTGAAAAGCAATAAGGGTCGATACAGCAATAGGGCAAGATGGGGTGCACCCCAGTGTCCTAATGGAAGTAAGATAGGTGGTGGCTGAACTTCTGGCAATCCTGTTTAGCTGATCACTGGAAAAAGTGGAGGTACCCAAACAGTGGGGAACAGCAGCTGTAGTCCACTTATACAAAAGCGTGAAGAAAGAGGAAGCAGGAAACTGCAGACCAGGTGGCCTGACCATGTCAGTATTAAAGATCATGGAAGCACTATTGAAGGACAGATTGGTGGAACATTAGATTGCCAAAGGAGTGATACAGCCAAGGTATCATGGTTTCACTGGAGTCAGTTTTGGACAGACAAACATTTTTGAATGTATTGACAGGCTGACAAGGGAGGTGGGATCAGGGTAGGGCAGTACTTCAGCACGGTGTTTGAAACAGGGCCACACACAAGGCTATGAAACAAACTGGGGAATATGGGACTGGTTCGGACAGTAGGGTGTTGGGCAGATGACTGGCACTGTGGCAGGACACAGAGGGTGGTGGTAAATGGATGTCACTACACAGAGGGAAGAGTGACCAGTGAGGTACCACAGGGATCGTTACTATGACAGGCCATATTCAACATCTTCATAAGTGACATTGCACAGGACATAAAAGGCATAATTTGCCTGTTTGTGGAGGACACTAAGCTCTGTAGCATGGTGTGCACACCAGGGGTGGTGGTACAATGAGGAGTGACCATCAGAAGCTTGAAGAATGTTCAAGGGTGTCACAGCTGAACTGAAATGCATAGAGGTGCTACATAATGCATATGGGGAAGAAACAACTGCGAACAACATGTCGGGAGGTGGTGAGGATATGGCATGCCACAAGCAGGAATGGGCCCCTGTGGTTATCATGTCTGATGACCTAAATGTAAGTAAACAGTGAGACAAGGCAGCAGGTATAACAATTAGGACGCTGGGATGAATAGGCTGGGAATCACCAACAGGAAAGGGCAGGTCATAATTCCACTATACAAGACACTAGTGAGGCACCACCTGGAGTGCAGTGTACAGTTACCTACCGAAGGGCATACACAGGGTACAGATGGTTCAGAGGAGGGAAAGAAAGATGGTTCAGGGATTGCATCACAAGTCTTATGAGGACATGCTGAAGTAATTTAACATTTATATACAGTAAATATATGAATTGATACATCTAAGTGAAATGAAGGACACAGATTGGTAATGTAGACTACCAAATGTAACCACCACGTGTGGTAAGGTGATGTGGGGTAAGGTGTGCTATATATCTTTCTTTGGACATTTGTTCTTTGTCAAAGACAACAGGCAGAATGTTGTTAACTAAGCTTTTTAAGCTGTTGATTTGTCACAGGTGTTGCCCTTCGAACCACAGACTGGGACGCTGGCTTGCGGTGTGCAAACAAGGTTGGCTTAGCATCTGGTTTCAGCTTACGGACTGACTTCAGGTTCATAAGCTCACTTAGCAGATCACGCTCAAAGCAATCGGGAGTGAAATGCTCAGAGCAAACAACCCTGTGTCTGCCAAAAACAAAGTTCTTAACAGTGTATCCAGTGCCGATGTTATGCAGCCATCGCGATGCCCAACTACTTTCAGATGGCTTCTTGATGGGGTTTGGTATAGTGTGAAAGCTCATACCGGTGTACTTTCCAACCTTGTTTTTACACCCCGATGCCTGACACTCTGGCATTGTTATTGTTTGGGTCCAACTGTGGAAACAGAAAAGGGAAACTGTCAGTGTTATCAACAGACAATATTACATTTGACCACATACTGTGACCACCAGCAGTCATGATAACTAATGACACACACAGCCACTGATGGTCACTGTCATGGCACACAGACATACAGGTGTACTGAACACAACAGCCACATGACAAAGTACTGTACCCATGCACACAAATTACTCAACATCCCCACAGAACAAACATCAACCAACCTCACCTACATATACATCGCTGTCACAGCCACGGACAGACAGGAACACAGGCATCATAACTCCTCCTCTGCCACAGGTTGTCCGATTGCTTCTGGTTGAGTGACTAGGGATAGGAAGTACAATGATGACCACGTTATGACTGGAGGTGGAAAATGAGGTTTGACGTGAGCTGTGGCGCTGGTCTTCCATGGAAGGCACAGACATGCATGTGTGGTGAGATGAGGGTCATGTTGTGAGGCAAGCAGGTCTGTGCCACTAACAAGCATTGGGTACAGGAGTTCCAGGCATGGGATCTTGCTTCAAGACCAAAACTGTGATTGAGGGTATTGATTTGTACACAACAAAGGTGGACATGGCACACTTGTGAAACAGTGGTGTGTATGGCCGGTGTCTGCTGTGGGGTGTATTTGAAACCCGGACATAATGGTTTGACATACAGGTGGTGTGGGTATTCTGTAATGTGGTGTGTGAGCAGCCTGAAGATAACATCAGTCCACCTGGCATGCGTGCACATGATGCAGTGTTCCATGCAGTGTGTACCACTGATTGAAAGGGGCATTGCTGTGCGTGTACGTTTGACTGATGCAAGTAGTCACGCACCACAGTCAGTGGCAAGAATTGTAATTGCTGCACACATGGACACAAGTGGGTCAACAAAGTGGATGACACCCTTTGAATGCAAACACCCCCCTCGTACAACTGACATATTCCTTTGTGCCTTGGTACATGCAGGTATACAGAGTATGCTCGATTTTGCAGGTAGCACTTCCACTTGAACCAGACCCACTCACCCCTCTACTCAACACACAAATACCCCCCCCCACTCTGCACAACCCAGTTTTAAAACCGTGTACTGTGCTACAGGAAAACACTTCATCTGGCACACTCTTTCAATTATCCACCACCCTCTCAGTCAAATAATGTCTCCTGACTTCCATCCTGAATGTTACCCACTACCATCGAATCTGGTGCCCCATCATGAACCTCCACCTTCGAATACAGAGAATCCCTTCTGTGGTATCCCTGTCAGTCAACTTCAGATATTTAAAGGCTTTGATCATGTTCTGATTCAGATCCACTGTAGCTGGCTGACTGACAAACTGCACCAGGAAGATGGCCTGAAATGCCTGTAGTGAAACATGGTCCCTTGTGGTGGTGGTGGCTGGGGTACAGCACCACACCCACGGTAGGTTGAATTACACCAGGACTGCAGTATTCACCATCCTACAGACCCTTCTGATTTGTTAAGCTAACTCATATCCAGAGCATCCACTTAGGCTGGAGGCCTGTACACTGCCACCATCCTCAATTCCCCACATTTTCAGTCTTGAAACAGCATCAATCTGGCCTCTGTTCTGCCTTTCTCCACCTCCACCCTTCTGCATCATATACCTCACCATGCATATACCCCCACACCCTTTTCAACTACACCTATCCTTCCTGGGAATCCCATACCAGGGTCTTCATGAACTACCATTTCTGGCACAGGTTGGCACACATTTCTGTGATGAATGCAGTGTCCACCATTTCAATTTGAAAGAGAGCCTGTAATTCAGATGATCTCTAAGCAAGGCTTCTTGCATTCAGTGACACAACCCTCAAACATGTCCATGCCCACTTCCCTACATGAATTACACCATTCCTAATGTCGCACTAGACACTAATTCACATCACTCACAATTGGCATGTGGGAGTCAGCTTGCTTGGCTCCTCTGTGTGGGACCAACAGCACACAGCTATCAGAAGTCCTCAACACCCACCACCCACAACACAAGGAGATAATGTGACAGTACACATTGCTTTCAGTAAGTATTGACAGTGTTAGTTGTTTTAAGTGTAATGCAGTGGTGGTATCTTGGTATTCACTGCAGGGCACTGCTGTGAGGGCACCACACTGACAACATTGCGGTTTACCACCCATACGCTGTCTTTAGGTAAACTGTATGCATGGTAAATTGTGTCCCTTTTGTTGATGTTTAGCATATTCTGCAACAACCCTTATTCACTATAACATTTTGATAGTCAGCATGAGTGACAGACATCTGCACACATTGCATATAGCTTTCAACTGTCTCAGCAAGACTTTGTCAATTACTTAGCTACCCACCATTTACCGGAACAGAGGTGGGCCACAAACAAAATATGTCCCTGCGTCACTGAATAAGGTTTGTTGCTGAACATGACATGCATGAAACAAACCTATAAGTCATTGCACGCCCATCTACCAAATTCCAATACGGGGTGACTGTTACAGTAAACATTTGTTACGAACTGTGTTTGTAACTTAGTAATAATATCAGCTAATTGTTGGGTGTGTCTTAGTAGTCACCTCAGGGCCCTGCACTGAAGTCACCCAGCTACCAACGCTGAGGTGTACCACCCATCAGCTGGGTCCCTACTGTTCAGTGCATCTGTCAGAAAGGCCATCCAGTTACATGCCATCCATTTGCATTTTTTTTCGCCCAATGAGGAGCTGGATGTGCAATGGTGTCGCATTGATGTGCAGATGCCCGGAGCGCTCCTCCCCTTTACATATGCCCCGCGACTGTGGGACACTCAGCCTCCACTGGGTGTCACTGAAAGTGCAGTGCATGGCCCTCACTGTCCACGAAGGAAGGAGAGCAGTCGCAGGATGCTCAATCCTTCCTTCCCCCTGCTAGCCCCTGATGACCCGAGTCCGTTCCCAAACCCGGTTCGCCAGTGCGGCGCGAGGTTTGGCGTCCAGCGCCTCAACCCTCAGCGCCACTGGCATGGCTGAACATTGCCATATTTTCACACCTCCTTATGAACAGGACAGCTGTCATTTTTTTGCATCCTGCCTGAAACGTGCTTTGGCACCTGTGATGTAGAATGGTGCAGTCGCTGTTCAAAATCAATTTTTGGGATAGATTAATTAAATCACAGTGCCAGTGTTCATGGAGAAGAGGTCCCAAAAAGGTCATGTTGAAAGTTTGGTGAAATATTTCCAAGAAATCAGTACGTTACAAGCGTACATTACACAAATTATATGCATGCTCCTAATTTCACCACTTTTTCATATTTTCACTCCAGATTTTCAGAATGGACATTTTTTCACATTTCAGCATGAACAGTACAGACGTAATTTTTCACAGCCTGCACAAAATGACTTTTTGCAGCTGTTGTGCCGAGTGGTGCATTTGCTGTGCAAAATCACCTTTCAGGACTGAGTAACGAAACTAGAGTGCCACTGTTCATGAGGTGAGGTCCCAAAAAAGCCTGTTTTGAAAATTTAGAGCAAAAATACCAAGCGTCCAGGGCACTAGGGTTTCCAACCATAATGCCCGACCTTGCACAGACTGACAGGCATTGGGGATGTGACTCGGGTCGGCCATAATGCTCACACCATTCCACCCACACCCTGCAGCCACTGACAGGCATTGAGGTGTGCCTTGGGGTCTTTGGCCATAATGTTCACCACATTCTCTGTACTGCACCCATCTCAGCATATTTCCTTATGGAATGGGGTGAGCATAAGTGCGGAATACCCAAAGGCACACCGTGACACCTGTCAGTGTCTGCAGGGTGTGGTGCGGTGGAATCGCATGAGCGTTATGGGTGACGAACCGAAGCCACACCCCAACACCAGATGGTCTGTGCAGGGTGGGGGTGGGGGTTGGTGTTACTTCAATACTTCACTGCCATTCCTATTATGCAACTCTGTAACTCATTCAGTACCAATGCCAATACCAGCAAGCAAACATTCAACATTGACAAATGCTTGTTATATTAGACATTTATTGAAAAGGTGTTATCACTGTGTTAGTGTTATGGAAAGAGTTGTTTCACCAGAAAGCTGGCCCATCGGTGCATCAGTTGGATTTCCGCATGCAACGCCGGTGATCCAGGTTTGGAAATGGACCAGTGTTGCTGGAGGGCCGGCCGGGGGAGAAGGATGGAGCATCCTAAGGACTGCTCTTCTTCTCCGGGGGAGGGTGGGGAAGTGCCCGGAGCATTGATAATGCCTGGCAGAGAAAGGGAGTCACATAGCCACTGGCACTAGCATGCATAGGAGGCGGGGTGGATGCTGGACGTCATTGCACGACCCCGCTTCCCCCAGAAAAAAAAAAGGAAAATGGACAATCTGTCGGCTGCCTTCAATGAAGCCCACTACGGCTTCTATCAGCTCCTCAGGCCAGTCCTCCAACCTATCCCGAAGACTGTAGCATGTAGGGGAGTGCCGCAGCCCCACCGTGGGGGGAAAGCCACCGGGTATTGGAGGGCTCGTGGCCGATTTGAGGGGTGGAAGTCCATGGCCCATGACCGGGCTAAAAGTACCAGGTGGCTGGTGGCTCAGTGAGGAAAATAATACATTTAAAAAAAAAAAAAGAGTTGTTTCACCAGGAAAGACACACTGAGGCAGAGATTGTTTCCATGTGTGACCAGGGAGCACAAGGATGTGAACTGAGTGACAGTATGCAATTGGGAGCTGATGAGATACAAACCAAGGTCTCCAGGTTTGCAGCTCAGCATACTTTACCACTACATTATAGTGTAGGTAAGGGGGGGTATCCAAGCTCAGAGGACAACAACAGTACCCAGCATCTGCTGTTGTCAGGAGACAGCTTGTCATCACAGTATGGGCTAGCTGTGTACATCTGCTGAAAGTAGAACAGACCGAGAGATGTGACTTAGCCATTGACCATATAGTGTGTGTGTGTTATTTGGGGGTTGGGGGGCAACGGTATGTTTGTAACCATCACTACCTTTTCACTTCAGTTATGAACTACTTGATAATGCATGAAACTTTGCAGTTATCTGTTGTGAATCACAGAAAATTGTTAGGAACTGTAACACAAGGCCACACAAACAGATATGATATTGTGATGATTATTCAGGTCCCATCAATGCTACCCCTAACACTTTCTATGAACAACACTATTCCCTTTCACAACCAATGACTATTGTGGTCATGTTAAATCAGCAGACTAACATTTGTAAAAATGCTTATGCAATTGTAATTATTTGCATACAGTACAGGGCATTAATAATATATGTGACAGATTCAGGCTTCTACGATTGCAACGGAATGCTTGCATTTACTAGGGCCATGTTTATAGCAGCCTGTCAATCAACTGCAGTAACGCCGTGTGTTGAAAGCACACTGCATGTCAGGAACAGAGTGGTACAAAGAAGACGTAACTGATCAATGAAACATTACATATTTCAAGTGCTGACAGTGACGGAGAGACTCAATATATGTAAAGGACTGTATCGGACATTACACTGCACTTCAGGAATGTAGGAACACCGGGGGATGCCATCTTCAGCAGACAGAATACCATACATTCCAAGTTCCAGAACTGCTGTGAAATGTCAAAACAGTCCTTCATAAATACTACCTCTGTAAATCACTGTCAGCACTTGAAGTATTTTATGTTCCCTTTCACAGTTCTGGAAAACGCTATGTGATGAGCTCCTGTCATGCACGTCAAATGGAAAAAGAAGACGCTTCGGCAGTACATCGCTAGACTAATTGTAAACAGTGGCATAGTAAATCAAGACTGCTCATTTTCTAATCTTGCTGCAAATATCAGCAATAATGGCATAAGCATGTACAACACATATATTATAAACATTTGGACAGCACATATTTGCAGAGCAGGATCACCCTCAACGTCGCAGAGCTCATACCCGCGAAAAAAATAACAATATCACGGTATGAAATAGAAATAACTACATTACTTTTTTAATATACAACAGCTCACTGCAGATTCTTTCCAATTCATTACCTTTCAAGGGACTGTGAAAGCTTACTGAACAACACAGTCTCACCACACACAGTGCTTCTAATGCTGTAAAGCATGGTAAAATTAGTTGTTTGAAGCAGGCACTGTGTTGTGGTGAGGCACAGATGTCATCACGTTTGCCAGGCATGACGATTTAGAGCTGCAAGGGGTGCTAAAATGGAGGTCCACACAACATGTAGAACATTTTACAAAATTAATATTTTGGATTACTCAGAACTCCCGACATCACTAATTGGTAAGTTTTTCGGCCCTTGCCCTATGCTTTGCCTGAAAATCGTGGTTTGGGTACAGATTCCCTTTAATTTATATTAACCTTTTCAGGATCTATGTAATTAATGGCATTGGAACTCTCATAGTTTTATACTTGTAGGAAGGGTAAATAAATGCTAGGCAGCTAATGTTTTAAGTATTTTCTGAGGTTGCAAGGGGCTTCCTAGGGAATTACAAAGAACCATAACAGTGTCAACTACAGAGCTCCCAGATTGAACAAAGCATTTCCCTGTAAGGCAGCCTCCTTTTCCCTGTATTTTCCACGTAAAACTGTTGGAATCTCTCAAGCTTTGCTCCTAATGTTCTTATATCTCCAGAACCTCTTGATGGTATTATAGCATTGTTGCAATATACTGGCACAGCCGGATAGCCTGGCTGAGATGCAGTGTGTCATATTCAGTGGGGTCATACTTTTATCCATTTGGGCAATGTACTGACGAAGGATAGCATTGATGAGATGCAGGCTCTCATTTTCAAAGGGGTCCTAATTTTATCCATTTCTACAATGTACTGATACAGGTTAGCCTGGTCAAGATGCAGTATCTCATTTTCAGTGGGGTCTTACTTTAACCCATGTTTGAGTTCCAATAGAGGATACAGCATCTAACTGTAGAGCAGTTCCAAATTACATTCTTGGCCATCTTTTCCAATGTGTGTATGTGTGTAGCAATGATTTACAGTATTTCCTCTGAAGAGTTAATTTATGTTATCCCTTTCAGAGACCTATCTAATTAATGGCATTGGAACGCTTATGATTTTATATTTGTAGGAAGGGTAAATGCTAGGCAGCTAATGTTTTAGGGAATTTCAGAAGTTGCAAGGCACATCATAGGGGATTACAAAGAAATCATAGGGGTATCAGCTGCGGTGTTCCCAGACTGAACAAAGCATTTCCCTGTAGGGCAACCTTACTTCCTCTGTGTTTTCCATGTAAAACTGGGACAAAACTCCTGTACAGTTTCCTGTATGCTCAAATCAATAAATGCACGCAACTTACTTTCTTTATGCCTGTCAGTAAAATTGCAGTAACAAATGTTAAGGCTGTTTTAGCCCTGTTACAATGTATTTGCATATGATAGCCTGGCTGAGATGGTTGAGATGCAGTATGTCATATTCAGTGGAATCATACTTTTATCCATTCTGGCATAGAACTGACACAGGTCAGGTTTCTTGAGATGCAGTATCTCATTTTCAGGGGGTCCTAATTTTACCCATTTTTACAATGTACTGATACAGCTTAACCTGGCTGAGATATAGTATCTCATTTTCAGTGGGTCTTACTTTTTCCCATGTTTACATCTGCGTGCAATGTACTGACACAGGATAGATTTGCTGAGATACTAATGGCCGCTGTGTGTAACATGGCAGTGCTGACATAAACTATGCATATGTAAGTATCACCCACATGTAGTCATGTCGGTGCTGCCAAGATACGGCTGACTCCGGAGCAAACTGTGCATGTGCAAGTATCAGTCATGTGCAGTTCTGTAATCACAGCAGTATCAGTTACATCTGACTCTGGTGAGGCAAGAGCATGGCATATTCTTTTCAACACTCTTGCCGCTCCTAAAAGTTCTCCACAGCTGTATTGGCTCAATGCCAGCAAAAGCTAATGGATGGGTAACACTGGGGACCACTCAACTGTCTTCATGTCCACTTGCTATATTGGCAGGTCATTTTAGAAGACCACTGCCTCCTGGAACAAAATATGCTTCCTAATGTTAGCACTAAACTTGCCATCTGTTACCTTTAGAGCATGTCCCTGTGTCCTACTGGAGAACATATTCATATGTTCAGTCCTGTCAATATCCCTGAGATCGGGAAGACTGAGCTCATGTACCATCTCAGTCTGCTGTTCCACAGGGACAATCAAAAGGATGAGGAGCACCCACATATGCAAAAAGCACTAAGACCACAAAAATATTATTCAAAGTCCTTTATTTAACTAAAGTGCATAGTGTACCCACACATAGTGAGCATAAAAAAGTGGCGGCTGAGTCTTTCTGCAACTACCATTTCTCCTGACTCCTGCCAGGTGTTATCAAAGTGATTCACTCTGAAGATGCCTGGCAGGGGCCGGGAGAAGCATTACTTTCAGAGTGGCTCAGCCATCACTTTTTTATGCTCACTATGTGTGGGTGCACCATGTACTTTACTTTAACGAAGAACACTGAATATTTTTGCGATCCTAGTGCTTTCTGCATATGTGGGTACTCCTCATCCTTTTGCTTGTTTCAGTTTTTTCATTGCTGAGCACCATATTACTTGTTCTGCCACTTCAGGTCCATTTTTGCTTTGTTCCACATAGAGAGGACAGTAATAACTACTAGTAAATATAAATGCAGATATTATCTGTTAGACCTTTCCAGGTATTCCTGTTTTGAAAATGCAGCTCCCCCCTTAACAAAGTTATCCAAACAGAAAGCCCAGCAGCAAATGTCTTTTTCTTTTTAGTACTGAACACATTCTCTTTACTGCTACAGTAAATGTAAACACTGGTGGAAATATGAAGAAACTGATAGAGAGAAACTTACAAAGGGTGTCAGTTGGCATTTTACTGTATGGGACTGCATAAATATGCAGAACTAAAAAATGCAACATAAATTCACTGCCACTAAATAAGTGGCAGATGGTGTGGGGGTGGGGGTTGTCAACACAAAAAGGGGTCTTGGTTTGCACTGGGAGATGAGTGAGAAGATCAGTTTTCCTATGTGGGACAGTGACCCACAGGGTGTAAAAAGTTGAGGCTATTGAAAATATGATGGATCATAATGATCTACATAGCCCAATGTCTTAAAGCAGCAATTTTGTCATCAACGGAGAAAAAAAGGTGGGTTGGAATTGACAGCTATATGACATTTTTTACAATCCCCCACTCAAGAAAGAATACTGACACCAACTTGCTGCACTGTAAGACTACATCAAATAATTTAACATCCATGCCAAGCTCCATGCTGCTTGCTTTCAGCAGGGTCTTTATAGAGTACAGTACCACAATACATTTTCTTTACCTTATCCTCACTTTCATCTGAATGCACCCTGACCCACTTTCTGCCCTGATATCATGATATTTAGGGCTTGATTAAGTCAAGCTGTTTCCAAAGTTCCTCCCCATGGACAAAGTTAAACTTTTTCAATGCCAAAAAAAGACTAGCAATGCATTCCATGGTGTTGAATAAATGTAATATTGGGTGGTATTATACTTTGTGCATTCTTGTATTCTATGATTCTAGTAGGTTCACCTATTTTATGAAGCTTCAGTATGTTGAATTTTGTAAATGTGGGCTCATAACTTTTGTAATATTCAATATTTTTGCCACAACATTTCAACACAGCCATTTTGAAACAGCGACTCATGAATGTGACAGCTGTCATTTTTCAACTCCTACCCAATATATGTATTTGTAGCCCAAAATCTGATTTTACAGTCCCTGTACAGCATCACCTTTAAGCTAGGAGTTAAACATTTTCTCTGTCCTTCTTTATGAGGCAAGTACATCACAAGGCTGTGTTGAAAATTTGGTGTAAAAATATTTAAAAAACAATAATTTGCAATACTTTAAACCTAGATTCCTCTCCTGCAGCACTATTGGCTCTGGACAGAGTTTATTCAGATACGTAATTGAAAGGAGAAAAAACAGGAGGGACTGTAAGGCTAAGGAGGAAAAGGAAGGAGTGTATAGAGGGGACCAGGAAAAAGCAGGCATCCTGAGCAAATATTTTTGTTCAGTGTTCACAGAGGAAAGGAAAGGTGAGGGACCACAGATAAGTGCCAGAAGCATCGAAGGAAGGGTGACGGACACTAGTACATTTACAGTGGAGAGAGTCCTGCAGGAATTAGCAAATCTGAAAGTGGACAAAGCAATGGGGCCAGATGGGACACATCCAATGACATTGAAGGAGCTCAGAGAGGTGCTGGCTGCACCTCTGACAGTCCTTTTCAACCACTCACTGGAGATGGGAGTGGTCCCAGAGGACTGGAGGAGAGCAGAAGTAGTCCCACTTCACAAAAGTGGTAGCAGGAAGGAAGTTGGAAATTACATGCCAGTCAGCTTGACTTCAGTGGTGGAGAAATTAATAGACTCACTGCTGAAGGAAACGATTGTGGAATATCTTGACACCAGCAACTTACAGGATTCAAGGCAGCATGGATTCACCGGGGGAGGTCATGTCAAACAAATTCGATAGACTTCTTTGACTTGGTGACCAGGGAAGTGGATTAGGGTAGAGAGGTGGATGTAACTTACCTAGACTTCAGTAAGGCCTCGACACTGTTCCAAGTAGAAGACTAGTAAACAAGTTGGGCAGCCTGGGAGTGGGGCCAAGAGCGGTAATCTGGGTAAGGAATTGGCTGGGGGATAGATGTCAGAGGGTGGTGGTAAATGGAGTTCACTCTGAGGAAGGGAGGGTGACCAGTGGGGGGGGCCCCAGGAATCAGTACTGGGACCAGTCCTCTTTAATATACTTATTGGTGACATTGCAGAGGGGCTAGAAGGGAAGATGCGCCTTTTTGCAGATGACACTAAATTCTGCAGTAGGGTAGACACTCCGGGGAGGGGGGGAATGAATAGGAATCTAGGAAAACTACAGGAGTGGTTAAGAGTGTGGCAACTAAGTTTCAATGTGAAGAAGTGCAAAATCATGCACTTAGGGCATAGAAACCCAAGGGTAGAGTATAAAATTGGGGGAGTGGTACTAACGACCGCCAAACAAAAAGAGACCTGGGGGTAATCATATCTGATGACCTAAAGGTGGCCAAACAGTGTGATAAGTCTGTGAGGAGAGTCAGTGGGATGCTAGGCTGCATAGGGAGAGATATCAATAGCAGGAAGATGGAGGTGTATAAATAATTGGTGAGACCTCACCTGGAATACTGTGTCCAGCTCTGGATATCACATCTCAGGAAGGACGTAGACAGAGTGGAGGCTGTCTAGAGGAGGAAAACTAAAATGGTGCAGGGTCTGCACCAGAGACTCTATAAGGAAATACTAAAGGACCTCAATATGTACACCCTGTAGGAAAGAAGGGAAAGGGGGGATATTATGGAGACTTTCATATACTTCATGGGTATAAATAAGGTACAAGAGGGAAGCATTTTTCAGAAAAAAGATGCTCAAGAACAAGGGGGCATGCTATGAAGTTGAAGGGGAGTAGACACAGGTGAAATGTAATGAAGCACATTTTTTCGCAGAGAGAGTGGGAACAGCCTTCCAGCAGAGGTGCTGGGGATAAAAGCTGTGGTGGGTTTCAAGAATTCAAGGGATAGGCATAAGGGAACCTTAGTTGTTAGGGAAGGGCGGGCTAAACCAGAGAGCAAGTAGGGTCTATGGAATTATAATAGATAGGGAAAATGGGCAGACTGGGTGGGCCAAGCGGTCCTTATCTACCATCAAATTCTATGTTTCTGTGTTTGTATATTAAAAGTATTAC
This sequence comes from Neoceratodus forsteri, assembly GCA_016271365.2. Taxonomy (NCBI): domain Eukaryota; kingdom Metazoa; phylum Chordata; order Ceratodontiformes; family Ceratodontidae; genus Neoceratodus; species Neoceratodus forsteri. The sequence goes on from CM057457.1 coordinate 188,146,513, forward strand.
AACATCCCACAGTTCCACAAAACTCATGAAATTCAACTTTAATTGCTGGTGTTGTTTTGGAATCTTGGCTGTTTATAACTAGACAGTCTATAAGCAAGAGACTAGAGAGTTGATGCACACAGCCTCTTTTTTTCATACTGGTTTTTATCCCAGTCAGCAGCTTGTCTCTCAGGGAGATACCCTGTTCTGGATGAACCCAGCCATCATTCAGCTGGCTACCATTTTTTTCTCCCTGGCCCAGCCACAGGGATCGCTGTGTTGGTGGAAGCCACAGACAACCCCCCTGACCAAAATGAACTGCCGAGCAGTGGCTGTCTCTGCCATGGCCTGCCTCTCAATGCGATTTCCCATGCTTGCTTCCAAACCTGGGTCATCAGAATGGCAGTGCAATGCTCTGATGCTGGGCCATGGAGGTGGCCTCAAAACCTAATATTTAGGGTCAGTAAACCTAACAAAATGTGTTATTATTCAGCATCTTGTATTGGATAATTGTATGATTTACTGAAGTGACAGTTTGAACTTAGGACTTCAAAATCTCCGAAGAATCCTAACTACAGGGCACTACTTTCTCTCCAACATCTGACAACCGGACTGTTGAAATCAGGCAGTTTATAACATGCGGCACCAATTATGTAGTATGTGTCCTCTGGTGCAGTTGTCATAAAGTATATGCTGGTCGCAGAGTGCATCCCTTGAAACAGAGGATCCAAGAGCATGTAAGAGATAAAAGGCAAGGAAACACTGAGAGTCTGATAATGGAGCACTGCCTGCTATGCCAAGACAGCAAACTGACAGATCTAAGATTTATGGACATTGAGCAAATAGAAGCTGGGAGACATGGTGGAAATCAATTTAACAGGTTCTTGCAGATAGAAAGCTACTGGATGTGCTCTCTCAACAGCCTACAATTAATGGGTTTAAATATTAATTAAATGGCCTATGCAGCCAGTATAGTGTTATGCTTGTGCAACTGTGTTACTTTGGTTTTGGCTGTTCGTACTGTCTATTCCAGAGGAATTACCACCCTGTAGGGGTAGCAAAGGCAAGGAACCCTTGAAGAGTGTTCCAGCCTTAGAGGTGCCACGAGACGATTTCCTTGGCTAAAGGTACCTTAGGAAGGAATCTAAGGAGAGAGGCACTGCCGCTGGAGGAGGAGGGGAGGATGGTGGGGCAAATAAAAAATGTTTCAGAAGGAGGCTGAAAGCAACTGCTTATATAGGTCAGCAAGTAGGGGTGGCTGGCTGTTTGTCCTTTGAACTACAGGCCCAGTCTTCCAATTCAATGGCCTACACAACCAGTATAGTGTTATGCTTGTGCAACTGTGTTACTTTGGTTTTGGAAGTTCACCCTCTCTATTCCAGAGGAATTACCACCCTATAGTGGTACCAAAGGCAAGGAACCCTCAAAGAGGGTTCCACCCCTAGAGGTGTCATGGAATGATTCCCTTAGCTAAAGGTACCTTAGGAAGAAACCCCAAAAAGAATTGTAGTAGTAGTACAAAGCATGTTAGCAATCAGCAGCTGTGAGGCATAGTAGTAGATAAGGCAGCATAATGATGTAATGAGATGCACAGGTTAGCAATGGTATGAGTTTGATGGGTTGCACTAGAGATTGAGGGGACCTCCTAAGGAGAGAGGGAACAGCAAGTAGGACACCATCCACCTCCATCCAACAGCGGAACCTACCTAAAGGAACTAAGGAACACTAACTATGGCTAACTAACAGTTATGACCTGAGGCACGGAGGAGAGAAAAAAAAACCTTTGAGGAGGAAATCTCTGGGGATTCAAGGCCTAGGTCACCTTCCCTCCAGGCTTGAGATGTTTATTTTGTGATGGTTCTGCTGCTGCAGTTTAGAAATCCAATAAAAAGTTGGGTGGAAAATATGACAATTTAGAGGAAAGCTCTCACTTGATCCCTCTAATGGGAACATGGTGGAAGGTTGAAAGAGAGCTCTGCAACATCAGAGGCAACCAAGGCAGGAGGAGGAGAGCACGACTGCTGAGGCACTCACCTGACCTACTTACCCTAAAAACAAACTTGGTGAACTAGAGGCAGTCATGGGGAGAATAGCTCTGAAGGGTACCTCCGAACCTCCATGGGTAGCTAAAGGGGCCCTGTAAGAGCCCCACCCCTTCACCGCTGAATCATAAATTCTACAACTTGAGGTGCCATTGGTACAGTTGATGACTGAAAGTCCACCCGGTGTGAGGACCTTCCCAGCTATGGGCCAGGTGAGAAGAACCCTGCCCCAAGCTTCGCATACTCAAGTTGCAGACTCTGGGTACAGAGAGAGGCTATCAGCTGCAGGGAAGTGCTACACCAGGAATGGTATTGCTGGCATGCCCCAGAAAACTGAAGAGGAGCTGAATGAGAGATGATTGCTGGGATCTCACAGAGGTCAGGTGGGAGTAGTGATCGTTGAGAAATGATTGTGTTATGTGTAGTGCAGCTTTAAGAAATGTTAGACAATACAGCTTTAAGAAATGTACTTCCTGTGAGCATATAAATGTTCCTGTGTGTGTTGAGATAAGTTTGCCCCTTGTGTCTGTGATTAATAGAAGTAAGCAGAGAAGGCCTAGATTTCTGTGTGATGTGGCTTCTTATTACCCAGACCCTGAAGTGTTTAAGGTACTTATTTTCAGCCACCAAATACAACAAACTGGTGACAATGGATGGTGAAAATTTTAATAGCTCCAGCTTACTGAATTACACCATTTTCTGACTTTCTGCATTGGAGGCAAGTAAGTAATTTGGAACAGTGGAGTATCATGGCAACTTCAGCCAGCTTTGAGATGTTTACAGGAATAGACCGGGATACATGGTCCAGACTGTTTGATCAGTGGTTATTACTTAATCCTGCCATACAATCAGCAAATTATCAGCTACAGGGTCAGCTTATTCGAGCTGCTTTTTGTACTTTCTTGAGAAGTGAAACCTTCAAACTTTTATGCAGTCTGTGTGCACAGGACCAGCCAGAGGATTTGTCATATCAAGAGCTAAAGGCTAAATTGAATGCACAATACAGTTTAACAACTTTTCCAAGGGCTGAACGGTATAAATTCTACAGTTACAACAAGAAACCAGGTCAGCCATTACAATCTTATTTGGCTGAGATCAAACGCTTAGCTTTTTAATGTGTTAGTGGAGCAGGGAGCATCTTGAATCAAATTTAGCAGATAAGATTATTATGGGGTTGAGTGATGAACCTCGTATTCAGCAATTACTTTCTGTAAGTGTCAAGAAGTCTGCTGATGGGCTTTTACATTTGGCACAAATGTATGATGCTGCAGAAAATGAAGCACATGCTAAGATGAACACAAAAAATGAGGTACAAGTAACTACAGTAAACCCCAAATTGAAACAGCTCAAACCTAAATCTAAACCACTGTTTTCAAAGAAAAATTCAACCACTCCACCCAAACTGCATGGCCAGTACAAATGTGCATTATGTGGGTCATCTCAGCATAGCAAGGACCAGTGCAAATTCAGAGAAGTTCAGTGTCATGCATATAAACATCAGGGTCATATTACTAAGGTTTGCAGAAGCAAGAGAACTGCAGTGGTCAGTTTGGAGCACACAGACAGTGCAGTGGTTCCTATTGCACCACAAATGCAGACTAAATATGTTCCTTCTTTCTACGTGTTACTTCAATTGGCACAAGTGAGGCATCAGTTGCATTTAATGGTAGATTCTGCTTCTCCTTTTACCTTTATTAACCATCAGACATGGTCTGATCTGGATAAGCCACCATTGTCTCCTTGTAATAAGTTGCTGTGTACATTTGAAGGGCAACCAATTCAGCCACTGGGCTTGTTTGCCACTTTAGTACACAGGACTGATTCTCCTAGTACACCTTTAACTTTTCTGGTTTCAAAAAAGGGTGTCAACATTTTGGGCAGAGATGCTCAGATTCTTCTGAACATTCATATTGATCCAGCAGATTTTGGCCTACTTGCTGCTGTCCAGGTACCACAAAGCACTAATCCACCCAAGCTTGGGGAGATTTTAGACATGTATCTAGAGTTGTGAAAAGGCCTGGTATATTGCAAAACAGCTAAAGCCAAGCTAGTTACAAAACCTAATGCAGTCCCTAAGTTTTGTAAATCATGGAAACTTCCTTTTGCCTTTAAACTGGTGGTTGGGGCAGAATTGGACAGACTGCAAAAAGCGGGTGTGCTGAAAAAAAGTTTCAAGTTCAGACTGGGCTACTCCAATTGTGGTGGTATCTAAACCAGGTGGTAAGGTTTGAATATGTGGAGATTTTAAGGTGACGCTTAATCCAGTACTTAGCACAGATGTATGTCCTTTACCCTTGCCAGAGGAACTGTTTCATAGACTGAATGGTGATGTGGGGTTCTCTCAACTGGACCTCGCTGATGCATACCTTCAAGAGGAACTGGGTGCAGACTCTGAGATATTGGTAGTGATTAATGCACACCAAGGACTGTACAAGTACAAACGGTTATGTTTTGGCCTTAGTTCCGCACCTGCTATTTTTCAAAAAGTGATTGAGAAAATGGTGGGTGATATACCAGGTGCTGCTTGTTATTTGGATGACATCATTGTCACGGGCAAGACAGAAGCAGAACATTTACTTAACTTACAAAAGACTTCAGAGAGATTGCAACAGAGTGGATTCAGACTTAGGAGAGAAAAATGCTAATTTTGTCAACCAAGTGTCATATACTTAGGTCACACTATTGACAAAGATGGAATTAGTCCAAATGATGAAAATGTGGAAGCCATTGTGCACATGCCTTAACCGTAGAATGTTTCAGAGTTGCACTCATTCTTGGGTATGGTGCGCTACTATGACTGTTTCATACTTGTCTTAACCACTAAATGTGCTATCCTAAATGAACTATTACATAAAGGTACTCCGTGGAAGTGGACCAAGGGCCACAGTAAGTTCAAGCAATCAAGCTCTCTCTAACTGATGTGAATACTTTAACTCATTATGACCCTAACTTACCTATTACATTGGCCTGTGATGCTAGTCCTGTGGGTATAGGAGCTGTCTATTTCCATGCAGATCCAGAAGGAATGGAGAGACCGATAGCTCATGCTTTACGCAAACTCAGTGCATCTGAACGGAATTATGCCCAGATTCAGAGAGAGGCCTTAGCAATTGTGTTTGGAGTTCAGAAATTCCGCCAATACTTGCTAGGTCGCAAGTTTCACCTGAAGACAGATCACAAGCCACTAGTGATAATTTTCAGTCCAAAAAAAGGAATTCCAGAAACAGCCGCTAGCCGACTTCAACGACGGGCATTAATTTTGTCTGCCTATAATTTCAAGGTTACATACCAACCAATGGAACAGCATGGAACTGTGGATGCCTTGTCGAGGTTACCAATATCCAGAGAAATGGAGTTTGATATGGGACTTAAAGAGGAGCCATTGGTATGCCAGGTGGGGCCAGATAGTTTTCCAGTGCAATTCAAAGATATGGAGGACTCTACTGTTGTGTGTGCAATGGAGCTACAACAGTTAGATCGGCTTCCAGTACTAGCCAAGGACATTGCAAAAGTGACTAGTCAAGATGCAATTTTGAAACTAGTGTATCAGTATATGCTTGAGGGTTGGGTGAAAGGCACTACTTGTTCGACTGTACTACAACCTTACTATACAAAGAGACAGCAGCTGTCTATTGCAGAGAGGTGTCTTCTATTGGGATTGCATGTCATAGTACCCCAATGTTATCACTCAAATTTGTTGACTCTTTTGCATGCGGGCTATCCAGGCATTGCTAAAATGAAATCCCTGGCCAGACATCATGTGTGGTGGCCTTCCATTGATTGAGACATATACCAGGTTGTGCAAAGATGCGAAGGTTGTGCTATATCAATAGGAGCAAGAGATCCAGTTCACCATTGGGAATGACCTGAAAAACCCTGGCAAAGGTTGCATATTGATTTTGCAGGACCCTATTTATATTCCATGTGGTTACTCTTAAATGATGCATACAGTAAATGGCCATAAACTCATCAAATGTCTTTGACAACTACTGAGAGTACCATCAAAGTGTTGAAATCTATCTTTGCTACCCATGGTTTTCTGCACGTGATTATCTCGGATAATGGACCACAGTTCTCATCTGTTGAATTCAAAACATTTTGCCAGAAATAAATGTGGTATCCACCATATTTTCTCACCTCCCTACCATCCAAGTTCAAATGGCAAAGCAGAATGCCTGGTTCAGACTTTTAAAAAGAGTATGGACAAAGCTAATCCTACTACACCAATGGCAATACAAATAGCCCTTTTGGACTTTCTCGCGATGTATCAAACAACACCATATTGTGTCATGGGAATATCCCCTGCAGAATTGTTGTTTGAACATCAAATTTGAACTCACCCTCTAAGCTATAAGTCAGCAACTGAAATGCTTCCTAAGACCAGATCCTTCAAACCCAATGATCTTGTGTAGGTCAGGATGTATGCAGGCCCAAAGAGATGGATAGAAGGTGTGGTGGAAAATAAATTTGGAAATGTTGTCTATAGTGTTCGATTGACTAACCAGAGGAGAGTGAAAAACATGTGGATCAATGACATACTAGAATTGAGAAAGAACAAAAAAAGGATACCCAGAGTTGGGGTAGTTATCCAGCATTAATTGTTCCAGAACAATAAAAGGAACAGATAGTGGAACCACAGCTTTTGAGACAAGATGTGGCTGATACTAATCAGATTCTGTAGCAACAGCCTCCAGTCCTACAACGTCATTCAGAATGTATAAGACGTCCACCAAAGAGAATGGACTTGTAGAGATATAGCCTAGTGACATAGACTAACTAAAAGGGACATTACATTAATAACTTTGATAGTTTCATACTATTTTCTGAATCATTGACTTACATACTTTTTAGCTAAATCAGGAGGGTTTGTTATGTGTAGTGCAGCTTTAAGAAATGTACTTCCTGTGAGCCTATTACTCTTCCTGTGTGTGTTGAGATACGTTTTCCCCTTGTGTCTGTGCTGAATAGAAGTAAACAGAGAAGGCCTAGATTTCTGTGTGGTGTGTTTTCTTATTACCAAGACCGTGATATGTTTAAGGTACTTATGTTTGGCCACCAAATACAACAGATTGCATAAGCAATGAGTGACCCTGCACATAGGTCATTAAGCAGAGTAGCAATAGTCGGACCTGCACAAGGTTAGTAAGCAGAGTAGCAATAGTCAGTCCTGCACATAGGTCTGTAAAACAGAGTTGCAATGGTTGGACCTGCACAGAGGCTGGAGGAGCAGCAAATATGAATAGTGGGGCAAGCCAGCCAGGCGTTCAAGGAAGCCAATGAAAGTGACAAATACTCTGAGGATTTTAGGTGGTGGAGGCAAGACTAGAACATAAAGTAAGTATGCCACACGGGGCCACAACTCCCCCAACACCTCCAAGTCCCCTGCTGTAGGAAAAACAAGAAGGTGATGGAAGGGACTGAGACCCACATGCAGATATATAACTAGTTTACAGCATCAGCGGTAGCTTAGCTGACCTCAAGAATATGGTAGCTGTGTACAAACACAGAGAGCAGTGTTTGTATGGAGTAACTAAGTTTTAGGATTCGATGACATAAATTGAAGAAAGCAATGCTGAAAGTAGCTAACATCAGGCAGTGCAGTGAAACTGCAGCAATGAGGTAAGTGGTAGGAGTTGAGAAAGCAGGATTAAGCTACATAGCTAGGGTTCAGTGTGAGCCTGAACCAGGTGAAAATAATTAAGGTGCAGAACATGAAGAGCAGCTATGTAGTTTGAGCTGAAACACACAGAAAATGATTGCAGCTGCATCACGAGTACTTGAGAGCAAGTAGCATGAGCTCTGGATTAGCAATATACAAAGTGTTTTACAGTAGAAACAGAAGCCCCCAAAAGGCAAAACAAAAGACAGACAAACACAAAGGAACAGGAAACAAGCAACACAAAGAAGCACACAACCGGAGGCAAAATGCAAAATGCAGGAGAACAGACAACAAAAGTTCAGCAGAAACAAGCAGAAGCCAAATAAGCAAGGCTTGGGGGGGGGGACCCCAGCCAGCAGCAGAGGACAGACTGACAGAGCCTCCAGCTGCAAAGAAAAAATGTTTCAGAAGGAGGCTGAGATAAACTGCTCATATAGGTCAGAAAGTGGGAGTGGCTGGCTGCTTGTCCATTGAACTACAGGTCCAGCTTTCCAATTGGGACCTAAAGCCATTCTCATAGATTCTGGGCTTTTGATAGGTTGATTAATGACTGTTTCTCATTGACATCTACTGTATGTTTGGCAATTTTAGCCCATGAAGTGCCAACGGTTAATTCATGTAAATTTTCATTTTAGGAAATTATTTTATTTATTTATTTATTTCATTTGTTAACCGAGTAGGAGCACTGGACCAAATGCCCTTCTTCCGGCTCGACCTGGAGACAATAAATACAAATACAAAAATCATACAAGACAAGTGGTGATATTAAGTGGAACTTTTGGAATTTCAGTTTGGTTTCTCTTTTTTTTTCAAACAGATGCAGTAGGAGGTGTGGAGAGCACAAGATTTCCTGCCAAAAATTCCCCACACAATCTACAGTTCAAGGAGGTCAGTACAGAACCTGGGGGCAGCTTCTGACTCTGAGTATAATCTCAGTCTGTCTTCTATAATATGACTGACCATTTTTTTGTTTTTTTACATACATTTTTCTAAAAAGCTGCTGTAATTGATACATAGAAGTTGTCAGCAGATAAGGACCTCTTAGCCTACCTAGCCTGCCCTATATTCCCTACCTACTGTGCCACTGCAGACCCTACTCCGTCTCTGGTCTTATCCCATCCTTGCCTTACTTCTAAGGTCTAAAGTCCCCTTGTGTCTATCCCATGCATGCTTGAATCCTGTTACTGTTTTAGCACCCAGCACCTTGGCTGGGAGGCTGTTCCAGGTGTCCACCACCATATCCATGAAGAAGTATTTCCTCACATCTCCTCTGAACCCCCCCTCCAGCTTTATAGCATGACCCCCTTGTACTGCGGCATCTTTTTCTATGGAAAATGCTACCTTGAACGTTTCTAACATATCATATCCCTCCTTTCCCTCCTTTCCTCTGGAGAGTACATATTTAGTTCCTTGAGTCTTTCCTCATAGGGCTTTGATGCAGCCTCCCTTGTTGTTCCTAGTCAGCCAGGAGAGACAGCCAGCAGCCAGCCAAGCTGCCCAATTGCAATCTCATAGTCTAAGGAGTCAGGTACTGCTCATACTGTATGTGCTTCATACTTCGGTCTGCTGTCTTATCAATATCACTACTGCCATAGTCTTGGTTATTGTATGGACTCAGACCCAGCTTACACATTCTATGATGGAGACTATCCTGAAAGAGAGACTGGTGAGGTTTCTCAAGGAAATGTGTCTGCAAAGTGAGAGGCAGCACAGATTTGTGTTAGGGAGTTCTTGCCAAACTAATCTGATTTACTTTTTTGACTGGATGACAAAGACAGTGGGACAGTGGCCAAGCAGTTGACCTCCTGTGTCTGGACTTCAGCAAGACCTTTGATTCTGTGCCTCATAGGAGACTGGTCAGGAAGCTGGAGGATCCTGGGATTGGGGCCAAGATTGCTAGATGGTTCAAAACTGGTTGCAAGACAGGAGCCAAAAGATGGTGGTTGGTGAGGAATTCTCAGAAGCTAGGCTAGTGACCAGTAGGGTCCCACAGGGCTCTGTGCTCGGTCCATTGTTAACATCTTCATCAGTGACATAGCGGATGGGGTCAAAGGTAAAATCTGCCTGGTCATAGATGACACAAAGTTCTGTGGGAGGGTGGACACAGAGGAGAGGAAACAGGAACTTAAGGAAGACCGGGCTAGGTTGGAGAAGTGGTCTGGCATTTGGCAACTGGGGTTCAATGAAAAAAAAGTGCAAAGTGATGATTTGGGGGCAAAAAATCCCAGAGACCAAATACTGGTTGGGTGGTGTGTGGGTTACCATGTTGAAGGAGGAAAAGGAACTGGGGCAATCATCACAAGTGACCTGAAGCACTCAGCACACTGCAAGAGAGCAGCAGCAAAAGCAAATCAGATGCTGGGCTGCATAACCAAGGGGGATTACTAGCAGGAAGGCAGAAGTCATACTGCTGCTGTACAGGTCACTGGTAAGATTGCACCTAGAGTACAGTGTGCAGTTTTGCTGCCCTTATATTAAGAAGGATGATAACTTGTTAGAAATGGTCCAGAGAAGGGTGACAAAGATGATTCAGGGCCAACAGGGCAACACCCACAAAAAGAAGCTCAAGGGGCTCGGCATGTATTCCTTTGAGGGGGGGATATGATAGAGACCTTCAGATACTGTAAAGGTCTGAACAGGGTGAATACGGAGGGCTTCTTCACTCTTAGTGGGAACAAGTCCACAAGGGGTTATATCCTCAGGCTGGTAGGGGGAAGATTCAAGACAGAAATGAGGAAGCACTTTTGAACTGACAGAGTAGTGGCCAAGTGGTATGAGTTGCTAGAGGAGGTAGTCTCCCTGAAAATGGTGGATAGATTCATGAGATGATTAAACAGAATGAAGGGAAATATTGCTGGTGAAGGAGGGGGTGAGGGGGGTGGGACTTGAGAGGGGCAGGATTTGGGGGTGGGTCCCTCTGTAGACACAGGGGGGAACTGCACAGTTGAACAGACTAAATATACCACAAGGCCTTTATCTGCTAGCATATTTGTATGTTTATTGTATGTTCATGTTTTATGTGCTTTGCCTGCTCACTGATCAATTTTGTTTCTTTTTTGGACTTGGTTTTGTAGTTTATTCTCTGCAGAGGGTCTGAATTGTGCATCTGTACTTAATCCATGGTTAATTGCTTGCCTACTGTGTGCTGTTACTTGGTAATGCAGTACTTGGGTTTTGTTTTCTGTCATACTGTCTGCCATTGTACATTTGTGCTTACTTCTTCATCAATTTCCTTGGTTGCAAATGTGCTGTTGTGCTATTGCACTGGTTCACAGCTAGTGTACCATTTATGTTATCCCTTGGTCTACCACTGGCTGTGAGCTAAGACATATAAGTTTTCACCCAGTCCTATCGGTGCACTCTCACCTCTACCCAGATCTTGCTAACAGTGCTCAATGGTCATTCCATTGTTAGCATAGTCCTATTCCCTAGCCCTTCCCATGGATATATGGAGTTCTCCTGAGCACCACCACATTGCACAGTGCCTGGTCCTGTTCACTTGCTCATGTGCTTTTGCTTTTCCCTCACCAGTGAACACTATTGCACCTCTCCACAAGTGGTCCCATGCAGCGTGAGGTCTTCCTCCTCCCGAGATAAAGGAAGTGATTTTACTCCACCCCAGCTTTTGAGGTGTACTGATATCCTGTCACTTACTCATTACCCTCTTCACCAGGCACTTTTCTACAATCTTTTAGTGATCTGGGATGTTTGCTATGATCTGTTAATTTCCACCTTTATCTGTGTCATGACTAGTGCCCTCCAGAGGCACCACAGCAAGAGACCCTGGTGCCTCTCCAGACATGGATATTTGGGTACTCCTTCTACTGCTCATCTTGAGTTCAGTCCACCCCTAACTAGTCATGCATCAATCCCCCAAATCTTCCTGAGACTTGTGCACCTGAACATGCAGGGCCTCCCTGCCAAATTTGATCAATTTGAAGCTTCTACATTTAACATTATCACTCTGTCTGAGACATGACTTTCCAGCAAAATCCCTGATGGAGAAATAAAATTAAATGGCTTCTCTATTTTCAGAAAATACGGGACCAATAAAAGGAAATCGACTGCCTCCTGTATCTCTCCAATCACCTCAGGGCCACTAAGACCTCCACCCAACCCTCACCAGGCTTTTGCAAGCTCCTCTCCATTGATATTTTCTTTGGTTAGAACAAAATCTTCACTGTTTCCACTATTTACATCCCTCCCAACCACACTGATAAGGACCTGACCATCATTTCTGTCCTTACCCATTCACTACTCAAAAATAGGGAATGGCTATCCCTTAGTGGCTTCAATTTAAACTGGCCCATGAACCAAGTAGACAAAGCCAGAGATCTTTTTGTGAACCTTGGTCTAAATCAGCTCAACACTGACCCCACTAGGATAAACTACAAATCTGAGTCGTGTTCTACACTAGACTGGATCATAGTCTATAATCCCCTCAATGCCTACAACTCTGGAGTACTCTGAGACTCAGCAGGTGACCACAGAACTGTCTTTTGTGACTGGTCCACCAGGTTCCCCCTTGTCTCCCTGCTTTTATCAGTTCAAGGTGCCTCAAAGGCCTTTACATTAGCTCTGTCCTCCACTGACTGATCCTTTCTCAATAATATAGTGGACATTTACTCAGCCTACAAGAGCTTATGTGAGACCATCACTAGAATTTGTGATGGCTTTTGTTCCACAAAGACTCAGAATGTGTGGCAACATGCACGAGTGGGTCTCTAGGAATTTGCTTAGGCTGTTTAAAACTAGGGGCAAACTGTGAGCCCTTCGAAAAAAAGAAGGCACCCTGTCCACCTCCAAGAACACAAATCTCTGTGTAACCGCTGCAAATCTGCAGTCTGCAAAGTTAAAGTCAACCACAACAAACAGGGTCTGACCTCCCACCGTGGTAACTCTAAAAAATTACAGAACAACATCAACAACCTCTTGAGTAGATCTAAGGGCTCCCAATTATGGACCATTGAGGGTAAGGACTGGGTCACCTGAGACCCCAAAATGTTTGCCTTCCTGTTTAATGATTTCTTCAGAGACCTAAACAAATACCAACATCTTTCCCATAGCTCCCACCCTACACAGGCATCTCTGTCTTGTCACCAGGAGCCTCCCCTCCCAAATTTTACTTCAAACACTTTTCAGTGGGACAGATTGCCAAATACCTGAGACTTTTCAATCCTAAACCTGTTACTGACCTTGATGGGATTGACTACACCTCATTAAGTTGGCCTGTGAGGCACTGGCATACCCATCTCCTGTATTTTCAACTTCTCACTGCACACAGGCACACACACACTTAAGTTGTGGAAGATGGCTATCATCATCCCTATCCACAAATCTGGGCATAAACACCTAGCCACCAACTACAACCCCATTTCTTTCCTTGCCCCCCCCCCTTCGAAAGCAATTGAAAGTATTGTCTTTGATCAGATAACAGCCTACCTCCAGCAGTACAATCTACAGACTAGTGCCCAACATGGTTTGTGACCCATGCACAACATGGAGACTACCCTGATGAGACTTGTGGACTAAGTGCATGGAGCTATTGATTCTGGGAATCTGGTCACCACAATAGTAGACCTCACCAAGGCCTTTGGCCTTGTGGACCATGAGCTGCTGCTTAGCATCCTCATCTCCCTTAATTTCTTTTCTAATGCCATGGCCTGGTTCAGTAATTACTGGTCTGACCAGACACGCAGGACTACTGTCAACAATGTCCACTTGGACTTCCATCTTATCAACTGCAGAGCTCCCCAGTGCTCCGTCCTTGGCCCCCCTACTTGCTTGCCCTTATTACTTGGTATTACTTGGTATGAAAGAACAGAAGAAGGCCAGAGCCCATCGAGACTGTTCCCCACACTATGTGGGACATTATTTATCTATTATCCCTCAACCAAAAATCTAATTTGTTTTTAAAGATAGTTGCACTAGTTGCCTCTACCAATTCTTTTGGCTAGGTGTTCCATACAATGGATGCTCTTATTGGAAAAAAAGTTTCCCCTTTTGCTGGTTTTATAAGTTTTCACTTCAAGCTGTTTATTATGCAGTCTTGGAACATGTCTCCTTTTGGAGAGTGTTAGACCACATTTTTCCATTAGATCTGGTGAATTTATTTAATTAAAAACCATAAGCATATCACCTCTTAATCTTCTAGTTTGAAGAGAGAAGAGACCAGTAGTTTTTAATCTGTTCTGATAATCCAAGTTTGTTAATCTTGGAATCATTCTAGTTACTCTCCTTTGAACCTGTTCAAGAATTGCTATGTCTTTTTTTTGGTTTGGATTCCAGAAAGGGGAGCCATAGTGTAGATACGGTCTAATGTATGCCCTATACAATGGAATAAGGCATTGTTCAGTATGATTAACAAAAGTGTGTTTTATTTGCCTCAAAAGTCTGTTGGTCATGCAAGCAGTTCTAACACAGCGATCATTTGATCTAAGTTTATTATTAACATACATCCCTAAATCTTTTTCACAATTTGATGAGTGAAGTGGTAGTCCATTTATATAATATATCGTTTTTGGATTATTTACACAGAAATGCACTACTAAACATTTGTCTTGATTAAACTGCATACGATTTTCATTTGCCCAAAGTGTTAATTTTTCCAAATCCTACTTTGATGCAGAAATATTTTCTTGATTATTAACCTTGCCCCCCAATTTAGTATCATCTGCAAATTTAACCATAAAGTTATTTGGCCCTGTTTGTAAATCACTGATAAAGAGATTAAACAATGTTGGTCCCAAGACCGACCCCTGTGGTACACCACTTGTCACACTACCTGAATCAGAGAAGATATCATTAATTCTGACTCTCTGAGAATGATTTGTCAACCAGTTTAAAGTCCAGTTGACAATATCAGGTGACAAACCTAGACTGTGCATTTTAGTAATAAATTTTTCATGTGAGACTTTATCAAAAGCTCTACTAAAGTCCAAAAGAATTACATCAGTAGGGATACCCACCACTAGTAGAGTACTTATATTATTGTAAAAAGATATCAGATTGATGGTGTAGGAATACTTGGGAGTAAACCCATGCTGATTTGAATCATAAATTCCTAATTTTTTACAATCTTGATCTATTAGAGACTTCATTACTCGTTCCATTAATTTACCAGCCACTGCGGTCAGGCTAATTGGATGATAATTCTGCACAGTACCTCCATTGCCTTTTTTAAATATGGGAGTAACTATTGCTGAATGCCAATCATTTGGTACAATGCTTTCTTGTAAGGATTTGTTGATGATAATTGACAAAGGTATAGAAATATTTTTAGAGGTTTCGATCAGAAACCATGGATGAATACGTTCTGGGCCCAGACTAGTATTTTTTTTTTAGTTTTTTGATAGCCTGTTTAATGTCAGTTGGATAGAACCTATGATAATCTATGTGGTGAACTTTAAATGTACTAATAGGTGATTTTTGAGAGAAGACAGAACAAAAGTACTTATTAAAGAGATTCAAGGTTTCTGTATCAGATAGAGAAGAGCCATTGGTTATAATGGGACCAATGGTCCTTGATATACCTTTTTTACTATTTATATAGGAGAAAAGATATTTGTGACAGTCTTTTGTGTGAGATAGTTTAATTTCTAGCTTATGTTTTGCCAATTTAATTGAATTTTTAAGTTTTTCACAGATAGTCTGTTTTTATGTAATAGAGTAGTTTTAAATGGAACAGAACTATTCTTAGATTTCCTAAAAAGTTTAAATTTTTTATTTTAATCTGATTTTTAATTGTCTTGTTGAACCAAGGGGGGATGTTTCCTTTATTATTAAATTTCCTCTTAGATGGAATAAAGGTATTTTCCAAATAATGCACAATGTTTTTAAAAAAGTCCCTTCCACTGAAAATTTACCAAAAGCAGATGAGGCCATCATCTTCAACTCAAGCAAGGACCTTGCATTTCTCAGCAAAACCTTACAACAATAAAATGGTACTCTGCACCAAAAAAATGAAATTCATGGTCTTCTCGGGAATGCACAAGAATTTTGCTCATGCTCCCTTCTCCATCCATAATCTGGGAGACATCATGCTTGAGCACATCCCCCTTTTCAAATACCTAGGAGTCATCCTTAACAGCACACTCTCCTTTGACACTGGCATCAATACCCTCATTAAACGTGTTCACCGGGAGCCCTGCAGAGGGTCAAAATGCACCTGATTCCAGAAACTAAGAGTTTACTTGCTCATAACGTTCTGTTCCCTTGTGTCAACTACAGCTCTTTTGATTATGCTGCTGCTCATTCTGGGCCCTTGTTCAGATGCACACAGCCTACAGCAGCATTTGTTGCTTCCTGACTCACCTTCCTCTCACACCCACCACCACTACTAGCTGTACAGATCTGCTGTCTATCTATCATAGGAAGATCACTTCACCCATAGGGCAGCAGTATTTCTCATGCATCACCTCACTGTTTTCCTGCTCCACCAACAAACTGGGAACTTTCTCACACTCCAAATTTACCTTCAAACTCTCCCTTAGAAACATGGCTCCTGTGCAAAGAACTCTGTCCTACAGGAGCATTGGCATCTATAACCTACTACTTCCCTTAATCACTTCTGCCATTACCATTCCCTCCTTCAATGCCAGATTTTGACCAGCATCTTAGAGACAGTATGTTCTATAACTGCACTTCACTTGTCTGCTGCTTCCCTGCATTGTGTTAACTACCTATAGTTTATATTACATGCACTTTGCCTGCAGTTTGTGTGGCATGCCTTATACTATGTTGCACCATCTGAATACTGTATTTTTATACTCTCTACAACAGGTCACTTATGAAAACTGGCTTTATAGTTCATCTTGCTCTCCAGTATAATAAAAATGAAACAAAATGTTATGGTGAACATTCTGACATATATTTGTTATTTAATTTTTAATTGCCCATTATCTCGTCTTGTATGATGCCTTATTTTCCTAATTTTAAGTCTGTGTTAATACATTTTTTTCTTACATTTGAAATAATAAAAAGATCACTCCTTTTAATATGGCTATCCCCAGGTTTACACCAGGATGCTCTGCTGTTTTTGAACACCTATTTTGTAACATTACTTGTCTTGTGAGTAAAATTAACTAGTATGCAGCAGACACTGCTCCCTGAACTTATTGGATGATACGTATACAGAAACAGCTGAGAATACTGATGCAAACCTGGAAATGGTTATATTAAAGAAGCCCTCATTTAATTATTTCAAATGAAAAATATAACGGCAAAGCAGACTGAAAATGGGAAAAAGGGGTGTATTACAAGATAAGAGATGGAGGCAATCTAAAATAGAATAATAACGTATAGATCAGCATTTTCACTGTAACATTCACTGCCACGTTAAGTGCTGGGCAGAGTAACTCTTAACTCACCCAGCCTGAGGCAGCTATTTTGAATAAGGCTGAACATAGAACACTTCAATTAATATATACACCCCAGGAATGAAGGAGGAGAGCATTGATTAATTGATTGATGAATTTGGTAATCAGGTACTATAGGTACCCTGGACATAGAATTAGCCCACTTTCAGGCAACATCCAGACCTAACAGCAAGCACACACAGAGTACAGCATGACAACAGGACAGGGGAAATGTATCACCTTAATGGTAAGTCTGGTTGTGTGTAGGCTCTGTCCATAGGTAGTCAAATGATATGGGCTGGCCTCCCCTGCTAGCTGGGACAGGTTGGAACAGCCTGAGAGAAGTCTTAGGACACTCCTCTTCCAAAATTCCCTCAGCCCAACCTTTTGTTCAAGTCTGTAGTAAAACACTTCTTAAAAATAAGAAACAACAATAAATATTAAACAACATATACTAATCCCCCAAAGTGGGACTATACTGTATATGCAATGTAGGAGAGAAGATACCATAGGGGAAAAGTACAGCACAGATTACTGGGAGGGACTGACTGCTTATGGAAAGGAAATATAGTTCCCTTTTGTTGAACAGCTCCAGTAGGCAGTCAGGTGGTATGAGCCACAATAAGCAGTCCTTACCTTGGACAATCAGTGCTGCAGGACTAAGCTCAGCACTCACCTGCTGAATGCAGCATTGGTGGAGCTGAGAACTTCTATGCAGTAATTTCTGGACAATATATGGACAGAGGCCTGCTCAGTGGCCTTACAAATATCTTCAGGAAAGCCAAGGTGTGCTTGGTGCATGAAGCTGCCATAGCCTAGGATACACTGCTAAGCTCAAGATGGTGGCATGTTAGTTCTGGAGCTCAGCAATAATTGATGTTTTTCTATTGCATTCTTTGCATTCTACTTACAAAAGTATTCTTTTGAGAGGCCAGGTACCTTTCTGAATCAATGGAAATCAATCCTCTAATATCAAGTTTTCTCCTCAAGGATGTTTGGGAAGGCAGTTATGATCCCGGGACCTGCTGGCTCCCTCAGAGTGGTTAGCGCTGGAAACTCCCCAGCCACATCATGCTCCGAAACAAACATGAAACGAAAGATCTTAACAAAGCCTACCTTACTTTCCATACAGGCTCTACTAACTGATTTTCAATCCAAAGTCCTTACTTCATCTCTTGGGATGGAGAATATGCTCACATAGACCTCTACATATTGTGATGCTATTGAAAATCAAGTGCAAATCAGAAAAAAATGTAGTTACAGCTAATTAGAAAGAAACAGAAGCACTAGTTGCTAGAACCATAATGGTTAAAGTGATGGTTAACGTTGCACTTCACAAACAGCTTGTGTAATCTTCATGACTGAGAGCTGAAAACTCCCTCCTATTATGGAATCTGTGACTGATCATGTTTTCTGTATCTGTGTCTAACACTGATTAAAGGAAGAGGTCAGAAAGCATAGGCTGCCATTTTTTGATTGAAATACCATTGCAGCTGGATTCAGTTTTTAGACCACCCTGCCAAAGACATATGTTTCCAACTGATATTGGCCCTGACCTGTAACTTTCTGATACCATAGGATGAATTAGATATTGTACGTGATTCTTACATTCTGTACTATTCCTAAAAAGCACAAAAACTTACAGATGGCATGTTGGAAAAAAAATTGTTAGGGGTCCCGACTATATCCAGGTTTTCATTTACAAACTCAGAAGAGGAAAAAAAGGTTTATGGCTATTGTATTAGTGTTCAAAGAGGCAGGCATACCAGTTTCTCTGCTTGCCTCAGCCAGACTCAGACCAACGTTTCAGAAATAGGATTAATACTTTGAAGACACAGATACCACTCAAGCATTTTGTAAGACTTACAGTATATCCAATTTCAAACTTTTTTAGGGTCAGATTTTGAGGAAGATGAAGCAGAGATCATTGAGTATCATACAGTAGGAATAAGATTCTTTCATATAATTGCTGTATGTAGATAGTTTATTACATGGCCATGCCTATATCTGAACAGTGGAGTATGGAGAGTAAAAATACCTAGAAATAATTTTCTTTTTTCTTGAGAACTTGGTGTAAAGTAACAGTGATGTGAAAGACTCTGACTGGTTGAAAACGCTTGGAGCACAGCTAAGATGTTCTTTAAAATATGATTCTCTGGAGAGTAAGATGGCCTACTGGAAGTGGGTGTTTGAGATGCTCCAAGGTATCCCACAATAAACCTTCAAAGAGATCCTTTTAGAACTGCATAAATATGCACTTTCCATGAAAAATGGATCTCTCATCTTCCAACAAGACAAAGTTGTCAAAAATGGAACACAAAAAACTGTTGGTGCATGAGCAAAGATTAAAAATAAAACAAATAAATGTTTCACCTTTAGATCAGGCACTATTGACTAATACCCGAGTGCTTCATTCTCTTGGAGCCCTGGGCAAGTTCACCCAGCAGCTGTAGCTGAGGTGACAAGCCCCAGACCCATACTAAATAACCCTGTTGTTAAAACAGCTGCAGTGGAGCCTAGAAAAAGAGATTAAAATACCTTCACATGAAAAACTGGATTTGTTTGAGGCCATCAAAAATCTTATACAATACTATTGTTGGCAAAACCAAAAAAAAATTTTAAATGGGAAGCAGTAGCATCTAAAGTTTATAAAAATGAAACTCAGATTGCAGAAAGCAAAAAGCACATTACTGCTGTTGCTAAAGACCACAATGAACATTCTAATAATGTCACCACCAACTCAGCATTACTTGCATCAGTCCTGAGAGATAAAAACTTTCATGCCAGAAAATATAAAATTTGGAGAACAATCTTACAAAAACAAACCTTAGAAAGATAGGGGTGGAATTTCAAAGGCCTTAGACTGATGCAAGGTGCTTGCATCGAACAGGTCTGATGCAAAGGCACCTTGTGCCAAGGGCTGCCCCAAGTGTGATTTTCAAAAGCAGTCTGTGTCACCCAGCAGGCTGCCTGCACCAAAGTGTGCTAGCACCCACCTTGTGCCACGAAAGTGGCTGCAGCATGGCGCTAGGGGCTTGTGACAGACCCAGATTGCCGCAGCCCTCGGATCCAGATTTTCAAAGACACCCCCCCCAGGAACAAAGTGCCAAGTACCCTTAGACCAGTGAGGGGCTGGTCTAACAGTACTTATACCGCTCCTAGGGGGTCATCCAGTATATGCCACTGTGTGGCTCACCCCGATCCATCCCTGATGGGCGATCCCTGGTGGTCCGGTGGTCCCCCCTCACCCCCATCATGATCCCCGATACCCACTACTGTGCATATTTCCATCCCTCCCCCAAAGGTAGTGCCCATCTCAGAACTCCCACCCCCCTCCCGTAGCCCGATCCGGTGACCAACACAGCCCTCCACACAACACCACAGCCAGCCACCAAATGAGGCTGTCATTTTGTTTACTATATACAGTATACAGTACACACACTGACAGCTCATTTAGTAATCAATAGTAGTGTGTGTAGGGCTATGCTGGTGCCAGATCGAGGTATGGGAAGAGGGAGTGGAGGCAGTGATGGGCACTCACCTGAGGGGGAGCACTAAACTACCATGGTACCAGTGTGTGTTGGAGCACAAGTGCAGGTGGAGCGGTGGTGTTGGGAGGGCTGTGTCCAGTTGCAAGCCCCTGTCTGTGGGGGCCACAGACTCCCCACTGCCATTGCGGTATTTTGGGTGGGTGCCCCATATGTTTGGTGCAGCACCACCTTTGCCGCAAGCCACTGGACTTTGGTGCTGGGACCCTGTAGATTTGAAATTTGGGCACAAGGTCCTGGGGCACACCGCATTCAGCATAAGCTACCATTGTCACAGCTTGCATCGGGGCTTTGGAAATCTGGCCCATAGAATTTGATGGCAGCTAAGAACCGCTTGACCCACCCAGTCTTAGAATTGTTGGGTTACCTTTTCTTGTGACAACTGAAAAAATAACTTGGAACATTGTGCAGGATCACTTTATTGCAACCTTGGGATACACACCTGAAACTTTACTGCCATTAGTGAAAACCTTTCATCTTCTAGCAGAGGGAAAACTTACATAGTACTGCATCTGCCTCTGAAGTGCCTGCAAACTCTAATCTGGCTGCAATACCTGTTCCACCTGTACTTCAGCCAAACCACCTACATTCTGGAATCTGACCAAGAAGCAGTAGTTAAACAGGTAAGACTGAAAGGCACTTTAACTTTTGAGCACACTAAGGTATATACATATATACCCCAATGTTAGCCCACAGTGTCAGGCAATGAGAAAAATATTTCTCCAGTTCAGGTCTGAAATTTAAGAACTGGTTGTAATGGTTTTTTTTGCTTTACCTGTGTAAGGCTCATATATGTTAAACTCAACTAAGTTCCTCTTCTTTGATGCAAATTACTTGATGGAATGTGTTAAAAATCATAAAACCATACAAAAAAGATGAATCAAATTCTAGTGACTTAGAAGAAATGGACAATGACAGTGACATCGCTGATTCAGTGCCTTGAAGCACATTTATGGTGACCTCGTGAACTATTTTTGCTTTAAAAATGAATATTCTCTACCTGCTATGAGTAACACTAATGAGACTTTTGTTGCCCTTTTCTACCATTAGGGTTTGGAACCAATTGACTGTCTTTGACAGTGGCTATCTAATGTATGTTGCAATAACCCATATACCTGTATGTGATACAGTTTAATCAGACCTTATCGGTTTAAACATGGTTATCTATATGGCTTTCTTCTCTAAGTGTTTACCAATTCAGTTGTCCAGTCTTAAATATTATTAATCTGTTTCACTTTAACTGATCTATACAGTACGGGTTAAAAGTATGGCTTACTAATTTTCATTCTTTTCTTTGTTTTAATTTTAATGTTAGTACTGCTGTGCAATGGCTATCTGGAGAAATAAATAAATGCTCTTTTGGGCTATGAAAGTAAGGGCCATAACTGTTCAAAGAATGTTAAGCTTAACTGTGCAATAAATGTTTGTGTTAGTATATAGCATAAAAATATTTTTGAAAAATTAAGAAAATGGGTACAATAAGGGATATATATTTTATCTTGCTGAATAGTATCAGATGCATTTAAACTTGGATAGGTTTCGTATCTTTGTTGTTATATATTCTAATCAATGATGCAGTTTCTATTTTAGCACTATTAAAGGTCATTTTGATGTATTTTATTACTTTTTGAACTATTAAGTTTATATTGCTCTCTCCCATCCTTGTAAAGGACTTAATCACACACCAGAAGAACACTTTGATGTTTTATTATTAGTACCAATGTAGTTGGTCTAGTGTGGACATTTTGGATGTACCCATTTCAATATATACTGTATATGTATTGAAAATCCAAAAATAAGTGTATTAGAAAAGAAGATTTTCATTACCTTGAATCTCAATGAATTTATTACCTTGAATTATTTTAAATCCCCCTAATGATTTTTAGTGTTTTGTTTAGTAATGTATTGTTTTCAGGCATTTTTTGTCAGAAAGATTTGTATTAGTGCATCTATTTTTGTTTCTTTTTGGTTCTTTGAATTAAAAATAAAGTATAAAAAAGCTGCCATAGCCCTCATGATTGAGCTCTGATCCTGGAAAGAGCAGAGAGAACCCAAGATGAGTATATTAGTTTGACAGCAGCACACATTGACATTTGGTTGGAGTTCATTTAGCCAGAGTGGCTCCTCTCTTCCCCATACTTAGGAGAACAAAGAGCCACTCAGTACTGCATAATGGCTTAGTGTGCCTGATGTCAACTCTTAGGGCTCTCCTCACATGTAAGGAAATGTAGCCATTCCTCCTTGGTGTTCCTAGGGTTCAGACTAAAGGGAAGGCAATGCTACCTCCTGGATTTTGCAGAAGTGGGAGACCATCTTAGGAAGAAAGGAGGGCACCGTTCTGAGGTTCACCACAAATACACATCATAAAGGGGCTCAAGGAGGGGCCCATCAAAGCTTTGAGGACCACATTAAGCTTATAGAGGGTGGGACTTATGGATTTCTGGGGCAAGAGTTGTGACATGCTTTGAGAAAGCAAATGAAATCTGGATGAGGCCCCACTAAATGCAATCTTTTATAATCCCTGGCAGCTGACAGGTTAACCACCTGCACCCTAAAAGGAGTTACATGACAACCCCTTGTCTAGGCAGTGCTGCAGAAATTCCAAGACACTGAACAGAGAGAGAGCTGAGAGTTTATCTGAAAAGGGGTGCAACAGGAACAAAACGTATCCCAGACTCTGCTATAGGTCTTTTTCATAGGGTTTGCTGGATTGCATCAAAGTGTGGTTAACTCTTGCTGTCTAGACTGCCTTCATGAATCTTCAATGCTCAGCAGCCAGGCCAAGAACTGAAACCTCTGAGACTCTGGATGAGGACTAGGCCCCTGGTGAAGAAGGTCTGACCAGTTTGGAAATGGGATTCATTTGCACAATGCCAGGTGTACCACACCCTTCAAGGCCACTGGGAACACTGATGAGTGTTCCCTTTGCAGCATCTTAAAACCTTTGATATCATTGGCTATGAAGGGAACGCATACACGAGGATGTCCAGCCATGACAGGAAGAGGCACTCATTGCCCAGTGACTGTCTTTCCCAGTACCTGATGAAGTACCTGGGGGTCTTTGCACTGAACCTGGTGGCCATGAGATATAAATTCAACATTCTCTAATGCTCATAAATCAAGTAGAAGACTTCCTGGCTGAGTTACCACTGCCCTGGGCAGAGCTTCTGTCAACTTGGCCAGTCGACTTTTGTCATGATGGTGAGCCATTACACATTCCGAATAGACACTGCCTGAGTCAGGTTTATATGTACTGTCCACCATTTGAGGGATGATCTTGCTGAGGGTTTCACACAGACATCAGTTAACAGTGACATTGACTGCAGATCCTACAGTTGTAGTAGGTGGAGTTGAAGGGGGCAAAATTGAATCCCGGCCTACTGCATCAAGTTGATGCTTGCTGCCATCAGGCCCAGCACATGTAGGATCCTTGTGGTTGATGCAGGCTTGCATCTGAGTCACTTAAAAGCCCATGAGAGGGTTTGCGCTCTGTTCATTGTTATAGACACTGTGGCTGTTGTGTTGAACACTGGCCCCAGGTAATGAAAGTATTGTTTAGTTGCAGTGTGGTTTTTTATCCAGCTAGGGTGCTGCCTCATTCTGGTGACTTCGGAAACTGCCCTTTGTGAACAGTCATTGACTGTGCCCTGATGAGCCAGTCATCTAGATACGAATGAATGTGTGTGCCTTCCACTTTGAGGTGTGCTGCCAGCACTGACAAGACCTTTGGAAATACCCCCAGTGCAGTGGATAATCAAAATGACAGAGCTGTGTACTGAAAATATTGACCTTGAACACAGAAGCACAGCAATTGGCAATGTGATTGATTAATGGAGATATGCAGAAATACATCCTAAAGATGCAGGGGTGCTAAGACATCCACTGGATGAACTGCTGCTTTGAAAGATCATAGCATTTCTCTTTTGAAGTGTGATGACTTCATCCTTCTGTTGAGGTGTTTGAGGTCCAGTATTGCTCTGAAGCCCCCGGTCTTCTAGGGAGCAATTGAGAAGATGGAGTAAAGGTGTAAGACTATTGTTGAGATGGGACCAGTTGGATAGTGTTGATGTTTCTGAGATGACAAAGAAATGTGGTAGCTGTGTTAGTCCAGTCGATGATGTAGTGAAAAAAAGGAAAAAATATGTTGCAGGTGATACCTTTTACTGGATGAACAAAATGATTACAGCAGCTTTCGAGAGATAATACTCTCTTCTTTAGGTCATTGGGCTGAAGAACAGAGTATTATACCTTGAAATGCTGGTCTCAGATATAATTTTATTAGTCCATTAAAAGGTATCGCCTCCAACATATTTTTTTTTTATTTTTTCTTCTACATCATGTTTCTGAAATGGTTGATGATGCTGTCAATCACCCAGATCTTGGCAGAAATTATTGATACTGGAGACTGCAAGAAGAAATCTTGAGTTAGAAGGTTCCAAAGCTTGATGGAGTAACCATTGTAGAAAATGTACAAAGCTGGTGGGCAAAAGTTGTGAATTTTGCTTTAGTGGAACTTCCACAAAATTTTGCAACTTTCTTTGAAGTTTCCAAACTTCCACCTGTGGTGGACTGGAAATCTTTCAAATGTTTTTGGCAAATTTTTGCCATGTTCTGTTTAGATGTGTCTGGTGCCCCTCTCCCCATCCCACCCGAAGCCCTGCCCTAAATAGCAATGAAATTTCCTGGTGGTTAGCAGTCCCTCCTCCACCCAATCACTCACCCCATTTAAAAAAAAAATGCTTACCTGGTGGCTAGCAGTCCCTCTTCCACCCAATGACATCCTCCCCAAAAAAATACTTCTCTGGTGGCTAATGGTCCCTCCCACCACCTGATAACTTGTCCCATAAAAAAATACTTCCCTGGTCGCTAGTGGTCCCTTCCCCAACCCAGTCACCCACCCGACATGTCCAGTGTAACCCCGTCATGATTCCCAGTATTGTAATTGGATAAGCATTTTTTCCATGGTGGTCTAATAACCCCCCCATCCCTGATCCCCAGTATATGAAGTTATTCCCTGGTGGTCTAATGGATCCCCGCCCCCTGGCAAGTAGTGTCCCACCATTCCACTCCCTCCCATCCTGACCCTGAGCTGGCGACTGGCACAGACCTCCTCTCACCACCATGGCTGGCTGCCGACTGAGCTATCACTGACTGCATACTGTAAAAAGTACACACTCACTGATTGACAGCTTAGAGTGAGCTGTCAATCAGTGAGCCTGAACTGTGTACAGTACTCACTCAGTGACAGTTCAGTTGGCAGCCAGCCATGATAGTGAGAAGAGGGCAGTGCTGGTCACTGGCTTCGGTTTGGGATGGGGGGAGTGAGGTCGTGGGACACTATCTGCTGGGTGGGTGGGGCACACAGTCCACTAGACCACCAAGAAATAACTTCACATACTGGAGATTGGGGGTAGGAAGGGAGTTCATGAAACCACCAGGGAAAATTATTATGTAATTACTATATGGAGTATCAGGATGGAGGGGTTACACTGGACTCGTCAGATGAGTGATTGGGGGAGGGTAGGAGCCTCTAGCCACCAGAGACATATTTTTTTTTTATGGGGCGAGTGATAGGGAGGGGGAGGGACTGCTAACCACCAGGGAATTTTATTAGGGCTTGGGAGGGGCACTGGACACCAGGGAATTAGTTTTCTGTTTGATATGGGTGGCAATTGGTGACCTGTAGGAAGGCACTAGACACAAGGGAAATATTAATGGTAGGGTACCAGTGAATTTCTGTGAAAGTCAGAAATTTGATTTCCAAACTTTTGTGGAAGTGAAGGTCTGAGTTTTGTGGAAATTCTGCTGGCAGACTCTTTTTTTCGCACACCATGGTGATTTCTATCCACTGGTCTATGAAGAGCAGCATTCTGGCACACTATGGAATTCTGGGAACTAGGGACAGGCCTGATCACAGTATAACTGGTTGTTTTTATGATCTTTTTTGTCCCAGTGGTTTCCTATTCCCCACTTACACTGTTGTAGTGCAAGGATCTGTTGTTGCGATAATGTCACAACTTGCCTTGTTATAAGTATAAATGGTATCCAGGGCAGTACTGACATGTCTCACAAAGGAAATGTCATCCTGTAGATTTCCTATCCTTTGGGAGAGCACGCTTGGAATCTGACACCTGCTTGTTGATGGCCTCCAACTCCTGGCCAAATAGTAGATCCCCCTGGAATAGCATATTCTGAAGAGATGCCTTGGAGGAATCATTGGCTGACCAAGGATAAAACCCAGGTCCCCCAATGCCACACCACTCTGGGCCAAAAATCCTTTGCACACCGTGCAACCAGCTGTATGAATGCCCTGAGCACTCACATCACCTCCACCTCCTCACTGGGCATATTCAAATCAAGCCTCCATCATCATCTCACGGCCTCCAGCTCATGTGACTGCCACCCCTAACTTCTCCCTTCCCCACTGAGATCAACCACCCCTCTCTGATGTTCTTTGACAATGCCATGAGCTGCTCTAGTCTTTTTCGGCTGCCACTCCCCTATCCTCTCACCCTTCCTCCTTGAGTTCTTCTAGGTTTCTGAAATGATTCTTTGTATGTGTTATTCATGTATTCTATTTACCGTGATGCTGTACCTGAACTGATGAATATGGTTGTATGCTCTCTTTAATTTTGTCTGCCCTTGTTTAACATGTTTAACATGTATGTACTCTTCTGACGTGGAACCTTTGTAATAGAGCCTTGGCTCAAAGGTAATTGTAATCCTAGATCTATATAAACAATAAACAAAAACCAGTGCACCCTGCATACCGTAACTGAATATAGGACTGACTTTGCTGACAGCTGCAACAGATCATAGGATGCATCAGTCAGGAAAGATATACCCACAGATAGGACTGACATGGGTATTTCTGCTTCAGAATAATGGGACAGGTAGAAAGAGACAACCAAGATCCTAAAATCCATGGCACTGCAGACATAAGCCCAAACAAGTGCTGTCCACATGGAGGCTACTGCCACTTCATATGCTTTCTTCATCACGGCTTCTGGCATTTTATGAAGGGGGTTGTTAATGGCCACCACTCATTGGGGGAGAATGGTAGCTTTTATTTATGGCAGCTCAGATTGGTCTGTTAACTTTAGGGCTTGCATCCTCTGATTTTGCATCTTTTTCATCAGTTTTGTAGGTCTTTGCATACCCCAGTGGCGGTGCCTTGTTTTGGAAGTTTACACATTCCGAGGCCACAATGCCCTCTGCTATATTGTATACAAGGAAGACTTAGTCCTTTTTGACAGCATTTTTCAAGTGCTATGCTTTGTTTTTGGATTTGTGCTGCAGCTCTTCCTCCAACTCCAGAGTGAAGCAGTTTTATTTCATTAGTGTAGTCAGGTATTCCCAGTTGAGAACTCTACCTGATCTATCTGCCACCTGGTCCTCATCCAAGGAAACATATTCTCTGTCCTGTAATCCCAGAATCCATGTCAGTATTGTCAGATGGTGCTGGGGATAGCTCCTAAGAGAGCAGAGCATCTCTGAGACATGGCCTGGTGAACTCCAATGATAACCTGGGGATGCCAGAGGTGCTTGTGAGGGCCTCTTCTTCTTGTGGGAGAGTGTGTTCAACAGAACCTGTTAGGACATCCACAGTTTCGGTGAGCTTTGATGTGCCTCCCTTTGGGGGAAGCCCAGTTGAAATAATCATGAACATTTCATGAATATTTAAGTATTATTCACAAAGAAGTCATGAAATCAGCTTATGAACAATCAAGAGTGTATCAAATAATTTATGAGTATTCAAGAATTGTACATGATCATCAAATGGCACTCCTGTATTAATGAATGTTCATGAACATAAACGTTCAAGAAAATCCATGAAAGTTCATGCAATGTATCCAATAAACTTTCACTGACACAGTCCATCAGTATTTTTGGTGATCAGAAATACCCTGCTTTTATATTAGCTAATTCATAAGACAACTTTCTTTTAGCCGTATTTTCAAAAGATATTTGCTCTCAGAGGCAGACCAATTCAAACCTCAGTTGTTCCCATTACACAACACAATCTAAGCTATTAATTATGAAAACTGAATTCTTTTAACAAACTCATCATTTTCTAATGAATGGATTTTAAGCAGTTAAGAATTACTAATTTACCTTAAACTTACTTTTCCATTTTTCTTTCAAATGGAATCACTGCTTGCCTTCCTTTCATAAATATAAAGCCCTAGTAGCTTTTTTGTATCAACAGAATCCAAGATGTGATGTATTTTTATATTAATCTTTTGGGGTGCTCAAATGGTTAATTGCCTTGTAGAACAATGCATTTTCCACTGCTAAACAAAAAAGGTTCTGTGCATTCTGCTATGTCAGGAGTTCTCACACTTTGTCATAGTGAGCCTCCCCCAAGCCTTGGAAAAGATCTTGAGCCTCCCCCTAATATAGAAATAATTTTGGGCCCCCCATAGTTAGAACAACTATCATACTTTGCACATTACAGGAAGAATACAATGAAGTGCATTTGAGTAGTTGAGTTTATTCTCATTTTATTGACGCTATTATTCTCCCTCTCTATAACCCCCCTCCCTAGGTCAGCCTAATTGCTCCACACTTCTGAGTTTTGGCCCTATTTACCCCCGTTGCAATACCTCCATGGGTCAGACTGTTTTCTTTGTCAGTTTTACCCTGCTTTTAAACACCTTCTCAGGGACCATTTTGCTCCCTCCTGGCCTTGCTCCTAGTATCTCTCTGCTTAGCCTTTGTATTTGTGCTTTTCTACAGCCAGTATAAAGGGTCAAATGTTATCTTATTCTTATTCATTTGTATTATTTTGCATTTTGTTTTGCAAAGTTTCCAAGAATTGTATTTCCTCCATTCAGCTTTCCCCCATGTCATACCAGGACACAAGTGTTTAAGTGTGTTTTCCTGGTAACCATTTTGTACATAAATTCACATGTCATTAGTCACTTTCAGTTTGCTGCATCCTTTCACACAAAGCATCCAAAACTTGACATTTAAATATAATACATTTTAAGGCTTGATTGAGCCTCCTCTGGAACAGGTTGGGGCCTCCCCTGGGAGGCTGGCCTCATCATTTGAGAAACCCTGTGCTATGTAAATTAGTTCTGCATGTTTCTTTTTGTCTTGGTTTATCATGGTCTGGAATATATTGCCAGAGGAATCACCTCCAGAAGGGGGGGGGGGGTCATTCTACCATTGTGCAGGTCCTTGGTGAGACTGCACTTAGAGAAATGAGCAGGCACTTTTTCACAGAAAGAACTGCTAGAGGGGGAGGTATCATTGTAAACAGTGGTCAGCTTTAAAAGGGGTTGGGACAGAGTGAAAGGGCGAGTCATAATGTGTGGGAAGATGAGTATGGGGGATGGGAGAGGGAATGAGGAAGACTCTGTGTGGAAAGGGAAGTATGCAGCTCCAGTATATTCATCTGTGAGCTGCACATTCGAGCAGACTAGATAGACTGAAATTATCTGTTTCTGCTGGCATTTTTATATGTATGTTCGTATCATCCTTTAACATTTCGGCACCTTCATGAAGTTTGTGTTGACGAATAGTTCAGGAACTTGCTTCATGAACTAAGCTGAAGAACATGTGGTGAATTTTAATTGATGTGCATGAAAGATCCATGTAAATTTTTATCAGAGTTCAGGAGTTGATGAACTTCATTTTGCCTGGGAGGATGCTACTTGGGAGAGATGAGAATGTCCTTACGATGATGATGCCAGAGATTTGTGCTTGGAGGCATTTTTCTGTTTTACTGTCCCCATGGTGTAGTCAGAGGAGCATAGGGTTTTGAATCTAGTTAGAGGAAGCAGCTTAGTTACAGGATAGACAATAGAAGCCAGCCAAGGTGGACTGGAGACTAGTTTGGCATGTTTTACACTGGAGGACCTTAGCTCTTGTTTCATTCAGTACAGCATTTGAATATAGTATGTTGTGATCCATAAGGCTCTCAGAAGTCTGCAGTTGGCCATTTATAAGTCCTTATGATCAAGGATTGACCTGGTAACCAAATATAGAGGAATATAAGGCCCAGAGAGGAGTGAGAGCATTTTTTGTGCTAAAATCATTTCCAAGATGGCTGACACACTTTAATGCCCATGCATGGACTGTACCCAGGTGACCACCACTGCAAGAAATGCACCTAATGGCCTCCCAAGATGGCACCTGTCATGCATGCGCAGACCAAAATATGGGAACCCTCTTACTCATGCAGTTTCCTTGTGGTGATCATGACCAAGGGAACCCGCATTCTTAGCCTACAAAACTAATTTTCCTATGTTTGCTGTGGTGGGGGAGGCACTAGCCAGGCCTTACAGGCACAGCAGTGAGGTTGGGACTATAGCAACCCAAGCAAAGCACAGAAGCCTTGGTTTTCAAAACTTGTGGACTGAGCCCAGGGAAGCAGAGAGAGTCTGTTGAAAAATCCTGTTTTCTGCTGAACGTGATGTAGTAAGGGACAACGGAGCAGTAACATGTCTAAATTCCATGCAGAAAAAAAGGAAAAGTCACTTGCTGTGAAGGAAGAAACCCCTGCAGAGCAAACAGCTGGCTACCAGCTGGAAAAGGTTATAAAAAACTGAGTGTCTAGAGATAGACAAGTCATAAGCTGTTAAAACCTGTCCCAACTAGCAGGAAGGACAGCCCATACCAGCTGACTGTCTATAGCTGCTGACACACAGGGCCCAATTCCAGAAGGAGGTATGCCTGGCACAAGGCAATTTACACTAGACCCTATGGCGTAAATCACACCTTGCACCTACATACTGCAGTCGCAATTCCAAGAGGTGACCTGCACCATGCCGTATGCGGGGTTGTGCCAAAGGTGGCTACACCACCCACTATGCCCGCAACCTGATGTAGCATGGTGCAAGGGTGGGTTATGACAGCAACTGCACCTTATTCCAGACGGGCAGCTGCTGTACCCACTTACACCATTCCAGGACCCGGTATGGCATAGCAGGGTTAGACCAGCTCTTAGGTGGTCTAAGGGACATCCGTCCTGGCACAGCGATGGATGCCCCCCCACAGTGCATTGGAAATCACATGGCTGTGCCCTCTGTACCCCCCCAACTCTGTCATGCTTCCCACCCCCTGAATTTCGGGGTCTCCAGGGTCCGTTTTGGATCATGTCCCCCCAATCGGACTGCAACTTGCGCGCCCAGGCCCATTTTGCCATTCCTGTGGCACTAGCTTGTGGCTGCTGCAAGTCAATGGCATAGGTGCCAGGGACCCTGCCTGTTCTGGAATATGGGTGCAGGGTCCCGGTGTAGTGTATGCATGGTACTTTTCGCATATGCCTGCGAGTTGCGCCATGCGTCTTGTAGTCGAGCCCACAATGTTTTATAGAGTAGGGTTACATGAACACAGGGTAACCCTAAAGAAGACAAAAATTACAAAGAATATCAAAATTTAAGCAAATAATGAACTGCACTACAGTACGCCACGAAAGATTAATCTCAGTAGTAACCATGTCAAATAAAGCTGTTAAATGCATGGAAAGCTGATAAAGCAGTAGTCTCACAATACACTGACCCCAGATCAGTGCTGGCAAGTGAACCAATCCAGAAAAATCAATCTGAAGGGTGCCTTTTCTTATTTACTTCAGCAGTGGATTTACTACTACACAGGTTTCAAAAGGAAGCCTTTCCCAAAACATGCTTAGACATGTCAGACGTAACCAGGTTGAAATTTAAAGCTAATTCAAACATTCCTATTAAGAGGTTTAAATTAGTTTTAAATATCAACCTGGTTATAATGCTTGACATATCTGACAACAGGAATTTGAAGGTTTAGGTCAGTTTGGGCATCTAGGAACCCTGGGTGCTTTGGGCTGGCTATCTGAGAGCACTAGGTTTTCATCCTCAGGTGCTCAGTGTGATGATGTCACTGAATGGTGTATCATCCCTCACTGATTCAGACTGTGGACAGGTTATTGCGTTCATTCTGTCTACAGCTGAAAAGGGCATTTTCAGTTGCATTGTGCGAAGAATTTGCTCTGTTCTTCTTGGACAGGGTGTCCTCTATTCAGGCCAAGATCACCCCAGCATAGCAAAACCAGCTGACCTAGTCAGCCTGGTTGGAGCAGGAGAACCCCTATTGTTTGGGGGGAGTTTCGACCAGTGGAGGTGGCTGAGGTCATTGAGGTGATTTAAAAGCTGTGGTCTACCTTTTGTGAACTGGGCCCTGGCCTGATTCATCTGCTACTGGGATGTGCTGAGGTCATCAGTCCAGTGTTAGCCAGGATAGTCCAGTGTTCACTCTCAGAAGGGCTTTTTGCCAGCACCTTGAAGGTGGCATTGGTGAGGTCTCTTCTGAAGAAACTATAGCTTGACCCTGACATCCTGGTGAATTATAGACATATCTCCCACCTCCCATTCTTAGGGACAGTTGTTGAAAAAGTAGTGGC
This sequence comes from Neoceratodus forsteri, assembly GCA_016271365.2. Taxonomy (NCBI): domain Eukaryota; kingdom Metazoa; phylum Chordata; order Ceratodontiformes; family Ceratodontidae; genus Neoceratodus; species Neoceratodus forsteri. The sequence goes on from CM057457.1 coordinate 188,179,482, forward strand.
TCTGCAGCTTGAGCCACACCTCATGGCCTCTGACATCTATGAGCCATTCCAGTTCAGTTCCAAGGCTAGGTATAGCATGAAGACAACGCTGGTTCAGGTGTAAAATTACCTCCTCAGGGCGAGAGATAGAGGAGAATGTTCAATTCTCATCCTACTTGATCTCTCAGCAGTGTTTGACATCATGGACCACGTCCTGCTTTTGGATCACCTTAGTGTATGGTGGACTCACCAGAACTGTCATCCAATGGTTTGAGTCCTATCTCTCTGACAGGAGGCAATGAATGTTGATGGGAAGTTTTTCCTCCTCCTCCTCCTCAAAGCCCCTATCATGTTGAGTTCCTCAAGGTTCGATCCTTTTTGTCGATGCTGTTCGTGGTGTACATGCTGCCCCTTGGTGAGCTCATTAGACATTACAGTCTGGGTTTCCACTGCTATGCAGATGATACCCAGCTGTACATGTTATTTGCCCTGGAAAAAATAGTGCCGTTGAAGTGCTGAATAAGTGCCTGGCTAAAATTCAGGACTGGATGTCCTCTAACTGGCTGAGGCAGAATCCCAACAAGATGGAGGTATTAGTGATTGATCCTAGTTGCTGGCATGATGGGGGTGTCTCCAAGGTGGTGACAGGCTTGGTCCTGTGATCTACCCCATTGATGGCATCCCCCAAGGTGAAAAATCTGGGTGTCCTCCTTGATGGAAGACTGACACTTGATGCCCAGGTGTCATCTGCGGTCCAAAGTGGCTCCTACCACTTAAGGAACATCTCCCAGATTAAACCTTTGGTTCCGCTAAAAGACTTGGCCTCACTGGTACATGCCTTTGTGACATCCATAATGGACTTCTATAATGCTCTGTACTTTAGGGTCAGTGGAGAGAACCTCTGCTGACTGCAGCTGGTGCAGAACGTGGTGGCCAGCTTGATGACAGGTCTGCCCAGGTCCTAACATGTAACCTTGGTCCTGCAAGACATTCACTGGCTGCCAGTCCGGTGGAGGATCATCTTCAAGGCGGGCTTGCTCACCTACGAGGCCCTATATGGCTTGGGACCTGGTTATCTGTCTGACCTCCTTACACCTGTCATTCCGGTACGTTCCCTCTGATCCTCCACTGAGGGCCTCCTAGCAGTTCTGAGGGCCAGGCTGAGAACCTCAAGAGTCTGCTCCTTTGAGGTGGCCAGCCTGGCCCCCTGGAACTCACTTTCAAAACCTTTGAAGGAGGACTCATTGGTAGAGGCATTTAAAAGGGGCATGAAGACCTAACTTTTTAGGAAAGCATTTTCAGAAAGTTTTAACTGATTTTAATATTACTGATTTATTTATTAATTTATTATGCATTTGTGTATTTTGTGTGCTGTCTGTAAACCCTGCTTTTATTACCTGTAAGGTGCACAGAGCCTCCGGGATTGGGCACCGTATATAAATAAAATTGTACTTACTTTACCTACTTACTGATGCTCTGAGAAAGCAAGTTGCTTATAAAAAGTGGCTGGTCAGCACTCAGCCAGCACACTTTTCAGACACAGAGCTGGAGGCTGGAGACTTTGAAGACCTCTGTGAGAGGCTGAGCTTATTTTTGGAAATGCTCCCTTTTGAAACCTGTGAGTAAAACTTTTCTTAAATGGTGTGTGCATTTTGGGCTTTCTTGTTCAAGTGCCATACAATACATTTTTGTGATTCACAATAGATTGTTAGAGCTATGTTTTAGAGGTAATACATGACTTGTTATAAAACCATACTTATTTATACTATTCTGATAGTTATCCTATAAAAACCATAATTGATAATGTGAAAACCTGAAGTTTTAAGATGGCCATTTTAAAGACCACCAGCCCGGGAGGAAGAAACAGATAGAGAGCTGATGCTAGCCATTAAAAGATGGCAAACAAGGGTGAGGTGGTGCTGGTTGGAGACCTCAGTATTCCAGACATGGACTGGAGCCTTCCAGCAGCAGCATCAATCTGGAGCAACTTTATCCTGGACTCCCTTCAAGGTGCCTTCCTTAAGCAATTGGTCATGGAACCAACTCAGTGGAAGGCAATACTGGACCTTGTGCTCACAAACTAGTGGAAGACTAGGTTTGCTAGCCAAGGCACCTAGCCTCACCTGAGCTCTTTTTCTAGGTTGCTAGAAAGGATAGAGCAAATAACCTTACCAGAGCAACAATAAGGATTAAGGCTTCTTTGGCTAGGCAGGTTTACTGTGTGTTGTTATTTTTATTTTGTACTCACAGGGATTGTTACTGTTTGTTGCTAACATGTTATTGCTTTATTTTTCTCTGATTCATATTGTTGTTGCTGCTGGGTATACATTCTGCTGCATTATTACAGGGTGTGCCTACAGGTGTGTGCTTACAGATTACTGCTGTAATCTTCTGATTCAAATTGTCTTTTGCAAGGTATAAGTTCTGTTACTGCTTTATTTTTCTCTGTAGCAAAGTGTTTCTTACAGGGTATATCTTCTGTGAAATTATTACAGATGATGCTTTACAGGTTTCACAGTTTTATCTGTCATTAGGATAAGCTTTCAGGGCTACTGCATTTGTTGCTGGCTGATTGTTTCTGCTCTTACCTCCTTGTTTCTTTCATCCATGGTTCTTCTTTTTTCAGCAGGGGAAGGGCCCAACCACCCACCCCCATCCCCATCCCTGACCACCCCACACTACACTCCTTTTATAGGGTAGCACAGTTGTGGCATTTCCTGTAGCAACGCAGGAAGAGGCGGATCAGAGGGGTATCCACACAGTGACCTCATTTATGGGGGCACTAGTAATTCAACTTGTTATAACAAGTTATACAAAAACAAACAAAACACAAAATCAAACTTTTGCTTTCATTTTCTTCCTTCTAATTACTCTGACCAGGTTATAAACCCAGCAACTTACCTGGAATGGATATCATTAACTGCAGGTACTGTGGAACACTTTTCAGAAGGGCAGTTTTACAGAATTTAGGACACTGTCATACATGCTGGGCCATTGGGAGATCTAAGGGCTCAGCTCCAGGCAGCATCAGCAGAAATTGTGCACCTCAAATTGCATATTCAAGAGGAAATATATTGTAAGAACCACCCGCCATTTCCCCAACATCCAGCAGAAGCACCTCGACCGCAGAGGGTAGTTGGTCTGGGAGGTTGGCAGGTGGTTAGGAAGGGCAAATCGGTTGCCCCATTACTCGGTGCTCTCCAACATATCACCTCCACAAACCATATAAAAACTAAAAACAAGTATCTGCCTCTAGCTCTGAAATCAAACAAAGGGGCAGAGGACACTGCAGAGCAGGACACTGCAGCACAGGATCTAGCACAACAAAACATACCCAAAACAGGAACCAAAACAAGAAAAAAGCAAAAAGGAAATCCAAACAACTTCTGATCATAGGAGATTCCATGATTCAGGGAGTAGATACATATCTCCAGCCAGGGATAATGGTCAGATGTCTCCCAGGTGCATCAGCGTGGAGAGACACTGACCGCATTGTTAAAATTGTTTGGGAAGCAGGAGAAAACATTGATGTTCAGGTACACATAGGGACTAATGATCTCTCCAGCCAGTCAGTTGTGGAGACCAAGGAACACCTAACCAAGCTGGGAGATAAACTATCATCCATTTCATCTGGCATCTCCTTCTCTGAGATCCTGCCATTCTGAGAGAGGGGGACAGATGGTCGGAAGGTCAGAGAAGAGGAGATAGGGAAGCTAAACATGTGGCTCAAGGGCTAGTGACAGGAAAAAGGACACAAATTTGTAGGGAACTGGCAACAGTTTTGGGAGCGAAAGTTCTTTAAATTTGATGGATTGCATCTGACTAAGGAGGGAGTTAGTGCATTGGAGCAGAAGTTTGATGTCTTTGCAGAATATTTAAACTAGCAAATGGGGAGAGGGGTGCAGCACCCGAAATGTCGAGTGGGAAGAACACCCCTCCCCCCCTCAGCCAGTGGTCAAACAGGAGTTCAGTATGTTTGTAGTTTATTTGCATCACCAGTTAAAGAAAAAGGTCTGGCTCCCCACACAATGCACAGGGGAAACACCGGACCGCGCCCAACAACTAACACACTGAAATCTAATAAATGGAAACTCATGTATTCTGTAACCTAAAATTGTTTTGCTTGTCCTCAATGTGACGAGGTACCTTTGGAAATGAGCCTCTGGCTCAAAGGTTGTAAACCAATTTACAAATAAATTAATCAAATGTATACCAATGCTCACAGTCTGGGAAACAAGATCCCAGACCTGCAGTCAATAATGACAGAGGCTAAACTGGACATAGTAGCCATTAATGAGACATGGTTTACCAGTAACCACACTTGGGAAACTTCAGTACCTGGCTATGTACTGTTCAGAAGAGACCGAGGTACAAAAAGGGGAGGGAGGAGTGGCCCTGTATGTCAATGAAAATATCAAAGCTACAGAAATTCAGAATACACATAAGGAGCCAGAAGAACTGTGGGTCACGCTGGAAACAGGAAATGGGACAGCCACAAGAACTGGGGTTGTCTACAGGACCCCAGACCAGGTGGAGGACATAGACACATTACTGTTAGAAGATATACAAAACATGACAGCTAAAGAGGAGGTTCTGATAATGGGAGACTTCAACATGCCGGATACAGATTGGTCAATACCAGCAGGAACATCTGCCAGAACTAGACACATGGTGGATTCCCTGCAGGGGGAGGACCTCAAACAACTGGTACAACAACCCACAAGAGACAGGGCTATTCTAGATCTAATACTGACTAACAGGGAAAGGATCACAGATCTCCAGGTAGAAGGTCACCTGGGGGCCAGTGACCATCACATGGTATGGTTCAATTTGGTCACTAGAACAAAATCATCCCATTCCAAGGCAAAAATATGGGACTTGAGGTGAGCTGATTTTGATAAGATGGCCAACAGAGTTAAGCTAGTCCTGGCAAAAAGAAATACAGGTGAGGGGGTACAGGTAAAGTGGGCAAGCGTTAAAGATGCAATTCTTGAAGCAACATCCCATTGTGTTAGTGAGAAAAGGAAGTGCAAAAGAAGAAGGAAACCACTTTGGTTCTCAAACACAGTAGCAGAAAAGGTCAGAGCCAAAAGACTGGCCTTCAGGAATTATAAGGGAATGCAACAGGATGAAGATAGGGAGGCATACCAAACTTCCCTAAGGGAAGCAGGGAAGGCAGTAAGGCAGGCAAAGGCCCAAACTGAGGAAACACTAGCATGAGCAGTAAAAGAGGGTGACAAGACGTTCTATAGATACATTGATGAATGAGAAAGTCCAGAGGGGGGTATTGCTAAGATCAAAGGGGATAAGGGTGTGTGTGAGGAGGACCATGTAAAAGCATCTATCCTAAATAGATACTTCTGCTCAGTATTTACTGAAGACAAGGTAGGGCAGGGCCCACAGCTCTTCACCATGGACACAGGGGGAAAGGAGGTGTGCACTAGTCCCTTCATAAAAGAAAGGGTCCTTCAAGAGCTCGATAAGCTCAGGGTGGACAAGGCAATGGGACCTGATGGCATACATCCTAGGGTACTAAAGGAACTAAAGGTGGAACTAGCAGAGCCATTATTAGAACTGTTTAGTGGGTCTCTGAGCAGAGGAGAGGTCCCAGAAGACTGGAGAAGGGCACATGTGATCCCACTCCACATGAGGGTAGCAGGGAAGAGGCAGGAAACCACAGACCAGTCAGTCTTACCTCAGTAGTGAGCAAGACTATGGAGACACTCCTTAAGGAAAGGTTAGTGCAATACCTGGAATCCATAGGAGCACAGGATCCAAGACAGCATGGGTTTACAAAAGGAAAGTCCTGTCAAACTAATCTCATAGATTTCTTTGACTGCGTAACCAGAGTAGTGGACCAAGGGGGACCAGTTGATGTTGTCTACCTTGACTTCAGCAAAGCTTTCGATACTGTTTCACATAGAAGATTGATTAATAAGCTGGTTAGGCTCAGGGTGGGTCAGACATTGGTCAACTGGGTGGCAAACTGGTTGACAGGCAGAAAGCAGAGAGTAGTGTTAAATGGTATACAGTCAGAAGAGATGCAAGTCACAAGTGCAGTAACTCAGGGATCAGTTCTGGGGCCAGACCTCTTCAATATCTTCATCAGTGACATTGCAGATGGACTGGAGGGTAAGGTCTGTCTGTTTGCAGATGACACCAAGATCTGCAGCAGAGTAGATGATCCAGATGGGTGGGCAGAATGAGAAGACATCTGTATGAACTAGTAAAATGGTAGGAAGAGTGGCAACTGGGTTTAATGCAAAGAAGTGCAAGATCATGCACATAGGGAAGAGAAACCCTGAAGCCACCTATAGATGAGTATGAATAGATAGGACATTGACAGAGTAAAGACCTATGGCACATTTTTAAGGTAGCAAAAGAAATGGGCAGATTGGATGGGCCTTGCGTCCTTATCTGCCATCAGCTACTATGTTTCTATGTGTAATGGGGCAACAGAGGGGGGAGCACCTGGGAAACAGTGACCACCAGTCACTGTGGTTTGAAATCATAGAAGGAGTAGAACCAAACCGCACAAAAACACGTATCCTGGATTTTAGGGAGGCAGACTTTGGGAAAATGGGGATAAGCTTGAAAGAGGCATTAATGGGAATGGGGTGGGAATCAGGGGTTGAGGAACAGTGGGCAATATTTAAAACAGGGAGTACAAGAGCAACAGAATTATGCATTAAGCAGGTTAGCAAGGGGAAAAGGGAGAGGAGGACATTATGGTTTTCAAGGAGGTAGCGGAGAAAGTGAAAGCTAAAAAGATTGCATTTAGGTGATACAAAAAGACGCAGGCAGAAGGGGATAGGGAGAAGTACCAGGAGAAGCAAGTGGAGGCAGGGAGGTCAGTAAGGGAAGCCAAAGCTCAGACAGAAGAGCACATCGCAATTTTTTTTTTTTTATTTCATTTTTTGTTGACTGGGTAAGTGCACTAGGCAGATTCTGCCTATTTTCAGGCACGACCTGGGGGAGGGGGATACAGATGAATGCCAACTGACCTAGAACCAGATTAAGCTGTTAGTGATATTTTAGTGAATGGAGGGAATTTGTCCAGGGCACCAGGGAAATTCCCCATCTCTGCCGATAGGGGGACGTGCGGTCCATCTTGGTGTCAGTCTCCATCGGAGAGTGATGGAGCAGGACGTGAAGGAGCTGGGAGTGCAAGCTAAACCGCTACCTGAAGTGCTGAATGAAGTGGATACCTTTTTTGATGCTGCAGTACACTTGGATGAAGTTGTTGCTAGTCCTGAAGGAGTTTCGGATCAAGTTGTCTCTAGCGAATCCTGCTCTTATTTCAGGACCTGGTTCTCTGTCTGAAGCGGTTAGTGCTACACCGATGATTGCTGCTGCTAGCTTGGTTGCTATAGTTGCACCTTCTACAGAACACGTACTTGACTTGGAGAATGTTGTTGATGTACTTCCTTGTAGTCCTAGAGTTTCCCGGGAGACTGGTGGGAGTTGTCAAGCATTGCAACAGCCCAGAATACTCCTAGCGCGGGTGTGGCTGGCGATCGCTTGGCATCTCATCCTCGGAGCAGTCAGTACTCTTTAAACTAACAATCTGCAACAGGACGGGGTTTATGTTTTTTCCTTCTCAGCTGCATCTAAAGGCAAACCGGCTGCTAAACGGGTTTCGACACGGCAGATGTGGGCTGATTCTGAAATGGACATTTCTGCACCTTGGTCTGTGGAGTCATCTTTAAGAGTTGCCAGTTGGGTGAAATCGCCTTTGTCCCAGCAGTGGATGTCTGGGTTTGCTCCCATCCATATACCGGGTGTTCTCATTAAAGAGTTGCCTGCTTCTGGTTCCGTGGGTACTTCTCGTTTGGATGCTGGACATGACTCAGATTTGGCTCTTGAGAGTGGTTTGGAATTATCTGATACCCTTACTTTAAATTTTGAGCAGATGGCTATGTTGGGTGGCCAGGATTTGCTTGTTTCTAAAGGGGGTAGAGTCTGTGACCAGGGGGAGGACACTGCTAAGTTGCCTTTGTGGTATTGGGACTTAAGGCTCTTCCCAGGGTGGTGATGGGGCCAGCATTCCCGGACTTATGGTTCCTTTTTTCATAAAAAAGTTCTACCTGCTAAAAGACATAATGCAGAATGGATTGTTTATAAGGGGGGGTTTAGAGGTGTTTCCCGATAGGGAATACTGAAGGACAGTCTGCATTTTAATGCAGCTGAGTTGTATGCTTTGATGCATGTCTCGTGGGAGTGTTCCTTTGACGTTAGTTTTAAAATGCAGAGTGGTTGGGAGTCCTTCTGGCTTACATATCACAAAGTGAAAAGCTCACCTTTATGGGCCCCTTTTGACATTATTCCTTTGACTAAACCTGCCCAAAAAAATTTGACTATTCTATTTCGAAATGAGGGAGTGAGTGTGACGGATTTAATATTTTAGCTTCAATAATGTTTGTTCAGTACTAGGTCACCCTGAGGCTATCTTTGATAGTGGAAATATCTGGATGGGGTTGGAAGGTCCGGGTACTTTTGCATGAAGTAGATGGCTCATTACAACATTTACCAAATTCCTTTTTTTCTCTGTGGGTACCGGGGGGTTTTGTTTTATCCGAGACAGCCCAAAACTTGCTATAAATGAGGTGCCCCAGGTCATAAGTAATGCCTGCGATAAGGTGCGCTGTTCATTTTGTGGGAAATTAGGTTGTATGTATCACCAATGTTCTGAAGATGTTTGTTGTAACTTATGTGGCAAGTCTGATCATTCGTATCACTCATGTACTCAGGCTGCTTTTGCCAACTCTGGGACTAGTGACCTAGAGGAACAAAGGTTACTGGTGGCAGTTGCTCAGCGAGAAAATGTGAAATTCTGTCAAGCTACTACTTGGATGCTGAGGCCTTTGGATCCTCAGTGTGCCCCTACCTCTGATCAGCCTCCATTGCACCCCCCCCCCGAGTTCTTCTCAGAGTTCTCCTCTGATACTCCCTCGGAGATTGTGGTCAGGGATTTAGTGGATCAGGAACCATCTCTTGTGGTACCTCCACTCCCTGCTAGTGTGGCAGCCTTGGTGGTGAAACCAACTGTTTCATCTATGAAACTGCCTCCCCCCCCCCACCAGCTACAGTTGTGAAACCTGAACAATGTGTAACTCACCATAGAAGCTGGAGGCAACTAGCTTCTAAAGTATATAAGATTTCTGAGACTGAAACTTCTAATATGTTTCAGCCTCTTTTTCACGACCCAGGTACTTGCGGCAATGACTCTGAGATCTCCTCAGAAGAGTCCCACTGCATAGAACCCTTGTCTGATTCTGAGTCAAGTGAATTAGGGGATGGAGGTGGTCAGTCTGTGGGTCCTGTGAAAGGTAAATCTGTTTCTAAAGGGAGAAAAAAGAGGATGGCGAGCTCTAGTAAATCAAGAACACTTAAGCCTCCTTGAATCATTTCATGTCTCAGTTTCCAAATCTCCGTCTATTAACTATTAATGTTAATAGTATTAAAAATAATCTGGGGGGGGTGTTTTTTCTCATTTAGTATCCTCTGCTGTTGATATTATCTTTTTGCAGGATACTAGGTTGCATTCGACCGCTGAAATCCAGACTGTTCAACGGGAATGGTTCAAGGAGCCTTCCTTTTGTTCCATTGGTTTGGATACCTGTACAGGGGTTGGAATTTTGTGTTGTATAAATATTCAGCTTATCAAGCTGTTGGATCTGGTTCTGGGAAGGCTCTTTCTTTTGGATATTAAATATCAGGGAACTTATTTTAGATTGATCAATGTTTATGCCCCTCAGACTAAGGCTGAGAGGGTGGAGATTTTTCTTCAAGTTCGCCCTTTCCTTTTTTCCACTCAGACTGTAATTTGGGGTGGTGACTTTAATTGTGGTCTTACAGTTCAGGATCGGGGGTGTGGTACTATGACTAGGAAAATTTTTGGTGACTTGTCCTTTCTGTCTTCTACAATGTGATTGGCTGATATGATTGATGCTTATAAATCTTTTCATAATCAGGGTGTGCATAATTTTCAGAGAGGCACGAATGCGACTCGTATTGATTTTTTTTTTGTCAGCAAAGGAATCTCTGTCAGAGCAGCTCAGGTTACTTCCATAGAGTTTTCTGACCATAAAACATTGTCAATTATGCTGGGGTCCACACAGCTCCCTAATGGGCCTAGAGTGTGGAAGTTGAATTCTCTACTTCTTCAGGAAGCCAATATTGTACATCAGATTTTGTATTTGGTTTGCGGTAGAAAGACTTTATTTACCCTTTTTGATAGTCCTAATTTATGGTGGGAGACTCTGAAATCTGATTTGTGACATTTATTATTGGCTATTTGCAAGCAGACATCAGATTTCAAGAAAATTAAATACCAGCAATATAGGCAGCATTTACAACATTTATTTAGTTTAGCGCAGTCTACTGGTCATGATTTTAGTACACAGACTAAGGTGATTCAACGTTCATTGAGGGATTTTCATGAACACCAAATGGCTTCCCTTATAATGCAACAGAGGTTTGGAATTCATGGAAAATTGGACTTTGTTTGTCCTTTTTTGAGTTGTAGGGACCGAATTGCACATAAACAATTGACTGAAGTTTGGGACCCTGATAATGTCGTGGTCACACAGCCTCAGGAGATTATAAGGGTTGTATCCTAGTATTTGGGGGCTCAGTTTGAGAAGAAGGATACTGACTGAGTGGCTTTTTTGCATTTTTTTCCCTTTTTGCATGTTTCTGCTATTCCTTGTGACATTGTTTCTAAATTGACATTGGCTGTGTCCTCTGCTGAAGTCCTGGAGGCGGTTAGAGCCTTACCCAAGGGAAAGGTACCGGGAAATTATGGACTTCTGACTGAACTTTTTAAGGTTATAGTCCCCTTTATTTCCTCTGAATTGGCTCATGTTTATACATGCATGTTGAATACGGGGGTTTTCCCTTTGGATATGACTCTTGGGATAGTGTCCCTCTTATATTAGAAGGGTGATAAGAGGGATTTAAGTAACTGAAGGCCAGTTTGTCTTTTGAATGTTGATTTTAAGATTTTAATGAACATTTTGACACAGAGGCTGTCACTAGTAGCATTATTTGTTCTATCCAAATTTCAGTCTTTTTTTTTTTTTTTGCAAATAACTTTATTTTGTAACAAACAACAATTACAATAACCAAAACAAACCCCACAAACAATAAACCCCAATACAAATATTATTGCAGTGAAATATCTTGGATCACAACAAATAGGAAAGGGATACACCTCCCAGAACCCCCAAACCCCACCCACAATCCCTCCTCCCAGACCCCAGGCAGCTATTCCATGTAGAAGAGAAAAGGAAAGAAATAAAACAGAATGAAGACCAAAGAAGATTAGCAACCTGATCCTTAAACAACTAAAATCTGTCTTGTCTTGATATAATCTAGTAGAAGATCATTAAGCATATTTGGCCTACTTGGGGAAGAGAAATAGAGCCAAATAGCCCACTCTCATTCCACGTATGACTATAGAGAAAAAAAAAAACCCATCCCCTCTAGTAGCCATATTTATCCTTCAAGCACCGAAAAAAACTACTCCAGTATCTATTAAATTTCTCAGTTGATTTAAAAAAACTAGCTACAGCCCTCTCCACATTTAGGGCGGATAAAAATTCATCCCACCACTCCTTAAAGGAGGGGGTCTTATCACTACGCCAGTAGCGGAGGAGAAGCAGCTTCATCACTAAAGCAACCAAGGCCATTTGGTGCTTTTGAGCTGCCGCAGAGATATGGGCAAACATACCAAATATGCATACATCAGCATTAAAGTAAGCTGAAATATTAGAGTAGGGGCCTATCCACAACCTTACCGCATCCCAGAGTTTAACTGCCTTAGGACACTCCCATAATTTGTGATAAGTAGTGCTGATAGGGCAACCACAATCCTTACACTCTGGGGAACTAGGTCTATATATCCGAGAAAGTTTAGCCGGGAAAGATAAAGATTGTGCAAAATATTAAATTGAAGACCCTCAGTCTGTCTTGCTTGACATATGTATATAGATCAAACCAAATCTTAGTCCAGGTCTTCAGACCAGCCAAGGATAAATTCACCTCCCAATAGTGAGATATTGGGAGATTCTGAGTCCTCTTTGCCAAAATTAATTTATATATTTGGAAACAATGTTGCCAGATAATGCCAAGTCTCTCATCTTCCTCAGAAGCCCCCAGCCTCTTCACTCCCTGTTACCCTTTAGGAGGAACGAATACATCTTTGAATCTGGTACAGCCGCAACTCGATCACTAGGTTCAATCTCAAATTTCTCCATCAAAATGGAGGGCAAATAGCTGAGCCAGGCAAACAAAATCCGCTACTCCTAGGCTTAGGAGGCAGGTTACCTCACGATCTCTTTATCGGCTGATTACCAATCAAAAGGTTAGGATTCTTTAAAAGAGGTTGCATTAGATCTTTTGTGAAGGGAATGCTCAAAAATGAGTAAAGTTGGTGGAGAGTCTTGATATTCCACCCCAGCGGGGTATCCCTCACTTTCAAGGGAACCTTAGACCATGGAATAAATAAATAGGATTCCGAGTCTAGATTAGTACTATGAGCAATCAACCGATCTAACATACATCCCATGGAAGTCGTTACTGTATCTGACATCCATAGGGCCACCCTCGCCGCATGGCTAGCCAGATAGTAAATATAGAAGTCCGGCAACTGCAGGCCCCCTACCTTCCTTAGGCGAGTAAGCTTCACATAAGCCCTACGCGGTGGTTTCCCCTTCCACAAAAAGTCAGCGCAATATCTATAAAGCGAATTAAAGAAGGACCTGGGAAGGTATACCAAATTTCAGTCTTGACATGTTCAGGGGAAGGTAATTACAGACCAGCTACTGTTATTATGGGAAGTTTTTGAATCCGGTGCTTTTCCTGGTATGGAGGGGTCTGTGGTGTCCCTGGATCAGAGGAAAGCGTTTGATTCTGTAGATCATGATTTTTTGTGGTCTACTTTACAGTTCTATGGCATTCCGGTGGGATTTATCTCATGGCAGCAGGCTATTTATTGCTTGGTGGTAGTTAAACCGTTGGTTAATGGTTTCCAAGGACCTATGATTCTGGTGCGTTTTGGAGTTCGGCAAGGTTATCCCTTAAGCCCTTTGCTTTTTGTTTTTAGTATAGCTCCATTACTAGGACTATTGAATATTTGTCTTTTCACACCAGTCTCTGTTTCTGGACTGCATTTAACTTGGACTGCTGCTACTGCTTATGCGGATGATATTTGTTTACTTTTGAGATCTCCCACTGACGTTGTTAGAGCACTTGATTTTTGCTCTTTCTATGATGCTTTGTCTGGGGTGAATTTGAATAAAGAGAAATGTGTTATTAAAAGACTTGTGGTGGGTGTAGCTGCTCCTTGTGTTGCTGGCATTTCAATTCAGGAAGGACCTCTTCAGATTTTGGGGCTAGCCTTTAATTATGGTCATCAGAATATTCTTAATGGGGATAAGAAAAGAGAGCAGGGGAAGGCTTTGGTGTCGGGTTGGTGTAAACATAGTATGGAAAAATTGAAATGTGTGTATTTAGTTAGAACTAACCTTTTACCTCTTTTTTTATATGTTAGTTTGGTTCACCCCCCCCCCCAAAGGAAAGGGAGGCTGTTCTGTATGGCTTATTTTTTTGGACTATCTGGGGAAGTAGATTGAACCCTCTTAAATGGAATGTGTTGTATTTAAAGGTTGCAGATGGGGTTTTAAATATGGTCAATCTGGTGTTATTTTTTTCATTAATTTTTTATTTACAAATCTACGTCTGGTATGTCAGCAGGTACCTACTTGGTGGATGCCCTTGTTATGCTCTAAATTGCGAGCTTGGTTTGATAGTTGGGTCTCTGGTTCTTTAAAGATTTTTAAATCAGTTCCTTATTCCCTACTTATTATAGGGAACTGTTTGTTCGCATGAAACTCTGGGGTATTACTTATGGGGATGTGCTCCATAAATCCAAAAAATTATTATATTCCCAGGTCAGGGATTCCCATTTTACTGAATCTTGTACGTTTCCTTTATGTTCTCTGACCTTTGTTCCCTGCCTATTGCGCCTGTTGTGCATTGAAAGAATTCCAGTGAAATATTGGGATGTGTTATGGCTTTGTTGCCATGATAAACTAAATGTCAATGCATTCATAAACATAAGGCTTTGATGGAAAGGAGGTGTGCTAGACCACAATGTCTGATGCAACTGGAAACAATACAACATTTATTTTTTTCTTGTTCTTTTATTCAGTCATTCTGGGGTTACTTGGCTGCAGGTTGGGATATGTTGCCATTGCGTACTGTCTCTTATGAGACTTTGATTTATGGAGTGTATAGCTGAGACTAGGCCCACTGGGATGCCCCTGTTCTATTACTGTGGTTTTTTTCTGTCATTAAATTGTATGTGTGGAGTGCTAGGTGTTTATTTACGTCACAGCAGAAACTACTTTCACATCAAGATCTTGCTGGTTGTATTTCTAAAGACATACTTTGCATACATTATGGGGAAAAATCTTGTCCAACTGAAGTGTATGTTAGAAATGTGTGGAGAAATCTCCCATGGATAACAGATTCTGATGTGTCTGTTGCATGAAGTGTTTTCTGTTTTTGTGCTTTCTGATTCTGCTTGTGATTTTTTTCTGAGCTTTGTTTGTGATGTTTTAAATATTCAATAAAAACAAAATTCCCCTACTGTTTTCAAGAATTTCCATGAGATCTTTATCATCCATCTGAACTACCACCAGTCCAAGCAGATGGGACCTCGGTTTAATGTCTCTGGGTAGAGGGAACAAAACCTTTTACAGGTACATAAGTGAAAAAAAGAAAGGCAAAGAGAGGAATAGTAAGACGGATAGGGAAGGATGGGGGCCTCGTGGAGGATGACAACAGTAAAGCTGACATATTAAACAGGTATTTCTAACATACTAACATATTATTTGCCAGCAGATTAGGCCTTACGGTCTATTGAGTCTGCTCAAACTCAAATCTCTAGTTGGGTGCCAAGGCCCTCCTCTCCCTTGTGTTCCAGAAACCCCTATCATCCATCCCCCCCCCCCGGGTGCTGCTCAGTCTTTACTGAGGAAGAGGAGGGTATGGACCTGAAGTGAGTGCAAGGGGTGGGAACAGTGCAGAAATGGACACAAGTCCCTTTACACAAGAAAGGGTCCTGAACGGAACTGCAAGAATTAAGAGTTGATAAAGCAATGGGGCTAAATGGGGTGCACCCCAGGGTCATAGAAACATAGAAACATAGAAGTTGACGGCAGATAAGTACCGCAAGGCCCATCCAGTCTGCCCATTTCTTTTTCTACCTTATAAATGTGCCATCGGCCTTTGCTCTGTCAGTGACCTATCTATTCATAGTCATTAAAGAACTAAGAGAGGTGGTGGCTGAATCTCTTGCAATCCTGTTTAGCCAATCACTGGAAACAGGGGAGGTACCCAAAGACTGGAGGACAGCAGATGTAGTCCTCTTATACAAAAGAGGAAACAAAGAGGAAGTGGGGAACTACAGACCAGTCAGCCTCACCTCGGTAGTGGGGAAGTTAATGGAAGCACTACTGAAGGAGAGATTGGTGGAACATCTGGTTGCTAACAGACTACAGGACCCAAGGCAGCATAGTTTCACCAGGGGGAGGTCATGTCAGACCAACCTCATTAAATTTTTTGACTGGGTGACAAGGGAGGTGGATCGGGGAAGGCAGTGGACGTGGCCTATCTGGACTTCAGCAAGGCCTTTTACACTGTGCCACATAGAAGGCTAATGAACAAACTGGGGGATATGGGAGTGAGCAGGTCAGTAGTGTGGCAGGTAGATAACTGGCCTGGAGGCAGGACACAGAGGGTGGTGGTAAATGACTGTCACTCGACAGAGGGAAGAGTGACCAGTGGGGTACCACAGGGAGTGCTGGGACTGGTCCTATTCAATGTATTCATCAGTGACATTGCGCAGGACCTAGAAGGCAGAATTGCCCTGTTCGCTGATGACACAAAGCTCTGTAACTGAGTGGACATGCCAGAGGGTGTAGATAGAATGAGGAGGGACCTGCAGAAACTTGAAGAAGCTTCAGGGGTTTGGCAGTTGAAATTCAATGCAAAGAAGTGCATGATAATACATATGGGGCACAAAAATCCTGGGACAACATATCAGTTGGGGGGTGAGGATATAGCATGTACCAAGTAGGAAAGGGATCTTGGGGTTACCATCTCTGATGACCTCAAGGTAGAGAAACTGTGTGACAAGGCAGCAGGTAAAGGAAATAGGATGCTGGGATGCATAGGCAGGGGCACCACTAGCAGGAAAAGGGAGGTCATAATTCCACTATACAAGACACTAGTGAGGCCCCACCAATAGTACAGTGCACAGTTCTGGAGACCTTACCTATGAAAGGATATATACAGTGTAGAGAAGGTTCAGAGGAGGGCAATAAAGATGGTACAACGATTGCATCACAAGTCCTATGAAGACATGTTGAAGGACTTGATTATGTACTCCCTTGAGGAGTGGAGAGAGAAGGGATATGTTAGAGACATACAAGTATCTTACAGGGAGGAACAGGGTGCAGGAATACACTATTTTTCAGTGAAAAAGATGTTCCAGGACTAGAGGGCACGAGATGAAGCTGGAGGGAATGCAATTCAAAGGGAACTTGAGATATAATTTCTTCACAGAACGGGTGGTGGGCAAGTGGAAAACCCTGCCAGAGGAAGTGGTGGGGGCTGAAACAATCATGGGATTTTGGAATACATGGGCTTGACACAAAGGAATTCTGGAGGTCAGAGGTAAGGGACAACAGACTTCTAGGAAACATAAAGTGAACTTACAAGCTCAAATGGGCAGACTGGATGTGCCATAGGCCCTAATCTGCCGACAGTGTCTATGTATCTATGTATTTTACTTTAATGAAATGGAAATAAACTGATGAGAGCTACTAGCAAATGTGTGCTTTTTGGTGTTTGAAATTTCTTTTGTCTACTAATAAATGAACATCAGACTAAGAATTGGTGGATTGGCTATGTCCCAGTTCAGGTTCTGGCCTGGGTATTTGGGAATTTAATCAGAATGACCTAAGCCAATCCAAAGTGCTTATCTTTGTGATGGGGTGGTGGTGCTGTAGATCTGAATGTCAGCCAGGACCAATGTTAAGGTATATATAACTCTTAAATGGTCTGGCTCAGATACTTTTGTCTTGGGGGATTCAACCCAGTTTTATCTGAGACTTGACTTGTCGCGTTGGGGGGGGGGGGAATGGGAGCAGACAGGAATCTGAACCCAGACCAGATTACTCAGTAGTAGGTGATTAGGAGATACCTCAGTCCCATTTTCTGTTTAAAATCAACATACTGTACATTCTAGGAAAGAAAGAAAACCATTGGTGTATTGAGTTCTTCCCCTGCCTATTCAGTGGGGATACCTGATCAGTTCACCTCTTTTTTTTTTGCTTTAAAGTACCTGTAAAGTCTATGACCTGATCCATGAAGGCACCCTACCTATGCACAACTCAAGAGTATCTGGGGTGGTTACCTGCTCACTCTCAGACACTGACACACATGGTATTCATGTCCACAGCTTCCAGTTTGTTCCCTGCATGGAATGCAGTGCAGAGGGGCAATGGTCAGATAATTGGGGAGGTGCTGTGCTGGACATTAGGTATCCCCTCAGATGCTTGTAATAGCTTTGTAGTGGATCCTCTGCTCAGCATACTGTATATAGGGGCAGATGGGGTATGGCAGTCCTGCAAGGACTGCAATACCATTGCTAGGAACACTTTTTGGTTGCTGTCAACAATTGCATGTGCCAGAATGACACTTGGCCCTCCTTACTTGCATGGTGGGCTGGAGACAGGAGGAGAGGGTCAATCAGGCCCCAGAGAACATCCTACAGATGTGCAGATGGGGGGGCATAAGCAGTATGGCAGCCTCTTGGACCACGTAGCCTGCGTCCCCTCTGCTGGTCCTTTGTACCATGGAAAGTGTTTGATGAAATGTGCACTTGTGTGGCTCCATATCCCTTGCCTGCCCCAGTGTGTGTCAGTGCATGAGGAGCTTTGGAATGGGTGCACAGGGTGCATGCATCCAGGGCCGTGGATGTGTTGAGGTCTCCACATGTGCAGAGCAGGACCTCTGTGCGCCACCAGCCCTCATAGGCACCCCTCCACAAGTGTGTATCTTTTTGTGGATCTGTCCCTAAATCTTAAAGAGCTATGATTATATTATTGTCTGATACTACCTGCTCTGGAAGTCTGTTCCAAATATCCACTGTCACTTGTTCCATAAATTTGCTCCTCCTGATACTTCACTTGAATTTTCCTCTGTTTAGCGACATCCCATGTACAGCTCTTTGTTTTCTCATCTGCAGATACTCTGAGTTTTGCTGGATCTGATGATGTTAATCCTTTAGCTTTCTGGGCAGACTGGGTGGGCCAAGTGGCCCTTTTCTACCAACAAATTCTGTTTCTGTGTTTGTACAGTGTATTTTGATAATGGTCATGCCCACCCTGTGTATTTTCTTTTGCACTGAAAAGAGTCTTAGTTCCATCATTTAGTCCTCATACCGCATTCCATAAGCACGTACCATCACAACAACAAAACTTTCATAGCAAAGACCATTACAGTGACAAATATCAACAGGTCACTGTAATGGTTCCACTGTACACCAGCACTGTTTCTCCCGGTGTTATGCTTCCACCCCGAAACAACTCTGACCCGGAGTTGGTTATTTTAATAAGGGGTGTACGGGGGGGGCGAAGCCTTCTCAAAAAACATTTTCTTCTGGACGACACAATGCCTATCACTGTCCTGGATGTCAACAACAGTGTTGTCCTGTGGAACGATACATCCTTCCACAAGCCCTCAGTCAATCTGAGACCTTTTTCTAAGCAAAGTCTTCCAACTGTTTGCACTCTGATGAATTATGTGTATTGCTTTTACAATGTATAGCTATGGTGTATTAAAGAGTTTAGTTTTATTTTTGTGGTTTAAAAGAGTTTGAAACCTAGGCTTCCAATGGTTAAAATGATCAATGGCCATGAGATTTCTTTGTTGTAGCCTAGGGGGACCCATCACCACACCACAAAGTTCAGTGAATTGCTTCAAGGCAGTAAATTAAATAACCTGCAGGTCCTCGTCTGACTAGTTCACCAGTCGTATGAACTTGGTTGGTGTTATGTCTGTCTGTCTCTTCCTTGAGCAGATGCCAAGTCAGCCCTCGCTGGTAATCAAAACTGGCCTGGAATCTTGACGGCAACTCTAAACAATTCATATAAACATCCCAAATAATTGCCTTTTGAAGTTTGATTGAATTATTTGCACATTTGCTTGCCATTGTATTCTCATTACTACATAGTTTATATTGCACAAGCACCAACACTTTATTTATTGTTGTATTTATTGTTATTATTATATGTCTGTATTTCTATGTCCACATAACTGCCTTTTGAAGTTCTAGTCAATTATCTGCAAGTTTCCGTTCCTTTGTAGTCTCACTGCCATTTACTTTATATTAGTTACTGACACTATTCATTGTCTTTTATTTATTATTGTACCGTATGTCTACATTGTTGTCTGAACATGATTGCTTTTTCAAATTATGTTTAATTATTGGCACATTCTCTTTCCTTTATAATCTCATTACCATGTATTTAATATAATACGTGGTTAGGGCTTATTATGTTTGGAAATCAGAAGCTACTCATAATTGTTGCGTATGTTCTAAAAATTATTCTACATAGATTATAAAATGTTATTGTTCATGTTCTTCTGTCATCAAAGTTACCTGTGTCCCTGCTGGTACTGACTCCTGCCTGGCACCTGCTTTAATTTTCAGTGGGCTCGACTTATGCAGACCACAGCCAGTCTTCATGCCTGCATGCCCGCTGTCAGGGTGTGTGAGGGGATTCACATGAGAGCACAGTTACGCTTGATAGGCAGAGCTGCTCCTTGGCTTGCTCACGCTCCCTGTACTGGCACTTACTTACTCTGTTTGTACCAGAGTTAACATTTTGTTATATAACGTAAATTAAAATAGGCTGTATAGGCCCTTACTTGGCATAGCCACTCCTAGGCTCCCTCTCCCTCTCTGTACTGGCATTCAGTGATGCTCTAGTTCCCTCAGAAGAACCATATACTATCAAAACTAAAATATGGGTGACCATAAACAGCTCGCCTCGTGTTTCCATCTCAGAGTCAGGATAACAGCATGGATCTTTTGAGTTTCACTCAAGGTCCATATGCTGCTATTTTGATTCCTCGATGGAAACACAGGCTCGTTGTGTCACCCATACAATATTGCTTATATTGTAAAGTCACTATTGCAATATTCATTGTATTATTTACATGTTATTATTTATTTATGATTGATTGATTGATTTTTTTGAAAGTGTTTTACCAGAAAATGCCTACTGAACCATAATACTTCATTTCTCGAGACATCCTGGGGGAACTGGGTACATGGGAAAGCAACACAGCAGTCACAGTACAGAATTAGAAACAACGTTACTGCTGTATAAACATGAATAGCCATAGCATGACTGATAGATATATAGAGAATAAACCACCCCCGATTGGGAAGAATAAGCTGGTTCTCATACTAAACAGGTACTGTGATATCAAAGAACATGACAATGAAGCTCAAGTGTTCCAATGACATCTCAATACCTACGAGATGTGAGAAACAATATTTTTCTTCACACTGGGGGTGATTTTTTTTTTCTTCACACGGGGCAGAGCATGTCAGATATTTAATCTAGAAGAAGTATCAGTATTTCATCTAGATGGGATGTAGCTTGCCTGTTTTCAGTTTCCCTTTTAAAAACCACTAGCTTGAGCAGCTCCCACTCACAAGTGATGCCGGATACCATTCGAAATTGCTCTCACTGTTCTAAAGTTGAGAACAACTTTTCAGTAACACCAGGAAAAAATGTTTGTGTATTATATGTAAGCAATAACATATGACAAGGTGCTGGTTAGTGCGTGATAAATACATGCCTATGGGATAGAGGCCAAATGCTGAGTGCCTTACTGCCCCTAAAGGTACATTTGTCACACATTATTCAACACCCCAAAGTGTTTTATTGCACTTATAAAATGGGTACATTTTAAGAAATCTTTGAAAAAAAAGATTTCAAATATTGTACAAAAATTAATAAAAAAAAATGCCCATTTTGTGCTAAGGAGTCCATTTACTCCAGTGTGGTCAGTAGGGGCACTAGGAAGCATTGTTACAAGTGACTGTGTAGGCTATCAGTAAGGCTGAGAGTTTCTTATGATCTGCCCATCAGCATGATACTATCTGTGGTATTATCTTTTGAAAAATTGTCAGCGGTCTCATTATAACTGCAGGTCAGAATGTAGTGTGAGATAGCGCAATCAGCTTTCATGACAAAATAGAAAGATCTGCATGTCAGAAGGAAGAGTAATTAACTCAGGAGAAACAGTGATTTAAAAAAACTTTCCATTATTTAAACTGCTGTTTCTTGGTTTCTGTGTTTTCAAAGCAAGCATCTCACTCAGAAACAACATGAAGGTGGAATCATTTTTGAAGGATTCTGTCAGCAGCACATGGATCCTTTAGTAATGGGGATACAGGTAGTGGGATTTTTTTTTACCTGTGGTTTGCAGGTAAAAAAGACATGGCTAGAATGTCATCTAAGCAAATCAGATTCAAGAACTGCCCTTACAATTTTATAAAAACAATTTACTATCACTAGGTATATAGCCCATGCAGAATGAGTGGTTGAGAGAGTTGAGCAGGCAGCAGGAGCAGTATGAACATTTGAGAACAAAAATAACTAGCATATGAAACCACTATATAGTTTGCGGTTAGTGAGGATCAGCATGTATCTGTATAAAGACTGAGGGGGTGGCATAATATACAAATAAGATGTACAGAGAGATGAGCCTAGGAAGTGATTTAAGTACAGGAGCAGACACGAATGGTGTGGGTATAGATAAAGTACCTCAAAGAGGATTGGGAGTAGGAAGCATATATGGGGGTGGGGAGTCCTAGAGTCAAGAAAGCCTGTAGGAGAAAGCAGACTGATCAGCTGAGCATTTAGTATGTAGTACGGAGAAGAAGTGGGAGTTGGCAGAGTGAAAGGAATAGAGGATTGGATGAGAGTAAGCTAGAAGAGATGAGAGGTAACAGGGGAGTAAATGATACCAGAACTTAGCAATGTGTGAGGTGCAGTTAGAAAGGCAATGATATTTGAGGGATGGGAAGTTGAGGGAGGAGTAGTACAGGGAACAGTGATGAGTGTGGGATGGACAGTTAAGTGTAAAGTGACAGGAGTGGAACAGGAGATCCAGTCTATTATGTATGTCTGCATTGCTTGTCACTTCTCTTCCTCTCTGAAACCCCCTTCCCACTGCTTCAGGTTGTACATGGGAACAAGCTTTGGCTTGAGCATGCCTCTCCCAGTCACCCGTTTTGAAAAAAACATAAACCTAAATGTAATCAGTAAGGATGTTAGACCAGCCCTTTAACCGTTAGTTTCTCGTGCTTGAGAGTATGACTTTTACACTTCCTCAGGACTGCAGGGCTATTACTACAGCTTATAAAGTGGATGCTAGATTGTTCAGTGATTCCTGCATTCTGATGAGACCAGAACAGCCAAAGTACAGTCTCTTGAAGCCACACTAACATTTTATTGTAATTGTTTTCATATTTATTGATAATTCTTGCCATTCATTATATTAATGGGATACTAAATTCTGGGGTGTGTGGTCATATTCCTGCTCTGTTTATGCACTTCTCCAGTGGTTGAAGGCACTCAGTAAGATAGCATGACCACACATCCTATTGCATGTACCCACATATCACATCAGTACAGTAGATGGAGCTGCTCATTGAGCTCTTTAGTCACAGACTGCTGTCCACATATACACAGACAGACGTTTCTACACAGACAGACGTTTCTTCAGGACCCAAGAAGGCCACTACACTGGGATGCTACTAATGGGGTTCTAGTGGGAAACCCACTGTGTTAATTTGTTATTTGCTATTGGACTTTACAGTGTAAACAACCACTTGTTTGTTTGATTTACTGCTCATTAGTTTTGTGCCCTAGTTCATTGCAGTTGTGCATTTGCCAGTCTCTAACATATTGGAGTCAGTTGTCAGTCACCTTAGTTAAGAGTTCCTTGGCAGATAAGTTTGTCTAGGCAATATTTCTACCTGGATTTACCTTCTGTGTTTGTCTTCCTACATTGTGCACTTACCATGGGTACGTTGCCTGCCAATTCCATGCATTTCTTCTTCTACCTGCTTGCAATGTTTGGTCTACACTGACCAGACTGGACCCAGTGAGAGAGGGTCTGAAACTTTAGTGGCACTGATGTTGGTGTTGGGATCCCAAAATCACAGCGTACTTCATGTCCCATGAGTAGTGCTAAACTGACTAGATCAGACAAAGTGAGAAAGTGTCCTAAGCTTTAATGGAAAACTTGACGACAGTGAGAGGGTCCCAAAATATTGCAATGTAGTTCCTGCACAATGTTTTGTTCTAAGGAGTTGGGTATGCTTCCTTGGAGCCTGTCCTGCATGGAAGCCCACCAGTGGTAGCTGTGAGCACTAGCTCAGCTGAGTAGGGAGATCATCATGGTGTCCTGACTGCACAAAGTGCCACAAAATCTGCAATTTTGGTTGGCAATGGTGTAACATTGACCACAGTTTGTGGATTTGCTAACCTGAGACTTAGATTAGTGTTAGTGAAGTCATTGGTTTCCTGGTATCAAGACAACTCTGGAGTAGTGCTGTGTGTAATTTTCAAATTCCAGCGGAACAAAATTTTGCAGAATTTCTGAAATTCTGCTGAATTTTGCCAGAAACAGAATGGTGGAATTCTGCAGAAGAAAATGGTTGCAGAATGATTTTCTGCAGAAAAAAAACACTGTTCTGCATAATAATAAACTTCAGATCTTAATATTTTCACCAGAAATGTTTGCAGAATGATTTTCCATGAAAAAATGCTATTCTATGGAATATTATTTCGCACATCACAGCCACTGGAATTCTGCAGAAGAACCACTAAAATTCTGGTAGAAATTCCACGAGTGGAATGGTCATTCTGTGTTCATTTTGACGGCAGAATTCTGCATTCTGCACAGCACTACTCTGGGGTCTAGCACTTTTAGATTGCCCTGTGGTGAAACTGTGAGGCTGTTTATCCAGTAATTGCTTCTGCTAAGAAGCTGTGATGTTGTTTGTTTTCTGAAGTCCTGTGTGGAGATCAAACATTTCTTTTGATTCAAGAAAGATATTGGCTCAGTCTTACATTTTTTCATTGTTGATAATGGGCATCTGGTGTACTTCTCAGCCATGAAAATTTAATAGTAAAGTTAAAACCCTCTGTCATATTGCTTGCCACTTTGTTCTTTTGTGTCCCAAGACTGACTCACCATTGCTCTTTGTGTTCTTCACTAAACTGTTTTTTTTTTTTCGTTTGACTCTCCTTGTATTTATTTTAGGGTTGATTTCATTTTTGGTATTTTTGGCTTGGTTCTGTAATGTTTCTTTTTAAAAATAGTATTGGTCATTATAACACAAAGCATACCACTAGGTCATAATTTACCCTCAGTCTTAAACCCCTTTTATAAGACTACATTGGCACAATGTTCCTATTAATATAGATATTTAACAGAGTGGACATCTTTGTCTCCCTTCCTTCATTCCTTTAAAATGTCCCTATTGTGAAAAATGGGATTGAAATAGCATAGCAGGGTATGTTCACAATGTAGATGTTTTTGCTGAATCTGTTATGTCACATCTGTAAAGACTATTGTACAACAGTATCTGTGTCTTGAATTTCTGTTATTTTGTTCTGGTTTCTCCTTGAAAATAGACATCTGATGCTCTTAGTGCTCGCCCAATCATCACATTTTAATTAAAATATAAACCTCTGCCTCACCTGACCATGGCTGGACATTGCTTTCACATCACTGATTTAAAATTACACATATCCCCATAATTCAAAGCATCATAGGCAATATATGCAAATCCCCATGGAAGAGTTTAGACTGGCTCTGCTTTAAGCAACAGTGGGTGGTGCCAAATGCTCTCTCACATGCTCCAGCCATTAGGCACCATACATACTTGCTTAACATCTATCCAGTCTAAACTCTTTCATGGTGATTTGCATATACTTCCCACATTGCTTTGCATTATGGGGATCTGTGTAATTTTACATTTCCTTGAAACCTGGCTTTTTTGCTAATGCCCTTTCTGGGTAATCCTTGCTCCAGTGCTTTTGTGCAGAGGTTCTTTGACTTTTAGATTGGTTTAAATATTGCTTCTATTCCCTCAAGGTTAGGTCCTCAAGGGTGCATTCTGTATTAGTCAGTGTTAGCAGTCCCTGGAACTTTACCTGTATTGTAAACACTCCCTGTGGAGTGGACAATTCAACTTTTACTGTGCTCTGATTTTATTAATTGGTTTTAGCAGTTTAATGGGCAGACTAGGTGGGCCAAGTGGTCCTTATCTTCAGTCAAAGTCTATGTTTTCTATTTTTCTATGTAACTTTCTTGTAGTGCCATAAAGTGGTTGGAAGCAGGGGTGAGTAAGGACACTTTTCCCTGTATTGGAAGTGTATGATTTTAGTGTGCGTGTTTGTGTCAGGAGGGTTCTTTGTGGTTGAGAGGGTTGTGGTGGTGGTGGTGGTGGTGGGAAGCTTTTATGGATTGCATGGTAGTGAGTTCACTGCATTATGATTTAACATTGATGTAGGCTTTATTATGTGCCAGTGGAAGTGATGGAGTACATAGTGTTCTCCTGCTCCACTGAAAACCTCCTCCAGCTGCATCTTTTGTGGAGATCAAGACTCCCAAATGCAGTACTTTAACACTGCAGGCTGTTTGGGATCCTACAGGGTTGGAACAAGGACAGAGGTTGTGGTCTGGGAGTTGGGGCTCCTTGATGGCAAATTCTAAGAGTCTTGGGCAGAAGGCACCCTGGATGGACTTTACAAAGTGCCAGGGGTTCCCCATGTCTAGTGTCCATACTCTGGGATCCCTTTTTGGAAAAGAAGATTTTAGCCATTGTGCCAGACAATCCTGACCATTCCTTTAAGCCAATTCTATGAAATGATCAATCCCAGGGGGAACACAACAGTGGTGCTGAGGGATTGCATCACTGTTTCCTCAGCTGATTTGGTGTGCTTAGGTTCCTGGAGGTACTTGACATCTTGATCATGTTGGATGCCTTCACGGGGGGGGGGGGAGTGGACATGGCCATGGAGGGTTATAGTAAGGATCTTTCATACACAGTCAACACCTTTGTGCCTTTCCATGTATGCCAACTAGTCTCCTGCCAAAGCTCAGCATGGTACAGTGAAGACTAAAGTGGTTGAAGACACTTGGGCAAAGACTGAAAGACTGGAGCATTCCTGGTTGAGAATGCATCAATGCAGCACAGGCTTCTCTGAGGTCCCATCATGGAGTGCATCAGACAGAAATTATCTAGAAGAACATAGAGTTCCTATCAGGATTGATTATGTCGGGGAGGAATAGACAAGATCAGCTTTTTTGCACTGCTGGCTGACTCTTACGTCCTTTCTGCCTATAGTCAAGAGATATCATTTATACAGTTGATCATGAGGAGTATAGAACTTTCTGCTTGACAGGTTGTCCACTGTTTGGCTGGTAATCTCCCACTGGGGATTGGTCCATGCCAGTAGAGGAAAGGGTTCATGTGAGCGTATTCCTTGTCTGTGGACTGAGTTCTAACAAGAACTAGTTCAGGAGATATTACAGGTGATGCCTCCATTGCAGCCTTCCTGCTGTATTTTGGCATCAGGTCTTACACAGCTGTTGGTGGTAGTATGGTGAGAGGCTAGTATCTGTGATAGCTGAGACTGTCTGTGCTTTTTACTCTTAACATTGAAGAATGTGGTGGTGGTACCTCTTTTTAAGAAACCATCGTCAGATCTGGAGGTCATGTCTAACTACAAACCTGTTCTTAAGAAAGGTAATTGAGAAGGTGGTAGCACTGCAATTGGGGGCACACCTTGTGCAATGTGATTTCTATGAGTCTTTCCAATTAGAACACAGCACAGATGCTACCCTAGTAAAAGTGCTGAATGATCTCTCCCTTGTGATGGATTGAGGGGAATGTTCTTTAGTTTTTCTTCTTGATCTCTCCTTAGCATTTAATACTGCACATCATCGTGTTTGACTGATTGCCTAAGGAACTGTGGAGGACATGGTAATACTGTGTTGTCATGGTCCAGTCATCCCTCTCCAACAGGTATATGCTGCTGACCCTGGTAAAAAGTTCCTGCAGAGTGCCTGCAGTACCCTGACACATTCTGCAGGGTTCAATTTTGTCCCTGATGCTGTTCACAGTGCATATGCTGCTCTTTGTGGAGATCATGAAATTGTCTTTCCTGGATTTTCACTACAATGCAGATAACACCCTGTTGTACCTCTCCTTCACACTAGATTGAGGGTATCCTGTAGCTGGAATAAATCAATGATTATCTGAATTAGACAACTGAATGACTGCTTGTCACTTGAGCCTTAATACAGGAAAGACTGAGCTACTGCTTATAGAACCAGGCTCTCAGAGACCCTACCATCTAGGAGGAGCACCATCTTTAAGCTGCTTATAGGGCTAAAAATCTGAGGGTCATAGTGGATGACAAGCTGACACTGGAACACCATATGGTATCTGTTGTCAACTGTGATTTTTTGTTTTTGCGAAATATTGCTTGGCTGAAGCCCTTTCTTCTGTATGATTACATGGTGACTGTAGTCCATGCCCTTATGACCTCCTGTCTTGACTGCTATAATGCTCTTCAACCACAGCTTTCAGGAGACTTGACACACTGTGTTCAGCTGATGCACAATTCCGTTGCAAAGTTGATATCTGGTACAAGCACTTTTGATCATATCACATCTGTGTTGCATGAACTACTCTAGTTACCAGTTTGATGGTGTACAGCCTCCAAAATTTACTTGAAGGTGTTTAAGGTGCTGAATCCTGACTACATATCGTAAATGACCTCCTGTGCCCATACATATACCCTGGGTCACCCTGTCCTTCCACTTGGGTGAATCTTCTAGCGGTTTAAGAAAAAACCCTGGGTGGGGACAAGCACCCTCCTGGATGTGGTCCTCACCAACAGGCCAATCCGCATCCACAACATCCAAATCCTCCCTGACTGCCTCAGTGACCACTCCCCTGTGCTTTTCAACTGGGAAACCCCTCGGCTCTCATCCCCGGTCAAAACCACCTCTCGAAGGCGGCTTAGGCCTGGGGGACTCATAGGCCTTAAGCGCTTCCTTGCCCACACTGATTGGTCCCCTCTAACAAGGGCAACCAACATTGACTTGGCCCTGGGCTTCTTTGTAAGCACTTTCAACTTTGACTGTGATATCTTTGCTCCCATAACTGCTAGGAGGTCCAAAGTGAAACATGCCCCTTGGATCACCCCTGCCCTTCTGTGGCAACTTAAACAACGTGACAATCTTTGGCACCTTGCTGTTGCTACTGACCGTTCAGCTGACAGGCAGTCCATGTGCTGCCCATAACCAGTGCACCTGGGCCATCCGTAAGCAAAGGCGGAATACTACCAAGCCTCTCTTACCTCCTCCTGGGGGAACCCCAGGTGCTTCTGGGACAACATCAAGCAACTGAATGGTCACTCCCAGTCCCCCTCTCCTTCTCTTCTCAACATCAATGGTACCATCTCCTCTGACCCTGCCCTCATTGCCTCCCACCTCAATAACTCCTTTACCGACCTTAGCTCAGTACTTCCTGGTAACTTTTTCAGTCCACCTCCTCCATCTGTACCACCACTCATTGCCCACCCCTCTTTCCACCTCGTCGTGTCACCATGCAAAGCTAGGCCTTACTTGCTAAAAGCCTAAAGGTAACACCATCGGTAATGACTCACTTGATCCCTGCCTTTTACGTCCAGGTCTTGGATCAGGTCCTCTCACCTATTACATGCATTTTCAACAAATCACTCTGTCTCGGCAAATTCCCCTCTGCCTGGAAGATTGCCACAGTTACCCCTGTCCATAAAGGTGGTGACAGGACTCTTCCGGGTAACTACTGACCCATCTCAATCCTCTCCCCCCTCTCTAAGGCGTTAGAGAAAATTGTGGCGTCCCAAGTCTCTGACTACCTCTGTAAGTACTAATGTTCTCTGCCCTGAACAACACGGGTTCAGAGCAGGTCATAGTACCAACAGCACTCCTGGAATTTTCCAACTTCCTCCATGCCTCCTTGGACTCTGGTGCCCTGGCTGGTGCTATATTCATTGACCTGTCTAAAGCATTCGATACTGTTTCGCATCCTCTTTTGCTCTCCACCCTCGACCTAATAGGCTTTGCCTCAGGACCTGTTTCCTGGTGCACCAGCTATCTCTCCGCCCGCTCCCAATGTGTGAAAGTCAACGGTACTCTCTCTGAAACATGCCCCATTCACTCTGGGGTGCCGCAGGGCTCAATTCTTGGACCCCTACTATTCTCACTCTTTCTTAACTCCCTACCCAGCAGTTATGCGAGGGTAAGATGCTTCTCTATGCTGATGATGCTGTTCTCGTTGCCTCCACAATGACCCCATGCTGCTACAGAACTCCCTCAACTAGTCTTTGACTCTGCAGCTACCTGGTTCACTGAGCACCGACTTGTTATCAACCTTAAGAAAACAAAAACGATGCTCTTCTCCCACCCCCAAAATAAGTACAGCAAGTTTCCCTTAGCTGTCCTCTCCACACCCAATCTCGTCATTGACCAGGTGCAATCCTATAAATATCTTGGTATAACCTTTGACCCTGCACTTTCATTCCATGGACATATATCTGCCCTAAATTCTGTCGCCAACTCACGGCTAGGCATTCTTTACCGCACAAGAAATGCCTCCTCCTGATGCCCTCCGCCTGGCTGTCACCTCCTCTGTCATGTCTCTCATTGACTATGGCCTTCCGGTCTATGGCTCAGCAAGATCAGACTGCCCTCAACAAGGTTAGTCTCACAGTAAATAAGGCCTGCAGACTTATCACTGGTGCTCCCAGACTCACTCACACATGTGAGCTGTACACCCTGGCTACCCTACTCAACCTGGAAGAGCGACTCATGTATCAGACATGCCAGCTCACCTTTAAAAGCCCTGCATGGCCTATCCCCATAGGCCTATCCAACTCCATTCGCTGCACTGCACTGACCCTGATCACGCATAGCTCATCAAGAGCTACCCTAGTTATTCAGAGAGCCAGGACCTCACAAGGTCAGAGGGCATTCCCCTACCGTGCGCCCACTGGTATAACTCCCTCCCTGCCAGTGTCTCAAACTCTCTAACCTTAGCTTGCTTTAAGCCCAGGCTCAGAAACTTCCTGCTTAGCTCTCGCAAATGCAACTGCCGCTAGCCTAGTGTAAAAAAATATATATATATATATATATATATATATATATATATATATATATATATATATATATATATACTCTGTTTGACAATGCTCACTGAGCAGCTCCCCCCTTTCCTACTTATTCTCCTCCCTATCTCCTCCTTCTACCCCCAAGCTCTTCCCCGACCATAAGTTTTGCACCTTTGTTATCTTTTGCTCGTTGGAGATTGTACTCTATTGTAACAAAATTGTAATTGAACTGTAACTTTTTTGTTTGTAAGTACTGTGTCCCTTGTACTACTGTTCTGATGTCCTCTTTGTGATGAGGTACCTTTGTAAATGAGCCTCTGGCTCAAAGGTTTCTAAACTGATGTTTAACTAAATAAATAAATAAATAATGTGCCTACCTTAAGTCATCAGGGAACAGGGCCTTTCCTCCTTGCCTACCCACTATTGCGGAACTCTCTTCCATTGTAATTATGTCACATCTTCTTGGAGGAGATTTTCAAAAGGGGCCTAAAAACATAGAATCATAGAAATCTGGTGGCAGAAAAGGACCATTTTGGCCTATCAAGTCTGCCACTAATCCCCACCTCCCTACTTATCTCCTTTGTCCAGAGACATCCCACTCTGCCCATTGGTCAACCCCTTGTGTCTGCCCCATGCCCTCTTGAATCCTTCCACCATTTTGGCTCCACCACCTCTTCAGGCAATCTGTTCCAGTACTCCAACCCCCTCTCAGTGAAGTAATGCCCCCTCACATTGACCCTAAATCTTCCTCCTTCTAATCTTAGACAATGAGCCCTAGTTCTAGCACTCACTTTCCTTGTAAATAAGCACCTCACCCTCATCTTATTAATCCCATTCATGTATTTAAACATTTTAATCATGTCCCCCTGCTCCCTTCTAGTCTCCAGTGGGTACAGAACCAGTTCCTTCCACTATCTTACCTCATAGGGTTTCCTATACATACCATGCACCATCTTGGTTGCCCTTCTCTGATCCCTTTCAATCCCGTCTATGTCCTTGCATAGGTGAGGTCTCCAGAACTGGACCCCATACTCCAGATGAGGTCTCACCATAGATTTATAAAGTGGCATCAGAGCCTCCCTCTTTCTGCTTGTTATTCCCCTCCCTATGCATGCCAGCATTCTATTTACTTTGTCCACCACATTTTTGCATTGGTTCCCCACTTTTTTGCTTTGCTAGCTGGAGTCAGACTGCACGCTGAGGTAGCTGTGGAGAAGCTCCTATAGCAGGACCCACTGAGAAGCTTGCTTTTTATTTTTAAAAGGCATGCCACCATTTACTGACTAGCAGGTCTTACCGGTCTTTCTTGTGTTTCCTCTGGTTTGACATGTTCCCTCAGGTTGTGCTTTGTTCCCACAGTAGGAGTGCCACTGTGGTGGAGGCAGGATTGTCAGGGGATGAAGGAGCCCTTTGGAAAAGGCCTAAGACCTGGGGTTTACTGTCAGATCAACAGCAGGGTAGAAGTGCAAAGTGAAACCGCTTTGCTTCATGAGGTTTTCCGGTCTGACATCTGACAATTATTCGTGGCTCAGGATGACTGAAAGACACTGAGTGGTGGAGTCATTTGTTCATTCAATTTACAGTGTGGTAGAAAGTTTGAAGTAAAGGCTGCAGAATGTACGAAGTACAACGTATGAAGTCGAAGACAGGTGGAGACGGATGGACTGATAGCAGCTGGCGGAAAAGTTTCAAAGTTCCAAACGTTTTACATTTCTGTTGTTAAAGCTTTGTGCCTTCCTCAGGAGGTTTATTGAGAAACAGAAAACAGAAAATAAGAGAGTTTTTATTATTCTTGGGGGTTTATTTTGCTCACTGTATAATGAGTCAATATATGTGTCAATCTATGTTATTACTGTTGTTTTGTGCTTAAATCTAGAACTTAAACATGTGGATTAGGCTTAGTAAGCCAATATTTTTACATTTTAATATACATGGTATTTCTCTTTTTATTTTTTGTGTGTTTCATATTTTCGCTCTATTAGGCCTCCCTAGTTTCTAATTGGTAGGACATGCTCACATGACTAAAGCCATAAAAGCGCATGTGTAGCTCAGAGACAGTTAGATCTGCTCATTTGTTGCCTTACCACTGAAGGGGGTGATTCCATTGCATCTCCACATTTTGTGTTGCTGGATTATGGCATTAATAAACATTGGTCAACATACGCTGTATGTTCTGGGCATGATTTGGGCTTACCAACCAGTGTGTGAATAACGCGTGAGCATCCGAGTGAAGGAGAGGTGTATTTACCCTTTTTGTTAAAAACCCCATGGGGAGTCGAGGAGTTTTCTCCTGGCTTAGCAGCCCAGTGTCTCTAAATCCAGGATGGCTATGTAAGATGTCATGAATTTTTCTTTTTCAATCAATCAGATTTTATTTATAATGCGCTTTTCAACATATCAAAGCACAAGTACAAAACTGCATCTTACATAATAAATAATGACACAAAAACAATAAAAAGCAGCAATAAACCTATCCAAATGCTAATTTGAATAAATAACTCTTCAGGGACACGTTAAATGATTCCGTGGACAGGCACTCTCTAATCTGACGAGGTAGAGAATCCCACAGGGTTGGGGCCATGAAAGAGAAAACTCTGGCCCCAGATGACTGAAGGTGAACCCTGGGAATCTCTAGCAATCCCTAGTCAGTGGAGTGGAGTGGGTGGAGAGGGCAGTAAGGTCGAAGGAGATCTTCCAAGAAGCCCGGTCCCTGACCGGGTAGGGTCTTATAGGTCAGCAATGCGACCTTGAAGGTGATTCTCCACCGCACCGGCAGCCAGTGCAGTCCATGCAGCACAGGAGTGATATGGTAAGTTCTTGATAGCCCAGTCAACAACCTGGCTTCAGCGTTCTGCACCAGCTGCAGGCAACAGAGATCCACCCCCTGGCAACCCTAGATATAGAGCATTACAGTAATTAAGACGTGAGGAAACAAAGGCGTGGACCAACATAGGAAGATCATCATATGGAACAAGGTGTTTTATCTGGGCAATATTCCTCAGATTGTAAAAGAAAGTCTAGACTATTTTTGATATAGGCTGTTAAAGTGTTTTATTGATTAAGTGTCCTATGTTAGTACTGGGTTGTTTTCTTTTTCCCTGAGTATAACATTTACATTTTTGAAGGAAAAAGAACAAAAGTTCTATTTTAGAATGAGGATTTTATATTTTTAAATTGTTTATTTTTTAAACCTCTTTGGTTAATGAAATGTACTGCCTGCTATAGATGCTAGAGTTATTAAAATTGTTTTGCCACCGTATTGTATAGTGGACAAAATCTTATTTTGTGTTCCCCCTTCCTTTTAGAGTGATCTGCTGCTCTGGTTGGAAAAAGGACAATAAAAGATTTAGGCCCTACAGGGAAAGGCCCAAGAAAATGTTCTCCTATAATCCTGGCCTATGCCAAGGCCCTCTCAGAGACTGTCATAGAGTGATCTACTTGTTATCTGCTTGATATCTGCTAGTTGAACTACAGTTCCCTAGCAGAATCCAGAAACTGTGAATGATTTGGTCCTGCTATTCTACTATAACCCTGCATGCTGTGCTGTGATAGTTATCAAACTTGATTTTTTTTTTTGTTTTGGTTTAAGAACTCTGTTTTTCTCGCTCAGTGCTGAACATTGTGAATTTTTATTGTTTGTTAAATATTATTGTTTTATATGTAAATGTATTCCCTCTTTCTTTGTTACTCTGTCTTGCCTCTAGTATAGATAGAACTGATCTTTTATATCCTGTTTTTATTTGGAGGAGGGGTATTAGACTGCAGTTCAGAAAGACCTTCATAAACATATAGTTGTCTAATACAGTTCCTTCAAAAAGGCTGAAAACGTACAGCTGAAAAGCTGTTAATAATGTTAAAAAAGTAGACAAAGGTGCACAGCAGAATGCTGTGGCAGGAAAAATAACACAATTCTTATGCCCTAATGCTAATTTTATATTTTTTTATTTTAGTCTTTGGTAACTGGGTAAGGCCCACTAGGCACACATGCCTGTTTTCAGGGGTGACCTAGGAGCACTGGGCAGTTAAGAGACTTGCTCAGAGTCACACAGTATGCAAGTGGAGTTTGTAAGAATCAAACTCAGGTCAGGTCTGCTGGATGTATCAAGCTCATTCACACCTCATTCCTCTAACCTCTAGGCTATACTTCCAGCCCAGCTGAATCAGACTGAATTAAGACTGAATTAAAGGGTAATAAGAAAATTACAAGAACATTTTAATCCTAGAGCAACAACCTCACTAGTGGCAAAAAATGATAAAAAACAAACCTTGGATACATTTCATCCACTGTTAGAAGAAATTAGAAAACTAGAAGCAAATGTTCAGGTTAATTTTGTTGGAGAGCAGCCTAGACATTTAATTGATATGACAGGTCTTGTGTTGCATATATGAGATTTAAATCTGTCTAAACAACAGAAATGGTGGTTATCTGATAGAACCTGTTCCCTATCTTCCCATATAACATTTAACAATGATGTTGTCTTTGGTACTTCTAGGAGGAATGAGGATGCTTAAATGTTATGTCATAGAATTTGCACTGCCTCAATTATTCGTGTTATTGATAATGCAGATATGAAACAGAGAGAGGGTGTTCCAACAAAAAGGGTCTTCTGCCTCTTTTTTAGAACAATCTGGTTGATTTTTAACCCCATATATAAAATATAAAGAACACCATTCCTTGCCAAAGAAGGCTGAAAATGGCTGCCACCTTGGGCTGGTGGAAAACTTTACTGGAGAAGAGGGTAAACTAAGTTATAGCAATTTGGAAACAGCAGGGACTGAAAACCCCCTATTATTTAAAATAGATGAGTTAAAAAACAGATCTCATTTGGAAACACACTGCTGCTGGAGAGGGTAACCCTCTTTGTGCTTGCATTCAATATTTTTGTGAATAGAGCTAGTTTAAGGGTAGTGACTGTAGAAAAAAAGAGAAATAATAACATTGGCATAGAACATGAGATAGAACTGAAAATGAATCAGGAAAAACAAAATCTTAGAAAAGGAAAATTAAGAACTCTACTGGAAAAAATGGTGATTTGTTGGCTGATAACAACACTGTCATGAAGATTCCAAAAAGTAAGAAAAGGAATAAAGTACACCAAAAAGTAAATAAATCAATTAAAACAATAACAGAGGACATAGCCAATAAAGAGGTTAAAGAAATAAACTTATTGCTCAAAAAATTAAATCAGAGAAAATTCACATTACAACAAGGACAAGGGAAAGGTAATGAGGAGCAGTTAAGGAAGGATAAAGGTAACACTCAAACCAAAAAAAAGGAAAGTAAGACGGTAATAAAGGAAGCAAGTGCTATTCCTAACAAAGTTGATAAGTCCTCAATAAATTTAAAAAGCAAAGTGAGGTTCAAGAAGATAAGGGGCCAAAATGTAGAGGTTAACCCACTTGGCATCCATGATATGAAAGAAGGTGAGAAAGAGAAACTAATTTCAGCAGCTGAATTGTTACCCACAGTATACCTACGAGGTGTATCAAAACAAAAAAATGAAAATCCCTATAAAGTGAAGCTAACAGCCTATAAACTTCTTAAAGGGGTACTGAGAAATAAAGTTAATTGGCAAGACATTAGATTGGTTTATAGGTTTCAAGCAAACCCATATAAAGGACGGTTATGTCTAGTATTAAGAAATATAGAAAAACGAAGATATGTTTTGAATGAAAAAGATAGTTTTGCAGAACGCGGGATATCGCTGGATGTAACCATCAGGACCACAATGGAAGCTATAAATAACACTTGAGAGGGACAATTAGCCAAAAGTTTGAGGGATAAAAATGATCAAAATGCAGTTAAACAACCAAGAATCACAGCATTTTTAAAACCAATAGAGACAGTTCAAATGCTAGAAGGGGATGAATATGGCTGTATTATCAGAAGAGGGAGGAAGCAGATGGGGCAGAGAATAAATTCTATGGTTATCCTAGATTCTGAGGACTCTCTGGACTCAGAACTGGAAGCAACTTCAATAGAAAGTGAGGGGCAGGAGGAGAGCAATAGTATATTGAGTTTGGAAGATAGTAGTGTGAGAAACTCGGAATTAATAAATTGACTGAATGAACATAAGACACAAACAGACATTGTTTCTTGGAACATTGCAGACCTTAAATAAAAAATGGAGGATAAACTGTGTTTAGAATGAATGCTGAATTTTACAATTTTGCTTCTCCAGGAAACTTGGATTGGGAAATTAAATGAGGTTTGGTTGAATGGGTATGGGTAACTCCAGCCCATAAGAAATTTAAGTATGGTAGGTGTAAAGGGGGTTTAGCCATTTGCCTGGATGTAGCCCTTGATTGCGTGAATCCAGAAGTGGGAATTTATAAGTTTTATATGTATATTGTGATAATAAGAAAGCAACAAAGACTGGCACTATTTAACATTTATATCCCACCAAATATTAAGACGAGGGAATTTCTAGGTATTTTAGAGAAAATAGGGTGTGATATTGAATTAGTGAAGTCTAGATATCCTGGAATTAGTATATTTTTAGCAGGTGATTTTAATGTACGTATTAGAATGGGAATCGAATATTCATCCCCAGATTGGGGGATTGATGATCTCTTGAATATTCTTACTTGACAGTCGATGGATAAGATAATAAACCATAATGGCAAATTGTTGTTACAGTTTTTTTTTTTATTTAGTTGTTTAACCAAGAGTAGCACACTAAGCTGAAAGCTTTTTTACAGGAGTGACCTGGGAGCACAGGGAAGTTAAGTGACTTGCTCAGGGTCACACAGCATGCAAGTGGAAGCTGTGGGATTCAAACCCAGGTCTAGTCTGCTGGATGTCACCAGATTTGCAGCTCAGAGTCTTAAACCACTGCACTATACTGTCGCCCCTTTTTAAATAAATATAGTCTAAGAATCTTGAATGGGAGAACTAGAGAGGATTGGTAGGGGGACATGACATTTCCTACAACTAAAGGAGGTAGCACATTAGACTTTTGTATAATGGATGCCACCGATTATTCTAAGGTGACTTATTTAAAGATCCTAAAACTATGGGATAGTGATCACTTCCCCTGTGAACTGTTCACTGACCTTAGCTTTTAAACAAACAGGTAAAAACTATAAACAAGAACATGATGCAAATCAAAATATGTACATCAAATATGGAAAAAAAATAGTTTGGAATGAATATACAAAGAGAGCGATAGAGGAAATTATACAGAACTATACCAAGGCTGAGGATAGGATAGATTATTCCACTACTGTAACTCAAAAAGCTGAAGCTGTGCAAAAAATGTACAAGTTTGAGACACACATGCGCGAGAAACAGAAGAAGCACTGAGCTTAAGGGAAAGAGAGGTGGTAACCCTACACTTTGGTAGTGGTAAACCATGGTTTGATTAAGAATGTGAGCAGTTAAGAAAGGAAATAAATATTTTAGGAAAACCAAGGATAAAACATACATCCCCAGTAGTCTTAAAAGCATTCAGAAATTTGAAAAGTGAGTATAGTAATATACTTAACACTAAGAAAAAGATTTAAACATTCACTTTGGGATAAGTTGCAAGAGGCTATCTGGCAAAAAGACAATCGGACAATATGGGCACTGGTGGCATATAGGTGCAATGAAAAAATGTCCAGTAAAATTTGTTAGGAATGATATCATAAAGTCAATGGCTTTGTCAATTTAATAAAATGTATGGTGATGAGTATGATATAGGGTCACTTAAGTATATGAAAGAAGGGCCTATGGCCTCCAGTTTGCTTCTCTTCTCACCAAGTGAAGTTAAAGAAGCAATATCACAAAAAGGAACAATGCACCAGGTGTGGATGGGGTCCCGGCAGAAGTATTTTTACATGGTATTGACCACTGGGTAAAAATATTTACCCCATTATTTTTTATTGGTAACAGGCCAATCCTATATCCTCCCTTCAAATTCAAATAAAGGGGTGATTGTTCCTCTATTTAAAAAGGTCCAACAGCAAGATCTGGCTTGTTTTCGGCCTATTACATTGTTGCCTGTTGCTCAAAAAATCTATACATGTTTAGTTCTCCAAAGATTGTCAACCTCGGTAGGGTAAAATAACCTACTATCCAAATTCCAATGCGGTTTTAGGAAAACATTTAATACCCTGGATCTGATTTTCACATTAAATTATTTGTTAGATTTATATGGCAAAGAGAAAAAAAGTGTACTTTATG
Organism: Neoceratodus forsteri; assembly: GCA_016271365.2. Lineage (NCBI taxonomy): Eukaryota > Metazoa > Chordata > Ceratodontiformes > Ceratodontidae > Neoceratodus > Neoceratodus forsteri. The sequence goes on from CM057457.1 coordinate 188,217,966, forward strand.
TTTGCTTTGTTGATATAAGAGCAACCTTCGACTCTGTAAACAGAGGTAAACTATGTGAGCTATTGGATGCCCTAAAGACAGATAAACACTTGCTAAGAATGTTGCATGTCTTGCATAATAATACAACAGCCTCAGTGAAATATACTTGAGATGGAGCATTACCAGAGGAAATAAAAATTGGGAAAGGAGTTAAACAGGGGTGTTTATTAGCACCTTTGTTGTTTAATCTATATATAGAAACTGTGAAAAAAGATATCTTTAAAATAGATACATTTGCTCCAATGATAATTAATGAAAAAATTCAACTCCTACTATATGCAGATGACGCTATTGTCATTTCGCAAACTCCACTGGGCTTGAGAAGAGGTGTAACAAACTTTATGAATTCACTGGGCAAACTAGACCTTGAAATGAATGTGGAAAAAACAAAAATAATATATTTTGGTAAAAAACAACCATTAAAAAAGGCCTGGGAGATAAATGGTAAAAGAACAGAGGAGGTAAAAGAGTATAGATACCTCGAGGTTATATTTGAAAGTAATATGTCCCGGTGTTCAATGAATGTGATTAGTGCATTTGCAAACAGGTTCATAAATAACTCTTTTGTAGCCCTTAAAAATACCTTCAAAGTGAAGACTATTAGCCAGACTTTATATGGAAGCGAAATACGGGGCCTATTTGTTAATGAATCAAAATTTGAAACTATACAGAATGCATTTTTGAGAAATGTTTTAGAGTTACCAAGGGATTGTCCAACACATTTACGAGATTGGAAGCTGCCTTAAGTCCATTGAGTTCCAGAATTAAAATTAGGGCAATCAATTATTGGAAAAAAGTAATGAACATGGCCAATGATAGATTGTCAAAAATATGCTGGAGAGACTTTCTGGTTCGTTTACAGGTCTAGTCTATACATGCAACATGGTTTTATGTACTGAATTTGTCTTTAAAAAGAATGGGTCTGGAAGACCTTTGGTCTTATAGGGCACTTAGTAGTATGAACCTGTATGGAACTGAAGCTGTTCAGAGAATCAGTTTCAATATAACTCAAAATGACCTGGCTAAGATAAATGAGATAGATATGCAAGATCGCTATTCCAGTATAAAAATAAATGGGGAAACTGAATAGTATTTAATACACTGTGAGAATAAAAGGCATATAAATAGGTTGGGTAATTTATGATTAGCTTGCCTGGGAATAATAAATCTACAATATAAGATATGGTGGGGTCAGTTTGGTAATAAACCGGTTTGTAAATGTAAAAATGTGAAATCCCCAATTCTAACGCATAAGTTATTAGAGTGTGATGAAATGGCTATTGAAAGAATGAAATGGTTAATTCCATTGATACAATCCTGTAACTTAAATATTATGCATACCTGTATGAAATATCTTCTATGTTTGGATAAAATTAAGGTGATTTATGGTCTGGCAATGTTCATAGGTAAGCTGAAATCATGATGGATATGTTTTTGTGCAATCTATGGTATTTTGCACTTGATGTGATTTGATATTATAAAGTGGAATTTTGTATTTATTGTCTTTGAATGTTTTATAAGGTGATGTAATAAAAAGAGAACAATGAATAGGTGCCAGTATATTACCAGTGAGTAATACCATCAAGAAGTTCTGGACACGGAGGAACCTCAAGAGCGAAGCTCGAGAAGTTCCCGTGTCCAGAACCTCAAGATGGTACTTGCCAGTAATACACCAGCACCTATTCATTATTTTTTTTAATATGTGGATCTTGGATTTTGTTTTGTTTTTTCTTTATGGCTGGCAGTCGGCAGTTTCAGACATGAATGTTGTGTCATAACGAACGGCCACCTTGCCTTGTTGCTGCTCTAGTCGCAGCCTGCTGCGCTACACCTCTCCTGCCTTTGTTCACTGTATACAAAAAAATGGTAGGTAGTCCTACCCTTTCCCTTGTTTCAGCTTCACTTTTTCATTTTTCTGAGGGGAGGAAAAATGTAATGTTGCGAGGCACTATGGTTTTGTTAAGCAAGAAAGTATGCCACCATGTTTTTTTAAATGTTCTGCCTGCCCACACATGAAACACTGCCAATCATGAGGCACGCTTAGGGCAACGTGGGGGGCAGAAGGCATCTTTGTGGGCGCTTGTGCTGTGTGGTGACTGTGGTAATACTATCATTGAGGAGTGCAACAATAGTATTTTTACATTGAAATGATACTATTAAAAGTGATTGACAGTAGTATTATCAGTAAATGTTTGAGGGTATTACCAAATTTTTTTTGTATGCTTTACAGACATATTAAATCCAAGATCAACATATTAAAATGTGATTTTTTTTTTATACATCTTAATGTAATAAATAATACACTTGAAACTTGAAACCTCTGCCTTCTCAAAGCCCCCCTCTACTTGTACTCTCCCCTTCCTCTCACTCTTACTATCTCCTGCCTTGCCTTCCTTTTCTCTTCTACCTACCTAAAACAAGTTTTATCTCCCCTTTGACCTGCCTAGCAATTCTCTCCTCTATATCTGCTTTTGATTTCCTAATCTTCAGCCCTGCCACCCACAGCTTCTCCCTGTAAATCTCCTGTCCTATTTCCTCTGGGTCCTCTTATATGACCCGAATGCCCTTTTTCTTTCCCCAATTGCCCCCCCCCCAAATCCCTGGCAAACCAGAGTGGCCTTTTTCTTTTTCATTTTTCCTTACCTTCCTTATGCAGAGTTCAGTAGCTTTCAGCAACCTCCCCTTAAGTGGTATCCGTAATTCCTCCACATCTCCTGTTTCTACTTCCCCTCCATTTCTTCCCTGAATATCTTCCTTATTCTGGCAAAGTCCGACTGCATGAAGTCCAGAACCTTTGTGATGGTATGGCTTGTTTCCTTTCCCATTCTTACCTGAAACTCATTGTATTGTGGTCGCTTGCACCTAGGCTGTCCCCCACTACAACTTCTGCCACACTTTCCCCATTGGTGAGGACCACATCCAGTATGTTACCACCCCTAGTGGGCTCCCTAACCAGCTGTTGAGGGAAAGCTCCTTGGAGGGACTCAAGGATCTCTCTGCTCCTGGCTGATGTTGCTGATAGTATTTCCCACCAACATCAGGGATGTTAAGGTCCCCCACAAGCAGAGGTTCCCCCTTGAGTGCCATCTGATGAAGTGCCTATGACAGCTGTCTATCCATTTCCTCCCCCTGTGTAGGAGGTCTGTGAATCACACCCAGTCTTAATGATGCACCAGATCTTTTTTCCAGCGTGACCCACAGGACCTCTGCCTCACCTTATTCCTCCTGCCCTTCTGTCGCCTTAAAGTTGTCCTTGATATACAATGCTACCCCACTTCTACCAGCCCTGTACCTCCTGAAAGGTCTGTACCCCAGGATACCTACTTTCCATGTCTGATGCTTTGACCACCACGTCTCAGTTATGGCTACAATGTCCAGGCCCTCATCCACCACATGGCCTCTAAGTCCACCATATCTGTTCTCCCTGGCTTTGGATGGGCAGCCCAGTTAAATTGCCTTCTTTTATTTGCTAAGTTATATCTTTTGTAAATTGTTGTCTCTGCCACTCTCAGGAAACTAAAAGAGCACTTATCCTCTTTCTTTTAAAACACAAAAGTAGCAGAATGAAGGAGATTTTCAGGAATGAAATGGAGGGGAAGGAAAAAATAGGGGAAGTGGACTAATTATGGAACTTAATCAAAGGAGGGGTTGCTAAAAGCCACGGAAACCTGCATAAGGAAGGTGATGACTAACAGAAGAAAGAGACCACCTTGGTTCACCAGGGAAGTGAGGGGAACAATAAGGGAGAGAAAAAGGGTGTTCAGAGAATATAAGAGGACATAGGGGAAGGAAGACAGGGAAACTTATGGGAAGAAGCTGAGGGTGGTGGGGAGGAGGATTAGGAAGGCAAAAGCAGAAATGGAGGAGAGAACTGCTAAGCAGGCCAAAATGTTTAATAAAACTTTTTTGTGGTATATAGGAGAGAAGAGGGAGGCAAGGCAGGGGATAGTAAGAGTGAAGGGAGAGTACAAGTGGAAGGGGACTTTGAGAAGGCAGAGGTACTAAATAGGTACTTCGGCTTGGTCCACAGTGGAAGGGGAAAGAAGGGAGGGAACTGGTGCTAAGGGAGAGGGAAAAGTATGACATAAGGGAGGACCCTAGCATGATCAGTAAGGACAGGGTCAGAGAGGAATTAGGTAGATTGAGGGTGGAAAAGGCAATGGGTCCAGGTGCCCAGCATCTTAGGGTACTTCAGGAGCTAAGGGAGGAGCTGGCGGCATGACTAGCGAGGTTGTTTAATTTGTTCCTGGATACAGAGTGGGTGCCTAAAGACTGGTAGAGGGCAGACATGGTGCCACTTCACAAGAGTGGCAGCAGGGAGGAGGTGGGCAATTATCACCCATTCAGCCTTACCTCGGTGGTGGGTAAGGTGATGGAGGCGATATTGAAAGAAAGGGTTGTCAGTTACTTGGAGGATAGTGGGTTGTAGGACATCCGTCAACATGGCTTCACACAAGAGAGGTCATGTCAGACAAACCTGATCGAATTCTTTGGTTGGGTGACATGGGTGGTTGATCGGAGAGGGGCAGTGGACCTGGCCTATCTGAACTTTGGGAAAGCATTCAATATTGTTCCCCACAGAAGGCTGATAAATACACTGGAGAGTTTAGGGGTGGGATAGAAAATAAGGTGGGTGGGTGGAGAACTGGCTAATTGGTAGAAGCCAGAGGGTGGTGGTTAATGGGTTACATTCCAGGGAGGTAGGGGTGATGAGTGGGGTTCCCCAATGGTCAGTGCTGGCACCCACCCTGTTTAACATCTATATCAGCAACATAGCGGAGGGGCTGCAGGGGAAGACCTGCCTATTTGCAGATGATATGAACATCTGCAATAGGGTGGACACCCCAGGGAGAGTGGAGGCTATGAGGAGAGATATCAGTTTGCTGAAGGGGTGGTCGGAAACATGGCAGTTGAAATTCAATGGCAATAAAATACACAGTAATGCACATGGTGCGGAATAACCTGCTAGCAAAGTACACAAGGGGGGGGGGTGATGAAATATGGGTAACTGGGCAGAAGAGGGGTTCTGAGTTCATAATTTCAGACAACCTTAAAGTAGGGATCCAATGCAGCAAGGCAGTGCGCAGTGAATGGAATGCTGGCGTGCATAGGGAGGGGTATAACACGCAGAAGGAGGTGCTGATGCCACTTTACAAATCAATGGTGAGGCCTCACCTAGAGTATGGGATTCAGTTCTGGAGACCTCACCTATACAGGGACATAGATGGGATTGAAAAGGTTCAGAGAAGTGCCACTTGGATGATGCATGAATTAAATGGGATGCCCTAATGGAGAGGTTGAGGGTTTTGGATTTGTACCCGCTGGTGACCAGAACGGAGAGGGGTGACATGATAGAAATGTTTTTTTAGGTATGTGAAGAGGATTAATAAAGTAGGGGAGAATGTATTCACAGGGAAGGTAGGTGCTATAACTAGGGGTCATGGACTAAGAGTGGAGGGGGGAGGTTTAGGGGAAATGTGAGGGGGTGTTACTTCAAAGTGAGGGTAGTGGAGTCCTGGAACAGGCTGCGGAGGAGGTGGTGGGGACTGAAACAGTGGAAGGATTCAAGAGGGCATGGGTCAGGCACAAAGGGTTGTCCAGGGGCTGAGTTGGGATCTCTGGGAGTGGGGGCAGACTCAGGCCAAGAAGGTCCTTTTCTGCCATCACATTTCTATGATTCCATGATTCTAAGTCTTATATCCAGTTGCTAAGCCATCCCTGGCCTTTTTTATGATTTTTTAAAAGTATTATTATTATAGACATCAGGGTGCCCTGAGGCAACATTTCTCACAGCGTGCCCAGAGGCACTATCTTCCTGGCTCCCTTATATCACTGCATGGAGACTGCTGTATGTTCTCCATGCAAAACTATAGTGGACCCATTGTAAATTATAATTTTTTTATTAGGTGATGTGATCAGGGGCTGATAAGGCCTACAGTTATAAGGACTGGGTTTCTGTACATGCCACTCAGTTCAGAAACATATAAAAATTGAATTTATTGTCAGAAAAGGACCACATGACCCACCCGGTCTGCACAGATTTTCCCTGTCTATTCTGTCTCCACAGATCACAACTGGTCTTTGGTGACCCCGTCCAACCTCCCCGCACTGAACTACCAATATTCCCCTAGGCCTACCCCATGCATGTTTGACACCCACCACTGTTTTCTCTCCCACTACCTCTGGTGGCAGGCTGTTCCAGATGACCACTACTCATTTAGTGAAGTAATATTTCTTCATGTTCCTCGTAAACTCCCCCCCATTCTAGTTTTTTTGCATGCTGTCTTGTTCTGTTGCACTTCCTCATTTGAAATAGGGTCCCCACCTGTACCCTGTTTACACCCATGTGGTACTTGTAGATCTCTGTCATGCCCCCCCCCGAGGGTATACATGTTAAGATCCCTCTATTTCTCCTCATATGGTTTCTTGTGCAGCCCCTTCACCATTTTAGCTGTCCTCCTCTGGATTGTCTCTACCCTGTCTATCTCCTTTCTGAGATGTGGCCTCCAGAACTGGATACATAATTCCAGGTGTGATCTCACCAATGATCTATACAGTGGTAACATCACCTCCCTGCTTCTATTGGTGATTCCCCTCCCTATGCACCCCAGCATCCCACTGGCCCTGCCCACTGCCTTGTCACAGTGCCCTGCAACCTTGAGGTCATCAGATATTATAACCCCAGGGTCTCTTTCCTGCTTAGTGACCAACAATACCTCTCCCCCATTTTACACTCAGCTTGTGGGTTTCTATGCCTCAGGTGCGTGGTGTTGGTAAACATATTATTAATTAGATTCATAAACACTGTGTAGCTAGATTTCACATGTTGGTGAGCATATTATTATCATGAAAATATCATTATTATGAACATATTATCATGAGCATATTATTATCATGAGTATATTAATAAAGGCATTATATCAATAATAGTATATATATACACTACCGGGCAAAAGTTTTAGAACACCCCCATTTTTCCAGTTTTTACTGAAATTTACGCAGTTTAATGTCTCAATGTACTCTGAAATTAAAGCATAGAACAAATAAACAATTGGAGATAAAAAAGAAATCATAGAATCATTTTGTTTAACAAAATTTAATCTAAATTTTTGACTCATCAAAGTAGCCACCTTTTGCAGATATAACCGCTGAACACACTTGTGGCATTCTTCCTACAACGGACATCAAATATTGTTCGGGAAGTTCTTCCCAACACTGTTGCAGAAGTTCCCACAAATGTGTTGCACTTGTAGGTTGCTTTGCTTTCACGCTTCTGTCCAGTTCATCCCAAACCAGCTCGATGGGGTTTAAGTCTGGTGACTGTGCTGGCCATTCCATTATTTGAAGCCTACCGTCTTGTTCTTTTCCTCGAAGGTAGTTCTGACATAGCCTGGAGGTATGTTTTGGGTCATTATCTTGCTGTAGGATGAACCCCTGACCAACTAGACATAGACCAGAGGGTATTGCATGGCGCTGCAAAATGCTGTGGTAGCCCTTTTGGTTCAGGGTGCCAGTCACTCTGTGCAAGTCGCCGACTCTGGATCCAGCAAAAGAGCCCCAGACCATCATGCTTCCTTCTCCATGTTTGACAGTTGGTGTCACACACTGAGGAACCATCCTTTCGCCTACTTGACGGCGTACAAAAACCCTGCATGATGAACCGAAGATTTCAAATTTTGATTCATCAGTCCATAAGACCTTCTTCCAGTCTTCAGTAGTCCACTGGTAGTGTTTCATGGCCCAGGCAAGCCTCTTTTTCTTATTTTGCCATCTTAGCAATGGCTTTCTTACTGCCACTCGACTTGTCAAACCTGCAACTCGAAGTCTTCTCTTCACAGTTGAAACTGAGACTTGCTTACTTCGACCAGTGTTAAGCTGTGCTTGAAGCTGTTGTCCTGTGAGCCGCCTATCACGCAAGCTGTTGACTCTCAGAAACTTGTCTTCTGATTCTGTTGTGGCTTTGGGTCTGCCAGACCTCTTCCTGTCAGAGTTTCCTCCAGCTTCCAAGTGCCTTTTGATGGTGTAGGAAACTGTACTCACTGACACCTTGGCTTTTTGCAATTTCTCTAAAGAAAAGACCTCACTTTAAGGGTTATAATGGTCTGTCTGTCTTCCTTTGTTAATTGCCTTTTCTCGCCATTATGAGCAATATACAGTACTACTTCCTGCAGTGCAATATTGTCCAAATAATGCTTCAGAGGGTGTAATAACAGTCTGTTCCAACACTGCTTTTATACATACAGGGGGTTTGTAATCAAGTAATCAACAAAAGTTGGGACACCTGTAGGAATCGTTTGCATCAACTTTCAAGGCTTAATTTACTTCCATTGCTGCGGAACAGCTGTAAGTTGTTAACCCATTACTTGTTCCCTGAAAAAGGCCTTTTTTTATAACTCTGAAATTTACATTATTTTTCAGTTTTTGCTAACCTAAACTTTTTTTTTTTAACCTCTAGCAGTTTACCGCTTACCTTGTACCATTTCAGGTTATTCACTGGACTTGAATTGCTTATATTTCAATAAAAACTGGAAAAAATGGGGGTGTTCTAAAACTTTTGCCAGGCAGTGTGTGTGTGTGTATGTATGTATGTGTATGTATATATGTATATATGTATATATGTATATATGTATATATGTATATATGTATATGTATAGATATATATAGATATAGATAGATATATATATGTATATATATATATATATATATATATATATATATGTATATATACATACATATATGTATGTAACCTCTCCCATGCTCCCCCCAGACACATCTGGAAACGAGCAGTTGTCTGCTCAGTATGCTTTCCTGGTGAAACATTTAAATAAATAATCAGAAACCAATACACTTTCACATACTAAAGGCACTGAGGGGTTAAATCAGGTTTAGTCAGAATAAACTCTAAAATATAGAGTGTTAGTAACTCTGATAGGTTGTGTAGCTGTGGATCTTTCAAAGCTAAACAAAAGTGTTATTTGCTTACGTCAATGCCTAGCGCAGCCTGAGACTAATGTTTTATCTGCTTCTCATATATTATTCTGCTGACTATTTGTCTAAGCGTAGCCACCTGGTGTCTAGCTTTAGGGAGATGGGATTGGACACAAGGTCTTGCATGTCTTATTAGTGTAACATCAAAATAACCTAGTCCAAAATATGCTTTGGGTAAGAAATTGATAGCTAATAAAACGCTGATCAAGCATGGGTTTTCATAGGAAAGCATTCTGTCTGTGCCACATGCTTAACAAGGCAAATTTTAATAGATATAAGCTGAGAGGTTTTGTTAATCTATGTCTTGTGGAGTTCAGGACCATGAAGGTGCTACAATGTTCCAGCCACTTGGCCTGGATGTAAGTAATGGCTATTTAGCTTGAAATTGCTTCTATTATTCTAGATAATACAGCAATTTAGATACAAATATAAAAATGTGTTTTGTGCTCCAATGTCTGAATAATATGCCTGCAATGTGATAGTCTAGATAAATAGAAATGTTGCATTGTATAGCTGTGTCCTGTCTAGTCTAAACCCTGTAAAATAAAATTGGATTTTTTTTTTTACATTGCTTGTAAGATTTTCATTGGTAACTAAAGGAATAATGCACAACAGGGTGGGTGTTATGATGGAATAACATTCTGCCTCCGGTGGTTGGGCCCAAGGCCGCAGGCCAAGGGCATCCAACACCCAAGAAGGGATGTTATCCCAGCATAACACCCACCCTGGAGTGCATAATTCCTATTATAATTACTGACTAGCACTTTTTCCCATAGGGAAACCTGGTTATAATTTGCCGTTATAATGGCAAACATGCGCCAGGTTTCCCTCAGACTGCACATGTGCCAGTCATGCAGTCTTCTTTCAGTATGTGATGTTCGGAACATCGCCCCGTTGCAGTCAGCATTGAATGATTTTTTTTAATTACAAGAAAAAAAGTCTCTTCCAATAGTTACTGGCAGGGAAAACCAAACAGTATTTTTTTAAACATACCAGCTGGTTTCCCTGCCAGCAAGCAAGAGGCAGCGGGTCTCCCCACCTCTTCCTACTGGAAGCACAACGCAGCTCCACAACAGCTATTCGCTGGTAAGTTTATGAAAATAAAAAAAATACACAAACTACTACGTTTACTTTCTCCACATAAATAAGTGGATTGCTGTAACTTGGCACACCACGGACCAGGGCAGCACAGAATCCCAACTAGTCCATGGCTGCCTGAATGCCAATCTGTTTCCTTATTTTATATAATTACTGAGGCAAAAAAGTGCATGACAGCAATTATAAAAAATAAAATATGGGGTGGTGTGTAAAACCCGATTTTACACACACCCTTGTTGCAGGATGTATTTCATAAACCCCTCGGGCTTCACCCTTGGGGTTTATGTAGCATCCCACAAATTGGGTGTATGTAAAATCTCGTTACACACACCACCCCATATTTTATTCTTTGTATATAATGGCTTGTTAATAAAAAAAAAATTGGAAAAGTACATTTGAAAGTAAATTTTTTTCCTTTTGTTTTCTTTTTTCATACGTAGGTTTACTTTGTGAAAAGTAATGGTGATTCACTGCCCCCCCTACAGTGTCACACTTGCAGCTGTTTTTGCTGTGCACCCGGAGTCTGCAGCCCCCATTACTGTTGCAGTTGGGTGAACACTAACTAGAAAACTGGAGGGAGAAAAGACAGTGGATAACAGAAGGAACTGAAGCACGGTATTATGGAGGTGCTTGCACACTCAGTTACTATGGCAGGGAGTACCAAGGGGAGCTGGAGTGATTGCCATGAAGCCAATGGTAAGGACGGATTTACATTTACGAGTGTGTAAACAGCAAAAAGGATTGATTTTATTCTCGATGTGGTGACATTGGATTTTCATGTTCACAAAGAGGGGCTACCAGTATAGGAGGGGATTGTTGTGAAGCTGATTGAAACATGGCTTTCACTTCTCTCAGCATCGACAATCCCCACACCCTAAACACACTGACTTGAGTGTGTGTGTTCTATTGCAGGAAATAGTGGAGAATACTGTTTTCTTAGCTGCAAAAAGAAGAAGAAATTATAGGTACACCAAAAGTCAAACATTTCTCCGAACTGCCAAACTGTCATTTTCTCATTTAACAGACATGTTCAGTCAGTGTGTTTAGGGGGTGGGCTGTGCCAATGCTGAGCTGATCAGGAAGATGTGAAGCCATCCACAGGGATGGCTGCATCTTGATTTTTTTTGGTTTTTAACATTTAATGTGGTGAATAATGCACTGGGACTAGAGCTGGGATGTTGTGCCAGGATAACATCCCGGGTCCAGTCCCAGACAAACCAACCAGAGCCCAGGATTCTTTCACACCATTGTATAATCTAAAATAATTCTAATATAATAAATCAGAAATGCAACACGTTTTTTTTTTCACTTTTTGGCTTTAAACCCCAGCTGCCATACTATTGACCACTCTTTAAGTGTTCTAAGATCCCTACTCATTTTTTCATCTCCCTCCTAAGAATCCACCCTATTGTAGATATTGGTGTCATCTTCCAAAAGTCATACCTTCCCTTAAAATTTTTCTGTAATGTCATTTATGAAGGCATTGAACAGGACTGGTCCAACACTGGCACCCCACTGGCTACTCTCCCCTTATCTGAGTATGTGCCATTCACCATCACTCTCTGCTACCTATCAATGAACCAATTTATTTACCACTTTTTCTCCCATCCCGGCCTATCTAGTTTCTTTATAAATCTCCTATGTGGCACAGTGTTGAAAGCTTGGTGAAGTCCAAGCAGGCCACATCAACTGCCCTTTCCTTATCTAGCTCCCTGGCCACCCAGTCAAAGACATTGATCATATTTGTCTGGCATGGCCTCCCCCTCATGAATTCATATTGCCTTTGGTCCTACAACCCACCAGATTCTAAATATTCCACAAACCTTTCCTTTAAGAGGATTTCTATTAATTTATCTTTAGCTAGCACCTTGCCCCATTAACTAAATATAAAAAAATATGCTAAAAGAAGTTCACCATAGGTGGCACAGAAAGCATTTAGGCACTCATAAATTACTTATAGTGACACCACAGATGCCAGTGAAGTCAGTGTGCTGAGGCATGCTGGGCGAAAGATTGCCTCAGAGCTTTCTGATGCATTCCCTAGTTTTAACAAACGAACTGAATGAATGCTTTTTCAGAAAAATCCAAAGGGCAGGTATGGCTTAGAATAGGTTAAGACTTGTCACATTTTTTTCTACACACATTTTTACTAGGGTTGTGTGAATACTTGAGCTGTGTGGAATATAAAATTTCATCCGCAGAATGCCTACAGAATTACCATTCTGATTCTGTGAAATTTGACAGAATTTACATGAAAATTCCACAAAACTTCACCAAATTTAAAATTTCAGTTAGTTTGCTCTAGTATTAAAATGACACATTCAACTTCACCAAATTTGGCAAGTAGAAGACGAAGCTTGCCGACCAAGATGGTGCATAATCTTTCCTGAAAGAACCACCAGGGACAGTTTTTAATGCCATTCATAAATCCAGATGACTTTTTGAACATTTGACCCAACCAGAATAGAGAGCAAGTCAGGAGTTATCCGGAGAGCCTTTTTGAGACCCATACTTTTTAGGACAAATGCTGACACCCGATCCTCTGACCGGCAGCTCAAACCACATTATGGGACCCGTTAAAGAACTAGAGACCATCATGTGGGAGTTTGCTGTTGTCCCATATGGGCACCTCAAGCTAAATAATGAGGATTGGGGATAAGGGGATCACTGAACAATGGCACAGCAATTGACACCTCCTCAAGACATGACCGCTGAACTGGACAAAATAAGAATGCTCTGCCAAGTATTAATTGCTACAGCAGAATTAAAATCCACAATGACCCAAACCAGCATGGACTTACACCAACTCACTACTATAGTCACTGGAACAAAAACTATAGTGAGGCACCATGAAGAATTACTACAGAATCATCAGGGCCAGCTCAGAGAACAAAAGTGGCAAATAGACTAATGTTTAAAGTGGATGATATGGAAAACTGGGCAAGATCTAATAATATCAGAATTGTTGGACTGCCCAAAGGTGTGGAGGGACAGGACATGGTCTTGTTCTCACAATATTTGTTACCAACCATTCTTGATCAGAAAAATGGGGGGCCCCTGGAGATAGAGTGCCCATCGCTCCCTGACACCAAAACCATGTCAAGGGGAGAGCGTCCCAGACCCCCGTCTTGTGCAAATTATTAAAATACCTAATTAAGGATGCTTATCTAAGGGCTGCCAGTGAAAAGGGGTGCTTGCAATGGGATGTGGCAGACATCATGTTTTTTCAGGACTATTCATTGGAGTTGTCAAAAAAATAGCAGGCATACACATCAGTTAAACAGGAGCTACACAAGCTCAACATCCTGACTACACTGCCACCCTCCATGTCTAATTTTCAAGGGGAATACATCACATTTAAATCCTCATATGAGGCCGGCTCGGTGGCGCTGAGGGTTGAGGCACTGGGCACACACCTCATGCTATGCCGGCGACCCGGGTTCAGGAATGGACTCGGGTTGCCGGGGGGTCAGCAGGGGGAAGGAGGATTGAGCATCCCAGTGGATGCTGTCCTCCCTCAGGGGTGGGATACCAGGGATGCTGCAGCATCTGACACCCCCATAGAGAGTGCCGGTGGAAGCACCGGCCCTTGAAGGGATTGGCAGCTCCAATATACCGGAGTAGGGGAGGGGGACTTTGTACGGCGCATGAGAGGAAGACATGCATCCACATGTCTCCTCTCTGGATGTATGTCCTTAGCACCGCATCCTAAGGGGGCTGGGAATGGGAGAACAAAAAAAAAATTCAGGGAAAAATACAAACACCCCAGCCCTACGAGCAAGATGAAACTAGGGGAAGGGATACCTTTGGGATTACCCTGGCGGAAGGAGTAGGAGGAGGTACTAGGCCTCCTCTAAAGCCACGGGAACTGGCAAGTATTAAAATAAATAAATCCTCATATGAAGTGAAGCAGTTTCTCTGAAACATCCAACCTAACAGGCATGTGCCTTCACATGATCTGTACAAACAACATGGCAGGACTGGCCTTCCAATGGATACTTCTCAGCCTGAACAGGGCCCCTCAGAGCTACAAGTCACCATGAGGCACCCCCCCCCCCCAGAAGGTTCCTGGAAGCAAGTTCAAAGAGGAAGACAAAAGGGAAAGAACAAAAACTTACCATCAAAACAACTGTCACCCAGGAGACCTCATTCCTGTAGTCACCAGCATTTCCATAAGCAATCGGATAACAGCATCAAATCACCTGGAGTTATACAGGTAAAAACCAGCAATCACTATGCCCCTGCTTAGAGAACATATATCAGCCCCTCTTGACCTCACCGGAGCACTGAACAAATGGAGAGGCTCATCAGAGATCCTAGATTCTGGGGGGGGTGGACTGGTCCCTAATTTGTCAGGAGTGGGCTGCCTGCATGAGTAATGCAGCAGAAGAAGCTGGCCACACAAGCAACACAGCAGAGAAAGCTGAAATCCGACAGCTTGAATCGTAACTGCCACCAGACTCCTTTGACCTCAAGGAGATGGCGCAGACCTGAAGTCTAAGCTGCTGCATATATCCTTTTTTTTTTTTTTCACAGTAGTGCCTATACAGTTAATCTTGGTCTAGTGGAGCCTGATGTTTTTTGTTTTTTTTTACAGGTTCTACAATGGACTAACCTGTGGGGCTTTGCAAGTTAAACTGTATGGGGGAAAGTGATTTACTCAATTTGTCCCAGTAAGGGGAGGCACACACCCTTTATGACTGGTACAAAGTGGCTCACTAGTTATTTATGATACCATCCTCCCAGTTTATTTCCAGGATTTTTACCAATCCCCCCAACCCTTTTTCTTTCTTACTCACTGTAATATCAAGCCATGAAGAGGCTGCCCTATTACCAACTCAGGAAGCCATTTCATGCATGGATAGCACCTACTTTACTAGCCTCATGTACTTAATTAAGGCCATGCTTAGAGCGTCTGTGGTCATGTTACAATCTGCCAGTAAGCACAGAGGTTCTACACTCAACAAACTGAGTGGCAATGCAAGTGATACTGCATTCAGAAGCAGTGCTTTCACTTAACAATCGGGTGAAGCACTCCCCATGCTGTTTGTAGGGTACAAGGTACTGAGTAAGCTGGTGAGTAGTACACTGTCAATCTATAGTCCCTTTCCTTCCATTCCATCCCATAGTTGCATCAGGCCACTAATAGGTTGCTTCCTTGGTTACATAAGGAACCGATGCAAGGAGGGATAGCACTTGCAGCACAGGCCTTTTAATTCTGTATGGGCACGGAACATTGTTGGTTACTTTTATGTGCATAATTGAATAACAAATTAACAAAGGGTAAGCTTGTGTTGAATGCTACCTGCTTTGAGGGCACCTGGTTTATGGGTACCCAATACTGCATGTGTCTTCCTGTACGACAGTACTCCATTAAGCATGGGCTTAAACATTATGACAAAGTATGCCCTCTCAGTCCAATGGATGGGTGCTGGTCTTGATGGTTAATTGGCCATGTAGACACTAATAAGCAGGTGACCAGAGGGGACACACAGGTGGCCAGGGGTTGCCATGTTAGCAGGCAGTAATCTATATCCTGATTTTTCAAGGGACCTCCCTGAGTCACACCCTCCTCTCCTACCACCTGGGGTACAGCCGACTGCTGACTCCAGAGCCCCGGAGGAAAGAAAAGAGATACCCCACTACAGCACTACATATTATCCAGATGACTTGCACCATAAGGGCAATATGGAGTCCTCCTTACAGGCCAAAATAGAGGATAGCAAAACTAGTCCCTTCCACAGGGGGTGAGGGAGAGAGGATGGGGATACTGAGTTGGAGTGAAGGAATGGAATAACCATATGCATTATAACACTGACCTGCTCTGATGTCTTCTCTTTCCTCTCTCTCCCTCCTCCCTTACACTTTGCTGAACATAATGTAATGAAATGGCCACTGAACAAAAGGGTCTCCAGGTGTCTCATGGGGTCTCCAGTAATATCTCAGTACCACCCCATTTTGGATACACTAGGGAATGAATTTTGACCCTACACAACTTAACCCCTTGAGGGGCTTCATTTTGACCCTTGGTAGGCTTGTGGATAACATGACTACTGTGTATAGCAAAGGAATTCCTCCCCTAACATGGGAAATGTTTATTTTGGTTATATATTGTCTTATGGTTTGTTGCTGGATTTTACAGTTCATTGCTCAAACAGGTTATGTGCTTACTTTTTACATTAGAAACAATATTTTGTTAGAAGGCATTCATAATCTTACTCTTTGGCTAAACTGTTTGGGCAATTATGCCCACATTTTTTATATTTTGTTCTTTGTGTACAAAAACAAGGTATATTGGCTGAAAATTCTTTGCATTGGGTAAGACATTAAGGCTAGCTAACATAAGATGAAATATAATATATTGTTAGGTTCTACCACACCAAGGTTCATTACAATAAAAATGTCATTCCCACTTGTCCTCTTATTTCAGCCATGGACATTATCTACTCATGTGATGTTGCATCTATTACCACTTAAAATATGGTGTCATTAAATCCAATAGTGGCCACCTCCTGAAATGAGAGGGGCCTGAACTCTCCAATCAAAAGGAAGAAGATAATGAACCAGTCAAAACAACTAAGGACTCAGATAGCATTCCTACAGGAGACAAACCTTAGCCTAAAAGCTAGATAGAGACTGGGTGGGATGGGAGGACCACAGTGCTGTGGGGAAAGCCACATGTGGAGTCTCCATTTTATGCCAAAAAAAACAAGATTGGAAACCAACATCCCAACAAATTGATGTTGAAGGGAAATGGATAATAGTCAAATTGCACACCCTCACAGGCCCAGTAATACTGAGGAATGTGTATACTCCTAATGAAGACAGACCAGAATCTTTTGACCCAGTATACCAGAAATTTATTGATATGCCCTTCGACAATCCAGATATTCTGCTGGGGGGGGACTGTAACCTTGCCCATGACCATCTCCTGGATCAGTCAAATTCCAAACAGGATCCTCACACACACTCCTCTATATTGGTAAAAGACCTACTTGCCTTGCATCAGCTATTAGATATCTGGAGACTAGGCCACCCAGATGCCAAAGACTACACCTATTTTTCTGTGGTTAATGCTATGTCTAGCAGATTGGACTACTGCTTCCTTACACCTAGAATAGCTAACCAAGTCTCAGATGTCACCATAGCCCCCTTATATTTGTCAAACCATTTCTCAATAGTAACTAACTTTATGATAGACCCTCCTATGGGAACATCCTTGACCTGGCACCTAGATTCTTTCCTGGTACAGGATCAAGAGTTCAAGCAATGGCTTAAAGCAGAGGTGGAAAATTACTTTAATGATAATCCACAGAACTATGCCTCCCCAGATATGATATGGGAAGCTTTTAAGGCCACCATGCGGGTAAAGATAATTGGGTATGCCACTCATTTCGATAACAATTCTATAAGTGGCTCAGAATAAAAGCAGCACATACCGCCTGGCTCAAAATAAGCAAATCCACGCAAAGATGCCCGAGTGTAAGAGTTTAAACCTCCTTATGGAACAACCTGCACTGGTGTTTAGATAAATGTCCCATAAGGTGGAAGGAATTGAGAAAAAAAGGTATTAACAGTATAAGGGATCTGTTAATGCCAGATGGCACTACATTTGAATTGTTTGGGGGGGTTGCAAAAAAAACTGGCTTACAAAAAGAGGACTTCTGGAAATACTTACAAATGAGAAGTCTCTATACTACTTACTATAAAGACAAATGTCAATGCAAAATATGCCAAAGCCAAAACCTAGGTGGCCTGATGAGGGTACCCATTCCAAGCTGGGCCAAGGTAAAGAAAGGACTGGTAGGATAAATACAAAGGTTATTGTGAGATGAAGCTTCAGACCCCCTTGACATGCCAAATTGTTCTAGCAAACAATGTTAGGTACTTCAGTCTCAGATGAAGATTGGCATCATTGCTGGGTCTTATAAAATGGGCAAAAGATTTGAAGCAATCTGATTGGTTGTTAGCCATGCATTAGATGTGTCTAATGCACAGCTAAAACTAGAACCCCCATTTAGAATACACAGGCCCATTTTATAAGCACAATAAGCCACTCCGTGGATGTGCATTAGACAGTTCTAATACACAGCTAGGGGACTGGACGCACTCGGTCTGTGGCCTCGTGCCTCACTATATCCCCCTAGCCGTGCATTAGAACTGTCTAATACATACCCCATCATGTTTTATTGCTTATGTAGCACATATGGCATGCAAAGACCAGCACATTGATCCAAAATAAAATACTGCACCTATGGTATCGCACTCCAGAGAGACTAAAAGCATTGGGTATTCTGCAGCATGACCAATGCTGGAGATGCGACACTCCAGGGGTTGACTTGCTCCATATATTGTGGCAGTGTAGTCTTATTCAACCCTTCTGGACCAGAATTATACTGAGTTGCTTCCACATTCTGAAGGTGACACTTCCTACTTCCCCAGAGCCGCTTCTTTTAGTCATTACACAAGCTAGTGCACATCTACAGTCCCCCATGGAGGTGGTTACTCCAGGCTTCAGCAGAAGCTAAAAGGCTCATTCTCAGGAATTGGAGAATGAGAACCATGCTGACATAGAAAGGATCATTAGAAGCCATGGAAACGCTTGTGTCTCATGCAAGAATGCTCCATTTTGCTGCCAACTCTAACCACAAATTTCTTGATGAATGGGCCCAATAACTATAAATTTATAAATTCACTGCCTTCACAGATAAAGCTTCCCCATGATAAGGACCTACTTAGACCTCCAAGAGCTGATAGAAAGTTAAAGGAGTGTCTCCCGGTATCAAGAAGTATGAGCTGTGTGTTTACCCTTATTGGCAATATCTATTACAAGTGAAAGATATTATAACATGAACTTATAGTGTGCTGTGGCTCGATATTAAGCAATGGTTACTGATCAAAACCCCACAAACAGAATGAGATTTTAAATGGTATGTATGCTACAATACTGGCCTATTATGTATACCTTATGTTTGAAATAGAAAATCAATCTTGTATGGAAAATGTTGATTTTTGTAACTCTGTTTTATTTACCAAATACTGTAAAAAGATTAGCTGCAAAAAATGGCAAGTAGACAGCTAGTGTCTGCCTACAAAAGAGTACTTAATTTCAGAGTCCTAGGCTAAAAAGGGTCCAAGTTATGGGTCTCCAAACATTTAATAAAAACTTAATTTTCAGTTATTTTGATCTAATCTTAAATTTTCTTTCCAAATTTCTTCACAGTTTCAGAATTTAGAGACACATACAACATGGATATGTGGACCAAGTTTTAAGTCTCAGGCTTCAAAGGGGGATTAGTTACATACAGTAGGTAACAACACGGTTTGCCAAAATCTAGATTTTTATTGGTTTAGTATAATTTTTATAGTATTCATTGAAATGTTATAAAATTTTACAGATGAACAGGTTGTCACTACATTTATATATGTACACAGATTCAGATTTCTAGCTTCAAATGGAATTGAGTTATAGTCTGTCAAACATGTTGCCTACATTTAAATTTCAGTTATTCCCTCTAATTTTAAAACAACATATCCAAAATTTTACTAGATTTGAAACATTTAAACTACTATACCACATGGTCATTTCTGACTATGTTGATATTTACAGCTTTAAATGGGATTTAATTAAAAGTAGTCAAACTTTCACAACATTTTAAAATTAAATGTGCAAAAACGTAAACTGTAAATGTATACACCCCTAAAACTTTAAAAACTAGAGAATGCAATGCCATTAAATTTGGCAGTTTCTTAAACCTTACAAAGAGACTGTGTGTATCAATTTTATTAATTGCTTTCTGCCAGAAATTGCAAAATAACATCTGTACTTAAAGACAAATTCTATGAGTTTTTGTGAAAATTGTAGAATTTCATGAAAATCTCATAAAATTGGAATTTGCTATTTTCACTCAGCCTTATCTGGAGAATTCAAATTAAAGGATATGGTTCAATGGCCTACACAACTAGACTAATGTTATACTTGTGCAACTGTGTTACATTGTTGTGGACATTCACGCTCTGTATTCCATGAGGAATTACCATCCTTTAGGGATATCGAAGGCAAGGAACCCTGTAAGAGGGTTGCACCCCTAGAGATGCTGCAGGAAGATTCCCTTGGCTAAAGGTACCTTATGAAGGAACTCCCTGGGAGAAGAAAGGTGAGCCACTGGAGGAGGAGAGGAGGATGGTGGGACAAAGAAAAAGTGCTTCAGTGGGAGGCTAGGAGCAATGCATATATAGCCCAGGAAGTAGGTGTGCTGGTTGCTCACCCATTGAACTGCAGGTGTAGCCTTTCAATTCAATGGCTTATGCAACCAGAATAATGTTATGCTAGTGCAACTGTGTTATTACATTGTTGTGGCCATTCACACTCTCTATTCCATGAGAAATTACCACACTGTAGGGGTACCAAAGGTAAGGAATGCTATAATAGGGTTCTACCCCTAGAGGTGCCTTGGGAAATTTCCCTTGGCTAAAGGTACCTTAGGAAGGAAACCCAAAATAACTGTAGCAGTGATCAATGACTAGAAGGTAGA
Organism: Neoceratodus forsteri; assembly: GCA_016271365.2. Lineage (NCBI taxonomy): Eukaryota > Metazoa > Chordata > Ceratodontiformes > Ceratodontidae > Neoceratodus > Neoceratodus forsteri. The sequence goes on from CM057457.1 coordinate 188,238,626, forward strand.
GAGGCAGACTGACAGCAATAAGCAGCTTAATGAAACATAAATGAGACACAAGTTAGCAGGATAGCTCCTATAAAATGGCTTGAACTGATGATAGCAGAGGGCCTCCTAAGGAGAGAGAGAGAGAGAGAGAGAGAATGGCTAGTAGGGCTACCATCCATCTCCATCCAATGTAGGGCCACCATCCATCTCCATCCAACAGCAGCACCTACCAAAGTAAGTTAGAAAATACTACTAAAGCTAAGTATTATGATCTGTGGCACAGAGGAGAGGAAAAAATCCCCTTTGAGGGGGAAATCTCTGGGGCTCCAAGGCCAAGTTCACCTTCCCTCCGGGCTTGAGATGCTGTATTTAGTGATGACTCTGCTACTGCCATTTAAAAAAGCAAAACAAAGGTAATAGAAAATATTTCAATTTAGAGGAAACTCTCACTCTGTCCCTCTAACAGGAACGCCTTGGAGGGTTGCAAGTAGTGGGTCTCTACAACAACATTCCTCAGAGATGGGAGGAGAAGAGAATGATCTCCGAGGCACTTGCCTGACCTACCAATCTACCTCAAATCAAGCAGACTAAAGATGGCCATTGTGAGAATGCATTGAAAGTGCCTTAGGTAGTTGATACTACTGCTAAAGGATAGCAATATATCCATCCTTCACAGCTAGCCATAAAATCAACATCAGGAGGTGCTGCCAAATCACAAATGGCTAAATCTCCACCTGGGGTAAGGACATTCCCACTATGGGCCAGAAAGGAAGGACCTCCCCCCAGGCTTCACACACTCAAGATGTGGACTACGGTTCAGAGCAAGACAGTCAGCTTAGAGTGAGCTCAGAGCCAATAAACTGATGGGCATGGCTGGCTAGTTTCCTTTAGCAATAAAGCAGGCAGTACATTGTAATGCAGGGAGTAACAGGCAATGTGCAGCATGGTAAACAGATAGTACACAGATACATGCTAAGTAATAGGCATTGAACAAACAGCTCAGGCTAACCTGGTCCCTTATCCAGTGTGAGGTGATTGCCTGGCAAGGTTATAGGACAAGCAATGTGAGTAAAGAGGAAGGAATAGAAGCCAACCAGTCCATCAATGAATGCCAATTAAAGGTACTATCAACACTTGGAGGATTTTAACAGTGAAAGCAATATTCAAACATGAGGTATTTAAACCATGAGGGGCCATGACTTTCCACTATAACCCCCTCGTCCTCCACCATAGGAAAAACAAAGAAGCCACAGTAAAGTGCTGTGACCCACAAGTGGATTTTAAAACTAGCTTACAGCAACAGCTGTAGCTGAACTGACCTGCACAATATAATGAAACATTGTACAAGTAGTCTAACAGCTACCAGCAATAACTGAATATAATTACTGGTGACCCTATTTATCAACCCAATTACAAGTACATTTAAATGTCGTAATAACCCAAAATCTGGTTATTAAGGCATTTGCTTTAAGTCTCAGCACAGTGAAGCTAGTCCCGATACATCATTGACCACCATTCTGTGAATGGGTGGGGCTGAACAATATCAAAAACATGGTGGCTTCATTTCTGAATATTGACCATTCACTACAGGGATGGATAGTTTCCAATATTGCAAGTGTCTCCAGCTTATTTATTTATTTATCTTTTTTAAACATTGACCTAGTTGATCCTGCCTTTTACATTACTAAAAGGCATCTGGTTGATCCTGCCGTGTATTGGGTTCGGAGGAGAAATCTCACTCCGACCCAGCGCTGCCACCACAAGGACTGTGTACTGCCTCTGAACTGCTACTTAAATGCAGTTGAACACATTCATTTTTTTAAAGGAAAAAAAAAAGACAAAATTATGTTCAGTATTTACAAAGGAAGAGGTGGAGGTACCTAAAACAAACAGTAGAAACATTCTGGATACAGAAGTTTTTACCAGACCATTTACAGAAGAAAGGGTTCTGAAAGAACTCTTAAAACTGAAGGTGGACAAAGCAATGGGGCCTGATGGGATTCATCCCAGAATTCTAAAAGAACTAAGGGTAGAACTAGTGACACCACTGACTACCATCTTTAACAAATCATGCGAGGATGGGGTGGTACCCGAGGACTGGAGGAGGGCAGATGTGATTCTCCTTCAGAAAAGTGGGAGCAAGGCAGAAGCAGGAAACCACAGACCTGTTAGTTTAACCTCAGTGGTAGGGAAAATGATGGAATCACTCTGAAGGAAAGAATTGTCGAGTATCTAGAGGCCAGAGGGCACAGGACCCAAGGCAGCATGGATTCACAGTGGAAAGGTCATGCCAGACAAATCTGATCGATTTCTTTGACTGGGTGACCAAAGTAGTAGATCAGGGAGGGCTGTGGACATGGCCTACCCAGACTTTGGCAAGGCATTTGACACAGTCCCACACAAAGATTAATATACAAGTTAGCCAGCCTGGGAGTGGGTCCCAAGATGACAGCCTGGGTAAAGAATTGGCTGGAGAATAGGACACAGAGAGTAATAGTAAATGGAGTCCGCTCTGAAGAAAGGGGGTTACTAGTGGGCACCGCAGGGTTCAGTATTAGGACCGATCCTCAATGTCTTTATATGTTACATTACAGAGGGACTGGAAGGAAAAGTATGTCTCTTTGCAGATGACACAAAGATCTGCAACAGAGTTGATGCACAAGGTGGGGTGGAAAGGATAAGAAGGGACTTGGCAAGATTAGAGGAATGGTCAAATGTATGGCAGCTTAGATTCAATGCTAAGAAGTGCATGGTAATGCACCTGGGAAACAAACCCAGGGAAGAGTGCACAATGGGGGTGCATACTAACAACAACAAAATGGAAAGGACCTGGGGATAGTCATATCAGATGACCTAAAGGTGGACAAGCAATGTGAGAGGGCAGCAAGGAGGGCTGGGGGGATACTGGGATGCATTGGGAGAGGCATCACCAGTAGAAAACAGGAAGTTATTATCCCTCTGTACAGACAGCTGGTCAGACCCCATCTGGAGTACTGTGTGCAGTTCTGGAGACCCAATCTCTGCAAAGACATAGACAGGATGGAAGCTGTCCAGAGGAGGGCAACTAAAATGGTTCAGGGTCTGCACTGGAAGGCATATGAAGAGAGACTTAAGGAGCTTAATATGTATAGCCTTGAGGAAAGGAGGGAGAGGGGAGACAAGATAGAACTTTCAAGTACCTCAAGGGAATCAACAAAGTCCAAGAGGGTAGCATCTTTCAAAAACTGAGGTGTGCAAGAACAAGGGGGCACAATTTGAAGATAGAGGGGGGGTGGCTGAGAGGTAATTTAAGGAAGTATTTTTTCACAGAGAGGGTTGTGGATGCATGGAATGGCCTTTCTGGAGGAGGTTGTGGAGTCAAAAACAGTGGTGGAATTCAAGCATGCATGGGACAGTCATAATGCAATTCTAGGGGGTTGGGGTAGGAAGAAGTAGGCTGCTGGTTAACTAGTATCTGCAGCTTATCCATTAGGTAGGGAAATGGGCAGACTGGGTGGGCCAAGCGGTCCTTATCTGCCATCAAATTTTATGTTTCTATGTCCTTGTTGGACAGGGAGAGGGAGAGTGTGTGTGTGTGTGTGTGTGTCTCCTTATCTCTGTGGCACAGAACTCTATGCACCAATAATTACAACTCTGTTGCACCATGCACAACCCCTTTGAATATCTGGGCCAGAAGCACATTAAAAATAATGTCTATGCAACTCTATTAAGGATTTTTTTACACACCCTCAGTGTGTGATGACCTCAGAAACCTCTTGAGCTTTGATCTTGAGGTTTATGGATCATCACACACCTTGGGTGTGTAAAAAAATTGATAACACGCAGTTACACAGCCATTATCCTGTATATAGCTTCCAGCATTAGCTAAACTGAACAACTAAACAAGCATAAGAATTGTAGACAGAGGCCCAGATATTCAGACTGTACCTGGCAATGGTGCAAGCATGGGCGCAGCGCATCTAGGATGCGCCAGGGCCAGGACCAGGACCAGGACCACGTGTATTCAAAGGTGATGCACCATGGTGCAGCACTGTTGAGTATGGCATGAATTGCACATGGTGCATTGGCACTGCACATGGCGCAATGGCACTGTGCTGGCACAAGTCACAGATCAGGAGCACGGGGATGCACCAGGGCAAATGCAGTTGCACTGGGCGCAGCATCCACAATATTCAGAAGAGGGCATGCAAATGAGTCCATATGCATGGCACAGCCGGGGCCATTAGCATGTCATTATGGCCACATTTGCATGCCTTGCGCAGGGCAGCCCGGCAAATTGCACCTGGCGCCCTGCACAGCTTGATGTGTGGACCGAGCGGGTCCTGGGGCACCCCCCACCCTGTAGCCATGATTGCAGGTATTCATTTTTAAAACACAATTTCTGGTAGTCTAGCGGTACACCCTCCCTCCTGTTGCTGCAATCAATGTGAAATTGTAATTACTACATTCTCTGGTAGTCTAGTGGTACCCCCTCCGCCCCTAGCCCCGATCACCAGTAAAATGCCGTAAATACATTCCCTGGTGATCCAGTGGCACCCCCATCCCTCCCACTCACACAGGACCCCTAGCCCACCCTGCTACTCCCCTGTCATCGATGGGTGGCTGCAATCCACCCACATACCACCTGTCCACCCACCAAATGACAGCTTACAGTATGGGCTGTAAGCCCATTGGTCCACACTGTGGACCAACAGGCTTGCAGGGCATACTGTACTAGACAGTCACAAATATGTGAATGACTTCATTCACATATTTGTGACTGTCTAGTACAGTATGCCCTGCAAGCCCATACTTTAAGCTGTCATTCAGAAGGCGGCCGGGCAGTATGCCGGTGGGTTGCAACCACCCTCCAATGACGGGGTAGCAGGGTGGGCAAGGGGTTCTGTGTGGGTTGAGGGTGGGGTACCCTGGATCACCAGGGAATGTATTTATGCCAGTCTACCAGTGATGGGGCTAGGGATGGGGGGTACCAGTAGACTACCAGGGAATGTAGTGCTTATGATTTAACAGTGATTGCAGCAACAGCAGGGGGGGGGGATACCACTAGACCACCAGGGAATGTAGTGCTTATGATTTAACAGCGATCGCAGCAATGGGGAGGGGTACCACTAGACCACCAGAGAATGTAGTGCTTATGATTTAACAGTGATTGTGGCAACAGGAGGGAGGGGTACACCACTAGACCACCAGGGAATGTAGTGATTATGATTTAACGGTGATGGCGGCAACAGGAGGGAGGGTGGTACCACTAGACTACCAGGGACGATATGGGTGCTTGTAGATGGTGTTCTGGGTGGGCGGGTGGCCACCTATGGCTGGCAGCTGCTGTGTTGCACCCTGCAATACAACAGCCAACCTGTGGGTGGCCAGGAATTGTTCCTCCTTGTCACAGGCTCAACTTTGAGCTCCCCCATGCAGGGCAATGCAGGGTTGTGCCAGCATATGCGCCGCACATCCCGGGCTGAATATGGGAATGTGCTGCATAAGCATGGGCATGCCCCCTACATTTGTGCTGCATACATTACCATTGCGCCCCGGTGCATCGGGATTTGAGCTGTGCCTGGCAGACTTGTGAATATCCCACTGGGGTACAGTGCAGGGTTGTGCTGGTGCAACTCTGTTGCACCATGCACAACCCCTTTGAATATCTGGGCCAGAGGCACTAATGCATTGAAAAACAACAATAATAATTGCTTGGTACAATTGCGTGTAATCAGGTTTGAATCCTATGGAGAAAGTAATATAGAATAGCAGAAGACTCTGGTTTGAGTCCCATGGAGTGAAAATAAACATGTTTGAGCAGATTGAAATCCCAAAAGGGCTGTATGCAAGCTGAGCACCATGACACTAAACAGCAAATGTGGTGGTGAAGCAAATTAATGACTTAAAGGTCAAAATATGCAAATTCAGAAACATACTGCTAAAATGCCTGCAGCTGGAAGTTGAGACCAGACAGCTATGACAATAGCTGAAAGTTTCAGTTTAGCAATGCAGCCATTGGACCTGGCTGAACAAACACTGAATAAATTGAGCACAGCACACTGAAATCCAATACTGAATGAACTGAGCTAGCACTGAGTAAATCATGAGCAGGGCTGTAAATCTGGGAGTAGCTGCTAGCTGAGCAGCCGAGCCAGGACCAGGTGCAATCAATTAAAGGAGAAACTCAGGAGGCAGCAATAGCAGAGTGAGCTGAAACATGCTGCTGGGCTGAAACAGGCAATAACAATTGCAGGAAAACTGAGCAAAGGCACAGACAAAATAAACACAATACAAACAAAGGGCAACAAAATGCCAGAAAAGTAGACGGCTCCAAAAGAAAACACAAACAGGAGAACAGAAAAACAAGCACTCAGGGAAGTACATGGCAGCAGTTGGAGGCAACAAGCAATACCAACCAAGGCAGGAGAAAGACATGAACAGAATTCAAGAGAAACTGAGTCCAGAGCACAAATAAAGCCGGGGGAGAAGCCCCAGCAGGCCACTAAAGAGAAAACAGACCAAGACAGCCTCTGGCTGGCAAAAAAAAGTGCTTCAGAGGGAGGCTGAGAGGAACTATTTATATAGCTCTGGTAGTAGGTATGGCTGGTTGTCCACCCATTGAACTGCATGTGTAGCCTTTTAAATATGAGAGGCAGGTAGTGCAGGGGGTCACCAGGTTCTGGAGTTAGACACATAGTTTCATCAAGAAATGGCCAGCTAAGCTGAGTAGCACACTAGTGATAGACACCCCAGTTGGAGCAAGGAAGCAGAGTCTCAGCAATTCCAACCTGAATTCAGGATGTATAAGGACCACACCCAGTAAATTGATGATTCAGATAACCTGACGTGCATGAAAGGTTGGGATTTAGGGGTACTCAAAGAAATGTAGGGGGAAAAGGCAATGGCTGGGTCACCAGAAAATAATTCTGGCTATTCCAACAGGATAGGTTGATAGAAAAAGGAGTAGGTGACTCTCATTTTAAGGGATTTTGTCACTGTAAACAACAAAGAGAAAATCAGTGGGATCAGTAGTTCTACTGAGTTAATTTGGCTACACTAAGAGAGAAGGGGGCAAAATAGTCACCCAGAGAGGAACATCAGAACTGCAAAAAGCTCAGCCCAGCTTATCAAATGAAGTCGTGATACAAGCATTCTGAATGTTAAATTCCACAAAAAGAATTCTGGATGCTTCCTCTATATGCTACCATAAATATCTGAGAAAATGTTACCAATATTTTTTTTGTTTTGTTTTGTTTTTTCCACTGTAAATTTAAAACTGCTAAACCAATTTATCCAGTTGTGTTAGATACCAGTATACACTGACATCAGATTTGCATGCCTGAATGTGCAAAGAGGTTACAAACATTCACATTTTTGAGAGTTTTCACAAAATGTAAATATTTACATAGTAAAATTTTGAACCCCTATAACTGAAAAATCTCTAATCCAATTCTCTTCATATTTAGATAATTCTATAGCCATTACAAAAAGGTTGTGTCTGCTAATGTACACATGTCTAGCTCCAAAAATGCCTGAGTTACATGCAGATAAACCTTTTCTTGAAATTTCCCCAAAAAATTAAAATGACAGACTTTAAGCACATATCATTTTGAGATGATGAATCCTAATGCCATAAAATTTGACACATTTTTAGAACACCTATCATCTAGTAATAATACCAGTTTTAAGATCTCTGGTCCAATAGACTGGTGAGGTATATACAGAAAAAAGTGTTCATGAAATGTCCCACAGAAATTAAAATGACAGACTTTGAGCACATATAATTTTGAGACAATACGTCCTAATTTCATGATATTTGGCAATTCGTTAGAACTCACTCTTCCCAGGAACTACACACGCCAACTGTCAGAGCTGTATCTCACTAGCCAGCTGAGTTAGGACCAAATTAATGAATTTTACAAATTCTGCAAAATTCCAATGAAATTCCTCAAAATTTCATACGTCATTGAAATTCCATTAATTTTGAATATTCTCATTCCACACAGCTGTAGTAAATACCTTATTTCTGATGTTTGGCCAAGTATTTGAATATTCAGCCAAGTATTCATATTTGGGGGCTGAATTATTTGTTATTCTTGCTTTGTTATTCGTTATTTGACTGCTGGAGAGTGTGTGACAGTTCCATACCTCCTGAGCCATCCTGTCCAATCAGAGGCCACTTTGGAAGTTCATTGAAGGCAGTCCATATGATGCAGCACTCTCATAAGCTACAAGCAAGAGAAGCAGATGTCTGAGATGCTGTGAAAGATAAATCTACTTCCATCCACTTGTTCAAAGTTGCCAAAAAGCAGTAATCTTGACAGTTAAGCAATAATGCCCGACAGGGTGTGTGTCGTGCTGGGATAATGTCACGCCTCAGGTGGTTGGGCATGAGGCTGCAGGCCGAGTGAGTCCAACGACTGAGGCGTGACGTTATCCCAAATGACACACACCCTGGAGGGCATTATTGCTATAATACAATGGCTCGTTGTTATACAGAAATAAAAAAATTATTTTAAAGATGTTTTTGTGTGGAAAAATATTTTTGTTTTTTAAGAGAAGATGAAACAATCAAGCAGAAACAAATCAAGCAAACAATCATCTACAGGTTCACAGTTAGGCTGAGACTAGACCCGTGATGTTGTACTGGGATAACATCATGGGTCCAGCCCAATACTGACCAGTCAGAGTCCAGGATTTTTTCTTGCCATTGTATAATTTTTGTTCACTGTCTTTGTACAGAGCTAGCAGACAGGGTCATTTTTGTACACTTTTGTGTGATTATTTTTAGTGTTTCTCAGGGGAACTATTTGGAGTGTTTTTTTTTTTTGTTTTCCTAAAAGTGGTCTGAGTCACAATGGCAGGAGTGGTCTGGGCCACAATGATAGGAGTGGTCTGAGTCACAGTGGCAGGAGTGGCAGGCAGGGTCACTGTTGCAGCAGATGTTGGGATACTAGTAGTCACACTGGATGGGTAGCGGATCAATATAGTGGTGGTTATTAAGTCTGAGGTGATGGTGGTACTGGTGGCAGTGGCAAGGGATGAAGAGAACTCATTCACATTGGTGGTATTAGTGGCAGTTAATGCCAATGTCATCCTAGAAGCACAACTATTTCAAATATAAGACTTTCAAAGTGCAGTGCTCCAAAAACCACAAACACCATGAATTCAACTAAATTGTTGTTTTATTGTCCACCAGCATGAAAAGGCTTTTCACGCTAGTGGACAATAAAATGACAATTTAGTTGAATTCATGGCATTTGTGGTTTTTGGAGCACTGCACTTTGGATGTCTTGTTCTGTCTGGGTTGGCCACTCTGCATTAGTGCACCATCTTCCCTTGAGCGCAAGTACGAACTTTTGTGGAACAGCTACTTCAAAAATAACTTTTTTCCTGGTATCAGCTGACACCGTAGAAACTGATGGGGTGAAAAATAATTTTGTGTGACAAATGCACTGAGTAATGCTCTGCAGTAAGTCACCTTCTCCTGCATTTGCTCTCCACCTACTGTAGCTTTGCTGGGACTGTTGAAAGAAAATAATAAATTTATTCTGTGCAGTTCTACACTTTACTGCACTTCATTTAGACTACTGAAATTAAATGCCTGGGTTGTCTTGTTCTTTGTTTTAGATAAGTCAAACTAAGCTACAAACAAAGCTTTAAAGTTCTATTTACCAAATAAACCCCTACAAAATCTCCCTTACTTCATTCAGCTGTTTACATACTACAGCTTGGTTTTTATGTTTTCTTTCATGCATGTGCAAAGTGAACATATTGTTACTGTGGTGTAGGGGGCTGTGTAAGTGTGGATGGCCTAAGCTGCTGCCCAGAACAAATGTACATGGGCCACTCGAAAAGCGAAGGCTGAGCACTACCAAGCCTCCCTCACTTCCTCATGGGGGAATGCTAGGACTTTCTGGGACAACATTAAGCAGCTGAATGGTGGCACGCGTTTCCCCCCACCTTCGCTTATCAACATTTATGGTTCAGTCTCCTCAGACCCTGTCCTTATTGCCAACCACCTCAACAATTCTTTCACAGACCTTAGCCCGGTGCTCCCTGATAATTTCTTTGCTCCCCCTCCCTTCAGGTCTGTCCCTATTCTCCCACACCCCTTGTTCTACTTGCGCCCAGTCACTGCCCAGGAAGTCAAACCTTACTTATTCAAAGTCTTAAAGAGTAACACAATTGGCAATGACTCCCTTGATCCCAGTCTTCTCCATCAGGTTCTGGATCTGGTTCTCTCACCAATCACCAGCCTCTTTAACAAATCCCTCTGCCTAGGGCAATTCCCCTCTGCCTGGAAGATAGCTACTGTCACCCCAATACACAAGGGTGGTGATAGGACCCTCCCTAGCAATTATCAACCTATCTCAATCCTCTTTACTCTCTCTAAGGCCTTAGAAAAAATTGTGGACACCCAAATCTCTGAATACCTCAATAAATATAGCATCCTCTGCCCAGAATAACATGGTTTCAAAGCAGGCCACAGCACCAATACTGCCCTCCTGGAGTTCTCTAACTTTCTTCACACCTCACTGGACTCTGGCTCCCTAGCAGGTGGAGTGTTCATTGACTTATCAAAAGCCTTTGCTACTGTCTCCCACCCCTTCCTGCTAGCTACCCTTAGTCACTTAGGCTTTGACACTGGGCCTGTTTCCTGGTGCTCCAGCTACTTGTCGGCCCACTCACAACGTGTGAAAATCAACGGGAAACTTTCCAGCACCTGCCCTATCCACTCCGGAGTCCCTCAGGGCTCTATCCTTGGGCCCTTGCTCTTTTCGCTTTTTCTCAACTCCCTGCCCAGTGTATGCAATGGAAAAATCCTTCTTTACACAGATGATGCTGTACTCTTTGCCTCCGACCGTAATCCCATCTCACTTCAGGATTCTCTGCAGGAGTCCTACAATGACGCAGAAGCCTGGTTTACTGAGCACAGGCTCGTAATTAATCTAAAGAAAACCAAAACCATGCTCTTTGCCCACCCCCAAAATAAATCCAGTAACTATCCTCTCGCAGTCCACTCTACCTCTAAACTCCCTATTGAGCTAGTTCACTCTTATAAATACCTAGGTATAACCTTTGACCCTGCCCTCTCTTGTCATGCCCACATCTCTGCCCTTGCCTGAGCCTCTAACTCTCAGCTGGGTATCCTCTATCGTCACAAAAATTGCCTCCCCAAGGATGCCCTCCGACTTGCAGTCACATCCTCTGTTCTATCTCTGGTAGACTATGGCCTACCTGTGTATGGTGGTGCAGCAGACCAGACTGCCCTGAACAAGGTCCACCTCACCTAAACAAGGCCTGCAGGCTCATAACTGGGGCTCCTAGTCTAACCCACACTTGCCATCTTTACACCATGGCTAATCTACTCAACCTAGATGAGCGCCTCAAATACCAAACCTGCCTCCTAACAAAAAAATCTCTCCTTGGGCTATCCTCACCAGGTCTGTCAACCACTATCCACCGTGCTAACCCTACAGTGCATACCCGCATATCCCGCAAAACTGCACTGGTTATACCGAGGGCCAGAACCTCGCAAGGTCAAAGGGCTTACCCCTACAGAGCCCCCTGTTGGTATAACGCCCTCCCTGCCGGAGTCACGGATGCCGCCTCGTTATCGTACTTCAAAACTAGTCTTAGAAATTACCTGCTCTCAACATGCAGCTGTACCTGCCTCTAAGCCTACTCCTATCCTCCCAGACAAGGCTCACTGAGCCGCTCTCTGACCTTCTGTCCAGCTCTACCTTTACTTGCTACTATCTTCCCCACACTCCTCTTCTGATACCTCCCACCCAGCCTTACCTTTATTTTTCCCACTGAATCAGTCTCCATGTAACTACTGTATATTGTCTACTCTGTAAAGTGCACATGTAAGCCTGTTTGTATACTGTGTTTGACAAATGCCTGCATTTTCTGGCTGCTTCCTAATTGTTCTCAAATGTGTTGCCTGCTTGGTTGTTTGTTTTCCTGCACTGTTTTGTCCTCACTGTGTAGAGGTACCTTTGTAAATGAGCATCTGGCTCAAAGGTTGTTAAACTGATGTTCCAATAAATAAATAAATAAATAAGTGTGTACTGTATGAGTTAATGGATGTAGAAATGCAGGAGGCTTGCCTCTTAAAAGCCCTATGCTGTGAAGGTGGATGATGAGTGTTCAACTGGCAATGGGTCTAAACTTCTTGTCAAGCCTTACATTGTAAAAGTGAGAGATAGTGTGTGTGCATGCATGCATGTGTGTGTGTGTTTTCCCCCTAGTTACAGACAGGAAAAGTACCTACCTGAAAGCACTAAATACAGCTGGGAAAAAATGGCATGCAGAATGCAAATATAACAGCTTCAAATATGTTAACAGCATGTCAATAATGAATGGAAGACACTAGCGATAGTTGATTTAAATTACATGTTGTTTATGTTCCCTTTCTAGAGAACCTGATACAAATTGGATAACTTGGAAAAATGTGAGAATTAGAAACAATTCAGTATATTGTTCAAATAGTTTTGCAATCTTTTTTCCCCACTGTGACTTTATCCTCCTGCCCCTTGTCATTGCCCCCCTTCTGCTGTCAAACCCCACACACTGGGTCTGAATAGCACCAGTCAGAACAGTGCGATGAAGCAGTGCACTGTAAAAAAAAGCACAGATTCTGTTTTTGTGGAGGCTCTGCCCCCCGCACCACCTGGACTGAAGGATTCTCACTCTGGGGGGTATCGGATAAAGGGGAAAGTTAAATTTGTGAGGCCATGGAATACTGTTTCCATGGCCTCTTGTAAAAGAAATAAAAACTAAGTCCCAATATGTGTAAAATGGTTGGAGACCAGGATTAGAACCCTGGTCACCACTGCTGCTGGCTGAACTGCTCTATGCCCCAGTACTCCACTCCACCCCACTGGAGCAGCTCAACCAGCCTCCTGGAGTCTGGTGCTCTTGTTTTCTGTTAGCACCATGGACAGTGACCAGGGGAGTGCTTACTGAAAGTGCTGTATATCCCCTCTCACTGTCCATGTTAGTGTTACATGAACTAGTGCTCTGTAGACTGGTGCGATTCATGTAGCACTAATCTTACCAGGTACCCAAACCCCAGCCACTTCATCTCACCTCCAGGACATACTACATCTATTTCTTACCTCAATGTGTCAGTGGGTGCCATGGATTATAGTAGTGTGGTGCCTTCAAAGTTGCAGCATCATCCTGCAGACAAGAGTTCATTTCCACCCATCACTACCCTTGAGTTAGAGCTGGTAGCATGAAATGGCACAACATAGACTGTGATGATAGTGCATGCTTTCAATGCCCACCTCTGACTTTCAATTCTGGTGACAACTGCTGTGCCACCTAACCTCCACTAGGTGGCAGGTAAGCAGCAGTACTTACTGTTCCCCTACCCTGAAGGAGGAGATTTGTTGATGGATGCTGAATCCTCCTTCCTTCCTCCAGCCCTCAAGTGACCTTGATCCATTCCAAACCTAGGTCATCAGTGTGGTAGGAGATGAGGTATCCAGCACTCAGCCATCCACACCACTTGCCTGGCTACCAGTTTACAGTAGCTCAGATTTCCTTAGACAATGTTGTTTGTGGCTGGGAGGGGGCTGTAATGCACTTTTTTACAATTCTGTGCATTTACCCTCTTACCATTCAGTCAGAAATAAATATGCTTGCAATTGGTTACCTTTTTGAGGTGCCAACAGCATTGCTGTTAGCACCTATTGTGGTCATCCTTACTCTTTTGTGCATTTAGTCAAGTTCAAGGTTACATTATGTGTGAGTGATTCAGCTGTATGATGTCATTAATAATGTCATTAATAAGATTTTTAGGTCTTGGCTTATGGTGTCACACCTACACAAGTCTGGGTCTGAGCCCCTGTATTGCACAATTTTTTCTTTCTCATTACGGTTTTGTTGTGTGAAAAAAACATTGATAGATTCAATTGCAGATGTAGTGAAGGGTTTCACCAGAGCTAAACTGTAGACTTTTAAATAATTGAACTTAGTTCTAAAGTATGTTGTGGTCAATTAGATTAGCCCCTGCTGAGGCTTGTCTGGGTTTGAATACAATTTGAGTCACCTATTTTGCAGGATGTAAAATACAGAAACCTCTTCACCATACAGTAGGGACTACAATTCACTTACCTGTAGCTCAGTGGCACACTCAATATGTGTTGGCTTAGCACTCAAAAGATAAGTGGTTTAAATCCTGACAGAGACTAAAACATTTTTTTGTGAGATGGAAACTCACTTGAGTGGTGATTCATGGCATGTAGAGTTGGAGTACTAAATTACATAAGAAGTAGACAAGTACCTTTAGCTAAGAGCAACAATTTTGTGACGGTAAATCACTTGCTAGGATTACATCCCTAGTCACCTGTTTTGCATGTTCTGACACAACCTCTACATCATAGGAAATGCAACTCATTTACCTGCAGCTCAATGGCATGCTGAATTTGTGTTTGCTAAATATGCAAATGATTGGTCATTTAAAAATTCATGTAGACATAGCTTAAATTCTGGCAGGGACTTAAACATTTTTTTAAACTTTTTTGTAAGATAGAAACTCACTTGAGTAACAGTTCGTGGTGGCATGGAGTGGAATAGTAAATTATATGAGAAGCAAATTTAGCTAAGAACAACAATTTATAAAGGTAAATTGTCTGCTGGGGGTATTAGAGCTCCAGTCACCTACTGTGCAGAAGTGACATAACCTCTACATCATAGTAACTGCAACTTACCTGTAAATTCAGTAGCACACTGAATGTGTGTTTGTTTAGCAGGCAAATGGTCAGTGGTCCAAATGTGAGCAGGGACTTAAGCATTTTATTTTCAATTTGTTTTTATAAGATGGAAACTCACTTGAGTGGTGATTCATGTTGGTTTCAAGTTGGAATAGTAAATTATATGGGAAGTAAATTTAGCTAAGCACAATTTATGAAGGCAAATTGCCTGCAGGGATTAAATACCCAGTCCCCTGTTTTGCAGGAGTGTGACATAACCTCTACATCATACGAACTGTAACTTACTTACCTGTAGCTCAGTGCACACTATGGCCTGGATATTCAAAAGGGTTGCGCCATGCGCAACAGGGTTGCACATGCGCAAGTCCAAAATGCGCCATTCTGCGATATTCAGCAGGAGGCAGTTACGCCACTGGTAACAGGTTGCGCAAGAGAGCAATGCAAATGAATGCATGCTCAACAGGAGGGGGAGGATCCATGCATAACCTGCGCAATCCGATATTCAGTCGGGTTGAGCAGAGTTGTGCATGCGCAACCCCAACCTGCGCCCGCATGCTTGAGCCAAAAAAGGCTTAAGTTGAGGGCCACCCACAGGTGAGCTGCTGCATTGCAGGCGCAACACAGCAGCTGCCACCTGGCTGGCCCCTAGCTTCGGTCCCTGTGCCCCACCAGCCGATCGCGGCATGGTGTAAAGCGAACCCTCCCCAGCCCTACTGGACAGTCAGTCGGTGGGCGGCGGGTGGCAGACGGGTGGATGCTGTCGCCACCGCTGCGGGGTGGGAGCGGGGTGGAGGGGCTTGTGGGTGGGGTGGGGGACACTGGACACAGGGAGATTTTGAGGGGGTTGTGATGTGACATTCTGCCCGCGATCAGGCTTTACGGTCCACTGACCACCAGGGAGATATTTGGGTTGGGGTTGGATATCTGCCCGCGATCGGGCACTGGGGAGTTCATACACGTTATGCCCATGATCGGGCTGTGGGAGATGTGTGGGGGGTGTTCATGTACTGACTGCCCGCGATTGGGCTGTGAGATGTGTGTGGGGTGTTCATGAGCCCGGACCGTTCAAGCGATCGGGCTGTGGAGATGTGTGGGGTGTTCATGTACCTGACTGCCCGATCGTCGGGCTGTGGGAGATGTGTATGGGGGTGTTCTGTGTACCTGGACTGCCCACGATCGGCTGCATTGTGCGCCGTTTCGGATGGCTGCTGCCTGGCAGGGTGGCCAGGAGCAAGTCCTAAGGATCGTGCACCTACATGCAAATGGCATGCAAATGGGGCCATAACTAGATGCAAATGGCCCCCCCTGCGCCTTGCATAAATTATGGCCCCATTTGCATGTCACCTTTTGAATATCGGAAATTTGAGCATGGCGCAATGGTACTTGCGCCACCTCAAGTTTAATGCTCATCTCTGACAACTTGCGGTGGCGCCAGTTCCACTGCGCCATGCGCAAGTGCTGTGGCTGGGGAGTGATATTCAAAGGAGTTGTGCAATAGCACAACTCATTTGAATATCACCCCTGCCACACCCCTGCGCAACTATTTTGAGCAGCGCAAGGGCTTGCGCCTCAGAATGGCGCAGTTTGAATATCCAGGCCCATGTGTTTGTGTGGCAGGCAAAAAAGATCAGTGGTTTAAATACAGATAGAACCAGTCTGAATCCTCATAGGAATTTAAATATGTTTTCAAATTTTCTTTGCAAGATAGATACTCACTGGAGTGGTGATTTATGGTGGTGAGGAGTTGGACTAGTACGTTATATAAGAAGTAAATTTAGCTGAGAATAACAATTAATGAAGGCATATCACTTGCTGGGATTAGATCCCTAGTTGCCTGTTTTGCAGGTTGTGACATATATCTATATCACAGGAGCTATAACTCACTCACCTGCAGCTCGGTGGCACACTCAATGAGTGGGTGCCTACTAAGCAAAGGATTAGTGATTTAAAGTCAGGTAGAAACAATTGGAATCTTGGCACAGACAAACTTTTTTTGTAAGAAGGAAACTCATTTTAGTGGTAATTCATGGTGGTGTGGAATTGGAATATTAAATTACATGAGTAGTAAATTTGGTTAAGAACAACAATTTGTAAAGGTAAATTGTCTGCTAGGATGAGATCTCCAGTTGCCTATATTCCAGGTTGTGACTTAACCTGTACTTCACAGGAAATACAGTTTCCATATCTGTAGCTCAGTGGCACAGTGAATATGTGTTTGCTAAGCAGGAAAAGGATTATTGATTTGAATGCAGGTAAGCACACAGTATATTGTATTTTAATACATAATTATTTTGCACTTTAGAGAACTTATTTGGCACTGTTGCTACTTTGATGCTTTATTACTGAGGGGAAGTGACATTAAAACAAGGTTGCTGTCCCTTGAACTTTGTTAGCTTTGACTGTTTGTCCACACAACATCATAATGCCCTGTTTATAACATAGAATAATACACGGGAAGGTGTGCATAACAAAAAGTTTATACACACATGAGGTGTGTGATGCTTCATAAACCCTGAGAGCAAAGCTCGAGGGGTTTATAATAGCATCACACACCAACGGTGTGTTCAAAATTTAATTTTTTTCCACACCTACTCATGTATTATTTTATATAATTGCTGGGGAGTGTTTTGTTGCCTGCATCCTTCTAATAGAAAAAATCAAGTCTGACCAATAGATGGAGTTGCCTGTTTAAAGCATTAATGCAGCAGCTGGGTGTTTAATCCCCTCCTCCCTCCACTCAAATTTGTTTCAGAAGTTCTTTGTACTGTCTGTCTCCCTACATCTATCTTTTCCTGCAGCATCTCCACCACCACATCTTAGGCTGGTAGACTTAGTGGTAGTGCTTGCTCATGTCCTTTCATGCCATTTTTACTTTCACTTTTTGGAAGCACTTTTTTTCAGTCAGAGATCTCAATTCCGATCTTACTGTGCCTGAAGGATGTGGAGTCAGTGGTGCTGGGAGGTAAATAAACTGCCCTGTGAAGCCATCACAAAAATTTTGAAGGAAAGTGTAGTGGAGACATTGAAGTTTTAAGGGGCGAGAAGCAGTGTGTACATGCATGGAAGAAGAGAAACCTGGCATGTGTTTGCCATTATAACCCGCAGGTTATAACGGCGAATTATAACCGGGGTTTTCTGTGGGAGAAAACACTCCCCAGTTATTATAACATAATTATCACCACAGCAACAGAATGAGATGTCATAAACAGAACTGTTATGGCAGAAGAAAACAAGCAAAAGGGCAAATAAGCAGAGATCCTATTTCCATGCAAATGTCCTTAGTAGTAAACAAATAAGGATGAGAATTGCAAAAAAAGGGTGCAATATAGCTAAATTGTGTCTAGATATTATGTTTTTCTGAGTTGTTCCAGTAACATCAGGGGCTCTTTAAAGACTTGTTATACTGAAAACAAACATTCAGCGTGGCAAATGCTTGTTACTTTTTAGTACACACTGCAGCTTTAAATCTGGTTTGGTTTTGTATACACACAAGCTAGGTCAGCATGAGTGTGTCTACTGAACTGGGACCAGGCTGCCTCTGTCTCTCGGCAAACAGCCATTCTGTTTTTTTTTTTTCACTTTCTTTTCTTTCAAGCAGTTCTCCTGAAAAGAAGACTAATTTTCTCACTAAAGGTGTAAAAAAATAACACACTCAACTTCAGATTTAGAAAGGGGACAGAAATTGTCAAAATGTCTGCCTTTTCGGCCGATTTTAACAAATAGATGGAAGTCGATTGCTCTTTCACAGCAGCTCAGGTGACTCTCTCACTTGCCTATGGCTTAGTGCGGGTTGGGTGCAATGAGCTGCCTTCAGTAAGCTTCCAAAGTGGCTTCTGATTGGACGGGAAGTCTCAGGAGATCTTGAATTCCCACTGAATAGCAAAATGCCTAATAGTGCCTATTACTTGTTTTTCTTCCTGAATAACAAATAGCTTATTATCTGTTGTATTCAGGAAATACTATTTGTTATCGCACAACTCTAAATTAAGCATGAGTATGCATGTTGCTCTTTAAGAAAAATGTCACACTTGTTCCTGAAAGGCCAGGGAGAAATTACACCACAGCATTTTAGTTACAGTAGTTTCCTTTGCTAACAATTCAGTGGAATGGCTTCACATTGTAATTATGGTCTGCTGCTGACTCAAGACAGGATTCAGAGAATACAAAAGCTATTTCCACAGTGAATGTTATCATTGTAATGCTTTTGCCCTCTGATGACAGGATCTGAGTGCTCCACCCGCTCTTAGCTGGAGTCCCTGCCTACTCATGTCATCGCTGCATCACAGAAAATAAAACCAAACTGATGTCTTGCTTCTCTCTGTGTCTCTTTCTCTCTCTCTCTCTTGCTTTGTTTAAGTGTTGATGTACTTGCCTTGGGCTGAGCAGGAGTCGGGATTTGTCTTCTGGGTAAGATAACATACTTTTCACTCCACCACCAACCGTTGCTTTTTAGCATTACCACTACAGCTGTTTGCATTCATTGTGCTACTTATTTCTCAAAACTGTACCTGTACTACAGGTCTCATTCACACATCTGAAAACACCCAAAACATAATTTGAAGGAAATATGTTGAGATATGTCACTGTGTTGTCATGAGTATAGATTTATTTACATGCAATCAACATAAACATGCATTGAAGGTCCCCATCCTTGTAAATGTTTAAATGTGCCTTAACTGCAATCATTTATAGGCTTACCCAGCTTTGGAACAATTGGACATCTGACAGACCTTGTTCCTTTTGTTTCCATGCATCCAAACTTTAAACTAAGAACACTTTTTCTCCAGCACTTGCCCAAATTGAACTGACTGCACCCTCTGGAGCCACAGTTTCAGTTCTTGCCATTAGCATCCTGCAGCTTTTAATGGTACAAGTGAGAGATCGCATGGTTGGGCTTTGGGAGATATTCAGACAGGCAGCGTACTCTGAATGGTGCACATTGTCTATTTGAACATGAGAGCTGTGGAAGTGCAGTTCACAGTGACTGTGCTAACAGAGTCTCCTGCAGTCCCTGCCTGCTCATGTCATCACTGCATCAGAGAAAAGAAGAGACAGCGCATCCCAGATGGGGAAGCGCCCTTGCCCTTTGAGTCATTTTCAGCTGCTGTCATGCTAATAAACACATATTGCATGTAAGGCATCAAGGAGCCTTCTGCATTTCATTATATATTCCCCCCATGTGTCCCCTCCAGTAATTCCATATGTGCTCACTAGCAGCTCCACACAATGTACTGCACATGACTGCACCCAGGCATTGTGTGGAACTGTGTTGCCCCAACACAGGAGTGAACACTCAGTTGATTGTTAATATTCAGTTTGCAGAGAGTTTGCAAATGTTTCAACATTTTTGAATTTACTCCGCAAGGCAAATGTCTACTTTGCGTTAAAGTAGAAACTTGCAAATAGTGGAAAAAAGGACCTTCTCCTAACTTCACCTATGAATTAAGGTTCTATGGCAAAGTTAACAAGGATTAATGGTATAGGAGGTCACAAGGGCTGTTTTTCCATGCATAGGCTGAATTCAGTGCAGTGTGAGGAAGACAGAGTTTGAGTTAGTTGTGCTTTGGAGCTGTGTGCCTAAAAACCTTCTAAAACCATTTTAAATACAGAGTTTTCTGTCCAAAATCATTCTATTAAGTGTGTACTGTGCCTTGTGCCTGTAGATCACCAAGTAGTTATTGATTTGTTTGTGGTTTACCTAGTTTAAAGTAGTAGTTTCAGTTTCTGTATTGCAGACAGTGTAGTGTGCTTTGGGGGAAGGGGATTTTATCTGTAGCCCCTGCAACAAAAAGGCAGTCTTGCCTTATAGCCTAGGCAGTGTGTAGTGTAATGCTATTCTACTTGTGTTTTTTTTCTGTTTTCTGCTGTTTGTTACTTTACTTCTTTAGAACAGTAAGGTTTGTTTTATTGAATTATTTTAGTGGAGGTGGTCCAAAGGAGGGCAATTACTGTAAAATGGTGCAGGGTCTGCATCAAAAGCCCTACAAGGAAATACTAAAGGACCTCAATATGTACACCCTGGAAAAGGGGGGGGGATATGATAGGGACCTTTAAACACCTCATGGGGCAAATAAGGTACAGGAGGAAAGTATTTTTCAGAAGAAAATGTGCTCAAAAACAAGGGGACATGCTATGAAGCTGGAGGGGGTAGATTTAGGAGAGATGTTGGGAAGTGCTACTTCACAGAAAGAGTGGTGGATTCCTAGAACAATCTTCCAGTGGAGGTGGTGAAGGTGAAGACAAAGGCAGGGTTCAAGAATGCATGGGATAGGCTCAAGGGAATCACAGTGGAAAGGAAGGGGGGGGTCGTAGATCACGTACAGTCTGCACTAACAATGTAGGTATGGAAAAATGGGCAAACTGGATGGGCCAAGTGCTCCTTATCTGCCATCAAATTCTATGTTTCTATGTTCTATGTTTCATCACTAGAGTTTAACTCAGTATATTGATTTCTGTTGCTTGATAGAAGTTAACTTTAGTTCATGTACCTATAGTGTCTTGCGTGTGTCCCTGAGTCCGAACCCTAGTATGATATCGCTGTTGTTTTTGATTACATACTGTCCATGTAAAGTGTTGTGTAGTCATGTGTGGGTCCTCCTAGTCCCATAAATATTCCCTTTTGTGTATTGTTTAGTAAAAAAGAAGAAAAACAAATTCTGGTGCAGCTGTTTCTGTGTAAAGTTTTGTAAAATGTGGTGTGATCTTGCGTGGGTGCCCCTAGTCTCTTAAATCCCTCTTGTAAAGTGTTGTGTGATCTTACGTGAGTGACCCGAGTCCCTTAAATCCCTCTTGTAAAGTGTTGTGTGATCTTGCGTGGGTGCCCCTAGTCTCTTAAATCCCTCTTGCAAAGTGTTGTGTGATTTTGCGTGGGTGCCCCTAGTCCCATAAGTCCCTCTTGCAAAGTGTTGTGTGATCTTGTGTGGGTGCCCCTAGTCCCATAAGTCCCTCTTGTAAAGTGCTGTGTGGTCTGGCATGGGTGCCCCAAGTCCCATAATAATAACAATAATAATAAGCTTTATTTTTAAAGTGCCTTTTTGAAACCAAGGTGCTGTACAGCAATATAACATATAAAATGTAATAAAACACAGAGAATCCATACAGCTAAAAATCAAATAAGTAGATTTCTAAAATATTCATTCTGGGAATGCACAATGCCACAGATGGGTCTTCAATGCCTTCTTAAAACTCTCCACAGTTGTGCACTCATGTATCTGATGAGGTAGAGAGTTCCACAGGGCTGGGGTTGCATACATAAAAGCATGGGCCCCAGATGTTTTAAGATGTACCCTGGGAATCTCTAACAGACCCTTGTCACCCTGGGCAGTAGGGACACAGGAGCTCTTGTAGATAATCCGGGCCCTGTCTGTGTAGGGTCTTAAAGGTCAGAAGCCTGACCTTGAAGGTGACCCACCACTGAATCAGCAGCCTGTGCAGTTCATGCAGCACCAGCATGTGACTTGAACGAGGAGTCCCCATCAACAACCGCGCGGCAGCATTCTGCACCAGCTGCAAGTGATGGATATCAACTCCCGGAAGCCCTAGGTACAGAGAGTTGCAGAAGTCAAGGCAAAAGATTATAAAGGCGTGGATCAATGTTGGAAGGTCACCGGATGGAACAAGGTGCTTAATCTTGGCAATATTCCTCAGATGGTAAAACAAGGACTTCACAACTGCTGACACCTGCGAATGCAGTGTCAGCCTGTCGTCAAAAATCACCCCCAGGTTTCACACCCGTTCAGAGGAAGGAAGCTGAGCACCCATGACACGAAGTCCGGAGGGTTGCCAAGCTCCCAAACCCTCTCTCTGATGACCAGGATCCACTACCAACTCCTCGGTCTTTCCAGAGTTCAACTTCAACCAGCTGGATCTCATCCAGTCCTGGATTTCTGCAAGGCAGCTGTTAAAGACCACCAAGTATGCACTGTCCTGGTCAGGTGCGAAAGACAGGTAGAGCTGGGTATCATCAGCATAGCAGTGAAACCTCAGCCCATATTGTCTTACAATGTCTCTAAAGGGGCAGCATATACACCGTGAACAGCATGGGGGACAACACTGAGCTCTGAGGGACCCCACATGGCAGAGAGAATGGATCAGAGGAAAAATTCCCCTGCACCACGCTCTGAGATCTGCCAGTGAGGAAAGATTTAAACCATCTGAGAACTGTACCAGACAGGCCACAGATGAACCTCAAGTGCCTGAGAAGCACCCCATGGTCCACAGTGTCAAAGGCTGAAGATAGATCAAGAAGCACCAAGATAGAACTGCACTTCTGACCCCTCACCATCAGAAGATCGTTGAGCACCTGAACCAGAGTGGTTTCGGTACTATGCCTCTTATGAAAACTGGACTGGAGAGGTTCATAAATGTTGTGGATGGTCAGGTGGTTCTCCAGTTGTAGTGCCACAACTTCCTCAGTTACCTTCCTTACAAAGGGGAGGTTTGAAATTGGTCTGTGGTTGGCAAAGCAGCCTGGGTCCAGATCAACTATCACAGGAGGGGTGTCAGCACCACCTCCTTCAGGGAGCTAGGAAACTCACCAGACTCCAAGGAGCACCAAACTATCCTTGCAAGGACAGGGCCTATGATGTCAACACAACCCATTATCAGGGAAGTTGGACCCGAGTCCAAACTACAGCATGTTGGGCGCATACCCTGGGCAATCCGTACAACATCCACAATTTCCAGCCGGTCAAAGGAGCTCCAGGTGAACCGAGGAAAGGTGACCAAACACCAACCACTATCAACTGCCATAGAGTGAGCCGAATGGATCTCTGCCCTGATGCTGGCCTGTTTATCCGTGAAGAAGTGAGCAAGCTCATCACACTCAATTTGTGAAAAGGCTCTTCAAACCTGAAGATAGGTTGGGCTGCACAACCTGTCCACGGTTCAAAAGAGGTGAGCTGTTCAATTCTGAGTGGCAGCAATCTCCCCGGACAGGAACTCTGCCTTCTTACTGGTGATTGCTGATTGATAGATTTGATAATGTTCCATTAATCTAATGTGGTCAGCTACCAGGGTGAATTTCCACCAACAACACTCTGACCTTTAATGTGTTGACTTGCCTAGCTCATCCCTGTGTGGATGGTCCTGCTTGATGTACAAATGTGCCTATCCCTGCATGGATATCTGGTGTATATTTTTGTTTTTGTTATGTTTTTCTTAACACTGTAACTATGTACGTGAGTATTTATTTGTAACAACTGTATTTCCTGTACTCTCCCTGGTCATGTCTGAAAATAGGCAGGGTTATTGCCTAATGCACTTACCCAGTCAATAAAAGCTAATAAATAAATAAATAAATAAACCTTTGTCATACTCACCACAACTTCTTCAAGGTCCCATTAAACCATTGAGACCAAGGGTGAAGAGAGAGAGGATGAACATGGACCAGAGCGATAGAGTCCAGGGCTGTAGTAACAGCCTTATTATAGGCCTGAACCATGCTCTCTGGACTCCCACTTGCCCCTGGAATGACTGATAGGTCTAATACCACCGATAGGTCATCAGGGCTCACATCCCACAAAGGGCGGTATCCAACCATCTCCACAGGGTCAGACCTATAAGAGGGGGCACAGAAACTGAACCCTTCAGTGTGATGATCCAACCATTCGACTTGTTCCACCACCAAGTCAGAGGTTTCAGTCCCCAGGAGGAAAACCAGGCTGAGAGAGTGACCAAACGTATGGGTTGCAGAGGCAACAACCTGTGTAAAACCCAGTGATATCATCAACTGGAGGAAGTCCTGACCAAATTGTGAGAGTTCATCATTGACACAGGTGTTAAAGTCACCCAGGACCATCAGCCTGGATGATCCACATGCCATGTTGACCATGAAGTCCTCTACTTCCTGAAGGAACTGCTTCTCACCCCCGGGTGGATGGTAGATTAGAATGATACTACAGCCTACACCTGCAACCACAGTACACTCAAAATGATCTGGTTTCCTCAACTGGTACACCTGCAAGGTCCAGTTCCATCTTAAAACAGATAGCTAGCCCCCCCCACCCTGCAGTCTGATCTCCAACAGTGTATTACCTAGTACCCAGCCAAAACAGCAGCCTCCAATTTGAGGCCAGCATTATTGTCCAGCCAGGTCTCAGTGATGCATGTCAGACCTGCAGTCCCAACAAGATCTGCAATTACTGCAGTCTTATTCTTAATAGATCTAGCATTGCATAACACCGCTCCCTCTTGTAAAGTGTTGTGTGGTCTTGCATGGGTGCCCCTAGTCCCATAAGTCCCTCTTGTGTATTGTTTCACTAATCCTCCCCCACAAAAAAGGAAAAAAAAATATTTGTGGTGTTGTTGTTGTTTACTGTGTGTGTTAAGTGTTTTAAGTGTTATGTAGTGTTGCATAGGTCCCTAGCCACTTAAATAATTGCTGCTGTGTATCATTTAGTGAAGAAACCAAAAAAAAAGGAAAGAAAAATTTCTGGTGTAGCTGTTTCTGTGCAAAGTCTTGTGAAGTGTTGTGTAGTGTTACATGTCTCCACCTAGTTCCTTGATCCTGTGTTCCGAAACCTATACATAAAATAAGAAAATGCCCATAAATAGACCGTCTGCTAAAGAAGTTTCTGGCACTACTGCCAAGAAGAGCTTAGCTTCCGTGGTTCCAAAGGGTACCGTAAATCACTCCCAGTTGTGATGACACAGGTTCATCAGAGGTTGGTACTGCTGGTAGTACTAACCAACAAGGAGTAGTTACTGCAAGTGGAGGCATTAGCCTGGCTACATTTTTCTCCACCAAATTTGTGGCATCAATGCTGGTGGGTGCTGCTGCTGCTGGTGCTGGTGCTGGCAGTGCAGGCAAGGACAACAGCAGCATTGCAGGAATGCCCCCCAAAAGGTTTGCCTCTGGGAATGTGGTTGAGGCCAAGAACTCAGAAGTAGCGGATGTTCCCAGAAGTGTTGTAGAGTGGCAGTGTAATTTTACAGATCTGCCCGTTAGGGGATCAGATGCTGCTGAGAAGGAAATACAGGATGATGAAAGGGAGGATGAGGAGGAGGATGTGAAGGACATATCTTAGGAGGTTAGCATCACAAGTGGGGTTGGGGATGATGATGATATGGATCCTCTATGGGAGCCAGGGACACGGCATTATTAAAGTCCCCCCCAGTTCTCCAGTTGTTGTGTCTGTCAAGCCGGTGGTAGTAATAACAGAGCATGAGCCAATGGTTGCAGCAGAGTAGAAATCATTCCTCAAAACAGTCACTTCTAGACATCCAATTAAAAGCAAGGGGTACAAAACAGTGATACATCATCATTACATCATGACAGTGATGCATCATGCCAGCAACATAACAGCTTGTCATCTTCCAGAACTGTATGTTGTATACACTCGTGTCATCTATTGTGCAGTCATCATGCAAATCAGTCCTCCAATCTCCCACTGACTCTGCTGCCTCATGCAATTTCCAGTTTATTTTGTTGTACATATGTGAAATACCTGAAATGAGGGAAATAGGAGAAGGTAACAGTTATCCTGCCCTATGAGCATGGTCCTATGATTTTAGAAAAAAAAATACCTTGCCAGGTGACACGAGTGTCCAAAATCATGAAACTAAGGGTGAAACCCATGCAGCAGCAGCACTAAATCACCGCCTAATGAATACCTGCAAGGAGGAAACAGTGACACAAGATGTCTGGAAAGACAATGGTTTCACTGCCTCACACCCAGACAGAACCCCCCCCTGCAAAAAAAAAAACAACTTACCTTAGCTGGTATGTCAGTAGCTGCACCAGGGAGCAGTGAATAGTAGCAGCAGACTATTTTCTGACTTCTCAGAGCACTTTGCATTTTTTTTTTCAATTCAAACTTTATTAATACATTTTCCACAATAAAAGGCAGTTTCGATGATAATGAAATGTAAATACAGCCACTTATAAGAATGTAACTGCCCAACCCTCCCATCCCTCCCTTACAGCAGTAACAAATCCATGTATCCCCTAAGTACTAAGCTCTTTACCTGAGAACCTGCAGGGCATTTTAGACTGTGAAATGATTAAGACTGAGCCACTAGAATTAGAGAGTGAAGGGGATCCCATATTTTGGTATATGCTGCCAACCTGTTGTGAAGACTGGCAATCGCTTTTCTGTAATGTAAAGAATTGGCAAGAATTTCGTCACCCATTCTTGAAAGGTTGGGGTGACTTGTCTTTCCAATGACGTAAAATAAGCTTCTTGACAGATAAGGCAATCATAGAAATATGAAACTTTCTTACTTTAACTCTGATAGAAGACAGGTCCCTTAAAAGGCAAACATCAGGAGTAAAATACTCCTGAAGGCCCAGTAAAGGATCCAGGGAAGTCTTGATTGAGTCCCATAAAAGGTAAATTTTAAGGCAGGACCAGAACATGTGAAGAAGTGTTCCTTCTTCCCTCAAACTCTTAGTACGTATATTGGAGTTCAAGAGACCCCATTTCTTTAATTTTACCGGGGTGCAATACATGTTATGTAATATATGATATTGCATGAGACGCAATCTGTATTGAGAAACATATTTATGACAGGATCTCCACAGGGATTGCCAATCCAGACGATACTGAGGAAGGATAGAGTTCCAGAATCTCATGGGTCCAAAAGAATCCCCATATCTTTTATAGAACAAAACCTGTTATAATTTAGATATAACACCTGAAGATCCAAGAAGTGAAGAAACCTCAGGTATCAGGGCTGTGGCAGTCTGGGGGGTATTACCAAAAACTATTGTAAGTAAATGCCTTAACTGTATAACTTTGAAGTAGAGAGGAGCTGGGATAAGAAATTTCTAATAATGTCTCCTACTGACAACCATTGCCTCTTCATCCACAAAGAGAGTAGTTTCCCATCCCCAATTGGGACAACCATTTACGGGGAATCTGCTTCTTGTTAATAGTGAAAGATGGGGAATTCCAGATAGACTGGGCCAAGTCCAACTGAGGGGTATAGTGCAAAAATGAACATAATTGTGCATTTACCTTTAATGAGGTAACTACTATAGGGCATTCCTCAACCATACGCACCTGGGAGAATTTAAGATAGAATAAGGTTAGGGGTCCAGATTCTTGGACCTAATTACATCCAATTCAATCCTAAGCCATGCCGGCTGTTCTTTTTCCAGGCCAAGTGATACCGATCTCAAACATTTTGCTAAATGACTGGCCCAATAATATATAGCCAGATGGGGAATCTGCAACCCCCCCCTCAAATTTTGGAGCTGCCAATTTATAATAGGCCAATCGAGGATACTTATCGGCCCAAATAAATCTAGTAAATATGCCATGTAACTTTTTAAACCAGAGTAGTGGGATACAAATATTGAGAAGAGATAAAAGGTAAAATATTCTAGGGAATATATTCATCTTAATTATGTTTATCCAGCCCCATAGTGAAATGGGAAGTTTGGACCACCTATCAAGATCGTGAATTATCAGCTGTGAGAGAGATTCAAGATTATCCTTAAACCATGTTAGGGGGTTACGGGATAATTTAATGCCCAAGTATTTAAATGACCTGGAAGTCCAACATAAACCTAAGGGACTAATGTCATTTTTTGAATACCTTATAATTTAATGGAAAAACTGAGGATTTGCTAGCATTCAGTTTCTAATTAGACAGGTCACTAAATCTTACTATTTCACTCAACAGAGCTGGTACAGAAGATACCTGATGGGATAAGTGTATCAGCAAGTCATCCGCATATGCAGTAACCTTAATTTCATGACGCCCAACCCAAATGCCTTGTATAGAGGCATTATTGAGAATATTTTGGATGAGAGGTTCCAGATATAAATTAAATAACAGAGGAGATAAGGGGCAACCCTGTCTGGTCCCTGAATTGAGTGGAAAAGGTTTGGAGAAGGCCCCGTTCCCAGAAATCCTTGCTGTAGGGGTTTTATATAATGTAGCAATCCAGGATATAAATACAGAGGGGAATTGGAAAGCTTCCAGAACTCAGAACAAAAAATTCCAATTCACACAATTAAATGCCTTCTCAGCATCCAGGGAAACCAGCCCTGCAGGAAACTCTGCATCCCTGGTAGCGGAGAAGACATGAGACAGGGTACGCAAATGGTCATATGATGAGCTCCCTTTCATAAATCCTACCTGGTTCATACCTATTAGCTCAGGGAGAACTAAAGTTAACCTATTGACTAGTATCTTCAAAAGAATTTTAATATCTTGGTTTAGAAGGGATATAGGTCTGTAGCTTTGAACAAGCTCAGGGTCTTTATCTGGTGTAGAGAGAAGAACAATCAAGGCTTCAAAAAGGTGAGGGTCTGCCTCTGCCCCAGTTAAAATATATTTATATAGGTGATAAAGTACTGGTAGTGAAAGATCCCGAAAAGCTTTGTAAAATAAGGAGGAGAATCCATCAGGGCCTGGGACTTTGTCTATGGGTAATCCCCTGAAAACCTCAGCAATTTCCTCCTGTGATATAGGGGTAACAAAACAACCCTTGTGTTGCTCTGAAAGGGAGGGCAGATGGGAATCCCTCAGATAATTCTCCGTAGTCCCAGGACAGGGAGGATACTCCATGTCACTGTACAATCTTTCGTAATGTAGGGCAAATTCTTGTACTATCTCGGTAGGAGCTACTTTCAGAGACCCGTCTGCCACTGCCCGAATTGAAGGGATGAATCTCACAGATTCTTGTTGCTTAATACGCAATGCCAATAGGCACCCCACCTTCTCTCCCTGATCCGTGTAACTAGCCCTTGTATGAATAATAGCTAGTTCTGCTTTTTCCCGAAGTAACTCTAGATATCTGTCTTTCAACACTAGGAGCTTCCTCTTATCTTCATCTGGGGCACTTGCCGAAATATTAATTTCAAGCGACCAAATTTGGGACAATATGATAATAGTTCTTTCTCCTGTGCCTTTTCCTACTCACCGCCATATTAATGAGGATCCCTCTCATGTAAGCCTTGAAAGCCCCCCATAAAATATCCAGCTTTGTACTGTCTAAAGGGTTGGATAAAAAAAAGAACTCAGTTTGCTCCCTTATGAGCTTGCAATACTTAGCATCTTTAAGAAGTTGTTCATTGAGTTTCCGTCTGGTTTCCCTATTAGGTAAATTAAGGAATGCCAATTTGCATAACACCAGTGAATGATCGGAGACAGGGCCAGGTTGAATCAAGGAGGTCTTAACCCTGGGTAGGAGAGCCTGAGAAATAAGTATGTAATCAATGTGGGACTGTGAGCCGTGCGCCATTGACCTGAAAGTAAACTCCCTAGAATCAGGGTATAAGACACGCCAGACATCACAGAGCCCGCACTGGTCTACTAAATCCCTAAAAGCCCTCTGCCCCGGAGAGACCACTCCCAGTCCACTACCTGACCTGTCAAGATTAGAATCTACAACTTGATTGAAGTCGCCCCCCCAAAATAATCCAGATGGGAAGCATTGGAAGAATAATGGTTATGAGTCTCATAAAAAACCCTGGATCATCCATATTAGGGCCATATATACTACCAAGTAAAAGTGGAACTGACCGGAGAGTGCCTTTAACTAGGATAAACCTGCCCTCAGGGTCTTTAATGACCTGTGTGGAGACAAAGGGAATGCCCCTATTAGTAATAAGCATGACCCCACAACTATTAGTAGAACCCTGAGCATCGTGAACAGCCCCACCTGTTGCCTCCTTAACTGTAAAGCTTCAGCTTCTAATAAATGGGATTCCTGTAGGAAAGTTATCTGAGAGCGTAATAAGCTTAAATGTTTGAGAACCTGATATTGTTTGGATTTTTTCCTGATCCCCTTAACATTCCAAGTAGCAAAAGTCACCTCTTTGGCCATCTGATAATAATTATTGGACTTAATATGTTCAGCCCTGCACACAGGATACATAATGCATGCAACCATACTCCAAAGTTACTGCTGTAAAACCCTCCTCCTCCCCAACCCCCACTATTAGTCCATTCCTTCCTCGACTACCCCATTCCCCAAACAAACCCCCAAATCCACTACCCCCACCCAACCCCCACACTGCCACACGCAACGTTTAGCACAGTACTGGGTCTTTTCCTCCATCTCCCACCTCCCGATAATGCACCTCTGCTGATAGCAACACAACTTACATCCAGAAGTAGATATTTAAGAATGCGAACGATATTAACTACCCCCAAAAAACTAGAGAGCGGCCTTGGGCTTCCTATGCATGCACACGCATATTCGTTAACATGATAATGAAAGGGAAAGGAGAATAAACTGCCAAACTCATGAATGTGCCAGGTAACCTCGAGAACCTGAGTGAAAATTAGGGGTTACCTTGCCCATGAAACATCTTTGCACAAACCAGAACCAGATCAGGAAACTAATGAAGGGGAATAGCCCTTTCCTCAAACTAAAAGCAGAGATCGAGGAAGACATTGAGATCATGAACCCAAGAGAAAGAAAACTGAAAAAACAAATCTTCCCAGAAATTACCAGCCCTTAGTTACAAGAATTCCCTTTGAGGAAATTTGCTGTCCTGAACTCGGGACTAGTGAGAAGACTGAGGGAGATCCTCGTCGAATTAAGAACAACACGGCTTTACATTACATATGCATGATACGCCCTCTTGTGGCCACAACCCGATCCTGACAGGGTAAATATGAGTTGCGGAGAAAGCCCAAGACCACTCCGATTTCCAGCTAACTGTGATGTGAACGCTGGTCCTAGAATCAACAACACAAACTTTCCCTCTCTATACAGTTTTCAAAACTGAATATACTGAGACATAAAGCTCTGTTCCTAATTAAGCCTACCCCGAGATCCCAAATGTCTTTGCCCTGAGCAAGAGTTAACATTATGAAGTTAGGGCATGAGAGGCTGTTAGCAGGTAGGCCATGCACTGATCAACCCAGTCCAGATGAGAAAACGAGAACTTCCAAATACAACTCGTTGACATTATCTCCTCAGAGAAGGAGAGAGATAACAGTTCCAATAAGGCAACTCCAAGCAGCTTCTCAGCTCACGAACAGGGCCTCTCAGGGCTCTCAGAACAAGTCCAGTAGCATGGATTTAAGGCTCGACAGGGCAGCTTCAGGATCATCGTAATTAAACCAGGATCTGTTTATAAAAACTTGTAGCCTGGCCAGGTATCCCATCCTGAATTTCATACCCGCGGCAATGATCTTAGATACGATGGGATGAAATGTTTTTCATTTCAAATTAACTGATCCAGGGAAATCTTGTGCAATTCTCAGTTTCGTATTCTCCCAATGAACCTCTTGTAAAGCTCTCACTTTCTGCAAGAAGTGCTGCCTTTCTAGGAAATTCAAAAACCGGCGGATAATAGGACGGGGAGAGCATCTGGAGCTGGCTTCGTTCGCAGAGACCTGTGAGCTCACTCTATAGTGTATACTGGGCTGAAGGGAGAAGGGCCAGCAACCCATTCCACCAGCTTCTGTGTGAATGCTACAGCATGCTGGCCCACTTCTCCCTCTAGTAGCCCTAGTATCACAACATTGTTTCTGAGGCTACGGCCCTCCAAATCTTTGAGTTTGGCCTCCAGACGAGATAGCTTCTGTCACGTAGACACTAATTCAGGATCCAGATTCTCTAGCCTTTTCTCAATCGAGACTATTTGAGCTGTATTATCAGAGACAGATAACGAGACTTCATCCAGTTTTCTAGAGAGAGTTTTCAGGTCGATCACCATTTCTTTCATCTCTTCACGAAAGGGTTTAAACTCTTCTAATGACCTATTAAGCATTAAAGGTTCCTGTTCCCCAACTTGACTCGAAGGATCAGGCCTATCTGGCCCACCCGAGGCCTGGGATTTCTTTGGGGCCTTTTCGGGAGTAGCAGGGGGTGTGTGTTTCTGCAGGGCTTTCTTCATATAAGCCTCCATCAGACAATCTAACACATAAAACAGGCTCACAAGATGTTTAGATGGTAGAAGAATTCAAAAGCAGAGGAAATGGAGAAATAAAAATGTCTAAAAAAGACGATTTAATGATCAGGAGGCAGGAGCTTAACGGAGGAGGTTCTACTCAGCACTCTGCATCACGTGATCTCCCAGCACTTTGTATTTTTGGGCATCAGGAGTATTTCACAGGAGAAAGACAATAAGGAGCCTCTCTTTCTCATGCACTTATGCATTTAATGAACAGCAACAACAGCACTGCACTTTTTGACTTGTAAGAACACTTCTCATTTCTGGGCACCTGGAGAATTTCCCAAGACAAGAACATTAATTGTCAGTTTACAGCACTAAAGTGCATCTTCTTGATAGTTGCTGGGACTCCCATGGCACAGCAGCAGCACCAACTAGCAGCAGCAGCATATCAGATTTCAAGGAGCACATCTAATTTCTGGGAATCAATGACATGAGAAAAATCGATCAAGTTATGCCTAAAAAAATCCATAAAACAAAATAAACATATTTTTGTCCATGTAAAATCAACCGGCTGAGTTTGAGGGGCAATTAATATATTTTTTTTCTTGTAAGCAAGCCTGACAGGCCAGCAAGGGAGAGAATGACTACTAATCCCTCTTTACCTCTCTACCTCTCTGCCAGTACTGGACTGACATATTTATTGTTGTAGCTGGGAAACATTCTGGGAGAACTAAAGTGATGCATGTTGTATGTATGTTGTGCTTTTCTCACTGTTTCCCCTAAAATGCATAATAAGAACTGTGGTGGGGGGGGGGGTGAACTGAATCATAGCACTGCACCTTGTAGCAGAAAGCAGCAACATGAGATATTTATTCTTGTAGTTAAGAAAATTTCTGGTAGAAACATTAAAGAAAATATAGATGGACATTGTTTTTCTTTTCCTTTTTTCTAAGAAGAAAGACAGAAATCAATTTGAGACACAATGGAATAAAAGATGAAAAGTGAAAGGAGGGGAATAATTTAATTATTTTAGCGTTTTTGTTTTCTTAGGAAGGAGAAAGACAGCAGACAGAAATACAGACATGACAGAATGAAATTAAACAGTAAACATTAAAGAAAGGAAAGAATTTAATTTGGGGGGAATTTTGTTTTCTTAAGAAGGAGAAAGACAGAACACAGAAATAAAGACAAGACAGAGTTGAATGGAACAGTAAAAGTGAAACACAAGAAAGAGTTTAAGTTTTTGAGGATTTTAACATGTTTAATATTTTATTGGAGTGGACACCCGACACAGATGGGGGAATAAAGACTAGAAGGATACGATTCATCATAGAGTGCCACTCCCAGATGAAGCAGCCCCTGAATCACCCCTGCAGAACTCATCACATTTCTTGGAGGAGAAGCTGTTGGTTCTCAAGGACTTTGAAAAGGGTTTGCTCAATGGAGAAAACACACCAACAGAGGTCCCCCATCTCCTCTAGCAGTTGGGATAGCTGCTTATCCATGGAGTTTTGAGGTACTGCTGCGGTTGCCACTGATGTTGGTATGGAGATTTCTGCTAGTGCCGATGTAAGTCCTGGTGCAGGTGCTGTTGCTGTTTGAGCTGCAGGCCCACTCAGAAGCATTGCACTATGGTGTTGGTGAGACTGGTACTGGGTGACCATGCTGCACTCCTCTCTGGCTACCTCTGTTTGTTTCACTGTCAACTCAGTCAGATGGTGGATCTTCATATGTGTCCACTGCCCACCAGTGCCTAGGTGTGTCCCCATTTTCCCCCAACTGACAAGTGTTTTCCATGTAACCCCCCCTGTTAACCAGGGTTACTAGAATCCCAGTAAGCCCTAGTGGTAGGTAGGGAAGGAAGCTTGTGAAACTCCAGTTAAATGGATTACACACTGTCTCACTCTGTTCTCAGTCTCTGCTGAGACTGAGGGATGACTTCATTTTAGAACTGTCGTAGCTGCATAAGCCACACTGGAATGTTGCAGTTGGAGGTTAGAGTAGAACACTGGGGAATTTGAAGTGAGTTCAGCAGA
Organism: Neoceratodus forsteri; assembly: GCA_016271365.2. Taxonomy (NCBI): domain Eukaryota; kingdom Metazoa; phylum Chordata; order Ceratodontiformes; family Ceratodontidae; genus Neoceratodus; species Neoceratodus forsteri. Next base: position 188,273,159 of record CM057457.1, read on the forward strand.
GTCTGTTGCAGTCTGTAGTAGAGGTGCTTTGCTGTAGGTAGGCCCTCAGAGCTCTAAGCTCTGTCAAAGAGCTATTTTATTTCAGAGGTGTGTGTTCTCAACTGAAGAGGAACACAAGAAGAGTCCAGTGAAGTGGTAGAGACCACTTTCAGTGGTTCAGGACCCATCCCTGTGGGGATGGGGGGAATGAATCAGCCTACTTCCAGGAGAAACTTCCCTGGACCAGCTAGGGAAAAATAAGCTGCCTGAGTTAAGTTCATGCTGAGGCACCAGAAGTTCTGGACGAGACTTCTTTGAGGAGAAAATGCCTGTGGGGCACCTGCAACCAAGGGGTGAGTTCGCTCTGCTAAAGGGCCATGTGTTTTCACCTGAAACAAGATGAAACTAAAGTGACTGTTACTGTGGGGTCAGGAAAAGACAGCCAAGTACAGTTTGGAAGATGTGGGGATTGGACTGCTTAACTCTGTGGGGGGCCTAGAGTAATGGACACAGCCACTTATTTAAGTATGTTCAAGTTCAGCACAAATGGAATGTAAAGACAGTAGATTGAATGTGAATACATTTAAAAAGAATCCACACAGCAAAGTATTTTAAAGGATGAGGTGTTACAGTCCAGAGAAATGGCCGGGTATGAATTATGGGAGCGAGAGGTGGGAGACCCCCCCCCATCAGTAGTAACCAAATTCACCTCTACGGGTTTACTTTGGGACACCTGTTGCTTTCTCTCAGGTACTTGGCCAGTGCCTGAGAAAAGTACCCAGACATGGGAGTGACGAGGAAGAGTCCCTGATGGAGCAGAAGTGCTCATAGGTAGTTTAGGGATCCACTTGTAAAGATTACATGGTATTTACATACATAGAAGTGTCTATAGGAAGATAAAGCAGGTTATCTAAGGTTGCAGGAGGAAGTAACGGAAGAAAAAAAAAAATAAAATATACACCAGGTAGAGGTGAAGGTAGGGGGGAAGAGAGGGAGGGAAGTAGGGGGAGAAAGGCTAGGAGGGCACGGTGCACAGAAAGGAGTTGGTAAAGCTGGATGTAGAGAAGGTGGATGGAGAAAAGGAGTATGTGTGAGCCCGGATTGAATGCTAAAGCACGGGGTAGGATGTCACAACCAGGGTAGTGAGCTCCTATCCAAGGTTGGGAAAGGAAGAATAAGGGATGGATGGGCCTAGTGTTGATAAGACAGGGGGATAAGAGAGAGAACAATTAGGCTGGTGAGGAGCAAGCTGGGGTGGTTAGTACATAAAATTGGGTCTAGGCGTGGCTATATACCAGTGCAGACACCGGTACTGGGTCTGAATGGGTGAAGCAGTTACATACTTCTCTGACTGTATGGAAATAAAGCATCTTGAAAGCATTCATACCAATTAGAGTGCTTAATTTGAGGGTTTTTTGTAGATCGTTCCATAAGGTAGGTAGCACGAAGCTTATGGCTGCCCTGCCGAAGCGGGATTTTGCTTTGGGTACTTTAAGTGTAATAGCTGAGTAACTTCTTAACGTGTATTTCCCAATTATACTCAGGGGAAGACAGCAGGAGATATAGTAAGGCAGCTTATTAGAGATGGCTCTCTAGGTCCAGAGAGCGGCGTTTCTGTGGCGCCTGAACTTTAGTGATGTCCATCCCACTGCCGCATATAGGGTGCAGTGATGTGTGTCGAAGGGGAGTCCCATTATAAACCTCAGTGCTCGATGATAGAGTGTGTCCAGTTTAGCCATGTAAGAGTTGGGGCATTGGCTGTAGAGGAAGTCAGCGTAATCAACCAATGATAAGAAAATGGATTGGACCAGTTGTTTCTTGGCATCTCTGGTGAGAAATTGGCTGATTCTAAAAAACAGTCCATTTCTAGAAATGAACAATGCCTTATCCCACTCTACAGGTGCTACATTCAGCCTCAATTGGACTATGGTACACCCTTCTGGAATCCATACCAAAAGGGTGATATAGCAATGGTGGAAAGGGTTCAGAGGAGGGCCACTAAAATGGTGTCAAACCTAAAAAATACAGATTATGATAACAGACCAAAAAAACAGGCCTGTTCCCACTCCAGTTAAGAAGTTGCAGAGGTGATTTACTCCTTCTGCATAAAATTCTGAAAGATAATGATATGATGAGTAGTTTAGATATACAATAAACTAATAGATGTATTGTGGCAGATCTCACAACAAAATCCTAGATGTAAAATGGGTCAATATATCTAAAAGAGATAATTTCTACAACATCAGAGTGGCTAAACTCTGGAATACCCTCCCTCAGGACCTACAGTAATTGATGTGGGCAATCCAAATTCCTCCCTTAGGCTGCCGGAAGATTTAGAATCATAGGTTTTTAGGACAGAATATTATGTCGGTGGCAGCCTAAAGGTTAACCCCTCAGACACCAAGCAGGGCTTTGAATGTGCCCACCATATTGTCACCCTCTTCATCTGCTAGATCTTCATTAAAATCGGAAAGTTCCCCAACAAAGACTTCTCCTCTGTCTCCTCCAGCCTTTTTCAGTGTGCCAGTCACAACTCAAAAACAGTTAATGATGCATCAGGCTTTTGAATGGAGAACTAAATATTACCAGAGTTATCCAGTTGCTCAAAAGTTAAATAAAGCAATATATGCAATGATTGCAGTGGACATGCATCCTTTTCTAAAGTAGGCATGCATTTGCCCCTTACTTAGGTTTACTTAGGTTGAGTAGGACAAAAGAAGGCCATGGGCCCATCGTGATTGTCTCCACCATTGCGGACCATTTATTCCCAGTTAGATAGCTGACATGAACCATTCAACCAATTTTTTTTTTAAATGTTCCTATACTACCAGTCTGTGTACCGCTGTCAACCTCTGCAACATCATCTGTCATGGATGTCACCCTGTGACTTATTCCTGGCACACTGAAGTGAATGTATTCACTGTAAGTGTCTTATTAAGGATGATTTGCCAAGGTGTCTTGCCTGTCTTCCTCTGCTAAAGGAAGCCTTATGTAAACATGCATACAGTTCTTTGGGAAACGGTGAAAAAAGAAACTCCAAAAGGAAGAGAATGCCTTTCTTTGTTTTGTCCCTGTCACTGCAACTTCTGAATCATAATCGGGCATGTCTATGTTCAGTTCTACATTTTCCTCAATGTCTTCAGTAAATGACTGGGTGTGAGACCTACACTCAGTAGAAGAGACACAGACATAACTTCCTCTGCACTTTCCTTTTCAGTGGCCCCTAATGATCTTCCATCTGGTGATGACCTTTCCCCAGGTTTTTGGATTGACAGCTCACAACAGCAGGCTCTTCTTGTTCTGAGTCCTCATCATTGGAGTCCTAGTCATGCACTGCCATTGTTTCAAAGCTTTAGTCACTGCCACTGGTATCCACATAGTCTGACCCTGAAGAGCTAACACAAGGAATGAGAAATGGTAGACTCTTGAGAAGATGGCACACTGTATACATGTGTACTTATTCTTTCTGTTCCATAACTTGTAGTGCCTGTAACTGCCGTTGTGTTTTTTAATAACCCTACCTTTGCCAAACCTACTTTTCTTAACAGCTAATTCATTATGCAGGCTTTCCTTGCTGCCCCTTTGATTGGCCTGTATTTGGTGAATGGGTATAACCTGCAGCAGCAGACAAACAAGATGGGGTCTCAGAAAACAATAAGAACTTGTATGATAAGGAAGCTTCAGTAGGGAAAGAGGATGTGTCTGCTGCAATAGAAGAGGCACTTTAAGTGACTGTGTTTATTTTTTCTTCTGAGTGTCTGTCATTTTCTTACCGATACTAGAAGCTTGCTTCACAGACTCACTCCCTTCCATCTTAAAATAAAATAATGAGAGTTACTGATCACAATGTAAGCCAGCTCTCTTCCAAGAAAGCCCCAGAACCTTCCCCAGTTACCTTGGGGAAAACAGGTAGCAGTTATGTGCCCATCTCAAGACAAAGTAACAACTGGCTAACAATAGCAAGACTACAAGCTGGGGCTACTAAGCAAATAAAAGGGCTTTTCTTCCCCACAAAAAAGGCTTCACATGTGATGTAAGCCTTTACCGTCTCTGCTGTAGACATTTTTTTTATTGAACTACACAAATGAATATGGGTACTGTGCTTGAGTGGAAGTGGCTAGTGATGCTACAGACAGGGTCTGCTATGCAACTGCCAAAGGTTGCCCCCACCCCAAAAAAAAAGACTTCACATGTGACACAAGCCTCTACTAGCTCTGCTTTCACAACTGAATTTTTTCATTGGACTACACAAAACAAAAATGGTCCTGTGCTTGTTTAGTAAATGCCTGGTGATGCTGCAGATAGGAGCTATTACACAACTTTAAAAGGCTTCCCCCTCCTCCAAAAAGGCTTCACACATGATGCAAGCCTTTCTCAGCTCTGCTTTCACAATTTATTTTTTTATTGGGTTACACAAAAGAAAAATGGTCCTGTGCTTGTGTAGGAAATGGCAGGTGATGCTACAGAGAGGGGCTACTAAGCATCTGCCAAAGGGCTGCACCTCCCTCCAAAATGGCTTCACACAAGATGCAAGCCTTTACAGGATCTGCTTTCACCATTTATTTTTTATTAGATTAAACAGAAGAAAAATGGTCATGTGCTTTTGTAGGAAATGGCCGGTGAAGCAGTAGACAATGGCTACCATGCAGCTGTCAAAGGACAGCCCTCTCCCTCCACACTCGCTACCAGAAAATTGACTTTTTTATCTTAAAAGTTAAAGTGGAGCATATTTCAATGAAAATTATTTATTTGCATCTTATTTTAAATAATTTGGTCAAATGTTTCTTAATTTTAAGTCAGGCATTTAAAAGCCATTTTTAAGCACAATATGACACTCCAGGATTTGCCATTATGGTGATGCTGCGCTCCACAGGTACATTTAATGGCACTTGGCTGTGCCTCAGACCTTACAGTTCACCTCAGGTGTGCAATTATATCATCATAATCCACACACTGTCATGTCTTAGCATAGATATATAGGTTTGCATGGTCACTTCTATGTTAAACCCAAAATATTTCACTTTAATAACTTTGCAACCATTTGTCTGAGTTGCCCGAAATCTTTCATGTGCCATCTGGTATCATAGATCTCTGGATCTGGCAAGCTTTATTCCAGTCGGATGTGTAGTTGCAGAACTTCAGAATGCCAAAAAAGGTGAAATTTACCACTTTTATGCAAATTCTTTGCTTGGGCATATGTCCAAAATGGTTTGGCGGTCTGGTCTGAAATTGTTAGGGTATATGTAGTCTGGGTCACTGATGTGGCTTTTGAAGGTTTGGTGAAAAAATATTAATGTGTTCAAAAGTTATTAAAGTTTGAAGTTTCCCATTATAGCCTATGGGAAAAAATATATCTATGCCTTGAAAGTACTTCTGAGTTTCGCAAATGGGTTTTGTAGTGTCGCAAATCCGCCATCTCATTTTCAGTTTGCGACATGGGAAAAAAACTGTAATTCAAAAAATAACACCTCGTGGTCAACACCAACAGTTGTGTTTACCTAATCGGGGCCAGAGGAACATGATCCTGACATTAGTTTTTAAAAATAATGCTCAAAATATTTTTTTCAATTTTTCCATTGGAAGTGTCACAAATTTGAGAAAATGCGTTTGTGAAACTTTTGCAAATTTGAAATGTTTCGCAAACCTACTTTTGCAAAATTTGCAAAAGTGTTACAAATTTGTGAAAGTACTTTTAAAAAAATGATGTTTATTTGCCATTTCACTGCAAATAAAGGATTAGGACTTCTAGGATAAAATTTGCAGGGTAGAAAGGGCTTGCACCACAGATGCACCTTTTGCTGGTTTAGTGAAAATATTTTACATCCGTTGCATAGTTATAACATTCTGAAGTTTAGAAATTTCTCATAGGATAATATTGTGGTGGCCACATTACCTTTCTGCATCTATATCTCGAAAATGGTTTGAGATGCAGATTTTTTTCTAAGCACACCATTAGCTGTACTAAGCATGTGTGCAGGTTGCCAGGCCATGATTACATCTGCAGTGAAATTTTTTCCAGTTTTCCTATGGTTACAGAGATATTGCCCCATTTGCGGCACAAGGATTAGTTGGAATATCTATAGGCCTGCACTATGTCTCTATACTTATTGATAGATGGCAGAGGGCCCTGCACTCCCACATATGGATACCATTATGCAATACTGGGAGCGCAGGGCCCTCCATTATGCAATACTGGGAGCGCAGGGCCAAAAGGAGATGAGAGTTCATTACAATGTCTCTACACTTATGTATAGATGGGAGCCCAGGGCCCTGAGAGCCCTGCATTCCCACATACAAATCAAAGACAATTACCATATGCATGCATGAATGATGGGAGTGCAGGGGCCCAGTGGGCCCTGTGCTCCCACAACCACATATGGGTAACATTACACTTTCTCAAAAAGAAGGGAAATTCATTGCAAAAATCGCCATTAATGCATCAATTAGGATTTATAGTACAGTGACAAACATTTGGAAATTTGTTGTTAGGGTTACCAACCCTACCACCACCACCCCCTCCCCCCCACTCTACACATCAATAACAGGCATCGGAGTATGCTTTGGGGTCATTGGACCTAACTATCTCCCCATTCTCCTATATTGTACCATCTCAGCTTCCTTACAAATGGAATGGGTTGGGAATTAGGCCTGATGACCCCCAAGGCATGCCCCAACCCCTGTTGTTGGTGTGGAGTGGGGTATGGTGGTAGGGTTGGTAACCCTAATACCAAATTTCCAAACTTTTGTCATGTTAATAGAAACCCTAACTGATGCATTAACAGAATTTTTTGCAATAAATATATATTCCATGAGTAAGTAAGCTGAAATGGTACAGTATATGAGAATGGGTGAGCGTTAGGGCTGACAACCTCAAGGCACACCCCACTCCAGTTGTTGCCTGCAGGGTGGGGATGGGGTGTTTGGGTTGGAAATCCCAACACCACATTTCCCTACTTTTGTCACTTTAACCCTAACTAGTACATTAACAAAGTTTCTTTCAATGAGTTTCCAGTCTTTTTGAGATAGTATAATCATAACCTTATTTGCCTGTGGGGCCCTGCGCTCCCATCCCTCCATAATTGTTTCCTTAATTTTTGGGGCCTGCACTCCTTCTCTCTTTATATGCATATATATATATATATATATATATATATATATATATATATATATTTATAAAATGGGGTGGTAAAATCATAGAAATTCCACTAACATGATTGGACAGAATGCATCACATGACGTGCATTATTTCCCAAACGACCGCACCCACCTCCCAGCGCGACCGCACGCCTGAACTAATTTTTATCCTCCAAAACCTTCTCACCAGTACTCACATCATTCCACATCTACCACAGATAGTCACCCACAAACCAAAGTTCAAACTAACACTGACAAAAAAAAAAGAGCTTTGTATTCCTATTTCTTTTCAGTTACTATTCTTACAATAAAGCCGTCCTCTTTACAGAAAGGAAAACGAGTGGAGACCACTTTCACTTTTATTAGTTACATGTAGCGTGACCGAGCATGGTCAATAACACTATCTAATAACCACCCAGACACTGAAAGAGTGTCCCTCAGTGTGACCAAGTAAAGTAACTGTATTTTACCTTACTTAAAAGAAGCAGCCAGATCAAGCAAGTTGCAGACAGATTCAGTTTATGACTGAGGCAGATTGATCGGCAGAATGAAAGATGTGTAGCCAACAGTGCACGATTGTGCATCAGAAAGAAAGAACTTGCATTTGAGCTATTTACCAGCACAAAAGCCAGGCGGTACGAGCCCGAGCAGCGCAACCGAGTGTTGGCAGCGCCGCGAGACGTTACGATAGAGCCGCAGTGTTGCTTAGCAACAGTTGCTAGAGTAACACTGGCCTGCCCTGTACTTTACGTCAGCAACACTCTCGGTTTGCGCTTACTTCTGAATGCTTCCCACGGCAGCTTTTTACATGCTTTTAAATTTAAATAAGCTCAAATGCAGAGTTTCTTTGTTTTCTAGTACACAGTGTTACTTACTTTCACTGTTTGGCTGCACATTAACTTTCATTTCACCACGCCGGTCACGCTTACACCTCAGTCATAAAACTGAAAGTCCTGTTTGCAGTTCACGACTGCTTCCCACGGCAGCTTTTTACATTGTTTTAAATTTAAATAAGCTCAAATGCAGAGTTTATTTCCTTTTCTAGTACAGAGTGTCACTTACTTTCACTGTTTGCCTGCACATTACGCTTCACTTTCTCACCACGGTCACTCTATATGTCAGTGATAAAACTGAAAGTTCTGTCTGTCACTAGCCTCACCTCGCTCCTTCTTTTACACAAATCTAAATAAAATAAGGCAAAATGCAGTTCTTTTACACAAATCCAAATAAAAAAAGCAAAATGCAACAAACCTTTTTTTTTTTCAATTCTTATGCTACACAGGGACTACTTTTTTGTTCTCCCACAAAAACATTTATTTCCATTTTATAAGATAGATATACCACTCTAGGGTGTGCGTTCGCGCTCTGATATACGCACGCCTTGGGTGGTTGAACGCACTCGGCCTGCGGCCTCGTGCGTCACAACGCACACCAAAGCGCATGGCATATCAGGAGCGCCACAGACACCCTAGAGTAGTATATCTATTACATATATATATATATATATGGGATGCACATAACTGTGTTATTTCTGCATATTTTGACCCCAGATTCTGAACATACCTTCTTATGACCCCACCTCTTAAACAAAGGTGGTGAAAATATTCAAATCCTGACCAAAAAGTAATTTTACCAGCTGACCACGCAATCACCTTTCTGGTGGGATTTGTGTAATTCTACCAACATTGTTAATGAAGTGGAGTCTCAAAAAAGCCACATTGAAAATTTGGTGTAAAAATATGCAAACATGGCAAAGCTATGCTTCAAAGTTGAAAACCCCATTGAAATAAATTGAAAATCACTTACTCCAAATGAAACTTGTAAAAAAAAAAAATCTAAGTCCCAAATCCTTTTTCGTGAGTAGAAATTATTTTTTTTGTGAGAATGACAAAAGCTCATGAAAAAGGATCCATTCTTGTGAAAAAAGAATCAGACAAAAAATAAGTAAATTATTCTTCGCAAGTAGAAATTGTTTTTCGAAAGAATGTCAACAGCTCACAAGAAAGGATTCATTCTTGTGAGAAAAAGAATGGGAAAAAAATAAGACCCAAATCTTTTTTCACAAGTAGAAATTTTTTTTTATGAAAATGACAAAAGCTCAAGAAAAAAGATCAATTCTTACAAAAAAAAGAATAAAAAAAACCTGAGTATCAAATCTTTTTTTACAAGTAGAAACCCTTTTTTTGTGAGAACAAAAAAGCTCATGAAAAAAGAATTAGCATGTCACAAAAAAGGATGTAAAAAATTTAAAAAATGCCTTTCAGGGTCATTTTCTCACCAGATAACCACAGAATTCACCTAATGGAATCCCAATGAGCAAGACACATGTATTGGTGTGTAGGCATAGTATCATTTTTGCAGCTTTTCAATTTTTTTTTTTTTTTTACAAAATGGAAAACAAAAGGCTGCTCACAAATCAGGATTTTTTCCTCATTACAAAGGATTGGCCACTCACAAAAATAATTCTTTTTCATGAGACCAAATAATTTTTTTCATTCCATGAAGCTATCCTGGAAAGTGAAATTCCCATTGAAAATAATGAGAACTTTAAAATTGAATAACTTTGGAACAGATTAATATTTTTTTTACCAAACAATTGAAACACACTGCTGTGATGAAAGCTGTTTCTACCCTGTAAATTTCAGATCAAATTCCAAACCATCCGAACATAAGGCAATGACAAAGGAATAGCGAAAAATAGTGATTTTTGAGGGGTTTGCACTATCCAGATCTCGGAATCCGCACATCCAATTGGAACAAAACTTGCCATGTCAAGAGATCTACCCCAGGACCCCACACATGCAACATTTTGTGCACATCTGTTGAACAGTTACAAAGTTATTATAGTGACAAATTTGAAGTTTATCATAGAAACTCCAACTCAACCCTAATTATAGTGGTGCTATTGCACCACTATAATATATGTGTAATAAATGGGTGCCATTTTTTTAATGGCAGAGTAAGCCCAACTGAGAGTCATAATACCATCTTTAATGATATCAGAAATTCATAATACTATCAACCTGAAGTCAAAATCAGGATAATACAAAATAGAACAGCAATCTCAAAAGTGTCAGTAGCAGCCCTGACAGTTAATATGGTAGCAGTTATGTCAAAAAGTACAAGTGAAGCCAGGCTGCAGTTCGAGACCGAGGTACAAAACTGAATTTTGTTTTAACAGCCTTACTTGTTTGTCACTTGTCAGTCTGTCTGGGTGGTGAGGTGGAGGGGAGGATCCAACAACAAGTTTCGATTCCTGAATGTATGTACCAGTGAATGGAATGAATACCAGAATTCATGAGGGCATAATGATTTTGGTAAGTTAGCTTGCTATGTTCGTAACAGTTTAAATCTGATTGTGGACAAAAATGGCACCCTTTTACATAGAAACATAAACACAGAAGTTGATGGCAGATAAGGACTGCAAGGCCCATCCAGTCTTCCCATTTTGTCTACCTTATGAATGTGTCATAGGCCTGTACTCTGTCAATGGCCTATCTATTCATACTCATCTGTATTGCTTCTTTATGCCTATCTCATGCCTGTTTAAAGCCCTGCAATGTATTCATATCCACCACTTCCTGAGGTAGGCTGTTCCATGCATCCACCACCCTTTCTGTGAAAAAAAAACTTCCTCATATTACCCCTTAATCGGCCTTCCTCTAATATCATGCTGTATCCTCTTGTCTTGCTATTTGTATTTATTTATTTTATTACAAAAAACTGATGGGCATCTATCTGTTACAGTTGCACATATTCATTGTATACCTACATTTATTCACAAGTTAGGCAACTACTGCAGGAGATGTAATGTGGGTTTAGTTAATCAGGAGCAGGTCTCTAAAATAGTTTTACTTGTGTTGACTATGCAGCTGTCGTCTATGATACTACCCCCTCATATTCCATCTACAGACTAGATTCCATCTTGAACTCCTTTTTTTTTTCTTCACTACCTCCAGCCTCTTTGCACCTACCACTGCTGATTTTATCACTAGTCCCACTGTGTCTCATTCATTTCCAAATACTGCTTTAGTTCTTTTAGTCCACACCTCTCCTTACTCCTCACTCCTCTCTCATATTCCCAACTGCTCTCCTGTCTCTAGCAACACTCAGCTGTTGGGCAGTCTACTTTCTCTTATCACCTCCGCTCCTTCTGCAGCATTCTTCATACACAGTCCATCTATCTCCCCTACCGTCTCATTTAAACATCAGTTTAAACTTCTTTCTGAACCCCCTTGCACATTCCAAAACCTACAAATGATCCTACCCTTGTAGTCTATGGTACACCTATGTTACAGAGTTGCACTAACTTGTACTGCCACTGCATGATCAAGCTCTTACTACACCACTGATATAATTTTAATATATGCATTTTTTCACTTTAAATTCCACATTTATGCTGCTCAGTCTTCAACCTTTAGATCTTCCCATGGTCAATGCATTTTTATCTTGTTATACAGTATGTACATTCATATACATTTTACATTGAACCAAGTCATTAATGCTGTTGTTTGTTGTACTCCTCATCCCCACCCACCTCCCCAATGGGTTGCACGTGGAATCAAACATTGGATCAGTGTACCTCTCCCAGTTACAAGTTTTCTTGTAAATACATAAGTAAGTAAAATCAAACATAAGAATATTATTTTGCATGTAAATCTGGAAACATCTCCTCACAGCAAAGTGTAGACACTGCCTCTTCATCACTACCAGTGTAGGTCCTGTTATTTTTGGAGTCATTTGCTAGTCTTAAAAGATATTTAAAAAACAAAACAAAAAAACAGTAAATCATGTCATGTTTTATAATGATTTGAGATTCAGTGCACCACATTGTTCACAACTGTAAATCTAGACAGTCTGAACATCCTTCATAAATTACCATTCATATATATATATATATATATATATATATATATATATATATATATATATATATATAAATATATATAGATAGATAGATACTGTATGTGTATATATTATAGTGGCACGGTAGTGCCACTATAGTTAGGGTTGAGTACCCCATTTATGGTTAAATCTGAAATTTGGGAGCTTAATAACTTTGCCCCCATATGATAGATTTGGCTGAAATTTGACATGCATTGTCTGGTACCATAGATCTCTGGATCTGCCAAGTTGTGTTATGATCAAATATACAGTTGAGGAACTACAGAGCACCAAGAAATGTAGAAATTACGTCTTTTTGAGCATTTTTTTGCTAGTGCCCACAGCTCACATGTTTTGCGTGGTCAGTCCAAAACTTCTAAGAACATGCAGCCAGGGTCCCTGATGTGCCTTTTGAAGATTTTGTGAAAAAATATTAAACGGTTCAAAAGTTATTCAAAAAACAAGTTTCCCATTATAGTCAATGGGAAAAGTTAACAAAATATACGAAAATGTCGAAAATGCAGTTTTTACTTTCGCAAATGACCCTTGTAGTGTCGCAAATCAGCCATCTTGTTTTCAGTTGGTGGTCACAGAAATGCTTGCCATTTAAATTTGGGACCCTCTAGGGACACAATTGTGTTGTGTTCACCTAGTCGAGCCTTGAGGATGGTAGCCATGTCTTTTTTGGGGGGTAAAGCACCCCAGAAATATGTTTTATATATTTTTGTGAAAAGTAGTGTAGCAATGTACTTTTGCATATGCAATACTTGCATGATTTCATTTACGAAAGTGTCGTGATTTGCAAAAGTACTTTTCGACACTATGGCCAAAACAATAGGGAACCTTTGTCACCCTGCTGCAAAAGAACAGTTTGGTCTTTTGGGCTGAAATCTGAAGGGTAGAAAGCCAAGATCCCACAAATGTGCCTTTTCATGGTTTGGTGCCAAAATATAATGGGACTGCAAAGTTATGGCACTCCGAAGTTGATCATTTTTCCCATAGGATAACATTACGGCATCTGCCACGCCTTTTGGGGCCCGTATCTTGAAAATGGTTTGAGATATGGACTTTTTGTTGGAAGAATGCTTAGTCCCCTGCTAGGGAGCTAAGTGTAAAACTAGCCTGGAAAGTTATAAATAATATGAGATTTGAAATTTTTTTCTACGTTGTATGGTTCCTGAGATATAAGGAATTTAGTATTCCAAGTACTCAGTTTCTGCTCCGAGGACCATTATTATGCATACATTCTTTGTATTCACTGTGCTTCTGCATGCCCCTTTTGGGGAAAAAAAGGGTGTGCTTTTGCTTTACTGTTATTGTTAGCATTTCTGCTTGCGTTTCCATTACTGTTTGCATTAGCATTTCCATTTACACCACCGTGTGTGTTACCCTTTGCATTTGTGTTTGTGCTTGTGTTTGCGTTACTGTTACCCTTTGCATTTCCATTACTGTTTTTGTTTGTGTTTACTTTTGCATCACCATGTGCATTACAATTTGTATTTGCGTACATGTTTGCATTTAGGTTTCCTTTGGCATCATCGTTGGTGTTACCATAAGTATTTGCATTTCCGATTGCATTACCATGACCATGTGCATTACCATTTGCGTTTGTGTACACACTTGCATTTGCTTTTCCATTTGCGTTAGTGTTTCCTTTGGCATCATCGTTGGAGTTACCGTAACCGTTTGCATTTCCAATTGCGTTACCATTTGCGTGTTCATTACTGTTTGCATTTGCGTTTCTGTTGTCCTTAGCCTTTGTGTTTTCAGTAAATGTTACCATAACTATTTGCATTTCCAGTTGCATTACTGTTACCGTTTGCATGTTCGTTACCGTTTACGTTTCTGTTGGCCTTAGTGTTTGCATTTTCAGTAACGTTTCTGTTGTTTTGTGCATTACTGTTTCCTTCTGCAATGCCGTTACCAGTACTATTAGCGTCTCTGTTTGCATTTGTGTTAGTGTCTGCATTTTTTTACTGTTTTCGTTACCATTTGCATTTGCATTTCCATTGCCATTTGCATATTTTCGTTACCGTTTTCATAACTGTTTGCATTTCTGTTGCTGTTAGCATTTGTGTTACTGTTTGCATTACCATTTCTGTTTTCATTTATGTTTGTGCTTGCGTTTCTCTTACTGTTTGCATTATCGTTTCCGTTTGCATCACCATGTGCATTGCCTTTTGAGCTTGCATTTGCGCTACTGTTACCATTACTATTTTCTTTTACCTCACTGTTTCCATCACTGTTTGCGTTGATGTTACCATTTGTGTTTTTGCATTTGGGTAGTGCAGTGCAAAACATGATGTTTTTGCTATTTTTCTGCACTGTCTCCCCTCGGCACATAGCACAGCCAGTGTGTGGTTGATTGGTCTGAAACTTGGCAGGTAGAAATACTTCGGTCAATGGAACATGTCAATTTTTGTTTGGAGAAAAAATGTTGGTCTGTTCCAGAGTTATTGCCATTTGAAGTTGTCCCACTTCACAGTTACAGATTTTTCATCGCCAGGTCTGTCATTTTAGCGCATTTTCGGCATTTTGTGGTGGAAGACTTCTTAAAGGTGCAGAAATGTAAAAATAGAATATCTCTGGAATGGTTTGGTCTTTTCAAGTGAAATTTGGAGGGTGTTGCGTGGATGTCCCGGGGATGTGAATAATGTTGTTTACATGTTGAAAAAATAATTTTCTGCAGAGATACTTTATGAAACAGTTAACGTTTTGCACATAGCATTCTGCATGGTGCTACTGGCTTGAAATTTATAGCGTAGGTGGTCCTAGTGGTATGGAGGTGCCTTGCAGTAGTTTGGTGTATAAAACTTTAACAGGTGTGGAATTATGCCACTCCAACAAATGAAAATTTGCTTCATTACACTTCAGTAACTTCTGAACTGTGTGTCTGATTTGCCTGGCATTTGGATCATACAAAGATTTATAATTCATCTTTCACTGTGCCAATTTCCGGGTCGCTGGCACTTACATTTGCTGAATTGTGCATGTTATGTTGTTTGTTCATGGCGCAGTGTGACTGTTGAATGGATGTACACACAAGTATGGACACATGGCATACTATGGTACATGTCTTCTTTTTACAAATTTTGGTTCCATCGGATATATGGTTCTTGTGTAGTGAAGTGGCAAAAATGTTATTTTCAGCACTCCTGCACAGTTTTCACAGCGTGATGCAGAGCAACTGTTGGAACAGATTCAGAAAACATTTGTTATACATGTTGAGGTATGGTACCAATTCATTTACCAATTTTCATTTTGGTCGGTCATACAGTTTTAGCACAGCGAAGTGACAAAAATTAGTATGGTGGGAGCGCGGGGCCCAAAAACAACAATATCTTAGGTATTGTGTGGAGAGTACTCCTGTTCTGGTATCTTATCTGTACAAATCACCAGCATAGGTGTATACACACATGCCAGAAGAAGTCCTACAGTTGGTGGGCCATGATGATGGATGTGTCTTGTAGTACTTTTAGACAGTTGTATGTTATTTCTGTTACCTGCTGCTGGTTGTCTGTGATTGGTTATATTGCCTTGGTCCTCCCCCACTATTTGCATATGTGTGTGTGTGTGTGTGTGTGTGTGTGTTTGTGTGTGTGTGTGTGTGTGTGGTGCTGGGGGGGAGGAATGTGGAGTTAGGGTTTTAACCCTAACATCGAATTTCCTTACTTTTGTCACTGTGGAACTACCCTAACTGATGCATTAAACAGTTATTTGACTTGAATATATATATACTGCATGTGTATGTGTGTGTGTGTGTGTGTGTGTGTATATATATATATATATATATATATATATATATATACACTGTATGTGTATGTATGTGTGTGTGTATGTATATATATACACACACACACACACATACATACTGACAGCCACACACAACAAACCTGTGAGTGCATCCGGTTTCTATGGCAACAAATATTCTCGAGATTAAAACTTGAGAGTTTTCCCTTGTTGCCATAAAAAAAAAATTGGAAAGCAGACACAAGCTTTTCTGTGCAGGGATACATATACATTGCCTTTTATTTTATATGGGCCACTATATCCATATCAGATCCTCCTTGGTCATTACAGTGAAAATGCTGTCATGGGGTGGATGCCTTTAAGAGCTTGTATTGGACAAAAAATTACTGATTCAACAGCATTCCACTATGCAATGCAAGAATATATCATTTTAAACTCTTTGCAGTTATAGATCCTTGTTTTTTGACAAGCTGCATGCATGCTTACTTCTTAAAAATGAATTCAACAATTATGTTTACTCACTCTTTGGATCCAAATGCAAAAAACTGTTGTCTCCTTCTTTTGCTTGTATATATGCAAAATAGCACACTATGTTTGAAAATTAATTTTCTGCATTTGCATAGTTTGTATTTTGACTAGGTCCATGGAGCTAAACAATTGAAAGAAGTTAACCAAATAAATATCCAAAATGGTTTAAGCCTTAACATATGTGCATCACGTTATGGATATGAAAATAATATATCCAGAAATATTTATATATATATATTTCATTTATAAACCATACTCTGACTTACGTATTAATGATCAGTGATGATACAGTTATTGGACCAAATTTTACAAAGGGTTGTGGTTGCAGCAAGGAGTTGCAGCCAAGACCCTGACACAAGTTGTGACATGCATCAAACTTTGCGGAAAGTAAGGTTTTTGAAGCCACTTGATGCAAACTGCCTGCCACAAGGAGTTAGACCAGCTCCCTCCTGGTCTAAGTTTGTGTCCCTGGGGGTACCCTTTTTATGGAGCTTGTGCCACATCTTCAGTGCAAGCTGCCATAAAATAGGTAAAGTGCCACAACTGTGCCAGCCCTACCAAAATCAGACTGCATTGCATGTGAGGGCTTTGGCACAGCTGCATCAAACATTGCATTGGACACATGGATTGATGCAAGCACTGTGCCCACTCTCTAAAATCAGGACCCCTCATGTCAAATAATATATCTTATATTTTCTGCACTAAAAACATTCAAATTTCAAGGCTATTGCATCTTGTATTTTGAGGGGTAGACTGAAATTGAGAACATTCTGACAAAGCTAACTCCTTTATGTTGTCTGATGTTTGCTTGTAATACCTGAATATAAATTATAAAACACAGTTTCTGAAAATGGCCAATTAGTATTAAAATAATATTTATTAGCAATCAGAAACAGAAGATGTCATAACATGAAACATATTAATTAATGTGCCATTCTTACAGGTCAACAAGATATTTGGCTACTTCACTGTGGTATTTCAT
This sequence comes from Neoceratodus forsteri, assembly GCA_016271365.2. Taxonomy (NCBI): domain Eukaryota; kingdom Metazoa; phylum Chordata; order Ceratodontiformes; family Ceratodontidae; genus Neoceratodus; species Neoceratodus forsteri. The sequence continues at coordinate 188,290,416 of CM057457.1, forward strand.
ATCAAGGTCTTATTTTAACAGTTGTCATCTTTCATTTTCTGACCTGATAGATGTTCAGCTTTTTCCAATAGCCAAGTTTCTAATTGTTTTGTGTTGTTTTCATATTGAATCTGTGACTGATTAGGTGTGATTCCTTTCCAATGTATACATAACTGAGAGGACACATAGGAAAGAAAATAAATTTAAAACATGGATATAACAGTAACAGGCAATAATTGTCATGTAATATACTATTTAAGCAATAAGAGATTATCTGATGCTTATTGTGATAGGCAATAAAAAGGGCAAGAAACAATTTAGGAACTTCATTGGCCAAGACACATCACCTGACTGTGCATGAAACTCCTTGTACTGCACAGTCAGGTACCGAATGTCAATTCCAAAACTAATTATGAGCCAGTTTATGTAAGAAATAAGCCATGATAGTGTGTGCATTATAGGATTAACAATTATTGCTACAGGAACATAGTAATGCACTAGGCCAAAGGCTGAGTGTCCTTACACCCATGGGAAATGCAAACTTAATCCTTTAATGCACACTCTAGAGTGGCTTATTGTATATATAAAATAGTCCACTGGAGGTGAGGTTTTCCAACATTTGTAATAAGTCCAATTTCTGACTGTATATAGTTATTATTTTATTGCATGGTCACATGATGTCTGTCATCCAATGAGGTCTCTGGATTTACCCTTGCATTTTTTTCTAAAACTGCTATTAGCTACTTCACAATGTGCATTACAGGCTTTCAGTGCTGTTCCTAGTGGTGTAAGGGTACTTAGTCTTTAGCCTTGTTCCTTACTTCACCCTTAAATGTGCATTATAATACTAGTAATGCACACACTGTCCTCATTTACTGCTTATATAAATGCACACAGGTGCACAGCAAGGCATTAGGCTCTTGCCTGTAGTGTTTTCATCAACTGGAATTGCAGGAAACTATGGCAACCACCATCCCAGAGTATCTTATTGTGATTATAATATGGGTTCCAATTAGAGATGCAGTGAAATTAAATTCCATTGGTGAAATGAACTTGAAGTGACCACTTTGCTTTGTCACTCCACTATGTGGAGTGGCCAATAGGAAATGCTCACTTCACCTTGTAATTATTACTTTACATTGTCATTCCACCTTAAAGAGAAGTAAGGTGGAGTGACAATGGCTCAGTAGGTAGCACACTCGCCTCTGAGGACGGGAGATCAGAGGCTAACGGGTTCAGTTCCCATGTCTGGCACTTGGGTTAATATCCCAGTACTGACACTGTAGTGCAGCATGAGAGGGGTGCTGCACTCTGAGGTGCCATCTTTCGGATGAGATGTTAAACTGAGGTCCCATCTGCCTGGATTGGTGGTAGTTCAGGTGGATGTTAAAGATCCCATGGCCCTTATAGAAAAGAGTAGGGAATTTCACCGGTGTCCTGGCCAAATTTCCCTCATTCACTAAAAATACCACCAACAGCTTAATCTGATTCAAGGTCAGTTGGTATTCATCTGTATCCCCCCTCCTCCGGGTCATGCCTGAAAATAGGCAGGATTTGTCTAGTGCACTTACCCAGTCAACAAAACTAAGTAAATAAAATAAATAAATAAACAACAATATTGGCAGCACCCAGTGCCCCCCACACACACAGTCACCAGAATGAATGTGCATCCCCAAAATGCTACTGTCTTGTGCCCAGAAAACTCCTCAGTGCTGACAAAGTGAACTGAGAGCACAACAAGAAATACAAACTCTCCCAGAATTAATGGCACACTCAGTCATGCAAACATTGGACATGGTTACATCACACACAGACACCAGAATTAATGTGCATACCCAAAATGCTACTGCCTTGTGTCTAGAAAATTCCCCAGTGCTGATTAAGTGAAATGAGAGCGTAACAAGAAATGCAAAGTATCCCAGAATTAATGGCACACTCAGTCATGCACACAGAGGTCACACACAGTCACCAGAATTAATTTGCATCCCCAAAATGCTACTGTCTTGTGTCCAGAAAATTCCCCAGTGCTGATGAAGTGAAGTGAAATGAGAGAGTAACAAAAATGTGAAGTCTCCCAGAATTAATGGTGCACTCCATCATGTGTGCAGTGGTTACGCACAGTCACCAGAATTAATGTGCACACCCAAAATGCTACTGTCTTGTGTCCGGAAAATTCCCCAGTGCTAACGAAGTGAAATGAGAACATAACAAGAAACACAAAGTCTCCCAGAATTAATGGTGTACTGCAAACGCACAGACAGATGAAGATTGTGCTGCACACTCAAGAGTTACAAATGCATAGGCACAACAATACCTAACCAGTGCTCACAAGTCACAAATCCAAATCTGGAAAAGAATACCCTTTGCTGGTTGGGGAGGGTAGTGCATGGCAGTAACAGTCCACTACCAGTAAAAATACCACAAAACAGTATAAAAAGTTCATGCAGGTGCAGTGGACAGCGGGTTCACACTGCTGCAATTACTCTGGCACAATAAAAGGTGTCTGATTTAATAGCATGCATCGCACACACACTCACACTACAAGTAATGTGTTTCAAATTGAAAACCTTTAGCAATATAACCAAATGTTTTAAACAAACTGAAATAATACACTGCTGCACCACAACAATCAGCAAAAAAATTTCAGGAATTGCTGAAAATATTACTGTGTGTACATTAACACAGTTATACAAGAAAAATATAACCAAAACAGAGACTGCTTTTTTCTCCCAGTTAATCAACCTCCACCACAGATAAGCCCCTCTCAAAAGCACACTTCACAGTACACAGACTGGCTGTTGTAAATTAACATTCAAAATCCACACAAACAATAAACACTTGATGATATGAGCACAAGAGGGTTTCCTACAATCGATACTAAATTTTGAGCAAAACAAAATGGCTCAAAAAGGCCTTTTTAATAGCTTTTAGAGGATTTGAATCGCTGAGTTCTGAGAGAAAACTGTCTCCATCTTCACCTATACACACTCTACACAGAACTGAGGCTGTGCAGAACAATCTACATCCCATGTGACCTGCAATCCCATGAAGCACTGCAGATTCGCCTTGGAGATAATAACAAGGCGAAGTGATGCGAAGTACATTGATGTCAATGTACTTCAACTTAAAATTGGTGGAGAAGTGGTTTGTGGAAGGCTGAATAACATAAAGTCATTGGTTTCAATGGACTTCACATTCCTGTCATGACGCTAAGTACTCTTGCTTCAAGTTGTGAGCACTTCATGATTCTGCTCTTACTCTACTGAATCACTTGCGGGCAATTTGCCACTTCGCCCACCACTAGTTCCAATGCAGATATCTTGAGTATGTATTTTTTTTATTTAAAATGGCAAAAAAAAATCAAGAAACAAACATTTTTTTATAGTAGCTCATATGTATATAATATCACCTTTCGGTAATATGGCAGTTGCTCTTTCAATATGTTGCATGACAATGGTGTTTGGGTCAGTAGCAGTGTATTCACATCTAACGAGCTGCATCTTTTTTACTCCAAAGTAGATGTACTAATACACTAATTTGTATACACCATTTCATGTAAAAACAAATGATAGTGAAACATATGTTTATTTTTCATTACTCAGTAAGACTAAGGCTGTCACTGGTTCTATTATATCACTGTATCTCTGAGATGGATGGGGTGGGTTGTTGGAGGGAGTACTAACAATTTGCAATAAAAATATTTTGCAAACAGTACAGTTTACAATGTTTGAAGGAAGCGATAAGCGAAAATTGTTGCAGACAGTGATCTGAAGAACTTAAAGGGACACTGTCAGTGTCAGTGTCAGTGTCAACCTTTTTTTGCATCATGTTATTTCTAGGTAAAACCCTAGATTTTATAACTGCATATGTTTTCTAAGATTTATTTATGTTGCTAATTGTTTTATCTATTTCCTGCCTTAGTAGAATTGAAATGTATGCTAATTGTGTAATTACTTTCAATCTTGTTTTTTTTTTCAAATTCTTGATCTACTCTTATTGTATACTTCCAGAATATAAGGAAAAACCCAAAACAGTGTAGTCACTCATGATTCAGTAGACTCCTCTCCTCCCATGGCATCAGGAGTGGCTAGATGGTATTTGGTGTGTTCCCAAGTACAGGAAAGATACAGTGGGAGTTGATCAAGGACTATAAACAGATATGTTTTTTATGTGGTTTTAATCAGAATCAAACTAACGCTTACATAAACAATTTCTACAAAATGTGATTAACATAGAATGTGTTTCTTTTTAATCCAGGGACATTTGAGGCCTAAGGGGTTTGACAGGGTTCCTTTTAAGCACTCTGAGATCTGTATCAGCCATCTCGGATGCAGAAAATGAACTACTGAAAGCTGCGTATAAAAAGGCCAGAGCAATCCAAGACTAACAGATACATAGTCATTTGCAAAAATGGGACAACTGATAGATTAAGTTGTGAACTGGCTGCCAGCCAAGTGGCAATTTAAAACTGAGTGCTCTACAATCGTGGAAACTACTGCTTATGTCAATAATGGTAATAATGAAAACAAATTAGTGGGTCCATAAATTGCAACACAGCATGTCTGATGTACAGACTATGTTAAAAGGTTATTGATCTGCTTTATATGTTGTCTGAAATTAATGGTTATTCAGTGATTGTCTGTGTTTACATCAGGGGGCCATCCTCTCTAAGAACAAATATTATGCTATTGCAGTGCACGTGGCTAGGAATGAGGATCCATACAACATAAGGTTGTGTAACTGCTATACAAAGAGTTCAGATGTGAGAGATAGGAGATGACTTTTATAACCTTATAAATGAACACTTACAGTTTTGTTATATTTAGGTTAGTGACTTTACTGCACAAGGAGAACAAAAGGTGAGACTGCCTAAAGTGGTGCAGTGCAGTGCAGTGGCTGTGGGGTGGATATTTTCAGAGACCTTCCAGAGACTGCAATGCTGCCCCATCTTCACACACCTCTCTGGGTTGAAGGAGGATATCCCTAGACTCCGCACAAAGTTGGCTAAGATGCGGGGGACCTCATTCCCCATCCAGGGGTCACCAAGCCTGCTACCATTGCCTCAGAGGATGCCAGGAGGAAGAATGACTGGACTATGGTAGGCTCTGGAAGGGTGAAGGTGGTGAGACAGCGGCACATTCCTCAACTGGTGCAATTACACAATTGCTATGCCACCCTGGTGGGGCTGGACTGCCAGGAGCAAACACCCACAATAGTAACCAGGGAGGATGTGAGTGCTTTCCATAGGCTAGAACCCAAGGAGGGTGGTAGAGAACCCCAGAGGAGAAGGAAGCAACTTGTGGGAGACTCATTTGTGAGGGGGATATTTTTGAGAAAGGGGAGGAGAGGAAGGCTAGGTGCCTATGTGGCACCATGGCCCAGTGGGATGGGAAGTGGATCCTGAGGACTGCCAGAGCAGAAAGATGGGAGGGAGATCTGAATGTCAGTGCTCACCTGGGGACTAATGATCTGGTTAGGGAAAGAACTAGGATAGTGCAGAGGGAGTCTAGTGGCTCGAGGTGTGGTCTTAGGCAGGTAGCTTGTTTAGTGCTACTGAGGGGCTGCCTGTCTATGATTGGGGGGAGGAGAGAGATCTCCACACCAGGAGCTTCAAATCATGGCTGAAAGAATAGTGCAGAGAGGAAGGGTTCAGCTACATTGGGGACTGGGGACCCACCTGGGAGGATAAGAGCCTATACAGGGATGATAGCCTGCAACCATTTGGGAGGGGAACCACAATCGCAGTGGATGGTTTGAAATGTTAATTCAATGAACATTTAAACTAGCTGAGTGGATGGTGGAAGGAATCAGAGAGACAGAAATCATCCCCCCACAGGCTAAAGTAGAGAGTAAAGAGAACCTGAAGGGAGAGGAATTCTTCAGGGTGCATAGCTCAAACCAGACTGAATACTGTATAAGGATTTGTATATCAGAAACATGACACCAGCCCCACATGAGAGAGTTAAGTGTGCAGTGTTCCCAGAACAGGACACATTTGATAAAATTCAAATGGTAACTGGAGGCTGTATCAGATTTAAATCCGGTCTCTCAGTTCTAAAAACAAAAACAAGGTTGCTGCTTTACAGCAGCCTACCAGAGGTAACACCACCTATGCAGTGGAAGGGGGAGAAAACCACCCAGCTCAGCTGCCACCACTACCCTGACCAGGGGGGGCAACAAAATGAGCATGGTAAAAAGTGTAACAAGAACAACTCTCAGGGTAAGAAGCATAGTAATGCTAATCCATCTGGGACTAATAAAGGCAGATGGAATTACCAGACTGGGCCACCATAGAAACAAATTGCTGAGGAAAATAAAAAGTTGAGAGAAATGTTAGATCATGTTAGATCTGCTAGAGCTCCTGGTTGTAACCTCATCATGGCACCGATTGTTTCAGCATTCCAGCCCATGATGGGGGTGATACAGGGCCTGAAATAGTCCAGGTCTTGCAGCCTCTTTTTATTGCTCCAACACCATCCCCGCCACCCACATTACCAGCACCAGGTCCACCTTCCATGCAGCCCTCTCCACTGACACCTGCCACTGTAGCATCACCTGTGGCAGCAGTGGCTACTACTAGCTAAAGTCAGTTATTTCTAGCTTATAATGTGAATAAAGCCAGAACTGGTCAGAAAGTGCAAGCAACTCACAGGGGGAGCCCTAATAAATCACAATGACAATTAGAGGCCTCAGTCTATATTGTTTCTCCTTTGGTTGTGGATATAAGTGGAAGACCTTGTGTAGAGGCCATGGTAGGGAGCTGCCAACAGGTAATGCTACTTGATACAGGAGCAGCTACTGTATGTCAGTACTACATGACAGTTGACCGATACTCAAGGTGTAGATGGTTTAAGCCAGGAAGAGCATTTCACAGTTTATAATATGAAAGAAATGCTTGAAGGGTTTGAAGACATGAGATTAAAAATGAATCAGCTAATTTATGCTCATAATAAGGAAGCATAAAAGCATTCAATTGGAAGGGAAATGTTATGCACTGTGTATGGTTCCCACATCGAAACTACAATTAAGGGATTATTATTTGATCTGGAATCTGGGCATATTCCAGATCTCATCCATGACAAACATCTTGGATGATGGTATTGCCCTCAATGTTCCTCTACGTCATGCATGGCAATATGTTTGAAACAACTTTATCTATGCAGTTATCAACAGCAGGAAATCTAGGATATATAACCCCACACCCGAACATTTCTCCATTCTTTGCATCTCGCTCATGCTCAATCCAGGATGCACTTTATGTGACATTTACCATCTCCTTACCTCAATTTGATTTGTCATCAGTGATTTTAGACCATCTGGCAACCGTCCATTCTATTGGTCATCTTGATTGTAACATTTATCGTGAACATTTGGATCTTCCTCCATTGTTGCAGTTCCACACTAAACACTTTGTTTGGGCTGCTCCCCATACTGATTGCTGTGCCTGGAAAGGGTATCATCTTCTCTGCAGATGTGATGTCTTTGATGTTATCCACCTTGTTTGTGGTTATTCACCAATGAACGTGGATTGGTCATATGTATCTGATTTGGGTCTTCTGAATAATGGAACTGTAAACATCTCTTTATGGAACTTTGGAATTAATACTGATGATTTGACACCTGTTGATTCTTCTTTTGATACTGGAAGAAACCATAGATCTCTCCCTGGAACTAATTTTGGCTCATGGATTGTGGACAAAAACATTTATCTCGTTTGTCCTGTTCACCTTCGTAAATGGATTGTACCATCTGCTAAAGTGACTTATTCATCCAATGGAGAGTTTTGTGTTGCATCCAACCTTAAAACATTCTGCTATGGTGATGAACAATGTGACATTCTTCAACTGAACTTTTGTCTCACTCCCCATCAACAAACTGCTATTAGTCACACAGTGATCACACCTGTCCATTCTATGGATTTGGACATCACTGAGTCTGACCCAGACTACTTGGATGCTTTATATCAAAATTTGACAATCTTCAATGTCCATATAGGACCTCTGAATCTGTCTCTTCAATCCCTTATCAATCGTACTGATACTCAATTAATTTACATTAGTAATAATACTGCACAAGCTACTGAATCTTTGAATAATTTAATTAATGATGATATTGGTTTCTTTTCAGAAAATCCTATAGTTGAATTTACATTTAAAATGTTTGTTATATTTCAATCCTGTTTGACCCTCTTCAAAATACTGACACTTTGCTGTCTGCGGCAAACCCTACAACAACACAGATGGCAACTAGATTTCCTTTACAGGTACCATACCTTGGGCTTGTTAATGAAATAAGACATACCAGGCAACAAGGAGGGGACTGTTATGCCTGGGTTATTTTACCGACCGACTCACATGTAACTGTAACCTTATACACCTACAAGTGTTAGTGCCTTACCACAGTCTTATACTGTTTTATCTTATATTAGTGTTCTTTGTTATATTTGCTGTGCTCAAATTTGTCTGTAATGCATTTACCTATATATGATATGTTTCTGCCATATATTCTGCTATACTCATAATCTCTCATATTCTGTAGTTTTTCCACTATTGTGACACACTGTGTTTTTTTTTTGTAATTATGTTGCAAGTATTTCCAGACTCATTGTCTGGAAATGAGAACTGATAATAATTATTTTATTGCTGACTATGAATTTCTAAGATATATGCCAACTATGCACTCTTGCTTTCTGGGGTCCACCCACATATTACATTCTGCACATTATATCCAATTGTATTTGTCTGCCTTATCCAAATGTTGCATTGTTATCAGCAGTGTATATATGTAACTGTCAATCAACCCCTCCCCAGTCTCTGAGATTTTGATGTTCTTCCTGTACATTTGTTCATTTCATGTTTAGATTTACTTAGTACGTGTAACCCTGGGGCTGACTAGTGGAAATCATTCTCTTTGTAACACCTTGTTACATACTTTGGCATGAGTATTATAGTAATAAATATTTATTTTTATTACTTACTTGCCCTGTGTTTTCTTTACTCAGCACTAGCATCCAAGAACCTGAACTATGAGCAGGACTTATAATTAACAGGTGGGAGGGCAAAAAGGACAAAAGAGGGCAACAAGCATAGTGGAATCAAAATATGAAAGGCCATGTGCGCAAACGTTAGGAGTCTAAGAATAAGATTCTGGACCTAGAGGCCAACATGGCAGAGGCCAACCTGGATATTATGGCCATTACTGAATCATGTTGCACTGAAAATCATGATTGGAACATGTGTATACCAGGCTATACTCTGTGTAGGAAGGACCTGGTGGGAATAAAATTAGGGGGTGTGGTGCTTTATGAGAAGGAAAACATGAAGTAATGAAGATACAGGGAATACTGGGGGAGGCAGAGGTACTGTTGGTCACTCTGAGGACAGAGAATGGAGCCATTATTCACACTGGCTTGATCTACAGACCTCCAGAACATAGAGAGGAATTAGATAAGGTGCTGTTAGAAACCACTGGCAAGATGGCAGAAAATGGGGTGGTGCTGCTGGTGAGGGACTTCAACCTGCTAGGTGTAGATTGGAGGTTCCCAGCAGGGGCTTCAGCTAGAAGCAGGGACATCCTGGACTCTCTGCATGGAGTGTTCCTCAGGTAACTTGTCAGTGAACCCAATTGTGATGGGGCAATACAGGACCTGGTGCTCAGTAACAGGGACAGAGTTGCAGGCATCAAGGTGGGAGGTCACCTGTGGACCAATGATCACTGTACAGTGTAGTTCAATACAAGGTCAGCTGTGGAAATGAACCACATAAGATCAAGGATCCTGGACTTCATGAGGGCAGATCTTATAAAGATAGGTGAGTGTATCGGGGTGACTTGATGGCCTTGGTGGGGTGGAGGAACAGTGGGTAAAGCTAAAAAGGAGCATAGTAAAGGCAGTAAACCAGTGTGTCAAACAAGCGAACAAAAGCAAGAGGAAAAAGATACAGCTATCATCCTTTTTTTTTTAAACAGGAGAGATGCACTAGGCTGAAAGTTTGTTTACAGGTGTGACTTGGGAGCACAAGGAGGTTAAGTGACTTGCTTAGGGTCACACAGTATGAAAGTGGGGGCTGTAGGATTCAAACCCAGGTCTCCAGGTCTGTGGCTCAGAGCCTTAAACCACTGCGCTATACTGCCTCCCAACCATTGCGCTATACTGCCTTTCCAACCACTGGACTACACTGACTCCCTTCTCAAAGGAGGTGGTTGAAAAAGTAAAGGCTAAAAGGGTAGCTTTCGGAAGATATAAGGAGATGCAGAGGGAGGAGGAAAGGGAAGTGTGTGAGGAAAACAGAAGGAAGCAGGGACAGGAGTAAGGCACAAACTGAATAGCAAATAGTCCGAGATAACAAAGGGGACAAGACATTGTTTAGGTTTGTAAGTGAAAAGAGGAAGACAAGGGATGGGATTGTAAGGTTAAAAAGGAAGAGGGAGACTGTGGAGAGGGGGACCAGGAAAAGGCAGACATCCTGAACAAATAGTGTATTTTAGTTCAGTGTTCAAAAAAGAAAGAGAAGGGGGGCACAAAAAAGTAACAGATGCTTTGGAGGCAGGGAGGTGGACATTACTCCATTTTGGGGGAAGAGAGTCCTGAAGAGACTCACTAATCTTTTATTTATTTAGTTTTTGCTGACCGCATAAGTGCACTAGACAAATCCTGCCTATTTTCAGGCACAGCCTGGGTAGGGGGAATGCCAACTGACCTTGAACCAGATTAAGCTGTTGGTGGTATTTTTAGTGAATGAGGGAAATTTGGCCAGGACACCGGGGAAATTCCCCTACTCTGCCTGCAGGGTTGCTGTCACTTCCTGCTGGTGGGATGGAGGGATCCAGTTCACAGCTGGACACAGGAGGAGGAGGAAGCGATGATGTGGCAGGAGTGCAGGCTGTGCTGCAAGGAAGAGGCCCGATTTCAAGGCCTGCATTCTCTTTACATGTACAGAAGGCAGACAGGAAGCTGGTCAGTGTGGAGGAAGAACTTATGGATGTGGAAGCTACTGCAGAGAATCAAAAAATGATGTTGGAAACTGGAAAGAGTGCTACAGAAATACTGAAAACAGGTACAATGGAATTTCATACTGATGAACTTATAAATACAGTCAACATACTTGATTTACCTAGTGATAGTAAATCATTGCTAAGTGAAACAGAAAAAGATATAGATGCAGAAAATATACCTGATATTATTTCAGTGGAGGAACAAGTTTTAAGGTAGCAATTTGAATCAGAGGAGTGCTCTTATTTCTGGAAAAAGCACAGCTAGAAACTAAAACAAGAGCCTTAAGATCTGACAGCAGGGGGCCTTCTGCCAAATATATTCAGCTGGCTACTGATGGTGCAGTAGCATCAAAGGGGAAACCTAAAAGCTGGCTTCTATCATAGACCAAGCAGAGCATGCAGGAGACTTCATGCCTAAGTCGACAGTGCTTTTGGAGAACAATTCATCAGAAATCACGTCCGGAATGGCACAAACAAGAACAGATATACCTGGCTTAAGACTCTCTGAGAAACAACCATCTGAATCAGGCAAACAACAACCTTATTTATTTAGTTGTTTAACTAGGAGAAGCACACTAAGCTGAAAGCTTTTTTACAGGTGCGACCTGGGAGCACAGAGAAGTTAAGTGACTTGCTTAGGGTTACACAGTATGCAAGTGGAAGCTGTAGAATTCAAACCCAGGTCTGGTCTACTGGATGTCACCAGATTTGCAGCTCAAGCCTTAAACCACTGCGCAATACTGCCTCCAACCTTGGACAGTTAAAAATGCTCTGGAGAATGCAGGTTGGCAACAGAACTCCACAACAGGTCAGTGGGTTTCAGGAGGCTCACTGATTAAAATACTTGCAGAACAAGCTGCACAGATAAATAATAATGTAAATGCTGAACCTATTGATCTGGAATCGACACCAGAACTGACTTTAATGCAAAATACAAAGTTGCACTTTTCAGGAAATGTATCATATAAACAAGCTCAAGGGAGACGCCCTGCAGTAACTGAAAATGCACCAGAAAGGCCTTTGAATATAATTAACAAGAAAACCCCAAAAACATTTGCTTCACTTTTTAAAACACCAATTTTTCCTGACAAAAGGCACAATGCAGTGTGTTTGACATAAATAGGAGTAATGTCAGAACAATCAGACAGACTTTTTGTTGCAAGAGTACTTCTAAAAGACTTAATTAAATTATTTTGTATGGAAATTTATGCATTGATTCATATATCGGGAGAGACAGTATTTGATGTTAGTTTTAAAATAGCAAATGGTCTGGAAAGGTTTTGGGTAAAATACAATGCATTGAAAAAGTCTTCTCTATGGTCCCCCTGTATTGCAACCCCTTTAATCAGGCCAGCACATAAAGTAATTACTGTACTATTCAGAAATGAGGGGGTTTGTGTCCATGATCTATTGTTCTGGTTAAAACAGCAATGTACAGTAATTGATGATCCAGCAGTGATTTTAGATGCAGAGAACATTTGGATGGGAGACTGGAAAGTTAAAATTATGTTAAAAACATCAGATACAGGGGTTAACCGCTTACCAAATTCCTTTTATTTAGGGAGAGACAGAGGAATCTTATTCTATGCCGGGCAGCCAAAGATGTGCTACAAATGTGGCTCCTTGGAACACCTGAGTAGTGTTTGTGACAGGTTAAGATGCACAGTATGTGGAGAGCTGGGACATGTAGGGACTGATTGCCTGAATGAAAGTCAGTGTAACCTGTGCAGGGAGTATGGACACACTTTTCAGAACTGCAAAAAAGCATCACATAGCATCCCTGACCAAGCAGATGGGGAGGAGCAAAGATTGATGGTGGCTATGGTACAAAAAATAAATCTGGGAAAACACACTTGCAGCCTTCATCAGAAAGACAAAACCCAGATGCCCTGGTTAAGGAAGTTCCCCCTCCCCTACCTACCCTAGTTCCTGAAGTAATTGAAGTACAGACTGTGGAGCAGCAGGAAATAGGTATTTGGGTAAGTGTGCCAAATCCCCCCAGGCAGGAGGTGATAGTTCAGGACTTGCACTGGTTGTCTTGTCACGAAAAAATAAACATGAAATCCAACCAGAAACATAAACCCCAGCAAGAAAGAATCTGCTCCAGATTAAAATGCATCCAAATACAGGAAACCATAGACCATTTGTTATTTTTCTGTTCTTTTATCAAGGGATTTTGGTCTTTTTTAGATGTACAGTGGGGAACGAAGGTTTTTAGTACATTAACTTATGAGAACACTATGTATGGGACATTTAATAGTGATTGTAAAACTTGGCATAAAGGTACCCTACAGGTATTATGGCTATATTAAAATTGAATATATGGTTAATGAGGTGCAACTTTGTTTTACAACAGAAAGAAGGTAGCCATGTGGAATTATTGAATAAAATCACACAAGAGTTATTGATTTTATATCAGAAAGAGGGAAAAACTTTGCCTAAGAGACAATTGCTAGAATTTTGGAAAGGTCTTCCGTGGATTACAAATAGTGATGCACCTATTACCTAAGTTAAAAAAAAAAAGAGAAAATATTTCTTTCCTCTTTGTATAAGTATAAACTAAGAACACAAAGGTAGGATAAAGGGTATTGGTGAAGGTTACATGGGGATAATGGCAGACCTGTTTCTATACTATGTACAGTAATAATCTGGGTTGTCATTATGAAATTATGAAATGTATTATGAAAATGTTGTGTGTATGTATACATTGCGTTTCTTTCTGTATGTTTTTGTTTTAATAAAAAATTCCCCTACTCTTTTTGATAAGTGCCATGGGATCTTTAAGATCCACCTGAACTGCCACCAATCCAGGCAGATGGGACCTCAATTTAACGTCTCATCTGAAAGATGGCACCTCAGAAGTGCAGCACCTGCTGCACTAAAGTGTCAGTACTGGGATATTAACCCAAGTGCCAGATGTGGGAAATCTGAAGGTGGACAAAGCAATGGGGTCAGATGGCGTACATTCAAGGGTACTGAGGGAGCTCAGGGAGGTACTGGCTGCACCTCTGACAGTCCTGTTTAACAGCTCACTGGAAACAGGAGTGGTTCCCGAGGACTGAAGGAGGAAGAATAGTCCCACTGCACACAAGTGGCAGCAGAAAGGAGGCTGGCAATTATAGGCCAATCAGCCTGACATGGGTGGTGGAAAAGTTAATGAAATCACTGCTAAAGGAAAGGATTGTGGAACATCTTGAATCTAGTGGGTTATAAGACTCAAGGCAGCATGGGTTCGTTGAGGGGTGTTCAACTCAAATGAATCTGATAGATTTCTTTGAATGAGTTGCAATGAATTAGATCAGGATGGAGAGGTGGGGGTGGCCTACCTACATTTCAGTAAGGTTTTCAACACTGTTCCACATAAGAGACTAGTAAGCACGATGGGTAGCTTAGAAGTGGATCCACAGGTGGTACACTGGATATGAAATTGGTTAGGGGATAGGCAACAGAGGATGGTGGTAACTGCAGTTCGTGCTGAAGAAGGGAGGATGACCACCGGGGTGCCTCAAGGATCAGTGCTGGGACTGGTCCTCCTTAATGTCTTTGTAAGTGACATTGCAGAGTTGCTGAAAGGGAAGGTCTGCCTTTCTGCTAACAGCACCAAAAGCTGCAAGTTGAGTGGACACTCCTGGGGGGGGTGTTGAAAGGATGATCAGAAACCTGAGAAAACTATTGTTGTAGTCAAGGGTAATGCAGCTGGGTTTCAACATGAAGAAGTGAAAAACAATGCACTTACGGCACAGAAACCCAGGGCAGAGTACAAAATAGGTGGATTGGTATTGATGACTACCAAGCAGGAAAGAAACCTGGGTGTAATCATGTCTGATGACCTAGTTGTGGCCAGGCAGAACAACAAGACAGTCCAAAGGGTTAGTGTGATGCTAGGGTGCATGGGGAGGGGTATCACCAATAGAAAGAGGGAGGTAGAGTTGTCTCTGTATAGATCACTGGTAAGACCCCACCTAGAGTTATGTGTCATGTTCTGGAGACCACATCTGTGGAAGGACACAGACAGACTGGAGGTGGCGCAGAGGAGAGCAACTAAAATGGTTCAGGGTCTGCATCAAAAGCCCGAAGAGGAGAGACTAAAGTACCTCAATATGTACACCTTGGAAGAGATGACGTAGAGGGAGAATACAATAGAGACCTTTAAATTCCTCATGGAGGTACATAAGGTAGAGGGGGAAGTATTTTTCATAAACAAAAGGTGCTCAAGAACAAGAAGACGTGCTATGAAGCTGGAGGGGGGTAGATTCAGGAGATATGTGAGGAAGTACTTCATCACTGAAAGTGTGATGGATTCCTGGATCAGTCTTCCAGCAGAGGTGATGGGTGGGGGGGTTCAAGACTGTATGGGATGCACACAGGGAAATCATAGTGGGAAGGAAGTGGGAAGGGAGAAAGATATAGATCAAGTCTGGTCTGCAGTAATAATGTAGGTGAGGAAAATGGGCAGGATAGGTGGGCCAAGCAGTCCATATATGCATCAGTTTCTATGCTTCCATGTCTACATTACTGAGGCTTACACAATCAATTAGAAGTAGATATGATAATCCTGCCAGTTATGAGTCCCTCATCTGAATGTATGAGTCTCCATTACAAGCACTTTTTTTTTTTGCACCTTCTATAAATAGGCTTCTCTAGCTCAGTAACAGCACTGCCATCTCTGCATTGCTAATGATGGGTTTGTCTTAGTATGATTTAATTTTTTTGTAAGTTTTCCATGTGCATCACTTTTTGGCCACTTAGAGGAAAATGTTACCAGGAATGGCTATGGGGCAGTTGAAATGGGCACAATTATGGTGGTTCTACTAGAATAAACTGCTGTGCAAAACAGTTTATTAACATTTAAATCACCCCAACCCCACCCTGGTGAAGAATTTCATAGCAAACATTTTTGACAATTAACATTCATACATAGCAACATATAGGAACATAGGAGGATATGAGTCAAGTAGCCATGGGCCATAGAGACTCGACTTCTGTTAAACACCATATGCTATCCAATCATTCCTCATGTGACTTTCTAGAGCCACTTTGAAGGTACTTAGTGGGTTGCTTTTGACTATACTTGCTGGAAAGTGATTCCATGGGTCAACCACTCTCTGGTTGTACTATTTACCTCTTCTGTTTGTCTGACAATTTTAACCTTTTAATTGGAATCCATGAGCCCTAAGCTCCTTCTCAACAACCTTAAGTTCTAGTCCAACACATTCCCATAGGTATTCATTATGTATTGCCTTGTATACCAAGCAAAGATCTCCTCATAATCTTCTGTATTCAAAAGAGTACATATTCAGTTCTCTCAATCTCTCATTATACGCAATATTTGAGATGTTAGTAATGCATCTTGTTGCTTTTCTTTGAATTCTTTCTAGAATAGCAGTACATCTCTTAGGGTATCCTGTGATAATAGTGACCGAATATGGGCGACTGTCAGAATGGCGACTCATATTCGGAGCTATTATCATGGGTGACCCACAAGGGTAGCAACTCACTGCTACTGCGAGGGTAGGAGAGGGAGACTGGAAAGGGAGGATGGAGAGGGGAAGGGGAGGGATAGGGAAGAAGGTTATTATGCTGTAGTGTGCCTGCTGTCACCTAGCCAGCCATGTGGTGTGGTGGTGAGTGAGGCTATCTCCAGTGCAGCAGGTGCTGGATTCATGGCTGGGGACCTGGAGGGTAGGATTTTTTCTGCTGCCTGCAGCTGCGGGGCTTAATTATTTTTAATGCGGACTGTGCCTCCTCCCCATTATGCACCTCCCTGAAGTTAGGAATCTTAAATTGGGGGTTGTGGGGGCAAAGTCCCCAACAAAAACACTTATTTTTTGGCCGGATGTCGGGTCACCAGCAACTGTATATTGCCGATTTGGTTTTCGGCGATATACTCTCACCATAATAACGATTGCCATTTCTTGTTTGCTATTACAACATAGAACCATCTCTTAGTATGAAGGGGCCAGAATTGAACACAGTACTCCAGATGAGGTCTCACCAGTACCTTTTTCAGAGGGAGCACCACCTGCCTATCCCTACTTCTAATGTTTCTTAGTATGCTCCCCAGCAAACTCATATTTATGAGCTGGTTCCATACATTGATTTTCAGGCATTCATTTAGTGTTTATAATTACTCCTAGATCTTTTTCAGAGTCAGTTCCCTGTAATTCTTTCCCTTCCAAAGTATATGATGCTCTCATATTTCTCTTCCCTAGATGTAGTACCTTACATTTATCTAAACTGAAAAGCAATTTATTCTTCTTAGCCCAAGCTTCTAGATTCCAAATTTCTTCCTGGAAAAGCTCAATTGATTGCATATTGTTACCTATTGCTCCTAACTTTGCATCACCCGCAAATCTACAGATCCAGGCATTGAATTTAGGTTGCATAGAACTAATATATAGTTTGAACAATGTCGGTCCCAAAACGGATCCCAGTGGTACCCCACTTGTCACATTACCCCAGATGGATAGGTGTCCTGTTATAGACACTCTTTGTTTTCTGTTAGACAGTCAGGATCAACTCAGTTGGTCAGATTTGCATTAAATTTCATTTCAATCATTTTATCAATTTGTTGTGTTGTGAGGCAGTACATCAACACCTTGGACAAGTCCAGAAATAGTACATCAACTGGAATACCCATATCCAAAGCTGTACTTATAGATTCAAAAAATGCAAACAGATTGATCATCCATCATCTATTGGATATAAACCCCATGTGGACTAACATTGACCAGTCCCTCATCAGCAATATGTTTATCAATCTCTTCTCTGATAAGCTCTTCCATTATTTTACTGACAACTGACATTTAACTGATTGGTCTATAATTTCTGTAATCCTGCTTGGAACCCTTTTTATAGACTGGAATAACAATAGTTAATGTCCACTCTGATAAAGCTCTACCATCATTAATGGAGTCAGTAAATATATCTGCTAAAGGACTTGTGATTTCATTGGCCAGTTCCTTTAAGAATCTAGGGTGAATTCCGTCTGGTCCCAGATACTTGTTTGGGTTTAACTTGTTTATTTTATTCTGTACCTCATGTTCCTATATTAGTATTTCTTTATTCAGACAACCTATATCTTTATATTCAAAAATACTTAGGAAGTATGAGTTGAAAATATTGGACATAGACATCCCATCAGAGACTAAGATATCTCAATTTTTAATAGGACCTATCCCTGAATGATTTCTTCTCTTCCTATTTATGTAACCAAAGAAAGCTTTTTTTCATTGTCCTTGGAATTATTAGCTAACTTTAGTTCTTAGTCTCTTTTAGATTTCTTAATATAGGCTCACATATTCAAAGGAGATGTGTGGCCCAAAATGGAGTTGCATGGCACATCTCAGAAAATGCACGGAAGCACGATATTCAAAAGGGAGGGATGCGTCACGCATTTCTGAATGTGCGATTGCACAGATATAATGTATGCAGCACCAAAAGGGGGGGTGTACATGAATATGTCACACATCTGTATATTCAGTCAAAATGTGTGATGCATCTGCTGTGCATCTCAGAAGTCTGCCACGCAAAGTTAGGCAGACAAAAGGATAGCTTAAATCAGTCAGTCACCCACAGGCATGCTGTGGAACTGCAAGCAGGCCATCCTGAGACAGCCCTTGGAGGTGCAGTAGGATGTGCCCCAGGCAGCCACACACAGCAGTCATGCCAGCACAGAAGTACCCAAAGCCACAGGTATTGGGACACTACCGGCACTGCCCAGAGAGCCACCCCCACACCATACCCAGGATGTAGACACCAAGCAGCCACATGCCAGTGCTGTTAGGTGTCCCCCTAGCACATGGGCAGAACAGACAGCCACAATGCAGCACAGACAGCAGAGGCCATGGCCTGCACCCATGTGGTCTGCAGGGTGACACCTGGGGGTGGCATGTACCCATGGGGATGTCTGTGGCAATGGTACCCAGGTAGCCTGGTGGTACTAGTGGCAGGGACTGACCTATGGCGCACACACCCATGGTGGTACACCATAGGAGCACACAGCATGCCCATGACAGGCCCACACAACAGGGAGCCACAGACATGTCACCAATGTCTGCCATGTGGTGTGAGACTGCCACAGGGGCACTGTTGTGGGTCTGTGTGGTGTTCCTGTGGTGGACATAGCACAACAGTGGGTGGTGCAGGGCAGGGGTGGCATAACCTGCGGCCTGGGGGTGACATGGGCATACCTCATGGACACCCAACACCTCTGGTGATGGCCATGCAGCCACCATGGGCATGTAAATGGCCAGTGTCAGACTGGTCCACTGGGTTACCTGGAGTGGTCCAGATGGGACCCACACACTTAGGTACATGGTCACCTTCTGAACACTGACATTCCTTGCATGTATCACCATGTTCCTATCATGTGGGGAGTGGGGCACTGCAGGTGACTGTAAGCTGCAAACATTGTTAGTGTATCACATTCCTGAGGGATACAAATCAGAGTGTGTCATCCTGTGCCCCCCGTTGCTTGACCAGGTGGGCCCCCTGTACCCCAGTCTGACCCTCTGCATGACCATGGGTAATAGCACTGTACTCAGGCCAAAGCAGCCCACACACACACACACACACACACACACACACAGACATTCCATCACACCTGCCTGCTAGGCTGCAATACCTCCTGTTCACCTTTGTGGAGTGGTGGGACAGTCCTGCAAAGCTGGAATTGTGCATGCCTTTGGTATGCAAATGGCCTGAATAAATTCCAGTAATGAGCTACGCATGTGGGAATGGGCTCAGAATGTGCAATGAGGCCACTTGCATCTACTGGCTGAATATTGCAATTTTGCATGTTGCACATGTGGCCACCCATTGCGCTTTTCCCTATGCTCCACACAGGTCTCAGGGCAACTGCCACACTGTGAATCTCCCACTGAGCAATCATGCATGTTCAGGATATTCAGATGGACATGCACGATCGCATCTTATGGTGCATCTTCTGAGTATACCATTATTTTGTGCCGGTGCGTCTCAGTTGTGCATCACAGGCACTTGTGCGATGCAGCCTGGGACTTCTGAATACGGGGCCCATAATGTTTATATTGCCTCACCTTAGATTTATAAATGTTCAAGTACTGAATGAGGGGAACTTCTAGTAGGCCCCTTTTTTTTTCCCCTGATCATGGCACTTATAGTTTTGTTGTACCATACAGGGCTTTACCCCTGCTGTTAGTTGCTTTACATATTATTGCTACATTGATCCAATATCCCCATACTGGTTATTATGTGATATTTCACTTTTAAATAGACTATTGAAAGTTATATACAATCCATGCAATTAAATGTTACTAATAAAATAAGGTTTGTACATTATATTAATTTCTGTTCCCACCTTCAGTGTGAATATTGGACGTCCTACTTTGTGCTGAGGTGTGTCCTTATGTCTGTTACCTAGAAAGTTAATTTGAAATATCATTTTTCAAAACAAAATACAGTAGTGCTATTTATTCATTATACGTGTAGTCACTTTGAAATTAGAAACAATAATGGTACAAAGGTTCTCACCTAACACACCTTGTTGGGCAAAAGGCTTGTCCAAATATCTCTTTAATGCTTATACTTTTAATTAATTTCTGCAGAGAAAAATAAAAACCAAAAGCCACTTAATTATTATAGTCCTAATAAACATCATCCACATAGTATTATATTCTTGGCAAAAAACTTTGTTAATGTATCAGTTAGGGTTCCAGCTACAAAGTTTGGAAATGTGGTATTAGAGTTTTTGAGAGATTGTAATTGTATTCTTATTTCCCTGTGGGAGAACAGGACCCTCTGTAGGGGAGGGTGTGTCTATTTACTGATGATATGAAGATCTGCAATACGGTAAACACCCCAGGTGGGGTAGAAACCATGAGACAGGATCTGAAGAATCTGGAAGAATGGTCAGAAACTTGCCAGCTGAGTTTCAATGCAAAAAGTGTGCTGTGATGCACTTGGGGCATAAACACCTACTAGCCACTTACACTGTAGGGGCAGAAGAAATCAAGACAACCAAGCAGGAGAGGAATCTGGGAATTATAATATCAAGCAACCTGAAGGTAGGAAACCAGTTTAACAAAGCAGTAGGAAATCAAATGGAATGTTGCTATGCATAGGGAAGGGCATAACCAACAGAAGGAGGGAGGTAATCATGCCTCTTTATAAAGCTATGGTGAGGATTCACCAGGAATACAGGGTCCAGTTTTGGAGACCACATCTATGTAAGGACATAGATGGGACAGAGAGGAGACAGAGGAGGGCAACCAAAATAGTGTAAGGCATGCAGGAGAAGACATATGAGCAGAGGGTGGGGAATTGAATCTGTACCCACTGGAGACTAGAAGGGAGGGAGGGACATGATTGAAACTTTTAAGTATGTAAAGGTAATAAACAAGGCGAAGGAGCTGAGCTTATTTAAAAGCAAGGAGGGGGCTAGAACTAGAGGGCATAGTTTAAGATTAGAAGGAGGAAGATATAGGGGTAATGTGAAGGGGAGGTTCTTCATAGGCAGGGTGGTAGAGGCCTGGAATAAGTTACCAGAGGAAGTGGTGGGGGCTGAAATGGTGAAGGGATTCAAGAGAGCATGGGACTGACACATGGGATTCACAGGTGGAGGGGGAGGGGGGAGACCGTGGCAGAGAAAATGTGTCGGGGGGGGAATAGGGAAGACTAGATGGGGCAGAGGGGTCCTTTTCTGCCGTCAGATTTCTGTGATTCTGTGAGTCCATAATCATACCTGTATTAGCATGTGGGAGCACAAGGTCCAGTCCATAATTGTATCCATATGTGTACTGTGTGTGTGGGAGTGTGAAAAAACACCTCA
The DNA here is from genome assembly GCA_016271365.2 of Neoceratodus forsteri. NCBI lineage: Eukaryota > Metazoa > Chordata > Ceratodontiformes > Ceratodontidae > Neoceratodus > Neoceratodus forsteri. Next base: position 188,312,197 of record CM057457.1, read on the forward strand.
TATTGCAATCTTATCCTATAGAAAATGCAGCACAATGTGAAATCCATGTAACTAGACACCAAATTAATATATTTTCACAAAACGAGAAAAGGCACTTCGATGGCACAAGGCCTTTGTACCCTAAAAATTTCAGGGCAAAATTGAAAGTAATTTCTTCACAGTGTAGTGACAAAGAAACAACTGTCTAGACCTCACATTACAATGTTATCCTATGGAAAATGAAACAAAATTTAAAGCAGAACTCCACAGCAAAGTAATATATTTTCACCAAACCAGAAAAATGTACTTCTCTCTGGCAATCCCTTGGTACCCTGAAAATTTCAGACCAAAATTAACAACCATTTGTGAACTGTGGAGTGACAAAAAACAGCTGTCTTAAAATTTCCTTTTTCTGTGATTCCTTTTTCATAATTTGCGACAAAAGAAAATCCTTTTTCACAAATTGCAAAAAAGGATTGTTTCTCGATTCTTTTTTCACAGTTTGTGGTAAAAGAAAATCCTTTTCCTGCAAATTACAAAAAAAGATTCTTTTTCACTAAATGCTTTTTTTGCAATTTGCAGCAAAGGATTTAGCCACTTTATAAAAACACACTTCCAGATACTGAATCAAAAAACTGACCCCAGAATCGATGTTTATGGGCCCTGATTAGATAAAGACAACTGTTTCCACAAATACAGTTTTTTTTTTTTAGTTTTTTTAAGTTTTTTGTCACCACTAATAGAAAGCAAGATGGTAGTAGCGTGGCAAAGGATACTGCATTTGCGATAAAGAATCCTTTTTTTGAGCAAGACATCTGGTCCTGTAGGAAATAATGGGAAACTTTGAAACTGAATAACTTTTGAACAGATTAATATTTTTCACCAAACCTTCAAAAGGCACCACTGTGACCTAAGATCTATATACCCTAAACATTTGAGATCAAAATTCCACACTATTATTGTGCAGTGGTGTGACAAAGAATTTTAACAAAAATAGTAAATTTTTGACCCCACCCCTTTGTATCTCTGCACGCACACATCTGACTGGAACAAAACTTGCTACATCAAGAGATCTCTGGCCCCTGACAGCACATGTAAAATGTCATGCAAATCACTTGGATGGTTGCAATGTTATTAAAGTGCAACATTTCTAGTTTTACATAGAACTGACCACTAAACCTTAACTAGAGAGGTGCGAGCGTGCTCCTATAATTGCTGTCTTGACTTAAACACCAATAGCATCCTACATATCATGTAAACACTTTTAAATTAATATATTTAGAGTTCTCCATGTGTAAATGTTAATAGAAATGGTAACTCATAATTAATTTACTGTTAGAAGCCACTGGCCTCTTTTTTGCCCACACATTTCATTAACAAGGAGCAGAAAATATCACGTCCCTCAGCAAACCCAAAATACTCCATTAATTCTATTTGTTTATGTTGTTTGGGCTAAAATACTTGTTAATGGTTGACATATAACTTTTTCATGTTAAAATAGTCCCCTCAGTTCTTCCCCCTATACATACAAATGTGTTACCTCAGTTTTTTTTTATAAGGTCTGTTTTTTCATAGTGTTTCACAATGCAATCCTCTTAGAGTCTTAACTTTTAAATATAAAAAAATACAATTTTATTTAGGGTTAGCTGGAATCTTATGTGTTAAGCCTATCAAAGGCTCTTACCTCCATGTCTGGTGTCTTTTGTTGTACTGTAGGCGCTGCCTGCTACCTACCACTCCCTTAAACAGGGTAGCAGTTGTCAAGGTAAATTAAAAAAAAAGGTCAAATACCTGCATATGCAGAGTCATTTTTTCATACATAAATTCATGTGACCATATCATTAGCCCCTATAAACAACTTCAAGTGAGCAAAGAAGTATTTTTCATAACCTACAGTCTCTCATTTTCAACTATCATAAGTAATTTTAACATTATAAACTGCTGGCTACTTAAAATCATGATGTGCTAGTGGAAAGACCTTATTTGAGAAGTGCAAGCTTTACATCATTGAACTCTTAACAATAATAAATTTAACTGACATAGTCTAATGTCTCAGTTTTAATGTTCAACATATTATAATACGAAGACTGGAAAGGTGACTTGAGACTCACAGCAATGCCCTTAGGGAAGGGACCTTCATCCCAACCCACCTAGTTCACTGAAAGGAGATCTGCAAAATGGTGGCCAATGAAACCCAACCACTAGCCCTGCCTGGCTAGCTGGCAAACTGGTGTTCAGCAAAACAGTACAGCCCACCTGACCCTGCCTACTGAATTAGAGTTAAAGCAGGGTGGAGTGGGAGAATATGATAGAGATCTTAAAATACCTTAGAGTTTTTCAGTAGAAAAGGGGCCTGATTCTCAAAGCTCCCAGCATGGTGCAAGGGTCTTTGCTTTTTGTACCAAAAGATGCACTGGGAGTGATCAATAGCTTAATCACTGAATGTGTACAGTATACAGAATGTGCTCATTGGGTGCTCAGTTGGCAGCAGCCATGGTGGTGAAAGGTGGGCTGTGCCAGTCACTAGCTGGGTTTTGGGATGGGGAACAGGGTGGAGGGGTGCTAGGGTTGGGGGTCTGGGGGTCCACTAGACCACCAGGGTTGTGGATTTTGTACATAATGGGGGATCGGGTCTTTCTGGGGGGGGTGCTAGCTCACCAGAGATATATTTTCCTTTATTAATAATGTACAGTATGGGCAGATTGGTGGGGGATGCTAAAGTGCAAGGGATATATTTTATTACTAATACTGTGTAGTACGGGCAGATCATAGAAACATAGAAACATAGAAGTTGATGGCAGATAAGGACCGCAAGGCCCATCCAGTCTGCCCATTTCTTTTTCTACCTTATAAATGTGCCACCGGCCTTTGCTCTGTCAGTGGCCTATCTATTCATAGTCATTTGTATTGCTCCCTTATGCCTAACCCATGCCTGATTGAAGCCCTGCACTGTATACATAGCCACCACTTCTTGTGGTAAGCCATTCCATGCATCCACCACCCTTTCTGTGAAAAAGAATTTCCTCACATTCCCCCTTAATCGGCCCCCCTCTAGTCTCATGCTGTGTCCTCTTGTCCTGCTATTTTTCTTATATTTAAACATGTTAGACTCTTTCACCTTGTTAATACCCTTAAGGTGTTTGAATGCCTCGATCTTATCACCTCTCTCCCTCCTTTGCTCAAGGGTATACATATTGAGCTCTGTTAATCTGTCCTCATATGTCTTCTGATGCAGTCCCTGCACCATTTTGGTTGCCCTTCTCTGGACTGCCTCAATTTGGTTAATGTCCTTGTGAAGGTGTGGTCTCCAATACTGCATGCAGTACTCCAGATGGGGCCTAACCAGTGTCTTGTAAAGAGGGATTATTACCTCCCTCTTACGACTTGTGATACCCCTACTAATACATCCATTGTGTAGTGGTCCCTCCCCCTCCCCAATCAGGGTGGTGGGATGCTACAGCAAAGGGGATATATGTAATTAATAGTACTGTACAGTATGGGCAGATCAGGACTGGGGTCCACCAGCCACCAGGGACTGGCGGACATCCACCCACCCACCAGCTTGTAGCACACCATGCAGATGCTCTGTCTGTTAGGCACACTTACATGGTTGCCAAAAGTTGCTGGACTTTGCCACTGGGACCCTGCCTGATTGAGAATCAGGCACAGGGTCACTGATGCACCTTGATTTGTTGCAGTGTTAGATCACCGCACCTTAAGGCCATCTAAGGGCATTCTTAAGAATCTGGCCCAAGTTGTTCAAGAACAAGGGGGAAATCTATGAAACTGGAGGGAGGCAGATTCAGGAGAGATGTGAGGAGGTACTTCTTCACAGAATGAGTGGTGGATTCCAGGAACAGTCATCCAGCAGAGTAGGTGGAGGAAAAACAGTGGTGGGGTTCAAGAATGCATGGGATAAGCACAAGTGAATTATAGTGGAAAGAAAGGGGAGCCAGTATAAAAAGCTGTAGATCATGCACAGTCTGTGGTAATAGTGTAGGTAGAGAGAAATGGGCATATTGGATGGGACAAGTGGATTCACAAGAAAAAGCAAAGTGCCATGCAAAAGTTTGCTTAGCACCCTGTGATTGCACTGCAGGGCAATCAGGCTATTCACAGTTGGATAACACAGTGCTCTATCCAACTGTGAATAGGGGCAGGTAGGGCAACGCTAACCAAGGCAAAGCACCAGGAACCCCAGTAGCGCTGCTCCCACAGCAAGCCAGGAGAATGGTCAGTAACAATAGTGCATACACGCTAAGTCCCTATTCAACAAAGTAGTCATGTAAATGAGCCCATTGGGCATGCAAGTTTCTCTTGCCCATTAGCATGCCCATTAGGGGCCCATTTACATGGCCCATGGGTGGCATAGTGTGCCCCCCCACCAGCCCATATCAAACACAGCCACATTCCATGGTGGTCTAGTGTCCCCGTCTTCTGCTCACCATCTCCAAATAAATTATGTTCTTCACTGGTAGTCTGGTGGTGCACTCCCCAGTCCCCGATCACCAACCCAATGCATAAATATTCTTATCCATAGTGTAGTGGTCCCATCCTGATCCCCAATTGCTGACCCTTATGTGTAAATATCCTTTTCCATTGTGTAGTGGTCCCTCCCCCTCCCCAATCTCCAATTGTCATCCCCAAAAGAAAAAAAAATTCCCTGGTATTCTAGAGTTCCTCCCCACCTTTTCTGATCACTGTTCACTGTCCCCGTATCAAAAAAATATATGTCCTTGTATCCTAAAGGTCTCTCCCTCCTCTTCCAATGTTCAGTCACCATTGGATTATCTTTATCTGCCATGAAATGGTTTGCATTATATCTGGGAGGGAGATACCAGGTAACAACTGTAAATCATGTAACTTCTGACCCACTTCCTGTTGTTCGAGGGGTGCCACAAGGCTCAGTGTCAAGCCCCTTGCTATTTCTGTTATATTTAAGTAAATTTGGAGATGTAGTTAATAGATCGGCATACCATTTGTATGCCAATGAAACAATTATATATACTGTACTTCTGCTCATACTATTCAAGAGATTGAGATTCATTTATAATCCAGTTTGATACCATGCAGGACTATTTTGTAAAATCTAAACTAAAAATGAATATTACTAAAACAAAGTATATGGTAATGGGGTCTGCACCAAAGTTAAAGAACTGCTCAGATTTGGTTATTATGGATTCAAGGGGGGCCAGACTTGAGCAGGTCTTTTAGTATAAATATTTAGGATACTGGATAGATACCTTGGCAACTGGTAACACCCATGTTGATAAACATGTTGGGACTTTGGGTAAAAGAGTGGAGTTCCTATATAGAAATAAAAACTGTTAAGGGAGAAGTTTGTTAAAGAAAATAATTGAAACTTAGGTTTTTCCACTGATTGATTCAATGATGTTCTCTATGATTACACTAGACTGGTTAAACTGCAAAAGCTGGAGCTTTCTATATAATAAGTTAGCAAGGCTAATCCTCCAGTATCCTAGAGATATCCATCATTGTTTAATGTATGCAAAATTGGGCTGCCTTTCTCTGGTGGATAGGAAACAATTTCACAAGGTGTTTTTTGCATATAAGAGTGCTCAGGGTGAAATTCCAAATTACCTTTCAGAAAGATTAATGGTTAGGGGCTTTAATCTAATTTTGAAGAAAGCAGGGAATAGACAGTTAGTTGTTCCTTTATCAACTACTGAAAGATCAAAGCATTATTTTAGTTACATAGCTCCCCAGTTGTGGAATAGTTTGCCATCAAGTTTCCGCTTGGTAAATGTAAAACCCCCATCTATAACAATTCTTAAACAATGGTTTTTTGACTTTACTAATTCACAAACTAAGTGCTGCTGCACCTAACTTGGCTAATATTGTTCTAGATGTTTACCAGATTGTTTTGTTATTGTAAATTGCATTTGTATGTGTCCATATATTTTGTATTTATGGTTTTGTATGTTCTGTATTGTAAGTTGATTTGTGTTGCCTTGGGTCACCATTTTAAATGAGTTAATTCTCAATGGTCTAACCCTTCAATAAAATGAAAATGAAATGAAATCCCCTTATGAATAACATTCTCTAGTTGTCTAGTGGTCCCTCCCAGTTCCTGATCCCCATCCTCTGAAAACACCCTGCAACCTCTGGTGGTCTAGTGGCCCCCACCCCCACCCTCTCAGGTAATCACCCATCACAAGGGACACAATCAGACTTGGCTAGCTGACAAATTGGTGGTCCGCAAAACTGTGGGGCATCCTGACCCACAGACTATGACAACTGACCAGCAGAGGGATACTGGAGCAATGAGTAACAATATTTAAAGCAACTGTATGTTAATTGACACACATGTTTATTATGATATAGATGGGAGCTGTTGCAGGTTGTTACAATAAAAATACTAAAATAATTATTTTTGTATATGCTTATATATCCTGATTGCCACAAGGATTGTTACTAGTTATAGGGAATCTTCCTTGAAACACCTCATATTCTTTCATTTGGTTTTTTTTGTGCTGCATGGCATAATCTGTCCCCCAGTTTTCTGACTTTTTTCACTATTACCAGTAGTTTTTCTTTTAATAGCTTCTCCCTGATGTTGTTTATTTGTAATATATCCCAGAGTTTAGAAATGATTGATTTTATTGTACCAAAATTATCTGAAAATTCAGTTGGGACAGCAATTCTGTCTCCAGTTTGTTCCTTGAGTCGTACTTTGTTCAAAATGTCCTCTCTTTTGGGTGTGTCACTCTTGTCCCTAGCTTCATCCTGTACATGTTGTGCATAACCCCTCATTCTGAATCACTCCTCCAGGTCATCAACTGCTGCATGATAGTTTATGTCATTAATGCAATTCCTTTTTGAATGTAAAAGCTGTGAAATGGTGTATTGTTTTTGATACTAGGTTTATGAAAGCTTCTTGCATGTAATAAAACATTCTGATCCTTGTTTTTACAAAATAAGTTTGTGCATAGCTAGGTCCCCTCTTTATAAATGTTAAGATCTAAGACATTTACTGACTGATTGCTATAGTTAATCACAGTTTTCAAATATTCAGTACAGCTATTCAGATATTTAAAAAAATCCTTCAGTTGTCTTTCTGTTCCCAACCATATACATAGACAGTCATCAGTGTAATGTTTCCACAAAGTAATGTGGAGATACCAGTTAGGGTTACTACCTTTTAAGAAGCACAAAGTGGGACATTTCTTACTGAAACATGATTTTCACAGGACAATATCTAACCTCGACCAATTCAACAGACTTGTTTTCTCTAAATAGTCAGAATTAAGATTATGTGTTGTAGTTTTTTAGTTGTTTCTTGTGTTTCTTATTATTTTAAGGTATTTTAGTTGTTTTGCAACATTTAGAGGAAAATCAGAAAATATTTTTTCTACTATAATGTCAGGACATGCAGTATTTTTCATGTTTTTCTGCAGGACACAGCTTCCCAAATCAGGACTCTCCTGTGAAAACAGGGACACGTTGTAACCCTAGATAACATACACAGTTTCCTTGGTTACATAAATTCATTTTTTCTCAGAACTGTCCTTGAATATGTTTGCATAACTGGAGCCATGGAAGACCCCATGGCTGTCCCTTTGTTTGCCAGTAAAAATAACTCTCAAAATGAAAATGATTTTGTTAATACTGTCTGTGCCATATATATTCTCCCCAGAATTTCTATCCCTGAATTTCTTACTTAAGGCAAGTAGGTCTTCTTGATGGGGAATACTGGTGTAAAGGTCCTTGACATCTGGTGTAATGAGTATACTTTGTTCTTTTATAATTTATTTCTCTGTTTAAATTATTCAAAAGTCTAATTGTATCCCTTGTATCTTTTGTTGACCCATGACATGGGTGACTCAAATTGTGTGACTCAATATGAGAGACTCAATTTGTGCACCTGAAAGAACAGCGAGGGTGTGAAAGGAGCGAGGAGAAAAAAGAGCTGGAACAAGGCCAGGTGGAAGAAATTGGAATTTGTAGTCTAAACTCTTCATTAAAGTCTCTTCCAAATCTGAGAGTTTGCATTTCAATAAGCTGTAGTTTTTTCACTGCCACCCTGTTGTCTATTGTTTCATTCTCTCTTTCTGTTTCTCATACATTGCCTGACTCTTGATCTTTTCCTGTTGCACCTTGTTCCATGTACTCTCTTTGGCCACCACTTCAAAAAGAGACAGGGAAATATCACATAATAACCAGTTTAAGGATACTGGAGCAATGTAGTAACAATATTTAATGCAACTACATGTTAATTGTCACATATGTTTATTATGATATTGGTGGTAGCTATTATAGATTGTTACTATAAAAATACTAAAATAATTATTTTTTATATGCTTGTCTATCCTGATAAAGTAGTGGATACACTACAAAAGATCTTTTTTTTTTTTTGGTGTGTGTATGAAATATCAAGAATAAATTCTTAATCTGTATGTGGATCAGTTGTCTCAATCTGTGGTGTTTTGTCTGAGGTTTTGGAGTTAGATCCCTTCCAGTAATGTTATTTATGTTTTAGGTGCTGAGTGGATCATACTGCCCATCTATGTTTGCAAAGAGTTCCATAGGATATTTCAAATCAATCAGGCAGGAATCTCATTCATTGGTATGTTACTAATAAAATGGGTTGCTAAGCTGGCATTTTTACAGAACTCGTTCTGAAGCAGCATCTTACTTAGAAACTCAAACCACTAATGAAACAAGTTCATTAAATAAAAAAAAAAGAAAAATTACAAATGTAATAAATAATATGCACTAAGGCAAAGTGCAACTAAAATCAAGGAAAGCTTCTACTGAAGAGTAGCATACACCTCGAAGAAGTTCTGACTTCATTCATAAAACACTAAATGAGTGTAAATAGAAAAAGAGGTTGAGTCAGAGTGATGTATGATTAAATTATCTCTGCTGATATATGTTGTAACCTAACACTGTCATATCAAATGCTGGAGACATGCATCCTCGTGACAGTCAATAAGGAACTAGTAACCTATTGCAACTGTGTTTGATTTTAAGACACTGCAATGAGTAAACATAAATTGCATATTTAGATAGCCAATATAACTGTCACATGAACTCGTCAACTGTCAATCAAGAAAAAATGGTAAAACTTAAAATAGCAGACAAGCATAATTTTCGCTGATCAAGTTTGAGAACACAACAAATATTAGAAAACTGAAATAGAGATGCCTGATTCTCAAAAGCCTACGCCTGGCATAACTTGACTTGTACCAAAATAAATTGTGCAAGTAGAAAGTTATGCCAGCAGACTATGTTTATAATATTCTGCATAGGAGCCTCGACATACATGAGCTACTTGCACCAAAGTGGACTTACACCACCAGTTACACCATAAACCCCCTGTGACATGGCACTGGGGGGTTTACATCAGTAGTTGCACCCTATTCTGGAAGGGCAGCTTCCAGGTCCCCAAATTTTCTATTCTAAAAGAACTCCCAGAGGACATCCAACAAAGTACAGTTACACCATTAAATAGCTGGTGTAAGTGTACTTTGCATCCACCAGGGGTTGCATCAATGTGCCACCAGCCCCAATCCCCCAGTATATGCAATCCCCCCAGCCCCATTCCCAAAGCAGTAGTAAATGCCCCACAGGTCTATGGGACCTCCCTGCCCCATCCCCCAATAATGTATTATGAAAAAGCCCCACAGGGCTATGGAACCACTTGCTCCCAATCCCCCAATAATGTTTGAAAAAGCCCCACAGGGCTATGGGACCCCCCTGCTCCCATCCTCCATTATTGTGCAAATAATAGCCCCACAGGGCTAGAGCCTCCACTCCACAATCCCCGGAACAAAGCCCATGATCTCCCTGGTAGTGTAGTGGCTCCCCACCTGGCAGTGCCAGTCAACCCAGCACCCCCATACCCATCACCAGCCAGCAAATGGCACAGTCCACCTGTCACCACCTCGGCCAGCCACTGACTGAGCTCCGTATGAGCACATACTACTGTAAATAGTATGCACTCAATGAATGAACTATCATTCATTAAGCGCATGCTATTTACAGCAGTACACACTTATTTGGAGCTCAGTTGGTGGCTGGCTGTGGTGGCAAAAGGTGAGCTGTGCCAGTTGCCAGCTGGAGATGGGTATGGGGTGCTGGGTGGACTGGCACTGCCAGGTGGGGGGCCACTAGACTACCAGGGAGATCAGGGGCTTTGTTAATTAATATTTTATTGCATATCACAATTCTGGGGATTGGGGAGCAGAGGTGCTAACCCTGCAGAGTGTTAGCTATTAATGCAGGGAATAGGCATGGTGGGGGGTGTGCTAGCCCTGCTGGGCACTGGGCATGTGTTCAGGGGATCAGGCATGGAGGGGTGCTAGACCTGTGGGGTGTTTTATTTGGGGGTTCAGGCATTGGTGGGGGGTTGGGGTCCACTAGCCCTGTGGGACTGTATAGTGCATGTGTGGGGGGGGCACTTGAGTCCTGCACTTGGGCAAATCACAGACTTGTGGTCAACCATTTCAGTATGCCCTCCATTTGGCATACTGGTATAGTTGACACAAGTCATGGGTCTTAATCGCAGGGACCCTGCCTGATAGAGAATTGAGCACAGGGTCCCTGGCGCAACCGTGTTTGGTGCACGTTGCAATTGGCGGCGACTTTTGCCATCATTCTAGAATCTGGCCCAGAGATAGTTTTATGTATATGGTAGTTTTATGCATACATTTGCAAAGGACACAGGGATGATACTTCTGCTTGTCACTCTTGAAATAGGTAATAGAAGAGTGAGAGTGACAGCTTGGTTATGCATGAATATGCATTTACACATAGAGAACAGCTGATTGTGATCACACTTGGACACAAAAATGTAAATGAACACCAGGAAGACTGCTCTATTAGAGCCCCTGTAGTGTGAAAAAATAAAACTTAAGCAAAGCATACACTTGCTATGAATGATATACAGTGCCGTCCCCCAGGATGAAACCCACTTTTAAAGCACTCTGCAGTATGCTGCAGCAGACCCACTGAATAAGGCAATGTAATTTCAGTGGTAATTAGTACATTTTGTCATGCAGGAAACTGTGGCATTCACTTCATCCTGGCAATGTCACATTTTCCTGAATGACAGAAGGGGCTAATTACCATTGAAATTACGTTGTTTAATTTTATTTTTATTTATTTATTATACATATCGGAATTACAACCCTTTAAGTCAAGGACTTGTTTCCAAAGGCTCCACGTCAGTTCCAGTGGATTCAACACATAAACAGCAACACAAATGCAATATGATAGACAGGAGGTTACAGAAGCTTTTTGTTACATGCCAAACAGTGAACAGCAAACAGTATTCATATATTTGCAGGTGTCTGAGCAAACAGCATAGAATCCCAAGCCATCTAGTGCCCAGATAAGAGTTACAGTTTACAATAGCAGTACAGATGTCTATACAGTGCAAAAGCTAGACTCCAAGCACAAATACAGTAAATTCAGAATTACAGCCTGAGATAAGACGATTGTTGTCAAGAGTCTAGGAAAGGGGCCAGGGAGGGAGCGGGGCACCTATGTGCTAGGATCCTGATTGTGGAGCGCATTCACAGCTGTGGGTGGAGAAAATGAAGGTCTTGAGAGCTGCCTTAAAAGGACCTATTTTAGTGAGTGAGGAGATCAAGGAGGGGAGGGCATTGAACCAGTGTGGTGCCCTGTAACAAAAGGATCTCTGGGTGACTGATGTCCACACCCTCGGACTCTGAGAATGGCCTTAGTGGAGCCATGGGTAGAGGCAGAGGGAAAGCAGGGTGGATGGAGTTGGACACCCTGGGGGGGGAGAGACCTAGAAGTATTTTTTTAACCAGGAGGCAGGTCTGATATTGTAACTGCTCTTCTAGATTGAGTATGCTGGCCAGCGAGAATAGAGTGCATATATGAGTCCATTTGTCTGCACCAGTGAGGAGCCTACAGGCCTTATTTAGGGATAGTTGGATTCTCCTGAGGGTGGTAGCATCAGCAGCAGTGTAGACAGGAAGACCATAGTCTACAAGAGACAGGACAGAGGAGGACAGCCAATCTGAGGGCATCCGGTGGGAGGCAGTCCTTATGACGGTAGAGAAGGCCTATGCATATGTTAATTGCTGAGGTGAGCAGGTCGATATGCAAGTGAAAGGAGATGGCAAAGTTTAAGCTAATGCCCAGGAAGTTGTAGCTGCTAACTTGTTCTAGTGGGTAGAGTGAGCTGGATAGTATATGGAGGGGTGAGTTTTTTGCCTTATTTTGATGATGGGCAAGCAACATGGCTTTTGTTTTTTTAATGTTAATGGCCAGTCTGCGGTCATTGAACCAGTTTCCAATTTGACTGAAAGAGTGCTGGAAGGAGGCCTGAAGAGAGAAGGGGTCGGGGTGGGCAGAGAGAAGAACCACATCATCTGTATATAGCATGACCTTGCTGGAGCAGAAGTTAGGTAGGGCATTTACATAGAGACTAAAAAGAAGAGGGCCTAGGGTGGAGCCCTATGGGACCCTGTAGCAGACGGGATGGGTGCTGTTTATTTTGACACACTGGGACCTTGAACAGACATAGCTAGAGAACCAGTCCAATGGGCCTTGGGAAAAGCCTAGTTGAAGGAGTGTGTCCAGTAGGGGTAGGTGACAGACCGTATCAAAGGCCTTGGAGAGGTCGATGTAGACAGCCCCTGCAAGGCGGCCTTTGTCAAGGGTTTTGTGAAGAAAGTTTAAGAACTCCATGAGAGCAGTGGTCGTTCTATGACCTGGACAGAAGCCATGCTGCTCTCTGCATAGGAGATTGTGGGAGGCAAGATATTGATATAATTAGTCTGCCACAATTTTTTCCAGGGCTTTAGAGAGATGAGGAAGAATAGAGATCGACCGATAGTTTCCAGGAGAGGAGGTGTTACCACTTTTGAAGATGGGGGTGATCACAGCCTTTTTCCAAGCTAAATGGAACTGGCTCAGGCAGAGGGAATGGTTGAGTAAATCAGTCAGGGGGTTAAGTACTACGTCAAGCACCTGCCATAGGATCCTAGTATCCAGGGGGTCAGAGGAAAGGCTGGTAACACTGATGACTTTTGTTAGATAGTGCCAAGAGTTTTGTGGTGAGATGGTCCTCATGTAGAAAGGTGGGCGAGGGAGGGAGGGGCTCTGGCTGGGGGAGAGGTAGATTTGAAGAAGTTACTAGGGAGAACTGCACTGAGATCTGAGAAGGCGGTGTTTAGGCAGTCTGCAATATTAGCAGGGTCAGTGATAGCAGTTCCATTAAAGTTGAATAGGGATGGGGCGGGGAGTGAGACTTCCCATTTAGCTCCTTTATGTTGTCCCAGAAGTTCGGGGTAGACCCCCAGGAGGAGGCTAGTGTGGATCTGTAGTACTCTGCTTTAGCCATATGAGTGGCCCACATACATCTGTTGCACTCAGCATTGTAGGACTGCCTGTCCCCAGGCTTGCCTGAGGAATTGGCTCTATGCCAGAGATTGTCTCTGTGGTGAAGCTGTTTTAGCAGTGATGTTGTGATCCATGGTGTACTATGTTGCCTAGTCCGGGTTTTGGCCAGTGGGGTAAAGATGTTGCAAGCCTTATTGAAGGAGTGGGTAAAGTAGTCAAGTGCTTCATCAATACTAGGGGCCCGGTTGATTGGTGATCAGTCCCACTGGGCGAGGTACTGCTTAAGCCTAGTGAGGTTACCTGGTCAGATAAGTCAGTGGGAGACAGCAGGACCATGTGAAAGTTACTGGTGAGTGATCACTCAGGGGGTTTGGATGGACAACGATGTCCACAATTCTGTGCAGGCGGTTGGCAAGGATGATGTCCAGTAATGTATAAGAGCCATTGGATGGGTTCAGAGAGGTAGGCTGGGTTACCAGCCATGTTAGGTCCAGGGCTGAAAAAGCATCCTTGGCAAGGGAAGATGAACTGCCAAGCCAGTTGGTGTTGAGGTCACCCACTAGTATCTGCTCACCCTTATGTGGGAGGCTGGACAGGTAGTCAGCTAGGGATTGGATTGCATGGGTTTGTTTCTGCAGGGAAATGTAGGCTACCAAGAAAGTCAGAGGGGCTCTGGAGTGGTCTGGGGGATTCTAATTGAGATGGCTTGGGTACCGTGGTCGAGCTTGGGAATTGGTAGAGCGTGGCCCATTAAGCAGTCACGCATATAGACGGTGCAGCCGCCCCCACATTTACCAACTCTATCTTCCCTAAAAATGAAGTAGCCAGGGATAGTGACCGCAGAGTCCGGGGTAGATTTAGACAGCCAGGTTTTCACGACTGCCAGAATGTCAGGCTGATGTTGTGCCATCCAGCACTGGAGGGCAGCATTTTTTTTTAAGAGGCTACAGATGTTCATAGAGGCTATGCGTAGCCCCAATGTAGGGAGGGTCTGAGTTTGGCAGGGAGGAGATGGGCCAGGGTTTGGATGAATGTTGCTGGATAGGAGTAGGAGCAGGGAGACAAACCTGAGAAGAGAAGACATACATTGTTTGTGTGAGCCGTGGCAGTAGTAAGCTGAGCTAACAAGAAGAGAGCATGGGATGGGCAGAGCATGTATGGTGGGGATAGCATGGTAAAGCATTGGAAGTGGTGTGTTGTGGGAGACCAGATGTAGATGGAGCTGGGCAGGATGGGGTTGGGGGAGGGTGATGGTGGTGGACAGGGTGGGGGTGGGAGAGTGTATAGAGGGGTAAGGAGAACCTCAGTGGGTGGGAGGGTGGATAGATTGGTGGGGAAAACCTCAGGGTTATTAGCAGTTGATGTTGGTGATGGACAAAGGTGGGGAATGAAGACTGCTAGGACCAGTAGAGGGACTGATAGATTTGGTCTTAGGAAGAGGCCCATGGTTGTCAGTGGGTGATGTGAGTTCATTAGGAATAAAGTTGGCAGAGAGCCACTCAGATACTCCCCTACCAGTAAAGAGGCCAGTCAGAGAAGAGCAGGGGCAGAGCCACAGAGTATTTAATTAAGGAAGGGGTGGGGGATGGGTGAGTGGGTGAAAAATTCAAGCAGGCAGGAGCTTAAACAAGAAGCTCCCTGATTTAAATTATAGCACTGCTTGAAAAAGGTGCCAAGTTTTAAAAAATAAAGTCTCGTCTGCAGTCTGATACTCTGAGTCCCGTACCTTCCATTATGGCAGTTTTCTGTGGCTTGCGGTGAGGGGCTGGGGAGGGCTGTGAAACATCAAGCCCTCAGACCCTTCCATTATGGCAGTTTTCAGTGGCTTGCAGCGAGGGGCTGGGGAGGGCTGTGAAACATCAGTTCAGTAGGTCTGCTGCAACATTCTGCAGAGTGATGCCAAATGCTCCGGAATTGGGTTCTATCCTGGGGGATGCCACTATACTTATATTCTACAGCATGACTGAAACTTTTTCAAATTCTTAACATTCAGGCACATGTCATGACAGATTTAAGGAAACAGTCTTCATTTAAGCTACAAAAGTAAGGAAATGTGGTATTAGGGTTTTAGAACCCTAACTCCACCCACCCCCTCCACCTCCCCTGTGAACTCCACCAGAATGAATGGTAAAGCACAAACCTTCAAAACAAAACATTTAACATCATAAATAAATAAGACAGTACAAGGAATATAGTACAGCTACACCTCATGATGAACACAGCACTTCTACATTGTACCAGACCTGTAGCAGACATCAAGGGTGGCCTACATTGCGTAGGACCTGTAACAGAGTTATTATCACACACACTGCATCAGACTTTTATGAAGTTCACTAACAGCCTTTATTGTATCAGGTCTTTTATGGACATATCATTACACACATTGCAGAAGACCTGTAGTGAAGTTTGAGAGTGGTCCACATATGAAACATGTAGTAGGCTTGTCATCAAACACATTACAATAGACCTCTAACGGAGTTCATGAGTAGCCTACATTGTGTCAGACCTGTAGCAGACTTATCATCACACACATTGTGTCAGACCTGTTGCAAAATTCACCAGAGAGCTGGCCCAGTGGCGCTGAGGGTTGAGGCACTGGATGCCACACCTCGCACCACACCGGCGACCCGGGTTCAGAAATGAGCCCGGGGTGCTGGGGTCGGCCAGGGAGAAGAAGAATGAAGTGCCCAATGGCTGATCTTCTTCTCCAGGGGGGTTCACTGCAAGCTCCTGTCACTATACCACCATCTAGGAAAGCCTGGTGGGTAGGTGCAGTAGTGGAGCAGCAGCATGGGCATTGGGCAGATATTGGCAGGGGGCAGAGCCTTCCAGCTCATTGACCCCCATTGCATGCCGACGTCTAGGGAGGACAAGGGAAAAATCCTTGTCTCTCCCAGATGACGACACCTCCCTGCTCGTCTCGGGCTAGCAATAGCAAACCCCGCTGTACAGGATCCACATCTCAGCATATAGACTTTGGGGAGGTAAGTACAGAGGAGTGCCTCCTCACTTTGCCCGGGGGTTATCTGGGTGCCTTGGTTACTGTGTGGATCCGTGGCACTCTAGGGGCAGAGAGAGCAGTTTAGAGGATGTCTGAGAGAGGGGAGAGATGAGGTAGTCAGGAGCATAAATACTAGGTTAAAAAATAAAATAAAATTCACCAGTGACTGTGTGGGCCACTCTTAAAGGAGCTGCATGGTCTCAGATATTGAATTAGACCTGGAGTGGACTTCAATAGTGGTCCTGCTGGCCACTTGCAAAGCAATCGCCTGGTCACAGATACCATGCCAGAACTGAAACAGACTTCACAAGTGGTTCTGCCTCCCACTTGCAAAGCAGTTTTCTGGTGCTAGATATTGAGTCAAACCTATGACAGACTTCACAAGTGGTTCTTTTGACCACTTGCAAAGTAAACTGCACGGTTACAGATATTGTGCAAGACCTATAACAGACTTCACAAATGGTACTATTAGCAACTTGCAAAGCAACTGCATGGTTATAGATTTTGTGCCAGACCTATAACAGACTTTGCAAGTGATTTTGCTGGTCATTTTCAAAGCACTTGCAT
The DNA here is from genome assembly GCA_016271365.2 of Neoceratodus forsteri. NCBI lineage: Eukaryota > Metazoa > Chordata > Ceratodontiformes > Ceratodontidae > Neoceratodus > Neoceratodus forsteri. The sequence goes on from CM057457.1 coordinate 188,329,085, forward strand.
GGTCACAGATATTACGATAGACCTGTAACAGACTTGAGTAGTTTTGCTGGCCACTTACAGTACAAAGCAGCAACACAGACACAGATATTTTGCTAGACTTGTAATGTATTTTGTGAGTATAGTAGTAGTACAGATTTATTGTTTGGCAATTGATCCTTACAATATAAAAACATCTATATCAAAATACATAAATAAATGCAAAATATGAAATAAAATTTGAAATAGCTGTGCATCAGAGTGCCGATATGTGAGATAATAAGTATAAGATTCACAGTATGCACATTCAGTCTACTGTTACTGTCTGTCATATCTTAATAATATGCTAGGGGATCAAACAATATGTCAGAAAGAAAGATACAGATATAGCCACGGCCTGACTAAATCATAGAGAATAATTATCTATGCCAAGCCAACGTCTCGTGTCATGAAGCCCAGTAATTGTATCTACTTTTAAATAGATCAATATATATGCTCTGTATTCAAATTGTTTAATGATATAAAAGTATCACAAATCTGTATCAGAATTATTCATTTGTTATTACATCTTTTTTGCAGAATATTGGGATTCAGACAGATCCGGCAGTCAGTGTTCCTATTAGCTACTATTAACAAAAGTGCTGTCTACATACATTTTCAAAGACTGACATCATTTTCATGTTGTTCTATCATTCTTTTCCTTGTGTTATTGACTGAAGAATAGGTAGAAACTTTCAAATACCTGAGTCACCATCAAACAGACTCTAACATTTGCACCACATGTTGACCAAATCATCTGCAACATTAACAGGAGACTACTGTAGGAGCACTATATAGACATAGGCACAACCTTACCCCAAAAGCCAAAAAAGCATCAGTTACAAGTCCCATCCTCCCCATAGCTGACTACAGCCTATCAGCCTATGGGAGTGCCACAGACACTGTGTTAAACAGGGTCCAGTTAGTCCTGAACAAAGCCTGCTGCTTTGTAACTGGAGCTGACAAAATCACACACACCTGCACTCTTTACTCTCTCATAAACTTTCTTCCCCTGCAGGACCGAATAAAATATCAGACCTGCTTACTAGGCATGAAAGCCCTCATGGGTCTGATCCCCAAGGGCTGCAAGGTCTCCTACAACCTAAAAATACCACCAACAGCTTAATCTGGTTCAAGGTCAGTTGACATTCATCTGTATCCCCCTCCCCCGGGTCGTGCCTGAAAATAGGCAGGATTTGTCTAGTGCACTTACCCGGTCAACAAAAGCTAAATAAATAAATAAATAAACCTCCCCAAAATCCTTACCCAACCAGAGACATGACTATAGGTACATTGGCTGTTCCATTCAACTGAACGGCTCTGTCCAAATGCTCCTTTGTGACCAGGACACCAAGCTGGCTTAATGAACTTTGGGTGATACAAAAGACATCAACAAAGTTGGGTCCTTTCAAACAGGAAGTTTTAGATTTACTCCTACCTGGCTCCAAATGTAAACATTCCAAAATGAGCCCATGCGCCTGTTGCTTGTTGGTGGGTGCAGTTAGAGGATGCTAGTCCTGAACTTTACAGACAAATAAATTAACTGCACTCCAGAGAGTCAATAGTCTACATGAACACAAAGCTGATGCTGAATTTCATTTTTAAGCATTTGAGCTTAAACTGCTCGAAATCTTAATGAGAGTACAAAGAGTACTGGACATATACACAAGCAAAAACTACCCCAGCACTTCGCCTTCTCAATAAGGATTCATGAGGAGGTTTGTGTAGACTAATGACTCTCTGGAGTGCAGTTAAATTATTTGTCTGGCTCCAAATGTAGCTGCTTCTTCTAATGAAACCCCCATCCCATGCACTGTCATTTGCCAAATGCACCCCTACCAAACCCAACCCTTGCACCATCTGATTGTGGTGCTTCTTCCCCCTAAGTTTCCCTCTTACAAGTGCACATGAAACCAGCACCTTGCCCACCACATGGTCTCCTCATGCATGTGCCTCTGCTTCACTCCAATGTGATGTAAAAGTGCACAGACTTCACCTCTGACAATGTCTAGATGGGCTGCTACCTTTGTTTAGCTTCTAGTGCCTATGTTATGCTTTGCATTATTTGACCTATTGAATGTTAACTTTTGTTCACTCTATATTGCTGAAATAGTACTTATGTTACTTATTCTGTTTTGTTATGTCACTGAATCTATATTGTCCAGCCTTTGTCAATCACTTTTTAATACTGTCTTTGACATGGTGTAAACACATTGGTATTCTGATGAGGAACCTTTGTAAATGAGCATTTCTGCTCAAAGGTGTATTTCCAAGCTTTGAAATAAATAAATAAATAAATAAAATCCTGCTAGCTTCCCAATAGTTAACTCATCTATGGTAAGCATAAAAATGTGTGTAAGCTCTAATTTATCCATAACATTTCCCATTTCAGAATAAGGTGCCAGAAGGAGTTTTCTTGCTCTAGAATACCAAGGGCAGTCCCATAAAATGTGCATGAGATCTTCTTGTTTGCCAATCAGACAATAATATTTGGGGCTAATCATTGCTGCTTTATTGTATCTTGCACTAAACACATTACTATTGAATGTTTGAAACTTACAGCTAATAAACATTCTTCTGAGTTTTGGATCCTGGAGTGCACCCATATAGAATTCAAAACCAAAATTGGTTATTTAACTCAAACCATTTTGAGTATATTGAACCTGCAATGCTCACTAGATCGTTTTTAACCTAATAGCTGCAAATTTTCTTCTTAATGCATGTCTTGTATTTAAGGCTGAGGGTGAGCTTGTTCTCATGGGATCTGTTTAAGCACATTAACTCGTATTTATTTGTATTATTTGAAGAAGTTCTGTACTACTCAGACTCTTTACACTTCCGGTTGTCCCAAAGCTTTTTCTCCTCCAGGCAGGCATAAGGTAGTCTATCATTTTCTATTCAGGACAATTTATTTTTGTTTGTTTTTTTGTACTTGCCTGGCTCCCACGGCTTTCGGAGGAGGCCTCGTATCCCCTTCTACTCCGTCTGCCTGGTCTATTCAAGGCTACCCCTTCCCCGGTTTCATTGTTGCTTGGGGGCCCGGAGGTGTATACTATTATTCCCCTTTTTCTCCTCTTATCCCTGAGGATGCTGGCATGAAGGACATACATCCAGGTAGATGATGTGCAGACACACGCTGTTGCCAAGCACCCAGAGCGTCCTCCCCTCCCTGGCTCTGAGGAGCCACCATTGCCCCTGAAAGCCCGTGCTTCCTCTGGCCCCAGGAGCATTGGGTGCACGAGGCATCTCCGGTAACCCACCCCAGGAGGAGGAGAGCATCCATTGGGATGCTCAATCCTCTGTCCCCCCACTGGCCTCCGGCAACCCTGAGTCCATTCCCGAACCCGGTCACCAGTGTAGCACAAGGTGTGGTGTCCAGTGCCTCAACCCTCAGTGCCACAGGGCCGGCCATTCAGGACAATTTTAACCAATAATTGTATTTTTGGGTGTCTATAACAGCATTAATGTTATCCATTCCTAGTTCAGATCTTATGTATGCAGATGGGCAGTGGTGCCCCAGGCCTAAGAGCCCTCTCAGTAATTTGAGTACAAGAGTCATTAGACTGTCTCTTATTTTAATGTCCGTTATAAAATGGGAAAATAAAAATATGCAAGCTGATCAGCTGAAAGGACTACGCAGCCATGTCCTTATCAGATGATAATGATGTCAACCAGCACTTTACTTCTCTGAGTGACCCCACAACAGAGAAATATCAAGGACCCATCAAGAGCCAAAACTGTTCTCACAGGTGGGCATGGGCACACACCGCAAAGGACCAGTGCTAAACATAGTATCGCTGTGACAGCTGTCATGGAGCAATACATAGGCTGTCACTCTGCAAGAAATCTTCTGTCAGTGTCCCAAAATTAAAAAATAAGCCACAAAAAAGACATCCTGTCACAAATATAAAAATAAGAAGAAATGACGGCAGTGAACAGAGCAAAGCGGGAGGTATGGGATTAAAATCCAGCAGCAGTCCTCCACTTCCGATCCACTGAAGGAGGCAGCAACTTTAAAATTAAATCATGGAGCAGTCCTAAACTCTTAATATTCTTTGTTTTACTCTCTGCCGCTTTTTATTCCCCTTCTTCCAGAAGCCCTAATTGTTTAACGTTTTTTAAGTAAAGCCTGGCCTCTGTTTCACTCGCCAAACTCGACCCCAATCAAGTTAGTGAAGTGCAGCTTTTAAATCCCGATGCAGTCCTCCAGTACCAATCCAGTGAACAGGCCAGTATCTTTGAAATAAAGCTCCAGACCTGTTCGTATGACAATACAGATGTGTTTCTTTTCTCAAAAACCTGAGATTGATCCTTTGCCTAACACCAACTCCTTCACAGTTGTTGAAAGCAAGCGTATCACACTGGAGTCACTGTACATAGCACTTTTCACACAGCGCTGACTAAATCTGCACTGTAACAACAAACTGGTCACAGATAATTTTTTTTTGTTGTTTCTTTACTTTACAAACTGCAGAGAGGAGAACCATCAGAGAAGCAGCTGTGGATTTTTATTTTAAATGTACTGCCATGTTTGCTGGATCGCTAACAGAAGACTACATTGAAGCATGATTTGAAAGCAGCAGTTCACTGTTGTGATTGCAGTCAGGTTAAAGCAATGAAGCACAGGTCAGACTTTGCTGACAAAATGTTAAATGTGTAGGGCTTGTGGAGGAAGAGAGCTCTTACTGTATATACACACTGGATGGTATTTTTGCATCATGTACCTCAGGAATGCACAGGAAACCTTCTGCTGCCAGTACATAGATACATAGATACATAGACAGTGTCGGCAGATAAGGGCCTATGGCCCACCTAGTCTGCCCATTTGAGCTTGTAAGTTCAGTTTGTTTTCCTAGAAGTCTATTTCCCCTTACCCCTGACCTCTAGAATTCCTTTATGTCTATCCCATGCATTCTTAAATCCCGTGATTGTTTCAGCCCCCACCACTTCCTCTGGCAGGGTGTTCCACTTGTCCACCACCCGTTCTGTGAAGAAATTCTTTCTCATGTTTCCTCTGAATCGTCCTCCCTCCAACTTCATCCCATGCCCTCTAGTCCTGAAACATCTTTTCGCTAAAATAGTGTTTTCCTGCACCCTGTTCCTCCTGTAAGATACTTGTATGTCTCTTGCATATCCCTCTCTCCTCCTCTCCTCCAGGGAGTACATGTTCAGTTCCTTCAACCTGTCTTCATAGGACTTGTGATGCAACCCATGCACCATCTTTGTTGCCCTCCTCTGAACCTTCTCTACCTGTCTATGTCCTTACGTAGGTATGGTCTCCAGAACTGTACACTGTACTCCAGGTGGGGCCTCACTAGTGTCTTGTATAGCGGAATTATGACCTCCCTTTCCTGCTGGTGATGCCCTGCCTATACATCCCAGCATCCTATTTGCTTTACCTGATGCCTTGTCACACTGTTTCCCTCACTTGAGGTCATCAGAGATGACAACCCCAAGATCCCTTTCCTGCTTGGTGCATGCTATATCCTCACCCCCCAACTGATATATTGTGCCAGGGTTTTTGTGCCCCATATGCATTATCTTGCACTTCTTTGCATTGAATTTCAACTGCCAAACCCTTGACCATTCTTCAAGTTTCTGCAGGTCCCTTCTCATTCTGTCTACACCCTCTGGTGTGTCTACTCTGTTACAGAGCTTTGTGTCATCAGCGAACAGTGACATTCTGCCTTCTATATCCTGTGCAATGTCACTGATGAAGATGTTGAATAGGACCGGTCACAGCACTGATCCCTGTGGTACCCCACTGGTCACTCTTCCCTCTGTGGAGTGACAGCCATTTACCACCACCCTCTGTGTCCTGCCACCCAGCCAGTTACCTACCCACCACACTACTGTCCTGTCCACACCCATATTCCCCAGTTTGTGTAATAGTCTTCTATGTGGCACAGTGTCAAAGGCCTTGCTGAAGTCCAGATAGGCCATGTCCACTGCCCTCTCCTGATCCACCTCCTAGTCACCCAGTCAAAAAATTCAATGAGGTTGGTCTGACATGACCTCCCCTGGTGAAACCATGCTGCCTTGGGTCCTGTAGTCCATTGACAACCAGATGTTCCACCAATCTCTCCTTCAGTAGTGCTTCCATGATCTTTCCCACTACCGAGGTGAGGCTGACTGGTCTGTAGTTCCTGCTTCCTCTTTGTTCCCACTTTTGTATAAGGGGACTACATCTGCTGTCCTCCAGTCTTTGGGTACCTCCCTGTTTCCAGTGATTGGCTGAACAGGATAGCCAGAGGTTCAGCCACCACCTCTCTTAGTTCTTTAAGGACCCTGGGGTGCACCCATCTGGTCCCATTGCTTTATCAGCTCTTATTACTTCCAGTTCCTTCAGGACCCTTTCTCGTGTAAAGGGACTTGTGTCCATTTCTGCACCATTCTCACCCCTTGTACTCCCTTCAGACCCATTACCCCCCTCTTCCTTAGTAAAGACTGAGCAGAAATACCTGTTCAATATGTCAGCTTTACTGTTGTCATCCTCCACGCGGCTCCCATCCTCCCCCTTCAGTCTCACTATCCCTCCCTTTGTCCTTCTTTTTTCACTTATGTACCTGTAAAAGGTTTTGTCCCCTTTAACCACTGATTTTGCAATGTGTTCTTCTGTCTGAGCTTTGGCTTCCCTTACTGACTTCCCTGCCTCCCTTTGTTTCTCCTGGTACTTCTCCCTATCCCCTTCTGCCTGTGTCTTTTTGTATTGCCTGAATGCAATCTTTTGGCTTTCACTTTCTTTGCTACCTCTTTGAAAACCATAATGGTCTCCTCTTTCTTTTCCTCTTGCTAACCTGCTTAATGCATAATTCTGTTGTTCTTATAATCCCCATTTTAAATACTGCCCACTGTTCCTCAATCCCTGATTCCTGTCCCATTCCCTTAATGCCTCTTTCAAGCATCTCCCATTTTCCCAAAGTCTGCCCCCAAATCCAGGATACGTGTTTTGTGTGGTTTGGTTCTGCTCTTTCTGTGATTTCAAACCACAATAACTGGTGGTCACTGTTACCCAGGTGCTCCCCACTGTTACCCCCATCACACTGTCCCTGTTTGTGAGCACAAGGTCCAGTATTGCCTTCTGCCGAGTTGGTTCCATGACCAGTTGCTTGAGGAAGGCACCTGAAGGAGTCCAGGATAAATCTGCTCCTAGTTGATGCTGCTGCTGGGATGCTCCAGTCCACGTCTGGTATATTGAAGTCTCCAACCAGTACTACCTCACCTTGTCTGCCATCCTTTGGATGGCTAGCATCAGCTCCTATCTGTTTCTTCCTCCTGGGCTGGTGGTCTATAGACCACACCTGTGCGGATGGCTGGCCCCATTTTCCTTTCCAGCTTAACCCACAGTATCTCTCCCCCATTTTGTTCCTCCTGGATCTGTGTGGCCCTTATGTCATTTTTCACATACAGTGCCACTCCTCCTCCCTTCCTGCCTGCTCTGTCTCTTCTGAATATGTTGTAGCCAGGTATGACCATCTCCCAGTCATGGTTATCATTACACCAGGTTTCAGTGATGGCCACAATGTCCAGGTCTGACTGTACCATGACAGCCTCCAGATCTTCCATCTTGTTGCTAAGGCTCCTGGCATTTGCACACATGGCTTTCCATGATTTGACCTCCCTAGACTGCTTCACTGTTCTACTCCAGCCCCTTCCTTGGTTGTCATTTATCCCTTGGTTCTCCTTGCTGTCTGCCCTTCTGCTGAATTTTGCCCCTTTTCTGCTTATCCACCTTTTGGACACTAATCTCCATCTTTTGCACACTGCTTTGCAGAGATAGCCACTCCTCTGGTTCACTGGTTCCATTACTAGCTGTGGGGGGTGAGCAAGTAGGTATCATTCTTGCTGGCCTGCCACCCCCCTTTGCTAGTTTAAATGCTTGTCAATGTAGCATTTAAAATTATCATTGAGTGCTTGGATTCCCCTCCAGGATGGATGCAGGCCGTCAGGCTTGAACAAACCTCCATCCCTCCAGGTGGGTCCCCAGTCACCAATGAATCCAAACCCTTCCTCACAGCACCAGTTCTTCAACCATGAGTTAAAGTTCCTGATGCATGCACTCCTATGCTCTCCCTTGCCTCTCACAGGTAGTACTTCTGAGAAAGTGACAGAAGTAGCTACTTGCTTGAGACCCCTCCCCAGTTTCCTAAACTCTTCCTGAACTTCCTTTGGCTCCCCATTTGCCAAGTCATTAGTACCTAGGTGGATAATGACATCCAGCTCACCCTCCTGTCTTGCCTTCCCAGTGATCCCCAGTATCTTCCTTCCATCCCTCCATGCCGTGGCACCTGGTAGGCACCTCACCTCCCTGTCCTCCCTCCTGTGTTCCTAGCTGGATCCCTCTTATGATGGAGTCCCCACCAGGATTCGCCTCCTCCTCTGGGGTCCACTGCTTTCCCACTGAGGTCACCTCCTTGCCTAACCTCCACATCCTTTCCTTCCACTTCTCTGGGTACCTCTATTTGGTTGTCCTCATTTGCCAGTGTGGCATATGAGTTCTTGAGAGGAATAGGATCTGGGATGTGCCTCTGCCTGACTGCTCTAACCTCCCTGAGCCCACTGTCATCCAAGTGCTCCTCGTTCTCGGCATCCTTTGAGAGCTGCATTGGACTGGGTGGTTCCTGGACAGGGTGATGGTACTCCTGACCCAGTTTACTTCCGCTCTGAGTTTGTCTACCTCATCCCGCGGTCCTGAGAGATGCATGCAGATAGGGGCAGCACCTCAGTGTCCAGAAGGTCTGCCTGAATATGGCTGCCCCACAGCCACTGCATTGCACCACTCCCCACATTATACTGCAATTCCACTACTTATCTGCTACTGAAGCTCTCTTAGTTCTCTTTTTATTTATTTACAGTACTAAAAATCCTGTAACTGATCCTCAGAGATATATTTTTTTAAGGAAAAAGAAACCAATGAATAAATAAATGAGTCAAAAAACTTGTCGTGCTGAGGGTGGTCTTCTTCCCCCTTATGCCCCTCCTACTTCACACCTCTTACTATACCCTGTGTTTAGCTCCTGTCAATCAGATTTATCAGGGCATATAATTAAGAGTTGGGGGAAGGGGTGGGAGGGCGAAATTGCAGCAATTAAAGACAGCACAGAATTACACCACCACTATTTTTTAAATTTTCAACAGCCCAAAAACAATTATAAGTAAAGACAACACAGAAAGAAAGTATAGTGTCACTACAAGCCTACAATCTAAGTTTAAAAGAAAAATACCAGTTACCAGTTACTCTGAAGCACTGAATTGAATATGTTTCCTTCCTTCACCTTCTGGCTTCTTCTCTTACCTTCAGTAAACGTGTGTTTTAATAGGGGGACTATTTTTTTACTATTTGACATTTTGAAACATCCATTTTCATATTTCTGATTTTTTATTTTACTTTTTTAAATAATTACTTGAAGCCTATTTTATAAGTGCAGTAACACACTCCAAGGTGTGGGTTATGTCCTGATAAGAGCACACCAAGGTGCATAAGGCACTTGGTGCAAGTGCCTTATACCTTATAACACACCTGGACCTTATCAGGACGTAACCCACACCTTGTCATGTGTTATTGCTTGCATACCTCTGCACCATACGTTAACTGTGCTATAATATTTGCTTTAAGGACACTTACAAGTGATTTCAATATAAAAATCCCAAACGCAATGTAACATTTTTTAGCCCTCCCATTGCTTTTCTAGTATTTGCTAATATATGACTGTAGCTCTTATGAAGGTACAACTGCCATCATTAACCGTCTGAATTCATCCATTTAATGGGTACAGATTATGTTCCTGGGACAAGATATTCAAAGGAGTTGTACCGGCACAACCCCAGAACTGGGGGCTATATTCTAAAGGGGTAATTGCACTGCACAATTCCCGATGTGCCATGGTGCAAAGATAATGTATGCAGTGCATCACCAGGGGGCATGCCAATGCATATGTGGCACATCTCACCATTCGGACGAAATGTGCGGTGCATCTGGCGGCACATCCAGGAGATTTGCCCTCATGGTCACAAAACTGAGCATGAAAAAATCATGAAGTGGTAGCCACCCACAGGTGAGCTGCAGTATTGCAAAGAGCAACACAGCAGCTGCCAGCTGTGGGTGGCTACCCCACACCAGAACACCGTACACAAGCAGCTACATTATTCCCTGGTAATGGCAAGGTAAGGCAAGGCAAATTTTATTTAAGAGACGCCCATCCCGGAGGCTCTGGGTGCCGAACACATTAAAATTTCATTTATACAAATCATAATAGATACATAAACAACATACTATAAACATAACATACAATATTCCAACAATTAAAACAAGATTTTATAAATACTACCCTCAACAGCAGCAACTAGAATCAAAATAATCACGAATTAATTTAAACCTAAAATTCTGAGACCAGGTGAGGGTTATAAAATGCAGTCCAGGAAGGCCTGATTATACACAGGGCCCCGATTTTTCTGTGGCACATCGGAGCAAAGTTCTGCAGCAGGGTTCTCATTTGCTGCAGAACTTCTGCGGCACTCAACATCAATTTCTGCGGCAATTCTTCGGCACATTTTTACCCTTAATTTTTTTCCTTTTTGTTTTTTTGCCATATCTGACACAATACACGCTCGTAACACAGTCATTTTATGGACGTTTGTTACCAAATTGTCAACATAACCAGTTTAAGAGCTCTGCTCATGAACAGTATCACTGTGATTTTATTAATCTGTCTGGAACATTGATTTCGCACACCGACCACGCCATTGTGCGCTACATGTGTGAAAACACATTTTGAGTGAGATGTGAAAAATGACAGTTGTACTGTTCATAAGGAGGTGTGATAAAATGGCAATACTGAAAACCTGGAGAAAAAATATTAAAAATACTCGAAGTTATGAGCGTGCGTAGGAACTGCGCAACGCACACTCGTAATAGTCATTTTATGGGCGTTTGTCACCAAATTTTCAACATAGCCAGTTCAAGACCTCTGCTCATGAACAGTATCATTGTGATTTTATTAGTCTGTCTGGAACATTGATTTCACACACCAACCATGCCATTGTGCGCTAAATGTGTGAAAACAGATTTCGGGTGAGATGTGAAAAATGACAGTTGTACTGTTCATAAGGTGTAGTAAAATGGCAATACTGAAAATCTGGAGTGAAAATATTAAAAATGCTCGAAGTTACAAGTGTGCATAGGAACTACACAATGCACACTAGTAAAACAGTCGTTTTGGGGAATATTTTCACCAACTTTTCAACATAGGGTTTTTAGGAGCCTACCTCATAAACTATGACACTGTCATTTCATTAATCATTCCCGAAAGGTGGTTCTGCACAGTGACTGCAGAACCACCTTTCGAGACCGATTAATAAAATAACAGTGTCACAGTTCATGAGGTGGGGCCCCAAAAACCCCATGTTGAAAATTTGGTGAAAAAATTCCCAGAAATGGCTGAGATATGCACTAAAGTTGAAAAAAATCCATTTATGCCATTATACAGCTTACCGCCATTTCTTCAGTTCTGGATCGGCTTTGAAGAGTGCAGACGTGTTCCCGGTCCACCGAAGATCGTCGCGCTGGGCTCCGGAGGTAAGTATGGGTTGAGGTGTGGGTGAGGTGAGGTGTGGGGAGGTGGGTACGCAGAGGGTGGGTGCGGGTTGGGGGATGGGGGCAAAAGAATCAACGATGGAAGGTTTTTTTGTTTCAGTTTTTTTTTCGTATGCACACACAAGGAAGGACTTTTGCCATGCTGGGGTGGGCTCCCAGCGTGGTACCAGGCAGCTTGGGGGGGCAGTGAAGCCGATGGGGGATTGGGCACCCCTGTCGGCAAAGGAAGTTTTTGCCACACTGGGGTGGGCTCCCAGCATAGCATACACACATTTTGGGGGGCAGTGAAACCGATGGGGATTGGGCACCCCATCGGCAATGAAGTTGCCATGCTGGGGTAGGGCTCCCAACAGCATACTAACATTGAGAGGGCAGTGAAGCCGACGAGTTGGGCACCCGTCGACGAAGAACGTTGTTCATGGCTGGCGGAGATTCCGCTGGTGATGGCAAATTCCACAGATATTTCCGCGGTTTGCCACCCGCAAAATCACAGAAAACTCAGGGCCCTGATTATACAGGAAGGCCTTGAGGTGGGCTTTGAATACCTCAATAGAAGGGACCTCCCTGGGAGTCACGTGATGTCAGCCCTAGCGTAGACAGCACGCCCGAGGAGCTCTCCCGATCTCCGGGTAAACAGTGTGATATTTCGGGGCTCAATCATTTCCCTACTGTGCAATTCCCTATTTTTAGAGTTGCTGAGATATCGTGGAAGCGGTGGAGTGAGTCAGCGGTGAGATTTGGCATGGATGGATTCGTGAAGAAGGCGAGGCCTAAGCCCTCTCCCCCCCAGACGCCGGAGAAACAGAAGGCCGCGAAGAGGGCAAAACAGCAGGCTGCTAGCCTTTCGAGCCTGCCGACTGGTGATGCCCCGCTATCAGAAGCGCGGTTTCTGGAGCTAATGCAGCCACTGCAGTTGACGATTGCCTCAGTAGCTGAAGACGTCCAAATAATCAAAAAATCAGTGGATGCACTCTCGATTAGGGTCAGAGACATGGAGTCTAAAGTGGTTTCACTTGAAAATAAGCTGGCCTCTCAGGAGACTGAATTAGTTCTGGTAAAAAGGAGATTTAAGAAATTGGAGGAAAAGCTGGAGGATTTGGAGGGGCGCAGCAGGCACAATAATATTGTGATAGTTGGTATCCCGGAAAAAGAAGAAGGCAGTGCTCCAATAACTTTTATTCAAAGGCTCTGCATTAAGATTGCAGGTTCTCCCCAGGTGGAGAGATTATATAATCGAGGAGGGCATAGGGCCCTGCGGCCTCCTCCTACATCAGATCAGCTTCCCAGGCCATTTATCATAAAGTTTCTCAATTATTTGGACAAACAGCATCCTGAACAAAGTTAAAGGCATAAAAGACCTGCTCTGGGAGGGCAAACGCATTCGTGTGATACAGGATCTGCCTCATTCAGTTAGGATGAAACGACGAGAACTACATCCCATAGTAGCTAAATTGGTGGCAGCTGCTAAACTTTTCCGGGTGAGATACCCCGCTATTTTGATGGTCAAGCTGGAAGGACTGTGGCTTTCATTCGATACTAGCTCAGAGGCTCAGCAGGAGTTGCAGCGTTTGCTCCCTGACCTATTTAAGTGACATTGTACAGGACTGTATGTTTGATGGTCATGGTGGTCCAGCGAGAGGAATGTGGAACCTTTTGCCTGCTGTTCTTATGGACTGTTGGGATGTTACAGGAAGAGCCTAGTTTTCTGGTGAAGAAGTGGATTGTGTGGAGGTCCCCTGCTGGTTATAAGGGAGACTAGGAGAGCGATGGAATATCTCTCCACGCAGTTGGAAGATGGACAGTATTCTCCTTTTTTTTTCTTTCTCTCTCCCTTTTTTCTACAGGGTGGTCGGCCTTACGAAGATGGATTATTGCTGGTGGTGGGGCTTGTGGCCTGGCTAGGGTCCCGTGCCTTAGCGTGTTCGGACTGGATGATCTGGACTGCTACTTGGGAAGCTCGAATGGGCCTGAGGTTGCAGTCGCCGACAAGGAGTTGCATGTGATCGCCTGGTTTACTTAATGATGGGACCTATGCTGCTGGTGGAGTGCTTTTTTTTTTTTTTTTCTCGCACTAGGGTCCTCCATTAGTTCTATGTATTTTCTAAGGCCTACTGCTTGCAGTTGGGTCGATTGAGTTCATGTGGATTAATTATGGTGGAGGGGGGGGGCTCCGGGGCGGTGGCTGAGGGTTCGGGGTTGATAGAATGCTTATCATGTGGCTAGTGTTAGGTTGGAGGGCAGTTCATTGGAACTGGGGGAAGTGCTTTAGGTGGGAGGAAGTGGTGTGTATATACCTGTGTTGGGCTGGGGGGAGGGGATGTGGGTGCTGGGTGGCCTGGGGGTTTTTATGGGAAGGGGTGGGCTTTAGCTATGCTCACGGTTACAATTCACTGGGGAGTCCCCTATGCTTTGGGCTTAGAGATGTTCCTATGTCAAGATGGGGTCACCTCCCTGATGGTAGTAAGTTTAGGTGTTATGATAGGTCTCAGGGAACCTTATATTTTGTTCTTACATGACTCAGATTTTAAAACTTATCAGCTGGAATGTAAAGGGAGCCAAGGATAGGACTAAAAGGCAAGTAATTTTACGGCATTTGCATCACTTGGGGGCGCACATTGCCTTCCTTCAGGAAATGCACCTGCACAGATGTGATGTGCAGTATTTTAGGAGGACCTGGGTAGCTCAAGTATTTGGTGCTGGTGCATCAACTAAAAGGGCTGGTGTGGTTATATTGGTAGCCAAGACTGTTCCTTTTAAACTGCTAGATGAGCACTGGGACCTTGAAGGCCGCTTTATATTTGTTCTGGCTCAGGTAGCCTCACAAACGATTTTGCTGGGTTCAGTTTATGGTCCTAATGAGGATACCCCCCTTTTTTATGTGGAGGTATTATCTAAGATATTGGCCGGTTCACACCAACCGATAATTATTGGGGGGGACTGGAACCTTGTGCTCCAAAATGACCTGGACAGGACATTCAATAGACGTAAGGGACTATCCCCTGCCCAGAGAGCATTAAAGGGTCTTATGGAGTGTGCTGCCCTTCTGGATGTTTGGCGTATCTTGAATCCAAATGTACGTCAGTATTCTTTTTACTCCCCGGTACATAAGTCCTATTCAAGGATAGATTATATCTTAGTTAGTGCCCTATTAGTCCCCGAGGTAATCCAGGCAGATATTTCTGTCAGGGTGATTTCTGATCATGCCCCCGTAAGTATATCTTGCTCTTCCTAACTTCCCGGCGTTCCCCTCACTGGAGGCTCAATACGCAACTATTAAAAGCTCAGTCTGTATGCCAGACAATTAGTGAGCATTTTGATACATTTTTGCTGGTTAATCAGCACTCAGTGACCCGAAAAGACCTGGTTTGGACTGCGCTAAAGTGCTCCATACGGGGGGACTTAATTAAGTTTGCTGCAAGGAGAAATTATGCCCAGAAAAAAGAGATAGACTCCTTATTAATGCAGATTAAGCAGATAGAGTTGAACATTTCACAGCATTCACCTGACTCTGAGAGGGTCAGGCTGCATAAGTTACAGGCCCAATTTGCAGGGTTGGTTCAACAAAAGGTGGAGCTCGCATTACGCAGTACAAAACTTCAGTACTTAGAGTCAGGGGAAAAGGCAAGTAGGCTGTTAGCTGCTCGATTAAAACAGTTGGATTTAGCGCATCATATTGCGGGAGTTTGCATCTCTCAGGGTGAGCAAGTGTGTTCAGACCCGACGGAGATGGCTGAGGCCTTTAGAGCTTTTTTTCAAAGAATTTACTCACGGGACACCGGGGTTGAGTCATCAGATTTTAAAATTCGCAATTTGTTAGCCTCTGTGGGTCTCCCAAAAATTTCAACCGATGAGGCCAACTATTTAGCAGCTCCCATCACTCTTGTGGAGGTCCGGCTGTTATTCAGCAGATGCCCTCGGATAAATCGCCGGGCCTGATGGGTATCCCAACAATTTTTTAGGATTTTCTCGAGTCAGGTAGCTCCTATCTTGCTGGAAGTCTTTGAGTACTGGCACAGGCACGGGTCTTGGATCCTCAATTTTCTCGAGGCAATAGTTACACTAATTTTGAAACCTGGCAAAGACCCACTTGATCTTAATAGCTATCGTCCGATATCCCTGTTAAATACTGATGTTAAAATACTGGCGAAAATTCTGGCTGGCAGGTTGTCGAAGGTGATGGATAAATTGATATGCAGGGAGCAGGTGGGCTTTATGAGGGGTAGGGTGCCTCAGGACCATCTGAGAAAGTTGTTGCACCTTATGGCAGAGGTTAGGGATGCGGATGTTCCTGCGGTACTCTTGTCATTGGACACCGAAAAGGCTTTCGACAGAGTCTCCTGGTCCTACCTGTTCCTTGCTATGTCGGCCTTTGGTTTGCCGGATGTTTTTATTAATTGGGTCAAAATACCATATTCTTTTCCATCCGCCAGGGTGAAATGTAATGGAGTCCTCTCACAAGCTATTAGATTAGAAAGGGGCACCAGACAGGGATGCCCGTTATCCCCGCTTCTATTTAATATCTATATTGAGCCATTTCTACGCAGGTTACAGGGAAACCCACGAATTGAAGGGATCAAAGTTGGCAGTAGAGCCTATGTTTGCTCAGTCTATGCTGATGATGTCCTTTTGCATGTGGTGCAGCCAAGTATCTCCCTCCCAGCGATATTGGAGGAGATTAATTATTCCTCAAAGGTCTTGGGTTATAAGTTGAATCACTCTAAAACTAAGATTTTCCCTTTAAATCGAGGGTGATAAGAGATGATTTGCAATCCTTAGGCCTAGGTTGGGAATCTGGTTCATTATTATACTTGGGCATTAAGATTAATAATAGTTTGGCTTTGATGATTAAGGAGAATTTGGGCACCCTTACACAAGTGGTAGCAGATGATCTGAATAGGTGGCGACCCATTGCTCTCACCCTCTGGGGTAAGATAAATCTCTTAAAAATGAATGTCCTGCCCAGGTTTCTATATCCGTTGGGAATGTTGGGGGTTTCTCTCCTGAAAAGATGGTTTATTAAGCTGCAGAAGTTGTTTGTCTCCTTTATAGGACAAGGGAAGTGTATTCGTAGGTCATTTAACAACCTGACTGCCCCCAGAAACAGGGGTGGTTTGGCGGCCCCCTCGGTCTTTACCTATTATTTGGCTCAGCATGTTAGTAAACTTGCTTGGTGGATTAGTAAGGTGCAGCCTCGGACTATAGACCTCTCTGGTATGATATTGAGGCGGACCTGGCTAAGGGCGCATCGCATGTTCGTTGTGGTCATTATTATATATTTCCCTATGAATTTCGAGGCCTTCAGGAACAATCCCATGGGATGGTCCTTGAAGCTTTTTCTCCAATTGCAGCAGCACTTAGGATTTAAGTGGTGGGTCTCAGACACTCAGCCTATTTTTGAAAATATGCATTTTAAGATTGGGGGTCTCCCAATATCTCCCTCTTTCTGGCCCCAGGTTAGTCATCTCACGGTAGCGGATTTTTTAGATCAGAAAGTACCCAGGTCGTTTGCCTATATTAAAAAGGTCTTTGGGGCAGCGGACAATTGTTTCTTTAAATGGTTGCAGCTTAAGAAGGCTGTCTGTCAAGGGCCTTTTCTGTCCGTGGCCTCGCATGGTCATACCTGTAGTATGGACGAACTTTGGAGAGTAGCAACCCAATCCCATGCGGTCTCCAAAATCTATAGAAAAATTTTAGAATGGGATAAGAAAATTCCTTC
This sequence comes from Neoceratodus forsteri, assembly GCA_016271365.2. Lineage (NCBI taxonomy): Eukaryota > Metazoa > Chordata > Ceratodontiformes > Ceratodontidae > Neoceratodus > Neoceratodus forsteri. The sequence goes on from CM057457.1 coordinate 188,346,409, forward strand.
TGGGGTGTGTTACTATTGGGCTAGAGAGCTGGGGGTGGGGGATTCGCCAGAGCTTTGGAAGAATCTGTGGAACTCTGTTTATAAATATGTTAAGCAAGATAGGCTTAGGATGGTCCAATTTAATATTATGCATCATCTGTATCTGACTCCCTCATATTTATTCCGATGGAAGGCACGGTGCTCCCCAGCATGCTGGTGCTGTGGCGTTGGGGAGGGTTCCTTATTGCATATGCTGTGGGAGTGCCCAAAGATTCGCTCGCTTTGGGAGGACATCAGTAGACTTGTTCATCCTATCCTTGGCTCCTTCAATATGTCTACGCCAGAAACTTGTGTATTGTTAATCTTTCCGGACATGGCCCTGAAAGCTTGGAGAGCCCATGTTGCACTTATTACTGCAGTTATGAAATTAGTAATTCTCAGACATTGGTCATCTAAGGGTTCTCCTTCTATGTTGGAATGGCACCGAGAGTGTATGCTAGCGTTGCAATTAGAGAAACATATAGCCTATATGCAAGGTAAGCCAAATGCTTATATGACTAAGTGGGGGCGTCTTGACCTATTACTAATTAATTTTGGAAATGCAAATTGACTGCACTGCGGTATAGCAATGTATTTGTGCTTTCCTCTTTTTTTGTCTTCTCTGCCTATTCTTGATTTCTCCTTTTCCTTTTCTCTTTTTCTTTGTGTGTGCTTGTAATTTGGTTGTGATTGTAACCTTGAGCAGGGTTGGGGGGGGCTTTAGGGTTCTGGGATGGGGTGGTTTTCTAGTTTTATAGTGGGAAATAGAGCCGGGGGTTTTGTTTTTAATTTTTTATTGTGGGTTGCGCCACCCTGTTATGTATTTACTTGATTATTTTAGTCGGTTGTTATGCAGGTTTTATCTGCAATAAGCTTGTATTGTCCTGGATATATGCCTTTTTCTCTGTATGATTGTAAGTGTGGATACTGGCGCTTGAAATTAATAAAATTTTAAATTGCAAAAAAAAAGAAGGGACCTCCCTAACAGCTGGAGAAAGTGAATTCCAGAGGACTGAGGCAGCAACACTGAATGCTCTGTCACCTGCTGTTTTTAACCTCGCCCTGGGAATCGCAAAGGAGGCCCCTAGAGGAGGAGTGGAAGGAGCAGACTGGGACAGCAGGTGTAAGAAGGTCCTTCAGGTAACCAGGGCCCAGGTCATGTAGGGCCTTAAAGGTGAGCAAACCCACCTTAAAGAGGACCTTCCATCTGACCGGCAGCCAGTGCAGTTGACGCAGCACTGGAGTAATGTGGCAATACTTAGGCTGTCCTGTCAGCAGCCTAGCTGCTGCATTCTGCACCAGCTGCAGTCAGCGCAGTTTACCCCCAGAGACCCCAAGATAGAGCGCATTACAGTAGTAAAGCCTGGATGTCAAGAAGACATGCACCAAGGTGGGGAGGTCCAGTAGCAGAACTAGGGGCTTTATCCTGGTGATATTCCTAAGATGATAAAAACTGGTGCGGACAATGGGCACCACCTGAAACTCAAGTGTCAATCTGCTTTCAAGAATAACACCCAGATCATGCACCCTAGAGGAGGCCTTCAATGGTATAGAGCCAAGAAAAAGCCCAGTCTCTGCACCAGAGGCCAATCAATCATGCCCTCTGTTTGACTCTGCCACCAGTACCTCCATCTTATTGTGGTTCAGTTGCAACCAGCTGGAAGTCATCCAGTCATTGATCTCAGTGAGGCAGCTGTTAAGCACTTCCACTGTGCAAGATGTGCCAGGAGCAAAGGAAAGATACAGCTGGGTATCATCGGCTTAACAATGAAAACTCAGACTGTACTTCCTAATGAGCTCACCCAGAGGCAGCATATACACAGCAAACAACATTGGTGACAAGACTGAACCCTGGAGAACTCCGCATGACAGAAGGTCAGAGGAGGAGGAGAAATTCCCCATCACTACTCTCTGCCTCCTGTTAGATAGAAAAGACTCAAACCAGCAGATAACAGTGCTGGTGAGTCCACAGAATTCCCTTAGGTGGTCCAGTAACACTCAATGATCAACCATGTCAAATGCTGAAGGGAGATCTAGAATAACCAGAATTGTCCTCTCCCCTCGATTTGTAGCCCTAAGGAGGTCATTATGCACCCAAACTAGCACAGTTTCTGTGCTATACCTCACACAAAACCTGGACTGGAGTGGCTCATATAAATCATGAGCCACGAGATGCTGTTCAAGCTGAAATGCCGCCACCTTCTCCACAATCTTACCCAAAAATGGAAGACTGGAGATGGGATGGTAATATGCCTTGACGTCAGGGTCCAACGATGACTTTTCCAAAAATGGTCTCTCCAATGCCTCCTTCAAGACATCAGGAAAGACCCCCTCTGACAAGGAACACTGGACAATCAAGGCAAACACCAGGCCAATGGAGTCAACACATCTCATAAAGAAACGAGTGGGCACCGGGTCCAGTTCACAAAAGGTGTGCCAAAGCTTGGAAGCAATCTCAGTTACCTCAGCCACTTCCACCAGTCTAAACTCACCCCAACCAGGTGGAGTGCTCTCCGGTCACCAAAGGTGACCACTGTTGGCCAAACTCTGGCCCACTGGCAAAACCCCCTGCCTGATGGCAGACACCCTGTCTGAGAAGAACCGAGCAAACTCTTCGCACTGTGCATTCAAAAAGGCTGCCTTTGGCTGTAGACAGGAAGGATGGAGAAGCCTGTCCACAGCCCAAAAGAGAACAATTGGTCAGTTCCTCCCAGCAGCAATCTCCCTGGACAGGAATTATGCCTTCTTATGGTTGATTGCCCCCCTGATATGTGCATAATGCACACATAGGGCCAGTTTGTCTACCTGCAGGCTGGACTTCCACCAGCAGTGCTCTAATCTCCAACCCTGGGTCTTCATTGCCTTGAGCTCTCCATTATACCAAGAGGACCTCAAGTGAGAGGACCTGGGTCATATACGGACTGGTGTGAGGGAATCGAGCGCACCATACAGTGCCTTATTATAGACATCAACTGCTGCACACACACCCCCAACACATGCACTGCCAACACTAGATAGGTCAGCCACTGCCAGAAAACCCTCTGGGGTCAATCCCCTCAAAGGGCAGTAGCTGACCATCTCTGCAGGGAGAGGGCTCTCAGGGGAGCCCCGAACAGGAACTTCACCATTCAGGAATCGGACCAAATGACCCGATCAATCCTGAGACTATCAATCTCAAGCCCCATTGAGAACACCAGATCCAACATGTGGCCGCCCTGATGGGTCACAGAAGAAACTCCTTGCACAAGGCCCAGAGATTACGCCATCTGGAGGAAGTTGTAACCAAACCAGGAAGATTCGTCATCAGCCCAAACACTGAAGTCCCCCAGCACTAAACATCTGATGGACTCCAATGTTTCACAGACAAAGAAATTGGCCACCTCCTGCAGGAAATCTCCCGCTGCCCCGAGAGGGCGGTAAATCAGAAGGCTCTGGCAACCTGCACCCAGACCTCCACAGATGACCACACATTCAAATGAACATGGTACTCTCACAGGGTGCAGGGCAAAGCCCAGCTCAGATCTAAAACAGATGGCTACCCCCCCGCCCCTGCATTCCTCTCTGGGGAAGTGCACTATGGTATACCCGGGCAGGACGGCGGCCTCTAAAACCAGGCCGGCATCATTACTGATCCAGGTTTCTGTGATGCAAGCCAGATCGGCCGAAGAAACCAAGTCTGCTATAATTGCAGTCTTGTTTCTGACCGATCTGGCATTGCACAGCACTGCCCCCAGGGGACTGGTGGACAGTGCAGCCCCTCTGATTGCCTTCCCACTCAGTCTGGTGGGAACCCTAGTGATGGGAGCTAAACATGTCTGGCCTCTCCATAGAACCCATCTAACCCCAGGGTACTTTCTGCACCCCACTATCTCGATCCTACCATCCACCGGAGTGCATGGGGCAACCCACCCCGCTCGACGCATTTATTCACAAAGTTGTGAATGACTGTTACAGTACACACTGCAGGCCAATTGATTGACACTGTCAGCCAATGGGGTTGCAGCTGTTACTGTTACAGTCATTCAGTGGGCAGCCTCAGAGGTGTGCGAGTGGGTTTGGCTGCTCACTGAAGACCTGGAGGGGGAATCGGGGTGGAATGGGGTCCTGTGTGGGTGGGGGTTGGGGGGAACTACTGGACTACCAGGTATGCTCTACATTTACATTTACTGTGGTCGTGGTATGGTTCAGGGAAGGGGTACTACTGGACTGCTAGGGATGCTCCACATTTACATTTACAGTGATCGTGGTACGGATTGGGGAGGAAGGTATCACTGGACTGCCAGGGACAATATGATATTCCGATAATGGGGATCAGACTTGGGTGTGGAAGGGGACCTCTAGACTACCAGGGAAAATATACTGTTCCAATAATGGGAATTGGACTCAGGTGAGGGAGGGGGAACCACTAGACTACCGGGGAATGTTATTTTAAACAAGTACAGGGATTGGGGTAAGGGATGGGGAGGGGGTACTTCTCTCTACCAGAAACAGGGACTGCATGCTGTGCAGGGCTCCAGGTGCATTTCGCTGGCCAGCCCTGCACAACTCAGGCAAATGGGGCCATAATGACAAGCAAACGGCCTTATTTGCACCTTGCGTGCATTATTGCCCCATTTGCATATTTCGGTCTGATTATCAGGATTTTGTGCATGGCGTAACTCAGATGCTGCAGGGCATTTCCTGTTTCAGGTATTCAGACCTGACTGGGGGATGCTGCAGAGCATCGTATTTGTGCCAACCACATATTTTGATATATTAGGAAGGAATGCACCATTGCTCATCTCTTTTGAATATATCCCTTTGTTGCTCTGACACAACTCAGTTGCGCAGAGCAACCACTAGCCAGGTGTACTTTTACATATCTAGCCCCTTATGTGCACCAACAAGTATTAAACCAGCCTTACTGGTTTTTAAGTCTTTAGATTTTCTTGAGGGCATAGTCCAGGCTGATTAGTGTAGCTAAATGTTGAAATAGCCAAGAAACCATTGTAGTTCCCTCTCCTAGGATTTAAATTGCACATGAACAATATTTCACTTGCTGGATAATTGGATGATAAGTCATCCAAGATTTTTTTAAGTATCTCCCACATGCTTGAGTCAAAGAATTTAGAAGCAGCTGGGGGACTATATCTGTTAATCAGTGGCATCTTACACCCCTGGGATTCAGCTAATACAAGGAAGTAGGGAGATTTATGGAAGTTCCAGTTTTAATATATGTAGCTAGACCACCAGATAATCTGCCAAATTTACTTTCCCTTCCCCAGCACCTGGCTGAAGGAAAAGCTCAAAGCCATTTAAGGTAGTGTTGTTTACAATGTCATACCAGGTTTCTTGAAAACAGATAGCATGGGTACTGGAAATAAAGCTTAACTAATCCATGTCTGAGGTTTTCCGTTCAATAACAGCAATATTCCAGATTAAAAAAATCAATCCTTTATTATTATTATCCCTTCTAATCTCAGATTCTGGGGGACCTGGAGTATCCTCAGATACAGAGCTAGTTATGCTGCTACTAATATCAGTAAGTCAATCCTGATAGCCTACTAAGGCAATAAAGTTGTTAGCCAAAGTAACAGGCTGATTCTCAGTAAAGTAAGATTTGTTTATATTATTAATACACTGAGTCTCTGTATATTTGAAGTTAACATGGTTATTGAGAGCAGGGTCATCCAAGAGCAGAATGCACAAGTCCATGTTATCCATGACATCTGATCTTGCAAGAATTCTGTCAGCCACTTGTTTTTTTTTTTAACTAATATATCTATTTGACTGCTGTCTCAGTTACGATAAGTTCTTAAGATCCTGTATTTCCCTAAGTGTATATTTAAGAATGTGTTAAAAAAGTTGAAAATTATACTGGCATAGTTTTCCTTGTGCATCCTTTGCAGCCCAAACATATAAAACGAAATTGGGGAATTTTGGTCATCTTTGTTAAGCTTCATAATTCTATTAAAGTCCTCTCTGTTGGGAAACGCTATGGATAGACCCTTATCCTGTAATACAGCACTATTAATCCAGACATAATTCTCAATAGTAGGGAAAAGAAAGTATACTTCTAAAACTACAGCTGGTTCCCTAAGTATAATCTTAGCTTCTTTAATATCAGTATTGTACACTTCTACATCAAAATCTTTGTTTATGAGCTCTATCATATATTCTGTAATGTTATTCCTGGGAATGTCGAGTCAGTTATCTGAGTTGGCAAACCTCAAGTAAGGAAGTATAGAAGGTCCTTCCCTAGAACTGTTTTCTATACCTTTTTCAGTATAACCCTACTGCATATTAAAAGTAGCCTGTATTGTATTAACATTTTTTATTTGGTCTGTCTGTTGAGTTCCTGTTAAAACTGTTTCTTGTATATTCTCTTGATTAAACACCTGGAGCTTGATTATCAAAAGAGGGAGCAAGCCGCACCAAAGGCAACTTGTGCCAATTGTTGTGTGCCAGGGACCCTGCTCCTGATTCTCGATCGGGTAGAGTCCCAGAAGTAAAGTCCTATGGCTTGCAGCACCCATAGCAGTGCGCCAAACAGATGGCACACCTGGACAGGTTGCCGCAAGCCATAGACATCCATACATAGTGTCTCTTATTATTTCCCAGTCATCTAGTGGCTCACCAAGCCCTGATTGGATGTTATATTTCTGAAAAGAATCCCTCGTAGTCTAGTGACCCCCAAACTCTAATTGCCTGTTATGCATCCCCGATCACCATATATCCTAAAAAACTCTCTGGTAGTCTAGTTGCTCCCTGCCCCCCCCAGCCCTGATCATCCATTATATTTCCCTAAACTTCAATACTTATCTTAATAGACTCCCTGGTGGTCTAGTGCCCCCAGCCCTCAGCGCCCAGTATAAAAAGTATAATACTCCTGGTGGTCTAGTGGACCCCCACCCTACAGTGCCCTACCACCCCACTCATCCCCAACCCCCTAACCAAGCCAGCGACTGCTACAGACCACTGCTCACCACCATGGCCAGCCACCACCTGAGCTCTGAATTAGCATGTACTGTATATAGTATATGCTTCGTGATTGACAGCTGCTGAATGCCTATTTTTAGCAAACCTGTGCTATGTAACCTAAAACTCTATGTATGTCTTTAATGTGACGAGGTACCTTTGGAAACGAGCCTCTGGCTCAAAGGTTGTAAACTGATTTCACAAATAAATAAAAAAAACTATATACAGTATGTACTCATTCAGAGCTCAGTCATTGGCTGGTTGTGGTGGTGAGTGGTGGGTTGTGCCAGTCGCTGGCTCAGTTAGGGGTTGGTTAGAGTGGAGGGGTAGTGCACTGCAGGGTGCGGGGTCCACTTGACCACCAGGAGTATTATAATTTTTTCACTGGGAGATCGGGGCTGGGGAGGAGCACTAGACTACTGGGGAGCTTATTCAGATATACAAGGAAGTTCAGAGTCATATAATGGGTGATTGGGGCTGGGGGGCAGGGGAGCCACTAGGCTACCAGGGAGATTATTAAGATATATAACCGAGATCGGGGCTGGAGCTGGAGACCACGGCACATTGCCACACAGTGCTCAACTCACCCGGAGGGTGAATTTCTAAGTACCCTTAGACCAGAGTAGGCTGGTTTATGAGTACTTTGAAATTCACCCTCTGGGTGAGTTTTGCGAATCTCAATTGGGGAGCTTTGGCAGCCTGAATCTCCCGTAAGCCCCTAGTGCCTTGCCGCAGCCCATTTTGTAGCACATAGATGGTGCAAGCCCCCTTTGGTGCAGGCTGCATGTGGTAGGTATAGGTTGCCTTTGTGACTCTCTCCTGGAGCACAGTTTGGCACAAGAGGCATTTTGCACCAATAATTGGGATGGAAACCCCTTCTGCTGCCCTGGGAGCTTTGATAATCGGGACCCTGACTTATATATATAGATATGCATAGTATCTGTCAGCAGAATAAATTACTTTGTTCCCTGAGCAAAGCACATTCTTTTTCTAAATTGGGAAGATGTCTTTCCAAGTCAGCTGGATTTAATGGCCTCCATGAGTCCCTATCTGTTATTAGACCATTAACATTGTTCACAGTACTGATAATTTGAAGAGATTGATCATTTAAACTTTCTAATTCAAGATTGTAGGATACCTTTTGTTTTCTGCTATTGTTATTTTATAACCACCGCCATTTCTTCTGTGTTTTTGCTCCTTTTCCTGTTTCATTTTGGCTCATCTGCTTTTTTGTTATTCCTGTTAAACTGAGTGTCTTCTATTGTTAGAGTACTAAAATCAGGTCTTATATTATCTGTTTTTTGTACTGATTCTGTTGTAGACAAAAAATATCTAGACGAGGACTCTTTTAAGGGAGTAAGATCATTTAATCTGATTAAGATATTATCCAGTTGGGATCTATTGAATGCAATGCCTTCTTTTGCTAGTTCTAAGTTATTAGTAATAATAACCATTCATTTCATCATGAGAAGATTGTCATTCTGCTGGTTCTTTAATAGTCTAAGTCTTCACTAAGTAACATAGGGCTATAGAAACACAGAATTTAATGGCAGATTAGAATCATCAGGACCACTTAGTCTGCTTGTTTCCCTACCTTTATAACCTATATTTTGTGTGACTGTATCCAATTTTCTTCACTTTGGTTTACCATACTACCTCCCTCACCAAACATTATATGTTGTATTTTTATGTAAATTTATGTCTGTCTCTCTTTCTAAATCTCTTAACCCAACTATTGTCTGCTGTAATTCTTGTAATACTTCCTTTATTTCCTGTTTGGGTACTGTTATGTTAACCCTTGAGTGACCTTTAGATCATTTTGTCTCTACAGCTTCACTATAAGAGCCAGGGTCGTCAAAAGAAGAATTAAAACATATTAAGCTCCCTCTACTAGGCTTGTAGTGTTAGAGTTATTACCCTCAGTTCCAGAACAGTTTGAAAGACTGCATATTAGATCATCAGAGGAATTATAGGATGATGATAACAGCATAGGTGTCCTCTCCAGTGAATGAATGACCTCCAATTTTCCACCAATAAATGCAGGGAGTGAACTAAGGGCATTGGTTTTGGTGGTAGAAGTTTTTTCTAGGTCAAAAGATCTGACCATAATTAAGTTGTCAGTCACTTTAGTTTGCTTTGTTTGGTCTTGGATACACTCTTTTTTCTATTACTCTCCAATTCACCCAATAATGGGAAACAGTTGTTTAGTTCTTTTCTTTGTCCTCTTGTATGGAGGCTATTAGAAATAGAGTAATAGTAAAAGTTTTAAAATATATCTGAGTAATAAAGTAGCCAAGTGAACTTTATGTAAATCTTTAGTCTTAAAATATCTGCTTATCTTATAGCTGCTTCTAATAAGTAAGTAAACTATCCTAGTTTTCTGGTAGTCAAGAATAAAAATTAACCTCAATAAATATTTGCTCACAATACAGTAAACACACACACACACACACACACACACTTTGTGCAATTATTAAGCAATTGTGCAGAAAATATAGGGATAAATAATACTTATAAATAGAGTGAATAAAAGTTCAATAAACCAGCAAGCTAATTCCTTCTTTCTGAACACCCAAGCCTTAATCAAGTTTTTAATTGTATTTATGCTGTACAAAAAATGTTACCATTTAACTGCAGCAATCTCAGTTCTTTTTGAAGGTCCGGAACTCCCCTCTCTGCTTTTTCTTTGCTAAGGTGAAGGCACTAAATCACTTCAGAACAGTTCATAGACTGAATCGTTCAGTTACATTCAGATTCCTGATTCCACAAGTCCCAATATGTCTCCAGCTCCGGCTCCGAATATCAAGGTGCATACTGTATTCCTTCTATCTGTTTTGTTGGCCACTGATAAAAAAAATAAGAGCAAAGCCTTAAAGTGTGAAAAAATAAAAAAAATAAAAAGCTAATAAGTAGCTAGAGCTGTAGGGTTGCCACCTTTGGATGAGATGAAAACCGAATACTAAACCACACCCCCAAACTCCACCCCTAACCCCACCCCTTTTATGACTAATGAGGGCATCACTTGGACTCTGATTCACTTGATTTATTCAGAATTGCTGCTGATAAAACATTGTGTACAACTTCTTTAAATTACATCATGATTATTATTTTTGGTTTATTTGATTTAGATTTAAATATTTTAAACTTCAGTGTGTGTTAACATTTGGTGGGGTTAGAGAGGGGGTTCAGGGAACTTTCCATCCTGTGTACACAGCTTAGCTGACAAATCCAGTGACTACAAGGACACCTCTGACAACTGGCTAGTTTGGATCAGGTGGCCTTTTCTGGTAAAACTCTTTCAATAAATAAATAAATAAACTGCACCAGTAATGGTGGACAAGATGTAATTACAAATATCATCTGCCATTTTAAGATATGCTACTGTTTCTCCCATTGCTCCTACTCTAAAGTTATTTGTAATGTCAGAGAAGTTTTTAAAAGTGGTAGGAACTATTCTATGCTGTTAAATGCCCTATTATGTTTTCCATGTCAGTCATACATAGCAGATATCATGATATGTGATATGTAGCGTGGAGGCAGTATAGTGCAGTAGTTTAAAGCTCTGAGCTGCAATTCTGGAGACCAGGGTTTGAATCCTACAGCCCAAACTTGCATACTTTGTGACCCTACACAAATCATTTAATTCCCTTGTGCTCTCAGGTTGCATCTGTAAACAAGCTTTAGCTTAGTGTCTCTCTTCTGGTAAAAAAAAATAATAATGTTTTGAAAAATGTTTGATAAATTGCCTAAATTTGCAGTGCCATCAAATCTAGATTGTGTTCCTCTCATCTCATCAACTACTGCTCTCTCTCTTCCTTTTCTCATTTCTGTAGTTTAGCATGACATTAGCCACATTATTCTATGCTGTTCATCTGAAAGGCCTGGATTAGTCTTCCTGGAATATCCAAGTAGTATGAAAATTGACAACAATAATTACTGAGGAGAGAGAGAGGCATAGTATTGCTAGAAATGAAATAAAATATTAGATTATTAATTTAACAAAAGGGGTAACAAATATTAAAATATAGGACAGACCCTAAAAGAAAAAATGGCGAACATTTAAAGGTATGAAAGTATTCCTTATCACAGCAGTCAAAGACCATACTCACAATGCAGCCTGGAAAGGATTAGTTTGATTTGCTGCTAATGGTCTTAATAGCTCTACTTTACACCTCTCAGACTGACTGGTATACAAACAAAGGTCTGAATGACATCAGAATTTGTTTGTAATCTGACCATGCAAGTAAAATGGTGAAGGATTTAACAGAATCTGTTTTACAAGCATGTGAGCATTCAAAATGACTGAAAAAGTACTACCTCTGAATCAAACTGGATTAGCAGGTAAAGTTTCTGAAACACATTGTACAGTCCATACTGGAACAGGAAGCTACACTAATGTGGTGCCTGTCTGATTTCAGAAAAATGAAGGTGTTAATTAAGGTGGTATTGTTTACCCTTCCCATGAATAATCTTCCAGTTTGCTGGTGTGAAGTTAGAGGTGACAACTGAGCAGACAGGGACACATTTGGCTCTTTAAGTGCCCTGCTCTTGAAGGCACTTCCTGATTAGCATGCACTGCAAGCAAACTGAAATGTCAAACACTTGCTTACAGTCAGATGAGAAGAAAATGAAACAGTTAGTGGGGAATCTAACAGGTGCTGCTTGACCCACCATAAAAACCGAATTTGCAATGGTGAAAACAGGAGGACCGAATCTGGACCTAGAAAACCGAATCATTCGGTCAAAAACCGAGTAGGTGGTAACCTTATAGAGCTGGGAATATTAACCAGGATAAATAGCAAATAAATCCCTTGTCATTAAGACGGAACAGTATAATTATTGCTAAATGATACTATTCTGTATATATATATATATATATATATATATATATATATATATATATATATAGTCAAATTCAGTATGACACAAACTATGAATAGTGCTAGTAAGTAGGCTAGCAGTACAGCTTAGAGGTTAGAGGAACAAGGTGTGAACGAGCTTGATACATCCAGCAGACCAGACCTGAGTTTGATTCTCACAACCTCCACTTGCATACTGTGTGACTCTGAGCAAGTCACTTAACCGCCCAGTGCTCCCAGGTCACCCCTAAAAACAGGCACTTGTGCCTAGTGGGCCTTACTCGGGTACCAAAGACTAAAAAAAAAAAAAGTATGAAACTACAGTATGTTGATTTTAGTAGAGACCTGACTTTACTTTATTAGGCAGTTATATCAGTAGAATGCTAAACTACTGCTCGAGTATTACTGAAAGTAAAACTTAGTTTTACTTGAATTGCTGTCACACCAAACTTGAGGATATAGCTTTAGAAAAGCTCATTCATGAATCCTTTTAGCATTTTCCCTCAGAAAGCACTCATTTTGTTGCTTGTCGCTTCCTGTGTCCATGCACAGAAAGAAGTGATTCTCTGAGACAGAATGCCACGCATGCGCATACATGTTTTGACCAGTTGATCAGGTGATCAAGCAGCATGAAATTTAAACTTAATGGACTTAGTTAACTTAGTTAAAATACAATGCTTTATGTCCAAAATATGGAATATAGAAATATCTGAGTTAACCGATCTGAAATGTCTGATCCAATTCTAAAGAATTTTCTGGGGGAAAAACATCAAACAGAACTCCATTGGTTTTATGTGTGATCTTGGCTTTTCTAATTTCAACAGCAAAGGGTAGCATAAAAACCTAAAAAAAACTAGAACACTAAAATTAAAAAAAAGTAACACACAAGCTAGGCTAAGTAATAATAATACAGTAGCACATACAAGGTAGTACAAATTAGCAGAATGATAAAAGCTGAAGCTGAAGCTAAAGTCAGTGCTGAGCGCTGAGTAACAAAACTAATTTCAGCTCTGAGTAGTAAAATGAAAAATAAAATGAAAAACATAGATAAAATCCCCCTTTCAGTCAGGAAGACAAAGATTTCAGGCACAGTTCATGCAGCCACCTAGCTAGTAACAATAGAAATAATCAATGAGTGGCCACACAAGTTGCGCTAGACTTGTAGTGGACTTTATGACTGCAACACATGGCCACTCACAATGCAGCTACTGTACATGGCCACAGACATTTCGGCAGTCCTGCAGCAGACTTTGCAAAGCAGGTGCATAGTGATGCACACTGTGCCAGACATGGCTCTACCAAGCCATCTAGATTTTTCTTGCTTAGAGACTATCACGAAAGTGACTGTTGTATCTCACAAAAGTGGATTTGCATCTCATGAAAACAGGTTCACGAGATCATTTTATTTCTATTTTATCTTGTAAAAACTATTACTTTTTTTAAATGAAAACACTTTAAGAATACTCCCTACCCAACTGACCACATACGTTTCAGACATAACTTCCAATAGAATTTTTTGTTTGTTTTTGAAGTGCAAGGTTTTGTCTTGTTTTACCACTTTTGTAACTGCTAAAACTAAGAAAACTATAATTCTCATCTCATGAAGGTGGATTTTGGCTCAGAAAAGGGATGTACTGTACGTCAGTTTTGGGGAAAAATCCCTGTATTGAAAGTGTGTGAAAAATTGACTGAGCATGTGAGAGGATATACATTTTTTTGATAAATGATTCAAATTTGACCTATCTAAAAACAATATAGGAAAGTGATGGCTTTGGCGCTATATCTACATTAATTAGTTTCTATCAACTGAGGAATATCACCAGGATCAAACCTCTAGTTCCACCCATGGACCTCCCTACCTTAGTGCATGCCTTAGTGACATCGAGGCTTGACTACTGTAACGCGCTCTACCTCAGGGTCTCAGGAGGTACCCTCTACTGGTTGTAACTGGTGCAAAATGCAGCCACCAGGTTGTTGACAGGGCAGTCTAAGTACTGCCACATCACTTTGGTACTGCACAAACTGTACTGGCTGCTTGTCAGGTGAAAGGTCCTCTTTATTTTTTATTTATTTAATTTATTTAGTTTTTGTTGACCGGGTAAGTGCACTAGACAAATCCTGCCTATTTTCAGGCACGACCTGGGGAAGGGGGATACAGATGAATACCAACTGACCTTGAACCAGATAAAGTTGTTTGTGGTATTTTTAGTGAATGAGGGAAATTCGGCCAGGACACCAGGGAAATTCCCCTACTCGGTTGCTGCTTTGCTGCCAGTAGGGGGACAGACCATTGCCAAGATGGCCACTTGCAGTGGACTGCTGAAGGAGGAGGACATCTGTGGAGTGGGAGAGCTAGCCTCAGCTCCCGCTCTGAAACTTACAGAGGCTCCAGCCAAGGTTGTGGCTGAAATAGATTCAGATACAGAGTTCAAGGATGCCGTGGTGAATTGGGAGCTTTCGCTACCTACAATAGCCTCAACAGTTAAAGAATTGCCTTGTTTGAAGTATACAGCACTACCTGAGATGGAATTTGATGCGGCTAGCACAGTCTTGTCTTCGAAGCCAACAGAATTGAATTCGGATGGCAGAACGGTCGTCAGCGTTGCAAAGCATAATTTCGACTTTAACTACCATAAAACAGTGCTTCTCCCTCGAGAGGCTCCGAGGGGTATGGCGGGGTTCTACAGAAGCAGGCTTCCTTAAATGGAGATGGAATGTCAGGAATGGAGATGGAGATTAGGGTCGGCTGGACGGCGGCTCTTGAATCAGAGGCTGTTGGGCTTGCAGGTACTATGAATTCTTTAAACTTTACTACAGGAGGATTGTTTTTGACAAACAGTAACACAGCACAAACGTTAGTAACACCGACTGCTTCATCATGTTCTGACGCTTTGCAGTCTGGCGCAGAGCCTCTGAATGTGTGCCTTAGTGACAGCTGTGGGGAACTAATTGTCAACTCCCCAGCAGACCGTAGGAGTATTGTTGGTCCCGAGGGGCAGAATATGGAGTCTCATATCCCTAATGTTAAACTGGGGATGTCTGTTGATAGTTCAACTGATTTACAGGCTGGCAATTTTATTGCTGGAGATAGCGAGTGCCTACAGCCTGTTCTAATGTCTGGAAATCTTCAACAAAGCGATATTACCATTACCAGTCAACATTTTTCCTGGACTTTTGCTCAAAATGAGGCGGCTCCCCTGAACAAAGTAACTGGTTTTGTTTTGAAACACCAAAAACAGGACAATATGTCAGCTCTATCTTCAGTGACTTATCAATCTTCCAAGGATTCACAACTTGGGGTTACTGACTTTTATTTTTCGAGTAAATCAGCACCTAAGTGAACTCTGACTCCAGACAGTTACTCTCGGGTAACTGAACCCCCTCAAGTTACAGGACAAGGACATCCAAGACTCTTGGTCTCCTCAGAAAGCTTTACATGAGGCGGGCTAGAAGCAGGAAGAAACGGGTATATGGAAACCTGACCCAACATGGGACTCGGATTTGTCTCTTTCACAACACTCCCCAGAGTGGAAACCTGCTGGTCAGCAGCCTAGAGGGAAGAATTATCAGCATCATCAAGCTGCTGTAAAAGAGATTTTGCAGCCCCCCTTGGGTATTCCAGGGTCGGACAATTATCCCACAGTATCCTTGAGTCAGGATAAAAAACCTCAGAAGATTTTACATGAGGGTCATGACATAGCTAGTTTGCCCCCCCCCCTCCAGCTCACAAGCCATTGATGTCTGAGCTTTTTTCTAACTCCAATAGGGAAGCTGCTCCTAGGCGTAATGCTGTGCGGCTGAGGTATAAAGGAGGGTTGGAAGTTAGGCCCGACAGATATTATGTGGGGAAAACTCTGTTGAAAGATTCATTGCACTTTACTCCGCATGATGTTTATGCTTTTATAAACATTTCAGGGGAGGATAATTTTGATATTAGTTTTCGTACACAACATGCTTTAGACCTATTCTGGGTTAGGTATGGTCAGGCTAAGTTTTCTCCGGTGTGGACCCCTTTTTTTGTTATCCCCCTTTCCAAACCTCTGATCAAATTTGTTACTGTCATGTTTTGAAATGAAGGGGTTAGGGTAGAGGACATCACCTTTTGGTTAAAAAAAATGTGAGGTGTTGAGCGAGCCTGATCCCATTCTAGACTCTGAACAATTTTGGACAGGGGGTTGGGAGTATAAAACTAAGCTTCGGCAATCTGAGACTGGGATAGAGCACATCCCTAACTCCTTTTTGCTGGGTAGGGATAGGGGCATATGTTTTTGTAGTGGGCAACCCCGTGCATGCTACAAGTGTGGAGCCAAGACACATCTTTCTAGTGTTTGTGACCAACCTCGCTGTGATAATTGCGGGGAGGTAGGCCATTTGACCATGTTTTGTAATAATCAATCTTGTTGTGATTTGTGTGACGGCAAGGGTCATGTGTTTAAAGTATGCCCCTGGGCTGCCAAGAATAAATCCTCTTGCTCTAACTCTGATATACTTATTCAGAAAGCACAAGAAGCCATAGTTCAGGCACCCCTTCCTCCCGCTGGTCTCCCTCTCCCTTCTGCCACTTTACAGGCAAAACTTCCCCCAGTTAGGACACAAACTGCATTAGAAGGACAGTCAAAAGATATAATCTTGGTTGACAATAAACCTATTTCAGTGAATGTTAAGGATATGCAACGGTCTGCCTCAGATGTAGTTATTTTGCCCAAAGTGAGCATGGGTCCCCCGGATCCTTTACAGTTTTCCCCGGTTTGTTATACTGAAGAGGTCACAGAGGGGGCAGGTGTTAACCCTTCAGTAATTGGCCCTTTGTCTATATTGCCCCAAAGAAGGTCCTCTAGGAACTTGCACCCCAAACATCCCCCCCTCTCAGGTGGTGTCCCTGGAAACTAGTAATTCATATGCAGCCCTTTTTTCCCCGTGGGGTGACACTGAGCAGGATATGGGGGATTCGGATTTACAAAAATCCTCCTTTTTTACTAGGTCGCAGCCAGTAGATAGCTATAAAGAAAAAAAAAAAGAAAAAAAAAAAATAATGGAGTGAATATTAATCAGACATGCAATTGGTTTGGGGTTCTTTGAACACGTATAGCCTTTTAAATATGGCTAAGAGACAAGCTATTTTTTCTTATATCCATGATCAACGTTTCTCGGTGTGTTTTTTTACAGGAGACATGGATGTTTTCTATGGAGCAGCTTACATCTTTCAAAAGGGATTGGGTTTGGGGCCCTTCTTTTTGGTCATTTGGTGAAGATTCCGCTGATGGCATAGGTATACTGTTTAATTCATATGCACTTCAGCTACACAGTTTGATTGACCTAATACCGGGAAGGGTGTTGATCGTGGATGGGAAGTGGCAAGGCTTATGTTTTCGGTTTATTAACATCTATAACCCTCAAACAAAAGCAGGTAGGGTAAATTGCCTAAAAGCTATACAGCCCTTTATGTTAACTTCTGTTAGAGTATTATGGGGGGGGGGACTTTAATTGTCCCATTCCGGCTTCCTCTCGTTCTAAAGAAAAAAAAACATATTGTGACTCTAATGCATTGGGTAAAATTATCAAAGATGCTGGTCTGTTAAATTGTAGCTCCTCTTTTCGGCAGGGGCTAGTTTTTCTTTTCAAAAAGGGAAAAGTTTCACCTTAATTGACCATATGTTGGTCTCACCAAACATGCAAGTGGAATCTTTTCATATGTTGCCTTGTGAATTCTCGGATCATTCCTTTTTGCACTGTATTTTTTGTCCAACAGTCTCTCTGGATAAAAAACAACTTAGATGGAAACTTAATAACTCATCTCTGGTACTCCCATATATACAATCTGGGGTTAAATATCTTATAAGAGCAAGATTATCAGTAGCCTTTTTATATACAGATCTAGGGGACTGGTGGTTAGAAACAAAAGCTAATTTACGAAACTGGTTTAAAGCACAGGGAGGTAGAACTAAAAACTATAAATTCCTGCACTATTTAGGCCTTTGGCAGCAATTACAAAGATTTATGTCCATAGCTTACACATCT
This sequence comes from Neoceratodus forsteri, assembly GCA_016271365.2. Taxonomy (NCBI): domain Eukaryota; kingdom Metazoa; phylum Chordata; order Ceratodontiformes; family Ceratodontidae; genus Neoceratodus; species Neoceratodus forsteri. The sequence continues at coordinate 188,364,261 of CM057457.1, forward strand.
AGATTAGACTATTCTGAGCAAATCTCTATTTTAAAAAAGAAAATGAGAGAATTCCAATATGACAGAGGCAAAACTATGCAAGCCATCCTGACCAATGGAACAAAAAAATCACCTATTGGGGATCCTTTTGAAATGTGTAAGCAGCTAAGGGACTCCATGACGATGGATGTACTGCAGAAATCAGATGGTTCTTTGGCTACTTCTGTGGCACAACTTCGTGATGTTATAGTGGGGCATTTTCGGTCTCTTGATCCCCTAGTATCAAGTTCTACAACGGACATGACCTCCTATTTAAATAAGATTGGAGTCCCTGTCACCCAAGTAGATCAGGTAGAATTGTGGGGCCCTATTTCGCAAGCAGAAATTTTAAGCACAATTGGTAAATTGAAAATGAACATTTCACCCGGCTTAGATGGTCTGTCAAATAATTTGTATAAATGTTTTTCAGAAGACTTAAGCCAGTGTCTGTGTATTTTATTTAAGTTTTTTTTAGACAAAGTGGTTATTTTTACCTCTTTTTAAGAAGGGTTATTAACTTACATATTTAAAACAGGGGATAAGCAGAATATTGCTAATTGGAGGCCAATTACCCTTTTAAATTCAGACTACAAAATCTTTACCTGTATTTTAAACAATTGGTTGAAAAACTTTGCCAGAGGAGTTATTTCACCTTACCAATTTAGCGGCCTACCAGACAGACGGGTGCAATCTGCCCTTATGTTGATTAGAGATGTCATTGAATATCTTACTGATGTAGGAGCGTCTCGGTGTTTGATTGCTGCAGATTTGGACAAAGCTTTTGACAGAGTGTATTTACCCTATCTTTTTTGACTCTTGCACATTATGGAGTTCCACAACAAATGGTGACGATAATAGAAAAATTGTATGACCACTATGAGGTGTTCCCATTTTTGAAGGGTTGTAAGGCCGAAAGTTTCCATTTATTTACAGGTGTTCGTCAGGGGTGCCCTCTTAGCCCTCTTCTTTACACTTTTGCCTTAGACCCCTTTTTGCGAACTGCAATTTTCTTACAGAAATGGCAGGGTATACCAGTTAATGTACAGATGGATTCTCAGTTAATGATACAAGCCTATGCAGATGATTTAGTTCTCTATTTGGAAGATATTACTTCGGTGTCTGGTTTCTTGTCAGCTTTCAATGCCTTTGCTAAAGTCTCAAATGCAAAACTAAATTTACGTAAGACCAAGAGATTATTCATTGGTGCATCTGGCTTGGATGAGGTGTGGCAAGCAGGTATTAATTTTTCTAGGAATCAGCTTAACATTTTGGGGATTAGATTTGGCCCCCAGAATATGCCAAGTGAAAATTGGGAAGCTGTTCTTCAAAAAGTAGAGATTAAGGTGCAAAGGTGGAAAAAGTGGAAATTGTCAAAATTGAAACGCGTTCAGGTGATTAAACAGTTTCTTCTCCCCTGTGTTCAGTATGTGGCAATGATTTTCCTCCTCCCGATCCCTTTGGAGACTATAATGTATAGCTTGTTTTTTCAGATGCTCTGGGGAAACCGATTAAATCCGGTGAAGCGAGGCTATACTTATCTACAAAAAAATTTGGGTGGTCTGGGAATGATAGATCCAGTAGTCTTTTCTCATTCCTTATTCATTATACATTCAATTAAGGCTGGATTAGTAGCCAAGTTGAAGGCAGAAGACTCTTTAACCTTAAAATCTATGGGTAAATATTTTAAGAATTGGCATAATTTTGCCCCAAAATTAAATCAGCACTTGTATATCCCATTGTATTTTAGGCCTGCAGCGCAGAAATTATTTAAATGGAAAATGCAGAAAGGAATAATCTTGAATCACTGTATGAAGGGGATCTATCACTATTTAATGTCACTATTACTTCCCTCAGGGCCTGGTTTTAAAAACTGTCCTTCTGCAATGAACTCTATTATTTTGGCTCAGTTAAATAACCATAGGATGCCTCAGAAACAATGGGAAACCCAGTGGCTGATTTTTTTATGGTTGATTAAATGTTAGAGGCAATGCTAAGTATAAAGCATTATAGGAAAGACTGTGCCCATATTTGGAATGCATTAATGTGGAAGAATCAAAGGAACATTTTTTTCTATATTGTACATACGCTAAAGGTTTATGGGCTTATCTAGTGGAGTTATGGGGTTTTCAGTGGTTGTCTGGTATGTCTTATGAATTTTTAATCCTAGGATGTTACCCGGTTCATTTCTTTGGGTTTCATGATGGGACTTTATCCTTATTTTTGGGGTCTTTACGATATTATTTATGGCAAGCTAGGGTTCAATGGGTTCTTTATCAAAGAAAATGCCTTATTCCTGTGTTAGTTTGTTGATTGTAAAGGAACTTATGCTAATTTATACTCAGGATGCATCACGAGTAGAGTCAGGGACTCTTCTTAAATGGTGGAAAGGCTTTCTGCACTTTATTAAGTTTAAATAAGGTGAATTTATGAATAATGACTTATAAGCAGGGTATTTTCTTGTATATTTGTTCCTTAAATGCCTTTAATTCTTAGTTCAAACTTTTTGGACCTGATTTGACTTTCGTAAAAGTTTATTCTTTATTATTTTTATTTTTTCTGTTCATTTGCTGTGATCAGTTGTAATGTGTATTTGTTAGTGCACTATTTGTTTTGACTAATGTTTTCTTCTGAAACTGTTTTTGTTTATATTGTTTACATTATTTATTTTATCAATAAAAACTCCCCTTCTCTTTTCGATAAGTGCCATGGGATCTTTAACACCACTTGAACTACCACCAATCCAGGCAGATGGGACCTCGGTTTAACGTCTCATCCAAAAGACAGCACCTCAGAAGTGCAGCACCCCTCTCATGCTGCACTACAGTGTCAGTACTGGCATATTAACCCAAGTGCCAGATGTGGGAACTGAACCCACAGCCCTCTGATCTCCCAGCCTCAGAGCCGAGTGTGCTCCACTAAGTAGGGCTTGCTCACCTTTAAGGCCCTACATGGCCTGGGCCCTGGTTACCTGGTGGACATTCTTATACCTGCTGCCTCAGTCTGCTCTCTTAATTCCTCCTTTAGGGGCCTCCTTGCAATTCCCAGGATGAGGCTAAAAATGGCCAGCAATAGAGCTTTTAGTGTCATTTGCCCCATTCTGTGGAATTTACCACCTCCAACTGTAAGATTCACAGTGGGAAGATCATGTTAGATGAATCTAATAGAATTCTTTGACTGGGTGACATGTATTCACAGTGGGAAGATCATGTCAAATGAATCTAATAGATTTTTTTCACTGGTTGACCAAAGTAGTACACCAGGGAGGGGCTGTGGACATGGCCTACCTAAACTTTAGCAAGGCATTTGACACTGTCCCACACAAAAGATTAATAAAAAAAATTAGCCAGCCTGGAAGTGGGTCCCAGGGTGGTAGCCTGGGTGAAAAATTGGCTGGACAACAGGACACAGAGAGTAATAGTAAATGGAGTCCACTCTGAAGAAAGGAGAGGTTACTAGTGGGATACTGCAGGGTTCAGTACTAGGACTGGTCCTTTTTAATGTCTTTAAAAGTAACATTGTGGAGGGACTGGAGGGAAAAGTATGCCTCTTTGCAGATGATACAATGATCTGCAACAGGTTTGATACTCAAGGTAAGAAGTAAAGGATGAGAAGGGTCTTGGAAAGGTTGGAAGAATGGTCAAAAATATGGCAGCTTAGATTCAATGCAAAAAAGTGTAAACTAATGCAACTGGGAAACAAAACCCCAGGTGAAGAGTACACAATGGGGGTAGAGGTACTAACAACAACAAAAATGGAAAGGGGCCTGGGGGTAGTCATATCAGATTACCTAAAGATAAGCAAGCAATGTGAGAAGGCAGTAATGAAGGCTGGGGGGATACTGAGATGTATTGGGCGAGGCATTACCAGTAGAAAACAGGAAGTTGTTATCCCTCTGTACAGATGGTTGACGAGACCCCATCTGGAGTACTGTGTGCAGTTCTGGAGACCCCATTTCCACAGGGACATAGATAGGATGGAGGCAGTCCAGAGGAGGGCAACTAAAATGGTGCAGGGTCTGCACCAGAAGCCATATGAAAAGAGACTAAAGGATCTTAATATGTACACCCTCAAGGAAATGAGGGAGAGGGGGGTCATGATAGAAACTTTCAAGTACCTCAAGGGAATCAACAAAGTCCAAGAGGGTAGCAGGGTAGCATCTTTTAGAAAAAGAGATGTTCAAGAACAAGGGGGCACAATTTGAAGATAGAGTGGGAATGACTCAGGAGCAATGTGAGGAAATATTTTTTTTTATGAAGAGGGTGGTGGATGCATGGAAAGGCCTTCCTGAGGAGGTCTTGGGGTCAAAAACAGTGGGGGAATTCAAGACTGCATGGGACAGACATAAGGCAATTCTGGTGGGGGTGGGTTAACTAGGATCTGCAGCTTATCCAGTAGGTAGGGAAATGGGCAGACTAGGTGGGCCAAGCAGTCCTTTTCTGCCATCAAAGTCTATGTTTCTATGTAAGGGAGGCAACTTCAGTAGAGGTATTCAAGGCCCACCTCAAGGCCTTCTTATTCAATCAAGCTTTCCCCAAACCTGTCTTTTAAATACTGCCTTGGCACTGCCACACTATGAAACAGCTTCTGTCCCAGGCTTCTTATTTATTTATTTATTTCTGTATTTTTCTATTTTACTATAACTGTATATTTAACACTGTTTTATCTATTGGTGTGTTGTTCATTTATTGTTTCTGGTTTTTTTTCTTGTGTACAGTGCCCAGAGCCCCAGAGATTAGGTGTCTTTAAATAAAATGTGCCTTGCCTTACCAATTAAAAGTTTCAGGTTTCAACTGCCAACTGCTTTTTTGTTAATAATGAGCAAATAACAAAGGTCTTAAAAAAACATTCTTACATATTTTCAACCTCTAGAACTTTGAAACAACCCACTGACTGCTACCAAATTTATAGGATCTGGAGATCCTCAGGCCAACTACAAACATGTCGAATGTTAGATTATTCTGTCCAGAGGCAAGTGCCTTATTAAGGTGAATAAAGACATGGTAGTTTCATTCATTACAGAGCTGTGGTTGTTGGTAGCTCTTCATCTTGGCTCAAATCGATAGCAGATAATAGTCACACTTGGTGCTCTGTTCTCATCAAAAGATTGTTCATAAATGTTGGTACTAAATAGAGATGCCATAGTGTTATCAATGAAGTTTGCCAAGTGGGATGCAATATATGTCACTTCCTGCAATTGCAGCTCACAGTATGGAGCCACAGGTGAGGACACAAGATGCTAGAAATGGAGAATTCACATAATGTCAAAAAAGCCACTTCTGATCAATAGAGAGCATCGTAGGATGAGTAAAACTTTTAGGTAATACCATATTAACAGACTTGACAACCATTTTCACAACAGTTCTCCTTTAAGATGCAGCATAACAGCATTTATAACCTGAACTACAGTATAGGGGTGCTTCTGGGCCCTCATAATGTCAAACTAGAACACAAATCTCATTCTGCACGAGCAGTATTGTAAAGTCTCTCAGATTTTCTCTAACAGCCAGAATTCCCAATTCTGTTTCTATTCAGAGGGGGAAATGGCTCTGATTTTCCACATTAAAAAGGACTTGTCAAGGTTGGAGGAATGGTCAAATGTATGGCAGCTTAGATTCATTGCAAAGAAGTGCAAAGTAATGTACCCGGGAAACAAAAACCAAGGGGAAGAGTACACAATGGGGGGTGAGAATTGACAACAACAAAAATGGAAAGGGACCTGGGGGTAGTCATATCAGATGACCTAAAGATGGGCAAGCAATGTGAGAAGGCAGTAAGGAGGGTTGGGGGGATACTGGGATGCATAGGGAGAGGCATCACCAGTAGAAAACAGGAAGTTGTTGGCCCTCTGTACAGACAGTTGGTAAGACCACATCTGGAGTACTGTGTACAGTTCTGGAGACCCCATCTCTGCAAAAACATAGACAGGATGGAGGCTGTCCAGAGGAGGGCAACCAACATGGTGCAGGGTCTGCACCAGAAGACTTATGAAGAAAGACTAAAGGAGCTTAAGATGTATAGCCTCGAGGAAAGGAGGGAGAGGGGGTACATGATAGAAACTTTCAAATACCTCAAGGGAATCAACAAAGTCCAAGAGGGTAGCATCTTTCAGAAAAAGAGATGTGCAAGAACAAGGGGTACAATCTGAAATTAGAGGGGGGACCGCTCAGAGGTAATGTAAGGAAGTATTTCTTCACAGAGAGGATTGTAGATGCATGGAACAGCCTTCCTGAGGAGGTCATAGAGTCAAAAATAGTGGGGGAATTCAAGAATGCAAGGGAGAGACATAAGGCAATTCTAGTGGGAGGTAAGAGGACTTATACTGTTGGTTAACTAAGATCTGCAGCTTATCCATTAGGTAGGGAAATGGGCAGACTAGGTGGGCCAAGGGGTCCTTATCTGCCATCAGATTTTATGTTTCTATGTATGTTTTATTTCACAAAGTTTGATATATATACCATAATACAAATGATGTCATATACAGAGGCATGCCATGCCATCTGTGCGGCGCATGAGGCATGCAGTATACCAGTCTGCAATGGCAGAACAGATGCATCCTGGCAATCCAGGCTTTTGCAAACACTGGCACATCTGGAATCAGGGAGACAAAACAGAGCCAGGGAAAATACTACAATGTCTTAAGGAGAACAGCATGTGAAAACATCAAATGCAGACTTTGACCTTATAAGTTGGAACTGTGTCCTTTTTTTTTTTCAAAAGACAGCTTGAAAACTCTCCTCCTTCTCCTGAGTTATGATATTGGCAAGAGTGCTGTAAACATTGGAACCAGTGGGTCATTCCAGCGCAATCAACACTTCCTTTCCCATTTGTGTCTTGCTAACCAATTAATGTCTGATATCCGTACTAATGCCCTGATGCACATTTGGACACTGAGGCAGTGCAGGCTGCCCAATAATCAGATACTAGTCCACTTTTATTAAACAGGAAATGAACAGAGGAGCATGGTAAATCAGACTGAGACACGAGGTGCTGGGACTTATAGTTTACTCTTTAACTCTCTTTTAAACAACTCTTATAGCTGGTCTAGAGGTGTGGTGGTGGCTGGCAATCAGCACTGCCATCTGGTAGAGCCGACATATATGTGCATTGGTTTCCCCACCTTGGGACTGACAGAGGGCCATGGGCCAGAGGTAGCGTGAAGCACATATGAAACAAGTGGCTACATGCAGTGTCTGCACAGCAAAGGAACACTGAAGTAAAAAATGTAGAAGTAGGGCTCACTGTGAAATGCCAAATAGTGTTATTATAAGCAGGAACTGTTTTTGTCAGCCTTGTGTTCAGAGTATTCTTACAACATTATGTATGAGTGGTGTAGCAGTGGGGGAGGTGGGGTGAAGGGGGTCCACAACAAGTCTGTGTGCTTGGGGATCCATTACCTCAAAATACCTTTCCTGCCAAGCTTATTGCATAGATGAGGTGCACGAGTTCCAAGGAGTGAAAGTAAGGGAAAGGAATCTGCTTTTAATGCCTTTCATATAAACTATATCCCAAACCACATTGCAATCCAGGAGAGAGAGGGGGGGCAAACAATGGTACTACCATTAGGTGTGCGGAGAAATTCAAAAAGCACAGGGATGGATTATAGAGAAATTACAGTAAAATTAAACCAAAAGATCTGATTACATGCTCTAAGTCCCACAATAAGTATACTGGTTGTGGAATTCAGATCTGGGTGTTCATTGTTGGGTCTTTCATAGCTGCTAAAACTAGAAATAATTTTATTTATTTATTTTATTTTTTAGTAACCAGGTAAGGCCCACTAGGCACAAGTGCTTGTTTTCAGAGGTGACCTGGGAGCACTGGGCGATTAAGTGACTTGCTCAGAGTCACACAGTATGCAAGTAGAGGTTGTGAGAATCAAACTCAGGTCAAGTCTGCTAGATGTACCAAGCTTATTCACACGTCATTCCTCTAACCTCTAGGCTATACTGCCAGCCCAATTTGACTCTACATACTTGAATGGAGCCCGTGATAAAAAGATTTCAGAATGGTATGTTTAATAACTATTATATAGTGGCACAATATTAGCAGGCCTCAGCTAACAGACCACCCGACTGACCCCCAGACAGATTCAGGTATGCACTGGACCTCCGAAACTCATGGTTTTGAATGCCACTGTTTTGACTGGATGCCCAGTGGAGGAGCCAGGCACTGAATGGCAGCTTTGCTCCTTGGCTGATGTTCCAATGCCTGGTGCTTCCTGATCTCAGGGAAATTTCTTTCTGTGCTGTGTTCTGAACTGAATTTTTTCACCCACCAACCCCCCTGCCGCCTCACAGTATTACATTGACCCTTACGCCACCCCTTTCCTCAGCCTAACAGCTGATTGGTCACTCCACTACTGCACATTTTCATGCTATTGGCCTCCCTGTCTTCAATACCTGACTTGACCCACTTTCTCACCGACCCTTTTTAAAGCAGTCCCACCCACAGGATCACACACATGCTCTCAACTTTTTCTGCAGCCACTCAATCTAACTCCTCTCAATTACTGCTCTACCTGCCCTATTGTTAGGGATCTCACCCTAATTCAACTATATACCCTGTCAACTATAAACCAACTAGCAGTTAAGCAGGCCAGCAACACCAAACAAACTACCATGGGGTGCAACCACCTACTACTACTCATCATACCTCTTTTGGCATTGCTGGTACCATATACAAATTCGAACCCCTACCTCCCCACTCTGAATCCTCACTGGGTGCAAGCTGGAAGAAAAGCATACACATGGCCACTACTACTTCCGGTAACAATAGGCTCTGTATCCTCCGGCACCTCCCATACACAGTTGTCGCCAAGCCAACCTTGCAAACCGTAACCTTAACAGTTAGCTTTCACCCTAATTTAACACAGGTGTATAGACACCTCCCCCACCTGAAGCGCAGGCGACGGAAGACACGAGGGAAGATAAACATCACACTATCTGCCAGAAAGGTTATCTTTCTGCTACTGCTACTCTCTGGCAATGTTCACCTAAACCCTGGACCAACAAACCTGAGGAGCAGGGGGGGTCCATACAGTGAACGGCCTAAAAATAGCATCGCTAAACATCTGCAGCCTAACTGCCAAATGTGACCAGCTCCAGGCTTGGATGACCATCCATGCCCCTGACATACTCTGCCTAACTGAAACCTGGCTATCGGGTAGGATCAAAGATGGTGAGGTGGCCATCAAAGGATTCCAAGCATTTTGACTTGATAGAATAGGCAGGAAAGGTGGCGGCTGCCTCCCATATGCCAGAAACTCACTGAGTTGCACCGTCCTCCCCACCTCCAAAGTTGTGAAGGATTATGAGCTACTAGAGGTAAAAATACAAGTCGGCCTAAAAGGCAAGACTCTTACCATTGCCACAACCTACCTGCCCCCCAAGAAAGCCAAAGAAGGCCTTCCTCTTGTTATGGAAGAAATTAGCGCACTCAGAACTCATCTTGACTGGTGACTTTAATATTAACTGGTTATATAAAGAGGCAACACCCTCCAGAGACCTAATCACCTCCCACAATCTCACGCAACTCGTAACTCACCCCACCAGGCAGAACTACAAGGCTGGTACCAGCAACCTCATTGACTGGGTCTTAGCTAGCTCACCGACTTGATTCTCTGAACTCAGGGTTCTCCCAGATGTGCTAAGTGACCACTCCCCAATCTCCTTTATATGGACCACTAAACTTGCCAAAAGCCCACTCCGCCTCATCAAGAACAGGGTTCTGTGGAAAGGCAAACTTGGATCCCTCAAATTGGCCCTGTCTGCCTACAACTGGTCCCCCATCAACAAGGCACCTACACTGGACCAGGCCCTTAGTTTTTTCACTGAAGGCTTCAATTCCATCTGAGATCTCTATGCACCATGCACAAAATGGAAAACTCGGGGGAAGGTTAACAGCTGGATTGATGGCAAGCTCCTCTCCCTCTGAAAGGAGAGGGACTACCTCTGGGAAAAAGCCTTAAACTCAGGCAGCAAGCAAAACCTACAGTGCTACAAAATGGCTAGAAATCAGTGCACCAAACTTATCAGGCTTGCAAAAGCCAATTTTCATAAGACCCAGCTTAACAATGCATGGGGAGATGGAAAGAGGTTTTGGGACAACATCAAGAACATCCTTGGTAAAGATCAAAAGCAGCACCCTAAGATGTTCAACATTAATAACTCATCCTCCTCAGATCTGCTAGCCATTGCTGATGCCTTTAACCAGGCCTTTACAGACCTGTCCTCAGTGTGCCTCCAGACTACCTTCTGCCTGTGGAGGATCAAGGTTGCGCCAACCTCCTCATAACTAACCACCCAGCCTTCTACTTTAAGAAGGTGATGGTGAAGGAGGCCGTAACGTTGGTCAGGAAAGTGCTAGGCAAAACCAGATTGGGGAGTGACGGGCTAGACATGAAGTTACTATCTCTCACCCTTGATATTATGCCCATAACAATGCTATTTAATAAATCCTTGGCCCTAGCTCAATTTCCAGAGGTATGGAAGCAAACCCTGGTAACTCCAGTGCATAAGAATGGTGACAAGGTGTTGGTGTCAAACTACAGGCTAATATCTATCCTCTCCCCACTATCCAAAGCTTTGGAAAAAATCACAGCAAGTCAACTCACAGAATACCTCAATAAGTACAATCTGCTCTGCCCAAACCAACATGGCTTCAAGCAAAAACACAGTACCACCACGGCACTGCTGGAATACACTGACTATGCACACAAGGCGCTGGAATAAGGCAAATTGGTGGGGTCCATCTTCACTGACCTCACCAAAGCCTTTGACACCATCAACCACTCTCTACTAGTACTCCAGCTCTAAAGATTGAGTGTGGCACCAAACGCCATGAATTGGTTCAATGACTACCTAACACACAGGAGCCAGCAAGTCAAAATCGGGCAGACATTATCCAGGTCCAGAGATGTACTCCTAGGAGTCCCTCAAGGATCAATTCTAGGGCCCTGCTTTTCAGCCTTTTTGTAAATGACCTACCCACAGCCTGTGACACCAAACTTATTCTGTATGCGGACGATGCTGTGCTGCTGAGCAGCAGCACCTCTCAGGTTGCCCTACAAACAGAACTACAGAACTCTTTCAGTAAACTCAAGGACTGGTTCAGTAGGCAAAAACTGCTACTAAATTACAAGAAAACCAAGGCCATGCTACAATTCAGCCCCTACAACAAACACAGGCATGCTCCTCTCGTAATCACCAACAAGGCTGGTGAGCAGATTGAGCAGGTGCACTTGTTCAAGCACCTTGAAGTCACCACTGATGACTCTCTCACTTATACGCACCACATAGACTCCCTTGTCAAAGTGGTAAACACAAAGATGGAGGTCCTCTATAGGCATATGAAATCCCTCACCCCAGAAGCACTCTGAATCTCAGTCTCCAGCTCCATACTCTCCACGATAGACTACGGGCTGGTGGTCTATGGAACTGCTACTGATACAGTGCTCAAAAGGGTCCAAATTGCACTCAGTAAGGCATGCTACCTCACCCTGTGTGCAGATCACTACACTTATACTTGCACCCTGTATGAGCTTACAAACTGGCTTAACCTAAAAGACAGAATCAAATACCCAACTCGCCTCCTGGGAAAGAAGACACTCCTCGGAAAAACCCAACCTTTTATAGGAAACCTGCTCAAGGCTTCTCTCTCAACACAAATCACCAGATGGAGGAAGAATGGAGCACTGTCCACACCATTCCGCCGAACCTCACTAGGGCAACATGCTTTCTCCTATCGGACCCCCCCCTCTGGATAAATGAACTCCCGATGAAATTACAAACAAACAACAGCCTGTCTCAATTCAAAGTAGGCCTCAAACAGCACCTAATATCTAACTCAAAATGCACCTGCTTCTCAGGCCCCACTTGATAGACAGGCCTACCCCCTAGGTAACACCCAGCAGGGCTACCTAGAGAACCCTGCCTCCATTCCAGCTCTAGCCAAGGGGCTTAAGTAGCTATCAGTCCTCTTAAACGCACTTGGTACTGCCGCTCCCAAACCCCCCACACACACCATATTCAACAAAGCCCTCTGGAGCTGCTCCCCCCATCACAGCCCCTCCCCGTTTCACTATCCCCCCCACCTCTCGCTCTCTGTGGATGGTTTCAAACCCAATCCCCACCCAGCCTCTCGCCATCTGGGATAGTGTTAAACCCTATGCAGCTACTCTCCCATAGTCTATTAACGGATTTGTAGGTTTCTAGGGGTGTGGTACCTAGGGCAACTAATTATAAATAGCTTAGTATTCAATTACAACTACTCAGTTTTATTTCTCCTATTTGTCTAATTGTTATGTAATCGATCTTTAATGCCTAATGATCAGGCCTCTGTAACCACTGAATATGTGTATTGTCTTATTGTCCACCCTGACATGGAACCTTTGTAACAGAGCTCACGCTCAAAAGTCTTTCCAAAATACTAATTAAACAATTAAACAATTAGGTGAATTTGGATATATCTTGTTTTCCTGTGAAACTTATATAGAATAGTGTATGGAAGCCCATACACAACCAGGTTAGTCTCACACCTCGTGGTTTCCATGATGACAAGGACCTTGAGAGCAAAGCTCGAAAGGTCTCTGTAGTCATGGAAACTATGAGGTATTTGAATAGCCCAATTTTGTATTTGGGCTCCCATATGCTTTTCTATTTAGTGTATGGTGCTCCACAAACAGGATCACTCATGGTACATTTTCTTCAATATGCAGTGATTTTTTTACACTGCAGAACCACACTTCTTGTCCATCTGCTCCCTGGCCTGTTCATTCATGAACGTGGCTCATCAACCACCCTCTGTCCTATGAACAGTGCTGGTGGGGACGGTTGTATTGTGACATACCTACTAAAGCAGAGTGAAAGCTGTTCTGCGTTATTAGCTACATCACTACTACAGCAGAATGATTTTTTACAGTTTATGGATGTCCATACTCAATGACATTCCACCATAGACTAGTTTTATTCAGGTATGTTTGTAACAAGAATATATTTGAAAATAGGAATTTGCACTCAAATGTGTATATTCCTCCTGCATAAAAAATTAAAATTGCAACTACTTTAATACCACTTCATGTTCACAACTTTGCAGTCTAACTACATGGCCAAACTGCTTCCCAGTGGGATGGAGTGGGGGTGGAAGGGGAGAGATAGGGAGGGAGGAGGGATAAAGAGGGATGGAGGAAAAGTGTACTAGAAGGAGAGAGGAAGGGAGGGAGGGAGGGAGGAATGGATGAAGAGAGAGAGAAAGAGTATGAGGGATAGAGAGAGAGAGACAGAAGGAGAGAGGTTGGGAGAGTGTGAGTAGGGAAAGATGGAAGGAGGGAGGGAGGAAGGAATGTGGACAGGGATGGAGGGATGAAGGAATGGAGGGATCGGGAGGGAAAAAGAGGGGACAGGGAGGATGAGCATTAACTCCTGGAATTCACTCAGCTTATGCATAGAAACATAGAAACTAAGAATGTGTTAGGCAGAAATGGACTGCTTGGCCCATACAATTTGCACAGCGATTCCCTGCCTTATCTGTCTCCATAGGCCCTAAATGGTCTTTGATGATTATCCCCCCCTCCCTGCCTATTTACTAATATTCCCCTATGTCTATTCCATGCATGCTTGAAGCCCCTCACTGTTTTCTCCTGCACCACTTCTGCTGCCAGTCTGTTTCAGGTGTCTATCACCCTTTCAGTGAAGTAGTTCTTCCTCAGATTGCACTTTAACCCCCCCCCCAGCTTCATCGCATATCCTCCTTATTCTTGTGCTCTTTTTCAATTGAAAGAATCTCCCCCTCCTGAACCCTGTTCATTCCTGTGAGGTACTTGTAGGTCTCCATCAAGTCACCTCCTACTCTCCTCTTTTCCAGGGTGTACACGTTGAGATCCTTCAGTCTTTTCTCATGTGGTTTCTCATGCATCCATTTAGTAGTTCTCCTCTGGACTGACTCAACCCTGTCTATGTCCTTTCTGTGGTGCAGTACCTGAAAATGGACACAGTATTCGATGTGAGATCTCACCAGCGAATGATACAGTGGCAACACTACCTCCCTCATCCTGCTCGAGATACTCCTCCCTATGCACCCCAGCATCCTAGTAGCCCTACCTACTGCTTTGTTACAATGCCCTGCCATTTTGAGGCAATCAGTTATAACTTCAAGGTCCCTTTCCTGCTTAGTGACTGTCAGTACCTGCCCCCCATACTGTACTCCCTTCTTGGGTTCCTATGCTGTAGGGGCATGATTTTGCTTTTTGGGGGGAGGGGGTTACCCTTTATTTCACTCTACAAATGAGCAGCAGAGCATAGACTAATAATGGAGTCCTAGTTCCCTACTCTTCCTCCCCCTAAAGTGTTCCTCCCCCTTCTTTCTCTACCCTTAATCTATCTCCCTCCTGTGAGCTCGATCACTGCCTTGTGCAGGCAGGATCCATAGTGCACAGTGGGCAACAACTATACCCCCTTTCCCCTATTTCTCCTTTTGCTGCACCCCCTCAGTCACTACTAGATCACTGCCTTGTGGAGGCAGGGTCACCCAGCGCACTAGTGGGGTACTAACCTCCCCCACCATAGTTGACCTCTGCTACCCACTCTCACAACATCCCTACCCCAACACCCCCCTCTCTCGTATCACTATATATAAATAACTCTCATTACCTATAACCTGTGTCCTACCAGTAGGGCTATCCACCGCTCTGCCCAGATAGGGATAACAGGACACTGTTGAATTTCAACTCCCCCACTCCCCCCCCCATACTCCCACCTACAATACCTCTCTTTCATCACCCTGCCACACTCTACCACTCCTCTCCTCCTAACCCCCCTTCTGGTTGACATAGCCTAACACTGGCCCACCCTACACTCAATTAAGCTCTTATAACCTACCCCATACCCCTCTTATATGCACTTTAGTCCACCCTGTCATCTCTGCTTGCCTTGAAAATCGTGTTCTGCCTGCATCTCTCCATAAATTTCCTTTCCCTTCTTTCATTCTGCCCTCTGCAATTTCTCATTTCCTCCTCCCATTCTTCCTCTCTTTACTCCTATCACTATAAATCTTGAATATCTATGTTACACTAATGGCTGCCAATTACTATTGTGTCACCTTATCATCTAGTGCTACATACTGTTGCCAAGTTATTATATGTGTTCCAGTGTTACCAACTATCATCAACTGTTGCTTAATTGCTATATGTGTCTTCATATATACTATAGTTAACTCTTGCATTGTTAGCCAATGTGATCCACCTGTAATCTCTCATGCTCTTATTGTATGCAAATAAGCAAACTGTATTCCAATATTGTATCATTTCTCTGTATTCTATCCCATTGTTCCCTAACCCCCAGGTTGCACCGGGAGACAAGCAACTTGTTGCTCAGCGTGCCTTCCTAGTGAGCCATTTCAATAAATAAATGTCCCTTTTCCTGGCAGGACCAAGGGTGCAGCTTCAGTGACTCAAATGATTAGGTTAGGTCAGTAAGAATGTGTCTTGCTCATACACTAAATTAGCCCAGCCCCAACAGTCACTGTTACATTTTCGTGTGACAGTGAGAATCATGCAGGTATATGGAGCCTAAGAGTACTACTACTGACATAATACCGTCTCCTGTTATTTTCCAACTACTGTGCATTTTCTTCCTCCCACACCAGTCCCTCTGACCATGTGCCAGCACCATGCACAAGCTACTGAGGACCTCGTATGCATGCAATGACCACTATGGAAGAGCAATCTTGTCCGTCTATCACATGGGTCACTGTAGTGGGAGAACATTGTGCCACTCAACCTGGGGTGGGACTCATTGCTATCCACAGTACTTCCATAGCCCTAGCAACCTAGGCTGCTCCAGAACCCAGGTCACCTGCATGGTAATGACACAATGTGTTATCAGTATGCTGGTCTGGTAGTGCTGAGGGTTGAGGAGCTGGACACCACACCTTACGCTGCGACAGTGACCCAGGTTCGAGAACGAGCCAGAGTTGCCAGAGATCTGCCAGGGGGTAGGGCAAGGAGAGAGATCAAGCCACTGAAAGGCAGCTTTCTCATCCTGGGAGGGATTGGAGGCTCCCCAGCCACTGGCCACCATCTGGTGGAGGATGGATGGTGGTGCCGACCTGAGGAAGCTCTGGCGATAGCCATGGGAAGGGGTGAAAGAGGTCAAGCCAGTGTCAAAGGGTGTGCTTGTGCCTCCATGCATGCACAATGCCCATGTGCTGGGGCCCGGGGGAACAGGGGAGAAAACAGGTCAAAAACCACAGAAAATATAAATAAAAAAAATGTGCTATCAGTGATTTGACATGCCACCAGTGATGCAACATGCTGCTATTAGGTCATCATGCTGGCCTCCAGTTCTCATTCTAATCAGGATCATGTGTCTGTTTACAGTCCACTCAGAGTGAACTCACATACACACACACACACACACACACACACATCTGTCATGATAAAGGAATAATGCCACTTTTTATGTTGATTGCGCGCATGCGCAAGAAACATGTTGCGACAGGTTTCTCGAGAAGCAGGTTGTGGAGGCACGGCACTGTTGTGGCCAATGCCCCCACAGTCTACAAAAGCTTGCCCCACTTCCCCCAATGCCGTGGCACGCTGCTGCTGACACTAGTTCAGCCAGCGTGCCACAACTTCCTAAAAAATCAGCCGCTGCATTCAGGGGCCGCCTTGTCATTGCAGCGTCAGTCATCTGCTGCAATGAGGGAGCGACACGTCATTGCAGGACGGGATGTAAAATCCCTGAGATTGTTTGTGAACACGGTGGCGGCTTGCCGCCGTGTTCACAAGCAATATAACCCCCCCCACATTTAGTTGCCAATGGGGGCCCCAATCCCTGTCGGCATTCTGTGCCCCCCCCCCAGCTTTTGTTCCTGACGACGGGGTGGCCAATCCCCGTTGGCTGTAGTGTTCCCCATTTGTTTTGTTGCCGATGGGGGAGCCCACTCCCTCTCGGCATTCTGTTACCCCCTCCCACACGTTTGCCGACAGGGGTGCCCAGTCCCCCATCAGCTACTGCTGCCCCCGGTCCAGGAAGCCTCTGCTGGCACACTGAGAGCCCATCCCAGTGTGCCAGATGCCCCTGCAAGTGAGAAAACGGTCCCGCGATGTCTGGTTTATTTTATTATTTTTTTTTAATCCTGGAAGAAAGGAAACCATCCCTCGCCCTGCTTCCCATCCGCAACCGCACCCACCCACTGCACGTCCTGCCTCCTACACCCCCATACTTACCTTAGGAGCTCAGCACGACGATTTTCGGTGGACCGGGAACACGTCTGCACTCTTCAAAGCCGACCGCGAACTGAGGAAATGCCAGTAAGCTGTATAATGTAATACATAGGGTGTTTTCAATTTTACTGCATATCTCTGGCATTTTTGGGAATTTTTCCACCAAATTTTCAACATGGAGTTTTTGGGACCCCTCCTCATGAATTCTTGAACTGTCATGGCGTTAATCTGCCCAGAAAGGTGATTTCACAGTCACTGCGCGGAATCACCTTTCAGGGACAATTAACGAAACGACAGTGCCAGTGTTCATGAGGTCGGCTCTCAAAAAGCCTATGTTGCAAATTTGGTGGAAAAAATCCAAAAAATGACTGTTTTTCGAGCATGCGCAAGCTCGTAACTTCATGAATTTGCAATATTTTCATGCCAGATTTTCAACATTGGCATTTTGTCGCACCTCCTTGTGAATAGTACAGCAGTCATTGTTCACATCCTGGCCGAAATGTGTTTTCACACTTCCGGCGCAGAATAGCGTGGTCACTGTGGGAAATCAGTATTCAGGACAGATTAAAAAAATGGCAGTGCCACTGTTCATGAGTAGAGGTCCTGAAATGGCTATGCTGAAAATTTGGTAACGATACTCCATAAAATGACACGTATTCACGGCGATGCGTTGAGCAGTTTACGCTGCGTGATAACTAGCAATTTATATTTTCACTCCAGATTTCCAACATTGCCATTTTCCCACACCTACTTATGAACAGTAAAGCTGTCATTTTTCCCATTCTGGCCGAAATGTGTTTTCGCACTTCCGGCGCAGAATACAGCGGTCACTGTGGGAAATCACTGTCCGAGACAGATTAAGAAAATGAGAGTGATACTGTTCATGAGCAGAGGTCATAAAATGCCTATGTTGAAAATTTGGTGATAATAGCCCATCGAATGACTGTGTTACAAGTGTGCGTTGCACACTTTCCACGCACACTTGCAACTTCACAGATTTGTAATATTGTCACACATTTTCACCAGTGGAATTTTCCCACTCCTCCTTATGAGCTGTACAGCTGTCATTTTTCACATCCTGACCGAAATGTGTTTTCACAGTTCCAGTGCAGAATAACGCGGTCACTGTGGGAAATCACTGTTTGAGACAGATTAAGAAAATGACAGTGGCACTGTTCATGAGCAGAGGTCCTAAAATACCTATGTTGAAAATCGGGTGACGAAACTCCATAACATGACTGTGTTACAAGCGTGCGTTGAACTGTTTCCACGCACCCTTGTAACTTCTCACTTTTGTAATATTTTCACCCCACATTTTCAACAGTGCATTTTTCCACACCTCCTTATGAACAGTACAGCTGCCATTTTTCACATCATGGCTAAAATGTGTTTTTGCACTCCTGCCGCAGAATAGCATGGTCACTGTGGGGAATCGCTGCATGGGACACATTAAGATCGAACTGAGCTCTGTCGGGACTGCTGCGGATTTGGTTGTGGGCAGAGAAAGGGCCCAACACAAGAGCCCATTACAAAAGAAAAGCCTGCAGCACTGGAAGAAACAGAACTAGAGAGCTAGTGAGAGAGGGGGAGTGAGCGAAGTCACAGGAGCTCTTTCAAGACTGTTGTGGATTTCTTTGTGGGCAGGAAAAGGCATCAGTGCAGGCAGGAGCCCACTGCAAAAGGCCAGCCTGCAGTGGTGGGAGAAACAGTACAAGAGATTGAGACAGGGGGACTGAGTGAGCTCAATGGAGTTCTGTCAGGACTGCTGTGGATTTCTTTGTGTGCAGACAAAGGCATCAATGCAGGCAGGAGTCCCGTGCAAAAGGGCCGCTTGCAGCGCCAGGACAAACAGAATCAGCATGTGAGACAGGGAGACTGAGCGACCTCAACAGAGCTCTGTGGGGACAGCTGAAGATTTGGTTGTGGGCAGAGAAAGGGCACAATGTAAGAGCCCAGTACAAAAGAGCAGTCTGCAGCACTGGGAGAAACAGAACGAGAGAGAGAGTGATGGAGGGGGAGTGACCGAATTCACCGGAGCTCTTTCAGGATTGCTGCGGATTTCTTTGTGGGCAGAAAAAGGCATCAGTGCAGCCAGGGGCCCAGTACAAAAGGCCAGCCTGCAGCGGTGGGAGAAACAGTATGAGCAAGTGAGACAGGGGGACCGGGTGAGCTCAACGGAGGTCTGTCAGGACTGCTGCGGATTTGTTTGTGGGCAGAAAAAGGCGCCAATGCAGGCAGGAGTCCCGTACAAAAGGGCCGCTTGCAGCGCCAGGACAAATAGAATGAGCATGTGAGACAGGGAGACTGAGCGACCTCAACAGAGCTCTGTTAGGACAGCTGTGGATTTGTTTGTTGACAGACAAAGGTGCCAGTGCATGTAGGGGCCCAGTACAAATGGACAGCCTGCACTGGCGGGGAGCCCAGGATGAGCGAGTGAGACAGGGGGAGTGAGCGAGCTCAAAAGAGCTCTATTGTAACTGCTGCAAATTTCTTTGTGGACAGAAGAAGGTGGCAACGCAGGCGGGAGTCTAATAAAAAAGGGCAGCCTGAAGCACCACCAGAAACGGAATGAGTGAGTGAGAGAAGGGGAGCGAGTGAGCTAAACGGAGCTTTGTCGGGACTGCTGCAGATTTCTTTGTGGGCACACAAAGGCGCCAACAGAGGCAGGAGCCCAGTACAAAAGGACAGCCTGCAGCGCCAGGACAGACAGAATGAGTGAATGACACAGGGGGAGTGAGCGACCTCAATGGAGCTCTGTTGTGACTGCTGCAGATTTCTTTGTTGGCAGAAAAATGTGCCAATGCAAGCAGGAGCCACGTACAAAAGGCCACCCTGCAGTGCCGGCAGAAATGGAACGAGTGAGTGAGAGAGGGGGAGTCAGCAGGCTCAACAGACCTGTGTCGGGACTGCTGCAGATTTCTTTGTGGGCAGAAAAAGCCACCAACAGAGGCAGGAGCCCAGTACAAAAGGGCAGCCTGCAGCACGAGGAGACACAGAATGGATGAGTGAGAGAGGGGGGGAGTGAGCCACCTCAACAGAGTTCTGTCAGGAAAGCTGCAGAATTCTTAGTGGGCAGAACAAGGTGCAAATGCAGGCAGGAGCCCAGTATAAAACAGCAGCCTGCAGCACCAGACGAAACAGACTGAGCGACTGACAGAGGGCCAGTGAGCGTGCACAACACACCAACGCAATCAACATTCGGTGTTGACAAATGCTTGTTTAGTATATATATAATTAGCCAATGACCCAATGAGAAGACTGCAACTCTGTCTCAGCAGGTAACCTTTAAAAAGTTTTCAGTTATTTCAATAAAAATATATCACTGACAACTTATTTAACATTTTTATTCTACAACTTCTTTTATACAAATGGAAAAGTTTCCAAATGATGAGAACTACAGCCTTGGATAACTTTTTTTTTAATACAGCTGTTACCCTTCCCATCCCCTGAACCCCATTTCTTTCCAAAGCTAAGACGCTGTGTGCTAATGCATTAAGGGCCTGATCCACAGCACCCTATACATCCTTAACAGGTGCAGTGGGCAGCCCCTGAATCACAGCAACCCCTCTATTGTCATTTAGATGCATACACAGTATGAGCACACCATCCTCCCTCATGCACTCACCTGCTTCCAACGTGATCCCACTCTGCTGGCAGACATATATGGGCAGTTGAGGCGGGGAGCAGCTATGAGGCATGGCCATGCTCCACACCATCCACAAAGCCAGGTACCAATATTTACATGTGCAGAGCAATGAACAGATTTGCCAGTAGACCTGGGCTTCAAATTGGAAGCCTGGTGTCAGGTCTGGCTCCGCCTGAACCAGACTGCACCTTGTTTACATAAGGAACTCCCTAGCAG
Organism: Neoceratodus forsteri; assembly: GCA_016271365.2. Classification (NCBI taxonomy): domain Eukaryota; kingdom Metazoa; phylum Chordata; order Ceratodontiformes; family Ceratodontidae; genus Neoceratodus; species Neoceratodus forsteri. The sequence continues at coordinate 188,385,362 of CM057457.1, forward strand.
TAGACAAGGGTGTCAGGGTTGTGTGGATGCCATGCATGAGCTGGGCTTGTAGCACAGCAATGAGGGGGAGCTGCATAGGCAGGCAATGTGCAATTCAATCATATCCCAGCCCTATCTATGGATCAAGTCCCAAGTTTTGAAAAATTCCATGCTGCAAATGTATAACCTAATGTAGGACTGCAGCTCATGCTCATGACATAAACATACTAGCACATTGGTGTGGTGATTCAGCAGCTTAGGGGCAATTTTAATGCTGTGGTAAGCAATAAGTATGGACATCATCTCTGTCTGCTGGTAATGCACCAGAATTATGGAAGCTATCAAGAAACATGATTTCAAGAAATGATGACGCTGACAAGGGCTGGGTTCATTTTTTTATAATTATTTTTTCTTCCCAATTCCACCATCCCCACTCATCCTTTAACCTGACAATGACAGCCATCATGTGGCTGGCAGGATGGGTTCGAGTCTGTCTTCAGTGTCGGTTGTAAATGCTGATCCTTCATGAGCCAGGAAGGGGGAGCATAAGAATTAGATAACCAATGTGCTCTTTCCCCAGCTGATCCTAGTGGGCTGGGGTACCAAAGCTCACATGTGGCAATACAATAAGCAGCTGCTGCTTCCAATTGTAGCATTCTGCTCATGATTGAAAAGCCTAAGAAACAAAAATGCTCACATAAGTAGCCATAGATGCAGATCCCAGTAAATGACTAGAGGAAAATCTGCATTTATACATCAACCTAAATCACAAGCAAAAGTTTGGTTAACATTAATGACACTAACATTGCCAGGCTACAATTTAACTAGTTCAGCAGGTAACCAGTGATTGTAATGTGCTTATCACATAGTAATGAAACTGGTAGGTAGACATTATGCATGAATTATCTAGCTTTTGACTCATCCTTTCTCTGTTCCAATGATAGGGACTACCACCTTATTTGAGGTACCAAAGGCTTGTTCCTGTAGCAAAGGAACCATCCACCCTTAGAGGTGCTGCAGGGATGAGAGCCTTGAATCCAAAGTACCTTAGTGAGTTGTAGATGAATCTCCCTAAACGGAGATACAGCCAATGGAGGAGGGGAGGAGGATGGGGTAGCAAAGGAAACAGGCATCTTGGAAATGCTAGGGCATAGACTGAAAAATAGCATTTGTTGCAGGCAGGGAGCATGTCACTCACTAATCTACCAAGCTGCAGGCAGATAGCCCTTAACATATCAACCTATGTTAAAGGGACACTAAATGTTCCAACATAAAAATAAATTTTTAGCCTGGGCCCAGATTTAAATCTCCATAGACAATGATGTAGCCCCTCTTAGGAGCTTGCTCCTTTTAAGAGTGTCTACATACCTCATATAACTAAGCATAAGGTTATCTCACCGTGAACAAAAACCGTGCTGCAATAAATGCCTCAATCATAAGGGTATGTGCTGAAATAATGTTGGGTAAAACACTGACGACCACAAAAACAGCACACGCCATTAGAAAACATAGGCTTGCCCCCCCCCCCCATCACACACACACCCCCTAGAATTTAGATGTAAAGCTCCAGGGGGGTGGATTTTGAGAATAGGAAGAAACTCAGGAGGGGGGGACTTTTTTTTTTAAATACTTCAGAATGTTGTAGCATGGGAAGACCTGGGGGGAACCGAACCACAGTCCCAGGTCTTCCATTCCACCATGTGCAGGTGCCTTAGCCACTCCACTACAGGAGCATCTTGACCAGGCACCCAGCACATGATAACTTGATCCCTCATAAGAAAAGCATACAGAGACAGGGATCGCAGTAATTCACTACCGCTATTATACCACTGTCGTTGTCAATCCATGTGCTGTCTACACAGCGTGGTTACTACCGTGCTGTTTTTCATGCTTGGTATTGATCCAGTGCCATGTAAGTACTCTCTGTGGCCCTAAGGGATTGGGTCAACTGATCTGATTTGGCGTTCCAAGGGGGAGGAGCTATTAGCTGGAGCTGGAGAGCAAAGGCTGGTGACATTCAGCCTTGAGGAGGTGTGCATCAAACACACAGTGTCTGCTCTCAGTCTGGACCTCTTAGCAGTTTAAGACTAGCCTACAGAAATCTTCTGAGTCACTGCAGATGACATGGGTCAGAACCATCAGAATGGCAGTGACCCCACCACTCCAAGCCTTGAGAACAGATAAAAAGCAGAAGTTTGCAGAGCATGAGAAAAAGTGAAATGAGAGAAAACATAGGACTTTAGGTGAAAGGTATCCTGTGCTAAAGTAACAGTGACTGTTCTTGGCATCCAGGGCACAGAGCATCAGGGAGGTATCAATCTCCCAAGTGTCTGAGTTTAGTTTCCCAGAGGGTGCTGGACAGGCCAACCAGTGCACAAAGCCTCTGAGGAGCTCCATTAGCAGTTATCTGAGCTCACTTCACCTGAGGGAGATAGACAGGCTAGCCAGGACCCAGATCCTCAGAGGAGTCCATCATCTTGAAGCCCAGAGAGCATCAAGGAGACACAAGGTAAAGACAAGTCCAGTGAAAGAATGTGTACAGTGTGCTGCAACCTCAAAGGCATGATCTGTATCAGTTAATACCACAGGGTGTGAGGAGTAAAGGAGGTTTGGGTGGCCCTTGCGTGTTCACATTTGTGCTGTCTGGAATGTGGACAACAGGACAATGTTCCCAAGTCACCACTATCAGGGGAAGCATGTCCATCAATGTGTACCCCACCTGGGCTAGCTTGTGGCCCTCAGGGAAGCCTGGAATGATATGTTTAGAGTGATCACTGTATTGACTCTGGAAAGAAAAAAAGACTTACTGAGAGGGATGAAACTGGAGGTAAAATAACATCAGACGTCCAACTGTGGAATAATCTGCTCATGAGTTTTGATTGCATAGAAAGGTTGCTAGTTCAAATTTAACTCAGGTCGGGCATTCCATTATGTTATGTGTCCCCTATTCTACTAACCTTTTGCTTTGCAGCCTGAATGCCTTGCTGACTGCTTGTGGTACCCCAGAGTCAAGTTCCAAGCCCATAGTAAAAGTAAGTGCAAATGGTGTAACTGTGTAGGTCCTCTCCATGAAAACATCGGTTACCATCTTTATTCCCCTAGACCATGGAGTAGGGCATACAGTAGGGGCATCATTCAGGATTTGGAGCTTTGTGGGGTCCAAGGCATGTCAGGAGGCATTGGGGAAATCAGCCAGACTGTTTAAACTAATTTGCTGGGTAAATTCCTTTATTAAGATGGCACCAGCCTCCACCCTCACGGTCCTGTTTGTGCTTTTCATAATGTCTGGGGGCCTCTGTCTACATGTTCGTGAAAGAGAAGCAGCCATGAAGGAAACACAGAAACATAGAAACATAGAAGTTGACGGCAGATAAGGACCACAAGGCCCATCCAGTCTGCCCATTTCTTTTTCTACCTTATGAATGTGCCATCGACCTTTGCTCTGTCAATAGCATATCTATTCATACTCATCTGTATTGCTCCCTTATGCCTGTCCCATGCCTGTTTGAAGCCCTGCACTGTATTCATATCCACCACTTCCTGAGGTAGGCCATTCCATGCATCCACCACCCTTTCTGTGAAAAAGAACTTCCTCACATTACCCCTTAATTGGCCTCCCCCTAATCTCATGCTGTGTCCTTTTGTCCTGCTATTTTTCTTATATTGAAACATGTTAGACTCTTTCACCTTGTTAATGTCTTTAATGTGTTTGAATGTTTCAATCATATCACCTCTCTCCCTCCTTTGCTCTAGGGTATTCATATTGAGCTCCGTTACTCTGTCCTTACATGTTTTCTGATGCAGTCCCTGAACCATTTTGATTGCCCTTCTCTGGACTGCCTCAGTTTGGTTAATGACCTTGTGGAGGTGTGGCCTCCAGTACTGCGTGCATTACTGCAGATGGGGCCTAACCAGTATCTTGTAAAGAGGGATTATTACCTCCCTTTTACGACTTGTGATACCTCTACTAATACACCTCAACATCCCCCTAGCCTTACCTACTGCTTTAGTAGTCTGCTTGGATGATTTTAGGTCATCTGTGATGATGATGCCCAAGTCTCTTTCTTCCCTTGTGACTGCCAGCAGCTGCCCTCCCAACCTATAGATGACTTCGGGGTTTCTCTTCCCTATGTACATGATCTTTTGCACTTCTTTGTGTTAAATGCCAGCTGCCACTCTTCTGACCATTTTGCCAGTTTATCCAGATCTCTTATCATTCTTCCCACCCCATCTAGATCATCTACTCTGTTGCAGATCTTGGTGTCATCTGCAAACAGACAAACCTTACCATCCAGTCCATCTGCAATGTCACTGATGAAGATATTGAAGAGGACTGGCCCAAGGACTGATCCCTGAGGTACCTCACTTGTGACTTGCATCTCTTCTGACTGTATACCATTTACTACCACTCTCTGTTTTCTGCTTATCAACCAGTTTGCCACCCAGTTCACCAACTTCTGACCCACCCCAAGCCTACCCAGCTTATTAATCAATCATCAATGTGGAACAGTATCAAAAGCTTTGTTGAAGTCAAGGTAGGTGACCTCAACTGCACCTCGTTGGTCCACCACTCAAGTTACCAGTCAAAGAAATCTATGAGATTAGTTTGACAGGACCTTCCTGTTGTAAACCCATGCTGTCTTGGATCCTGTGCTCCTATGGATTCCAGGTGTTGCACTATCCTTTCCTTAAGGAGTGCCTCCATATTCTTGCCCACTACTGAGGTAAGACTGACTGGTCTGTAGTTCTCTGCCTCTTCCCTGCTACCACTTTTGTGGAGTGGGATCACATGAGCCCTTTTCCAGTCTTCTGGAACCTCTCCTGTGCTCAGAGACTCACTAAACAGGTCTGATAATGGCTCTGCTAGTTCCACCCTTAGCTCCTTTAGTACACTGGGATGTATGCCATCAGGTCCCATTGCCTTGTCCATCCTGAGCTTATCGAACTCTTTTAGGACCTTTTCTTTTGTGAAGGAACTAGTGCACACCCCCGGCCCCCCATGTCCATGGTGCTGAGCTGTGGGCCAAACCCTGTCTTCTCTTCAGTAAATGCTGAGCAGAAGTATCTATTTAGGATTGATACTTTTACATGGTGCTCCTCCTCACACACACCCTTATCCCCTTTTATCTTAGCAATATCCCATCTGGACTTTCTCCTTTCACTAATGTATCTATAGAAAGTCTTATCACCTTCTTTTACTGTTCGTGCTAGTGTTTCCTTGGTTTGGGCCTTTGCCTGCCTTACTGCCTTCCCTGCTTCCCTTAGGGAAGTTTGGTATGCCTCCCTATCTTCATTCCGCTGCATTTCCTTATATTTCCTGAAGGCCAGTCTTTTGGCTCTGACCTTTTCTGCTACTGTTTTTGAGAACCAAAGTGGTTTCCTTCTTCATTTGCACTTCCTTTTCTCTCTAACACAATAGGATGTTGCTTCTAGTATTGCATCCTTAAAGCTTTCCCACTTTGCCTGTACCCCCTCACCTGTATTTCTCTTTGCCAGGGCTAGCTTAACTCTGTTGGCTATCTTATCAAAGTCAGCTCCTCTGAAGTCCCATATTTTTGCCTTGGAATGGGATGATTTAGTTCTAGTGGCCAAATTGAACCATACCATGTGATGGTCACTGGCCCCAGGTGACCTTCTACCTGGAGATCTTTGATCCTTTCCCTGTTAGTGAGTACAAGATCTAGGATAGCCCTGTCTCTTGTGGGTTGTTGTACCAGTTGTTTGAGGCCCTCCCCCTGCAGGGAATCCACTATGTGTCTAGTTCTGGCAGATGTTTCTGCTGGTATTGACTGATCTGTATCTGGCATTTTGAGTCATGCATTTGACACTCTTATGAATATGTAAATATGCCAGGACTGCCTGTTATCTGATTAGCTCATGGTCAAATTGGAGGTGTGGTCTGAATGTGTGGACCTGCAGTGTTTGCTGTCTGGAGAACACATTTGAGGAGAGGAGAGGAGTGTGAAGTGCCTGGATCCTTTGCTAAAATCCTATTGACTGAATAACTTATTAGTAGCTCCCAGATGCAATGTAGAGATTCTGATGGGAAGCCTGCCATAGTGTGAGCTAGGCTGGAAAGCAGCTGGAGATCATGTACCTTCAGACCCCTATTTGAGGAGACTGAAGTTTAAACCCCTGTTGTGCCCAATAAGTGAATGCTGTCTGAATACCCAAGGGGGCAGGAGATCAAAATCGGTTATATGTGATAATAGCAACTGCACAAAGGTGATCGCTATTATCCTGACCTGCAATATCACCGAAAACAATTTTGACAATATGCACAATAAGGCTACCGGGAATTGTGCATGCGGGGAGGCTGCGCCCACCCTCACCCCCACCAAATAATGATTCTCAACTCTGGGGGGGGTGCATGTCAGGGAGGGGGGGGAAATCCCAGCTGCAAACAAATTCTAAGTCCCGCAACTGTGGGAATCACAAAATGTACACACCCACCCCCAGTCCCGAACCCAGCACCTGCTCCATCGAAGCCATGCACCCTATCCACCACACCACATGGCTGGCTCGGCAGAAGCAGGTTCCCTGTGGGTCACATTTCTGTCCCCCATCCCTCCACATCCTGTCACCTACCCTCCTTTCCCATTGCCTATCCTACAGTCGCCATGTAGGCAGTCGCCATCCCCCTACGGTCGCTCACGAGGAAAGCGCCATTATATGGGTCGTCCTTATGACGGTCGTCCATGTTAGGTCGCCTTCCTCACATGCTACTATCAAAATCCCCCTGTGATTTTTGGAGTGGCTTACTCAGAGGACATAGTACTCCTTTTTCAGTCCATCAACTGCAATGTGTGACGTTAGGCCACGCAGGCGTAGATGTCACAAATGTGCTGTGCCCTCAGTTCTGTATGTAAGAAGGGTGGGTATTCAGCAATGCAAGAGCAGCTCTAAGATCTACAACCCCCAGTGAAGTCTCCCTTGTGGAGCAGGAGGAGTCCCTTTTGGACCCTTGGAAATGGCCAGTGCCCTCCCCAGAATGGGGCATGGACAATATGAGGTACCCTCCTTTCTGGGACATATTTGAGATGTGCCAGCTTGATGAATAGGCTCATAACACTCCTTCTGTGTCAACCAGTGCTCGTGGCCAAGAAACCACCCCCAGAAAAGAATAACCATCTCTACAGCACCACTGGAACTTAACAAGCAGCTGTTAGCCCCAAGAAATTTTGAGTCATCCTGCCCACTGAGAAAATCCTATGTGTGGAGGACTGATGATCGACCTTCCACCACAGGGCTGTGGGCCCTCTAGTCAGATTACTCCCAGTCTGCTTGGACTATAGGGTTGTACTGCTTCCTCTGGGGACACCCAGGTTGCCTAGGAAGAGGGAAGAAGAGAGTGGGTGGAATGAGCCCACTAGGCAAGTGGGGGCCTGGTACAAGTCTTCAGCACCTAAGATGCAAACTGCAAGAAGACTGAGGGGATCCTTATCAGACTGAGAGAACCCACATCTTCAGACCTATTATGCAAAAAAGTGGTTGTCCCCAGGTCTTGCTCTGAAGACCTCTGTATGACTGCTTCCCCTTGAAGTCAAGTTGAAATAATGGTCTGCAGATGAATAATGTGAACCACACTGATTATCTGTTTCCTTATTTTCTGGAATGGTTGTGGGATGTTGAGGATCAGAATAGGGAAAGTTGGCTGCAGAAGGATACTCTACAAAAAATCTGGAGAAAGCATGGCACTAATGAGAGATGTGATTAAGCTTCCCATGAAGAAGCTCAGCAGCTGACAGATCCATGCTTGAAAATGTGCACAATGGACTGACCTTATTTAAGAATCATGCCTTTGTGAGAAATGAAAAGGGGCGCATCACAAGTATACAGAGGAGGGCACAGACTCTTCTGAGGCCCTATGTACCAAACCAGATCCCATGAACTACTTCTAAACCACCTGTACTATGTACCCCCTTCACATGAGAATCCAGATGTTGAATACCCATAGGGGCAGCCTCCTGGTTACCCGAAGGTGAACAACTGCAAGAATAGGCACCTGTTTCTAGTCTCCTGTCCCAGTTTCATCTGCTAAAGTTTGTAATTGTTTGCCATGCTCTCAAGTCTCACAAGTAGAGGGGCTCCCAGGCCCTGAAGACTTTACAACATTTTGACGGATGACCAAGCCCTCCTGGGATGAAGATCCACCCACTGTCTGCAGTGCCCTCCTGAGGCCCATCCATTCCCCACTGGCTGAGAAAGATGAAGAGAGAAAGTAGAGTCTGTCAGGCTGTGCTCCAAATGGGTGATGTACTATCTTTTATTAACATTGGTGGCACACTGGGTTTGGAGTTGTCTTGTGGGGTTGTTAGCTACACCATTGGTGATGCTTTCACTATATTGGGACAAAAAGACACTTTCTGGATACACATTGACACTTTCCCCTGTAGGACCATATTTCCTTAGACGGATAATAGGGTCACTTTTTCCCTTATTTTACATGTGTGACAATGTGCTTACCATGGGATAGTTACTAAAATAAAGTATAGTGATGCATGTCTGTGTGATTCTGTTCTTGTTTCTCACTATTAGCTGGTCCAACTGCTGGGAAGGTGAAAAAGAAAAGAAACATCAGGTGAAAGGTGCAAATATGGAAATGTGATATGTACTGTATATAGGTGTTTAGGGATGTGAAGACTTAACACTGCATTTCCTGATACATGAGACACTGCATGATTAAGTGGGCACACTTACATGTGATGGGGTTCAGGCACTTGGGCTTACTAGGAGCCTTAGGGTGGGATGATAGGGTTTAATTGTGTTGCTGTATGTTTATATCTAATGTGCCACTCTGGATCACTTGGGAAAAGTGCACTGAGGGACCTGGAGGTTAGGGCTATCAACGAAACTTCAAAGGTGTGAGACCTCAAGGCTTAGAGTGCTACCATTTTCTTTATGCTGTTATGTCCAATACACTACCTGCATAGTGACTAATCCCCCCGGGGGGGGGATGGATGGCAGAGGAGTGGACACTCTTGTCCATGTAGGTCTACTTTGGGAAGGCTATTGTCTTGCATGCCTTGGAGCTCACTAAGGTCCTCGAGCATTGAAGGGAAGGTGTGTGAAACCCCTCTAAGGAGCTTGCACCTTTGAGAGTATATACGGACCACATGTAGTTACTCTGTTTTGGCCCCTGTGGGACTGGGTCAGCTAGTCTGATCTGGTGTTCCAAGGGGAGGTGTCACTAGCTGGAGTTGGAGAGGAAAGGCCGGTGGCATTCAGTCTTAAGGAGGTGTGCATCAAACACACAGTGTCTACTCCCAGTCTGGACCTCTTAGCAGTTTCTGACTAGCCTTCCAAAATCTTCTGAGTCAAGGCCAATGCCACGGATCTGGATGCTTAGAAGGGGGTGACCTCCACACTCCAGGCTTAGTGAATAAATGAAAAGCAGAAGTTTGCAGAGCACATGGGCAAGGGAAAGGAGAGAAACTGTAGGACTTTTGTTGAAATGTATACTGTGCTAAAGTAAAAGTGACTGTTCTTGGCATCCAGGGAACAGAGCATCAGGAAGGTACCCATCTCCCAAGTGTCAGTTTAGTTCACCAGAGGGCACTTGACATGCCACCCTGAGTGCAGAACCTCTGGGGAGCTCCACCATCAGTTAGCAGAGCTCAGTTCACCCAAAGGGGCTAGATGGGCCAGCCAGGGCCCAATGCCTCAAGGAAGCCTGTCATCATGAAGCCCTCAGAGCATCAGGGAGGCACAATTTAACAACAAGTGGGGTGAAAGAAAATGTAAAGTGTGCTGCAACCTCAAAGGAACAGTCTTTGTCTATCAGTTAATAATAGAGTACGTGAGGAGTAAAGGAGGGTTGGATGACTCCTGTGTTCACATTTGTGCTGCCTGGAATGTGGACAAAATTTGGATGTCCCCAAGTTGCCCCTATCTTCACAAGCATGTCTGTCAATCTGTACCCCACCTGGACTAGTTTATGACCCCCAGGGAAGCCTGGAATTATATGTTTAGAGTGATCACTGTATGAACTCTGGAAAGAGAAAAAGACTTAGTGAGAGAGATAGACTTGGAGGCGAAATAACATCAGACGTCTAATTGTGGAATAATCTGCACATGAGTTTCAGAGGAATAAATAGGATCCTTGGTCAAGTTTAACTCAGTTTGGACATTCTGTTATGTCATGTGTGCCCTGTTCTAGTAACGGCCTTGATTTTGTAGTCTGAGTGCCTTGCTGAGTGCTTGTGGTGCCCCAGAGGTTAAGCTCCAAGCCCAGAGTACAGGTAAGTGTAAACGGTGTAACTGTGTGGATCCCCTCCTTGAAAATTTCTGTTGCCATCTTGATACATGTAGGCCTTGGAGGAGAGATTACAATGAAATGGGGCATGACAAGATACTTAAAATGGAGGCAGGGAGGAAACATTTTTCCACAAACAGGATCATCAGGCTAAGGTACTGTATGTGTTCCCAAACTGTTTGATGGAGGCAGAATGTGTGAATGAGTTTTAAAAGTGCAACTATGCTTTCATGCCAGGAAAAATATATAACTGATTTTATAAAATGGAAAGAGAAAAATTTAAGAACTTAATTTGCTAAGTGACATCACATGACCATGCATTAAACTCTTAGCAATGCACAGTCAAGTGTCAGATTCCATTACCAAGGCAAAAAAAAGCCTCATTGCCTACTAAATTAGGGACAATTTCATGAATATACTGTATTTTGTTATTTAAAATGTTTTTAAACAAATTATTTATTTTAAAAAAATTATATCACTTGACATATGAAACAAAAGAGTAGAAAGTCATTTTATAAGTGCAATAAACCACACCAGGGTGTACATTGAAGGATATGAATGCACTTCACAGGGGTATAAGAGCACTCCCTTGAAGCATGCATTGCAGTCCTTTAATGCACACACACGAGAGAGAGAGATATCTTGAATTTAATAATACTGAAAAGTATTAAAAAAAACAATATTACCATTAGTCCCTCACTGATAATATCACTGTTAGACAGTGATAAAACCATCATTCAAATGTGATAATACTATTGTTTCAATCCTTAACAACAGTATTATCACAATCTCCAAACAGCGCAAGCACCCACAAAGATGCCGTCTGCCCCCCATGTCATCCTAAGTGTGCATCCCGACTGGCTGCTTTTGATGTGTGGGAGGTCAGAAGAATTTTGAAAACATGGCGGCTCACTCTCTTGCTTAGCGAGACCATACTGCCTTTCCACATTTCTTTGTTTTTTTTGTTTCTTTGTTTTCTCCTGTCAGGGAAAAAATGGAATTATCAGGTTAAACCTGCAGTGAGGAGCCCAAAAATTAAAAAGGTAGGACTACTTACCAGTTCTTATTGTACAGCAGGGCCAAGAGTGGAGGTGGATGGGGTGGAACACAGCAGGGTGGAGTGAGAACAGCAGCAAGACAGCATGGCAGTCGGCCAGGACCAAGAGTCCTTCACTGAAGAAGCCAACTGCCCATCGCAAAATAGGAAAAAAAATAAAAATGGCATCCATATATTAAAAAAATAACATATAGCTTACTGTGCATAACAAGGGGTAATTCCATCTCAAAGTTCTGGGGACAAGGGAACCTCTGGAGCTTCACTCTAGATATTCCTATGTGCCCAGAACTTCTCAATGGAATCACTCCCTTGTAATGCACAATAAGCTATCCATTATTACATATATTTATATATATATGGATAGATACATTATAGCTGCATGGTAGAGCAGCTATAGTTAGGATTGCCTGGCCACTTCTATGTTAAACCCAAAGTTTTGCACTTTAATAACTTTGCCACCATAAGACAGATTTGCCATCATAGATCTCTGGATCTGTCAAGTTGCGTTATGGTTGGATGAGTGGTTACGGAGCTGTGGAGTGCCACAAAATGTGAAAAAATGGGTCTTCGCATGTTTATTTGCTCGAGACTGCAGCCCAAACGATTTGTCTGTCTGGTCTGAACTCTTCAGGGAAGATGTAGTCTGGGTCACTGATGTGCTTTTTGAAGATTTGGTGAAAAAATATTAAACCATCCAAGCTTTACTCAAACTTTAAAGTTTAACATTGAAGTCAATGGGGAAAAAATATGTGCCTCTTGAAAGCACCTGTTACTGTCGCAAAAGCACATTTTACTGTCACAAATCCACTCAGTAGTGTCATGCTGCCGCCATCTTGTTTCAGTTAGTGGTGAACAAAAACATCTGTAATTCATATTCTACTGCCCCTAGCTAAACACTGACAGTTGTATTTACCTAAACAGAGCCTGAGGAACACAATGGTGCCATCAGTTTTTTCTAGGACCCCTAGAAATACTTTTTTTAACATATAGTCCACCATAGTGTAACAAATCATGACAGTACATTTGCGACACTTTCGCAAATCACGACACTGTCGCATCTGTACTGTCACAATTTGCAACACTACTGCACCCAAAAATGCCACTTCATTGCCACACCACTACACCTAACTGCTTAGGACTTTTTGGCTGAAATTTGCAGGGTGGCGAGCCCTGGCCCCACAGATGTGCCTTTTGGTGGTTTGGTAAAAATATTTTTTAAATGCTTACAAAGTTAAAGCACTCCGAACTTGAAAAATTTCCCATAGGCTAACATTGCAGAGCCTTTCGGCACCCATATCTCAAAAGCAATTCAAGATATGGATTTTTTTCTACACGCAGCTTTTGAAGTCATGATTCCAACTGCAGTGGAATTTTTTTCATAGTTGCTACAGTTACTGAGATATTGCCAATTAAGTGTTACGAGGGTTCCTTTTCAGTACTATGGGACTGCTGTATGGCTCCATATTTATGTGTAAGTGGGAGTGCAGGGCCCAGAGGGCCCATGCTCCAACATATACATACCATTATGCAAAAAGTGGGCAATGTGAAAGGAGTACAGGGCCCGGAGGGCCAGCGTTCCCACAAACACATACCAGTTACCAGTTACATTGCACTTTCTCAGAAATAATGGACATTTATTGCAAAAAACTTTGTTAATGCATCAGTTAGGGCTGATATCACAGTGATAAAAGTATGGAAATATGATGTTAGGGTTACCACCCCCTACCACCCCCCCACCTCTTCCATCCTCCACACACCAACAGACATAGGGGTGTGCCATGGGGTCATCAGGCCTAACTCTCATACCATTCTCCTATACTGTAGTATGTCAGCTTGTTTACACATGGAATAGGGTGAGAGCTGGGCCTAATGGGTCATGGCACACCCCAACATCTGCTGGTGTGTGGGGTGAAGGGTGGGGGGGTGGGGTGGTAGGGATGGTAACCCTAACATCACATTTCCATACTTTTGTTGCTGTGCTATCAATTTCACATATCACACAAGTCACACATCATGTGTGTGATTTATACAATAGGGTCTCCAATACGTTGTAAGTAAAAGTAATTTGTTTCTTACTTTTATTTAGGTTGTTCTCATTATGTTGGTGCTATGTTTCCATGTTATGACTTGTGTCAGTCTGGTTGGGTGGTTTGCAGTGGCTTTGTAATGCCATTCACAGAGATATTCTGTGTTTCTATTTGTTATTTCAGTGTTTGTTCACCGGTTCATTTCCTAGTTGGTGACATCTATTATCGTGATTCGTTGATTCAGTGTGGCGGTTTGATATTATTGGTCGAGATGTGGTACATGTGTGTTTATTGGTGCCATTTTGTTGTGAAGCTTTATTTAATTCAGGTGAGCTCTGGTGTTTGTCATGAATTAAAAATGCTGGTGATGGACTTGAGGAGTGTGTTACTTGACATATCACGACTGGTTAATCTGAGTGCTGAGGTATCTGGAAGCAGATTTATTTTAGATATCACACTTCGGATATGTCATGCTAAAGTTATTCAACAGGGGTGATTTTATGTGATATTACCACATACTATATACCTTCATCCATATTACATAAATGTACTGTGTGTGTGTGTGTGTATATATATATATATATATATATACTATTGTGTATATATATATATATATATATATATATATATATATATATATATATATACATGAATGAGTGTGATATGGAAATATTTTCACTCCTTTAGAGTGACCTCTGAATTTTCATGAGTGGCGACTATCCAGAGGTCACTGTGCAGGAGTGAAAATATTTTCCATATCACAAGAGTGCACATCATGTATCCGATTTATACAATAGGAGTGTGTTTTATGCTGTTTTTTATGGTTTGATGACATCACCACAATGAAAATAAATGCAGGTGACGTCACCACAGTGAAAATAAATCCATTTATTTTCACTGTGGTGATGTCATCATAGTGGTTATTCCACTGCAGTGAGAATATGTGTTTTTATTCAATGAGTTATTTGCTCACCCCATTGTATAAATAAATATGTACAGTGTATATATAGCTATATATATAGATATATATATATATATTCTTTGCAAAAACTTTGTTAATGCATCAGTTAGGGTTGTTTCCATACCAAAAAAAATGTGGAAATTCCACATTAGGGTTACCACCCCCCCCACCCTCCACACACTACCAGGCATCGGGGTGTGTGTTAGGGTCATCTGCCTAACTCTAACCCCATTCTGTTTGTTAAGAAGCTGTGGTGGTGCAGTATAGGAGAACGGGGCGAGAGTTAGGCTTGACCACCTCAGTGCACACCCGATGCCTGGTAGTGTGTGGAGGGTGGGGTGGGGTGATGGTAACCCCAACGTGGAATTTTCACACTTTTGGTGGTGTGGCAACAACCCTAACTGATGCATTAATGAAGTTTTTGCAAAGAATTTCTTTTTTTATAAAGTGTAATGTAAGTAGTTAATGGAATGTGTTGGTGGGAAGGGCTCTGCGCTCCCACCAAGCTGCCCATTTGTGCATAACAGTATGTGTCTGTGGGAGTGCATGCCCTCCAGGCTCTGTGCTCCCACTTACACAGAGCTATGGAGCCATACAGCAGCCCTATAAGGCAAGGTGCCCTTGTAACAGTAATTTGCCCATATCTCGGGAACTGTAGCAGCTAAAAAAAAAATTCAAGTGTCTTTGTAATCGTAAGAGTGAGTAGTTCACACAGTAATCAATGGCCAAGCCTGAATCACACATCATTTCCAAGATACAGGCACCAAAAAATGCTGTGACAGCTACTCTGAAGGCACAGTAGTGGCCTACGCACATGAAAATGAGCAATTGGAACAGTATCTCAGTATTCACAAATATCTCAGGAACCGTACAAGCTAGAAAAAAATTCAAATTTCTTGGGTTTCATGGCTTTCCAACCTACAGTGAAGCCCACCAGGATGAAGCACAGTGTCACCAGTTTACTGCGTGACAAAAGGGATTACCTCCCATTGAAACTGCATTGTTTGCTGCAGAACTCTACTGCAGAATTCTGTAGTGCATGCTTCATCCTGGTGGGCTTCACTGTGCTTCTCTACTAAGAATTTTTGTTTGAAAAGTCTGTATTTCGAACTGTTTTCAAGCTTCGGGCCCTGAAATGCATCATGGGCACTGCAGTGTTATCCTATGGGAAAATTTCTGAAATTCAGAATGCTGTAACTATGGCCCTGTTCAATGTTTTCATACCAAACCACCAAAAGGCACATCTGTGATAGTAGGGCTTGCCACCTTGAACATTTCAGGTCAATAGCACAATCCACATTGCCACAATGAAGTGACAAAGAAAACAGCTGCCACAGTGTTATCCTATGGGGGAAATTCAGAACTTCGGAATACTGTAACTATGGGCCTGTTGAACGTTTTTGAACCAAACCACTGAAAGGCACTTCCATGGCACTAGGGCTTCCTACCCTGAACATTTCAGGCCAATATCACAATCCATCTTCCCGCAATCAAGTGACAAAAAAAGCAACACGTAGCAAAATTCTCCTATCTCTGTAATGGGAATGTTAGCACGCACAAAAAAATGTTATCACGGTCATATTTAGAGTTTGCGCGATTGTTTGCGCAGCAATAAAAATGTTTGTGTGCTCAAGGAATGGAAAAAATATAAAAAACAAATTTCTGGACTAGCTGGGTAAAAACTATGGGCATGCTCCTCGGGCCTGATTAGGTAAACCCAATGATTATTGTGTTGAAAAGTGCAGTATTTTTTGAGTTATACAATTTTTCTCTCTCAATAACTGAAAACAAGATGGCAGCAGCATGACAAAATTTTTAGCCAAGCTCGATCAAAATGTTTGATCACAATTCTTTTCGCAGTGCACATATAAATTTTCTCATAGGCTATAAATAGGACATAAAAAATGCAATAACTTTTGAACAGAGCAATATTTTTTCACCAAATCTTCAAAAGGCACCAGTGCAGCCCAGGACACATGCAGGCAACTCAATTTGAACCCATTCAAATGCATTCTTCAGTGCATTATGGGGGTCCCAGTCCATGCAGGGCTTTATAGGTAAGATCGACCTTGAAGGCGATCCACCACTGTATAGGCAGCCAGTGCAGAGTGCACAGCATGGGACTAATATGACTGGAACATAAAGTCCCAGTCAGCAATCATGCCACAGCATTCTGCACCAGCTGCAAGTGGCTGATATCAACCCCCGGAAGCTCCAGGTAAAGGGAGTTACAGTAGTCAAGGTGAGTGGTCACGAGGGCATTGATCAGCTTAGGCAAATCACCTGACAGAGCTAGGTGCTTAATTCTGGCAATGTTCTTAAGATGGTAAAAGAAGAACTTGACAACTGCCAAAACCTCTGCATGCAGTGTCAGCCCATTGTCAAGAACCACCCCCAGATTTCACACCCATTCAGAGGTAGGCAGTTGTACACCCTCAAGCCAAAGCCCAGAGGGTAAACCCACCACTGGCCTCTCTATCCGGTGCTTCAGATCCACCACCAACACAGCAGTCTTCCTGGAATTCAATCTCAACCAGCTGGACTTCATCCAGTCATGGATCTCTACCAGACAGTTGTTAAACATTGAGGCCACACTATCCTGGTTGGGCGCGAAAGACAGATAGAGTTGTGTTCATCCGCACAGAAGTGAAACCTCAACCCATATCATCTTACGATGTCTCCGAGGGGCAGCATGTACACTGTGAACAACATAGGGGATAGCACTGAGCCCTGAGTGACCCTGCATAGATCTTTGGGTGGGCAAAACCTTACTCAAAGAATCTTTGGGATTAACACCCACAGAAGTTTATGCCTTTATTCATTCCCCTGGAGATCATTGCTATGATGTCAGTTTTTGCACAACTACTTCTCTTGATAAATTTTGGAGGCTTTATTATAGTACTAAGGACACTGAGGAATGGAAAGACTTTCCGGCCATTCCTATTATGAAACCCACCATTAAAATGGTGACACACCTCTTTCATAATGAAGGGACTAACATTAATGATATAACCTTTTGGCTACTAAGGGACTTGGCAAGGTTAGAGGAATGGTCAAATGTATGGAAGCTTAGATTCAATGCTAAGAAGTGCAAGGCAATGCACCTGGGAAACAAAAACCCAGGGGAAGAGTACACAATGGGGGGTGAGATACTAACAACAACAAAAATGGAAAGGGACCTAGGGGTAGTCATATCAGATGACCTAAAGGTGGGCAAGCAATGTGAGAGGGCAGCAAGGAGGGCTGGGGGGATACTGGGATGCATAGGGAGAGGCATCACCAGTAGAAAACAGGAAGTTATTGTCCCTCTGTAAAGACAGCTGGTGAGACCCCATCTGGAGTACTGTGTGCAGTTCTGGAGACCCAATCTCCACCAAGACATAGACAGGATGGAAGCTGTCCAGAGAAGGGCAACTAAAGTGGTGCAGGGTCTGCACCGGAAGACATATGAAGAGAGACGAAAGGAGCTTAATATGTATAGCCTCGAGGAAAGGAGGGAGAGGGGGGACATGATAGAAACGTTCAAGTACCTCAAGGGAATCAACAAAGTCCAAGAGGACAGCATCTTTCAAAAAAGAGGAAAAAGAACAAGAGGGCACAATTTGAAGATGGGGGCAGCTCAGAGGTAATTTAAGGAAGTATTTTTCACAGAGAGGGTTGTGGATGCATGGAACAGCCTTCCGGAGGAGGTTGTGGAGTCAAAATCAGTGGTGGAATGCAAGCATGCATGGGACAGTCATAAGGCAATTCTAGAGGTTGGGGGTAGGAAGAAGTAGGCTGCTGGTTAACTAGGATCTGCAGCTTATCCAGTAGGTAGGGAAATGGGCAGACTGGGTGGGCCAAGCAGTCCTTAACTGCCATCAAATTCTATGTTTCTATGTTTCTATGTTTCTATGTTTCTATGTTTTGGCTGGAGAAACGGTGTACAATGTTTGGGCATGCAAATCCCATTATGGATGACAATGAGTTCTGGACAGAGGGATGGACTTTCTGTATCCAGTTAAAACAGACTGATCAAGGTATTCAACATCTGCCAAGTTCCTTTTTCTCAGGAAGGGACAGTTGCATTCTTTTTTTATACAGGATAACCTAAAAGCTGCTATTGCTGTGGATCATTGTCCCACCTTAATACTGACTGTGACAAGATCAAATGTTTCCAGTGTGGGGTAATTGGCCACACAGCTGCCCAGTGTTCAGCCCCCCAACCTGTAACCTGTGTGGAGATGATGAGCACACTTTTCGAGATTGCCCATGTGCAGCTCACAACTCCGACAATGCCTTGGACCAGAATTATCTATTGTCCCAAGCCAGACTCCCTTTTTGTCAGTCACACAGTACTGTTACAGGCCATGACTCTCATACACACAGAAGAGGTAGAGGCAGAGGATGAGGTATTGGAGACAGGGCCAGATCTGAGCAACGTAGGCCTCAATCCCGGCCAGAAGACAGGTCTTCTGACCCTAAAGCACAGAGATTTGGAGCTCCTCCAAGAGTACAGTCTCCAGTTGCAACTGTGTACAGAGAAACTCCAATTTCAGATCCACAATGTTCCTCCCAGACAATACCCATATTTGTCCTCTTGCTTCACAGCCAGTTCTCCCAGATATGGATCTTGAGGAGCCTTGCCACCCCACCATCTCCAGTAGTCATTATGGAAGACACATCAGGGCTACGAATTTCAGTCCCTGATATTCAGGAGTCGATGGAAATAGTGGCGGACCCCCTCCATGTATGAAACCCTTGGAAGTGAGATCCGGTATACCTCTTTCTCCACTGCCCCTCTTGAATCAGTTTGCTACCTTTTCAACATGGGGTGATAGGGTAGACCTGGAAAACCCTGTGAAAGACGAGGAAGTGTCCTCCTTGTCCATCTTGAGAGGTGACACTAGGACACTGCCAGAGAAGCATAAAATTCAAGAGCCACATAAAAGAGTTATAAGATCCAGTATGATGCTAACACAACCCCCCTGAGCCTGCCCATTTATGAGTGGCAATCCTTAATGTGAACAGTATTAAATTGAATGTAGAAAGAACTACCATTTTTGCTGTATTACAACGATTGCAATTTGAATTTTTTTTTTTTACAGGGTACCAGACTCCATACCATTGTGGATATTAATTTGGCTTCCCGGGATTAGAGGTGGGGGTCATCTTACTGGTCAATTGGTTCGGAAGCATGTTGTGTGGTGGGGATTTGTTTTTCTGCCCCGAATGTACAAGTTCTTTGAATTTTGGACATAGACCCTGGCCGTGCTTTCTTACTGGAAGTAGAAGTTAATTCCTTACGGTGTAGATTGATTAATATTTATGATCCACCAAAAAAGGCACTCCGAATTGAGCTTTTGAATAAAGGTTCAGCCTTTCCTGCATACTAGTAGGCAGATTTTTTCGGGAGGGGGTTTTAATATTAATCTCCAGCAATGAAACCTGGATGGGAAACAATATTGTGATAAATTCTTTCTCATGAAAGTAGTGAGTCAGGCTGGCTTGAAAGATGCCCATGTTAGTGGGAAACAGAAATTTGCCCCACCTTTTATAAAAGGACAGTATCATCCCGTATAGATTTTATTTTTTTGAAGCATAACCTTTTGGTGTTTAAGGCAGTTAACATACCTGTTGAGACATCAGACCACACATTACTTGGTTTACAGGTAGCACTGCCACCACTTAGGGAGGTGGGGCGTGGCTTTTGGAGATTAAATACTACTTTGTTGTTGGATCCAGAAAATACACAGGAGTTAGCTTCCATTATACATGGTAAAACTTCCACTCTTTTTCTATATGATGAGATTAGCCAGTGGTGGGAAGATCTAAAACTTTGTTTTTTTTTCAATGTCTGGTGAGCACTCATGCTTCCACCTCCCATACTAGCTATCTGGACCTCAGAAAAGACCTGCAAGCTCTACTTTCCAGGCAGAACAGAGAAGGGGTTACTCTCACTGAGAAGATTAGGATTCTAAAAGCTGACATGTCCAAATATCAATATGATATACTTTTTCACTACAGAGAGAACAAACATTTGGAACACAGGGGAACACGGAACACACAAATCCTTTTGTAGAAGGTCAGAAAAGGAGGGAAAGGAAGGTAATATCCAGACTGATTTCTCCACAGGGTAAGATAGCTGAGGATAATGATGGTATGGGTTTATTGGAAACCCATGTTGAACGTGCATTTGCTAAACCAGTGCCGGATTCTCCTTTTATGCCTCTTACACAGGCTGCGCTTCTCCCACACGTAGCTCCAGAACAGCTGGACCCCCTAGTAGCCCCTTTCTCCACTTTGGAATTAAAAGGGGCAAGTAAAGCTCTACATAATGAGGTTTCCTTGGGTTCAGATGGCCTTACCGGAGAATTATATAAAGTTCTCTTGGAGCTTATGCTGAAGTAACTTTTGGCAGTGTATAACTCCATTCTTATAGAAGACTATCTAGCCACTCAGATGCATGAAGGTCTTTTAATTTTTTTTATATAAATCAGGAATGCAATCTGGTATTACAAATTGGTGACCTATCACACTCCTGAATACAGATTTCAAAATTTTCACCAAATCATTAGGAAATAGGTTAGCTTTCACTATGGGAGATCTAATCAGCCCTACTCAATTTTGCTCTGTTCCTGGGGGGAACATCACAGATGCACTACGATTGTTTAGAGAATTAATGGCCAGTGAAATGAGGGTGATGGAGGCTGAACAAGATACAGGTTTTTTAATAAGTCTGAATCAGGCAAAGGCCTTTGATAGGGTCTCCCAATTTTTTTTTGTGGCGGTGTCTGGAATCCTATGGGATTCTAGACCTCTTTATTCACTGGCTGCAATTATGCTATGCTCTGCTCTAGCACTCATAAAGCCATATGAGAATGGTAAAATAGGCTCAAAGTGTAGGATTTGTAAAGGGGTACAACAGAGCTGCTCCATGGGCACTTTGTTATACTGTATGTATTTACAATAGACTATGTGATAAGACTTCTTTAAAGATCTCCCCTGATTTCTGGTCCTGTAAGGAACATCTCACAGGACCTCAAAATCATTGCCTATGATGATGATTTATGCTTGTTGGTGAAAGGTGAGGGGTCTCTCCAGAAAGCATATAACCTTTTACATGCCGTAGATAGTACAACTAGGGCTAAACTGAATTTTTAGAAAATGCAGTGTTTGAATTTGAAGGGGTTTTCGCAGACATCAGAGGTAGTGGTGGGCATATCTGTAGCTACTGCCCCATGAAAAATGTTGGGGATTTATTTTAGGAGGAAGAAGTGGCAGGGTTTAACTGGGAATGAGCTTTACTTGTAGGGACTGAGAAGGTTGCTCGTTGGAATGCTTGGAAAGTCTCATAGTGCAAAATAATTTATTTGATCAAAACCTTTCTGGTCCCAGTATTTTTATTTCTTAGTTCTGTTTTCCCTGTCCCTGAACAACTAGAAACAATTTTTTTTTTCTGTTTCTGGGTTAGTCGGCTTAATCCCTTCAAATGGAATATATTATATAAGGATGTTAAGGAGGGTGGAGTACAAATGCTGAACCCAATCTTATTTTTTTTTATGATCTTTTTATACACTAATTTGATCCCATTGATGAAGGGGTGTACTCAGCTTTGGGTGCAGTGGGGGTTTCCGATAGCCCAGGGTGTTTTGATTAAATGGAAAGGGGCCAGGTTTATTCATAAAAACAAACTGTGCCTTAGGTTAGTCCGTATGTGGGAGTTTTTTTTTTTTTGATAATATTAAGAAATGGAAAATTCGTTATGAAACGGCATTGCATCTGCCTCAGAAGATGTTGTATTCTTAGGCTTTGATGGAATCTTTTATAGAATGTCCATTTTCAGGGTTTTCGAAAATAAATCAGGATTTTATCTCTGCTTATATAACAGATACTAGGATTCCAGAGAAAATGTGGGACACGGTCTGGTTAGGGATTCATGGTAAACTCAATGTTAAAGGAAATTAGAAACATAAACAGTTACAGGTCAGGTACTGCCCGAGGGTGCATTGTGTGATGAAAATTGAAACTATGGACCATTTATATTTCTCTTGTCCTTATATCCTTCAATTTTGGAATGTTGTGAAGTATAGGTGGAAGTGGGTTGTCCATATACCCCACCGGATTCAGACTTACTGTATTGTGGGATTGCCCCCCGCACGGCAGTCATCGTTAATCATAGCACCCTTCGTGTAGCAATGGTTCATTTTTTATATTGGAGATGGATATGTCAGTGTAGATTGGTCCTTCAACAGCAAGTTATACCTGTAATAGACCTTTGTCATACGATACATAATGATGTGCAACATTTTCAATACTCTGAATCTCTAATTTACAGCCAAGAAGTTTGGTTGAGGTTTTGGGTTCATTTTGACCATGTTTGAGACTTATAGGATTATAAGGTATGTTTTTCATATGGGGGGTTAGATCTTCTCAGAATTATGTAGCAATTTTTTTTCTTTAACATTCTGTATTATAGTTTTAGGGATGTTCTTAAGTACATTTCCCTTTTTTTTCCTGAGTTTGATGGCACTATGTTCCAGTTCCCAAGGATGATTTTTGGGATCTGGTAAGTACCATTACTGTTTGATTTTTTAGAGGTATGATGCAATTCTTACTTTTTTAAATATTTATTTACCATGGTTTGTGCTGCCACGTATATATTTTGTCCCATTTGCAGACTATAATTCCCCTACTCATTTGATTGGGAGGGGGAGAGGAGGGATCTGGTTATTGTTTTCCTGTGTTTTTTGATTTGAGGTCCCTGAATGATGTCATACTAGGTTATGTTATCAATTTCTTTATGACTTGGTGAGGAACAGTACTGATTTGTATATAATTTGTGTTTGGGATTCATTTGCTATTTCCCCTACTCTTTTGATAGTGGGAGGGAGAGAGTTGGTTTTGGTTATTTATTTCATTTTTTTTAGATATGGGGTCTCTGTATGATGAAATACTTAGCCTTGCTGTCAGTTCTATTTTTATGATTTGTATGAGGTAATACTGACTTGTTTATATTTTGCTTTTGGTTTTAAATAAAAATTTCCCTGCTCTTTTCAAGAAGTGCCATCTAATCTTTAACATCCACCTGAACAACCACCAGAACAGGTAGACGGTATCTCGGTTTAACGTCTCATCCGAAAAATGGCACCTCAGGAGTGTAGCACCCCCCTCAGACTGCACTACAGTGTCAGTATTAGGATTTAACTCAAGTGTCGGGTTGGGGAAAGAACCCACAGCCTTCTGATCTTCCAACCTCAGAGGCAAGTGTGCAACCTGCTGAGCCATTGACTCTGCTAATTAATAATTCTGATCTCTACTCTTGTGGAAAAGAAGCAACCATTTTGTGCCCAAAGAAAGCCAAACCTTTGGTCTTCTTTACATTAAGAATCAGTTGGCTATGAATACATCAATTATGAACATAGTCAAAGGTTAACTGAATATTCTTCTGTGTATTAATCTGATTACTGCAGTTGGAGAACAGAACTATATCATCATCAGCATAAATGACTGTTTCAGCATTATTAATGCCAAATTCCAAATCCTTTAGATAGAAACTGAACAAAAGGAGACCCTGGATAGAGTGCAGGCTACCCCAATGTCCATCCCAAGAAAAACAGAAGTTGTATGACAAATTTTTGTACATTGGCCCATATCAGACAAAACAAATCCCATAACCAGTCTAAAGCATTGCAAGAAAAAACACATCCCATAAACTAGGACAGCAGATGAGTGTGGTTCATCAAATCAAAAGCCTTAGTGTGGGCAAGAAACATTGTAATGCCAGTGTTTCCTGAATCCAAGGCACCATGCAAAAACTCTGATAATGTTAACAGCGTGGTCTGAGTCCTTCCTGAAATGAGCCTTAAAGCCATGCTGTTTAGAAGTTAGTAAATTATAAGCTTGCAAATAATCAGAAACCTGTTCAAAAACTGCACATTCTAAAGCTTTAGATAAGTATGGTAAAAGAGAACTAGGACAATAGTTAGACACTTCAGTTTGAGACCCAGACTTAAATATGGGAACCACAGTCACCTGCTTCAACGCCCATGGTTCCTGCCTAGAGTACAAAGATAAACTGAATAGAACTCTGACTGAAGAAATTAATTCATGAAGGTACACAGTCTGGTCACCCTGGAGGCAGTTTGGCCCATTTGACAGTTATGTTGGGAGCCGGGGCCCCAGCCTCTCCCTTGGAGGGTGGAGGTGGGTGTGGCAATGGTTATCTCCGAAGACCTTGGGATATGTTGACAGCTGCTACTTGGGGCTTAACACTTCCCTCCAGAGAGGGGAGTCACCTTTCGACTGGCATTCCCAGATGAGCCAGAGACAGTCATGTTGCACCACCATGATGGAAATGCACCCAACAGAAGTCAGGCTCACCTGGAAGATGGTCACCCTGAGGGATCCATCTTTCTGGGTGACTGACTGGCCCCCCAAGTTGAATCCTCCAGGTGGACTGAATGGATCCAAACTGTTTACCTCTGAAGATTTCATGCCCTCTTGAACTCTCTCTTCAAAGTTCTTTTCAATTTTTTCTTATGAGACTTGGCTATCTATCTTGTGACAGTGTTTTGCCTTAGATGGAGTTTACCACCCACTTTGGACTGCATTCACAAAAAAACTGACTCCGAGAAGACCTCATCTCGGCATGCCAGGGTCCCCTTTTGGCTTCACATTTTCCATGGACTGAGCCTCAATCACGAGGACTTGTGCCCCAGAACAGAGCTGAGGAGGCAGACTTCTGTGCAGAACATTCTCTGTGCCCACCAGGTAGGTGGAGATTAAGCCCTGGGCTCTTTCCTCTTCAGTCACTGTTATGGAAGTAATCCTGGTTAGTTTCAATTTCTCCACTTAGTAATATGCTTATATTTGGTCAGTCGCCATATTTGATCTGAGGTTCTGTTCCAAAAGAGGAGGGCTCAGCAACCTTCCCACTAGATAAGGTGAATGATGCTCCTCATCCTCCAGGAGGAGAACCCTGGAGGGAGGTGACAGGATGCAGATCCAGGCACCAAGGACTATGTCAGTGGGGCTCAGCACAGTTCATTTGTACTGAATGTGTCAGGAGGTCTAAACCTCACTCTCAGGTTCTTGGCAATAGTGAGAATGCAAGGAATCACAAACACGTTGCATAAGAGTAATAAACTTGTTTATTACTACCAAAAGGATAAATCACAGTTGCCCTAAGCAGTTCTTGCCAATACCAACCGGGAGCCAATGCTAAGCATTCCCTATACCTCTAGGTTTCTTCGTGTCTCTTGGGGTCTCCGAGGTGTAAGACTTAGTGTCTCACATTATATACCTATGATAATTACTGTCGTTACTGTAAGATAGAAACATTTCTAGTTACAGAGATAAGCAATATTGGCTAAATTAGCGGTGGCTCCATGGTCCAAGATAACATTATACAATTTTGTAGTAGTCATCAGTTTGCAGAACAAAAGAGTACAGTATACAGAGTCTTACATAACTCAGTGTAGTAGTACAAATCACCAAAAGGTGGCAATGCCAACTTGTATATCATAATCATTCCAAGGACACAGATGTCCTAACATCTTATGAGTAAGAAATACACAGAAAACACATAGGAAAAATATATGTATTAGCAAGCAAAGTGTATAACAATAATATGCATACATAACCTGACATCTACTCTTATACAGTAAATGCCCTTAGCCCTATATGTTAGTATAACATATGCCTACACACTAGCTGTCTATAGTGTACCTCTGGGGGTACCAATCAGGATGCAGGGACCTCATGTAACATTCCCCTCCATGTTGCCTCCAAGGGCAACACGGACAAATCTAAGGAAAGGTCAGGGAGCAGGGGCCATTTACAAACCTGACACATGAGCCTTGTAAAGGAACTCAAGCTGCTCACAGTGTTGGTGCAGTGTGCACTGTAGGCAGCATAGCATAATTACCAAGAAAAATATCAAAAATACTTTATAATGACAAAATCTTTAAAAGTAATCTCTAACCAAGTGTTAATTAATGCATCATTCATATCACCATCATTAGTCTAGGAAAGTGTAGCATCATTAGCTTTGGTCATATTATTGCTGATGTGGATGAGGTGGGTGTCTTTTCTTTCCAAAAGTGATTTTAATGTAAGTGACAGTGGATCTATGTGTACATTAAAATATGGTAGATATTCAGAAAGGGTAAGCAGATAATTGTGGTTACCATCAATGATGTCAGCATCCTTTAGGGGAACGGGGGTAATAACGGTATGTCCAATGACAGACTTCTGATGTGGAATGAAACAGAAATTGGGGAAATCAATAACACACGTCTCAGTTCCATATGTGCATGACTTAAAATTTGTAACTACGCAATACTTCCCATCTGAATTGTACTGCATTTTAACAGCGGGGAGGCGCCACTTTTGCAACTGTACCAGGCAGGTGTAGGTCATCTTGGAAATCTGTGTTGACAGGCGATGAACCTCCTCTCAATAAGATTGATAAAGTTTATCTGGAGCCAGTGCTGAGTCCGGGAAATCTGTGCCATTAGTGCTGATGTCATCGTCCATGGAAAAGGACCAGTAAGTACTATCTGGAGAATAACCACATACAGGTTTAATAACATCAAATACATCACATCGACACAAGTAAATGTACTGTTTCTTGACACAGCAGTCTGTGTGCAGAGTGACCCAGTCATCCAGGAAAGGATGGTAGACCAGTAGAAGAGGTAAGTCCAGACGTTCTCTGTAGATGCCGCCGTCAAGGTGCCCAATAGAGTGGACTGATGCCAGCTTGTCGAACAAAGCTGAAGTGGGATCAAAGCATGGTAAAGAGACAGTAAAAGAGACACACATAGTATCTCTAATAGAGCATTTCTTTGCAGTAAAACAAGGACCAATGTTAGGGTGTCTGGTTACAAACCCCAAATTCCTTGCTGTAGAAAGAGGAATAATTAGAGATTGTTAAATACACATGGCAATACAGAAAGGGGTTTTACATCGTGGACAATAGTATTTGGAAATACGCCTGTCATGTATTATATCAGGGATTCTTCCAGATTCTAGATCACAGAAGAGATTTTTGATGGTAGTGATTATGTAAGAGCCATAGGCTGAGCACAGAATTTCTCTAGCAATGTATTGTTTGTCTGCTTATTTGCTGTTCTGTGCAATGAGTGCATTAATCTTCTTTTTAGAGTCAGTAAATGCCTTAGCAAAGTCGTGCATATTGTAAACATGTATCTTTCTTCCTGACTACGGCCATCCACATGATACAATAATGGGGGTAGTATATTATTTACTAAACCAGTCAGAAATTTGGCTGAATGAGATTTGATAGCAGCAATGTCCTCTTTATTTCATATAGACATAGCTGTACCAAAGGGATCTGTGACAGTGCCTGTTGCACCAGTGACTTCAGAACTGTCAACTTCACGTGTATTACGTTTATGACTCTGATCATCAGGATTGGGTTTTCTCCTGAAGTTGCCTCTGTGCTCGGTGGTATGTATTCCGGTAATAGGGTCTTGAGTACGACTATGAAATGCTGCTAAACTATCAAGCAATAAAGTACTATAAAATGCTGAAGTGTTAGTATTGTGACATATACCAAATTCTTTCATATTCCAGTAAGTAAGATTAAATAAAACAGGTATATGCACAAACTGTAAATTGTTAATCAGAGTCCTAGGCAGAGCAGTGGCTGTTAGACCACTGCGGGGATCAGGGGTATGCTTTGGGCATTCCAAAAGCTGTCTATCAGTGGGTGGTAACACAGAAAGACACATGGCAGCAGAGGCCATGTTGTGTACAGCACAAAGTTTTCGAGCAGAATCCTTAGACAAAGAATTACAATATGCATGGTCAATTAAAGCAGTGATATTGTATAAACCAGAATGTCTAAGAGCAGTTTATAGCAAGGACAGAGAACCTTTTGGGGATAATTTAGCATTGGGCCAACCCTGGAAAGTTCCCTTGGAGAGTTTGGCCACAGGGAGAATTTGTCCTTGCGATGTGGTTTGCCACTTAATTTGTAGGGTAGATTTATCAAGACCAACAACCGAGGTAGTGAGGTAAGCATCAGAGCCTTCCTGGACAGTAATCAAACTATCTGGTATTTTGATGGATACTCCCTCTGGAGGAGATGCTGGATGATCAAGGTGTGGTAGGAGGTTTGGTACCGTGCCTTGGATGTAGGGGAAAACTCCTTAGATGAGGAGAAAATGGAATAAGATAGCCATCTTGTCAGTGTATCTGAAAAGCAAAATCAAACATTAGTAGGTTAGTACTATTCTGCCCGATGGGGTGAGGAAAAGTAATTAAGCTCCTTTATACAGTTTCAGTTGGTTTGCATGTAACCATTTGTCAGTCACTTTATTGTTTTGCAGGAGTCTAACTTGATAGACTGCCAGACTGAGATGATTGACAATGGGATAAGAGCCTTCCCATTTACTGGAGAAGGAGTATGTGGGATGTGAAAATCGGAGGACCATTACCTGATCTTCAACCTGCCAATCCACTTCTTGTGCATGCTTGTCAAACTGTATTTTGGACTGTTGTTGGGCCTTGCCCATGCAATTGGCAGCATACAATTGTGTGTGTATGAGGTCTTTCCTGAGTTTTTCCACATATTGAGCTACAGATACACGGTCTGCAGTGGGGCTGTGCAGGTCAAACAACAGGTGTTCAGGTAATCTCATCTGCCTTCCAGTCATCACCTCGAAGGGTGTCAGCTGGGTAGTGGCTAATGGTGTGCCCCTAATTGCCATAAGGTGTAATGACAATAGGGAATCCCAGGTTTTGGGATTGTCCTCAACGAATTTGGAAAGCATTTGCTTAATCTGTCTGTTGGCTGTCTCCACTTGACCTGAAGATTGAGGGTGGTAGGATATGTGGAACTTCTGTTGAACTCCAAGGAGTTCAAGGGATTCTTTCATCAACTCACCTGTAAAACTGGTTCCTTTGTTTGAGTCTACCTTAAGAGGTAGGACCCACCTGGAGAAAATTTGTTCCACCAGGATTTTGGCAGTAGTTTTAGCAGTGCGTGTCTTAGTGGGGAAAGCTTCAACCCACTTAGAGAAAAGATCAGTTACCACAAGAGCATACATATTATTTCTGCTGGTATTGGTCAGGAGGCCAATAAAATCAAATATGTATGGCATGCCAAGGGCCAGAATGTCTTTGTGGTAGGAGTTTGGCATTTCATTTCGTGGGAATGGGGTTATTTTGCACACAAACAAGGCAGCTATCTATGTACTGTTTAACCTTTTTGGTGACACCAGGCCACCAGGCGGTGGTCTTGAGCCTCTGGAGGGTGTTTTCCACTCCCTGGTGTCCACCAGTGGGTGTATCATGCACTTGGTGCAAGAATTCAGACCTAAGGTGTCTGGTGACTACCCACAACTTGATGGTGGAATCATCTGGTTGATACAAGATGAGCTTGTCATCTAGTGACAAGTGTAACTTACCTTCATGTCTCCGGTAGGGGTTATGTGTGGGAAGTTTCTCTTCGGTACTCTTGTCAAGGAATCTGAACACTTCTTTGAGCTCTGTATCAACATGTTGGGCTGCTGAGAGGTCCAAGGGAGAAAAGGGTTTAGGTTTCTTCCTGACTGCTGCAATGTGTATGGCCACATTGGCCTCTGGATGATCCATCATCCAAGTGTCCCCCCCTCGGGCCCCTTCTGCTGTGTCATTGAAGGCATGACAGGAGGCATTCAGGGAATGAGCTTTGACTTTATGTACATAGATTTTGTGTGAAAATCTTTGTGCCAGTGAATGTGTGTATATTACCAGTTTCTTGTACTTCACTGGACTGCCATCAGAGGAGAGGAAGGAGTTCTTCTGCCAGAAAGAAAGAAATTCTGTAAGAGACCAACAAACACGGTTAAAGTCGGTGAAAATTATGGTATCCTTGGTTCCATTCTGAATGAACTCGAGGGCACAGGACACCCCTGCCATCTCTGCATACTGTGATGATGCTACACTGCAACACTTAGAGATTGTAACAGTGTTACCATAGGGGTAAATTACTAAAATACCCATCCCTGAAATTTGTTCTCCCTGGTAGTAGGAAGCTGAACCATCTGTAAAGACATGACACAAAGAGGTATTCTCAAGTATCTGTGGTGTGGCAGGGAGGAAAGGACCTGTATCTGGAAGATCAGGAGGGTACAATGTACAGTCATGGGGTTCTCCTTGAAAAAGGAGCCCATGTGCCAGCATGGATGGAATTTTGGTTGGGTATACCTGTATCTCTCTATCCTAGAGAAGAAGTGACCAGTGTGTCAGTCTTGTATTAGAGACTGACCCATCCTTCACTCTGTCTGATAGCAGAAAAGTAGTTAGGGTATGGTTGTTGTTGATAATCAGTAGAGAGTACCCAATGATATACAGAAAGTGCTTGACAGTCCAGTAGGTAGCCAGACGGTTCCTTTCACAAAGGCTGTACTTCTGTTCTACTGGGGTCAAGAGTTGTGATGCATAAGCAATGGGTCTCAGAGTACCATGAACCTTCTGGGCCAGCACTGCTGACATAGCAATTTCAGAGGTGGCACATTCCAGATGGAATGGTAGTGCTTGGTTGGGGTTGACCAGAGCTGGAGCCAAGGCCAGGGCCTGCTTCAGTGATGTCACAGCCTGGGTGTGTATGGGACCCCAGGTCCATGGAATGTCCTTTTTCAGTAGCTCATACAGAGGAGCAGCCTTCTGAGCAAAATCACAGATGAAGTCTCTGAAATAGTTTACCATACCTAGAAACATTCTAAGAGTTGCCACGCTGGTGGGCAGTGGCAAGTCTTGCAATCCTTGTATCTTCTTCCAGGTAGGGCTGAGGCCTTGGTCAGTTATTTTTAGACCCAGAAAGAGTACCTCTTTCTGACATAGCTGTGCTTTTGCTGGGTTACATTTGAGGCCTGCTCTCTGGATGAGAGTTAATGGTTCATCCAAGAGATCCAAGTGTTGTTCCTGCATGGCAGTTGCCAACAGCAGGTTGTCCACATACTGCAAGAGACACTGGGGAGTAGAGAAACCCTCAAGGGCATCCATCATGTGCAGATGGAACAGGGACGGGCTGTTATGGAATCCCTATGGTAAGCAGGCAGGTTCACATGTACTGTCTACCTTCAAAGCTGAATGCAAACTTATATTGACTTTAGTGAGCCAATGGAAGTGACCAGAAACCACTGGAAATATCCAGGGCACTGAACCATTTTAGGTCAGGGGTCAAAAGTCATAGCACATCAAGTGCATATGCCACAGTTGGAACACAACTGTGGGTGACCTGGTTCAGTTTCCTGTAGTCAATAGTAAGTCTCCACACGCCTGTGGGTTTTTTCACGGGCCACATTGGGGAGTTGGCAGTAGAAACACATGTTCTGATTACCCTTTGGTTAAGGAGTGATTTTATTATTTCTCTGCGAGAAGTCAAGGCCTCAGATGGAAAAGGATATTGCTCTTGCCGCTCATGTGCTGGGCCTGGCACTTTGATGACAGTGTGCTTTCTGCTACAGCCATGCTTACTGATAGCAAATGCTTCCAGATACCTTTGCGAAATGGGTAGGAGCTTTGGAAAAATTTCATGATTCTTGAACAAATCTATGACGTCATATTCCCTAGTGTTGGCAGATATTGTTGCCACAACGTGTGAGTCAGGGATCAAGATGGTGTGATATTGTCAATGAATCTGTATCAATAGCATGTTAGCCAGATCTACCACACAGCCATGTGGGGCAAGAAAGTCAATTCCAATGATACTAGGATGATCATGCAATACCATCAGTTGGAAGGTGTGTGAGGCCTTCAAGTGACCTAACCCTACAGGTAAAGGTAGAGAGCAGTATGCAAGTAACCTAGTGCCATCTACTCCTGACATGTTGGTCCTCCATCTGGTGGACCAAGGAGATGTGTCCGGGTGGTCATCTTGTAATACAGACACAGTCGCGCCTGTATCCAATAACATTGTAAGTAGGCGGCCCCTGACCACGGCCTCAGTGCAGGGCCTTCTGTTTGTATCCAACACCAGCTTGTTTACAATTCAGACTGGGGCCTGTAATTGTCAATGTGTACTAGTGGAAGCATGGAGAGGTTGGGCTTGGCTCCTTTGAACCACTTCTTCATACTGCACTGATGCTATATAGGGAGGAACATCTGAGTTCAGGCCTGTAGAGGGCTGAGGGTCTGTACTTCCGGTGTTGCCATGGCCTGTTGGAGCCTGGGTTCTTGGTTGTATGGCTGCAAGGGACTGAGCAGGAACAACATCTGCTACAGAGTGCACTTGTCCCAGGAGCTCTCTAAACTTCCGATTTTATTTGGCTATTTCCCTATATGAAGGGACTCATCTTTGTTGTCGTTTGCCCTTGTTCTTTTGGTGCTTTTGGTTTTTATAGTTCTGGTTCCCATCCCATTGCTGCTGTTGCTGTTGTGGTTGTTGTTGTTGCTGGACCTGTTGGGGCTGTTGGTTGTCTTTGGGGAGGGGCTGTTTGTTTTGGGCCTGCCCTTCCACCGTGTAGTGTGCATGGCCTCTTGAGTAGCCACTACAGTGGCTACTATCTTGGAACCGGAGCCCAGATCTCGGATGTAGAGTTGATAAACTCACTCGGTTTTCTGAAGAATGTCGGCAAACCTTTCGATGGAGGGATAAGTGGTTGCCTCTACTTTTTCTCTCACTGCAGGAATCGTGTTCCTAAGGAACATGGTCTTTTATTCGATAAGGTCCACATCTGCAGCTTCTTGGGCAAGGTGTTTTCCTGCTCAGTAGGCCATCCAAAGTGTCTGGTGATAAGTCGCTGGACTTTCTTTTGCATTCTTGTTTTACAGGGTATGCAAGCATCACTCCTACTACACCTGGGCTCTGTCAGAAATGAGTTCAGCTGCAGCCTCATCAAAGATGGCGTTACCGTCCTGGCGGATGGCGTTGGGGAGTTTGGCCCACAAGCCAGACTCGATAGTTTGGCATAGTATTTGAACTTGATATTCTGCAGTGAGGCTAAGCATCTTGCATTTGGCACCACCTTTTCCAAGTGGCAGCTGAGGTTGTTGGACAGGCTCATCCGACCGATACTGTCAGCTATTTGCTGAACAGAGTAGGCCATTTATAGGGGATTAGTGGGATGATCAGGTGGAGATAGATTCCCTCAGGCACCATCCAGGGCTGTCTGAGATGCGGCCTCCGCTACTGAGCAGACTATGCCCTCCTGAGTACCAGTTTTATGAATAAGCTGCCTAAGTTGGCCTTTTAAAACTCTCTTATTCCTCTCCGGAATGGGCACACTATTCACTGCATTATCAATCATTCTCTCTCTCTCTCTGTCTCCTGCCTGTCTTCCACATTAATAATGGCTATCGATGGTGCCATCTGGACCAGGCTTGGGCCTGCTCCCCCAATTATGGGGGCCGCCATGTTAGCATCTCCCATGATGTACATCATGACATCAATGACGTATGACGTGGTGTGGGTGGTGTGGGGACCTACCATGTTGTGGATGGCTGGGTGGGGTCTATGGGCCATAGTAGGGCTGTGACTGGGTGTTATACTGAGAAATGTCATCTGAGACCTCTCCTTCAGATGACATAGTAAAGGCAGGGGCTACCCCTCCCATCGCCTTAACATGGCCAGTCAGAACCTCCCACTGATGGCGCAGTTTCACCATCTTGGATTCACGTTCAGCATGACTCACATTCACAACATCCATATCAACCTCATCTTGCATTTGTTTCTGCAACACTCTGTATGTGGCGCTCAATTCACGATTGTCTCTAGTAGCCACTTCTAAGTCATTATGTGCCTGGTTTCTCTCATCCTGTAGCTTTCCCATGTCCTCACTCAACTGTTTATTCACTCTACTCAACAAGTCATTCAGATTCAAAGCCTGTCCCTTATCCTGTCTCAAACTTTCACACTCCTGCTTCAACATACAAATTTCTTGCTCTCCAGCCTATGCTGAATGATGCAAAAGTGAATCCTTTTCATTTTGCAGTGTTTGAAGTTCAGACTCTAAATTCTGCTGCAGTCTAACACATTCCATTTCCTGCAATCCCATCTCTTGCTTAAGAGACGCAATCTGCAGATTAAGGGTTAAAAACCTCACTTTGGAGGCTCCCAGAGCAGCATAGAGAGCCATGACCAATAGAACTTTGGCATGACACTTATTGTCTGTTTGTCTCATTTCAGAATACTGGGTAGAAATCCCCAGTATGGGGTTTTTGGATTGACTTGCATCCCACTCGAAGTCAGCCTACCCCCCATGGGAGGCAAGGAAGTTAGAGACATCGAGTCTCAGATCTGCACAGATATTTGATATGGTGGCCATTGTGTGGGAGGGAACATAAAATCAAACTGTGAAAAAGGCGCCATGCTATGTATCGATCCACAGCAGACACACTTCACACACAGTCGGGCTACTGTATACTGTGTAGGCTTGCAATTCAAAGGCTCTGTGGAGTGGGTCGAGTCAGCATCATCCATACCCAAGAAAAGCAGCCAGAATTTGCAAGTGACTACAAAGTGTACAGAAAATGGAAGAGGTGTTGCAGAAAGGAAAACCTACAGTCCCTGTTAGGAAGGGAAAAGTGTTAAGCAACAAGTGAAAGCTTACAAACACCAAATATTGCCTGCACGCAGTCATCAATTGTCAGGCGGTCTAAACCTCACTCTCAGGTTCTTGGCAATATTGGGCATGCAAGGAATCACAAACACGTTGCATAAAAGTAATAAACTTGTTTATTACTAACAAACGGATAACTCACAGTTGCCCTAAATAGTTCTTACCAAAACGAACCAGGAGCCAATGCTAAGCGTACTCTGTATACCTCAAGGTTTCTTCGTGTCTCTTGGGGTCTCTAAGGTATAAGATTTAGTGTCTCACATTATATACCTATGATAATTACTATGGTTACTGTAAGATAGAAACATTTCTAGTTACAGAGGTGAGCCCTATTGACTAAATTAGCGGTGGCTCCACAGATAACATTATACAATTTTGTAGTGGTCATCAGTTTGTAAAACAAAAGAGTACAGTATACAGAGTCTTACATAACTCAGTGTAGTAGTACAAATCACCAAAGGTGGCAATGCTGACTTGTATATCATAATCATTCCAAGGACACAGATGTCCTAACATCTTATGAGTAAGAAATGCACAGAAAATACATAGGAAAAATATATGTTTTAGCAAGCAAAGTGTATAACAATAATATGAGTACATATCCTGACATCTACTCTTATACGGTAGATGCCCTTAGCCCTATATGTTAGTATAAGATATGCCTAAGCACTAGCTGTCTATGGTGTACCTCTGGGGGGTACCAGTCAGGGTGCAGGGACATCGTGTAACAGAATGCATATGTCAGTCACACCAAATTGTGCTTACACTCAAAATGGTGCTGCACAGAGCAGCTATTATTTACATATGGGGGGTTTCACAACTTGAAATAAAGATCCAGAAAGATAATCCAAAATTATTTTTGCTAGGGAAGCCCCTAATTGAAGTTTATGCATCTGGTGATGGGGTTTTCCTTTAAGGCACAAGGAGCAATCAAGTGCTTACCACCCAGGGCATCCAGTATTGCCGCATACACAACTTGAATGAATACTGTACAGTACTGGAATTACAGCTTTTAACTTTGGGAGCTAGGGGACCCTATAACAGCACTATCTCTAAATTGACCCCCCCTTCCCATTATAAGTCATTGACAATGTGGGTGAGCTAACAGGGCTCACTTCAGAACTAGAGGGCAGAGCCCTGGCAAGCCCCCCTATAATTCCAATACTGACTTTATATCTGAGTATGTTTGTGGTAGTAAATCTAAGTGAAAATAATTGCTTGTATTGTAGATCCACAAGCAAAAATTGCCGGATGGGGTTGCCTTTCACCGCACAAACAACACAAAGGGCAAAGCACAAGTACAAGTAAAATAATACAGTACATGGTGCATTGTGGGTATAATCCTGGTCTCATTGAAATGATTAATGGTAAGATTCAGTTGAAGAAACAACACCAAAACAAAGGAAAATAACTGTGCCACTTTGAAAAGTATAAAGAACAGATTTCTAGTCATTAACTTAAACTTGTAAGAAAAAAATATCATTTTCCAAAATCTAGCATTTTGGTCTGGAAACATGATAGTACCATAAAATTATAAAATAATATTGTCTCGTTAGTAGAAAGGAATGCCACTAAAACAAAAATATACAGTACACTGTACCTGTTTAGAAATAATTATGTTGCTGCAAGTCCAGAGCTCAAGGAGGTAGCCGCGGGGAATGTGCTTGTCTGTGTGTGTTTGTGGGGGGGGGGTGGTAATGACAATAAATATTAGGCATGGTGCATCGTGAAACGTAGAAGCTAGGCCACAAAAAAGTGAGAAATGATAACAATCAGTTAACAAGCACCAATAACAACATGAATATTACAAGTTGCTTTGAAAAAGGTAAACAAAGCTTACCATGCCGTAAAATTTCAAAAGCAGTTTGAGGGAAAAAAAACTAGTATTTTAGTCTTAAAGTGGGATGGTGCCATGACGCTATAAAATAAGATTTTTAATCAATCAGATAAAAAAGTTCAGATAAAAAATATATACCATGAAATACGTTTGATTTTCTTGACAAGCTAAAACAAGATAATTTGTCTCGATATTGTGTTACTTTTCTTAATGACTAAGAGAAAATATTCCATGGAAAATCTTAGACATTAAAAATCAGGATCTTTAGTTAATGAAAAAAAAAGTTTAAGTATGTCAAGATATTATTTTGTTGCAGTGTGCCTCCCTGAGTACAATGTCCCAGTCAGGCAGTAAAGGGGCATTAAAGTGTAAGCAGTTCCTCTTTATGTTCACCCTTGCACTTGTGCAAAGCAAACATATTGGTAGGATAGTGGATATTTTTCTCCATCCTTGTTCAGGATGTGGGGTCATAAGAAGGCTATGTTGAAAACTTGGGGTAAAAATATTTAAAAATTGGGGGGGGGCGGAGCCTACCATCAAGATGGCAGCAGTGTAATCTCTCCGCACTCTCGAAGGGGGTACATATTTTCCTGAATCCTACAAATCAAGTTTGCAAAAAGAGATCGCAAACAAGCTACTTCATTTTAGAGTAGGCTCTGTTTTTCAAGCGATGCGATTCCTTACCTGACAAGAGCACATTGGTGTGATGCCGAGCCAAGAAGATTCGCAGTGTCCTTCACAGAGCAGGCCCTGAATGACCAAGGCCATCAGTTGTCTTTTCTCTCCCCGGGGATTGTGACACGAAGAGGTGGTTCCCACTACAGTAAACAGAATAAGCAATGCAGAATACCAGCACTGCTGCAATTAACAGATAACTGGAGGCCTGACTAAATAAAAGTGCAACTGATATTCGGAGGTCACACAGAGTCAAACTGAGACTGCGAACCCTGGGAGGATCAGGCCTAATTAAGCCTGGGCTGGTAGTAGGGAATACTGGGGAAAGAGTGGTGATGACCCACCGGCTGGCAAGCATAAGTAGCCAACCTATGGTGTTATGATGTCGAGCACAACAGACCCTAATTTAGCAGTACTAAAGGCAAAACTCGACCAAGTTTTACTGGACACTGCAACCTTAAAGCAAACAGCAAATAAAACCAGCCAAGATCGCCATGCTTTTGCCTCTCAGGTAGCTCATACAGAACACCAGAACCAGCAACTGAATAGCACAGTGCAGTATCAGGAGGAAGCCCTGTTAGATCATCACAAAAAACTCGAATATCTTTTAAACAAAGTGGATGATCTGGAAAACAGGGCTAGGAGGAAGAATTTGTGTATTGTGGGGTTGCCAGAGGGACATGAATGCCTTCCTTAGAGTGTTTTTTCCTGAGCTTATACAAGACAATAATTGTGGTCCACTGGAGATCGAATGTGCGCACCAATCTCTGGCCCCCTGCCCCAAACAAGGTGAATGCCCCAGACCAATCTTGTGTAAATTCCTAAGATATCCAGAAAAAGAATACTACCTAAGGAGGGCGCGGGAACAAGGTTCCTTTGTGTGGCATGGCATACGCATACAACTGTATCAGGACTTCTCTCAAGAGCTTTCTAACTGAAGGAGGGCTTATGGTGAAGTGAAACAGCAGTTTTACAAGCTAAATATTCCGACCTCCCTGCGATATCCCGCAACGTTATGAATTCACTACCAGGATGAATACATTACATTTGAAAGTCCTACAGATGCGGGAGCAGTTTCTAAGAGAGAAGCAGCCCAATGGAAGGTGATCTGTCTTCCAAGATGGAAATTAGCCAAGCAGCTTCAAAACAGGACTCCTCGTCAAGTCTACCTACCAAAGACACCACTCAGACTTGGCATCTAGCGTCGAGAGGTCAGTTGAAGAAAAAGCCCATAGCAGGAGGGAAGCATACTATGAAAAGGGACCATTCTAGGAGCTGGCAGAGGCGTTCTCGACAATCTGACACTAGCAGTTGCTCTTCTAGGGATACTCCAGTGAAGTTGGGAAACAGGTATGAGCCTTTATCTGATCTCCTTCCTGCTCATTTGGACCCCTCCCTGGCCCTTCAACAGACTAGAGAGACACGTGACGAGTCAGAAGATTGGTACCCTCTGACAGGAGACTGGGCTGACTGCCCTCCTATTGGGGAAATGGAGGAGGCTGAGAACTCTGTAGAGAACCTGGAAGCCCTATTTACTGCCTCAGATGAACTCATTGCTATCGAAACTCCCTTTTGGGCTCCTGAACTGGTGATGATACTTTTGGAGCTGTATTGCTGGTATTAAGGGTATTATAAGGCCTTCATGGGCTACTAGGGAGGGGTTATCAGTTTTCTCTATCTCAGTAAAGCACAAAGGGTATCTAATGTTGCCAGCACAGGCAACTAAGTACAAGTGAAACTTAGTAGGTGCCCAACTCAGCTTAACCTATAGGCTATGGAATTGTCCACGCCTGGGGTCTAGTGGGCAGTTAATATCCAGAGTTGCATAACATTTAATGTTAAAAGTTAATGGTTATAAGCTTAAATTTGCTGGTTACAGACTTCCTGTTCTAGTGTCTTAATAAGGTTTTAAGGTGTTAAAGCTCACAATTTATGATCTCCCAGACTGCATATCAGCTGCCTGAACCACATAATGTCAATTCTGTTAGCTATCTCTTTTTGTATTGGGGTGCAGATGTTATTTGTGATCTCTTGTTCATCTAATGTATCGGGTGTCTAGTCTTTTTTTGGTAATTGGGGATCAATACCCCCCACCGGGAGGAGTTTGAAGGAGGTGACTTCCTTACTGAGCTTAGGCCTGAATGGAACTGCATCTGTTACTGCCCCCAGAGGGAGGTTCAGGGAGCTTGGGACAACTGGTGTCATCCTGCTCCTGTAACAGAGCTCAACCTCCTTTACTGGTTCAAGAAGGCACACAGGTGCCATGGAAAATACCCCATAATGACTTACATAAGGGTTCCACAAATAATTTCAAGTTAGACTAGGGATTGCTGAGAGGCAGAGTAGGTTGGGGGGGGGCTTTTGGGAGATAAGGGGGAACAAAAAGAATATAACAACCAACTGCAGTGGGGACTTAAACTTCTACAGGCATGCATTATAGGGATGGCTTCACACGAATGTGAATGGGTGATTGCGCTGATAGACTGTGCACTGAGGGGTATAGTGTCCTGTGAAATTTATACTGCGAACAAATATAGTGAAAATGGATAGCTTGGCAGATGTAACTCTGACCTTTTGGAATGTTAGGAGACTAAACTCTCCAATTAAAAGGAGTAAAATTTTGACAAGGCTATGTAAACTTAAGAGCCATATTGTGTTTTTACAAGAGACCAAATTAAGTCATGTGGAATCCAAGAAACTTGTTAGAGAGTGGGTGGGTAGGGAAGCTCACAGCATCTCAGGGAAGGCTAAGAGGGGTGTCTCTATCCTATTTCATAAAAGATTAAGATGGGAAATCACGCTCCATAGAGCGGACAAAGAAGGCTGTTGGATCCTGGTTAAGATGGCTACCCCTATGTGTCCCATGTTAATAGGTAACATTTACGCCCCAAATGAAGATGTACCAGAATTTTTCAATGAAATTTCTCAGCAAATTCTAGAATTGACTACCGATAATCCAGGGATAATAGTTGGGGGTGATTTTAACCTTACGATAGATTATCTCCTGGATCGATAAATCATAAACAAGAACCCCATACCACATCTCTCACAGCCCTTCAAGACTTGCTCTCACTACATAATCTAGCTGATATCTGGAGGCTACAGCATCCAACAGACAGGGACTTTATGTATTTTTCTGCAGCCAAAGCCAATGGCAAGCAGACTAGACTACTGGTTCACTTCTGAACCCCTGACGGCGAGAACCAAAGATACATATATAGCACCACTATACCTATCGGACCACGCCCCATTGCTCCTTACAGTAAATTTGACCTCACCCACCACAGGCAAATCAGCTTCCTGGCAGCTGGATCCCCTCCTGCTCGATTATGCAGATTTTCAGTCCCTTGTAAAGGCAGAAACAAACAGTTTTTTTTCAATCGAATCCACCTGGATCTTCCTCTGCTGCAGTGATCTGGGAGGCTTATAAAGCCACCATGAGGGGCCAAATTATCAGTTTTGCCACTCATCACAGAAAACAGAGGGAGGGTAAAATGCTTCAGCTCAAGAGTAGACTGAAACAGCTCGAGGCCAAATATAAGCACAACCCAGGGAGGCTTCGGAGTAATTGCTTACTAACAGAATTGACAAGGGTCCGACTTCAACTTAATATGATTATTACCAGGAGGGTAGAATTAAATATCAGGAGTAACCAACATCAGTATCAGGCAGAGGGGGAGAAAACAGGCAAGTTCTTGCCTATAGGCTTTAAAGAAGGCAAGCAGATAGACACATAACAAAACTTCATAACGCCGGGGGGGGGGGCATTGGTATACTCACAGAAAGATATTAATGACTCCATGGTTAAATTCTATCAAGACTTACACACCTCTCATGTGAGATGGGACGAGGTATGGTTCCATAAATTCACAAATCATCTGCCACTGCCAGCCCTGACAGAATCCCAAAAATTAGATTTGGATGCACCCCTCTCGAAGGAGGAATTGGGTAGGGCAATTTGGAGCATGGCCCCACACAAGGCCTCCTGAAGTGATGGATTCCCAGCCGACTTCTTTAAACTTGTACACCCCGAAATAATAACTCCTTTCATGGAAATGCTAAATGAAGCTCAGGGCAAGGGTGAACTCCCTCACTCCATGAGAGAAGCGGTGATTACGGTCCTCCCAAAAGAGAGGAAGGACCAGACATTTCCTAGCAATTATCGGCCAATATCTTTAATTAATGCAGATGCTAAGATTTTAACCAAAGCTCTGGCTGCGAAATTGGAAAAGGTACTACCGGATATTGTACATCAGTCACAGGTGGGGTTCATTAGAGGCTGGCACAGCTCAGATCATGTTAGAGCCATGGTTACTCTGATGCAGGCAGCGGCGGAACTTCCCATGCCTGCAGTACTAATTACAATTGACTTTGAAAAAGCGTTCGACTCGGTAGAGTGGGATTTTTTGCACACAGTCTTGAATCGGTTTAATATAGGACCATACTTTGCTTCCTGGATACGTACTTTATATCAGTCTCCAGTAGGCAAAGTACTAACTAATTCTGTGATGTCCCCCCCTTCCAGCTTCACAGGGGCACTAGACAAGGTTGCCCCCTGTTGCCCTTATTGTTCGTCCTGGCTATGGAACCCCTATTAGCCACTATACGCAGTCACCCAAAAATACATGGTATAAAGATGGGAAATAAAGAATATTATATAAAAGCATATGCAGACGATTGTCTGATCCTAACTGGGGATGTCCAAGAGAGCCTACCATCCATTATTGATACCCTTACTGAATTTGGGAATATATCCAGTTTTAGGATTAACAAAACAAAATCGGAGATCTTACCTCTTAACCCCCACACATCCTCAGCGACAATTAAGAATTTGGGTTTAAAGTGGGCTGGCCAAGACGTCAAGTATTTAGGGGTCATAATATCCGTAGACATCTCCTTAATGGCACATAAAAACTTTATGCCACTATGGAGCCAACTGTCCCATAGCGTCATACGTTGGAAGCAGCTACATTTATCTGTAGCAGGGAAGATGGCTGCCTTAAAAATGATGTTTGCCCCTAAAGTGCATTATCTGGTTTCCCACTTTCCCATAAGTATCCCCAGGCTTTGGGTGCAAAAACTTCACATGCTCATGAGTAGGTTTCTGTGGGGCAAAAAATAACCTCGCTACAGCAGAGAGAAGTTAAGAGCCCCTGGACTGGGGGAGATGGAATCTTCCTGACTTTAATAGATACTCTCAGGCATTTCAGGTAGCTAAACTGTGTAAATGCCTAAATAAGTAGTCCTCTAGCCCAGCATGGGCAGAAATACAAAGAGCTGCTCTTGGTAATATCTCTCCCCTTTGTTATTTGAGCCACCCTTTCCCCAGATTTGCGCAAGAGTGGTTAACCATCTGATCTAGCCACCAGGCGTGGCACTCCTTGGGTAAAAGTAGCCACAGGTGTTTTAGTATTGGTACATACACACCTTTGTGGAATAACCCATTTTTGAAAATTGACCAGAAACCTATTGACTAGCCAGTTTGGAGAGCATGCCAGATATTTACACTCCAGGACTTGCTTCAGGAGGATGGGAAAACTTTTGTCTCCTTCCAGCAGTTTAGGGATTCTCACTTCCTGCCCCCTGAATGCTTTTGGCAATACTTGCAACTTTGCATACCTGGGCCAGAGCTAAATGAAACTGCATGATGTGTGGGACATGGGTTGGGCCCCTCAAAAATAAGCTCCCTTTATCATTGTGGTCCCAACAAAACAAAGGGTTAGCGGGTAGGATTCAAGGCTGGCTCAGGGATGCTGCTTCGGATCCCTCTTTAACAGCCAAGGCAAGGTAGGAAAGGATGTTGGGAACTTCCTTTACCCCTCAAGAATGGTCCA
Source organism: Neoceratodus forsteri (assembly GCA_016271365.2). Classification (NCBI taxonomy): domain Eukaryota; kingdom Metazoa; phylum Chordata; order Ceratodontiformes; family Ceratodontidae; genus Neoceratodus; species Neoceratodus forsteri. The sequence continues at coordinate 188,428,542 of CM057457.1, forward strand.
ATTGTTGGAAGGTAGCCCACAAAGCATGTGTAGATCAAAGGAGTCTCCTTATTAAAACCAAAATTATTCACCTGCGGTATAGAACCCCCTTACAGCTTCATAGAATGGGACTGTCAAATCAGGACCTATGTTGGAGATGCCAAACACCGGCAGCAGTCCTTCTTCACATTATGTGGAGCTGCAAACCCCTGCAACCCTTATGGAGTAAAGTACATCAGTTTTGTTCAACTACCCTAGCTCGTAATCTGCCTTACTTCCCCCTTCCTTTTGGTCACTTGGTATAACATCTGATGAATGGTCATTGTCACAGTCACAGGTGTTATGGCTCACCCAAGCATCTGTTGAGTTCCTGCAGCTCATTCTTATGAATTGGAGGACCTCATGCCTCCCACCATTCCAAGCGTGGTTAGTAGCATTGGATTCTTTAGTCTCCCATACGAGTCTTATCCATTTTGCTAAAAAAATGTGTCCAGCTTTTCTGGAAATATAGGCACCATATATAGGTCAGGTCTCCCATTTTCATTCTATACCTTTGGTATCTAATGCAAAAGTGTTGTTGAAGCCCCCTTGAATTTAACAACTGCATATTTAAGGACTGATATATTGTAGAGCCTGGATAAGTATGCCTGTCAACCTTCGTATCCTCATTGTAATGTTTCTAGCAATGCAATTTGTAAAAGGAAATTACCAGATAAACATCTTCTCTATGCGAACTAATAGTATTCACATACTGCAAAGTGTATAGTTATATACGAAGTTAAATGCAGAACTGATTGTCCTTTTCTGACGTATTTTTATCTACTGTAACAGTTATGCTGTTTCCTCAATAAAAAGATTAACTGCAAAAAAAATTTAAAAACAGCAAAGTTAAGAAAGTACATTGACATTTTGAATACATGTCTTTAACTTCGACCTCAAATTTTCAACGTAGCCATTTCTTCACACCACCTCATGAAAGTGAGTTTTTGCACTTGTGGAGCAAAATTGTCTTTCAGGCATGTTTGAACATTTTCCCTGCCTTTGTTCATGTGGTGGGATCATAAGAATACTATGTGGGGTCATAACAAGACTATGTTGAAAATATGGGGTAAAAATATAAAAAAATAACAAAGCTGTGAGTGCACATTGAAAATTTCCAACACACACTTGTGACTTTGGTAATTTTCGATATTATGACCCCAACCTTTCAGCACAGCCATTTTTTCACACCAGCTCATGAATGTGACAGCTGTCATTTTTGAAATCCTGGCCAAAATGTGTTTTCTCTCTCTTGTGGCACAAAATCAGCTGTTGGGCAGGATTTGAAAATGATCTCCACCCTTGTTCATGAGGTGGGGTCATAAGAAGGCTATGTTAAAAATGTGGGGTAAAAATATTAACAAAAAAGTTAAGAGCGCACATTGAAATTTTGCGTGCTCAAAACTTTGATAATTTTCAATATCTTCACACAAGATTTACAATATAGCCATTTGTCACACAAGCTCATGAAAGCACCATTTTTCAAATCTTTGCCAACATGTGTTTTCACACTTGTGATACAAAATCGCTTTTCAGGCAGCATTTGAAAATTTTCTCTGCCCTTGTTCATGAGGTGGGGTCATAAGAAGACTATGTTAAAAACTGGGTAAATGCTGGCCCGATGGTGCTGAGGGTTGAGATGCTGGATGCCACACCTCACCCTATGCTGGCGACCTGGGTTCAACAGTGAGCCTGGACCATCGGGGGTCAGCCGGTGGGGAGGGAGGGAGCAGGACTGAGCAGCTGCTCGGCGGCTCACCTATCCTGGGGAGGGATCTCATCACCCCCCATGGATCCATTGCCCCCAGGTGGAGGCCTGAGAGTAGTGCAGGTGGGAAGATGGCCAGCAGAAGGTGGGCACTGCAGAACCATGGTGTGTGCGTGCCTCCGGTATGGGGGGGTACACAAGTGGAAACTGGAGCTGGTAGGCTCCATGATGGCCCAATGCATTCCCCATGGCCACCCCCAATGTCTGGATTGTGCTCTGGGGTGGGAAGCAAGTCAACACTCCTTAGCCTGGTCCTGCCATGGGGGGTAACCTGCTGGGGAAATACGGGGGGGTTGGCTGGGTGGGGACGATTGTGGTCTGAGGATGAGTCCCTCAAAGGGAAGGCCAGAGCCACCTGCCAGCTCCAAGGAGGAGCATAAACACAATATAGAAAAAAATATTGGAAGTAAAGATATTAAAAAACAAAGAATTTATGAGCAAACACAGACATTTTTTAATACATGCTCAAAACTTTGGTATTTTCCAATATTTTGACCCCAAACTTTCAACACATACATTTTTTCACACCACCTCATGAATGTGACAGCTGTCATTTTTCAAAATATGTTTTTGTACTCATGGGGCTAGATATTCAAAAGTGCACCCTGAACATGTGCAATGGGATGTGCAGCGCAATCCAGTTGCGCCACAGGAAAATATAGCAATATTCAGCAGATGCACCACAGAAATGTGCCTACTCAGACCACACTGAATATAGCACAAATTTGTTATTGTGCAAACAGACTGTGCAGGAGTAAGAGTTGCATGCTGAATATAGCAGATGGAGCAAGGTGCCCCATGCATAAGGGAACACAGGCAGGGCTGCACAAGGGCACAGGAGCATGGAAAGGGATGCAGGGGTGAACCACAAGGGGACAACGGACAGGAGGCACAGAACAGGCACAGAGCCCAATGGCCACGGACAATGCACAGAGTCCCACACAGACCCTGGAAACCAATGTGACATAGCATGGAACACCCATGGAACAGACAGCCGTAGGGACTGAGCTCCCCATGATCACAGTCCCAACACCCAACACAGGACAGGCAGCCGTCGTAGCCACTGTGTGAAGGCACCATGCATGTACAGTGTGCCACAGCCAAACTGCCACACAGGCACCAGGCATTATGCTGCACACACGCCACACAGACACAGGATACAGCACCACATAGCACAGCAGCACGGGGATGGGCAACACAGCTGGGGGTGTACTGCCATACATATGCAAACAGGGGCACACTGCACTGTGGCACACACATGGGAGTGCCAGAGACCACACCCATGGCACAGTGACACACAGGTCACGTGCACCCACCACACCCGCACAGCTAGGATAGCACTGGCACAGATAGGGACCTGCCAGACCACAGCAATGTACAACACCAGGACAGTGCAGCAATAAACATGCGATGGAGAGACAGAAACACATAAGAAAATGGTAGAAAACACTTTAATACAACAGGCAACATAATGAAAAACAACTATGTACAAAATAGCCAACATGGCAAAAACAGGGAAGCACAATGGTACATAAAGTAGTGCATAGGCTATAGGGGTATCAAACGGTATGGGGATGGGACAGTGTAGGGAGTGCAAGGGGAAACAACAAAACAGTCCAAGTGGGATGGGGCACATGGGAGGTAAACATAGGGAAACAATGGGCAGCGTTCAGAAGCTATCGCCTCAGCCAGTGGATGGCCATTCTCATCCTGCGCACCTCCACCACCAGCTCCCATGTTGCCTCCAGCTGTCTCCTGCTCAGGCGGATGTGTAGTACCATCTGGGAGATCATCCTCAGTGTGAGGTGCTGTAACTGCAGTAGTTCACCACCCAGGACACTGATACCCTGACGTCCACTATCTGGCCCTGGAAGCCCTATGTAAGGGAAACACAGAACAGCCACTAAGTGACAGGTCCCACACAGCAAATGGCACCACCCCCCCAACCTAGGTTTGTGTGTGCATGGGACAGCAACAGTGCCCTCCCACAGATGATGCTGACAACAGCACATGCACAGCAGACAGCCACAGCAGCAGCCCAGGTCACCGACCCACATACATACTGTGTGGCATGCCACAGAATGCCATGCACCCTCTCCTGTGAACAGGCACCCCACAGCAAGGGACCTATGCCCCCATGGGCAACACAAGAGTTGGGCAGCAGCAGCAGCATGCATGCACCATGGGACACACACAGCCACCACCAGTGACAGCAACAGGATACCACCACAAAGAAGCCACGCACACGATGGGACCACCTCAAGCTGCCGACCAGCACAGGCAGCGGTGACAGTGCACCAACACATGCCACAGCCCTGCATGGAAGCAGTGCCCTGCTATGCGTACTGGCCCCCTCATCCCATACCCAGCAAATGATGGTTGACGCAGACTGCACACACTCACTTGCCACCCATCTCACTGGCCCAGCCACCACACCATCAACAGGACACTGCTCCAACCTAGCTGCCTCTGCCCTGGCCCTCCTGCATGCCTCTGGTCCTGTGAAGAAATCACATACAGAAAGGACCATGAATGCATGCCATCAACAGGCACCCCCCCCACCCACACAGGCTGGTCATGATTCACAGTGACACACCTGCCCATGTAGTGACCCTGCTCCATGCGATGGGCATGGTGTTGAAGCCACTGGTACTGTGCAACACAGTGGCACACAGAGCGCAGTGATGCCACACTACAGTACACACACCCTACCAGTGCTGAACAACCCTTTGTGCAGGTGGAGATGCATGTACTACACACCCAAATGCTCAAATACTGGACAGAGGCAGCATGCACAATGCATGGACACATGTACCTGGTTGAGGGACTGAACCATGGCGGTCATGGTCCTACAGTCTCCACAGCTGATCCGGGTCAAGGCACCACAGGTCCCCATAATGGTGGTGGTACGGTTTCCCTGTCCTGGCAACACCAGTGTGCCTCTCCAGGACTTCAGCCACATGGGCCCACACTTGGGACCATGCCTCCTGCAAGCCCCCTGCCCCATACAGTTGGTTCTCCAAAGGGGCCACCAGGTTGGCCATCTCCACCTCTGTCCAGTTCCTGGCCCATCTCCTGAGTCCACCAGCACCTGCCAAGCTCACTGCACAGTTGACCATTGGTGCTGTGTAATGTGGCATCTAACAGTATCACACGTAGCACTGCTGCACCAGTTGTGTGACAAGAACAGAGCACACCATCGCGCAGCACATATTTGTGCAATAGACATGTACAAATTTGGTCCATCATGTAATACCGCACATGCACACTGCCGGAAATGTGGGCAGGAGTTCAGGGTCACGTCCATGACCCACGGATGCACAGGCATGAGTAGATGCCATCTTGTGAAGGGCATGCATCACCACACATGCTACATGCCAATGGTGTAGTAACAGCACAAGCACGGACCATGGCATAGTGCAACAAGGCCATGTGCACGTTATGTCTGCATTGTGCATCAATGCTGCATGCGTGGCATGCACTCATGAATATATGCACGATAGGCCTGGCATTCACAGCACAATCAGCTGCATGATAAATGGCAAAGGGTAGTGCACAGCTGCCTGCATGCATGGCAACTGCGGTGATGTGCATTGCACATACGCCAGAAGAGCACCTGTCAATTGCTCCAGCACATTACTGTTGCGCATAACACTGTGTGTTGTGCATGGAACAATTCTGCAATATTCAGATGACTTAAGCAAATAGCCTCATGAGTCAATGCCAGGTGCAAGTGCTCACATTAGCATCTCATTACTGGTCGCTCAGAGCCTCATTTGCATAAGTTGACCATAAAGGCGACACCAAACATCACTGGTCACCAACAGGTATTGCAGCCTTTCGGGTAAGTCTATTGACATCATGAATATCACTGTTATTGCACTGCTGGGATCAAATGCTGCACTGTGACAGGGACTGCAACTATGCTGCTCATCGGTGCACCATTACTGTTCACAGGACACAGCATGTTTGATTAGAAGGGAACTGAGGAACAGGTACCTGCCAGGAAGCACAGGTCGTGCTTCAGTAAAGATGAGAAGCAGGCCCTGTTTGAGGCCTACCTGTATAGGGAAGACCTACTGAGTGGGGCCACAGGGACCACACAGAAGTGGGCCAATGGGTGGGATGAGGTGGCAACGTATGTCAATGCTCATGTCCGCCACAACTGCAGTGCACAGGAGTGCAAGAAAATGATGGGCAATGACAGGAGGCACATCAAAGAGAAAATAGCAGCCATCAGGGCATCTTGCAATAGGAGAGGACAGGAGGCGGCACATTATCTGCACCTATCCTGTCAGCGGGGGAGGAGCTTGTAGCAGCCACCATCAATTGGGCAGCCATTGAGGGTATCCGGGGAGGCTCCAGATGGAAGGCAGCCTGTCACAGCACTGTGAGTATGACAGCAGGGGATTGGGGGGGCAGTGTGTGCATGCCACCGGTGTGCCTGGTACACTGCAGGTGTGCAGCTACCCTGTACACATTGTGGCATGTTGTGCTGCATAACGTGCACGCCCACACAGTGCACGGACATGGTACCCTGTGTTCTGTGTGTCAGCAGCATGTGGCATGTGATGGTTGGGGCTTGCATGGTCCAGAGGGGAAATGTCAACCAACACACCCTATGGCTGTGTGTGTGCTGCAGTGTGTGCTGGTGCCTGCACAGATACAGTGGTCACATTCATCGGCATGGCACACTGCACATGACATGCCCATGTGTGGGGGGGGGACTGTATGGGAAGGACATCCCTGCCATATGTGGGCAGATGCATCACACCACTGTGTGTCTGCACATGTGCGGACACATGTCTTGTGCCACGCATGTAGCATGCCAGACATGCCATGCAGTGCCACAACAACAGACGGTGGTGCGGCCTGCCACACCTGTGGCATGCATGCAGACATTGCACAGTACACCAGACTACATGCATTGCAAATACGATACTGTTAACAACAACCATTCTGTCTTCCAGCTCTATCATGCCTCAGGGATGCAATGCAGGATGAGACCGTCAGTGAGGCATATGATGATGCTGTGCCATCCACTTTTACCGGCATTGTGGCCACAGATAGGAGGTGCTGTACCGGTATGGGACTTGTGGAATTCCTTGGACTGGGGGATAATGATCCACTGGCTGACCTCCTTCTCCTGGAACACCTACCAGTGCTTGTGCCAGCCACACAGGATGACACTGCACTTGACAGTGATGATGACCATGACACTGCACTTGACAGTGATGATGACCTTACCCTGATCCTGGAAGGCACTGGTATTGACACACTGCCCTGGGGACAGGTGTTGGCACAGCAGACATGCAGGCACCCCCCTATGCCTGCTCAGTGGCATGTGGCACTGCTGCTGGTGCTGGTCAAGGCCGGGAGGCTGATGTGGTCACTGGTGCCACTGGGCAGGTCCAGTAGGCTACTGGCATGCTGCAACAGCATGCGGGGGAACACTGTGCAGCAATCCCAAGGGGCCACTGTTGGAGCACGCATTCAATCCCCACCACATGTACCAACACCTGGGCAGCGTTCACAGTCGAGGGATGTTGCACGGCATGTTGCCACCCCTCCTGCCTGTCCACAGCAGCACCATGAGATGCCCAGCACTGAAAGGCTGGATGAGCACACCAGGCTGCTGCAGAATTCTATGGGCAATCAGGCAATGCTTGGGGCACAAATATGAGCACTGCGGGGGTGCATCAACTGGATGAGTGAGGGGATATTGATCCGGCAACTGCAGGAGGCCACGACCACATCACTGGACCACATAGCCAGCACCATCTCTTCTGGATCTGCATTTCTGGCATCCACTGGTTGCAGCAGGGTGCACAGGACTCCCCGTAGCGCTACATCTGCACCATGGACTAGGCGTCTGGTGACCCCATCGAGGCTTATGCCACCCACTGCCATGACCATCCCTGACACTCCTGGCAATAGTCTGTTTGCCAGCCTGTACAACTCAGGCCTCTACCCCTGTGAATGTGTTGGTGACACCAACCCTGGCTGTTGAGCAGCCTGTGGCTGCCACACAGTCAGGGCGTGGTCACCCACATGGCCGTGGTTCCGCACGGTAGTCCTGACGGGTGTGCTGCCCAGTCCTGTGTCCTACGAACATACGAACATATGAAAGTTGCCAGCAGATAAAGGCCTAGAGGTCTATCAGGTCTGCTCGAATGTGCAGCGAGCAGCCCTTATTCTGCAGTTGCCCTTCCCTTCCACCCTTCCACTCCATTGACCCTCCCCCTTGTCCTGTCCCATCCCCTCTTGAAGCAGTCCACTGTTCTACTGGATACCACATCTGCAGGTAACACATTCCACCCAGCTATCACCCTCTATGTAAAAAAGTGTCTCCTCATTTCCCTCCTGAACCTTCCTTCCTCCAGTCTCATGTCATGGCCCTAGTCTCCTTCTCCTCCCTTACTTTGAACAGCCGCTCTGTACCTGTCTTGTTTATTAATTTCATGTACTTAAAGTTTTCAGTCATGTTCCCCCAACCCTCCTCTCCTCCAGTGAGTACATGTTCAACTCCCCCAGCCTCCTCTCATATGATAAGTCCCCCAGCCCCTTGATCATCTTTGTCACCCTGCGATGTGCCCCCTCCAGTAACTTAATGTCCCTCTTCAGATACAGGCGCCAGTACTTCACACAGTACTCCAGGTGCAGTCTAACTAAATGACCTGTACAGTGGCAGAATCACCTCCTCCCTCCTTGAGGACATATCCCTTGCAATGCAACCCAGCATTTTGTTGGCCTTTGCAGCTGCCTTCCTACATTGTGCCAAGTTGTTCATTGACCCTGTAATGAGCACCCCCAGATCCTTCTCCTCCTCTGTCTGGGCTAGCTGCACTCCCCCCAGCTGGTAACTCCTCCTTGGGTTCTTCACCCAGGTGTCTGACCAGGTTTCAAGCTTTGCCAGAACATGCTGCAACCCCTTCCATCCCCCTAGGTCATCCACCACCACTCCCATATTGGTATCAACAACAAACAGACTGATCTTGCTCTCGATGTCCAATGATATCACTGCAATGAATATCCAAAACAACACTAGTCCCAACACCGAGCCCTATGGAACACCGCTCGTCACTACCCTTGGGTGTGTCAGCTCCCCCCACCACCACCACCCTCTGTTGTCTTCCCTGAAGCCAGTTCCCTACCCATATCACCAGCTTTGCACCCACCCCTGTGCCTTCTAACTTACTTCCCAGCCTTCCATGCAGCACCAAGTCGAATGCCTGTCCTGCTGCTGTTGCCAGCTATGCACATGTCTGGTATTCTCCTCGTTTGCATGCTGTTGCATATGTGTGGCCTGGGTCATGTCCAGCATGTGTGCAGGCAGTTCTGCTGGACCATGTGGCATGGGTGTGATGAGTGCAGCACTGTGTTGGCACTGCCTGTATGCCGGTGCATACCCTCTGATCCATGCCATATCCTGCAGTACTGCTGTGTGTGTGTGTGTGTGTGTGTGTGTGTGTGTGTGTGTGTTCCTGTCTCTGGCTGCACCTTTCTGTGTGTCCCACCTGGTGCCCTGTGCCCTTCTGTGCACGATGTGGTGGTACTGCTGCATGTGCCTTCCTGTGATCATCCACATGTGTATACCGCACATGCCACATGGGTGGTTGCGTCTGTCTGTGTTGCTCCATTGGGGTGTAGGTGTAGGTGTGGGTGTGCATGCATGTGTGTCCACCAGTGTGCGCAGTGTGCAAGCTTGTGTCCCTGCATGCATCTCTGTGTGTCTGTGCATGTCTGTGTGTGTGTGTTATGCTGGGCATGCACAGCTGCCCTGTGTGGGACTCTCCGACAGTTCCCAAAGTTCTCCTTGACTATGGTGTCTCTGTGCCTCCTGACACAGCCTGCCAGCCTGGGGTTCCTCCTCTCCATGGGTGGCTGCACACCCCCATCCAGCCGGTCCTCATCATCATCATCGGTGATGTTGCCCTCATCCACCTGGACAGCTATCCCTTGGTCAATGGCCATGTTGTGCAGCATACAACAGGCCAGGAATGGGCCACAGGCTTTCACAGGGCTGTACTGAAGGGCACCACCAGATCTATCTAGACAATGGAATCACATCTTCAGCATGCCAAAGACACACTCTATGATATTGTGTGTGGCGATGTGTGCTATGTTGTATTGCTTCTCTGCACCATTGGTTGTTCTCTGGATAGGGGTGAGCAGCCATGGTCTGAGGGGGTATGCACTGTCACCTGTGGGGAGAACACATGTGATGGTTACTGCCTGTCACTGCCTGTTTCCACACCCCCAGTTCACACTGCCACCGCCTGCCACCCTGGTTGCCATGGCCATGGCCTCCCATGCACGGCTGCTGTGCCACCATTCACGCCTCACCATCTGTGTTCTTCATGCCTTGGCACCTCTGTCCATGCTCCCCTGCACTGTTATCATTCTCCTTTCACATCCTATCCACACACCTATCACTGTCCTCATTCCCCATCTCACCAACCTGCAGCTGTGTGGTGTACTGCATAGCTGCTGTTACACTGCCTCCCAGGCCCTACTCACCTACTAGGTGTCCTGTGGGGATCACCCCACTCTCAAAATGCTGGCATAGGATGAACTGGTGCCATATAAATGCATCCTGTATACTCCCAGGGTGTGTGCGTACACATTGATGATGCGCCCAGAGGCATTGCGCCCCACTTGGTAGTTGATCAAGTGGTAGCCCTTTCTGTTGATGTATACTGCACCTTCCAAGCCAGGTGGTGCACATATGGCCACATGGGTGTAGTCAAAGTCATCTATCACCCTGTCATATGTGCCACCCTGTGGAATTCCTGCATGTTTGCTGTATGCTCTGCCTGTGTGCTTGGGAATGTTACATGCTGCGATGCATGTGACAGCAGAGGGTTGAGGACCAGGGTGAGGAGGCAGGATGTGACCAACTGTGATATCCCAGTGGTTGTACACACTGGTGTCTGGAAGGTGCCCGTGCTAAGCAGGCAAATTACTGCTGTCACCTTGGTCTCCACCAACAAGACATGACTCCTTCTGGTGGGTGCCTGCAGCTCTCATACTGTAGCTGCCTCAGAATTGTCCTGTTCAGATGGTACTGGCCCACTATCTCAGTGTCCCCGTAGTCCTCGAATGTGAGCCTGGTATGGTACTGTCTGTGTTGGGCCCTTCCTCGGCCACGTTGCTGTCCCCCCCCAACCCCCCGATCACCTGCTCCATTACAAATGGTACTGCATCCATGGTTATTGTTCCCCAGGAATGGGCCTCTGCTGTGTGTGTGGTTGAGCCTCCTTTATGTATCCTCAGCTCTGTGTGGTGCATTCTCTGGGTTGCTCCACAGTTGTGCCGTGTTTTTCAGCTGAATATACCATTGCGTAGCTTATTCTGTGGTCATGCCCCCTGTACTTGCATGGCATACATTACTGTCTGCACAGCGCACAAGGAAATTGCGCCATGACACTGTTGTTGAATATGGCCCAGGGAGCAGTTCTGTGACTGTGCCAGTACAATTTGTTTTCGCAATGCATAACCCTTTTGAATATCTACCCCATGATGTGAAATGGTTTTTCTGCCACTATTTTGTAAATGACACCTGTCATTTCAGAAGGAGTGATCATAAAAAGACTATGTTGAAAACTGTGGGTCAAAATCTAAAACAAAAACAACTAAGTTATGAAGAAACATTGATTTATTCCAACATTTACTCATAACCTAATTTTTTGCAGATTTTGGTCCCTAGTGTTCAACATATCCCTTATACTACCCCACCTCCTGTACATAACAGGTGTAATTTTCAAATCCGCTCAAAACTTGTCTTTGCAGTTGCACTACTAAATCACCTTTCGGATGGGATTTTAAAAATTCCACCTGTCTTGATCATGTTTGGTCATAAAAAGATTTGGTAATTTGGGGTCAAAATGTGGGAGTCCCCTGAAAATTAGATATTACCTCTCAGATGGCCTATCCAGGGTAAATACAATCTAAAAATGTGTAAAAGCAGGACACCACTGAAAATGAGATACTACATCGTATCTGATCTATCCTGGGTAAATATATAGTAAAAATGTGTACAAGCAAGACCCGCTACAACATCCAGCATTGACAAATGTTTGTTTTCTATGACGCCATGAGGGGAAAACAGAAGTCACTACAGATCCTATCAGAGGATCTCCTTAGGCATTATTTCAATGCAGTGACCTGTTCATGGTTCCCTCAGTAGTGCTCTTGCAGAAGTCCCAGTACATCTGTTTTGTACAGCAAACTGCAGATCTAACAGCTGCATGTAGGTCAACCATCCCCATGCAGACAATAGCCATGTGTTACCCTTTTGCCCGGGACAAGACCTACCACTGGATGTCTTGCAACCTTTGACACAGTGGAGCTGGCTGCCCTGGAGCTAAACGGCTCAAGCATTTTTGTGACTCCTGGGGACCAGTGAGGAACAGGCTCTCCATTGAAAAGCCAATCAGACACAGGAATGACCTTCACCACACAAAGCCTCTGACCCCTCCCCCCCCACCACCACCATACATAGGCATTTATTTATTTTATTAATTAAATTTTGGTGACCAGGTAAGCCCACTGGGCCCCAGAGGTTCCTTTTTCAGGGGGCAACCCATGAAATTACAAAGGAACAGAGAGAGAGAGATAGAGAGAGAGAGAGAGAGAGAGAGAATTGGTAAGCATGTAATACAAGAGCATAGCCAGGGCACCACCAACCATCCCTGACAGCTTCATCACAGAACTTTCCAAGTGCATCCTATAACTTCCTATAACTTGCATCCTAACCAAGGGGTCTTCCTTTTTATGCCCTTGCAAGGAGAATGCTTAGAGGCAGTACAACACAGTGGTTAAGAGAACTGAGCCGCAAACCTGGAGAACTGGGTATGAATCCCATAGCCACCCCTTGCATACTGTGTGACTATGAGCAAGTCACCTAACTTCCACGTGCTCCCAAGATGCACCTGGAAACAAGCCTCAGCTCAATGTGTCTTTCCTGGCCAAAAAAAAAAGTCACGTCTTCATACTCTTCTCCCATCAGAGAACACCAGGAAAACTTAACCCCATGTCCTCCCACCAGAAAATAATCTGCCTGACCAAACACAGCATGGTTTTACAAAAGGCCATTCATGCCAGAGGAATTTAATTTCTTTAACAATGTTAGTAGAGCTCTTAATCAAGGACAGCCAGTTGATGTTGCCTTCCTGGATTATAGCAAGGCCTTCGATACTGTGCCTCACTCTGAACTGATCCAGAAATTGCATAGAATGGGGATAAATGCCAGATTAGTCAACCAGATAGAATCTTGGTTATGGGACAGAGAAAAACAGATCACAATAAGTGGGGAAAAATCCAGATGGACAGCGGTAATGAGTGGGGTACTGCAGGGGTCAGTGTTGGGCCCATTTTATCTTTGAGTCATCTGTGTCATCTGTGACCAGTAGGGATTGTGTCTGGCTCTCAAAATTTGCTGATGACACAAAAGTTGGACCAGTAGTAAATCCTGATACAGTGATAGACAACCTTCAGAAGGAATTAATGGAATTAGACAACTGGACGAGCAGTCACGAGCTTGACTTTAATCATGGAAAAATGCTCAGTAATGCACCTTGAGAAAAATAACAAATGAGCAGAATGGGTACTAAGAGTTCAAGTATTAAGAGAAACAAAAGAGGAACAGGATTTAGGAGTCACTGTAATGGAAGGCCTAAATTTCAATGATCATTGCATACAAACTTCCAAAAAGTGCTATAGAATTTTGGGTTGCATACCTAGAAATATCAACAGCAGAAATAAGGGTACTGCTGCCACTGTATATTTCACCAGTGAGGCTGCACATGGATCATTGCAGCCAGTTTGGGGTGCCATATACCAAAAGGGGGATTAGTACCTTGGAGAGGATCCATCGCCAGAGCCACCTGCAGAATACTAGCTGGTCAGAATAAATGAATGTGCACAGAAAGGTTGGAAACACTGGGGATGTATACAATGGAGTACCAGAGGTTGAGAGAGGATCTCTGTCTAATCTATAGAGCTTTTAATAACAGTGACCTATGGGATTGTTTGAGGTTAAAAATGAGGGACACTCAGCATGACACAAGACCACGCAGTCTCCAACTAAAAAGGGAACTGTTTAATACCAAAAGGAGAGGCATGTGGATCACTCAAAGGGTGGTATATGTCTGGAACAGCCTGCCAACAGAAGTGCTAGGATGCAATAGTATACAGACTTTCAAAACTCAACTTGAGAAATACTGCATTAATGGGAAAATAATAGGATGAGAAGATGATCCAGCAAGGTCAAATTGCCTGTTTAGCTCATATCAAACTTATGAAAGCCCCCTGAAGGGGGGCAAGGTTGTAATGATGAGGACCAAAGAAAGAGCACTGCCCCAACAGAGAGGAAGCAAGGCACAGAGCCCAGTCAGTGAGGGAAGTCAGTGCCTGGGCACCAAAAGCCATGAGAAAAATAAGAAAACAACTGGAACCAGGTATGAAAAACAGGAAACAGGCTTTGAGATCACAATAAAGGCTAAAGTGCCAACTCTGGTAGTTTAGTGTAGGAATCACAAATTAGCCATCTTGTTACAATTAATGGGCATTCTCGTGGACATATTTTAAGTAGGGGCAAGGCAGAACATTCATAGAGGAATTTTCATTCATTTTCCTAACCTAAGATGGTCATGGTTCCAACATCTGCTCCAATTCAAAAGTTGCATACTTAGTATTTGTGTATTAATAGGCTCTCTGTGGATACAAAGTCTGTGGCTTGAGAGGTAGCACACTCAACTCTGTGGTAAGAAGATCTGATGATCATGGGTTCCAGCTCCATAGTGGACATTTGAGGTAATACCCATAACAGACACTGTAGTGCAGTAAGAGGGGGTGCTGCACTGTTGAGCTACTGTTCTTCGCATGAGACGTTAAACCGAGGTCCCTTCTGCCCATCTCTGGTCACTATCCAGATGGCTGTTAAATATCCCAAGTATCTTTCCAAAGAAGAGTAGAAGAGTTCCCCTGGTGTCATTGGTAACATCCCCCCTGTCAATAAAACAGGTCCAAGTAACACACACACACACACACACACACTTCCCCCAAGGGCACACTTGGAACAAGCTATCACAGTTTAGTGTGCATTTCCTGGTCAAAAATGACAAATAAATAAAAATGTAAATTATGGACCAAAAACAGCAGTGAGGGGAATGGAAGAGTAAAGATAACAGAGGACAGAAGATGCACTGAGGGGCACAATGCTCCTGCCAGACAGCAGAGATCCCTAAAGCAAGAAAAGAGAGAGTGGAGCCCCAACATGCAGCTAGTGGCTCCAACCATAAATAAACAGCAGAAGAGTGGCAGTGGCCACACTGAGGAGCAGAACAGGTGAAACATGAACCTAGAAGCAGAAAAATGTAAGCAATTGGCAGTATAGCACAGTGGTTTAAGGCTCTGATCTGCAAACCTGGAGACCTGGGTTTGAATCCTACAGCCCCCACTTGCATACTGTGTAACCCTGAGCAAGTCACTTAACTTCCTTGTGCTCCCAGATCGCACCTGTAAACACGCATTCAGCTTAGTGTGTCTCTCCTGGTAAAAAAAAGATTGCTGCAAAAAGCATGGAAGAAGCAGACCTGGCCACAGATTAGTGGAACCCAGAGCCCAGGAGGATAGGGACAAGCATGCAAGAGGAACAAGACAGAAGCAGTGCAGGCCTGAGATATAAAATAAGTGTCTACTGAGACATGGAGTGGGTGCCCCATTTTAATGCTCAGGGGAGGACAGAGCTTGAGTTGTCTACTGTCCCTCCTCAAACCACAGAACAAATCTTGCTAATTATGGTAATTAATGAGCTGCTACATGTTGGATCTAAACACACACTCAGGAACTCACAGGAAGGGACTGTGGTATAAAACTCAGTGGAAGGTTAAACCAGTTTCAATACTTGGCAAGTTATTCCAAATGTTAATGTTGAGGGCTGTAAGGCATTATGTTGTAGCATATAAAAAAAAAAAAAAAACTAAAAGAATGCAGCTGAACCGGGAAAATGTCTTTTCTCTGTACTAATAACACAAGAGACTCACATGCCTCATAATGACGGAGGAGGGGTATCTGCTTTTGTTATGGCGCAATTTATGACATCTCTTCTTCATTTACCACAGCCTCACAAATGTTGACTTGATTTACAACAGTTCCTCCACTTTGTGGAAACAGCTGGGCAGCAGATGTCGCTGGAGAAACCTCAATAGACAGCTCAGCAAACCCTTCAGGAATCATATGAACTGGTAGTGATCTCTTAGAGTAAAAGTGAGACTTGCAGTCATCTCCTATGTTAAATTGCACTGTACACACTGCAAGACAAGTGAATGCCAGTGCAAGCTTGTTGCAAGCTGTGATTAGACACTAACAACAAGCTTGCTATGACTTAAACAGCTAGCACCAACATCACTGTGATCTCACTATAACCTATTCTTGAAAGCAATGCAGTCAAACATATAAGTTAGCTACAGAACCACTTTAAATTGCAGTACGTGGTCTAAAAGGTAATAAACATTTAGTACAAAAGCTGCCGTCAGTAAGATGATAAACTGGCTTTGAAGTAATAATATGCTTTTAATATGGCTATAGTGTATGAGGTAAAAATTAATACATAGAACAACGCTGTTGTGCTGCAGTAGCTATGTCATTGTAGTTGTGCTGCACTATATATGTAGCTACTGCAGCACAACATGAAACATGTTCGCTCATGTGCGCTCTGCAAACTTGAACATGTTCATGCATGCACATTACGCCAATCTCCACTCTTCCTCAAACAGTCAGGGTCGTGAGTGCTGGACCTGAAGAGAGAAGTGGTCAAAATAGAAACAGCAAAGTAAGGACTCTGCAGTAATATTTTAAATGGAGGAGACTCGTTTTTTTTTTTTGTTTGTATTTGTATTTGTAGACCATACACTATAAAAGACAATGTATGGTCCAATATCCTCAACACAAGCAAGTGTAGCCATCTCGAGGTAGCCATTGCAACCAAAACCTCTCGAGCTTCACTCTTGAAGTTTAGACAGTCACCATGGCTACCTCTCAGTGGCTACACACTCTTGTTGTGGATAGATGACTATACATTATCTTCTATGTAACTGATTGTTAATTGTTCATTTAAAAAATGTATGTTAAGAAAGTTATTCTTACTTTATTGAACATTCAATTCATATTTTTTTTTTGTTTTGTTTTTCTCTTCCCAGACCCGCTGGAGCCCCTGTCCTTCACACCCCACATGCTCATCCCCTCTCCCATCAGACTCAGCCCACTGCTCTCACTTATCTCCTGGCTCTTGAAGAGCCTCCTACACCTCATGTGTTCTGGCTTATCTCTGTCAGCTGCTGCCACCAGGGAGGAGGCGTCTTTTACATTGGGGATGTTGGTCAGGGGAGTAAGGACAGTGCACTGAACAGTCAGGTGACATGGGAGGACTTACACTGTATGATGTCATCTGGCACTGCCAGAGCAGGACATTTTCTGTTTCTTCCCTTCCCTCTGCCCCCCTCCCATGTCATGGCTGCACATCACAACATTCTGGGAAGGACTCACGGCAGCATCTGGTCACCCACACTGTCAAGTGTGCCACCACCAGTCCACCACCAACAGCCACTCAAGGAGCAGTGTATTCCATATCCCCCTCCCGGTAGGAGAGTGTCCACATGGACACTCCGACCCCCTCACCATTAGTCTTTGCTCCAGTAGCCATAGGTACAGATCATGAAACGTGGGTTGCCAGCACGCCAAGCGAGTGCCTAACTGTTTAGCACCACAGAGGCTGCTCAATTAATGTCTAATAAGCATACAGGGATATTTGAGTAGATATGAATTTGCCATTTAAACTATATTGCTTTCTCATGGTATATCTTTACTAACATTTGTTGCTACAGTATGTATAAGACTAGGATTTGCACCCAATCAGGACTGTGCAGAATGCAGAATTCTGCTGGCAAAATTCATATGGTATGGCAAATCCACCTCTGAAATTTCTTGGTAAATTCTACAGTATTCAAAAAAACATTTCTGTGTAACCCACGGAATACTTTTCTGCAGATCATGTAAACTGGAACAATGTCCCACGGACTGCAAGGAAAGAATCTGCTGTTTATGTGAACTGTTGATTATTAATCTGTGAAACACATTTCACATGCGACATATCAGGATTCTGCTACCAATGGAATTCTGCGGAATTTCCAGAATTCAGCAGAATTCCATTTACGTCAGAATCAAAAGATTCCATATAGCAGTACACCCTATGTTTGGGGCTTTTAACCAGATGATGTGGCATTCAGTAGCTAGGTGGCTGATTAACAACTAAAAACATATCACTTGCAAATAACGCTGGTGATTTCATTTTTATAACCATCTAGTAATCTTTAGTCAGCAACAATAAATATTTCAATAGATATGTATTTGCCATTTAAAATGTAGTGATACCCCAATGGTGTACCTTTACTACTCTTTGCTGCCATGTGGGAGAACATAGTTTGCAGCTTTGTACCTAATGCTTTGGATTTTTACTTACGTTATAAGTAAAATAAAATTCAGTGGCCAATGAGCACTGAAACATTATTAGTAGCAACTACAACAAATGCATGTTCACTTTATTGAGCCATATAGTTGGTGGTTAAATAAAGTAAATTAACCTTATTTAATTTTTTTAAGAGCCGTGCAGAATGAGAAAATTATGAATTCATGCAAGTTCAATGACATTTCATGAAATTCTGCAAAATCTGTGGAATTTCATCAGAATTTCACATAATTTTTAAAATGTCATAATTTGATCAGAACTCAGTCGTCTGTTGAGCTAGAGCTACATAGAAACATAGACTTTGATAGCAGATAAGGACTGCTTGGCCCACCTAGTCTGCCCATTTCCCTACCTAACGGATAAGTTGCAGATCCAAGTTAACCAACAGCCTACTTCCTCCCGCCCACCCATTAGAATTGCCTTCTGTCTGTCCCATGCATTCTTGAATTTCCCCACTGTTTTTGACTCTATGACCTCCTCAAGAAGGCTGTTCCATGCATCTACAACCCTCTCTGTGAAGAAATGCTTCCTCACATTACCTCTGAGCTGTCCCCCCCCATCTTCAAATTGTGCCCTCTTGATCTTGCACATCTCTTTTTCTGAAAGACGTTACCCTCTTGGACTTTGTTGATTCCCTTGAGATATTTGAAAGTTACTATCATGACCTCCCTCTCCCCTCCTTTCTTCGAGGCTATATATCTTAAGCTCCTTTAGTCTTTCTTCATATGCCTTCTTGTGCAGACTCTGCACCATTTTGGTTGCCCTCCTCTGACCAGCCTCTGCCCTGTCTATGTCTTTGTGGAGATGGGGTATCCAGAACTGTACACAGTACTCCAGATGTGGTCTTATCAACTGTCTGTACAGAAGGTCAACAACTTCCTGTTTTCTACTGGTGATGCCTCTCCCTATGCATCCCAGTATCCTCCCAGCTCTCCTTACTACCTTCTCACATTGCTGGCCCACCTTTAGGTCATCTGATATGACTACCCCCAGGTCCCTTTCCATTTTTGTTGTTATCAGTATCTCACCCCTCATTGTGTACTCTTCCCCTGGGTTTTTGTTTCCCAGGGGCATTACTTTGCACTTCTTTGCGTTGAATCTTAGCAGCCAAACATTTGACCATTCCTCCAACCTTGCCAAGTCCCTTTTCATCCTTTCCACCCCACCTTGTGTATCCACTCTGTTGCAGATCTTTGTGTCATCTGCAAAGAGACATACTTTCCCTTCCAGTCCCTCTGCAATGTCACTTATAAAGACATTAAAAAAGACCGGCCCCAGCACTGAACCCCGCAGTACCTCACTAGTAACCCTCCTTTCTTCACTGTGGACTCCATTACTATTACCTACTGTGTCCTGTTGTTCAGCCAGTGTTTTATCCAGGCTACCACCCTGGGACCAGTGTTGGGTAAGTTACTTTTTCTATTACTTTCTATTACATTTTAAAACTTGTTTCAGGAAGGTCTGTGCAGTCACTAGCAAGGATGGAGAAGTACTAGAAAGAGTAATGCACCTTACAATTATAGTTACTTATTTCTTTTAATACAAAAACAATACAAAAATAATAATTAAAACATAAAAACTACTATAACAGATTATATTTTTTGAAAGTAATAGGTTAGTTACTAGTTACTTTCAAATAAATGTAATCAGTTACAGTTACACATTTATTTTGTATAGAAAGACATAAGTAAATGTAACTGTAAGGTGTATTACATCTTCCAGTACTTCTTCATCCATTCTAGTGACTGCGCAGAGCTTTCTGGGACAAGTTTTCAAAAGTAATAGAAAAAGTAACTTATCCAACACTGCCTGGGACACACTCCCAGGCTGGCTAATTTGTTTATTAATCTTTTGTGCAGGACTGTGTCAAATGCCATGCTAAAGTCTAGGTAGGCCATGTCTGCAGCCCCTCCCTGGTCTACTACTTTGGTCACCCAGTCAAAGAAATCAATTAGATTAATCTGACATGACCTTCCTGCTGTGAATCCATGCTGCCTTGGATCCTGGGGCCCACTGGCCTCTAGGTACTCAATAATTCATTCCTTAAGAAGTGATTCCATCATTTTACCTACCACTGAGGTCAAACTGACAGGTCTGTAGTTTTCTGCCTCTGTCTTGCTCCCACTTTTGTGAAGGGGGAATCACATCCACCATCCTCCAGTCCTCAGGTACTGCACCATCCTCCCATGATTTATTAAAAAGGGTAGTCAGTGGTGTTACTATTTCTTCCCTTAGTTGTTTTAGAATTCTGGTGTGAATCCTATCAGGCCCTATTGCTTTATCCACCTTCAGTTTTAAGAGTTCTTTCAGGACCCTTTCTTCTGTAAAAGGACTAATATCCACCCCCCATCCAGAGTGCTTCTATTGACTGGATTAGGTATCTCCCCCTGCTTTTCCATTGTGAATACTGAGCAGAAGTATTCATTCAGTATCCCTGCATTTTCACTGTCACTCTCTGCCCAATCACCTTCCTCTTTATTCAGCCTCAGTATCCCTGCCTTAGCCTTTCTTTGCTCCCTAATGTACCTATAAAAGGTTTCATCCCCCCCTTCTTAACTGAGTTGGCTATCTTTTCCTCAGTTTGGGCCTTTGCTATTCTGACTGCCTGCCCCACTTCCTTCTGCTTTAACTGGTACAGTTCTCTGTCCTGCTCCTTCTGTGTTTCCTTATACTTCCTGAATGCTGTCTCTTTCTCCCTTACCTTCCCCGCCACCTCTTGTGAGAACAATAGTGGCTTTTTCTTTTTTTTTGATTTATTTGCTTCACACAAAGGCTTGTTGCCTCTGTGATGGCGGTTTTAATGTCTCCCCATTGTTGCTCCACCCCACCTTCTTGCCTGTTTGTTAGTGCTTTTCTCTGAGGCACTATCCCATTTTAACAAAATCAGCCCTTCTCAAGTCCACTTTTTTTGTGGCTTGACTCTATAGCTAAGTTTATCATGAACCACACTGTTTGGTGGTTGCTTGTTCCCAGATGGCTACCCACTTCAACATCAGAGATCCTCTCTCCATCCCCAATTGAGAGTGCCAGGTTTAAGACTGCTCCCTCCTGAGTGGGTTCCAAAACTGGCTGTCTGAGGCATGCCCCCTGTAGGGCATTGAGAATGGCCGTGCTCTTGGATGTGGTTGCAGCAAAGGTGCTCCAGTTAACATCTGGAATAGTCAGGTCCCCCATCAGCAATATCTCCCCTTTCTCTGCCATCTCAAGGATGCCTTCTATCATTTCCTTGTCTGTTTCCTCTCCCTGAGATGGGGGTCTGCATAGAACCCCTGTGCAGATTGTGGAGCCATTTCCTGTCTCCAGGTTGACCCACAGTGCCTCCTCTCTCCGCCCGGTTTACCCTTTAGTTCTGTTGCTTTGATCCCTTCCTTCACATAGAGAGCTAATCCTCCTCCTCTTCTTTCCTCCCTGTCCCTCCTGTAGATTGTGTACCTTGATATGTTGACGTCCCAGTCATGGTTCTCTGTGTACCATGTTTCTGTGACTGCCACAATATCCAGGCATCCCTTTTCTATTAAGGTCACCATTTCAGGGAGCTTTTTACCTAGACTACGGGCATTGGTACTCATTACCCTCCATTTTTTAATGGCTTTATTTCTTTTTGCCCCATCCCTGTCTGACATTTGGTATGCTTACTTTCTGGGAGGAGTTCTAATGACATGCTGAATATAATTAAATTAGGAGGCTCCATGTCAAATCACTGTAATGCATAACAGCACGGTAAAAAAAGTGCAACTGTACAAGGGCAGCATAACTTCTTTAGTCCTGCTTGCCACATATCTGAATGTATAATTTAGGTTTTGATTAGCTTTTTTGATTTGTTTAGAACAATGCAGTTTAAATTTCATATCTGGTGTAACGACAAGCCCAAGATCTCTTTCTTCTAAGGTCTGATGTAATATTTGATTTGCCAATTTGTATGTACATTTGGGATTGTTTTCCCATATGCATCACCTTGCATTTATCATTATTCAGTACCAATTTCTTTTCATGGGCCCATAAAGTGACTTCGTCTAAGAAGTTTTGCAGGATAGTGCCATCATTACTATTATTAACAATGGATCCCAAACGGCAATCATCAGCAAATTTAAGTAGCCATACCTCGTTTATATTTGATTGTAAAGAGGAGATGTAACTATTAAATAGGCATGGCCCCAACACCGATCCCTGGGGAACACCACTAGTCACAACAGCCCAATCAGACAGTTCTCCATTTATTACCACTCTCTGCTTTCTACTGCTAAGCCACATCCTTATCCAGTTTATTATATTTTGATTTAATTTGACTTCTTTTAAAGTATTTATAAGTTCAAAGTGGGGAATTTTATCAAATGCTTTTGCAAAATCTATGAATACTAAATCAACTGAGTTACCATTATCCATTTCTTCAGTAACTTTATTGTAGAAAGTCAGGAGATTAGTTAAACATGATCTTGATTTTGTAAATCCATGTTGATTATTATCCATAAGTTTGTTGTTATTGAGATGTTCCAATATGATTTCTTTTACAAACTGTTCAAATATTTTACCAATCAAATATAATGAAAATTTTATATGCATTTACCTCAATCATTCATTGGGACAGAGATCTTAAATTTGGCATGATGCTTGATAATAGGTGTTCTAAATGAGTGCTAAATTTCATGACATTAGGCTGCATTGTCTCAAAATTATATGTACTCAAAATCTGTCATTTTATTTTTTGCGGAAAATGTGATGACACTTTTTATCTGCATGTAACTCAGGCACCTCTGGAGCTAGACATGTGTCAATTAGCATAAATAACCATTTTGTAATGGTTATAGAACCATATAAATATGGAGAGAATTGGATTAGAGATTTATAAGTTATGGGGGTTTTACTCGGTTTACTCGGTTGGGTATAGACATAAGCAAGCAACTGCCCATCTAGAATGTCTCCACACAGTATGGGTAAATTATCGCTTGGCCCACCTAGTCTGCCTATTTCTGGAACCTTATTTCCTAGGCTACGGGCATTTGTTAGCATGACCTTTCATGTTTTACGGTCTGCCCTCCCTCTGCTCTTGTTCTCCCTCTCCAGCATCTTCCCCCCCACCCAGGTTTCCTTTCCTATGTGGTCGTGCCCCCCCTCGTAACACTCGTTATACATTCTTCACCAGCCTGCTTTAGCCATTCCTGTAGTCAACTTATGTTCCTGCATGTTCCTATGGGGGGGGTCCTAAGCCTCCTGACCCTCCTGGCTCTCCCCCCCTTGGCCAGTTTAAATGATGTCAGCTGAAGCATTTAAACTTCACACCAAGGACCAAGGTCTCCTTCTCGGACAGATGCAGACCATCCTCCTTATATAAGCTCGCATCTGCCCAGGTCAGGCGCCAGTCCCCTATGAAGCCCAAACCCTCCCTTCCACACCAATCCTTCAACCAGGAGTTGAAGGTATGGATGTGTCATGCCCTAGCTTCCCCTGTGCCCTGGACATGTAGCACCTCTGAGAATGAGACAGAGCATGCTATCTGTTTCAGGTTTTCCCCCAGCTTCCTGAAATCCTCCTGGACTCTGGCTAACTTCATCCTTCTCTTGACCAGGTCATTGGTACCTAGGTGGACAATGACATCCAGCTGCTTCCTCCTAGCTATTGCCATAATGATCCTATGGATCTGCTTCCCATCCCTCCACACAGTGCTACCAGGGAGGCACTTTACCTCCCTCTCTCCCCTGCTAGGTGTCCCTAACTCCACTTCCTTGACAATAGAGTCCCCCACTAGAAGAAGCTTCCTCTTCCTCCAGGGTCCCCTGCCTCCCTTCCCTGGGGCTCCATCTTGAAGGACCCTCACTTCCTCCCTGGTCTGAGCCTCAGGTTGCTGAATGGGGCTTTCCCATTCCTCCAAAACACTGTAGGAGTTACTAAGCGGGACCAGTTGGGGGACATGCTTTTGACCTCCCTCCCTCACCCTTCCTGTGCCCAACATAATCGAATCACTCCGCTTCCCTGGCATCCTTTGAGGTACAATTTGTGGACCTTGTAGTCTCTGGGTGGAGGTGGATGCCGCCTTCTGTTTGGCCAACTCTGCTCAGAGACAGGCAACCTCCTCCCTCAGCCCAGAGAGTTGTCTGCAGATAGGGCAGCATTGCAGTCTCCAGAATGTCTCCCTGAAGAGAGCTGCTCCACAACCACTGCATTGCACCACTCTCATCGTGTCTGTTTCTCTCCTCAATCAACTGCCTGCTTAAGACAGCTATTTGTTATCTCTCATATATTTGTTTTTTCTTTTGCTTTTTGTTATGCTTTCTCACTTCACTACTTCACGTATGGATGCAGGATGTTGCGAGGCTCTATTTTTTTTCAATTATTTTCAAGAAGGAATTGAAAACACATCTATGGAGAATGGCCTTGTTGGAAGGTTAAATGTATTGTAAAGTGTGTGAAATTGTATTGTAATTTATTATGTTTTTATGATATATTTTATAATGTTCATGGTTTTGATGTTTGTATTGTATGTTGAAGTTTTTATTAACTTGTTCGGCGCCTTGAAATAGTGAAAGGCGCTATATAAATAAAATTATTATTATTATTATGGGACCCACCCTATAAATGTAGGGGCGAGCCCTGTGATAGGTGGGTTGCAGGGTGGGAGGGTGGGACCACACACAGGCTGTGTCCAAAAACGATCGGCCAAGGAGACCTCTGGCAGGGGCTCCTCACTCCACTCACCATGGTCCAGACAGCCAATTACAAACACACAGTCTCAAACTTATCAGCTAGAATCCCTCAATCCTGCCAAAACTAAATGGAAAAGCACACATAAATTGCAGTTAAGAAAATATCTCCAATTCAATTACAAACACACAGTCACAAACTCACCAGCTAGGATCCCTCAGTCCTGCCCCAACTAAATGAAGAATCAAACCGAAATGGCAGGTAAGATCTCACATTCAAACTACACTAATCCCTGTAATATGATACCTGCACTTAAAGTTCAGATACAGTCAATTACAAACACACAGTCACAAACTTATCAGCTAGAATACTTAAATCCTGCCCAAACTTAATGGAAAAGCACATTGAAATTGCAGTTAAGAAATTGTCTCAAATTCAACTACAAACACACAGTCACAAACTCATCAGCTAGGATCCCTCAGTCCTGTCCAAGAGATGTTTGTCTAATCTTGATTTAAAGACATGGAAGTTATCTGAATCTATAACATATTGGGGGACTTTGTTCCATGCTTCAGTGACTCTTACTGTGAAATAGCCATCTCTTTTATTAGTGGATGCCCTGGGTACTATTAACTGCTTGTTGTGAGATCTAAGAAAATGAATATGTACATGTAAATGTGCCAGTAGAAACAGTTGGTTATATTTAAAAAGCACAGTACACTTAGCTCTTGATCGTATAAGATTTTATAGAGCAGCAGAAGGTCTCCCCTGTTTCTCCTTTCTTCTAAATGTACCAACCCTGTTGCAATTAGTCTCTCCCTGTAGTTCAGTTTTTTAAAATTTGGTATCATTTGGTATCATTTTTGTAGCTTTGCATTGGACCCACTCAACTAGATTAATATCTTGTCTCAGATAGGGGCACCAAAAGGGAGACCCAGTGTCTAAGAGGGGTCTGATATATGACCTATATAGTGGCGTGATACATGCCTCGCTTCTATTTACAAATTAGCACTTGTAGCAGATCAGAATTCTATTGGTGGTTAACGTTGTTTTACTGCAATGGTTAGCAGATGATAATTTGTTATTTACTAATATACCCAGATCCCTCTCTCTCTATCAACAGATTTTAAAATAGTATTATTAAGCAAATAGGAATATAGGGTGGTTGTTACTACCAAAATGTAATACTACACACTTATCATGGTTAAAAGTAATTTTGTTTGATGCTGCCCAGAGTTCGATGGCTTGGAGGTCAGCTTCCTAGACCTCAAAATTTTACTATGAAAATATTTGCTAATTTTTGTGAAAACTCACAAAAGCATGGGTGTTTGTAACTTCTCTGCTCTTGCAGACATAATCATTTGAAAAGCTGAGCTGAGCTTTTTCAGTCATGCTGTTCCTATCTGGGTGACTATTTTATTTATTTATTTAGTTTTTGTTAACCGAGTAAGTGCACTAGCCAGCAAGTGACTGTTTTCAGGCACGACCCGGGAGGTAAAATTACAGAACATAACGATACAGTAAGGATAACGAAAATACATGATGCACAGAAATACAGGAAGATACATATGGCAGGATACAATGCATGACAAAGGAAAATACAAGGCAAAATAAATTTCAAGGACATTTTCCATTGAGCGCATACATAAAGTGCATTGAAGGACCTAGGAAGGGAGAGGATAGGTGTGAGGGTAAGCAGAAACAAGATGGAAAATAACAAAGGGGAAGGTGAGGAGGTGAGGAAAGGATAGAGGAAGGATAGAGGGGCAAGGAGCCAAACAGGGGGCTAAAGAAATGGCTAAGAATATAAGGACAGAGAGGCGGTGGCAGGAATAGGAGGTAGGAGGGAGTAGAGGAGGGATGGCTGGGAGAGGGGAGGAAGGGGAGTGAGGGTTAAAAGAAAGCCAGCAAATACGGCAGTGGCGATACAAGGTTCCAACCTGCGGCCGAGTCGTTGGAGCCGAAAGACGGCAAGCGGAGAAAGGGTGACAGGTGGTTACGGCAAAAGACGGCAACAGCGGCAAAAGGTAGCAGAATGCGGCTGGGCTGGTGGAACTGATAGACGGCAGGGCAAGGGTGATGATGCCGGTAAGAGGAGGAGAGAAGCGAAAGAGTTATGGCAGAAGCGGAAAAGGTAAAACGCCAAGCCAAGCCAGTGGAACCAGAGACGGCAGGGCAGGGAAGAAGAGGTCGGTAGGAGGAGGTAAGTTTACGGCAAGTGGAGGTAATAGGGAACAATGCTCAGCTGGGAGGGGGGACGAGCGAACGGGCAGGGGTGACTCAGGAGGAGGTAAAGGCGAGGCAAGCAAGCAGAGAAAGGAAGGGAGGCAGAGGAGAGGAAGAGAGGCAGGAGATGTGGTCGGGGGAAGAGAGCAGGGGAGTTGAGTGAAGGAAGGCTGAGAGGTAAGGGAGAAGAGAACAGGATCAAGGGGAAGCAGTGGCCGGAAGTAAACAACAACTTGTAAATGGCAGAAGCTAATATTTGGCATACAGTCAAACAGATTCAAGCAGCAATTATAGTAAAACACCACATAAAACAACCATTGGAAAGGCACAAGTGCTAGCAATAAGGAAGTGGGGAAAACAGGTTAAGAGCAAGGGGATCAGGTAGGATCAAAGCAAACACATTTGTCCAAAGCAGTAAGAAAAGTCCTGAGTTTGCCCTTAAAAGTTGCATGAGTGAGGACATTCCTTAGTTCCTGGGCAGCAGGTTCCACAGGTGAGGAGCAGCATAATGGAAGGAGCCCATGCCCTTTTTGTCCGACAGAGGGATGGATAATAAGGTCTGATCTGCAGATCTAAGGTTCCGTGTGGGAATAGCTGGTCTAAGGAGTTCCGATAGAATAGCAGGTTTGGATGTCCTTATGATGGTATCTGATAGATTGTACAGGTAGTATTGTCTGGTAGAGGAGGGAGAGCCAGCAAGGTCTTGATATAGTTGGCAGTGTTGCTGCAGTTGAGGTGCTTTGGTTGCATACCTGCATACATTATTGAAAGTAGTGTCCCACAGATGCAGTGCAGATTTATTGGCCAAAGACAGAATGGGACAACCATATGTAGGGTTGGCAACAGTATACCTCTAGCTACTGCCAGTTTAGCAGCAGGGGTAAGGAGGTAGTTGGTTCTGTAGCAGCCCCTAACTTGCAATTGACTGACTTGCAAGTATCCTGGATGTGTGTTTTAGGTCCAGGGTTTGGTCGAGGTGGATGCCCAGGTAACGGAAAGAAGTGACAGGTTCTAGTGGGTTCCCATCAATGTCAGGAACAGAGATAGTCGAAGGACATGATCTGAGCTTGTGAGTGGAGCCAAATAGCATGACTTTGGTTTTGTTTGTGTTTAAAACAAGGCGTTGAGATTCAGCCAGTGTTGTACAGTGAAAATCAGCAGTGAGGGCAGCATTCAGTTCCAGAACGTTGTCGAGTGACATAAATGACCAGGTCATCCGCATACAGCAGTGAGTGACCGGTGGTTACCATCTCTGGGAGATTATTTACTGAATAATGAAAATAGAAGAGGGCCAAGTATGGACCCCTGAGGACACCAATGTTGATGACAGCACTGTCTGAAATCGCTGAATTAAACTTCACAGCCTGGGTTATGTTGGTGAGGTAGCTTTTAAACCAGGTAGTTGCTGGAAGGAGAAGCCCAAGGTACTGAGGGTAGAGAGTAGTAATGTATGATCAACCAGGTCAAAGCTTTGGTTGTCAATGAAGACTGCCCTGTTAACTTCCTCTATCCATGTTTGTGACAATGTCAGAAGAAATTTTACATGCAGTCATGGTGCTGTGATGCTTTCTAAAGCCATGTTGGGCTGGACTGAGCAGATTGAAGTTCTCAATGTATTCTGTGATTTGTGTTGATACTATTTTTTCCAGGATTTTGTTCAGGACAGACAAAATAGCAATAGGCCGGTAGTTAGATGTGTCATTTTGCTACCTTTCTTAAATACTGGAGTGATTCTGGCTGCTTTCCAGACTTCAGGGACAACGCCATTGGAGAGAGAGGTGAATATTCTTGCTAGGGGCCAGAGATGTAGTGAGAAGCCATTTTAGTAGCCTTGGTTCCATGCCATCGGAGCCAGTGCTGGTGTTGTCAGAGGGCTCTGAGCAGCTTGAGAACTTGATGCCTAGACACTGCCCTGAAGTAGAAGGGTTAGGTAGGTTAGATGGTTCGCCAGGTGCTGAGAAGTTAGGTTGTGAGGCAGGAGATTGTGATTGAAGGAAGCTGTGTAGGCAGATAAGTCCGAAAACTGTTGATTAAATGCATTAACAATTGTGGTAGAGCCATTGCAGTGTACGCCATGTAGAACCATATCAGAGGGAGTGACATCTTTAGCAGATCCTAAGAAGGACTTAATGTGACCCCAAAACTTACGAGGGTCATGGGAGCAATTAACCAGCAGGTTTTGCCCCCCTTCTCTCTCTCAGCGTAGCCAGTCTGACTCAGTAAAACTATAGATCCCACTGATATCCTCGTTGTTCTTTCCAGTGACAAAATTTCTAAAAACAGGAGTCACCTACTCCTTTTCCTATCAACCTATCCTGTTGGAATAGCCAGAATTCTTCATTCCTGCTGCCTCAGACATTGTCCTCCCCATTACACCTTTTAAGTACCTCTAAGTCCCAGACTTGCACATATGTCAGGGTTCCTGGATTATCAGTTTACTGGGTGTGATCCTTATATATTTTGCATTCAGGTTGGAACTGTTGAAACTATATGCTTCTTTGCTCCAACTTGGGAAGAAGGTATACCACTGGTGTGCTACCCAGCTCAGCTGTCCATTTCCTGGCAAAACTATGCATCTAACTCCTGAACCTGGTGACCCCTGCACTACCTGCCTCTCATACCCCTATCATTTAATTTGAATCCCCCAGATAAGGCTGAGTGAGATTAGGAAATTCCAATTTTATGGAATTTTCATGAAATTCCACAATTTTCACAAAGATGCATGCAATTTGACTTTAAGTGCAGATGTTATTTTGCAGTTTCTGGCAGCAAGCAATTAACAAAATTGACATACACAGTATCCTTGTAAGGTCTAAGAACCTACCAAATGTAATGGCATTGCATTCTCTAGTTTTGAAGTTTCAGGGGGTTTATACATTTGCAGTTTACATTCTTGCAAAATGTAATTTTAAAATGTTGTGAAAGTTTGACTACTTTTAATTCAGTCCTTTTTAAACCTGTAAATATGAACTTTGTCAGAAATGACCATGTAGTATAGCAGTTGAAATCTTTCAAATCTGGTTACATTTGGATAAGTCGTTTTAAAATTAAAGGGAAATGGCTGAAATTTAAATGTTGGCAACATGTTGGCAGGCTATAACATAGTCCCATTTGAAGCTAGAAATATGGAACTATGTACATATGCAGTATAAATGTAGTGATAACCTGTATACCTGTAAAATTGTATAACATTTCAATGAATACTATCAAAATTAAATTAAAGTAACAGAAATCTAAATTTTGGCAAAATGTCTGGTTCCCTATAACTCAGCCCCCTTTGAATCTTGAGACATAAAATTTGATACAAAATACCCATGTTGTATGTTTCTCTAAATCCTGAAACTGTGGAGAAATTTGGATAAGAAATGTTAAAATTAGATAGAAATAACTGAAAATAATATTTTGATGAAATATTTGTTCACACACAACTCCCTTCATTTTCAGCCTATTACTATGACATTTAGCACACTTATGTAAGCCATTACTAACTTTCTACATACCAAACTTGGTTTCAGTTGGAGGTGTATATTTAAGATTATAACAAAAGAACTGAAATAAAAAAATTGGTGAAATTCCACAGAATGTTCACACAAATTCCACAAAATTTCAAGAAATCGGAATGGTAATTTCACAGGCATTCTGCAGGCAGAATTTTATATTCTGCACAGAAACATAGAAACACAGAATTTGATGGCAGATAAGGACCGCTTGGCCCACCTAGTCTGCCCATTTCCCTACCTAACGGATAAGCTGCAGATTCTAGTTAACCAACAGCCTACTTCTTCCTACCCCCCATTAGAACTGCCTTTGTCTGTCCCATGCATTCTTGAATTCCCCCACTGTTTTTGACTCTATGACCTCCTCAGAAAGGCTGTTTCACGTATCCACAACCCTCTCTGTGGAGAAATACTTCCTCACATTACCTCTGAGCCGTCCCCCCCTCTATCTTCAAATTGTATCCCCTTGATTTGCACATCTCTTTTTCTGAAAGATGCTACCCTCTTGGACTTTGTTGATTCCCTTGAGGTATTTGAAAGTTTAGTTGCCTCTTGACACTTTTATTTGTTGACACTAGACAATTCCCAGTGATCAATGGCCCATTTGCTTGTGCTTTCCTTATTATTTGTTGACTCTAGACAATTCCCAGTGATCCATGGCCCCCTTACTCCTGGATTTCTTATAACCTGGGTGAAAGAAAAAAAATGCTGGTTTCAAACTCTGTTCTCCGACATAGCAACAAAGTGCACTAAAGGTATAACTTCAGGACATTATTGTATTTTTAAATGGCAAATGCACATCTTTTGAAATAGTCAGTGCTTATTAAAGATAAATAGATGCTTACATAACATGAAACTTAACAGTTTTACTAGTTGACACTTATATATTTTTTGTAATCATTGGCCACCCAGCTGCAGCATTTCTTATACTCTGGGCAAAAGTCCAAAACAGTGTGTGCTGGTCCTGGTTTCCCACATGCTACAGCAGCAAAGAATTGTAAGGTTACCTCATCATCATAAAATTGTTACATTTTTAGATAGCAAATGCACGTATATTAAAAAATATTTCTGGATGCTTACTAAACATTAGTTGTTCAATAAGGTAAGAATAACTGCCTTAATAAATGTATCTTCAATGCATAATTATCAGTTACATTTATGTTAAAAACATATTGCTTTTTAAGTCCTAATAAAATCTTAATAAAGCAGAAGTGCAACAAAAAATGTTTTTCCAAAAAGCTAGTTTCAGCTACATCTAATAAAACTATTATCTATCTACTACATATCTATTCACTGGAGGAAAGAAGGGCAAAGGGAGATATGATACAGACTTTCAAGTACCATCAGGGAATAAACAGGGTACAGGTAGAAATCATATTTCAGAGAAATCTTTGCACAAGAACAAGGGAGCATGATATGAGGCTGAAGAGTGGAAGGCTCAGGGGTAATGTTAGGAAGTAATTTTTCACTGAAAGTGTGGTGGAACTATTGAACAGCCTTCCAGCAGAAGTGGTAAGGGCAAAAACAATATGGGGGTTCAAGAGTGCATTAGACAGACATAAGGGTACCCAGGAGATGTGCAGAGCAGGAGATCCGCAGATCACATTGGATCTGGGGCTGCAGCAGTAAGTAGGGAAATGGACAGACTAGGTAAGCCATAGGGTCCTTATCTGCTGACAGATTATGTGTTTCTGTTTCTAGTAGCATACCTGTCAGACCCGCTTTTCTAAGTACTTCCTATGCAGCACACCATGAATTTATTTACTCGATCCTCTCCTTGCTATTTTTACAATACAGTCACTGAGCCAAATGATGTAGCCATCTTTTTTCTTAAGAAAAAATAAATAAAAGAATGATAAAATACTCAAATTTTGATGGAACTAGCAAACGTTACCACCGAATAAAACTGGAAGATGCATGGAATATTTTATACTGAGAAAAGTTAGAGTCAAATTTGTTGCCCAATTTTGTTGCAATGCTGCTCTAAGTGGCAATAGCTTTTTCATCATATATTTATGGATTCTTTTTAGGCCACTTAATTTAAGGTTATGCCATTACCAATCCTATCTGACCAGCCTTTTGATTCTTATTGGCCCAAAGTTATGATTCCCCATGCCTTCTTCATTCCAATGGCATGGGAAGGACATAGATCATTTGGAGTCTGTGCAGAGACGGGCTACTAAGATGGTACCGGGAATCCACCATGAACCTTATGGAGTAAGGCTCCAGCAGCTTAACTTGTACTCCCTAGAACAAAGGTGCAACAGAGGCAACAAGATAGAAACTTTTAAATACCTCAAAGGAATAAATGCAGTACCGGCTCAGAGCCTCTTTCAGGAAAATACGGGTACACGGACAAGAGGTCACAGCATGTGCCTTAAGGGAGGTAAATTCAGAAGCAACCTCAAGAAGTTTTTCTTCACAGAGAGAATGGTGGAACCCTGGAACAGCCTGACCAAAGATGTTGTAGCTGCTAAAACAATAGGGGAGTTCAAGCGAGCTTGGGACAGGCACATTGGAAACCCAAAATGAAATGGGGGGGTAGGAAATCTGGCAGACTAAGTGGATCACAGGGTTCCTTTCTACCGATACATTCTTATGTTCTTATGAGTAGTGAAAAATACCTAAACCAAGACTGTCAAAGGTAAAGGACAGGCGCTACAGGGGATATACAGTTGGCTGACTCAAAACATAAAATTTATTTTCACAAGTGAGAGGGCTGGACCATAACATGAGTGGTGAAATCGCAAGAATCATGAAAGTCCTGCCTTCTCACAAGAAACAATAAATTCAAAATTTGATTCAGTCTCTTGCATATTCAATTTATACAGAATTAGTTTGTCATAGCTTCTAAATCATTCCTCTTGGAATTTAGTTACTGGCTTCAGCACTGTTTATGGCTATTGTGGTTAGTGTTGTGCAATTCTGCCGGCAGAATTTCCACGAATGTCATAGTTTCACTTTTGTGAAATTTTGGAACGCACTTCGGCAACTTTTCCAAAAATTCCAATTTAAAACAGTGGAATTAATGTATTAAACAAGCAATAAGACATGACAGGGTGTGGATTACACTGAGATATCTGGCCACCCAGGAATGTAGTGAGGCCCAACACTGTAGGCAGAGGGCCTTTCAGACCCGGGAAGGGCAGTTATCTCAGCCTAACCCACACCCTGGAGTGTCTTATTCTGCTTATAAAATGTGAAAACAGAAAAAATTGAATAAAAAATGCAAACTTTTTTCATATTAAAAACAAGTATTTTCTATTGTGAAAAGTAAGTAGTAAAATGTAGTCCCTCCCCATCTCACCTATCAATTATCTGTCTTTCTACACATTCAATAGATGGAATGTTTGTTATGGAATACACAAATTCAAACTTCTGCAGAATCTTTCTGGCAGAATGTTTACCCTCTTACATGTAACAAAAGACCTTACATGGAGCCATGGTCTCTGTTTTATCTGTGGCAGAATAAAGAACAGATATTGCCCAGGCATACTTGTAAGGATCCAAGGGAGATTTTCATAGTCATCAAAAACACACAAGGAGCCAGATATTCAAAAATTTGCTACGGTACAAAGCCTAGTTTGCATGCTCAAACTCAACTTTGTGCAGAAGTCCCATTTTCAAAAGCCCAGTTAGTGTGGGCAAACAAGGTTTTCACCCAGGCAATATTCAGAGGGGGACACAATGCAAATTAAGGGGCAGGGACCTGAATATTGGTGCAGTTCAATACTCAGTGTATGTGTGCTGCACAAGGCTATTTTGTACAGTCCCCTTGTGCAGATAACGCTGACCTAAAACATGACTTTCTCCCACTCAACACTAGCAGTTGGTGGAGGAAGTGCATTGTTCCCCCAGACCCCCAACACAGTAATTCCCAGTATCTAGTAGCTCCCCCCTGCCAATTGCCAGCTTGATGTTTAAAATTAAACATGCCCTGGTGCTAGTGGTCCCCCCAGCCAATTACCAGTCTGATATGTAAATGTAAACATTCCCTGGTGTTAGTGGTTCCCCTTGCCGATTGCCAGCCCAATAATTAAAATTAAACTTTCCCTGCTGTTAGTGCCCCCCCTTGCCGATCACTGGTCAGATGTTAAACTTTCCCTGGTGCAAGAGGTTCCCATCCCCAGGCCAATTGCCAGCCAGATGTTTAAAATTAAAATGTTCCTGGTGCTAATGGTCCCCCCACCCACACCAATGCCTGATGTTTCCATAATCATTCCCTGGTGTCCAGTGGTTCCCCCCCCCCCACCTGTAGCCATGTGAGATGCTTCTATAATATTCCCTGGTGTCCAGTGGTCCTCCCCAGCTTGATCCCCTGTAAATGGAAATAGCATCATTCCCTGGTGTTCAGTGTTTCCCCCATCCCAATCTCCTGTATAATAACATGCAACCATTGCCTCATGACTTGCGGACCACCCCCATCCCTGGGCCTCTGTATGATACCAAAATACAGTTCCCTGGTGTCTAGTGGACCACCCACCCTGGCAGGAAGTGCCCTGCCACCCTGCTGCCCACCATCATGACCCCGAGCCAGCGACTGGAACAGCCATCTGCTTTCCACCACAGCTAGCTGCCAACTGAGCTGTCAATGAGTGCATACTGTAGCAGCTGATTGTACAGCATGCACTCATTGACAGCTTAGTTGTTGGCTGGCTGTGGTGGAGATCAGAGGACTGTGTCGTAGTCAGCTTGGGGTCAGGATGGGGGGCAGTGGGATGGCTTGGCAGTACCTGCTGGGTGGGGGGGTCTGCTAGACACCAGGGAACAATGTTATGGTATTTTACAGGGAATTGGGGATAGGGAGGGGGGTCCACTAGACATCAGGGAATGGTTGCATATTATTTTACAGGAGATCAGGATGGAGGAAAACACTGTACACCAAGGAATTGTGTTCTTTCCGTACCCAGGGGACCAGGATGGGAGGACCACTGGACACCAGGGAATATTATGGAAACATGGGCCATGGGTGTAGGTGGGGGGAGGGACCACTGGACACTAGGGAATGATTATGGAAACACTGGGCATGGATGTGGGTGGAGGGAACCACTAGCACCAGGGAAAGTTTAATTTGACACATCGGGCCAGCGATCAGTGGGGGGGACCACCAGCAACAGGGAATATTTAATGTTAAACATTGGACCGCTGATCAGTGGTGGGCACCACTAGCACCAGGGATAGCTCTTTGGTGCTGTGCAATTGGGGGGCATGCTGCACAATCCAGCTTAGCTCCCCATGCAAATGAGCCCATAATGGGCATGAAAATGTCCCCTTAGCACTTTGCATGCCCAATGGGCTTATTTACATGGGTCTGTTTGAATATCAGAATTTAGTGCAGGAACAGGCTATTGTACTGCCTCATTTGGGAGCCATGTCTGACCAGTGATAAGTGACCAACATAGCCCTGTATTCAGTTGAATAACAAAGGTGCACTATTCCACTGAATATAGCATCTTTTGGCACCCGGGCAAGCACAAGGTGCAGCACAAAGTTTTGTGCTGGGCTTTGCACCTTTTTGAATATTGGGTACCGAGAACTAAATCTATAAATGGTACTTCATTTCTTTTGTTTATTTGATTGCATGTAAGGAGGGGATCAATGAGCAGAAATAATGTAGAAACATAGAAACATAGAAGTTGACGGCAGATAAGGACCGCAAGGCCCATCCAGTCTGCCCATTTCTTTTTCTACCTTATAAATGTGCCATCGGCCTTTGCTCTGTCAGTGGCCTATCTATTCATAGTCATTTGTATTGCTCCCTTATGCCTATCCCATGCCTGTTTGAAGCCCTGCACTGTATTCATAGCCACCACTTCTTGTGGTAAACCATTCCATGCATCCACCACCCTCTCTGTGAAAAGAATTTCCTCATTCCCCTTAATCGGCCTCCCTCTAATCTCATGCTGTGTCCTCTTGTCCTGCTATTTTTCTTATATTTAAACATGTTAGACTCTTTCACCTTGTTTATGCCCTTAAGGTGTTTGAATGCCTCGATCATATCACCTCTCTCCCTCCTTTGCTCAAGGGTATACATATTGAGCTCCGTTAATCTGTCCTCATATGTCTTCTGATGCAGTCCCTGCACCACCTTGGTTGCCTTTCTCTGGACTGCCTCAATTTGGTTAATGTCCTTGTGAAGATGTGGCCTCCATTACTGCACGCAGTACTCCAGATGGGGCCTAACCAGTGTCTTGTACAGAGGGATTATTACCTCCCTCTTACGACTTGTGATACCCCTACTAATACACCCTAACACCCCCCTAGCCTTACCTACTGCTTTAGAGGTCTGCTTGGATGATTTTAGGTAATCAGTGATGATGATGCCCAAGTCTCTTTCTTCCTTTGTGACTGCTAGCAACTCCTCCCAGCCTATAGGTGGCTTCAGGGTTTCTCTTCCCTATGTGCATGATTTTGCACTTTGCATTAAATCTCAGTTGCCACTCTTCTGACCATTCTGCTAGTTTATCCAGATCTCTTCTCATTCTGCCCACCCCATCTGGATCATCTACTCTGTTGCAGATCTTGGTGTCATCTGCAAACAGACAAGCCTTACCCTCTAGTCCATCTGCAAGGTCACTAATGAAGATGTTGAAGAGGACTGGCCCCAGGACTGATCCCTGAGGTACCTCTTGTGACTTGCATCGCTTCTGACTGTATACCATTTACCACCACTCTCTGCTTTCTGCCCATCAACCAGTTTGCCACCCAGTTGACCAACTTCTGACCCACCCCGAGCCTACCCAGCTTATTAATCAATCTTCTATGTGGAACAGTGTCAAAAGCTTTGCTGAAGTCAGAGAAGCGACATCAACTGCTCCCTCTTGTCCACCACTCTGGTTACCCAGTCAAAGAAATCTATGAGATTAGTTTGACAGGACCTTCCTTTGTAAACCCATGCTGTCTTGGATCCTGTGCCACTATGGATTCCAGGTGTTACACTATCCTTTCCTTAAGGAGTGCCTCCATACTCTTGCCACTACTGAGGTAAGACTGATCGGTCTGTAGTTCCCTCGCCTCCCTGCTACCACTCTTGTGGAGCGGGATCACATGAGCCCTTCTCCAGTCTTCTGGGACCTCTCCTGTGCTCAGAGACTCACTAAACAATTCTGCTAATGGCTCTGCTAGTTCCTCCTTTGCTCCTTAAGTACTCTGGGATGTATGCCATCAGGTCCCATTGCCTTATCCACCCTGAGCTTAGCAAGCTCTTGTAGGACCCTTTCTTTTGTGAAGGAGTAGTGCTCACCTCCTCCCCTGTGTCCATGATGCTGAGCTGTGGGCCCTGCCCTACCTTCTCTTCAGTAAATACTGAGCAAAAGTATCTATTTAGAATATATGCCTTACAGGGTCCTCCTCCTCACATGCTCCCTTTTCCATTACGCTTAGCAATACCCCTCTGGACTTTCTCCTTTCACTAATGTATCTATAGAAAATCTTGTCACCTTTTTACTGTTCGTGCTAGTGTTTCCTCAGTTTGGGACTTTGCCTGCCTTACTGCCTTCCCTGCTTCCCTTAGGGCAGTTTGGTATGCCTCCCTATCTTCATCCCGCTGTGTTCCCTTATATTTCTTGAAGGCCAGCCTTTTGGCTCTGACCTTTTCTGCTACTGTATTTGAGAACCAAAGTGGTTTCCTTCTTCTTTTGCACTTCCTTTTCTGTCTAACACAATGGGATGTTGCTTCAAGTATTGCATCCTTAATGCTTGCCCACTTTGCCTGTACCCTCACCTGTGTTTCTTTTGCCAGGGCTAGCTTAATTCTGTTGGCCATCTTATCAAAGTCAGCCCTCTGAAGTCCCATATTTTGCCTTGGAATGGGATGATTTAGATGTAGTAGCCAAATTGAACCATACCATGTGATGGTCACTGGCCCCAGGTGACCACCTACCTGGAGATCTGTGATCCTTCTTTGTTAGTCAGTACTAGATCTAGGATAGCCCTGTCTCTTGTGGGTTGTGTACCAGTTGTTTGAGGCCCTCCTGCAGGGAATCCACTATGAGTCTAGTTCTGGCAGATGTTCCTGCTGGTATTGACCAATCTGTATCTGGCATGTTGAAGTCTCCCATTATCAGAACCTCCCCTTTAGCTGTCATGTTTTGTATATCTTCTAACAGTAATGTGTCTATGTCCTCCCTCTGGTCTGGGGGCCTGTAGACAACCCCAGTTCTTATGGCTGTCCCATTTCCTGTTTCCAGGGTGACCCACAGTTCTTCTGGCTCCTTATGTGTATTCTGAATTTCTGTAGCTTTGATATTTTCATTAACATACAGGGCCACTCCTCCCCTTTTGCACCTCGGTCTCTTCTGAACAATGCATAGCCAGGTACTGAAGTCTCCTAGTGTGGTTACTGGTAAACCATGTCTCACTAATTGCTACTATGTCCAGTTTAGCCTCTGACATTATTGCCTGCAGGTCTGGGATCTTATTTCCCAGGCTGTGAGCATTTGTGTACATGATTTTCCATTGGCCAGATTTTGGTGTGTTAGTTTTGGGTGAAGTTTGGCATTACCCTGTGCATTGTATGAGGAGACAAACCTTTTACCTGGTGATGCAAATGAATGGCAAACATGCTGAATTCCTGTTTGACCACTAGCTGAGGGGAGGGGGTTCTTCCCATTCGACGATGGGGTGCTGCACCCTCTCCCCATTTGCTAGTTTAAATATTCTGCAAAGACGTCAAACTTCTGCCCCAATGCACTGACTCCTCTTTAGTCAGATGCAGTCCATCAAATTTAAAGAACTTTCGCTCCCAGAACTGTTGCCAGTTCCCTACAAATCTGTGTCCTTTTCCTGGCACCAGTCCTTGAGCCACGTGTTTAGCTCCCTATTCTCCTTCTTCGACCTTCCGTCCATCTGCTCCCTCTCCCAGACTGGCAGGATCTCAGAGAAGGAGATGCCGGACGAAATAGATGATAGTTTGTCACCCAGCCTAGTCAAGTGTTCCTTGGTCTCACAACTGACCGGCTGGCGAGATCATTAGTCCCTTTGTGTACTAGGACATCAATGTTTTCTCCTGCTTTGTGAACAATTTTAGCAATGCGGTCAGTGTCTCTCCATGCTGATGTACCTGGGAGACATCTGACCATCACCCCTGGCTGGAGATGGGTATCAACTCCCCGAATCATGGAGTCTCCTATGATCAGAAGTTTTTTGGATTTCCTTTGTGCTTGTTTTGTTTTGGTTCCTGATTTGGGTGAGTTTTGTTGTGCTAGCTCCTGTGCCGCAGTGTCCTACTCTGCAGTGTCTTCTGCCTCTTTATTTGATTTCAGAGATAGAGGCAGATACCTGTTTGTAGTGTTTATATGGTTTTTGGAGGTAATGTGTTGGAGAGCAGAGAGTGATGGGGCACCTGATTTGCTCCTCCTAACCACTTGCCAACCTCCTGGACCAACTACCCTCTGTGGTTGAGGTTTTTCTGTTGGATGCTGGGGAAATGGCAGGTGGTTCTTATAACGTATTTCCTCTTCAATATGAAATTTGAGGCGTGCAATCTCTGCTCATGCTGCCCGGAGCTGAGCCCTAAGATCTCCAAGGCCCAGCATGTAGGACAGTGTCCTAAATCCTGTAAGACTGTCCTTCTGAAAATTGTTCCACAGTACCTGCAGTTAATGAAATCCATTCCAAATAAGTTGCTGGGTTTGTAACCTAGTCAGAGTAATTAGAAGGAAAAAAAAGGAAAAAAATGCAAGTAATGGTTTAATTGTGCTTTGTTTAACTTGTTATAACAAGTTAAATTACTAGTGCCCTGTAAATGAGATCACCTTGTGGAGGCCCCACTGATCCGCCCTTCCTGCTCTGCCACAGGAAATGTCACAACTGTGGTACCCTATAAAGGAGTGTAGCGTGGTGGTTGGGGATGGGGGTGGGTGGCTGGACCCTTCCCCTGCCTAAAAAGAAGAACCACGGACGAAAGAACAAGGAGGTAAGAGCAGAAACAATCAGTCAACAACAAATGCAGTAACCCTTGTATCCTAATGTTAGATAAAACTGTAAAACCTGTAAAGCACCACCTGTAATAATTTCAGAGAAGATATACGCTGTAAGAAACACTTTGCTCCAGAGAAAAATAAAGCAGTAACAGAAGATATACCTTGCAAAAGACAATTTGAATCAGAAGATTACAGGAGTAATCTGTTAGCACACACCTGTAGGCACACCTTGTAATAATGCAGAAGAAGGTATACCAGCAACAACAATTTGAATCAGAGAAAAATAAAGCAATGAAATGTTAGCAACAAACAGTAGCAATCTCTGTGAGTAAAAATAAAAAACACCACCACACAGTAAATCTGCTTAGCCAAACTAAGTCTTAATCCTTTTCCTTGCTCTGGTAAGTTTCTCTACTCTGCCTTTCAAGCAGTCTTAGAAGGAAAGAGCTCAGGTGAAGCTAGGTGCCTTGGCCAGCAAACCAAGTCTTCTACCTCCAAGATATCAACTAACCTGACTTTTTAACCCTTCTTTCTGTTGGAAATTACTGACAGTTTGCCAGCTCCACTTCACATACACACCTAATCCTTTGGAAGAGCTGTGGAGGAAAGCAATTAGCTCCTTCAATGTGAGAAGGAGACTGAAACACCTCTGAGACAACAAACCTTTTCAACAAACAAGAATAAAATAAAACACAGTGTCAAACAGTAATTTTGCTTAGCCCAATGATAAAAAAGTCACAAAAATGTAAGCTCCACCTGTAATACAGTAATTTCAGAGAAGATATACCCTGTAAGAAACACTTTGCTCCAGAGAAAAATAAAGCAGTAACAGAAGATATACCTTGCAAAAGACAATTTGAATCAGAAGATTACAGGAGTAATCTGTTAGCACACACCTGTAGGCACACCTTGTAATAATGCAGAAGAAGGTATACCAGCAACAACAATTTGAATCAGAGAAAAATAAAGCAATGAAATGTTAACAACAAACAGTAGCAATCCCTGTGAGTAAAAAATAAAAACACCACCACACAGTAAATCTGCTTAGCCAAACTAAGTCTTAATCCTTTTCCCTTGCTCTGGTAAGTTTCTCTACTCTGCCTTTCAAGCAGTCTTAGAAGGAAAGAGCTCAGGTGAAGCTAGGTGCCTTGGCCAGCAAACCAAGTCTTCTACCTCCATGTTTGGGTGTTTGCTTGTTTGTTTGTTTATTGAAATTCAAGGGTCCTTTACTTTGTAGGGCCTTTTTAAATGGTTCCATTAATAGTAAAGAAGGCAGTCATGTTTGTGATTGCAATCAAGAATGAGTAAAGTAGGTCATGAATTCTGTATGTGATTTGCCCAAATTTCAAATTCCACCAAAACGTTTTCATACATGGGCATTGTGCTGAGGTAAATGCATGGGTTCCAGCCAGTGTCAGCTAATCATATGGAATGATTTTTCTTGCTCATTTTATAATTGTGGATCAATGTATTAAACTGTGGAAAAAATTCTGCAAAACTGATCACTGAACTGAAGAATGATTACATGTATTGTGGCATGATGTATTAAACTGCAGAATTACATTCTTCAGAACTGTCATTCTGCAGTTCTTGTGGATTATTTTACAATTCAGCCATAAAATTTCACAGAATAGGGCAAATCTAGATTTAGTAGTTGCCATATTGGTCCTTGCAAGAATAGATTCAGAAGCAAATGATTTGATACCTTTTAATGGACCAACATAGATGTAACAACAAGAACAAAGTGTTCTAGCTTTCGGACCAACCAGTCCTTCTTCAGAAGCTCATGGCAGTTGTTTAGAAAATACAATACTTATAACAGCTAGATAGCTCAGAGAAAAACAGAAAAAAATCCCCATTGGTTTAAAATACTCACTTAAAAAAAAAAAAAAACAGAAGATGATGTCAGAGAAGTTTAACAGTACCATACTGCCTTCAGCCAGAAGCCACCCTGGGTCAAACTTGCTTGGTTGAACACACATACAAAGAATCCTACTGCATATAAATTTAATTGACATAAGATAACACTGCTGAAGCAGATAACTCCTAAATCAAGCTATGAGTGTCATAGTTAGTATAAGGATATGATTACTGAAAGGCAACCCCCACCCAGATTAAAGACAAACTAAGATTGTTATAGGGCTCATGAAGTTTCAATGTCTGCATTATAGACAAGAATTTACCATTGTGATTGGTTGGCATCCATGGCACTCCAGACATTACCTCATGGGTTACAGCCCACCTGATAGGCTAGTGATGCACATGACCCAGATCAGATTTCAGGTATATCCAGGTCCCAGAAACCCCTGCTCTCCAGTTTTGAATCGTGCATCTGAAAAGGCAAGAAGCACACCAGGAATCCCTGTCTGCTCTAGCAAGGTAGGAACTAGTTTTTTTCTGTCTGTTTAATTATCCTGCCTGCTCTGTTTTGATATTGAAATCAATATTTAAATGCTCTTAAATGTTTTAATGTGTGGCTAATGGAGGCTGAGCTCCATGCTCTGATTGGTATTTAAAAACAGTGTTTATCTGTTAATGTGGAGGATCAGCATGGCTGTGGTAGAGCCTTATGGTGGTCACATGGCCTCAGCATGACTGTTTTTCTCTGAGCTCAGGGCAGAAGAGCTCCCTTTCTGGTCTCCCACTCTGGCTCCTTGGCTCTCCCCCACGCTAGTCGCTCTGGCTCCTTGGCTCCCCCCACGCTAGTCGTGGGGCGCAGACCCTCGGCCTCACGTTTTTCCTCCCGGCTAGGCCTCAGCCCTTGGCCCCCCTTGTTTCCCCACACATCCAGTGGCCCACAGAGAGCAGGGGAGTCACGGCAGGCACGTAGGCCTGCCCGACCTAGCCTTCACCCATCCTCGGGTGCGTGATGGTCCGCGAGGCCACCAGAGGCCTCCTTCTTCCTCTCCCCTCCCTTTCTGCACCCCTCGCAGGCAGCAATCCCCTCTCAACACTCATGCCCACGGTCTTGCTCCAGCCGTGGGCTAGGAGAGGGGGAGGCGAGCTTCTCGCGCCCCAGCGCGCTTGTAGGGCCCTGCTTGGGGCCTCCTTCCTCCGACACTGGTGAGCTTCTGCTCCTCGGGACCGCTCTCCACATCAACTCCAGGCCTCCCACCAGCTGTTCCCTCCTCCCCCCACGTGAAGGACCTCCAGGGAGGGGGAGCAGTTTCTCGCTGTCGCCGCTAGCTTCGCGGCGCGACCTGGCGGAGGCGAGTCAGACAGAGAGGGACAGCGGGTCTCTCAGGGCCGAAGGAGCGAGAGAGTCAATGCCTCTCTCATGGGGGGGCCGCTCGCTATGTCCCCTAGCCAATCTCTGCAACAAGGAACCCCCCCAGTAGTCTCGTGGGGCCTGGGGCTCTTCTCTTGGGATGGTTGCTCTGGGTCTGCCTGGCAGCAAAGGCCCTCCACACCCCCCCCACACACACCCTTCAGACCCCTTGGTTAGGCCAGACCCAGGCCTCTGGGGGATCATGTTTTTTTTTTTATTCTGGATTGGCCCCTGGTAGCGTGATCCTTTAAAAAAAAAAAAAAATCTCTCTGGCCAAATCAATCCACTCGGGTCCCTTCCATGGCGACCCCAGTAGGTTGTCCATCTGGCCTCTTCCCATGGTCACCCT
Source organism: Neoceratodus forsteri (assembly GCA_016271365.2). Taxonomy (NCBI): domain Eukaryota; kingdom Metazoa; phylum Chordata; order Ceratodontiformes; family Ceratodontidae; genus Neoceratodus; species Neoceratodus forsteri. Next base: position 188,472,755 of record CM057457.1, read on the forward strand.
GGCCCCCTCCCATAGCGGGCCTCAGCACCAGTTCTACCGCTTATTGTTGTAGGGGTCCTCCCACAGCACCCCTCAACCACAGGCGCTTCCTCCGTCCCCCCCCGTTGGGACAGGGCCCATCCAGACTCAGCCGGGGACACAAAAAAAAAAAGAGAGAGAGGGGATCAAGGTGTGGTCGTCTTTTAAGTGTACCTCTCTCTAATTTCAGATGGTAAAGGCCAAGAAGTGTTCCGCGTGCAGCTCCAATCTCCTCCCCCAAACCCCAGGGCCCCTATGCGCCGCCTGCCTCCTGGACAATGACCTTTCTTCACTGAAGAGGACACCGCCTCTGGCCCCCAACAACCCCGGACCCAGAAACTCGATGTGGATGGACCCGGGTTCCCTCCTGATCCAGAACCAACAAGCTGCGGTGGCCATGATGGAGAGCCAACAGAACTTCATGCTCAAAATCATGGAGAAACTGGAAGCCCTCACCCAGAACAGGGCAAGGCCTCCCAGCCCGGAACCCATCAAGACAAGGGGCCTATCAGAGGAACCGCCCATCCCTGAAGACACCCTCCCGGTCGCCCTGCACGATGGCACACTCGAGGACAGGGAGAGAGATGATGCAGGGGAAGAAGAGGAAGAAGATGGGGTGGAATCAGACACAGAGGAGATGGAACTGCAGGCGACCCCTTCCCTGACCTCAAAACTATGCTCATTCGACACGATCCCGGGGCTCATGAAAATTATCAAGGCCACCATGGGGTTAGGCACTGAGGACTCCGAAGAAAGTAAGTCTGAGTCGAAGCTCGATCCAATGATCCAGCTTAGGCCGACAATCACAGAGACATTCCCCGTATGTCCAGCGATTGAGGACATCTTCAGCACAGAATGGCAGTCCCCCGAACCGGGCAGAATGTACCCTGTACAGGGTGAAAAATAGGACATTTGGTGCAAGGCACCCACCATTGACCCTCAAGTGGCGGCCCTCAGCAAGAAGACCATGCTTCCATGCGGCACCATAGCCCTCAAGGACCCCACAGATAAAAGGATCGAGGATATGCTCAAGAAGACTTTCGAGATCAAGGGCATCACTGCCAAGGCAATAACCACCGCCATCTACACAACTCGGGCACAGATCCGCTGGCTCGAGGAACTCCTGGAGCAGGCCACCCCTAAATCTAGGGAGGCAGAGCTGTTGGAGTGCACCTTGGACGCAGCCAAATATCTGGCTGATATGGCGGTAGACTCTCTGCATCTTCAGGCGAGGTCCACCGCCATCATCAACCGGGCCCATAGGGCACTGTGGTTGAAACTTTGGGATGCTGATATGGAATCTAAGACCTTGTTACAGAATTTACCACTCAAGGGAAAGCATGTCTTTGGGGAGGGACTACAGGACTACCTAAAGCAAAAGGAGGAGGGCAGGGACCTCCTCAGGAACAGGACCAAGTTCTCCTATCTACCCTCCTCAAGATGGAGGTTTCGGGGTGGGAACAAGCTTGGCCAGCCCCGTAGGGACACCCTTCAACAGGGCCACCCCTTTCGAGGTAGAGAATCCCCCTCCAGCTCCCGTGGCCCATCCTTCAGAACCCGGGGACAAAGATCCGGAAGTCGAAGTAGAGGCTTCAGGGGAAAATAGTGACTGCCCACTGCCGGAGACTCATGGTCAGGCCCTGTACCCACCTGTGGGGCAAAGGCTAACCCTATTTGCCCACCGCTGGATGTCCACCACATCGGACAGGTGGGTACGAGGCGTAGTGTCCAAGGGATATGCCATAGAGCTATCCCGCTCTCATATCCCTCACAGATTTGTTTTGTCCCCCGTGTCCAGGAGGAGAGCATCCCCTCATCAGGTCCAGCGGATTCTAGCAGAGCTAATCCAGAACAGGGCCATTCAGCCCGTCCCGGTACCAGAACAGGGAATGGGAATGTACTCCATTTTTTTCCTGGTACTCAAGAAATCGGGGGAGCTCAGACCCATTCTAGACCTGAAGCAGCTGAACCGACACGTGGTTCCACACCGGTTCAAAATGGAGACCATCCGAGCCACTCTTCAATGCATCAGGGTAGGCGACTTCATGACGTCTATCGATCTGAAGGACGCCTATCTTCACATCCCCATTATCCGGAAACACAGGCAGTTCCTTTGTTTTCACATCCTAGGCCACCACTTCCAGTACAAGGCACTTCCCTTCGGGCTGTCATCAGCCCCGAGAGTCTTCACCAAGGTTTCCATGACCCTGGTGGCCAGACTCAGGGAACAGGGATTAGACATCATTCCGTACCTAGACGACTGGCTCATTCGCGCCTCGCTCTGAGGACCAGGCGCGAAAGACACACAGAACTCTGCCCTTTACAGGCTCTCGAGGACCACGGCTGGGTGGTGAATCGAGAAAGAGCCACCTCAGCCCCACCTAACAGATCGAACATCTGGTGTTCCTCATCAACTCGGCCGAAGGCTGGGCAAAGCCGTCTCTGGGCCAAGTTCACAACCTAAGGGAGCTGGCGCGCGAAATGAAGGCCCGCAGCCACACCACGATGGGGAAGATAGCCCAGCTGCTGGGCTGCATGGCCTCCTGCATAGACCTCGTGCCCTGGGCCAGGTGGTGCATGCGTCCACTCCAGAACTACATCCTGTCACGAGGGGCACCGAGCGAACACAACCTCTAGTGCGTGGTACCACTACCTCAAGCAGTAAGATCCTCCTTGGCATGGTGGACAACAGAAAGGAACCTATCCAGGGGAGTCCCACTGGAGCCTCCCCGCCCAGTCTCCATAGAGACGGACGCCAGCCTCTCGGGTTGGAGTACCTGCCTGGGGGACACAACAGCACAGGGAATATGGTCTCCAGCGGAGACACAACTCTCCATCAACATCTTGGAGATGAGAGCCGTGTCCCACGCCCTGAAGGCTTTCAGGCATCTAATACTGGGTTGCTCGGTCCTGATCCGATCCGACAACCGGGTGATGGTGGCATACATTGCAAAGCAAGGGGGGACCAGAAGCAGAGCCATGATGAGGGAAATGGCAATGGTCCTCAGCTGGGCACAGGCACACCTCACACACCTGGGCGCAGTCTACCTTGCAGGGAAACTGAATGTCCGAGCAGATTGTCTCAGCAGACAACAAGTACACCCGGGAGAATGGAAGTTGCACCCGACTCTATTCCAGACGATCCAGGTGACGTGGGGGCCCGTGTCCATGGACCTCATGGCATCCCGGGAGAATGCCCAAGTCGGCAGGTACTACTCGCGGTTCAGGGACGGCCTCTCCCAGGGAACGGACGCCCTGTCGCAGACCTGGAGGCAGGAGAACGCTTACGTGTTCCCGCCACTTCCCCTAATTCCACAGGTCCCGACCAAGGTCCGGGAGTCAGGCATCAGGATTATCCTGGTGGCCCCCTATTGGCCACGCAGGTCCTGGTTTGCAGCAGTCAGAGAGATGGCACTAGCCAGCTTCCGGATACCCTATCGCCCGGACATGCTGACACAGGTGCCAGTCCTCCACCCGTCCCCATGGACCCTAAAACTCACGGCTTGGCTCCTGAGAGGAGGAGACTGAGGGCAACGGGGTACCACGAGTCGGTCATCAGTACCCTACTTCAATCCAGATGGGCTTCTACCACGTCCACCTACGAGAGGCAATAGGCCATCTTCGCTCGGTGGTGTCAAGAAAGGGGGTCGGTGCCCGAACAGACCAACCTGGCCACCATACTACTATTCCTCCAGCAAGGAGTGGACAACGGACTGGCTCACTCATCCCTCAGAATACAGCTGTCAGCAATAGGGGCGGCCATAGGCCTCGTGGAGGGGTATCCGCCGGGAGCACACCCGGACGCCATACGATTCTTGAGGGCGGTAGAGCTCCCCCGACTGAGGACCAGACCAGCCATCACCCCGTGGGACCTCCCTCTGGTCCTGGGATCCCTCAAATCGGCCCCATATGAGCCACTCCTAGAGGCAGACCTCTTCTGGGTTGGCCTCAAAAACTGCCTTCCTGGTGGCCATCTGCTCGGCCAGAAGAATCGGGGAGCTTGGCGCCCTATCTTGCGCTGAGCCATACACTGTGTTCAGCCTGCAGGGGGTCAGCCTGAGAACAGTTCCAGCCTTCCAACCGAAGGTCTCTACCAATTTTCACAGAGAGCAGCCCATCGAGCTGCCCACCTTCCCACGCGACCCCACACAGGGCTACGGCGGGGCCCCCCACCATCTGGACGTTGGATCAGTCCTCTCGGTCTACTTAGCCAGAACCCGCCACATCCGCAAGACAGAGAGGCTGTTCGTCGTCTCAAAAGGGCAGAGGCAGGGTTATGCCGCCCCCAAAACCAAAATCGCCGGATGGCTAAGACGGGTCATCCAGAACGCTTACACGGCGAACCTGATGACTCCACCTCAGGGGATCAAGGCTCATTCCACCAGAGCGGTTGCCACCTCATGGGTGGAGAGAGCCTCTGTATCCTCAGAAGACATTTGTAGGGTGGCCACCTGGAGCTCCTTACACACATTTGCCAGGCACTACAGGCTGGAACAGCTCCAGGCCATCTGGCCCTCCTTCGCAACTCAGGTTCTGGCAGCAGCATCTACGACCGGTCACTCCGACTCACTCGACTCCCACCCGGAGTGCTAACTGCTTCTTATCTCCCATGAGGCAATGTCTGGAGTGCCATGGATGCCAATCAATCACAATGGGTGTTTACTCACCTGGTAAAGGTGATTGTGTTGGTTGGCATCCATGGCACTCCAAGGCCCTCCCGCAGAGTGATCGGAGTGACCGGCCCAGGGGCAAGAAAAGGGGTCCTCACCAAGCACCCTAGAGGGCGGAGAAAGTGAAGTTTTCTACAATCCATGATCAGTCGAACCCCTGGGTTCGAGACTAGACTGTAAATAATAGGGAAATAAATACAGGCCCCAGGGCCTTTCTTACACCACGTCGTGGTATGCCTCCTTTGTGTATCCTGGCTGTAACCGTACTGTATGTTTCTTCTCTTCTCTTGTACTAATTAACCTTATTTCAGCTATGGAAGATTCAAACTGGAGAGCAGGGGTTTCTGGGACCTGGATATACTGGAAATCTGATCTGGGTCATGTGCATCACTAGCCTATCAGGTGGGCTGTAACCCATGAGGTAATGTCTGGAGTGCCATGGATGCCAACCAACACAATCACCTTTACCAGTTGAGTAAACACCCAGTATAGTTGTCTTAAAAACATCAGTGCACACTGTGTGATGTGTAAAACCTAGCTGGACCTGTCACCCAGCTGTACTCTCCAGCTAGATATAAGGCCCAAGAAATTTCAAAAAACCTCAGGACTATATAAATGATAATTTAAATATAAATTGATAATATTAGTGTCAAACAAAAAACTCTAGTCGAGGAACCTCAAGGAATTAAGATCATGTAGCCTTGATGAAGCATAATGGGAGTGAAAGAGCTAGGGAAGTTCCCAGGTGGGGCTAATTAACAAGTATATATTTTTTGTTGAGAGATCACTTGATGATGTTATACATTTATACTAATCATGAATAATTGCATTTGTATTTAAAAGTGTACCTGTTATGTACTAGCCCCACTCCCTGAGGAAGGCTTGCTCAGAAGTCAAAGTGCTGGGGTCTGCAGTAGTGCAGCTTATGTGTGCTGTGAGCTTTTCGGATGTTCCAACCTTATTAAAGCCTCCATTTACTTCACCATTTCCAGTTTATGTGTGAATCCTTCTCCTTAAGGCTCCAAGTGCTATCATTTGATTATTGCTGGACTTGTTTGGGGCAGGCCACCCCTTTTGGTATGCACCAGCCCTTTTGTGTCGGTCATGGTTTAGCTCTCTGTGGATCTTGTTTATCTACTTGATGGCTGCCTGCACACTCAGATCCCGCATCATGGAGACCTCCTCTACCTGCATGGATCCTTTGTTTCAATTGGGAAGGGGGGGTCGCTGCCCCCCCCCCCGGATCCCACCACAGAGGGCAAACAGTGAGATGGTGGCCATGGAGAGGTTAGTGGCAGCTGAGGGGGCGTGATTGCCTGGCAGGACAGAGTCCCAGCTAGAGTTGTTCTGAATATGGAATCCTGTCAAAAGAATGTGTGCAGAATGGCAATTCTGCTCCCAAAACACTTTTCAGAATTCATATTATAATTTCACAGAATTTCAAAATGCATTTCTATGCAGCATGTAGTCTTCTTAATATTATTCTGCAGTTTTCAGAAAATAAATCTGTAGTTTGCATCAACCACTGAATAAATACTCTTCCACAGTTCATGTGAACTGCAGATCACTAATCCATAGATTTTGTTTTAAAAATCTGGTTTTGTAATTTTGGAATTCCATTCTGAATTAACTGTTTGGAATTAGACAGAATTTCTGAAATTCCATGGATTTCTAACAGATGGGGAATTTGGAAATTCCACATAGCTCTAGTATCAATATGAAGACAAATGTTACAAAAAGCTTGCTTGAGAAAAAAGGTTGTTTTCCATTCAGGCATTATCTATTCATGTAGCATATACCTGGCATGAGGCCATAACCTGCTGCGTATGACACTGCAACCTGTTGATATGTAAATAATTGGGTTGGGGGGGTGTTGAGTACAGTGCCGCCTCACAAATATTTCAGTATTTGTACTTGGGAGAGACACCCCTAAATTCTCTGGTACTTGTTATTTGTTTCTTGACCCAAAAACAAGTAATAAAAAATTAAAAAATAAACTCTCTAGTTCTCCCAGGTGGCCTGTGTTAGCCTCATGGCCCTCCTCCCAGACATTTCCCGGCCTCTGCCCCACCCCATCTCATTCTCTAATATAGTACAACTGCTGCTGAAAAAGTAAGACTGCACAGTGTCAGCTCCCAGTAGCATCTTTTCCAGAAGCCCCTTCTCCCACTGTCAACTAAAGGTTACCGCTGTAGTGTAGCATGGTACAGCATAGTGTAATGTCATATTCTGCTACAAGGATGAGGAGTACAGAGCTGCCCTGAAAATACACCATGGCCATAGACCCCCACCTTCAACTCCTTGTGTCGCTTTGCCCATGACTGCTCTTGCCACATTCATCATCAAAAAGGCTTTGTCTGAGGTTCCAAGGGGCAGTGGGCAACACATGCCACGTCCCCCACACACATGGTTAAAACCACGCATGTCCAAGCATCCCTCAGACACTCCAAATTTTTGGTTTTGGCTGTGAAGCAGTTCTTACCTTCCACCCAACCAGTATCTGTTTTGTCATTCACTCACTGGCAGCATGTAGGCAGCACCTTAAAAAGCTATTCCTTCCTTCAGCCACATAAGGGTCACCTGGTCTCTACCTACTTCCCTTCCTCTGCCCCTCAAGGGTAAAGATCATATACTACTCAAATTCTCTGGCTGTCAGGGACTGAACACTATCCCTTTCCCCAAAGGGTTCAGCTTCTTTTTGGGCCACCACTCAGCTGGAGGCCAGGTGAGAGCCTTTCAGTGGTCATTGTGCTCTGCTTTCCCACCTGGGGTGGGCCTCATTCATGAGGAACCTCTTTTAGCTGCAGAGATGGGCTCACAGTGCCTTCAAGGTGTTCCTATTAGAGAGATAGAGTGAGAGTGAGAGCCCTTCCTCCTAAATAATTCCATGAACAGGCTTTCTGAATTGCAGAAGATGAGCTGTCACTAATTCTATCCCTAGCCTGGAGGGAAGACATCCAAGGCCTTGGATCCCCACATGTCTCCTCCTTTGTAAAGGGTTGTTACTCTCTTCCATGCCAAAGGTCATAAGCAGGTAGTTTCCACAGGAGTTGGAACTGCTTGGTGGCCCTCATGTCCAGTCTCAGTCTGGCTATGTAACTCTTCTCCTTGAGAAGAATGTGCTTGTCTGTCTTCTGCAATGCTTTTGGACCTTGTTCAATAAGGTAACTTTGGTCCTGGGATCCTACCTTATGACACCTCAAGGGATTGGAACCCTTTTCAGGTTTCCATGTCTTTGTGATGCCCCAACAGAGTGGCAGTCCCCATAGCAGGGACAGAGAGAGAGAGAGAGAGAGAGAGAGAGAGAGTACGTCAAAGTTCACAGTTCTCTAAGCTCAACAAATTACTCAGTCTCAATTAGTCCTAATCTATTTAAGAGCCCGATGACCCTATAAACGAAAAAGGTTTTGCCTGAGATTGGGCTGGGCAGTGGGAGACACATGCCATGGCTCCTCTCCTATGCTGAAAACTGTGCATCTCCAAGCAGCCCTCGGACTCTCTGAAATTTCTGTTGCCACCTTCCTCCCCTCCTCCTGTGCCACCTCACTCTCCTTGTGGTTGGGCCTTCTTCCCTAAGGTGCCTTTCATATTGGGACCATGTCCCTCCAGCTCATTGAGAGGTTGGTACCCTTCTCAGGGTACCATGTCCTTGTGACACCCAGACAGGTTGGCAGTCCCCTTAGCAGGGACAGAGATAGCATAAACCAAAATTCACAGTTGCACAAGCATCACATACTACTCAGTCTCAATCAATCCTAACTTACTCAAGAGCCCAATGACTCTATGAACTGTTCCCTTTATTCCCCCAACTCTTCTCCCTCACTGAAGGGGTAGATGCCACCACCTTCAAATTTCTGTGTGGGTTCCTCCCTTGCTATCTCAGCTCCCTCCTTTCCTCTCCCCTCTCCCCTCTTTCCCCTCCCCTCCTTCCACCCTATTGAGAATCCCAGCCCCCACAAGTTCTCTCTTCCACATGCTAAAACTTTTACAGGTTAGGCTGCTTTTACCTATAGACAACTCAGCTGTGATCTAGCCCTATGCTCATTTTGTCTTTCTCCTCCCTTTCTTCCCCAAAGACTTTATACTTCGATCACACTTCTTCAGTGTTTACCTACATGTGTTTTTATTCCAGTTTATTTACACAGGATAGCCAAACTGAGCTGCAAGGACAGCTGAAACAATGCTTTATGAAATCACAGCTGAGCTACAGGTACAGTATGTGTATTCTAACCAGAGCAGAGGCACAGTAACATAATAATTTAATGTCAAAAGCAAGTCCAACATCGAAATATTTTATCAGAAAATATTCAGGGAATTGATTGTCTGATGGCAGAACTCCTCTCTAGTAAATAATAGCGGGATTTTTCTAGGCACTCCCCAAAACAAAATCCAAATATTTTGATACATTGGCTGATAAAATACTGGACAAAATAAAAGATCAGAGAGTCATACTCGCAGGAGATTTTAATGCTAATTGGAACCAGCTAAGAGGAAACAAACTTAAAAAAGTTCTGAAGCCTTAGGTATGGAACAGATCATTCAATGACCAACACTATGTCCTAGCAGTAAAGATCAGGGCCCTTTATTAGATTTATTTTTTGTTTCTCAAGACTTGACAATAAATAGTTGGGAGATATTACCTCTAAATTTAAATGATCACAATCCAATACAATGGAGCACCTTTTAGCCCCCCAAAAGGTGTTTACTCCTTACCTTTTCCTGTGAGAGAGTAAATTTGCTGAGCCTGATCTTCCAGTTCATTTTTTGGCCTGGGGTCCCAAAGTTTTAAAGTTTATAAATTTAATGAGTAGGTTAAAGGTGAAATGTAAGTCAGGGTGGGGGAAGCGAGACAGAGTCAGGAGTTAGCTTTTTTGTTTAGGAGGTTGTCCTGGATCCCTACCTCTCGAGTATCTTTGGAGTGGAGGGCTGCTTGTGGGGAGCAGCTGACTGCTGTTTGATCCGTCTTCCACCATCTGCCCTGGTCTGCTGAACTGCTGGTCATGCGAAGGTCACAGAATATCATTCTGCAGAGGTTAGCCATGAAGAAAATCATCTCCTGGAGACTGTCCTCAGACCGCCTGGTTGTTTTTCAGTCCGTTCGGGCAGCGTTTCTGGTGCTGTTGCAACGCGTCTTGATTGGCCTTTGAGGGCGCCTTGCTCAACATCAGGCACGTGGGCCGTTCTGGGCTGTACTGTTTGTTATACGGACATTCCCCAGAAGAGCACGGGTGTAGAGGGCATTGCCTGGGTCATTTCCTTGGGGAACATAAATGCTTTCTCAGCCAGAGCATTCACCGAGTGTGTACTGAATTGGACCGGCTATTAGTCGGCTTGCCATCAGTGCCGACTACTGCTTTTTCCATCTGGACCAGCTTCAGCTTTCCTTTCCCCACTTCCCACTGGAGTATCGTAAAGGGGGGGTGTCAAACTGTGGACTTTCGGACCATGCAGCGTGCTGGTAGTCTCTTTCGAGGAGCTTGCGTCTTCTTTGTACCAGATTTTCTGTATCTTCTCCTGGGACCATGTCTCCGGTCAGTGGATTGTGAGAGAATCCTCCTGCCAGGAAATCCTAGGGTTTGAAGATTAATTAATTATTTGCTTGACCTATAATACTTATTATTATAATGTATGCCCAGACAAGTTGGACTGTGACTGAAGGGATCTGTGGACTCTGGCTCTCCTTATCAGATTTGCTCTCTTTTGCCTTTGTTACTTCCTTGGGTAGTGGGAGTGGGTTTTGGGTTTGTTGTTGGGTTTATAGGATTTAGTTGTGTGTCTGGTGACTGGAGTGGTTAGGACTGTTTTTGTTTAGTGGTGTGACTGTTTAAGAGTGATTGCGGCTAGTTAGTGTGTATTGGGGGGTTTATTGGTTAGACATTATGTGTCTGGGAGGACTGGGAGGCCGGGGGTGGGCTAAGATAGCATACGGGGCATCCCAGTTGCTTGATCTGTGCCCTTTACCAACCTCCCTGTTTCCACCACTACAGCATGTCGCTGTCAGGAGGTCAGGATTAATAGGCGCTGCTTTGATCATTTGTGGCGGGGTGTTCCGTGTGTTATGGAGGGGGGTAGGATTGTTGTTGTCAGTTGCAGAAGGCACCTTGGGTGCCGGTGGGCCATTAAGTGAAGCAAGATGTGTTTGGTTCCTGTCCTCAGGGTTTCCACTAGACCGAGTGGGCTGGTAGCAAGAAGGGCTACACTATCCACCAATCCCCTGAGGGTGGTACTTTGCAATGCCAGATCGATCAGGAACAAGACCGCCATTATTGTAGACTTGATTTCCTCGGTTGATCTGGCTTGCATCACTGAGACCTGGGTAGGAGAGGATGTTGGTCCAGTTTTAGAGGCCGCTGTCCCCCAAAGGTACTCAGTAGTACACTGCCCCAGAGTGGAACGCAGGGACGGGGGAGTAGCCATCTGCTTTAGATCTGAGCTTGGCTTCTCCGTGCACTCAGTGGGAAAGCTGTGTTCATTTGAATGTGTGGCCATATATGGTGGTCTGGGTACAGGTTGTAGGATTCTCCTGATTTATCACCCCCCACGGGGCGGTGGGTGAATTCCTACAGGAGGCATTCGACTTTGTCGTCGGTGAGACATTGGAGTCCTCCTGGTGTTTAGATCTGGGGGGACTTCAATGTCTAGGCTGATGATGAATCATCTAGGCTGGATTACAACCTCCTCCAGATTAAGTCTTCTCTGGGCCTGTTGGAAGAAGTTTCTTCTGTGACTCACCAGGGCGTTCACATGTTGGACCTGGTTTTCTCACTGGGGTTTGAGGTTACCAACCTCAAGACTGATCGGGTCATTTGGTCTGATTATTGCACAGTGGAGTTCTCATTCAGGGCCACCCCTGAGAGCCCTCCCCTTGCTGAGATGATCAGCTATTGCCCTTTGAAATGTTTGCCCCCCGAGGGATTCTTGGCAGTAGCTGATCTAGCTAGTGTGGGTAGTGCATGTGTAGGGGGTTCAGGTGAGGTGGTCACCACCTGTAACAGAGTGATGGCTGCAGCACTCGACTGTCTCACACCAGCCCATGTACAACTGAAGTCTTCTCACTTGCAGTCCCCTTGGTTTGATGGGGAGCTCAAGGTGATGACAATTATGAGTCAAAGGTTGAAGCGCTGCTGGCAGAGGTCTGGCCTGGAGGCAGATAGACTGGCCCTGTGTACTCATTGTGTTAAGTATCAGGGGGCAATCACCTGTAAGAAGGCAGCGTTCCTGTCAAGCGAGGTTGCTGCTTGGAGGAATTAGCCAACTGTGCTTGTCCAGACTGTGGACAGGCCCTTAAACACAGCCTATCTTCAGCCAAAAAATACTGTTTCAGGTGCACTTTGTGAAGAGTTTGCTCGATTCTTCTCAGACAGGGTATCAGCCATCTGGCAGGGAGTCCCACCAGTGAGCCTTACTAAGGCTAACAGTGATCACCTCAGGTGACCGGAGAGCACTCCACCTAGTTGGGGGGCATTTAAGCCAGTGAAGATGTCAGAGGTCACTGGGTTGCATCCAAGTTAAAGTGTACTTATTGTGAACTGGACCCGGTGCCGACTCATTTCTTAATGGGATGTGTCGACACAGTTGGCCTGGTGTTCACCTTGATTGTCTAGTGTTCTTTATCAGAGGGGGTCTTCCCCAATTCCTTGAAAGAGGCACTAGTGTGTCCACTCCTGAAAAAACCATCTTTAGACCCTGATATCAAGGGGAATTACCGTCCGATCTCCAACCTCCCATTTTTAGGAAAGTTTGTTGAGAAGGTTGTTGCTCTTCAGCTAGAGGAGCACCTCATGGCCTTTGATCTCTATGAATCATTCCAGTTTGGGTTTCATGCGAGACAAAGTATGGAAACCACACTTGTTCAGATGCATAATGACCTCCTCTGGGCTAGAGATTGGGGGGAGGGGACAATTCTTATTCTCCTCGATCTCTCTTCAGCCTTTGACATAGTAGACCATTGTGTGTTGCTTGATCGCCTGAGGGAATTTTGGCTCTGTCATCTGTTGGTTTGAGTCCTACCTCACAAATAGGAGACAACGGGTAGTGATGGGGAATTTCTCCTCCTCCCCTAGCCACCTGATGTGTGGAGTACCTCAGGGTTTGGTCTTGTCACCAATGCTGTTTGCCATGTATATGCTGCCCCTGGGAGAGCTCATTACGAAGTACAGCTTGGGTTTTCATTGCTACGCTGATGATACCCATCTGTATTTTTCCTTTGCACCTGGGACATCTACTGCAGTGGAAGTACTAAACCACTGCCTTGCTGAACTCACTGACTGGATGTCCTCCAGCTGACTGCGACTGAACCCCAACAAGAAAGGTACTGGTGGTGGAGTCGAACAGAGGGCAGAACAGGATGGCCTCTGGCACAGAAACTGGTTTGATTCTGGGATCTGTGTCATTGAAGACCTCATCTAGGGTGCATAACCTAGGCATGATCTTTGACAGTGGATTGATATTTGAGTCTCAGGTGTCATCCATTGTCCAGACCAGTTTTTACCATCTTAGGAACATCACCAAGGTTAAGCCCCTAGTTCTGCCCATGGACCTCCCCACCTTGGTGTATGCCTTCATGTCATTGAGGCTTGACCACTGTAATGCGCTCTACCTCAGGGTCTCGGGGGGAACCTCCACGAGCTGCAGCTAGTGCAGAATGCAGTGGCCAGGTTGTTGTTGAGGCAGTCAAAATACTACCACAACACCCTGGTCCTGCATGAACTGCACTGGCTCCTGGTAAGGTGGAGGATCCTCTTCAAGGTGGGCTTGCTCACCTTTAAGACCCTACAAGGTCTGGGCCCTGGCTATCTGTCAGACCTTCTTACACCTGCTGCATCGGTCCGCTCCCTCTGCTCCTTTTCTAGGGGCCTCCTGTCGATTCCCAGGATGAGGCTTAACATGACCAGAGACAGAACATTTCATGTCACTGGTCCCGTACTGTGGAATTTGCTTTCACCAGCTATACAGGAGGCCCCTTCAGTTGAGGTTTTCAAGGCCTGACTTAGAGGCAATCCTATTTAGTCAGGCCTTCCTGGACTTAGTCCATAAATCTTTTAGGTCCCCCCACCCTTCATGTCTGATTTTAGCAGTGCCTTGTGTCACCACAGGGCACAGTTATTTTATGCTGATATTATTTTTATAGTTATGTTTTTAGTTTTACTTATTATGTGGATAGTGTATTTTTATGTACGGTGCCCAGAGACTCCGGGATTGGGCACCTGGAAAAATAAAAGTTGCCTTGCCTTGCATGTCTATCCAAAATACACAGAAACCACAGAATGACACTTACTGGATCAGAAACTTAAACATTTTTTAGAGGGGATGCATTTTGAAATGGTTTAAGAAACTTTAATTTGGAAAGGGTTTATTTGATTCCAAATCTTAATCTAGCATTACATGAATTTATGGATTCATTAATGGCAATAATACAGACACATGCACGAAAAGTTTAAAAAAAATATGGGAAGTGATATGCCATGGATAACAGATAAATTAAAAACCCTACTAAGAATAAGAAGCAGAGTTTGGAAAAAAGCTTGGAAAACAAAAACGATGGAAGATTGGGATAGGTACAAACTCTGGAGAAATAAATGTAAAAGAGAAGTTAATTTGGCAAAAAAGCGATATAATTTAAACAATCTAAATAAAGCAAACAACCCTAAAATATTTCGGAGATGTATATTGGAATTAAAAAACCCAGTCAGAACAAAAAATTCAGTGAACTTGATACAAGCGAATACACTGATTGAAGTCCCAAAATAAGTAGTTCATATTTTTAATTCTTACTTCGCTGACCTTCCTGACTTAAAAATCCCCAAACCTGAGTCAGTGACTAAATTCATAATTGAAAGGAAAAAGAAAAGGAAACATAATTTAAAGGGCAACAAGTACCTAGTTTCACATTCCTAAGATTAATAACTTAAGAATTAAAGAAAGAACTAGATAAGCTAGATAGGTCAATAACAGGGGGCTTGGATGCCTTCTTAAAAATAGGGGCAGATATACTAGCTCCAGTTATAACCTACCTCTTCAACTGTAGTTTGAGCAGCTCTGAAGTTCCAGAGATTTGAAGATGGGAAAAACAATACCTGTCTATACAGGAGGTGATAGTATAACCCCCACGAACTACAGGCCAATACCCTACTCCCGGTTTTATCAAAAATTTTGGAAAGAAGAGTACATTATCATCTTGCCCAATATTTGGAACAACATGGGATGTTGACAAAATTTCCACATGGATTTAGAGCAGGGAGGTCCATGAACACTGCCCAAGTGGACTTTAACAACTTAGTAATTACCTCCTTAAATTTAGGGAGAAGCACTGGGGTGGTGTCCATGGACCTTAGTAAGGCATTCGATCTGGTGCAACATGAAAGTTTATTAGAGTGGTTAGAAGAAATGTGTATACAAGAGGAACCTCTCGGATGGTTTAAATCCTATCTATCCACAAACAATAAGTCTCCTGTGGGGCCGCTGTCTCGGGCCTAGTAGAAGTAAATAGAGGAGTCCCTCAGGGCTCAATACTCATCCCATTGTTGTTAAATGTATATGTAAACAACTTGCCTAATGTAATAAAACACAGTGGGACAAGACTGTATGTAGATGACACCATTTTGGTGGCCTCTGCTGACAACCTGGAGGACCTCGAAAGGCGGCTCCAGACAGACCTGTTGTTAATAAAAAAATGGATGGATGACTCTTGCCTGCTTTTGAATGCCAAGAAAACCCAAAGTATGGTGTTTTCACTACGGCATTCTTGGAAAAACAAGTCTGAGATACAGCTTAGACTAAAGAATGGGTCTACTATTCACAATGACTCACATGATTATATGGGAGTAAAGGTGAATACAATATTAGTATAGGTAGATCACATCCAACAGCAAATTGGGAAGGTAAATCAGAGTTTGGGAGCCCTGAGAAGGGTATCGGATTCCCTTACCGTGGAAGCAGGAAAAAAGTTAGTGAAACAATTATTAGTCCCTGTTCTTGAATATGGTTCCATGTTATGTATGCACTCTACTCAAACAATGTTAAGTAAATTAAATCGGACATATTATAGACTGGGGAAATTTATAACTAAAAGTGCCTATGGCACGCATCACTGTGATGTATTTAGTAGGTTAGCGTAGCTACAACCTGGAAAGCTAAGAGAATAAATGTGGCTAACATTTTGCCACAAGTTAGTAACTTAATATTCTCTAATAAAAGACATTGTCTAGCTCATTTAGTAGAAACTCATTCATTAGGTACTCAATCAGCAAGCTTGAGATTGACTTCTCAAAAGATACCCCTGATAAGAATACACATATAGAATAATTGGTGGTTGACCATCCACAACAAGGCTGTGTTTCCATCAAGGGAGTCAATGGCATCATTGAAACCTCGAGAGCGAAGCTCAAGAAGTTTCTGTGATGCCATTGACTCCCAAGATGAAAACAAAGCTTTCATTGTGGATGGTCAACCATCCATTATTTTAAATAGTATATGGCTGCCCACAATTTTGCAAGATTCATACCTTGTGTTCACATTTCCATTTTTTTTTTCCTTTTTCTTTCTGCACTCACATACCTGAGGATTCCAGTGCTCAGTGCAGTCCTGCCCCAGAAGGTACCGGTTCACCGACTCCTCGCTACCATCCCACGCCACACTAACAACCGTAAACTGCGGCAGTAAATTAAAAAAAAGAAACAATGAAAACAGTTTGGACACACAGAGCTGATCACACAATATGAGTCCAAATTGTAGTTATAAACTGCTCGCCTGACCGATCGCTAAATGACAACGCCATTTTCTTCTGTTTTTTTTTTTTATCCCTGCTGAATCAGCCAATCGATGATAGAAAGTCAAAAGTTGTTGTTCATTGATGTGACGTCAGAACGATAGTACAACAACTTTTTTAACCTTTGAACTATACTACAACAAGATTTTGAAAGCCATTGTTTTCCATCCACAATAAACCCTAACCATATACTACAATAGATTTGGTGATCTTACTCTGCAAAATAGTTTGGCCTGTTACTGGAACAAACTCCCACATGAATTAAAATCAATTTGTAGTATGCCTACTTTTAAAATACATTTGAGTAAATATCTGAGCACAACTTGTTGATGCTTTAGTTAATTTCTTAATTCATGGTATGTATGTACAGTATGTATGTACTGTGTTTTGTGTTTTGTAACTTATTTATACCACAGGACATTGTTGTAAATGGGGATGAAACCCCAATAATTTATATCCTGTATAAAAATACATTTCTATCAAACCAAATCAAAGTCTAGATCTAGCATGTCTACCCCTCCCAAGCTCCACAGGCTGTCTGTCTATTTTCCTGGCCCGTATCTCAACTTGCAGAGACCTACTTGTATCCCAGTTGTCCCTTTGAGGCTTAAGACTGTGAACGCCAGTGCCTACATAAAATGACATACAGGTGTAAAGCATTGGGAACCATGATGCTTCACTAGCAACCACCTCTCTCCCCTGCCTGCTTCCAGCAATTTTTAGGATCAAAGTATAATGTGACCATAAAGATGAGTCATAAGATAATTTCTTCTTTAAACTGTGGTTTACTTTATTTACTCAGGGTGCATTATAGCTGTGCAGGCTCCCTAAATACAAATCATTTTTCTGCCTATGGACAGGGCAGGACACTTGCCCATGCACCCTGTCATACCCCAATGGCAGCTTTATGACCTGGAGTCCCTCCTCCTCAGGGCATCGCAGGGTTAGAGACTGGGCATCTCCTACCCTAAAGCAGCTAGTCTTCCTTTAAGTCCTTTCTGTGCTCTTTGTGTGCCAATTTCCTTGACCCCAGGCATTCACCAAAACCTTGCCCCCTCCTCCCCAACCACGGTCTCCCTCCGAGCTTGTGGGGAACCACTGTCAGGCTGGCCATCAGGGAACTCCCCTTGAAGGGAAACTCCCCACAGTCCTTACACCCTCCCAGTGGTCCCATACATATTGTCTATTAAATCCCAGCTGTCGGCATAAGGGCTACAGTTACTACAGGCTGCTCTCCTGGATTTCTGTTCTGTCTCACTCACAGGTTCGGAGTTTTCTGTACTGCCTAGCTGTCTGATTGTCTCAAACTAAATTATACCTAACCTTCTCCCACTTTACCTAACCCTTGCCAGACCGCAGCACACAGACCAGTCTTAGCATGGCACCTATTAGTAATCAACTGTCCTCCTCCTCCTACTGGAAGGAGGGGGTTGTTGCATATCTATGAACAGAAGACTACCGGGTTTGAATCCTAGCAGACACTAAATAATATAGTATTTAAAGTACAAGACAAGGGTTTGAATCCTAACAGTTACTTTAACATTTTTTTCAGTCCTTTTTGTTTAAATTTTGAACTAGAGTGGTGATTCTTGATGGCATATAATTGAAATCCTTAATCTCATAGAAAATGAACAGTTATGAATATTTTTACAGGGAGGAATATTCCTACCAGAAAAACCTCTAGAAAATATTCATGTTACAATATGAAAATTTGAATAGGCCATGTTAGAAATGGAACAGCTGGTGATTACTTTGCCTCCAAAATGTGAATCTGTAACCAGTTTCTTATGCCCAGGTTCAAGGCTGATTACTAAAGAAGGACTCTAAAGATTAACTGGTTCCCTTAGGGCTGCTTCCTGCCTGGCTCCAGTTGAAGATGGAATGTCTGGATATTGGTGATTTGAGCTTCTCAGAGTACCTGGAGAGGCTAGGGCATGAATATTTACAGCTCTGCTCCACTCCACCTGCTCTCTCCTGCCTATCTAGAGAGGAGGCAAGCTGAGCCTTATAGCTATGGGGAGTTTGGTGCCTTTTCAAGAAATAGAGGAGTAAAGAAGCAGACCCAGAGAGAAGCATTGCTTCTCCTTACCTGTCCAGGGGTGGGGAGAGGCCTTTTCCACTAGACAGCATGGAAAAGATCTCAGAATCTTGCCCCAACAGAGGGGCATACCAGTTAATCCTTTCCTGAGAGGCCCCTAAGAAGCAGAAGGGACTAGTGGGTGACCTCTCTCAAAGGAGGTTTCTGGGGGACTCTTTGGTGCCTACTCCAAGTTCACCACCAGTAGCACAAGATGTAAGACTCTATTTCATGAAAACACAAGTCTGCAAGGTAACCTAGGGAAAAGCAGGACCAAGAGTCATGGGGTCAGGTAATTTATTGGTAAGTGTTAAGGTGGCATATGGGTAACTAACATGGCACCACTGTGTATGGTAAGAGTCAGGGTCAGTCAAGTTCTACTGTGGTTGGGCCAGGCAATGGAGTTCAAATTTGGGTAGACCTATAGGGAGCAATGGTTGTGTAGCACAATTGATGTGCCATGTAAGGACTGGACTGACTGGTGCAATGTTTTAAGGGGAGCCATAAGCTGATCTCAAACTTCCTTTGTATGTTTCAAGGGCTGGCATTTACCTGTAACATTTAAGTACAGACATTGTAGTCCTCCAGTATGGGGCCCTGCCCCACATAGAGAAGATGCCATTAATGTACAGTCCAGTGGGATAATTTTCCCCACTGGTCAATATATATGATTCTGTTAACTGTAAATTGTAATGATTCTAAATGGATGGTAGCAGAGTTACTGCAAAATAAAGACAACCACATACAGGTGTATGCACAGCAATAGCATGTGCCAATCCTAATATGAAATTAAGGGGCTTAAGTTGACAAAATAATAATTTCCTGAATGGTGAAATAGTCCTCCTGGAGACTTGTGCAACTGAAAAAGGTTAAATAAAACACCTAACCACTTGATTCCAGCTCCAAATGTGGATAGTCTATGTGTGTATGTTCTCTCTCTGTAAACGGTGCCCCGAGGTCTCCATTGTTCCTGGTCCCCATTTCCCTGACCCATGCTGACAAGGTAGACATGAGGTGTTATGCTATAACTATCCCACTGCCCTGCCCAAGAATGCCACAAAATAACCCCAGACACAGGACATGAAAGGTGGGGTTACAGATTTATGAATGGATGGGGGGGGGGGATTGCAAACTGTGTCTTGATTAACATGGACAATTTAATTTTTCATTTGTAACTTGAGAATATTTTCTACAGCTGGAGGAAATTGTCATTATCAACTTCTCTTATTCCTTCAGAACACAAATTCTGGCCAGCGCTGATACAGCTGCAGCCGAGCTCACGGAGGTCCCACAACTCCTGTTTATTCACTGCCACACTGCCCTGAGTTCCTGATGCTCCCTGAGTCTCCGTCCAGCCCCAAGTAATGTTTTTCCTTCTGAAGAGGGGCCAGAGAAGCAGAGATACAGAAATGCTTGCAGCCACACCAAAATGTGCAAACTGGCACTCCGCGCTGGCACGGTGGCATGCATCAGCTTTCTCACCACAATACTGGTGCATCAGGAGCTCCCCCAGTGCTCCCGGACCCCAAAATCAGTTGATTGGGATCCAGAGACACAACAGCTGTGGTGGAAAAGCCATGAAAGTATTTGTTTAAAGAGTGCAGATGAGCAGAAGGCAGGCATAGTTCATTAATATTCATGAGCAGCTCATTAATATGTATAAATTCAGTCCCATAGCAGTCATTGGTGCTCTATCAATAAATACTTTCACAGCTTCTTCACCACAGCCCTCATGTCTCCGGAGGCCATTTACATGATCTCAAGGTCCGGGAGCACTGGGAGCACTCCTGATGAGCCGCTATCACAGCGGGAAAACAGATGCATGCCACCGCGCATGCGCGGACTACCAGTTGTACATTCTAGGTGAGACTGTAAGCAGTTCTGCTTCTCTGCTCCTCCAGCCCCTCTTTAGAAGGAAAAATGTTGCCTGGGGCTGGATGGAGAGTCAGGGAGCATCAGGAACTCATGCCAAAGTGACAGGGAGCAAATAGAAAACTGGAGATGGGACCAGAGATGGCAGCAGCTCCCACTGGGGGGAGGGATGAGCGGAGTGATTTGGAGTTGTATAAGCATGTTCAGCAACTCCAAATTTGTTCTTTAATATCTCATTTTTAGAGCTATAACAAGGCAGCTGCAGGCTTCACCCTCCGCAGCTGTAAAAATAGACTCTGGCTTTGAATTCACAGAAGGGCAACCTTTGATGTGCTGTCCAAGCTTCTCCCATAACAAATGCATTCAATCTCCTTGTTAAGATATTACACATTTATGTGACTGTCAATTCATTTAACTTGGCTTTTTTTCCTAATATACTTATTGCATCATTGCATGATTGACCTTTTCTCCAACTTGGCTGTTTCTGTACACTGTAGATTATTTTTTATCAGATAATACTGTACACCTCCAAGTTAGAGCTGGGCAAAATCTGCACATTCGGAATTTGAGAATTTGTTTTAAATTTCACAAATTTCACAGAATTTTCTGTAATTCTGATTTTGATGAACTTTTCTGGATGAATTGCAGAATCATACATATGAACTGCAGAATGACAGTTCTGAGGAATTTTATTCCATGGTTTAATACTTCAATCTGCATAATATGTAATCATTCTGCATTTCAATGATCAGTTCTTCAGAATTTCTTTCCACAGTTTAATACATTAATCTGAAATTCATACATTTATTGTATCATTCTAAGTTGGAATTTCTGTGAAAATTGCCAAAATGCATTCTGAAATTTTACAAAGGGTGGTAATTCCTCCATCAGAATTTTACTTTCACACAGCACTACTCCAAGTCTGTTAAAAAGCAGAAATAAATTCCATTGAGCAAATAAAGATTATTTTTTTTATTTTGTTACCTAGGATAGCCCAACTCATGTGCAACATCTTGTTTTCACTTGGTCCTGTTGCTGTATAATAGTAGAACTGGGAGGCACTGAAGAACAAGGATTCTAAGTAACTTGCTGAAGCACACATAATGAGTCAATGGCTGAGGTTGGATTCAAACCTGGGATCCTGCTTCATAAGTCTGTGCTGTAACCACTTTGCTATTCTGTTTTCCTTTCATACATTCCTAAAGCCTCCTTTGCCCCCCCCCCGACCTTTGCTCATCTCCCTTTATCATCATTTCTCTCTCTCTCTTGCAGTCTGATGTGGATCCCTGTTACTGCTTCATTGAAGCTGATGACAGCAGCCTGTGACAGCACCACAGACTTTCTCACAATGGCATCCCTGCCAGCACTGGCCACAATCCAAAGACTTAAGCTCAAGCTCCAAGCTGATTAGGCTGTATGCCCATTCCTCCTGTGCCACCACCTTCCCTGGGTGGACTGCTTTGCCTGGTACGTTGAAATCCAGAAATCGGATATGGCTACAGAAGACTTACATGCTGCTGAACTAATGAGTCATCTCCCATCTCTAGGCACGTTAGCATGTAAAGCAGTCACTTGTTCTGGAAACTTCAGCCCCTCTGTTGCTGAGCAGTGACCTTTCTCAGTCCTGTCACTCCTATCACTAACTGGTGAAATCAGTTGTTTCAGTAGCTGCTGGAATGACTTGGTCAGGTATCAGTAGAAGCCTTTATTCCATGTGTGTGTGACATTGTTGGGTGAGTTGGCTACGCTCCGGCACTGATCTCCTCCTACATCATGAATCTCTGCCTCCTGAAATCTGAAAATAGGCTTATTGAATCCAGACTGAGTCAGCTAGGGAAGTATTTGTAATTTCAAGTACCCTGATAGCCGTAGGTAGGAAATCATATATAACTTCTCCCTACTCTAGCTACCTAATGCAATATATGACTTTATTTTTTGTTAAAAAGAAACATACGTTCACAGTGTGCATTAGTGGAATTGGGATGACAATTTATGAGTATCATGAGCTATGTGGATCATGTCTTTTAAGGCTATGCATGGCCCGAATATTAGTTTCCAAATAGCTGATTACCATAAATAACGAAGTAAGTTACTTGGGACCAAATAATGAGTAGTAGTCACTATTTATTATATTTCTATTTGGCAAATGACATTTTTTTAACAAGATAGAAAAATATAAAAGAAACCATATCCCTCCCTGGTAGTGAGAGCTGGACCCTTGACCTCCCCAGTGATTTCTTGACCACCACTCCACTCCTTTGTTCTCCCAAACTGAGTTGTTTATAAAATTGCCTACTTCTATCACTGTACCATGAACAGTGACCATCACTGCATATCTTCCCCTTCCCTAGCCCGGCTCCCAAATCCTGAAAAGCACACTCTGTACAATTGGGCACACCGTCCTTGCACCCTGATCCACAATTTGAGAGGCCAGTGGTTGCAATCCCAGCCAACTCAGTCATCCTGTCAATAACTCACAGCCCACCAACTCTGTCAGTCAGTCAACTAGCTGATAAAACATGAGGGTGAAACTGGCTGGGAGGGAAGGTATGGATCAGTGTGCATTACTGATGACACTAAGCAGATTAATCGGTCAGAGTGCCATCCATAACATCATCAATAAGACATCCCTTCCCCCCACCATTCCTCACAGTCATGTGCAGCTTTGCATTCGGACTGCTAGAGCTAGCACTCTATGGGTTATGGAAGAGGGCAACTGGGCTAGCTGAGGCGGTGATGATCCCCCCAAAAACTGTGGCCTAATTGTAAGAATTGAAGAATTAATATTTGAAATGAACAACACCCATGATATTTTTACAACACACTATGAAGGCATCATAATTAAAGAAAACCAGGGGTGCAGACTGTTTCACACAAAGATGCTTTATACAAATATGTCATATATGAAGAAGTTATTTATTTATTTGAAAATTGGTAACCAGTGAGGCACACTGAGCCAAGGCTCATTTCTATGTGCGACCAAGGGAAAGGGTTACAGAAGGGACAGTGAAGGGGGCGCTGTTGAGCCCAAGCAATGAGCAGCATATTTTCACAGCTCTTCACAATCTGGAGAGGACTATGCCGTAATCCTCCATTGGGAAGCCTGATTCAGTATTCTTGACCTCACCTTCATAAAGACCAACCTAGAAAACATTAAGATGGGTAATCCCAAGAAAGATAAATTCTCCGATGGAGCTGAAAAAAGTAAGGGAACTGTAAAACTTGGGAGAGCTGATGATGCTACTGCTACAGA
Source organism: Neoceratodus forsteri (assembly GCA_016271365.2). Taxonomy (NCBI): domain Eukaryota; kingdom Metazoa; phylum Chordata; order Ceratodontiformes; family Ceratodontidae; genus Neoceratodus; species Neoceratodus forsteri. Next base: position 188,496,412 of record CM057457.1, read on the forward strand.
GGAGAGTCCTGATATGGGAGAGACTATCACAACCCTGGGTCATAAACTCCAGACCCTTATTGCATCTATGTCCACCCTTAACCAAAAGATGGATGAATTTAATGGCTGGGTTATCGTTCTGGAAGTGGCAGTTGAAGGAATGAAAGGTGACCTTCAAGAAGTGTGTAAGCAGGCCAACGCTTCTACCCGGAGCAACTATGTTCATGATCAAAGAAAATCAGCACCTCAAAGAAAGGCTGGAGGCTCTCGAATATCAAACTCAAGAAGCAAATGTTCGGATTGTAGGCCTCCCTGAGGGCTTGAAAGGCGATCATCCGACATTCAATATCCAGGACTGGCTAACTGAAAAATTAGCACCGGAATCCTCGGAAGGTGTTTGGGAGGTGAAGAAAGCCTACAGAGTAACACCGCATTGCTGCTCGCAGACTAAGGAGGAGCCCCAAACCTTAATTCTGGTGAAATCGGGTGTAGCATCTCAAGATAAAATCCTTAAATGTGCCCGCAGAGCTGCTCCCCTGTTTCAGGATGAACAGCAGGTACACATTTTCCCTGATATTAGTTACACCACCAGACAGCACCGAAAAAAGTTTGAGGGTATCTGAAAAACCCTGCAAGGATTGGGAGTACCACATACTATCATCTTCCCTGCCAGGCTCCGAGTTGTACATGGTTGTACATGGTAGTAAAGTACTGTATATGTGTTCTCAGATCCTATCAAAGCCAGCAAGTGGGCAGATCAGAAGGTGGCTGAATCCCATAAATGAACCGCTGGAACAAACGATGAGGATGACGAGGCAACATCTTGAAGGCTGCCCTGTGAACAGTGATTATTACTTAGCGGTAAAACTGTTGTATAATGCCCCCGTACTACTCTTTGATTTTTATTAACTCAATATTGGGCTTAATTGTTTATTTAGAGGGTCAGAACCTTTCAGTCTTTTCCCTGACTATTATTTTCAACATGGATCTGAAGTGAACTACTTATGTCGTTCTAGTATATAATGGGGGCTGCTAGCTGTGTTCTAATGCTTCAATATGTTTTGAGCCAGAAGTGAGAAAGGCAATGTTTACCTTTTTTTTCTTTCATATTGTGTATAAATAGGCTGTAAAACTGCTGCATTTCATATACAACGTTACAGTCATTAGGGATATAGTATCTTAATGCTGGAGGGAAAATGGCCGGTATGACTATAACATATAGGGGTCGGAAGTGGGTTTCCAAAACAGGATCTATTGATGATTTGGAAATCTGTGCCAGTATAAACTAATCTTGAAGAAATTTACTGTTTGGTGGGTGGCAGACAGCATAATCCTAAAGGGGCCCGGTCCAGGCAGCTGGTAGTGATTAAATTCCGGGCTGCATGTTGGAGTTGGGATAGCTGGGATTTCCCAGGGTACATCAAAGACCCAGACTAAGCCTAAGGGCCAAAATGGGATGGACGATGCCGAAAAACTGGTTCTGTTTGTCCCACTGTCCATGTACTCAATATTTCCCCACCCTCTGCACTATGAGGAACAGTTGCCAATTGAGATGTAGAACGAAGGTTGTAATTCTGATTAAAATAAAAAAACAATACATATATATATATACAGTATATGATGTCAGTTTGACAGTTTACTGGTATTGCGGTATGCAGCATTCTGATATTATACCTACCATAGGTGTAGGATAGTACTCATGCTTGCCAGTGGCACGGTACCACTACCAGTGCCACAGTCAGGCCTTAGGCCAGGTAAGTCAACAGGACCAAGTTCAGGATGGGGATGAGGGCTAACCGAACGGACCTGTTTTGGCTCCAGCAGAGGGCTGGGAAGGCCCAGTTTGTTTGGAGTTCATGTTAACGGCACTGTTGCAGTGGATTGGATTTTATTCCCTGACTGGAGGGTGGGCACTCAGGTTGGTCATCTGGGGAGGTGGTGGGGCTGTGGGGGCAGCCAACTAAGTTTACAGCTGTGGGGTCTAAATCCAGTCAGGTACTAGCTGGCTAGGGAGAGCAATATTTATCATAAGTAGGGGTTGGGTTTTAACATGATCCAACAAGGAGGACAATTTCAGGGGCTGATGTGTCACCTGGGCCTGCTGCAGATGGCAATGAATCAGGCCAGGAGTGCAGCTGCGTTAGGGAAGTGAGGGGGATTGGGGACCAGAGTGGTTATGGGCTCCAACATGGGTTTTTTAGTTGCCACTGCCTATTTAACCTAGTGAGGTGATGGTTAACTAGTGATTTATGTTTTTGGGTAACCAGGTAAGTGCGCTAATCCAGTGAACCATTTTCAGCCACAACCTGGGCCACAAGGTGGTGATGCAAGAAAAGCCAGCAGTGGACACAATTACAAGTTGGTACACAGGTAATACAAACACTCATAGAAATAAAACCAAATATTTTGGGGGTACATATGTTTTCCTGGTACTGTATCCAACACTAACTATTGGTGTATCAGCCCTAACAATATATTAGGGTTACTGTAGTCCTGTCCACAGTCCCACTGTACTGTGATGTGGTGCCAGTATGCTTAGGGGTGCTGGTCACAATGATGCTTGGGGAGCAGTCCATAAATAACCATTCAGCCAGGTACAAGAGAGGGGCCATGAGTCCAGATGCATGACGGGCCAGTGGGTTTATGATCTGCGGCACAGGTTTTAGTTGCCACTGCCTATTTAACCTAGGGAGGTGAGGTTTCTTTAGTTATTTATGTTTCTGGGGTTAACCAGGGACAGGCGCTAATCCTGGGGACCAAGTTCAGTCATGACCTGGGCCACAAGGTGGCAATCCAAGAGAAACTAGCAGTAGACACAATTACTATTTGGTATGTAGATGATACAAACACTCATTGAAATGGGATCAAATAATTTGAGGTCCATAGGTTTTTTCTAGTACTGTATACTACACCAGCCATTGGTGCACCAACCCTAACAATATATTAGGGTTGCTGTGGTCCTGTCCACAGTCTTATGGTATTGAGATGGGGACTCCATGCCCTTGGGGTGCTGGTCACAAAGGATGCTAAGTGAGCAGTCCTTTTAATAACCAATCAGCCAGGCACAGGATGATATGTAACCCTCCACTCATAGGTCAGTTGCTAATGCTGCCAGGTACTTGATAAGGCCCTTGGGGCTGATGTGGGCTGGAAGGGGGACAAGGATACAGGACATGTATTAGAAGATGCAGTACCTTGGTTCTTGGGTGGCTGATTTGAGGGGGAGGTGGAGAAATGCATATAGGGGAGGTAGCGGGCTAGAGAAGCTTTATGGGGGGGTTATAGTTACAATGGCTGTCTAAATGGAGCACAGCAGCACTAAACGGGAGCATTGGGTGGATGCAGGGGGATTTAGGAAATTTAAATCCAAAGTGGGTATATGGAGGTCCCTGATCATTGACACTGATCATTACTGTGAGGCGGAAGTTGTGTAGAGTCTTACTTCCACTTCAGGATAACATGCAGGGGTCGGAGTACCAGCTGGCAAGAGATGGGTCAGCAGCACTTCAGTGAGGAGGGAGGTGAGCTGGTTGTTCAAGCTATTGATCTGAAGTAAGCTGCATCTGACTGGGGGAATATTGCTCTTACCCACTTGCCTGTGGCCGCTGGGGGGCCAGGGTGTAGAACAGAACTGTAATCTTTCTTCCACTGCATCTACAGAGCCCAGGGATGTTGTTTTCCCCATTTCAGGAGGGGAAGCCACTAGGGTCAAGTGTGGGGCCAGAGGCATGGAGAATAACAGCAAGGAGAGGGACAAACGGGATGGCAGCTGGGGACAGAGAAAAGCAGGTGGCCAAAAGTTCAGGTAAGATGGGAATTTCAGTCCACTAGGCTATTGGGGGGTTAAGGTTCATCCCCAGAAGAGAGAAGGGTAACAAAGAATTAAAAAAAATAAATAAATAAGGATATCCATCACAGCCATAGAGGATAAGGGTAGCCACTGAGGCTACAGTCCAAAGGGTGCAGAGGAACGGCTTGGAATAATTGGGCTGAGGGACACCAGAATACAAAAAATGGGCATCAGAAATAGTAATCAATAAGGAAGTGGCTTCTGTGCTAGCCAACGGGAAACAGAAACAAAGCGGAAGGGGAGTATGCAAAAAAAAAAATAAGAGTTTTACAAATATTGGTTATATGTTACAGAGAATCATCTCCAAGATAAAGGTCTGGATCGGGGGCATGCTTACGGATAGAGGGGGCGAGAGAAAGCTGTACAGAGGCCCAGTAAGAACAGCAGAGTCTGTTGTCCACCGGAAGGTGCGGGTCCAACAAAGCAGGTGTGCAAGGGATGTGCTAGGGTGCAAAATAAGGAATCTAAATGGAAAATATACAAAAGAGAGCTCATGGGACACCCTTGCTTAACCCCTTAAAATGTGTGTCTCAAAAACAAAAAGGGTGTGTGGTACATATATATATATATATATATATATATATATATATATATATATATATATATATTATATTTGAAATAATGCTAGGCGGGGGCATGCCCTGGGTTTCGATAGATTCAATCATAAGCAGGAAGAACTGGGGGGAGGGGAAGGGTTGATGACCAAAGGTCACAGTAAAGTGGCAGGAGACAGTGACATGAATGAGACAGAGGGACGTAGAAAATAACAGGGATATAATTGGAGCTTGAAAAGAGGCTGAGCAGAAGAAGGGGAGAAGGTTTGCCAACTAATTGGGGGGATATGGTGTCATAGTAAATTAATAGGACACCTAGTTGTTTTTTGGGTAGAGCGGATGGGGTCCTTCTAGCAGGGATGGGCAACCCCATTTTCATCACAAAATCAGAAAGGGCATAGATGCCTAGTGAAGCCATCGAGAGGGAAGAAAGAGTTTTGAGGAGGAAGCCCGACTTCCAAACGCAAGCTGGAGTCAGGCTAGTGGAAAAAAGAGAAAAGAAAATACTTCATGGAGGGGAGGGGGGAATTAATTCTAGAGTTACACCAAGGTGGGGTGTAAGAAAAAAGGGTGTGGACACCCAGGAGTGCAAAATGGGGACAGGAATTGGACCTGGCCCGCACAAGAGGAAAGGGTGTGGAAACCCAGGAATTCAAAATGGGGGGCAGGAATTGGACCTGGCTCAGACATTAAAGGATAACCCCCACAGTTTTACAGCTGGGGGTGAGAGAAAAAAATAAGCAAGAAAGAAAGACCCCCTTGAGTTTACACTCGGGGGTGAAGGAAAATGTGATATAAAGGTGTTTATAAAATGTGTGATAAGTTGTGATATTTTGAAATAAAGAAAATGTGGGAATAAAGAAATCTGTTAAATGTGGTATATAAAGGAACTCAGTATTGTTGGATAAAATTTGAATGAAAAGTTTAATAAGTGGTGTGCCGACTGAGCAGCCAAAGCAATACTGGGTGTGGTGTTTTTCTTTGGGCGAAAGGCTCTAGAACAGGTAATCCTTAGCCTAGAGGCATAGCAATCAAATGGGTTCTCCAGAGGTTTAATCCATGATTTTTTTCCCTCTACTTTGAGCAAAAGGTCATAATTATAATATTACTAATTAATTATTCTGATGAGATTTGGAGTCAAATTGTTGTTTCATTCCACTCATTGCTTACTGATATATCTTTCACCATACTAGTATCTCCTTCCCCAGGTTTCATCTACAATCCTCATGGGAAGCACTGAAATTGTTACCTCTGTCATCTCACAATGCTTTTGGTTTCTTCCCTAAGGTACCTTTGGTCTAAGGGGACCTCGTCCCTGTGGCACCTTTAGGCATAGAATCCTCCTCAAGAGGGTTCCTGTGTCTTTATGATATTAGAGTTGCTCAGATACCCCAAACTCTGATATGAGCTAGGGTAGTCTGATATTAGAATAATCCATATCCAAATCTGAAATCCTATTTAACTGTTAGATGTCATCAAATGCCGATTTGGAGATCCAAACATCAAACTATCCTACTATCCTAAGCAGTTCCCCAATTTCAATTAAATAACCCCCACCCAAACCATGCTGTCAACAACGACTTCCCTCATCTCTGCCAGACCCACTCCTAGTTGAAAAAATGGAAAGGGTCCCACATCAGAGTGGCTTGTGCTTATCTTTCCTCCTTAAACCATGCCGCTGCCACCCCCCACCACACATACAGAAAAAACAAGCACTATCCTGAGTCCCAATTCAGTATGTGAGTAACACCCCAATCAAAAACACACCCACTAGCCCCTTACTACCCCCATAGTACCCAAGAAAATATTTAGAGGATTGAAAGCAGATACATCTATGGGACTGACAGCATGCACCTGAGGATGTTACATCAGGTAGCAGGGGTTATAGTATAGAAACATAGAAACATAGAATTTGACAGCAGATAAGGACCGCTTGGCCCACCTAGTCTGCCCATTTTCCTACCTAACAGATAAGCTGCAGATCCTAGTTAACCAACAGCTTACTTCCTCCTACCCCCCACTAGGACTGCCTTATGTCTGTCCCATACATTCTTGAATTCCTCCACTGTTCTTGACTCCACGACTTCCTCAGGAGGCTGTTCCATGCATCCACAACCCTCTCTGTGAAAAATACTTCTACATTACCTCTGAACTTCCCCCAGCTTCAAATTGTGCCTCCTTATTCTTGCACATCTCTTTTCTGAAGATGCTACCCTCTTGGACTTTGTTGATTCCTTGAGGTACTTGAAAGTTTCTATCATGTCCCTCTCTCCCTTCTTTCCTCAAGGGTATACATGTTAAGCTCCTTTAGTCTTTCTTCATATGTCTTCTGGTGCAGACCCTGCACCATTTTGGTGCCCTGCTCTGGACAGCCTCCACTCTGTCTATGTCTTTGCGGAGATGGGGTCTCCAGAACTGCACACAGTACTCAGATGGGGTCTCACCAACTGTCTGTACAGAGAGATAACAACTTCCTGTTTTCTACTATTGATGCCTCTCCCTATGCATCCCAGTATCCCCCAGCCTTCCTTACTGCCTTCTCACATTGCTTGCCCACTGTTAGGTCATCTGTTATAATTACCCCCAAGTCCCCTTTCCATTTTTACTGTTGTCAGTATCTCACCCCCCCATTATGTACTCTTCCCCTAGGTTTTTGTTTCCCAGGTACATTACCTTGCACTTCTTTGCATTGAATCTGAGCTGCCATACATTTGACCATTCCTCCAACCTTGCCAAGTCCCTTCTTATCATTTCCACTCCATCTTGTGTATCAACCCTGTTGCAGATCTTTGTGTCGTCTGCAAAGAGACATACTTTTCCTTCCAGTTCCTCTGCAATGTCACTTATAAAGACATTAAAAAGGACCAGTCCCAGTACTGAACCTTGCAGTACCCCGCTAGTAACCCTCCTTTCTTCACTGTGGACTCAATTTACTACTACCCTCTGCGTCCTGTTGTCTAGCCAATTTTTTATCCAGGCTACTACCTTGGGACCCACTCCAAGGCTGGCTAACTTGTGTATAAATCTTTTGTGTGGGACTGTATCAAATGCCTTGCTAAAATCAAGGTAGGCCATGTCCACAGCCCCTCCCTGATCTACTACTTTGGTCACCCAGTCAAAGAAATCTATTAGATTCATCTAACACGACCTTTCCTTCATGAATCCATGCTGCCTTGGGTCCTGTGCCCCACGGCCTCTAGGTACTCAACAGTTCTTTCCTTCAGAAGTGATTCCATCATTTTCCCTACCACTGAGGTCAAACTAACTGGTCTGTAGTTTCCTGCCTCTGTCCTGCTCCAACTTTGGTGAAGAGGAATCATATCCACCTTCCTCCAGTCCTCAGGTACCACCCCATCCTCCCATGATTTGCTAAACAGAGTAGTCAGCGGTGTCACTAGTTCTACCCTTAGTTCTTTTAGAATTCTTGGGTGAATCCCATCAGGCCCCATTGCTTTGTCCACCTTCAATTTTATTAGTTCTTTCAGAACCCTTTCTTCTGTAAATGGACTGGTATTGACCACTGTCTTCAGAGTGTTTCTCTTGTTTGATTTAGGTACCTCCCCCTCCTCTTCCTTTGTGAATACTGAGCACAAATATTCATTCAGTATCCCTGCTTTTTCACTGTCACCCTCTACCCACATTCCTTCCCCTTTATTAAGCCTCAGTATCCCTCCTTTGGTCTTTCTTTGCTCCCTAATGTACCTATAAAAGGTCTTATCCCCCCTTCTTAACAGAGTTGGCTATCATTTCCTCGGTTTGGGCCTTTGCTATTCTGACTGTCTTCCCAGCCTCTTTCTGCTTTAACTGATAAAGTTCTCTGTCCTGCTCCTTCTGTGTTTTCTTATATTTCCTGAATGCTATCTTTTTCTTCTTAACATTCCCTGCCACCTCTTTTGAGAACCATAGCGTTTTTTTCTTTCGTTGTGTTTTGTTGATTTGCTTTACACTAAGGCTTGTTGCCTCTGTGATGGCTGTTTTGATTACTCCCCATTGTTCCTCCATCCCTCCTTCTTGCCTGTTTGCTAGTGCTTTTCTGAGGCACTCTTTCATTTTCCCAAAGTCATCCCTCCTAAAGTCCAATACTCTTGCTTTTGTATGGCTTGATTGTATGGCTGTGTTTATCGTGAACCACACTGTTTGGTGGTCACTTGCTCCCAGATGGCTACCTACTTCTAAATCTGAGATTCTTTCCCCATCCCCATTTGAGAGTACCAGGTCTAAGATTGCTCCCTCCTGAGTGGGTTCCAATACTAGCTTTCTGAGGCATGCCCCCTGTAGGGCATCAAGAATGACCCTGCTCTTGGATGTGCCTGCAGCAATGGTGCTCCAGTTAACATATGGCATATTCAGGTCCCCCATCAACAATATCTCCCCTTTTTCTGCCATTCTAAGGAAGCCTTCTATCATTTCCTTGTCCATTCCCTCCCCCTGAGATGGGGGTCTGTATTCAATCCCCATGCAAATTGTTGTGCCATTTCCTGTCTCCAGGGTGACCCAGAGTGCCTCATCTGCTCCCAGTTTACTCTTTAGTTCTGTTGCTTCAATCCCTTCATTTACATAGAGAGCTACTCCTCCTCCTCCTCCTCTTTTACCCTCCCTGTCCCTCCTGTAGATTGTGTATCCTGGTATGTTGGCATCCCAGTCATGGTTCTCTGTGTACCATGTTTCTGTGACTGCCACAATATCCAGGCAACCCTCTTCCATCAAGGCCACTAGTTCAGAGAGCTTCTTACACAGACCACGTGCATTGGTACTCATCACTCTCCACTTTTTGATGGCCTTACCCCTTTTAGTCCCATTACTGTCCTTACTGCCTTTGCCTTTTTTTACATTTACCTTTGTATGGCCATTAGTGGCATTTTCAATTGCTATCTAAACACAGGGGTAGTCTCTAGGGACTGAAGGAAAGTGGATGTCATATTGTTATACAACAGTGGGAAGTGGGATGAGCCAGGGAACTATGGGAGAGGCAACTTGATGTCTATCATGTGGAAAATCATGGAGCCTCTACTGAGGGAGGACCTGTTGGAATTCCTAATAGGGAACAGGCTACAGGACCTCAGACAGCATGGGTTCTCCTTGAGTTGAAACACAGGGATGAGAGAAAATTCACTGAAACTGTCAGGTGGGGTAAGATTTAAAAAGTACGTCCATAAGCACTTCTTCGTTGAAAGGGTTGTGGACAAATGGAACAAGCTACAGTACCTGAAGAAGGGTTCAGGCCAAATCATTCTGCAGCTTCAAGCAGGGATGGGACAAATGAGCAGACTAGGTGGGCCATAGGCCCTTATCTGCCGACATTGTCTATGTATCTATGTATCTATGATGGGTTTAGTTAGAAAAAGGGAGACAGCAGGAAAGGGGAGGATTGCCACAAAGTCAAGGCAGAATAGTTAGGTAGGGTGGGCAGACTGGATAGGCCATGACCCTTTTTGTGCCATCAACATCTCTATATTTATGTGTAGTATATACTGCAAAAGTAGAAGATGGCCCCACAGCAGAGCAGCTTGCACTCTTTCCCCCGTCCAGTCCCCGGTAATTCATACAGCTGCCATGCCCCCATTACAGAACAACAAGTGCTCTCCCAAGTCAAATTCAATGATCCCCTCACCCTATACACCCACTACCCCCCACCTTCATCCTCCCACCCGTAACACCCCAAATATTTAGTAATACACACAGAATGGCCTTGCAGCAGAGTGGCCTATGCTCATCTTTCTTCATCCTAGTATACAAGTGAATGAAATAGACTAACATCTCATTGGCTGTGACAATCAGCCAATCAAATGTTACCCTATTTCATTCATATCAGTACTGGAATCAAGAAAGATGAGTGCTAGGCACTCCACCACGGGACCAATCTGTATATATAACTAAGTTTTTTGGGTGCTATAGGGTGGAGGAGGGAGGTGGAGGCTAGTAGATGTGTTGGGTGGTGGGTCAATGACTTAGATTCAGGAGGGGCTTGCTATTCTGGAATGAGGAAATGATAGCTGTATTAATTATGGGAAAGGGAAGAACCGCACAAGTCACTCTGCCATGGGACCATCTTTTATCTATAATATATAACTGTCAGATGTCATAATCTATCTGATTTTCTGATCTAAATCCAATTTGGCTTCCAAAAATTTAGGATTTAGGATTTTTTGCATCTTAATCTGAAATCCCAAATCCTAAATTTTTGCTGAAATCCAAGATATCTATTTTCTAAAACGGACATCCAAGCAACCTTGCATGATACCCTGAAAGGTTGGTAGTCCCTGTAGCAGGAAAAGGGAAAGTGTATACCAAAACTCCACATCATGTTGCACAAGCCTTCTACATACTAGTTGCATTCCCAACTCCCTCAGTATCTATCAGCCCCTTATCCTCCGCACTATCTGTTTTACATTCTACCATCCCTTCCCCCATCAATCATCTGCTCCCCTTCTAACAATCGTTTCAGTCACCATTCTAATTCTACTTTACCCTACCAATCCTTCCTTGTGTTCCCTAAGAATACCTACATATCTGTAGGAGCTCACTGACCCGTTGAATGGTAAGGCTTTAGTCTGTGGTTCAGTGGGGCAGTGGGCAACACTTGCCTTGCCCCCCACCTCCAGCGAACCATACTTAAACCACACATGCCTAAGCAGCCTTCAGACACTCATTATTGTTGCTACCATCATCCATCCAGGGTTGAGATTTCTTCCCTAAGGTCTAAGGGACCTAATTCCTGCAACACCTCTAGTCAATGAACCCTCTTCAAGAAGGCATCTGTCTCTTCAAGACATCCGAATAGGTTTACAGTCCCCATCCCATATCAACCTGCTCCCCTTCCAATAATCACTTATATCATTATTCTAGTTCTACCGTACCCTACTAGTCCTTCCCAGTGTTTGCTAAGCATACTTACCTACTGGACAGAAAGAAAATTGTGACAAAATAGACATACATTATGTGTTAGTAATAAAAAACTTTAGGATACGCAGCAACTTGTCATATTTGGACACATGGCACCATTAAAATGTTGACTGAATAGGTAACAATTTTTTGAAAATAAAATAAAATAATTCTGTGGTGATTTGAGCATCTTATTTATTCTTTCTGAGACTATCTCGGGTAAATAAATAAATTATATATATATAAAATATTACATTTAAGATACCATTTCTTTCAGCAAAAAAATCAGTAATTTTCCATTTTTGATATGTCTGCAAAATTATATGTCACCTAATTGTTACCCTTTTTGGGGGTCAAATACTTCCTCTGTCTGTATTTTGGAAATTTGCACCTAATTTGTTGGATGTCAACTACTTCAAAACTAAAGTATTTTTTTTATTGCTTTGTTTATTCTCCTTAGCCTCACCTCATTTTCCAATGCTCCTTAATATTTCATCAGTGTACTGTAGTCTGGCAGCCTGAGCTATGACTTGTAGGGAACATTGATCCTATTTTCATGTCAGCAACACATATATTGTCCTAATGAAAACGAGGAAGCTAAATGGAGAAAATTCATTCCATTTAACTTGAGTTTGTTACTGTGAGAAAACTGTGAAATTTATACTATTAAGATACAATTAAAATGGGCCAGCCCACTAGCGCAGCAGTAGAGCTATCGCTTGGGGTGCAAATGGTCCAAGTTCGGGATCAAGCCTGGAGCATCAGAGGGTCAGCTGGTAGGGAGGATGATTGAGTGTCTTATGGACAGCTTTCCTCTTCCAGGGGGGAGGGTCAAAGTACCCAGCAATAGTTCAAACCCTAATGAGGACTGGGTGTTGGTGCGCCTGAGTCCAGAGCAGGATGCTGGATTGGTGGAGTAGTGGACATCAGCATGTCGGGTGTGGGTGCACACATTACATGGTACGTACATCATTGCACATCCACTCCATGGGGGAATGTTAAGCAGGAAAACCACCTAGTCACAGGGTATGAAGCCTGGATTCCCCAGCTCCATTCTCATCATCAGGGCCCCAGATTGGGATATGCCCTACTCCCTCTCCTCTCAGCTTCTGGAGGGAGGTCCTCAGTGCAGGTTACACATGGTCTCCCAGTAAGTCCTGGGAGAGAGGGTTTGGGAGCAGGGGTACTAGAAGGGTTGGTATGGGCTACATCCACAGCGGCTCAACAGCTCAAATAAAACTAAAACAAAATTAGACACAATTCAGCTTATATTTGGTCAGCAAGCTGAGTGTCTTGCCTGTTTTCATCTGGACTTTATTTTTATGAATGTGTACAGAGCAGGCAGCAAGGATGCTGTGCTTTCATCTGAGTGGTGCTGCAGCCATCTTCAGTTGTATGAGCAAAGTATTTTTCTGTTGAACTAGACTAAAAAGAAAATGCTTTTAAGACACCAAATGAAGTAGTAGGAGCCCAAGGATTGCATCTGCCACCCAATGTGGTTCATGGAGGGGGATCCACAAAAGCAGGATCCACTGTAGCTGGATCCCAGAGGAGCACTTCCGCTGCCTGGTACAGCTCAATCAGGAGGAGTCCCCAGCAGCAGAACAGCTGAGGAATACTACTGCTACTGGAACTGCTCAAAGAGGGGCAATACCCAGCAGCAAGACCCCCAAGGAGCCTGTCTTATGGCTGATATGGTTCCAGGAGGGGAAACACCCAGCAGAAGGACCCCCCCCCACACAGAAGTTCATCTGCCTCTTGGTGCAGATCTGGGAGGTGGTATCCCCAGCTGGGGGACCCCCAAGGAGCACTTTCACTGCTCAGTTCATTTCAGGGAGGGGGAATTCTCAGCAAAGGGACCCCCCCCCAAAGAGCACATCTGCTGTCTGTTGCTGTTCAGTAAAGGGGATAGTCCCCAGCAGCAGGACATCACAGGAGAGCATCCACTATCTAGTGCAGCTCATGGAGTAGAAGACCCAAGTAGAAGGACCCCAGGGAGAGCATCTGACATCCACTGCAGCTCAGGGAGGGGAAGTCCTCAGCAGGGGAACCCCCAAGAAATGAATCCATCACCTGGTGCATCTTAGAAAGGAGGAATCCTCAGCAGTGCATCCCTGAGGAGCATATGTGCCACATAGTGCAGATCAGTGAGGGGGAATTCTCAACAGTGAGACCTTACCATGGGGTGTGCATCCACTGCTCAGGCTCAGCTCATGGAGAGGGATTCCCCAGCAGCAGGACCCCCCCGAAGGAGCTTTTCTGCCACCTGGTATGATTCAGAGAGGGTAAATCCAGGGCAGTGGGACCCCAAGGAGCACATCTGCCACCCGATGCAGCTCAGTGAGGGTGAATCCACAGCCATGGGATCCCCAAGGAGTGTTTCAGCCAACCAGTTTTGCTCCGGGATGGGGAATTCCCAGCAACAGGAACTCTGAGACCCTGATGAGCTCTGCCACAAGTGCAACTTAGGAAGGAGAAATCCCCAGCAGAGGGACCCACAAGAAGTGCATCCGCTGCCCACTGTAGTTGAGGGAGAAAAAAACTCCATCAATAGTACCCCTGAGGAGCACATTCACCATCTGGTGCATTTTAAAGGAGGAAGAAGAAATCCCCAGTAACAGGACCCCATAGTAGCACATCCACTACCTGGTGCATCTCAGGGGGAATCCCCAGCTGAAATACCTTGCAATGGAGGATGAGGAGGAGGGCACATGCCTCCCCCAGGCAGCACCTTAACTCCCCTCTCAAAGCACATTTATCCTCCACTTGCACATGCACCCATGTTAGCTCCTGCACTGGGGCCTTGCCCACTCTGTTATGAGATTGTAAATAGGCACTGTATGTAAATGTTGTATTTTATATGTATCTGTATATTTTATTGTCATATGCCTCGCTCAGCTGCCAGCTATACCGGTCTAAATTTTGTATGACTTTTGTGCTATGGTCTCTTGACTTTGTAATATGAATGTATTACTCCCTTCCCGTATCCCCAGGATGCATCTGGAATCGAGCAGTAGTCTGCTTGACATGTTTTTCCAGTTAAACCTTTAAATAAATAAACAAATAAATAAAAGATGCAGAGAAGAAAAAAGTATGAAAAGTCCATGAGGAGGAGAGAGAACAAAAATAGGAAATGGGATATAACAAGCTGAATTTAATGGACTAAAAAACAGAAACTGGAAAAAATGCAATAATTCAGGAAAGTAGACTACAATGGGTAATTTAAGGGTAAATCAGGACAAATGGGGTGAGGCTACAATTAGGGGAGCAAGTGAAGCTGTATTTAACTCTAATAGAAATAGAAAAGGTAGCTGATTTTGTCTCTTGCTTGGCTGAGAATTTAATAACTACAGGTAGTCATTTTTACTTTTTATTTTTATTTTATTAACCGAGAAAGGACACTGGAACAAGTCCTTTTTCAGATCTGACCCAACCTTTCTATAAAAGGTATAGAAACATTGCTTTCCTTCATACCTCTCAACTGTCCCTGATTTTCAGGGATGTCCCTGATTTGGCCTACACATTTTCCTCTGTCCCTCGTAAAATTTGTGTTTTTGTGACAGAACAGGGGGATCAAAAGCACAAAATAATGTCAAACATTAAAGTTGCAGACTTGTTCTTCTTCAGAAAATGCATCTTATCACAAATCCCTTTATTCTATCAGCTTTCTAAGTGAATAGTACCAGTTTTTAAGATGTGTCCCTGATTTGAGGTCTTTGTCCCTGATCTTTTTAAGCCTTGTCCCTGATTCATGAGGCAAGAGGTTGAGAGGTATGCTTTCCTTACATCCCTTGTTTTTTTGCTTAAACACCTTTCATAGTTTCCCCTGAAGAAACCTCATTATACTATTGATCCCACAAATTGTTCCTGATTCAATTTGAATTATCCATCAAAGTCCTTCATTGCTATTGAATTGCCTTTTTCAGTTGCTGGATTAGATTTCCTTAATCTTAACAAGTTTTACCCTATTTACTTCATCCCCTTTACAAGATGTGGTATTTCTCCTCTTTCTTAGTTATTCTTTGCAATCTTTTGTTTCCTATTAGGCTCAGGTAGTTTTATACTACATCTACCACTGTGTGCTGTGCTGAATTTCAACTCATTTTTGTGTTTACAAAATTTCTGTGATTAACTTTCATGATGATGGCGAGAGAAAGATAAAAATAACAGCTTTTGTCTTTCTGTACTATCAGGGAAGCTAATCACAAAAATCACAAAAATTAAAACATGTACTCACCATAATTCTTGATCTTCTAAGAATATCTTCACCATGGATTCACACTAGTGGGTCTTAGCCAGAGGCATTAGGACCCAGTGGGAGCCATAACTTTTCAGAGGGCTGGCACTATGGTAAGCAGTGCATATGTGCGGCACTGTGAGTCAGCGCATGCAGCCGCTTGTTTACCTCTATGTCAGCTTCCAACCACCTAAGTACATTTTATTATAGCAGAGGTACAGCATAACTTAACAAGTACCTATACCTACTTACTTAACCAAAGAGGAAAGGGGAAATTGTTTAACCAGGAAAGGCACACTGAGCAAAAGCTTGTTTCCAGGTGTGACCTGGGAGCACATGGAAGTTAAGTGACTTGCTCAGGGTCACACAGTATGCAAGTAGGGGCTGTGGGATTCAAACCCATGTCTCCAGGTTTGCAGCTCCATGCCTTAAACCAAAGAGCCTCCAAAGAGCATATGATAGCCATGGTGACTCCTATAAGAAGGGCAACCAAATCAAGTAACTCACTGTCTTCACAGCCCAAATCAAGCATAAAGGGGTGAAGACCAATACAGCCGTACTGGAGTGAGTCCAGAAGATGGCGGGAAGGTATGCAAAACAATGGCAAATATATTCTTAGAAGATTAAGAATTACAGTGAGAATGTAATTTTAACATCTTCCAAGAATCAGTCTTCGCCATTGATTCCCACTAGTGGGTCAGAGCACCAAACTCAGGCAAGGTCCCCAGACTAGGGTAGATGGAGTTGAGGGCTCACTCAGGAGAGCAATCCATTGAGGACTGTCCTGCTAAAGCTGGTGTGTGTGCTGCCTGGCATTTACATTCTGGGCACAGTACTTAGTAAAAGTGTGCACTGTGCTCCAAGCTGCAGCTCTGCAAATGTACGCACAGAATGAATCTTTGCCAGATTGTGGCAATCACTTTGGTGGAATGGGTGCATGTGCTGCCTCTAATTAAATGTGGGCCATAGCATAGCAGTGGCAAAGGTAATTCACAATCCAAGCAGAAATGCACTTGACCATAACAGGTTCTCCCGTCCAATTAGGATCAAAAGAGACAAAGAGCTGACTGGATTATCTGAAGTTCTCAGTTCTGTCCAGATAAAACATATGGATCCTCTTAACATGGCACAGGGTCATTACTGCACACAACACTATGCCGCATGGCATGATCTCACTGCCAATACAGCTCAATTCTTGCCATGTGGCAGATCTTTATTTTCTACAGGGGGTTCTGCCCCCACACCTTCCATTATGGGGGCTGTACCTCCTGAATGCCCCCCAATATAGATTCTCAATCGGGGTTCAGGTCAGGAAGTGCACAAAGATTGAAAAATAAATTTCTGGGACCGGAATCAAACCCGGTCCTAGAAGCACTGCCTGGGTTCCCTGCTGTTGTGGCTCAGTCCGTTGAGCCACAGCAGCTGGTCAGTGGAACCCACTCCCAGCACAGGTCTTATCCTCTACCTGGGAAAGTGGAAATGGTGCAATACCACATACAGCAGTATCCGTGGTATTGCACCATTTGCTCACTAGTGCAGCACTCTAGTGGGTTAGACATAATGTTGTATGCTATTAAGCGTGCAGCATTATGACCCGGTAGGTCTTAACATCCAGGGAGTGAAGGGTCCCTTCTCTCTTATTCTGGAAATAGGCAAGGTAGGTAGGTAGGACTAAGGCCTGGTTAAGATGAAACTCCAAAGCCACTTTCAGTAGAAACTTGTGGTATGTACAGAGAACTACGTTATCCTTATGGAAAAACAGTATGTGGAGTCTCTGTGACCAAATCATGGATTTCAGATACTCTGCAAACAGAGGTGACTGCCGCCAGAAATGCTGCTTTCCAAGTTAAAACTTCAAGTCACATGTCACAAGAGGCTCAAAGGGATTGCGAGTGAGCATACCTAACACAAGATTGATATCCCAGGCAGCTACTGGCTTCCTGATGGGTAGTCTTGTGAGTAACATAGCCTTGAGGAACCTCTCGAACAGTGATAGCTGCACCAGGTAGAGGGTGCAACAGGCTAATGGTAATCTGAATAGCACATGAAGGGCAACAACTGTCTCATGGTATGCTGAAATAGCACACAGGTGGACCCTTACTGTGGAACACTGCAGACCAGCATCAGAAAGACCTAGTAGGTACTCCAGAACCTTGTCAGGTGGACACCTGAATGGGTCCATGTGTGTTTTGGAACACCAGAAGGAAAATTGTTTCCATTTGGCTGTGTATATCTTCCTGGTGGAAGGAATATGAGCAGCCAAAAGTTTTTCAGTGACCCTTTGAGATGTCTTGTACCTGTTCATTGCTATCTCTTCAGGAGCCATACCTGAAGGTGAAGGGAGCACAGGCTGGGATGGACCAGTTGACCTTGTGTCAGCAAGATCATCCTAAGTGGTAGAGTTTTCAATTCACTGACTAAAGGTCTGTTCAGCAGTGTGTGTGTTATGGCCTTATAAGAGCACACCCCAGGTGCGTTATGAGGCACGAGGTGCTTGTGCCGAGTGCCTTTAGCACCCGGGAAGTGCTCTTATAAGGCCATAACACACACCTAGGAGTGTCTTATTGCACTTATAAAATGGGTCCTACAGTAAAGAAATTAATTACAAAAAAAACACATAAGAAGTGTATATAAGAATAATTAAAAATATGATTATTTTAATGATAGAAAAAGTAGTCCCTATCATTGTGCTGTAATGGAGCTCTTTACAAGAAGATAAAGCACAAATCCCTCTTGCTAGACAAGCTTTAAAGTTATATTTTTTGTAAAGGTATTTTGTTTCACTCACTGGCTATCTGGTAGTGTCAGATTAATTCTGTGTGGCAGTCATAAGTCTGAGCAGTACAAGCAGTTCTACAATTTCCACATTTCATGCTGCACCTCACGGTGCTGGCTGGTGGCCGTTGTTTCCTCGAAATAGGACCACAACCCTGGAGAACTTGGCATGTAAATCTGTTGTTTGTTTTTTAAGCTTTATCTGTTTCACTCGTTTTTTATTTTTTATTTTTATTTTATAATGATGGGCTGCACGACTGGGAGTGAGCGTGTCCCTCTATGGCTTCTGTAGCCTCTTGTTTTTTTTGGTTGCAAAGATAATAATTTCATGCCCTTGAAAAATATTTCATTCTGCAGCATTTCTGTTTAGAACCAACAATGGCTTCCTATTATTTATTCAGTTCTGTTTTCTGTTTATACTGTGGGGGATCCTATTCTGAATAAGGGAGAGTTCCTCCCTTCTGAGTGTTTAGAGTGCAGGAGGCGCGAGTCAGGGAAAGTGATAACTTTCACTTTCCCAACTGAGTCATGCCTCGAGATTTACCCGACTGTTAAAACAGTCTTTTCTGTAGAACTGCCAGTGAGTTCTCCACTCTGGGCATTCAGTAGTTTACAAAAAACAAAGCCAACTCCTGAATGGACAGTGTATTATGCCAAAAGAATAACATTTCTTTCCTCCTCTAGGTCCGATGAAATGTCAGATGGCATCCCTATATTTTCTGCAATGAGCTGCTGCATAAATAAACACTACTACAGCTGAGAACAGCTCCTTACAGGGGATAGATGCTAATTTCTGTGGTTTTGGCAGCTCGGGCTCACTGATTTCTAGGTGTGCCAGGGCTATTATTTAGTATGTAGTGCAGGTTGGCATGATATGGCTGTATAAGGACACGGATAAGACTGATGATTAGCCAATCAGGACAGCTGAAATTTTTTACCCATTTTATAATGCTGTTTATTTATTTATTTATTTATTTAGTGTTTGTTAACTGGGTTAGGTGAGCTAGCCAAAGTTAACTATTTTCAGGCATGACCCGGGAGAATACATACATAAAATGAGATGAGATTGTGCAATGCATAGTATTATAATAATAATAATACTAATACTATTTATTAAGCACCTTTCAGGCACCAAGGTGCTGTACAAATGAACAATAAAATCACAGGAAAATAAATACATAAAATCAGAATGATCACAACACATCAACCCATAAAAGCTTGACTCCATAAATGGGTCTTAAGTTCCCACTTGAAACTCTCCACAGTTGTGCAATCCTGAAGCTGACTGGGCAGAGAATTCCAGAGGATTGGGGCTATGAACATAAAAGCCTGGGCCCCAGAAGATTTTAAAATAATCCTCGGAACCTCCAGCAACCCCTCGCCAGCCGAACGGAGCTGTCATACATGGCTGTAGGAAATCAGAAGCTCTTTCAAGTATTCGGGGCCAAGTCCATGCTGGGCTTTGTAGGTCAAAAGACTTACTTTAAAGGTGATCCACCACTGTATCGGCAGCCAGTGCATATCACGCAAGACCAGTATAATATGGGTCCTTCTTGACACCCCTGTCAACAACCATGCAGCAGTGTTCTGCACTAGCTGCAGGTGGCGGACATCAACCCCAGGAAGCACCAGGTATAGGGAGTTGCAGTAGTCAAGGCAAGAGGTCAGGAAAGTGTGGACCAACACAGATAAATCACTGGACAGAACAAGGTGTTTCACCCTGGCGATGTTCCTAAGAATTTCATGACTGCTGACACCTGATAACGAAGGGTCAGCCCATAGTCAAGTACCACTCACAGGTTACGCACCCATTCAGAGGTAAGGATCTGATCACCCCCCAGAAATAGAATGGAGGGCAGACCAGATCCCAACCCCTCTATCCTGTGACCTGGGTCCACAACCATAAGCTCGGTCTTACCTGCGTTCAACTTTAACCAGCTCAAACTCATCCAATCATGGATTTCAGCGAGGCAGCTATTAAATACCGAGAGAGCACTAACCTGGTTGGGAGTGAAAGACAGGTAGAGCTGGGTATCATCAGCATAGCAGTGAAACCATAGCCCATACCATCCTACAATGTTTCTGAGGGGCAGTATATACACTGCAAAGAATATGGGGGACAGCACCGAGCCCTGAGGTACTCCACAAGGCAGAGAGAAAGGGTAGGAGGAAAAAATTCCCGACACAACTCTCTGCATTCTCCCAGAGAGGAAAGATGTACACCACCCGAGCACTGTACCCAACAGTCCACAGATGGTCCTCAGGTGCTCGAGCAGAACCCCATGGTCAACAGTGTCAAAGGCTGAGGAGAGATCAAGGGGAACCGAGATAGAACGGTTTCACTGATCTGTCTCCATCAAGAGATCAATAAGCACCCGAACCAGGACAGTCTCAGTACTATGCCTCTTACAAAAACCAGACTGGAGAGGTTCGTAGATATTATGGCTGGTCAAATGGTCCTCCAGCTGGTTTGCCACTACCTTCTCAATAACCTTCCCAATAAAGGGAATGCCAGAGATAGGTCTTTAGTAAGCAAAAATATCTGGGTCCAAAGAAGCTTTCTTCAAAAGGGGAGTCACCACCCCCACCTTCAGGGAGCTTGGGAACTCACCCAATTCTAAGGCGCACCAGATTATTTGAGCCATAAACGGGCCCACAGTTTCAACACAACCCAAAATCAGGGAGGTTGGACCCAGATCTAAACTACAGCATGTAGGATGCATCCTCTGGACAATCCGCATAACATCCTCGAACTTCAGCAGGTCAAAGGAACTCCAGGAGGCTTGGGGAACCATGACCAAGTGCTGACCAACAGCATCCCCCATTGAGTGTGTCAAGCGGATCTCAGATCTGATGTCAGCTACCTTATTCGCAAAGAATTGAGTGATCTTATCACACTCCTTTTGTGAAAAAGCTCGATGGAGCTGAAGACAGGCTGGGTTGCACAACCTGTCCACAGTTCTGAAAAGCTGAGCCGGTCAATTCTGAGTGACAGAGATCTCCCTGGACAGGAATTCTGCCTTCTTACAGGAAATCTCTGATTGGTAGAGCTGATAATGCCCCTCCAAATTAAGGCGGTCGACTTCAAGAGCAGATTTCTGCCAATGATGCTCTAACCATTGTCCCACATGCTGTAACTCCCTCAAGGATCCATCAAACCAAGGGGCCCGAGGGCGGAGAGGGAGGGGACAAACATGGACAGGAGCAATTGAGTCAAGAGCTGAGGAAATGGCCTGATTATAAGCCAGAACCATCACCTCTGGACTCATGCTGGCAACAGGAAACTCTGAGAGGTTCATCACCACCATCAGGTCTTCAGGGCACACATCCCATAAAGGGAGGTAACGAACCATCTCCACAGGGGCAGACCTACGAAGGGGAGCATAAAAGTTGAAGCCCACAGTGTAATGATCAGACCAACTGACAGGTTCCACCACCAAATCAGAGATCTCAATCCCCAGGAGGAAAACCAAATCCAAAGAGTGACCGTGATTATGAGTAGCTGAAGAAACAATCTGTGTAAAGCCCAGCGATATCATCAGCTGGAGGAAGTGTTGACCAAAAGATGAGAGTTCGTCGTCAACCCAAGCATTGAAGTTGCCCAGAATCATCAATCTGGGAGACTCCAATGCCATACCGGTAACAAAGTCTGCCACTTCCTGCAGGAATCACTTCTCGTCCCCGATGGATGGTAGACTAGAGCTATCCTGCAACCAACCCACACCAGCTACTACAGTACACTCAAAGGATTCAGCCTCCTCAACTGGTACACCCGAGAGCCCCAACCCAGTCTTAAAACAGACCGCTACTCCCCCCCCCGGCGATCCAATCTCAGGCGATGAATCATCGAGTACCCAGTTGGAACTGCTGCCTCTAAAATGGGACCAGCATTTCCATCCAACCAGGTCTCGGTAACGTATGCCAGATCAGCCATTCCAACAAGATCTGCAATAATGGCAGACTTGTTTTTAACTGATCTGGCATTGCACAACACCACCCAGGTTGGACAGGGTTCCTGGGTCATCCCGAATCCTTGCCCATCCAAACAGATGGTGCCCTTGGGTATTAGAACTAGACATGGAAAACCATGATCCAGGCTCCATTTCACCCCAGGGCATCTTCTAGACCTATCCAGCCCTATATGAGATCTCTGTTTGTAACCCTTTGGTGGCGCTATCCCAAGGGCTACTACCCCTGCCTCCTTGGCTAGTAGCAGGTTAAGGGGCCTGCGTTCTGAAATGGGTGCCTCCACCCAGAGGTCAGGGTTGGTAGTGGTCAAGCTAACCTGTGCACAGCCCTCCAGGGCACTGTAACTCCCATCTTTCCCCTCTAGTGGCCTGAACACTGTACAATAATCACTTTCACAATACCCCTGGTACACCACACAAGTACCCACACTGTTTGCACTTACCACCAGGGCTGGTTCCTCTGGTTCAACCCTGGGGACCCCCTGTAAAACAAGATTATGCACACAAATAGCAACAGTACAGTACTATGCGCACAAACTGGAACCACAGTCAGATTACATGCAGAAAAAGTTAGATCTGATTTATTCAGGGGACTTGAACAAGGGAGGGGCAAAATCAGGTTAATTAGCTTAAAGGTTATATCAATCAAGCAGTTATGCATACGCTTTGAGTCCCCCCACACAGTCCACCTCTAGGTACCTAGGTGGAGAAGAGATGGGCTAGCCAGGACCAAGGTGCTAATCTGATGGTTCCATTTATGCTAATCTTTTGGGTAGAGGGTGTATAGCAGTGTGCGGTTCAAGCGCTCTGGTTGAGGATCCCCCTGCGGGTGATAAGGGGTAGTTCTTGACTTTTGCACCCCCATAGAGAGAGCATTTCTTTGATTAGCTGACTCTCAAAGTCCCGGCCCTGATCAGAGTGAATTCGCTGGGGGGCACCATAGTGGACGAAGAAATTTTCTACTAGCACCTTGGCCACGGTAGATGCTTTTTGATCTTTGGTGGGAAAAGCTTGTGCATACCATGTGAAATGGTCCACATTGCCAATGTTTTGCTGATCAGGCTCTAAACTCAAGAAGTCTATGCAGACTAGTTCCATTGGGGTGCTGGTAGTAATGTTGACAAGGGGGGGGCAGCCCTCTGAGGCAGGGCTTTTCTCTGCAGGCAGTGACTTCAAGTCCTTAGATAGTGCTCAACATTGGCCCCCATCTTGGGCCAGTAGAATCGAGATTGTACTAGGTCAAGGGTCCGGTCAATACCGCGGTGGCCCATATGATTGTGGAGGGACCTCAGTACCAAATCTTTGAAGGCTGTGGGCAGGACCAATTGTTGATTGTCTATTTGGCCACCTCGATCTACAGTCTCTCTACACAACAAATGATTAAGCAGCTTCAACCTGGAGCCTTCTTTAAACAATTAAGTGGTTTGCAGATCAGAGGAACACAACTTGGACACATCTTTTCCTGCATGAAGGGCGTCAAGTGCTGGCTGAATCATAGGACCTCAGGATTGAGCCCACTGGATGCTGTCATTGTCAAACTGAGGTTGTGCACTAATATCTAGAGCAGAGAAGTGGCAATACGCAGCCGGTATGAAGGTGTCAGAGGGGCCCAAGCAATCTACTAAGCAGTCCGCTGTGTCTGTAGACATCTGTTCGTTTCTATCAAACTTTTGGCACAATGCTTGGATGTCAGGTTCAGACAGTCTGATCCAGTCGCTCTTGGAAATGGGCCTCCGGGATAGGGCGTCAGCATCAATATGATTCAGGCCTAGTCTTTATTCGACAGCATAATCATATGTTGACAATGCAGAAAGTCACCGGTGCCCCGTGGCATCTAACTTACAGTAGCTGAAGTCTGTACATAGGTCAATAGGTTATTGTCAGTCCTCACCAATATTTTTGCCCCATAGAGGCCCATTTTAACGCAAGGAACTCAACTTGTGCACAGGGTAGTTTTACTCTGACAGGGTCAAGCTCCTACTGGTGAATGCCACTGGTCTCAAATCATCCTCATGGTCTTGATACAGTACAGCACCTAGACCCTGCAGACTGGCATCAGTATGCAGCACATAAGGTTTGGTGAGATCAGCATAAGTGAGGATGGGGGCGTGGGTGAGCTGGTATATGACTTCGTAGAAAGCTGCACCACAGTCAGGCATCCAACTGGACCTGAAAAGTTCACTTGGGTGGAAATATGCTTTATCTGGTTCTTTGACGGACCCTTTTTTGTATTTCCGATTAGTAGGAGGGTAACCCTGGGTAAGATTCAAGAGTGGCCAAATCACTTTGGAATAGACCTTTATGAACTGGCAGTAGTAGCCACAGAATCCCAGGAAACATTGTAGTTCTTTCAAATTGTGGAGCTGGGGCCAAGTAGTCAAGGCTTCAGCTTTACTAGCGTCAGTCTCTATCCCCTCTGTAGACACTATGTGCCCCACATACTTCACAGAGGTTTGGAAAAATTGGCACTTGTCGATGGACAACTTGATGCTGAAATCTTCCAGTCAGTCTAGTACTTTGAACAGTCAACTCTCATGTTCCTCTAGGGAGCACCTGAACACAATGACATCATCCAAGTACACTAGGCATTCTAGCAAATTCATGTCTCCCACTGCTCATTCCATCAGTCGCTGGAAGGTGGCTGGGGTGCCCGATATCCCCTGTGGCATTCTTACGAATTTGTAGAACCCCAAAGGACAGATGAAGGCTGTCTTCTCATGGTCCTCCAGAGCCATTGGAATCTGGAAATATCCACTGCAAAGACCCAACACCGAGAACCATTTGCTCCCATTCAAACAATCCAGAGCATCTTGTATATGGGGCATGGTGTATTGATCGGGGATGATCCACCGATTCAGAGTTCGATAATCAACACACATTCTCACAGATCCATTCTTCTTATGCACAACCACAATGGGAAAAGCATATGGGCTCCTAGATTCTTGTATCACACCAGCCATGAGCATTTCCTGCAAGTGTCTTCTCACATTGTCTATGTCTGCAGGGGCTAGGCATCAAGACCTCTCTCGACATGGCCATTCATCGTGCAGGTTATATGTGATGCTCCGCACCCTGGACACATCCCACCTCCCATTCCTTCAATGAAAACACTTGATCTTTCTGGGCAAATTTCTGGCTAATTCTAGTCTTCCATTCAGCTGGCAATGGGGAGTCACTAAAATCAAACAAGTCGGGAGTCACTCTATCTGTCTTGCCAGGGTGCTTGTTGCTGGGCAACACTGCAGTGTCTGTGCAGTGTACCATAGCTAGGGTGCATCCTCTGTTAACCCAGATCTCCTGATCTGATACATTATGAATCTGGATCATCACTCATCGGGCATAGGCATGAGCACAAGCTGGCAAGATGCTGGGGTTAACCATTAATCCTTCCTGCAATTTTCCATTGACTGGCACATCCAAAATCAGTATTTTGTTCTTGACATCTTTGCGGAGGCGGACCTCCCCTTGAACAGTACACTGGGCCTTAGGGGCCGGGACCATTGAATCAGGATCCTTCTTCCACACGACCTCTACCGGTTCATCCTGGTCCACTCCATTGGGGTTCTGTTGCAAATCATAGGCCCTCTTGATCAGAGCGGGAATTCTTAGGGCCCTCCCAGTCCGCTGAACTTGTTTTTCGTGACAGAGTTGTGCCAGTCTCCCAAACATATGGGCGTTGGTCCCAATTAACGGGGAACTCCATCATACAGTCCAGTAGTGGTACACACTAAGGCCAGTGTCTCGACTTGCTCCTCTACACCAGTTACAGCTGCAGGAAGTGGCAACCAGAGGTGGACATATCCTAGGTAGGGATAAGACTTGCCGCTCAGCCCCCACACATGTAGGCCATCTAGGGATTGTAATGGCACTGCAGATAAGGGTTTGTCATACCAGTCCTTAAATACAATGGTCACTTACGACCTACTGTCCAGCACAGCCCAAGTAGAAATACCATTCACAGCCATGGTAGTCTCCATTGAAGGGCCCACTATTTTGGACCAGTCTGGAGGGACATCAACAGCGGCCTGGATGGACAATTTAGCCACAAAGGGGTTTGAGTTAGGATGTCTGAAGCCTTCACTGCTGTCATTTTGTGCACCACTTGACCACTGATTCATTTTCTGAATCTCTCCTTGAAGCCAGTTCACCACTTTCTCTAAGTCTTTCTGAGACCAGCATTCCCTCTTCATATGGCCATCCTTTCCACAGTGGTGACAACTTGATAAACTCCTGGGTCATCCTTGGAGAGAACATTGCATGAGGAACTGAAGTAGTAGCAAGGGATCGGGGTCCAATATCTGCTTGCAGCAGTGAGAGGGGTGCAACATGTCTCAATAGTTCCTTTAGGGTGGCAGTCAATTCTTTGATTTCAGCCTGGGAGCTATCCTTGGTAAAGGATGCCTGAGGGTGCACCCCCGCCCCATGGCAGTCACGTCCTGAGAGGAACCAAAATCTTGTTCCATGGGGGGAACCCTTGCAGAGGCACCCGCCTTCAACTCTTGGACTTCCTTTAATAGCTTGACTTTCAAAACCTGGGCCCAGGGCGGGAAGTCCTTTGCTTTCTCAGAGTGCTTGTTAGGTGCCGATGTTTGCCCCTGAACCCCACTTGGATGATCACTCTCTGTCACTTGTGCAGTTGCAGCAGATATTGGTGAAATCCCCCGGGGTCGCCTTTGCTCAACACCCAAAATTTCTTTCATTAGCTCATCATAAGAGGGGGGCGATTCCAGTTGGTTGGCGAGGTGCAACTGAAGCAGTAGCAATTCTGAAAATGGAGCAGACTTAAGGATCCGGTCCAGCCTAGCTCGATCTAATCTATTTGACAACAAACTACCCTTTCTGAGGCACTCTTGTAGCAGCTTTTGAAGCTGAGGTACATACACAGACAATGACTCCCCTAAGTACTGCTTGGCGTTTCTTACTCTCCACCACAGGTCCTCATCTGAATCCGTGCTCCCATACACATTCTCCAATGCATCAAGATAGTCCTGCGCAGTTGCTTCGGGGTTGTTGGTCCGCTTGGCATGGATGGTATCCAGAGCAGGACCTCGGAGGCTCTCACTCAACCTCTTTCATTTCTCTGCTTCTGAGCATTGCCATTCAAGTACTAGAGGGGCAACATAGTCTATCCAGATCTCCCAGTCATCCTCCCCCTGGGGGTAGGGAGGAGTCATGACTAATGGCTGGTACAGATATAGGGGCCAGCATTGTCACAGGCACAGAAGGCAGGACAGTAACAGATGCTGGAGTGGGAGGAGGTGTTTGGGAGGGAACACCCCCAGGTGGCAGGAAAAGTTTCTTAAAGTCCTCTATGGTTTTCCCTTCCTCCAGCAACAACTTAGCAAATTTCTCCTCAAAAGTCTCAGACTATAGGGGGAGCACATCCTCCCTGGGGTTTTTACTGTCTCTAGTTATCACTCTCCAGGTGGTTGGGGTCCCTTCTGGGGCAATAGTCCGTGGCACTTTGGAACTGTCCACTGGATCACTACACTCTACTAACGCCATGAAAGTTTGGACTGTCAAATCAGCCTGTCACCCCACCACCACAGCATTTGTTAAACATTCAGCTTTGGAAAGTAGTCCTTCTACAGCAGGGCATTATGAGGGTCAATCTCCTGCCCTGTACACCACCCCACCAACTGGTGTACAGCCACTTCTGTTGGGGTAGCCATTTATGTTTGACAATAATTCCTAGTTTCAGCCACTAGAAGACACAAAATCCCAGCGGTGAGCCTCCAAGATGTAACCCCTAGATGGTGCTATCCCAAGGGCTACCACCCCTGCCTGCTTGGCTAGTAGCAGGTTAAGGGGCCTGAGTTCTGAAACGGGTGCTTCCACCCAGAGGTCAGGGTTGGTAGTGGTCAAGCTAACCTGGGCACAGCCCTCCGGGACACTGTAACCCCCCTCTTTCTCCTCTAGTGGCCTGAACACTGTACAATAATCACTTTCACAATACTCCTGGTACACCACACAAGTACCCACACTGTTTGCACTTACCACCCGGACTGGTTCCTCTGGCTCGACCCTGGGGACCCCCCTGTAAAACAAGGTTATGCACAGCAAATAGCAACAGTACAGTACTTCGAGCACAAACTGGAACCACAGTCAGATTACATGCAGAAAAAGTTAGATCTGATTTATTCAGGGGACTTGAACAAGGGAGGGGCAAAATCAGGTTGATTAGCTTAAAGGTTATATCAATCAAGCAGTTACGCATGCGCTTTGAGTACCCCCACACAGTCCACCTCTAGGTACCCAGGTGGAGAAGAGATGGGCTAGCCAGGACCATTGCCCAGGGTTGCAGCTGACTGGGGCCCTGTGATGGAAAAAACAACATGCATAGTACACAATATTTGTAATCCAGAGCCAGAGGGCTCAGTTTGTAAAGGAAACGAAACAACAAGACAATCAGATGACACACTCAGATTAAGCTGTTGTTGTAGGGGAGCTACCCTGGTATTTACTGACGAAACCCAAGACTGAACACAGGCTGGATGAAAATTGAGACTGCAGGTGGCTGATCTGGAATACCAGGAGAAGCAGGGCCCACACGAGTCGCAGAGGCATCGTTTCTGTTCAAGCGTGGAGCAGGGGGCTGATCCTCAGGCAGATCTCTCGTCGATGGCTTCTCTGTGCAGTGGGTAGTCTGGCTGGGCCAGACTGACAGTGAGCATTTAGGCAAGCTCAAGGAAGACTTTTTGGGAACCCCCATTTGTAGAGGGGTTACACATTCATTCGTCCTCCAATGTCCGCACCCCCCACCATACCGACCCCTGTTTCTCCTACGAACAATTCCAAGTGCCTGACAGTGCTGGTAGATGGAAAAAGGGAGGGGAAGGGGTAAAAAAGGATGGAGGGCACAGAGATCAGAGGATGAGTAATGCACAACCGGGGAGGCTAACCAACACATACCACACATAAAACAAGCTAAGGACAAAACCTCAATAGGAGTCCTAATTACCTCATAAATAAACTACGCTAAATTACAAATAAACTAGAACCCACCCAAACTTACATCTTTCTCAAAAATATAGCTCTAAAAATTTAATCCAAAACAAAAATAAACAAAATAAAACTTCCACCAGCCCAGAACCCTCTCACAGCTCTGAGGAGGGAAAAGAAACACAATCAAAATAGAATATAACATAAAACATTTTCATCCCAATGGTCATCTCACAACCAGTAGGACAAAAGCACTTAAAAACAAAAATATAAATAGTCCCTTTGTAGGTTTGGCACTCTCACTGCCAACGATAAGTAATTTGCATGAAATCCAAATACATAGGAGTAGTGAGGCCCTCTCACTGCACACACAATCCTTTGTAAGGTGAACACAGGATCCAGCAAAAGTCGAATGGAACTCCAAAGAGCCAAGATCAAAACAATCCAGACTACTCCAACCTGTACATCCAAGAGTAGTAACATATAGTCTCGGTGCAAGTCCATTAATGGAAGCAGAAAAATCCAGAATAAAGGCCAGAAAAGTACACTAGCCAGGCCGCAAGCAATGGAGGCATCACCCCACCCACACCCCCAAACTGCCTAATCAGGCTCTCCCATATTACCCAGGACCCGCAGCTTCAGATAACCCGAGGCCAGACTAACCAGATTGACCCTGAAGTAACTTAGGAGCTCCCCAATAACCCCTAATACTCTAAGAAGAAAATGGAACAGCTCCTGCTCGGTCCCGGGCTACGCGACCCAAGATCACCCAGGCAGAAAAAAGAGAGGGGGTAAGAGCCTCCCACAACCACAACCCAACACATTACTATAGCCCTGCTTCCCAGACAGTACTGGATACTTCAGTCAATGAAGAACACAATTTAAACAAAAATATGATCCCAGGGGAAAAAGGACACTGATCAATAAATTGGGTCCCACCACTCATGGTACTTTAATCCAGCACCAGTTGGTCTTTTGACTGGCGTTCTTGCAGTAGAAGTTCCCAGCTCTTCCATGAACAGCACTGTAAGATCCACCAAAATCCAATACGTAGAAATCAAGCACCAGGCAACGCCAGCAGTAAATTCAGGGGTCCAATGCGAGTCCAAACATCCAAATAGCCAAGTGCAAGCTCTGGGAACAAGCCACTGAACTCCCCAGACCAGCACTATCCTCAGCGCTATGCTTAGTCAAAAAACAGCTCCCAATGAGATGACTCACTCCACTGCACTGAGCCAACTCGCAACACCACACTAAGGGAGCTGCCAAAGCAACAACCGACTGAATGACTGAGCGAGCGATAAACATAGGCGACAAAAAGAAATAGGCGGTGAAAACACCACAGTTAAAACAAAAATGAATAAATAAGGGCAATACAAATGAAGTTACAAATTATGAGGTAAAAAATTATGAGGTAGAAGCAAAAGTCACAGCGGCTGGTCCAGCGTGACTGCCATTTTGAAAACAGTATATAGTACAGGTACATAGTATATAGTACAGGTAGGTTAGATTGGTTGCCCAATGTCTGCTGCACTGACCCCCAACAGGAAGGATGCTCTCTGTGTGTACACTAATACTACCCTTGGTAAGTTAATATACCTGGCACCATCATGGTTTTCCACAGAACCTGAGTTGACCTTAAATGTTCATATCCATTATATGTATGTGTGTGTGTATATATTTATATATATATTTATAAAATGGGTTGGTAAAATCATAGAAATTCCAGTAACATGATTGGACAGAATGCATCACATGACCATGCATTATTTCCCAACGACTGCACACCTCCCATTATGACCACATGCTTGAAATACTTTCCATCCCACAGAACCTTCTCACCAGCAGTGAGATCACTTCACACCTGGCAGAGACAGGCTGGCACACAAACACACACAGGCTGGCACCCACAGCAGTAACTAAAATGTGTTGTATATAGCTGCCACACACACCTCTGACTAAAGTCTGTATAGCTGCCCCACACCATGGACAATTATCTGGTTGATCCTGCCATAACTGTTAAACAAAAACTCATAAAAAAAAAAGTGTCTAGTTTATCCTACTATTTTCATGCTGTTTCATGGTGGAATCACTTTCACTTTTCTAGCTTTAATATGCACTGACCGAGCAAAGTTAAAAATGGCAAAGAAATTGCTGGCAGACATTTAAACCAAGTCATGTTGTCTCCCAAAATACTATATAACCTCTGTTTTTATGTTATTTTTTTTTAAAAAAGAAGTCTCTGACTGTAATGGGGGCTAAACAAGCGAGTTGTCTCTCTCTGTATAGTAGCATGACCAAGTGGTTTTATTGGCAACTCAGGACGTGCTGGCACAGCTTGAAAACAAGGTATTTTACTTTCAGAATTGTGTAAACTCCTTTTTATTTTAAGGTTCCTCATATTTCTGCAAAATGAAGCTACCAACTGTAGAGACTGGACAGCGAGCGAGTCGCTGGTTTCAGAATTGTAGACGGAAGCGAGAGCGAGAGTTGTTGCTATAGCAACTCTCGCTCACGCTTCTGTCACCCCTTCTGAAGTTGCTGACTCGCTCGCTGTCTGCTTTCTATAGTCAGCGGCTTCCTTCTGCAGAAATGTGAGAAAACTTAAAATAAAAAGGAGTTTACACAGTGTCTGCAAGTAAAATACCTTCTTTTCAAGCTCTGCCAGCACATCCTGAACTGCCAATAAAACCACTCGGTCACGCTACAATTCAGAGATGAATGACTCACTCGCTTAGCCCCCATTACAGTCAGAGGCTTGTTTCAAAAATTAAAAAAATGAATAACTAACATAAAAATTGAGATTACATAGTTTTTGGACATAAAATTCCTTGTTTTTGAACCTCTGCAACTAGGTCTTTAATTACAGTTTACACTGCTTGGTCACGCTACAGTACAGAAATAATACTGAAAGGGATTACAGTGTAACACACTCTGACAATAGCAAGATCAACCAGATACATATTTTTATCACTTTTTTTTTAAACCAAGGCAGAATCAACCAGATAAATACCACCTTTAACTTCAAACCCATCACAATTATGGCAGGATCAGCCAGATAACCTACTGTAAATTAAACATTTATGTCTGCCAGACAGGGACTACCTTTTGTATCTCCTCCCCCTGCCCAAATATTTTTGCCCATTTTATAAGACAGATAACCCACTCTTAGGTGTGCGGTCACGCTCTGATATACGCACGCCTTGGGTGGTTGACGCACTCGGCCTGCGGCCTCATGCCAATCGTGACAACTACGCGCGCTTATCAGAGCATGACCACACACCTAAGAGTGGGTTATCTATTACATATATTAGAGGCAAACAACTCTGTTTAATGCATCAGCTAGGGTTGTTCCACAGCAACAAAAGTGAAGAAATCCAGTGTTAGGATTGAAAGCCCCCCTTGACCCCCCAGCCCACCCCCAACTGGCATCAGGGTGTGCGTTGGGGTCGTCGGCCCTAATTCTCACCCCATCACGTGTGTAAACAAGCAGAGGTATAGGAGAATGGGGTGAGAGTTA
The DNA here is from genome assembly GCA_016271365.2 of Neoceratodus forsteri. Classification (NCBI taxonomy): domain Eukaryota; kingdom Metazoa; phylum Chordata; order Ceratodontiformes; family Ceratodontidae; genus Neoceratodus; species Neoceratodus forsteri. The sequence continues at coordinate 188,529,119 of CM057457.1, forward strand.
GGACAGGCCTTTGGGCCCCACACTCCCACCATGTGATGTCTTGATACATAGTAACAATAAGTGCAATGCAAACGTAAGTGGCAATGGTTACACACATGGTAAAGCAAACATAAATGGTAAAGTGCACATTAATAGAAACGCAAACGCAAAGTGACGCCAAAGGGAACAGAGCCACAAACGGACATGCAAGCGCATACAAAAAAACACAACTGGTAATGCGCACAGTGACAGCAGTGGTATCTTAAATGCAAATGTTAACTGGTACAGCAAAAAGAACGCCAAAGGGAACAGAAACGGAAACGCGATTGCAAGCGTACACATAAACGCAAACCATAATGCGCACGGGCACAGTACCACAATTGTAAATGCAAATGGTAAAGTCAACATGAATAATAATGCCAAAGGAAACAGAAACGTAAACGGGAACAGAAGCGTGTAAGGAAAAGCAAACCATAACATGCACAGTCACAGTACCACAATTCTAAATGCAAATGGTAACTGTAACAGCAACAATAACAGCAAAGGAAACAGAAACGCAAAAGGAAATGCAAGCGCATATGGAAACGCAAACAGTAATGCGCACGGGCACAGTAACACAATAGCAAAAGCAAATGGTAAGAGTAACAGCAAAGAAGATGCAAAACGAAAGACAAATGCAAACGAAAGGGCTGCTAGAAAAACAAATGGTAATGCGCACAGTGGCGCAAACCAAAATGCAAAGACAAAAAATAGTGGAAACGCAAATTTGTTTATTTATTTATTTATTTATTTATTTATTTATTTATTTTATGGTAACAGTAACGCAAGTGCAAGCACAAACGAGAACACAAAGGGTAACGAACACAGTGGCGTACACGGGGACAGTAACACAAACAGGTACGGAAACACAAGTGGTAATGCTAAGTGTAACAGTAACGTAAGCGCACACCTGTTTTTGCCCAACAGCTGCGTACAGAAAAACAGTGTGTACAAAGAATGTATGCATAATAATGGGCCTCAGAGCAGAAAATGAGCTGTTGGAAGACTTAATTGCTTATATCTCAGGAACCGTACAACGTAGAAAAAATAAAAAAATCACATCAATTATGATTTTCCTGGCTACGTTTTTGCGACGAAAATTCCATATCTCCCACCGTTTCCGAGATACGAGTCTTGAAAGGAGTGGTGGATGCCACCATGCAAGTCTACGGGAGAAAATGCCAACTTCGGAGTACTGTAACTTGGCATCTGTGCAATATTTTTTCACCAAACCACCAAAATTCACATCTGTGAGACGTTGGCTGCCTTCCCTTCAAATTTCAGCTCAAAAGACTAAACCGTTCTTTCAAAGCAGGGTGGCAAAGAATTCCTTGCATTTTGCTATAGCCTGGAAAGTAGTGTCGTGATTTGCAAAAGCTTTCGCAAAAATTTTGCGAAAGTGTCGCAAGTGCGACACTACTTTGCGACACTACTTTTTCCAGAAATTTGAAAAACATATTTCTGGGGTGTTTAACTCAAAAATAAAGACATGGCTAGCATACTCAGGGTCTGACTAGGTGAACACAAAAATAATTGTGTCCCTAGATGGTCCCAAATTTAAATGGCAAGCATTTCTGTGACCAGTAACTGAAAAAAAAAAATGGCTGACTCACGACACTACAGGGGTCATTTGCGACACTAAAAAGTGCATTTGCGACACTTTCGCACTTTTTGTTAACTTTTCCCATTGACTTATATGGCAACTTGTTTTTTGAATAACTTTTGAACCGTTCAATATTTTTTCACAAAATGTTCAAAAGGCACGTCGGGCACCCCAGCCGCACGTTCCCTGAAGTTTTCAGACCGGTCACGCAAACCGTGCGACCTGTAGGTGCGAGCAAATAATGCGCAAAAAAAGTAAATACACACACGGATGTTGCTTAATAACTCCACAGCTGTATATCCGACTGGTACAAATGTTGGCAGATCCCAAGATATATGGTTTATGCCCTGTGCCTGCCAAATTTCAGGCAAATCCATTGAATAGTGGAAAAGTTATTAAGGTGTAAAGTTTCACCCTTTAACATTAAAGGGCTACTCATCCCAAACTATGGTAGCACTACTGTGCTACCATAATATATATATATATATATATATGGCAAAAACTCTGTTTAATGCATCAGTTAGGGTTGTTCCACAGCGACAAAAGCCAGAAAATTCAATGTTAGGGTTCCCACCCTTTGCACCCCACTCACCGCCCCACCAACAGGCATTGGGGTATGCACTGGGGTAGTCGGTCTAACTCTCACCCCATTCCATGTGTAAACAAGCTGAGGTGGTGCAGTATAAGAGAATGGGGTGAGAGTTACGACCGATGACCCCGATGCATACCCCTATGCCTGTTGGTGGGGATGGGGGTTGCAAGGGATGGGAACCCTAACATTGAATTTCCTGCCTTTTGTCACTGTGGTACAGCCCTAACTGATGCATTAAATGGAGTTTTTTGCCATGAATTTTCCTTCTTTTTCAGAATGTGCAGTATAAATAGTGAATGGAATGTGGTGGTGCGAGCGTGGGGCCCCTCGGTAATGGTAACATAATTGGAAACAGAAACAGTCATGGTAACAGCAAGGAGGATGCCAAAGGGTACAGTAACAGAAATGGAAATGGAAACGCAAGTGTATAAGTAAACACAAATTGTTACGTGCACAGTCATGGTAACACAATTGGAAATGCAAACACTTACGGTAACAGCAACGATGACGCCAAAGGAAACAGAAACACAAACAGATGCGCATATGCAAACACAAATGGCAATTCACACGGTGATGCAAAAGGAAACACAAACACAAACAAAACCAGTAATGGAAATGCTAACTGTAACAGTAACGCAAGCGCACCCACTTTTTGTCCCCAAAAAGTGCATTCAGAAGCACAATGAATACAAAGAATGTATGCATAATAATGGCCCTAGGAGCAGAAAATGAACACTAGGGCCCAGATATTCAAACTGCACCAGGCTATGGCGCAAGCCTGGGTGCAGCGCAACTTGGCTGCACGGGGCATTGACCAGGCGATATTCAACGAAGCTGCACCATGGCTCAGCATCGTTGAATATCGCACCCTGGCCAGCCACAGTGCACAAGGTGCAGTGGCACTGGAACATGTGGATGCGCTAGCGCAAGTTCCATTGCAAAAGGTGCAGCACCCACGATATTCTAAAGTCGACATACAAATGGGGCCATAATGTATGCAAGGCACACATGGGGCCATTTGCATGTCATTATAGCCCCATTTGCATGCAAGTACGCCAATCCCCGACGACTTGCACCTGGTGCCCTGCCAGGCAGCAGCCATCGAGGAGTGACACCCCCTGCAGCACGGCAATGTGCCCCACAGCCCGATCATGGGCTGCAGTACAAAAAAGAATATTCCAATATCCCTGGTGATCCAGTGGACCGCCTGATCATGGGCTAAGTAAATAAAATTGAAATCATATCATCCCTGGTGGTCCAGTGGACTGCTGTCCTATTGCGGGCTTCAGTAAATGAATGAGCTATCCAAAATCCCTGGTGGTCCAGCGGACTGCTGCCTGCTTGATCGCGGGCTAAGTAATAAAAATAAACGTAAATCCCTGGTGGACCAGTGGACCGCTGCCCACCCAATCGCAGGCTAAGTACAAAATGAAAAATCCAATATCTCTGGTGGTTCAGTGGACCATTGCCCCCCCCCCCCGATCGCGGGCTAGGTAAAAAAAAATAATCTAACCTGTATCCCTGGTGGTCCAGTGGACCTGTCTGCCTGATCAGCAGACTGAATGTAAAAGAAGAAACCTATTATCCCTGGTTGTCCAGTGGACCCCCCCACCAGCCCACTGATCCCCCACCGCTTCCCCCAGTCAGCGGCGGGCAGCACCACCCACCTGCCTCCCGCCGCCTGGACTGACACCATCAGTAGGGCTGTACACCACATTGGTCCACAGCTTGAGCCAATGGGAGTGCAGCCCATACCATACTACACATTCCAGATATGTGAATAGGATCCATTCACATATCTGGAATGTATGCTCTGGTATAGGCTGCACTCCCATTGGCTCACTACTGTGGACCAATAGGCGACAGCACTACCGACTGTGTCAGTCGACAGTGGCGGGCAGCATGCGGGTGGTGTTGCCACCGCCGCTGACCGGGGAGCGGGTGGGGATCAGTGGATGGTGGGAGGGGTCCACTGGACCACCAGGGACACAGGTTTTCTTTACATTCAGCCCACGATTGGGCAGACAGGTCCACTGGACCACCAGGGATAGAGGTTAGATTATTTTTTTTACTTAGCCTACGATCAGATGGGCAGCGGTCCACTGGACGACCAGGGATATTGGATTTTTCATTTTGTACTTAGCCCACGATCGGGCGGGCAGCGGTCCACTGGACCACCAGAGATATTGGATATCTCATTTATTTACTGAAGCCTGCGATCAGGCAGCGGTCCACTGGACCACCAGGGATTGTGGATTAATCATCTATTTACTGAAGCCCACGATCAGGCAGCGGTCCACTGGACCACCAGGGATTGTGGATTAATCATCTATTTACTGATGTCCGCAATTGGGCATGGTGGGGCCACCACCACGGAGGTGCAGCCAGAGCTCGGGTGGCCACCCACAGGTGGCAGCTGCCGTGCTGCACCCTGCAATATGGCAGCTCACCTGTGGGTGGCCAGCCCTTGCTCCTTTTCTTTTTGGATCAACTTTTTGCTGGTGCAGGTAGGGATTGCGTATGCATGGCTCCGCACATCCCAGGCTGTGAATCGGGCTGTGCAGAGCATGCATGGGGACACCCCCCCTACCTGCGCCTGCATACATTACTGATGTGCTCTGGCTCATCGGGATTTGTGCCGCACACTTTTTCCATTTGAATATTGTGCCGGGGCGCATCAGTGGGTTGTGCATGACGCAACACTGTTGCGCCATGCGCAAACCTTTTGAATATCTGGGCCTTGGAATACAAAATTGCTTATATTTCAGGAACTGTACGACATACAAAAAAAAGTAAAATTTCATATTATGTATGACTTCCCTGGCTAGTTTTATACTTAGCATTTTTCCGACAAAGAGTTCGTATCTCGAAGCGTTTCCAAGATACGGACCCGGAAAGGCGCGGCGGATGTCGTAATGTTAACCTATGGGAAAAATAGTCAACTTCAGAGTGCTGTAACTTTGCAGCCCTGTAATATGTTGTGACCAAACCACCAAAAGGCACATCTGTGGGATGTTGGCTTTCTTCCCTTTAAATTTCAGCCCAAAAGACCAAACCATTATTTTGCAGCAGAGTGGCAAAGAATTCCTGTTATTGTGGCCATAATGTCACAAAGTAGTGTCGTGATTTGAGACACTTTCACAAAAAAAATCACGAAAAAATCAAAAGTGAGACATTACTTTGTGACACTACAGTTTACACAAATTTTAAAAACATATTTCTGGGGTGTTTAACCCCCCAAAAAAAGACATGGCTAGCATCCTCAGGGCTCGACTAGGTGAACACAAGAAGAATTGTGTTGCTAGAGAGTCCCAATTTTAAATGCCAACCATTTCTGTGACCAGCAACTGAAAACAAAATGGTGGAATTTCGACACTACAGAGGTAATTTGTGACACTAAAAACTGCATTTGTGACACTGTCGAACTTTTTGTTAACTTTTCCCATTGATTATAATGGAAAATATGTTTTTTGAATAACTTTTTAACCGTTTATTATTTTTTCACAAAATCTTCAAAAGGCACATCGGGGACCCTGGCTGCATGTTTCCTGAAGGTTTCAGACTGGTTGCACAAACCGAGCAACCTATAGGTGCGAGCAAAGAATGCGCAGACAAGCGTAAGTATGACTTTCTGCGGTGCTATGTAGCTCCACAACCGTAAATTTGACCATTATGAAACTTGGCAAATCCAGAGAACTATGGTACTGCTCCATGCATGCCAAATTTCAGGCAAATCCATCATATGGTGGCAAAGTTATTAACCTGCAAAATTTCAGACTTTAACCTTAAATGGGTACTCAACCTAACTATAGTGGCACTACCATGCCACTATAATATATATATATATATATATATATATATATATATATATATATATATATAGATATATATATATAGATATATAGATATAGATATATATATAGATATATAGAATATATATATATATATAGATATATATATGTATATATATATGTAATCGTTGCTTTTATTTTGTATCACAGGTCATATAGTCAAACTTGGGGTGTGCATTTCCTGGCTTGATGAGGAATTTTGGTGTTGGAATACTGTCAAGCCAGTGAAGGTATTTTTTTTGTGGGGGGGGGGCATTATTTAAAAAAAGTTAAAAAAGATCCATCAATGTTTTGGTCTTCTTAACAGGTCTTCAGCGTATCATCAGAACTGAAAAAAAAATTAACTACCGTGATTCGTGAAGAATGTGATTTGTCTCATGATGAGTGTCTGGTGTGACATGACCAACGATAATAAACTGTACAGGAATGCAAATACTTATGGCTGTACTTCCCTAACCTGTACCACACAAAACTACCTGATTTGAAAACTCATATCACTGAGTACAATGGTGATTGAAGCCGAGACCCGAGATACTACAAAACAGACTTACATTAAACTAACTACAAAAAAAGTACAGTTTTATGATTCATGAATCATGACCGTGAAGATGAAGAATGTGATTTGTATTATGACTCGTGATGATCACCCTGACTTAAAAATGCACATCAATGAGTACAATGTTCATGCAGAGTTATGCAACACACCAGTACTCCAAAGGGAAGCCAAACAAACAACTGTGACTTAAGTTACAAATGGAGATTGGGCCCTAAGGAGATGCAAATGCACAGACAGATTAAGACTGCACTGTGCACTCAAGAGATACAGACACAAAGGCACAACACCACCTAACCAGTGCTCACAAGACACAAATCCAAATCTGGAAAAGAATACCTTTTGCCAGTTGGGGGGGTACTGCATGACAGTATCAATCCATTACCAGTAAAGATACCACAAAGCAGTACACAAAATTCATGCAGGTGCAGTTGATAGCAGGTTCACACTGCTGCAATTACTATGTGGCACATTAAGATGTGTCTGATTTGATGGCACGTGTCACACACACACACACACTCACATACACTACACTACAAGTAATGTGTAGCAAATTGACACAGTTATACAAGAAAAATATAACCAAAACAGAAAGACTGCCTTTTTCTCCCAGTTTTAACCAACCTCCACCACAGCTACACCCTTCCCCCAAAGCACACTTCAAGTGTTTGTCAGTACACAGACTGAATGTTCTAAATTAACAATCAAGATCCACACACAAACAATAAGCACTCAATGATATGATCACAGGAGGGTTTTCCTACAATCGATGTACTAAATTTTGAGCAAAATAAATAATTCAGAAAGTCTTTTTTTAACAGCTTTTAGAGGATTTGAATTGCAGATCTCTGAGTTTGGCAGAAGACACCAGGAAAAATGACTGCTGTGTGACTGGACTTCTCTGCTGGGACTATATTGCCCTCCTTCCCTGCCCTCTACCCTCCCACCCAAAGCTAGTTCTACTTTTATAGGCACAGGATTTGACTGACAGCAGGAACTTCCTGTTTGGGAGCAGAAAGTGAGTGATCACAGAGCCACCAAAGACCCACCATCCTAGAAGGGCAAGAGTAGCTCTCCGGCCCCCTCTAGCTGCTGGAAGTCTGCCTCTGAGCAAGTAAGGGGTCTACTGAGAAATATAGGATATTCTTGTCTCAGAACAGGACAATCAGGAGCTGAAAGGGCACACAGGCAGAAAGTAAGGAGAGAGGGGAAAAAAAAACAGAGGAAAGAGTAAGGATTGCAAACAGTTAAGGGGCCAGAAATAAGACATGATGGGAGTGGTGCAGTGCAGTGGCTGTGGAGCATCAGTCTTCCAGGAGACGTTCTGGAGGATGCGGTGTTGTCCCATCTGCAGGTACCTCTCTGGGCTGAGGGAGGAGGTTGCTCATCTCCAGGCTGACTTGGCCAGGATTTGTGGGACCTCCTCTTCCATCCAGGGACCACCAGTGCCACTGCTGTTGCCTCAGAGGTTGCAAAGAAAGAGGAGTGGTTGGACCACAGTGGGCTCAGGGAGGGTGAGGGTGGTGGAACAGAGGTGCATCCCTCCAGTTGTACCTCTCCACAATTCCTATGCCATTCTGGCAAAGTGTGGTTCCTCTATGGAGGCACCCACAGTGGAGACCAAGGAGGATGCTGGGAACCTCCACAAAGGAGACCCACAGGAGGGTGGCAGAGGGCCCCACAGGGGAAGGAAACAACTCCTGGTGGGTGACTCCATTGTTAGAAAGGTAGAACTGGGGGAGGAAGGGGAGAGGGAGGTAAGGTGCCTGCCTGGTGCCATGGCTTGGAGGGACAGGGAGCAAATCCTCAGGATTGCCGGAGCAGCTGCACGGGGAGGGAGCTGGATGTCATTGTCCACCTAGAGACAAATGACCTGGCTAAGAAAGGGATTAGAGAAGTGCAGGAAGAGTTTGTGGAATTGAGGAGGGGCCTCAGACAAGTAGCACGCACAGTGACCTTCTCGGAGGTGCTGCCCATCTATGGTGTAGGAGAGCCTAGGGTGTTCCGCACCATGGGATTCAATCAGTGGTTGAAAAACTGATGTGGAGCTCAGGGATTTGGCTTCATTGGGGACTGGGGGTCCACCTGGGGTGATGCAAGTCTATACTGGCATGATGGGCTGCTTCTGTCCAGGAGGGGAACCAGGATCCTAGGTGATAGGTTTAAATGCTTCATTGACAAGCATTTAAACTAGCCAAGGGGGGAGGCACTGGAAAGGAGCAGGGAAATCCTAGCCCCCCCAAAAAAATCATGGTAGTAGGTGCAGTAAACACCAACATAGAGGTGTCGATAGGGAGAAAGGCAGGGGTAAACGGAGAAAGTGACAAAGGCAAGAAGGACAGGGATGGGGCAAAAAGGAGCAAGGCCATCAGGAAATGGAGGGTAATGAATACCAATGCCCGTAGTCTGAGAAACAAGTTCCCTGAGCTGGTGGCCTTGATGGAAGAGGGATGCCTGGATATCGTAGCAGTCACAGAAACATGGTACACAGAGAACCATGACTGGGATGTTAGCATACCAGGGTACATAACCTACAGGACAGACAGGCAGGGGAGAAGAGGGGGAGGAGTAGCTCTCTATGTAAAGGAAGGGATAAAAGCAACTGAACAAAAGAGTAAACAGGGAGGAGAGGAGGCACTGTGGGTCACCTTGGAGACTGGAAAGGGCACCACAATCTGCACAGGGGTTGTGGACAGACCCCCATGTCAGGGGGAGGGAATGGACAAGGATATGATAGAAGGCATTCTTAGAATGGCAGAGAAAGGGGAGATACTGTTGATGGGAGACCTGAACATGCCAGATGTTAACTGGAGCACATTTGCTGCAGCCAAGTCCAAGAGCAGGGCCATTCTTGATGCCCTACAGGTGGCAGGCCTCAGACAGCTTGTTTTGGAACCTACTCATGAGGGAGCAATCTTAGACCTTGTACTCTCAAATGGGGGCAATGAGAGTATCTCAGATCTAGAAGTGGGTTGCCATCTGGGAACAAGTGACCATCAAACAGTGTGGTTCATGTTAAACTCAGCTACAGAGTCAAGCCATACAAAAGTGAGGGTACTGGACTTCAGGAGGGCTGACTTTGGCAAGATGGGAGAGTGCCTTAGAAAAGCACTAGCAAACAGGCTAGAAGGAGGTGTGGAGCAACAGTGGGAATCATCAAAACTGCCATCACAGAGGCAACAAGCCTTTGTGTGAAGCAAATAAACAAATCAAAACAAAAGAAAAGCCACTATGGTTCTCAAAAGGGTGGCTGTGAAGGTCAGGAAGAAAAGATAGCATTCCGGAAGTATAAGGAAACACAGAAGGAGCAGGACAGAGGCTGTACCAGTTAAGGCAGAAGGAAGCAGGGAGGAAGTCAGAATAGCAAAGGCCCAAACTGAGGAAAAATAGCCAACTCGGTTAAGAAGGGGGATAAAACCTTTTACAGGTACATCAGAGAGCGTAGAAAGACAAAGGGAGGGATAGTGAGGCTGAATAGAATAAACGGTGGGTGGGCAGAGGGGGACAGTGAAAAAGCAGGGATACTGAATGAATATTTCTGCTTAGTATTTGCAAAAGAGGAGGGGGAAGTGCCTAATCCAATTAACAGAAGCACTCTTAATAGGGGGGTCGATCCCAGTCCTTTCACAGAAGAAAGGGTTCTGCAAGAACTCCTAAAACTGAAGGTGAACAAAGCAATGGGGCCTGATGGCATTCACCCCAGAATTCTAAAATAATTAAGGGGGGAACTAGTGAAACTACTGACTACTCTTTTTAATAAATCATGGGAGGATGGTGTGGTACCCGAGGACTGGAAGAAGGCGGATGTGATCCCCTTCACAAAAGTGGGACCAAGACAGAGGCAGGAAACTACAGACCTGTCAGTCTCACCTCTGTGGTAGGGAAAGTGATGGAGTCACTTCTGAAGGAAAGAATAGTTGAGTACCTAGAGGCCAGTGGGGCACAGGACCCAAGGCAGCATGGGTTCACAGCGGAAGGTCATGTCAGACGAATCTAATAGTTTCTTTGACTGGGTGACCAAAGTAGTGGACCAGGAGGGCTGTGGACATGGCCTACCTGAGACTTTAGCAAGGCATTTGACACAGTCCACACAAAAGATTAATAGTCAAATTAACCAGCCTGGGAGTGGGTCCCAGGGTGGCAGCCTGGGTAAAACATTGGCTGGACAACAGGACACAGAAGGTAATTGTAAATGGAGTCCACTCTGAAGAAAGAGGGGTTACTAGTGGGTACCGAGGGGTTCAGTATTGGGTCCAGTCCTTTAATGTCTTCATAGTGACATTGCAGAGGGACTGGAAGGAAAAGTATGCCTCTTTGCAGATGACACAAAGATCTGCAACAGGGTTGATACACAAGGAGGCGTGGAAAGGATGAGAAGGACTTGGCAAAGTTGGAGGAATGGTCAGAAGTATGGCAGCTAGGATTCAATACAAAAAAGTGCAAAATAATGCACCTGGGAAACAAGAACCAAGGGGAAGAATACACAATGGGGGGGAGGTAGTAACAACAGGGGGTAGGAAGAAATAGGCTGTTGGTTAACTAGGATCTGCGGCCTATCCTGTAGGTAGGGAAATGGGCAGACTAGATGGGCCAAGCAGTCCTTATCTGCCATCAAAGTCTATGTTTCTATGTTTCTATGTCTCTATCTTCCACTACACACACACACTACACAGAACTAAGACTGTGCAAAACAATCTAGAGCCCATGTGACCTGCAATCCCATGAATCACTGCAAAATGTGCCTTAGAGCTCAATAACACAGAGAAGTGATGTGAAGTATATTGATTTCAATGTACTTCACCTTAAAATTGGTGGAGAAGTGGTTTGAGGAAGGCAGAATAATGTGAAATCATTGGTTTCAATGGACTTTGCATTCCTTGTTATGACACAAAGTACTCCTCTTTGCACTGCAGATTACTTTGCGGATTCCGCATTACTCCATGAGTCACTACGCAGAGAGAATTTGGGCCATTTCTCCCTCCACTACTTTCGAAGTCATTGAATGAGGGCAGGGAGGTGGGTGCGGTGTTTGTCTATTTATCAAAAGCATTTGATACTGTGAACGATGAGATCATGGACAGGAGACTACTGGATATCGGGGCTGAATCTGAAACCTGCCAGTGGTTTCTATCATACTTACAAAATAGAACTCAGCAAATACAATTAGACAATGTTATATCAAATAAGGTTGTAAATGGGAGGGGTGTGCCCCAGGGGTTATTACTGGGTCCATTCCTATTCTTAATTTTTGTAAATCCAGTTACAAATTGTTTGGGGAATACTCAAATTCATCTTTATGTGGACGATACAGTTCTTATTGCATCAGATACAGATAAACTAGAGATGGAAAGAAGCTTGCAGGAAGATTTTTCTACCCTCTATCACTGGTTTTTATAATTCTCACCTTGTGTAATGAAAAAAAGTCCAACATAATAATTTATGGGACTAAACAAGCCCATAAAAAAGGGTAAGGAAATTTGTATCAGAACAGCTCAGGGTGTAATCCTTGAGCAGGTTTCTGAATACAAATACCTGGGCATTTGGATGGATCAGAGCTTAGATTTTCAATTACATATTGAGAAAACTGTTGATAGAATTGAAACACATATGGGTGCCTTTAGGCACTCAAAGTACTGTCTAAATTACAAAATGAAAGAATTGGTGGTTAATCAATTATTGTTGCCAATAGTTGACTATGGAGCCCATGTTTATGGACTTACAAACAAGCTAAATTTAAAGAAAATAAATAGATTACAAAACAAAATGGCTTGTTTTATATTAAAATGTGATTTCTTTACCCACCATTGTGAGATGCATGATAGGTTGGGGTGGAAAGATTTTGAGATCAAACGAGACTGGGAATGAACTTATTTAGTATAAAAAGTGCTATATTCAGGTATCCAGAAAATATATATATATATATATATATATATATATCTATATATATAGATATATATATATATATATATTGATCGGGAGGGGAAAGAACTAACTAAGACACCTAAAGTTTTTGTGCAACAAATGAATAAAAAACAACAGGATGGCTGTAAATGTCTATTTAAGATTGGGGAGGCGTAAATGTTTAAAGTGGGGTTTGGATGATAATTTATAGTATAGTCATTAGTAAATGGCATGTTCTTAGACTGTGTCTGTGTTTTGCCTATATATACTGTATATATATATATATATATATATATATATATATATATATATATTATTGTAAAATTTGTGAAGCATTTTAAGAATTACATACAGGATCATCTTGAGAACAGGTTCGTTGAATCTAACGATGTTGTAAGCCAACTTTCTGTATAAAAATAAACCTTTTATTATTACTACTACTAAATATTACCAGGGCTGATACATTACCCTGTTTCCAGTATACAGCAACTTTTCAACCTTATTTTCTACTTAGTCACAGCAGTTATTTATAAATGTGGTGCCATCCAGTATTTTTCTCGTTCCCATTCCAGTAATATACAGTCAAACAGAAGATGTGCAATTGTTTTCTTATTATTCACATTCTATTTACAAGTATTATCCTACCTAGTTGCTACCTAATAACTTTGACAGCCTTTGGTTTCATTCAACTGACCCAATCTTAGACTGCATATGACCTTCCTATGCACCCTATATATTCCGAACAGAGTAAATTTTTATTTTAGCCTTAACCTTCTTATATAGCTTCATTGCTGGAGAGTCCTCCAGCCTAGATAAATCTTTTTGAAAAAAATATATATATCTGAGAACTCATGCTTCTGAAAGCCATATTGATCCTAGATCGGCACATGTCAGGGTCTTATCTAATAGAGGGAATCATGTTTTAGTATAGTCAGTTATTGCTACCTCTACCCAGCATTGTTTCGGAAGTATTTTTTTCTTCCATTTCCATTATCTTATTCCAATAACCAAGGGTATCACTACTGAAGACATAAACTGATTAGCCCAACACCCAGAAGCCCAAGATGAAGATCCCAACACAGAAAATCCCAACAGTAGGATTTTGCCCATGGCAGAGTTAGTAATAATAAGTAAGGGGAGTGGGGGGGGGCAAGCCCCCCAAAACATGAAAAAAAACCTTCACCATGGGCAAAATTCCACTGTTGGGATTTTCATGGTCGGGATCTTCCTCTCGGTCTTCCAGGTGTCAGGCTAATGAGTGTTAGCCATCAGTAGTATATCCTAACCAGCAGCCCTATTCAGGGCTTGCAATTCAATGTCCTTCATGTCTGCCTTTTATATTAAGCGGACTGTTGGTGTATCATTTTGGAGGATCAATATCAGTCTGATGAAAACATTTTGAATTGTCTCCACCAGGCATAAATTGGTATTCAGGGACCAAATTTCTCCCCCATTTAGTATCTGACTAGTAACCTTCGCACTAAAGGCTTTACACATTGCTGTAAATGAGTTTCCTCCAAATTGTCTTGCAAACTTATTAATAGCATTTGATTTTCTTATCCCTGCCTCTCTAATTTTCAACAGATGTGCTTTCACATCCTATTTTAATTAAATGTAATGCCAAGATATATAAATTGTGTTACTTCTTCCACTGATATTTCATTACTTAACCAGAATTCATAAGTTTATTTTCTAGTACTATATACCATTATTTTGCTCTTTCTATCATTTACTGTCACTTTACAGAAACTATGTTGCTCTCTAGAAGAAAAGCCTGGACCCGGGTCATATCCTAAAGTGCTCCTGTGAACAGCAGGTGCTGGGAGAGTTGCAGCTGTGATTTCTCAAGGTTCAGCAAAACCCCCTGGAAGTTAAGAACTGAGAAGCAGTGACAACTGCTTGTTCTGTCTCCTGTCTGTATGGGCTGGAATTTAACCAACCATCCAAGTACAGTAAGACCTGGAGTCCCAATTTCCTCAGGTGAGCAGTGAGCACTGCAAAGCACTTTGTAAAGACTCATGGTGCTGAGGAAGCCCAAACAACAGGACTCTGAACTGGTGGTACTGTTCCAGCACTATGGAAAGGAGGTATCTGTGATGGCCAGGGTACACCAGTATGTGCTGGCATGCATCTTGCAAATCAAGGAAAGCTAGCCAGTCATGAGGCTTCAAAGCTCAGAGAAATCATTCAGAAGTTTTCTCAGTACATGAATTTGCTCAGATTTATGAGGTCGAGGATGGGGCCAATGCCACCAATCTTTTTGAAACTATAACGTAGTGGGAGTAGACCACTATGATTCTTTCTGATTCTGGCACTACTGCTACTGCCCTGTTGCTCTGGTGGCCCACAATCTCCCATGCCAGAAGCTCTGACATGACAAAGGGGGTTGTCTTCCTGGTGGATACTCCAGAGGAGTTTCTGTAAAATCCAGGGAGTGCCCCTCTTGAATGATACTGAGGGCCCACTGGTACATTGTGATAATTTCCCATTGACAGTAAAACTGTGTCAGGTGCCCCCACTGGGGATGAAAGGTCTGCCTTGGACTGCTGAGGCAGGACTGGGGCCAGACCTTCAGATAGTGGGAGTAGGTGCATTCGGCACTTGTGTATTTGGTTGCATTCTCTTCTGAGGCTGGGAAAGCTGTCTTCTGTTTTTGCTTCCCTTTCTTTGCCACACAAAGAATGCTTGTTGTTAAAGGACATATGCCCCTTGCTCTTCTAAGAGTTGAGGGGGTCAGGTTTGGAGGTCTTAACAGTCATTCTAGTTTCACTAGATACTATAAGAGACTGCTCCATCTGTTGTCCAAACAGGTAAGTGCCATCAAATGGGGACATTCATTACCTGTTGCTGGATGCCTTGGGTGAAGCCAGCAGCCTACAGTCAGGAATGCCATCTGAGTCAAATGCCTGCAGCTTCAGAGTGAGATGCTGCATCAAAGGCATCCATGGAAGCTTTGAGCTGGTGAGTGCTGTATTTCATACCTTGCTCCACAGTCAGCAGAATACACTTTTCAGCCTCCGACTCTGGCAGGGTCTTTGCCAAAGACTTTATCTTGCTCCAAAGGGTATACTCATATTTGGAAAAATGCCATTGGTAGCCAACTACATTCATGCCCAGGGTGGCTAAAGCATAAATCCTTTTTCCCATAGTGTCAATCTTGCATGATTCCCCGTTAATGGAGTGTGCAATGACCCCCTTGGGGACAGTGGCCTAGTCATTCTTAGCAAGAATAACAATATCATCAGCTATGGGCTGAGGAAATACACTGGTTTATTTTCTGGAGTATTTCCTGTCTGCCTTCTTAGGGATAAACTACCACTGAAGCAGGTCTTTGCAAAACTGCATCAGACAAGGTTTCCAGCACAAGTGGTAGGCATGTTTAAGAACTCCAGCTGGAGATGCCTAGCCTGCTCAGTGGCTGCTGGCTCATAATCCAATGCTGCTTGCATATTTCTGAGCATAGCCTGGAATGAGCAGTCCTCCTGTGGCACACATACAGGGACTGGGTGTGAGATTTCTTGGCTATAGTAAGGGTTATTGTCATCACCTTCAGAGACAATGAGGTCAAGTTCTTAGTCATTCCCCTCTACTCCATCATCAGAAGGGGGTAGAAGAGATGGTGGGCTCACAGGACAGATAACCCAGTGCATGTCTGCTGCCAAATGGCGTCACCACCCTGGCACCAAACAGTGAGAGACCATTGTCTAAGGTGGTGCTGGAACCACCACCAGGTGTGGCACCAGGAGGTTTCCCCAGCACCACAAACCCAGGCAGCACTGGGCCAGGCACTGGGTGTGATACCAGAACTGACAGCATTGACCCAGCCAGCACCAAAGTGATTGACGATGGCAACATTGCTGCCCATGCCCCAGACAAGATGGTGTGGACACCACAAAGTGCTGCCACAAGCAAACACTCTTCCTGACCTGGCAGTATTGCCTGTGGCACTGTACCCACCGACATCAAACGGTCAGAGACCAGTTCCACCAGCAGTGCCACCTGTGCCAGATGCTGCACCCATTGCTCCATAGGAGCTTCCCAGTGGTGGAAACTCCCATTGGAACCCTTTCTTAAAGACGGGGAGGGGGTGCCTCTGGGCCTGAGACACTGACCTCCCAAGCCTAGAAGTTCCTGGTTTTGTCAGTGACAATGGTGGGGACCTCTGGTTCTGGGAATCCAAATGTCTCATGGCAGACCTCACAAAGGGTGACCTCAACTGGCACTGTTTCTTCCCCCTTTTGCAAGAAGAGGCCAAGGCCAAGCAATGCCTGGACCCTCGCCCAGAGCATGTGCAGGAGTGAGATTGCTTCTTTTTGTATTTATGGAAGGACTGCCTTTCTTCCTGAGTACTGGACCACCTGTTATCAGAGCCTCCCTCTTGAGGAGAGAGAGGACTGGATGCAGCCCTGCTGCCAGAGCAGTTAGCCTCAACAAGCTCCCCACCTTCCTCCATGGTTGTCAACAGTTGTACTTGGTAAAACTGAGAAGACTTACTGTAGTCATTAAATTGTGACAAAAAAACAACTAAATCTGACATATAAATAACAAACTCTAGCTTTAAACACCAAAAATAAGAAGAACTGAATACTGTTGTATAGATGTGATGTTCTGACTCCTGTGGGTGAGTGAAGATTGTCACTGATGTGCATTCAGTGGCAGGAAAAAAGTAATTGAGGCAGTTGGGGGCTGACACTGAGGTAAATAAGTGACTGCATGTACTGACTCATGGGGCCAGGCATGCTTGCTGCTTACCATGCGGCTAGCCTTTTTTAAAGTTCTGGCTCCCACCTGGTCCGAGTGCCTCTGGTTAAGACCCACTAGTGGAAATCAGTGGTGAAGACTGATTCTTGGAAGATCAAGCATTGGGCAATGCCAGTCATGATTTAGGTACTAAATCCCGCCGACTGTTTTCCCGACATTTGAAATCCTGCCCTCTGATTCCCGAAAAAAGAATTGCCCGAACGCCGATATTCCCGTTAGTGAAATTCCCGACACAATTCAGAATGTCTCAAAATCTCTCAAAAGAAAAATGCCTTAATTTAGCTTTAAATCTTCAATGCTCCTCACTCTGAGCCTCAGTTCACTGTTGTACAAGCTGTTCGCATCTGCCTTTTTACAGCAAATTACAGTAATTAATCGCGATTAGCGTCAGCCTCTGCCATGCAATAGAGAAGCCTATTTTACGCTGGAAGCACTGTCAGCATTGACCTTTTTTTTGACAGCTGTCATGGTAGCAAATTAGCTGTCCTTCTATTTTGATGTTCTGCATTAATCCTTTCATTTGTCATGGTAGCAAATTACTTGTAGCCTTACAGTGATTAACAGTGATTGTAGTAAATCACTGTTGTATGCCTGATTTAGGGAACTCTGTTGGAGCTGTTACAGCTACTGGTACAGCAAGTGATGGCAGAAGTATGTGCTGTGGTGCCTTCTCAGAAGGGGAACAATAAGATCTGCATTGGTGGCTATTTGACGGTAAAAGAGCGAAATCGTGGTGAGGTGTTCTACTGGTGCTGTCAGAGCCACAAAATACTAAATACTAAATCTATGCTTCTCTGTTTCTTTCATGGTGTACTACGATTTTATTCACTGTGCACGCATACACTGTGTTTCCTGAATTTATGTTGCACTGTGTTGCTTTGCACTAAATAAATAAAACACTTTATTAGTTATCTCTCTGTTTTTACCAGGAAGTAACAAGTCTCTCTGTTTTCACTGTTTTCACTGGGAAGTAACGGGAGGAGGGAAATCATGCTTTGGGATTTTAATCAATCGGGATTTAGCAATTTCGGCATTTTGGTCTGGGGATTTTGGACGGCGGGCAATCGGTTGGCAGGAATTAGTACGGATACCACAAGTCATGTTTGCTTACTTGTATTTGCAGTGTAGCATTGGACTGTGGGTTGGGTGGTGTTGATTGGCAGCACTGGGGGAGTGGCTGAAGTTTGTTGGGGTGGGGATGACAGGTAGTGCAGAGGGGGCAGAGAGAAAACAGGAAGTGATACTAAGTGGATGCAGGAGGGAGCCTGTGTGTGCAAAAAGCATTAGGATCCTAGATTCCTAGTAGGAATCTCCAAGGCAGTATATATTGTCACAGCAGCTTCCGCGTTGCACTTTCCAGCTTTGTGATTGGATAAGTAGATCAAAGTGACCACATAGAGTAGGCAGAGAGTGGGTGGGATTACAGAAGATATTGTTAAGCCTAAACCTCTGATAGGCTGGCAGCACAGCTAGTGGTTAGAGTACCAAGCTGTGAATGAGCTTGTTACATCCAGCAAACCTTGGTTTGATTATCACAACCTCTAGTTGGGTACTGTGTGACCCAGAGCAAGTTTGTCACATAACCTCCCCAGTGCTGCCAGGTCACCCCGAAAGATGACCTAGTGGGCCTTACCCTGTTATCAAACAATAACAAAAAATAGGTGGAGGGGAACAAGTCCCCAAAAGCCCTATCACACAGTGCTAGTAATGTGTTCACTTATGCTGTTGGCAAGTAAACATAAAAATACGCAAACAGTGAGCACAAAGATAGATGGAAGTATGGCAAAGCAGGCAGGGTAGATGAAGCATAAAACAGCCTAAATGGAGTTGCAAAAAGCAGTCATTTCTCCTTGCCCTGTTCCAAGGGAACCTTTTATTGCCTTAATGTCTTCAAGCTCATTTTGTCATCTTTCAGCACCTTTGGTGCTTTGTTTATATATTGTCCTAATTTCTCATCTCTTTGTTCGTTTCAATACTTGGTTCATTTGTATGGAAACGTGATCCTTGTCCTATAGAGTTCATCAAATTCTGCTGCTTACTCCTGTGCTGTCCATGTAAATGAACAAAGTAATGAAGAACAAAGGAAAGAGAAATGAGGACAATTGAGCAATTAGACATTACAGGGAGTGTGTTATGATGGGATAACAGCCTGCCTTGGGTGGGTTGAAGCACAAGATGGAGCCAAGTGATTCCACCACCTGTCATTAGCCCACTGTAATGCACCCCTCGGAGTTCCTTATTCTGATTATGAAATGGATTCTTTTTAATAAATTGGGTGTATGTTTTGAACATAGATTTGTTGAGCTACTATCAATTGGGCTATTGTGCTGGGATAACAACCTGACAGAAGGTATTTCTAGGGCAGTCAGGAGCTGGCATTCATTCTACCTATTTCATAATATACAGTATCGAATGTAAGTTGAATTGTGTCTGAATTATGTTTCCCTTTTTTTTTTCCAAAAGACACAAACTCACATTAAAGGGCTCCGAGCACCAAAATAAGCAGCCAGAGAACATTAATCATCTTTGAAAGTAGTGAATTCTTATTTTTCTTTCTACAATAGTTTTCTTCTTCCTTTCAATAGAACAGCGCTTTACCTGGCAGCTGGCATGGCTAGTTCTAGTCCTCTTCTTATACATCATCAGCATTGTTGCCTCACTTGCTGTGTTACCCCAAGGTGATTGGCTCTTCCTGAGTAGGGGAGATATCACAGTCAGTGAGGTCACAATGCTGATGAGGTGGAAAAAGGAACAGAACTAGATATGTCAGTCTCTAGGCAGAGTGCTCTTCCACACATTACAGCTTGTGCTGTCTGACAGAACATCTTCTAATAAGTCAATGGCAAAAGAAAAATCACCTCTGACATAAATAGAGAATAACTAACACCAAATTGTTAAGAGCAAACTGGCTTGCCAGCCCAGTGGCGTTGAGGGTTGAGGAGCTAGATGCCACACCTCATGCCATGCTGGTGACCTGGGTTCAGGAGCGATGTGGGTCATCAGGGGTCGGCCAGGGGGGGAGAAGGATTGAGTGTCCCTGGGACTACTCTCCTTCTCTAGGAAGGGTGGGGAGGGACTCCTATGAGGGTGCTGACTCCTGGCAGTGACTAGGGGGTAGTGCTGGTCATAGAATAATAGAGGAGATGGTGCAGGCAGACGTCCAATGTGTGACGTGTGGGAGCACGCATCGCAGTGTCCTTGGCATCCCTGCATGCCAGCGCCATAGGGGAGAAACTCGGGGGGGGGGGTTAGCCAAATCCTCCAGTGCTTGTGAAGCTCCGCCTGTGGTGCTGCACCGGATGCTCCAGGAGCTCCCTCTGGCCCTGACCCCTTGGTCTTCCATGTTGGGTTCCATGATGTGGCCTATATGGAGGGAGATGGGAGGAGTTTGAGACTTGGGCATAGAGCCCGGTGCAGGAGCTGCTGGTGGATCAGAAAGGGGGACCACAGGACCACCTCTGCTGAGGAAGTAAGGCACATAAATGAATAAATAAATAAATAAAAAAGAACAAACTGGTTACACACACCTAGTTGTGAACATAATTTAATAATAATAATAATATTTTATTTATTAAGCGCCTTATCAACAACCAAGGCACCTCACAATTCATAAATAAACACACCTTAAAATACTAACAGACAAAAATAAGACAGCAGTTAAAAAAGAGAACATCAATTAACGAAATCGGCTGTAGCAATTAACCAAAGGCCTGATTTGGCATGAGAGTGAAGCTGCAGTGCCTCAGTAATGTCACAACAGTGAGGTGTGTGAACCACTGAGTTTCTAACAGAGACAAGTGAAGTTGCCAAAATTAGCTTCATGCTGAAATTCATGAATGTTGGCAGTTTCACGTCACCGAGGACCACAATTTGCATAGTTTTCATCCACCGAGTTGGTCAATTTGGGGGCAAATTAGACAATTTGCATAGTTCATTGCACAAATGTGTGCAATCTACCAGCAAAAAACTATGCAAATTGCAGTAGCCTATGGCCTAAAACAGTAAATACATCCCCCACCCACTGTGCCATAGTACCGCCCCTATCCCAGCTCCAAAAAACTTTATTGTCATATAACCCTCCTCCCTCACAGACACCTTCCCCCCTCCCCCCACCCACCCTGGCAAATTTCAACTACTAAGAGTAAGGCAACATAAGTTCAATGTACCCTTCCCCCACCTGAGCATGAAACACTCTCCCCACCTAAGCCACCCAGTCCCATCACCAGGTACATGAATCATAACACCCCATTCAACCCCCATCTGTCCCCAGCACTCTCCTTCCCACACTAGCATCCATAAAAATGTATTTTTTTTTTTTTTTTGTGTAAGGCCTGGCTGTTTTCAGGATGACCCAGGAGCACTAGGATGGTGACTTGACTTGCTCCAATTCACACAGTATGCAAATGGAGACTGGAGGAATCAAACTCAGGACTGCTGGATGTACCAAGCTCATTCACACATGTTACTCTAACCTCTAGGCTATACCACCAGCCCCCCAAAAATGTGACCTGTAATAAGGAAAGTGGTCCTCCAATGCAGCATCTGCTCCATTTGGTGCCCATCTCGGTAATGACACTGGTGCACAAATAAATGGTGATGTCTTTGCTCGTAGTAAAGCTTGATTGGCTGAATTTTCAGCAATTCAGGTTTCGCTGAAAAGTGTAGATGCTCTGCTTCGAGGAACTGTTTTCTTTATTACAGGTCACACTTTTTCTGGGTGCCAGTGGTGGGGGAGTGGGGGTTGGGGGGTCCAGAGTGTGGTTGGGTGGGGCGGGGTGCTATGATTCATAGACCTAGTGGTGGGACTTGGATGGTGGGGAGGCAGGGGAGTGTGTTTGGCATGTGGGTAGTGGGAAAGATATATGAACTTATGTTGTCTTATTCTTACTAGTTGAAATTTGCCAAGGGCAAATGGGGGGAAAGGGAAGAGGATGCTAGGAGGGAATGGGAGGGGGTTATATGACAATAGCACTTTTTGGAGGTGAAAAGGAGTGGCATTATAGGTCAGTGGATGGGGTGAGGATTTTTATTAGAGTTTTACTTTTAAAAGAAATTTGCATGGTGAAGTTGGTGTGGCTGCCGGAAAATTCATGAACTGCAAATTTTCATGAGGCCAGTTTTGCAGGCAAGTTAAAACTTTGATGCATCCCAAGTTCGCAGCACTTTGGTGTTATTTTTTATATTTTTTAAATCCTATTTTTTTTAAAACATTTGCATAGAATACATTTTTTTTTCGTCTTTTATCTAATGCTTTTCCCCCACTCCAAGCCATCTGTCAGGGATATGTGCTGTAATCAGGGATGTGCCCTGTTCAGGCTCTGTGTGCCTTCCTAGAGGCAGCTGGGACTGTTTTTAGTAATGGTGGCCATGCTTTCATGGCCTCAGGGTCACTGCATCCCTATAGAACGAGGCAAGCTTTCTGATCCAGCCATAAGGATTGCAGCAGCGCCGGAAGTCACCATCACCCCTCCCTAGCTGAGTCGTGACTGCCAAGTGGCAGCTACCTTAGCTGGGCCCTTCCCCCATGCAGTGACACAGGCCTGCTCCTGAACCCAGGTCACTTGTGTGGCAGCATGACGTGCTGCCACTGGGCCATTGGGACAGCCTCCATAGAAACAAACTGAATCTGAAACCACAGTTTTATCCAGCACAAGCCTCTCATCGAAACAGCTGAGAATGCAGCTAAGCTTGCACTCCAGTTAGTTATAGTGCAGAGAGTGCGCAGCTCTGATTTCAGCAGCTATAGAAAGCTGTTCTAAATGTTCTAAAAAAGTTTCTCTCAACACATGTTGTGAACAGCTTTTTCAGACCACAGTAAGAGCACGCTAACTGTATATTACAGCACAGTACTCCCAGGAATGAAGCAGGCTGATTTCAGCAAACATTTCACACATTTATTGTGTAAAAATTAACATGGCATTATTTCCTGACAAACCCAGGTTACCATGTGCTCCCTAGTGCTTCAGACCATCCAGGCTCTTTGTTAGAGGGTGGCTAGTTACCCAAGTTTGTCAGGAAATCAGACCATGGTACTTTTTACACAATACATTTGTAAATGTTTTGCTGAAATCAGCAGGTTTGTTTCCTGTAAGTGCCAAGACTTTCATCTCATTTCAGTCTTACCTGTTGTCTTGTGGGTTGTGTGTCAATATCTTACATCCGCATCTTACTTTTAGCACAGTATGGGGGGGTTTTGAGATGTTGGATATGTTTCAGTTTCTTTGGAATGGGTAAAATTCCCCTTTTCTCCCAATATTAGGGGTAACTGTGGGTATGCCTCTGGCTGGCCAATGCCAGTGCTGCACAGCCATCATCTGGTTGGGGGGGGGGGGCAAATGCCAGACAGATGACACTTTTCTTGTTATGGAATTGATGCCTTACTTCTGAGCTGCACCTCATACATTGACGGTCCCGAGGTGTGTCACTGAAATCCTAAGTTTCCCAAGTGGCACGGTACAGAGTCCCCAGTGAAACATACAGGTCAGAGGAAGCTGATAATTTCTTCAGCCTGCCCCTAGTGGTTAGTAACATAAGTTACATGTCTTTCTGATAAAGATGAACTACAGAATTAATTTAGTTGCCATATTGGTCCTTGTAAGAACAGGTCCAGAAGCAAATGGTTTGATACCTTTTATTGGACCTACATAGATGTTACTAAAAGAAAACGGTGCCCAAGCTTTCGGACCAACCAAGTCTTTCCTCGGAGGCTTATGCCAGTTGTTTAGAGAATCACATTCTGTTAACACCCAGATCATACTAAAAACACAGAAAGAATTCTCATTGGTTTAAAATACATTTTTTAAAAAAACAGCAGAGACTGAAAAGAAATGAACCAGATTCTACCAGTTTTCTACTACTGAGAAACCTTCCAAGGTCAAATGTCAATAGAAGCAGATAAGAAAAATACTCCAGCAGACTGTCCCACTATCTTAAATTATGAATGAATGAGTGTGTTATGTGAATACATTCTTAATTAAAAACAAGACCTTTAGATTGAATCCCCACATAAGTGCATGTTAGAATGTGATAGTATGTATGTACAGTACTGATCCTCTCATCCCATCTCAGTTTGTGATAGGCTGGCAGTCCAGCCTGACACTTCCAGTATTGTTGCTGAGTGCATTTCTTCAACTGTTTGCAACTGGCAAGAGTGTCACTACCACCCGCTGAGCCCACTGATTCTTAAGGATGGCAATATGTCATATCGTCTCACCAGCAAGTGCAACAAAGGACTGGATTGGCTCTTTTTTTGCTCTGTGGCAATAGCTGAAATCTTAGCTGCAAACACAAAGTTCATCAGTGTCTTTTTTTTTTTTTTTCTTTTTTAATATAGGTTCGGATATAAATATGAGGGTTTTCATTATCATAACAGACCGTTAGGCCTTCAGATATAAGCCAACCCTCCATTGTTATCATCATTTCCCTCTATCTTAACCTAACCAAGGACCCAGGACTCCTAATAATTTTAGCTTTATCCAAAGGTCATATCAATATATTAATTTTGGGATGAGTATTTAATTTATTAATCAAGTTATAGTGAAATAAGCATATCTTACTACTTTTTTTCTCTTTCCTCTTGTTTCCCTCCTTTTCACTTTTTTCTTTTTTTCCTTTGCTTTCTTTTCCCCTTTTTTCTTTTTCTTTTTTTCCCCTTTTAAATTTATTTAAGATTCAACTATACCAGCTTGCATTATATTAAGTAAAGGTAGCCATATATTCTCAAACTTTGTATATTGTCTTGATTAATATAGTTTATCTTCTCCAAACACATTATATCTGATAGAAAATTCAACCAGGTGTTACATTTTGGCAAGTCAGTATCCTTCCATTTTATCAATATACATTTCTTAGCCACAATTATCGCAATAA
This sequence comes from Neoceratodus forsteri, assembly GCA_016271365.2. Classification (NCBI taxonomy): domain Eukaryota; kingdom Metazoa; phylum Chordata; order Ceratodontiformes; family Ceratodontidae; genus Neoceratodus; species Neoceratodus forsteri. The sequence goes on from CM057457.1 coordinate 188,554,267, forward strand.
TGATAAAGATTTGTTGAAATTTATCTATATCAGAAAGTTGCTCTGAACATGATAGCATCACCATAATTTGGTCTTTTTGTAATGTAAGCTTCAGTATTTTTCCAATTGTGGAGAATATTTTTGACCAGAAATTGGTTAAAACCGGACATTCATATATCATATGTATCAGTGTTCCCATCATATGGGTGCACCTAGGACATTTAGCAGGGATAATATCATTTATTTCATTTAATCGATATGGGGAGAAATATGTCCTATGAAGTGTATTTAAGTGAATTTGTTGAAGTTTACTAGATTTCAAATTGCCAATTGGAATTGATAATATATCTCTTCTTAGTTCTGCTGAGATTTCAATTCCAAAGTTCTTGGACCATTTAACTTTTAATTTTTGCATTTCGTCATCTATAATCAAATCTGTAGCTGCACAGATCTTAGAGATTAAATGTTTATCCATACTCCGTTCTAGAATACCTATAAGGTTTGTACTACATAACTTCATACCTTTATTGTTTTTATCAATGAAGCTTTTTATTCGTAAATATTAATAGTAACTAGAATTTGGTAATTCAAACTGTTCTTGTAAAAAAGTGAAAGGATGGATTCTTCCATTATTAAATAACTGACCCATTTCATGAATCCCTTTCTGTGACAAAAGCTCAAACTGAGCATTATTAACAGAAGGAGGGAAATTATAATTATTAGCAATAGGGGAATACTTAGTAGTTGGTAATTTTGTTTTCCTTATCTTATGTAATTCCAGCCAACAATTTATGGTAACCTTAGTGACTGGGTTCTTTTTTTCTCTTGAAATCTTATCATAATAACCTGAAAACAATAATTGTCTAAGTGATTTATAATTATGCATTTCTCTTTCCATTTTAGTTACTGCACACAAGTTTTCTTCTCCTTTTATCCAGTACCAAATTTCAGCAACTTGAGCGGCTAAGTAGTACATTTTAAAGTCATGAAGAGCGAAACCCCTTTTTCAGTTGGCAGTAGTAATCTTTTATATGCAATTCTAGGTTTCTTTTTGTTCCAAATAAAGTTTAAAGTTATTTTTCTTAAGGGAACAAAGAAAACATTAGGTATTACAATCGGAGGTACTATACATAGATATAGTAGTTTAGGTAGAATCTTCATTTTGATTACATTTATTCTTCCTATTAAATTAATGGGTAAATAGTTCCAACCTTCTAAATCAGATTTAATTTCTCTGAGTAGAGGCTCAAAATTAGCCTTGTATAATTGGTCATATTATTTAGTTAGAATCACACCTAAATATTAAATGGTATCAACTTGCTCAAAAATACAATTGTTTGGCTGGGGAAAAATATAATTGCTATTTAAATGTAGAATAAGAGATTTTTGCCAGTTAATTTTGTATCCTGATGCTCTCCCATAACTATTTGATAATTCCAGAAATTGAGTCAATGACACAGAGGGATCAGTTAAGTACAGTAATGCATCATCTGCATAAAGACTTATCTTGTGCTCCTTCCCCATAATTTTAATTTCTGATATACTTTTTTTCTGTCTAACTGCAATTGCGAGTGGTTCCATCACCAGTGCAAACAAGAGGGGTGACAAAGAACAGCCCTGTCACATCCCTCTTGTTAACCTAATTGTTTCCGAATAACAACTGTTAATCTTAATATTGGCCACAGGATCAGTATAGATCATTTTAATCCAGTCTATAAATATGTTATCAATAATCATTTTGGCCATTAACTCCAAAATGAAAGGCCATTCTGTCCGGTCAAATGCCTTTTCTGCATTGACTGTCAAAAGAATGGAATCTTCTGAAGTGTTACTAGCAATAATATTAACAGTTCTTCTTTTTTATTAAACATGCTTCATTAATTATAACAAATAATACAAGATAAACAGAACAAAGACATAAACAAAGAACAATGTGTGATATATACTGGAAGAGAAATGGTTAAACAGAAGAATAACACATTCGGAGAAATATAACAACTAATAATTACTCTAACAAAACAAAACCTCCTACCCCCCACTCCCCTACCTCCCCACCCTGCTCCGTGGTGCACTTATTAATAACCTATTATGGCAATACTAAATAAAGACCAGAATAAATAACAGTTGTATAAAATAGGAAGAATAAAGAAGTGGCCAAGTGAAAAACATAAGAGACTTCCAAGAAGAAAGAAGGGAAAAGCGAGATGAAAAAAGAAAGGATGAGAGGCTCGTGAACCAACCAAGGCACCTTGTCAGGTCAAATAGAAGGTATATAATTTTCTCCATATTTTATTAAAGGAAGATTTACAGTGGAGCACATTCGCAATTAAATGCTCAGCTCGGAGTGCAAAGGATATTTCATGCAGTCATTCTATATAAGAGATAGGGGCTTGATCCGTCCAGTGTCTGAGCACTAGTTTTTTGACCACCTTTGAGATTAAAGCCATGTGGAATCTTCTGTCCTTCACCTGGATTCTGGAATAATTTCCCAGAATACATATGGTGGGGGAAAAAAGGCCCTGCAGCCCCAGCAATGGGTCCAAAGTTAATTCTATTTGTTTCCACAAGGGAGATATTTTTTCACATGACCACAATATGTGTAGAAGTGAACCTTCTTCTTTATTGCATCTAGAGCATATACTAGAAGGAAGGTGCTTCATCTGAGCTAGTTTAAAGGGAGTATAATACAAATTATTTAAGACGCAATATTGCGTTACCCTATAACGGTCTTGAGTGTGCTATATATATATATACTTTATTTACTAGCTGAGATGGTAATTTGCTGAAGAAAAGCATCAATATGGGAGGGTTTGGGTACACTCCCAAGCGTTTTAATTAGAAGATACTTAAGCTGAAGGATTTTAAAGGCTGCAGGTGATGATAGGCCAAATTTGGTTAAAATCTCTTCTGTGGTTAGAATAAAGTCCTGCAAATAAAAGTCGGCAACAATATGCTCAGAAGAAATTGGCAGCCAATTTCCAGTTATGCTAACACCTTCTATTTTGAGATTCAAGTTAGCATAGATTGGCTGAGAAAAATCAAAGGTCAGAGATACCATACAGTAACTGAACAATTTAGAAAGAACTCTTAATGACATACTTATCAGGAGAAACTGCAAGGCTTTTGGTATATTCTTCGTTGATGTGTAGAAAAGCAATGTTGGGGCTAATCTATGAGAAGCAAACATGTCCGATTCAATTTGCAACCATATTGGGACATAGTCGTGGTGAGTAAGAAGTTCAGGTAAAGACAACCATTTCTCACATTTATACAGGTGGCAAGCCCAGTAATAAAATAGGAAATTAGGGAGACGCAGCCCTCCCAGCTCCTTAGGTTGAGACAATTTGAGATAAGATCTTCTAATTGCCTTGTCCCACCAAATAAATGAATTAACATCTGAGTGAATATGTTGAAAGAAGGATACCAGTAACCATATGTCTAGCATATTTAGAGTGTAAAACAGTCTGGGCAGGACATTCATCTTGACAGTATTAATTCTACCCCATAACGAAAGTCAGAGATTTTTCCATCTTATTAGGTCCTGCTGAATGTTGTGCCATAAGTCCTCTAAATTAAGCTTCCATGATAGGGATAGATCAGAGGTAATATAGATATCTAAATATTTAATAGAATGGGGGGCCCATTTCATACAAATTTGCTAAAGGCCAAGCTATATGTTAAGTGGTTAAGAGGAAAAATTTCAGTTTTACTAATACTGAGTTTATAGTTCGAGAGTTTCCCAAAAGCATCAATAATGACCAGTGCTTCTTTTACAGAAAAGGCCGGGTCCGAGAGGTGAAGCAATATATCATCTGCATAAACCAAAAGCAGAGGGGCTCTATTACCTTCAGGTATACCGACGATTAAAGGAGAGGATTTCAAATGCCTGATAAGGGGCTCAAGATACAAGTTGAAGAGGAAGAGGGAGAGCAGACACCCTTGCCGCATACCTGAGGAAAGAGGGAAAACGTCAGAGAATACTCCATTACAGTGTATCCTAGCCATGGGTGAGAAGTATAGAGCTTGAATCCATTTAATGAAGTCATTGGGAAAGCCCATCACCTGTAATGTTGTCCACAAGAAATTCCAATCCACCCTATCAAAAGCCTTTTCTGCATCTTAAGAAATTAATGCCATTGGGACAGGGGAGGGTTTTGCCACCTGGGTAATATATGACAGTTTACGGAGATGATCTGCTGGGGTTCTACCGGACACAAAACCAATTTGTTCTGGGCTAAGAAGATGAATCCAGACTTGTTTGATTCTATTAGTGAGTAGCTTGGCAAGAATTTTAATATCACAATTTAACAGGGAGACTGGGTGGTAACTCGCTGGGGAATGGGATGGTTTGTCTGGTTTAAGAAGAATAAGAATTGAGGCTTCTAACAGGGATGGGTCCTTAATTTGCCCGGAAAGCATATATTGGTATAGACACAACAAGCTGGGTGCAAGGTCTTTAGCAAAGACTTTGTAAAAGTTTGAAGGTAAGCCATCAGGGCCTGGGGCCTTGTCCATCACTAAATTATTGATAGCGGATAGTACTTCTTGGAGGGAAATGGGATCGGTTAGAAAGGATTGCTGTGTAGGAGAGGGAGTTGGTAATGAAGAGGCAGACAAGTATTCTAATAGCTCACTTTGAGATGGGAGTAAAGAACATTTATTGTATAGAGAAGAGTAAAACTGCTTAAAAATGGAAGCAATGTCCCTAAGATGCATTTTAGTGATCCCATCAGGGGCCTCAATGGAGGCAATGAAACTTGAGGCTTCCAGTTTCCTCAGTCGCAAAGCTAGAAGGTGACTCACCTTCTCCCCTTGCTCTATATATTTTGCCTGGGTTCTCAATATAGCAAATTCCACTTTTTCTTGTAATAGAACGGAGTATTGGTTCCTTAAGTGTAATGATGTTTTCAAAGTATCAGAAGAGGGGTAAGGGGTAAGGGACTGTTCGAGTGAGCGAATTTGAGCCAGAAGCGATGTGATGGTAGCCTCTCTTTTCCGTTTACAGGTGGAGGCGAGCCTAATAGACTCTCCTCTCAAAAAACATTTCAAGGGCGCACCACTCATGGTCCGTTCTTGCAACAGATCCTTGGTTATTAGCAATAAATGATTGAATCAAATCAGAAATTCTGGTGATAAAGGAAGATTATGTTAACAGCTGCATATTTAGGTGCCATACCGGGTCTCTTTGAAAATTATGGTCTAACAAAACAGTTACCCAGGCTACAGCATGGTCCGATATATCTATTGGTTCTATGGCAGAGTCATTTAAGCCATGTATAAGTGAGCAGCTGAGTGAAATATAATACAGCCAGGACCAAGAGGAGTGCACCATAGATTGAAAGGAGAAAAAGTGGGCCGTGGGATTTTGCAGTCCCCACGGGTCACACAGCCCAGTAGAGTCTAGAAATTCAGAAAGCGCTTTCTGGGCAATGGAGGGGGGCCTAAGTGGGTAATTAGAATGATCTAAATCCTGGGTGGGTGGTAATTTCCAGTTCCCACCAAGTATTAATCGAAGAGATGTGAATGTTTGCAGTTTACTTAGCAGGTCCAGGAAAAATTCAGGGTTCCCCCCCACTGGTCCATACACACTCCCCAGGACTACTTCAGTGCAGTCTAGAAGGCCATGAACTAGCACATTTCTCCCATGTGGATCTATGATTGTCATTTTGGACTGGAAGGCTACTGAGCGGTGAATTAGGATGGCCGTTCCCCCACTGGCTGTCGGCATGCTAGATGCATAGACTTGCCCAACCTCCTGCCTATGCAAGCTAGTAGCTTCCCAAGGGAGGAGATGGGTTTTTTGGATGAAAGAGAAGTTGGCACACAATATTGATAGGTGTTTAAGAATTTGGACTCTTTTGTTAAGTTCATGAGCCCCTCTGACATTCCAAGTTATAAATTTTTTAATGCCACTAGTCATTCACTCTCTGACACTTCTTATGTAGCCAGTTTTTTGTAGAAGAAAAGTACACCACGGACTCCCCCTTTGAAAATAAATCCTCAAGAAACTAATTCTGGTGCCCCCCCAGACCCAGCAATCACATAACAATAACCCAAACCAATAAACATTTGCAGTGTATAGAATATTCCAAACACTAAATTTGATGGACTGCTGAACACCATGGTTGTCAATTAACCTCCCCCCCATAGTCAATACCCACTTACAACTATTTACAATTAACTCTCTACCCGACTTCAATGTCAACCGGTATGCCATAGCGCCCTTAGCAGATAGAGATCCCCCTGCACCCTAGTATAATTACCCTCCATAGTCGCATCTACACATAAGAAAAAGGAATTAACCAATCCGTATATGTTATAGTTGGCTAAACATGAAATAACCACAGATATAGTCCACCCTAAAGACCACAATATAGTCCCAAAAATGGCAAACATTATAAAAATAGACCGGAGGGTAGCTAGGGTACACCCCCACACACACCAGTACATGTGGCTGGCTATACCTAAGCTAATGCTATCCCCCCCGGAACCCCACCATCAAGTAACATCATTGTCATTAATCATGAAAGAGAACCCATAGTATGGTAAAAGGAAGGAAACCATATGTATGGGAAATGTGGTAACTGAGTTATATCCAACTTAGAATCAGATGAGAAGCCTTGCAGGGTGCTGGATTATAGAAAAGAAAAAGGAAAACTGAATAGGTAGATAAATGCAAGAATGTGGCTATAGATGCAACTTAATTATAGGTGAAAAGCTCTAGTGCAAGCAGATCCAGGAAAACTAAAAGACAGAGAAAGGAGACAGAAGTACTGAAGTGGAATGAAATGAAAAGACAAATTAAATGTGTAAGACTATAGCCTTACCATCAGTTACCAATATAACACAAAAACAGGAGAAATAGTAAGAGAGGGAAACTCGAGGCAGAAAGAAAGGCAGAAGTGACAGTAAAGGAGCAAAAGAATATTAAAAAATAAGAAGGAAAAATATCTTCAGCAGGGTTAGTGTGGTAGACGATCCATCAAGAACGTGTTTGTTTCCCAGGGGAACCAAATTAGCAGCAGGCTAGCACCACGCAGAAAAACAAACCCCCGGGAAACAGGAACTGTACATAAAGAGTCCTCCAGGCTAGAAACTCAGTGATGCGCAAGTTCACCCAGAACTTTGAGCCACAGTTCATCTTCGCCTGGATCCGTCACCGCCAATGCCACACCAGAGGCCACCTCCCGTTGTGCAGGCTCCACACCAAACCGAACGCATCTGAGGTAGGCAACTTAAAAGCAATTAAAGCAGCGAGGGTCCAGGGCATCTAATAGTGTAGATCACATCATGGGGCTTTGAACAGTGAGGGCAGCTTCTTGCCCAATTCGGCCTGAGCTTGAGCAGCAGAGCCGAAAGAGAACCATGTGCCGTCTACTAAGACCTGAAGGTGAGATGGGTAGGCCATCCGAAATTTGATACTGGCTGCAATCAGCTTACTAACTGTGGGATGAAAAGTGGCTCTCCTCTGGCGGGTTTCTAGGGGGAGGTCCTAGGTAATGCATAGTCACTTGACCTCCCATTGAACAGATTGCAGATCTCTGACTTTAGAGAGGATGTATTGCTTTTCCAGGTAATTAAGCAGCCGGATAATCATTGGGCAAGGGGAGGCTGATTCCTCCGGTTTTGGGCATAAGGACCTGTGTGCCCTTTCAATTAGATAAGTGGGATTATGTGGCGAGGGGCCTACAATCTTACTGAAGAGCTTCTGAGTAAATGTAATAGCGGAGGAGCCCTCAGCTCCTTCTGGTAAGCAAAAGATTAAAATGTTGTTCCTTCTGCTGCGTCCCTCCAGGTCCTCTGTAGTTTGGTTATTTGTTGTCTGAGCTTTATTATTTCGGGGTCTGCCTTGTCACGCCAGGTTTCCAGAGAATGGGTGCACGCTTCATAATCAGCCGCCTGGGTTTTAGGATCAGCCATTTCGCTGGGAAGGTTTTTAAGATCTGCCGCAATATCCTGTAGTGTTTCTTTGAACGGTTGCAGCTCTTGTAAAAAACACTCTTCCGACAGTGGTACCGAGGCTGAGAGAGCACTCAGCTGTTTGGCAGAGGACTGTTGTTGAGACTTTGCTTTCTTGGCCTGCTTATCAGGTGAGACTGGGGGCGTATGTCTGGGTAAGGCAGCTTTCATTTCGGCTTCCATTCCGGCTTGTTTACCCTCAAAAATCGCCAAAAAAAAACCCACCAGATAAACTCTTTAAGCACACAGAAGTAGCAACGATGAGGCAATCTCTGCAAAACTAGTCAAAAACCGTTGATTTCAATAGATTTCCAAAGGGGGGGAAGTGGGAGCCCAAGGAGGAGCAGCAGCTAGCAAGCCAGACGCATCACGTGATCTCGTAATAGTTCTTCTTAAATTGTCATTAACCCTTCTGCCTTTAATGAATCCATTTTGATCTGATTCAATCAAAGTAGGTAAAATATTTTCTAACCTTAATGCCAATGTTTTAGTAAATATTTTATAGTCTGAATTAAGTAATGATACAGGCCTATATGAGGTGCAATTATTAGGATTTTTTCCCTTTTTATGAAACAAAAGTATAGTAGCCTGTTTAAATGTATTTGGAATATTTCCTAATTCTATAAAATAATTAAAAAGATTTGTCAGTATAGGAACCAGAATTTCTTTAAACTGTTTGTAAAATTCAATTTGAAATCCATCTGGGCCCCGTGCTTTTCTCAAGAGCAATTTATCAATAGCTTCCCTTACTTACATCTGTGTCATTAGCCCATCCATCTTTTCTTTAGTTTGGTCATTAATTTGTTTATTTTGGATTCTTTGTGGGAATTCCTCTATCGGATTTTCATCCAATTTTATTTCAGAAGTATATAATTTTTGATAAAAATCAAAGAATCTTTTAGTTATTTCAATTGGATCCCTTAATATATTTCCTTGCTCATCCTATATTTGTTTTATATTATTTTGTTCTTGTTGTTTTTTCAACTGCCATGACATCAGCTTTAATGGCTTATCTGAAAATAAGTAATAATTAGCTTTTGTCTTTAAAAATTGATATTCAGCCCTTTCTGTTATCAAATCATTTATTTCAGTCCTCTTTTTATTAATTTATTATATAATTGAGTATCTGCATTCATAGCATGGATTTGTTCTAGGAGTTGAATCTCTTTTTCCAGCTCCACCTGATGTGTATTCCAGTCTAAACCCTTCCTTTTCTTATTTTTAAGTTGCTGTAGGGTACAGCATACCCATAATTTAAAGGATTCCCATATAGTCAAAATACAAATATCCCTTACTTGGTTCCGTTCAAAAAACCTTACCTTATCATTTTGGAAATCTTGTTAGTCTATTTGTGATTTCAGCAAAGCCATATTCATTTCCCGTGTTCTATGAGACACCCCATCATTATTTATGAGTATATCCATTACAAATGGAGCATGATCTAAGATCAGTATTCCTTGATAGTCAGTTTTATTAATGGAATAGATCAAGGTTTCAGAGACCAAGAATAAATCTTTTCTAGAATATACCAGATGCCTTGTTGAGAAAAAAGAAAATTTATTTGAATTTGCTAGTTCTACCCATGGATCTACAAATTTCAAATCATTTTTATATTTGTTTATTACTCCTACAGATGATTTGAAATGAATATTGATGTTAGAAGTTCTATCTTCTTTCCTAAGGACTAAATTGAAATTTCCTCCTACAATATATGGAGAGTTACAAGCAGTTATCCATAAAAAAAAAAATCAGAAAAAAAAGCTGGGCTATTAGTGTTAGGGCCATAGACTGAAGCCACAGTCATTTTTTTATTACCTAAAGTAATTTCCATTATTACATATCTGCCATGTGTATCAGTAAAAATCTTATCCAGTACTGTAAGTACTGAAGAGATTTTGTTATGGAAGAATATTGCAACACCACATGATACCTGACTGAATTTGGAATAAACTCCTAGTCCCCATTTTTTTTTAAAACCATTCAAAATCCTTATCCTGAAAATGTGTTTCTTGTAAGAATATGCAATTTATCTTTTTCTTTGCTAAGTACGTAATAACTTTATTCATTTTAATTCTATTTCTTAATCCTTTCACATTCCATGTTGCTACTTTTAGCCTTATAGCCATCATTTTTTTTTATTTAATTACTTTAATTATTGTTACTCTTCCCACATCCAATATTTATCCTCATATTAATCACCAATAATAACTTATAGGAGTCCTGGGCCCAGCTTATTTTAAATACAGAAAGATATTTTTTTGAGCTAATTTGCCTCATTTCTTCTCCCTTCCAAGGAAGCCCTAATAAGAGCTTCCTTATCCCCTCCCTCCCCCCGCATTAGCAGAGATGATCATAGTGTAATTCATCTCTTACATCATGAACTAGGCGTAGCGGATCTACCTTGATAACTATTAGAGAGAAAAGTAAAAAAAAAAACTCTCAAGCCATAATGCTTAAAATGAATAAGGGGAGACATACTAATGAAATCAAAATTTATGGGGGGGGGTTATAAAGCAGTTGTACAAACACCAAACCTATAATGGTAATAAGAATAAAAAAAAAAAGGTTTTCCCTTTAATTCTTCTTTTCTTCTTCCCCCTCCCTCAAACAAAGATTGGGCAATCCTAACCTTGATATCTATAGTACCTTATAAGTAGTCAAGTATAAACTCCATAGGTCTTTATTATAATTTTTTTCCTTCCTTTATCTTTAGCACCTTTCTTATTCTATTTGCCCCCACCAGTGTTCTAAATTGTGTCCACCTGCAGTAAAGTTTTAATTATCCAAGTTCTAAAACATTCAACTTCAACTTCAACATCTTATCTCTGGTAGCCCTAATTCTTGATGTGCAAGACTACTCCCAACCATCTCTTGTTCATCCTATTTTCATTTTCATAACCCCCTAGGCATAAGCTTCTTCCCCACTACTTATCTCCTTTACAACATTCCCTTCCTTATCCATCATGATGTTTCTAATGCCCTTCCTTTCATTCTACCTTGCAGAAGTGATCCAAAAAGGAAATGGGGGGGTGCAAAAAACAAAACAAAAAAATAATAATTTCCCCGAGGGGGGGTTCAGCTATGGCTATCCTGCTAGAATCTTTTATCCAGATCCATATTGCTGCTGGAAAGCGTCCATAGCTTCAACTGCATCATCAAATGTTTTTAGCTTCCCTTTTACAATGAAGCAAATTTTTGCAGGATACATCATTGTAAATTTAACCCCTTTGTCATACAGTTTCCTTTTTACCTCATTAAACAGTTTCCTTCTTTTCACTATTTCACTAGAGAGGTCAGGATACACATGAAAGGTAGTTTCCAGATACCTCAAACCCTTGTTTGCATGGGTCTTTTGCAAAATCATTTCTTTATCTTGGTAATGGTGTGGTTTTAAAAAGACTGTTCTTGGGTAATTTTGATGTAATAACCCCCCTCATGAGCCCTATCTAATATCATTTTTTGTTCTGGGTACTCCTTTCCTACTGCAATAGATATAACTTTTTCAAAGAAGCTCAATGGATCTCCTGGCCCTTCAATACCCTCTGGGAGTCCAGTAATTCTTAAGTTGGCGCTTCTAGATCTATCCTCCATTTCGGTCAGCTTTTGCTGCAGGGAATATAGTTGCCTTTCTTGAAGTAATTGCATTCGCTTTAAAGGTATATTTTCATCTTCTAAATTTGAAATTCTGTTTTCCATTTCATTTGTCCTTAAAGTAAGATTCTCTAGTTTTTCTGACAGCTGGCCCACTGATTGCTTGACCTCTTTCATTGTTGATTTTATATCCTGAAATGCTGCCTGCATTTCTTGCTGAAATGCCAATAGGGTTTCCATCAAATTTGAAGTTCACTTTATAGAGAGCCCACTCTCATGATTTAAAGTTTCTTGAGGCATCTGTATATCTAATACTGGTACATATTCCATGAGAGAATCTTTCCTTGCTTACGCTGCCACCCCGAGCCCTTCCATTTTTTGATCATCAGCACCCTCCGCCCCTACATTTTGATCTAGTAAGATATCTGTCTAATTCTTGTCTAATTCTTTGGCAGCCCAATCATTTCCTATTTCCAAGGCCCCAACCTTGTGGTTAGTTTCCATTTTGTTACCCGTTTTCACCGAGGAACTTTAGATGTCATTATTTCTGAATCTGGCAAATTACCAAAGAGATGAGCATTTTTTTTCATGAAGTAAAAGGACATATTACCTGGTTCAGGCATCTCCAGTAAGGGGGAAATCGGGTGCTGACTTACCACAGTAATGAGGGCAATATTGGGGTCTAAATGATTTTCTTCTAGTCGCTGGGATGTTGTAGCAAGCATGGGAGTTGAAGTAAGCTGTTTACTTTTATTAACACGAGGTTTGCGAGCTTCCTTTACCCATTTAAACTGTTTAGACATGCCATCTAATGTAATTTTATATACTTCTCTCCATCTGTGGCTACATCACTATCACATACCACCGTAGACCTAGTAATTTGTTTGCTAGTAATTCCTCTTTTTCATTTTTCCCACTAAAGGTCTTGACACTACCACCTCGTCCAGTGTTCTGCTCAGCTTCTGCTCACGCTGCAAGCTGACATCACCCTCCCACTTCCCACCTACTTGCTTGAAGCCTGGTGGTGCCTGTTGGTGCTGTAACAGTGCTCCAGTTGCTTACTCTAGCTTCGTTCATCAGTGTCTCATAACACTTGTATATTTAAAACTCTCTGAAGACATTTTCTTGGGCTTGCAATGTGACAGGCTCATTACAGAGTCTGGGACAAGAGACAACTGAACAAGTGGCATGCCATGTGTTACATCTGTGCACTCTACTAGGAAACATACTTTTCTCGCTCTGACTGGAATCAAACCAGGGACCCTGAGGCTCAAAGACAGCAAATCGCTAAAGGGAAATTACTCCTTGCTGGACCACTATTACAGGTCTCTTGCTGCTGTTACAGTTACTCAGTACTACTTGGACTCCTATTGACAGTTTTCACCACTAGGTGGCACTGCTTCGCACCAACTGCCTTTTCAAAAATATAACACTAGTTATTTCCTAGCAGTCGACGACCAGCTAGAGGGGTTGAGATGCAGCTGACAGCCATAGAGGCAGCTGGCTGGAACCTGTTTTTCTGAAAGCAGAAATGCTGACCAACCAGGACACCTGGCTTACCTCCCTACACTTTTTGGAGAGTGACTTTGGATTTGTAACTGTCAACCGGACAACCTGCAGAGAAGGGCAGAAGGGATTGCAGGTAAAGGTCTCATCTCAAGGATGGCCCCTCCAACACGGAAGCAACCCCCCACACCTAACACCACACTGCAGTGATAGCATTGAATATGAGCCCCAAGCCCCCAGTGTAGGTTTTATAGCCCTGAGGTTTGAGTGCTACCAACATTGCCACACTGGCACTATAGCAAACTGTTCTCTCATGGTGAGGTTCCACTGTGTGCTATTTGCTGTGCTCACTCTATCCAGAAATAATATAGTTTGTTCTCTGGTTATTTACCCATGGTTAAATGTAATGTCTGACCCCTCTACTTGGTTAGCCATTCCTTCAACATTTGCTGGGAATCAAACCTCAGACTCTGGTCTGCAGTGGCGGCAACTCTAATCAATTAGCTAAAACGATATGCCCCATAGTTAAGAGGGCACAGAGCTCCCCTAACTTTGTTTGTTATCCCATGGATTGCCTCTAGAGGCCTCTCGCTATCCCATGGATCACCTCTAGAGGTCTCTAGTTGTTACAATTACTCAGCACTGCTGCAACACATGTTATTCACAGTTTTCACCACTGGAGGACACTTCTATGCACAGACTACCTTATATCTACAACCAGAATGTTAACCACTCAAATTGCAGTACTTGCAGTCTTGTGACCCAAGAGGCATATAGACTGTTATTAGCAATATTCACGTCAACATTATCAACACAGACACTAATTTATGGTGTATGAAGTAATCCAGTTCTTTTTTTAAACATTTGAAATTCCAGGACTGCAGTAAAGATTGCTAGTCTGAGCTCCATATGTTACCACAGTTCTAATGCCAAGTTCTTATTAAGTGTATAAATGTCTAGAGTGAAATCCCAAGATGGGAGCAGTAGTTGAGGGAGAAGAGGGGAGGTTGGCCCTGCAAGGGGACCTGGACACCCTGGAAAGCTGGGCTCACACATGGAAATTAAATTTCAATATCACCAAGTGCAAGGTGTTGCATCTTGGTCGGGGAAACCCTAAACACAGGTACACCCTGGGAGGGGAGGTGCTGGAAGCCTCAACAGGGAAAAAGACCTAGGGGTCATGGTGGATACATGTATGAATAACACTGAGCAGTGCAGGAGAGCAGCTAGCAAGGCAAACAGGACGTTGGGATGCATCGCAAGGGGATCACCTCTAGGAGCAAGGAAGTGATTCTGCCACTGTACAATGGACTGGTTAGACCACACCTTGAGTACTGTGTACAGTACTGGAGACCACACTTGAAGAGGGACATACAGCTCCTGGAGAGGGTACAGAGGAGGGCAACAAAGATGATACGAGGCTAGGGATTTGACTTACGAGGACAGACTTGAGGAGCTCTGCCTGTTTTCATTGGAGGAGAGGAGAGAGGGGGACATGATTGAGGTCTTCAAGTACCTCAAGGGAATAAATAGGGTAAACATGAAGGGATCTTTAGACTAAAGCAGGAGGCATCACCAGAGGCATGGTTTGAAGTTGGAAGGTGGAAGGGTGAGGGGAAAAGAGGAGGTTTTTCACTGAGAGGGTGGTGGACCCTTGGAATGCTCTGCCTGGTGAGCTGGTTCAGAGATCCACAGTGGAGAGCTTTAAGAGGGTGGGACAGACACAGAAAGTGGATGTATCAGATGATGGCCTGTCCCGGGGTGGGGATGGATGATAGGGTTTCTGGAGCACAAGGGATGGGAGGGTCTCGGCACCCAACTAAGGATCTAGGTTCGAGCAGACTTGATAGACCATAAGGCCTAATCTGCTGGCAAATAGTATGTTAGAAATAAAGTTAAATATGCAGCAAATTAAATGAAGCAAAATGAGAATATTACAGTAAATAATTTATAATAAAACACCAGGGCCTGGATATTCAGAGCAGTTGTGCATGGTGCAACTGAGTTGTGCCAGCACAAGTGTGGAATTGTACCAAGGAGCCATATTCAGCGGAAGCCAATTCGCAGCACAAAATCCATTGCACCAATGCACAACTATAATGTATGCCATGCAAGTGTAGGGGGCATTCCCATGAATATCCAGTGCAGTGGCATATTCAACCATGAAACCATGGTGCAAGTGTGGAGCAAATTTTTGCTCTGACCAGACTTGTTCCTATAAAAACAGGGTGTAATGACACAGACAGCAGTTGCACCAAGAGTGGGAGTGAGAGGGAGAGATACAGAGAGACAGACAGATAGATACAAGACCAAACACAGATGGAGAGGGACAGAGAGGTGGCATGGGAGAGGGAGAGAGGGGCAGAGAGACAGAGAGAGGCACACACACAGCCTTTGTACCAGGGTGGCACACAGCCAGCAGCCAACTGCCCAGGGGGACAGTGGACAGCAGGGGCCATGGATAGTGCACCCTTCTTGATGGAGGTGGTAATGAGGGGTGTGAAGGGGCAGGAGGAACAGCTATGTGACCGACGAAGGGTCCATCAGTGGTATGCCAGACACAGGCGGCACTGTGCCCGCATCACCTTAGAGAACTATAGCGTCACTGAGATTGTGGGCTGGTACCACTTGAACAGGGCCATTCTGAGGCAGCTCTGTGAGCTGTGCAGTGAGGAGATGCAGGCACCCACCAGACAGAGCCATGCCATGTCCATGGAGACAAAGGTGACCACCGTCATGTGCCTGCTTGCCATGGGCACCTTCCAAAGACCAACAGGGGACAACACGGGCATCACCCAGTTGGCCACATCCTGCCTCCTCACACGGTTCCTCAATGCTCTACTGCTACGTGCTTCAGAATTCATCCATTTCCCCAGCACACAGGAGGAGTGTACAGCAACTATGCAGGACTTCCACAGGTGGGACGCATGCCTGGTGTGATTGGGGCCATTGACTGCACCCATGTGGGTGTCCGCATGCTGCCTGACCCTGAGGGACTGGCATATATAAACAGGAGGGAAGCCTGAGTATCAACTGCCAGGTGGTGTGCAATGTCATGAGGTGCATCACCAATGTCTGCGCCACACACCCTAGGAGTGCACATGATGCACAGCTTTGAACATGGGGACATCCCGACAAGCCACCTTGTGGGTGAGTAGGGCATGGGGATGGTGCAATGGGCATAGTAGACCTGGGGATGGGAGGTGGGCAGGGGGTGTATGGTGGCGGGTGCGCAAGGGACAGGCAAGGGGCACAGCACGGCATAGCAGAGGGCTAACCATGTCATTCTCCACACAGGTGACAGTGATACCAACTGAGGCCCTGGCTGCTCACCCCTTACCTGCACCAGTCATCCCCAGCAGAGGAACGGTACAACGAGGCACACCCCAGCATGTGCAACATCATCGAGTGCATATTTGGTAGGCTGAATGCACATTTCTGTTGCCTAGACAGGTCAGGCGGTGCCCTACAGTGCAGCCCCTTGAAAGCCTGTGGCCTATTCCTGGCCTGCTGCATACTGCACAACATGGCCATTGACCATGGGATAGCCGTCGAGGCTGATGAGTGCAACAGTAGTGGGGATGATGGAGACAATGGGCCAAAGGGTGGTGGACAGCCACCCCCTGGGGAGAGGAACCCCCAGCTGATGCAGCAGGCTTGATGCCACTGCGATACTGTCACATAGGAACATATGGTGAACACAGGTAGGTGGTGCGGTACACATGAATGAGCCACACAGACAGGTACAGCACACATGCAGGGACGTGCATGGAGAGGGGCATGCACACACAGAGGTGTGATACAGGGGTAGGTGAGTCAGTGGCACACAAGCACACACAGCAACACACACACACAAACACACACACCCACGTGTCGAATGTGGCATGGATCAGACTCATTGCACCGGGGCATAGGTGTAACAGGTGCTAGACTGCCCTCATCATGCCCACGCCACATGGTTCAGTGGTTGGGCATGCACACACACAGGCTGCATGTGGCATGACACACACCACCCATGTGCACACAGGACAGCAGCTACAGACCGTGGTCAGGGCAGCCTGCAGATCAGGGTCATTGCATGGAACTATTTCCACCATGGCCGCAGGGGCAGCCATGCCAGGGCTGATCAGCAACCACAGGCTGTGAATCAGTCAGGGGGGTGTGCAAAAGCCCCACAGGTGTGGAACCATGGGACCACGACCGTGTCCTCACGGGGGTGTGCAGGCACCCAACTAGGCCAGCCCCAGGCATGCCTGGGATGCCTACATCAGAGCCCAGCATCGACTGTGTTGGGGTCACTCAACGCCAGGCCCATGGGGTGGACAGCACACTGCGGGGGTCTCCTGTGCACAGTCACACCCTGTGGCAGCCAGCAGCCAAAGCCATCCAAAATCGCACTGGCAATGCAATCCAAGGATGCAGTCATGGTCTCCTGCATGCATTGCATCCCCTGCAGGATCTGCACAGTGCCCCTTTCCTGCTGCTCATCTACAGTAACTGGTGCACCTCTATGTGCAGTGCATGCACCCCAGTGGTGAGCAGCACCTGTTGCTGAACAGACGCCCACAGCAGCCAGGTGTGCTCAGCCATACGGTTGGCATCCTGGGGCTCCCAGGTGGGATGCCATTCCTCTGGTTATGACCTACCATGCTGCACAGTCCCCCTCTCCAGTGGACACTGCACAGTGGGGTCTGCAGAGGGTATGTGCACAGCAGGTGCACTGGCGGCGGACCCTGTGAGCAGCTGCCTGGTGGCACCTTCAGCCTGCTGCTGTCACCCATTCAGCTGCTGTGCACCGCCCTGCACCAGCACGGCTGCACCACCACCACTGCAGGACACATCCGTGGCACCACACACCCACAGTGGTGGCAGGCAGCTGTTCTGCTGCTGGCAGTGCACTGAGTGTGGGACCTGCCTATGATGCCAGCAGGGGCGATACACCCACAATATCACCCATGCATTCCAGGAGCTGTGAGTAGTCATCATCAGTGTCGGAACCCTCCCCGATCTGTGTCTCCACACACAGGAAACCAAGGCTGACATCCTGCAGGATTACATCAAGGGCCACATCCAACCCTAGGTCTAGGACATCCACTGGCACAGTGGTGCTGAGCTGCAGCCTGTCGGGCTCCCAGATGCCAGTGGATGTGGAAGGATCATCCTCCGGGGCCATACCGGTGGCCACGGGTGCCGCTGCTGCTGCCTGCACCCCATCCTCTGCATGGAGGTGTGCTGGTGCTGCAAGAGAAGAAAGGTGTGTCAGTGATGCAATGCCCACATGTGCCACCCTGTATACTGCCACTGCATGTGTCCTGCAGCATGGCATGCACGTTGGTGTGCACACATGCACATGGCATGCATGACAGCTGAATGCATGCTAGCATGCCCGTGTATGCACCCTCCAGGCCACCAGCTGTGCATGTCTGATATACATGCCATGCAGTGATGGGCTGCCACCTGTCTGGAAGTTTTCTCCAGGCACAACCTCCACTGTGGTGCGGCGCATGGTGGCTACCAACAACTCCTCTGTCGGCATCAGTGTGAGTGCATCCGCTGGCCCTCCCTCGTGGCATTACGAAACACTCTGATTGCGGCCACCTTCTTCTTAATCTGCTGCCTGTCAGTCCCAACCTTTTTGCGGCACTCCTGTGCTGACTGCTGGTGGCTGCCGTGCTGGTTCACATAGGTCACCACCTCCACCCATATAGCATCCCTGGCCTGTGGTGTGCCCATGGCACGACTCAACAGGGCCTCCCTGTTGAGGTAGGCCTCAAACAGGGCATTTGTCTCAGTCTTAGTGAAGTTGAGCCTGTGCTTCTGTGCAGGCACCCACTCCTCACCCTCCTCCTGTGCTGACATGTTGCCTCCTGTGGACACGGACAGCACAGTGTGTCAGTGGCAGCATATCCCTAGTCCATCCCACCCTTCAGTGCTGTCTGCTCCGTGTGTGCTGCAGCGGCATCCACCACTTACCTATCAAGGTTGCAATACCAGTCCATGGCTTGTGCTGTTCCATGGAGCTCATGAGCCGCAATGAATGCAAATGAGGTTGAGTGTAACAGTAATGACATGCTAATGCACCTCACTGTGTCATGCATTTGCTGATGAGCTCTTTTGCATGCAGCGGCTGAATATCAAGATATTGCGCCATGCGCAAAGGTATTGCACTGGAGCAAGTGGCAGCACAATGCCCATGCTTGCATAGTGCTTGGGCCTGCAGTGCGCATGCGTACTGCACTGTCATGGTGTCAATCATGCAAGACACACGAACAGCACAACGTATCAGCACTGCAGCAATGTGCACTTTGTGCATGATGCCATGTTCCCTATTGTGCTTATGCACACTGTGCGCTAACTGCTGACCTCTGATTCCTGGGTCCTCTCCATGACTCCATGACCCCACCAGCCATGCCCACTGCGCAGGTCTAGCACTGCGAGATGGGCAGGCACTGCGCAGTTTCCCTTGCATCATGCATCCGGCACCTGTACCAAACACGTGTACCTGATGCCACCATTAATGCCACCGAACCTGCTACGGAGCAATGGCTCAGGGTAGAAGAAGACATGCCCTGAACTGGTCCCAAGTTGAACTGGCCAACCTTGTGTCCTGTGTGGAGCCCCATCCCCCACAGCTGTTTGGGCAGGTGCCCTTGCATCAGGTCAGGGGTACTGTGTGGCAGGCTATTGCTGCCAGCCTGGTGTGCAGGACTGGGGTGCCCAGAACCAATGAACAGTGTAGACACCAGTATGGTGACCTAATGAGACAGGACCCTGACTGACTGAGGAGGTTTCAGGCACACGCCAGGTGTGGGGCAGTGCCACAGCCAGGTAAGTCATCCCATGTTGTATGTCCTGCCCTAGTACTGTACTATGGTATTGGCTTGGCTGCCTGACATGCCCTGCAGGGGATACACTTTTGTCGTGTGCATCATGGAGTGGCATTGCCAGCTTCCGCTTGTGTTGTGATGCAGCTATGCAGGCGTGCAGAGCATGTCGGGCAGGGGCACACCCTATGCACAGGGGTCTGGGAGGGAGGCTGCTGTGGTTGGTTACTGATGTGCACCTGTCCTCTTTCTATTCCCAGGACTGGAGGACCGCAGGTGGGCCAGGGCAAGACTGGGCAGTGCGCCATGATGGTGGAGGACCAGCACTAGCAGGGCCGCAGGGGGGCAGGTAAGCACTGTCATGGTCCTTCACACTGTACATGGGGGCTGGCAAGGGGGAGTGGATGCGGGCATGGCTGCCTGTGCCATGTGCCATGGCAGCTGTGTGTATTGCACTGTATGTGGTGCATGCCACTGTGTAGTGTCCATTGGACATGTGTGCCGGCTGTTGGTGGGGTGGGCGTGCACCCGGCTGCCACCATTGTTGCTGTGGTGCTGCCGGTGCACTGTGCCATGTGAGTGTCATTGCGCAGTCATGTGGCCATTGTGCTGTGGGGACCACCTCTGTGCAACATCATGGTGCACCATGTTGCTGGCTGGTGTTGGCTCACCACCCTGCGAGTGGCCACTACGAGCCCTCCAGGGGTGTGTGGTCCCACTGCCCATTGCACACTGTGGGTGGGCATGGTTCCTTGGGCCATTGCACTGATTACCTGTTCTGTCCCTTGCTATAGGTGTCCAGCAGCCAGTGCAAAGACCACAGTGCCAGTTGTTGAGCCATCTGATGCGCCAGACCCTGCTCATTGTGTTGCCCATCCTAGACGTGGTTGTGGCCAAGTACCGAATGATGGCAGCAGAGAGGATGGAGAGGCGGAATGCCAGGGCAGCCAGATGGGGCCACTGCTGAGGCTTAACCTGTTTTTCTCTGTCTCCCCTGTTGAACCTTCCCCCACAGTCCACCCTCCCACTGTACAGTCCCTGTTCCCTGTCCCCTTCCCTCACTGTACCTACCCTTTCCCAGCCCCTGTTGTTTTTGTACAGTGTTCTGTTACATATATATTTTCTGACATACCTGCCTGTGTCTGTTTCTGTGTCTGCTTTGCAGGTGGCATGAGGAGCCATGTTGCAGTGGCCCAGTGTCTGTCCATGTGGTGTGCAAGGGTGGGGGTGCATGTTGTGCTTTCATGGTTCCCTGCTGTGTGCTCTGGTGTCCATCCCCTGGGTCAGTGGCTGTGCTTTGTGGTGCCCATGGGGCAGTTGTCAGAGTTGCGTGGTGGCGGTGTGTGTGGTAGTGGCACACAGCATGGTCATTGGTCAGGTACTGTCTGCACACTGTGTTTGAGTCCTCTGGTTGGCATTGTGCAGCCTGTCCCATGTGGTCTGCCATGCTGTCTGCAACCCATCCCATTCAGTGCCCACTGTGTGGGCTCCCTGTGTGCCTGTGTGGCATGTGTGTGCTTGGCTGTATGGTCCTGGGTGTGGCCTGCTATGACCTGGGGGTGGCACAGCCAGCAGCCTGCCAAGGCGGCTCCCTTGGTGGCCCTCCAGTGGCCATTGGCACCTCCTGTCACCTGCTATCCATGCCACTGTTGTGTTCTGGGGTACAGTATCTGGGTGCCTGTGTGTGCCCTGCTGTGCCCTACTGGTAGAGGCCTCCTGAGGCCTATCACTGTGTTTCCGTGGTTCTGTCCCTGGGTCTGTTTACTGTGCCCTGCCCCCTCTCCACAGTTGCTCTGGAGCATCTCTGTTTGTGCCATGGTGCAACTCTGCCATATTCAGCCGCATTGCACTGGTGCTGTTCAGCCTGCGCAACCTCTGAATATGGCTCCAGTTATGCCATGGCACATCGGATTTTGCTGCACCGGACTTGTGCCGGACTTTGGTGCATTTCTGAATATCCAGACCCTGTTCTTTGAATGCACTGTTCTGGTATAAAATGGCAAATTTCATGAAATGTTCTGTTTTGATGCACAGAGAGTCAAATGTTATCTTTTTGTTTTCTGGTAAAAAATGTAAATCATTGGTCCCAATAATCATTAGCCAACAACAGAAAAACACAGAGAACTGGATACTTCCGAAGCAAAAATCCTAATGGTATGGATCCTGTTATACTCTTTTCTTGATAATGGATAGAGTTTCCTGTGGATGTGACATGTGCAGATCTCCCTTCTGCTAGACTTGTGCAGTAATTTCCTTCGGTGGAGGGGGAAAGAGTTTCACCTGACAGGTAGTCATGATGAGGGATTACTTTAGAGTCTCCAATCCTTGAGCCTCTGGTTCTGAAACAGCTGGTAGCTGAAGGATAGGGCCAGGGAAACTACATAATACATACTGTATAACTATAATAAAATAAAAAAGGGCTGGCCCAGTGGCACAGTGCAAGTGCATGGCACAACCACATGGCAGACTATGGTTCATGTGGGTGCCACAGAATCCCATGTTGAGGATCTAACACATCTGAGGTGCAAGGCTCCAGAGCAGGAAGGATGCAGAATGACCAGCATTTGTACACCCTTCTGCCTGCCAACCAAGAAGTGACATGGGTACTGGTGGTGAATACAGCCACTGGTGCTCTCCTTCTGCTGACGAGAGGAAGGATGCATCTGTGGGAACTCTGAAAAGAAAGAAAGAACAAAAGAAAGCAAGAAAGCAAGTAGGAAAGAAGGAAAGAAAGAAAGAAAAGAAAGAAAGAAAGAAAGAAAGAAAGAAAGAAAGAAAGAAAGAAAGACATTACTGTAACACTACTGGCACAAATAGGGTTAAGAAAAAAGTGACTGGTTCTTGTAAGCAAAGCACAGAGCAGTCCATGTTGTCCTCTGTGCTGTCCTGTTTCCAAATGAAACTAAGAAAGCACATCTGTCAGTGCTCTGCATGGTACCACTGGGGGTTACTGCCTGTTACATGATTTGAAAATAGTTCAGCTTAGCTGTCCTAAGCTGCTTCACGGTGCTTAACATTGCTCTTTGTGCCTTGAACACTGAACCCTAAATCTCTGCTAATTTGCACCGTGCTACCCAGTGAGAGTCTATCATCCTAGCAGGCAGTGCTCAATTCCTGCTCCACCACCGTCACCTCCCCAGGACTGCTTTTCTTTTTTGGAAAATGGTTAATACAGCTTTGGATTTCTTTGTTGCAGTGTTACTGTTCTGGCTGTGACTGAGTCCCTGGGCTGCGATGGCACTGCTTGGGTCTTGATTGGTAAACTGTATAAACAATAATTTGTTTGCTTTCTGGGAAAAAAAATAATCACAGCAGAGTAATCCCCCCCCAGACCCAGACATAAATCTGTAATGAAGCCACCAAAATACTTTTGTAGGATGCATTTTATGTAGTGCCTGACACGATATTAAAGACGGTGCATTCTACTCTCAGCTACTGTTGAAGGTGATGCAAAAGTGCACTTCACATGCATCATGAGCTAGATATGTTTGCCAATGTCTACTAGACTGTATAAACTTTCCCAGTGCACCACCCTGCTTGTAACAACAAATGACAAAGTGAGGGGTGAGTTTGCTACTGGCTTGCTTGAATGCCCCCTTCTGTCAAGTGTCTGGGGCTTGAGGGGGAGTAAAGATCTTGGTGCAAAGGACTATGGGTCATGGTGCTTGGAAGAGGATTGGGAGGTTGATATAAAGGCATTGTAAGACAGGGGGTGGAGGAAGGTCATGTAAACAAGGATGATATGGAGGAAATGTGGTCTAATGACTAGTGCTCAGAATTGCAAGCCTAGAGGCTCATGTTCACATCCCACCAACGCCACTTACTTGCTTTGTGACCCTAAGCAATTCACTTAACCTATCAGTGCTTCAGTCCATTCAGTAGTAAAAACTGCTTAAAGCTGGACTCCACTGTAAACAAGATACTGCATCACAGCTAGGCTATTCTAGGTAAATAAAGTATAAAGAACATATAAATATCATTTAGCCTGTCGGGCACCATCAGTGGTGCCAGAGCAGGGGCTTCGTTTGACAGGCCCAGTGTTTTTTAACATTGAAATTAGAGATGAGGGGATGAATTAGGGAAAGGAGGCAATTATTTTCCCTTATCCATTTCTCAGTAAACCATGCCCACCAGCAACCCACTCCTTTTGGGCCTCCTATGCCCTCTCCTATACACCTGGACTCATTCCAGCTGCTATGCAATTTCCTGGCCTGTCCCTGCCAGGAGTCTTACCATGGCCAGAGAAGTAGGAGACATACATCACTGATGCAGGCTTGACAGTCTTAGGACTAGTATACTGGATGGGTTAATGGCATAGGGAGGACTAGAGAGGCCACATTCTGGCATACTGGTGTGTTATTTAAACTTTTTCTTCAACTGCCCTTCAATGTGCTCATGTACTCTGTGGCTGGCATGGAGGGAGGGGTAATGGTATGGGTGATCCACACTGCCAGGACCTACTCCAGGGAAGTACAAAAAGTCCCCCCCCCCCAAGTACAGAGGATGCTCTTTCACCCTACCAGTCGGATTTCACTTTTGACATCTGGGCTCAAAGGGTGACCCTGGATTGCCAGTGTGCCAAAGTCATCCACCTTCACTCAGTGACACAGAACTAGTATGGGGTGACAGTTTTATATGGTAGAGTGTGCATGCCTATGTGTGTGTGTGCATGTGTGTGTGTGTGTACCTGCACCAGTATGCGTGACTGCATGTGTGCGTGTGTGTGTGTGTGTGTGTGTGTATATATCTGTGTGTCTGTGTGTTGAGGGCACTGACAAAAGGCAACATATCCAATTAATATGATTGATTTGATTATTTATCTATTAAAAGAGTTTTAACAGGAAAGGCCTATTCAGCAGTAAACCGCTCAGTTCCAGAGGCATCATGGGGGATGTGTATAGAGCAAACCACATAAGGTAATTTTACAGTACAGAGAAAATTCATGTACTATGAGCAGCCGCAGATTCCAGTGCAGGCATTTGGGAATGGTACAGTCAAATAAATACAACTGACAAAGCTGAGAAAAGGGCAGAGTCATGTGCATGAATAAACTAAGATGTGTGCAGGAATCAGAGCTTTCAAGGTGGATAGGGATAGGGAGGAAGCAGATTGGACAGGGGAAGGAAGGATCAGAGTAGGGGAAGCCTATGAAAGAATGCAGTTTGACCAGCAGAGATTTGGCCTGTAGAATGGAAATGAAGTGAGGGTCAGCAGAGCAGAGGGAGTAAGAGGATGGTTCTGAGCAGGATAAGAGAGAGGAGAGATAACTGAGGAGGGAACTGAACCATAACTTAGATACAGGTATAGTGAGAGAGGTGTCGGCCATCAAGGGAGGGAAAAAAGAGGGAAGAGTACAATGAACAGTGATGGCTGTGGGGAGGGCAGCTGGGCAAAGCGACAGAAAGAATGGAACAGGGGGCCCCGACTTATAAGAGAGAATTTTGGAACAGCAGGCTTTGTTATTAGATAATGCCTCTAACTTAGAAAGAAGTTTAGAATGGATGGCCTCGATGTGGACCTGGAAGTCAGGATGACTGCCATACCAGATTCCCAAGTATTTGAAAGAGGGAATGGCCCCTAGTTGGGCGCCATCCATGGTCAGGAAGACAGGAGGCATCTGGATGCCAGCTATGCACTGCCAGATGCCAAAGGTCATGGAGACTGTCTTTTTGGAATTCAGGGTGAGTTGGTTGTTGCAGAGCCAATGCTGAATGTTACTGAAGTCATGCTAGAGCTGCACTGTCAACTCAGGGGCAGAGGGGCAAGAAGCAAACAGGACCACATCCTACACGTGCAAGTGAATGTTATATGAGGTACAGGCTTCAGGAAGGTAATTTAGGAAAACTTAGGACAAAATGGGGTCAAGGATGGAGCCTTGTAAGACCCCGGCCTCAATGGGAAGGGGGTGAGACAGGGCATCTCCTGCTGGGACAAACTTGGATTTGGATCTGTTATTGGACTGGGGTAACCAAGGGTAGTCCAGCTCTACCAAGTTTGCCTAGAAGGAGACAGTGCTGAAAGCCTTTGCAAGGTCAACAAAGATAGCAGAAATGACAAGACCCTAACCCAACCCTGTAAGGATGAAGTCAGTGAGCAGGGGGGTGTGGTGGAGTGTGATTTATGAAAACCAGACTACAAATTTCCCTACCAGCCTAGGAGGGAAGGCCACCATAGAAGAAAATCAAGAGCAATGGCTCAGTCAGGAGGCTCTGTGACAGCAGGCATATGGAAACAAAGCATACCTGAGGACCCACCAGGAGAAGATCAAGGGCTGGGTATTGAGCACAGTTAAGGAGCAGCATGTTGGGCACATCATTAAATGCCATGCTGTAGTTTAGATGTATTTGGAAGGTATTCAGTGAATGCACAGTATCCATATGCACCACCTGGATGGGCTCCTAGTCAAAAAAGCCATATCCTGACAACCACTCACAGGGAGTTGGAGAAAGGTGCTATTTGTTGACAGTAGGGCCAGTTGATCCCAAGATGGTCCGATGTTTCCAGCAAGGTCCTGAGTTCCTGTGTTTCCAGAGTTCCATGTGTTTCCAGGGTTCCAACATTCTCATATTTCAGATGCTTCTTGTGTTCCCAGGTTCCTGAGTTTGAGTTCCAGATACAGTATCAGCAGTTCTGAACAGTGACAAGGTACTAGCTGTACCTTAGACCAACAGGAGAGAGGACAGACGATCGTCATTGGATGTTTGTTGTGAACCTGCAATTTTGCAGCAGAAACTCTTTTTCTATCATAGAATTTGAAACATAGAAACATAGAATTTGACAGCAGATAAGGACCACTTGGCCCACCCAGTCTGCCCATTTCCCCTACCTAATGGATAAGCTGCAGATCCTAGTTAACCAGCAGCCTACTTTTTCCTATCCCCACCCCCTAGAATTGCCTTATGACTGTCCCATGCATGCTTGAATTCCACCACTGTTTTTGACTCCACAACCTCCTCCAAAAGGCCAGTCCATGCATCCACAACCCTCTCTGTGAAAAAATACTTCCTTACATTACCTCTGAGCCGCCCCCCTCTATCATCAAATTGTTCCCCCTTGTTCTTGCACACCTCTTTTTCTGAAAGATGCTACCCTCTTGAACTTTGTTGATTCCCTTGAGGTACTTGAAAGTTTCTATCATGTCCCCCCTCTCCCTCCTTTCCTCAAGGCTATACATATTAAGCTCCTTAAGTCTCTCTTCATATGTCTTCCGGTGCAGACGCTGCACCATTTTAGTTGCCCTCCTCTGGACAGCTTCCATGCTCTCTAATCACTCTTCTGTTTCTGACATTTAAGAAAGTAATACTAATACTGTGTATAAGTTACTAACAGTAGTGATTTCTATTTCTCAACAGGTATAGGCAGACACCACATGTGTTTTAGACAGTTAAGTAATGAAAAAGAAGCCAGGAACACAAAAACAGCACCAGGCCAGAGCAAAGGGCAACCAGTTAGAGAGAGCCAGTCAGCCAGCTACCACTTCAAGACCGCTACTATCCCCACCTATTACAATAAGGGGAAAACCAGACGTAGACTACCAGCACTGAAATCAATATGGTTAAAGCACATTTACCAACAAGCATTTGTCAATGCCGAACATTGCTTGCTTGTATTTGCCATTTAGGTGTTTGGCACCGATGGTGCAGAGACAATACATAGATACATAGATACATAGACAGTGTCGGCAGATAAGGGCCTATGGCCCACCCAGTCTGCCCATTTGAGCTTGTAAGTTCAGTTTGTTTTCCTAGAAGTCTGTTGCCCCTTACCCCTGACCTCCAGAATTCCTTTATGTCTATCCCATGCATTCTTAAATCCCATGATTGTTTCAGCCCCCACCACTTCCTCTGGCAGGGTGTTCCACTTGTCCACCACCCGTTCCGTGAAGAAATTCTTTCTCATGTTTCCTCTGAATCATCCTCCCTCCAACTTCATCCCATGCCCTCTAGTCCTGGAACATCTTTTTCGCTTAAAAATAGTGTTTTCCTGCACCCTGTTCCTCCCTGTAAGATACTTGTATGTCTCTATCATATCCCCTCTCTCCTTCCTCTCCTCCAGGGAGTACATGTTCAGTTCCTTCAACCTGTCTTCATAGGACTTGTGATGCAATCCATGCACCATCTTTGTTGCCCTCCTCTGAACCTTCTCTACCCTGTCTATGTCCTTACGTAGGTATGGTCTCCAGAACTGTACACTGTACTCCAGGTGGGTCCTCACTAGTGTCTTGTATAGCGGAATTATGACCTCTCTTTTCCTGCTGGTGATGCCCCTGCCTATACATCCCAGCATCCTATTTGCTTTACCTGCTGCCTTGTCACACTGTTTCCCTACCTTGAGGTCATCAGAGATGATAACCCCAAGATCCCCTTCCTGCTTGGTGCATGCTATATCCTCACCCCCCAACTGATATATTGAGCCAGGGTTTTTGTGCCCCATATGCATTATCTTGCACTTCTTTGCATTGAATTTCAACTGCCAAACCCCTGACCATTCTTCAAGTTTCTGCAGGTCGCTTCTCATTCTGTCTACACCCTCTGGTGTGTCTACTCTGTTACAGAGCTTTGTGTCATCAGCGAACAGTGAAATTCTGCCTTCTAGGTCCTGCGCCATGTCACTGATGAAGATGTTGAATAGGACCGGTCCCAGCACTGACCCTGTGGTACCCCACTGGTCACTCTTCCCTCTGTGGAGTGACAGCCATTTACCACCACCCTCTGTGTCCTGCCACCCAGCCAGTTACCTACCCACCACACTACTGTCCTGCCCACACCCATATTCCCCAGTTTGTGTAATAGTCTTCTATGTGGCACAGTGTCAAAGGCCTTGCTGAAGTCCAGATACGCCATGTTCACTGCGCTCCCCTGATCCACCTCCCTAGTCACCCAGTCAAAAAATTCAACGAGGTTGGTCTGACATGACCTTCCCTGGTGAAACTATGCTGTCTTGGGTCCTGTAGTTCATTGACAACCAGATGTTCCACCAATCTCTCCTTCAGTAGTGCTTCCATGATCTTCCCCACTACTGAGGTGAGGTTGACTGGTCTGTAGTTCCTGCTTCCTCTTTGTTCCCACTTTGTATAAGGGGACTACATCTGCTGTCCTCCAGTCTTTGGGTACCTCCCTGTTTCCAGTGATCGCTAAACAGGATAGCCAGAGGTTCAGCCACCACCTCTCTTAGTTCTTTAAGGACTCTGGGGTGCACCATCTGGCCCCATTCTTTATCAACTCTTATTACTTCCGGTTCCTTCAGGACCCTTTCTGTGTAAAGGGACTTGTGTCCATTTCTGCACCATTCTCACCCTTTGTACTCCCTTCAGACCCATTACCCTCCTCTTCCTCAAGTAAGACTGAGCAGAATACCTGTTCAATATGTCAGCTTTACTGTTGTCATCCTCCACATCGCCCCATCCTCCCCTTCAGTCTCACTATCCTCCTTTGTCTTTCTTTTTCACTTATGTATCTGTAAAAGGTTTTGTCCCTCTACCCACTGATTTTGCAATGTGCTCTTCTGTCTGAGCTTTGGCTTCCCTATTGACCTCCCTGCCTCCCTTGCTTCTCCTGGTACTTCTCCTATCCCTCTGCCTGTGTCTTTTGTATTGCCTGAATGCAATCTTTTGACTTTCACTTTCTTTGCTACCTCTTTGGAAACCATAATGGTCTCCTCTTCCTTTTCCTCTTGCTAACCTGCTTAATGCATAATTCTGTTGTTCTTGTAATCCCCATTTTAAATACTGCCCACTGTTCCTCAACCCCTGATTCCTGTCCCATTCCCCTTAATGCCTCTTTCAAGTATCTCCCCATTTTCCCAAAGTCTGCCCCCTAAAATCCAGGATACGTGTTTTTGTGTGGTTTGGTTCTGCTCTTTCTGTGATTTCAAACCACAATGACTGATGGTCACTGTTTCCCAGGTGCTCCCCCACTGTTACCCCCATCATACTGTCCCTGTTTGTGAGCACAAGGTCCAGTATTGCCTTCTGCCAAGTTGGTTCCATGACCAGTTGCTTGAGGAAGGCACCTGAAGGAGTCCAGGATAAATCTGCTCTAGTTGATGCTGCTGCTGGGATACTCCAGTCCACGCCTGGAATATTGAAGTCTCCAACCAGTACTACCTCACTCTTGTCTGCCATCCTTGGATGGCTAGCATCAGCTCCTATCTGTTACTTCCTCCTGGGCTGGTGGTCTATAGACCACACCTGTGTGGATGGCTGTCCCCATTTTCCTTTCCAGCTTAACCCACAGTGTCTCTCCCATTTTGTTCCTCCTGGATCTCTGTGGCTCTTATGTCATTTTTCACATACAGTGCTACTCTCCTCCTTCCTGCCTGCTCTGTCTCTTCTGAATATGTTGTAGCCAGGTATGGCCATCTCCCAGTCGTGGTTATCATTACACCAGGTTTCAGTGATGGCCACAATGTCCAGGCCTGACTGCACCATGACAGCCTCAGATCTTCCATCTTGTTGCTAAGGCTCCTGGCATTTGCACACATGGCTTTCCATGATTTGACCTCCTAGACTGTTTCACTGTTCTACTCCAGCCCCTTCCTTGGTTGTCATTTATCCTGGTTCTCCTTGCTGTCTGCCTTTCTGCTGAATTTTGCCCTTTTCTGCTTATCCACCTCTTGGGCACTAATCTCCATCTTTAGTACACTGCTTTGCAGAGATAGCCACTCCTCTGGTTCACTGGTTCCACTGCTAGCTGTGGGGGTGAGCAAGTAGGTACCCTCCTTGCTGGCCTGCCACCCTTTATAGTTTAAATGCTTATCAATGTAGCATTTAAACTTATCATTGAGTGCTTGGATTCCTCCAGGATGGATGCAGGCCGTCAGGCTTGAACAAACCTCCATCCCTCCAGGTGGGTCCCCAGTCACCAATGAATCCAAACCCTTCCTCACAGCACCAGTTCTTCAACCATGAGTTAAAGTTCCTGGTGCATGTACTCTTATGCTCTCCCTTGCCTCTCCCAGGTAGTACTTCTGAGAAAGTGACAGAAGTAGCTACTTGCTTGAGACCCCTCCCCAGTTTCCTAAACTCTTCCTGAACTTCCTTTGGCTCCCCATTTGCCAGGTCATTAGTACCTAGGTGGATAATGACATCCAGCTCACCCTCCCGTCTTGCCTTCCCAGTGATCCCCAGGTTCTTCCTTCCATCCCTCCATGCCGTGGCACCTGGTAGGCACCTCACCTCCCTGTCCTCCCCCTCCTGTGTTCCTAGCTGGATCCCTCTTATGATGGAGTCCCCCACCAGGATTCACTTCCTCCTCCTCCTCTGGGGTCCATTGCTTTCCCCGCTGAGGTCACCTCCTTGGCTAACCTCCACATCCTTTCCTTCCACTTCTCTGGGTACCTCTATTTGGTTGTCCTCATTTGCCAGTGTGGCATATGAGTTCTTGAGTGGAATAGGATCTGGGATGTGCCTCTGCCTGACCGCTCTAACCCTCCCTGAGCCCACTGTCATCCAAGTGCTCCTCTTTCTCGGCATCCTTTGAGGCAGTTGCATTGGACTGGGTGGTCCCTGGATAGGGTTGATGGTACTCCTGACCCAGTTTACTTCCGCTCTGAGTCTGGCTACTTCCTCCCGCAGTCCAGAGAGATTCATGCAGATAGGGCAGCACCTCAGTGTCCAGAAGGTCTGCCTGAATATGGCTGCCCCACAGCCACTGCATTGCACCACTTCCCACATTATATTGCAATTCCACTACCTGTCTGCTACTGAAGCTCTCCTAGTTCCCTTTTTATTAATTTACTGTCCTAAAAATCCTGCCACTGATCCTCAGATAAATTTTTATTTTTTATTTTTTTTACTTTAAAGAAAAAGAAACCAATAAATAAATAAATGAATCAAAACACTTGCCGTGCTGAGGGTGGGCTTCTTCCCCCTTATGCCCCTCCTACTTCACACCCCTTACTATACCCTGGGTTTAGCTCCTGTCAATCAGATTTAACAGGGCATATAATTAAGAGCTGGGGGAAGGGGAGGAAGGGGAGGCGAAAATTTGCAGCAATTAAAGACAGCACAGAATTACACCACCACTATGTTTTAAATTTTCAACAGCCCAAAAACAATTATAAGTAAAGACACAACGAAAGTATAGTGTCACTAAAAGCCCACAATCTAAGTTTAAAAGAAAAATAGCAGTTACCAGTTACTCTAAAGCACTGAATTGAATATGTTTCCTTCCTTCCCCTTCTGGCTTCTTCTGAGAAAAAAAATAATAAATTAATAACTAGTGAAACTGACATGATTGGGAAACTAATGCCTAGTACGACTATCACCTACATTATTTTGCCATTATGTAGGGTTAGCTGCTTTATGCACTGATGCTTTCACTTTCTGTACGGAATGGTGTACGACGTGTGAGATGAGAGTATGTGTGTGTGTGTGTGTGTTTTGCATTTTGGAAGGAGTCTTGATGCTTGCTTTCCTTGCATATATCATCCTAGCATTAAGAGCAGATTAGACAAATATGTGATGGAGCACCAGAATCTAAAGTATTACTGCTTAAACAATGGAGAGGCAGCATTATTGGGTCACCAGACTCTTCCTGTTCTTTGTCTTCCATAGTATGATCTGTAGTAGTGCTAAAAATGAGATTTTCAATGAGTATATCAGTAAGGAATTGAATTTACACAGATGGGGGACAGCAGGGGTCAACACCCTTAGTTACCTGCAGGAGGAGGCCATCAGGCCTCCCACCCAATCAGGGCAAGAGGAGGAAGGGACAGATGGGAGGCAAAATATGAAGGGCAGGAAAGTGGGACCAGGTGTGGTGCAGGCAATCCAGAGGTGGATGGGGACTTGAGTCACAGTGGAAGGGGGTGTCTCTAAACGCAAGGAGCTTAGGGAACAAAATAGCTGAGCTGCATTCCCCCCTGAAAAAGGGACCTTGGGTCTTAGTGGGCTTACCAGGTTACCAAAATGCCATACTGAAATAAATAAATAAAAAGAAGCCCAGCTGGTCTGAAAAAGAGGTAGCCCAGGTGGTAAAGAACAAGTGGCCAGCCTTCAGAAAGTATAAGTGCACCCGAGAGACAAGAACAGGGAGAAATACAGAAATAAGGCAAGGGAGGTGAGCAAAGTAATACAACCGGTCAAGGCCACGAAGGAACTACAGCTGGCAGAGGGGGGTGAAAATGAGAGAAAAGGCCCTCTTCCACTACATCAAGGAGTAGCAAGACAGGGCCAAGGTCAGACAGCTCTACACTATTAACAAAAAACAAAATGCCCAGTCAGGTCATACCTGAAAACAGGTGCACTGTAGGCTCAGTGTACCTGCTCAGTTACCAAATCAATGAATCAATCAGTCATAAATTAATAAATTGCTCCTTCGGGAACTGAGCACATTGGCCAAAGGGCCAATTATAGTCCCAGAAGCAGGTTTTCATGATGGCAAACAGCAGGTCATCAAAGCTAGCTGAACAAATTATAAGGGTTTAAATGTTCAGGAGTCACACCATTTTCAATGGGCCGAGAATGCCACAAGCCCCGGTATACCGAGCATGTGACGCACAGGGCTTGTGCCATTCTCCTGGTGGGCAATCAGGATTTTCTATCTTGTGCACTGATTGCTGTGAGTTAGTCCAACTTTTTCTGGTCTAACTTGCGGCAAGGCCAGATACCAGTTTTATGGGACTTGCACTAAAGATTTGTCTCAAGCTGGCATAAATTAGGTAAAGTATCACAAATGTGGCCAGTGTACCAGAATTGGGTGCATTTGTGGCAAAGTTGTTTGGCACAACTGCTCCAAAAATGGGTTTGTTGCAGGGCTTGATGCAAGCCTTATGTCACCCTTTTAAAATCAGGCCCCATGTGTTTAATTACACTTGCAGTCACCACACATTTAAACATTCCAGGATATCATAACTGCAGTGCCTTTGAAGTGAGGTATCCATGAGCTACAAAAGTGAAAAGCAGAGAACTGATGATCTATAGAAATGTTACAGCAGAAGCAATCTTTAATGTGATATACATCCTCTGGGCATACTGGTGGAGTTTCAGAATGCCATACACACCTAATGAACACACCCTGCACCTATGTATCCACACTAATTGCAATTCATGCTAACCTTTCAACGTCAGAATATGATAGATTCTTCTTCAAAACAATTAGTGCAAAGTCAGATGAAGACTTAAATGGTAGCCCCTTAAAATTGTTAAGGTTTTGTATCATACAAACATGGCTGCCCAACACATTTTTTTCAAAACATTTCTCATAGACTGTTGCGCTGTGACCTGCATTAGTAACACAGGGACAACTCGCTTAGCAGCACCGGAACGGGCTCCTGCTCCTGTCTCAGACACCACAACAATTCGCTGTGCCTCACATCAATGCCAATGCTTTTCCACAGCTATGAGCGGAGACACACACAGACAAAGCTCTTCTACCAGCCTACAAGGTACAGAGGTGGATGTTTGGGAGACAGTGTGTCTCCTTGGGGGCAAACACAACATTGCCAGAATTCAGACTTCATGGACTGTCCTGGTTTGCACAAAGGTAAAGTACTCCCCCCCATGTGCACTGGACCTCTGTTCTTCAGCTGCCCTCTCCTGCAAGTCTTGACAGCCAGAGAGAGAGAGAGAGAGAGAGAGAAAGAGAGAGAGAGAGAGAACAGCGTACCACACTAGCTGCGGGACAACAACTTCAGTACTGAGGGGCTCACACACTGTGTCTCTCTGTGTTGACTAGAGGGGACAGGTGGGGAA
The DNA here is from genome assembly GCA_016271365.2 of Neoceratodus forsteri. Classification (NCBI taxonomy): domain Eukaryota; kingdom Metazoa; phylum Chordata; order Ceratodontiformes; family Ceratodontidae; genus Neoceratodus; species Neoceratodus forsteri. Next base: position 188,588,821 of record CM057457.1, read on the forward strand.
ACACCAAGGGACACTCTCTCTCTCTCTCTCTTTGCTCACAATCCCGCTGTCACTGTGTGACTCCCTACAGCTGGCTAGCTCACTTAAGGAGTTCCTATGGGTGGCTACAGGCTGTGCCCTCATTCTTGAAAAATCCACTTTGGGTCTGCCATTTCTAAAAGCCATTGTGATAAGTCAGAAGTGCATACAGTAAGGTAAGTTACTTGAAGTGTTTACCAACCTTGCCGAAGGGTTAATCACCCATTTTCCATCTGGGCCCTTTCCGAAGAGGTCAACGTGTTTATTCCTTTTATTCCTGTAAGCTTGTTAACTATGCAGCATTCGGGAACGAAAAAACTAAAAGTCAGGCTTCCTGTACAGTAAGTGTTACACATTTGCAGAGATGGTCAATTTTGTCCCGAAATTCTGTAATCAAGTTTCTGCAGGCAGAATATGATACGGCTGTTTCTAGGGATGTGGATATGTTGTTCTTATCCACACGTTATGGCATGTCCTTTCCCTTTAAATATCTTGCCGGAAGTCTTTAAGCTGGCTTCTCCCTCCCACCCGGATGGTATGTCTCTCAGCTCTGCCCCTTGATGCCAGATCTTCCCTTCCGCTTGGAAGAATCAGGTTCCCTCCTTACTGGTCCCACGCTGAGTAGGCCTTGGTGCTTAAATCTTTGGATTTTCTACCAAAACTTGAACTCCTAAGAGTTTTTCTGCACCGATTTCCAATCGTGACCACGATGGAGGACAAGTCCTTTACTGGGTTCCGCCAGTGCCCCTGTGGACAGAAGATGTCTCACATCAATCCACACGCCACGTGTGTCTATTGTCTGGGTCATTATCATGATACCCAGGCCTGCAAATGTTGTCGCTCATTCCAGCTGAACTTGTTAGACAATCATCTCACCCTATTACAGCTCAGCCAACCGGAGAAACGGAACCCGCCAGTGAAATCAAAAGAGGCCCATTGGGCGGTCACCTCGGCTGCGGGGTCCACTGAACAACTTGATCAAATGAAAACTTTCATGGAGGAGATGGCTTGGGCCACTGATCAGTCCTTTTCAGCATTGGTCTTGGTACCGCTCAAACTGGTCCCCACCTTTTCAGGTTCCTTCAAGGAGTTCTGCCAGTCTCTCCTGACTAAGGGAGCGGGTCTGTCAGCTTTGCACAGCTCCCATTCCTGTAAAATGGAATCCAAGGAGTCAAAAGAGAGGGAAAGTCTTACTGACATTGTTCTTGGGAATGAGAGCGGTCTCATTCCCAGGAATCTCCAGTTTCGACCAGTCGAAACTGCTGGCTTCAAGGTGCCCCAGTCAGGCCAGCAAGCTAAGATGTGGGACGATGACCCAGTTGAGATTATTATTGACCCCATTAACCCATTATCACTAGATGAGGCTGACAATTACTTGTTCAGGACTCTGGTCCTGTCTGGACCTACCAAGGAGGAGACCCAGCCTGCTGGGAACCTCTTCACGGTGCCTGTCCCTGACCTGGAGGGGCGCAGGTCTTCCCGGCTCCTTCTGAGTGCCCCCGTTGGTCACCCCTGTTGGTTGAGGACTAGGTCTCAGTCAACTCTGACCAACAAGTCAAGGAGAACTCACAAATGCCACTCTGGGCATTCCAAAAAGCAGCACCACTGCTATTCATCCTTGTCCTCCTCAGAAAAGGAGAGGCTTCAGCACAAGTTGCGTCGATGCTACGAGGATCTCATGTGGCAACAGTTAGTGTTCACCAGTCTGAAGTTGACCCAGGTTTCCGCACCAGCCATCCCTTGGCTGTTTCCCTCTAGGCCGACACTGACTCCTCCGGAGCCAGCCGACACAGTCCCTCCTTCTTCGGAGCCAGTGAAGGCCCTCCCGGTTTGGCCAAGACTGACCTCTCCACTGATTAGGGTGGAGCTGCCACCTAAGCAGCCTCCCTTGAGGACTCCTGTCAAGCAGTCTCAGCCCAACAAGGGCCTTCTGTACTTGTGCTCCCAGGTCGCTCCTGTAAAAAAGCTTTCAGCTTAGTGTGCTATACCTGGTTAAACAACTAAATAAAAAAAAAAAAAAAAATAGGCTTTTGGTCACTCTTATTCCTGACCATCCACGGCGGGTTGAAGGTGACTCAGGTGGCCAGCCAATCTATGAGGGCTCCTCAGAGTCTGAGGACTCCTCCGTGCAGTCCTGTCCTCTCAACCAGGAATCATTCAGGAGTCTCTCGACGGAGGAAGGTCCCACGTCCTTCATGGGCATCTTCCATCTCATCTCCGAATCTACAGGGATGAAACTGCAGCCTGTTCAAAAATGGGCTCGATTTTCCCTGACAGACACCCTGAATAAAGGGAATTCTCCAACAGATGACAGTGGTCGAAGCCATTGTTGGCCTGGCCCTGGAGCTTTGGCAGCACCCTGCCTCCTGCCCTGCACCATCCACCTGAATGGCCTGCAAGTATGCCATTCCCTTTGGCTCCCTTTTGGGTTTCACAGGGCACCCCTCAGCCAAGGGATTGGTGACTGCCTCTGTGTTTAAGTGCTTGGGCAATTCAGGAGACACTGATAGAACTCTGAACAAAGATCCTCACTTGGTCTCCATCAGGCAAGTTCAGCTGTCATCATGGCACATTTTTCCCATGCCATTCTGGGGTATCTAGATGAGGTGCTTCCTCATCTCCCTATGGACCTTCAGACTACAATCAAGCAGGTCCGGGACCAGGGATGGGCTGCTGCAAAACAGCAACTCCAGATGGCTCTGGACATTGGGAACTCCTGTACCCGTTCGGTGGATGACGCAGTAGCCATGTGTCACAGGGTCTGGCTGAGGGTCTTGACCTTTACGACAGACACCCAGCACAAACTGGTGGATGTACCCTTCCTGGGCACCGACTTGTTCAGTCCAGGGGTAGATGGTCACCTTCAGCACATCGAGAAGTTCAATACCATCTTGGACTCAGGGTTCCAAGAAGCAGAAGCACAAGCCTTTTTGCCCTTCTGCCCCTGTGGCCAAGCAAGCACAGTACCAATCTGGGCTGCAGCAGCAGCAGGCTCAATCTTGGCACCCTTGGCCCAAGTCAGGGGCTTTGGCAGTCCATAAGCCTTGAGGGAAGGGTCCAGGTGGTCCCGCAGATGGATTTTCCTCCTCCAAACCCGCCCAGTGACAGGATGGGGTGGCCACCCCATGCCCTTCACGACTACTCTGAGTCCTCCCATGGGGGGTCAGCTCCACCACTTCCATTCCACCTGGTCTGCTGTCACAATGGACAGCTGGGTATTGTAATTGACTGGCCAGGGTCTGCCTCTGGAATTCGAGCAGTACCCACCAAGCTAAGCCTGCCCCCCACGGGAGAAGAAGGTATCCATGGACACTCAGTCAGCTCTCTGAGACGACATCACCCAACTCTTCCTCAAGGAGGTAGTGGTCAGAGTTTCAGATCCCCCTGTCAACCCAGGGTTCATTTCCAGATACTTCCTGGTCCTGAAATGGATGGAGATTGGCACCACATTCTAGATCTGCAAGACCTGAACAAGTTTCTCAGGTCTCGCACCTTCAGAATGGTAACTCTGTCTTAGATCAAACCATCTCTTAAGCAGAACATGTGATTTTGCTCTCTGGATCTGCAGAATGCATTCTTTCATGGCCCGATCCATCTGTCACACCAAAGGTTCTTCCACTTCCGGACAGAGGGAATCCTCTACAAGTTCCAAACCATGCCGTTCGGCCTGTCATCTGCCCCTAGAGTCTTCATCAAATACATTGTAGTAGTGGTGGCCCATCTTTGGCATCAAGGGGTCTGGGTGTACCCCTATCTGGATGATTGGCTTATAGCCATCCCTCCAGACAGGAAGTGGAGAGGTCCAGGGATCTGGCACTCCAGATCTGCATCGACCTTGTCCTCCTGATCAACAAGGCCAAATCAGAAATCATGCCTTCGCAGATGATATGCTTCATCGGGGCAGAGCTTGACTCTTGCTGAGCCAGAGCCAGGCTCCTGATGGACAGGGCAGAAGTTCTATTCTCCTTTGCCCAATCATTTCTGGTTGGGCACTTGCACCCTGCCCAGGACTTCCTGTGACTTCTCGGCTACATAGTGGCCTGCATCTCCATGGTCTGATGGGCCCAATGGCATATGTGCCCCCTTCATTGGGAGCTGGCCAGCCAGTGGACATAGCGACTAGGTCATTTTTACCAGCTGATCACTGTAACCCAGAAGATGTGGGATGCTATCCAATGGTGGACCATCCCAGAGTATTTGCAGGAAGGAATCCCATTTGTCTGTCCTGAGCTGATGGTTATGTTGATGACCGATGCCTCTCTTACGGGCTGGGATGCCCACATGGGGGACCACAGATTCCATGGGCTCTGGACCCCTGAGGAATCCATATGCCACATCAACCTGCTGGAGCTCAGAGCAGTCCAGCTGGTGCTGACTGCATTCACTCTGTCCTTTCAGGTTCAAGTGGTACAGATTCAGACAGACAACACCACGACCATGTACTATCTCAACAAACAGGGCAGCACACACTCCTGGCCTCTGTGCAGGGAACCTCTCCACATTTGGACCCTCATGATCTGACTGGAGGTGGATCTCCTAGACATTCATGTGGCAGAAGCCTCAAATCAGCTGGCAGATGCCCTCAGTCATGTAGTTGAGGCATCCTACAAGTGGTCTCTCCATTCAGAGACAGTACACAGCTTGTTCTCCCAGTGGGGCACCTCTCAGGTGGACCTGTTTGCCTCCAGGGAGAATGCAAAGCTGAGGCTCTTTTGTGCCCACCCCCCCTCAGCAGGGCTCACTGCAGAGGGATGCCTTCTTGAGGCTATGGATCCCAGGCCTCTTCTATGCCTTCCATCTACTTCCCTTGTTCCACAAAGTGCTCCTCAAGGTCAGGAGGGACAAGGCAGAGGTGATCCTAGAGGCTCTGGAGTGGCCCTGACAGTTTTGGTACCCCAATCTCCTCAGCCTCAGCATCAGGCTCCTGAAGCATCTTTCAGCCTGCCCAGACCTGCTGTCAGTCAATCAGGGGAAGGTCCTCCACCTGGACCTTCAATCCCTGCACCTAACAGCCTGGTTCCTGAGTGGCTAGAGTTCCAGGCTTTGGGTCTCTCCAAAGATGTACTCACTGTAGTTGAGGCATCTAGGAAGGAATCAACCAGGAAGTGTTATGCCTTCAAATGGAAGAGATTCTCCATTTGGTGTCAGGGCAAGGGGCTGGACCCTTTGTCCTGCCCAATGGCTAGCATTCTCAACTACCTTGATCTCTCTCCAAAGGGGGTCTTTGGTCAACAGCCCTTAAGGTGCACCTGGCAGCCATCTCTGCTTACCAGGCATATGCCAGTCAATGGATGGTGGCACAGGAGAGGGTGAGCTGGCATTACTTCAAAGGTCTCGACCATATTTCCCCTCTTGTGCATGAACCACCACCACTGTGGAATCTACTACTGGTACTGCAAAACTCATGGACAAGCCATTTGAACTGATGCACAGGTGTGAGATGTCACACTTGTCATAGAAGACTGCCTTCCTGGTGGCTATCATGTCAGCCAGAAGGATTGGGGATCTCTAGGTGCTCTCTGTTGAGTCTCCTTATCTGGTCTTCCACAGTGACAAGATTGTCCTGTGCCCCAACCTGAAGTTCCTTCTGAAGGTTGTGTCGGAGTTTCACCTGAACCAGGTGATGATTCTGCCAGTGTATTACCCCAATCACACCTTGGAAGCTGAGTACAGGCTCCATACTCTGGACCTGAGATGAGCCCTTGCTTATTACAAGGAGTGTACAGTTGAAATTTGGGGATAGGTTCACCAGCTGTTTGTCACCTACGCTGAAGCCGCACCTGACAGATCTGCAGCCAAGCAGACAATTGGCAGATGGATTATATCATGCACTGATCTCTGCTATAGGTTGGTGGGTAGGGAGCCTCCTGGAAGGCTAAGGGCTAAGGGCGCATTCCACCTGCCATACCACTGCATCAGTGGCTGCTTCTTGGGGTGTCCCTATCTGGGATATCTGCAGGGCTGTTACCTGGAAGTCAGTAAACACCTTAATTTCCCACTACCACATCGACCTAGAGTCACACCGTGATGCTGGTTTTGGGACGCAGCTCTCAAATCCCTTTTTCCTAAGTAGCGAGTGTGTCATGCCTCCCTCCTTCTAGAGAACTGCTAGGCATTTGCCATAACATGTGAATGAGAACAACATGTTCACATCCCTAGAAAAATAGGTTACTCATCTGTAACAGTAGTTCTAGGAGTGGTATATGTTGGTCATCCACATGGACCAACCCGACTTCCCCAGCTTCAATGCACAACCACTGCTTCCAGCAGGCAAGATCTGGCCTCAAGGGGCAGAGCAGAGGGATATATCACTTGGGTGGATGGGAGGAGCCAGCTTAAAGACTTCCAGCAAGATATTTAAAGGGAAAGAACATGCCATATTGTGTGGATGAACAACATATACCACTCCTAGAACTACTGTTACAGGTGAGTAACCTGTTTTTTCATTCCATGGTAAAGTTATGGTAAAGACAGGGAAATTTTAATAATAAGCTCTTGGGAGGACATGAAACAGACAAAAGGTGTGTGCGTGTGCATGGGGGGAGAGACAGCAAGGAAAATGGAGCAATGGAGGTGAGTGGGGGATGTCCTAATGCAAATGAAATGGACAAAAGGTGTGTGTGGGAAGAAAAGAGACAGCAAGGAAAATGGAGAGATGGAGGGGAGGCGGGATGGCCTTATGCGTATGAAACGGATGAAGAGCACTCTCATTGTTCATTTCAACAATACAAAGTTTACACCCTTAAACTGTAAACCACTGTCATACTTAGCTTGCATGATCACTGGTCTGTCAAGGACAAGCCCAACACAGCTTGACCTGAATTGGGCTAATCACTGGCACACCTCTGAAATGCCGTTCTCTCTAGCAAAACGTTTCTCGCTCAAGAACAAGCAACGTAAAAATGATAGCTTAGAAAACAATGAGAAAGTGACTGTGAAGTCCCAGACCAGATCTCTAGTTTGTAAATAAATAGTCTCCTCCTGAGTCTAATTTTTTAGAAGGGGATAGTGTGTTTAATAATTGTACTTTGTAGTAGCACTACCACTACTACCATGGGGGAAAAAACAGAGCTAGCAGCATTTATCAATGTGGTTATTTAATTGTGCACATTTAGGTAAATTATCTCCTTAGAATGACAAAGCGACTGTGTGTGTGAGAACAGGTACTTGTCTGCCACAGTTGCACCAGTACAATGATGACATGATGTACTGGCTACACCTCCCACCCACCCCCAGGATTATGATGATGTGGTCCAAAAGGCAGGCAAGTCCCAGATCTCTGTTTTTAACCAGCCTCCTGAGTCTGACTTTTTGTAGAAGGGGTCAGTGTGCTTTTTGGTACATCACCAATTATGTTTAGCATAGCAACGGGCCTTGTTATGGAACGCAATGGGAAGCAATGTGAAAGAAGAGCACTAGGCAGTCCAAAGTGACCACTTCACCACTGCTTCTACTGCCACTACTATCAGGGGGTAAAAAAGAGCTAGCAACATGTATCACTATGAATATGGTTATATAAGAAATAATTATTCTTGGATGCATTAGGTAAATGATCTCATCAGAATGAGAAAGTGACTGTGTGTGAGATCAGGGACTTGTCTGCCACAGTTGCACCAGTACAATGATGATGTGATATATTAGCTGCACCTCCCACCCACCCCCAGGATGAAGATGATGCAGTCCAAAAAAAGGCAGGCAAGTCTCAGATCTCTTTTTAAACCAGTCTCCTGAGTCTGACTTTTTGTAGAAGGGGTCAGTGTGTTTTTTGTATGTCACTAATTATTTTAGCATACCAACGGGTCTTGGTATGGAACGCAATGTGAAGCAATGTGAAAAAGGAGCACCAGGCAGTCCAAAGTGACCACTTCACAACTGTTACTACTACTACCACTACTATCATGAGAAAAAAACAGAGCTAGTAGCATATATCACTATCAATATCAATCAATCAATCAATCAATCAATCAATCAAATCTTTATTTATCCAGGCGATCACCATTGAGCAAGCTCATTTACAAGGTGGACCTGCTGTTGGCAGGGAAAATTGTACAGTTACATATAAATATACATAATACAAAAAGGAACAAGATGTTTACAGTACTGATAGGAGCAGAGTATTTACATTCCAAGTCACATGTACAAGAAAGATATACATAACACAACAAAACGTAATATATATATATATATATATATATATATATATATATATATATATATATATATATATACAGTTCCACAGGAGCAGGATATGTATGGATGTCATATACAAACCATAGAAGAAAAAAAGAAAGATTATTTATATTCCTGTCCAGCAGAAACACGTTACAGGCCTGGATGGAAATTCCTAAGCTATGGAGGTGCACATAACAGTGTGTAAGCCTTAGGTAAATGTGGCAGAAGGGGGGGTGGTGAATAAGAGGGGTGCAGAGGGTGCTAAGGGCAAAGTGGGGCAGAGGGGGGAGTAGTAGTGGCAAGGGCTGATTTGGATAAGCAGCTGGGACTAGTGTTGAAGAAGAGAGGAACACAAGTCAAGCTGCTAGGAGCGATAGAAGCAATTACAGATTTCAGCAAACATTTTGTCATAGAGGGTCTTAAAGAAGGCAGGACTGACAGGTGAGCTAAGTCTCAACGATTTTTGTATCCTATTCCAGAGAGTAGGCAGGGCATAGCTTGTGGCGGCCCTTCCAAGGCGAGTGTTGGCCCTTGGGACATTCAAAGAAATCAGTGATTGACTTCTTAAGGCATAGTACCTAATAGGACTAAGGGGGAGACAGTCAACAACATATTGTAGGAGTTTGTTGGTGAGGGCGCGGAGCGTCCATAGGGCTGCATTTCTATATCACCTGTATTGAAGGGAGGGCCACCCTATGGCTGCGTGTAAAGAGCAGTGATGTGTGGAGTACGGGAGGCCAGTTATAAATCTCAGTGCTCTATGATATAATACATCCAGTTTTGCAAGATATGAGGCAGGGCAATGGCCATAAATGAAGTCGGTGTAGTCAATTAAAGAAAGAAACGTAGATTGGACAAGCTGTCTTTTTGCATCTGTGGTCAAGAGGCGTTTAATTCTGAAAAAAAGACCAAGCCTCTGCCTCAGTTTTTTCAGCAGTTCTTCTGTGTGTTCCACAAAAGAGAGTTTGTTGTCTAGCCAAATACCAAGGTATTTGAATTTAGTCACAAATTCAAGATTTTCTCCTAATAAAGTAGAGATTGATGGTAATGGACTAGCGACAGCAGAGTAAGCCCCTGGGCCTGATGGTGAGAAAAGAATGGCCTTGTTTTTTTTTGCATTTAGTAGTAACTTTTTGCTAAGGAGCTGGTACTACAGAGTAATAAAGTCAGCTTGTAATTCAGCGCAGGCAGCTTCAGGAGATTCCCGGATTAAGTAGAGCACTGTATCATCAGCAAACAAGTGAATACTGGCTTCTTTGATGCCTGCATCCAAGCTGTTGATATAAATGGCAAACAGTAATGGGCCCAGTATGGAGTCCTGGGGGACACCTCTTTTTATCGGTTTAAGTGGAGCCACAGCCACTCACTGAGGATCGCTTCCTCCAGGAGATTTCTGTCCTTAAGGATTGTCTCCAAATTATTACTGAAGAGTTATGAAAAATGTGACTGGAGAGTGAAGCTTTATCTAATCGGGTTTCTGATACCTAAACCCGCATTAGCTCTCTTGATGACTGGTGGGACCACTGGGAGCCCAAGGTGGTCAATATGGCTATATAAGAAATTATTTTTAGGTGCATTAGGTAAATGATCTCGTCTGAATGAGAAACGTGACTGTGTGTGAGATCAGGGACATGTCTGCCATAGTTGCTACCAGTACGTGATGATGTGGTGTACTGGTTGCACCTCCTACCCACCTCCAGCATGGTGTGGTCAAAAGGCAGGCAAGACCCAGATCTCAGAGTCACGTGATGTGCCTCAGCAGGTGAGCACTTGCTCCAGCTTGCTCTGCTCCTCCTGCCCATTTTCTATGACACAAAACACCAGTTAAACCTAGTGTTTGCAACTGACTTGGTATTTTTATATCTTACCAGCCTTCAAGGAGATGAACGATCTGGTTTTGGTTGCAAAAAATGGACACCGAGATGATAAATGTGCCTATGTGTCATACATCTCTATCAATGGCAGATAAACATACTAAGAGGAATAAGGACCAGGGTCCTCCAGCCTCCCAACTGCCTCCTGCACCACAGCCACTCACTGAGGATCACTTCCTCCAGGAGATTTCTCTCCTTAAGGATTCTCTCCAAATTATTACTGAAGAGTTATGAAAAATGTGACTGGAGAGTGAAGCTTTATCTAAGCGAGTTTCTGATACCTAAACCCGCATTAGCTCTCTTGATGACTGGTGGGACCACTGGGAGCCTGAGGTGGTAGCTCTGAGAAGGAAGATGGTACATTTGGAGGAAAAGCTTGAGGACTGACAAGCTCATAACAGGCATAATAACTTAGTAATACTGGGCTTACCAGAGGGTGTTGAGGGACCCAATACCTTATTATTCATCCAGAAGATGTGTTAGAAATTAGCCGGCACATCACTAAATGGACTATCCTATGTCCTAGAGCATGCTCACAAAGCCCTCCACCCCATGCCTCCAGCTGGCTCTCCTCCACAACTGATTAGTTTTAAATGCCTCAATTACTTGGACCAGCAACATATCCTGGAGAAAGTCTGTGTTCTGAAAGAAGTTGCCTGGAGGGACACAGACTGAGGATAGCACAGGATCTTCCCTTGACAGTGCAACAGAAACAGGTTGCTTATAGCCCCTTAGTTTTCAAGTTGATAGCTGTGCAAATTAGGTTCAAAACGATTCATCCAGCTCATCTCCAAATTTCACATCAAGGGTCTCAGATGTGCTTCAATTCCTTCGAGGAGACCAAGGTTGAATTGCTTCATTTGTACTCTGACCTGTTCAAGCAGGTTACATGAACTATAGCTCTAGAGGCTTGCTTGTTGTGATTACCCTCTTGCCAGCAAGGATAAGCTGATCTTCATTTTTCCTTGCCTCTTGCAGTGCAAGAAACGTCCATTGCAGCATATTACTATTTTACTGGCATAATGTTTATCGGTGGCTTCTGTTTATACCACAGCTTTCAATAATCCCACTACAGTCACAGTCCCTGGTTGGTCATACAATCCAAATCTCCTGATTGCCCCATGCTTTGAGATCAAGGTCCTTCATTGTTTTGTTTTTTTGACCAAGAAATTTACGGACGGATACTATTGCTTCTAATAAATACTTGGACTTTTTTGTTTAGCCAACTGCGATATCTGCAGTTCATTCTCCAACAGATCAACCAACATTGAAATGTTTCAGGAGGACTTTTGCGTTGATTTGAGGAGCTTGCTATTCAGCAACCGCAGCAATGAATATGAACATGCATACTGCCTACCCCTTGTTCTATCGCCACCACTATTGTGCCTTTTTACTTAAGTTTCTTCTTTAGACTTCCTTGCTGACTGTGAAGTGGATCTGTCCTTACCTAGGGAATTTCTCTATTTAAGAGCATTGCCGATCTGAATTCCTTTATTATATTTACACCTCCATTTGTTGGAACTTATTATACTAGGTTTTATTTTTACATGGTAAAATCAAGGGGGTCTGTGGGAAAATGAAAAGGTTACCTCTCTAGAAATGTTTTAACCCAGTTTATGCTATCCTGCAGATGCTTTATTGCAAGGTTTTTCAATTGTGGACCTCATTCTACTCTCTAGCCTTTCATGATAGGGTTTTCCCTGCTTTTAATTCTTTTTAGTAAATCACTGTGTTGCTAGTTTATTAGCAGATCCTTCTAGCATAGTTCTGATATATTTGAATGAGAGACCATTTGACTACTATATATGCATGCTTAGATTTAATCATTTTGTGTTATAAACATACTTGTTTCTATTTGACATCTTTTGCTGAAGCTGTGTTCTACACGTACTGTGATATTGTAAGAATGTATCTTTTTTAGAGTTTTTTGCTACTAGGTTTAACAGCTTTACAAGTTTGTTATTTATATCTGTCGTTTAGAGTGATTTAATACTTTTTTGGGGGCTAGTGTAGGTTACTGCATCATGGACCAGATTGTTGTTTGTGCAACTGTGGTCATTTGACTGGTTTTTTTTTTTGTGGGAGGGATTTTGCAGTTTATTGATGGTGGGGCCGGGTTATTTTCTATGTAAGGATATATAGTTCTTGTTGTGGGCCTCAGCTGTTTCTTTTGGATTATCATAGTAGAAGTGAACTTGATTGGGACTCCTCCAGTTTTTTCACAGTGTTTCTGATTTTTCTTTTCATATGTCAAGTTACACCTTTATCACATAGAACATAGGAAGGGGTCAGGAAAAACGTAAGCACCATATGGTGCTTCGTCACCTCCAGAAATTGAGGGCCAGAGTTGCATGCTTACAGGAAACACATACCAAGAGGGAGGATATTCATTTATATAGATGGGTTTGGGTAACTCAGGCTTATGGGGCGGGTTGCAGCACCAAGAGCGGCAGGGTTGCAATTTTGCTTGGTTAGCAGGTCCCCTTTGTTTTGATTAAAGAGATTTGGGATCCTGAGGGACATTTCATTTTTTTGCATGGGAAATTTGGACTACCAGAAGTGGTGTTGGGATCAGATTATGGGCCAGGTGCAGACTCCCCCACTTTCTTCGCTAAACTAATCCCTACACTGACTCCATTTGTCCATTTGTCAATAGTGATTGGTGGGGAATGGAATTTTTTCTGCCAACCTGGTGTAGACAAGTAGGGCACATAAATGTGTGGGCTTTTGCTGGGTCAAAGAGGCCTGCATGATTTAATTGATGGGCTGGGCTTTGTGGATCCATGGTGAGTCCTCCATCCCTCTGCCAGACAATACACATTTTATTCTTCCCCCATGGCTCATACTCTCGACTGGATTATTTTCAATCAGAAATTACTTTCGGGAGTTTTCACCTCAGAGATACTCTCAACGGTATTATCTGATCATGCCCCTATCAATTTGATTTATACAGTCAGAGGGATGGAGGACCTTTGATAAGATGTCCAACAGAGTTAAGCTAGTCCTGAAGGGAAGAAGTACAGGTGAGAGGGTACAGGCAAAGCAGGAAAGCATTAAGGATGTAATACTTGAAGCAACATCCCATTGTGTTAGAGAGAAAAACAAGAGCAAAAGAAGAAGGAAACCACTTTGGTTCTCAAAAACAGTAGCAGAAAAGCTCAGAGCCAAAAGGCTGGCCTTCAGGAAATATAAGGGAATGCAGCAGGACAAAGATAAGGAGGCATACCAAACTTCCCTAAGGGAAGCAGGGAAGGCAGTAAGGCAGGCAGAGGCCCAAACTGAGGAAACTCTAGCACGAACAATAAAAGAAGGTGACAAGACTTTCTATAGACACATTAGTGAAAGGAGAAAGTCCAGAAGGGTTATTGCTAAGATCAAAGGGGATAAGGGGGAGTGTGAGGAGGAGGACCAAGGAAAATAATCTATCCTAAATAGATACTGCTGCTCAATATTTACTGAGGAGAACGTAGGGCAGGGTCCACAGCTCAGCACCATGGACACAGGGAGGAGGGAGGTGTGCACTATTCCCTTCATAAAAGAAAGGGTTCTACAAGAGCTCACTAAGCTCAGGGAGGACAAGGCAATGGGACCTGATGGCATACATCCCAGGGTACTAAAGGAGCTAAGGGTAGAACTAACAGAGCCATTAGCAGAACTGTTTAGTGATTCTCTGAGCATAGGAGAGGTCCCAGAAGACTGGAGAAGGGGTCATGTGATCCCGCTCCACAAGAGTGGTAGCAGGGAGGAGGCAGGGAACTACAGATCAGTCAGTCTTACCTCAGTAGTGGGCAAGATTATGGCAGCACTCCTTAAGGAAAGGATAGTGCAACACCTGGAACCCATAGGAGCACAGGATCCAAGACAGCATGGGTTTACAACAGGAAGGTCCTGTCAGACTAATCTCATAGATTTCTTTGACTGGGTAACCAGGGTGGTGGACCAAGGGGGAGCAGTTGACTTCAGCAAACCTTTCGATACTGTTCCACATAGAAGCTTGATTAATAAGCAGGGTAGGCTCAGGGTGGGTCAGAAGTTGGTCAACTGGGTGGCAAACTGATAGACAGGCAGAAAGCAGAGAGTGGTGGTAAACGGTATACAGTCAGAAGAGATGTAAGTCACAAGTGGAGTACCTAAGAGATCAGTCTTGGGGCCAGTCCTCTTCAATATCTTCATCAGTGACATTGCAGATGGACTGGAGGGTAAGGTTTGCAGATGACAACAAGATCTGCAACAGAGAAGATGATCCAGATGGGGTGCGCAGAATCAGAAGAGATCTGATAAACTGGCAAAATGGTCAGAAGAGTGACAAATGGGGTTTAATGCAAAGAAGTGCAAGATCATGCACAAAGGGAAGAGAAACCCTGAAGCCACCTATAGGTTGGGAGGGGAATTGCTGGCAATCACAAAGGAAGAAAGAGACTTGGGCATCATCATCACAGATGACCTGAAATCATCCAAGCAGACCACTAAAGCAGTAGGTAAGGCTAGAGAGATGTTGGGGTGTATTAGTAGGGTATCGCAAGTTGTAAGAGGGAGTTAATAATCCTTCTTTACAAGACACTGGTTAGGTCCCATCTGAAGTACTGTGTGCAGTACTGGAGGCCACACCTGCACAAGGACATTAACAAAACACAGGCAGTCCAGAGAAGGGCAACCAAAATGGTGCAGGGACTGCATCAGAAAACATATGAGGATGGATTAATGGAGCTCAATATATATACCCTAGAGCAAAGGAGGGAGAGAGGTGATATGACCGGAACATTCAAACATCTTAAGGGCATTAACAAGGTGAAAGAGTCTAACATGTTTCAATATAAGAAAAATAGCAGGACAAGAGGACACAGAAGGAGATTAGAGGGGGGCCGATTAAGGGGGAATGTGAGGAAGCTCTTTTTCACAGAAAGGGTGGTGGATGCATAGAAAGGCTTACCTCAGGTAGTGGTGGATATGAATACAGTGCAGGGCTCCAGACAGGCATGGGATAGGCGTAAGGGAGTAAAAAAGATGAGTATGAATAGATAGGCCATTGACAGAGTACAGGTCTATGGCACATTCATAAGGTAGAAAAAATGGGTAGACTGGATGGGCCTTGTGGTCCTTATCTGCCGTAAACTTCTATGTTTCTATATTCCATCTGGTGCCTCAATAACCAGCTCCTACAGGACCCTGAAACACTTAAGTCCATTCATTCTTACATAACTTTCTCCTCCAGAATGAGGGTTCAGTGGTTGCTGTTGATACACTGTGGGTGGTGTTAAAATGCTCCCAGAGGGCAAATGTATTTGCCTCACGTCTAAACGTGTGAAATCCAGACAAGCATGCTTGGACAGTCTCTCGAGGGACATCCCACCCCTGGAGAACACTGTTTCATTGCACTCCACTCCGGATGTTTGGTCCCAACTACATGGTATTAGAGCCCAATATGCTGACTTCATTGCCCAAAAGGCGGAATTAGCCCTGCTTAGGACTAAAATAAAATATCTAGAATTGGGCGAGAAAGCTGGTAAGCTGTTGGCCCTTAGGCTTCGAAATTTGCAATCTACTAACTATATTCTTGGAATACGTCCAAGTTTACAGGAAGAGGTGGTTTCCCAACCTGGCGTATGGCAGAACTTTTCCGTCTCTTCTATGCAAATCTGTATGTGGATAGTCCCCCAGATACCCAGAAGTTAGCCAATATTGCAGCTTATTTAGACCCCTTTCCACTTTCCACCTTGGAGCCTTCACATCAGGATTTCTTAAGAGCCACCATATAATTTTATGAGGTTATGCAGTCTATAAAGTCACTTCCCCTTGACAAATCCCTAGGCCCAGATGGGTTTGTTAATAACTTCTATTTAACTTTTGCACAAGAACTTGCCCCCCTTTTGGTTCGGGTTTTACAATTCAGGATTTTCTGATCCCTCCTTTTTGGAGGCTTGGATAGCTCTAATCCAGGAGCCAAGTAAGGAGGAAACCTCTCCAGACAGTTATTGTCCAGTATCTTTACTTAATTCAGATATGAAACGTTTGGCAAAACTCCTGACTACCGGGATATCGCAGGTTTGGGAGGGGTTGATTGGTCCATCGCAAGTCGGCTTTATGAGAGGTCACCTTTCCAGCGACCATATATGGAAGTTGCATTATTTGATTTTGGCATCGGGGGAGAGCAGGTTCCCAGTGGTCTTGGTCTCCCTGGATGCTGAAAACGCTTTTGATCATGTCGCATTCCAATATCTTTTTGCAGTTTTATGTAAATTTGGATTGCTGCAAGAGTTTTAAAAATGGATTCAACTCTTATATAGCAGCCCGACAGCCCAGATTCATTGTAATGGAGTTTTGTCTGATTCTTTTCCTTTACAGTATGGCACCAGGCAGGGCTGCCCCCTTTCCCCCTTTCTTTTCAATCTATATCTGGAGCCCCTAATTTTTTAGCTACAGAATAATCCTAGTATTAGGGTATCCCAGTAGAAGAGACAGGTATGACCTCTCCGCTTATGCTGACAACCTTTTATTACACATTGAGGACCCATCTACCTCTCTACAGGGCGTATTTGGGATACAAATTAAATATGAATAAAGCAAGGTTCTCCTGTTAAACCACTTGGTGTAAAACAGGAAATTATTAATATGGGTCTGCTTTGGGAGCTGAAGACTATCACCTACCTGGGTATTAAAACTGGGCAGTCTTCTTCCCACCTTGTTAATGATAATCTGACCTCCTTGTTGCTCACCATCCAACAAGATTTATACAGATGGGCTACTCTTCCTCTTTCTTTATGGGACCAGGTTAATATTATCAAAATGAATATTTTGCTCTTTATATTATATCCCATGGGCATATTAAATGTGTTTTTACCAAAATCATGGTTTACCAGGCTACAAATGATGCTTAATGGGTTTCTTTGGAAGAGTGGTGCCATCTGCTGTGCTTATTTTAAATTAACAGTACCTAGATTTAGTGGTGGTCTTTGCCTTCCTAACTTTTTTTTTCAATACAGTACCCTTCATAGTAATATGACCCTGTTATGGCATATCATGGAGGATGCCCCCTTGCCTGGCCAATACCTCCACCCTTTAGCTTGGGTTAGAAAGGTCCCTTTCTAGAACTCAAGGTTTTAGACTCCAGAGCTTACTCTACAGCAGATTGTCTTTGTTATCTAAATCTTTGTGTTCCTGTCTACTTTCTTGGTCCCTGAAAGTACATCATCAGATTCATCAAATCAGTGCATATTTTGGATTTCTATGGGCTAGATCAGGTTCCCAACCCCAATATTCAGGTTGTTGATAGACCTATTCTACCCTCTTTTTTTTTTTCCTCACCTCATAATTTAACTATCAATTCCCTTTTGGCTGGTGATACTTTTCTACCATTCCGTAGTTTTATAGAAAGCTGTGCCCTTCCCACCTCTACCAGCTTTAAATATTTTCAGTTGACCCGTGCTGTCTCACACTTTCTGGGTCCTAGACCATGGCAATGGTGGGACCCAACAGTTCCTGACTCACTTTTGTGGCTGTTCTTCAACCACACTCGGTGTCTAAGTTGTACTGGCTCTTCCAAACCTTGGTCTCTTACAGCCCCATGGGAGTCTGTTTTTATTGGTTGCAGTCATTGGGACTGCAGACTACTCCTAACCTCTGGCAACCAGTTTGGCTTACCCTCTATCAGTATATTAAACAAGATAGATATCAATTTACTCAATTGCATATACCCCATACCTTTTATTGCACCCCATTTAAACTTTACATTATGGAGATGCTATCATCCCCAATCTGTACTAGATGTGGTTTGGCAGAGGGCATGCTAAAGCATGTGATTTGGGACTGAAATAAAGTAACCCCCTTTTGGAATTCTATTAAAGACTCCTTTGATCCCCTTCTAGGCCTGCAGGACCTTTTTTCACCCAAGGTCTGTTTAGCGGGGCATTTTCCCACTGACCTTTCTAGTACAAAGAAAGCTCATATATAACTTATATCCATAACAGCAAAACTTATTATTTCAAGGCACTGGAAAAATTCCTCAATCCTGTCATACCGGGAGTGGCATCAAGAAATCTTACTGGCTTTAATGGTGGAGAAACACATCACCTCTCTCTGTAAGTGTTTAGATTGGTTTCGATCTAGATGGGATTTTCTGTTTACTTTATTGTCTACAGTATATTTCCCATGCAGTCATAATTGTAGCACTTTTATATGTAATTCCCATAAGCAGTTTGTTTATTTCAATGTATAGTTATCGTCTCCTTGATTTTTTATTGATGTGAGTCCTGTGATTGTAAGTCCCTCTCTTACCCTCTTTAATCACTAAATAATTATATAAACTGAGCATAGAGGGTGGGGGGTGAGATGTGGATGATTAGAAGGGGTGGGGTGGGAAGGGGGATTACTGTTTTATTTTGTTTGGTGGTGTTCTTGCTGGATTGTCGTTCTTTTTTGTTGCATTTTGTGCATGTATAGCTCTCTATCTTCTTTAAATAAAAATAATAAAGCATATTTAATGAAAAAAGTCCCAGATCTCTTCTTTTAAGCAGTCCAGTCTCAAAATTGAAAGTCGATGTGCCACTCCACAGCTGCAGCACAGATACTGCTGTCAGTGTTATCTTCTTCAAGATTTGCATCACATATGTAGCCAAAGTTTGGCAAATTAACTTTCAAGAACGTTAGTTTCTCCACATTGTCTGGTGTTAATCTTGTTCGTTTGTCAGTCACAACATCCCCAGCAAAGCTAAATAAATATTCAGAACAGACACTGGAGGGTGGACATCCAATATACGTACAAGCCAGGGTCACCAGCATTGGCCAACATGATATTTTCTCTTGCCAGTATGCTAAAGGGTCATCCTAAATAGTAATTCTGGGCTCAGACAGATATGCATCTACCATGCTTATTACTGAGCATGCATTTTCTCCTTGTGGATTTTCAGTGTCTTGCAGCTGGCCCCAGGGGTGGCTAAATTGAGGGGCCGGCCCGGCCATGGCCCCCTCACTTGTATTACAGAGGGGCCATATAGTTATTTTGGCCCCTGCACTTTTTATTTTTACTTTTTTTTCAATAATGTAGGGATTTCAGTTGGTGTACGTTCATCATAAGGGATGCATATTGTCCCGTATTTACAGTGGTGGCCCCTCATGTAAAAAAAAAACTCAATCTATCTGTATATCTGCATTGGGTTTGGTCGTCACTTGTCTGACAGACTGGCAGTGGTTCGGCTCTGTAGAGTGACTGTCAGTGTGGTGGAGTGGAGGTGGAGCTTGTGCACATGTACAGCATCCCCCAGTTGCCTGGAGACAGATTGTCTGGGGACGTCACATCGTCACATGACCACCCTTCCTCACAGAGTCCATGGGAGTGGGAGAGAAGACACAACCACCTGTCTGCAGCTAGTTAAGTTTGTTACAGGCTGGGAGTCTGTCTGGGACAGTGCCAGATCGGATCAGGGAGTCGCGGGGACGGTCATGGTGCCACACCACCTGAGTTGGGATTGGGAGTCAAGTATTCATGTCATGTGGTCTGGGTCCACTCTGGAAACACCGGATCAGCCGCTGGTCAGGAGAAGTCGAGGAACTGGAGAGCTGGTGTAGCTGGAACTGAATGGAGCACCGGAGCGGAGGGTGAGGGTGGAGGCTCGGAGTAGGCCTGCTGGCCAAACTTTAGAGTAAGTGCTTCTTCAAGTTGCAAGTTGCTCTCAGTCTCTCAGCTCTCTGCTCTGCTGATTTGCTGAGTGCATGAGTCTAACAGTCCATTCAGCATTTGTGCAAAATGCCAGATACAGTACATACAGTACAGTGAAAGGATATGGGCTACAGAGCAAAAGGGTGACAGACTTGTGCCTAAGGTGTCAGAAAACTCAAGTGATGGCAATGTTAGCAGCAGTCATGAAAGTAGGTAGTCTCTTCAAAACAAGGATTTAATGGTAAGCACTGTGGAGCAGCTATCTACACTACAACTGTACCAAATGGAAGCTTCTGTCTCTTACATTTTAAAATATAATTAAAAGTAGAACTGAAAAGACAAAGAAATTACCCACATGCCACAGGCATAATATGATGCAGGTCACGGTGGTAAAAACTTAGCATTTCAGGTGTGAACTGTACTTCCTGTGAGAGTGAGACTCTGTGTGTACATCATTCATGGCCTGATCAGAAACCAGTATTGGAAAATAACTGCAGGAGTACTTATCACGTTTTTTTTTTTATTTAGATCAGATGGGGATTTGGAAAAGTGGGATCTGGGGAGCTGACTGGTGCTGGGGTGGCTGTGTTTACAAGAAAACTGACTGCTGTAACTGTTTTGCTAAGATGAGAACGTGCAATACTATTAAACCATCTGGAACCTAGAAAGAAGTGCAGGAGTGTAACTATGGTCAGATAATAACAAACTTGTCCTTCTCGCTGAGCCAATTGGGTTGTTTTATTTTTCTTACATATTTTATTAGTACCCAATGTCCCTGCTATATTGACTACATGTTATTCATGTTAAACCACATTAGTTATATATGCATCGCCTGAATGGATTTTCTCATCTTCTCAAAATGCTGCTTCTTCTTGCCTAGCTAGCATTCTAGCAGCAGGCAAATAAAATAAAGGTCTTTGCTTGAGTTTGACTCTTTTTTTGTGCATAAAGTGTCTACAGTATTGTGATATGTGATGTCCTGTCAGCCAGGCGGCCCAGGACAGCTCAAGACAGGATGGGAGAATCATTCAAATGAGGGTTTGTCCTAGAGGATAATTTAGTACTGTGTACTGGTCTGGTAGTGCAATGCCATCAGGAGTGGATTCAAGGACTGACTGTCCTAGCTCTCCGGCTTATGGTTTCCAGTGGTTCTGAATACCTGCTACTCCCTGCCGCCCCTCCCAGGTTTAGACATGAATTTATAATGTTTTCCAGTGTGGATGCTGTCTGAGCTGGTCGTTCTGATGTGTGCTGTTCTAGGCTAGCCAGTTACATAAACAAGTTTTTCTGATGGAAAATAGCTGGTCTGTCATCATCACCTTTGGTATTTTGGTAGTACTCCTACCAAAATGCCCAAGGTCAAGACACACATCATAATGACCAGATCAGACAGCATCTGTACTGTAAAATATGATAAATTCACGTCTAAACAGGGAGTGGAGACGTGGGTGGGGGTGGATGCAGGGGTGGGGCAGGGCTTGGGTAGGGGGTGGGGCAAGGGTCAAGGGTCTGTCCCTTATTTTTGAAATCCAATGTTGGCAACCCTTCGTATTTACTACTGGTAGTGCACGGTGAATGTTTATTTTGGAAGACCATGCTGTGGTAAAAATGCGATCAATGACTGACTAATGAAATCTGCATGCAAGTATGTCTGCTTGCCATGAAATGAGAACTTGACACAAATTCTTCTTCTATTGGTTCTCCTATTTATTTAGTATTATTATGGTAACTTTGACAGAATATCCTCATCTCCACAGTAATATTGGGAGAGGAGAACCAATAGAAAATTGTTATCTTTAGACCAATCAAAAAGTGAGTGTGACAGTCACATTTTTACATTGTTGCTGAATGACAGGTTAAAGTGTGTGTTGTCAGTTTCTGTGATGCACGGGCTGTCACAAGAAATTCACAGCAGGGAGGTCATTTGAGGAGAATAAATAAATAAAAAATTAAGTTTATACATATTTAAAAGTTTTGTTTCATTTCAATCAAGAGAAATTAGTTCCCGACCAGGGATGGATTTACTATAATGTAAATCTAAATGTATCTATGTGCGATCATGCCCCCACCTAGTGTCCCGACCGGTGGTTGCAGCAGCTCTGGGGCAGATCAGCAGATGCCTGAATTGGGCCCATCTCAGTAGCTCTGAGGCTTTCAATTCCATCAAGTGTTTGCTTTTTAAAACAGGATCTGATCATCCATCTCATGAGAGCTCTTTGACTCCGCAGAGAGTGAGAGTGAAGAAACGAGAGAGAAAGAGAGAGAGTTGAAGCAGCATCCCCTCTCCAAATAGACGAGCTCTCCAAGAATCGTCTGATTCTAGTAACTCATCTCACACTCCTTGGTGGCAATTGTGCAGTTCATTCCTGTAAAGAAATGTTGTCAGTCTTTAATCAGAAGTTCTGAATAGAATTCCTATAGACAACAATCCATAAAGTTTTCATAAAACAGAATTATTGTATGCCAAGCCACTCTTTTTACGTATTTCAGATTTTTATTTTCACTACAGGGTACAATAGTTCCTTCCCATATTAGTTAGTAACTGATATGGGAAGGAAATAGTGCACCATAACAGCGAAATAAAAATCTGAAATACAAAAGTTGGCTTGGCATACAACAGTCTGTTAATAAGAAAACTTGGAGCAGTCTAACCATCTCCTGTGCTACTTTGTAAGGACACTATTTTTGTGTTAAAATTATGTTAGGAGGCAGTATAGTGTAGTGGTTAAGGGCACGGAGCTGCAAACCTGAGGCCCTGGGATTGAATCCCAATTCCCCCACTTGCATACTGTGTGACCCTGAGCAAGCCCCTTAACTTCCTTGTGCTCCCAGGTCGCACCTGGAAACAAGTTCTGGCTTAGTGTGCCTTTCCTGGTTAAACAATTTTCCCTTCCTTCTTTGTTTTGGGTTTGCTATTAAAAGTTTCCATATGTCATTTTATGTTGGCTCGGCGCATATCAATGGCATATATTAATAATGTGGGTTGAAAGTATGGTCACTGTTGGGAGAATGCAGGGCATGCATCAGTAAGTCGTCCCTCATTCCCAATCAGGCAGCATGCAGGTGCCACATCAGCAATTTGGAATGTGGCCACCAGATCTAACAAAAGGTCCACTGAAATGAGAGTGGAGCTTTCATGCAGCATGATCACAACACGCCTGATGTGCATAACACTGCCACCACCTCCTGTCAGAATGCCAACAGAGGCCACTCCCGTCAGCATAATAACCCCTTCCATTTACAATGTATGCTGAGGGTGCCCAATCCTTAGCATCTTACCCCAACATTTTTCTTTGCCCACTCCCCATCAGCTACCAGCATCCCTCCCAAAAAAAAAAAACAGTTAGGTGGCATGCTGGGAGTCCACCCCAGTGTACCAAATACCCTGTAAAAAAAAGTCCATAATGTTTTTGTTTTTTTTTTAAACCTGTAACAAAGCAGTCCCTCGTGGTCTCCCTGCCCCCCTCCCGAAACCCACACCCCACCATCTACTTCCCTGCCCCCCACCCTCTCACCCCATACTTACCTCCGGAGTCTGGTGCGATGCTCTTCGGTGGACTGGGAACACGTTTACACTCTTCAAAGCTGACAGCAAACTGAAGAAATGCCGGTAAGCTGTATAATGGCATAAATACAGTTTTTTTTCAACTTTGGTGCACATCTCGAGCATTTTGGGGAATTTTGCCACCACATTTTCAACATGGGGTTATTGGGACCCCTTCTCATGAATTCTGTCAGTGTCATGGCGTTATTCAGTCCCAAAAGGTGATTTTGCAGTCACTGCGTGGAATCACCTTTTAGGACCGATTAATGAAACAACAGTGACACTGTACATGAGGGTGGCTCTCAAAAAGCATTTGTTGCAAATTTGGTGGAAAAAAATCCCAAAAATGGCTGTTTTACAAAGCAAAACATTTTCACTCCAGATTTTCAAAATTGGCATTTTTTCACACCTCCTTATGAACAGTACAGCTGTCATTTTACATATCCTGGCTGAAATGTGTTTTTGCATGTCCAGCACAGAATAACTCGGTCTGTGCACGAAATCAGTTTTCGGGACAGTTTCAGGAAATGACAGTGACACTGTTCATGAGCAGAAGTCCTAAACTGCCTATGTTGAAAATTTGGTGATATAATTCCATAAAATGATTGTGTTACAAGCGTGCGTTACGCAGTTTCCACACACCCTTGTAACTTCACAAGTTTGAAATGTTTTCATGCCATATTTTCAACACTGGCATTTTTTTACTTACACCTCCTTATGAACAGTACAGCTGTCATTTTTCACATCCTGCCCTAAATGTGTTTTCGCACCTGTGGTGCACAATGGCGTAGTCACTGTGTGAAATCAACGTTTTGGACACATTAACAGAATCACACTGCCACTGTTCATGAGGGGAGGTCTCAAAATGCCTATGTTAAAGATGTGGTTAAAAAAAAATCCCAAAAATAATTGGGTTATGGATCTGTGTTGCACAGTTTCTATGCATGCTCATAACTTCACCAATTTTTCATATTTTCTCTCCAGATTTTCAGTGTTGCCATGTTTTTACATCTCCTCATGAACAATACAGTTGTCATTTTCCACATACTGCTCAACATGTGTTTTCATCCCTGTGTTGCCAAATGGCATAGCCACTGTGCAAAACCACCTTTCAGCTAACAAACTGATAGTGCCGCTTTTCATGAGGTGGGCTCACAAAACGCCCATGTTGAAAATTTGGAATGAAAATGCCAAAACACGCCTACAGTGTTAGGATTTCCAACTGCAGCACCCCACCCTGTAGAGACTGGCAGGCATCAGGGGTGTGACTTAGGATCATCAGCTGTAATGCTCAGGCCATTCCACCCCCACCCCAACCCTGCAGCCAGTGACAGGCATCGTGGTGTGCCTTGCACTATTCTCCCCATTCTCCTATACTGAACCCACCTCAGCATATTTTCTTATAGAATGGGGTAAGTCTAATGCCCAAAGACCCCAAAGCACACCACAACACTTGTCAGTGTCTACAGGGTAGGGTGAGGCGAAATGGCATGAGTGTTATAGCTGATGACCCAAAGGCACACCCAGATGCTTGTTGGTCTCTACAGGGTGGGGGTGGGGTTGGCGTCATTTTAAAACTTCACTGCCATTCCTATTATGTGTCTCCAACTCCCGCACTACCAATGCCAATGCCAGCGAGACAACATTCGGCAATGACAAATACTTGTTTATATTGACTTTATACCTTGAGAACAACCCTTGCTTTTGAAGAAGAACCTGATTTTCCTTCAGAAAGACCAGCTAGTCCCTGGGACTATGTGCAGACCTTAGAAGTAAGGAAGTGACTTGGGTACACCAACCTCAAAACACAGCAGCAAGTGTGCAAAAGTATCCATGATGCTAGGGGCTATGCAGATAAATGTTCGTTAAAATTGAATTATCTACCTTTGAACATGGAAACATAGAAACATAGAATTTGATGGCAGATAAGGACCGCTTGGCCCACCCAGTCTGCCCATTTCCCTACCTACTGGATAAGCTGCAGATCCTAGTTAACCAGCAGCCTACTTCTTCCTACCCCCACCCCCCAGAACTGCCTTATGACTATCCCATGCATGCTTGAATTCCACCACTGATTTTGACTCCACAACCTCCTCCGGAAGGCCATTCCATGCATCCACAACCCTCTCTGTGAAAAAATACTTCCTTAAATTACCTCTGAGCTGCCCCCCCTCTATCTTCAAATTGTGCTCTCTTGTTCTTGCACACCTCTTTTTTTGAAAGATACTACCCTCTTGGACTTTGTTGATTCCTTTGAGGTACTTGAAAGTTTCTATCATGTCCCCCCTCTCCCTCCTTTCCTCGAGGCTATACATATTAAGCTCCGTAAGTCTCTCTTCATATGTCTTCCTTATGACCTTATGAGACACCAGCTAGTCCAGCTCTTATCCATGTTCCTTATTATGTTATTTATATAGAATATTGGGTTATACCATTAAATAATTCTGTTGTATATTTTCATTCATAGCAAGACTCTGAAAGCTACCACAATCTCCAAAGGTTTAAAAAGGGTTTAAGTCCAAAGTAGAAACATAGCTACACATGTTATTCACTTCTTAAAAATATTACATCATTTTAAATACTCATGGCTATTACTATATCTGGAAAATACATTAGATTAAAGGGTCAATAGTGCAAATACAAGTGCAAAGCAAGCTGGTAATCTAATTTAAAAGAGATATCTAAATTGTTAATTCACAAATAAAAAGAAATTAATGACCAAGTATGGAAGCTAGTTTACATATTAATCATCAGTTTAACAATTTATGAAATATGTTGTGTATTTTTTATAGGAAATAAACACTGTGTGACAACAAAAAATGTCACAAAATCACTGCAAAAATTGCAAACTTGTCTGGGGGCCTAGGCGGTCCCCAGACCCCAAGACCCTTATCCTGAATTTTATTGGCCCACCCACATTACAGCTACTTGAACTGCCCCTGTCTGGCCACATATGTCATCTTCCTCATTATCTGCTTCTGTTCTGGTTTTTGGAGCAGTCTTTTGAATTTTAGGTGGTGTCATTGAAGTACTGCTTGCCAATCCTCCCAATGAACCTCATCTACTGCATCAATCAAAAGTTGTCTGTAGTTCAACTCCTCCATATCATCAGAAGCTACATCGGGAAGGTGTCTGTTCTAGAAACATGAATCTAGCAATGTTGTTAAGAGATACTCCTTGCTCTGTGTCATGACTGATAATTTCTCATCATTGCTAAGTCTGGTAATCATGTTAATGACCAGAGATTGGTTCATGTCTAAGTTGCTCCTCATTTTCTCCAACCTGTTTTTGAGAAGTAGAATGAGTGGAATAACTTGGCTTAGGAATTCCTTTTCTGCACTGACCTCTTTTGTAGCACTCATGAATGGTTTCAGAATGTGACACAACGGTTCCAGCAGAGACTATTGAGTAGAATGGAGTACAATGCCCTCCCCCATATCATTGTACATGACATACTCAATGATAGCTACCTTTTGCTCAAGGATGCATTCAATCATAAAGTAAGTTGAATTCCACCTTGTTGCTACGTAGAGAAAAAAATTACAACAAATATGTTGCAGGTGATACCTTTTATTGGACTAAAAATTATTTTTAAGACTAACTTTCGAGAGATAAAGCTTTCTTCCTCAGGTCAAAGTGAAAACAGATGAGCAGTATGACAGATATAAAGGTTGGATGTGGATTTGAAACCTAGACTAGCAGTTTACAGATTATATTTGTATTTTTTTTCTCTACATTGTGACTGGACTAACATGGCTACCATATTTCTTTTTTTACAAACCTTGTTGCTACATCCTGAACAAGCTTTAGACAAGGAAGACCTTTGTCCTTCTGGATATCAGCAAGGATGTCACAGGCTTTTACTGCATGGTTGAAGTGGCCATACACTTTGCGCACTGTACCCACAGTGGTTGATACTTGCCGGTCATTATCCAGGAAGCTTCAAACAATTAGGTTAAGACAATGGGCAAAACAGCGTATATGTACATAGTTGCCATTATGAAGTGCTTTTTTAAATTTGAACCATTGTCAGCAACAAAAAAAACAACTTTCAAACCCTGTGAAGTGACGCAAGCAGTAAGTAGTCTTTCCAGTTCTTGCTGAATGTGCTGCGCTGTGTGTGTCTTGAAAGAGGCATACATAGAGAACTGCCATTTTCTGAAATGTGACAGTTTTTTTTGAGCTCTGAGAGATAGTAGTGGTAGTAGTAGTACTGATTGAAGTGGAAGCAGACAGACTGGTATGTGAGGATGATGATGATTTGCCCACAAAAGTGATCCACTGTGCAATAAGAGAGAAAGGCTATGGTTTGGCTGCTGATCCACATATCAGAAGTGAAGTGAACTACAGTACCTTGTCCTCAGCCCCTCGGATAGCATGCCTTACTTGAACTACTAAGCTGTCATACATCCTGGGTACAGCAATTACTGAGAAGTATTTTCTACCTGGCATTAAATATCATGGCTTTAAGTATTCCATAAGCCTTCTAAAACCTTATACAATAGAGTATGGCTGTAAATCAAGTACAGTCATTTTTGCTATGAGAGGGTTTAGTGAATATTTAGACTTTCTTTCAAAGACTTCTTTTAACTTCAATTGCCTCTTATCAGGGGAGGTAAAGTTACATTTCACCCGGGGGTGTTGTACGATTATATGCCATGCCTGGTAAAACAGAGGACCTTACAGAATCATTGTGGCCATGACCGTGAGGCAAATGTGGACTTTTGGATCTTGTCTGGTGCTCATCTCCCACTGTTTGAGCAGAGTGTTCCTGTTCACCAAGAGCCCTGCTAGATTTTCAGCCACCAATGTTAAACTGTTTATTTGAACCCTATACATTGATAGGGTGAATTCGCAACAGATGTTGGTTCATTGTTGTGGTTCCAATCTGCCCTTTATTTCCCGCCTACTAACACATGTGTTGCAATGCACACATATAGCTTGGCAAGCATCCATGGGGTTTATGTAAAAATGATTCCAAACAGTACAGGTGGACTGTCTATGCCTAGTAGTGAGCTCAGTAGGACTAGGAGTTGAGTGGCTGGGTCAAAGAGTGGTTATTATTTTAATTTATTCCACGTGATGTGATGAAATGCCCTGCCCACTGAGCTAAATCTTATACTTCATTAAGTGAGCACAGGGGGGGGGGAGAAGATGACAGATGACTGACTTCTTGAGGGGGGCACACAAACAGCATGCAAGAAGTGGCACTGATGCACTGATGACTGTCTGGCCGATTGTATTACACACACACACAGAATTTATTTCACACACCACCTGTGCTAATGGTGATGCTTCAGGGACTGCTGCTATCCATAGAGATTCAGGGACCTTGCCTGGCCTAACCCTTTCTGATACAGTAATTTTTTCCTTTAGGGATTCTTTTTTTTATTTATTCCACGTAATATGATGGAATGTCCTGCCCACTGAGCCAAAGCTTATACCCCACTGAGTGAGCACAAGGAGGAAGATGACAAATGCCTGATTTCTGGGGGGGTGGGGTCACACAGACAGTATGCAAAAAGAGGCACTGGTGCACTGATGACTGGCCATCAGATTTTATTTCACACAAATGTGGAATTTATCTCACATACCACCTACATTAAGGGCAATGCTGCAAGCACTGCTGCTACCCCAGTGATTCAGGGATCCTGCCTGGCATAACCTTCTCTGACACAGTACTTACCCTTCAAGGGTTTTATTTTATTTTTTTATTTATTCCATGTGATGTGATGGAATGCCCACTCACTGAGCCAAAGATTGTATAAAAAATAAAATAAGAAAATAGAATTCCCCACTGAAGTGACTGAGAACAGGCAGGAGAACTGAGAGAGCTGACTTATTGTTGGGGGCAATTGGTCCAATAGCAAGAAGGCTAACTGGGAGTGGTGTAATATGGATGGCACACTGACACAGTTCAACTTCACTCCCGCTGCTAGACTGCTACCCAAATGAAAATGGGCAGTCAGGCTCTGGCACTTAATTTAAGTTCAGTCAAGTCTCTCGTGTTCTCTTCTTTCCTGTCTGCACTTTGTCTTCTCACTTGCAACAACAAGATACACCATCTCCAAGTTCCTCCTCCCCTCCCTGAGCCTCCTCTCCCAATAACTACTCCCCATCCCAATCCCTAACTCAACACCCAGTCCTCGGCTCAATCCCTTCCCGAGTCCCCGACTCCGAGTCCCCAACTCCCCACCCTCAACTTCCCCAAGTTTTCTAATTCACTTCTTTTTATATTTATATATAAAAAATGTAATTAGCTGGCCTAGTGACACTGAGGTTGTGATAATGGATGCCACACCTTGCACCAAGCCAGTGACCCATGTTTTGGAATGAGCACAGGCTGCCAGAGGTTGGCAGGGGAGGGAGAGGCTAGGGCATCCAGAGGACTGCTTTCCTCTCCCGGGGAGGGAGGACTGACACTCCTGCCGAGTGACTACCCCCAGGTGGAAGCTGGTGGGTAGTGCGGGTCATAAGAGCCAGTCATAGGGAGGGTGCTGTGGGACTTCAGTGGATGCTTGCATTCCTTTACATGCGCATGTCTTGCATGTACACCCCGGCAATGGGGAAGGGAGAAAAAGAAGAAAAACCACCTCTGGATGCAGGATGATAACTTACCTCCTGCAGGCTCCACACCAGGTGACAGGGCAGAGTAAGTCCCGGTGATACCAGGGTGACAGAGCTGTGGAGGTCAGTCAGAAGTGGGCAGCTGGTGGCAGAAGGAGGATAAACTGTCTATAAAAAAAACATAATTTTTCTTTTCTTTTATTTTTTTAAGAGTTGAATTCTTCTGTTGCCTAAGGGGCAAAAAATGCAAGTAGCACAATCATAGAAACAGAATCTGCATGGAGCAGTCTACTGAAGCTGCTGCTCATCTGTCCTGATTCCTCTGCATAGCTCTCAGGTGAACCACATCGGTCACTAAAGCAGCAATCCCCCAATCAGGTGCCACCTTTGAGAGACAGACAGCCAGGCCATCCAGTGAGGAACCAGAGTCTTGTCTCTGCTTCCTCCTGTGGGTTCCTTCAGCTCTGGTACTTCTCACAGCACATTTCCCAAGATACAGCAGCCATCCAAACTGATCTGAACATCTGAAAGTGTTCAGAAGCCATTCGTTTACAACCATTTTGGCATGTTTGGGTTGGTTCATATTTTCAACTAACTGGTTCACCCATCCCTACTTGATTCCCATTAGAATAATGTCCCTTGTGTACAGGGGCCCTTCCCTCTCCCAGTAGTTTCTGCACCCCCATGCACCTCCATCCATGGTCCCAAGACAGCAGCCAGCACTGAACTTCCACTCACCTCCCTGGCTGGCCACTGACAGCTGCACACAAGCCCTGTATCTGTATACATCCTGTATATTGATAAAAGAGTTGTAGTCAGATTAAAAATTAAGTCTGCATTAAACTGTACCTGTACTTTGTTTTTTATTTAACACAATTTTACCTATATTTGTAACTTAGCCAAAGATAAATCTTTTTCCACCACACTTGAGTGATAGCCTTTGAACCACCCACTCATGATCCCATTCGTCAAAAAATGGTGTGGACATTTAAACTTGCAACTCTTAATGCAACCATTATTCCCAGTCCCTCACTGGGTCCCGTTTCCCAAACCAGGATTACATCTGAACTCAATATAAATGCATTTATGATGTGCCACCCCTCACCAAGAGCTCAAAAATCCCCTAGACCAGGGAAGGGGTGTTAAACTTGCACCAGAAGGCCCTCCAGTTAGCCAGCAAAAGAAAACCCTCCATACAGGGTTCAAATAATATTATAGTAGGGACTCAAGGTCTACCATGGCTGTTTCCTCATAGAAACACAGAAACATAGAAGTTGACAGCAGATAAGGACAGCAAGGCCTATCTAGTCTGCCCATTTCTTTTTCTAATTTATGAATGTGACATAGGCCTTTACTCTGTCAATGACCTATCTGTTCATACTCATCTGTATTGCTCCCTTATGCCTATCCCATGCCTGCTTGAAGCCCTGCACTGTTTTCATATCCACCACTTCCTGAGGTAGGCCGTTCCATGCATCCACCACCCTTTCTGTGAAAAAAAACTTCCTCACATTGCCCCTTAATCGGCCTTATTCTCTACTCTCAAGCTGTGTCCTCTTGTCCTGCTATTTTTCTTAAATTGAAACATGTTAGACTCTTTCACCTTGTTAATGCCCTTAAGGTGTTTGAATGTTTCAATCATATCACCTCTCTCCCTCCTTTGCTCTAGGGTATACATATTGAGATCCATTAATCTGTCCTTATATGTTTTCTGATGCAGTCCCTGCACCATTTTGGTTGCCCTTCTCTGGACTGCCTCCATTTTGTTAATGTCCTTGTGAAGGTGTAGTCTCCAGTACTGCACACAGTACTCCAGATGGGGCCTAACCAGTGTCTTGTAAAGAGGGATTATTACCTCCCTCTTACAGCTTGTGATACCCTTACTAATATGGCCCAACATCCCACTAGCCTTACCTACTGCTTTAGTGGTCTGCTTGGATGATTTCAGGTCACCTGTGATAATGATGATGCCTATGTCTCTTTCTTCCCTTGTGACTGCCAGCAACTCCCCTCTCAACCTATAGGTGACTTCAGGGTTTCTCTTCCCTATGTGCATGATCTTGCACTTCTTTGCATTAAACCCCAGTTGCCACTCTTATGACCATTTTGCCAGTTTATCTAGACCTCTTCTTATTCTGCCCACCCCATCTAGATTGTCTACTCTGTTGCAGCTCTTGGTGTCATCTGCAAACAGACAAACCTTACCTTCCAGTCCATCTGCAATGTCACTGATGAAGATATTAAAGAGGACTGGCCCCAAGACTGATCCCTGAGGTACCCTACTTGTGACTTGCTTCTCTTCTGACTGAATACTGTTTACCACCACTCTCTGTTTTCTGCCCATCAACCAGTTTGCCACCCAGTTGACCAACTTCTGACCAACCCCGAGCCTACTCAGCTTGTTAATCAATTTTCTGTGTGGAACAGTATCAAAAGCTTTGTTGAAGTCAAGGTAGGCGACATCAACTGCTCCCCTTTGGTCCACCAATCTGGTTACCCAGTCAAAGAAATCTATGAGATTAGTTTGACAGGACCTTCATGTCGTAAACCCATTCTGTCTTAGATCCTGTGCTCCTATGGATTCCAGGTGTTGCACTATCCTTTCCTTAAGGAGTGCCTCCATAATCTTGCCCACTACTGAGGTAAGACTGACTGGTCTGTAGTTCCCTGCCTCCTCCCTGCTACCACTCTTGTGGAGCAGGATCACATGAGCCCTTCTCCAGTCTTTTGGGACCTCTTCTGTGCTCAGAGACTCACTAAGCAGTTCTGCTAATGGCTCTGCTAGTTCCACCCTTAGCTCCTTTAGTACCCTGGGATGTATGCCATCAGGTCCCATTGCCTTGTCCACCCTGAGCTTATTGCACTCTTGTAGGACCCTTTCTTTTGTGAAGGGACTAGTGCACACCTCCATCCCCCTTGTGTCCATGGTACAGAGCTGTGAGCCCTGTCCCACCTTCTCCTCAGTAAATACTGAGCAGAAGTATCTATCTATTTAGGATTGATGCCTTTCCATGGTCCTCCTCCTCACACTCCCCCTTATCCCCTTTGCTCTTAGTAATATCCCCTCTGGACTTTCTCCTTTCACTAATGTATCTATAGAAAGTCTTGTCCCTTTCTTTTACTGTTCATGTTAGTGTTTCCTCGGTTTGGGCCTTTGCCTGCTTTACTGCCTTCCCTGCTTCCCTCAGGGAAGTTTGGTATGCCTCCTTATCTTTGTCCCACTGCATTCCCTTATAGTTCCTGAAGGCCAGACTTTTGGCTCTGACCTTTTCTACTGCTGTTTTTGAGAACCAAAGTGATTTCCTTCTTCTTTTGCACTTCCTTTTCTCTCTAACACAATGGGATGTTGCTTCAAGTATTGCATCCTTAACTCTTGCCCACTTTGCCTGTACCCCCTCAGCTGTATTTCTTCTTGCCAGGGCTAGCTTAACTCTGTTGGCCATCTTATCAAAGTCAGCTCCTCTGAAGTCCCATATTTTTGCCTTGGAACGGGATGATTTAGTTCTAGTGGCCAAACTGAACCATACCATGTGATGGTCACTGGCCCCCAGGTGACCTTCTTTTTATTTTTTGTTAACTATTTTTATACTCCTAGTGACAGGTTGACCTCAACGTCTGCTGAGCCTACCAAGCTCAGGGGCTTTTGGGGGCTTTTAGCACCAATTGTGCCCCGGTACATCCCCAGAGTCAATCCGGGGACATCATCCATATCGGCCCCCACTGTTTCTTCCATTTTTTTTTCCCATGAAACTACTCCAGGACCCCCAAAAGCAGTAGTGCATGCATGTGGAGGGGCACTTGCACACCACAGCTCTGGACCAGGTCCCCTCAACCGTCCCCATTGACCTATGTCTAAGCTGTGTTGTGGCACCATTCTTCCGGCCTCCATCAGAGGGTGACCAAGCTCCGAGAGAGCTGGATTTCTCCTCCCGAGGTGGAGTGCTGCCTGCCAGCAGCTTCTCACATCCTCTCCCTCCCTCCCGTGCTGGCCTCCAATGACCCTGGCTCATTCCCGATCCCGGGTCACCAGCATGGCGAGAGGTGTGGCATCCAGCACCTCAACCCTCAGCGCCACCGGGCCGGGTCCCAGGTGACCTTCTACCTGAAAATCTGTGATCCTTTTCCTGTTAGTCAGTACTAGATCTAGGATAGCCCTGTCTTTTGTGGGTTGTTGTATGAGTTGTTTGAGGCCCTCCCCATGCAGGGAATCCACTATGTATCTAGTTCTGGCAGATGTTCCTGCTGGCATTGATCAATCTATATCTGGCATGTTGAAGTCTCCCATTATCAGAACTCCCCTTTAGCTGTCATGTTTTGTATATCTTCTAACAGTAATGTACTTCTCCTCCCCCTGGTCTGGAGGCCTATAGACAATCACAGTTCGTATGACTGTCCCATTTCCTGTTTCCAAGGTGACCCACAGTTCTTCTGGCTCCTTACGTGTATTCTGAATTTCTGTAGCTTTGATATTTTCATTGACATAAAGGGCCACTCCACCCCCTGTCTTTGCACCTCAGTCTCTTCTGAGTAAGCAGTATTGAGTAAGTATGTTGTGAAAAGATACACTAATTTGAAAGGTTTCCCTAACCACTCTACTGCCCTGACTAATTTATTAATTGCTTTCTGGCTTTTTATGTGACATGGCTTATTATTTATTGTTTGTTGAGTTGTTATTGTGTCTTTTTTTGGTATCACGTCAAAAGAGCGAACCAAAATGATTGACTCACAAATGAGTGCATCATTTTGGTCACTTTCAAGTTCGGCTACTATGGAGGGATAGCAAAGGAATAGTGAGGGAGGATGGGAAAAAACGGCGATGGGAGGGAATAGCGATAGGACGGAAGGAAGAGGGATGGTCTAACTAGGGATGTGGAGCATGATGCCACCGAGCTACTTGTGTAGCGTAGCTGGTAGGGATACCAGCAACAGTGGTGGTGGTCCCAGGTTCGGGACTACAGGCAGGTATTTTATTTTAATTTTGGTAGGCGGTGCTGTTTTTTTCAAGTTACTGCCATCCTCAGTCCCTCGTCTTTCCTCCAGTGTCTGCCACCCTTCAGAAATGATTATTAAAGTTTTGGGGGTTTAGGGGGCACAGCTCCCCATATTAAATATGTTCTCAGGTATGCATAGATTTAGTATTCAGTGTATATGGTTGTGTGCTGTATTTGTGTTCACCAGGGTGTACTCGCTCTTGTGTGAGTCACTCAAAAAAGTTTGCTAGTGTGACATGGAACCTCTTTTTTCAGTACAGTGCCTTGATCACTGAGGAACGGTACTTTATATAGTAAATCAATCTATGGATAGTACTTTCTTTCTTTCTTTCTTTCTTTCTTTCTTTCTTTCTTTCTTTCTTTCTTTCTTTCTTTCTTATCTATCTGCCTGTATCTATCTATCTATCTATCTATCTATCTATCTGACTGTCTGTCTGTCTATCTATCTATCTATCTATCTATCTATCTATCTAGGTCTGTATGTCTGTCTGTCTGTCTGTCTGTCTGTCTGTCTGTCTTGTCTGTCTGTCTCTTAGGTCTGTCAGTCTGTCTGTCAGTCTGTCTGTCTATCTATCTATCTATCTATCTATCTATCTATCTATCTATCTATCTGTTGCCATATAATTTATTTGGATCAGATGTGTGTTGGATTTTTGGTACTGTCACATTATTCTGGGCTGGTACAGAGGAAAAAGGATGTGTCCCTTCCTGAAACCATGTCTGTTACAACCAGGATAAGCATGTCACATCCCCATACTCAGTGAATGTTTCAGGGTACCAAGAGTGGGGCTGTATGCACAGGGTAGGCTTGCAGATATGTTGGGGATGCAGGATGGGCCTGACAGGGATTTTTCTTACACTGAATGTTTAGATGTGGCTTTTAGTGAGGAGAAAAACTAGGAAAGTTTTATTTACTTAGGGAGGAGGGGAAAGCATGTGGAAAGATATTTTAACAGTTTTTAGGATACTTGAAAAACAACCCCGCTGGCAAACAAAACTCTCCTCTCAACTCTCCTTACACAAAACTACTTTCTGCTTCTAATGCTGCAATGCAACACCACCCTAGAATATTACTGCAATGGCCCAGTGTCAGTTATTTCCTACATACACTGGGTGGGATATTTAAAGTGGTTGCACATGGCGCAAGTGAGATGTGCCAGCTCAATAGCGGACATGTGCCAATGAGCAATATTCAGCGGGTGACATAGTGCAGCACATATTGCAGTGTACCAGTGCATAGCCCTAATGAATGCATGTGCAAGTGCAGGGGGCGTGGCCATGAATAAGTTGCACAGTGCAATATTGAACAGCAAGCCAATGGCGCAAACGTGGAGCAACAGGGATATGCACAGAGCAAAGTTGAACCTACAAAAGGATGGAACAAGTAGGGGATGGAGGCTTGCACCCAGGGGAGCAGGGGCGATAGATGGAGAGAGAGGGAGACAGAGAGAGACAGAAACAGAGAGAGAGACAGAGAGAGGGAGCTAGTAGCCAGGCAAGAGAGCAGCAGGGGTGCAGAACAGGCACCGAGGCAGGAGGTGCAATGGGCTGTGGGACAGGGAGAGTGACCCTGACTGTGCCTGTGAGCATGAGCTGGCCAGTGTGTGTGTGTGTGTGTGGGTCCCCAACACAGGTGTGCGCCCCGTGCAGGGGCCCAGGCAGCAGCACACAGCCTGGGTAGCCCAGTTAGTCAGCCACATGGGGGGGCAGGACAGGCCAGGCCATGGCCAGAGCAATATTCCAGATGGAGGCAGTAATGAGGGGTGTGAGGAGGCAGGAGGCTGAGCTGTGCAGCTGTGGAAGGGCCCGGCAGCAGTATGCCTGGAACAGGTGGTACCATGCCCACACCACCTTCGAACAGTACAGTGACACCGAGATTGTGGGCCAGTACCACCTGAACTGGGGTGATTCTGAGGCAGCTCTGTGAGCTGTGCAGTGATGAGATGCAGGTACCCACAAGACAGATCCATGCCCTGTCAGTGGAGACAAAGGTCACGGCTGTAATGTGCCTGCTCATCACGGGCACCTTCCAGAGACCAACAGGGGACACCACAGGCATAGCCCAGTCAGCCGTGTCATGGCTCATCACACAGTTCTTCAATGCACTGCTGCCACATGCTGCAGAATACATCCACTTCCCCAGCACACAGGTGGAGTGTATAGCAAACATGCAGGCATTCCACAGGGTTGCACGTATGCCTGGTGTGCTAGGAGCCATTGACTGCACCCATGTAGACATCCACACATGACCAGGTCTGGAGGGGGTGGCCTACATCAACAGGAAAGGCTACACCAGTGTCAACTGCCAGGTGGTGTGCAATGCCAAGGGG
Source organism: Neoceratodus forsteri (assembly GCA_016271365.2). NCBI lineage: Eukaryota > Metazoa > Chordata > Ceratodontiformes > Ceratodontidae > Neoceratodus > Neoceratodus forsteri. The sequence goes on from CM057457.1 coordinate 188,625,969, forward strand.
TGCATAATCAATGTCTGTGCCACACACCCTGCTGGAGCACATGATGCTTTCATCTGGCACCAGTCTGCACTGTGCCACAGGTTTGAGAGTGGGTACATCCCCACCGGCCACCTAGTAGATGAGTATGCAGATGGGGTGGGTGGCCCTGCACAACAGGGCAGGGTGTGGGGGGGAGATGTCATGCTGGGGGCATAGAGGGTCTGTCTGTGTAGGCGGGGGGGGGCAGTCACACAGACCAAAGTGTTAACCCACCATGTCCCCACACAGGTGACAGCGGATACCCACTCCAGCCCTGGCTGCTCAACCCGTACCGGTGCTCATCGACCCCAGCGCAGGAGAGATTCAATGAGACACATGCCAGCACATGGAACATCATCGAACATCTGTTTGGACTGCTGAAAGCATGGTTCCATTGCCTGCACAGGTCTGGTGGTGCCCTACAGTACAGCCCCTCAAAGGCCTGTGGCCTATTCCTGGCCTGCTGTGTGCTACACAACATGGCCACTGACCATGGGATAGCTTTTGAGGTCGAAGAGGGGAACAGCAGTAGGGATGATGTGGACACTGGGCCATGCGGTGATGGGCAGCCCCCCCCGGATGACGGGAACCCTGGCTGCACAGGATGGCCCAGCAGCACTGGGACATCATTGCAGAGGAGCACTACAGTGCACGCAGGTAGGTGAACATGACCACATACATGTCCCAGGGACCAGGGCACAGTATACAGGCATGCCTGGCTGTGCCTCCACACCAGACACAGCTGGAGGGCAGCATTGCCGGACATGGGACAGGACACCGTGGAAGCACCCCTTACGGCATTGTGGACCCCACCTACACAGCCCCACACACCTCCACAGACACAAGCACAGTCACATGGGCACCCACACATGCACACCCTGAAGCCACCAATGGGTGTGTGTTAGACACTGATCACCAGTGCATAGTGGTGGCCGGTGATGTGATGGCATCATCATGCACATGCCACGGTGGCCAGCGGCTGGGTGGGTGTGCACAAAGCAGGTATGTTGTGTGGTCCATGGACCGCATGGCCCTGGTATGCACATGCACACACCACACCACTGTGCATACAAGGCTGTGGCAGGCAGCAGACAGGGAGGGTGGCGGATCATGACCGCCGTGCAGTTGCATGGCCGCCATGGACACGTGGACAGCCCTGCCGAGACCACACAGCAGACGCAGGCTGTGAAATGGCCACAGGGGGTGTCACAGACATTCCCCCGGATGTGTTGCTGTGGGAATGCAACCAGTCCCTCGCAGGTGTCTGCAGGCCCCAGGACAGGTCCAATCCAGGTGTACCCAGAATGCCCACAGCAGACCCAGGCAATGACAATGCCAGGGGTCGCATGACGCTGGGACCGAGGGGTGGAGAATGCACTCCATAGTGACTGCTGCGGACGGCCCTGCATCAGGGTGGCCAGTGGTGCTAGACTGGCCATGACTGCAGTGGTAAGCTGATCCAGGTCTGCAGTCATGTCCTCCCACATGCGTGTGGCCTCAGCCAGGAGCTGCTCAAAGTCCCAGTCATGCCGCCTTGCGGACTGGTGCAGCTCAGTGCAGAGTGCATGCACCCCTGCCACGACCTGCATCTGTTGCTCCATGGATGCCCGGAGCAGACGTGTGTGCTTGGTCAGAGGGTCGGCGCCCTGGGGGGCTTGGGCATTGTGTCTACCCACAGGAGTTGCATGGCCCTGTGGCACAGGCCCATGCAGGTGGGGGCTGCACAGCGGGGCCCCTTGGACCTGTACTGGCTGTAGTGCAATGGCAGTGGCCACTACACCTGGAACCCCCTGGGTGCCATCCTGCTGCTGCCCCTCTGGCCACTGTGCACATGACGGCGCTGGGGCGGCTGCACCAGCACCGCCACACAGTATGGTCTGCGCCACAGGTACGTCATCCACTGCCTCACCAAGCTGTGTGGCTGAAGGGTTGACAAGCACCACCAGGGCACCATCAGCGCTGCTGTGTCCGGTGCATGGTAGGGGGTGCCTCCCCCGGTCAGCATCACCACTGTCCAGGACAGCGGTCATGTCTTCATCAGACCCAGACCCCACCCCGATCAGTGTCTCAGCATACTGTACACCATGGCTGGCATCCCTCTGAAACACTGCCTGGGCCTTGTCTCCACCCATGCCACAGGCATCCAGTCAGACAGTGGGGAAGGGCCGGCAGCAGTCCGGACCTCGGACTCCAGTGGAGGTGGATGGGTGCTCCTCCAGTTCCACAACAGCCACCAATATGGGCACCACCACCCCTGCAGCTGCACGCAGTTGCTCAGGATCTGTAAGGGAACACATACACGTTAGTGGCACTACCACACACCCCTGCCCCCTTGCATCCCTCACCCCATCCCCATGCACCGCTGTACCTACCATGCAGTGATGGGCTTCCCCCCATCTGGAATCCACCACCGGAACACCCTCAACAGCACTGTGCTGCACGGCTGCCACCACCAGCTCCTCCTGTGGCATCAGCTGTGGCACCTCAGGCTGTCCACCACCCATGGCGGCACATGCGGCCCAGATGGCAGCCACCTTCTCGTTTATCCACCTCCGGACCGTGACCACCTTTTTCTTGCACTCCTGTGCTGACCTCTGATGGCTGCCCTGCAGGTTCACAGATCTGGCCACTCCCTCCCATGCCTCCGCCCTGTCCTGTGGAGTGCCTGTGGAGCCGCTCAGAAGGGGTTCCTGGTCCAGGTATGCGTCATGTAGGCCCCTGCTCCTCAACCTCCTTGTGCTCCGACATGTTCATTCCTGTGGGTGAGGACATGTGGTTAGTACTGGCTACCACACGTGAGGCACCCCTGCAATCCTCTGTCCTGACATGCCCACTGCCTGGCATCTTACCTGTGAAGGATGCAATATCGGTCTGGTGCCTGTGCAGTCCCATGGCACCTTTATAATGCATCATATGCAAATGAGGTAATGCGCAACTGTAATGAGATGCAAATGCCTCTGATGCGCCATGGATATGCTGATCAGCTCATCTGCATATGTCGGCTGAATATCATGGAGTTGCACATGGCGCATTGGAGATGCGCATGCTCAAGCCATGGCCCAACTGTATGACATGCACAGTCCACCTGGCACAGTGCATGCGCACACTGACATTGCGTACATTGGTAGCGCTTCCTACGCACGGTGAGCTATATGTGGTTAGGCGCTCTGCCACTATTGGGCATGTGGTGCACATCCGCTGTACACCCTATAGCGCCCGTGCACCACTGGCACATGGACAATGGGTCACACTGAACCCTATGGCGCACTATGCCTTCCGTGCCCTATCTCTCTGTCGCACATGGTGCACGTGACGACCTTTGACCCCTACGTGTGTCCCTTGACCCCTGGGTGCCTGCGACATGTGAGAGCACTATCCAGCTGTATCATGCAGCGACAATGCATGCGCTATTGGGGATGGCAGCGCATTGCCAGGTGAGTCGCGCACCCATCGCATGTGCATCTCGTGTGCTCCTGGGTACCATTTTGGCTCAGTGGTGCAGATAGCAGCATGCCTCACAGGAGCACAGCAAGGGCACCCAATTGGAGCCAGGTTGAGCTGGTCAACCTGGTGGCACTAGTGGAGCCTCATGTTGGCCCCTGGACCAGCCATGCACCGAGGGGTGGCCAAGGGGTTAGAGGATGCCACTGGGTCACGGTGTAGTGGGCAGCAGTGCCACCACGGGTATAGGGACCTGCAGCTGAGGGAACCGGACCCGGTTGAGGACACTGCAGACCCACGTCCGGAGGGGCACCGTGCCATGGCCAGGTGAGTGCACATTTCCATGGCTGTGCCTTGTCAGTGTTCTGTGGGGTGCCAGCGGGTGTCACGCCATGCTGCCAAGGATGGGGGGCTGTGGCTGGGAATGACACCAGCCATGGCAGTGCACCATAGGTGTGCTGTGCCACGGCAACGCCACTGCACAGAGACGTGGGGTATACTGTGCTGGGGGGGTGGGGCATGTGGGTTGATGCCCGGTGCTGATGTCTGCCTCTCACTGTCTCCCTACTAGGCCCTGAAGATCAGCGCAGAGCAAGGATGGCGGCAGCCACTGCTGGACGGCAGCAGGCCAATGGTGGCGCATGGGCGAGGGATGTTGGCCATGCGGGGAGGTGCTGGCAGACAGGCGCCAGTCATGCTGCAGCATGCAGGTAGGCACTCTGTTGGTGTACGTTGCTGTGTGGGGCTGTGGTGGGCCACAGCCCCCCGTGCACATAGTCATCACAGCCGTGCATCACCAGCATGGTCCATTGCACCATGCCGCGCCTCTTGCATGAGTGTGTGGCCACTGCAGGTGGGCTGTGGGTGCATCTGGGTCCCAGCCAGGCCACTGCCATCCCCCCGCAATAGCCATTTGCCTGGCAGCCATGGATGTGGCATGCTACGCATGGCTGGTGGTGGTGTGCAGTGCTGTGCGTGGCTATTGATGGTCGGGATGGTGGCTCGTGTAGGCACATATACTGCAGATGGCTGTGTGCCTACTATAGGGCACATGTCAACACTGTCCACTGCACATGGTGGATGGGCTACAGTCGTATGGGCGTGCACTCATCCATGTTCCCTCCTTTGTCCTAGGTGTCCATCAAGTGGATGTCCACACCAGGCTGCTGGAGAGGATCCTGGGGGTCACCACGGCCACCCTTGCGGTGGCCCGCATCATGAGGCAGGCCCTGTTCAGGCCGCAGAGGCGACAATGGACAAGGCGCCAGTAGGGTGTGAACATCACGTGGGGCTCGTTAGCCTGCATCACCCACCTTTCCCCTGATCCCCCTCCATGTCCTCCATTGTACCCTGCCTAGCCATGTCCCCTGTCCCCCGGCCCCCTTCCCCAGCCTACCATCTTGATTGTGGCCTCCCCGTTCCCTGCCCCCATCCCTGTTCCTCTGTATATAGTTTCTGTTGTTTGTTACTTTTAATACACTTCTATTTTGGTAGCCATCCATGTCCATGTCTGCTTTGCAGCTGGTGTATGGAGCCATGCTGCAGTGGTGTGCATGGTGGCTGTGTGGTATATCTGGGGTCGACTGGGGCTTGTGTCTGGTGGTCTGTGCCCAGTGGCCACTATGTGTGCCCTGGGGCATACGTGTGATCCCTGCTGGGCTGTGTGGCCTGTGTATTATGTGCTGTCGGCATGTGTGTTGTCAGCTATGGCCCCGGTGGCATGTCCCGAGCTGTCCTGTGGGTGTTGCCTGTGGCTGCCTGCCAGTGGTCATTGGTGTCATGCCCACCTCCATACACTGCTGTGATTTGTGTGGTCAGGGCCTGCAGCTGTGTGCCTGCCTCGCCTCCCTCCTGACATCCTCTGCACCCTGGTGGTGGTGTGTCCTGACCTTGTGGCCTGCTCCACACTGTGCCAGGTGCCCTGTGCCATGGCCCATGTGCCTCTGTCCCTTGCCCGGCCCATGTTGTGCTCTTGTGCTTCCTGCCTTGCTCCATTGTGCAGCCCAAGTTGCGTGATGGCACCTGTTGACTTGTTCCCTGGCACAGCCCTTGTTGCACGATGGCGCATCCCTGCGATATTCCGCCGTCTTGCGCTGTCACTTGTCGTTGTGCTCAGCCTTTGAATATCGCGTTGGCTGCACTCTGGCGCAGTGTACATGTGCTGCGCTGCTATTGCGCCTGTCTCTGGTGCATTTCTGAATATCCCACCCACTGAGTCTTGCTTCAGTAGCAACATGACATAAGATTTCCCACTTGGTGAGAAGGTCAGCAGTGTTACAGAACTATTCTTTTCATAGGGATCACTACTTATCCTAGATTAAACTACCATTCAGCATAATATATGGCTCACTGTATGAAACCAAAAATGTTTTTGCACTCTGGTGTATTTTCATAAGCATCTCTGCACTTTATGTTAATGATTGGTATCATCCAGCTCGTGTGCTGTACAATTATTGTTTTTCTCTGTGCATTGTAAAATTCTACTATTGTACCTTCCAGGGTCAAGCCTGAAAATAGGCAAATATATGCTTAGTGCACCTTATCCAGTAAACAAAAAATAAATAAATAACCAGATGTCTAAGACAGTACTCAACAGTGTGCTGCAGTATGATTAAGTTCTGACTGCTCAGCAGCCAGTCCTGAAAATGACACCTATAGATTGTGCTTGGATGAACAGAATGAAGAAGCTGGAGTACAGCAAATTAATGCATCTATAAGCCCAGTCCACCACAGTCCACACACAGAGTAGTCTGCCAGTGGATTCACCTAGCATGTTCATAGTGGACCTCGACGAACAGAAGATGGTCAGCTAAACAAAGCAATTCCTGAGCTGTGACTACCTTTCCCATACAGACAGAGTAGTCAAAATTAAAATAATGTGAGTTTTCTCATGTATCTAAGATAAGAGGATCTGGATTCAGTACTCCACAGAGCCCAGGCCACACAGAAAGAATTGTGTCCAAGTTAGACCAGGAACTAATGTTATAGCCCACTTGGGTATCTGCACAGGGAAAACATTTTCAAACTGGATTTGAAAGAACTGAGGGTCCCTCATTTATGTGGGGCAAGAACCTCTGACATATATGGAGAAACTTTGAAAAAATACATAGTTCGAATAATATTCCAGCTGTTAAGTCACATATTCTCTGCTCCTAGGTTCCCATTTTTTTCATTAGAACTGTGTACTTTAACATGGAAGCAGAATTAATGCATCTTAGATTGTATTAGCTCTGGGTGCTTGTCTGCGTCTAACATAACAAGCATTTGTCAATGCCAAACGTTCGCTTGCAGGTATTTGCAGTGGTATTTGGCACTTGGACATGGCTTAAAAAAATCAGTGACAAAGAAGTACAAGCATTTGTCAATGCCGAACGTTGCTTGCCTCTATGTGCTGTTTAGGTATTTGGAAGTCATTGGAGTACAAATATTGAAAATTCGTGAACTTACGAGCGTGCGTAGGAACTGTGCAACACATGCTCGTAAAACAGTCATTTTTAGGAATTTTTTCACCAAATTTTCAACATAGCCATTTTAAGACCTCTGCTCATGAACAGTATCACTGTGATTTTCTTAATGTGTCTGATACATTGATTTCACACACCGACTGCGCCATTGTGCGCTACATGGGCGGAAAACATTTTGGGCAGGATGTGAAAAATGGCAGCTGTACTGCTCATAAGGAGGTGTGGTAAAATGGCAATGTTGAAAATTTGGAGTGGAAATACTGAAAATTCGCAAACCTACGAGCATGCGTAGGAACTGCGCAACGCACACTTATAAAACAGTCATTTTTAGGAATTTTTTCACCAAATTTTCAACATAGCCATTTTAAGACCTCTGCTAGTGAACAGTGTCACTGTGATTTTCTTAATGTGTCCCATACATTGAGTTTGCACACCGACTGCGCCATTGTGCGCTACATGGGTGGAAACACGTTTTGGGCAGGATGTGAAAAATGACAGCTATACTGCTCATGAGGAGGTGTGGTAAAATGGCAATGTTGAAAATCCAGAGTGAAAATATTGAAAATTCATGAACTTACGAACGTGCGTAGGAACTGCGCAATGCACGCTCGTAAAAGTCATTTCTAGGAATTTATTCACCAAATTTTCAACATACCCATTTTAAGACCTCTGCTCATGAACACTGTCACTATGATTTTCTTAATGTGTCCCATACATTGATTTCGCACACCAACTGCGCCATTGTGCGCTACATGGGCGGAAACACATTTTGGGTGGGATGTGAAAATGACAGCTATACTGCTCATAAGAAGGTGTGGTAAAATGGTAATGTTGAAAATTTGAGTGGAAATATTGAAAATTACGTGAAACCTACGAGCGTGTATAGGAACTGTGCAACGTACGCTCGTAAAACAGTCATTTTAAGGAATTTTTTCACCAAATTTTCAACATAGCCTTTTTAAGACCTCTGCAAATGAACAGTGTCACTGTGATTTTCTTAATGTGTCTGATACATTGATTTCGCACACCGACTGCGCCATTGTGTGCTACATGGGTGGAAACACGTTTTGGGCAGGATGTGAAAAATGACAGCTGTACTGCTCGTAAGGAGGTGTGGTAAAATGGCAATGTTGAAAATCTGGGGTGAAAATATTGAAAATTCACGAACTTACGAGCGTGTGTAGGAACTGCACAACGCACGCTAGTAAAACAGTCATTTTAAGGAATTTTAACCAAATTTTCAACATAGCCATTTTAAGATCTCTGCTCATGAACAGTGACACTGTGATTTTCTTAATGTGTCCCACACATTGAGTTTGCACACCGACTGTGCCACCGTGTGCTACATGGGCGGAAACACGTTTTGGACAAGATGTGAAAAATGACAGCTGCACTGCTCATAAGGAGGTGTGATAAAATGGCAATGCTGAAAATCTGGAGAGAAAATATTGAAAATTCGCAAACTTATGAGCCTGTGTAGGAACTGCATAACTTTGCAGCTAAATAAAGCGGTCATTTTAGGAATTTTCCACCAAATTTTCAAAAGAGGCTTTTGAGAGCCCACCTTATGAATGCTGGCACTGTCATTTCATTAATCAGGCCTGAAAGGTGATTTCACGCAGTGACTCACGAAATCACCCTTAGAACAGACTGACAGAATTCATGAAGAGTTTCAAAACCCCATGTTGAAAATTTGGTGCAAAAATTCCAAAAATGCCTAAGATATGCAAACAAAGTTGAAAAAAACATCTAGCCCATTATACAGCTTACCGGCATTTCCTCAGTACGTGGTCAGCTTTGAAGAGTGCAGACGTGTTCCCAGTCCACGAAGATCATCGGCCGAGCTCCGGAGGTAAGTATAGGGTGGGGGGTGTGTGGTGAGGCAGGGTGAGCAGTGGATGGGTGTGGGTTATGGGAGGGCGGGGAGACTGTGTGGGACCGTTTTTAATTTCAGTTTTTTCTATAATTGGCGATGCGGGGACGTTTGCCACGCTGGGGTGGGCTCCAGCATGGCAGAAGGATGGCTGGGGGCGAGTGGAGCCGACAGGGGATTGGGCACCCCGTCGGCAGATGGAGAGACGTTTGCCTCGCTGGGGTGGGCTCCCAAGCGTGGCAGCAGGAAGCTGTTTGGGGAGGTGGAGCCGGCGAGAGTTGGGCACCCTGTCGGCAGGCAGCGCCGGGACATTGCCACGCTGGGGTGGGCTCCCAGCGTGGCAGCAAGCCCCAGGGGCATGGCGCTGCTGGCTGGCGGTGGTTTTCACTTGAAGAAGACCACCGCTGTCTTCTACACACCTCAGCGATTGGTGCAGGACCGCCATGCCTGCTCAATGGAGCAGGGGATTGCACAGGGAAGGCACACCTCCAATGTGTCCCATTCTCCTAAGACGTTCCTTGCTCATGCGCGCAAGCGAACATAATAATGCAGCATTTATGATATCACTATCATTTTCGCAGCAGTGGACAGTGGTGTTACACAGGTGGAGGAGTCGTGATGTTAGGTGTAAACAAGGAGCCAGAGCAGACAAAAGCTGGGGGAAGGGGGGGCTGTGATGTTTTTTCATGTTAATATTCATTGCTACTATGAAAGAAGAGAAGTTACAGAAGATACATGGAAAATAAGCTGAAATATATCTAAATGTTGTGTTTTTCCAAAGTTTCCCCCTGAGACATCTACAAAATATATGAGGCATCTACAGAATGTGCAAGATATACTGACAACAAATGGGGAAACACAGGAAGAATTAGTAAAATAGAAATGAAGAGGTTTTTTATACTAGAAGTACAAACAGAAACAATGTTAACTGAACTAAATTTTGCATTCTTTCCACCCAGATCTTAGAAAAGGTCTTTGCATACAGTCTTCACAAAGGAATTAAGACAGGCCCCTCTTGGTTGCAGAATTCAGCAGCATTCACACAGCACTCTCTAGATCTTAGGCCTAACCTTTTGTGTAGGATCAAACAGAGAGCACACAACACTGCCCGAATCCCATGTCTCACTAAGTTATTGCAAGACTAAGAAGATAATGCAGACCACTGCCCAAACCCCAGGTCTCACTTGTTCAGGAGACTAAACTTCCTAGATAAAAATGCATTGAGTGCCCATGCCAGTACTGGGACTGGTCCTTTTTAATGTCTTTATAAGTAACATTGCAGAGGGACTGGAAGGAAAAGTATGTTTCTTTGCAGATGACACAAAGATCTGCCACAGGGTTGATACACAAGGTGGGGTGGAAAGGATGAGAAGGGACTTGGCAAGGCTGAAGGAATGGTCAAATGTATGGCAGCTTAGATTCAACACAAAGAAGTGCAAAGTAATGCACCTGGGAAACAAAAACCCAGGGGAAGAGTACACAATGGGGGGTGAGATACTAACAACAACAAAAATGGAAGGGGACCTGGGGATAGTTATATCAAATGACCTAAAGGTGGGCAAGCAATGTGAGAAGGCAGTAAGGATGGCTGGGGGGATACTGGGATGCATAGGGAGAGGCATCACCAGTAGAAAACAGGAAGTTGTTATCCCTCTGTACAGACAGCTGGTGAGACCCCATCTGGAGTACTGTGTGCAGTTCTGGAGACCCCCTCTCCGCAAAGACATAGACAGGGTGGAGGCTGTCCAGAGGAGGGCAACCAAAATGGTGCATGGCCTGCACCAGAAGACATACAAAGAGAGAGTAAAGGAGCTTAATATGTATACCCTCGAGGAAAGGGGGGGGGCATGATAGAAACTTTCAAGTACCTCAAGGGAATCAACAAAGTCCAAGAGTGTAGCATCTTTCAGAAAAAGAGATGTCCAAGAACAAGGCGGCACAACTTAAAGATGGGGGGGGGGCTCAGAGGTAATGTAAGGAAGCATTTTTTTCATGGAGAGGGTTGTGGATGCATGGAACAGCCTTCCTGAGGAGGTTATGGAGTCAAAAACAGTGGGGGAATGCAAGAATGCACAGGACAGACATAAGGCAATTCTAGTGGGGAGTAGGAGGAAGTAGGCTGTTGGTTAACTAGGATCTGCAGCTTATCCATTAGGTAGGGAAATGGGGAGACTAGGTGTTCCAAGTGGCTTCTGGTGCAGACCCTGCACCATTTTAGTTGCCCTCCTCTGGACAGCCTCCATCCTGTCTATGTCCTTGTGGAGATGGCCGTTGTTAAGAGTGGCTTGTATCATCTGAGGAACATTGCCTGGATTCAGAATCTGTTACCCCTCGAGGACCAAGCCTCACTAGTATATGCTTTTGTAATATCCAGACTGGATTACTGCAATGCCCTGTACCTAGGACTATCTGGAGGTAACCTCCGCTGGCTACAGCTGGTGCAGAATGCAGCATCAAGATTATTGATGTGTATGTGTAGGTATGATCATATCACACCCATCCTCTGTGAACTGCACTAGCTGCCGGTGAGGTGGAGGATTGCCTTCAAGGATGGGTTACTGACCTATAAAGCCCTCAATGAAGGGGGACCAGTCTACATGCAAGATCTCTTCATCCCCCACCATCCATCATGGGCTCTCCATTCCACCGAGGGTTGTCTCCTGGATATTCCTAGGGTTAGGTTGGGCTACTCTGGTGATCGAGCACTTTCGGTGACTGCACCTACCCTATGGAATTCATTACCTAAACAGCTATGGGAGGCACCCTAGGTGGATACCTTCAAAAAAGGACTAAAAACGTATTAATTTAACCAGGCTTTTAATTTTAGATAATAGGAGTTGACTGTAATTGATTGAATAGATAGTTTTTATCTATAATGTTGGCTGGAGAATGATGTTGGTTTTAAATTTATATTGTATGTGTATTTTAAAATTGCTGTGTTATATTTTAAATTGTGAAGTGCTCTGAGTCTCCAGAAAGGGGCGCTATAGAAATAAAGTATCTATCTATGGGGTCTCCAGAACTGCACGCAGTACTCCAGATGGGGTCTCACCAACTGTCTGTACAGAGGGATGACAACTTCCTGTTTTCTACTGGTGATGCCTCTCCCTCTGCATCCCAGTATCCCCCCAGCCATCCTTACTGTATGCAAAGACCTTTTCTAAGATGTGGGTGAAAAGAATGCAGAGTTTAGTTCAGTTAACATTGTTTCTGTTCGTACTTCTAGTGTATAAAATCTGTTCATTCTGATTTTATTAATTCTTTCTGTATTTCCCTATTTGTTGTCTGTATATCTTGCACATCCTGTAGATGTCTCGTAGGAAACTTTGGAAAAACACAACATTTAGATGCATTTCAGCTTCTTTACGCTGAATCTATGCTACCATACATTTGACCAGAGGAGACAATGATATGAAAACAGTACAGGGCAGGTTTTCAAGGCAAGCTTGAGTACATTTCTGCTTACCAAGGAATTCAAAGGGAACCCTGGGTAGTGGAGTGGTTTAGAGAATCCCAATAAGTTATCACCATACATGTCAACCCTGCTGATGAAGTGAAGGTGAGGGGGGCGAAGGACATAAAGTTTCTTCCAATCTTGAATTACTATGGTACTTTCTATATCACTGCAAAAGACTTTGTTAATGCACTAGCTAGGATTAAAGTGACAAAAGTAGAAAAATGTGGTTTTAGGGAACCCTGACACCCCATTTCCACCATGCAGGCAACAGAAGAAAAAGCCTTTACGGTTTGACCCCTCCTGCATCTTCGCAAATCAGGCATTGGGTGCGCCCTTGGGTTGTTAACCCTAAGCTCACCCCATTCTCATATACTCTACAAATCTCAGCTTAACTACTGATGGAATGTCATGAAAAATGCTTTTAAATTTAGAAAAAAAAAACATTTTGGGGTCATTTTCCAAGAATTAAGTGCACAATCCACCTCATGGTGTCCTGATGACTAAGATACAAGTGTTGGTGTGTGTCCAGGATGACATTTTTGTGGGTTTTGAAAATTTGTTTTGAAAAAATGGTGACAAAATAGCGGCAATAAGAAAAAGGATTTTTTCCTCACAAAAAGGGATTACCCCATGCCAATATGGACCAAATTCTTTTTTCATTCCAAGAAGTTATCCAAAAGACCATACTGAGCATGCTTACAACAGAAATTTTAAAATATAGTAACTCTGGAATGGATTAATATTTTTTCACCAAACCAGTGAAAGGCACCACTGTGGCCCAAGTCCTTTCTACCCTATTCCAAACCATCTGGGCACTAGGCGATGACAAAAAAACAAACTTTTTTCGCTATCTGCATCTCGGAATCCACACATCCAACCAGAATAAAACTTGGAACATCAAGAGATAACCTACCCTGAGACTGTGCATGCCAAATTTCATACACATCTGTTGAACGGTTGCTCAGCTATTAAAGTTCAAAGTTTGGTGTTGGACATAGCACCCCCCTACTCAACCCTAACTATAGTGACACTACCCCACCACTATAATTAGCTGTTAGATACTGTATAAAAGTTTTTTTTTTCTCGATTTACATTTTCTTCCCGGCAGTCTCATTCCTTCCATTTAGGCTGTCACCAGCAATCACGAAACCCCATCTACTTGTATCCTGCTGCTTCTGCAGTACCCCACTGCTTTCTCTCTGTGTTGGGGGTGTCCAAGGCAGGGCCAACCCCCCCCCCAGCCTGCGGCTGTTAGTCTTGTGCATGCACAGCATTCCCATACAGAAGAAGTAAGCTCCGTGGCCAGCCTGCATGGATTGCTGTATTGCAGGAACCTGCTGCCACCTCTCCTTTGCTGAGTCACTCTGCCAAGCGACAGCTGCCCATTGCCCGGTCTGCCTCCTGATGTGAGTGATCCATGTCCACTCCTGAACTCCAGTTGCTTGCGCAGTTGGGGGCAGCCGGTGGATAGATATTTAACATTAATCACATTCCCCTTCTGAATGTACTTTACATTTTCTTGAGTATGTGGATCTGAAAAACCTGTTCTCCTGTTTAATTCAAGGTATCCCGAAAATATACAGTACTTTTCCTCCTCCCCTTTTCATTTAAACTCACATTTACTGGTAATGGTTTAAAACATGGTGGGATGGGCAACGTAGTGGAATAATGTTGTGAAGAATTTATATTACAGGCCTCTTCATTTATATTACAATCTAAAAAACATTTTACACTGGCATTAATACACATACAAGCAGTGCTATTCTGGGGATGACACACTCCTAGGGACTGAATTTATACTCCAGGATGCAAAGGCCCTCAACTAATGACTTGTGCCTTCTTAGCACTAGGAGTGTGCATTCAATCTCTGGTTCATGCCCTATCCCACTGCACTGCAAAGCTTACCATGTGTTAACCTTATAGCAGATTGTTATGGAATTACTTACCATTACCCTTTAATTTCCCATATCCTTGTTCCTGTCTTCTCTAATAAACTGTACCCATGTTTGCATTTAACTTTGTGTAGTACTGCTTACTATTTATTCACTGTATTGTTGCACTGTGGGTGGGACAGTGTGGAACTGTCCAGTATACTATTTCCCAGGAGGTAATATCCTGAGTGCCAGCAGGTATTTTAGGGGGCTTCCCCTGGTGGAGGCATTAAATTGCCTGTCTTATAAAACTTGAATCCAGGCCCCTCTCTCCAAGGATTTAAAAGTCCAAGCCTCATTTCATTCAACAGAGGACAGAGTCACATGCCTGGTGGGACCAGAACAAGGATGGCTTACACTGGAAGCCCTGCTGGGACTTCCTGTTCACCCCAAAGAATGTCTCATGAACACTGACTTTGCAAAAACAGTAGCACCACTTCTGCCGGTGCACCAGTATTTGCTTTTCCTTCAGGGACCTTTGGGGGAAAGCAATGACTGATGCACCACTTCTGCTGGTGCATCCATATTTGCATTTCCTCCAGAGAACTTTGGGGGAAAGCAATTACTGATGCACCACTTCTGTCTGTACATCCATGCTTGCCTTTTCTCCAGGGACCTTTGGGGGAAAGCAATGACTGATGCACCACTTCAGCTGGTGCATCATGAACCTTTGCCTTTCCCCAAAGTTCCCTGCAAGCTCTCTTTTTGATAAGTAGTGGCACCAGCAGTTCAATGGATGTGTTTGGAGCCTTTGCTGAATAGGATGAGAACTACAGGATGCAGTAACTTGGTGGTGTAGTGAGTGGCAACAAACAGAATGAGATAAAAGTGCATTATTTCTAATGCAAAACAGGGCCAGGTGTTCTAGATACATATTTTTTGCCTGGTACTCCCAAAGCAAACACAGTTATGTTTCAACTTTGAGTTACAATCCACATCTACATTGCTACAGTAATGATATACACTGATGTCACAGGGCCCAACAAACACTGGAGGGTCTCAGGTGCAAGATGTGGGTCTTTCTGATATGCAGCAGAGGCTGTTCCAATACTATACCTGTGAGCACTGTCACAGCAGTCACTGCTGCATGAGGGACTTAGCAAGCTGTGATCTAGTAACCCCAGCTTTGCTGGTCCTCACTCCACATCGGGACATGGTTTTCACTCCTTGGTGGGGACTTTTTCCTCCTCTGTGACCTTACATGGGGACTTCCTGGATCAAAGGGCTGATGACTGGAGTCCAACTCTCTCACATGGTCTCTTATTTCTCTCTCTCTCTCTCGATGAGGTCTGACTGGACACATGCTCTGCAGGAATTTGCCCCAATAAGAATTAGCCTCTGGCTGTTTTAGAAAATATCCCGCATAGGGAAATGTTTCTAGGCCAAAATTGCTCAACTCCAAGTGCTTTAGCCTTTTTTCCCTGTACCAGCTCCATAGTTTTTATTGGTTGATGCATCTTTCCATTAAATTGCCTTTAATTATTGATGTTTTTTATGTGCAAACTAATAATGTATTCACACATGCCATTAATTAACCATGAAAGGTATCCATTAAATATTAAATGGCTTTAGTACACCACCTTAAATATCATATCAGCCTTTTTAATGGTGCGTTTAATAACCATTAAAATCATTTAATGAACATTTCATTGCCATGCCAATTATGTTCATGATGTGCCAATACATTAATGGCTATTAAAAACAAATGTTTGCCATTAATTACTATAACTATTGCCACCAGTAGAAATGTATTGTCTTTTATGCCATTACTGTATTTGATATGTATGATGCTCGTACATTAATGGCCATTAATGAATAAGTATGTGCCATTAAAATATCAGATCAGTGAAGCCTTTATAAATTAATTGTCCTGATAGACATTAAATAACAGTGCAATATCTATTCATAAAGGACTTGTAACCATTAAATTACTTACATTATTTTCATTATTTTTTGCAATATATAACAATTAACCCCCCACCCCCTTTTTTAACATATTATTGTAGAGTGTATTAACTGGCACTTATCTTTTTTAGATACAGGATTCATAAATGTATAACAGTTGGGCTATCGATATGTACTAGGACCATTTTAAGGGTCTGGATTTATTTAAGTTGGTTAAATAAGTTATTGAACACTAGTGAAGAGCTCATAGGAATAAAATTGAAAAACAGACTTTATATTTGAGGTGATTAAATATTCATATGATTAGTAGCCAGGAGTACGTAATAGGGTCAGTTAGGATATCTATCTACCAGTGATCTTTGTGCACACGTATGCACTGTTTTCCTTCCCTAGTGACTACATCTCCTTGCCACAGAGAGTGATAGCGGCTATGCAGAGTGATCATGGTGGGAGCCGTTATGATTTGGCAACCTGTTAGTCAAGCGAGTGCATTGATTTGCTAAAATTGCAATTGTAAATAGTATTAAAATGTCTATTAAAACAATCTGCATTGAAGTCTATGGGGTGCATACACACAGTCTTCATTTACTGACATCACAAAACATGCATGTGTGGGGAGATGTCGGAACTTTTGGAAAGTGGCTGTGTTTTGAATATTTTCTTCAGGGACTCAATTTACAAGGTTATATTTTTTAATAAATGGCAGAGATACTTAGGATTTTTTATACCAGGAAACTCGGGGCCAGGTATGCTATGAAATATGTGTAAGGAGCAGAAATAATGCCACAATGAAGCTGTTTTTTAATGGTCTATCTGCGTAGTAGAGGTGGGCCTCCTTTCAAAAGAGGTCAGCAGGGGCAATGTGGATTTACTTCCTAGGGTGCAAGAGTAGAGAGCAAATGAGACAACACCTTTATAAGGAGCTCAAGTAGTCACTGGTATCAGAATAAGTAGGAAACACCTCTGGAAATAATGTTCGTTTTGTATTGGCTGCATCAGGGCAGAGGTACCTGGCAAGAGTAGGGGTCAGCTTAAAGTCCTTTCTACCCTTGTTTTATTCACAATGTTCAAACCACATTTCTAATAAAAGGTGCTACTGTTTTTGTAGTACTTTTACAACAGAGTACAGTGCACCCCCACCCCCAGTAAATCTGAGAAGTTACAGTTTCTTTCTGCCTAAATTGGCTAATTTCCTACTTTTACCTCCAAGGACAAGGGGTCCTCTCAGTTGTCATTTTACAGCTGTAATGTGAACAAACCAAACCACCAGATGACAACATGGAATGTGACGGTTTGGTCCTAACTATGAAATGCCTGCAGTGGCTGTTGTTATATAGAGAGTGTTGCCTACAGTAAATTGACTCCTTTAAACTAAAGTGCTTCCACCTAGATAATTCCCTGGTGAAAAAAGGAAGCATGCTAAGCAGGCCCAATGGAACAGTGGTAGTGCCACAGCTCGCGACACCAATGACCTGGCTTCAGAAGCGAGCCCAGATGTTGGAAATGCTGACCAAGGGGAGGAGGATCAAGCATCCCATGGACTGCAGTCCTCCTCCGTGAAAAATGGCAGATGAAGCACAATGCAGCCTGTCCTGCCCTGACACTGCACAGCTGACCCATGGTGCCTCTCAAACACAGGACATAGCATTTGATGTGGTAAGGGGGGGCCTCAGATGCCCTGTCCTGAGGATATGCCAGTGAGGAACATTGGGTGAGCATTAACTCCTGGGAACATTGAAGGTGTCTGGGGGGCAGGGCTGAAAAGGGAGCTGTTCCAGGGGTAAAAGGGAAGCATGCTAAAGGAATACCACACAACTCCCCAGCGCTAAACAAAGTCCAGAAATAGCATGTTCTAGCCTTGTTTTATTCACAAAGTTCAGATTACATTTCCAAAAAGGGGTGATAACTGGTTTTGTGGCACTTGGCAAGAACTCATTTTCCATGAAGATAAAAATAAGAAATTAGCCAATTCAGGAAGAAAGAAATTTTAACTTTGCAGATTTACTATGGGTTGTTTGTGCACTGGATTCTGCTCAGTTTAAAGTCCCACTGAGGCTGGGCTGGGCGACAGAGCCTGCAGCAAAAAAGGGCACTAGGGCCTAGTAAGCATAATTCCAGAAGGCGTAAGCGAGTTGAACCAACTTATGCGAAAGATCAGGAAACCATAAGCAAGTTCTAGAACTGATCTTGGTGTCAACAGCTGACACATAGATATGTGCAGGCATCAGTAGCCCCCCAGGGTAGTGTCTCGCCCTGTCTGTGGTGAATGCCGCCATGCACTCATATTGTGGGAGTAGCTCCCATAGCATCCCATGGGAGATAGGTCTGTAATGAAATATGACCATTTGAGATGCAGCAGCGCCTGTCCTATGAGGAGGGCATAGAAAAAGCATGTGTGAGCCCTCCCTAATGAACTTAAGAGGGAGTGAACTAGTAGGGGAAGTGGTCCTGAGAGATTTTTAAGCCATCTAGTAGATACATAAACAATGACCAGCTTGACCCCATCTCCTAGTATGGACATTCCTATTTGTGTTTAGTCTCATTGCTACTGGTTCCTCTGTGATTGCTAATGCCCCTGGTCCTCTTCCCTCTGTAGCAGTCGATCAAGATATAGATTCTGGGAGAAGCTGGCATTTCCTGCACTACAAGTCCTATCATATGTTCCTAGACACAGGGAAGGTGCTGGACTTTCACAGTCAGCTTGAATTCTCTACTGCACTACTGTAGCTGTCTTTTTATTAACTGGTCCATTCTGAATCCCAGCTCCTTTTCTCAGCAATCCTAGGAGTCAGTGGTTGAATAACATGGTGGTTGCCATGTTTATTTATCTCTGTTCTTAGCCACTCATCAGTGGCTTCTGACCACTTGCCCACATTTGCCCAGAGGTGGAGTTCAAGTACCTCATCCCTGCTGACTGCACTGGGTCAGGAGAATAATGTCCATCTTCAAAGAAACTCTCCTAGTCCTGCCCCTGGTCATGTGGCTGTGACCGGGAACAGCTGATTGCATCTGTTGGCATGGGAGTTGCTGAGACTACAGTGTGAACACTGCTCTTTTCTGCTGCCACCCAGTCCCTGCTGCAGCTATGTCCTGAGATGGGCACAAGGTTAGAGGATGGAATGTACCCTGAGGGACTACACAGAGCCCAAAGTGTAAGTCCCATCATTGAGGGGATCTACACAAGGAAATAAGCTGTACAGAAATCTTGATCTTTCATTCACGTCTCTGGAACCTTTCTTATGAATTCCAGCTTTAAGGCTGGTGGCAGTAACCCTGAGTTTTCATGGGTCTGTATCTTCCCTGGCTCAGTGCTTGCCCTTGGTGGAAGATGAGGATGTGGGACAACAGTCATTAGTTACAGATGGAAACAGCACATCCTAGAAGTCTCATTCTTAGAGTGATTGCTTTAACAGTGGCTTGGAGCATTACCACACGCCTTTCAAATCGAATCTGCATGGAACTTTCAAGTTCCTCTCCATGTTTCAACCACATAAGTCAGTTATTCAAGTATTTGAGTGAAGTTTCCAAGTACCTAGATTACCACTGAACTTTCTCACTAATGGGAACTGTTCTAAATTAAACTTTTTTTCAAATACTCTTGGAAGAATCATGAGGCAACTTTTAATCTGCCTGCTTTATGTCAACTTTCATTAGCTTAGCAGCATACAGCTAACAATTTCCATATAAATTCAGTGTCCAGCTGAAAGAACCACAACAGATGAATGTGGATCACTGCAATGCATCATTGGAAATTTCTGCATGTTCAAGTTCTCAATCTCTTCCTTCCCACCCTCATTAAGAAAAGATGCATTTAACATATCAAGCCCACCAGAGCATTGTTGGGGCTGTCCCTCATGACACCAATGATCAGGGTTTAGGAATAAGCCAAGGGCATTGGGGGGAGTGGGGGGGGCAGGGTGAGGACACTAAAGAGGCTCTTCCCAGGGGATGGAGGATAGCAGGCTCTGCTGCAATACCACCACCTGGGTGACCACAGTGGTGATGGTAGACAGAGCAGCAAATGGCAGGAGAACACTTCATGAAGCCTTGCATGCCCATGTCTTGGGGAAAAGGAACGAGAAAAATGCCCAGTAACTTCACAGTATGACTGAGGTTTTCCTCAGACAGTGCAAACCCAACCAGCTATTTTGACTCCCACACACAGAGGTGTACATGGACTTACAGAGTGGGGGGAGGCTGAAAAAATACTTAACATAAAGGCTGGAGGTCACTTAGGCCCCCAGCAACTTTGGGGTTCTTGATACTTTTAAATGAATACATAACATAAAGGCCAGGGGTCTGGGGGTCACCTAAGCCCCAGAAACTCTGGGGCTTTTGATACTTTTTAATGCAATATCTGGCATTTTACAGGCTATTTTCATCTTGAAAAACATAAGTTTTAATATAGAAAACTTTGGGCTCAATTTTCAAAGAGCACCTAGAGCTGACACTGGTTGCATCAAGAGGCCGCTTGCTTCAAAGCTGGGTGTGCTGGGGACCCTGGGCTGCATTTTGGAACAACAGCAGTCCCAGCATCAAAGACATGAGAGGTGCCACAAGTGGTCCTATGCACTAAACAGATGGTACATGGGAGAGGATTGACGGAGGCGGCCATCAGCCCCTCATGAGGAAAGCCCATCCCACTGTCCCGCTGACTGCAGAGACACAAGTCAGTGCCAAATGCCTGCACAAAGTGGTATGGCCAGGGATGTCACAAATCCTGAAATCTGTGAAACTGGCATGCAGTGTCACCACAGGGGAAGATCGCCAGGTACCACAGCAGTGAGTACAGTCAGTAACGGAGGACAGTGTAAGGCTGCCCCACTTACCAGGTGACATAATCAGAGTTGAAGTGGTGCAGAAGGCACAGACTTGCAACATGCCCATGTTGCTGTCTGTTGGGTATAGGTATCCAGGTCACCATGGAACTCTAATGCCTGTCATCTACCTGACCCACAAATGTGGCTCAGTGTCTGGCGCTGCATACCAGAGCGTGGGGCTGTTGTGTGGTCCAAGGAGCAGCAGACCCATTACTAACACAGTGGTAGCTGCTGCATGGGATATGTCAGTCCCAGTCTGGAAGACATCCCCAGGTCCAGAGTACTGTGTCTGCATGGATCCCTGTCACGATGGTTGTGTGGGTGTCATCCCTGCAAAGCTGAGGGCATGCTGATGCTCCAACTCACCATGCAGCCACTTTGCCATGCAAGAGCAGTGCCCCACCTGTCTGGTGTCATATGGTGCATTTCAATGACATCCAAGAAGTCCCTGTGGTGGGCCCTGACAGGATACCAGCCTGCTCCCATACACAGACACCCGCTGGTTGTCTTGGGTAGACTGGGGTTGGCATCTCACATAAGACATGTCAGAGCTGCTATCCTGTGCCAGAAAGGCTTCCTACCATGCCCAGTTGCCCCAATCACTTGAGTGCCACATCTAGTTCAAGCAGCAGGCACTGGCATGGTCAGGGACTGGGTAGCAGGTAGCCGCACAGAGAACCACATGGACTCGTCGAAGGCTATATAACCTGTCCCCTCCTTCAGTGCCATACTACCAACATGTCCCCTCCTGCGTGCTTTTTTGCATGTGATAGGTCCACCAGGACCAGTATTGTGGCACCCCATGACCCCTCACATGCTTGTCCCCTGTAGCGGCCATGACAGTTGACTTGAGGCTTTCACATGGGATCAAACACCGTTGTAGGGCATGCTGTTGTGGTTTGCTTTGGTGTCCAAGATCCTGAGTATGTGGTGCAGATGTAGCAGACAGCACCCCAAAACACATCTCAATGGGCAGCTGGCAGGTACAGGAGTCTATGTTTGGCTGCCCCAGTCAGACAACATTCGTATCCCGTACACTGTACCTACCATGTCTGACTACGGGACTGTGTTGTGCTGTAGACAATATGGCATAGCATGTTTGGAATGTTACCATGTAGCCCTGCAATTGACTGTTGTAGGACGAATGGAACACATTTGTACCACCACAGACGTGGTAGGCCTGCTTACCAGGCATTCTTGCTGTCCAACACCTAAGGAAGGGAGTGGCACATGGGCATTAGATCAGCTCTTGGCTGATCTAACTCTGGTGGGCCGTAAGCCCTTTGGGGGCAATTACTAAATAACATCTTAGGGGATGCTGCAGTGCTGCCCTGGCACAAGCCCCCTTCCACTATGGTGCACAGGTGCATCTGTCTCAAGAAAGGCACAAGCCCAGGTGGTGTGGGTGGTCCTCCAACCAGTGCAGGCAACATTCTAAAACAGGAAATGATGCAAGGTGCAGTGCAGTGAGCCCCTTCCACCATTTTTCTTTGACACAAGCATCTTACATCATTCCCAGTGCTTTGAAAATTGGGCCCTTTATGTTTTTATACAGTGGCTCAGTCAGGAGGAAGACAAGAAGCAGCAGGAGGAGAGAGAGGCATCAGTCATTTGAGGACTTTCTGCAGACAGGTACCATACATATATAGCCAGGAAGTGGGACCCACATGATGTGTACAATTCCCTTCCATTTCTGAAAATGTAAGAAGCCTTACATGTACAGTTTCAGACATGCAGGGGGAGTATTTATCAGGCGTGAATGGTGTTGTGTATGTTCCATACACTGATTTTTATTTCTGCTGTGTATGTGACAAACTTCAATGTATTTATCTTAATTTTGTTTGTTTTTATGACCTTCTGTGTGTGATTTTGTTCTCCACCCAAAGAAGGCCACAGAAGAATTTAACTTATACACCCTTGCCTCTTCCTACATGTTAAAATGTAGCTAAAGATGTAATTTAATGAGATTGGTGATCTAAAAACTCTGGTAAATGGGAATATGGCCACAACACTCCAGCTGAACAGCAACCTGAGCTTACTCATTGGACCATTACTACGCAAATTCAAACCTAACTCACCCCCACCTCAGCTGCTTGATCTGTTAGACAGACCACAATCCTCCCATGGCCCTGGCTAAGACATGTGCCACATTCCCGGGCTACATTCGAGCAAGCTATCCTAGCCCTGACTAGTCTAGAGAGTGATTACTTGGCAAATTGCGTGAAAGAGACCAAAATATGGCCAGGATAGCCAGTTAAGAACAGACTGCTACCCTGGTGACTTGCTGAGAACCTGAGGAGAAATGCTAGTATAAGTGAGACTGATTGTGATTGGGCAGGCATGGCCAGAAAAATCTATTCTCAGTCAGAGAGAAGAGAGAGAGAGAGAGAGAGAAAGAGAGAGTAAGAGAGAGAACATAGGAACACGGCTGAGTTGGATGTTGGCCAAGACAGAGTAGAGGTTTGAGAATCAGGGACAGGGTAGGGAAGGGACCATTCTTTTTTTTTCTTTCAGCTAGCCTAGTTTTCGCTCCCATTCCATGACCACAACCATCTACCTGCTCCCCCAACTCAATTGCTGCTAACGTTGAATTGCTGCACATCACTTCTTGGCCCTAAGCTCCATGCAACAACTGAACAGCCCCATCTCTGTTGCCTGTCATTGCCACTCATTGATATCCAACACTACGTGTACACGATGGGCCATTTTACCATAAAATCCACTATCTAGAAACTGAAAGGAAACCCAGCAAGCATCAGCACTGCATCTATACGAGGGCAGCAGTATTTGGGAAGATGACTGGTACTGCACGTTTTCAGTGTAGAAACACTAAGTGGTCTGTTATCCAGTCTTTGTTACCACATAACTCTGACTCTGAACTTTTCTCTGGGGAGAGCAGAGAGACCCTTGTCATCATTTCTCAGTCTGTTCAGTGCACAAAGTATCATATCACTAACCATTAAGTTTACTGTTTCCTAAATCGACTCTGTCTTGAATTTTGTAATTTTTTATGTTGGAGTGCATTGGTGTGGAAATTTCCCTTTTTTCCCTTTTGCCTCTGTATTCTTGACAGACTTTACAATTAACATTTGCTAGTATCATACTGAGGCATTTCACCTGTCCCATTCCACATCCCTACCTTTCCAGTTCCCAGCCCCCCACTTTCTTCCCTGTTTCCCTTCCTTCTTTGTTTCCTTTCTTGTTTTTTTTTCCCATCTGTTTACATGTATTAATTATAAAATTATGTTGGATAGTTTAATATTATATACAATACGCATGATTGGAACAGTTTTGCCTTTAACCAAATGCTTAGGATACTTAATATTTATACTGATGTTGTGTTAGTCTGTCATTGTAATACATTTTTGTGAACATTCAATTATATAATTGTATGTTAATGCGAGCACTGTGATTGGTGAATGGCACAATTTAAGCAAGATTCAAACTTTATGACTCCAGCCCCTGGTGAAGGCATGAGGGCACTCTGAATGTGCAAGGGGCTTTCTTTGCAGCAAGTTTGATATTTTTTACACTGATACACCTTTTATATAAAAAGATTTTGAAGTAAATATCTTTGAACTGACGCTCTTGTGTGTGGTCCAAACTTTGTTTACTAATAAACCCTGTCTGTCTGTAGTCTTGTAGAGCCTTTCCTCACAAAATATGTGAGGAGTTTAATCAATTCTTTTTAGACAAGGTGTCTGCCATCTGGACTGGGATTTCCCTGAGCAGCCTGTCATCGGCTGACAATGTCCATTCCTCATGGGTTGTAGGCTCTCCATTTTCTTGGGTTGAGTTTGAGCCAGTTTCAGTGGATGGTGTCTCCTGGGTGGTTTCTGGCCCATGACCCACCTGCTGTGCATTGGACCCTGGGCCAACCATACCTCTTTTAGAGTGCTGGGACTCATTCGGTCCAGTTGTGGTAGAGATCATTAGGTATTCCCTTCAAGAAGATGTCTTTCCATCTCTCCTTAAAAAGGCAGTGGTGAAGCCTCTCCTTAAGAAGGCCTCCTTAGACCTTGATGATCATTCCAATTACAGACTCGTCTTGAATCTTCCTTTTTTTATGAAGTTGATAAAGAAGGTGATGGCATTGCAACTAGAACAACACCTGGAGACCTATGAAATCTATTAGCCCTTACAATCTGGTTTCTGGCCTTGCCATAGTATGGAAACTGCCTTAGTCTAGGTGCACCATGGTCTTCTATTAGCAAGAGATAGCAGGTGTCATTCTACCTCATCCTACTACACCTTTCATTGGCATTTGACATGGTGGATCATGGGGTGCTATTGGCTCACCTTAGGCACTATGTGGGACTCTCAGGGACAGTGTTGTAGTAGTTCGAGTCCCACATAACTACCAGGATGCAGCAGGTGGCACTTAGCTCCTTTTCACTGAGCAGTGCTGCACTCTGCTATGGTGTGCTTCAGGGGGCAATTCTGGCACCCATGTTATTCGCAGTGTGCATGTTGCTGTTGGGGCTGATTAGATTATTAGGCACTACAGCTTGGCATTTCATTGCTTTGCTGATGACACCCAGCTGTATGTGTCTTGTGCCCCTTATGATAGAGCTGCTATACTGGAACTGAGCAAAAGCCTTAGAGAAATCCAGGGTTGGATGGTGGCTAGCTGGTTTAGGCTCAATCCATCCAAGACAGAGATGTTATTGATGGAGCCGGACCAGCCTGGTTCCATGGCAGCAACTGGTAGTGCAGCCCTTACTTTGTTGGACGGTGTGGCACTTCATGCTGCAGATATGGTGAAGAATCTGGGGGTCACTGTGGATTCCAAGCTGATTCTGGAATTCCAGGTGTCAGCTGTTGTCTGTAGTGGCTATCATCATCTTCATAACATTGCTCAATCAAGTCCTATCTTGAACCAACTGATACGGCAAAACTAGTGCACGCCTTAGTCTTG
The DNA here is from genome assembly GCA_016271365.2 of Neoceratodus forsteri. Taxonomy (NCBI): domain Eukaryota; kingdom Metazoa; phylum Chordata; order Ceratodontiformes; family Ceratodontidae; genus Neoceratodus; species Neoceratodus forsteri. Next base: position 188,651,796 of record CM057457.1, read on the forward strand.
TCTAGGCTGGATTACTGTAATGATCTCTACCATGGGCTATCCGTGAGGCTGATGCACTGCCTGCAGCTAATTCAGAATGCAACAGCTCACCTGGTTGCTTGGCCATCAAAATCCAAACATATCACGCCAGTTATCCATGCTCTTCACTGACTTCCAGTCAGGTGGTGCATTAGCTACAAGGTTTGCTTGTTGATGTACAAGGTCCTGTATGGTCAAGGTCCAGGGTACCTGCAAGACCTCCTGATGCTATACACTACTGGTCATGCCCTCCAGTCTGTGAAGGCAGACCTCCTCTCCAAACCCAGGTCCCAGTTAAAATCCTTGAGCAATAGGGTGGTTTGAGTGGTGGCCCCAATTCTTCGAAATCTCCTCCCCAGAAAAGTGAGAGGTGCTCCTTCACTATTCATTTTTAAAAGATCTTTGAAAAGTCACTTTTTAATACAGTATATGTTTTGGCCTAGATTCTTGATTGTAAATGATCTTCAGCTTTTATTTTAACTATTGTTTTTTTCACATTGATTGATGCTCAGAGATGCAGGGATAGGGTGCCATATCATATCAATAAAATTGCCATTGCCAATTGCTATTACTATAACTCTGTTACTTTGTTCTTTCAGATAGCAGCTAATGCACTTGTTTATATGCACCAGTAATAAGCTTGGATACCAGGTAATGCTTTAGTTACATGGAAACATAGACAACAATGGCAGAAAAAGACCACTTGTCCATCCAGTCTGCCCATAAACCCTAACAAATCGTGCCTGTTTTCCATACAGGATTTTAATCCACACTGTCCACTCCCATGATCCCCATCCTAGCACTATTACCTTGACCAGCCACTAAGCACTTCACTCTGTCCCAGCCATGTTTGAAACCATTGATAGTTTTGGTGTCCACCACATCAGCTGACAGATTGTTCCAAGGCGCCACCACCCTTTCTGTAAAATAAAGCTTTCTTACTTCCCTCTTGAATCCCCCTGTCAGTTTTTACTCATGTCCCCATGTTCTAGATCTGCTACTCATGCTAAATAGCTCTTTGCAGATTACTGTTTTCATTCCTTTCAGGGACTTGAAGGTCTCTCTCATATCTCTCCCCTCTCATCTGGCCTCCAGAGTGTACATGCTCAGTGCCTTGAGCTGAGCCTCCTAAGCTCTGCCCTCCTGGTCTTGAATCAATTTGGTCACCCTACATTGCACTGTCTCCAGTCTGTCCTTCTCTTTCCTTAGACAAGAACTCCAGAACTGGGCACAGTACTCCAGGAGGGGTCTCACCAGTGAGGTAGTAATACCTCCTATATTTTGTTGCCATTACTAAAGCTGTGCAGAATGAGAAAATTCTGAACTCATGGAATTTCAATGACATTTCATGAAATTCTGAGAAATTCAGTGGAATTTTTTAAATGTATTAATTTGCTCATAACTTGCTTGTCTATTGAACTAGAGCTTAATGTCTGGGTGGCATTCTAATGGAGTGCAAAATATCATGAAATCAGGATGGATTGTCTCAAAGTTGCAGGTGTTGAAAGTCTGTCATTTTATTTTTTGTGGGAAAATTCATGAACGTTTTTATTGGCATATATCTCAGCCATCTATTGGGCCAGCGATTTTAAATTTTGCATGATGATTTGATGATAGGTGTTCTAAGAAAGTGCCAGGTTTCATGATATTAGGATGGATTGTCTCAAGATTATAGGTGCTCACAATCTGTAATTTTATTTTTAGTGGGACATTTCATGAAAAAGTTTACCTGCATATAACTCAGGCACCCATTGGAGTGAGACGTGTAAATTAGCATGAATAACCTTTTTGTAATGGTTATAGAATCATCTAAATATGGAGAGAATTTGGTTGGAGAGTTTTAATTTACAGGGGTTCAAAAGTTTACTATGTAAATATTTGTACAATTTTGTGAAAACTCTCAAAAATGTGGATCTTTGTAACTTCTCTGCTCTTGCAGACATAGACTTAACATGTGACATGCATATCCAATGTGTATGCTGGTGTCTAATACAACTAGATAAATTGCTTTAGCAGTTTTAGATTTACAATGAAAAAATATACATCTGTAACATTTTCTCAAATATTTATGGTAGTATATAGAAGAATCATCCAGAATTCTTTTTGTCAAATTTAACATTCATAATGCACATATCACTACTTCATTTGATAAGCTGGGCTGAGCTTTTTGCTGTTCAGCTGTTCCTCTCTGGCTGACTATTTTTTCCCTCCCCCTTAGCATAGCCAGACTGACTCAGTAGAACTACTGATCCCACTGATATCCTCTTTGTTTTTTACAGTAACAAAATCCCTTAAAATTAGAGTCACCTACTCATTTTCCTATCAACCTATCCCATTGAAACAGCCAGCTTTCTTCCTTCATGGTGCCCCAGACATTATCTTCCTCCACTATATCTTTTTGAACATCTCTAAATCCCAGACTTGCACGTACATCAGTCTCCATGAATCATCAGTTTACTGGGTGTGATCCTTATATATCCTGCATTCAGGTTGGAATTGTTGACACTCTGTGCTTCCTTGCTCCAACTCAGGGGTCTACCTCTGGTGTGCTACCCAGCATAACCCTCCATTTATTGGTAAAACTATGCATCTAACTCCTGAACCTGTTGACCCCCAGCACTACCTGTCTCTCATGCCCCTATCCTTTAATTTAAATCCTTTGATAAGGCTAAGTGAAATTAGCAAATTCCAATTTGATGGAATTTTCATGAAATTCTACAATTTTCACAAAGACTCGTGGAATTTGACTCTAAGTACAGATGTTATTTTGCAATTTCAGGCAGCAAGCAATTAATAAAATTGACACACATACACAGTCTCCTTGTAAAGTTTAAGAACCTGCCAAATTTAACAGAATTATGTTCTCTAGTTTTGAAGTTGCAGGGGTTTATAAATTTGCAGTTTACATTCTTGCAAAATTTAATTTTAAAATGTTGTGAAAATTAGACTACTGTTAATTCAGTCTCATTTAAAGCTGTAAATATGAACTTTGTCAGGAATTACAACATGGAATAGTAGTTTAAAAGTTTCAGATCTGGTTAAATTTGGATATATTGTTTTAAAATTAGAGTGAAATAACTGAAATTTAAATGTTGGTAACATGTTTGGCAGGCTATAGATCAGTCCCATTTGATGCTAAAAATGTGAAACTGTGTGCATATATAAATGTAGTGATATCTTGTAGGCCTGTAACATTTTATAGCTTTTCAATGAATACTGTCAAAATTATATTAAAATAACAAAAATCTAAATCTTGACAAACATTTGGCTACTTATAACTTGGCTCCCATTGAAGTTTGAGACTTTAAGCAAAGTTCATATACTCATGCTGCAAGTTTCTCTATATCCTGAAATTGTGGAGAAATTTGGATCAGAAATTTAAAAATTAGATCGAAATAACTGCAAATTAAATTTTGATTAAATGTTTGGCCTCCCATAACTCCACCCCCTTTCAACCTATGACCCAGAACATTGGAACTGTTATATAAGCCATTGCTGACTGTCTTTGTACCAATCTTGGTTGGAGGAATGGTCAGACGTATGACAACTTAGATTCAATGCAAAGAATTGCAAAGTAATGCACATGGGAAACAAAAACCCAGGAGAAGAGTACACAGTGGTGGGGGAGGTACTAGCAACAACAAAAATGGAAAGGGACCTGGGGGTAGTTATATCAGGTGACCTAAAGGTGGGCAAGCAATGTGAGAAGGCAGTTTTGGAGACCCCATCTCCACAAGGACATAGACAGGATGGAGGCGGTCCAGAGGAAGGCAACTAAAATGGTGCAGGGTCTGCATCAGAAACCTTATGAAGAGAGACTGAGGGAGCTTAATATGTATACCCTTGATGAAAGGAGGGACAGGGAGACATGATAGAAACTTTCATGTACCTCAAGGGAATCAACAAAGTTCAGGAGGGTAGCATCTTTCATAAAAAGAGATGTGTAAGAACAAGGGGACACAATTCAAAGATGGGGGGGGATGGCTCAGGGGCAATGTGAGAAAATATTTTTTCACAGAGAGAAAGTGGTGGATGCATGGAATCACCTTCCTGGGGAGGTTGTGGGGTCTAAAACAGTGGTGTAATTCAAACATTCATGGGACAAACATAAGGAAATTATAGTGGGGGGGTAGGAGGAAGTAGGCTGTTGGTTGACTAGAATCTACAGCTTATCAAATAGGTAGGGAAATGGGCAGACTGGGTGGGCCAAGCGGTCCTTATCTACCATCAAAGTCTATGATTCTATGTTTCAACTTAAGTCATAGTTTTAAACTTAGAGCAAAATAACCAAAATTTAAAATCTGGCAAAATTCCACTAAAGTTTTATGCAAATTCCATGAAATTCCACGGAATCAGAATGGTAGTTCCGCAGGCATTCTGTGGTTGGAATTTTATATTCCACACAGCTCTAGTCGATACCCTTTCCTATACACCTCAGCATCCTGTTTTCCTTATTGTAGGTCTTTTTACACTGGTTTGATTGTCTTTTTAATAGTATCAGTTTATTATCCATAAAAAACAAACAACATACAAGCTGCAACGTTATCAGGAAAAAGCTAAGAGAAAACCATAACATTGCTGGACTTATATAAAAAAGTAAATACATCAGGTATGAGTTATTGGCATGGTATAAAAAGTATATATATGATAAATGCTGCATTCACTGTTGACGTATACAGTACATAACCCATCTATGCCAGAAAAACTCAAATTTAGAAGTATTATGTTGAAGACATATGGTAAGTTTCTCCATCGTATACATATTTATCATTAATTGCTGCCAAAGTTGTACTGAGGGAGACTCCTCTGCCAGCCACATCATTTTTATGATAACTTTTTAGCCAAGCAGTATACAAATAGACAGTGGTTTTCAGTTCTGTGCTTGGCGGTAGCCTTCTAGCATATTTAGGAAGAAAATCAAATGGGGTGTAAATTGAAGGGAGGGGCTGACTGTTTTCTATAATTGTAATTGTAAGGTTTCCCAGAATACCTCTACCTTCGAACAAAGAATATATGTGCATATGTTGCTCTGGATTCTCCTCATTTTCTTCAGCATGAGGGAGTCATTAAAGGAGCCAATTTAGCTTGTTGTACAGGGGTACAAAAAAATCTAGTAAAACATATACAGGAGCACTACTTCCACATGTAGGAGGAAGTAGGCTTACGAGTGTATGAAAGGTATTAGCCCCAGGCACTGAGATCTGTTTCAAAGCCAAGATCTGTTTGCCATCTAAGGCAAAGGTATTCAGTAGATAGACCTCTCTTCTCGATTAACACTCAATACAGTTAAGATATTAGTGAATCCAAAGTGGCTCCTGCTATGGTATTAAGGACAATAGAGATAAACAAGGGCATGTTATGTCTAGTAGACTGCTCAGCTTGTTTTAAGATAAAACTGTGAACCTGTGCATATTGTAGATAGTCAGTGCATCTCCAATAGTATTTGTTAATAAGGGTTTGAAAATCAACTAAGTCGGGACCCTGCGTTACATGAGTTGGGAGAAAGAACCCCAGTCTTTCCATTTGTTAGAAAAAATTATCTATCGTAGCTGGGAGAAACAGGGGATTCTGGGCCAATGGTATTAGCAGACAGCAAAAAGGCAAGATGGCAGAATGTGCTAGCTTGGCATGCGAGGCTGTAGGGATGTAGCCGTGAAAGGATTCTCTAGATGGGAAATTTGGGACATACAGTAGTGTTGAGTTGCAGTGGTCCACTAGTAAGAGAATAAAACTCTTCCATTGTCATTTCTAAGTCTTTTCAAATGGCTTAGTAAGTTGGGGAAAGCCACTATAGAACAGTTCTTTTTTTTATCATTTAATATGCTTTATTGAAAGTCAAATGAATAACAGACACTTCAGGTATCAGCTGATAAGCATAAAGCATATACATGTGGTCCACTGTATGAGTTGTGCCATAAACATTTTTAAAACTATAGGACGGTTCTAAGTTGAGCAACTGTATGGTAGCATGCAAGGTGTGGGAAAGCTGAGCTTCCTTTGGCCTTCGGGAGTTGGAGGGCAGTAAATTTAATTCTGGGGTTCGATTCCTACCCATGTGAAGTGGGTAATAATTTTATTCCAAACCCAAATGTGCAATTGCTGTAAAGGGAGAGGTAAGGTTTGAGCTAGGTACAGAACCTTTGGCAAAATATTCACACGAATACATTCAGTCTGGTGAATTAAAAGGCGATTTATGATGTTCCACCTGGTGAAGTCAGCTTGGAAGATTTGGGTGAGAGGAGCATAATTAGTATCATACAGTTGCATAAGATCATTGGTAATATGAATGCTTAAGTATTTAAATGAGTTCATGTCCCAGTTAAAGGGGAATGCAGACTTAATTTGGGGGCTAGGCTGATAAGTAAACTGAAGTGCCTTCATCTTCGCTGTGTTTATTTTATAAACTGCACGGTCACCAAAGGTTTTTAGGAGATGCCAGAGGAGAGGCAGTGAGTGATCTGGTTGTGTAAGGTAGATTAGTAAATAATCTGTGTATAATGCAAATTTCTGCTGCCTACCTCCCAGGTCTATCCCATGGACTTCAGGTGTCTGTCTCAAGTCCTGTGCCAGTGGCTTCGGTACAGAGCAAACAGGAGAGGACATAAGGGACACCCTTGTCTGGTACTCTATGGAGATGGAAGGGGGGGATCTGGCCATTCATTTTAACATAAGCTTGTGGGGTGCCATATAGGTTTTGCAGGATCTTGACAAATTCAGGGAGAAATTTCATAAGGTGTTGGACCCTAAAGAAAAAAGGCCACACTACTCAGTCAAAAGCCTTCTCTTCATCTAGGCTAAGAAGTAAAAAAGGGATTTTAGACCAAGTGGTGTGGTGAAGGACATGAAGAAAGTGCTTGATATTATTCTGCATCTGCCAGGCTTTAACAAATCCCATCTGATCAGGTTGAATTATAGTTGGCAAATGTTATCTAGTCAGGTTGCTAACAAGGAAGAAAACATTTTGTAATCAATATTTAAGACTGTAGGAGGAACATAATATATTATCTTTATTACACTTTAGAAACACAGAAATTGTGGCCAAATTCCACGATGGGGAAGGGGATATTTACCTGTCATCTCAGATAGAAGGTTATCGGCTTAGCTGTTTTAGGACCTATCTAATAATATCTCTAATGAAGATAGCATAAAGCAGCCTCAGTCTTAATATTTAAGAGTTTCTAAATCTCTTGGGTACTGGACAAGAGGAAAGACAAAGATTCATCGCCCTGCATGTGTTTAGTCTGCAGCTCCTTGAGGATACTGTAGCTTGTAACTTGTCTAACCATTCTGAGCATTGTTTTTTAAGCATCAAAGCAAATTTAATCAGTTCCCCTTTGAGAATCACTTTAAGTGTATCCCACAAAATACTAGGTGCACTTTTTGGGGACTGGCTTAGGGCTGGGACAACTCGGTGAAGTTCTGACCCTTTTTAAATAAGAACCAGAACACAGTGGGGTTTTGATTAGTTCAGATTATTTTTAAATATTTGAAAAATGCAATAAAATGTGTAAAAGTGGCCAAAGTTGGTCATATTTAACACTGAGGGCTCAACTCTTGAAGGGATTAGACTGCTGCAAGCCCCAGGTGCACCAAACACACGGTACATGGGGCTTGTGGAAGTCCTCTGCCAGCAATCGATATTCTCAATGCTAGAGCCACCCCCCTGTGTGCCACAAGCCATGAGTTAGACCTGCTTTTGTGCTGGTCTAACTTTGTGGGCCTTTTTACTGGGTTTGCACCAAATATTTGAGCAGGCTGCTGTAAAATAGGTAACGTTTTACAAATGCGAGTGACCTTTAAGAATCGGGCACAAGGTGCACAAATGTGGTCAGTGCAGGGCTTGATGTCTGGTTTGTACAAGCCCTGCATCAACCTCTGAGAATCAAGCCCAGGGGCTCAAAGGAAATAATTTAATGCATTATTTGTATAAAAATGAAAGTAAAAATGCTAAATAAATGCTTCATTCCGTTTCCTCCTCCTGAACTCCTCATCATACTCTAGCCCCCCCACCCCCCTGGTTTGCTAGCATGCATTGTCATGATGCAACCGAAATATATCCACAGCCCATCTGCTTTTGACAGGGTGCCCTGGGTCAATATTTCTGCATATATCGGGAAACCTGCTACTCAGTTTTCCCAAGTGCGATTAATTTTCACCTTACACTTCTTCTGTACCCCATCATCATGCTCCTTCTTGTCTTTCTCTTCTTCTAGCTCCCTTGGTTTGTTGAAGAGAGAGAATATGTCCACCTACTCCCCATATATGATTTGCTGTCTGACTTTTTACAGTAACTGCAATCCTACTGGTTCGCCAGTGACACAAAACCAACACTCACCTGTTGCCCTGCCACCTATGACTGTGTTGTAGCCTCGATCCCCCCACAATGTATCCCCCCCAGGCACTTGGGCTAATTGTCCCTTGTGTTCGACCAGGATTGCTCCTGTGCAGTGAATAAGGCTAACAGGTGATCAAGCTTCTGCTCTAACACTGACTGGCCTGTGGAGCTAGGTATGTTTGATGCATCGCCTCCATCCATCCAGGGGACACCGTGATCCGGGGTAGTGGTATAGGCACTGCTGGGAACTGCATACCTGGACCATCCCTCACAACTCTATGGGCAGCATTGACATCAGCACCTGGGCCAGGACTGGTTGCAAGGGCACTGGAGTCTCAGGCAAACCCAAACTTCATGGTGCCAGGCATGGGTCCTCTGTTGTAAGGTTCCCTGGATGGCATTATCTCCCCCAGTCTCCTATGTGAGTGCCTTCCTAGCCCTGAAGATCCAAGGGTCTCCACCGCTTCCAAGGCTGTTTCTGTTTTGCCAGAGTGGGGCACCTTACTGTCTGTCTTATCAAGGCCCTTAACTCTTCTGCAGATAGCTTATCTAGGTCAGGCATACCTAGTTGTGGTCCAGTGTAGGAACCCCCTGTTTACTCCTCCTGTTCATAACATTCTTGGTAGATGACGGGAGTGCTGGGTCCCCTCCCCTGGTGTAGTTGCCCTTCTCTCCAGTGCCTGCTCTAGATCTTCTGTCTCATCCCACAGGGTTACTGGATCAATGGGCGTGGCTGGATGTCCAGCTTCAGAAGCTTCACCCCAGGTGACTCTGGTTCACCTGACTGCCTCTGAGAAATGGGTTCCACCAGGCTGTTTGGCTGAAGCAAAGGCTCTGATGGCCCTGGTACCTCCTCCTCGCCTTGCTCCCAGAACACTGTGTCCCACCAAGCCTTGCTCTTCCCCTGAATGAGAGTGGCCAGCAGCTTCTCGAACTCCATGACTCAGTTTGCTCACCTTCCATACAATCTGCAAGTAGAAAACACAAAATCCCAGCCACAACTACACAACCCTTGCTGTCGCTTAAGCCTCTGCTGCCACCACAAGTAAGGATCTATTGATCGTGAACATCCATTTAATATCATCGCCTTCCCCTGTTTCCATCAAACTGTAAGCACAAATCCCTATAACCTGCCAACTTTCAATCACTCTTTGAGTCTGTCTTACTGCTTTCCTTTTTTTTTTTTTTTTTTTTTAAATGTAGTTTTTCTCTCCTCCCTACACCACAGCCCCACTCAGTCGGGAGACACCAAGGGAATTATCCCACTGCTGCCTTACCTGGATCCCCAGAAGACCCCCATGGAGCTGTGGCTATACCCCCCAGGTGGGCATGAGGTGGGGTCCGTACATCCCGATCAATCATTGTTTCATTGGATCCCTCAGTGTTCAGGTAGACAGCAGTTATTAGGGTCCATTCACAGAGCTCCTTCCCCTCGGCCCTCTGGTGTCATTTTTCCCTGTTCCAAGGGAGTGGCTATGCCCTGACATCAAGGCATCTCTACCAACCCTCTTTGCGTACTCGTGCTCTTGCTGTGCCTCTAGCTTCTGCCAGAGGCCAGCCAAGTGCCTAGTCAGAACCACCCTCCCTCCCAGGAGAGAAGAGCTGTCTTCTGGATGCTCAATCTTCTCCCTCCCCTGCCAACCCCCGATGGCCAGGGCTCATTTCCAAACCCGGATCGCTAGCGTGGTGTGAGGTGTGGCGTCCAGCTCCTCAACCCTCAATGTCACTGGGCCTACCACTGCTTTCCCTTTTGCTTAATATCTAAAGAAATTACCTGGACTAGAGCCTTTTGCTTGGGGAAGAAATCACATTTCTCATATTTCAAATGGAACTTGGTAGTTTACTACCTTGCTCCAATTCCCCTGAGCAAGTAGAGGTTACGAGATTAGAACCTGGTTTGTCAGGTTCACTGCTCTGTGCTCTATCCACTAGGCCAAGCACCTTCTGTTTTTTTTTAAGTTAAATTAACGTCTCTGTATTGCCAGCCTGGAGTGTACTACAGGCACTCAGCCAGGGGGTTAACTACCTCACTCTAATTCTCCTAGTGAGCAAGTGGGAGTTATGGGACTTGAGCCTGAGTTGCCAGGTTCACAGCTCTGGACCCTAACCACTAGGTTAAACCACCTTCCTTTTTTCAAATAAAATAATATATCCATACGGCCAGCCTGCAAAGCAAAACAGGTGGCCATGGGATCCAAACCCCACTCTCCTGATTTAGAAGACAATAGTTGTAACTGCTACGCTATCTGGTCTCCCACCTAGCAGCTCTTGTTTTCTTTAAATCATGTTCCTAACATGCCATTCATCAGTCCTGTCACAGGAGGTGCATGTAGCTTCAGCCACTCATCTACACCAACACCCCTTCCCCCGACCACGTGGTGCCAGCATCCTTTTGCTGGTTACAGTTCCTGACTAGCATGGATCACCCCTTTGCTCTTTACTTCATGCTAAAGGATGCTCCTGTACTTCCTGTCCACCTTGTTTTCCGGTGGACAAGACAGGATTAATCCTTAAATTTTGAACAGGTCTGAACCCTTCCCTCTTAAGCCACCATGAGGTGATTGGTGTTTACTGTCTACCAGTGTTTGCCCGTCCCTCTTGGTCAGCTGTGGATCATCTCTTCAAACTTCCAAGAACCCATTTAAATATTTTTTTGGGGTTCCCATTTATTCTTGGCACCAGGTTGGCAGGAGGGCTCCGAGACAGCCAATGGGGGCTCTGGCGAACAGTGCTGAGGGCACAGGCATAGCCCTTATGCTCAGAAACCTTCAGGTAAACACATGTTTTTTATTCTTTGTGTGGGTCTGCTTTTATGCATAAGGCACCATCTGCATGTGAAGGCTTTGGGAATCAAACCCCAGTCTGCTGGATGCCCAAGCTCGTTCCCAGCTCATCACACCACCATGTGGTGGATGACATTGTGCCCACCAGCCAAGCCTCCAGCCTGTGCACCCACTCCACATCCTGTGCATGCCCTGGCAGTGCACCTAGCAGATATTTGCACCAAAGCCAACTTTTCTTACCCTAGACTCAACCACAGGAGCACCCGGGAAGGTAGTGGTGGTCAGTTGCTACTGAAGCCATCTGGCTGGCCAGTACAGTGCTGTGCTCCATTTTGACCTTCAGATCAACAAAGAAAAGTCAGAAATATGTTCTTGCTGAATTCAAACCTCAGACCTTTCCTTGTAATGTCCAAAATTATTCAGGTCAAAAACAAACCTACAATAGTAAAGGAAGTCTTCGACTACCTCCCAACCAGAGATTCCAGTCAGCAGCCACTGAATCCTGGCTTTAAACCCTTTTCTTGCACCAATATTGCCAAATAAACTAGCACAGCTCCCCAGGTTCCAGGCTTCCCCTGAGCCGGCTCACTCTAAGCTGTTCCTTACCTCCACCTGTCCCTGGAGCCTGTAGATCCTTGCACTTCTTCTTCTGACCTGAGGTAAAGGGGAAAGAGGGCAATTCTATCAGGTGCAGTCTTTTTTATGGGCTATGCTACTCCACCCTTTTCCCCAACCCACCCTCTCTCTGGGAACTCCTACCTTCCTACCCCTCCACCCCTAGTGGGCAGCTAACTCCCAGCCTACCTACCGATCCAGGTGTCACTCTAGGCTAGACCCACAGACAAAGCCACATGTGCTGCAGTACTTTGCAGGCTCCTTCATTCTGCTAACAAAAAGACTGCTTTTGGCTTTTCTAAGTAGTTTTAAAAAGTGAAGCTGCTGTTCACTGGAATTTGGCAGCAGAGAGAAACCAGAAGAGCCACATGGTGTGGCTTTGCTCATTAGTTCACATTTAAAAGGAAAGTAAACTTGACAGAATCGATCAATCAAGTTTTTAATTAAACATAAAATGGTTTGGGTGTTTTGGATAGCTAGAAGGATGTTGATTTGGGCAGGGTGAACACAAATGGGCCTTTTGGAGACGTGTGAGTTTGATTGCTAGGGCTGTGTGTAATTGAAAATTACACCATGGCTATCATAATTGTAATGTTATTACCTCCGAGTGGAAGATAACCATTGGCATGGCTGATCTACAGACTTTGGCCATGGGGTTGGCCAGCTGGTCCCCCCTGCAGTGACTACCAGACAGCCTTGAGGAAGAGGAAATTGGAATTTCTATAGAAATAAAATGCCAAGCAGAAGCCACAACTGTTAAATTAGGTCACAGGAAACAGCTGGATGTGGGTAACCACCATAAATACAATTTTAGAAAGGCAGATGAAGATGATTCAGTCATGCTATCCCTAAATAATTCCAGGGAATGATCTTTGTGAAGTATTTTTTTGTAGGTTATCCCATGAAGCTAAGAAGGCACTCAAATAATCAATATAAACTGCCCTCCTACTGCTAATTCACTCATCAGATGTTCAGAATGATGAAAAACATCATGTTGCTATTGCTGCTGCTGGTAATGTTAGCGCAAAAAGCTGGGAGGAGTGCTATTGTTTCAGTACTACCACAAGGGTTAGACAGGATGGCGTATACAGTGCAGTACACAGACGTTTCGGGTGGTGAATGTGAGTAGAACTAAGGGACATGCACTCAAAAGAGAGTGATGTAGGTCAGGATAAGGGGATCATTAGTAAGCAATTCTTCACATGCAAGGTGGTTAAACCAGTAGCGCATGTAACAGAGAACATTGTGACCTACACCTTTCTATTCTATTTTTGTGTGGTGGCCTTTTTGATGTTAGTCTGCTACTGGATCCCTTGCCTTCTCTTCAGAGTTGCCATGCTCCCTGACTGCTGGCTGTTGACTTCATGATCGCTACACCTGCAGACCTCACCTTGCTGGCACTATTCACATAACTTAGGTGGGAACAAATTGGATTTATCTGTGTCTTCTTCATTCAGCAGCAGCCTGCTGAGGTGTCAAATCCAATTTACTTTCAATATTACCCCAAGATTGCAAACCTTTTCCCTGATCTGCAGTAATTCACCATCACAAACCGGAGGGATAAGATTTTCCTTTACTGCAGATATAAGTCTGTCTGAGCCAACCAGAAACAACTCAGTTTTGCTGGGATTGAGTTTCAACCAGCTTGCACTCATCCAATATTTGATCTAAGTGATGGTCTTCTCAACCACATGCATCGGATCCCCCTGACTAGGTCTCAATGAAAGGTAAAGCTGAGTGTCATCTGCGTAACAATGAAAACTCAAGCCATACCCTTGGATCACTTCTCTCAGTGGAAGCATATGCACTATGAATAACAATGGGAAGAGTACAGACCCAATGGGATGCCACATATGACATGTGAAGGGCCAAATTGACAGTTACCCAATACCACAGTCTGGTGATGATTTTCCAGGAAGGATCTAAACCAGTGTAGCCCTGTGTCAGACAATCCACAGAAATTCCTCAGGTGCACCACTTACTCCCCATGATCCACAGTGTCAACTATGGATGACAGGTCAAGCAGAACAAAAACAGATATTCTCCTCAGTCCTTCACCAGGAGCAGATCATTCATGATCCAGAGCTATAAAGTGACCTGCACAGAATGAAGAGGTGGTCCAAGGTCTAGCAGTTGAAATTCAACACCAGAAAGTGCAAAGTGATGTACCTAGGGAGCAAGAACCCCATGATGGCATACTGGATGGGAGGTGTTAAGCTGAGCACTACAGCTGAGGAAAGGGACCTAGGAGTCATTATTCGTGACACCCTCAAACAATCAAGACAATGTAAGAAGCCTTTAGTAAGGCAACTAGGATGTTAGGATGTACCAGGAGGGGTACTGGCAGTAGAAGAATGGGTGCTATTACCTCTTTATATATCAATGGTAAGAACACACCTGGAGTTCTGCATCCAGTTCTGGAGTCGTCACCCCAAGAAGGATAAAGAAAGGCTAGAGAAGCTACAGTGAATGGCGACCAGGATGATACGGGGCCAGCAGGGCAGATCTTATAAAGAGCAGCTAAAGGTGCTGTACATGTACTCACTTGAGACCAGACGGGAGAGAGGTGATATGATAGAGACCTTCAAATTCCTGAAAGGAATAAAAAGGTGAACTGTGAGGAGTTATTTAGCATAAGCACAAATTCAAGCTCATGAAGGCATGATTGGAAACAGAAAGGGTGAAGGTTTAAGAAGGATTTGAGGAAGTATTACTTTACTCAGAGGGTGGTGCAACTTTGGAACAATCTGACAGTTGAGGTGGTAGAAGCCAAAACCATAACTGGTTTCAAGCACAGCTGGGACTGAATGAAGGCTATTGTGGCTACTTTGGGTGATACTAGCAGGGTGGGGATTAGGGGGGAGGAAATAGACAGCTAGTGCCCTGGATGACAATTAGGTCTCAGGGATAGATAGGTAACCACGGCAAGCTGGATGGATCATTGGTCTTTTTCTGCTGACATTGTCTATGTTACTATGTTTCTATGACTGAGTTTATAATATTCTGTACACTATTATTTCAAAGAAAGCCATAGCAGACCTCCTAAAGGGAAGTTATTGAAGAGACATTGGGCCCCATGCGTATTGTGCCATGCATCAATTAGTGGTGCTAGTCAGATAGCGCGCAGGCAGCCTGGGGCCTAAATTCGAATCAAAGTACTGCATGTTCTGAGTTTGGGGGTGTCAGTGCATAGTGACTATACATGGTACTCACACATCCTCCTACAAGAATCATTTTTGAAAAATGTTTATCTTTAAATTTTATCCCCGATGTATGGAAAACAGCTTATGTCAACCCCATACACAAAAAAGGCAGAAGAATAACTAGGAAAATTATAGGCCAATAAGCCTAACGTCTCCTCTCTATAAAGTGCTGGAAAGTGTCATAAAGGACATAATTTCCCCAGTTCTGGATAACCTTGACAGAGATTGACATGGGTTTAACAAAGGTTGAGGTTGTTTAACCAACCTATTGTGTTTTTATAAAGAGGTTAGCTGTCAGCTTGATCGTAAGATGCCTTATGATGTCATCTTCATCGACTTTAGTAAGGCATTTAATGCTATGCCACATTGGGCTTTAGTACTTAAACTAAATAAAATAAATACTAATAAGAATATAATTAACTGGATTTCTAATTGGTTAACACACAGGACACAATGTGTTCTGATTACCAGTCAACTTTCAAACATCAGTAAGGTCACCAGCCGGGGTCCCGCAGGGCTCATTGCTTTGCCCTTGTCTGTTTCAAGCTTTAATAGTGGACTTTACTAACAACTGTATCTCTTCAGCTATAAAATAAGCAGATGAGTAACAAAAAATTGGAGGGTCCTGTGCACATTTTGAGCAGACAGAGAAAGATCTTGATATAATCACACAGTGGGTCACTAAGTAGGAAATGAAACTGAATTCCATCAAATGTAAGGTCATGCATACAGGACCAAATTACCCGTTTTTCACATATAAATTAGATGGCAAAATATTAAAAACTACTACCAACGAAAAAGATCTAGGGAACAGTATATCAGAGTTTCCTTCCATCTACTCAAATAAATGAGGTTATACTCAAGGCTAACGGAGTTATTTGGTCAATTAGAAGAAATATAAAATCTAGGGACAGTAAAGTGATGATGCCTCTATACAGAGCATATGTTTGTCTACACTTAGAGTATGTCTCACAACTATGGTGACCATTTAGGAAATCCGATATCAGTTTATTAGAAAAGGTACAAAGGAAATACACTTAACATATCACAGGTTTATATAATGTTTCCAATGAATCAAGAATTAAAACTTTGAATCTTATGTCATTAATCACTTGGTGACTTCGGGATGATCTCCTTTTTATGTTCGACACTTTTCAGGACCCATACTTGTTAACTCTATTGGGATTTGAATTTTAAAATGACACATATAACACCAGAGGTCACCCCCTACAGATATATGGTGGAAAATTTTATTTGATGGCACGCAAATATTTTTTTTACTTTAAGAACTGTGAACCCCTGGAATAAACTTCCCATTGAGGTTATCACCAGCAGTTCGAAACAAGCATTTAAGCGCTGCCTTGATAAATTAATTCTTTCAGGTGCTAAAATTAGTTATTATTAAATAATAAGGAGCAATCATGGAATCTAAACCTCCTAGCACCTTCAGCTCCTTAGTATGTACCTTAGTATATGGCCCACAGGGCGAATGGAGATAGTGTATCTCAAATAGGATAGCAACATTGCTCCTGTGAGCCATAGTCAGTTGCTGTCATCCAAATAAGCCCTCAGGGCATGCAAGGCTCTGAGGGTCATTTGCTTGCTGTTATGGTTTATTAGCATCTCTGCACAATGCCAACATGCAGGAGAATGCAGAGTAATTGTGCAGAGCGGTGCTGGACCACAGATACCAATCACCAGTCAGATGACCCCAAAACTATATTTAGTTGATACTTGGCATCTAGTGGTCATCCCACCAATCCATCGCAGATGCACCTGAACATGTTAGCAACAGTATCTTTGGTATCTGATGGCACCTTATTGCATGTCTTAGCCTCCCCATCCCATCAACTCAGGTCCCTTCACCCCTCCTCCTAGCTGCCCTCCCATCTACCGCAGCTAGCATCACCCACCCTGTGACAGTGACAGACACAGCCCCTCCATTCACCACCTTGGTCATCTGCTATCTGAGTGACAAGCAGCAAGTACGTGCTTTCTGTAGAAACTTCTGAGTTGGTGGGACAGGGAGGGGGCTCCATACATGTAATGAAGAGGGATACAGATACCACTAGATTTTAGGATTTAGTTAAATACAAAGTTTCAGCAGGTCAGCTGTCTGAGCGAACAACATGAAGGTAAGTAGTAGTAGTAGATTTTTCCTTTGTCGCACCCTTCCCCAGAGGCTCAGGGCACCGTTTCAAAATACAGAGGTAGTAGCACATGCAAGAAAACATTATTAATATCAATAATAAATGAAATATTAAATACAGTATAACATTCTATCTTAAGTATCCGCAACTAGTTTAAAGGGTAACATCTTTCAGAAAAATAGGTGTGCAAGAACAAGGGGGCACAATCTGAAGCTAGAGAGGGGACTACTCAGGGGCAACATGAGAAAGTATTTTTTCACACAGAGAGTGGTGGACGCATGGAACAGTCTTCCAGAGGAGGTAGTGGGGTCAAAAACAGTGGGGGAATTCAAGAATGCATGGGACAGACATAAGGCAATTTTAGTGGAGGGTAGGAAGAAGTAGGCTGTTGGTTAACTAGGATATGTAGCTTATTCAAAAGGTAGGGAAATGGGCAGACTGGATGGGCCAAGCGGTCCTTATCTACCATCAAAATCTGTGTTTCTATATTTCTATGTAAAGACAATACTGAGAACAGCCTGACAAGGACTTTCACGCCCCATAAGCCTGTGCCAAAAGATAGGTCTTAAGACCCCTTTTAAAGGCCTCCACCAAGGAGGCCTCCCCAGGGCCCTTTGGAGAGAGAGTTCCATAGGACTAGGCCCGCAACTTCAATGACTGGCTCCCTGAGATTTTGAGCCTGGCCCTGGGAGCAACTAGAAGGCCTTCCTCACTAAAGTGGATAGGGTGTGAGGATGTGTGAGGGTTCAGGAGATCAGACAGGTAACCCAGGTCCAGACTGTGTAGAGCCTTATAAGTTAACAACTCAACTTTTAAGGAGATACGCCACTTAACTGGCAGCCAGTGCAGTTAAAGCAGTACCAGGGAGACATGACTCAACTTTGAAAGGCCAGTCAGCAGTCTAGTAGCTGCATTCTGCACCAGAGAGCTGTAGACACAACTGCATACCTCCACTGACCCTAAGGTATAGAGTGTTACACTAGTCAAGCCTATAGATCAAAAAAGCGTGCAACAGGGTGGCCAGGTCTCCCAATTCCTCACCTTTGCAGCATTCACAAGCCCATAGGAGCTGAACTGAAGCCATGTCTCCTTCTTGGCAGCTGCTACTTTCCCTTTCTGACCTCATTCAATAACCAGTACTTCAGTTTCATCAGGGTCAGGTCTCAGCCAGCTCAATGACCTCCAGTTTGGATCTCAGACAGGCATTTATTCAGCACATCGACCATGCTATATAAATATCCCAGGAGCAAATGGCAGCTATAACTAGGTATCATCTGCATAGCAATGTAAATCCAGTTCTACACTGCCTAATGATCTTACCCAGCTACAGCATGTACACCCCAAACATCATGGATGAAAGATCAAACCCAGGGGCACCCTACAATGCAGGGCTATCAGGAGCAAGGAAAAACTTTCCAACACCACCATCTGAGTCCTGCCAGTGAGGTAAGACTCAAACCAACAGATGACTTTGCTTGTGAGTCCTACATACTCCCTGAGCCAATCCAGTAACAAGCCCATGATCCACAATGTCAAACACTGAGGAAAGGTTGAAGAGAGCAAGAACTGACTGCTGTCTCCTATCTCTCACTCTGAACAGGTCATGCACCCTGACCAGTGTGGTTTTTGTACTATGCCTTGACCTAAAACTAGACTGGAGAGGCTAATAGATATCAACGGCAGTAAGGTGTGCCTCAAGCTGCATCGCAGCACCTTTTCTATAACCCTGCCTAAAAGGGGCACATTAGAGACAGACTGGTAATTCAACAGGATGTCCGAGTCTGAGGATAGTTTCTTCAAGAGTTTTTTTCACCAATGCTTTTTTCAATACAATTAGGAAAATCTCCTCTGACAGAAAACACCAGACAATCTCAGCCAACACCAGGCTTAGGTGCCTGAAACAACTCACAGTTGGGTGGGTCGGGCCTTGATCCAGTTCACAGAACGTTGGCCACAGCTCCAAGATCACCTCATCCTCTTCATCCATCATTACTAGGCTAAACTCTCCCCATGACCACTGAATGCTACTATACCCATTGCCTCAACCCTGTTTGGTTGTAATGACCCACTTGGTGAATCGAGGATACCTTATCTGAAAAGTACTGAGTAAACTCCTTGCATTTAGTGGGTGAAACAGTTTTCACAGACTCTAGACAGGTCAGATGAAGAAGCCTGTTCAGAGTCCAGAACAGCTGAGCTACTCAGTTCCTTCTAGCAACAATCTCCCTGGACAGGAATCCTGCCTTCTTACAGATGATTGCCCTTTTATACTCACCATAGTGAGTAATCAAAGCTAGTCTGTCTTCCTGGGTCCTGCATGTCCTCCATCAATGCTCCAGCCTTCACCCCTTTGCTTTCATCTCCCTTAGTTTTCCATCATGCCACAGCTAGCCAAAATGTGATACCACAATGTCAAAGGTTTCCTTGATGGCTGTATTATAAGCCACCACTGCTTCCTCTGGTCCCCTAACGCATGCTGCCAGCATATCAAAGGTATCCAGCACTGCCAATAGTCCCTCTGGTTGTAGCCCTCACAAATAGCAAAACTGGATTACCTCCACAGGGGAAGACTACAATGGGGGACCTTGAAACCGACCCTGATAGCATAATGATCTTACCAACTGCTCGTGTCAATCCTGAGGTCTTCCACCTCAAGACAAAGAGAGAATGCCATATCCATGGCATGGCCATGTTGGTGGATCACAGAAGCAACAGCTTCTGCAAGGCCTAAAGATTCCATTACTCTCAAAGGAAATCTTGCCCAAAATTTGAGAGTTCATTCTCAATCCAGGCATTGAAATCACCCAGATAAGCCATCTTGGTGACGCCAACACACTGTTGGTGATGAAGTTCACAATTTCTTGCAGAACCCCCACCTTCCAAAGGCTGGTAAACAGGAGGACCCTGCAACCTGCACCAGGACCCACATGAAGAGCAACGCATTCAAACGATGAGGTAACCCCAGATTCAGTCCAGATGTAATGCGGATTGCCACCACCACCCCCCCTCCGTGGTACTTTCTCAGCAGTGCACCACAAAAAAACAAGCTAGGACAGCTGCCTCCAATGTCAGACCAGCAGACCAGCATCATCACAAAGCCAGGTCTCCATGAAGCAAGCCAGATCAACAGAAGAATGAGATAAGCCCCCTGTACAGTAAAGAATTATAAGAATTATAATATAGTTCTTAGTTGATATGTTTACCTACCCCAGGAAACTGCTCAGTAGCAGGGGATAGATTTTTCCCTGCCTGACGGAAAAAACAGTGTTAGACTTCTTAATGAACTATTGTCAGAGAATAAGAACATCTGTCTGTTTTGGTTAATGATCAGAATGTGTGCGTAATTCGATCAGCTTAAAGTGCCGCTTTGTCTTTTTTTCTTTGATTTTTCATAGTTTAACTGCAAAAGGTTGTCTCTCTAAGGGCTCCCTGGCTAAAAACTGTATGCTATTAATTTTCCATTAACAGACTACAAGTCATTGAAGTGATGCATGTTCAGTGCTCAATACACGTGCACAGATTTTAAAGACTGCTCTAAGGTATTCAATCCATGATTTTGCTGCAATTGGCTGATTCAAAAAAAAAATATATATATATATGATAAAGTTTAATAATCTGTTGTTAGTCCTCCATTTGCTGTATCTCTGGATGATGAGTACCCAATCCTTATGTGCAATGCAGTACATGCTGAATGTCTCTATACTCAGAACCTAGGCTAATTTCCATATATTTTATGATGTAAAAAGCAATAGAAAATAAAACTGAAACAAAAATATACCATTTCAGGGGCATCTGACTAGTAATAAGAATGTGTGGGGACCAGTAAATGCTAGGGACCAGTTGAAGGCACAATTTCTGGACCATCTGACTGGTGATCAGGGGTGGGGGATGCTAGCAGCAGGAACTGACAGATCCTGCTGTCAGTCCTCTACTCAGCATGTGGCCAGAGTGGGTAGGATGGGTGTTTGTGCACTGTGCACTGTGACAAAAGCAGGGTTTTGAAAGGGTTGAACAGCCCTGCAGCTGAGACTACTAAACACTTTCTATATATGCCACTGCACCCAGTATGCAATACAGATCCCTCATTTGGATGGGCACAGTGGTATATTCTGTGTGTATGTATTATCGAGTCAGCGCAGCAAGACGCACACTGGGGGGGCCACTGAATATGACCCACAACCAGTCTGACCACACTATTCTCGGTTAGTGCAGCGCTGACCATCAGAATATGGGGGCCTTTATCTTGGATGCTGTGAAGTGTGGGTTTGTAAGGAGGACGCTGTTCCAGTTGTAGATACTTAGAAGCAAAAATGTTATTGAAGTTGGACAATTACTGCGAACTTCAGACAAAAAAAATAAATAACGTAATAACTTCTTCAAAATAAACATAAGTTACCAAGCAGCATCTCAGACATTAGAAGGAGCTACTGAACATCATACTGGGGTCAAAGTACGTCTGTACCCCCACCAGGCTATCTACAGAACTGAATAAAACCAAGGCTTATATACTAAAAGGAGAACATGTGACTTGTTTAACTCCTCCCTATGCTTTTCAAAATTATCTTTAAACTGCAAAATAAATCTATTTTCATTTCTGAGCTAAGAATAACATTTCCTTTTAAGTTGTAATGTTGTCAACATCACTTTATAGAAACATCAACTGGTTAATAAAATTTTAGTTTCAAACACTGCAGGAGTAACTCCACCTCCTAGTACTGTGCCTTTAAATATGGGAGTTGACCAGCCGGCCAGCTCTATAGTACAGAATAGGAAGTGAGACTCCATACAGAAAACAGGTAACCTTTTATGAGGAAACATTTGTTTGTTTATAAATTATTCCAATAGAATGAATTAAAGGCATTCAATCCACTTTTTAGAAGCATTTTAACTAAAGTAAAAACACAAAAGAAACACTTTTATTTAACCTTTGTTTAACAGAGAGAAAGTGTGTGTGGAGGTTAAAGGTAAACAAACCACAATGTTGTACAACTTGTTTTTACGCCTTCTGTTTTTGTAGCTTGTTTAGGTCATGAATTAGTTGTTTTGTAGTTTTTTTTTTTTTTTTGAACTTTCTTTTATTTTATTTCTGTTCAAATGTGTTTACCAACAATTGATACAAAAGTTAATACAGTGGTCTCCGGGATCATACATTCGGATATACATATCATGAGCTATTTCTTACATTCTTTGATATTTTTGTCTAGGTATTAGACAATTCCATCATTCCTAACCAACTCATTCTGGTAAACTCTGCAACAGTAGAGATATTTACTAACCACCATTCCTTTTCATATTTTGCCGTTAAGTTCTCAGATCAGCTCTTGATGCCTTAAAAAAAACATCTAGGAGACCTTTCAAAGAGATACCAGATATATAAGAAATAGTATCTCTTAGAACTATATATGACTCTTACATATTAATAAATAAAAAAAAGGGTAAAAACGCAAAAAGATGAGTGAGACCTTGTTACATTTACATCAGCTGTCCAGGAGGGTCATAAATAGAGCTTTCTTACCCCCAATTCCTCAGCTCTTGCCAACCAGAGGTGGCGACCCTCAACTCAACCCTGTTAAGACTGTCCTTTACCCCGTCGTCATATGGCTCACTCTGGCCCTTCAAGAAATGGCATCTGCCCGGACCAGTGCCCCTTCCCACCAAGTTCAGGACTACCAATCCTGCCTTGATCTCCAGCCACCCTGAGTTAGCTCTGGAGAAGCTGTTCCAATACTGGGATTCCCTGTTTTCTTTCTTTATGTTCATAAAAGGGTAGCCATCTTGTGTTAAATTTGTCTGTGAATAGCCTCAATTGGGCCATGATAGCCTCCATTCCCTGAATTACCTCAATGTTTCTAAGCCAAGCTTGCAAGGAAGGAGAGGGTACCAGAGTCCAATTCTGCGTGATAACTTTGAGGGCTGCTCCAATCAGAATGTAAAAAAGGTATTTTCCTGCCAAACTCTTGATTTCTTCTGGGGGGAGCCCCAGCACCATATTTTCAAATTTCAGTGGAGTAAGGAGGGATAAGGTTGAGGTCACCTCCCCAACGATATTGCTCCAAAAAAGGGTGATTTTTGGACAGTCCCAGAAAATATGGTAGTGCAACCCTAATGAGTCACACCCTCTCCAGCATTTGTCAGAGAAGAGCTTATTATAATGAGCAGATATTATTGGGGTTCTAAAAAAATGGATATTAATTTTCCATCTGAATTCCCTCCATGAGGGTGAGTTGGTGGTTTTATGTACCCCTTGCCAGATACTTCTCCATTCCCACTCTGACAAAGAGAGGCTTGCCTCTGAGTCCCACCTCCCCTCCACCCTCTGTACTGCTGCCATCCCTTTATCTTCCATCAGTATTCTGTAAATTTGTGATATGAATGACCTGGTGTCCCCGGAAATACTTTTCTGATAAGTCAGTATAATGGGAGCAGTGGGTCTTTGGGATACCTCAGTGAGACCAATTGTGTTGGAGATATAATGAGTACATTGATAATATCTAAATAGGTCGGTACTACCCAGATGGAACTCAGCTTGCATTTGAGCAAAGGATTTCAGCTGCTCCCCATCTACAAACTGCCTGTGGTATTTCAAACCTAGAGTAACCCATCTAAAGGAACAGGGGTCCCCAGCCAAGGCTGGGAATCCTGGAAGAAATGATAGTGGTAAGTACTCCTAAATTGGGAAGATTATTTCCCAATTCTGTCTAGCTTCCAACCATTGGGACAGTGTATGCCGGGTGTAAACATTATGAATGTTTTTCGAATCTTTCAACTGAACCCTCCACGGAAGGATATTTAAAGGGGTGGGGTCACTCTCCCTGTCCTCTATTTCCAGCCAGCCATGATGCTTTCCTGTTTTCAACATTTTAATGACCAGGGGCACTTGAGCGGCCAAGTAATATTTAGAAAAGTTCAGGAGACCCATTCCTTCCTTGTCCTTCTCTTCTATTAATACATACCATCTAATTCTCAGCCTTTTACTGAGCCATATGAACTCTGATAGTTTTTTCCTGAGGTCCTTCCAGTCCTTTTTTGGTACCTGAATAGGGAGATTAGAAAATAGAAAAAGGTACCTGGGTAAGACATTCATTTTGATCACCTCCAATCTATTAGTAAATGTTAGGGGGAGCAGAGACCACCAATGGAGGTCCGCCCGGACTTGTTGCGCCATGACCTCGTAATTACGTTTATATATTTGGTTGAGGTTTATGGGTATTTGAATCCTAAGGTATCGTATTTTGTGAGTGACCCATTTGAAGGGGATTTTGGCCCTTAATTCTGGGTCCAAGGCTGGACCAATCGGTAGGACCTCCGACTTCAGCGTGTTGACCTTAAAGCCCGATATGTCTCCAAAAGATGACAGGAGTTTCATGAGATGTGGAATGGCTGACTGAGGGTTATCTATAAATATTAAGGTATCGTCTGCATATAGGGAGATCTTATGGGAGGAGTTTTGGATGTCTATGCCTTGAATCTCTGCGTGATGTCTAACCGCCTGAGCTAGTGGCTCCATACTAAGTGCAAAGAGCAGAGGAGACAGACGGCATCCCTGTCTGGTCCCCCTAGTGATGTCGAACGGGGGTGAAATGGTCCCATTAACCCTCACTCTAGCCTGTGGATGTTGATAACAGGCTCTTATCCCCTGAAGGAAGTTACCTTGAAACCCCATTTTAGGCAGGACTTCAAAAAGATAGGCCCAATTCAGCCTATCAAAGACTTTTTCTACGTCAATAAACAGAGCAAGGGCAGGTTTGCCCCTCTTGCCTCCAGAGCTCACGATATTAAGGAGTTGCCTGACATTATCAAACATATGACGGTGGGGAATAAAACCCGTCTGGTCAGGATGAACCAACAGCTCCATGTATCTTTGTAGGTGGGTGGCCAGAATTTTGGTGAAAATTTTGCGGTCCTGATTAAGTAAGGCTATAGGCCTAAAACCTTCACACTGTGTGGTATAACTGTAATTATAGATTGCTCCCAACTAGCTGGACTCCCTCCCTCCCCCAAACAAGAATTAAACACCTCCATCAGCAGAGGTGCCAGAGGTTTCGCCAGTTCTTTTTATAATTCCCCACTAAGTCCATCGGGGCCAGGAGATTTCCCGGATGGTAGCTGATGAATAATTTTGAGGGTTTCTTCAGTAGTAATGGGCAAATTCAGTTCTGCCGTCACCTTCAAGGGCAACCTAGGCAGCCTGAGGGTAGCCAGAAAGGCCTGGGTATTCTCCTGTGGATCCTTGGGGCTTTTGTTTTCTAAATATAGGTTTTGGTAATATTTTTTGGAATTGTTCGGCTATTTCCATGGGGGAAACAAGTTTACGTCCCATCGGTCCTTGTTCTAAAATATAAGGGATGTACCTTTCTGCTTGCGCCTTTCTCAGTCTGAAGGCCAATAGCCTCGAAGCCCTCCCCCCACCTCATGGTATTTTTGGTTTGTGAATCTTAAACAGCCCTCCGCTTTCTTGTTTTCGAAACCCTGTAACGCCTTTTTAGCTTTCTGTAGCTCAGCCTGAGCCTTTGTGTTACCTGGATCTTGTTTGTGTAACCCTTCTAACTCTGCTATCTGCTGCAATAGTTTAGAGTGTGTAAGTTGAGATAGTTTTTTTTT